>OY728131.1:1154292934-1164292934 GCA_963277665.1 Viscum album
GAAAACCCGTCAAAATAACTGAAAAGTCAACCGACGCGTTTTCCTTAATTCTTAACAGACCATTTAATTGGGCAGTTTATTTCGTGAATTAAATGGGCTGTTTCATTCGTTGAATTAATTCAACGAATTTAATGGGTCGTTACTTACGCGTTTGCGTTCGTTGGCAAATTAATAAAATAGACAAACTTGTCTATTTTGGAGGATTGCTATCGTTGTGCGAATCCTCTGAGCCTCCACCCTCCCCGCGAAGAACGCGAAGAACGCGAAGAACGCGAAGAATGCCGGAACCGGAATTCGACGACGCACACCGTGATCTGCGACATTGACGAGCTCTACCCGCGACGTTCTTCGGCGACGCCTCTTCTTCCGCGACCGATCCTCGTTCGGCAACTAAGGTGAGAAATGGATCGTTTAATTCTCCCTTTTTATTTTCAATGACAACGGATTTAATTAATTAAATCCGTTTGTTCTAGATCCGGAGATCGTCGGTGCGACGTTTTTCCCGCGGTGCGACGAACGTCTCTTCCGCGACGACGTGACGATCCCCCCCTTTCGCGACGAGCGATTCCGCGACGACCTCACGTCCGACGGCGACTTCGAGGTAGGGGTTGTTGGAATATTTTATTTCCCGTGTTTATTTTTTTAAAATAAAGAACCCGATCACGGAACAATTTTAATTTATTTAAAATTGTTGATTGGTTATTTCTTTTCCTCCCGTTGATTTTATGACTAACGCGGAGGGTGCGGGTCTAACAAACAAGACCCGGCAACCCTCCGCCGATCTTTTTGTTGTGCGGATTTGGTGGACGACGATGAACCGTGCGGCAAGGGCGATCCGTTGATCCCGCAGTGAAGATCGGCCCCCGGGAGGAGCAATGGCGCGGACGGGAGGCAAAACGGGCCACCGGAGCAACTCCGGCGGCCCGCGGAAGGCGGCGGCGGCGCGGGTCGCCGGCGCGGCGGTGCCGGCGACCGGAGGCGGCGGTGCCCGGCGCGCCGCCGGAGGAATCCGCCGCGGCTTGGCCGCGGTGGCGGCGAACCACCGGACCACGTCCGCGGTCCGGCCACCCAGCACGCGGCCCGCGCGGGTCGCGTTCCTCCAAGCCGCGGGTCAAACCCGCGGCGGTTTCTCTTCGGCCGCTCGGCCGAAGCCGAGCCGGCCGGTCCGGTCGGCCGGGCCGCGCCCAGGCTGGACCGGACCCGGCCTAGCCGGTTCGGGCCGGGTCGGGTCGACCCGGTTCGGCCGACCCAGGGGGGTTTCGGGCCGGGTCGCCCCGGGGCCAGAACCCCCGTTTTCGGGCCTTCTTTGGTCTTTTGCCCATATCTTGGGCCTGGGACCTCCGATTGACGAACCGTCAGCGGCTACGCGATCCTTGGATCGAGACGGTCGTTTCGGTATATTACACTCAAGGTTTTGGAAGACTTTGGGTTCGGCCGGGTTGGTTCGTACACGAAACCAACCGGGCCCTCGGAGCGGAAACGCTAATAACTTGAGCTACGGACGTCCGATCGACGTACCGTCAGCTGTGGTAGTTTCCTCTAAGTGAGACGGAACTTTTGGCATACTCCGCCCGAAGATCGGACACAGGCGGAGTACGGTCGGGTTGGTTTTTCCCTAAAAACCAACCGGGCCCCTGGGACGAAAATGCCAATAACTCTCAGACCGGGCGTCCGATTGACGCGCCGTCTGTTGCGTTGAGATCCTGTTGTCGATACGGAACTTTTGGATACATCATCTTCGGACTATGTGTCAGTTGATGTATCAGCCTCTCGGCTCGTGGAGCGGACCCTCCTAAACGAGCTCGCTGTGTGCGGGAACCCTAGTGCTGGCTGTGACTTCGACGACAGAGCAGAGATCCTCCGTGGACTGCGACGACGACAGAGCAGAGATCCTCCGTGGACTGCGACGACGACAGAGCAGAGATCCTCCGTGGACTGCGACGACGACAGAGCAGAGATCCTTCGTGGACTGCGGCGACGACTGTGCAGAGATCCTCAGTGGACTGCGTCGACTACTGCACTCAGCGATCCTACGTGGATCAGTGCTACAGGTTTTGTGTGGGCCCGATCCTTCGTTGGTCCTTACTACCGGTTTTGTGTGAGCCACTGCCTACAGGTTCTGTGTGAGCCCGATCCTGTGTGGGTCTTTTGCGGGGGTTAGTACCTATCGATCCTTCGTGGGTCCGACGACTTAGATGGATCAGTGATCATCTTTGACGTCATCTGAAAAAGTATACCTGGTTGAGCCGAATCTTCTGTTACTCTCCTTTGTGGATTGTGTTGAACTATCCTATGTGGATTTACTGTTTACTCTCCTTTGTGGATTTGAGTCTTGCTTTCCTATGTGGATTGGGTTGTTCTTGAGCTCGTGAGCAGAGCTAGAATTGGGGACTTAGGTATATGTATTGGCATATACCTAAGTCGAGTCAGATGTTACTTCGTGATTGCACCTTCCTTTTGTGCTATATCCTTTGTGGATTTCGGGAGACCTTCGGGGGTCTCGGGGTCCTTACTGAGTAGCTTATACTCACCCCTGCACGGGCTTTGCCCGCACCTTGTTGTGTTGGATGCAGACGACGGACAGCGCTGATCACGGTTGGGGCGTGGAGCAGGACGGTACCTGGAGGCGGACCACTGGGCGGGACGTGCTCGGAGCGGACGTGGGACCCGAGGATCCTGGAGGCTATCTGTACCCACCCTTCAGGTGGGATTGCCAGTGGACGACACGAGGCCGCCGTCTTTTCTTCAGTTGCTGTTCTTTTCCTTTTCAGTTTTACTTTCAGTTGGGCTTGTATTCCGGCCCCCCTTTACTTTTCTGCACTTGTAGTTACTTTCCGCTTGCTGACTCTGTGGTGGTTGTTACTTATAAAGGCAATGCCTTCCCTGTTTACCGGGATTTACGCCTTGGTGCTAGTCGCCAGCCCCTGGCCTATGGAAGGCGGGCTTGGAGTAGTCACGGCACGGGCCCCGAGGTCGGGTCGTGACAACTATGTCATCTTGTATACTCATCGTTTGGAGAAAATATGAGTTTATTGTATATATTTATTAAATGATTAAATTAAACATTAAGAGTAAGTATATATATTTATGTTCTTAATCTACCACATAAATAAAATCTACAATGTTATGAAGTGGATCATTAAGCCAAAACATGTTTTATATTTAATTGTCCTACAAGGGAATCAAATACCGTTTAACCTATCACAAGATTGTGATTTTTTGTTTGCTAACTTTCTTCTGATCATGTTTTCTACCACTCTCTATCGGAACAAGAAGGTTATTTTCTATTCTATATACATTTTTCTTACATGGAATCCTAGATTGGGTTATATTAGGTGACCTTTGAAATTTTCTTTGTTTATTTAAAGTGATGATTTTACTAACTATTTTATTGATGTGAGACTTTCAATTATGTTTCTAAGCCCATATTTAAAATTACGAGGACAAAATTTTTAAAAGGGGGAAGTATGTAATGACCCGGGTATTTATAAAATAATAATTTTTCATATTTTTTAAAATTTATGAATATGATATTAATTTTATTATAAATAGGGAACTTTGTTCAATATCATACTCAACAGACAACAATGATTTCTTTTAAATGTTATGTTGCAAACAACATTGAGTTATACTGAAAAATAATATAATATTATTATTATTTTAAATAGTAGTTAACACGTAAATATTTTATTATTAAAAAATAAAATAACTAAATAAGTTATGATTTAAAAAATTTTAAATATATTTACATTTATCCTATAAGTTTTAGAGGTTTAAAATATAAATGAATCTGATTTTAAGCATGAAATAATCTAATTTATTTATATGATAATACAATCCAATTAACTGGTTCCAAATTTTAAATAGATTATATATTTATCATTTAATCTGATTTTTGTCATTTTTTGTAACTTCTTTTTTAAATTGGACAGAAACACATGTCAATCCTTTGGTAGTTTTTACTTCATAACAACACGATGTGCGGTTTTGACAATGAGATTTAATTTTATTTTACATTATAACACCTTTGTGTTTTGAATTTTGAAAAATGGATTCCATATTTTAAATCAGGATGTCCAAATTTGGTGAATATGTAAATTTTATTTTTAAACATTATAAATAGTAACTTCAGTAAATTTTCTATTTACCATTGTTAAAGGGTAAATATGGTAAATAAGAGTTAAAAAATATTATTATAAAAATATTAATTAACCCTAACACATATAACAACAGTATTAGATGATATATTTCATATCATGGACATAATTTGATCTATTTTAGGACCACATGGAGCCACTTGTGTGTGGAAATGATATTTAAACACTTTTAAATTAAATTTATCGAAAATATAACTTTAACATGTATCTTTTACTAAAAAAAATTTATATGGGGTTATATAAGTGATTAATTAAACAATAAATAGTCATTATAAATATAAAAATATTTCCTACATCATGGTATTTTATTTATATTTTTTAAACATCAAATAAATAAAATTATTTATGATGCAATTGTGATGTATTGATTACTTTATAAATGAAATATTTAAATATATGAGATTATAAATATTAAAATAAATCTATTTTAAAAAAATTTAGGCAATAAACGATTTTTATGCATTATAATTACTTTTTATCTTTTAATCAATGAATTATTTTCTAATTAATAATGTTTTTATGGAAATTTAAAATTCATGATATGCATTGTATAAAAATTTCCATAAAGGTGTTTAAAAAAATTCTTTTTCTTTAAAATATATAATAGTACTAAAAATATATGATTCAGTAAAATGAAAAATATAATGTTTTAAAGATCATTAATAAAATTATTTAGGTTCTATTGGCATTTTATGATTTCTATAGAAACCATATATTTTGAATTTATATGATGATATGGTAATAGTAAAATTAGTTAACTAAGGGTTAAAGCCAAATGATAAGGTTAACATTTAACAGAAAACATGTCAAAAGCCCATTACCTAATATTTTTCAACCCATAATCATCTTATCTTATAAATATATCACTTTTTGGTTATTATAATTTGAAAATAAATTAATAATAAAATAATACTTTCAAACATTCTTAAAGTGCCCCTACCCCCTCTTTTAAAAGGACCCCATGTCTAACCCATACACACACCTCTCAGGCCCCATTCTCTCATCCAACCTCGACCCAAATAATTTACCCACATACCTATATTCCTTATAGAATCATTAAATTTAGAACAAGGCATTGAAATAAGGCCTTTTATCTAAAATCAAAAGGAGTTACCTGATATGAGGTAATGTCTCGCTCAGGCTTCTTCCATTTATTTTCTTTCTCCAACCCCCAAAACTCTTTTTATTCAGTTATTTTATAAAAAACCTGTATATTAAATCTAATAGGTAGTTTTTATGATAAATATTCATATCTACACTTACAGACACCGCCATTTAATTGGTATAGAACATACTGTTTCTGTGGACAATGAACTATTTCCTCATGAAACAATGATTGTTCAATCCTACACTACCACCTATCATGGAGTACATTATGATGGTAATGTAAATATATATGATATATATGATATTTATATTATCTATATCTTATTTATTTCAAATTTATAAAATTACATTATTCTTCTCATGTTCTATATCTATAATGATTTTATTTGATGAGGTACTGACTACCACCCCCTCAATGTGATATGAAGTGTTCATGCTATACATGGAATTCATAAAGATGTAATTAATGAAATTATGTAACATATATAACATATATATTATAATGGAGTTATAATATACCTATGTATAATTTAGTTTTCATTCCATTAAAAATGGAAATAAAATTAACAGAGCGTTCATGCGTACGTACGGCTTACCGTTTCCATAAACTATGCATTTCATTTCTTATATCAAAATTCAATAGACTATTCAAAATACATATATACAGTATATATATATATATATTATATATGATATCTAAATCATAACTATAATTCATTAGATAATTTAATTTTTACCACATTGACAATATGAATTTATCACATGTTTATTTTTTACTCATGTTCCGAACATTGACTAAATGTTCAGTAGGAACTCAAATAATTAACTAATAGTTATATCAAGGTAATAAGTTATATAAAAAAATTGATAAACCTGATAAAGGATTTTAAACAAGTAGAAATCAATATATTTTTATTATTAAGTAAGAACTATGAACAAAGAAGACATGTCAGACTCGAGGTAAAGGACATTGTCTCAATCTCCAATCATTGAGGCATGTTTTGTTATTATACACAACCTTTTTTAAATGATGTATATAAAAACACATTTGACATTTAATTTTATTCAAATGGAATCTTTAATCTACTGATCATTTTACTAAATGACAAAAGGAATGTTTTTAACATTTGCAGTGAAAATGACCTCTCCCCCACAGTAATCAGTATTTGGCTTCCTCTATAAGTCATAGTTTTATTAAAAGGAAATGAAATACCTTATTAACTTTTTCGGTGTTTTCGTATTTTTTTTTGAACATGATTGATTATTTCAATATTTATAAATGATTTATTATTATTTAAAATGAAATGTTATTAGTGAATTTTTGATATTTGAAATATTTTATGTGTTGTGATTATGTAATTGTACACAGAAATTTGACGGGAGGTTATGTGATAAAACAAATGATGGGTGGTTCTGTGATAAACCATGGATGAGTGGTTACGTAATACCTCCAATGCATTTATTATGGAAGTCGGCCATATTTCTATTTAGTTTAGTGATATGTGTAGATGTTGATCATATGGTAATTTAATTTAAATATGTTTATGTCCAAAGTTACCTTTATATGCTATATGTTGTATTTATGGGTTTTATAGTATGCTTTTGGTTACAAAAATGGGTAAGAAATGAGCTCTTATTCAGTGAAGTGTTTTTGCTAAATTTTTAAAGTGAAAAGTATTAATTTATGATAAAGTATTAATGGTTTATATGTTGTTTTGAAAATAAACAGTTTTCCATCATTACATATCCCTTACTATGATTTTTAAGCTCATCAAAAAAATTTAAATTTTTTTCATAGGACATATAGTGGAATAGGTTCATTGAGGGGATCAATGAAAATTTATGTTGATTAAAACAAAAACTAAACTTATTTATTTTTTTAGGAGTTTTTATTTTTAAAAAATGGTTACTGAGTATAAGTATCTACATGTAATATTAATGTTGTGATGTTTTAGTTATGACATATTTCATTAATTCTCTAAACCTTAATAGATTCTCAAAATGAATTATTTACATTATTAAAGACTATGTAATAATTAGGGTCAGGTCATTAAATTATATTTATATATATTTATATATATAATTGTAAATGATGCGTTATAATATCATATATATTATCTAAATCCATTCTAAATACATTACATATAGTTTATGAACAAATCACATCGGTTTGAGGGGGTAGTAGTCTGCACTTCCTCTAACGACATTACCATATAAACACAAAATGGAAAGTATAAAGATATGTGTTATAAAATAATTCCCGAAGAATAATTACATAATTAATATTATTTATATCATATGTAAACATATTTTTATCATAATTTCCATCATATGAGGTGGTAAAAGGAACAAATAAGAATCATTGTTTAGAGAGGCGGTAGTGTGTCGTATATTAAAAAAGTATGGTCGTTACCCATTTAACGGAAGTGTGTGTATGTTTAGGTCGAATACATAGCATAAAGTTATCATAGTATATTTAGTATAAGGTATTTTTTATAAAATAATGGAATAATAAGTTTTTATAGAGTGGGAAAAAAATTAATGATAGGAGTTTGAGGGAGGCTGTGACGTCTTAATTGGGAAACTCTTTTTGGATTGCACCAAAGGTATTCCTTTGATGGAATTTTTCCTAATTAATGAAAAAATAAGGAATTTAGGGATATTGGGGAACTATTTTGGTAGATATTTTCATGACAATGTGTCTTGAGAGGTGTGAGGATGTTGGACGAGATGAGGCCCTTTATAATGGAGGAGGAGTGACACTCTTGTATAATGTTTAAAGAAAGGAACCCCAACAATGTGTTTTTTAAAGTGGTTAAATAAAGGTGAAAATTAGAAACATTGGAGTATAGGGTAAAAATATGGCCACTGAATGGATTTATTAAAAGTGTATAGGTTGTTTAGGGATTTAAGGTTATGGGTTAGTCCCTTACTATTCATAATTTAACCTTAATCATTGTAATTAATTTTAATTACATTCACAAATATTTCTGGAAAAAAACTAAGTGGAAATTTTCTGACATTATAAATTATACTGATTCCCAATATGGTATTCATTTTTTCAAATTACAGACATAGATATGGATGAAATTATTTTTTACTTAATTCCATATATGAGATGACAAAGAAGGTTTTTAAAATGAAAGCATTCAAAACAATGCAATTTTATTACTGTCAATATTTAAATAAAATTGATTCCAATTACCTAAATTATATTTATTTATAAAAATATTTTCTAATTAAACTATAAAAAAAATTTAAAATATATTTAAACCTTATAGATAAATTATATGAAAAAATGTTCTGAGTCAAAATCCATTATTTTTAACAATTTATTAAAAATTGAAATCCTACAGAATGATACCAAAAATTTATCCCAAACTTGTTTTTAAAGACCTATTCAAAATTTAATGTCTATTTTTAAATATTAAATCTATTAAAGATCTGAAAATTGGTTCTAAAATGGGGTTTCCATTAAATTGTGTAAAAAGTACTCTAATAAAAATATAGGTTTTTATTTGTAAAATTGTGTTTGTACATACATTATACCAATTGAATATACTGGATGAATATAAAAAATATTTTATTGAATACGTATTGTATGTATTAGATTAATCAAACTTTCTAATTATAATTAATATTATATATTTTCATATAACAACTTTCTGAGAATAAAAAGTAGTTTTCTATAATGATACTCCCTATATAATGAATTGGTTCATTATAACAAATGATCTAATGTTATATATTTTAAAACCATAGGTTTTCATAAGTTTGTTTTTAATATTCATACCTACTAAATTAATGGCTAGTTTATATCTTAATATAATATTTTAATAATATATATTTGTTTAGTAATACATAGTGTTGCGTGTAATGTACGCAATGTCGATACCACATGAAAATAATTATTGACTTAGTGCATTGAAAAACATTAATGAAAATTAATTCATTTGAACAAATTTTCCATAAAAAACATAGTGTCTTATAGAAAAACCCAATAAACAATATGTAAATAAATGCCAAAAGTATCTGAATTCAATCTCCTGTCAACTATACAAAAGTTCAAGATCATATAATGACCCCACCTTATAACAACTACTCATCGAGCTACATTTCTAATCTTCTCTAATATCTCGATCGAAAAATATCAAGCTATTGACCCTTAACATATGCTTCCGTTTCCCATGTTTCCTCTTGCACACATCTCGGTTTCTATAATACATGATCCATCATCATGGTCATTCCCAAAATATATTCTCACTACAGTTCAACACATGTATCAGATGATACTCAAAGGATGTATCTACATCAATGTGAACATCATCTATAACGATCACATGATAATAGTTGGGGTGATACTTTCATAGTTGTGATACATGTAAAACATCATGAATGACACTATATTTCTATAGAAGAGATAATCAGTATGCCACTAGTGCTATATTCTTTACATCCTTGAAAGCTCCAATGAATCTATGCACACACATGCTCTCTCTCTCTCTCTCTATCCTATGTTGACCCAACCTAGGCGAGACATGAAGAAATACAGTACCATACATAGTAAAATATATGGGTCATCCCCATCCATCACCATATTTCTTTTATGTACTATAATTCATAGCAATACATTTCCCATTTTTCTAATCCTCCTCCAATGTCTCCTGCATAAGATTCAGTCACAACAACTATGACTCACCTTCCTGCATCCATCATAGCCATGATTTACAAGGCTTGCAATAAATTTATTTATATGGTACTATCGGTATAGTTTCTAAATTACTATTTTGATAGTGAAATTCCTCTAAGGTAAATTGAATCTGCCAAGGCCCACCAATTTCAAGGACACATGACTACAACATATCCTCAATCACCTGTATAGTACAATCAGGCTTCCTATATTTCTATGGGTGGAAATACATACTATAAAAAACCTATGTTCCATGTTCCTTCTGTATATCTTTATAGAAGAACAGTGATATGTGTGAGTCATGATCTAATACCATATTCTATGTCACCATATGTATATGGACTATATCACTATAATACATTTATCCCAAATGCTCTAATAAGAAGGTTTCCTAAATATTAATGAAATGTTATACCATCGTCAATTTGTCTGGAAAAACTCGGATTGATTCATTCTTCCTTTGTGTCTCTAGAAGACCCACAAAAAAATCCATGGTCACGTCATTCCACATCCATTTAGGAGGGGTAATGGATTTAGAAATCCTCTAGGTCATTGATTCTCTACCTTCATTTGCTGACCGAACATCATTGTATTACAATCCCTACATTATCCTTTTTAAAACCCACCACCAAAACTATCATCATAGTTTACAACACATTTTGGTCACACCAAGATGCAGTTCCAAATTCAAGACATGAAACTCCCATTTGATATCCCCCCACATGCTCGTAGGTGAAAAAATATAATTCCTAACATAAATGTTCTCATCCTCATATATGATCCAATATAAAGGTGGATCCCAACCTTCACAATTTATTTAAGAAACTCTAGTTCCTCAGAAAATATATCTTGGATCCATCTCAAAAGTGTGGACTCAATTGAAACTGATATGATATTAATATCTTCCTAACTCTCCCAAACAACTACACACATTTCATTTAGAAAGGTCATCATCATCCACTCATCACAAGACCCCTAAACCAAAAGAGTTAGACTTTTTTTCTCAATGAATCATCAACACTCTTTCCGTTCCTAGAATTATAGTCTAGTTCAAAATCAAATGACAACATATAATTTACCCATCTATGCTACAAAAAAATATATTATCACTATGTCAAGATGTATCTTATCCTCTTATGATCAGTAAAAATTGTAATATTCTAGACCAGTTGATAGTTCTACCAACACTTCAAATCATAATCCACTACCACCTATTGATGGTTGTGTGAAGGGTAGTTCCATTAAAGAGGGAATATTTTTTAAAACAGATATGTTATAATATCCTGGATTTCACTATGTCATTCCTTTGTAAAATTTCAGTGCATGAGGTGCTGTAGGATCTATTAGTATATCATTACAAGAGTTTACAAAATTTATCATTTTCCATCGACTTGTCAGTGTGTTTTCATGTTAGTGCATTAACATGTTAGTGCTATGGCATGTCAGTGATTCAACATGTCATTATGTTGGCATGTCATTGTATTAGATGTTAGTACGTCAAAATTTCATTTTGTTGGCATTTTCGAACAATTGGTATCAATGATTCTAGGGCATCACTGAGTTAGGAGAATCAATTTCATTGAGATCTGGGCTATAGTGGTTCAAGAGTGTTGGTGTTGGTGGGTCAAGGTCATTAGTGAGTCAAGATTATCAGTGATTGTATGTTGAGCCATCTGTAGCTTATCATCAGTAGAATAGAGTTGGTGGATCATTTTTGGTAGATCACATCAGTATGTCACCCATCGGTGACTCACCCATCGATGACTCACCCACCGGTGACTCATTTTAAATTTTCCCAGTTTTTCCCAGTTTTCCAGTTTCACCCCTCTAACGTCTTATTTCACATAAACCAATTATCAATCCTTCCATGGTCGTTTTTATGTTTTTTTAATGGATATTAATTATATGTTTTATATTCTAATGTCTTGTGGTATTTGAGATAGTCAAACCATGTAATCTTGACCACGATCCCATGATTAATGATCTTTTTAAGCTATTCTCCCTTTATTATAAGATCGGTCTCTTCAAAGAAAGGATCTACCCTTCCTAATGTGATTTCTGTTTCCTATTGATGTTTCTATATCCTTCCTTCAGAAAAGAGTCGTGAACCTATGGTTGATCCCATCTTGCCCAGTTTTCTTGGTGTTCTTCTCTAATGCTCGTACAATCCCATGTTCTTGGTGCAAGGAGTAAAATTGATCCTTTGATATTCCAGTATGGATTTATTCTTCCTATAATAAAACATAAATCATGTGGGGAGGCTGTAATAATGATTCATTGTGAATAATAGTGAATAATATTTCTTAAAATAAGAAATAAATAAGATGGGAGTATGATCAAAACATAACAGGGGTAACGAAATAACATGATGGTAGTGAATTGATGTTTGATTGTGTATTTTGTTTTTTATCCTTATTTTCTTATGGATTATTCGGGTTGTATGATCTATGAAAATCATGGATGTTGGTGGTATTTTCATAAGCACTAGTGGTGTTCAATTTATTTTCATCATGTTGTTTGATAATTGTATGTAACATGAAATCTTCTAAATCAGATATACCCAGTTGAATAAAATGGATTACCCAGGTTGAAAACCCTTTTGGGATCACCAATTTCATTCATGTGTATTAAGGAAATGTGTTTACTGAATTTGAAATTATATATATACACACACACTACATACTGATGGGTGTGGCTGAGTGCTGTGTTCTGTTGAGTTTTATTACCTTGTGTTACATGGGTGGTGTTGTTGTTTAGAGGAAAGTTTTGGGTACATAGGTGGATAGAGGACATGGATCTATGATAAGGGAGTGGTATGGGTGTTCCGTGGGTCTATATTCAAAATCGTTGTTATTCTGGGCTTCATGTGTGGGTAGTCCAAGAGGTGTTTTGGTATTCAATTTTGAGAGACTGGTTGATTGTGGAATCGATGGACTTGTAGGAAAGTGAGCGTCTTTTGTTTATGTCGTGTCCATCGATTTCCATTTTATTGTGGGCTTGTTTTGTGGGTGTGATTTTTCAATTAGTGGGACTTCATCGAAGAGATATTAGGATTATTCAGTATAACATTGAAGAGTGAAATTTTTTAGTGGATGAATGTGGGCGGGCAATGGGACTACGAAACTAGATTTTTTTAATATGGTTGTGGTTGGTAGTTTCTCGGTAGTGTTGAAAATAATTAATGTGAATCCCATAATTAATTAATTTTAAGTCATTAAATGAAAATTTGGCTAGGTTAATTCTTTTTATGTGTGTGTTGGGTGGTTGTGCATATAATAGTAGTAGCCAAAGTGGTTCTTGCGGGCTCGTTTGTTTATTTGTATGAATCAAATAGGTTGTGCTGATTGTTTATTTAACTATATGTATAAATTGATGTTCCTTGTAATTTAATTATGCACCTCAACCTTGTTGAGAACCAGGTTACGAACACTCCCATTTAATGGGGATGGTGTTTTCCCCTATATCCCGATGAGAGTATAGATGGAATGTTACTGACATTATTCCTGGAACCCTATTTTGGTTCATACCGCTCAAGTGTATCTAGAAATAATATAATTCCACAAGGCTTAACATAGTCCAAGACCCTATGGGAGGGGGTTTGTTATGGATGATATTACAAGGTGCTTATGGTCAAGGTACTATTCCCAAGTATCTACAAGATGAGTCCTAGGTTTCTTTGGGTGAGAGACGTGGTTGTTGTGGCCTAGGTGCTGTCTGGAGAGAGATGTGGTTGTGGTGTTCCAGGTGTCTAGGGGTGGGATTGTGTGTGGTTTGACTCCCATGATTGTGCGGGAAGGTTATGGAAGGTGTACTGTGGATGGGATGAGTGGTAGCATGAAGACATTATCTATTAGGAAAGGGATGTTAACCAGTGGGAATATGGTGCGGGGTACCCATATGTCGATGTGCTTATACTACTAAATTTTTTTACTTGAATTATTTTGTTATTGTGCCTTGTTGAGGATGGGTTAGTAATTTTTCCTTTGTATGTACTTCGAGGTTCTTCTATTTTCTTATAGGGGCATTAGTATGTTCCCCCACTTGTGCATGGGTAGACTTATTTCTCTAATGAGTATACATGTATGATCACCCTATGTAAATAAAATTATTTTCAAGTCTTCATGAGGGATTTGAGGACCATTCTAGACATTACTAGCTTATGTTTTGGGAGTGGTTGTTGTCTCAAGTTATTATGTGTTTTATTTTGGTAATTTTTTGGTACATTTGTCTAAATTTTCATCAATGTTACTTTTTAACATGCACATTGGAATGAAATTTGGATCCAGTTTTACTTTTTCTATTTGGATTTTCCATGGATGTGTCATCTTATCTCCCGATCTTGTACAATAAATAGGATAATGCCTTCCATTTTTTTGAGATTCTATATTCATTAGATTTATTCAATGCTCTGTTTCTTATTAAAGGCGGGGCTTAGGGGTCATTATATTTCCTTCAAAATGAGGAAGAAAGGGAACATCAATTTTTTGTCCCGTACCTCGCCTTAAAGTAGTCACTTCATTACATATGCTCAGAGTTGATCTATCTAACTTAACATTTCTCTGACTCAAATCCCAGAAGCATCACAATACATTGAATATTCCTCACTAGGATTTGGTAGGATCAAAATAGGTGAATACATCCACTAGATCCTTATATCATGGAAGGCATTATCATAGGCTTCAATCCATTAAAATTTACCCCTCTATTGGTCATCCCAAAAGTACTTATTCTACATGGGAAAAGACATATATGAATATTCACTAATATCTATCCAACATAAGAAAGCTACGAATATCAAAAATGCTCTTGGGATGCTCAAAAGAAACTACATCCTGATCCGTATATGGGTCCAATAACACAAATTCCTATGACATGTTGTGACCCATGATTGTTTCCTAATCAACCCCAAAATGAATATTAGATATCTCGACATATAGTCAATGGACTCTCATTGTAATTAGGACAATATCATGATGTTCAGAATGGTATTTAAGAGTGATGGAGTGCAAAAATATGTAATCCATAAACACCATGGAAAAATAATCTATTTTCAAATGTGTGATCATGTTCATCTAGTCCATAAACACTTCTAGTGCACTCATCAATTGAAACGGATTTATGAAAAAATCTTATAGGCCATTCCAAATTCTAAAAATATTCCTCATTATATCCAATGTTTGAAATCCCAGATGATGGTACTCTGAAACCAAGTAGATCTACAAAAACACACAAGATCCTCTAAACAGGAGAATATATTGTCAATATGTGGAGGAGGATATATATTCTTCATAGTCATTCGGTTCATCTTCCGGTAATAAAAACTAAATTAAAACACAAGTAAATCTTCTCTCAAAACAACACAAGTGATCCCTAAGTTGATGTACGTGGATGGATAAACCCATTATCATCCAACTACTCCATCTATATCCATTGATATTTAAGCTTAATTGGTGACTTACTGAATGATGGAATAGATACTGTCTTAACTCCCTACATGAGAGAAATAGTTAAGTCTACATCTTTCTTAGGTGGAAGCCATAATACATATTTTGGAAAATCAATTTAAAATGGTTCCACTATTAGTGGAAAATCAATATGTGTCCCGCATCCATAATCATGAAAAATAATAGAATCCTGTTCTATGAGATCTCATAGTTTCTATGTGATTGGCCCAACTCCGCCTTCCTAGAAATCCCACTATATATGGTGAATGTAATTTTCACCCTTAAGAGACATAAACCTCACTCTACATTGGTAACAATATTTATGGGTTCGGTATGCCATTAGCCTCTCCATAAGAATAATTATGGAAAAGCCTATCATATCAAGGATATATATATCCCCTAAAAAAGAAACTCCATTACATCAAGAGGACATTCCTTTCACAATATATTTCTTTAGACCTCACTCCCAACAATGTATTTATCTTTACAAACCCTCTAAAAACTCCATTTCCCAAATAAAACTGTTATGATTTTTTTCGGTATAAGTGAATGAGAGTAAATAGTAATAAATATTTACATATTTAATAATGAATCTAAAGGTATAATAACTTTCCCTATCAATTTCCTAAACAATTAATCAACAAGTGTAGGATGAACCACATGCAATTGCCTTTCATCTCTTCCTTATGATTTCATCTAACTCCCTTGAGTTGCATCACTCGGCTGATGAGGGAACTCTTTTCTAGAAGCACCACATACAATGTATCTACAACCTAGTCTAGTATAACTCCAGATACCAGTCTGATACGGTGTAGAAGATCCCCTACATACACTCATACTATGTATAGCTTCTCTATCAATATCCATCTATCATTGTGAAATGTAAAACATCTGAAATAGACCCATATTTCCACAAGATATTCACTCTATTGGTGGTTAATGATATTTTCAAAGATAATTTCCTGGACTACTAAACTGATCGAAATTCACTATAGTAAGATCCTGTGAAAATGATCCCCTACCTGACCACCCAACATTCCAATTCCTAAATTATCATCTCATAATGGTGCTTCCTTCTCTCAAAAGTATCACTTCATGATAATTTTATAGTAACTATCTAACCTGAAATGGAATCCACCTTCATGTTCAACTATGATATTAAATCTATATCCACCACCTCAGTAATGTACTTTAATCGATAGTGGATAACTTGGGACTTAATCACACAGTTAAGACCTTCATGCTAGTGTCTCCAAATAGCTACGTCATTTCATGTCAAACCTGGAGAAAAACAATACAAGTCTTTAGTGAACATAGCATAGTCCATCGCCGACCTAATCCCTAGATATAGCCACATAAACTCAATTGCTTTCTTTAACCTCAACATCTCTAGGTTGAAGTTCTCCAAGAATCAATCCAAGATGTCATTTAACAACATATTGTTTTTATGTCTCATCCATGAGAGAACGTCCTCCATGTGCATCTCTAAACCTCATAGCATATACATAGTCGACTAGACCCACCCCGTATTATGAGTCTCTAAAAGGTCATGTATCATCTTTATGGACACATACCAGAGTTAATCTTCATCTATTCCACCATATATATTAAATATTGGTGGGGTTCGAAACTAAAATGCTCTCGTCTAGTTTGACCTGATCTTTTCAATCCACCCTGGGTCAATTTCTAGTTATGTAATAGAGAAAGAAATATTTTCTCAGAATTAATGCATATATTCCTCTCCCATCAACATCAGGGCCCCATGTTCCATCACTGGATGATCATTCATATCCATGCCATCAGGTTTTCCTATCATTATGTGTCTTCAGGGAGGAATATCTCTAAAATTACAAACATATTTCTTATGAAATGTAACCCGTATTTATCATATTTTCATAACAATAATAATCATAACAAGACACTACAGTCCTTTCCCCTTAATATTTCCACACATTCAAAACTGAGGAAATAACACAACCATTAACCATCCTAAACTAATCTATTTCTTAACAAGGGTAAACACATTCTCATATCATGTTTCTCATTTAGAAACCCATTTGTTCCCATTTTCATTAATTTTATAGCGTCAATTCAAATTATGAACTATTTTCAATTCAATTTCACAGAAATGTAAATTAGTTCAATTTCAAATAAATACCCATAAGTTGTTTCCCCATGCGTTCCTAAAATGATGCATGTCATAGAATAATATTGAGAGCCAAGAATGATGCAAGAAGTCTCAAATCTCATGTAGCATTAGGCCATGAGTAAATTCTAGTCAATTTATAGAGATAATAATCACATCACCGATCAATTGAATCACCCAAAGAGAAATAATATTCAATTCTAATAGAAAAAACAATAACAAAATCCCCCACCTGAGTTCTTAGGTTTCCCCCGTACTTGGGTTTGCAAAACCCATGCACAAGATACATACCAAGACATGAATCATCATATTATCCTACCTTCCTTTCCTAAATAGTTAGAAAAAAAATAATAATAATGAAAATTGAACCCATGATACCTCTTTGTATCTTCTCAACCCAACTTCCAGATGTCGGTGCCCCAAGACAGTCAGTAACATGACCTCAAGGGAACCTCCCCATAAGCCAGAGGCTACTAACTAGTAGTACGCATCCCATAAGTCAATCGTGGGGAAACTATAACCTTTTTTATCTGAATAGACAACAAAAAATATTAAACCATTGTGTAAGAATATATAACCATAAAAATATCAGTATTTTATGATAAAAAATATCGAAAAATAAAATACCCCACTAAGGTAGAAAGCATGCCACATAAAATTACTTGTTATGTGTCTAAAATGGAAACTAAAATTAAAGGCACTGATGACCCCAAAGAGGGTACCGAATGATATTGGGTACCCTCATCCATGATCCACCACAATTAGACTTCCAACTCAGGGTCTTAGTTCTTAACCTATCCATAAAACACATACTCTATTCGTGTACCAATCAGGCAGCCCAAAAAGGGTGTCATTACAACCTAATAAGCCACCACCAATTGTGTCTAAGACAAATCATATAAAATAATGTATCTAGTTATGTGAATTTATAAATTGAAATGCATAATTAAACAGTTATCACATTATACAATAAACATTATTTTCCCATATAAACTCCATGGATGATGAAGACACCCATACCTCTATGTCAAATTCGTCTCATTCATGATCCTGATGTATTTCCAGGTAATATCATATCATAATTTCTTGATTTGGGTCAAGATGGATCCCGAATTAATTAATCTTGATATAATATCATAATACCAACTTTGACTAATTTTGAAGCCTAATGTATTCTTAAGTGGTTCCATAACATAGTGCATCGTTAATTCTATTATCTAAATTCACACATAAATTCCCATGTTACCCATATCACAATTCATAAGTAAGATTCCCATGTTACCATTCAAACTTCTCAATGGAATGACCATAATTCCATTCATCAACCCATAAGTATAATAACAATGTTAACATGTTTACTTCTTAGTAATATGACTATGTTCCAATTCCTTTTCTCAAAAGAATAACAACCATGATACCATTTATACTGCTTAATCGAATGGACATGTTCCCATTATTTATCACATAACTAATTCATCAATTAATTTTTCATAAAAAATTATATTACTAATTCAAAAATTTGTTTATCACAAAAATACCATAAAAAATTCCCTAATTAATTATGAAGATTAAATTAATTTATTAATTCAACAGTTAATTAACTTAAATAAACCATTTCAACACTAGATATATAATTCTATAATTTAATATCTCAAAGAAATAATTTCAATCCCAAATAATTAATCTACAATTAATTATATCAACTAATGACATCAATATCTGATAATTAAACTACAATGAATTAACAAATCTCCTAACATTAATATCTCTTAATTAATCTACCATTAATTATATCAACTCACGAAATTAATATCCTCTTAATTAATATACCATAGATTATATCTATTCATGGAATCAATATATCATAATTAATATACAATTTATTATCACAGTCACAAATATCTAAATATAATAAAAATTTATCAAAAATTATATTTCCCACACTATATAATTATCTCCTAAATTAGTAATAAATTCCAATAAAAAAAATCCAATTGATCAATTGGCCACATTACTAAATCAATTTAGGTTATGAATTGATAAAGAAAGCTAGAAATATTAAATCATGCATACACATATAAAAATGTCAATATTCGGAATTGAATATTAATCCACATAACTTAATTTATTGAAAATGTTCACTCAATAGAAATCTCAAAAATTTAACATCACATCAACATATATTAGAATCCAAATCTATGTCCTTAAAAAAAGTTCAGATGAATCACGATATTATGAATGAATATATAGATATAAAATACAAGACCAATACCTTACTAAATATGTTTATATATAAAAAATCAGAAAATATAAATCAAAAGGACAATATAGAATGGAATACTAATTCAGGATGAGATCCACTTACTGGGATAGAAGTGAATCTTTAATTTTTGGCATCTAATCATGAAGAATGATGATGGATGGCCTTGAAAACCCTCCAAAACGCTATGAAATCATAACAAATAATGTTGTTCTATGTTTTGGGTAAATGTTGGACATTTTTTGGGTTCTTATAATTTTTGAAAAATTTAGGCAATTAAAAATATTTCACATGGTTTCTGGGGTAGGGGAATTTGGTTTTACCTAATAGTTTGCTGGTTATATTTGAGGTGTATAGTTTTCCTTTTTGGGTGATTTTTTTTCATAACATTAACTAAATAGGTGAAACCTCACTATCCATGGTTTCATGATTTTCTGGGAAAGGCACACAATATTCTCTAACTATGTTCCAATTGAAAAAACCCCCTTTCTTCAATTCTACATAATTTTCACTGAAAAACACCCTAAGGGAAATCCCAATCAAAAGATGTTAAATAAAAAATTTAATTCAATCCTGATTCAACTCTTTAAATGTTTGTGATTATATATAATTCCAAAATTTAATAAGGGTGTGTTTTTGGTAATTCATAGTGAAGCTTAATTTATTGATGAATACTATAACATAATGGGTTTTAATTTTAAACTTACCTTTTATTCTAAATAATTTATAATCATAAATTTTAAAATGAATTAATATTAATGTAATAATTTTTCAATTATTCAAATATCATTCATATTTATTTTATTTTTATCATCTTAATATTGAATTTATATTTAAAAACATGGTAATCATTTGATCATTTTCACTTAAAAACCTTCTTTCTTATCTAATATTTGAGATTAATTTTAAATTAATTTTACCAACATATGTTAATTGAATGTATACAAATGGATTCATTATTTCAATTCAAAATAATTTATAATTTATAATAGTTTAAACATAAATTTTTAACAATGTGGTTAGTGATAGCAATTAAAATTAATTAAAGAGATTGAGAGAAAACTGTGCTTACTAATAGAGTAAAATTTTATCATAAGGAAAAAATGACCTAGAAACCTATCCAACACCCCATAGATGATAATATTTCCTAAACCATAATGGATATAATTTTTTTAATAGTTTTCATACTTTTTTCGGGTAAAAACGTTGGTAAAACATACTTAATATCAAAGATGCCATGTTTGTCCTCTAGACCACTTCTAAAAGACTAAACCTTCTATCCCATTATTTACACACTAAAGAAACATTAGTTCAGAAAATATTTGACACAATCACTCCTAAAATTATCTCCCCTCATAATATAAACCTTTTCATTGGAATATATCTAACCTAGAAAGGCCTTAGATAAAACCAATAAAGGATAGCCGAAAAGTGGAAATTTTTTTAGGAAAACATTTTTCTTATTTACTTCTCCATAGACATCAATTAATTATATATTAGTATAATACAACAATGTAATTACGTTAAATATAATTATCTATTGTTACGTTCAAATTATGAAATAAAGCTTTCTGCACTTCAATCTAATGGGTTATTAAATCTTTTTTCTTGTCTATGAAAAACTACCACCTTATGAACATATGTTGTTTAGTTTTCCATTAAAACATTAAATGGTTAGAAATAATGATGGGAAAACAATTTATATTTGATATCTATGATTTATATTTTATATTTGTAATTATTATTTGACACATACCTTCAAATATTCCATTTTTTGGCATACGATAACGTTATCAATGTGTATAGTGGACTACCATCTCACGAAGCGATGTGATTCATTGACACATTACATAGAATGTTTTAATAATTATTTAAATAAACTTATTATATATATATGACCTTAAAATGGAACTGGAATAATAATATACATATATATTATTGATGTTTATTTATTTAATATGAAAAATTAAATGTAAACAACATTTATGCTTACATAAGACCTCAAATATTTGTGAATGGTGAATGTCATTTCCAATCACTAAACATTATGGATTACTATAAATACATATATAATGAATATATATTATATTTAAATCATTATTTACATTATGAATATTAAAAAATCACGATCTACAAAAGTTGTACAAAATATAACAATATGAATCATACTCAAAAAAAGACAATTTATACAAAAAATGAAACTAATGGATGATTATTATCAAATATCTTATAATTTGTTATAAAAGAATAATATAAGATATTGTACATATTAATATGGTTCTAGTAAAATTTAACATGTTTTTTAAACCTCTATTAATAATTTTAATGCAAGTACGACTAACATGAAATCACGGGGTAAGAGATTTTGTCTCAATTTCATGTTATTGAGGTATAATGTAATCTTAGGAATCTTGTTTATTTTTATTATGTTTATAATTTGCCTTTAAAATTAATATCAGGAGTAATAAACTATTCATAGTATTTTGTGTTTCAAGTTTATTTTCTAATATATGGGGATTTGAACTTCATGTTTCCACATAGTAATGAAATTTTCTAAATCAATTCCTTTTTATTCGGTTATATGACTTCCTCATTGTTGTTAATATTATATTACTATGTTTATAATGAAATTGAATATCTATTGATGTATTTTAACTTTTCTATTTTTTTAATATTTGATACACATAATCAATTAATTGATAAATTATTACTTCAACAATACGACGATATCAATGGTTTATTTTAAAATCCTATTCTAATCAAGATTATTTATTATTGAAACTAAATTAAATAAAATTATAATAAAATTGTTTACTAAACCTTTTCATTTTCCAAACATCCATTTTTCATGATATTTTTCAAGTGATAGTTCTATTTTTCTACTCGTTTGTAGTTAAAATTATTAAGATTTATTGAAATGAAATCAAACTTCCTTTATATCTTTTATGAGAAATATATTTTCTATTAAAATAATGTTATGTAATAATATCTCTAAAAAGTATTTTAAAATATTCAAAGTTATTCAAAGATATTTAAACCTTTTTTACTCTTTAAAAATTATTTCCATAGAATCTTAATTCATTTTCAAAACAATGCACATATGGATATTAATTAAATGTTGAAAATAAAATATGTTTTCAACATGAAAAACATATAAAATATATCCAATTGTCATGACTACACCATATTTTATAGACTCCCTTTCATATTTTAAACATTTCTTATAAGGAAAATGTTTTCAAATCTAATTTTGAAATGAATGGATTTTACGAATATTTTTTGAAATGAAAAGCATATTTTTAGGAAGAATGTTTGTAGATATATTTTTCCTCCACAAAAATAGACCTCGTCCTTTTTCTAATTATAATACATTATATTGATACCATTCTTATGCATACTATGGATTAATTATGATTATTTTAACCAGAAAAAATATTTAAATACACTTCCTTGAATCAATTTTTAATCATTTACATCCCCTTGAGTCATTCACATTATAGTGACCATTGAGCATTAAATATACCAAAAATATCAACATTATTTATCCTGGATACATTTATTTCCCAAATAATCTACCATTAATACATATGTTGTTTTCATTGAAATTTATTTTATTATCTAGGGAAATATTGATACATTTATATTCTTTACTCAATAATAATATTTGATGCGGTACATTTTTTATGAGTTAAATTATTTATTCAATATAAAATAAATTCATTAGACTAGTATGACATGGGATGGGGGCTATTTAATGTAATCCCCTTAATGAATCTGCTTTTTTTTTTGCCAAATCAAAGGGCAAAACAAGAAGGGTTATACCCGATATGTTTTATACCATCTTATGAATGGTATTGATAGTAAAGGTTGCATGTTCAGGGAAACATGCCGTTCAATATATTTAAATTTCATAAATTTAAAATTTATTTATTATTATCCAGGATATTTTCACTAATGTAAAATCTAGGGATGCACTTTATTCCCAATTTATTAATTAAATAGACTGGTTTTCAATTACTTACCTATCCCTTGCATTATTCTTTGTCAAGTTATTTAAATCACATGTGTGCATAGTTTTTTACCATGACATATTGATTTTTGTTATCTAATATTTAAATGGAATATGTTCCCTATTTTTTACCAATCCATATTGTTTGTGGTTATTAAATCATAATTTCTTCCATTTTACATAGCAATTACCGAGTATTTAAGATCCCCCTTATTTGTTTTACATTCCTCATTATTTCATGATGCATGCTAAGGATGATATGGAAGGATATACTAGAGTGAATGATGTTATTATTGAAAAAAATATATTCTAGATTGTGTATTAAAATGTAATACAAGACTCATCCATGTATCTAATTTACCAGGAATACTAAACTATTCAGTCCTTTTGGATGAATTTTTCTTGAATATTATTCTAATGTAATGGTATTATGAGCTATCCTTAGGTTGTATGGGTTTGGTTTCATATATTTGGTTTTATGGAAATAGTAGTAGAATCCATGGGAATAATATTTACGAAAACATTGACTATATAAAAATACCTTATGAAAGACCTTGAGGTTATGTATATAAGAACATCCAAAAGTTTTTGTAAGGCAGATATTATGTCGTCTTTCTTATAAATAAATCCATGTCTAGATAATACATGTGGATATGGTTCTAGAACATATGTAACAATGGGAAATAACTGTAAAAATGGAATTTTGGGATGTAAATGATCATTTGATGGTACGTGATAATCGGCCTTACTTTACACCTAGTTTTATACTCTTGGGGAATATGATTATGATAATTCATATTTTATTTATATACAATTATTATGGATTTAAAAGGATAATGGTAACGAATAAAATATGTTAAACCCTAGTACAATGAAGGAACAATTTGGAATTAAATCAGAAGATATATTTTTGTATTGGGTTTCAATAATTATATTTCTGAATTATTTTACCAATAGTAATTTGGTAATAATAATCATGAAATGGACAAGAATTATGTTAAATTTTTCGAGAAATTATGTATTCAATAACATAAGTGTTATGGATTCCATCATCGGTTAATGAGTTTTGATTGGTTATTTAAACACACATTTTTAAGTTTTATGTGATGGGAGTTTACCAATAACAAAGATACATTGGATGAAATTAATGCATGAATATGTTTTAGTTGAAATTTTTTTAGGAATAAGACCTTTACATTTTATAGACAAATGATAAAAGTTATTGATAACCATATAAGCTTTATATGATCATTAATTGTAATAATAATAAAATAATATTATATAACTTTCAATATAAATAATTAACTAAATAAATAATTTGTTCTGAATTCATTTATATAAATATTATTTAATGATTAATTATATTTTTAGGGGGTATATCATTTTTCGAGGACATTATAAATATTATATTAATATAGTTTTAGAAAATGGAAAATCCACATTAAGGGGGATAACCAAAAACATATTGGAAGGTGGTAATTCATGAACCCATGATCTATGGATGATATAGTTTTAACACCTACCACTAGACTACTTGATGTCTTAGTTAATTTGTCATTTATTTTAGTTTAACAAATTGACAAAAAATATTAATGATGAATGAGTATTATCACTTTTGAGGGTTAACATATATTATATTAAACATAAGGGTTTTTAAAAATAGTTAAAGACACATTGAATTTATTTCACTTTTTTAATGGATTTTATAATCCTTTAAAAGTAAACTTTTGTGCACCATGATTAATAAAATTATTTGGGAATATTCATTTCATGGTATAAAAAATAAGTTAGATGTTGATAAAATAAAAACCAATGAATGAATTTGTTTTTACAAAATTGAAATATTTCATTTAAGTATATTTCTAGATATTCTAGGTCAATACTGGAATTACACCAAATTTGGAAATGCATCTTGAAAAAAATGACATCATAATACCATATTTTCATGGATCCTATGGTTTTTTAAATAATCACAGATTTTTAGATTGGAGGCCCTAAAATTTTCATTTATCATTTTATTTATTCTGATCAATGTCCTCAATCACTCAATTTATTATTGGAACCGTTCCTATATATATATATATACTCACTTAAAACTAAGGATATACATCAAAGAAATGTTATTATATGTTATTTCATGTAACATTTGTACATCCCATTATCTTATATAAAAAATATATCTTATGAAACCTTTTATGATGTGGTTTTTCAACAATTTTCTTTCCAAAATTTTAACCCTTGATTGTTGAGAATTTTTTTAAATTGTGAGGAAGAAATTTATTTAATCTTGGGAGAATATAAAAGCCTTAAATTTAGAAATGGGAACATTATATTAAGTAGCATATGTGACACAAAACACTATGTCTAGTGACTAATATTACATCAGAATAATTTTGAATATATATAATATCTTAAATAATTCTAATCTATGAAATATATTTTAATGCACACAACACTAATTTATCTTTCATTAAATGTAATAGTGACTTTATTTTATGGCTTGTAGTACAAACAAGATTGGTTTTTAACAAATATTGTAAATATTATTATCGAAATTGAAAAATATATCTTATCTATTAAATATGATGATATTAATAGTATTTTTTAAATTAAAAAAATTATCGATGAATTTATTAGTTACCAGTTATTTGGAAATCAATATAAAACTAATTGAATATAAATGAAATGTTTTTATAAGAAATAATTTTTTGAGCAAAAAGAATATTAAAATCATAAATTTAATTTATTACCATAAATATATGGTCTCAATTAAATATATATATTATTTTATCAAAAAAATGATTTTAAATTCTTCAAATTTATTTAATTAGAATATATTAAGAACAAATCAATTTTTCTCAAAAAATGTTTTATTTGTTATAATGGCAGTTTTGTCTCCCTTTAATGGCACAATTGTTTTAAATAAAAATTCCGAAAAATATATAAATTTTCTTATAAAATATAAACTATTTTTATGGTGTAATTTTGAAATTATTGTAGGGGAATTTTTGATATTTTTCTGAAATGATTCATTTTATGATAAAGAGTAAAAATTAATGAATTTTAATTGAAAATTAAATTTTCATATAAATAATTTAAAAAGATAAATAATATTCATAATTTATTTTATTGTCATAAAAGTTCATAAAATAATATATTATTCCTTTTAAATAATTGGAATAGTTTTTATATTGAATTTAGATTGACATACTTTGGAAACGATTGAAATTTTTCATTTATGAAACCATCTTTCTCGTACCGTCTGCATGATTAATTTTTTTAAAAAAATCTACATATTTTAAATAAATTTTGAAAAATAGAATCAATATTTGGAATGATAATATTTAATATTTTATAATGGGGTAAAGTGAAATTTTCACCAATGTGAGTAGTGAAAAAGTTATAATTAATTACTGCGACTATAAGAAAAATGATTTTATCAAGAGACTAGACATTAAACATAAGAGAAACAATGATCTATAAAATATTATAATACATATTTTATGAACATATTTAGACCATAAAATTTCATGAATTTTTTTTTGTGAATAATTTATTCATTTTATTATGTAAAAACATGGGTAGATGATCTCCTTTAGATAAATTAAAAGTGTGTCCTCTACTAGATTTGTAAAAGGCCACCCATATCCCTCATTATTCAAACTCTCGAAACACATTGGTTCAGTCAATATTATAAAAAATCACTCCCAAACTTATCTCACCAAATCCTATAATAACATTCTTTGGAAGAAATATATCTAAGGAATTGGTGCAATCATAGGGAGGATACCCGTAGAAGAGGTAGTGTTTTTAGAAGGCATTTTTATTTTATTTAATTCTTCACAAAAGTAAGTATATTTTATAGAATTATTATTTAATATACATAAAATTATGAATTTGTTATTATTTTTTATCTTGAGGTAAAAAAATATAACATCACACACATCCATTAAATTTATTATGAAATATTTGTTCAGGTGTTTGATGGACTTCAACCTCACAAACAAGTGTCGGTCATTTTAACACTGCCATCAATAAAGGTTGGTAATAATGATGTTAATAATTTTTATATATGATATTTTTAATAATTATTATTTCTTTGGTTTTTTAATAATTATATAACACATAACATCACAATTGCCATTTTGTGGGAATCCAATAACGTTGTTCGTGTGTACGGTGGACTACCACCTCTTGAAGTGATGTAATTCATTCACACATTAAACATAATGCATTATGGATTTTTTACTGAAAAATGTTATATATATGTCATAAACATGATTCTTCAATGATTATGTATATATATAACTGTTCTTTTGTTAATGTGATAAGAAACTCAAAGTAGTGTTAACACATACGCAAGATCTATCTTCTCCATTGACAGTAAATTCCATACCCTATCACTAAGTATTACGTATTAGAATAAATAAATATATAATTTATATTTATAATATTATGATCATGATTGAAATTATATAGATTATTAAATGATAATCACTATAAGAGGAAAAAATAACATCAAGAAACATACATGAAAATCAAGTTAGATGACACCCAAACAAGAAAAATAATGAATGAATTTTAACAAATGTGTGATAAGATGTTATAAATTAATAATATATGATATCATAAATGTAAAAACCCAAGATTTTATAAGATATATTCCTTTTAATTTCTTTCATATCTTCTGTTGTACGCTATACCAAGATTATCTTGCGCGATACACAACACCGTATTAGCTTGCAGTATACACAACACTAATCTTGGATCGTGTTACACACAATATCATGTTTGTTAGATAGTAGTTATTCTACGCAACATTGAGTGTGTATATATATAGATATATTCAATGTATAAATGAAATATGGTTGGATTTTGTTATACGCAACAACAAAAGAGTCTTGCACTACACGCAACCCTAACTCGGCTTCATTACACGCAATCGCAACCTTCCTCGATAGCATTTGTTGTATGCAATACCGGGTTTCACTAAACAACGATATATTATTATAATATTATTATGATCTAGCCATTATGAATAATATTAACTAAAATTTGAAATTTATAATATTATTATTCATCTTACACATTTTCTAGAACATAGTATAAAAACAAAATAAATTTTTTGGGTAAAATATGTATTTTTAAAAAAATGCAGTTTTGCGGCCTTTTGATGGAGAACCCAATTTAAATCAATTTTTTGACATGTATATAAGTTCAATTTTAAAAAATAAAATTATTTTTTGGAATCAGGATATAAAATTTTACCTTGGATAAAATTTTCATATTATTCTGATAACTTTCATATTTAATGAATACTAAAAACACTCTATATTTTAATTAAAAACAATTTTTTTTTATCGTAATATTTTATGCGGTTAAATTATAATATTGAATGGTTTTAAAGTATAAATATAATATATATTTACCATTTATTATAAGTTATGTCATTATAATTGATTTTACATCGAATTCGTAGGTTAAATCAATTCAATCTTTTGCAATGTTTTAAACAAAAACCCGTTTTCATTCAACAACGGGATTAATTTTAATTTAATTTATACAACTTCTATGTATTGAATTTTGAAAAATGGATTCCATATTTGGAATCAGTGGATAAAAATTATATTAATATGATACTTTTTATTTTTGGGCATTATGAATAGTAACTATGGTAAATTTTATTTACCATAGTAAAAGGTAAATCGGGTAATTAATGGTAAATATAATATTATAAAATTACCCTAACACTTTTCTTAATATAATATGACGATTATATATCATCCTAAGTCATATTTGGGTCGAAATGGAATCCATTAGAACCCACATGGTGGTGATTAAGCCATTAGTTTATTTTATTTAATGGATTGTGAAATATGTCTCACTCAGACTTTAGTAATTAATGTATTTTTAATATAAGGTTATACAAAATATATATTCGGTTATAAATACTCATTTAAAAGATAAATTTTTTTTCCATGGTAATTTATTTGTAATTTTTAAGATTTATTTAATTACCTTATTAGCTTAAACATTATGGATGCATAAATTATTTTTTTGGTAAAAAAATCAATAATGTTGTTTTTATTGAAATAGTAATACATATTAAAGGGATCATAAGCCTGATAAAAACTTATTGGTAGTGTATATATACACCATAATCATCCAATGACCAAATATATGACCTTTTGGAGTCTTATAAAAGTGATTATGACACTTATATTATTTTATTTTATATGACGTCAAAGTTGTCACCTTCATAATTTAATAAATATAACATTTTTAAATTTGGGTGTTTTAGAATCTAAATCTGAATAAATGCATTGTTATGAAATATATAATATTTATCTTCATCCTAGTATTTTATTTCTAATATTTATTCAACAAATAAGTATATTTAATAATTATACAAAAATGCTGTAGTAATTATTTTATTAAGAGAAATATCAAATAAATGGTTTTACAAATAGTTAAATAAATACTACATTAACTATTTAATGTGCTCCACTAATTTTATAGATTAATATGACATGTTATAAACCTATTAAATATTTTATTTATAATATATACTTTGTGTGGATTTTATTTAAATTCAAATAATTGAATAGTGTCAAAATTGACACTATTGTTATTTTATAAAAATAACATATTATTAAATTGTTAAAAAATCACAAAAAGATTTAAAAATTATAAATTGAAATTTATATAGTCTCCAATTTACTAAATTATCCAATTATGGAAAATTAATTACACATAAGTGATTATTTATAACCATTTAAAATTTAGAATTTAATTACCATAAATAAAATTTAATAGATTAAATAAGGATAAATCAAGTTTATAATGTTTAAAATAAATACCCTACATGTCTAAATTTTATTGGTTGATGAGATTACAACCCTATATCATCTAATATTAGAATATGAATCATTTTGGAGGTTTTTATGTGGGTTTATATTTATTATAAATTAATATTTTTAATATTTCTAAAGGTTCCCCTCTCCTCCCTTATGAAAGGGCACCTCCTCCCTCTCCTCCTCACACCATTTTGAGTCTTGAATCTCGGCCAAAATCTTCCCATTTCACTTACCCACTTCCCTAGAAACCTTATAGATTTACTTTTCATCTCAAAAGACCAACTTTAGTGCCCTAAGTGGAAGTTCAAAGGAGGTACTTCGAGAAATATGTAATACCTTCTACAGATTCATTCAAGTCTCATTCTTCTTATACTTACTCTTATTTAGTGGTTTCATTATGAATAAATAACATAAGTATCCCTAATATACTGATATGTTATTATAAATATGAATCAACCTCATTTCATCTTCTATACATCATACCGAAAATGAAATCACAGCGCATGCGTACCTAAGGAACACCGTCTCCACGTCGTGGTGTAATCTTTTTTCGACCACCACATTACTTGGATGGGTATAATGGTTTAAATAAATAACTATATATTATTATTTTAAATTTATATTGATTCTGAAATATTATACATACACTTCAATACTATTCCACGATCATGGGAATGATATCATCGCTCATACATACGTACGGACTACCGTTTCCACGACGCGACGAGATTCATTGTCCATGTTAACCATTAATGAATGATTATAAAATATATATAATAAGTAATCAAGAAATATATGACATAATAATGATTCTGGATTTATGTATATTTATATATGTATTTAATCTACTTTATTCCATTCAATTCAATAAGGAAATGAAAACAGCATTCATGCGTACGTACGACCTACCATCTCCATGAACGGTGTATTTCATTCCATTTATAAATATATCAAATATATATGTATATTCTGAATATATATTACATATAAATCATGTTTTACATTCTTGAATTAATTAAATTATGATATAAGTAATAATATCATGAACAACAAGTCCAAACATGTACAATAAATAAAACGATTTTACCCAAAACGCTGCTTTAACATGGAACTTACAAAAGAACAGGTAATATAAAGTCATAAGTGAACCATATATGATATCATAACAATGAATATGATTCTTTATTAAGTAAATGACATTATTTAAATCAATATACAAGAGGTTAGGATATGTAGGAATCATTTCGGACCTAAGGTAAGGGATAATTATTACAATCTCATTCTTATCCAAGATTGTTTATTTATAAGTATTTACTGGGGTTATGTTTATCATCCATGTTCACATGTTCTAAAAATGTTTTCATAAAATTTTTACTTTTCCTCCATTTATGTTTAATGTCATTTTTACCTTTTTTTTCTTTTACCACATCGTATGGAAGGATTTTTTCTTTTTTTTTACCATACAAAGTACTTTTTGACTTTTCCGACAAAAGTACGAGGAGAATGTTTTTTTAACTTATATGGAATAAACATATTTTTATGGTTAATATACAATATTTCATGACTATTTTCAAAAAAATACTTTTTCTTTTAGAATTTCATGGCATTTTGTGAAAAGAAAATTGATTTTCAAGAAGAAAGTATATTTTCCTCAAGAATTATTTTCAAGTGCTTTATCAAAACCATTTTCCATCTAAGATGACATTATTTCATATGTGTATATTTCAAGTATAATGTCTCTATGATTTATATGGTTTCACTTTTCTTAAAATCAAATTATATCCATTTGTTTTATATGGATTATGTTATTATGGAATGATGTTTATGAAACCCAATTTATTCTTTGGGTTATGATGAATGATTTATGATTGTTTTGTGGCACAAGTAAGAATGATTTCATTATGAGATGGGTGGGACATATATCTCCCTCCTATTCATTGGGTAATGATTTATATCCCATGAGATAGACATGGCTGGAACGGTAAGTTAATCTGGTTCAGTAATACAGGACTCGAATGAGGAGTGAACTCGATTCAGAAAGGGACATTGTCCACTATGTTGGTCTTGGCAGCAATGCCTTGGATACTGTGGAAATCATATCATGTGCTTAATGGTTTCCACAATCACATGTTTTATTCCAATGCTATTTTATTTTCATTGATGTTTATTTATGATTTATTCCTTATGTACTTCCACGATTTATGTCTTTTCTCATGATTTTGATGTTTAGATTTTATGTTCAAGATTTTTCATTCAAATGTTTATGGATTTTTTTATGTTCTCTATGTTTACCCTTACTGAGAATTTGAGCTCACCCTTTTTATGTATTCTTTTCCCAAGGATTTAAAGAATGGTTTTAGGTAAGAAAACAAAAGGGGAAGATCTTTACGGGAGATGTTGAAGATATTTCACCATGATTAGAATATTATTTATTCGAGTTTCCAAAGACACTAAACTATTACAGTCCTTATGTGTCTGTTTTTGTTATGTATTAAGCATTCCGCAAAAGTAATGTAATGTCCATGTAATTAAAGCTTTGGGTCACTACAGTTGGTATCAAAGGAATGGTTTAGTTAAACTTTGGTAACTAGGATGCGAAAACATTAGTGAGATCACTAGAAATATTTCTAAGGTATATCTAGGGATGTCCCTAATGTTAAATATATGTATAGGTTATAGTCCTAGAATTACGGTAAAGATATTATAATTAAACCTAAGATGTTATATGTCAAAGGTACTCCCCCTTGATTATTTTTTTCAATTGTATGATTTTTTCCTCTCACAGAATTCTTTTTGTGTTTTAGTTAATGGAGGGAACCAGAAGGAATTAGGTTAACATTGAATCCAATGGACAAATTGGTGACTATGAGAAATGAAATCGCATAATTCCGAGAGAGAAAGATATTGTGATTATTCTGAATCAGTCATCGTGATATATGATTAACAAGGTAAAATTTAGTGGTATTCCTAATTCATCAAATAAGAGGAAGATAGAATTTTATGCATGTTTGCATGTTGAGGAGCATAAAGGAAGATTGAGATTTCAAATGAAGGGATGAAGAACCTTGAGGAATACCTCAAATGGAGGGAAAGATGTTATCTCTGTGGAGAAAAGAGTCATAGAGTGACATAATGTTAAGGAGTTCAATGTCTTATTTGCGGAGAATATGGGCATGACCCAACTCAATGCCCTGACTTAAGAATCTACTTCTAAATTAAGGAAGGAATTATTCCATGACAATCATTGAATAGGATGGATTTAAGTGATTATGTATTGGTATTCAAAATAATGTTGTTGAGGTACTTTTATGGCATATTGGAATATTCTTTGTATTAGTCTATTGTGGTTTTCAATAATTTTATGATACTGGTAACCATGAAAAGTGATTCAAATATTTTGGAAAGCAGATGATATGCTCATAAAGAAGGGATAAAGAGAAAATGAAATGTTTGACAGTATTCATGAGCTCATGACTGATATAAGGACAAAGTGATATCATTGTTTGAGTATATAGAAATTTTGGGATTTTGGTTTGTGGAAAGATTTAACTTTTGATAGAATTCATGTTTTCACTATGGTTCAATGTGTATTCATTTTTCAAGAGAATACATGTTTAAGGTATTCACATGTTTGGAATGTGACAAACAATCTATATTGTATAAATGATGGTATTCACTTGCTTGTTATGTGACCTTTCAAGTAGTCGTTTTCTTTATACTATGAGATTTGACATATGTATTTTGGATTATCCTAAAGATTGCAATGGATTATGTTGGACAAATTTTAGTATTATTTTAGGATAGAAACTTTTTGATATTATTGATGGAATTTTATAATAGTGAATCTTAAGAAAAGAGACAACATGCAGAATGGTCGACAACCCGTCATGTCAGACAAGGCGGTGGGAATCGAACCCACAACTGAAGTGCGACAAGCCTTTATCACCTACCACTGGCCTAGAGGAAGTCCCTGGTTAGTAGAAATTAGCTTTATATTGTTATGTGGTATGATAGATGAAGTATAAATTCATTTTTGTAACCATATAAGATTAATCTCACCATAGATGGACTTATGTATATAATTATTGCTAACTTTATGTTTGAGACAGATAGAATGACCTATCATTCTATCGTATGATCTGCTAGCACTTCACGGAAGACAAATTAAACTTCATTTCAATAAGAGATGAAGTGGAAATTGTTCAAGGCATGAACAACGGTGAGATTTCACCAAAATCAGGTAAGAATTTATTTTGATTCGAAAATTATTTAATATCAGGGAAATGATCTTGAAAAAAGAATGTTGTCATAGTGCCCTCATATTTGATGAATCAGATGGTACCTTATAACATCAAAAATTTATGGATTTGTGATTGTTGGATTTTTCATAGCCATGTTCTCTACCACTCTCCATCAGAACATGATGGTTAGAAATTTATTCCATATCCATATTTTCACCTATGTTTTCTAATATGGAAACAAAGGGATGAGTTAATTTGGGAAATCGTTACGTTTCATACTTTAGTTTTTAAAATTATGTTTTTGTATTCCTTTTTACAATGTGGGTTTCTATTAATAGTAAATGATTTATAACCCCGACGAATTTCGAGGGTGAAATTCATTTTAAGGGGGGTAGAATGTAACAACCCATGATTTTATAAGATATTTTTTTTAAATTTCTTTCAGATCTTCTGTTGTGTGCTACACCAAGATTATCTTGCACTATATGCAACACTGTATTATCTTGTAGAATACACAACATTAATCTTGGATCGTGTTAACACAATTTCATGTTTGTTAGATAGTAGTTATTATACGCAACATTGAGTGTGTGTATATATATATATATTCAATGTATAAATGAAATATGGTTGGATTTTGTTATACGCAACAACAAATAAGTCTAGCACTACACGCAACCCTGACATGGCTTGCGTTACACACAATCACAACCTTCCTCGATAGCATGTGTTGTACGCAATACCTGGTTTCAATAAATACCGATATACTATTATAATATTATTATGAACTAGTCATTATGAATAGTAATTACTAAATTTTTATTTTTATAATATTATTATTCATCTTACATATTTTCTAGAACATGGTATAAGAACAAAATAAATGTTTCGAGTAAAATAATTATTTTTTTAAAAATGTAGTTTCATCGCCTTCTAATGGAGCACCCACTTTAAATATAGTTTTTGACATATTTATAAGTTCAATTTTAAAAAATAAAATTATTCTTTGGAATCAGGATATAAAATTTTAACTTGGATAAATTTTTCATATTATTCTGATAACTTTCATATTTTATTGATTAGTAAAAACACGCTATATTTTAATTATAAACAACTTTTGTCATCATTATAATTTATGTGGTTAAATTATAATATTGTATGGATTTAAAGTATAAAGAGAATATATTTTTACCATTTATTATAATTTATGTCATTAGCATTGATTTTACATTGAATTACTAGGTTAAATCAATTAAATATTTTACAATGTTTAAAAAAAACCGTTTTCTTTCGACAACGGTATTAATTTTAATTTAATTTCTACAACTTCTGTGTATTGAATTTGGAAAAATGGATTCCATATTTTGAATCATTGGGGTTATTTTATATTAATAGACTACTTTTTATTTTTGGGCATTATGAATAGTATATACGATAAATTTTATTTACCATAGTAAAAGGTAAATCGAGTAATTAAGGGTAAATATAATATTATAAAATTAACATAACACTTGTATTAATATAATTGGATGATTATATTTCATCCTATGTAATATTTGGGTCGAAATTGAATCCATTAGAACCCACTTGGAGGTGATTAAGACCTTTAGTTTATTTTATTTAAAACAATGTGAAATATGTCTCACTCAAACTTTAATAATTTAAGTATTTTTAATATAAGGTTATACAGTATATAAATTAGGTTATAAATACTCATTTTAAATCTAAAATGTTTTTTTCAGGGTAATTTATTTTTAATTTTTAAGAGTTATTTAATTACCTTATTATCATAAACATTAATGATGCAGAAATTATTTATTTAGTAAGAAAATCAATAAGGTTGTTTTTATTGAAATAGTAATGCATATTAAAGGGCTCACAAACCTGACCAAAACTTACTAGTAGTGTATATATAAACCATAATAATTCAATGACCGATAATTTGACCATTTGGAGTATTATAAAAGTGATTATGACACTTATATTAGTTTATTTTATATGATGTCAAAGTTGTCACCTTCATAATTTAATTATTATAACATTTTGAAATTTATGTTTTTTAGAAGATAAATCCAACTAAATGTATTCTTATGAAATATATAAGATTTATCTTCATCATAGTTATTTATTTTTAATTTTTATGCAACAAATAAGTATATTTAATAATTATACAAAAATGTTGTAGTAATTATTTTATTAAGAGAAATATCAAATAAATGGAATTACAAATAGTAAAATAAATATTATATGATCTATTTAGTGTGCTACACAAATTTTATAGATTACTATTCCATGTTAGGAACCTATTAATTCTTTTTTCTAATATATCCTCTGTGTGGATTTTATGTAAATTCAAATAATTGAATACTGTCAAAATTTACACTATTGTTATTTTATAAAAATATCATATTATTAAATTGTTTAAAAATCAAAAAAATATTTAAAAATTATAAATTGAAATTTATATAATCTCCAATGTAATAAATTATCCAATTATGGGAAATTAATAACACAGAAATGATTATTTATAACCATTTAAAATTTAGAATCTTATTACAATAAATAAAATTTAATAGATTAAATAAGGATAAATCAAGTTGATAATGTTTAAAATAAATTCCCTACATGTATAAATTTTATTGTTTGATAATATTACAACCCTATATCATCTAATATTATAATATGAGTCATTTTTGAAGGTTTTTATGTGAAGATAGATTTATTATAAATTAATATTTTTAAGATTTTCAAAGGTGCCCATCTCCTCCCTTATAAAAGGGCACCTCATCCCTCTCCTTCTCACACAATTTTGAGCCATGAATCTTGGCCAACCTCGGCCCATTTCACTTCCCCACTTATCTAGAAACCATATAGAGGTATTGGTTTTCTAAAAAGACAAACTCTAGTGTCATAAGAGGAAGTTCAAAGGAGGTACTTCGAGAAATAGGCAATACCTTCTACCGATTCATTCAAGTTTTTTTCTTCTTATACATCCTCTTATTTAGTGTTTTCATTATGATGTAATAACATAAGTATCCCTCATATAATGATATGTTATTATAAATATGAATCAACCTCATTTCACCTTCTATCCATTCTACGGAAAATGAAATCACCGAGCGTGCGTACGTACGGAATACCGTCTCCACGCCGTGGTGTAATCTATTTTCGACCACCACCTTTCTTTGATAGGTATAATGGTGTAAATAAATAACTATATATGATTATTGTAATGTGATATTGATTATGAAATATTATATATACACTTCAATACAATTCCATGATCATGGGAATGATATCATCGCTCGTGCATACATACGGACTGCCGTCTCCACGGCGCGATGAGATTCATTCTCCATGTTAACCATTAATGAATGATTATAAAGTATATATAGTAAGTAATAATGAAATATATGAACAATTAATGATACAGGATTTATATATATATATATATATATGTATGTCATCTACTTAATTCCATTTAATTAAATAAGGAAATGAAAACAACGATCATGCGTACATACAGCCTACCGCCTCCATGAACGTTGTATTTCATTCCATTTATCGATATATCATATATTTATATGTATATGCTGAATATATATTACATATAAATCATGTTTTACATTCTGTAATTAAGTAAATAATGATATAAGCAATAATATCAGGAACAACAAGTCCAAACATGTATGATAAATAAAATGATTTTACCCAAAATGCTGCTTTAACATGGAACTTACAAAAGAACGGGTAATATAAAGTCATAAGTGAACCATATATGATATCATAACAATGAATATGATTCTGTAATAAGATAATGACATTATTTAAATCATTATATAGGAGGTTTGGATATGTATGAAGCATATCACACCTAAGGTAAGGGATAATTATTCCAATCTCAGTCTTATCCGAGATTGTTTATTTGTAAGAATTTACTGGGGTTATGTTTATCATCCATGTCCACATGTTCTCAAAATGTTTTCATAAAATGTTTAATTTTCTTCCATGTATGTTTAAATTCATTTTACCCTTTTTTTAATTTTACCACATCGTTTGGAAAGAATCTTTCTTTTGTTTACCATATGAAGTTCTTTTTGACTTTTACAACAAAAGTACGAGGAGAATGTTTTTTAACTTATACAGAATGAATGGATTTTTACTGTTAATCTACAATATTTCATGACTATTTTCAACAAAATAATTTTTCTTTTAAAATTTCATGGCATTTTTTGAAAAGAAAATTAATTTTCAAGAAGAAAGTATATTTTCCTCAAGAATTATTTCCAAGTGCTTTATCAAAACCATTTTCCATCTAAGATGACATTATTTCATATGTGTATATTTCAAGTATAATGTCCCTATGATTTATATGGTTTCACTTTTCTTATAATTAAATTATATCCATTTGTATTATATGGATTATGTTATTATGGAATGATGTTTATGAAACCCAATTTATTCTTTGGGTTATGATGAATGACTTATGATTGTTTTGTGGCACAAGTAAGAATGATTTCATTATGAGATGGGTGGGACCTATATCTCCCTCCAATTCGTTGGGTAAAGATTTATATCTCATGAGATAGACATGGCTTGAATGGTAAGTTAATCTGGTTCAGTAATACAGGACTGGAATGAGGAGTGAACTCGATTCAGAAAGGGACTTTGTCCACTAAGATGGTCTTGGAAACAATGCCTTGGATACTATGGAAATTATATCATGTGCTTAATGGTTGCCAGAACCACATGTTTTATTCCCATTCTATTTTATCATGATTGATGTTCATTTATGATATATTCCTTACATACTTCCAAGATTTATGTCTTTGCTCAAGATTTTGATGTTTAGATTTTATGTTCAAGCTTTTGCATTCAATTGTTTATGGATTGTTTTATGTTCTCTATGTTTACCCATAATGATCATTTCAGCTCACCCTTTTTATGTTTTATTTTCCCCAGGATTTAAAGAAAGGTTTTAGGTAAGAAAAAAAAGGGGACGATCATTACGGGAGATGTTGAAGATCTTTCACAAATGATTAGAAGATTATTTTTCCGAGTTTCCAAAGACACTAAACTATTACGGCCCTTGTGTGTCTGTTTCTGTTATGTATTAAGCATTCTAAAAAAGTAATGTGATTTCCATGTACGTCAAGCTTTGGGTCTCTATAATAAATATTAATATGGTTCTTTTATAAGTTAATAACATTTTAAAAAAATTTATGGGGTAGTTTGAGTAATCAATAACAAAAAAGAATGTGTGATGTAAGGGATTTCATCACTATTTCATTTCCTTGAGGCATATTTATCTTTTATGCACCTAGATATTATTATTATGTATATAATTCTATATTTACATTTATTGTCATAAATAAATCACAATTTATGTTTTTTTAAATTTCAATTTGAATTATTTCATTTACGTTGATTTGAACATAAATTTACTAAGTGGTGATGAAATTTAATAAATTAATTTATTTTTCACAGGGTTATATAACATCCTAATTTTCATTAAAATTATATGATTATCTATATAATGAAATTTAATATAAATTTATGAATTTAAACTTTTTTATGTCTATTTATAGTTGATACCCTTAATATACTCATCGAATAATTGTCACTTCAATGCAATGATTAGTTTAACTGTTTATTTCATAATATTATTATAATCGATATTTTTTATTCTTAAAATTATAGTAATTAAAATTATATGATAATTAGTTAATAAACCATTTAAATTTGTTATAAGTAATTTTAGAAATTTTTTAATTTTTTTTAAAATATTATATAATTTTCTAATTAATTCCCATTTATCTTTTAATGAAAATTATAGAAGAATATATGTTTTTAAAATGAATGAAATGAATAGTATATCCCACTATCATGAATCATCATTGATATCAAGCATCCCAATCATTTTTTCAAATTAATTTTCAAATAACTTTTAAAAAATATAATAAAATTTGAAGTAAATAAATTTAAAAATTCTTTTCAAAATGTAAAGGACCTTTTTTCTCAAGAATTTTTTTAAATAGAATTTATTATTTCATAATCAACAACATACCTTATTCTTTCTCCAATTTGGGTATGTCATACTAATATCATACTTATTCCTCCCCTAGATGCATTATGATTATTTTTACTATCTATATTATTTGTTATTCGCTTATTTGACCCATTTTTTTTGTTATTAACATCCCATTGAGCTATTCAATTTATAGGGACTAGATAATAATAAAATTTCATTAATATCTACATTATTTATAATGGATATTATTATTATAATAAATGTAAACCATTATTACAAAAACTGCCTATTTTGAAAATTATTTTATTATATAGGGAAATATTTATAAATCCTTATTATTTAAATTTAAGATCTTGGACATTTATGGAGTCACCTCAGGAAAATTTTAATGTACTTTTTGAAGCTTTTACGTATCATTTTTTTCTACAACTGTTTTGGGGTTATTTTGGTTGAATTTTTAATAAAATATAACAGATAGTGGGTTGTGCACGGTTTGCGTAGGGTTTGTTAAACTGTACAACAAAACAGTGGCAACCAAGAATAATTCGATAGAGGGATATGCACATTTGGCACATGGTTTGCACTAAATATGAAAATAAACCACACTAACCATGCAAAACTATATAGAGAGGTCCGTAAAGTTGGCACACAGTTTTCCACAATCGTGCTCCTCTACCCAGGAAACCATGCACATGAGTATTAATTATATGAAAATTTGTTTTAAAATCCATATGAAGCCCCGAGACTACCATGTTTTAACCTTGGATCATGATTAACAAATTCTTGGGGTCCCTGGAGATTTCTAGAGGGATTCCAAGGTTATCTAAAAACCATTCTTGGAGATCAAAATATAGGATTAAAGATCTGATATCTCCTTGGTAAGCGGATTACATCCCAATGTTTGTTTCATTCATTCCTCTATCATTACATGATATTTTCATAGAATATATCAATATTTTACATGGATCTAAATTTATTATTTGATATCTAGATCTATATTTTCATGATCTTGATACCTTTGATCGTAATTTAGATTTAGATATTCAGATCATAAGCTTGACTGATGATGTTGTGATGCACAAATATTGGGGATTTCCATTAGGCTAACATCCATCAATAAACCGAGGTAGGTGTAATAAATTGAACTTCAATTTTCATTAAATTGTTTTGTGAATGTGAGGTTACGAATTTTCCAGATTTCATTGATGATTGATTTTCTAAAATGGAATAATTAGGAATGTGGAATTTATTTATCATTTCTTGGGTGATTATTTGAAAATTTAATCACAGATAAAATGATGCAGGGTTATCAAAATAGATATTGCAATTGTGATATTAAATTGATTTAATTAAGATAATTAATTGGTGGAAATTAATTATGAAATGATGTTTAGTTATGTAAGATAATTAATTTTGAGAATTAATTATGTTCCATGATATTAACCAACAATAATGAATTTTTAAAATTTATTTTTTCATGTTTGGATTAGATATGCATAATTAATTTTGAATAATTAATTTTGGAATTATAATTTTATTGATTACTTAATTAATTAATGGGTTATGTGTATTGTTAATGGTTGAGTTAACTAATATCCCATGAAATGTTAATCTATTTGTTGGATTAGTAATGGAATCATGTGGATATTTTTTGTAAAATTAATGAATTATTAGTTAGATGAAACTTTAGTTAGGGTGGAAATGGAATTCTAGACCGATTTGAAGTTTGGAAATCGACATGGCGTTCCTCCCAAATAGTTTTCTAAGCATTATATTTAAAGGTGAAAGGCATGATGACCTACACTAAATGAGATATAGAATGTTAGTCATAGATGCATACACTTAATGATATTTTGGGTGATTCACATAGAATTACACAAAAAATTAATGATAATAATGAATGATTATTCAAATGGGAAACATGAATTCAAACTGGGCATGATAATAAAATTAATTATTAAATGTTAATGTGATAACTGTTTAATTATTCATTGTATTTATTGCTTCATAAAACTACATACAAAATATCTTGACTGGAATTTTTATATATACCATTGGTGGTGTCCTACTAAGTCATAATCACACTCTATTCGGGCCACCTGATCAGCACCAGAGTATACATTGTTTTTATAAGATAGAATAATTGAAAGGCCCTGGGATAGGATACTGTTTGGGATTGGAGCATGGGAGAGGGAACTAGACGTGGATTGGGACCATATTTGGAGTCATTATGTCTTTAATTCTTGTTTCATTGTTGAATCATGACACTTTATTTGACATATCATGTTTTACCTTTCAGTTGAGTATTTTTTTTTATTTTTTTTTGACCATCATGTGACATTGTATTATTCTGGTTATTGGTATGCTTCAACACTAGGTTATTGTTTATTTTTTTCCATTGGTGTTTTTATTATGATAAAAGAGGGTATAGTTTCCCCAATAATGACTTACCATACTATCAATATTTTTCGACACCCTCTAGCACATATGGAGGCATGATTTAGTGCATGTAGCGAATCGTCTCAGGGAATTGTTTAGTCGCACCCAGGTGGGACATCAGAAAGTGTTAATAGATGAGTTTTTTTCATTCTTCTTCTTTAGTTTTACTATTTTGGGAAAATTATGTTTGGATACTAGGAAGCATTGGAGATTTGTCATGATCTAGAGAATGAGAGTTGTAAACCCTTGTATGGGGGGTGGGGAATCCGAGAACCTAGGGTGGGATTATTGTGATTGCAATATATTGCTATGGTTGGATATTATTTCACCTTGGGTTATCACATAAGGTGTTATGTGATATTTGTTTTGAAAATTGATTAATTTTGATTCATTTCTTAAAGAGGCATGATAGTTGAGTCTGCATGTGTAGTTCTGGGAACTCATGGTTGATGTGAAATACATCATTCTAGGAACTCACGGGAATATGGGTTTTGGGGATGTTGTCGAACTGTTTTTCCTTGTAGTGTGAATAATTTAATGATGAAAAATAGGAATAAATGGGTTTCTAATGAGATGATTGATTTATTAAATGAGTATGATTAATTAATTGATTTTGAAATTAATTAATTTGAAATAATGAGATAAATTAATGGTTGAATTAATTAATGTTAAGGTTTGTTCCCTTATGAACCATGACATATGAGTAGGATGGTTAATAGTAGTGATATGTCCTTTTTTGTTGACAATATGGTGAGAACAATGGGTAATGGATATGTTGAAACATATTATGTTAGTTTCTCCTCTTAGGAAAATGATATAGGGTTGAATTATGAGACTTAAGATGTGTGTTTGTTCTTATATAGATATGCCTCTATGATGCTCTTTGAGGAGAGACTGAGGGGTATGACCCAGTATCAACATCAAAATTAGGAACATGAGGGATAATTGGATCAATATGAGGAGCAAGGGGACTAGTTCAGATATAAAATTTCTTGTTTCATGCAGTTCATGGAGAGGGACCCATGGTGGGTTCTGAAAAGCATGCTTATGTGGAAAAGTTTGTTTCAGCTACAACACCCTCCTACTTTTACTATAGGGTGGACCTATGAGAGCTGAATTTTGGATTCAATTAATAGAGATGATACTTGACCATTAAGAGAATTTAGGAGAGACGAGGGTCATTTTGGCTACATATAAGCTATTAGGTTCAACAAAGAATTGGTGGAACATTCAGGTATGATCGGGATAGACTGATGATATGTTATGGAAGGACTGTTTAGAGAGGTTATTGGAGAACTTCAATATATTGTTATTGAGTCAAGAGAAGCCTTCCGAGATTATGAATCTGGCCTAATGATGAATTTCCATAATATACTACATTGAACATTTCATAGATTTATAGTATTTTTCTCCATTTCGAGAGGCAGATGAGGCTTCTTAGGTGAGACGATTATAGGATGGACATAGGTGTGAAATTAAGTCCTAGGTAAATATAATGAGTCTAAATAAATTTTCATAAGTGATTAATTAGGCTCTCGTTTTAGATTGGAAATCGAAATGAGGCTTCCAGTATTGGATATGTAGCTATCACAGGATGATTAGGGAGTCTGACTTCCACGAGTAGGAAGGGTCATTATGAGGACCATAGTTAGGACTGTGGAAGGCAAGGTGGAAAATCAGGAGGAATAATTTCACTAGTTCTTACTCATGTTATTTTTCACTAATGAGTTAGGCATGAAATCTATTTTACACATTTTCTTTGACAACCAATGGAGTTCCAGTTTTGTGGCATAATTGGGAATCTACCGAAGTTCTGTTGGATGCTTTAGCAGGCCGGTACTGAGGGAGAAGTATCCCAGAGTTAGAGTGTGGGAAGGGGGTATTCTACACCATATAAGTCTTCCAGCTAGAGTTCTACTACCATAGGTAGTATAGGTAGTGGATGTGGTTATTCATTATATGTGTGCTCGTATCAGTAGAGTGGTGATATTTAAGGTATTCAAATGAAACCACTAGGAAGAGGGGAATAATAGTTACATGTGGTGCATCCTACAATTTTGGAGAGTGAGGTTGGTCCATTGATAGTGAGATGTATTATTTTAGTTTGTTCTTTATTTGCTTCAACCTTTTTTGATACTGTCTTTCCCATTTCATTATATCATGAAATCTTGTTAATGGAATTAGATTGGAGGTGGAGTCTGTATGGGGGGGGGGGTGATGAATACCCATACACCATTTGGAACATAATCTAGGGATATCTATTTATGAAAGGTATGTTCTTTAGATACAGGAATGTATTTATTTTAATTGTTATATCAATTTCCTTTATATAAGCATCTTCAAAATGATTATTGGTATGGATTGGATAGTCACATTCCGAGCCCACATAGATTGTTACTGCAAGAGAGTGACCTTTGTATCTCCGACAGGTGAAAAATATGTTCTTTAATGAGAGTAGTATATCCATGCCGGCTGAGCTGGTCCAGTTACACCAAAATTGGGAGAGTTCACTTCCCATGTTTATAGTCTCTTTCTCGATGATGGGAGTGGTAGGGAATATGTCTATCCACTAGTAGTAGAACTATTTTAGGATGTCTCTTCTGATGACTTTTTAGGGTTGCAACTTGAGATAGTAGTGGAATTATGTATTGGTCTCATGCAGTGGGATAAGCCTATATGTATTCCACCTTACAGAATATCACTGACTATGATTTAGGAACTCAAAATGCAGTTGGAGGAGTTGGAGGATAACAGGTTTCTCAGTCCAAGTACGTCGCCCTACGGATAACCTATTTCATTTGAAAAGAATGCTGGTCGGAGTTTACACTTGTGTGTCGATTACCATAATATGAATAAAATTACCATGAAGAAATGATTCCTCTTTTGTATATAAATGATCTATTTTATTACATTAAGGGGAATTCTGTGTTCTCAATGACAGAACTTAGAGCAGGGTATCATCAGGTGAGTGTTTGAACCTCTAATAAACCAATAATATCTTTCAAAATATGGGATGGTCTTTATGAGTTTTTAGTAATTTAATTTGATACGAAATATAATCTAGTTTTTTTACATCCTTCATAAATAAGATATTTCATTTGTAATTATATTAGATTGTGGTGGTGTTTGTGGATGACATCATAGGGTACACAAAGACTCATTAATATCAAGACCAACATCTTAACATTATCTTGAATACACTCAGAGATCATCGACTATATGCCAAGATATTTAAATGTATGTTTTGTATTAATAGGGTAACCATTTTGGGGAAAATAATCTTATGAGAAGGTGTGGAAATGGACACAGAAAAAGTTTAGGCAGTAATATCTTGGGAGTCGATAAACAATGTTTTTGACATCCCATGTTTTTTTGGATTATCCTGGTTATCCCAAGAGGCTAATCCAGGAATTTTCCCGATTTGAAGAACCACTTTTAGGTTATACAAAGAGAGGGATAATGTTTTATGGGATAGAAGATTTCAATAATTATTTCCAAGTGTTGAAGAAGCACTTGACAGAAACACCAATTATGATATTACCTGATTCAGGTGAAGAGTACATGGTGTATTGTGATGCACATGGGGTCAGAAAAGAAGCTATGATGATGCAAGGGGATCGAGTCATTCCTTATGTCTCTTAGTATCAAAGGCCACATGAACAAAATTACATTATACATGAAATCAATTTTGAAGTAGTGTTTTATGCTCTTAAGTGTTGGTGACACTATCTAGGTGAAAATATTAATGTTTTAAGAGATCACTAAAGATTGATGTATAGTTATTCACACTATCTCTTAAATCCTCGATAGCAAAGATGGGTATAGTATATGTAGTAATTTAATTTTGAACAGGAATATTCATCTAGAAAGTGGAATATAACAATTGATGCCTTGAGTAGGAAAACATACGCTCAGTTGGTACCTAAGTCGAGAGTAGAGTGGAATATAAGGACCTTGTTTGAACAAATGTTTGTGGTAGTTCAAGAGTCAGGAGAAGATGAATCTGGTTTTTGTAGCAGTGGAGTCTACACTTTTGATATGGATTGGGAAAATTATTTAAGATGATTTGGAGTGTGTATCATTATGGGAAAGTCTTGAAGGTGGGAAGACACCTTCAGATTGGATAATTGATGAGGATGATATCGTTTATGTGAAAAAATTACGTTGTGTTGCCTACGAGAATGAGAGAGGAACACATTAAAAATTTCATGCTTAAATGTGAGTAGTAAACACAGGGGTTAAGAAAATGTCACATGACATACGATGAATGTTTTGGTGGCCAGGAATGAAAATGGAGATATCAAGGTTCATAATGCAATGGTTCTCCTTTATATAGGTTAAGGCAGAGAGTAAATGAACTGGAGGCCTATTGCAGTCTGTGCATATTCTGGAATGTATGTGGGATGTTGTGGCTATGAATTTGGTAGTAGGACTTCCAATGAAACATAAAAATTATGATGTTATTTGCATCGTTGTGCATTGATTAACGAAGGTAGAACATTTATTTACTATTAGGGAAACCTTTATAGAAGATCATTTGGGAGAACTATATGTACAAGAGATATTTTGTTTGCATGGGGTGCCACAAACTATAGTATCATATCACAATTCACACTTTACACCATGCATTTGGTAGGGTTTACTGAAGTATCTTAGTAAATAGGTCTTGTTTAGTACGACCATCCACCCACAGAAAAATGGGCAGTCAGAGTGTACCATACAAGTGTTAGAAGATATGATGAAGGCATGTGTGCATGAATTTGGTGGTTCATGGGGGAAGAATTATTCTTTTTGGAGTATTCCTATAACAACATTTTTCAGGAAACTATACATATGGAACCATATGTGGACCGTTATGGTAGACCTTGTAGATAACCTCTATGTTTGATAGAGGTGGGTGAGTTAGAGATATTGGGAGTGATTCTCATTTAGGAGACATCTGATTAGGTGTAGTTGATTCAGAAATATATGGCTATGGAAGTAGCCAAAAGTCATTCTCTGATAGATAGAGACGACCCCTAGTGTTTACAGTGGGTTATCATGTATTTCTTAGGTTGTTTTCTAGATGGGGTAACCCCAAGATACATAGGTAATCAATGTTGGTCCCTTGGTTCGTAGAACCATTTGATGTTCTGGATGGAATCAGGCCGGTGGCTTTATAATTTTCACATCCACAAAAATTCAGTTCCATGCATGATCTTTTATATGTGATACAACTACGGATGTATCACTCTAATCCTTCTCATGTTTTTGATGTGAAATAGATTGACTAGGAGATAGATGAATCCTTTGGGGAGCATCTGATACTTTTGGTTGCAGTGAGAATGTGTTATAAGGAAAGGTTGTGTCGTTACTTCATGTGTTATGGAAACATGGAGGTGTCCAGAAGGAATCATGGGAATGAGAATAGGACATGGGGGATGAATGTCCTAATAATTTTTTATAATAATAATAGAAAGGTTTGAGAGTGTGGTTCATGGAAGAGTTGATATAAGGTGGGGAGATTGTAAGATCCTTTCTTTCTATAGATTCATATTAGGCTCATTTTAAGGAAATTTTTTATCCTTTTATGTACCTTTTTTTTGGATTAGTGTAATGGGGATCATTTTGGAGATTTTTTAAAAAAATGCATAGTGGGATGTGCACTTATTGCAAACGGGTTGACGAACTCTGCAGATAAACTATTCCAAGCATCCAAAATAGGACAGATGGGTCAACACAGTTTGAGAATGGTTTGAAAAACACTGCCACTAAACCATTCCAATAATGAAAATCTGGAAAATATGATTAGCATGGATGAAACATGTTTTTCCCTAACTATGCTCCACTTCCCAGGAAACCATGCATGCATGTATTAATTATCTGATTTTTTTAAATCCCTCGACCCATCAAGACTCCAATATTTTAACCTTGACCGGGGCTTGACAAATTTTAGGTGTTCCTAGAGCCTTTTGGAGGTATTCCAAGGTGATCCAAACACTATTCTTCAATATTGAAAGCCCGGATTAAAGATCCTCTATCACCCTGGTAAGTGGATTTCATCCCATTGCATTGATCGTTCATTCCCCTGTATTTATTTGATGTTTTCAAGGATGATATACACAGTTTTTTTGTATATAAACATATGATTTGAGATCTATATCTATGATTATGGATCTATATATATATTTTCAATATCACGATGCCTTTGATCTTAATTATTATTTAGGTATTTTGATCAGAATCTAGATCGATGACGTTGTGCCAATCAGATTTTGGGGATTTCTGTTGGGCTAACATTTATCAATAAACAGAGGTAGGTGGTCAAAATCAAACTCTCATAGTCATTTAATTGTTATGTGAATGTATGTTTATTAATTTTATATATTTTCTGGATTATTTATTTCCTAAATTAGACTGATTTGGAATGTTTAATCAACTTATGATTTCCTTGGTGATTAATTGATAATTGAATCATGGAACAAATGAAGGGGTGTTACCCAAATAGATATTGTAATTGAGATATTAACTTGATTGTGTTAATATATTTAATTGTGTAAATTAATTTTGAAATGATGTTTTTCTATTTAATATTATAAATTGTGAGTATTAATTATGTTCCATGATGTTGATCAAAGATAATTAATTGTGAGAATTAATTATGTCATTTTGAGATTTTATATGGATAATTAATTGTGAAGAATTAATTATGGAAGAATAATTGTGTTGATTAATTAATTAAAAGATTAATTAATAAATGGGTTATGTGCTTAGTTAATTTTTGAGTTAAATAATATGCATTGAAATGTTTACCTAATAGTTGGATTCGTAATGAAATGATGTTGCTAATTCTTTTGTATTAATGAATGATTAAATTGTAAATATTTTTGTGGTGTTATATGTGTTGTTATAGAACTATTAGATTTTTGGACTTGGACATGGCGTTCCTCCCCAATAATTATCCATGATTAAGATATTAGGGTGCTAGGAATGATGACCAACACCGAAAGAGATATGAAGATTTTTTCATTGAGACCTACACATAACAAGAATTGGGGTTACTAACATGGATTTCAATACTAAATGAATGATAATAATGATTGATGATTCAAATGGGAATCATGAATTGAAACATGAAAAAATGTGAATATTACAGATTAAATTTCAATGTGATAAATTTTAAATTATTCATTGTATATGTTTATTCAGAAAACTTCATACTCTATCTTTTGAATAGACTTATTTTAGACACCCTTAGTGGTGGACTACTGAGTTTTACTCACAACATATTTAATCCTCTTAATCATCACCCAGGTAGACTTTTTTATTGTAGGACAAGATAAGGGAAAGGTCTTTGGATAAGTTTTTGATTGGGATTTGAACATAGGAGATGAAACTGGATGAGTTTCTTGTACTTCATGGTAGTAATTGTGTCTCTACTATTAGATGCATTATAGAGACATGAAATTTTAATTTTCATGACTTGTTTTACCTTTTATATGAGTATTGTATTTTGTAGTTTTTGAATATCATATGACATAGTATTTTTCTAGTTATTTGTATGCTTCCACACATGGTTATTGTTGTTAGCATATGTTGTTGTTTTTATTCTGATAAAGTTGTGTATAGGTTCCCCAAGACTAACATACCATACCCTCATTATTAGTCAGCACCCTCTGGTATACGGGGAGGCACACATTAGGACATGTGGTCAACCAGATTAGGAAACTTTTCAGTGGCACTTGGGTAGGGATGTCACATTACTCAATACATGTATTTTATAAGACATAATTATTATGAATAAAATAAATTATTTGATATATGAGTATTGATTTGGACTAATATGACACATATGGGGGACCACTTAATGTATAAACCTTTATGCCATTGTTGTCTCATGAAGAAAAATCTGTTAAAAATCAGATGGGTTTCTACATTTTATGTTTTAATAGGTACTTTTAACGGTATTGAATGTAAATATTTCATGTTCCTAGGAAACATGGAATCCAATATTTATGAATTTCCGATGTTTATAATTAAAAAATAATTATCCATGTGTTTTTCACTCTAGAAAATTATAAGGGTTCATTTAATTACCATTTTACTGATATAAAGGAATGGTTTTTAGATATTTAACATTCCATATTTATATTGACATATCCCTTAATATTAAATAGCATCAGTTCTATGTTGTTTACCTTATCAAATTGATTTTCTCTATCCTGTATTTAGATTTCATGTCTTCTTTGTTATTCACCTTTTGATATTGACAATATATATTAATTTATTAATTATTCCATTATACATAAACCTTAGTAATCATTTTAGGAAACCGTTATTTTTTTATATCCATAAGATCAAATTATGTCATTTAAGAAATATGGGAAAGGATATTCTATATGGAATTATTTTATTCTAAAAAAATTAAGTTCTATTTGGTGTATTGAAATAAAAAATGACTCATGTATGAATATACTTTTCCAAGACTGCTATACTATTTTGTATGTTTTAGAAGTGATTTCATTGTAACATATACCAATTTAATGATATTAGGCACCAGGTCTGGTTTTGTAGGGTCAAGGTCACTATAATTTACATTCACATCTTTATTATTTTCAAAAGCATGAGAGTAATCATGCATAATCGATTCAAAAATTTTATGAATCCCATCGATCAATAATGAAAAAAATATCAATAAAAATACATAAAACATTATTATAGATCTCATAATAATTTTTATGATCTTCCAAGTGATTCATAAATTTCACTACATCACATCAGTCAGACTATATCTCCTCTCATTTAACAGTTATCTTTAAACTTATTAAATACATAAATATCTATTGAATGTTTACATATAGAGGTTGAAGTTAAAAAAATCGCTTGGATTATCTATTTCACAATACTAATAATTATTATGTTTTTTTATTAAAATATAAAAAAATAAATGAAATTTATCTCAACTTCAAAAAATAGAGGTATTTTTAATGTAATAGGTTGAAGTTGAAAAATTATTAAAAAATCATATATAAAATATGATTTAAATATTGTACAATATTAACATATCATTGATCCATCATAACACACATAATCCCATGACGACTTTATTATATATTCATTCACTAATGAAATAACCAAATTACATTTTTTTATCACTATTATAAAAACCATCAAAATTAGAAATTTATCAAATTTCATATGTTCATAATATTCCATTGAAGATTTGACATATTAATATGTATAGTAAATATTTTTTTATAAATATCAAAATTATATTTTATATCATCATTATATAATGATTAAATTATGAAAAAATTATTTCTACCTATTCAAATAAGTTCAATAATAACAAAATATCATAATCTTTTGAAAAAATTATAAAATATTCAAACTATTATATTTTTAAAATACAAGATTTATGATTATTCAAAATCATATTTTAATTCACATTAATCTAAAAAAAATTATTTTAATCTTAAAAATTATGGATTTTTTCATCCATCCTTTAGAAACATTAGTAATATTAATAGAGAACACAACAAACTTTTTATCGAACTTCATCCCTGAATCTGTTTGAAATTACATATTAGTATAATGTTGAATTTGATTATTACTAGCCTTAGGAATAACATTGTAATAAAATGAATATATTTATAATCTATCATTATGTATGTCATGTAAAACATCCCCACATATATAAAATCCATCTGTTAGAGCATACACTCTATTAAAAACGTCAATATTTACATAATAAATAAAAATTCATTTTAATTTTTTCACTATCATGTTTGGATTGTTAAATAAATATTAATTTTATAGAATATACACATTTATCATAATCAATTATTACTTCCAATTTTATTATCACCTCTATAGAATTATTATACCCAATAACATAAAATTTACGTATAGTTTTTTACTTCAGCACCACTTCCATTACAAAACATTAGAATTTAAAATAACTCACATACATACACTAATTAAATTATAATATATGTTTTCATATCATCGTCCTAAATAATAATAGATACACTTTAAAATTCCTCTTATATATTTATTTATAATTTTTAATAAATTTTTCTATCACTGATATTTTTTATTAAACTCTCATACTCCTTTATCAACATCAACATGTACTTGTTTAGCCATCAGATAAAGTTCATGTTCTATCTCAACCAAATAATATATAATCTCAGAAACATTATAAATTAGTCTTTTAATGAAATCCTGAGATTCAAAAAGATAATTGATTTATGAGGTAAAATCAAATTTTTTATTTTCCAATAATATATAAAGGAATAGAATATTAAAACAGGTATTCCATGGATTCCCCATTTTTTCGAACACTATATAAACACTATAATTATTAAATTTCATACCACCATATTCATCTTTTAGTGGCACAAATTTATTTAAAATTCATAAGACAATAATGAATCTATTTGGGAAATAATAAAATTATTTCATTAAAAATATATAGAGATTTATAGTTGTCATTATATATCTTGCTAAATTAATATCCTTTCATTGATTAAAACACAGATAATTATCATATAGTAAATCAAATATTCTGAGAAAAATATATCTCAGTTATAAAACAGATAGAACATATTTGGAAATTAAATTTGGATTTGGAATGTACTTCATTAAAACATTACTCTTAGTTATATATTGAAAAATATGAAAAATGAATATATTTTTGAATAAAAAATCTATAAAACATTGTATTATTTGTATAGAAATACCCCATAATAAGTTATTTTCAATAAAAAACTGAACTCAACATCAATAATCTGAATTTGTTTCCATTGATATTTCAATTCATGTAATTTAGTATCCATAAAAAATAATATTTATGTTAATACACTTAATTTTATTTTTCATATACAATGTTATAATATTTATCAATAAATAAAATCCATCGTAAAAAATTTAAAAAAATTCTTATGTAACAAGTTTTTATAATTCATCAAATCCAAATAATTACCGTAGTAAGATGTATGCTACACATTGGCTATGGAATTATTCACCTATTTATGAATTAATAATATACAGAAGTGAGGAAACCCATATTAGAACTCCAAGATTCAAAACAAAAAACATATTCATAACAAACAATACTTTATACCGACTAAGATGACTTGAGAATTATATATGTGTGTGTTAAATTTTTATACAACATATATATTTCATCTTATAGATAAACACACAATCCTATAACCAAATGGATTTGTTTGTTTAAATATTATGTTGTTATTATAATTCTTTTATAATAAGACCATACCATTTCCAACAAGATCTTCCACACATTCCATCCTTATAGAAATATATTACATAATACACCTATTCGTTTCATAGGGAATGGAAAAAAAGAAAATTATTAGTTAATATTGATAGAAAAGATAATAATAAATTTTATTAATAAATTAACAAGAGTGATAATAAATCAAACATATCTATATGAGATCATATTCAATATATATGAACATAACTTAATAAAATAATACATAATAAAATAATACATAATAAATTATAGATCATAAATCACAAAATAATTCAGTCATAAAAACATAAGACATGTTTCATTGATTCATGGAATCTTGGTTCGATGATTACGATACAAGAAATTAAGCATGAAAGAAATATATGATCAATATGACCTTGGAATGGTAATATAGGTCCACAAAAAAAGGTATCATAGAATCATAACACATTTGACATGGTACAATGATTTATTACTATGGGGTGATAAACATGATCCATGGGTCATAAAATAAGCTTGTGGTACTATAAGGAAAAAAGGTAACAAATAATATTATGGACTTATCAATATTTTCTATACATAACATGGTGAATATGTCAATATAGTCCATGATTAAAAAATATTAATGTAAATATTTGTCCAAATTTAACAGTGATAACATATCAAATATTTCCACGCATAATATTATGAAAATTTCTAGAAGGTATATAATAAAAATATATTTTTAATGAGATATTAATCATTATCCAATAAATTTTTTTGGATATAAATAACTTAAATAGAATATAATGATAAACCATTCATATGTATGGTGTATGAAAACTAATGCATTCATAATTCTATAACAACATAATTATACTGTGATAGAGAAATGGGATTCATAAATACATATATCAAACAAATTCCAAATCCATAACAATATCTAATATAGATTTTATTACTATAGTATATTCTAAGATAATCATTGGAATCATAAAATGATGTTTACATTCCTTGATAACAGCTTTATATAAACAACTTAAAATTTATTTAAAAACAATAATAAATAAGAATCCTTTTTAATAATTTTTACAAAATTATAAATTTATTGAATAATTATAATATAATTTACATTGAAAAAATTAAAAAACATAAATTTTAAAATTAATTATAAATAAATGTCTTGTTGGTGTTAAAAATCACTCAAATAAAACTCATTAAAACTATCTTATTCACCCTTTGGTAAAGAAACAAAATATTTACTCATGTGGAAAAAATTAAAAATATTCCTTCCAATTTCTAATAAATATTCAAATAAAATATAACACTAACATAAGGAATGATTGAAATTTATAAAATAAAATGAATAAAAAAGGTAATGTATATAGATACGGAGAAAAAATATTACAGACTATTGGGAGTATAAAAGGTCATCTTCACTTACCGATAAGATTTTTGATGAATTTTGAACCAAAGTGATGAAAAATAGAAATAATATATTTAAACACCTATGGTAACTATATGAGATAATAAGATATGTGTTATATAGGGGACAAAATATTATTTTCCCATATGGATGTTTCAAACATAAACATTCTTGATTTCAAAATTAAATTGGTAATCAAATAGTTATGTCATTGGTATGTTATCAATTAAAATTCATATAATTGGAAAAATATGATAAAATTACAATTCTATATAATTGTATGAATGTTATGATTAAATGAATCTATTAGAAATATTTACCAAAAATATTTAATTTTCATTGGGAATATGAAAAATTTCCCTTCGAAAGGGAAATTGAGATGTGGATGAGATACAATAGATTCATTCTTGATCAGACATGCACTTAACACATGTATATTCACAAAATGAATCAATAATAATATATTTCAAAACTTGATCCATGAATAAATCATTTTATATTTATATTTTATATGTTATTCATACAAAGTCATACTATTTTTCATCAGTTATTGGAAGTTTCAACAACTCCTTAGCACTTTCAATATAACAGTCTTCATCATAAATCGATGTTCAGAACATTATAATCACAAGAATAATCATAAAGATATAATTAAATTTTCATAATGTGTTATAACATTTTTTATTCATTGAACGAGTGTTTTAGGTAGGGAATTTTTTTGGAATCTATAAATATGTTATTTTCATAATATAATCAAATAAACGATGTTATATTTAAATATCCTAAATATAAATATTATAATTCCAAATAAAAACATTTTTTTATTATTAATATAAATTATTACTGGAATTAGTTTCTTTAAACTCATTCTTCTTGGATATATAGTATATAATATATAACCATTCATGTAGGTGGTTAAATCAAGCCAAAAAAGAACATGGTATACTAATGAATGACAAAGAGTATATATTTATAAAATGGTAGAATCATTTAAATAGAATTATAATTATGTTAATATTAAAACATTATATTCTATAATGATTTCCATAATAATTTTGTAATACCCCATTCTCATATAGGTGTATAGAAAAGTTTAAATTTTTAAGAAATGTATGAGTTTTTTATCTAGTAGATGGTCAGGATTTTGAATCTGGCGGTGTAATGTAATTATTTATGTCGAGGATTTATAAAGAGGTGTTTAGGGATGTGCATTGAGACCCAATATGTTTTTTGGGATGAAATATAATTATGTGAACCTTCAAGATTTTTTGTTTTAGAATTAGTGGAATCAAAATGATGCACAATGTTTTCAAACAGTCTACTCTAAACCAGATACACTATAGTGTTGCATGGTTTGATAAGTATAATGGTTCATTAAACCATGATAATGGTATATTTAATTAATTTGGATGTTTATAGAAAATTTTCAATCCATGTCATAATGATATGCATACCTTATAAGAGAGGAAGATTAGGGATAATGGTAATCACTTTATCAACACAACGTTTAAAAATTTGTGAGTTACAAACAGGACCCCCATTAGAAGTGCCTTTTTTCAAAATTTTATTTATAAATTATACAAAAAAATAAATTCATTTTTCATCTCATTTTATCGAGAATATTATGACTGGGCTATAAACATTTCACACTCAAGATATTTCAACTAAATTTCGGTTTAATTTATTCTCAATGATCATTTTGGTTTGTATTTTTAGAATATTTGTACATGAATGATATACATCAACCCATTAGAATAAAAAGTGGGTACCATTAAATTAGTTTCTGTTACTTCTAAAACATATTTTTTTTAAACAGAACATCAATATGATTTATTTGAGAAAATGTGGATTCCTTGTTTCTATTACACATTCTTATAACGTTGGAATAAAATTTAAAAAAAATTATGATCATATAAAATCTTAAAAAAAGATATTAATAGATTAATGAAACTATTAGTCTATTAATACTTAGAAACATAAGAAATCATTTCCACAAATTCAAGCTTCTCACCCATATATACTAACTTTATAAAAACATTATATTTACATAAAATATTAAAGAACATATATAAACCCATAATGGTATCATGGTGAATTACTTACTTATATTTCAACCACTGTGGCTACCTTATAATTTTTAATGCTTATAGACACCTTATAATGTATCCCTCATGGCTACATAAGGGTGTATTCATCGCAATTACACTTGGAGTAATCATACGACTGACCTCCAACATACACATACCCAATGCATTGGAGGGAGAAAAAGGTTTGAAACATCATCATAAACAATTCCCATGAACATGAACATATTAATAAAAATAGAATAATTATATTAAAACAGTGCTTTAAATTTTCATAAAATTGAATTTCAAAAGAGGATTTTTAAAGGTTAGTCTCATAAATATCATATAATTGATGTAAAAAATATTATAATGAATGAAATAATTGTATAACATGTAAATACACATAATAAAACATAATATAAATAAAAATTCATCTAAAAATAATTATATTTCTACAAAATGAATAATGTACAAGTTTAACCTAAAAAATGGAAATTGGTTAACGAATTTCCATACATGGAGTTTATCTTACATAAAGTTGTTTAAACATCCTGTATAATAGTTAAAATAGTGTTATTAATATTTTAAATAAACAATTTCATGTTTAAACCACCTTATATGATCATTTTATAACATCATTAGACATATTTATTAATATTTTTTTTGTTATTTACATTGTTTGAGGTGCCTTAGTTAAATGGTTTCAGTGGTAAGATCATAATGGATTTTTATTTCAAATGAAATTGAAACTCTATATGTGGAATGAAATTATGTTAATATGTTTCTAGAATATTATATATTTCCATGAAAGTTTTTTGGGTATATGGTTAGAGGATGAATCATTATATAAAACATTAATGATATTCATTAAGATCATTTTGGAGGTTCTTCGATAATAACTAACTTGTTTCATCATATATCATATATATTATCAGTATAAGTTAATTTCAGAACATTAAATAGGTTATATCATACAATTTAAAATTTATTTCAGCTATAAAATTCTTTTATAACTTGTTTTGAGGTATATAAATGAAATTGAAGAGACATCGTCAGTGATGTCGGTAAATCAACAGATCACAGATACTGTTTTTATTTTTAGAATGAGAGAAAGAGGACAGTGACTTTTGTATTTATAGTGAAAGTGGGAGAGCATTTAATTGGTTTTAAAGGACGCCTCATTATATATATTTTTAAAACCATGGTCTGGGCCATGGTATTGGCCACCTAGGACACCCCATATCATATTTTAATCCTCAAGATTCGACTAGAATGATTAATCAAGATTTTATATCTTATAACGTTATGATAATAAAATTATAATATGATTTACTATTCATAATGTCATATTAAAATTCATTTTACTATTAATAAGGGTATGAACTATTCACCAAAAAACATTTTAGTTCTATCAGAGTCCAAATGTAATATTAATCAAAACTGAAAATGGCCTTTTTTCAAAATTAAAATCATAAAAGAGGAAAAATTATGTTTAATTTCTAGTTTATAACTATGTATATAAAATAAAGACTCATTTTTTAGAGACTTCGTGTTTCATGAATTTCAATTTATTTTTAAACCCTTGGGGTGTAACATTCACCCAATTGTATAGAAATTATGTCCTGAAAATTTTATTTACATATTAAATTGTTGAGGGTAACTTTCCTTCATAGAATTTTATGCTTCCCATGTTTCTTCTTCAACCATGTGGTGTCTCCACAAAACCTTTACCCAGTGTATTAACATATTCCACAATACCTATTTTCTTCGATCAAGAATATAATAGGTTTCTCTTCATACGTAGGATTCTCTTCTAGCAGAACTACTCCTCTGCTCAAAAAATGAGATAAATATAGAGCATACATTATCAATATCGAAACATGAAAAGTATTTTGTTCTTAAGATAAAATCAGAGTCAAAGATACTCTCTAGGATTCTCGTCTAACATTATCTTAGATTTCATAAAGTCCAAAGAACCATGGACTTAGATTTATGTTCATACCAAAACACAAAATACTTTTCCATGGTGAGATTCTAAGAAAACATGATCACCAACTTCCTATGAAAAGTCACAACACCTACTATCTACACAACTTTTCAACCTACTTTGAGCTATCCTCATGTGTTTCTGGATCAAATTATCTTTCTCAGCCACTTCCTCTACTAGTTCTGGTCCCATAAAATTCCTTTCCCTGAAATCATAAAAACATATGGAGTTCGACAATGCATCCCATACAATTTATTAAAAGATTCCATATGTATAATATATTTAAAACAGTTATTATACAAATACTCACCTGATGAAAAATTTAGATCCCAACTTCCCAATTAGTCCATTTAACAAGAAAGATGCATATCCTCCAAAGTCTAAATCATCCCATATAACTAACCATCTAATTTATGATAATTTTTTTTACTAATGTGTAATTCTATTACCAACAAAATTTGAAGGCCTTTAAAAATATTAGATGTGAATATGGGATGATGCTCAGATACAATGGAAATATAAATTCCATTTAACATAAAAATCAATTTAAAGTATTGTCAACAACGATGATCCAAATACATAGTATCATAGAATGGAGGAAAATGTATAGATTGAGTCAGTCAATCAAAAATATTCCAAATTGAATTGTTACCTTGAGCAGTCTTTGGTAGTCCCACAATGATGTTTGTAGATATATTTTCCCATTTTCACTCTGAAACTGGTAAATCCTGAAGCATCCCTCTAATTAACTTCTGTAAATAATTTACAGGTTGACATGTCAAATATTTCATAATAAAATATAAAATATATTTTCTCATTCCACCCCAGTAGTAATACAATCGATGGTCTCTATACATATTTGTGATGGTAGGATAATCTAAAAACATAGAACAATGATATTCGCACAACAATAGTTTATTTAGATGAGAATCACAAGGCACAAAAAATATTTCTCCAAATATCAATACAAAATATTTATTAATGTTAATTTCTAGGAACATACTTGCATTAACCAATTCTATCTTTTTTATAGCTCTGTACCAGCCTAATCTTATCTCTTTATTCTTTCTAAAAAAGATGAATGCACTAAAAATTGAAAAAGAAGATGAATTTCTTACACCAACAACATCCATAAAAAAATTAATCAAATCATAATAAAAGGGTCTTGTTCTAGTTGTAACATTGTCAATGATGCATAATGTTTTTGACTCAACGAATCGTCTGCTTTATTTTCCTTTCTTGGAGGGTAATTGATCATTGAATAATAATATTTTTTTCAATTGAAATCATCTTCTTAGCCTCATGTTTAGTTCCTTCTAAATCAATATATACATACAACATTTTTGGTCAATATATATTTCATCTTTGGATCTGTATAAATGATGCCTCAAAATTTTTAAAGAATAAATTATAGCTAATAATTATAAATCAAGTGTGGGATGATTTATCTGATGAGGTTTTAGTTGTACAAAAGCATAAAAAATTACTTGATCATTATACATCATAGCACAACCATATCCCTTTAGAGTAGCATCAATGTAGATACCAACTTCCCCATTTTTAGAAGGTATGGTTCGAACTAGAGAAATCACCATTCATTCTTTTAATTCCTAAAAAAATCATCACATTATTTTTATAGATTAATTTGACCACTTTTCGAGTGAACTTAGTAAGTGTACTAGATAATGAAGAATTGTTTTCAACAATAATTTAGAAATATCCAGAAAACCCAAGACAACTACGAATCTCACTTATATTTGTGGTTCTTGGCCATTATTCAAAAAATTTATTTTAAGTCAAATTGATAATTATGCATTATTTTGAGACAATCTGACTAATGAATGAAATGTGTTTCCTAAAAATCCACAAATACAGAATATTTCACCCAGATTGTTTTCCATTATGGTTTTCAAAACAACCATTAGATAGTTTTCATGATCCTCTTTACTTACAGAATATAGTCGAATTTTATTAATAAAAATTGAGAGAAACAAATCCATGAACTCATGAAATATTCTATTCACAAGATCCATGATTAAAACTATATAATTAAATTACCAAAATGGATGAAAGAGAAATTCAAATTGACTATATCTACATCAAAAACATGTTTTTTGTAATGTCATCTTCCTTCACGTTCTATTGTTGGTACCCTGATATCAAAAAAATCCTTGAAAATTAATTAACTCCCTAGTGGTGATCAAAAAATTAATTAATGTGAGGAAAAGTATAATAATTCTTAATATAAATTTTATTTAAATCTTTATAATCAATTAAAAGTCTCATGGAACCATCTTTCATTTTAATGAACAAAATAGGTGATCACCATGGTGAAGTGATATGAGGAATGAAGCATTTATAAAGCAACACCTGCAACTAAATTTTCAATTAAATAAGTTACATTTTACCTATTTGATATGGGGGATATAAAATTGGATTTGAATTTGGAAGTAAGTAAATTGTGAATTAATCATTTCAATTAGATATAACCCGAGGTAAATCATCAAGAAAAATTCATGGAATTCATTTACCACTACCTATTCATTAATATGAATAGTGTCATTATTTTCACAAATATGAGAAATATAACTTTCATACCCATCATTCAAAAGATTCATAGGTTCCTGAAATGTTATCAATTTTATGAGTTTATACTTTTATACAAAATAAAAATCTTTTTGAAAAACAACTTCTTTATCAATATAGTCAATCGTAGCATGAAAAATAAAAATCCAATCCATACCCAAAATGACCTCAAATCCACTAAAAGATAAAAAATAAGGCCTGTAAGAAATTTCAATCCACATAAAACAATTGGATGATTCTTAAAATGCATTTTTTTGGTAACATTTCCCCTAGAGTTTTAACAATATGATCCAGTCTCATTTTTTGAGATGATATTTCCAATTTACCTGAAACATTATCAGAAATAGAAGAATGTGTAGACCCCATATCAAATAATAAATTAGAAAAATCTATGTAAAAAAACAATGTACCTAATAAAAAATAATTGGATGGCCCATCATCTACTGACATATTCGCAAATCATCTCAATACAAATTTTTTCATATAATATAGATTCTTTTTATCACATGGAACTTTCATTGGGAAGACATTTTCTTAATGAACCATATCAAAAAATTTGAATAAAAAAAAATTTTCTAATCCGAATTTATCTTAAGAACATTTTCATTAAAATACCAGACCGTATTTCCAAACATACCACATATAAAACACTTCCCAGTTTTAGTAAGGAATTTCCTAGGGTGATTTTCACTACACTTCTCACAAACTAGAAACTAAAAATTCTTACAATCATATTTGCTTGGTTGATTCATACCCATATCATTTCATATGATCCACTTATTCTATTTTTTTAAGTAAACATGACAAAAAAACACTATTTCTACCCTTAAAAAATTTAATAAATGATTATCATAAATTTTGAATTATCAAGAGGCTAATTAACTTCGGGATCTTGGATTCAATCCTGAGTAAAAAATATTTATTTCTCTAAAAAGATCCTGAATAAGATTCGATGAATAACGTTCTAGTTGAGTGAAGTTTTCTTCATATACAACCACTTATTCTTCCTCCTTTTTCCTTAATTCAATGAATTTATACTCCTTCATAAGTTGAACTATATTAGGAAATGAATTTCGAAGAATTTTTTTTAAATTCATCCCACTATAAGGCTTCAATATCCTCTCTATCACTGATATTATTGACCATTAACCACCACTGATCAGCTTCTCCTTCAAAATGATAAATTTCACAGATTAAATTTTGATAATATAAACTTCCTACATCATCGAATATCATTTCACGGGATTTAATCAATCCTTCATCTTCTACTGGGTAAGAAGATCCACTAAAATAAGAAGGGTGTTGCCTCTTAAAATGTTCCACTATATTTATGTTACTCTATGGTATCATAGGTTGTTATCTTGTAAAAATGTCATCACCATTTATTTAAAACATCTTCTGATTAAATACTCTCACAATCTTCTCAGTTCTATTCCCCACCATTCTTGGTTTTAGATTCTAAAAAATATCATCATCTCGATTCCTTCTAAATTATGATTCCCTATTTCTTCTGTGGAAAAACATTATGAATAGATGTATATTATATTAAGGAACATGTTAATCTTTAAATTATATACCATTTCGACATAAAAATAAAGAAAAAATCATTAATGGCTTTCTCTTAACCTCATAAAAACTCTTAAAGTTATCTAATGTTTTCTCTGATAACAATTATAAAGACCCAGCCTTAAACATTACATAGTCTTTCTATTTAAAAAAGATTTCACTAAATTTCATTCCCAATGAACTTTTTGATTTATAGTTTAGAATTTTAGGACATAACATTTCCATATTAAGCCACAAGTATACAAAGTGGGTTCCATTAAATTAGTATCCATTTCATCTAAAACATACTAATCTTAACACAACACAACAACATGATTTCTTTGAAAAATATTGACTTCTTTATTCCTCTTACACATCCACATATCCTGTGAATAACATTTAATAACATTGAATGACATAAAAAACATAAAAATTGATATAAAAGAAGGAAATAAATAATTAGTATGTGAATACATAAAAACACAGGAAAACATTTTCCAAACGGCATACATCTCACCCATATATGCTCATATTTGTAAAACAATATATTTACATAAAAAATTAAAGAACATATATAAAACCATAAATATATCATGGGAAATTACAATATATAATGTATCCCCTGTGGATACCTTATGGTTTGTAAACCTCATGGAAACCATAAATGTAACCCTTATAGAAACCTTCTGGAGTAACCATCATAGTTACATATGGACGGACCATATGACCAACCTCCAACTTACACATACCCAATGCAATAGAGGAAGTTATATGTCTTACCATTAATCATAAAATATGACCAAGAACCCAAATATATTCACATGACATATATAATTTCATAAAAATATTGATTTTTAATTTGATAAAATTGAATTTTAAAAGATGATTTTTAATTGTAATTCCCTTAAAAGTATCATATAATTGATAAAAATATTTATTAAAATGAAATGAATATATATATATATATATACTATAGATACACATAATGAAACATAATATAAACAAAAATTCTTCAAAAATATAATTTTATCACTACATTATGAATAATATAGAAGGTTAACACAAATAATGGAAATCACGTTAAGAATTACCTTACTTTGTGATTTTCTTACTTTAACCTATTTAAACATCATGTATAACGGTTTAAATATTGTTATTAATATTGGAATAAAACATATTCATGTTTATAACACCTTATATGATCATTTTATAACATGATTTGGATCATTAATTAATTTGGTTTGTCATTTAGATTGTTTTGGGTGTGTTCATTACATGATTTCCATGGTTGGTTCATAATAGATTTTCTTGTCGAATAGAATAAAAACACAAGAAGTGGAATAAAATAGCGTTAACATGTGTCCATAATATTAAATGACTCCATAAATAAGTTTTGTTATATGGTAAGAGGATGAATCCTTAGATAAATCATTAGTAATATTCATTTAGATCAGTTTCGAAGTTTATTGATAATAACAAACTTGTTTCATCATATAACTTTAATATTATGTGTATAAGTTAATTCATGAACATAAGAGAGGTCATATAATACACATTACTAACTATTTCATCCATTACAATTGGTTTACAACAATTTTTTAAGGATGTAATGGAAATTAAAGACACATCATCCATGATGTCAGTAAAAAAACATCACCAGTGGGGATTTTATTTTTTAAATTAGTTGAAGGGGATAAATAGGGTAGTATTTATATGAATATGGGGGAGTTTTTAATTAATTTCATAGGACTCCACATTAGTGGTATTTGAAAAACCATGGTCTTGCATATGTTTTTTACATATGGAATATTACACCTGGGACACCTCATGTCCTATTTTAATCCTATAGAGTTGACCAGAAAGATTACTTCATTATTACATCACCATGATTTCCTTAAAGACATGAAAACATAAAGCTGTATTTCTTTACGAATCACCGAAAATTCAACTGTCTGAAAAAAATCCCAAAAAACACCCTAAACATTTTTAAATGTTTAGAACTCAAAAATGAAATCCATATTTTGAAAATAATTTTATAAATATGATTAATTTAATTTTTAAATAAAATCGTAATTTATACAAAAATTAAATTTTTTGAAATAATAAATCATTATACATTGCCTTGAAAAATTAATCAAGAAATTATTATCTTATAACCATAAGAAAATAAAATAATAATTATATTTACTATTAATAAGGGTCATGATAAAATTCATTTTATTATTCATAATGGTGTATTACTATTCACCAAAAAAGATGGTTCTATCATACTCCAAACATCTTACTCATTAGAACCATCGATGCCTATTTTTTAAAATTCAAATCAACGAAAAAAACAGGTTTATTGGGTAGATTGTAACTATCAACATAAAATAATGTTTTATTATGTAGTGATTTGGTGATTCATGTATTTCAATTTTTTTATAAATCCTTAGGGGGTTACACAGAATCCTAAATGAATGCATCCCTCCCTATCATCTCTTCAATCAAGGATTTACCCCATTTTTCATCCACTTAATTGACTATTGATTATGATCATTAACCTACAGTAAGGATACAACTAATCCCTCTCAAACTTTTCCTTTTCCTTAACACGGTTCTTTTCGTCATGGAATTTCATGGTGATTCCATTGGATAATGGTGAAATTGTCTCAAAATGGTGGGAATTATATGCTACATAGAATAAGGAAATCCAACGATAATTTAATAACTTTTTCATTATTCATTCCATTAGAGGTAACTCATAGTGTGAGTTTTATAGGATATTTAGTTAAATTAAAATTAATTTATTTTGTTAATAGTATCATATGATAGTGTTTTCACCAGAGGTTGGGATCCTAACATTGAGTGGACCACTAGATTATTGTTTGAACCAATTTCGGTGCATCAACATCTACTAGTTAAATTACTATTTGTGACTATCTGTTTTATTTTAGAAAAAAATTTGATGTTTATAATTAATTATAAGGTGACTATAATTAAGTAGTGTCGTTTGGTTGGATGTGATTTAGGATTGAGGGTGGTCGGGTGTCACCATTTTTCATAGATGGGCTTAGGTTGTGGGTTTCCAAACCGAGATCTATAGAGAAGAGAGTCCACTTGAGTAAGTTCATACCACTAAAATTTCCCACATACTCACCTTCTTATTCTAGTGGTGTATAGAGTCGTCATACTACCCTCTTCATTCCTTGACTGAGTTAAATAAATTATTTTATTAATGGTATTACCATAGTTAAAATCCCTTTGATATACTCCTTTCCTAAATGAATGACATCCCTAATTGGGGAGTTTAGGTATTAATTAGAATATGGGTTATGAAATAAGAAAAATATAAATTTTACTAGAATGAGTATATTTGGAGATTGAAATAATTTTAGTGAATTTATATATTTTTTTGAAATGGAAATTGAAAATGGTAAATTGTTTTAGTTTTTAAAATGAAACAGTTCAATGTGGTTGAGTAAATTCATGTGATTTTTAATGGGTTGAGTTAAATTATTAAAATAAAAAATCACATTTAACTATGGAGATATGTTTTTAAATGATTTTTTATTTCATATAAAAAATTCATTTTCGAGTGGTTTTTATTTAGATGAAATAACTGTTATTGTTTTAAATATTATGGTTAACCTGAGGGCGAACACCCCCACACATGGGGCAATGATTGTATTATTTCTAACTAAAGTGAGAGTATTACCTCCCCCTACAAAGTGATGTGGTCATATATTGGTTATCCAGAGGTGAACATGGCCCCATGGGGGCATAGGGCTCCATGAATGGGTATATTACACTAAGATTATTGTTTAGAATATATATGTTCATATTTCCCTTATATTGATGGTTAGGATGGCACGATCATCACGACATTTACATAGACTCCCCCACTAGTTGAGGTATTTATGAACCATTATAAGGGTAAATTCGACCCCCCATGTTCTGTGTTTATTTAATTTTCTTATTTTGGAATGTTTTAATAAATCTATTTAAAAATTTATTTCTTGATAGCATCTTCATGAACAATTGTTAGTAATGCTAATTTTAGGGACATCATTATTAATGACCTCAAAAGATGTATTCACACCTTTCATGGGTAAATATATTTCATGGGTACATGATAAGATGCTAATTATTCTCATGTATAACTTATTTGGGGGCTAACATCTGGTTTTATGTGGGATGGTAGGATGGAGCCTCAGATTAGGATTTGTCCATGGATTAGTGCCATGATTGCAATTTATGATAGAATTGTTCTCATTGTTTTTGGGTGTATATGTCCTTGGGTTGTGATTTATTCATTTCATTCACTATGGAATGGTTTATTTGGATTATTTTCAGTACATTACAATAAAATATTTTTTTACTACTTGTATAGATGTTGTATCTTTTGGATGTTATTTCTATTTTTTACTTGGTTAAGTTGGTATATCCTCCCTAATATACCACTATAGACCCATGAATTCAGTCCAGAACATCTAGAATATGGTGAAGAATGTTTGAGGAAAAAAATATTCCACCAGTCCAGGAGCCGATTTGTGGTTTTTGGTGGTGAGACATCACAATATATATATTTGAGATGGTAATATTAATATATTGTGTGAAATTGGAACATAATTTTATTAATTCTAGGATTCAGGAGAGAAGATTCTTTGTAAAGTAGAATTTAGGATTGTTTATAGGATTCAAAATAAAAAAATTCTTATTAATGACTCGAGATAGTGAAAATATATTGAGATTCAATTGATATATAAATGGTTTTATAAAAACCATATTATATATAAATGGGTTTTGGTAAGGGTTGATATGTGGTCATATTATATGTTATTTTTGGGTATTATTTTCACAAATATATTTTTATTTTTATTTTTTATGGTTATTATATTAAATTTAATATAGATACATAATAGAATACAATATATTTGTTATATGTTTTGGTTAATAATTATCTCATCTAAATTTTTAAATAAATGGTTTTATGATATTTTTTTGTCTTTAAAACATTGTTTGACCCTTTTTAACTACTTTTAAATTTTATATGGTTACCCAAATTTTTAATCATTAATTATTTTTTATCTACAAAATGAAATTAAACGTGATATCCAATTTGAATGTGATGGTAATAAAGTGAAAATAAATTTAATCTATAACAATTTTTAATGTTATAAAATTATATTTTCAATGAAAACATGAAATATATAGAAAATTATATTTATTTAAAAATTAATATTAAAACATTATGTCTCCGTAACCATATTTCATATAAATTACTAATTTATTTTGTGCTAATATATTTTTTATGAATATAATAATTAAAATAGCTTCATAATTTCACTAATATCAATTAAATTTATTATGATACAAATAAAAAATACTTAATTATTAACTATTACAAAAAAATCATTTTACATTACATTATTTTATATTTTTTTGGAACTAATTTATTATAAATGGTTGAATTAAATTTGATTTCTTATATTTATAATCAAAATAGTAACTGAATTTCATAATCCAAATATGAATACTTTTTATTTTAATCATATTCAATAGATATAATATTTTTAATCAAAATATAGTTTCTATCCATGTGTAATTAGATTAGTATTTTATGACAATGAGGACTTATCTGATAAGAAAATCAATGTAATATAAAATGAAAACGAATTAGAAGAGTCTAAAATGTGAATTTTTACAAAAAATAATATGCCATAGTGAATAAATGTAAAAAGGAACATCATTAGTCCAAATCAACTCGCGAGCCGCCACCTCCAAGTTTTCTAGTCCATCAGCCATAATATTTTCCTCATGGAATGAATATGTAACTCTGTAATTCATGTAGGAAATAGACAACATGAAACTCATCCATATGGAAGTTTGCATCTAGGTTAAATGAATTGCATCATCACTAACATTATATACCATATTTTTCAAGAGTCACGTTAAAGCCAAATATTGAAATATATGCGCCTTGGAGAAACATCAACTACACTAATGGCCCAAAATAATTTCTATATCTGAAGAAGTGATATTACCAAAAGGATCATATATACAGAAAAAATATTTTTCGATATGATCTTTAAAGACTGCACCATATCTTTTAGGACATAGGTTTCCTCGTGAGGCACAATTTTTATTCAATAGATCCATCCAGGAAAAGGGGAGATCAATTATATATATAAGGTACCACGACTAGGGTGAATATTCCAGGAAATTAAAAATCATTTAATAAAAATAAAATCATATAGGGAGTTTTCAGAATATCTATTTTGATTCAGTTGTCCACTTTGACATCAGTAATAATCTTAAGAAGAGTATATTTTATAAAAAAATTGAACTTCATCATGAAATAATCTATTTAGGATGCACCATAAGATTTCATTTTTTTATACATAAGCCAGAAGTAGTAGATTCTTTATTTTATGTGAAATATTAAAATTAAAGTAGGATTCCACGTCCTCTTATAAGAGATTAAAATGAGGGAAACAGACATAGAAAAGTTCAGCAACAATTTACCAAAAAAGTGTGTCTATAACATAGTTCAAAAAAGGTGATCAATGTCATCATGATGTTAATTTCACAGAACCAATTTCAGAAAAAAAATATAAATATATTATAGTAAAACATCCGTAGGTAATTTTGAGTGGAACACTCTCCATGAAATAATTAAATGGGGAGGAACGCGAAATGTTTTATTGAGGTTATTTATCATGTAATATTGTGATACAAAGTAGATTTTCTTTAGAAATATTTTGAAGATAATATAACATTAATAGAGTGTTACCGTACAATAATCTCATCCCCATTTATTAAATTATAGTCCAAAAAACTATTTTCTATCAGTATGAAGGTTTTATAAAGTCCATTTCACATATTCATTAGCTAAATTTTTTTTATCAAAATAAATTTCACGAGATACATGATTGTTAAGGGTTGGATCCCCGATCTACTTATTCAACCATGAATTAAGAGAATAATGAGTTTTTAGAAGTCAATTATTGTCAACAATGATAGAGGTGAATTTATTATAAAAGGCATGATAAATTGAGTATTCTATGCGCTTGAAATTACTATATTTATGTTTATTAAGAAATTTATTATAAAAACTACATACCTTATAAATTTCCATTGATAATTATACACACGAGATAATCATGTAAGGTATCATTAAAATATATGATATTTTTATATATGATCCCTCTATAATCAATAGGTTGAGAACATTTTTTCTATAGTAATATTAAAATATTTCTTTAGATTAATCTTCTACGTGAAATAAAATTTTTAATAGAACTGCTAATACTTTTTATAAGAGAATCTTTCTATTTTTAAACCATAAAATAATAAATGAATTTTGAATTAATCCTATCATTACCAAGTCCAATGTAACCGTACATAGCTAACATACTTCATTTCCAAGAGGAATGTTTTATTTTAATTTGACTCAAAATCTAGGAAAAATTACCAGCCCAAGGGTTTCCCCAAAACATAGGAAAAACAAAGTACAAAAAGGAAATATTACCCTTACTAAGCTCTTACTCATTGATAATAATCAACCAACATTCTGCGGGTATTAATTTACCAATTTAAATAAAATATTTGTCCAAACTAATTTCATATCTTAAAACATTACCATAAAGAAGGCTATATCATTTTAAATTAATGATGTTCATTTTTTCCACTTTTATAAAAATAAATATTTCACCTAATGAGAATACAAGATTATGAGACACAAGATAGCTACTAAATTTAGTGGGAGTGATTTTATTCATAGACACTAAAATAAGAAGATGTTTACTCAAATAATTATTTCTAATTGAAAAAAATGGATAAATGAGGGTCTTTTTGTCTATATCCTCTTGAACAAGAAAAATTTATTTCAGGAGAACCATTTATAAGAACTACAAAAACAATTTCCTAACAGTACATTATCCCATTTAAAAAACACATCATTAAAACCAATCCTTGTCTTCTCCCACTAATGAAACACCACTCATGGGTTTCAAAATATTATTTGACATCAAATTTTATAGTAATTTAATATCTTGTAATGGTTTTCCATAGAAATTTATCATATTTAGATTCCATGATAAGACAATATAATATTTTCATATTTTGATGATGCTAAGTTAATTGGAAGACACCATCATATTGCTGATATCAGAAAGCTCATTTGATAGAATATTCAATATTAATATTTAAATATTACTAACTAGATAAACTAGTATTATTAGGTGCAACTCATTAGAATTTTAAAATTTAGGGATGAGGGACAGGAATTGGGAATTGATACATTAAGTTAGCTGTCTAGCTATTAATATTTTATTAACTAAAATACAAACATCAATGTGAATAATTTCTCAAAAATACCAAATGATATAATTCGTGAATCCATCTGGCCTATGAGTACTTCCATAATTCAGAAAAAAAATCTCTTATTTAATTATAGAAGAGTGAAGAATGGATTAGATATATGATTTATATTATTGGCTAACATGATTTTGAATAAATTCATCCAAGAATTCATTTGATGTGTTAGATGAATAAAAAGGTTTCAAGTTCTATGATAAAACATGTGTTGAAATGCATTGTATATTTTCAATGAAAATACAATTGTTAGAAATCCAATATATCTAATTTATATTTGTGATTGAGTAATTTTTTTGTATCACGATTAACCATATTTCCCATTTCAATACCAGTATAAAATTTTATTTCATGTATATTTCTCTTGGATAGAGGGAAGAAAGAATTAATGATATGAGATATTTTCATCAATATGACTAAACCAATTCTTACTACATAATTTTAATTTTATCTTGTGGATCAGGTACTTTAAAAAACAAGAAATTGAATTATCTTTGAAGTTGAAGGAGATCCAGGTCAACTAAATTATATATATAGTATTAAGGAGAGCACTCCATGCATTATTTTATGTAAATGTTATTAATGGGATTTCCATTATATAAGTAATGTTAAGTAAAATAGGATTCTGATGAGAATTGAATTTAGCATTAGTGGACCAGGAAATAGAGGACCATGTATTTTTGGAGATTAATCATTTATAAAATCAATATAATGATTTATAGACACAAAATCTTGATGGTTCCATCTATACCAAATATATATTTTTTCAAAAAATGGTCTTCATAGACATTACTATCATCATTACAAGTTTTTAATTATTTAAGTGAGGAAGAAGAGATTCCCATTCCACATCTCTCACAAAGATTTAGGATATCACTAATGTTCCCTATGAGTATCCTAAAAAACAACTATTCCCCAAAATAGATTTCCAATGATTACTTCTATCTTGATATCCATTGAAGTCGTGAATAATGGACAATAAATTCAGTTTCCCTTCACATTAAAAATGTATGGAGGGTAGGCCAGGAACAATTGTGCCATATAAAGGTGAACTGTAGGGAACCAAGTATCATGCTGCATATAAACTCCCCATTATAAATTATTTTAATATCATGTGATCCATTTAACAACATATTATATTTTAAACTGATTAGAACATAAGATACACCTAATCATGTCCAAAATGAAATGAATTGTATGTTGTATAATAATAATTTTATTCATTATAGTTCCTCAATTATATCAGTAGTTGCATTATTTTATTTTCTTAATAATTTATTGAATATTATCCACATATATTGTTGTTATCATTTTTTAAGATTACTAAATTTAAAACAAAATTTTAAAAACAAAATTTATTTTAGTAAAATGTTTTTTTAAATAAACATTTATCAATTAATTTTATTACAATATATTTTCATTATAAAAATAAATAAATTTAATGAAAATATTTATTTTCTACATCTAAATAATATTTATGTATATCAATAATATATTGACAATTAAAAAAATGGAAAGATATTTTTTTTATTTATAAAAAATGGATATATTCACCTTTATAACAACAATATAAGTAATATATTACCTCAATTAGCATTAATAAATTCATTCCCTTATAATATCCAAAATCAAACTTCTCTTTCCCATAGTTTTCATTTTGTGTTATAATATATTAGTTCTCTATTCTTAAGGTTTTCTATTAGTGTGTGTTCAGTTACACTAATGTAGATTCTAATGGTTTAATATCATCCTTGAGATTTCCATTTAATAAATTAATATTTTTATAATTTATTATCCCATTTTAATTTATGATTTTTAATAGATGTAAGAATCACTAAAAAGTAATTCCATATTCAATGTAATTTTTTTCAATGATCTATTTTGACTGAATAATGTGATGTTATTTTAATTCATATACTTTATGAATAATTTACTACCAAATTTTAAATTTTTTAATAGAAAACCATAATTATACATAATAGACTTATATTTTTTAAAAAAAAGTTTCCTAATTCTTATGGTGTTGTACTTTAATCCCATAAGTAAATTATATCATCTAAATTTTAAATATCACTCAGTAATGAAAATACCCCGCAGGATAATTTATGATAGTCCTCATTAAAGATACATTTTATATTGAAACATTAATGTCAATAAATTTGGTAATATTAGTAAACTGTTAATTTACTCATAATAGTTACTTCAATAATATTGAGCTTCTACCCAAAAATTTGAGCTACAAAACCCTTAAGTCTGATTATTATGAATATTCTAATTATTTAAATTTCTAGATGGATTTCGTGGTCATCCCATAACCAATATTAGATCATAGGATAATATGGAATGACAAATATAAATTCTCTATCATACCAATAAATATAATATCTAATATAGAGAACCATTCAATTCCCAAAATCAAATAAAATTCATATCTAGAAGAATAATAAGATTTATAGGAAGAAAAATTTTAAAACATTATATTAGAGAAATCTAAAAATATTGGGATTTAATCTTCACAACCGAACAAATTTTCAACAAAAATCTAACATATGATCATTATAATTTTAATATTATTTTATATAAAAACTGTAGATATTATAGAGTGGTAATATATAAAATTAATAAGGACATTTCCATTGTATACATGATGATGAGTCTACCTTACACAACATAGTTTTCATGATTACCTTTATTAGATTTTAATTCAGAAGATATATCATTCACCAATTTATTAGATGATTATTATCATCGAATGTCTTCATTAATCCTTAGGTTGGCGCATATGTTACCTTGTTTCACAAACTCTATGCATTTGAATAAAAAAATGTGGGTGGTTCACATATTAAGACCTCATTATCCTCTATTAAATTAACATGACTCCTTATCTCTATTATAAAATCTCACACTCAATGGATAATCCATTCCCAAATAACACATTTTCATGTACCAATCAATAAATTTATTGGGGGCTACCTGCCATATTGTTTTCATGTATGCAATGAAATTTTCTTTTTCTATGATATATATCATTACAGTTTCTATGAGAACCCATTTTAAATTTCATATCAGAAAATTCAAATGAATAATAAGAGGGCCCAATTTACATTTCCAAATTATATGCACATCATGTTATTTCATCAAAGCCACTAAACCCTCTTATATATAATTATTTTTAATGACATAGTTTTATAACACTAATGAATCCATTGATTTATCATTTTGGGTATATGATAAATCAATAATCATTCTTTTCATTTCTTCTAAAATTTATTTTCCATGTTTACCAATGGATTTAACCACTTTTTCTTAAATCTATAAAAATTGCACTTCCATTTTCATGTTAATTAAATGCGGAGAATAATTATGAAAAAATATATACCTAACCTCCTCAAATTTTTTAGATCCAATTTCATTTTATTTAATTATATTACCAATGAGGTTCCACCATCGATAATATTCATTTCTATGTGAAAAAATATCAAATGCATCCATTTCATGGTCTTAAATTTGGAGAAAAGAAAAAAACCTTATTTACTTTTTTTGTCCATTTATTCATGGTTATTAGATCAATAAATCAGATAATTGATTATTGTCATTAGGGAATAAAATAATATTATTTGGCGGATAGAAAAGGTAATCATGGTTTTTTAATTATTCATTAATCAATATATAATTTCAATGATGTATTTAACTCTATCACATATCCTATATGGCTACTCATTAGTTCAATCACTACACTGTACATCATATTTAATTATAAGAATAATTCATATTGGTTCATATATTCACTAAAACTATAAATGGTAATGTTTTAAAGATAAATAATAGTCAATACATAGAACAATATGAAAGGAAAATTAAATCATAAGATATAAAAATTATGACACACTCATTTGACCCTAACACATTATAGGTTCATCCAATATTATATAGAGATTAATATTGATTTTAATTTCCGATCTCTTTGTTACTCATAATAAAATTCCCCAAAATATCTAAACACAAAACAAATACCAAATGAGGTGAAATAAACCTATACTTCAAGATATAGTACCGAAGACATATTTTTTACATAGTATCTTTAGTACCAACTGAGATTACATTCTAAAAACACAGACTCATTTTACATTGTTTCCATCACATAAACATTTGATTTAAAAAATAAATACACAATCCTCATATAAAAATGTTTTTTTGATTTAATGAATTTCTATATGATATTATTTTTTAACAATTGGTGTTCAAATTTAATGAGAATATTATCTACACAGGTTATCATTATAGATATATTTTACAAAATAATGTAATATATTTCTTTGGGAATGTATTCATATATAATGGATAAGCTGAGATTCTTAATAACAGTGAACATAATCTATATAAAAAAGATCATAAGTTTCCATATATCAATCATGTGGGTATGAGAGTATAATCAAGGTACATGGCTATAACATAAGGAATTAATAACCAACAAAATATTGATATTAAATCATCCTTTAAGACATAATATTTTTATCATAAGATAATACTTGATTCATAGAGGAGTTAAAACATGAGTCCATGGTGTTGATCTAAGAACATGAGAATGGGGGAAATAATTGATAAAAAATATTATAGAATGATAATATAGGTCATTAAAAAGGGATTCCTAGAATCATAACACATATATCATTGGATTATGATGAACTAACATGTTGTAACAACAATTATAAATAGGGTGTATCATAAGCATTCATTTTACTAATATATATAGGTACTACATTACAGTATAAGAATATCAAGAAGGTCCAAACTAAAAATAGTAAACCTATTAATATGGTTCATGCGTAATGCTAGGATCATATCGATATGTTCCATGCATAACATTCTAAGAAAATAAATATGGTTCACACATTACATTATGAACATAACGACAAGGAAAATTCCAGATATCATTATCTCCTGACAAGTAATTATATAGATATGGAATTATTGGTCTTTAATAGTCCAACCAATTAAATGATACCAAACAATTCATATTTATTCAAAAAGGGAATGAATTATTTCACAGTTACATGATTTCTTAATTATCCTGTGGGAATGAAACATATTTTCCTAAATCATTCTAAAATAATATCCACATGTCATCCCAAGAAAGAATGTGGTTTGAATTATCAAATAATATCATATTTAAGGATAATATGTATAAAATTATATTCACATAGGAAAAAAATAGCCTTATAATAATGTAAATAATTTGTTGAAAAAAAGAAGTCATATCCATTTACTTTGATAAATTGTAAAAAATGAAAAAACATGGAACAAAGGGAAGTTAAATTTTTTTAAATAATAATTTAAATTATGATTGATTATGAATAATATTTATGAAATAAAAAAATATTATCACATGAAAATCATTGAAAATATCCTTTTCTATGTTTGTAAATAATGTGAAAATTAACTTGTGTGAAAAAAGTTAAAAAAGACGCATTTAAAATATTTCTATAGGAAGTCAAAGGCAATGAAAAAATGACCATAAATAATAATTGATCTATAGAAAATGACATATATAAAATAATTTAATTAATATTGGGATGTAGATGATGATTCTTGACAAAAAATAAAGTTAAATGGTCTACTACACTTACAAATATCATTTTAATGAAATTTATAACCAAAATATAAAAAAAGGTATGAATACACGCAATAGTAGTGAATAAAGAGCATAGAATATAATATATGAAGGTTATTTAGAATATTAGATAATTATATTTATGAAAAATAAAACCATAAATAATACTTTTTTCATAATGGTATTGGTAATGAAACACTAATGATTTTGGTAGCTTTTGAATCTAATGAATTTAATAGAGAAAACAAGAAATATACATGTAAATGAAGCATCCTGAAAATTTAATAATATTAAAAAGTTCTCCAGAAATGAATTGTTTTAAAATTTAATTTAATTAACTATTAAAATATTTTTATTAAATAAGATATTTTATTTAACAAAAAATTGATTATATGGTAAGGGAAATATTTTATAATTATAATATTATAAATAAAATTGCATTTTATTATTTTTCAAATAATAATACCAGATTATAAATGAAGTTAAATACCATTATTTTATTATTACCACATGAAATAATATTTTATTATAAATTAATATTTAAAAATAAATACAATTGATGTTTTTATTAATTTTTTATTATTTTTAAGATTATTTTAATATATATTTGTGTTTGATTTTGTTATGATTTGAATAAAAAAAATTAGTATAATTTGAAAAGTAAAAAAACTATGACATGATTATAAATAACTGATGAAAATTTATATTTATTCTTATAAATATTATGATATTAATTATAATAATAATTATACCATTAATTGAATTAAATAAAATTCAATAAATTATCTTATAATTATATGAAACAATATATGTTAAAAAAATATAATATGAGTACTATTATTTTGTTTTATATGAAATATATATGAATATTATTATAAAATATAAGAATTATTAAAATATTAATATATGAATAATGAGAAAAATGTATTAATAATATTCTATACAAAACATGAATATTACATAATTTTAAAAAAATTGATTAAAAAAAGAAGAGATATGAGTGTCAATTTGGATAAGTAGGAAAATGGGGTACATGGGCTTCCAATCATAGTATAGTTGATGCATTAATTATTCAGGATAATATAAATATATGAATGTCTTCCTTGGAGTAATCAATAATAGAAAAACAGATCAGGTCTTCTTCGTTCATATGTAGGCTTTTTTCGAACGCAGATCGAGCATAGAAAAAAGGCTCAAGTGATGGTTGGAATATTGAATGTGGATTAGCCACTTAAGTAGAGATTCAGGCTCAGATCTTGGTGAAAATTAATGGATGTTTAATTCTAGAGATAAATATAATACTAGATCTATGTCTGAATCGATATCCATCCTCAACCTATTTTAATGTTTGCAAATCATCTGTATATATTATATTTTAATAGGTTTGTGAATCTCAAATAGCTTTCAGTTTATCAAATGATTCTTTATCATCATCTTGATTTCAACGCGAGTATTAATTATCTAACTGCATTATTTTTATTTGGTTTTAATTAAAATTCTTAATCTACCTACTGATTTAATTGTTTCAATTAAATTGAAATCCTTGAGTACCTATAGTGTCAATGATTTTAGTTGGAAGCCACTTTTTGTTAATCGGTATTTTTTTTTCTTCAAGCCTAATCAGTAATTATATATTCAATATAGGTAGAAAAATCCATTTTTTGTTTGATGTAATGAAAATCTCATTCATTGACATGATTTCCCATTCTCTGTATTCTTCATAAATCACACTAGAAAACATAAAACAATTAATATATATGAAAAAAAATTATATGATTTCCAAAAAAATGAAACCTGAACCTAATATTTTAAAATATATATTGTTCTCAATATTCTTTAACTGATAATATCTGATTATATATATATTTTTAAATAGTGATGTTAATTTATATATAGGGGTTTATTTTACCTTAGATACTATGTGGACACCGAATTCAGATCAATGAAGATAATTATAGAGAAAGAGAGAATTATCATGTCACTAGTATGGAAGATGGAAGTCTCATACAAGTCCATAATCTAAGGGTTAATAAGTTTTAAAATTCTTTTGTTCTGTTCATTTTCTTAAAAACACAACTAATATAAAAATTCTTTTTTATATGAACTTTTAAAATATCTATTTTTCTTTCGACAATATTTGTATGGGTTTTATTTTAAATATTTACACTTATAAAAATAAATATGAAAATAAATATTATATTAAGGGGAATAATTATTTTCCAATTAATTATTTCATCAAATTATATTATATTATGAAATGATAAAATTTTCAATTATTCAGGTTAAATAAAATTTTGTTTTAATTTTAAATTATACAATGGTATAACTTTTATATAAAATCATTCATTAGATTTAAGTATTATAAGATTTTTATGTAAATGAGTTTTTATTTTAAATTATTATTTAAATGTATGTTTAATTTCATTTTAAACATGTTTTATCTTCAAATATTGGTTTTAGTATCTATTATTTTACAAAATAATTTTTCATAATTTATAATTTAATAATTTATTTATAGTTTTTAACAACTATATACATGAATATCAATAGTAATATTATTATTAAAAAAAGATAATATTATATAATAAATATTGCATTCTATGTAAGTATTATATCTAAATGAATCTTTATATGAAATTAAAACATTGTTATATTAAAATTTTATGGTAATGGAAATTATTGGTGTTTCATTTTCATATTGACCTAGCCATGAATTATTCCCATCATTGATATTCTATGAATTTTATAATAAACATTTCAATTGAATTTAAATTTTTTCCATTGAATTTATTAAATTCATGGATTTCTACAAAATCTAAAGTGTTTAATGAATTTTTTTTGAATATGTATCGAGGATGTAAAATTATTTTATTCTTTGAAAATATTTGAATTAATATTTGAATAGTAAAAATGTATTATAAGTTTGAAAGTAAAATCATTAGTAAAATATGTTTTCTTATAATTAAACTCGGTACTTTGGTATCAGATTAGTTAAATAGAAATGGATAGTTAACTCACGACCTCAAGAGGACATTGTTCTACAATTGATATTTCTTATGGACATGTGGTTTTCATTGGATCTTCCAATTATGAGAATAGTCTATAAAATATGTATTATTTTAAAATTATTTTTATGATGAAATCTCAAGTATCTTTCAATGTATAAATTTTAAACGGATTTTAAAATTACAATTATTTAAAAAAAATCTAAAATCATTTTTCATGCCCAAAATATATATATTAGATATTAATGGATTTGATGGGGATTTTAAATAAATATTTATTATATTACTATTTACTAGTTTTAAATCCCCATAATAGAATATTTATTTTTCATCATAGGTTATATAATATTTACCACATGTTTATATGAAATTACATTGGTTCATGCTTCTTACAAAGAGTAAGTGCATTCATAGATTAGTAGTAATTTAATATATTTTTTATAACTGTGATAAATTGTATTTTTTCATATTATATAGAACCATGATCGGAAAAGGTACTCAAATGTTTAAAGCGCCTTTTATTTTTCAATTAATTATTGTAAAATAATACACAACATGTTGTAGTACTGATTCTGGAAGCGTGAATTCATGACATTATAAATTAAATTAATTGGGGTGATCTCTAATCCTAAAACTTTTATAACATTAATAAGTTCCTAATAAAAGAAACTATCTATAACTTAAATTAATTACATTATGAAATATATTTATTAAAAAAACTATTTTATTTTCTTTATCCAAAATAAAATTTGATTATAATTTAAGTGGAATATATTAGAAATATAATATTATATAAAACATTTCCATGTATTATTTTTGGAATAATAATACATTTGTTATAAATGATGATATATTACGATATTTTATTATTAATTTAAATAAAATATATATTAATATTTAAAATTCAAAAAAACAATGTTGTAGTAATTTTGGTATTAATTTTAAGAGTGTAATAATATAATTTATTTGTTTGACTATTTATGGATTTGAATACAAAATTATGACAATTTTAAATGTAAAATAATTATGACATGAAAATTAAAAATGATGATAAATTAGATTTATTCATATAAATATAATGATAATCATTATAATATATTTTTCATTATCTTTGTCATGACCAATCCTCAGGGCTCGTGCCGTGACTACCCCAAGCCCGCCTTACATAGGCCAGGGGCTGGCGACTAGCACCGAAGGCGTAAATCTCTAAGTTGGGAAGGCATTGCCTTTATGAAAGTAAACAAATACAACCGAGTACGAAATATGAAGTAAACACTAAGTGAATAATGTATACAAAATTAAGTGCTGAAAGGAAAGGGGCTGGAAATATAGGCCCAACAATAAGTCCAGTACAACTGAAATTCTAGTACAACTGCAGTGATGTAAAAAAAAACTATTGGGTCGTCCTCCAGAAATCCCACCTGAAGGGTTGGTACAGATTGGCTCCTCAGCACCTCGGTTCCATCCATCCATTCTGTGTACATCTCGCCAAGTTTTCCACCACCAGGTACCGTCCAGCTCTACAAGTATCTACGACCATCAATGCTGTCTGTGGTCAGCATCCAACACAACGTAGTGCAGGCATAGCCCGTGAAGGGGTGAGTATATGATACTCAGTAGGGACCCAGAGATCCTGAAGGTCTCCCAGAATCCACGAAGGATAAACCACATAAGAAATATGCTATCACGAAGTATCAACAAACTCTACTTAGGTATATTCCCATACAAATACCTAAGTTATCATCGTATTTCGGCTCCAACTCTCGAGCCCAAGCACAACCCAGTGCAAAAAGGAATGTAAGTCAATAACATTGATGATAATGATTTAAAAACAAGACTCACCTCACACCAGGTATACACAACTTAAATATAAAAAGATAAGATAAGTTGTAGCCACTAAACCATCTTTCACTATCAAGCGGCAGATACCCACAAAAACCTAAAACAACATTATATTATTGTTGTCGAACTCACAGAGTATTCAGTCCAGTCTCATTGCTGTCGAACCCATGAAGGATTCAGTCCAGTCTTGTGGGTGTTGAACCCACATAGGATTTAGTATAGTCTCGTAGCTGTCGAACCCACGGAGGATTCAGTCCACTCCCGTTGTTGTCGAACCCATAAAGGATTCATTACAGTCTCGTTGGTATCGAACCCACTGAAGATTCAGTCCAATATCATTACTATTGAACCCATGGAGGATTCAGTCCAGTCTCGTTGGTGTCAAACCCATGGAGGATTTAGTCCAATCTCGTAGCTGTCGAACCCACAGAGGATTCAGTCTAGTCTTGTTACTATTGAACCCACAGAGGATTTCGTCCAGTAGCCATCATAGTCGAACCCACAGAGGATTCCAGTATGATAGTCATCACAGCCATCTCTAGGGTTCCCGCACATAGCATGCTCGATTCCGGGAGGGTCAGCTCCTTGATCCAAGGGGGTTGATACATAAACTATCATGATGTCTTGAGTTGATGTATCCCAATGTTCTGTCTCTTCAAAATAAATCCAACGCGACAGACTATTTGTCAATCGGGTGCCTGATATGAGATTTATTGGATTTTCCGTTCTTGGGGCCCGGTTGGATTTCGGGTACAATCCAACCTGGCCATAATCCAATCTCATCCGATTCCCATGTGGATTATTCCAAAAGGACTGTCTCGTCAAAAGTAAACCAATGTAGCTGATGACACGTCAATCGGACATCCGATCCTTAAGTTATATGTGTTTCTGCTTGGAGGGCCCTGTTGGTTTTGAGTCCGAACCAACCCGGCCGTTCCAAAAATTCACCAAAATCATGAGTGTAATATAACAAAAGATCTTCTTGATCAAAGGAATCCTACAAAATCGATGGAGTGTCGATCAGAGATCTGTAGCTCATGTTATGGGTGAAATGCTAAAATGGGTCCGAAGAGGGGAGTTTGGGTCCGGTCCGACCCGGCCCAACCAGCCCTGGGTCGGCCCAAACTGGTGGACTCGACCCAGGGCCAGTTTCAGCCCAGTAGGGCGTGGCAAGGCCCGTCCCGGCAACTGTGGCCCGACTCGTCCGGGCGATGGTCAGCCAGCTTGCTGAGTGAAACGGGGGGCGCAACACACGGTTTTTTCAAAACGGCGGCCCCAAGCGGTGCCGCCCCTCCTGCGCGGCCTGTCTTCTCCTGCGGGAGAGGCTCAAGTGGGCAGTCCCCTATTCCCCCAACACGGTGCCTGGAGGGCGTCAGGGGGTCTTACCAGCCCGGACGAACGCCTACCGGCCGCTTCGTCCGCCGAAGAGGCCCGCGTAGCGTGGGCCGCAGTCCCCCTGTCCGGCCGACTACGACTAAACGGTTCCTCCTCGGCCGAACGGACCAGTTTCAGGCCGTGTTTTTCCTCTCTCTGCGCAACATCTAGTTTCGCAGTACTCTAACGGTCTGGTGCATGGTTTCCATTGATGTTGCATCCTCGGTCATCACCGCCTCTTCCATCTCCACCTCCAACCCGAATATAAACAAGGATTAACAGTGGGTCATCAGGCTCTGTTCGTTCAGCCCGCACCCTCCGCGTTAGGTGATATCAAATGGCCATATAAGATCACATGAATTCAACAAGAACAAAGGTATAATTTATTCATATAAATTATACATACCCCCTACCTCGTAATTGATGTCGTACGTCAACGAGCTGTGGAAGACGAGCGTCGCAGTAGTTGGGCGTCGTGGAAGACAGCGTCGCGGAGAACAGTGTCATCCCTTTAACATTGGAGGAAGAGTCATTTTCGTGACACAGAAAGAGAATTTGAAGACGACGTAGTTTCCTTGACGTCGGGGTGCGTCCGAGGAGAAAGCGTCATTGGAAGACGTCTTTCGCGTTCTTCGCCGGGGATGTTCTTCATTGAAGTATGATGTTCTTAATCCAGAAATAAACACCGTTGTTCTAATTCTCGAGAGGATTCCCCACCGAAATATTTTCCAAGCCAATATTATAATAAGGCTTCACCTATTTTAATAGAATTTTCATGTAATTAAAATTGATTAAAAAATAGGTTCCAATTAATTAATCAAGATATTAATTAGATGGGTTGGAATAATTAAGAGATAAGGGAGGTGAAAAGTTGATAATTCAAAGAGAGGAGGTGGATAATTTTACGAGTTAAAGGTGGGGGGGTTCATGGGATTTTAAGAGGGTATTGAGGGGTTAGGCTCTCGTGTGCACCCCACCACACATTATCCTCACATGGGTGGTTATGTGGGTGTGGGACCAACCACTAACATTCCCTTGTAGGAAATAACCACCTCTAAAAATAAAATTATGTGTCACCACAATTTTATTTAATTTAAGATAAATCCCCAAATTATAACTTTAAACCCGCATAAAATTCAACTTCCAAAAAGGTCCCCCTAAGAGAAAATAGGTGCTGCAAGTACATTGGTGTCCTTAGATTGCAATTCTGAGCACTGGTTCAATGATAAAAAAACCTGCACGTACATTTACTGAATGTACTTGAAAAAAGTTTCAAAAATTGATTTCGGGCACACCGGGCCTCAGAATCAGGCGTCGTCAAAAAACTACAGACTCATAAAATTCAAAAAAATTAAGAAAAACATTCACTTCAAATTTTTGGGGTTTTACATTACCCCCACCACAGGGCTTTAAATCCCTATCATGCTACAACATACACTATGTAAATGAAAGTGTGTACTGAGCATGCATATGAGACTCCTGCTTCCATGTGCTCTCATAGAGGTTCCCGTGCTGCAAGCGTATGCGCACCAGAGTAATAGACCATCCACATAGGACATACTCCAATTGATCCTCGATCTCTACCGGGACCTCCATGAATATCTCCACGTCATCAATGTCTATCTCCCCATGGTCGATGATGTGGGAAAAATCGTGCACGTATCTCCTCTACTGAGATATGTGGAAGACGTCATGCACCCGGTGCAACTGAGGTGGAAGAGCCAGGCGGTAAGCCACCTCGCCTACTCTGCTGAGGACCTGGAAAGGTTCAATGAAACGTGGAGATAACTTAGCACCCTTGATAAATATCTGTAGACCTCATCGAGGTGAGACTCGTAAGAAGACATGGTCTCCATCCACGAACTCAAGTGGTCTCTGTCTCTTATCAGCATAGAACTTTTGTCTGCTCTATGCAGTCTTCATCCGCTCCTGGATGATTTGAACCTTTTCCGTCTTAGCCTGAACCATCTATGTTCCTACAAGTTCTAACTCCCCTGGGTCAGTCCCGCACGGAGGTGATCTGCAAGGTCAGTTGTATAGTGCCTCGCAAGGTTCCATAGCGATGGTGGAGTGGTATATGTTGTTGTATGAAAACACCACCAAGGGTAGATGGTCCTCCCAGTTGTGACCAAAGTCGAGGAAACATGCATAAAAAATGTCCTCGAGAGTCTGGCTGGTCCTCTCAGTCTGGCTATCTGTTTGTGGATGAATGGTGGTGCTCAGACATAGAAACATCCTGAATGTCTCTTACAACCCCTTACAAAGCCAGGAAGTAAATCGTGTGTCCCGATCGGAGATGATCATCGATGGTACACCATAAATTTGCACGATCTCCTGTAGGTAGAGGCATCCAAAGCTCACTACTGAACCCTGCTCTCGGATCGGTAAGAAGTGGACTGACATGGTGAGTAGATTGACGATCACTCAGATAGCTTCATGTCCTCTGGATATACGTGGAATCCATATCATGAAATACACGGATATCCCATCCCACTTCCACTCGGGGACCTATAAGGGATGTACAAATCCTACTGGTACCTGGTGCTCCACCATCACATACAGACAAGTGAGGCTTCATGAGACGAACACTGCTACAACGTTCCCCTTCCAAGGAGTATAGACTATCTCAAAGTCAAAGTCTTAGAGGAACTCAAGCTGACGTCACCGTCTCATGTCCAGGTCTTTCTACGATAAGACACACCTGAGACTTTTGAGATTAGATTGAACTATAAAACGTTCGCTCAACGAACTACGGGTGTGACTAGCCATTTGTAAATAACTCAACTACAACCTTTTTCACTTACGTCCTACAAGAGTTACTAAGATTTCTCCTTTGCCTAAAAGTGAAATCTGGTCTCATCCCCTAGAAGAACCACATTATTTGCCTAATATAGTAAATCCTAACATGAACGGTACTACTTAATTCCATGGACGAAGTCATAAGGCCTCGATGCTGCTACCAAGAGATTCAACCATTACTCTCGCCTCCAAGGGTCGAGTCACACTATCGGTAGAAGTGTGTGGTCACTGGGTTTCCTCTAGTAGGAATCTAGAATTTGAGGTTCAAGTCAATAGTTTTAACTGAAACCTCTCAGTATCAACCATACAAAAAGGTAGTAAGGCAAACATCACATGGACAAGTGTCCGTTATTACACTAGCTCAAAGAACAAAGACACAAAGCAACCAAAAACAACGACATCACCAAAGATAGAAGAATCATGAATAAAAGTCTCTATTCCTGGAGCTATTCTCGCTCCTGTCCACCTACTCTTGTAGTAATATGGACGTAGGCCTCAGCTGACTGAAGCTGAGCTCTCCCCTATCCACATGTACCCTATGGTCGGTGTGGACCTCATGGTGGTGTAGGTGGTGGGGCCTCAAAACGTCATCCAGCAACTGCTGCTTGGCCAGCTCCTATGCCATGTCTACGTGCTCCTAGAGGACATCCATAGTCAAACCTTTGCCTCTGCCTGGGAGGTCCCTCTACTGCCTGTTGCTCATTTTCAGGGCGGGTCGGGCTGTCTCAAGCCATGTGACCCTACCCGCCGCATGCATAGCACTGTCTACTCCTCGTATGGCTAGCTCGAACTCATGTGGCCTGCACAACCATAGTTGTATCCTGGGGTCGCCCACCTGTTGGACTAGTCTGTTTCGACCTCTATGTCATCACTCTACTACCGAATAAAGAAGACACTGCTACAGTAAGAAATCCCTATGGAAAGACGAGTAGCTCTTGAGCCCGCTAAAAGTGTAAAGTCACTAGTACAAACTCCGCCTGGAAAAGACCCTTGAAGTCTACCTAGGTGAGAGTCACCCCATCCTAAAACTAGATAATCAGGTTCCACCACCTCTCATATTTTCCATAAATGATAATAATATCTAGGTACACCATCAAGTCAGCAGGTGTCCCAACTGTGTGGAAAACTCGTGCTAAAACCTCCATCCAGCACCCTACTATCTGAAAATTTCTCTCGCATCGAAATCTTAGAGGCCTCTGTCATAGGAACCCATGAAACAAGATCAAGTGGCATGGACCCTCTACTTCTAGGGATGGTGGATGTAACTCCCCGACCCCAGTTACCCTGAGTCGGTGCATTATTAAATAACATTGGCATGATCACAAGAAAGATCAAATCTCGAAAGACCGATTGGTTTAGTAGCCTTGGAAACACTAGATATATTCATAAAGTTTTAAATTACATCATAAGGTGAAAAACTACTACAAAAACATATTGTCTCCATAGTCCACACTATTATCACCTCATAATATCCCTGCAGGTCATTCATAATTTATTTCTTCACATCCTGGGAAAAATAAAACATAGAAAAGGGGTGAGCTCAAATGCCCAGTAAGGATAACAATATAGCGGAAACTTTCATAAATAAGAATAAACATTTAAGGCAATGTATACCTAAAATAAAATCCTTTCAAACTTGAAATTCAATATATTATGGAAAAAATAAAATGAAATAATGCAATTTAATTATTCACATGGATATTCTACTAATCGAATAATCACATGCAATATCAATAACCACTTTCATAATGATGGAATGCATAATTCCAGACTATCATAACCACATAGCCAAGGCCTCGTGCCAAGACTAAAAATAAGATTTTGTCAAGGCCTTATGCCAAGACACTAGTTTGTCTCAGGAGACCTAACGATGAATCGAGGAGCTATAGCAGGCTCCACCTGTCACATATTAAGTCCAATGCATTCCCATGTGAAAAGGGTTAAATATAACATAAACATTCGTATTAAAACTAGCATACGAAATGTCAATACTTTCACTATAAACCATAAAGTGTATAAAAATAACATATCCATATCAAAAATATCATAAAACTTTCAATAAAATATGGAAGTTTTGTTTCATAAAAAATCAGCTTCAAATAAGCTTAAAATCCATCAATGGATGTTCACATAGATGAAATCAAAACTCTTTTTAGAGAAATATCTCTTTTTATTTTGAAATCATTTAAGAGTCAAATAAAATAAAACATTTTCTTTGAAAATATTCTTATAATATTTTAAGGGAAGCTTCAATGATTTTATAACAGCGGAAAATAGCCGCACCTTCCGTACAAGTTAAAAAAACATTCATTCCTCAATTCTGTTGAAAAGGTTAAAAAGCACCTTGTTTGGAAAACGATGAAAAAATTCATTTATAAACCTCCTATAAAAAGTCAAACAAGGTATAAATTAATTTAACCCATATTTTAGTAAATAGTAAAAAAAATTTGAAATACCTTTTTAAGAAACATTGATGTGGATGATAAAGATGTCACAGTAGATAATTACGTATAAACAACCTCGGATAATGAAGAGATTGTGAAATAACCCTTACTCGTTTGGTAAATTACGAAACATACAACCCATGAAAGAGGTATCTTACAATGAATATGTAAATACACAAAAATGAACGTGTATTACACAAATAATACGATTATGGGTAGTACATACACCACAAAAAAGGTAATCGTGCCAACATGGCATGAATCTCACGGGAATAAGGAGTGAGATGAAAACCCCTTACCTTGTACTTTTACTTGGTTGGGGGTAGGTTAACCTCCTTTATAATGGTGAAATAATTGTTATTAAATTATTCAAGAATCATATATATTAATATGATATCATATATGATCTTTTAATATTGCTTTGTTAATAATATCTTAGTATTATCGTTGTTTTGGGTGTTAACATACTCATTTTCTTTTATATGTTTTGTTAAGTAAGTTGTGTTTGTCATGGATAGGTTTTATCTTAATCATATCCAGAATGACATCAAGTACATAGATACTATTATTAATCATCAAATGAGAATTAGACTTGAATGGATACGATGGAGTATGAATCTCATCGCGTTCGTGGAGACGGTAGTCAGTACGTACGCATGAGCGACAATATCATTCTTTTGATATTAAAATAATATATAATTGGATGGTATATCATAAATAAAGAATAATTATCATGTCAAATTTATTATTTACATGAATTAATCATCATTATTATATCCATCCAAATAATAATTTATTGAATAACAATTACACCACGGCGTGGAGACGGTAAGCTGTACGTACGCACGTATGGTGAAATGTTATTCAAAGGATGGATAGAATAATTAATATGATTGTAACATATTTATAATAACATCACAGTATATATAAGATACTGGATTTATTATTTTAGAATGGTAATAACAAAGAAAGAAGAAGTGTAAGAAGAAAGAAACTTGAAAAAGGGTGGTGAAATCATTACCTCTTTTTCGGGTTCTTCCTTTTGATTTAATCAAAAGGGCTCCATAGGTTGTCTTTATGACAAAATTAAGGCCTCTAGGATGAAATTAGGGACGTTGAGAGAGTATTTGGGCAGAGGATGGCCGAACCAAAAGGCTTTTATGGTGTGAGTTAATGAGAAGGGAGAGTGCCCTTTTATAAGAGGGGTGGGGGGCACCTTTGGAAAAGCTAGAAATAATATTTTATAATAAATTAATATTCGGTTTATAAAGGCTCCAAAGTGGATTATTTAAATGTTAAGGTAGGTATAGGTCGAAAACCACTCAACCAATAGAATTTAGATAGGTTTGGGTAATTATACTAACCTTATCTTTAATTATTAACTCTTAGTTAATAAGTTTCACTTTCACAATGTCTTTTTGTATTTTTATATTATATGGTTAATAAACTTACTATATACATACAAAAGACCACCAAGTGGTCCATTAATGATACACTTATCATGATATAAGACTCTTGGCCGAACCTTTGATTTTTAGGAATTTAATATTAATTAATAATATAATATTGTTTAAAAAACTCTTTTATGTCATTTTTGAAACTATTCAATAATTGATTTTTGTGAATCTCATAACAGAATTATTAATTCAAAAAAAGTCAATTAAATCAATAATAAGATGTCATATTAACCTAGAAAATTATTTTAATTCAATAAAAGTCTCCAATTATATTTATTTGGGTATTTATAATATTAATTAGTTTAATTTTTCACTATTATGGTAATTACTGCATCACCATTGTGTCATATATAAATTAAATTATTTAATGTCTAAAATTTATAAATAAAAACCATTATGTAGGAAATAGTTCTATCTTTATAATTAATATTTATAGTTTAAAATCCAACATATATAACCCTATGTAAAAATTGTTCTTCTATAAGATATATGCCTGTGTCATTTTTGTATTCATTTTAACTTAATTAAAATAAAGTCTCCCTATCACTTACAAGTGGCACCATGGGGTCGCAAAATCGACCCAAAGAAGCCCATGGTCGAACATGTATTAACCAATAAGGTTAGGACACGTTTTAAGGTAATTTTTTATTATTATAATATTATTTTTTAACCCTTATTTACCTGATTTACCATTTAACCATGGTAAATAAAATATTTACCGATGTAATTGCTCAAAATGTCTAAAAATAAAAGTTACCTATTTACACAATTTGAAAATCCTGATTCCAAATATGGAATCCATTTTTCCAAATTCAAAACACAGAAGTCATAGAAATTAATTTAAAATTAATTCCCACTGTCAAAACAAAAAACATGTTTTTAAGATATAATAACTATCAAAAGATTGTTACTTGTTTATGTTCGGTTTAATTGTGAAATTATGTACAATGACCAAAATAGTACTAAATGATAAAAACATATTTTAAATATAATTTAAATCCACTCATATTCATAATTTATCACTATTAATTATTTTCATTAAAAAAGTTGTTTTTAATTAAAAATTACTAATGTTAACTATTTATCAAAATATTAATGTTATCCAAAAAGTACCAAAATTTCACCTTAGGCTAAATTCGATACTCCAAATCCAAAAATTAAGTCCATTTTGAGAGATAAAACTTATAAAATTTAAAAAAGTAGGTATTACTATTCATAATGACTAGTTTGATTGGTTGTGGTGTGTAAGAACTCGATGTTGCGTACAACACACACTATCGCATTATTCAAAGAGAAACGTACCGTAAAAGCTTGGGGTGTTACATTCTCCCCTACTTAAAATAATTTTGTCCTCAAAATTTCTAGAGTACTACCACATGAAAATACTTGGGTGGTTCTTCATCATAAGTTCCTCGGGTTCCCACATTGCTTCTTCCATCTTATGGTTTCCCCACAAATAATTTACCAGACGTGACGTCCGGTTTCTCAGTACTTGTTCTCTCATATCAACATTCTTGACGAGCTCTTTGCAATAAGACGGATCGGGATCCAGTTCTAATTCCTCATAGGTGAGTACATGCGTTGGGTCAGGCATGTATTTCCTCATTAGAGATACGTGGAACACATCGTGAACTTTGGAGATACTGGGCGGCATTGACAATCGGTAAGCTATAGCCCCAATTCATTCTAGAATTTCGAAAGGTCCGATGTACCTGGGACTCAATTTACCTTTCTAACCAAAATGTATGACTCCCTTCCATGGAGATACCTTCAGGAAAACATGATCACCGACTTGAAATTCCAAATCCTTCCTTCGATTATTGGCGTAGCTCTTCTGCCTACCTTGTGCTACTTTGATGTGATTTTGGATTACCTTCACCTTTTCCATCGTTTCCTCCACCATTTTTGGGACTACAAGTTTCCTTTCACCATTGTCATGCCAACAGGTTGGTGTAAAATATCTCATTCCATATAACGCTTCATATGGTGCCATCTGAATACTCGAATGGAAGCTATTGTTATAGGAATATTCTACAAGAGGTAAATATTGATCCCACATACCCTGAAAGTCATGTTAGCAGGATATCAACATGTCTTCTAATGTTTGAATAGTTCGTTCGGATTGTCTATCTGTTTGAGGGTGGTAGGCAGTGCTTAAATGAAGTTCAGTATCCAGGGATTTCTGAACAATTTTCCAGAATCTTGATGTAAAATGGGGATCACGATTAGAAACAATTGATAGGGGTACTCCATGAAGTCTCACAACTTCATCAATATATAGTATTGCTAGACGTTCCAGTGGTAGATCCTCTCTTATAGCAAGAAAATGTGCTGACTTAGTAAGCCGATCAACATTAAACCATAATTCATCGTTCCTTATAGGAGTCTTTTGTAGCCCCATGACAAATTCCATCATAATATTGTCCCATTTCCACTCCGGTATGGGAAGAGGTTTCATGACTCCTCAAGGCAGTTGCCTTCCAGCTTTCACTTGTTCACAAACCATACATCTTGACACAAAATCAGAAATCTCCATCTTCATGTTGTTCCACAAAAAATGTTCCTTCAAATCTCTATACATTTTGGTTATCTCAGGGTGTATAGAGAAATTGGAACTATGAGCATCATCCATGAATTCTCTTTTTAGATCAGGTATATCAGGAACACAAATTCTGTTCCTGAATTTCAAAATTCCTTCTTCATACACAAAGTCTCTCAATCTCCCATCATTCACAGCTTTAATCTTCTTTTGAAATTCTTCATCATCAGTCTGAGAACTCTTAATCCTTTATAGTAAAGATGGTTTTGCAACCATTTGAAAAAGAATTGATCTTTCACCTTCCCTGGTTATTCCCATGTCCATCTTCACTAGATCCATGAAAATTGGATCTCTTTCAATTCTCATATTGTTCAAAACTCCACGATCTTTTCTGGTCAAAGCATATTCCACCTTGTTTTCCGTCCCCAGGTGGTAGTGTATCGTGCAATCATAATCCATGAGTAATTCAAGCCATCTCATTTTCCTCATGATGAGTTCTTTTTGTGAGAAAATATACTTCAAAATCTTGTGATCAGTATAAATCTCACATTTTTCACAATAGAGGTTGTGCATCCATATCTTCAAAGAAAAGATCATAGCTGATAACTCTAGATCATGTGAAGGATAGTTTTGCTCATGAATTTTCAACTGTCGTGATTCATAGGCAATAACCATATCATTCTGCATAAGGGCACAACCAAGTAATTTTTCTGATGCATCACTATAAATAACGAACCCATCATTACTTGATGGTAGAGTCAATATAGGAGCATTGACTAATCTTCTCTTCAGTACTTTGAAACATTTTTCAGACTATTTTTTCCAAACAAATTTAACCCCTTTACGTGTGAGCTTTGTTAATGGGTTAGCCAATCGGGTAAAATTATCGATGAAACGTCGATAATAACCTACCAAATCAATAAAACTATGTACCTCAGTTATACTCGTAGGTGTTGTCCATTCATGGATTGCCTTGGTCTTAGAAGGATCAATAGAGATTCCATCTTTATAGACAATATGGCCAAGAAAAGAAATCTCCTAAAACTAGAATTCACATTTTCTAAACTTCCCATATAATTCATGTCTTCTCAGAGTCTTCAAGATAATGCGCAAATGATTTTTATGATCTTCGTAGCTTTTAGAGTATACAAAGATATCATAAATAAATACCACCATAAATTCATCGAAATATTATTTGAAAACTCTATTCACCAGATCCAGGAATACAGAGGGTACATTAGTCAATCCAAAAGGCATTACAGTAAACTCATAATGCCCGTACCAGGTTCGAAATGTTGTCTTTAGAATGTTTGTCTTCTTCACACACAACTGATGGTATCAAGATCGAAGGTCAATCTTTGAAAAGTATTTAGATCCATTTGGTTGGTCAAATAAATCATCAATGTGAGGTAGGGGATACTTGTTCTTTATTGTTATGGCATTGATCTCCCTATAGTCGATACATAACCTCATAGATCCATCATTCTTTTTAACAAAAAGAACAGGGGCTCCCCTTGGAGAAACACTAGGGTGAATAAATCCCTTATTACTCAATTCCTCTAGTTGTTTCTTTAGTTCGACTAATTCCAATGTGGCCATTCTATAAGGGGTCTTCGATATAGGCCTTGATCCAAGAATTAAATCAAGGGAAAACTCAACTTCTCGTTCTGGAGGATGTCCAGGTAAATCTTCCAGAAATACATCTACATATTCTTTCACAACAGCTGTATCCTCTATTTGAACATTCCTTTCCTCACCCAAAATCATTTCATTATCTTACTCCCCAATAATTGAATTTAGTTGAGCTACTGGGGGTGGATCTAGATAAGAATTAGGTGGTGACGATTCTGCTCTAAAGATAAGGGGTTCCTTATCATCATCATCAAAAATCGTAACCTACTTCTTCTTATAATAAATCTTCACATCATAGTCTGAATGCCAATCCATACCGAGGATTATATCAAACTCAATCATAGGTATGACGATGAGATCATCAGATAAAGAACATTTATGTTCTCTAATGGGGATTGATTCAAAAAACATTGTTGCAATGATACTTCCCTTATGAGTTTTAACATACAACTCCGTTGATAAATCAAATTGGAAATATCTAATTTTCTTAGAAAACTGGGAAGATATGAAACAATGTGATGATCCTGAATCAAATAATGCATTTCCTAAACTTGAGGAAACCATTAAATTACCTGCCACCACGTCTTTTGAAGCTTCTACCTCAGTATTAGTGATAGAAAAAGCATGGCCTTGATCCCTTGGCCTTTTCTGTGGTATGTTCCCCTGAAGATTAGGAAATTCATTTTCATAAGGTCCCATCTCCCTACAATTGTACCATTGAACATTGGTAGCTTCCTTCTTCCCTTTGCAATCATGAGCTTGGTGGCCTTTTTCACCACACTTGTAACAGACACCCATTCCCTTCAAGAAAGTACCGGGGTGTTTCTTCCCACATTTACCATAGGATGGATATTAAAACTTTCCCTTCTTCCCCTTATTTCCATTCTTAGATTGATCAGAAGATCTATTCTTCTCTTGCTTTGCTTTAAAGTCATAAGACATTGAGAATTCTTTCTCTGTCTTGATAGCACATGAGACAATGTCTTTGTACGACGAGAAGGATTGTGAGACTAATGATCGACGGAGAAATGGTTTTAACCCATCAAAGAAACAATCAATATTACTTCTTGGGTTATGCATATAATCTCTAGAATACCTTGCTAACCTTGTAAAGTTAGCCTCATACTTTACGACATTCTAGTCCTCCTTTTGTCTCAGACTCAGAAATTGCCTTTCCATATCTGCTCGATGGTCACGAGGAAAGTATTTTTCTAAAAACAGGTCTTTGAACTCCCTCCATTCCATATTTGATACTTCATCATCTTCCTTCATGTTTTGAATCAATGACAACCATTGAATAACATCTTGAGTGAGGTGGTAAACTGCCATAATAACTTTTTCCCTTTCACTACTCCCCAAAGCCTGAAATATTTTCTCTAGGGAATTTATTCACTTCTCAGCTACTAAGGAATTTTTACTCCCATTGAACGTTTGTGGTTTTTTCCTCATGAATCGATCTAACATTGATCCTCCACACTGCGGATCAGGGTGCTCCATACGGGTAAGGTTATTATTCATAACCTGAGTGATTTGTCCCAGTATGTTGATTATCTGATCGACACCAGTTTCATCACCAGCTCCACAATAATTATCTTGAGCAGGAGGGAAATCCCTACATGGAGTGTGTGAATTGATATAGTTTCCATTTCCTCCACTAGGCACCATTTCTAAACATTGGCATAAACTAGATCAGTTTATGAATCAAAATACATAATCCCATACTTATAAAACACTTAACATAAATTGAACTATATATGGATATAATCCATAATCATAAAAAATGTTTTCATTGAGTAAGTATATACTCATAAACCCTTCATAATGATTTGTAAAGAAAATGAGAGTTATCCTAAGCACATCCCATGGGAGTGTCATAACCAAGAGTGTAGAAAGGCTCGTTGTCGTGCACCAGTTCCCGTTCAAGTCTAGCTCAAAGCAGTGTTTTCAGGTTTTACCCCTAAGTATATCTGTTCTAGAGCCGCCTCTACCTGCTCGTATCCAGACAGGGATGTATTGCTCGGAAAACTCCCAAAATATCTACAATACCAAAATTCTAGGAAGTTCTTCTATACGAATCCTCAATGTTCATCTTAGGTCTACGTGCACTAATCAGATTTTATATAAATCTAGCTTCCAAGGATTGTACTAAACATCCTCGAATACCAACTGTAATGCCCCGACCCCAGTTACCCAGAGTGGGTACATTATTACATAACATTGGTATGATCACAATAAAGATCAAATCTTGAAAGACCGACTGGTTTAGTATCCTTAGAAACACTAGATATATTCATAAAGTTTTACATTACATCATAAGGTGAAAAACTACTACAAAAACATATTGTCTCCATTGTCCATACTATTATCCCCTCATAATATCTTTGCAGGTCATTCATAATTTACTTCTTCACATCCTGGGAAAAATAATACATAGAAAAGGGGTGAACTCAAATGCCCAGTAAGGATAACAATATAGCGGAAACTTTCATAAATAAGAATAAACATTTAAGTCAATGTATAACAAACACAAAAGCATTTTAATCTTGAACATCAACATAGTATGGAAAAAATAAAATTAAATAATTCCATTTACTTATTCACATTGATATTCTACTAATAGAATAATCACATGCAATATCAATAACCACTTTCATAATTATGGAATGCACAATTCCAAACTATCATAACCACATAGCCAAGGCCTCGTGCCAAGACTACAAATAAGATTTTTTCAAGGCCATGTGCCAAGACACTAGTTTATCTCATGAGACCTACCGAAGCATCGAGGATCTATAGTGGGCTCCACCCGTCACATATTAAGTCCAATGCATTCCCATATGAAAAGGTTTAAACATAACATAAACATTCGTATTAAAACTAGCATACGAAATGTCAATACTTTCACCATAAACCATGAAGGGTATAAAAATAACATATCCATAGTCAAAAATATCACAAAACCATCAATACAAAATGGAATGTTTGTTTCAAATCACCTTCAAATAAGCTTAAAATCCATCAAAGGATGTTGACATAGATGAAATCAAAACACTTTTTAGAGAAATATATATTTTTATTTTGAAATCATTTAAGAGTCATATAAAATAAAACATTTTCTTTGAAAATATTCTTATAAGATTGTAAGGGAAGCTTCAACAATTTTATAATGGCGGAAAATAGCCGCACCCGCCGTATAAGTTAAAAAAACATTCTTTCCTTAATTTTGTCAAAAAGGTTAAAAATCACCTTGTTTGGAAAACGATGGAATGATTCCTTTATAAACCTCTTTTAAAAATTCAAAAAGGGTATAAATGACTGTAACCCATATTCTAGTAAATAGTAAAAATATTTTGAGATACATTTTTAAGAAACATGGATGTGGATGATAAAGATGTCCCAGTAGATAATTACGTATAAACAACCTCGGATAATGAAGAGATTGTGAAATAACCCTTACGAGTTTGGTAACATATGAAGCATACAACCCATGAAAGAGGTATCATACAATGAATATGTAAATACACATAAATTAAACTGTATTACACAAAGAATACAATTATGTGCAGTACATACACCATACAAAAGGTAATAGTGGTAATATGGCATGAATCTCACGGGAATAAGGAGTGAGATGAAAACCCCTTACCTTGTACTTTTCCTTGGTTGGGGGTATTTTAACCTCTTGTATAATGGTGAAATAATTGTTATTAAATTATACAAGAATAATATATATTAATATGATATCATATATGATCTTTTAACATTTCTTTGTTAATAATATCTTAGTATTATCGTTGTTTTGGGTGTTAACTTACTCATTTTCTTTTATATGTTTTGTTACGTAAGTCGTGTTTATCATTGATAGGTTGTATATTAATCATATCCAGAATGATATCAAGTCATTAGATACTATTATTAATCATCAAATAAGAATTAGACTTGAATGGATATGATGGAGAATGAATCTCATCGCATTTGTGGAGACGGTAGTCCGTACGTACGCACGAGCGACAATATCATTCTTTTGATATTAAAATAATATATAATTGGATGGTATATCATATATACAGAATCATTATCATGTTAAATTTATTATTTACATGAATTACAGATCATTATTATACCCATCGAAATAATAATTTATTGAATAACAATTACACCACGACATGGAGACGGTAAGCCGTACGTACGCACGTATGGTGACATGTTATTCAAAGGATGGATAGAATAATGAATATGATTGTACCATATTTATAATAACATCACATTATATATAAGACACTGGATTTATTATTTTAGAATGGTAATAACAAATAAAGAAGAAGTTGAAGAAGAATGGAACTTGAAAAGGATGGCGAAATCATTACCTCTTCTTCAGGTTCTTCCTTTTGATTTGATCAAAAGGGCTCCATAAGTTGGCTTTATGACTAAAGGAAGGCCTCTAGGATGAATTGAGGTTTGTTGAGATAGTATTTGGGTAGATTTTGGCCGAACCAAGAGGCTTTGATGGTGTGAGATAATGAGAAGGGAGAGTGCCCTTTTATAAGAGGGGTGGGGGCACCTTTGGAAAAGCTAGAAATATTATTTTATAATAAATTCATATTCACTTTATAATGGATCCAAAGTATATTATTAAAATGTTAAGATGGGGATAGGTCGAAAACCACTCAACCAATAGAATTTATACAGTTTTGGGTAATTATACTAACCTTATCTTTAATTATTTACTCTTAGTTAATTAGTTTCACTTTCACAATGTCTCTTTGTATTTTTTTATTATATGGTTAATAAACTTACTATATACATCCAAGAGACCCCCAAGTGGTACATTAATGATACACATATCATTATATAAGTCTCTTGGCCAAACCTTATATTTTTATAAATTTAATATCAATTAATAACATACTATTTTATTTAAAAAACACTTTTATGTCAATTTTGACACTATTCAATAATTGATTTTTATGAATCTTATAACAGAATTATTACTTAGAAAAAAGTCAATTAAATCAACAATAATATGTCTTATTAACCTATAAAATTATTCTATTTCAATAAAAGTCTCCAATTATATTTATTTTGGTATTTATAATATCAATTAGTTTAATTTTTTAGTATTATGGTAATTACTACATCACCATTGTGTCATATATAAATTAAATTATTTAAGGTCTAAAAATTATAAATAAACTACCATTATGTAGTAATTAGTTTTATCATTCTAATGAATATTTATAGTCGAAAATCTAACATATATAACTCTATGTAAATTTTTTTTCTAATAGATATATGCTTGTGTCATTTTTGTATTTATTTTAACTTAATTAAAATAAAGTGTCCCTATCACTTACAAGTGGAACCATGGGATCCCAAAATCGACCCAAAGATTCCCATGGACGAACATGTATCAACCAATAAGGTTAGGACATGTTTTAGAGTAATTTGTTATTATTCTAATATTATTTTTAACCCTTATTTACCGGATTTACCCTTTAAGCATGGTAAATAAAATATTTACCGAAGTAATTATTCAAAATGTCTCAAAATAAAAGTTACTTATTTACAAAATTTGAAAATACTGATTCCAAATATGGAATCCATTTTTTCAAATTCAAAACATAGAAGTGGAAGAAATTAATTTAAAATTAATTTCCACTGTCAAAACAAAAAGCGTGTTTTTAAGATATAATAACTATCAAAAGATTGATACTTGTTTATGTTCGGTTTAATTTTGAAATTATGTCCAATGACCAAAATTGTATTAAATGGTAAAATTATATTCTAAATATACTTTAAAACCACTAAAATTCATAATTTATCACTATTAATTAATTTTATTAATAAAGTTGTTTTTAATTAAAATTTAGTACTTTTCACTGTTCATCAAAATATTAAAGTTATCCGAAAAGTACCAAAATTTCACCTTAGTCTAAATTCGACACTCCAAATCCAAAAATGAAGTCCATTTTGAGAGATAAAATTTATAAAATTTCAAAAAGTAGTTATTACTATTCATAATGGCTAGTTTGATTGGTTGTCGTGTGTTAAAACTCGATGTTGCGTACAACAGATGCTATCGCATTATTCAAAGAGAAACGTACCGTAGAAGTTTGGGGTGTTACATTCTCCCCTCCTTCAAATAATTTCATTCTCGAAATTTCTGGAATACTACCACATGAAAAGACTTGGGTAGTTGTTCATCATAAGATCCTCAAGTTCCCAAGTTGCTTCCTCCATCTTATGGTTTCTCCACAAAACTTTTACCAGATGCGTCGTCCGGTTTCTCAGTACTTGTTCTCTCGTATCAAAAATCTTGACGGGCTCTTCGCAATAAGTCATATCGGGTTCCAGTTCTAATTCCTCATAGGTGAGTACATGCGTTGGGTCAGGCATGTATTTCCTCAATAGAGATACGTGGAACACATCGTGAACTTTGGAGAGACTTGGCAGCATTGCCAATCGGTAAGCTACAACACCAATTCGTTCTAGAATTTCGAAACGTCCGATGTACCTGGGAGTCAATTTAACTTTCTTACCAAAACATATGACTCCCTTCCATGGAGATATCTTCCGGAAAACATGATCACTGACTTGAAATAAAAAATCCTTCTTTCGATTATCGGCATAGCTCTTCTGCCTACTTTGAGCTTCTTTGATGTGATTTTGGATTACCTTTACCTTTTCCATCGTTTCCTCCACCAGTTCTAGGCCTACAAGTTTCCTTTCACCAACGTCATCCCAATAGGTTTGTGTACGACATCTCTTTCCATATAATGCTTCATATGGTGCCATCTGAAAACTCGAATGGTAGCTATTGTTATAGGAAAATTCTACCAGAGGTAAATATTGATCCCACATACCCTGAAAGTCATGTGAGAAGGATCTCAACATGTCTTATAAGGATTGAATAGTTCATTCTGATTGTCCATTCGTTTGAGGGTGGTAGGCAGTGCTTAAATGAAGTTCAGTATCAAGGGATTTCTGAAGAATTTTCCAGAATCTTGAAGTAAAACGGGGATCACGATCAGAAACAATCAATAGGAGTACTCCATGAAGTCTCACATATTCATCGATATATAGTCTTGCTAGACGTTCCAGTGGTAGATCATCTCTTATAGTAAGAAAATGTGCTGACTTGGTAAGACGATCAACAATAACCGACATTGCATCGTTCCTTCTAGGAGTCTTTGGTAGCCCCATGACAAAGTCTATCGTAATATTGTCCCATTTCCAATCTGGTATTTGAAGAGGTTTCATGACCCCTCCAGGCTGTTGCCTTCCAGCTTTCACTTGTTGACAAACCATACATCTTGACACAAAATCAACAATCTCTCTCTTCATGTTGTCCCACCAAAAATGTTCCTTCAAATCTCTATACATTTTGGTGCTCCCATGGTGTATAGAGTAATTGGAACTATGAGCATCATCCAACAATTCTCTTTTTAGATCAGGTAGATCGGGAACACAAAGTCTCTTCCCGAATTTCAAAATTCCTACTTCATACACAAAGTCTGTCAATCTCCCATCATTCACACCTTTAATATTCTTTTGAAATTCTTTATCATCGGTTTGAGAACTCATAATCCTCTCTAGTAAAGATGTTTTGGAAACCATTTGAAAAAGAATTGATGTTTCACCTTCCCTGGTTATTCCCATGTCCATCTTCACTAGATCCATGAAAATTGGATCCCTTTCAATTCTCATATTGTTCAAAACTCCATGATCTTTTCTGATCAATGCATCTGCCACCTTGTTTACCTTCCCCAGGTGGTAGTGTATCATGAAATCATAATCCTTGAGTAATTGAAGCCATCTCCTTTTCCTCATGTTGAGTTCCTTTTGTGAGAAAATATACTTTAAACTATTGTGATCAGTATAAATCTCACATTTTTACCACAGAGGTAGTGCCTCCATATCTTCAAAGAAAAGATCACTTATCCTAACTCGAGATCATGTATAGGATAGTTTTTCTCATGAATTTTCAACTGTCGTGATGCATAGGCAGTAACCCTATCATTCTGCATAAGGACACAACCAAGTCTTTTTTCCGATGTATCACTATAAATAACGAACCCATCATTCCCTGATGGTAGAGTCAATATAGGAGCATTGAATAATCTTCTCTTCAGTTCATCGAACCATTATTCACACTCTTTTGTCCCAAAAAATTTAACCCCTTTACGTGTGATCTTCATTAATGGGTTAGCCAATCAGGCAAAATTCTGGACGAAACGTCGATATTAACCTTCCAAACCAATAAAATTGCATACCTCAGTTATACTCATAGGTGCTGGCCATTCTTGGATTTCCATGGTCTTAGAAGGATCAACAGAGATTCCATCTTTAGAGACAATATGGCCTAGAAAAGAAATCTCCTAATGTCAGAATTCACACTTGCTAAACTTCCCATATATTTCATGTCTTCTCAGAGTCTTCAGGATAATGCTCAAGTGATTTTCATGATCTTCATAGCTTTTAGAATATACCAAGATATCATTAATAAATACCACCACAAATTCATTGAGATATTCCTTGAAAAATATATTCATCAAATCCATGAATACATAGGGTGAATTAGTCAATCCAAAAGGCATTATAGTAAACTCGTAATGCCCGTACCTGGTATGAAATGTTGTCTTCGGAATGTCTTCCTTCTTCACACACAACTGATGGTATCCAGATCGAAGGTAAATCTTTGAAAAGTTTTGAGCTCCATGCAGTTGGTCAAATAAATCATCAATGCGAGGTAGGGGATACTTGTTCTTTAATTTTATGGCATTGATCTCCCTATAGTCGATAAATAACCTCATAGATCCATATTTCTTTTTAAGAAAAAGAATAGTGGCTCCCCATGGAGAAACACTAGGGAGAATAAATCCCTTATTACTCAATTCCTCTAGTTGTTTCTTTAGTTAGACTAACTCCACAGTGGCCATTCTATGTGTTGTCTTTGATATAGGCCTTGATCCAGGAATTAAATCAAAAGAAAACACAACTTCTCAGTCTGGAGGATGTCCAGGTAAATCTTCCGGAAATACATCTACATATTCTTTCACAACATGTACATCCTCTATTTGAACATTCCTTTCCCCACCCACAGTCATTTCATCCTCTTCCTCCCCAATAATTGAATTTAGTTGAGCTACTGGGGGGGATCTAGATAAGAATTAGGTGGTGATGATTTTGCTCTAAAGATAAGGTGTTCTTTATCATCATCATGAAAAATTGTAACCTCCTTCTTCTTACAATAAATCTTCGCATCATAGTCCGAAAGCCAATACATACAAAAGATTATATCAAACTCAATCATAGGTATGATGATGAGATCAGCAGATAAAGAACATTTATGTGCTCTATGGGAACTGATTCACAAAACATTGTTATAATGATACCTCCCTTAGGAGTTTTAACTTAAAACTCCCTTGTTAAATCAAATTGGAAATATCTAATTTTTTTAGAAAACTGAGAAGATATGAAACAATTTGATGATCCAGAATCAAATAATGCATTTTAGAAACTTGAAGAAACCATTAAATTACCTACCACCACGTCTTTTGGAGCTTCTACCTCAGCATTAGTGATAGTAAAAGCTTGGCCTTGATCCCTTGGCCTTTTCTAAGGTAAGGTCCCATGACGATTAGGACATTCATTTGCATAATGTCCCATATCCCTGCAATTTTAGCATTGAACATTGGTAGCTTCCTTCTTCCCTATGTAATCACGAGCTTGGTGGCCTTTTTCACCACACTTGGAACAGAAACCCATTCCCTTCAAGCATGTACCAGGGTGTTTCTTCCCACATTTACCACAAGATGGATATTCATCCTTTCCCTTCTTCCCCTTATTTACATTCCCAGATTGATCAGCAGATCTCTTCTTCTCTTTCTTTTCTTTAAAGTCATAAGACGTTGAGAATTCTTTCTCTTTCTTGATAGCACATGAGACAATGTCTTTGTATGACGAGAAGGATTGTGAGACTAATGCCCGAGAGAGAAAAGGATTTAACCCATCAATGAAATTATCAATCATACTTCTTGGGTTATGTATATAATATCCATCATACCTTTCTAACCTGGTAAAGTTAGCCTCATACTTTGCGACATTCTCTTCCTCCTTTTGTCTCAGACTCAGAAATTGCCTTTACATATCTACTCGATGGTCACAAGGAAAGTATTTTTCTAAAAACAAATCTTTGTACTCCCTCCATTCCATATTTGACACTTCATCATCTTCCTTCATGTTTTGAATCAATTACCACCATTGATCAGCATCTCCAATGAGGCGGTAAACTACCATGATAACTTTTTCCCTTTCACTACTCCCTAAAGCCTGAAATATTTTCTCTAGGGAATTTATCCACTTCTCCGATACTAAGGGATTTGTACTCCCATTGAACGTTGGTGGTTGTTGCCTCATTAATCGATCTAACATTGATCCTTCATGCTGCGGATCAGGGTGATCCATACGGGTAAGGTTATTATTCATAACCTGAGTGATTTGTCCCAGATCATCCTCAGTTGCATCACTAGCTCCACTATAATTATCTCGAGAAGGAGGTAAATCCCTAAATGGAGTGCGTGCATTGATACCGTTTTCATTTCTTCCAATAGGTTCCATTTATAAACAATGGCATAAAAAGATCAGTTTATGAATCAAAATACATAATCCTATACTTATAAAACACTTAATAGAAATTGAACTATTTATGGATATAATCCATAATCATAAAAAATGTTTTCTTTGAGGAATTATATACTCATAAACCCTTCATAATTATTTATAAAATAAATGAGACTTATCCTAAGAATATCCCCCTGGAGTGTCGTAACCAAGTGTGCAGCAAGGCCTATTGTCGTGCACCAGTTCCCGTTCGAGTCTAGCTCAAAGTGGTGTTTTCCGGTTTTACCCCTAGGTACATCGGTGCCAGAGCCGCCTCTACCTACTCGTATCCAGACAGGGATTTATTGCTCATAAAACTCACAAAATCTCTACAATACCAAAATTTAGGAAGTTCTTCTATACCAATCCTCAAAGTTCATCTTAGGTCTACGTGCCCAAATCAGAGTTTATCTAAATATAGCTTCCAAGGATTGTACTAAAATTCCTCTGATACCAACTGTAACGCCCCGACCCCAGTTACCTAGAGTTGGTGCATTATTATATAACATTGTCATGATCACAAGAAAGATAAAATCTCAAAAGACCGATTGGTTTAGTAGCCTTGGAAACACTATATATATTCATAAAGTTTTACATTACATCATAAGGTGAAAAACTACTACAAAAACATATTGTCTCTATAGTCCACACTATTATACCCTCATAATATCCCTGAAGGTCATTTATAATTTACTTCTTCACATCCTGGGAAAAATAAAACATAGAAAAGGGGTGAGTTCAAATGCCCAGTAAGGATAACAATATAGAGGAAACATTCATAAATAAAAATAAACATTTAAGGCAATGTATAACTAAAACAAAAGCCTTTTAAACTCGAACTTCAACATAGTATGGAAAAATTAAAATGAAATAATTCTATTTACTTATTCACATGGATATTCTACTAATCGAATAATCACCTGAAATATCAATAACCATTTTCATAATGATGGAATGCATAATGCCAGACTATCATAACCACATAGCCAAGGCCTCGCGCCGAGACTAAAAATAAGATTTTGACAAGGCCTTGTGTCAAGACACTAGTTTGTCTCATGATACCTACCGATGCATCGAGGAGCTATAGCAGGCTCTACCTGTCACGTATTAAGTCCAATGCATTCCCATATGAAAAGGATTAAACATAACATAAACATTCGTATTAAAACTAGCATATGAAATGTCAATACTTTCACCATAAACCATGAAGGGTATAAAAATAACAAATCCATAGTCAAACATATCACAAAACCTTCAATAAAATATGGAAGTTTTGTTTCATAATAAATCATCTCTAAATAAGCTTAAAATCCATCAAAGGATGTTGACATAGATGAAACCAAAAATCTTTTTAGAGAAATATCTATTTTTTATTTTGAAATCATTTAAGAGTCATATAAAAAGAATCATTTTCTTTTAAAATATTATTATAATCTTGTAAGGGAAGCTTCAACAATTTTATAATATTGGAAAATAGCCGCACCCACCATATAGGTTAAAAAAATTCATTCCTTAATTCTGTCGAAAAGGTTAAAAGCACCTTGTTTGGAAAACGACAGAAAGATTCTTTTATAAACCTCTTATAAAATTTAAAACAAGGGTATAAATGAATTTAACCCATATTCTAGTAAATAAAAAAAATATTTTGAAATACATTTTTAAGAAACATGGATGTGGATGATAAAGAAGTCCCAGTAGATAATTACGTATAAACAACCTCGGATAATGAAGAGATTGTGAAATAACCCTTACCAGTTTGGTAACTTATGAAACATCCAACCCATGAAAGAGGTATCATACAATAAATATGTAAATACACATAAATTAAAGTGTATTACACAAAGAATACAATTATGGGAAGTACATACACCACACAGAAGGTAATAGTGGCAATATGGCATGAATCTCACGGGAATAAGGAGTGAGATAAAAACCCCTTACCTTGTAATTTTCCTTTGTTGGGGGTAGGTTAAACTCCTGTATAATGGTGAAATAATTTCTATTAAATTATAAAAGAATCATATATATTAATATGATATCATATATGATCTTTTATCATTGATTTGTTAATAATATCTTATTATTATCGTTGTTTTGGGTATTAACTTACTCATTTTCTTTTATATGTTTTGTTACGTAAGCCGTGTTTGTCATGGATAGGTTGTATCTTAATCATATCCAAAATGATATCATGTTCTTATATACTATTATTAATCATATAATGAGAATTATACTTGAATGGATATGATGGAGAATTAATCTAATCGCGTTCGTAGAGACGGTAGTCCGTACGTACGCACGAGCGACAATATAATTATTTTGATATTAAAATAATATATAATTGGTTGGTATATCATTTATACAGAATCATTGTCATATTACATATATTATTTACATGAATTACACATCATTATTATACCCATCCAAATAATAATTTATTTACTAACAATTACCCCACGACGTGCAGACGGTAAGCCGTACGTAAGCACGTACGGTGACATGTTATTCAAAGGATGGATAGAATACTAAATATTATTGTACCGTATTTATAATAACATCACAATATATATAATATACTGGAGTTATTAGTTTATAATGGTAATAACAAAGAAAGAAGAAGTGGAATAAGAAAGGAACTTGAAAAAGGGTGGTGAAATCATTACCTCTTCCTCGGGTTCTTGCTTTTGATTTGATCAGAAGGGCTCCATAAGTTGGGTTTCTGAATATAGTAAGGCATCTAGGATGAAGTGAGGGAAGTTGAGAGAGTATTTGGGCAGATTTGGACCGAACAAAAAGGCTTTTATGGTGTGAGTTAATGAGAATGGAGATTCCCTTTTATAAGACGGGTGGGGGGGACCTTTGGAAAAGCTAGAAATATTATTTTATAATAAATTCATATTCGGTTTCTAATAGATCCAAAGTGGATTATTTAAATTTTAAGGTGGGTATAGGTCGAAAACCACTCAACCAATAGAATTTAGACAGGTTTGGGTCATTATAATAACCTTATCTTTAAGTATTAAGTCTTAGTTAATTAGTTTCACTTTCACAATGTCTCTTTGTATTTTTATATTATATGTTTAATAAACATACTATATACATCCAAGAGACCCCAATGTGGTCCATAACTGATACACCTATCATTATATAAGTCTCTTGTCCAAGCCTTAGATTTTTAGGAATTTAATATCAATTAATAATATACTATTTGTATTAACAAACTCTTTTATGTCAATTTTGACACTATTCAATAATTGATTTTTTTGAATCTCATAACAGAATGATTGCTTAGAAAAAAAGACAATTAAATAAATAATAATATGTCATATTAACCTATAAAATTATTTTAATTCAATAAAAGTCTCCAATTATATTTATTTGGGTATTTATAATATCAATTAGTTTAAATTTTCACTATTAGGGTAATTACTACATCCCCATTGTGTCATATATAAATTAAATTATTTCATGTCTAAAAATTATAAATAAAATACCATTATGTATTAAATCGTTTTATCTTTCTAATTAATATTTATAGCCGAAAATCCAACATATATAACCCTATGTAAAAATTGTTTTCCTAAAGGATATATACTTGTGTCATTTTTGTATTCATTTTAACATAATTAAAATAAAGTGTCCCTATCACTTACATGTGGCACCATGGGGTCCCAAAAACAACCCAAATATGGCCATGGTAGAAAATATTTCAACCAATAAGGTTAGGAAACGTTTTAGGGTAATTTTTTATTATTATAATATTTTTATTTAACGCTTATTTACCAGATTTACCCTTTAACCATGGTAAATAAAATATATACCGAAGTAATTATTCAAAATGTATAAAAATATAAGTTACCTATTTACACAATTTGAGCATCCTGATTCCAAATATGGATTCCATTTTTCCGAATTCAACACAATGAAGTTGCAGAAATTAATTTAAAATTAATTCCTACTGTCAAAACAAAAAGCGTGTTTTTAAGATATAATAACTATCAAAAGATTGATACTTGTTTATGTTTGGTTTAATTGTGAAATTATGTCCAATGACCAAAATTGTATTAAATGGAAAATATATATTCTAAATATACTTTAAAACCACTCAAATTCATAATTTATCACTATTAATTATTTTTATTAAAAAAGTTGTTTTTAATTAAAATTTAGTAATTTTCACTATTCATCAAAATATTAAAGTTATCCGAAAAGTACCAAAATTTTACCTTAGGATAAATTAGATACTCCAAATCCAAAAATGAAGTCCATTTTGAGAGATAAAATTTATAAAATTACAAAAAGTAGGTATTACTATTCATAACGGCTAATTTGATTGGTTGTGGTGTGTTAGAACTCGATGTTGTGTACAACACACGCTATCGCATTATTCAAAGATAAACGTACCATAGAAGCTTGGCGTGTTACATTGGAAATGGTAGCCTAGAGGTTAGTGGTACCACCGGTGCCTCCGCTGTGATGGGGCCCTACACCGTGGCCTCACTGCTCGATGTGCTAGCATCATGCTCTCTACTCGGAAGCCACACTGACTAACTAGATGATGACATCCTGAAAAGAAACAAGTGCTTCATGATAAAAAAGAATACCTGGTGAGATGACACAAAGTAACCACGAAGAAAATTTTTCAAAGGAAACACACACGCAATTAGTGTTTTCATGCACTTTGTCAGAAATCAAAGGTCAGGGTCCTGGTGTATGGATACGTCGACCACTGCACCAACACTGGACTCCCTGGTCTGAAAACCACATTCAATACTGTTAACACTATTTCTTCACAGAAAATAAATATCATAGTCCAATGTTTTGCGGTAGAACCGACTCCTCTAATAGCAATTTGTCACGATCCATCCTCAGGGCTCGTGTCGTGACTACCCCAAGACCGCCTTCAATAGGCCTGGGGCTGGCGACTAGCACCAAAGGCGTAAACCCCTAACCTGAGAAGGAATTGCCTTTATGAAAGTAATCAAACACAACAAAGTACGCAAAAGGAAGTAAACACTAAGTGAATACCATATTCAAAGTATGTGCTGAAAGGAAAGGGGCCGTAAATACTAGCCCAATAGTAAGTACAGTACAACTGAAAAGCTAGTACAACTACAGTAATGTGAAATAGCAACTACTGAGTCATCCTCCGGGAATCCCACCTGAGGGTGGGTATAGATGGACACCTCAGCACCACGGGTCCATCAGTATACTCCATGTATGTCTCGCCATGTGGTCCACCACTGGGTACCGTCCAGCTCTACAAGTCTCTACCTCGATCAATGTTGTCCTTCATCTATATCCAACACAATGTAGTGTGGGAATAGCCCGTGCAGGGGTGAGTATACGATACTCAGTAGTGAACCCGTGACCCCGAAGGTCTCCCAGAATCCACGAAGGATAAACCAAAGAAAAAGACATGATAATTAAGTATCAACAAACTCAACTTCGGTATATGCCAATACATATACTAAAATAATCAACACAGTTTGGTTTCAACTCTCGAGCTCGAGCACAACCCAGTCTAAATAGGAATGTAGGTCAATCACATCGATGATAATGATTGAAAGAAAAGACTTTGCCCACACCAGGTATACACAACGTAATGATATTAATAGATGATTAGTTGTATCCATTGAATCATCTTTCATTGTAGAGCGACAGATACCCACTTAAACCGAAAACATCAGTATGTCGGGGCTGTTGAACCCACGGAGGATTCAGTCCAGTCTTGTTGCTGTCGAACCCACAGAGGATTCAGTACTGTCTTGTTGATGTCGAACCCACACAGGATTCAGTCCAGTCATGTTGTTGTCGAACCCATGGAGGATTCAGTCCAATCCGGTTGCTGTCGAACCCACAGAAGATTCCGTCCAGTCTCATTGCTGTTGAACCCACTAAGGATTCATTCCAGTCTCGTTGTTGTCGAACCCACGGAGGATTCAGTCCAGTCTCATTGCTGTCGAACCCACAGAGGATTCAGTCCAATATTGTTGATGTCAAACCCACAGAGGATTCAATACATTCTTGTTGTTGTCGAGCCCATGGAGGATTCAGTCCAGTAGCCATCGTCGTCGAACCCTCGGAGGATTCCAGTATGGTAGTCGTCGCAGCCAGATCTAGGGTTCCCGCACACAGCATGCCCGATTCCAAGAGGGTCTGCTCCTCGAGCCAAAGGGGGATGATACATCAACTATCATGACATCCTGACTTTATGTATCCCAAAGTTCTATCTCATCAAAAGAAACCCAACGAGACAAACGACGCGTCAATCAGACGCCCAGTCTGAGAGTTATTGGCTTTTCCGTTCTAGGGGCCCGGTTGGATTTCGGGTACAATCCAACCCGGCTATATTCAAATTTTATCTGAATCCCATGTGGAGTATTCCAAAAGGAATGTCTCTTCAAAAGTAAACCAACGTAGTTGACGACATGTCAATCAGACATCCGATCCTTAAGTTATAAATTTTTTTGCTCCGAGGGCCCGGTTGGTTTCGAGTCCGAACCAACCCGGCCATGCCCAAACATCATCAAAACCTTGAGTGTAATATGCCAAGACGACCGCCTCAATCCAAGGAATACTACACAACTGACGGCATGTCGATCAGAGGTTCCTAGCTCATGTTATGGGAGAAATACTAAAATGGGTCCGAAGAGGGGGGGTTGGGTCCGGTCCGACCCGGCCCAACCCGCCCTGGGTCAGCCCGAACCGGTCGACCCGACCCGGGTCCGAGTCCAGTCCAATAAAAAAATGTACCCTAAAGTGAAAACTGGTGCTACGAGTCCATCGGTGTCCTCAGATTTCAATTTCGAGCACCAGTTCAAATGAAAGATAAACCCGCACATAAGTTTACTGTACGTACCCAAACAAAACTTCCGAAATTGATTCCGGGTACACCGGGCCTCAGAATTAAGCACCATTAAGAACTTCAGACTCGAAAAATTCCAAAGAATTAAGATGTCATGACCCGACCCAACGGGGATCGAGCCGCGACTCCCCAAGCCCGCCTCCAATAGGCCAGGGGCTGGCGACTAGCGCCGAGTAGGCTATCACACACATGGGAGGCATTAGCCTATGGTACCTGTACACACACACCCACAAACACCTCCATGCAACAGTGCAGTGATATAGAAACTGAAAAGTAAATGCATGCATACAATCTATCCCAAACCTGAGTGCAACAGCAAAAGTACAAGGGCAAAACAGGGCCCACCAAAAGAAAACTACAAAGCGCGTCCAACCTTCTCTGAAGAAGGGGAACGCTGTCACAAACAGCCGCCGGAAAGCTCCCTCGGCACAGCTCCGGTAAACACCCCGGTCAACTCGCTCACTAAGCTCGGCCTGCTCCGGGTCCTCCTGAGACTTCGTCAAAATCCCTGTGTTCTGTACAAGACACAAACATGTGCGGGCAAAGCCTTGCAGGGGGGAGTATAAACATACTCAGTAGGCACCCCAAAAACCCAAAACCCAAGGGAGAAACTGAAAGGAAACAGTCCGCTCAACCTAGCCAGAGGGAACCCAGATGAGAGAGAAACTCCATCTCGTGACCATCCTCGGCTAAACACGACTAGTCAGCTCAGCTCAGCTCAGGTGTATGCCCATACATACACCTTGAACAATCCAGATATACACAGCTCACGCCACAAAGCCACAAGAGGTACCGACCTCATCACCAGCAACTGTCCACAACAGGGAGAGTACACCACGAACATTGTCATACCAGATGACACTCATCCGAGAGATACACTCCATCGAGATACTCGCAAACATCACAGACGCTCACCCGAGAGACCACGCTCGTCGGATAGAATCTCTGAGGAAACCTCACTGTAGCAACATAACCACCAAACTCCTCGGAGAGGGGATCGCCGCTAGGGTCTGCTAGGGGGATACCAAGACCCACTCCGGTATACGTAGCTCACAGATAGGGGATCACTCCCAGGGTCCGCTGGGGGATACCACAACCCGATCTGGCATACGTAGTTCTTACAGATAGGGGATCACACCCAGGATTCGCTGGGGGATAACACAACCCGATCTGGCACTCGACAGAAGCTCCACACTCAGATAGAGGATCATCGTCCATATAAAGATGGTCACGACGATACCAGAACCCTATCTGTTATAACTCACGATGTAGGGGATCGAACCGATGATGCCACAACCCTACCGAAACCATGCGCAGAGTAGGGGATCACATAACCAACGATACCGCAACCCTACCGACACCAAGCGCTGAGTAAGGGATCGTATAACCAACGATGCCGCAACCCTACTATAAACATCATGCTGAGTAGGGGATCATAAACCCGACGATGCCACAACCCTACTATGCACGACCCACCGCGTAGGGGATCATATTCCCGATGATGCCACAAACCCTACGGGGTTAACCTGCTAGATAGGGGATCGCTGCCTGTGAATAAGCGGTCACAGCGATACCAAGAACCCGATCTAGGGTAAAGATGCTAGAGGATCCACTCCGGGCCCACTGGAGGGATACCACAACTCTAACAGTTTAAACATCCCATCGAGAGGATCACAACCCATACGAAGGTTGTGATACCACACGAACCCTCGTTGGAACGAACCAAGGGAGAACCCTCAACCACTGCTGGTCCAAACGTCGCTAACCCGAGCGACTCTCCCCCAAGACACACTGCGCACCTCCGAATCCAAAACCGAGGCCACCATCGCGTTCCACGCGGAAAAACACGCAGGATAGGCTGTTTACTCGCCCGAAACGGAGCACTGGTGAAAACGAAACTATTCACCGTAGCTAGCTCGTGCGGGGTCCACACAAAGATCCCGAAACCCATCGGGTGGATCACACCACGACGATCCCCTCAGAAAAACAAGCGGAATCGACTACTCGCTCGCCCAAAACAGACACCCGGTGAAAAAGGTATTATTCACCGAAGGACGGCTCGGGTGGGGCCCACGCCTGGATTCTGAAACATGTCAAACGGATCACGCCATTGCGATCCTATCGGAAAAACACACAGGATCGACTATTCATCTGCCAAAATCAGACTCCTGGTGTAAAAGATGTGTTTCCCCGCAAACGCCAAAACCCGGCCTCGTGGGGCCCACACCCCGTTCTCAGTCCCAACACCCGGAAACCATCTCCAAAAAGTCCGTCGTACCATCAGGGTCTCAACGCCACTGACGGTACGTCAATCGGACGCTCCGGGTAGAAGTTACAAAGGCCCGAAGTCATAAAATAATAAAATAATATTATTTTATACGACGTTTCTAACTCCCGGGCCACGATCCTGAACCATAAAATTCTTAAAGTGATTTCAAAAGGTCCGTCTCGACGCAAGGAGCGTGTCACCGCAAACGGATCGCAAATCGGAGTAACGGTTTGCGAGTTACGGGGGTTTAAAGAACCCCCGGATCAAACTGGCCGGACCACCGCAGGGTCGCCGGACTCCGCCGTGCCGCCGCCGCCGCTACCGGAAACCGCCGCCGCGCCGCCGCGCCGTCGCCGGATTCTGCCCTGGCCGCCGCCGGAAAACCGGGTTTTCGCCGGAAAACTTCCGGGAGCCACTGGGAGCACCCCGGTGCTCCTAATTCATTTCTGAAACATGTTTTGGAAAGCGCGGGACCCGAACTATACAAATCTTATGAAAATTTGAAGAAAAACAACACAAAAACGGGATCCGGGATTGTAAAACTCAAACCGCCTACCTCGCGGGCGAAACGCCGACGTTCTGCCTCAGATCCGCGCTCCAGAGCTTTCGATGCGCGCTCCTGGAACGTCCGCCGTCGAATTCTGAGCTCGTGGGCGCTCCGTTTGCTCGATTCAGCGGAGTGGTGGCGAAGAATGGCGAAGAAAAGCGAAGAACGATTAAAGGGGGGGGGGGGGCGCTGATATTTATATCAGCGGCCCGCCGGCGCCAAACCCGCCTCGGACCCGACGCTCGATGCGAACAAATGTAAGGTCACACCTAGGGTAAACGCACCGTTCTGAACGCAACAGCGGTCTCATATTTTCCATCCGAGATTCCGTTCAGAAGTTATTCGAGCCGACACTCGCACACAAACTTTCCCCTTATTTACGGAAACGCCCCTGGTGGCGTTTCTCACCGCAGGCCCGCGCCCGCAAAGTTTACACCCCGCCTAGGGTAAACGGCACCTTCCGAACGCAACCGTGCCCTCAGATTCCCGTTCTGAGCTACCGTTTAGGAGATAACACACCCTCGCTATGTGCATAGTATAAAAATACTTAATATTTTTATAAAATTAATTCCAGGCACACCGGGCCTCGGAATCGCACGTCGTCTTCGCGCCTAGCTCTGGAATTATTCGTAGAAATATTCCATAGTCTGACAGGGACAAAAACCCGAGTCTCTACATCCTCCCCCCTTAGAACTTTTCCTCCCCGAAAAGCCCTAAGCACAAGGAAAGTGACTGGACTCTCAACTGGGTCTCACACACCAGCGAGCTCACCAACAACAACCACTCAGGGTCTTACCAACGCCCTGAACAAAACTCGAGCAAGAAACAAAAGGAAAAAGTACCGCTAAACAGTGTCTGAATAACTACTGCAGTAAGTAGAAAAGACACAAGGCGTACCTCTATCCATCTGTGGTGCCTCTGGGTCGACTGCCTCCAGGGCATGCAGCTGTTCTCGCCCTCGACCACCAGCTCCCTGAGCTTGGCATGGACCACCTGGGGGTGGGGGTGGTGGCAACTGGTACTGCCTACCACCGCCTCCCGCTGCACCAGCTCCGCCACCACGTCCGACGCCCTGCGGACCTCCTTGCTCGAGACGCTGCCTCTGCCAAGGCGGTCCATCGACCGGCTCCCTCTCAGCAGCACGTCGGGTCGGACAATCTCTAGCAAGATGTCCCCTACCATCGCAAGCGTAACACCGCCTCTCCTGCGGCTGACCAAAACTGGCATGCGAGCCCTGTGAGCTCCGAGGCTCAGATCCCCCATCCTGGGGTCGCCTCCTGAAACGTCGGCCACGTCCAGACCCCTGAGTCTGTCGTCGGCTACCAGATGCCGATCCAACCGACGAAGTCTCATCTCTCGCGTGCCCAGCACCAACTGGAGAGATCTGCTCGGCCAGAAAGCTCTCCACCACCAGCGCTCGCTCTAGCACTCCATCATAGGTGGGCAGGCACAAGGAAACCACAACTGCTCGGATGTCCCTACGTAAGCCCTGCTCGAAGGTCCGAGCCCTAAATAACGAGTCTCGAACCATATCCAGGGAGTAGCGTGACAGGTCTGTAAACCTCGCTGAGTACTCCGACACAGTCATGCTCTCCTGTCGAAGCTGCAGAAGCTCCTGGATCCGCACTGACCTCAGCGTCAGCGGAGAGAACTCCTCACTGAAGAGCTGCTCAAAATCCTTCCACGTGAGCGTCTCCTCGTCATGGGACTGCATCACCAAACTCCACCATCGCCCGACAGATCCATGTAGAAGGCTCACCGCTAGGACCACCATCTGATCTGGAGGTGTCCTCACTAGGCGGAAAACTCGAGTAACTGCCTCGAGCCAGTCATCAGCTGGCTGGGGGTCTGGATCACCCTGAAACCACAGAGTTCGCTACCTCTGGAACTCGTGCAACGGACTCAGCCTGCGTGCAACCTCGTCCTGCCCCGCCAGTACAATCAGCTGCTCGACAGGTGGTGGCTCAACCGGCAGACCACCTGGAGAAGCAACCTCAGAACCTGTGCCCTGCTCAACAACCTCTACACGGGGCGGGTCATCAGCACAATCCTGTCGCGGAACCCTCACTGGATGTCGTCGTGGAGGCATCCTGAAATACATTCAAGACACACCACGGTCAAAGAGTATATCTGGAGAGCTGACTCAAGAAGGACAAGGAAAACCCAAAAACCTAGTCCTATATGATGCATGTACCATTATGTCCCCGCGACCAGTGTACGAATGTCCCGAGTCGAAAGACAGGTTATCAGAGTCCTGGTGTATGGATATGCCGGCCGCCGCACCAACACTGGAGTCCCTGGCCTGAAAGCCGAACTCGAAACACCCTAACACTGCCGCTATGCAACCCAAACCAAACTCACAGCTAGACCAGCTATGCTCTGAGATCCCAAAGGTGGAACCTCCTCTGATACCACTCTGTCACGACCCGACCCAACGGGGCTCGAGTCGCGACTCCCCAAGCCCGCCTCCAATAGGCCAGGGGCTGGCGACTAGCGCCGAGTAGGCTATCACACACATGGGAGGCATTAGCCTATGGTACATGTACACATGCACCCACAAACACCTCCATGTAACAGTGCAGAGATATAGAAACTGAAAAGTAAATGCATGCATACAATCTATCTCAAACTAGAGTGCAACAGCAAAAGTACAAGGGCAAAATAGGGCCCACCAAAAGAAAACTACAAAGCGCGTCCAACCTGCTCTGAAGAAGGGGAACGCTGTCACAAACACCCGCCGGAAAGCTCCCTCGGCACAGCTCCGGTAAACACCCCGGTCAACTCGCTCACTAAGCTCCGCCTGCTCCGGGGCCTCCTGAGACTCCGTCAAAAGCCCTGTGGTCTGCACAAGACACAAACATGTGCGGGAAAAGCCCGTGTAGGGGTGAGTATAAACATACTCAGTAGGCACCCCAAAAATCCAAAACCCAAGGGAGCAACTGAAAGGAAACAGTCCGCTCAACCCAGCCAGAGGGAACCCAGACGAGAGAGAAACTCCATCTCGTGACCATCCTCGGCTAAACACGACTAGTTATCTCAGCTCAGCTCAGGTGTATGCCCATACATACACCTTGAACAATCCAGATATACACAGCTCACGCCACAAAGCCACAAGAGGTACCGACCTCATCACCAGCAACTGTCCACAACAGGGAGAGTACACCACAAACACTGTCATACCAGATGACACTCATCCGAGAGATACACTCCATCGAGATACTCGCAAACATCACAAACGCTCACCCGAGAGACCACGCTCGTCGGATAGCATCTTTGAGGAAACCTCACTGTAGCAACATAACCACCAAACTCCTCGGAGAGGGGATCGCCGCTAGGGTCCGCTAGGGGGATACCAAGACCCACTCCGGTATACGTAGCTCACAGATAGGGGATCACTCCCAGGGTCCGCTGGGGGATACCACAACCCGATCTGGCATACGTAGTTCCCACAGATAGGGGATCACACCCAGGATTCGCTGGGGGATACCACAACCCGATCTGGCACTCGACAGAAGCTCCACACTAAGATAGAGGATCATCGTCCATATAAAGATGGTCACGACGATACCAGAACCCTATCTGGTATAACTCACGATGTAGGGGATCGAACCGACGATGCCACAACCCTACCGAAACCAAGCGCTGAGTAGGGGATCGCATAACCAACGATACCGCAACGCTACCGACACCAAGCGCTTAGTGGGGGATCTATAACCAACGATTCCGCAACCCTACTATAAACATCATGCTGAGTAGAGGATCGTAAACCCGAAGATGCCACAACCCTACTATGCAGGACCCACCGCCTAGGGGATCATATTCCCGATGATGCCACAAACCCTACGGGGTTAGCCTGCTAGATAGGGGATCGCTGCCCGTGAATAAGCGGTCACAGCGATACCAAGAACCCGATCTAGGGTAAAGATGCTAGAGGATCCACTCCGGGCCCACCGGAGGGATACCACAACTCTAACAGTTTAAACATCCCATCGAGAGGATCAAAACCCATACGAAGTTTGTGATACCACAGGAAACCTCGTAGGAACGAACCAAGGGAGAACCCTCAACCACTGCTGGTCCAAACGTCGCTAACCCGAGCGAATCGCCCCCAAGCCACACTGCGCACCTCCGAAGCCAAAACCGAGGCCACCATCGCGTTCCACGCGGAAACACACGCAGGATAGGCTGTTTACTCGCCCGAAACGGAGCACCGGTGAAAACGAAACTATTCACCATAGCTAGCTCGTGCGGGGCCCACACAACGATCCCGAAACCCATCGGGTGGATCACACCACGGCGATCCCCTCGGAAAAACAAGCGGAATCGACTACTCGCTCACCCAAAACGGACACCCGGTGAAAAAGGTACTATTCACAGAAGGACGGCTCGGGTGGGGCCCATGCCTGGATTCCGAAACTCGTCGAACGGATCGCTCCATTGCGATCCTCTCGGAAAAACACACAGGATCGACTATTCATCCGCCAAAATCGGACTCCTGGTGTAAAAGCTGTGTTTCCCCGCAAACGCCAAAACCCGGCCTCGTGGGGCCCGCACCCCGTTCTCAGTCCCAAAACCCGAAAACCATCTCCAAAAAGTCCATCGTACCATCAGGATCTCAACGCCACTGACGGTACGTCAATCGGACGCTCCGGGTAGAAGTTACAAAGGCCCGAAGTCGTAAAATAATAAAATAATATTATTTTATACGACGTTTCTAACTCCCGGGCCACGATCCCGAACCATAAAATTCTCAAAGTGATTTCAAAAGGTCCGTCTCGACGCAAGGAGCGTGTCACCGCAAATGGCTCGCAAATCGAAGTTACGGTTTGCGAGTTATGGGGGTTTAAAGAACCCCGGAACAAACTGGCCGGACCACCGCAGGGTCGCCGGAAACAACCGCGCCGCCGCCGGACTCCACCGCACCGCCACCGCCGCCACTAGAAACTGCCGCCGCGCCGCCGCGTCGTCGCCGGATTCCGCCATGGCCGCCGCCGGAAAACCGGGTTTTTGCCGGAAAACTTCCGGGAGCCACCGGGAGCACCCCGGTGCTCCAAATTCAGATCCGAAACATGTTGTGGAAAGCTCGGGACCCGAACTATATAAATCTTATGAAAATTTGAAGAAAAACAACACAAAAACGGGATCCGGGATTGTAAAACTCAAACCGCCTACCTCGCGGGCGAAACGCCGACGTTCTGCCTCAGATCCGCGCTCCAGAGCTTCTGTTGCGCGCTCCTGGAACGTCCGCCGTCGAATTCTGAGCTCGTGGGCGCTCCGTTTGCTCGATTCAGCAGAGTTGTGGCGAAGAATGGCGAAGAACAGTGAAGAACGATTAAGGGGGGGGGGGCTGATATTTACATCAACGGCCCGCCGACGCCAAACCCGTCTCGGATCCGACGCCCGATGCGAACAAAAGTAAGGTCACCCCTAGGGTAAACGCACTGTTCTGAACGCAACGGCGGTCTCAGATTTTCCATCCGAGACTCCGTTCAGAAGTTATTCGAGCCGACGCTCGCACACAAACTTGCCCCTTATTTACGGAAACGCCCCTGGTGGCGTTTCTCACCGCAGGCCCGCGCCCGCAATGTTTACAACCGCCTAGGGTAAACGACACGTTCCGGACGCAACTATGCCCTCAGATTCCCGTTCTGAGCTACCGTTTAGGAGATAACACACCCTCGCTATGTGAATAGTATAAAAATACTTAATATTTTTATAAAATTAATTCCAGGCACACCGTGCCTCGGAATCGCACGTCGTCTTCGCGCCTAGCTCTGGAATTATTCGTAGAAATATTCCAAAGTCTGACAGGGCCAAAAACTCGAGTCGCTATTATTTTTATAAAAATAATTCCAGGCACACCGGGCCTCGGAATCGCACGTCGTCTTCGTGCCTAGCTCTGGAATTATTCATAGAAATATTCCAATGTCTGATAGGGCCAAAAACCCGAGTCGCTACATAAGAAATTAATTTCTTTTTAAATTTACGGGTCTTTAAATTTTTAAATATATATAATTTGATATATTTTCTTATAATTATATGAAACTATAAATAAGAAAAATTATTATAATATGAGTATAATTATTTTTCATATGAAATATGGAAATATTTTAGAAGAAAATAAATGAGATATAAAAACAATATTATTAAAATTATGAAAATAACGTGTTAATGAAATTCTATAAGAAATAAAAATATTATTTTTATTTAAAAAATGAAAAAAAAGAGAGAAATTGTTGCCAATTTGGATAAGTGTGAAATGAGGGTCCAAGTGGATTGACTCGTTATTCAACCATGAGATTTATTCTTCAGGATAATTGATCCAAGGAAAGGTCTTCCTTAGGGGTACCAAGCATAGAAATGGGGAATAGACCATATTTGGTTATTTTAGTGGAGAAATCCCATGTATTTTTAATGGATAAATTTTGAAAATATTTCAAATAATATCTACTTTTAAAAAATTGAAAATTATTTTATATGTCATATATATTTAGAATATTAAATGTTTTAAAAAAATTTTTTAAATAAATATTTGTTAATGTTTTTTTACTAGTTTTTAAATCCTTTACTGGGAAATTTAATGCTCATACATTGGTTTAAAATATTTTTCATATGCTTAGTAGAAGATCCAATGGTTCTTTCTTTATTTAAGGAGGTAGCAAACATAAAAATAAATTAATAACAATATAAATTTTATTCAATTATATTAAATTGAATATCTTTTTCTAATTCTACCGAACATAGACGACATAATTTCCTTGATTATATAATATACTGTGTATTTTTCAATTATCATTTAAAAAAATACATCGCATGTTTTTGTACTAATCCCAAAAATGTGTGTTTGGGAAATTATAGTAAATCCCTTCTAATTAATGAAATGTATGATTGAAAACATCAAAAAGAAATACTTTCCCAGAAAAAATATGATAGTTGGTAAATATGAGATATATATCAATAAAAAGAAAATTTAAATGATAAACTCTTTTCCTGATTACATCATACTTGGATGTGCTATGAACTCCTTTATAATAGGAAACGACCCAATAATAATTTATTTTAAAACCATATTTCTTATATTATGTTTTATAACATAATATTATATTCCTTTTTACACATTCTTCACTTATTTTTAATTAATATTGGCCATTAGTAGTTAGTGTTTCAAACTCTCATTATCGGTTCCAATAAAATTATGATTATCATTATTCTATGGTCTTGAGATAATCATATATGTTAATGTAATTATATTGGAATGGAAATTCGAAAATTAATTTTGATGTTTTTATTTCATTCCAATGTAATTTCATGTACACCTCTATATGAAGAAATCCATAATTACATTATTTTAATAAAATCATCATATGAAATATTATAAGAATATAATGAGTTTAATATTAATATTACAATTACATGACCAAATAAACATTGGTCAATTATTTATATCATATATTTAAATTATTAATTTTTTTATTCATTCATGTTTGAGATATTAATGATATAATAATAATGTTGATGTAGGATTCTAAACCGACCCAAACAAGAACATCTTATAATAATAAATGAGAAATAGTATAGAATTATACCATAGAAATATATCTTTATAAAAAGTGTAATGATGTTAATATATCATAATGATGGTGGATAATTATATTCATAATATGTTGAGATGATAATGTAATAGAAAAATATGCTGAAGAACTTAGTACTCAGGTGAATTCTCTTGTTTTGAAAATTGGATCCTTTTGAAATGAAAGATTTGTGATTCTTTCATGGAACCAGAAGAGAAATAACATATAAAAATTAGGCAAGATATATAAAATATATAAATATTCATGACATAATTGAATGGTATGGGTATATTGGGAAGCACATAGAAGGGTTCCTTTTATAGTTTAGTTTTCAATGGAATTTTCACAATTATTCATTTTTTAAGGTATATGGTTATTATTTAAGAGGAAAAGTATATAAAATAAGGAAAATAAGAGTGCATGGATATGTTTTGGATGGTAATTACATCATACGCACATTTACATATATGGTTCTATGATATTTATTGTTTTTACCACATATTTTATGCCTTCATTGAATCATTTTACCTTTTCAAGGGTTAATCAATTTTTACATTAGTAAGTTATAATTTTTCACAAAATTTAAATTTACCTTCTTAAAAAATTTATGATTTTTTTAATTTTTTAGTTCTTTTAATATTTTTTTATTACAATATGTTTTAAAATTATATTTTAAATAATCATATATAATATATTAACAAAGGTATTTTCTTAAAAAATGACTTTTTAAACATTATGTCTTCTTTATATTATTCTATATCAATTAGTAATTAGATTTGTTTTAATATATTATTTATACATTTAATAAATTCACTGTATTCTTCATTTAAATGAGAATAATTTAATTTATTTGGATAAAAACTACACACCAATTATAGAAATAATTCCACGAAGATTATACCTTTTTAACAATAAAAGGTTTTATCTTATTTATGAAGAATTAAAATTTATTACAAGAATTATTAAAAAATTTATAGTATTTTTAATCAACACATTTAATTATATTCCATAATATAAATATGTTAATTTCTTGTTCATAACATATATAATAAAAATATTCAGATAAACCATATTTGTTTATACATTAATGATTTGATTATTATTTCTTATAGTTTTTTAATTATTTCATGAGTGTCATTAATATATTTCTCTAATCATCATGTTAATATTTTTAATACATATTTTTATAATATTATGTAATACAAATAAATTAAAAAAATGAATATTGTATAAGAAGAAAAGTTTATTTATTTAAATTGAATATTCATAAATGAAAGATTTTGTGTTAATTTTTTATAAAATAATTTATTTTATTAAACTTATATTATTTTTAAAGAAAATATATATTTTTTAAAACTTAAATAAAACATATTTATATCTATAATATAATGATAATTCATAAACTAGTATGAAAATTATGGATGTGAATCCAAACAACATTATACCCCTTTATATCTACTATATAACTACTTTATCAATCCAACTACCTCTTGAAAATTTATCTTATTATAACTTCCCAATTATCACTTATCATTACCATCATTTTAATTTTTCACTTTACAATATGACTTCTAATTCCTAAATGTTTTATCATTGTTGGTTTAGTTTTCATAATGGTGATGATTATTCATGGGATTTTATAGTTTTAAAAATAATAATCTACTTTATTTACTGTTTATATATGAAATTTTGACATTTAAATAGATATAATCATCCCATATATATCATTATTAGTTTCATGTAATTATTTTATAATGTAGCATTATTAATGAATAATGTTTTACTAGTTTTAGTAACATCTTATATTACTTATTTTAAACTCATGTTCAAATATTTTAGTAGCGAAACATAATTATGTATGAATAAAAAAATTACACATATAAATATTAATTTTTCCTAAAACCATGAGTGATATAATAATAAAAACTTCTCTCAATACTTTTTATCATACTCCGAAGATTCACGTAGTTTTATGATCAAAATATTTATTTTTAGATTAAAGATGGAAGAAACAATGGTCTAATGGCTTTCAAAACCAATATTTTTTGCAATGTGTTTCAAGGTAGGTTGATAGTATTATTAAAACTATTTTTATAAGATGTCTGAAAAAATTAAATCACTCAGATTCCTGAGTAATATTTAATGTAAAAATAAACCAACATGAATAAAAATAAACTCAAAACATAATCAATATAATAGAACTCTAGAAAAACATGGAAATTTAATTTCAATGGTATGATGAAAACATAAAAAATAATTTCCTTATTATATATCTATATATTTCAATACCACAAAATCAGTTTCCAAATATTTATGTATTTTTATAATTTCTCAATAATGGTTTAATTAACATTGTTTAATATTTATATATACTTGAAAAATATATTTATATTCAGAACCAAAGATAATCAACTTAAAAAATGTCGACAGAATAATTTAATAGTGTTAAAAAATATATTAAAAACAACTCAAAAATATATAAAATAGAAAAAATAACCTAAAATATATAACCCACTCTTAATAAAATTAAAATAATATTGTCCAAGATGTTGTATACTTATATTTACCAATATAAGTTTAAAAACTATCCAAAGAAACATCAAATTTATATTGATGGAACCATATGAATAGATGAAAGATATCTATGTAATTATTATTGAAAAACAGATTATGTTTTTTGATGAATCGATTACAATTTTTCTATCATATACAATTAATTGAAGGTTATGATTTAATGAATAACATATAAATGGGTTTTTCATCTAAAACAGCTTAGCACAATATATCCAAAATGAAACAAAAATTTCATCATCTATTTAATATATATATATATATAATTTAGTTATTTGATGCCCATTGAAACAAATGTTGTAGTCAATAAATGACATGTACAACAGTTATTATTCCAATATAATTTATATCCTTTTAAATTACCATCTAAAAATGAAATAAATATAATACCAATGGGTTTCAGAAACAATAAACTGTTATTCAACTAATGGTTTAATAATCATAAGACACTTTTAGCAATATCTAAATTATATTATGATTCATTTTTTTAAAATCAACCACAAATGAAAATTGAAAAAAATTTATGAAAATTTCATGAAATATATAAACAAATTATTCCCAAATAGATCAATTATAAAATAATTTACAATATACTTCTATATAATTATTAATAGTTGGACGAATAAGAGTAATGCACTGTTGGCTACCTTCATGTCTAGAATTCATTAAAATATCCTTTTAATATATAATTTTTTATAATATAGTACAATGTTAATTTTATAAATCCGAAAACCATGATAAAAACATTAACATAATCATCATGTTAATTTCAAACCGTTTTCACAATAGTTTACAAAATTAATTTAATTTTTTTATTAACCAAAAATGGAATTAATTAACATGAATATAAATAAAAATAATATTTATATAAACGTTTTTCATAATAAATTTTTTGTTCATAATTACACATAATATATATTTTTTATAAATTAAAATTACAATACATATCATAACAACCTCAATGTTATTCCTTTAAAACATAGAAAACATTAAAAATTTTAATAATAGAATTCTGATAATTATAATTTTCATAAAAAGTGGTTGATCAATATGAAATTACATATGATTAAAACTATTGTTAAAAATATATAATATTAACACATAAAGTCATAAAATTCATAGGGTATGTATTATAAAGCATATCCTAATGGCTTCTAACCTCGTTACTTGTCTAAATACATCTTTATAAATTTTTCATTCCCATTCATTATTACCCTTAATAATGGACCTAACATTAATACATGTGATTACATCTTTATCATTATGCATGTTTCCAAAATAATTTAATTATAATCATAGGTTTTCGGTTTCAATCTACTAAATACTATGATCTATTTAATTCAATAGAATTTCATTTTTCATACATATATAAATTCCACCTATTATCAACTATGGATTTTTTGATGGTTTCATTTTTTAACTATTATGTAAATATTTATAGCTCAAGGATATTACTACAATCCCTATAGTCATAAAAATTAGTTTATTTTAAAAGAATCAATGGATTATATCTTATGATTAAGGGATTTATTAGTATTATATCTTTAGGTTATATAGTTTAAAACCATTCAAGATTAAGACTTAATTCAATATTTTCTATTACATCATAATATTTTTATCAATCAAGGAATTCAATCAAGTTATAAAAATTCGAATAAATGTAATTAATAAAGTTTTTATTATAATAAAAAATATATATTTCAATAATTCTCATAGAAATTGAATTTAACAATATCTTATAGTTGGTTTTGTGAATTCCATTTTCGTTAAAATTAGTAGAATGTGTAAGAAGGACTCTCTTATCAGGGATTGAATCACAATTTCTTGGACTATTCTTCATATTAAGAGTATTAACATTGCAACCATAAAATATAAAGTAGTGGAACAGTAGTTTCTATGTATATATATATGAAAAAATGAAAATTTATGAAAAATATATAAATAAAAATATATTTATAATATATAATTTCGTATTCATATGATCAACTGAAAAAACTGTAGAGAATCCATATTTTGAAAACCTTGTTCTTGAAATTTCATCTAATTTATAATTTGTAAATTCAGTAAAAACATTATGTTGGAGAGACTTAAGTGTGGAAAATTTATGTTTAGTTACATGAATTTAGAATAAAAATCAAATATATTTTTTAAAATTATTCTCTATGGAAACATTCGGAAATAATATTTTTGGTTTATCATTCATTCCATCAATGTTTCAAAAAATAACGAATTAATACAATTATTAAATTATATTTCATAATTATAAAACCCTAGAATGTTTTTAGAAATCCTCAAAAAGGATAATAATAAAAATATATCCTATAATTTCTTAGTCTATATATTAGAAAAATATAAGTGGATTAGTTCAAGGTTCTATATGTTGCCAACATCAATAATTCATTAAAAATAAAATCAATTGAAATTCATTATTTGAATTGATTTAAAAAAATTCATTAAATAATTGAATAAGAACATTTTAAGGATAAATATTCTTAAGAAACATTATCAATGAATAAAAAATAATATTTCTAGGAATTATAAACAATATAAAAGATTCAATGATTTATAAATTCAATTAACTAAAACTCTAACAACATAATGAATAAAAACCAAAAGTATAATTATAATCAATTATATACTAATTAAAGATAAACAAAATTTCTACAAAAATAGATCAATAGTTATTAGAAAAATAAATAGCATTATCACTATTAAAAATGATATAAATTTTTATATATTATTCCACTAGAAAAAAATATAAAAAAATAAACTAATATACATAAATTTTAGACATTAGTAGGAAAAACACCATCATCATTTTTTTCTTTTAAAATTTTATTTTAATAATATAGATCATATTTATATAATTTAATGTGAATAATTCATTCTCCTATAATAATTACTATTCGTATGCAATAATTCATTATTGTTCTCTATACTACTTCTATATAATTATTTTAATAACCGAATATTTTCCGACCTATATTATTTTTTGATTCCTAGTATTAGTAATAAAATATTTTGGTTGACCTACCTAAACCCTAGTACCTCATTACTAGTGTATGCTTTAATATATATTAATAATATAAAATTAATCTCATCCTAAAGGATCAAAAAGTTTAGTAGTCTTGTAAAACTGAATACAAACCCGATTCCAATAATACATTTCAAGATAAAAATTACAAAATAATTTTTCAAGAATATCATTATTTCCTATAGAATATTATTTCTAGGGTATTTTGTACCATAACTTTAGTCAATATTTTCCCCATAAAAATGTAGTGTAGTAGGGACTATAGGGTTATCTCATGAGGAATTTGTAGGCAACTTTATCAAAAAATTATTTTTTAAATTATTTTTTATTATATTTTAGAATTAAAAATGAATTTTTAATTTATTTAAACAATAATAAATTACAAAAAAATAAAATTGAAACAATAACTCTACATTAATGATTAACGATTAGAAGAAACTCAGATTGAAGGGAAAAAAATAAAGATGATAGTCGTGGAAAAACATCGATCATAAGACTCTCCATATATAATTTTAAAAATATTTAATCTCATTAAATTATAAAATTTTTACATGAAGGCCAAAATCTATATACCAAAATTAACAAGATACCATATTGAGAAATAGAATATGGGTGTTGATCCTCTTATGAAGCTGATTTGATTACCCTAAGACCTCCTGAAATAAAAAATGGATTAAACTCATCGTGCTCAGAGGTGAGACCTCGCCAAAGAAATTTAAACACTATGGGGTACCATGTTAAATATATAAAAAGATAAGAAATATTGAATAATTTGGAATACAATGAAAAAAGGAATAAAATAAACCACATTCACTCAGGAAAACATGTTCTAGGATTACTCAAATGAAAAGATTTATAATGAATAACACAAAATATAAAGGGAAACACCTTTGGATCTCTACTTCCCACCAATACTTGGAGTTCATTCCGTTCATGTATTGATTAACTCATGGAATTACACTCTTCTATAGAACCTCAACATCATCACCTCACCCCAAGTTCATTTTCCCCTATAATACATTGGAAGGGAGATCAAGGGGTGTATTTATATAGAAAATGGGTCAATACCACAACCACTTCTGTATTTATTGGTCTACTTGCATCCATTGTCATGATGTTCAACTAAATTCTAGGATGTGTAATTCATTGGTTAATAGGCATCATGAATCTCATCTTGATCTCCTACAAAAAATAATCTCAAAAAGGTCATGTCGTGTAATGTAGGTACATGACGTGTATTTCTATTCCACAGCTTGTAATGGAGTCATGACTTGTCATGTTGTGTTTCTTCCCCAAACGATATAAATACTAAATCCATTTATAACCGATAATATTCCATAATTATGGAATTTTCTCTATTTATATCAAAACATCAATAATTTCCAAAAACTATGAATTTCACATAAAATGAAAAATATTTGCGTCTAAAAAAATCAAATTATAGGATAAAATATATGAATATATTATATTCATCACTCCCCCACACATAACTATTGTACTAATGGACATGTGAGAATTCATAACAAATTACCAATGAAAATAAAATTATTTAAATGAAATTCCCAACCTTATGATCTATGAAACCAACTTTCTATGACTCTTAAATAGCATAAATTATAAATTAATTATTATTTTTATTCATTGTATTCCTATTTCATTCATTCCTCCATGCACAAGTAAAACTATCTTAATTTTTTCTCTTTCTCAAAAATTGAATTTTATTTTGTGAAAATATTCTCATGAAAATATATTCAAGGTCCTACCTATTCTTGAAATATTTATAAATCTACACCCAATTGAGTTAATGAATTATGTCCACAATGAGGACATAACGTGGGTTGTTCTGAGGTTTGATGGTTGGTGGGTTTTCAAATGTAGAAAATTATAAGGTTGAATGAGATGAATTGTATCATTTTTGAATAATGGTTGCATGATTATTGTTATCACAAAAAAATTGATATTCTCATAATTCTCCATATAATAAAATAATCTCAAATAAAATTACAAAATTAATTTATGGGAATCACAGAACTTCTCCAAATCTATAGAAAAGGTACAACACTTTATTATCAAAATTTCACATATTTTTTCAAATCTATAGATGTGAATATCTTTAATTCCTGGGGAACACTGAAAAGGCACAACTCCCTTTTCTATAAAATATCAAATTGAGAAAAATGTTTAATAATGATTTTTTTTCATTCAAAGCGTCAATTTAGGATATGAATTTCCGCCAAAGAAAAAAATCATGTATCACCCCAAAAATCATCTCTACCATTATAAAATGTTCTATAATTATGCACTATAAATATATATTATGTTGGATAGAGAAAATGTATTGAAATATAGCTATGTAATAGGTAGTATATAGATAATAAGGGCTGACAATGGTAAAGTGTTTAGGGTAGTAAAAAATATAAAATTATTACCATGAAAAGGGATAATTCTATCTAAAAAATGGCCTTAATATTTCTTTAACAAATTTGTTTTAAAGCTCATGTGTTTTGATAGGAAAAAATAATTTTTTTCTTAAAATATGAATTCCTTGGTTCGCTCAATCTGGGGTGAATGTAAAGAAGATTAAACAATTAGCTTATAATCCACACAAGTAATTTATTTTATATATTTTAAATAATTCATGGCATGGAATTCAAAATTCAATTTTATTTTCATGAATTTAAAAAACATAAATCCCTAACATGGAATATTTCCACTTCCATTTTATTTCTGTTCCATGAATCTTGTTGGTTCCATCAATTGAAAAGAAATTTCAATTTAAAAAGGATATTACCGTGAATCTCCAATGTTTTTACACTAAATTTGAAATTAACCACACATAAATTGAATGGAATAAACAAAAATTCTTAATCCACATAGAATATTCATCCACCCACATTTACTTTTTTGCAATGTCATCGTTTTTTATAGATTATATGACAAATAAAAATATGACATGTCAAAAAAAGTAGGACGGAAATAAATGACCTGGTTTTTATTGAGAAGTATCATCCTTGAGCTAGCCCCCAGATAATGCAACTTGGAAACCAATATAAAAATCAAAACAAAACATCAAAACATTAAGGAACGCATGTAATGAAAAATAAAAAGAAATAGAATAGAAAAGTGTATGGGTTTAAACCCCCATGTGGGTGCTAGTATTTCACTACCCCTAGTTATATAGTTCTAGTATATCATCCCTAATCCTATGGTATGTTTAGTTTCATCCTCATGAACCAAAAAAATTATATCTCTCCAATCTTCTTCATCATGGAACAGTTGTAGAATCTCTCAAAAATAGGTTCCTTTATGTTCTCCTTAGTGAAGTTTATGTTTTGATGAAGTAGTTGAAGAGGGAATAAATTGTAAAAAAACATTACAACATATTATCCTCACAAAAAACCTCTACCATTTGATGAAATGTAATTCCATTATGTGGTTTATCTCTAATTTCATCTTCAAAAATTATTTCTTCTTTATAAATCTTCTAGGTACTAGCATCCTCATGTGTACCGGTGCAATATTATACTTGGAACACCATTATTTCTTTTATCTCAACAGTGACATCATATTCTTTTTAAAATTAATTCCACTCAGATGAAATGGGAACTACATCTTCAAGGGGAGAATAAGTTAGAAAATAGATATCAAATATTCAAGAAAAATTCAATCAAGAATAGGGACATCTCCCTACAGATTCTCAAGATACAACTCTCTCTATGATTGAATGTAAAGACCCAGAAAGCCTATGGAATATTCTTTCTTAAATACATGGGAATTTTACGAGTCCACCATTTCTAACAGCGCTTGATTCTGAGGCCCGGTGTTCCTGGAATAAATTTCTGATGTTTTTTTGGGTATGTTCAGTAAATGTACTGGTGGGTTTTTATATCTTTTGAACTGGTGCTCGGAATTGAAATCGGATAGAACCATTGAATTTTCAATTCCGGTATTCGCTTAAGGAGACCCTTACCACAGTTGCATTTTATAGAGGATGAAAGTTAATTTTTTTGGAGATTCATAATAAATTAAATAAAAATTATGTGTGACAAATAGTTACTTATCTACTGGTTTAATCCTCCAAGGGGAGGTTGTAGGTGGGGCCCACACCCATATTACCTCCCATGGGAGGATATTATGTGGTGGGGCCCACACGAGCATCAAACTCCTCAACTACCGTTGAACCTCCTTTAACCCCCCTTTAAACACACATTTAATTGTGGAGAGTCTCTTAAACTTCTAACTCTCCCAATTTAATGTTGAAACTCTCCACCTCCTTTGTTTGAATTTTGAATCCATCCCTCCGCAACTAATCAAATGTTTTGTCACAATTAATGAAAGAAAACTATTGAGTAGTTGTGCCATAAAAATAATAGATAACTATCTCTATTATTTTGGCTTAACTTTAATTGAATAACTATTAGAAGAAAACCTTTCAATTCCAACAAAGAACGCCTCTAATCTCTGAAGAATAATAAGCATCAAGTTCTTCCTTCTTTGCTCAGTGCAAGGATGGGAAGCCTCACCATCTTCAGAGTACACCGATGGTGTCCACTCGACTCGACTTCACTGATTTCTACCTCCTCTGATGTTTGCGGAACGACGTCCATCTTCCACGATGTTCCTCTTCAGCGACTCATCAACAAACAATGACAAATATGAGGTAAGGGGTTTTGATTAATTTAATGTATAAATTATACCCTAGTTCCTCGTTGTTTGTTTGGGATCGATGATGGCCACTTTCTATCGCCTAATGTGGAGGGTGTGGGCCGAACCAACATGGCCCGACACCCCTCCGTTGTTTTTTCGATTGACGTCAGAGACGAAGCAGAAAGGGCGCGGTGCCATCACACCGTAATGGATAAGAACCGCGGGACGGAAGAGGCGGCGGTAGTGGCGGCTACACGCCTGCCGCGTGGAGGGATATCGACTGTCACTAGGGCCACCTGTACCGTGGGACAACCGATCGGCTGATCCGGCCAGTCCGTGTGTAGGAGTCGCAATGCATGAAGGCACTGCATGGAGGGAGACCATGGATAGCATCCACGATCCGCTCGGTTGGAGGAACTGGTAGGCTGCCTGTCGGTTGTGCTAGAGAACCGCGGCGCCTGCAGGCAGTGCGCGGAGGAGGACGCGGCCCGCATCCGCGGGCCCCTTGGATAGGCGAACTGGCCGGCTGCCTGCCGGCCGGGGTGGAGAACCGCAGCGCCTACAGGCGCCGTGTGGGGAGAACCGTGGCCCGCAACGCAGGCGGTGTGCACCAGGTCAAAACTTCTGGCTAGTTCCGGCCGGGCAGAGGAGGAAGCGACACCTCTTGGCGCAGTTGGGAAAACTAGACCAGCCCACAGCATGGTCCGGATCCGCAAGTGGGCCGCACCCCACTGGTCCAGGCCAACCCCCCAGCCATGTCGGACCCACCGAGCCGGGTCAGGATGACCTACCAGCCCATTCGGTTTGACGGGTCGGGCCCATATTTTATTAAATGTGAATATCTCCTAGACCGAACGTCCGATTGACGTACCGCCTACGGCCGGGTTTAGATCGTGCATAAATCCAACTGGTCCCCTGGAACGAAAATGCCAATAACTCTCAGACAGAGCGTTCGATTGACGCGTAATCTATCACGTTGGGTTCCTTTTTGATGAGACGGACTTATGAGATACATCAACTCAAGTATTCATGATAGTTTATATATCGACACTTGGCTTGAAGAGTGAAAACTCCAAGAATCGAGCGTGTTGTGTGCGGGAACCCTAGTGCTGGATGGATAGACTACTATATCGGAATCCCCTGTGGGTTCGACAATGATGAATACTGTATCGGGATCCTCTGTAGGTCTGACAGTTTTGACTTCTTTTCCTAGGTCCTGTGTGGGTCCAACAGAATAGATGGTCTTGTATCCTGTGTGGGTCTGATAGCTTAGCTGGTCCTGTTTCCTATGTGGGTCCAATATCCCAGATAAAACATAGCCGGTCATGTATCCTTTATGGGTATGAAAACTTAGATGAGATAGCTGGTCCAGTATCATGTGTGGGTCCGACAGCTTAGTTGGTCCTGTATCATGTGTGGGTCCGATACCTTAGATGAATCAATGACTACATCTGATCATATCGATCTATATAAAAAATATGTATACCTGTGTGAGCTGAGTCATGCCTTTCAACCATCAACATCATGGTGATTTACATTACTTACTTTGTGGAATGGTTTGTGCTTGGGATCGAGAGTTAGTGCCAGAATGTGATTGATAACTTAGATATAAGCATGTGCATATACCTCTGTAAGGTTGGTTGATACTTTGTGATTGTATCTTTATACTGTGGTTTATCCTTTGTGGATTCTGGGAGATCATTTGGGGTATTTGGGTAGCCTTCTGAGTTTTGTTATACTCACCCCTACACGGGCTTCGCCCACACCTTGTAATGTTCTGTGCAGACGATGGGCGACAGTGATGGAAGCTGAGGGTGATGGAAGGAACACTGCATGGAGCTGGACTAGACTAGATGTACTGCAGGGACAAGTTGTTCGAGTTCTGTACCTACCCTTCAGGTTGGATTCCCAGGTGGGCGATTCAGGAGCTGTTTTCCATTTCCCCTTGTTCTTGTTGTTCAGTTGGGTTAGTATTCTGTCCCACTTACTTTCATCACAACATACATTTCTATTTTAGTACTCGTAGCCTCTACGGCTTGCGTTCAGACAGTGTGTGTGTTACAGGTTAAATGTAAATGCCTTCCCTTTTTATCAGGATAACGCCTTTGGTGCTTGATGCTAGTCCCTTCCCTATGGATGGCGGACTTGGGGTAGTCAGTGCACGGGCCTCGAGGATGGGTCATGACAAATTGGCATCAGAGTAGTCAGTTATACCGTAGAACTTGGACTATGATTCTTTTAACAACAAAAGGTTTATGTGTTTTGGGTGTGGTTATCAGTTTAGGGAAAACAGTTTTGGTGTGGCAGCCGACGTATCCATACACTAGGACTCTGACTTCTGATCTCTGACTCAGGGCAAGAAAACACTGATTGCGTGTGTGTTTCCTATAAAAAAATGTTTTCTTCATGATTACTTTGTTTCAGCTAACCAGGTATACTGTTTTAACCGTGGAACACTTGTTATTTTTCATGATGGCCCCACAAAGGCACCCATCTAGGGTTATGAGTTACGTATGAGATGGTATCCCACCGAGCGACGAGGCCTCGGTGAAAGTCCCCATCACAGCAGAGGTACTAGCGGTACAACTAGTCGTTATGCCACCGATACCACCAACTCCAGCAGTAGAGAGTGCACGCCGTCTAAGTGCATTGCACGAGTTCCAGCGCCAGAGGATACCCAGGTTCTGAGGAGAGATGGACCCACAGGCTGCTGAGGATTGGCTGGAGGCTGTCGTGAGAGTTTTCAAATTGGTAGGGAGACCAGCTGTCCTCATGGTGATCCTTTCCACGACTCTCCTGCATGCAGAAGTAGTTAGATGGTGGAGCCTGATGCTCCTGGTGAATGATGAGGCTTTATTACTATAGACAGACTACGAGAGTCTTTTTTGCTCAGACTTTATTCCAACCACCCTTTGTGCAGTGCGGATTCAAGAGTTACTTGATCTGCAACAGGGCATCATGACAGTAGTTTAGTACTCACCGAGGTTCACCAACCTCTCATACTACTCCACAAAAATGGTACATGGCCCATTCTTCATGGATCAGAACACTGAGCAGGGACTCGGGCATTAGATCAGGGCTTTGAAGATTCCCCTTATCATCCCAATGCAGGTGTGGGTGTTGTCGAGATCCATACTATTGGAGAGATTTCTTGCTGAGCATACACCAGTAGTGAGACCCACTACAGGGTGACCCGTAGTAGAGTCTTATGCAGCCGGAAGTAGATAGATTTCGCAGAGGTCCAAGTGGACCAGGCCATCAGGTGGGTGACCCCAGAATTCAGTTTTAGTTGTGTGGGGCACACAAGAAAAAGTCAGCTAATCGTGGAGCAAAAAAATTCTATTCATGCGTCGGGCAGGGTCACATGACTCGATACTTCCCGACTCGCCATGAAGATGAGCAGCAGACAGTAGAGGGACCTCCCGGGAAAAGGCAGGGGTTCGACCGTGGTGGTCTGTCAGAAGCAGGCAAACGTGGCAGAGGAGTTGGCCGAGCAGCGGGTGGTGGACGACGTTTCAAGGCTCTACCACCACCACCATCACCAAAAGATCTAACCCGACCAAAGGGAGCTGTAAGATTGAGGTGGGAGCAACTCCAGGTATTAGAGGCCTATGACCACAGTGCACCTGAGATGATTCTAGGTACTATCTGTGTCTACTGCACCCTTTCCGCAGTACTTATAGACACAGGTGTGAGTCATTCTTTTATTACCAATGCCCTCGTTCGGAGCTCGAAGATTCTGATAGATCCATTGGCTGATCATTATGACTAGAGACTCATATAGGAGAAGACTCGAACATCATGCACTGGTGTCGGTAATGTAAGATTACTCTGGGAGGTGAGAGCTTTGGCTGGGATCTTCTGGTAGCGGCATCGAGGACTTACGAAGACATCTTGGGTATAGACTGGTTATCCATAGTTCATGCCCATATTTACTGTATTAGGCACAAAGTGTGGTGTATCTTCATGAATGGGACCAGGTTCACCTTCATTAGTGATAAGAGATCCTTTCCATTACAGGATGGACTTACACTTAGGAGGGGGAATCTGATCACACATCACTTGTCTAGTCTCATCCTTGTAGTGTTTGATGTGCGATGTCTGATTTTTCCTTTTTTGGTGGATCAGTATGTGGATGTTTTCACGGAAGACGTTTTAGTACTACCTCCTCACAGAGTGGTAGACTTTTACTTTGACATGTACCCTGGGATGACACTGATATCTACTCCAACATATCAGATGGCTCCCGCCGAGCTTTGTGAGCTGTGGGTACAGCAGAAGGAGTCGTAGGGGAAGGTATTTATCCAACCCAGTGTTTCACCCTGGGCATCTCCGATTTAATTCACCAAGAAGGCGGATGGGAGCTTGCGACTGTGTGTCGACTACCATCGCCTGAATCTGGTGACCGTGAAGAACAATTACCCACTCCTGATGATTGAAGACCTCTTTTATCAGCTCAAGGGATCACGATGGTTCTCGAAGATAGAACTCAGGTTAGGCTATCACAAGCTTATAGTTCGAGATGAGGATATACATAATAAATCCTTCAGGTGTCGGTATGGCCACTACGAGTTCTTGGTTTTTCCCTTCGGAATAACCAATGCACCAGCAGTGTTCATGAGTCTCATGAATATGATCTTCCAGCCTTACCTATATCGATTTTTCATAGTCTTCATTGAAAACATAAAGGATCTATTCGACTACAAATGCGGAGAATGACTACCATTTGCAGGTAGTACTGGACACACTCCGAGAGCACCATCTGAATGGTAAGATCTCAAAGTGCCAGTTCTGGATTTGAGAGGTTCATTTCTTAGGACACGTCATCTCGGAGGCCATAGTTGTCGTGGATCCAATGAAGATCGATGTAGTACTTTCTTGGGAGCCACCCAAGAGTGTGATAGAGGTATGGAGTTTCCTAGGACTATCTGGGTATTATCAAATATTTTTTCTAGATTTATCTGGAGTTGCAGCACCATTTTCAGCATTGAAGAAGAAGGGGCAACCCTTCGTGTGGTTAGATTGATGGTAGCAAAGATTTTAGGAACTGAGGCAATGGTTGACCAGTGCACCCATCTTGAGGCAACTGTAGGAGGGCGTAGGGTACATAGTTTACTGTGATGCATTAGGCACCAGACATGGGTGCTTCCTGATGTTGGAGCGACCAGTGATCGAGTATAGATGTCGGCAGTTGAGACAATGTAACGCCCCGACCCCAGCTACCCAGAGCCGGTGCATTACTTCGTAACATTGGCATGATCCCAAAAGATCAAGTCTCGAAAGACCGATTAGTTTAGTAGCCTTGGAAACACTAGATACATTCATAAGTCTTTCATTACATCAAAATTAAACAAACTACAAAAAAACATGGTCTTCATATTCCACACTCATATCTTCACTGATTATTCTTGCAAGTCAGTCATAAAATACTTCTTCACAACCTGGAAAATTTTTAAACATTGAAAGGGGTGAGCTCAAATGCTCAGTAAGGATAACAATAATGCGGAAGCTTTCATAAATAAACATTAACATTTAAGGCAATGTATAACTAAAACAAAAGCCTTATTGAACTTGAACTTCAGCATAATATGGCAAAAGTAAAATAAAATAATGCCATTACTTACTCACATGGATATTCTACTAGACGAATAATCACATGAAACATCAATAACCACTTTCATAATGAGGGAATGTATAATGCCGGACATTCTGAAACATTTTGTCAAGGCCTCGGCCAAGACATCTAAAATGATTAAGGCCTCGGCCAAAACCATAAATCAAATTGGGAAAGGGCCTCGGCCAATTCCACGTCTAGTTGTCTCATGAGACCTACCGATGCATCGAGGAGCTATAGCGGGCTCCACCCGTCACTTATTAAGTCCAATACATTCCTCATATGAATAGGTTTAAACATATCATAAACCATAACATAATCGTATCACATAAAACATGCATAAAGGAAACATAACATTTCCACATTTCAATCACAAGATATCAATACAACACATTGATATAATAAAAATGCTTTCAAAACCGTTTTCAATACCAAAATAAAAGAAAGTTAAAACTTTGTATTTATTTTTCATTAAAAAAAGATGGCTTCTATAGGAAGCCGAAACTCAAATAATGGTCACGGCGGCGGAGAAGTCGTTGTCGCCGCATAAGTACGGAAAGAAAAACACTCCCTTTTATCGTTTAGAAAAATGCTTCGTATAAAAAAGATTCCTTTTGAATAAATGTAAAAGTCAAAGGGGTTTATACACCGTATAAAATAAAGTTGTGTATAAAACCAAATATGCCTCAATGAAAGGGGATTGAGACGAAGTCCTTAAAAGATCATTTTTAAAATAAAATAGATCTATTATGTGTATTCACTATAGGTACACATAAAGAAAGTAAAAATACAAAATAGGACATAATAATATCATGACATAATTTGAAAGTAAAAGATTAACCCAAAGAATGGAAGTTGGGTTAAGAAATTCCCTTACCTCGTGTCTGACTTGACTCAACCGTTATTTAACCTCCTGAATAATAAACTAGAGTTAATATATACCTTATTAAGAACCATTTTCAACTTCATTATCCTTATTATATCACTTATTACAATGATATGAACATTATGTAATTATTTAAGTTAATAATGTTCATTTTGTCGGTATTTGGTTCTTAAGTCAAAAATAGGCTTCTTACACTTACATGTTGTTAATTTGGTCAATGGTTCATTATATCCAGAATGGTATTCATGATGTAGATATCATATATGTCATATATATCCAGTACATACATTCATTTATAATGTTACATCACATTTAGAGGTAAGAAATGAAATGCACCGTTCATGGAGACGGTAAGCCGTACGTACGCATGAACGCTACTTCCATTTCTATTTCATATTTTCTGGAATGGAATCATAATGATATGAGAGTATATTATAATTCCAGTATAATAACATATATAATATCATTAACTTTATCCTTCACACATCCCACATATGGTATTAACGAATCAAATCACTTTCAGGGGGCGGTAGTCCGCACTTCCTAAAATGAAATTATCACGTTTTACCCATAATGGAAATCATAAAGTATGCCATAAATGAGAAATACAGAAGCATAAGTAAAACATAAACATATTATATATCATATATAAAAATAGTGACATCTTAATGGCCACCTTTGAAGGTGTTATATGAGTGTTGAACAATCATCGTTTCGTGAGGCAGAAATTCGCCATCCACAGAAACCGTATGTTCTTTAACCATTGGATGTAGGTGTGTGTAAGTGTAGCTCGAATCCTTCTTATAACAACATCCTAGTATATTGAGGATACTGGTGTTGTTACAAAATAAATGAATAAAAAGAGTTTAGGGGGTTGGAGAAGAAAAATAAAACAAAACAACATTAGAAAAGACATTACCTCAAAATCGGGTAACTCTTTTTGATTTGAGCTAAAGGCTTCCTTGGGAAGAGTTCTGCCCAAAGTGAGGTTTCTAGGAGTAAGGGAGGAATGTTGGGAGAGTATTTGGGCAGAGGTTGTCCGAGCCAAATGGCTTGAAAGTGTAAATGATGTGGGAGAGGTGGGGGCCTTTTATAAGTGGAGAGGAGGGGCACTTTTGGAAAGATTGAAATGTTTCATTATTTCACAATGCTTTTCGGATTCTAAAGGTCCCACACTTATATAATTCGAGGCTAAGGTGATAAGGTTTCGAAATCTCTTCATCCAATAGGCTTTGGACAAGTGTAAGCCTTGGATTTTGAATTATCTTCTCATTTTATTTAAATCGTTAAATAATGAGGTCATCGCCACATCATAATGATGTCATAAATAATTTAATTTATTTAATGTCTAAAAATTATAAAAAAAATACTATGATGTAGGAAATCTTTTTATCTTTCTAATGAATATTTATAGTCAAAATTTGGACTTGTGTAACCCTACTTAAAAATTGTTTTAGTAAAACACTTTATGTTAGTGTCATTTTCACTTTAACATTAAATAAAAAGTAATTTATGTTATTTCCCAACAAAAGTGGATCCATGGGGTCCCCAAGTTAGGCCATGGCTTGTCTTGGTCGTCCATGACACATCCAATGAGGTTGGGACATGTGTCTAGGTCATTTCATATTATTAAAGTATTATTTATACCTTAAACTACACTAATTACCACTAATCGCGATTAAGAACTTAATAAGTTACTATTCACCAAAAAATTATTTTTATCCCATTGAACCACATTTTACTTCTTAATGACAACCATGTATGTCGGATTTTTGAAAATCAAATCACAGAAGTGGTAATATTTCATTTAAACGAAAAATCAGTTATTTAACAACCACTTAGTGGTTTCACTATTCATCAAAAATTGAAGTTTTTCAGAATAAGGCCAAAATATCACCCTAAGCTATAATTGATATTCCGAATTGAAAAATGATGTCTATTTTACAAAATTCCAAACATATTAGTTGCATTAATTAATTTTATAATTAATTCCCGCTGTCACAACAAATAGCGTGTTTTTAAGAAACAATTTATATCAAAAGATTGGCAATTGTTTATGTCCAATTTCAATGTTAAATTAATTCTAATGACCACCATTGGATAAAATGGTAAAAATATATTCTAATTATACTTTAAAACCATCAAATATTATAATTTATCACTATAAATTATTTTGATTAAAAAAGTTGTTTTAAGTATTTTTCACTATTTATAAAATTTTAGAAGTTCTCAGAAAAATACCAAAAATTCAACATAGGCTAATTTCGATATTACGAATACAAAAATGAATTCCATTTTGACATATAAAATTTATAATATTTCAAAAAGAAGGTATTACTATTCATAACGGCTACTTTGATTAGTCGCGGTGTTTTAGAACTCGAAGTTGCGTACAATGCAAGCTATTGTATTACTGAATGAGAAGCGTATCGTGGAAGCTCGGGGTGTTACATTCTCCCCTCCTTCAATAAATTGCATCCTCGCAATTTGAAATTTTTCTTGGAAAATACAAGGTTGAAAAGAGAAAATACCTTTGAGGAAAACCCACATCGAAAATAAGGTTAATAAATATATAACATTAAAAGAAAGCAGGATAAGTACAAAGGTCACCCGATATAGCCCATTATAGGATTCTATGAAAATATGGATATGGAGGAGAAACAAACCATCAAGGTCTGATGGGGAGTTATAGAAAACAGGATTAGGAGAAAGTTTAACCACAAGAAAATCACAAACTTGTGATTGGTTAAACGGTCATTGAATCCCTAGTTGGAAAAGTTAACCGACAACATTTTTGTTTTAAGTTACCTTTTATAATGTTGAGGATTTTATTTAGGAGATTTACTAAGAACGTAAGGGAATATACATACTTGTTATGTATACTTTCATTCATTAATGAATTTTTACCACAAACCCATCTTTTACTCCAAATGGTAACAGAACTCAAAAATATTCTATTTATCCTAATTGTATAAGGTACCAAAGGTTAACACATACCATTTAGATTAGTAAAATTATTTTGTAATAACCAGGGACTTCCTGTAGGCTAGTGGTAGGAAATAAAGGCCTGTCGCACTTTGATTGTGGGTTCGATTCCTACAGCTTTGTCCGACGCGACGGTTTATGCCCCACCCTGCAGGTTGTCCTTTTCCTAAAACTATAGTATTATAATACTCCAAAAATAATCTTCATAAATTTTTTTAACCTTAAACCATACTATCCAAAAATCAACTTAATCCACTCCAACCTTTATAGTTATCCAAAATACCTCTGTCCAGACTTTCTCTAAAAGGTCTCTTAATTCAAAAATCAATTTATCAGATTCCCCAAAAAAAGTAAAGTTTCTTTTATTGTCACATACTAAAATCATATTAAAAACTTACTGAAACCAACAAGTACTACAGTAAAATCCTTATATAGATCACATTATTCTAATAACCAGAATATAATCCATGAGTCCAAAAGCACCAATACATTAGTTATTCTGCTTCAACTGTAGTAATAGCATAAGATTGTCCTTGATCCCTTGGCCTTTTCTGAGGTAAGTTTCCTTGACGCTTAGGACATTCATTTGCATAATGACCCATTTCTCTACAATTGTAACATTCAACTTTGACAGCCTCTTTCTTTCCCTTGCAATCACGTGCCTGGTGACCTTTTTCTCCACATTTATAACAAACTCCCATTCCTTTTAGGCAAGTACCAGGGTGATTCTTCCCACAATTATCACATACTGGAAAATCCTTCTTTCCCTTTTTCCCTTTATCTGTCTCTTGTTCCACCGTTCTCTTCTTCTCTTGCTTTACTTTGTTGTCATAAGACTTAGAGAATTCCTTTTCTGTCTTGATAGCACACGAGACAATATCTTCGTATGATGAGAAGGATTGTGATACCAAAGCTCGACGGAGAAATGGTTTTAACCCATCAAAGAAACGATCAATCTTACTCCTTGGGTTACGTATGTAATCTGCAGCATACCTTGCTAACCTTGTAAAGTTAGCCTCATACTTTGCGACATTTTCATCCTCCTTCTGCCTCAGACTCAGAAATTGCCTTTCCATATCTGCTCGATGGTCACGAGGAAAGTATTTTTCTAAGAAAAGCTCTTTGAACTCCTGCCATTCAATGTTTGTTAATTCATCATCTTCCTTTGTGTTTTGAATTAGTGACCACCATTGATCGGCATCTCCAGTGAGGCGGTAAACTGCCATGACAACCTTCTCCCTTTCACTACTCCCCAAGGCATGGAATATTTTCTCTAAGGAATTTATCCATTGCTCAGCTACTGTAGGATTTGTACTCCCATTGAAGGTTGGCGGTTGTTGCCTCATGAAACGGTCTAGCATTGATCCTCCACGTTGCGGATCAGGGTGCTCCATACGAGTAAGGTTGTTATTCATAACCTGCGTGAGTTGTCCCAGTATGGTAATAAGTTGATCAGCACCAGTTGTATCTTCAGGTCCACAATAATTATCTTGAGCAGGAGGGCAATCCCTACACGGAGTTCGTGCATTGATACAGTTTCCATTCCTTCTACTAGGCGCCATTTCTAAACAATGGCATAAACTAGATTAGTTTATGAATCAAAATACATAATTCCATACTTGTAAAATACTTAACATAAATTGAACTATTTATGGATATAATCCATAATCATAAAAAGGTTTTATTTGAGGAAGTATATACTCATAACCGTTCATAGTGGTTTGTAAAGAAAATGAGAATTATCCTAAGCGTATCCCCCGGGAGTGTCGTAACCAAGAGTGCAGCAAGGCCCGTTGTCGTGCACCAGTTCCCGTTCGAGTCTAGCTCAAAGCGGTGTTTTCGGGTTTTACCCCTAGGTACATCTGTGCCAGAGCCGCCTCTACCTGCTCGTATCCAGACAGGGATGTATTGCTCGGAAAACTCATATCATCTCTATAATACCAAAATTCTAGGAAGTTCTTCTATACTAATCCTCGAAGCCTATCTTTGGGCTATGCGTTCTAATCAGAGTTTATCTACATCTAGCTTCCAAGGTTAGTACTAAACTGCCTCTGATACCAACTGTAACGCCCCGACCCCAGCTACCCAGAGCCGGTGCATTACTTCGTAACATTGGCATGATCCCAAAAGATCAAGTCTCGAAAGACCGATTAGTTTAGTAGCCTTGGAAACACTAGATACATTCATAAGTCTTTCATTACATCAAAATTAAACAAACTAAAAAAAACATGGTCTTCATATTCCACACTCATATCTTCACTGATTATTCTTGCAAGTCAGTCATAAAATACTTCTTCACAACCTGGAAAATTTTTAAACATTGAAAGGGGTGAGCTCAAATGCTCAGTAAGGATAACAATAATGCGGAAGCTTTCATAAATAAACATTAACATTTAAGGCAATGTATAACTAAAACAAAAGCCTTATTGAACTTGAACTTCAGCATAATATGGCAAAAGTAAAATAAAATAATGCCATTACTTACTCACATGGATATTCTACTAGACGAATAATCACATGAAACATCAATAACCACTTTCATAATGAGGGAATGTATAATGCCGGACATTCTGAAACATTTTTTCAAGGCCTCGGCCAAGACATCTAAAATGATTAAGGCCTCGGCCAAAACCATAAATCAAATTGGGAAAGGGCCTCGGCCAATTCCACGTCTAGTTGTCTCATGAGACCTACCGATGCATCGAGGAGCTATAGCGGGCTCCACCCGTCACTTATTAAGTCCAATACATTCCTCATATGAATAGGTTTAAACATATCATAAACCATAACATAATCGTATCACATAAAACATGCATAAAGAAAACATAACATTTCCACATTTCAATCACAAGATATCAATACAACACATTGATATAATAAAAATTCTTTCAAAACCGTTTTCAATACCAAAATAAAAGAAAGTTAAAACTTTGTATTTATTTTTCATTAAAAAAAGATGGCTTCTATAGGAAGCCGAAACTCAAATAATGGTCACGGCGGCGGAGAAGTCGTTGTCGCCGCATAAGTACGGAAAGAAAAACACTCCCTTTTATCGTTTAGAAAAATGCTTCGTATAAAAAAGATTCCTTTTGAATAAATGTAAAAGTCAAAGGGGTTTATACACCGTATAAAATAAAGTTGTGTATAAAACCAAATATGCCTCAATGAAAGGGGATTGAGACGAAGTCCTTAAAAGATCATTTTTAAAATAAAATAGATCTATTATGTGTATTCACTATAGGTACACATAAAGAAAGTAAAAATACAAAATAGGACATAATAATATCATGACATAATTTGAAAGTAAAAGATTAACCCAAAGAATGGAAGTTGGGTTAAGAAATTCCCTTACCTCGTGTCTGACTTGACTCAACCGTTCTTTAACCTCCTGAATAATAAACTAGAGTTAATATATACCTTATTAAGAACCATTTTCAACTTCATTATCCTTATTATATCACTTATTACAATGATATGAACATTATGTAATTATTTAAGTTAATAATGTTCATTTTGTCGGTATTTGGTTCTTAAGTCAAAAATAGGCTTCTTACACTTACATGTTGTTAATTTGGTCAATGGTTCATTATATCCAGAATGTTATTCATGATGTAGATATCATATATGTCATATATATCCAGTACATACATTCATTTATAATATTACATCACATTTAGAGGTAAGAAATGAAATGCACCGTTCATGGAGACGGTAAGCCGTACGTACGCATTAACGCTACTTCCATTTCTATTTCATATTTTCTGGAATGGAATCATAATGATATGAGAGTATATTATAATTCCAGTATAATAACATATATAATATCATTAACTTTATCCTTCACACATCCCACATATGGTATTAACGAATCAAATCACTTTCAGGGGGCGGTAGTCCGCACTTCCTAAAATGAAATTATCACGTTTTACCCATAATGGAAATCATAAAGTATGCCATAAATGAGAAATACAGAAGCATAAGTAAAACATAAACATATTATATATCATATATAAAAATAGTGACATCTTAATGGCCACCTTTGAAGGTGTTATATGAGTGTTGAACAATCATCGTTTCGTGAGGCAGAAATTCGCCATCCACAGAAACCGTATGTTCTTTAACCATTGGATGTAGGTGTGTGTAAGTGTAGCTCGAATCCTTCTTATAACAACATCCTAGTATATTGAGGATACTGGTGTTGTTACAAAAGAAATGAATAAAAAGAGTTTAGGGGGTTGGAGAAGAAAAATAAAACAAAACAACATTAGAAAAGACATTACCTCAAAATCGGGTAACTCTTTTTGATTTGAGCTAAAGGCTTCCTTGGGAAGAGTTCTGCCCAAAGTGAGGTTTCTAGGAGTAAGGGAGGAATGTTGGGAGAGTATTTGGGCAGAGGTTGGCCGAGCCAAATGGCTTGAAAGTGTAAATGATGTGGGAGAGGTGGGGGCCTTTTATAAGTGGAGAGGAGGGGCACTTTTGGAAAGATTGAAATGTTTCATTATTTCACAATGCTTTTCGGATTCTAAAGGTACCACACTTATATAATTCGAGGCTAAGGTGATAAGGTTTCGAAATCTCTTCATCCAATAGGCTTTGGACAAGTGTAAGCCTTGGATTTTGAATTATCTTCTCATTTTATTTAAATCGTTAAATAATGAGGTCATCGCCACATCATAATGATGTCATAAATAATTTAATTTATTTAATGTCTAAAAATTATAAAAAAAATACTATGATGTAGGAAATCTTTTTATCTTTCTAATGAATATTTATAGTCAAAATTTGGAATTGTGTAACCATACTTAAAAATTGTTTTAGTAAAACACTTTATGTTAGTGTCATTTTCACTTTAACATTAAATAAAAAGTAATTTATGTTATTTCCCAACAAAAGTGGATCCATGGGGTCCCCAAGTTAGGCCATGGCTTGTCTTGGTCGGCCATGACACACCCAATGAGGTTGGGACATGTGTCTAGGTCATTTCATATTATTAAAGTATTATTTATACCTTAAACTACACTAATTACCACTAATCGCGATTAAGAACTTAATAAGTTACTATTCACCAAAAAATTATTTTTATCCCATTGAACCACATTTTACTTCTTAATGACAACCATGTATGTCGGATTTTTGAAAATCAAATCACAGAAGTGGTAATATTTCATTTAAACGAAAAATCAGTTATTTAACAACCACTTAGTGGTTTCACTATTCATCAAAAATTGAAGTTTTTCAGAATAAGGCCAAAATTTCACCCTAAGCTATAATTGATATTCCGAATTGAAAAATGATGTCTATTTTACAAAATTCCAAACATATTAGTTGCATTAATTAATTTTATAATTAATTCCCGCTGTCACAACAAATAGCGTGTTTTTAAGAAACAATTTATATCAAAAGATTGGCAATTGTTTATGTCCAATTTCAATGTTAAATTAATTCTAATGACCACCATTGGATAAAATGGTAAAAATATATTCTAATTATACTTTAAAACCATCAAATATTATAATTTATCACTATAAATTATTTTGATTAAAAAAGTTGTTTTAAGTATTTTTCACTATTTATAAAATTTTAGAAGTTCTCAGAAAAATACCAAAAATTCAACATAGGCTAATTTCGATATTACGAATACAAAAATGAATTCCATTTTGACATATAAAATTTATAATATTTCAAAAATAAGGTATTACTATTCATAACGGCTACTTTGATTAGTCGCGGTGTTTTAGAACTCGAAGTTGCGTACAATGCAAGCTATTGTATTACTGAATGAGAAGCGTATCGTGGAAGCTCGGGGTGTTACAGACAACATGAGAATAACTATGCTACCCATGACCTTGAGTTAGGAGTAGTGGTTTTTTTCTATGAAAATGTGGTAGAACTATCTGATGGGAAAGCATTTTACAGTCTACTCTGACCACTAGAGTCTCAGGTATATCTTCTCGCAGATGGACCTAAACCTGAGACAGCGGAGATGGCTCGAGTTCCTATAGTACTATGACTTCGAGATAGTATATACCCCTGGGGAGGGGAACATTGTAGCAGATTCTCTCACTAGGAGATCAGACATTCAGCTGTTAGGAGAGGCGACAGAGCAGCTAGCCACGTTGCAGACATCCTTTGTGGATAATGATGGTGCATCCTTTCTGCAGTCTCTTACAGGTACTCCTCCACTTCTTCAGCGAGTCAGAGAGGAACCGCGTGGGGACGTTGAATGTGAGACGCGACATGCTCATTTATCCTCAAGGCAGGCACATGATGGATTTTATGAAGGTGGGGAGCAGATCATCCTCTTCAGAGGACGTACCATGGTACCAGTTGCAGTAAAGGAGGAGGTGTTGAAGGAGTTCCACACATCGCCTCTAGCGGTACATCCAGGAGTGGAGAAGATGTATTAGGGCCTCAGACGACAGGACTAGTCGCCGGGTATGAAGAAGGTGGTATCATAGTTTGTCTCTCAATTCCTCACTTTTCATCAAGTGAAGGAGGAACACCAGGTTCTAGCAGGATTGGTTCATCGCTTAGAGGTTCCAGAGTGGATGTGGGACAGGATATCCATGTATTTCATGATGGGAATTCCACGTACATCCAGAGCACATGACTCTATTTGGGTTATTGTCGACCGACACACCAAGTCGGCCCACTTCCTACCGATCAGAGACCAAGGATCAGTATGGATCCCGGGACACCACTACATACAGGAGATCATATAACTTGATGTTGTTCCATTTACGACCGTCACCGATCGAGATGATCGTTTTACTTCCTGGCTATGGAAGGGGTTTCAAGATGCTTTCAAGACGTAACTTTTCTGGATCACCGCTATCCATCCTCAGATGGATGGCCTACTGAGAGGAAAATTCAGACTCTCAAGGAAATGCTCTTTCTATGCATCCTCAACTTTGATCGCAGTTGGGAGAATCACTTTCCCTTGATAGAGTTTGCATATAACAACAGCTACCACTCTACCATCGGGATGGCACCTTACGAGGAACTTTACGACCGACCTTGCAGATCGCCTCTATGTTGGAATGACCCATGGGAGTTAGCACTTGTTGGACCAGAGATGGTGTAGGCTATGAATGGGAAGGTGCATATCATCCAGGAGTGGATGAAGACTACACAATGCAGACATAAGTCCTATGCTGATAGGAGACGGAGACCACTAGAGTTCGATGATGGCGACCATGTCTTTCTACGGGTCTCACCTCGACGAGCTCTGTGGAGATTTTTCTGAGGCGACAAGTTGTCTCCATGATTCATTGGACCATTCTAGGTCCTCAGTAGAGTATTTGAGGTGGCTTTCCTCCTGGACCTTCCACCTCAGTTGCATTGGGTGCATGACGTATTTGACGTATCTCAGCTGAGGAGATACGTGCAAGACATGTCACACATCATCGACCATGGGGAGCTAGACATCGATGATAGGGCGACATTCACGGAGGTTCTGGTGGATATTGAGGATCGACAGGAGTGGGTCCTTCATGGAAGGTCGATTTCTCTGGTGCATGTTCGCTGGGAGCACAGGAACCTCTATGAGAGCACATGGGAGCGGGAGGCTCAAATGTGTGCTCAGTACCCCCATTTGTTCCCTTATTGTGTGTTTTAGCTAATGAGGAAGTAAATCCATATTGTACGAAGAATTTAAAGACCCGTAAATCCTGTGGAAATTATTTCATAAATACATGGAAATTTAAGGATTCGGCAGTTTCTGACGGCGCTTGATTCTGAGGCCCGGTGTGCCCGTAATCAATTTCTAGAGTTTTGTTTAGGTACATTCTGTAAACATACATGTGGGTTTTTATATATTTTGAACCGTTTCTCGAAATTGAAATCGAAGGGCACCGTTAAACTCGCTGCGCCTGTATTCCCTTAAGGAGACCCTTTCCGCAGTTGTGTTTTATCGAGGACGGAAGTTAATTTTTTAGGGATTCTTAATAAATTAAATAAAAATTATGTGTGAAATAATTTTATTTAAGTGGTGGTTTAATCCTCTATGGGCAGGTTGGAGGTGAAGCCCAACCCCACATAACCTCCCATGGGAGGATATTATATGGTGGGGCCCACACAAGCATCAAACTCCTCAACTCCCCTTGAACCCCCTTTAACCCCCCATGTAACTCACATTTAATTATAGAGAGTCTCTTAAACTTATAACTCTCCCAATGTAATGTTGAAACTCTCCACATCCCTTGTTTGAATTTTGAATCCATCCCTATACAATTAATCTAATGTGTTGTCATAATTAATGAAGGAAAAATCTTGAGTAGTTGTGCCATAAAAATAATAGAGAACTATCTCTATTATTTTGGCTAAAATTTAATTGGAGAACTCTTGGAAGAACACTATTCTATTCCAACGAATAACGCCTCTCATATCCGAAGAACAACGGGCATCAATTTCTTCATTCTTCGCCCCGAGAAAGGATTGGAAGCATCGCTATCTTTAGAGTACACTGACGGTGTTGAATCAACTCAACATCACCGACCTATACCTCCTCTGACATTGACGGAACGACGTCCGTCTTCTGTAATTTCCGTCTTCTTTGACTCGACAATGTACAATGACAATACAAGGTAGGGGGTTTTGATTATTTTAATGTATAAATTTTAACCTCATTCCTCGTTGTTTGATTCGGATAGATGATGGCCACTTGTTATCGCCTAATGCGGAGGGTACGGGCCAAACCCACATGGTCTGACACTCCTCCATTGGTTTTTATTGATTGATGCCAGAGCCGAAGCTGAAATGGCGTGGTGTCGTTGCACCGTGCTAGAGAAGAACCACAGGATGAAAGAGGCGGCAGAAGCGACAACCACATGCCAGCTGCTTGGAGGGAGACCGGCGGCTGCTCTGGCCACCCGGACCATGGGACAACCGGCTGGACGATTCGGCCAGTCCGTGTGTAGGAGCTGCAGAGCACGAAGGCACCGCATGGAGGGAGACCGCGACCCACATACGCGGGACGCTTGGCCGGAAGAACTGGCCGACTGCCTACCAGTCGGGCAGGAGGACCGCATCACCCGCAGGTGCTATGCAGAGGAGGATGCTGCCCGCATCCACGGGCCGCTTGCATGGGAGAACTGGCTAGCTGGCCACCACCCTGGCTGGAGAACCGCGGTGTCTGCAGGCGCCTTGTGGGATGAACTACGACCCGAAATGGGGGCCGCGTGCACTGGGATGAACCGGCCGGCTACGGCCGGCCGAGCAGAGGAGGAGGTGCCACCGCTTGGCACCACCGAGTGAAATGGACCGGCCCAAAATCAAGGCTAGATCCGCAGGTGGGACACTCCCCACTAGGCCGGGTCGACCCCTAGCTGGGTTGGACCCGTTGAGCCAGGTCGGTCCGTCCCGCCTGCCCTCTAGGTTTGACGGGTCAGGCCCGTCTTCACTTAAATGTGAATATCTCCTAGACCGTGTGTCTGATTGACGCGCCGTCTATGACACTAGGACCCTCATGACGAGGAGGTTATTTTTCAATACTCTAAGTGTTTTTCAGTCAAATTTGGAAAATGGCCATGTTTTGATCGAGCGTAAATCCAGCCGGGCCCCTAGAACAAAAATGCCAATAACTCTCAGACCGGGTGTCTGATTGACATGACCTCTATCATATTGGGTTCCTTTTAATGAGACAGAACTACGAGATATATCAACTCAAGACATCGTGATAGTTGATGTATCAACACTTGGATTGGGGAGCAAACCCTTCCGGAATCGAGCGTGCTATGTGCGGGAACCCTAGAGCTGGCTGCGACGACTATTATACCGGAATCCTTTGTGGGTTCGACAATTATGACTGCTATACCATGTTTCTATGTGGGTCCGACAGATCTGACTTCTGTTCTTTGATCCTGTGTGGGTCCAACAGAATAGCTGGTCATTAATCCTGTGTGGGTCCGACAGCTTAGCTGGTCCTTTATCCTGTGTGGGTCCGATAGCTCAGATAAAACACAGCTGGTCATGCATCCTATGTGGGTCCAACATCTTAGATGAGATATCTGGTCCTGTATCCTATGTGGGTCTGACAGCTTAGCTGGTCCTGTATCCTGTGTGGGTCCGACAGCTTAGATGAATTAGTGACTAAATCTGATCATCTCTATCTCTATATAAGAAATGTATACCTATGTGAGCTGAGTCATTTCTTTCATCCATTTTCATCATAGTGATTGGATTTACTTTCTTTGTGGAATGGTTTGTGCTTAGGCTCGAGAGTTGGAGGCGGAATGTGATTGATAAATTAGATATGTGAATGGGAATATACCTAATTAGGGTTGGTTGATACTTTGTGATTGTATCTTTCTACTGTGATTTATCCTTTGTGGATTCTAGGAGATCTTCAAGGGCCTTGGGATCCCCTACTGAGTATTGTTATACTATCCCCTGCACAGGCTTCACCTACACCTTGTTGTGTTCTGTGCGGATGACAGACGATAGTGATCAAGGCTGAGGGTGACAGATGGGAGGCTGCTCAGAGCTGGACAAGATGGGACGTATCGAAGGGATGAGTTGTTTGAGTTTTGTACCTACCCTTCAGGTAGGATTCCCTGGTGGATGATTTAGGAGTTGTTTTCCCTTTTTACTTATAATTTTTTTTAGTTGGGTTTATATACTGGCCCACTTACTTTCAGCACACCTTACTTTTCTATTTTAGTACTTATTGCCTCTACATCTTATGTTCAAACAGTGTGTGTGTTAGATAATAAAAAGAAATGACTTCCCTTTTTATAGGGATTATACCTTTTCTGCTAGTCACCAGCCCCTAGCTTATGGAAGGCAGTCTTGGGGTAGTCACGGCATGGGCCCCGAGGATGGCTCGTGATATTCAAGCACAGGGGTATTGAAACTATGCAACTACTCAGGTTCCTCCATTCTCTATTCAAAAAATAATTAATCCACATTAACTTCCTCTATAAAAAATACTTATATAGTGGTTTTGAATTTTCTATTTTAAAATATTGAACTTCACATGAAATTTTAATTTAAACAAATTCATCCCAATTTTGTTTCCAAAGATTCTTGATTTCTGAAAGGCAAATCAATTATGAAATCAGAGAAATTTATTTTATAAAAATATAATAATCAAGATTTGAAACCATTTTCAACACATCCACACATGGTTCATCAACATCATAACTGAGTGGGATGATATTTTCCAATTAGTTCATTTTTTTAATTATTTCGATTCATTGGAACAAATTCCCATTTTTGTAATAATTTTTGACTTTGGAAATCATTTTTTAAAATTGAAATTTTAAAAACATTTCATGATGGATTCATTATATTATTGGAAATAAACCCAAGAATAGGAGTAGTCACATTGAAAATATATTTTTTAAATAATCTAAATTAGTGGCTTCAATACTAAAATCCATTAATGTTACAACTAATGATGGCATCAATGATAAAACATAAATCTTCAAATGGTCCTTTTATCATTTTCAAAATATTTCATCAAATTAATTTATACAAGTTATTCCTTAATACCTCAATTTATACAACTAATTTAACTACATAATATATTTAGAACTCATATATTGGTGTTGATCCACTTATGAATGAGATATCAATTCCAAAAGTCCTCCAAATAGCCAAAATAGATTCTACACTTTGTCCTCAAAGTAGAGACCTCAACAATGAAATTGAAACAATAAGGGAAACAAATTTACATTCATAAGATGATAATAAATCCATAATAATTTTAAAAAAATTCAAATAGGAATAAAAGATACCTCTATCATTCAGGAATTAATGTTCTCAGATTATTAAAAATAAAATAGTTAATAATGAATAACACAAACTCTCAAGGGAAACTCTTTCAGATATCAGATTCCAACCACTTCTTAGTGTTCTATCCTTTCATGTATTTATATCATCATTCAATAATCCTATTATGTATCATGTCTACATTATCACCACACTATTTGGTCTAGGTTCCCCCAAATTACCTTGGAAGGGTTGTTGAGGGGTGTATTTAGAGAATCATTGGTTATCAGCACAACCAGGTATGCATTTATTGTTCTTCTCCCCATCATTGTCATGACGTGTAACTTGATTACAGGACATGTAATTCCTTGGTCAATAGGAATTAAAATATCATCTTTATCACCTCAAAATAACTAATCAAAAAAAGTCACATCATATAACGTAGTTATGTGACCTGTATTTGTTTTTCACGAAATGTAATGGACCCACGACATGTCCTGCAGCATTGATTCCCTTAAATATTCCCAAATTTTATCCCTATTAATTTCCTAATATGAGTTTGGAATATTATAAAAAAAAATTGAAACAAAATTTTACATTGTTCCTTAGAATTTCAGGTCCTTTAGATACTTGAATTGAAGGTTATTATTTAATTACCAAATACAACATTTTCTGCACAAATTTTTACTAATTATACCTCTTCCGTCAAAAATTATATGAATTAACTAATGATATTATTATCTATTCATATTTATCATTTATCTGATTTAATGAGATTTAATTCTTATCCATTTGAAATCAACAAATTTGGGAATCTTTATCATTATTTATTCCTCTATTAATGATGTGTGGTCCACTATACCTTATTGAAAAATCATTACATAAAGACTTATTTATTTGTGCCTTTATATCCAAAAATAAATATTTGGTCTAGTTTAAAAGTATTTAACTAATGATTTATGGGTTCTTGAAAAAAGGAATCATTTTATTTGGTTGAAATTTGAAAAAGACATTCCCTAAATACAAAAGAAATTAAAAATATATAATAATCTAGAATTATATAATTTTCCCAATTTATCTCAACGAATCCAAAAATTAAAAAAATAGTTAAATTTCACCTAAATTAAAATCATGATTCATTAAATACATTGAATTATGGAATATAATAGGTCATAATCTTAGCTTTATCAAATATCCTTTAATATCATTTCCAATGCACTTACAGGATTTCTGTGAAAAGAAAAATATAAGGGTGTTCTTGATTTCCATAGAACAATTACATAAAGATAAAGGTATCATGAATTGATAGAGTAATAAATTGGAATGTTATATAAATAAATATATATTAGATTTAATTATATTAAATATCATGAACTTATTAGGATTAATTGATATCTAACATAAATTGAGGGGCGTGATGGGGAAGTTTGGTCGATGCTTGGCCATTCCCTTTGTAGTGATGGACTTCGCACCAACACCTACAATATTGGTCTGGGAGGTTCCCCCAATGCCTCTTGTTGGAGAGTTACTTCCACCCTTCATTACCTTATCCAATATTTTGTTTTTACCTTATATTCCTCCAAATTTTATAAATCCCCAATGTTCAAGAATGTTTGGAAGGATGAAAGAAACAATCGATCTCATCATCCAAATTTAATGATGAATCCATTACTCTAATTATAACCATAATTATTCTCATAAAAATAATCTTTCAGTGGTGGATTTCATAGATTGGTGGATCTTTGAATCTTGGATTCTACAGGAATGAGTAACGGTTGGTATTTTTGATTCCAGGAACGTTATGATCCAGTTTTCATCTGAGGAAGACCTGATTCTAGCGTGGTTGAGATCACCTTGCACCTATGAAGGATCTTATTTTATATTTTTCAAGTGGTCCTATGATTTTCATATGAAGAAGTATTCTTAAAAAAATTATGGTCTGGGTATGATTTTTTGAAGTCCATATCACCTTTCAAAACCATTCAACCTATTTTATGCTTGGTAATCTGGTAGGATTATATTTATGTTCTGATAGTAGGACTAAGGCACCATGTCATCAAAGTTTCCCAATAATATGTGTCAAGGATAATCTATCTAATCCTCCCTAGTTGTGTTTGAGTCCAGGTTTTGGTTCTTCCCATCGAATTTTATACTGGGACATAACGGGGAGGATTGTGGGTGAAAGGGGTAAATGTTTTTAGGAACTAGTTATCAAGTGAACTAGTCATTGGATAATCCTCAGTTCATTAAGATTATGAATGTGGATTGCAATACATAAACCAACATTGGTGGAGGTTTGGATCAAATGGATGGTATAGAAGTGAGTATGAGTAACTCAATCACTAAATTGGACAAGATATATGCTAGAGTACCTTCTAACCCAATGGTCACTGATATTTTTAAAATATTGAGTAGGACATGGATAGTCCTTAGGATTTCAATTCATTGAACAAGTCCGATAATGGCTATGTTCAGATTAATGCTTATTGGAGATAGATTCAGCTGGATGTGAGTAATGGTGTTGTGACCCATGTGGGTGGGAGTGATGATTATTTCAGTGGAGAGTGGGTGATAGGAATGTTTGGTCACTCTTTATCAAAAAAATTATCCATTATTTATTGATATCTTAAGGTGACACAGTAATTCCATTCCAAGGAGGTATTTTAGGGTTCTCTTCAGGATGGTTCTCATCAAACCACTACTGGAAGCATAGGGTGTGCTAGTCTAGTGACTCGGACTCCGGTTCAAATGATAAATAGTTTTGTTGTGCCGGAAGTAGAAGGGTTGAATATAGACCAACCATACCTTTTCTGGGCCAATGATGGGGACTATGAGAAGAATCCCTTGGATTCAGCGGGCGAGCCTATGAGCTCGAGTAACAAGAGAAAAAAGGTTACCCATAAAGGGAAGGGCTACTCCACTTTACCCCCACTAATGGAGTCTCGATCATCCATGAACCAAGATTCCAAGAATATGGAAAATGAGGTCATCTACCATCGTATGTTAGGTGTGTTTAAAAAGTCCTTAGACATGATTTTGATTTAGGAAGATGATGTGGTTAAATAGGTTATGATACACAATCCCCCCAAATATGAAGCTGCAAAATTGATGGGGAGGTTACAGAGGGTGCCTCTCAAGGAAAATAAATACACCTTGATTGGAAAGTATGACATAATTCTCATTGGGGGCTTCAAAAATGGGAATATCTACCTAGAGGAGTATATTCAGCCATAGGATAAGTTGTCCTATAAGTTTGAATATCTGATAATGGATGAACCAAACACTCAGGATATATCTTTATCACAATTTTTTTTGGGAAAGTGACTAGTATACAAAAATTTTCAATCAATGGTGTTGCCATCTCCTTTTGTGTTTGAACAGTTAGCATCTCACTTTTTCCTTAAAAGTGTTTGAAAATAAAAATTGTATGTTTCATTCAATATCTATGACAAATAACTAAAAGAAAATTACTTTTAAAAAACATGAATATAATAAAATAATAATGAATACTTAATATGGAAATTTAAATAAGTAAATGGATATTATATTTATATAATATAACTATAATGAAATGATAATGACTAATAATATGGGATGGTAAACTACTGATAAGATATTCCATTTAAATAACATGACTATCATGAATATATAAAGAATAATCAATAGGGAATGGAAAATTACGAAAGGAAAATTCTATTAAAATAACATTAATATCATGAATAGATAAGGAATAATCATTATGGCTAGGTAAATAACATAAAATAAATGAAATTTAAGGAATAATTTATAATTATATTCATATAGAGATAATAACATTTAGAAAACATCATTGATAATAACAACTCAATTCTTAATGAAAGAAATTATTGATTATTGGATATCATGATCTCATGCATCATGATATCTCTACATAAAGGCCATTAAGAATATAGTTTATAACTATTAGTAGAAATATATATAATGATATATTATCGATTCTACCCATGAGACTACTAATTAATCAAGGGAAAATATAATTCAAGGCCCCACCCACCACTTCATATCCAAACCACTCATCATATATATAATAATCCTTTGAATTCATAAACAACGTGACTTGTCATGAAATATCCATATTGATTAAAGAATATACTATTATCAATATCAACCCAGCTAAATAAATATATTTTATTATATAAAATAATATATAGATATGAGAAATTTTATTTAAAATTAAAAGTATCTATGATTAATAATACAGATATTTAGAAGAAATTTAAGGTTTAATGATCACAAGAATGTGAATAAAATATGATAAATTTAATGACTACAAAAATGAATCAATAAAGTAAATTTAAATACTTTCCATGGCCACAATTATCATAAACTAACAACATAATTAATAATTATGGTTCAATAAAAAGTAATTAATTGAGTATACGTAATATTAAGGGTTATTGTTATTAATTAATAGAAATACGATAAATTTATAATGAAATAAATTCTTGAGGAAAATATCATTTTCTTATTGAAAGTATATTTTCAAAAAAATAAAATTTCATTTAATATTTTGAAAATAATTTTCATTGAAAATGAAAATTAGATATTTATATAGATTCTATGATACATTGATATTTCATTACAACACAAATTTTTTTCCATATCATACACAATTTAACAAATATTCCTTTATAATTTTTTTTGGAATATAAGAAAACCTTATTTGGTAAAAAATGAAAAGTCAATAAATTTTATTTTAAAATAAAAACATGTGTAAATATTATATTAATAAACAATTATATAATATTTAAAATATTGAAAAAAAATTTGGACTTTTTTTATACGAAAATGGATTTTCGAAAGAAGATAGAAATAAAGATGGATTTCATTACAAACATATTATAATTCATTTTAAGTACCAAAGTGTGTGAAATTGGTAATACTACTTTAAAACATCATGAATAACCAATGGAAAATAAATTTAAATGGTTTTAATATACAATGATCACATAACTTCCTTAAATGAAATTTCAACAACAAACCATCGTGAGTAAAGAGAGATTTTAAAATAAACCCTTAAAAAGAACACAATGTTTCCGTGATAATTTAAAAATAACTATATTATTTTTATTAAATTTAAATGCACATAAATTTTTTAAATATAACATAATAAAATAAACAGACATTACAAACATAAACATAGCATATCAGAGACTACAAGCTAGTAATATAACCCAATAAAGGGAAATTGAGTTATGAAATTCTTTACCACTTGGTAATTATTAAGTGAAAAACCCATAGAAGAATTAATTAAATTTGAAATATAAAACACAATAAATTATTAATGAATAATGATATAACATTTTATATGGGTAGTATATACACCTTATAAAAGAATGTAGACATATAACATTACAATATTCCTCATTATAGGGAAATTGAGACGAATTCCATTACATCCTACTTCCTTTTGGAAGAACACTCATTAACCTCATGTAATTTTATTTTCAACATGCCATTAAATTTTTAAATATTAATATTAATATTTATAAAATCATTCCTGATCCTCATATAACATTTTATCACCAGTTTTTTGATGATATTTCATTATCATCACTATTTAGAGTTTTAACTGCCTTATTTACCCATTGTTTCTCATTAATGTTCTAGTCCTTATATATAGGATATTTTTTCATATATAGAGATAATTCCATTAATTTTATAAATGTTTATTTTTTTACATTAGACACATTTTTGAATAATTATTTAAATTTGATCGTCATGAATGGATCACATCGCTTCGTGGACACTGTAGGCCATATGTCTGCATGAGTGATGTTATAATTTATATAATGGGTTAATGGGTATGGATGTAAGGGATATTTTAATCATATTAAATAAATATCTTTTAATATGTATCCAATATATTTAGAAAATCAAAAATATTAAATTATATATAATTCAAATTTGAGAATTGAATCACCTTGCATCACATGGAGGTAGTATTCTCTACACACAATGAATGTTATAATAATTTAAACAACATATAAATTTAAAATTAATATGTGAAATCATAATTAAATAATTAATATATATATATATCCTCTAATGGTGGTAATGAAAAATGAGTTTTATCAGCTCATGAGGTGGTAGTCAACCATACATAACATCAAAGGTTTTGGTAACAATTTTATGGTGGAGTAGATGGGTATAGGTCGTTACCTTAACATAGTCATATATAACTATATGGAGTATACTGGTTTTATAATATAAGACTGCTTAAATAATATATTAATGAGGTGTAAGATGGAAAAAATGATCATTGAATAAATATATTGATTCATTGAATGAACTCTTCTAGTTAGAAATAAAAGCCTTTCTTTTATGGATTACCTGATCAAAAAAGGATCTATGGTGGTTTTATGTGATTAATAATGTTATTTATTAAGGTAATATCTAAAAAATCTTTTATAATTCATGAAGAGTGTAGGATAATTGGTGGTGTTTTATATGTTGGGGAGGGGACACTAGAGGTATTTTTGAAAATATTCAATTACAACAACATTTTTATCAATGAAAGTATACAAAATGAAATATTGTTAACTCTTAGAGATGATTTGGTAGATATATATTTATATAATGGTTTTTAATATGTTAGTAGTTCATTTTTACACTTTTTTTTTAGTTTAAATCCCAGAAAGTAATTTTTTACATTATCCACATTAATAAATATTTACAACTTCTATTATTCATAATAGTAAAAAATAATGTGTAAATTATTAGATAATATAAATTTTTCTCATTCCAAACATATCATATAATTTTCTAGATTCAATTCACTTAATATGTAGAATCAATTATAAATTTAAACCCACATATTAATTAAAATGAGTGAGTTTCTAAAGAGAAAATATATACATATATGTAAGGTTTATGTTTCTCAGAGTGAGTATGTCAAGAGGGGGTGAATTGAGTAACAAAAAAATTAATTTTTAAAAATGGATTTATATTAAATCCACCAATTAATTAAAAAAAATCAGTTATCAAAATAGCTTATCGATATATGTTTTAATCTTTCAAAAGATTTCTAAAATGATTAAATATGTACTAGTTAACATAATTATAATAAACTAAATTAAATTTCGAAAAAAATCTACTAAATAAATAAATTTTATAAACTCTAATTAAGATAAAATATCAATGCAGTGGTTTTATTTTTAGTTTAAAAAATATAATTTTATGGTGAAGTAATAACATAATACAAAACAAAGAGAGATTAATATAAGGGGTTCAGTCTCAAGATGAGGCATTGTACTTTCCACTGGGAGATCAACTTCTTCCAAGTAGTTTATATAAATAAAATTTTGATCCACTACATGGATCATGAATTACAATAATATAACTGTTATCAAGTACACACATGATCTCTTCTACAATTTTTTTTGGAAGTAAAGATAAAAAAGAACACAACTAGACCATTTCAAAATCATATTGGAAACATGTGTTGTAGATACCTGAACCTTGAAGTACATGGACATTACATTACTTTTGCGGAATACATAATACATAAAAAAAACAGACACACAAGGATCGTAATAGTTTAGTGTCTTTGGAAACTCGGAATATAAACTTCTAATAATGTTGAAATATCTTCAACAACTCCCATAACGATCTTCCCCTTTTTGTTTCCATACCTAAGACATTTCTTTATATCCTATGGAAAAGAAGTCATATAAAGGGTGAGCTCAAATGCTCAGTAATGGTAAGCATGGATAAAATAAAACAAATCATATACATTTGAATTTAAAAACATGAACATAAAGTTTAAACATCAAAATCTTGAGCAATGACATAAAACATGGAAGTACGTAAGGCATAGATCATAAAGAAACATTAATCATGATAAAATATCATTGGAATAAAACATGTAATTGTGGCAACCATTAAGCACATGTTATGATTTCCATAGTAGCCAAGGAATTTCTGCCAAGACCATCTTAGTGGACAAATTCCTTTTCTTAATTGAGTTCACTCCTCATTCCAGTCATGTATTACTGAACTGGTTTAACTTGACATTCCAGCCATGTATATCTCATGAGATATAAATATTTACCCAATGCATTGGAGGGAGATATAGGTCCCACCCATCTCATAATTAAATAATTCTTACTTGTGCCACAAAAAAACATACATCATTCATAATAACCCAATAAACAAAATGGGTTTCATAAACATCATCACATAATCCATATAAAAGAAATGGGTATCATTTCATAATAAAAAAAGTGAAACCATGTAAATCATAGAGACATGATAACTGAAACATAAACATATGAAATAATGTCATATTAGATGAAAAATGGTTTTGATAAAACACTTGAAATGAATTATTGAGGAAAATATCCTTTCTTCTTCAAAATCAATATCTTTCCACAAAATTTCATGCAATTTTAAAAGAAAAGGATTTTGTTGAAAGTAGTAATGAAATATTTTGGAGGAAGCTTCATGAAAATAAGGCTTCATAAAAGTGTAAAAATCCATTAGTGCCGTATAAGTTAAAAAAACATTCTCCACGTACTTTTGTCGGAAAAGTCAAAAAGTACCTCGTAACGTAAAAAAAAGAGAGATTACTTACATACCATGTATTGAAAGACAAAATGGTTAAAAAGGACATTAAAAATACATAAAAACACTTTTAGAATACATGGAATTGGATGATAATAATAACCCCAGCAAATACTTACGAATAAACAATCTCGGATAAGAACGACATTTGAAAGGTTATCCCTTACCTTAGGTCCGATATTCATCATACGTATACGATCCTCATGTATACTGATTTAAATAATATCATTGAATTATTAAATAATCATATTTATTGTTATTATATCATATATGGTTCACTTATGACTTTATATTACCCTTTCTTTTGAAAATTCCATGTTAAAGTAGTGTTTTGGGTAAAATCGTTTCATTTGTCGTTCGTGTTTTAACTTGTATTTATTGATATGATTACATAGATCATGATTACATACATCCAGAATGTAAAACATGATTTATATATAATATATTTTCAGAATATACATATATATAATAGATCGATAAATAGAAAGAAATACACTGTTCATGGAAACGGTAGGTCGTACGTACACATGTACCCTGTTTTCATTTCCTTATTGAATTGAATAGAATTAAGCAGATGAGATATATATATATATATACATAAATCCAGTATAATTATTATTTCATATATTTCATGATTACTTATTATATATACTTTATTATCATTCATGAATGGTTAACATGGAGAATGAATCTCATCGCATCGTGGAGACGGAAGTCCGTACGTACACACGAGCGATGATATCATTCCCAAAATTATAGAATTGGAGTAGATGGTATAATATATAATAATAAGTATGATGTTATAATACTCATATATAGTTTTTCTCTACACCATTATACTCATCCATTTATGGTGTTGGTGCAAAAACAGATTACACAACGGCGTGGAGACTGTATTCTGTACGTACGCACACACAGTGATTTTGTTTTCTGTAGGATGGATAAGAGGTGAAACAGGGTTGTTTCATATTTATAATAACATATCATAATATGAGGGATACTGATGTTATTACTTAATAATGAAAAAACTAAATAAGAAGACGTTGAAGAAGAAAGAAAATTGAATGAATCGGTAACAGATATTACCTCTTCTTTGACACGCCTCTTTGAAACCTCCCGTTAGGGTTCTCAATTTGGTCTTTGAGGATGACCAGGACCTCTAGGATGTTTCTAGGGAAGTGGAGAAGATAATTTTTCATGGTTTGGCTGAGATTGAAGGCTCAAAGTGGTATGAGGAAGAGATGTAGGAGGTGCCCTTTTATAAGGGAGGAGAGGGGAACCTTTGGAAATATAAGAAATATTAGTTTATATTAAATACCAACCGCACTTAAAAACATCAAAATGACTCATATACAAATATTAGATGATATAGGGTTGTAATATAATCAACAAATAAAATTTATACATGTTAGGAATCTATTTTAAACATTATCAACTTGATTTATCCTTATTTATCAATCTAATTTTATTTGTGGTAATAATATTTAAATTTTAAATTATTATAAATAATTACATATGTGTTGTGAATATTCCATAATTTGAAACTTTATGAAATTTACTACCATATAAATGTTAAATTTATAATTTTTAAATGTTATTGTGATTTGTAAACAATTTTATAATATGTTATTTTTATAAAATAATAATAGTTTCAATTTTGACACTATTCATTTATTTGAATTTAAATAAGCAATATATAGAAGATATGTTCAAACTAAAAAATTTTATAGATTCATAACATTTCATATTTATCTAAAAAATTAGTTGAGAACATTAAATAGTTCATATAATATTTATTTTAATATTTTTAAACCCATTTATTTGATATTTCTCGTAATAAAATAATTTCAACATCACTATTATGTCATCTTTAATGATAATTATTTAATCCCCAAAAATTCTAAATTAATTCATATGATGTATATAAATTTAATAACTTTCTGGAGACTATTAATTTTCGATTTTTCATTAATTGTATCACTAATTTAAAAATATTATACTTATAAGATTTAAGAAAGTGACATGTTGTCTCTTTCTTTTCTTTTAATAATAATTAAATTATTTTCATGGAAAAAAGTCTATAAAATGATTCTAATATTACCCTTAGGTGATATGGAAATAATATTAGTCATCCAATAGGATTTTTTACGGTTTTATATGAATTTTATAATCTTATATTTACCCTTAATTAACCGATTTACCATTAACTATGGTAAATAAAATTTACCGTAGTTACTATTCATAATGCCGAAAAATAAAAAGTAGTTTATTAACATAATTTGGAACCACTTATTACAAATATTGAATCCATTTTTCCAAATTCAATACACCAAAGTTTCAAAAATTAAATTAAAATTAATCATGTTGTTGAAAGAAAACGGGTTTTTGTTTAAAACATTGCAAAAGATTGAATTGATTTAACCTACGAATTCAAGGTAAATTCAATGCTAATGACATAAATTATATTAAATGGTAAAAATATATTATATTTATACTTTAAAACAATTCAAAATTATAATTTAACCACATAAATTATTACGATGGAAAAATTTGTTTTTAATTAAAATATCGCGTGTTTTTTAATATTCATTAAAATATGAAAGTTATCTTAATAATATGAATTTTTTTTCCAAGGTATAATTTTATATACTTATTCCAAAGAATAATTTTATTTTGTAAAATTGAATTTATAAACATGTCAAAACTAGATTTAAAGTGGGTGCGCCATCAAAAGGCGGCAAAACTGCATTTTAAAAAAAATACTTATTCTACCCGAAAAATTTATTTTGTTCACATAAAATGTTTTATAAAATTTATAAGATGAATAATAATGTTATAAAATTTAAAATTTGGTTAATATTATTCATAACGTCTAGTTTGTGATAATATTATAACCAAATATCGTTGTTTAGTGAAACCCGATATTGCATACAACACACGCTATCGAGGAAGGTCACGCTTGCGTGTAATGAAAGCCATGTCAGGGTTGCATGTAGTGCAAGACTCCTTTGTTGTTGCGTATAACAAAATCCAACCATATTTAATTTATACATTCACTATATATATACACTCAACGTTGCATAGAATAACTTCTATCAAATGAACTTGAAATTGTGTATAAGACGATCCAAGAATTGTGTTGCGTATACTGCAAGCTAATACAGTTTTGTGTATAGAACAAGATAATCATGGTGTATTATAAAACACATGATATCAAATAAATTTAAAAGAATACTTATCATAAAATCTCTGGGTGTTACATTCTACCCCCCTTAAAATGAATTTCGCCCTCAAAATTCGTCGGAGTTATAAATGGTTTGTTACTTGAGAATTTCTTTAATAGAAACCCAGATTATAAAAAAAGGAATGATAAAACAAAATTTTAAAAAGTGAAGTATGAAACATAACAGTTACCCAAATTAACTCATCACCAATTTTCCAAATAAGAGATCATAGGTGAAAATATGGATATGGAAGAGAAATCTAACCATGAAGTTCTGATGGAGAGTGATATAGAACAGGGCTATGAAAAATCCAACAATCAGAAAGCCATAGACTTGTGATGATATAAGGTACCATCTGATTCATCAGATATGAGTGAACTACGAAAATATTTTTGGTTTTCAATATCATTTCCCTAAAGTCGAAAATTTTGAATTAAAAGAAATACTTACTTGATTTTGGTGCAATCTCACTATTTTTCGTGCTTTGAACAATTTCCAATTCATCTCTTAAAGAAATGATGTCCAATTTGTTATTTGTGAAGTGTTAACAGATCATGTGATTGAATGATGGGTCATTCCATTTGTTTCAAACAAAAGGTTAGAAAAAGTTAAAAAAATATACATAAGTCCATCAATGGTGAGGTTAATCATATAAAATTCAAAAAATGAACTTATACATCCCCTATCATGCCTCTTAATAAAATAAAACTAGTTTTTACTAACCAGGGGCTTCCGGTAGGGCAGTGGTATACGGTAAAGGCCATTCGCACTTCGGTTGTGGGTTCGATTCCCATAGCCTTGTGTGACGCGATGGGATTCTGCCTGTCCCGCAGGTTGTCCTTTTTCTAAAACTACATTACTATAACATACCATCAATAAAATAATAAAAAGTTCTATCCTTAAACAATACTAAATTATTTCTAACATAATCCATTCCAATCTTTAGTCTTATCTAAAACAATTCTGTCCAATATCATAGTATAAAGAAAATGATTACTAGAATGTTTGTCTACCAAGAATGTGAATACAATAATTTATCCCACATATATCATAATATATATCTTGTTGGTTTTATTCGAAACAAATGAATACCGTAGACATATATTCTCTTGAAACATAAATTACCATAGAACCTTAGTGAAAACATGAATTCTATCAAAATTTAACTCTTTCCACATACAAAAATCCCAAAATTTCTATATACTCAAACCATGATATCACTTTGTCCTTATTTTAGTCATGAGCTCATGATTACTATCATATTATTTTCTCCTTATCCCTTCAATATGCGCATTTCATCTTTTTCCCAAAAATATTTCAATCACTTTTTCATGGTTACCAGTACCATATAATAATTGAAAACACATACATAGATATTCCAAAATTCCACAATACCATAAATGAGATTCCATGATACTATTGTGAAATTCCATTATATAAACACTTAATCATTACACGACATCATTTTCATACACAAAATCACAAATAGTGATCGCATGATACTTCGCTTCATCCTTTTCCTTAAGAGGTTTCTCACATTGATAATCATTAACCCGTGGATTAGGTCATTTATTAGTATAATGCCCCATTTCCTTGCACTTGAAGCATTGAAGCGTTGTTGGAGAGTTCTTTGTAGTCTTTTCTCTATTCACATCATTAGAAACCTTTTTCCCATTACTTCGACAATCAACTGCTCGATGATATTCTTTTCCAAACTTAAAACATTTTCTAGTACCTTTTAGGAAATATCCGCCATGCTTCTTTCCACACATTGAGCATAAAGGAACATTCATCTTCTTTTCACCATTCTTCTGAGATTTCTCCTTGAACTCCATTTTTCGTTTCTTGTGAAAACCATGAGATGGATATGTTACACCAACATCTAGTTCTACCTTGATATCACAAGTCACAATTTCGTCATAGCTACTGAAGTCTCTTATAGCTAATTCCCTTCCAATACTTGGTTTTAAGAAAATAAAAAATCGATCAACATTACTTTCAGGTTGGATGATAATGCTAGAAGAATTCCATGCAAGTCTTGTAAAATTCGCTTCTTATATACCAACAGATTCATCATCCTTTTGATTTAGTTCAAGAAACCCATTCTCCATCTTTGTTCTAAGAATAATAGGGAAATACTTTTTGAAAAATAAGTTCTTGAACTCGTCCCATTCCATGGAATCAATTTAATCTCGGGGCCTTGTATTCTTAATTAGCGTCCACCAATGGTCTGCTTCACCTTCTAAATGGTAAACTTCTAGAATGACTTTATCATGTTCTGAACAGCGAAGTATCAAAAATATCTTTTCAATGGTACTGATCCATTATTCAGCAACACGTGGATCAGAAGACCCATTGATAGAAGGTGGATGTTGCCTCATGAAGGACTCAATAGATTATTTTTCCCTCCTCAGTTCATTTGGAATTCCAGAATGATTCATAGCATGTGTAAGTATAGAAATAATATTTTTCACTCTATCTCCCATAATTTTGGTTTGTTCAGGAGGACAATCATTGCATCATCCATTACATTGACCAACACAGATCCTTGGGGTTCCAGCCATCGTCTATATGCCAAAAAGAATAGTGTGAGTGGAAAAAATCATGCTAAGAAAACAACATAATAAAGCGGGAGAACCTTCAATATCTAACATCTTATATTTAATTCTATGATTGTTATCCCAATTCTAGGACTATAACCTATACTTATACTTAACCTTAGAGACATCCCTAGACATACCTTAGAAATATCACTAGAGATCTCACTAAAGTTCTCGCATCCTAGTTTCCAAATGTTTACTAAACCTTTCCCCTGATACCAACTGTAGAGACCTGAAACATGACGTACATGGACATTACACTACTTTTGCAGAATACTTAATACATAACAAAAACAGACACACAAGGACCGTAATAGTTTAGTATCTTTGGAGTCATGGAATATAATCTTCTAATCATGTTGAAATATCTTCAACAACTTCCATAACGATCTTCCCCTTTTTGTTTCCTTACCTAAAACCATTCATTATATCCTGGGGAAAAGAAAACATATAAAGGATGAACTGAAATGCTCAGTAAGGGTAAGTATGGATAAAATAAAACAAATCATATAAATTTGAACTTAAAAACATGAAAATAAAGTTTAAACATCAAAATCTTGAGAAATGACATAAAACATGGAAGTACGTAAGGCATAGATCATAATGAAACATTACGAATGATAAAATAGCATGGGAATAAAACATGTATTTATGGGAACCATTAAGCACATGTTTTGATTTCCACAGTATCCAAGGCATTGCTGCCAAGACCAACATAGTGGACAATGTCCCTTTCTGAATCGAGTTCACTCCTCGTTCCAGTCCTGTATTACTGAACCAGTTTGACTTGCCGTTCCATCCATGTCTATCTCATAAGATATAAATATTTACCCAATGAATTAGAGGGAGATATATGTCCCAGCCATACTATAATGAAATCATTCTTACTTGTGCCACAAAATAAACATACATCATTCACAATAACCCAATAAATAAAATGGGTTTCATAAACATAATCACATAATCCATATAAAATAAATGAATATCATTTCATAATACGAAAAGTGAAACAATGTAAATCATAGAGACATGTTACCTGAAACATACACATATGAAATAATGTCATCTTAGATGAAAAATGGTTTTGATAAAACACTTGAAATGAAATCTTGAGGAAAATATCCTTTCTTCCTCAAAATCAATCTCTTTCCACAAAATGTCATGAAATTTTAAAAGAAAATGATTTTTTTGAAAATAGTCCTGAAATATTTTGGAGGAATTATCATGAAAATAAGGCTTCATAAAACCGTAAAAATTCATTCATGTCGTATAAGTTAAAAAAACACTCTCCTCGTACTTTTTTCGGAAAAGTAAAAAAGTACCTTGTAAAGTAAAAAAAAGAGAGATTACATACATAACATGTAGTGAAAGAAAAAATGGGTAAAAATGACATTAAACATATATAAAAACACTTTTAGAAAACATGGACTTGGATGATAACAATAACCCCACCAAATACTTACGAATAAATAATCTCCGATAAGAACGAGATTGGAAAGGTTATCTCTTACTTTAGGTCTGATATGTTTCGTACGTATACGAACCTCCTATATAATTACTTAAATAATGTCATTGACTTATTACAGAATCATATTCAATGTTATTATATCATATATTGTTCATTGATTACTTTATATTACCCGTTCTTTTGAAAATTCCCTCTTAAAGTAGCGTTTTGGGTAAAATCATTTCATTTGTCGTTCGTGTTTTAACTTGTAATTATTTATATGAATACATAGATCATGATTACTTACATCCAGATTGTAAAAAATTATTTATATATAATATATATTCAAAACATACATATATATAATAGATCGATAAATAGAACGAAATACACCGTTCATGGAGACGGTAGGCCGTACGTACGCATGAACGCTGTTTTCCTTTCCATATTGAATTGAATAAAATTAAGTAGACGAGATAAATATATAAATAAATAAATCCAGTATCATTATTATGTCTTATAATTCATGATTACTTATTATCTATACTTTATAATCATTCATGAATGGTTAACATGGAGAATGAATCTCATCGCGTCGTGGAGATGGTAGTCCGTACGTACACAGGAGCGATGATATCGTTACCATAATTATAGAATTAGAGTGGATGGTATAATATATCAGAATCAGTATGATGTTATAATAACCATATATAGTTATTATTTACACCATTATACCCATCCATGTAAGGTGTTGGTGCAAAAACAGATTACACCACAGTGTGGAGACGGTATTCCGTACATACGCACGCGCGATGATTTTGTTTTCCATAGGATGGATAGAAGGTGAAATAGGGTTGTTTCATATTTATAATAACATATCAGTATATTAGGGATATGTTTGTTATTACTTCATAATGAAACAACTAATGAATAGTAAGTTTCCGAAGAAATAAAATTGAAAGAATCGGTAACGGATATTACCTCTTCTTTGACACGCCTCTTTGAAACCTCCTCTTAGGGTACTAAAATTGGCCTTTGAAGAAGACCATGACCTCTAGGATGTTTCTAGGGAAGTGTATAAGATAATTTATTAGGGGTGTGACGATCTTGAAGGCTCAATGTGGTGTGAGGAAGAGAGGGAGGAGGTGCCCTTTTATAAGGGAGGAGAGGGGCACCTTTGGAAATATAAGAAATATTAGTTTATATCAAATACCTACCCCACATAAAAACATTCAAAATGACTCATATCGGAAGATTAGATGAGATAGTGTTTTAATGTCATCAACTAATAAAATTTTGACATGTTAGGAATCCATTTTAAACATTATCAACTTGATTTATCCTTATTTATCAATTTAATTTTATTTGTGGTAATAAAATTCTAAATTTTAAATTATTATAAATAATTACATATGTGTTGTAAATTTTCCATAATTTAACAATGTATGACATTTTAGACCATATAAATTTTAAATTTATAAATTTAAAATATTTTTGTGATTTTTATACAATTTTATAATATGTTATTTTTATAAAATAACAATAGTGTCAATTTTGACACTATTCATTTATTTGAATTTAAATAAACAATATACAGAAGATATGTTCGAAATAAAATTTTTAATAGATTCAAAACATTTCATATTTATCTAAAAAATTAGTTGAGCACATTAAATAGTTCATATAATATTTTTTTAATATTTTTAAAACCATTTATATGATATTTCTCTTAATAAAATAATTTCAACATCACTATTATGTCACCTTTAATGATAATTATTTAATCCCTAAAAATTCTAAACTAATTCATTTAATGTAGATAATTTTATTATCTTTTTGGAAACTATTCAATTTTTATGTTTCATTAAGTTTGTCACTAAATTAAAATTATTATACTTATAAGATTTAAAAAGTGACATGTTGTCACTTTCTTTGGTTTTATTAATAATTAAATTATTTTCAAAGAAAAAAGTCCATTAAATTATTCTAATCTGACCCTTAGGTGATATGGGTCTACTTTTAGTCATCCATTAGGATTTTGGTAGGTGTTAGGATAGTTTTATAATCTTATATTTACCCTTAATTACCCGATTTAACTTTAACTAAGGTAAATAAAATTTACCGTAGTTACTATTCATAAAGCCGAAAAATAAAAAGTAGTTTATTAACATAATTAGGACCCAATGATTCAAAATATGGAATCCATTTTTACAAATTCAATACACAAAATTTGCGGAAATTAAATTAAAATTAATCCCATTCTCGAAAGAAAACTTGTTTTTGTTTAAAACATTGCAAAAGATTGAATTGATTTAACCTATGAATTCAAGGTAAAATCAATTCTAATTAAATAAATTATATTAAATGGTAAAAATATATTCTATTTATAATTTAAAACCATTAAATATTATAATTTAACCACATTAATCATTACGATGAGAAAATTTGTTTTTAATTAAAATATAGCGTGATTTTACTATTCATTAAAATACGAAAGTTATCAGAATAATATGAAACTTTTATCCAAGGTAAAATTATATATCCTTATTCCAATGAATAATTTTATTTTGTAAAATTGAACTTATAAACATGTAAAAAACTAGATTTACTGTGGGTGCGCCATCAAAAGGCGGAAAAACTGCATTTTTTAAAAAATACTTATTTTACCTGAAAAATTTATTTTGTTCACATAAAATGTTTTAGAAAATTTATAAGATGAATAATAATGTTATAAAATTCAAAATGTGGTTAATACTATTCGTAACGGCTAGTTCAGGATAATATTATAACTATATATCGTTGTTTAGTAAAACCCGGTATTGCGTACAACACATGCCATCGAGAAAGGTCTCGATTCCGTGTAATGAAAGCCATGTCAGGGTTGCGTGTATTGCAAGACTCCTTTGTTTTTTCGTATAACAAAATCCAACCATATTTCATTTATACATTGAATATATATATACAATCAACGTTGCATAGAATAACTTCTATCAAATGAACTTGAAATTGTGTATAACACGGTCCAAGAATTGTGTTGCGTATACTGCAAGCTAATACGGTGTTGCGTATAACACAAGATAATATTGGTGTAGCATAAAACACATGAAAACAAAAAATTAAAAATAATACTTATCATAAAATCTCGGGGTGTTACATGTGTAAAAGGTATTGAGAATATATATAATTATCATCCAATTTAATCTAGGAAATAGTGTGTTTTTAATAAAAAAATAATTTACACTACACATAATGAAAATATTAATAAACAGAACGAGAAAATAAAAAATTTTAAGGGATAATGTTCTTCATTCTGTTAGGTCCTAGAGCTCATAACTCATTGAATGTGATATGATCTAAGGATAGAGTGGTGTTTCATAAATCTACTTTAAAATATATTTTCATGGACTATTTTTTATTTAATGTAAGAAATAAATGGATCTAAATACTTCTACAGTGTCCTCAGTAAACTATAGTCATGTAATCATTCTTCCAGTTCAGGAGATAATTCACAACTCTCATGCAAGTGACTATCTCTATGTGTGTTCATTATTTCATCAACATGCCTATTCTTTATGAAGATATTATATTAAATTTCTAAGAGCATCAATATCATGTAGAAGTATCTAGATTCTTTCTACACCTCATAATGTATGTATGAATCAATGTTATATTGAAAGTATATAATAGTTAATGCACAATAAATAAAATAATTTTCAATATTAAATTTAATAAACTAATCATTATTAATATTAAATTAAAAATCATATGTAAATTAAATATTGGTAGAGATTATTTTATAAGGTGACACTGGAAGTCTATAAATCTGGTAAAGGCTTAGTTTTTGGTAGTGAGACATTAGATCAATTTCTTAATCTGGGTGTCAAGAAAATTAGCAAAATGTCCTTGGAATTATGACACATTATATCAATGTATATGTCTAGTGGTATTCCAGGATGGTGGGGACTCATACAGTGTCAAGTTCACATCACATTAGTAACTAATTAATAATGGTGAGACTTTGCATTAATGGTCAAAATTATGTTTTAGAAGTGACTCATTCTGATGGTGAGTCATCGTAGTACATAGATGATTATAGATCCCAGCGGTGATTATTTATTTATGTTGACTCATCTGTGGTGATGATAAATATTGGCGGTGCGTATTTCCCATACCTTTTTATTTTTTTCCATTCGATCATTTGATGTAATATGATAACATAAAACATAAAGCTCATTTAGATCATAATAAAAATTATTTGGAGATCATTAAAAAAGGAGTTTAATAATCAACCGCTTTCTAATGGTCAATAATCATGGAATATATATAAAAATCAGTATGGTATCAAATGAAAAGAAATATAAAATGAAATATATCTGAATGATAGATAAAAAATAGTATTATAGAAGGGTAGATACAAATATGACATTAAAGACATATCATTCAAAAATAAATTTCACATAGTTCTCACACTTTTTGTATTATAAAAAATTTTACAGTAATATGGGAAAAGTTATTGAATATGAATAAAAAATTAAATTCAATAGAAAAAAAATTATATAATGAAACCAATGTTGAGTAAGAAGATAATTTACATAGAGAAAATTCATTGTGGGTATAGTGAAAATTTTCCAAAAAAAATGTACAAAAACAAACTCCCATTAAAATCCAAAATTTCATTGATATATGCCTCTAATGTTCAGTTGAATGTACTAAAGGAGCTTATCTATTTTCATTATGTGTTATAGAAGCTATATAAATCAAGGCCAGAGCTTCAGAAGAAATAATTATAAGAACATATTTTATATCTGATGGAGGTTGAGGATCATTTATGAGGATGGGATTAAGGTGAATAACGTCTTGACTGGGAGATAGGGAAAATTGTTGGAATCTGCATGGAAATTTTGAAAGATGGATTTGGTTAATTATTAACATGATATACTATGGATCCCAAGTTGGAGTAGATAGATGGTATATTACAATTATAGTTTCACATGATACAATAAGAGAACCATGAACATGAAAAAAATGTCCCCAGCAGATTGAAAATGTCCATTCTGATGTTGTCACCCCATTGCATTTCACTAAAGAAGCCTTTATTCTCTTCTATAAATATTTTCCACAAAGGATTTATGACCTTCAATTGATCGTCTTCTTCCTTAAAGGATAATGTGAAAGGAGTCATCCTAAAATTTCATTGGAGAAACATAAAATTTGAATCCATTAAATTCTTAGTATATATACATTATTTATAATAAATTATGTCTTTGGATATAGTCTCTCTGTTAGAATTCAGGTCCATTGAATATTTTTAATCAACATGTGAAAATTTATCACTATTTCACCTTATACTTCCTATGGTTTCATGAGGTTGTGTAGTAGAGTATCTTGAAGTACTAGTTGATGTATCTCAAAGATCTTATCTGACTATTTACCTAAGAAACAAATATCAATGTCACGAGAAAGATGATAACATGAAATAGATTCTATATAAGTAATATTCTCAATTCTATCAAGTAGAGAATCAATAAATGTACAAAAGTCTATATTCAACTTCTAAAAATAGATTTTTGTGCTCTAAATCACTAAAAAGTCTTTTATTGTAAATTTAAATATACAAAATATGGTGAATCTTTTCTAGTTTAATATGTTGAATAACCAATTAAAATAAGTATATCGCATCAAGTTCACTCATCCTAGTGATAACAGGTTCCATATATCTCAATTTCACAAATAAGTATGAAAAATGTTTTACACTGAATGAATCCAAGTCACCATTGGTGACCACATCACCATTATCGGAGCTAGTGAGTTTACTCTATTAGAATAAAATATTTTTAACAATACATCAACATCAATCCCATAAACTATATATCCCTTAGGATCTCATTCATTTCAAAGATATGGTGCACCATTCATTGATGGGATGCCATGAAATATTCCCCATTCCTTAATCTTCCGATCTATCCAACAATTAGAAGTCATTGAAAAACTAGACTCAATAACACTAGGTAAAACTACAGAATGTTTTGCAGCTATATACAAAATCACATCTAGTAGAACAAAAGGTGTCTCAATTTTTCCCTACCCAACAAAAGTAGTTGTATCGTCTTTTTCATCATCAACTGATGTCTCAATAGTATAAGACTCAACACACAATTGTACATCAAATTTTTTTTCTCACCAACTACATACTCATCTTCAATATGTTCAACAACTTTATCATAATTAAATGATTCTATATCTACAAAAAAAACAATAATCTACTCAATAAAAACTAAATATGAAATTTACTGATCAATTGACACAGATACATTATCAACACCATAAATTGTATCAAACCAGTTGATTACATCCATGATTGGGGAATTTCTCCAGGTCAATTAATGCATCATTAGTATCTATTACTATTTATCGAACAAATCTCATGCTTTCATATAATTTATAAATAAATCCTCCAAGGGAAGGGATAAGATCCTCATGTAGTTCTATAACTTCATGTATAATTCTTCCATAGGAACCATCATGGCCAGAATCTACATCAGCATCATCTCCACATCATTCCTCATCTTCCTTATCACCATTATCTTTATCTAATTTATAATTTTCTTAAATAGAAATTTTATATATACAGTGGTCTCTTATTCATCACTGTTTAGTAGTTGATCTCTTTTAGGGGGATTCCTAGGTGAATTAGGATATCTAAAAGTTATAGGAGAAGATCTAGGAGAAATGTTAGTGCCACTTCCAAAAAAAATAGAAAAATAATTCTCCTCATCATCCTTAGAGATAACAACATATTATTACTCATAATAATGTTATTACTAAAAAATTTCATTAACCTCCAGAATAGGGTAAACAAGATCCTTTCTTCGGGAAGGATGATCTACAAGACTAAACTCATTATAAATCATTTCACTATGGGCTACAAATTGATTCTTACATTGGTTACTACTAATTTTAATCATTCTAAATATTATTATAGTAGTGTATAAACCACCAAAATATGCTCAATACTCATCATAATCAGTAACTAAACCATTTATATTAAGAAGATAAGGAATAAACTTCATTTAGATTTGGGAAATGGACCATGATGTATGCTTGATCCTTTCCAGCAAAAGTAGAAAAAGATATTATCAATGGTTTATCTTGTTTCCTATTTCCATATGTCATAATAATAGACATCATGATACCTTAAAGTATAAAAATCACTCTTTATTAGACACAAAATTTGTTGTGTGAATTTAGAAACCAATTTTTATTATTCATCCAACTCAGAAGCTGTTATCCATCACACAACTCTATATCTTGTAAATTCATAAGATCATATTCATAAATTAAGTCATCACATGACTATGTAGTATTTCAGTAATAATCATTACACTCACACTCATATGGAAATTTAAAACAATCATCCCACTTATTAAATAAAATAGTGATTATCTGATCGTTATCTAGGATTCTTATCCAGTCTACTCTTTTTCCATGAAAAGAGAACTCCATATACTAGTAAAACTCATATACCAAACTAGGATTAAATTTTCTCTCGTATAAAGATAACCATTACATCCATAATAGGTATTGTAAAAAACTCCAAACTATGGACTTAATTGAATGAATCCATTCATCTGGAACATCCATTTATGTGACAACTACTCTATTTGAGTGCTCAGTATTCATTAGTTCTATTGCAATAGGATGACACGGTTCCCAATTTCTTTTCTTTGATAGATGTGACTCATTTAGAGAAGATTATATTGGATATTTCAAATTGTCCATAGAGGCCAGATTGATCAATTCTAGTATTGGTAAAGTCAGTGGATCACAAAAAATCGGGAGGTAAAAGGATACAAAAAGTTTGACGCAAGGGATAATGTTCATTGAAGTTAGACAATGAGCTGCATTTATAACACTTGGGATTTAGTTAATCAAAAATATAAAATTGAAATTATAATTTAATATTATAAAATGAAATATAAATTAAACCAAAACAATGAAATTTAAATAAACCATAAAAAATAAATTCAACGGTTTAAAACCTCACTAAATGAAAAATTTAAAACGTCATGATAAAATTTTACAACAGTGAAAAATATCAATATCACAATGGTGAGAAGTATAACGGTGAGAAGTCTCAATGGTGATACATACCCAATGGTGTGAAATACCCAATGGTGAGTCCTAGAAAATTATATTTGACTAACATTTATCAAACCAAATTTATGTTTGATGTAATTCATTCTATCATAATTCAATAGGTTAGTGAATATATCAGCAAGCTGCTGTTATGTTCGATCATATTCAAGAGTAATATCTTCCATTTGAAAATTATCTCTCAAAAAGTGATTTCTTAGATCAATATTATTTTTTCTAGAATGTGATAATGGATTCATTGAAATATTAATAACTCATGTATTTTCAAAATATATATATACATGTCAAAAATGATTACCATAGTCTAGTAATCTATGTATCATAAAAAATGTTTATGCATAAAATCTACCAACATATACTTATTATTCATTAGTATTATATAGTACAAGATATTTTTTCATTACTAAAATAATAAACTTGTGACATTCCAAATAAGTGACATGTTACATAGGTTCTTTTTTTTTCTAAATTATATCCAACAAAATAAATATCTAAATAATTAAAAAAAAATAAAATGCGTGTCTACTTGGGTAAAAAAATCCTATATTGGTTGTTTATTTTAGGTATTTGATAATTATTTTTACAAAAACTAGCTCTGAATCATTTTTATTTTCTTGAATGACATCTCGCATACACAAACAGAACCTAATATCAAGTAAGCTATCAGTAAGGTAGAGACGACTTCCAATCTTACCTATCTAATAGGTATTGATCATTTGGTTTCTCAGCTTTATTAGGATACACCCTATACATAATACCTATATGAGTATCAATACTAATAGTGTCATCCAATTGAAATTATTTTAAAAGATTCATTCAATATTTATTTGGATTTAAAATTACAACTTTTTTTAAAAAAAATCAGAATTCAATGAAAAATTATTAGTTCGCACATCAATGTTAGATAAAATTCATTTTTCATAATTTTAGAAAAATAAATACATAAGGAATCATTTGAAGATAAATAAAAATATAATCTATCTATATTTTTTCACAAAACATGTTTTTAAATAATTTTTTATAAATTTTGGGATCATTGTTAAATTTTGGAAAAACTTTTGAAATATGAAAAGTGTTGATCCAATAATACAATGATATAGGATCTTATTTAAAGAAATATAATTCTTATGTTAATTTGAAAACGTAGTTTGAAAAATAAAGAATTTGAAAACCCTGTGGTTGTTCGAAAAAAACATCCTTGAATAAATATTCATTTCTGAAATCACTATTGACATCAATTTGGTAATGTTTGAAAAATATATCTACAACATAAGCTGATTGAATTCTAATGGATTCAAATATAGATAATAGTGAAAAATATATCTTCATAGTATATTCTTTCTTACTCACTATAACCATGTTCACATAGTCTATAATTTTTTCGTACTATGGTGCTTGACTCAACCACCTTGTTTGTAAAAACTCATCAAGTGACTATAGTCAACCGGTCATTGGGTCTATCCAAAAGTTCCCATAATTTGTTTCTTTCAAATTCATTTATATCTTTTTTCATATCCATTTTATATAATTAAACATTGAATGCATCATTGATGTTATTTAGTTCATGTTGAGATAAGAAAGATTGTGTTTTACCTAATTTCATAGAGAATATATTGTATGTGTAATTCTATCTAGGTACCAAATTATTGAATTTAAAAGATGTGACAACAGAGTTCTACCAGATCTAGGAAAATTATGGCTAAACAATTTATGTTCATCTATTGGTTTCGGTTCATGATGTTCTTGAAATCCCCAAGAACGAGATGATTTTTCGATTTTATTCACATCAAAATTAGTTGGTTTGGAATTCAATTTTAGTGATGATAAATAAACCTCATGGTTTTCTAAATAGGGTTTAGGCCCACGTGGATCCACCTATTCAAATTTAACATGATCAAAATCTTCTATAGTCTTGGCAATTTTAATAAAACTCTATTAGCCTTACTGGAGGGTGAATAACCTTGGATAATTCCTTCATCACATTTGGATGAAATTATCTCTTAATTATCCATATTTATAATAATAAATAATTTTTAAAATAATGCTCAATTGTAATTAAACAATAGATTTAAATTATTATAAAGATCACAATGGATATTCATTAAGGTTAGTATAATTAAACTAAATTGACTATATAGTAGGTTGTATTTATCGAAATTTCCCATAAATAGATAGTTAAGTCATATAAAATTTAGTATTGGCCGAGATATCTTTTTATGAATTCTATTTCTTATTTCAACAACTCTATTCTTCTGAGTGGTCCTAATAGAAGAGAGTTTTTGACTATAGATATTTTTTTAAAAGAATGATATAATGACATGATTTTTAAATACACGACTTTGTTCACTTATTTGGGTATTAATAATAATTCCAATTGGATTTTATACAGTCCTAGTGTACATTGTAATGTAAAAACATGCTTTACGTTTGTGAGATAAAATAATTCACACATATACCTAGAAAAGTAATATAATATTAAATAGAAATAGTGATCCTCATTTATACTAGAAGCTATAAATAGCATAATTAAATCAATATAGATCAACTTAAGAGGTTTAAAAATTGATTCTTTATTGATCGATTTAAACTAAATACTGTGCAGATTCCAATTTGGAATCGGGTTATAGACATTGTTATTTTGGAATTCATGTATTGGTAGATTCATGAATAAATATATATTACTAAGCTTCTTACATGAAATCATATTACATTGGCCTAATATATTATGATTAATGGATGAATCCTTTGTAAAATAACCAAAGGTGTAATGATTTTTGTAAATTCAATAATTAATATCAACATTATAAACATTTTCATTCTTTAAGGTAATATAAACCAAATATTCATTAGATTAAAAAATATTTTATGAATTATTTTAAAAATTAACATTAAAATCAACTTCACATTATTGTGATATGGTAATCATGTCATACATCAATATATCAAAAAACAGTATATTGGAAATTAGAATAGAAATGATGTTACCAATTTGTCCAAAGTCGATGATTTACCCTTTAGCATTATCACCCAAGGTAACCTAAAAAACATCAACCTTTCTTAGGTTCTTGATGCTATATTAGTATATTTTCGTATTCCATTATCATCTTATATCCATGTACCATATAATTTTATAAGTGGTCTTCAAGAATATTTCCTCAGAGGCATCACTCATGATGAACATGTTGGATCAATCAAGATTTTTTTTAGGATTTGAAACAATGTTACTAGAATTGTCCCCATAAAAACCCAATGTTGCATTAATGGATTTATTATACCTTCAATCGTTGTTATCATATTTATTTTGTTTTTATTTTTCTCGATAGTATTCTTTAAAATGTTCTTTTATTTTTTACTCATTATAATTAATTTCTTTATCATCCCACTTTAAATATTTTTATACCTGCCTTTACTGTCATACATTCCATTATAACTAGGATTGTTGGAAAACATATATTTACTATACAATTTTTTGAATCTCATTGCTTGATGGGCCAATTTCTCGTCAATATCTGGAGGTTTCTAAATTTCAACTGAACTTAAAATTTGTAGGTTTTATTTTAATTTTTTATTGTATACAATTGACTTTAAATCTTCAGTCTTATTTTTTTTCATTAAATATTACTTACTATTGAAATTCAACTCTTCAACATATATCTAAAATTTCCTAATTAGTTCCTTAATTTATTTATTCTGATGTCATCTGATTCATCAATTGAAACATATGTGTCTAACCTTTTTTTATAAGGAACCATTGCAGTCTAATAATCTGGTATTTTTCATACACTGTATTTCATTGAGTGCTAATGGTGTTAAAAATTATATTAAACCTAAGATAAATGTATGAAATTAATTCATTGGTATTCATCTAGGAATTATTAAAAATAATTTTATATGTATTAAATATCATTTTTTTTGAAATTTTTTATTTCTTCATGAGAAACAACAAATGTCTCCCACATTTTTTAAAAAGTTTTTACAAGAAGATTTTTTTAATGTCATCATCTCTTAAGTCATAGTAAAGGGAATTAATATAAATACCATTTTTATTATAAGATAACATATTTTTATCATTTTGTAGTACTTATAGTGGAAATAGGTAAATAATATATATCCCCATTAGAAGAACAAATATCACGACCCATACTCTCTCTATGCATTTTCATTTTGATCTACCATGAAACATAATTATTTAAATTGAAAAAAAATTATTGTAACATCCTATGTATTTATAGAATAATAATTATTCATATATATTAATATTTATCAATAATATATTAATTTTTGTTAAAGGAATGTCTTTTTCCTATAGCATACTCGACACACAACAATGCGTTTCTATGAAAGCTTCTGTTGCAGACAACATTAAGTTATAAAATAATAATGCAATAATAATATTGTTCTTTAAAATGAGAGTTAATACGTAGCTAGTATATTGGTGGGAATGGACAAAATGGGGGATTCCAGAAGGTGATAAGTGATGCCCTTGGAGGCTTTCTGTGCTCTGATGCCAGAACCTCTTGAGGCATGGATGTCTCGGTTGCTTGTTTATGTTTGTAGATGGAAACGTCCCAATATCTGCTGAATAAGATATTGATTCCGATTCAGGATGCCTGTAGTTGGAGTTAGGAGATCTTTAATCTAGTCCTCCCCAAGTTTGGCTCCCACAGCCTTCTACATGGACACTCTCTGCAGGTCTATATAAGATGTCATCAAAAGGACTGGCATGCTCCCCCCATAGTCTTGAACCTTAGAGATAAGTAGGAGGCCTCATACATCTATCACCCTTTACAACTTCAAATGGTAGAGAATTCCTCTGGTAGCGCTTCAAGGATGGTACCATTATCAATTTCTGTCAGATCAGCTTAGTGTTCTTTTTCATCGCCCGAAGCAGTGGAGGCGTCCAGCCAGGCTCTTGTCCCATTCATCCCAAAAGCTGGATATGCTCTTCAGGTTGGGCCTTCCCTTCCCCCACTGCATGATTTCATGCTCCTAAAAGGCTTGCACATGGAGGAACACATGCTAATCATTCTACCCATCCTGCAGGCTTACTAGCCCTCCCACCCCATCCCTTAGCTCTTCCCTGCTCCTTTTTCAAAGTCTCTGATCCGGGATGGTCCCCCTATGGTGAGCGTTAGGATACTTCTACCCCTGTGTGGGTGTAGAACCTAGCGGCATTAATAAATTGTGACAAGGAGTCAGTGAGCACTCCCTCTCATACACCCAAGTTCAGATTTCTGCCTAACTCCTGCCCTATGATTTCTGTTTCTACAACTGGTATGGAGTATTCCAAACCAGAGAGAGTTTTCACACGATCTCAATCAAGGAATCTAAAGGAGAAGAAACCCCCCTTTTCAAGAAGTTCGCCAGCTCTGGAGCCAATGCCAATACCATCTTTTTTAAATGATTACAGCTCTCATATGGATTGCCCTGGGCCTGGGTGCCTGGGTCAAGAATGACTTTCTCTCCTCAACAATCAAAAAACATAAAGTTCATTTTGTAGCAATCATTGAGAATAAGAAGAATTCCACCATAATTAAAGATTATACCAGTAATCTTAGTTTGAAGTGATCCATGCATGCCGACCCATCTAACAAACAAATTTGGTAATTTTGGCACAAAGACTACTCGGTTGATCTGGATGAAGCGAGTGATTAATTCATTAATGCTAGGGTCTCCAAAGGCGATATGTCTTTACTAATTATGATTTTGTATGGACATTTTGACTGTTTTCAAAGAAAAAATTTATGGAGGGATTTAAACGCTTTTGATCCTGTCGATAATCCATGGTTTATTGGTGGTGAATTTAATGTGGTGGATTTCCCTGAAGAATGGAAAAGAAGATTCCATTTCTAGAGGAAATCAATCATATAATTTTTTCAGTTCATGGCCAGCAAAGGCCTCATCGACCTTGTCTTCATAAGTGAATTTTTCATCTAGTGCAAAAACCGCCGGGGACCTAATCGCTCGTGGAGTCGGCTGGACAAGTGTGTAGCCAACGTGAAAGCATAGACCATGTTTTCAAATTCAATTTTTATACACCTGGTTTGAGGGATTTCAGACCACTCTCCATTGTTGGTTTCCATATCTCTTGAGCATGATCCTCTGGAACATTATTATTTCTGCCATTAGTGGGTTGAATTTCCGGGTAACCAGAACTTGGTACGTGAGACATGAAACAAGACCTTGAAAAGTCACACATGGGTTTCCATTCATGAGAAAATAAAATTCCTTAAAACCCTCCTTCAAATGTGGAGGAATGAAACTCATCCCAAAGACGTTGTCCTGAACAATACCATGCAGGAGGTGGATAGCCTAAAGTCAATGATGAAAGAAACATGGGATGATCAAACCGTTGAGAATATTCCTAAGAAGAAGGAGGTTGTGGCGGAAATTCTACTACAACAAGAACACCTAAAAAGGGATGCATCAAGGATTAAATGGCTTAGAGAGGGGGATGAGAACACTGTGTATTTCCAAGCCTTCATAAAATATAGGAAGAGACCTATTAAAACTAACATTCACCTTGAAGATGGATCCTATACAGATGATTGAGATCGTGTGGGGATCTTGGAACACTATTTTTTCAAAGACCGGCTTTCTGGATATAGTTCTAGGATGCCGAATGGGTATAAAAGAGTGGAGAATGGGATCATTGAGGTCATTACCAACAATGTTTCTAATCAGGACAATGAAGGGCTGAGCACCATGCAAGATGAATTGGAGATTTATAATTCCATGATGAACCTTCATCCGGAGAGTTCTATGGGTCCCGAGGGCTTCCCTGTATCCTCTTACAGGTCATCGTGGGATGTGTTGAAGGTATACATAGTGCCATAAATCTAGGATTTCTTAAAGGGAGGTTTCCTTCTGAGTGTTGTCTGTGCCACCACTGTGTTTATTCTCCCTATAATCTAGAACCCCTCCTCTATCATGCATTATAGACCAATAAGTATGTGTAACTTCCTATATAATATTATTTTGAGAATCATCAATTTGAAGCTATCCTCCCACCTCCCTCGATTGTTCTCATTGGAGAAGAATGGTTTCGTGAGGGGTCAGTCTATCCAATGTGCCATCGCGCTTGCTCATGAAACGATAATGGATATTAACCACTAAACTCGGGGATCCAACATATCTGTCAAAGTAGACATGAACCAAGCATATGACTATGTGGAGTGGCGTTGCATTAACAACGTTCTGGTAGGAATAGGCTTTTCCTCATGGTATATTGATCTTATTTTCAGAGGTGTTAGCTCTCTGAGGATGGCGGTCTCTTTATTGTGAATGTCTTATGGTTTCTTCAAGACTACTTCTGGCCTGAGGTAAGGAGATCCTCTTTCTTAGATAATCTTTATAATCGATCAAGATGTCCTCAGTCGTCTCATCCACAAGATAAACAAAAAATATATAGATTATGGCCTACTACAGAAGTATGCGAGCTCAGTCCATCTCTCACATGTTGTTGGTAGATGAAACACTCATTTTCATTAATGGTGGGAGAACCTCACTTAAAGGCCTACACAAACTTTTGGAGTTGTACTGCCATTGGAGTGTCCAAGTCTTTAATAAAGATAAGAGTATCTATTACATATCAAACAAATGCACCCTCAGTCAAAGCATGGAGGTCCTGCAGTCTCTTAACCAGTATGGAGGGGTTTTCCCCATGGATTACATTGGAGCCCTTGTTTCACTTGGAAGAGTTAGGATTTGGTATTTTTAATTTAACTCCAGTAATATTTTGTATCATATCATCAATTAGAAGAATATGTAATTATCTTTTGGAGGTCATATTTCCCTAATCAACAGTGTCTTATTGGCCACCCCTGTCTATGCCCTCTCTATTATTCAAGCCTCGAAGGGTGCCCTAAAAAATATTGATAAACATCTTGCTAATTTTATATGGGACCATCTTGGGAAATCTAAACAGCATTGGGCCTCTTGGAAGAGGATGGTAATGCCGAAAAGGGAAGGAGGCATCAATGTTCACAACCTCAAGGAAACTATATCATGCATGCATGTGAAATTAGCATTGGATATTCTAGAACAACTCTATCTCTGGGGAAATACCATGTATGCATAGTACGACATTAAACTAGTGATGGGTAATGGTAGCTCTCCCTTCTGGTAAAGAATTTATCAACTCACCTATGTTCTTATTTGACATTCTAAATGGATTATTTAGAGGGGAGACATCTATTTTTGGAATCACAACTGGGCAGGGGAAGTGATTGGCTTCCCGGGCAGTCTTGCTCCTTCTCTTACATTCATGGAGGCCAGAGAGTACCCATTTCTCATCAATGCTATGCTGGATGATGATCAAAATCCCACCTTAAGCATCATTGAGATGTCTATAGAACCGTACCAATGTGTGTTCACTCCTTCCAAGTTGGGGGTATTCACCATGCGAAATTACCACCACTCACAAGCAGTTCTGGAGAATGAGGATATTTGGAAAGACATTCTATGGTATTAAACAATTCCATCCAAATATAAAATTCTGTTATGGATGATCAGGAGCAGAGCCACTCCCACATATTACAATGTTAAATGTTGTGGAATTCCGAATGTGTCTAGATGTTTATGTTGCAGAACTAGCTAGGAATAAAATTCAACACACCTATTCTTCTAGGGTGATTGGGCGTACACTGTGTGAAGCTACATTTTGGAATTCACCAGATTCCTAGATATTAAAATGATGTACCTCCCATTTCTTGACATGTGATTTAATGGCTCGGGTGACAGGGGCCTAGAGAAGCTTGTAAGTTCCTTGATCATGCACGCTGTCAGTTGGTGTATATGGCATGCCATGAATAACTAGAGGCACGACGAGGTCCAATACTCTAGTAATTCCATCATCATCCAAATGAATTCCCTTATTCTTGACTAGGGTGGTCTCTCCAGTATGTGGTGAGTAGCTCATTCACTCCGCTGGATGAATGTGAGGCAGCAACGTTCCCAGGCAGTAGAAACCACTGTAATAGGACATTGGGTCTAATGGAACCCACCATCTAGGGGTTTTCAAGATAAACACTGAGGGTTCATTTAGTATGTGGGTCTGGCGAGGGCGTGTGGCTATCTGGGACTCTCACGTATTAGTCTAGCTTGCCCTCTCCTCTCTCCTTTGCCTAGGTACTTCTCTTCATGCCTATGGTGAGGCTCTGATGCTTGTTCTCTCTCTCTTCCACCTGAAAGGTATTGACATCTTCATAGATTGAAACAGACTCAAAAGTTCTCCATGATTCCCTTAATAGAATTTTTCCCACTCCTTGGTATATCACCTATATCATCAAAAAATGTAGAGGTATGATCACCAACACTACTAATGTGATACTCTCCTGGAGGAAAGAAAATCAGGTTGTGGACTGTCTTGCTTCATTGGAGGTCATCCATCCAGACCCAGTTTGTGTCCATAATATTCATACTCTCAATATCGAAGTGGTGAACTTCATCTGGGGGGATTCCCTCAGCCTATATTATTTTAGACCTCCATTGGCCCTATATTTAGAGGTTGTGGGGTTGAGGGTTTGGTTTGTACTATTTTTCCGTAATAAAAATTGACATGATCATGATGATGGGTATAAATAATATTAGAATAATATAAAACTATGATAAAAAATACATAATCATATTTTATAAGATTTTCCCGACCATTATCATACATAGAATAACCTTTTGGAATTATGGATCCTCATGGGTGTGAAAATTACAAGTTATAATTATTAATTTAATGTAAAAAGAAATATAACATAAATATGGATCATTTCCCTAAAAAAATTGTAATATAAGGTTATATAACTGATCTATTTGACTATAAATATTATTATGGAAGATAAAAATATTTCTTATATAATGGTATTTTATATATAATTTTTTGGCATTAAATAAATAAATTTATTAATGAAACAATGATGAAGTGGTGATTACCATATATATGAAAGATTCAAATGAATGATATTATAAATACCAAAAAAAATATAATTTGAACATTATTATGTAATCCAAAAAATTTCTAGAATATTTTGACATATTGAATTTTAGATAATTTCTTTGAATCGAAGGAATCAAGTTTTTATGACATTAACAAAAATAAATTACTAAATATTGTCAAAATTGAAAAAAAATGAGTTTTTAAAAATAATAATATTTCATTAAATGAAATAATTGTTCTAAAAATTAAAATTCTGAAAAATAATTTATATATTGTAAAAAATGTCATTATTTATTCACCATTAGTTCAATTGGTATTATTTAGTAACTATAGTTACTATATATTATAAAAATACATGAAGACATAGTAAGAGTTAAATTTTATATCTAAGTGTTAAATCCAATTGACAAGGTGAAATTACTATCCTAAACAATTATAAAACGAATTTTGTGGGAGTAATTAGACCCATATGTTTATTATCATCAAAATATATCACTATGAAACTATTAAAATTTGAAAAAAAAATTATAATAAATTAATATTTCAAGACATTCCTAAATTTCCCTTCTACCCTCTTATAAAAGGCCACCACATCTATTAACTTACTCACCCATATCAAGCCCCAATGGTTATCAAACATCTGCTCAAATAATCTCCCATCATTCCTCATTTTCTCCTAGAAGCTTTAACAATGTGTATAATGATATTCTAGAATGCCTTTTGGATCAAATCAAAAGAAATTATCCTATTTGGTGGTAACATCTTCTCTCAAGTTCTATTCCATTATTTTCATTTTCCACTACCTATTTAGTTTTTATTCATTGATTACATAACATAATCAGTATCCTCAATATACTAAAATTTGGTTTTGAGAAGTATTTTTACTAAACATACACACAACTCCATCGAATATAAACAAACATAATGTTTCTGTGTATGGAAAAATACTATATCAAGAAACAATGATTGGTCAATTTTCTCCTACAACCTCTCATAGTGAAAATAATGATTTCACAATATTTATATATGATATATATTATATTTATATTTTCTCTATGATTCATAAATTTTTATTTACAATATTCTATTATGATTTTCATGGTGTGTAAATAGGATAATTTCATTTGTGAAAGTGTGGACTACCACCCCCGAAAGTGATACAACTCATTCATTTTATACATGGAACGTATAATGGATTATATTGTCAATACAAATAGACATACCGAGAAATAAATAAAATATTGGTATTATAATATACATTTATATCATTCTATTATTATTATTTTAATATGAAAATGAAATAAAACTAGCATTTATGCATACAGACAAACTACTATCTCCATGAACGGTGCATTTCATTTCATATCTTAAAATATTATGGAAAATATAAATACATATATACTGGATATATATGATATTAAAATCTAGATTAATAATCTTGGAGGTGATGGACTTTGACCAAATGAACATTTTACATCAAAATAAGTTCATTTTCGACTCAAGTACCAAATATAGGAAAAACAACTGAAACAAGGGTAAATTAATGTATAATATTTATAACATGATAATAATTAATATAAAATGAATAATAAAATTGAATAATATTTGTAGAATTTATAAATTAACCAGACATTATTATTTAATAATATAAAGAATGAAAGAGAGAAGTTGGACTCAAGGTAATGGACTTTGTCTTAATGTCATTCCATTAAAACATATTTTGATGTTATACAGTAAATTTTTTATACAGTATATAATAAACCACATTTAAATTAAATTTCATTAAATGGGAATATTTTTCTATGAATCATTTTACTAAATAACAAAATGAAAACATTTAAACATTTTCAGCGATAATGAATCCTCTGCCACCGTAACCGTTATTTGATATTTGGATTCCTCTATAAGACTTATTATTTCTATAGGTAAATAAAGACCTTTTTTCTTTTATGGTTGTCTTGGTATTTAAAATATCCTTGAATGTGGATTTATTATTTCAATATCTTGAAATGATATCTTGTGATTGTAAATTAAATTTTATGAGTGAAATGTTTATAATAGAAATATTTTATGTGCTATAATTATATAATGGTGTATAGACATTTGACGTGTGGTTACATGATAAACCAAATATGGGTGGTTACATGATAAACCATTGATTGAATGATTCATGAAAAATTGTGGATGGGTTATTACGTTATAACCTCCAATTCAGTGGGTATGGAAGTCGGTCGTATGGAAATTCCATTTATTGATATGTGTTGAATTCGACTGTATGGTTATTCCATTTAATTTTTTTCATGTCCCATGTTGCATTTATATGTTATATGTTTCCTTCTATAGGTTTATTTTAATACTGTTGTTATAAAATGTGTAATCAATGAGATTATATTTAGTGAAATATATTAATTATGTCTTTATGTGGAAAGGTGTTACATTTTGAAAAAGTAATCATATTTTTCATGTTTTCCCAATACTAACCATTTTTCTTGTTTGGGTATTCCTTATTGAGTTTTTTATTCTCATCCCATGTTTTGAATTTTTTTTCACAATACGTAAATAATAATAGAATCATGGATGGGTTCAAGGAAAATTTATCCTATTAAAATTTAAAATGATTCCATGTTTCTTTTTAATGAGTTTTTTATGAAAAAATAGATAGTTAGTATAAGTGTATTTATGTAATAGTTAAGTTGTTATGTATGAGTTATGACCTAATTCTCTAAATGTGTAAACATAAAAATAACCTCAATGTGAATTATAGTATAATTAATGACATATCTAATGATTAACTATTTTTTATGGATGGGGCCATATATTTGGTATTAGAGGTTTATTTAGATAAATTTTGGAGTTAGAATATCAATAAAATATTTTTAATTTATGATCAAACTGAAATGATATAGTATTTGAAAACTTCCATGTTTCTTTGTTTAATATATTTATGTTCTAGAGGGTTTTCCAAAGAGGAAACATGGAATATGTAATGGGAAGACATATAGAGGGAAATAACCATCCAAATAAACATCATGAGATTGTCGGAATTGAAATTGAAAGTTGTTTGCAGTGATGGCTTAGTTGAATTAGGAAATAAATTGTAGTGTTCTCCATGTATGAGATCAACCTGAACAACCATATAATCATATGTCGATAATAGTGAATTTCAAGAGGTATCACCCCCATCATTCAGAGGATAATCTTACCCTATGCAAGTTGAATGGTGGATTAATTTATTGGAAATGATTTTAGTTCTATTGGGGGTTTTAGATAATCAAAAGGTTATTCTTCCTGTTATTTTTTAAAGGAGAAACCGATTAGTGGTGGCTAGTGAATAATAATATCATTGGAATTGAAGATATGGATTCCATGGAATTTGATGAATTTATGAATATATTCCTTGAGAATTTCATTACAAAGGATTTTTTTTCATATGTTTGAAAAATAGTTCTCCAAATTGAAAAATAATAAGATGATGAAGTGGCTTCATATTATAAAAATTTCAATCATTTTTAAGGTATGTCCCAAATTTTATCTGGGATTTTGATAGTAAGATAAAATAGTTTTACTCTGGATTGAAGTCGAAATATCAAAGGGAAATATATTCTCTTGAGTTAAAAATGTATGATAAACAAGTTTGATGTGATGAAAAGGTAGAATTGGAGTTTTTTATGATCATTTCTTCCATGATAGAAATCTAAATAAGAAATACAATTGTCATGAAATGGGATAGAATTCATCAAATATGAATAAATATAAGAAAAATAAATTTCAAAATTGTGGTAAGTGTGGTAAAAAAAGAATCTTAGATAATTCCTCTCAAAGTCCTAGAAGTACTTATGATGTGGTTAGACTGGTTATACATCTCATTACTATAAGTAATATGATAGAGAAGTCAATGAAAAACAAGAAGTATGATGTTTTAGATGCAATGAGATAGGAAATTATGCCAATGTGTGTCCCTAGTTGATTACCCAGGGTGGAAACAAGCATGGACAAAAAAAGTAGGTTATAGAAAATTCATTTACAACTACAAAGGATGAAGTGGGACTATCAAATTATGTGATGACAGATATGGTACTGATTTTTTTAAAATATTATAGTACTCTATTAGACTCTGGATCTTCACATTGTTTCATTTATGAGAGCATTGAATATAGATTTGAAATATCACCTCATTAATGTGCAAGGGAAATTTTGGTAAAGACTCTAAGTGGATGAATTAAATAAAACAAGATTTATAGTAAACTTCCTGTTATCATTAATCTGATGGTCATTCCTAAAAATCTTGTTAAACATCCCATAATGAAATTTGATATCATTTTGGAAACGTTTTAGCTTTCATTTTGTCATGAAAAAATAGATTTTAAAGGAAACAATGTTTTATTCAACGATTTCTGCCCATTGATAACATATTAAGAAGATGAAAGATTAATTAAAGATTGAATTGAAATTTATCTAGCTCATGTTGTAAAAATGAATTATATATTATTGATTAGTGAAATTGTAATAGTTAATGAATTCATAGATTTTTTTACTGATGAATTGACTTCTATTGTTCCCAATCGAGAGGTGGAATTTATAATTGATTTTTTGTCTGATGAAAAGCTTATTTCTAAACCACTTTATGAAATGGATCATGTATAACTTTTGGAAATAAAAAAATAGTAGCCAGAATTACATGATAAAGGTTTCATTCGACAAAGCACTTCACCATGTGGTGAACCCGTTTTATCTGTGAAAAAAGTTAGATAATTCTATGAAACTATTTATTTATTACAGATCCATGAATAACATAAATATTATGAACATGTAATCGTCGTGTCATATCGATGAATTTTTCGATTTTCTCCAGGGAGTTGAGTAATTTTAGAAGTCTAATTTGAGGTCTGAGTATAGTCAGCTGAATGTAAATGAGGATTTCCTTCTAATGAAAGCATTCTGAATGAGATATGGGAATTATGTGTTTTTAGGTATTCCATTTGGGTTATCCAATGAACATTTTGTATTTATGAATCTTAGTAATGGAGTCTTTCATTAGTTTTTTGATTAGTTTTTTGTCGTGTTTAGAGATGACATTTTAGTATATTCTTAAAGACGAGAGGAACAATAAAGTCACTTTAGGACTGCTTTTCAAACCCAAAATAAAATAAACATTATGGAATTTTTAGTAAGAGTGAATTATGGTTGTAATTAATTTCTTTACTTGGTAATATTTTTTCTAATGAAGGAATAAATGTTGAACTTTTTAAAGAAAATGGTTTTGAAGAGTGGTGAATACCTACCAATATCTCATAGATTGTTTGATTTATTGCATTAGAAGATTTTTACTGAAGGTTTGTTGAAAAATTTTCATTTTTATCTATACCACTAACTATGCTAACATGTAATAGTGTTATGTTTATCTAGGCAAAAAATGTGATGATTATTTTCAAAAACTAAAAAGATGATTAGAAAATGCTCTAGTTTTGGCCCCGCATTCAAGGAATGTTGAATTTTTATTATCTACAGTGATTCATCATTAAAGAGACTTAGATGTGTACTAATGAATAATGATCAGGTAATAACTTATTCTTATCATTAGTTGAATCCTGATGAGTTAAATTACCCTACACATGATTTGGAATTATCTATGGTTTTTTTGTAATAAAAATTTATAGGTATCATTTTTATGGCCTAAAGTGTGAAATATATAGTGATCAGAAAATATTGACGTATATATACACATAAAAATAATTAAAATTTAAATATACTAGATATCGGGAATTAATCATGCATTTTGATTTCATGATTCATTACTATCCAGGAAAGGAAAATAAAGTGGCTGATGCTTTTAGTCCGACGAGTAATGCTGCATTAACCATTCTATATTGGGAATGAGATTATTTGGTTTCTAATTTGAGGAATTTTTGATTGGATGTTGTTGGTGTGGGGAATTCCTCTATTATTTTTGATGTGGTAGTGAAATAATATATATCATATAGAATTAAGAAGGCACATAAAGAAGATAGTGAGTTGTAGAAAACGGTATAACATGTTCATAAGGGTATGTTACCTGAATTTAACATTGATTAAGATTGTGTTTTGAGGCATTGAAATAGATTATGTGTGCCTTGTGATTTTCAGTTGATGAAAGATTTGTTAGGTGTTTCTCATATTTATCAATTTCCAGTTTAGCCTAGAATTACTAAAATGTACAAATATTGTCAAGAGTATTACTAGTGGGATGGAATGAAAAAAATTATTTCTAACAATACAATGAAGTGTTTGACTTTTCAACTGGTATAAGCTGGATGTAAGTTAATGAAATAGATGCTTCAACATTTTCTAGGGCCAGAGTGGAAATAAGAAAATATATCTACGGATTTCATTGTGGGATTTCCAATTACTTCTCTAGGTAGCAATGCATTTTGGGTTGTTGTTGATTGACTGACTAAATCTGTACATTTTATTCCAATTATAGATAATCTATATCTAGATCAATAGTATTTATTGTATATTAATGATATAGTAATGTTTCATTGTGTTACTCTATCCATATTATTAAATCTAGATCACATGTTTACTTGTAACATTTTGAAATGCCATTAGAAGTCATTGGAAACTAAATTAAATTTCAGTACTGCTTTTCATCTTAAATCTGATGGGTAGTCAGAATGAACAATTAAGGACATAGAGTATATGCCACATGGTTGTTCAATATATTACCATGGAATTTGGGATCGACATCTTTATTATGTTTAGTTTTCTTGTAATACTAGTTTTCAGACCAGTATACACATGGAACCATTTGATTCATTATATGGAAAGCAGTGTCGAACTCTTGATTTTTGGTATGAAGTTGGTGAAAGGAGGTTGATGGGACCAGAATTGGATGAAAAAATGGAAGAAAAAGGTAAGTGTATTCAGAAAATAATGGGGAATGCTCAGGACATGCATAAAATTTATGTACATAACCAGAGTAAGGATCTTTCATTTGAGGTATGTAACCATACCATTCTCAAACATTCTCCATGGAAATTTGTGATGTGTTTTTGTAAAAAGGTAAAGTTGTGCCTGATGTTCATTAAACCCTGTGAAATCCTAGATTAAGTGGGATTAATTTTCTATAGCGTTGCATTAAAACCATGTTTATCCCTAGTACACAATGATATTCTTGTTTCAATGTTATGAATTTATATGCCAGATCCATCTCATGTTTTGAGTCGAGAGGTAGTTAATTTGGAAGGGAATCATTTTTATGAGAAACAACCATTATAGATTCATGACCGTACAGAGAAAGTGCAGCAGAATAATGTGATTCATTAGGTAAAGGTTTTTTTGGAAAAACTATATAGTTGAAGATGAAATGTGGGAATCTTAAAATGATATGAGATAGAAATACCTTCACTTATTTTACAAGTAAAAAAAATTCTGGGGACACAATTTACAAAAGGGTGAATGATGTAATATCCTGGGTATTTATAGTATAATACATTTTCATATATATTAATATTTATGAATAAGATATTAATTTTACATTAAAGGGCACACTTTTTCCAATAGTGTACTCATCATTCAACAATGGGTTTCTCTGAAATCTTATGATGCATCCCACCCTATGGTATACTAAAAAATATTACAATAATATTATTATTTTTTAAATAGTAGTTAACACCAAGACATTATATTTAAGAGAATGAATAGAAAAAACTCCAATATGGTTACATGTGTCAATTAAATTGTTTTTAGAATTATCAAATAAATTTAGAGACTTATAATGACAATAAAATCAATTTTTAAGCATAAAATACTCTAATATTTTTAAAATGTTGTTTTTCTACCTTTTAATGGTGAACCCTTTTTAAATATAGTTTTTATAAATATTATATGTTATATATAAAAAATTATACATCTTCTATAGACTTGGAACACAAAAATTTACTTTGGATGAAATTTTGTTATTTTTTTGATAAATTCATATTTCATTGAATAGTTAAAAATACTGCAATTTTGTTCAAAACAGCCTTTTAGTCCAACATATTTATCTAGTAATGTTCTCATTTTAATTAGTTTTAAAGTTTAGTTGTATTATTTTTTTATAATTTAATCCAATTTTTTCTTTGGAAGTTATTTCACATTGAAATTGAACATAAACACATGTCAATATTTTGATAGTTTTACTTCTTAAAACACACTTTTTTTTACAAAAGGAATTAATTTTAAATTAATTACTACAATTTCAGTGTTTGGAATTTGTAAAAATGGATCCATATTTTTTAATCATAAGGTCCTAATTTTTTAAATGTGTACCTTCTATTTTTTGACATTTTGAATAGTAATATCAGTAATTTTTTTATTTACAATGGTTAACAGGTAAATCATGTAAATATGGGTAAAAATTAATTATATAATATTATAAAACTATCGTAAAACGTATCATAATAATATTAAATAATATGTTTCCCACTATTATCATCCTTATTTTGTACATTTGGCATTTCGGAGTGTCATGGGTGTGAAAATAAGATGTTATAATAATTAATTTAAAGTAAAAGGAAATATAACATTGACGTGTAACATTAAAATTAATTTATTTATAAATGGTAATATAATCGATCTCTTTGAATATAAATATAATTATAAAGGTAAAAATGGTTTAATAAATAATGGTTTTTAATTTTTAATATTTATACATTAAATAAAAAAATTATTTATTACACAATGATGATGTAGTGATTACCTTATTAATGAATAATCCAAATAAATTTTATAATAAATATTAAAATAAATATAATAATAACATTATTACTTCATCAATGAAATTTATGGATTCTTATGATATATAATATTTGATTTAATTCATTCAATTCGAAGGATTAATGTTTTTATGACTTCAACAAAATTGAATTACTAAAGATTTTCAAAATTGACATAAATGAGATTTTAAAATAAATACTATTTTATAAAATATATAATAGTTCTAAAAATATATTATTTTTACAAATGAATTATATAATGTTAAATTTTTCATTAATGATCCATTTTTTTGATTGTATTTTTTAGAATAAATTTAGTAACCATATATTATAGATATACAAGAAGATATGGTAATAGTTAATGTTTTTAACTAAGGGATAATGCCAAAATATAAGGTCAAATTTGTGACCTATAATTTTATAAAACCTATTGGATGTGAGGATTTAGACACATAATCATCATATACTCAAATTATAACACATATTAACTATTATAATTCGAAAATCAATTTATAATAATATAATATTTCAAGACATTCCTAAAGTACCCATCCACCCTCTTATAAAAGAACACCAACTATACCCACTTTCTCAAAAATCTCGATCCCCATAGATAATACATAATATAATCAAAAAATCTCAAAAAATCAGTCATTTCCAAATATAATCCTTACCTTGGGATGAACGAAATTCAAGAATGCATCTTGGATCAAATCAAAAGAAGTTACCTGATTTTGAGGTACCATCTTCTATCTTGTTAATTTCCTTTATTTTCATTATCCACTCCCTATGATATTATTAATCTATGAGTACATTAAAAAATCATTATCCTAAATATACCAGTTATTTTCTACTAGATCTATTTTAACCACATAGACACAAACCTCTATCTAATGGATACAAATAGATTGTTTCTATGTACGTCGAACTACTACCTCGCAAAATGATGGATGTTGAATTTTCTCCTACCACCTCTCATGGAGTCTATTATGATAGAACTGTATTTATATATGATATATGATATATTAATTTTATCTCTATGATTCTATATATTTTATTTAAAAAAACATATATTCTTTCCATGATGAGTAAATACGATAATTTCATTTTAGGAAGTGTGGACTACCACACCCTCAAAGTGATATGACTCATTCATTCTATTTGTAAAACATATAAAGGATGGTTTTATTTAACCGATGAGAAAATCATGACAGAAATGTTACAGTATTATTAAAATTTACATTTATATAATTTTATTATAATTCATTTAATATGAGAAAAATTAATGTAGTGTTCGTATGTACGTACAACTACCATCTCCATGAATGTTTCATTTCATTTCTTATATCCAAATATTATTGAAATCATAAATATATATATACTATATATATAAATATTTTAAATAATGAATAATATTATATAGATGATGGAGTCTTACCACACAGACAATTTACATCAAAACGAGTTCAATTCTGACTCATGTACTGAATATCGTCAAAACAGCTGATATGAACATAAATTTTTTTTAATTTTTATTAAATTGTAATATGTAATACAAAATAAATAATAAGTAAGAATTTTTTTGAAGCCAGTACAAACTAACCAATATTTAATTTTTAGGAATATAATTAATGAAAAATACATGTCAGACTCGAGGTAAGAGACTTCGTCTCAACCACCCTTTATTGAGTAATATATTGATGTTATAAACTACCTTCTTTTATATGGTGAATAATAAACCCATTTGAAATTTAATTTCAATCAAAGGGTGTAATTTTTATTCAAAAGAGTTTTACTGAATGAAAAAATTGAATTTTTTTTTGTATTCGGCGACAACCACTCCTCTATCGCCATAACCATTATTTGATTTTTGGATTTCTCTATATGAATTAATGAATATAAATGGAAAAGTAATCCATTATTTCTATTATGGATTTTTTTGTATTAAAAATGGTTTTGAAAGTGGATTTCCTATTTCAATATGTTGAAATTTTTTGTTGTGATTGAAAATTAAATTTTATGAGTGAAATTCAAATAATTTAAACTTTTTATGTGTTATGATTATATAATTTTACATTGACCTTTTATTGGTGGTTATTTGATAAAAAAAAGCGTGGTTACATGATAAACCAATGATTGGTGGTTCTATGGTAAACCAAGTATGGGTAGTTATGTTATAACGTCCAATTAATTGGTTATGGTTGTCAGCTATATTGCTTTTACATTTCATGATATGTGTGTAAATCAACCGTATGGTTATTCCATTTAAGTATGTTTATGTCCCAAGTTACCTTTATATGTTATATATATATTTCTATGGGTTTATGGTAACATTTTGGTTACAAAAAGTGTATGAAATGAGATTATAAAGTGAAATATATTTACTACTACTTAATGTTTGAAATTATTACTTTGTAATAAAATATACATGTTTTTCATGTCCTCCCAGGAAAAATATTTTTCCTTATTTTTGTATCCCTTACTGATGTTTTTATTCTCATCACATGTTTTCAAAAAAAATTCATAGGACATAAAGGAGAATTGTGTCAAGGATGGGATTATGGAAAACAAATGTTGTTAAAACCTGAAATGATACAATGTTATTTTCTAAAGAGTGTTTGTTTAATGAAAAAAATATATAGTCTGTAGAAGGGTCTACTTGCAATATTTAAGTTGGTATGTATTATTTATGTCCTAATTCTCTAAAACCCTAAACTGGAATATATCATCGATGTGAATTAATGTCAAATTAATGACTTATCATAATATTAATTATTGTTTATAGACATGGACTTATATTCATGTTGGTAGATGAATCATTTTATCATTTATTGATTTAAATAACTAAATTTATAATAATCCAAAATATATTTTATTGAAATAACAACTTAAATAATTGTTAAAAAACGTTTTGGAAATCAATGATTCAACATCTAAAAAAATTTGATACAAAATGTATGTCGAAGTGAGTATGTCAAGAGGAGGGGGATGAATTGAGTACATAATAACAAATTATATTTAAAAGTGGATTTATATCAAATCCCTGAGTTAAATAAAGTAGCTAAATTTATCAAATCATCTGACTTATTTAAATTTTAATCATTAAAAAAATTTCTCAAATGATTGACTAGGTCTCAATGAAAACAATTATGTAAAATGGCTAAAATATTTTAACTCAATATAAAAGATAAATAACATTTATAAAAATTAGTTAAGATAAAATCTCAAAGTAGGGTTTTTGTTTTCAGTTTTTAAAAAACAATTGAAAATTAAATAAATATTATAAAACAAAACACACAGCTCGATTTGAATACAGGACGTTCAATCTCAATGTGAGACTTAGTCAGCTACACATGGAAATATCCTTCAAAGTATATCTAAATTGACTTTTGATCCAAAAACAATATCATTTATTACAATAGTATAACAACTATCCAAACTACACCTAAACTCTTCCACAGTTTCCATGTGAGTACATTTAAAACCAATCACAACTAGTCCTCTACCCCAACATGTAGAAAAAAACCGTGAATGTTGTTGAGAGGATATCTATGATTCTTCCAATTTATCTAAGAATCTTGTTTGTATGTAACAACAAAAGTAACTCACAATTATCATAATGTAATGTAAAATAAATATATTGATCAAATAAAAGATGTAAAGGGATCATGTTTCGTGGTTTGTTAGGGTCTACAGATCATGAATCCTTGAATGTCATTTGAACTGAGGCTTGAGTCATGTTTCAAAAAATTTCATTAAAACATATTATCATAGACACATTCTGGTTGACTATAAGAAGTAAATGGATGTAATTTGTTCGAAAACATCCTTAATCAAGCATTGTCTTGTAAGATTTTTTCTAGTCCCTTTAATAGGTCTGAACTCTCATGAATGTGAACATCTATATATGTGTTCATTTTTTACTCATCACACATATTAAGGGTGATGGGGTTTTGGTAAACTTTCAATGAATTATGAGAAACATGTGAGAATGTAGAAAATCATTATGCTCCTTGTACTGAATGTTTGACATGAAATTCTCTTCAATTGATGGTATATAATCATTAAAATTATTTTCCACATTAATTTAAATAAAATATTTGTTAAAAATATTTAATTAAAAAATATGAGTAAAAGAAATTGAGGTGGAGAGTCTTCTGAATGGTGATACATGTAGTGTGTAAATATCGCAATGACTCAGAGTCATGTTTTGTGACATTAGGGAAATATCTTGATGTGGCGATAATGAAACTTAGTAGCGAGTACAAGAAATGGTGAAACTTTGTGGTGGTGATTAAGTCGGGTGATATGTCAGGATGGATGTAAATCGTACATTTTCAAATACAAATATCACTGGTGAATCATGGATGATGGTGAGTCTTTCCATACATTCAAAATTGTGTTCTAGTGGTGACTCGGGATGAGATTGATGAATCCAAGTACATACCTGATTATATATACCAGTAGTGAGTATTTTTTGATGGTGATTCATCCTTGAAAGTGAGACTTCATAGAGGTGAGTCTTTATCAGATGCAACATATTTTTTTCAAAACATTATTATGATGTAAAACGCTAACAGAATACACTGAATCTCATTATGATCATAATGAGCATTATTTAGTGATTACTAAAACAAGGAGCACAATAGTATTAACCTAAAAATTAAATACGAATTTTTTTCAAATAACCTTAATTAGTAAATGATAAATATATTTGAACTATTTATTCCTTAAATACAACTTAAAGTACAATTTATCCTTGTAAATTATATTTAAAAATTCGTTTTTCAATTTAAATCAACATTTTAAACTATTCATTAATAAATGAATAAATTTTGAAAAATTTAAAAAATTCACCATTATATTCATTTGATATGATAATTTCAAAAAAAATCATTTTTTTAAAAAAAAATTTCTCATTTTTTTGAAAATTAATTTTAAATTATGTGTGCAAAGTATGTTAAAACAGTTTAAAAAAAGAATAGTTTCTATGAATTTTTTTTAAAGAATTATTATTTTTTTATAATCTATGAAAATAATAATATTGATTTTCTATTTGAAACTATTCATACACAACAATTTAACAGCTAACTTATAATGGTATGCTATATTATGGTCCATTTAGGCTCTTGGTTGCGGGTTCCACAAGCCATTGAAGAGATTAAATTTATGGATATATATTTCATGGGTTGTTTAAGCATAGTTTTTATATTCACATATGATATCAAATTCAATATTACAACATTAAAATGTTGGGGTGTAACATTCTCCACTCATTTATTATGTGTCTTCCCCAAAATTTAAACATGATCTTTATAATCAATGTTTTGTCTTTTGGAAATACCATTGTTGAAATCCCTTATAATAAAACATTTAATAAAATTCATATCGATACATGAGAACGTGAAATAAGAATATAATTTAGAGTATAACATAACAAGGTTTTCATGTATGATAACATTGGTGGAAAGTGAATATATGGACATTGAATAAAATAATAAATCATTATAGAGAGTGATAAAGGTCATTAATCAAAGGAATGTGAAAAATCAACGGAATATTAAATAACTAAAACCATACATATGTGATGATTCAAAAGGACCATTTTATTCATCATATAGGATGGTAAATGGATAAATATTTTTTTGAAGATTGTTTTCTAAAATTTGAGGAATTCATTTCTTATCTGTGAATATAATAAAATATGTATACCAGATATCATTCTATTACATTATAATAATTTCATCCATTAGTTTTTTATTTATCAATCTCCCCTTCATATATTAAACTAAGAAATAAATATCCAAAAATTAGTTTTTCTATCTATAGCACTATAATTAACTTTTAATGGTTCATAAAATCCATAAAATAGTGAAATTTATTTCTTTCTATCTTAAACTATTTTCCATAACCAATATTATTTGAAAATGTTATCCACTAAAGGACATTAATCTCTACACCTCAATTGATTCAACATTGGTTCATCATTAATATTTATTTATCAAATAGTTTAAGTAAAAATAGTTACATATTAACTTGAAAAAAATATAGGACAGTGGAAGGAACTATGCCCTTATCATCCATCAGTTGTGGGATCAAGCCCCGTGGAATTTCTTGATGTGATTTGTTTTCATCTATCAATCAAATTTTAAATTATCTGAAACCTTAATAATATAATTTATTTAACACTCCTTAAGTGTAATAGACCATAATTACATGAAAAATAATAATAAGAAAAACCCTAACTGTTATCAATACCTTTAATCTTATGCTCAAAATAATAAGTGTATTGGTCCTTAAATAATTTTTTCACTAAAATAAATACTAAACCATTGGGTTGTAATTCCACAAATAAATCCCAAAATATATTCAAACATAGTATACTTCCATTTAATAAAATCCAATTTAATTTTTTAATAATTTTATCTTATAATCATCCTTAATATCAAAAAATAATGAGGGTATCGAAAAATATTATGCTAATTAAGACATAAATTCTTCTAAAATAATATAGACTCTGGTAAAAACCTAGATCATAATGTCATGTATGTATCATTATTTTCGGGTAATTTTGACAAAAAAGAAGAAGTGATAATTTTCTAAGTACATGAAATATACTTATGAGTGCACACCTTGTACCCAGGTACCATGTATAACCACGTTTTGGCTGTGTAACTATGACTACATGGCCATGTGGTCACTTGGATGACCTCTTATGGCAGGGGATATTTAAGGTCACTAAACAACATGTAAAATTATGTTACACTTTGTGATGTTTTCTTTTTTTAATAAATCATAGTAGCATTGCATCTTATCTAAGGAAACATCGTCACCTCACATAGGTTAATTTAGGTGGGTGAAGAAAGGGCTGACAAACTCCAAACCCTTTCGATTATCAGAATAAACTCTAATTGAGACATTTTCGGGTGTGTTAGAGTCCCACCTACGAGTTATCAATTCCCCTAGAAACATTATTTCTAAGTCCACATATCTCATGAGTTATTGAATGTTAATTTTTTTTACCTTTTTGTAGATGTACAACATTCTAGGCCGATTAAAAAGGCTGACAATCAAGAGTATTGATCTCATGACATATATGTAATTGGATTGTGTGTTTCATTTATTAGATTTGGATTATATATTCTAAAAGTGTCTTATACACACATTGGTATATTTCATATTTTGAATTAGGACATGTTTATTACCTTTTATGGTTTGGTAGATTGACAATGGGTAGTTGCATAAGAGGGAGGTTCAATACCTTGTTCATGGGACACCCCATGGTTGTGCTTCCCTGGTTTGATTGATTATGATGATTTGGTCTTGAATGCATGTTAGGATTTTCTTGTTTAACATTCCATGTGTTCATAAGATGGTGTTACTAATTGTTTGAGATGACTGTGATATGAATTGTGGATGTTTGACCTAGGGGAAATTGATTGTGCGAGCTTCCTAAGGTAGGGTAATTTATGTATGAATTGTTATTAGGTTAAACTAGAGGGGTTACAAATTGATAGCTACCCAGAGGGTCCTTATTAAATGAATTGCTTTTATGTTAACCAATGGGTATTAACCATGAGAGAATCTAAGTGATCGTTTGTAATTCAATGATGATATGCTGACAAAGGGGTATTGACTATGTGAGATACCCAAGTTGTCCTTTGTAAATGATTAGTGATATGTTAGACCATATGGGTTAGATCAGGAGAGCTACATAGAGATTTTTTTATAAAATTAATTGTTTTTATGTATGTCCAGGGGAATTATATATTGATAACATTCCCAAAGGGGTTTTTATTGAATAATAGAATGATAGTGACGAGTTGTTCAAGACAAAGCACTAGATTGGACTTGGTCATTCTTGATTTTTTTGATAGTCTTCTAAGACATCTATTGAAACTATTACATAGGGGATATAGAGCGTTGGATAGATCCTTAGGTTTACATGATTCAATGGATGAAAAATTAATGTCAATTGAATATAATTGAAAATTGTAGGACTTTTTACTTTTGAGTACTTCCTAGTTTTTTACATAATTTCTACATATTACCTAATATATATATATATGTTCACTAATGGTTTGGAGTAGATCATTTGGTGGGTTTTTATATAGATTCCTCTCACCCCCTATATATTTCTTTTTTTGGACCCAATCAGATTATACGGTTTCATGTATAGATAATGTAAAACGTCCTTCTTCATTAGGTACATGATTTCTATTGGAGATGGAGAGAATGGGACCAAGATGAGGCTTGAAATGAAAATGTAATTTACTGATTATCTATACTTTGGTTTTAGTGATGTATTTATTGAATTGTGACTCATTTGGAAGCTTTCTTAGAAACATGTCACGATAATAATTTATATAATCATAGTTATTATTTTCCTAACTGTTTTACGCTATTGACATTTTTTGTATGGTATTTCTTCTTCCGCTATAGTTTACTATTTACATCCTCTATGAATACTCTACCAATGATGTCATAGTTTCCCCATTATCACATTGCAGCCCTCGCTGCAAGTTGGTAGCCTCTAATGCTTGGTGAAATGCGATTGAGGTCATGTGATCATATAGGTTTGAGGAACCTTCGGTCGGCACCCAAAACTGGGATGTTACAAAGTGGTATCAAAGGGGGTTATGTTCTTCTTTTCCTTACTATTTGAAGCCCAAATAATGGGATAGGAAGTAACATGTAGTTTTTAAGAAGATTTTCCTCAGTGTAGCTAACTCGTGTACATTGAAAATCCAGGTTATCTTGAATATTGAAAATATTTTAGTTTTTCAGTTGTTACAGTTGATTTGATTTCACAGTTGGGTGATTCACATGTTTTGTGCTATTATTATTTATATCATTATTGTTCTATTTCTTATTCAACACGATGAGATGAGGGTATTACATCTCAATAATCATATAATAATTTTCTAGATAACACATGTATTGCTTACTTGTCATGAAATATATGAAGCATTATTGATTGTGTGATGTTGTGATAGATTTTATACTAGATATGTATGATATTGTGATAGAATACCTACTATTACTATAGGTTATAGGTATATATAATTTTTTTGATGGATTCCAAGATTTGGAATCAAAGGTGTTATGGGCCCTCTTAGATAGTAATTTGGTGGATCATGTTTGAACATTAATTGAATTTTGGTATGATATGACATGAATAAGGATTCCAAAATTTTGATTCATAGGGATTATGGTCTCTCAAAGACTAGAACATGGAATGACATGGTCAAATTTTATGTTTTTTTAGAGTTATGGAGAACTTTCAGAGGCTTACTATCCGGAAACCTAGATTACAAGACATGTTATTTTATGAACACAAACCATGTGTTTTTATGTTTAGAAGAAGCAACTTTTATCAAGTAAATTCTATGTATAGTATGTATACAAAGTGTAGTTTTTTACCATTTGAATGACTGTGTTGGAAGAGATACACGGTTGATAAATGCTTGGTATAACATGCAATGTACTGGGAGTACATTTCATGCTTTGAGAGACCATTTATTCGTCCATGTGACTAACGACACGGGTTGATGAAACTTGGGGTTTACATGCCATTTCTAGATTATAAACACCATGTATAAATCGACTATGTATCTGTCCATGTGAAAAAAGTCATTAATGGATGGAACATATGTGGAACATTCCATTCATAGAGTATTCACATGGTGTAGTGGTACAACATGAGGTAACTATGTAGTTCAAACCATGCAGAATAATTTTGGTAGGGTGGAATACTCAATTACACACCATGTCCTAGGAGGAACATGCCATGTTTATGGGATGTTACATAACATGGTTGGAATCATTGCATGCCCATTTCATAAGACTAAGGGAACACTCCATGTAGTTGTTTTACACACCAAGTAACCCTCTTTTATAAAACCTGACTACTTTTTTCTCATGTTCTATTCTTGAACATTTTAGTTTCAGTTCTTGATAATCATTAATTGAGGTGTTCTCTTCAAATTTCATATTCATGCCACCAATAATTACTCCAGTTGTATGCCATGTATAGGGATATGACTAGAAACCATAAATGGTAGATCAATGACTTCCAGTTGATCCTCTTGTCATTCTTGTCTTGGAACCAGCTATAATACCTGATGTAGGTTATGAGGCAAATTTCCATGAAGGATTCCCAAGGAGGATGAATACTAATCCTGGAACACTGCATCCTACCCAACTATTTCATAGTTGAAAAGGGTGTTCCAAGAGTATCATACTCTCAATTTTTGAGGGTATGGAGGACCACATTCTATAGAGACATGGTTGGAGGCCATGCATTAAATCTCCAAGAATCTGGAGACACCTCTTTAGAGGAATGTCAAGATTTCAAGACACATGTTACATGATTCTTAAATGAGATGGTGGGATGTTATCTCACTAGTAGTACATTATTGGGATATTTCTTGGGATGAGTTTCAAAGGAACTTCTATGATAAATTCTTCCATCAGACATAGAGGGCTGATCAATCCCGATTGATCATTAATTTAGAGGACACTATTTTGATGATGAATTATTATTCACGTTTTACACTTCATTTGTACATAGAAATTGTTTTGGGAGGTTATGAGTTTTCTTGGGCTAGGTTATTTAAAAATGGTCTCATGTATGAATTTTGATTGCAGGTGAATGTTTTTAGGCTCACATCAGTGACTGCTAATTAAACCATGAACTGATTTCTGAGCACAATCTAAGGGATATGCGAGCCATGAGCAAGAGAGGTTGAGCTTCTACGTCTAGTACTCTTTTGATAGATAGTTGGATGAACCATAAAGAGCATTCATATGATTATTATTTATGTATCCTAGTGTTATTCTTCTAGTGGGGAAGGAGTGGGCATACAATCCCACCATTCCCTAAGGACATAGTCGAGTGTCGATCTAACATCATTATGGGCCATATTCAGAATTTTTTTCTAATGTTCTCACTAGAAATGAGTTAGAGGGGATCTTTTATGACTACATGTTTATGAGAAATACCACCAGTTTCTCTTTAGTCATATAATTGAATTATTTCAATAAATTCATGCCAAGGAGGTGGTTGTGGTCGTGGTAGCCTGTTGACAGGTTTTCAGCAACAGTAGGGTGGATCTACTTAGTGTACTCAATAAGTATCGCATGGCTGTTGTACATGTTATATATTTTTAGTAGAGTATACCTTGTCGAAGCAGGGTCCTTGAATCTCTAAAGTTAGAGGTACAGTTCTAGTTTCTCTCAATTTTAGATTCTGCACTTTTTGATACAGGGATTCCCATAGATTTATGTCTATTATTGTTGATAAGAGCATTGGGCTCTGTATCATTAATTATGAGGATGTTATGAAGCTATAAACATTGTTGGGGATTAGGACCGCTAGTGTGTGTTAGATCATGGAGTTACCTCTTGGGGTTTGTGGGTGTAATTTCTTATGTTTCCTTTATTTCTTAGAGATGACAGGCTTGGATGTCATTCTCAGAATGGACTCGTTGGTCTCCTTCCATGTCTATATTGACTAATTTCACCGTAGGGTGAGTTTCACATCACCAGAGCATGGGTCATTCATACAGAGGGGGAAATGGGATATACAAGAGTTCAGAGCTAGACCTAAGAATCATGGGATGGGAGGAATTAAAACACAGATTTCTAGTTTATATCTGGATGATGAGGGGATTCTCAGATGAACTTTTCTCTAGTAGTTGACTTTTTTAGATGTCTTCCAAGATGCCTTTTTAGGTTTTCCTCAAGAGATAGAGTGATGAATATTTATCTATTGAGATTGTTCTAGGAGTGGTAGTAGTGTAAATTCCTCCTTAGAGGATGGCTACACCTGTGTTACAGGATCTTAAGAAGCAGTTAGATGAGTTTAAGGCAAAGGGTCACATCAGACCTAGTATTTTTTATTTGGGTGTGGCTGTCCTTTTTGCAACGAATGAAGATGGTAACCACAGACTTTGTTTGGTTTATCGGAAACTGAACCAATTGATGGTATATAAATAATATCACTAGCTTAGGATTGATGATCTCTTTGATCATTTTTGAAGATCCTAGGTGTTCTTGAATATTGACATGAGATCTGGTTATCATCTATTGTGCATTATAGCATCAGATATACCGGTTATATCCTTTCAGAATAGGTATGGTCTATACATTTATAGTGTTATGCATTTTGGTCTATCGAACTCTCTGAAAATTTTCATTGAACTGATGAACCGAGTGTTCATCATTCCTTAGTTTTTTGTGGTAGTCTTTGTGGAAGATATCATGGTGTATTTTCACACTACACACTACCAAGCCATCCATCTTGAGATCATAATGAGTAGATTGATAGAGAATCTATTATATGCTATCATCTAAAAGTTTCACTTTTGGATAGACTAGATTTCATACATGGGTCATGTTATCTAAGAAACAGGAGGATCAGTAGACCCAGAGAAAGCGAGGGAAATAGTTTTTGGGAGCATTCAACGAATGTCTTTGATGTGCAAAGTTTTATGGGGCTATCTGGTTACCACAAGTGATTTATATAGGACTTTTCAAGATTATCAGCACCACTAATAGGATAAAATAATAATGGTGTGAAGTACATGTTGATATATTCCTATAATTTATCCTATCAAGAGCTAAAAGAGAGGTAGTCATTTAGTACAAGTCTCGGAAGTTGAGGCCATATGAGAGTTATTACTCGATGCACAATCTTCAGTTTGCTACAGTTGTGAATGCCTTTAGATATTGGAGACATTATCTCTTGGGAGAGAATTTTGTGTGGTACACAGTCCAAAAAAGCCACAATTATATCTTTAATTGGTGATATCTGAATTTGTGACAAGAAACGTGGGTTGATTACATTCAAATCATTGACTTTGAACTTTCCAATATACCTATAAAAGGAAACGCATTGGTTGAGGCATTTAGTAGGGGGACTCAGATACATGATGTTTAGGAGGCCACCAGTGAGTGGATTCTTATGGATATATTCATTGAGATGCATTTGGAGGTTCACAGTTGGTAGGGGAAGACATTTATTTCCTCTATAACTGTTACATCTACTCTACTAGATTGTTTGAGAATGTGGCTTCTATCATATTCCAAAGGCCTAGTCATTTGGGGGAGAATATCTAGCGATGATGAAACCCAAGGCTGAATCATATGCGATAACGAGTTCTTGTATTTTCAAGAATCTGTATGGGTGTCAGCCGACATATAGAAAGAGAGGATTCCAAATTTTCATTCCCCCATTTTGGCAGTTCATCCTGGTGTCACCATGATGTATTAAGATTTACACCATTAGTCCTGGTGGTCGGGAATGAGGAGGGTTGTAACAGGTTTTATTATGAGATGTTCCACCAATAAACAGGTGAAAGCAGAGTATCAGATACTGGTGAGGAATTTACAGTAGTAATCCATTCCCAAGGGGATGTTGAATGATGTCACTATGGATTTCGTGACAATTTTACCATGGACGCCCGGGGAAAATGTTGTTGTATGGGTTATTGTTGATAGACACATGAAGGTTGCACATCTCTTACCGATCAAGGAAACCTTCATTGTTCATGATCAAGGAAGGTGGTACATCTATGATATGGTATGTTTTTATGGGGTTCCCCACTCTATCATTTCATATAGGGTCAACCAGTTTACTTATCATTCCTAGAAGGGACTATAGAGGGATTTTGGTACACATGGATGTATGAGTAAAACATACCATCCCCATATAGAAGGCCAGCCTGATCACAAGATTCCAGTTTTGGAGGACATGATATAAGAATGTATTCTGTACTTCAGGGGATCTTGGGGGATATATATACTACTTGTAGAGTTTTTCTATTACAATAGTTTTCATGAAATAATTTAGATGGAACCTTACGTGACTTTGTACGGCAGGCCATGTCGATCACCCCTATGTTTGCTGGAGGTAGGGGAGGAAGCTATATATGGATCTCATCATGTTAAAGAGACCATTGAGGAGTGGAGTTGATTTGAAAGAGGATGGCTGCTTCACAATATCACTAGAAATATTATGCTGATCTAAGGAGAATACCCTCAGAGTTCGAGGTCAGAGATTAGGTTTTCTTAAGTGTCACGCCAAGGTTGAGGAATGTAAGGATTAAGAGACAGGTAAATCTTTCACCAAGATATGTCTGACTATTTGAAATTTTGGAGAATGTTAGGATAGTTTCCTTTTGGTTGTAATTACTTCATATGTATTGGGATATTCAAGACTTATTTCATGTATCTCATCTACGACCTAACTTTTCTGACCCCTCTCATGTTTTTCATCCTGAGAAGGATGAGTTGAAGGTGCATGTATCCTTTGAGGAGCACCATATATAGATTTTGGATCATAGAACGATGGTTCTCTATGGTAGGTTTGTACCACTAGTATGTGTGCTATAGAATCACAACTAAGTGTAGGATGAGTCTTTAGAGAAGGACAATGACATAAGATCACAATGGTTAGAGTTGTTTGAATCTTCTTCTTCACCACCCTTAGAAGTGAAATTTGAGGACAAATTACTTTAAGGGGGTGATTGAAAGTATCCAGATCTCTATTTCATGTATAAATCATTATTTTAGGTGTATTTTAATGAAAAAGGAAGAAATGTAAGTTTTATTCATACACTACGTGTACCCAAGTATCGTGTATAGCCACGTACTCGCTATGTAAAGGATGTGTACATGGATGTGTGGTGACATGGAATACCACTTAAGTCAAGGACCTGTTAAGGTCACTACACAACGTCTACATTTAAGGAACACACCCTATTGTTTTCTTTTAATTTGATAAATCAGAGTATGCTCAAGTCTCATACTCCAAAACATATTCTTCTCCCCTTGGTTCATACAATAGATCAATGAAAGGGACAATTACCTCTAAGACCATACGAATATCCATTTAACCTATTATTGAGATGTATTTGGGTGCATTGGAATCCCACCAGCTAGTTATCAATTCCTCTAAATCCATTCTTAATGATCCCTCCTCTCTCGTGATTTATTCCAGGTTGAACGTTTTCCAACATTTTGTAGATCTACATCATTCTAGGATGATTCAAGGGACAACGTTCAATAGTATAGATCGTACGACTTAAAGGTAGGTAGTTTTTGACTTTCATTGATTATATTTGGATTATATATGCTAAAAGTACCATATATCGACATTGGGGTATTGATTTTCTTGAATTAGACCCTATTTAGTAGCTATTATGATATGGTATATTGACAAAGGGAAGTTTAAAATTAGTGATGTTATATAGCTTGTTTATGGGACAACCCATGGGTGTGTATCCCTTTTTTGATTTATTATATACATTTTGACTAAATTTCATTGTTTACCATGCCTTATGTTTTTAGGATGTAGTTTTTTATTGTTTTATAAGCATGTGTTATTCATTGTGGATGTTTGACCGTGGAGAATTTGACAATGAAAACTTCCCGATGTAGGATAATTTATGTATGAATTGATGGTATGTTTATCCTGAGGGGGTACACTATGAGACCTTCCCCAATATTCATTATCAAAATAATTGTTGTTATGTTGAACAAGGAGTATTGACCATGAGATCTTCCATGTTGTTGTTTATAATTCATTGATTCTATGTTGACCAGGGGGTATTGATCTTTTGAGATGCCCTGGTGGCCATTTGTAAATTATTATTTCTATGTTAGAGTAGAGGCGATAGATCATGAGATCTACCAAGAGGTTCATTGTTAAATAAATTGTTGTTATGTTTGAACAGGTGGATTAGACTATGAGAACATTCAAAAAAGTTTCATTATTAATAGATGGTGATGATTCTTCCAATCAAATGCACAAGTTTGGACTCAGTCTTACATGATAGTTTTGATGGTATTCTGAGACAATTGTTGTTACTATTACACTGGGGATACATATATTAGACTAGATCCCTCTGTTTACATGATTATATAAATGAATAATGAATGTTAATTTAATTCAATTTAAAACTGTAGGAATATTTACATTTGAGTACATTATAGTTTATTGCATAATTTCTACATATTACCTGCAATATATATTCATTGATGGTTTGGAAAATAAATTTTGGTGGTTTCATTCTGGGATTCATCTCTAACTCTATTTAAGTTATGTTTTTGGACCCAAATAGATTATATGGTTTTAGGTTTAAATAAGGGAAATCTCCCTTATTCATCAAGTATTTTATTACTACTACATATGTAGAAAATGGGACGACACTGAGGCTTGCGATGCTACAATAGTTTACTACTTTTAGGTTCATTGCTTTCATTGTAATATTTACAACATTGAGACTTGTTTGGCTATTTTCCTAGACACATGTGAAAAAGAATCATTTATATATGCTCCATTTGTTATATTACTATCTGTATTCTCCTATATAGTTTTATTGTATGGTATTACTGCTTCCTCTATTGTTTACTATTTCTTTATGTTATGAATACACTACCAATGAGGGAATAGATTCCCCATTATCACACTGTGTCCCTCACTACTAGTCATCAAACTCCAGTATTTGGGGAAACGAATTTGAGGTCATGTGACAAACTGGGTTCAGTGCACCTTTGGGTGGCACTTGGAATCGGGATGATACAAATTCTCAGATATTTCAAGATTCATTTTTACAAAATACAATTAAAAAAAATTAATTCTATTATATTTTTTTGGAATCCCAATAAATCATAGAATCACATTATTTAAACATTGGTCAAGTATTGATCTAGGATTTTTCATTTAGAAAAGAGAATTTACTCAGATAATTCCCAAGATCCCCACATTCAAAAATTTAATTATAAATGGATCCTTAGTAAGAAATTGATTACCTTCCATTATACTCTTCAATTTCCGTGGTAATTCATTTCACTATGAATATCTATTCCACGCCTAAATTATTTTATCTTTTTTAAGAACATTTCATTGTGTCTCTATCCTCATTTATGACATAAAATAAATTTGGACTTATTTCCTCCATGGTTTGAACAACTAATTCTCTTAGTGAACACCGTAATTCCCGTTTTTGAGTCTGAGAGTTGGATAAAATATATGTTGTTAATCATGTTTCATAAAAATTGATTATTTAAATTAATGATATCTTTTACTACATTCATCATACCATGTAGTTTCTCATAGTCACCACCTTATCCCTTAAATTAAATGTTATGAAAATTTCATTTGTTTCTACCCATTGACTAAAAAAATAACCATATCATGAGAAAAATTAATTATAGTGTAAAACCCATATAATCCATTATAATTTGTCTAAATAATGATACCATATTTTCATTCTATGATTCTATTAGTATATACTGGGTAATTTATTATCAATAAATATTCACATCCATCATAGTTTCTAATGAAAATTATAATTAAAAGTAATGTCACAAGGAAGTGTCGTGCCAGGAGCATATAAATGCCTCTTTCCATGCACCATGCGACAATCTGGCCAAGCCCTATGTACCAGTTTTTGGGTTATTACCCCTATTTACAGTAGTTCCAAAACCACATAAAAATTTAATATCCAGACACATTTATATTTTCATGAAAATCCAAAAATATCCTCATCATAAAATAATTATTTTGTTTTCCGATACATATCCTCAAAGTATTTCATAAGGTTATGTTACATAATCTATTTTACCTTAAATCTAGTTCCCAATGTTTCTAAAAATCCACCCTAAAAAATAACCAATAATGAACCCAACTACAGTAACATTGATTTGTTTTCCACATTAATAAACTGCCTAGAGATATAAGTTATGTCATGAAAAAAGACGGAAAATATTATTAGTCTAGGAACACTAGGTGAATACATGATTCCAATATTAAATTTGAGTATACAAACTATAATATTTCCTTATAACAATATCATTATGCCCACTAGAATATCGTTCAATGTTTTTCATAGAAAAAATCCTGGAATCCTAGGAAAGGATACAAAATATGGGAAATCATGGATTCTTAATAAGAGTTATTTAAATAAGATGAAATCATGAAAAAAAAATTATCATTCAATATGGAATGGTAAATAATAAAACACATACCATTTAAATAAGATGACTATAATGAATAAGTATGCAGTAATCAATATAAAAAGGTTTATAACTAATCACACATTTGATTTTAATAATATAACTACAATGAATATATATAGATTAGAAAATATTTAAAGAAAAATAACTAAAAAAAATTTCCATTGAAATAATATGACCATCAGGAATATATAAACAATAATCAATATTTATTGGTAAATAATTTAACAAAAATTACATTTAAATAACTCGACTATTATGAATTGATAAGGAGTAATAAATATTGAATGTTAAATAATTGAAAACACATTTCATTTAATAACATGACACTCATGAATAGATAAATAATAATTATTATGGAAAGCTAAATAACTAAAAACACATTTATTTGAATTACTTTAATGTTATGAATAGATAATTTATAATCAATTTAAAGGTAAATAATTAAAAAAACATATCATTTAATAAATTAGCATGAATGAAATGCATTTATAGAAAACATCATTTTGAAAATATCATGGATTGTAATATCTGAATTATTAAAGTATGAAATTATAAATTATATGAATTAATGATTTTAGAAACCAAGATAACTCCATTGAAAAAAAAATTCACCAGATGGTTTAAAAATATTTGTAGAAATTTGTTTTATGATAGCTTAAAAATTCAACTAATAATGACACTTATCCCTCGAGGGGATATATAATTATATGCCCCAACAATCACTACATACCTAAATCATTCCTTGTATATCAAATAATCAATTTTATTCATGAATAACGTTCTTTATCATCAAATATCTTTGTCGAGTAAGAATGTCGATTTATCAATATATCATTAGAAAAAAAATCAATATAGAACTCCATATATAGAAATTATATTTCATTAATGAAATAAACATATCCATGATAAATAATTTGGGTAATTAGTTTATATTTAATGTATAATGAGAACCTGAATGTGACCATTTCAAGACAAATTCAATGAGTAGAAAACATAAATTAATAAAGTTAATGTCAATAAATTTATTTTTAAAAATGATTATAAACCATACATATAATGAATTAGAATGGTATAAATGGAAATCATCCACAGTTGATTATAAGAAAAATAATTGGTTTTTTATTGACTAATATAAAAACTATAAAAATATATTTAAAATCATTTTGAGGAAATTATTATTTTCACAATGAAAATATTTAAAAAAACCAAAAGATTCATAAAAAATTTACAATTGTTTTCTTTAAAAAACGTTTGATGATTATAAATTAATACTTAAAACATTTAATTTTCATGACTATAATAAATTACAATCATGTAATATACATAAAAACAAATATTCCATTCACATTTTTAGTAAAATAAAAAAATAATTTTTTTAGAAAAGAACATGATGATTCCATTCAATAGTTTTATTTAAAAGTTAAATATAGATAAAAATGTTTTTATAAAATCATTTAGATAATTATAAAAACCTATTTTATAAATACTTTAAGCAAAAAATAATTTTTAAAGAAACATTATTTTAGACCAAATAGAGAAATAAAGTCGAATATTATTTAAAACATTTGCACAATAATTTTATGTACCAAAGAGAGAAAAAAATGTGAATATCACTAGAAAAACTCATGAATAATCATAGGAGAAGAAATATGATGGGGTTTTTACCCATGATAAAAAAATTATCTTCAATGGAAATTTAAGCATAAACAATCTCTATTAACATGAGATTTAGAAATAAAACCATATAAGGATTATCACAGTTATGTGGGAATTAAAAAATGAGTTGAATTTGTGTTCAATGTAAATACACATAAAAATATTAAACTGATTAAAATATAATATATATTATTTAAATAAATAATATTATATAATCAAATACAACTATGTAACATAACCCAATGAAAATAAAATGAGTTGTGAAATTTTTTACTACATTATTATTTTAATTAAGACCCCATTTGATTAAATAATTATAATTTATTAATAAAAAAATGAATTAATAATAATTAGTGAATTTATATATAAATAGGATATTGTATAAAATTTGCAAAGGAAATTAGTTGAATAACAATGCAATATGCCTCAATGATAGAGAAATTGAGACAAAGTCCCTCGCCTAATGGTTCCTTTTGGTTAAATTTAATATTTAAAATATTATAATGGGTTTAAGAATGTTCTATATTTATAAACAAACCGTATTAATATTTTTATGATCATATATTATCATTTTATAATATCTCATGACATTTTGTTTATGATCTTTCATTTTTTCATTATTTTGGCTGTTAATAGCCTTATTTTCTCACATGTGGTTCATCTGGATACATCCAATGTTAGTGTATAGGATATAGATATATAATATAAATAATTAAAAAAAATTAAATATCACTTTTTAATTAGATTCATATTTTTTTGGATTTATTATTAATATTTTGACATGGATAATGGAAGAATCGCATTGCGGTGATGGTAGGTCGTAAGTGCACATGAGTGACATTATAATTATTTTATCAAGTGAAAGGGTATGAAATTAAGAGATATATTAAGATAATCTAATAAATATTATTTCATATATATATAACATATATTTATTAAATATATATTTTTTATATTCAATGTAAATCATATGTGAAACAAATCCCAAAGTTTCGGGAGGCGGTAGTCCACTGTACACACAAGCGACATTATAATAATTTAAACGACATTGAATGTATGATTTATATGTGATATTATAATTATATATGTATAATAATATCATAAATGTCATATATATTATATATATAAACAATAATATCCATCATAGAAATTTGGTGATGGAAAACAAATCAGTTGTTCGCGTGGTGGTAGTTTGCCTTAAAAACCATGGACGGTTTCATATCCCATTAGTTAGATGAGGACACAGTCTTAGGTCATTATGTTAAGATAATAAAATATTATTATATGTAATATAAAATTTTTATTGCATAATTTTGATTTAATATGAACATAATTATTTTGAAGTTGGAAAAAAACGATCACTTAAGAATGTTATATATTCTTTAAACGACCTCTTTTATTTAACATCAAAATTTCTCTTAATATAGATATATGATCAAATAAAGGTCTCTATTATTTTTTTAGTGGATACATTTAGTTTTTTATTTTATGGATTAAGCAATCTGAATGGATTTGTAAGTGATAATAAGGGGGAAATATCTGTTGCTTTTTATAAGCAGAGTTTAGGACACATGTGGAATTTTTTAAAAGATTCAATTGCACCCACATTTTTATCTTTAATAAATACTATTAAATAGGTTAGTATTTAACCTTATAAGTTATATGGTCTAAATATTTCCATACCATTATTATTTGAAAAGTGTTAATGTTATTTTAACACATAAATTTTGAGTTTAACCCTCGATAAATTATATTATACCTTAATTGTGGTATATATTTATTAATGGTTTTATGATATATAATTGTAAATAAATGTAATGGCCCAGACCCTCCTGGCCCATTATGTTTCCAAAAGTGAGGCTCCACCAAAATAGTGGCACTATGACGGTGGCACCTTGAGGGTGACACTGTTCAGGTGGAACCATGTCCTCTTAGTTCTTTTCATGTTCCCGGACTTTCTCTCCTGTAGTAATTAAATCTTTTACCCTTGTTAAAGCCCATAATTAATACCTAAAATCCCGAGAATTTTCCCCAATGGGGGATATTAAATAACCACTTAATACCATCATGTGTAACTGCCCAAACCACGTGGGAAACCACGATCCGACTTTCAAGGCATTAAAAATCCCCATATCCCGTAACAATGAGATTTTATCTATATATCGCAGAGCAATTTATTATTTCTCTTCATCCTTTTGGATGAATCCTCTCTTTCTCCCTGGTGCATCTGCGCTCAAGTAGTTTGCTCGTCCTTGGAGTTCTCGACATCCCTCCCCTACAAATCGTGCATCCCCTGTTCTTGGCGTGTAGAAAAAAACATCAATCCTTGATCAATCAAGTAGGGAATTTCTCCTTAATCTCTCCTTTCTGTGTATCATGTGGGGTGGGAATTCTTTTTCCTCTATGGAAATTGATGAAACCGACTTATCAAAGATACTGAATGGACCTATAAAGATTGAAAGGGGGTGCGATTGATGTTCTACTATACTCTTTATGTTGTTATGTGTTTTTAATTGTATGGGCCAATGCTCACTGAAAATCATGGTTGTTGGTGGTCTTTATCTATGCACTAATGAACCTCAGTTCTCCTAGATGTTTAAATAATCGTAACATAGAATTGGTTAATTATGTATACTCGATTAAATAATTTTAAAACACCAGGATCAACCCTTTTCTGTGATAACCCTGGTTAAAGCACAGTGGAATTAAAACCATAGAGTGTGTTAAATCTTTTAAATCTGAAAATACCTGCATGGGCCTTCCTTGTGTTGGTGGTAGCGGTTTGGTTTTTTATTTCACGGGACGATTGCTAGGGTGATATGAGTTGGGATGGGATCCCTTGTTGTTATACTTTCACTGGTTTTGAGTTTGATGTTGTGTGGTTACTCTTCTTATATCTCGAATTGGGGTGGAATCCTTTGTTGTTGAGAAACCGTTGGCTCATGGATTTTGGGGACATGGGGATGTGTCTCGGGGTTTTCTTTAGATCCAGTACTTTGAGGGATCTCACTTATCCCTTTTTTTGTGACTTTACAAGAGAACTGGGTGTGAATGTTTAGGTTTCTGTTTGACTGTCTCCTTTCTCTGGCTTGTGGTTTTTGCCTGTTAATTGCCCAGTAATGTAGAATTAACCTAAACGAGGATACTTTAACATGAAAACAAGAACATTTTAAATGGGAATTTATTTTGTGAATGAGTTGTGGCTTATCCGTGAGTGTCGTACTGTTATTTTATGAATGATTGGTAATGAGGAAATTTGTGCTTAGGTTTTGGAACCCCTAGGTCGGGATGAGTGCGTGTAACTTATACCTATATCTGATGATTTTATGTTTCTTATTCACGGCCCACCCAAGTTGAGCACTAAAGTTCCGAACACTCACATTTCATGGGGGAGGGTGTTTTTTCCAACACTCCTATGAGTGGTTTGTAATTATCTCCTTTTCTGCTCCATTTCTTGAATTGCCCAAGACTCTTCGGGAAGGCTGTGATGGCCTGAAGTCCATTATTCGCCCAAGAATATTTAGGCTGGGTAGTTGTGGTGGTTGGCCCAGGTGTTTGCAGGCAGGTTGTTTACCAAGTGTCTTCAGGATGAGGCCCAGGTTTCTTCGGGCATTGCAGTAGTTGTTCTGACCCAAGTGTTTGTGGGAAGGTTATTTCCCAAGTGTCTTTAGGATGAGGCCCAGGTGTCTTTGGGCGTGGCAGTAGTCGTTCTGACCCAGGTGTTTGTGGGTGTGGTTATGTGTGGTGGTTGTGGCCCAGGTGTCTGCGAGAAGGGTTTGGCAGTGGGATTGCGGTGAGGTTATGGCCCAGGTGTTTGCGGGCGGGGTGTGGTAGTGGGACTACGGTAAGAATGATGGGATTGGTTCTATGAGTATGATGTCTTCAATAACTAGTGGGAAAGTGGAACGGGGTACCCAAATATCTATGTGATATTACTATACGTTACTTGACATGAGTTATTTGGGGAGCGTGACTTGGTAAGGTTCAGGTGGATAGCTTTTCCTTGTTGGGTGTTTGGTTATATCTTTTTCCACATGACATTATAATTTCCCCTCACTTGTGCATGAGAGACTTTTTTTCCCTACGGAGTATACTTGTATTCTCTCCCTATGTATATAAAACTACTTTCAGGTCTCTAGGAGGACTTCAGGGATCGTGCGGGACCGTACTAGCTCTGACCTTTTGGGTAGTTGCAGTTGTTGATTTCTTTTTCTTGGTATCGTTTTTCCTTTGGAGTTTTGTGGCTTGTATCTTTTACCTTTGAACATGCATATGGCATTGGTTTAATTTCAGTCGTACTCGTACTTTCAGTTTTGGTGTTGTGGGATATACTATCTTATCTCCCGATCCTATTAGAAGAAAAAGGGTAATGCATTCCGTTTAGTTTTTGATATTATACCATTGGTTCTAGTCACCACTCCAGGACCTATTGAAGGGGGGTCTCAAGGATCATTATCAATGCTTCAACTTGAAGAAGGAAGGGTCTTGCAATATGTTGTCGCTTCCCTCATCTTGGTGAAAGCGGGTCGTGACAAAATGGTATTAGAGGTGGCAGGTTGAGAGACTGGATGGGGTCTGGAGTTAGTCACAGGGAGGATTGCATGGGATGGTAGGGCAGTGGTGTTGGGTGACCTTGGTGCGTGAATTAGGCCAGGGAAGACCAGCTGGATCATGGGATTTTAGGGCCCCCCGTGATCTGATGCAAGGACTTTGGACCTACCGAACGACCAAGTGAGACCACGCTGATTGTAGGGTAGAGACACTAGGAAAGGTACATGCATCATAATGACTTGTGTTTTCGTGTTTAATGAGTGTCTTAGGAGTTCAAAATAAATGAATAAGTCTAAGAAAATTTAAGAATAGTATTCTATACTACTCGGTCTTAGGAATTCCTTGTTTACCTTGCAGGTATGGAACCTGGGATTAGACCACAATTAGTACATACAATAGAGGCCCAGTAGGATGACATGGCCGATCGACCGAGAGGAGGAGGATAACCAGTGGCAGAAGACACTTCATGATTTTCAGCGATAGACCCTCGGGAAGTACGCGGGTAGCATCTCAGAAGTGGAGTGGGGGGTTGGATCGAGGATCTAGTGATATATTTCGGCTTGATTCGGGCTCTGACGGAATACTGGGTGCCTCTGGCCATCCGTGAGATGCGGGGAGCAGTGCGTTAGTTGTGGACGCTTTATCTTGGAGAGAGATGGGAGACTGAGGTTGCGTGGGCTGACTTTGAGAAGGAGTTCTAGGTGGAATTCCGCTATTCCATGATGAAGGCTGAGAAGAGTTAACAGATACTCTCCCTCCAGTAGGGGAGTAAGTCAGTGAGAGAGTTGCGGATCAAGTTCAAGGATCTCCTTCACATTGCTCTGGACCTCTTTCCAGATGAGGAGTCTTGGGCGAGACATCTAGAGGAGGCACTCCGACCTCCTCTTCAGTATACTGTTGTTCCCTTTTCCTTACTGAATTACCTGGAGGTGAAAAATAAGGATAAACAGGGGGAGAGGATGCACAGGATGGGAGGTGAGTCGTGAGAAGGGATCCAGTTGTGCCCGTTGAAGGGGAAAGCCGTCAGCAGCAGACCCCCGACATCAGGACCCTCTAGGTTTCGACTGGCAGGAAGAAAGCCTTAGCAGTTCCAGTTCCGATCCATTAGTCCTTTCCCCTTCTTTTCAGGCCCAAGACCGAGGTGCTTCATCTATGGGATCCATGGATATGTTTGGAATCAGTGCCCGAACAGAGTGTAGTACATCGGGGGTGGGCAGGGTCAGCGCCCACTTCAGCCACAACAGTTTCAAGCCAGGCCCATTCAGCAACAGCAGCAGCAGTAGGCTCCCACCCCTCTGAGGGTAGATGTTGAATGACGAGGCCAACCTCAAGGATCTCCTCAGGGACCTCATCCAGGGTGTGGTCGGAGATGTGGCCGACATCAGAGAGGAAGAGGAGCTGTGTGTGGGCAGTTGCATGCCGCAAAGGCAGCAGTTCCAGTAGGTCCAGAGGTCGTTTGAGGTACGATTAGCTTGTTTCGTACTATTGACAATGCCTTGTTCGATACGAGAGCTTCACACTCCTTTTTTAGACCCGGTCTGGATCATGCTTTGGGTCTAGTCATTAATATATGTTCTATGCCTCTAGTGTATATCACTCCAGTCGGAGGCCAGACTGGCTTATCTTTTGTTTGCCGAGGGTGTAGACTGATGATAGGGCCGCATCAGTCTATCAGGGATCTGATATTTTTGCAGACACAGCGATACGATGTCATCCCAGGTATTGAATGTCTATTCTCTGTGGGTTCCATCATTGACTACTTCCGAGGAGTGGTTGTGTTTTCATATTTGGATGGTCAACATGTAACCTTCGTCGGTGAGAGGGGTTGTTAGAGAAGCATCAGGTAAGAGGAGCCCCTCCTTTCCTTGTTGGCCGAACTATCAGTGGAGTCAGAAGATGCAGAAATGGTGGAAGTCCTAGGAATCATCAGTGAGTTTATGGAATTATGTCCTGAGTAGGTGGCGACTCTATCCCCTCAACACGATGTTCAGTTTAGGAAAGACATGCAACCTGGTGCCCGCCCGATTTTGATGGCTCCCTATCGGATGTCACCTTTTGAGCTATGGGAGTTATGTATCCAGATTGAAGATCTAATGAAGAAGGGTGTTGTTCGGCCAAGTGTGTCACCGTGGGGTGCTCTTTTATTGTTTTCAAAGATGGAAGATAGTGGTCTAAGGAGTTCATAGACTACAAGAGGCTGAATCAGGTGACAGTGAAGAATAGCTACCCCCTCCCTAGGATAGACGATCTCTTCGACCAGCTGAGGGGAGCGGGTTGGTTGACAAATATTGATCTGCGGTATGGATATCACCATGTGCGGGTGAAGAAGGGTGACATCTCGAAGACTGTATTCGGGTGCAGATATGGGCTCTTCATGTTTGTAGTTATGTCGTTCGGCGATACAAATGCACCAGCTCTGTTCATGGGACTCATGAACTCCATCTTCTGGGAGTACCTAGACCGGTTCATAGTCGTGTTTATCGATGGCATCTTGATATACTCAAGATCAGAGAAGGATCATGCTAATCACATGAGAACGGTTTTAGAGGTTCTCCGACAGCACCGGATCTCTGGGAAGTTGTCCAAGTGAAATTTCTGGACACGAGAGGTGAATTTCCTTGGGAATGTGGTGTCTGAGCGAGGGATAGTAGTGGACCCATCGAAGGTCGAGGTGGCTGTTTCTTGGGCAGGACCTAAGAACGTGGTAGAGGTTCGTAGTTTCCTCGAGCTGTCAGGTTACTACTAGAGGTTTGTGACCTACTTCTCCTGAGTTGCAGCACATTTGAGATCCTTGACGTAGAAGGATCAAGCTTTCATGTGGAATGGGTATTGCGAGGCAGGATTCAGTTAACTATCGGAAAGGTTGGTAAGTGCCCCAATGCTGATGTTTCTAGAAGAAGGGGCGACATATGAGGTGTTCTGTGATACTTCATGGAAAGGCCTCAGATGTGTGCGCATGTAGTTGCATGGAGTGATCTCCAATGGGTCTAGGATGTTACGTCCCCACGAGCATAACTATGACACCCATGACCTAGAGCTTGTGGCAGTTGTGTTCGCACTAAATTTGTGGCGGCATTTACTCGTCGGGGAGAACATTGTAGTCTTCACAGACCATAAGAGCCTGAATTATATCTTCTCCCAACAGGACCTGAACTCGTGGAAATGGAGGTGGATTGGGTTCCTTTAAGACTACGACTTTGTGGTTTCCTATACCTCAGGAATGGGGAATGTGGTGGCCGATGCCTTGAGCAGAAAATCACAAAAGGATGTGGTCTGATAGTCGGTAGTTTCTTGGAAGGCAATTGACGAGTTGGCTACCCTGCACCTAAATGCAGGAATGGAAGGTGGTAGAGGTTGCCTGTATCAGATGACAGTGCAATATTCTTTTTTGCAGAAGGTAGAGGAGTCCCAATGGGAAGACTCGGAAAGTGAGGTGATGTGTGACCAAGTTAACCAAGGGGATGCTTCATAAGGGTGGACAGAGGATTGTCAGAATTGGGTGCTTTTCCAAGGTAAGTTGTTTGTTCCCGAGGAGATGTGCGAGAGAGTCCTTAGTGAGTTCCTCAACTCACCCCTAGCTGTGAAACTAGGAGTTTCTAATGTATATCAGGGCTTGAGAGGACAGTTATGGTGGTCCGGGGTGAAGCGGGTGGTGGCAGAGTTCGTGGCCAAATGCTAGGTATGTCTGTAGGTGAAGGTTGAACACCACGTTCCGGGAGGTTTGTTGGAGCCTTTGGATTTTCCAGAGTAGAAATGGGATAAAATATCGATGGATTTCGTCACGAGACTACCTAAGGCTCAAGGAGGTTGCGACTCTATCTGGGTAGTGGTGGACCGGTTGATGAAGTCGGCTCACTTTTTGGAGATCAAGGAGTTTGGTGTAGTAGATTCCATATCACGAAGGTACGTGGATGAGGTATTTCGGTTGCATGGAGTTCCGAGATCCATAGTCTTGGATAGTGATGCACGGTTTATCTCATGAGTCTGGTTAGGATTGTAGCATGCTTTTGGTACCCAGATACCTCATAGCACTGCTTTCTATCCCCAGAAAGATAGAATGATGGATCACACCATCCAGACCTTGGAGGATATGATGTGGGCATGTGTTCTAGACTCAAGAGGATCATGGGTGCAACACTTGCCTTTGGTAGAGCTTGCCTACAATAATAGCTATCACTCTACCATTGGCATGGATCTGTTTGAAGCCCTATACGGAAGGCCGTGTCACTCACCGGTGTGCTAGAATGAGGTTGGGGAAATGAGTGTTCTTGGCCCAGAAATGGTGCAGAGCACGACAAATAAGGTTCATCTTATACGAGAAAGGATGAAGGTGGCCTAGGACCGATAGAAGTCGTATGCTGATAGTAGGAGGAGGCCCTTGTATTTTGAGGTTGGAGACCGCGTGTTCTTGAAGGTCTCCCCTCATTGTAGACAACAGAGTTTTGGTAGAGGGAGTAATATTTCTCCTAGATTCATCAGACCCTTTGAAGTGTTGTGTTAGGTCAGTGAAGTGGCTTATGAGCTTGCATTACCACTGCCACTATTGAGGATAAATGTTGTTTTCCAAGTGTCCCAGCTCCGTCGGTATGTACAAGATGATTCACACGTCCTCTGCTGGGGAGAGTTAGATACCAAGGACGAAGTTACCTTTATAGAAATACCAGTGAGGATCGAGGATCATGAAGAGAAGGTGGTTCATGGGAAAACCATCCCTTTAGTTCGACTTTTGTGGAAGCATGGTGGGCTTGAGGAGAGTACCTGTTAATGGGAAGCACAGATGCGCACCCAGTACCCAAAGTTGTTTTGAGTTTTGTTCTGTTTTGTTTATTCTTTTTTGTGATGGAATGCTTCACCTCATTGACTATGGAATGTGTGGTTTTCCTTTTTCTCTGAATGTGTGTGAAATGTCCTAGCTATGGGTAGTGGAGGACCCAATCCATAATCAAGATGCATTAAGGTGGATGCGATTAAACCCGTGTGGGCGAGTCAGTGCCACACAAAGCGAATAAATTCTTGACATGGGGTAAGGTACTCCCCAACCCATATGACTGGGCAGTTTGACCCTGGTATGTTGCTTGGTTCTTGAGAGGGAGGAGTTTCTAGATAACGACGAGGTTCACTCCTGAGAGGTATCTTTCGAGGTGGTTGTTCGGACCCTCTCTTCTATTATGGTTTGTTTTGATTACCAAGGGAGAGAATAGATTGAGAGGTATCTAATTTAATGTCCCAGACCCTCCTCGCCCATTAATTTTCCAAAAGTGAGGCTCCACCCAAGTAGTGGCACCGTGAAGGTGGCACCATGAGGGTGACACCGTGACAGTGGCACCATGTCCTATTAGTTATTTTCTAGTTCCCGAAGTTTTCGCTCCCACAATAATTAATTATTTTACCATTGTTAAAGAGAATAATTAATACCTAAAAATCCCGAGAAATGACCCCGATGTGGGATATTAAATAACCACTTAATACCATCGTGTGTAACTGCCCAAACGACGTGGTAAACCATGATCCGATTTTTAATTCATTCAAAATCCCCATATCCCATATCAAAGGGATTTTATCTATATATCACTGAGGAAGTTATTCTTTATCTTATTCCTTTTAGCTGAATCCTCTCCTTCTACTTGGTGTGCCTGCGCTCGAGTCTTCTGCTCAGCCTTGGAGTTCCCAACGTCCCTCCCCTACAAATCGTGCATCCCCTATTCTTGGCGCATGGAGAAAAACATTGATCCTTGATCAATCAAGTAGGGATTTTCTCCTTTGTCTCTCCATTCTGTGTATCATGCGGGTTGGGATTGCTTTTGCCTATATGGAAATAAATGACATTTAAATTAACGAAGATAATGATCAGGCCTTTAAAGAATTAAAGGGGGGTGTGATCGATTTTTTGTTGTACTCTTTATGTTGTTGTGTTTTTTTGAATTGTACGGTCCTATGCTCACTGAAAATCATGGACTTTAGTGGTCTTTCTGTATTCACTAATGAACGTCAGTGATCTTGGATGTTTAAATAACCGTAACATGGAAGTGGTTAATTATGAATACTCGATTAAATAAACCGAAAGCACCACGATCAACCCTTTTCTATGATAAACCCAGTTAAAGCACAATGGAATTGAAACTATAGAGTGTGTTACATATTTTAATTCTAAAAATACCTGAATGGGACAGCCTTGTGTTGGTGGTAGCATTTTGATTGTTTCTTTCACGGACCAATTACTAGGGTGATATGAGTGGGGAAGAGGTCCCCTGTTGTTATACATTCACTAGTTGTGAATCTGAGGCTTTGTGGTTACTCTGCTTATATCACGAATTAGGGTAGAAGCCTCTATTGTTGAGAAACCGTTGGCTCATGGAATTTGGGGACATGGGGTTGTGTCTCAGGGTTTTCTTTGGTTCTAGTACTTTGAGGGATCTCACTTAACCCTTTGTTGTTCTGACTTTATAAGAGAACTGGGTGTGAATGTTTAAGTTGTTGTTTTACTGTCTTCTTTCTCTAGCTTGTTGTTTTTTCCCTTTAATTTCCCAGTAGTGTAGAATTCACCAAAACGGGGTTACTAGAACATGAAAACAGGAATAGTTTAAATGGGAATTGGTTTTGGGAATGAGTTGTGGCTTGGCCGTGAGTGTCGTATTGTTCTTTCATGAATGATTGGTAATGAGGGTGTTTGTGCTTAGGTTTTGGAACCCCTAGGTTGGGATGAGTGATTGTAACCTATACCTATATCCATAGCTTTTATGTTTCTTATTCATTCCCCACACAACTTGAGCACTTAAGTGCCAAACACTCCCATTAAATTGGGGAGGGTGTTTTTCCCATCAATCATATGAGTGGATGGTTATTAGATCATTTTCTGTTCCCTTTCCCGAATTGCCCAAGACACTTTAGGCAGGCTGTCATGGCCTGAAGTCCATTATTATCCCAATAATCTTCGTGCTGGGTAGTTGTGGTGGTTGGCCTAGGTGTTTGCGGGAAGGTTGTTTCCCAAGTGTGTTTGGGATGAGGCCCAGGTGTCTTCGGGCATGGTAGTAGTTGTTCTGACCCAGGTGTTTGCGGGAAGGTTGTTTCCCAGGTGTCTTCAGGATGAGGCCCGGGTGTCTTCGAGCGTGGAAGTAGTTGTTCTGACCCAGGTGTTTGCGGGTATGGTTACGAGTGGTGGTTGTAGCCCAGGTGCCTGTGGGCGGGGTTTGGCAGTGGGAATGTGGTGAGGTTTTGGCCCAAGTGTCTGTGGGTGGGGTGTGGTAGTGGGGCTGTGGTATGAATGGCGGGATTGGTTTGATGTGTAGGATGTCTTCAATAACCAGTGGGGAAGTGGCACAGGGTACCCAAATATCGATGTTCTATTACTATAAATTTCTTGACATGCGTTATTTTGGGAGCATTCCTTGGTAAGGTTTGGGTGGATAGATTTTCCTTGGTGGGTGTTTGGTTATCTCTTTTTCCATGGGACTTTAGAATGTCTCCCCACTTGTGCACGAGATACTTTGGTTTTCCCTACTGAGTATACTTGTATGCTCACCCTATATATATAAAATAGATTTCAGGTCTTCATAAGGACTTCAGGGATCGTGCGGGACCGTACTAGCTTAGACCTTGGGGGCAGTTACAGTTATTGATTTCCTTTTCTTGGTATCTTTTTACCTTTGGAGTTTTGTAGCTTGTATCTTTTACCTGTGAACATGCATATGGGAATGGTTTACTTTAATCTGTACTTGTACTTTTATTGTTTGTGTTGTGGGATTTACTATCATATCACACGATCCTTTTAGAAGAAAAAGTGTAATGCCTTCCATTTAGTGTGTCATTTTATACCATTGGTGCTAGTCGCCACTCCGAGACCTATTGAAGGTGGGTCTTAGGGTTCATTATCTCTCCTTCAACTTGAAAAAGGAAGGGTCTGGCAATCTTCTGTCCCTTCCCTCATCTTGGTGAAGGTGGGTCATAACAATAAATAAATTAAACATATTAGATAATATATATATATGTTAAATATGGAATCCACTTAACAAAATAAAATTACAATAATTAGCATAAAACCATTTAAAATTATACCCACATACCTGATGAAAAACCCAAATTTCAAATAAAAAATTCAAAACTAAATGAATGGTTTTAAAATATACATTCAATATTAAATTTATTAAAATGAAATTAATTAATTAAAATTTCATATAATATATTTTATTTTAAATAAATAAATTAAAAAAAGTTAACATTGTAAATTATTTAAACGAAAACATAGTTTTCTATAAAATTTAGAAGTTATGAAAATTCATAAAAATATAAAACATTTTTAAAAAAATATACTAAATTCAAACTAGGATAATAGTTATATGATTATTTAAAAATGATGTTACATTATTAAATTTTTTTTAAATGTGTTGAAAAATAATCATATCTTATGTGTCCAAAGCATGATGAAACCCATTTTTAGAGAAATAAAATTTTCCAGAAAACTATTTGTTTTCATTAAAATGATTATTATTTTGATATTAATCGATAGATAAATATTATTTTTAAATATTATTTAATAATTATCCTAGACAAATTCTTAGCAGATAGGTTTTAATGTTATAGTATATTACATTTTATTTAGGATTGGATGTTGTGTGTTTTTAATACTATAAAATAGATTAAATTTAAAGAAATATATGTTATATATTGATTCATCTCAGTGTTTTAATTCACATTAACTATCAAGTAGAATGATATTATGTTAAATATTTTGGTGTTACATTGTGTATTTAAATATAATTTGTTTTAGAATAATTATCACCATTAAAAGAATATTTAATATTCTTTTAGATAAACATGATTGATACCATGATATTGGGTAAACCCAATATTAAAATCACAATCATAACAAATAGAAATAACAAATCAAAATCATATAAAGGTAGGAATTATGTAGTAAAATATTTTTAAATAATATACTTTCTATATAACTATGGATATTTACAATATTTACCAATACGTTATCAATATTTAGCATTAATAACATCATATACCCTTTAATAAACATATTCAAAATATCATTACACTAAAAATATCAGAAATAAGGTCATTTATTTGATCATTTTACTATAAAGCTTATGTAATTTTAATGTTAAGTTTACAATCAATTGAGTATTTACTAAAACCATGATTTTCAACAATAAAATCCATTATTTTAATAAGTGTATAATTATTTTTTCCAAGATATTAAACATTATTTCTTGCATAGAATAATTACCATTATTCTCATCATTAGAATAATCACCACTCATATGAATATATTGAAAAATATATCAAAATTTAAATTTCTCCATAAAACACATATTATCTTACCAAATGAATTTAGTATTTAAAATCTTATAAATTGAATCATCACTTGTTTAGTCAAATTCACTCAATGAAGATTTAAAATACTTTGTACCATTCTTTTAAATTTAGGCATCTTTTAAAATTTCTACAAATATATCTGGTATTAAATTAGTATTGTAAAATTTTTAATTATTTGAATAATATTCATATATTCGTTATTTATAAATTATATTGAAGTAATATCATCTTACATGAATCTATTTAATGATTTTTTAAAACCTCTACTCCACATGGAATTTTTTTAATCTTCAAACCATGTATGAATGTTTATTAATTTATTTAGGACTATTATTCGATTCATTTGAAACAGAAATTTTCTATTATTTATTTATTCCATGATGGATATATAATTTTGGAAAAACACATTCTTTCTTAATAATGTTATTTATATCAATCTCGTCATTTATTTTACATTATACACCATCATGGGCCTCATCAAAACATTCTTGTCCATATCAATGATATATATAGATGATAAAATACCTATATATATATATATCCCACAACATATTTTATATAAAATTATTATAGATTTTAAATGTTGACCTATTAGAGGAAATCAATTTCCTAAATAAGTATTATTATTGTTAATATAGGTGAGTTTTCCATTCATTTGAAAAAAATCAACATTAGATATTCAAATAGATTAAAAATAATCTTTACTATATTTTATCATATATCCTTGAAATTATTAGTTACTATTGGGAAAAAATCCATCAAGGTATCATTGAAGCATTTTTGAGGTGATTGTTTTTGTTGACAAAGTGGACAACTGTGTTGTGATTGTTGACAAAGCAAACCATGACATACAAATTTGTTGACAAAGGGGATTTCATTGTGGCATTCTGAGTTCAAGAGCCATGGTTAACGATCAATGATTGATTCAAGAACTTAAAAAATGGAATGGATGGTCTGGAGACGATACAAAAAGAACAGATTCAAGGTGGTTCCGTTTCCCAGTGTTTGCAAAATTTTTGGGCCTGAAAATCGACAAATGAAAAAAGTGGTTTTTGGCAAAGGGACTTGCGCACTGTGTACTTTATGTCTTGAAAACATGCGTGACATATGTTTTCCAAGATCATATCATCAAAATATGTCAAATGGATAAGGGTCGTGCAAGTATTGAGTTGGTCGCGTAGGTGAATTTCGCGCCAAGAGAACAGACTTGACGCCAGTGCATAGGAGGATTGGAAACTTGCGCGCCGGTTGTTTTTCAAGATCAGAACATCAAAATATGGAAAAGGAAAGAGGTTCACACAAGTTTGGAAGAGTTTCATGCAGGTGACTTGCAGGGGAAGAGACCTACGCGCCGAGACTTGCGCCCCTAAGGGTTGACTTGCGTGTCGTCACGTAGGGTGGTCAAATTGCATATATATATACTAGACCACCCCTCCTCATTTATTAATGGATTTAAAAACTTTTAAGATTCAGAGCTCCCATCACTCAAGTGTGGTGGTGGCGCAAGTGGTGGTGTGTGGTGCAAGTGGGACTTGCACGCCTGTGTTGGAAGTTATGTGCCAAGTGTTAGTTGCCCGTCTGAGGTGGTTTAGGCGAGGAAGGTAGTGAGTCGTGTAGGTTTGGAGTTATAGAAGATTGTGTCGTGAAAGTGGTTGAGGAAGACATGCGTGCCAGTTGTGATTTGTGCGCCGATACTTGCACGCATGCTTAGACTTGCACGCCAAGTAAGGTTGTTTTTCTAGCAGTGTTTTCAAGCTGCGTGGATGCTGGAAGTTTGCCCGATGCCTTCGGTGCAAAGAGAGATTCATCTACGGGTGAACGTTGGACTTCAACAGAGCATCTACATACAGAGGAAGAGTCATTTTTACATGCAAATGAAGAGACCTACATGTCTATAAACTGTGAGTGGATCCTTTTCAGATCAGTGAGAAAAGGAAGAGGAAGAAGGTGATCCTCTCCACCGATAGTGATCCAGAGAGAGAGAAACAGGGAGTGACCCTTGGGAAAGTAGTGAGCTGACCCTAAACCTTTTAAAGGCAGTGAGCCTGGGACATAGTGACTGTGCCCGAACCTTGTTATCAAAAACTAGTTAAGTTTAGTGGAATTTGGTATGACCGAAAACCAATCGGCATAGGCTCCTTGGACGTAGCCCTTAGTGGTGAACCTAGTAAAAATTGACATGTCCTGTACTTGCTTTAATTTCCGTTTATATTGTGCAATAGGAAAGGGAGAGAAGAGTGTTTTTCTTAACAATGAAACAAGATCAGAACAAGATTTATTTTTAAATTAGTCATACCCTGATTCACCCCCCTCTAAGGGTATTCAACCTTGTGGACCTAATAATTTTTATTAGAGGGAATGGTTGATATGAGATCTTTTCTCAATTGAGGTCACTAATCATAAAGTGATTCCAATCTTGGACAAAAACAATTTTCAGCTATGAAAGTATCGGATGCAACACTACTTCCTATAATTGGGAATGGATGTTTTAAAATCAGCAATGCATGGCATAATAGCTGATCTAAGTAGTGGTGCATTATCAGAAGATGACCATAAAGAGTTGGATGCTGATTCCAAAGCAATCAATGCCTTAGGGGGAGCCCTATACAATCCTATATATACAATGGTGATGTCTTGTAAAACATCACATTCCATGTGGAAAAAGTTATTGAATATATATGAAGGGGGTACAATGGTTATAGAGGCAAAGCATCGGGTGTTGTGGAACAAGTATGATGATTTGAGAATGAACCCAAATGAGTCTATTGATGCATTCTTTGATAGGGTAAATGTTGTAGTGGAAGACATGTGAGGTATTGGAGAAGTTTTTGAAGACATGAAAATTGTGAAGCGCATCTTGAAGAAACTTCCACCTCTGTTCAATCCTAATGTTTCAGTTCTATAAGATAAATATCCAAAAGATCTTACATTGGATAACCTACACAACACTCTTGTTGCATATGAAATGAGAAATGATGATAATGATGTTGTGGAAAAGGGGAAATCCCAAGATGTGGCATTCAAGGCCTTGAAAAAGCTCACCATTGAAGACTCTCAGGAAGAAGAAGAGACAGATGAGGTAATTTCATTCCTCTTTTCAAATATTCAAAGAGGAAAAGGAATGTTCAAAGGGAAAATACCTCTTGCATGCTTTAGATGTGGAAAGGATGGACATATCGTATCTAGATTCCCCAAAAATATTCAAGAAGAAAATGATGATGATGTTGAAATTCCCAAGAAGAAATCTTCATCATATGTGAAAGGGAAGAAGCAGTTCAAGAGAAATTTCATCAAGAATAAGAATCTTCTTTCACAAGAAATAGATAGTTCAGATGAGTATGAGGTTGAAGAGGTTGTGTAAATAGGGAACTGCAATGATCGAGGAGAAAATGTTATGGTGGAAGTCATAGATAGTTCTCATGAAAAGGAAGAAATTGACACCGGGGAAGAAGAATAAGAATTTGAAGGAAGAGTTGATATGGAAGATGAGTTGGAAGCAGCTATTCAGGAGATAGATGTTTGGAGATCCAAAACAAAGAAAGCCAATAATGTTGTTCGTGATGAAAAACTCTATATGCAGCAACAGGAAGAAGAGAAGTCTGAGCTATTGGAAGAAATTGAAAAACACAAGTCATCAACACCAGATAACTTGGAATCAGTTAGTGAGTGTAAGATCAAGATTGAATAACAGAAAAGGTTGATCGATGGTTTGAATAGAAAATTTAAAGATCATGTCAAGAGTATCAATGATATTGAAAAATAAGTTTTCAGTCTGCGGATGAATGTTAAAGACCAGGAAAACCCATTGATTCCTATTACATTTTTGGGAAAACAGGTCATTCCGAAGACTAAAGAGATGAAATATGATCCTAGTAGTTCATCATGAAAGAAGAAACAATTGAGCTCAAACGTTAAGGCTGATTTAGGGATTGATCAGAAGCCAAAATCTATGGAAACTGAAGTCAGACTGCAAGCACCTGTCTCGAGATTGAAGGTTGATTTGGGCACAATGATGAATAAGAATATTCAGAGATCCCAAGGGGAAACTTGTAGTGCTGATGTAACACAAAGTAATGCACCTTATATCAGGTGTTATTTTTGTGGTAAGATGGTATATTCACAGTATCTATGTTCCATAGACAAAAGATATCGAAGGGAACAAGAACAGAGGTGGAAACCAAATTGAGAACAGTTTTCCAGAATATATTTTAAAGGACACTGTTTTTGGTGTGGAGGATTTGGGCACAAGGCTAGTTACCGCACTTCGACCATTCAGAGAAATGTGAAAAAGTAAAATAAAAATGATCGCAAGTAGCAGATCAATAAACCGACATGTGAGTTAAAATGTAGAATAGATTTGCGGCTTTACAAGATGAAGATGGTCCATCATACTTTGAGAAAGAACAGAATCCTCAGTCCATGCCGAGTGTGAAAGAAAAATTATGGACTTTGAAGAAGAAAAATTAGAAGGTCGTGGTGGTGGAGATTTCCCTTAAAGCATCAAATCGATCTGGTGTTTGGATCCTTGATAGTGGTTTCACAACTCATATGATGGGTAATAAGGATAATGTTACAAGCATAAAATATGACAAAGATAGATTTTTCAAATTTGGAAACGATAAAGGTATGAAGATTCTTGGCTCAGGAAAATCCAACTTTAGGGGAAATGAAATGAGATGTGCTAATGTGTTGGTATTAGAGGGTCTTAGTAATAACTTTCTCAGTGTCAGTCAACTATGTGAATATGGGAATTCTATCCAATTTACCAAGAAGATGTGTGTTGTTAAAGGAAAAGATGTAGCAATTGTTCTGTTGGGAAAAAGGACAAAGGGAAATGTTTACCTTGTAGGTAGGGAAGAAGATACATGCCTTTTATCCAGAGAGGAAGAAAACCAACTGTGGAATAAGTGACTTGGACATCTATGACAACCATCCATGGATGATCTGGTAATGTTTGATGCTGGTAGAGACCTTCCCAAACTATCACGTGATCGCAATCATACGTGTGATTCTTGGAAACAAGGGAAGATCATCATAAGGACATACATGCCAATGGAACCGAAATCAACTCGAGTGCTCGAATTGGTTCATGCGGATGTTTGTGGACCTATCTCACCACAATCTATAAATGGGAAAAGGTACTGTGTTCTTTTCATCGATGATTATAGTAGAATGGCCAGGGAATTTGCCATTACCCTTATGGAAGAGGTGTTCAGTTCGTAAAGTTGTATAGGAGGGAATCAGAAAGGATGCTTGGGTATAAAATTCAGAAGGTTTGTACTGATAACAGAAAAGTATTAACAAACAGTCAAGTTGAAGAAAATCTCATGAAACACAGAATAATGCATCAAGTTTCATTAGTGAGAACACCCTAATAGAATAGAGTGGTTGAGAGGATAAATTGGATCATCAACAACATGGCCAGAACGATGCTTATTGAGAAGGACCTACCAGAGAAATTTTGGAAGGAAGTGGTTTTGACACCGGTCTATATTTTGAACAGGTCTCTGTTGTGTCCGATGGAAGGGAAGACTCTGTATGAAATGTGGTATGGAAAAAATCCAATGTTGAAATATTTTAGAATCTTTGGAAGTAAGTGTTTAATACTCAACAAATAAAATCACAGGAAGTTTGAGTCACAAGGAGATGAGGGGATATTCATTGGCTACTAAAGGAAAAATTTCATATAAATGCTTCAACAAAAGGCTGGGAAAAATTGTTGAGAGCAATGATGTCACTATAGTTGAAAATGAACAGAATTCTCAATATCCCATTGAATAGTTTCTGAATTAAAGTAATGATGATGTAAGAAACAAAGGGGGAGTAGAAGTGGCAGATGCTGACTCAGAAAAAGATACTGATGATGAACATGAAAGTGTCTAGTCTGTGACTATAGGGAAGCCAAAGAGTCGAGCTGAAATTGATAAGCAAAATATATTTGGTGATCAGACTGTTGAAGAATGAAATCATTACAGAAGACATCGTTTTTGTCTCAGGTGGAGCCGAAATGTTTTTCTGATGCAGCAGAAGATGAAAACTGTGTTCAGGCTATGAATGAAGAGCTTGATCAAATTGAGAAGAACTAGATGTGGGAGATTGTTTCGAGGCCAGCAATCAAGAATGTCATCAGGACTAAATGGGTCATTCACAACAAGATTAACGAAGATGTCACAGTGATTCAGAAAAATCCACGACTAGTGTTCAAAGGATACTCCCAAAAAGAAGGAATAGATATTGATGAGGAATTTGCACCGGTTGCAAGGCTGGTGACAATCAGACTATTTTTGGCCATAGTAGTGAAAAGAAAGTTCAATGTGTTCCTAATGGATGTAAAATCTGTATTCTTGAATGGTATTTTGGAAGAGGAGGTGTATATTGAGCAGCCAGATGGTTTTCTCATTCATGAGGATGAGAACAAAGTTTGCAGGCTGAAGAAGGTTTTGTATGGGCTAAAACAAGCACCAAGGGCATGGTACTCAAAGCTTGATCAGTACATGAAGAATCTCGGTTTCTAGTGTGGGGGAGTTTATTAAAATCTCTATTTCAGTAATGATAGTAATAAAATGATGATGGTGTTGGTTTGTGTCGATGACATAATATTTGGCGGATCAGATGAAGCTCAGTTCAGACAGTTCTCCGAATTCATGAAAAATGAGTTTGAAATATCAATGATTGGAGAGATAACATTTTTCCTTGGTTTATAGGTGACACATGGAATTAATGGAACTTTCATTTCTCAATACAAATACAACAAGGAGGTTCTGAGAAGGTTTGGAATGTAGACTTCCAAGGAGATGAAGACTCTTGTTGCTACCCGGATGAAATTATGAAAAGATGAGGATTGTAAGGTAGTTAATATTACCGAATACAGGAACATTGTTGGGATTTTACTATTCTTGACTGCAACAAGGCCTGATATTGTTTTCTCCACATGCCAAGAATCAAGATATCAGAGTAATCCCATGTAAAGCCACATTCTTGCAGTAAAAAAGAATACTTTGTTATATCCAGGGCACAGTGGATTTCGACTTGGCATATACTAACAAATCTCAAACGGAGTTATTGGGTTATACTAATGTAGACTAGGTCGGTTCAATGGATGATAGAAAATAAAAATCAGGTTTTGAATTCTATCTTGGTGGATTGCATTTCATTGAGCACCAGAGAAGATGAGTATATTGAGGCCACTCAATCTTCCACACAGATATTGTAGATGAAGTAGTATCTTGAAGATATGGGAGTTGAAGTGAAGTCTCCAATCAGAATCCAATGTGATAACTGAAGTTCCATAAATCGTAGAAAAAATCATGTCCATCACTCAAATAAAAATCACATTGAGGTAAAGTATCATTTTATCAAGGCGAAGGTTGATCAAGGAATTGTGAAGTTGGAGTATGTGCCTACAGAACTACATGTTGCAGACATTCTAACAAAGGCCTTACCCAGGGAAGTTTTGAGAGACATTGACTGGCTCTCGGAGTTCAGTTGACTCCTCATACTTAAAAGAGTGTGTATGTGGAACCCCCCCTCTCCCTGATGTTTGATTTGTTTTTCCCTTCTATGCTGATATGTGTTCTCTACTCTGTTACAGTCTGCAAAAGAGTGTCCATTGGATTCGATGAAAAAGGAGGAGAAAATAGTGATTGTTCAAGGGGGAGAAAATATGGCAGGTGGAGCAGCCAGATAGGGGGAGTTTAAGGAGAAGATGGATAGGGATAGATTACTAAATCTGATGATGCTAGAAGTGATAAATCATATAATAGATATCACGACAGATAAGGATCGTGATAAAAACAGATGAGTGGTGTTGGAATGTGTTGAGAATATTTCCAAAAAATGGTATCAGTTTGGTAACAATTGGTATCAGTTTAATGTCAATAGTGGGTGTTAGAGATGAATTGATTCATTGATTAACTTTTCATTTACTCTTGTTTCTCACGCAGAGCATTGCTCTTGTGGGCTTAGAGTATGTGTTGATTGAATCCTTGATCTCTATCAGAATCGCATTTGGGCGAATGGTTGCTGAAGAGTTAATGATGTATCTTTTTATGGATGGGTTGTCAACAAACCCAAAGAGGAAGATTGTTGTGAAAAAATCACTCATGGTATAATTGAAGAATTTTTGAGGTGATTGTGTTTTTTGACAAAGTGGACAATTGTCTTGTGATTGTTGACAAAGAAAACCAAGACATAAAATGTTTTTGACAAAGGGGATTTCATGGTGGCATGCAAAGTTCAAGAGTTGTTTTTAACGATCAATTATTGATTCAAGAACTTCGATAAAGGAATGGATGATCGGGAGGCTGTACAAAAAGAACAGATACAAGGTGGTGCCATTTTTCAGTGTTTGCCAAATTTTTGGGCCTGAAAATCGAAAAATGAAGAAAAGTGGTTTTTGGAAAAGGTACATGTTCGCCGTGTACTTGATGGCTTAAAAACATGCACACCATATGTTTTTCAGGATCAAATCATCTAAATATGGAAAAGGGATAAGGGTCGCGCAAGTATTGTGTTGGTCGCACTGGTGACTTGCGCGCCAAGATAAAGGACTTGTGCACCACTGCCTAGGAGGATTGGAAACTTACACGTTTTTTTTCAAGATCAGAACTTAAAAATATGGAAAAGAAACGAGGTTCTCACAAGTTTGGAAGTGGTTCTCTCAAGTGACTTGAAGGGGAAGAGACCTACGTGCCGACACTTGCGCGCCGAGGTTTGACTTGCGCACCGTCAGGAAGGGTGGTCATATTGCCAATAAATACTGGACCACCACTCCTCATTTCATAACGGAGTTCAACACTTTGATGATTCAGATCTCATGTCACGTAGGTGTGGTGGTTACGCATGTGGTGGTGTGTTGCGCAAGAGGGACTTCTGCACTAGTGTAGAAAGTTGCGCGCCAAGTGTTAGTTGCGCGTCTGAGGTGGTTTAGGCGTGGAAGGAAGTGAGGTGCGTAGGTTTGGAGTTGCCAATGATTGTGTCACGCAAGTGGTTGAGGAAGACTTGAATGCCAGTTGTGACTTGCGCGTCGATACTTACGCGCCGACTTAGACTTTCACGCCATGTAAGGTTTTTTTCCAGCAGTGTTTTCAAGATGCATGGAAGATGGAAGTTTTCTCAATACATTCGGTGCAAAGAGAGATTCATCTACCGATGAAAGTTGGACTTCAACAGAGCATCTACATACAGAGGAATATGCATTTCTTCATGCAAATGAAGAGACCTACAGGTCTATACACTGTGAGTGGATCCTTTCTAGAGCAGTGAGCGAAGGAAGAGGAAGAAGGTGATCCTCTACACCAGTATTGATCCAGAGAGAGAGAAACAGGGAGTGACCCTTGGGAAAGCAGTGAGCTGACCCTAAACTTTGTAAAGATAGTGAGCCTGGGACAGAGTTACTATTCCTGAACCTTGTAATCCACAGCTAGTGATGTTTAATGTAATTTGGTACGACTGACAATCAGTCGGTGTATGCTACTTGGACGTAGCCCTTAGCGGTGAACCAAGTAAAAATTGTTGTGTCATGTGCTTGATTTACATACTGTTTATACCGTGCAACAGGAATGGGAGAGAACACTATTTTGCTTAACAGTGAAACAATATCATAACAGGGTTTATTTTTTAAATTGGTCATACCCTGATTCGCCCCCCTCTCAGGGTATTCATCCTTGTGGACCTAACAGTTACTTCATATTTTGAAAAAATAGATCGCATATTTTATATATTTTATGAAATTTCAAAATTCTATAAAATACACTGATATATTTAAAAAAAATAAAAACATAAATAACCATTGAATTCCAAATCACATCTAGAATGTTCAAAAATTCTCCAAAAGTTACGTTTGTGAGTAAAAATTGTATATTGATTCCAAAAATTCATATAATTTTTCTACAGAAATTAATGAGATAAATAAGAATCCTAATTTTTTAGAATAGTTACATCTATTTATTGGTGTATATTTGTAAAACAATTTATATTATTTATTTTCATTTTATATAAATTGAATTATTCTTTTATGATATTGAGGTTGATAATAAATTTTTTAACTCATATTAATAATGGGTTCCTAGTAAAAAATAAAATAAATTATGGATAATTTGAATTAAATATTTATAAAAATAAATCATTTATAAATAAAAAAATTATATATTATTAATCTATATTATCAACATGATTGTAAATATAAAGAAAATATAATATAAATTAAAATTTGAATAGATATTTAGTTTTTTTAAAGGTTTAGGTTCACTAAGAAAATTGATTATTTATATCCTCATACACACAATGTGGGTTTGGGGTGTTTGATAAAATTATCATTCCATCTAGATATCCTCATAAGTGACTGAGATTAACTAATAATTAAGGATTATTTAATTTAAAGGGAGTTTACCATATCATTTTATGACAATACCTTTCATTTTTTAAACACCATACTATGCCAAAATAATATATCATTTGATGAAATAGATATATTTAAATTTAAAAATACTAAATTATAAATCCAATTTATTTTTAGAACATTGTTTATTAATTACTATATTATCAGAAAAATGATAGTTGAAAACAAAAATAGCTCCTAATCTAGAACTGAATTGAATCATTAATTTATAGATATTGAACAATATTACTTGATAAAAATAATTTTTTGCATAATTAAATTCTTAGAATTTATTTTTTATACCATTGATATTTATGTTTTTTTCAACAATTAATGTTCTAAAGGATGTCCTCAATATTTATATGTGTAATAATATGATATATTTTCAATTAATTATGTAACATTTGATTTTATTTTTGTTACATATTTTTAATAATAATACCAATGGAAAATATTAAATAAGATCTAAATTTCATTAATATTTGAATAAATATTCAATACATTCGAAGAATCTCTCTAATAATTCACATTAACTCTCTTAAAATTCATCTCAATATAATATGTCTGGAAAAATCTAAGCAAAAACTATCAAATTAAATCATCAGTTTAATTAAAAAAAAATAATCCTTATAAAAATAATAATTTCATATTAGTTAATAATTTAAAATAATATTTTCATTTTTGTGATTAATAATTTTATCTAATATGTAAATTTTCTCTTATGTAATTATCAGTTTTTTAGTTTTTAAGGTCAAATATTATCCATTATGTAAGAGTGACCATTAATTTTCATACTCTATGCATGTGTAATCCCCATGATTAGGAACATTAATAATATTAAAATTAACCATCTTTATAATAAACTATAATTATCCCATATTTTTACCTTATATAATGTTATAATTAATATTCCATTAATCCTATAAATTTTATAAATGTATTCTTCAAAATAGGAAGCATAAATACAAATAATGAAAAATATTATATTTTAATATAACTATTGGAAATAATTTTTATCATTTCTGAAAAATTTGTCCCTTAACATAATTGAATTATAGTATATTAGAATAAAGATAATTTGAAATAATACAGTATATAATATAAATTGAAACAAATAATAATTTTATATTATAACACTTATAGATAAAACAGTAGTTACAAATATGTGGGTTCATAGGAGATTAAAATCTATTATATAGTTATATTAAAATAAAAAATATGAAAATACTCTAGCATTGACTTACAATAGATATGGTATTGTTTTATATCTAAAATAGAGTATTTTGGGGGACTCTTCCTCATACATTCTCTTGAGATGATATTATTATTTTATGATTTTATAAATATTCAATATGATTTCCTTTTAATATTTTCTTGATATAGATATTGATATGATCATAAAATTATAATTAAATTTTATTATTGATTAATGAACAAAAAAACTAATTTTAAATGAGTTACATAGTTATGTAATTTGAACATGTATTTTTTTCAATAATGGAATATATAAATTTAATCCTATATAAGTATTCATACATACATGGAGTGTTTGAGATGAAATAATCAAGATATGTATGTATATATATAAGATGAGATAACACAAAACCCTTCAAAATATCAAATAAGTAGATTTTTCAAGGGTAAAATAATTTTAAATAATTTATCATTTAATTAATGTCTAACAAAATAGAATAGGTTCTTATATATTATCTTATTTGTGGATAAGAGAATATGAGAATCATTAACGAGATTACGGTCATAAATCTAATCCAAACATTCAGATAAAAAGGGATTGGCTACCATAATAGGATTTTTCCTTGTGGAATGGATTTGTAATAATTCATAATATATATTATGTAATTTTTTTTCATCCCAATAATATAATATTTATTTATTACACTATTGATAAAATATTGTACTTAAGTAGATCATAAATGATAAAACAATTAAAGTGGACTAAATTTTACTCAAACATGGATCCTCTCCCACTAATAAATATAATAATAAAATTATAATTTTATTTAAATGGATGTACATAAAATAAGAGTAATTATTTAATAAACATAGAACATTATAATCATATAAAAAAGTATATTTTAGATAAAATATTATTTAATTAATAATATCAAATATCCTTTACATCTATTTTGGAACATGAAAATTTTTATTGTAAGCATTTTTTGAACTAGTATTGAATTTTGAAAATTATTCTCAAATAGAATAAAATTTTCAAGGCTTTAATGAAACCAATTCAATCCAAATACTCTTGTTAATAGGATAGAAATACTAATAGTAAGAATAATAAAAAAATCATTTTAAATTTCCATATTAATTATTATATTTATTTATCCACAATTTTAGAATAAAAATTATATTATGGATTCTTATAGAATTATAGATAACCGAAAAATGCTCTATATTTAAAAATCTAGAGCTTAGCTATTTATATTTTCATTGATTTTAATATAGTAATATATAACTAAACATACTTATGTTTCCTCTAATATTCATGATATATTTTGGTATGAAAATGACTTGAAGAAATTGAGGGTTATATATATTATGGATCTATGTACAAAAATTATCTAGAAATCATTACAAAATAGATTATATAATTTTTTTATCAATGTAAAAATTATGAGTTTAATTCAATTTATATTCATTTTGTCCAATTTATTGTGTTTGTTTGAAACATGAAGAGATTTGGGTCAGTACTCAAGATTAATAAAACTATGAATTATATCTTATATTCAGAAATTTTAATATTTACTATGTTCACCAATAATTATAGCATGAATTAAATTTTCAAAGAAAATCAAAATCACCTAAATATGATTAGGGTAGCTTTTAATAACAAGATAGGATCATGATCACGATGCATAGTATAGGAAAAAATAAGATGTCTAAATTTTTTTTATAGAAAAAAAGAAAATTAAAAAAAATACACCCCTTCTTCCTTGAATAAAATATTTAATTTTCTATGGATTATACTCCCACGGAAATATGTAAAATTATAGACATAATTTTCCAGAATATCAAAAAGGGCTTAAAAACATTATATAAAATCCACATTGAGTCTTAATGAAAAGTAAATCAATTCAACTATCATAAATTGTATATAATACCAACTATATATCGTAAAATTTTCTTAAATATGTGTAAGATTTTAAAATAATGGAATAATTGTTGAAGGGATATATAATTATACATATAAACCTGTTAAAAAGGTTTGTTGCAAAAATAAAGAGGAACTTAAGGGATCTTAAATGAAAGGATTTTTAATCTAATGTTATTTAAATTAATTCCCTATTATGTTATTCAATAATAAATTTTACATAAATTAAATATTCTTATCAATGAAATAAATTATACATTAATGAAAAATCCATTTAATTTTTAGTACATAACATTATGTAAAAACTATTACTTGAATTAATATACTAATTAATTTTTGATGATATTAAAATAATTTCTTTTCTAATATTATCTTAAACATCAATCAATAAATTTTTTTACTTAACCAACAATTTATATAATAGGAAAACCAGTTATCACCATGACCATCTGAAGATGCATCAAACAACACAATAATAAACATATTAAAAAGAAACAACTATGGATATATTCCAAGCCAAATTCCATGGGGCATTCATTTAAACATATGAAAAGAGACAAAATATGTAGTGTATGTCATTATGAATAATAGAACGAATCACTAATGATGGAAAAATATTGGAAAATTTAGATAATATCATAAAAAATAGTTCTAAAATGTTCAATGAAGATGGAAATCAATCATTATTAGAAACATCTTTGATGTCAGTAATATCATTAGAGAGGGGAAACCATCTAATTGGGTGGATAATCTTATTGGTTGAAAAACTAATATCTGTGGTAAAATATATAACATCACTAGGGATTTGGCAAAACATAACAATGATCATTTTAATTTTTATAGAAATTATTAACTTAATAATATTAATGAAAATCTACCTTTTCATAAAAAAAGATGAAGCTAAAATGAAAATTTTAACATAGTTTTTATTTGGAGCCTATGATTTGAATGAAAAATTTCTCTAAAAAAATACTTTAATGATGAAAAAAATTAAAATTATTGTTTGTAATTTTAAATTTATATTTGAAGTTACATTCATAAAAATTATGTGATATTCTGGAATTATTTTTCTTGAAAATTAAAAACATATGTGTTCTCTAAAATAAGGGAAAAAATTCAATAAAAGATATTTTTTGAAATGCTATTAAAGGAATGGTTTTAATGAAAAAATTGGCTTCCTACACTTTGATATGACCCATGGGAAATCTTTTGGGGTCTATGAACAATAATAGGGATCATGGATACACATGTATTATGGGGATTCTCTACACATTCATAGAATATGAATCTTCTAGTCCTACTATTCATAGGAATCACAAATAGTATATTTTTTGATGCATTAGAAGAATAAATAAATATGAATAGTAATAAACCTATACGGTTCAACTTAAGATCTTTAACAGGGAACAAGATAAATATTACTCCATGTTGAGACATAATAATTAGAATTACTTAATTCATATAACACAAATATATTGATTTTTTGACATTCAATGACAAAAAAATATCAAAATTAACTCTTTAACCCTGCCTAAATGCCATCATCTAGTATATTTCTATACTGATCTCAAGTTGTATAGATTGAAAAAAATATATATATAAGATAATTTTTTTTGTCTAGAATGGTTTCTATAATATTTAGCACACCTGCTGATCCCATTCTCTACAATATAAGAACAATATCTCTTTAAAAACATCATGAAAAACTATCCATACACACTCACCACCTCATCGAATAAGTAAATAAAAAAACCTAATACATGTCATGATCATGTGGTATTTACTTTTTAGAATTGCTCAAGATAAAATATACACCATCTATGGAAGATTTATGTTTAAGAAACCACTATGAAATATGCATCTGTTGTTCGATGAAATTCTCTAATAATTTGAACTATATGACATATCACAATCCCAGAATACCTTTTTTTGTAACACAATCTCTATTATGAATTCATCTTCCATCACTCACCCAATTAAACTTATCTATTTTGACACTTCAACAAAATTATCATATGATTTTTATGCTTTATTAAAGGTATATTAGGGATCCATGATGTCAATCATCTATATGAAAAAATATTTAGTTGGAAAAAACATTAGAAAGATTTCATCTGGTATTTATTTAAATAAAAACTAAGGGGGCATATATTAGGCTACATATTATATAATGGTAATGGGACACTTAGTTTTTTTCCTTCTCTGTTGCTGGAGGAGTTATTGAAAAGCATTGATAAATATTTTTAATATATTAGAATATAATACCATTTAGTAGGATCATTTATTCTCATATAAAATTAAAATTTCATTTTTATTTTATCGTTAATTATATGAAAATTCCCTTACTATAAAAGATAACTTTTTATATTTTGATCTCTCCCACACTCATGCTTTATGGTCTTCTATACTCATGTTGTTCTCTTAATTCATGCAGTTATTTTCTAAATATCTCTTCTTATTAGTGTTGTGTTACAATGAATTTTATTTTATGAACTTCCTTTCCATCCTTAGTTCTATATTCATTTGTTATTTCTTACTTTCATGATATCACTCCATTACTATGGATTTAATATTTTTAAATATTGTTCAACGGATGGAATAGAAGATAATGGATTATCATCTTTTTAAAATCAATTTAATTTATTTATTTTTCATGTGAATATTATAATTTAATTTGATAGTTTGATGATTGAGGTTATAACCCACAGATATACATTTACTGAATAATTCTTTTCATCCTAATAGTTCTTTCCCTTTATTTTGGTATTTTATCATCATAGTGAATTATAAAATGATGTGGTTCTATGTAATTTTAGTATGAAATAAGGATATCTCCACCTCACTTATTGAAATAAAAAACATTTAGATATAAGATATTTTTTGAGATTTACTACAAATACATAAAATTATGTAGGCTGAATAATGTGAGGCATAACACAATAAATATAATTGTTTTTCTAAATATAAGAATAAATAATTCATAGATAAGGATAAATATAATTTATAATTGAATTTCTTATAACTATATTTTTTCAAATATTTTATTTTATCTTATCAACCCATGGCAAATAATATCTAATTTTAAAAATATTCTTTTCCTATTCCCCACTTAAAAAAATTAACCATTCATTGAAATTATTTAAATCCAAAAAAATTAAATCTTATAAAAATATATAAATAATACAATAATTGAAAACCATGAAAAAAATAAATCATTTTAAATAGAATGTCCCTTATGTTATTCCATTATTCTATCCTCAATAATTTCTTAAATTTGAAAATGCACTGTTGAACCCCCAATAAAAACACCACACATCACATTTTGTAATCTTTACTAGTGAAGATCATTCAATTCATAGTTATCTATAAATTTTAATAAAATATAAAATAATTATAAAAATATAATAAAAATATTATAGAACAATTTAGTCACAAAAATAATCTTTTAATCACTTTAATTCTTCTTATTTTTGGAAATAATTTTTTTTTTTCATGGTTAGTAGGTGTTGGAAATATTGGATATTAGGTGAAATTTTATTTTGGATACTATGGACACATATCATTAAATTAGATAAAAAATAAAATATATTGTGCCCTATAACAAAATTAAAAAATAATTTATTTGGAAGGAAGTGAAAAATCAAATATATTTAAACATGAAACTAATCCACAGTTTATGATATATTGATTATAATTATTATTCATATAATGATCAAATTATTGGTTTATAGAATAATTCATTTGAAATGAATGAGAAATTAAATGAACTAGAAATAAAAATAAAATTAAATAAAATATTGGAAATAGAAATAGTGTATCATAGTAATCAATTAAATTAAATAAAAGATTGTTAATAATTATATTGATTGTTTTTTTGAAATTGAATATTTAAATAATCAATTTTAAACACATATTTATTTTTTTGAAGAGTCGTGGAATAGTAAATATACATTAAATATTATATACTTTCATACAATATAAATATTCTAAAGGAAGAACCCAAGGCTAATAATAAAACCTGTTAACCAATAAGAAACTAAAGAAATACTGATTCAATGTTAGAAAAACCATATACAACATGAATTATTTGTTGAGTCTATAATCTAAAAAAAATATTTAACTGTATTATACTTCATCAAAGTAGAATAAGATAAAACACCAAATACATATAGGGAGTTTTAAGAAATAATAGAGTTGATATTATATTTATTCCCACTACTAACATCCTCCCAAAGGAAATAAAAAATAAATATGAAATACTTACGAATTCTTTGAGGGGAGTTCACTGAAATGTTGACCTAAATTATTTCTATCACTAACAAGTTTAACTGAAATCTTACTGTTTTTCATTATAAATTTATAGAAAAAAAAATATTCACTGCATTGGATGGTGAATTTTGGGAAAATGGAAATGAAACAATTGAAGAATATTCTCAATATGATAACACAAAATTCATTTAAATTTTATTTTATTTTTCAGGGGAGTAGGTTATTTAGTATTCATAACTGGTTTTTTTCCAAAGAAAGATTCACTTTCATACATCAACAAAAACATAGAATGTGGTGGAATATTAATTTATTTATTTAGATGATTATAAAAATGATGGTTATTCTATCATTAATTATATACATGAGCACGCATGATAAAAATTTTACAGAACATTCCAATGATATTATATCTTCTCTGCATCGATATAATTTATCTTTCATGGTTTTTTATTTTTTTCAATATGTTTCATTTTATTTTAGTCTTTACTACCAATTATTTTAGTAATTCCTTAAATTTTACAAAGCATCACATTGATCATGTAATCAATGGCTATATTACCAAATCTCGTGTAACCCCAACACATTGCAATTAATCTGGATCAATTTTTTGTGCAATTTTTTCATATTTAAATGATTTCTAATATTCAGCTAGAATATTGACTTTTTAAATAAATCCATGTTTTTTGATAGATGATTTTTCTAGAGTTATCGGAAATATTCATCAATAGTTATAAGTTGAAATCTTCTAAAGTAATTTTTTTATTCTATTTACAACTAGTAATTTTACTTGTTGGTGGGAAAAATTCACAGAATAAGTACTGAAAAAATCACCTCTTAGTTCTTTTGGAAGGTCTAAATTATCATGATTCAAAATATTGTAGGCTATTTTTTCTCTCCAAAAAACAAACTGTTTTTGAATAAAATTTCACTCTAAAATAAATTAATTATCTCTTTCCTTCCTCTCACATAATGAAAATTCACTTTTTTATTACCAAAAATATTTATGGAAAAATCATGAAAGAAAAAGCATCAAGTACAGAATGTTTCCAAAGAAACAGAATAATTATTGAATAACATCTTGAGCATTTTATAACTATTGACACTAAATAGTTTTTAGGGAAAAATTATTACCTTCATATCTTGGTCATCATTTATAAGGTCTTAAAGGTGATTTGACATCTTTTCCCACGTTTTCAATGTAATATTATTTGATTACATTCTTTTCATTAAAACCTCTAATCAATATTTGGTTCTATTTATCAATCCATGCACACTTCTTTTAATTGGTTTCCACCAAAATACCTCTCCACATCATCGTGTCAGATTCTTAATGAGTGGAATTAACCACAAAGAAGTCCTAAAAAAATCAATATTTGAATGAAAAATCAACTCTAATCCCATGTCCCTTTCTAAACCAGCTAGAAATGGAATAGATCTCTCTAATGGGTCCCCTACTTCTCCAAGAGGATAACTAAAAGGAATATCCTCCACCACTAGGCCAGCTGGAAACTAGATGGGTTATCCCATCACCAAACTAGGAAGTACATATTCCCTATAAACTCTACCTACATGATATTTCAGATTGGAAATGCATACCCTATAATTATTCTTTTCCCTCAACAAAGCTGAAGATCTTGTCTCCATTGGTTTTGGGAGGATAGAATAATATTTCTATCCTTAAATACCTCCCCTTTATCGATTATGAGGTTCCAAAAGTCCTTGCATCCCTTCCATATTTTCTTCCTCCTCTAGTTATGAAGACCTCTATGGAGTTGACCCCCTACACAAACATTAGATATGTATCCTGTAAAGACCTATAAATTTCAAGGAATTTTTTTTCCCAATTTTCTTTGGAATTTTACAAGAACGCAGCTTCTGACGGCACCTGATTCCGAGGCCCGGTGTGCCCGGAATCATTTTCCGAAGTTTGGCTCGGGTACGTTCAGTGAACGAACGAGCGGATTTTTGTAACTTCTGAACTGGTGCTCGGAATCGAATTCTGAGGGCACCGATGGAATCGCAGTGCTGGTATTTGCTTAGAAATGCCTCTTTCGGAGTTGCGTTTGCTCGATTGTGGTTTTTAATTTTTGGGTTTTAAGTTAAGAAATAAAATAAAGTTGTGCGACAATTTTATTTCTATTTCACATAAATCCGCATAAAGACCACTTCAAGCTGTTAAACTGAGTTTATGCAGATAGGGTGTTATCCAAAAAAATATCCTACCCTCTTGGTAGGATATTTGTGAGGTGGGGCCCACGCGAGCCCCACCATTTCTTTTCCCCTAAGTAACGCACCCGCAAAAACCCGTTTTTATGAAAGTCAACTGAAGCGTTTTCTTAAATTCTTAACGCACCATTTAATTGGGCGGTTTTATTCATTGAATTAATTCTATGAATTAATGGGTCGTTACTTATCTCTTTTTCGTTTGTTGGCATGTTAATAAAATAAGACCAACGCTTTTTCTCCCTAAGTGTTGTTCGTTGAGAGGATTTGACAAACCTCAAGTTCTTCATCCTTCTTCGCGAAGAACGCGATGAAAACGAAGAATGCGACGAATGCCGGCCTTCGACGAAGGGCGACGAAGAATGCCTAGCCCTCGGAGGTAGACGACGTGAAGCCAAGTACCGCGACGCCAACGGTTCTTCTTCCGCGACAATCTTCCGCGACAATCCAACCCCGTGAAAACCTTCGATCTATAACGAAAAGGTAGGGGGTTGTGCTTCTTTTCAATCTCTTGCGGGTTATAAAAACATCATAGATTTAATTATTATTAATTAAATCTGTTGTTTCTTGATCCTCGAAGATCGTCGACGCCACACTCTTCCACAACGACGCGGAGCCCTTCCGCGACGCGACACTCCACTTGTTCTGCGACGGTCAATTCCGCGAAGAACGCATGTGCGATGACTTGACAAGGTAGGGGTTTTATTTGGAATGCTTTTACCCCTTTTATTCTGTGGGTGTTTCCGTTCGAAACAATGAACCCGGTTTCATAAGAACAATTTTTGTTTATTTTAAAATTGTTTTCTTGTTATGTTTTCTATGTTGAATGTTTTCTCCCGACTGTTATCATCTAACGCAGAGGGTACGGGGCAAACAAACACGGCCCGAAAACCCTCCACAGTTCTTCCTTGTTGTGTGGATTTGGCGGTCGACGACAAAACGTGCCGAAAAGGTGATTTAATTATCCCGTAGTGAAGAAAGGAACCCGGGAGGAACAGCGGCACAGACGGGAAGGAAATCGGACCACCGAAGCAATTCTGGTGGCCCACGGAAGCTTCCGCCGACACGCCACCGGGAAAACCTCGCCGCGGTTGAAGCCGCGGCGGCGAGGCAATTCTGCGGCCGTGCGGAACCGCGGTTCAGGGACACGGCGGCCCGGCCGCGTCCGGGTGATCCAGGGCGGCCCCCCGCGGGGGGCCGCGGTGTTGTCACGCGGGGGCATGCGCGCGCCCCCGTGTTGCTCGGCCGCTCGGCCACGCCGAGCCGGACCGGCCGGCCGAGCCAGGCCGCGCCCTGGACAGGCCGGAACGGGTCCAGCTGAGTCGGACCGGGTCGGGGCGACCCGGTTCGACCGACCCCGAGGGGGTCGGGACGGGTCAGCCCGGGCCCAGACCCCCTGTCTTCAGACCATTTTCGGTCTTCTGCCCATAACATGAGCTACGAGACTCCGAATGACGCGCCGTCAGCGGCAACCCGATTCTTGGATCAAGATGGTCGTTTCGTTATAATTCACTCACGGTTTCTGAATACATTAGGTTCGGCCGGGTTGGTTCGTACACGAAACCAACCGGGCCCTCGGAGCGGAAACGCTCATATCATGAGCTTCGGACGTCTGATCGATGTTCCGTCGACTTTGTCATTTTCCTCTAAGTGAGATGGATCTTTTGGCATACTCCGCCCGAGGTTTGGATGCAGGTGGAGTACGTTCGGGTTGGTTTTGCCTTAAAAAACCAACCAGACCCCTGGGATGAAAAAACCAATAACTCTCAGACCAGGCGTCTGATTGACGTGCCGTCTGTTGTGTTGAGTTCCTATTGACGATACAGAACTTTTGGATACATCAACATAGGAATATGTGACAGTTGATGTATCAGCCTCTCGGCTCGTGGAGCGGACCCTCCTGAACGAGCTTGCCGGCGGCGGGAACCCTAGTGCTGGCTGCGACTGCAACTTCGATGACGACTGTGCAGAGATCCTTAGTGCATTCAACGACGACAACTACAGAACTCAGCAATCCTACGGGGATCACTGCTACAGATCCTGTGTGGGTCCGATCATGTGTGGGCCTTTGCGGGGATTAATACCTATCGATCCTTTGTGGATCTGACAGCTAGTCTTATATCTTATGTGGGTCCTAGCTGTGCTGGTCTTGTATCCTATGTGGGTCCTAGCTTAGATTATTCAATACTGGTCTTGTATCCTATGTGGGTCCCAGTATAGATGAATCAATGAAGAAAGCTGGTCTTGTATCCTATATGGGTCCTAGGTGTGATGGTCTTGTATCCTATGTGGGTCCCAGCTTAGATGATTCAATACTGGTCTTGTACCCTATGTGGGTCTCAGTATAGATGAATTAATGAAGAAAGCTGGTCGTTTATCCTATGTGGGTCCTAGCTATGATGGTCTTGTATCCTATTTGGGTCCCAGCTTAGATGATTCAATACTGGTCTTGTATCCTATCTGGGTCCAAGTATAGATGAATCAATGAAGACAGCTGGTCTTGTATCCTATGTGGGTCCTAGCTGTGCTGGTCTTGTATCAAATGTGGGTCCCAGATTTGATGATTCAGTGCTGGTCATGTATCCTACGTGGGTCCCAGCATAGATGAAACAATGAAGACAGCTGGTCTTTTATACTATGTGGGTCCCATCTAGATGATTCAGTATCTATGTCTGATCATCTCTTTCACCTTTTCGATGATGTATACCTGTGTGAGCTGAATACTGTTTTACTATCCTTTGTGGATTGTGTCGAACTATCCTGTGTGGATTTATTGTTTACTCTCCTTTGTGGATTGTGTCGAACTATCCTGTGTGGATTTACTGTTTACATTCCCTTGTAGACTGTGTTGAACTATCCTATGTGGATTTACTTTTTTACTCTCCTTTGTGGATTGGGTTGAACTATCCTGTGTGGATTTACTGTTTACTCTCCTTTGTTGATTGTGTTGAACTATCCAGTGTGGATTTACTGTTTACTCTCCTTTCTGGATTGTGTCGAACTATCCTCTGTGGATTTACTGCTTACTCTCCTGTGTGGATTGTGTTGAACAATCCTGTGTGGATTTACTGTTTACTCTCCTTTGTGGATTTTGTTGAACTATCCTATGTGGATTTACTGTATACTCTCCTTGTGGATTGTGTTGAACTATCCTGGGTGGATTTACTGTTTACTTTCCTTTGTGGATTGTGTTGAGCTATCCTATGTGGATTACTTTTGGTCTCCTTCATGGATTGTGTTGTGATATTCTGTGTGAGTATACGTTTTGCTTTCCTGTGTGGATTGGGTTGTTCTTGGGCTCAGATGTTGGAGCCGAACGGGAATTGGTGACTTAGGTATATGTATGGGCATCTACCTAAGAAGTGTCGGTTGTTACTTTGTGATTGTATCTTTCCTTTGTGGTTTATCCTTTGTGGATTTCAGGAGACCTTCGGGGGTCTTGGGGTCCCTAATGAGTAGCTTATACTCACCCCTGAACGGGCTATGTCCGCACTTCGTTGTGTTGGTTGCAGACAACGGACATCGCTGATCGTGGTGGAGGCTTGCGGAGCAGGATGGTACCTGGAGGTGGACCACTGGTCGGGACGTACTCGGAGTGGACGGCTGGACCGAGGAGATGTGGAGGCTATCTGTGCTCGCCCTTCAGGTGGGACTTCCAGAGGATGGCTCAACGCTGCGGCTTTTCTTTTTAGTTGCTGTTTTCCCCTTTCATTTGTACTTTACAGTTGGGCTTGTACTTCCGGACCCTTTTTCTTTCAGCACAGCTTGTTACAGTTTTTACTTAGTGTTTACTCTTTCCGTTTGCTTACGCTATGATGGTTGTTTACTTTACAAAGGCAATGCCTTCCCTCTTTGTCAGGATTTACACCTTGGTGCTAGTCTCCAGCCCCTGGCCTATGGAAGGCGGGCTTGGGGTGGTCACGACACAGGCCCCGAGGACGGGTCGTGACAAATTGGTATCAGAGGAGTTCGGTTCTACCGCAGACTCTGATCATTATTCTGTGTGAAGCAATAATGTTCAGCGTATTGGGTGTGGTTATCAGTCCAAGGAGTCTAGTGTTGGTGCGGCGGCCGACGTATCCGTACACCAGGACCCTGACTTATGATTTCCGAATTAATGCACGAAAACATTGATTGCATGTGTGTTAAACTTTACTTTTTGATTACTTATGTAAGCTCACTAGGTATACAGTTTAACCGTGGGGCACCTGTTTCTTTTCAGGATGGCCCCACGATGGCAGCCAGCTAGGGTTCCGAGAGTGGAGCATGATGACAACCCACCAAGCGACGAGGCCTCGGTGCATGGCACCTTGTCAGCAGAGGCACCAGTGGTACCTTTACCTGCCGAGCCACCGATGCTTCTAGCCCCAGCCGCTGACGATGCACGTCGCCTTAGTGTACTACATGAGTTCCAGGACCAGCGACTGCCCTGGTTCCGCAGGGAGAAGGACCCTCAGGCCACCGAGGACAGGCTGTAGGCAGTTGTACGGGTTTTCAGATTAGTGAGGACACCAACAGACCTCTCGGTGATCCTCGAAGCGAGCCTCCTACACGCGGCAACAAGCATATGGTGGAGCTTGATTCTCCAGGTGCACAACGAGACATATCTCCTCTGGACGGACTTTGAGAGCATATTCTGCTCCGAGTTCATCCCAGCCACCCTCCGTGCGGTGCGCATCCAAGAGCTTCTATAGCTACGGCAGGGAAGCATGACAGTGGCCCAGTACTCCGAAAGATTTACTGATCTCTCGCGCTACTCCACAGATATGGTACGGGACCCGTTCTTCCAGGCCCGGACCTTCGAGCAGGGACTGAGGCACGAGATCAGGGCTTCGATGATCTCACTCAACATTCCGACACAAGTAGAGGTGTTGGAGAGAGCCCTTATAGTGGATAGTTTTCTCGTATAGAAGGATCCAGTGACAGGGCCCTCCGCAGGATGGCCCGTAGTAGGGTCTTCCGCAGCTGGCTGTAGACAGGTGATGTAGAGGTCCAAACGGGCCAGACCATCAATTGGGAAGTCTCAGGATGAAGATTCGGTTGTGCGGGGCACCCGAAGGAGATCCAGCTACAAGAGGGGAAAGCATTGCTACGCATGCAGTGGGCGAGGTCACATGGGGCGAGACTGCCTGACTCGTCTTACAGATGAGCAGAAGTTGGTAGAGGGACCTCCCAGACAGAGGTTCGGCCACGGTAGTCCACAGGGTGCAGGCAGACAAGGCAGAGGAGCTGGCCGAGTAGCAGATGGTGGGCGACACATCGAGGTGTTTCCACCACCACCACCAGGAGGTCCACCCCGACCACAGGGATTTGGTGGACATGCGAGAGCTCAGCTTCAGGCAGCTGAGGCCTTTGATCATGGAGCTCTGAGAGCAGATGGACATGAGAGGAACTAGTGGTTACGCCTTTTGTACTACTAGTTCCTTGTTGTTGTTGTGTAGTGTCTTTTTATTATGAGCTGCAATAGTAAAAGACGCTTACTGTTGTGATGTTTTCATTCCTGTCCTCTTTTGTGTTGTTACTAAGAGGTTCCTGTTTAGACTGTTGACTTGACCCTCACTTGTGAGACATCTACTGGAGGAGACCCAGTTACCACACACTAATGCCGACATTGTGACTCAACCCTTGGAGGCGAGAGTAACGGTTGGATCTCTTGGTAATAGCATCGAGGCCTTACGACGTCATCATTGGTGTGGATTAGTAACATCCATGTCTGGAATGACTGTACCATGGAATGGAAGTGGTTCATCCAGGGGATGAGACCAGATTTCTCTTATCGGCAAAGAAGAAATCTTAGCAGTTCTTGTGGGATCAGAGAGGGTCCAGGTCATCCAGGAGCGGATGAGTATAGCTCAGAGCCAACAGAATTCCTATACTGATAGGAGGCGGAGGCCACTTGAGTTCGAGGATGGTGACCACGTCTTCATGCAGGTCTCACATCGACGTGGATTACAGAGGTTTGGCCGAAGCGGCGAGTTGTCTCCACGCTTCATCGGACCCTTCCAGGTCCTCATCAGGATTGGCAAGGTGGATTATCGCCTGGCTCTTCCACCACAGTTGCTCCGGGTGCACGACGTCTCCCACGTATCTCAGCAGAGGAGATATGTGCACGACCCAACGCAAATCTTTGATCAGGGAGAGCTGGTCTTTGATGATGGGGCGACTTTTGCGGAGGTCCCAGTGGAGATCGAGGATCGACAGAAGCGGGTCCTACGTGGATGATCGATTCCTCTAGTGCGCTTCAGATGGCAGCTCGGGAACCTCCAGGAGAGCACTTGGGAGTGGGAGGCTCAGATGCGTGCTCAGTATCACATTTGTATCCCTATGTTTGTGGTGAAGCTTTACGGGGACGTAAAGCCCTGTTGTGAGAGTAATTTAAAGACCCGTAAATTTCATGGAAATTTTTTTCTTAATTTTCATTGAAATTTTACAAGAACGCAGCTTCTGACAGCACCTGATTCCAAGGCCAAGTGTGCTCGAAATCATTTTCCGAAGTTTGGCTCGGGTACATTCAGGGAACGAATGAGCGAGTTTTTCTAACTTTTGAATCGGTGCTCGGAATCAAATTCCGAGGGCACCGATGGAATCACATCGCCGATATTTGCTTAGAAACACCTCTTCTGGAGTTACGTTTGCTCAGTTGTGGTTTTTAATTTTTGGGTTTTAAGTTAAGAAATAAAATAAAGTTGTGCAACAATTTTATTTCTATTTCACTTAAAGCCGCTTAAAGACCACTTCTAGCTGTTTAAGGTGAGTTGATGCAGATAGGGTGCTATCCAAAAATATCCTACCCTCTTGGTAGGATATTTGTGAGGTGGGTCCCGCACGAGCCCCAATATTTCTTTTCCCCTAAGTAACGCAATCGCGAAAACCCGTTTTTATGAAAATCAACTGACGCGTTTTCTTAAATTCTTAACGCACCATTTAATTGGGCAGTTTTATTCATTGAATTAATTCTATGAATTAATGGGTCGTTACTTATCTCTTTTTCTTTTGTTGGCATGTTAATAAAATAAGACCAATGCTTTTTCTCCCTATGTGTTGTTCGTTGAGAGGATTTGGCAATCCTCAAGTTCTTCATCCTTCTTCTCAAAGAACGCGAAGAACGCGAAGAATGCCGGCCTTCGACGAAGGGCGACGAAGAACACCGAGCCCTCAGAGATCGACGACGTGATGCAAAGTATCGCGACGCCGACGGTTATTCTTCCGCGACGTTATTTCACGACAATCCAACCCCACGACAACCTTCGATCGACAACGACAAGGTAGGGGGTGGCGCTTCTTTTAAATCTCTTGTGGGTTATAACAACATCACAGTTTTAATTATTATTAATTAAATCTGTTGTTTCTTGATCCTCGGAGATCGTCGACGCGATGCCCTTCCGCGACGATGCAGCGCCCTTTCGTGACGCGACGTTCCACTTGTTCTGCGACGGTCAATTCAGCAAAGAACGCACGTGCGACGACGTGACAAGGTAGGGGTTTTATTTGGAATGATTTTACCCCTTTTATTCTGTGGGTGTTTCCGTTCAAAACAACGAACCCAGATTCATAAGAACAATTTTAAATTATTTTAAAATTGTTTTCTTGTTATGTTTTCTGTGTTGAATGTTTTCTCTCGACTATTATCATCTAACCCAGAGGGTGCGTGCCAAAAAAACACAGCCCGACAACCCTCTGCAGTTCTTCCTTGTTGTGCGGATTTTGCGGGTGACGAGAAAACGTGCCGCAGAGGCGATTTAATGATCCCGTAGTGAAGAACGGAACCTGGGAGGAATAGTGGCGCATACGGGAAGGAAATCGGACCACCGAAGCAACTCTGGTGGCCCGCGGAAGCTTCTGCTAGGAAAACCTCTCCACGGCTGAAGCCGCGGTGGCGAGGCGGTTTCGCAGCCACATGGAATCGTGATTCAGGGACGCGGCGGCCCGGCCACGTCCGGGTGATCCAGGGCGGCCCCCCGCAGGGGCTGCGGTGTTGTCACGCGGGGGCATGCGTGCCCCCCGCGTTGCTCGGCCGCTCGGCCAAGCCGAGCCGGACCGGCCGGCCGAGCCGGGCTGCTCCCTGGCCTGGCCGGACCGGGTCCCGTCGGGTTGGGTCGACCTGGTTCAGGTCGGCCCGGGCCCAGACCCCCCGTCTTCGGACCGTTTTCGGTCTATTGCCCGTAACATGAGCTACGGGCCTCCGAATGACGCACCGTCAGTGGAAACAAGATCCTTGGATCAAGACGGGAGTTTAGGTATACTACACTCAAGGTTTTGGAATACTTTGGGTTCGACTGGGTTGGTTCGTACACGAAACCAAGCGGGCCCTTGGAAAGGAAACACTCATATCTTGAGCTTCGGACGTCCGATTGACGTGCCGTCGACATTTTCGTTTTCCTCTAAGTGAGACGGATCTTTTGGCATACTCCACCTGAGATTTGGATGCAGGTGGAGTACGTTAGGGTTGGTTTTTCTTTAAAAAACCAACCGGGCCCCTAGGACGAAAAAGCCAATAACTCTTAGACCGGCCATCCGATTGACGCGCCGTCTATTGTGTTGATTTCCTGTTGAAGATACGGAACTTTTGGATACATCAACTTCGGACTATGTGATAGTTGATGTATCAGCCTCTCGGCTCGTGGAGCGGACCCTCCCGAATGAGCTTGCTGGTGGCGGGAACCCTAGTGCTGGCTGCGACTGCGACTTCGACGATGATTGTGCAGAGATCCTTCGTGGATTCGATGACAAAGACTACAACACTCAGCGATCCTACGGGGATCAGTGCTACAGATCATGTGTGGGTCCGATCCTGTGTGGGCCTTTGTGGGGATTAGTACCTATCGATCCTTTGTGGATCTGACAGCTGGCCTTGTATCCTATGTGGGTCATAGCTGTGCTGGTCTTGTATCCTATGTGGGTCCCAGCTTAGATGATTCAATACTGGTATTGTATCCTATGTGGGTCCCAGTATAGATGAATCAATGAAGACAACTGGTCTTGTATCCTATGTGGGTCCTAGCTGTGCTAGTCTTGTATCCTATGTGGGTCCCAACTTAGATGATTCAATACTGGTCTTGTATCCTATGTGGGTCCCAGTATAGATGAATCAATGAAGACATCTGGTCTTGTATCCTATGTGTGTCCTAACTATGTTGGTCTTGTATCCTATGTGGGTCCCAGCTTAGATGATTCAATTCTGGTCTTGTATCCTATGTGGGTCCCAGTATAGATGAATCAATGAAGACAGATGGTCTTGTATCCTATGTGGGACCTAGCTGTGTTGGTCTTGTATTCTATGTGGGTCCCAGCTTTGATGATTCCGTGGTGGTCTTGTATCCTATGTGGGTCCCAGCATAGATGAAACAATGAAGACAGCTGGTCTTGTATCCTATGTGGGTCCCAGATAGATGATTCAGTATCTATGTCTGGTCATCTCTTTCACCTTTTCGATGATGTATACCTGTGTGAGCTGAATCCTGTTTTACTTTCTTTTGTGGATTGTGTTGAACTATCCTGTGTGGATTTACTATTTACTCTCCTTTGTGGATTGTGTCGAACTATCCTGTGTGGATTTACTGTTTACTCTCCTTTGTGGATTTTGTTGAACTATCCTGTGTGGATTTACTGTTTACTCTCCTTTGTGGATTGTGTTGAACTATCTTGTGTGGATTTACTGTTTACTCTCCTTTGTGGATTGTGTTGAACTATCCTGTGTGGATGTACTGTTTACTCCCCTTTATGGATTGTGTCGAACTATCCTGTGTGGATTTACTGTTTACTCTCCTTTGTGGATCGTGTTGAACTATCCTATGTGGATTTACTATTTAATCTCCTTTGTGGATTGTGTTAAACTATCCTGTGTGGATTTACTGTTTACTCTCCTTGTGGATTATGTTGAACTATCCTGGGTGTATTTACTATTTACTTTCCCTTGTGGATTGTGTTGAGCTATCCTATGTGGATTACTTTTGCTCTCCTTCATGGATTGTGTTGTGCTATTATGTGTGAGTATACTTTTTTCATTCCTGTGTGGATTGGGTTGTGCCTGGGCTCGGATGTTGGAGCCGAATGGGAATTGGTGACTTAGGTATATGTATGGGCATATACCTAAGCAGTGTCGGTTGTTACTTTGTGATTGTATCATTCCTTTTTGTTTTATCCTTTGTGGATTTCGGGATACCTTCGGGGGTCTCTGGGTCCCTAATGAGTAGCTTATACTCACCCATGCACGGGCTATGCCCGCACATCATTGTGTTGGTTGCAGACGACAGACATCGCTGATTGTGGTGGAGGCTTGCAGAGCAGGACGGTACATGGAGGTGGACAACTGGGCAGGACGTACTCGGAGTGTATGGCTGGACCGAGGAGCTGTGGAGGCTATCTGTGCTCGCCCTTCAGGTGGGACTTCCAGAGGTCGGCTCGACGCTACAGCTTTTATTTTCAGTTGCTGTTTTCCCCTTTCATTTGTACTTTATAGTTGGGCTTGTATTTCTAGCCCCTTTTTCTTTCAGCAAAGCTTGTTACAGTTTTTACTTAGTGTATACTCTTTCCGCTTGCTTACTCTATGATGGTTGTTTACTTTACAAAGGAAATTCCTTCCCTGTTTGTCGGGATTTACGCCTTGGTGCTAGTCGCCAGCCTCTGTCCTATGGAAGGCAGGCTTGTGGTGGTCACGACACGAGCCCCGAGGACGGGTCGTGACATATCCAGACTCTTCATCACCTGACTTAGATTTCGACTAACCGATTCTATCATACAAAGATTCAATAGGCTCCAAGACCTTCTCACTAGCAGAAAACCTAGTTAATTGGTTAAAGAACTTTAAACTATACAAAAAAACAATGGGGTAGACCCTTTTCTAACATCCTTCCACCCATCTGGTCCATTTAAATGATTCACCTAACCATTACACCCTATTGAACATGCCATGTCAACAAATTTCCATACCCCTTCAGGGTAGTCTCCACTAAAGGTGTGCACCGCCTCAATATAAGAACCCATAGTCACCACATTGGTTCCCCCATTCATCATAACAGTCTGATCAAACTGTTTGAAAATGACTCCAACACCAACAAAAACCACCTAATTATTTGTGGATGGGGAGCCAAAGCCACCCAGGCCATCTAACCCCTAGATTAAGAAGTGCCATGCACACCTGAAACACCCAAATCACATATCAAACCAGTGAACACATCAATAACCTTGGTGTCCATCTCTCTTAAGTGAGCCCCTTCCATAAAGTATTACATTGATAAAAAATTATGTAATCTATTAAAAAAGAGTAAAATTAATTAAATTTACATTAAAATGAAATTAAATGTCTTTATTAGTTCAGATAACTATACACTCTAGACATTAATTAAAAATAGTACATGTATTAGTAAATGTATCTTAATCAATGGATTTCATATAAATAATAATTTAACCATTACTAATAATCATGTAGTGGTATATCCATCTTTTTATTATAATTTTTATTATCTTTTTGGCAAATTTCATAGTAATATTCTTCAACGCCTTATATGATACTTCCGTGTCTAGATCAAATGGAATAGAGATATATTCAATGATTATAGAATCTTCTTAAAGTTTCCAAAAATTTCTCTCTAATTAGGATATTTTAGTGGGTAACATGTTTTTTGTTAGCATCTCTTGAAATTAATAGATGATCATTAGATTACATATAGGAGAGGGGTGAATCAGTGGTTAGTTAGAATTTTATGAATCCCAATTTACATCATCCTCTTAGACTTGTTCAGTCTCAATCCACTCAAATTATTTTACACACAACATCCATAAATTGTAGAGTAAATAAAGTCTCACAAAAAAATATTTAATACTTTCTATTATAAGACAAAATTATTTCTTTGAATGTTCATACACAAAGGTTATTGATTGTCCACTACACTAAAAGAGACTATAGTAGGTGGTTCTTCTAATACCTATATTACCATAGACTCATTTGATATTAAAATTCAAACTATTTAGAAAAATTCATCAAATTTTATATTCCTATACTCATATTATTTCACTATTATAGCCTTGTTTACCACGAGTCACCTTGGATCCATAGAGTTTCACAATGTATGTGAAAGTGATCACTTTTGGGCCATTCTTAAGTGTAATAACTATTTATTATAGTGGTTTCATATCAAAGATAGAATGATCTCATTACACTTATCACATGAGACATAAAATGAAAATATTTCTTTTGTAAATATATATTCAACTCAGTATACACATGAAGATGGGATCCACAACTCTTCAATAGATCTTCTCATAAGGTTTTTCCCCTCACATATACCTTATCATTGATAAAAAAAATATATTTAACATTATATCATTGTTAGATTCCTCTAATTATTCACTATTGGATGTAGTGGATTATACATCTTCTTCTCATATTTCAAATTTCTCTATTATATTCATACAACACAAAAAAAAGTAGAAGAAAAAATTTCATCATTTTTCTATAACATAGTAGTTGATCTTATCATTCTATTGTGATATTAATTAAGAGTCTTTTGTTTTATAAAAAATCAGTATCCATACATTGAATACTAAAAGGACCTTCTAGCATATACTAATAAACTTCCAAAAAAAGTACGATTCATTGATTATCAGATTTTTTCATTTTCCTATATTGCAACACATATAATATTCCCAAAATACGTAAGTTAAAATATTCAAATTATTGAAATATTCAAAAAAAATCATTAATAAATAACTAAATTATTACTCACTCTTACAATTAAAAATATCGCCACATAATCCAAAAATCAGTTTTTTATTTCTAAAAAAACGTATAGAGAGAAATTTATTTTGCGGTATGGAACATTTCCATAACATAATGGTTTCTTGTGGTGTAACCCAAATTCAAACTCAATTTCATCAATTTTTTTATAAATAAAAAATCTAAAATAAGTTGTCATATTTAATCCATTAAAAGATCAACACATGAAATAAATAATTTATTTAATTTTTGTCTCATGATATCTTGACGACTCGTCCATTTTCAGGCTCAAGAAAATTCCCAACCTCCCATCTCAAATAATATTCATTTTCACTCAATTATGATTATATCATTTTAATATACGTTTTTATGGAAAACCAAATATTCAATGTAGTTTAAACTGAATTATTCATCAAAATAAAATAAATTTATTTTATTCATTAACAAAAATACATATAGTGGACTATATCCTTCGATCCACTCAAAAAATGATTTATTCATGGAATATCAATGTAACATGTTGTTATATTCTTTGAATCATTGAACAATAATCATAATATATATCATTCATAAATATGAAATAATATCTCTTATATGATCCTAGGTATTTACCACAATTATCATATTTGAATCTTGAAATTTCAATTTACATGAAACAAAACCATGAAAATTTTTCATAGTGTCTTTTATATCATAGGTGAACTATAAAAAAATGTGATTAAAATCCTTACATTGAAGACTTATTGTCATCAAAATGATTTTTATTAACACATAATCATATTTCACTAGGTTTCATGGGCATAAGTTTAGCTAGAAGTTATAAGATGATTCCTTAATCAAATTTTTAGCTAACTCATATATTATGAAATTGATTGTATGCCATATGATGAGGTATGATACAAAAATCTCATTTTAATAAAGAGTCAAACAATTATAACTTTAATTATTGTGATTATAATGAGTTAAAATTATTTTTTAGGAATATTCATACAATCTCCACAAATTAAATTTTTTATTAAACTCCAAATGTAAATATTTATATTAATATATTCCATGTAAATCTAATTGATCTAGGTAAAAATGAAACCATTGTAAAATATAGATATGGAATGGCCACACTAATTTGATAAACCAAAATGCTAATAATTCCATGGTTGTTTCTTTCAATAAAAGAAATCTACATAACATATTTGAATCTTATTTTCAAATTATAAATACATATTGATTATATTATTAGTCTATATCCGATAGTAATATAGCTCCCCAATTCATAACTATTGAAAAAAGGCTTCTCCAACTGTTGTAGAACATTTTATATTCATTAAAATTTTTCTTAATATATTCTTATCTGAGATATTTTTTATTTATCAATAATGAAATAAACTCATTCTATGTGTCATTTAGTGGAAAATACATCTTTCTAAAATTGAACTAAAATATTGTCTTAAAAAAATGGGTTCAACTATCATATTATATTAAATTTAGTCTCACATGAATCTATATATCCGATTATTATAGGTTGAAACATTATTCATACCCCTTTCACATTACATTTTATGATGTTACTTTTCCTTTACATCGGTTTCCGCTCTCAAATTCATTACTAAATACCATGGGAGGATTATCATTTATTTAATGGTTTGGTGGATATTAAATCTATTAAACATCTTTGTTGACATACCTTTTAAAAATTATTGAAAACAAATACAACAAAACATCCTTGGGTAACATATATTTTATAATATTTTTAACATCTATAGCTTACAATATAATAAATACCTTTTATTATAAATTTATTTAGTTTGGTAGTACAAATAATTCTCTTAACTAAGAAAGGAGTTAATTCCAAATAAAATGATCAATACGAGTGAACATTTTAATAGTTAAAATATGTGTTTATATATGCTCCAGTTTTATCTCTAGTTTCCATTAAAGGGTTATATAAATTTTTTTAATGCATTAAATGTTTACTTAGTGACTTTATTTAGTAAAAGGATAGAGTTGTTACATAAGGGTCTCATAATCAACAACCCCTTTCTTGGAACTTCAATTATTTGGGTCATGATATTGAGTTATATTCTCTAATTCTTTGATATTATTTTCAATTTTCATAGATATTCAAGGTAAATATATATTTCAAGAGATTACAACAAATAATTTCAAGTAAATACATGAGTTTGCTATAATCATGATAGGTTGATTAAATTAATAAATTTTAAATTTAAATTGTATATACTCTAATGAAGTAAAATATTTTAGTATATCATCAATGTGTGAAAAATAATGATTAGGTTTTAAGGTGCCTTGATGGGAATCATGATTCATCAAGATTGTCAATGTGTGTAAAGATAATTTGATTGAGGATTCAGAGAAGTTGTAGGTTTATATTATTTTTATTACACTCAAATTAGTATATAATGTTATATATTGTAAGGATTAGAATATACTTAATTTGTTTATGATAGATCATATTTTTTTAATATATATTCTATAAAATAATGATTTTATAATGAGACATTAGAGTTATATATTCCAAAAAGGGTGGTAGTAAAAAATTAATTGATGTACATCTACAACTATCTCTGAGATAAGAATATAGTTATAATGATGATTTATCATGAAATTAGAATTCATTTTTTGTTCCCTAGAATAAGGGGTCACATTGTTGATTATCTATCTTGAAGACTCACTAAATATAAGGTAAATACATGAAATGAGTGTTATAGGGTTCACTTGAGTAACTTCTAGTGGTAACATAGAAATGCGAAGATGGGACAATAGAAATAGTCAACAGGATTCCAAGACCCTGAAAGGGTCATGATATTGTATGGTTTGTATTTTAATTATATAAAAATAATTATGATATATTTAATATCTAAGACACAAAATTACTAGTTGAGATGGGTAGGTTATATGTGTAAGAGATAGTTTATTTATAATATATTCTTGTGATGATATAATAAAATCAAGATGTTGGATTCACATCAAATTTTTTCAAGGGTTTTATAAATCTAGGGGAAATCATATAAATTTGAGTAATTCATAACAACCAATAAAATATAAGACATCGTAGTCAAAAACTAAAATTATAAAATATATTATTGGATCCTTCATGATAGACTTATGGGATCTTGGGAGGACCATTTTAATTTATTGTGTTTTGAATATAAAAACTATTAACATTATTTGGTAGAGAAATATTTTTATGAGTATTTACATGATTGATCATTCCATTCATATTTAACTATATTTTTGTAGATTAGTCACCAATCATCGGAATAGAATATTTTAAGAGATATCCAATTGGGTGCATTATATCATGAAGTATCATGTTGTAAAGTAGTGTTGGTAGAAATCATAATTGACCAAATTAGATTTCCATTGATGTATTCCTTATAAAACAATATGTTCTTTTATTTATCAAATAATTCTGGAATTTACTGAACGAGGAATCAAGCGATACATTCATTGATGATTATTATTCTATTTGAGATAGTTGTTAGGATGAGATATATATCTTATAAACATAATATTATTTATTTTCAATTTACCATGAAGTATTTATTTCATTTTTTATCTCTATATCTATGAGTTATAAAAATTACATATGATTGAATGTGAGGATGATGATGTATTGGAAAATGCATCATTAGAGGGGTGAATTGTTTTATTTTGTATTGTAGTGATAATGGTCATTATTGAAAAATGTATCATATAATATTCTTCTAATGGAAATGTGATCTTATTAATGGGAAACAGAAGAGTGAGAATCTAATATGTGATCCATGTGTCTAGGTTTTATTGGATACGAGACATCAATATTTTTTTTCAATGATGAGAATCACAAATGGATGTCAGTAACTGACACTTATTTATTTTTGGAATGATTCAATGTTCATTTTATGTTTTTAATTAAATATTGATAGTAGAATTTATGTGATATCTAGATGTTTTTGTAATATAGATTTTTTATATGCGAGGAACAGTGACCATGAAACTATAATAAATTAATAAAATTCAAAAGCTACTCTAAAAAATGATTTAAGGTATTTGGTGGAAAATTCATGGTGAATAACCTATTTATGATCACCGACAAAATGATTGGGATTATTTTATGTTATAGGTATGAAGTTTGAACTCATTGTTTACTAAATGGGTACCTAGTGTTCTATCTTCTCATATACCTTATGAACATTTTTGTTTTTTTAAATAATATTTAATACTAAAATATCCTTAAATATTTTCATATCATAGTACAATCCTCCATTTTTATCTCATATATATTTTAAGTAATTATTAGCAATCATTTATATTCTTTTTAAATTATTATTATTTTTTTTAATCCACCTTAGTAAGTATAACCTCATTTATATTTTTTTAAATTGATTATATAGACAATTTATTTATTCCTTATCTCAAATAAAATACATATAGGGTATTTGATTGTATTTGTTTTCGGGTTTTATTGAGATTTAATAGGACAATGTCCCTTTTTGATGTTCTTCTAAATTTCCCAATGTATTTTTGCTATAAAATTATTACTATTTATATGGTTGAACATAATTTTTACTTCTATATTGGTTTGGTGGGGGTGAAATTTTATTCAATTACAATTTCTAGGATGTCAATGAGGTATTATTGACACATTGGTTAGGACTAGGGATATGTGGGGGGAATTTCAACTAAGTAAAAACATAGTTTTATAGGAATTAGTCATAATATATGTTATTACCCTTTAGTAATTGTATTCCGGTGGGGGGGGTGATTGGGGTTTTAAGATGTATGATGTGTGTTTAGTTTAACGTTTCCTTAGGTAATGCCTTACTTCATATGAGCTGATGAAATTGATTATTTAAACACCTATTTTTTTCCTACTCTAAATTAGGACGATTTGATTGAGAAATACATTTGGTAAACAAGGAAAGTAATTGATTTGGTATATATATTATATCTATCAAAGTGTTTTAGACCATATAATAATTACATGCCTCGAGAGGCTTGAAACATATAGATAATTTTTATATTATGGTTTTAATTTTATAATATTGTTAGTCCATGAGCGGGGGTCCAAATAGTAATTTTTTATATTTTATGGATTCCATGTTTTATGCTCCTAAGATTTCAGACAATATAATGATATTCAAATTATTGCAAAATGAAAATTAGAAATTATACCCCACAGTGGTTCTTTACATGGAGGTTGGAATTGATTAGGTCTCCCTTACTTTTATGATATACTTAATGACTATTATTGGATATACATGGAGTAATATCGAGACGTGGTATCATAGTAGTTATTAATTTTAAAAAGGTGAGATATGTTGATGAACACCATCATATTAAGATTATTCTTGAAATGAACCATGATTTTATTATAATTTCACCCATTAAAAAAGTATTCAAATATATTATTTCAAACACAATACGGAAATAAAATTATTCCATGATTAATTAAAATACAATTATTATTTTTTTACCTATAAAATATTGAATTTATGTTTCAGGATATAAATGTGTGTTACCATGTTATTAAATCTATGAACAAAATTGAATGAAATAACATCATATACGGGAAATGTATCGTTTGTATCTCATTTGTAAGTGATTAAAAAATGATTAGATTCAATATAGGTTTACCTAGTCTTGAATGAATTATAACTCCAAATAATATGGTATGAGGGAAAACATTGATGAGATATGTTTAAGATCTTAGAAATTTATATGAGGTCCAATCTAATAGAATCACACTATACAACTGCTACAGAGGAAAACATTATGTATATATCTCACACATAGATCGTGAAAGGACATAAAATTAAAAATTAAAATGATATAACAATCTAATTATTAATTCAATAATTTACGTATCACATGTATTAATTTTTTTTATATTTTTTCACATCAAAAAAGAAATGTCGATTTAATAATGAATTAATAATGTTAATGTGATCATGTTATGATAAAAAATGTATTTTTTTATAAAAATTTATTTTGATAGGATTATTTTATGAATATAATTAAATTAAATATATTAATGAAATTAATAACATATTAAAACAAATAAAAATATTAATTAATTGTAAAAATAAAATGAATATTGAATTTTATTAAAAGTTAATTTCCATATTAAAATATTTCCTTTATATTTTTAGGTTTAAATTTTAACGATAAATTCTAAAAGATTTTAATTTGAATTTTAATAAAATGAATTCCATTTTTAATTATAATAAAAATTTTATTCGAAGATAAATTTTTAATATTTTTGTAAAATAATTGTTTTTAAGCTTAATAGTGAACAATAATGTTCATTATGAAAACAATATCTTATATAAATTTATCATTATATAATACAAAACGAGATGTTAATTACAACATATAATTGACTAATATTTATATAATAAGTAATACTCTAAAATTTTAAAAAATTATTCATAATTTTGAAAACTTATAGTTTATCATTTTAAAAATTAACTAATATTTTTCAATGAAAACTTATTTTTAGTCTACTCAATTTAAGTATGATCTAACAAATCAAAATTATGGTTTATGATTTATTTTAAGTCAATTAAATATTATTTTTTAAAAATAAATGATTTTTTTTCTTTAAAAGTATTTTTTTTTAATTTTTTCCATAATATAACATTATATTTTAAAAATACAGATTCTCTAAAAATATCTTTTAAAAATTAAATATGATGATGTTGGAATTAATTTTTTACACATAATCTTATAGGATAAAAGAAATTTTTAATATGGAATTAGTATGTAAAAATTATATAATAAGTCATATTTTGAGTTTTGGCATTATAAGTTAATTAATTTTGTAAAATTTAATTACCATGGTAAAAAATGGTAAAAGAGAAAAAACTATGTGAAATAATCACAAAAAAATATTTAAAACATGTGTGAAAATAAATTTTTGAGGAAAACTCGACCATTAACTGTACCTAAATACATGATTTTATAATTATTATCCAAATTTTATGTCAATCATATACTCTTTTTATATTAAGGTGTTATATATAAAAATATGAAATTTCCTTTATTAGTAAAAGGGGATCAACTACACCCCATTTCTCCACTCATTCAAAAGAATTATCACAACCAAAATTGTACCATAGTCTCCCCTAAACTATATCCAAAAATCCTAGTGTCCTTCATCTTTCAAAAAGACCATGTTATGGATCCTTAAGGTTCTACCCAAGGGAGAACATTCCACAGGATATGTAATATCCTCAACCGAGGCATCTTCATTATTATCGTATTCAACCCCCTCATACAAATTTTATCCATGAAATTATGGAATAATATGCATTTTTAATAACATTTAATGTTATTATAATAATTTTAAATAAATTTTATACATTAATCCAAATCAATTTGAAAAATTATGTGTCACCATACGTACATGCGAGAAACTACCTCCATGAACGATGTTTCCTATTTTTCATAAATATTGTACATGGCTATCCCAAAAGAGTTATTAAAATTAAGAAATAAAACATATATCATAATTAATATTCTCAAATGGTAATTATTTTACCCCTCTCAGTCTATTGAAAGTGAAAGTGTAATTTATGTGTATATGTGTACAATCACCTCTATAAGACATCCTATTTAATTTTCAAACAATTAATAAAATGTATAATATTAAAAATGTATTTAATGTATAAAAATAATATTTATGAAGTTATTAATATATTTTGAAAAATATTGTACATTCTAAATGTGACATTTATACTAAACAACTATATTAAACTTAACCTCCATGAAATTAAGTTATCAAATATCCTTTCATAATTTGAATAAATTATTGAAAACCTATAGAGCATATTAAAATTTATAATTAATAAATAAAAAATTTAAAATGCCCAAATTTTTTGAGATTTATATTATATTTTATTACATCTTTAACTATGTTCAAAATATATAATTAGTAACAAATAAGTGATGGAGCAACCTCAAGTAACTGAAATAAGAAAAAAATATAAAATGAATTTAATATATGATAATAAATAAACCATAGATAGTGAAATATAGATGTAAATGGGTCCTTAATATTAATTTAATAATCCTAATTAGATTATTCCAGATTTTAGGTTCAGGTATAGAGTGAACATGACTTATCCAAATGGGGTTTATTAACTCAATTTTTATTTAGTGAGTTATAATTCTTCTCCCTAAAATTTATTCTGATATGTTGGTTTTCTTCAAAAAATAATTATTTTGAAGAACATAATTATTATTTTATTTTTATTATTATTTGTACCATATAAGAACCATTTTTAATGATACATAATTCTTCATTTATGATGTCTATATGGTATCTAACAATCCACCCTCATTAATTTCAGTTCATACATTCTCTATCATTTTCAACATTTTCCCCTAATTTATTTCCATTTATTTATTATATATTATTTATATATGTCCCATAAATATATAAAATTTATACTATACCATTTAATGTTAGTGATAATACATATTTTAACTTCCCTTCACAATTTAGTACATTATGTGAAAATGATTTATGGGAACTACCTATTTCTTAATTCACATCATGTAACACCCCTATAAAATGTTTTAAAGATGAATAGTTTTTCAAAAACCTTCATATTTAATAGTAATCCTCTTAGTTATATTTTGTTTTAAAGGAATATAATAGGATATTTCCTTATTTAGATTATCCTTAACCAATATTATAATGTATCAATTAAGTTTTTTGTTTTCATTCTTTATATTACAAACCATCTCAATAATATTTTATCATTACAAATAGATGATGAAAACCATTGATTAATTGCTCAATTATTATAATCCAAAATTACTTAAATCTTTTCTCTCATGGTGATTCTTACGATATATCCCTCATTAATTCATTTATGGGAGATTATGGTTTCCACTTTCTTCTCATGGGTTTTATCAGGACTGTTCTTTACATATTTTTTATGTTCATAAGAAGGAAAATATATGCATGTACATATTATGATTTTCAATTATTCCATAGGTTGTTCCAAATTTTTATATAACTTCAATACATGAGTTAATTATTGCTTCACATGAGATACCATATAGTGTGCATGAGTAGTAAACCTAGAACAATATGTAATGTTTTATTTCAAGTGATTCTTTACTAATGATTCACTAAAACAATACACATTTGTTTAATATGATTATATTTGATGGTAATGGTGATTTTTTTTTGAAATTTTTTGACCATTACATATGACAGTATCAACAAAATGCTGATAAAAACACTATGACTAAATGTATTTATGGATGATAATATATTTCAATTGCAATTATTATAATACAAATAGATAATATATATGTTATTTATAATTTTTATACGAATATTAATATAGAAAAATTTGATACATTGTTTTCACCATTTATAAGAAACACCAACAATTAATATATTTTTATAAATTAAATTTTAAATGAAATAACATGAGAAATTAATAGAATATTTTTTTCATGATTTTATATTATATTTATTTATATAATTAAATAATATATATTTATATTTTTTTATACAACCATTAGGAAATTAAATTAGATGATACTCAAATGAAATAATTTTTTATCCAAAATACATATTAATACATAATTATTAAACAAGTTAAATGTCATATAAAATACAAGAAGTTTTAAAAAAACATGTTACAATCATGGTTAACCATGTTCGAACACTTAAGAGACATTACATGAAACACCATAAAACATGATCCAAAATTTGTTTCTCTACCTCCCCACATATCACTAGTAATGTTCCACATAATTTAGTGTCCATGTTTTCAATATAATTAAAAAATATTTTCATGTCTACAATGGTATAGATAACCCATAATAGGCTTACTTTTTTCACATAAAACATGTGATTCCAAATTTATAACATAGGTTGATTGAATCAATGATTAATCACAAGACTTGTAAATATGTTATTTTTCATTTTACTTTTTTTATAGAATAAGTTCATACTTAATATCACTATATTAACAACAAGAAGATGTATATTAAAAAAAATAATCATATAGTAGATGACAATAAAATAATTTAACAAATCTAATTAGATATTTTATATTAATTTCAAAACTATTCAAATAAGTATCACAAAGATCATACATTAGTTTTTAATCCATTCACATATGGTATTATTTCTTTTTCAATTTAAAATAAATATAATTAATTATTACTAACAATGTAGAACATAAAAAATATAGATCCTTTAATAAGGAATATTACTTACAAATAATACTATGATATTAAAGATAGAGATGATCTTACTATGACATTATAAATACAAAACATTCAATATAGATAGTAATAAATAATAGTCTACTATGATAAGCTATATCTATTTAATTTTTATTTTCTATTAATTCCAAACAAAATATTATGATATTAAATCTTCAGTTTTGAAAGAGTGAAATAATTTATTAATAATATAAATAGAAATAAATATAGTATATGAGAATAGAGAATAAATGTCTATATAGTTAAAGTGCATATAATATTAAAAGAAACATCTTACTTAGGTCAATGATTGGGATCATTATTTTGATTACCAAAAACATGAATCTTTTATTATAGTGAGTATATATTTCTTGTATTTTTTCATGGTGATGAATTTTGGGATTTCTACATCTTTACAAAATACATTAGAATGATTGATTAGAGTAGGGGAATATATTAACAATATTATGAATTCCCCATAAAATAAATATATAATAAATTTATCTACCTATATATTGGGTAATGTTATATTTTATCAGGGTGTACAAAGAAAATTAATAACCCACACAACACCACTAAATTAAAAAATCTATAGGGTTTGAACAATATTTCTAAAATCATGATAAAATAGTACCCATCCTCAAGGACTCTAATAAGTTAATTAGATAATAAGGCTCACCTTAACAATATCTAATCCTAAAGAGCGATATCTAATATAATATTCACTACTATCTATTTATAGTATTATTTGTATCATATAATAATATTATTAAGGATATTATTATATTTTATAACATTCTTAAAAATCATATATAAGGTAGAATTCAGGTGAAAATTCATGGAAATTAATAGATTTATTGGTATAAAAGTTACTTCCGATTTAAGGAATCTCATATCTAATTTACCACTAGATTATGTGAAAATTGTTTGTGTTTTCCTTGTTCAGGGTCTCTAAGAGGTTAAAATTAAGTATGTAATGTTTTAATGAGAGTTTACTCTTTAGTTTTAGGGTTCAATGATTCTTGAATGCGTAATTTACGAAAAAATAACTAAAAATGAGAAAAAGGATTGCAACATTATTGACATTCCTTTGGAGATAAAGAATGAGTTGTAAAAAACAAATGTAGATTTTGTCAGAGAAGATGAATGGGGAGTCAAATAAATAAAAGTTTGTTGAGAATATTTAAATATATATCCAAAAGTACCATCCTAATTTGGTCATAACAGATAAAGGTATGATTGATTTGGAATAAACTTTATTATGAAAACATAATGACAGTTACCTCATATTATTGAGAAAGGTATAGAATGATATGGTAGTGAATGGTTGTGGTAATTTTTTTGTAAATATACTCAATGGACATTATGAATCCATTGCGGGAACAAAACTATGGATTATTAAGGTCAAGAATAATAGATACGAGTATATTTTCATTATGAAGGATTGTTTAAAGATAATAATTCAATCATTCTGCTATGGGATGATATAATGGATCTTCTAAATAATTTGTAATGGAATTTGAATATTTATACACCCTATCATGAAATATTCTCATAAATAAAAATCTATAATATTATGGTGGGGCTACTATGATGGGAATGTCTTCCACTTTAAATTTGAGGAATTCACATTAAAAATTGGTTTAGAAGTAGCCTTATGAAAATATTACTATGGATTTTTTGGAATTATCTAGAATCCAGGAAATAGACTGTTGTGTTAATATGATTATGACATGGAATGATCTATAAGTAAAATATAGAAAAGGTGAAGATACATGGGTCAAAAAATTGTTTTACTTGTGGCATCATGGACAAGAATGATCAAAACATATTTCTAGAAGTAAAAATATTTCAAGAATTCCCTTTTAATTATTTTATGATTATATGGATAAATAATATTGGATGTATAATAATGATGAAATATGATCTTGGTGAAGGATTAACTTCCTCAGAAACTCATGTGACAAAAAACATTGAGGCTGGCAATGATAATATTCTACCAGAATAAAGATCAAATTTGTTTGTATGGATATTTTTTTTGGTATAATTCATAATGTTGTATTTTTAGAGGATAAAGTTGTATAAATTTCACCCCATGGGTCAAAATGATCATTTTTTGAAAAATTACATGTGTAAATCCAATCAACAAACCAATATACAGGATGAATTGTTTCTCAAGCAACATCAATATATCACCCCATCTAGGACTCTGATGAGATTATAGCAATGACCATATGAATATGATCATATATATTTATAATGAATTTTATTATAGAAATCAAAATAAAATTATTCCCAAGTAATTGGGAGATTAACTGTGGACATAAAATCTTGATTTAAAATAGTAATCCCCAAGTGATATATAAATTCAAAGATAAACACCAAAAATGTATACAATGAATTTACAGTAAGAAATATAATAATTATTAAGATAATATAATAACCATTCACTTTTCACTTGATATGTGTAATAGTTGTTAGATTACTCTATTTCTTCACAGTATGAATGTGATTAATATGAGACAAAAAATATAAAACATTGTAAAACTAACATTTATTTAGAATAAAAATAAAGGCCACCAAATATCCAAATTAGAAAATATTGAATAATATATGCCTAATAGATCTTCATAAGATATACCAAATCTATGTACTAGTATAATCAAGAATATTTATATTTGGGGAAAATTGTGTGGGATCAAATTCATCCTAATATTATTTCTATGAATTTGAAATATTATGATACCATATTAATTTGATGGAATAAAATATATGTATATTGATTGATGAATATAAAAAATTTGTAAATCCAGTTACAATAGAAAAAGATAAGTAAATTTTTAAATAATCGTTTTATGGATTTAATATTAATAAAACTAATCATAATGACACTATTGAGTAAAAAAAGATTATAAAAACTAAATATCGAGGTTGGGGGTCAAATAACAGTTTTAACAGAGCATGGAATATGTTGTCATTTTATTTTTATAACATATTATATGAAATAAACGTTAAAATAGTATAAATTTATATTAAACAAAATATAATATATAAAAACCTCTTATATAGAAAATATAATTAATTGGTGTAAAATAATATATAATATTTATATTGATGATGTATTAATTAGTAAAATTGTTTTAATGATTTTGACTAAATTATTAGAATTTCTGAATAATGTTTTGTATATGAATAAATTGTTAACCATTATATATTAATTTTATTGATAAAATATCAAATAATATAAAAAATAGATAAGAAATAATCATTTTGAAAATAAATATCACAGTTCAGCCAAAGTGTGATATTTTTTCCCACAATAACTGACTGTAGAACTAGATGTTTCAAAAATAAATATTAATCCATCTAAAAATATTCATAAAAAATATTTTAGTGATTTTGAAATTAATAAATGTGTGTTAATCAAGTTTGTCAAGTGTATGTGTGTTATGACTAAAAAATAATATTTATAGGCACATGAAAACAAGTCTCAATCCTGAAAAGAAGTATTAAAAATTCATAACACCAAGAAACCAATATAAAAAACCAACTATATTATAAAAAAAGTGATAAAACAATATTAAAAAATGAACTTATAATAGTACTCTATACTTCGTATGAGTTAAGTGATATATCTAAAAATAGATGTCATAAATGTTGTATATATATATATAATTAAATCCATTTAGCAGAATAAAACCATAAATAAAAATCAATGTCATGCGATTTGAAATTGAAAAGATGTTATGAGGAAATGATGACATTACAATCAGGATGGAAGATTAATGTTGTTAAGAACTTAAAATTTAATCCTTGAAATGATCCCCATAATATTTTTAAATGTGTTTGATCACACATTATCCAAAAATAAAATTCTAATATATCAACCAAAGGAATAGAAAATTTATTAATAAAACAATATACTTCTCATGTATGATTATTTAACATTCTTTAATTCTTTTAAAATTTATGCAGGTTTGTGCATACATGTGTTTTAAATGATTTTTAATATAAATCACCAAATAATATTAGATTTCACATTGAGAATAACCTAAAATTCAATTTTAGAGTTAAAGAAAAATATTATAATAATTCATAAGCCAAAGAAACCAATTTGAAAATTGCTATAGATTACTAAAATAAAGTGACAACATCCATAAAACCTAAAAATGAAGTATCTCTGAGTTTTTAATAAGATGAATCTACAACACCTAGTTATTAAAGGAACACATAAAGTGTGTCAATACTGGAGAATGAACATGTGGGGATTTGTTTTTAAACCAATTGATGATACCATTACTCTAGTATGGAAAAGCTGGAGGTTATATTATTACATGGTCATTAGATAATAATAGTAGCATCTTAAAAGAACGAATGAATTATTTATCTAGGAAAACTAGATACATACTTTATTGTTACATTGAAATTGAAAAGATAAAATACAACATAGTATTGCATTTTAGAAAACCATCAATATCATAGATTATCCCAACATATCAATCTTAATATAATTTTTGGCATAATATAAAATATATACATATAAAATCTGTGATCTCAAATGGTTAGTAAGGGTCTGGGTACAGTAGAAGAAAAATAAGGCATGAATAATATGGTATTAAATAAAAGAAAATGTAATAATTATATAATACGAAGCTCTAAAAACATATACATGGATATCAGGAATAATAAAATAATAACATGGGAATCAATAACTGTTATCATAATGGGGGGATTCATAATGTCAAACATCATAATCAGAAAATCAAAACATCATGCTAGGAAGTTATAGAAAAATGGTTAAGGCCTCAACCAATACCAATGATAGTATGTATCATGAGACCCAATAATTCATTGTGAGGATATAGATTCCCCTAAAGAAACTTCCTATATTTGTATTATTACTCATATGAAACGGGTGATACATAATCAACATAAAAATTCATATTGGAACTATCATATTAAATGTTTATAATTTATCCCAACAAAAAACAGAAATAGTAAAAACATAAATTTAAATAGTGAATGGTGTCAAGATTATACATCCACAATAATAAATGATCATAACCCATCATGATAAATAATAATGATGTTATCATAAAAAATATCCCCAACGGTGAAAAGGTAAAATATGGGTTTTTTATTGATGAATAAAAATACCTTGAACATTTCATTTAAATCATTATTGAGGAAAATTACCTTTTTAGTTCGACAATAACTTATTTTTAAAATATTAAAAAAAATCATATAGTAAAAAAGATTCCATAAAAATCATTATAAAATATTAATATAATATTATAATAAAACATTGTGTATAGAGGTTTTTTGTGTGTTAAAAACATTACATCCACCCTTTTGATAAAAAATTCAAAATTTCCTTTTTTTTAAAAGAAGTAGCATATTCCTCTCAAAAAATATTATAATAAGTCAATAATGGGAAAAATTAACATCAAACCATCATAAAATATTATTAAAAAAATTAAAAAGATCATATGGAAAAATATGCACATGGAAGAAAGTGATTCTTCAAAAGTGTATTATGGATAAACAATCCTGAATACTGATGATATTGTAAAATAAACCTTAAATATAGTCCAATTTCCTTCTTATGTGTTAAAACATTGGGTATTATAAATATATAGTTATTATATGTATAATCCAGAACCATACTCATACTTATCACATATTTTGTGAAATACTTATAATCTGTTATCTCTTTTTTCAAAATAATTATTTGTTAAAAATAACTATTTTCAGAAATAATGGTTTTATTTTTTATGTTTTTATTGGTTCAGTAGATTCATTATTTATAATTTCATCATGGTTAAATCATTAATATAATGTTTATAATTATATATATATGATATATATTCATTATAAATTTATTTCACTTAATCAATTGACTGTAGATATAGAAAAAATGTATTATATTATTCATAGAGATAGTATGCCATATACAAGGATTAAATCTATATTCATTAATATTTCGATGGAAAAAACGAAATTTAAAAATATAAAAAGTTATATAATAATTATTTTATCATATTATTCATATATATTCCCAAAAAAATCCATATTACCATCCGTTTAAAATAAAAAAAATAATCACATCACTTCGTGGAAGTTGTAGTCCAGACCTTTGCATTGCAATGTTATCATTTACCAATGGGTTTGTTTGTAAGAATATTGATATGTTATTATTACATAATAAGTATAATTGTTTTATAAATAACACTTATAAATAGTAATCCTATCAAAATTCACATCCATAAAACATAGAAATTAAAAATGAATAGTATCACTATGTGGAAACTGCAAGTCATAAATATGAACGAGCAATAACTTCACTTCCCGTTTGATAATAAATATGGTTGTTAATGTTTGTATCATAATCATGATATAATTTAATTATATTTAATAAATATAATTTATTATTTTATGAAAAAATACGTAGATTTATAATATGTAGAAGAAGGTATAAATTGAAAGATGATAGGTAAGGCGATTAATTCATATTAAGGATACCATCTAGAGATAGTTTATTAGTAGACATAAGGTTGTTCATTAAGGAAAAAAATCACCTTAAAACATGTCTTTGGTTTTTTATATTTTATGTGGGTACATATATGTTAAGATAGATGAATTAATGTGGGTAGAATAAGTGGGGAAGTAAGTTCCATTTTATAATTGAGGTGAGGGTTACTATCTTAATTTCAAAAAATATAATTATAATAAATACATTCTAATTCTAAATTCCACAAAATGGAATTTTTTTTGAATATAAGTAAGGATATGGTTTTCATCTAATTATCCAATTGAAAATATTATAGTTTTGGTGTTACATTAAACCTTATCATTTTGATGTACCCTGTCTTAATCAATTTCATTGTTTACCTAGAAGGTCTATGATCTGAGCAAAGAAGTTCCTAAAAAAATTTATTCAGAAAAAATTAATGAGATAAAAAAATTCAGGAATAATAGGGGTGTTTTAAAATTTGTGAGTTAATGAAACCTTTCTTGTCATCATTCACTAGTGGAATGCAATAATTAGAGGTCTGAAGTCCCACATTGTGCAAGATTCAAGGAACACCCTCTTTTATAGGGTATCCTCAACTTCATCAAAAAATATATAAAAATGATAATTAAGAATATTAAGATATTGGAAACGATTCATACGAACAACCCAATGAAAAATATGCTTGCATGTGACATTCATTGTTCTGGTTTTCAGCATCGTGACAATATTTTCCAAAAAAGACATGATCCAAAAGATACCCGATGTAATTATAAATAAAACCCTTGATAAGTCCACGATATGTTCAAAAGATACAACTAGTACCCACAACACTAGGCATTTCTATGGCTGTTCCATCAAAATTTTCTTGGTCCCACAGTCTAATATGTGGTATACATTTCACATATATGAGGGTAACTGATTTCATTGGACAAACAATAACTCCAAATATTCTATGCATTTTTAGGTCACGAATTTCATTATGCATCAAACCATCCTAGATTTATGCAGTTTCATGAACATATCTATGCATCACAAGAGTATCATCAGGTAGGGGAGAAGCCACTCCTCAATTTTTTAGGTTCTAGGGTCTCTAGATAGAAATCAGAATTGATTTTGTAGCCTCCATCAATAGGTTCTGTTACTTATTGCCTTGTCTAGTGTTATAATAGAAGGTGAGAGTATCTGTAAGGGATCCTCAGTTGTTGGTGTCGAGTCCTAAGCACATTCCTACATAATACTAAAGGAAAATTATGTATAATAATTAAATAAAAAACTATCTTATATTATATGCATCAGATAGGAATAATAGGAATGCCATAGAACTGAATTGTCCAATTTTCCTTAGCAGGTCCATCATTGGTATCTTACGTTTTCCATGTTCTCTATAAGATATTGAATTAGGAAGATAGAATAAAACTAACCTTGAAGGTATTGATCGATGTGGGAATTTTGGTGGAGTTATCGGTATTGGTCATCTTGTGTTCCTTGATTGTGAACTATACAATGAATCCAAACATCCACACTATAGTGTCAGAATCCATAAATGGGTAATTTTTAATACCCATGGAAACCGATAATGGAATAAAATATAGTGTGTTTTATTGTGTGATAAGCTTAGCTGTTTTCATTTGCATATTACCAGGATGGATGTACAACCTCCTCTTATGGGGTTTATCGAGTTAGAATGTATCCCAACAATTGAGTTCAATGACTTTTCTATACAACTATATGTTGTTCCGCAAGATTCCATTTAAATAAAACTTAATAAATGAAAGAACCTATGATCCAAGGTGGTAATGACTGGCATCATGCCGCATATCTTTGAATTTTTTTTAAAAACCCACAATATGGGTGATCTGTGGATAGTATGTTCCTTGTGAACATATTGGTTAAACAATCATGGAAAACCTTCAAGTCCCCAATCCCATGCCATCGCAATTCAATGGATTTTATACAATCCTTATATATAATAGTGCATTAATTTCATTCATTCTTAGACCTAGTCTATATGAGGTTCCTAATAATTCCTTGAATTCCTTAATGATACATCATGTCCATATGTAAATGGAGAATGAATGAAAAAATGTTGAAGTAATGATAGAGTTAACAAGAAAGACTATCTCAACATGAATTATTGATATACAATTATATTTTTATAGTTTATTGATAATACCATTACTAATTCCTCTGAGGAAATGACTCTGGACTCTCCCCTAAAAGGGAGGGACACCAAGATAGCAGAAAGGAAGGGATCATTTACTCACCCTAATCATCTCTACCACACAGCTCTATTTTCACACAAGTATCCCTTCACAAAATGGTGACAAAAAATTCCTCCCATAAGATGTCATGTTCGAAAAATTCCTCATAGTGATGAAAAAGTGTCTGAATGCTTGATATTTTCCACTTTGATGATTTCTCAATGATAAGGATATCATTTTTATAAATTGTGTGGTTGGGAGGGAGAATATTACACCCATATTTTATCTTCCTAAAGAGACTGTATCTGACGCTTTCGTTGGGGCCCACGTGTTCGTCTATTTGAGGATGGCGACGTAGTTTGTTGCCCAACATTCCTGCTTTCCAAAGGCTGGTGGAATCAATTCCTTTTTAGGGATGTTTTTTTTGTGATGGAAACAGGATGATGGTATGTTAGTACTTCCTTCAATAGATTCCTCCTCATAACTCATTACCTTGTATGAGTCTCCCTTAAAGAATAAGTCATGGTTCGTGAATCTCATTCATGGTGCCATATCTTTGTGGACGCTAGTTAATTACAATACTTATTTCAAGACATTCCATGGGGTCTTGACATGGTAGAAACCTTCAGTTAGAGTAGAAGACAACATCAGGCATGTCGAGGCATCTATGGATGCGTGGAAATTGGTTAACATGTATAATTCCTCATAATAGGGCTTCTAAAGGGAACAAAACCCGAGGAATCCCACATCATTTGTGGTTATCACAAGACAGAGGAATTTATCTAAGGTTTACCTCATCTTCCTATGTTTAAATAGGGTACCCTGCAAGTTTAATGTCTTGTGGAGAAGGAATGAGGGTGATCCGAATTTCCCTTAGAGATGGACCATATTGCTAGATCCCTAGGAGGGATCTCAAGAAGTGTTTTCTAGGTAGATGGATCAGAACAATCAATAAGAGAAAACCCAGGATGATGTTTCCCATAATGGGAAGATGCCACACCGTGAAGGCTGATCTGGACACCACTGAGGGTAGATTTGGGAGTGTGCACCCATAAATGCGGAAGTATCAAGGTTCACCATTGGCTGGGAATGAACATCATGGAAGATTCCTACCTACCCTATGTAGATGAAAGGGATAAATATCCACATAGTTCGAAGTGGTAATTAATTGTAGTGTACACAAAGGACAACGACCCAATTACATGCTTTGTCTTATGCATGGTGATTGGCCCATCATAAGAGGGATAATCTTGGGTGGATTGTTATGGATGTTGTGCCTCTTATACATGGTTAGCATCCCTGGTTCCACAAAGATTGAAGCTGGGATGAATGTCTTGATCTCACCAGGATGTGGCAGCCCAGGTGAGAATAATGATGAATTATGGATAGTGTAATGAAGTGGAGGGGGAATGAGATGGAACCAACAAGATGAAGATGGTGATGTTGGGATTGAGACATGAAGTGACTTCCTATGTATCCTTGTGGTAGGGAATCAAATTCCTTGTAGTTTGGTGGGATGATGGGACACCGGAGGAGGCGACCCATGAGAATGGATGCATGGATAATCTCTGTAGGAAATAGAACCTCCATGTTGGCGAATGATATAATACGAACACATTAGATTGAGAGGTAGATCAGGATGAGTCATGAGTGATGGAATAGAACCTCAAACAGGCTTCCCACATATCCCCGTTTCAGGGTATCAAAGTACACATAGTTCATCTGAAGATGGATGGCTGTCGATTGGGGGGAACAACAGCTTACCATTTTGTGGGGTCATAATAGATTACCTCTTGATGGGGTTGATAGTGGATTACCATTGGATGGGGTCACAACTACTTACCGGAGGATGGGGTCATAATGACTTACCACATGATGGGGTCACAACGGCTTACCACTGGATGGGGTTAGACCTCATAGAGTCTTCTTATGTACTCTGTCTTGGAGACACTGATCAATGCCCGCGTAGTTCAATGGGAGTGGGAACCTACATGAGGGGTGTAAGAACTAATGGGTGGTGGGCATGAACCATGGGAGGCATCCTCTATACCTTGCCTTAGCATGGATCAAAGTCCACAAAGTTCATGTTGGGTTTGATGAACCAACATGATGTTGTCCCGAACCAAATTATGGTGGGATTGAACCTTAGGGAGGCTTCCTACGTACCTTTCCTTGGCACGGATCAAAATACATGTAGTTTGGGATGGGTTGGCGAACCGACGTGAAGGGGGGCAGAGCGACAAATCAATGGTGGGCTTGAACCTCAGGGAGGCTTCCTACGTACCATTCATTGACATGAATCAAAGAACTCATAGTTTTAGTAGGGTTTGGTGAACTGACATGAATATGGTCGGGACCAATGGATTGTGGGCATGATCCTTAGGGAGGATTCCTACATATCTCTCCTTAGTTGGGATCAAATTCCACGTAGTTCGGGATAGGTTGGAAAACCGAAGTGAAGGGGGTTGCATCGACCAATGGGTTGTGGGATTGAACCCCATTGAGGATTCCTATGTGCCTTTCTTTGCCAATGATCGAAGAGCTCATAGTTCAGGTAATGTTTGGTGAACTGACATGAAGGGGATCAGGACCAATTGATAGTGGGATAGAACCTCAAAGAGGATTCCTACGTACTTTTCCTTGGAAAAGTTCTAAGACCTCGTAGTTCAGTTGGGGTGTGGGGCTTACACTCTAGGCTGCCAAGAGAGGACCTAGTGGTCAGTTCTTATTCTAAGCCCATTTGAGTCATGCTCGCTGTGAGAAACTAGAGGTAGAAAAGACCTGATGATCACATAGAAGATGGGGCGTCTGTGGGAAGTGGAATGGGGGATTACGCATGGTTAGTGGCCGAAAGAGGTAACATGGGATTATTCCTGGTTAGTAGTTCAAGGTGGTGAATATTGGGACTTACTCCAAGATGGAGGCCTAGGTGGTGACAAAATCTAGTGGGAGTGGTATTTGGCACCCAGGAAGAGATGATGATAAGGGATACTACCTCCTTCAAGGTGTTCTTGGGCCTTACACTATCATGGTTTCCACTTTCCCCATGGACAGACGCCGCTCCAATAAAGATGATCTCATTCCATATGAGGAATGATCTCACTCCCCTAAATACTAGTGGGTGTGCATAAGGTACAAGATGGGGGAACCCCATGTTCAACACATGGGGAATAGTCATAGTTTAACATCATGTACTAAGGACAATGGTGCATGGTTGTTTAAATTCATGCCTCTCTAATGAGGTGGGTTCACTCCGCACCCCTAGGATATACATAACTGATACCCTCTTGCCCTTGAATGAAGGACAACGTCAACAATGCAGTGGGGTTTGGGGCATACACTATAAGCTTCCGAGGTGCTGCTAGGGAGAAACAATATGTAATGGGGTATATTCCAGATGGCTGCCTATGTGCCACTATGGAGCAGCAATGGAGAATGGGACTTATGCAAGGAAGAAGCCAATGTGCCACTAGGGAGCAGTAATGGTGAAAGGGGTTTACGTAAGGAAGTATCCCATAATGTCTTACTCATGTCTGACAATGAGGGCATCCCTAATCACTTGTGAGTAGAGGCATATGATTGAGTCCTACACCTATGCACTAGTGTAAAACCAGGATAATGCCAAGGGTGATAGAAATAGTTCGATCAAAGGGGGATGAAAAGTGTCAAATCCATGACAAACATTCGGAATGTGGTGAGGGTGGTGTAACGATAGAGGATATCTATTTACTATGTTTGGAACACAACATCCATATCACATTAGCCAGAAATAGGGACAAACAAATGAGGGTCAACTGTTGACTATGATCGAAACACAGGAACTGGCTCAAAGAGTCGTCCTAAGTCTATCTGGGCGTTGTCCCCGGATGGTAGGTGAGCCAATGTGGCATGGGACCAGACCATTATGTGGTCCCTCCAGACATGGATGAGGATGAATATACAAATTAAGGACACACAAAGCGTGAGGTGGAGTGATGAAATGATTGAATGAATCGCAATGATATTGAAATTATACTATTGTAATAATGGAATTAGGAATCTTATGCATTTCACATAAGGCATCCCTTGTTTGGAGAAAGAGTAATCCTATATGTGGAACATATGGTGTACTATAGTTTAAAGTAATATAGAGTGAACTATTGGCATCTTTTACTTGGAACATAAGTCATCTATTGTTTAGAGAAAGAGTCATCCTATGTTTGTCACATAGGGTGTAACATAGTTTAAATTCATTTAGATAGGAATACTGTAATTTTATACATTGCGCATAAGGAATCTCTTGTTTGGAGAAAGATGCATCCTATGTTTGGAACATAAGGTGTACAAAAATTTAATGTCATATAGATAGATATTTTGGTATAAGGCGCATAGAAATGGTTGGTGTTGGGACTTACTCAAGGGAGGCCCTTTCTGGTTCAACATGGTATATGAGCCATGTTATGGGGTTTTCTTGAGTTATTTGAGCAGTAGTTCAACTCAAGGTACTCGGGAAATTGATGATGAGAATCTTATCTCCCAACAAGATAAGGAAACCAAGAGGAATATGTCTACTCAAGGTGTTTAATTTTTGTGATTAGAAGTATCTAAAATCATTTTATTCCATAAGTAGAAGGTGGGTGTGCATAAGGGAGAAATAGAAAATGTCGACATCCCAGCCCGAAAAGTTTGCAGTGCGACTCTCCATTTATCATGGGGGTCAGTTACTATAGCATGGGAATGGAACAGAGGGACGGGACCACAGCATGACACTAACCCCTCGAGTGGGGTTGTAGGTGAACAGGTTCCGCGGTATGGACTAGCGGGTGCGGAGGTAGGACCCTCTCAATGAATTAGCCTTTGAGAAGTAGCTTTGCAGAGAAAAGGGGATCATGGAACATGGGGTCTGATGAAGCACCTTTTTCTTGGACATGCGGAGGAACTTTGCAAAGGAAGATGCTTGCGGAACATGGACTCACCGAGCAGATTTTCAAAGGAAGATGCTTGCGGTGCATGGATCCATAGAGCAGCGTCTTAATGGAAGCTACTCGCGGATCATGGACTCATGGAGTAGCATCGCGAAGGATGCTACTGACAAAGCATGGACTCGTGGAGCTTGGGAGATCCCAAAAATGGGAGCGATCAGCTACCCAAGTGGCGGCATAAACATATGTATGAAGGGGGTGAGATCGGTATTTATTGGAAAGAGGCATCAAAAAGCAGATATCTCTTGATGCGAATAGAGAGATTTCTCAGTGGAGGTTCTCGAACGTCAAAGGGATTTGCATAGCATCCTGTCTCCGTGCTCAACAGTGGGTTCATGAATGTCAAAGTGGTTTGCGGAGCATCCTGCCTCCTCACATCACGGCGGGATTGCGAAATTCAAAGGGGTTCACAGAGAATTCCACCTCCTTACACATCATGTGCATTGAATGTATCTTCTCTTGGTCCCACTTGATACTTTTTAAATTCATGTAAATGAAAGAAAAAAGATTATAATTTTGAAAAAGGTGTTTGAAATCCAAAATATAATAAGGAAGTTACATAGAAATTTCCATTTTATTGTGTCAAAATAAATTTAAAGATCATTAGTGATGGAAATATTCTTCACTTTCTCCTTCTTTATCATAATGTTGAAACATTATGATGCAGGAATTAAAAAATTCAAAATACATTTTCTAGGGACAAAACAATATTTGTTCAAATTTATTTGTTCCTCAATGATTCACAGTAACATGGAAATTATTATTTCACTAATTAATTATTGGATGATATTCTTGAGAGACACTATTCTAGATTCCTTGATAACAAATGAATAGTTATTTTTTTGGAATCAAGGAAATGAAATTCGAGTTGATTTGACATGGTTGAAAAATATGATGAAAAGTATCCATTAAAACACAAAAAAAACCTCATGAATGAAATACCAATAAAATATAATGAAATTATTGGTGAATCCATCTAGTCCGGGCACACACTCCAGGTTGAGAGAAAATATTATTCCTAATTTCATATTTGTATGGTGGTCAGAAAATCTCATGATTTTTACTCTCATCAATGAATAGTTGGAAATTGTTAATAATGATTGATGTGTTTTCAAACCCATCATTAGAGTACAATACACTCAAGTAGTCAACCAATGAAACTTAAATATCATTTTCCACATTGTGAAAATTCTTATTAATACTAATTTCATAATTCTATTCCTTGGCTCATTACTACCTATAAATCCTATGAAATAACTTTTTGTTTTTCTCAAAAAACATCATCCATTTCACTTTCATGTAACCCAAATCTATCCATTCCTTAATGGTATTTTGGCATCCATGGACAAACCAATATTTGTTCGAATTTATCTTATAGGTATGCCTTAGAATCTCAAAAAGCATTCGAAATGGGCTGGAAGATGTCATAAGCTTCCAATCCTCGAAAATGGTTTCTATACAACCAGGGATGACAAACCCACAATCATTGAAGTGTAAAGTTACTGGGTATGACCATGGTAATGTATAGAGTTCCACAATAATAGTTTTACGATCAAAATAATATTTGGGAAGTGTATGTCCTCAAATTCTATTGGGGATTATAATGTCATCAATTTTGTTGAATCCTTGGACATGTTTTCTTTCACGCATTCCATTACATGTGTGCCTACTATATTTTAAGTCATATCTAGAAATTTCAACTTCATACAAGTTGCAAGTGTCAATGCAGAATAAAAATTCACTCACTACTAATCTGTTGAAATTTGAACTAGTCTTTTCCTCTTGTATATGGAGAGTGTTTAATTCTCCTACCACCACCCACATTTAGTACACATTCCCATATATCCCCTCAATATCTTTCCAATGACCTCTTATCATCATGTAGGTCACCAAATCCTAAAAGAAAGAGACCTAAAAGAAGATGTAAAATAAAATCTGGGTGTGTTACATTCTTCGTTTGATAAAAATATATTACCTCTATATTTTTATAATATCACCACAAAAATATATTTCGGTAGTACATAATCATAATTTTCATAGGTTATCACATCACCTTTTCTATCTTATCATTTTTAAGAATACCATTACCACGTGAGCCATCCAATTAATCAACAAATAGTCTCGAGTATAAATAATCTTGTAAGGATATTCATAAGAAAAAAACCATGTTCCAAATCAATTCCCCCATAAGTGAGAACATTCATATGGTCTAGTATATACTTCATTAAAAAAGATAAATGAAACACATCATGTACATTAGAAAGTCTTGGTGGAATTTCCAAATGGTAAATCACATATCCAATTCAATCCAAGATTTGAAAATGTGTGATGTACATGGATATCAGATTTCCATTCATATTGAATCTTGTAATGCGCATCCACTGATATACATTATTGAAAATGACATCCTCCATAAAAAATTACAAATTGTTTCTCTGGTTATCAACATAATTTTATTTCAATTATTGAGATACTATGAATTTGGATTGAATAGTCTTTAACAGGCATATTTTTTCCTTTGACATGTTTTTGTTTAATAAGCTTCCTTTCACTGACATCATTGAATCTAGCTGGTGTATGACATCTCATTCCATAAAAGGATTCTTACAGTTAAATTGGAATACTTCCATGGAAGATATTTTTATCTGAAATAAATACCAATGGTAAATAATGAACACATATACCATGAAATTAAATTGGGAAAGTCCTTAACATATATTATAAATTTTTGAAATTCCATTTTCACTGGCCATCATTTTGAGGTTGATGAGAATGGAAAAAAGAAGCACTTTATCAAGATATTTTTGAAGAATATTCTTGATTTTTTTTATGGAAATTATGGGTCATGATTAGATAAATATGAAAGGGGTTAACCATGAAGTTATAAAAATCCATTTATATTGATTCTTTTAAGGAACTCTAGTGGAATGTCTTCTGAAATAACAAATCACTCTTTAAATTTGGAAAGTTGATAAAAAATAACCCATAAAACATCATTAATTCTTGGATTCATTGGTAGTGTATGAAAAAATTCCATAGTTAGTTCATCATATTTCAATTTAGTATTATTTATATGATTCATTAATCTTCTAGGATGTTATCTCTTATACTATACTTATTGACAAACATAACATCTTGACACCTATGTAGAAATTTCCCACATCATATTACCCCCCAAATGATCATTTAAATACCTATACATTTTGATGAATCAATAGTGTGTATATAAATTTGAGCTATGACCATGATAAAATAATTACTTTATTAGATTAGTTATTGATGGAACATAATTTCTCCTTCCAAATTTTATAACACTATATTGATATAAGATGTTATCCAATTTCTGTTCCTGCACAATGTTATTTTTATTTTGAAAATTATCATCATTATATTTCAATTTTTTATACTATAAAAATTAATAATTGGAAATAATTATAAAAGGGTGTGATTTCCCCCTTCCTTATTAATTCACATACCCATCGTCAATAGATGCATTAACATTGGATTCCAATCAATCCTCATTTTTAGAACTCCAATATCCTTCCTACTCAATGTATATGGTATCTTATTTTCCTTCAAAGGGTGGTTGTATATTGAGAATCATAATCCACATGTATCTTGATCCACTATAATTGTCGCATGTCAAGTTATTTCTATGAGTAATTCTATTTTATACTATTTTGATTTGTATACATCTCAAAAGTATCACCATAGAGATAGTGTCTCCATATCATCATATAAAAGAGTATTGATGTTAACTCCAGATCATGAGTGGGAATATTCTATTCTATAGTTTTTATCATTGATGATTTATAGGAAATAATTCTATAATTATCCATAATGACATAACCGTGTCTTGTTTATAATACATCTCAATATATTTTAAATCCACCATTTCATGACAGTAGAGTCAAGATTAGATAATTCACAAATATCCTCATAAATTCTTAAAATAAATCTTCACAATATATTTTCATAATAATATAAACCCCTTATTAGTTAGATTGGTGAATAGGTTATCAAATGAGGAATTTGTTGCTACAAAAAATTAATAATAACCTACTAAACCAATGAAACTACGTACCTCAATTGATTTTGTTGGATCATTTAATTCTTGGAATTCCATTATCTTCGTAAGAACAATAGAGATTCCATCATTGGATAAAATATAGATGATAAAAGAATCTTTTAGAAGACATAATTTATATTTTCAAAATTTCCCACATATCTTTGTTCTTTAAAAATCTCAAGAATGATCTACGAGTGTTTATCGTGGTCCTCATAGTTCATGTAGTACATTAAGATATTATTAAAAAACTAAAAAATCATGATATTCCTTGACGACTATGTTTATTAGTTCCATAAAATCCATGGGGGAATTACCCAATACAAATGAAATTAAAAATAAACACTAAATGTTCATCCCTCATTGGAAATGTTGTCATCAAAATATTTTCCTTCATTATTCAAAATTTTTTATCTCTAGAAAAAGGATGAAATTTGAAAAATATTTGTCTCCATGATTTTGGTAAAATTATTCATTAATGCCAGGAAGATGATACTTTTTCTTTAACAGAATTGAATTATTTTCTATATAATCAATGCATAGCTTAAAAGTTACAACATTGTTCTAAAAGAAAAGAATAGTCTCTCCCCATGGTGAAAAACTAAGATGTATAATTCACTTACCACCAATATATCTATTTTCTTCATCAACTCCACCATCTCCATAGTTGAAATTATATATATAGCCTTCGATATTGGTATTTCATTGGGGATTAAATCAACGGAAATTTCAACATTCCTCTATTGTGAATATCCATGTAATATAATAATAAATATATACAATTTTTTGGTATAATAGAAACATCCTCAACGAGAATATTCCACTTTCATCTGTAGGCTTCTTCTACACTTATTGTCATAGAATTTCATTTAGAATATCTATAAAAGTTAGATTGATACTTGAATTAGATGACGAGGTCTCCCTTATAATAAAAATGAATTCCATATATTCAAAAAGATTTATAATTTACTTCTCATTGAAATATATTTTTGATTTATATTTTGGAATATAGTACATAACAATGATTATATGAAATTTAACAAAAGGTATGATAATTAAATTAAAAAATAGAGCATAGTTATGTTTCATAAGAGTAAATATTTGACATATCATACCTGTAGAAAGGTTTCCACTAAGAGTTTTGACTATTAAATCTCTTTTTAAGGTGAATGAGAAATGTATAATATTTTTTAGAAACATGGATGATATAAAATAATGATATGATAAAGAATCAAAAAATCAATGGATAAATTTTATGATTTGATTTAATTACCTACCTCAACATTGTTATAAAAATATTCCATATCTATTATGATTGTATAAGCTTAACCATTCTCACTTAGACCATTATAGAGAATGCTCCCTGGATGTGTAGGATAATAAAATTCATAGTGTCTCATATCATTACTTTTGAATAATTAATCAATGATAGATTATTTCTCTCCCATTTAATCACAGTTGTGGTGTCCTTTTCCTCCACACATGATGTAGACCCCTAATCCATTAAACATGTCTCATGATGTTTCATTCTACTTTTATTTAATTTTGGACATCCCAACCTCCCGTTATTCATATTTTCCATATTTCCTTTTCTGAATTAATCATCTTCCCTCTTCTTATCTTTATTAACTTAGAATACATATGACTTGGATAATTATTTACCCTGCAAAAAAGAGCATACTATATCCCCATAGGCTAAGAATATTTTGGATACTAGTTACCTTTGACATATTGGAATAATCCAGTCAAATAAATGATGAATATTAATCATTACATTAGGTACATATTTTGCAACAAGAATTTGTATCCTTGAATAGATGGATTCATAAATACATGAATTCTAAAAAATTCTTTCTTAATCTCAAAAACATTCAATCAATATCTGTTCTTTTTTGTGAATAATAATTTTCTATGAAATGTTTCATAAAATTCCGACCATTCTATGTTTGATATTTCCTAATCATCCTAATTGTTTTGAATCAATGAACACTATTAATCTGCATATCATGATAGATTATACACTTCCATGGAAAATCTTCTCAATTACATTACTTACAAAAGAGTGAAATATATTTTCTGTGAAAATTATACATTTATAATATATAAATGAAATTTTAGTCCATTGAATGATAGATTTTTTGAATCATGAGGTGGTCTGGCATTCATAAATCACATTTTAGATCAATAGGTTAGTCGATATGGGAATGATTACTGTTCTTAATCTGTGTCAATTATCCCAGTAAAGTTATTTTTCATTTCATTTCCATTTAAAACAACAAAACTAACATCATTTTCTTATAATTGTTTTAATTACCTACATGAATTATGTGTTTTGATAAAATTTTATTCCATTTTTGAGGATTAAATTATGAAAAATTGCATATGCTAAATTATATTATAAATCATAATATTTAATTTCAAATATAGTAAAACACATTACATAAGTTTAAAACTTATTTATAAATAATCTCAACATAATAATCATTGTTTAATTGGGATTATTCTCAATGGTAATTATAGGTTTATGTTACACATATTTTGTTTCCATTAATCAACATCCCATGGTTTCAAAAAGACTTCATCTAATACCCACTATTAATAACCCGGCCCTAATAACATATAGTTGGTAAGTTTATTAATTTAGAATTTGATTCAAATAATTCAATTGAAATGGACCAAATAATTTTTTAGTCTTTCAAATATAGATACATAATTTATTATTACATTAGAATTGAAATCATAAAATAAAACATGATATTTATATTGAGAACAACATTATTATTCAAGATTCTCCCAGGATATCAATAAAAATATATGTCATGGAATCATGGGATATATAATCATAAGGAAAATAGTGAGCTCAGATTCTGAGTAAATGTATGAATTAAGCATGTGATAAATATTTCATGAATGATATAGATGAAATTGAATGGAAATCAAATAAAGTTATTAGTGCATGAGCTAAAACATAATAATGAATATCATAATGAAGAAAATAATATAGTGTAAATATATAACTATTCTCATAATTAGAAAAATTAATAATATAAGGCATCAAAAACATTTCATCGGGGCATCATATTAATATATCTTTCATAAATGGAAAATCCATAAACAAATACAATAGCTAGTTTTTTTATGAGAACTTCTTATTCATCAACGCTCTATTGTGGTTCCATCCTTTCACATACTATGTGCCACAGAATAATCATATTAAATTGGTTAATCATAATAAAAATAAAAAAGTTTATTCAAATATTTATATTAAATGTTGATTATTTTTCCAATCAATATGCTAAAATATAAACAGTCCAATGTAATATGGATAATTGTATGAAAATAATACATCCCATGTCAGAACTGATCTCAAACCATCTAGGGAAATAATAATAATTGTATCATTATAAGATATCCCAAGTGGGCCATGAGTTATACAAGGGTTGTTTCCATTTATAAATATAAATACCATCATAACTTCTTTAAAATTATTCTTGAGGTAAATAACATATTCCAATTGTTAATGACTTATTTTAGAAGAAATATTACAATTAAGGGTAAAAATAATTTATTTAAATATAATCTAGTAAAAATTAAATGGTGATTCAATGAAAATATTAGTCATTAATGAAGGTATATATTTCTATTCTATAAACTTAATATATTAATTTTATACTTTTTCCAAAAAAGCCCAAAGTACTTTGTTGGAAAATAAAATAAATATTACTTTCAACCAATTTTTAAGATATAAAACAATGATAAAAGGGATATTAAATATAATATGACATTATTAAAAAAATTATATTTTTTATTGAAAATATGTATATATAAGATAAATATTACCCAATAGAGACATAATCATAAACAATCCTTAATATTGATGTGATTGTGAAATAAACCCCAACCTGAGGTCCAACATACTTCATATCTATTAAAACTAATTTAATATATATATGTATATATATATTATAAATATATTCATAGACAATAATATTATATATCATTTCATTTATGTGATACATATAATCTTTTATCACCTATTTCATAACAATTCATGGAAAAAACCATTGTTTTGGTTAACAAATGATTCATTTTCTCATGAATATTTTATTTCATTAGTTTCAGCCTCTATATGTTAATTATGCTTCCATTATATCTAGAATTATTATAATTATATAAATCTTATATATATTTATTACAAATTTTTTTAATTTAATCTATTAAATTTAGAGATAGAAAAATGTATTACACGATTTACAATGATGGTGGTCTGTAAATATGCATGAATATTGTTTTCATTATTTTATGGGTGGAAGTAATGAAAGGTAAACAATAATATAATTTATATAATAATTATTGTATAATTTATGTCATTTATATTAATCAAATCAATCCACATTAACAATCATGTAATGTTTAAATTATAATTGAATTATAGAACTATGTGGTGTTGGTAGTCCATATATACACACAACCGATATTATCATTTATGAATAGTTTGGATAGAAAGTATGTCTGTTATAAATTATTATTTAAGAAAATAAATAATGTTATAAATATATTATATAACTATTAAACCTATCATAAGTAATATGACGAAAATTGGGTAATGAAAAATTAATTATATCATATCATGTTGATAGGAAGACATTGATACACATAACCAATACATTACCTTCAAATTTTAATGGGAAAGATTGTGGGTTATGGTAGTATCAAAATCACAATAATATTTAATTTTATTTAGTATAAGAAATTTTTTATTTTCAAATAACATCTATAGAATTGTAAAATTTATAATAACTATAATTTGAAAGGGGTCAGGTAACACAATTACATTTTATTCAGGATACATTTTTATATTCTTTTCATACGATATTTTGGGTTATTATTTTAGGGAGAAAAACACATAGAGAACTCTAATAAGGATATTTATAAGGGAAATGGTAAGGTATTGTTAAATATATATGGATAAATGGGGTTTTAATAAGTGAGGAAGGAGGTTACCATTTATCATTGTGGTGTGGTGAACATTTATAGTTCTTTAAAAGTTTATATTTTAATAAATTCATACTCATTCCAAATTACAAAAAAAATCATTCGAATATAAGATAATATGGGTTTTTACTCCCCTCAGTAATTGAATATAAATAAATTTTGCTTCAATTTTATAGAATATCATTTTTATTAACCATTAGTCAATAAATTTTAATTTTAACTATGGTAGCTAGCTTTTTCCATATTAACGAATCGAAATTTTTAATTATAAGGTTAAAATTTTCCGATAAAAGGTGAATTAATGAATGTTTAGACCATATAATACTCTCCATGTATTATTTCAATATTTTATTATTTGTAAATAATTTAATAAAATATTATTTTGATAAAATATCATTTTCCGAACTTATTACACTATTCATTTAATTTTTTTTCATGTACATTAAAGAAAGGGAAATTAAAATTTAATGATTTTTCAAATATAATGATTTTTCGAATAAAAAATATATAGATATTGAAAATTTATTATACACATTAATGAACTCAAATTATATAAAAATGAATAATTTATAAATCATTTATTTTATTTATAAATCATTTATTTTTTTTATAATTACTTATATACATATTTGTATTAGAGTTGAAGAATAATTACAGGTAGTTATATAATTTCTATAAATTAAAAATATATTAATATAATATAATTAATTTCATTAATATAAAAATATAAAATTATTTTCATTAATATATTACATTTCATCCAATGTGGAAACTTGAGAGATATTACAAACTAAGAGATTGACCTTTTATCATTATGATGGACTTAAATAGTCTTTATGTTATTTTCATGGAAAAGTGTACATTAAACTTTTAAATTTAGAGAATAATGTTTTAAGAAAATAATTCTATTAATCCAATAATAACAAGTATCAAATATTAAGGGCTCGACTTGATTTACCCACAACCCTGGTATTAAAATCTTCTATGGCTACTATTCATAATGTATCAAAATAAAAGGGTTAAATTTTCTAAATTTATTCCTCGTAATTTAAAATATGTAATCCATTTATTAAAATTCAATACATATAAGAATTAGAAATTAATTTTCAAATATGTTTGAAAAATGTGATAAAAAATAATTTTATAACATGAAGTTTTTTAGATTAAAAGATAAACCATTCTAATCCCACCTCCAGAAAATTAAAATATTAATTTTAATGATTTTAATTTAATATATAATATATAATATTAATTAAAATAAATCATCAATATTGATTAAATAACATTATTATGATATAAATATATTTCACATAAACAAAATAGTTCCCCAGAAAAATATATCATTTCATTTTTTTTAATTTCTGATCAATTCATAATCATTGAATTTATTATAAAAATTTATAAATCATATATATTTAAAAATATAATTATTCTTACTTACACCTACCGAATTTAGGTTTTGTTAAAAGAGTCCCATAATAATTGATCATGGTTCCTTTAAAATTGGTGTTACCTCCCACAGAAGCTGCTAACATCGTTAAAAATATCACGAAGGAGTCATAACATGATATATTCGCGTGTTAAAAAATTACTCTAAAATTCCATCATCTAAATCAAATATGAGTCTTACCTAATCGACTATCTTTTAATCATGGATAAAATTTCTTTCTCAAAACATGCCTCAAATTTATGATGATTGTGCAATTCTTTGTCTAATGTAGTTAACATAACATTTAATTCTAAATAAAAAAATCCTATAGTGACTATATATATTCAATAAATCAATATTATATGATGACTAAATTAACATTGTTCTCAATAGTAATAGGATATATGGAATTAATATTTTTTGGAACTATAATGTATTCCAACATATATATTTATGAACCCAAGAACAACTTTTCCAACATAATAATGAGAGGTTGGAAAGTTCATCCTTCTTATTTTTCAAGAAAAATAATATAATGGATGGTTGAATAATATTTATAAGTATGAATTAATACTCTGAACACACAAATAACGATGGAAAAAATCCATTTTCTTTAGGGTATTAAACAATTAATAATGTTACATTCTGTAAGACAAACCACTATATTGATAATACCAGGAATATGATTTCATGCCCTTACATCCTAGGTTTGATTATCCATATTCTATAAAAAATACCATTAAAATTTATATTGAATATAAATGATAGAGAAACTATATTCTTATCATCATTACAAAAATGCATTATATTACTAAAATGAAGATCAATGATTTCTACCATTTCTCTAATGAAGTAATTTATGTAAAAATATACGAGGTATGGAGTGAAACAAAGGGATATTAGAGGAAGGTAAATCTACTAATTTTAGACTATAAATATTTTTATACACCATGAATAAAACCGTTTCATGGAAAAACCAATATAGGGGGATGATCATTTGAACCATCAACCAAAAATTATATTCATACTCCACAATGTTTTTACTTTCCGTTCACTTTATTAGTGATTGATAGTATAATAAATTAAGGTTGATATGAGATTAGGTATATGCGGATGTAGTAATCATCAATGGAGGAAGATCATTATGTTATGAATGGTAATGGACGATTGAAGATCGATGTGACTCAGAGGTGGGGAATTTGATTGATAGAAAAGCAAAGAGGTCGAAGGCCTAGATTATGTCCAATACTCAATTTTAACTTTTACAATTTTCTTAATATTGTTCAAAATATTTTAAATTTATTATAAAATAGAATATTATTAAATAGAAATATATTTATTTTCTATATTATTTTGTTACCAAACACTTTTTAATAAATATTTACAATATATTTTAAAGTAGATCCATATGAATTTTTTCTAATATGTTTATTAACAATAAATTCTTAATGGTTCCATTAGAATGAAACCACTTCCCTACATATTATACCACCACAACATAATTGATTTTTATTCCAATGTTTGTTTAATAAAACATAGGTATCAAATTAATAGGTATATATATATGTATGTATGAATTAATTTATGTATTAATTTCAAAAAAAAAATTATTTATTAATTAATTTATATTGATATAAAAATAGAAATTTTATAAAAAATAACTTTTTTTATACATATATATTTATATTTAATTATTGGTATAATATTTTTTCTATAAAACATTTTATTATATAAAAAATTATAGCGGGGAAAAAATTATTTGATTATAATAGTTATTAAAACAAATTCATGTGTTGATAGAATACTTTTAGTATTAATCTAAAAAGAAAACATGTTTAACTATTAGAGAATGATTTAATGGTATTGAATAGTTAACACTATTAGATATATCTCTCAGAAAATTCAACATTGGTAGTTAATATTATTACTAATATAACTTAAAATCTATTTTTATTAGTCATTTTTTATCAACAGTTATATTATATATTACTAATTTTCAATTGGTAAGAACCATTTTTAGTTCATAGGATGTTATATTTTTTTATCCTCACATATTAATGATTCTATGAATACATGATATGATTCTAATGTTCCATATTTCCTTTATTATCTAAAACATTGATTTCACAGAACATGTTCATTCATTTTTTAATATGATTTTCATTCATGTGTTCTAGACCACTCTTACAGTCCAATTTTTTAATGAGGTATTTCTATAAAAATAAAATTTTCTTATTGGATTATAAAACCTGATTTAATGAATTGGATTTTTATTTCTCTTAGTGAGAATGTGAAATTTCTTGATTATTATCTTTCCCATAGCATAGTTTTTGAAGACGAGTATAACTTATGAGATGTCTAGAAGATACTATTGTGGGGCTCAATTATTTGGAAAGGTTCAAAAGTGTTATAAATTTTTTTATCTTTGTTTATTATATATAAAGAATATAAAAAAAGCATGTTACATTCATGGAATATATTATAGTAATTTTTCATGTACTTATATTCTTTCTTTTTTTGTTGGGATTTCTTAGGCATTTTTGGAGATAATGGCGGTTTCGTAATGATTTGGGCCACTACATGAGCCCATCTCCAGATTTAGAAAATAATATTTATTTATTTTATATCTCATTTATTTTTTAACAATTTTCTGTCTTTCCACCTTCTACTCAAGCCCAGAAACCCTTGACACACCTGTATATTCCATTTTCCCCATTGGGAGCTAATCTTTATTTCATATTATGGAGAATATTCCCAATGTATCTCAAATAGTACAAATTTTCAATGGGAATTAGTTATTACATATATCTTTCATTTTTTACTCTTTTCCTCTAATTTTTTCCCCACTAAACCTCCTAAGCCTTATTCAGACCTCCCTTTAAAGTTTATCTTCTTAGAGATTCAACTATTGGTTTAGTTGGGGCGATGTCTTGAATATTTCCCAAGTTAGTGAGTTTCATTATTCTATTCTACCATTTCATTATAGTTTCTCCACATATTCATGAAACACCAAATTCCCAAAAGTTGTTGATTCAATCCTGTGGTTTGTTTTCAAGTTTATTGGTCCAATCTTGAGGATTTAGATTCATTTTCACTCCCATGTTGTTCTATGAGGGTGCGATTGATATTGTGCACATGGATTTGTGGTTTTTGACACATTTAGTAGGTGATTACATGTGTAATCATCCCTTGATGAGTTATATATTCTTTATTTATATTTTCATCATATTGTTTATCCATTTTTTTGGTGAAATCTGTTTTTGGTGGCATTGGTTTTGTGGTTGATTTTATAATGGCATTTTTGGGAAACAATGCATGTTTTTTGTGTATTCCAAGTTGCATAAATTGGGTTTGTTTTATGGTTAATGAAATGATTTTAATAAATTATTTTAGGGATATTAATTATGATGTGTCTTTTTTTTGGTTTTCATTTTGTTTCAAAAGAGGAATTTAATATGGATTTTATATTCCAAGCATGGTTTTTCTTCTTGAAATTGTTTTATGAAAATGTTAAGGGGTTTATTGAAATACACAATGAGTGAAAATAATGCTTATGAACTATTTGGAGTGTGTAGGACCAAAACAGCTATTTGACATGAAAATAAAATTGGATAGCATGTGGAACTTTTTTGAGCAGAAATAAGGAAACTTGGCTATTGAGGGGGGGAAGACCTATACTAATATGCTAGTGATTTGGAGAAGTTTGTCTCACTTTCACATAGAAAGTCTGAGGTTGAAAACACTAACAAATAAATAATGGTTATTATTTGGGACTACTAGGTTTTGGGTAAGTTCCCTAGTAGGGTCTCATGCATGAGAACAAATATTGATATGACTATATTCACACCAAGATACAAGCTAAATAAGTCTCACACCTAACTAGTTCCTAGGGTGTTCCCATGTTTAGTTCTCATTGACTACATGGAATTTCTCTTCGTACTATGTTGTGTTTGGTAAAAACATTTAGTATCTTTCAAGTGTTGTTATGAATTGGTAATTATTTAATGCTTCCCCTTGAAAACAAAATTTCATTTATATGTTATATTCTTTAGAAATCATTAGGACCATTTCTTGTTAAAAAAACTGGAATTATTTTTTCCTTATGAATATTATCACATGGAATGTGTTTGGGTTGTGACTTATTGGGATTAAGATCACACCCTACATACTTATTTGGGTGTATGTAGTTTTGATTATGTTTTGACATGGGTAATGGAAAGGTATTTGTGGATGGCTGTATGGATTGTTAATTGATTTTGTGCTGAGGTGTTGGGGAGACAGCTCGTGGGTGATTCCCCAAGTCGTTTGGTGGTCCTTGATCTATTTATGCTACTACTTTTTTTATTTTTGGACATATTGTGTCTTATTTAAAACATTTTATTCAGTTTATAATTTTTATTAGTGATTTTTTGGCATGAATTTTTAGATTGGGTTTTTTCTTCATTAATTGTTGTTTCATGTATTCAAAGATGAGTAAATCATTCCCAAATGACTATCTATGATTCTCAGGAACATGTTGTATCCCATGGAGATAGGGAACAACCTTCAGTCCTTGCCACGGCTTGGGTCAAGTTCTAGTTTTTAAGTGAATCAGATATAGTTTTTGACAAATGGTATCATAGGGGGTTTATCTTTCTTGGGTCATAATATTAATTTGGGGTGATTCTATTTAAATAGAAGCTAAAAATATTGGGTCTTGTAATTTTTGTTATGAGTAGGGTCCCTCGCCAATACCTCTCTACAGACTATACATAGACATCGAGTGGGAGTGAAGTGGGTGCTTATTTCATTTTTGTGATGTTTTTGACTTATTTATATTTGTTGTAATTTTTGAAAATTTTCAGAAAATTTTAAATAATTATTTTTTGTGACTGTTGACTTGTGTAGCAATATGCCTCCCCAGAACGCTCCTATATACCCACGATTGGATACTGAAGAGAGTTCTCCAACATAGATTGATCAAAAGATGGAAAAAGATATTGTCAAGGATATCCATGCCCTAGTATAATGATTAGATCCCACTCCTAATATAGCTACAGAATAATAGTCTGGTCCCAGGAATTTCAAAGCCTAGGAGTTCATAACGAACAAGGCTCAATCTTTATGAGGTAGCATGAAACCCCATGAAGCAGAAGAGTGGATTGAGAAGTTCCTGCACATGTTTTAGTTCCATTACATACCTGAGTGGGTTGTGGTGATGTGTGCCTCTATTATTTTAGTGGTTCCCAACTGTATGTGGTAAAAATCTGTTATTTAAGCGAGGAATCCCAAACAAATGAACAGGAAGGACTTTAGGGTTACCTTTGTAGACTAGTACATCCCTAATGTCTTGGAATAAACAAGATACCATGAGTTTTTAGAGCACGTTTAGGGGGACCTTTCAGGGATAGAGCATGAAAACCATTTTTCTAAACTAGTACGGTATGCTCTATAAATGGTATCTAATAAGAAAATGATGTATCAGAAGTTCGAGAGTAGTTTGCAGCCATAGATCTATTCCTTTGTCTTCTTTTTCATGTTGAAGACATTTTTCAAGGTTGTTGATTAGGCTTGAATGATAGAGATTTACTACAAGAGGAGGTTTAGATTCTCTTGAGAAATATTAGTGATGGATAGTGGGAATTCATCTCAGATGAAAAGGAAGAAATAGGAGCATGGGATGAAGGGATGTGGTTATTCAGGCCAACCTTCCTGGAAGATTTCATTATTGGATTTTGATGCAAGGTCTCTTGTCTACCACTACTGTAGGAGGACATGGAACACTCGACCAACAAGAAAATATCATATGAAGCCCTGATATCATTGTGGAGGTATGAGACATGTGCAGAGTTTTTGTAGGATGGATCATCCACTTCAGAGTGGGGAGGAATCAGTGGATTCCAGGGAAGTGACACCTCAGACAGATCTAGTGAGGACATTGGGATCTCGGTTTGGTGGTCGTGGTGGTAGGGACATATTGTATTTTAGGAGAGTCATTTCAAGGAAGATGCACTACATAGTGGTCACTACCTTATAGAGATCAGGCATATTCATGCGGTGGAGCAGACACCATCATGATCAAATATGGGACCTTTGATAGTATGAGGTACCATCATGATTTTATCTTCTATAGCACTGCTCTTTTGGATATTGGTGCCTCAATTTCATTTATCTCTACTTATTTTTTGATCATGATGAATTCTCAACCGGATTGTTTATCTATTGTGATAGATTGGGTGTGTCCACTGGGTAAAAAGAAAGATCATGTTAACAGGTGCACTTCGAGTGAATTTGTTGTGTCTAGGTAGAGATGGAGTGAGACATCCTGGTCTTGGATATGAAATTTTTTGATGTAATCCTGAGAATGGATTGGTTATTTCACATTCTAGTAAACATCAGTTTCTATAGGTGGACTACAACATCCTAATGTTTTATAAATAGAAATTACATTCTTATAAATATGTCTTTTAATCACATAAAATCACAACGTAATGAACTACTATGTGTTATGTGACCTTTAAACATAATATTGTCACTTATGTGTTTGGAATTTTGTGAATCTGACAAACATGGTTGTGATCAGTATGTTGTTTGAAGTTTGATAAGAAAAAATTCTTTTTTGTTGAATAGTATCCTACCCATATAAATAGTAACATAACCTTATGAATAGTGATATACCCTAATGGACGGTAACATTACCTATGATAGTATGAAAATAATATTCAAGTAAATGTATGATGTATCTATAATTTAAAATAAATAAATGAATTCTTTAAAATTGGGTTTTATAATAATAAATTATTATTTTAATTAAAAAACAAATTAATCATATTTATTAAATTATTTTCGAAAGGGACTTCATTTTTGGAGTCTACACATCAATAAATGGATAAGGTGATATTTTTGGATTTTTCTGAAATACAAGAATTTTCTGTGAAAAGTAAAATACCTTCATTTATCATATAAATACATTATAATCTAAACCCATTGTTACTAACATTACAATTGATGTAAGAACCTGATTCTAGAACTCACATTACCTAATTACAATTATTTTTCATGTAATCATCAACATTTATTGTCTTGTAGAGCAATAACAAAATAATGAATATTATATTGGGAAAACCTCTCTCCCCTCCACATTAAATACCAACCATCACGCCCTCATTTCCTCACACCTCTCAAGTTTCACGACTTGTCTAAATTCGGACAAAATATCATCCCTAACCCCTCCCCACATCTATAAGCATCTGGTATCATCAAAATACCAATCCTAGCTACCTTAAATAGGATCATAAGAGTATGATTCAAGTGGTAATTCCTCTCTTGATTTCTCTATCTCTTTCCTTTAAATTCCTTATAATTTGAAGTTCATTTTTTATTCTATCCCAACCTATCCCCATCCACATGGTATGGAAACTCTAGTATCTCACATATACTATAAGTTTATTATAGTAATGGGATAATATATCACCCAATAACCCCTAATCATCTTTTTATTTTATAAATGAAAATATTGTTCGTGAGATGTTAATTTATTACCTTCAAGAACGACATGATTTCTTTTTCTCATTTCTACATTCAGATCTGTTCATCAAGAAATTTTTATGGTTGAAACAAAACATGCTATATGTATTATATCATATTTAATGTTATGGATCTATCTTATGTATGTATTATTAAATCATTAAACAAAACAAGTTTGTTGTGGTTCAAAAATTTCCAAATTTAACCCAAACAATCATCATTTATTTCTTATCTAATGATTCATCCATATGGTATATAATATAACTAATTATAATGTCATTCGTACTTATTTAATATCATTAATAACATGAAATATCAGTTCTATATGTTTTTCCATGATCTACACAAACTTCCAATTTTGAATAGAAGTGAACAACTCAAGAAAACCATAATAATTAACATTCCTGAAAATGTTTTTAAACTCTATAACTCATCCAAAGGAACATAAAATATCATAAATAATTAATAATAAACCCTATTCATGTACACTAGGTTATTAAATTTTTAATTAATGAATCTAATGTAGTTATACAAGACATTAAATCGAAGAAAGCGTTCAGATACAAGGTAAAGAGAAATTCTAGAACCTAACTTTCTTTATTCAGGATCTCCATCTTTCACTCCATTTTTGTTATGGTTACTCTATAAAAATTATTTTTTCACCATTATCTTATCATTTTTGGGATATAAATTTTATATAAATTATTTTATGAAAAAACCTATATTTTCCAAAAGAAATCTTCTATAAAAGTAATGCACCCTTTTTACATCTTCATTATTGTTTTTACTCATCACTCATGGTTAATGGTTGTATGTCAATAATGATATTCCAACTATATTTTTAGAAGAAAATGTTCATGAAAGTATATTTTATTTTGTAAAACCCCCATTTATTAATAGGGGATATGTTATGTTCATGTTTTATATTTTTTAATGTAGAATTATTGATAATGTAAATATTATAATGTGATGGTCACACCCAGAATTATATAGTGAAAAAATGAATATTTAAATGTTACGGGTGTGCCCAAAATTATACAGCCCTCCAATACAATGGGTAATGTGATGAATCTAATGATTAATAGTTAAATGATGTGTGAAAATGATTCTAGAATTGTAAAAAACTATGTAGGGTAGTTAACCACAGAAACATGATGTTTCATTTTTATGGATTGGCACATTTCAAGTCTTTAATTAACGTTTCTTCTCATGATTTTGATGATGATGTAATTATTATTCTCACCCCATGCTATATTTTTCTTATCTAACATCTTGATGGGATTTTATCTCACCCATTTTCGATATATTTCCTTAGGTGACTACATATACAATGGAGAGGAAAAGTGACAATAAGAACCTAGAGGATAAAGAATTAAATAAATATTTATGTTTAGTGTTGTAAGTGTTATGATTGGTCCTAGTTTCCCCAAGACACGAATCGTATGGATTCTCATGTTGTAATACTATTATGATATTTATCTTTATAATGATGTAATGGTAATGTAAGAAAATTCAGGGTTTTTATAGTTGATATTAGAGGAATGGTGTAGTTAATTTGGGAATTAGGATTAGTAAACCCTACAGAAAAACTCTATAATGAGAGTAAGTACAAATATGATCAACATTATCATTACATTAGGATCCCAAATTTATTATTTTAGTTTAAATTCTAAAAATAAATATTTTTTTTTACTTGTTGACTTATGTTTGGTTATAACCGTTTCTATATTAAAAAATGGAGGGAACCTGGAGAAATCAATCCAACAACTCATGTGAGGACCAATGCAACGATTACCCGAATGACATACCCAATGATTTTGAATGTGGGGTTCAAAACTCCATGGATTTGATTACAAAAAATCTCTAATGTTATGAATAATAACTACAATAATGGGTAACACCCTCCTTCACCAATGAGGGAGAAACTGGATATCGAGTGTTTTATGCGGCAACAACCACTAAAGTTCAGTGGATCTTCCGATCCACTAGTTGTATAATAGTGGGTCAACTATATGGAGAAGATATTTAATTTTCTCTACTATTTTGATACAGAGAAGGTTAATATAGCTATTTATCGTCTATATGGAGAGGAAGATCAATGACATGCTTGATTAAGAACACCAATCCATGGGATGAAATTCAGGAGAAGGAATTGGAAGACATTAAGATCTTGTTTCATAATAAGTATTTCCAATGAACTATTCATATGAGGATGGAGAGATAATTCATATAGATCATGAAAAAAAGGAAAATATATCACAACTAATAAAGTGAATTTCAAAAGGCTTTCACGACATTCTTTGAGTCTTGTTATCAACAATGATAGAAAAATTGATATATTCTTTATTATAATAAAACTACACCTTTGAAAGGATCTTGCACTTTGAAACATTGTGAGTTATGAAGAAGTTGTTCAGTGTGCTCTCAAAGTGGTGATGGGGTTATGAGAATGGTCCCATTAATATGGTGATCTAAAACAAAATATTGGGGTTCAAGACGGAGGATCTAATGGTAATGTTTGGAAGAAAAGTCAACAAAGAGCATGCCAAAAATGTGGGAAGTTGAATCATGGGAAATGACTAAAAGGGACAGGTAAATGCTTCATGTGTGGAAAAGAAGGACACCATGCTCATGAGGGTCTAAAATATATGAAAAGGAAGGAGAATGTAGTGGATGAAAGAGGACCACTACCCATGGTTCAATGCTATAATTGTAGGGAGAAAGGGAATTAAGCAAGCCTGTGCACTAAACATTGAGTTCTCAAGGGTAATCAACATCATCATCCATAAAATCCAAAGGAACAAGTGATGTATTATTCCATTACTATTGAAGAAGTGGAGTAAGATAACAAATTCATTCAAAGTACACATCCTATTCACTAAATAGTGGAAAATGTCTTATTTGATTCTGGTTCTATACCTTCATTTATATCACGAATGATTGATAGAACAATAGAATGGATGCCCTGAAACATTAAAGTAGAGATATCTGTACAAAACACCAAGTGGAGTAATCATTCCAACCCAAGTGTTTAACTCTTCTCCTATTTTCATAAGTGGTATGATTCTTCTACAGAATCTTGTAACACATCCCTTCGTGGAATTCGATAAAATATTATGAATATATTGGATCTCATTATATAAAGTTCATATCAACCGTTAGGAAAAGGAAATATCTTTTCATATTCTAAATCATACAATGCTTCTCAATAAATGTAAGGATGATCATAAATCTCCTTTGAAAAATCTGTCAATTATGTGGGAGTAGATTCCCTATGAAGAAGCCTACCTCACCAAAATGGTTGAGTAAAAGGAAAGTTTCAACCATGTAGAAATTCCCATCATAAAGGAATATGTTTATGTATTTTGCGAAATTTTACCCAAACATCCCCTATATTGTGACGTAATTTTATCAATATAACTCATACCCGGAGCTACTCCTATCTCAAAATGTCCCTATAGGACGACTCCTATCAAACTGGGTGAGTTAAAGAAGCAACTACAAGAGAATCAGGACCAAGGGTTCATACGCCCTAGTGGATCACCTTGAGGGGAACCAATGATATTTTGTGAATAAGAAGGATGGAATAATGCTGATATGTATTGACTATTGGGAACTCAACAAGATCACTATAATGAAAAAGTATCCTCTCCCATGTATTGATGACTTGTTTGATTAGTTAAGAGGAGATCAATACTTATCAAAGGTGGATCATTATTCTGGATATCATCATCTAATGGTGAATAAGGAGGATATTTAGAACACTTCCTTCCATACATGTTATTGGAACTATATGTTTTAGGATATTCTCTTCATACTTACAAATACCACTGTAATTTGCAGGCATTTGATGAATAAAGTCCTTATAAATAACCTCGAAATTATTTTCATAGTGTTTATAGATGATATTCTAATCTACACCAATAGAAGGGATGGACATGAAGAACATATTAAACTTGAGTTGGAGACATTGAGAATGGAGATGTTGTACTCCAAGTTCAGTATGTGTTACTTTTGGAAAAACAAAGTCACATTTTTTGGACATGTGATCCCATGTGAAGGAATTTTTGTGGACCCTTCAGAAATAAATGCAATTGAGGATGGCCCAACCCCTTTAGTGTCACAAAAATACATAGATTTCTTGTATTAGTGGGGTATTACCAATCTTTTGGGAGAAATTTCTGATGATTGTCAAACCCACTAACTATGTTAACAAGGAAATTGGCAATGGACACGTGAATCTACTGGATCGAGGCTGCCAACATTGTTTATTTTCAAAATTTGAACTTTGGGTGATCAGTGTTTGAATTTTTGAAACTTGAATGTACGGTGACCACTCCTCCTAAACTGTATTTTTAGAAAACAAAGGATTGAGGATTAATTTATCATAAAAAAGGATTTGGGCAAAAAAATTGGGCCTACGGGCTATGTAATGGGCTAAATGCCCACTGGGCCTTCAGGCTATGTAATGGGTCTCCCTCTACCCAGTTAAAGAGGTGTTTGCTTTGTTTAAATAATAAAAATGAGGCATCAGCCCCAACCTTTAAAAAAAGTAAAGTGGTAAAGTTTGTTCGGACGAAAGAATGTGAGGTAAAATTCACAGAGCTAAAATGAAGGTTGATCACTACACCTGTACTCAAATTAATGATGAGTGGATATTTTTTTGTGATAAAAAGTGATGCTTCAATGAAAGGCTTGGGTTGTTTACTAATTAAAAATGATAATGTGATAGCCTACACCTCACTACAGTTGAATATTCATGATTATAACTACCCAAGGCATGATCTAGAGTTGGATGCTTTGATTTTTTCCTTGAAAATCTATCAGAACTACCTTTATGGTGAGAAGTGTGACTTATACACTGTCCAAAAGATCTTAATGTATATATTAACACAAAAGGAGATCAACCTGCTTCAAAGAAGATGGATAGAGCTAATGAAGGATTACAATTTCAGTATTTACTATCATCCTGGGAAGACAAACAAGGTATTTGATTCTCTCATCAAAAATGAACATGCTACTCTATCCCTGTTACGGATGGAGAAAGACCTTATCTTCATGGACATGAAAAGAATGGATTTTTAAATCATAAGGAAATCACATAGATACTACCTTTCCCAAATAATTTCACAACCATAAATCTGAGAGAAGATTAAGGAGGCAAAAAGTGATGATCTGGAGTTACAAAAGAGGGTGAATGTAGTAAAGTAAGGGAAGCTGCATGAGATCCAAATTGATAATGAAGGTGTGATTCAGTTTGGAAATAAGATTTGTGTGCCTTCATCACACATGATAAAGAAGGAACTATTGGACAATGCATATAGTTCAATGTTTTATATCCATCCTGGTGGCACCATGATGTACCATCATCTCCAAGAACACATCTGGTGGGATAACATGATGAAAGAGATTACATAATATATATCAAGGTGCATGGTATGATAGATAGTTAATGAAGAGAAACAAATGTCCAATTGGATGATGCTACCATTGCTTATACCAATGTGGAAACAGTATAATGTCACTATGGACTCTGTAAAGGGTCTCCCAAAGACGAAAAAGAAAAATAATGCGATATGGGTTGTGGATGACCGACTCACCAGGACGTCCCATTTTATCCCTATTCGGGAAGACCTATCTCTTGAAAAACATTTAAAGATATTTTTAAAGTGGTGATACTGCATGTAATTCCACTTTTTATTGTCTTTGACCATGATCCAAGGATCACATCAAAATTATGGAGGTGGATTCAACAAGATTTTAGTACATAATTAAATTTCATCATGGCCTATAACCCCCAAAATGATGGCCAATATGAAAGGACTATTCAGAAGATTGAAGATATGTTATGAACCTGCTCTGTAGAATTCTAAGGATGATGGGTTCAACATCCACCATTGGTTGAGTTATCATAAAACAATATATTCCACTCTAGTATTTAGATGGCTCTATATGAAGATCTATGTGGAAATCGATGTAGAAATCCAACCTGTTGGGATAGAGTCAGAGAAATAAAACTACTTGAAGCTGATCTTGTGCAAGAGATGGTAGAAAAGGTTCATGTCTCTAAGAAACACATAAAAACTGTTCATAATCGGGAAAAGAGCTATGCTAACAACCATCAGAGAATCATAAATTTCAACATTGGAGATAATTTCTTCCTTCGAATATCACCATGGATGAGAGTAGTGTGATTTGGAATGAAAGGGAAGCTAAGACCAAGGTACATTTGGCCAATTGAGATCCTTGACCACATAGGACCGTTGACCTATCATCTTTCACTTCCATCGAATAAGGCTCATGTTCATGATGTGTTTAACGTATAACTCCTATAGAAGTACATTCCCAACCCCACATATGTACAGAACTAAGAGGTGGTTAAGATGGAATATGATATATCTTATGAGGATTAGTGAGTAAATATTCTGTACCAGAGAGATAAGGTTCAATGAAACAAGACAACACAACTATTAAAAGTGTTGTGGAGAAATCATAAGTTTGAGGAAGAAACTTGGGAATCATAGGATGTAATGAAGGATAAGTACCATCACCTATTTATGTAAAACATAATTTCAAGGGTGAAATTTCATTAGGGTGGAAGAATGTAACGACCCAATATTTTTTAAATAGAAATTAATTTCAAATAAATATTTCACATAATCATATAAAATCACATCATAATGATCTAAGAAGTGATGTGAGACCTTTAAACATAATTCTGTATCATCTATGTTCGTAATTTTTAAAATCTGAAATACATGGTTGCGATCAGTAAGTTATTTATAGTACGGCAATAAAAACTTCATTTTTTGTGAATAGTAACCTACCCTAATGAGTAGAAACATAAAGTTATTAATAGTGATATACCCTAATTAATTGTAACCTTATATATGATAGTATAAAAATAATATTCATGTGAATGTATGATGTACCTATTTTTTAGAATAAGTAAATAAATGTTTTGAAACAGGTTTTTTAATAATAAATTATGAACATAATTTAATATTACATTAATCATATATAGAATGTTTTTTTTTTAAAAATGGAATTTATTAATTGATTCTACACATCGAAAAATAGTTATTTTCAATTTTTGGGATTTTATCGAAATACATGATTTTTTGGTGAATATTAAAAGACAATAGTTTTTGTATAAATACAATATAATTTAAACCCACTATTACAGACATAACAAGTGATTTAAGCACCCAAATCAAGATCTCATAATCCCTCATTATTATTCTTGTTCATGTAATCATCACTATTTCTTACATTTTGGAGAAATAATCAATTAATGGATATTATATTGAGAAAACCCCTCTCCCCTCGACTATAAATACCAACCTTCACACCATCATTTTCTCAAACCTCTCATGCTTATGTAATTGTCTAAACTTTGCTCAAATATCTTCTCTATTTCGTCCACCAAGTCCTTGAGCATTTGGTCTCATAAAAATACCAAGGATATCTTCTTTAAGGGGGATCTCAAGAGGATGATTCAATAGGTAATTCCCCTTTATCTCCCTTTTTCATTTAAATTCCTTTCAATTTCAATTTTATTTCATAATCTCTCCCCAAAAATCCCAATAAACATGTTATGGTAACTCTAGTATATCACATATTATGAAATTATATGATAATAATTGGATAATATATCATCCACCCCGATCTGTTCTTTTTATTTTAGAAAAGAAAATGTTGTTCATGAGGTGTTCATTTTTCATCATCAAGAATATCATCTTTTATTTTTTCCATTCCTACTTTTAGATATTGTCATTAAACCATTTTTATGGTTGAACCAGAATATGTTATATATATTAAAACCTATATAATTTTCTGGACCTTACTTATGTATATATTACTAAATGATTAAACAATACAAGTCTGTTGTGGCTAAAAAACCGCACAAATTAACCCAAAAAATCATCATTTAATTATTATCAAATGATTAATCCACGTATTATATAATATAACTCATTATAATATCATTTAATATTATGTAATATCATTAATAACATGGATTATTAGTTTTGGATGTTTATCTATGATATACAAAAACTTCCAATTATGGATTCATGTGAACCTCTAAAAAACCATAAAAACAAACATTCTTGAACAATGTTTTTAAACACAACAACTCATCTAAAAGAACATAAAATAACATAAATAAACCATAATGAACCATATTATTGTACAAAAAGTTCATTAATTGTTAATTTATAAATCTAATGTGGTTATACATGACATTAAATTGAATAATGTGTTCGGATACAAGGTTAAAAAATTCTTGCCCCAAGTTTCATTATTCGGGTTCTCCATGTTTCACTATATTTAATGTATGGGTACACCATAAAAATAATTTTTTCATAATTATATTACCTTTTATGTAATATACAAATACCTAAAAGATTTTATGAAAAAAAATATTTTCCAAAATAATTATTCTTTCAAAAAAACGAACCTTTTTTACTTCTTGATTATTGTATTAACTCTTCACTCGTGGATAATGGTTTCATGTCAATAATTATATTCCCAATCTCTTTTGGGGGTCAAATGTTTATGAATTTTTGATTTATACTGTGAAACACATTTCTTTCCTTGGGTTATGTTATGTCAAATTTTTAAATATTTAAATGTGCAATGCATGCTAATGTAAATATTATGATATGACGGGTGCACCCAAAATTATGTAGCATAATTATGAATGATTAGATGTGATGGGTATGCTCGGAACTATACAGAACTCCATTGAATTGGGTAAAGTGATGAATCTTATGAGTAAAAGGAAAATTATGTGTGAACATGATTCTACTATTTTTCATATCTATGTGTGGTAGTTAACCACTATGACCTGATGTTTCAATTTTATACATTGCAACATTTCAAGTATTATATTAATGTTTCTTCTCAATATTTTTATAATGATGTTATGTTTATTCACACTCCATACTATAGTGTACATAAAAACCATTTTACTTGGATTTTATCTTACCCATGATTGATGTATATCCTCTGGTGACTGCATGTACTTAGGGGAGGTCAAGTGCCAATAAGAAGCTATAGAAGAACAAAATATATAAATGATTATGTTTTATATTATAAATGTTATGTTTGGTCCTAGTTTTTCCCTGACACTGATCATTTGGATCCTGGTGGTGTAATACTATTATGTTGTTTATCTTAATAATGATGTAATCATAAGGTAAGAAAAGGATGGGTTGATATATGTTCGGTGAGATTCATCGCATCTGATGACAGTCCACAGGTGTTTCATGGGGAATGGGATCATTGGTCGGGTCCTACAGGACTCTTATTTCAAGACTAGGGAAATCATGTATTCCAGTTTTCATGGCTCGTGCTTGAGGATGATGGTCATTCCTCTGAGGGAGGGTTACTTTTTGTAGTGTATGATTTTTTGGAGGTATTACTAGATGATTTTCCAGTCTTTCTCTAGGAGAGGGATATGGATTTCTCGATCAATTTGGATCTGGTAACACAACCAATATATATTCCTTCATTTCTTACAGTCCCCACCGAGATGATGGCATTAATGATACAACTAGTCAATTTGGATTCCAAAGGATTCATTCTATCAAGCATCTCTCCTTGGGCAGCTACGGTCCTATTTACGAAGAAGGCCGACAGATCCCTCTAGATGTGTATTGACTGCTAGAAGATGAAAAAGTTTACCATGAAGAAAAAATATACTTTTCCATGAATAGATGAATTGTTTGATTAGTTGACGTGTGAAAATTATTTTTCTATGATAGACAAGAATTATTTTTACCTCCAACTCAGGGAGAAAGAGGCAGATATCTTGAAGATAGTGTTCTGAAGCAGATACGACTGCATTGAGAAATTGGTCATGCCTTTTGGGTTAGACAATGCTCCTTTGGTATTTATGGAACTCAAGAATATGTTTTTTCACATGTATATCTATTATTTTGTTGTGGTATTTGTGGATGGAATCCTAGTTTAATCTACATCCAAGGAGGAGCATGATCATCCTTTTCATATCATGTTGGGATCTTTTTTGGGATCACAGCCTATATGAAATGTTTTCCAATTGGGACTTTTGTATTATAGGGGTTTTGTTTTTGGGTCATGTGATCTCAGATAAGGGGGTTTCATTGAATCATGAGTAGATCAATGTGGTGATGTCATGGGTGTAGCAGAAGAACATGTTTTAGATCAGGGGTTTCCTCAACACGACAGTATTTTATAGGTGGGTTGTTTGGGATTTCTCTCATATTTTTTTACCCATGACTATACTCACCTGTAGGGGGTGAAGTTTTTTTGGGGCCCATATTTTCGGGATTCATTTGTGGAGATGGATCAGCAGTTGACTACCGCACTCATGTTAGTCTTTCTAGAATCGGGAAATAGATATGGGGTGTATTATGATGCTTCAGTTAGGGGACTCGAGAGTGTGATTAAATAAGATGATCACATTGTGGAATATAGATCCCTCCATCACTAAAACATGAAAAAAAATTACCCCACCCATGACATAGAGCAAGCAGCTATGGTGAATGATTTCCATACCTGGAGTCACTACCTATTTTGGTGATATTTAGTGGCCTATTATGACCCTAATATCTTAGCCTTCATATTCTCATAGAAATATCTTAGCCTAATGAAGTTCCATTGGATGGAGTATATAAATGGGTTGGACATAGATATCATCTAAACCCTAGAGAAGGGTAACATAGTGGCTGATTCATTGAGCATAAGTGTATTAGTAAAGGATTTTAGGAATTCCAGTTATGACAAGGCTCTGATAGGGTTCATTGCCCAAATGAATGTAGAGACCAAGGAGAATAGTAGAGGTTCATTATTGGAAATCATTCATTTCACCCCCTATCTTGTAGATCTGATTTAGCAGCAGTAGCCCAGTGATGAGTTATGTTTGTGGTCTTGGCAGTTTCATCATGGTAGGGAGACATATACTGATTTGTCATCATCCCCAAAGGGTATCTTGTGCTTCAAGGGCATCATAGTGGTGCCATTGTTTATGTGGAATATGGTGAAGCATGATAGCCACCAGCCTTAGTGAGATGTCTATCCTGGTTCCAAAAATATGTATTATGATGTTGGTTTCCAGTTCTAGTGTCTAGGCATGAGATATGACATATTTGACTTCATATCGAGATACTAAACTCTTTAGTTGGTGAAATAAGAGCATCAATGGCCATCTGGTTTGCTTCTACTACTACCTATTCCTACATGGAAGTGGGAATTGTTTTCCATGAATTTCATAGATGGATTTCATTTTACAACTCAAGGAATGATTCCTATTTGGGTGGTGATTGATCGTCTGACCAAATCTTCCCATTTCATTCCAATCAAATATTTGAAAAATTTTGGGGAATTGGGACCGTTTTATGTGCAAGATGTTGATGTATCTATGGTTTTTTATCAGCTATCGTTTCAGGTAGGTACCCTCATTTTACCTCTCAGTTTCGGAGTGGACTTTAAAAGGCATTGGGGTCGCAGATTATGTCGACTAGAATACCACCCTCAAATAATGGTCAGATGGAGTCGGATAATTATATTATTGAATAAAATATTTAGGAATGTGTGTTAGATGTTTATGGTTAATGGGATTTAAATTTTGTATTGTTAGTGATTACCTATTTAAATAGGTACAAATACTCAATCAAGATGGAACCGTTTGATGAGATTTATTGTCAGTCATGTCCATCTCATTTGTGTCGTGTGGAGGTAGCTGAGAGTGCGCTGTTGGGTCCAAGTAATTTTTAGGTGATGTTGGAAATAGTTTAGTAGATTATAAAATAGTTGTTGAAAATCCAAATTTTATACAAGTCTTATACCGATCAATGGTGTTCATCTTTGGATTTTTTTGTTAGTGACCAGGTATTCTTGAAAGTGGCACTTCTCATGGGTTATAATCATCTTGGTATGTAATGGAAGAAAACACCAAGTTATGTGGAACCTTTTGAAATAATTTATAGGATAGTTAAGGTGGCCTAAAATTTATATTTTCTATCTCATTTGACATCGAAACATGATGTTTTTCATGTCTTCCAGCTAATGAAATACAATCCAAACCCAATCCAAGTGTTATGTTAGGAAGAGTTGGAGTCTAAAACTGATCTATCTATGGTTGAGTGATGAGTACATATTATTGAATCCAGATGAAAATCACATCAATGTAATACTATTCGTTTGGTTTGAATCCTCTGGTAGCGTGGGATAGATGAGCTTGAGACATGGGAGCTGAAGTATTGGGTCAAAGAGCACTTTTTGTTTCTCTCATCTGATCAGGATTCATGATGACTTTTTGAGGTTGGAATGTTTTTAATGTGGAAATAACCATCATCTCAATGACTTATTTAAATGTTATTTTTCATGTACTTTCTATTCTTTCATTGTTTCCGAGGGTTTACCATGATTATTTGGAGAAAATGATTGATTCTTGAAGACTTTGGACAAACTGTGAGCACATTTTAATATAAAAAAATTATTTATATATAATACATTTTAATATTTGTTGGTCATTATACATCTCACAAGATCCCACAAACCCAAGGGGCACCCCTCTTGTTCCATTTTCACTCTTTTGATCTAATATTCACCGTGGATTAGGGCAGATTACCTCAAAGATTCTCAAATCATCTTGATTTTCAAAGATAATTAGTTCGTTAAAAAATGATACATTTTTAAAATTTCTACCCTCATTTTATTCTCCTCATGATCTCCTCATATTTATCTAAACCACCATTTCAATTTTAGGTGCACAGACCATCAACTATAGGTGTATTTGGGGTGGTTTCTTCATTACCTCTCAAGTACGTGAGTTTCCTGCTCAGTTTTGGTCAGTTTCATAGTGTTTCTAACACTTTTTAGGAGGCACCAAATTTCCAAAATCTATGGCTTCATTCCAAGGGGTTTTTTAGTTTTTTGGTCCAATATTGAGGTTTTATGTTCTTTTTCACTCTCTTGTGGTGTGGCGGTAGTGCGAATGATGTTTTACACTAGAATTTGAGTTTCTTGACACTTTATGTAGATGATTCCATGTGTAAGAGTCCCTTGATGAGTTATATTTTCTTGATTTAAATTTTCATCATATTCCACATCTATATTGTTTGGTGAGAAAAATATTTCTGGAAGCATTGGTTATGGAGTTGATTTAAAAATGGAATTTTTTTTGCAAAGTTGGGTGTTTTAGGTGTGTTCCATGTTATATCAATTTTTTTTGTTTAATATTTCATGAAATGATTTTATTAAATGGAATTAAGGATGAAAATTTTGGTTTGATGTGATTTTGGTCTGAATTTGTTTACAAAATTGTGTTTTTGTATGGATTTTATGTGGAAATCATGTTTTTTTTTTACTTTTTGAAATTGTTTTACAAAAATTTTAAAGGGTTTATTGAATTACAAAATGGTTGAAAATCACGATTAGCTACTATTTTGAGTTTTTGTGACTATAAGTGTTGTTTTATGTGAAAATAAATTTTTCTATCTTGTTGAACATTTTTTAGCACAAATAGGGAAACCCGTTTATCTTGGTGGGAAGACATGTACTAGTACACTAGTGATCAGGAGTGTTTTTGTCCATATTTCACACAACATGTTTGTTGTTGATACACTAACAAAACTATAATGGTGATGATTTGGGACCCTTATGATATGGGTATGTATAAGAACCCATCCATAAAAATTACATAATCTTGAGATAAGTCAATAATTTACATTGAGGATCATTGAGGGGTTATAGTTTTACAGAATTAGGCCATATCTACTACATTACATTTCAAAAATTACAATGTAGACACTTCTACTCAGAATCCATTTTTTTAAAAAATAATAAATCTAAAAACCATATCTAGTTCCATGTTTTAGATAGCAAGCATTTTCCATTTTCTCATCCTAAACCAATTCATCATTATGTCCAATGAAAAAAATTTCAAAACATGGAGTGAGTAGAAAATTCTCAGTAAGGATTATAAAAAAAATGAAACATGAAACCATAAATAAATAAAAATCAATTAAACCATAATTTTCAATCATAACATACCCCATTAAATTGTATGATTTATTAATAACACATTGAAATCATAAATCATAAAGGTAACTTGTGGCATCCATATCATACTTACATTATAGATATAACAGCCACATAGGGGGTTACGTTGTAAAAATTATCACAGAATATTCCCAAAATCTATTAGGAGAAACATTAATGTTTACATATGTCATGTTACCCAATGCATTGGAGATCTATCTCGTGCTCACCCACCCTAGGTTTATCACAAAACCACCGATATACGTAAACAATACCGGATAACCATAACATAATCTTAACACATAAAACAACCATAATGGAAATATAAAATTTTCACATTCCAATCACAATATATCATATCAAGATATTGAAATAAATAATTCTTTGCAAACCATTTTGAAATCCATTTAAAACATTTTATAAATATATTTTTGAATCAAAGTGTCCCATACCACATTGAATATTTTAAAGGAATTAATATTTTTTAACATTAATTTCCATATAAATAAATCCTTAAAACCATTTTTTTAAACAAGGACATTAATTAGAAACATTTATAAGATTAAATCTTTAAAAACATTTGAAAACATATTTTAGTTAAAGTGTTCCTTACCAAATGATAGATTCCTAAATAAAAATAATTGAGAAATAACATTAATCAAAAAATTATAATATCATGAGAATTATGAGATCAAAGATATAATATGTCAAAGGAATGTATATACACAATATAAAATTGAATTGGATAATAATAACACATAAGTCTCAATAGAATGTAAATTGAGACAAAGTCTATTACAAAGATCGTATCCTTAGATTAAGGACAAATAAATGACAAAATAATGTATGAAAAATAAGAATACACATAATATAAGTTTATATTAAGAATAAAATAATCATATTTCATTCACACATATTCTTATCATGACATAATCATGAAGTATATGTTTAACCCAATAAATTGAAATTGTGTAAAGAAGTTCTGTTACAAAACATCCACAGCCTAATGACATCAATTTAAAACTTAGAAAATGAGTTGATGAGAGAAAAATGGTAACTCATCACTTGGAAATAAAATATATTGCCAGAAGGATATATAAGAACATATATAAACAAAACTAAATGTAAATTAAAAGACATAACAAAAAAAGTCTTTGACTAATAGAGGACGGTGAAAGGTTCCGTTAAAAATTTGGTAACATAAGAAACATACACCCCACAAAAGAATGATCATACAATATAGATGAAAATACTCAAGCGGTAAATAATATTACACAAAGAATACAATAATGTTCAGTACATACACGACACAAAAAGAAATATTGGCAAATGTAGCATGAATCTCACTGGAATAAAAAGATAGATGAAAACCCCTTACCACATTTTAACCGATCAAGTCGTTCGACTAAAAGTTAAAAAAACAAAAAATATTTCATAGAATACCATGAATATAAATAGAATCATGATAATATATATCAAATTTTAGTGAATAATACACCATATGCAATAAATAATGGTCGAACAATAGAAATCTCATGGAATTAAAAGCGAGATAAGAAAGCCCTTTCCCCATTGTAATCAATCGATTCGTATGAAAAAAATATAATGACCACAAAATTAATCATATATATAAATAATATAAAAATAATCCTGATAATATATATCAAATATAAGTGCACAATACACCACATGAAACAAATAAGTTCCGAACAACAAAAATCTCACATTATTGAAAGTGTGATAAGAAGCCTCGTACCACGTTTTAATCAATCGAGTTGTATGAAAAAAAGTTAATAAACACCATATAAACCACATTATACAATGAATATTAATATAATCATGATAATATATATCAAATGGAAGTTCACAATTCACCACATGCAATAAATAGGTGCCGAATAATGGAAATCTCAAAGAATTAAAAGTGAGATAAGAAACCCCTTACCACGTGTCCAACTTGACTCAAAAATTATTTAATCTTCTTGAATAATAACCTAAAATAAATTTCTACATGCTTAATAAACTTTTTAAACTTTACTATTACTTTAATATGAATTATTATCTTTCTAAAACATTTAGTTAATTATTTGAGATCATATCGAACATTTTGTCGATGTTCGGAACAAGAGTTTAAATGTACTTGTTATAATAATAAAATGTCTATGTGGTTGAAATTGCGTTATCTCAAAATTATATTCATGATTTAGATATTATATATATCCAATATATATCCTATATATATATTTTATTAAATAACATTTGGAGATAAGAAATGAAATGCACCGTTAATGGAGACGGTAAGTTGTACGTACGCATGAATGATACATTCATTTCTATATCATATTTAATGGAAAAAACATAATGATAAATATGTATATTATGATTTTATTATAAAATAATATATAATTGAATTATCTAAATCCTTTATACATTATGCGTATGGCATGAATGAGTCATATAACATTGAGGGAACGATAGTCCACACTTCCTCAAATAAAATTTTCACATTTACCCATTATGGAAACTATAAAGGTATGATATAAATGAAACATACATAAGAAAATAAACAATATAAATACAATATACATCAAATATAAAAATATCTCCATCTTAATGGCCACTATAAGAGGTGGTAGTAGATGATTGACCAATCATCGTTTCGTGAGGCAGTAGTTCATCATCCACAAAAACAATATGTTCTTTACACATTAGATGGAGGTATGTGTAAGTGTAGTATGAATCATTCTGATAAAAACAAACTAGTATATTTAGGATACTGGTGTTATTATAAATTAATGGAATAAAAAGAGTTTAGGGGGTTGGAGAAGTAAAATAAAGGAAAATAACTTAATAGAACATGTTACCTTCAATGTGGGTATCTCCCTTTGGTTTGAACCAAACAGTTTCCATGAAGTGCCTTCATCCTAAGGTAACTCTTCAAGGAGGAATATATGGATGTATGGAGCTTTATTAGACCAAGTTTTAACAATCCATGGGTCTTATGAAGTGTGAGGAATGGGTTATAAGTTATAGATTATTATAAGGTGGAGGAGGGGCTTTTTAGGAATGTTTATGATACAATTTTATTATATAATTATTTTCAGTTTCTAAAGATCCAAAACTCATTAGAGAGGAATATAATATGACTCATGTTAGAAATATTATCATAAAATAAAAATTGGATAGGTTTTGGATATTTTTTAAATCTTTATAATATTATTTATTTAAATCATTCATTAATGTGGTAAATATTATTCCATTATTGTGTCATAAATAATTTTTATTTCTGGATGTATAAAAATAATAAAAAAACATCAATCATATAAGAAATATTTTTAGATTTAGAATATATATTTATAGTATAATATATAACGTTTATACCCTCATATTATAATTGACTTACTAAAATTATATGTTTAAGACATTTTTGTGTTTACATTTAATTAATTACTCTAAAGTGTCATTATCACTCTTAAGTTTCTCCATGTGGTCCCAAAATCTACCCAAAGGATGAAAATGGTTGTAAATGAATAAACCAATTGTATTAAGACATATTTTACGGTAATTTAATGTTATTAAAATACTATTTATTTACCCTTATTTACCACGTTTACCCTTTAACCATTATTAAATAAAATATTATCTGAGGTAAATATTTAAAATGCCTAAAAATAAAAGTTAACTATTTACACAATTTGGACCTAATGATTCCATATATGGAATCCATTTTTCCAAATTCAAAAAATATAACTGGAAGAAATTAAGTTAAAATTAATTCTTGTTGTCAATACAAAAAAGTGTGTTTTTAAGAAATAATAACTATTAAATTATTGACACTTTTTTATGTCCAGTTTAAAAGAGAAATTACATTCAATGTCCTAAATAAGATTAATAGATAAAAATATAATATAATTAAACATTAAAACAATTTATAACAATAATATAGAAATATAAATAAATTAAATTAAAATACATTTTTGAATTAAAATATAGTATTTATTCATAAAAAATGAACTTTAAATGAAAAATAAATTTTTTATCCAAAGTAAATTTTGATTTACTGATTCTAAAAAAGAATATTAATTCGTAAAATAGAACATTTAAAAGTAAAAAAAACTAGATTTAAAGTGGTTTCACCCTCAAAAGGTTGTAAATTGAACTTTTAATGAATAGTAGTTTATTTATGCATAAAATCAGATTCTTTCTTAAATTATGACTCCATAATTTATTGGATAAATGTAAAAAAATTTAACAAACATTTATATTCATATTTTAGTTAGTTATGTCCATTACTGCCAATAAAACAGATAGGTATTTAATACCATTACAAATAATTTTATATAATTTTTTTTTTCAGTATGACTCAACATTGTGTGCAACATAATATTTCATTGAAACTCATCGTTGTGTATCAGGTGTGCCATCGAAGATAGAATCCCCTTTAAAATAAAATTAATATTAAATTCATGAATATTAATAAATATGAAAATTTTATATTATTTATTTACCCGGGATGTTATAGTATGATCCCTACTATTTTCAATTGCAATAGAATAGATATTTAAATTGTTACATTTACATTGAAAAATGAGGTACCTGGGGATATCAACTAACTTGTGCCTAGGGGTGTTCCCGTATTTAGTGCTTGTTGACAAATTTGTATTTCCCTTTGCACTATTGTGTGTTTGGATGAATAATTTTGTAGCATGCATGTTTAATTTATTTGTGTTCGCTCATTAATGTTACCCCTTCAAAACCGTTTTCATTTAAAGGTTATATTCTTTAGAAATATTTGCTTCCATTTATTGTTATAAAAACTAGAAAGCATTTTATCTTAAGATGTTTATAACATGGAATATTTTTGGGTGGTATCGTATTGGGAAATGGATCACAAACTATATAAAACATTAGGTGTAATCAGAATTGATTATGTTTGAAAAAGGTATGTTAAAGGGCATTGGAGATGATAGTTTGGGTTTCTAGTTGCTTCCATGATGAGGTCTTATAGAGATAGATCTTGGGGGATGACCCCTTGTAATGTGGTGGTCCCCATTCTATTTTTTCTGTGACTTTTTTTAGTTTTGGAACTCTTGTGTCTTGTTAAAATCAATGTATTCAATTATTTATTTTAATTAAGGATTTTTTATCATGAATTTTCAGATTGGGTTTTATCTTCATTATTGGTTGTTTTATTTGTCCTAATGCGGGTAAATCATTCACAAATAACTATTTATGATACCCAAGAAATAGTACCAGTCCATAAGGATAGGGGACAACCTTCAGTCCTTCCCATGGTCTAACTCAGTTGCCGGTTTCGAAGGAAACCAGATCTGGTTGGTGACAACACATTACTCTAATTGTGTTTTTTGTGAGGTGTAATGTTTACATTTTAGAAATAATGTTATATAAAAATTTATATGGAATAGATAAACTCAATTTGTGGAAATTTATTTTTGTAAATAATGTTTTTATCACAAACCCTGAGAGGGAATATCTAGGGAACCATTGTTTATATTAGAGAAAGGTCAGGTTATTTTAGAATATTGGATTTGTAATTTATGTGGATTTGTTTTGCTATTGTGCATGATTATTATAGTTATTTTGGTTGATTAGTATATGAGAACATTAGTGAAAACATAGAGATTAGATTATATATGGGATAAAAAATATATTTTGAATACTATAGATTTTATGGTTTCATAAAAATAAAATCACTATTTAGATATTGGAAAGTAGATGTGGTTTTGGAACAGATGAATCAAGGAGAAATCCCCTGGTGAAAATAATTTGGATTAATAACATAATCCTCAATCAATGCACGATGAGTGGGAATAAGACTAACCAGGTAGTTATGAACTATTTTTGGATATGATATAACCATTTAGATTCCCATTATTATGTATTAAAATGGATATATTATGTAAAAGAATCTCGTTATGGAGATCATGAAATTCCAACAGAGAGAATCTCATAATGACTTGAGAGTGATCTATGTTGAGGTAAATCTAATGGTATGGTTTAATAGATTGTAAAATTTAATATATTTATTTTTCATAATAAAATTTGTGATAAAAATATTTTTATTTTAATTATTCTTCACTTATATTAAATGATTTTGTTTTAATTTTCTTCTAAATCTTGATTGAACCAATATAAAAATGTATTTCAAGGATAATTTAAAGATTTTCCCAATTAGAAGTCAATAGTGATAAGATATTGATTGAGAAATGTTTTTAATATTACAAACCATATATAGATAATTATTATTAACAATAATATTTTTTTTTCAAATTCACCAAATATGAGAAGGATTGACTCTCAAGGAAATTTATGTTTCGACATTTGTGATGGAAATGTTATATTATTTTCTTCATGACAAAAATTTAGGATTTAGAACCTATTTGGAACTATTTTTTGCACTAGAAGATAATTTATCTAAGGACAGGAGAATAATGAATTTTATTTTTTAGGAAAAATAAATTATTCAATAGAAACATTTAATATAAAAAGTGTTCGTCTAAATGTACTAAAAATAGTTCCATGTTGTAAATTTGGAAAACATGGGCATTAACCATGTCAATTACCAAATCTATGAGGCTATAGGTATCAAATGTTTATATAAGAAATGGACTATGGTAAATCTAATAAAATAAAACAATAAAATTGGTTTCCAAAAATGATATAGAGCTTGTAACACCAATTATCTAATCTGGATGTATGATTTTTTTATTTTTATCTTAATTGATTTATGATCAATCGAAACATTTCATAAATTCTAATAAGAATTCAAATTAAAAATTTATAAGATGAAATAAACACTATCTATGTATTTAATCATAGTGGAGTGCAATTAGAGGTAACTCCAATTGATAAATAGTAGAAATTAGTTAGAAAATTTTGGAAAAAGTAAATGAAAATCAATTTCATCTTGATTGGTTGTGTTTTGTGGAATTATTAGATGTGTGTTGGATATTTTTATAAATATAGTATCAGGAAATTAGTGGACAAAAATTGATTTTATTTATTTTAAATTTTTTATTAATATAACTCTATTGACCCTTCTGTCATAGTAATCACCCTCTATAGTATATACACCTCAATCCTATATCATTTACTCAGATTAGCATATGTATTGATACTCAATATATTATTTAAACATAAATAGCCCATAAAAATGAATTTATATTTCTATTAGTAGGGGTTGATAGTTGATTTATTAGTATATAAGACCCTCCTCACAAAAAAATGGTCATTCATGATAGTATAGGTGATGATTAATAGTGATTTAATTAAAAAAATCCATGAATTTCATTCTAGCACATTTCATTATGATAATTTAACGCACCTTCATTAAATTTATTTTAAAAAAAATATCCCCCTCAATAAAATTATAAATTTTTATAAAAATGAGAATCAATATTTTTGGTACCACTCCGTTGAGTAAAAAACAACACTCTAGGATACAAGATTCAAGTATTGTAAAATTCATCCCTTCTAGGACCCCTTAATTCACACAATTCCTTATACTCAATTTATATGTGGATCCAAAGATAAATAAGCATCTCAGATTTAATTTTGAAAATATTTTCCCATTCTTTATTTCCACCCAACATTGAACAATTCAGTATTTATATGTAAAAAATGTCTTCTATTATATGCATTTTTTAATCTTCAACTGGTAATATTTTTCAAAATTTTAATCTCATAATTATCATCCACCTTTATTTTACCCCAATACTTAGAGGTGTTGGAATAGTCCTGTCACACCAGGTTTTTCATGTCTTTGTTTTGATCTGGTTCATTGGAAATCTTGAAGCATTTCCTAGGCCTTTGGTGAGATTAATGTTGAGTTTTAAAGTTTCATATATATATATATATATCTATAATAATCCATATTTGGGTCCCTCAATTATTTTTTGGAGTTATTGTAGAAAGGGTGGTTACTTAATGATTTGGGACAAACTGTGATCCCATTTCCATATTTAATAACATATTTTGTATCTTTTATAACACATTAAATTTTAATATATGTGTATCATTAAACATCTTATTTTTACTCTCCTAAAATATACATGCCTAAATATCCTTTTAGACTCATTAATAATTAATAAGAATGGGGAATTTGGGTTATCAATTAATGTATTGAGCCATCCCCTGGGCCCATTTCTTGTTAAAAAAAATAAATTGTTTCTTTTATTTCATTTTTAATTTTTTCCATTTTTTGGTGATTCAAACATCCACCCAATCCCAAGATAACTAGGGGCACCCCATGGTCGATTTCAAATATTTGGATCTCTTCTTAGCTATATATTAGGGATACACTTTTCAATATTCCTGAAATCCTCTAGTTTTTATAAGGTAAATTGTCCCTTTAATAAATCATTTATCTTTCACTCTTTTTACCCCAAAATCAAATTTCACTTGTTTAACTAGAAATAAGTATAATCTCCAAGAATTTTGATGCCATTACCATTCATTTAAGGGTGTAGATCTAAAGGAAGATGAAGAGTCCTTTAGTTTCCAAGATGAGATTCCCCCTCTTTTCTTCTCCATATTCCTTCTCTATCCATTGTTTTGTCTTCCACTTCTCCCCTGGTCATTCACGACCTAGGGTACTATTTTCAAATGATATTTCATGGGGTTTTTGGTCATTTAGGGTGGGTCTTCATTGATCTAGAGTGTTTGGAACAAAAACGTGTGATTTCGGGTGCACGTTTCTTTTCCGCCATTGATATGAGGTAGGATATCCCTTACACAAGCCTTCATCATGTATCTTTCATCATTATAATCACGATAAAACCTTATTTATATGATATGAGATACAATAAAACCTTCTATTTTACTTTTTTTTCTTGAAAATAATGTTTTATTCTTTATTCTATTAAAAATATTGTTGTTTTGGTATAAATGTAAAGTCCTCTTATTTGATAAATTATTCCATGAGCTTTTACACATTGTTTAGGGTATTTTGAATATTTTTACGTAGATTGAATAAATTTGTGCCATTAAAATGGTATTTATCTCTTTTCAAGTGCTTAAAATAAGTTCTATTTTTAACTTCTACATGTCATGTGTTTGGTAGATTTCTTGGTAGGCTTTTAGGTGTCTAGTGAAATTTCAAATGAATTGTTAGGATTTATAGACACATTGGAAGCATGAAAGAAATTATTTTGGGTTTACTTTATGGCTTCCCAATTTGGATTTGGTTTTTCCAAAAAAGGGTTGTAACATCCCATGAAAATAAAGAATATGACATTTTCATATTTATTAATATTTTTAAATTAATGGAGATTCTACAATCAATGGCATACTTGACACGCCACAACGGGTTTTTTGAAATCTTATGTTGCACACTAATAATATAATATTATTATTTTAAATGTTAGTTAACACCTAGACGTTGCGTTTTCAGGAATTAAGATAACTAAATTTAACATGATAACATATGTTTTTAATTGGTTTTACATTTATCCAATAAATGTAAGAGGCTTAAAATGTAAAAGAATATAATTTTTATCCCAATTTACTTTAAAAGGATGATTTACCGCCATTTTATGGAGAACCATTATTAAATCTAATATTTTTTGTCATGTTTACATACTATATTTGAAAAATAATTTTCATATTTTGAATAAAGACATCAAAATTTACATTGGATAAAATTTTGATATTTTTCTGATAATGTACATTTTTATTAAACAGTGAAAAATGATGTATTTTAATTAAAAACAACTTTTAAATATAATTTATGGTTACATTATCATTTTAGTTGGTTTTAAAGTGAAAATGGATTATATTTTTACCATTTAACCCAATGTTGGCTGAGCCTCCCCCATGGTTCTATCAAAATAGCACACCTTACATTTATGTATTATACTAGTTTGATAAGGGGCTATGTAACGAGAGTGTAACTTCCTTGTGTAATCCTTTGAGATAAATAAAATTTTCATTTCCTCTTATGGTGAATTTTTTGAATTTTCAAATTTCTGGATATATATATTATGCATATTATTGATGAATTTTAGAAAAATGATATTTTAAAATATTTTTGTAAACCATAAATAATTAAAAAAATTTAATGATTCTCAAAAAATGGTCTTATACAGTTGTGTTCAGTAGGAAATTTAGAGTCTAATAAGATCAAAATAATTTTTGGTAAATAATAAATTATGTATAGTGATTTTATGCTTATGATTATTAATATGATTAAATGGATTCAGTAAACCCACTTAAGAAATTTTTAATATAATTTAGGCACCTTGATTAAGTAAAGTGATTCAATAAAGAATGTAAATAATTTTCTAGAAATTGTTGGTTATGTATTAGTTTTTTTTCAGGTCAACAGTGCTTTTATTTAAAACATTAAATTAACAATATTTAGGAAATTATTCTAATAAAATTGTGTTCATTTTTGAAATCAGAGCATCGATATTTGGTTAAGGTGAATTTTTTTGGAATTTTCTAAAATAATTGAATTTTTAGTGCAGAGTGTTTTTATTTAAGTAATAAATTAAAATTATTTATAAAATTATTTTCATAAAATTAAGTCAATTTTTGAAATCAGAGCATCGAAATTTGGTTAAGGTGAATTATTGGGTTTTTTATGTGAATGTTGAATTTTCGATAAATAGTGAAAATACAGTTTTGAGCTTCAGGTGTTTAATGACATCATTGAGGACGTAAAAATTATGCAATAATTCTGGTCGACTTTTTAATGTTAATATAAGGTACCACGGGAAAATACCATGGGTAAGACCAGGGTTTTCCCAATACCACTGATGAGTTGTCCCTTTGCAATTAATTCTTTGTTCGCTCATTTCTTTTATAAATACCAAGACATTACCTAATTAATTTCATTTAAAAATCATCCCCAAAGAAGTAATGGACTCTTTACCTCCCAAGTAACCCTCCCATGGTTCCCTCAAGCCTCCCAGGTCGCGACCTTCAAGATTTCAAAGTTACTCTTCAATGTAAGGGATCCTTTCACCCTCATCTTTTAAGCCACAACATACTTTATGTTGTGTCTTCTAGTTTCCATTTGTTTTCATTGAGGGTATGTTGTTATATGTTCTCATTATTGTCTATTTCATGTCTAATTGTTGAGATAACCTTTCCTCTCTCATTAATTTGTTTTGTAATTTTTTATGTGATGTTGTTATGCTTCTGAATTTCTCGTAAATGGAATCCCATCTTCTCTTTTATTTCATGTTTCCTTTTCATGTGGAATGTCATTAAAATTTCCATACAATGTTTTTATCACCATGTTATTATATATTTAAACATAATTTTATGTTATTTAGGAGTGGGTTACTCTTGTACCCTCTATTTTTATTGTTTTCTAAAACCATGTTATATAGCTGTTATGCTGCAGATATTTCGTCTCAAAATTTCTATCTCTTTCTCTCAAGAAATTCCCTTTTTTATTTATGTGAATACCCATACCTATTTCATTTCTATGGGTGTTCATAAATATATAAATAAAATATAATTTATTCTATAATTTACATACATATAACCCTCACTCCCTTTCTGTGGGTTATAAATGACATAATGATCGTATTTTTAAGATCTATTTAAACATCACAATTTTGACATGAAACCCATTTCCTTGATTCTATTTGGGTTATTTAAGAAATTTTTTATTATAATCTATTTGGATCACATTAAAATAAAGACATATTAATGGTTCTCATTTATAACTCTCCAATGCATTGGGTAATGAATTGATATCTTGATTTGACATGTTTTACAATACCTTGGTGAATAACCTTGGTAAATTTTATGACACCTGAGGGATAGACCATGGTGATATGTTCATGAATGTCTAAATGAAATTTTGTAGCCACATATTTCAGTTATGTTCCAACTTCTTTTCTTTATGATATTCGTATACTTCCATTTCTCATGTCTTTATGTTTTTATTCAGGATCTTATTGATATCACAAGTACATTGATTCCCTTGTTTACCCTTACTAGACCTTCTACTCACCCTTTCCTTTTATGTATGTCTCCAGGATATGAGATGTCGTAAATTTACAAAGGATGAACTTTTGATGAATCCTTAAAAGTAGTTTAGAAGAATGTTTTACGTTTTTTTCATGTATTATGTTGTTTATTTCTATGAAGTTAGACATTAAATATCCTCTATTTGTAAAATGTAATGAAAAATTATGTAATAAAAAAGCGGGATGCTATTGTTGATATCAAATTATAGTTTAGTTATTTATATAAATTAAGATATGAAAACATTAGGAAGAACCCTATAGAAAATATTAAATATAGAAAATCTTCCTGGTATTTTGTTGAGTATTGAATAATTGGTTTATCACGAAAATACATCCCTGTCTGGATACGAGAAGGTAGAGGTGGCTTTGGAACAGATGTACATAGGGGTAAAACCAAAAAACACCACTTTGAGCTAGAATTGAATGAGAATTGGTACATTAAAATGGGCCTTGCTGCACTCTTTTTTACGAAACTCCCGGGGGATATGTTTGGTTAATCACATACTTTTTATGAATCATTTTAAAGGAATTATAAAAAAGTGTAATTATCTAAGTATGAAGTTTTAAGACATAAAATCCTTTTCAGTTTAATGATTTGAAAATGAAATATGTTTCTCACGAAGGATTTATTCTTTTAGAAAATGTCCCCATCGTCTAAGAATACACTGACATATTTCTTAAGGAGTTACTCAGTCCTCCCCCAAAAATAGAGGTAGAGTTCTCCATTGAACTCGTACCTAGATCTCATCAGATGTCAAATACCCCCTATAGGATGGAAAATGTGGAGCTAGAGGAATTATAGAAACAAAATCCAAGATCTTTTGGAGAAGGGGTTTATCCGACCAGGTGTGTCTCCTTGGGGAGCACCAGTTCTCTTTGAGAAGAATAAGGATGGATTGATGCAGATATGCATTGATTATAGTGAACTGAATGGGATCACAGTGAAGAAAAAATAGCCTATTCCATGAATTGATGACTTATTTGACCAACTTCATGGGGCTCAATTCAACTCTAAGATTGATCTTCATTCTGGTTATCAGCAATTGAGGGTGAAGAATGATGATATTCCTAAAATTGTCTTCCAATCAAGATATGGGCATTATGAGTTTTTTCCTGTGCCCTTCGACTAAGTAATGCTCCTACTATTATTATGGATCAAGAATAATATGATCTTGGAAACTTATTTTTTATCAAATAGATAACATTTGTATAGGAAAATGATTTTGAGATTAAATGATAAAGGTTATTTTAGACAATGTTTTCCCTTTTGGAATACTATATGCCTAAGGAAAATAAAATACAACATGAATTAATTTTTGGAGGAATGGTTGAATTTTTTTTAAGAATCTATGTATTTATTGTGGACATATGGTGATTTGGGTAATTTCATGAAAATGATTAACCTAGCATAGAAAATATGCGATTAGGTTAATTACACATTAGTATGAGACTTTAATAGTATTTGATGTTATTTGGAGATAAATGTTAATATTTATTTGTGGAAGACTATGTGATTAAATCATTCTGAGTTTTGGGTTCTCATTATAGTTTGGATTATTCTGAAGAATTTTAAGGATGATTTTGTATTGATTGGTCTTTCTGGAACATTGGGTACTTTTTGTTGAATTTTGGTGATTAAAAGTCATATTTCTTTTTATAAAGGATTATCCTTTTTGGTGATTATATGATCTCATACTGATCATTTTAGTTTTATTTGTTGACTAAAGCAAGGGAAATATATAGTTCTTCTTTTGTGGATTATACAATTCTCTAGAAGATGATTCTTCTACTTTTGATGAGACCAAGTCTTTTTGAATGCACATTGTTTGGAAGAAAAGATTAGTCTTGGTAGAAACATATTAAATGATGAAAATCTACTTGAAGGTATGTATATTTCGTTATGTTTTTATTCTATGTAGTAAATGAATTCCTAAAATATTTTAAAAGGAACATAAAACTAAAACACTGTTGGTTTATGTTTCCTACTGGGTAATCAAACACCGTTTAACACATCATAAGTTTGTAATATTTTTGTGGTTAACTTTCTCCGAATCATTTTTTCTATCACTCTCCATCAGAACATGACCCTATGTTTTCTCTTCCATATCCATGTTTTCCTACATGGATTCCTAGTATGGGTTAACTCGGTTGACCATTGTACTTCCCTTTCTTTCTTTTAAAGTAATAGTTTTACTGAATTTTTTACTATGTGGGACTTTTAATAAAATTTCCATTCCCAATATTAAAATTGCTAGGACGAAATTTCCAAAAGGGGGGAAGAATGTAATATCCCATGAAAATAAATAATATGACATTTTCATATTTATTAATATTTTTGAATTAATGGGGATTCGATATTCAATGGCATACGTCACATGCAGCAATGGGTTTTTTTGAAATCATACGTTGAACACTAATAATATAGTATTATTATTTTAAATGATAGTTAACAACTAGCCATTTTATTGGTGGGAATTAATAGAACTAGCTTTAACATGATAACATATTTTTGTTAAATGTTTTTACATTCATCCAATAAATGTAAGAGGCTTAAAATGTAAATGAATCTAATTTTAAGAATACTTTACATTAAAATGGTGATTTTCCACCTTTGGATGGAAAAATATATTTAAATCTAATTTTCGTAAAATGAACATATTATATTTGAAAAATAATTTTTATCTTTAGAAATAGGACATCATAAATTACAATGGTTGAAATTTTGATATTTATTTTGATAATGTACATTTTTAATGAAATGAGAAAAAATGTTGTATTTTAATTCAAAACCACTTTTTAATATAATTTATGGTTATATTATCTTTTTAATTGGTTTTAAAGTGTAAATAGATTATATTTTTTCCATTTAACCCAATTTTGACTGAGCCGGCCACAAGATTCTATCACCTTAGCACACCTTACATATAGGTCCTATGCTGGTGTGATAAGGGGCAATCTAATGAGACTGTAACTACCTTGTGTAATCCTTTGAGATAAATAAAATTGTAATTTCTTATTATGGTAAAGTTTGTGAGTATTAAAATGTCCAGAAAAATATAGTATGTATTTTATTGATGAATTTTAGAAAAAGGATATTTTAAAATATTTATGTAATCCTTAAATAATTAAAAATGTGTAATGATTTTCAAAAAATGGTCTTCTACAGTTTTGTTTAGTATAAAATTTAAAATCTAATAAGATCAATGTAATTTTTGTTGAATATTAAATTATGAATAGTGATTTTATGCTTATGATTAGTAATGTGATCAAATGGATTAAGTAACCTCACTTAAGAAATTATTAATATAATCTAAGCACCTTGATTAAGTAATGTGATTCAATAAAATAGGTAAATAACTATTTTAGAAATTATTGGATAAGAATTAGTTTTTTTCATGTGAATAGTGATTTTATTTAAAAATTAAATTAAAAATATTTATAAAATTATTTTCATAAAATGGAGTTCATTTTTTAAATCAGAGCATCGATATTTGGTTAAGGTGAATTTTTTGAATTTTTCTGAAACATATGAATTTTTACTGAATAGTGTTTTTACATTAAAATTCAATTAAATATATTTAGAAAGTTATTTTCATAAAATGGAGTTAATTTTTTAAATCAGAGCATCGATATTTGTTTAAGGTAAATTTTTGGGATTTTTCTGAGAAAGTTGAATTTTCGGTGAATAGTGAAAATACAGTTTTGAGTTTTGGGTGTTTAATGACATCATTAATGATGTAATAATTATGCAATAATTCTGGTAGACTTATGAATAGTAAGATAAGGTCTGAGGTGTCCCAAGTGGCCAATAACATGGTCATGTACCATGGGCAAGCCAATGGTTTTTCCAATACCACCGATGAGGTATCCCTTTGCAATTAATGTTTTGTTCCCTCATATCTCCTATAAATACCAAGACATTACCTCATACATTAAATTTAAAAATCATCCCCAACGGAGTTATGGTCTCTTTACCTCCCAGGTAGTCCTCCCAAGGTTCCCTCAAGCCTCCCAGGGTCAAGACCTTCATACTTTCGATGTTACTCTTCAAGGTAAGGGATCCTTTCACCCTCCTCTTTTAAGCCATGACTTCTTTTATGTTGTGTCTTCTAGTTCCCATCTGTTTTTGTTGAGGGTAGGTTTTTATATGATCTTATTACTATCCATTTAATGTATAATTTTTGATATACCCTTTCCTCTCTCATCAATTTTTTTTATGAATTTTTATGTGACGCCATTAGGTTGCCAAATTTTTCATAAAAGGAATCACATCTTCTATTTCTTTTCATGTTTCCTTTTTATGTGGTATGTCATTCAAATTTCTATACCATGTTCTTATCATCATGTTATTATTTATTTATACTTTATTAAATGTTATTTATGATTGTGTTACTCTTGTACCCTCTCTTTTTATTATTTTTTAAAACCATGTTATATAGCCGTTATGCTGCATAAATTTCATCTCAAAATTTTGTAGGATCGAAATTATGATGTAGATGCACAATATACATGATGGGGGTGAATTTTACACATTACAAATTTCCATAAACAAGGAGAGATCTAGGTTTAACAATGTTAAACGTATCAAAATTCACAACACCTCTAACACCAATGAAAGATTGGGACAAAGTATGAAGTTACAAACTTCTAGGTCTATGCACTTGCTTAAATCTGGAAAGTGATTCCGAAAAACCAGTTTGAGAAATATGGATCCAAACATTGAATCTTAACCAATGTTTACAATATGAGATTATTCCTTAAATCATGCAAAATATAAATTAATCAGAGTACAAGTGTAAGGAAATATAATAAGGTTATACTTTCCTTACAATACGAAATGCAGCGGAAAAACAAGTAGTAAAACTACAAGTAACAAGATATAATAATTTTAACCCAAAGAGAAGTGTATCCACCATCCTTGGGTAAAGGTCCCTTGATTTATACATTTAAGCAAGTCTATCATACCCAGACCAGGGTAATCCCTCGATACAAAGATCGGAGACTCTGTCTTGCTATCCCCGCAAGCTCTCAACTTCAAGGTAGTTGGAACCTCTGTTTTCCTCGGTAAGGAAGCCATCAAATTTAAGGTAGTCGGAATCTCTGTCTTCCTATCCCTGGAAGCCCTCGATTGTAATCACCAACAATCAGAGTCACACTAAGAAAGTATGCATAAGGCAATGTTTGAACAAGTCGTTCGAACTTTCTGCATAAAACTTGAGAGTTGATAAGAGCCTCTCTCTCTCTCTCTACAAATAACTTCAACAGCATGTAAGCACAAGTTGTGTCAAATTTGTGTTTTTTAGCTCGTTCAAATGAGCTAGTATTTAAAAGCACGGATGGAACGGTCAACTCCCTCCTCCCACGGTCATATTTTCCTTAAAATTCGGAGGGACCTGTAAATGTTTCACTAAACCAATGGTTAGTTAAAAACAGTATAGATGACATCATTTTATGACAAAACATGTGTAATTGAAAGAACGACATCGTTTTTTAATGAAAGAAGTATAAGTATAAGAAAAACTGATGTTTGGAATGTAAACAAATAAATGTTCAGAGTCTAACCAAAAAAAATTCGGAGTCTATAATAAAGAGATATTCAGATTCTGTTTTACAGGAATTCGGAACATGAATTCTGTAGAAATCCGGAGTCTGAATTTCTATTAAAATTCAGAGTCTAGTTTCACCAGAGTTCAGAATATAAACTTATAGAGTTCAGAGTCGAGCTTGTAGATGTTCAGATTCAAACTCATAAAAATTCGGAGACGAACTCATAGAAGTTCCGAGTCAAATTCATAGAGGTTCTGAGTCAAACTCATAGAAGTTCGGAGTCCAGAATTAGAAGTTGAACTTTGTTAGAGTTCGTATCCAGAATTCAGAATTGGACTTTATAGAGTTTGTATCCTGAATTCGGAGTGGAACTTTATTAGAGTTCGTTTCCTGAATTCGTAGTGGAACTTTATTAGAGCTTGTATCCAGAATTCAGAGTGGGACTTCATTACGGTTCATATTCAGAATTCAGAGTGGCACTTCATTATAGTTCATATCCAGAATTATGAGTGGAACTTCATTATAGTTTATATCCAGAATTCGGAGTGGAACTTCATTATAATTTATACCGAGAATTCGGATCCTAAAACAGAATGCTTCATATCTTAGCATTATATTATTCCGAGGTTTCGGGAATGAATTCGATTTTATAATAAAGAAAAATATTGATATGTATAAGGAAATCTAGGTTAGGGTAAATTTCCTTAAGGAAGGAAATTTTCCATAGAAAAGTAAAATATATATTCTCTTATGTATAAGGTGTTTGTGATTTTCAAAACAATAAGGTATGGAAATGTCATAAAGAAAAACTTATTGACTCAAAAATATCTCCCTTTTTGGAAATCATAAACAAATTTATGAAAAGGAATATAAGGATTTTGAAAAACATCATTAGACTTTGAAATTAAAATTTATCTCCCTTGTTCATGGATGATAGTGAATACAACTAACTCCCCCTTAGGAATTGAAACTCTAAGGATTGTATTCTGAATTTCTAGAATGGTTTTTTCATTATCATGGGAATGAAAAACATCGTACTGAGAAACTCCCCATTACTTTTAAGGATATCATAACGTAGAAATTTTTCCTTCTACATTTTAAATTTTTCTTTCTCCCCTTTGAAATAATTCTTTTTCCTTCTCCCCCTTTGTGATTTTCAAAAAGAATTTAAGGGAATGGAACATAAATAAGGTACCAGAAACATTAGTATATAACAACACAAGATACAACCAACCAAAATTTTTTATTAGAGTTGAAAAAAAATTACAAGGAAAGACAAATGCAACAAAAGATCAGATTTGTCTATTTGTCCTCCTTTTTCTTCAGAATAAGCTTCTTCAACAACATTTTCAGCTTCTTCAAGTATTTTTGATCCTCCTCAGCTTCCTTCTCCACTGTTTTAATTCTTTCATCATGATCTTTCAAAACATTTGTCTGAGCCTTCAATGATTTTTCATGAATCTTCACTAACTCATCTTTCTTTACAATTCTTTTTTTGAAATCAATATGAAGATATCTATACCTTATAAAATTTTGAGCAAGAGAGTTAACCATATCATTAAAGACCTTCACTTGTTTACTTCGAGAACTTTGATCAATGATTAACTGATCCGGAATATTCATAATATTGGATTCCTCGGTGTTAAAGGCATCTTTTACATCATTCTAAAAATGATCAAACTCAGCCATATCTTGTTCTAATTTCATAGACCACAAAGTGATTTTGCTACATGATTTCCTGTGTGTATCATAATTGATAAAGAAATTTCTATGGTTAGCTTCAATTTTCACACACTTATCCATCACCACGTACAAGGATTCCAATTTCTAGTTCAGGCTATGTTGCAGCATCTGGCATCTGGAGTCAATAGTGGGAAAAATCAGAATGGTGTCCACCAACTGTTTCAAAGACTCGACAACAAAGTCATGATCGTGTGTTGATGACTCTGAATCAGATACCTTACTGGGAGATTTCTCTTCTTCAACCTCCACTATCTTTCTTCTAGAAGAACCACCAACCTCTTTTTTCCTAATGATATCTTTTTTTGATGTATCCATGAGCACTTGCATACCATTATCAGTTTTTAGAATGGGTTGATCATCTAGATATTCTTCCTCACTTTTAGATAGTTGAACAATCTGGTCTTCATCTACTTTCTCATTTTCTTCTCCTTCCTCATGAAAATTCTTCTCATAGGATTCTTCCTCATCATACAAAACATTTTCTTCCTCTTCCTATTTCTTATCATTATCCTTCCTACTTTCTTTCTCAAATCCCTTTCCCCGAGTGACTAATTTTTCAGATTCATCCTTTTCATGATAATTTTATACATGTTTGATTAGGTCATCAAGATCATCACTTCCTTCTTCTCTTCTTCTTCTACTCCCTCAACATCTTCTTCTTCTATTATTTCTACAACTTCATTCCCTTTGGTCATTTCCGGAGTGAAGTACTTTTTCCGAGGAGTCTGTGGTAATGGTTGGACATCAAAGGTTTCCGGAATAGTAATATTATCAGAGGCTATTTCAGTATCTCTCAACAGAGATTGTACAAGCTTAGATTCAGACATCCTATTCTTCATCTTTTTCTGTTTTTCTTGTTATTCTAACTCATCATCAGCTCTCTCTTTTAAGGCCATAGACTCAGCAGGGTCCAATCCAAACTACGGATCCCCTTCTTTTCTCTTCTCATTGTCTTCCCTCCACTTAGCAGCCACTTCACCTAGGTAGGATTTTTGTTTCTTTGTCATGGGTGGTGCAGATTTTGTTTCCTTAGATTTGGGGGTCTTGTTTTCAGAAACCACTTCCTTAAGCTTCCTCTTTTTCCTAACTTTCTTCACTGGCTCATTTTTTCCACATTTTTTAGAATGATTTCAGCCTCTTCCTCTGGAAAAGGGTAGAATTCTATAGATTCATAAGAGAAACCCATTTCCATCCTCTTCAATGTATCATTACTAACAAGAATTACCTTGAAATTTCTTTGCTTGGAAGTGCAAGCAACATTAAAAGAATCAAGACATCTGATGATATGTTTAGAAATCAAGTCCAGATGCATTATGATCTGAGATTTCAGATTCCTTTATTTAATATATTTAATGTAATCAAAACATGCCTCATCAAATTTATCTTCCTTATATTTACCAATAAATCTAGGATGTAAATGTCACTCATCTTGATATTATCCTTGTCACCCCTTCTAGGTACGAGAAAACCTTGTACCCACAACTGTAGAATACGATTATTTGAAGAGAGATGAGAAATATTAGCTGTCGTGGCATCTTTAAGTCCAAGGAATTTCAATGCTTTCACTTTGTTGAAACTTAATTGCTCATCTGGAAGATTATGTGAGAAAAAATTAGCTTCACCTTCATAAGATAAACCCACTAATATTGCAGACTTGGTGTAAGATAGTTTGTATGTCTTCCCATTGGACTTGAAAGAGAAAAACACTCTGCCATCTTCCTCAAGGAAAGAAACAGACTCATAGAACTCAACAAGAAAATCTGTATAAATCAGATCCTGTTTCTCAAGATTAGATAAAAAAACCTCCTCCCAGACATTCAATTTTATATTCGTAGATATTAGTGAGTCATTATTGTAGAAAATCGAATGCACTAACCTCTCCCTCGAAACTAACCACTTTGAGATTGGCATCATATTTGACATATCCTAAGAGGTTGCTTCAGTAGACATTTGGAATGAAGTGCTCTGGAATATTCAATACAGGCTTTAAAAAGGGAGTCATATCATCAACATGCGAGATCTTGAAGATCGATGTAGGACAACCAATGGGGTGCCCTTTATATATGCGATGGAGTTGACCTTTGAGCTTCCAAAACCATCTAAGGGTTGAAAACCCCATTGATCTGATCTGACGGTTGAGAACATACCCGAAAGGAAATCTTGAATCTGATCTTTTGAGGTTTTTAAGAAAAACAATCAGATTTATGAAAACAAGAATCCAAGAAATATTAAAAGAAAAGAAAATACCAGCAACTAAAAATTTACAATGAAAACTTGAGTAAGGAAGTCATACCTTTCGCATTTTCTAGGAATTATAATAGTAATAGGTAATATTCTTCTTGATGAAAATTTTTACTAAGAAATACTCATTATAAAGATCTCACTACAAAACAAATGAGTTCAAAAAATTCCAGTACGAAAATTCTCATTAGGAAAATTCTCATTACAAAAACATCATTACGAAAATTTTTGATTATGAAAACTTCATTACGAAAATATTCGAGTGTGAAAAATTCATTAGGAAAATTTTCAGTACGAAAAGTTTGAGTATGAAAATTTTGTTTACAAAAATTTCCAGTTCTGAAAATCCCCATTACGAAAATTTCAGTTCCAAAAAATTCATTACGAAAATTTCAGTTCTGAAAACTTCATTATGAAAATTTCAATTAAAAAATTTGAAAAACTGACTACAAAAATGTTGATTACAAAAGCCTTTAAAAAAACTACGAAAATTTTGGTTACAAAAGAATAAAAAATGACTATGGTATTTTTTGATTATGCTATCATGAAAATGTACCCCCCTATGAAAAAAATGATTATTACTGTAAGGAGAATTATTCAATAAGAAGTTAATGAAGAAGGATTAACCCACCGCTATAATTCCTAAATTCTATTTAATGTATTCAAATCTATCCGAGGGTAAAGATTTTGTGAAAATGTCAGCAAGTTGATCTTGCATTCCGATAAACTGAAGAATGATATCTCTTTTAACTGTGTGATCCCTAAGAAAGTGATACCTAATATCTATGTGATTTGCATGAGAATGATGTGCAGGGTTTTTTTAAGGGAAATGGAACTTTGTGTTATCACACAGAATTTGAGTCTTAGAAAAACTGAAGACATTGTCTTTGACTGTGTGTTGCATCAACAACACTTGAGCACAACAACATCCAGCTGCTACATATTCAGCTTCAGCAGTGGAGAGTGATACTGAGTGTTGCTTCTTGCAGGACCAAGAAACTAATGAATCTCCTAAGAAATGACATGTTCCATATGTACTTTTTCTATCCATTCTACATCCACCAAAGTCAGCATCCGAAAAACTCTTTAAAAAATCATTTCTAGAAGTATAAAATGATCATAGATCCATGGTTCCTTTTAAGTAGCAAAAATTTAATTTCACTGCCTTTAAATGAGATTCCATAGGATTGGATTGATATCTTGCACATAAGCATACTGAAAACATCAAGTCTGGTCGACTAGTTGTCAAGTATTGTGGGCTTCCTATCATACCTCTAAAAGATGTTTGATCTACTGGTTAACTAGCTTCATCAAGATCAAGTGTGCTTGATGTACCAATATGTGTACTTATTCTCTTAGTGTTTTCATAACCATACTTTTTAAGAAGATCTTTAACATACTTATGTTGGAATATGTAGAATCCTTCTGGTTTTTAAGTAATTTAAAATCCAAGGAAAAATGTTAACTCACCCATCTTACTCATTTCAAACTCACATTTCATTAGATCCACAAAGGAATTAGTTAAATATTACTGAGTTGAACCAAATATATTTTCATCAACATATATTTGAACAATCAAAACATTTCTATTATATTTATTTATAAAAAGTTTTGGATCTGAATTTCCCCTAACATAGTTATAGTGAAGAAAAAAAATCCTGTAAGTCTATCACACCAAGCTCGTGGGGCTTGGTTAAGGCCATACAAAGCTTTGATAAGTCTAAAAACATGTTGAGGATGTTTTTTATCTTCAAATCCAGGAGGTTTTTCAACAATAACATCATATTGAACATAACCGTTTTGAAAAGAACATTTCACATCCATTTGAAAAAGTTTAAAATTAAATAATGCTGCAGAGGCAGGTAAGATACGAATAGATTCAAGTCTAGCTGCTCGACAATAGGTTTCTTCATAGTCTATTCCCTCTTATTGATTATCGACTTTAGAAACTAGTCTAGATTTATTTCTTACAATGACTCTATTTTCATCACACTAATTTCTGAAGACCCATTTTACTCCAAAAACAAAAGTTTCCTTAGGTCTTTCAAACATGTTCCAGACTTTATTCCTTTTGAATTCATTTAGCTCATCTTTCATGGATTTGATCCAATCATTATCACCTAAAGCTTCATCAGTGCTTTTTGGTTCTAATTAGGAAAGAATGAATGATGTTTTAATTCATTTCTCAAAGAAATTCTTGTCCCTACAAGTTGATTTACATCACCAATGATATAATCACTGGGATTATTATTAAGAAACACCTAACTTGGGTTTTGTAGAACCTTTTCATCAACATCAGGTAGAAAGTCTTCTAGGGTAAATTTTTCAGAAATATTTTTTTGAAAATTTTCCTCTTCAGAAGGATATTCTAACAATGGTTGACAATCAGTTTTTTAAAACATATCTGAGGATGTAGGTTGAGATTGTTTAATAACAAAGGGATCAGTTTCATCAAATTTTACATGTACTGTTTCCTCAAGAGTACAAGTGTTTTTATTAAAATCTATAAAAGCCTTAGAAGTTTAGGAGTAACCTATGAAAATTATTTCATCATATTTTGGTGCGAATATGTGTATGTTATCCTTAGTATTCAGGATGAATACCTTTCAACCAAAAACCATGATGTAGGAAAGTCTTTGTTTTCTACCATTCCATAACTCATAAGGAGTTTTTTTTAAGAAAAGTTCTATTCAAAACTCGATTTATAGTATAACAAGAATTACTTACAACATCAGCAAAAAATGTCTAGCTATAGAATATTCACTCAACATGGTTCTAGTTATGTCATGAATAATTCTATTTCTTCTTTCAACTACACCATTTTGTTGTGGGGTTCTAGGTGATGAAAAGTTGTGAGTAATAACTTTTCTACTCTAAAAGGTTTCAAAATCATAATTTTGAAATTATCCTCCATGATCACTATGGATAGTTTTCAATGGAAGGATTTTCTCATTTTTAACATGGGCTCTAAAACTTTTGAAATAAGAAAAAGCTTTAGATTTATTTTCTAGAAAATAGACCCATGTAAATCTAATGTAATCATCAACTAGAACAAACACATAATATTTTCCTCCAATGCTTATATTTTGTGTTGGACCAAAAATATCCATGTGCACCAACTGTAACACATCAGTTGTTGAGACTTCACTGATTTATTTAAAACTAGATTTATGTTTCCTGTCGTATTGACAAGGATCAAAAACTTTAGAAGAATAAATTCTATGCTCTGGTAGATCCTTAAATAGACCTTTCATAGAGTGTTTTTGTAGGTTCCTAAGGTTACATTGAACTTGTATTCTATGCTATAAACAATAATGATCTTCCATTGCACTAAGGAAAGGTAAGTCTTGGCTCCTATGTTTTTCTAAGTTCAAAGTGTAAACATTCACTTTCCTGTTGGCAGAAAGAATAAATTCTTCCTTGGAATTATGTACTAAGAATTTATCATTCCTAAAATTCACAAGTTATCCTTAATCACATAATTAACTTATGATAATGATTTTGTACTTAAAAACTTTAACATACAAAACATTTGAAATAAATGTTTTACCAAGAAGAACAATATTACATATACCAACAATTTCTCCCTGAGCATTATCTCCGAAAGACACTTTTCTTCCTTTTGTCTTTATAATCTTTTCAAAATATATTTTGTTAGTAGTCATGTGTCGGGAATATCCACTATCCATGTTACATGTATTATTGTTGGTACTCCCTTTTTTTCCTGAAAATAAGAAAATAATTATACTTTCGGAATCAAAACTTGTTGGATCTGAGATTTTCAGATAATTTTTTTTTGGTATCCGCATTTGTTTAGAGAAATATGCTTTATGAAACCCAAGAGATTGAACTTTATTCAAAGAATAGTTTTTCTTCAAATGCCCACCACTTTGATAATTAGTGCAAAAAGGGGCTTTAGAAGGCACAAAATAGTTGTTTTTGGAAACTTGTTTTTGGTGAGTATAACCAACTCCACTAGTGTTTACATCAGGTTTAATTTAAGAATACATCGTGTCAAATTTTTTGTTCCCAGAGGTAAATTTTGCAAGAAGCTTCTTAATAGAAAATATTTCAGATTTTAGTCTAATGACTACAATCTTATCCTTAAGAATTATTTCCTTAGAGTTAGATTTTGCCGCAAAAATTTTTACCTTTGAAATAGAATGCTTAAGATCATTAGAAATTTCTTGCTTATCAAAATTTTCATTCTCAAGGTCTTTAGAAAGTTTTTCTAAAGGATCTTCTTTATCATTAAGATCTGAGGAATGTTCTGAAATATCTTTTGTAAGAAATTCTTCCCTATTATTTTCCTTGTCTAATTTCTTAGAAATTTTAACGTTTTTTTCATCATGTATTTTGGGAAAATCTAGATACTTCTTCACATGAAGGTTATTCATTTTCTAATGATGAAGTATCTTCATTAGAAGTACTATTTTCGGAATAGTAATTCTTATCAAGAGATAAATTTGTTAAAGCCTCGGCAAAGCGTACCTTGTCCATAAGACATATATGTGGAATAAATGTATTAGAAATAAATCCCATATTCTTCTGAGCTGATTAATCATATTCTAACGATTCTCTTTCTGAAGAGTCTCCATAGCTATCCCTCCAAGTAGTATTAGCATTCAGACTTTTCTTAGATTTGGATTTGTAAAACTTCTTCCTATTCCTTTTAGAATGACTCTCTTTTCTTTATTTATTTTTAAGCATAGGGAAATCAGGTCTTATGTGTCCACTTATCTTGCATTCATAGCACGTGACCTCTAAATCTTTTTTATCATTCAATTCCTTTTTTCTATACCTAGATTTGAAATTTCTTTGACCAGCTATCTTGTTCATTCTTCGAGCATGATTAGCTAACTCATTTTTTGAGAATTCACTCTCACTAGATTCAGATTGGATAGTAACCTTCATAGACTTGGATCTGGTTACTCTCTCAGGAGTCTTTGCTTTCATGTGATTTGATGTAGTAGTAAAAGCAACATTACCATTTCCATTCTTCTTTTTGATGTTTTCAGCATCTCTCTTCATTCTTGTTTCATATTGAAGAAGAGTTCCAAAAAGCTCATATAAGGAAATTTTAGTAACCTTACTATTCTCATCAATAGTTGTTCACTTTGATTCCCACTAATTAGGAATAATATCAATGATCTTATCCACAAGGGAATCATCATCCAAACCATTCTCTCCCATATAATTTAAGCTATTCACGATAGTCAAAAACCTTTGTTGTACTTTGCAAATAAGACCTCCATAAGTAAAGTTAAAACCATGATACTCATCTCTCAACATAGTTCTTCTTGTATCAATCACTTTAGATGTAACAAAATGTGTAACTTTAAGTTTCTTCCATATACAGTTATCTATTTCACATGAAGAAATTTGGATATATATGTTCCCAGACATTGAACATAGTACAGTATTGTGTACCTTATAGTTCAATTGATAATCATTCATCTCTTGGTTTTTGAAAGTACTAACTTCCTTATCAGGTATTTGATAACCTCCAGTAAGCATAACAAAGTTATATACCCCAGTATTGATAACTAAATTCTTCATTCGATCTCTATAATATTCAGAATCATTGCCATAAAAAATTGGTGGTTTTGTAGAATTTTGGTTTTCAATGGAACCAACATTGATTCCTGCCATCTTAAAAATATTTCTACACCAAAACTTGTTAATAACAAAAGTTTGGATTCAGGGAGAATATTCATAAGCAAGAAAAATATAAAACAATGAAAAACAGAGCAAAAAAACTTATATGTGAGTATAAGTATTTCAGAGGCCTCCTATGACACCAATTATAGGATCGAAATTATGATGTAGATGATCAATATACAAGAGGGGGGGTTAAATTTACACTTTATAAATTCCCTTAAACACGGAAAGATCTAAGTTTAACAATGTTAAAATTAAGAAAATTCACAACACCTCTAACACCAATGAACGATTATTACAATTTATGAAGTTACAAACTTCTAGTTCTATGCAATTTCTTAAATCTGGAAAGTTATTCCGAAATACCGGTTCCAAAAATATGGATCCGTAGATTGAAAATTAACCAATGTTTACAATATGATATTCTACCTTAAAGCGTATAGAATCTAAATTAATCAGAGTACAATTGTAATGAAATATCAGATGGTTATACATTCATTAAAATACAAAATGCATCGAAAAAACAAGTAGTAAAACTACATGTAACAAGATATAAGTCTTTTAACACAAAGAGAAGGGTATCCAACAACCTTGGATAACGGTCCCTTGATTTATACTTTCCAGAAAGTCTATATTACCCACACTAGGATAAGCCCTCGATACAATGATTTGAGTGTCTGTCTTGCTATCCCTACAAGCCCTCAACTTCAAGGTAGTTGGAACCTTTGTCTTCCTCAGTAGGGAAGCCCTAACTATTAAGGTAGTCGACACCTCTGTATTCCTATCCCCAGAAGCCCTCAGTTGTAATCACCAGAAATTGGAGTCTCACTAAGGACATCTACACAAGGAAATGTTTGAAAAAGTCGTTCAAACATTCTGCATGATGCTTGAGAGTTGATAATAGCCTCTCTCACTAGAATTCACATCAACAGCATGTAAGCACAAGTTGTGTCAAGGTTTTTTATTCTTCAGCTTGATCATATGAGATGCTATTTATAGGCACGGTTGGAACGATCATATCCCTCCTCCAACGATCATATTTTCCTTATAATTTATAGGGACATGTACATGTGTCACTAAAACAACGGTTAGTTAGAAACAGAATGTAAGACATTGTTTTATGAAAAAACATGTTTAACTAAAAGCACGACATCGTTTTGTAATGAAACAATTATAATTATAAGAAAAACTGATGTTCAGAATATATGAAAATTATATTTCAGAGTCTAACCAAAATAAAATTCAGAGTCTATAATAAAGAGATATTGAGATTCTATTTTATAGGAATTCAGAACCTAAAATCTATTGAAATACAGAGTCTGGATTTCTAAGGAAATTCGAATTCCAGTTTCACTAGAGTTCAGAATCTGAACATGCAGAGTTCGGAGTCGAACTTGTAGATGTTCGGAGTTGATCTCATAGAAGTTCGGAGTCGAACTCATAGAATTTTAGAGTCGAACTCATATAGGTTCTGATTCGAACTCATAGAAGTTCGGAGTCCAGAATTTAGAGGTGAACTTTGTTAGAGTTCGTATCCAGAATTCGGAATGGAACTTTATTATAGTTTGTATCCTGAATTCGGAGTGGATCTTTATTAGAGTTCGTATCCATAATTCGTAGTGGAACTTTATTAGAGTTCGTAACCAGAATTCCGAGGAGGACATCATTACAGTTCGTATTCAGAATTTGGAGTGAAACATCATTACAGTTCATATCCAGAATTCATAGTGGAACTTCATTACAGTTCATATCCAGAATTCAGATCCTAAAAAATGCTTCATATCTAAGCATTATATGATTCTGAGGTTTTAGGTATGAATCTGATATGTATACTTAAGAAAAATATAGATATGTATAATGAAATCTAGGTTAGGGTAAATTTACTTAAGGAAAGAATTTTTCATAGATAAGTAAAATATAGATTTGCTTATGTATGAGGTGTTTTTGATTTTCAAAACAAGAAGGAATAGAAAAGTCATAAGGAAAACCTTATTGACTCAACAAATTTCTTTCACTTTCTCTCAAGAAATTCTCTTCATTTATTAATGTGAATACCCAAACCTATTTGATTTTTATGGTTTTTCATAAATATATAGATATTATATATTTGTATCTCGAATTGACATAAATATAACCCTAACTCCCTTTCCATGGGTTATAAATGACATCATGGTCTTCTTTTTAAGCTCTTTTTAAACGTCACTATTTTGACATGAAACACATTTCTTTTATTCTATTTGGGTTATTTATAAAATTCTTGATTATTATCTATGTGTATCAGATTAATGTAAAGACATATTAAGGGTTCACTTTGATAGAGCTCTAATGTATTTGGTAAAGAATTAATATATAAAGATGAAAAATTTTATGATACCTTGGTGAATAACCTTGGTAATTTTTATAACACATTGGGGATGGACCTTGGTGAAATGTTCATGAATGCCTAAATTAAATATTTTCACCACATATTTATGTTATGTTCCATGTTTTTTTCTTTATGACATTTCTATATTTTTATTTCTCATGTATTTATGTTTTTATTCAAGTTCTTATGGATATCACAAGTACAATGATTTCCTTGTTGACCCTTACTGGTCCATCTGCTCACCCTTTCCTTTGATGCATGTCTCCAGGATATGAGATGAAGTAAATGTACATTGGATGAACCTATGATGAAGTCTTACAAGTGGTTTAGAAGAATTTTTTATGTTTTTTTTCATGTATTATGTTCCTGATTTCCAAGACACAAGAATTTAAAGACCCTCTGTTTGCAAAATGTAATGAAAAGTTACGTAATAAAAAGGCGGGATGCTATATGGGTTTTCGATTAAAACATGTTTTGACCTGAGTTGCTAGAAAATGGCATGTTTCATATCTTTATGAAAATAGTTGTGTTTTTAATATTTAACCTAAGTGTTTTAAGGGATTTATGAGTGCGGTTTTCTACTATAAATGGTTTTTATACACCTCTTTAATAAAATTGAAATGCATAACATTGACAAATGTTGGTTTTCATAAAATGTTTAAATACTCGTTTGGACCTTCCAAGAGTTGAAAAATGGTTTTTTACATGTATATACCATGTAGTGTCAATTGGGATTGTTTTATGGTCCATGAAATAATTTTATAAAATGTTTTTAGGGATGAAAAAAATGGTTGGGTATGGTTTTGTGGTGTTTTTATACATAAAAGAGTTTTTTGAATGAGTTTTATTTGCAAAGCCTAAATACACTCCTTAAAAATATTTTATGAAAAATTATAGTGGTTTATTGATTTGTGAAAGAAATTTGAACAATATTTGTGGGATGTTTGTGTTTTTAATTTTTTTGGAATGAAATTATTATGTGAAATTAGTATTTGATAATATATGTAACTTTATTGAGCACTAAATGGAATCCTAGGTATCTATGTGGGAAGACATGTACTTGTATGCTAGTGATCCAATGGGGTTTTCCACTGTATGATGTAACAAGTTTAATGGTTACTACAGTAACTAATATACGATGATGATGATGATGGGGGGCCACTAGTTTATGGGTATGATCCTTACTAGTGTATCTTTTTCACGTGATCAGATATTTATTATGGTTACTTTCACCGAGATATGTGGTACTTGGGGATCACAACTAACTAGTGCCTATGTTGTTCTTGTGACTTGTGGTCATTGGCTATTTTGTACTCACCAATGGCATACAGTTTTTTTGATTGGTAAATTCATTAGTGTGGGGGATTTATTTAAATGTGTACATTATTTAAAGAGGACCTCTTGAAAACTAGTTTCATTTTGAAGTTTCACCTCTTTGAAAATTGTTACTAGAATTCTTGTTTATAAAACATTCATGTTTTTTAATGGTAATTTTTTATAGAATGAGACCTTATTTGGATAAAATACCTTTATATATTGTATTTAAAACATGAAATTCATGTTTGTTTTATTTTAGAGGTTATGCATTGGGAATATAATACTGGGATAACCTACTTAGTTTTAACACTCATGCCTATAGTCTTCATCTCTTTTTATCCCTTGTACAGGTTTTATCTAGAGTTCGATCGCCTTGGGAAAAGTGTGATAATTTCTCTCTCCATTCTTCCACTTATTCCTTATCCATCCAATTTATTTTCGTTTCTACTTCTCAAATGGTCATTTAAAACCTATGTTACTATTTTTTTAATGATTTTTTATGTTGTTTTGGTTCATTTATGGTGGGTTTTCATAGATCTAGAGTGTCATGAATCACAACGGATGATTTCGAGTGTGCGTTCTCATTCCGCCATGGATTTGAGTTAGGAAATCCCTTGAACAAGCCATTAAAATTTTAGTTTAATAATTATCATGCTTTTCTAACCTTATTTTTAGGATATGGTCTTATGTGAATCTTTGGATTTAAATTTTTTCTATGAAAATGATGTTTTATGATTTTTTTATTAAAAATATAGTTGCTTTTGGTATAAATGGGTAGTCCTCCCATTTGATAAATTATTCCATGAGCTTTTTCACTTGGTTTATGGTATTTTGAATATTTATTAGTATATTGAATGTATTTATGGAATGAATACGGTATTTTACCCCTTTTTATGTGCTTAAAATAAGTTGATTTGTTAAAGAGTGCAAGCCATGTGTTCGGTAAATTGCATGATGGATATTTTTAGTGCAATTTAAAATGATTTCTTTGGATTTATAAATACATTAGAATCATGAACAATTATTTTGGGATCCTTTTATGTCATTCCATTTTGGATTTGGTTTTACAAACATATGAGTTTAGGTTTACAACATGTTTTGGCCCGAGTTGCTGGAAAATGACCCATTTCACATCTTTATATAATCAGTAGTGTTTTGAATATCTATCCTGGGTGTTTTAAAGGATTTAGGAATGTGGATTTATGAAATAAATGGTTTGTATACACCTTCTTCATAAAATGTTAATTCATAACATATTCAAAAGTGAGATTTGAGAAAATGTATAAAGGCTCATTTGGCCTTTCCTAGAAATCAAGAATGACTGTTTTACATGTATATACCATGTTGGGTCAATTGGGACTATTTTATGGTCCGTGAAATGATTTTATTAAATTTTTTAGTGATTAAAAATATGTTTTATATGGTTTGGTTGTGATTTTATACATAAAATAGTGTTTTTGAAAGAGTTTTATGTGAAAATCCTCGATACACTCGTTACAATTGTTTTATGAAAACATTTACTGGTTTATTGATTCGTGAAAGATATGTGAAGCAAGTTTGTGGGATATTTTATTGATTGTGGTTTGGGAATGTAATTTTGATGTTAAATGTGTATTTGATAATATGTGTAACATTATTGGGAACTAAAGGGAAGTCTGAGTTTCTAGTTGGTAGGACGTGTACTAGTATGCTAGTGATACCGTGGGGTTTGTCCCTTACTTAACATTACTTGTTTGATGATGAAAACAATAACTAAGCATTGATGATTATGAAGTTGGAGGACACCACAAGGTTATGGGTACACTCTCTAATAGTGGTTCATGTGCACGAAAACAAATATTTATTATGATTATTTTCAATGAGATATGATGTTCCTGGGGCTCACAACTAACTAGTGCAAAGGGGTGTTCCCGTGACTTGTGCTCATGGATATTTTGTTCTCACTGTCAGAATATGGTGTGTTTTATTATTAAATTCAGCAGTGTTTGTTATTTATTTAAATGTTTACATTTCTTAAATCACCCATCTTGAAAACTAGTTTCATTTTGAAGTTGCACCTCTTTTAAAATTGATACGATCAATCTAGTTTATAAAACATGTATGATTTTCTCCCATCATTTTTTATATAATGAGACATCATTTGGAGGACATACGTTTATATCTTGTATTTAAAAAGTGAAATTCATGTTTTTTAATGGATAGGCATTGGGGATAGGATATCAGGCTAACATACTGAGTTTTAATACTCACGCCTATAGTATTCATCAATTTTTAGTTATGGTGTAGGTTTCTGCTTGAGTTCGATCACCATGGGAAACGTGTTATCATTTTTTTGGAGTGTGACTAGATGGGTGACATTGATTTAGTTGGTTATCCAGTATAGTAATTTGAGTTGTTGGTTTAGTTTTAATTTCAGTTTCTTGTACGAATAATTTTTAGTTAAATTTTTTTGTAAATGTACTTTGGGATGTCCATTTCTTTCCACTGTTTGATTTATTGTATATATTTGGGCAAAATCGTTCCCTTGTGTAATCTACTGATGCCCTCCATGCTTGTCCCCATCCATGGAGGATTGGGTATGCCTCTCGGGACTTGTCTCATGTTAGACTGGGTGACCGGTTCAGGGTCGACTCGGGTTGGTTCGTGACAAGTCCCATGCACATTAACCTTTTTAAATTCCATTTCATATCACCTTATATAATTTTTATCAACCAAGATCAAGATTATTTTGAATATTTATTAGAACTAAACCATACATCATGGGAAATAAATCAATAGGGTAACAACATTTCCTTATTTTATTCATTACATGGATTATGTCATATCCATAATCCAGCATCATAACCCATTCTTGTATAACACTTAGATTTTGTGAAATATTTCATTCATTTTAATTTAATATTTTCTATATTTTTCATTAAACAAAACACAGTGTTAAGTATGCATTACATGAAACACTGAGTTTAAACAAGTTGTGTCATAAAATTCAAATATTCTTATTTAATATGATAGTTTTCACATATAAATTGGAAAGGTTGGTATGAGTAATATTAACCAAATTATGAAAATTTAATATTTACAGTAGTATATAAAAATAATTTTTTGGTGAATAATTAATTACAAATGAAAATAAAAACTTTTAGATAGTAAGGATTATAATTTAATGAAAAACTAATTTTATGCCCCAAAATGGGTTTTACATAAGAAAATTCTCAATAATGAAATTATTTTAATAAAATTTATATATTATATAATCCATCACAATATTTACATTTATCTTATGTGTTTTTAATAAAATATGTAAAAATAAATACAATGTTTCGCATAAAAAGTGTATTTTAAAAAATATATATTCTTTTGAAAACAAATTTTAAAATTAATTTTTCACACATAGAAAAAATAATATCAAATAATAATTTGAATTTTTCTATACCGGATTTTCAACATTTTATTGGGGTGGATTTTTTGGAATTTTTTGATAATAAATTTTTTTCTATGAATAGTGAAAAATTCTTGTTTTTATTTAGAATATTCATTTCATTAAACAATCTAAAAACTAGGAACTTATTTTAATAGAGTTTTGAAGATAAAATTTGTTTTATATTATGGATATAATTCTAATTTATGTAATTTTAATCAATTTCAAATCGATTTTCTATATAAAAACATTTCAACCTTTCTAACATTTTCTCATTAGAAAATATATTTTTCATCACTTCTATATGATTAATATTAAATTAAAATTTTTTAGTTTACTAAATGGAATTTGGAAAAATGTATAAAATATTTTAAATCATAATAAATCATCTTTTCTAATAGCGTAATTATAATTTCTTAACATAATCAATATGGAAATTCATAAAAAAATATCACGGTTAAGGTGAAATGGGTTTAATGGTGTTTAACTAAAAATATTAGGAAAACATTATATATAAAATTATAGAGAAACCATAAGATGGATATATTATGGCCATATTTCCTATAATTTTGAACAATTTACCATTTGTTTTATTTTTTAATTAGAAAATCATGGTATCAACTTTTTCTTTTCAGGACATACAAGTGTTCCATTCAAATCTCTTATAAAAGGTCACCCCTATCCTCTCCTCTACACAATTCCAAAATCATTTGATTCATCTAATAACCAACCAACTAAATTCCTTACTTCCATACTCTCACCCTAGAAGTCTTATTTGTTTTACAAATCCATCATTGGATGTATTTTAGTGAAAATGAAATGATGTTGTTCAAAAAGAGGTAACATCACTAACCATGCTCTTTATTTTATTTATTCCATTAAATACTTAAAATAATAATATTAAACAATGAAATAATAACCTATTTATAATAAAAACATATACTTTTTTATTTTTAGTAAAATAACTTCAACCATCTCTACTTCAATCAAAGTGAAACTAAAATAATCATTCGTGTGTACGACAGACTCATGCTTTGCGAACTGAAGTTATTCGTTTTCTATAATCACATATCATGGATGGAGATAATGGTTAGTTTGAATTTTATATAATATATCAATGATACTATTATAACTATATAATTATAATACCATATATTCTTTCTTACCTCTCAACACGTTGTAAAACCATAACCTCAGTCGTGTGTATTGTAGACTACCGCCATGCTAACTAATATGAGGTTTTTTTCACTTCCATTATACATGGATGGTATCAAAAATATGTTAAATAAATATATTTTAAAATTTTAATTTCATTATTCCTATATATAAAATATATCAATTATTACTTCTTACATTCCATTTTGGGGGATATGATAATGATGTTCATGTGTACGACGCACTACCACCTAACGATGCAATGTGATATGTTTATCACAAAAGGATTTTAATTGAAGTAAATAAGGTCAATTTTATTGAATTTAGGTGATAAATATGGTATTAAAATGATTAATAATTTTAATATATTATTTTCCTATATTTTTTTTCCATTTTTTGAAAAAATTGAAATTATAGTTATGTGTACGTATATCCCATAGTCTCCATGAATGGTTAATTTAATTGTCTATATATAAATTTTATGTATTAATATAAATATATAAATATATATATATAGGATATAGGATATATAAATCATGTTTAATATTCAATAAATTATATAACAACGATAAATTTTATTGGACTGAAATAAACAAATCAAAACTTATAAGAAAAATAATGTTGTTATTTCATAATGCATGAATTTGACACAGATTTTTTAATAAAATGTTTGTACATGCTCATAAGTAAATCATATATAGAAATATATATATAATTATTGAAATATAAAATATTTAATTTAAAAATATATTAACTATAGATGATTTTTAAACTTGTATGAAATAATTCTATAATTAAGGTAAGGGATTATTGTTTCACATTATACTTCTTTTAGAAAAATTACATATTCACTAACTATTTCATTGTTGATGTTTATATAATGACCAGGAATATATATTATGAATACTTTCCTATAAATAAATGGGAATTATATATCCCTATGATTTTCCCTCTTTTTGGGGGTTCATGATTCATAAGTTACTAGACCAGTATGGGATTTTTGTCTCAATATTCGTTGTTTGGGAGACATATTATGTAATTAACATTTATTATTTTTGATGTGAACATACCACCCCTTTTACATGTTAAATCATGAGACTGCTTATATTTAAGATATTTATTTTTTAATTTGACTATTTTTTATCGGGGCCTATGATTTAAAAGATACGGTTGTTGGAAAGGTTTGATGTTACAATCTCATTATTTATTGGGATTTTTTATGTTTAGGATTCTAATGAAGAAATATTGTGAACCATATCTAAAAAAACTAAATATTTTTATTATACTGTATTTATGTAGATATAATACATGTTTTCCACACATTTTACTCTATTTATATACTAATGATTTCAAATAAAATATTTTTATTTTAAATCAACTTTATATCTCTCTTAAGTCAAAAATACATATTCTTCAACAAATATGTTTTATAAACATGTTTTTTAAATATTTTTTCATTCCTTTGAATTATTTATTAATGAAATATTCATCCGTATTTTAAATTTTATAAAAATATTCAAAATTAATATTCATTTAATTAACAATTATTATTTTTCTTTTATCGAAAATTAGAATAAAATAATTTTTTAACCTGTACGTCCTAAATTGAATGTATTCAAAGTTGAAAATTATTTTAGTTTAATAATACTTTATAGCTTATCAAATTTATATTAAAATTAACGTATCAAATAATTTTTTAAAAAAGTTTTTTTCATATCGGAAATGATATTCTACTAATTAAATGTATAAATTTAATTTTAATGATTCCTTCATTAGTTTCCATGGTGATTTAAAAATATAATTGAATATTTTTTTTAAATAACTGTTTGTAAAAGTTGAAATTTTTATTAACTCAAATAATGTTCCATGTGATAATTGAAGATAATTTTCCATTAATGTTGACATCCTTTAATATAACATCTACATTACTAGGGATATTATTAATATATATCATTATTAGTACTTCTATGTATGGTATATTTTATGATGATTGGATAATTGTTAATTTTTTCTTCCATGGGATATACCCTGATGAAATTATTATGAAAATATTTTTATATCCCATTGGATATGAAATGATGAAATGGTGAGATTTTTATGTATAATTTTTATTACCTCGGTTATCCTATGATGAAATGTTTATAAAACCAATTTTATTTATTTGGTTCTAATAAGATGAAGGTTTTATGATATTTTATAATACATAAGAATGATTTTAATTATGTGAAGTGTGGTACACATATCTCACCCATATTCATTAGGTAAATATTGATATCTCATGAGATAAAAAAGAATAGGATTTAGGAGTCACAACTATAAATGTGTCTTATTTCCACAAATATATTGCACAAATTTTAATAAACCATGTCAATAGATTTATATGAGGATGTAGTTTTATTCAAATAATGGAAATAAATTTTTTTCCCCTTATCGTCTTCGCACCGAGTTCCCCTTACACCATTCATGTGGATCCTCATCTCTATGTGTGGTTCCTATCGAGGCCCTTCTTCTGGAGTGATCTTCATTCTCCAATACATTAGCCTCACCTCCAACCTCATGTGATCTACCTCCTCCAACATGTCTTCGACAGAGTTCTGGTGCAATTCTAATATAGTTATCCCACCTCCTGCCTTAGACTATCTTTCTATTTTGATGCGGCTCCGTCGTAGTCCGCCATCCTTCCCACTGATGCAGATCCGATGTGGTCTCCCAACCTCCCAGTCGATGCAGTTCCAATGATGCGATGTGAGTCGGCCAAGCCCTATGGTAATCATATGGTCCAATTTTTATGTGTTCTTCATGTAGATAGGGTTTCTTTTATATTTTAGTCATCCTTGGACCCAATTGAGACTGGATTAGGACTCATACTGATAATGGGTCAATTATTTCTAAACATTAGATTGAAATTTGATCACAATTATGTTTATTATTATCGAGGGTATTCATATTTATTCTATGGTTCTATTCAACCATTATTTGATGGTTTCATGACATTTTTTCATGATCGTGGTGGGTGTTTCCCTGAGATTTTATATTCTTCGCTAACTATGTGATTATTCTTTTTCTCTACCCATTATCATTTCATTACTATTATAATCGTATGTGTTTCGTTGATATGTTCTTATGTTTCACGCAAATAATTTCTGTTTATGTTGTTCCATATGTTTTTAATGATGTTTTGTGAATGTAAAAATATTCTATTAAGAATTATAGGAATAATGTTACATTTTTAGTGATTTCAATGAGGGTATTGTGTTAAATAATCTTTAAAAATTATTTTTTTTTATAATGGATTAAAAGTGTTTTGATATTAAAATGATGACAAAAGTACTTTTTGAACATTTTTATAACATATTTTTAATATAATTAGTTATACCCAAGCCTTAATTCCCTGTGATATTATGTTTTATAGGAGCATATATATTTTATGAATTGAATGTGATTGTGATTTGATATTATGTGGAATGAAATGATATTTTTCATAATAATGCTTTATGGGTTATGGATAAAGTATTGATATTGTGATTCCGTGCTATTCATTCTACTTTATATACGTGGTAGATGTGTTATAAAATCATTCCCCACCTCTGATAGAGAACATTATTATATCTTCGGATATCTAAGTGGATATTTAGAAATTTTAGCTATGCTAGTCATGTTTATATACTAATTATGATCATTTAATGCATGGAGTGAGTCTATCTTGCAGCTAATTCCACTATGTAACTCTAGTTGGAGAAATCCACTGAAGTTGTATATTAGGATGTTCTTCGATAGTCTAAAAGTTTATTCTACTTGAGTACATCTTAGTACAAAACTCAATTAGTTTTTATCTTCATATATTAATTGTCCATATTTTTCTATACAACTATTTGTTTAATAGATTACTTTAAATTTCTTCTTATGATATTTAAAACTATCATATAAATGTAATTTTGGAAGGTAAATTGATTTCAATAGTTGTTTGACATCATAAACGTGATTTTTAGAACATATTTTTCAAATGAAATGATTTATTTTTGTACAAGACACGATTTAAAATAAACAATTCAGTGCATGAATATGAGTGATTTTTGAAAATTAAATCTTTATTTTATTTATTTATTTCATAAAAAGAATTTATAAAATGTGTTTAATAAGAAAAAGAAATTAAATTTCTATGTAATTGAACTAGGAAATGTTTCTCACACCTGAAATATACCACTCATGGTTTCTAGACTGCGTTTATTTTCAGGTACAAGATAAATATTATAATAAGCTCTTTTTTTGAATCCTTTTCTAAGTTCACTCTTGGATTAGACCACGTCGGTTTTGTTGGATAATGAATTGGGTTCGTGATTATATTATCAATTTATTATTGTAGGTTTCATTGTTTTTTATAGTGTATATTCTGACCAATAAATCCTAAATAGTATTTTGGGTTTATATTTCTTCTTACTGTATCTTTATTAGGTTATATTAAAAGTGAGATTGTAATTTATTTAATATTTTTGTTTTTTACATCCTTTTTATTTAAAACTACTTAGTTGTTCTTTCACAGTAGTCAAACTTACAGACATTACATATTGGATTCCAAATAATTTTCTACATTTTTTTTATTTTTATGAAAACTATCACAATATTTCTTTCAAAATATTTCATTTTGATATGGTTTCATATTTTCATAAAAGAGTTGATGTAGGTCACTCCATGGGGTATGTTTTGAATGAATTTGGATATCATTTAAAAAAATTCATTACTAATGATCATCTTATATAATATTAGGATGTACATCTCAATCTAAATATTATTTATTCATTGTAGGTTATAAATTCATGTATCATTTATCATGTACTATTTAAACACAATATATATATATATATAAGAAGTCAGTATATCTCACTTCTTTTTCCATTAATTTTTTAAAGTTTGTTTCTTATTATGAGTCTGGTTATATCAACCAGCAATGAAGGCAGTGAGTTTGTCATCAGATTAGGGTGGTGTTTCTTCTATTTTTATTCATTTTACAAATTCTAATTAAGGCTTTTTTGATTTTTGGGTTCTCTATATTTATAGTGCATTTTGTGATACTTCTCATTTCATATTGAGATTATTCTATAATGAATAATTTGTTTGTATGAATTCTTTATCCATAGAAAGAAACACTAAATCGAACATGTTATTATATTCAAAAAATTTTTACCTATATTCTATTAATGTTATCTTATCAGTGGAAATTTTTTTATAACTAAACTGAAGATCCTAATGTTTTTTTGGTATATTTGTTGATAATTTGTTTCAATATGCATATCTTGGAGAATATGGGTGGCTGATTGAGATTTAACCTAAAGGAGATAAAGGTGCGACACATACATTTTCTTAATGATTAATTATGATTCATGTGGTTATCTAATAATACCTAGTTAGACAGACCCATTTTTGGATAGGATTGATGTGGATTTTATGGAAGCTTATGATTGTGTTGGAGGGGGACTTGTGTCCATATATGTATTCATTCTTCATTATTGTTGGGTTCTTCATCACCTATGTTTAGTTCTATGATTTAACATCAGTTGGTTTTATGGGACGATATATTCCTTCATGGTGACTTCCATATATTGGGATGGTGTAGTATTTTATGATTAAAGATTTAGTCCAAAAAACAATGTTTACCCTCAGGTGGGCCTAATTATTTAGTTATGAGGTATTTGTTTTTTATTTGTGTTGGTCCAGTCATTGTGTGATGTTTATTTTTGTTGGTGGTGGGGATGTTCTTTAGGTGTTGATTGGTTTTTTATTTGATTTATTATGTTGTTCGGTTGGATAACTCAATGGAATGTTGTTATAGAGATAGAAGATGGTGGTGGTTTGAGGTTTTTTCTTATAATAGTTTTGGCTCTTGGATGTGTGTTGATCTCATTCCATCTAACCTAACTCTACTATCATTTACCAATGCACATGATAAATACTAGTCAACTAACCACATATATGTTATTAGTTGTGTTATACATTTTTAATACTCATTTTATTTATAGTCCTGACCTAGAACTCCCCCTTTTCTAATTAGTCACTCCTCTTTTCCTTTGTGAATCTATTCTTTTGAATTGTTCTATGATCATTTTTATACATGAATCTAGAAAAACTATTGTCACGATGTGACACCTTTATTCATGGTGTGACTTGTCTCAAATTATACCCTTTTATTCGGAGACCTATTCCCATACATTTAATCTTGAGATAACAACCAGATTCAAGAAAACTTGTTAACATATTATATTGATGCATTGACAAAATCTAGGAGGATCTTTTAATCTTTACTGACTCAAAATCATTCTCAAGGAATGATCGATTCCTCTGTGATGTGATGTGTACAGGGATATAAACAATATAAGTAGTTTATATCATACTTTATGGAATGAAATATAGAAAAAATATGAATTATACTCCATCAATACCCATCACAGTGCATCAATAACTTCATAGTGCATTCAACGTCTAGATGATAGAACTAATAAATCTTCATCATCCCTGATTCATTGATTCACATGTGTCTTCACATTGTGAAAACATGGAATCACTTGTGTCTTCACAGTGTGACTTCATGATCCCTTAAAATCAGTATTCTATATATCTAGTCTTCAGGGTGTAACACCCTTATCTCACGATACTAATACTTGTAAAGAGTGAAACTGAGTTCTAGAAATAATCACTTCATAAAGTGTTCATTATCCTCATGGATTGAATTCTATCCTACAAAATAAATTGTACAAAAAATTTAGTAATCCTTATGAAAATTCATATTAACCATACGATGTAGGAATTTTCTTTGTAAATCATGTATTATTAATTCAAGGAACTACAATACCTGCCTAAAACATGTGGGATTATATCACTAAAGTGGCTTCCCCGTGGATATCCACTATATATATACTCAAGTACCTTGTTATGATTTTGGAGTGACCATAAGAATGAAAATGGAACTTCTCCCTGGTATACAAAGCTGGTAAAACATTTCTATCTCATTCATTCCTTTCTAATGGTAGTGTTTCTTATTTAGAGACCTCTTTGGCATACTATTCCACAAACACAACCCAGAAATTAGTTGATGATATACAACATATGATCATGAGTGCCCACAAATTTAATTTATATATCACTATTATCCACCTTCTCCATTAAAAAATAATGGTTCATCTCAGTGTGTTTCTTGTGACTGTTGTGATATATTGTTTTCTATTTTGATAGTACTTTTATTGTCTCATTGAATCATTATTGGATATTTAACCAAATAATTGATCTATTCCATCTAATTACATATCCATATAAAATGTGAATAAGTTTTTCTGACTGTGGGGGAAGCTGCAGTGGGGTGTGGTGGGGGAACGTTTGGGGGGTGACTAGGGGCAGGGGGCTGCTGTAGGGGGTTGGGGGTTTCCATGAGTAAGGGGATTGGGTGGTTGGGGTTTGTGTGTGTAGGGGGGGGGGGGGTGGGGAGGGTTGGGAAAGGGTAAGAAGGTTGGTGTAGGCGGTGGAATGAGAGGCTAGCGGTATGAGATAAAGGTAAAAGGGGATTGTGGGGGGAAATTGTAGTGGGGTGTGGGGCTTACTATAGTGTGGTGTGGGTGCTGCTGTAGTGGGATAGGGGTGGCAGGGGTTGTGGGGGCTATTGTAGGGGGTTTGGGGAGTGTCCAGGGGTAGAGGAATACTGGGGGGAAAGGGAAGTAGGGTTTCTTTAGAGGGTGTTAATGTGATGAGGGTCGGGGTGGCAATAGGGTGTGGGGGCTGCCGTAGTGGGGTGGGGTTGGGGGATACAGGGGGTAGGGTGATCGGGGGTTGGTGGTGGTGGGGGGGGGGAGGCATGGTTGGGTGGTTGCCAGGGGTAGGAGGGATGCTGAAGCGGGTTGGGGGTGGCCAGGGGCATGGGGGCTGTTTTTGGGGGTTGGGGTTGCAAGGGGTGGTGTGTATCCCAGGGAAGTAGGGCTGCTGTATGGGGGGTGGGTTCATATAATACCCCAATCTTCGATGGAAAATTTCTCTTTGAATAATGCAATAGCTTTCATTGTACGCAACTTCGAGATTCTAACACACCACGATCGATCAAACTAGCCATTACGAATAGTAATACCCACCGTTTGAAATTTTATAGATTTTTTTTCAAAATGGACTTCATTTTTGAATTTGGAATATCGAAATTAGCTTAGGGTGAATTTTTTATATTTATCTGAAAACTTTCAATTTTTGATGAATAGTGAAAAACACTACGTTATTGTTTAAAACAAAACTTTAATTTAATTAATTAATTATTTTATTTAAATTTATTTTAGGTCAAAGATGATATATAATACCTATATGTGTTCAAAGTAATTCATTGAAGTCATTTTGTAATAATTATATATATATATATAATGTTTTATTGAAGTTTTCACCGTCTTTTACCCACATCCTTGGAAAATTTGAAAATTTGCACAAAACAAAATTAAAACACATTTGTGAGTGGAATTTAAAAAATCCAAGAGACATGGTTGATATCAGTAAAAAATGTGGTTTCATAAGATGACAATACTTTTTTTGAATAGTAACTTTTTACGATTATTTAACACGGTTAAAGGTGAATAGCGTAATTAAGGGTAAAAATGATATTATTCTTACCCTAACACATGTACTAATTCTTTTGGATAAGTGTAATTCGAAAAAAAAACAACCATATGAATAAAATATGATCCTTTAGGTCCACTTGGATTAGATTAGGACATTTATTATTATTTAATTCATGAAGAGTTAAAAGAGTTAAATTATATGTTTAATAACTAAAACATTTATAATATAGGGTTATATAAGGTAAATTTGACTATAAATATTCATTAGTAATATAAAAATATTTCCTACATAATTTAATTTTATTTATAATTTTTAGATATTAAATAATTTAATATATTTATGACACAATGATGACGTAGTCATTACCTTAATAATGAAATTTTAAAATAATTGATATAATGAATTTCCAAATAAATGTAATTTAAGATTTTTTTTATGAAATCAAAAAAATTTATAGTTTAATATGACATTTTAGGATTGAAAATTTGAATTTATTTCTATGTGATAACGTTTTTTGGACTTTAACAAAAATAAATTATTAAATAATGTCAAAATTGACATCAATGAGTTTTTAAAACAAATACAATATTTTTTGTTGATATAACAATCATAAAAATCAAGGGTTCGGCCAAAAGACTAATATAATGTTATTTTTATCATTAATTAACCACTTGGTGTTCTATTGAGAGTTTATAGTATGTTTATTGACCATATAATATAAAAATACAAAGAGACATGGTAAATTTTAAACTATATAACTAAGAGTTAAATCTAAATGTTAAGGTTCATATAGTGACCCAAACCTATATAAAACATATTTTTTTGAGTGTGTTTCGACCCATAACCACCTTATCCTCGAAATAATTCATTTTTCTTCCTTTAGAAACCGAAAATGATTTTATTATAAAATAATATTTCAATCATTTCTTAAGTTTCCCCTCACCCCTCTTATAAAAGGGAACTTCCCCTTCTCTCAAATTCACACCTTTAAAGCCGTTTTTCTCTGCCAAAACCTACCCAAATATCCTACCAACTGTCCTCCCTTCATCCTAGAGGCCTTATTTTGATCATAAAGCCAACCTAAAGAGCCCTTTTGTCAAATTAAAAGGAAGAACCCAAAGAAGATTTAAATATATCACCACCATTTTCAAGTTATTTTATTCTTCCACAATCTCTTTCATTATTGATTCCATTATAAAATAATAAATCCAGTTTATTCTATATAATTTTATGGTATTATAAAAATTTTACAACCATATTATTTATTCAATCCGTCATATGAATGACCAAGTCACCGTATGTGTGTACGTACAACTTACCGTCTCCACGTCATGGTGTTGTTGTTTTTCAATAGATTATTTTCAGATGGGTATAATAATGATTTATAATTAATGTAAATAATAAATATAATACTTTAATTATTATTTATATACGATATAAAATCTATTTACATTCTATTTTAATATCAAAAGAATGATATTGTCGCTTGTGTGTAAGTGCAAATTATCATCTCCACGAAAGCGATGAGATTCATTCTGCATCGTAAACATTCAAGAATAATTTTCTTTTGATTATTAAAAATAATGTTTAAAGAGTTGATATCATTATGGATATAAATAATATACATCCCATCCTTGAAAAACATGACTCACGTAACAAATAATATAAAGGAATACGAACCTGTTAACACCCGAAAGGATGATAATACTAAAATATCATCAACAAATCAATATTGGAATATCATATATGATATCATATTAAGGTATATGTTTCTTTTATAATATAATAACAATTATTTCACCATTCTATAAGATTTTAACCTACCCTCGATAAAGGTAAAGTACAATATAAGGGTTATTTTTGCAATCTCTTTATTATCAAAGGATATTTTTACGAAAGTATCTACTTGGACCTCTTTATCATCCGCATCAATGTTTCTTAAAAATGTATTCCAAAACATTTTTTCTATTTACTAGAAAATGGTATAATGTCATTTATACCCATGTTTCACTTTTTACAAAATGGTTTTAAAGGAATATTTCCATCGTTTTCCAAACAAGGTACCGAATGACCTTTTCGAAAAAATTGTGTTAATAATGTTTTTTAACATATATGGCGAGTGAAACTCTTTCATTCCATTATAACATTGTCAAAGACTCCCTTACAAGAATATAATAATATTTTCAGAATATATTTTTTCTTTTATAATTATATGATTTATAAATGATTTCAATATAGAAATAGATATTTCTCTAAAAAAAGGTTTTGATTTCATCTATGTCAACATCATTTGATTGATTTTAAGTTTATTTGATGTTGATTTATTATGATACTAAACATACATATTGTATTGATGGTTTGGTGATATGTTTGACTATGTATGTGTTATTTTTATACCGTTCATGGTTTATGGATAACGTATTGAAAATTTTAATGCTAGTTTTAATCTAAATGTTTATGTTATGTTTAAACCTCTTCATACGTGGAATGAATTTGACTTAGTAAGTGATTGGTGGTGCCTTCTTTATGTCCTAGATGCATCGGTAGGTCTCATGAGACTAACTAGTGTCTTGGCACATGGCCTTGAATAAAATCTTATATTTAGTCTTGGCATAAGGCCTTGACTATATTGTTATGAAGTCTGGCATTATGCATTCAATCATTATGAAAGTGGATATTGATATTGCAGGTGATTATTGGACTAGTAGAATATCCATGTTAATATGTCAATTGAATTTTTTGATTTTAGAATTTTCTAAATTATGATGAAGTTCATGTTTAAACGTCTTTTGTTTTAGTCTTATACATTGCCTTTAAATTTTACGCATATTTATGAAAGATTCTGCAATATTGTTATCCTTTCTGAGAATTTGATCTCTCCCCTTTGAATGTTTTATTTTTCCTAGGATGCGAAGAAGTATATTATGACAGACATATAGGAATAGTCTATGTTATATCAGTGTGGACTATGGAGACTATGTTTTTGTAGTTTTCATTCTATAATTTAATGTAAAACTTATGAATGTATCTAGTATTTTCAAGGCTACTAAACTGATCGGTCTTTCAGTACATGATTATTTGTATCATGCCAATGTTATTTAATAATGCACCAACTCTAGGTAACTAGGGTCAGGGTGTTACAGTCGGTATCAGAGGAAGTTTAGTACTCACCTTAGAAACAGGATTTCGAAAAACTCTGATTAGAGAACCTTACCCTAATATAGACTTTGATGACTAGTATAGAAGAACTTCCTAGAATTTTGGTAATTATAGATTTTGTGTATTTTCCATTCAATACACCCTAGTATGGATACGAGCAAGTAGAGGGAGATCTGGCACAAATATACCTAGTAGTGAAAAATCCAACAAAGAGTTTCGTGCATGACCCGAGGTATCCTGGTACATGACAACGAGCCTTGATGAACTTTTGGTTACGACACTCCTGGTGGATATACATAAGATAAACCACAGTTACTTTACAAAACACTATGAAGGATTTATGAGTATATAACTCCTCAGTGAAAGCATTTTTTTATAATTATAGATTATATCAATAAACTGTTCAATTTGTGTTAACTGTTTTACATGTATGGAATTATGTATTGCGATTCATAAACTAATCTAGTGTATGCCATTGTTTATAAATGGCACCTAGTGGAATGAATGTAAATTATATCAACACACGTAATCCATGTAGGGGTTTCTCTCCTACTCAAGATAATTATAGTTGAGCTACAGAAGCAACTTGTATTGCTCAGCTTATCACGATACTAGGAAAACTCACTCAGGTTATAAATAATAACCTTAGCCATATGGAACAACCTGATCCACAACGTGAAGAATCAATGTTAGACCACTTCATGAGGAAAAAACCACCAAAATTAAATGGGAGTACAAATCCATTAGTGGCTGAGGAATGGATAAACTCTTCAGAGAAAATATTTCATGCTCTGGGAAGTAACGAAATGGAAAAAGTTGTCATGGAATTTTATCGCCTTACGGTAGATCCAGATCAATGGTGGTCATTGATTCAAAACACAATGGAAGATGATAAATATCAAATATGGAATAGAGGGAGTTTAAATATATTTTCATAGAAAAATACTTTCCTCATAACCATCAAGCAGATATGGAAAGGCAATTTTTGAGTCTGAGGAAAAAGGAGGATGAGAATGTCGCAAAGTATGAGGCTTACATTTCAAGGTGAGCTTCGCATGCAGAGGATTATATACATAAACCAAGGAGTAATATTGGTCGATTCTTTGATAGGTGAAAACCATTTCTCCAGTGTGCATTAGTCTCACAATATTCCTTTCCATACAAATATATTGTCTCTTGTGCTATCATGATTAAAAAGGAATTATCCAAGTCCTATAACATTAAATAAAAGAAAAAGAAGAAGAGATCTATTGAACAATCTTGAAATAGAAATAAGGGGATAAGGGAAAAGTTTATTATCCATCCTGCGGTAAATGTGGGATGAAACACCCCAGTACTTGCCTAAAGGAAATGGGAGTCTGCTACAAGTTTGGTGAATAAGGACACCAAGCTCGTGATTGCAAGGAGAATAAAGAGGCTGTCAATGTTGAATAAAACAATTGTAGTGAAAGGGGTCATTATGAAAATGAATTTCCTAAGTTCCAAAAAATAATACATCAGAAAAGTACAAGGGATAAAGTCCAAGATTATGCATACACTACTATAGAGGTTAATGCTTTGAAAGATATGGTGGTAGGTAATTTAATGGTTGTCTCAAGTTTAGAAAATGCTTCATTTGATTCTGTATCATCTCATTGTTTCATATCTTCCCAGTTTCCTATGAAAATTAGATATTTTTAATTTTACTTAACAAGGTAAGTTTTTGTCAAAACACCTAAGGGAAGTATCCTTGTAATAATGTTTTGTGAATCAATTCCCATCAGGGAATATAAATGTTCTTTATCTACTGATATCATTGTCATACCCATGATTGAATTTGATAGAATCCTCTGCATGGATTTCCTTTCATACCATGACGCAAAAATTTATTGTAAGAAGAAGGAAGTTATGATTTTTGATGACGATGAAAAAGAACACATTATATTTAGAGTAGAAATGTCACCACCTCATTCATATCTTGATCCACCCCCAATAGCTCATCTAAACTCAATTATTGGAGAGGAAGAGAATGAAAAAAATTTGTGTGAGGAAGAAAATGTTCAAAAAGAGGATGTACCTATTGTGAAAAAAATATTTATTTGTTTCGAGATGATTTACCTGGAAATCCTACAGAATGAGAAATTGAGTTTTCTATAGATTTAATTCCCGGTTCAATGCCCATATCAGAGACCCCATATATAATGGCCGATGTGTAATTAGTGTAAATAAATAAGAAACTAGAGGAATTGAGTAATATGGGATTTATCCACCATAGTGTTTCTCCATGGAGAGACCATGTCCTTTTTGTTAAGAAGAAATATGTATCAATAAGGTTGTTCATTGACTATAGGGAGATCATTACAATAAAGATAAAGATAATGTATCCCTAACCTCGCATTGATGATTTATTTGACCAACATCATGGAGCGTAAAATTTCTCAAAGATTGACCTTCGATCTGGATACCATCTATTGTGTGTAATGTAGGAATACATTCTGAAAAATACATTTCGAACCAGGTACATGCATTATGAGTTTATAGTAATGCCTTTTGGGTTGACTAATGCACCCACTCTTTTCATGGACCTACTGAAAATGGTTTTCAAGGAATATCATGATGAGTTTCTAGTGGTATTTTTTGACTATATATTGGTATAATCCAAAAGCTACGAATATCGTGAAAATCACTTTCACATTATTCTAAAGACTCTTAGAATAAATGAATTAAATGGGAAACTTAAAAAGTGTGAATTCTGGCTTCAGGAGATATATTTTCTTGGCAATATTTTATCTAATCATGGAATCTCTGTTGATCCTTCAAAGACCAGGGAAATCCATGAATGGATAGCACTGAAGATTATAAATTTGGTACATAGTTTTATTAATTAAAAGGTTATTATAAACATTTCACCCATATTTTTTCCTGGTTGGTTGTCCCATTAATAAATCTCACACGTAAAGGGGTTAAATTTTTTATAAAAAAGAGAATGAAAAAGGTTTTAAAGAACTGAAGAGAAGATTGGTCAATGCTCAAATCTAGACACTACCATCGAGGAATGATGGGTTTTTATTTATATTGATGCTAATAAGAAAGGACTTTCTTTTTTCCACATACAAGATGATATAGTTATTTCCTATGCACCATAGAAGATTAAAATTGATGTGAAAAACTATCCTACTCATGATCTAGAGTTAGAAACTATAATCATTGCCTTGAAGATATGGAGACATTATCTCATTACTGAAACTCTGAAATTTATTCTAATCACAAGATTTTGAACAATATTTTCTCAGATAAAGAACTCAACATGAGGCAAAGGAGATAGCTTGAACTACTCAAGGATTATGATTGCATTATACACTACCACCCAGGGAAGGAAAATAAGGTCGAAGATGCATTGAGTAGAAATGATCATGGAGTTTTGAAGAAGATGAGAGTTGAAAAGGATACTATATACATGGATATAATAAAGGTGGATATGGGAATAACCATGGAAGGTGAAACATAAAGGATTTGTCAAATGGTTTCCATTACATCTTTACTTGAAAGGATAAATAGTTGTCAGACTGATGATGAGGAGTTTCAAAAGAAGATTTATTCTCTGAATGACGGGAGATTGAGTGACATTATATATGAATATGAGATTTTGAAAATTGGGAAGAGACTTTGTATTCCCTATATACGTGATTTGACAAATGGAATTGTTAGATGATGCTCATAGTTCCAACTTATCTATTTACCCTAGTAGCACTAATATGTACAATGATTGGAAGGAGATTTTTGTTCGGACAACATGATGAATGAGAATGCGGATTTTGTGTCAATATTTGTGGTTTGTTAACAAGTGAAAGTGGGAAGACAAAAACAAGGAGGATTCATGCAACCTCTTCCCATACCTTAGTGGAAATGGGATAATATTATGATGGTATTTGTTATGGGACTACCAAAGACTCCTAGAAGGAATGATTCAATATGGGTCATTATTGATCATCTTACCATGTCAGCACATTTTCATTCTATAAGAAAAGATTTACCAATTGAAATTCTAGTAATACTATATAGTAATGACATTGTAAAACTTCATGGAGTACCCCTATCGATTTTTTCTGATCCTGATCCTCATTTTACATCACGATTCTGGAAAAGTATTCAGAAAGCCCTGGATACTAAACTTCATTAGAGCACTGCCAACCACCCTCAAAATGATGAAAATCATAATGGACTATTCAAACCTTAGAAAAAATGATGAGATCATGCTCACATGACCTTCAAGGTACGTGGAATCAATATTTTCCTCTGGTAGAATTTTCCTATTACAATAGCTTCCAATAAAGTAAACAGATGGAACCATATAAGGAATTATATTGAATGAGATGTCACACACAAACCTGTTGGGATGATGTTGGTGAAAGAAAACTCGTAGGCCCATAACATGGTGGGGAAACGATGGAAAAGGTTAAGGTAATCCAAACACACATAAAAGAATCTCAATGTAGGAAAAAGAGCTATGCTGATAACTGAAAAAAGGATTTGGAATTTCCGGTAGGAGATCATGTTTTCTTGAAGGTATCTCCATGTAAGGGAATTATATTATTTGGTAAGAAGGGTAAATTGGGTTCCAGGTACATTGAACCTTTCAAAATTCTATAATGAATTGGGGGTGTAGCTTATTGTTTGGTAATGCCCCCAAGTCTCTCCAACATTCATGATCTGTTCCACGAATCACTGTTGAGAAAATAATGCCTGACTCAAAAAATGTACTCACCTATGAAGAATTAGAACTGGAACCCGATCTGTCTTATTGCGAAGAGCCTATAAATATTCCTAATAGAGGAGAACAAGTGTTGAAAACCGGATGACTAGTTTTATAAAAGTTCTATAGAGAAACAATAAGATGGAAGAGGCAACGTGGGAACCCGAGGAACTTATGATGAAGAACCACCAGAATTTTTTTATTCAAAAATAGTCTAGATATTTTGAGGATGAAATTATTTGAAGGAGGGGAGAATGTAACACCCCAAGCTTCCATGGTACTTTTCCCTTTGAATAAAGTAATATCTTGATTTGTACGTAGCTTTGAGATTCTAACACACCATGACCAATCAAATTTGTCATTATCAATAGTAATACCCAATTTTTGAAATTTTATAAAGTTTATTTTTCAAAATGGACATTATTTTTGAATTCGTAATATCAAAATTAACTTAGGATGAATTTTAGGTATTTTTGTGAAAACATTCAACATTTGATGAATAGTGAAAAACACTATGTTATTGTTTAAAACCGACTTTTTATTTAAATAATTAATTATTTTATTTAAAATTTTTTAGGTCAAAATTGATACATAATACCTATTTAAGTTCAATGTATATCAGTGAAGTCATTTTGTTATAATATTAGATATATAATGTTTTATTGAACATTTCACCATCTTTTACCCACCTCCTAAGAGAATTTGAAAATGTGCATAAAAGATAATTTTATCGCTTCAATGATTGGAATTTCAAAAATATGAGAGACATGATTGATATTTTTATGAAAAATGTGGTTTAATAAGATGGAAATAATTTTTGGTGAATAGTTACATTTTATTTTTATTAACCATAGTTAAAAGTAAATAGGGTAATTAAGGGTAAAAATGTTATTATTCTTACACTAATTGTAACACCCTAAGATTTTATGAGAATTATTATTTTTAATTTCTTTGATTTATTTTGTTGTACGCTACACTAAGATTACCTTGCGCTATATGAAACACTGTATTAGCTTGTAGTATATGCAACACTATTTTTGGCTTTCATTACACGCAAGAGCAACCTTTCTCGATAGCCTGCGTTGTACGCAATACCGAGTTTCACTAATCAATTATATGTTATTATAATTTTATATAAACTAGATGTTAGGAATTGTAGTACCAAATTTTTGAAATTTTATAAATTTTATCTTTCAAAATGGACTTAATTTTGGGATTCGAAATATTGAAATTATCTAAGTGTGAATTTTCGGTATTTTTCTAAAAACATTCAATTTTTTATGAATAGTGAAAAACACTGAGTTATAGTTTAAAACTGAATTATTATTTAAATAATTACTTATTTTATTTAAATTTATTTTGAGGTAAAAATAGATACATAATATTTATATATGTTCAATGTAATTAATTTTAATCATTTTGTAATTATTTTAGATATATAAAAATTTTATTGAACTTTTTACCATCTTTTACTCACCTCCTAGGGGAATTCGCAAATTTACTGAAAACATAATTTTACTGCTTCTGTAAGTTGAATTTAGAAAAAAAGAGAGACATGTTTAATATCAAGGAGTAAAATGTGGTTCAATAAGATAATAATAATTTTTGGTGTATAATATCTTTTTTACTTTTATATACCACGGTTAAAATTAAATTGGGTAATTAAGGGTAAAAATGATATTATTGTTATCCTAACACATGTCCTAATTCTATTGGATAAGTATAATTCGTCCAAAAAAACCTTCGGAATAAAATATTACCATTTTGGTTCACTTGGATTAGATTTGGACATTTATTATTATTCAATTCAATGAAGAGTTAAAAGAATTAAAATCAATGTTTAATAAGTAAAACATTTTTAATATAGATTTATACATAAGATAAATTCAACTATAAATATTCATTAAAAATATAAAAATATTTCATATATAATGGTATTTTATTTATAATTTTTAGACAATATTTCATTTAATTTATTTTTGACACAATGATGATGTAGTAATTACCCTATTAATGAAATATTAACATAATTGATATTATAAATTCCCAAATAAATGTAATTTGAGCATTTTTTTTAATTAAAACAATTTTCTAGATTAATATAACATATTAGGTTTGGTTAGATGATTTTTTTGAAATAATAATACTTTTATGAATTTAGAATAAACAAATACAAAATAGTGTCAAAATTGACAGAAAAGAATATTTAAAACAAATATTATATTATTAATGGATATAATGGTCCTAAATATCTAAGGTTCGACCAAAAGACTTATATAATAATATATATGACATTAATGAACCAATTGGGGTTCTATTGACAGTTAATTGTATGTTTATTTACTATATAGTGTAGGAATACATGAAGACACGGTAAAAGTTAAATTATTTAACATAGAGTTAAATCTAAATGATAATGTTAAAATGGTACCATAAACATGTCTAAAACCTATTAGTTGAGAGTATTTAGACCCATCCCCACCCTATACTCGAAATAAGTCACTTTGGAGTGATTATTAACTGAATATGAATTTATTATAAAATAATATTTTATGTTTTTTCAAAGGTGCCTCTCTCATCCCTTATAAAAGGGAACCTCCTCCCTCTCATATTTACACAATTTTGAGCCTTCAATATAACCCAAACCCTGAAAATTTCTCTTCTCAACCTCTCTAGTTATATCATTGAGGTTATCTTTTTTTCTAAAGGCCAACCCTAGTTCCCTAAGAAGAAGTTTAAAAGAGGAACGCCGAAGAAGAGGTAATCTCTTCTACCGATTCTTTCAAGTTTATTTATTCTTCCACTTCCTCCTTCATTGTTGTTTCCATTTGAAATAATAACTCCATTATCGTCTATATTAATTTATTTTATTATAAAAATGGTACAATCATATTAGTTATTTTCTCCATACTATGAAAGAAAAAGTCACCACAAATGCGTATGTATGACTTACCGTCTCCACATCATGGTGTAGTTTGTTATTCAAACATTTAATCATTTGGATGGGTATAATAATGATTTTAAATGATATAAATAATAAATATAACATTATTATGATTCTGTATATATGATAAAATATCCAATTATATACTATTTTAATATCAAAATAATGATATCATCGCTCGTGCGTACGTACGAACTACCGTCTCCACGAACGCGATGAGATTCATTTTCCATGATTAAACATTCAAGTATGAGTAAAAAGTATATATAATAAATAATCATGAATTATATTACATAATAATTATACTGTATTTATGTACATATATGTTTCATTTACATAATTCCATTCAATTCAATAAGGAAACGATAACAACGTTCATGCGTGTGTACGGTCTACCGTCTCCATGAACGGTGTATTTCATTCCATTTATAGATCTATCATATATATTTATATTCTGAATATATATTATTCATGTTTTACATTATTTAATTAAGTAAATCATGATATATCTAATAATATCAAGAATAAAAATTCGAAACACTAATGATAAATGAAACGATTTTACCGAAAACACTGCTTTAACATTGAATTTACAAAAGAACGGATAATATAAAGTCATAAGTGAACCTTATTTGATATCATAACAATGAAAATGATTCTGTAATAAATCAAAGACATTATTTAAATCATTATATAGGAGGTTTGGATACGTATGAATCATATCAGACCTAGGGTAAGGATAAATTTTCAATGTCAATTTTATCCGAGATTGCGTATATGTATGTATTTACTGGCGTTATATTTTTCATCCATCTCCATAATTGTTTTTCATAATGTGTTTACCATTCTTCCATGTATGTTTAAATTCATGTTAACAACTCTTTGACTGTTACATTATGTCATGAAAGGAATCTTTTTTTTATCATACGAGGATCTTTTTGAATTTTCCGGCAAAAGTACGAGGATAATGTTTTTTTAACTTATATGGCACGAACAGATTTCTACAGTTTCAAAATGACTTATTTTCATGAAGCTTACTCTACAATATTTCATGACTATTTTCAATAAAATCATTTTATTTTAAAATATCATGTCATTTTGAGAAAATAAAATTATTTTAATGAAGAAAATATATTTTCCTCAAGAATTCATTTCATGTTTTTTATCAAAACCATTTTCCATCTAAGATAACATTATTTTATCTGTATTTTTCAAGTATAATGTCTCTATAAATTAAATGGCTTCACTTTTGTTATGATGAAATGATATCCATTTGTTTTCTATGGATTATGTTATGATGGTATGATGATTATGAAACCCATTTTATTAATGAATGATTAATTTTTATGTTGTGGAACACGTAAGAATGATTTCATTATGAGATATGTGGGACCAATATCTCCCTCTAATGCATTGGGTGATGCTTTATATCTCATGAGATAGACTTGGGTAGAACGACAAGTAAAATCTGGTTCTGTAATATAGGGTTGGAATGACAAGTAATCCCGGTTCAGTAATGGACTTTGTCCATTATGATGGACTTGGCAACAATGCCTTGGCAGCTATGGAAATCATATCATCTTCTTAATTGTTTTCCAAAATTACAGGTCTTATTCCCATGTTATTTCATCATTATTGATGTTCTATTATTATATATTCCATAGGTACTACCATGTTTAATGTTTTTTCCCATGATTGTGATGTTTAAACATTATGTTCATGTTTTTACGTTCAAATGTTTACAGATTGTTTTATGTTCTCCATTTTTACCCTTACTAAGAATTTGAGATCTCCCATTTTTATGTTTTATTTTCCCCAAGACATAAATAATTGTTTTAAGTAAGAAAAAAAGGGTAAGATCTCTATTGGAGATGTTGAAATCTTTCAACATGATTAGAAGTCAATGTTCCATGTTTCCAAAGACACTAAACTATTACGGTCCTTCGATGTCAGTTTTTGTTATGTATTAAGTATTCTGAAAAAGTAATGTAATTTCCATGTGCGACAAGGTTTGGGTCTCTACAATTTTAATTACAGCAAAGGTTTAGTTATCCTTTGGAAACTAGGATACAAAAACATTAGTGAAGTCCCTAATGATATTTCTAAGGTATATCTAGGGATGTCTCTAAGGTTAAGTATAAGGATAAGTTGTAGTCCTAGAATTATGGTAAAGATCATAGAATTAATCATAATATGTTATATTTTTAAGGTACTCCCCCTTTATTATGTTGACTTAATATCATGTTTTTTTCCTCTTACACTATTCTTTTTGGGTTTTAGATGATGGATAGAACCCTTAGGAACCGTGTTGATCAATGTAATGGGAAAGGAAATGATTTTCCTCCTGAAAAAACCAATGTTATGGGAGATGGAGTGAAAAATATTATTTCTATACTTACACAAGGTAAGAATCATTCTGGACTTCCGACTGAGCAGAAAAGGGAAAAATTTTCTATTGAATCCTTCCTGAGGAAACATACACCTTTTTTCAATGGGTCTTCTGATCCACTTATTGGTGAATAATGGATCAGGACCATTGATTAGATATTTTCCATACTTCGATGTTCAGAACATGAAAAATTCATTCTGGATGTTTACCATTTAGAAGGTCAAGCAGACCAGTTGTGGACTCTAATTAAGAATACAAGGCCCCAAGGTGAAATTGAATCCATGGAATGAGAGGAGTTCAAGAACTTATTTTTTAATAATTATTTCCCACGTATTCTTTGAAAAAATTTGGAAAAGAAGTTCCTTGAGCTTAAGCAAAAGAATGGTGAATTTTTTGGTATATATGAGGAGAATTTTACAAGTCTTGCATGGTATGCATCTGCTATCAAGGTAGAACTGTAATTTGGTGTTACATATCCATCTCATGGTTTAGACAAGAAACAAAAGGTGGAGTTCAAGGAAAAATCTCAAAACAATGGTGAAAAGAAGACGAATGTTTCTTTATGCTAAAAGTGTGGAAAGAAGCATGGTGGAGATTGTCTTAATGAAACTAGAAAATGTTTTAAGTGTTGAAAACAATGTCATCGAGGAGTTGAGTTTTGAATTAATGGAAAAAGGGTAGGTAATGATGTGAATAGAGAATAGACTACAGAGAATGCAACACCAACACATCAATGCTACAAGTGCAAGGAAATGGGGCATTATGCTAATCAATTCCCTAATCATGGGGTTAATGATGATCGACGTGAACAACCTCTTAAGGGAACAAACAAAGGTAAGTAACATGAAATCACTATTTGTGATGCTGAGTATGACATTGGTTTTGTGGAATGATTAAGTTTTTATATAATTGGATTTCAAAATAGTATCATGGAATCTCATTTATTGTATCGTGGAATTTTGGAATATCTATGTATCAGTTTTCAATAAATGTATGGAACCAGTATCCATGAAAAGTGATTGAAATATTTTTGGGAAGCAGATGATATGTGGATAATTAAGGGATAAATAGATAATGAAATGTTTGATAGTATTAATGATCTCATGACCGATATAAGGACAAATTGATATCATAGTTGGAGTATATATAAATTTTGGGATTTTGGTATGTGGAAAGATTTAACTTTTAACATCATTCATGTTTTCACTAAGGTTCATTTTTTAGGAGAATACAAGATTAAGGTATTTAAATAGTTGTAATGTGACCAACAAGATATATCATATGATATATGGGTGATAAATGATTGTATTCACAAGCTTTGTTGATGACACTTATAGTAATCGCTGTCTTTATACTATGATCTTGGATAGAAGTATTTTGGATAAGCCTAAAGATTTGAAATGGATTATGTTGGAAGTAAGATAATAATGTTTAAGGATAAAAACTTTTTTCTATATTATTTCTGGAATGTTATAATAGTATAGTTTTAGAAAAAGGACAACATGCAGGACGGGTGACAACTTGTTGCGTGGGACAAGGTTACGAGAATCAAACCCACAACCGAAGTGTGACATGCATTTATCACCTACCACTGGCCTACAAGAAGTCCCTGGTTAGTAGAAACAAGTTTTATTTTCATAGAGGAATCATAGATGATGTATAAGTCCATTTTAGGAACCATATACAATTGATCTCACCATAGATTGACTTATGTATATAACTTTTCCTAACCTTATGATTGAGACAGATGGAATGACCTATCATTTTATCACATGATCTGCTAACACTTAATGGAAGTCAAGTTAAACTTCATTTATTTTAGAGATGATGTGGAAATTATTCAAGGCACAAAAAACAATGCGATTGTACCAAAATCTAGTAAGTATTTCTTTTAATTCAAAAATTCTTCAACATTAGGCAAATGATCTTGAAACCAAAAATGTTTTTCTAGTATTCTCAAATCCTATGAATCAGATGGTACCTTAGATCCCCACAAATTTATGGCTTTGAGATTGTTGGATTTTTCAAATCCATTTCCACTACCACTCTCTATCAGAACATGATGGTTAGATTTCTCTTCCATATCCACATCTTCTCCTATATACTCTTATGTGGAAACCCAGTGATGAGTTACTTTGGGTATCCGTTACGTTACTAACATTCCTTTTTAAAATGGTTTTTGAGTATTCATTTTTACGTTATGGGATTATATGAAAAAAACATTCAAGTAGAAAACCATTTATTACCCCGACAAATTTCGAGGGCAAAATTCATTTTAAAGGGGTAGAATGTAACACCCCGAGATTTTGTGAGAATTATTCTTTTTAATTTCTTTGAGGTATTTTTTTGTATGCAACACCAAGATTATCTTGTGCTATATGCAACACCATATTAGCTTTTATTATACGCAACACTATTATTGGATTTCATTACACACAAGAGCAACCTTCCTTGATAGCATGCATTGTATGCAATACTGAGTTTCACTAAACAACGATATGTTATGAAAATATTATATAAAATATCTGTTATGAATAGTAATACCCACTTTTTGAAATTTTATAAATTTTATCTTTAAAATGGTCTTTATTTTTGTATTCTAAATATCAAAATTAGATGCGGGTGAATTTTTGGTATTTTTAAAAAAACTTTCAATTTTTGATGAATAGTGAAAAATACTGAGTTATAGATTAAAACTGAATTTTCTTAAATAATTATTTATATTATTTAAATTTATTTTTAGGTCAAAATAGATACATAATACCTATATAAGTTCACTCTAATTTATTGGACTAATTTTATAATAATTTTAGATATATAAAAATTTTATGGAACTTTTTACCGTCCTTTACCCACATCGTAGAGGAATTTTCAAATTTACATAAAACTTAATTTCACTGCCTCTGTGAGTTGAATTTAGAAAATTAAAGAGACACAGTTAATATCAAAGAATAAAATGTGGTTCAAAAAGATAAAAATAATTTTTGGTGAATATTGACATTTTACTTTTATTTACCACGATTTAAAGTAAATATAGTAATTAAGGGTAAAAATGATATTATTATTACCCTAACACATGTCCTACCTCTATTGGATAAGTATAATTCGACCAAGAACGACCATTGGAATAAAATATGACCATTTAGGTCCACTTCTATTAGATAATGAAAGTTATTATTATTTAATTCAAAGATGCGTTAAAAGATTTAAAATCAATGTTGAATAAGAAAAAAAAATTAATATATGGATATACATAGGATAAATACCGTTATAAATATTCATTAGAAAGATAAAAATATTTCCTACATAATGGTATTTTATTTATAATTTTTAAACATTAAATATTTTAATTTATTAATGACACAATGATGATGACGTAATTACCTTATTGATGAAATATTAAAATAATTGATATTATAAATACCCAAATAATTGTAATTTGAGACTTTTTATGAATTAAAATAATTTTCTACGTTAATATAACATATTAGGGTTCGTTAGATGATTTTTTTTCCAAAGAATAATGCTATTATGAATTTCGAAAAAAAATACCAAATAATGTCAAAATTTACATAAAAGAGTTTCTAAAACAAATATTATATTATTAATTTATATAATGGTCCTAAAAATATATGGTCCAGCCAAAAGATTAAATTATTTAACATAGAGTTAAATCTAAATGATAAAGTTAAAATGGTAACCTAAACTTGTCTAAAACCTATGTTTGAGAGGATTTTGACCCATCCCCACCCTAGCTTTGAAATAAATCACTTTTAAGCCATTATAAATCGAGTATAATTTTATTATAAAATAATATTTCATGTTTTTTCTAAGGTGCCACTATCCTCCCTTATAAAAGGAAAACTCATCCCTCTCCTCATTACACAATTTTGAGCCTTTAAGCTCGGAAAAACCCTGGAAATTTCTCTTCTCAACCTCTCTAGTTATATCATAGAGGTTCTAGACTTTTCAAAATAACAACCCTAGTTTCCTAAGAGGACGATTAAAAGAGGCACGTCGAAGAAGAGGTTGCATCTTCTACCGATACTTTCATGTTTTTTTCTTCTTCCACTTCATCCTTCATTGTTGTTTCCATTATAAAATAATAACTCCAGTATATTCTATATACTGGGATGTTAATATAAAAATGGTACTACCATATTAGTTATTTAAATCATCCTATGAATGAAATGGTCACCACACGTGCATACGTACGACTTACCATCTCCATGTTGTGATGTAGTTTGTTATACAAACATTTCTTCATTTGGATGGGTATAATAATGAGTGTAAATTATTTAAATAATAAATATAACATTATTTTTATTCTATATATATGATATAAAGTCCAATAATATATGATTTTAATATCAAACGAATGATATCATCGCTCGTGTGTACGTACGGACTATCATCTCCACGAACGCGATGAGATTCATTTTCCCTGATTAACCATTCAAGTATGATTATAAAGTATATATTATAAATAATTGTGATATATATTAAATAATAATGATTCTAGATTTATTTACATTTATTTTTCATTTAATTAATTCCATTCAATTCAATATTGAAACGAAAACAGTGTTCATGCATACATACAGCCTACCGTCTCCATGAACAGTGTATTTCATTCTGTTTATCAATCAATAATATATATTTATATGATGAATATATATTAGTAATGTTTTAAATTATGGAATTAATTAAATCAAGATATAACTAATAACATCAGGAACAAAAAGTCGAAACACGTACGATAAATGAAACGATTTTACCCCAAACTCAGCTTTAACATGGAATTTAGAAAAGAACGGGTAATATAAAGTAATAAGTGAACCATACATGATATCATAAAAATGAATATGATTTTTTAATAATTCAATGAAATTATTTAAATCATTATACCAGAGGTTCAGATATGTACGAAGCATATCAGACCTAAGGTAAGGGATAATTTTTCAATCTCATTTTTATCCGAGATTGCTTATACGTATGTATTTACTGGGGTTATATTTTTCATCCATGTCCATAAAAAAATTGTTTTTAATAAAGTGTTTAACATTATTCCATGTATGGTTAAATTAATGTCTACCTCTCTTTGACTATTACATTGTGTTATGGAAAAAATCTTTCTTTTGTTTACCATACGAGGAACTTTTTGTCTTTTTTCAGAAAAAGTACGAGGAGAATGTTTTTTAAACTTATAGGGTATGAACAGAATTTTACGATTTCAAAACATCTTATTTTTATTAAGCTTAATCTACAAGGTTTCATGACTATTTTAAAAAAAATCTAATTCTATTAAAATTGCCTGGAATTTTGTGAAAAGAAATTGATTTTGAAGAAGAAATAATGTTTTCCTCATGAAATCATTTCAAGTGTTTTATCAAAACCATTTTACATCTAATATGACATTATTTCATATTTGTATGTTTCAAGTATAACATTTGTATGATTTAAATTGTTTCAATTTTCTTATGATTACATGATATGCATTTGTTTTATATGGATTATGGTATGATGGGATGATTTTTATGAAACTCATTTCATTCTTCGGGTTATGATGAAGGATTTATATTTATGATGTGGCTCATGTAATAATGATTTCATTATGAGATGGGTGGGACCTATATCTCCCTCAAATGCATTGGGTAAAGGTATATATCTGATGAGATAGACATGGCTGGAACAGAAAGTAAAATATGGTTCAGTAATATAGGGCTGGAATGGAAAGTAATCCCGGTTCAGTAATGGACTTTGTCCACTATGATGGTCTTGGAAGAAAATCCTTGGCTACTATGGAAATCATATCATCTGCTTAATTGTTTTCCACAAATACATGTTTTATTCCCATGCTATTTTATCATGATTGATGTTCCATTACGATATATGCCTTACGTACTACCATGTTTAATGTCTTTGATCAAGATTTTGAGGTTTAAAAATTATGTTCATATTTTTATGATAAAATGTATATGGATTGTTGTATATTCTCCATGTTTACCCTTTCTGACCATTTGAGCTCAACCCTTTTTATGTTTTAGATTCCCCAGGATATTAAGAATGGTTTTAGGTAAGAAAACAAAAGTGTAAGATCTTTATGGGAGATGTTGAAGATCTTTCAACATGATTAGAAGACTATGTTCCAGGTTTCCAAAGACAAAAAACTATTACGGTCCTTGGATGTCAGTTTTTATTATGTATTATGTATTCCGCAAAAGTAATGTAATGTCCATGTATTTCAAAATTTGGGTCTCTACACTAACACATGTCCTAATTCTATTTGATATGTGTAATTCGACCAAAAACAACCTTAGGAAGAAAATATGATCCTTTAGGGCCACTTGGATTAGATTAGTACATTTATTATTACTTAATTCAAAGAAGAGTTAGTGTTAAATTCAATGTTTAATAACAAAACCATTCATAATATATGGTTATACATAAGACGAACTCAACTATAATTATTCAGTAGAAATATAAAAATATTTCCAATATAATGAAATTTTGTTTATAAATTTTAGACATTAAATAATTTAATTTATTTATGACACAATGATGACGCAGTAATTATAATAATAATGAAATATTAGAATAATTGATATAATAAATATCCAAGTAAAGGTAATTTAATTTTTTTTGATGAATTCCACTAATTTTCTAGGTTAATATGACATTTTAGGATTGAATATATGAATTTAGTTTGATGTAATATTGTTTGTAGGGATTTAACAAAAATCAATTATTATATAATGTCAAAATTAACATAAATGAGTTTTTAAAACAAATACAATATTATTGGTTGATATACTAATCCTAAAAATATAAGGTTCATCCAAAAGACTTATATAATGATATGAGTATCATTAAAGAACCATTTTGGATTCACTTGGTTGTTTATATAATGTTTATTAACCATAAAATATAAAAATACAAAGAGACTTGGTAAATGTCAAACAATTTAACTAAGAGTTAAATATAAACGATATTGTTAATATAGTGACCCAAACCTGTATAAATCCTATTTTTTTAGTGGAGTTTGACTCATCCCCACCTTATCCTCGAAATAAATCATTTTAGATCCTTGAGAAACTGAAAATTATTTTATTATAAAATAATATTTCAATCTTTTCCTAAGGTGCCCATCAGCCCTCTTATAAAAGGGCGCTTCCCATTATCTCAAATTCCCATCATAAATCCATTTGGCTCTGATATACCCTACAGAAATATCCTCTCAACTATCCACCCTTCATCCTAGAGGCCTTATTTTTATCAGAAATCCAATATATGGAGAACTCTTGATCAAATCAATAGGAAGAAGACGAAGAAGAGAATAATATCTCACCATCTCTTTCAAGTTATTTTATTCTTCCACTTTATCATTATTTTTTGTTTACATTCTAAAATAAAAAATCAACTGTCTTCTTTATACTGTGATGTTATTATAAAAATTGTACAACCATCTTAATTATTGTATCCATCATATGAATGACAAAGTCACCATACGTGCCTATGTATGGCTTACCACCTCCATGCCGTGGTCTAGTTGTTATTCAATACATTATTTTTATATGGAAATAACAATGATGTATAATTGATGTAAATAATAAATATAACATGTTAATGAATTTTTATTTATGATATACAATCAATTTACATATTATATTAATATCAAAAGAAGGATATTGTCTCTCATGCATACATACATATTACAGTCTCCACGAACGGGATGAGATTCATTCCCCATCATAACCATTGAAGAATAATTTTCATTTGATGAATAAAAATAGTGTTTAATGAGTTTATATGATTATGGATATGAATAACATACATCCAATCCATTACAAACATGACTCATGTAATAATGAATATAAAGTAAAATGAATAAGTTAACACCTGAAACTACAATAATACTAAAATATTATTATCAATTCAATATTGGAAGATCATATATGATATCATATTAAGGTATATGGTTCTTGTATAGTTTTATAAGAATTATTTAACCATTATACAGGATTTTAACCTACCCTCGACCAAGGAAAAGTAGAACGTAAGAGTTAATTTCCCAATCTCTTTATTATCCATGGTTGTGTTAACATGAGTATCTACAGGGACCTTTTTATCATCTACATCCATGTCCCTTAAAAATGTATTCCAAAACCATTTTACTATTTACTATACTATTTTTTAAATTCATTTATACCCTTTTTTGACTTTTTATAAAATGGTTTGAAAGGAATCCTTCCATTTTTTTATAAACAAGGAACCTTATGACATTTTCGACAAAGTTATGGTAAGAATGTTTTTATTAACTTATACGGTGGGTGCGGATATTTTCTGTCGTTATAACATCATTGAAGCTTCCTATAAAAGCTTATAAGAGTATTTTCAAAATAAATATTTTCATTGATAATTATATGTCTTTTAAAAAATTTCAAAATAGAAAGAGTTATTTCTATAAAAAGGATTGTATTTAATCTATGTCAATATACTTTGAGGGATTTTAAGATTATTTGATGTTGATTTATTATGATACAAAACATCCACATGGTATTGAATGTTTTTTGATATGTTTTACTTTATATTTTTTATTTTTATACCATTCATGGTTAATGGATAAATTATTGACATATCATGTGCTAGTTTTAATATGAATGTTTATGTAATGATTAAACCTTTTCATATGAGGAATTCATTTAACTTAGTATGTGACGGGTGGTGCCCATTATAGCTCCTCGATGTATCGGTAGGTTTGATAAGAAAAACTAGTGTCCTGGAACAAGGCCTTGACAAAATATTATTTTTAGTTTTGGCACATGTCCTTGACTATGTGGTTATGAAGTCTGGCATTATAAATTCAATCATTATAAAAGTGGATATTAATATTGAATGTGGTTATTCGGCTAGTAGAATATTGTTGTGAATATATAAATGGAATTATTTGATTTTAGCTTTTCCATATTATAATGATGTTAATTTTTATATGTATATTGTTTTAGTCTTATACATTGTCTTAAAATTGAATTATTATTTATGAAAGTTTCTGGAATATTGATATCCTTACTGAGAATCTGAGCTCATCCCTTTCTATTTTTTATTTTTCCTAAGACGTGAAAAAGTATATTATGACTGGCCTGTAGGAATAGTCTATGGGATATGTGTGTGGCCTATAGGTACTATGTTGTTGTAGTTTTCATTTTATAAAATAATTTAAAACTTATGAATGATTTTATTATTTTCAAGATTACTAAACTGATAGGTCTTTTGGGACATGATTCCTTGTATCATGCTAATGTTATTTAATGATTCACCGACTTTGGGTAACTGGGGTCAGGGGATTCGAATGTAGGGGTGGTTAGGGATTGGGGGATGGTGGTGGAAGGGGGTTGTGTGGGATAGTGTAGTGGGTGTGTGGGGGGGGGGGAGGGGAGGGTTGGGGGAGGGTAGCAGGGGCTGTGGATGCGGTAGTAGGGGGTTGTGGGGGGGTGTCCATGTACAGGAGGTATTCTTGGGGGTGGCTACAGAAGGGGTTGGGGTGGGAGTGTGGTGTGGAGGCTGCAATAGTGGGGTTGATAGGGGTGTAAGGGGTTGTAGAAAAGGAGGCTAGGGGTTAGAGGGCTTCTGTTGGGGGGTGGGGTGGTCAAGAGTTTGGGGTGGCAGTGGGGTGGGGGGATGCTGCTGTTGGGGTGGGGGTGTGGTGGGGGTTGGGGTGGCCATGGGTAGGGTGGCTACTCTAGGGGGTGGTAGGGAGTTGTGTGGGTGTGTGTGGTGGGCGGGGGATGTCTAGTGTGTTATCCACATGGTAGGTAATATACATGAGATGAGTTCACCTTCTTCCCTATGATATACAAGGAAAATAAATGATGAGTATAGGGAACTCCTAGGGCCTGATCCTATCATTAGAGGAGTTCTCAAAGGTATCTTTTGAAAGACACATACTCCCCATGAAAACAGGATCTGAGGTTGTGTATTCCATGGGGGATAACATGTTTATCTGATGGATGCATATTAGAATTTGGTGTGGCCTTCATTTGAAAATGACAAAATATGTGCTCTTGATGTTTATATAGGGTTGAGAATCACTCACATTTGAGGGCAGAAAAAATGAAACTGAGGATGACAGGGACGTCGAAGATCTGTGTATGAGTGAGGAGAATAGTTTATACATGAATAGTGTGAATTGAAATCAAAATACACTTTTGGTGGAAGATATCATTCTTGAGAGGATTGAGATTTGACAACATGGAGGGCTCTCAAAAACATGAGGACTAACATTGTAGATCAGTGTCACTCTTATTTTTGTTCTTGTTGTGCAATACTGTCCTCAACATCTAAAATAATTCCAGCATTCTTTCCTTACCCTACATGAGTAAAAATTTATATTATATAATCTTAAGACTCCCTAGTTTTTATAAAATAAATCAATCATTCTTTACTATCCATACAATAGTATAAGTTTAGATTATACTATCTTATGCCTCCCTAGAGTGTCTAAAAAAACCAAGCTTATTTTCCATTTCCTACAGTAGGAGAAGTTTAGATTCTAAAAAGAATGATTTAATTATTCATTAAAATTATCATGCATTTTCAAATATTCTCTAGTTTTCTTTCTATTTGTTTACATGATGAGATAATATTTTATTTTAGGGTTCATTGTTTATTGTGTTTTTTCTTAAACAATGAAATTATATGCATGCTCACACCCCTTATTTTGAAAATTATTCATTGTAGAAAATATACTAGTTTGTTTAGAAATCCTTTTGAGTGTAAAGTTCATTTGAATGTTGTTATGGATGCATTTCATGCTTTGTTTGTTGATATTCAATTCGAATTTTAATTAGTAATGTTCATGTGAACTATTAAGATGAATTACAATTTCTAAATCTTGAGTTTTCTGCTGGTTTCAAAAAATTTATATGTGGGAATAAGATTCAAATAGTTCGTTCTTTCCTAGTTTATAGGTGATTCATTTTTCATACCATATTTTTACAAAAAATATAAAGAGAAATGAGTATTGGGATTGAAAGCTATCACTAAGGGGGTATTATACCTCATTTAATTTTCTGTTTTCTATTCATTCCACTTAAATTCAAAATGCATGTTGAGTTTTTTTGTAACTACTTTGATATGTTATATTGATATTATTGGGTGAATAGCATGTGGTCTTCATATACTGAAAATGACGTTTATATAAATACAAATAAAATTTCATTTAATTATAATACATGACATTTCTATAAATTCATGTAGTTACTTTTACTAAACATGTGAGTAATACTATTGGGTTCATTTTCTTTCAACAAATAACATGGAAAAACAATGTAATTATGTAATCATGTGTAATTCATTGAATTATGTTACTGATTTAGTGATTAATTAATTATTTTTTCCAAAATAATTCATCAAAAAATTGGTATAGATTAGTAATGTTCATAAAATCTTGTACATATTTAACTATTTTCATATATTAGTACAACCTTAATGGAAGAATATGTTTCTACATTTAGTTTGTAAATGTTATTCTGAAATTTAAATTTCAACAGAATTGATTTACATAGTCATAAAATTTTCCATTGTATATCATTAAAAATATAATGATCCATTCATTTAAACATCCATTTAATGGTTGTATAATCCATTTAATCCATTTTTTTTTTGAATTTATACGTTCACATACCTGACTCTGTGTGTAAGTCCAACCAGTAGCATGTGAATGACTTATACGAAAGGGTTGTTAGTGAATTCATGAAGATGGAAAAGGTCCTTTAAAATTAATTCTTTGTCTCCATATTCTTTAATACATGTTGTGTGTTTATAAAATACTACCAATGAGTTTGAATCTATTTACGTTAGTGGATTTTTGTTTTTAATTTGATTTTTTACCCTCATTTATTTGTTAATTCATCTGGTACAGTTGTGGGTGAAGTTGTATGTTTATATTTGTTATCTAAAATAAATCATATTTTTATATATGTGTGTGTGTATATTCAATACTTTTTAGGAAAAATGAATTAATATTTTTTATATGATATAAATTATATATCCACACTTTTACCATTAGCAGTAGGTCACCGATTACACAGGGGGTGTCTGGGGAGAGTTGTCTAGGGGGGGATATCTAGATGGGATAAGAATGTCCAAGATGGGGGGTGGGGGTTGTAGGAGGGTGGGTGACTACATGGGGGTAGGATACTACAAGGGGGTTGGGGTGTGAAATGGGCTGTCTAGGGGGGTGTAAGGGGGATGTCTAGTGGGGTGGTAAAATACAAGGGGGTGTTCAAGGGGGTGCAAGGGGGAAGTCCAGGGGTACAAAGGGATGTGTTAGGTGGGGGGGGGGGGGTGAAAGTGGCATGGGTGTGTGGGGGGTTGAGGGGTGGGTTGTTCCAGGGGAATGTCTAGGAGGAGGGGTCGGGACATGGGTGTGCAAGGGGGTGTAAGGGGATACCAATGGGGTGCACAGGGTGTCTAGTGGGGGTGCAAGGGGCATGGGTGTGGAGGGGGTGTTCAAGGGGGATGTGTTGGGGTTGAAGGGGTGTCTGGGAGGGGGGGGGGCTGTCAAGGGGGGTTTCTAGGAGGAAGTTTCTAGAAGGGTGGGGGTGTCCGGGTGGGGGTGTCTAGGAGGGAGGGAGTTGTCCTGGTTGGAGGGGGTGTATAGGTGGGGGGGGGGGGGAGTTTGGGGCAGTTCAAGGGGGTCTTTCCAGAGGATGGGCTACATTAGTGGTGGTGGAGGGGGTGAAAGGTATTTATCCTGGGGGGGGTGTGGGCTACTATAGGGGGAACTAGGGGGAGTTAATGGGGGGCATGGGGGATGTCCATGGGATTCAAGGGGGTGTCTTTGAGGGGGGGGGGGGGGGGTTCAAGGGGGAATGGGTGTGAGGGGGTGTCTTAGAGGGGGTGGGTGTCCTAGTTAGAGGGGGTTATATGGGTGTTCAAGGGGGTATAACGGAGCTCTTTGAGAGGTGGAATACTGTAGGGGTGTTCAAGGGGGGAAGGGGGCTATCTAGGGGGTGTAGGGGGTGTCCAGAGGGAGGGGATCCATGATGTTGGGGGTGTATATGATTCTGGTTATGGGGAATGGGTATGTAGGGGGTGTTCAATGGGGTGCATGTTTTGTCAAGTGGGGGGGGGGTGCTATGGGGCTGTCTAGGGGGTGCAAGGGGATGTTCGAGGGTCATGTGGTGCATGGAGTGTTTAAGGTGGGGTTTTCTAGGGGGCATGGGTGTTTGTTTGTGAGGGGGTGGGGGGTTGTTCAAGGGTGTGCAAGGGGGTGTCAAGGTGGGGAGGTGGATTTCCATGGGGGCGTTGGGGCTCAGGGGGGGGGGGTGTTCAAGGGGTCATATGGGTGCATGGGGCTGTCCAGAGGGCATGTGGGTGTGGTGGGTGTTCAAGGGGGTGAAAGTGGCTGTCTAGGGGGTAAGGGGTTGTCTAGGGGGCATGTGGGTGAGTGGGGGTGCAAGGGGGGTCATGGGGGCTGTCTAGGGGAGTGAATTGGGGCTGTCCAGGGGGCACGGGGGTGGGCATGGGGGTGAAGGGGGTGTTCATGGTGGTGAAAGCGGGATGTCCAGGGGTGAAAGGGGATTTTCTAGGGTCATGGGGGTGTAGAATGTGTCGAAGGGGGTGTAAGGTGTTGTCCAGGGTGTGCAAGGGGGATTTCCAGGGGGGCATGTTGGTATGGCGGGGGGGGGGGGGGAGGAAGCTGTTCAGGGGGCATGGGCGTAGAAGGGGGACGTATGGGGGCATGGGGTGTAGGGGGTGTTCAAGGGGGCTGTGGGGGTCAATTAATTTTTTTATACTATATAAATGATATAGCCACAATTTCAACTATGGAAATAGGGGAATATTTCCATGGTTTTAACCGTGGTAGTAGGGGCATTGTTCCATATTTAAAACTATGGCTATAGGCCCCCTAATACCATAGTTAAAACTGTGGCACTTGCCCCCTACTACCACAGTTAAAACTATTCATCTGGGTGGCCTATTCCATGGTTTAATCTGTGGCAGTCAGTTATACCTACTATCATGGGGATAACAACAACATGTTTCTGAAACTTTATCCATAGGCTATTTCCATGGTTTTCTAGCCAACGACCATAGTTCCAAACCGTGATTGTAGGTGAATTTTATATTCATGAGTGATCCCAATTCAGTAAGGGGATATATCCAATAACATAGTCTCATGAGTGATCCTTGACAACTTCGATGGATTAGGGAATGAGCTAATTCCCCAATTATAGTTTTCAAAATGTTCACTACATAGTAAGGAAATGATTTTCCTTACATATGTTTATTTGAGAATTCCATTTCTTATAGGAATTTCATACTATAATGGATTATTTTATTTGATTTATTTATGATTCATGCCTTATACACTATCAATATTTATCCCATGACACAATATATTACATTTTGATATGAATTGTATGGTTTTAGAATGTTATGACCATGTTCTCATATATTTATTCTCATGTAATTTTTATATATGTTCTCTTTTTTTACCATTATTAAGTAGCTAAGCTCACCCTTTCTTTTGTTTCCATTCCCTATGTCATAAAGACTTGTTATAATTAGGGTTTTATTACTATCTGATCAAAATTGGGTAATTGTTTCAGGAAAAAAATAAGATATTTCACAAAATAATAATATTGTTTAGTTAGTCTCAAAAGGCTCAAACACATGGAGGTTATTAGCTATGAGTTTGTCTAATTTGACAAATTTTCTTCTAAATTATGTAATATCTATGAATAAATAGCGTGAGTCATTACTATTAGTTCTTGATGATAGGTTTAGTTTTCCGTTGGAAAAAATAATATGAAAACTTCAGTGAGAACTATAAGTGTATGTCTACAAAAAAAGAGAAGTTTGACTCAAATTATACAAAAACATATTGTATTTTTCATTATGGATAAAGTGAGTGGTTTCCAAAAAATTAGAAACCTATCATGATTCCAAATGTGTATGTTGATATTGCCCGTAGGTAAAAAGGGGTAATAAATCAAAAAATGTATCATTGAGAAGGACGCAATCACCACCCGTTGCACGAAAATGGACTTTTATTCACACATTATTTGATACTCTCGAGAGATATGATTGGGAAAATTTACAATATCATTATAAATGATAATGATGCATTTAAATATTGATGGATATGAATGTGCTAGGAATAACTCAATGTTTCATAGATTAAAAATAATATGTCAATATTTAGAATTCCAATAATTAATTATACATGATTATGTGGTTTTCCACACTTAGTATTGTGTCTCATACTATTATTTCTAGTTTTATTGAATGGCTGGAACTAGGTGAAGTCTGTTAACTCTATATGTGATGGAAATTTAGTGAGTATGAGATACTAAATTGGATGATGACTACATAGGAATATATATGGTAATTCTTAATCAACTATTGTGTTTTATGATAAAGAATATCAACTTTTTTTATATACTTAACACATCAAATAAGAAGAAGATACACATATATTAAGGTTCATGTAGTAATGAACAATGAGGAAAAAATATTTGGCATTTTACATGTTATTACATTTTTAAGAAGAACCTGGAAGAATATATCAAATAGAGGGGAATCTTTGTCTCTGTGAAAGTGATGGTCATTGAGAATAAAATTACATGGTTCTTTATACATTATATGTGAATTACTTGGGATGTGCCCAATTTAATTCCATAAACTAATGGTTAGACACTTGGCCAATGTAGGACATAAGTTATACACAATAATTGATGTAAAGGGGTTGAATCGTCTGTGTATTATGATTCAATAATTATTTTGTATATTTATATTACAAATTTTATTTTTGTTATCAGAATCAAGAAACATGTAAGGAATATATTATTTTTTTGGGACTATATGTATCCATGAATGATTAACTTATGAGTTATGGATTCCATCATTGATTTATAATTTTAATGTTGATTATAATTTCAATGAATTAGAAACCCCCTATGGATGATATAAATGATGTGAGTTTATCCATATTAAATATATTTTGAAGTTATTTATGTCAATAAAAACTGTTAATGTTATATATCATTAACTGAAAAATTTTGTGGATGAAGAATTCCATTACATATCATTGTATAATATTACGAATATTGGTTACATTTAGGGTTTATATGAATTTGGATGTAGATTTATTTATGTGTTATTATAGTTTGGGAATTATATTAAAATATTTTTGAAAATATAAAAACTTTCATTTACGGTTAAAACTTATCACATCACACAAGGTTTCAGGTCTTGAACCCACAACTAAAGGAACACAAGGGTGTAATTCCTACCACTGGACAATGCAAGATATTATTTCATTTGGGGAAAAATTGATATTTTTTAGTACATATTGTTGTAAATGGTATGTTAAAAAGTCAATGTGGGGGGGAAAATTTTTAAGGGGATGAAACATATATTATCCACACTTGATTGGAAATAAGAAAATATCATCACCGATTTGTTCATTGAACTCCCAAAACATATAGAGGGAATAATGAAATAAGGGTAATAATCAATCACCAATTTTATTTATCACACATAATATATATTAGATAGTATTTATCCTTAGATAAGATTTAGAAGATATAAATTAATGACATTTAAAGGTTTCATAAAGAACCACATTCCACTATATCTAATCAGGATATGAGGTTTTTGTTTAAGTTCTGGAAAAATCTATAGCTAGCACTTGGTATATAGTTTAGTTTCAACTATTTTTATCATCCTCAGAAGGATGGTTATTCTGAGAGAATAATTAAATAATATAGGTTATTCTATGAAATTATTTAATGGATTTAATTGGTTGTAGGGATAAAACCCTTTTATTAGTTGAATTTTACTTCAAAAATATATATTTTACTTAAGTATTTAGTTGTATCCTTATGAATCATCTTATGAAAAATTACAACTCCAATTTAATGGGACAATTCTAGGGAAACCAATGTATTATGACTATAGTTGGTCCGAAAAATGGAAAAGATGGTTAGATCTATTTAGTAGCACAACATGGGAGCTCAGAGTGAGTAGGAAAATTATTCTAACAATCACCTACATAATATGGAATTTGATGTTATTGATAAGTTGTCTCTATAAATGTATCCATATAAGAAATAAGGTAAAACTATGATATGGGTATATTAGTCCCTTTCAAAATTATTGAATATATATGTAAGGTATATTATCTTTTATCACATCTACTGGATCTCTACGAAGTCCACAATGTGTCCCATATATCTCTCACGAGCAAGTACATCCCATATATATCACATGTAATGAATTTAGAGTCTATAACACATGAGAACTTTCATCCTTATGAGAAAAAATTGGTGCATTTTATGGAACAATATAGAATGATCTATTAATTGTGGATACTTAATAGGTAAATTTTTGGGGATAAAAAAATTGTTTAATGAGGTCATGTGGAAACACAAGGATGTTATGAGGAAAAAGTATCATTAGTTATTAGTACCAAAGTGATTAATTTTTATAAAAAATTTATTTTATAGGGGAAAATTTTAGACCTTCATTTTTTTAAATATATTTTTTCAAATAAATTATGTCGTTTTTTATTTTGAGTTACATATAATAACGAGTTTATCATGCATATAATGTAACAAATTGTTAAAATTAAATGTAACAAACAAATAAAATATTATTATTTAATATGATAATAACCACCTATAAATTTTAATGTTCAATATGATTAATATTAAATAAATCATAAAAATATTGTGTTTAATCATATTTATGAAATAAATTTTCGGTGACCAATTAATTACAAATAAAAATAAGAACAATTTATAAATAAGAGAAATATTTCCTAGAAAATAATTTTTATAGAAAACATATGTTTTGCCTAAATAAATTAAAAAAATTAATGTTTGTTATTGATTTTAATGAAATTTATATATATTATATATTCAATAAAAATTTTAAATTACTTTTTTTTCTGTTTACTAGATAAGAGATAACAGTAGCTCTAATTTTACACATTAAAACAATAATTTTCTATAAAATAGATTTTTCTAATTTTTTTACAGAAATTTAAAATATATATTTTACCACATTTATAAAAAAATATTTTATATTGTATTTTTTTTAATCATGATTTCAAAATTATCATAGGTTTAATTTTTGAAAAATTATATGAGAATGTAATTTTTATGCTAAATAGTGAAAAATACTGTTTTTTATTTAAAATCTTGTTCCATTTAAAATAATTTAATAAATTAAAATATGTTTTAATATGGGTTTAAAACTAAGTTAATTCAATTATATTTTTATTTAAATCCAATTTTATTATTTTAATTGATTTGAAATTTAATTTTGATATAAATACTTCTTGAACTTCTAAACATTTGGTCATTGGAAAACCTCCTTCTCAACGCATTCTCAAGAATAATATAAATTTTAAATTTTCCACATCTTTTAATAAAATATATTAAAATGGATTCCATATTATGAATAATTTTAAATTAATATTTTAAAATAAGTTAAAATTAATTTATTACCCTACTATAATGAAAAAAGTGAGAAAAAGTATTACCATAGTTAAGGTGATGTTGTGTTTATAAGGGGTCTAAACGAAATTGATATTTTGTAAAATGACCTAAAAACATTTACACCACCCTTTATATGGTAATATTAAGACTTTTTAAGTAGAAATATTTTTTTATGACATGTTATTTATCATTTTTGAATTTTAAAAACAAAAAAATCTTGTTTGTTTTAAAAAATTAAATGACTTGCACTTTCTAGAAAATAATAATTAATTGAAGTAATTTTCGAAACATCAATGGATTTTTTAGATTCTATTGATTCGTATTGAGGTTTTAAACATGGAAAATATGATTAAAATATTTGGGAAGTCATAATGTGCTACATAAAATAACAAGATTATCATTATAGAAACATTTACTTCCAGGGCTCTATATTGCATTGTTTCCCTCCCTCAATGAATGAGTAAACCCTATTCCATTGGTAATGATAGAAATTCACATCCATAGTAAGTATATCATATAATAAAGAGTGGTGATATTTTCCCAACATAATTCCACTAGTACTTTATATTCAGATTCAATATTCATAATAGTGATGTCTTAAAGCTTTCATAGGGACAAACCACAGATGTTTACTCTAGTCTCTTCTCCGGATTAGTATGTTGACTAAAATTTAGCATCGAACCCAATTAAAACATTTCTTATTATATCCAGAACTTGTTTCACTAATCTCATAGAACCCTCAATGCATACCCATCCATTTAAGGTGTGTACCATATGTTGTGATGGATCCACACTATCCATCTACGATGAGGGGTCGTGATGCCATGGTTTTAGCCGTGAGATGTGAGGCATCTATTAACTATCCAAGACTCTCCACTTTGGTTTATTTATTAAATAACAACCACCATAGAAAAAATTATAACATTAAAAATATGTTTGGATCAATGGTTAACTTCTATAAATTTATTCCTCATCTCCCATATCTCTAAATAACAGTGGAAAACACCATTCCTTGACACTTGATCTCATCCGTCCAAACATTAGTTCCATGAGGATGGATGGAAAAGAAAATCCTAATGTCTCCCAACATAAAGATGATTCTCCTTATTTTGGAAAACTATCTATGAGGTGAAAAAATCACAATAACAATAAAAAATTCCTTGACTAACTCATTGTTGGAATTCTCACTTCACAATCACTACGAGACTAGGCTGATCCACTTTATTTCCACATTTTCATATTTTGGGACTACATTGTTATGTAGTCCCAATATAATAATTTTTATCTTCATATGTTTTTATTTTCACCATATCATGGAATCCAACAAGTCTATCTATAGGTTAGGATTCATGTTATTTAGAAGGTACAGTAAATTAATGTCTCCAGACATCAATCCTATGAACATGAATCTATCTTGTTCATCGATGAGAATGACCTTATCAGGAAAGATTTTTCATAATATCAAGACTAACCAAAATGAATAACAATTTAACTCTATCCTTATTATAAGATATCAATAGAACCAAAAATCATATAATTTAGTGGAAACATCAAAATTTATTTTCTCTCCAATACATGATGTCACCTAACCCATCAACCCATTATACCTTTTTATCCAACAACTTGATATGATCTTTATGCACTGTTCTAGGATTGACAGATAACCTAGGAAATCATCCCAGTGTCTATAGTCCTCTTCAAATTAAATCCTCATGAAACATGGACATTGGGAGATACTTTTCAACATTTTCCCAAAAAACATGGATTTCATGGATTTTATTTAGTCAGTCACATTCCTTAGATTGATCCCACCGACTGAATGTTATGTTTCAAGCTGATTCTAAGAACCCCAATGAAACTTAAATTGCATTTTTTAGTGAATTGTGAACGTGTTATTTATTTTTAATTCCTATTTGTTGTTATATATTTTCACGATTAAAAAAAGTCATTAATGGGAATGTAAGTTAACATTATATCATATTGTTTGATACATCATCCAAACAAGAGAATTTCTTTCCCTCGAAGATGCATGATGTTAACAAAATGAAATGGTTTTCAAAAGAAACATTTTTTATCCTTCCATATAAAATAACAACCACTATGAATTCCATTGGAATGATGTTTTCTAATGCTTATTTTCCCTAGACTATTCCTTATATTATGGTCAGGAAGTATTTACGGATGTAGACACTACTCTTCCTTTAATTAATCTACTGACTACTTTAAAATAAAGATGTATTAATGTTTTATTAAATCCATAAAATTATTTTAGTTTTCTATTTATGAAAAATATAACAGATTTTACATAAAATAGGTGAGTCATAGGAGTCATCCTAGTTCTGATCCTAAAATATTTGTTGAACCCTCTTTCTAAAGCGCCATTGTTTTTTCTTGAGTTGATCTCTTGATCTAAAATAAATATCATATGTGATTGGGGACCCTCTAGTTTAGTCCATTGATATATTTTTATAAACCCATTCATTTATCCATTACTAAGACAATGTTCAATATAGAAGAAATGCATCTAATGAATAAATCATTATTCCTGACACATAATCCAATATTCTTAATGGCTTCAATATGAAACACCAATCCATGGGATCTTATAACATATCCATGTACACCATTATCATAATATTGTACCAAATATACATCTTGTGGATATCTTTCACCATCATAATCACAATCCAAATATCCAGTAGAATACAGATCAACTTTAAGAAATCGTTGTCCATGCTATAAATGATCCTTCAAATCAGTTGGTTCAACCCATTGTTTATAATGAACGTGATAATGTTTTTGAGAAATTTTGTAGACATATTTTTTTGAAAATGATCTTGGAGGTATGATTTTTAACCATCATAATTAGAACCATTTCTAAGGAAATGATACTCCGTGTAATGGATAATGCTTGAAAAAAATCATGTATATCTTTAATGGCCTATGTCTAAACAACATCCCAGTCATTAAGATAAAACATACCTAGGAATCCTTCATATCCCATATCACTATCTTTGTTCTAATAATCAACAACATATTTTATATTAATTTTTATTTATATTGGAACCAATTTAATTATTATCAATGTGAGTATCCTTTTTGAGAAAGGTATAAAACAATTTGTCATATATTCTTTCCCTCAAAATACTTTCATCACCTGGAGGCATATGTCTTTCATAAAGATCATTAAATCATTTTTATATAGTATTCTTAGCCACCACCAATTCCCTAGTGTCCTAAATCTTGATATAGATAAATCTCATAGTCTTTCTCTCTTTCATGAATATATGATAGAATCTAGTATTCATATGTCTTTCAATTTTCCAGAACTCCATTGTTTTTTCTATAGCCACTCTTCAAGTCTCAAGATATCCCCCCAATATGTTTTTCAGTACAACCATTAGAATAAAATCCTAATATGTCAATCACTGTGAAATAATAACTTCTATGTTATTTATATATTTATTTAATCATTTATGAGTTATGTAACTATTGTTTTTTTCTTATTCCACTCCTTGTGTTTCCACATTTACATTTTCAGTATTTCACTTTGTCTGATCAAGTAATTTCCCCTTGCTATTTGATACCATAAATCCTAGCCAATCTGATGGAATCATTAAATCTGAATTCACCTCTCCAAGGTTAAAATGTGTGACGAACATCATTCACCTCTTTTTATATGAACTAGAATGGATGAATGTACTTAAAGTAAACAAGATATTTGAGAAACCACAACCTCTAGATATGAGTTAACTCCTTAAAAACTGGCCACCCAATTTCTTTTCCACTTCACACAACAAAAAAATATTCATCTAAGTAATTTAAAAATAAATTATTTATTTCCATACTCTAATCTAATAAGACATTGTTTTGTACAAAATATATCATTTCATGATTTTTTTGAAAGTGAAAGAAGATGTCTTAAAAAGATATAACGTCCCAAACCAAGATTTTTATTTTATTTATTCCTCCAAATACATAAATAATTATTAATTTTTTTTAATACTATATCCAATGTATATTCCATATACATATTTTTTTAATGTTTTTGGAATTATGTAAAAAATCTCAACTTCCATCAAATGGGATATGAAATCATAATTCATGTGTATAGTAGATTACTTCCACACGAATAGATTTTATTAATTTTCAATAATCACCACTCAAGGATAGATATAATGATGTATATAATGTTTATATTTAATATTTATTACATTATTATTAATATTAAATTATAATACCACATATACTTTCTTAAAAATCTACCAATTGGAAAATGATAACGTTTCTCATGTGTACAGATGACTACCACAGTGTGAAGCGATGTGATGTGTTTTTCTATTTCCATTTTAATTAGATTGTAATAATGGGATATTAAATTAAAATATATGATATTTTTATCAAAATAATACATATTTAATAAATAAATCAGATAAAAAAAATCATATATTACATTATACGGGGGATATGATAATGTTGTTTGTGTGTACGGTGGACTATCACCTCATATGGAAATGTAATTCAATTTTCACTAACAATTGTTGTTTAAGGTACTAATGGAATATTTAATGAATATATACGATATATGTATCGAATAATAATCCACCAATTATGTGACTATATTATTTATGAATCTTTATTTTCTTTTGTGGGAAAAATGTAAACAACATTCTAGCATTCGTACGACATACAATTTCCAAGAACGGTGAAGTTCAACTTCTATCACTATATTTTATTGATTACAATAAATTCATATGTGCATAATATATATTATATTTATATAATGATTAAAATTATACCTATTAAGTAACCGAGATCAATGTAAGAGGACAAAATACACCAATTTAAATGATATATTAAAAACAAATTAGTTACTATCTGAAACATAACTTTAACATGGAATTTTAAACAAAATGGTAATGCATGGTCATAAGTTAATCACTAATGGATTTAATAATTTATGTTTTATTATTTATTATAAAAAAAATTGAACTTAAATTTTTTATATAGTAGGTTCATTTTCTTTAAGGAAGTCGGGACATAAGTTACGAATCTTTGGTCTTCCTTTTTACATATAAAAGAAAAACTCCATATTCATAACCTATATATTTTATATAGTGTATAAACAAACCATGACTATTTTTAAAGATTATTATCAAAAAAATATTGGGATTTCAATATTAATTTTGGTATCTCTATTTCAGGGGTTTTACGGTTCAAAAGATACAAAATCGGTACGAGGTTTTGGTCTCAATTTTCTTTAGTTGAGATAAATAATATGTTAGGCACCTATCTTCCATAAAGAGGTTAATATATTTCCCCTATGATATTTTATATCATTAATAAAATTATATTATTGATATTTATTATTTCATTTTCTGTTATGATTTAATGGTCCTAATAATTCAAACGATGCCAAAATTTTAAAGGTTTGATGATGCAACTCATTAATAACTCGAATTGATTCTGTCAATTATTACAATGATGAAATCATATGATACATCTTCAAATAAAATCATGAATTTTATTCTCATCTTGAAATTTATTGATAATACATTTTTACTTCATCTTTATATTTTTATGTATTCAATATTTTAAGAATAATTTTAATGAAAACTAAACATATTTCTCTCTTCGACCGAAAATAATTTATCATCCAAAATCATTTTTCTTAAAAATATTTTCAGACATATTTTTAAAATTATCAAAATTATATATTGAATAATTTTTTTTTTAATATTTTCTAAATATTTTCAAAGGGTTATTTATATATTTATTTAAAGATTTTCGATTTGGATTTTTCTAAAAATGCAAAAAGAATCATGGTTTTAACATGTACGACATGCTTGAATTTTATTCTTAAAAATTCAATTTTTTTAACATAATTGTTTATATTTTATAGTTTTATTTTCAAATAAATTGAAATTTATTTATTTTTATATTTTTTAAAGATGATATTTTTATTGTTGACAATATAATTTCCTGAGGAAATGTTTTAAAATATTTTAAAGATTCGTTTATATGGTTTATTGGTTATATTCAATTAAAACTATAATGAAAATATTTAATTTTTTAATAAGTGTTTTGAAATTTTGAAATGTAAATTTTAAAAAAAATTCAACATAATCATTCAATTTAATATCTATTTAAGATTACATATATTTACATAAATTACACTTTACTATATATATAATCTAAGGATTTCATTCTTTTTATTCCTCAGAATGGTTTATTTAATGAAGATAAGATTCTTATAAAGAACATTCCTATTCCATGGGATATTCCATGATGAAATTTTTATGAAACCCATTTTCCATCCTAGAGGTTATTCTATGATAAAATGATAAAAGTTTTATAAAAACTGTTTCATTTTTTCAGGATATTCTTTAATGATTTGTTTGAAACCAATTTATTTTCATAAGATCTTATTTGATAAATGTTTTCTAATCATATAGAATATATATATATATATATATATATATATATATATTGTTTTCAGTATGTGACTAGTGGGACCTATTTTCACACCAATTAATTGGATAAATATTGATATCAAATGTGAAAAATATAACTAGAATTATGAGTGAACTGAATTCTTTATGGGACTCTATCCACTATAATAGTCTTGGGGGGGATCCCAGGATTGTAAAATGGTTTGATAGGTAACCCATACCACTATGATTGTTTTGGAAATGATCCTTTAAAACTAAGTGAATTGTTTTCTATGCTTATATGTATTAAAAAAATTCATTTCATTTGTCATTGTTGTTCTCTCTTGTCTTTTGATATTTGATTTCCTTGGGATTTAGTACTTACGGACTCAAAATGTTTTGGTCAGGAGTCAGTATTTTTTTGTTTCATATTGACGGTATGGTTTTCATATATTATTTATGTATTATCAAAACCTTATTATCATGTTATTTTTACCTAATTTCACTTCTTTACACTTAATGAGAATCAGAGTGCATGATTTCTAATGTTTCCTTTCCCCTCATAATAAATAAATGTTTTATGTATAGTGGTTCTATGAAATGTATTAAGTAGGAAGATCGTTGTGGGAAAATATTAAAATATTTTACTAAATAGGATTATGGTGTACCTAGTCTCAAAAGTTATTAAACCGTTAGAACCACTAGACATGTGTTTTTCTATTGTATTGAATACTCATATAAAACATGTAAAATGAATGTCTCAAATTTCACGTTATCTACCCGTAATATTCTGAAAATAATCACTACATTCATTTTATAATCCATCACAATGAAGTAAAATTCCGATGAAACATCGTCTTCTTCATCATATTCAGAGGTTTTCTATTTTTATAACCTCTACAATGTTATGAAATACCTATAGAATAACCATTTATATTCATCGAACCACAATATGATACAAATGGCACAACTAAAATCCTCAATCTATAGCCTTAATATGGAAAAACATCATTAGATACCATATAACTACAATAATGGTGTTGAAATAGGATTATTATCTCCATTAATAGATAATCGGTAGCCATGGTGGAATGACTCAACATGTTTTGTATACTCACTCCATAATTTCAATATTCCATGTTCTTTAAAATGAAATTACATAGATATAGAGTGGATATTCTTTAATTTATAGTGAAACCAAATCATCTATCGATATTCCATGGTTTTTTTAGTGTAAAGGAAATTATGATGGAATAGTAGGTGTGGTTGAGAAATAAGATGAACAAGAAGGTGTAAATATAATCACCAATGTATGTGAATAAATACATTGGACAACATAATGACACATATATAATTAAATAAAATTCGTTATCACCTTTTTTATATATCCCATTCCTCAACTGATAATTAATTTTCCCATGGTCCATGGGACCATGATATCACAGGGAACCAAACAAAATTAGTGAATCATTCGTCCTTCCACCACACAGACCATCTACCCATGCATCAATGTTCTCCAATACAAGTGTATGTTTTATATGGGACATGTGGAATACTCCTTCCATATGTGTCTAGCCATTAATGTGGTATTTTTATCCATATTCCCCTTATAGGGAGGCCATATATATTCCCCCCATTTTTTATGGTAGAGCCTTTGTTGGCACTATTTTTTTTAAAACTAATAGAAATGAACTACTTATGAATAAAAACATGAATCAATACGACTTTAAATTATTTTAACAAAAATGTCATTCTAAAATTAAATTTATTATAAATAATAATTAATATTGGATAAATGAGTATGATAAATTAAAAATAATAATAAATATATTGTTTTTATAAAAAAATATACCAAATAATTAAATTAGAAAATCCCTAAATCATATACGATGATTTCCCTCAATGATTTATCTTCACCAGAAATATTAAATGATCACCCAAGATACCAATATTTTAAATTAAAAATAAACAAATAAATAAATTTATCTATAGATTATAAAATATTTTCAACTTCCTCTTATTAATAATCAATATTCATCCAACACATACATTTTTTACTATTATTCTTGAAAAAAGATATAGCCTCTCATTTCCTTCATTCAAGAAACATAATTTATTTTTATTAAACATGGATTGCATAATCTACGTATTGATTTTTTCTCTTATCACATTAGTAAATTAAATATAGAATTTTACTCATACCATTGATATATATACTAAAACATTAACATCAAAAGGGCATATATTCTCAACCTAGTAGATAGAAAAATAAAAACAACATGTGGGTAATAAAATAATGCTCAATTTAATCTAAGGATTAAGGATTTTGGGTAATTATTGAAAACTTTAAATATTAAAAAGATTATTTATCTATAAATTATAATGGATGATAATCCATGTATAGTTTAATGATAGTCTCCTGTAAAAAATTTGATAGTACCTTATACCTAATATCAAATTAAGGCCATCAAAAATGAACACATAACAATTGACTTACCACTAATAATTTTTTAAACTTATGTTTTTCAATTATTTGAAAATTGTTATATAAAAACTCTAACATCCATCACCCATACCCAAATGATTATATCTATAGTCTAATGATGGTATTGTAGACCACTATAACAAAAGACATTTGTTTTTCATTTTTTACCTGGGGTAAAATAATGAATATGATAAATATCGATAAGAACCTAATACGATAGAAAAGAAACCCCAAAATCATATTTATTTTCAATATATCACATCAATTTCCACATTTAATTCTTTATCTCCCAAATTCGAACATTAATAATCATGAAAAATACTAGTGTTAGGGTAGGAATGGATAAATTGTCTGGAAATGTGGATTTTTACTATCAAACGCGATTCAATGTTTCAAACAGGTAAATGTAGGATCTATTTAATGTATGACACAAGGATAATGAAAAAAATAAAATTCTTTAAATCATATATAATTTCAATTTTCAAAATAATTTCTTTGATATTATTAAATAAAAATAGTTGTTGGTAACATTTCATTTGTTCCCTCAATAAATATTCTCAGTATAAGATTTGAAATAGATATTCTTAAAGCCAATATAGAATTTGAGAATATTATTTTAGATTTTTTAAATCGTGAAATGTGTGATGATAATTACTCAATACATGTGAACATTCAAAAGTATATGAATGAAAAATAAAATGAAAAAAATTCATGTACAGGTGACTAAAAATTAAAACCTCAATTCATTGAATAAAAACTATTTTGATTCACAATAATTTTCTAATTCCTCTATCTATATAAATAAATTACATTACCATTAAAATTAAACCAAAATCATTTTTTTTATAGAATAATAAGTTTAATTGATATAAATAGTTGTAGTAATATATGTGTATATTTTTATTGTGTCTATTTATTCATAAATTTGAATTTTCAAATTTGAGAGTATATATGAATACTGAATTTATGTATTCTTCCACATTTTCATGAAGGAATTGTTTTCTCATTTTTTTCCATAGAAAAAAATACCTATAATTATCATGGGACCGAATAACATATACTAAAGTGATAGTGTATAAAAATTCACTTGAATGTTCAAAAATTAAAAATTAATCATTCAAAAATTTGTTTTTAAATATAATTAGAAATGAATTATATTCTAATGTATAGAATAATAAAAAATTCATGGTCCTTCTATAAGATTCATTATTTTTGGTAATTATTCTTGATATTTCCTGTCAATGTCATTCGATTTTGGAATGGTATGTGGATACCTAGTCAGGATCTACAATTGGACGAATTTATTACTCAAATATATAGATGGGTCCCCTTTTCATAAATTGAATCCATTCGTCATTGTAGTAGTAAATTCTATACCTTCATAAGAAAAATAAAATTTTGTTTATCCCATAAAAAAGCAATGGTAATTTTGTTGGTATACTGAACCTGTTGAACTTTTTGAAATTATTAATGGATATATGTCCCTCTTTTCCCATCAAAGGATAATAGTGTCCCAAAATCCATGCAGGGCACCTTCTCTTAAATTAGCCCCTTTATCATCACTATTTTTCATTTCATAGAGTATTTTGAACATCGCCTCTACTCCCCTAAATCTTAATCATAACTTTCAACTTTGGAAATTAAATAATTCATTTCATATTTCACAAAATCCTATTCTAATTTGTATAGTGGTCTTTAACTTTTCAATTAACATCACTAGAATGTCCATAAAAAGTAGAACTATTCTACAATGACTATGAGATCTTCATGAAAACCTCAATGATGTCTCACTATTGTACAAAATATTAATGCATAACATGATTTTGTCTCGATTCGTGAAATGGCTAGATTTTAAAAGTTGAGTGTGAAATTAAATTAACACAAGCTTCAAAATCATATAAATATTTTTCAATCCCATTAATCCAAAAATTATTCGAAATATAAAATGTACGCGCATTACTTAAAATCATTAGTAGGCTTAAAGAAACCAAAACTCTACATTCAACTATTAATGATATGGTTCAAAAAAATTCTATATTTTTATTTTTTTACACGTCATAAAATTTGAATATGTTTTCAAGTAAGAGATTATCCCATGGATGATTTGTGAAGAAGAAATTTATTAGAAATGTGTAGATTTTTTTCACTATATTAATCAAATAAATATTTTCTTACGCTATTTGGGAATGATAGTGCTGGAATATATGTTGGTGTTTATTCCTAGATAACTAACTTATTAGCTTATATTTCATTTATGCTTGTTCTAAATTTTTATTTAGGATCTATTCAGCTTATTTAAAAGAAGATTTTCTAAATTTTTTCACACAATATTGGGTTTTTTTTTCACTACTAATAGTAATTTATTTCAGATTTCAATGTATTAAAACATTTTTATATACTGGTAAAATAACATGTGGACCGTCTTAGAGTTTTGTAATGATCTCCCAATCTATTTTTTACAGATTCCACAAGAATGATCTTTGAATTTTTTAGCCATCTTTCAATTTACGGATCAAATCACTTTAGTCATTATTGAAGGATAATAACTAATTTAGTAATACTCCTTTACTGGTAATTATATAGGATATATTCTTCACATAAGTTTTTAATTGACTTATTCAGGAAGGGAATTTATGTTAAGGTTCAAAAGCATGAGTCCTCGGATGAAATCCATTCCCTTGATGAAATTATTTCCCTGTATTTGGTTGTTTTCTTCTATAGCCTCTATTAATGGGAATAAATTATATTTTTATAATCATGATGATTAGGATATTTGTATATCATATTATGTGGATAATGATTGATGTTCATAGATTACTATTTTATTTGCATTGTAGTTATTTGTGTGGATACCATGTATTTTTCAACCACAATCAATCATTTTTTCCTCTGTCAATATTCCATTTGAAAAAAGTTCTTGACATTACATCCAATAATTTATTATTTTATTTGAGGGAATTATTTAGAAGAAACCCTCCATCTAATGCCTTTATAATCAAGTAGTTTTGTTGTGATAATCCCTAATAAAAAATTTGAATTAATATCCAGAATAAAATTTCACGATGAGGAATAATTATATTTAAATAAATAAATATTTCTAATTCACTATAGATATAATAATTATTTATTTTCTCGAAATTTATATTGATTACCCATATATCCTTAGATATTGACGGGTGAAAGTATCATGAAATTCAGTATTATAAAATATTTTTATTTCAACATTGAGTAAGGGGGTATACTTATGATCTACTCCAAATTTTTGTCCTTTGGTGAAAAGATGGATATATATAGTATTACCATGTAACCTTTTATGTTGGTTGGTTGAAACATGTCACAAAACACTATGAAACTCTTTAGGGGATGATTTGGGTCTCAATGTGGTAGTTGAAAATATTTCCTAGTGTGTTTTATAATCTATATTATCACAAACACGATATCAAACAATTAGGTAATGAATGATGTGATTAGAATGCCTGGATGTATCCCAAAATTTTAGGGAATACCATATATTAGTACTGATCGCATCCCCATGTTTCATTAATTGAACACTTGGAGTTTTCCTTTTCCAACTCCATGACCATTTTCTCTTTCACCAATGACATCGTTTTTGTAATTTTTTTAGTACTATTTTCAAGGTATTCTTGATCACTAGATCAAATATGAGTTCATGTCAATTTTTCATACCTCAAGTAGAGTATTCATGCCCTTATTTCATTCATGAAAATACTATAAAATTGGATCATGTGTAAAAATAGAGAAATGAGAAAAGAAAAATTATAAAATTTCTAAATATACTAATCATTTATTATGACCATAAACTAGAAAATGAAAATAGTTTTGATCAACCAAATTTGTTGTAAAATATAGTAAGAATGATATTTGAATATTTATAATCATAATGAAAAACAAATTATTTTTAAATCATTAAAGGGGAGTAGTATATTTTAATTCAATAAAGAATAAAAAATATAATATAGGGAATTTGGGGAAAAATAAATAAGATTTAGGTTATTCAAGATGGGTTTTGTTTTTTTGAAAATAGGAAATAAGAAAAATAATTTATTAAATCCTATTTCATTAACATAGATAAAAAAGTGATGGGATTGAATATAGATGTATTAATAATTGATCTTTAGTGAAACTAACTTTTTAGTACACATCTTATATTTCATAAAATCATCATTTCTCTCCATGTTATATAGATTCATGTATTGATATATAATCAAAAAACATTAAATATACCAATATAAAACACCATAATTTAATGTTATATGAGAAGGTGTATCTTGTTGGGGTATTAGTATAAAATACCATCTTGTGACAATAATACTCATCCATAATAGGGGAGGGAAATATTAAAATAAAAAATTAAAAGAAATAACTCATCAGTATTTTAAATAAATCACACTTCTCTACACCAAGTTCACACACCACATCATTACATTGCATATAATATAAAATGTTTTCCACTATTTCACATCTATAGGGGATATGAAAATGAAAATGGAACTGAGAAACAAGAAACAAGAAAAAAAAATAGAAATACTCCATGATCTATACTCTATGTTTGGTCCATGACTCCCTTAAGAAGTCCCCCTTTTCACAACATCCCTCCAACAGTATTTTCAGGATGAACCATTGAAAAAAATACCGCATTTCATAAACTTTTAATTTATTTATCCCTATTTTATTTTTTAATTAATATATATTACCCAATAGATCAATATATATTTTCCTTTTTTGCAAAAAAATTGTTAATATTTTATAATACTAATTTTTGAAAAATTGAATATCATCCTTTCACTTATCCTTTTTTGTCCCAAAATACTCTAGGTATTGGTAAATTTCAATGCAAATGATTATTTAGAAATTCCTTTGATTCTCATCCTATATCTTGGTTATATCTCGAAATCATCGATCTTTTGAATTTTTGTTAGAACTAAAAACATCAATGGAATAAAAAAATTATGACGTAGCAATGTTCATTAGTTTAAATCATTTTAAAACTTATGTCATAGCCAACATCCAATTTAAAAAGACCTTATTCTTCTCAAAATAATTTTTAATAACATTATATAATCCTAAAATACCTATTTCATAACCTCAAGAACATCAAAATCTTCCCCAATTTTTATGCTCTTTAATTTAATGAACTTATATGGCATCATGAAAACTCTATAGTGTCTCCATTATTCTTCTTCAAAACCCCATATTTATTCAATTGAGTGGCCAAAACCCTTTTAATGTAGCATTCCTATACTCATATTCATAATATTATATCGTTAAATAAAAAAGATTCATAAATTCCCTTTCCCAACCTCGAGTGATAGGTTTCCACATAGTGAATCACCCAATCCTATAACCTACATCTATTGGTTAATGATTCCAAGGTCACCACATTGAATGGTTATGGTTGTAGTGTGTATATGAATGAATTTGTAGTGGAGTTAAATATTCCATTAACAAGACATTAACATTACATCATAGTGATAATATTGATGGGGTAACATGTGTGTATTATCATGAATACATGAATGATGGAATGAAACAACATAACTTTGTAAAGCACATAGTTCCCAATAAAAATACAACATCCCACATCAAATTAAAAAATGTTTGAGTTCCTCCATGTAATAGATCTCATTCATCAACCATTTATTAAGTCATACGAGAAAATATAGACCAATAATGTCTTTTTTTGTCACCCTGTGTAGATGAATCATTCCTCCCAACACCACAATTACCATTATCCCACATGCTGGGGGTGCTCTTATGCTCATCCATGCACACTTTGTAACCAGTGAAATACTCCTTCCACGTGTGACTAATATCCCTTATGAGAAACTATGAAAATTCTCCCTCTAGGGTATCTAGGTGTATTTATTTCATTAGATTATTGATGTTTTTCATATGGGCTATTTTTAAAAACCAAATAAAAATTAACAATGTGAGAATAAAAACCTGAAAAGTTACATATTTTATTTAAATTTCAAAGAATATCAATCCCAAATACACTTTCCCTAATATAATGATTTTAAATTAATAATGGTGTATGGATAATTAAAAAATTATATTAATCTATTAAAATTTAAACATCTATGCATAAATATTATATCATCAACTGTATCCTTTGTAACTATTATGTTTTATGGGAACATCAATTCATCATCTAAATGACTAAATGATTAATTTTATAATTATAACATATAGGGTTATGATTATTTTATCAAAACATTTAGTGTATGGGAATATTAATTGTGAAAATATTATTACCATTCCTTTAGAAGGGTTTCATGTGCTTTTGTAAAAGGATTAGATATCTCTAAATAGACTCTATAATAGTGAAATATCAAGACTATAGTTAATATCTAAAATCATATTATGATCACTTATCACATCAATCAAAATACATGGCCACTCTTGGAAAATTCATTCCTTTATATAGGCCTTAATACATATAATTAAGAGTATTTAAATAAATTTCAGAGGATGAAAATCAATATTGAGACATGTTTACTATGGTAGAATATATAAGAATCCTAGATTTACCCAAGTGATTAATAATTATACAAAATTAGAAATCAAATCCTAAGTCATGACTTTCTTCAGAACATATATTAAATATTATTTAATACAATAGAATTGAAATTAGGAGGATGTAATTTTTTTTGGGGATATAATTTAATGCAAATATTATACTATATTATATTAACATTAAAATAGTATGCTCTAAATGACATGATTCACTAGAAAAAATGAACTGAAACAAATCCTTTATTATAAAAATTAAAATTATTAATTTTTATTATTATAATATAATCATAAAACTAGTAGTATAAAAAGATGTATATATATTTTGAAATTTAGGAAATAAAATCAATGAAATGGAATTATGTAGTATATGTCTCTCTTATGAAGATCTGTAATCTGAGAATGGAATAGAGTGAGCTTCAATATAATTTTTCCATGATTATACCATAGAAGAACTCAAAAAATAGGGTATCAGAGAAATGGTATAAGGGGTATTTTCCATATCATAGATATTTCCTTGAAATCTATCTTTTTATTGATTTGTCTATTTTTCATTATGTGTCCAAGCTAGGTACACCTAGCTTGAGGGGGAGTGTTGGAGTATGTGTAACTTCCTGCCCCACTTTGTAACTTCCTGACCCACTTCCTTTGTAACTTCCTGCCCCACTTACTTTGTAACTTCTCTTTGTAACTTCCCTATCTTTTCTATAAATGAGGGCCCTCTCCTCACCTTGAATAGCGTGGGGGGTTTCTGATTTTACTTCTAAAAAAAATAATTTATTCTTAGATCATCCATGGAGATCATGAGGGGATACATAACAAGAAATTATGATGATATAATAATGTAACATTTCACATAATATGATATTTATCACTTGTATAATAATCATGTTACTCCTCTATTTTTATATAAAATGAATTTTTATTTGGTAATTCTGTGGTTAAATAATCGTGATCACTTTATTCTTAAAAATTTATTTTTTATAATATTCTATTTTTATACACATTATTTAATGATACAAAATTTAATAAATATATTTTTAAATAAAAACATATTAATACCAATATAATAAGTAATTTAAAATAACTACGACTAAAAATTTCTATTTTTTAAAAAAAAATACATTCTTATGAAAAAAAATTAATTATATTTTATTGTTTTTTAAAAGATTCATTATTAACTTTTATAAATTAAATTTTAAAATATTAACCAAAATTTTATCTCTACATAACATCCTTACAATATAATCATACATATATGATAATTTAGTAAAATAAATACATCTCAAGTGAATAGTAAAAATATTTTTTTTTACGAAAATAGTGAATTTTATGATTGTATTATTATATAAGAACGAAATAGTAGTTTATAAAACCTTTTAATTTATCAAATACGTATTTAATATCTAAATATATTGTTTAAAAAAAATGTTGACTTTTTGAGGCCCGTGTGAAACATTTTTAAATATATTTAATATTTTTAAAATGAAAACTCTTTTTAGTTTATTCATTTTAATTTAATTTTTATAAGGTTAAATTTGTTTATAGATTTATAATAATGTAAAATAACCCTATATTGCTTAATAATAAACAAATTCATCTCATTAAAATATATCTTATTGATATTTGTTTCATAAATATAACATATATTCTTTAACATACACATATTCTAAAAATTGATTTTAATCTATAATGTGCTAATCTTAAAAATAAATTATCACACCTAAAGAAATTTTGTTTTTTAAAATTTTATTTTGTGATATTGATAAATAGGTAAAAATTAAGTAATATGGAAAATTATATTCTTCTTAAATTTATATTAAATTACATAAGTAATGATTAATTACCATGAGAAAAACCAAAAAATAGAAAAAAGTGACAAATCATAGTGTAAAAGCCACACAAACGTGTTTAAAAAAAGTGTGAAAATGATTGGAAGAGGTATTGTCCAGATTAATTCATCCCAAATCTATTATTCCCCATAATGGATCCAATTTATATATGAAACATGTGACCTCTTTATACATTGGTGAAATATCTATAAATATAATGTACTCTTCACCTATTAAAGGATCATTCCTCCACCCCTTTTCAACAATCATTTTAATGACTTATCTCAAAAAAATTTACCGATTTAACTACTAAACTATCTCCCCATGTATAGATGAATTGATATTTCAATAATTCTAATCTAATGAACCTCATGGTGTTACCGAAGAGAGACTAACCAAAGGGATATGTAATGTTTTCAAGATGCCCTCTTAATTTTTATTATTCTTATAATCAAGAAGACAAACTATATCTGATGAGATATAATAAAATTTATTTTATTAATATTATATAATGGTTTTAAACTAATGACACTTCAATTTTATATCCTCATATAAATTGATAAATTTATTTTGAAATTATCATATTGGTGTGTGGATTACCACCTATATGAATGATGTTTGTTATTTAACAAGCCCAACATTGATGGATGGTAAAAAAGATACATATAAAGAAAAAATATAATATTTTTATGATTTCTATTAATCTAGAATGATAATTATTTTTTTATAACCCAAACCACTTTATGGAAATGTTTTCATTCTTATGTATATTTTGACTACCACCAAAATCAAAAAATTTATTCAATTTTCTATTAAGATTTAATGTGGATGAATATAAATATATTTTTTTATTTATTTAAATTATTTTTATTATAATATTAATATTCGATAATAATTATATTTGAAATTATATAATTGATAGTAACAATAAATGGTTATATTAAACTGAACTTACAGAAAATGAACATATCAATGAATATTTCTTATTATAAAACCGTTTTGGAAAACCAATTAAACTATAAAAATATTGTCAAAATGAGGTAATAAAAATAAAAACTCTCTTAAATTATAAATATTATTGTTATATTTTACAATAACATTAACCTTAGTTTACATAATAAAATAGTCATGAATATAAAATTATCGAAAAACAAAAAGAACCCAATATAGGAAAAAACTATATAATATTTTTTTTTATTTGTAACTAAAAAAATTTATTGAATGAAAATATAGGTGAAAATGATTCTATGAAATTATTTGAAAATAAATATCTGGTTATTCTAGAATCTAGGAGCATGTGCCGAGAGAGTCAGTACATATGATAATGGTTTCTGTTAACTCAACTTGCAATCATTGAGTTATTCATTTTTTTTCTAAAATTTTATACACATAGGATGGTCAGGATCTAAAAAATTACATTTTTATTATGATACTATTATTTTATTTAATTGATATTAATTTTTATCATACAACCCAATTTAAATGATTCATACATAATGAATTATATTGGTCATAATAGTTCTTCAAATCCACCCATATTCTATTTGGGATATGAATTCTTTCTTTTTTCTACCTTTTCTTCTATACTATTCCAATATTATTTTTTATATTATATAAATATATATATATGATCCTAAAATATATACACAATTTAATATTTATTTATTTTATAGGGATAATACATGTTTTATGTTTCCTTTATAGGACCATCCATTATGTAAACTGTATTTAAGGAGGCCACCATAATTTTGATTTAATGTCATCTACCACCCCTATAAAATATTTTTACAAATTTTAATTTAATTATATACAAAAAATTATCTATAAAATACTCCTCATTCTAGTATGGTTAAATGAAAACAAATATGACCTACCCTTCTGTAAAAAAATCATTTTACCATTTTATAAAGCATCATATAAGTTTTTTTATTTTCACTTTTACAATACTTTTGGGGAATTTTATTACCTTGGAACTTCATATTCCTAACACTTTTTCATTAATAAAATATGAACAATAAAATGAATTGATTCCATATTTTCTTTAGAATCCTAATTATAAAACATTTGGTTATTCTTTGACATGTTATTAATAATCCCACATGTTTCCCATGGGTTTTATCATTTCATTTCTTTATGTATATATTTATTTCATCAAATGGAACATGCTTTCTTGAAAATGTTATGATTTTATTTTACTTATGTTAGGGACCCGAATTATATATCACTCTAATGACTATAGTAATTTTTTCACCACAAGAGATAAAATTTATGTTTCATAGGAAGATATGATCGAACAATATGTGATGTTGTCTTGGTATGGAAGCATGCCATATTCTTATGATGTCGTGATTAGTTTTTTTTGACACATATTTGTTTTATCATTAACATATGATATTTTTCCTTTAAGAAATTTTCTATTATTATCTGACACACTTATACTAAGTTACATGATTCATCATTTGTGGTTACATTTTCAAATCTCATGACTATTAGATAACTTATATTTACATACATTTTTTATTAATATATTTATCCTATACTCATTTTTTATAATATTACTATGATATTATGCTTAATGAAATGTTGATAAATATTACCTTTTCAACCTATTTATTACACCCCCTCCTTACGATTCCATTTATCAGGTTATAAATATGAGTATAACTTATCAGATGTCTAAATGTTATATTTTTTGGCTCAACTAGGGGGAATTATTCACAAGAATCAAAAACTAAATTTCATATGTAACTGAACCTCAATTAAACTAAGAGTTTTATTCTTAGTATTATTTTTTTTATTATGATGATTATATTTTTTATTATGAAAAGGATGTAAAATTAACACACATTTATAATTTATAAAAAGACTTAGTGACTATTATTATGTCTAAATTATGTTATTTTACACCGAACCTGGGCCTATGAGTTTTGGATGCCTCACACATCCGGAATTTTGGAAATTATTTAGAATTTATCATTTTTGAGATACTTATTATAGTTATGTTGGGATGTAGGTTGTTTGGAGTTGAGGTGTAATACCTAAGTAGTTATTCATTACTAAGAGAATAAACATGATTAAGACCACCATATTTTATATATTCTCACCTAATGATAAAATATTACAATTTTTTGGAATATGACTATTATGATGAATGCACTAATACTCTAGTATTTGATGAACCATACAACTCTCATTCGATAAAAAAGGTAAGGTCACAGTTTTTCATGGATTGGTTAGTAACGATGACCAGACCAATATACAAATTTAAAACAGTTTTATTATTTTTTACATGATTTGACATATATTATTATATTTAAATTATGTTTTTATTGTTTGTTTCAAACAACATTTCATAGTCATAGATATTAATAACCCAAAATATTATAAATTATATATGGAATAAGATGTTAAAAAAATATATAGGCCAAATATTTTTTAATAATCCATGATAAATCCAAAGATTACGGGAATATACTCTCTACTCTCAAACAAAACAAAAAACAAAAAACTAAAGGATTTACACATTAAAACAATAAAACCCCTAAAATGACCTATAACATAAATACTTCTAATTATATGATTAATATAATGGGTTTAACAGTCTTTATATTTATGGATGTATTTTGCATTAGAGATTTAGATATCTAAGAAAAAAAATGACATATAAAAACCTAAAAAAGTGTATATATTCTCTAAATTTTCATTTTAATAAATAAAAATGGGATTTGAAAATTTAAATTAATTATTCATTCAGAATGTATCCACGTCATTTATGGAATGTCCCTATAATGAAGTGATATACCAATCTATTATCTTTAGTCACACTTATGTTATCTCTAAAACATTTGAAATTGTAACATTAAAAAACACAACCAGAGATATAAAAAGTAAATAAACCAATTAATACTTTTAAAATTCATGAAAACCCATATAGATGTTTTAATGTTTTCATAATTATCAATGAGTTGAAATTATTCACTTGTATACTCTTGAAAACAAGCATTTTTCCAAATATTTTGATAACAATTTTTTATAAAAAATAAAAAATGAAAAATGAATATTCATAATAGTTTCTTGAAAAACATATAATCAGTTCCAAGATTAAATATTATTTAACCATATGATTTTTAAAATATTATTTTAAATCAATTTAAATTTTTCTATGTTACGAAATAAAAATATTTCCAAAAAAATATCGTTAACTATAACATAAAATATTCCTTGAAAAAACTATAAATAATAATGGGGAAAATAGTTAGTGATTTCCTTATGATTGAATGAATAATGTGGGATATTATAATCCCACTATCATAGCCCGGTGCCATGAAGCTGTAAACATAGCCTTAGTGACTAGTTGCAAGACATCATAAATTGTTGGGCTGACAAACACCAAAAATGCATTATTTATTTTCTCATTAGAAATATTTATTTATAAAAGGGATATAAGGGGATACATCCATCATATTTTATTTACAATTCATTTATTATATGAAATAAATGATTTACATTTATATAAATAATCTATATGAGCATTATTATTTAAAACTAGCATATAAAATATTAATATTTTACCCCATTTCATAAATAGTACAATGTGATCATAAGACATTTATAGAAATAGAGAGAATGAAATCATTATAGTGTATATCCATTAAATAATAATAATAATTTCCAAATGATATTTACATTTTTAAAAATAATATTAATTTAATATTTAATACTTTATTTAAAAACAGGAGGGACATATAATATTATATTGGATTTAAAAAAAATAATCAATTTTGGAAAAATGTTTTCCTTTGATGATAAACATGAAAAAATATAAAAGAAACATCAAATATGTGTATTGTTATAGTTTTTGGATAATATATTCATGGATTATATGTTAATTTATAACATACGTTTTCACACATTTTAAAAAGTAAAAAGTGGGTCATATAGAAATCATTTGTAATGATTACCTTCAATAATTTATAATGAAATTAAAAATTAGTTGAAAATAGGGCCAAAAATATTTGAATGGTATAAAAGAATTTTTATAAATCATTTTATAAACATTGGAATGCATAAGATGTAATTTGAAAAGAAAACATCAAAACATTTATTTAAAGTAAAAACTCTTACCTTAGGACTCAAAATTTCAATACATTATCAAGATCTTTAATTATATAATTATATATGTTTTAAATATTCTTAATATAATTTTGTATGTTTTCAAAATTATTAATATTGATTTTATATCATTTATTACTATAAATTATTTAGTTACAAAATTAGTTATGAATACATTAGAAGTTTTGAGGATGTCCATCTCAAAATCCCAAAAACCACTTCGATAGGTTTTCCGTGATCAAAGGGTTTATGGTTCTACAATTTTAAAAATTTACCAAGAATTTATTTTAATATTTATACATTTAATATGTATTTATAATCATCCATGAAATGTTGACATGGAATAATCACATTGCTTTAAGAAGATGGTAGTCTTCATATATGTGTGAGGGAAATTATAATTATTTTAGTGTTTAAAGGGCAAGAAAGTATGTAATATAATATTATTCACAAATCATAAATATTTATTTAATATAATATATATTCATTAAATCAATCATGAAAACCTACCATTCATGGTGAGGATAATAATTTAATTGCATCAATTTGTTGAGGTGATAATACACACATATGGACAGAAAATATTTTCATATCCAACCCGATTTAAAAGGAGATAAAATTTGACTATAACAATATCATAATAATTTTCACAAATAAAAGATAATTATTCTATTATATTATAATTTTCTGGGTGAACTTCAAGTAGTTCTAAAAATAAATAAAATGAAAGAACATGGTAGATATTTATAAATATTCACATGGATATTCTACTAGTCAAATAATCACATGTAATATCAATAGATAATTTCATAATGATGGAATGCATAATGCCAAACATCATAACTATATAGTCAATGCCTTCTTCCAAGACTATAAATAACATTTTTCAATGCCTTGTTCCAAGACACTAGGTTGTCTCTTGAGACCTATCGATGAATCAAGATCTATAGCAGGCTCTACTCGTCAATTACTAAGTCCAATGAATTCCTCATATAAAAAAGTTTAATCATAACATAAAAATTCTTATTAAAAATATCTCACTAAATGTCAACACATTATCCATAAACCATGAGTGGTATAAAAATAACACATCCACAGTCAAACATATCACAAATCCTTCAATACAATATTGATGATTTTTATCATAAGAAATCAACCTCAATCATGAATAATATCATGTAAAGGATGATGAAAAAGTTGAAATTGAATACTAAAGCTCTATGAGAGTAATATCCCTTTTCATGAAATCATTTTAAAAGTCACACAATTTGTAAAGAAATTCTTTTAAAAGATATTTTTTGAATCAAATAGTTTCATACCAGTTTCAAACTTTTGAAATTAATTATCATTTTAAAACATTCATGTCTATATAAATAGATCATTAAAATCATTTTGAAAACATGGACATTATTGATAATGTTTAGAAGAATAAATCTTTATAACATATAAAATGGTTCTTTAGTAAATGAGTCCCTTAAAAATAATCCTTTTGAAAACCCTTTTATGAAACATGTACGTGGATAATAAATATGTCCCAGTCAAAACTTACCCATAGACAATCTCAGATAATAGTTAGATTGAGGAGTTGACGTTTACCTTGCACTTTCCTTTGGTCAAGGGTACATTTATCCTCTTGTATAATGACCACAGTATGTTATTAAATTATAAAAGAACCATATTAAATTATATTATATCAGAAATTAATCATTTATGAATTTATACTACCCCATTAACAATGATTTCCATGTTAAATTAATATTTCGGTAAATAATTTCATTCTTTATCATACGTGTATTAACTTGTTATTCATGATCATATCATTTAGATAATGATTTAAATAATTACAGAATATAAAAATTTATTTATATATCATTTATATTTATTATATAAATAGTTATAGTAGATAGATATGTGATATGGAAGGTGTCGTTTATAGAGAAGGTAGGTTGTACGTACGCATAAACACAGTTTCGGTTTTCATATCGTATTGAATGGAAGTATGGGAATAAGATATATGTAATTATATACAGATATACATATATATCTAGTATAATTAATATTTCATATATTACATACTTATTAATAATATATATTTTTATAATCATCATTGAATGGAGAACGTTGAAATTAACCTCATCGTGTCGTGGAGACGGTAATCTGTACGTACGCACAATCAACAATATCATCATATTAAAGGTGAAATTCTATATAATTGGATAGTATATCATATATATATAATCATTAAAATGTTATATTTATTATTTTAAAAATTTATACTCATTATTATACCCATCCAAATAATGAAGTGTTTGAAAAACAAACCACACCACAATGTGGAGACGGTAAGTCGTGCGTACGCATATACGATGACTTTTTCATTTATAGGATGGATAGAATAATGAATATGGATGTACCATATTTATTATAAAATAATAATATGTATAATTTACTGGATTTATTATTTTCTTATAGAAACAACAATTAATGTGGTAGTGTAAGAAGAAAAGAACATGAATGTGGGTAGTACAATTATTACCTCTTCTTCGGGTATTTCCTTTTGATTTGATCAAAAGGGATCCTTATGTTTGACTTATGATCAAAGTAAGTACTACTGGTAAAAGGGAGGAATGTTGGGAATAGATTTGGACAAGAGTTAGACGATCTAAATGGATTTGGAGCTGTTATTATGAGAGAAGGAGAAGTGCCCTTTTATAAGAGAGGTGAGGGTCACTTTAGGAAATGCTCAAACAATTATTTTATAATAAAATAATTATCTATTTATAATGTCTCAAAAATTATTTATTTCTATGATATGGGGGGTATGGGTCTAAAAAAACTCAAACAATAGGTTTTATACATGTTTAGGTTAACATTGTAATCATATCATTTATATTTTACTCGTAGTTAAATAGTTTAACTTTTACCGTGTCTTCTAGTATTATTACAGTATATGGTTAACAAACATACTCTAAACATCAAAAGGAACTCTCAGTGGTTCATTAATGTCATATATAATATTATTTAATCCTTTTGGAAGAACCTTATATTTTTAGGATTATTATATCAAAAAATAATATATTATTTGTTTTAATAATTAATTTTTTAAAATTTTCACACTATTTGGTATTTTGTTTTGTGAAAGTCATAACAACCTTATCACTTGAAAAAAAAATCTATTTAACCCTATCCTATCATAGTAACCTATAATAATAGTGTAGTTTTTCAGAAGTTGCAATTTACATATATTTGGATATATATAATATCAATTATTTTAATATTTCATTAAAAATGTAATTACTGCATCATCATTCTGTCATAAATAAATTAAATTAAATAATGTATAAAAATTAAAATAAAACACAATTATTTAGGAAATAATTTTTTCTTTATAATTAATATTTATAGTCAAATCTATATTTTGTGTATCCTTATATTAAAATTTTTCTACTTATTAAACATTGAATTTAACACTATTAACTCGTCTTTAAATAAAATAATAACAAATGTCCTAATCTAATTCAAGTGGACCAAATGGGATTATATTTTTTTTCCTGATGTTTATTTTGGTCTAAATAATCTTATCCAATATAATTAGGACATGTTTTAGGGTAATTATAATATCATTTTTAAACATAATCACCCTATTTACTTCTAACCGTGGTAAATAAAAGTCATAAGCTACTATTCACTAAAAAATATTTTCATCTTATTTAACCACATTTTAATTACAGATATCTACCCTGTCTCTAGGATTATTGAAATTAAATTCACATATGTGGTAAAAATACTTTTATTTGAAAATTTTCTAATGCTCCTAGAAGGTGGGTAAAAGCCAATAAAAAGTTTAATAAAAATTTATAAATTTAATATTATTATAAAATTACTCCAACAAATTAAAATGAAAATATATAGGTATTTTATATCTAATTTTACTTAAATTTAATTTAAATAAAATAAATAGATATTTAATTAAAAATTAGATTTAAAATAATAATCTAGTGTTTTTTACTATTCATCAAAAATTTAATATTTTCAGAAAAATACAAAATATTCCCACTAAGATATTTTTTATATTTTTATTTCAAAAATAAAATTTATTATACCAAATTAAAAACATTGTAGTTTCATTAATTAATTTAAAATTAATTCCCATTGTGAAAGCCAAAAAGCAGGTTTTTAAAAAAGTAAAAACTAGCAAATGAATGACATGTGTTTATGTCAAATTTAAAAGTGAAGTTACATATAATGACATATATTATATTAAATGATAAAAATACAATCTAATTAAACTTCAAAACAATGCAAATTCATAATTTAACACTATAAATTATTTCGATTAATTTCTTTTTCAATTATAACATAGAAGTATTCACTATTCCTCAAAATATTAAATTTAACAGAAAAGTAAAAAACATTATCCAAACCAAATTTATATATACTATGTCTAAAGAAAAAGTAAATTTAATTAAATTGAATATAAAAATGTTTCACATATTGGTTTTAAAAAGGTTTTTACATTAAAAAGTGGTAAAATTGCATTTTTTAAAAAAATACTTCTATTATCTGAAAAAATTAATTTATTCTTATATTATTTATAATAAAAACATAATATTGATGTTAAATTTATATATAGTATATAAGATTCAATATTTAGTTAATACTATTCATAACTGTTTTTTGAATGGCGAGTTTGGTAAGATGTGGTGCGCTCGAACTCGGTATCACGTGTAACACAATCTATTGAATTAACTTAATGTGAAAATGTACTATGATATCATGGGGTGTTACATTCTCCCATCCTTAAATAAAAATGCATCCTCAAAATTGGAAATTGTTCTTCAAAAATAAAAGTATATAAAAAAACAATTTCTTTTTTGGAAAATCCACATTGAAATTTGTGTTAATAATATTTATTCTTAATAAGATGGAAAAGGAAATGAAACAGTCAACACCAACATTTGATATCGATTAATTGAAAATTAGAGGAAATTATAGACACATAATTTTAGTAAAAATGTACATATCAATAGGGAATAACTGTGGTCACTAATCATAAACAAGTGTAAAATTGAGGTCCACAAAGCCATCAATGAAGGATGATTTAAAATATCACCAGTTTATCAAAACATAATGTATTAGGATACCACATTTTTGGTTTTACTATCCCTTTATTAATGTTTAAGAATTAATTTATTCATAGAATAATAGGGAAAAATATACTTCACATGTATAGTTTCATCCTTTAAATAATTTCTACCACAAACTCAACTTTCACTCAAAAAATTAATAGAATTTAGAAATTTTCTATTTACCCTAATCGTATAGGGTTCCAAAAATAACGAATTTATAATTCATTTTTCATAATATAAAAAAACCACATTATACAAACCTGGAAATCATGTATTCTAGTGGCAGGTGACCCACCCTTATCGCCCTTCGGTTGTGGGTTTGTGTCTCGTGGCCATGAAAAACGCGACTGGTTGTCGCCCAACCTATGGGTCTTCCTTTTTATGACAATCCAAAAATAATCTCAAGAAATGAGTTAACATTAACAATAGTATCCAAAGTCAAACTTAATCGATTTCAACCTTTAAAATTATCCAAAATATATCTGTCCAAATTCACTGTCTAAAATTTATATGGAAGGTAAACATAATGGAGATCATTTTTTCCATGTAATAACACGTGAATAACATCCTCATGTATTATTTTTATAATCATGTAACACCTTGAATTACCTTAAAAACTTATTGATAACATTCATTATCCCTTATTCATCATATGATAATGGATATAATCCTTCTATCCAAAAATGTTGTAAACTCCAATAGTGATGGAATATACAAATCATTAATCAATTTCAAGGTAGTCCAGAATATCCAATATAATTAACATGTATTTGAGTCACATTTCATGGTTCCACACAATATCATGTCATTCATGAAATAATATTGTAGTATAATCCTTATATAGTACAAAATTAATATAACCAGTATATCAATGATACACTATTCAAATGACACAATTAGTTAATATCTACATAAGAACACCAGTCATTACTCTTCATCTATGGTAATATCATAACTTGATTATTATCCAATAGCATCATTTGTGGTATACTCTGATGATTTAGACATTGATCCGTGTAGTGTCCCAACTCCTTGTAGATAATGCCTTGTACATTTGAAGCTTTTTTCTTACCCTTATGATCACGTAGTTGGTGTTCTTTTTCTCCACACTTATAACAAACTACCTTTCACATCAAATATTTACCAAGGTGATTCTATCCACAGTTATCACATATTGGAAAATTTTTCTTTCCCCTATAATATTTATCCGTCTTTATCTCCCCTATCCCTTTCTTCTCTTTCTTCACTTCAAATCCATAGGACTCAGATAATTATTTATTGATCTTATTAAAAACTGATACTATTTAATCATATGATGAGAATAAATGGGAGACTATATCCATTTTAAATGTTGGCTTAATACCATGAATGATATGATTCATATTAATCATTCAATCATGTGTAATGATAGAATTTTCAATCCTTCTACTAGGGGCCATTTCTAAACAATTTCATACACTAGGTAAGTTTATGAATCACACGGCATAATTCCAAACTTTTAAAATACCTAACGTAAATTGAAAATATTATGCATATAATCTATAATCATAAAATGTATTTTTTGAGGAGTTATTTACTATTAAATAATTTATAGTTCCTTGTAATGAAAATGTGAGTTACTTTAAGCATATCCCCTGGGAGTGTTGTAACCAATAGTGTAGAAAGGCCTGTTGTTGTGTACAAGGATACCCCGGGTCAAGCCCGAAACTCCTTGTCGGAGATTTCTCTCCTAGGTACATCTATGCCAGAGCCGCCTCTACCAGCACATATCTATATAGGGATGAATTGTTTGGAAAATACACAAATTCCATACATTACAAAAATTACAAGAATTTATTCTATACTAATACTCAAAGCCTATCTTTGGGTAATGTTCTCAAATCAGTGTTTGTCTAAATCTATTTTGAAGGTTTTTACTGAACTTCCTCTGATACCAAATGTAATGCCCCAACCCCAGAATCCTACAATCGGTGCATTATTTTAATACATTGGCATGATTACATGGAATCATGTTCCGAAATACCAATCAGTTTAGAAGTCTTGGAAAATATATTACATATATGAATGTTACAATAAAATAATAAAATAAAACACAATATAAATTATCCTTTGAGAATTCCATTAATCATCTAGATTAACTATGATTATCAATCCTAAAACACTTCTTGAAATCTAGGAAAATAAAACATAAGATAGGGGTGATCTCAAATGCTTAGTAAGGATAAAAATATAGCAGAAACATTCAGAAATATGTGTAAATATTAAAGGAAATGTATAAAACTAAAACAAAATTTTTTTAAACAAAAAATTCAGCATATTAAAGAAAAGATTAATCAAAGAATGCACTTTACTTTACCACATGGTTAATCTACTAGTTGAATAATCACATGTAATATCAATATCTGATTACATAATGATGGAATGCATAATGCCAGACTTCATAACCTCATAGAAAAGGCCTTATGACATGAATACAAATAATATTTTTGCAAGGCCTTGTGCTGAGACACTAGTTTGTCTCATTAGACCCACTGGTCCATCGATGATCTATAGTGGGCTCCACCCATCATTTACTATGTCCAATGCATTCCTCATATGAAAATGTTTAAACATTAGATAAACATTCATATTAATACTAGCATACAAAATGTAAATACATTATCCATAAACCATGAATGGTATAAAAATAACACACCCACAATCAAACATATCAGAAAACCTTCATTAAAATATTGAATATTTTTATCATAATAAATCATCCTCAATAAATAATAATATTCAGTAAATGATGCTGACATAGTTGAAAATGATTTGTAAAAATCTTTGAGAAAAATATCCATTTTCATAAAATCATTTTCAAAGGCCCACAATTTATAAAGGAAGTAATTTAAGAGATATTTTTGAATAAAAGTGACCCATACCACTTTGAAACATTTGAAAGGAATTATCATCTTAAAACATTTATGTCCTTATAAATAAATCCTGAAAATCATTTTGAAAACATGGACATTAACGAGAACGGTTTAGAAGAATAATTATTTAAAACATTTAAAATGATTTTTTTGTTAAAGAGTCCCTAAAATGAATACTTTTGAAAAATATTTAATGAAACAAGGAAAGGTATAATAAATATGTCCCAGTACAAACATACACCTAAACAATCTTATATAATAATGAGATTGAGGAATTAACCCTCACCTTTCACATTCTTTTGGTCGAAGGTATGTTTAACAACTTGTATAATAAAAATTTTATGTAATTAAATTATTATTGAACCATATTAATATTTATTATATCATATATGATTCATTTATTATATTATACTACATATTTAATAATGATTTGAATGTTAAATTAACATTTTAGGTATTAATTTCGTTCTTTATCACACGTCCGTTAACTTGTTATTATTGAACCTATCACATAGATCATGATTTAAATACATACAGGATAAAATCCATGATTTATATATCATATATATTCTGAACATAAATATTTATTATAGTCATATATATGAAATGGAACACACCTTTTATGGAGACGGTAGGCCGTACACACACATAAATATTGTTTCTATTTTCATATCGTATTGAACGAAAGTAAGTGAATAAGTTATATGTATGTACATATATATATATATATCTCCAGTAGCATTATTAAGTCATATATTACATAATTATTAATAATTTATATATTTATAATCATCGTTTAATGGTGAATGTTGAAATTATTCTCATCGTGTCGTGGAGATGGTAATCCGTACGTATGCATGAGCGACAACATAATTATATTGATCGTGAAATAGTATGAATTTGGATAGTATATCATATATACATTTTAACTAACATGTTATATTTATTATTTACATCCGTTATACCCTTTGTTATATCCTTCCAAATAATGAAGTGGTTGAATAACAAACTACACCACAATGTGGAGATGGTAAGCCCAACATATACAGGTATGGTGACTGTCATTTATAGGATATATAGAATAACGAATATGGTTATATTATATTTATAATATCATCATAGTATGTGGAAGGTACTGGATTTATTATTTTGTTATGGAAACAAAAATGAAAGAAGATGTGTAAGAAGAAAAGAACTTGAAAGAGTGTGGTGAAATAATTATCTCTTCATCTTGTGTTTCCTTTTGAGTTGATCAAAAAGAGTCCATAGGTTGGGTTTATGATCAAATTAAGGCCTATAGGTCGTAGGTAGGAATTTTGGGAAGATATTTGGGCCAGGTTTGGCTGAGCCAAATGTCTATGGAGGTTTGATTTTTAGAGAAGGGGAAGTTCCCTTTTATAAATGAGGCTAGGGTCACTTCAGGAAAGGCCTGAAACATTATTTTATAATAAAATAATTTTCGGTTTCTAATGAATAAAAAAATATTTATTTCTAGGATAAGGTGATTATGGGTCGAAAACCTCTAAACCATAAGGTTTTAGACATGTTTAGGTTAACATTTTTACCTTATATTTTAGATTTAACTCTTAGTTATAATTTTTTATCTTTTATCGCGTCTTCCTATATTATTACACTATATGGTTAATAAAGATACTCAAAACGTCCAAGAGAACCCCACGTTGTTCATTGATGACATATATAATTTTATTTAAGCCCTTTTTCTGAACCATTGATTTTTAGGAATATTATATCAACCAATTATATAATATTTGTATTAAAAATTATTTTATGTCAATTTTGACACTATTCGGTAATTTGTTTTTGTAAAAGTTGTAAAAACCTTATCACGTCAAAAAAAATTATATACTCAACCATAACATGTCATATTAACCTAAAAAATTAGTTGAATTCACCATAAGTCTCAATTTACATTTAATTGGATATTTAAAACATCAATTATTTTATTATTTTATTAATTAGTAAATTAAGGCATCGTCATTATGTCATAAATAAATTGAATTATTTAATGTCTAAAAATCATTACTAAAATACCATTATTTATTAAATTGTTCAGTATTTATAATGAATATTTATAATCAAATTTATATTGTGTGTAACTTTATATTAAAATTTGTCTAGTTATTAAACATTGAATATAACACTTTTAACTACTCTTTAAATAAATTATTAATAAATTTCATAATCTGATCCATGTGGACCAAAGAGGGTAATATATTATTCCTAAGGTTGGTATTCGTATAATTACACATATATAATAGAAATAGGACTTGTGTTAGGGTAATTATAATATCATTTTACCCATAATTACCCTTTTTACTTATAATCGTGGTAAATAAACCTCAAATGTTACTATTCACCATAAATTACTTTCATCTTATTGATCCAAATTTTACATATTTATATATACATTGTCTCTATGATTTTTTAAAATCAACTCCCAGACGCATTAAAATTATGATTTATGCATATTTTCAAACTCCCCTAGAATGTTGGTAAAAGACGATAAAAAGTTCAACAAAAATTTATACATCTAATTTTTTAATAAAATGGATCCAATGAATTTAATTGTACATATATTGGTATTATAGATATATTTTTACTTAAAATAAATTTAAATAATATAAATAATCACTTAAATAAAAAGACGATTTTAAACAATAACATAGGGTTTTCGACTATTCATCAAAAATAGAATGATTTCAGTAAAATACAAAAAATTTACCCTAAGATAATTTTTATATAACTAATTTAAAAATGAATTATATTATTCCAAATTAAAGTCATAATATTTTCATTAAATAATTTAAAACTAATTCTCGTTGTTAAAGCCTAAAATCGGGTTTTTAAAAAAGTAAAAACTATCAAAAGATTAACATGTGTTTATGTCAAATTTATATGTGAAATTTTTTATAAGGATATAAATTGTATTAAATGATAAAAATATAATCAAATTATACTTCAAAACAATTCAAATCCATAATTTAACAATATAAATTATTTCGATTAAAAAAGTGGTTTTCAATTAAAAAATAGTATTTTCACTATTCATCAAAATATGAATGTTTTCTGAAAAGTACCAAAAATTTATCCAAACCAATTATTTCTGTCCAAATTATATAGAATAATTTAATTTAATTTATCTGAATATATAAAAGTTTCAAATATTTGTTTTAAAACGGTTTCTCCGTTAAAAGGCAGTAAAATTTCATTTTTTGTAAAAATACTTCTTTTATTTGAAAAATGATTTTATTATTTTATTATGTCTAAAAAACATATAATATTGATGTTAAAATTATATAGAGTATATAAGATTAAAAATACTATTAATACTATTCATAACTATTTATTGAACTTCTAGTTTGGTAAGTTGTGGTGCGCTCAAACTCAGTGTCATGTGTAGCGCATGCTATTGAATTACTTTAAAATGATATCTTACTATGAAATCATGGGGTGTTAAAAATCTCCCATAGATGTCCTAATACTATGGAATCTAAAATGTATCTTCACTTACAATGAACACTATGAGAAAAACATATGTTGCCAAATGTATATGATTCCATGCTATGTTGCGTCATTAAACACCTTGTCAAAAATCTTAGTGGTCCAAATGATAAAGGTAAAACTACTAAAACCTTCCAAACTAAAACTCATAAAACCACAAGAGGAATTTCAGTCATTGCATTAAAATTGTTTAAAAAAATTTCAAAAATTATTATGTGTGAAATTCCTTTTTTGAACAAAACTATGATATTGTCACAAGACATTATTTTCAAGACATCAATCTCACCATTCTTTTTAGGGCCAAGGGTGTAACGCCCCGACCCCAGTAACCTAGAGTCAGTGCATTATTTTAATACATTGTAATGATTAAAATGAATCATGTCTAGAAGGACAGACCAGTTTAAAAGTCTTGGAAAATAGATTACATACATGAACATTACATTAAAATTTCAAACATAAAACACAACATAAATAGTTATTTGAGAACACCATTATTCCCGTTAGCTTAAACATGAATATCAATCATTATACACTTCTCGGAATCCTGGGAAAATGAAACATAATAAAGGGGTGAGCTCAAATTCTCAGTAAGTGTAAGTAATACATACGAAATAACATAAATATTATGCATGGTGAATAATTTAAATCACGTGACTTTACCAATAATAAACACAAATAAATATATGGTAGTAATATGAGCTGAGTAAATAATGCCACAATAAAACAAAATCATGGATATTCAACTAGTCGAATGACCACATCAACCATTAATATTATTTCCATAATGAGGGAATGTATAATGTCGGACATTCAGAAACATTTTGTGAAGTCCTCGGCCAAGAAGTCTAAAAATAATTATGGCCTCGACCCAAACCATATATCAAATTGGGAAAGGACCTCATCCAATTCTACATCTAGTTGTCTCATGAGACCTACTGATGCATCGAAGAGCTATAGCGGGCTCTACCCGTCACTTACTTAGTCTAATACATTCCTTATATGAAAAGGTTGAAATATAACATAAAAAATCATACTAAAAAAAGAATATGAAATGTGAATACACTAACCATAAACAATGAAAGGTATAAAAATAGAACATCCACAGTCAAACATTTCAGTACTCATTCAATAAAATATGGAAGATTGTATTATAATAAATCAACCTCAATCAAAAATAATATCCAGTAAAGGATGCTTACATAGTTGAAAAAGATGAGTAAAACTTTTTGAGAGAAATATCCTTTTTAAAATCATTTAAAAGTCACACATTTATAACGGAAGTAATTTATAAGATATTTTTGAATCAAAGTTTCCCAAACCACTTTGAATCTTTTGAAAAAATTATCATTTCAAAACATTTATGTCCATATAAATAAATCCTTAAAATCATTTTGAAAACATGGAAATTAATTAAAATTATTTAGAAATATAAATCTTTAAAATGTTTAAAATTATGATCTTGATAAATAGTACCTTTCACAAATCCTTAAAATATTCATTTTCAAATCATTTTATGAAAAATGGACATGGATGATAAGAATTTCCCAGTAAATATTTACACATAAAAAATCTTGGATAATAATGAGATTGAGGAATGAACATTACCAATTTGTTAACATATGAAACATACACCCCATGAAAAAAGTATCATCAAATGAATATGTAAATACACATAAATTAAAATGTATTACACAAATAATACAATTATGGGCAGTACATACACCACACAAAAGGTAATAGTGGCAATATGGCATGAATCTCACGAGAATAAATAGTGAGATAAAAACCACATACCTAATACTTTTCCTTGGTCGAGGGTAGGTTAAAATCATGTATTGTGATGAACCTAAATCTCTTGGTCCTTCCCTTTTCCAAAATCTAGGTCCTAAAGAGGTGGCGTCACGGTGAGACCGATCAGTGTCACCTGGCCTTGTCGAGTTGTTTTCAGTAGCACTCCTTTTTGCACAAATAGGTTTTTTAACCCTATTTTGAACTATTTGAGTGTGTTTTAAAGACTCGTAACGTGCATAAGAGTTTTAACTAAATACTTAATGAATTAATGAGTTGGTTTAAACCACCCGACCCCCCTTTAATGACAAGTGGGGCCGCGTGGTCAACCCACGACCCCCACACCTTACGCGGTTTCGTGTTCTCACCTCAACCGTCCGCGACTCTTATAAACAAAGGGTTAGCCGTGGTTTCTCCTTTCCTCGATCGTGGATTTTCACAAATAGCTTCTAGTGCATCGGGCACGCCGCATCGTTATCCGTAAAGTTCTGTGCCTGGCCTAAGCGTCGATCATCGATTAAACAAGTAGGGAATTTCTCCGTCGTCTCTCTCTCCTTTGTGTATCATGTGGGGTGGGCGTGCTTTTGATTCTGTGGAATTGGATAAACCAGACCTAAATGAAGATAATGAACTGGATTCTATAAGAAAAGGGGGGCTGTGATTGTTGATGTCATTTTATATTATGATCTTTCTTGTTGAGTTGTGCTGTCTTATGCCTTCTGAAAATTGAGGTCATTGGTGGTCGTTGTTTGTGCACTAATGAACACCTACTGATGTTTTAAATGGCTTGTTTGTGGTTGTAAACTCCGACTTTGAAAAGTAAATTGGTTAACCACGTATATCCGGCCAAATAAATTGAGGCACCAGGATCAATCCTTCCGTGAAAACCCAGGTTAAAACACACAAAAATTGAATCATGAAGTGCATTAAGTCATTTAAATCTGAAAATACCGGTAAGGCCCTGCTTAGTGTTGGTGACTGTAGTTTGGTTGTTTTCTTTCACGAGCCAGTTTCTAGAAATGTGGGAGGGGATGGGATCCCCTATCATTATAATCTCGGTGGATGTCTGAATTTGGGGATGGGATCCCCCGCTGGTATGGATTCAGTGGTTGTGAGTTTTTAAGACCGGGTGGGTACTTGTTTATATCATGAATTAGGGTGGGATCCTCTATTGTTGAGAACCGGGTGTGGGCGTTATGGTTGATGCTTGACTGTTTGATTTCCTAGACTTGTGCCTATGCTTACTAGTTCCCCAGTAGTGATTGAACTTAATTAAACATTATCACCGAACATGAAACAAGAATGGGACAAATGGGATTTGTTGGCGAAATTCGTGACTTGGGTCTTAGACGCAGTGGTGTTGTGTTCTGTAGGTTGGTTAGAAAATACTAGGCTTTGGGTGAGTGCCTGTTACCTATATTTATACATGTAGTTTTGTGTTTCTTATTCGCTCCCCACTCAAGTTGAGCACTTAGTGTCGAACACCCCTATTTCATGGGGGAGGGTGTTTTTCCCAACACTATTCTTAGTGGCTGGTTATTAGCTCCTTTTTTGCTCCCATTCCCGTATAGCCCAAATATCTTCACGCAGGCTGTGATGGTCTGAGGTCCATTATTAGCCCAAGAACCTTCGGGTGGGGCAGTGTGATGGTTGGCCAGGTGTGTGCGGCAGGTGGTTTCCCAAGCGTCTTCGGGATGAGGCCCAGGTGTCTTTGGGCGTGGCAGTAGATCTTCCGGCCCATGTGTCTTCAGGCGTGGTGGTAGTGGTTATGGCCTAGGTGTTTGCAGGCGTGGTTACGTGTGACAGTTGTGGCCCAGGTGTGTGCGAGAGGGATTCGGTAGTGGGACTGTGTGTGGTAGTTGTGGCCCATGTGTGTGCGGGCGGGTGTGGCAGTGGGACTGCGGTGAGAATGGCGGGATTGGTTCGATGCGTAGGATGTATCAATAACCAGTGGGAAAGTGGAACAGGGTACCCAAACATCGATGTGCTCTGATTATATATATTACTTGGATTTTTTTATTTGGGGAGTCTGCCTTGGTGAGGCCTAGGGTGGATAGTTTACCTTGATTAGGTTTTTGGTTTACTCTTTTTCTCACGAGACTTTAGTACGTCCCCCACTTGTGCACGAGTGTCTTTGGTTTCCCTACTGAGTGTACTTGTATGCTCACCCTACGTATGTAAAACTGCTTTTAGGTTTCCGGGAGGACTTTGGGGATCACGTAGGACCATACTAGCTCGGACCTTTGGGGTAGTTTTAGTTGTTGCTTTTCTTATTTGGTACTTACCTTTGTAGTCACCTTTGGTACCTTGTGGCTTCACTTTAGAACATGCATGTGGGAATTTTTTACTTTTGGCTTTAATTTTCATTTACCTTGGTGTTGATGAGTTTCATCATCTTATCTCTTGATGTTATAAAATAAAAAAAGAGGTAATGCCTTCCATTTGTGAGAAATTTATATTCCCTTGGTGCAAGTCGCCACTCCAGGATCTATTGAAGGCGGGTCTCGGGGGTCATTATCTATCTTTCAACTTAAAGAATGAAGGTCCTAGAATAATTTTAACCCCTCCCTCCTTTTGGTGATGGCGGGTCATGACAGAATGGTATCAAAGATGATGGTTGAGAGATAGGATTGGGTCGGGAGTTAGGCACAGTGATGATTTCATGGGATGGTAAGGCAACAGTGTTGGGTGACCTTGCCGCGTGAATTAGGCCAGGGAAGACCAGCTAGGACATGGGATTTTAGGCCCCCCCGTGATCCGATGTAAGGACTCTGGACCTAACGAACGACCAAGTGAGGCCACACTGATTGCAGGGTAGAGACCATAGGAAAGGTACATGCATTATAAGGACTTTTATTCTTGTGTTTCTGGGATGTCTTGGGAATTAAGAATAAATTAAATTGTAAGAAGTTTTGAAGACGATATTTTGCACTACTTGGGCTTAGGCATTCCTTGTTTACCTTGAATCTATGGCACCTGGAAGGTGACCACGTGTGGTACGGGCGATCAAGGCCCCGGAGACTACTTTGGTCGATCGGCAGAGAGCTGATCGAGAGGAAGAGGACGACCAGTGGAAGAAGAATCATTGGGCCTTCCAGCGACAGGCGCTCGAGAAGTATGAGGGCAGCACCTCCGACATGAAGACAAAAGGCTGTCTAGAGGAGCTAGTTATAGCTTTCGGCCTGATTCAGGCCCCGGCCGAGTACTGGGCTCCTCTGGCCGTCAGCCAGATGCGGGGAGTGGCACGTCAGTCTTGGACGCTTTACCTGGGGGAGAGGAGAGAGTGTGAGGTGGCTTGGGCAGATTTCGAGAGGGAGTTCTGGACGGAATTCCTCTCTTCGACGATGAAGGCAGAAATGAGACAGTAGCTACTCTCCGTCCAGCAGGGGAGTACGTCTGTGAGGGAGCTAGGGATCATGTTCAAGGACCTCCTATGTTTTGATTTGGTCCTCTTTCCCGACGAGGAGTCTCGGGCAAGACTTTCAGAGGAGGCACTCCGACCCTCCCTCCAGTATGATGTTACCCCCTTTTCCCTGCCGATGTACTTAGAGGTCCAAAAGAAGGCCGAAGTGGTGGAGAGGATGCATCCTCTAGTAGGAGTGTCATGAGAGGGGATCCAGCTAGGACCGTCGAAGGGGAAGGAGGTCAGCACCAGGCCTCCAGCGTCAGGACCCTCTAGGTTCCGACCAGCAGGGAGGAGGCCGCATCAGTTTCAGTTTCGATCCCATGGTTCTCGCCCCTTTTCTTCGGGCCCGAGACCGTGATGCTTCATATCTGGGAGCCCTGGGCATCTCTATAGTCAGTGCCCGAACCAGGTTCAGTACGGCAGTGGTGGACAACCCCACCACCCACCCCAGCAGTAGCTTCCAGCCAGACCTTTCCAGCAGGGACCCCGACCAGGGCATGGTCGAGGTGGTGGCCGACAGTCGAGAGGCAGAGGAGTCGGGCGTGGACAGCTACACGCCGCAGAGGCAGACCAACTTGTTGTTCATTTGTGGGGGATGTAGACTAATGATAGGGCCACATCATTCGGTTAGGGATTTTCTTATTCTATATATTCAGCCATACAATGTCATCCTAGGCATCGACTTGCTATTTTCTGTGTGTTCCGTCATCGACTGTGTCCGAAAAAGGGTGGTGTTCTCATACTTGGACGACCAGCATGTTACCTTCACTGGCGAGTGGAGTAGTCCGAAGGGAAATAGGCGTGGGGAACCTCTCCACTACTTGTTGACCGAGATGACAGTGGAATCAGTATATGCTGAAATGGTGGAAGTTCCAGAGATTGTCCGTGAGTTTACGGACATCTTCCCTGAGGTTGTGAAGACTCTACCCCCTTGGTGTGATATCGATTTTGGGATAGACCTGCAGCCCGGCGCTTGACTGACCTCGATGGCTCCTTACCGGATGGCGCCTTCAGAGCTACCGGAGTTGCGGATCCAGATTGGCGATCTTATGAAGAGGGGTTATGTTCGCCCGAGTGCGTCACTGTGGGGTGCTCCAGTATTGTTCGCAATGAAGTCAGATGGTGTTCTGAGGTTGTGCATCTACTACAGGAGTCTAGATCAGGTAACGATCATGAATCGCTACCCTCTTCCGAGGATAGACGATCTCTTCGACCAGCTGAAGGGGGAAGGATGGTTCTAGAAGATCGACCTGCGGTCTGGGTACCACCAGCTGAGAGTGAAGGAGGGCGACATCCTGAATACGACGTTTAGATGTAGGTATGGACACTTCGATTTAGTAGTCATGCCCTTCGGTGTTACGAACGCCCCAGCTGTGTTCATGGGGCTTATGAACTCCATCTTTCGGGAGTACTTGGATCGGTTCATGGTCATATTCATCGATGACATCCTGTTCTACTCAAGATCAGAGGAGGACCATGCGGAGCACCTGAGGATGGTTTTGGAGGTCCTCTGACATCATCAGCTCTATGGGAAGTTGTCAAAATGCATGTTCTGGACACGAGAAGTGCACTTCCTTGGGCTCGTGGTGTCCGAGCAGGGGGTAGCGGTCGACCCATCAAAAGTTGAGGCAGTTGTTTCTTGGGCAGCACCCAAGAATGTGGCAGAGGAATGTAGTTTACTTGGGCTGGCAGGTTACTACCGGAGAATCGTACCCAACTTCTCCCAAGTAGCAGCCCCTTTGACGGCTTTGACCAAGAAGGACCAGGCTTTCGTATAGAGTGAGAAGTGCCAGTCAGCCTTCAAAAATCTGAAGGAGAAGTTGGTTAGTGCCCTAGTGCTGAGATTACCAGAATAAGGGGAGGCCTATGAGGTGTTTTGTGATGCTTCAGGACAGGGCCTGAGATGCGTATTGATTCAGCGACAAGGGGTGATCTCTTATGGGTCCAGGAAGCTACGCCCCCATGAGCGTAATTACGCCACCCACAAACTGGAGCTTGAAGTGGTCGTTTTGGGGATAAAGTTATGGCTGCACTACCTCATCAGGGAACGATTTTTGGTCTTCACGGATCACAAAATCTTGAGGTATATCTTCTCCCAGCGGGACTTAAACTTGCGACAACAGAGATGGGTGGAGTTCTTCCAGGATTACGACTTCGAGATCTCTTATACTGAAGGCAAGGGAAATGTGGTGGCCAATGCCATGAGCAGGAGGACGCAGATGGATGAGGTCCGAGAGTCGGCAGATGCCTAGAAGGCAATGGAAGAGTTTGATGCCTTATACCTAGATGCGAAGATGGATAGTTGCATAGGCTGCCTATATCAGATTATAGTGCAGTCATCTCTGTTTTGACAAGTGGAGGAGTATCAGTGGGGAGACCCAGAGTGTGAAGTGATGCATGACCGGGTTGACCAGAGCAATGCTCTGGAAGGATGGGCAGATGATGGTCAGAACCGGATGTTTGTCCAGAAAAGGTTGTTTGTCCCGGAGGCGATGTGCGGCAAGGTTCTCAGTGAGTTCCACAACTCACCCCTTACGGTACACCCAGGAGTTCCCAAAATGTACCAGGGTTTTAAGAGGCATTTTTGGTGTCCCGGACATAATTGAGGAGTGGCAGAGTTTGTGGCCAAGTGCATAGTGTGTCAGCAAGTGAAGGCTGAACACCGAGTTCCAGGCGGCCAACTGTAGCCCCTAGATGTCCCCGAGTGGAAGTGGGATGACATCTCGAAGGATTCCGTCATGGGATTTCCCAAGGCCCAAGGGGGTTATGACACCATATGGGTGGTAGTGGACAGGTTGACGAAATCGGGCCACTTTCTGGAAATCAGGGAGTCGAGTGTTGTGGATGCTTTGGCACGAAAGTACGTGGATGAGGTGGTGAGGTTTCATGGAGTTTCGAGGTCTATAGTCTCAGATAGGGATTCACGGTTTAACTCGCGAGTCTGGAGAGGATTTTAGCATGCGTTTGGAACCCAGTTACGCCTTAGCACTACTTTCCATCCCCAGACAGATGGACAAACAGAGCGCACCATCCAGACCTTAGAGGATATGCTACGAACATGTGTCCTGGACTCAAGAGGATCATGGGTGCGACACTTGCCCCTGGTAGAGTTCGCTTAAAATAATAGCCATCACTCTACCATCGGTATGACCCCGTTCAAAGCCTTGTATGGGAGGACATTCCGTTCACCTATATGTTGGACCGAAGTAGGAGAGGCATGCATCCTTGGCCCGGAGGTGGTGTAGAACACGACCGAGAAGGTTCAGCTAATACGGGAAAGGATGAAGGTGGCCTAGGACCGACAGAAGTCGTATGTGGAAACCAGGAGGAGGCCCTTGGAGTTTGAGGTTGGAGGCCACGTGTTCTTGAAGGTCTTCCCTCGGCGTGGGCAGCGGAGGTTCGGCAAGGGGAGTAAGCTTTCTCCCAGTTTCATCGGGCCCTTCAAAGTGTTGTGACGGGTCGGCGAAGTAGCTTATCAGCTAGCGTTACCACCGCTGATACAGAGGATACATGATGTCTTCCATTTGTCCCAGCTCCATCGGTATCTGCACGATGTTTCACACGTCCTTGATTGGGGTGAGCTGGACATCGAGGATGACATGACTTTTGTGGAGAGGCCAGTGATGATCATGGATCGCAATGAAAGGTTCTTCATGGGTGAACCATTCCAATGGTTCGTGTGTTATAGATACATGGTGGGCATGAGGACAGTACATGGGAGAGGGAAGCACAGATGCGTACCCAGTACCCAGAGTTGTTTTATGTTTTGTTCCTTGTTGTGACTATTGTGGTAGAACATTTTTTCCTTTTGTCTATAAAATGTACTGGTTTTCTTCCTCTGATTGTGTGTGAAAATCCCTGGCTATGGGGGAGGAGAGAACCCAACCCCTAATCAGGACGTATTAAGGTGGATGAAATTAAACTAGTGCGGGTGAGTCAGTGCCCCCAAAGCGGATAATTAATTGACATGGGGAAGGAAACTCCCCAACCCTCACATTTCTGGGCACTTTGATATGATATGTTTCTTGGTTCGTGACAAGAAGGCGTTCTTAGTTAACAACGAGGTTCACTCTTGAGAGGTATCTTTCGGGGTGGTTGTTCGAAACCGCCCTTTCCTTCTGGGTTGTTTAAATTCTCGAGGATGAGAATAGTTTGAGAGGTATTTGATGTGATAACCCTGACTCTTTTGGTCATTCGCTTTGCAAAAATCAGGGTCTTAAAGGGGTGGCGTCATGGTGAGACCGATCGGCGTTACCCGACCTTGTCAAGTTGTTTCCAGTAGTGCTCCTTTTTGCGCAAATAGGGTTTTAAACCCTATTTTGAACAGTTTGAGCGTGTTTTAAAGACCCGTAACACGCATAAGAGTTTTAATTAAATAATTAATGAATTAATGAGTTGGTTTAAACCACCCGACCCACCTTTAATGACATGTGGGGCCGCGTGGTCAACCCACGACCCCCGCACCTTACGCGGTTTCACGTTCTCACATCAACCTTCCGCGGATCTTATAAACTAAGGGTTAGCCGTGGTTTCTCCTTTCCTCCATCGTGGATTTTCACAAACAGCTTCTGGTGCATCAGGCGTGCGGCATCGTTATCCCTAATGTTCCGCGCCCGGCCAAAGCATCGATCGTCGATCAAACAAGTAGGGAATTTCCCCTTTGCCTATCTCTCCATTGTGTATCATGTAGGGTGGGCGTGCTTTTGATTCTGTGGAATTGGATAAACCAGATATAAATGAAGATAATGAACTGGATTCTATAATAATAGGGGGGCTGTGATCGTTGATGCCATTTTATATTATGAACTTCTTGTTGAGTTGTCATGGCTTATGCCTTCGGAAAATTGAGGCTATTGGTGGTCGTTGTTTGTGCACAAATGAACCCATGCTGATGTTTTAAATGGCTTGTTTGTGGTTGTAAACTCCTACTGTGAAAAGTAAATTGGTTAACCACGTATATCAGTCCAAATAAATTGAGTCACAAGGATCAATCATTCTTTGATAACCCTGGTTAAAACACACGAAAATTGAATCATAATGTGTGTTAAGTCGTTTAAATCTGAAAATACTGGCAAGGCCCTGCTTAGTGTTGGTGATGGTAGTTTGGTTGTTTTCTTTCACGGGCTGGTTTTTGGAAATGTGGGAGGGGATGGGATCCCCTATCTTTATACTATCGGTGGTTGTGTGAATTTGGGGATGGGATCCCCCACGGGTATGGATTCGGTGGTTGTCAGTTTTTAAGACCGGGTGGGTACTTGTTTGTATCACAAATTGGGGTGGGATCCTATGTTGTTGAGAACCGAGTGTGGGTGTTATGGTTGATGCTTGACTGTTTTCTTTCTTGGACTTGTGACTATGCTTACTAGTTGCCCAGTAGTGCTTAAACTTAATTAAACATAATCACTAAACATGAAACAATAATGGGACAAATGAGTTTTGTTGGTGAAAGTCATGACTTGGGTCTTAGATGCATTGGTGTTGTGTTCTGTGGGCTGGTTAGAAAAGCCTAGGATTTGGGTGAGTTCTTGTTACCAATATCTATACTTTTAGTTTTGTGTTTCTTATTCACGCCCCACCCAAGTTGAGAACTTAGTTTCGAACACCCCCATTTCATGGGGGAGGGTGTTTTTTCCAACAGTATTCATAGTGGCTGGTTATTAGCTCCTTTTCTGCTCCCTTTCTCGGATATCCCAAGTATCTTCGGGCAGGCTGTGATGTCATGAGGTCAATTATTAGCCCGTGGACCTTCGGGCGGGGCAGTGTGAAGGTTGGCCAGGTGTGTGCAGCAGGTGGTTTCCCAAGCATCTTCGGGATGAGGCCCAGGTGTCTTCGGGCGTGGCAGTGGATATTCCGGCCCAGGTGTCTTCGGGCGTCGGGGTGGTGGTTATGGCCTAGGTGTTTGCAGGCATGGTTACGTGTGACAGTTGTGGCCTAGGTGTGTGGGGGTGGGATTCGGCAGTGGGACTATGTGTGGTAGTTGTGGCCCAGGTGTGTGCGGGCGGGTGTGGTAGTGGGACTGCAGTGAGAATGGCGGGATTGGTTCGATGCGTAGGATGTCTCAATAACCAGTGGGAAAGTGGCGCGTGGTACCCAAACATCGATGTGCTCTGATTATATATATTACTTGACTTGCGTTATTTGGGGAGTGTGCCTTGGTGAGGCCTGTGGTGGATAGTTTACCTTGATTAGGTGTTTGGTTTACTTTTTTTCTCACGAGACTTTAGTATGTTCCCCCAATTGTGCACGAGTGTCTTTGGTTTTCCCTACTGAGTATACCTGTATTCTCACCCTACATGTGTAAAACTGCTTTCAGGTTTCTAGGAGGACATCAGGGATCACGCAGGACCAAACTAGCTCGAACCTTTGGGGCAGTTGCAGTTGTTTCTTTTCTGCTTTGGTACTTACCTTTGTAGTCACCTTTTTTACCTTGTGGCTTTACTTTGGAACATGCATGTGGGAATGGTTTACTTTCGGATTTACTTTTCATTTACCTTGGGGTTGATGAGTTTCATTATCTTATCTCTCGATCTTATAAAACCAAAAATGGGAAATGCCTTCCATTTGTGAGAAATTTCTATACCCTTAGTGCTAGTCTTCACTCCGGGATCTATTTAAGGCGGGTCTCGAGGGTCATTATCTCTCCTTCAACATAAAGAAAGAAGGTCCTGGAAATCTGATAACCCTTCCCTCATTTTGGTGATGGAGGGTCATGACATGTATAATGGTGAAATAATTGTAATTTAATTATACAAGAATCATATAAATTAATATTATTTCATATATGATCATTTAACATTTCTTTGTAAATAATATCTTAGTATTATTTTCGTTTCGGGTGTTAACTTACTCATTTTCATTTATATATTTTATTACATATGACGTGTTTTTTATGGAATGGTTGTATATTATTAATATCCATAATTATATCATGTCCTCAAAAAATAATTTTAATCGTCAAATGAAAAGATGTCTTGAATGGATATGATGGAGAATGAATCTCATCACGCTCGTGGAGACGGTAATCTGTACGTACGCACGAGCGACAATATCCATCTTTTGATATTAAAATAATATATAATTGAATGTTATATCATATATAAAGAATAAATATAATGTTATATTTATTATTTACTTCAGTTACACATCATTATCAGACCCATCCAAATAATAATGTTTGGAATAACAATTACACCACGACGTGGAGATGGTCAGCCGTACGTACGCACGTATGGTGACATGTCATTAAAAGGATGGATAGAATAATGAATATTGTTTTAACATATTTATAATATCATCAATGTATATATAAGATACTGGATTTATTATTTTAGAATGTAGATAATAAAGAAATAAGAAGTGGAAGAAGAAAGGAACTTGAAAGAGGGTGATGAAAACATTACTTCTTATTGAAGTTCTTCTTTTTGGTCTTATCAAAAGGGATTTTTAGGGTGGATTTATGATCAAAATAAGGCCTCTAGGTTTAAGTGATGGAATTTGGGAGGATATTTTGGAAGAGGTTGGCTGAGAAAAAAGGCTTTGAAGGTATTAATTATTGAGAAGGGGGAGTGCCCTTTTATAAGAGGTGTGAGAGGCACCTTAGTAAAAACATATAATATTATTCTATAATAAATTCATATTCAGTTTCTGATAGATCAAAACTGATTTATTTCAAGTTTAAGGTGGGGATGGGTCGAAAAAAACTCAACCAATGGATTTTAGACACGTTTGGTTCACTTTATTAACCATATCTTTTAGTTTTAGCTCTTAGTTAATTAGTTTGACATTTACCATGTCTATTGGTATTTTTATATTATGTAGTTAATAAACATACTATATACATTAAGATACCCAGAAGTGGTCCATTAATGATACATATATCATTATATAAGACCTTATGCCGAACCATAGATTTTAAAAAATAGAATATCAATTAATAATATAATATTTGTTTTAAAAACTCCTTTATGTCAATTTGGACACTATTTAATAATCTATTTTTGTTAAAGTCATAACAACCTTATTAATTCGAACCAAATTCATTTAATTAATCCAAACATGTCATATTGACCAATAAAATTCATTATTTCATTAAAACATTCAAATTTTATTTATTTTATGATTTATAATACCAATTATTCCATCCTTTCATTAATATAGAAAATATTGCATCATTATTGTGTCATAAATAAATTTAATTATTCAATAGATAAAATATATAAATAAAATAACAATATATAGAAAATAGTTTTAACTTTCTTATGAATATATATAGTTGAAAATATAACATATATATCCCTATGTAAATTTGTTTTTTCTAAAAGATATATGCTTATGTCATTTTTGTATTTACTTTAACTTAATTAATATAAAGTGTCCTTATCACTTACAAGTGGATCCATGTGGTCCAAATATCATCCTAAATATTCCCATGGTTGTATATGTCTCATAAAATTGGGATAGAACACGTTTTAGGTTAAATTAATATTATTATAATATTTCTTTTACCCTTATTTACCGGATTTAGCCTTTAACCATGGTAAATAAAATATTTACTGAAGTAATTATTCAAAATGTCTAAAAATAAAATTTACATATTTACACAATTTGGACCTCCTGATTATAAATATGGAATCCATTTTTCTAAATTCAAAACACGTATGTGGAAGAAATTAATTTAAAATTAATTATCACTATCAAAACAAAAAGCGTGTTTTAAGAAATAATAACTATCAAAAGATTTAAACTTGTTTACGTCCATTTTAAATGTGAAATTATGTCCAATGAAAAACATGGGATTAAATGGTAAAAATATATTTTAATTATACATTAAAACCTCTCAATATTTTAATTTATCACTATAAACAATTTTTATTAAAATGGTTGTTTATAATTAAAGTTTAGTAATGTTCACTATTCATCAAAATATGAAAGTTATCAAAAAAGTTCCACAAATTCACCCTAAGATAATTTCGATATTCCAATTCAAAAAATGAAGTCTATTTTGAATGATAAAATGTATAAAATTTCAAAAACTGGGTATTACTATTCATAACGGCTTGTTTTATTAGTTGTGGTGTGTGTTAGAACTTGAAGTTGCATACAACACACAAAACTGTATTATTCAAGGAAAAGCATACCATGGAATCATGGGGTGTTACATTCAACCCTATTTCAATAAATTGTGTCCTCACAATTTATGCTCGGTATTGGAAACATGGGGTTGACTTTTTAAAATATCTTAGTTGAAATCCCACAATTAAAAATGGATAAATGAGGCCTATATTTAAAACAAATAGTGGTAAGTATGAAGGTTACTGAAAATAACACATACTAGGGTTTCATGTAGTAAAACATGAATATGGAAGAGAAATATAATCATCAATATCTGATGGAGAGTGGTAGAGAACATGGATATGAAAAGGAAAACAATCACAAAGCCATAAATTTGTGATGATCTAACGTACCATCCTGGACAACGTATTTGTTTTGAGTTCCTTTTCTTAATGTTCAGGAATTGATTTATGATGTTGGCTAAGATGATAAGGAGATATACTTACTTTGTAATTAGAGTTGTATCCAGTAATAAATTTCTACCAAAAACTCATCCAATTCAACCAGTTCCAAGGAAGTCATGAACATACAATATAATTTATCCAATTCAACAATCTCTTATTCCAAAATCACTACCACATTATCAATACCATATTAAGGATTACCTTTCCATCAACCATGTAATTTCCAAAATTTGTAGCTTGCTATGATGTCACAATTATTAGAACCATATAATTTCAAATCCTCAATAAAATAGTAATGTAGTACCATCCTTATTTATCTCCATAATTCATATAACCAGTATATTGTTGATACAACCCTTAAATGAAATAATCCAATTTTAACAACATAAGAACAATAGTCATTCTTCTTCATCCGAGGTAGTATCATTACATGATTATTATCCAATATCATCATTTGGGGAATACTCTGATTATTTGGACATTGGTTCGCATAGTGTCCAAACTCATTGCAGATGAACCATTGTACATTTGAAACTATTTTCTGAACCTTTCAGTCACGTACTTGGTGTTGTTTTTCTACACATGTATAACAAAATTCCATTCCCTTCAGGAATGTTCTATGGTGATTCTTCCCATAGTTATCACATATGGTAAAATTCTTCTTTTCCCTCTTCCATTTATCCACCTTTATCTCTTCCATCCTTTTCTTCTCTTGAATGCCTTCAAAGACATATGACTCAAGAGAATTCATTACTTATCTTATTAACACATGATACTATTTCTTCATATGTTTAGAAAACATGAGAGACTATTTCCCTTATAAATATTGGTTTAATACCGTGGAAGGTATGATCCTTCTTACTCTATGGATCATATGTATTGCTGGAGTAAACATTCCTTCTATGGGGCACCATTTCTATACAGTTGAATACAATAGGTCAGTATATGAATTGCAGTGAATAATTATAATCTTGTATAATACCTAACATAAATTGAACAGTTTATGGATATAATAGATAATCATAAAAATGTTTTCTATGAGGATGTATATACTCATAATCCTTTCATAATCGTTTTTAAAGAAAATGAGAATTATCCTAAGCATATCCTTTTGGAGTATCGTAACCAAGAGTGCAGCAAGGCCGGTTGTCATGCCCCGGTTCCCATTCGAGTCTAGCTCAAAGTGGTGTTTTTAGGTTTTACCCCTAGGTATATCTATGCCAAAGCCGCCTCTACCTGATCGTATCCAGACAAGGATGTATTTCTTGGAAAACTCACAAAATCTCTACTTTACCAAAATTCTAAGAAGATCTTCTATACTAATCCTCAAATTCTATCTTTTGGTAATGTGATCTAATCAAAGTTTATCTAAATCTAGTTTCCATGGTTTTTACTAAACTTCCCCTGATACCAAATGTAATTCCCTGACCCCAGTTACCTAGAGTCGGTGCATTATTTTAATACATTAGAATGATTACAAGGAATCATGTCCCGGAGGACTGATCAATTTAGCAGTCTTGGAAAATAGATTATATACAAGAACTTTACATTACAATTTCAATCATAAAACACATAATAAATAGTTCATTAATAACGTCATTATTACCATTATCTTAACCTTGAATATCATTCATAATACACTTCTCTGAATCCTGGAAAAATGAAACATAAGAAAGGGGTGATCTCAAATTTTCAGTAAGGGTAAGCAATACATCGGAAGATAACAGAAATATTATGCATGGTGAATAATTGAAACCACATGACTTTAACAATAATAAACATGAATACATTTATGGAAAGAATATGAGTAGAGTATCTAATGGCATAATAATACATAATCATGGGTATTCTACTAGTAAAATAACCATATGAACCATTAATATTATTTCTATAATGAGGGAATGTATAATGTCGGACATTCTAAAAGATTTTGTCAAGGCCTCGGCCAAGACGTATAAAAATGAATAAGGACTCGTCCAAAACCATATATCAAATTGGAGAAGGGCCTCATCCAATTCCACATCTAGTTGTCTCATGCGACCTACCTATGCATCGAGGCGCTATAGCAGACTCCACCCATCACTTACTAAGTCAAATACATTCCTAATATGAAAAAGTTGAAATATAACATGAAAATTTGTATTAAAAATAGAATAAGAAATGTCAATACATTAACCATAAACCATGAATTGTATAAAAATAAAACATCCACAGTTAGACATATCATAACTCATTCAATACAATATGGAAGATTGTATTATAATAAATCATCCTCAATCAAAAAAAATACACAGTAAAGGATGTTGACATAGTTGAAAATGATGATTAAAACTTTTTGAGAGAAATATACTTTTCTAAAATCATTTAAAAGTCACACAAATATACAAGAAGTGATTTAATAGAGATTTTGGAATGAAACTGTCCCATAACAATTTGAAACATTCGAAAAGAATTATCACATCGAATCATTTATGTCTATATAAATAAATCCTTAAAATCATTTTGAAAATATGGAAATTAATTAAAAAGATTTAAAAACATAAATCTATAAAATGTTTAAAATTCTGATCATGATAAATATTAACTTTAAAAATCCTTAAAATATTCATTTTAAAATATTTTTTTGAAAAATGGACATGGATGATAAAAATCTCCCAATAAATACTTAGACATAAACAATCTCGGATAATAATGAGATTGAGGAATTAACCCTTATCAATTTTGTTACTTCAAAACATACACCCCTTGAAAGAAGTATCATAAAATGAGTATGTAAATACAATTAAATTAATGTTTATTACACAAATAATACAATTTTGGGTAGTACATACACCACACAGAAGGTAATAGTGGAAATATGGCATGATTCTCATGAGAATATGGTGTGAGATGGAAACCCCTTACCATGTACTTTTCCTTGGTCAAGGGTAAGTTAACTTCTTGTATAATTTTGAAATAATTGTTATTAAATTATTAAAGAATCATATAAATAATTTGATATCATATATGATGTTTTAATATTGTTTTGTTAATAATATCTTAGTATTATCGTCGTTTCGGTTGTTAACTTACTCGTTTTCTTTTATATGTTTTATTAAATAAGCCATGTTTGATATTGATAGGTTGTATATTATTCATATTAAGAATTATATAAAGTCCTTAAAAAATAAATTTAATCCTAAAATGAAAATTACTCTTGAATGGATACGATGGAGAATGAATCTCATCACGTTCATGGAGATGGTAATCTGTACGTACGCACGAGGGACAATATCCCTATTTTGATATTAAAATAATATATAATTGGATGTTATATAATATATAAAGAATCATTATAATGTTATATTTATTATTTAATTCAATTACATCAACATTATCATACCAATCCAAATAATAATGTTTAGAATAACTATTACAACACGACGTGGAGACGGTAAGCTGTACATACGCATGTGTGGTGACATGTCATTCAAAGAATGGGTTAAATACTCAATTTGGTTGTACCATATTTATAATAACATCACATTATATAGAACATACTTGAGTTATTATTTTATAATTGAAATAACCATTAAATAAGAAGTGGAAGAAGAAATGAACTTGAAAGAGGGTGGTGAAAACATTATCTCTTCTTCGGGTTCTTACTATTGATTTGATCAAAAGGGCTCCTTAGGTTGGATTTTTTATCAAGATAAGGCCTCCAGGTTGAAGTGAAGGAAGTTTGGAGGATATTTGGGAAGAGTTTGGCCAAGGTAAAAGGCTATGAAGGTATGAATTAGTGAGAAGAGTGCGTGCACTTTAATAAGAGGGGTGATGGGATCCTTAAGAAAAACGTAAACTATGATTCTATAATAAATTCATATTCTGTTTCTAATAGCTAAAAAATTATTTTTTTCGATGATAAGGTAGGGATGGGTAGAAAAAAACTCAACCAATAGGTTTTAGATAGTTTTGGTTCACATTAAGAAGATAATATCAATTAATAATATAATATTTGTTTTAAAAACTCCTTTATGTCAATCTGGACACTATTAAATAATTGATTTTTGTTAAAGTCTGAACAACCTTATTAATTCAAAACAATTTCATTTAAGAAATCCTAACATGTCATATTAACAAATAAAATTCTTGGATGACACCAAAACATTCAAATTTTATTTATTTTAACATTTATAATACCAATTATTTTATTTTTTCATTAATATGGAAAATACTACATCATTATTGTGTCATAAATAAATTTCATTATTCAATGGATAAAAATTAAAAATAAAATACCATTATGTATAAAATCTTTTTAGATATATAATGAATATATAGTCTAAAATATATCATATATGACCCTATTTATAAATTGTTTTTATTAATGATATATGCTTAGGTCATTTTTGTATTTACTTTAACTTAATTAATATAATGTGTCCATATCAGATAAAATTGGCTCCATGGGGTCCAAACATCTACCCGAAGATTCCCATGGTCAGACATGTATCAACCAATAGGGTTAGTACATGTTTTAGGGTAAATTAATATTATTATAATATTATTTTTACCCTTATTTACCGGATTTACCCTTTAATAATGGTAAATAAAATATTTACCGAAATAATTATTCAAAATGTATAATAATAAAAGATACCTATTTAATGATTTTGGACCTCATGATTCTAAATATGGAATCCATTTTTTCAAATTCAAAACACAGAAGTCGCGGAAATTAATTTAAAATTAATTCCCACTGTCAAAACTTAAAGCATGTTTTAATAAATATTAACTATCAAAAGATTGACACTTGTTTATGTCCGGTTTAAATGTGAAATTGCGTCCAATGACACAAAATTAGATTAAATGGTAAAAATATATTCTAATTATACTTTAAAACCTCCAAATAGTATAATTTAGTACTATAAATTATTTTGAATAAAAAAGATGTTTTTAATTAAAGTTTAGTGATTGTCACTATTCATCAAAATATGAAAGTTATCAGAATAGTACCAAAACATCACCCTATGCTAATTTCAATATTCAGATTCCAAAAATAAAGTATATTTTAAAAGATAAAATTTATAAAATATCAAAAATTGGTTATTAATATTAAAAATGGCTAGATTGATTGGTTTTTTGTGTGTGTTAGAACTTGAAGTTGCATACAACACACGCTACTATATTATTCAAAGAGAAGTGTACCATGGAAGCTTAGGGTGTTCCAAAGGGTGAAAAAGAATTTTCTTGAGATATTCTTTATTCTGGCACATTTAACAAACCCACCTTTCAACAATGCTATAAAATTAGTATTATGTTCATATAATATGGTAGGAATATAAATAATCATATCAATCTATAGAATTTTATTGTATATTTAATCATTGATCTCAACAAAAAACATTCATGAATTTATTCCTAAATAGAAATAAAATTAGCATGGATTGAAGAAGTCACAATAATGGTTTTCTTTTTAGGACTCCTAGACATTGAAATTCCCCCATATGTAAACACATATCTAGTTTGAGGTCGTACATTTTATGGATTATACATGTATTCAACCTCATCATAACCCACCAACATTTGTTTTGAGGGATATGAATAAATTTACCCCCAATATTTTTAATATTGAAGGCATATTAATACATGTTTTCAACCATTCCAATGCCAACAAGTAGTAGAATAACTATAACATTCCAATAAATTTACATAGAATGATATATATGTTCATTTATTATTTTCAAGTTACATCAGTTCTCCTATATCACTTAGATATGGTACTTCAGGACCAATTATTTCTTCATCATCCACTCATGGTTTAAAAGGATAATTATCATGATCATGAGATCATAAATACATTGGTGTATTTAATGGATGTTATTCATTAATGGTAAATCTATTCAATAAATTAGAATTATATCATCATTTATGAAAAAAAATACATCCTTAAGAGGTTTCATTTATAATCGAAGGTAGAACTACGTATTTCAAAATAATTTCATTTCAAACTCATTATTCAAATATTCAGCTACCTTGGAAAGTTCATCATTAATCCCAATTATATTTAAATCATAAACATGTACTGAAATGATCAAAAAATCATATCCAATCTTTTTAATGAAGACACATGTAAAATTGGATCATTTTTATAACCTTCCTTCACCAAATATTTACTTTGATTATTATACCAAATACACCCTGGATTCTTTAATGCATATGATGATTTATTCAGCATTACTGAATAATGATGTTGAGATCCAATATATTCAGCTGAAATTTTGTATCCTTTATGGATTTTCATGTAAACAACATTATCAATTTCACTATAAAGATATGCAGTCATTGCATCCATTAGTCGTAATTCAAGTTTGTCATGTAAAAAAATTCATGAGGTACTAAAAGGATATTTCATCCATTACAAGTGATTATGTTTTATCATAATCATGAATGGGGTTTTTGTGAGAATCCATGAGAAAATAGTCGTTAATTATATCTAGAGACTTAATTATTTTAATTTAATTATCTCACAAAAACCCATTTTTATCCAACATGTTTAATCCCTTTAGGGGTTTTCATGATCAACCCAAAAACCGCACGTTTAGCAAGAGAGTCTAGCTCTGTCTGGATTTCATCATTACCTTGATCCAAATCAGACCATTCATGACATTTAATAATAGTTTTATGTTATTGATCATCATCCATAATTACAAGGGGTATATTTTATGGAAATGTGTTATCAAAAATTGTGACCACATGGTTACAACAACTTCCAGTGTTTGTAAAATTTATTGAAATATCATCTTGATCATGTTCACATACTTCTAGTACATATACATTCTCTTAAAATTCAGCCATATATTCATCCAACGTAGGTTTTTTCCCCTTAATTGAAATTTTTTTTTCTTCTGAACCAAGTGGGATCCCATGAATCAAGAATGGGTTGGAAGTATTATTGGTTATACCATCAGATTTTCCTTCTCGGACATCAATTCAAATCGGTGAATTCACAGATGGAATATATGATTTTGTAACTAGTCTGGATTTATTGAATAAATCATGCATATTTAATTGATAAAATTTTTAAATTAGGGATATTCTGAACATCAAATTCACTCATATTTGTACATGGATCAACATGTAATAATGAATTCACTTTCAATGATATTTATTTTGAATTCGATTGATTTTCCCCCATTAAGTGTTGGAAAAACAATTTCACCAAAATTACTATTAGTAAATAGTGATGTGATTAAATATCCAATAATATTATCAAGATATTTAAAGATTGATGGAGATTCAAAACCAACATATATCCCCAATCTCATTTTGGGTCTCATTTTTTCATTTTATTAGGGCTATAGGCACATATACAGTACAACAAAATAGCATTAACTGTGAAATATTTGGTCTATGACCACGTGATAATTTCAATTGAAAAAGATCATGATAGTTTTATGGCCTTATTTTAAGTAGTGCATATGCATGAAAAATTCAATGTCCCAATGCTAAAATGGGAAATTTAGTTTTCATAATTAATTTTTTTGCAATGAGATTTAATTTCTTTATAAATGATTCAACTTGATCATTATCTCTATTATCCTGATCTATAGGATATTAAACACTTTTTCCCAATGAAATGAAATAATTATTAAAAGTATTTGATGAATATTCATACTCATTTTCAAGCTTAATAAAATTGATATAATAATCAGGTAATTATTCCCTTAACCTTATTATTAGGGAAAGTAATTTTGCAAATTCATGGTTGTGATTGGAAAATAATCAGTGATGGGACCATCGAGTTGATGCATCAATCATAATCATGAAATATCTAAATCTTCAATATGGTGGATGAATTGGTCCACATATATCAACAATAATTTATTCCTTGAACAATGGGTATTCAGTCCCGATCATTAATGGTGACGGTATTATGATCTATTTTCTTTGAGAACAAGTAGTACATTATATTTCATGTGGTGTAATAACCCTTTTACTAACTAATGGATTCCCATGGGTAAATTTAATTTTTTTCCTCATTATTATTAATATGGGATGACGCAAAATCTCATGCCAAAAAATTAATGTATTACGGTTTTCAAGCATCACGTTTACCATGATTGATTAAATTATAAAAATGATTACAAATTACAATCCATACAGATGTCTCAAAATCATCTCTTGAATCTATCTGTCCTCATTTTTTAATTCTTATTATGTAGATTTATTCTGTACCTCCTTCATCCATTATCTCGATGTGATATCCATTATTACAAATATCATTAAAAATTAGAATAATTCATCAAGACTTGTGATAAAATAAATAATTTTTTATCATAAATATTGTTCCACTATGTAAGCATATTATTGGTCTTCTAGAGACTCCAATTAATTTTGCATTATGATTAATGTAAAAATGTGAGCACTACCCATTTTAATGGTGGAGAATTATTTCTTATGTTTAAGAATGGTGTGAGTCATTACAATATCAATGATACAAATATATTCATTGTGGAAGTTATTCAATATGGACCAATTTATAACAACCATTTATATTAATAAAAATAAACATGCTTATAAGGAATAATATAAATGAAACCAAAATCAACCATGAAATGATTAAAACTATAATCAAACAATCAACAATATATCATTTATACCCATTGAAATATAGAAGACAAAATATATCCTTGTTTCTTTCAATAGCTTTCATTCTTGATCTATATACTCATTATCTTCAGGGTGTGAAAAATAGTATGAAATCTCAATGTTTGTAATATCATCCTCATATTTCAAAGAATTTTCCTAAAATTTTTTGTCAACATTATTTTCCATTCCTTTGATTGATTATTGATAATTATCAACAAAATGATTTTGAAAATGACATGTTTGTGACAAATTCCCCCTCATTTCATTTAGAAATAAATTACATTCATTTCTTGTTTATGTCTTTATTTATGGATGTTTATTATTCGACCACTTATGGCGGTGCCCTTTCCAGTTCTCTTTTAGTGTATGACCATAAGGAGTAATTGAATTTCCTCAAGTTTGATTACATATATTCTTCCCACGACCTTGTTTATAAGCCATCGCATTTGATTAAAGAAATAGAGGCACACCAATATGTATGGATTCATAATTTCTCATTAGGAGGTCATTATTATTTTTAGCAATAATAAGTCAAGAAAGTAATTCTTTATATATTTTAAATCCTTTCTTATGATATTATTATTATAAAATGTAATTCGATTCATGGAATGTATAATTAGTTCTTTACAAAATATCATTATCAGTAATAGTATCTCCACATAATTTTAGTTGTGATGTTATTTTAATCATTCCAGAGTTGTATTCACATACCCATTTATAATCATGGAATAAAAAATCACTCCACTCAAAAATTACTTGTGGAAGTATTAAAAGATGATCATGATCATACCTCTACTCGAAATTATACTATAGCACCAACAGATTCATAATTGAGAGGTACACATTAATCATATCCTCATAGTGGTGATGTCTGAGGAATATTATGGATCAGGCACGATCTTGTGTGGAAGCGTGATTGCCAACATTTATTACTTCTCGAAGTCCATTAGCATTATGGTTCATCTCAGTATCCAGAATCCATGACAAGTAATTATTTCATGAAATGTCAAGTTGGGTAAATTGATGCTTTGAAATATTCTCCACAAAAATGATATCTTAATGGTATGACTAACCTTTTTTACTTCGTAGAGTAGCCATGCTGATAATGTGTTGTGAAATTTGTCATTTGATGCTGAAGTGAAGAGAAAGACTATAAGGATACTGAATGCTTAGTATTATTATGGATAGGTAAATTGTATTAATCAAAGTAGAACATGATATAATAAACACAATTATTTTCCCACTCAAAATCACACACCATTTCGATTACGAAGCCACCATATTTATAGATTAGGAAAGGGTTGACCCAATGGACATTATTAATTCCAATGAATCATATATAATAGTAAGAATAAAAAAGGTTTGAACATATAAAGAGACTTTATGGGAAATGAATAGACCTCATTCATCATTATTTATGACATCCACACAATTAATGTTAATTCATAACATTAAAATAATTTTTTAAATTATTTATTTGATTTTTATACTGCATACAGAATAGCTATGTCAGCATTATATAAGCATTCCAGGAGATTGACATATCTCTAATGATGATAATATAAATTATTATCATACAAATAATTTAATAATTCTAGAAGTAACCATTTTGAATCATTTATAGCATCACTAAATAGAAATAATAACACTTTTAGCAAATTTAATGGGAGATAGAGAGGGGTATAATTAGTTATTTTTCGTGACTACAAATAAAATAAAGATCATAAACAATGTAAAGAGGCACAAAATGGAATATTTTAAAAAATTTGATGGTTATGGTCCAATAAAACTTATAAAATAAACTAAATTCAATTTTTTGACTGATGCTTAGAGAATATCCTACAAAATTAACAATAATTACCATATTTAACATGTTAACAAGGTCGTAATATTTTACTATAGTTACAATATATTATGGATAAAAATAAAATAATTTTTTTTTAACATAATTTATCTCATTATTATAATTATGAGTTCAATATTTTAAGATTAAATTTATGTATGGGGAATAAATTAATCTTAATATAATTTAATAAAATCCAATGAAAATATGTTTGTTTTTTTAAATTTTTCATAAAAATGATTTCACACCAAATAATGTATAATTATGAATCAGGAGAATTATTTATATTCATTTAATAAAATTTATTTTATTTTCATTGAAAACCAAATTAAGAAAATAATGTGAATCTTAATATACATTATCTAAGAAAAATGAATGATAGTTTTGAAAAAACAGCATTTTTACAATGCAAAAAAAATGAATATTTTAAAAAGAAAATAAAAATTAATTCATCATACACATATTATGAGATTTTAATTTCAAAATTTATATTTTTTTCCAACGTAATTTTGAATAATTTTATGAATGTAATTATAATTTTCTTTAATAAATTTTAATTAAATCATTTTCAGATGAAAATAAATTTTATGCATGAAATAAATTTATTATCATGAACTATCAAATTACTAAAATTAATACAAGGTTAATAATTTCACATGGATATATAATATATTTATTTCATTATAATAATTTATTAATAGTGACTAATTTAATTGAATAATATCTAACATTCATTAGACACAAAAAAAATATATTCATGAAAAATGTCCCTTCTTCTGTTAAAACATTTTATCATCATTTACAACCGATTAATTATCATTATAAAATTGATTATTAATTTTAAGTATGAAATAAATTATTCATATCATTCATAATGTGGTTATTTCAAATAATAGATTCTAGTCCAACCACTATATCATAATGGTAATATTTAAATAATAGTATACCATGGTTCGTTTAATATCTATATAGTGTAGACCACATAATAACAAAAAAAATATTTATGGAAAATAAAATCTAAAATATTTTGGTGTTAAACTCAAACATCATTACATTATTTTTTCCCACATAATTTTTCATTAATTTAATAAAAAGGGATCAGTTGTTTTTAGATCGATCTAATGTAGTAGATGATTAAACATATTATTATGGAAAGAAAAAATTTTCTATTTTATAAAATAATGTTTTTGAAAATTTAAAACTATAAATGTGACGATAAGACATAATTTTTTAATGGGAAAAATGAAATATGGAGTACACCCCTAATAACACATTATTGAGATCACATATAAGAAAAAAATTACTAGAAATTGAATATATGGACATAGAAGAGAAACAATAACATATATTGAAAGATATAGTGTGATAGAGAACATTTTCATGGGAATATTAACGACCAAAATACTATAACTCATTAAGGTATAATGAAGATGAAAAAAATTCATCAAAATTTAATATAAAATGGGGATTTTTTTATTTAAATAACATTTTCCAAGATTTGAGGGACACTTTTACTATCATGATAGAGAATATTATAAAATATATTTAATTCATTTATTTCAATTTCATCAAAAAAACTTAAAAATATTATACTTCAGTAAATTTCAACATCAATATCTTATCATACATCGAAAAATAAATATTATAGATGGATTTTAACTGTCTGAAATACTAATATTAATGTATAATGGATTATAAGATCTATAAAGGGGTGAAAATTTTCCACTTATTTACCTCTGTTAACCAAATCCAAATTGGTATTCCTAAGAAAAGGAAATATACAATATGAATAAACCTTCACATAGGGAAATACTATATCAATCTCCGAAATCTAGAAAATTACAACATAATTTCTTATTAAATATTTCAATAAATAAATATTCTCAAAAATCATAAAAATATTTTTGTTGATGGGAAAAGCCATAAAAATTGAAAATATTTTATCACTTATTATTGAATTAGAAACATCACATTTATCTCTAAATAACACCAATCACATAAAACTGAACATAAAAAATTAGTTTTCAATAACAATATATTTTCCAATATAGGATAATTATACTTTCAAATAAATTGAATCACTATAAATACATACTAAAATAATACATTCATCTAAAATAAAACTCTATTTTTATTTTTGAAAATGAATCCATTAATATCCAAAAATAATTCAATTTACCATAATCATATATTGTTCTAAGTACAGTGAAATTCAAAAAAAAATTAATAACCTGCTCACCAAACCATTTTTTAGTCATTTGGTTATTAATAATATAAAATATATGCTCCAAAAATATAATAAAACATTCATCCATTTACCCACAATAACAATAACATCAATGCTCATATTAACCAAAAATATTATGAACACCTTTAAAATTATTTTCACCAAATTAAAAATAATTATCTTTTAAATAACCATTTCAAAAAAATATATACCAGACCCAATGGTTGTATTTAGATAAATATCCCTCAAAATATCCCTAATCATCATAATCAACCATAACAAAAAACCTCTATATAGTATATATAGCATCAATATTATGATCACACATATACTTATTAACCGTTTATGGTATTTAAAATTCATAAAACATCATCATAAAAATCATCCTAACTACTAATCTTATCTAAAACCTCACTATTATTATAACTATATCACACACAAAATTGAACAACCTCTAATTAAATTATTTATAACAAGGATTTTAAATTCATTCATTTTGAGGATTTTTATGGTATTGTGTAATAGTGAATTTTTAGAAACTATTATAGATCATTAATGAAAAATATATAGTGGATAACTCCACTAAATTTATCTTTTATTCAAAAAAATTGAGTTTTAAAATATAAAACCATCTTTTATTAAAAAAATATTTTTATTTTTTCATAGATTCCATACCAAAAAGAGATTATTATTTATCATTATTTATCATCCTTAGGACCTATGAAAAAAATTTAAATTATGAGATGAGAAAAATAATCTTAGTAAGAAATAAAAGATTAATTAAAAAACAATAATCTATTTCAAATAAATGAAACGTATAAGTATTTTTTATATAATAATAAACAATGGGTATAAAATAATTGTAAACTTACTCGAGAAAAATAAATTTATCCCAATAGTGTACATAATATATACTATGTGAAATAATAAAGTGAAAAACATTATTCATCATAGATTATTGAGAAAACTGAATGCATTTTCCTAAAATAAATCCTTTTACCCCAAATCGATTATAAAAAAATTATAATATCAAAATATATTTTTCATATCTTATAAATTGTATATATTTACATAAAAACATTGAAAAATATAACATGAAATACATACATTGCTAAAAATTTAAATGATCACATGTATAATAATTGGCATGTGAATAATTATATATTGATTATTTTTTGAAATTATAATCAGTCTATTAAGACCTTATGCCAATACATTAAAAATATATAGTCATGTCCTTGTATGAAGACATAATAAATAACTTTTAAGTCATAGGCAAAATACCAAGGCTCATTTATATAATGTGACGAACTGATTCATCAAGGGGAAATAATGGCCCTATAAATTTCTTAGTAAGACTACAAAATCCATCATATTAAATAAATGAGTAATTGTTCAATACAGAATATTCATAATTTTTCATTTTGAAAACTAATATATTAAATGATAATATGCTCCCCATTTAATAAAAAAAGAATATTACCATATAAAATCTAAACATATAAGTTGGATGTTATTATTAAACCATATCCCAATATATCATAGTTATCATCAAAGGATATTGACATATATGTAAATAATATTAACAAATAAATTATCCTTTATTTTAAAAAATTTAAAGAATATCATTTTCATTTTATAATAGATTAAAAATAATTTATATAATATTGTGAAAGTTACTTATATATAATATAATCATGGAAATGTTTTAAGGAATAATTAATGAAAACAATGGCCTTTAGAGTGTGAAATTCCCATTATGCTAAATTTTTTAAAAGATAAATTATTTTTAAAAATTTTGGAAAAATATAAAACCGTGTGGTATAGAAAATAGATAGAAATATTCCATTATAATCAATAATAATGAAACAAATTACTATAAAATCACATTTATAAATAATTTAAATATAATTAAGTATATTTGTGAAACATGATGTCCATGGAATTAGAATATATATATTCTGAAATGAAAAACATTAAAATAGATTTAATGGGAAATCCCTTACCACATTCTTGAATCATATTTTAAATTCAATAACTCTAGAATAATATATATATATATATATATATATATATATATATTAGTTTTCAACATTATTAATAAACAATCATGTTTACCAAATTAGTATTATTAATTTTATTAAATTTATTTCAATGAATTATTTAGTCACTAAGTTAGTTATGTTTAATTCAAACATTTTGAGGATGTTCAATTTATAATCCCAAAACAATATCGATTGGTTTAACATGGTCCAAGAGGTTATGGTTCTATAATATCAAGTATGTTTATTGATACATAATACTAGTATACAATATGGATTTTGTGTTTATTGTAATGGGAGACTGCTTTTGGAGATCGCTAATAGAGACGTTGAGCTGCCTCCCTTGACATTCATTTCATAAAATAAAAAAAACTATCATATCACCCCACCACACACACCATTCCCATCCCCAACCCATCCCTTCACACAGAAATCCATGGAAACAACCCTCCCCCTCGAACAACCCCTCCTCTCCTGTTACAACAATTACAATAAGAGCTATTGTCACCATTCTCACCCACACATATTTTATCCTTACCATGCTCAGAGCCTTTTCTACTAACACTCCTCGATCCTCAGCCACCCATTACACCCTCAATACCACCTCTACCCTGACCCTTACCACACCCCCAAAAGGGGACACCCCATCCTCTCATACTCCCTACATGTATTATCCCTAAACCTTGTCACACCCCTGCTGAATCTTCCTCCACCACTACTTCTAGTCTCGATCATCATTTTCAGCCTCTCTCAAACACTTTATATAATGAAATTTTTTCTTCCCTTTCTACTCACCTCCCTTAATTATCCATTTTAAAATTTGAGGTACTCACTGTTATTATTGATTTATTTGAAACATCATTTATTTTTTTTGTTTTTGTTTGGAAAATAATCTTATGTTGCATATGTTCTATAATCGAGTAGAGTAAACCTATTTTGGGGTGTAATTAATTAAGGTAAATGACAAAAATATTACATTTTTATTACGATAAATTAATTATGTTGAATATTTTATCCATTATAAATAATAATTTTATATTTTTTTTGTAGTGATAGAATTAAAATGAGTTTGTATTACTTCCCATTCCATTTATCTTTTTATGGAATATAATATTCTCCCTATATGATTGTATAGACATGAATTCATAATAACACAAACAATTTTATTTATTATTATATAATATTTAATAATAAAAAATGAAATTAATTCAGATAAAATAACGAATTTTCAAAAAATATTTTTCTTTATGACATATAACTATGGTGAAAAATAATTGTGAAAGTCAATATATATTGCAATTATAATCATAAAAAAGGCATGTATCCATTTGATATGTTAAATATGTAATTAGAGACATACAACAAATAAACTATATTTTATAATTACCATATGAAAATATGATATTCTAAATAATAATCCATTCCAAATAGTTGAGTTCCAAAAATAAATATAAAATTAAATAACATAGGTATTGATATATATCAATCCATAACTACTATCCATTTTAAAAAACATATATAAAAATATATAACATGATCATTTACATAAAATTACATTTACATTATTTAAATTATTTTAAATATTTAAGGAATTTTGGATCTATATATTTATTTCATGTCAATTTTTCTCTCTCAATCAAGGTATTTTTCCTTAAATTTAAATTATTTTTTTATCAAGAATTTTTATTTATCAAATTTGAATTAATATTTAAGATTTTAAATTATTTATTAATATATTGATATTATACTTTGTGTTATAGTTCTGGTTTTTAAAAATTTACAATAAAATGTATTACTAAACAACTTTAATTTTTATAAAATATTATATATATATATATATATTAAATAATGAATTCCATTCAAGATTTGATACATAATATCCCACTAATTTAAATTAAATATTCCCCAATCATTTGGCACAAACATATCAATGATAGTCCAATAACATAATATTGTGTTGTCTAATATATTGATAAATAAATTTATATCACAACCATTGGTCGTATATATTTAAGAAAATGTATTTTGACTTTTTAAATATTCCTAACATACATTGTTTTGTAAGGGACTCTCAACAAAATGTTCAGTCATGTAAAAATGACAACTATAAATAATAAATTTTTATATAATTTAATATATCATAAATTTTTAGATAATATCATTTATGAATTATTTTGTTGTTTTGGTTGATAATTAATTAAAGACCACATGAAATTGGTTAGTATTTATTTGAAAATTCAATTGTTATATAAAATTATTATAATGAATAAAATATTATGTCTTATGTTACTGTTACTCATTGTTTTATTTATAAGGATATGTAGGATAGTTGGATTTATCTTCTAAATATAACATGTAGAGAACATTATAATTGGAAAATATAGTTTATTGACTTCATTAGTGTTATTCAATGTGACTATATTAGTTTTTCATATAGAAAATGAGAAAATATATCAATTTACATGAGTTAATCTGAAAGAGAACAATTCATTAATGGGTTTAGAAAAAATTATAAAAGTTAGACTCATCATGGTGATGTATATATTGCATACCATAAAATAAAAATAGTTTGGTAGGATGTTGATGCATGTAAACTGATTTGGTGAATCAAATTATTATTGAAATGGTATGTGGTTTGGATCTTGAAGTAATTAACTTTAGGAATATTGAGACTGGTGATAGAAATTAATGATTTAGGTCAGATCATGATTCATATAGTTTTTCAGATATAATTAATGACACAAAAACTAAATTATATTCTAGATGTAATTCATATAGGGAAATTTCATTTATTGAGGAGTTATTTTACTTAATATGTTAGAATAAGTGGTGAGATTAATTTTTCTACATATTGTTGGTGTAATTAATAAAAGGTACTTCCAATTGATTTTAATATTCATAAGTTATATTTCTGATCTTTTATGTTAATTTAGAAACTATGTTTCACATATTAGACCATTGATACATGTGAAATAATGTATGTTTTTTTAGAAAAGATGGTGACCAATGATATAATTATACTATCTATGAATCCTCTAATCCAAAATATAATGTAGGAAATAAAAATCAATGTAAGACTATGAAATAAGAAAAAATGATATTTATAAAGAAAATTAGTCACATTATACTAAATAAAAAATTTAAGGGATTATTTTTTCATCTAATGTTTCTAAAATAATGATATGGAATGTGGAATGAAATAAATAATTTGATATGATAACCCACCCCAAATAACTATCTTATATGGATGAATTATGCATAGAGACACCCTGATTATCACAAATGTAGTCATAATGTGTTATTGGGGTTCAAAGCATAGTGTTTCAATATATTCAATTATATTCTGGTTTCAAATCATGGAACATTTGTTGTTGTGTGGGTCCATATAAAAATACTCCTTGGTTTATTATGAAATATCTATTTATTTCTCTTTCTACTCTTATTTATGAACTTATTAAACTCTGTGATAAGATTGATCTTTACCATCAACCATTAATTTATTTGATGAACGAATTTTTGGCTGATAGTGAGATGAATTATGACTATAAAATGAATGTAATGTTCATACTATATGATAATTTATTATGGATAATTAATGAATAATTTTCATTTGAATGTTTTTTAGGTTGGATTATGAAACGAGAATTTTTTCCCTATATGAAGTAAAATAAAAAATTCTACATTGCTTAATCACTATAAAAAAATTGGAATAAATTGGTCCCAAATATTTTCTTCTTCCTAATAAATAGATCAAATATTATAGAGTGAAATTAAATTTATCTGTATATTTCTACCCAAAACCAATGATCATGACATGAGTACGAGTATTATAACATATTGAGGAAGAAACAACCACACTATATGTGAATTTAATGATTTGGTGGTCCATCTATTGTACAATATTTATCGTGTTGGTAGACATGATAGTCAAAACTGGAAGAAGTAAAGTATTTTTTGCATCTACCTTACATGAATACTAACATGATAAGTTATAATATGAATTTAATTCACATTGAAAAAATGATTTTAATAATATATTTTGGACCATTTTATTATTCAATGGGAAAAAGGATAATTTCAAAGTAAGACATTATTTATAATGAAATAAGTTTAATAAAAATATTTTAATAATAGATGTGAAAGGAAATCAAGGAATACATTCATGTGTCATGGTATATAATGATTAAAAAAAGTATGACACATTTTTTTCCATTTTGATTGTTCTCATCATTTTTAATACTCTTTTAATATATATAATTTTTTAAATATGTAATATAAAACATTTTAAGGGTTGAAAAATCAGGATAATAACATACTATTTTAGAAGTTGAATCCACTCACAATTTTGATCATTTTTCAAAAAATATTTCTTCATCAACTGATTGAGATGAGTAATTTTAAAGGAATAATTGTTTATGAAATCAATGAATGTGTGTTTTAAAAATTTCAGATGATAAAATAATGCCTATTATTTATCACATAGAGAAACAATTTCCACCCACATATTTTGGTGTTATGGTTCACAAGATAGATCCAATAAATTGTAAATAATGGATATTGGTCCATTTCAGGTTAGGGGGACATATCATATTGAGTGGTATCTGAGTACGTTGAAATGATTTGAATATAACAGAGCATATTTGATGTCATTAATATATAATGGTTACTTGATGGCTGTGTGTACTAGATATTATGTATAATATCTTAAAGTAATTGAATCTAATTTAGATAATCCCTCTCAGATTCATTGTGATCTAGTTCGAAAAGAAACTATATTTGGTATAGACAATACTGAGGGGGTATAATATTATTGATATATCTTGTATAATACTATATTAGTTGCACCATTGATTCATTATGTGTATGATCACTATTTTTATTTAACTTTTACATAAATTGTTTTCATATATATGTATAGCATTAAAAAACAAGGTTATCATTTTCAAGAAACAAATTAATGTGTTAAAAAAGAGACGTCTCATGCAAGTGATAATCAAATTGAAGTGTCCAAATATGAGTAAGTTAATGAATGATTCTTAGATATTTATGTATAAATGTATTTTCATTGTGATTTAAATATAGTCCAGATTTATTTCACCACAACTTTTTAAAGAATTCAATGACAAGTATAGGTCCATAACATGTGGGAGTTAGGTGAACCTTGATTAACCTAAGAATTTAACCACGTTCCCAGGGTTCCATTTATAATGGATCATTGTAAAAAATCATTAGATGTTAATTACATTAAATTTATCATTAAATATTTTGATTTAAAACATTCCCCACAAAACAATTTCATATCTTTTACATCTATCGATTTGAGTTATTTTTATGGTCAATTGAAAGATATCATTGAAGTTGTATACACACATAGGAGGAAGTGCATACTATTAATGTGCAATTGGGTTGAACTATCAATTTTTATGTCTAATGAATAATATGATTGATTCCCCACACGTAAATTTTAAAAAATTAATTGGTTAACAATTTATGAATGGTTTAACTATTTTTTTTATTTTCTATGTAATTATTTGATATATAATATATGTGGGTTTAAATATTAATTATTCAATTGACTAAAGACATGTATATGGAACAAGAACCTGATAAATATCATTTCGCGGAGCAATATACCCCTACTAGTTGAGGTATGTATGAATGTAAATGTTTTTTTATTTTTTTAAAATATAAACAATCTTATATATGAACATATTTCCTATATTTTATTAATTTTATCAATAGTATTATACTCAACCACTTCTTTCCATTTTTTGAGAGGACATAATCATGGTGTTTCATCATGTAATTCTTAAGCAATCTTTTATGCATCATTTAATTAGACATATAATCACATGAGAGTGGGTTCCCCTATATTTATTTTCTAGTTTTTTATATCATATATGACCCAATTATAATTTCATTAACTACATATGAATTGGTTTCATTCCCCTATGATACATTAGATCATCCATTGGGGGATGTTATGGTAAGTGAACCATTTAATTTTCAATGTCATGTTTAGAAAATTGTTAATCTTATTGATAATTTTTTATCAAATAGAATAATTTGGTATTTCCATTAACAGAATTTATTTCATTTTTATGGGAAGATATCCTAATATGTAAAAATATTATAATGATAAAATCATGAGGCAGGGCACAATACCATATTTGGAAGCCCTATACATTTTGGAATGAATCTCAAGAGACGTGCTCCCATATGAGTGGCATTAATTAGTTTCATATTGTACCAATGATGATATGATAGTGAGTATAGTTGTTAGCATTTATATATTTCAATTAATGTGTAGCATTTTAGATGTTTTAAAAACAAATTATGTGAAAGTAGATGGTGAAAGAACCTTATTTCGAGAATTGTGCGTTTGACAACCACCACCTAGGCATGAGACTCATCACATTCCCCAGATTCTACAAGATGTATTCATCATTTACAATTTAAATTTATTTTTTATGGTTTTTTCTCATGTATTTTGATTTTATTGGTATACAATTATAGGTGCAACAAGTGGTACTGATCAAATGTCTATGTGGATGATAACTCTTGGTCAAAATGATCCTGAGGTTGTATCTATTATATAATGATAGTTTTATAATTATCAATAAATATGCTCATCAAAAAACACAAATACACACACACATATCATAGATTCAATTTAATGCTATGTTATGGTAGTTACATGAGGACCAAGTAATGATTTCTATGTGGAGGGATGAGATATTTTATAATGTTATTGGTTGTGATGGAAATGGATATAACATGATATATGACACACAAATTCCTTACTCTATAGATTTATGAACTATGTCATTGGGTCCTATTATTTTAATTATAACATAGAATTTGACATATACGGAGACAATGATGTATTCATCGGAGGAGGTAAATGTATAGTTGTTAATTTAGGTTAGAGCACTGCAGGATTATATACATCAAAGAATGAATTAGGGGATCCTATGATATAGGTTTACATAGATTTTTTTATCATATTCATTATTATTATATTTAAAATGTATATTTTTTTATCCCCTACCAAATAAAATAGAGGAAGCATCCATCGTCACACGCGATGCATCATATTCAAGTGTTTTTTTGGTTTTATCTTTTTTTATTTCCTTTTAAATTGACTATCTTATTTTGTTTGGGTATTTTTAATAATGTCAAAAATAACATTTTTTTTTCACTATAATTATATTTGAGTAATCAGGGATTCAAAAACTACTAAATACATTTATATTTATGTGAAATAATAGGAAAATAATCAATATGTTATTATTTATCTTTACATTTTAACGGTGTCTCAAATATGGAGTAACTAAAAAGATATCAGTTATAAAAATTACATTACAGAGTGAACCATGTTCTAAAATCAATAGAAAATTCAAACTTTTTAAGGAACATGCATTCACCTGAGGTCCCATGTGACTGGTTTATGTGAAATCCTCTCATAGAAAAAAACATCCCCCACAACTTACAAACTATTAGATTAAACATCAATGTAATAAAAATATCTTATTCGTTTGAGGTTCCAATTCATGAATATAGAGAGGCTGAAATGGATATTTTTGACAATTATACTATGATTTTTATGAGGATTGATATCAGTTATACTCCTATTTATATAGAAACGCTCTCCCTTTTTGACGATGAGATATATTTTAACATTGATTATGATAAACTACATTTATTATGTGGGGAGTTTTGTTTTTTGTTAATAGAATGTGTAACAATATTATAATTATATTATATCAGAATTCGGGTATTAGAGGACCTATTGATAAAGAAATTGTGAAGAAAGGGAAGAATATTGGGAATTAATATAATATGGTTGTTGTTAAGAGTTAATGTGAATGTTTAAACCTATTAAAAAGTAATAATAATCATTCGATTATATTATATATAGTCTATTAGTAATAGGATTTATATCTAGACTCGGATCAGATAGCTACCGGTCCAACTATTGGATGTATTGAAGAAGAAAATAAAATATAGGGCATATGAATGAAATAAATTAGGGTTTCCTCAAATAAAATGTGTTAGGGTTAGTATTTATTATGTATTTTTATGATTCATGAATATTTTAATGTTTCAGGGTTCTAACAATCTATAATTGTTATTGGAAATGATGAAACTATTCATATAAAAAAGAACCTCTGGATTGTAGGGACTATTTTTGGTCATTATATGAAAACATATTAGCGGGTTTGTGGTTTCCATGTGTAAATTCATCATAGATAGAAGTGGTATATTATGCCTATGTGGTTTTATAATATTGAAACAAACTACTGTAATGAGTTTACTAGGATGATAAATACAAATTTTAGAGCTGTTGACATGTCAAGTTAATTATTTTGGGGTTTTTTTACAAGAATTATTAATAAGGAATTCCACTTACCACTGGCCAGGTTAACAAGGAGTCTAATTTTTTCAGGGGTGAGAAGATTAATCGCCCTTAGAAGTCTTTGGATCTTGAATTTATTCAGGATGAGTCCCAGGCATATATTTTTGATAAAAGTGATGTTAACCATCTTGTTGATGTTCTGATTGATAATCCTGCAACTCTAAGAACATTAGATCCCTTAGATGATGATAATAAAAATACATGGACCTCAATTACCTTAACATGTGATCATTGTCAAATATTAATACATTTAATATATTTTCATCATTATAATATATGTGTACTAGGAAAGAATTTGTTTCAATTTAAAGACAAATTTTAATGAAAAAATTTTTCCTCTAGATTCTACATTGTTTGGGGTGAAATATTGTTCCTCGTAACATTTTTCAGGCCCATATACTATAATTTTTTGATTTTGATTGACCTATTTCTGGTACACCATAGTGATGGGATTCATATTTGTTTGTATATTGGAAAATTTACAACAATAATAATATTTTATGTATAATTTTTGATGGTTTTATAATTTATTTTTATCAGAATATTTTCATGATGAATATGATTTTTTAGTTCATCTAATATGTTTTATGTGTGCATGCGATTTTTGAGTCTCTATGTGAATATTCCATGGGTATATTTAACTATATAAGAATAAATTATTGACATTTTGAAATTTCTAGTAGCATTATAATTCTATTGTGTTGGAGTTGTGAATTGAATTATATTTTTTTAACACTAGATTCTTCTCATGATAATGAGAAAAATTTATGTTCAAACATGATTTTTAATTAACAATACATATGTTTTTTTCTAGTCATTGTTACTTAAATGATGCTGACTGTTTTATGTTTGAATGATTCAATAATTTTTTTTGGATTGAGTGTCTCTTATAGTAGGTTGCAATAGAGAACAAGGATCCGGTTTTTCAATACTGGTGGACATGTTGGACCTATTATTGAAAAAACTCAAACCTGGGATCTATCCACATATGTGATGTTGTAGCTGAACTATTTTTATTTTTATAGTTTCTTGTTATATATAATGCGATGTAATATGTTGTTATATATTTTTAATACTTTATCAATGCATTGTAAAATCATATAGGGATGATCATTTTTAATTTATATTTAAAATCTCTTATGAAATGTATGGTCAACAGAATTTAATTTTAAAGAGTTAGAATTTAAAAATTATCAATAGTTTACCTCATAGAACTCCAATGTGTAAATGTGAATCATGAAAACTTATTAATCAATGTTTCCAGTAAATAAAATAATAAAAAATTAAAGAAACACCTTCCAAAATTCAATCATTCAGCATTTTTTGTACTGCCCCAACTCGAGTTACCCAGAGTCAGTGTATTATTTTAAAACATTGGCATGATTACAAGGAATCATGTCCCGAAGTACTGATCGGTTTTGCAGTCTTCAAAAATATATTACATACATGAATTTTACATATAAATTTATATCATACAACACAACATAAATAATCCTTTATTAATTCCATTATTTCATTAGTTTAACCCCCATCTCAATCACACTACACATCTTGGAATCCTGATAAAAATAAAACATATATAGGGGTGATCTCATATGCTTAGTAAAGATTACAATATAGCTGAAGAATTCATATATAAGCCTAAACTTTTAAGGCAATGTATAGAACTAAATCAAATGACTTTTTAAAATAAAATTCATCATAATATATAAAATATAAATAAAAATATTCCCTTTTACATACTAACATGGATATTCCACTAGTCAAATAATCACATTCAATATCAATAACTACTTTCATAATGATGGAATGCATAATTCCAGACATCATAACCACATAGTCAAGGCCTTATGACAAGACTACAAATAAGATTTTATCAAGACCTTGTTCCAAGACACTATTTGGTCACGTGAGACCTACCGATGCATCGAAGAGCTATAGTGGGCTCCACCCGTCACTTACTAAGTCCAATGAATTCCTCATATGAAAAGTTTTAAACAAAACATAAACATTTGTATTAAAACTACCATATGAAATGTCAACACTTTATCCATAAAACATGAATGGTATAAAAATAACACATCCATAGTCAAACAAATCAAAAAACCTTCAATACAATATGGAAGATTTGTATCATAATTATTCTACTTCATACAATTTTAAAATCCATCAATGGATGTTTATATATACGAAAATGATTTGTAAAAAACATTGTGATAAATATCTCTTTTTCATAAAAACATTTAAAATTCGCACAATTTAGAAAGAAACAAATATAAAGAAATTTTTGAATATAAGTGTCCCATACCAAATTAAAACTATTGACTAGATTTAACATTTAAAAAACATATGCCCATATAAATAATTCCTTAAAAATCATTTGGAAGACATGGACATTAATGTGAATGATTTAGAATAATAAATATTTAAAATATTAAAAATATTTAAAATGATGTTTTAGGAAAAATATCCATTAAAATGAATCCCTTTGAAAACACTGTTATGAAACATGGACGTGGATAATAAATATTTCCCTATAGATACTTACTTAAAAACAACCTTAGATAATAAAGAGATTGTGAAATTAACCCTTACCTTGTAATTTCTTTTAGTCGAGGGTACGTTTAAACTTCTGTATAAATATCGTAGTATGTTATTAGGTTATAATAGAACCATATTAATTTTTATGTTATAATACATGATTCATTTTTGACTTTAAACTACCCATTTAATAATACTTTCATTGTTAAATTATCATTTTGTGTAATAATTTCTTTCTTTATCGTACATATTTTAATTTGTTATTCCTGATCGTATCATTTAGATCATGATTTAAATTCTTTCAGAATGTAAACCTATATTTATATATCAAATATATTTATAATATAATTATTTATAATAGTTAAATATATGATATGGAAAACACCATTTACGGAGACGGTAGGCCGTACGTACGCATAAACATTGTTTATGTTTTAATATCATATTGAACGGAAGTAAGTGAATAAGATATATGTATGTACATAAAAAAAACACACACACAGAGATATATATATATATATACATTAGAATTATTATATAATATATTACATACTTATTAGAGATATATTTTTATAATCTTTGATGAACAACGAACATGAATATTAATCTCATCACGTCGTGGAGACGGTAATCTGTACGTATGCACGAGCAAAAATATCATTTCCTTAACGGAGTGTAATTGGATACTATATTTATTTTACAGAGGAATTATCATGTTATTTTCATTATTTATATTCATATTACTCATCATTATATCCTCCCAAATAACATGGTGTTGAATAACAAATTACACCACGATGTGGAGATGGTAAGTCGTACGTTCGCATGCTTAGTGACATTATCATTAATTGTATGGATAAAATAATGAATATGTTTGTTCCATATTTATAATAACATCACTATATATATAAGGTACTGAAGTTATTGTTTTTGTATGGTAATAACAAAAAATGACTATATGGAAGAAGGAATGAACTTGAATGAGGGTCATGAAATCATTACCTCTTCTTTGGGGTTTCCTTCTTATTTGATCAAAATGGCCCCATAGGTTGTTTTTTTGACCAATGTAATGCCTCTAAAATGACGTTAGGATATTTCGGAGAATATTTGGGCTGAGGATGGATAATCTAAACTAACAGTCCAAAATTTATAAGGATGTTAAAAACAATGAAGATCATTTTTTCCATGTAATAACATGTGAACACCTTCATCATGTATTATTTTAAAACATGGTAACACCTTGAATTATAATAAAACCTTATTTATTACATTCATGATCCATTATAATTTATATAATAATGGATATATTCTTTATATCCGAAAATTTTGAGCATTACAACAATAATGAAATCAACAAACTATTAATTACTTCCATGTAAGTCAAGAATATCCAATATATTTTATCCAAATCCACCTTCTCTTATTCAAAAATCAATAACTCATTATCAGGACCATATTAATGATTACCTATCCTTAAACCATGTAATTTCCAAAAAGTGTAGCTTACTATTATGTCACTTTACATAGAACAATATAATCTCAAATCCTTAATAAAATCGTACTGTAGTACAATGCTTATTTATCTTCATAATTTATATAACCAGAATTCTGTTGATACAACCCTAAAATGAAATAATTCAATAATAACAACCTAAGAACACTAGTCATTCCTCTTCATAGAAGGTAGTATCATAACATGACTATTATCCAATCCCATATTTATTGGTATACTCTGATGACTGGGACATTGATTCATGTAGTGTCTCAACACCTTGCAGATGAAGAATTTTACATTTGAACCCTTTTTCTTACCCTTGAAATCACCTACTTGGTGTCCTTTTTCTCCATACTTGTATCAAACTCAAATTCCCACTAATAATTTATCGAGGTTAATATTTCCACATTTATCACATATGGGAAAAATACTTCATTCCCCTCTTCCCTTTATCCATCTTTCCCTCTACCATCCTTTTATTCTCTTGCTTCCCTTCAATGCCATAGGACACAAAGAATTTTTCACTTATCTTACTAACACATTATATTATTTCATCAAATGTTGAGAAAACATGGGATAATTTTTACCTTATAAATGTTCTCTTAATACCAAGAATGATATGACCCTTATTATTATTTGGATCATACTTATTACTATAGTTCTCATTCCTTCTACTGGGAGCCATTTCTAAACAATGGCATACACAAGGTCAGTTTATGAATCAAAATTCATAATTCCAAACATGTAAAATACCTAAAATAAATTTAATAGTTTATGGATATAATCTATAATAACAAAAAAAAATTCTTTGAAGAGGTATATAATGATAAACCCTTCATAGTGGTTTGTAATGAAAATGAGAATAATCCAAAGCATATCCCCCAGGAGTGTCATAACCAAAAGTGCCGCAAGGCACATTGTCGTGCACCAGTTCCCATTCGAGTCTATATCAATGTGTTGTTTTCAGGTATTACCCCTAGGTACATCTATGGCAAAGCCACCACTAAATGATCATATCCAGACAGGGATGTATTTCTTGGAAAACTCAACAAATATTTACAGTAGCAAACTTCTAAGAAGCTCTTATATACTAATCCTCAAAGTCTATCTTACGGTAGTGTTCTCTAATCTGAGTTTTTCTAAATAATGTTTCCTAGGATTTTTATAAACTTCCTATGATACCATCTATAATGCCCCAACCCCAGTTACCTAGAGTCGGGACATTATTTTAATACAATGGCACGATTACAAAGAAACAAGTCCCGATGGACCGATCAATTTAGCAGTCTTGGAAAATAGATTACATACATGAATGGTAAATTACACATTATAACATACAACACAACATAAATAATCATTTATGAATTCAATTATTCACTTAGTTTAACCCCAAATCTCAATCACAATATACTTATTTGAATCCTGAGAAAAATAAAACATAGAAATGGGTGTGCTAAGATTCTCAAATAGGATAACAATATAGTGGAATCTTTCATTAATTAGAATAAACATTTAAGGAAATGTATAAAACTAAAAAAATTCATTTTCCACATAAACTTCATCATAATATGGAAAATATAAATAAAAAAATTCCATTTAATTACTCACATGGATACTCTACTAGTCAAATAATCACACCCAATATAAGTAGCCACTTTCATAATGATAGAATGCATAATTCCAGACATCATAACCACACAGTCAAGGCCTTGTGCCAAGAATAAAAATAAGATTTTGTCAAGACCATATTCCCAGACACTAGTTTGTCTCATGAGACCAACCGAGGCATTGAGGAGATATAGTAGGCTCTAGCCGTCACATAATATGTCTAATGCATTCCTCATATGAAAATGTTTAAACATAATATAAACATTTGAATTAAAACTAGCATATTAAATGTAAATAATTTATCAACAAATAACGAATGGTATAAAAATAACATATCCACGGTCAAACATATCAAAAACCTTCAATATCATATGGATGATTTGTATCATAATAAATCAACTTCAAACATGTTAATAATCCATCAATTGATGTTGATATAGATGAAAATGAGTAGTAAAACACTTTGTGAGAAATATCCCTTTTTTATAAAAACATTTCAAATTCACCCAATTTAGAAAGGAAGACATTTAAAGATATTTTTGAACCAATGTTTCCCATAACAGTTTGAATCATTCGAATGGATTTAATATTTATGAAACATTCATGTCCATTTAAATAAATCCTTCAAAACTATTTTGAAAACATGGACATTAATGAGAATGATTTAGAAGAATAAATATTTAAAACATTTAAAATGATGTTTTAGTGAAAAAATTCCCTTAAAAATAATCCATTTGAACACTCTTTTATGAAACATGGTCATTGATAATAAATATGTCCTAGAAGATTCTGACGTAAAAACAACCTCGGATAATAATGAGATTGTGAAATTAACCCTTACCATGTACTTTCCATTAGTCGAGGGTACGTTTAACCTTCTGTATAGAGACTTTAGTATGTTATTAAATTATACCAGAAACATATTAATATTTATGATATCATACATGATTCATTTATCAATTTATACTACCTATTTATTAAAAATTTCCATTTTAAATTAACATTTAGGGTAATAATCACTTTCTTTATCATATGTATTTTAACTTTTTATTCCTGATCATATCATTTAGATCATGATTTAAATACTTTCAGAATATAATCCTTGATTTATATATCATATATAGTTAGAATATAATTATTTATAATAGATAGATATACAAAATGGAAAACATTGTTTATGGTGATGGTAGGTCGTACGTACGCATAAGCGATGTTTCTGTTTTCATATCGTATTGAATAGAAGAAAGTGAATAAGATATATGTAAGTACAAAAATAAATAAATATATCTCCAGTAAAATTATTATTTCATATATTACATAATTATTATCAATATATATTTCTATAATCATCGATGAATGGCGAACGTGAAAATAAATCTTATCACATCGTGGTGACGGTAATCCGTACGTACGCATGAGTGACAATATCATTTCATTAAAGATGTGGAACATGATGGTATATTTATTTTAAAAATACATTATCATGTTATTTTCATTATTTATATACATATTACTCATTATTATATCCGTCCAAATAACATAGTGTTGAATATCAAATTACACCACGGTGTGGAGACGGTAAGCCGTACGTACGCACGCATGGTGACATTGTCAATCATAGGATGGATATAATAATGAATATGGTTGTGAAATATTTATAATAACATCACTGTATATATAATGTACTGGATTTATTATTTTGGTATGGTAATAATAATGAAAGATTAAGTGGAAGAAGAGAAAAAGTTGAAAGAGGGTGGTAAAATTATTACATGTTCTTCGGGTTCTTCCTTTTGATTGGATCAAAAGGTCTCCATAAGCTGGATTTATGACCAAAGTAATTCCACTAGAATGAAGGTAGGATATTTGGGAGGATATTTGGGTAGGTTTTGTCCTATCCAAATGTATTTAGAGTTTTGAATTTGATAGAATGTGATGTTCCCTTTTATAGGAGGGGTGAGGGCACCTTAGGAAAAGATTGAAATATTAATTTATAATAAAATAATTTTCGGTATATAATGGCTATAAAATTAAATATTTAAAGGATATAGTGTGGATGGGTCGAAAAACTCTCAACCAATAGGTTTTAGGATGGTTTGGGTCACTATATTAACCTTACCTTTTAGATTTAACTCTTAGTTAAATAGTTTGACATTTACCATTTCTTTTTGTATTTTTATATTATATAGTTAATAACCCTTCTATGAACTTCCAAGAGAACCCAAGGTTGTTCATTAATGATATATATAAAAATATTTATTTTCATTGTTGGAACCATTGATTTTTAGGAATAGAATACAAATTAATAATATAATATTTGTTTTAAAAACTCTTTTATGTCATTTTTTATATTATTTAATAATTTATTTTTTTAAGTACAAATAACTTAATTACTTAAAAATAAATACATTTAATAAACTCTAGCACGTCATAATGACCTATAGAATTTTTATATGGCATAAAAACATAAAATTCTATTTATTTTAGTATTTATAATATCATTTATTTGATTGTCTCATTAATAGGGGAAATATTGCATCATTATTGTGTCATATATAAATATATTTATATTATGTATAAATTTTTTAAATAAAATATACTGAATTATGAAATATGTTTTTCTTTCTATTGATTATTTATAGTTCAATAGATAAATTATATAACTTCATATAAATTGTTTTTTACTAAAAGATATTTTCTTTTGTTATTTTTGTCTTTACTTTCGATTATTTAATATAAATTTTCATTATCACTACCAAGTGTCTCAATGGGGTCCCATAATCAACCCAAGGATGCCAATGGTTGGACATGTATCCTTGAGTATATTTAGGATAGTTTTTAGTGTAATTTAATATTATTATAAAATTAGTTTTTTAACCTTATTTATTGGATTTACCACTTTAACCATGGTAAATAAAATATTTACTGAAGTGAATATTCAAAATGTATAAAAATTAAAGTTATTTATTTACACAATTTTGACCTAATGAATCCAAATATGGACTCCATTTTGTTAAATTCAGTACACAAAAGTGGGAGAAATTAATTTAAAATTAATTCCTGCTGTCAAAACAAAAAATGTGTTTTTATAAAATAATAACTATCAAAAGATTGACACTTTTTTGTGTAGACATTAAATGTGAAATTAATTATAATGAAATACATTGTATAAAATTATAAAAATACAATATAATTATACTTCCAAAATATTCAAATTCATAATTTATCACTACTACTTATTTAGATATAAAATGTTGTTTTTAATTAAAATTTAGTGATTTTCATTATTCATCATAATAGAAAAGTTATTAGAAAAGTAAAACATTTTATCCAAACTAAATTTTTATTTCTATATTATAAAGAAGAAGTTTATTTTGACAAATTTACTATATAAAAGAGTTAAATATTGGATTTAAAAAGTATTTTCTATTTAATGGTAGTAAAATTGAATTTTTTGAAAAATACTACTTTTATCTGAAAAAAATGAATTTTTTCTTTCATTATGTCTAAGAAACCAATAATATGGAATCTAAATTTACAAGGATTACATGATGATCAAAATCCAGTTAATACTATTTATAACCAGTTTTGAATGGCATGTTTGGTATGTCATTGTGCACTTGAACTCGGTGTTGCATGTACTGCTAGTTATTGAATTAATTTGAAGAATTTATGTACTATGAAATCATGGGGTGTTACATTTTCTTTGTAATACACATAAACACCCAAATTTATAACAACAACACATCTATCAACATTTATATTTGTATAAATAAAATTATATAAATACCACTATCTTACTACATCTAAAAAATAAATATTATCCACACTTAAGGATCCCACTATAATATCCGCACATATTTCCCCTCAAATTATCCAAGAATAATTTTATAAACAATAAGTAAATATACACCAATAATGTGAACAATGAATGATTCTCCCCTATTGAGTTTTTATTCATTCAAAAGTGTCGTGATTATTAATTCCCTTAAAATTTTCTATCCATATAAAATGATCATCCTATTTAAATATTATTCTATGATCACTACCCACACTGAGAAACCAACAATATAATGGACCTAGTGAATATAAAAATAACAAATCATATATCACTCTTCAAACATGGACTTCAAGTATTCAAAATCATTAATGTAATTCATTACTTCAAACAATTCCTTACTTCCTAAGAACAAATATGTCACAACCTCATCACACAACCAACAGATCATTCAGGTCTCATTCTCAACATAGACACATTATTCACTTCATTTGATAGAAAACTATGAGAATCATTCTATAGTGTTTAAAATGTCATATCTTCCATATAGGAGTCAAATGATGGAAAATAACATATTATTGACGTGCAATTCTAGGGGAATGTCTTTTGAACCATAATTAATCTATTTGAATGACCTTTTCATCAATATGATACATGAATTGGTGATTAATATGATTTTAATATTTTCACAATTATATTCTTTTTTTAATAATTATAAAATCATATGTGTGAGGGCCAATCCAACCAAACAGGATCAGGTAGACATGAAATCATAAGAAAATTATATGTAAGTCAATTAAATTCAATAGGAATCATCATCACAGGGATCACATTTCTAAATTTCTTAGAAGGATTGAATGTTTCATTTATCCACCAAATTTGGATCTTTTGTGAAAAATCATATAAAAGGGTCCAATACTATGTAAAATATCATGGATTGATATGAAAGCATGGTTGAATGATCAAAAAGTAATTTTTGATATTTAGGAATCAACATGACATCCATATAATGGTTATGTCTCCTTATTTGATGGAAAATAATAGATAATGTTGTCCAATATAGTTAAAATTTCATATCTATTTTCAAGGAGTCCAAATATTTTCATAAGACTTATAATTCATGTGTAAACCTAGGATAACATTATTTGATTAATATTTGATCTATTTTAATTAACCGTGAATCAATATGATGTCTACAGTTGTTAGTATAATTAAATTATAATTTTTTGAATTATCATCAATTTTAAATAATGAGAAATCATGCGTGTATGTGATAGACCAACCAAATGTGATTCAAATGAAATAAAATATTATGAAAATGTTCTTTATGTTATTTTAAATATATAATAATAGTTATAAAATGAATTAGACACCTTAATTCCACGGTATTATCAAAATTGATGGTAGACCATTAAATATGGAGATTATGTGTACAACCTTGTAAAATAGTATAATACCAATTAAATGAACTTTTATTGACATGAAATCTAGAGATAATGATCAGTGATTAGTTTTATGATTTATAAGAATCAACAATGCGTCTATCAAAATATTGTGCCTCCAAATATGATTTAAAATGATGAATAATGTTGTCTATTATTATTATTATTATTATTAAAATGACATATCTCCCATCATAGTGAAAATGATAATATTAATTCTCATTGATGTGAGTAAAAGGAAATAAATTTATTGAATCACAAGTAATCTATTAGAATTGACTACTAGTAAATCTGATTCCCTAACTGGACTGTATAATCAGATGTTTTTTTTTTAATTTGTTTTATAAATATTAGAAAATTCATTTTCCTATGAGTAAAACTAAACCAAATGAAATCCAGTTGAAATAAATGATTAATAAATGGTTTTTTACCTTAAAAATTTATCAAAATCATCATCATATGCATCTTATACCTTAATTTCATAGTATGATCAAAAGCTATTTTTTCCCTCATGTTTTGAGGTAAAGTAAAAAAATCATATAAAATAATCCAATAAAAATAAAATTAACATGGTTTCACAGAAAATCATGGTAGAATAATAATCAATACATCTTTTTTATGAAAAAAATCCATATCCATTAGATTCTTGTGTTCCCTTATTCATGGAAAATGATGGATAATGTTTTTTAGTTTAAATAAAATGATGTATGTTCAATGAAAGGGTCAAAAACAAATAAATTAATTTTCATGGATTTGAAAATCTATGATAAAATGACATAACTTTTATGTATATTATTTTAAATTGCGACACATCAATCAATGTTTTGGATTATTTAGTAATATTAGCTCTTAATTTTGTCAATTATTGTAATATCTAGAATAATTATTAAATCATGTGTGGAGGTTTGAAAACCAATGAAATAATATATAATTGAAATTTATGATATGAAATTGATCTATAAATAATTTTAAATATATAGAAATAGTCATTATGTAGATCAAATACCTAAATTTCCCAATATGATCAAAAAAAGGCATATTCCCCGTAGAAATGGATTCATGTGAATAATCATATAAAGGTGGTCAATGACTAGAAAAATTAAATCAATTAAAATGAAATAATATGATAATTATTTCAAATACATTTTAAATCAATATTAACCAATTCCAAATCCATCTAATTCTAATGTCTCTAGGTATTATGTAAAATGATGGGTTACATTGTTTAGTGTAATAAAAATGTCGTATCACTCATGAGGGGGTCCAAAAAGAGAAAAAACCATATAAATTATGTAAAAAACGTGGACAAAATTCCCTGAATAATTTTTGATACATTGTAATTAATCTCATGTCAATATTATTCCTCGATTGGTCGGTATAATATATGTTCAGTTTCATATTTATTACAAAATATATTAATAATTGAAAAATCATTTGTACAGGTGTCAAAACTGAACAAACAACATACAATTAACTTTAAATATTATAAAAACTATCATTATGAGTTTTAAAAATTAAAGTATTCATTATCATGTGTATTTGATAACATAATTTTCAAGTAAGATAAAAAATGGCCACTCTCCCACAGATTTGGAGTAATGTGAAGAATCAAATAATAGGGGACAAAACCTTTAAAACAAGCTTGTATTAACATGAAATATAAAGAGAATGATAACTATGAGATTTTAGATATATATAAATCAATAATGCATCCATTAGATTCTCATTTCAATTGATATGATTGATAAGGGAGGTTAGATTTTTCTACTGGTATGAGAATGGAATATCTTCCATTCAAGGATCAATAATTAATAAAGCATATTCTAAATAGTGTAAAAAACTAGGATAAATTTATCCAAATCATATGTGATATATTGGAATCAACCATGCATCAAATCTATGCGTTTATAAGTTGATATAATGAAATATTAATTTTCACATTTATTGTTATTTTTTAATAATGGGGAAATCATGCATGTAGAGATAAAAATGAACCAAAAGAATATTTATTAAAATTTTATCTTTTGAAAATGATATTTGTATCATTTAATATCTATTTTTTGCCTATGAAAATGGATAAGATACCAGATTTTTTCAGTATGATTAAAAGTGACATTTTACCTCACTGATTTGGAGTCAAGTGAAAAAAAATCTTAAAGAGGTCAATTACCAGACTAAAATATTTCATTGACATGAAATCATGTAAAAAATTATAAATGAGTTATTTTTGATATATCGGAAGAAACTGCACTTTCATAGGATCCGCATGTCACTTGATATGATGGAAAATAGTGGATAACATTTTCATTTGTTATTAAAACGAAATGTTTTTCATATGAGGGTCAAGAATACGTAAACGAATGTGGAATGAAAATAATGTCTGTGAGAAAATTCCTCAAATCAGATTTGATATTTTGGAATCAAGCAATAATTAATCTAATTCCTATATTAATTATTATGATATAAAAATGGATTCCCACATATAATAGATATTACATAACTAATAAAAAGATTAATCAAATATTTCAAATTAACGTTGATTTATTCATATATTTATGATTCTTTCTATATGTTACATTGTAAAAATATTTTCATTATTTTTTATATATTTTCTATATAACTTTTGTTATTCTATAATATATTAATTTATATTTAATTTGTTTTATTTACATTTTCTATATTATTAGTATTTTGATAGATATCTTAGATTTAATGTTTCTATAGATATCTATATTAATTTTTTATTAGTCAATTAATATTTAGTGTTTTTCATTAGAGGCTGATTTATCATTTAATTATTGGGAGGTTATAAAAATTTCAAATTTTAAAAAATATTAATGATAGAGACAAACTTTATATGTAAATAATACATCTATGTTATGGAATCATTAATGACTACATATAATGGTCAATTAATGTGAGCCATTACAACTAGTATTCGCTTTCAAAAATACTCTTACCAATGAACAAAATGTGGTCCAATGAGAGACAACTATAGAGTATACCAATGGAGGATGTTATTTCCCTATAATGACAAACCAACTAAAACCACCAAAAGAGGTTTTATGGAATTTATGAAAGTGAAATATATAGTTTTTTAATTATCATTTGTGTAAAATAAAAACATTTTTAGAATCAATGATGAATTTTGTACATGAAAATTGAAGAACAACATTTTAAAGAGGTGATATTCCACAAATAACCATGATCAACTGTATCAATTTTAATGGTTGGAAGGGTAAGAATTTAAGTAATATATTATATTTCATATAACATAATTATTTCATAAATATCATATTTATTCTATAAATAAAAGATAAAATCAAATCATTTTAGGTGGTGATGATAAATAAAACACATAATTTTTTGTGGTGGTGGTCCACACATATACATGAGTGATGTTTTCATTTTCATTTGAATGGAAAAGGATATGGAGAAAAGTTTTTCATTAAAGTAAAATTTAATTATATGTAATATTCTATATCTATAATACCTACATGGTTAAGATATAAATTAAGGATTTATTATAAGAAAACATAATGAAAGGGCTTAGTTTTGATTTATACTATTTCATTAGAAATATTCATTTTGAAATAATATTATTCTATCATAATATTATCATTTTAGAATAATAGATTTTAGAGGATGCTTATAAAAAATATATTAATGTATTTGGTTAGTGATTTTCTGAGATAAATGGTTTATGATGTTTCGGGTGAGAGTTGAGGTGGTTCATTTTTATATGTGAGTTTGTTGGTAATCATGTAAAAACATGAAATATTAATATATTATATGTGTCATTCTAATTTCAAGTTGCTCCAAAGTTCCATATATTTATAGATAACTTTTCCAAGGACAAAATATGATCATCCCATCAAATTTATAAATTATTTAGGTCATATTAAACTATATATTATATAATGAACAATTTTTACCCCCCCCCCAATTTACATATAATGTCGTAATAATGTATTCACTCATTAGGAGTAATATAATTAATTTGAATAATCCATACTATAAAATAATTTTACTATTATATAAGGATTAAACATTTGCTCATAAAAATTTGTCATGATATTATATTTATGATATTATATTGATTTAAAAATAAATTTTAAACATTATATAAAATTTAACATAATTTTATGACTATTCACACATATCAAAATTTAAATAATATTTATTACAATGAAATTCTAATTAAAAAATCGATATAAATTTATTATACATTATAATTATCAAATATATTTATTATGAACCATAATTAAAAAAAAATATATTATTAGTCATGTTTTTAAAATCAAATATTTTATTTCATACTACATGCACTTGTGTTATGTCGACATTGTTTAACCAGTCAATGCAATTATAATATCTCCTAATATGAAAAATTAATTTAATGTCATGATAATAATTTATAAATATTAAACACAATATTTTTAATAATTCATATATTTTTCTTATCCATATTCTTATATATTATATATGTTTTAAGAGATATTGAGTAACATTTTATAATTATTCTTAAATTTAAATAATATATTTTTTCATATAAAAATTCAGTTGGTTCAAAAATGACATATTTTCAAAGGTATTATGTATATAGTTGAATTAATAGCATCCAATAAAATAAATATAAATGTTGTGTGGATATTAAGAATTTATGATACAATTTAATGTTTAATTATTTTATTTTACCACTTAATATTATGATAAAAACATAGAATGGATAAAATTAATTATTTCTAAAATTAGTAAATGTGCATTAAATAAAATAAAAATCTATTTTTAGAAAAAATCCTTTTTATGCATAAAAAAGATTTTATACTGAATAAAGTATAATGATAATTCATTGAGAATTATGAAATACTGATTAAAAAATTGAAACCATTTTTTCAAATAAAATTTATAAAATTATAAGAAATTAATTATAATATCAATGTAAAAAAATGAAAAACAATCAACTGTTGATGAAAATGTATTTTTGATGCATAAAATGACTTTATTCTCATTTTTTATCAAATTATTATAATTATATAGATGTTAATCATTCTGTTTTATATATTGTATAATTATTTCATGTGAATCATTTATTCAAATATGTTAATTTAATTTATTAAAATAAAATTAATTTCATAGGAATAAATTTAGTTTATTTGAAAGTTATTATTTTAACATTAAAATTTTGTATATTTATTTTCTACCAAATAATAATCAATTAATGGGTGATAATTAATATAATTAAGGAAAAATATTCTTTATATATTTTAAAATAATTCTATTCCTATTCATACTTTCTAAACTAATGGGTAGGTCATAATTGTCATATTTAAATAATATTATAATATGGTTTGTTTATGATCAATGTTTTATATACTATAGAAAAAAAAATATTATATAAAGAAAATAAATTCTAAAATCATAAGGTGTTTAAAATACATACAACAAAGGTAGGGACAAGCCCATCATATTTTATCTATTGGATTACTCCAAGGGGAAAAAGAACATAAATGAGAATGAAGATGTAAAACGATGGAACAAGACTAGAAGAATTTCCCATACAAATAGTGAAATATGTCTGCCGATCACTAGGACTAGTTTTTTTGTTCCTATTTATCCTGATATAATTCCAAGACATGTCACTACATCAGTCCTGATAATATGATTATTTGAGTAATAACACTATCAACCATGATCTAAATATAACAGATATACACATATATTACCAATATATCAATTGATTCTATACCGAAAAATGAAAATAACCACCCTAGACATTATATACCTATGTCTTCTATAGTGAAAAAGCATTAAAGATTCATCAAGAACAAAAGATACAAGAGCACATACATAAAAATAAATAATAAACTAAGACTAAAGACAATACCTACTCTAACGTAACACCATTTTCTTTATATGATACTATTCCTCCCTCAATAATTATAAAAAAATTAACCAAAGAATTTATAACTAGATGAAAAAAATATTCCAATGAAACCTCATAACTTTTCCATATTTTAGAATTAAATTCAATTTTACAAGGGATTATTAAGAAACATATTAAACTAAAGCAATGGAAATTTTCCTAATAAAGAATAAACCACTACAACAACCATAAAGGTTCAAATTTACCTTATATATGCATACATGGTCCCACACATACCTTCTACCTTTGATAATTAAACCAAAATAAAACTCATAATATATTGAATTATGAACAAAATCCAAATTATTAATGTGAAGATAACTAATAAAAACATTTTGAATTTGATTTGTGCTGGATAAAACACATTAGATTCATGTGGGGGCCCAAAACAATAATATCATCTCTAGACAATAAGAATATTAGTAATATCACATGCAGACAATCAACACAAAATCCTATTATAAAAATTCTAATATATGAATCAAATAATTTACAAAAGGTAACATCAGATATTTTTTAGTAGTAGCTCTAATCAATCCATTTTTAATGGGAAATTCAAATCTAGTAAAAACGAGGCCAAAAAATAATTCATGTTGATTCCCCATCGCAAAGACAAAAATATCATGAAATGAAACACAAATTATTTGAGTGATAAGATGTATTCCTCATTGGGTGAAAACATATTTAACAATACAAAAAATAAAATAGATAATCTAGAAACATAAAAGGAGTCCAAGGGACGAAACCTAATTGGAAATACATAATAAACAATTCTTTTATCTAATAGACAATACATGAATTGTATATCTTCATCCCCTCATACTGTATTAGGAATGGAATCACATCTCGACACTATCTTGTTCTAAAAGGATCATTCTATAATATCATATCTGTCCATTTATTTGAAAATTTCCTTCATAATATATGTGTTTCATATATATTATAATATAGAAAACATTCACTACCTAATAAAAATAATATATAATTAATTACATTAATTTAAAATATAATATATTGTGATTAAATACACTCTATAAAATTATAAATATCAATATTAGTAATTAAAAATAAATAAATAAAAAAATTAGAATTTTACAATCCAAACGGTTGTGGTCTCTTGAAAATATTAAACCACCAACCAATGCTGTAAAAAAAATTGAATAACAATTAAAAATTTATACTCTATAGAGGGAATGTTTATATAAAATTAATTCAATGATTAACAATAGAAACAAAAGGTTCATGTAAATGGTATAAATTTAATTTTACTATTAGAATAGTAATAAAATAGTTGGAATTATAACTCCACTTTATGAATGATTACCAAATCATTAGAACAGTAAACTAAACATTACAATAGTAAAATGAAAGCTAAATATTACTTAATAATGTTAAAGTAAATAATTATAAATACTTTAATTTTGTAAAATTAATATTAGAAATATATTACTCCATGATATTATAAATGTTTATTTTTGAATGTGTATTTTAATGTATTCTATGAAAAATATTATTTTATACATATAATTATATATTAAAATCACATAAAGAAAAAAATTTAAAACCCTAAAAATTATTTGGAATCACGGATAACCTTGGAATTCCATTACACGTATATTCTTGTAATCCTTAAAATAAAATAAATATAAATCCCTAATAAATATGAAATTTCACCAAAAAAAATTCTTCATATCATCACGTGTCTTAAGACGTAACTAATCAATGATGAAACATAATTAAAGAGGTAAAAAATACATAATAATGTTAACAAGATGTTACTTTTCATCGTAATATATTCTATCCTAAGGATGTCATGTGGATGAACGAATTCTAGAAGAGATGTGACGTCTACTGAACAAGGCTCTTCAGACACTAATATTTTAACACTTTAGATAATTATTCATCAAATTTCAAAAAGACACTCATGAAGACCAAAATTGTTTAGTGACATTGAAATCATTGAAAAAAAATATTATAATTTGTTGAAATATATGCAACATATCCCATAAATATTTCCCCCCTTATTACATATACTGAAAACCATTATTTATAACCTTAGGATAGAAAACATATGAATGGTTTAGCGTATATGTTCAGTAAGGATTTACATGGAAGATATGTAAGAATGACATGAGCATAATTGTATGAAAACATGATCATATAATTTAAAGACTAAACCCTGTATATCAATGATCATATACATGATTCATGGAATAAATATTGGCATTTCATAATACATGAATCATAAGATAATAAAATAACATGATCCATTAGATTATATCGATGTCATAATACATGGAATTTGTGTAAAACACATGAGATTATACTATCTAATGTCAATATTACCTACCACGAAATTAAAATTGTCTTTTAGTCTTGTGCTAATAAACCATGTACCTACTCTGGGATTAGGATGACCTCTAATATACCTTTCAGTTTCTATCATAGGATGTCATCTTGAGTACCCTCTTTTAGCGGGTTTAGGATTACCAAAAGTGTCCCCATTGAGATAATAGAGAACATATCTTTTCCCAATGCATTGATGGTAGATATGGCTCCCACCCTTCTTATAATGAAAAATACACATATTTTTCCACATGACCATAAATGTGACCTCACATGAGTACCCATATAATGATACGATTTTCATAAACATATTATCCTTACATAACTCATGGACAATAAATATATTCCAAAAAATATCATTCCTGGATATAAATAAACCATTCATAGAATGAATAAGAATTTTATCATTGGTTCATATCACTAGTAAATCATATATAACATCCATAGAAGTCATCTTATATGGAAAAATAATTGTTCAATGATCACTTGAAATAATTCTTATGTAAAATATCATTCACCTTATAATTTTTTTAAGAGTTGTGAAAAGATAAATAAGTACATTCTCAATAAAAATACCATTTTAATATTATTAAATAATATTCAAAGAATTTAGGAATCATGAATGTAGGAGAATATTCTCCTGCAATATATCTTTATAAAAACATTCCTTCAATATTTTTGTTAAAAAAATCATAAATATCCTCCTTAAAAAAACTAAGAAAATATTGTTTTTAAACAATATTGTAAAAAGTTAAACATAATTATAATATAAATAAAATCTTCAAAGTAATATTTTTAAATATATTTTAATTCTTTTAATAAAATATTGAAATGGAATAAAAAATTTCTGAAAAAAAATTTAAAACAAAACAATCTAAAATAATGGCGATGTTCAGAAATAAACCATATCACTTTATAAAAACTAAAATCACATTACATATAAATAATATAAAATTATACAGATATGAATGTACCATAATATTATTATAATACTCTTATAATACAATCATCGGTAGTATATGCATGACACAAAATTAAAATGTAAGGCATATGTCATGTAACCCATAGAAATAAAAGTGAGACAAAAATATCTTACCTTTTGTATTGAATCTCATCAGACTCGTGAAAACATCCTATATAGTAAATATTAATCTAATATAATTTTATTAAAAAATTATATTCAATTATATCATACCATATAGGATATACCTATGACTTGATGTTTCTTTCTTATTAATAATTTTATGTTAATGTTACTTCTTGGGTAACAAAACTCTTGGTTTTTAATACATGTTTTGACTTTTTATCCTTTATACTCTTACATAGATCATGATCCAATAAGGTCCTGACTATTCATGCTTCTAAGGAGGACGTGGAAAGAATAAATGAGTGACCAATGTAACTGGACACAAATGCAGAGCAGGGAGACTAGATTTCCAAGTAGCATTTAATTTTGACTAGATGCATCAATGCCAATAAGTTAACAGTGGAGGAGTTCTTTCGAACGAGGGACAAACTGTCCCATCAATTCGAAGTTATGACCAGAGGCGATCAGAGCAAAGAAGAATCAAATATTTATTGGAAATTGAATAGGGAAGCTGTGGCTAATGGGTTTATGTTAGTCTATAATAATTTGGTTTCCTACTATTATGTTTTATGGCTGTGGTGGATCTGGAAGGTTTCACACTTTTCCGTTAAAAGTGTTTTTAATAAAAATTTAGATTAATGGAATAATGTAAATGAACTATATATACAAAATTATTCTACTAGAATTAATATTTATTATATATAATATATGTTATATAAACATAAATTTAATATATTTAGTATAATGTGTGAACGAATCACATCGCTTTGAGAAGGCCGTATTACCCACGTCTTGAAAACAAAGTTATAATATTTCAATTTTTTTTGAATGTATGTGTTATATAATATTTACATAATCAAAAATGCATCACTAATATAATATATATCATATAATAACATCAAATAAATGTTTTTTTCTATCCTTTAAATGTGTAAATGGAAGAAAAAATGATATTTGTTCGTGATGTGGTAGATTTTCATTCAAACGAACAATGATTGCATATCATATTTATTGAAAATGAGCGTGAGTGTAGGTAAAAATACTAATATAAAAAAATCATAGAATAATTTGGATTATAAGGATATTATATTTAATCAAAAAATAATAATTTAGGGAATACAATGATGAAATAAAAAAATTATCTTTGATGAACATTATATCTTCATCGGGTATCTATTTTTGATTTTCATAAGATGACATAATTTGTAAGATTTATGCCAACTGTAAGGCTACTAAGACGAAGTTATGGTTGTTTGTAGTATATTTGGATTGGTTTTTAGTAAGAAACTATTCTTCAGATGTGTGAAGAAAATATAATATGAGGAGCCCTTTTTTAGGAGACGGAAGGGGATCTTTAAAAATTTCTCAAAATACAAATTTATAATAAATTAAATACCATTAAAAATACCCCAAAATTTTTATTTATAATAATATAAGATATTAGAAGTTTAAACATCATCATATAATATATTTTATACATGTTTTGGTGTTATTTTAAACCATATAATTTTGATTAAACCTTAGTTAACGTATTTTAATTTAAGTGTGGTAAAAAAATTTGATGTTTAAAGGTTGAGTGTTTTACTTAAAAGATGTAAATTGAAACCTAAATGGTCAATTTATGATATTTAAACAATAATATTTTACATTTTACCTTATTTAATATATTTATCAATTTTTTTTAAAAAATAATTATTATTTTTAACAAATATCATTACAGTCAGTTTTCAGACTATTCATAAGATTGAAAATAAGAAAATCAATATAGAATGATACCAAAAAATTATTTAATACACCCATGAGAATTAATGTTAAAATATTTATATCATTTTTATTCTTAATGATGTTAAATTATATTTCTTTTTATATTTATAATATCATTCAATAGATTATTTTATTAATTGAATAATTATTGCATCATCATTATGTAAGTACATTTTATAGTATTTCATCAATAAAATTTAAAAATTAATGTGTATGATTTATATAAACCTTTTCTATTTCATATAAATATATTTAGTCTAGAATATTTTATATTTAACCCTGTATTTAAATTATTATACTTATATTAAGTATGATTGTGACATTTTTCCACTCTCTATGATTGTTTATATTATCCATGTTAATTTCACATATTAGTTTAAATTCATATTTTTAATGTAGATAAATAATGACTTATGGGTCTTATTAAATTCTCCCAATAATTTTTTTTAAAATTCTAGGGACATTCTATATTCCTTATCACTTTATTGTATCCGAAATTACCCAATTTTTATCAATTTTTTTGTAAAAAAATATTGATTTCACCATTTGTATAGGAAAAAAATTAAACAGACTATTTACTAAATTTTTAACTTTGGAATCCAAATTTAAATTCTATTTATTTAAATTCAAAATAAAAAATTGGAAAAAATTAAATTTAAAATAATTCTATTGAAGCCGAGGGAAAATGAGTTTTTAATGTCAAAATATCCAAATGATTGAAATTTGTTTTCCAAATTCACCGTGAAATTGATTCCAATAACATAAAATAAATTATATTATATAAAATAGATCAAATTTTACTATAAAACCAATCAAAAAATTAATTTAGAACTATAATATATTTAGTTGAAAAAAATGTTTTGAATTAAGAATTAAGATATTTTATTATTTATCAAAACATGAAACTTATTAGAAAACTATAAAAAATTCAACCAAAGTAAGTTTTGATATCCCAATATCAAATAATAAGATTATTTTTTCATATAAAAAACCCTAAATTTTTTAAAAAATATATTTTAAATTTTTTCCTAATTAAAAGGTGGTAAAATTACGCTTTTGAAAAATACATATTTTATTCATGAAATTTGATTTATTCTTATCTAATTCGTATAAAATATATTCCATGAGACTAAAAAACATTAATGATTTTGTAATATTAAAATATTATTATATGAATTCACATATATTAGTTTGTTTGATTATTTGAGACATAATGGAGTTGTTACATAGAATAATAGTTTTCCTAGAAAGGGGATTTCTTTATTTTAAAGAAGTTCATACTTTCTTTTAAAAATAATTGATGAAAAAATGACTCATTTCATATAATTGTTTAAATAATATTGTAACAATATAGTTTAAATTAATTTTATTTTCTATTCAAACATCATGGTGGTAACTAATGCAGTATTTTAATAACAATATTAATAGTATATTATAGTTCGGTAAAACCCAATCTTGCCTGTAACAAAATATAGAAAAATAACTCTGAATTATGTTTAACCCAAGAACAACATAGTGTCGTGTATAATAAAAGAAAATCTAAGTGTTGTGTGTATCACAACTTCGGCTTGGGGTTGCATTCAATTAATTAATGATTTTGTGCTTTCATATAACACAAGCTATATTATGTGTGTGGGAAATAGAATAATTAAAAATGTTTTAATTCACTAGAAAAAATATTTCATAAAATATTATGGTGTTACATTATAACCCAACAACATAAAATTAATTTCTCACTAAAAATTTTTCTGGGTTATCAAGTGATTAATACATGAATCTATAATTTTCAGAAAACCACATCATAAAAATGAATTACAAAACAATTTTTTATCAAAAGGAATGTTAAAAACATAATTATTACCCAAATAAGCTCATTACTACGTTTTTGAATATGATAGAATAGAGTGAAACAGAGAAAATGGGCATAGAAGAGAAATTTAACTATAGAGTTATAAGTGAGAGTGATAAAGAACATCATTAAGGGGAATTTAAATTTCACAAATCCACAATAGAAATGGGATTAACGAATAATATTGATATCATTAATAATTAGGATAACATGAAAAAAAATTATTTTCCAAACATATTTCATAATATTAATTTCTTTTTCTGAGACGATACACTTATATGACTTTAGTAAAACATCACACAACATTGTTTCAATATCAATTTACACTTCAACTCTTATTATTTGAAATGAAATATTTCTTTTCATTAAGAGTTAGTTGATCGTGAGATCCATAAATAGAATTATAGGACATTCCATCTTTATTTTTCACAATATAAAAGATATCATTTGTTATCCAATATGCATAAATCCTAAACTGCTGAGAAAATATCTTAATCTCTAAAACCTCATTTGAAGTTTTATATACATCGTTCCAAAAATATTTAACCTTATAACCCTTCATAAATATTAATGTCCACAATATTATAAACAAGGTCAATAAATTTATCAAATAAATCATAGCATTGGTCCCCCTTATATCATATTGTATCACTTTTTTTGTTGAATACCAGACATGTGAATACCATCATAACGTATTCTATAAAACCACATTTAATACACATATTCTTAGTTATTATTTAAGTAAACTATTTTATTTAAAAATTGATTTATTGAAGTACTAGGATCATCTTTGTACCAATAAAATATTCAATTTCATTTTTTCATAATTCATATTGATAATAACATAATATGTATCTAATGTATGGACAATAAGAACTTCACACGGTACATTCATAATAAATAAAACATTAGACTCAAAAATAAGATGAGAAAGATAATTATTACCTAATTATCATGTCCACTTCATCCATTATGATAGCATAAGATTTTCCATAATCCATTTTCTTCAAAGGTATTTGTGGCTTACCACCAACATAAGTACTTATTTTGGGGTACTTGTTAGCCTGATTCCCAAACATCATTAAAGGGAAACAATAAAAATTTTGAGGTGTATTTGTTGGTGTTTATCATTATTCACATAATTATAAAGCTTATTGTCATTATATTGTCATTCAAACACTTGGTTAACTTCATTTCAAAGAATTTATCACTCGTTTATCCCATTAAGACATTCAGATAACTGCTTCTCCTCAAATTTTTGGTGTGCATAATTCCAAAATATCTTTCATCCATTTATGTTATCCTGAGAAATGATCTGCATTTTCTAATCAAAACCAATATAATGGTGTGAATATCCAATTTCCATTTCTACCTTTATTACATATATAATGACTTTTTTGTATATACTAATATATCTTATAACTGAGGCCTTTCAGAAATGTGGTTTTAAGCCACAAAATAATCAATCGATTTTTTTGGGTTGATGAATATCCTAGTAGTGCACCTTTAATGTCTTTTTAATAATATCATCATATATACCAATATATTCATTAATCTTTTCCTTATTCTCAAGGAATTAATTTTCCGTATTTTATCATTGAATACTAGGGAAGTACATACCAAAAAATATCCCAAAAACACTTCCCATTGAATTGATTCAATTTATTCCTTTTCCATGTGTTCTTAATATGAGTCTAAAGTTGATCAACTTCACCATTAAAATCATAAATATCCAAAAGGAATTTTTCATGTTCAGAAAATATAAGGACAAAAAATTACTTCTTATTGGAACTATTTCATTTTCAGCTATAAGTTGATTGGAAGACCCACTAAAATATGGTGGATTTATCATCATGAAGGACATAATATAAATTTATTTCCTCCTATAGTCATTTGTAATTCTAGAATGATTCATCGTTTTTTTGAGTATAATGATACAATTTTTCATTCCAGCTCCCATAACATTTGTTTTCTCATGAGCTAAATTAGTTCATTTTACATTGAATTAATCATTAACATGGTACCTTCATGTTTTATCTAGTTACTAAATTTAGAAAAAAGTATAGTGTGAGAAACACTAATAATACTGTTAAAACCTAATAATCAATGTACATAATATTAAATCAATGAAATATAATGTTTACTCACAGGATATTAATGATCATTATAAATACTCTGGGATTAGATAGTATATATAGACTTATCCTTAATGATCATACTATGGTCTGTTCATCCTATTTTATAACAATTAAATAAAAATTTTCATTTTATATCTTTTATAATGACACAAGATTTTCAAACATAGATATTACATATTTTTAGATGAATATTCAATACATTAAAAACCACATGCTCTATGAGAGTAATAGTTTAATTCAATTGAAAAAATGCAAAACTTTCTTCCAATTTGGTGAAACATTATTTAAATATCCAATAAATAAGTTCCCATTTGTGACTCCAACTTAAATCCACGATTTATGACCATTTCATTTAAAAAATAAGAAAAGGTGATATTATATGACCATTAAGTGTATACATGAATGATTCATAAGCCTAACATGAGAACATGGAAATGAAAAAAGATCATAACATTCGATGATAAAAACATATTTATAATTAATTACCTGAGTGATGGAATAAATTTTTTCATTTTATAGGAATTGAATCATAATATAATCAAATCTCTTGATCCATGAGATTATAATAGTGGAATAAGATATGTAATTTGTGGTATACACATAAGCATAGAATATATTATGTCAATGATACATAATAAGACATTCATATGTTATGATACAAGGGATTATCACCCATGTACTATCTTTGGGCTTGGGATGACCTCCCATGTACCTTTTTTTAGGATTAGGATGACCTCCTGTATACCCTCTTGTTGTGGGATTTCGAAGACATACCATGTACTCTTTAAAATCACAGAACATTTATCAATACCTAATAAATTAGAGGGATATTTAAATACTAAAAATAAATTATATATATGTGTGCGTGTGTGTGCTCCACATGACCATAAAATATTCATCACATCAGATCCCATATAAAAAAATGAGTTCCATAAACACTTCATCATAACATAACTCATCGAAAAGAATTATCTTAGATGACTATTATTACATAATAAAAATAAACCATTAATTGAAATAATTAGAATGGTATCCTTAGTTTATATCCCTGGTAAAGCATATGTATCATCTATAGAAAACATATTATATGGAATCATTATTTTTAAAAGACATCCTGATATTATTTTTGAGGAAAATATCATTTCACTTATGAGTTAATTTTTTCAGAGTTATACAATTCATAAGGATAAAATTTTCATTGAAAAAATCCATTTTTATTTTAATGTATTATTTAAAACATTTAGTTTCATGATGGTCGGAAAATATTCCCATTTTGTATTAGTTAAAAACAATCATTCTATATTTTTTTTCAAAATATTCACAAAGAGCCTTATTTATAAAATGATGAAAATATTCTTTTCAACCCATTTTTATTAAATTAAACCATAGTTAAAAATAAAATTACATATTTATAGGATATTATTAAAAAAACATTGTGATTATTTAGAAAATATTGACATTCAAGATAAATATTCCTTAACATATATTTAAAATGAAACAATCATAAATATAATGAGATTGTGAAATAAACCCATACTAATTCATAATCTGTAGAATCTTAATCACCACGAATAAATAAAAATTTTATTAATATAAAAATACCATAATAATCATAATAATAATCATAAAATAAAATTAATGGTATTGTATGAACCACACAAAATAAGCAAGTAGTGTATAAGGCATGTGTCCCATATATATAAAATCGAGACAAAAATCTCATACCATATGTCTTGACTGTAATAGTATTCTTGAAAACCTATTGTATAATAAATATAAATTTATTATTGTTATATTATGGAACATTATTCAATTATATCATAAATTATATTATTTACATCTGACTTTATATTCCTCTCTTATTAACAATTCCATGTTAATGTTATTTCTCAGGTAATTACCTCTTTGTTTTTTGTACATGCCTTAACTTGTTAAACATGGTCCTCATAAATAGATACTTATTTAACCAGGTAAATAATTACATTCATGATATTTATATCATATATATTCATTATATATGTATTTATGATAATTAGTAAATGATAGAAACTGAAAATGAAATACACTGTCAATGGAGATGCGAGGTCGTACATATGCCTGACTACAGCTTCCATTTTCTTATAAAATTAAAATAAAAAAGTAAATTAATTATAATATTATAAATAATATTACATTAGTTTCATTATTATGTTATATATATCATTATGTTTACTAAAGACATCTTTAATTCGTTCGATGTAATGTGTGAATGAATCGCATCTCTTTGAGGTAGCGGTAGTCCACACATCCATAAACAATGGTATCTTATTTTAAAAAGGTATAAAGTATGAAGGTATCTGTTATATAATTCTTAAGGAACAATATATACATTATAAATATCATATTTATGTTATAAATATAGAAATTTCATCAATATTCCTGACCTTGATTATTTTCTATGTAAGAACGAATGACACTAGTTCATGTTGCGATAGTTCTCCGTACACATGAACGACGATTCCATATCACATTTGATGGAAATGTGTGTGAGTGTAAGATAACCCATTACTAAAATAAATATAATAATATTGATCGTACTATGGTTATTATATAATCATTAAATAAAAATTATTGTGAGAATTAAAGGATTAAATAATACAAAAACATTAGGTGTTGAACATTACCTCTTCTCTAGGTATATCTTTTGATTTATAGAAAAGGACTTCATTGACTATATTTCATACAAATTTACAAATTCTAGGATGAATTAAATGATTATGGGAGGTTATATGGACTAGGATTATCCATGAAAAGGGCTCTAAAAGGTGTTATGAAATGTAAATAATATGTTCCCTTTAATAAGAGAGGGAAGGGGAACATTCAAGATTACTCAAAATATTAACTTATAATTAATACATTATCAGTCCAAATACCTTCAAAAAGACAATTTATTAATCTAAAATATTTTTTATTTTTAATATAATCATCCAATAAATCATATACTTTTTTTGTGTTATTTTAAACTATATAATTTTTATTAAACCTTAACCTATTTTTATTTTTACTTAGGTAACAAATTTATCAACATTAAAAGGGTGGGAGTTTTACTTAAAATATGTAAATTAAAAAATAAACCATCAATTTATCATATTAGATAGATGAATTTGTCTCGAATTTCCTTATTTAATATTTTAAGATTTTAAAAATATTTGATAAATTATCATTATTATAAAATATCATTAGTGTCAATTTGGACACTCTTTATGACATTGGTATTAATAAAAAAATAAAAAAATAAAATATTAAAAAACATTATTTAATACACCCCTAATATGTTATATTCACCTATAAAATTTTTATAGAACCATTATTAAGTCAATTCATATATATTTTAATATTTATAATGTCATTTAATTGATTGTTTCATTCATAGAATAAATAATGCATCGTCACTACGAAAGTATTTTTTAAAAACATTACATCATGAAAATTTAAACACAAATTTCAATGATATAGATAATCCCTTTAGAGTTCTTAAGAATATGTATATTCAAACATATATTTTATTTAACCCCATATTACAAATATTAAACTTATTAATATATATTGTGACATTGTTTTTACTCTCATTAAATATAACAATATCTATGTCATTATCATGGAAAACTGCCCACTAAATATTCATTACTGATAATTATGTTATATGGGTCAAATTAAATTCATTAAATAACATTATTTTATGTTTTAGGGTAATTTTATATTCATTAGAAAATTATGATGAACTAATTTAAAATTTTATTGCCCATTTTTTATAAAGGGTTGATGCAGAAAGGCCTCATTAGTGACTAAGAAAAATAACCAGCAGAAGAGACAACAAATAAAAAAACTGCAGAAAAAAACCCAAACTAGGGTACTTAACCCATTTATGAGTGGGTACTCATACTGTGGTGGGGAAGGAATCAACCCCAACTAGTAGATGATATCCACTCAACTAATACATCCCTTGCATCTACACACACTAAAAAATATCCAATGAAACCTCCTCAGCCTCATTCATCATGATTTCAGGACTAGAGGAATAATCTTTCAATGATCCATCGTAATATCTAGAAATGGTATATAGAATATCAAATGGTTTACATATAATAACATTGATTTTTACCTTTCCAAGATGAGATGGGGTGCTTTGAATTGGAACCATTCCTTCAAATGTATCACATTTTTCAGTCCTCTACAACATTTGTATAACATCTACCTTAGAAAGAATAGATAAAATCTAGGTGTAGGAGGCTTGCCTGAGCCCAGGGTTTGGAGTGACTAGAAGTCATCTAGATTATACCCTTAGAGGCTTGGAAGTACTCTTATAAACACTAAAAGAAGTTCCATCATTTACAGAACCACCATAAAACTATTTTATGGTATCCATCCCATGCTGAGATTAAGTTCAAATATGTGACATTTATTTCCTAATGATGGATTTTCAGCCGTCTCAGGAACCTGATCATTAGTATTTACATCATATGCATCATTTTTGGGGTAACCAGATATCTATTTGTGGGAAATATTCCTGAATCCCATATTTTTAGTGGCTTGGATTCAGTTGGAGACTTCACCATTGAGCTGTGCAGACATGTAGGGAACTCCATGAAAGGTTTTTGAAATGGGGTGAGAACCACGAGGACCAAGGGTGTTGGTCACCTATTTTGTAGAGTAATGCATTTGAGGATCTTTTACATATCAAATATGAAGTATTGTAGATGTAGTCATATCTTTTTCATGAACAATACTATAGGGATTTATCCCAGTAGTGGAATCAACCACCATTAAAGTAGCATGTCTTTTTTTGGGTATGGGATCATGGAGTGATTCATATGCACCTCGTTCTTCTTTTTTCAACAATAAAGAGGAGAAGAAAAAATAATCATTTTATTAATGGATTCATTGGACTTTTTAGTGACTGAAGAAACATTTTCATTTCTAGGAGAGTATTTTTTTTGTTTACTTGTGTAAACAACTTCGGTCATATCATTGCTGAAGATGATGCCTCTAAAAAACCCATTTTATACAATTTATTGAATGAAACTCTTGTATCATTATATCATTGTTAATTTCTTAAGCTAAAACATCAATCTCTATTTAGATATCATCTAAATCTGATTCATTTTTTTACATCATCCATGCACATAATTAGGGCAACCATGAATGCGAGACCCACTTCATTTGGGTTATATTCTTTAGCTAAATCATCCCAATTGACATTATTCAATCCAATCAGATGAATTTTATTTGAGAATTCCTCATAATTCTGTAAAAATGGGATCCATGGATTTTATCACCACTCTCATTCTGCTACTCAGACTAAATGTTTTCATCCAGGATGTTTCCAGAAAAATCATGTGGTACCTCATTAATATCATGTTCTATGGATTGAACATCAGCCTCATGGGATGATTTATTTCACACCATACTTCTATAATGAGACTAACCATTCCCTTTCATCTTGAATCATGTACAACTAATGTTTGAATGATAGTTGTTCATAGAGTTTCCCCTAATACAACATGCATCCCAATACAAGAGAATTTTTTCGTACACAATTCTTTGATTGATTTCGTCATTATAGGTGGACATGACCACCTTATAAATAAGAATATATGATAAATATATTTCAATTAAAATTCTTGAAATGTAATCAAAGACATATTTTTCAGTGTCAAGTTCCATTATGATTTGTAGGCATGTCATTGAGGCGATGTCATATAAATTTTCAGAGAGCCACAAAACCTAGTTTATAGTGAAATATCATAATACACACTTGAGAAATGGGATAATTAAAGTCATAAAATCTAAAATATATATTTCATTAATTGATCCTAAGAGTTCATGGATTTATATTTAAATAACCAAATCTCCATGCTCGAACCTTCATGTCAGTAGGGGAAAACAACTAGTGGAAAAAACTCTCCCCCAGAAAAACACATTTAAATTTATCTAAACTTCAAATAGTATATACGTGGGGAAAATATTATAAATTTTCCAAGGATGCATTATTTTAGATTAGAATGATTGTTTAAATTTACATCTATTATTTTTAACTATTCATCAAAATACAAAACATATCATAATATTAAGAAAAATTCTCAAAAAGTAAAATTCTCTATCAAAATTTAAAATAAGATGATTATTTTGTCATATAAAAATTATAAAAATCTCATAAATAATATATAAAATGGGTTTTTCATTAAATGGTGGTAGAACTTTCCTTTGGAATAATAAATCATTCCTTTCATAAAATTGGATTCCTTGTTATGTATCTCTAATAATATATATTGGATGAGTGTCAAAAAATTTATCAAGTATGTAATATTTAAATTTTATTAACAATATTGCCCAATAGTGGTTTAGTTAATTTATTATGACAAAATGGTGTCTTTCCATAGAAATATAGTATTCTTATAAGAGAAATTTCTTATATTCAAATACTTAATACCTTCAATTCAATTTAATTAATGATCAAATGATTCATTTTATATACATTTTTATATATTATTTTTTATTAATTTTTTCAACATATATAAAATTTCCATTCCAATATCAAGGTTGTATAAATAATAAAATTTTAAAAATAATATTAACATTATATTCTAATTTGGTAAAAATTAGTCTAGTGTGTAAAAATTATATAAAATAACACATTATTTTGCGTAATAAAATAAAATCTTAGTTTTTTATATACAACAAACCAATATTGGGGTTTCATATAGAGAAAACTCAACAAGTTGTTGCGTATATATTATGAATAACATGTTTACATGTTACAACACAATATTTATTAAGGGTTGTGTAAAATGTCATTTTTTTAGAAGATTAAATTAATTAAAAAATATATTTCAATAATCCCAAGTTGTTACATGAGGCTACTGTTCTCTTATCAATGAATTACGCACCCAAGCCTCATAAGAATCTAATATGTGACACAAAATAAATTGACCTACAGAATTGATTTCCCATCAAATAATTTCATTGGTGATTCAATGACCACTTTTGGAAACTTAAAAATAGATACCTCTTTCTCTAACTAATTCACATCACATATCATAACTTGAGGGTGACCGGAATGAAACTTTCTGATCTACGATATGTGGAAGACATCATAAATTCTTATAAACTAAAAAAATAATTATATCCAATAAGCATCCTATTCTAGGAATATCAGTGGTCCAAATGGTCTAATATATATTAGAATGAACTTTTCATACTATCAAAGTCAATGATGAACCAACCAAGGATAAACTTTCAAGAAAACACATTAACCTACAAAAAACTACAAATTATGGAACCACTGATCAATATTTTTTTAACTATGTGATGTAACTAGATCTTAATGTGTATCCTAAATATTCATATTAATATCTTGAAAAAAATTTCCTATAAAATAAACATCTCCCACCTATTCCCAACAATGAGGCGATCCTCATAAAAAACCATACAAAGCCTTGAAGGGGTCCATTTTGATGAAAGACTAATGAATATTTTTAAAGAAAACTCAACCATTCACAAAATGAAATGCCCAGATCCACCAAAATTGAATACAAAAGCACATTGCATATCCTATAAGATCTGAATAGCATGCTCTATCTGACCACCTCCCTATGCATTATATGTTATACTCAACCTAGCCTATGTTTCAATCACCTATTGGATACTCCACTTACATCTAGAATTAAACCTATTATCCCGATTTAAAAAATGGTAGCCAGAACTATATATAACCTAAAAATATCCCACACATATAGAATACCCAAGTTATCAAATTTTTAAGTGACTTTTATCGAAATTAAATGAACTAAATTTTTTATCCGATCAATCAACACATAGATAAAATTACTCACTCATGGATTTCATTGTAATGAATGAAAATAGTACATTTATATGTCATTCCATATCCAAAGTTACAATAGAATATTTTGGAGAATACCAAGAGGTTCCAAGTGTTCTAACATTATCTTTTTGTAGGTGTAATAACATACCAAAAAACAAGATATTGCATCTTTTATATATATCCACCAGAATCTATTTATTTTTTTCTAATACATCTTTTTAGTGCCCAAATAAACATCCCATGAATAACCATGACAATTAAAAATATATCATGATAGAATCTTGGACGAAAAATAGATCTAAAACACCGAGAATTCCAACTATTGATAGACACAAACTAGAAATAATTTTGACACCATATTAGGTTTTCTAAATTCCTAGGAACTCTTCGTCATGCTACTAAACCTATAAAAATGACTCAAAGAGAAAATAAGACATCCTAACACATTCCAGAACTATGCATAAAACATCATTCTAAGAATCCATTTGCAACTCATTGAAAGGAAACATAAGGTTATACTCCTCTATATATTGCAAAATATCTTACATTTTAACATTCTTAATAAGATAATTTATGACAAAATTATACTTCCACTAGGTGTAGGTGATATCAATGTAAAGTGTTTTAAGGAATTTCACCTTCCATTGATATCTAATAACACTGTCCTTGGGGAAAAAATATAACTCAAATTCTTAAAGACAAAAAATATAGTCAATCCTTCCTTAAAAAGATAATTCTTCTAATATTTAAGTACATGCATAACCAAAGAAATTTATAAATAAAAAATGGGGTAATTCATTCCATTCGGTCAAAGATGATGAGATCCATAAATCACCACAAGATCAACCTTCTTGATCCAAAAACCCAAAAGAGCATAGGAATTCTCACCGAAAACCACATACCACTTACCATGATCAGGTTAGATCAGAATCATATCCAATTTTAGAAGAAAATTTAGATCATTGAATTTATATTGAAATTTTTCATCCAATATTAACTTGTCACCTTTCTAGGTAAGAGATGTCCAAGGTGATTCTTACTTGGATAAATCATCAAAAAACAATTGGTATTATCTAGAAAGGCCATTTAATATCTGAATATCAAATATATTTTGTGGTTCTTCTAATGAAAAAACATATTTTGCCTTCTTGAGATCCACTGATAATTTATGTTTAGAAATCATGTTCTTTATTAATTTTACTTCTTGAGTCCATAAGTTTTATTTTTATTTTTCCATAAAACGGTGACTCCTTAAAATTTATAGACACAAAACCAAATTGTTCATGTTCTCATTTTTGGGTCTTGATTTTACCAAAATATCATCTATGATTACTACCACAAAAGTGTTGAGTTACTACCATATTATACAATTCTGAAATTCTATAACAAATTATAGGAGCATTATTCATTCCAAATGTAATGTTGAGATATTATAAATGTCCATACATTCTCCTGAAATACATATTCATTATGTCACACAACTAAAATATAATATAACGGTAACCCAATCAATGAAAAATAATTGAAAACCACTTTCCTCCTTCTAAAAGATCATATTAATCGTCCACATAGGGAAGAGGATAATTGTTTTTAACTATTACTTGTTTCAACATCTCGTAATCCAAATACAATTTGTGTGGACCATCAAATTTTTTGGAGAATAAAATTGGTTCTACCTGAGGAGAAACATTGTGGTGAGAAAAACCCTTCAACACTATATCATCCTATGAGAAATTGTTCTCTTTCAGCTCTATTAGTGTATTGTGATTAAATGATATCAAAATTGGATACGTACCTCGAACCAGTTCAAACATAATATCTTGTTCCATATTTGGAGTAATGCTAGTGAATTCATATTGTAATTAATTAAGATAATCATAAACAATAGAAGAATGATAAAAAAAATAAGAAACATCATCTGTATATACTAATATACCAGTAAAAAAACTCTTTATCTCGGGATTGAATGTTCATGAATGAACTGACCTACAATCCCACTATCAATAAAATACCCACGAAATCTCATCGACCATAACAAATTAGACATTACAATGATAAAAAAATCCCCATACAAATTAGAAAAAAGACAATCCATCTAGATGATTATATCAATCAAATCCCAATCCAAAAAAATTTACCAGACTAACTCCGAATCAGCTATAAATATCACACAAGAAGGACATCAAAACCCCTAAATTCTCCTCTTCCAAATAGGTGTAACTAATTCAACAATTTATTATATGTGTTCTATTGGTTCATTATTCATATAAAAAAGGAAAAATATAAATGAATCAGAGGCAGTTAAATCAAATAAAGAAATTGCTAAGAAGTTTTCTATATATATGGCACCTCTAACTGTCCATATATTCACAAATATCTCTAATAGAATACCATATACTACATGAGGTTGTTTCACTATTGAGTATTATTAATGGAGTCCTATTATCATTAAAACATATAAATGTTCCACATAAGCCTTTGGAGTTGAAGATACCTAACTATATCGATGAGTAGACCTGACTTGACAAAAATAGTGTAGATTGCGTTAACATCCAAATTTTATTAATAAATTTTTCGGTGAAAGAAAAGAAATTCACTTTATAGTTATAATTCCACACCCATATAATCTCATAAGAACAACAGTAAATTAAAATGGAGTTGTTGAATTGGTCTTCTAGATAGAAACACCTCCTCCACTGTTGTAGTAATCATTCCACATTTTAATTTTTCCTAGAGTGCCACTAAAGGTTTCACTATGAAGAAGATAAAAGGCATAATTTCAAATACATACTTTCATTATTATGATTGGTCACTATTTCTCTATCTATCATCTCTGCATGGTTAAAAATATTTATCATAAATACATATGATCAGATTTCTGTTCTTAACCCATGTTGGTACTTTTGAGCATTCAGTTTGTCAATATTTTAAAACTCTAGTGAAAAAAAACTAACACTACAAACTGATTATTGTCCGCCGACACCAAACATTCTCATCACTACAAAGAGAGAAAATCAAGTGACAATTAAATCATTAATTCCTCTGAAGACATCAAATTGAAGAAGAGGGTCTTGAAACCCATATAGTCAAATCCCACATACCTATATGCCCATACCATGAAATCCCACCATCTCTTGTTAGGACCCTCATGTATTAATGCTACACACATCACCTTGATTATCATATATGTGTTAATGGTGTAAAAAATATAACCAATTATTTCAAGATAATATTTCATCTCTCAAGGTTCATTCACACCCAAAATATATGGGGGATTCTCAATCAATAAATCCCATGATCGATCCCATTCACCTACATCTCTTGGATATACCTCATCAAATAAATTCTTTGTTTATTGAACTTTCTAATTGATTTCACGAGCCAACCACACTACATTCTAGATAAAATTTTGATCAGGGAGTGGAATCTCATGGGGAGCATCAACTTCACAATAAGGTGGAATGCAATGAACTATTCTCATAGGGATACTAATGCACTCTAGAATAAATGATATGATTTAAAAAAGAATAAAATCAGTGCAATCTAGAAAACCCATTAGAAATAATAGAGATTATGATCAAAACCCAACACATGATAAAAAAAATCCCATAATCCCATAGAAACATGACTTTCATCATGATAGTAAATCAACTAGAAACCACAGTAACCTAAAACACATGTCCTGAAAATCCTCTCTCATTTCTATCAAACATCCCATGAAAAGGCCACATAAGTAAAAAAAATTCTTGCTGATTCCATTTTGTGAAAAACTGACTTCACTACCCTCTCTAAAAAAATATTTCACCCTATCCACCACACACCATAAGGGAATTATCGATCCACATGGGTATTAACTATAAACTAGGCATTAAATAACAACCAAATGGATGAATTTCAGAGAAACTGAAGGAATAACATGGCATATATACACATATTATAGAGAAACATATGAAGATATGTAAAAATATTCCATAATTGATAAAGAAAATCAGAATCTATACATCTAATTTTTTTAAAAACCATCATGTGATAAGTCTAACTATAATTAAAGAAAATTTTAAATAGATACCCCAATAGTATCCATGTGATAGCATTAAAAGACTCCCACCATCTCACTAACTAGATACCCAAACCTATCTGTCAAAAAAATACATCTTAACGTGTTTATATGCATTTCTATACATCAAAAGACATAACCAGGTACATGCACCACCAAAGGGTTTGTAGGGTGTGACCTAATTGGTTCTGAAAGGTCTCACCCAACTGTTCCAAACAAATTATCTACATAATAATCCAAGCATGATCAAATTTAAGGATAATGAAAAATATACAGTTTAGTAGTTTTTATATAAGAATCATAGAAGAATAGTTTAATTCCCCCCGTTTTCATATTTTTAAATAGTGACGGTTAATCAAATTCAAATAATTTCATTTTAGAAAATCAAAAAATATATATGAAATCAAATAAAATCAGGAATTAAATATAATATAAATATCCATTGTAGAAAAAAATTGTTCCTACTAATGAACATGTAACATCATTCCATGGATCAGTTAAGGTCAATATAAAGAGGATTCAGATACCTATAATTGAATATTTTTCATTCGTTAAGACACTAAAATCATGAATAGTCTCTAGAGAAAAGAGACACACCCCCAATAAGTGACCCCCCAATAGCCCATACATATCTCTAGAATAATTGGACTGGACAAATAAGTAAATCCCCAAGGTAAAAGAAAATGATAGTGGATAATACCTATTACAACACCATCAAAAAATGTATCTATGGATTACCCTATGATATATTTTTGAAATCAATTATTCATTCCATTTTTATCAAATTAGGGTTTAAAAATCGTTTCGCAATTATTTGGAACAACATCTCATTTATCATCACTATGAGAAATTGTCTTTTATTGAATGAAATTTTCCACACAAAAACTCTTATAATTAAAACATTCCACTTAATTAGTAAAAAAATTTGTATAGTTAATGGATTAATTTATATAACCAACACAAGATTGACAATGAACTTCGAACCTCAAAATCGTTGTCATACACGCCTACAACAGGATCCACCATCATGGAAAAACACCAAACAAAATTAGACTCCCAAAAATCACTCTACACATCTATGAATTAATACAATATAATAATATGGTCTGGGAATAGAAAATATCATATCATAACTAAACAATAGAAACCCTACACATCATAAGAAATAAATGTTCATCCCTGAAAACAATATCACACAATGGATTGAGAAAAGAATCAAGGGAATCCAAACAACGTGTCAAGGGATATGGTAAAACAATGTAATAAAGACACTGAGATAAAAGGAAATGATGAAGTAGTAATGATTAGTAACCTAGAGAGATGCAATCCAACCACCATTGTGATCAATCACTCAACGGAGTGACTTGCATAGAGCATAGGTCCCCTAAATCAATGGAGGGTAGATCTTGGTCGAAAGAATGGTTGATTTTAGAATAATGAATGAAATATCATTCTTAAATTTCCATAAATCACCAATATAAAACAATTTAATGGAGTGTAACCCCTTTACACCTCATGTAATTCATGTATTCTAGATACACAGAAAACTAACCGCCTTGTTATTAGAAACATGATTTTTTATATTAAACATAGTAAATATATATTTCTTGTAATCCTTATACATCGTTTTCCAGGTTCATGGAATATTCCATTTATAAATTTCATGTAATTTTCACTAATTACAGGGTGTGTATTTCACCTTTAGATAGAAAAATGTACAGATTCATTCACAAAAAAACCTAAACCTCTTACGGTGTTATATAAACTCAGGGTAACCATGCATAGACGTTATAGGTTTAAAATCCGACTCCATTAATTTAAATAATAAAAAATACATAAACATATAGACATTCCAGAAGAAAAAAATCTACCCATCCTTAGTAGTCCCATGATGCTTACAGTCAATGTTTAACACAAGTAAAGTGATGGAAATTAACAAAAACACTGTATCAGGTTGTAACACTTACCTTTTCATTTATATTCATCATTTATTTTATCATTTATAAATGAAAATTTAGGTATTAAATGGAATTTATTTTTATATTCATAGAATTAGAATTACTTCCTTTTATTACTCTTCAATTTTTACTTTATATACTTATTTAGATTGCTAAAATTCTAAGTAGTATTGGACAGCTCAAACTATATATGTTAATGATTAGAATGTGAATTATAAAATTAATACATTTAATTTTTAGTGATGTATTTTACTTTTCGATATTTTTAGATCAATTTATGTTATCATGTCTTCTCCATACATCATCACAGCTTCAATAAACTCTATCATCCTTAAATATTTAACTAGTGTAGATTGTAAAATAGAAATATTTAAACCATTCCACATGAAATATAATACTGAATTTACCATTGAAACAATATAAAGTTCAATAAATGGGGTTCTAAAATAAGTAAAATAAAAAAACATCTATTAGAATCTCATTCACCTGAGTGATGCTTTTAATATCTAATATCACGAATCTAATAAATATATGTTTAATTGTATTGTAATTCCTTTGTCCAGCATTATCAATTACATTGCAAGAAAATTTAATAGTATCATACATTTGATAATATATATCACAAAGACAATATCAATTAAATTCCAAAATTCATAATCAAATAGAAATATAATTTATAACTCTAGAATTAATATCATAATCATTCTCTTAGCTGCATTACACTTCTCCAGTTCTCTAACATGAATATCTAATTTCTTGAGATGATTTATGTAAAATTTTATTCCATGATTTAAGAAATAAATAATATTATAGAATTTATAGAATTGATAATTATTCAATTAAAATAAGATGATTTGAACATAGATATTTCTTATGCATGATTATACATTTAAATTAGTCCTCATATAGATCTTTAACTCAAGTATATCAGAGAATAAGTAAATATTCAACATATTCTAGTGAATAACCATCTGATAACACTTTTTAATATAATTAAAATGTGAAATATTTCTTAAATGATTAATATAAATAATTAATACCATCCGATGATAAAAAATGTTGTTCCATAATTATGATCATGAAGATATAAGAGTGGGGCTATGGTGAATTGTGTACGTTTAAGAAACTTTGGAAAATTAAATTGTTGATATTAAATTAACGTGGTTCCATTATACCCACCTAAATACATGTTAGCAATGGAAAATTAATAGTGTAAATAATAGAACACAATGATGTATAGTGGTAAAGGGAATGAAAATACCATAATACACTCCACCAACACTCGCATCGCAATATTGGTGACATTTACTAAGAAACACCATTACTTAGGGCCTCGACAAAACATTTCTTGTAGTTAATACTATAAACCAAGGATCTTACAGGGTACCTGTGTTACATTGCTAGTAATATTAAATAACAATAGCTTAGTATGAAAATATTTCACTGTAAAATGACTGATTACATGAAATATACACTTTTTTAGAAAGAGATGATATGTAAAATGTTGAAAAAGAATCAACTCAAAATTCATGAAGCGAATATTAGATGTAAATGATCTTCAATAAAGACCAAGAAAAAAATTCTTCAATGGTTTGAATTCTTTTTCATATTTTAAAAACAATAATAAAATGAATATATTCATACATTAATTATTATTCTATTCACTATGGTTTAATAATGATATACATATAGGATTTAACTCAACATTAATTTTCGAATAGTAATATAAAAATTTTATAGAACATTTTTTCATAAGAGTCTTAATTTTTTTTTATTTCATGCTCTCTTTCATTCCAAATAAAAGATTATATTGAATTAAATTTTTTTTTTCAATGGATGTGGATCCTCCTCTTTTATATATACAAATAATATTTTGTCAATGAATTTTTTTGATTATCTAAGAAAAGGACACATCATAATGGAATTATTATCTTCTACAACTATTCATTGAAATACAGTACATCAAATGAATTTAAATTATTCAAACATTTCGTCACTATAGTTTAATGATCCTTCAAAATAGATCAAAATATCCATTTAAATATTCTATATTAATAGATTAAATAATCCTTAAAATCATGTAATAACATTCGTATGAAAATTCAATTTTTTAGTTTATTTATCTTGTTATTATCCAACATTGTAAGAAATTAAAATTAAAATAATATAGTAATTTTTATCTATAAATTCATCCCCATAACCATTGAAAATTGTTTCAGTACAATGAATTGATTTTATAATAATTATTCAAGATGGATAGTTTAGAAAAAAATGAACCATGTTAATATATGAAGAAAATAGAAAAACATAGAACCATAATCTTCTATGGTTCTTCGAGAAAATTAATAAAATTACATTATTTATATTCATTATAATATGAAGATAAAAATATAATGTATAAATTATCATGAATTACTAAAAATTAATTATAGTAGGGTAAAATATGAAGACTATGTTAAATAAGAGTTTCCAAAGGTGACTTTTCTGAACCAACCAAAAATCCTAATAATACTGCAAATCATATAATACATGATTTCAGATGACATTATTTATTTATATTGATTCACATATTCTACATTCCTATTCATCCTTCCTATCATGATTCATTCTCTTTAGAGCTCTAGTTGGGTTGAGTGAGATTCTATATGTGTGATATTTTTCTTATAGTCAGCTTCCATCTAGTGAGGAATCTGTATTAGGTATTCCCATGTACTTCAATATAAAGGGAACATAAATGAGGTTAAAAACATGAATATTACTCAAAATTATTCAAGTTATGTTTAAAAATTATTTATTGGATCATCTAAACTCTAATAAGCTACCATCCTCAGTTCATATTTATCCATTGAAAGCATTATTTCACAAATGGCTTATAACATTATGAAGAATGGGTATATAGAATAATCTATTTTGGCATCCTTTATTCATTATACTATTTAGAATTATGAAACTCAAAAATATCCAATGTTGAATAGATCATATCCTTCATTTTCTATCATATCGTACATGAACAACTTGAATCAATTCATAGAAGACACCCATTTTATGTTTCCATTTTAAAATAATATAACTAATGGTGTTTTTTACAATGAAACAAGGTATCTCATCACATAAAATTGAGGTGCATAAATAATTCCCTTTATATAATGTCCATTTATTATACATTATGTTAACATATTTTCATTGTATATGGTTTCATTTTGTATCATATTGACTATGTTGCATTTTAGAAAGTGGATTCGTATGTCATAATGTTTCATCATTAGAGGAATTTTATACCATGCACCCATTGTCATTTCTAGTGATCTGGATATTCTAGCATATGGTTAATTCTTGACCAAACATAAGGATGAAATAAAAATTTTCGGTATCAAGAGAAATAATTTCTTCTTATATATACATATCATTTTTATTCTATCATAGTGTTGGTTCTACCAATATTGGCTTGAACAAGCCAACGTATTGGTCAATGTTGGGATGAAATTTTGGAAATAAGAAATTCCTATCATTATAGACTTCACATATATTTTAGAACAATTTATTATCATATATATTTTCTAACATATACGAATTATATTTATTAAATCTTAAGATATTACTAAATGATTATGAATTTGATCACACTAACATCTAATGCTCATGATAATATTTAAAAATTGAAGTAAAAATATTCAAATACCTTTTTAGCTCAAAACACAATAGAACAAAACGTTATATACATTATTAAGAATTATAAAAACTTTTATCAGTCAATCTAAATTTACAAAGTCAAGATAAATTTAATGAAATACCATATCATCATGTTTCACATGATATCGATATTTATAACTCATGAAATGATTTAAAAATTGTATCTATTCAAATCAATAATAAACTCGAGTCCCCAAAATGTTAGAACCATAATGGTGGATTTTTAAAGACCCTTAGAGACCATTTTAAACTTCCTCGTAAACTAATAAAAGAATGATAATATTTATTTCAATCTGACTTTAAATGCTTTGTAAAATCCAGATTAATATAGATCTACTAAGAAACTGTTAACAACTTCAGCTAATTTTTCATCAATTGAAGGAACTTACATATCATATGATTGATATCATTTTATTTATAAAATAATCATAGAGATATAGTAAATATGAAATCACTAAAAAAAATTTAGCAAACAAAGAGTTTTCACTTAATTATGAAAACCATGATGTGAATGGAAAGGGAAAGGAGCCACTCAACAATAACCACCATAATCATTATTAAGAAAAAAACTACTCAAAATTGTCTTACATATATATTTTAGGTTTATTCAATGTTCATTACCCACAAAACATGTGATCCTCTCAATAACCCTGAAATATATTGTATATCATGAACATATCCCATATGACTCCCTCACTCACTACCTTCATTTTGAATAACAATCAAATTGTATTATTAGGAAAGTCCACACAGAAATTCAACTAAAAATAAAAACATTAATCCCCCATGTACATAGATCCTCTAGGTATTACATTTTTGGAATCATACATTATAATCATCTTATGTGGAACTTGAATACAGTGTACATTCTACATAGTATCTATGTAACATAATTTCATAAAATCCTTGATTTCTTCATATTTTTTTCATACACATATTTATATGAAATGTGGAGTTTATTTAAGTTAAGCCTCTGGTTTATTTCTCTAATCTCTAAAATTACTATTCATCTCCTTAAAACATTGGTGTACTAACTAACACCTATTACCTCTATATAGAATCCACTATAGACATTATACATAGTGCATCCAATTAACATCATGAACGGACCACATGAAATATAGTCCTTTTCATTCTCACCACCATTTGAAAATTATTTGGTCCATCCTTTTTCACTCATCTAAAACAACTACCTTGTTTTAATAAATTTTTCTATAATGTGAAATATTTTACCCAATGTAATACTTTCAACACATTACATATATGGGTTATACAAGATCATCGCCTTATGATCACCATCTTCCCATTTTGTTCATGTTCTCCCCATGAAATCACCAAAATTCAATGTTGTTACATCAAACATACTCCATTCAAAAACATACATATGGTTCATGTACTTACTACATTGTCAATGTACCTAATATCTAGGAAAATTTGTTAAACTAATAATTTTTACACAAAAAATTTAGAATATACTACGATATTGTGACATATAAAAAATTATTTTATGATATTGACCACTGTTTTCCATACATATTGCATTTTAATCTCCGTAATAATCCAAAAAGTAACTGATTGGAAGGACAAAACATCATAAAATTTTATCATGGTTCATCATGGGTCTAGCGATCGTGTTTTGTTTTGGTGGCAGTCATTTATCATTTCTATAGTCCCATGGAACTCACTGTACGTTACATTTCTTGTCACTTCTTCTTCCATTTAATTTTTATTAAAACATATAGAGTTGTGTACTGTTAGTAATAAACATTCCAGGTAAATGGAAAATGGTCACTATATATTCCAATGAACCAGTCCATAGACCTTATTATAATCAACATCATCACTTTATAATGAAGATTGTGAAATGAAAATATTAAACCATCACCATCACCAATGTAGATAAATAAAATGTCCTGGTGAATGGTAGAAGTTCTATTCACTCAAAAGTAGTTAGTGTTTCTTTCTGTTATATATCACAACATTCTATTATATCATACATGTTCTTTTGAAATAAATAATCATCTCCATATTACCTCATTGATGATATATCATTGAAAGCACATAACGGTTAAATCATTACAACACAAGTATTAGAATCTTCTTGAAATAGAGTTAGTGGGAATATTCATCCAGAAGATCTATTAATTTATTTTTTTGGTATTTGATGCAAAATTTGGAATAGATTGCATCTCATTATATAAACCATAAATCATTTATTTGGGAATGGATTCTCTTTCCAAATCATTAACTATCCATTGATTCAATAAAAATAAGAGGAATTTGACACCAATGATATTACGACACATTAAATTTCATGAAACATATTTCTTATTAAAATAAATATATTTTAATATTTATTAAAAAATTGAAAACTGGAAATAAATTAATGATATTGGATATAAATATATATAAAGGCGTATAAAGTCATTGAGTTTTATATTATCCATTCATAATTCAGTAAATATCATTAATATATATAAATTTAATTTTGATAATATATATATTAAATATAAAAAATTTATTTTAAATAAAAAATGAATTTATAATGGAGAAAAAATTTCAAATTTATTTATAATGATATATATTATGCTAAATAAATTTTATTTATAAACTCTGCATTCGTTAAATTTATTTTTATTAATTATTTCAGTAAAATGGATTACAAGAATAATATTTATGAATAGAAATATATAAATATAATATATAATGAATTGCAAATCTAATATAATGAATAATATATTATGGATTCATTTCAAGAAAAAATATGTTATGTTCAAATATTTTCTTTATTATACACCACATGTTTTATTATAAAGATAAATATAAAAATTTTATATTGTTATTTTTAATGAAATTATTCATTTGTATTTCTATTATATAAAAATAAAAATAATTCACATATTTATAATTATTTAGTATTAATAATAAAACCAATTTATATTAAAAATAAATTTCACTTAAAAAACATTTATGTGTTCTATGTCATGCTATCAAATTTAATTTTTTAATATTTCATAAATAAAATAATTTAAAAGTGAATTTATATTTAGAATCAATATTTCAAAATTAGTTAATTTGAAAATTTTCATTTTTACTTAAAAATAATATTTTTCCAAGGTAATTTTTTTCACCATGGTAATGGATAAAATAAAGAAAATTTTAAATTATGGAATGATGACACAAAAACAAAGAAAATACTAAACATAAATGTGTAGATGAGGTAATTATCTACCAACCCTCATGTTTAATTCCAGACATTTCAATTTTGAACTCACATTTAATTAATATGACAATCCATTTATATTAATATAATTGTTTTTAAAATATAAAACCCTAAACAATTATAAAAGAATCCTCCACAACAAAATCATTTGAAAACCTAAAATTTAAATTCCCCTCCTCTCTATAACATATATACTCTCCTAGAAATCCTCCAAAATGATTATGATCCCCTATTCTTTATAATATTGTTTAATTCCTTAAATCCCCTAAAGATTACCCAAATATAATATTATATATTAATTCTATGAAATGTCATCATTTTATTTTTTTTATTTATCATAATACTCTAAATATAATTGAATTTTATTTATCATCTTAATGAATGTGGATGAAATCATTGTTTTTTAAAAGGGGATATTATTACTACACTATTGCATGCCTTTACTCACTCATTATTTACATTGTATTCTTATTGGTTTTTACAACATACAAGAATAATGTTATAACCATTAAATTGTGAATTACAAAGAAACCATATATAGGTAATTATAAATAATAATGTTGAATTTAATTTTTTTTCTTAATTATATAATGTAAATTCAAATTATTATATTTATCAACATACTATTATCATTTTTATTCAAATTCTGGGTGAAGTGATATTTTTAAACATTAAATGAAATCCATCACCATAGGTTCAAGGAAATGAAAAAATTTCTCTAAAAAATTAAAAACTGTATCAAAAACTTAATAGAATTATAGATACGATTGAAAAATTAAAACGGGGTTGGTATTGGAACTTCCATACTGAATCATAGATAGGAAAATAGAATAGTTAACAGCTGAATATTATTTTTAACCAAAAGAAAGTAATATATGGGTAAAAAATAAATAAGAGTAAATTATATTAGGTAATAAATTTGAATAATAATTCTATGTATATGAGTGATAATCCTAAATTTATAATACTAGTAAGTATAATGATTTCATATTAAAAAGAATATAATGTATGGTGTTTTAATCCTAAATTTCTTTCTTTGAGTCATGTTTTTTGTTATAATACAATTTATATTTATGTGGTATTACCATGAAAAATAGGATTATTATATCATGATACTATAAATATTTATACTATTTAATGTTAAATTTCATGTACTTTATCTTCCGCATGTCCCTTATCAGCCACATGACCTCAAGCGTGCCTCCTAGTAAGCTAGAAGTTTCTGAAAAGTGGTGAGGGCTTGATAAGTTTTACATGGATACTATACACTCATTACCAGAGTAATCCATAGAAGACAATATATTATATAAAGGAACTAATAATCCAAAAAAACCAAAACATTCATTTTTTACCCATTTATAAACACGGCACAACAACAACCTAATTATATATATGACACTTCAAGCTAAAAGTTCCAAAAGTGAAGGATAAAACAAAAGTAAATACCAAAAAATAAATCCACATATGGGTTTGTCTACAAGAAAAGATCATCATCCATGCAATCCCCAAGCACAACTCAACTTCTTTGAATAGGTCTCTTTCCCTAGTTTGGAACTACAACCATGAAATCTACCCGTATACCCAATGGTTTCCCAAGAAAGGGTTGAGTATTACTCAGTAGACCACCACCAATGGTGTCTATTAAATATCGTGTATAAACAGATAGTGCATGTACGAACTAAAAGAAAAAATTAAACAAAACAACATGTTTCCCATTACTTAATGATTTTTAATTTACCCATTTAGAAAATTGGTACTATTTTTATCATTTAGTCCATATTCATCACTATATTCATATCTATTACAGATTTCATGGTTTAAGAATTTTAATTATTTAGAAAATGGAATAAGCAAATCAATTACCTTGAATAAGGAAATATATCATGTTCTGTATCTCTAGAGGGATAAAAATTTTACACAAATTCACATCACACTTTCTTTGGAGCCTTGGTATCGGTATTCTGATCAAAATTTTCTATTATAGGTATGAAGGCTCGGTCCCCATCCCTAACATATGATATCTGTGGTGGTGTTTAGAGAATCAGTCTAACTAGACTAATGGTAGTATAACCTCAAGTAAAATACCATAAAACAACCAATACATGTGAACATTCTTATTTATCCATTTACCACACCTCCCATACCAAAAAAAATACACAATTAATACACATAACATATACATTTCACGTTTTATTTAACACATAAATCTTCCTTATTCATTAACCCATCAATAAATTTACCATTTACTTATCTTAACCAAATTAACCCACTTATTTTTTCCATGTCTTATCCCATTTTAGATATTGTAAACTTTTGAAATGATTACCCATTTCTCATGATTCAAAATTTCCATATCAGGAAACATTTTTTGTATTCAATAATCTCTATAAATTTTCTACTTTAACATATTCATCAATTACCCTGTGTTATCATATTTAATTAATTAATAAAATCAAAAAAAACTTACACATTTTAAATGTTCAATATTTTTTATGAACTGAAACTCTTATTCATTTCATCTACATTTAATAAATCACTTATCAAAATTTATTTATTATTCCCAACACAAATAATCTTATGTCAATAAATCCCTTATATCAAAATCAACAACCAGAAACAACCACTATTTTGGCCAATTGTAATTAAAACTAACATTTCAATACTGTGATCATTGGATTTATTTTAATATAATCCACTTTTATGATCAACATAATCAAGTTCTATATTTAGGAATATTGGACCACTGCATGGGTGGTCCAAAAATCAATCTAATAATCCTAAACACTTCCTTGGGGATAGTGAGGGGTTTATTTATTTATTTATCCTACTATTTTACTAAACCCAACCAATAAGCCCAAAATCAAAATTAAAGAAAACAATGAATAGAACTATACGTTCACATATTCATAAAAAACATTCGATTTAACTTGAAGACCACCCACCTCGAATCCGATGATGAACGCACCCTTAAACTTTTCTTTAGGCAAGTATTAAAGAATCCCTTGATTCCCCAATCTAATATACACTGGGAAAATATGGTTTAAGGATTCAGAATAACATTAATGAATCCACAAGCCCCAATCATGAAAATATATTATAGAGGAATAATAGACATACACAGAGTTTTGATCCACATCCAACAACTCTACAAACATACTAGAAATGAGAGAGATAGATCCATGGGAGATCATGTGGGTTTAGGTTTTTCATAAGGGTTGGCGGTAGAAGAGAGGTGGGGGAAATCGAGTGAGAACATAAAAATCCAAAAGAACAATTTTTTTAAATTATCTATTTTCAATGGCCAGCATTGTTTTTCTACATGGTTTCCAAAACCACGTGAAAACCATGTGCCATCTATTTTCATTGTGGGTTTGATGTGGCATGGATTCCTTGAGGGGTCTATACAGTTTGGCTAACTATGTGCCAATTGTACCTAATTCCTCTTCCAATGCACAAATTTTTTTGCTCTCCCCCTTTAATGATTTTTTACTATACACCCCTCCTCTTGGGTAGCATGGTTTGGGTACACAGTTAGCTCAGACCATGCAAAATGTATGAAACATGGAATAGATTGAAAAAATCAATTTTAATTCATGTCATGAACCCTCAAAACACACTCAAACATCCTCATACATATAGATAACATTTCATTAACCAAAATAAAGATATTTAATCCAAAATTTATATAAAGATATGCCTCCAATATGTTAAAGAACTTAAATCCTCCCAACCATATAATGGCCAATACAAGAGCTATACTTCCCATGTATCTCTTTGCATATGAGAAAAATATTTTGGGCCACTAATCCCACAAATCTGACTCCATATCCCAACATTATTCCCAAAAATTACCCAAATTCCAAATAACTAAAACCAACTATGTTATCCTACCCCATTATAACTTTTCAAATTTATCAAAAATATGAATTAGATTCCCCTAAAATGATGCAGTGAATTCATTTTCAACATCATCAACAAAACCAGATGATATAGGTAAGTGTGATATTGTGGATGTCGATACACATGAAAAACCCCTTGAATGCCACAATAATGTGATGTAAGAGACAGTTAGTATGCCACTAGTCTGATACTCTCTACAATCCCCAAATGTACCATGTACCAGGGTGCCAACTTGACTTGTTTCCAAATTCAAGGGTGAACCAAACTTGGTGAAACTTGACGAAGAACATAATTTCCCCCCAAAAACTCAGTGGTCTACCATGCGAACCCACATACTACATTTTCATACTCTGAGTTGTTTTCATATGTTTTCAAATCTAATAAACCTATTCTGTCATCTCTTACAATAGATTAATTCCATAAAAGTCTGACTCTCCATCTTCTATTTAAAACAATAGAGATCTATATGTTATATATTAGAGTGCCTTGTATGGTTCATTCTGAACCATATCCATGAAGATATGTTGTATGAAAACTAAACAAACGACAAGTTTATTCCCCAAGATCCACCAAATTCTATGAAAAAAGTCCTCAATATGTCTTATAGTACCTGAATTGTATGTTTTGACTACATGTCCATCTGTGGGTGGAAGTTTTTACTCACAAACAACTAAGTACCAAGGGTTACCAGTATCCCTACAAGAAGTGCAATATAAATGATGGATATTGAAATGAAACTATTCTATGATTAATCCCATGAAGTCATACAATCTATAAAATTTAAAACACACCCAACTGGTCCACATTAAAAGTCCCTCAAATTAAAAAGAAATGAGCCACTTTAGTTAAATGATCTATAACTTCCAGATCAAAATATTCAAATGTTGCATCATCAAATGAACTACCAAAAAATTAATTTTCATGTCATCCAATTTTCATTAAAAAATGTGAAATGGATTCAAAAAACCACCCTTCTACTAAAGATTAACCTTTACCTTTTCGATGGTAAGGCATCACTCTATGAAAACAGTGATCACAATCATCACCCCTAGCCACCAATAAAATCTACAAAGATCATTGAACATTTTTTCCCATCCAAGATTCACAACCCACTACCATTTAGGGAACTCACACATCAACTCTTCTTACATGAATGTTAGAAAAACAACAGGACCACGAAAATATACGATCCCATCATCACTGGCCTTCTTACCAGAAGTTGAATCCACAAATTTAAAATATCATGTCAATGCCAAAAAATCACGATCAACACATTATCTCTCCTTGATCCAGATCATAATTTTGGACTCAATCTCCAATGATACATGGTTATTCATCTGATTCCCATTCCGTACCTCTAGATGAATCTCAATAAAAATGTATACCATATTCCTCTATGAACATGATTCTTGAACATCCTAACTTTGAGTCATTCGACTTGGAGAATATTCAACACTACATCTTTTTCCTAGTATGCAAAGAAATTAAATTTTAATGGTTTTCATATAGATAAAAATTATACACTATAGAAGATTGAAATCATGCTGAGTGAATATGAAAATAAAAATTTTATGATCATTATATGCTGTAAAATCCTCTCCCAAAAAATAATGAATCAATTTAATGGCATGATCCCCTACAGACAACTCAAGATCATGCATATTGTAATTCCTCTTATGGGCCCTAAGTTTTTGTGACACATATTCCAGAACATGATCATATTAAATCAAAATTTCTCAAATCCCAACACTATATGCATCAGAAAAATTGTATGGTTCTTACCTGAAATAGGATAGATTATAATCTTTGTTGTTTTCAACCGCTTATTCATTTGATTAAAAAATTCATAATCTATAGACCACTCAAACATGGTTCTCTTATAGGTCATAACTAAAATTGGTTCATAAAAATGAGAAAAGTAATTAATTAAACTTTTCTAATATCTGAACAAACCCAAAAAACATTAGCCATCAAAAATAATCCTGGTTTCTCCCAAGACACAATATCGTGAACCTTTTTAGGATCTAAAGAGACACCTTCCTCCTAGATTTTGTGCCCAAATAAATGGACCGTATTGATCCAAATATGATATTTTGACAGCATGATGTGTAGACTATGCTCTCTTAGTGTCCACAAGATGATGTCCAGAGGATTTTCATGAATGCCTTGAGTTTTAGATTACACCAAAATGTCATCAAAAAAATATGAATTTGAAAAGATATGGGAGAATGATTTAATTAATTAAATCCCTTAGCACTACTATCAAGGTGGTCTTCCCAGTCAACATGAAAAAAAAATCATATAGCCGATATTGTCTTATGAAGGTAGATCGTGGTATATCAAAATGAATAAACCTTATTTGTTGATATTCCAACCTCTACCAAATTTTTCAAAACACTAAAGAACCACTCATCTTGTCAAAAATAACATTTATTCGGTGAATTTGGTATATTTTTTTTGATTGTTGTCTAATTCATCATTCATTACTCAAAAGGTAGTTGAAAAGAACTATCATAGTTTATGGAAAACAACCCAAGAGAGGAAAATAATTACATACTAAGGGGAATGAACACGTTATTCTTCACTTCCACAAATTGAGATTTTATCTCATCGAGTTATAACAGTTCCATTCTATATTTCATAATGGAAATTGGTTCTTCTCCTGAAAATAACTCTATCGTGAACTCAACATCCCTATCAGGTGGTATCCTAGAGAATTACTCAAAAAACACATCATATAACTGATCCATCATAGTAGAAAATACATGCCACCCTACTTCCCAAATATCAAGCATGAGATACGACAAATGGGCTATAACTTCACCCAAGTGCAGGAAAAATGGCCTTGTACAGCCAGCTCGAATATCTCATTCATCATGATGGATATACATGTCTTCCTATAGAGTATTGAATGTTACCCAAGATCAATAAAAATTAGTATGGGATTTTAATAATAGTATATATTCCATACCCAAAATAATATCAACACCTAACATCTCAATCACATACTTGTCCCATTGTAAAATATTCCCACCAACCTCCAGTGAAAACTATATGCATTACCTAATTTTTTATTCTTGGACTTCTAAAGATGTATCAATAAATATAATACCATAAATGTGTTACACCACTATACCAAACATAGAAAAACAATGAACAAAATTAAAACAATGTGACGTACTTATATCAAGTAATGCACTAGAATGCATGGTTTATAAAATAATTATACTGTGAACTATCGATGGACTAGCCTCTCCACATCTAGGTGTTTTCTGAACTACATGATGTAGACCGACATCTGTAAAATAGGCCCTAGTATATGTCCTTAGTGAGGCATTGGTCTGCTGATATAGATGCTCTTAACACAATGTACCACATCCAACACCTTTAACTATACCACTAGTTGAACTCAATCTATCTTCCGGATCAGGGAGAACCGATACACTACTTACACAGACAACCAATCTTGATTCATAACATTATACTGAATATCAAGGGTTTCTATATAACCTATGTGCATGCCTCATCCAATAAAACACATGACACTCAAATGGTTGTTAGGGGTACTATCCATGAAAGTGTCCCAACCTTCCTGAATAATAGAAAAACACTTAGTCATCATACGGAGAGGCTAGTCCGCTCTTTGAACCACTCTATGCACTTTCACCATGATTATAATTTTTGTATCGAAGTTTTCTACCCTCAAACATCACTCCATTGGTTCATGTAATATGAACTGCAACCCCACTTCCTAAATCCTCCTTTTTGTTCCCTTTATGATAATTGAATGATACACCACTTATGCAAACCTCTATAAAAGGAAAAACATTCGTGAGTCTTAATCTCATCACTTCACCCATCCTATAAATGTCATTCCATCATGGCCTCCTCTATTTACAACACAAAATAAAGAGTTCCAATTCTATGAAATGACCTACATAATCCATCACTGACATTTTCCCCTGGTTTAACATCATAAAATTTATTGCTCACTCATGTTTCAATATCCTTGGATTATGTGTTCAAGAAACATTTCATGAATGACCTTTCATAGCATACCATCTACCTACTATGTCTGAACTAAGATACCCCAATATCACTTTTTCAGTCACTATAACATGTATGCTACCCAATTAACCTTATTCATAGGTGGAGTGTCCAAGTGATCCAAATTTTTTTGGATGGACTCTATCCTAAATTCCCATGCCTGAGGTCCACCCTCTCTTGTTTTCATTATTTGGTCTTTCCAATAAAACTCCTTAGTTAAAAAAAATTCCCCTAATAACCCACCATGATTACCATTTCATCATCCACATAAAAAAGTAATGTTATACATGAAAATATACTATTCATGATTCCCCTAAACTACCAGGACATCCTACCACACTAGAACATCTCTAGTATGGTTCATGGATGACATGGGTACACTAGCATACATAAAAAAAAAATCTTTCATTAGACTCATTTTTAAAACCATTGTCTTACTTCCAACACCATACACTATACTTTATGAACATTTATATCATTAGAGTTCATTACAAATAAGGTTTTTGAATTATCCACAACTCATTATAAGAAACTATTTAACTCATTTACTGCCCTTCGTTGAGAATATTCCATTAAAAATCATTAAATTTATTCATTTTTACACATGTTCATCAGCTTTATTAGACAACATTTTCTTCAAATTATAATAATGTAAAATTTATCTTACACTTCATTCACACACACCCAACCTCTGTGTTCCTATAAGGATACATGCCACAAATATTTCAATGTACCATAAATAATGCATTAATTCACAACCTCAAGTCATCTTGAAAATAAGAAAAATATTATAAAATGATCACCTCACACAAAATGTGTATGAACCAATGGTGAAATATAATTTAATTGTGAACACAAAAATCGAGAAAAACAATTCCAACTAATGGAACATTGGATTTCCCTTTAAATTTATTTAGATACTCCCAAAAAACATGCTCAATTCCAAGGATCAACACTTTGCAAACCCCTATCTACCATACCAAATAGTAAGGCCAGAGAAAATATCTTCTATGATACCAATTTGTAATTTTCATGACCTAGTATCCAACAAACTATTGCTATGATCTTGATCACCACATGACATCAGTTTTACCTCCCCATACTATAGAGGTTTCCAACATGGGGTGAGGTTCTAATATGTGATATGGGGGGGGGGAATATACGTTATTTACCATAGTAAGCCATAGTACATTATATTTTATATATAGTAAAATAATAATCCAAAACCCAAAAAAGAATTTACAAGCAATTCCCATACATGGAAAACCACAACCAAATGAAATATATATTATGTCATGATATTAGTTCCAAAAGTGATGGGAAACTCTAAGAAATTTCCAAATACTTATTCCCCAAAATGAGCCCTATCTCTAAGACCATATCTTTATCCATTAACTCCCAAATCCCAATGTAATATTCTACCATAGGGTGTTTTACAATAGCCTAACATATAACCATGAAATCTACCAAGGTACCCAACATTGGCCTGATAATAGTGGGAGTACAACACAATAGGACACCACCGACAATTTTGAGAAAAAAATCCATTCTCAAAAGATAGTTCATGAATGAACTAAATAAGTAAAAGGTAATCAACACAACTCAGGTGTTTTTAGGTGACAATGTATACATTTCCAATTTAAAACATCTGTTACATGTTAATCATATATTCCATATTCATCACATAAATAATGTCCAATACATGTTCCATGGGTTAGGATGTAACATTATTTACACAACAACATAAGACAATCAATTATCCAGGCATAATGGTATGGTTCAATTTCTCTATATATCTATGGATAAATATTTCATAAAAATTCACATCACACTTACATTGGAGCCTTGATCATGGTAGTCTTGTCAAATACATATTTTATATGTATAGAGCCTTGGTCCCCTACTCCAAACCACGAATTATGGGGTGTGTTTTATATCCTTAGTCTATCTCGACCAATGGGTATAGAACCTCATGTCCAATACCCCACAATAACAAAGCCATGTGGACATTATTATTTATCATTTAATCACATGAACCATATCAAAAATCATAACAATCAATACACATAACATAAGAATTTCACTTTTTATTTATCACATATATCGTCTTTATGATCTAACCCATAAACACATTTAGAATTTACATAGAATAACAAATTTTACCAATTATAATTTTCTATGGAATAACAAATTTTACATGTTTTACACATTCCATATGTTAACCCATTTCACATGTTCCACTGTTTCCTTACATTGACCCATTTTTCATATTCATCAATTTTCACATATTAACCCACTATGCATATTGAACAATTTCCATACTTTAGACCATTTAACATATTTATCAATACTTTAGGTTATACGATTTAAAATATTTATAAATTCAAAAGAATTTACCCATTTTAAATATGAAATATTTCTTATGTGTTAACACACTTATGCCTTTCATATAAATTTCCTGAATCATTTAGACAATTTATTTATCATTCCCAACACAAATAATGTGAAATTAACCAATCCCTTAATCCAAAATAAACCACAAGTAACAACCAATATTGGGTCCAATTATAATTTAAACCGACATGTTAACACATTTTTCATTGGATCTATTTCAATATAAGTCACTTTCATGATCAATATTACCTAGTTCTATGTTTAGGAATGTTGGTGCATACCATGTGTGGACCAAAAACACAGAAATCATCCTCAAACATCAGGATTATGGTCTGAGACCTCCTCTTTGTGATGATATCAATAGGAAACAAAGTTCCCAACAAACTATGAAGAAGGGAAGGTCAAAATCATAAATAAAACAACCCCTACCTCATTTTTCTGTCGTAGACAAAGTTGTTGAAAATAGGCGGGTGTCGATTCTTCATTCACTGCATTCATCATGCACTCCCAATTCTCAAGCTCGTGCGTCGGAAAGTGTTCGGAGGTGACGGAGTCGAAATTGGCATTCTTCACATTCTTCATTGGAGTGTTATCCTTCTTCTCCCCAAGAACCTCAAAAAGATTATGCAAAAAACAAAATAATAAAATAAGATATCTTATTAATTAATTTTCATAAAGTATTCAAATTGGGAATTAATTAAGGGGGGCTCTACTTAATTAATTATTGTGTTTAGGAAAAATTTAATTAATGGGGTTTAAAGGTTTCCTGGGTGGTGGATCCATAAATGGGGAGTCCAAGGGTCTCCACACTTAAATGGGGTGTTAAAGTGGTTTGATGCTTCGGTGGTACCCACTTTAAATATCCTCCCAAGGGAGGTTATGCATGGGTGTTCCCCACCACCATAACCTCCAATGGGATTTTAGGGTGTGGTGGCCCACACCCCCAACCTCCACGTTGAGGTTTTAACCACCACAATAATGATAAGTTTTTAATTATAAAACCCAATTTCTAACATTCATTATCATTAGAACGCTAGTACGGTGAAGGTATCATAAGAATTCACTAATGCTACAAGCTCAATGGTGCCCTCATATTTCAATTCCGAGCACCGGTTCAAATGATATAAAATCCCACTCACACATTTACTGAACGTACCTGAACAAAACTTCAGAAATTGATTCTGGGCACACCAGGCATCGGAATCAAGCACTGTCTAAAACTGCAGACTCATGAAATTCCCATATATTTATGAAAAACATTTCCACAGAAATTTAGTTTCTTTACATTCTCCATGCCCCATGGCATTACTACCCTATAAGCTACAACTCAAACTAAGGTAACAAATGGGGGTACTGATCACTTATCTAAGTATCCCGCTCTCATGTTCTCTCCTAGAGGTTCTTGTGCTGTCAGCGAATGTGCACCAGAGGTATCGACCATCCTTGCAAGATCCTCTTCTATTGGTCCACAATCTCCATTGGAACCTCTATGAATGTTCATTCATCATCCATGTCTAGCTCTCCATGGTTGATGATGTGGGATGGGTCATGCACGTATCTCCTCAAATAAGATACGTGGAAGACGTCATGCACCCGGTGAAAATGAGGTGGGAGAGCTAGGTGGTAAGCCACCTCACCTAATCTGCTGAGGACCTGGAAAGGTCCTATTAATAATAGAGATAACTTGCTGCCTTAGACAAATATCCATAGACCTCGTCGAGGTGAGAACTGTAGAAAGACATGGTCACCATCCTTGAACTCCGGAGGTCTCCATCTCTTATCAGCATACGACTTCTACCTGCTCTATGTTGTCTTCATCCTCTCTTGGATGATCAGAATCTTCTCCATGGTAGTGTGTACCATCTCTGGTCATTCTAGTGATGACTCTCCTGGGTCTGTCCAGCACAGTGGCGATCTACATGGTCAGACATACAAAGCTTCGAAAGGTCTCACACCGATAGTGAAGAGATAGCTATTATTGTAGGCAAACTCCACCAAAGGTAAGTGGTCCTCTCAACTGTGACTGAAGTTGGGGAAACAAGCACATAGCATTTCCTTGAGAGTCTGAATGGTTATCTCAGTCTGGGCATCCGTCTGAGGATGGAAATCGGTGGTCAGACGTAAGTGCGTCCTGAAAGCCTCCTGCAACCCCTTCCATAGTCGGGGAGTGAACCATGCATCATGGTCGGAGATAATAGATGAAGGTAATCCATGAAAATGCACAATCTCCTGCACATAGTGGCGTCATGTGCTCTCTATTGAGCCCTTATCTCTGATCGGTTGTAAGTGGGGTGACTTGGTGAGTCGGTCAATGATCACCCAAATCAAGTCGTGACTCCTTGATGTAAGTGGATGACCCATCACGAAGACCATGGATATCTGATACCACTTCCACTCTAGGACCTCTAAAGGTTGCACCATGCTTGTTGGTACCTAGTGCTCCTCCTTCACTTTCTGACAAGTGAGGCACCGTGTGACAAACTCTACTACTTCCTTCTTCATACCCAGCCACTAGTGCTGTCATCTGAGGTCCTGATACGTCTTCACCACATCCATATGTACCGCTAAAGTGGAAGTGTGGAACTCCCACAACACTTCTTCCTGAAGTGAAACTAGTACCATGGTACGTCTTCAAAAGAAGTTAATGTGCTCCCCACAATTAGAAAATCTATCAGGTGCCTGCCCTGGGTATATCTCAGCACGTCATGTCTCACAGTCAGCGTCCCCATGTTGCACCTCCCTGACTCACTAAAGAAATGGAGGAGTGACTATAAGGGACATTAGAAAGGAAGATCCATCCCTATCAGTGAAGGATATCTGTAAAGAAGCCAGCTGCATTGTCACCTCTCCTAGCAGCTGAATGCCTGTTCTCTTACTGAGATCATCTCCTACAATGTTTCCCTTCCCAAAATTATAGAATATCTCGAAGTAATTGTCCTGGAGAAACTCATGCCAACACCTCTTTCTCAGGTTGAGTTCCTTCTAAGAGAAGATATTACTGAAACTCTTGTGCTCAAAGTAGACTATGAAACACTCACCAATCAGATATTGCCACCACATCTTCAAGGTGAAGACCACTACTGCTAACTCCAGGTCATGGGTATCTTAGTTCTTCTCGTTCTATCTCAACTTTCGAGAACAATATGTGATCAATGCTCGCTTCTACATCACGACACACCCATGTCTGGTCCCTGATGTTTCGTTGTATACTATGTACCTTACACCCTCCTATGGAAGCCTCGATATGGGGGCACCATTCAACCTATGCCTCATCTCTTGAAAGCTCTACTGGAATCTCTCCGACCTCACAAAGGGTTGACCCTTATTTATCAAGGATGATAGTGGTGCGGAAAATATGGAGAAGTCTTGAAAGAACCTCCTGTAGTATCGAGCCAAGCCTAGGAAACTTTGTACCTCTGTCACACTCCTGGGTGACTCCCAAGGAAGTACCACATTAATCTTCACAGGATCTACTACAACTCCAGCCTCCAAGATGACATGTCCAAAGAAGTGAACCTCTCGAATCCAAAACTGGATCTTCAAGAGATTTCCATAAATATGGTGCTCCCAGAGGGTGCCCAGTACTACCTGTAAATGGTAAGCATGCTCCTCCTCAGTATTTAAGTAGATGAAAACATCATCGATGAAGACCATGAAAAAAATATCTAGGTATGGCTGGAAGATCCTGTTCATGAGATACATGAACACTTCTGGAGCGTTGGTTACGCCTAACGGCATACCCAAGAACTCATAGTGGTCGTACCGACACCTAATGGGAATCTTCTTCACATCCTTGTCTCGAACTCTGAGTTGGTTATAGAGTGATTTGATGTTTATCTTTGAGAACCACCGTGCTCCCTTGAGCTGATCAAAGAGGTGTTCAATCCTCGTAAGAGGGTACTTGTTCTTCACGGTCACCTGGTTCAGGCGAAGATTGTCGAATGAGATCCTCAATCTCCCATATGCCTTCTGGGTGAAAAAACCGGGACTACCCAGAGTAAAACTCTAGGCCAGATGAATCCCTTCCCCTGTATTTCCTCCCACTATACCCGCATCTCACAAAGCTCAGTAGGTGCCATCCGATATGCTGGAGTAGATATCAATGTCCTGCCAGGGTTCAAGTATTTGTAGAAGTCCATCTATCTGTGGGGAGGTTGTCTTGGAACATCTTCAAGGAAAACATTAGTGTACTGATCCACCACTACAGGATAACTCTGACTCGCCACATCAACTGCTCCGAGGGTAAGGCATGCCAACTAATGAGTGATCGGATGCAACCTCCTCCGAGTAAGTCCTTCATGTGCTGCAATGGTTCCCCTATCACCGGTGAAGGTAAACCTAGTCCCACCCGTGCGGACACATAAATCATTGCGCCTAATATAGTCAATCTAAGAATGGACTATTTATAAGAAATCCATATCCAAGATTTCAATGTAAGGCCTCGATGCCGCTACAAGGAGACTCCAGCCGATGCTCTCGCCTCCTAGAGTAAGCTCACTCTGCCGGCACCAGTGCTTAATCGTCTAGTCTACTCCCGAAGGTGTCTCTAACCACAAGGATCGATCCAACAGCTCCGTCGGAATCTCCGAGCTCCAAAAGAGGGAAGTAGAAATGAAAGAATGGCTGGCAGCTGTGTCTATAAGAATTGCAGCTAAGGAGGATTAGACACAGATATTACCTAGAATCATCTCTTATGCGATGTGTTCATACGCCTCAGCTTCCTGAAGCTGATCTCTCCCCTATCTACTCACTCCTTGTGATCGGGGAGGACCTCCAAGTGGTGGTGGTGGCAACACCTCGAAATGTCATCCTCCGCCAGCTGGTCGACCATCTCCTCTGCCAAGTCTACTTGCACCCTGCATACTACCTCGATAGAACCATTGCCTCTTCATGAGAGGTCCCTCAACTGACAGATGATCATTTGTATGGTGGGCCGGACAGTCACGTTCCATGTGACCCTAACCACCCCATGAGTAGCACTATCTGATCGTAGCTTATATGTCTCTGCTCTGTGTCCCCTGCACAACCGATCCTGAGCCATGCCATCGACCACCTTTGGGTCTGGTCCTTTAGGACATCGGCATCATCTGTCTACTGCCAGCTGTTAAAGACTCTACTGCATGTCAACTAGTAGTGGGTCTCACTTCTTGTGACTGCTCAGCATAAAACCTCTCCACTAGGATGGCTCTCTCTAACACCCTCGCCTACGTCGGGATGTTGAGGGAGATCATCGTGGCTATAACCTCTCGCCTGAGCTCTCAATAAATGGTCCAAGCCCCGAATAATGGGTCACACACCATATATGTGGGGTAGCGTGAGAGTTCAGTGAAACCTACTGAGTATTTCTATACTGTCATGTTTCCCAACTGCAGATGAAGTAACTCTTGTATCCACACCAAACAAAGGGTGGCTGGTACAATCTTTTCCCTGAACAGGCTGTCAAAGTCTATCCAGAGTAATGTCTCCTAGTCATGGACATGAAACCTCAGCCTCCACTATCTGCCTGCTGCTTCTTGATGGAGACTCGCAGTAATAATCACCATAAGGTCTATTGGTGTCCCTACCAGCCTGAAGACACCCACCACATCCTCCACCAAATTCTCAGCCGCCTGTGGGTCTGTCACTCCCCTAATCCTCAATGACCTCTGGAACTGGAACTCATAAAACATGCTCAAGAAGTGTGAATCATATCCTTTTGGGGGTTGTGGCATCCGTGGCCCAACAGGAAGTGGAACCGCATGACCCTTTGGTGGTAAATGGCCCGGCAATGAGTCCTCGTTGCTTGGTGGGATGTCAGAGCGTACGACTCTCGGGGTTCTAACCGTTCATCCATGGGGAGGCATTCTGAAAGAAACAAATGGGACATGTACAGAATATTATACCTGTTGAGCTAACCTGGTTGATCCGACTTAAGAAATATTTTGAAAACACACACGCAATCAGTGTTTTCATGCACTGAGTCTGAAATCAGAAGTTAGGGTCCTGGTGTATGGATACATCAGCCGATGTACCAACACTGGACTCCCTAAACTAAGAACCACACTTATTACCCCAAACATTATTGCTTCACAGAAAAAAAATATTAGAGTCATATTTTCTGAAGTAGAACTGATTCCTATAATACCAATTTGTCTCGATCCGGACCCTGGGGCCCGTATCTTGACTAACCCAACACCGCCTTCCATATTCCAGGGGTTGTCTACTAGCACCAAAGGCGTAAACAAACACATTAGAGTACAGAACTAGAAATAAAATACTATGTAAAACTGTATACAAAAGAGTGTGATGAAAGTAAAGGGGCCGAAAATACAAGACCAATAGTAAAGCACAATACAACTGAAATGCTAATACAACTGAAGAAAAGAAGTAAGTAGCTACTGGACTATCTTTTGAAATTTACACCCGAAGGGTGGGTACAGTTGGACTCCTTAACACCCCAAGTCTGTCCGTCTACTCAGTGTACATCTCGCCGAGTGGTCCACCTCCGGGTACCATCCAGTTCTGCTACTCTCTGTCCGAATCACCACTGTCCGTCTTCTGTAACCAGCACAACAAGGCACTGACATAGCACATGCATGGGTGAGTATAGAGATACTCATTAGAGACCCTGAGACCCTCAGGGTCTTACAAAATAAATTAGGGATAACCACAAAGTATGGAATCAACAGATATCCCTTACTTAGTTATATGACCATATCTATACATATGTAATTTAGTACCCCTTATCAATCATGAGGAAAACATGAAATTCATTGACTCAGCTCAAATATGGATTTTAATTATCGAATCCATGGCTACTGGAGAAATCATACTATCGTGAAGTTCTACGAAGAAGTATAGAAGTAAAAATGATTAGTCGTGAAGCTAGATCATATTATTTTTTCAAGAGACATCGTTTCTGACCATACGGAGTCTCACCCACATTGGATCGATAGGTATTAACCCCCGCAATGGCCCGCACAGGATCTGACCCACACAGGATCGGTATGCACTAACCCACATAGGATCTCGGAGCACTGACCCACATAGGATCTGACCTACATAAGATCGGTATGAGCTGACCCACAAAGGGTTGTTGCTCCCTGACCTCCCTATGATCTGTCTCCAACCTCCGCCTCACTATCAGCCACTGGATTCCTCGCACGTAGTGCGCTCGAGTTTTGTAGAATCTATCCCCGAGATATTGGTCATGCATCAACCACCACTAAACTCCACAAAGGTGTAATCCAAAGGATAGACATGTCATAAGGGTTCCAATGTGGCAGACGGTGCGTCAATCGGACTCCCAGTCTATGAGTTATTGGAATTTCCATTCTAGGGGCCCGATTGGTTTTTTGGTTAAAACCAACCAGACCATACACCAACTGTGTCCAAACATCATTTGGTGTATGCCAATAGAACCATCTCTCTATGAGATTTTTGTCACCACAAAAGGTTCATCGATCGGACACCTTTTGCCCAGGATATGGGTGAAAAGATGTAAAATGGCCATATTGGGTCTGGTCCGATCCAACCCATTTGGACTTACCCGACCCGATCCAGGTCTGAAGTCGGGTATGACCCGGTCCAAGGGTGTCCCGGCCCGAGGGGGCAGCCCAGTCTAGCAGCCCAGCGGCCCGGCGGCTCTAAGGGTCTGCCTATGCCCTGAACATGGGAGAAGTCGCGTGCCCCTTGGCTACTCGACTGATTTTTTCGTTCGACTGTGAGCTGAAACTGGCGCCAGTTGGGGCATGTCCGAAAAATGCAGGACCAGATAGGGTCCCGCTCCTCCCGGCAAGCTTGGGTGGTCAGCTGATCCCACTCCATGGTGGCCGCCAGGGCCGGCTGCCACTGCACCTCCACAGCGGTGTGACAACGCCGTGGTTCTACTGCCCTTGGCGCGGTGCGACGGTGAATCCATTCTGCTACCCTCTGCGGGGCACGATGACATCGCGCCTCTTTGTCCATAGCCCGACCTAGGCACGGCCCGCTGCTTTCCCAGTGGGGCATGAAAACACCACCACATCACCGCTGCAGCCTGATTAGCCTCAGACTCCTGCTCCTCCGTGCGATGTGACGACGTTGCACAACCTCTGCAATGGCCTGGCCCAGCCACGACCCTCCTTCCGTGTGGTACGTTGGTGTTGTGCCCTATTCGGGGCCCAGTGGCCCTTACGCCACCGGTTTTATTTGCAATTGGTTATCCTTGCGGTCGGCCCGACGCCGGACGCTGTTGCACCGCCTCCGTCATCAACAAAAGAGAACAAAAAAGGGGGAGGGTCGGCCATGTTTTTTCGGTCCAAGCCCTCCTCGTTGTGATGATATCAATCGGAAACAAAGTCCCCAAAAAACAATGAAGAACTGAGGGTAAAAATCATATATAAAATAACCCCTAACTCATTTTTCCATCATAAACGATGTCACAGGAAGAAGGCTGGCATCGATTCATTGTTCGCCATGTTTGTCATGCACTCCAAATTCTCAAGCTCGTGTGTCAGAAAGTGTTCTGAGGTGATGAATTCGAATATTGTGTTCATCGCGTTCTTTGTTGGATTGTTCTAATTCATCTCCCCAAGCTCCACTAAATGATTATTCCAACAACAAAATAATAAAACCAGACATCTTATTAATTCATTGGCAAAAATAATTCAAAAGGAGAATTAATTAATGGGGGATCTACATAATTAATTCTTGTGTTTAGGCACAATTTAATTATGTGAGATCAAAGGTTTTATGGGTGGTGGCTCCAAAATTGGGGAGTCCATGGGTCTCCACACTTAAATGGGGTGCTAAAGGGGTCAGATGCTCAGGTGGTCCCCACCATAAATATCATCCCAAGGGAGGTTATGCTCGGGTGTGCCCCACCACCATAACCTCCCATTGGAGGTTAGGGTGTGGTGGACCCCACCGAAAACCTCCACTTGGTGGTTTTAACCACCAAAAAAAATAAGCTATCAACTTATTTTTATCTAATTAAAGACCCCAATATCTAACATCCATTCTCTTCAAAATGCAATTGTGGTAAAGGTCTTATTAAGCAATCACTGACACTGTGAGGTCAACAGTGGCCTCAAATTTCAATTCCATGAACTGGTTCAAAAAAAATAAAATCCCGCTAATACGTTTACTGAAATTACCTGAAAAAAACATCATAAATTGATTCCGGGCACACCGAGCGTAGAAATAAAGCATCGTAAAAAACTACGGACTAGTAAAATTACCATTTATTTAAGAAAAAAAATATCCATGGAAATTTCGGGTCATTACACACATATTTTGGCCGCATGGTTTCCAAATAATGCACAAACCATGCGTCGTACACTGTCTAAGTGTGTTTTAGTTCACACTATTTATTGGGTAGCCTCACATGGTTTTTTTGACAAAACACCAACCATGAAAACTACCTCTATCTAAGACCACATGGTTTGCATCTCCCCCTTCTATTATTTTCTCAATTTTTATCTCTCCTCTTGGCTAGAATGGTTTGGGTGCGTAGTTATCTCTAATAGTTCTTGAAATATGAAACATGAAATGGATGGAAAGCATGCACCTTATCTCTTGCCATGAAGCACCAGAACGACCTCAAACCTTCTCATCTATCTAATAAACATTTTAGAAAACACTAATTAAGGTATTTAAAACAAAATTTAAACAATTATATACCTTTATGAGGCACAAAATATTAATACATTTATTAAATAATTTAATGAAATATTTTATAATAAATAAGACACAGATTATTATTAGAATTGTACATCTGAAGGGAAATATATTGGGATTTTTCATTATTTTCACATACTCTATAAACTTCTTCTCCAAAAAACCTTGTCATATAATTGGATACATTCTTTTATTTTATATGTATTGAAGGATATGTTCTGATCTCTTTAATTTAAAAAGACATATAAATAACTAGTTTGATGAAAATGAGCCAATAGTCTGTGTTTCTAATGTTTCATGGTCATATTGTATCTGTGCTAAAATCAATCAAATGATTGGTTAAATATACCAATTGAAAATTCATACCGGTCTAATATTATTTACTCAAAGGAAAATTTCAATAATAAATACATTCCTCTTGAAAAGGAATATATTGATGTATTATTCATAGAGTTACTTGTGCATCCCCTTATTGATATGGAATAATTCCCAACATAACTTATACTATGTTTCAAACATATACCCACAACCCCTATATAAAGGATCATATGGGATCATATTATTTAATGGACAAACAACAATGGAATATGAAATGTTGGTGTATCAACTATAACGATTCACCTTAGGTTGAACAAGTGTCATATTTTAAGACAAATAATGGGAAAAATATTTGTGTGAATCAAAATCAAGAGCTCAAAAAGGCCACTATAATTAATATGTATTAAATGTGGCATATTTGTGAACCATTCGATAAAATTGGAAGAGAACAGTACATCCCAAAAAGTGGCAATTCATTCTAGATATCACATGTTTAAGGAGAATAAGGTGGATATTTAAAATATTGGTGTCTATTTAATAGATGGTCACTTTGTGATTATAGTGATTATATTTTTACATATAAGAAAATTATTAGGGTTGTGATGAATAGATTAACTGGATTCTACCAAGATTAATCATTTGTTTTCTTTGGTGATGATATTCAAATTTACTATAAGAAGAAGGAATCAAAAAAGGAACATCTATATATATTATTAATGTCATTATGCATGAAGTGGTTATATTATATTTCTAAGAAAAATTCATTAGGATACAAAATTTTTCCATTATTTGGGAGTGAGATAATAGGAGAACAAATGTATATTGATAATACATATAAAATGGTAACTGTGGAATGACCCAGACCTATATGTTTATAAGAGATTTATTGTTTACATACATTAGATGTGTATTAATGAATAAATGTGAGAAATTAATCATGATTTTTTTGAAAAAAAAACAATGTTCATATATCATTTAATAAATGTTTTAGGATAGAATAATACATAGAGATATATAAGTAGTTTAATAAAAGGTCAGTCACATCACATTTACCGACACAACATTTAACTAGAGATGATCTTTGATATCATTTAAATTCTTGTGGAAGCGATTTGTATGGGTACTCATGTGAAATGAAATTATGATTTCATATTTCATATGGTAATGGAATATTAATGAACATAATTTCCCAATGCATGATTTGGTGTTTATAAATATGATATTTTCATTGAAAATTTTGAGGGATTTTTTATATAAATAGAAATATTCTATATATACCGAACAAAAATTTATAAAGTATATTTGTACACTAAAATAGATAAATATACATCAATAATTAATTTTAAACCCAATCAATTACTATAATTAATTAATACATTACCATCATATGGAGGAAAATATTAAATTCACTTTTGTTAAGAGATGGAAACCAATAAAAGTTTCCATGATGATGATTTATAAATCCCATATGAACATTGATATATAAAGGATATATCTACACCTAATAATAATTTTAAAAGTATCTGACCATTCATTAATGATTTCTCAACCATATGTCCAATATATATTCACGGAGGTTACTGATTATCTATCCTAGAAAATGATGTAAACATTGATATATTGATGATGAAATACTGGGGAAGGAAATAAATGGTCCCCCAAGTGTACTATGTTTCCATAGGCTATTCACCAAAGTCTAATTATGTTCCAATATTGTACTCCTTGATCACAATTCTAATTTTAACCATCAAAACCGTATGTAATGTTCAACCCTCCAACACCTTTTCCAAAAAAATTATATAAAGGACACTTGGATTAGTCAAATACACATTATGGAATTTAAATATTAACCTCATATCTCTTCTTCACGTATCCTTAATATTTAGTATTTTAATATTTATAGAAATATTAATTAATAATAAAATTAGTGAAATTTACCAAAATTAAGTCAATGTTTGTCATTGCCTGGTTCAACCTTCGTAGAAGAACACATTACCTCTTTTCTTTTTGAATTAGGGTGTAGGAACCATATTTCCAAAAACATTAACGATCCATTAACCCAAAGGGATCAGTGAATTCCCTAAAACACTATGGAAAATCCCTAACAGAAGTCAATTTATAGAGATACAACATTATTGACTCATCCAAATAGTGGGATATTCTCCATTGTATGAAAAGGGTGATCACATCTCCCAATATTCACTATGGATTAAACATAAACATATTTTCCTAGGGTAGATCAGTGCTTAATATATCCTTAAGCGATACATAATCTCTGTCATTTAACTAGGGCGACGACATTTTTTAAGATACACCTGGAAAACCACATAATCCATGATTCACTTGGGGTATCACTTCTTCGTAGAAAAAAACATTAACCTAGATTCACCTAGTTGGCTTCGTTAGCTTAACATCACCATGAAAACCCCTTTTTCATCCAAAATCTCACCAGGTATCCATGAACACCCAAATATTAGGGGTAGAGACTCCCTTCGTAGTGATATTCTATATAGACAACAAATTATCAATGGATCTATCAAGAAAAAGGGATACTGATGATCAAATGAATGGGACATCTAGAGTATCCCCTTTCAATGATCTAGGTACCCCAATATACTTGTAGCACACATTCATATGTAATCCCTTCTTATGATATCCCAAATCATTAGTAGAACCCCCCAAATTCTTCTATGTATAATAGATACTCATTCACTCATTGACTGTTAAATATCATTGATCCGTTGAGTAATTCATGCAAACTATTAAGTGATGTGCATGTGTAATAAGTAACCTCATTAACATGTTTCCATATTACTTATGAGACCAGTGAAAGTTTTTCATTATATTTATAATTGGTAGGATTTCAAAATCCCACTAAATATGATCCATTTCAATAGTCCATATCAGCCCACTATTTTCCCTCCCATTATGAAAAATACATCGTAGTATCATATTGATGATTTATGACAATGTTAAGGCCATATGATTTAAAAAATCATGGAAACATCCTTACCATAAGATGTTATAAAATATGGTATGGTCAATCTATATGAACATAAAAAGTTCTAATGGAACTACATGGGATTTGATTATTGCTTTAGTCAGATCTATATCACATATCCTTGTTGTTCAAACCCAATATAAAATTTAACAATTAATTCATTCGTCATGCTATATAACTTTTCTGAAAGGATTTCTTTGACCATTGGACAATATTTTCCTGGAGATACATGTTTTCATTCATTTTTTTTATATTCCATCTAAATACATATTATTTTGTGCATATTCCTCATGATATCAGATACTTCTGTCCCCTATAGGCCATCTGCATTGTGATATTAGATTTACATTCACCATGGATATATTTAATAGGGACCTTTCTGAATAGTCAAAATTCCTAATGATATAATTTCATACTCAGTGGTATATATCTATTATATCGAAAAAAATCTTATATTTTATGTGTCCAAATTTACTTTAAAAAAATTACAAGTTAAATCAAAATTATTCAATTTTAGTTCAACCAAAAATGTCTACTAATTTATAAGTCTACGAAAACTGTTTATTAGAATCATTTTCCATGATATCCATTCCACATTACTATAAACTACATAGAATCATTCTTGGCCTCATAACTACAATGGTAACCATAATTATACTTTTTATTTGAAACATAAGGCATGACTAGTCACATTATGTGAAACAAAACCACTTTGGGTCTAATATCCATCTTAAGAATACATAAAAATCCTGTTTGATTGGCTTGATCTAACCACTTTAAACAGAAACCACCTCCCTATATGGAATTAATCTCTATTGTTTATATACCAATTTATTTAAAATATAATATAATCAATCAAATAGAAAAATATAAATAAACAATGATATATTTATTAATTAACAATGATGTAAGAACCTATGATATATATATTTATATTACTATTTTTGGAGAACCTTTTATTCATATAGTTGTACATGTCAAAATAGGTTGACTATAGATTTTTAAAACAGGGGAATGAAATATCATTATATGATATGTGATGAATTGTTTAACACATTGAAACTCTATATTTTTGATTAATAGTATGAACCAATAACCCTTTAAAAGGTGTTGATGATCCTGATTTATGATCCTCTCAGATAATGTGGAACCCAAGTTTTTTTTAAAGCCCAAGGGATGAACTTCCATTAGAATATTGGTTGGTATTGCCTCAAAAAAATTTGGGAATAAATTTTTCCACATAAAACAATATTGAACTAGACATGAATCATTTAAATATAAAAATGATCGGTGAAATTTTATCTTATATAGGATTATAACTCAATTTTTTCTTATTCGTTTTTATTGATTATTCAAATTCATGTAGAAAAATTTAAACAATCCCACTTTAGTTCAAAATAAATTCATCCATGAAATTATATAAATGCTCATTAGATGTAATGAAGGTTATTTCTCCAACATTTTATGGGACTTTTAAAGTATCACAACACATCTAAAAAAGGATTTCAATTCCCTCCATATGGATTATCACGTAAATCAAATAATCTCTTCCATTATGTAAATGAATGAAAGACTATAATTGATCAAGACATGTCGTACACTTATTCAATAGAGGATCATTTAGAAGATGTGGGTACTTATCATCACTACCAATAAATTCATAAGAATGTTCATAGAGTGTTAAAATCCCTATTTTTACTAAATTATCTTGATAAAAAAATATGAAAATCTCATTGTTGTCTCTACCTTGAATCTATGTAAGTGTTCTCCTTTTGATTATCATTGTCATCAAAAACATGTGGGCCTAATATATATGGATTCTACATTTGAGATGTTGGATTTGGTTATATATTCTGGAGCATATAGAATGATATCTCAACATGGGAGATCAGTTATAAAAGTCTAGGATCAAACCCATATTATTACACATATAAAAGAATCCCATAAATATAATTTTATAATAGTTAAGAAGTAAGGAATAATTTATACGCATTTTAAATAAAGATTCAAGTGAAATATTTTTGTCTTTGAAACTGTATGATAATATATATCACTAGAAACTATCTGAAATCCCTTTATTCTTTCCACTATACATGAATATCATTACAATATTCCAATGATAACTAGATGACTATAGTGAGATCATATCCTCATTTCTATGAAATATAATGACCTTATTCCTATTCTAGTATAGTAATAACACAAGAATATTTAGTAAGACATCTAAAGATAGTCTTATATCAATAGTTATTAATTGGAAACCAAATTTAATATTTTGATAGTGGTAACATAATTCCATATTTAGTATATCTTAGTGTCTTATGAATGCCATGATTATTTTATTGACCCCATAAATAGATGATATTTTCCACATAACTCATGATATAGTTAATTGTGGGTCAATATTCCAACTCCCATCTATGATGATTGTTTACATGTTCAAGAAATGATTTTCGAATTTGATCCACCTTATATTCTCATTCAAATTGTAGTTTTCTAACAAACATTGAAAAATACATTAAAGAAGAATCATATTACTCCAAAACCTATAAAAAAACTAGTATATCCTAGTAGAAACTCATGTATAGAACCACATAAATTCTCACTCTTTATCCAATTAATAACATCTAAATTTCTCAATGGAAACCATGTAGAAGTCACCCACCCCAGCACATTTTTTGGAAACTCAATTGGATATTCCTATATCTAGTACACATAAAGCTCATAATTATTCCCAATATCAGTTAGCCTTATGGTATATTCAATCAAAAAATCATTACTCATAATAGATGGATCAATTTTATAATTTTTATTTTCTATATTTCTCTAATATAGTTTCATGATAGAGGGAGGCATAGAACCTAAGAGCCAACTCATACACTTATTAGGATCAATGTTGGTGTCATTGAGTCTCTATGATATATCTAAATAGGATCCCCAAAATTTATAGGATCATCAGTAGAGAGAGGAAATGACAATAGTTATAGAGGCCCTCTATATGGTTTTTTATCATTAGCATCCTCATTGAAACTCATTAATATAAAAACATATAGCTTATTAATTTGATCTTTTGTCATGATGAATATATGAAAATACTCTCTGAGGTATGATGATCAATTGATAAGAAGGTAATATCCAATAATATTCATTTAGTAATTTTCACTATGTAGTTATTCATCCTGGATTCCAAAATATCTACCTTGAGGGTTCCCTCAATGGTATTCTGTTATATAAATCATTCATGCATCTGAACAACGATACATGATTGAAGTACTCTTCACATTGGAAAATAAAAAAATAACCATGGGCTTCTACCTCATTGTTCTAACTATATAATTATTCATCAATAAAAAATATAATTTTAAAGGAAAATAATCCCCTTATTAAATCTAAATTGATGATTACCTCATATCAAGAGGCACATGAATGACTGAGGATGGCAGCACCAAGAACCTCATATTTGAAAAGAGATACATATTCACAACCAAAGGGTATTCCTAGTAAATGATCTTTGTCTAGCCCACCATTCAACTACCTACCCTCTAATATAGTGTATAATATTATTACTAGTCCAACACCACTCAACAATTCATCAAGGAAATGAACACTCTTTTAAGATCATGTTGATGAATCCCTCTCACAAGGTGAGAAAAAATCCATTATTTTGGGGGAAGTACTCATTAATTACTATATAGTAGTTTTTTATACCATAGAAACCAGTAGTATGAAATTATAAATACATTATATTGTGAATGTATACATTAAATATTATTGAATAAATGGAAAACACTCCACTATTTCATGATATAACACTTTCTTTATGGGGAGTATTCCAACCATGTCAAGTATTAAAATGACCATTACCTCCGAATCACCATTGATACTAATTTAGGTATAAGACATTTGATATTAATTTAAAAATGATAATATTTTCAATAATTTTTCTTTTTATATTTTGAGGATCAACACCATTTTATTGTAGATACCCCATTCAATGTGTTCATTAGTGGTTTGGGTGAACATGGAGTGTTTCATTTCGCCCCTTTCTAATACTAGAAGATTATATCAAGGCATTAATCCTAAAATGTAATTATATTAAGAAAATCCACTAGATCATGATATATATATTACATAAAGTCCATAAAAAATAAGATAGCTATATCTATGCTATTAAATGGTGTATTCCTTGAGAGTGGGCTATATGTAGGATTGATCATCAAGATACAAACAATATTTAAGACTCTTAGTTGATAAATTGAACCCAAAAATAGAATGAAGATCCATAAAAGAAAATTATTTCATTGTTTAAATATGAATAGAATTTGACCCATTCATATAATAATGCATATAAAATTAAAAAGTTAGTTGTAGTGGAATTCAATTATTCGATATGGGAGAAACACTTTCCAATAAGTATGAGAAATGTTTAGCACCAAATCAACCCATATAGCCATAAAACCAATACTGGGACAAATATTGTGTTGAGTAATATCCAAATCAACCCCATAACATGGTCATTATTATATTTATATCAAAACCTCCTCCACCCATGAAAATTAGCCTCCTCTGGTCTTGTGGAATCATCATAATAGGGGTCATCAAAATTGCCCCCATTATTTGAAAAATAATTCTCAATAAGGATGTTTTTAGGAATTTTTTTCAACCTTTCCCTTGGAAAAAATAATTATAAATTCCTTTTAGTAGAGAAGTAGAAAAAAATACTAATAGTATTTATTAGAAAATGTGTCTTTCAAAAAAGTGTACAATGAGGCGGATTGAAATTTGACTGTAGAAAAATAATATAGAGTTAGACTATTCTGCATATCAATGTGAGGATGGAATGGTTCTTACAATGTAATATATAATAATGAATGTTATTATATTTGGTCCCATATATGATATAGAGAATGATTAAATTTATAATAGAAATATATGGAATTGTATATTAAAACCATAGCCAACAAAAACCATCTTTAATGTGGTCTATATACTTGAGATCAGTGATATAAAATAAAACCACATAGGTTCTATGAACCCCCATGCAAAACTATTTTTAAATATGAAAACTAAAAAAAATTCATTGGTGTAGATACAGTACACCCACCATCCAATAAAACTACGTCTGACACATTATAGTAATGGATCACTCGATATATATTTTTTATATGATATAATGGGAATAAATATATATGTACTAAGGGGAAATATTACCACTAGGTATAAATTTTAAGAAAATAAATGCATTTCCCATTCAATAGATCAATATAAATATATGAATACTTCTAATTTTAAAATATCTAAATCTAATTATATATCATACTTTGAGCTAAGAAAATTTATTTATTTGTTCCCAGTGGATGAAAATTATTTGAAATTCAATCCTATAGGATTTCATATAGAGCCTTCTTAAAAAGATATTCCCCATTTTGACTCATTCAATTTTTCAATATCATAGATGATTAATATTACCTTATAAAACTCCACACACTAACGCAAATATTCTTTATTCCGAACAAACTATCCCCCATGATATTCTTGACTCTTTATAGTGATTTCATTCATAAATGAATGAAATTTTTGAAGGGTAGTATGTGCTAGTGAAAAAATAAATAAATCCATATTCAAAGTGGGTAGATGTGATCATTATCAACCATTATAGTTTTCAATAGTATAAGATGCCTCTAGTAGAACTTGATGCATTTGATTCATAATGTGACCTTATGATGGGAACACATGATCAATATGAATCAACCAAGATTATTGATTCATTAAAAATATAAATGGAAATTCATTTTTTTGATATAAGAACTAAATAGTTGGATCTAACTCAGGAGGAACAAAGTCACTATTATAAACATCTCAGCCGATTTTATTCTATAATGATATTTTATAATCGTAACATCAATTTTTTATGATTGATTCATAAAATAGGTTCTCAAATTTCAGTACCACATGTAAGGGTTTGATCAATTCAGTGAATATGAAATTCTCAAAAGTGTTTCTGTTAAAAAACTGTGATGAAAATTTCCAAGATGAATTATATTCATTGCCTATCCCATTTAAATATTTAGTTGAATTTATAAAATTAATGAGATATTTATAAATATTGGTGGATATTATATAATTCTCAATGGGAAAATCCCAGTCGACATGAGTACCTCATGAACGAAGGGATAGAAATGATGAATCCACAACTATTATGCTCATGTAGGTTCTAAAACATACTATGACACATATATTATATAATATCATCTTTCGTACCCCCCAAAATAGTTACAAAAAAAGATTCCACAATGTATGTGAATAAATGATCAAGGGCATCCACTCTATGAGGATTTGATGAATAATGTGAATTTTTTGGAAGGAGAATAATCTTATGTACATCATTATTACAATGAAAAATAATTAGTTCATATATCAAGAGGATAAGAAACTATATATGATATTGGAATCAGTGATCACACTAATTATTACAGAAACCAATATATACAAGGGAACAAAATCCAATAATTCATTATGATAAAAAAAACCCTCCCTATGATGGTAAATTTTGATTATGTAAAATTGGGTGAACCACAGTCGGAAGTATCATATTTCTCTAACATTCGACCAAAAGTATGAAGTGTTATGGTAGGAAGACTAGGGAAGTGGTTTGCACATGTTTGAGGAATATTTTACTAGAAAGTTATATAATAAGGTACATTCCATCTATGAGGAACAACTGAATTAACTAATTATAGTACTTGTTCCCACTATTGTGATTGAACAAGATCCTTCAGTACTATAATATTTTAAAATTAATCAAAATTGACACATATATTATAAGTCATAAGATGAATACATATTATATATACCTAATATATTTATATAAATTCAATTTCACTACACCTAACATAGCATAGAAGAGAACAATCCCACTAATGGAGACAACTATGACATTCCCACAAAAGCAATTTTCCTCAAATGCCGAGTTTTAGTATTCGTCATTCAACATTATCCATACAAAAAATACTTTCTATGATAATGTGGATGGAATCAATTCTATGCTACACTACTACAATGATGTACTAGGGGAGAGTATATAGAAATGGAGGAGGTTAAGCAATATATGGTGGACACATATATTTTAATTCAAGAAAATCTCTACCAATTCCATATACACTTTATAAACATTGAGAATGACACTCTAACAAGAAATCTATATACTCCTAAAATATCAAGGGCCCATTTTTACCCAATCATACTAGAGTAATGATTGGATAATTTGAAAATTAATAATTAATGGAATAATGTCAAAGGGTATGATAAATCCAAACAAATGATAATATAAATATACTAAAATTAAATTCATGAATAGAGCCTCCTGATAGCACAAACAACCTTAATGTTGAAGCGTCAGACCATGGAATATACCCATTGTTGGAAAAGAATTACCTTTATCAAAAATTAGGGCATTTACTTATTGATATTTACCTTATTAATATATCAAAACTAAAATGTAATCATCATTAAAAATATATCCTTGAATCACTCATTAATGACCTTACAATTATTTAGTGCATAATGATAATTACAATAAATACTAAAGTATATCATGTAGTGACTCACCCCATTGCATGAACTTTTGTTACCTATTTAATAGAACATGTTGTGGATGTAATTAAAATGGGGAATTTCAAATAATTGTATATATCTAGAAAAAATGATGATATCAATTTTTATAAGTTTTTCATTAATCTGAATCCATAATCACCTCACATCGAACCCAAACATCTAAGGTTTTCAATGTAGTGAGGTTGAACACACTCTATTCACTATGATAATCCATGGCTATGATAGTAGTGAGGATAATTCTATCAAATAAATTAATTTCAACCAATTACTATATTTTTATTCCTAACTCTGAATTGTTTTTTAAGATCAAGATATGAAATTTATTTCTCTATTAGGATGGCAGTGGATATATATTCACATAATACTACTTTTTTATACCATCTATTTCTATTGATCTCCATGAACAGACATGGAAGTGTTCCTTTTAATTACAATACCCAATTTGAACTTTGAGAATATTATTATATACATTTTCGTTTATATAAGAGAATAATGATTTAACTACTAGATGAAAAGGCCATATGGATTACTACACCAAATGGTTTTGAAATAGGTTATATTAACCTGTTTAATGAACCTGGTAAAGATATGTACTAATCCATAATGGATTTAGGAATCCAGTCAATATTTTGGAATTCTAGGGTTATGGGAATCCAATTTTAATATTCAAAGAATCAAAAATCCTTCCTATCATATGAGGGTTAAGTTCATGTCCCTACAAAGCTTCCATCACTACTAAAGAAAAATATTGATTCACCCCATTGGGAGATAAATCATGATCCTGTGTAAAATATCTTGGTAGCTAGTCTAATTTATCATCGTAATAAAAAATGGATTATTTTAGAATAGGTAGACCGGGAACCATATATATGGAGGTGGATAAAGGGTTTATCTATGTAATGCTCCATCTTCATAATATTTATAATATTTTCATAACTAAGACATTCTGGATAAATATGTGTTTCTAATGAAGTTAATGATGCCCAAGAATGAAAATTCGAAATCGTAGTCATCACGACTTCACAGGATACCTATAACATTTTCTATAATATTAGATATCTCCACAATAAAAATAAATAATATTATCCCATATAATCTACTAAATACTTGGATTTCAACAAGTCTTAAACAATGGGAAATTCTATAATTCATGGAGAATATATTAATGATTCCAATGGGATTTTTTCCAAAACATTGACACCATTGACAACCCAACATACAACCTCATCTTTCATATAGGACAAAACATTTTTCATAATGTTCTCTAAATCCAGGATCCCATTTTTCACCCACTATTAAGGATATTATTGTATTGAAATATGATTAATATGATATCATATATTCTTCTATAGAATATTTGGATGGAATATATATCACCTTTGATGAACATTTACATATGAATCTAGTTACAATATAGTACAAAATTTTATATTAATCTTTTCCACCTTATTTCTGGAGGTGTAAGAGATAGACATGTACTTCTTGAAGAAACATCGAGATATATTCACTATAGATTACACATAAACATCAGGAGGGGGTCTAGATTTGGGAACCCATTATTTAGGTCAATCTGGGAATCTCAATAAATATATTTATGAATCAAGACAAATAAATCCTACCAATATTTTCATGGGGTAAGATGATAATGGAATTCACATCCAATCTAGTTTCAATTTAGAGGATAGTTACTATAAATGGATTACCAACATCATAATCATCAAGACGAAAAACATTATGATATGTGATTCCATTAGCATTTGATTTCACAACTGAAGCATCCATGATGATGATTTCCCATTCATTATTAGAGATCATTCGATCAATGAGAAATTTAGTTTCAAATATCTCACATTCATCTTTGAATAATTTTATAACAATCAGATCTTGATTACTTTAGTGAATTAGGATAAAACAAATTTCATAGTACCCATTAGGGTATATTACATCCATGCAGTTCTTTTTAGCTTATAAAATAATTATTCTAATATCAATGGATAACGTAAAAAATTAAGATGGCCTTCATATGGAATATCGGTGAGTGATGCATGATTTATTTTTTGGTAACTTCCCAATAGTGTTATAATCCTCTTACTTATCAGAATAATATTTTAAACTTATTATGATAACAAATCCTAATGATGAATCCCTATAAATTTTCTTTTCAAGTGACATTATTGAAATTCAATTGATTTATGGAGCACCATCATGGAAATAATGTTGACCTAGAGAATAAGACAAAAATCTTTAATATGACACCTCCCTAAATCCTTAATGTGTTTAGAGTTCATTTGGAATTTATTTCTTATATCTATTGAATCATAACTAGACATATAGGAATTTTTTTAAACATTAAAATTATGATGATGATTGGAAGAAGAAATTAGTGGTTTTACTATTTTAATAAATCATTCATTGATATAAATAAATACCATATATGTCCACCTATCTTGATACAAACTATAAAATGTAAACTGCTCATTTTATATTTGGCAATCTTGAATTGATTTTTCTGATCCCTTATACAATAAAAGTACGATTAAGTGATGGAAAATTGCCACAAATATTAAATCAGAACAATGATGTATAATGAGACATCATAATTTTTAATTAAGAGTAATTTTTTAGAATTAATATTCATATTATAGAATTTGAGGCACTACCAATAGAATCATGAGATCCATTTTTCCTATATTTTTAACGTGAAAAAATATATCCACAAAAATAAAATATTAATTGTATTCATTACCTGGTGGGTATTCAACCTATTGTAGTTTGGTATTCAATGCATGTATTTAAATTTAGTTAAATTGAATGCACTAATGGACATTCAAGTAGCACAAAATTAAATAGAAAGTTCACTAGTTAATACAAAACATCTCGATGAAGGATTTTTTCATATTAGAGAATCTCCCTAAATATAGGATATATATTCTCATAGATCTTATATAATTTGTAAGAGAATAAGTAAGTAATGTAAAAAAAAATTATATTTGTCTGGGGAATCATTATCCATTATTTAATAAAAAAATTTACTGCATACTCATTCCAACTATCTAATGGCTGCTCCAAAAATAAAGCTGAAGACTGTGATCCACATGAGGCAGTAACTTAAATTACAGATAGTAGATTCCAATTTTAGAATAAAATGATTCATATGATATATTATATTATATTAATGGAGAATATTATATTTGAAAGAACAAAAGATAGCTATGCATGACTGGGTTTGAGGGATGATGGTTGGATTCCCCATCAAAATGAAATTATCCACATTTAATTTTCACAATACTACACAACCAATTGTTTTTTTATTATATACGTGGCCCTAGATGATTCATTAAAAGATGGAAAAATCTTATACATCATGAACTATATAGTGGTCTTTGTATTTTTTATTAATGATTTAGAATAAATTAATGAGACCAGTACCAGCCTTGAGAAATTAGGGACATAATTATGGTTTTCTCATATTACAATTGAATTGATTATCCCATTATTATCTACCTCTAGTGTATAACTATGTTATCAACCAAAGATAATAGATAGATAATATGGTGGGAAATAAACATACTCTTCTTTGATGGAATGAATTCATTTAAAAGCTACTATTAATAAGGATTCGATGGATCTCTCTTCATTTTTAATAAATGAGTATATATATCAATGGTAATAGAAGTAGTTCATGTCAATATATGATGTTATATTAAATTTGGATCCATTATCTACCATTGAGTCATGTGTATTGGATATTTTTGGCCAATAGTGAAAAAAATTATCCACGGAATTCACTATGAAGTTCATTATTCCCTGATACATTCCAATTTCATCCATCAACACATAGACATATTTAATTCTCTTACATAAGCATATCCATTTTACTTATGTTGATAATATATTATGGGAACATATCCCCCATGTATAACCATATTTTTCATGTATATCTTTAATTCAAATGAATTTTTCTCCGAATGGGCTAATGTTATATCCTTCAATTAAGACTGTATTAAGGCTATTATAAATTATTCTATGCCAATCATTATTACTATATTTTTGGTCCCTAAAAAAATAACAATAGAACATGGAATCAATTTATATTATCCTAAAATGAAAAGGTTATATCAATGAAACACCATACCTTTTATTAAATCATCCCTCTACTATGAATGTTAATTTGAAAAATAGATGACTTCAAAAAATCTTGTATTAAATAATCTAAGAAATGGTAGAGATTGAGAAAATTTCATTAGAAACAGCACAATAAAAAATACTTTATAAAATAACCCCATATTTCCATGAATATAGGAAATATATGGTCCATACCATTGATTACATGATGCCAACTAATTATGTCCCTATTTGAAATATTCTTTTAAAAGATAAACAATATCATTAGTAGGAATATGAGTTTGAAAAACATCATAATAAAATGTTATGAACACACCACAACCATGAAACACACCACAATTGATGTTTTTTAAAATTAAACATGAAATTAGAAACATTTTATTCCATCAATAAGAACAACTTTTCAATAATATAATGTTTATTATACCATTGATTAAACCAACAATACATAAAACAAAATTTTTGAGACTTTATGCCACATATAAGGTCTTTTCCAATGAATCATATTCATTGATGATGATGTATAGAGAGAATATGAGTCATACCACCAGTAATAGTTTTCTTAATAAGTACATATCATATATTAATATAGGCTAACATATTATTCTAGATATACGACTTTATACTAAATAGTCCACATCAACTAAGCTAAATAGTGTTAATCTAAATATAAAAATGTTGAGGTAACATGAAGTAAAATTGTTTGATAAAATACTAACTACAATACAAATAACTATATATTCCATGTTTATGGTATATTAATACTCTCCACATATAACTAACAACCTTTTTACATGATATAAAACAAAATTATGCGTATTATATATTCAACCAGTATATTCTCTCATCTACTAAAAGTAATATTCCAATTTCCTCTGGATTTTCAAAATGAACCTAACTCACTTGAGCATTGAGGTAATTATTTATTACTCTAATTAACATGTTTTATATTATATGTTTTAAATTGAATAATTAATTATCCTAAAAACATGGATAAAAACATAACGACATTAGGTTTTCATTACAGATCATATTAGATTTCATGGGAGGGTATGCAAGACCTTTTTTAATTACTCGATATCCATATAAGATTTATTAATGTTTGTTTAATTTTACAATATATTGTAAGAAAAATATTATAAAAATAAATCAGGATAAGAATTTAATGTTTTTTTTATTCTCATTTTTTATGGATATTTATTGATGTTAGAACTATTGGATCCAGCCACATGCTCAATCACAATTATTCCCATCCCATTTTGGGTACCAAAACCCAATATTAATGTAATATTTCCAATAAATGAAAAACAATAAAACTATGTCACATTTTTTTCCTTAATATTTCATAAATACATATTCCTTTACTTCCATTAAACTATGACATCTACTGATGTTAGGATATCCTATTATAGTCCAATACATGGATTTTTAATGTAAGAATTATGCCCATGTGACGTAACTGCTTCTAATGCACATTTGGTTGCATCCATCATTATTCCACAATGGTTACCATTTATCTATTATATTATATTCGATCCAAATATATTTATAGGTATCATATATTATATGAAAAACATGTTCCTTGATTTCAGTTACTATAACATACTTAGCGATGTCATATATTTACTATCCTGGGACAAAAGACAAATTCCAGAATTTGTAATTTCCTCTAATAATATGTTATCTTAATTTAAATTGAGTTTTGATATCGTAACCATCACCACTAATATGAAGCACCATTTTTATATCAACTCTATATGTTGGTTGATTTCAATTGATACAGGATATGTAGTTATTCAAAAATATATTTTCTTGGTACTAATTATATTTTAACAAAACTGTAACACCCCAAGATTTCATAGTGTTTTATTTATTTAAAATAATAAAATAACTTGCACTAAACGCAACAATGAGTTCAAGCACACCATGATTTACCAAAAAGGACATTCAAAAGTGGTTATGAATAGTATTAACTAAATTTTAAACTTTATATAATACTTATAATTTTAGAATCCATATTATGAGTTTCTTAGACATAATTTAAGAACAAATTGATTTTCAGTATTGCACTTTTACCAACTTTTAATAGTGAACCCATTTTAAATACAATATTTTAAAATTTTTTAGTAAAGTGGGACATCAAAAAAAAATTAAAATGAAACATCCCAAGATTCCACGGTACTCTTTCCTTTGAATAATACAGTAGTGTGTGTTGTACACAACTTCGAGTTCTAACACACACCACAATCAATCAAACTAGCCGTTATGAATAGTAATACCTACTTTTTGAAATTATATATATTTTATATTTCAAAATGGACTTCATTTTTTGATTCAGAATATCGAAATTAGCCTAAGGTAAAATTTTTCTACATTTCAGATAACTTTCATATTTTGATGAATAGTGAAAATTACTAAATTTTAATTAAAAACAACTTTTTTAATCAAAATAATTAATAGTGATAAATTATGAATTTGATTGGTTTTAAAGTATATTAAGAATATATTTTTTCCATTTAATATAATTTTGGTCATTGGACATAATTTTACAGTTAAACTGAACATAAACAAGTGTCAATCTTTTGATAGTTATTATCTCTTAAAAACACGTTTTTTGTTTTGACAACGGGAATTAATTTTAAATTAATTTCTGCCACTTCTATGTTTTGAATTTAGAAAAATGGATTCCATATTTGGAATCAGGATTTTCAAATTGTGTAAATAAGTAACTTTTATTTTTAGACATTTTGAATAATTACTGAGGTAAATATTTTATTTACCATGGTTAAGGGTAAATCCGGTAAAGAAGGGTTAAAAATTAATATTATAATAATACTAAATTACCCTAAAACGTGTCCTAGCCTTATTGGTTGATACATGTTCGACCATAGGCATCTTTGGGTCGATTTGGGGACCCCATGGTGCCACTTGTAGGTGATAGGGACACTTTATTTTAATTAAGTTAAAATGAATACAAAAATGACAGAAGCATATATCTTTTAGCAAAACAATTTTTACATAGGGTTATATATGTTGGATTTTAGATTATAAATATTCATTAGAAAGATAAATCGATTTCCTACATAGTGATATTTTATTTATAATTTTTATAAATTTAATAATTTAATTTATTTGTGACACAATGATGATGAATTAATTACTATAATAGTAAAAAATTAAAATAATTGATATTATAAATACCAAAATAAATAAAATATGAAACTTTTAATGAAATTAACTAATTTTCTAGTATATTATGATATATTAGGATTGATTTAATTGACTTTGTTCTAAGTAATCAATCTTTTATGAGTTTCAAAAAAATCAACTATTGAATAGTGTCAAAATTGACATAAAAGAGTTCTTAAAACAAATATTATATTATTAATTGATATTAAATTCTTAAAAATCTAAGGTTCGGCCAAGAGACTCTTATCATGATAGGTTAATCATTAATGGACCACTTGGGGGTCTCTTGAATGTATATAGTATGTTTATTAACCATATTATATAAAAATACAAAGAGACATTGTAAAAGTGAAACTAATTAACTTAGAGTTAATACTTATAGATAATGTTTATATAAGTACCCAAACCTGTCTAAATTCTATTTTTTGAGTTGTTTTCGACCCATCCCCAACTTAAAATTTAAATAATCAACTTTGGAGCCATTAGAAACCGAATAATAATTCATTATAAACTAATATTTCTAGCTTTTCCAAAGGTGCCCCTCACCCCTCGTATAAAAGGGAACTCCTCCTTCTCTTTTCTTCACACCTTAAAAGCCTTTTGGTTCGGCCAAACTCTACCCAAATACTCTCCCAACATCCCTCACTACAACATATTGGCCTTATTTTGATCATAAAGCCAACAAAAGATCCCTTTTTATCAAATCAAATGGAAGAAACCGAAGAAGAGGTAATGATTTAACCACCCTTTTCCAAGTTCCTTCTTCTTCCACTTCTTCTTACTTTGTTGTTACCATTCTAAAATAATAACTCCAGTATCATATATATACTATGATGTTATTATAAATATGGTACAACCATATTCAGTATTTTATCCACCCTTTGAATAACATGTCACCATACGTGCGTACGTACGGCTTACCGTCTCCACGTCGTGGTGTAATTGTTATTCAATATATTATTATTTGGATGGGTATAATAATGATGTGTAACTCATGTAAATAATAAATATAACATGTTAATGATTCTCTATATATGATATACCATCCATTTATATATTATTTTAATATCAAAAGAATGATATTGTCGCTCGTGCGTACGTACGGACTACTGTCTCCACGAACGCGATGAGATTCATTCTCCTTCATATCCATTCAAGTATAATTATCATTTGCTGATTTAAAAATGATGTTTAAGGACTTGATATAATTCTGGATATGAATAATATACAACCTATCCATTACAAAAACGGATTACATAATAAAACATATAAAAGAAAACGAGTAAGTTAACACCCGAAACAACGATAATACTAAGACATTATTAACAAAGCAAAGTTAAAAGATCATATATTATATTATATTAATATATATGATTCTTGTATAATTTAATAAAAATTATTTCACTATTATACAGGTGTTTAACCTACCCCAACCAAGTAAAAGTACATGGTAAGGGGTTTTCATCTCACTCCTTATTCCTGTGAGATTCATGCCATATTTCCACCATCACCTATTGTGTGGTGTATGTACTGCCCATAATTATATTCTTTGTGTAATACACTCTAATTTATGTGTATTTACATATTAATTGTATGATACCTCTTTCATGGGTTTTATGTTTCATAAGTTACCAAATTGGTAAGGGTTATTTCGCAATCTCTTCATTATCCGAGGTTGTTTATACATAATAATCTCCTGGGATCTCTTTATCATCCACATCCATGTTTATTAAAAATGAATTTAAAAACATTTTTACTATTTACTAGAATATGGGTTAAAGTCATTTATACCCTTGTTTGAATTTTTATAAGAGGTTTATAAAGGAATCTTTCCGTCGTTTTCCAAACAAGGTGCTTTTTAACCCTTTTGACAAAATTAAGGTAAGAATGTTTTTTTAACTTATACGGCGGGTGTGGCTATTTTCTGTCGTTATAAAATCGTAAAAGCTTCCCCTACAAGATAATAAAAATATTTTTAAAAAAAATGTTTTATTTCATAAATATAAGACTCTTAAATGATTTCAAAATAGAAAGAGATATTTTTCTAATATAGTCTTTATTTCATCTATGTCAACATCCTTTGATGGATTTTAATCTTCTTTGAAGTTGATTTATTATGATACAAAACATCCATATTTTATTGAAGGTTTTGTGTTATTTTTGACTGTGGATAAGTTATTCTTATGTCACTCATGGTTTTTGTTTAGAGTATTGACATTTCATAAGTTATTTGTAATCTGAATGTTTATGTTATATTTCAACCTTTCATTCAGATGAATGTGTTAGACAAGTATGTTCCGGGTTGGGGACCGGTAAAAGTAAGCCCTCCGGTTTGGTCTTCGGTTATTAGAGGAACTCCGGTTTGGTCTCCGGTTATTAAAGGCACTCTGGGTTGGTGTCCGGTTATTAGAGGCACTGCGGGTTGCGTTCCGGTTACAGTTGGCCCCAAGGTCTTGGGACGAGGCCTTGAAAAGAAATTAAAGTTTATCATTATGCATTCCATCATTATGAAAGTGGTTATAGATTTTTCATGTGATTATTCGATTAGTAGAATATCTATATGAATTAGTAAATGGCATTATTTCATTTTACTTTTGCCATACTATGTTGAAGTTCATGTTTAAAAGGCTTTTGTTTTAGTAATGCATTTCCTTAAATGTTTATGCTTATTTTGAATGTTCCGCTATATTTTTATCCTTACAGGGCATTTGAGCTCACCCCTTTTCTATGTTTTATTTTCCCCAGGATGTGAAGAAGTAAGTTATGAATGACCTGCAGGGATATTATGAGGGGATAATAGTGTGGACTGTGGAGACATTATGTTGTTGTAGTAATTTTTTATTTTATGATGTAATGTAAAACTTATGAATATATCTAGTGTTTCCAAGGCTACTAAACCAATCGGTCTTTTGAGATTTGATCTTTCTTGTGATCATGACAATGTTATGTAATAATGCACCGAATCTAGGTAACTGGGGTCGGGGCGTTACAGTTGGTATCAGAGTAAGTTTTGTACAAACTTTGGAAGCTAGATTTTGATAAACTCTGGTTAGAGCACATAGATTTAAGATGGAATTTGAGGATTTGTATAGAAGAACTTCCTAGAATTTTGGTATTGTAGAGATTTTGTGAGTTTTATGAGCAATAAATCCCTGTCTGGATACGAGCAGGTAGAGGCGGCTCTGGCACAGATGTACCTAGGGGTAAAACCCGAAAACACCGCTTTGAGCTAGACTCGAATGGCAACTGGTGCACGACAATGGGCCTTGCTGCACTCTTGGTTACGACACTCCCATGGGATATTCTTAGGATAATTATCATTTTCTTTACAAACCATTATGAAGGGTTTAGGTGGATTTACTTCCTCAAAGGTGAAATTTATATGATTATGGATTATATCCATAAAATATTTAATTTATGTTATGTGTCTTACAAGTTTGGGATTAGGTATTGTTATTCATAAACTAATCTTGTGTATGCCATTGTTTAGAAATGGTACCCAGTAGAAGGAATGAGAACTCCAGCAATGCACATGATCCAAAGAGAAAGAAGGATCATATCTTTCATTGCCTTAAGCCAGAATTTATAAGAGAAATAATCTCCCATTTATTATCATCATACAAAGAAATAATATCATGTGTTGATAAGATAAGTAATGATTTTACTGAGTCCTATGGCTTTGAAGGGAAGCAAGAGAAGAAAAGGATGGAATAGAGAAAGATGGATAAAGGGAAGAGGGAAAAGAATAATTTTCCCATATGTGATAACCGTGGGAAGAAACACCTTGGAACTTGTCTGAAAGGAATGGGAGTTTGTTATAAGTGTGGTGGAAAAGGGCACAAAGTACATGACTACAAGGGTAAGAAAATGGTTTCAAATGTACAATGCTTCATTTTCAAGGATTTGGACACTATGCGAACCTATGTCCCAGTAATCAGAATATGCCGCAAATGATGTTATTTGATAATAATCAAGTTATGATACTACCACAGATGAAGAGGAATGATTAGAGTTCTTATTTTGATTATGTCAATTGAGTGTTTTATCAACAATGTACTTGTTATAATAATTATGGAGTATATAAGGATTGTACTGCAGTACTATTTCATTAAGGACTTGAGATTGTGTGGAACAATGAAAAGTGACTCAATAGAAGGTTAAATTTTTGGAAAATATATGGTTGAGAGAATGATAAACCATAATATGGTTCTGATACGGAGGTAGCGATTTTAGAATAATACATGATTGATTTGGATAAATTATATTTAATATTCTTGACTACCTTGAAACTAATTAATGATTTGTATATTCCATCATTGTTTGGGTTTAAATTTTTTTTGGATTGATGAAGTATATCCAGCATTCTATATGGAATAAGGGAGAATGAATTTAATCAATATGGATAATGGTAATTCAGGATGTTTCAGTGTTTTAAAAGAATACATCATGAAGGTATTCATATGCTATTACGTGGTAAAAATGTTCTACATTATGTTTAACTTCCTTATAAATGTTGGACTGTGAGTTTGGTCAGAAGTATTTTGGATAAATTCTAGTTTGAGATTAATTTTGGATTGCCATAAAAGGACAACCCGGAGGTCGGGCGGCAACCCGTCGCGTCCGGCAAGGCCGCGAGACTTGAACTCGCAACCGAAGGGCGACAAGGGTGTATCACCTACCACTGGCCCAAGAGATGTCCTGGATTAAATAATGTAGTTTTTTTTAAAAGATCTGGTAGATGAATTATAATTTTTTTTATTTTCGAACCCTGTACGAATAGTATAAATAGAATTTTTTTTACGAGTGAAAGATGAGTTTGTGGTAGAAATTTATTAATGGACAAAACTCTACTTATAAATTAAGTATATCTCCTTATGATCTTATCCAATATCATAAATAAATTCCTCAACATTATGAAAAGGAACTTAGAACAAAAATGTTGTCCTAGATGATACCTTAAATCATCAATAATTTATGGCTTTGGGATTGTTGGCCTTTTCATAGCCATGTTCTCTACCACTCTCCATCAGATAATTTATGGTTAGATTTCTCTTCCGTATCCATATTTTCCTACATGGAACCCTAGTATGTGTTATTTTCGGTAATCTTCATACTTTCCACTCTTTATTTTAAATAGAGGCCTCATTAATTCATTTTTCGATGTGGGATTTCAAGTAAGATATTTTGAAACGTCAAAAATGTGTTATCCTAATACCCTATGTTTTTTGAACCGATGGTATTTCAAATCATCATAGATTGATGAGTTTAAGGACCTCAATTTTATACTTGTTTGTGATTTATGACCTCAATCACTACCTATAAATATTTACGTTCTTCCTCCAATTATATGTCTCTAATTTCCACCAATGTTCTCCTAATTGAGATCATAATTTGGTGGTGGCCCTTTTATTTCTCTTTTCCTCATATTAAGACAAAATTTTAGTAACCCAATTTCCAATGTGGGTTTTCCCACAAAGATATTTTTTATTTTCAACCTTTTATTTTCGAAGAACAATTTCAAATTGCGAGGACGCAATTTATTTAATGAGGGGAGAATGTAACACCCCAAGATTTCATAGTGTGTTATTTCTTTAAAATAATACAATAACATGCACTACACGCAACACCGAGTTCAAGCACACCATGATTTACCAAACAAGACGTTCAAAAGATGTTATGAATAGTATTAACTAAATTTTAATCTTTATATAATCCTTACAATTTTAGAATCCATATTATGAGTTTCTTAGACATAATGTAAGAACAAATTCATTTTTAGTATTGCACTTTTACCAACTTTTAATAGTGAAACCATTTTAAATAAAATATTTTAAACTTTTTGAGTAAAGGGGGACATCAAAAATAATATAAAATGAAACATCCCAAGCTTCCACGGTACACTTTCCTTTGAATAATACAGTAGTGTGTGTTGTACGCAACTTCGAGTTCTAACACACACCACAACCAATCAAACTAGCTGTTATGAATAATAATACCTACTTTTTGAAATTATATATATTTTATATTTCAATATGTACTTCATTTATGTATTCGGAATATCGAAATTAGCCTAAGATGAAATTTTGGTACATTTCGGATAACTTTCATATTTTGATGAATAGTGAAAATTACTAAATTTTAATTAAAAACAACTTTTTTAATCAAAATAATTAATAGTGATAAATTATGAATTTGAGTGGTTTTAAATTATATTTAGAATATATTTTTACCATTTAATATAATTTTGGTCATTGGACATAATTTTACAATTAAACCGAACATAAACAAGTGTAAATCTTTTGATAGTTATTATCTCTTAACAACACGCTTTTTGTTTTGACAGCGGGAATTAATTATAAATTAATTTCTGCCAAATCTGTGTTTTGAATTTAGAAAAATGGATTCCATATTTGGAATCAGGATTTTCAAATTGTGTAAATGGGTAAATTTTATTTTTAGACATTTTGAATAATTACTACGGTAATTATTTTATTTACCATGGTTAAGGGTAAATCCGGTAAATAAGGGTTAAAAATTAATATTATAATAATACTAAATTACCCTAAAACGTGTCATAGCCTTATTGGTTGATATATGTTCTACCATAGGCATCTTTGGGTCGATTTGGGGACCCCATGGTGCCACTTGTAGGTGATAGGGACACTTTATTTTAATTAAGTTAAAATGAATACAAAAATGACACAAGCATATATATTTTTTAGAAAAACAATTTTTACATAGCATTATATATGTTGGATTTTAGATTATAAATATTAATTAGAAATATAAGACGATTTACTACATTGTGATATTTTATTTATAATTTTTAGACATTAAATAATTTAATTTATTTGTGACACAATGATGATGAATTAATTACTATAATAGTAAAAAATTAAAATAATTGATATTATAAATACCCAAATAAATAAAATATGAAACTATTAATGAATTAAACTAATTTTCTAGGATATTATGATATATTAGGATTGATTTAATTGACTTTGTTCGAAGTAATTAATCTTTGATGAGTTTCACAAAAATCAACTATTGAATAGTGTCAAAATTGACATAAAAGAGTTCTTAAAAAAAATATTATATTATTAATTGATATAAAATTATTAAAAATCTAAGGTTCGGCCAAGAGACATATATCATGATAGGTTCATCATTAATGGACAACTTGGGGGTCTTTTGGATGTATATAGTAAGTTTATTACCCATATTATATAAAAATACAAAGAGACATTGTAAAAGCGAAACTAATTAACTTAGAGTTAATACTTAAAGATAAGGTTAATATAAGTACCCAAACCTGTCTAAATTCTATTGGTTGAGTTTTTTTCGACCCATACCCACCTTAAAATTTAAATAATTAACTTTTGAGCCATTAGAAACCGAATAAGAATTTATTATAAACTAATATTTCTAGCTTTTCCAAAGGTGCCCCTCACCCCTCTTATAAAAGGGCACTCCTCCTTCTCTTTTCTTCACACCTTAAAAGCATTTTGGTTCGGCAAAACTCTGCCCAAATACTCTCCCAAATTCCCTCACTACAACCTATAGTCCGTAGTTTGATCAGGAAGCCAACCTAAGGTGCCCTTTTGATCAAATCAAATGGAAGAAACCGAAGAAGAGGTAATGATTTCACCACCCTTTTCCAAGTTCCTTCTTCTTCCACATCTTCTTACTTTTTTGTTACCATTCTAAAATAATAACTCCAGTATCATATATATACTGTGATGTTATTATAAATATGGTACAACCATATTCAGTATTCTATCCACCCATTGAATAACATGTCACCATACGTGCGTACGTACGGCTTACCGTCTCCACGTCGTGGTGTAATTGTTATTCAATATATTATTATTTGGATGGGTATAATAATGAAGTGTAACTCATGTAAATAATAAATATAAAATGTTAATGATTCTTTATAGATGATATACCATCCATTTATATATTATTTTAATATCAAAATAATGATATTGTCGCTCGTGCGTACATACGGACTACCGTCTCCACGAACGCGATGATATTCATTCTCCATCATATCCATTCAAGTATAATTATCATTTTCTGATTTAAAAATGATGTTTAAGGACTTGATATCATTATGGATATGAATAATATACAACCTATCCATTACAAATATGGATTACGTAATAAAACATATAAAAGAAAACGAGTAAGTTAACACCCGAAACAGCGATAATACTAAGACATTATTAACAAAGCAAAGTTAAAAGATCATATATGATATCATATTAATATATATGATTCTTGTATAATTTATTAACAATTATTTCACTATTATACAGAAGTTTAACCTACCCCAACCAAGTAAAAGTACTAGGTAAGGGGTTTTCATCTCACTCCTTATTCATGTGAGATTCATGTCATATTGCCACTATCACCTATTGTGTGGTGTATGTACTACCCATAATTATATTCTTTGTGTAATACACTCTAATTAATGTGTATTTACGTATTAATTATATGATACCTCTTTCATGGGTTGTATGTTTCATAAGTTACCAAATTGGTAAGGGTTATTTCGCAATCTCTTCATTATCCGAGGTTGTTTATACGTAATAATCTATTGGGATCTCTTTATCATCCACATCCATGTTTCTTAAAAATGAATTTCAAAACATTTTTACTATTTACTAGAATGTGGGTTAAAGTCATTTATACCCTTGTTTGACTTTTTATAAGAGGTTTATAAAGGAATCTTTCCGTCGTTTTCCAAACAAGGTGCTTTTTAACCCTTTTGACAAAATTAAGGTAAGAATGTTTTTTTTAACTTATACGGCGGGTGTGGCTATTTTCCATCTTTATAAAATCGTAAAATATTCCCTTACAAGATAATAATAATATTTTAAAAAAAATGTTTTATTTCATAAATATAAGACTCTTAAATGATTTCAAAATAGAAAGAGATATTTTTCTAAAATAGTCTTTATTTCATCTTTGTCAACATCCTTTGATGGATTTTAATCTTATTTGAAGTTGATTTATTATGATACAAAACATCCATATTTTATTGAAGGTTTTGTGATATTTTTGACTGTGGATAAGTTATTCTTATGTCACTCATGGTTTTTGTTTAGAGTATTGACATTTCATAAGTTATTTGTAGTCCGAATGTTTATGTTATATTTCAACCTTTCATTCAGATGAATGTGTTAGACAAGTATGTTCCGGGTTGGGGACCGGTAAAATTAAGCCCTCCGTTTTGGTCTCCGGTTATTAGAGGAACTCTGGTTTTGTCTCTGGTTATTAGAGGCACTCTGGGTTGGTGTCCGGTTATTAGAGGCACTGCGGGTTGGGTTCCGGATACAGTTGGCCCCAAGGTCTTGGGACGAGGCCTTGAAATGAAATTAAAGTTTATCATTATTCATTCCATCATTATGAAAGTGGTTATTGATTTTGCATGTGATTATTCAATTAGTAGAATATCCATGTGAATAAGTAAATGGCATTATTTCATTTTACTTTTGCCATACTATGTTGAAGTTCAAGTTTAAAAGGCATTTGTTTTAGTAATGCATTGCCTTAAATGTTTATGATTATTTTGAATGTTCCACTATATTGTTATCCTTACTGGGCATTTGAGCTCACCCCTTTTCTATGTTTTATTTTCCCCAGGATGTGAAGAAGTAAGTTATGAATGACCTGCAGGGATATTATGAGGGTATAATAGTGCGGACTGTGGAGACATTATGTTGTTGTAGTAGTTTTTCATTTTATGATGTAATGTAAAACTTATGAATATATCTAGTGTTTCCAAGGCTACTAAACCAATCGGTGTTTCGAGATTTGATCTTTCTTGTGATCATGACAATGTTATGTAATAATGAACCGACTCTAGGTAACTGGGATCGGGGAGTTACAGTTGGTATCAGGGGAAGTTTAGTACAAACCTTGGAAGCTAGATTTAGATAAACTCTGGTTAGAGCATATAGATTTAAGATGGACTTTGAGGATTAGTATTGAAGAACTTCCTAAAATTTTGGTATTGTAGAGATTTTGTGAGTTTTCTGAGCAATACATCCCTGTCTAGATACGAGCAGGTAGAGGCTGCTCTGGAACAGATGTACCTAGGGGTAAAACCTGAAAACACCGCTTTGAGCTAGACTCGAACGGGAACTGGTGCACGACAACGAGCCTTGCTGCACTCTTGGTTACGACACTCCCGGGGGATATGCTTAGGATAATTATCATTTTCTTTACAAACCATTATGAAGGGTTTATGTGGATTTACTTCCTCAAAGGATAAATTTATATGATTATTGATTATATCCATAAAATATTTAATTTATGTTATGTGTCTTACATGTTTGGGATTAGGTATTGTTATTCATAAACTAATCTAGTGTATGCCATTGTTTAGAAATGGCGCCTAGTAGAAGGAATGAGAACTCCAGCAATGCACATGATCCAAAGAGAAAGAAGGATCATATCTTTCATGGCCTTAAGCCAAAATTTATAAGAGAAATAATATCCTATTTATTATCATCATACAAAGAAATAATATCATGTGTTGATAAGATAAGTAAAGATTTTACTGAGTCCTATGGCTTTGAAGGGAAGTAAGAGAAGAAAAGGATGGAATAGAGAAATATGGATAAAGGGAAGAGGGAAAAGAAGAATTTTCCCATATATGATAACCGTGGGAAGAAACACCCTGGAAGTTGTCTGAAATGAATGGGAGTTTGTTATAAGTGTGGTGGAAAAGGGCACAAAGTACATGACTGCAGGGGTAAGAAAATGGTTTCAAATGTACAATGCTTCATTTGCAAGGAGTTTGGACACTATGCGAACCTATGTCCCAGTCATCAGAATATGCCGCAAATGATGTTATTGGAAAATAATCAAGTTATGATACTACCACAGATGAAGAGGAATGATTAGAGTTCTTATCTTTATTATGTCAATTGAGTGTTGTATCAACAATGTACTTGTTATAATAATTATGGAGTATATAATGATTGTACTGTAGTACTATTTCATTAAGGACTTGAGATTGTGTGGAACAAAGAAAAGTGACTCAATAGCAGGTTAAATTTTGGGAAAATATATGGTTGAGAGAATGATAAACCATAATATGGTTCTGATACCAAGGTAGTGATTTTAGAATAATACATGATTGATTTGGATAAATTATATTGGAAATTCTTGACTACCTTGAAACTAATTAATGATTTGTATATTCCATCATTGTTGGGGTTTAAAACATTTTTGGATTGATGAAGTATATCCATCATTCTATATGGAATAAGGGAGCATGAATGTAATCAATATGGATAATGGTAATTCAGGATGTTTCAGTGTTTTAAAAGAATACATGATGAAGGTATTCATATGCTATTACATGGTAAAAAGGATCTACATTATGTTTAACTTCCTTATAAATGTTGGATTGTGAATTTGGTCAGAAGTATTTTGGATAAATTCTAGTTTGAGATTAATTTTGTATTTCCATAAAAGGACAACCCGGAGGTCGGGCGGCAACCCGTCGCGTCCGGCAAGGCCGCGAGACTTGAACCCACAACCGAAGGGCGACAAGGGTGTATCACCTACCACTGGCCCAAGAGATGTCCTGGATTAAATAATGTAGTTTTTTTTTGAAATATCTGGTAGATGAATTATAAATTCGTTTATTTTGGAACCCTGTACGAATAGTATAAATAGAATTTTTTTACGAGTGAAGATGAGATTGTGGTAGAAATTTATTAATGGACAAAACTCTAATTATAAAGTAAGTATATCTCCTTATGATCTTATCCAATCTCACAAATAAATTCCTCAACATTAAGAAAAGGAACTTAGAACAAATATGTTGTCCTAGATGATACCTTAAATCATCACTAATTTATGGCTTTGGGATTGTTGGCCTTTTCATAGCCATGTTCTCTACCACTCTCCATCAGATAATTGATGGTTAGATTTCTCTTCCGTATCCATATTTTCCTACATGGAACCCTAGTATGTGTTATTTTCAGTAATCTTCATACTTTCCACTCTTTATTTTAAATAGAGGCCTCATTAATACATTTTTCGATGTGGGAATTTCAACTAAGATATTTTGAAACGTCAAAAATGTGTTATCCTAATACCCTATGTTTTGTTGAACCGATGGTATTTCAAATCATCATAGATTGATGAGTTTAAGGACCTCAACTTTATACATGTTTGTGATTGATGACCTCAATCACTCCCTATAAATATTTACGTTTTTCCTCCAATTATATGTCTCTAATTTCCACCAATGTTCTCCTAATCGAGATCATAATTTGGTGGTGACCCTTTCATTTCTCTTTTCCTCATATTAAGACTAAATTTTAGTTACCCAATTCCCGATGTGGGTTTTCCCACAAAGATATTTTTTATTTTCAACCTTTTATTTTCGAAGAACAATTTCAAATTGCGAGGACGCAATTTATTGAAGGAGGGGAGAATGTAACACCCCAAGATTTCATAGTGTGTTATTTCTTTAAAATAATACAATAACTTGCACTACACGCAACACCGAGTTCAAGCACACCATGATTTACAAATCAATCTGTTCAAAAGAGGTTATGAATTGTTTTAACTAAATTTTAAACTTTATATAATCCATATAATTTTAGAATCCATATTATGAGTTTCTTAGACATAATGTAAGAACAAATTCATTTTAAGTATTGCACTTTTACCAACTTTTAATAGTGAACCCATTTTAAATAAATTATTTTAAACTTTTTGAGTAAAGGGGGACATAAAAAAAATATAAAATGAAACATCCCAAGCTTCCACGGTACGCTTTCTTTTGAATAATACAGCAGTGTGTGTTGTACGCAAATTCGAGTTCTAACACACACCACAACCAATCAAACTAGTCATTATGAATAGTAATACCTACTTTTTGAAATTATATATATTTTATATTTCATAATGGACTTCATTTTTTGATTCAGAATATCGAAATTATCCTAAGGTGAAATTTTGGTACATTTTGGATAACTTTCATATTTTGATGAATAGTGAAAATTACTAAATTTTAATTAAAAACAACTTTTTTAATGAAAATAATTAATAGTGATAAATTATGAATTTGAGTGGTTTTAATGTATATTTATAATATATTTTTACCATTTAATATAATTTTGGTCATTGGACATAATTTTACAATTAAACCGAACATAAACAAGTGTCAATCTTCTGATAGTTATTATCTCTTAAAAACAAGCTTTTTGTTTTGACAGCGGGAATTAATTTTAAATTAATTTCTGCCACTTCTGTGTTTTGAATTTAGAAAAATGGATTCCATATTTGGAATTAGGATTTTCAAATTTTGTAAATGGGTAACTTTTATTTTTAGTCATTTTGAATAATTACTGCGGTAAATATTTTATTTACCATGGTTAAGGGTAAATCCGGTAAATAAGGGTTAAAAATTAATATTATAATAATACTAAATTATCCTAAAACGTGTCCTAGCCTTATTGGTTGACACATGTTCGACCACATGCATCTTTGGGTAGATTTTGTTACCCCATGGTGCAACTTATAGGTGATAGGGACACTTTATTTTAATTAAGTTAAAATGAATACAAAAATCACACAAGCATATATCTTTTAGAAAAACAATTTTTACATAGGGTAATATATGTTGGATTTTAGATTATAAATATTCATTAGAAAGATAAAAGGATTTCATACATAGGGTTATTTTATTTATAATTTTTAGACATTAAATAATTTAATTTATTTGTGACACAATGATGATGAATTCATTACTATAATAGTAAAAAATTAAAATAATTGATATTATAAATACCCAAATAAATAAAATATGAATCCTTTAATTAATTAAACTAATTTTCTAGGATAATAAGAAATATTATAATTTATTTAATTGACTTTTTTCGAAGTAATCAATCCGTTATGAGTTTCACAAAAATCAACTATTTAATAGTGTCAAAATTGACATAAAAGAGTTCTTAAAACAAATATTATATTATTAATTGATATTAAATTCCTAAAAATCTGAGGTTCGTACAAGAGACTTATATCATGATAGGTTCATCATTAATGGACCACTTGGGGGTCTCTTGGATTTATATAGTATGTTTATTAACCATATTATATAAAAATACAAAGAGACATTGTAAAAGTGAAACTAATTAACTTATAGTTAATACTTAAAGATAAGGTTAATATAAGTACCCAAACCTGTCTAAATTATATTGTTTGAGTTGTTTTCGACCCATACCCACCTTAATATTTAAATAATCAACTTTGGACCCATTAGAAACCGAATAAGAATTTATTATAAACAAATATTTCTAGCTTTTCCAAAGGTGCCCCTCACCCCTCTTATAAAAGGGCACTCCTCCTTCTCTTTTCTTCACACCCTAAAAGCCTTTTGGTTCGGCCAAACTCTGCCCAAATACTCTCCCATATTCCCTCAATACAACCTATAGTCCTTAGTTTGATCATAAAGCCAACCTATGGAGCCCTTTTGATCAAATCAAATGGAAGAAACCGAAGAAGAGGTAATGATTTCACCACCCTTTTCCAAGTTCCTTCTTCTTCCACTTCTTCTTACTTTGTTGTTACCATTCTAAAATAATAACTCCAGTATCATATATATACTATGATGTTATTATAAATATGGTACAACCATATTCAGTATTCTATCCACCCTTTGAATAACATGTCACCATACGTGGGTACATACGGCTTACCGTCTCCACGTCGTGGTGTAATTGTTATTCAATATATTATTATTTGGATGGGTATAATAATGATGCGTAACTCATGTAAATAATAAATATAACATATTAATGATTCTGTATATATGATATACCATCCATTTATATATTATTTTAATATCAAAAGAATGATATTGTCTCTCGTGCGTACATACGGACTACCGTTTCCACGAACGCGATGAGATTCATTCTCCATCATATCCATTCAAGTATAATTATCATTTGCTGATTTAAAAATGATTTTTATGGACTTGATATCATTCTGGATATGAATAATATACAACCTATCTATTACAAACATGTCTTACATAATAAAAAATATAAAATAAAACGAGTAATTTAACACCCGAAACAACGATAATACTAAGACATTATTAACAAAGCAAAGTTAAAAGATCATATATGATATCATATTAATATATATGATTCTTGTATAATTTAATAACAATTATTTAACTATTATATAGGAGGTTAACCTACCCCAACCATGTAAAAGTACTAGGTAAGGGGTTTTCATCTCACTCCTTATTCCTGTGAGATTCATGCCATATTTCCACCATCACCTATTGTGTGGTGTATGTACTTCCCATAATTATATTCTTTATGTAATAAACTCTAATTTATGTGTATCTACATATTAATTGTATAATACCTATTTCATGGGTTGTATGTTTCATAAGTTACTAAATTGGTAAGGGTTATTTCGCAATCTCTTCATTATCCGAGGTTGTTTATACTTAATAATCTACTGGGATCTCTTTATCATCCACATCCATGTTTCTTAAAAATGAATTTCAAAACATTTTTTATTATTTACTAGAATATGGGTTAAAGTCATTTATACCCTTGTTTTACTTTTTATAAGAGGTTTATAAAGAATCTTTCCGTCGTTTTCCAAAAAAGGTTCTTTTTAACCCTTTTGACAAAATTAAGGTAAGAATGTTTTTTTAACATATACGGCGGGTGTGGCTATTTTCCATCATTATAAAATCGTCAAACCTTCCCTTAAAAGATAATAAAAATATTTTTAAAAAAAATGTTTTATTTCATAAATATAAGACTCTTAAATGATTTCAAAATATAAAGAGATATTTTTCTAAAATAGTCTTTATTTCATCTATGTCTACATCCTTTGATGGATTTTTATCTTATTTGAATTTGATTTATTATGATACAAAACATCCATATTTTATTGAAGGTTTTTTGATATTTTTGACTGTGGATAAGTTATTCATATGTCACTCATGGTTTTTGTTTAGAGTATTGACATATCATAAGTTATTTGTAATCTGAATGTTTATGTTATATTTCAACCTTTCATTCAGATGAATGTGTTAGACAAGTATGTTCTGGGTTGGGGACCGGTAAAAGTAAGCCCTCCGGTTTGGTCTTCGGTTATTAGAGGAACTCCGGTTTGGTCCTCGGTTATTAGAGGCACTCCGGGTTGGTGTCCGGTTATTAGAGGCACTCCGGGTTGTGTTCCGGTTACAGTTTGCCCCAAGGTCTTGGGACGAGGCCTTGAAAAGAAATTAAAGTTTAGCATTATCCATTCCATCATTATGAAAGTGGTTATTGATTTTTCATGTAATTATTAGATTAGTGGAATATCCATGTGAATACGTAAATGGCATTATTTCATTTTACTTTTTCCATACTATGTTGAAGTTCAAGTTTAAAAGGCTTTTGTTTTAGTAATTCATTGCCTTAAATGTTTATGCTTATTTTGAATGTTCCGCTATATTGTTATCCTTACTGGGCATTTTAGCTCACCCCTTTTCTATGTTTTATTTTCCCCAGGATGTGAAGAAGTAAGTTATGAATGACTTGTAGGGATATTATGAGGGGATAATAGTGTGGACTGTGGAGACATTATGTTGTTGTAGTAGTTTTTCATTTTATGATGTAATGTAAAACTTATGAATATATCTAGTGTTTCCAAGGCTACTAAACCAATCGGTCTATCGAGATTTGATCTTTCTTGTGATCATGCCAATGTTATGTAATAATGCACCGACTCTAGGTAACTGGGGTCGGGGCGTTACAAGAATAGTTATTTGAATTATCCATATATAAGGGATAGAATCCTGTAAAGATTATTGAAGAAATATTTTTATATGACTACAAATTTGATCCAAGAATAGATATCAGTATCCATATTTCTCATAATATCATGAAGACCAACTAGACTACCTAAAATACAAATATAAACGACTTTATAATGTTTTCTAAAATGGATTTTTTTTGAAAGCCAATCTTCCTATAAGAAATCCTGATATATGAAAGATGTATTTAATCCAATATTAAATTATAAAAAGGTAAAATTCTTATTATATATCATAACTGTTCGAATATTTAATACTTTAACGACTAGACATTTAATGATGATGATGACAAATATTCAGGTCCCAACTATCATCTCAATTGAATCCACTTTCCTCTTGATACATGATTTATATCTATTTTTTTAGATTTTACCTCATGTGGTACAACTATATGATAATATCTCTTTATTCCATGTGAAATAAATATTCACCGAAGACCTCTATCTTGTGATTCAAAACTTATAATATGAGAACAATGTGAAATTTCCCCTAATTAGTTTTTCAAGTCCAAGTCATATGAACCTAAATAACATGATATTAAATCGGAAGTTGAGTGATTTTAAACTATGTAGAAATTAATAATTATTGAATGAAATTCAACTAAAATTAATATAGTCCATCCACATGACCTTACACTCACGACAGTATCCTCCCATTTATGGCCTAATCCCCATGGATGAGATATAAATCCATGTAGACAATTACCAGCATATGGATAATATCCATGATTCCATGGTGAATATAATTATATAAATGTAAACCATATTTCATATATGATATACACCAATATAGGAGCCTTCAACGTAGGTTTATGAATCCTTAAATCTATGAAAACTGATAAATTTCTCCAGCAAAAAAATTCCATCTCTCTATAAATATGTAATTGATATGGTCATGTTTTCCCTATTATGGATTGGTTTATTTATGCTATTAAGTAAATAAATCCCTCATGTCATGTTTCTATACATTTGATAGGTATTCAATAATATCATTTTCATGTGAAATGAAATTTGTTAGTTCACTTCTTCAATGTGTGAACATAAACTATATAAAACCTTCTTCATTTTCATATGACGATATAATATACCAAAAATGGCCATCCTACATGAATATAATTTTCTGAGTGTAGTCTATTATATATTACAAAGTATTCTAAATTTGAGAAATATAAATATAAATCAGTATATTCCATATAAGAAAATAGAGGATGTTAAAATTCATCTTTATCCCAAAAATTGTAGGTGTTTGTGACACACCATTTATTTTTTCCATGAATTACATAATTCCCATTTTAATATAAAAATGGTATTTGAACCATTTCTATTCACATTCTATGATACTAATGATCCACTCTAATCCATACTATATAAATTCTTATAGTTATTATCCTTTATATAAACAATGATAGTCTTGATTTCTATTCATATAGGATATATAGTAATGTCGAGAATATATGTTTTGGACTCAACAATAAGTAATCATCCATATGTTATCATTCATCATCACCGGATTTTGGAATAATTTTAATTTTAATATTCATTTATTCTATAACTATATTTTATATTATTATACATACATGAAACATTGAGAATTAAATGTTTGAATATATATAATCTTTCATTGGATACTTGCAACAAGTTTATACAAATCCATGGGACACCTCAATAGTACTAAAGATCATCCGTGAAACCAAATATAGCCCTTCTAACTAGATGCAACATCATCTAGATGAGACAGTTTTAAAATATATATATTCCAATATAAAAAATTTATTGGAAACAATCAATCAAATATTTTTATGTTATCATCGTTGGTGTACATATCTGATTTTGATATTATAATTAAAGAACATAAAAACAATCTTTATATCTTTCACTTTATTTGTTAATACATTTTGAGATAACTCTTTAAGCATGATCCATTTTTGTGATATTATATATCACCATTAGTATTTGTCATAGAACCAAAATTATAAAATATCACACCACTTTATGAGACACATTTTAGTTTCCTTGAGATCCCCTATTTACCTCAATTTTTTACCTCCCTAGGAAATGTATATTTTCTCAAATACAAATGTTCCAAATCCTATAAAAATTAACTAATTCAACCCGTTAAGATGATCTATACTATCACTGAGAACCTAATTTGTGTCAAGATTCATCTTCCATAAAATATATATAATATATCCCTATTTTGGTCAAATCTATAATCCATTAGACCCTAGATATTTTTAGGCACACTTATACAAATTTAAATTTTAGAAACATGTGTTCAATTATTTAAAACCCTAAAACATATTAATATTTGGTCAATGTTATACGACTATAATTATTATCCCATGATGTTTAAAGTATAATGAACCTTAATACTTATATGTGAAAAAGTACACATTACATTTCATGTTAAATCCCTTAAATAGAGGGATAATAAAAAGTTAATTTCCCACATGATAACTAATTATCTCTAATTTATTCAGATAATGATAGTGGGTAAAAATGAAAAAGGAATAAATATATTCAATACTATGATATTTCTTTATAAAAAAATCTATTATCATTAGGCAATCTGGGTATGAAGAAATTAAATAAATTTCATGTTATAACCCATAACCCCAGATATGTGTTAACTATGTGATTGCGTAACATTTATGACGATCCATCCATTCATGAGTACTGGATTTTCTATTAGATTACTATATTACTAATGTGTTTAAACCCACAACAACCTTCCATGGATTTCAATATTACGTTAAACCATTTATAAAGGACACCTATTCATGGTAATGATCTTGAAAACTTCGATATTTAGTTCTACTAATGACCGACTTCAAAATATTCAATAACAGGCCTTATGATCTATATAATCATGGGATGGATTGATATAGAACCATTTATTTGGATTTTGTTAGTTCTTATCACTCTCATAACTTAACCAAATCATCATCCCCTAAATCAATCACCAAATTATATGATATAAGTAACTCATAATTTGATCACACAAGTATATTTAAATACCATTAATGATATAAATTTTTGCATTGTACTCATACTTAATGAGAGAATGTGACACTACATTCATAAATTTTTACCATCCTTTTTATAGTGAACATATATTGAAATAAATGATAGTTCAATCATCATGATCATTAACTATGTGCGCCTCAATAAAAGTCACTCCATATAATAAATGGTTGTATTCATGTGATGCTTTTATCATACCATTGAACATAGACAATAATAAAATTTTTGTTAAATCTATATGACCTTAAACTAAATAATATTCAGTCAATTTTAATGGGCCTCAAATATCTACAACCTCTCGTTCGAGCATCATGACCATAAAATGAATCCACCCAAACATTTTTTCATCTACAATAATGAAATTTTTCTCTCCATTCATGTTGGATTATCATTATCCATGTCTCCTAGGAGACCACCTGACACATTGATAATAACATTATGGACACAATCTATAGTGACATCAATTCATTTATTTACCTTAAATATCATTTACATATAGTCTTATTACTATGATCATACACAATACATACTATTCACATATGTTTCCATTATTAATAACATCGGTAACTTTATTTACATTTTTTTATTTAATATTTTACTCTGATTACTACAAAAACATTTCTAAACAATTTATGAACATAAATACTCATAACATTTTTCTATCTAGAAAGAACTAAAATATTACAAGTATATGTACAAACTTCCCTGATGATAACCTTGAAATGGAGTCTTGGAAAATTTCTGATAATTTTCTCATTAGGAATCAAACATTTATGACTTATAGAAAATTAATTAATTTATAAAAATTGTAAAAATCATGTTATGTTCAATACCAATAAAGGGAAGAATTAGTAAAATCTATATTCATTATTAATAAGTCTCTTTATTGTGGCTAATCCAAAAAATTAAGGATTGTAAAAAATTGAAACAATTGGATTTTATGTACAAAATATGATTTCAAAACTAGTTTATTTATAGTTACTAGGATACCTTAACTAAGGTATATTTAGAATACCCATCTATTCCCTATCATATAATATTTTTCACATGTTGTGTAATATGTTTATATACATAACATTAGGTTTCATTATCCTCTTGAGAATTAGAATCCTCATTATAAAATTCACCCTCTAGATCATAATTATATTTTGTCATCTTATTCCACATTTAAATGGTCCAACGGTAGTGTTATTGTGATTTTATCCATGAAAAAATATATTTATGAGATTCACCAAAGAGAAAACCATATTGAACATATAAATTGAATATATCGAGTGTTATGGTGATGGTATCTATTATTATATGAGCCAATCCTAGGAGGCAACCATGATCCACATCTGAATGGTGTAATTGTACTGTAACAATGACTGTATATATACCTACATTTATCACTGAGAAAAAGTTCAGGATGAAATATCGCTGAATAAATTGATTTTCAAATATTTTTTCTGTTTTAATTCCAGTTCAATGCTCATGGTGCTTCAAGTTATCTAAATATATTTCATCACAAGTTTTTATGATTTCCATGATGTGATAATTAGTGTAAAACATATGTCGGATGATTGACAATAATTGATATTTATTTATTCTTTCATATTATAAAAGAGGAATATATGTATCGACATTTTTAGAGCCCCTCTTTGTGATGATGATATATTAAAAAAATTCCTTCATAGAGGCCCAACGTTCATAAACTAATTTTAAGGCTTTGTTATACTATAATGATTGTTTTATAGTTCCATAGATTCAAAATTCATTGATAAATGGAGACTATCTACCTTAATAGTGGCCTTTTTTCCCACATTTTGAATCATCAAGAATATTTTGGTATCCTAATACTTTTCCCTTAGAAGAATTTTGCATGCACTGGATGAATATTTAGTGAGTATCCTCCTTTCTTGCCCATATATATTTCTACTAATCCAACTTCATTTAATGGTATTATAATTAGATAGATACAATATTTAGGTTATTAGAGATTAGAGTAAATTAATCCATTAATATTAAATTTTGGATTTTGGTTCATTCTTCAATTCATGAATAATAACCAACATAGTATCGTGGATAATGTCTAAATTTTTTCCCCTATTTCTAATGTTTTTTGTTGACAATGGTGATTATGAAGACTCATTCACAGTTCATGCAGGTTAATCTCAAATAATTTATTAAATATATTTTTCCATGTATCACATGGAGTGATATGGTTAAAACTCGGAGTTTATTTGTATGTTTTACATTAACTATGGAAAAATATAACATATTTCAATATAAATTCAACAAAGTAAAAATTATGTATAATAATTCAATTATTATTGGTATTGGTAAACAACCATACATTCTATTCATAGGTATATAGATCATAGGAATGAAGTATTATATAGTTAGATAATCTAATTATGCCTGAAGTGATGTAAGTGATATTAAACGTAAAATTAGTCAATAAGTGAAATGATTTGGGATGTTAAATAGGGATACCTAACCTTTTCCATTTTCATAAGTGTATTTATTATTATTGTAACAACCACTGTTAAATACATATGGAAATTTCCTCCATTAATTGAATTCTTAATAGTAGGATTATCGTTTTCAATCATCGAAGTTCTCTCATCTGCATGTACTATTAAACCATTATATCTATCTACTAAACCAAGGATACCAATTTGGTCTTGAACAAATCCAAAGATGGATGATTCATAAGTATGATTGGAATATATTTTTGAAGGATTAATATCATATTAATTATATATATTTTACATTTTAAACCTCTCTAGATTAGGGTAAAGAGGAAGATACCTCTATGGATTCTAGGATATTTTTGATCAACTGTGTGTCCCCAAAAAGGAACAATAAAACAACTTATGTTTGAGAAGATTCAATAGGTGTTTCATTACATCATATTAAAATTTCATCACCATACCTAAACCATATAGTATAATAATTGTGTGGGTGTGTGGAATAATTGATTCTCTTTCTCCCTACCGCTTGGGTACAACAGTCCTTAAATTATTGGGTTTAGACTCACTCAGGATCCAAATATTGGTGACATCATGAATCACCCCAAATAATATAAGTAATTGAGAATATATATCTAATTATATTATATGTTATCATTTTGATTAATATATGTCTGAAAATTAATTTAAATATGACTTGGATACATACCTTTCTTACAAAGGTTGACATGTTTGGACAATAACATTTCCCTCTATCAGTGGAGAATTTAGATTGATGGGGGGATATAGCATCATTTTGAATTTTTCAACATGGGAGGAGTGAAAATTTTGAAAATGTTCAGAATTTATATTCTTGTTAGAGTTACTGGACTAGAATTAGTTTCCTATTTTTTGGAGGGTTCAAAATCTTTACACATTTGGGAGTGTCTTTAGTAGTATATATTTGCATGACTGTTTCTTAAAACATCACCATCATCCTCTGAAATGTTATGTAAAAATTTTATATAAGTAATTATTATCCATTATAAAAATTAAAATTTTTGGATATTTATTTCCTTAGTATTGAAAAAATCATCATACTCCTCGATGGGATGTTTGAACACACCTTTAACAGTGCCTCATTCAAGAATATATCTAAACATGTTTATGGAATGCATCTCCCACAACGTAACATTGAAGATAATCACTAGTAAAAGAATTTGTTTGATATTCCTATAACATTATTTTTAATTTTGAAATCCTTACACACCATTATTTCCTCATGTTATGGAATATAGAGGACTACATGAAGAAAGTCCCCTAGATCTCGACATTCGTAATTGAAGGACCATATTTCTAGAATTGAGTAGCCTCATGATACACATATTCAAAAGAAACATTGGTTGGCCTTGAAATAGACTATAAGTCTATTTATTTCATAAATTTGTTTAGTATATTATCTATAACTGGGGTCTCTTATCATCATCATTAGCTAGATAATATTAGCATAGACTCGGGTCTCTTTTACTCTTTAATTATTTGTCAGTATGAAGAATGTGGCTTTGAATAACATAATAAATATAGACTCTCTCCAATTTCATTCCAATTTCAAATAAATATGGTATTTTTTCATCCCCAACCATGAGACACCTAAAAAATTAACGTGATAATTTATTCTCATAGTATTCTCAAAGGGTAGGAAGAGAACTAAGAATTGGACTACCTTGGTGATAAACCAATAAGTTCACATGACATAGGAAACATTATCATGAACTATGTGTATCAACTTTTCACCACTAAATTGATAGTTCAAGAAAAAATTTGGTGTCTAAAAAACATTTAATTCCCATAGTAGTGATATAGATAGCTAGTTTATTCACCAAAATTGACATCGAATCTTATATAAAACATAATGCTTATAGAAAATATCATGATACACTTGGATACCTATTGAATAATATCATAAATCTGTTATTTATGACTGAGCTATAAGTCTACACCAAAACATCATCATTATCAATAATATATGTTTCTTGATTTAAATGGATAAATTGATTTTTGAGTAATGATTTAGAAGTCTACGTGATGAAATATACTTTAGAGAAAAAGGAATGATGCCATAGACTTCCTAGATAAACCATGATAAATATGTAATCAATGATGTTGACATAAAGATGGAGTGCATATAAAGATAAATTCATTACCACTAATACCCATAGGACATGAAATAATCATAAGACAAGGAATTATGACATTCCCTTATAGACCTATAATTGGAATGGGATGGAATGTGAAAACAAGGGTATCTAAAGGCCCATTGGATCTATTTATTCTTTCATGGACACTATAAAGAATAAATTTAGATATGGTCCATAATGGAATTTTTGTGTTCTAAGTTGATAGTTTTCTATTAAATTTACAAAAATATCATCAGTCTAGTTAATTAAGGGACGTCAATGATACAATGATAACCCCCACTCTTCATATAGTCCATGATTTAATATTAGAAAATAGGTGACCATATAAACCTATTTCATAACTCTATAAAACCATAACATAAACTTTTAGTTAGGCCCATTTTACTGGGGCATTATCCATGTCCACATCCATACTTTATAGTGGATGTTAGACCACATAAAAATTTCTTTCTCTATTTTTTAGGAAAAACATTCATAGATCACAAGGTAATATAAAAATTTATATAGAATCATCAAATGTATAATTTTTGGGAATAAACGCATCATAAATGTCCCCAAATATGGTAACCTAAGAGATTACATATATCCCCCACACAGTGAATCCCTAATCTCATGTTGCAGGTCGAATGAATTTTTTTGGCAACCAATGGATTAATATCAATAATAATAAATCAGATTCATTAAAAACATACATTTTACATATATGAATGGATTATTAAAAAGATAACACTTCCATATCACCCATGAACTCAATGCACATCTTGTAGACAAAATACACCCACAAAAATTTATACTTGATTACATCTTTAAGTTGTAGGTCTGAGTATATATTCAATAACTATCATATAATTAGGAGTGGAATGTTCAATAATAGATTAAAAATTTCATTTGAGTCATTGATATGTGTGTATACATGATAGGGGAGTCTTTAGTGTTTTGAAATATAAACTCTTAACTAGTTCCCACATAATGTTGTAGGCATTGTGAGAATAAATATTAATACTACCTACATTAGTTTAATTTTAAAAAAAAATTAGTGGGGAATATAGTCATAAAATTTTTGGATGATTAATATTATCAAAATTAGATGACTATATAATGCATGGATCAATGAATATTTTTTTGTGATTCTTTCAAAAAAATAATTGTAATATACATTAAAATTATTTCAAATTTATCAAGATAACTCATACAGATAATATAAACAATTTTATTGATCCATATGTCATCCTAAAATTTCAAATCAATCAATAATGTATGATTTTTTTCATTCTTATGTATGTTGAAGTGGTTAACTAGTTTGATTTATCAATAATATGGTGGATACTATGAGGAAATTTTATGAATATCCCGGAATCACATGGTGAAAATTTGATAATGTAAAAATTAGTCCATCAAGGTGTTTCATCCCATTACTTTTATGATGTCATTAAATCAACACCATAACCTTTTATCATATAAAAAAACCATTACACCATAGACTCACCCTATTCAGTTCACTGTAGTGGGACGGTTGCCTGAGGCTTATATTCTTAGCACTATGTATTTTAGGTAGTTACCATTTTTAGGGGATTGATCATACATCAAGATATAGTACGGTGAAATGGGATTATGAATGATTAATCATGATAGGATTATAGTGAGAATTTGGGGGGAATTATGGGTTCCTATATATTTATAGGAATCACAATGGTTCTCCCAAGGGATCATGTGAATCAAATAGAACCTAACATCCATGTCTATAGGTTGAGTACAAACCTGTTAAACTAAGATTCTACATAGGAATTGGTTTTCATCTATTAAAGCCACATTCATTCCAGTGTCATTCTAAGAAAAGAATTTGATACTACTTATTCGAATAAAATCTATTTTTGAAGGGATTATTTTAATATAACTCCATCATGAAAAATGATATACACTTTTTAATTGCTCTCCTCAACTTCTGTTATCATTATTAGACTTCACAAAGGTTTCTATATCATATATATGACTTTGGTAGCTCGATTTATGCATCGATGAACCTTGTTAAATATTTTGAATTGTCCGTCTCTAAATATTGGGTGATTTATGAGTGCATGATTCTGAGTCTACATGAAAATAAAAATCGGATGATTCACTTTGTCTAAGAGGTTGATTTGATTTACTCATGGTCTAATTCTCCACGAAAGTGCCCCATTTTATGTTTTTATTATTCCACTAGACTTATTATTTTTATATAAAAAGGTATACCTCTATTTTTTATATTTTGGATAGTTTTCCCAAACACACCTTGTCATTCCAAGACCCTTCAATTTATCAAATGTTAGGGAATATTTTAGGATAATTTTGTGTTATAGTGATAGAAATCTCTCTTTTACCTATAATATTGAACCAAACAAATTTTTAGAGGTAGATGATTCTATGACACTTGTGAAGTGGGTGTGAGTTGGTGAATAATTCGGTGAAAATCACTTGTCCTCTTTGAATCATGGGTGGATGATTGCAAGATTTGTTGGTGATTGGGGATCTTGATGCCTAGTTTTCAGTGAAAACCCAGTGTAGAGGGAGTTTCCATGAGTGGAAATTATTTACAAATGACTTTGGTGAGAGATGATATAGTAGTTCTTGACTCCCTTACACAAAACGTGGAATGGTCTTTGACTAAGGAAAATATCGACGAAAAAGTTTCCCTCATGGAGAGAGATTTGGTAATTTTCATGAAAACTAATCACGATCCTCTACATATAGGGAACGATGAGGGGAATTACAGTGTTGAATTATTGACAAACATGGTGGTTTCTCCTTGTTTAGAGGATGTTTTTGAACATTAGGGGATTCCTTTAGATGAAAAGAAGGAAATTATATGTCAAAAGATCCTTGAATACTCAATACAAGGTAATCCAATTGGTTGTGAATTTAATATGAATGACTCATATTAGAGAACTATATACTAGTTGGTGGGATACTAGGTCACATGAAAACAGTAGACTCCACAGGATATCCAATTCTATAACAGATTTGATGTTCTGGTGATTAAAGGGTTACCTCAAGACCAGAAGAATGACATTGAATAATAGACAATATGTGGGAAGGAGTCTGGTGGGGAATACCCTTTCTATTTTTCAAAGGTTACTGAAGGAGGGAAGCATACTAAATCTTTGTAAAACATAATAAAAAATTATGGACATAAAAATAACTAGAACTCACAAAGAAGCATCTTGAATAAATGGAATAAAATTAAAGATATTTTTTATTACTCATAACTTCGAAATCCAATGGAGACTAGGTCAGGTAAAAAATTAAATCCAAAGATAAGGACTGCATATCTGCATCTGTTTCTAATATACCGGGAATCCTTGATGTAGTGAGGCCTAATATTTTTGAGAATAGTGACGAAACAACAAGTGTCGAGGATGTTTTTCAAGGAAGATTCCAATGACTACTTATGCACTCAGATGATTAAATGGTGGAGAATTTTCCCACTATAAATTATACAGAATAATAGGCTAATATCATTATGGGAAGGGCACTTTGTGTGGTTACAAATTGTGAGAAGGCTTCTTGGATCAACAAACAAGTCCTTATAATTGTAAGGGGATTAAATTAATGGAATATAAGTAAGCAGGACTACATTTAATCTTTGGAGATTTTTTTTAACTTTGTGGTCATTATTAATGATGTTCTAGATACACAAGTGTACACTCTCTCAACGAAATTATATTTGGGTGTAACTCAAAAATAGGCATTAGTTTTTTTCAATGATTTTTTTATTTCATATGTGGGTTTTCCTCATGTTTGAACTTATGTGGTTTATAACTTTTATTTAAATGTTTTTTCTAATAAATAGTTAATTTTTCATAGTTTATACTAGCCAATACACTAGAGAACCATTCACATGAAGGAATATATGAATAAATTAAACCACATGGGTGAGTCCACTTCCATGATTGATCATTATAGAGACCAATTTACAAAAAACTCTACTAGAGTGACCACTTCCTCATAGCATCATTATAGAAAACCCATTAACCTATATCTAATTGGTAAGCAATTTACCCTATATTAACTAGGCTGACCAATTTTCTAAATCTCTACTAGGGTGACCTCTTTTATAAATCTCTTCTTGGAAGACTATTTTACAATTGCTTCACTAAGGAAACCACATTGCCCTATATTCACCTAGGGAACCTCATCAACCATTATTCACATAAGAGAACCTTTTTTACCTTATATCCCTTAATATGTTACCATGAAAACATTAATTTCACTAGTATAGTGTCCCTTTATCTAGGTCTGATACTCATGCAACTTTTTATCAAGACCTCCTATAAAAAAAACGGATCAGACCATTAGTCATGTATGAGTTCCATATTTCAATAATGTATTATATTGATAGAGTTACTATATTAAATTTTTTATCAAATATATGTATATCCATTAAGGTGATATTGGACATGTATTCCATTAATAATGAGGGTTACTAACATAATGACACTGGGTATCTCTATTCTAGCACAAGATGCTAATCATTGTTCATATTTCTATTTAATGAGCAATACTAACATAGGCTTCATATCTAGGTTTTACCCCTAAAATACTCATATAAATTATATCACCATCAATGTAAATTATTGTTATAGGAACAACCATATCATTTAACAACACATTTATTTTTAATCAAAATTTATGGTCTCTTACTCTCAGGAGGTATGTTTGTGCTTCATTAAGGTATAATCCCCATCCATGAATTCGTTGATGGTTAAATGACCTAGGACTATTAAATTATATGTTATAATTGGAATAGGAAATCAATTAAAAATGGAATAAATATTTGTTATAAGTCTAAATTTTCTATTATAGTAGTTTTACTTCATTACACTGTTATCATTAGGAAATATGTTAATTTATATATAATGAGATGAAAATGTATATCATCTACCAAATGGTCTATTTCCCTTCCATTAAGGACATCAACATCCTCGTAAAATGATGTTCAAATGTATGACCATGTCTTAGTCACATGATATCAAATATTATGAAAATTTCCATTTGATATAACATTGAATTTCATGGTATTATCCCAAATTATTTCAATATGTTGTCCTACTCAAACTACCTGGGATTTGATTATGATATAGGAGGAAGTATAAGAAACCTATATGAGGTTAAAATGAAACATCCTAACTATCTTCATCCTCCTACATCAGTTATTATTCCCTATGATCCAATATTTCTTTACATTGTGGTATAAATTCCCTTTGACAACCATATTAAACTTTGTTATAGTCATGTTCTCTATGAATCAATCCTAATGAGTAAATATTCCCTGTGAAATTTTGTCATTCCAAATTAATTGATCCATTTTTCTTGTGAAAATGGTTATCCATTCTCTAGGACTAAATTCCCTATTGACCTTCATTATTTGGCCACAAAACTTATGAGACCATATCATTCTCAGTTAAAAATATCCCCATAAGAAAAACATAGAGCTCATAAAATAAGTCCATGTTACATGTGAAATAACCCAATCATCATTGGTTTATATCACTTTATAGGTTGTCTAGTAAGGTTATATAATTTATAAGTTCCAAAATAACCATTTATTATTCTCTTATGTGACTAATTTATATCAAAATAATAATAAACATATTTGAATATTCCATGGTCACATGATCATAATGGGAATCATAATGATCATTTTCATATGAGCATAAATATGTTGAAATTCCCCATTATTTTGAACCAAACTATGTGTGTATATATCCCAAATCAAATAACTATAATCAAATTATTTGTCCCATAATGAAGATTAACTCTATTGTGACCTATTCCATTGATTTAAACCTCTAAATAGTCAATCATTAAGAAAAATATAATGAAAATAAAATATATTTAAAATTTACCATTGATGATTGAACACAAAATATATATAGATATTTCAATTTGTGTGGAATATTGTGTTCATTCATATGTTAAAACCCATTCATTGTTTCTCAATAATTTTTTGAATTAGGTTAACTAGTCCCACATTGGGAATTGAGTGGGATTCAAAAATACAAATTAAATCTATAAGATATTACACATGTAGAAAAATAATCCCCTCAATGTGCGTGAATGTGCATGAAATAACATTCACTCAACAAATGTGCATCCCAAGTATCACATGTTAATTCCAAATGACATCCTCAATTTCAATAAAAATACATTTGGGATTAGATAAAAATCATCCCTAAATTGAATTTTTAATAATATAGGGAAAAATAGATGATTAAAACATCAAATTATTCTGAGAGAAAATAGGTATGTAAATATTCAAATATATATATATATATATAATAAGGTATTTGGTTTGAAACTATTTAATATTTCCATGGACTATAAATAAAAAGAATAAGATTCTTTATAATGAAAATAAATCAACTATATTAATTTATCCTTGATTTAATTATTTGAATTAAGCTATTCATTAGATCTTTTAATGTGACTACACGAAGAATAAGATTATTTAGTACACCATAATTTCCTTCATATTCTTAAAATATAAGATACTATATAATATATCTAATGGAATGATGTTATTATTACCCATATGAATATAATAATTACTTATGGGAAGCATGGAAATTTTCTTGCATAGTTTAATGATATATAAAAGAAAAAAATACAAATGGGTTATAGTGAACTAACATTCCATGATTTTATAGTTTCTATTATTTTTTGGAGATTTTTACCATTTTCAAAATGATATAGTGTTTTTCAATGAAGTGGTGAGTCAATATGAGAATCCACTTCTGGATTGAATCGAATAGATACCCGAGAATTTACTTTAAGTTTTGGAGGATTCTTCAACCTTCCATTTATATATATGTTTAGCGTAAATGTAAAAAATCACCCCAAGATTTATTGTTAATGTAAATGACAACCCAAACACACAAATAAATGTTTTGAACATTTTTGGTGGACTTAAAACGCTATTAGGATCAACACCATTGATTCATTGATTTTTTATACATTACAATTTTCCAATAAATCATTTAAATTGTGAAATATGAATATCTTTATGGGATGAAATTAATATCATCATCATGCTCGGATGAGGTTGGTGAAATGATACTTTTGATAGAAAGACATTTAATTGAAATGATTATGAATATTCATGAAATATAAAACAAATTAAACTATCAAAATGTATACAAAATATTAATACTGAAAATAGTCAAAGTGAGTTTGAGAATTGTATAATAAAAAAATTACTCCGTTTAAATATATCATTGGAAGATAACCATCTGGATTGGATAGAATCAAAAATATAATCCTAGGTATGTTACCCCTTTAATATGATTTATTAGAAAGGATTTATGGCATATAGACTAGAGGTTGCAAAAAAACCTAGCTCATCTATGCAATAAGTTCCATGTATATTTCTTGAGAATATATGTACATAAACACTCACTTTTACTATATTCAAATTAGGTATAGCTGGAGAATGACCTCTATTATGAGGTCAATATAGTAATGGTCATTTATGGTAGAAAAAATGTATTTTGAAACATAAAAACTCACCTTAACATATTAATTTAAAGAAACAACATGAATGAAGATGAGACATTTGAACTTATTGATACAATAAAACCAAAATACCCCCATATTTTATCACCCAAGTATTTGGGATTATTTTTCAATAATGATATTGTTAATGAGAAGAATAATTAAATAATTACTTATTTTCAATATGAAAATTTTGATAAAAATATATCTATGTCAAATTTAGTATAATATAAAACAAATTCAATATATAATACAATAAACACTATAATATTTTATCATTAAAGAAAATTAAATCTATATAATAAATAAACTATCTATAATATAAATTATTCAAATGTTAAAATAGAAAATAAAAAAATATTATGAATTTTAAAATCCATAGGTCAATTCTTTTATAGAAATATCACATGGATGAAAATAAATTAAACACCAAAGAAACTCATTATAAAAATGATATAATTTTTGTAATTTTTTTATTAACAATAAATAAAAATCTAGGTTAATGGATAAATTTGTAAATAATTGTTATTTTTTATATTTATAAACCTAGTATGTTTATTAAAATAGTAATATAATAGTTTGAAAAGTAACATTTCTATTATAATTGTAACATGATTGATTGAAGTGAAAATACCATGAGAAAAGTAAAATTTTAAAAAATAATACATAGGGAAAATATTATTATAAAATTAAAAAAATATAATTACATAAATTAAATATTCAATTTATTTATCTCAATGGTAATATATTTTTATTTATTTATAAATTGTTTATAACATGTTTTTTACAAAATAAAATTTTCATTCTTTAATAAAATATAAAATTCGGCTATGTTAGTTTTTTTTTTGATAAAATGGATTTAATTTCTGGAATAAACATGTTAATATATTTCAAAATAATTTTTAATATATTTGTAATAAAAAAATTAATTTTAGGTGAATAGTAAAAAACTTTTTTTACGAATAACAAATGTTTGTTGAAAAATATTATAGTAATAGTGACATAAAAATTAAAACACAATATAAAAAGAATTTTTTAATAAGATTAAGAATGCTTTTGAAAACACTAAATTCAATTTAAAAATATCTAATATAATTTTTCAAGATCTAATAATTAATAGTATTACATAATTCATTTTTAAATTTTTTCCCTTGTATTATTTTATATAAAATACTAAATTTAGTGTTGTAAGTTAAAAAAATAAATATGAAATTTTATTTTCATTTTAATTATATTAATATTCACATGTTAGACAACTATTATATGTTTTTGTTATGAAATAACATTTTATTCATTATATAATCTCAAAATACAACTCCCCTTTATGTAAAATTAATAAATCTCATATAATAGAAAATAATTGACAAAATCCATTATATTTACAACTATATACTAAATAAAATTAAATATGATTTTTTCATATTTTGAGATATTCTGGTGTCGCCAAACCAAAATTTCTCAATTCATTAAGTGTCTTATCAAAGGAGTAACTTCATGGGTGTGGTGACCTTTCTGCATTTTCCCACAATTATTTCCTTCTCTTATTCTTCAATTCACATTCTCACATATAATACAATACTTCCAAAAAATGATTAATAAGTATATTATCAATATATTAATGATACTAATCTATTTTAAAAATGTTTGTTAGAGTATATAAGTGTGTAAGTTTTTTATTTTATCTCTCAATACATCATTTTGAAAAAGTCCTAGTAATGGTTGAATTTACGAAAATAATAATGTTTTCTGTTATTTAATTATCAATGTCATCCTAAATTCTAATAATTAAACACACACACACACACATATATATAATATTAATGTGCAATTTTATTAATTATTCATCACTTATTATTAATTTTTACAATTAAAAAAATAAATTAATAAAGATTTATAATATTGAAATTAAAATGAAACTTCTGAATTATACATCTAATAGAATAATTTTGTAATTTATGAATACTTAAAAAATTAAGAAAATAGTAAAATTCATAATGTATTAAATAAATGGATGAAATATACCTATGGATAAATATTTTAATAAATATATTTTTGTTATATAGGAGGAGTAAGTGAGATGAAATAAAATGAGACCTAATATATAAGTACTATGAAACTAATTTTTTTTCATTAATTGTTATATGTTATATAAATCTATTTTTCTTATGATTCTTACAAAATATATTATATATTTTTTTTTAATTTTCATTCCCTTTTACCTTTCTTTGGATATTTGTATTTTTTTCGTGAGAGGAATTATTAACCATGATCCAATGATTAAATTTAATGAATTTATTTATGAAATTTATAATTAATCTTAGTACACTATTTATTTCTTTTATATAAATAATTTATGTTTCATCTCATAATACAAATTAATTACCAAAATTTTGTTTTGTGGCCAATTATTTTCTACACATCACATTTATTCGTTGATATATGACTTATAACATTAGTATGGGACCCATTATTTTAATAAAAAATTAATTCATATTTCGGATTAAAATATAATTTATTTATATATAGAAGGCATGATTATGCAGACATTATAATGTAATGGAAAGTACATAAATAATATATATTTATATAGAATTCGGTAATATATCATATCTAATGAGATTATTATGCATAAATCTGATTCATTTAGCTTTTTAACAATGTTATACTTGAACATTGTATTTTTATCTCTATCTATAATGTTACATTGTATTTATAATAAAAATTGTTGTATATTTTTTATGTTTCATTATTATTCATGTTTCAATTAACTTAGATTCATCAAATGATTCTTCTGTTTATTATCAGGTTCTTGGGAATTTATGATGATGATTATTCTATCCTTTTTTAGTCTTGTTTATTCATTTCTTAAATTCCTCATTATATTCCTTCCCAATATTTACTGTTCAGATCCCATGATCATTGATCCATGTCCATGACGATTAGATATATTCAAATAATTGTGTAGAACTGAAATAATTCTATACAAGTATATTTAATTAAATTTTATCATTTATAGGTTCTTATCTTCAATAAACGCAATATTATCATGATGTTAATCCAATGGATTATTAATTCTATTATATTTTTCAAAAAAAACATGGTGAAATATTCATGAAAAAATGGTAATAGTTTTTATAACTAATGAATTTTTTCCGTAGTTGGTGTACATATTTTACTTCAGGGTTCTAGGAATGGGAAATTCCCTGTGTAAAGTGTTAGAGCATGGGGAGATTGCTGGGATACTGAGTGGGATTGTGATATGTTCATGGAACTATTTTTATAATAACTCATAAAGATTTAATTTATTATTTTTTACCCAATATATAATCTCCACTTATGAGAATACATATATAGTCTGATGATGTATACTATTCATGGAATTAATTTTTTTATTACATGAGATTTCATTAGTATAGTTTTCATGGGAATATGATTTTTTAATGATACATATATCATCCTTGTTATTTTCATTAAATTTTATTGTTTTTGTGAATGATACTTTGTTATCAGTCTCCTAAATGTTTGATACTAACCCATTTCACAATATAAAATCCCCTTTTTTATTAGTGGAATACATGCAGACATGTGGTGCTCCATATTAGGCTCAATAACATTAGAAAAAATATCACAGTTCATTATATATGTTGATATATTATTAAAATATTCTCTCTTACCTAAATTATTTTATTTAAGAAATTCACAGTGCATCACAATGAAAAAATTAATAGGTAATGATTTCTGGTTACCATGCCACAAAACATTCTAATAAGTATACCCTTTTACATATTTATTCATATTCTACTTCACATATCAGAATGTTTTAGACATTATGGTTTATAATGTGAATCTATAGTTCCCCACATTTTAATTCCATAAATACTATAGATTTGTGAATTTAATATATTATAAAAACATGAATAAATCCAAATGAGAAATTCAATCATCAAACTATAAAAAATCATCATAATGGGTAGCTGATGATAGATTACACTATCCCTGGTTAAATAAAAATAAATGAACCAAATATGTTTCATCCCCACCAATAATTTCGTGAGAATTAATCTAAAATTAATTCATTATATAATACACTACAATCCTACGACATAATTTAAATAAATTTTGAAACAATAAATAAAAAACATCTAAATCAAATATTGTTTTCCTCCATAAAAAAATAATTTTATGATGAATGCAAATGATATCCATAATTTTATATGAAAAGAACAATAAAATCATAAATGAAATATAATTATTTCATTAAATCACATTTCATCTAAATTTAAACAATTATGAAATTTTCTAAAACAAATAACCCCAACTGTCTCCAAATAAAAATATCCACTCCATTATCATAAATATGAAAACATCAATGGGTTGTGTTATTTTATATATTTAAATTTATGGGTGAAAATAAAAAATCAGAAATTTAATTTAATAAGTAGTGTGAGTTAATTTAGTAATTTAAATGTTTAAAATTTTTTAATTCATTAAAACACACATAAATTGAGGTATTTGTCTTCTCAAAAACATTCTAAACAACATTCAATTCCTTAATAGTTCATTTACCATATCCCATGATAAATTATATTTCAATTCAATAAAATCATAATGATGTTTTTAAAAATTATTCTTCATACACTCTACTAATAATTTAACTTAATTATGACTTTGAGTAGGAAATGCTTTAGCATCCAAAGATATGGGAATGGTTCTTATTAAAGATTTCAAAACTATTTTTTTGTAGTATATGATAATATTGTATGAAAAACAATTGAAATAGTATGAGTTTGACAATGCATACGGTTATTTTAATTATAAACAACAGTGGTACCCAATTAATGTTACTTCTAATTGGAGGCCTCATCCACAACCTAATTCTTCTTTTCACTGGAAACATTTCTATATATGGATTGCATCTAAGAATTATTTTATATATTTACCCCAACAATCATCATTCTGTTATGATCTCTTCAAAATATGTATGACTTTACTAAAATATATCTGTTAATTGTGCTTACTTTGAGGGTTTATGATTACTATTATCAGAGGGTTTTTTAGGGTTCTCTATTACATTATATAATGATTTCGATCTTTTTGAGTCAATTTCAATAATTTTAATTATATATATCTTTATATATGAAACAATTTTATTTAATAAGAGATGTTTTTGTTAAATTTTCCAAAAGTAAAAAAGTAAAAACCATATTATATACTCCATTTAAATATTTAACCATAAATTTTATCTATAAATCTATATATTTTGAAGGAATATAATTTCATATTTATATTACTAAAATCATAATTTATTAAAACAAATTTAATTTGGAATATATGTTGAATAAAATATTATTTTTTGTTCTATTTTAAATCATGTCCCTTTGGTGAATATGTTTTTAATGGGTTAAAAAAGTGAAAATTTATAATGAATTAAACTAATCTATCTCCCTGATTATATATAGATTCAACATAATCAATAATTTTTTTCAAAATAATCCTTTGATATAAACCCTTTAGGAACTCTTATCACACTTCATTAATTTTTACTCATGTATTCCACTTGTGAAGAAACAATTAAAATGATAGAAACCCTTTATGTCTTACTTAGTGTCAATTTTGGTACATCCACTCTATTTAATATGGTTGAGAGATCTCATGGATTATATTAATTAAATTGAACACTTAAGTCATAAATTTAGTATTTAATCTTGTGAACCCATGAAATGTGTAATATTTGAAACCATCCTTCACCTGTGGAATAATATTTTATTCTAATATTCATTATCATTTTTAAAAAAATAATGTAATATTTTTAAATGATTTTATAAATAATCCTCCAATGTAATAGATACAAAATACATCTTAAACTATAAGGATTAAATTTATTTATAATTATCATCATCCTTAAAATTCAATTTAATGGATTATTTATTATCATAGTAGTAATTTAATATATATAATGTATACTAACATTATAATAATATAAGATTATTATTATCATGGTTAACCGAAAAGATATCTCAATAAAAAAAATTTCACATTCAATTGGACCATTATATGTCACTCAAAAAATATAATACTAATCAAGAACATTTGAATATTATCCAACACAAAATCTATATCCATGAATAAATATTTTATATCTATTTAAATGGTTTAAAATGTTTTAGATTTAATTTTTTTAAATAATTTATATTTGTTATATTATTATCATCATGATTAATTATTCAATTCATTACCTAACAATCTATCTTATCTTATTTTTTAAATATTTAATAAAAAATGTAACCTCTATTTTACATGACTGGCACATTTTCTATAAATTTAAATATCATAGTAAAATTATAAAATTTTATAATGTAGTTCATCATAAATATATAATTTATTAACCATACTAGATCTATATTTTATCAAAAACACTTCAATTTATATTTCCTCTAATTGTAGGATTATCTATATAATTATTGAGATTAAGATTGTGAATATAACGTCGCAACAAATTTATTCTTTATAGATGAATCGTAATTATTCTTATATTTTAATTTTCAACAAGGTGTGGAAAAATATTACTAAATATTTGTTACATTAATGTATCAAATAATCACTACCTTCTCTTTTCATGGGGTCATTATAATAGAATATAGAGACAAAATGAAAAAATTGAATTGAAAACAATTAATCTAAATAATTTTTACAAGAAAACTAGTATCTAATGTGAATGACATGATGGTAATACATATATGAATGGAAACAGGATCTTTAATTAATATTAATCAATAATTCATCACAACAATAGATATAAAAGAAATAAAATTGAAACCTGATATTTGAAAAGATAATCTAAAAATAATTTTTAAGATAATTCCCCATGCATCCAAAATAATTGATGTTATTAGATCATGTAATAAAAATAATATATAATATGGTGAAAATAAGTAAAAAATAAATGTGGTGACATATTGTAATATTCATCAGAATCATATTTATTTATATCAAACCCCATTTGTTCAATCATTATCATGTATTTTTTGGTTTTCAGTAATCTAATTCCTGAAATAAAACATTAAAATTGTTTTCTAAATTAGATTTGTGCACCAGGATCAATGAAAACATTAATGATAATAAAAACACCACTCTTGTAATCTAATTACTACAATATTTTTAATTTTTACAATTCTATTAAGAAACATGTAAAACATCTATAAAATAAATCATTACTAAGTCATTACACAAAAATCATTGAACAAATGTCGCCAATATTTCAAGAGTCATTCATAATGAAGCTTATGATATCATATTATATGAGAAATTTTTTGATATATTTTTCCTGAAAATATCAATATTTTAATGTGGATTTAGTTCTAAAAATAAATTGATTATTACTTTCCTTCATTCATCGTTGAATTATTCACATAATAATTATAAGTCATTAATTACATAAGATTTCAAAATATATCATCCAATTAATTTTTGATGAAAATAAAACCAAAATAAACGTATATATCGCATACATAATCTCAAAATATGTTTCATAAAAAATTATATATATTTATTCCAAAACTATAGTATAAGGTAAATTTAAATAGGTATTGGAAAAGTGTTATAGAACATACAAATACTTTTATTATATAAATATTTAATGAATCATACATCCTTTCTAATTAAAAAAATCTAATATAATTTGTAGTTTCAATACACCCAGATTAATATGTGGACAATTAAAATTATTTTCTCAATATAAAATTCAAAAAAATTATTTTCCAATAAATGTAATGATCCCATTACAGAAGTTTCTATCATAACTACATCGAAATATATCCAACATGACTAAAATATAAAATAAAATAAATTTATATTATGATTAAAAAATAATATGTGTAATGATTTCTTAACTTAAATGATAATATTATATGATGTAATCATGTTTGACTCCTTCATCAAACATGATATGCAGTACAACATTATACACTAATCATTAAATCTATCTTTTGTTAGTTAGGTAAATACTGAACTAAATCATGTGTTAATAATTATAATTACCAAAAAACATTCTTTAAAATTATTAATCCAAATTATACAAAGTACTCATAGGTTTCTTTATTATTTTGGTATATAGTAGATAATATGTCATAATAATCTATGTTAAATACTTATATTAATGTAATAATATTTCATTATCTATTTGAAATATTTTTTATGCTAAAAACAATTTTATTTATCTCACAAAGATAATATATAAATCAGTGTCTATTTAATTAAAACAAAAAATACATGGATGTATCTATTCATTCACTAATCGTTTTACAAATATGTATATATAATTTTAAGATCAACATAAATAATCATAATGAAAAAGAATATTATTCAATTTTATTTTCTTAGATAGATTGTGTAATTGATTTAATTAATGACTCTTACTAATACCAATGGTCTACTAATAGTCCATATAAAGTAGTTTAAAATATAAATACATTAGGAGCGTTTTCTTGATGCTAAAATCCAAGAGGCTGTTTTATGAACACATTTAGTGATATGAATAAATTTTAGAATGAACTTTGTACATAAATATAACATAATTTTATAACCATTTTTTTATATAAGATAATAATATATAAATAGTTTTTATTCTACATATTGTATAATATTTTCATGTATTGTTGATAAATTTAGTCATTGTAATATTGTGTAAAACCCATTTTATTATTACTATCCATCTACTATCCTCAAGATAATTTTTATATAACTATTTTTTTCAATTACTTTGTAATTATAAACCTGACTCACTAATTTTCATATTTGGTTCTTGGAAAAAAATAACTATTAATTAATAAAGACAACATGAAATGGTATTCTGGTGCATTATAAACATATTTTGATACTATTTCTTAAATGAGATCTGTGGGATCACACAAATTTATAATTAAATTCATTATATGACTCTTCGATTTATAATTTACGATAATGTTTTCAAAATGGGATATTTTTATGTATTGAATTTTCAAAGATGTGGTGTTATATTATTCCACTAAACAATATTTTGTTATTTTCTAGTAAAAATTTAATGAGGACGATGACAATAAATTTATAAATTTTCAATATCATTTTTGAATTGATCATGTTGAGAAAATTATAATGACAATTTTATCAATAATAATTATATGAACTAATTCATCAACTACAAAATTCCTTTAATTATAAGATTTAAAATATTTTATTCAAAAACGGTGTCTGAGAAGACCATCTTTATGAAAATTTTAATTAATGTTATCTTGAACTCCAATGTATCCTAGATAAAGAGATTACAACAATATACACAAAACAACCATACCTTATTATTTTTCTTCATCGAATTCATATTTTGATTTCATTAAGGGAAATAATGGTAATAAACTATTTTTCATATATCATCCATTGATAACATCTTCAACCTATAATTATATCATAACATTATACACCTAAATTGTCACCTAAGTCAATTCTTAATTATTTTTATTCCGTTCAAAAAATCCTTTATTTTTTATTAAATTCAATAAAGTAGACGATTTTTTAGATATCCATTAATATTACATATATTCTCAAGTAATAGTTTTTGAAGTATCTACAAAAATTTCTTATTTTTAGAAATATTAATGATTCAATTTCCATTTTCATCAAAATTTATGTAAGATGAAACTATGTGGATGTTTTCATTATTATGAGACACAAATAAAATACTTTTAAATATAATAAATTTATTCCAAATTATAGAATTATACCCTTAAATAATATACAAGATACTTAAGTATGTTAAAAAATATAAATTTAAAACATCTATTGGTTTTTTATAGTTCAAATTTTATTGCATAATTCTGATATTTTTCTAATATTTTTCTTTTATGAAGTGATCACAGAATATGCCTCTATCTACTTTTATATCTGCAATTTGTAACACATCATTGTGCTTAAATAGTTGTGAAAATAAATTGACATTAAAAAAGTGAACAATCTATTCCAAAAGAGCAATTAATATATAAATCATATAAACACATTTATATTTTATTGGTAATATATTTAAGACTATTAAAATAAAAATAATTTTTGTAACTCCCACAACCTCAGTATCCTAGATCATGTTCTTTATATTATTATATTATCATAGATACAATAGTTTGAATTTTGATTGAAATATCAGTTTCTTATATTTTGAAGAACTATATACATACATGATAACAATTAACAATGATAAAAGAATGTATATAATAACAAATAAAAACAAAAAATAAATGAAACCCTTGAAAAATGATTCAATGATACCATCTTCATATCTTGAGGAATGAAAAAAATATGGGCGTGATGAAATTATTAGTAAGGGTTGTGTGCAACAGAATATTTCTTGAATCAATAAGAATACTCATCATGGATAAAAAAAATAGTTGAGAATATATACCATATAAATTACTTGTCTATAATAATAAAATAAGGAACAATTAACATTGAATGATAAATAACAAGAACACATGTTATTTAATCAATGAGAAGAGAATGGAATGCATCAATATATAATATCATTTTTAAAATCTCATGGGTAATAATAAATGTATTCTCAATGAAGCTAATTCTATATTATCATTATTTATGTCTCTTAGGAATAGGAATTAGTTACCATTAATATCTATCCTCAAGATAGTTTAAAAAATATTGGGAAAAAACCCATCTGATTTGGAAATAATGTTTTACTTAATGAGACTATTGTTTCATCAATGGGATTTCATTAATTGGTCTCTAAACCTTGTATTGAATATCCATATAATTACTCATATATTGGTTAATCAATTTAATTCAGAAACAATGTTACTTCTCATAAAGTATATGTATTGATTAAAGGGTATATATTTATCAATATTTTCACAAATATCAAATAAATTTCAACGATGTAAAACATATATATATATTTTAAATGGTTTTGTAAATAATCAAACCCATCTCAAAACATATTAATAATTAAGAATAATTTAGATATTAATGAATTTTTTTTACAAGAATTTGATTGTTTCGAGCAATAGTTAACAATCAAAAAAAATGTGAGATTCCACATTAAATTTTACCACATGGTAATTTTTATGTAAAATAACCTTGGATTAAATAATTAAAAGAAAAACATACAATACCATTCACAGTGAAGTATTCATGATATTTCATTTCAAAGGTGTAGTATATTCACCATATAATAGTGAATTGTTGTATCATAACAAAAAATTCTCAATGAAATGTAAATCGAAGAAAAATACCATACCTCGTTCTTCCTTTTGTTTTACAAGATTTAACCTCCCATATAGTGGTTTTACACATTTTATAATATTATAAATAATCTATATTGAAATTTAAAAAGTCATGAACCAAGACGGCGTTCTATCCATCCTGACACCCAACCATGCTCGAGAAAAGGATTGAAGAGCATTCATGATCCCCTTGGGATAGAAAATAGTGTCTAAATATCAAAAATGAACATTGGAAAATATTTTTTTCAGTTATACAACCACAAAATCATATATGAACAACATCTCATAACTCATAATCATATCCAAATGATGTGAAACAATTTTTATGATTTATTGTTTAAAAAATTAACCAAGACCAAAGGTACTACAACTGAATGGAAACCAAAAAAATATCCCAACACCACCATGTAACAAGATAGTCATGAACCTCAATCCACCACCACAAACAAAGGATATATAAGGAACACTAGAAACAATATCCACCATCACCACCATGAAAAATCATTCCTTTACCATGTCCATACAAATTGAAGTCTATATACACAAAAAGGTGTTTGATGGGTGTGACCCAACGAAATGTTGGAATCCAGTAAAAAAAATTCCATGCCATAACATTAGAAGAAAAATAAAAATGGAAATTTCTATAAAAAAAATCAAAACATTTCTAAGAAAACGTTTGAAGGGACTCATTCTCCATTAACAATTTTTAAGAAAACCTTTTATCAAAAATTATAATACTTGAAAAAAATGAACTCAATGTCTATCATATATTGATGGCTAGAATTACATTTCATAAGAATTATTTCAGAATAATGAATGCTAGGAAATCGGTATTGGTAACTAGAACAAGGGATACACTATAAACCACATGCCTCTGTAAAAAAATCTTCTCACTCAGCTACCAATAGTGTTCCCATGAACGTGCCATTAGTGGGGATCCCATCCCATGGTATAATGGTCTTCTCATCATAATTAAATACTAACAATGTTCCCATGAATGATCCACTAGAGGTTAATTCATCCCATTCTTTAGTGGTCTCTGTCCATATCACATGTTTATTTTGGCCTTTAATCACCAATATTCATTAATATTTCTAGGCCAAAACCAATTCAGAATGAACTAACATACCAGATCAAGTTCACCCACCTAGATACCAATGATTCATTTTGTACTGAAATTCCATTCCACATATAACAGAAATCATCATGCTCACATACACATGCCAAGCATACTGATCACACAATGAAATCATCACTTTCACATTTTATCATTGATCATATTATATAAATTCACACGGAAACACCATTTTCTATAATCAAAACCACTTTCCATTTTTCAGACACACCAAATCCATTTGGAAATACATTTCGCACCAAATGAAAAACTTATAAATGTTTTTTGAAAACACAACTATAATAACTTATATGAAATCCAACCTCTTCTATTGGAATATAACCTTTTAAATTCATAACCACAAAAAATTCAATCTATAACATGATTCACATCCCATTTAGAGTTCAATGACAAATTTACAGTGCACGACAAATAAACCAACATGCAACAAAACCCATTTCTCTTATGAAAAATACATTGAACATATAAAGACATTTAAATATCATTGAAAACACATTTAAATTCTTTCACACAAGGAATAGAACATATTTATGAAACACCATAATGAATAACACTTGAAAAATAACCATTTTCCATTAAAAACTACTTTTATCACATGTTCTTCTAAAAAACTTTTCAAACAATGTTTCATATCACAAAAATAATCCATAAAACACATATAAATAATCATGGAGGCAATCCAAACTCATAAAATAATGTAATATGCATGGAAGCAACTACTTCACACATGGAAAAATCTAAAAATAACATCCAAACAACAACTACAGCCTCAGAAGACCCTATAAAAGAATTTTTAACAAATATCATCAATATTTCCCCCACATCTCAATATTAGAAAATCATTGGGTCAAATAACCTAATGGAATAAGGTAATTTCCCGCATTTTAATTTCCCAAACATGTCAAATGGGTTTCGTACATGTGTTTCCAAAAGTTGAGGTAACCATGCATCCTTCACTATCCAATATTATCAGGATGATTGATATCACACACAACATTCCAAACCTTTTATAAACAGTGTATTTTCCACTATGAAAATTGATCATTTTTCATAAGGTTTCCTAGGAGTGGGAACACTAATTCCCCAAAATGTGTAAAAATAGTGCATCACCTAATATTGGGCCTAGTATCTGTACTTATCATCCAAAATCAAGGAGAAACTCAAAGACAATTAAAGAAAAATAAAATAAAAAATAATTCATTATAAAACAAATGATGTAAAAATTATTTCCACCCTAAAAACCTTCCACCCTTATAATGTCAACTCAAAGCATGATCAAAAATAAATATGAATACTCATTCTCAACTGACGATTTACATCCCTAAGTGTCATGCTTGTCACTACCATGATTCCAAAAAAACATGACCACAATGATATACATCCTAGAAATCACATTCTCTAATGAATGCACAATCCATATTGGATGTTCAAACACTGAATACTTGGTCTTTATCTCCAACTACTCTCAATTCTACACTTGGGATAGATCCGGGAAAAAAAATTCAACTTTGATACATATAACACAACATGAATTGAAATCAACTAATAGGGAAAATAAAACTCGTGTTACATCATACCGATCCACTTCATAATCTCAAAAGGTCCAAAATATCTCATTGTTATATTTCATTGATTACCCAAACATCGATGACCCATGTGAGGTGCCAATTTGATAAACACTTGGTAACCAACACAAAAATACAAAGAATAGTGCCTATGATTTAAATAAGTGTTATTGTAATTATTTCCATAATCATTATTTCTTGATAAACGATCATTTATTAGGAGTTACATGCATAGTGCTCAGTCCAAAAAATGAGGTCTAACCCAAATTAGCCTAACTAAAACAGTACCAACCCAACAAACTATAAATAACCTCAAAAGGATCCATTAAAATATAGGATTCCTAACTATTGTTATATTTTTACTCTACCGGTCCCAAAAATGTTATCGCATGAACCACTGAAATCTAACACAAATTCATGTAGAATTTATTAAAAAATATAATTCTCCCACACTATATGACTTTTATTTTGAGTGTGGTATGTCAGGGTCTAATTGACCTGGTAGGCCATTTCATTTTGAGGGCCTTCATAAAAGTATGAGGTAAAATTAGGGTCCCTATCAAAATCAATTTCTAATAGAACACCATGAATCATCAAAACCTTTTAAACATACAACTGACCCAGTTGATCCACCTAGTATGAATCCATTATTGGGACCAAATGTGATGATTTATTATATATTCAATCACCAACTAAATGGAATTCCTCCCTCGGTGTGTACATGGTAGGATGATAATAAAATCCAGGGTGATCTCATCCTACTTCTAGGTAGGAATAGGTAGTGGTTGAATCATATCCGAAAGATTTTGATTCTCATCTTTATCATAATGAAATATATGACACTGAGATAATTTTTTTTCAGGTCATGGCTTTTACCATGCCACCAGAATTTCGGAGATAGATAATAAAACATCTTTGGGTGTTTATGATGAACATACAACTGACAGTAGTTTCTTTCATACATCACCACCTTCTGCAATGAAAACTGCACAACATAGAGCCATTTAAAGTACAAATCCCTTTCAAGATACAATGAACATTTCAAATTGTTCTCCATACCACTTTAGAACAGCATAAAACACTAGAACATATTATAAATCACCAAATCATTCAGTGTCAATTATAGAAGGGAAAGTATCAGTTAAAATCTAACCATGAAAAAACATTAACAATGTTCCTTGGTATTAAGAATAATTTGATTGATGAGACCCGTCAACATCCATTCATCACTATAATATATCAATGATTTCCTAAGTAATAAAATACTCAAGGAATCTACAACCACATTTCCATTTCCTTTGGTATAGACATTATCCAAATAAATCCATTTAATGTTCCCAATAAAATAAAGCTACCATAAATTCAAATATTTCATGTAGAAATGTATTCATTGATTTTTTTAACTGAAAAAACATCAAAAATCAACCCAAAAACATAATGGTTCTATATTTTTAAAGAATTTATCCCCACTATTAACTATTGTTCATTTGTTGGGTAATTACATTCAAGTGGTTATAGATACGGTGAACCATACAGCACCCTATGGTCATCCTACATTAGAACACACCATGAAACACACTAGACACATCACAGTAGATGAAATATCCCTTTAAATACTATGAAATAATAAAAAATATATCTATGTTATTCTAACACTTACTATTCTCAATGGAAATTTGAACTCTTGGATCCATTATAACATGACCGCCTTCAGTTAAATCACTGTCATAGGCAATAAATTCCAATAGAAATATCAAACAACTTTCTAGTAATACTCTTGCATTCTTAAAAGATTTTGATTTTAGACACATTCATTGGTTGGTCCCATGACATAACTACAGTATTCATCTCGAGGTCTGCACAAACCCATCTCTCCAAGATCAAATGTATGGAAAAAATACCTCAAGGCTTCATTGAAGCATTTTTAGGTGATTTTGTTTGTTAAAAAAGGGGGCATCCATGTTGTGATGGTTCACAAAGCAGACCATGATGTATAAGTTGTCGAGAAAGGTTTTTACATGGTGATTTTTTCGAGTACAAGAGATGGTGTTTCCTATTCATGTTTTCTTGAAGAACCTCGCAAAAAATAATGTGTTGTATGAAATATTAGTGTGGCATGCCAAAAAGGAATGTGGTGCGCAAAATATTTTCACGGTGTGAGAAGAAGAAAATAGTGCACGAAATACTTGTGGTTGTGCGAAATAAAGGATTAGTTTTTTCTATACAAGAGGTGTTTCATGATAAGAATATCGAAAATCAGCAATGGAATGAGGTGCACAAAATATTGGAGAAGTGCGTTAAATACTATGTTTCATGGAAGATGTGTTTTTTGCACTCAATGGGTATTATGAACGGAAGAAGGGTTTTTCATTCGGTGTCGATCTTGCCTATAAATATGAAGTGACCCCCCTTCATTCAGTGCAACACAATACATAGAGAGTATATGAGCTCTGGCGTGCAAAATTGGAGGAGGCAAAGGAGTTGTCTGTAAAAAACAAGTTTCCGCATAAAATTGGTAGTTGCACAAAAAAGTGGTGTTGCACATATAGTGGATTCCGTGTAAAATAAAAAAAAATTCATGCAAGGTAGTGTAGAGGTTGGACATAAAAAGAAACGGCTTATCGAAAAACAAGTGTTGTGCACAAATTTTATTTCTTGAAATTCATGGGAATTACGTGCATAGTGCAGTAAGTGCTGCATGTTAAAATTGGGGTTGCCTGGTAAACCCGGTGAAAAGTGAGATTCAACTACGGGTGAAAGTTGAGAATCAACAGAACACCTATCAATAGTTATGGATACATAATTTATTATAGATAATGAAGAGAACTACCGGTCTATAAACTATGAGTGTTTCTTCTGAAGAAGTGAGATCACTTCACTTGAAAGAGTAGTGAGTTCTCAAATTGTGAGTTGTTGTAAACGAGGAGGAATAGTGAGTCTGATCCGAACATATAATCAATAGTGCGCTAATTGTGGAATTGGTATATCATTACACTATCGGTATGTGATCCTTAGACGTAGCTTAATGAGGGTGAACCAAGTAAAAATTGATGTGTCATGTTCTTTCTATAAGGTTTATTTATCCTCTGCAACGTTGAGGAGAGAGTGAATAGGGTTTTGTCTAAAAATAAAACATGATCAAATGGGGCAGTTTTATTAATCCTTCTTACCCTAATTTACCCCCCCCCCTCTTATGATATCTATCCTAGTGGGAATAACAATTTCTATCAAAGGGAAAGGATAATATTAGTGTTTCTCTGTCAAATTGTGGTCACCAATCAAATGGGATTCCGATCGTCGACGATAAAAATTTCTAGTCATGGAAGAATCGGATTCAATGCTACTTCTGATCTTTGGGAATGGTTGTGTTTACAGCAGCAATTCATGGTATAACATCTGATATTAACAGTGGTGCATTTTCCAAAACCGAGATAAGAGAATTAGATTTTGACGTCAAGGGAATCAATGCTTTAGGGGGTGCCCAATAAAATGCTATCTATATGAATGTGATATCTTGCATAACATCACATTCCATGTAAGAAATTCTATAGAATATATATGAATGAGATACAATAGTCAGAGAGGAAAAACTGCAAGTGCTGTGGAACAAGTATGATGATATGATAATGAACCCAAATGAGTCTTTTGATGCATTCTTCAGTAGGGTAAATGATGTATTTGAATAAGTGTGAGGTATTGGAGAAGTTATTGAAGAAATAAATATTGGGAAGAACATCTTGAGGAAACAAACACCTCAGTTAAATCTGAAAGTTTTAGTTTTGGAAGATAAAAACCCAAAAGAGCAGACATTGGTTAACCTTCACTGCACACTTAATGCGTATGAAATGAGAAATGTTGACAAAAATTCTATGGAAAAGGGTAATTCCAAAGAGGTGGCCTTTAAGGCCATATAAAATATCAACATTCATGATCCTCAAGAGGAAGAAGAGATGGATGAGGTGATGTCATTCCACTGCTCAATCATTTAATGAGTAAAAGGAATGTTTAAAAGAAAACTTCCACTTGCTTGTTTTCGATATAAAAAGGATGGACATCTTCGACCAGATGCCCCAAAATGTTCCAAGAATATTATGATGTAGATGAAATTGATATTCCCAAGAATATGTATTCAACCTATAGGAAAGGAAATAAATAGTTCATGAGAAATTTCTTTAAGAAATAAAAAATATCATTTCAAAATAATGTGACAGTTTAGATGAGTCTGAGGCTGAGGAGGTTGATGAGATAGAGAACTGCAAAGACCATGGAGGAAATTCTTTGTAGGCCGTTGTTGGTAGTTCTGAGAAAGAGGAAGAAGCTGAAATTAAAGATGAAGAAGAAGTTTAAGGAAGAATAGATATGCATGTGGAGTTAGAGGTTGCCCATGAGGAGATAGATGTTTGGATAGCCGTAACAAAGAAAGCCAACAAATTAGTTCATGATGCCATCCTTTATATGCAGCAGTAGGAAGAAGAGAAGTCTGAGTTGATGGATGAAATTGAGAAACTCAAGTCATCAACATCAGAGGTCTCAAAATCTATTAGTATGTATAAAATCAAGATTGAATAACAAAAAAGGAGATAGAATTATTGAATAACACAAGAAAAGATCAAATCAAGCGTATTAATGAAGTGAAGGAGAATTTGTTGGTTTTTGGAAAAATGTTAAGGATCAAGAAAAACTACTGACAATTGTTGGGAAATCATTAAAGCAGATCACTCGAGAAACCAAGATGCTGAATGTAGAGAATATTGTATGTGGTTCATTTGAAAGGAAGCGTCAATTATGTTCAGTTGATAAGGATGATGGGGGGCATGATCGAAAACAAAAGGATGTCAAAAACGATGTCAGACCACAAGCACCCATTCTGAGATGGAAGGTTGATTTGGGGACAAAGAAGAATCAGAATATTCAGTCATCCCAAGGAAAAACTTGCAGTGCAGAAGTGACATGAATGAATACACCATACAGCAGGTGTTATTTTTGTTGAAAGATGGGACATTAACAGTATGTTTGTTCTATAGACAATAGATATTGAAGGGAACCAGAACAAAGGTGGAATCCAAATAGAGAATAGTTCTTCAGAACATACTTCGAATGACACTATTTTTGGGGTGGAGGATTTTGGCACATGGAAATGTACTACACATCAACCGTACATAGGAATGTGCCAAAGCAAAACCAAAATATTCTCAAGCAGCTGATCAATGAACCAACCGGTGAGCTGAAAACGCAAAATATATTCACTCATTTTCAAGATGAAGATGATCCATCATAATCTAAGAAAGAACAGAAGTCTCAATCCCTTCCTAGTGTGAAGGAATAAATATGGTCCAAGAAGAAGATGAATGAGAAGGTCATGTTTGCAGAAATTGAACTTAAGGCATCAGATCGCTCTGGGGTGTGGAACATTGATAGTGGGTTGACATCTAATATAACAGTTAATTGGGATCTTCTTTCTGGAAAAAAATATGACAATATAAGATTTTTCATATTTGGAAACGATGAAATCTTGAATATTATTGGCTCAGGAAAGGCCATGTTTGAGGGAAAAGATATGAGATGTTCGTTTGTATTAATAGTAGAAGGCCTCAGTCAAAAATTTCTCAGCATCAGTAAACTATGTTACTCAAGAAATTCTATAAGGTTTATTAAAAAAATATGTGTCATCAACGGAAGATATGGGGTAGTGGTTCTACATGGAAAAAACAAAGGGAAATATCTACCTGGTAAGTGGAGAAGAAGATATGTGATTTCTATCTAGAGAAGAAGAAAAGAAGTTATGGAATAAATGACATGGTCATTTATGCCAACCATCCCTGGATGATCTGGTAATGTGTGATGCAGCAAGAGACCCCCATAAGCTATCACGTGATCACACTCACACATGCGATGAATGAAAAAAGGTAATCTTATCAGAAATACATATAAGGAAAAGTAAAAGATGTCAACAAGAATGCTCGAAATGGTGCATAATGATGTATGTGGTCCTATCACACCAAGATAAATTGATGGAAAGAGGTACTATATTCTTTTCATTGATTACTATAGAAGAATGGAATGAGTATTTCTTATTTACCTTAACTCTGATGTGTTCAGCTATATAAAAAAGTACCAGAGGGAGTGTGAAAGGATACATGGATAGAAAATCCTGATGTTTCGTACTGATAATGGTACAAAATTCACAAACAGTCAGGTGGAAGACTACCTCGATAAACACGAGATAAGGCATGGATTTTTTCAGCGAGAACTCCACAAAAAGAATGGAGTGGTTGAATGGAGAAATCAGATCATCAACAACATGGCCAGAATAATGCTCATAGAGAAAGGTCTAGAAGAGAAATTTTTGAAGGAAGCAGTTTTGACATCGGTCAACATTTTAAATAGGGCTCTATTGTGTCCAAAGGAAGGAAAAAATCCATTTGAGATGTGGTATGGAAAGAATCCAACAATGAAATACATTTGAATATTTTGAGGAAATTGTTTTACCATCAACAATGAAAAACATAATAAATATGAGTCATGGGGAGATGAAGGGATTTCCGTTGGCTACTCATGAAAATGTAAGGCATATAAATTCTTTAATAAAAGGCTGGTAAAAGCAGGTGAGAGTAATGATGTCCCTACAGTGGAGAATAAGGAGATCATTAAACAGTGAAGTAAACAATTTCCAGAGGAGAGTGATGGGGAAGAAATCAACATAGGGAGAGAAGAAGTGGATGATGTTGATTCAAAAGTAGATACTGATGATGAGCATGAGGAAGTAAAATCTGTATCTGTACAAAATCCAAGGAGTTGAGATGAAATTGATAGGAAGAATATCATTGGTGATCAATCAGCTCCAGTTCAGACAAGAAGTATGAAATCACTGTCGTAGACATCTTTCCTACCTTAGGATGAGACAAATTCTTCACTTATGGAGCTGAAGATGAAAACTGGGTTCATGAAATGAATATAGAGCTTGATCAGATTGAGAAGAATCAGACATGGGAGATTTTTTCGAGTCTCGTAGATAAGAATTTCATCATCACTAAATGGGTCTATCATAATACGATTAATAAAGAAGGCACAATTATTCAGAACAAATAATGATTAGTGTGAAAAGGATACTCCCCGATAGAGGGAATAGATATTGATGATTCATTTGCACCTTTGGCAAGACCAAAGACAACCAGATTATTCATAGCCATTGCAGTGAAATGAAAGTTCAATGTTTTATATATGAACATCAAATAAACTTTTTTGAATGGGGTTATGGAGGAATATTGGTATATCAAGAAACCAGATGGTTTTCTCATTGACGAGGATGAGAATAAGGTTTGTAGACTGAAAAAGGCATTTTATGGGATGAAACAAGCACCAAGAGCATGGTAATCAAGACTTGATCATTACTTGAAGAAGCCTAGTTTCCATCATGGGGGGTTTGATTAAGATAGCTATTTCAACAAATATAGTAATCAAAGGATGATGGTCCTCATTTATTTAAATGACATATTATTTGGCAGATCAGATGAAGATTAGTGTAGATAGTTTTCTAAATTCCTGAAAAGTGAGTTATAAATGTCAATGATTGGAGAGATAACATTTTTCCTTGGTCTACAGGTGACACAAAAAAGGAATGAAACTTTCATTTCTCAATCCAAATATTCCAAGGAGATTAAAAATCTGGTTGCAACCCGAATGAAACTGTCCAAAAATGAGAATGGCAAGGTAGTTAATATCACAGAATATAAGCAAATCAATGGATGTTTGTTGAAATTAACTGTGACAAGGCCTGAAATTTTATTCCCCACATGCCAAACAGAAAGTTATCAGAGAAATCCCAAGTAAATCTACATGATTTTAGTGAAATGAATAATTCAGTATATCAAGGGGACGGTGGATTTCAGCCTGATATATATTGACAAATCTCAGCCAGAACTATTGGGATATACTGATGCAGATTGGGCCAGTTCAGCGGATAACATGAATTCAACGTCCGGAGGTTCTTTCTATCTTGGTGGATTGTGTGGTTCTTGGAAAAGTAAGAATCAATATTGCTTTTCATTGAGCACTGAAGATGCTGAGTATATTGTTAAAACTCAAGAAAGCACACAGTTATTGTGGATGAAGCAACAACTTGATGATATGGGAGTATAATTGAAGTCTATGATCGGAATCTAGTGCAATAATTCACGTTCTATAAATATAAGAAAAAATCCCATCCATCACACAAGGTCAAAGCACATTGAGGTAAAGTATCATTTTATCAAGGAGAAGGATGACCAGGGAATCGTGAAGTTGGATTATATGCCTACAGAGCTACAAACTGAAGATATTTTGACAACGGCCTTACCTTAGGATGATTTTGAGAGGCATCGACTGGCTCTGGGAGTTTAGTCGACTCCCCACACTTAAAATAGTGTGGTTGTGGGCCCCACCGCCATCAGAGAAACGGTGTGTTTTCCCCAATGTACTGATATGATTTCTCTACTCTATTGTAGATCAAAAAGGAGTGACCTTTGGGTTCTTTTGAAAAGGGGGAGAAATAGTGACTCCTTTAGTGGGAGAAACTATGGATAAGGAAGAGAGAAAATGTATTCGTCAAAGACATGTGGAGAAGGTGACATGTGAAGTAGAGTGATAGGGGGAGAGAAATGGGACATGGGGAGAGTATTAAATATGAAAATTCTAGAAGTGATCGATCAAATAATAGATATCATGGCAGCTGCGGATCGTGATAAAAGTATAAGTGTGGTGTTGGAATGGTTTCAGAAGGTATCCAGCTATCACCAATTGGATTTCAAAATGGTATCATAAATTGGTATCAGTTTACAAATTGGTATTAGAAGGGCTTCAATGATTGGTGTCAGAAATGAAGTGATTCATTGATGAACATTAATTTACTCTTATTTCTCACGTTGATCATTTCTCATTTGGGCTTAGTGTATGTGTTGAGTGAACCCTTGATCGGTATCAGTATTGCATGTGGTGAATGGTGGTAGAAATTAGAAGAAGCATTAATGTGGTATTAAAGTGCAATGAATTTTTATGAGAAGAGTTGTCAACAATACCAAAGGGAGATATAGTTGGGAAAAAATTCCTCAAGTAATCCTTGAAGCAGTTTTGAGGTGATTGTGTTTGTTGATAAAGCCGGCCTCCGTGTTTTGATTGTTCACAAGGTAGAACATGATGTATAATTAGATGACAAAGGGGTTTACATGGTGATTTTTAAGGTTCAAGGGATAGTGTTTCCTATTCATGTTTGATTAAAGAACCTCAAAAATGGAATGAATGATCTGGAGGAGGTACAAAAATATCAGATAATAGGTGGCATTATTTTCCAGTGTTTGCCAAATTTTTGGGACTGAAAATTGGAAAATTGACATATGCATATTTTGAAAAGGGAGGTGCATTCAAAATTTTACTGGTGCGCGAAAAATAATGTGTTTCATGAAATATCAACGTGGTGTGCGAAAAAGGAATGTGGTGTGTGAAAAATAATGTTTTGTGTGAAATGTTATCGTAGCGCGCTAAAAAGGAAAGTGGTGTGTGAAATAGTTTCGCATTGTGCGAAGATGAAAATAGTGCAAAAAATAATAGCGGGTGCTTGAAGTAAAGGATTGCTGTTTTTCGCACAAGAGCTGTTTCGGGACCAAAATCATGAAAATTGGCAAAGGCATGAGGTGCACGAAATATTGTAGCAGTGCGTGAAAAATAATGTTGTGCAGAAGAAGTGTTTTTCACACTCAATAATGATTACGTGTGGAAGAAGATTTTATTACATGGGATCGATTTTTCCTTTAAATATGTAGTGACCCCCTTCATTCGGTGAAGCCTAATACTTAGAGAGTATCCGAGCACTTATGCATGAAATTTGAGGATTCCAATGTGTTGCGTGTAAAAAACAAGTTTACGTGTAAAATTGTTAGTTACGTAAAAAAACAGCGTTGCTCAAAAAGTGGCTTTAATGCAAAAGAAATGAATTTAATGCATGGCAGTGTAGAGGCTACACGTATAAAAGTAGAAGTTTTGAGAAAAAGAGTTATTTTACGATAGTTTTATTTCACACAGGTCATGGGAATTGCGCACAAGGTTCAGTAAGGGATGCACGTAAAAATTGGGGTTACCCAGTACACCCGGTGGAATGTTAGATTCATTTGCGGGTGAATGTTGAGCATCAACAGAGCATATATCAACAGTTAAGGATGTATAATTCATTATATATAATGAAGAGACCTACATGTCCAAATATTGTGAGTGTTTATTATGAAGAAGTAGTGAGATCACTTTAGTTGATAGAGCAGCGAGTTCTCAAATTGTGAGTGGTTGTAAACCAAGAGAGACAATGATTCCACTCTGAAATTGCAATCAATAGAGTGATTATAGTGGAATTGGTACATCAGCACACCTCCGGTGTATGGACCTTTGACATAGCTGAGTGAGGGTGAACCATATAAATTTTTTTGTGTCATTTTTATTCTTTAAGGTTTATTTATACTCTGCAACATTAATGAGAGAGAGAAGATGGTTTTTTCAAACAACAAAACAAGATCGAAAGGGGAAGTTGTTTTAATTATTATTACACTGATTCACCCCCCCCCACCGCTTAGGGTATCAATACTAGTGGACCAAAAATCATATGTTCTATAAATATCACCTCCCTAAACTAGAAGGTGGTCCTAGAACTCCTTTCATAGAGATAATGATCCTGAAGGGGTCCTAACTCTATCCTCAAATTCGGATCATGCTGCTCCTCAGCCCTAGAATACACCTAGATGTCGTCCACAAAGAACATGACAAAATATTTGAGATACTGATTTAATACTATGTTCATGATCTCTATAATTGACAATGGATCATTTTTCAACCCAAAATGCATGAGAAAATACTCAAAATGGAAGTACCTTATATATAAGGATGCTTTTAGAACATTAACCTCTCTAACTCTAAGTTGTTGATTTTTGGAATGAAAATAAATAATTGGGAATCATGTTTCCCAATTTAGATTATTTAAAGGGTCAGAAAAATGGTTCAATGGAAACATGTTCTTGGTCGTCACCTAATTCAACATCAGGTAATCAATTCACAACTAGTGAGATCCATTATCCTTCTTAAAAAATGGTACTGGGGAAGCCCAAGGTGGGATTCTTAGGTGAATGAACCATTAGGATTACAAATCATTCAGTTTTACTTTTAATTCCCTCAAATCAGTGGGGGCCATATAGTACAAGGGAATAGTCATCAACAATGTTCCCTATGCCAAATCATTAGAGAAATCCAAATCTCGATCCTATAGAAAATATAAAAAGTCTTTTTGGTAAATATCAGGGAACTCATCCACCACAATAGGTAATATACTATTAGGTATTCTTTCATCACTCTCATACATGTAGAAAAATATCTAGAAAATTATGTCACCCAATTCCAGATGTTACAGTCTAGCACATCCTAACCAAGAATCCCATTCACCCAGAAAAATTGGTCACATCTTTCAGGTACCAAAAAACTCACTCGATGTTGATCCCAATTTATGGGATCCTAACTATACACCAAACAATCCATATCGAGTATCTTGTCAAATAGGCCCATTTACACAACAATAAAATCACATTCTGACATGACCACTTACATAGTGAGTGAACAAGACAAACACCTAAAACCCTAATCATACATATTTTCATGAGGCATTACCAACTCCACTGCATATGAAATAAGATAATTTGGAAAGATTTACATATCCAAAAGATGAGAAAATGTAAAGTTAAATAAAGAACCGTTATCATAAAAATAGAAGCTAATTATGATGAAATAATAAAACTTCCTCAAACTATAATAGGCCATAAACAAATTCCAATGGTGCTCAATCAACCGCATGAAGTCCTCGTTTCTCAACGTGGGCCATAGAATGAAAACTAACATGTGGCTCTATCAAAACCAAAATGTTCTAAGAAGATGACCTAGCCCTGCTACCACGACCTCTAAATCGAGATCCCACTATCCTGTATGGTTTTGGGAGGATTACAGCGCATGGGAATACACATATCTTTCACCACTATGATATGGGTGTGTCACCTTGCAAAATTGTTAGGGTAGTCCCATAGTTCCACAATGATGAAAATTCATGGGTGGATATGAACACATAGACTTCATGCTACCTACCTTTCAACAATTATGGCACACAACTGACCCTACATCAGCGACCAAAGACAATGACATCATGGAAGGATGGCCTGAACTTCCACTTACCTTCTTCCACATCTCATCTCACATCCTATTTTTCTCATATGAACTATCATTACCCATATATGACATTGATCTTAATAAATTATATTTTAATTTATGATAAATTTATACCATCGTAGAATGATAAACCACCTCAGAATAAATCCATATCTTGAACATGTAGAACAAAGATCATAATTATTGTTGAAACCCCATCTCTAACATCAAAGTATTTAGCTACTCATTGGAAATGATCACTGGTGAATAACAGAAAAACAATACAATGTTATTAGAATACTCCATTAGAGGATAATCTCCCTATATATGCTATTAAAATTCTTGGGTCTAGCAAAGGACAAATTATTAGGAAAAAACAACTCATTTAAGATAACCTTGAAATCCACCCAACCCTTTTGCTCGTGATTTCCAGCTTGCGGCACCATATCCCAAATCATTCAACAAAGACCACCCTACATTAATAAATAACATTTATTTGTTACTACCTCAAGAGGATCAGGAAAAAAACAATTTTTCTACCTTCTCATGTAATTCCACTACTTTTTTAGGATCTTTGATACATCAGAAATAAGAGGCTTGTTCTTGAGGAACTCATGAGCTTTGTCCCCAACAAGAAATAGTTTGGATTCACTAACAACAGATACATCATGGACCAATCCATGAACCAAATTTTTAAAATTTGGAACAATTAATTCCACTAACATCTGATTAATCTGTGAGGGACAACCCTATCCATTAACATCCTTTTTTTGCAAAAGACTTCTCTTAGATGACATATTACTTCAACAATAAAAAATCCCAATTAAAATACCATCAACCAAACCATTGATTCACATTATAGTAATATTAATCAATGAAAACAAATATCACACACAATTATAAATCAAATCAACACCACATCCAAAACAATAACAAGGCAAACCAAACCACTACACCACCATCGATTGTCTTTAAATAGTCTAAACCCCTTTATGTCACACCTAAAGCAGAAGTCAAACAAAATTTTCCAACATCCCATTTCGACTCATATATTATCATGAGGTGTGCTATCTATGAACCCATCTCACAAGTAGAACCTAGATCCCCAATAATTCATGATACAGTCTATCCAAATGCTTTCCCTAAATAACTATACTCAAAAGTGTGTAACCTTCTCAGATTCCATTTTTTCCCAAATTATGTTGGGGTTCCATCCATCCCAACATTGGTCTCGTATTGGGACAAGGTATAAAGAGATTTCTCAATAAACATGCTTCAAACTAGTTCATGGGTATTGAAAATTCACATTTTGAAATATTTCACCCATTTATATGACCTAACAAGCTATCAAGAATAGTATAACAAAACCACTAATCATAACCAAACAAGGTTGATGAAATTTTCAGATTAAATGTTTAAAATTTTAACCAAGACCAAAAGTAAAAAAATGTAATATGAACAAAATTTCTATTAGAAAAACCTCTATGATACCATAATTCATCTCACTTGACCCACCACTAACAACACCGACTAGAAGTGGAACACAAAAAAAATGATCCAGCATAACCACCACTATACATCCTACCATTACCCTGGTCATTCATTGCAATGTTTACAGACACCCAAATGAGTATATAGGTTGTGATCAAAAGTCTTGTAGAATTCCCCCCAAAAGAAAATATTCCATTCTATAAAATTATAAAAAATAAAAATTCACATTTATGTGAGAACATTTTAATCATCTATATGAGAACATTTTAAGAAAAAAATATTTCATGAAACACTTTTTAAGAAAACACTTTTTTCAAAAATAAGATTTCCTAAAATAAAATTCCACACAAGGTCTACAATATTTAGATGGATAGGAAAACGTCTTACTAGGATCATGTCATAAGAGAGAACCATGGGAAATACCTATATGTAACTACCACAAGTGAGACCCTAGAAACATAATACATTACTAACAAAAAAAATCATCAAACATGGCTACTATCAACATTAATGTGCACAATCCATTAGTTAGGATACCATCCCATGGTCTAATGGTCTCCATATCATAATCAAATACAAATTGTGTTCTCTTGCATGATACACTAAAGGATAACACATCCCAGTGTCTAGTTTTCTCTGATCATATCACATTTAGAGTTAGTGTCGTAATCATAAATCCTTCTAGATAAATCCAGGATAAAATCTATTCTGAGTCAACTAGCATACTAGTTCTAGTTTTACCACATAGATAACCAAAATTCATTTTTTGCTTAAATTCCATTCAACATATCATGTAAATCATCACATTCAACAAACAATTCCATGAATCATAAGTAATTAAGTAAATCACCACATTCACTATAATCTAATAAAAAAATACAATGAGAAACCACCATTTTCCATTAACAAAAACACTTTCCATTCCACACATGCCAAAAACAATTTGTAAATAAATTTCACACCACTTTCACAATTTATGAAAATAATTTAGAAACCCAAAAAGAATAACACTAATGAATTCCTACCACATACAAGAAAAAATCCAAGTTGAAATTCATAATCACTTAAATTTAATACTACAGTGATATTTAAATCACATTCACAAGTCAAAGACACATATATGGTTAACAATGAAGATGAAAACATGAAGAAAAACCCATTTCTCTGGAAAAATAAATATTCAAAAAAATAAAAAATTTAAATAAATGTTTAAAACAATTTTTACCATCTAAATAAGGGATAATACATTTTTAAGAAACTCTATAATAAATCACACAAGAAACACAACCTTTTTCCATTAGAGAACCTAATATCATCACATGTATATCTAAAAGTCTATACAAAAAATGTATCACATCACCAAAATAATCTATATAATGCAATTAAAAATAATTCAAGAAAGAAAAACACATCTTATAATGTAATATCATGTAGCCACATACCTCACACTTGGAAATATTTATAAATAATTTCAAAACCAAAATTGCACTCCCACACGTCCCAATAACGGTAATATCGATCAACAATAAACATTATTACACCCCATATCGCATGATCACACTATCAATAAATCAAATAACCTACTAGAAAAAATGAATTCTATAAAAAGGTAATTTAAACCCTATAATAAGGGAGAAATCAAGTGAAAAAATATATACATGATTATTTCATGAAAAATCAGGGCCAAAACCACCCAATGATTTACACTCAAGGGCACATATATGGTTTAGAGGAAGATCACATGGATATTAAATCAGTTATGGGGTGGATGGGAGGTGATTAAGGGTTATATTTAAAGAGGTAAAAGGTAGTGTCCCTCTTGTTAATGACCTTTACATGATGCACTGTTTTCCAAACTGTGCGGAAACTGTGTCTCCATCAGCATCCAAGAAGAATGTGAGACATTGTTAAAACACATGGTTTTCCAAAAATGTGAACCAACTATATAGTTTACAATATAAAAAATTATCCATTTCCACACTGTTTTCTATGTTAGGGTCTATGGATTCCCAAAAATTTTCACCGTACATTCTTCACCTGTTATTATGACCAAAATCTCTATTTTCACCAAATAATCAATGAGAAACTCATGAAAAAAGGGATGAAAAAAATACAAAAACCTAAATTATTTATTTGAAAAATAATATCATTTAAAATCCATTTATATCATCTTAACTCCCTTTCCTGAATAATCATTCATAATTTTATTTTCATTAGGGGTCAATTAACATATTTTTTCTATGTGTTTTATTAAAAAGGATTTGGTTATTATGAATATTTTACAGTTCTGTAATATAGAGAATATAATCGATACATAATTACATTATTTTAACAAAAATAATATTTTAAAACTAACTATGAGTGATTATTTTTAAAAAGTAAATACATTACGATCATGGAGATTGTTGGTTGTATGTATCCATTAGTAAAGATTCCAATTTTCAATGATCATTATAGAAAGGTGTTAATTAGATTATAATCATTATATAATGATCATATTATATTATATACTAAATTATTTACTTTTATATATCATCCGTGTTGTGTGGTAGTTAAAATAGAAACACATCACTTCATGAAAGCATTTTTCCACACATACACTAACGATGTTATCATATTTGAATGGGTAAATAAAAAAGAAATAAAAAAATATATATTATAATTATATAATGATATATATGTCTTAAATATAATAATTATTTTATGTATGTAAAATAAAATTACTAACATTAACTTTTTCAAAATCTAGGTAAAGTGTTAGTGAAATACGACTCACATTACATCATGAGGTCATAGTCAACTGTACACTCGTGCGACGTTATCATATCTCATACTGAATGGAAGGTAAAACATATATAATGAATAATGACTCTATAGGTATTAATACATTATAAATATCATATATATAATTTATATATTTCATCGTACACAACTTTGAAACGTTGAAATGTGACGATGATCATCATTAGTTCGGGAAGCAGTTGTCTATCATAAACACAAATGATGGTTTCGTATCCCATTCGGTGGTTGTGGAAATGGATTTAGGTCATTAAAGTCATATAAAAATATAAAAATATATTTAATATACTATTTTTATTATATCATCATGGTTTAATAAAAATTTATGTGGGTGGATAGACAAGTAAAATAAAGATGGTAGTTGAAGAGAGATACCTGTTCTTTGGGTATCCACCACAAGATTTCACTAAATACATAAAATGGTGAGTTTATACCAAACATATAGAATAATGTGTGATATTATGAGAGTTTGTAAGTTATTTAATCATATTTATGCCAAACAAAAGGGTTTGGACATCGTTATAGTGTTTGGTGATTGAGTTCCCTTTTATAGCTGAGGAGGAGTGATAATTTAGAAAATTCCCAAAAGTATTCCCTATGGGGTGGTCCACAGTTCATAACGTGTTTCCAAAACAGATAATTAATGTTGACGATAAATGATATTATTGATAAAATCCTCCAATAGACAATTAATCATATTTTATAATTATTTTATTCACTATCATATAAGATTCCTTAATTTTATCACTTGGGGATTTCAGGTTAGTAACTAGTTTTCTATCCATTGTAATTTATCCTTTAAGAATAAATTCATACATGAATTATTATATATTTTTAAATCACTTATTATAAATATTAATTATATTTTTATCATATAAAAATCCAATGTTCATTGAAAATTATTTTTAACACAAGCGCATGATGTGTGAAAAATACGTTTTTATAAATAAATCACTATAATGGAGTTAATTCTATTTACCGAAAAATATCATAATTATTAGGAAATTAGGTTCATTAATGAAACCAATATTGAATTAATTAATATCTAAATATCAAATTTACGATGAAAAGTATTTTAGTAAATTTGAATAACTTGATAAAATTTCATTTATTATTAAATAACATTATTGTTAATTTTAAATATATTTAATAAAATGTAATTTAATAAAATGATGGAATTTAAATATACTGCATTCAAACCCATTATACCTGATATAATAATTTAAAAAAATTAATTTAACACAATATTTTAATCATTTTACTTGACGTTTATTATTTTTATTCTTATTTATTTTATTTATTTATTAAACAAATACTTACCATGTTTGTGTCTCTAAATCATAATATAATTTTTTCATCTGTAAAAAAATAAAATAAATATTCACGAGAAAAAATTAATATATGTTTCAAAATAATATTTATTTCAGGACATATTATATTTTTGTGTAACACCCCAAGATTCAATGGAAAGGTTCTTTTTAAATAATTCATTTTCTTGTGCTACACGTAACACTCAATTATCACACACTATAACTAGTAGTTTAAAAATTATTTATGAGTAGTATTAACAAAATTTTAAATTTTATATAATTCATATAATTTTTATATTCATATCATGTGTTTCTTAAATATGATATAACAAGAAATTCAATTTTTTGAATAAAAGATGTTTTTTTCAAAAAAAAAGCATTTTTACAAAAAATTAATGGATAACCATATTTAAATATAAGATTGGAGTATTTTATATATTAAATTTACAAAAATAGACTTCATTTTAATTGGAACATAAAATATTAGCATGGATAATTTTTTCCTTTTTTCTAGATAACTTTTATATTTTAATGAAAAGTGAAAATACAACATTTTAATTCAAAACATTTGTTATCAAATTTTTTATATTGATAGACTATCCATTTAATTTGTTTTAATGTATAATTAAATTATTTTTTTTTGATTTAATATAATTTAGGTTATTTGAATTATTTTCACATTAGAATTAGATAAAAAACACATCAATCATTTGATGGTTTTTACTTTTGAGATACTTGTATTCAAGTTTTATCAATAATGATTATTTTTAAATTAATTACTAAAACTTCTATATTATAAATTTTAAATAATGGGTTCCATATTTGGAATCATTTGTTCAAAATTATGTTAATAGGTTATTTTTTTATGTTATGAATGGAATGTTTATTAATGTTTTATTACTGTAGTTAATGATAAAACGAGTAATTAAAGGTAACATTGTTAAATTACATTATCATCTGTAAAAATACTATTTTATGACTAAATTGTATACTTATAAAATATATCTCTACACAAAATCATTTAATGGATCCTTTTCCATATATATGGCACAAATATTATTAAAAATAATTTATAGTAAAAAATGCCTCACCCTCATTTCTTATAAGTATAAAATTTTTAATTTCCTAATATATATGACATAAAATATGCTATTTATACAATATGGAAATATATAATAATTATATACATCAAATATTTTTTTTATAGATTATATAATTGCGATTAATGATCAGAGAATATTGGCGTACAAATTATTTTATTTTATCAAATAAATTATATGAAATATTATAAAATAAATATAATTTGAAAAATTAATGAAATTCATTAAATATATAGATAAATTAAACATTCTATTTATATATTTGAAGTATTTTTTCAATTTTATCTTGTTTTTTTGATATTTTTAAAAATGAAAATATTGAATAGTATCAAAATAGACATTAACTATACATTAAAATATATAGTATTTTATTAAATTTTTAAAAATTCAAAAAAATAACAACATCAACCAAATAAAAAATATTTTTTTAAATATGTCATAAATTATCCAATTGGGGTTTTTGGTCATTATATAGTAACTACATTAACTATATACTATAAAAAGACTAGTAGGCTCGGTAGGAGTTAAATAGTTTAACTAAGGGTGTAGCCCAAATTATAAGGATAATTTTGTGAGCTAACCATGTCTAAAAAAAATTGGTTTTTTGGTTTTAAAACAATACATGTCTTATACTATAAATAACTCAAATTTAATCCATTTGAAATAGAAAATTAGTTTATATTATATTAATAGTACTGAAGTTTCCATAATTGACCCTCCCCTTTATTATAAATGGGCCCCTCTCTTCTAAATTTATTCACACCTCTAAAGCCCTTTTTATCCACCAACCCCTAATAAATATTCCTAAAATATTTCTTCACAACATCCTATAATCCATAATTTGGGATGAAATCTATCCTATGGTGTCTGTTTTTGAAAATAAAAAGGAGACGCTCAAAGAAGAGGTAATTGTATTACCAATGGCATTAATTTTTTTTTCTTATTCTTCAACTTCCATTGTTGTTTCTATATAAAATTAACAATTATATTATCTTATTTCTCTTAATATGTTATTATAATTATTTAATAGCCATATTATTCCATTTATCCATACTATGAGTTACAATACCTCCACGTGTGTGTACGTATAACTTGTCTTCTTCACATCATGGGGTAATTTGTTATTCCGCACAACTTTTTTTGGATGGGTATAAGGATGACTATTATTAATACAAATAATTAATACAAATAATTAAAACTGCATGATAATTATTCATTAAAAATAATATACCATCCAACTCCATAATATTTAACCATTATGAAAATGATATCGTCGCTCGTGCGTGCATACAGCCTACTGTCTCCATGAAGCTGTGAGATTCATTCTACACATTAACAATTCAGGAAGGATTATAAAATATTTATGATGAGTAAAAATGAAAATTAAGAACCTAATATCATTATGTATATGAATAAAATTCATCCTTTTTATAACAAACATGACATACACAATAAAATATTAATGGGAAAACGAAGTAGTTAAAACCTGAAATTAGGGTAATACAAAAATATAATAATCAAAAAAATATTTTTGGATAATAAAATATACAATGAATATAGATATGGTTATGGTATAATTTAACAACATACATAATTCATTATATAAGAGGCTAACAAACCCTTGATTAAAGTGTAGTACAAGGTATGGGAAAATTTCACAATCTTATTATTTTCTAAGGCTGTTTATAATTAAGTATCTACCAGGACAACATTATCATCAATGTCCATCTTTCATAAAATGTATTTCAAAATTTTATCAAAATTTGTTTAATGAATTTTTTACTCGTGTTTCAATTTTTATATATAATTTTCTTAACATATTTTTTATATCGTTTTCCAAACAATGCACTTTTTAACCATTATGAAAAGTTGAGGAAAGAATGTTATTTACCTAAACGGTGCGAGTGGATATTTTCATTACTTATAATAACATAACATTTTTATGCTTCCCACAAAATAATAAAATTTTATTTTTTTAATAAATATTAGCATTAATAATTTTTTTAAAATAATTTCAATATAAAAAGGGATATTTCAGTCAATGAGTTTTATTAAATTTATTATATTATTTTCTTAAATTTCAACATCCATTTTTTGATTTTATTCTTGATTGAGGTTGATTTATTATGATACAATAATCAAAATTATATTTAAGTTTATGTGAAGTGTTTAACTATGGATAAGTTATATTTGTACCATTAGTGGTATGTGGCTAATGTGTTAACATTTCATATAATAGTTTTAATAAGAATTCTTATACCCTTTCCATATGAGAAATGCATTGGACCTAGTATGTTACAGGGGGGCCTACTATATATCCTCGATGCATCGATTAGTCTCATGAAAAAAAATAGTTTTTTTGAACAAGGCCTTGATGTTATGGTTATTTTTTATTTTAGAAAATGCCCTTTACAATATGGTTTTGATGTCTAACATTATGAATTTCCTTTTTATGAGATTTGTTATTGATAATGAATATATTTATTTGACTAGTATAATGTCAATTTTTATGTTTAAATAGAATAATTTTATTTTATATTGCAATATTATGTAAAAAATAATGTTTAAAATTCATGTGTTTCATATTTATACCTTACCTTAAATGATTTTTCTTATTTATAATGACTTCTCCTATATTGTGTATCCTTACTGAGTATCTGAGAGAACCAATATAATATTTTTCATTTTTCCCCTGGAAGAAAAAAATATATTATGATTGACCTATATTTATTGTCTAAGGGATACAATATTTTTAAAAGTGGATAATACGTTGTTTTTTCATTAAACGATGTTACGTGAAACATATGTACGTCTCCAGTTTTTTACATCACAACAAAATAGTTCAGTCCTCAAGAACTGATTTCATGTGATCATTCTAATGTAATAAAAAAAATGCACCCACTATAAGAAATAAGTGTCTCGTTGTTATATTTGGTTTCCGAGAAGTATCAAACCATCCATGTAAACAAGATTTATAAAAATGTTGATTATGGAAAATTACCATAAGAAAGACATTGAGGATAAATATAAATTAACATCCTTGAATTTTTTTAATGCAGATTTCTTGTGGGTATTCCTAGAAGGTATATCAGTGACTAGATACTAGAAGTGGGCATGGTTATGGAACTAAGATACCTAGTTATAACAACTTCAACATGGTGTTTTGGGCTAGACTTGGGGTAACCTGGTATATGAAAATGGACATTTATACAGACCAAGTTTGACACTCCTAGGGGAAATTATTTGGATAATTTACATTTTCATTATAGACCAATATGAAGTATTTTGAGTAAATATATCCCCAATGAAGAATTTTTATGAATATATTTTAGATATGAATATAATTTTTAAATTTTATTATGTATTTTACTTGTTTGGAATTATGAATTATGATTCATAAAATAATATACTGTATTACAATGTATAGAAATCATGCCTACTTAATGAAATGGAAACTCTATTAACACTCATAATCCATGATGGGATTTTCCTCTTATTCAAGATAATAAATGTGGATCTGGTGATATAACGGATGTAGAATAGCGTATAACTATACTAGAACAACATACTTAGGTTATGAATAATAATCATACCCATATAAAGTATCCTAATTAACAAAGCAGAAGATCCATGTTAGACCACATCATGAAACAATAACTAGTAAAATTAAATGGGAATACAATTAATTTTGTATCTCAATATTGGATAAATTCCATTGATAATGTAATTTATTATTTGAGGAGTAATTGAAGGTAAAAAAATTTTCATGGAATTCTATCGTCTATCTAAAGATCTATATCAATGGTGGAAATTATTTCAAAACATGGAGGATTAAAATGTATAAAATATATAATGGATGGAATTTAAATAACTCATACTAGAAAAATACATTCCACAATATCTATGACCGGATATCAAAATTCAATTATTGATCCTATTGTAGAAGGAGGATGAGAATTTTGAAAATTAGGAATCTAACATCACAAGGATAACATGAAATGAATTAGACTATATATGTGATCCAAGAATCATGATTTATTTATTCTTTAATGGGTCAAAACCCTTCCTTATACGGGCATTGGTATCACAATATTTTTCATTGTAAAAAGATGTAGACTCATATTCTATCAAGAATAAAAATTGAATTCTATAATTATTATGACTTTTGAAGTAAATCCATAGAATAAGAGGGTTATTTAACACTTTGGAAAAATAAATAAGGGTACATAAGAGAATTTTAACTTTTCACTTTTTAATAATTATGTGAAGAAAGACCCTGGTATATGCCTAAATAGAATTAATGTTTGATAAAAATGTTTAGAAAAAATTCACCAATATTTTGAATTTATGGGAATGAAATAAGGTGTTAATGATCAATGCTACAATTTTAAAGAGTATGTACATTTTGAAAATGATTTTTCCAAATAATTGTGGTGGAATTCCCAAGAAATTTACAATGGAGAATGTATATGATTTTTCCATCACCAATGTTGGTGGCATGTACATTTATCTTCTCCCCAAATTTATCCAATGATTTATTTTGATTCAGGGTCCTCAAATTACTTTATTTCATCCTATTTTTAATTACAAAATTGTTATTTCCAATTCACATTAACAAGGTATTTTTCAATCAAAACACCTAAGGGGAGTCTCTTTGCAATAATTTTATTTCAGGCAGTTCTCATTAAGGACTATAAACTTCCTTTATATGCTATCATTTTTGTCATACCTATTTTTGAAGTTGATATAATCAATGGTGTGGATTGGATATCAAAATACAATGTAAAAAAAATTCAACTTGAAGAATGTTTTGATTAGTGCGGAAAATGTAGAATCCAGTATCATTATAAGAAAAACATCATCACCTAATTCTTATCAAAACCCACCCCCAGTAGCTTTACTAAACAAAATTCTTGAGGATTCACTATAAATAGAATCATGTGATGATGAAATAAATATTCAAATTAAGAATTAGTATATTATAAAGGAATACATTAATGTTTTTCCTAATGATTTATTTAGACTCCGCCAAGAGCCTGAAGTTGAGTTTTCTATTGATTTAATCCCTAATGTAAGACCAAAATCAAAAACACCATATAGAATCACCACTGTAGAATTAGTAGATCTAATGATGCACCTAATGTAGTTGAGTATTAATTGATTTATTCATTGTAGTGTTTCTCTATGGGGATCCGCAGTTCATTTGGTTACGAAAAAATATGGATTAATAATATTTTTAGTTACAAATAGATAAATCAATGCTTTTATAATAAATAACAAGTATAATTTTTTTCAAATTGGTGATTGTATGTAATAAAAGAATGTATTCTAATGGAAACATTCACAATGAGGTATGGTCATTACGGGAATACAGAAATTTCATTTTGATTAACTAATAAATCCATTATTTTCATTGATCTAATAGACATAGTGTTAATAGGAAATCATGATTATTTTTATAGTATTTTATAATGATATCTTGGTATAATCCAAAATATATGAATTCCAAGAGAACCACATTCACATTTTTTAGAATAATCTTAAAGGAAATGAACTATATGTAATGTTTAGAAAGTGTGAATTATTTCTTCAATAAAATTCATTCTTTTATATATTGTATCAATGATGGAATTTTTATTGATCCTTCAAAGATAAATGTAGTCCATGAATGTATAGCACGAAGGAGTATTATTGAGATACACCATTTTGTTAGTTCAGTAGTTCACTATAAGTGTTTTGTCCATAATTTATCTCGATTAGAAAACCCATTATCAAATATCACACGTAATGGGAATAAATATTTTGCACATAATAGTGTAAAGAATGTTTGGATTAATTGAATATAATATTAGTCAGTGCTTATATACTTGATTTACCATCTATGAAATGATGGTTTTTTTATTTATAGTGATGCATCATGGAATGGACATTATTGTGTCATTAGGCCAAATGACAATGTTTTTTCTTATGCATAATGGTAATGAAAAATTAATGAAAAAATATCAAACTCATGATATTGAGTTATGAGTGGTAATATTTACACTGAAGATATGGAGACAATATCTCTACAATGAAAGATGTTAGATATATACTAATCCAATGAGTTTGAAATATATTTTTTCACATAAATAACTCAATGTGATACAAAGGATATGTCTTGATCTAAAAGGACACATTCAAATTTTTTATTTAATGAATTATATTTCAAAAAAATGTTGTTCCCCCACCATTAAATGGAGAAACATTTTTAAATCCAATATCTAAAAATATTACATTTTAAATATAACAAAATTAAATATATCATTGAATGTTGGAAATGAAAATTTATTTTTGAATTTTTTTGTGTTGTTCTGATAATATTGATATTTTAATAAATAGTGAAAAACATTTCATCTTAATTCAAAAATATAGTTTCATCTAATTTATTTATATAGATTGATAATATGTTTAACATGATTAAATTTATAATTATATTTACTTATTATTTTATTTTATTTATATTATTGTAATTATTTTCTAATTAAATTTATATATTAACACATGACAATATTTTAATGATTTTTACATTTTAGAAAGCAATTTTCTAGTTTTATCGATTGGGATTTACATTAAATTAGTTACTAAAACATCTTCTGTTTTAGATTTTGAGAAATTGATTCCATATTTGGAATCATTTCTTCCAAATTATGTAAACAAGTTACTTTTAAATTTTGGATATAATGAATAATAACATTAGTAATTTTCTATTATGGTGGTTTAGGGTAAATTCTATAATTATAGTTAATTTTATAAAATTACACTAACACCTGTAAAAAAACATTTTTGGATGACTATAGATGACCCATATAACCTATTTTTTGTAATCGAATCATTTAATTGAACCCTTTCTATTAATATGACATGAATATTTTTAAAATTAATGAATGTGATAAAATGTCACACACTCATTTCTTATAAGTATAAAATTTATAATTTAGATATATCAATGAGATAACAACGATTATTAATCATATATAGGAAGATAAAATAATACCCATGACATATAAATTTATTTATAATTTTTAGACATTACATAATTACTATTACGAATGACACAATAGTGACGTAGAAATTACATTATTTATAGAAATACCAAATAAATGATATTAAAAAATTAAAATAAATATAATATAAATTAGTTATTGATATAATAAAATTTGGTAGATAAATTAAAAATGTTATTGATATATTTTATGTATTTTTTCAATGTTATCACATTGGATTGATATTTTTAAAAATGAAAATATTGAATTGTATAAAAAATGACATAAATGATACTTTAAATTAAAAAAAAATAGTAAATGTTATAAAATTCATAAAATAAAAGGTTAGGAAAACTATCTAGTATAGTTATATATATGTTATAGATTTTCTAATTGGGGATCCGTTGGAATTTCATAGTAACTAAAATAACCATATTCTATAAAATTAAAATTAGACACGATAAGAGTTAAACTATTTAATTTAGGGTTAAATCCATATGATAAGGTTAATTTTGTGACCAAAATATTTCTAGAAACATTGGTTTGGAGGATTCAGACCCAAAATAATCTTATCTAATAAATAAATCAATTTTGTTATTTTTAAATGGAAAAAGAAATATAATAAATTTATATTTTTGGAGATTCCAAAAGTGCCCCTCTTTTATATTATAAAATAGCACCACTCTTCTTTTGTTTTCATCTCTAAATACCAATGGCTTAGAAAACACCTTATAAAATCTCATAAAAAATTCCATCACTTCACCCTATAGTGATTAGATGGTGCATAATTCTATCTTATGGATTCCTTCTGTGAATGTCAAAAGAAAAAGCTCAAAGAAGAGGTGATTATTTTACCAATTCTACACAATTTATTTTCTTCTTATACTTACACTTCATATGTTATTTCATTAAAAATTTAATAAATCTAGTATCATATTAACAATGATATGTTATTATAATTATTTAATAACTGTATTACTATATTTATTCGTTCTATGAATAATAATATCACCATGTGTTCGTACTTACGATTTACCATCTCCACCCCATGGTGTACTTTTTTATTCAACACTACAACAGTTGGATGTGTATAATATTGAGCATAATTGAAATAAATAATTAATATAACATGATAAAATTATTTATATTTAATATATCATTTAATTCTGTATCATTTTAACATCAAGGGAATGATACCATCTCTCATGCATACCTACGACCGACCTTCACTATGATGCAGTGAAATTTATTCTCCAAGTTATCCATTCAAGATTGATTATAAAACATATATGATAAGTTAAAATAACATCTATGAAATTAATATCATTTTAATATGAATAAAATAAATCAAATTCATAATAAACATGATATAGAAGGTAAAACATGAATGGGAAAATGAAGTTGTGAACACTAGAAATAATGTTAATAGAGAAATATTATTAACAAAACAATATAAGAGGGTAATATATGATATTATAAATATGGATATGCTTTTGGTATAATTTAATGACATAAATTAATAATTAAATAGGTGGTGAAAAAACCATCAACAAAATTAATGTAAAAGATATGGTTCAATTTAACAATCTCAATATTATATGAGGTTGTCTATATGTAGGTACATATAGGCACATATTTAACATCCCTGTCAATCTATCTTAAAATTTATTCCAAAAATATTATCACCTTTTGATTAAATATATTTATACTGATTATTAACCTTTTATATAAAACAATTGTAATGGAATCATTTAATAATTTTCTTATTGAGGTCCTTTAAGAACTTTATGACTAATTAAGGAATGAATTTTTATTTACATATATGATGAAAATAACTATTTTATGCTGTTATGATGCCTTAACATTTTGAAACATCCGTTACAAGATCACATGTTAATTTTCATAAGTATTTTTTTCTATTATAATTGTGTGGTTTTAAAATAATTTCAATTTAAAAAGGGATAAATCCCTCAAATAAATTTAATAAAAATTTTAAATTTTTTAAATCTATGTCAACATCCTTTGATGGATTCTATGCTTGGATGAGGTTGATTTATTATGATACAATCATTCATGTTGTATTGAAATTTTTATGATATGTTAGACAGTGGATGTGCTATTTTTATAACATTAATTGTTTATGGTTAATGTATTTTCATTTTGTTTGTTAGTTTAAATACCAATGTCTATGTTATGTTTTACCCTATTCATATGAGGAATGCATTGGACTAAGTAAGCGATTTCATCGCCGGTTATAACTCCTTAATGCATCAGTTTGTCACATGAGACAAAAAAGTGTATTAGCACAAGGCCTTCAAGGTATTTTTATTTATGGTCTTCCACGAGGCCATGAAGGTATGGTTATTATGTCTGGAAATATGCATTTTCTTGTGATGAGATTAGTTATTAATGTAGCATATGGTTATTAAAAAGTTGAATATACATATGAATGTTTATATGGAATTATTTGATTTATTATCTGTTGTATATTTTGCAGAATATTACGTTTAAAAGTTTTTTGTTTCATTTTTATACCTTTCCAAAAATAATTATGATTATTTATGAAAGCTTCTTCTATATTGTTTTCCATTACTGATCATCTATTCTCACCCATTTCATAAGTATCATTTTTTCCAATATTTATATAATTTTATTATGATTAACATGTAGTGATATTGCTATGTGATATGAGAGTTTTCAAAGGGGATAATATGTCATTTTTCATTTCTATTTATAATGTTAATCTTATATTTTTATTTAGTTCTTCAAAGGCTACTAAATAGATTGGTCCATTATGAGTTGTTTTTTTATTATGATAATGTAATGAAAAAAAATCAATGACTCTGGGAACTGGGGTTTGCGGTGTTACACATTTTCACTAATTTTATATCTTTATATATATTAAAAGGAAGTGTTGTTCATTTTTTTCATTATCTTTAAATAACTAATTATACAGGGACATGTTAATAAAAACAAGTCAAAAAATGTAATAAAAATATATCGAAAAGTTTTATGGTATAAAATATCAAAAAAAATTATGTTTTGTTGAAATTTATAGGTCATTTACCCTTTCTTATATAAATTTCACAACCTAGTAAACCCATTTTACCTTATCAATTAGAACTAATTATTTTTTGTTTTCACAAATCATGTTGTTAAAAAAATTATTTTTAGCATATTATAAATAATAAATTATGAAGAAACCAAATAATGAATCCATTTTTTTAAATGCAATTCATATATGTGGAAATTTTAATTTAAAATTCAACCCATGGACGTGTTGAGAAAAATTATTTTTATAGAGAAAGTATTTAAAATATTAAAATCTATTTATATCAAACACCAATATAAAAATTATTCCAATGACCTATATTATATTAATTTATATATAATTTAAATAATTCTAATATAAAACATATTAAAAATATATTTTATAATTACAAATAATTTTATGAAAATCTAGTTTTAAAATTTAAATCAGTATTTTTTTACTATTAATCAAAAAATTAAACTTTTTTGAAAGATCACAAAATCCACCCTATGATAATTTTGGTATTTTGGTTTCTAAAATGTGTTATATTTGGAAAAATAATGTTTTTTATATTTATAAAAATTAATTTTTAATTATGTGTGCAATGTACGACTAAACATTGATTTGTTTAAACATAGTGTTTGGGGAATTACAAACTATCAATGAAATTATATTTATTCTAAATGAAATATATTTTAATGTATTGAGGTTTTACATTATCCCCATAAAAATATAATGTTTTCCTCAAAATATAAAATTTACCTTGGTTGTTAAGGGTTTTAATTTGGAAATATCATTTTTTTAAAAACCCATATCATAAAACGTTTAATAAAACGTCGTTTTAATAAGTGAGAATGTGAATTATGAAGGCGATATGAAATAATACCAGGACTATTTTTTCATGTAGCTTAACATACATTGTAAGTGAGAGTGTGGATAAAGAATAAAGTATTATTTTATTAGTATTGATAGATTGTGATAGAGGTTATTGATCAAAAGAAATAATGTGATCTAAAAAAGCATAATGGTAAAAAAAACAATAAATCAAATGTGTGTGAAAATGGACATTAGTATACACAAAAACGATTATAATTAGGAATATTTTTTTCATGATTTTTTTCTATTAGTTCTTGAATACTTTAATATATATATATATATATATATATGAATATATGGAAATATAATTACTTGATACATTAATATTTCACATGAACAAATTCATATTTTGGTTATTCTTCATTAAATTTCCAATTCATCCCTTGCTCAAAGAATTTAATAGAAAAAAATGAAATTCTATCATGAATCATTAAAATTATCTTTTATAAGATCATATGATCCCTCAAATAGTATCATGATATTCCACTTCTATTAAAAAACCAAATTTATTAGAAAATGTTATGTGATAACACTTGAAATCCAACATAATAAATTCCATAAATAGTTAACCATAATGCTCTTCCAACAGATATTTCAATAAATTTAACTGATGGGGAAATAAATAAACATTATATTCCACATAAAAAATAACGTGGCTCATAATCTATATATAACAGACATTTGAGGTACTTTATCTTGTATTATTTTGAAACATGGTTTTTACCATAAATCTATTTTGAAAAAGTGAATGATAAATTTTTCAAAAAAACTGGATTTTTAGATGTAATCTGTAATACCAAAAAATGATGTTAACTCAATCAATGATACTAGAAACCACTTTATCAACCCACAATTATTCAGTTCCAAGGTAGTCTATATAATATAATTTCCATTATCCACATTAATAATCTTGTATTCAAAAAACATTATCTCAACATTAGAAAGAAAATATGGGTTATATTTCCCTCAATCATGTGTTTTCCAAGAAATTCAACATTCTACCAAATAATTGTTATTAATAATTAGCATTTTTCAATATATTATCTAAAATAATTAAGGAAATAGTACTCCAATATAATATATTTATATTTCATAATTCTCATAATCATAATATCATTAGTACAGTACTTTTAAAACATGTATATTTCATCAAAATACTCAAGAACACTAACTATTTCACATCGGTTGTACTTATATAATAATCTTGGAGTTATCCCAATGCCCACTTCAATGATATATTCACTTGGTGATTGAGGTATTATTTTGAATAATTCCTCAACTTATTATAGTGAAAACACTGAATAGTAGTGTTTTATTTATTTCCCTTTCATTATTTACCTTTATAATCCTTTTTCTCACACTTATAATAATCTCCAATTACTTTTAGGAATTTCCCATTGTGATTCTGGTCACAGTTCTCACTTGATGGAAATTGTTTCAACTTTTTTATTTCTTGGAAACATTACATTTTTCTTGTTGTTTGAAAAAACTCTTTATCTATTATTTTTCTTTAAATAAGTATGATCTAGATAATCCCTTATATGTTTTGATGGTTTATAAAACTACTCATCATATAATGATTTTTTTAGACTAGGCCACATCGAATACATTACTTAAGCCCATCTGAATATGGTAAATCTTACAACCTGTGGTACATATGTAATATTTAACATACATAAAAAAATGTGTGAAATAATATTTTTAATTCTTAATAATCTCTTATTAATTTTCACTTATGTTATGTGAAATTATATTTATCATATATTTTAACTCAAGAGGTAATTAATTTTAAAATAATTTCCCCATAAAATTGATCCATTCCATGAGTTGTATTTTCTATTCATCTCATGTATTCCAGATAAAATATAATTATTAATCGAAATATCCATTAGGACAACACACTATAAGGGTACCCTTTACATTTTCAATATATTTGAAAATCATAAATGTATTCCTAGAAGACTAATCCATTTCTCAACTCCCATTTCATCAGTAGTCCTATTTAATTATATAGGTATCGTTCAAATTATGTGAACCAAAATAGTATAATATCACTGTAGAGTTAGTTTATCTAATTTGGAAATGTTATTTTTCAGGACCTGGTAATGCTTCCCTATTATATCAATAATTTTTTCTCTTCCAATAATACGTGTATTGGATTCCACTGTAGGTAAGTATATACATTGGTCATGAGTATTAAAAAACAGTCTTCCTTCTAGGCACTAATTTTAAATAATAGAAGATTCTGAATTAGATAATAAAATTATGGTCTATACATCATTATGTAAAATTATAAATATTTATTGAAACATTGAATAAATTAAAATTTATGCATTTTTAATCACATAATCATAAAAATGGTATCATTGTGTATATATATATATTCAAAAATATCATAATGTTTTTTATATAAATTTTAAATTATCCTATGAAAAACCTATAGTCATGTAAAACTAGGTGCATAATATGACCCATTTTCTAGTAACTTTTAAAACTTGTGTCAATCACATCATTCATATTTTTATAGTTATTACCCCATGGTAACAATATACCAGAACCACATCCACTTTTGGATTCTAGAATGAGATGTATTACTAGGAAGGCCTGTATAAAATAATCCTTACCAAAACATTAGTATTTTGTTGTATACTTAAATTATGATTTTAATATATGTTTTTGTTACATAATCTATGTTTTTATTGATTTAGTTCTCAAGTATTTTACTAAAATTTCTATAATACCAACTGCAATGAACCCGACCCCAGTAGCCTGGATCTAGTGACTTAATTTATTACATTGGCACATATAAAATGGGTCAAACCCTAAATAACGAATCAATTTAGTACTATTGGAGAACCAGGTACATTCGTGATACCCATTTTTTGTGGTAAAATTAATTAAAACCTAATAAATAATAACCAAAAATAAATTTATAGATTAAAAATTCATTCAAATATATATACTTTATATTCTTCTAAACGGAAAACAAATATGAGGTAGATCGAGTTCCTAGTAAGGGTAATGTATAGTGGATGATATCATGAATTAATACAAATAATCAATATGGTATGGTAAATAACTGAGAACACAATCCTTTTAAATAACATGAAAACAAGGATAATATGAGGTAGAATCAACATGGATGGGTAAATAACTAAGATAACATTCTATTTAATCATTAAGTTGATCATGAAATGAATTAATAGATTATATCATAGAAAAATCTCATGGATCATAATAACTGAATTATAAATGAATTAATAACTCAATTACCAAATTTCATGTTTCCCAAGAACCATTTACCTTTACCTTCAAGATATTTCCTCAAAAAATTTTAGAATATATTTGGTAACAACCCATCGATTTTGGACAACTAATTTATCTCATGAGACCACTGATTCATTAGGGGGTTTCACCAATCAGTCCCAAACCTATGTATTAATTTATAAAAAAAATCAACATATATAAAATAATATATTTAATTTATTAATAATGTACCATATCAAAAAGAATTCACGTTGAGTAAATGAATATATCAATATTCCAAAGATATCTGAATACATTCAATGTAGTACACTATATGTAGAAATGTTATATAGATTATTCAATAATACTATAAATAATAAAAGATTATGGATATGAAATAGAAATTTAATGTTCAATAAAAAATGATTAAAATAATTCTATTTTTTCAATGTAATGTTAAAAATCATATAGGTAAGTGAGATTTGACAATATATTTTACCACTGTAATTTTTCAATCCAAATACTCAGGGATGTAATAATTCAAATTGAAACATAAAAAGTCATGGTTTATGAATTATTCATTATATTTGATTCAAATTTGGTAGTATATGCACCAAATAATAGTGTATGGGTGAATAATAACAAATCCATATCAATGGAAATTAAATTAAAATGAAATACTATATCTCACGCTTCATTTTGTAAGTATGTTATTTATACTCCAATATAGTGGTCTTAAACATGCTATTAACTAATAAATGAACAAAATTAATATTCATAATATCATATATGATCCTTTTGTATAATCTTATCACCTTTTAGTTAAACATCATTCATTATTTTCAATATATCTTGCGTTAATAGGTTTGTTTTCTCATGCGTGTTTTATTATGAATGATCCACTTATTTTTAATATTATATATTTGAATAATCTTGAAAATAATAATCAATGAATAATTATCATATTTTGAAATCAGTTATTCATTTAAAACCAATCATACAATATGGTAATGAAATATATAGTATGTAACGATCATGGAGAAGGTAGGTCGTATATATGTATTTTTTATGTTTCAATTTTTCAGTGATCATTATGGAAAGAAGGTATGTAAGATATAGTATTTAATTAATTTTAATAATATCATATATTCAATATTATATACATAAATATTTCATCCATGGGGTGTGGTACTGAAAATTGAGTCACATCCCATCAGCAATGTGGTCATCTACAAATACAAGAACTAGGTTATCATCTTTATAAGAGTGAAAATGTTAGAAAAAAATTATATATAAAATATTTCTACAATGATAAATATCAAAAAAAAATTATAATTACATAATGAGTATCCGATATAATTAATAAATATAATATTATCTCCACCAATCTGAAGCATTACAAAAAGACGAATCACAACTATTCGTGAAGAAATAGTCTACTATACACAATAGAAACATTATCATATCTCTTATGGAATGTAATTTAAAATGATATATATTATATAATTAATAAATAGAAAAAAAATATTTTAACAATATAAAATATATACTTTATATCTTTCCCAAAACCCAAACCGTGAATGGACGAAATGAAAAAATAAACATTGTCGATTTATGAGGCCGTAATCCACCATTCACATGAATGATGACTCCATAAAACATTATATTTTATTGGAGATGATTTTATATCCTCAAAATTATTATTAAAAAATATATTTATATAGAATATATTGCTGTTATAATATCAGTTTTTTAATAAGAATTTAATGAGCCTGAGAATGAAGAAAATTAAAGATACTCATTGAAGAACATTACCATTACATCAGGTATCCTCTATATGTTTTCACTAAATCCAAAAAAGGATTAATTTTAACCCAAAATAATTAATGTAGGATTTGATTTTTTGATTTGGGGAGGTTATATTGGTTGGAATTAATTAAATAATGTAGTTTTATGGTGTGATGATGTTAGGGGATGGAACACACTTTTATAGATTATGAGGAGGGAAAAAATTTTAAACACCAAAAAAGATTCACTATCTGGTGTTGAATATTACATCATGTGGTTCGAAAATAAATAATTAATGGTTTTTAGGAATGAAATGTTTCATAAAAATTTCCACCACTTAATTAAAGAGTTGTTTTATTCATTTTTTTTACATCTATGTTTTTTATTTTTAATATTTTTGTTTTTCAGTATGGTAAATTGTTTTGTGATCTAGGTAATTTATATATTAAGAATACTTTTTAGTAATCCTAATTAAATAATTTTTACCTAGTGATTAAAAATAATAAATCAATTTTTTAAAATATAAATCAAATTTTCATTGAAATTTATTTTTATCAGAAGCACATGTAACATGGAAAACTACAGTTTTAACATTAACCATGCAAAAATTGATTTTTGTATTTATAGGTAAATAAAGTCATTAAAAAAATTTGTTCAATTAATGGATCATATTTTTTATTTATGTACATTTAAAAATCACTTTGAAGATGATTAGATTACCAGTAATTTTAAATAATTTAATAAATTGTTATTTATCATAAAATTAAATCAATGTCAATATTGACCATATTCAATTAATTTGAATTCAAGACAATGATGTATTTAAAATATATTGTTATTCATACTTGTGTAAAATGATATAATCACATAAAAATTTTATTTAACACCATTAATCATAAAATATAATTCACATTTTACATTTTTGTATCATTTATTTAATTTTTTTCTAAACTAAATATTTATATTTATGGTTTTTCTAAAGTATTTTATTTAATTATTTAATCTCTAAAAATTTAAAATCCATTATAAAGATAAAAAATCAAATATATATTTCCAAATAATACTTATAACAAAAAATGTTATGTTTTTCCCATCTCTATAATCTTTATATATATTAAAATGAATAATGGTTTATTTTATACATTTTCCTCATATAACTTATTATATGTGTCAAATTCATGGAAAAGTGTTCACAAACAGCTAAATATATATCCTAAGTTAATTTTTTCTTAAATAATTGCGTATAATAGGTTTTGGATAAATTCTTAGGTCATTTTAACACATTTCATAATAATTTAAACCCTTTTAAACACATTTTACCTTAACCACATAAAAATTATTTTAAATATTTTCAATATTTAATTTTGTCAAAACATTAATTTTAACATATTATAAATTTTAAATTATATATAATAAAAATATAGAATTGAAATTTACAATTTAAATTCACATATGTGGAAAATATTAATTCAAAATTTAACTTCCATACATGTTGAGAAATTGGGGTTTTAAACAAAAAATAGTCAAAAGTTTATAGTGTTTTTATACCATCCATAAATATGAAAATTATCAACTTAAAAAAATTTATTAACTAATATATAATTGAACTAATATTATTTTAAATGAATTTAAAAAACTATTTAATTTAAGAAATAAATTAAATTAAAATATAGTTTTCTATTAAAATTTTTTCTTTTTTAATATTTATAAAAAAACTTCTCTGAAAAAGTCCAAACAGATTTCAATATAAGATAATTCCAATATACTGAAAATAAATGAAGTTTATTTTTTGAAAAAATTATTTAAAATTATAAAAATTTATTTTAAAATAAATATATTTTAAAATCACAACATGTAGTAATTTTATCCATGTGGAATAAAAATATTTTAAAATTATTTTTAAAACAAACAGTATTCATTTTCAAAATAATAAATCATTATTGGATGAATTTAAAATATATAATAATATTATGATACAAACCATTAATATAATATAACTTTTATATATAAATTTTTTTAGTTAAACTAACTTTTAAATATTCTCATATCATTCCACGTTAATTGAATAAAATGTTACGCAACTTCAATGCAATTCAGTTAAAATTTTATATTTTTATGGCTTTTAAGTCATTAGCCTAGATCACATATAATACATATAATATAATTAATTCTCATGAAATCCATGTAATCATTAACTTAATTTTAAAATAAGAGAATGTTTTTAAATCTTTAGACTTTCCGTGGTACTGTATTTTTAAATAAAATGTTTGGTGTAATATATAAATCTAATTAAAGAATTAAATCGTATACCTTTTATTAATTATTTTAAAATATATTTGTTGGTCTGATCCATAGATTGAGGGTTTTAAAATGAAGTTTTTCAAGAATAATTTCCTATCATCACACAATAAAAACTAGTTACAAATGATAACATTACTTTTAAAAAATAAATTTATAAACTAATTAGGATGTTAATTATTTTATCTAATCCCATTCTAATTTTTTTACACTTTGATGTTCTATAATAATATCCACGTATTATTATCCACTATTATATATAGATATTTGTTTTTTCAGACTATCCAAATCAACATTTTATTTTTCAGTATCAATTTCATCATGAGATTTTATTATATATGTGATATATTAAATATTCCGATGATATTTTTTCAAATAAATATTTACATCAAATGCATTCTTCTATGTCTTTAATGTATTTTATACAAACTATTATTTTGTTTAATTTCATCTAGATGTTTTTCTCAAACATTATTAATCTCTTTAATTAATGGGTTTTCAAATTGAAAATAAAATGTATAATAAATATCCTATGCAATTCTAGGCATGAAATATTGTGTTATTAATTTTATCTTTTATTGAGAAGACAAAATAATTAATCTATTCTTATTGTAATTTCCTAACGCTTTCATTTATATTCAAATTTATTTCAAATTATATTATTCTTATCATTATTTTAGATTGGGGATTCTATTCATATATTTTCAGTACCAATACATTCAATGAATTTAACATCAAAATAATTAATATTTGATTTCTATTTATTACCATTTATATTATATTTATTATCATCATTCCAATAACATTGTTTTAATCAATATATTTCCTATAAAACACCCTTTATCAAATAATTAATGTGTACAACACTCTCAATATATATATATATATATTACATAATTATTGTATTTAAATGATAAAAAAATATAATATTCACATTCAACTAAAATTTTCTTTATAATTTAATATTATTCCATGTTCTTCTGGTATTATTCATGTTACTGAAATGAACCAATGAGATAATCCAATTATAAGTGATTTAAATTCTTTTTGAACTTCATTAAGACATTTTTTAAATATTAATTCTTTTGAAAAATCAAATAGTGCCTTTTCTACAAATACTGATTTTTGAAAGCTTTTTCTTAAACGAATAACCACATAATCCATATTATATAATTTATAAAACATTTTATAAATTAGCACATTTTATTCCCCATTTAAATCCTTATACTCCTCCCTCATCTCTTATATTTTTTATAAATTTATTTTCCCTAAACTGTGTGACATAGAGTGAAATTAAATTGTTATAAATTGATCTATAATATAAAATAAACAATAAAAATTTAATATATTCATTAAATTAAAATTGAAATCATATTTTAAGACATAATTTCTAGAAAGAGTTTCTCAATACACTTCATGATTTTCATTGGATTTTATAGTGCATGTAAAATGATTAACGATTAAATTCTAAAAAAAATCATTCAGGTCTTCCAGTAACATTATTCATTTATATTAATGTAAAGTTGACTATTTGTGTTCATTCGTAGTTTTTTATGACTAAATACATAAATAAGATATTTAATTTTTAACGGTATGTGACTTAGATAATTATTATTATAATATTTATATCTAAAAGAGCCAACTTCTTTTATTTCAAATGATTACATTGATAGTCATTAGAATGAGATCTTAGAGGGAGAATTAAATATTCAAAATATAATTAATAATTTATATTATGTTAATAAGATAATAATAGTGTTTTCGGAAGAAAATATAACAGCCTTGCAATCTCCTCATGCGGGGTGGGTTATATAAATATTTCATAATGTTTATATGGTTTTCAAATACATTCACTAATTTCTATTTCTAATTGAATAATAACCGAGTTATTATTTATTTTTAGGAAGTTTAACCAATTAATGTCGTACCTTTAATGGTTTTATAACTAAATTTCAAACACAAATTTTTTATGAGAAAATCATAAATAAATTATCCATATAAATACATAATAAATAATACTGATTTAATTAAAAAAAATAAATAAGTAGATTATAATGATTTACCTCCTAAAAGATTATAATATTTTATCACAAATGTAATCATGTCTAAAACATCATTAATCATAATTTGTTATAAAATATTCAGTACATGAATTTTAGTTTATTTCTTTGACCTCAATTAGTCATTATTTATAATATAAACACGTGAAGCAATTATCATTTTTGGGTTTTGGAAATGATATTTTCAATTTTTTCTTATAGTTATAATGATATTGATTAATATATTCTGTTTTTCATACTATAGTTTTTTCCTAATCTAAAATCACATATCCAATAATAGAATAACATTTATAACATAGTATATTTCTATAATAAATATAAATAAATTATTTTTTATTTTTTCACTCATATGATGTATCAATATTTAAAATTATTCCATTAATTGAATTCTGGTATTGATTATTTGTATCTTGTGAAAAATCGAACACATTCAATGTACTCATAACCAATATATCATTGAAATTTTTTCATTATCTATATTGGCTTGTTATGTTAGTGAAATCTCTTTTATTACACTCATTATAAAATATTACTACATTATTTTTAAGATATCATCCAAAAAGTATCCAAAGAATAAGAATAAAAAGAAATTTAATAGACATTTTAATAAAACATTTCATGGTTAATATGAAGAATACCATTTTCATAGAATTATCCATTTCAATGAATGTCTTGATCCATTTTCTTATTAAATATTATAAAATAATTATTTTTTCAAAAGTAAATATTTTCCACAAATACATGAAATAATAAATGATTATGGTTACTAGAATTTGGTATATGTGAGAAATATCAATAAATCATAATGCTAAAGATAAATTTGAAACCCTGAAATTAGTTAATTACTACTTATAGTGTGATCAATTTTGACGCGGTCCTAGGTTAAATGAAAATTATTTAAACCACAAAGTCAGTCTCAAAAACAATAATACAAATGTCATAATTTTGTAATTCATTCAATATAAACCATGATAAAGAAAAATAATGTAATCTAATAATGAACTATAGAATAACATACATAAATGGTTTTGAATATATTAAAACTAGTATATACTTTATATTGGTTTTGTATGATCTTTTAAACATTTAACGAATAAGTAAAATTTGTATTATTATCATGGTTATTAGTGAACTAAATTAATTTACTGGGAAGTTACACATTTTATTAAACTGAATCACATAATTTTTAAAAAATTTAACGAAATTACATACAATATAAAATAAATATAATCAATTTTATTTTTATATGTATGTAGTCCCTCAATTAGTCTAAATATCATAATTTTCCAGAATAATATCATTAAAATTGTAAATAAAAACTAACATATTTATGAAAATATTTAAATAAAAATAATTTTATAATAATTTTATAATTTTAAATGAATTGAACAATGAAATTTTCCATGTAAATAATTCATTTGCAAGAAAATAGAAAACATAGGGATCTATCTACCTCATATAGTCACAAACCTTTATTTCCCTTTTTAGGATGATCTTACACCCCAAAATTTCCAATATTACCATAACAAAAATCTGTACAAATATTAAATAACCATAAACCAATAATTAATTCTTATCCGAATTCCACGAGATATTAGAATAGAGTAGAAAATTAAATAACAAATAACCTAAAAACTGGTCAAATTTTCCATTTTAAAAATCCCTTTATTCCCTCAATGAAGGAATTGTGAAATAAAAATGAGATGGAAGTGGGGCGAGTGTAGAGGATAAATAGTTTTACTATGTTAACAGTCCCAATTGTGTGTTATTTACCCCTTTTCTATAATAACAATACAAAATATTCATTATGTTTATGTTATTGTCACATATAAACTTTTTTTTATCATATATCATTTTCCAAAAATCAAAAATCCATTGGGAAGAAATTAATAATCCTCTAATATTATACATCAAAATGTGAGGAAGTAAATTCCACTAATATTAGGTAGGTGGACTATTGTATGCCTTATGACCCTCTTATAGATTTAAAATATATTCATTCAATAATTTAAACTAAAAATATAGATATCCCTTGTAAAAATGTGATTGAATGTTAAATTAAATTTATTTTGAACACGTATGGAAGGTTCTACATATTCTCCCTCATCATTTACTTATAGTTGATGTGTATATAGCCTTAAACATTATAATTTATCACCATATTGGGAGTATATATGTTTGTTTTTCTTATTACTATTCCAATGAGATGGGATTTCTAAATATCCACTTTATTGGAACCAGAATGAATGTATTTTAGTCCCATTTAAATAAGAACATTAAACTATTTTACGTATTAAGATAAGGAACAATATGGTTACTTATATGGTCATGCAACTATGTCCAATGATGATCTTTTTACGGATATTATTCAAGGTTTTTAGTTCCTCGTAATTTTTTGTTATATGATAAGGACCACATATATGGAGATTATAGTTTTGTGGAATGGAATAATTTGTAATATGTATATTACAACCGATTTTCATGTAACCTACTAAGGACTAATCGTTTTTAGTTTGAAATGACAGATGAATTAGTAAGAAGTTGTTTGAGGTTTATACTATATTAGAAGTGAAATGATGTTCATTGATAATATGTTTGAATTGGAAGGATGAACATATTCTTTAAAGCATTGGTAAATAGATTGTGGTGGCTAGGATGTCAGTATTGATTTATTATAACTCTAGTTGGCAACCCAATAGGGTGGATCCACATTATCAGAGGAATACATTGATGATTATACCTAGATAACCATCTGGGATAGTGTAGAAATTGATTGTGATATCTCACTTTGGATTAAACGTTGTTAATATTAAATGAGAATATAATCTAAATTGTTCACACTAGTGTTCTTAATGACCCATTCGTATAAATGATAAAGCTAAATGGGAATCCAAGGAAATGGAAGCATTATCGTAGATTGTTCTAGGAAATGTGTGTTGATAATGTATTTTTGCATATTAATTTATCCTTTGTAATAGAAATTATTGAACAGGTCACCCAAGTGTACCTTTGGATGGCTGGTCATGGAGATTTTGAATAGGATAAATAATGATATATGATGTTTTAGACATAAAATACAAGCTCCAAAAATAGAGGGCATGCATGAATAAATTCCCTATTGAATCAATTTCTCTCATTTAGAGTATTCATTCTCCAAAATTATTGCAATGGATAATGAGATGTGCACTATTAAAATTGATATAAATTATAGTACATCAAATGAAGAATTATACATATTTATATTAATTTCACATCTATTTTTTGATACAAAAACTATGTATTAGATTTTATAATGCATAGTGACCATATAAATATTTATATTTCAAATTTCTAGGTTTATATGTCTCCTCCATGAGATGGGATTCCACATGACCCTTCTGTAGGATAATAGAACTGTGATCCTAGGTAACCACTGCTTTTGATATTTGTAACCCAACTACTATGACCATGCTATTATTAATTAAAAAACATTTTAACATGTTACATAATCCAGTGTCTGGGATCAAGATGAATGTTTTGGGAACCTATTAATAGAGGATGATTTCTAGGATCCATTGAAAAGGGTGTGGGGTAGGGGAGAAAAAATGTTTCCTTTCAATAAAATTATTCAATAATAATATAGGATAAATGGAGTTGATCATTAATTATATTTTATTCCCAATAAAAACCCACCTTATAATTTTATTTCATCAAGAAAAATATGAACAACTCATAGGATGGTATGAATTTGGAGAGAAATTGGAATGGTGTTATATGTTTTTTCTATAATTTGTATTAAAATACATCGTATGAGATGCAGTGTGTTCCATGACCTACATTGGTCACAACTGTGGGATATTGAGTGTATGTATTCATTTTCAATAAGTAGGGTCCCTTCATCAAGGGAAACTATTGATCTTGTTAAATACTATAGACAATATTTTCACATCTTTCTAAACTCTTGAAATATATAATTAAGATTATGGGTTCTTATTTACTTCATCATTATGTTTTCATGGTTGTTCATGAAAAAATATGTGGAAAATAACAGTCAGGGGAACCTCAGAATGATTTTCATAGTCATGATCCTCTAAGATTGAGTGACCTAAGAACCAATACCTATGCCATGTTTAAAAATTAAAAAATTTATTTGGAAAATTTTTCACTGATATGTCAACATACATTATTCTTTTCATTTTTTCATCCATTCTTCCTTTATTTCAATCGTTGTATGCTAATTTATTTTTAACTCCTTCATGAAAAAATTACGATTTAGATGAACCAATAAACCTGATTCATGATGGTATTTTGGAACATTATATTAAAAATATTCATCAATATAAGGATCTTAAAAGTATGTTTAATTGAGTACCATATATGATATATCGTTCATGGACTATACTAGAGGATTATCAAAATGTACAACTGTCATATTTTCAACTATTGGAACTTCAAAAACATCTAAATGATGTTGATATTACAATTCTATATCACACTCTTCAACAATCCTCGTTTACCCAATACACATGTTTAGAGTGGGTGAAAATATTATTAATATTATATTATGTATCACCCCAAGCTTCCACGGTATGCTTCTCTTTGAATAATACAGTAGTGTGTGTTGTACGCAACTTCGAGTTCTAACACACACCACAACCAATCAAACTAGCCATTATGAATAGTAATACAAAATTTTTGAAATTTTATAAATTTTATATTTAAAAATGAACTTCATTTTTTGGATTCGGAATATCAAAATTAGCTTAGGGTGAATTTTTGGTATTTTTCTGAAAACATTCAATTTTTTATGAATAGTGAAAAACAATGAGTTGTAGTTTAAAACATAATTTTTATTTAAATAATTATTTATTTTATATAAATTTATTTTAGGTCAAAATAGATATATAATACCTATATATATTCAATTGAATTCATTGGAGTCAGTTTATAATAATTTTAGATATCTAAAAAATTTTATTGAACTTTTCACCCTCTTTTACCCATCTCCTAGGAGAATTTTCAAATTCACACACAACTTAATTTTACCTCTTATCTGAGGGGAATTTCAAAAATTACGAGAGACACTTTTAATATCAAGAAGTAAAATGTGGTTCAATAAGATAAAAATAATTTTTGGTGAATAGTAACTTTTTCCTTTTATTTAGCACGTTTAAATGTAAATAGGGTAATTAAGGAAAAAAATGATATTATTATTACCCTAACACTTGGTCTAATTCTATTGGATATGTATAATTCGACAAAAAACAACATTAGGAATAAAATATGAACCTTTTTGTTCTACATGGATTAGATTAGGACATTTATTATAATTAAATTCAAAGAAGAGTTAAAAGAGTTAAAATCAAAGTTTAATAAATAAAAAAAATTTAATATAGAGTTATACATAAGATAAATTCGATTATAAATATTAATTAGAAATATAAAATGATTTCCTATATAATGGTATTTTATTTATAATTTTGAGAAATTAAATAATATAATTTATTTATGACACAATGGTGATGCAGTAATTACCTAATTAATGAAATATTAACATAATTGATATTATAAATATCCAAATAAATGTAATTAGAGACTTATTATGAATTAAACTAATTTTATGAGTTAATATGACATATTATAGGTAGTTAGATAATTTTTTTTTGATGTAATAATGCTGTTACAAATTTAGATAAAACAAAATACCAAATAGTGTCAAAATTGACATAAAATAGTTTTCAAAACAAATATTATATTATTAATTGATATTATATTTCTAAAAATATAGTATTTGGCCAAAGGAGTTATATAAAGATAGTTGTATCATTAATGAACCACTTTGGGTTCTTTAGGAAGTTTATAGTATGTTTATTAACTATATAATATAAAAATACAAAGAGACATGGTAAATGTCAAACTATTTAACTAAGAGTTAAATAAAAAATATAAAGTTAATACAGTGACCCAAACCTATCTAAAACCTATTAGTTGGGTGTTTATAGACCTATCCCCACCTTAAACATTATATAATCCACTTTGGATCCATTAGAAAATGAGTATGAATTTGTTATAAAATAATATTTCTATCTTTTCCTAAGGTGCCCCTCACCCCTCTTATAAAAGGGAACTCACCATTATCTCTAATTCACACCTTTAAAGTCTTTCGACTCAGCCAAAACCGACCCAAATATTCTATCAACTTTTCTCACTTCAACCTAGAGACCTTAGTTTGATCAGAAATCCATCATAAGGATCCATTTTGATCCAATCAAAAGGAAGAACCTGAAGAAGTGGTAATGTTTTCATCACCCTCTTTAATGTTCCTCTCTTATTAAACATCTTCTTTCTTTGTTATTTCCATTCCAAAATAATAAATCTAGTATCTTCTATATACTGTGATGTTATTATAAATATGGTACAAACATTTTCAGTATCTATCCATTCTTTGAATGACATGTCACCATACGTGCGTACGTACAGCTTACCGTCTACACGTCGTGGTGAAATTTTTATTCAAAACATTATTATTTCAATGGGGTTGATAATGATGTGTAGATGAAGTAAATAATAAATATAACATAATAATTATTATTTATATTTTATATACCATCCAATTATATATTATTTTAATATCAAAACAATGATATTGTTGATCTTGCGTACGTACGTACTACCATTTCCAAGAAAACGATGAGATTCATTCCCCATCATATCCATTAAAGACTAATTATCATTTGATGATTAAAAGTAATGTTTAAGGACTTGATATAATTCTGGATATGAATAAGATACAACATATCCATAAGAAACACGGCTTACATAACAAATCATATAAAGGAAAACGAATCAGTTAACACCCGAAACAATAATAATACTAAGATATTATAAACAAAGAAATGTTAAAAGATCATATATGATATCATATGAATGTATATGATTCTTTTATAATTTAATAAAAATTATTTAACAATTATAAATGAGGTAAACCAACCCTCAACGAAGGAAAATTACAAGGTAATGGTTTATTTCACAATCTCTTCATTATCTGAGGTTGTTTATACATAATTATCTATTGGGTCCCTTTCTCATCCACATTCATATTTCTTAAAAATGTATTTCAAATAATTCCTAATATTTTACAGACTATGGTTTAAAGTCATTTATACCCTTTTTTGACTTTTTATAAGTATTTTATAAAGTAAAATTTCTGTCGTTTTCCAAACAAGGTCCTTTTTAACCTTTTAGACAAAATTAAGGTAAGAATGTCTTTTTTAACGTATACAGAGGGTATGGCTATTTTACGCCATTATAAAATAGTTTAAGATTCCATTATAATCTTATAAGAATATTTTCAAATTAAATGTTTTCTTTTATAATTATGTGACTTTTTAATGATTTAAAAAAAGTGATATTTCTCTCAAATAGTATTGATTTCATCTATATCAACATACTTTGATGGATTTTAAGATTATTTGATGTTGATTTATTATGATACCAAACATCCATATTGTATTGATGGTTTTGAGATATGTTTGATTGTGGATGTGTTATTTTTATACAGTTCATTGTTTATAGAGAAAGTATTGACATTTCATATGCTAGTTTTAATATGAATGTTTATATTATGTTTAAACCTGTTCATATGAGGAATGAATTGGACATAGTAAGTGATGGTTGGAGCCCAAAATAACTCCTCGATGCATCAGTAGGTCTCATAAGACAAACTAGTGTCTCGGCACAAGGCCTTGACAAAATCTTATTTGTAGTCTTGGCACAATTTAATCACTATGTGGTTATGATATTATGTCATTATGCATTCTATCATTATTAAAGTGGTTATTGATATTGCATGTGATTATTAGATTAGTAGAATATCCATGTGAATAAGTAAATGACATTATTTCATTTTAATTCTTCCATATTATGCTGAAGGGAAAGTTTAAAAGTCTTTTGTTTTAATTATACATTTCTTTAAATGTTTATGCTCATTTATGAATGTTTTCACTATATTGTTATCCTTACTAGGCATCAGAGCTCACCCCATTCTATGTTTTATTTTTCCCAGGATGTGAAGAAATATTTTATGAATGACCTACAGGGATAGTATGAGAGAATATGATTGTGGTCTATGGAGACAATATGTTGTTGTAATTTTTCATTTAATGATGTAATGTAAACATTATGAATGTATATAGTGATTCTAAGGATAATAACTAATCGATCTTTCAAGACTTTATCTTTTGTGATCATGCCAATGATATGTAATAATTCATAGACTCTGGGTAACTGGAGTCAGGGCTCTATAGTTGGTATCAATGGAAGTTTAGTACAAATCATGGAAGAAAGATTTAAATAAACTCTGATTATAGCACATAGACCAAAGATGGACTTTCAGGATTAGTGTAGAAGAACATCCTAGAATTTTGGTATTTTAGGGATTTGATAAGTTTTACAAGAAATAAATCCCTGTCTTGATACGAGCAGGTAGGGGTGGCTCTGGCATAGATGTACCTAGGGGTAAAACCCAAAAACACCGCTTTGAGATATACTCGAACAAGAACTAGTGCACGACTACGGGCCTTGATGCACTCGTGGTTATGAAACTCATAGGGGATATTCTTAGGATAATTCTTATTTTCATGACAAAACATTATGAAGAGTTTATGAGTATATACTTCCTCAAAGAAAAATTTTTTATGATTACGGATTATTTCCATAAACATTTAAATTTATGATATGTGTTATAGAAGTTTGGATTTATGTATTATGATTCATAAACTAATCTAGTGTATGCCATTGTTTTGAAATGGCGCCTAGTGTAAGGAATGGAAACCATATCAATGCGCGTACTCCATGTAGGGATATCCCTCCTGCTCAAGATAATTATTGTGGAGTTGGTGATGCAACTGGTGCTGATCAGTTAATCACCATACTAGGACAACTCACTCTGGTTATTAATAATAACCTTACACATATGGAGCACCCTAATCCAAAGAATGGAGGATAAATGTTATATTGCTTCATGAGGTAACAACCACCATCATTAAATAATGGTACAAATCCACTAGTAGCTGAGCAATGGATAAATTCCTTAGTGAAAATATTCCATGCTTTGGGGACTAGTGAAAGGGAAAATGATTTCATGGCAGTTTACCGCTTCACTGGAGATGTTGATCAATGGTGGTCATTAATTCAAAACATGAAGGAAGATGATGAAGTATAAAATATAGAATGGAAGTATTTTAAAGATATTTTCATAGAAAAAATCTTTCCTCATGACCATTGAGTGGATATGGAAATACAATTTCTGAGTCTGAGGCAAAATGAGGATGAGAATGTTCCAAAGTATGAGTCTAACTTTACATGGTTAGAAAGGCATGCTTCTGATTATATACATAACCCAAGAAGTACGATTGGTCGTGTCTTTTATGGGTTCAAAATGGTTCTCCATCGAGCATTAGTCTCACAATCATTCTCGTCATAGGAAGATATAGTCTCATGTGCTATCAAGATAGAAAAATAATTATCTATGTCTTATGACTATAAAGAAAATCAAGAGAAGAAGAGATCTGCTGATCACTCTGGAAATGGAAATAGGGGAATGAAGGGAAAAGTTAAATATCCATCCTATAATAAATGTGGGAAGAAACACCCCAGTACTTTCTTAAATGTAATGGGAGTCTATTTAATTGTGTGGTGAAAAAGGCCACCAAACTCGTGATTGCAAGGGGAAGAAAGAAGCTACCAATGTTCAATGCTATAATTGCAGGGAGATGGGAAATTATGAAAATGAATGTCCTAAGCATCAGGGAAACATCCCTAAGAAAAGGAAAAGGTATCAAATGAAATCTTATGCTATCACTACTAATGAGGTAGAAGCTCTGAAAGACGTTATACAGGTAATCTAATGGTTTCCTCAAGTTTATCCAATGATTTATTTGATTCTGGATCATTGTATTGTTTGATATCTTCCCATTTTGCTAACAAAATTATATATTTCCAATTTGATTTGACAAGGGAGTTGTTAGTTAAAACTCATAAGGAAAGTATCATTGTAACAATGTTTTTTGAATCTGTTCCCATTAGAGCTATAAATGTTCATTATCTGCTGATCTCATCGTCATACCTATGATTGCGTTTGATATAATCCTCGATATGGATTGGCGTTCAGACCATGATGCAAATATTTATTGTAAAAGGAGGTTACGATTTTTAATGATGATGATAAGGAACAACTTATCTTTAGAGCAGAATCATCACCACCTAATTCTTATCTAGATCCTTCCCTAGTAGCTCATCTAAATTCCATTATTGGGGTGGAAGATAATGAAATGAATGTGGGCGATGAAAGGAATGTTAAAATAGAGGATGTACCTATTGTGAGAGAATATTTTGATGTGTTTCTACAATAATTACCTGGACATCCTCCTGAACGAGAAATTGATTTTTCCATTGATTTAATTCCTCGATCAAGGCCCATATCAAAGACCCCTTATAGAATGGACACTGTGGAATTATTGGAACTAAAGAAACAACAAGAGGAATTGGGTAATAATGGATTTATTCTCACTAGTGTTTCTCCATGGGGAGCCCCTGTCCTTTTTGTTAATAAGAAACATGGATCAATGAGGTTATGTATCTACTACAGGGAGATCAATGCTATAACAATAAAGAACAAGTATCCCCTACATCGCATTGTTGATTTATTCGAACAACCGCATGGAGCTCAATACTTTTCAAAGATCGAACTTCGATATGGATACCATCAGTTGTGTGTGATGAAGGACAATATTCCGAAGGCAGCATTTCGAACTAGGTATGGGCATTACGAGTTTATAGTAATGCCTTTTGGATTGACTAATTCACCCTATGTCTTCATGGATCTAATAAACAGAGTTTTCAAGGAATATCTCGATGATTTTGTAGTGGTATTTATTGATGATATCTTGGTATACACAAAAACCTATAAAGATTATGAAAATCACTTGAGCATTATCCTGAAGACTCTTAGAAGACATGAATTATATGGAAATTTTAGAAAGTGTGAATTCTGGATTTAGGAGATTTCATTTCTTGGGAATATTTTCTCTAAGGATAGAATCTCTATTGATCTTTTGAAGACAAGAGCAATCCATGATTGTCCAGCATGAACGACTATAACTAAGGTACTTAGTTTTATTGGTTTAGAATGTTATTATTGACGTTTCATCCTGAATTTTTCCTGATTGGCTAACCCATTAACGAAGCTCGCACATAAAGGGGTTAAATTTTTTTGGACAAAAGAGTGTGAATAATGTTTCAAATAATTGAAGATAATATTAGTCAATGATCCTATATTGACTCTACCATCGAGGAATGATGGATTTTTTATTTATAGTGATTCCTCAAAGAATCGACTGGGTTGTGTCCCTATGTAGAATGATAAGATAATTGCCAATGAATCACGATAGATAACCATTCATGAGAAAAACTATCCAACTCATGATCTTGAGTTAGATGCTATAATCATTGCATTGAATATTTGGATACACTATTTCTATGGTGAAAAATGTGAGATTTATACTCATCACAAGAGATTGATGTATATTTTCTCACCCAAAGAACTCAACATGAGGCAATGGAGATGGCTTGAATTACCTAAGGATTATTATTTCATGATACACTACCACCTAGGGAAGGCAAATAAGTTGGAAGATGCATTGATTAGAAAGGATCATGGTGTTTTTAATAATATGATAATTGAAAGGGATCATATTTTCATGGATCACGTAAAGATGGATATGGGAATCACCATTGAAGGAGAAACATCAATGATTTTTCTAATGGTTTCCAAACCCTCTTTACTATAAATGATTAAGAGTTCTCAAACTGATGATAAAGAATTCCCAAAGAATATTAAAGCATTGAATGATGGGAGATTGAGTTAATTTGTGTATGAAGATGGAATTTTGAAATATGGAAAGTGACTTTGTGTTCTCGATATACCTAGTCTAAAAATGGAATTTTTGGTTGATGCTCATAGCTCCAATTTCTCTATACACCATGGGAGCACCAAAATGTATAGAGATTTGAAGGAACATTTTTGGTGGGACAACATGAAGAGGGAAATTGCTGATTTTGGGTCAAGATATATGGTTTGTCAACAAGTGAAAGATGGAAGGCAATTGCATGGAGGATTCATGCAACCTCTTCCCTTACTGGAGTGGAAATGGGATAATATTATGATCGACTTTGTCATGAGACTACTAAAGACTCATAGGAGGAACAATGAAATATGGGTCATTTTTTATCTTCCTACCAAGTCGACACATTTTATTTCTATAAGAGAATATCTACCACTTTAACGTCTATCAAGACAAAATATTAATGATGTTGTGAGACTTCATGGAATACCCCTATCAATTGTTTCCGATCTTGATCCATGTTTTACATCAAGATTCTTGAAATGTCTTCAGAAATCCCTAGATACTAAACTTCGTTTGTGCACTTCTTACCACACCCAAACTGATGGACAATCAGAACAGACTATTCAAACCTTAGAAGACATGTTGAGATCATGCTGACATGACTTTCATGGTATATGGGATCAATATTTACCACTAGTATTATTTTTCTATAACAATAGCTTCCATTCAAGTATTTGAATAGCACCATAAGAAGCTTTATACGGATAGAGATGTCGCACACCCAACCTGTTGGGATGAAGTTGGTGAAAGAAAGCTCATAGGCCCAGAACTGGTGGAGGAAATGAAGGAAAAGGTGAAGGAAATCCAAAACCACATCAATGCAGTTCAAAGTAGGTAGAATAGAAATGCTGATAACCGAAGGACGAATTAGGAATTTCAGGTAGGAGATTATGTTTTCTTGAAGGTATCTCCATGGAAGGGTGTTATATATTTCAGTAAGAAAGGTAAATTGAGTCCCAGGTACATCAGACCTTTAGAGATTCTAGAATGAATTGGGGCTTTAGCTTACCATTTGGCAATGCCGCCAAATCTCTCCAATGTTCATGATGTGTTCCATGTATCACTGTTGAGAAAATACATGCCTGACCCAACACATGTACTCACCTATGAGGAATTAGAATTGGAACCCGATCTATCTTATTGCGAAGAGCCTGTCAAGATTCTTGGTACAAGATAACAAGTGCTTAGAAACTGGATGACTCGTATGGTAAAAGTTCTATAGAGTAACCATAAGATGGGATAGGCAATGTGGGAACCTGAGAAACTTATGATGAAGAACCTACTGAGTCTTTTTATGGAAAAATATTCTTGAAATTTTGAGGACAAAATTATTTGAAGGAGGGGAGAATGTATCACTCAATGCTTCCATGATAAGCTTCTCTTCGAATAATACAGTAGTGTGTTTTGTACACAACTTCGAGTTCTTACACACACCACAACCAATCAAAAAACACATTATGAATAGTAATAACCACTTTTGGAAATTATATAAATTTTATCATTCAAAATGGACTTCATTTTGGGATTTGAAATATCAAAATTATCTTAGGGTGAATTTTTGGTATTTTTATGAAAACGTTCAATTTTTTATGAATAGTGAAAAAACACTTATTTATAAATTAAAACTAAATTTTTATTTAAATAATTATTTATTTTATTTAAATTTATTTTAGGAAAAAAGAGATACATAATACCAATATAAGTTCAATGTAATTCATTGGAGTCAGTTTATGATAATTTTAGATATATAAAAAGTTTGTTGAACTTTTCACCGTCTTTTACACATCGCATTGGAGAATTCACAAATTCATATAAAAATTAATTTTACCACATCTGTGACTAGAATTCTGAAAATCTGGGAGACACTGTTAATATCAAGGAATAAATTGTGGTTCAATAAATAAAAAATATTTTTTGGTGAATAGTACATTTTTTCTTTTATTTACCACGGTTAAATGAAAATATAGTAATTAAGGGTAAAAATGATATTATTATTACCCTAAAACATGTCTTAATTATATTGGATAAGTATAATTCGACCAAAAAGTACATTAGGAATAAAATATGAACCTATTTGGTCCACATGGATTAGATTAAGACATTTATTATTATTTAATTCAAAGAAGTGTTAAAAGAGTTAAAATCAATTTTTAATAACTAATGAATTTTTAATATAGGGTAATGCATAAGATAAAATAGATTATAAATATTCATTAGAAAGATAAAATTATTTCCTACATAATGGTATTTTATTTATAATTTTTAGACATTAAATAAGCTAATTTATATATGACACAATGGTGATGCAGTAATTACCTAATTAATAAAATATTTACATAATTGATATTATAAATTTCCAAAGAAATTAAATTTGATACTTTTTATGCATTAAAATAATTTTATATGTTAATAAAACATATTAGGGTTGGATATGAGTATTGTTTTCGTAGTAATAATGCTTTTATGAATTTATCAAAAACAAAATACCAAATAGTGTCAAAATTGACATAAAAGAGTTTTTAAAACAAATATTATATTATTAGTTGATATTATATTTCTAAAAATGAATTATTAGGCCAAATAACTTATATAATGATAGTTGTATCCTTAATGAACGATTTGGGGTTCACTTGTAATTATTTAGAATGTTTATTAGCAATATAATATAAAAATACAAAGAGACATGGTAAATGTTAAACTATTTAACTAATAGTTATATAAAAATATAATGTTAATATAGTGACCCAAAACAATCTAAAACCTGTTGGTTGAGTGGGTTTCGACCTATCCCCACCTTAAATTTTAAATAATCCACTTTTGAGCCATTATAAACCGAATATGAATTTATTATAAAATAATATTTCTAACTTTTCCTAAAGTACCCCTCACCCCTCTTATAAAAGGGCACTCCCCCTTATCTCTAATTCACACCTTCAAAGATTTTTGGGTCGGCCAAACCCTACAAAAATATTGTATCAACTTCCCTAACTTCAACCTAGAGGCCTTATTTTGATCATAAATCCATCTTAAGGATCCCTTTCATCTAATCAAAATGAAGAACCCGAAGAAGTTGTAATGTTTTCACCACCCTCTTTCAAGTTCCTTTCTTCTTCCACTTATTCTTTCTTTGTTATTTCCATTATAAAATAATGACTCATGTATCTTCTATATACTGTGATTTTATTATATATATGGTACAACCATATTCAGTATTATATCTATTCTTTGAATGTCATGTCACCATACGTGCGTACGTACAATTTACCGTCTCCACGTCGTGGTGTAATTGTTATTCAATACATTATTATTTGGATGGGTATGATAATGATGTGTATTTGAAGTAAATAATAAATATAAATATATAATTATTATGAATATATGATATATCATCCAATTATATACGATTTTAATATCAAAAGAATGATATTGTCACTCGTGCGTACGTAGGGACTACCATCTCCACGAACACGATGACATTCATTCCCCATCATATCCATTCAAGACTAATTATCATTTGATTATTAAAATTAATTTTTAAGGACTTGATATCATTCCAGATATGAATAATATATATCCTATCCATAAAAAACATGTCTTACGTAACAAAGCATATAAATAAAAACGGACCAGTTAACACCCAAAACAACGATAAAACTATGATATTATTAATAAAGCTACGTTAAAAGGTAATATAAGATATCATATTAATGTATATGATTTGTGTATAATTAATAAAAAATTATTTCACCATTATACTAGTGGAAAACCAACCCTTGATAGAGGAAAAGTACAAGGTAAGGGTTTATTTCACAATCTATTCATTATCTGAGGTTGTTTATACATAATTATCTACTGGGACCCCGTTATCCTCCGCATCCATGTTTCTTAAAAATTTACTTCAAATAATTCTTACTATTGTACAAACTATGGGTAAAAGTCATTTATACCCTTGTTTGACATTATATAAGAATTTTATAAAAGTATATTTCTGTTTTTTTCCAAACAAGGTCCTTTTTAACCTTTCGACATAATTAAGGTAAGAATGTATTTTTAATCTTCTATGGCAGGTGCAGCTATTTTTCACCGTTATAAAATCGTCGAAGCATCCCTTAAAAGATTATAAGAATATTTTCAAAGTAAATTTTATTTTATAATTATGTGATTTTTAAATGATTTAAAAAAAAGTGATATTTCTCTCAAATAGATTTGATTTCATCTATGTCAACATCCTTTGTTAAATTTTAAGATTATTTGAAGTTGATTTATTATGATACAAAACATCCATAATGTATTGAAGGTTTTGTGATATGTTTGATTGTGGATCTATTATTTTAATACCGTTCATGGTTTATGGAAAAAGTATTTACTTTTCGTATTCTAGTTTTAATACGAATGTTTATGTTATGTTTAAACCTATTCATATAAGGAATGGATTGGACATAGTAAGTGATGGGTGGAGCCCACTATAGCTATTTGATGCATCGGTAGGTCTCATGTGAGAAACTAGTGTCTTGGAACAAGGCCTTGAGAAAATCTTATTTGTAGTCTTGGCACAAGGCCTTGACTATGTGGTTATGATAGTCTGGCTTTATGCATTGCATCATTATGAAAGTGGTTATTGAAATTTCATGTGATTATTAGATTAGTAGAATATCAATACAAATAAGTAAACAATATTATTTCATTTTATTTCTACCATATTATGCTGATGTTCAAGTTTAAAAGGCTTTTGTTTTAGGTATACATTAACTTAAATGTTTATGCTTATTTATGAAGGTTTCTCTTGTATTGTTATCCTTACTGGGCATCTGAGCTAACCCCTTTCTATGTTTTATTTTTTCCAGGATGTGAAGAAGTATTTTATGAATGACCTGCTGGGATAGTATGAGGGGATATGAGTGTGGTCTATGGAGAAAATATGTTGTTGTAGTTTTTCACTTTATGATGTAATGTAAACATTATGAATGTATCTAGTTATTCAAATGCTACTAGACAAATCCGTCTTTCAATATTGATCTTTTCTGATCATGATAATGGTATGTAATAATGCACCGACTCTAGGTAACTGGAGTCGGGGGGTTACATATTACATCATAGAAGATTATATAGATATATTATACATCATGTGGAACATGACGAACATCCTAGATAACCAAAATCACCAGGAATATCTTCAGTTGTACTAAAACATTCCCACATATTATTTTATTTCTACTAATCAATAAAAAGAGTCTAATTTTGAAATGGACCTTATCGAATGATTTGGATAAGAGACACAGTGTATGTGTGTATTCATGTTTGGGGATACATGAGTTGAGTTTAAACATCAAATACAAGATATAATAATATATGAATTTTTTTGGGTTCCAGAAACATAAGTTTTTTATAATTCGAATTTAATTTTAAATCTTCTTAGCCACTAGAGTCCTCAAACAAATAAATTTCACCGATACAATGACTATGCAAGAATTATTTTATGGGTCATACAAAAAATATCTATGTTGATATCTTATAGATAAATTGTTTTCAAACAAATCATCCCCAAGTGTTATTTGGGAGTCTTGAGGGAACACCATCATTACCACATGTTTTTCAAAGGACTTAGTGAAATCGATGAGGACGGAACCCCATAAAAGTTATATCATTAATGGTAAAGATATAACTTCCCAAAACCTAATATTTTACCATATCATGAGTATCAATGGAATAATGAGCACTTATTATCATGAAATATAGTGTGTTATGTATGTAAAATGGGGTTATAGTGTTGACCTACCATAAATCCCCGAGTCCATCTATCATGTTTTTTATCCAAGTGGACCATTAGATACATGATAAAACTCTAAAATTCAGACATATATAAGGGGTTGATTAAATTTATAATTGATAAAAGATTGGTAGCTGTAGGAATATTTTATTGCGGGTACAATGATGGAAGTGATATACTAGTTTATACTATACATTTATTCTTGAAATAACTTAATCCACTTTTATGGGACATTCTTTGTAAAATCTTTCTTCATAAAAATTAACATAAAAAAATTTGATTTCCAAATCAAAATTTTTATTCATATATATACATAATTTTGTCATAAATTGAATATATATTCATTATTTGGGATAATTAAATGGAATAACTAACAACCATGAAGGATCTAGGATTAAAATTATAGTTCAAATTTCTCTCATATAGAGAGGAACTACATATAACGATCTTATAATATGGTAATAAATGATTCAAGAGTCCCTTATATCTAACAGTGATGGGGGATTCCATTCCTTAATTATAGATTAGTTATAATTTTAATTCCAAGACGTTTGAAACATAATAATTTTCTACGTTTTTATAACTTTATTAATAGGCCCTAACATATTTTAAAAATGAAAAAAGGTTGAGACATCCCATAGTGACAAATAAATTAATGTTAATGGTTCTCCACAATTATCTCACTAATCACATATGTAACCCACCCCACATTCACATGTCGTGTTAACACTTTTATATAATTATTATTTTAAATGATAATAAAAAATTTCACCAACGTGAGTGAAACAAAGGCTATTAAAAATAGGAAATCAGAAAATAAGAATTATGGTAATAAGAAGACCATAATAGAGGTAGGATATTAACTGTTCTGATAATATAAATTATCTCCTAGATTTCATGGGAACAATGATCTAATACGACAATATCATGAGGTGATGCTATCTACCTAGTGGTAATAGGGAAATGATATAAATAATTGTTTGTAGTAGGGGAAATATTTGAAGATATAGGGGGATTGAAACCACCATAAGGCTGATGGTGGAGAATCTAGCATTCCCTTAAACCTATATATACATTTAGTATTTTTAATTTTCTAATATATAGAAATCCATAACCATAGTTTATGATTTTTTCGCTACCCACAGAGTTGGTTGGTGAATCCAACATATTGGCCACATGAAATCACATAATAATTTAAATCATGATAATAATCTAATATAGGTTGGAATATGTTCATACACCAAATGTTTTCATAGTACATTATCACTTTAAAGTAATTCAATAGCTTGCACCACACACAACACTGTGTTCGAGCGCATGACGACTTTCCATACTAGTCGTTCAAAAGCAGTTATGCATAGTATTTACTGAATTTTGAATTTTTTATATTCCATATAAATTTAACATCCATATTATGCATTTCATATAAAAACTATAATGAAAAATTCATTTTTTAACAAAATGGAAGTATTTTAAAAAAATTAAATTTTATCACCCTTTAATGGAGAACCAATTTTAAATCCAATATATGAAACTTTTATATATTTTATATGAAAAAATAAACTTCTTATCTATAATTGGGACATAAATATTTTGTTTCGATAATTTTTTGGTGTTTTTTTGGATAACTTTCATATTTGGGGGAATTGTGAAAAATACTAAATATTAATTGAAAACACCCTTTTTAATATAAATAATTTATAGTGTAAAATAAATAATTTCATTGGCTTGGATGTATAATTATATTATATTTTTTAATATTTACTCTAATGTTGTTCATTGAAATTAATTTCACTTTGAATTTATACATAAAGAAATGTCAGTCTTTTGACAGTTATTGTTTTTTAAAAACCTACTATTTGTAGGGACAATGAGAATAAATTTTAAATTATTTAATGAAACTTCTATTCTTTTAATTTGTTAAAATATAAATCATTATTGAAATTTGAATACCAAATTTATCTTAGGATCAATTTTTGGTATTTTTCCAAAAAACAACAATTTTTTATGAATAGTAAAACCACATTGTAGTAGTTAAAAAACTGTCTTTTTCATTTAAATATAATTTTACTACTTCTATAAATTGAATTTATAAAATCTGACAAACATTGTTGTTATTTTTAATTAAAATATTGTATAACAAGATGAAAATAATTTTTGCGAAATAGTAAATTTTGACTTTTATTTACCGCGGTTAAAGGTAAATATAGAAATTAAAGGTGAACATAATAATATAATGATACAAAATTACCTTAACACTTTTCCTAAACTTATTGGATTAGTCATGGGTGACCATGATAATCCTTGGGTCGATTTAGGGAAACAATAGAGCCACATAAGAGTGTTAATGACACTTTATTTTAATTAACATAAAGTCAAAAATGACATTAACAAATATCTTTTAGAATATTAATCTTTTAATGGGGGTAATGTAATCCCTACTTCATCTATAAATATTAATTTGAAATATAAAAAAATTTCATACATTATGGTATTTTTCTTAGGCATCAAATAAATTAAATTATTTATGACACAATAAAGATTAAGCACTCACGTAATTGATAAATGATTTAAATAAATAAAATTATTAATAATAAAGCAATATCGAAAACCTATCCTATTCTTAATGGATGATATTATTTTGAACATGATTCATCCTATCTTAGACATTAATGAGTTTTGGGAAATTTGAAAACAATGATAAGTTTATAATAAAATAACATTTTCAAAAGTTCTTTAAGTGCCCCTCCTCTCCCTTATAGAAGGACACCACTTCTAACCCATTCCTCACTCCTCTCAAGCCCTATGACTAATCCAACCACAACACAAATAAGATTTTAATATTTATCTCTTCCACCTAGAAGACTTACTTTAGGCTGAAGTCATATCAAGAAGTCCTTTTGGTTTAAACCAAAGTGAGTTACCCAAATTTAAGGTAATGGTTTCACTTAACTTATTTTATTTTGTTTTACATTCCAAACCCTAAACTCTTTTTATAGCGTTCATTAATAAAAAAACTAGTATCCCAGATATACTAGGATGTTTTTATGAGAAATATTCAAACTACACTTACAAATGCCTTCATCTAATGGGTAAAGAACACAATGTTTTTGTGTGTGATAAACCAATGCCTCACGAAACAATGATTGTTCAATTATCTCTAACCACCTTTCATGGTAGCCATTAAGATGGAACTGTATTTATATATGATATATATTATTTTTATGTTTTATTTATATTTCTTTATTTTACATTTATAGCATAACTTTATGATTTCCATTACGGGTAAACGTAATAATTTCATTTGAGGAAGTGTGGACTATTGCCTTCCTCAAAGTGATATAACTCGTCAATTCCTTATCTGAGACATATAAATGATGGAGATAATTATATTATATAATATAATATACTGGAATTATAAAATACATATGGATAATTATGTTTTAATTCCATTAAAATACAAAATATAAATGAAACTAGCGTTCATGCGTACTTATGGCTTACAGTCTCCAAAAATGGTGCATAGCATTTCTTATCTCCAAATTTTATATACTATTATAAATACATATATATACTGTATATATAATACATATATATGATATCTAAATCATTCATATAATTTAGGAGATAGTGTACTTTTTACCACATGGAAAAATTCTAATTATAACTAGATCATTTTTTACTCTATTTCCGAACATCGATAAAATATACAATACGAACTCAAATAATTAAATAATTTTTATATAAGAGTAATATGTTAAATAAAATGAGTAATAAAATTGAAAAATACTTTCCAATAATGTTTAAATTTACTTATGATTATAATTCAAGAATAACATGGAACATACAAGACATGTCGCACTTGAGGTATGGGGTTTCTTATCTCACTTTTAATTCCGGGATATTTCCATTTTTCGCCACTTATTTATTGATTATGGTGTATTTTATATGGAAATTTGATATATATTAACATTATTATCTTTAAATTTATTTTATTCTGTGATTCATTTTGTTTTTTATTAACTTTTGTTCATACAAATCTATTGATTAAAATGTGATAAAGAGTTTTTCAAGTCACTCTTTATTCCTGTGAGATTCAAATTATATTAGCCACTATTTCCAATTTTGTGGTGTATGTACTTCCCATTATTTTATTCATGGTGTAATATACATTAATCTATTAGTATTTACATCTTTATTTTATGAGCCTTCTTTCATGGGGGGTATGTTTCGTGAGTTACCAAATCGGTATGGGAATTTCCAATTTCAATTTCCAATCATAGGTCTTTATGCATGCTTATTTGATTATTTTTACTCCATGATTATGTGTGGAAAAACAATTTTTTATTAATGTAGTAATGTTGACACAACTTTGTGTGGATATACTTTTGATACACATAATCACTTCATTTATAATTTCTCATCTCATTGATATGAACTTGATAAGAGTAATATTAACTCAATTTCCATTCATTGAGTTAAAGATACAACTCATGGGTGTTGTTTTTACAAGAATATGTGTGAATGTCCTCTGATTTATTTACACAAAATATGCAATCATATTGAGTTTATTTAAATTTTCCAAAAATAAATATATCATTTATTGATTCTTAACCTTAAGATACAGTCTTTATAAGGGATTTCATCTCAATTTACATTCCGTTGAGTTTTCTAGGTTTTTATATGCCAATTCACTTTTATATGGGGTATATAATATAATTCTACATAGTATAAAAAGAATATTTTTATTGTCATTGATATTATAATTTTTTATCAACTCAATTATTTGTATTCACGTGTCTGACTTTTTGTTAGGAACACTAAGTAAAATATCATTTTAAATATTTTATCTTTCTCTTTAATTTCTATGTTTTAAAAATGGTTTTAAGAATTTATTTATATGGGTGTTAATGTGTCAAAATTAATATTACTTTTCAAATTTTTAATTTTCTATGGGACACATTTAATAAAAATATATATTTTAAAAGCCTTCCTGATAAATATTGACTTTTAAATGTATTCATGAAAAAGAGGGATATTTCTCTCAAATAGTTTTGATGATTATTTTAATCTATGTAAATTTACTTCATTATTATCGATTATGGTTATTCTATAATAATAAAATCTTTCAGAGTGTATTTAATGAGTTATGTTTGACTATGGATGTGCTATTTTTATACCATGGATGGTTTTTAGTTAAAATATTGACATTTCTTATGTTAGTTTTAATACGAATTATTAGAATATGTTTCAACATTTTCATATGAGGGATGCATTGGACAAAGTAATTGACAATAGGAGCCTGATATAGCTCTTTGATGAATAGGTAGGTCTAATGAGACAAACTACTGTCTTGGAATAAGGAATTAACAAAATCGTATTTGTAGTATTGGAACGAGGCCTTGACTATGTGGTTATGTTGTCCGACATTAATCATTCCATCATTATGAGATTATCTACTGATATTTCATGTGGTTATTCGACTAGTAGAATAACCATGACTATGTTTTATTATGCCATTATTTACCCAGCTCATATTTATGCCATAAAGTGTTCATGATAATTATTTGTAAAGGAATATATTTTCAATTATTCTCCATGAATAATAATCATGTTATGATCCACTTTATTTCTTACTCTTTTAGAGAATTTGATCTCAGACCTTTTATATGATTCTTTTTCCTTAGATATGAAGAAGTCTGTCATGTCTGACTTGCAGGCATAATCTTGGAATATTTTAAGTTTCTAATGGAAAAATTGAGTGTTGTTTTTTTACTTTTCAAGTTGTAATGATGAAATTATTTATGTTTCTTGTTTCCAATAATTTAAAATTGATCGATCCTTTGGGTCATGATTCGTTGTATACATTCATATATGTAAAAATAATGTACTGGCTTATGGATTCTGGGGTTGGGGCATTATAGTTGGTATCATAGGATGTTTAGTACAATCCTTGGAAACTAGATTTAGATAAACTCTAATTAGAGAATAGTACCCTAAAATTGACTTTGAGGATTAGTATAGAAGAACATCCTAGAATTTTGGTAATGTTGAGATTTTTTGTATTTTCCAAGAAATACATCTTTGTCTAGATATGAGCCAGCAGAGGCGGCTCCAGAATAAATGTACCTATTAGTGAAAACACCGATAAGGAGTTTCAATCTTGACACAGGGTGTCCTGGTACACAACAATTATCCTTGTTGCACTCTCCATTACGACACTCCTGGTGATATTATTAAGATAATTTACATTTTATATACAAACCGATATGATGAATTTTAATATAAGATTATAATAAATGACATTGGTTAATCTTAAGGTGTTTCAATTTGAAAATAAGGTGTCATGTAATTCTGTAAATGATTTTATGACTATTGTTACTCACAAATAGCTTTCTTGTTTTAGTCAGTGGATGGATTCGAAGGAATTCCTAGTAACATTGACCATGATGTACATGGTGGGAATGGTAGTGTAAATGAGAAACCAAATGAAATGTTGGTAGGTGAAAAAGATATCATGTTTATGACAAAATAATTTTTCCAAAAATACGATTGACAACATATATATTAACCAACACCCAAACTCAATAGAGAGGAGAAGTTAAATAAATGATAAGAGATCCAGCTGTGGAGAATATGGAGAAAAGAAACGTCAATTTCCATATTGCAAGAAATTTGGAAGGAGACACCTGGGGATGTGTCTCAATAGAACAAAGAAATGCTTTATCTGTGGGAAAGAAGGATATAATCTAAACAATTGTCGTGGAAAATTGAAGAGTAATATTGTTGAAAATAAAAATAATCCAAAGAATCCATTTGATGTCCTTTTATGTAAATGTTTAGGGCCTTGCCATTACCCGAGTGAATGCCTATTCTGTAGGATAAAATCTTGTTCAAAGAAATAGCTACGTGAAAATAAATGGATGGTGAAATATATAAAAGTATTAGTGCTCTTGGTTGATGGGATTACATTGGAATAATTTTTTCTTGTATGTGTAACCCTATAATTTGTCATGTGAAAATGATATTTGAGGAAAAATTATTTTTTTTCTTCTTGATATAGTTATAAATAAACATTTGGTTTTATATGATCATTGAATTTGAGGCAATTACAAGTTTTTATATTTTGGGATTAAAATGAGAGGTGTGATATAACATTTGTGGTTAAATTATGTTATGGTTATTAAGAGGACTTTATATAATTTTTTAATGTAATAAAATATAGTTTTTGAAAAAGGACAACACGCAGACCGTGTGATAACCTGTCACGTCAGACAAAGCTGTGGGAATCGAAGGCACCACCAGAGTCTGATTGGGATTTATCGCCAACCACTGGACTACATGTTGTCCCTGGTTAGTGTGACTAATTGTTGTAGTTAAATTATTTTATTTTGTTGATTTGGTACATTATGTATTATCAAATGGATATCCTTAGTTTAGAAAAATGATTTGGTGATTATGTGATAAATATTATTTTGAAATATGTTCGCTCTATTGGAAACACTATATGCCTAAGGAAAATATAATACTATGGGATATCATTTGAGGAGTAATGGTGGATAATTTTCAATGTTTTTATTGTTTATTTATAGTGATTTGTGTTATTTATGCAAATGATTAACCTATCATAGAGAATATGTGCTTAGGTTAATTAATTTTAAGTTTGTGACTTTAAGATTAGTTTATGTTATTTGGATGTACAATATAATGTGGAAGACTACACAATAAAATTATTCTGCGATTTGGGATTCAATCTTAGATAGGATTATATTGAATCACTTTATTTACAATTGTTAATTGAAGGGTATTTGTGAAACTTTGTGTAATCATTGTTTAAATTATGGAGATTAAGAGTAGTAATTTTTTCAATAAAGGATTGTCCTCTTTCGGGATCATATGATCATGTGCTAGCCATATTGGTATTGGTTAATGTTTAATGACAGGGGAAATATATAGTTCATACATTGTGGATTATGTGATTCTCAATGTGTTGATTGTAGCACTGCAGGTATAACCAAGTCATATTGAATACTCATCATTTGGGAAAATATGAGTTTTTGGTAGAATTTTATTAATGGATGACACTCTACATGTAAATAAATTATATCTTCTTATTCTCTTAGTAAATCTCATAAATAAATTCATCAGCATTATTAATGGGAACTTGAAACTAAAATTTTTTTTGTTAACTTTTCCTATTGTGTAATCAAATACCTTTCAAACCATCACAAGTTTATGGATTTCAGATCATTAACGTTCTCCTAATAATATTCTTGATCACTATCCATTAGAAATTGATGATTATTTTTCTCTTCCATATCCATTTTTTCTTACATGGAACCCAAGTATGTGTTATTTTCAGTAACCTCCATACTTACCTTTATTTATTCTAAAATTGAGCCCTCATTAATCCATTTCTAATGTGGGATTTCAACTAAGATATTTTGAAATGTCAAAACCCATGTTTTCAATCCTGAGAATAAATTTGAAGGATGAAATATATTGAATTAGGGTAGAATGTAACACCCCATGGTTTCGTAGAACATTATCTCTTTAGAGTAATACAATAGCTTGAACCTCACACAACACCGAGTTCTAGCGCATGATGATTTACCAAACTTGTCATACAAAAGCAATTATGAATAGTATTAACTGAATTTTGAATTTTATATATTCCATAAAATTTTAACATCAATATTATGTGTTTCATAGACAAAATATAAGAATACATTCATTTTTTTCCAGATAAAAGAGGTATTTTTCAAAAAAAGTAATTTTACTGCCTTTTAATGGAGAACCCATTTTAAATCCAATATTTAACACATTTATATATTAAAACTTGAAAAATAAAACATCTTATTTAGAATCGGGACATAAAAAATTTATTTTTGATCAATTGTTTTTGTTTTTCTGATAACTTTCATATTTCGGTGAATAGTGAAAATAAATAAATTTTAATTGAAAAAAACATTTTTAATCAAAATAATTTATATTGTTCAATTATAAAATTTAATAGTTTGGAAGTATAATTAGATTATATTTTTACCATTTAATTCAATGTTGGTCATTGGAATTAATTTCACTTTGAAATTAATAATAAACAAATGTCAATCTTTGGATAAATATTGTTTCTTAAAAACATGCTATTTGTTTTGACCATGGATATTAATTTTCAATTAATTAATGAATCTTATATGTTTTTTATTTGGTAAAATATGCAGCATTTTTGAATTCAGAATATCAAATATATCTATGGCTGAATTTTTGTTATTTTTCTGAAAAAAAACAATTTTTTATGAGTAGAAAAACCACATAGTAATAGTTAAAAAATAGAATTTTTCATTTAAATTAAAATTTACCATTTCTGTGAATTGAATTTCAAAAATCCAATATACATGGTTGTTATTAGTAAGTAAAATGTGGTTCAATCAGATGAAGATAATTTTTTGTGAATAGTATCTTTTGACTTTTATTTACTACGGTTAAAGGTAAATAGGGTAATTCAAGATAAAAAATATTATAATAAAACAAATTAGCTTAAAACATGTCCTAAACATATTTAATGAGTCATGGTCGTCCATGGTTATCCTTGGTTTCATTTGGGGAACCCATGGAGACACATAAGAGTGATAATGACACTTTATTTTAATAAACATAAAGTAAAGTAAAAAATGACATTAACACATATATTTTAGTATTTCAATTTTTAAATGGGGTTATATAAGTCCTCATTTTAGCTATAAATATTCACTATAAATATAAAAATATTTCTAAAATTATGGTATTTTTTATATTTTATCCAACAAATATATTAAATTATGTATGACATAATAATGACGCAGTATTCACCTCATTAATAAATGATGTAAATAAATAAGATTATTAATATTAAACAAATATCCAAAAACTGTTGAATTATTTCAACCATGATTCATATTATCTTCTACTTTAATTAGTTTTGGATCTTTTGAAACTGAAGATATGTTTATAATAAAATAACATTTTCAAACATCCCTAAAGAGTCTCTCCTCTCCCTTATAAAAGGACACCACATCTAACCCATTCCTCACACCTCTCGAGCCTGTCACCGGTTCCAACCCATGCCTAAATAAGCTCTCAAGATACTTGTCTTCCACATACAAGCCTTACCTTATGCAGAAGTCACTTCAATAATTCCTTTTAGATCAATCCAAATAGAGTTACCCAAATTAAAGGTAATAGTTTCTCTTAACTACTTTTCATTTATATTACTTATCCATCCCCTAAACTCTTTTATATCCTATATTTTTTAACAACACTAGTATCCTCAATATACTATGATGTTTCTATGTGGAGGATTAGAACCAAACATACACACACCTCCATCAAATGGGTAAAGAATACAGTATTTCAATGGTTGGAAAACTAATGCCTCACGAAACGATGATTTTTCAATTTTCTTCTACCGCCTCTCATGGTGTATATTAAGATGGAAATTTATATATATATATATATGATATATATTATGTTTATGTTTTCTTTATGCTTTTATATTTTCCATTTATATTATACCAATATGGTTTCCATTATGTGTAAACATGAAAACATTATTTGAGGAAGTACAGACTACCACACCCTCAAAGTGATATAACTCGTTAATGCCTTCTTTGGGATGTATAAAGGACTCATTTAATTATATTTTATATTATATTATAAATTAATTATAATATACCTATGTATAGTTATGTTTTAATTCTAATTAAATAAAAAATAGAAATGAAAGTTGCGTTCATGCATGCGTACGACATACTGTCTCCATGAACATTGCATTTCATTTATTATCTCAAAATATTTTTTAATTCTATAAATACTAATGTATAATGGATATATAATATATATGATATCTAAATCTTTTACATAATTCTTGAGATAATGGACTTTTGACCACTATGGGAAATTGTAATTATAACAAGTTCATTTTTTACTCATGTTCTAAACATCGATAAAATATCCAATATGAACTCAAATTATTAACTAATTGTTATGGAAATTTAATAAGTGACATAAAAGGAATAATAAACATGAAAAATATTTTTAATCAAGTTGATATTAACTTCTGTTTATTATTCAAGAATAACAAGGAACATACAAGACACGTCAGACATGAGGTAAAGGGTTTCTTATCTCACATTTAATTTCATGAGATTTCCATTGTTTTCCACTTTTTTATTGCATGAGTTTTATTTTATAAAAATATTTCATATATATAATCATTATTATATTAACATTCATGGTATTCTGTGAATCATTTTGTGGATATTACCTTTTTTTCATACAACTCGATTGATTACAATGTGATAAGGGTTTTTCATCTCACTTTTTATTCTCGTGAGATTCATGCTATTATAGCCACTATTTCATATTTTTTGGTGTATGAACATCCCATTATTGTATTCTTGGTGAAATTTACAATAATTTATTGGTATTTACATCTTCATTTTATGTTCCTTCTTTCATGGGGTGTATTTTTTGTGCGTTACCAAATCGTTAAGGTATTTTCAAGTTTTAATTTCCACTCATTGTGCTTTACTCATGTTTCATTTATTATTTTTACTACATGATTATATGGGGAATCACTATTTATTATTTATATAGTAATTTACACTCCTCTTAGTTTAGATATGCATTTTATATACATAATCACTCCATTGATAATTTCTCATTCATTGAAATGAACTTGATAAGAATAATATTAACTCAATTTCCTTTCATTGAGTTAAACATCCAAGTTATCGGTGCTGTTTTTACAAGAATATGTGTGAATTTACTAAAATTGATTCACACAAAATATCCAATCCTATTGATTGTATGTATATTTTTCACACATAATTACATCATAGATATATTCTTAATCTATGGATATTATCTTTATAAGGGATTTAATCTCAATTTACATTCCATTGAGACTTATTTGATGTTATATAAAAATTCAGTTTTACATGGTAAATATAATGTACATTGACATAGTATATAATGAATTCATCTATTCTCATCATATTATAATGTTTTTATTACCTCAATTATGTTTATTCTAGTGTCTCCCTTTTTGTTTGGAACTCTAAGTAAAATATAATTTTAAATGTTTTGTCCTTCTGATTAATTACAACGTTTTAAAAATAGTTTTATGGATTTATTTAAATAGGCATTAATGTTTCAAAATTAAAATTCATTTTAGAAGTATCAATGTGGCATGGGACACTTTGATTCAAAAATCTATTTTAAACGGCATCCTGATAAATAGTGACTTTCAATTTTTTTCAAGGAAAAAGGGGGATATTTCTTGAAAATAGTTTTGATGATTATTTTAATATATTTAAATATCCTTCATTATTAACGATTATAGTTAATATATTATAAAAAAATATTTCACATTGTATTAAATGAGTAATGTTTGACTGTGAATGTGCTATTTTTATACCCTTAATTTTTTGTGGTCAAAATATTGAAATTTTGTATGGTAGTTTTAATACGAATGTTTAGAATATGTTTCAACCTTTTCATATGAGGAATGAATTGGAATTATTAAGTGATTATTAGATCAAACTATAACTCATTGGTGGATTGTTATGTCTCATGAGACAAACATGTGTCTTGGAACAAGGCTTTGACAAAATCTTATTTGTAGTATTGGCATGATTCCTTGATTATGTGGTTATGATGTTCGGTATTATGAATAGAATAATTATGAGATTAGATATTGATATTTCATGTGGTTATTCGACTAGTAGAATATACATGACTATGTCTTATTATGACATTATTTACTCAGCTCATATTCTGCAATAAAGTGTTCATGTTAATTATTTTTAAAGGCATGTGAATTCAATTATTCTCTATGCCTGATGTTTATGTTATCTTCCGCTGTATTTCTTACTGTTTCTCATCATTTGAGCTCACCACCTTTATATGTTTCATTTTACCCAAATATAAATATGTTAGTTATGAGTGACTTGCAGACATAATCTTGGATGCATGGATGTTTCTAATTGAATAATTTAGTGTCGTTTTTCTTTTCATTTTGTAATGTTGAACTTATGTCTCTATGTTGTTTCTAAGAATACTAAACTGATCGGTCCATTGGGAATTGATTCCTTATAATCATGCCAATGTATTAAAATAATTCACCAGCCTATAGATTCTTTGATTGGGGCATTACACATGTCCTAGAGTGTTGGAGAAGAGCATGTAATGTAATAATGAAAAGGTTCATTTTACAAACCATTTATAATATATCATGTAAAGATTTAATGTAAAATTGTGATCAATATGTTGTTTGTTGAGGATAAAAAGACCTCAATAATCATAGTAATGTATTATTTAAAAATAAATAATATATATTAACCCCAATTTTTTTTTGTTTCTAACACACTCAATTTGAATATTCATTTAATAGATAGTGGTGGTGATAATTTTATTTTCTTTCCCAACAGATATTAGGACTAGAACACATATTAATGTTATTAAATATTCTATAATCTTATTTTAACGTGAACTATCACTTAATTATACAAATATACTTGATGAAATTCAGAGGGATCCTTTATAGACCATCTTAGTTCAAGGATAGTCTAATCCAGAAATGTTGTTAGATATTTTTCCTACCCTAATTGTATTCCATAACATGATGACAAAGATGATATACATATATGTTGAATAGAAATGATTTTTATTTTGAATTAAATCATTACCCATGAATTTGGATAGTTACATATATATTATTTATGATTATATGATCTCATTTCTCCAAGAAGTGACCAATATAATCCATATTTGAATATGAAGTGGTATCAAATTCAGTTCCATTGGGTGATAAATTTTCATTATTTAATATTGATTTTATTCCCTAACTAGATCACTCAGTTACTCATTTCATTAGGCATTGAAATTATATGTTCCTATTACTATAAATAGATTTTCATTTATTAGAAAGAATAAGGATGTGAGCTTCATGATACATCATTCCCATATTCTTATTATGTGGGGAATTCTACTACTTAATATTAAAATAATTTTCCTTATAATAAATCCTTAAATATTAAAAATATTTCATAAACACCATTTATTAACACCCAATTTGTTTAAATGGAGAACAATTATGATTCTGTGGATAATCAATAGGTTACCATGTAGTCTCCCACATAGAGGGAAGATTATTTATTTAATAATTCATTGTTTATAGATCTAGTATTTAATATATCATTGGTTTCTTAGAGGAATTATTCTACTGATTGGATTAAGAACATTTTTATTATTTTATAATTATATATGAAAAATATTTATGATGGTTTTGATCACCATTATATTAGGAGAATATATAACATATTATACTACAATATTTGGAGAAAAGGGTAAGATAAATTTTTGAGTTTAAAAGCCATTTTCACTCATAAAATATCATGTAATTAAATTATTTTAATAATGTCATAGTAGAATTTAAGTCCTACAGCTGATGATTCTACAATCACATTCTCAAATCACAATCTGATTCAAAATTTGTGTCTGTAAATTTCAATATATAGAAATTTTTCCTAACAAAAATATCAAATCAGTAGATATCACATTAATAACACTATTAGTAAAAATTTCCATCAGATATGATAAATGGTCATGAGTAGACCTTGAAAATATTTTAGGACATCGAATGATAGCTATAAAATTTCATTTCTTAAAGTGGATTCCATGTTCATTAAAGATGATGTGTAAGATCCCTCTATTTAGAAAGGTGTATTTTCGTTATGTTTTTGCTGAATCCCTAGTTTTGGGATTCACGGTATGTCTTCTGAATGTATGAGAGTCCTTGGGGGTGTTTCAGGGGCTCGGGGCATGAAAGAAAGGAAATCTGGGGAAGAAAAGCCATGGCACACGGCCTGCATGAGGCTAGGGAAAACCGTGCGACCCCTCCCCCTCCGGATAGTAGCATGTGCACGGTTTGGGCACAATTTTCCAAACCGTGCTGCCAAACCGTGCGACCTCATAATGTTTGGAAAATTTATAAAAATTTCCCCTTCATGATTTTAAGAACCCACTCAGGTTTTTCTCTCATTTCCTCCCTCTTCACCATAGGATCATTCCGAATCGCCCAAGAGCTCCAAGAGATCAATCTCCCTCGATTATAAGGCATTTTGGGTTTCATTGGTTCCTGATCAATGCTCCGGGTAAGGCTAATCCCATTTTTCTCCTCTTTTTTGGATTAGGCTTATATCTTCACTCCCTCTTGTTCCGAAGCTCTAAATCCCTATATTTTGGGTGATTTTTAGGTTTAAGCTGCAAAGTTTGTTCGGATCAAGGTATAAGGACTCGATTGAGAGAGCGTTCAATCTCAGTTTCGAGGTAGGTGGTCTACAAGTTATATCCCATGGTTATTTGGGTATTTGTGCATGTCTAGTTGTGTTCTTGATTCCCCTTGGTTATGTTTTGAATAAACATGGCATGTTTTGTAATAATTGTGTTTTAAATGGAAAATGGGCACCCTCACGATCCTCATGGGATGTGTTGGGATTGACTTGACCTAATTTAGGGCCATCCATTGGAAGCTCTGGCATTCCTGGACATAGGTATTGTTATTAAACAAGTGACCATGTTGTAATAAATGGAAGAGCACTTGATGAATATGTTGGCATGATTTGTTGACCTTGGAATAGAATTTAGGTGATGCACGTAGAATTGGAAATAACCAAAATGTTATTTGGAATGGGTTGAATGGTTGATTCATGGGAATGATCAACATGTTAAATGGGTTAATGTGTAAACTGATTAAAGACCATAATGGGATGGATTATGGGTCTAGTGTATAATTCTTAGTGAGATAGGCATAACACATGGGATTTGAGCGAATGGTTAAATGATTTGAAATGATAATGTGTTAATGGGTTAAGGCATGATTTAGATCCCCATGTGGATTGCTGTGAATAGTGTCTGCCGAAGGGTAATGGTTTTGATGGTTGATGGTCACATATATATATATATAATAATGTTCACAAGGCTTGGTAGTTTTGTGTATGACTTGAGGATCTACGCCCATGGGTTGAGTGAAGACTGAGGTTCTAAACTCAACCATAAATGCACAGGTTAGGAATGGGAATTAATACTCATTTCTCTTAAAGGTTGCATCCACCCAGACTGATGCTTTGAGGTGAGTTTATGGTTTCTATGAATGGGTTAGTCCTATAGAGATAGGATAACCATGTGTTTACCCTCTTGTATGTGATTGTTGGCCCTAGACCCATGTAACATAGTGTAGGTGATTAACCCATGGAAATTTGATGAAATAGTATGTGATGATAATCGGTGTGAATGAATGGTAATGTAAGTGGAAATTGATTTGACTAGGAACTGGTCAATGGAACCTTAAATAATTACTTGGCAATTATCATTCATATTCAATTTTCATGCACTTCTTGTTCATAATGGTTATTTTATAGACACTATTGGTGGTGGCCTACTGAGTTGTACTCACTCCCTACTCAGGCCGTTATTGGGTACTAGAGTAGACATCATGTTTTCATGTTAGGAGAAGGGAAAGTTTTCGTGATAGATAGTTGAGTAGACATGGGTAGCACTTAGTAGAGGATCCGGACTTGGACTTAGGACCATTTTGTGGATTTTGGCCATTGTCTTTATTTTGGGTTTTCTTCACTTTTTCACTTCTCATATGACATGACATATTTATTGTTGGAAATGGTTTTTATTCATGTTCCTTGTTTGTTCGTTATGGTTTTTTCTATATTTCTTATTTCTGTTGTGTCTTACTATGATAAAAAGGGGGTATATTCTCCTCACATGACTACATAGACACCCACTGCAAATCGACAGCCTTTGGCATACGGGGAGGTACGCTTAAGGTCTTGTAACTACCCGGCTCGGTGCATAGTTTAGTGGCTTCCGGTTCGGGGACGTTACAAAGTGGTATCATAGGTGGTCTTTCTTCTCCTTCTTTGTGGTCTTGTTATTTGAAATTGTTATCTAAGGGTTAATATGTGTTGGGCCTTGGTAATGAGGTCGTCATTGGGAGTAGCTAACCCATGTACGAGGGAAAACACAAGTCGCCCAGGGTGGAAATTATTGTTCTTGGTTTTGTGTTGTTGCAGTTGATGATATTTCACCGTTGGGTGATGCACATGTGGTTTGATGTGATTGTTTTATGATATTTGGCTCACAGCCTCAATGGCACGAGGATTTGAATTCATGCATCATTGTAGGAACCTAGGGTGATAGGTGACAAGCATTGTGTTTTGCACATGCATGAGGTGATTGTTTGAGGCAGGAAAGTAGAGTGCATCATGCATTTCATGAAACCAAGAAATAATGAGAAGATTGAAATAAAACAATTTGGTAAATGATGTTTAATGAAATATAAGGGTTGGAAAAGAAGTGGAAAATGTTTTTGTAAAATATTGTTTGATTATGGAGATAATGCATGGTTACTTACCCAATTTGGACCATGGCCCATGGTAGGGATGGTCGGGGTGGTGAATTTGTGGTGTTAATATTGTGGAATTAGTATATGAAAATTTGTTGTCGTAGCTAGTAATGAGCTTTTGATAAAGCCTTGAATGTTATGCGGTATGTGTGCAAAATCTTATGCATAGCCATGTAGAGAGATGCCACCACGACATCAGTTACTAGTTGGGAAACAAGAGGGTGTTGCTGAGAACACGCCTCTGATAGAGGAGCTCGAAAATGTGGTGATCAACGAAGGAAGATAATATCAATTCCAGTAGAACATTGATTGCCTTATGCAGATTATAGATTGGGATCCCGGGCAAGTTACACTGAGTATGTCTGAGCTGACAAGGGAGTTCCAGCCAGCACCCTTCGACCTTCACTAGAGAGGGTGCGCAGAGGCGGCATAGTTCTTGTTAGAGTCTGTCCAAAAGGTATTGGATCATCTGGAGAACCCTGTTGAAAAGTGAGTAAATATGAACGTTTATATGTTCTGGGGCCAGGCAAGGCGTTGGTGGGACATTCAGTCTCAAATCAATAAGGCTAAGGAAATGTTGTTGAAGGTTTTTCAGGAAATGTTTATGGGGCATTTCTACTCAAAGACTTTGAGGCAGAAGCGGGCTGTAGAATCTATAAGCCTAACTCAGGGATTGCTCTTAGTTATGGACTATTCTAGTCACTTCACTGATTTGTGTTGCTTTGTCCCAGTGTTAGTAAGGGATGACGCTGCGGTGGCAAGGTATTTCAAGGATGGGCTGAGACATGAGATCTTGCCTCAAGTATATATCATCCTTTTGAAGAGGTTTTCAGAGGTGATGGATTAGGAACTCATCTCTGAAGGGATCCTGAAGGGAGCATCGGGTGGTGGGATTTTTGTGCCAGTTGGGCGGACAGGTGGTGCATCTTCCGAAGCTCAGAAGCATCGTTTGGAATGTTTCCAGCAAGGTGGTTAGAAGGGAGTGCCATCCTCTCAGAGTGGGAACCATGTGTTCTATTATCAGTGCGGTAGGTCGAGGCATGTGTTTGGTCAGTGTCCTCGACCTCCAGTTGAGTGCCTTTTTTATGGAATGATGGGACATGTGCAGAGGTTCTGCAGGAAGCCCTGGCAGTTGGGTGAGTATGATGGTGAAAAAATGGTGCCGGGTACGAGAAAGGGATCAGTTACCACATATCAGACAGGTAGATAGAGCTTCACGGGGGATACTGGTAGGGGCATTGGACATGTGACTCCATGTAAAGATCGCTCACGACAGCACGGCAGTGTATCACAAATTAATCAGGCAGGAGCCCAAGGTAGAGAGGCAGGTCAGCTTCAGGCAGTTCATTTTGCGCCTAGAGATGGCTAGGATAGACCATCAACTATTTGAGGTACGGTCCATTTAGATTCTAATTTTTCTATTGCATTGTTTGACACATGTTCCACACACTATTTTATATCTTCTCAACTTGTGTTAGCACTGGGTTTACCTATGGATAGGGTGTGTGGATTTATGTCAATTGACACTCTGTTGGGGGTGTGGGTTGAGGATATCAAGTAGTGAAAGGGATGTTACTTCGATGTCGGTGGGTATCATTTTCAAGGGATTTTTTCATTCTCGAGATTTCATGGTTTGACCTAATCTTGGGAATGGATTCATTTGTGTTGTATCGGGCACACATAGATTGTTATCGTCGTAGAGTATCGTTTAGGTCGCTTCATGGTGACTCTTATGTCCACCGTGGTGAATGGGATGTTTGAGGAGGTCATGAAGGACCGTTTGGTCAATAGATGAGTGGGCTCACGGCTCAAGTTGCATATCTCATGCTTGATGATAATGAAATAGGGTAACAGTCTCTCTTCCCTACTATGGTGGATAGGTTCCAGGACATGTTTCCTGAGGATTTCTCGAGGTTACCCCCCCCCCCCCCCCCGAGAGGAATGTTGAGTTCGCAATCGAGAAGATGTCGGGAGCAGAGCCAATTTCAATTCCGCCATACCGAATGGAATTGCCATAACCCTAGGAACTGAAGGTTAAGCTTGAGGAATTTGGGTGTAAGTGATTTATCTGTCCTAGTAAATCTCCTTTGGGATCTCCCATGCTTTTTGAAAAGAAAGATGATGATACGTTAAGGTCATGTGCTGACTATCAAAATATGAATCAGATGATGGTGAAAAATTGGTACCCTCTTCCTATAATAGATGACCTGTTTGACCAGTTGAGGGGTGCATTAGTGTTTTATAAGATTGATCTGAGGTCAGGTTATCATCAGTTAAGGGTGAGGTCTTCTGACGTACAGCATATAGCTTTCCGGAGTCTGTACGGGATGTTTGACTTTGTGGTAATGCCTTTCGTCATGCCCAATGCACCAGCGGTGTTTATGGATTTGATGAACCATATCTTTCATCCCTACCAAGATCTGTTTGTGGTTGTCCTTGTTGACGATGTCTTAGTTTACTTGAAAACTCACGATGATCATGCCCAACATCTTGACACCGTCAAGGTATGCTAAGATAGCACTGACTATACGCCAAGCAATCAAAGTGTCAATTCTGTATAGGTGAGGTGTATTTTCTGGGTCACATCATTTTGGATGTAGATCTGTCAGTGGATCCAGAGAATATGTAGATTGTTGTATCTTGGGTACAGCCAAAGTGTGTTTCTGATGTTTGGAGTTTTCTGGGATTGGCCGGGTTTTACCGAAGGTTCATTCACGATTTCCCTTGCTTGGCAGCACCACTCTCGATCTTGAATAAGAATGGAATCAGGTTCGAGTGGTTTGAGGCTTGTGATAATTCCTTTTAATAGTTTAATAAGCGGTTTACAACCACACCTATCTTGATCTTACCTGATCCGGGTAATAACTACATCTTGTTTTGTGATGCGTCCGGAGTAAGACTTATGGCAATGTTGATGCAGGATGAGCGGGTTGTGGCTTATGGGTCGAGGCAGTTGATACCTCAAGAGCGGAACTATCCCACTCATGACCTTGAGTTGGCTTCAGTGGTGTACGCCTTGAAGTACTGGAGGCACTATCTGTTGGGAGAATAGTTTTCTTTGTTTACCGGCCATAAGAGTGTAAAGTACATATTCTCATAGAGGGATCTGAATATTTGGCAGTATAGATGGGTTGAATATCTCCAGTCGACTGACTTTGAGTTGGTGTACATTCCAGGAAAGGGAAACAGTGTTGCTGATTCTCTGAGCAGGAAGGTTCAGAATCAAGTGGTTCAAGAGTCCATCAATGAGTGGAAGGTGATGGGTTTGTTTGGAGAGATGCACCTAGAGGTGCATGAGAGGAATCGTCACATCACTCTTGCTTCCTTAACTATGGAGTCGACGCTTTTGAGTCCAGTTAAAGAAAGTCATTTTGATGATCGTGAGTGTTTGATCATGAAGGAAAATCAAAATTGTGGGGAGCTACCTTCTGGCTGGGCCATCGGCGAGGACTGTGTTGTTCATGTTTGTGGGCATGAGGTTCTTCCAGAATGTATGCGAGAAGAGTTGATGCGTGAGATCCATGAATCAAAGTGGGCAGTGCATCCCATTTTGACCAATATGTACTCTGATCTCCGAAGGCAGTTTTGGTGGTCTGGAATGAAGAAGGAAGTTGTGGGCTTTGTGGCGCGGTGCCTTACCTGTCAGCATGTGAAATCCAAGTATCAACGCCCAGGTGGTTTTTTGAATCCATTTCCCATTCTAGTATGGAATTGGGATGATGTAACAATGTATTTTTCATGGGTCTTACATGGATTCCGCGGAAGAATGATGTAATCTGGGTTGTTGTGGATCAATTAACAAAAGTGGCTCATTTATTACCGATTTAGGAGAACTTTATAGCCAACCAGATTGGTGAGTTGTATATTTGGGAAATAGTGAGGTTTCATGGTGTTCCACAAAGCGTAGTTTCAGTCCGAGATCCATGTTTCACATCACGTTTCTGGAAAGGGTTGTAGAAGGATCTTAGTATGCAGGTGTTTTTTAGTACATCATTCCTCTCTCAGATGGATGGGTAGTCGGAGTGTAAAATCCAAGTGTTGGAATACATCTTAAGAGCTCATGTCCTGGACTTTGGTGGATCTTGGGAGAGGAACCTATCATTAGTTGAGTTTTCCTACAACAACAGTTTTCAGGCTTCCATTCAGATGGCACCATTTACGGCACTGTACAGGAGGCCATGTAGATCTCCGTTTTGTTGGCTAGAGGCCGGTGAATCAGAGTTGTTGGGGCCAAGTCTTGTACAGGAGACATCAAAGAGAGTTAAGTTTATTAGGAAGCAGATGGATACAACTCATAATAGCCAGATGTACTATGCATATCGGAGGCGTAGACCTCTTGAGTTTTCAATGGGTGATAACGTGTTCCTTTGGGTATCACCACGGTTGGGTCACCATTGGATTCGGAGGCAGGGCAGTTGGCGCCCAGGTATGTGGGACTTTTTGAGACTGTGGAGAGGATCAGACCAGTGGCTTACCGATTAAATCATTTACAATGGTATGGGGGATGCATGATGTGGTTCATGTGTCGCAGCTTTGAAAGTATCACTCTGACCCATCTCACTTGGTTGATGTGGAGAATGTAGAGCTTGAGGTTGATGTGTCCTTTGAGGAGCATCTGGTTCATGTGGTGGATCGTAGTCAAAAGGCCTTTTGGGGAATTATTGTGCCATTAGTACGAGTAATATGGCATCATGGGAAGGTTCATGAAGAATATTGGGAGTGAGAATCGGATATTCGGGCTCAGTGGACCGAACCCTTCTCTTCGGTGGATCAATGAGGCTTGGAAACTCAGCTCGAGGACGAGCCATTATAAGGTGGGGAGGTTGTAATATCCCAATTTTTGGAAAGGTGTGTTTTCATTATTTTTTGGTTGAATCCCTTGTTTCGGGCTTCAAGGTATGCCTTTTGAATGTATGAGAGGCCTTGGGGGTATTCTGGGGTCTCGGGGCATGAATGAAAGGAAATCTGGGCAAGACAAGCCAGGGCGCACGGCCTGTGCACGGCCAGGGAAAACCGTGCGGCCTGCCAAGGCCAACCGTGTGTCCCCTCCCCCTCTGGACAGTAGCATGTTCATAGTTTTCCAAAATGTTCAGCCAAACCGTGGGGCCTCTTAAATTTAGGAAAACTTAAAAAATTCCCCTTTGGGATTTTAAGAACCCAATAGGGTTTTCCTCTCATTTCCTCCCTCTTCACCCTATGAGCAAACCAAATCACCCAAGAGCTCTAAGATATCGATCTCCCTCATTTATAAAGAGTTTTTGGTGCTATTGGATGTGGATCGAAGTTCCGTGTAAGGATAATCCCATCCTTGATTCACTTTTTGGTTTAGGGTTGTATCTTCTCTCCCTCTTTTTCTTAATCTCTAAAACCCCATATTTTGGGTGAGTTTTAGGTTGAAGCTCCAACGGTTGGTCGGATCATGGTATAAGGACTCGATTGGGAGTTCTTTCAATAGAGGTTTCGAGGTTGGTGGTCTACAAGTTATATCCCACGTTTATTTTGGTATTTGAGCAAGTCTAGTTGTGTTCTTGTTTACCCTTGGTTTTTTTTGAATAACCTTGGGATTTTTGGTAATAATGGTGTTTAAAATGGAAAATGAGAACCCTCCTGATCCTCAGGGGATGTGTTGGGATTGACATGACCTAATTTAGGGCCATCCATGGGATGCACTGTCATTCCCGGACATAGGGATTTTTATTAAACAAGTAACCCAGTTGAAATAAATGGTAGATCCCCTGATGAATGTGTTGGGATGATTGGTTGAACTTGGAATAGAAGTTATGTGATGCAATTAGGCTTGAAAATAACCGAAATGCCATTTGGAATGGGTTGAATGGTTGATTTATGGGAATGATGAACGGGTTAAATGGGTTAATGTGTAAAGTGATTAAAGACCATAATGGGATGGATTATCGGTCTAGGTTTGAATTATTAGTGAGATAGGCATAACACATTGGAATTTGGAGAATGGTTAAATGATGTGAAATGATAATGTGTTAATGGGTTATGGAATGATGTGGATCCCCATATGGGTTGCTGTGAATAGTGTTTTCCGAATGGCAATGGTTTGGATGGTTGATGGTTACATATATAAATATATAAGAATGTGCACATGGATTGGTAGTATGGAGTATGACATGAGGATCTACACCAATGGGTCGAGTGAAAACTGAGGTTCTAAACTCCACCCTAAATTCACGTGTTAAGAATGGGGACTAATGATCTTTTCTCCTAACGGTTGCATCCACCTAGACTAGTGCTTCGTGGTGAGTTATGGTTTCTATGAGGTGGTTAGTCCTAGTGAGATAGGATAACCATGTGGTTTTCCTCTTACATGTGATTGTCGGCCCTAGACCCATGTAACATAGTTTATTTTATTAACCCATGGAAATGTGTTGAAATGGTATGTGATGATGATCAGTGTGAATGAATTGTAATGGAAGTGGAAATGGCTTTGAATCTGAACTGTTTAATAGAACCTTAAATAATTACATGAAAACTATTATTAATTTTCATTTTTCATTCACTACATGTTCATACTGGATATTTTGTAGACACCATTGGTGGTGGCCTACTGAGTTTTACTCACACCCTGCTCGTGCTGCCATTGGGTACCCAAGCAGACTTCATGTTTGTAGGTCAGGAGAAGGGGAAAGGTCCTTGCTAGATAGTTGAGTGGTCATGGGTAGCACTTGGTAGAGGATCCAGACTTTGAGTCTGGACCATTTTTTGGGATTTTGGACGTTGTATTTATTTTGGTATTTTATTCACTTTTGCACTTGTAGTATGACATGACATATTTATTTTTGGAAATGGTTGTTATATAAGTTCCTTGTTTGTTGGTTATTGTTTCTGCTATTTTTTTTATTTCTGTTCTGGATTGCTTTGATAAAAAGGGGGTATAGTCTCCCCACATGACTCCATAAACCCCCTCTGCTAGTTGGCAGCCTTTGGCGTAAGGGGAGGCTCCCTTAAGGTCATGTAACTACCCGACTCGGAACACCGATTTTGTGGCTTCCAGGGCAGGGACATTACATGATGAAACGAATATAAAAAGATAAATAATTCTACTCCCATAATCTAATGATGCAACCAGTGAATTCAAAGTAGTGATTGACATTACTTCATTTATGCTCTTAAAAAGAGTTGTGGTAATAATAGAGGTTCTCACATTATGTGAAAACAGTAAAAAAATACAAGAAACTCCTGATATTAAATTTTAATGAATTATTTATGAAAATCTCATTAGTGATAGTTTAATTGAGACCATGATAAGTGTAATATTGATAAATATACCCAAATTCATCCCCAGTATTAATTTTTTTGAGACATTAAATTGATTTTATGAAATAATATTTCTCTAGCTTGAGGGAATCAATTTAAAAATAAATTCAAATATCCTCATTTAACATCAACTTTTATTGTATGTCCCTAATTCTTCAATAAAAAATGAAAATATTGTTCTAGAGGGTTACATGAAAACATGTGTATGAAACCCATATGGGAAATATATTCCAAAAGTGTCAATGGTTAATTATATGTTTTTCACAATGGTATATGCTGGATTTGACTGTAGTGAAACACAAATCACAATAAGTAATATATTTTATGAGTGGATGTAATACCAATAAGTCAATGTAGATCATTTAAGGAATTAAATTTAATATCATATTATAGAGATGATGTATCAATTATAATAGAATGGTTAGAGGTCTAACATCAACAACTGTATAAGGAGGGGGTAGACATGGTGACCTACATTTTTTGAGATTAGGTCAATGATGAATTAAATGTTAGTGAATACTAGAATATTACTTATGTAACAAAATAAGAAGGTAATAACTACACATTCAATGTTCAAAACATGAGTTCTGACAAAGATATAAATTCCATGAGGATCACATAACTTTACAATCATATTAGTTAAATAGATAAATCATTAATCCATGATTTGAAATTGATATGGCACACTTAATTATTGAATGTATATTTTAATTTTTTTAAATTATTATAAATATTTTTGATGAATCCATATATTATTGATACTCATTTGTTTTTATTATAACTAGTAATAACATCATTGGTCTATAAATAAATGTCATCTTATGAACCCATTTTCTTATCAAAGTGTTACACATGACAACAAATGAACATCCATGAAGAATTATTTTTAGTTAAATTGTACTTATTTAATAATTTCACTCGATGAATTATTATTATTATAATATATATATGACTTCACGATAAATGTTAATCAATCCATTATTCTTTAAGGATTATACTCCTAGATTGTAATGTTTTTCCTAGTTTCCACATACCGTTTCCACGATGTAACATCTTTTTATTATTTTCATTTATTCTCAATCCACTTCTTTTTAGTATGATTTGGTTGCTTGTTTTTGTGGATGTTTTGGGAGAAATTTTAAATGTTTTGAGCTTATTGTTGGAAAACATTTTCCTCAAACCATGGACCATATCAAGGAAAAGTGTGAAATCCATGGTAGTGGATTTTACAAGGTAGGGACATAGTTTGAAAAAACGATATATCACGTAAGAGAAACCATGAATCCCATTTAAATGGGTGCACAAATAGGTCATACAATATGGTCTAAACATTCGTCACATCCCATATAATAGTGTGTAAATGACTTTTTAATTATGATTTTGGTCTTAAAATTATTGAACCTTTATTTTTACACAACTGAAGGATATATAAGACACATATAAGAATTCATCTTCCTTGGAGGATTCCAATTGTAGTTATTATTCCCTCATAACCCTTATAAAAGTGGATCAAATCTTGAAAAATGACTCTCGACCCTCTCCATGTTAGTTTATTATTATTGTTCTATTTATTCCTCTATCTCTCTCTTTGTCCCAATGGGTTTTTAGATCTCAGTGTTGGTTTGAATATCGAATCCCATCCTTTTTGGATCTTAATCATATGATTTATTCCCAGATCTCTTTTTCTTCGCACTTCATTTGTGAATCTTTATTAGGGCAAGGAGTTTCATGATATACTGATACCGAGGAAGGTGGTTCAATAATGATGCCCATGTTTTTTAAAAAAAAATTGTGGGATTGTGGATTTAACTTCATTTACTATTATAAATGTATAATCATTCAATTTATTGATAAAAACCAAAATCCATTTTAGTTGGGTTTTTTGAAATTGATTGTTTTTCCTAAAATTGGGGAAATGTGTAATTAAATTGAATTTTGGTGTGATTGAAATGTTCATATAAAATTGCGATGCTTTAATTTTTGGAATTTTATTTTTGAAATTAATGGAAGTTTTTTCAATTAAATTATTGAAATTAATTATTGAAAATTTATTTTAAAATATAATTGTTGAATTCATTTCAAATTATTCTTTTTGAAAAATGGCTTTAAATGGTTTTCATAGAAACCATTGGGGTTTATCTTGGAAAAATGAATGCATGACTAAATATACGTTTTGGTTTCTAAATTGAAAATTTCAATTTTTCAAATTTGAGAATGGAATTTAATTGTATTTTAAGTATTCATAAAAATAACTGCCCATCATTGATTTGTATATGAGCACATACATGCCTTTGTAGTTGTTGACTTATTTGGGAAAAACACTAGGATGAGAATGAACAAGAACTATATTGATGCCTTAGTACACTAAAAAAATAATCAAATATTACTACTCACTTCAAAATATGGGATTTCTATATTACCATCATCAAGGGATATCCGTACACATTTCAGTTAATATCACATGGGTGTGTGAGGATCCCATAGCCTAGAACTATTGTACCTCTTTGTAGATGACCATGTTTCTCAACAATTTATATATGAGATATAAATTTATTTTATGTATTGTAAAATATTTCGCATGCCTTATAAATTATATAATATATTTTATAATTTTTTTTATTTTATCGATTATTATAAAGTATTTACATCATTGTAAATGTAAATCATCATCTATGTAATGTATTCAATCATTTAAATTGTAAATAATGATCTTTTTAAGTATGATTTTGAAATTCCAACCATATTTATTTAAAATTTAATTGCCTTTTTTGGTTAATTAAATGTTCATATCTATTATGTAATCCTCGGTGAGACCCTACTTTGATATTTAATCACACCCTACATGCACTTTCAAGTGTTTTCTGATGAGCTTCTTCTATGTTTGAGTAGGGGTGGAGCATAGTAATGACCTTTAATAAGATATTGATATATGGAATTAGGGATTTGCATCAATTAGGAATTTGGCATTTTCCCTATTTTCTAGTGCTTCTCATTAATACATTGTGTTGTTATACATATTTGAATTATGTTACACTTCTCTATATGAATTTTCTGTTGTATTCATTCTAATTTTTTGTATCCCTTTTAAAATTTTTAGGGAAAAATATTTCCCACAATCATTTTGTATGAATCCAGATGATAGTTTCGAACCATTTAAGATATGGAATTCACTTCAGGCCATGCAATAGATGGCTTGGTTATTTGGATACATGGTTACCCGGTATTGTTTTTGAAAAAATGGTCTCCAAACACAAGGTTGATATTTTGTCCTAAAGTCAGTATGCATTTGAATATTATTTCAAAGATAAGGATGAGGTTGACACTGAGTGCCTAGCAAGATCTCACTACGATGAACCTTTAGCGACCAATTGGTTTTTTAATAAATATGTCCAAAGTATTAATTCTGGTATTTTCGGTGATTTTTATTTGGATATATTGAAATCCACATCTTGTATGTTCTATCTATTGAGATTAATTTCCCTTGATTCGCTATTTAATATTAATTTGATGTCCTAATGGTTTTATATTGATGTTTTATAGAATCTTGAATCTATGGTGATGAGAGAATCATATCCAAGAGGAAACTGATAACGAACCTTAGTGATCAAATCCTTTTTATGGATCCATGTTTACTAAATGTGGCCATTCGTAATTTTCAGGGTTGGGTATAGGAAAAACCACTAGTTTATATTAATGTTTCGGTTATGTAACCTTATAGTTATGTTCTATAGATTGTTTCTCAATTATTATTTAACCAGAATCCACCAGTGCGGAAAGGCACAAATGATACTCAAGAGCCTATGGAAATTCTATGATGTATGGGTAATTTTTTTTATGTTCTTAGAGACTATCTATAAAATTAATGTAAATTGTTCCACCATCATGATGAAATTATCGAGCATGATACAATGGATGATAATGTGGACAAAGAAAAATAATAATTAATTAGATTAGAAATACTTCAATGTTATTTTCACCAAATAGTTATATACATATTCGAATATATTTTCCAAGGCCATTGTGTTTTTGAAACATGACTAGGCTAACAATGCCTTGATATAATATTCAACCCCTTTTACTAAGATAGAGAAATTTTTATGTGATATAGTGTCAAATGAGAAGATAAAGTCTCAATGGTCCATGCTGGGACTTCGATCATATATTCATTCCTATGGATTTTGGCTGAATCATCCTTCTTATGCTTATGTGCCTAATATAGATATGACATTTGAAAATAGACATGGATCAGATGTAAGGGTTGTGAGTAGATTCATTCTCTCCCAATGGTGGTGAAAGTTAAAAAAAATTAATTATAAGCGTGAAGATTCTCATTATGGTTCTCGATAATTTGCGCATTTTAGACCTTCTATAGTTCCCAGCTGAGGTCCATTGATTTTTACCAATATAGAAATCCACAAAATTCAGGGGGTTTGCACTGAGGTTCCCTTTATATGTGGCACTTACGGATGTTGGGTTCAAATACCTGTGTTTTTTTATATCTATTCCACTAATAATAGTGAAACAAGATAATAATCTTCATCTACAAATAAGGGTCAATCAGATGCTTCAAGAACAAATGGGGTCATTCAATAGGCAATTGGAATGAAGAATCTTCAAATAGTGGAAGAGTCCCCAGGAAAATAGATATGGTTATATCAATAGTGATTGATACAATTAATTTATATTATTTATTAGTGACAATGAAATTATATAATAGTGAATATAATAAATTTCTTTCATCTTATATGGTTAATCTGATAAAAGATCCCATAAAATTTTCTGTCATGTAACGGATATCACTACACACCTTGGTATAAAGAGATAGTAGGGAATATATAGTCCCTCTTTTGTTTTCTCTCTATTAGATATTGACAATTCTTTGAGTTTTATAGGTCATGATATTAAATATATCGATGTAATATTTGGTATGGATTGGATCACCACCTGTAATCTCCAAATGTTTATTTATCTTCATTGTGTATATTTAACTACAACCAATGGGGATTTTGAATCATTCAAGGAGAATTTTACCCAAGGTAGAGTAGAGCCAACCCTTCTATTCAGAAGTTGGGGAAGGTGATATCTATGATTTCTTTTTACCTCAAATAATAATATTTGAGTTGTGATCTCCCCCATTTGTTAATGAGTTCTTGATGTTTCGTATTTTGACATCTTGGCTTTCCACTATTGAGAGAGGTGGAGTATTTTATAGAAATGGTGACTTGTAATCATATAGGTTTTATTCAATCATACCACATAGAACCAGATATTATAAAGGAGTTGAGGACATAGTTTCTTTTATATAATAGAGAAAGACATTATACACTCTAGTGTATCAACTTGGGTGGATAGTTCTCTTGGTACTTAATACTAATGGTTTACTTTTCATTTGTGTGGATCACTGAAAATTCAAAAAAATTATGGTATCAAATTAGTGTTCATCTATAAAGAGTGATGATCTATTTGATTAGTAAAAATGGGAGGAGTTGTTATCTAAGAATTATATATGGTCTAGAAACAATCAATTTGATAAAAATGAATTTGGTGTTTATAAAACTACATTTCAGAGTTGCTACAACAATTAAGAGTATTGTATCATGCCACTTGGTTTAAAAAATTATCGTTTTATCATTATAGAATTGATGAAATGTGTTTCCAATGAGTATCATGATAGAATTATGTTAGTATTTTTGGGTGAAATCCTTGTTTAATCTGGATTTGAGGAGAAAGATGTGAGTCATAAGAGGTTAGTTATATAGTTGTTGATAAATCCCTGAATTTTTACCAAAATTTTTAAATGTTATTTCCGGAACTGGGAAGTGAGGTTCTTGGGAAAAGTGGTGTCTAAACTAGGTATATTAGTTGATGCTGATAATGTGTTGTATGTTATGAAATTCGATCGACCAAGATTTGTCTTTAATTTTTAGATTGTCTTGGATTTATCTAGGTATTTCCATTGGTTCATCAATGAAATATTAATGATGGATTCTATGATGATTGATCTAACATATAATGGTGTAAGGTTATTTTGGGATGAAAAATGTAATAGTTGTTTTGTTATGTTGAAACATATTTTGATGAAATATGCAGCGTTGACTCTTACTATGGTCGTACATGGCTATGCGGTCTTCTATGATGCATCGAGTTTAGATTTGGGTTGTTTTCTTATACAAGGTGATCATGTTTTTTCTTATGGAAGTCATCATTTAAGGCCACACAAGAATAATTATATAACCCATTTCCATGAACTCAATGTTGTGAAGCACGTGCTTAAGATTTTATGATACTAAATTTATGGAGAAAGGGTTATCTTGTTTTCAGACAACAAGATCTTGAGTTACATATTCTCAACAAAAAATCAATATATCTACCAGTGGTGTTTGGTATAGTACCATTAGTCTTTCAATTTCAACATTAGCTATACCCTGAGGAATGGAAAGGACATTAAAGATGATTTGATTATGAAACCTCTAACCCAAGTAGTGAATGCATCATTAGAAGAGTCTAACCGGATGGCTCTATTTTCATTACTGAAGACTAGAGGTTTGTAATTAGGGGATGAGGATTCCTTGGATAGTGATAAATTGATATCCTTTATTCTAAAAATGATTCTTTAGGATCAATAGTTTCATGAAATGTTACATAGAGTTAGATAATCTATTTACGATTGGGGGACCATGAAAACTATTTATTCTCCAGCATGGGAATTGTATGGAATGGGAATCTCTTTGTTATTCTGATAGTATTAAGGAATGATATTATTGTAGATTTCCATGATTATAAATGGTAATTGAACCTTGGAACTATGAAAATGTTCTATTACAGGCAGTTGATGTTCTGGTGGATAGGTATGAGATAGGGAATTGCTTAATTTTTCCCTCATTGTTCTACATGCCAATAGGTTGTGGTCATGCACCAAAGGCCTTCGAGAATGGTAAAACCCCTTCCAGTCTTGAAACTGAAGTGGTATGAGATCTATATGAATATATTTATAGGATTTACCCATTCCCAGAAAATAATGAATGTGATATGGTTGTGATCTACAAGCTGACTAAATTGGCACCCTTTATATACATTCGTGACTAAACCAACGTTGAGGAGTTGTTATGTTTCTATATGAAAGAGATTGTTTGTATTAATGGAGTTAATTTTTATATAGTTTTTGAAAAAGATCATCTGTTAACTTGTCATTTTTGGGGAGGAATTTAGGAGTCAATATGATCTAATGATCATTTTTTCATGGAATATAATGCATAGTTGGATGAACATACAGAAAGAGATTTACAGCTTCTTGCATATATTCCCTGAGCTTGTGTTCTCAAATTTAGGGGGGCTTGATATGATCACTTGGTACTGGTTGGGTTTTTTCATAACCATAGTTACCATTTCACCGTCATAATTACTTCTTTCAAGGCCCTGTATGGCTGAACTCAAATATCTATATTGTGTTGCTGGGAAATTGTTGAATTCTACTTCGTAGGACCAAGCATGGTTCAAGAGATGAAAACAATGATTCATGTGTTTCATCTGAGAATATTGATGTCATAAATTATGAATAAGTATTATTCTAATCATAACTATGGATCATTAGAATTCTTAGTTTTTGATCGGGTGTTCATAAATCTTTCACCTCGACTGGGTAATCGGTTGTTTGGGAGGAAAGGGAAACATTCACCTCATTTTCTCTAATCTTTATATGTTTTTGAATAGGTAGATAACGTTTCTTATCATTTATCACTTCTACCATTGCTGAGGTCTATACATAATGTGTTCCATGTATTTCAACACTAAATGTATATGTCAGATCCATATCTTGTGCTGAACTGTAGTGATCTTGAGGTTGACCATAATTTAATTGTGACTAAAAGACCACATATGATAGTTGATGATAAACCCATGTAACATCGTGGGATGAAAATACCTTTGATTTCAGTTCTATGGTATCAGTATACTTTCTAGGGATAGAAATTTACTATGGTGGGTAGGTTGAAAATCTTATTAGTTTTTTAAGTATTTATAAACCTAAATTTTTACTATTCATTGGTTTGGTTATGTTTTGGGTTGTATGATGTGAACTTTTATATATTTTGAAATTTGTGGGCTAGTGGTTGACTAGTACAATATTTACCCAAAATGTGAACTATCTCATGGAAGACCATGAAAACCCTGACAGTGGGGGTATATCATGGTTGGTGAATGGTTTGGAAAATCATGTACCAACATAAATGTATCATGCTGTACAATTTTAAGGTTTACAAGGCTAGTGAGCATGGTTTGGTCTATCTATGCGGCACTACATAAAAAACCATCTATATATGAGTTTCTAATCCACATTTTGGTTTTTAAATCATGAACCCATCTTTTTAGAATCACAATAGACATGTAAGACACATATATGAAATATTTTTCCATAGAGGCTACCAAGAGCATTCTTAGCCCCCACGACACCCTCAGTGAATCCAATCGAAGCTTGGAAACAATTATTGATCCTCTCTGGATAGTTTCTCTTAATATTCATTATCTCCCTCTCCCTCTCCTTTTTATCCTTGGGTTTTGTATATCTCGGTGTTAGTTGGAGGATCTAATCACCCATATTTTGGACCGTAATCATAGGTTTTATTCTCAGATATCATTTTATTCATTGTTCTTTGGATAATATCAATTAGGGTTTTGATTTTAGAGATGTAGTGATCCTGAGGTAGGTGGTTTCATTGTGTGCCCTAATTTTTATTAACCCAAAATTGATTGATTGATGATTTAAATATTGTTAATATTATAAAAGAAATTTCATTCTATTGACTGGTTAAAAACCCAATTATATGGAATTGGTTTTTTTTAAATAAAATTGCATCCATGAAATTAGTAAAACTGCCATTACCATTGAATTAGGGTGTGATTTTGAAATTGATGATAAAATTTAGAGATTAAAATTGTTGAACATAAAATTTGAATTTTTTGGGAAATTTTTTAAATAAATTATTTAATTTAATTATGGGAATTTAATTGTGAAAAAACTTTTTTAATTGATTTCATATTATTATTTTTTAAAAATGTATTCAAATGGTTTTGATTAAAACCATATGTTTTTTTCATGGTAAAATTCATGTTTTTTTAAAAACCTATTTTTTAAAATGGGTTATAGGAATTTTTAAAATAGGATAATGGGATTTAATTGTATTTTAATTTTTTTTTAAATATTTTTTCCATTATATTTTATTGTATTATAGAACATGAAATGATGGGAATGTAGTTGAACCTAATTTATATATTACAACACTAAATAACAATTTTTATAACATATTATTCCTTATTAGAATAGAGTTGATTCCTCTTTATCCTGTTCCAACAGTCATGTGTACAAATTATAGTATTTATCACATGATTGTGTGAAGATACCGTAATCTAGAAGTACCATACCTCTTGGAAAAAGAATATGTTTATCTCTTTTTTATATATGACATATAAATTTATTAATTTTTTTTGTAAACTCATTTAAATTCTTTATGATTTATACAAACTGTTGTATATTAAGGTTTTTATTTAATACATTTTTGTATAGTATTTCCACCATTCAAAATGAAAATCATCATTTGAGTAATGTATTCCATCATTTAAAATGTACAATGAGGATTGTTTTAAAATATATTTATGATATTCCAACACTTTTTATTTAAAAATAATTTTTTTTATTTTTTTAATTAAACATAGTGTCTATTAAGGAATACTTGTTGAGACCCTATTAGGCTAGTATCTCACACCATACCCATTAATTTATGTGTTTGTAGATTATCTCATTCTATGTTTGAGTAGGGGTAAAGCACCACTTAGACGTGGTTCTCGTTGTTGATCATTAGGCATCGTGATTTTAATCTATTGAGACATGGGGAGTTTTCACTATTTTATGGATATTGGTTTTGTAATTCTCTCATTTATTATACATATTTGACTTTGTGTGCACTTTTCATTGTGATGTTTACATTGTATTCATACGGATTTTTTTATCTATATTCCAAAGTTATTATGACAATATCATTCCAATATTCATTTAATATGATGGAAAGTGCATGTCATTGACCTATGAGGTTCAAGAATGCGCTTGGGACCATGAATGATGAGGCTCACTTATCGGGTTACTAGGGTACCCGGGCTTATTCGTGACACTAGATTAGGTAAGTTACATGCACCCAATTGTGCTCCCCATATGCCATATGTTGCTGACTAGAAACAACAGTCTAATATAGAACATGGGAGACTATCCCATAGTTATCAATTCATCACAATAGTGAAAATAAATAAATGACAAAAAAATTACTATAACGATAAATAGAATAAAAAAAGTATCAGATAATGAACAAAACATGGATAAAATATCCAAAACTAAACAATAACAATGAATTTTCCATATAAGTTCCAACTATAAAATGAAAAAAATAAAATAATTTAATCTCCCAATAAGGACCTAAAAACGATTCTAGTTCCCCCATCATTTCTCAATCCTAACTCATAAATATAATATATTGATCTTTCCCTTATCCTATCATACAATCTTGAAGTCTGTTTGGGTACCGAACACTAAGGTCGAGTATGGTGTGAGTACAACTTAGTAGGACACCACCAACAGTCTCTAAAACAATATCCCATATAAAAAGTATATGAATATGAATAATTAAAATGGAACAATACAGTAAATATTTGTCACATTTCATTATTCGTTAATTACCCACATAATATACCTGAGTTCTCAATGACAACTGAACTATTAATTCCAACTTCTCCCGAAATAGGATTATGAACTATATCACATATGGATATTCACAATTCCTTTTAATCATGTGATTTAATTTATTAATAAATTTAAATTTAATAAATATAGAAAAATGGGACCATGGTCTAATAGCAACATTTTGGGCCATGAATGCCATTTCTAGGACCCCTTGGGTATTTGAATCAATATTCTATGTCCCACAACCCATTTAACAATCACATTTGGGATTTTGAATCATCAGTATATTTCCCACACACACTTATCACATGCATTCATTTGGTATTATAATTCCATTGGTAGAACACAATGGGTACTTGAAGCATCTGTGTTTGTCCCACAAGGCTTATATGACACAATTACATATTTAACATTTAACTTGGTTTATCCTCCTAAATCCACTCATCAAAATTTCAAATCTTGGTATTCCAATTCAATTATCAGATAATCATGGCTCAATAATTTAATCTCATGGAATAATAAGAATAGTCAATCATTACAACATTTATCACAATTTAATCACTTAATCCACTAACCCTATAGGGTTAATCCAACCATCCCATGATTCCCATAATTAATTATTTTTATTATTCAAATTTATCAATCAATTATACAATTTCATTAATTCTTTAATCCCATAATATAAATTTGACATAAATTTTATAATCATATTGTTCCATTAATTAATTAATCAATTATTTAATAATATTCAATATTTAAATTAGAAGAATTTAATTTTAAATTATAAAATATATAAACACAATGAGATTCAATATTGGGATAGTTTCAATTATTAAATTTTTCTTCATGATAATTGTGGGATGCACCTCAATGAAAATCCCCATTTTGATGAAAAATGATGAAATTCAAAATGAATAATGATATCTATATCCAAAATATTCTACAAAATTTGATAGATTAAGATATTTCAAAAACTAGAATTTTATTCATCATCACTAGAGGAAATCATACCTTCATACTATGAAATAAATATGGCAGATATGGATGAAACTATTCAGTATGGGAATATCATATAGGGATAGGTGTATATGTGTCAAATGGATATTTCATTCACTAAGAAAAAACACTGGATGCCTTTGGAATCCATCAGGGAGCCCCTAAAATTAGTGAAATCTATATGGTTTAATTAAATTAAATGAGGGTCAAGGTTGGGGGTTCTAGATTTTTATATCCAAATTTTCTTGGAAATACATATACAAAGCGAGATTTTCATGGATGGGGCACATTTTATTTTAAACTATGTAACCTAACTATGCACCTCACATATAGGTCTCATTGATACTACTAAGATGTTTCGTGTTTTAAAAAAACTTGTGCTATCTATTTGTTTCCCCTCTTTCGGTGTATGAATGGTTTTTGGGTTAGGGAGACAGTTTGGTAAAACCATACTACAACTATTCACATCCTATTATTCTTCTAAAAAAATAAATTTTGACCCAAATTCACCAAATAAATGCCTCAATAAATGTATAACCAAAAAAATAAAATCAATACTAGTAAAACATATCGATGCATCTTTATATATAGCTAGGATCTTACATATAAATGTTTATGTAGGCTTGATCTGCATTATATACACCATCATGAAAAGAAAAGGATATCCTCTAAGGTAATTGTTATAATTGTTTTATAATATATATATACATATATCTGTGTGTGTGTGTGTGTTTTTTCCTAATATATTGTTTTAAATGATATTGATATACATAAAATGGTTCATCGCAATAATCCATGTTTTTGTCATTTGGAAATTAAAGAGGAAATGTATTAAATAAATTAGAAAATTTATGGGGTTAATGTAGAAAAATTAATTAATAAAAATTGTTCATGTTAGCTGAATATACTCAATAATATATATATATATATATATATTGGATAAATTTCCTGAAATATATTAATCTAATTAATTTAGGGTGTCTTTTATTAGGGTACGTGTTTCCCTATATATTATTATTTTAATTTTTTTAGATTTATAACTATTACCAAATCCATGATGGGTTTGTATTAGTGAGAATAAACATGAATTTTTCTCAGCTCACTTCTTATAGGTTATGAAATTTATAATATTTTTCGTTTTTATATATTTTTATACCTCAAATTTTGTTTATACTATATAAGGAATATTCATTGTGAGTAGAGTATTGAATTTATTCCATGATTCAACTTACCATATTTCATCCTTATGAATACAATGTCTTTTTCATTTAATGTTTTGGGCATTCAATGTAAATACACTAAGTTACAAATTTTTTATTCATAAAAATTTTACAAAAGGGAAATTATATTTATGGTCATGTGAATTTGATCAAAGGAAATAAATGATGCTTTATGTTTGAATAAGGAATTGAAATAATGTGACATGAATATAAAATTTCATGTAAATTTAGGAAGCCTTGTTTGTGTGGAGGGGGGGGGGTTACAATTAGGATTCAAATGTCTTTTGATCAGATATTCTTTGTTATATTGTGAAACATTTTTTCAATCCGATGTTATGTATTGATCCTGAAAGAAATGATTAATTTATAATAATTTCATGTAAATATTTTCCGTTAAAAATAATGGTTGTTTCAAAGAAATATCTAATTTCAAATTATAAGATAGTAAGGTAATTTGGGAATACATGTCAGTGTAATATATTTCCATTTGGTTCCCCAAATAATATATATGTTCTTTTTTATAATTTATATGTACTACATAATCTTCATCTAGTTAACACGATAGATGTAATGGGGATGCTTCAAAATATTTAAAAAATCCAATGTGTTCCATGTGATTCATTAATGGACATCTTCCTTTATTTTATTCATGAATAGATTTATTGAGTGTCATAAAATTCAAAAGGGGGACAATAATCATAGAGTACTAAAACTTAATTATCAATATATTATTTCATATGTTGTTGATAAGAAAAGAAAAATACTATGTGGATGTCAATACATGACCTATAAATAAGGAATTGAATGGTTTTTTGTTGAATAACCAATAATTAGAATCATATATGATGTCCTAAAACTAATGTTTTCTGGATACAATTAATGGTGTTGGGATAGTTCACAATAATGCTTTTTTTCATTGGTTTCATTGGATTTATCTATAAAACATTATGAATGGACGACCTAGAATTTGATAATATAAGAACATTAACATATAATTTATAATTTATTTTAATAAAATATAATTACCCATTATTTTAATTTATTCATTACTTTTGATTCGGTGGACCTCTTCTAGTTTGTGATGAAATTTTAAAGGGTGGAATCACAATAATAGATATTCAAATGCATTCCATGAAAATATGAACATATATATTATATCAACTACTTTTAATGTGGTTGATTCACAATGAATAAATTTTTCATCATAGATAGATCCCCAAATTCATTCAAATTTGAATATTTCCTTTAGTTCTCTTTGGGGCCTGAGAGAAAGGTGGATGATTTGAGAACCCTTTGTTCCTAATATATTTTTGTAGATGTTTTAATCTTTCTTAATGGAAAGGATTATCTCTTTAGAATATTTTAAAAAATGATTCCTATAAATCATCACCCTATAAATGATATAATCAACTATATATATATTATAGAATTTTTAATTATACAATGAACCATATATTCACTCTTAATAAATAATGAACCCTATATCTAATAATAATAATATTATTATTATTATTTACATAATGTGTGTATGTCTCTGGAATAATAAAAATAAACTATCTTAAACAAATAAATTAATAATTACTTAAATTTTATTTAATATATAATTCCCACAGGACCCTGAACCTAGCTCTCCATCCGAGATAATCTTCTTAAATGATTATAGAACATTTAAAAAAGACTATTGATTCAGATAAATAAATATTTACTTATTATTCAGTAAATATAGAAATAAATATTTTATATATTAAATACATGAATAATTATTTATTTAATATTCATCTCAAATATACATTCTTTTTAATAAACCATGGTTTAATGTTAGAGACCAAACTAACTCGCAAATAAATTTTTAAGAACATAGTATGAATATTTATTTGAATATTAAATTTATTTATAATTTTATTATGGTCATGGACACTCATAGTGTGTAATCCTCTTAGCTATAGTCTTAATTAAATTAAGATGACAGTCTAAAACTCCAATATAATCTTCCAGAAATAGGTTAATGAAACCAAAGGGAAATAAGATATTTTTAAAGAAAAAAACATACTTTGAACGTTCATTGAGTAAAAAATCCCCTTTTTATCAATATATATTTCATGTAAGATACATCATATGATTCATAAACCTATAAAAATGATATATTTATATTAAAATTGTTTAACTAGCAGTTTTGATAAAACCAACATTTCCATATATTGTAATTTGTTAGTTCTATTTGAATAAAATGGCCATAAATGTATAGTTCCATTAAATCAAAATTTATAAATCCATTATACATGTATAAATTAATTCCATGCCACTCATTATTCCCAAAACATATCAATCTACAATATGAGAATATTCCATCACATTTTTTATTAAATCACATTACAAGAATCTTGATTTGTAATAATAATAGTATCAAGCAAGTGGAGTAATACACTTGTTCAAAGATAAGAATATCAAATGACACATTAACATTAGAATTCATATTGGTGGTAAATTTTTTATAACCTCATTTATTAGAGATGTATTTATGTATATATTGATAGAATATCAATGTTATCAACATATTACGGAACTACTATGAATATTCGATTAAAAAAACAAACTAAAGGCATTATCACATTAAATGTTATTTATAAGAACCCACATTAAATGATAAAATATTTTTGAATATTTAATATAATGAATATAGAGTTAATCAAAAGTAATGTCAAGTGAGTTCTTGGGAATTAACTCAAATATAATCCCTCATTAATGTGATGAAACTACAAGTGTATTAATTTTCTACAGAATTCACATGATAGTCATGCTTATTACAAGATTAGTGTTAGTGAAAGGGTCTACCATGTTATCCTCACATAAATATTTTCTCACATAGACCTAAGTGATTTTAAAATACCCCTAAAGATATTATACATCAATTTTTTTCATAGTATATTGATTGTACATATGTTCCTTGGCATGGACCACCACTACCCTATAGTTATAATACCCTATGATACGGTACTTAGTATTATAAACTATATCATGATCCATGATGAAATTTCATCTCTAAATTGGTTATTTAGATTAATTTGATTCCATAATATACTCAGACACTTATATAGAACTAGTTTCATCTTCTTTCTATGAGCTCTAAATTATCCAAATCCTCCATTATTGGTAGTGAAATATCACGCATGCATCTTCGTATTATCTTAATCTATTATAAAAATAGAATCAATAAATCCCCAAATGATTATCCATCTATCCAATATATAAACAGGGATCATATCCACTATATGACAAGTATAATTCAACATAATCATGACTACTATTTAATTATAGTCTCTTTATTCGTACTAATATTATCCTATAATGAATATGATGTAGGTATCATCAGTATTGTAATATTTCATGGAATACTATACCAATTCTATAAATTATGTTTATGGAATCCTAATAAACCTTTTTATTTTCATTTTCTTTAGAGGATACATTTTCTTATTGAGAGGAATGGCATGTGACATAGGCAATAATCCACTTATATATTGATCAGTATTATAATAATTTGGTATCTTTTCAGTTTATGAAATTTTATTTAGTCTAAACAAGCACTTTCATCTATCCAAAATACACTTGATCCTATGAATATAATACCCTCCACATATGTCCTTCTTGGATAATAATGTGCACAACCATGTATTATTTGTATATAAGAGTGTTATCTCAAGTATAATAAAAAATGTTTTATTGAAATATACTTCATTTAAAACAAAAAAAATCCACCTAAACCACTTATAAACAGATGGATCATTATAATTATTAGTTAATAAAAATATCATATACATTCGTCAAAGTGAAATTTGTTTTATATGAAGAGTTTCAATGATTTCTAAATTTATTTTTGATATGTTCTTGACTTATTGGAATCTTTTATATTAAAAAACCCCTCTAGTTGTGTCATGTAGATATATTCCATGAGATTTCCATTATAAAAAGTTATTTTGAATTCAATCATCCAAATATCATATTAATAGAAATTAGTTATTTTAATAATAGTAGTTATATATTTTAACATCAAACAAATGAAATTTTATAGTTATATTTTATGTCATGACATTATTTAAACTATTTATCCACCATTATGTCAAAAAATGTACAAAATTCACCATCCATGTTGAGTTTCTTCTTGTATAACGATTTTATCTCAATTAGATTTATATCTATTAATTTATTTACAAGAACAAAAAATTTGTCATGATACATGTAATCATTATTTGAATTCTTGGTTACATTCCATGATTCCAATTTTATGATTCTTCATTTCTCCTCGAAGGAGAGCAGTTTGTTTTTATCATGTAATAATATGTCACCTTATTTTGTTCATTACCAAAACAAAACTCTCTAGTTCTCTAAACTCATTTATGATCCTACATCATTATTTTGTTTCAATAAAAATATATTCCATGGGACGAAATGGGATTTAATCCACAATAAACTCTTTTTTATCTAGAACATAAAAATCATTGAAGACATTCTTTTTTACTTTGATCATTTTAGTGATATTCTCCCTCTCTAATAAGATGAATTTTTATGAAGTTTTAAACATCTTATATGAAGGGTCATATTGATAATATCAACTTATTTCCATGGTATATCCAATAATTATAGTTAGCATTCATTGAGATTGTAGTCTATTTATAAGGGTAACTAAAATTAATTCACAAAAACACTATGAATCATTATGTGACAAAACAAGATACTATGAACTCCAAATATAAAATGGATTTTTAGCCAATTTGATTGGATCATATATTATTGAATATATTTCACTATGTAATACATATCTCCAAAATAATAATGGATTATATGCATGAACCATTATCAAACACACAATTCATAAAATGCTACAATTCAACCTATCACTAAAACAATTTCATTATGGGTTAGAAGGATGAGTGATTTGTTATAGGAACATTAAGGCCTTTATACTATCGAAGAACATTTTTTTAGATTTTTATTTATCATTATTTGATAAATTTTTCATAATATTTATACCAGGATGATTTTATACATCACTTTTGTATTATGTAAATTTATTAGTGGATTACGACTTGTAACTCATTACGTATACATAACTAAATCCACTAATGTCATCATTAATTAAAATTAAGTGTAATTATAACCTTATTGATTAAATTGGAAATTGTAGTCACACATTATTATACACCAATACATTAATCTCTATGGTCCATTCAATCTTTCTAATAAATTGATATTTACAAATCCTCTCAAATAAATAATCATTACATCGATGTAGGATACATTTGGGAAAGATAACGTGCCCTTAAGGGGATCTGCGTGAGAGGGTTTCCCCTTGGTGTCGCCTCCTTCTTCTAGGATTCATGCGGTGCCCCTACCTCGTGCTCGACGATTTGTGGCGGTGGATCCTCTATTGCGGTGACATCGAAATTTTCTTCGGCTACCTCATTCTTTTACGTCGTGGCTGTCTTCCCAATCCAACTTAGCTAGATACAATCTCAATGCAGTGCGATTCCGATCCGTGATTGTTTCCAGCTTCCGCGGCATGAGGATATCGCTTCATCTTCGGCGTGTGCGATGGGTGGTACGTTGGGGTACCCACTTGCGAACAGGATGGTGCTGCCAGGATTTGCCTTGCGGCGGATCCCTTTCATCGTGCTGGTGATGCTTTTCTATTTTTCTTTTTTTTTTGTCGCCATTGGATTGGGGTACATCTATGTTTGTGTGTTGGTGTGATTTTCTAGTTCGTGTTCTGGCAGAGGTTTTGTGGTAGCTTGGGTGACCGATTCTTGGATATGGGTTCATTCTACGGATGAGGATTCGGTTCGGCCTTTTACAGATTGATGTTAAGTTTTGGGTTTTTGTGAATGGAATTTGGCTATGAGCTTTGGGATGATCGTTCGATGGAGAAGTAGTGAATTTGGGTTGTTGTGTGATTGGATCTGATGATTTTTTGGTTCCTGTTTGATTTGGAATTGTTGGTTTCTGTGATTTTAGACGAATAGAGTATGATGGCGGTTGTTTGACTCCTTTTTTGATGTTTTGCTATTTGGTTTTGACAATGGAAATGGGTCTTCCCGAGGGAATCAGATTTACGGGATGCGATGGAGATGTGGGGTGGACTCAGATTCTAGGATCATGCCTGGTGGAGGAGCATTTGAAATCTGAATTTGTGTTTGGATGTTTTGGGGTGTCTTATGGAGGTTGTTTGGGATGTTTCAAATTGGGTCTTTTGATGTTTCAAATTTGACTCTTGTATTGTGAGGTTCCCACTAACCCTTAAAGTGGTTTATTAATAAAATGAAAAAAAGGATTTGAGTCATTACATATATCAGGAAGATTTAGTTCTAAAGATTCTTAATACCCATATTTAAATAAAATTTCCAAATTCTTCTCATTTACATATATTGTTTGATTATTCCACAATTGATTTTGATATAACTCATGTGACCCATATTTTTCATGAATTAACAAAAAAATTTAATGGTATTCTTGAAGATACTAAGTAGTATAATTTTTTTCTATACAATAAAATATGATATTTTTGTAAAAGATGGGGATTTTATTTCCAAATGATAAAAATACATCCAAAACTGATGATGATATAGATATTATGGTTTTTCTAAAATAATAAATTTAATTATAGTTCATCATGAAAATAATCATTCTAGTTTTCAATATCAAGATGTAGTATCTTATATCCATGTCAGTTAGTTTTTCTATTTTGGATACATGGAGACCAACCACACCATTCAAAAACATCCAAAATCTACATGGATCCTATTTTTTGATAAATATGTGAGTATAAAAATTTGTATCTTTTACCCAACTTATCAATATGGACTGGTCACAATCAATAACATTTGCACTTATTTATTCCCCTTATTTCATTCCCACAATGTAGTTTCATTTCCAATGTACACTATTCCAACATAAAAAACATTTCACATTATGTTTAATTACTATACTGTTGGTATTCATCTTCTAGGAGAGTCTTTCATAGAATGAAAAGACATATATTTACACTTGGATGCCGCTTCCTCTATATTTCACTTTGTAAAGACCCGTAAATTTCAAGGAAATTTTTCTTCTTAATTTTATTTGGAATTTTACAAGAGCGCAGTTTCTGACGGAACCTGATTCCGAGGCCCGGTGTGCTCGGAATCATTTTCCAAAGTTTGGCTCGGGTACGTTCTATGAACGGACGAGCGGGTTTTTCTAACATTTGAATTGGTGCCCGAAATCGATTTCTGAGGGCACCGATGAAATCGCAGCGCCGGTATTTGCATAGAAATGCCTCTTCCGGAGTTGCGTTTGCTCAGGTGTGGTTTTTAATTTTCGGGCTTAATGTTAAGAAATAAAATACTTTTACGACAACTTTATTTTATTTCACATAGGACACTTGGAATACACTTGAAGCCACTTAAAGGCGGATTAAGCTGAGTTGATCCGGATAGGATGCTATCCAGAAATATCCTACCCCCTTGGTAGGATATTTGTGAGGTGGGGCCCGCACGAGCCCCACCGTTTCTTTCTGCTAAGTAACTCACCCGTGAAAACTCGTCATTATAAAAGTCAACTGACGCGTTTTCTTGAATTCTTAACAGACCATTTAATTGGGCGGTTTATTTCGTGAATTATATGAGATGTAACATTCGTTTAATTAATACAACGAATTGATAGGTCGTTACTTACCTTTTTCGTTTGTTGGAATAATAATAAAATAGGACCAACTAGTCTTTTTGGAGGATTACTCGTTGAGAGGTTTGTCAGAGAACTTGAACCTTCATCCTCCTTCGCGAAGAACGCGAAGAACGTGAAGAAAGCGAAGAACGCCGGCCTCCGACGTAGAACGTCGAACCCGTGGAAGTCGACGACGCGAAGCCGTGTTCCGCGACGCTGACGTTCCCTTCCTGCAACGTTCTTCTGGGACGTCTCTTCCTCCGCAACGAATCTTCGATCAGCTGCTTGAGGTAAGAGTCTCTGACATTCTTTTTAATCCCCTTTGTGGTTTTTACAAAAACATGGATTCAATTATTTAAAATTAAATTAAATCTGCTGTTTCTTGGTCCGTTGAGTTCGCCGACTCAATGCCGGTTTCCGCGACGATGCGACGCCTTTCCGCGACGATGCGACGATCCCCTCCTTCCGTGACGAGCAATTCCGCGAAGAACATGCGTACGACGACGACCAACGAGGTAGTGGTTGTTGTGAACTTTTCCTTTTCTCGTGTTGTTTCCATTCAATAATGAAATACCCAATTCATAAAACAATTTTATTTCATTAAAAATTGTTTTTGGATTTGTATTCATATGTTGAATATTGTTTCTCCCGTTGTTTATCACTAACACGGAGGGTGCGGGCCAAACGAACATGGCCCGACGACCCTCCGCCGTTATTCGTTGTTGTGCGGATTTGACAGGCGACGACGGAATGTGCCGCAACGGATGTATGATGGTTCTTCAGTGAAGAGGACGTCCCGGGAGGAGAAGCGGTGTAGACTGGAACAGAATCGGACCACCGGAGCGACTCCGGTGGCCCGCAAAATCCGCCGGCGGCGCGGGTCGCCGGGAGCGGCGGCGGCACTCGCGGACCCGCGGCCGCGTGGGACCGGCGCGCGTGGGATGCAGCATGAAGCCACGTCCGGTTGTCCGAGCAACACCCTACGGGTGCCGCGGGGTTGTCATGCGGGGGTGGCGGTTCCCCCCCGCGTCGCTCTGCTGCCCAGGGATACACCCCGCGGGTGCCGCGGGGGTGTCACGCGGGGGTGGCGGCTCCCCCCCGCATCGCTCGTCCGAGCCGAGCCGGGCAGGCCGAGCCAGGCCGGTCCGACCGGGTCCGACCAGTTCGGCCGACCCAAGGGGGGGTCGGGCCAGCTCGGCCCGGGCCCGGACCCCCCGTCTTTGGACGGTTTTCGTTCAAATGCCCGTAACATGAGCTACGGGCCTCCAAACGACTCACCGTCAGCGGCAACACGATCCTTGGATCGAGACGGTCGTTTCGGTATATGGCACCCAAGGTTTAGGAATACTTTGAGTTCGTCCGGGTTGGTTCATACACGAAACCAACCAGGCCTTCAGAGCGGAAACACTCATATCTTGAGCTACGGACGTCTGATTGACGTGCCGTCAGCTTTGTTGATTTCCTCTAAGTGAGGCGGATCTTTTGGCATACTCCGCCAGAGGTTTGGACGCAGGTGTAGTATGGTCGGGTTGGTTTTTCCTTAAAAACCAACCGGGCCCCTGGGACAAAAAGGCCAATAACTCTCAGACCGGGCGTCCGATTGACGCGCCGTCTACGGCGTTGAGTTCCTGTTGACGATACGGAACTTTTGGATACATCAACTTCGGAATTTTTGAATGTTGATGTACCGGCCTCTCGGCTCGTGGAGCGGACCCTCCCGAACGAGCTTGCTGTGTGCGGGAACCCTAGAGCTGGCTGCGACTACTACTTCGACAGCGATGACCGTGTAGAGATCCTCAGTGGACTGCGATGACGACCGTGCAGAGATCCTCAGTGGACTGCGACGACGACAGTGTAGAGATCCTCAGTGGACTGCAACGACTACTGCACTCAGCGATCCTACGTGGATCAGTGCTATAGGTCCTGTGTGGGCCCGATCCTGTGTGGGTCTGATCCTGTGTGGTTCAGCGCTCAGCGGTTCTGTGTGAGCCAGCGCCTATAGGTCCTATGTGGGCCCGATCTTGTGTGGGTCATTGCGGGATTAGTTACCTATTGATCCTTTGTGGGTCCGACTACTTAGATGGATCGGTGGTCATCTCTATCGTCATACAAGAAGTATACCTGTGTGAGATGAATCTTCTGTTACTCTCCTTTGTGGATTGTGTTGAGCTATCCTATGTGGATTTATTGTTTACTCTCCTTTGTGGATTGTGTTGTGTTATCCTGTGTGGGTTTACTGTTTACTCTCCTTTGTGTATTGTGTTGAGCTATCCTATGTGGATTACTGTTTACTCTCCTTTGTGGATTGTGTTGTGCTATCCTGTTTGGGTATACGTTGCTTTCCTGTATGGACTGGGTTGTGCTTGGGCTCGGACATTGGAGCCGAACAAGAATTGATGACTTAGGTATATGTATGGGCATATACCTAAGCAGTGTCGGTTGTTACTTCGTGATTGTATCTTTCCTTTGTGGATTATCCTCTATGGATTCTGGGAGACCTTTGGGGGTCTCGAGGTCCCTACTGAGTAGCTTATACTCACCCATGCATGGGTTATGCCTGCACTTCGTTGTGTTGGTTGCAGACGACGGAAAGCGCTGATCGTGGTGAAGGCGTGCGGAGCAGGACGATACCTGGAGGTGGACCACTGCCCAGGACGTACTCGGAGCAGTCAGGTGGACCCAAGGAGTAGTGGAGGCTATCTGTACCCACCCTTCATGTGAGACTTCTAGAAAACAGCTCGATGCTGCGGATTTTCTTTTCAGTTGCTGTTTGTCCCTTTCAGTTGTACTTTACAGTTGGGCTTGTATTTCCGGCCCCTTTTACCTTCAGTACATCTTGTTACAGTTTTTACTTAGTGTTTACTTTTCCTCTTGCTTACTCTGTGGGGCTTTTTTACTTTTCAAAGGCAATGCCTTCCCTTTTTCTGGGATTTACGCCTTGGTGCTAGTCGCCAGCCCCTGGCCTATGGAAGGCGGGATTGGGGTAGTCACGACACGGGCCCCGAGGACGGGTCGTGACAAATTGGTATCAGAGGTGGTCGGTTCTACCGCAGACTCTGATCTTTCTTCTATGTGAAGAAATAGTGTTTCGGGTATTGAGTGTGGTTATCAGTCTAGGGAGTCCAGTGTTGGTGCGGCGGCCGACGTATCCTTACATCAAGACCCTGACTTCTGATTTCTGACTTAATGCACAAAAACATTGATTGCATGTGTGTTTCGAGTTTTATTTGTGATTACTTGTGTCAGCTCACCAGGTATACTGTTCTGACCGTGGCACACTTGTTTCCTTTTCAGGATGGCCCGACGACAGCAGCCATCTAGGGTTCCAAGAGTAGTGTGTGACGACAGCCCACCGAGCGATGAGGCCTCGGTACAGGGCCCGTTGACAGCAGAGGCACCGGTGGTACCTTTACCCGCCGAGCCCCCGATTCTTCCAGCGCTGACCGCTGACGATGCACGATGCCTCGGAGCTCTGCACAAGTTCCAGTGCCAGTGACCACCCAGGTTCCGTGGGGAGATGGACCCCCAGGCAGCCGAGGAGTGGCTGGAGGCGGTCGTCTGAGTTTTCAGGCTCGTGAGGTCACCAGCAGACCTCATGGTGATCCTCGCAGCGAGCCTACTGCACGCAGCAGCAGGATGATGGTGGAGCTTGATGATCCTGGTGCACGATGAGGCCTCTATCATATGGACAGACTTCGAGAGCCTCTTCTGCTCAGAGTTCGTCACGGCCACCCTCCGTGCTGTGCGCATTCAGGAGCTTCTTCAGCTGCGGCATGGCAGCTTGACGGTCGCCCAGTACGCGACGAGGTTCACCGATCTTTCTCGCTACTCCACCGACATGGTACGGGACCCCTTCTTCTAGGCCCGGACCTTCGAGCAGGGATTGAGACATAAGATCAGGGCATCACTGATCTCCCTTAGCATCCCGACCCAGGAATGGGTGCTGGATCGAGCCCTTCGGATCGAGAGCTTTCTGGCTGAATCCACAGTGAGACCTACCGCAGGGCGGCAGGTAGCAGAGTCTTCGGTAGCTGGTAGCCGACGGATGACTCAGGGTTCTAGGCAGACCATACACTCTCGTAGACGACCTCAGCACACTGGATCAGCAGTGCGGGGAACACAGCGCGGAGCCAGTCTTCCGAGAGGCAGGCAGTGCTACTCGTGCGGCGGGCAGGGCCACATGGCTCGTGACTGCCCGACCCGCCGTACCGAGGAGCAGCAGACGGTGGAGGGGCCACCCAGGCATAAGTAGAGGGTCGACCGTGGCGGTCCACAGGGAGGAAGCGGACGAGGCAGAGGAGCTGGCCGAGTAGTAGGTGGTGGGCGACACTTTGAGGCTCTGCCACCACCACCACTAGGAGGTCCGCCCCGACCACAGGGAGCTGGCGGGCAGAGACAGGAACAGCTCCGGGCAGTAGAGGCCTATGACCACGGCACACTAGAGATGATTTGAGGTACGATCTGTGTCTATTCCACCCTTGATGCAGTTCTTATAGACACAAGAGAGAGTAACTCTTTCATAGTCGTTTCCCTTGTTCGGAGCTCGGAGATTCCGACATAGTCGTTGGCTCGATCCTTACGGCTAGAGACTCCTACAGGAGCAGACACGACGATTACGCACCGGTGCCTGCAGTGTGAGCTTACTCTAGGAGGCGAGAGCTTCAGCTGAGATCTTCTTGTAGCAGCGTCGAGGCCTTACGACGTCATATTTGGCATGGATTGGTTATCTACAGTCCATGCTCAGATTGACTGTTTTAGGCGCAAGGTGTGATGTGTGCGCACCGACGGGAGTATGTTCACCTTCACCGGCGAGAAGGGAGCCTTCGCAGCACAGTAGGGACTCTCACAGAGGATAGGGAATCCCATCAATCATCATTTGGCTAGCCTCATCCTTGGAGAAGTTGATGTGCAGAGTCCTAGTTTTCCTACAGTGGTGGATCAGTATGCGGACGTCTTCCCCGAAGACATTCCAGGGCTACCTCCTCGCAGAGAGGTAGACTTTTATATCGATCTATACCCCGGGACAGCCCTGATATCCACTCCAGCGTATCGGATGGACCCCGCTGAGCTACGAGAGATGCGGTTACAGTTGGAGGACTTGAAGGGAAAGGGGTTCATCCGACCCATTGTTTTACCCTAGGCTTCCCCGATTTTTTTCGCCAAGAAGACGGACGAGAGCTTGCGACTCTGTGTCGACTATCGTCGCCAGAACCAGGTGACAGTGAGGAACAAGTATCCGCTACCAAGGATTGATGAACTCTTCGATCAGATCAAGGGAGCATGTTGGTTTTCGAAGATAGACCTCAGGTCAAGCTATCATCAGCTTAGAGTTCGAGACGAGAACGTGCAGAAGACGGCCATCAGGTGTCAGTATGGCCACTATGAGTTCTTGGTTATTCCATTCGGCGTAACCAATGCTCCAGCAGTGTTCATGAGCCTCATGAACTGGATCTTTCATCCATACCTCGATCGATTTGTCGTGGTCTTCATCGACGACATTTTGGTGTACTCGACCACCGAGGAGGAGCACTCCTACCACATGCGGGTTGTACTAGACACACTTCGAGAGAATCAGCTTTATGGAAAGCTCTCGAAGTTCCAGTTCTAGTTACGTGAGGTCCACTTCTTGGGGAATGTCATTTCTGAGGTGGGAGTAGCAGTGGATCCCGCGAAGATCGAGGTAGTGCTAGCTTGGGAGCCACCCAGGAGCATGACAGAGGTGCGGAGTTTCTTGAGTCTATCCGGATACTATCGGAGATTCGTGCCAGACTTCTCTAGAGTTGCGGCTCCACTATCAACTTTGACGAATAAGGGGAAACCCTTTGTGTGGTCAGACAGATGTCAGAAGAACTTCCAGGAGCTGAGATAGAGATTGATGAGCGTACCTATCTTGAGGTTGCCTGAGGAGGGATTTGGTTATGTAGTATACTGCGATGCATCAGGGACCGGACTCGGGTGTGTCCTCATGCAGGAGCGGGTCGTGATTGCCTATGGATCACGTCAGTTGAGGCTGCATGAGAAGAACTACGCTACCCATGACATGTAGTTAGCAGCAGTGGTCTTCGCTCTGAAGACATGACGACACTATCTGATGGAAGAGCACTTTATAGTCTTTTCTGACCACCAGAGTCTCAGGTACATCTTCTCTCAGAAAGACCTGAACCTGAGACAGTGGCGATGGCTCGAGTTCCTCCAGGACTATGACTTTGAGATAGTCTATACTCCTCACAAGGGGAACGTAGTAGCTGATTCCCTCAGCAGGATGACGGGCATCCAGCTAGTTGAGGAGGCGACAGAGCAGCTAGCCACTTTGCAGATATCCTTTGTGGATAGAGACGGAGCAGTCTTCATTCAGTCTCTCACAGTCACCCCTCCACTACTGTAGCGGGTCAGAGAGGCACAGCGTGAGGATGCTAACTGTGAGACGCGGCGTGCACAGATATCCTCGGGATAGGCACCTGATGGTTTCTCCCTTGGAGCAGAGCACGACATCCTTTTCAGAGGATGTACCTTGGTACCAGTCGCTTTACGAGAGGGGGTACTGAGAGAGTTTCACACTTCTCCTTTGGCGGTACATCCTGGAGTGGCGATGTTGTACCAGGATCTCAGACGACAGCACTGGTGGCCGGGAATGAAGAAGGCTGTGGTAGAGTTCATTTCACGGTGCCTCACCTGCCAGCAGGTGAAGGCAGAGCACCAGGTACCAGCAGGCTTGGTACAGCCCTTGGAGGTCCCGGAGTGGAAGTGGGACGAGATATCTATGGACTTCGTGACTGGACTTCCACGCACTTCCAGAGGTCACGACTCCATTTGGGTGATTGTTGACCGAATCACCATGTCGGCACACTTCCTACACATCCGAGAGCAGGGATTAGTGGAGAGCTTGGGGCGTCTCTACGTTCAGGAGATTGTACGTCTTCACGGTGTGCCATCGACTATCGTCTCCGATCGGCATGCTCGCTTTACGTCCCAGCTTTGGAAGGGGTTGCAGGAGGCGTTCTGGACGCAGCTACGTCTGAGCACCGCCTTTCACCCCCAGACGGATGGTCAGATGGAGAGGACCATTCATACTCTCGAGGACATGCTCCGCGCATGTTTCCTCGACTTTGGTCGCTGCTGGGAGGACCACCTACCCTTGGTGGAGTTTGCGTACAACAACAGCTACCACTCCACCATTAGGATGGCACCATACGAGGCATTGTACGGTGGGTCTTGCAGATCTCCTTTGTGCTGGACAGACAATGGGGAGTCAGCACTTGTGGGACCAGAGATGGTCCGGGCCACGACAGAGAATGTCTAGGTCATCCCGGAGTGGATGAGGACAACTGAGAGCCGACATAAGTCATATGCTGATAGGAGGCGGAGACCACTAGAGTTCGAGGATGGCGACCACGTCTTCTTGCGGGTCTCACCTCGACGTGGGTTACAGAGATTTGGCCGAGGTGGCAAGTTGTTTCCACGCTTTATCGGGCCTTTCCAGGTCCTCAGCAGGATTGGAGAGGTGGCTTATCGACTGGCTCTGCCACCTCAGTTGCACCAGGTGCACGACGTCTTCCACGTATCCCAGCTGAGGATATATGTGCACGACCCGACGCACATCATTGACTATGGGGAGCTAGACGTGGATGATGGGGCGACTTTTGCGGAGGTCCCGGTGGAGATAGAGGATCAACAAGAGCGGGTCCTACGTGGGCGATCGATTCTTCTTGTGCGCATCAGATGGTAGCACGGGAACCTCTAGGAGAGCACATGGGAGCGGGAGGCTCAGATGTGTGCTCAGTACCCACATTTGTTTCCCTAGTTTTTGATGTATCTTTACGGGGACGTAAAGCCCTGAGGTGGGAGTAATGTAAAGACCTGTAAATTTCAAGGAAATTTTTTTTCTTAATTTTCATTGGAATTTTACAAGAGCGCAGTTTCTGACAGCACCTGATTCTTTGGCCCGGTGTGCCCGGAATCATTTTCCAAAGTTTGGCTCAGGTACGTTCAGTGAACGGACGAGCGGGTGTTTCTAACTTATGAACCGGTGCCTGGAATCGAATTCTGAGGATACCGATGAAATTGCAGCGCCGATATTTGCTTAGAAACGCCTCTTCTGGAGTTGCGTTTGCTCGGGTGTGGTTTTTAATTTTCGGGCTTAAAGTTAAGAAATAAAATAATTTTACGACAACTTTATTTTATTTCACTTAAGCTACTTGGAAACCACTTGAAGCCACTTAAAGGCGGCTTAAGCTGAGTTGATCCGGATAGGATTCTATCCAAAAATATCCTACCCCCTTGGTAGGATATTTTTGAGGTGGGGCCCACACGAGCCCCACCATTTCTTTCCTCTAAGTAACGCACCCGCGGAAAACCCGTCATTATAAAAGTCAACTGACGTGTTTTCTTAAATTCTTAACAGACCATTTAATTGGGCGGTTTATTTCGTGAATTAAATGATTTGTTACTTCCATTGAATTAATACAACGAATTGATGGGTCGGTACTTACCTTTTTCATTTGTTGGCGTAATAATACAATAAGACCAAATAGACTTTTTGGAGGATTACTCGTTGAGAGGTTTGTCAGAGATCTTGATCCTTCATCCTCCTTAACGAAGAACGCGAAAAATGCGAAGAAAGCCGACCTCCGACGAAGAAAGCCGAACCCGTGGAAGTTGACGACGCGAAGCCGTGTTCCGCGACGCCAACATTCCCTTCCTGCAACGTTCTTCTGCGACGTCTCTTCCTCCACAACGAATCTTCGATCAGCTGCTTGAGGTAAGAGTCTCAGACTTTCTTTTTAATCTCATTTGTGGTTTTTACCAAAACACGGATTTAATTATTTAAAATTAAATTAAATCTACTGTTTCTTGGTCCGTTGAGTTCGCCGACTCAACGCCGGTTTCCGCGACGACGCGACGCCTTTCCGCGATGACGCGACGATCCGCTCCTTCCGCGACGATCAATTCCGCGAAGAACGTGCGTACGACGAAGACCAACGAGGTAGGGGTTGTTGTGAACTTTTCCTTTTTCTCGTGTTGTTTCTGTTCAAGAATGAAGAACCCGATTCATAAAACAATTTTATTTCATTAAAAATTGTTTTCAGATTTGTATTCATATGTTGAATATTGTTTCTCCCGTTGTTAATCACTAACGCGGAGGGTGCGGGCCAAATGAACACGGCCCGATGACGCTCCGCTGTTCTTCGTTGTTGTGCAGATTTGACGGGCGACGAAGGAATGTGACGCAACAGAAGTATGATGGTTCCGCAGTGAAGAGAAAGTCCCAGGAGGAGCATCGGCGCAGACGGGAATAGAATCGGACCACCGGAGGGACTCAGGGGGCCCACAGAAGCCGGCGGCGGCACGGGTCGCCGGCGCGGCGGCACCGGCAGCCGGGAGCGGAGGCGCCCCGGCGCGCCACTGGACAAGGCGGTCGCGGCAGAAGGCACGACGACGGCACTCGCGGACCCGCAGCCGTGCGGGTCCAGCGTGCGCGGGATGCGTCATGAAGCCGCGTCCGGTTGTCCGAGCGACACCCCGCGGGTGCCGCGGGGTTGTCATTCGGGGGAGGTGGTTCCCCCCCCCCCCTCGCGTCGCTCGCCTGCCCAGGGAGACACCCCGCGGGAGGCGCGAGGGTGTCACGCGGGGGTGGCGGCTCCCCCCCGCGTCGCTCGGCCGAGCCGAGCCGGGCTGCCCGAGCCAGGCCGGTCCGACCGGCCGGCCCGCGCCCTGGCCGGGCCAGACCGGGTCTTACCAGGTCGGACGAGGTCGACCCGTTTCGGCCGACCCAATGGTGGGTCGGGCCGGCTCGACCCGGGCCCGGACATGCCCGTAACATGAGCTACGGGCCTCCAAACGACTCTCCGTCAGCGGCAACACGATCCTTGGATCGAGATGGTCGTTTCAATATTTCGCACTCAAGGTTTAAGAATACTTTGAGTTCGGCCTGGTTGGTTCGTACACGAAACCAACGGGCCTTCGAAGAGGAAACGCTCATATCTTGAGCTACGGACGTCTGATTGACGTGCCGTCAGCTTTGTTGATTTCTCTAAGTGAAACAGATCTTTTGGCATACTCCACCCGAGGTTTGGACGCAGGTGGAGTACGGTCGGGTTGGTTTTGCCTTAAAAACCAACCGGGCCCCTGGAACGAAAAAGTAAATAACTCTCAGACCGGCCGTCCGATTGACGCGCCGTCTGCGGCGTTGAGTTCCTATTGACGATATGGAACTTTTGGATACATGAACTTCGAACTTTTTGAAAGTGGATGTATCGGCCTCTCGGATCGTGGAGCGGACCCTCCCGAACGAGCTTGCTGTGTGCGGGAACCCTAGAGCTGGCTGCGACTGCTACTTCGACAGCGACGACCGTGAAGAGATCCTCAGTGGACTGCGACGACGACCGTTCAGAGATCACTAGTGGAATGGGACGGCGACAGTGCAGAGATCCTCAGTGGACTATGACGACTACTACACTCAGCGATCCTATGTGGATCAGTGTTACAGGTCCTGTGTGGGCCCGATCCTGTGTGGGTCCGATCCTGTGTGGGTCAGCGCTCAGCAGTTCTGTGTGAGCCAGCGCCTATAGGTCCTATGTGGGCCCGATCCTGTGTGGGTCATTGCGGGGTTAGTTACCTATCGATCCTTTGTGGGTCCGACGACTTAGATGGATCAGTGATCATCTCTATCTTCATACAAGAAGTATACCTATGTGAGTTGAATCTTCTGTTACTCTCCTTTATGGATTGTGTTGAACTATCCTGTGTGGATTTATTGTTTACTCTCCTTTGTGGATTGTGTTGTGCTATCCTGTGTGGGTTTACTGTTTACTCTCCTTTGTGGATTGTGTTGAGCTATCCTATGTGGATTAATGTTTACTCTCCTTTCTGGATTGTGTTGTGCTATCCTGTGTGGGTATACGTTGATTTCCTCTGTGGACTGGGTTGTGCTTGGGCTCAGACGTTGGAGCCGAACAACAATTGATGACTTAGGTATATGTATGGGCATATACCTAAGCAGTGTCGGTTTTTACTTCGTGATTGTATCTTTCCTTTGTGGATTATCCTTTGTGGATTATGGGAGACCTTCGGGGGTCTCAGGGTCCCTACTGAGTAGCTTATACCCACGCCTGCACGGGCTATGCCCGCACTTCGTTGTGTTGGTTGCAGACGATGGATATCGCTGATCGTGGTGAAGGCATGCGGAGCAGGATGGTACCTGGAGGTGGACCACTGGGCGGGACGTACTCGGAGCGGTCACGTGGACCCGAGGAGCAGTGGAGGCTATCTGTACCCACCCTTCAGGTGGGACTTCCAGAGGAAGGATCAACGCTACGGATTTTCTTTTCAGTTGTTGTTTTTCCCTTTCAGTTGTACTTTACAGTTGGGCTTGTATTTCTGGACCCTTTAACTTTCAGTACAGCTTGTTACAGTTTTTACTTAGTGTTTACTTTTCCATTTTCTTACTCTGTGGTGCTTGTTTACTTTTTAATAGCAATGCCTTCCCTTTTTTTGGGATTTACAGCTTGGTGCTAGTCGCCAGCCCCTGGCCTATGGAAGGCGGCCTTGGGGTAGTAACGACACGAGCCCCGAGGACGGGTCGTGACAAATTGGTATCAGAGGTGGTCAGTTCTACCGCAGACTCTGATCTTTCTTCTATGTGAAGCAATAGTGTTTATAGTATGGAGTGTGGTTATCAGTCCAGGGAGTCCAACGTTGGTGCGGCAGCCGACGTATCCTTACACCAGGACCCTGACTTCTGATTTCTGACTTAATGCATGAAAACATTGATTGCATGTGTGTTTCAGATTTTCTTTGTGATTACCTATGTCTGCTCTCCAGGTATACTGTTCAGACCGTGGCACACTTGTTTCCTTTTCAGGATGGCCCGACGACAGCAGCTAGCTAGGGTTCCGAGAGTAGAGCGCGACGACAGCCCGCCGAGCGATGAGGCCTCGGTACAGGGCCCGTTGACAACAGAGGCACCGTCGGTACCTTTACCCGCCGAGCCCCCGATGCTTCCAGTGCTGACCGCTGATGATGCACGACACCTCAGAGCTCTGCATGAGTTCCAGCGCCAGCGACCACCCATGTTTCGTGGGGAGACGGACCCCCAGGCAGCCGAGTACTGGCTGGAGGCGGTTGTCCGAGTTTTCAGGCTAGTCAGGACACCAGCAGACCTCATGGTGATCCTCGCGGCGAGCCTACTGCACACAGTAGAAGGACGATGGTGGAGCTTGATGCTCCAGGTGTACGATGAGGCCTCTCTCATCTGGAAGGACTTAGAGATCCTCTTCCGCTCAGAGTTCATCCTGGCCACCCTCTGTGCAGTGCACATTCAGGAGCTTCTTCAGTTGCGGCAGGGCAGCTTGACGGTCGCCCAGTACGCGGCGAGGTTCACCGATCTTTCTCGCTACTCGACCGACATGGTACGGGACCCCTTCTTCTGGGCCCAGACCATCGAGCAGGTATTGAGACACGAGATCAGGGCATCGCTGATCTCCCTCAGCATCCCGACCTAGGCAGGAGTACTGGAGCGAGCCCTTCTGATCGAGAGCTTTCTGGATGAGTCCACAGCGAGACCTACCGCCGGGCGGCAGGTAGCAGAGTCTTTGGAAGCTCGTAGCCGACAGATGACTTAGGGTTACAGGAAGACCAGACCCTCTCGTAGATGACCTCAGGACACTAGCTCAGCAGTGCAGGGCACACAGCACGGAGCCAGTCTTCCGAGAGGTAGGCAGTGCTACTCATACGGCGGGCTGGGCCACATGACTCGTGACTGCCCAACCCACCGTACCGTGGCACAGCAGACGGTGGAGGGGCCACCCAGGCAGAGGCAGAGGGTCGACCATGGTGGTCTGCAGGGAGGAGGAGGACGAGGCAGAGGAGCTTGCCGAGCAGCAGGTGGTGGGTGATGCTTTGAGGCTCTGCCACCACCACCACCAGGAGGTCGGCCCCGACCATAGGGAGGTGGCGGGCAGAGACATGCACAGCTCCAGGAAGCAGAGGCCAACGACCACGGTGCACCAGAGATGATTCAAGGTACGATCTGTGTCTAATCCACCCTTGCTGCAGTTCTTATAGACACAGGAGCGAGTCACTCTTTCATATCTGTTGCCCTTGTTCGGAGCTCGGAGATTCAGACAGAGTCGTTGGCTCGATCCTTACGGCTAGAGACTCCTACGGGAGCAGACTCGATGATTAAGCACTGGTACCGGCATTGTGAGCTTACTGTAGGAGGCGAGAGCTTCGGCTGGGATCTTCTTGTAGCAGCGTCGAGGCCTTACGACGTCATCTTGGGCATGGATTGGTTATCTACAGTCCATGCTCAGATTGACTGTTTTAGGCACAAGGTGCGATGTGTGCGTACCGACGGGAGCAGGTTCACCTTCACCGGTGAGAAGGGAGCCTTTATAGCACATGAGGGACTCTCACAGAGGAGAGGGCAGCCCATCACTCATCAGTTGGCTAGCCTCATCCTTGGAGCAGTTGATGTGTGGAGTCCTAGTTTTCCTGTAGTGGTGGATCAGTATGCGGACGTCTTCCCCGACAACGTTCCAGGGCTACCTCCTCGCAGAGAGGTAGACTTTTATATCGATCTGTACCCCGGGACAACCCCGATATCCACTCCAGCGTATCGGATGGCCCCCGCTGAGCTTCGAGAGCTGCAGGTATAGTTGGAGGACTTGCAGGGAAAGGGGTTCATCCGACCCAGTGTTTCACCCTGGGCTTCCCCGATTTTGTTCACCAAGAAGGCGGGCGGGAGCTTGCGACTGTGTGTCGACTATCGTCGCCTGAACCAGGTGACAGTGAGGAACAAGTATCCGCTACCGAGGATTGATGACCTCTTCGATCAGCTCAAGGGATCACGGTGGTTATCGAAGATAGACCTCAGGTCAGGCTATCATCAGCTCAGAGTTCGAGACGAGGACGTGCAGAAAACGACCTTCAGGTGTCGGTATGGCCACTATGAGTTCTTGGTTATGCCATTCGGCGTAACCAATGCTCCAGCAGTGTTCATGAGCCTCATGAAGAGGATATTTCAGCCATACCTCGATCGATTTGTCGTGGTCTTCATCGATGACATTTTGGTGTACTCGACCACCGAGGAGGAGCACGCCTACCACATGCAGGTTGTACTATACACACTCTGAGAGAATCAACATTATGGAAAGATCTAGAAGTGCCAGTTCTGGTTACGTGAGGTCCACTTCTTGGGGCACGTCATTTCTGAGGCGGGAGTTGCAGTGGATCTTGCGAAGATCGAGGCAGTGCTAGCTTGGGAGCCACCCTGGAGCGTGACGGAGGTGCAGAGTTTCTTGGGTCTAGACGGATAGTATCATAGATTCGTGCCGGACTTCTATAGAGTTTCGGTGCCACTCTCTGCTTTGATGAAGAAGGGGAATCCCTTTCTGTGGTCAGACAGATGTTAGTAGAGCTTCCAGGTGCTGAGATAGGGATTGACCAGTGCACCTATCTTGAGGTTGCATGAGGAGGGAGTTGGTTATGTAGTCTACTGCGATGCATCAAGGACCGGACTCGGGTGTGTCCTGATGTAGGAGCGGGCCATGATTGCCTATGGATCATGTCAGTTGAGGCCGCATGAGCAGAACTACGCTACCCATGACCTGGAGTTAGCAGCAATGGTCTTCGCTCTGAAGACATGGCGGAACTATCTGATGGGCGAGCGCTTTACAGTCTTTTCTGACCACCAAAGTCTCAGGTAAATCTTCTCTCAAAGGAAACTGAACCTGAGACAGCGGTGATGGCTCGAGTGCCTCCAGTACAATGACTTTGAGATAGTCTATACTCCTGGGAAGGGGAACGTAGTATCCGATGCCCTCAGCAGGAGGATGGGCATCCAGCTACTTGAGGAGGCAACAGATTAGCTAGCCACTTTGCAGATATCCTTCATGGATAGAGACGGAGCAACCTTCCTTTAGTCTATCACAGTCACCCCTCCACTACTGCAGCGGGTCAGAGAGGCATAGTGTGAGGATGCTGATTGTGAGACGCGGCGTGCACAGATATCCTCAGGACAGGCACCTGATGGTTTCTCTCTTGGAGCAGAGCACGACGTCCTTTTCAGAGGACTTACCTTGGTACCAGTCGCTTTACGAGAGGAGGTGCTGAGAGAGTTTCACACTTCTCGTTTGGTGGTACATCCCGGAGTGGTGAAGATGTACCAAGATCTCAGACGACATCACTAGTGGACGGGCATGAAGAAGGTTGTGGTAGAGTTCGTTTCACGGTGCCTCAGCTGCCAGCAGGTAAAGGAAGAGCACCAGGTACCAGCAGGCTTGGTACAACCCTTGGAGGTCCCGGAGTGGAAGTGGGACGGGATATCTATGGTCTTCGTGACTGGACATCCACGCACTTCCAGAGGTCACGACTCCATTTAGGTGATTGTTGACCAAATCACCAAGTCAGAACAATTCTTACCCATCAGAGAGCAGGGCTCAGTGGAGATCTTGGGGTGTGTCTACGTTCAGGAGATTGTACGGCTTCACGGTGTGCAATCGACTATCGTCTCCGATCGGGATGCTCGCTTTACTTCCCGGCTATGGAAGGGGATGCAGGAGGCGTTCGGGACGCAGCTACGTCTGAGCACCGCCTTTCACCCCCAGACGGATGGTCAGATGGAGAGGACCATTCAGAATCTCGAGGACATACTCCGCGCATGTGTTCTCGACCTTGGTCGCAGCTGGGAGGACCACCTACCCATGGTGGAGTTCGCGTACAACAACAACAACTACTCCACCATCGGGATGGCACCATACGAGGCCTTGTACGACAGGCCTTGCAGATCTCCTTTGTGCTGGACAGACCCTGGGGAGTCAGCACTTGTGGGACCAGAGATGGTCCGAGCCACGACAGAGAAGGTCCAGGTCATCTAGGAGCGGATGAGGACAGCTCAGAGCCGGCAGAAGTCATATGATGACAGGAGGCGGAGACCACTAGAGTTCGAGGATGGCGACCATGTCTTCTTGCGGGTCTCACCTCGACGTGGGTTACAGAGATTTGGTCGTGGCAGCAAGTTGTCTCCATTCTTCATCGGGCCTTTACAGGTCCTCAGCAGGATTGGCGAGGTGGCTTATCGCCTGGATCTGCCACCTCAGTTGCACCGGGTGCACGATGTCTTCCACGTATCCCAGTTGAGGAGATACGTGCACGACCCGACGCACATCATTGACTATGGGGAGCTAGAGGTTGATGATGGGGCGACTTTTGCGGAGGTCCTGGTGGAGATAGAGGATCGACAGGAGCGGGTCCTACGTGGGCGATCGATTCCTCTTGTGCGCATCAGATGGCAGCACGAGAACCTCCAGGAGAGCACATGGGAGCTGGAGGCTCAAATGCTTCCTCAGTACCCACATTTGTTTCCCTAGTATTTGATGTATCTTTATGGGGACGTAAAGCCCTGAGGTGGGAGTAATGTAATGACCTGTAAATTTCAAGGAAATTTTTTTTTCTTAAATTTCATTGAAATTTTACAAGAGCGTACTTTCTGACGGCACCTGATTCCGAGGCCCAGTGTGCCTGGAATCATTTTCTGAAGTTTGGCTCAAGTACGTTCAGTGAACGGACGAGCGGGTTTTTCTAACTTTTGAAGCGGTGCCCGGAATCGAATTCTGAGGGCACCGATGAACTCATAGCCCCGGTATTTGCTTAGAAACGCATCTTCCGGAGTTGTGTTTGCATGGGTGTGGTTTTTAATTTTCGGGCTTAATGTTAAGAAATAAAATAATTTTTCGACAACTTTATTTTATTTCACTTAAGAAACTTGGAAGCCACTTAAAGGCGGCTTCAGATGAGTTGATCCGGATAGGATGCTATCCAGAAATATCCTACCCCCTTGTTATGATATTTGTGAGGTGGGGCCTGCACGATCCCCGCTGTTTCTTTCCGCTAAGTAACGCACCCGTGAAAACCCGTCGTTATAAAATTCAACTGAATCGTTTTCTTAAATTCTTAACAGACCATTTAATTGGGCGGTTTATTTTGTGAACTAAATGAGCTGTTACTTTTGTTTAATTAATACAATGAATTGATGGTTCGTTACTTACCTTTTTCGTTTGTTGGCGTAATAATAAAATAAGACCAACTAGTCTTTTTGGAGGATTACTCGTTGAGAGGTTTGTCAGAGATCTTGAACCTGCATCCTCCTTCGTGAAGAACGTGAAGAACGCGAAGAACACGAAGAATGCCGGCCTACGACGAAGAACACCGAACTCGTGGAAGTCGACGACGTGAATCCGTGTTCCACGACGCCGACGTTCCCTTCCTGCAATGTTCTTCTGCGACGTCTCTTCCTCCGCAACGAATCATTGATCAGCTGCTTTAGTTAAGAGTCTCGGACTTTCTTTTTAATCTCCATTGTGGTTTTTACCAAAACACGGATTTAATTATTTAAAATTAAATTAAATCTGCTGTTTCATGGTCCGTTGAGTTCGCCGACTCAACGCCGGTTTCCGTGATGACGTGACGCCTTTCCGCGACGACGCGACGATCCCCTCCATCCGCGACGAGAAATTCCGCGAAGAACGTGTGTACGACGACGACCAACGAGGTAGGGGTTGTTGTGAACTTTTCCTTTTTCCCGTGTTGTTTCCATTCAAGAATGAAGAAACCGATTCATAAAACAATTTTATTTCACTAAAAATTGTTTTCGGATTTGTATTCATATGTTGAATATTGTTTCTTCCGTTGTTTATCACTAACGTGGAGGGTGCGGGCCAAACGAACACGGCCTGACGACCCTCCGTCGTTCTTCGTTGTTGTGCGGATTTGACGGGCGACGACGGAATGTGCCGCAATGGAAGTATGATGGTTCCTCAGTGAAGAGAAAGTCTAGGGAGGAGCAGCGGCACAGACGGGAATAGAATCGGCCCACCGGAGCGACTCCGGGGGCCCGCGGTAGCCGCCGGTGGCGCGGGTCGCCGGCGCGGCGGCGGTACCCGCGGACCCGCGGCCGCGCGGGTCCGGCGCGTGCGGGACGCGGCATGAAGCCGCGTCTGGTTGTCCGAGCGACACCCCGCGGGTGCCGCGGGGTTGTAACGTGGGGGCAACAGTTCCCCCCCCCCCCCCCGCGTCGCTCGGCTGCACAGGGAGACACCCCGCGGGTGCCGAGGGGGGTGTCACGCGGGGGTGGCGGCTCCCCCCCCCCCCCCCGCGTCGCGCGGTCGAGCCCGAGCCAGGACGGTCTGACCGGCCGGGCCGCTCCCTAGCTGGGCTGGACCGGGTCCGACCAGGTTGGACCAGGTCGACCCGGTTCGGCCGACCCAAGGGGGGGTCAGGCCGGCTCGGCCCGGGCCCGGACCCCTGTCTTTAGATGGTTTTCGTTCAAATTCCCGTAACTTGAGCTACGGGCCTCTAAACGACTCGCCATCAGTGGAAACACGATCCTTGGATCGAGACAGTCGTTTCGGTATATCGCACTAAAGGTTTCGGAATACTTTGAGTTCGGCCAGGTTGGTTCGTACACGAAACCAACCGGGCCTTCGGAGCGGAAACACTCATATCTTGAGCTACGGTCGTCCGATTGACGTGCCGTCAACTTTGTTTGTTTCCTCTAAGTGAGAAGGATCGTTTGGCATACTCCGCCCGAGGTTTGGACTTAGGTGGAGTAAGGTCGGGTTGGTTTTTCCTTAAAAACCAACCGGGCCCCTATGACGAGAATGCCAATAACTCTCAGACCAGGCATCCGATTGACGAGCCGTCTACGGCGTTGAGTTCCTGTTGACGATACGGAACTTTTGGATACATCAACTTCGGACTTTGTGACAGTTGATGTATCGGCCTCTCGGCTCGTGGAATGAACACTCTCAAACGAGCTTGCTGTGTGTGGGAACCCTAGAGATGGCTGCGACTGCTACTTCGACAGCGACGACAGTGCAGAGATCCTCAGTGGACAGCGACGACGACCGTGCAGAGATCCTCAGTGGACTGCGATGACGACAGTGCAGAGATCCTCAGTGGACTGCGATGACTACTGCACTATACTATCCTACGTGGATCAGTACTACCGGTCCTATGTGGGCTCGATCCTGTGTGGGTCCGATCCTGTGGGGGTCAGTGCTCAGCGGTTCTGTGTGAGCCAGCACATACAGGTCCTGTGTGGGCCCGATCCTGTGTGGTTCATTGCGGGGTTAGTTACCTATCGATCCTTTGTGGGTCCGATGACTTAGATGGATCAGTGATCATCTCTATCATCATACAAGAAGTATACCCATATGAGCTGAATCTTCTATTACTCTCCTTTGTGGATTGTGTTGAGCTATCCTGTGTGGATTTATTGTTTACTCTCCTTTGTGGATTGTGTTGTGCTATCCTGTGTGGGTTTACTGTTTACTATCCTTTGTGGATTTTGATGAGCTATCCTATGTGGATTACTATTTACTCTCCTTTGTGGATTGTGTTGTACTATCCTGTGTGGGTATACGTTGCTTTCCTGTGTGGATTGGGTTGTGCTTCAGCTCGGACGTTGGAGCCGAACAAGAATTGATGACATAGGTATATGTATGGGCATATACCTAAGGAGTGTCAGTTGTTACTTCGTGATTGTATCTTTCCATTGTGGATTATCCTTTGTGTATTCTGGGAGACCTTCATGGGTCTCGGGGTCCCTAATGAGTAGCTTATACTCACCTCTGCACGGGCTATGCCCGCACTTCGTTGTGTTCGTTGCAGACGACGGACAGCGCGGATCGTGGTGAAGGTGCGCGGAGCAGGACGGTACCTGAAGGTGGACCACTGGGTGGGACGTACTCGGAGCGGTCAGGTGGACCCGAGGAGCAGAGGAGGCTATCTGTACCCACCCTTCAGGTGGGACTTCCAGAGGACGGCTCGACACTGCGACTTTTTTTTCAGTTGCTGTTTTTCCCTTTTAGTTCTACTTTATAGTTGGACTTGTATTTCCGGCCCCTTTTACATTCAGTACAGCTTGTTACAGTTTTTACTTAGTGTTTACTTTTCCGCTTGCTTACTCTGTGGTGCTTGTTTACTTTTCAAAGGCAATGCCTTCCCTTTTTCTGGGATTTACGCCTTGGTGCTAGTCGCCAGCCCTAGGCCTATGGAATGCGGGCTTGGGGTAGTCACGACATGGGCCCCGAGGACGGGTCGTGACACAGTTACTCAAAATAAAGACATTAGCTTTACTATGAATCATGTATGTGTCAGAATAGATAATAAGTGAACAAATTTAGAGAAATGGATTTTTAGTACTATTCAAATAATATGTAAAAATTAATATATAGAATGTATAGGGAGTGTAGAAAGTACTGGTCTAACACACAACTCATTAGATACCTTAAAACAATATATTGTTTAATCTAAATGTATCCAATCATCTCTAACACATGAGTCATGTATGGTGGTGCTTCTCCAAGAATCTATAAGAATTGTTCCTTGATATCTCATATTTTTCATGTCTTTCATTTTCTAAATAATGATCATGGATTTGAGAAAATTATCATATATGAATCCACATTTTCATGTTAGTTTTAGAGTTCATATTTAATGGATGATAATTTCAGAAACTAGAGATATAGCACATCACTCATGTATTATATATACACAATGATCTCTACTTCCCTCTATTCCATAGAGGGTTTCTTGGGAACTTGTTACTCCCTCACATAAATTATCCATTCATCATCTAGTAAAATGTGTTCCTTCTTGTAAAATTCTAGGAATTTACTACCGTTAAAAAGGTTTTCCTTATACAAAATAATATTTAGGGACATATTTGATATCAAACTAAATGTTATTTTCTTGAACATAAGTATAATAAAATTTTAATACATGGTATGGATTACCCCAAATGACATAATAAATTTTATTTATGAGTCCCCCACAATTTTATCAAATCCAAAAATTCTATACTATGGGATTTGGAATATCCTGTAATGAAGATATTATACTTTAATGGACCTATATTTGGCAACCCATAACCAAAGAATGTGCGAGACATGTTCATTTATGGTATTTATGATGGTGGATTTCATTGAAATGTTATCTCACAACTAATTGATCTGTCGTGGGGAAACACACAACATAGCATCTTAGACTCATATTTTCATAACACTTGTCACCTATTTACATATTGACATTCAATGGTAGTCAACTATTGATGTTATATTCTCTAAGACAACCCAACACATATATTAAAACTCATCGATAATTCGATTCAGCATGACATAATTGAGAGGACCACTCTGATATATGGTTTCAATTTAAATCATATAATTGTAAAAATTATGAATTTTTATTTTTTTTGATGTTTTTTTAATTTTTTCATAAATATTTAATTTTTTTTCATTTTACATGTTTCCCAATATTACGTAGATTTTTCAATAGGGATTAACCACGTTATGATAAAAATAATTTATGCACATTACATTTTTTTACTCTATCAATCATGTTTTTTAAATCCTTTTATTTAATGTGATTTTGAAAAGAATATAATAATCATAAATAAATAAGAATGTAAATCATTGTAATATTATAACTAAAATTTGAATGATCATTAACATTTTCTATTGATATTCTATTTATTGGATGAAATTTTTTCCCTTGAATATAGGGGTTGAACACCATTAACCAATGACTTGTTCTAGTTGAAGCAATCCTCCTAGATCAAATGTAACTTCATTTTATTTTTAAACATGAATTTATGTGAACCACCTCATATATTTTCAGTTCCATCTATTACATGTATTAAATCCCATGTATGTGGAGGGAACTTGATGTAAGGGGAAACATACAAGAAATTGTAGAAATGCTGCCTTATAAAAACTAATACTGAGAAAGATGACTCATAGGGAATCACATATAATTTAAAAGAAACTTATATCATATAATAATCTGATATAATAAATATTAAATTAGAAATTAAAAAAATACACATTGTTCAGTCTAGATCATTATCATACCCACATGAAACAATTATTAATTTAGTAATTTCTTGTATTCATATTTATTAATTCTTCATTAAAATAAATCATTATAATTAATAATTTGATGATTTTATTTATTATTGAAATATTTTATAAATGGTCATGAGTTCCCATTCACATATATTTTCAAATAAATTAAACAACTTAATATAAATTAAAACTAATTAAATACATGGAATGTACGTGGATGCAACATAATGTGTACCCCTATGAACTACATAGTGTCTCATTTGGTCATTATTTAATAATTTGGAGTCAAAATTCATGTTTCATATATGGTGTGTCATATAGAATGACATGTAATTCCATATGTTAATAATTATAGTCAACTTGACAATTGTGACACACAACACATGTTAATACATGAAACATGTATACACACACATTACAATGTGATGCACATGATGTGTCTGAATACCATAAGCTACATGTACTTCCAAATTTGTCATATAAATTAATTACTCATTTTATATTATATAAAACACTACCACATAGTTTGTATACAAGTTACATGTAATTTATTTTATTTTTTATTTTTCATGGGATCTTATTGAACATAATTAATTTATACAGTGTAAATCCTGTCTCTTTGTGTATAATACTTAAATAGATACAAGATACAAGAAATTTACATAATGTTATGAATTTCATACCGCATTCTATGTACAATCAAAATCAAAACTAGGGAATCAATGATTAATATATGTTAGCATTTATGAGTTATATGGAATGTTGGAAAACTCCACCATTTGTAATACTAACTAGCCCATGTTTCCTGATATGAAATCACAGTTTATCATGTACCAAATTAAATTCCACATAATATGACAATAGAACATTAATTTTTTTTAGGTATGAATTGTGTGAGGTTACATGGAATGTACCATAGCTACATGTTGATCAACCAATAAAATTATGAACTACATGGAATGTGAACACGTGAGGGTTATAGATGTAATGCCCCGACCCCAGTTACCCAGAGTCGGTGCATTATTTTAATACATTGGCATGATTACAAGGAATCATTTCCCAAAAGACCGATCATTTTAGCAGTCTTGGAAAATAGATTATATACATGGATGTTACATTATAGTTTAGAAAATAAAATAAAACATAAATGATCCTTTGAGAACTCCATTAATCCCCTACATTAACCCAGCTTATCACTCATAATACATTTCTTGGAATCCTGAGAAAATTAAAACATAGAAATGGGTGAGCTCAGATGCTCAGTAAAGGTAACAATATAGTCGAAACATTAATAAATAATCATAAACATTTAATGAAATGTATAAGAATTAAACAAAAGAATTTTTAAACATAAACTTCCGAATAATATAGAAAAGATACAAAAAAATAATTCCATTTACTTATTAACATGGATATTCTACTATTCGAATAATCATATGAAATATCAATATCCACTTTCATAATGATGGAATTCATAATTCCAGACTATCATAACCACATAGTCAAAGACTTTTTCCAAGACTACAAATAATATTTTGTCAAGGCCTTGTGCCAAGACACTAGTTTGTCTCATTAGACCTACCGATGAATCTAGGAGATATAGTGGGCTCCACCCATCACTTACTAAGTCCAATGCATTACTAATCTAAATAGGATTAAACATAACATAAAAATTCGTATTAAAACTGGAATACGAAATGTCAATACGTTACCCATAAACCATGAATGGTATAAAAATAACACATCCACAGTCAAACATATCACAAAACCTTCAATACAATATGGAAGATTTGTATCATAATAATTCAACTTAAAACAAGTTTAAAATCCATTAAAGGATTTTGACATAAATGAAAATGATTTGTAAAACTCTTTTAGAGAAATATCCCCTTTGCATGACAACATAAAAAAGTCACACAATTTAGAAAGGAATAAATTTAAATACATTTTTGAAATAAAGATTCCCATAACACATTGAAACATTTGAAAGTAATTAACATTTTAAAACATTCATTTTCATTTAATTAAATCTTTAAAACCATTTTGAAAATATGGACATTAATGAGAATGGATTAGAAGAATAAATACTTAAAACATTCAAAATGATGTTTTAGTAAAAAGTACCATAAAATAATCCCATTGAAAACTATTTTTTGAAACACGTACATGGATAATAAATATGTCTCAATAGATACTTACATAAAAACATCCTCAGATAATAAAGATATTGTGAAATTATCCCTTACCTTGCAATTTCCATTAGTCGAGGGTACGTTTAACATCTTGTATAAAGATTGTAGTATGTTATTAAATTATACCAGAAAAATATTAATATTTATTATATCATACATGATTAATTTATGAATTAATACTACCCATTTAATAATAATTTCCATTTTAAATTAACATTTTGGGTAATAATTGCTTTCTTTATTATACGTGTTTTAACTTATTACTCTTGATTGTATCACATAGATCAAGATTTAAATACTTCCAGAATATAAAACAGGATTTATATATCATATATATTTAGAATATATATATGTATAATAGACATATATACGAAATGAAAAACATCGTATATGGAGATAGTAGTCTGTACATACACATATACGTTGTTTCAATTTTCCTATTGTATTTTACGAATCTAAGTGAATAAGATATATGTAAGTATATATATATATATCTCTCTCTCTAGTATAATTATTATTTCCTATATTAAATAATTATTATTAATATATATATTTTTATAATTTTTGATGAATGTTGAATGTGGAAATGAATCTCATCTCATCTTGGAGACGGTAATCTGTACGTACGCACGAGCGACAATATCATTTCCTTAATGGTTTGGAATTGGATGGTATATTAATTTAATAGAGACATTATCATGTTACATTCATTATTTATATACATATTACTCATCATTATATCTATCCAAATAACATAGTGTTGAATAACAAATTACACCCCGACGTGGAGATGGTAAGTCGTACGTACGCACGCATGGTGACATTATCATTCATAAGATGGATAGAATAGTGAATATAGTTGTACCATATTTATAATAACATCATAGTATATAGATGATATTTGAGTTATTATTTTATAATAGAAATAAAAAATAAATAAGATGTCGAAGAAGAAAATAACTTTAAAAAGGGTGGTGAAATCATTGCCACTTCTTCGGGTTATTCCTTTTGATTTTATCAAAAGGGCTCCTTAAGTTGGATTTCTGAATAATGGAATGCCTATAGAATGAATTTATTATAGTTGGGAGGATATTTTGGCAGTTTTTGGCAGACCCAAATGGCTTTGTATGTTTGAATTTTAGAGAAGGGGAAGTGCCCTTTTATAAGAGGGGTGAGCGGTACCTTTGGAAAAACATAAAATATTATTTTATAATTAATTCATATTCGGTTAATAATGGCTCCAAAGTGACTTATCTAGAAGATAAGGTGGTTATGGGTCAAAACACACTCAACCAAAAGGTTTTATATAGGATTGGGTCACTATATTAACCTTAACTTTAATATTTAACTCTTAGTTAAATAGTTTGACATTTACCATATCTCATTGTATTTTTTTATTATATGGTTAATAAACATACTATATACTTCCAAAATAATTCCAGGTGGTTAATTAATGATACACCTATCATTATATAAGCCCTATGGCTGATCCATATATTTATATGACCATTATATCAATTCTTAATATAATCATTAGGTTAAAAACTATTTTATGTCAATTTTGACACTATTTGGTATTTGTTTTTTGTTAAAATAATAACAGAATTATTACTTCAAAAAAATTAAATTGATTCAATCATAACATGTCATATTCACCTATAAAATTTGTTCATGTCCAAAAAACATTGATATTATATTTATTTTAATATATATAATACCATATATTTGATTCTAACATAAATTTAGTAATTACTACACCATAATTGTCTCATTAATATATTTAATTATTTAGTCCCTAAAAAATATAAATAAAATACCATTATGTAGGAAATATTTTTAGATTTATAATGAATAATTATAGTCAAAGTTATCTTATGTATAACACCATATTAAAATATGGTTTACATAGTAATCATTGATTTTAACTCTTTTAACTCTTCTTTAAATAAAATAATATTAAATGTCTTAATCTTATCCATGTGGACCTAAAGGGTCATATTTTATTCCTAAGGTTTTTTTTGGTTTAATTAAACTTATAAAATATAATTAGAAATTTTTTAGGGTTATAATAATATCATTTCTAACCTTAATTACACTATTTACTTTAAACAGTGGTAAATAAAAGTAAAAAGTTACTATACATAATTTTTTTTTTATCTTTTTGCACCAAATTTTACTCCTTGATATTAACCATGTCTCTAGGATTTTTTAAATTATACTCACAAAAGCAGTAAAATTATGTTTTATATGAATTTGAAATTCTTCTAGGAGATGGGAAAAAGACGGTAAAAAGTTTAATAAAATTATATATATAAAAAATTATTATAAACTGAATCCAATGAATTACATTGAACATATATAAGTAATATATATCTATTTGTACTTAAAATAAATTTATATAAAATAAATAATTATATAAATAAAAATTTCGTTTTAAACTATAATTCAATGTTTTTCACTATTCATCAAAAATTGGATGTTTTCATAAAAATGTAAAAAATTCCCCTTCAGCTAATTATGATATTCCAAAGAAAAAAATTAATTCAATTTTACCAAATTCAAAACATAGAAGTTGTATTTATTAATTTAAAATTAATTTCCGTTGTCAAAACCAAAAGGCGTATTTTTATGAAACAATAGCTATCAAAACATTGACACTTGTTTTTGTATTATCATGTAGTGAAATTACTTACAATGGCCATAATTGGATTAAATGGTAAAAATATAATCTATTTATACTTCCAAACTACTATAATTTATAATTTAAAACTATAAAATATTTTTATTAAAAAAGTTGTTTTCAGTTAAAATATAGTATTTTGCACTATTCACCCAAATAGGAATGTCATCAGAAAAACACTAAAAAATTATTGAAACAAAATAATAATGACTCTATTCTAAAGTGTAAGTTTATTTTGTAAAATTAAAAATATAAAAGTTTCAAATTTTGGATTTAAAAATGGGTTGCCATTAAAAGGCGGAAAAAATTGCATTTTTTGAAAAATACTTCATATATCAAAAAAATGTATTTGTTCATACATTATGTCTAAAAAACCCATAATATAGAGTCTAATATTATAAGGATTATATAAAGTTCAAAATTCCGTTAGTACTATACATAACATCTTTTGAACGGCTAGTTTGGTAAGTCATGGTGCGCTTCAACTCAGTGTTAAGTGAAGTGCAAGTTATTGAATTTCATTGAAAAAATTACATACTATGAAATCAAGGGGTGTCAAATTCTTCCCTCCTTCAATAAATTGTGTCCTTGCAATTTGAAATTGTTTTTCAAAAATTACTGGTTAAAAATATTAAATGCATTTGTGGGAAAACCCACATCGGAAACTGGGTTAATAAAATTTAGTCTTAAAAAGAGAAATATATATATATATATATATATATACTTGACAAGTAGAGTTTCATCCTTTAACTAATTCCTACCACAAACTCATATTTCACTCCAAATGATTTAAAAAAAATCTATTTATCCAAATCATATATGGTTCAAAAAATAATGAATTTATAATTCATTTTTCAGACTATTTTAAAAAAATTTAATTATACAAACCAGTACATCATGTAGTCCAGTCGTAGGTGATGTGCATTTGTCGCTCTTCAGTTGCGAGTTCATGCCTTGTGGCCTTGCCAGATACGATGGGTTGTCCCCCAACCTCCAGGTTGTCCTTTTTATGTCAATCCAAAAATAATATCAAACTAAACCTATCCAAAATACATCTATCCAAACTCACAGTCCATAATTTATAAGGATGGTAAACACAATGAAGATCCCTTTTTCCACGTAATAATATGTGAACACCTTTATCATGCATTGTTTTAAAACACTGAAACATCTTGAATTGCCATATAACCGTATTGATTACATTCATGATCCCTTATTCCTTATAGAATAGTGGATATACTCCTTCTATCGAAAAATGTTGTAAACTCCAACAATAATGGAATATAAAAATCATTAATCAATTACAAGATAGTCAAGAATATCCAATATAATTTATCAAAATCAAACATCTCGTATTCCAAAATTACTACCTTAGTAGCAGAACCATATAAACTAAAATTCCCAATGAAATAGTACTGTAGTACAATCCTTATTTTTTTCATAACTCATATAAACATTACATCATTGATAAAACACTCAAATGACACAATACTTTAATAACAACATAATAAATCTTAATAATTACTTTTCATCTTTAGTAGTATCATAAATTGATTCTTATCCAATATTAGCATTTGGGGTATATTCTGATGATTTGGAAATTGATTCATGTAGTGTCCCAACTACTTGTAGATGAAGAATTGTACATTTGAAACTTTTTCTTACCCTTGAAATCACGTACTTGGTGTCATTTTTCTCCACAGTTATAACAAACTCTTATTCCCTTCAAACATTTACCAAAGTTATTCTTTCCACAATTATCAGATATGGGAAACATCCTTCTTTTCTCTCTTCCCTTTATCAATCTTTCTCTCTTCCATCCTTTTCTTCTCTTTCTTCCCTTAAAAACCATATGACAAATAGAATTATTTATGTATCTTGTTAACACTTGATACCATATATTCATATGTTGAGAATACATGGGAGACTATTTCCCTTCTAAATGATGGCTTAATACTGTGAAATATTTGATCCTTCTTACTCTTTAGATCATAAGTATATTTGGAGTTCACATTCATTCTATTGGGTGCCTATTCTACACAGTGGCATAAACTATATAAGTTTATAAATCGAAATACATAATTCCAAACATCTAAAACACTTAATATGAATTGAACAGTTTATGGATATAATCCATAATCATATAAAAAATTCCATTGAGTATGTATATACTCATAAACCCTTCGTAATGATTTGTAAATAAAATGAGAATTATCCTTTTCATATCCCCTGGGAGTGTCATAACCAAGAGGGCAGCAAGGGTCATTGTCGTGCATCAGTTCCCATTCGAGTGTAGCTCAAAGTAGTGTTTTCGAGTTTTACCCCTAGTTACATTTATGCCAGAGCCTCCTCTACCAGCTCGTATCCAGACAAAGATGTATTTTCTTGGAAAACTCACAAAATCTCTACATTACCAAAATTGTAGGAAGTTCTTCTATACTAGCCCTCAATGTCTATCATAGGGTTGTGTGTTCTAATTAGTGTTTATCTAAATATAGTATCCAATGTTATTTCCAAACATCCTCTGATACCAACTGTAATTCCCCGACCCCAGTTACCCAGAGTCGGTGCATTATTTTAATACATTGGCATGATTTCAAAGAATCGAGTCCTGAATGACCGATTAGTTTTGAAATCATGGGAAATAGGTTACATACATGGACGTTACATTACCCTTTAGAAAATAAAATACCACATAAATGATCCTTTGAGAACTCCATTAATCACCTAGATTAACCCTGATTATCAATAATAATATATTTTTTGGAATCCTGAGAAAATTAAAACAGAAAAATGGGTGACCTTAGATGCTCAGTAAGGATAACAATATAGTAGAAACATTCATAAATAAGCATAAAAATTTAAGGAAATGTATAAGACTAAATCAAATGCCTTTTAAAACTTAAACTTCAGCATAATATGGAAACGATACAACAAAATAATTCCATTTACTGATTCACATGGATATTCTATTAGTCTAATAATCACATACAATATTAATAGACACATTCATAATGATGGAATGCATAATTCCAGACTATCATAACCACATAGTAAAGGCCTTATGTCATGAATACAAATAAGATTTTTTTCAAGGACTTATTCTAAGACACTAGTTTGTCTCATGAGACCTGTCGATGCATCAAGGAGATTTAGTGGGATCCTCCCGTCACTTAATAAGTCCAATGTATTCCTCATATGAAAAGGTTTAAACATAACATGAACATTCGTATAAAAACTGGCATAAGAAATGTAAATACTTTACCCATAAACCATGAATGATATAAAAATAACACATCCACAGTCAAAACTATCACAAAAACATCAATAAAATATGGATGATTTGTATCATAATAAATAAACATCAAACAAATTTAAAATCCATTAAAGGTTTTTGACAGAGATGAAAATGATTTGTAAAACACTTTGAGAGAAATATCCAATTTTCACGAAAACATTTAAATGCCACAAAATTTAGAAAGGAAGACATTTAAATACATTTTTGAATCAAATTTTCCCATACTAATTTTATACTTTTTAATTTAATTAACATTTTAAAACAGTCATGTACATTTAAATAAATTCTTAAAACCATTTTGAAAACAAGGATATTAATGAGAATGGTTTAGAAGAATAAATCTTTAAAATATTTAAAATTATGTTTTGGTAAAATGTCCCTTAAAAGAATCCCTTTGAAAACTATTTTATGAATCATGGACATGGATAAAAAATGTGTCCCAATAGATACTTAAAAACAACCTCGGATAAAAACGAGATTGTAAAATTAACCATTACCTTGAACATTCCTTTAGTTGAGGGTAAAATTGACCTCTTGTATGAAGATATTAGTATGTTATTAAATTATACCAGAACCATATTAATATTTATGATATCATACATGATTAATTTATGACTATATACTACACATTAAATAATAATTTTCATGTTAAATTAACATTTCAGGTAATAATCGCTTTCTTTATCGTACGCATTTTAACTTGTTACTCTTGATTTTATCACATAGATCATGATTTAAATACATCCATACTATAAAACATGATATATATATCATATATATTTAGAATATAAATATGTATAATATAAATATATATGAAATGAAAATCACCGTTTATGGAGATGGTAGTCCGTACGTACGCATAAACGTTGATTCTGTTTTCCTATCGTATTGAAAGAAAATAAGTGAATAAGATATATGTAAGTAAATATATATATATATATATAGTATAATTATTATGTTCTATATTATATACTTATTAGTAATATATAGATTTTTATAATCGTTTAAGAATGGTGAACTTGGAAATGAATCTCATCGCATCGTGGAGACGGTAATCCGTACGTACGCATGAGCGACAATATCATTTCCTTAAAGGTGTGGAATTGGATGGTATACTAATTTTACAGAGAAATTATCATTTCATTTTAATTATTTATATACATATTACTCATCATTATATCCATCCAAATAACATAGTGTTGAATAACAAATTACACCACGGCGTGGAGACGGTAAGTCGTACGTACGCACGCATGGTGACATTATCATTCATAAGATGGATAGAATAATGAATATAGTTGTTCCATATTTATAATAACATAACATAATATATAATATATTGGAGTTATTATTTTATAATGTAATTAAAAAATAATGATGAAGTGGAAGAAGAAAAGAGCTTTAAAGAGGGTGGTGAAATCATTACCTCTTCTTCTGGTTCTTCCTTTAGATTTGATCAAAAGGGATTCTTATGTTGCATTTATGACTAAATTAAGGCCTATAGGATGAATTTAGGATAGTTGTTAGGATATTTGGGTAGTTTTTGGCCAAGAAAAATGGCGTTGGAGGTGTGAATTTTGGAGAATGGGAAGTTCCCTTTTATAAGAGCGGTGAGGGGAACCTTTGAAAAAACATAAAATATTATTTTATAATAAATTTGTATTCGGTTTATAATGGCTCCAATGTGACTTGTTTCTATTCTAGGGTGATGATGGGCCGATAAACACTCAAAAAATAGATTTTAGATAGGTTTGGGTCACTATATTAATCTTATCTTTTAGATTTAACTCTTAGTTAAATAGTTTTACATTTACCATGTCTCCTAGTATTTTTATATTATATGGTTAATAAACTTACTATATACATAAAAACGAACCACAATTGGTTCATTAATGATACAAATATAATTATATATGTCTTTTGGAAAATCCTTATATTTTAAAGACCATTATATCAATTCATAAAATAATATTTGTTTTAAATACAATTTTATGTAAATTTTTGACACTATTTGGTATTTGTTTTTTGATAAATTAATAATAGCATTATTACTTCAGAAAAAGTACATTGAATCAATACTAACATGTCATATTCTCCATGAAAATTCGTTTATGTCATAAATTGTTTGAAATTATATTTATTTTAATATTTATAATACCATTTATTTGATTCATTCATTAATAAGGTAATTACTACATCATCATTGTCTCATTAATATATTTACTTATTTAATATCAAATAATTATAAATAAAATACCATTATGTAGGAATTATTTTTATTTTTCTAATGAATATTTATAGTAGAATTTATCTTATGTATAACCCTATATTAATAATGGTTTATACATTAAACATTGATTTTAACTCTTTTAACTCTTCTTTAAATAAAATAATAAAAAATGTCTTAATCTTATCCATGTGGATCTAATGGTTAATATTTTACTCCTAAGGTTGTTTTTTGTTGAATTAAGCTTATCCAATAGAATTAGTACATGTTTTAGGGTAATTATAATATCATTTCTACCATAAATTTTCTTATTGAACCACATTTTACTCCTTGATATTAACCATGTCTTGGGGAAGTTTTAAATTCAACTCACAGAAGAGGTAAAATTATGTTTTATGTGATTTTTCAAATTCTCTTAAGAGATGGGTAAAAGACGGTGAAAAGTTCATTAAATTTTTTATATGTCTAAAATTATTATAAACTGACACCAATGAATTTAATTGAACATATATATGTATTATGTATTATTTGGATTTTCTTTACATTAGTATTTTTTTATATGTTTCATCCTTTCTATTACAATATTATATAGAAAAAATTTATATACATTATAAAATGACCAAATTATTCATGTAGTGGTTAGGTTTTGGTTCTTCAAATACCCTTACCCTTTTTATGGAGGTGGTTTAATATGTGGGGGATATTTTAATTTTTAGAGGATATTAATAATAATGAGGTTTCCACCAATAATCTATAAGGTAGAAATCATCTCTCACACTTTTTAATAAGATATTATGAGTACATGTCTCCAAATTCTCATGATCCAAACAATAATTGTCATGATCAATGATATGTGGAATGATTTTTTCTTAAAATATTTAATGATGTGTATTTATTAGAAATATGTTTATCTCTATTAGATTTATATTAAAATAAAGCATATCCCTCGTAATAATATCATTTTAGTGGAAGCTCTTAATAATATACTTCATTCAATAATTATAATTATATTCAAAACATGACAACACTTGAAGGATTTAGCTTCTCCATATGGTTAAACCATATATAAATGTTATTAAATGAGGATATTAAATTATGATATTTCATGAATATACATTAATTTTCATGGAATGTTATTCAGATTAGTGGTGGAGTCGTTAATTTATAGTGGAAGTGTCCTTATAGGAGTTTCATACGGGGTTCAAAATAAATAGAACATAAAACTTCTAATTTAAGGATAAATATTCACCATCCCAATGTTATATGGATGATGGTTCATTTTGGTAGTCATTGTTATATCCATTTATATGGTTTTAGGATTCTAGGGTTAGTGATGACCGTAAAAATATACCTATCATTGTGGGATGTTTCTTCAATTATGATGTTTTAATAATTAGTAAAATATCATTCTTATCCTACTAATAATGTACATAATCATGAACACAGTGTATTTTATCCTCATGCATTATTAGGAGAGATGTACTCTACATTTAATGTCTATATTTATTAGGTATATTTCTAAGACCTAATTTTTTCCCTACTTCAATTTTCATACATATAAAAAAAATATAATTTGTCTCTAAAATATAGTTATTGTTTTTTATTCCACCAGGAAAAGATTCATTTTATTAATTATCTAACTGGAATACCCAATATTTCAATTGTTTTAATATATTATGGTCCCATAATTTCACACAACCATTAACTTATTATTATACTAACTCATGATTTGGGTTAACTATAAATATATGTATTATCCCTCTTCAAACATGAACATTAAATAAAAAATAATTGATTATATGGGGTATAATCCAAAATTTATTTTAGTAGACCTACAACAGACTATTTTATTTTCTTCTAGATTTGTGGTTCGAGGTGATTAGGAGGCCCCCCAAATCAATATGATATCTCCCCTCATTTTATGGATAAATACGATCATCGTATCACTCATATATTATATAGACGAAATTGAGGGGATTGAATGTCTCTCATATATTGTTTTGGGGATGTAATTTTTTGTAATATTTTTATTTGAATATATTTTTACATATAGGAGTAGAAATGGTCTGGCACATGACATCTATATTATCTTATGATAATTCTCTATATAGATCTTCTATGTTTCTGTAATGATTTCACATTATTTTTTCAATAGTTTGAATTTTATTAGATTATATTTTTCAAGTGGATTAGTATCATATTGATTATTTTAAATGACATAAAAGGTTGTATTTTTTGGTGGAGGCAATAGTTATTATCCCTATATATTTTTACCATTTCTTTGAAACAATAATGATTGATGATAGAGTGCCTTTTGTAGATATTTTTTTTATTTTCACCGTTGTTGGTATGTGGGAATCTTTTGAACATCATGAATTCATGGAGAATATTCATATTATTCTTATTAATCATTTGGATGAGGAAACTCATGATGAGATGAAAGGGGAAGACATATATGTAGGATTAATCTTTATTTTTTCATAAGGAAGATGAATATTTTTGTTATTTTCACATCAATATTGAGAAAATATCTATGGGTATTGTTTTAGGGTTCTGTTTATATAGATTATCTATATAATACTTAATTTTTAATACAAATTGGAAAAATATTTTGGGTTTTTGTATTGATTTTTTGATTATAATAGGATTTTCTCTATATAATATTTATAATTGATCACCATTGGGAGAACAACCATATTTATAGATTTTATATTGATGGTGTGGATAAGACCAAAATTTAAACCATTCATCACATTTATGGGTGGAAAACTAATACATGAACCAAGAGGATAACCTCTATATATATTCGTTCCAAATTAGATGAAATATGTAGAAACTATACAATTAGAATTATGGGTGAAAAAACTATATATTAATTATAGGTAAATATGGTTAGTTCCATTAAAGTTACTGTTTTCTTACATCACTAATATGAGGTTTTATAGAATAATTCATTTAATCATTCTTCATCATGATATAATGGTTCGATCCAATGACAACATGTAATCATCCTTGAGTAACCAGTAAAATATTTATATGAGTGTTAATAACACTAAAGTCCTTGAGAGTGTGGATTTTTAGTTACAAATTGATTGTTTTTGGACCCCTATTGGACTTCCTCTTTAAAAAAATATTTTTTTTAAAACTAAAACAGCAACATCGATCATCAAATATTCCTACAAAATATATCTAAAAATTATATGGAGTCAACCATAGTTGATAATGTCTCTCTTGTTTGTTACATGATTGTTTGTATGGATATATTAAACGTTTTTCATCACCCCAATTTTTATGTGATTTCACTATTACCTGAACCTAGGTATATGCACATAGAATGATTTTATGTTTATGTCAAAGCTGTATTCTCCCTTATAGACTATCAATGATCAATAAAATTTCACCAGTTTATATCCATGTGGCACACAAGTCTGATTTATAGAATGGTATTGATTATAGTGATTATGTATTCCTACACAATATAATTCTCCAATACCTAATAGAGGCTCATGTTTGACAATAATGTTTGAAAGGGTTGTGGGTCTGTTATAATCATTGAGGATGATGTGTATGTTCTATGTTCTATCGACTAGAAAATTTCAATATCTTATGGTAACATAAAGTTTCCACATTTTTGTGATATAAATTTTTTATATAATAATGTATTCAAGGATTATACTATTTATTTATAGTGATATCTTCATTAAATGGATTCATACTCTCTTTATTTGATCCTATAGTTCTATGATAATTAATTTCTCACTAGGTGGTTATTATCTTATTTGTGGGTGTCAGATAGGGTGACCAATTAACTATTATTATTTTCCCTTTTGCTAAATATTATATCCATATGCTTCTTTCCAATTAGATGAGTTATAATTATTTTAATATCATTCCAGAAAGAAGAGGTCTTGATACCCCCTCTCACAATGGGAAATATGATGGCTTGGGAAAATCCTTTCTTTACTCTTGAACGAATACACCACTGACCAAATAAATTGAAAAATTTATTATATTATGTATATATGATGAAGTCATAAATTTTAAATATCATGGATTCACCATATTTCTATGTAGGACAAAGTAAGATACATTATTTATTTTTTTATTTTAGAAGACAACTTACGTCAAGGAAAGTTAAACATCACTTAGTATCTAGACGAGTATGAAACATTATATCTACTATTGAATCCAATTTTTTACTAATTTACTATTTAAAAATTTCCCACTTCACATATTAATATCATCATTTCTTTTGTTAAAACTATCAGTTGGATAGTGTGCATAATTGAAATAAGAAGGATCACTATTATATATATGAAATACAATAAATGAATCAATGTTGACCTCCTAGGTATTAAAGGTCATACAATCTTTAGGTCGTCCTTACAAGTTCACTAAAAGTGGGGGATTATCATCAAAAAAATATTAATCTCTTAATTTCTTAAAATTTATATTTAGGATGAAACTAATGATTAATAATTATAATGATATGAAATTCATAATTTATCATACCATCAATATCTCTTTTTACAAAATTGTACAAATTTCTATGTGGATTTCAATGTAGGAATCTCCATATCACTTATAGCTTAACTAACAGCCACATTTACATCTCATTAACTTTTTATATTATATGGAATTCCCTATTGATCTTCATGTGTATATTAAGGTCTTCTATGGTGTGTTATGCATAAACAGATCATGGATGATTGATAAAACTATTCTAGAATATTTATTTTCCTCCCATTAGAAATTTCTTGTTTTTAAACATATAAACACATTCTAGCCATACCCCAAGCTATTAAATCAAATAATTATGGAAATGAAAAATCAAATATCTTATAGATTCATAATTTCAAAAATAAATGGATAAATCATTCATTATGTGCCTTCGTTTTTAATTTTTTCAATTGAAAGTTCCCCAAAATGATCTATATACAAAAATATGGTATCAAACTTTTCTAAAAATGTGTTCATTTAAAAAAATTGGGTGGATGCAGAACATTATTTAGAATATTAATCTACTACATTAGATAATTTGAATGTTCTCTTAGATATTTTTGATGGCCCTAAATACAGTATGATATATATTACTACGCTTATTTTCAATTATAATAGATTAAAAATATATGATAACATTTGAAACCTTTTTTTAGTTGTGGAGGATATTATATGTGGTTGGAATAAGAAAAATGTGTCTTATTAGGGTGTTTTGAAAAACAAATACTAAAGAGACTAGAAATTTTTTTGACAAGGGAAATTCACATAATGAATGGAAATTGATGATGTGAATGTACTCCAAGATAAACCCCATGAATTTGTATATGTAATTGTAGCTTATTCATTATGTGAGATTTAAATTCACATTCTTAATGGGTCATAGCAATTTTTATTGTGAAGAAACACATCATTTTTCGTATAGGTTTTTTATAAATTCATGACATGGTTTCTTATTTCATGCTATGATTATGTTTAGTTCCCATTGGATCCACATCCTGGTGTGTTTTTTCTACATCCATCTCTCTTCCTACTAATATATTTCGTAGGCCCTCTGCATTTGATTTTGGGATCTTCCCTCCAATAAAAACTCATTTCTTCAATGCTTGAACCCACATTTGATCCTATATGTCCAATTTAGTAATAACGTCTTTAGTCATGGTAAATTATCCTCTATTTTCAATGACCAAAATAAATTATAACATCAGTTTTTATGGTTGTTTCAGTGTTTTTTTCTTCATATCAATATGGTTTTAGTGATCATTGATAATGATGGAATTTGTATTAAAGTACATTGATTCTACAAAATTCATGTACTAAGACAATTTTTGGGAGTGGATCTTCCACATTACTTTTATAGGGTAAAAACAATTTGGGTATCATTTCATTTTTTTGGATCTTGTGTTGCTTATATTCATTTAAAAAGACCCTTTCCCTGATTTTCATTATCATTCATGGGGCAAGAATCCCTTGACATAATTTTATGTCTTATAAATTCTATTGGAATAATATTCGGAAAAATATTTCATCCATGACATGTTCATGTGTGAATTGTATATACATATCTATTATTGTTATACATCTTGAAATGAAACAATATTTGATTTTTCATTTCAAAACTATATAATATCGGATCAATTTCTTTTCTACATCAATTTTTGTAGGTTTATCCTTGTATTATATCACACAATAGTGATATGTTATGAGTGAGGCCATTAAGATTAGTAATATTCCTAAAAAAATGTATGCGTCTAAATTTTTTGTAATTTTCCATCTCTCTAGGGGGATGTGTTTGGTGGACATATTACATTTTTTCACACATGGATGCAGAATAAAGAGATCCATTTTCTAAGGTTCATATATATATTTTGCACCACATTGGTATATAGTTATGATATCTATACCCTATTTACATCAATGTAATATAATTATATATGTTATGGAAATATGTTATGGGTCATTAGAGGTGACCTGCAGATTCTTTTTCACACAACCTACTCAGAAATTGTAGTGAGCCATTACAATTCTAGAACATGGATCGAGTGAAGAAAAATGAACTTATAATGGATGGTTTAGGAGGATATAAAGAAGAAGTAGTGGTTACTCGAGGGAATTTGGAGCAGATTTATTCTGATGCCACTTTTATTTATCTAGCATAAATTTTTTTATTCTTTTGTGTGTTACGTGTTTTTGAATTAGACATGCCTTAAGACTTGTTCATTGGTTTTAATTTTATATTATACTAATCTCTTTGTTATTTTTTATTACATACATATTGATTATTGATATATTTATTTTTAAATACTATGATCTTACCCTATACTAAGGCCATATCCTTTGCACACACTTCTGTAGGTCCTCTCCACTAGTCAAAAACAGCTTTGGAAAAGGGAATGCACACATTATATCATGTGGAACCACAAGATCGGGCTTCAGGTTTTGTTCCATGATGTTAAAAAATTCTACATGATTGGTTTATATATGGGTAATAATGGGCCTTTAGGATGTAGTGTTTTCTATAGAGATCACAATGTAAACATCCTTGATTTCTTTTATAGTTCTCAGGATATTTTCATTTCCAGTTAACCTAGGATACATGGATTCATCAATGCAGTTAATATTTCTATTAAAATAGAATAGTAAAATATATATCTAGAGAGTGAATTCATGACCTTATTTTTTTTAATAAAAAAGAATGTACATCTATCATACAGTTTGATAGTGCAATGGAATTAGTTCCTTGAATTCCAAAACTATATTGATTACTTTATCACCCATGAATATTAGGAATAATTTTTTTCCCAATATACTATCCAATATAGATGTTAATAGTTGTAGCCTCATCTATTTGGATGATATATCTTCTCAACTATTATATTATAATGAAAGTGAATTTGGTAAAACATTGTATTAAAGGATAATATTATATTATATTTTTTTTATAATGGATACATTGATATATAAGAGATGTTAGTTTTTTTAAATAATCCATTGATGTAACAAAAAAATGTAGAATAAATAGTCATTTTATACCAAATATGAGGAAATATTGTATTATCTTGTTTCCAATTTTATAATTTCCAATTCAGTAATAACATGATGTTTTTTCTCAAATACCCCATTTACAATTTTATGTAACTATTACAGTATAAAAATAACTCAATGTGTAATTATTTTTAAGATAGAGAGAATTAGAACTCAAGTCCTCTCACAGAACTTCTTAGTATCTTATTTAGGACTCTGAATTATTATTGACATATTTTGGAAATTATTTGCAGTAATAGTACATATTACCCCTGTTATGATGGAGAATGACTAATACAATTCTTTTATTGATAATATATTCAGAGGTCCCCAATCATCATTCTCATTGGTGGGATAACAATGTATAATTTTTTATCCATATATTGAGGAAATGCATAATTTATCCCCATATAATGAGGTAGATTTTATAGTGGTGTAGGGATCAGAACCATTAAAGTGGCATACAATTTATTAGGGGTAAGGGAACAAGAACTGATTTTTACTGATTCTTTCTAATGAGTAACATCAAATTTTTTGTAATGTAATAATGAGTTATTGGTTCCTTTTATGGTTATCAAACTATATCAATCAATATTCCTTTTACGGTCATGAGTCATGGACCATAATGACTTAGAGTTTAAGATAATATTATTTTTATAAAATCAAAGAGGTTTAATGTAATATTAAATTGACTAATAGGTGAGAGTTATCTAGAAATTGATAGTTTTAGATATCGACATGAGTAGTCCATTTTGGTTTAACCTCATATATGAATATGGTGATGGAAGGTTAGAGACTTTACAATAAATGAATTCCATTAGTTATTTATTACAACTAGAATCAAGAGGATGAATTTACAATTGAGAGATATGGAATCTAATATTCATTAACCCTGATAATTATCCTGATCCTAGACGAGTCACACAAAATTACCATTAGGTTTAATCTTTATTTTCAAGGTAATTCATTATTGAGTGTACATTGATGACCCACCCATAGAGGGAAAATTATGATTAAGAGTTTTATCATTAGATGTGATCCTTAAATTGTCAATGGAATAAATGATCCAATTGGTTAATTTTGGTGTTCATGAATAAAAATTAATATATATCAAGATTATATAGCGGGCTCCTATGAAAAAATTTCATTATAATGTCTTGTGCTATATATAAAAGAATCACTACTATCATTTTTGAAATTAATTTTCCTAATGTAGAATTCATGGCTGAATAGGGATCCTAGTGAATCTTATGTAACTAGTATGAGGACATATGCGATGAAAAGACATGGATTCCTTATTCGATGGTCTACAAAAGATGGGTTCCACTGTACATGGTATCTCTTGGTGCATGGGTTCCTATGTCTATATAAAAAATGTTATGCATGAATTACAGTTGGACACCGAGTTTACAAGTTACCATTATGGACTTTTAAACAATTGGGAATGGATTTGTGGGGGGTAAACCTAAGACCAAACATTAGTGGGTCTCGTAGGATAGGTACCCCCTCATAGTGGGATATCTAGGTATTGTGGTACATATTAGAGGCTTGTACTAATCTTATGGGAGGTTATTCAAAGGTTTAACATATATTTCCACTGAAAAATTCTTATAAATCTTGAGATCTCTTTAAGAGGGTTCTTTCACTATAGAGAGGTTTCGACATGGAAAATTCATCTCTTTTTAATGTGCTATGTGTATAGAAATCAAATGATACAAATAATACGCATTTAAATTAATTCTATAAGATTCAATGATAATGAAAATCAATTGAGTTATAGGTAATAGGAAGTTAGAAAATAGACTAGTTGATATATTCACTTAAATATTGTCATTATCTATCCAACATGATATAGGATTATTATGTGTACTTTTATTTGAAAATGGAAGTTTTATTCTAGGTATGAACTAAAATGATTTTTGTGTAATGATGTTCACTAGAGAGGGGTGGTGAATCATCATTTGTCTTATTTATAATTTTTAAATAAAAAAGTGTACTCTTCGACTAGTAATATCCTCTAACCATTCATTTGTTAAATTATATCCTTTATAAGTGAGAAAAAGAAAAAAATATAACTATAGATAACACCTAAAATATTATAATTTTATCTAATTTAAAAGATAACCCCTCTTACTATATATGGTTCAATTCCAAAATTCAAACATTCACTATATTAATTTTCTAAATCATACATGATATCCCCAAAAAAGCCTCTTCAGCATCTCGATTGTTTTATTGTTCTATAAATAGATTTTAATATATATATTTATAAATACATGAGATATAATAAAATTATAATGACTCCCACTAGTGTATACATGTTTCATCTAAACACACTGTTCTAAAATGTCACCAATACACTGTGGGGTGTGACTGAATTAAAGTTATAAGAACTTCTTCCGTGAGGATATTCATTTATTACCGATTGATATTTTTCAAATGTTATATAAATAATAAAATATATATCCCCAATCAACCATGATTTTATAATTTTGTTATTAATATTCACTTATGTAGTAGTATAAGATAAATTATTTTAGAACCAATTTCTCTATCCTGTTTCATTCTTCTTGGCTTTAATTTCAATGATTTAGGGATATCATTGGGTAGGACTTTGAACATAATTAAACCTTTAATTTATTTATCTTCATCATTGAAAAATAGGTTTTTCAGTATTATCATAACATTATGCTTCAATCTCATTTAAATACAGAAAAAAATTATAGTATTGTATTATTGGATCATCATATTATTAGTGAAATTATATATTAATTTTATTCTTTGAATTTCTATCAGATATTTTATTCACATAGATTTTCAAAAAATATTTTCTATGAAAGATCATTGTAATAGATATAATATATCTATAATACTTAGTTTTTAAACTAACATGATATATAGTGTTACAAAAACATTATATTTCATCAATTATTATATTCTCATAATCTTTATGACTACATTATAATATATAGTGAAAACCGTCATTCATATAATAATCGTAGCCTATAAACCCAAATACTATGTTAAAGACATAATACATATTTTAAAGTATCTGATTCAAATTAATATGGCCCAGTATTTTTCATTCAAAATACCAAAAACCAAGTTAATCTTACGTCACTTGCTTCCTGAAGAACATTTGTTTACATTTTGGGGAATTTTGAATCACTAATATATATCAATATCCATATCTTCTTATGATCTTTTTTTCAATATGACCAAATTTTATAATTTCACAATTATTTATTAATATATCTTAATTAATTTTTTTACCTGAATAACTTATAAACATATTTCATTTAAATATATTTTTTCACTTCCTATGGAAGAATAAACATATGAAAGGGTGGAATAAATATTATTATAATATTAATAGATAATATTATAAGTGCATAAGAAAAATAAAATGGAATTTATACCAGTAAAAATGTTGAAAATAAACAATGTGAAATGGTATAACTATTAAAATAAGTTTGACACACAAGTGATAGAAAAATATTGATCCATTTAAAAATATTGCATTGTCAATGATTCATTTAAACTTATTTGACGAATAAAGATAATGGGATGGTAACACAGATCATCAAATAGTCATCATAGAATCACCTAAGTAGAATAAATTCCATATTATATTAAAATTAAATTAAAATAGTAAATTTTTTCTCTTATGATCTACTAATATTTAGTATTATTCTTCATCTCTTAGGAGTTACATAAAATAGTTCACTTCATCCATTGAACAAATTCAATGTATGGATATAATGGACATACCCATCCTTGTTTTACAACACAATAAACAATACTTATTTTGTAACTAGACCACCCATACTCGATTTATGAATTCCACCCATAAATCATCCACACATATGTAAATGAAACATAGAATTAGAAAAACATTTAGATGCTTTTATATTTTCAATATAATACCCATCAAAACAAACCTCAATAATTTTTATCTTGATTTACCCATTAAAAACATATGTGTTCTCTTAAAATCACATCAAAATAAGAATAATTAATCCAATGAAATAATAAGGATTATATATTTTTGTAAAAAATCCCCATTGTACCATTGAAAAAATTAAATGATATTTCTATATAAAAAATATAAATTTAAAAGATGATTTATATAATTTCATTTTAGTTGGAAAATATCATTTTATTTTGATGTTGTTTTAAATAAAATTAACAACAATAATGAGAAAAATAATTTCATTGAAAAAAAAATGTGGATATTAACATAAACCTTAATGTAAATAATATTTATGATAGTGTTAAATTTAATTCGTGGCGTAAATGTTAGAAAAGTGACCCCTTTCACAATTCAGATAAAAACTATAAGAAACAACATTGGAAGATGATAAAAATGTTACTTTTAAAGAAATTTAGTGAATGTTAAATATAGTTTAAATTTAATTTAAAAAAATTTATTCATTTAAAAATATATTCCCTGAAATATTTTTATTATTATGGATATAAAATAGAAAATATTCCCTTCTAAAAAAATTAATGCATGGTTTTCAATAAAATCATCGTTTTATCTAATTATGGGTCAATATGTGTAGAATTAATTGAAAAAAATTAGACCACAAAAAATAAAGTGAATGGAATAATATTTATGTGGTTTAATAAACTATGATGATATAATTTCTAGAAAATTTACCTAAAAAATAAAAAATCCTGACAATAAATGATATTTTATAAAATTGTTTTTAATACCATGGTATCATTTGAACCCATGTCTATCAACAGAAATATTTTGAAGAGGATATGTACACCCCATTAATTACAATATATAATATTAAAAAATTATATAATGTGTATGTATTAATGTCATAAAAATTAAAACATGGTTATTAAATTGAATTGTGTCCACATTAATTGTAATTAAGACCATAAAAACCTAAGGAATATTTAAAAAAAATTGAATCAATATTTATAGAAATAGAAAAATTCAAAGGAAAATTAAATATAATGTAAAAATATTAATTCATGATATAATATCTCAATAGTTGGTATATAAAATTTATAAATTTAGGTGCATAACATGACACATTTATTAAAAAATAATATAGAGATGAATAATTGATAGGTAGATTGTATCATCAATGAGATAATAAGTAATTGATATGATTTAGTGTAATCATTTTAAAACTATATAAATAAATTATAAATAAAACATAATATAATAATTTGAAATTTTATATGTATTAATTTAATAATAAATTAAATGATGTATAAATATAACCAATTTAATGGATATTATGTTTAGAAATCCATATCCTCGAGTCTGAACTGGATATGTATGTCCTTTAACTCATATATAATAAAAATATATTAATAATTTACTTCTTTTAAAAAATATTGTTTTTCACTTGTCGAAAATAATTTTATTTCTTTCATTTTAACGATATTTTTATTACATGATCATTTAAGCCCATGTCTTCTATTTTGATGATGTTTATATCATAATTTTAGAATATCTTTTGTATGTTAACTGTAGTAAAAGTGTTCACAGTTCCCTAATATCTAGAATTTTATTCATGACATATTTTTAATTCTTTCACCTAAAATTAAATTTATATTTCAACCATGAAAATGGTTCCAGAAAAAAATATTTATATAATTTTGCAAACATATAGTTCAAATGTACACATGAGTGACATTTTTCATTTTCCAATGAATGAAAAAATATTATTGAAATGAAATATTATACAAAAATAATTAAAGTAATTTTTTTATAAATATTCATATAATTCATTAAAAACATCCCTATAATGAACCATGATATGAGAAACTGAATAGCGATGTGCATCTCTATGCGGAAACATTTATTACTATATTCGAACGTGTAAAGATTACTTTTTAAAAATATTTTAATGGATTGATGATAAATGATATATTATATTGCTAAAATTAGAACTAAAAGATAAATTTAATATATATTCTTTATAGTCTTCCTAAAAACAATCCTTGAATTACTGTGATGATAAATAAATTCATAGTTTTATGAGGCGGTAGTCAGTACATATGCATGAATGATGGTTTTCTATCCCATTTGGTAGAATAAAAAATAAATAATGTTATGAATATAAAATAATAAATTATTATTATATGTATCATAGTGATTTATTTATTGGAACATTTTTTATAGAATTAAAGGAGGTAGAAGAAGATTTAAACTTAAAACACATGATTTAGATGATTACCTCCATGTTAGAGGGATGACTTTGGATTACACATTATAAATTATAGGATATAATGATGAAGAAAATTAGACAACTAAGACTTGGAGATGAAATTTTTTAAATATTTTTGGTTGATCAATGTTTGTATTAATTTATCAATATGTTTAAGAATGATAGGAGGGATGGTGTAAATTTATATGTCAGAAGGGGGGAACTCTTGGAATAACATAATGTAATAAAATAATATAAATTAATTTAAAATGATTGGGAAAAAAGTTTAAATATTTAGTATCTAGGATGATAATATTTATAAATACATTAATCCAATTAAATTTATATATTATTTGGTGACTCATTATGCCTAGTGTCTATTTTTTAACACATGTTTACCGAACATAAAGATCACTTTTACAAAAATATTTTTACCGATTATGGATTATTAGATATACTATAAAAGTAATAGTGAAAAATAAGTGAAAAATGTTAGATATTATAAACCATATTTCATTCAATTATATAATTATAATATTTTATTGAATTTTAAAATATTTTAAAAACCTGTATTATATAAAATACCTAAGTATCATTTTCAATACTATTCATATTATTTAACTTTTGTAAAATTTATAGACTATAATTTAGTCTTAATGTCATATTTTTACCACATTAATAATAAATTATATATGTAATAAATTTTCCAGACACCATAACACATCATAAAATAATAATTATAATATTTTTAAAATCATTTACTTGATATTTTTACTGTTTTTATAGGCATTGTTTCAGTGATACATAACAATTTTAGGTAATTATTTCATAAAAAATTAAAAAAATAACATCATAAAATATTTTATATATGTATGCAATAAACGTTTATAAAAATTAACAAGCTGTTTCTATCCCTGTCAAAAACATTATAGATATTAAGAGAAAAATAGACATGATAGAATTTTATTTTAGTTAAATTAAAATAAAGGTATTTCTCGATTACAAAATGGTACAATAAGAATTATTTTAGATTACATTATGTGACCAGTGCATTTATAACCCTAAAATAAATTATAGTAAAATGTTTGGATTATTTTAATGCCTTATATCATGGTTTTAAACTTGTTATACAAGTTAAAACCTTACCATCTTGGAATTTTTTTTAACAAGGTTCATATTCATTAAAACCTAAAAAAATTAACTATTTACCAAATGTGTACATGTAGTGTCAATATATAAGACTAATTTTTTTAAAAAATTAAATTCATAAATGTCACAGAAATTGCATTAAATTTAATAATGAAAAACATATTGAAATTGATATTCAAAAAATACAATTTTTTGTGTAAACAAACTTCTATACCCAAAATAAGAATAAATATTATTCCAATGAAATTATTTATATTATTAATAAAAAAATTTATTTTTATTAAAAAAAATTAGTATAAAAATAATTTAATTGAAAATATTGTACTCTATAAAATTGTTGATTTTTTACTATTCAATGAAAAATATATCATTTAGAAAAATACATCCATTAAATTCAAATATAAATATGTTTTTATTATTTCCAAAATGATGTAAATTTTATAAGATAATATTTCTAAATGTTGAATAAAATAATAATAATTTTTTCACACAAAAAAAATTAATTTTGAAGAAAATGTATTTTTGATGCATAAAATTTCATTCCTAAAATGAAAGGTCATATTTTATTAATAATTATCCAAAAAAAAAATTTTTGTTGGAACACAGTAAATATATTTAATAATTTTATTATGTTAAGTGATACCCACCATTTCAATTTATAAGTAATAACAATCATATTTATACAATATTATTTTCACAGTCAGTTTAAGCTAGGTGTTTTGTGTTATGTACACAATAAAACACAATGATATTTTTAAAATCCCTTGGAATTTAATTATCCCCCTCTGATAAAATTTTTCCATTAAATTTCATCATAAAATAGGGTTCTCAAGATAATAATATTTTTTAAATAAATTCATGACCTAAATCATAAAATAATTTAACAAAACATTATTTTTAATAGAAAAAATTGATGTAAGAAGGTCATAAATAATAAAAAAAATAAATTGGTTCTTATGGAAAAAAAATTTATTTTTAAAATAATTAAGTATATTTATTTAATTCATTGATCTTAAGAAATTTAATTATCATTATAATGTAAATGAAACAAAACCATAGATCAATGAATTGTAAAAAAGACCACCATTTATTCACTAATGATTATAAGATAGATATCGTGTGAAAATAAACATACACGAATTTTTCAAATCCGTAAAAAAAATTAACCCTTTGGATTCATTGTTAAATCAGTTTCCCCCGCAATCTCACCCTATATTCCAAATAATTTATATCAAGGATGAATATTTTTTAATGCCAAATAAATTATAATTAATGTTAAATATATAACATTATCTATATAATAAGAAAAAATTTATTCCTCAAGTATTTATTACAAAATAAAATTTTAAAATAATTTAATTTCATATAAAAAATGAATGAACCATCAGATGAATAAATTATACATCTTACTATAAAATTTCACAAAAACATCAATTTTAAAACATAGATTGTTCCATAAATAAGAAACCACATATATAAATTAACTATAATAATCTCATAATTAAATAATTTTTAAACTCATCGGTTTTCTTATACCTCTCATCTCACATCCGCCAAAATTCAATATCAATATTTTAAAATAATTTTTTGTTTTAAAATTAAGGGTTACATTTACCGCAACCAAATAAAATTTCTCCAGCCATTTCATTAGCCACTATAAAATAACATTATTTAAAACATCAATGGGGTGTCTATTCCTTCGAAGATATGATCATTCTTAAACATATAAACCAATGATGATATCATGGACTCTTCAGTTAAAATCACATGAAAATATTCTAGTCACCAATTTTACTTAAACCCTTACACTGATATCAACTATAACTCCCCAGGCCTATAAATCATGACCATGTTATTAAATCATAATAATTAAAATATTATCTTCGATACCAATGAATATGACCTAATTTTTTCCAATCAAATTTATCAAACCAATGTGAATATTTATTCACAATCATCCATAAATTATTATTGTATTATGTTTAAGAAAATTAGGAAAAAAATGTTACGTAGCAATAATTATGTCATCAAGTGACCATTATTAGTCTCATATCCTAATGCTTTAAGGGGCTACAATAGACACACCCACGCTAGTTTTTTAATATACCCACACTGCTTTTTATTATAATGTGACAAAAACTAATTGTTTTATATTATAACCACCCATCCATAATCTATACATATTTTAAAGTACCACATAATGAAAAAATATATCTTTTCACTTTTTACCATGAATCCCGTAAAAACAACCATTATTCAATTTTATCTTCTTTAACACATGGAATAGAAACAATTATACGAAAATAAATTTTGAAGAATAATAATTAATAAAGAGAAATAATGTGGATGATATCATTATAATGTATTAATATTTTACCATTTGAAAAAATAAAGTATATTTCCATATATTTAAGATATATTTAAATGAAAATTTATGAAATTTCATTGAAAATATAGTAAATATAATTTTCTTTTCATAAAATTCTATATAAAATTTCCCAGAATATTTAGGGAACAAATTTAATTAAAAATAACCAAGGGATCATGTAACTAAATATTCAAATTAATAAATTGATCATATGTTGTTAGGTGATGTTATTTTAGTAAATAATCTAACAAGTATCCAGTTATCACTTTCAAAAAAAATATATTCACTGTTTTTAATAAAAAATTAATTTATATTAATAATTTCATAAGAATGAAAAATATTAATGAAAATGAAGTAAAAAAATACAACATATAAATGATAATTCCTGAAAATATTTTAAATAACTAAGACATGGAAGACAAAACATTCCACAGCAAAAAGTTACACAAACCCGATTTTTCCTTCAATTAAATTTTATCATCTTATATAAAAATGAGAGGTAAATTAAATAAAGTCATTTAAATATTAGAAATAATCCTAGGAGTATAATATATATGTGTTTCACTAAATTAATATCCTAAAATTTACCCCAATTTGACATTGATCATAAATAATCCTAATAAGACTTGAAATTGTAATAAAATTCTTAAACCACTATATTATAATTCAAATCCATTTCCATTAAGGGAATGAATGAGAAATGGAACTTTATATAACAAGAATCAAACGTGATAATATGTATATATTACTCCAATGGTAATTAATTATACTATATAAAATAACTCATGGTTTATAAGACAAATTAAATCTCAAATAAATAAAATTGAAACAATAAAATCCCTAAAAACAATTATAACATCAGAATAAATATATCATGAATGAGATAAAATCAAAAAAAATATAATATAATTATAAAATGAGTATTCATCATAAAATATCTAAATAGGTATCACACACACACTATAAAATTAGGTAAGTTCATAATATGAGACTTTTATAGAGCAAAAAATATTGATATGAATAATTATTACATTAATCTTATCAGAAATGTGAGAATTAAACAATGAGGTGATTATGTGTAACAATTTTAAAACCACATAAAAATTTTACAAAAAAGGAAAAAAAATTATATATATTTAATAATTTATCATGTAGTAATGTTATAATTTAAGTAAATATATAACTGAATGAATGAAAAATATCTTACAAAACCTATTACATTGAGTCCTAATATGTTACACATGTCCTTTTAAATTGTTTTAGAAAAATTATATAATTTATTTTTCTTGATGACTTTTACTAGTTTATTACCTTCTAATTAATAAATTTATTTCAATTATTTTAAAAAAAATTCAATACATAATAAATTACTTATATGACATTTCATTTGACGAAGATCAGTACCTAATTTCAAGAATATATTTTAATAAACAATTGAAATAGCAGACAATGTTCCAAATTCTCCATAATTTTATTCATGATAAAATTATAAATTTGATACATTAAATATATCATTATTGTTAGCTATCTAAGAGAATTATGAAAAACTAATTGCACTAGTTGACGAGAATGTTGCGTATAAGTAGTAATGGGAACCATTTTAATTTCTAAATGGACATAAAATTAAGAAATTAAATAAATTATTATATTTATATAATAATTATATTGTTATGAAAATAAAATAAATACACTAAATTTTTCCCCATGACCAACCATGAGAGGAAATATTTAAAAAAATGCATCGCTACATGTATAATATTGTACCTATATAAGTACATGGGATGATTCAATGTTTTGAGGATTATATGGATTGGATATAGAAGATATATTATCTCTATAAATTCCAAATTATATCAATAATATCTTATAAATAAATATATGTATATATATACATTCAATATATCACAAGAAGAAGACATTTACAGTGGGCATGAGAAAAGAAATACATCAACTCACATGGCGGTAATCAATACATTCACATAAAGGACGAATTCATCTCCCATTTGATACATAAAGAGATGAATTAGGTTATTATATTAATAGAATATCATATAATTATATGGAAAATACAAATGTAATTATATTTGATTAGTTATTATTGAAAATATAGAGAGTAGAAGAATAATTAAAATTAAAATTCTTAGTAAATATGACTACCTCCTCTTTAAAAATCCGCCTTTTTATTACACATTGATAATTATAACATTTTCTTTTGTAGAGAAATGTACATCTAAAATGATGAGATAAATGCTGGAAATTGTTTAGGATAGATACTAGTTGTTCTAAATGGATCGAAATGTGTAATGGAGATATTATATGTGGTTTTCTTTTATTTGTTTGGGGTTGGATGTCTTACAACTGCTTAATGAATTGAATTAATATAATTTAATATTTATGTTCAAGTGGAAAAAAGTTTACATATTTATAATATATGATGTATATATATATTAATCATCTCTTAAAATAACATTTATAAAAGTTTATTCTATGTTTTGATCCATATCTCTTTTTTTAATCTCATTAGATACCCTACATAATGATTATTAAGATGAAAATATTATTACTCATTGGGTGAAAAAAATTTACTTTAAATGGAAATGTAACCCAAAGTGGATAATGGAAGAAATTACTTATTATATCCCATTAACATGGGAAAAATCACGATTTTAAGGAATTTTAAATCATTTATTAATATATTTTGATACATAATATACCATTAAAGTAGTTATTTGAAATATTCATAAAATTCGACTTTAACAATATATCAAGATATAAATTTAACATTAATATAACATCTGGAAAAATAAATAATATATTATATTTATATAAAATAATCATGTCATTCCATAAGACACATAAGAAATATTAATTTTAATGTTAAAAAAAATAAATTACTTGATTTTTCTACTACTTCCAATGGTAATGTGCCAATGTTTATAAGGAAGTTAAGGAAATTATTTAATACCTAAAAACTATATATAAATTAAAATCATATTAATTACCCGCATTAAAAATAACATTTGATAATCATTTATAAATTTTTTCTTTCTGAACTAAATATATTTTGGACATTTAAAATAATAAAACATATTTTTTCTCCTTCACATTAAATATTATAATTGTTTTTATCAAGGAAATATTGAGATAAAATGACTTATTTTTGATGATTTGAATATTGTTTTCTAATTACACTCACAATAAAAATTATTTTTATGGATTATATTAATTCCTAATTTTAATGTCTTAATTATGTTATACATGTCTTATAATTTCTATAAAGACATTAGTTTTTCAAAGGGTACAATCATTGTGATCAAAAATAATGTTTAATTATTTACCAAATTCATATACATGGATTCCTAATTTGGAATCCATATTTTTAAAAACTATTTATATAACTAGAATATATTGCATATAAAATAAACCAACATAACAATGGAGACAAGAGTTTTCAAAAAATGAATTTTGAAGAATGAAAGAAAATATATACTATAATTAATACTATATCAAATTCTAAAAACCTTAAATAATTTATTTTTAATCAAAATTAACTAATAAAAATTTCAAAACAACATCATTCATTCTAAATATTTGAACGGAGATGATGTCTTTCTATAAAATTGGTATTTCTCACTATTCACTAAAAAATTAATATTTTCAGAAAAATGACAAGATTTATTATAATAATTATATTGATATTAATATTAATAGAATATAATTTATCAAAAGTAAATTTTCTAAAATTTATTATAATGAATTATATTATATTATTAGACAATGGAAAAACATTTTTGTGGAAAATTGATTTTGAAATTATAAAATGAATTACTAAAATTTGAGTGATTATTTATAAATAATTATTAAATGTATATATATATATATATATATATATATATTTAGTAGTAATTTTATAAATTAATTTAATTATGCGGTTACTTATTTTCATTCCATCCAATTCAACAGATGGGTAATACCGATCATATTTAAATAATATTATTTATATCTTCGTTTAGCCTCGGTTTTCCATGCCTAGTATGCTATCAAATATAAGGTTATACTTTATTCCAAGGGAATCACAATGAAACTAATCCGTCATTTAATGAGATAAATATATCTTTTATTATAAATTAATGGTTATGATTTGGAAAATCATTTCATGAAATAGCTGTAATATGTTATTCTCATTCCATAACTCAAAGTGGTGTGGCCTTATTTTAATATGTGACTATACCTAAATTTATTATACAATACTCTAATTTAGTATTCGTATTCAATAATATTGTTTTTTATCACATCGCATCAAGGATTCATAATATTTAATTTTTAATTACAATATAAAATCATCACTTTGGCATCCCTATATTTCTCATGCTACCAAAACTATTTAACCATTATGTATTTTATTGTTATAAATAAATAACATAGTGAGGATATAGGACATTACCATATTTTCAATCAGTAAAACTTATATATAGATTTCTACCCTCACATATCATATTTATTATTTGGAAAATATCGAATCTTACTAATTCTTGTGTATCATCATATATCATAATTACATTAGTTTTTTTTAAATCAACATTCCCTCTGAGTACATAATCAAATTCATGGTGATGAAAGGTTTTTTGGATAATATTACCTTTCAAATTCCTAGTGTGGGTCTGGATTTATCAAAATTCTACCATTTAATTTTATCACTTTTATTCTCTTAAATTTAACAATTCTATGTTTTTAGATTACATTATGTGGATAATTCTTACATATCTTGGTGCCATAAAAATAATTTCATATATTGTATTTACATTTCATGGAATTCATATACATGTCACTCAAATTATGTTCACATATTCCATGTATTTGATAATTGTTAGCTGTAGATTATCGATAATATACATATATAATTTTTACATATGCATTCCATTGTGAGATGAATTATTTTACGTAATTTCTTCTCCATTAATTAGTTTCATGTATGACTATGAGTGCCAAAAAATTTACAATTTATATTTTTTAAAATATGGACTAAAAATATTTATTTCCATTTATAACCCATAAATATATATATATATTTATTCATGTCCCCCCATCTATTTCTGAATTCTAAATCTATCTCAACTATGCTCAATACTTCTTCAAAACATATGATGGATTTTCTAACCAATAACAATAATCACAAAATATCTCACCTGAAATTATAATTTGTAAAACAGTTCCTAATTCTCCTCAACATCATTTATAAGTCATTTTTAAATATATAATATTTTTTCATCATGAAAATAATACATCATTAAAACCTCATTAATTCTAGCATCAAACATATACTTACTTAGTCCTTTATCCAATAAAAATTTAATGATGATCGATTTATAGATTTGTACCTTTGAATATCTATATATGTATATCTGCATTTTTTTTCTAGGATTCGGCATGGGGTTTTGGTGTTTTAGGACCACCCAATTATTATATTAAAAATAGTAATTTGTTTTATTACATGTGAGTGAATCATTTCATTGGAAATTTATTTTCCCATTGTTCAATACCAAGGTTGAGAAATCTATGAAAACCATTAAATCCAGAGTGTGTGTTGTGCTCTATGGTAGACCTAAAGATTGTAAGGGTTAGATGTTTTGAGTAAATCATCCCTTTATGGGAGAGTTTAATTAAAATAAACTATTTTTTATATTTTTTATATACTTTTTAAAAAATTACCTAACCTAAATCACTCTATTAAGTTGTCATTGTGAACTTTCTACAATGTTTGCCACATGACACTGGGATTCATTTAGTGGGGTAATTGGTATTCTATATTGGCAAATCATATTAGTTGATCATGTGGGATTATATCAAGATGGATTGAGAGGTATTGAATGTAGTGGGTCTTCATCATCACTGGGAAACATGTTCTTCACCAATTATCGATCCTAAATCGTGGAAGGGAAAAAATTATTTGGATTATTCAATTTTTATTGAATGATTAAGCAAGAATTATTATCTTCATTACTTTTTTTATCTATGATTTATGCTGTTCACTAGATCCTCAAAATTTAGTAACTCTATTTATTTGATTTAGGTATTCCATTTCACATAATATTACCCTTGATAAAATGATTATGTGATTTTTGTCTATGAACACATTGAACATGATTTATTATATTTACATATGTATTTTACCCTATGTTAGTCATTGTTATCATTTTTGTCCAATGGTGTTATGATTCGACTTTTCTGGGGAGAGATTGAACGCGATTTAAGACCCAAATTCATGGATATTTCAAAACCCAATATGGAGTCACAATTTGTATAAAAATAATAACATGTTTTGGTTACACGTGAGGAATCCATATATTCTAGAGTTGGGGTATAAATAGATATATTTTAAAATAAATGAAAATGAATTTTGTGGGGTTCTAGTGGATATAATCCAGCCACCAGTGATAGATCAGGAAAAGATGGCCCCAGATTTGAGATGGTTTTTTTGTCTTATAGAAAACATGACTACGATTGTTGATCAATGAATATGTTTGTATATATCAATGGTATTATACCTAAACCATGAATAAAAAAATTATTCTAGGAATACACGTCTTGTAGTCTTCCATTAATGGACCCTAGTGTTTTGGGGATGATAAGGAACATACATCGTGTGGCCAGGCCCATATGTTGTGTGAAGTCACCTGGGATCCCAAGATATGTGTCAACTACACTTTACTGAGGCTTAGTGTTACATAAAATATCATGTACATTAAGATTATATGTGAACTCATATAGGAACAAATTCATGTCTTCGTACCCACGAACAACCCGATACAAGGCCTCTAATAGGGGCATGACATGTAGTAACTAAGATAATCCATATGTTAAAGAGAATGAAAAACAATACATTGTCATGACTAAGAGAAAATGACAAGGTCCCATATAAAAAATAAATGACATATATTACCCTTACACATATTATAGTACAAGTGGTCTTGTCAATCTGTGTGTATGTGAGGAAAAATCTTGGAGTCTAAGTGAGGTATCTTACTTTATTAACAATAGTACACATTGTGTATGTTACTTAGGAAATTATTCATCGAGTATCTCCATCCTTCGACTAATATATTGTCCAAAAATTAGACTATACTTTGTATTATTCCATTTTTAATGTGATTGTGTCTTACATTATGGAATTATAGAATTTAAATGAGGTATAGGGAGTGTGAATTTTTTAATGTGCATTTGGACTAGTAATAGTTATCATAAAGAATCATTTTAGAGATGATGTTGTTGGAAACAGACATGTCACAATAGGGAGCTTGTAACATCCCAGGTAAATAAAGAATAAAGAATTTTCATATTTATTAATATTTACGAATTAAATATTAATTTTACTTTAAAGGGGTTTCTATGTTCGATAGCGTACCCGATACGCAACAGAGTTTCATTGAAATCTTACGTTGCACACTAGTAATAAAATAATAATATTTTAAAAGGTAGTAAACACATAGCCGTTGTATTGGCGGGAATGGATTGAAATAACTAAAATATTATTATATATGTTTTTTTAAATGTTTTTTACATTTATCCAATAAAATATAAAGGCTTAAAATACGAAAAGAATTCAATTTTAGGCTTTTATACCCTAATTTTCACTAACGGTTCACTTATCGCCTTTTGATGGTGAAATGTCATTAAATATAGTCTTTTCACTCTTATATATTCTATTGGACCAAATAAAACTCTTCTTTAGAATCGGTACATCAAAATTTACTTTGTGTAAATTTTTTTTATCTTTCCGATAAAGTTCTTTTTTTTAATGAATAGTGTAAAATGTTGTATTTTAATTCAAAACATATTTTTAATATAATTTATTTAAATGATTAGATTATCTTTTTAATTGATTTTAATGTGAAATTACAATATATTTTTACCATTTAATCCAATGGTGGTCATTGGAATCAATTTCACTTTGAAATTGGACTTAAACTAGTGTCAATCTTTTGATACTTATTGTTTCATAAAAACATGCTATTTGTCATGACAGCGGGAATTAATTATTAAATTAATTAATGTGAATTATATGGTTTGAATTTTGGAAAATAGACTTCATTTTTGAATTCGGAATATCCAATATATCTTCGGGTGAATTTTTGGTATTTTTCTGAAAAACATCAATTTTTGATGAATAGTGAAACAACTAAGTGGTACTTATAAAAACTGATTTTTTGTTTAAATGAAATTTTACCACTTATGTGTTTTGAATTTAAAAAATCCTACATACATGGTTTTCATTAAGAAGTAAAATGTGGTTCAATGAGATTAAAATAATTTTTTTTGTGAATTGTAACTTTTAAGTTCTTAATCGCGATTAGAGTTAATTAGTGTAGTTTAAGGTAAAAATAATGCTTCAATAAAATGAGATGAGCATGAAACATGTTATACCCTCATTTTATGTGTCATGGCCGACCAATAAAATCCATGGGTCAACTTGGGGACCCCATGGAGCAACTTTGGTTGGTAAATGACATAAATTACTTTTTATTTAATGTTAAAGTAAAAATGACACAAACATGAGATGTTTTACTAAAACAATTTTTACATGGGGTTATACAAGTAATATTTTTGACTATAAATATTCCTTAGAAATATGACAATATTTCCTACATCATGATATTTTTTTTATAATTTTTAGATATTAAATATATTAAATTATTTATGACATCAGGATGATGTAGTGATTCCCTCATTAATAATGGATTTAAATAAAATGGAAAGATAATGTAAAATCTAAGACCTACACATGGAAAAAACCAATTGTATGATTATATTTCTAACCCTTATCACCTTATCCTAGATTTATATAAATTTGGGACCTCTTAAATCTGAATATCATTTTAAAATAAAGTGACTTTTCTTTACATTCCAAGAGTGCCCCTCCTCTCCTCTTATAAAAGGCCCCCACCTTTACCAACTTACCCACAATCCCAAATCCTTTGTCTCGGCCAAACTCTGCCCAATTTGTCTCCCCAAATCCCTATATTACTCCATGAAGCCTCACATTGGGAAGAAGTCTTCCCAAAGGAGCCTTTGAGCTCAAACCAAAGGGAGTTACCCGATTTTAAGGTAATGTCTTCACTTGAGTCCTTTTATTTTATTTTTCTTCTCCAACCCCCTAAACTCTTTTTATTCATTTCTTTTGTAAAAACTCCAGTATAATCAATATACTAGTATGTTTTTATAAGATTTATTAGAGATAAACTTACACACACCTACATCTAATGGTTAATGAACATACTGTTTCCGTGGATGGCGAATTTCTGCCTCCCGAAACGATGATTGTTCAACATTATTTTAACACCTTCAAAGGTGGCCATTAAGATGCAACTATATTTATATATGATATATAATATGTTTATGTTTTCCTTAATCTTCTATATTTTTCATTTTGGGCATACCTTTATGGTTTCCATTATGGGTAAATGCGATATCTTCATTTAAGGAAGTGCGGACTACCGCCCCCACGAAGTGATTTTATACGTTAATGCCATATGTGGGTCATATAAAGGATGGATTTAAAGTTATTATGTTATAATGGAATTATAATATACCTCTATATAATTATTATTTCTTTCCATTAATGTATGAGATAGAAATGAAAGTAGCGTTCATGCGTACGTACGGCTTACCGTCTCCATGAACGGTGCATTTCATTTCTTATCCCCAAATGTATTGTACTATTAAAAATACATGTATATAATGGATATATATGATGAATGAAACATCTAAATGATTAATATAATTCTGGAATTAAAATATATATACCACTCATTTAGTTTTAATTACATTAATATGACAAAGAAATGAAAGTAGCGTTCATGTGTACGTACGGCTTACCGTCTCCATGAACGGTAAATTTCATTTCATACCTCTAAATGATTATGTAATATTATAAATACATGTATATGCTGGATATATATGATATATATGATATCCAAATCAGGAATGTCATTCTAGATATAAAGAACCTTTGACCACACGAACAACATGTAATTGTAAGAAGTCCACTTTCAACATAAGAACCAAATATCGAAAAAAACAAACATTATTAACATAAATGGTTACATAATGCTTATAACATGGAAATAAGTGATATAAAAGGAATAATTAAATTGAAAAAGGTTCTTAAGAAAATAGAAATTTACTCTAGTTTATTATTCAGGACGTTAACGAACGATCGAGTCAAGTCGGACCCAAGGTAAGGGACTTCGTCTCAATCTCCTTTCATTGAGGCATATTTCATTTTCAACACAACATTCTTTTATACGGTGTATAAACCCCTTTTAATTTTACTTTTATACAAAATGAATCTTTTTCTATGAATTGTTTTACAAAACGACATAAAGGAATTTTTATTTTAACATACGCGGTGACAACGACCTTTTCCGCCACCACGAGTATTATTTTGTCTTTGGCTTCCTCAACAAGCCATAATGCTTTTAAAATAAAATAAATTCCATATACTATTTTATGAATTTTGGTATTGAAAATGGTTTTGATAAAGGATTCTATTATTTCAATATATTTAAATGATATATTGTGATTGAAATGTGGAAATGTAATCATTCCTTTATATTGGTTTAATGTTTTATGATTTTATATTGGTACTTGGACATTTGATGGGTGGTTACGTGATAAACCATATGACGGGTGGTGACGTGAATACCAGGATGGGTGGTTACGTTATAACCTCCAATGCATTGGGTATGGAAGTCGGCCGTATGGCTATTCCATTAATTTTGTATGGAAGTTGGCCGTATGGCTATTCCATTAAGTGATATGTGTGGAAGTCGACCATATGGTTATTCCACTTAAGTATGTTTATGTCCCATGTTACCTTTATATATGTTATGTGTTCTTTATATGGGTTTTATGGTAATCCTTTGGTTACAAATAGGTAAGTAATGATATTTTATTCAGTGAATAGTTTTTACTACTTCATGAAGGTGAAGGTATTACTTTGATAAACTATACATGGTTTACTTGATGTTGGAAAAAATAACAGTTTTCATTCTTTATGTATCCCTTACTGAGCTTTTTATGCTCACCCCATGTTTTTTTGAAATGTTTTTCACAAGACATAATGCGGAATAGGGTCAAGGATGGGATCAAGGGAAAGTCATGCTATATAAAACATGGAACTAGACATGTTTCTCTTTAAGAGTTTTTTTATTTTATGGAATCTTAGTAGAAGTGTCTACTTTGTAATATTTCGAGATGTAATAGTTATGTCCTAATTCTCTAAAACTATAAAACTGAAAATATCCTCAATGTTAATTATTCATTTAATTCAATATTATGTAAGGTTTAAGGCCGGGGCCTTATAGTTGGTATCAGAGGTCGGTTTAGACAACTTTAGGTGTTAGAAAATTGTTAAATTATAAATTAATTTATGGTATGATTGAAATGTTATAGCATTTAAAGATTACCATGTTGCTTTACCTAAGGTATTTCTGTGATAAGATTGGTTTTACATAAAGTAAATAGATCAGCTTTTCTGGGAAGGCATATAGTGTTGAATGACTTTCCAAATCAGCAACTAGAGATGGTCAAAATCATAATTGAGGAGTTTACTGTAGTGATGACTTAGTTGAATCCGGTGATAAATGGTGGTTGTGTTTATTGATGATATTTTGGTGTTTTCTAAAAGTAAAGAGGAGTATGAAAGTCATTTAAGGGTTATCTTGCAAACCTTAAAAGAAAATAAACTATATGGAAAATTCATAAAGTGTGAGTTTTGGTTACAACAAATTTCTTTCTTGGGTCACATTGTTTCAAAAGATGGAATTACTATTGATCCTACTAAAACAAAAGTTGTTGAAGAATGGCCAAGACCCACAAATGTAACTGAGATCCGTAGTCTCCTTGGTTTGGTAGGTTACTATCGATGGTTTGTTGAAAATTTTTCACTGTTATCTAGTCCAATGACTAAGATAACTCGTATGGGTGTTAAGTTCATCTGGACAAAAGAATGTGATGATTGTTTTTAGGAGTTGAAAAGAAGATTGGTGAATGCTCCAGTTTTAGCACTTCCTTCCAGGAATGGTGAGTTTGTTATATACAGTGATGCTTCGTTGAAGGGAATTCTCTATATCCTTATGCAGAATGATCAAGTAATTGCTTATGCTTCACGTCATTTGAAAACTAATGAGGAAAATTACCCTACACATGATTTGGAATTAGCTGCCGTTGTTTTTGCTTTAAAAATTTGGAGGCATCATTTGTATGGAGTAAAGTGTGAAATATATACTGATCACAAAAGTTTAAAGTATATATTCACTCAGAAATAATTGAACATGAGAAAAAGGAGATGGATGTAATTAATCAAGGATTATGATTATACAATTCACTACCATCTGGGAAAAGAAAATAATGTGGCCGATGCTTTGAGTCGAAAAAGTAATGCTTCATTAACCATGCTATGTTTGGAATGAGATCCTTTGGTTTTTGATTTGATGAACTTTGGCACAGAAGTTGTTGGTGCAGGAAGTTCTTCTATTTTGTTTTAGGTATCAATGAGATCATCCCTATCAGACAGAATTAAACAAGCACAGAGGGAAGACAGTGAGTTGCAGAAAAAGGTAGAGCTGGTTCAGAAGGTTAACTTGCCTGAATTCAACATTGATTTTGATTGTGTTTTGAGATTTGGGAAGAGATTATGTGTACCTTGGGACTCACAGTTGAAGAAAGAGTTGTTATGTGAAGCTCATAGTTCTCTGTTTTCAGTTCATCCTAGAAGTACTAAGATGTATAGAGATCTGCAGGAGTATTACTGGTGGGATGGAATGAAAAGAGATATTGCTAGTTTTACTATGGAGTTTTTGACTTGTTAGCAGTTTAAAGCAGAGCAGAAGTTACTGAAAGGGATGCTTTAGCCTTTACCAGTTCCAGAGTGGAAATGGGATAATATATCCATGTACTTTATTGGGGGATTACCTAGGACATCTCGAGGTAATAATGCAATCTGGGTTATTGTTGATCACTTGACTAAATCTGCTCATTTCCTTGCTATACGAGATACTTTTTACCTAGATCAACTTTCCCGTTTGTATATTAAAGAGATAGTCAGGTTACATGGAGTTCCTCTCTCCATTGTGTCCGATCGTGATCCCAGGTTTACTTCTAACTTTTGGAAAGGCCTTCAGAAGTCGTTGGGTACTGAATTAAATTTTAGTACATCTTTTTATCCTCAATCAGATGGGCAGTCAGAACGAACAATTCAGACCTTGGAGGATATGATAAGAGCTTGTTCGATGGATTATCAGGGAATTTGGGACCATAATTATTATTTGGTTGAGTTTTCTTATAATAACAGTTTTCATTCCAGTATATAGATGGCACCATTTGAGGCATTATATGGGAAGCGGTGTCGAACTCCAGCATTTTAGGATGAAGTAGGTGAAAGGAAGCTGATGGGACCAGAATTGGTAGAGGAGATGGCAGAAAAAGTTCAATTGATTCAGAAACACATGAGAGCAGCTCAGAGCAGGCAGAAGAGTTATGCGGATAACCGGAGGAAGGATCTATCTTTCGAGGTAGGTGATCTTGTTTTTCTCAAGGTGTCTCCATGGAAAAGTGTGATGAGATTTGGTAAGAATGGAAAGCTGGGTCCAAGGTTCATTGGGCCATATTAAATTCTGGAGATATTTGGATCAGTTGCATAAAAACTGGCTTTACATCCGATTTTATCTCAGGTACACAATGTTTTTCATGTTTCGATGCTGAGAAAGTACATGCCAGATCCATCTCATGTTTTGAGTCCAGAGGTAGTTCAGCTGGAAGAGAACCTATCTTATGAGAAACAACCGGTCCAGATTCTTGACCACAAGGAGAAAGTGTTACAGAATAAGGTGATTAATCAGGAAAAGGTTTTTCGGAAAAACCATATGGTTGAAGATGCAACGTGGGAGTCTGAAAATTCTATGATGGATAAATAGCCCCACTTATTTTAAAAAGTGAATAAAATTGCGAGGACGCAATTCCCAAAAGGGGGGAAGGATGTAACATCCCAGATAAATAAAGAATAAAGAATTTTCATATTTATTAATATTTATGAATTAAATATTAATTTTACTTTAAATGGGTTGCTATGTTCGATAGCGTACCTGATACGCAACAAAGAGTTTCATTGAAATCTTACGTTGCACACTAGTAATAAAATATTATTAATTTAAATGGTAGTTAACACATAGCAGTCTTATTGGCGGGAATGGATAGAAATAACTAAAATATGATTATATATGTTTTTTAAATGTTTTTACATTTATCCAATAATATCTAAAGGCTTAAAATACGGAAATAATTCAATTTTAGGCTTTTATACCCTAATTTTCACTAAAGGTTCACTTAGCGCCTTTTGATGGAGAACCGTCATTAAATATAGTTTTTATCACTCTTATACATTCTATTGGACCAAATAAAACTCCTCTTTAGAATCGGGACATCAAAATTTACTTTGTGTAAAGTTTTGGTATCTTTCCGATAAAGTTCATTTTTTTAATGAATAGTGTAAAATGTTGTATTTTAATTCAAAACCTATTTTGAATATAATTTATTTATATGATTAGATTATCTTTTGAATTTGTTTTAAAGTGAAACTAGAATATATTTTTACCATTTAATCCAATGGTGGTCATTGGAATCAATTTCACTTTGAAATTGGACTTAAACTAGTGTCAATCTTTTGATATTTATTGTTTCATAAAAACAAGCTATTTGTCATGAAAATGGGAATTAATTATTAAATTAATTAATGTGAATTATATGTTTTGAATTTTTTAAAATAGGCTTCATTTTTTAATTCGGAATATCAAATATAGCTTAGGGAGAATTTTTGGTATTTTTCGGAAAAACTTAAATTATTGATGAATAGTGAAACCACTAAGTGGTACTTATAAAAACTGATTTTTCGTTTAAATGAAATTTTACCACTTATGTGTTTTGAATTTAAAAAATCCGACATACATGGTTGTCATTAAGAATTAAAATGTGGTTCAATGAGATTAAAATAATTTTTTTTAGTGAATACTAACTTTTGAGTTCTTAATCGCGATTAGAGGTAATTAGTGTAGTTTAAGGTAAAAATAATGCATTAATAAAATGAGATGAGCTTGACACATGTCCTACCCTCATCGTATGTGTCATGGACGACCATTAAAATCCATGGGTCAATTTGGGGACCCCATGGAGCCACTTTGGTTGGGAAATGACATAAATAACTTTTTATTTAATGTAAAAGTAAAAATGACACAAACATGTGATGTTTTACTAAAACAATTTTCACATGGGGTTATACAAGTCATATTTTTGACTATAAATATTAATTAGAAAGATAAAGTTATTTCCTACATCATGATATTTTTTTAATAATTTTTAGAAATTAAATATATTAAATTATTTATGACATCATGGTGATGCAGCGATTACCTCATTAACAATGGATTTAAATAAAATGGAAAGTTAATGTAAAATCTAAGACCTACACATGGACAAATCCAATTGGATGAGTGAATTTATAACACTTACCACCTTATCCTCGAATTATATCAACGTGGGACCACTTAAATCCGAATATCATTTTAAAATAAAGTGACTTTTCTTTACTTTCCAAGAGGGCCCCTCCTCTCCTCTTATAAAAGGCCCCCACCTCTACCACCTTAACCACACTCCCAAAGCCTTTTGCTCGGCCAACAGCTTCCCAATTTGTCTCCCCACTTCCCTCTCTTACTCCTTGAAGCCTTAGGTTGGGCAGAAGTATTACCAAGGATGCCTTTGAGCTCAAACCAAAGGGAGTTACCCGATTTTAAGTTAATGTCTTCACTTGAGTCCTTTTGTTTTATTTTGCTTCTCCAACCCCCTAAACTCTTTTTATTCATTTCTTTTGTAACAAATCCAGTATAATAAATATAATATTATGTTGTTATAAGAAGTATTCGTGCTAAAATTACACACACCTACATATAATGGTTAATGAACATACTGTTTCCGTGGATGCCGAATTTCTGCCTCCCGAAACGATGATTGTTCAACATTATTTTAACACCTTAAAAGGTGGACATTAAGATGACACTATATTTATATATGATATATAATATTTTTATGGTTTCCTTAAGATTATGTATTTTTCATTTTGGTCATACCATTATGGTTTCCATTATGGGTAAACACGATATCTTCATTGAAGGAAGTGCGAACAACCGCCCCCTCAAAGTGATTTGGTTCGTTAATGCCATATGTGGGATGTATAAAGGATGGATTTAAATTTATTATGTTATACAGTAATTATAATATACCTCTATATCATTATTATTTCTTTCCATTATATTATGAGATAGAAATGAAGGTAGCGTTCATGCGTAGGTACGGCTGACCGTCTCCATGAACGGTGCATTTCATTTCTTATCCCCAAATGTAATGTACTATTAAAAGTACATGTATATAATGGATATATATGATGAATGATACATCTAAATGATTAATATAATTTTGGAATTAAAATATACATACCTCTCATTTATTTTGAATTCCATTAATATGACAAAGAAATGAAAGTAGCGTTCATGCGTACGTACAGCTTACCATCTCCTTGAACGGTGCATTTCATTTCTTACCTCTAAATAATTATGTAATATTATAAATACATGTATATTCTGGATATATATGATATATATGATATCAAAATCAGTAATGTCATTCTGGATATAAAGAACCTTTGACCACACGAACATAATGTAATTGTAAGAAGTCCACTTTCAACTTAAGAACCAAATATCGACAAAACAAACATTATTAACTTAAATGGTTATATAATGTTTATAACATGGAAATATGTGATATAAAAGGAATAATGATCTTGAAAAATTTTCTTAAGAAGATTTAAAATAAACTCATGTTTATTATTTAGGACGTTAAAGAACGATCGAGTCAAGTCGGACCCGAGGTAAGGGACTTCATCTCAATCTCCTTTCATTGATGCATATATCATTTTATACACAACTTTCTTTTATATGTTGTATAAACCCCTTTTAATTTTACTTTTATACAAAAGGAATCTTTTTCTATGAAGCGTTTTACAAAATGACAGAAATGAATGTTTTTTTAAAGTATGCGGTGACAACGACCTTTTCCGCCGCCGCGAGTATTATTTGGTATTTGGCTTCCTCAACAAGACGTAATGTTTTTAAAATAAAATAAATACCATATACTCTTTTATGTATTTTGGTATTTAAAATGGTTCTGATAAAGGATTCTATTATGTCCATATATTTAAATTATATATTGTGATTGAAATGTGGAAATGTTATCATTACTTTATATTGGTTTTATGTTTTATGATTTTATATAGGTAGTTGGACATTTGATGGGTGGTTACATGATAAACCATATGATTGGTGGTACCGTGAATACCAGGATGGGTGGTTACGTTATAACCTCCAATGCATTGGGTATGGAAGTCGGCCGTATGGCTATTTCATTAAGTTTGTATGGAAGTTGGTCGTATGGCTATTCCATTAAGTGATATGTGTGGAAGTTGACCGTATGGTTATTCCACTTAAGTATGTTTATGTCCCATGTTACCTTTATATATGTTATGTGTTCTTTATATGGGTTCTATGGTAATCCTTTGGTTACAAAAAGGTAAGTAATGATATTTTATTCATTGAAGAGTTTTTACTACTTCATGAAGGTGAAGGTATTACATTGATAAAGTATACATGGTTTACTTGATGTTTGAAAAACTAATAGTTTTCATTCTTTGTGTATCCCTTACTGAGCTTTTTATGCTCACCCCAAGTTTTTTGAAATGTTTTTCATAGGTCTTAATGTGGAATAGGGTCAAGGATGGGATCAAGGGAAAGTCATGCTATATAAATCATGGAAGTAGACATGATTCATTTTAAGAGTTTTTTTTATTTATGGAATCTTAGTAGAAGTCTCTACATTGTAATCTTTTGAGATGTAATTGGTATGCCCTTATTCTCTAAAACTCTAAACCTGAAATGATCCTCAATGTGAATTAATCATTTAATTCAATATTACGTAAGGATTAAGGCTGGGGCCTTATAGAGAGGGTCCCCAATACATTTTGAACTAGTTGATTGGTACCCTCTTCAAGTACTAGGGTTTGAGTACATTATTTGAGATTGTGTCCCTTCCATTAGGATGTGCATTAAAGACATGATTTTCCAATAAAAATACAATTTCCAGCATATTTCACTATGTAATGGATCTTGAATTTATATAAATAATGAGTGGTAACCCTTATTATGTTAAGGTGTATGTCCTATGTAAATTGACTGGTACCATATTTCATTCTAGGTCGTGTTTCCCCTATTCACTGAGTTGAACCCCCTATCATTGTAGGGTTTTGGACCACAATTAATTGATTGGTACCCCAATATCATTCTAGCGAACAGTTCCTTAATTTGATGAGTGGTGACCCGATTACAGCAGGGCGTAATACTTTTATCTATAGATATAAAATTCCTTATCTACCTAAGGTTATATTATTCTATTGTATATTGTTCCCCCTCTTAAGTGGGGTAGTATTAAGGTGTGTTACCTCTAAATGGATTTCCTAGATAGGCATGTGAGATATTGGGCATCATTAAGGGACATTTGGATCTATAGGAAGACATAATATTAAGATCTTGGATATGGATATGGAGTTCCCATTTCTTTATCATATGTATTAATTTATGGGAATATATATCTATTGTGGATTTTATATTCCCCTTTTTGTGGGTTAATCTATCATATATTGTTCCTTTATACCATCCACTTTTTCATTTTTGAGGCATCCTACTGGATATGTGTATAATTTCCCATTCATGGGAATATCCAACACATAGAAAGGCTTATGTAGATAATAGAAACTGTGGTGGTTATTTTAGAGGACGAATCGATACATGGGTTCATATTCCACATATAGTGTTTTTTACTTTGCGATAATGAGTCAGGCTCTCTTAGTTTAATCTAATTTGTATTATTGTTAGATTCGGGATTAATTTCAAATTGGGCATCTATTTTTTACATTTTATTTTTTGATTAAATTTTTATACTGTGATATATTCCTCAGATTTTATTACATTAATGGTTACACAATATATGTTTTATCCTACTTATTATTCCGTTATATTATTTCATATAGATATATTGGTGAGCGAGTATAGGAATTTTTGGAAAAGGAACATTTTTTCAGTAATTCTTCATCAACACATGTTTTTATCCCCTGACATAGTAAGAGAGGGACTAAGGTTATGGTGGATTTTCCTTCCTCTATAAATGTAGGACCCAGTGGGTTAATACATTATATAGTGGTATCATAGGTGTTAATTCCATTGGATGGTATTTGGAGTTGTCAAAATGTGTTGAATTGGTTAGGAATTAGGAAAACAGTGTTGCAGTGTCTTGGGTGTAATGTTTAGACTATGAAACCATGTTTTTGTCTATCATCTGACATATCTATATCCCAGTACTATGAATATCTATAAAATTACTCATCAAACTGATACAATGCTTATGGGGATCAATGGTACATTCATTATATTGGATTTTGTCATGTAAATGTATTTATTGATCCAACACCCAAGATATATACTATCATTTATCCATTATAAATCATGATTATATCTATGTTTCCTTCCTGATGAAATCCATCTTAATTATAAATTTATGATCATGATGAAGATTTGATGAGGGATGAGGAATCTGTTCCAGAAATATATCATGAGGTTTTTTATATAAGAATGTATGGACCAACACCCCCACTTATAAAATACCAGATAATACCAAAACAATTGTTGACATGGTCATAAGGCTAAGTTCACTGATTATGAATTAAATTCATATATTAATGAGGCTACATGGCATGCCAGATCCCCATAAAATGGAGGATTGTCTAGAGTCAGTGATTTGAGTCTTCTAGGTTTTATGGATCCCTTACAACCTGATCGGTGTGATAGAACCAAGTATTTTTAATGGATCTGAAAGGCTATAGGGGATTCTTGTCAGACCAACATATTAGGAGATCATTATATCATGGTCTTACTTATATGATCAATTTCAGGAGGAGTATCACCCATCATGATTGTACTCATTTTACATCTTAGAGCTACGTGAGCTGTAACATGGTCGTTTTACTGATTCTTAGTACGTCGATAGGATTAATGAACTTTAATGGTAATTCAAAAAACATGGTTAGGGATGGTTACATTTAGGTATGAATTTTTTAGAAGGGTCTCCGAAGGGACATCCATGCCATTGTGGCCCCCTTGTGCATTCCCAGTAATGTTTTTGTACAAGAGTGGGATCTGGTGATGGATATCTTCTTATTAGAGGGATGTAAGGAAACTAAATTTGGATGTGGTTATGATTATGAACAGACATTTTCATCATTTTTTCAACACCATTTGGTAGGGTCTTAGCATAAGGTACACTCTCATTGTCGATCAACAACTCATGGATTTGCATCATAGGGCATGCATCACTGGATCATTAATATTAGATAGTATGGTTCTATGCTTATGATGGGAATGGAAGCGTGTAATGATATTTTCTAAACAAACATGACTTGTAGGTGTGGAAAGTTGATAAAGGACCTCCACAAAAGAGGAATCTTTTCCATCTGGGATCTACTAGGAGAGACCAAGGTGTCCCCTGCAGAGGAAGTTCTAAAAGAGGAGAAGGTGTGGCTCTATGTATATGATCACTTATTCGATGGAGTTGTTATAGAATACTTCAACCACAACGAACACCAGATGACACCATCCATGCTAAGGGACCTAATATTTGGAGTTGTTGGTAGCAGATGTCTATAGAGGGCAATGTCCATGTATCCTACCAGATGATTAATAGTATGGTATGTGTGTTTTATATGAACGTTGTAGTACTTGTAGATGCATGTGTTTTTCAATCCTTCATCACATTATCCCATTTTTTCAGAGTTATGGAATTCAGTTTATTTTTTATCACAACATATTTGGATAGTGGTTTCTATATAGATAACCACTTCAATATCACTCATCTGTTTTCAGTATATGTTGGAACGCAATGGATTGAGTTCCTTGTCGGACCTATGAGTCTTCATGAGGAAACCTTATGAAATCATCATGTAAATGTATGAGATTCTATAGTTCGATCCTATAATTAGAGAAATCATGGTTTTTATAGATACCTTCTAATTAATGGGATGATATTTTCTATTGTGGGTTAGATTCCTCTCCTAGTGGAGTAAGTGGACCTTTTAAGTAGAAAGCTTCAACTCTTCACCCATCCGTTGGAATGTTTGGTCCCTGGTATAGTGGGATCATAAAAAATATAGCTTCATATGATTATGGATGATATTATAGATGTATTCTCCAAGGGAATTATAGAACTACCAACGATGTTAGAGTTTTAATCTTTAATCAAATTGAACCCCAAGACAGTACCGATATCTTATGTGGTATATCAGATGTACACAGAGAGCTCTTGGAGATGAAGGAGTAGTTGAAGGACTGTATAAAGAGTGATTTTTACAAACCTAGTGTATTCATATCAATATCTCCTTTTTTTTATTCCTTTAAAATGAATACCTTAGTTTGAGGATATACGAGGATCAATTTTTGGGAAATTTCATTACTGAGAATGATTTAGGTGTAATTATAAAAAATATTGATACAAGGATTTATTGGGAGATACATAGTAGCGTGTCGAAGGTTTGTAGATTCCATGTCATAGAGGGGTACTATATGTGGATCAATCTTGACATTCCCAGAGTAGCGTCCTTTTTGACCAAATTTATGTAAAAAGACAAACATTTATATTTACCATGTAATGTATATGAGATATCAAGGAGTGGGGGATAAAGATGATCATTTCTTCAATATTTATTATATTATAAGAGGGTGTGATGTGTGTAGTTTGTTAGATGTCTCTATAGTGGGGCTTGAGTTCATGTTTAGGTATATTAATGATGTGATCACATATGGATTGAGGTAATTTAAACACCCTAAGAATAACTATGCTACCCATCAACCAGTGTTGGTTGTGTCATTCTCCAGTCTAACGATGTAGATAAATTATATTTAGGGAGAGAATGTTTTTTTATTAATTGACCATCTGAGTAATAGGAATTTTATAATGAAGAGCTATAATATCATTATATAGAGTTATTTGTTGTATTTCATGTCGGACTATGAATTTGAGATATTATATACTCTTAGGATTGAAAATGTGGGGGTATATTTTCATTGCATGAAGCCTCATTTACCCTTGGGAGAGGAGGAATCTAATCATTTAGATTCATTTCATCTGAATGTAGTGAAGGATCGTGATTTAGTTTTCTTTATTTCATAAGGGGAATCATATAATTCATTATCATATGAGACATGATTAGTCAGTGTATTTTTACTATTAGGTTTTACATTACCATATATCCTCTTGATATGCACAAAATCAATTTTATTATTGGGGGAGAATGTCATCCTTTTCCATGGAAATATAGTTGTTCTATCCATGTTCTGACAGTAGGAGATGATTATTTTTCATACATCCCCTTGGCTATACATCCTAGAGTGATAAATATGTACATGTACATTTAATGGTTGTTTTAGTTGCATGAAATGGGTAGAGTCTAGATGAGTTCAACGCATAGTGTCTCACATGTTAGCTGGTGAGCGTTGAGCACTAGGTTTTTGATGTCTTAACATAGACTCCTGATATCCCATACTAAAAATGGGATAGAATATTCATGGACATTATGATGTTGATTTAGAAGTCATTGGGAGTCCATTATTCAATTTTGTAAATAGTTTACTCACAAACAATTTATGTTCATGCACATGCCAAAAGATAGAATATATCGGAAATGAGGATAGGGTTATTGTACATGTGAGATATCCTCCATATTCATGGTATACCTTCAATGATTTTATTTCAATATAATTTTTGGTTCATGTAATGGTTGTGGATATTCTTGTATGAGTGATTCCGAACTCATTTGTGCACGGGTAGGATATTCCTCCCCAATAAGAATTGGAAGACTAGGTTGAATATATTGGTGTTGGTGGATAGACTGAGGGGATGTGTTTTAGAAATTATCTAGAGATAAGGGGACCACTTTACATTGGTATAATTTTCTCATAATAACATTAATAACTCATCTAATATCCCTTCATTTTTCCAAGTAATAATCTCTCTTAGTTTTTCCTTAACGTCATTCATGTGATTTTTCATAATCATTATGCCTTGGTCACCATGTTTTGTTGTGGATACTTATTATTTGAATAATCATTGTCATGAGTTGTGGGAGAAACTTGAGAAAACCCAATAGGATCTACATAGACAAATATTTTTGGGAAAATGAAATAACGTTCAATGTTATATGATGGTTAGAATTAATGGAATTTTGAAATAAATGGTTCAGGATTTATCATAAGATCATTATAAGATGGGAAGAGTTAAATGTGTTTTGGATTTTTTAAAATTGAAATGGATGAAAACCCCATCTACATAAACCATTACATGTTGTGTAAATAGATTATACATCATGTAATTTTTGATTATTTTAAAAAATATAATGTGTGGAGATTATATTTTTAGTGTATCCCATTAATCATATATACACTGTATATAACTACATTATAATCTATGACATTCCATTACCTTCTATTATAAATAATGTAGTATCGATGTATTCTATTTCATATCACCTTCAAATTTCTACCCTCGAACCTAGGGGATCCTCTCAACAATATTGGAAATCCAACCCACCTTCTAAACATTTCATTTTTTTAATGGATCCATATTTTGTATTTCGTGATAGGTTATTCTATTATATAGGTTGGTTCTCATACCATTGTGGTGAAATACCATGAGCATGACTATTTTTTGTTTTGATATATCCTCGTTTTCATCAAGGAATCTCTTTCAGATCATCTATAATTTCTTCCTCATCGGTGGTCATCATTGGAAGCATTGATTTCATCATTAGTTAATGGTAGGGGGTGTAAATATTAACCATATGGTTTGAAAATTTGAATGTATATGAAATATTTTGATTTTAAAAAAAATAGCATTGGTCTGAATAAATTAAATAATCAATGGGATTCTTTTCTAAACCCAGTTGGTTTCAATTTATTATTGACCTGGCTTATGGATACATATCGGGAGAGTGAACCATGAATATAATTGAATTGTATAACTGCTTAATGTGTGTATAGCAGAACATGAGACCTTGGGTGTTTTATTGATATAGAATCCATCTATTTTAGATTACGATTATTTATTTATCTGTTGATCAATAGGGAAATAAATGATAGAGGAAAATGAAATACAAATGGAAATTCACATAATGAACCATTGAGTCTTATGATGTGATATTTTGATTTCCATTATATTATGATAGGTGTTGAGATCCATGTTGAAATTCATATATAACGAATTTACAAGGAAAATGAACACTTATATGATGTAATGATGATATGGATTGGTATTAACCACATCCAATGCTCTAATACCAATAATGGGCTGGCTCATCTCATTGCCATTTTGTTGGTATTATAAGGCTTGGACCTGCATGTTGTAATTATTATAGGTCATTGACACAGATAGTAATGTTATACCATATGTTATGGGTTTATTTGTCATGGTTGAGAGACATGCTCCTAGATATTCCATCATGGGGATAAATTAGGATGTTTCACAATGGTTGTATGGTTGTGGTTGGAATGATCAGAATACTTTCTCAAATATATTTTATCATGATTCTATAGTATGTTGTTATCTATATTAGTAAATGATGAATTGATTAACACACTTGTATATTGATTTATTTCATAAACTTATTTTCTGCCTATTTTTTTAAAATGGTGGTCTTGATGTAATGAGTTACAATAACTCTTAATTTGGGTAGCTATTTCGTACACACAAATATTATATGGATACATGTAAGGATAAGATAAATTGACACTATTGATGATTGTTTTTTCTGGATGGCGTGTAGTTTGGTGATGAGACTGACATGGGATTTATGACTGGGGACTATTGAGACATTATTTTATCCCTCTATAATTTTAAATTTATTATTTGTATCATGGTATTTACATATATTATATTAGGTCATTACAGTATTACATTATTATTTTTTGGATTTATTTATTTTATTTTATAATTTGTTTCCACTGTATTATATTGTTTCCAATATTTTTGAACTCTTATATTTAATATTTTTATTTTATATTTTTCATTGTTTTTTAAAATATATATCCATAGATTCTTGTATCCCCACTATTTTAATCACACCACCACATCTAGTTAGAAACCTCTGGCATATAGAGAGGTACACAAGTGGTCTCATGTACATCCCATTTTGGTCATGTGAGACAATATCAGATTGGAGAATGATAAAATGTGGTATTAGAGCCCAATGTGATTCTTTTCTATTAAATATGATTTGTGAAAGGTATAAAAGATACTAGGTGTGTCCATACATTGTAATTGAATTATTTTTGGGAGTACCTATTGTATGTATACCTAGGGATGCATTTGTTGTTCTTAAAATTTTCTTGTTACAGTTTATGTTATTTAACCCTCATTTTTGGAAATGTTGTGTAAGATTACTATTTTATGATATATTGGTTTTCATGATTTATACTCATGGTTTAGTATTGTGTGAAATCATTATACATGTATCATAATAGGCACATAGGTATATATTGACATGATTTGTTCATGATAGGGAAATTTGTATTTCCTTGTGATATATAATTTCTTATTAAACTACGATAGGATATATCTATAATATATGAATAATGAAACAACTAAATTTTTATGACCTAATAAAACACATATAATCCATGTCTAGAGAGACTAAGAGTTAGTGGTTCTCTATTGTAGTCACCCATTGAGGCTAACCATATTGTTAGATAAATTTTTAAGGTGAGATTTTGTATTATATAGAAAATGAATCATTATCATATTTGACATGATCATTAGGAGAGTGATAATATGTATTATCCTAATGAAGTTGAGTTTGAGCTTCATAGAGTCCTAAGGATCATATGGATGTTCATCATTTCGACATATTCCTAAGGTTCATGTGATCCATGAAAAAGGTTATTATTCATACTATTCCTTCCATGTATGAGAAGAAAAGAGAGATTAACCTAAAAATAATTCAATGTATACTCAGGATAGAGGACCCTAGGTGTCTATGCTATATATTGCGTCCATCAAGAAAATATTTAAGCATATTAAGACACATGTATTTTGGTGTGTTAATCATTTTACATATATTTATTGTGAATCATCCATGAATTGTTGAGATATTATATTGGAAGATGGGTAGTAGGATGAAAGTTCTTGTAACTTTATAGATATGATGTTCCCAATCCCTTTAAAGTCCAATACATTTAGTGATGAAAAAGATCGAGATTTTTTGTATCTGGCATAGGAGGGTATGTCAGTTGCAGACTATTCATGACGTTTTACTGACATACAACACATTTTTCCATATTTGGAAGATGATGAGATATACAGGGTGATAACATTTAAGGATTGTATTAATAATAAGATCATTTTTTTATGTGAATATTTTTATATGAATTTTTTCATAGACCTGATGGATGAAAAACTCATCACATTATTGAATCTAAGAGAGGACATAGTCAACAACCAATCTACATTTCCAGGGTGAAATGGGATCTCTTATATGTGTACAAATAAATTTCACTATAATATAATCATCTAATTAATTAGTGGTAAGAGTATCCCGGGATATGGAAAGATATCTCTATATTGTGTTCCATTTTAGTTCTACAAATGTTTCATGTTTTTTCACCAACACCAGCAATGCCCTTACCCTTCAGTTAAATGTTATATCTATGGAAAATTTGACCCCCCATCATAGGTTTTGTTCAAACATATAGTAGTATACTAGTTTTATTGGATTAGGACATGTACTCATGATAGGAAGTCTTAAAAATTCCCCTCATAATGCTTATAACTAGAGTTTGACTATATTTTTAGGCTAAGGAAGTGGATGTAGTACGCCAATACATGATAAATAGAACCTCTAAATGAAAATATCTTAGGTTAGTTAGGCATGATCCCATAGAAGAGGTAAAATTTATCTAAACAATTTGATGAATATTCCAGATATCGTTGATAAAAGACTATCTAACATTAGTGGTATGATTATTTAATCATCATCCATAATTTTTTTTTGATTAAGATAAGAACATCACATTAATTCATTATGATCCCTTTAATAATGGTTGTGGGTTTTATGTGGAAATATTGGATAGTGATTTTAACTATATCACATAGTTGGGAGTGTGATCATAAAATATCATAATTTTCATTGTGTGTTCTTTGGATATTGGTGGTTTCCATATCTTTTGGGACCCATTTGTCTGGAAAGTTACATACTTTAATATTATTCATAGTATCAACTGGATACCTATATAATAAGAACATAATTACTTTTATGGGAGTAGATTTACATTTATATGACTAGAAGGAGTCAAGAATTCTCAAAATGGTGATTACGATCTTCAGGGTAGATGTGTAGGAACAATTCAGTACATATTGGATTTTGTGACATCCCTGATAACTGGTATTACCATAGATAATGGTAGAATGTAGCAGGATTATTTTCCTCCAGTAGTATACCATTTTCTGGATGTCTTGATGAATCATTATACAGCTATCCCCCCAAGTGACAGATTGAGTTCACGATTGATTTGGTTCTAATAGTAGAGTCTAATTCTACCCCACATTACATAATAAAACCAATGGAGATTTTAGAGTTGAATGTTCTCTTTGAAGATCTAGAATATAAAGGATTTATATGGACATTTATATATCCTTGTGTTTATCTTATTCTCTTCCCCAACATGTATTTGGTGACATTTTGCTTGTCTATGGATTATCGATGGTTGAAAAAGATGATGGTCACGAATGGATATCCTTTCCTATACAGTGATAAAATTCACGATTAGTTGAGAGGTGAATGGATCTCCACTGAGATAGATTTCATATTTGGTTACCAATAGAGTAGGGTGAGACCATCAATCTTACCTCAAACTATGTTCAGAAGAAGGTATGGTTTATAGTAGTTCATTGTAATGCTTTTTAAGATAAATAACTCACTATAGGAATTCTTGGACTTGATAAATAGGATCATTCATCTTTTTCTATTTTTGATTATGGTGGAGTTTTTACAACATTTTAGAGTACTTCAGGAAATCATAAAATAATTCCCACAATCATGAAATCATTCTAACTACATTTAGAGATAATCATATTTACTCTAATCAATCCGAATTCTATTTTACTATTATTAATGTGAACTCTGTGGGCCATGTCATCATAGAGTAAACATAATCAATGGAACTATATTTTTTCATATGTGATTTCATTATAATAACCTTATAATGTATTCAATATTTGGATATTTATGGGTTTATCATGTTATTATCAGGCCTCTATCTAGGATTTCTCCAATTTAGAAGCACATATATCAAGGATAACCAGTAATTGGTTGATGTTTTATTGGTCGGATTATTACAAATAATATTTTATAGAATTGAATGGAATTATAAATATAGAACCCAACCACATTTTACATATGTTGGGTAAAGAATATACCATTTACTATGAAAAATACAATGTTGGAATCATATAATTTCTTATATAGTAGGATTTATTGGTTTATTATGGCTCCAGTTGGATGAGTCCACCTAAGAGGAATTACCCTACTCACTATGATGAGTTAGTAGTAGCGATAAATATGATATGGTGTTATAGACACTATCTCATGGAAGAATGGATTCTGGTATAAATGTACTATAACAGTATTAGGTATATCTTTTCTCAGTGAGACATTATCCTTCTGTGTAAGAGGTGGGTCAAATATTGGTAGAATTCTGACTACGAGTTGTCTAATACACCGAGTAAGGGAAAAAATTTAACCGATGAATATCGATGATAATAGAATAAAGAGGAAATCATAATGTATTTTGATTAGTAAAGGATAATGTCACACTTTTTAGACACGCATCTATCTGTTCAAGAGTCCCAAGAATTAGTATTTCTGATTTTAAAATCTGTTACAACCATGATTTTAGATAGGATTAATACCAATCCATTATCTAATCTGGAGGGCTCAGTTTTAATATAAATCATATATGGGGGTGAAACCATATCAATGGTATATTTACAAAGGTAAATATCATTTTTCCAACTGTTGAGTACATGTTATTATAGGATTAAGCATAGAGTTGATGAGGGAGATTAATTATTCTATATGGGTGGTTTATCTTAGTTTGAAATATATGCATTATGATCTTCATAGAAAATACTATTTGTCAGTAATGAAGGAGGCTGAAGATAGATTCATATCTAGATGAATCACAAGTTAGTAATTGAATGGTTTGCAACATAGGCCCTTTGGTATTTTACATCCTTTGCACAAACCTGAGTAGAATTGGGATGAAGTCACTCTAGGTATTGTGATAGGATTTCCATGGAAAACCTATAATTATGATATTTTATGGGTGATTTTGGATCGAATGAATATGGTAACACACATATTACCTATAATGCATACCTTGATAATTGATGATCTAGGTATTCTTTATATGCGTGATATGGTTCAATTACACGATGTTATGAAGATTATAGATTTAATATTGATTCTCATTTCACATCTAGTTTTTGGTTGGATCTTGTAAAGGATATCAGATCATTGTTTCTTTTGAGAATTTTATATCGTCATTATATTGATATTCAATATGAGAAGAATATTACGATTCTTTAGCTTATTTTATCATAATTTTTGTACAATTTTGGTGGTTCACGGGAGCAACATATAAAACTCATGTAGTTTCGAAATAATAATAACATTCTAGAATCGATAAAAATATCAAATTATGATGATTTGTATTTATTCTCATGTCTTTCACATTATTGTCGATTATAGTATGGTGAGTCTTCATTGGTTGGGACTAATCTCATGTACTATATATCTAAGCATGTTTAGTTGGTCAGACAAATATTGTTGACTATGTATAGCATGATGAAATTGTTTGCTGGCCATTAATGATAACCATTGTAATTCAAGGTTGTACATCATGAATTCCATTAGGTGTATCCTAGACTAATGAAATGTCATATCCACAAACATATAAATCATTCACATAGATTTTTATAGATGTTTGAGATAATATCAATGGTTGGTTAAAAATCATTCGGATTAGCCCTTCCACGGTGCTACAATGCCATGATGACATATTACATGTGTTGTAGATTTAAAGATATCATACATAATCTTCCCATTTCATATATATACTAGAAATTGAACTATTTTATAATGAATCCTTTGAGAATAATCTTATATTGTTTTTGGTTCATAGTGGAAAATATATACATGATTGGACTATAACATGGGGTTGGGTGCAGTGGATGCATTGGGAAGTTCATGGGGATACCTAGGAGACGGATTCTGATATGTGGACATAGTTTCCAAAAATGTTATTTGAGACCATATACTGATATGGGGAGCAGATCTAGGATGATCATATATGTTGTTCATAGGTTATAAGATATAATCATTTATTCCAGTTTTGTTTCTATCTATGTTTTTCATTAACATTATACGTGTTAGTTCATTCCTATCTTTAATACACAGTGGTTGTGTTTCATCATGGATACCCATCATTTTAATAAAAATATTGATGTGTGGAATTTTAAAAAAGACAATATAATAGATGATCCTAGTGGATGTCATTTAATGGAGAAAATGACTTAATGATTAGGGATGTATGTTTTTTTTTGAAATTATGGAGTATGGATACAAATGAGTGAATCATTATCATGGGTTATAGTATATAAATAACCTTCAAAAGGGATTTGGTTTTTTTAATATGAAAATTGAATAAAATACCATCTATATAACATTTACACATTCTGTAAATTGATTTGAAGTCAGGTAATTTTTGGGTATTTTTAATAAAATAATCTAGGGTGATGGATTTTCAGCATATCCCATTAATTATAATCACATGAATGACAAGTAAAATATAGCCTTTGTAATTCCATGAAAAATTATTTTAATGTATGTTTTGTAGTTGATTTTTGTTCATCTCATCTACATCATTTGCCTATCGACCATAGGGAATATTCTAGGTGATTTTGGAGTGACATATGACCATCCCAAAATCTTGTTTTTTCATTTGATCGATGGTATGTATTTTTTGTTATGTTATTCAATACAATACATTGTTTCTCCAAACATTGTGGTGAAATCCAGCGATTATATTCATTATTAGTTTTTATGAATCCATGTTTTGATCAAGGATCTTCTTGGGGATCATTTATACCTTCTTCCTCATGAGATGTTTCTATTGGAAGAATAGAATTGTTCATCTATTAGTGGTAGGTATTTAAAATATTAACCATATTGTTTGATCATTTCAATGGATATTAAATATTTTGGTTCTTCCAATGTAATTTAAATCACAATATAATAAATAACGAATGGGATTCCTCTTAGGAATCAGTTGGATTGAATTGCTTATTAATAGGCTTGTGGATACTCATTGGGTGAGGTAACATTTAGTATAACTAAATTGGATAATGTCTTAATATGTGTTTATCATGACATGAGACCTTATTTGATTTCGTAATATAGAATCCCTACATTATGTCTTATTACATATTCAATTGACTATTGGACAATTGTGATATAAATGAAATAACTAAATGAATGGAAAATGGAAACTCACACAATTTACCATTTTTTATAATGATGGCATATTCTGATATCCATTCTGTTTAGAAATTTCTTGAGATCCATTCTTAAAATAATATATATCATGGATGGCTTTTAGAAAATGCAGAATGATATGCATTAATGCTATTATTTAGTGGACTCAACATAGTCCAATAACGTAAATCTTATAGTGAGTTGGCTCAACCCAGTTCCCTGTATTAATTTGTATAGGGATTTGACATGGATGTTGAAATTATTATATGTATTTGACATAAAATATTATGTTTTACATATTTTATGGTTTTGAATGTTGTGACTGTGAAAAATTATCAAAGATTATGTTATTCAGATCTAATATAGGTTTTTAGGATAGTTATATGGTTGTGTTTGTCATTGTCCTAAGACATTTTTAGAGAAGTTAATAAATAAAATTGAAGCAGGTTGTAGTAGAATTTTATTATTTTTTAATTAATTAATACAACTATTTATCATGTTATTCGGTATACTATTTGTTAGAATTTTTTGATTATACACAATGGCATCAAACAACTGAGTAATTATCACACCGTATTTGGGCCATCTTTTGGTGCCCAACAAGATTATATGGATTCATGTTTTGATAAGGGAAAATGACCATGTTGTTTATTTTCTTTTCTTAATGGGATGGATTTTATAGATGTGACTGACGTGTGGTCCAGGGCAAGGGACTATTGTGTCTATAATTGAGTATTCTTGTATTATTATTATATTGTATCTAAAATGGAGTTTAGTTACATTCCATCACATCATTTCATTATTCTTTTATTAATTATTGGATTTTTTATTTTTCTTTTATTTTTGTTTTTAGTTATATTATATATTTTTCATTATTTTTGAACACTGATATTTATTATTATTATTGGATAGTTTCCATTTGTGCTGTAAACTATGGATCTTGTGTGTATAGTCTCTCGATTATACTTATCACTTTCACACACCTAGTCGGTATCCTATGGCCTTTATGGAGGCACGCCTGGGTTCTCATAACAAACAAATTATATCCATAGGAGAGAGTTAAGGATTGGGGGTCATTAAAAATCTATTACTGGCATATATTATTTTGAGGACCTATATGGGAGACCTTAAAGGTCACCCATATGTTATACTAGGACAGGTCAGACTTTTCTAGTTAAACCAATAAGGATATATGAACAATTGGAGAAGATTAAAATGATCCATTAATGCATGAGGATAGCCAAAATGGGATAATAATTTTAAATATATCACCACCGTAGGCCCTTGGAGTTCACTCATAGATAAGATGTTTTCCTAATACTCTCCCCACAATGAAGAATGCAGGGTTAGAAATATAATGGAAATGAATCACTATGATTCATTCGTCCATTTGAGTTCAAATCAAGTATTTGAAAGGTTTTTTACCAGCTATCCTTACACCATAGTTGGATCTAGTGCCTGATGGCTTTTATTTGTCATAAATGATTGGGAACATGTATGAACCTAAGAACGTAATTGACAGTGTATATCTATAGACTGTGGATAGAGCCACATTTTTGAGTACCAAGTGGTGATCAATGATTATTAGAAGATGATATTGTGGGGATATACTTTTTTTTGGTTTGTGTGGTTTGAAAGCACCATATCATATAGGAGTGTTCCTTGAGGGAGTGTTAGATGTGCACTTAGTACCCAAATATTTTTTGTATCATGTAAAATTAAGAGTAAAAATAATTTAAGTAGGGGAGAATGTAATTACAATTATTATATGGATTTAGTTAATTGAATATTTCAATGGATATATTTATATTTTTCCACTTATTGTACACAATGTTTGGGTGTCTCAAAACCGCAAAATTAATAAATTATATATTTTACTATATTTTATTTCACATACACTCATCATTTTAGTGTAAATTCCTTTTCTCATTATCCATTATCTTCTATAATAAATCCAATACAATAATTAACTCTAAATAATGGGCTTTACCCATTCCACGGACTATGGTTGGTCTGTAGTGAATTTTATATGAAAATATGCCATTGGATGGTGTATTTTATTAAAATAACAATTTAATTTTAAAAAAATCTACAAACCCAATTCCATATATAAATATTTTGTTATGATAGTTATCTAGGTTTATCCACATAACCCTCATAATATATAATAGGGGATTAAGAATTCCCTAAAGGCAGATCACATCATAGGATAATGGGAGTTCATATTGTGGTGGATTGAGAGGCAGTGAACACATTCGGTCTTCACCATCATGGGAGAATACACTTATAGCTGATTAATAGTCCTAAGTAAAGCTTAGGTTCTTCATTTATGGTATCTTCCCTTTTTATTATCATATTTTCTATGTATTCATATCAATTTTACTTTAAATATGTGGCATTTTTTATTCCCATGATCTGAATATTTTATTGGTTATATTTATTTGATATAATTGTTTCATTTCACATACAATTATCCAGAATACCCCAATATTTTGATTATTTTCCATGAATAGTTTTCCAATAATATATTTATTTTTATTATTCATTTTATCTCTATGTATTTAACACTATTTATAATTCACAAAAATGACAGCATTAGAAATTATTGGGGAGGGTTTGAGAATGATCGAACCCCTTAATTTGTAGTTGTTCCGAAAAGGATAAATAGATTGAAATGATCAGAATGGGATGGGATGAGTTAAGAAATTTGTAAGGGTCCTATCTAGATCCAACATATAGAGAGGAAATTATTAGATATTGCTGGATATGATAAGGTTCCTTGTGGGGTTATGGTTTTTAGAATATTAATACCAATGATTGATCGGGAATGGTTGTCTCTAGATCAAAGACTCATAGTGTGTTTTGTGTTGGAAATTCAGGCAAAGAGGGTGTGAGATATACGCATTAGTATTTCCTTGGGATATTTCATAAAACCTGAATACTAAAAATTTAGTCTAGTAATACCCACCATTTACTCCACCATATCTATTGGCATGGGTTTTGTAGAAGATAAGGATCACATGTCATGTGGTCAGGCCCACACATCGTATAAACCCATCATTGGCAGCCATAATGTTTGTTAGTTGTACATGCCTAGGGCCCCATGTGGCATAGGAATTCCCTGAAGTACTTTTTTAGTTTATGGTACCTAGAAAATGTAATGTACACATCAATGTTTATGGGATCAATTAGTAGTACATGGGCACGACCAAATGTTCATAGGAACGTACAACTATAAATTGGCACAACTAGGAGAACCAATCCATGCCTTGGGTGTCCGAGACATGTTGTGTAGTACCCTTAATCTCTATTTAGTAGTACATTGCTATACAATACATCTATATGAATGTATAAGACCAGGTGGAGAGGTGAGGTTATATTCCATGCCACCCATTGTACACACTATGTACTTATTTCACGAACATATACCTTGCATATATCTATTATTAAGACATGTATTTAGGATCATGAGTAGACTATCAATATTAATTTATACATACAATATGATTAAAACCATCATTATGGAATTTGATACATGAAATGAGGTGTTAAGGTAGTGAAACATTTTTATGTGATGATAGGATAGTGACATTGATCGAGTAGGATCATCAAAGAGATATAGCATTTAGAAACCACATATCACACCAAGGTGTTGATCCCCCAAAATGAATGAACATGTTGAGTGGTACTCGATGATATACTAGGATGCAAGTCCATTAGTATATATTTTTCCAATAGAATTTTTTGAATAGTAGGGAGGTGCAGTTCCCCCTCTTGTTGATTTGTATATACTATAACTCTAGGGAGCGTGTCCTCCATTGATATGTTTAAGGATTGGTACCCCCAATCATGTTAGGGTGTGGGTCATATGTTCAATAAGTGGTACCCAATATCATTATTAGGTTCTTTTCCCATATTTATTTATTTATTACACTATATTTATATGTCATGAATCCTCTTTTCATTGTTTAGTTCCAATAGTCGTGTTAGGGAAAAAGACCTATGCTCACTGAGTGGTACCCACTTCCCCAGGTGTCGGAGGTAATGTGTTTAATATATAAAGTGTGGTACCCCTTATTATTTTATGGAATAGGTACTCTATTAAAGATTTTTCCCCTTGTAAATTGGGAAGGGTTGTGGTGATAGTCTACCACAAGGATTTCTCAGAAAATACGTGAGATACTGGAAATCCCTAATGTGTCATTCGAGCTACTAGAGAACTCATTATCTTGGGATATAATTGGAAGATTTAGATACCCTTACCTCTCATATGGTTTTTTCGAATCATATAAACATATCAATTATGGGTATCATTTACCTCGTGTGATGTGTTGGTTTGACCTTTGATATATCTTTTTATATCTACTTTTGTGGTTTGTAAGGAATCATAATAGGTTTGTATATACGCACCCCTACATGGGATTTTCCATCATCTGTCCTTTATTATGTATATAACAAGATGTATAGGGGTGACATCAATGTATAATACTGATTAATGCATTCATACCGTCTATGGTGTTCAATACTTGGAGATCATGGTCTATTCTCTCTCCTTTTACTTTTACTCTAGTTGTTGAATGGTTGGTAATTCATTTTTTGTAGGTAGATTTCTATTATCCTTTTCAGTTATGATTATAATTTCATTTTTTTATGAATTATCTTTAGTTTATAACATTACTAGTTATAATCGATATTTTTTCACTCATTTTAGTATGCAAAGAGACTGTTTAATAGAGATGGATGTGTCTTTGTGTGTATAGGTACATTCGCAAATGGACTTCAATTTTAGTTATGCCTTATTGGTGCTTGTATTAATCCCATTATTAATTATAGGAGGGCTTGGCTTTATTGTTTTGTGGCATTATTCCATCAATACAGTCCCATGTATGATGGTTCGTTATAATATATTATTCCATTTTTTTATATTCAATTATTTTGATAATTCAAGGATATATTCCCAATCTAGATAATATATATTATTCTTATTCAATAAAATATCATCAACAGATTCAATAGATAGCTTTACAAAATTAAATGGGAAATATTTTTATAGTTCTTCACGATTCTTCACCACTTTTATTTGAATCTTAATAAGATCCGCTCTACAGTATTCATATTTATAGGATATTATACATCCAATAAGTTGAATGTAAATATTATTTTTTGAATTTATAACATCCTATATCAAAAAAATTAAGCATATCTTGAATTTATAAAATATTTCATATTGGAAAAATATAAAAAATACATATCTCTGAATCATAATCCAATTAGAAACATTATCTCCACTATTTGTTTTTTTCCATAAAAATTTCACTAAATGTTAATATTATTACCTACTGTAATATTAATAATAATAATTTTTAGAAGTATTTGAACGTGTAACTCATCTAATTAATCCTCCATGGCATGAAATTTCTATCATCTACTATTTTTCCTTATTAAAGAGTTAATGTTTGATTCACTTTAGCTAAGGATGAAAAGACATTTCACTTATAAATAGTTCATAAATTTATAAACACATAGTCTACAAAAGAAGTTGTATTTTATAAAATAATACTAATTAACCTAGAAAAAATGTTATCCATAAAATATTCAATCATTTTATTCTATATCAATGATATATTCCATGTATTTATTCATTTAGGTTTACAAATATTTAAGGGCAGTCATCTGTAGTAAACATATTATAAAAATCCAAGTGAGAAAATGTATCCCCCATCAAACCATATTTTTTTATCATTAAATTATCAATTTTACTCCTCGGAAAGAATATTTTTAATATTTTCAAAACAATAATTATGAATATTTCCAAAATTACACATTAATGATTTGTTCCATTACATTTTATAATGATAGTTTCATATGAAATAATGATATTTTATAGATACTCTGATAATCATCCATATCATATCCATTCTACATTTTGATTAAAATGGTTGATCACATTATCAATGAAATTAGTTTAGGTATATAATTATTAGATCACTACTTATATAGTGTAATATATTGAATTTTTATTAGTAATTACATATTTAGTATAACTCATAATACATGAATTTTTGAATTTCTTTTAATAAATGTCCATTCGCCGCATCATCATCATCAATATTTTCACATCAATTTCAATGGGTGAAATATATATATTAACATATCGATCAAATATAATGAATATATTGTTTTTGAAATTATATTTTTTACATCAACATCATTTTAGAGTCTTTTCGTCTATATATAATGGTCTTACACATGAACCATAAAATTTCATGGACTCTTAGTTTTTAAATTTCTGATAAAAAAATGAAAATATATTTCTTAAAATATATATTATTTCAACAATTATTTCCATCACATTATAATTCATTAAATATAATTCATTTCTTAAAAACTTCTTCCATTTATCTCTCAAATTGAAGAAATAATTCTCCCACAAATCCTTCAAATATAGTTCACAAACATATTTGACCAAGATAGAAAATTATTTTTCTCTTCTATGTAACTCCATAAACCTAAAGTGATATAGTTTTTTCCATGATATTTTTTCATATATCCTTTATAAAAGAACTTATTATACACACATTCCATATTATTCATTCATAATGTATAATATTTTTTACGTTGATAGATTTTTTGAACATTTATTCATATCTTATTTCTTTATAAGTTATTTTACTCTTGGTAGAGCCACTAATTTTTAGTTTAGTTGTAACCTCCTCAATTAATTACAACCCCCAAGTAGGTGGAATTATCTTCCTAAAATTATATGTTTTTCTTTGAAGGGTTCTAAAACACCAACAAAAACATCAAAATATTTTTCTTCTACAAAATATGAATCAAAATATATAAAATTATACTACCTTATAGGCACATTATGAAATTATTTTTCTTCTAATTTTTTCAAAATATATAATTAACATAAACTATAACTCCTTTTTACAGAAGAGTGGGTTACACATATAATTACATTACTGATATATAACCATTATTGGTTATATTATTTATTTTATTAATTGTTCTTTTTTTAACTTTGTATAAATCCAAAAAAACATGTACATTCATCATTGGGATTGATTTTAGGACTTATGGAGATGATATATTTTGAAAAAAAAATAATTTTTTCATGATTTACAATCATTAAATTCATGAAATTTTTAACTAAATGAAACATTGATTTTAATTAAATCAGTTCTCCTCTAATGTAATTTTTTTTACATAAATAATTGTCAACATTTTGTCTTATACTACAATTCCCAAAATGAGATTCTAACATTATTTAATGTGTTAAATAATATTCATGAGTTATAAATCATTATGTTATCTCTTATTCCCAATATAAATTAAAAACTTATCCTCCTGAGTATTTGTCTAAATACATGATAAATGATTCACATTTGTCATATAGTCACTATATCTCACATAATCTTTACCATGACTTGTAGAAATTTTTTATATCATTGATAAAACTTATTTAATATTTTTAACAATATAAATAATGGTTATGTGTTTCTCAATGGACTCTTCATATTTTGACATGCTACTTTATGTCAACACGTTATCTTCTTCGACTTTTCCCATTAGATTAATTTTTAAGATTCATTGGAACTTAAACATTCTAATACCTACATTTTGGTATTTCCCCATTCATTTTTAGGAAGATTATTTTCATTCTCACAATACCATGTTTTAATATTATTCTTCTCATGAAAATAAACTCCAAATTAAAATATTCTAGTAAAATAACAAAATATAAATGGAATAATAACATTCTATTTAACTCAACATATTTTTTGTGCTTTTTTGTAACAAGATACATGATCCTATGGTGTTCTTCTTCTTTTTCTTATTATTCTTATAAATATAAGAGTGATTTAATCATCATAAATTTAATATTGAGGTAGTTTATGGATTTAAACACAATTTCCCATTCATATTTATTATTTTTTATTAAATCATTCTTCTTTATAATTTCACAGGAAAGAAGTGATTTATGATTATTCATCTATAACTACCAAGGAAAACCCACCAAATAAAATATTTTGATGAAAATTGTCATCCAATTTTTGTTCATGCTTGAGTGAGCCAGAGTTTCTATATAAAAAATAATAAGAATGATATTTAATTTTTCATTATTATGTTGTCAATAATATTCTTATAACAAAACATTATAATAAAATCAAAATATACCCAATTAATATGTAGAATGCATTCTGTTACATTAAAATTCATTTAAATGATGTTCTCAATATTATCAAATTTTTATTTTGTAGTTTCAAGCCAAAACAATTTAATATAAATCATTCAAAGCAAGGAAGTAAGACTTTAATTCTTGGTTTTGAATTAATATTTTAAATAATTTACTCTCCAAACAATATTTGATCATATTTTCCAATTGATTTAAATCATGTTAGCAGAAAATATTTAAATTTCTGTAATTGAGGGAAAAAATCTATTCTCTTAGTAATCAAACCATGATTATTCCTTCCATAAAATGTATGAAATTTTCTGTTATTAAAAAATATTAGAATTTATATTTTTAAAATCCATACTTATGGGAAACTTTAGTAGGATATTGAGTGTCATTTATATGTATTTAAATGACCAGGTATTTGTTGGTGTATATTTAAGGAGATGAGGATAATTGTTAATAGTGATTTTTAAAATAAAATTTTTTATATTAAAAAATTTACTAGTTTAATCCTTTAACTCCTCTTTCATTAAACTCTCACCAATTCTCGGATGTTAATGAATAATGTAACAAAAAATCACCCCTAGATTTTCTGATGGATCATCCTCCAATATTGGTGACTACACATTTCAATTATTAGGAATATTAAAATGTTTATAAATTAAGTATATTGTTGAAAAGAATATAACACATTATTTCATAAAAATTTTATTCTTCTTCCAATAAGGTTATAGTATCCTAACTATTTTTATATAATATATTTTATACTTTCTCATGAATTTTTTTTTTATTTTTTTCCAAAAATTTGAAATTATTATTTACAAACACACTATAGATCAAGATCACAAATATTCTCATGCAAGTAGCATTAATAAATTAATTTGACAATATTCTTTAATGAGTGTCTTCAATTTCTAGGGAATAATACTTTTTTGTAATATGAAAATAAATCTTTACCACTTGTCATAAATTCAATATTCTTATCATCTTAATAAATTATATGATATATTGATATCATAGAAAATATCTCAAAAAATTCATCTATTTAATTTCCTTCTTCTTACCATATTTTTGTTATCTCAAATTGAAATTTCATATTTAACACCATTATTTATACTTATCCTTTATCTACATTATTCGTATTGTTATAAATAGTTTTTCGTAAACTGTTTGACGACATCATGATTCTCCCATTCATGAATAATAATAATATTCTTAGGTTTTAAATATAAGATTAGAATATTCCCAATGTTATATTATAATTTTTATATTGTCAGTGACTCTCTAAAATTTTTTCAATTACAAAAAATCTATATCAATATAGATCATGAAATTCCCTTTAAATAAATACTAATTTTTTCCCAAATTTATTTTTACATTTATATGATATATATTATTATCACAACGTTCTAATATAAAATTACAACATGTACTGAATCTAAAAAATATTCCTGATAACATATTTGGAAATTTACGAAGAAACTAATCAGTCATGTCACATGATTACTCTCATTTCCTTATAATAGCTAGGAAGTGATATGAAATCTTATATAATAGTGTTACACGATTTATCATCTCTCATTCAATATCTCATTATTGTGTTTCTATCTATTATTCTTAATAAATATTGTTAATTTAAAAAAACATATTCATCACTAATAATATCTATTATTTTATGTTCAAATATTGATATGTAAATAATAATGATGTTTAATAATTATTTTCCAAAAAATATCATCAGTTAAACAAATCCAAATAACTTGTATTTTTTAATACTATTAAAAATTATTTAAAAGATTGATACTCTTATATTCCAATTTTAATAAATATGGCAGTACTATTTTTCATTATTAAACATTTTATAATGATATTTAGCATTGTCTATTATAGTTATGATTTGTATTTTACGAATCTCACACCATTATAAGTACCCCTTTATAATGTAAGGAATTGGGTACTTTCTCAAATTTGAATTTCCACATTTTAATTTTATAGATTCACTCTAATGATGTTTTTATCTTGTGAAACAATAAATTTTCTTTCATAATGTAATGTGGGACATTCATATATTCTAGTATTCAACTTACTATTATATATTCAATAGAATAATTTGTTTTCTAAAATTATAATTTCCTTTTTCAGGATATCTACTACGTATCAAGGATTGAGATGAACCTACCTTAATATTAAAATATATTATAAAAATTTACATGATATTAATTATATCTCCTAATACAGTACACCAGGAATCCTATATTATTAGTATCCTTGATGATTATATACATAACAATCTTTTCTAAAAATGATATTTAGACATCCCCAAAAAACATTTCAAATGATACCCTACATTACACATCATATATTATATTCTTATTTATTACCTTTGGAAAGGATACATATGAACATGGGGACATCAATTGGTCACTATGGGGTGAATATAAGAGATATCTATTGAATATTACAAGTTTGTATTAGATGAAGATGTGGTAAAAAATAATTAAGTTATATAAATATAACATAAGATAATCTTACCCAATAAAACATAGATAATAAATTTTAAGTCATTACAAATATTTTTTTATAATATATGAAATGAGACATAGTAATGTGGAAACATTGGTCCATAATCACAATCCTTGAAAAAATAAATGAGTGTTTCATAACCAAGTGTTATGGCATAAGAATGTGGGAAACACATAAACATAGAACATAATTTATTATGTTAAGTGTTTATGCTAACACCATCATGACATTGTTTATAAAATATAATATTATATTATGTTTAATCTCCATTCAATAAAATTATGTCTAAACAAACCCAAATTGATGAGGTGAACCAGGGTATAATCCAATTTAAACCTTTTTCTTTTTGATATATAAATCCATTTTAGGATCTTGTTCCCACAATGGCGAAGAACTACATTCATCATGTTTTGGATTTATTCATACATACAAATTCACTAAACATCAACAAAAAATTATGGATGCAAATTATAAATAAGAAAAACATGTTTTACTTAGTCCACCAACATTGGGATACCATAAATGATCAAATATGGAAGATTTGTTGAAGGTAAAAAATATACAATTTATTAATGACTTGGTTGATACATTTTTTTTCATTTTAACTGCTTTAAAAGAACACTAATGTAACGATGAATAATATTTATTCACTCATATACCATGGTAAAACCATTTATGATTTACGTCTATTCATTAAATTGAAGGATTTATAATCAGTTCATAGAAATGATGGGATCATCAATATATTTGGTAAAATAATTATTTATTATATTGGATTTGATACCCCTCTTTCACAATGAAACTCAATTTAATGTTTCATTATTTTTGTGTCATTACGATATTATTTAGTAATTACATATAATATCAAATCCCCAATGTCATTATGGATTAATTATCTAACAAAAACTCACAATAGTGTCACTTACAGTTAGGATGACTATAATTCCACATTAGAATTACCCTGTTTCCCAATAATAAATTTTATAGCTGAATATAGTAATGAAACTTTTTAATCACGCATTGATCAATATTATTATTTTACAGAGATAGATGTGTTAGTGGAATCCTCAATGAAATTTATATTTTTTAAAAATGGGATATTGAAATATCATACACCAATTTGATTTATATTAAAACATTTACTCAAATTCTTATAATCATATATGATGTATAATCAATTTTTTCCTTCGTGAACTATACTTTGAAAACTATGAATTGTGCACCCTATACTATACTTCTTAAGTTTGTTAATTTACCTAACTCTTACATATTTCACCCTTTATAAACCTCTCCTTTATATACATCAGTTCATAATATGCCTCATTAATTTCAATTATGCAGATTCTTTTCAAAACAACACTTGAGATATTTTTCATGGAAATATGTGAAGATTTATATCCTCATGCATTTTCTCATGAGACTTCCATTACGAATTTATTCATGGTATTCCCTATTCGTAAAAAAACATCTAAGTAAATACTCATTAAAATCATCAATCATGGTAAATATTCCATGAATGATTCCATTTCCTTAATGCTTCATTGTGAACATCCTTCATAGTTATATCCCATATAAAAAATTATTATTTATAAAAACAACAATGATTAATTCCATGAAAATCCTTTCATTTATTAGCAATAAAAAATGTAACGATCAGTGGGGTAATAAACGTAATATAGCCTAAAAATTATTCTAATTACTATATAATGAAATCCTCCATCACATAGAATCATACCATGAACTATCTCGTCATTCATAGTCCTCTAAATATCAATATCATGAACTCCCAAACAAATTTCGTTAAAATCATCATGAACAACCAATGATATTCTGATAATATAAGTCCAGTGTGAATTTTTTCCATTGAGAAAAATATTTTTGAAATAAAAGTAGACTTTTTGATCCATAACTCTTTTACATCATACGTGGAACACACCAATATAGTTAAGTTTTATTGAAAACTGATATATCTATCATGAAAAATCTACGTATGATATTACCTATGGTTAAATTACATCGTATAAAATATTATATTGATTTTGTAGAGTATCAGTTTAAATTTTTAAAAAAATTAAACCTTTATTAGTACAAAACTACCAACCATGATCTTTTAATGTGGGACACCTTCATACTAAATGATTCAAATATATCATATTTTAAAAAATATATTTTATCTAAATTTATTTATAAAATCAATCAAATTCTCAAAAATATTACAATGAATTTTGGTTATCTCAAAAATTATTCAATATCTCCACTCTATCATTCTAATGAGTTTAATATTAATTCTCGTTAAACCACACTATAAAAAGTGTAAACATTTATTTTCAACAAACATAACACAAACCCCATTATAAGAAATCGATATAAATAGTTTATTGATTCCATTTGGGGATTGGTTGCACTCTCCATTTCTATAAGCATTGTTGATATAGTCAATTATAGATGGGAGTTTACAATACATTCCCCTAAAAATAAAGTATAGGGTACATAATGGTTTTGTGATTTCTATGAACTATTATAAAAATATTTGATAGATTCCCTTAGTGGGTTAGGTCCACTCCCCATTCTCATAAAAATTGTGGATGAATACACATATGGGTATGTGTTCACATTTCATTCACTGAAATGTGATGAGAAATAATGTTTTACGTAATACATTGGAGATATATAGAATTTTATGTCTACCAATAACATAATGAGAAACCACACATATGGGTGAGACATAAACTTTAAATCATTCCGAAGTCCATCATACTATAATAAACATGTTAGAAGGATAGTATTTTCAAGAATATTTCTATAAGAACTTATTATAATACTTATAAATATGTAAGGTCGATAATATAATTAAAGGATATACACAATTAATCCTGATAAACCATTTTATATATTGAAATATATGGAAAATTCATTATAATTTCAATAGAAAATTACATTGAAAATTAAGATCAAATGTCCATTAAATTTAGAAAATAATTATTTTACCTAATTTTCTTAAAAAAGAATTTCCTTTAATGAATAATATAAATTTAAATAGAAATTAGTTTGACACATTATAAAATATTTTAAATTTATATATTTAAATAAAAATGATGAAGGAATTTATTAAAACTATTTCGGAGAAGATTTCTATAAAAAATCATATAATGTTAAAAAATAACTTGCATACATTTGTAAAAAATTCAGAAAAATTCATTATTTATAAAACAACAAGAATATTTTGTTTAAATAATGTTTTAAAAAATTCATTATAAGGTAAAATTAACTGAAAAAATAATCCTATAACATTAATAACAATTTTATTAATTTTTTTAAATATGTATATATATATATGAAAATATTATTTATCCAAAGAGAATAATTAAGTTGATTTTATATAAAAAAATTTAATTCTCTTGAGTAAAAAATGTGTTGATAATGAATGGAAGACTTTATTGTCAATAAATAACAATAGGTTAATCGAATTCATTTTTTTATTGAGAGATACAATATTGGATTTAATCATTGGAAACATATTCATAAACAATCCCTATAAATAGTATCATTTTAAAACCTATATAACTATGGTTTTATTTGAATAGTATGTCCCACTAAAGAATAAAAGTTAGATAGTTATTTAAATAACTTTTATATTCATAATATTATTTATAAAATATACTCTTCATCAGTATGTTACATATAAAATAATCAAATTTTTAATATTACATATTCCCCCGTAGAATAAAAGTGATACAAAAATCTCATACCTAAGATATGAAAGGCTTAATATGCAATAGAAACTAATGTATGATAAATATTGAATAATTATACACATATTACATCATATTACTTTTTTATATGATAAAAATATATTATTTACATATCACCATTAACAACCTATATAAAAACAATTCATTATTAATGTCACCTTGTCATGTTATATGTAATGTGTTTCTCATATATGTTTTGGTTTGGTAGTTTTAGTCCTTATTATTCGATCATAGATAAATCATCTATATAATTATAATAATTCTATAAATATCATATATATTCATTATAAATATTTTTATATTTATATTCATTCATAAAATTTAGAGAATGAAAAATGAATTACACCGTTCTTGGACAGTGTAAGTCATATGTACATTGGAATATTGTTTTTTTCAATTAATGGATTAAATGCAATGTAAATATTAATTTAACTTTTTTTGTATCATTATAATATTATATTATATCATTATTATATTATATTTTTAATCAATTATTCATAAAATTCATCTTTTTTACCATATAAGTAAATAATAAAGGGAGAAAAAATCACATCAATTCGTGGAGGTGGTAGTCCACACGTATGCACGAGCACCATTATCGTTTCCTAAAGTATTGGATGATAGGAATATTGACTTGATATGATAACTATATCATTATTTTATATTCAAAATTATATTATATAAATATTAATCCCACTATAATACTCATTCATAAATTATTATGGGGAGAAATAAAATTTATCGTTAAGTAGAGACGGTAAGTCGAAAGTACGAATGGGAAATATTTTCACTTACCATTTAATGGATATAACAAATATAATGATTTTTTCCATAATAATAATAGAGTTTATATATATTTATATAACATTAGTAACTATTTTATTATGAATAAAAAATTATTAGAGGTGTTAAAATAAAAATTTAAATGAAAGGCATCAGTTAAAGAGATTACATCTTCATTAAGATGTCACTAGTAGATCTCCACTAATTGGGTATAAGGATACACAATTCAAAAGAAAGATGAAATTTTATTTGGATAGGTAATTGGATAATATAAATTGTTTTATATTCAATAATCTACAAGGATTGATGTTGTATTATTACGATAAAGGAAGGATCCCATTAATAACTAACTGGTGGGACACTCTTAAAATATTTTAAATTATTGATATGAATTAATATAAATGTATAAATGGATACATGATTAAAATATTTGATGATAATACAATTTTGAGTTGAAATAATATAATCTAAAACATTTTTCTATATATTTGATATGATTTTTACGCTTAACAATTAATTTTATCCCATGTTATCCCATTTAACAATTACAATAATATTATTGTTTAAGACTATTTATGGGTTAATATAGTCATTATAATTTGGATAACAACCCATAAATAGACCAATGGTTATATTTAAAACTAAATACAATTAATTTTTATTAATCTATAATTTTTATGAATTTTATATCATTTAATAAAATATTTTTTAACATAAAATACCATTAATGAAATTTTAACACTTTTCATTTAATTTATCTTTAAATACCTAAATAAAAAATCATTTTTTAAAATATAATTATTTGAAAAATACTCGAGTCTATCATATAAATAAATAAAAATTTTGAGATGCACTAAATAATTAAAATTAAGAGTGGTTTATGATTTTTAAAATCATTTATTATATTTTTTTTATTAAATAGAGAAATAATACATCAGTGATGCATAAGAAATTGAGGTCATTATGTGACTAATTTTTTTTTAAATAATTCAATATTAGCTAAATAATTTCATTATAAAAAAAATAAATACTTTTATTAACTCAGAAAATAATTTTTAGTCATGTGGACACATAAGAGATATTAAAATCTGGATAGTGACATTTTGTAGCTTTTTTTATTGAAATATTATAGAGGTAATTTTCATAGAAAAGTTCCCATTAGTTTTATAATGTTTCATCCCGCTGTGATAAGAGAATAATAAAATTTATACAATAATGACTATGTGGAAAAATTGTGGCTTCTACTTATTATTAACCAAGATTTAACCAATTTATCCTTTAATGAGGTGATAAATATTATAACGGTTTATATTAAAATTAACTAAAAATATATGGGGAATATTTACCAAACATAAACATCCTATATATAAATATGATAATCATTTTATCTAATTTAATACCTATAAATGGTGTAAATTATTTTTAATGTACCTTTTCCAACAATTATAACAACCACTTCTTATATAAATATATTTTTGCAAAAAACTGTGTTTATTATTATAATTTTCATAATAAAAATTATTAGATAAATGTTAAAATATGTTATTAAATATATATTATATATGTATAAATAATACCATAAAAAAATAGTGATCAATTTAATTTATTTGAATGAATATACCTTCCACACATAAAAACACATTTTCAAAAAACATCACCATTATTTTCATCTGATTTTATTTCTTATTTATAAATTATTAATAAGTAATTAATTCAATTTAAACATAAATAAAATGAAAATATTCTATATATATATTCTATTTCAACCCCAAAAATCTGAAATAATGTTATAATAAAATATTAACAATATATCGTTGTTCATCTAAAATTTTCATTTTCACTAACTAAAGCTGTCAAAAATATTATTTGGAAAAAGAGTACATAAAATCATGTGGTTTTGAAAACTATATAAATATATATATGGTTAATAATAATCAATATTGTTTTAACATATAATAAAATATAAATTTTTCCCATGGATAAAATAATTTAATTTTTCCCTTAGTCTTATTGTTAACTTAAATTCTCCTAGTTATAGCCATTGACTAAATCCAAAAATGATTTTGTAACTATAAAATAATGATATCTAGTGTATGAAATCATATTATAAGGTTAACAAAAATTCATATTTTCAAAATTATTATAAAATTATTTAAATAATTATAATTTTAGGATTATATAACATCACTTGTGTTTCAACAAAAGTTATTTTAATTTTCCCATTTATTATTCATCCCATAACCCCAAAATATTATAAAACCCCACTTTCATTGCAACTAATATGAACCAAAATTAACATACATTAATATTAGACCATTTTAAATTCATAGTCAGTCTTTATCATAATATATCAATACATATAAGTAATAAATTTTGGTTTATTGGATATTAGATACCTAAAAAACTAATTTTACAAATATAATTAAATATATATATAAATTATTTTTCTCTCGAAATTTATTTCATGGAAAATCATAAAAAAATACACTTTATCATATACAGATTAAATTAAGAAATGATAAAGGGGTGGGATTAGATAATAATAAATCGGTGAACATGAGTGGTATCAAAAATATATATTAAGTGAGAAGAAGATGAACATGTGGGTATGATAACATAATCATGGTACCAAAACATAACAAACATAAATCATAAATAATTAAAAAATAATCATAAACAATGATTATTAGAAAATGGTCATTAGAAAAACCTATAACATAAGTCTCCTAAGTGTTTCAACATTAGCCAATAGTCATGCTCCATAAAAACATAATAGTAAAATGATTCCTGACCACGAATTTTGAAATAAAAACAGCCCATAAAATCAATAAAATAAAAATATTTATTATTTTAATGATATTATTTATGAAATTATCATAGAAATTTAGAATTTCTACAATGTATCCGATCACTCTATATTCTATTTAAAAAATGTTCACCTCCACAAATATATTATGGTTTTCTCACCCATTTATATAAAAATATTATAATGTTCCTGTAGGGGTTTAGGTTAACTCTTCAATACAAAAAAAATGGATTGAGACCCTTAGGATTTTTGTTTCACTAGTCTAATGCCTGAAGGCCTTATATTTTTCATATTTTTCAATAATCCCTGTTTTATCTAGGATGACAGGAAACCTATTAATACATAAAGTCTCAAGGGAACATGGCCCTTGAAGGCTGAAATAGCAGACTACACTGAACAACCCCTCCCCAGCTTCTTCATACACTTCATGCCTCATGGCTTTCACCTGTGTAACTAAAATAATTGCAACTTAATAGATGTATCATATATTTACTAGTTCCATGGATCCTGCTACACTTAAATGGCCCCATTCACTTTCACTGGCCAACTAACCACCATCAAGGAAAATGTCCATTAGGGGTTTGGATCTACTTCTAACTAAATAATGTCATAGGTGGAGTCTCATAGGGGATTGGTAAAACATAGGATTCCCTATTATATCATTTGATATAATTAGTTATCAAAATCATTTAATTTATATATAGTTCTATGATGAAATGTATTATAATGGAAAAACATTCATATCTATGTCATTTTAAAATTGAATTTTTCAAAATTTCATAAAATATTAAACAACAGAAATGTAAAAAAATATATCATGGTGATTAATATTTTACATGATAACACCCCATAAAAAGATATAATTTTAATCATATAATTATATAATATTCCAAGTTAAGCAGAATAATCATTAATACTTATTCACATAGGTGAAAATCACTTTTTAATATAATATAAAATATAATTTAAAAATAAAAAATTTACCAATTCTGTTATTTAAATTTTTTTAGAAGAAATATTTTTAAAAAAATAATTGAAACAAATAGAATATATATATAATAATTTCTTTGGAAATCTAAATAAACATAGAAATTATGATTTTAAAATTATATTGAGGGAAAAATTGTGAGACAGTGAAAATATGAAAAATAAAAAAAGAACCATTTAAAAAATGGAAAATATATTAAAACATAAAAATATATCAAAATAAGTAATTATATTCGTAGTATTAATTAAATAAATACATTCATATTAAGAACATTGACATTGATGAAAATTATTATTGAATTTAAATAAGATATATGGTCTAATCCACTTACATGCCTATTTTTTGTTAAAGTTTATGTCAATGTATGGTATAATGGATAAAATGATTGTACAACCCTATAATAATTAGATAAGAAAATGGGTATTCAATGTGAAATGTCATAAAAATTACCAAATAGTAATTTTTGAGATAGAAGCTCTCGATTTGAAATTGATATTAGAAAATAAAAAACATATAGTTATGGTAAATTTTAAATTAAAAGGCCTTGAAAAAGGGTACGTGATATGGAGTTTTAAATGCATTAAATTGATTTAAATTTAATTTAAATAAAATGTATTGAGATATATATAAAACCCATAAATCAGAAAAAAAACATATATTATTGATATAGTTTTGTAGAACAAATGTTTACCTTTCAAAACTCTTTTAAGTGATTAATAAATTAACAAAATAATTGAAATTATTAGTAAATATACATTGAAATACAACTTTGAAATTTGGAAACCATCGTAACATAATAATTATAAAATTCAATAATTAGTACATATTTTTTATTTCAATTCATTATGTAAATATTGTAGTATCTTTTGATTGTGCGGTAAAACAGACACAAATATTAACATTTTATAACCATTATATGAGTGTAAATATTTTATCGTATGTTAAAAATATTACTTCTATAGAAGAATAATGATTTAAATAAATTTTCATTAAGGATTTGTATCTTATTTATGATGATTTTGATGTAAATAGTATTGAATAATAATTAATAAGGGATGACATCTTTTATTAACAACATGAATTTTGTATTTGAGATGCTCCAGGATGTGAGTGATTCATGACTCATTCTTGTTACCAGAGGTTACCAATCATTTAATATGATTTAAAAATATATAAGTTTATCTAATATTAAATATGAAATTAAAATAAAATATAACTTTTATGTGTGAATAAGTTTGGTCCTTTTATAACTGAGTTTGAATACCATTTTCATAATTTATCATTACATTACGAATATGAAAATTATTTTTAATTGAATGTGTATCCAATGTGGAATTATAAATTATATAACATAATAATATTATAGGAATCAAATTATATTCTCATTTATAGATAATATTTTCAAACATGTTAATTCTGAAAATCATAATTTAACAATTTTACCTAATTTTACACATTAATGGGGAAACAGATTTTTTACCTTGTTAATTAATTTTTATGAAAAAAAAATAAATTAAACATTTAAAAAATTAGTTTTTTCTTATTAAAAATAGTAAATGAAATTTATTAGATTCAATTTCCAATGTAGATAACAATAATATTCATTTAATAACTTATAATGCATAAAATCCATTTTTATACAAATGTATTTACAATAATTAAATTGAACTTATTTTAATAAGATATAGAGTAAAAATAAATAAATGAATGTTATATTATAAATTAATCTATATATAACAATCCTATTTTAATTATAATAATCTTTATAGTGATAATTTTTATTTTATTAGTTTAAATAAATGAAACATATTTGATGTTGTTATAAATTGAGACTTTATAACTTTAAATTATTATTATCACTTATACTAACTAACTAATAGTATTTTCATTAAAAATTATTCATGTGTTTATATATGTATATTTATAATAACTTTTCTCAAATTCAATTATAATAATATAATAAATTTATCTTTTAGATAACAACATATAATGTGAAATTATAACAATATTTTATAATAATTTTATCTCTATATCAATAGTAAAATTATTATTAACTGTCAATAATAATTAATTACTCAGATTTTATCTATTTATCATTAATTTCATATCATCGATACCATTTATTTTTTTTCATTATATTAAATAAATATTTTTTTGGAAATACCTAACTTATAAAAATATTTTCATTAGAATCAACCATATCATCAAAATTGAATTAGTATTACTTAAGTATATTCAAAAAAAAATTCCTTGTTTCTATCTTAAGTAAATTTTAACAACTAATTTCTATATCTAAATAAAATTTATTTTTAGCAAAAAATATCCTAGTCATTATATGATAGTAACATGTTTACATATATTATAAATAATAAATATATTCCATTTAATAAAACTCATGAAATGTTTATATTACACCCATTACATAGTATAAATGAATTCAATCACAACATCAAAATGAAAATTATTATATACCATATTTTTCATTTTGGATTTTATAATTGTTCTTTCTCCTTTCATGATTTTTTTCTCATTATGTTTAATATTCTACTTAGTCTGATTCTCAATGGTGAAGATGATCCATATGAATTCCTTGATGTAAAATTATGTCTAATCTATATATTTAATCCATTATTATTTTATGAAACTTTAAGGGATTAAATCATCCCTGATGTGTATTAATAAATTTAACTTAATTCATAGTTTTAGTTATAATTCTTGCAATGTTTCATTACGAGTAAATGAATTATTTTTAATTTCATTAATTTATTCTATAGTTTATTTCCTTATTAGGTTATGATTTATTATTAATAAGAAAATGTAAAAATGGTATATCAAAATGTATACTTAATTCTTGAATATTATATTCTGGATTCTAACAATTCTCAAATCATTCATTTATATGTTATGATCTACTATTCAGGTTCATCCTCAGTATATTCTTCTATTAAATTCACTTAGTAATATTTTTCTTTAGATAAGATATACTTATATATTTGGAATTAATAACCATATATATCATGGGTATATATATTCATTTTCCAAAAATCAATTCTATTTTTACTTTTATATATCTCAGTGAGTACCCACAATTTCAAAATTTTAAGCACAAATATTCATAACTACCAAAATGTATTTTCATTGATTATATGTATGTATCTATTCCATTTTAAATTTCCAATATTAAAATTTATAATTATGAAAATATATAAAGCATGGAAATTAAATTTGAAATCATTACATTCCTTCTCTATCCACAAAACAAATATATCAAAATAAGATAAATATATTTGGAAAATATTAGAATGTCAACAAATATATCCACATTTTTTCCAAATAATTTTCTACAATAAACACATTCTTGTTTGACCATTAATTTTTTCTCAAATTCCTCGATAATTCTATCATTAAAATCATTATAATATAATAAATGATCGATGTGATATTATCCATATATTTTATCATCCAGTATTCTTGATAATCCGAGTATGGATTCCCAATATTTTACCCCATATGTGTTCTTATTTTTTAAGATCATGTTATTCTATTCAATATAAAAAATTTAAACATCATGAAGAACATTATTTTGATATTTCATTCACCTTCCATAAAAAATTTTCTTCAATTCTAATTATTATTAACTCCAACATAATTAAGTATATAGGCTCATTTCACACATCTATAAAATTATCAATTTCAATTTATAAATTTGGATTTTCTTCCATAGAAAAAATTCACCATTTATGGAATTGTATCCTTACATATATATCAAAAACAAATACATCTGATATATCTCCCTTTATCTAGAAAAACTTGGTAATATCATCTTGGGTGACCATATCAGGAACAATTTTCTTTTTAAATAGAATGGGGCATCTGAATCCTTTAAAAGAAATTGCATAATTTTAGGAATTTGGATAAAAAAGTCTTGTTTTGAGTAATCATTTATACGATATGTCCATTTTACAAAAATATTTTATTTAATTAATATAATTAAAATTATATAGAAATAAGGAATAATAGATATAAATAAAACTAAAAATATTTAACTAAACTCATTAATAACGTACAATGTAATATTATATACCATGAAACATTATTTCAATTATTAGTGATTAAATTGTATTTGGAATATATATATAAACCTCGTAAAAGAACCAAAAAATATAAGTTTAATATAGTGGATTTGAAATTCATAAATTAAAATGATATTTATTTTCTATAATTTTAGAAAATGAAAACAATTACTGGAAAAATCAATGTATTTCTCATAAAATGGTAATTTTATGAGTATACAAATAAATACTATTTTACATATCAGCTTTAGAATATCGCAAAAAATGGTTTCACAAGTTATTCCATAATATATATAACCTATGTATTACTATTTATTAAAAGATGCTAAAATATAAAATAATGAAAGGTGATCTCAAAATATTAGTTAGGATAAACATAATAATTGACCATATTCAATTATATGTGATAATAATATGTGAAAATGTTAATGAGATTATAATAATGTTTCTTAGTTTTAACAACAAGGATTCATACCCCAAAAAATGTGGTTTTTATATTATTATTAATGGTATAATGTATTAACATATGAAAAATTGATATGAGTTAACACTCATGAGCCTTGTGAAATCAATTTTTTACGGGGTCTATTATATGTCATATAAAACCTAGGAAAACCATTTGTGTATCATAATACATTGTATTCATAAACTATTTTCACTCATGTTTAACTCGTAATCGAATTACTTATAACCAGCTAATTCCAATCAACATTTTTGTTAAAAATAAAACATTACCTAATGTATTGTATATATATATCTTAGGATCACACATCATCAACTATAATATCTCAGAATTATATTATTAATATAAAACATAATGATTTTATTTCAAAATACACGTATCCAAAACAACCATATTTACATTATATCTTGACTAACACATAGGATAATAAAATATTTTTATGTAAATTTCTATAAAACATCATCATAAACTATTCATTTAAGGATGGTGGGTGGAATAATTAAATTTTATCCTAAGTGTAGAATAAAAAAAATTAACGGATATTAACATAGATGAAAAAACCTTTATAGAAAAATTTATAATACTATTGAGAAAAATATGAAGTGTCATTTTGTATTAGTATTAATAAAAACAAAAAATAACAAAATTAATAAAAAATTTAATTCCATTTAAAATGAATAAATCATTTAACAGATTTTTGGTTAAGAAACATTTACATGATGGAATAAAAATCAATTCATTCCATATATTTATAAAAAATCACACTTTATTAACGAATTTTAAAACAATGTTATATAAGAAACATTTAAATATATTCAAATTAACATTTACTATATAATGTTAAATTCAGTAAAAATAACATTTATAAAAAAATTTATGTTTATATAAAAACATCCATGAAAATTTTTTATGAACATGACCATTTCAAAAAATATATTGAATAATTTAAACAAATTTTTTTTCAATAAAAATACCTTACGATTATCAAATTCAAAAAACATTTTGAAATAACGAATATGAGAATGGTCCTAAAAATAAATAATTATAAATAAAAACATGATATAATATGTAAAATAGGTATTATATACACTAAATATTTCAATATATGTTCATAAATATAAACATGTCTTAAATATTGATGTTTGAGATGATAAACTATTACAACATTGGTTATTATTAAATCAAGGACATTGAATGACATAACATAATAATATTCTATAAACTAATAATATATATTATTTATTTTCCCACAATATATTCATTGTTATGTAAATAAAATATATTAAATAAAGAATGCATCACATTATATGTCATTTATCTAGAAAATGATTTATTTATAGAGAATACTCACAATGATTGGGTCATTTAAAATAGGGATCCAATAATGAAATTATAAAGTAGAATAAATATAAATTAAAAAAAATTCTAAATAAATCATGAAAATAAATAAGTCATAATATAACTAATTATATCAATAAATTGTAATTGAAGAAGTTATATAACCCAATGATTATAACTGTATTTAAAAACCCATAACATTAGATTTTAACATATCAAACACCTTCAAACCACTTGAAAAATAAATGTAGTCTTCTTTACATATGTAAAAACCAATATTCATTATGTAAAAATTATTATTAATGATTTTATATAAGTATTAGAAATGGTTTATGACATACAAAAATTCATGGAGTATATGGTGAATATTTTATAAAAAAGAATAAAAAATCAATTTCATTGAGGTTTGGATTTCATAAAAATAATTTATTTTATCAATATATATACATATAATAAAAATATATAATTTTTAAAACATTATAATTGATCATTATTATATAATATTAACAGTATATAACATTACTAAATCATTTAGGACCATAAATATTAATCAATGTTCAAGTAGATGGTATGACCAACCAAAACAATGATACATTATAATGATCGAATGGGAAAGATTGAGTTATTTTAAAAAAATTTAAAAATAACAGTAATATTATAAATATAATATTTATTCATTAAATTAACATTTAAAATAACCCATGTACGGTGATAAGGAAAAATAGAATATGTTGTTCATGGATGTGATAGTTTTCATGTACACATGATCAATGTATTTATTTTCTAATGGTTGGATGAAATTTGGTTTACATAATGTTGTGTATTAATATTATCACAATTATGTATTAAATATAATGATTACATATATAATACATATATATAACCATATATGTGCATTGATTAAAAATGAATTGCATCACTTCATCGAGGTGGTAGTCCACAAGTACAAATGAGAAACACTATCATTTTTCATTAGATCCAATAGATGTTTAAAATAGTCGTAAAATTAACATAATGAAATTTCATAATATAGAGAGGTTTTATGTCATTATATTTTAATGGTTATAATATATTTTAATGATTTTGAAGAAAACATTTAATGATTTATTTTAATATATATTTATTCTTCCTGGATATCTTTCATTGGGTTAAAATTATGAATTAAAAATGTAATCTTCTGGTGATACAAGGACCACTAAATCAAGGGTTGGATAGTTTGAAAATGAATTTAGAATATTTTATAAGAGATATGGTGCTCATGGTATTTGAACAAGTTATAAGAATATGTATCCTTTTATAAGTGAAAAGAGTTACACACGTCTAAATATAAAAAATATTAAAATATTATAAATTTGTTTTCATGATAATTTAGAAAAAATAAGAACAATTTAGATGATTAGAATTATAATTGATTAAATACACTCATCTAATAAAATTTTAACACATTTTTGTGATATATGAAACATTGTCTCTTAGTCTAGACCCATCATTAATATTATTCACCTTTATTGGGGTGGATGTCATTTATGATGGTATTTAGTCATCTTGGATGATAATAAAATAGGACCCATAAAAAATTATAATGTGATGATCTCAAATATGGAAAAAATTTCAATGATTTATTTTCTAGAGATAATAGAAATTAACTTTAAAATTAGTTTTTGTAACATAATGAAATAAAATTACAAATACCAAACAATCTTATTACAACGCATCTATTTCTATAATACCCAAAAACCATGGAAATAGGGTAACAAAACGAAATGATATTTATGTACCATAGAAAATGAGTCCTTATTATTTCATTTTTACCTAAGTCTCCCCTTCTCCCCCACACAACTATTTCTATTTCCCATTTATTATGGTCGACCAACCCATACCTCAATGAATTTGATTCAAAATGCATCCCCACATTATTGAAACAATAAAATAATTTCATATAAATATGTGCTTCCATATTTCTTCTTTTATTATTATTATTGACCAATAAAATGAATCCCCATATGTAGTTTCATATCATTTCTTTCATGGAATTATAGACCAACCTGGAACCCCTACAAATCTAATTCCCCAACATTCTAGAAATATTCCCCCATGATGCCTCTCTTTCATTATAACCTATTGATAAATAAAATTAATTGATTAATTAATCATTTCGATTAGGAAATCAATATTATTTCAATTTGGTAACAAATTTGAATTTCTTAAAAACTAGATAAAATTATCTTTTAATCATTTGTTTTGTTAAATATTAAATCGTTATTTCCATATTTGAATAAATAATTCATTTCTTATCAATGAAATTGTAAAAGTTAATTTCCACTAATTTTTTTAATTATATAAATATTATTTATTGTTTTTTAGTGGGTTAATACAAGATATTAAAAAATATAAATCCATGAAACCCATGACCAATATTTTCAATAAAATGAGTTTATTACTCCTTTCATAAAATATATACTATCCCATAATTCCATCAACACTATCATTTGGGTTTTTCACATAAATTGATCATTTGTTTTTTAAATGGATAAATAGAAGTGTTGTTAAAATAATTATAATGATGGAATACTAATAATTTATGTATTGGGAAATATTTCCCCACCATAAATCATAATATTTGTATTAAATATTATATTATATCATCCCACAAGAGTTATTTTTATTGTTCAATTTTAAGTCATTGGATGTATCAACTAGAGTTAATGATTCATGCGTTGAATTTTTTTTTTAAAAAATAAGAAAAATACTAAAGGATCTATTGTTAAAAAAATTTGACTCATTAATGCATGTATTTCTAGTCCAAATACTTGAATAATGACACTCTTCAATTTTATCAACCAATGAAAAATGAGGAAAAGAAATATAAACCAAGTGATCTTATATATTAATCACTCCCCAAAATGGGGGGGTTATATGGATCTTACACAATGTATAAATTAAAAAAATGATGTGTGGAAAATAGATCAATGTATAATATTATTCACATTTTTTGTTGTTTATTATTGGATCATGTAGTTAAATGAATAATTTTTTTGCAGTAATTTTATTAATAGCTTATGAAATTTTAAAATATTCATATATTAAGAGAATATATGAAAATTATAATATGAGAAAATAATTATAAATATATTAATAGGTGGGAGGAGTTACATTTCAGTGAATTTCATTCATATATTACATGAATGTTAGCGAAAAACTATTACAATACCAAATTGTAGCTACCTATTTAACATAAAATAAGGATATATATCATGTTCATTATTTACCAATGAATGTTATATCAAATAAAATAAGTGTATAATACGATAGTATGAAAAATGAAACTTGTTATTTTAATGTAATGGTCATAAATGAAATTAAACTATTTATAAATATTTTTTCAATAAACTGGGAAATATTTAAAGAAAATTTTAGTATTATAAAATAAAATTTTTATTATTATAGTTCAATGGATAGAAATCTTTGATAAAAAATATTTTATAATATCTATTGGTGAGAGAATAATTATGTTAGACAAATATGAAAATGGTAATTACTAAGTGATGAACTTCAACTATTTTCATTAAATGAGTGAGAAATGAATGTATCTAGATAACTTTTAATTTATAATTGTTGGTAAAAATATTCATTATTTTACAGATGACTCTGACTAACTTGAATCACAAGCATGACATGTTTTTTATTTAAATGAACCTTTAAGACAACAATTCGATGTTATTATATATGTATATAAATAACATTCTATAGATGATGGTATGATTTATAGTGATGTCTTGGATGAATATAATTCTTATTCAATCAAATGTTTCTTAATATGGCATGAATAATTCATTTTTCATAATATATTGGGATGAAAATTGTAACATTGCAAGAACAACACAATCTCATTTTGATGTATATATTTTATATTTTTTGTTATATATAGTACCTATTTAATTTCGATATGTAAATTACACATATCTTATTGTCTAATTAGACTGCACATAATATTAAAATAACTTGTATATCAATATATATTCAATTTTATATCTGATACCTCATTATGTTTTATCATCTTCTTTATTATTCATTTTTTTCATCTATATGATATTTTTGGTTTCTCAGATACCGGTACACTATAAAAACTTATTTATAAGAATAACATATGTTTTATCCCACCTAAATTAGTATTTTTAAGTTTAATTTTGATTAAAATTGTTTAAATATAAAGAGATCAAATAAAATTGGTTTTTTATTTGTTATAAAATTATTATTCCTGTATATGTATTCTATTGATCGTTTTTAAAAAGTGGTCCAAATAGATTGAGACAGATGTTTTTGATGATTATTTCTAGTTTTTTCATTGAAAATTATATTCCCCATATTCCTTTATTAATTTATATTTATATTTATCATATATTTCACTAATATATAAATTCTATAATATATTTACATAAATCTAAACAATAGATAAATTATATGAATATTGAAGGTAAAATATATTTATGCTATTTAAAGAATAAGTATTATTGGTATAATTAACTATATTTTAGTATAAAAATTATCTATATTCATATTTTATATATTTTTTAAACATGGTTATGAAATATTTTCATTCAAAAACTGTCTGTTAAGTGATATTTTTTAGTGTCCCATTCTGAAAATATCATTTATAGGTGTTTAATTTTAGGTATTTTAGAGTTGAAAATAGTTAATACTATTCAAATATATGTCTGAAATTATATTGAAGATAACTAAAAAAATATTTCGTTTTCATTACATTTCATGGTTTTGTATCAAACAATTTAATAATCAACATAGAATATTTGTTGTTTTAAATATAGAAAAAATTAATTCTATGAAAGATGTGGAATGTTATAAAACTGTATTCTAATGTATTTTAATGTTGATAAATTCACATTTATATATTATTTTAGAAAAATTTAGATAATTGATGAGAATGTAACAATAATTAATGAATTTACACAAGAAAAATTAAAAAAAAATTATATTATGACTATTCTCTTTTTAAGTTATTGTTATAAATTGTAGATTTAATTTTTCCATTTCCTATCAGGATTCATCTTATACTTGTAAAGTTGAAGAAGTTTTCTTAATTTAATATATAGTTCTCATATAAATAATATTTGAATTATTATTTTTGGTATCCCCATTTTTTTATCAATATTTGTTCAAGTATGTCTATAACAAAATACATTCCAACATCTTGTTTAGTTTCCACTACCCCTCTTTCATTCACTATAAATTTTTCCTTTCCATAATTAACCTCTTTAAAGCCATGTCTCATATTAATTTCTTTGATGACTCATCTACTCCTATATTATAACCTCCATTATTCATCCAACCATCCATGATAACTATTTATTTCAATTGGACGATGTATAATATCTTATAAATTTTTTGGTGCATCAGTGTCCCAAAATGGTAATAATCTTCTTTCCTAAGATTAAATTTTTATGCCATATTATTTTTCTAATTTTATAGTTTTGATTTTGTTTTACGATGATGTAATGTGCTACATATTTGAATCCTAAATGTAATGTGTTCCTATATAATAATAATGTGGGATTGAAACCTTTATAATTTTACAAAATGAATGGTTAATAATATCATATATATATTAGGGAACATCAATTTGGAATCTCACTTGATTTTAATACATTTTTACAATACTGAATATATAAAAAATCTCAAAAAACATCTCTTGGACCCTTTCATATTAGCTAAAATTGTGGTGGTGGAAAAATTTTTCTTTATATACTAATGAAATGTCATTTCATTCATGTGAGGATATATATATCATCCTTCCTTTTAATATCCATCCATAATAGAATCATGATCATCTCTTTGTAAAAAAAATTATTTTTCTCTTCGTTGTAAACATTTTGATTTGGATTCTCATATATATATATATATATATAACTTTATATTTCTATTTTATTTACACCACAAGGTCATCTGATTGGTCAATTAGTTTACTATAATAATTTATTTTACTTATTTTCCATTATATGGAGTTGCATATTATGTTCGTATAGATTTTTTAGCACCAAATTAGCCTAAACACTCATATATAATTATATTAAATACATTTCCAATATATAAATGTTTGTTTTTTTCGTATACCATATTAAAAAATACATGTATAAAATATACCCCATAAAAAATACAAGCAAACCCCCATAATTTGGTTATTAGTTCATGGATTGAAAGACACCACTAGTTTCCTCGGAGAGATGTGGTCCCCAATAAGGGCCCCACCACGTGCCTAAACAAATCATCAGACCAATGAATTTTCTCACAGGCTAACACATATTTTATAGTTCTCTTCTCGTCACTCACACACAGAGACACCTAGGAAAATTCTTAAGAGGTAACCCATCTAAATCACTAATTTTGTTCAAACAAACATAACTATGATGTTTTAATTAGGTAGCCTCCTGAAAAGAAGGGTGGACTATGTTAAAATAGGTTCTATAATTTATCCATTTAAACCATTAACCTGACGAGGGTGTTACATTAACACTCCCATTGTATTAAAAATCCATTTTGTAGGCCCAACATCTCATCCCACCCAGTGACCCCATATGTCTCACTCAGTTTTTTCTCTTATACTAACTATAATGACACTATATTTTCATTGATAAATATAACATTTTTAGATGAATATTTAGTCAATTTCACATATCTGTGAATGTGTATTGTAACAGTTTAGTGTCTTTGGGTATTAGATACATAATTGTCTTACTTCATGAAAGGTATGAAACATCTCCAACAAAGATATACCTATTTAGAAAACATTATATACATACCCTAAAAAAACCAATCATCAAAACCTAGGGAAAGAAAATATTAAAAAATGTGGGTTTATATGATCAGTAATGGTTAATATTGGGATCATATGAAATTACAAGACAAATAAAATGGTATGAGATTATGACCATAACATAAAATCATCATACCTAATCTTACAATGATCTTAATCATGACCCCTAAAATTGAGTAATATTATTTCGAATGACATGAATAAAGATTAATTAGAAATCATCATAAATCAATCATAAACCTTAATTTAATATCATAAAAGTGTGGCACTATCATAGGTATAAACAATCATATTCAATGTTTAATTAACATGACTATAAAATCAAAGTGGATCATACATCTCTACTTATTTCTCCTAACATAGTAGATCAATAATCACCACTTTCTTCTCATATTTGATCAACCTCATTACCATGATTCCCATAGTGGATCATGAACAATAAAAGTATTCCCATAGTAAAATAATGAGAGATAATAATTTATCTAATTCATTTTGGGGCTATATAATTTCAGGCCCACAAATCGCATAATTATGACCATACCTATTTTTTCTACAATATCATAAAAAATGAATCATATCATAACCCATATAAAAGAAACCATTATTATAAATACTTTCTCATGTTATAACCCATTTATAGTAAACATGTTTCATAAACACTTTTTCATCATAATCATAAAACACCCATGAATGAATAATGATGGTATCATTGGATTATATCATAATTAGATCATATGTATGTTCATTGGGATTTTTAATGGGTGAATAAAAATTCAATTAAATGTTAATTAATATATTCAAGAGGAAAAAAATCCTTTTAAAAAATTACATTTTTACGTCTACAAATTCCAAAAAAGGATATTTCTTTTCATTGAAGATAATTCGTGTAACATATAATGACCAATCCTGGGGATGAGAAATTACATTCATGTAGTATATTTAGGAAAAAATATTCTTATCACATTTTCTATAAACATTAAAAAGTACCTCATTCACAAAACTAGAAGAATATTCTTTTTAATCCATCATATAAAAAAGAAAACATGGTTTAAAATAAAATTTAGAAAGAAATGGATTTCAGTGATACCATTATTTGAAACATTTCTAAAATTCATAGACATAATAGATAATGGATTTTTAATTGAATAAATAATGAAATATATTTTACCTTAAAACATTCTTTTGGTCACTTAGTTCAAAAAGAGTGAACCATTATAGGAAACCATTTAATATCTGGAAATAAAAATTGTATAGTAAAATTCATGATCTTATAGAAAGATAGAAAATAATATTTAATTAATTGTTAAATATAAAAAACAATATCGATAAATAATGATATTGTAGAATAAATCTCTAACCACATTGGTAACATTTGAATCATAAACCCTATGGAAGAACAACATCAAATGAATCTTTAATTATCATGAAAATAAGTAGTTTTATTATAAAGCATGTCAGAGCGGTTGTTTCTACACATTGAAAAAAATAAGATCATAACATAACATAAGTATTTTTTATTATTAATATATTATAGAAATAAAATCATATATATTATCCAATATATAATTTATTTATAATATTTTATCACTATTTTATTAATAATACTTTTTTAAAGAACTATTCTAGGTGAAAACTACTTCACAATTCATATATGTTTTGGTTTAATTGGTTTTGTCCTTATACATTGTTCATTGTTCCATAATATAATGAATTTTAATAATTGTATTAATATTAAATATATATACACACACATATATATTCAATAATAATTGTTAAAAAATTGAAATATTAATTAAACATTTAATAGGGAATGTAGGTCTTGCATATGCAGGACCAATGATTTCAATTTTTATCATTGAAATGAAAGAATGGTAAAAAATAATTTACTTTTAAATAGTGTTTATTATATCATATTTTTCATATATACTAATAAAATCAATACTTATTACCATCCATGTAAAATGTAAATGAAAAACATATCACATTGCATTGTAGAAATGGTAGTCGATACATATGCATGACTAATATTATCGTTTACCAACAGATTTGAGGCTAAGAAGGTATATAAGATATTATTAATAAAAAAAATAATTATTTCATCAATACCATATATATATATATATTAAATTCAACATTATACCATCTTTTGATAGAAATTTATGAAAAACTAATTACATCAACATGTTAAAAGGTAGCCACCACACACATGATTACCTGTTTGATTTAACATTTGATATAAGGGGAAATGAATATAGATTATGAAATTATAATAATAATATAATATAATAAAAAATATACTAGTTTTATTATGGTATAGGATTTGAAAAAAAAATTATGTTGGTAGAAGAATAAAAAATAAAAAAAACCATGTTTATGTATTATAACTATTCTTTATAAAACATATTTATGTTTTTACATAAATATATCATCAGATTGTTTAATGATAAAAAATAACTGTAAATCAATGTATTTATTTAATTAAGTATTTTTGGATGTCAATACCTATATTAAAAGGCCCTTTATTTGTGGACTAGAGATTATAGGGGTGATATATTATACTTGAGATGAGTGGCACACCTATCAATTTTCAATGTTTTCAAACATTGTGAAGTCACATTCATGAAAAAAAATTAATCTAAAATGGGAATTTCAAAATTTTATATGTTAAATAGTGTAAATATATACTAAATAGAAAAATTAGGCTTTTGAGGTAATTTAATCCAATTTTTTTTAGTTTAAACCATGATAAAAATAATTTTACCTAACATGGAAATATATTTTATCTATTATTAAAGTTTACATGACCCAAAAATATGTTGGCCTTGTTATTGACTAAATATTAATATTATTTTAAAATTGGTTTCAATTTTATTAAATTTAAATCATATAAATGAAAAATTATATTTTAAAATTAATCCCACATACTTGTTGAATTATTGTTTTGCAATGGGAATATTTTCATATATATTAAATGTTTTTATAACAAAATTAAACATAACATTGATTTAAATAATCTATATTGGATTATTAAAAATATAATTAAACTATTATTCCTTTTTAAATTATTTTAAATCAAAATATAACATACTATAATAATTAAAAGAAAATATAAATTTAAATGAAAATAGTATTATTTTCTATTAAAAGAAAAGTTAACGTTCAAATAAAATTTTCCACAATTCTCTATAAATTAATGTTGACCAGTTTATTTAAAAATGATGCTAATTTTTTAATATAAATTTTACAAATAAAAAAATATAATAAGTGCACAAATGTAGACAAAACAAGTTGTTTGAAAAAAAAATTGATTATAATAATGACATTATTCTTATTATGTGGATAGAAAAACAATAGTCTTAAATTTAATAAAGTAATGAATAAAATATTTCAATAAATCATTCAATAATATTGATAAATTTATTTTATTAATATAATCACACATTTCATATATAAATATTTTATTTATAAAAACACCAAATTTATTTCAAATTAGTTGTTATTTTTATTTCTACATAATTTATAACCAATGAATTAATTTTACATATATATAGAAAATATTTTTTTCACAAGTTAATTGAAATTATTCATAACATAAATTACAATGAAAAGGGGATAATTGTGACATTAAATAATATTATTTTTTTAGAATATAATTTTTCTTTTGACCTTGATGTTGTGTCTAACAGATGTTATCCAATTATTTAATTTTTTTAAAGAAAATATTCTACAAAATATCACCATGTTATATATTACCCCCCATAAAGATAATTTCATTCATGATGACTAATGAATCTAATAAAAATAACTAAGGATAATTATTCATCATCATATCCTCAAGTTCCCATGATTCTTCTTTAAATTGCAGGTTTCACCACTAAACATTAACTATGATAGTGGTATTGTTTCATAAAATAAATTACTAATATGATCCATAATCTATTCTATCCATTCCATATGAAATATAAATTATCCTATTGTATTACTATTTATTTCAGTACAAATGAAGGGTCATGTATGTACTCTTTTAGGTTAGATATATTGAACACATTGTGAACATGAAATTGGTTTGGTGGAAGTACCAAACAAAATCTACCATAATCAAATGATAAAAAATACCAAAAGGTCCAATATTATTTGGGATCATCTATCTATTCATCCCTACTTTCATAACCTTCTTCCCTGGAGAAATTCATAAAAAAAGTATCACAAAATTCCAACTCTAGATCTCACTGATGATTCACCACATAACATTTATATAGAAATTGGGATTTCTTTATTTGTTTCTAAATATAAAAATATTTATATATTATTTCATTATATATCATAGGTCCCAATATATTAATTCTTATAACATCTTTTCTGTTGATTGTATTTCTACACTCTTTTATATTTAGGGCTTCATATAGAGCCATCTTATTTATCAACTGAAGTCTATTTTTCTAAGAAATCTTAGCCTGAGGAAGGTGTTTATCCTCACCATATATGAATCCTAGAGACCTATATCTATACATATCCTATAGGATTTCATTTTTTATATCATAATAACAATCTACCTAAATATGATATATAGTGTTTAATCTTAACTTCATATACAAACGTTCCTACAGACATTTCCCTACATTCAATGTAGTCATTGGATCCTGATAATATACAACAGAATATTCCACAACATAAAAAATTATAAATTCATTACTTTATATTATACAAAAATATTCCATATATAATCCTTCTCTATTATCAATTATTTGGGGTAATTTCATAAATTGATCAACTACAACCTAAATTGCGTTATTCCCTTAAATAATATGGGGAGTCTGAAAAAAATAATCCATGTTGATGTTTTCAAATTTCCATTAGGGTATGATTATTTGTTGTAATAACAATTTATAATTTTTTCTATCATCCTTAAATATATGGTGTACAATTCACCAAGATACATATTCAATAATATCTCATTTCTTATTGTCTCACCAGAAAAATTAATTGAAATTTATTTACATTATTGTAATTATAGGATAAATAGAAAAATATTGGCTATGAGAATAATCTATAATATCCTTATTTGAATTTGTAATGTACATAAATATACAATTTTCCTAAACATTACCAATCCATAATAATCATGGTTGAACTCGAGAACATTTCTAACCATGTTCTGCAAATCTACATCATCCATTTCTACTGATTTAATTATTACATGGATAGATGGTTTCTCTATCATTTTATACTGGAACTTTTTATTGTTAAATGTAAAATTTCATTAAAATTATTCACTAATATTGACCATGATAATTTATATAGATAAGCACACATTGAACGTGTAAGATTAGTTTTTTTAAAACACTATTATTTTGAATTTTTTTATTTTCATTTATCATTAATTGATAAAAAAAATTATTTTTATACAATTTCAAAAAAAATTATTTTAATAATTTATTTTTCCATATTCATATCCTTCAGTCAAATAGGAAGATTGTAAATATTAAATTAAATAATAATATTTTAGTAGAATATCTCAGTTTGTTAAAACACATTGTTTCATAAAATATAAGCTATTGATCAAAGAAAATTTATTTGAAAAATGTAGTTGATAAAATATCAGGTTACTATGGTATAGTATGCCATATTTAAATTGATATATTATTTTATATAATATGATATTTAATTTAATCACACAACATGATATATGTGTTAATATTTTCCAAACATACTTTTTGAAATTCCCAGATACGAAATACCCATAGAACCCTATAGTTGCGTCTTAATCCAAGTATAACCTAACAATAAAAAATATATATAAAGTTAATCTACAAAAATGTTGACTTATTTTGAAAACAAATTTCATCACATGTGAAAAACATCATGTAATTTGGTGTTTATTTCTTGAATCATTACCTCATCAGGTTGTGAAAATTAATAAATTCATCTAGTATTCTTTATTGGATGATGATGATTAATAATAATATCATTCCATAAATACTATTCTTTACATTGGATTTATGTCAACAAATTATCTAATTAAATAACTAAAATCATTAATTACTATAAAATACTTTATGGTTTAATCAAAATCAATTAATTAATTAATATTGGGTTTATTAAAAAATATAAGTAGAATACGTTACAAAAATTTACATGGAAAATATAAAACTAATATATAAATAAGAATACTATAATGGAATACTCATTAAAAACATGTAGTTATTTAAAAGAACATGAAAAACTAATAATCACTCAATTATTTCTATTACAACTAGAATAAAACACAATAATTTTATTATTATAAAATTCTTTACATATTTATTTAATTATATACCTATAATTTTTATTAATTTATCAAATTTAATGTTATATAATTATTTATCACCTCTTCATTAATTTTTATATGAAAATATTATCAATTTATACATCCAACATGTAAACCATACAAAAAATTTTATCCCTCAAAATTATAACCTATTAAACTAAAATATAACTAAAAAATATATAATTCCATAAAGAACATTACCCAACTCATGTAATTAACTCATAGTTTATTATTTAAAAAGTAATCATAAACATTATAAAATAAATCATTTTATACTAATCTAACTACATAAATTTCAAACATTCAACACCCATTCATTAAAAAAATCATTCTATAATATTCATATGTTCATTATTTGATTTCACTAATAATATATTAGAGAAAAAACAATCCTTTTAGTGAATATTCATACTTTCGATGCCAATTCATTAAAATTTACAATCTCAATCTCTTTCTTTCCAAAAATATACAATAGTATAGTAATTAAACAGATATAAATAATTAATATGAAATGAAATTAATATCTCATTTATTTATCAAAAATAATGGGAAATAAATAAGAATTTAGGGAATCCAAGAAAATATTTAACTTAGAAAATAGAATAAGAACTAAATTTAAAAAAAATATTAATATGGTTAAAAATTGGGATAAAAAATAACATATCATTTATTGAAAAAAATAACCATTATTAAAAGCCCTAAAAAATTAATAAATCACAATATATGATACTAAAAATAATATGTCTTGTATTTAAATCAAACCTAAAATAATAAGAACATAACAAAACTAAAGAGTATATTTAACTACATTTCTCTAAATTGTAACATCTTTAATGTACAATAATTGAGTTTTATTATTATCTTTTCTTTTTAAATTTATTTCTTATTTATGTTTGTATTGTTGAGTCGAAAGTTATACATTTTACCTTTTATTTCCTTAGTTTAGAAAATAAAATACTCATTAAAATTATCTTAAAATATTATTGTACTAAAATTATATATTCCATGTATTTTATATTGTTTTTTTAGATAAAACATATTTTTTTACCGAATGTATAAATTTTAGTTACTCAAAATTAATATAAACTATTTATTATTCGATATGATCCATCAAAATATTTAATGTTCTATCTTTTAAATAGACTAATTTTCTTAACTGACTGATCAATGTCATATCTATTAGACTGAATATAATTATACTCCATATGATTATCCACAGTTCAGTTCATCAGATCGAATAATAATATTCTAGTCCATTAAAGGTGAAATTTTTTTAATCAGAGTAATTGTTTGTACTTATATCAGACATAATTTTCAACTAAATTGTAAAGGTTTTAATCAAAATAAAATCAGATAGAAATTTTTTTATGATAATTCAAGTGAATAACATATTAGGACATTGAAACCAATACTGATAATCAAAGATAATGTGACCATTAGAGGAATTCCTCTAAATAAGTGTTCATTGAAGCAGCTAGAAGATGATTCATTTTGAAACACAAATGTCTGTGTTCTTTCTCAACTTTAAAATATCATTCATTGTCCATTTATTTTTTTATTCTGATTCAATTCTATAGATTGTGAGTTAGGAATTAAAAAACCCTATAGAAATTTTCGTTTTTGTATTAATCTATCTAATCGGGGGATTTCTGTGATAAGAACATAAGTGAATATGATCTATTGGATTGAGAGAATCCATGAATAGAAAGTCCTAGAGGTTAAAAATCATAATATCAGGGGCTTACATGGTTTTGATAAGTTATATAAATTCCAATATCTTTATAATGGTCATTATTATTAAATAAATATAGACCTTTAATGTTTGGTTTGAAATTGTGTATTTCATTAGTTTGGGTTATTGATTTCAATATGTAATATGTTAAATGAGTATTACTAATTTTATAAATCATGTAATTCATTCTAACATTATTATAATTTATCGGTTTACATTTTTTAAATGTTTATGTTCTGATATGAATTTATATTAGAATGTGGTTTTATCTAGTATTTTGTTATCTAGATTAAAAATCAGTATTATTTGAATTTTATTAGAACTGGTAAAAAAATATGATCATCAAAAAAATTAAATGACTCATATTTTTGAATAATTATATTTTGGTTTTTTGATTGTTTAAATTTTACAGAATAAAATTTATACCACACCCTGTTATTATATGGACCCGACCTTAAGCATTACATAATATTGAATTAAATGAATAATTCACATTTAGGATCTTTTCATGTATAGAGTTTTATAGAATTAGGGCATAACTATTAAATCTCAAAAGATTACAAGGTATAAATTTCTACACCATTTCCATTTTTTCATAAAATAAAAACTCGTGAAAAAAAGAGACATGTCTAGTTCCATGTTTTAGACAAAATGACTTTTCCATGATTCCATCCTTGACCCTATTCAACTTCAAGTCATGTGATAACATTTCAAAACATGGTATGAGAATAAAAAAGCTCATTAAGGGTTATAAAACAAAGAATGAAAACATTTGTTCATAAAAACATAAAAAAAATCCTTTACTTACCTCATGAAATAAAAAATTTCATAAAAGACACATAGAAATCTTAAATCATAAAGGTAAATTGTGGCATCCATATCATACTTACATTATAGCTATCACAGCTACATAGGTAGTTAATTTAGAATTCCCATCACAATATATTCCCTAAATCTCTTAGGAGAAACATTCACATTTACCTATGTGAAGTTAACCAATGTATTGGAGAGTAATCTCAGGCTCACCCGCCCTTGGTTTATCAAGGAACCACCCATATTCATAAATAATTCCCAAGAACCATAACATCATCATAACACATAACAAAAGCATAAATGAAAGATAAAATTTCCACATTGCAATAACAAAATATCATTTCAAGATATAATAAATCCATTCGACAAGTCATTTTCAATACCAAAATATGTAAAAAGAGTATATGGTATTTATTTTTTCTTTTAAAAACATTCCAGCTTGTTAAGGAAGCCAAAAATCAAATAATACTTGTGGCGGTGGAAAGGTCGTTGCCACCGCTTAAATTAAAAAAATTCTTTTTTTGGTTTAGTAAAACAGTTTGTATAAATTAATTCCCTATAAATGAAATTTAAATTCAATGGTATTTATACAATGTATAAAAATAAATCGCATATTAAAACAAAATATGCCTCAATGAAAGGAGATTGAGACAAAGTCCCTTACCTCGTGTCCGATTTGACTCGATCATTCTTTAATCTCATGAATAATAGACTAAAGTTAATTTCTACTTGATTAAGTACCTTTTTCATGTTTATTATTCATTTTATATCACTTATTACAATGTTATAAAAATTATGCAATCATTTAAGTTAGTAACGTTCGTTTTGTCGATATTTAGTACTTACGTCAAAAATGGACTTCTTATAATTACATGTTGTTCAAATGGTCAAAGGTTAATTATATTCAGAATGGTTGTAATGATCTGGATATCAAATATATCATATATTTCCAGAATATACGTGTTTTTATAATAGTACATAACATTTAGAGGTACCAAATGAAAAGCACGGTTCATGGAGACGGTAAGCTGTATGTACGCATGAACGCTACTTTCATTTCTATTTCATATTTTAATGGAATTAAAACATAATGATACATAGCTATATCATATTTCCAATATAATATCATATATTATATCATTAACTCCATCTTTTATACATCCCACATAAGGCAATAACGAATAAAATCCCTTTGAGGGGGCGGTAGTATGCACTTCCCCAAATGAGGTTATCGTATTTACCCACCATGGAAACCATAATGGCCTGATATAATTGTGATGTAAAGAATCATAAGGAAATCATAGACATAATATATATCATATATAAATACAGTTCAATCATAATGACCACCATGAGAGGTGTTGGAGATATTTGAACAATCCTCGTTTCGTGAGGCGTTAGTTTGCCGTCCACAGCAACAGTATGTTCTTCATCCATTAGATGTCAGTTTGTGTATGTGTAGTTCCAATAAATCTCATAAAAACATACTAGTATATTGAGGATAATAGTTTTGTTATAAAATAAAGTAAATAGAATTATTTTAGGGGTCAAAGATGTAATATAAAAGAAAACACTATAAGAAAAGCGGTTGCCCTTAATTTGGGTAAATCTCTTTGGTTTGATCCAAATGAATTTTTGAAGTTTCTTATGCTTAAGGTAAGGCTTTTAATAGTAGGAGAGAGATGTAGGGAGCCAAACTGGTCAGAGGTTGGGCAAGCCAAATGTCTTGATAGGTGTGAGGAATTTTTTATAACTGGTCTCCATTTATAAGGGAGAGGAGGGGCTCTTTAGGAATGTGTGAAAACATTATATTATTATAAACATATCATCAGTTTCAAAAGGTCCAAAAATTATTATGGTCAAATATAAGATGACTTATATTCGAAATAAATCATCCAATCAGAATTAGACATGTTTTGTATAATATTTTAATCATTATAATATTATTTATTTAAATCATTTATTAATGTGGTAAATACTTCATCATTATTGTGTCATAAATAATTTAATTTATTTGAAGTCTAAAAATTATAAAACAACAAACCAGGATTTTGTAAATTTTTTTAGCTTTCTGCTGAAAATTTATAGGCAAATGATAATTTATATAACCCCTTCTAAAAATTAATTTACTAAAAGATATTTGCTTTTGTCATATTTTTCTTTACCTTAAATTAATTAATCTAAATTGTCATTATCAGTCCCTAGTGGCTCAATGGGGTTCCAAAATCGTCCCAATGATGCCCATGGTCGTTAATGACTCAACCAATAAGGTTTGGACAAGTGTTTAGGTAATTTTGAATTATTTTGATACTCTTTTTACCTTGAAGTACCCTATTTACCATTAACTACGGTAAATAAAAGTCAAAAATTACTCTTCACCAAAAATTATTTTCATCTTATTGAACCACATTTTTATTCTTGATAACAACCATGTATGCCAGATTTTCGAAATTCAATTAACAGAAATGGTAAAATATCATTTAAATGAAAATGTCAGTTTTTTAACTACCACTATGTGGTTTCACTATTCATCAAAAATTGATGTTTTTTAGGAAAATACCAAAAATTCACCCTAAGCTATATTTGATATTATGAATTCAAAAAAGATGTCTATTTTTTTCAAATTCAAAACATAGAAGTGGAATTATGTATTTTTAAAATTAATTCCCGTTATAAAAACAAATAACGTGTTTTTAAGAAACAATAACTATCAAATGATTGATACTTATTTATGACCAATTTCAAAGTAAAATTAATTTCAATAACCAAAATTGGATTAAATTTTAAAAATATATTTTAATTTCACTTTAAAACCAAATAATATGATAATATAACCATATAAATAAATTATATTAAAAGTAACTTTTGAATTAAAATACAATATTATTCCCTATTCATTAAAAAGGAACTTTATCAGAAAAATTCAAAGAATTACCCAAACTAAAATTTGATGTCCCCATTATAAAGAAGGATTTTATTTAGTCAATTAGAATATGTTAAAGTGACCAAGACAATATTTATTGAGGGTTCTCCATTAAATAGTGATAAATCGGCCTTTTAATGTAAATTATGCTTAAAATTAGATTCATTCACATTTTAAGTCTCTAACTTTTTATTATATAATGTAAATACATTTAACAATCATGTATAATATTATTGTCAATATTTTTGTGCATTATTTCCAATTCAATGGCTAGGAGTTAACTTCCATTTTAAATAATAATTTTATATTATTAGTATGCAACGTATGTTTCCAAAGAAACTCATTGTTGCGTATCGGGTACGCTATCAAAAATAGAAACCCCTTTAAAGTAAAATTAATATTTAATTTACAAATATTAATAAATATGAAATTTTTCTTATTCTTCATTTACATGTGATGTTACATCCTTCCCCACTTTTGGAAATTACGTCCTCAAAATTTTTATTCACTTGTCAAAATAAGTTGGCGTATTTATCCCTCGTAGCATTTTCAGATTCCCACGTTGCCTCTTCAACCAAATGGGTTTTCCACAAAACCTTTACCTGGTGAATTACCTTATTCTGCAACAGTTTCCCTCTACGGTCAACAATCTGGACTAGTTATTCTCTATAAGAGAGATTCTCTTGCAACTGAACTACTTCTGGGATGAAAACATGAGATCGATCTGGCATATAACATCGCAACATCGAAACATGAAAAACATTGTGTACCTGGGATAAAATTTGAGGTGAAGCCACTATGTATGCAACAAATCCAACTTTATCCAGAATTCCATAAGGTCCAATGAACCTCGGACTCATCATTCCCTTCGTACCAAAACACATCAATCTTTTCCATGGAGAAACTTTGAGAAAGACATGATCACCTACCTCAAAAGAAAAAGCCTTCCTCTGGTTATCTGCATAACTTTTCTGTCTTCTCTGAGCTGTTTTCATGTGCTTCTGAATCAACTAAACATTCTTTTCCATCTCTTCTACAAATTCTGGTCCCATCAGCTTCCGTTCAGATACTTTATCCCAAAAAGTTGGAGTTCAACAATGCTTTCAATATAATTCCTCAAATACATCCATTTGTATACTAGAATGAAAACTGTTATTATATGAAAATTCAACCAAAGAAAGGTGTTGGTTCCAAAATCCCTAATAAACTATCGAGCAGGCACGTAGAATATCCTCCAATGTCTGAATTGATCGTTCTGACTATGCATCTGGTTGATGATGAAATGTTGTACTAAAATTTAATTCAGTACCCAATGACTTCTGAAGGCCTTTCCAAAAGATAGAAGTGATCCTGGGATCAAGATAATATAAAATAAAGACGGGAACTTCAAGAAACCTGACTATCTCTTTAACATGCAATAGAGCAAGTTGATCTAGAGAAAAAGTATCTCTGATAGGAAGAAAATGAGTACATTTAGTCAATCGGTCAACTATAACCCAGATTGCATTATTACCTCAAGATGTCATTGGTAATCCCACAATGAAGTCCATGGATATATTTTCCCATTTCCACTCTAGAACTGGTAATGGATAAAAGCATTCATTTTGGTAACTTCTTCTCTGCTTTAACCTGTGGACAAGTCAAAAACTTCATAGTAAAATAAGCAATATCACTTTTCATTCCATCCCACCAGTAATACTCCCAAAGATCTCTGTACATCTTAGTACTACCAGGATGAACAGAAAACGGAGAACTATGAGCTTCACATAACAACTCATTTTTCAACTGTGAATCACATGGCACACATAATCTGTTTCCATATTTCAAAATAAAATCAATATCAACATTAAAATCAGGCAACATACCCTTATGAACCAATTCTACCTTTTTCTGTAACTCACTGTTTTCTTTCTGCACTTTCTTTATTTTGTCTGATAGAGATAATTTTATTGACACCAGAAAAAAAACAAAATAACTTCCTACAAAATCAACTTCTATGCCAAATTTCATCAAATCAAAAACCAAAGGATCTCATTCCAAACGTAACATGGCTAAGGAAGCACTACTTTTTCAACTCAATGAATCAGCCACTTTATTTTCTTTTCATGGATGATAAAGGATTAGGCAATCATAATCCATGATTAATTCCAACCATCTCCTCTATATCATGATCAACAATTTCTAAGAGAATATATACTTCAAACTTCTGTGATCAGTATATATTTCACACTTCATTCCATACAAATGATGCCTCCTAATTTTTTAAAGAAAAAACAACAAAAACTAATTCCAAATGATGTGTATGGTAATTTTACTCATGTGGTTTCAGATAACATGAAGAATAAGAAATTACCTATTTATTTTGCATTAGGACACAACCCAATCCTTTCAACAAAGCATCATTATAGATAAAAAATTCACCATTTCTGGAAGGCAATGCCAAAACTGGAGCATTCAACAATCTCCTTTTCAATTCCTGAAAAACAATCATCATATTCTTTTGTCCAAATGAACTTAACACCTTTTCGAGTTAACATAGTCATTGGACTAGATAGCTGTGAAAAATATCCAACAAACCTTAGGTAATAGCCTTCCAAACCAATAAAACTACCAATCACAGTTATATTTGTGGGTCTTGGCCATTATTTAACAACTTTTGTTTTATCAGGATCAACAGTTATGCCATTTTTTGAAATAATGTGACCAAGGAAAGAATTTTTTTGTAACCAAAACTCACGCTTTCTAAATTTACCAAATATTTTCTTTTATTTTAATATTTGCAAGACAACCCTTAAATGTATTTCATGTTCCTCTTTAAATTTGGAATAAACCAAAATATCATCAATAAACATAACCACCATTTATCACCTGATTCAACTGATGCATCACTACAGTAAACTATTCAATTCTAATTCCGACCATCTCTGGTTCCTAATTCGGAAGGTCATTCTCCTCTGTATGCCTTCTCAGAAAAGATGATCTGTTTCTATTATGAAAAATAATTCTTAACAATGACATATCTTAGACGAAGCAACATGGAAATATTTAAATTCTATATTATTTCAATATTAACATAAATTACGTTATAGATATATATTTAACAATAATGTAACTCCTAAAGTTATCTAAACTGACCCCTGATACCAACTATAAGGTCATGGCCTTAGACATTACATAATATTGAATTAAATGAATAATTCACATTGAGGATCTTTTAAGGTTTAGAGTTTTAGATAATTAGGACATAACTATTACATCTCAAAAGATTACAAGGTAGACATTTCTACACAGTTTCAATTTTTTTCTTAAAATAAACACTCTTGAAAAAAAGAGTCATGTCTAGTTCCATGTTTTAGATAGCATGACTTTTCCTTGATCCCATCCTTGACCCTATTCGCCTTTAAGTCACGTGAAAACATTTCAAAACAAGGGATGAGAATTAAAAATCTCAGTAAGGGTTATAAAACAAATAATGAAAATAGTTGTTCATAAATACATAAAAAAAAAGAAATCATTTACATACCTCATAAAATAACATGATTCATGAAAGAAAAGTAGAAATCGTAAATCATAAAGGTAACTTGTGGCATCCATATCATACTTACATTTTAGCTCTCACAGCTACATAGGGAGTTACTTTGGAATACCCATAACTGTATATTCCCTAAATCTCTTAAGAGAAACATTCACGTTTACCTCCCTCACGTTTCCCAATGCATTAGAGATCTATCTCGAGCTCACCCTCCAAAGGATTATCATGGAACCACCTATATACATAAATAATGACCAATAACCATAAAATGATCATAACACATAACATATGCATAAAAGACAGATAAAATTTCCACATTGCAATAACAAAATATCATTTCAATGTATAATAAATCCATTCTACAAATCATTTTCAGTATCAAAATATGTAAAAAGAGTATATGATATTTATTTTTCATTTTAAAAACATTCCAGCTTGTTATGGAACCTAAAAATCAAATAATACTCGTAGCGGCGGAAAGGTCGTTGTCACCGCTTACGTTAAAAAAAATTCTTTTTTGTCGTTTAGTAAAACGCTTCATATAAAACGATTCACTTTAAATGAAATAAGAAGTAAAAGGTGTTTATACAATGTATAAAAATAAATCGTGTATTAAAACAAAATATGCCTCAATGAAAGGAGATTGAGACGAAGTCCCTTACCTCGTGTCTGACTTGACTCGATCGTTATTTTATCTCTTGACTATTAAACTAAAGTTAATTTCTAATTCCTGAAGAACCTTTTTCAAGTTTATTATTCATTTTATATCACTTATTACCATGTTATAAACATTATGCAATCATTTATGTTAATACCATTTTTTATGTCGATATTTGGTACTTGAGTCAAAAAATGGACTTCTTATAATTACATGTTGTTCATGTGGTCAAAGGTTCATTATATCCAGAATGATATTCATGATTTGGATTTCATATATATCATATATATCCAGAATATACATGTATTTGTAATAGTACATTACATTTAGTGGTAAGAAATGAAATGCTCTGTTCATGGAAACGGTAAGCCGTACGTACGCATGAACGCTACTTTCATTTATATTTCTTATTTTAATTTAATTAAAACCTAATGATACATAGTTATATCATAAGTACAATATAATATCATATATAATATCATTATCTCCATCTTTAATACATCCCATATAAGGCATTAATGAATCACATCACTTTGAGGGGGCGGTAGTCCGCACTTCCTCAAATGAGATTATCATATTTACCCACCATTGAAACCATAAAGGTTTGATATAATTGGGATTTAAATATTCCTATGAAAATAATTCAAATAATATATATCATATATAATTACAGTTCCATCATAATGGCCACCATGAGAGGTGGTTGGAGATATTTGAACAATCGTCGTTTCGAGAGGTGTTAGTTTTCCATCCATAGAAACATTATGTTCTTCATCCATTAGATGGAGGTGTGTGTAAGTGTAGTTCGAATACATTTCATAACAAAATCCTAGTATATTTAGGATACTATTTTTTTTTATAAAAAAATTAAAATAAAAAGAGTTTAGGGGTTGGAGATGTAAAATAAAAGAAAACAATTTAAGAGAAATTGTTACCTTTTATTTGGGTAACTCCCTTTGGTTTCAACCAAAGGACTTCTTTAAGTGCCTTCTGCCTAAGGCAAGGATTCTAAGAGGAGGATAAGAATGTAGGGAGCCTAATTGGGCAGCGGTTGGACGAGCCAAATTTCTTTAGAGGTGTGATGTATTGGTTTGAAGTGTTCTCCTTTTACAAGGGAGAGTAGGGGCTCTTTAGGAATGTGTGAAAACCTTATTTTATTATAAACATATCATCGGTTTAAAATGGTCCAAAATTAATTATAGTATAATATAAGATGACTTATATTAGAAATAAAATCATCCAATCATAATTTGACATGTTTTTTATAATATTGTAATCATTATAATCATCATTATTTAAATCATTTATTAATGATGTAAATACTGCGTCATTATTGTGTCATAAATAATTTAATTTTTTTGATGTCTAAAAATTATAATAAAAAATACCATGATGTATGAAATCTTTTTATCTTTCTAATGAATATTATATACAAAAAGATAATTTATATAACCTCTTTTAAAAATTAATTTACAAAAAGATATTTGCTTTTGTCATATTTTCCTTTACCTTTAGTTAATTAATCTAAATTGTAATTATAACTCCCATGTGGCTCAATGGGGTCCCAAAATCGATCAAAAGATGACCATGGTTGTAAATGACTCAACCAATAAGGTTTGGATAAGTGTTAAGGTAATTTTGAATTATTATCATATTCTTTTTACCTTGAATCACCCTATTTACCTTTAACCGCAGCAAATAAAAGTCAAATGTTACTATTCACCAAAAATTATTTTCATCTTATTGAACAACATTTTACTTCTTTATAACAACCATGTATGTCTGATTTTTTAAATTCAATTCACAAAAGTGGTAAAATTTCATTTAAATGAAAAATTCGGTTTTTTAACTACCACTAAGTGGTTTCACTATTCATAAAAAATTGATGTTTTTCAGAAAATCCAAAAAATTCATCCTAAGATATATTTGATATTCTGAATTCAAAAATGGTGACTATTTTTTCAAATTCAAAACATAGAAGTGGCATTAATTAATTTTAAAATTAATCCCCATTATCAAAAAATAGCGTGTTTTTAAGAAACAATAACTATCAAACGATGGATACTTGTTTATGTCAAATTTCAAAGTGAAATTAAATAAAAGGACCAAAATTGGATTAAATGGTATAAAGATATTTTAACTTCACTTTAAAAAAAATTAAAAAGATAATCTAACCATATAAATAAATTATATTAAATGGAACTTTTGATTTAAAATACAATATCTTCACTATTCATTAAAAAAATGAACTTTATTAGAAAAATACAATAAAAATTACCCAAAGTTAAATTTGACTTCCCAATTCTAAATAAATATTTTATATGGTCAATTATAATGTAATAATGTGACCAAAACTACCTTTAAATAGGTTTCTTTATTAAAAGACGATAAATCTGTCTTTTAATGTAAATTAAGCTTAAAATTATATTCATTCATATTTTAAGCCTCTAACTTTTTATTGGATAATTTAAATACATTTAAAAATCATGTATAACCATATTATCATTAGGTTTTTTCATTCTCTCCAAGACAATGGCTAGGAGTTAACTACTAGTTAAAATAATAATAATATATTATTAGTGTGCAATGAAAGTTTCTAAAGAAACTTGTTGTTGCGTATCGAGTATGCTATCGAATATAAAAACCCCTTTAAAGTAAAATTAATATTTAATTCAAAAATATTATTTAATATGAAATATGTCTTATTATTCATTTACTTGGGATGTAACACATATATCAATCAAAAACTCCTACAATCCAATAATTGGTATTAGAAAATGTTTTATTGATGTACGTACTGATTATTTATTTTTCTAAATTACTATATGTTTATTATGTTTTTATAAACTATTTTTTAACAACTCGGAATACAGTAATGTGTATTGTAGGAAAGAGTTTCCATATTCAAAAATATGGAAGCATTAAATATTGATATTCCAAAGAATTTGAATCATAGTCGACCAAATATCTTTAATCAAGATAATTATAAATATCGGCAGGACCATATTAATACTTTTGTTATAATTATTGAAGATTAATGTTTTTTATTATTGGATAGTAGTTATAAGAATCCAGAAATAGAAGTTCTAGATATAATGAATTATAAATTATACTAAAGAATATAATTACATAGTAAGTAATGCATGAATGTTCTCTATGAAAAGAAACATTCATAGCTAGATGTCATCATTTAAATCTGAAAATAGTATTTGAAAGATCTTTTATGTAATCCATTTTGGAACATCTATTATAATTGAAATAATAAGAGCTTTGATTTGTTCCAATTATTAACATTTCAATTTTCTACAAGGAGCTCCATTTGATAAAATTCAACCTAGGATTATAAATATAATAAATTGTTTTTAAACTATAGGAGAGAAAGATCTAGATGATGTAATATTAGATGAGAAAATAATTAAATCTATGAATAATTGATTAAAATACAAAAAAATAATTTGGATGACATAATAAGGATTAGTAATCATACTATTGATGATCTTATTGGAACCCTGGTGTAGTATGAGGGTAAACTAAAAATATATAAAACAAAAATTAAAATTAATATTAGAGCAGTTTCTTTTGTAACTAAATAAAATGTTATTATTAATGTTAAATTTTTTAATAAATTTGTGAAGTATTAATATAAGATGAATTATGTTTTCATTGATAGTATTTTATTATAAAATTAATGAAACGAATTGGATAATATTGTGATAATAGTGAAAATGATATTTTTAGAGAATTGTTTTAAAATTTTATATTTGGAATGTCATAGGGATACCAGTGATAAAAATATTGAATTAGAAGTGATAAGTTATGAGTGTGAGAAGGTAGGAAATATAAGAGAATATTTTCATATGATAAAATGAAAGGATAAGAACATAAGGAATTAATAAACAAATAATAAAAATTATTTAAAAATATTAAGGGTGTGAATCTTACAACCCAAATATTAATCGAATAATAATTTTTTATATCTGTTAATATTTATGAAAAAATATATTAATTTTAAGTTAGCTATGAAACTTTGTTCAATATTGTTCTCGACACACAATAAACATGTTTCTCTGAAATATTAGGTTGCACACATCCTTTAGTTAAAACGAAATTTGATACAATAGTCATATTATTATTTTTGATGATAGGTAAGGCCTAGACATTGTGATGGTGGGAATGAATTGAACTAAATAAAATATGATTATACATGTTTGTTACATATTCTTAATTTTATCTACTAAATGTTAGAGGTTTAAAATGAGAATGGATCCAATTTTAAGCATAAAATACACTAATATTATTTAAATGGTTATTTTAACTCCTATGATGTGAATCCTTTTTAAACATAGTTTTTGTAACATTTATATGTTCAATTTAAAAACATAATTTTCTTTTTTATATGTAGAACATCTATATATTCTATGGATGAAATAATGGTATATTTATGATAAATTAATGTTTTTATAAATAATTAAAAATACTGAAATTTTAATTTAAAAATTCATTTTCATCCTATTTATTAATAATGTTATATTATAATATTAATTTGTTTAAAAGTGTAATTGGATTAGATTTTTACCATTTATTACAATCATTTTCATTGGAAGTAATTTCATTTATAAATTATATATATAAAGTTGTCAATCATTTTATATAGTTTAACTCTTAAAAACATTCTTTTTTGGTTTTGATAGTGATATTTAATTTTAAATTAATTTATGAAAATTATGTTTTTCAAATTTGTGAAATCGGATTCCATATTTTGAATTGAAAGGTCAATATCATGTAAATAGGTAATGTTTATTTTTTTATATTAGGAATAATAACTCAAGAAATAATTTTATTTACCATAGTAATGTGGTAAATTGGGTAAATAAGGGCAAAAATTAATATTATAACAATATTAAACTACCGTAAAACATGTCCTAATAATATTTGATGAAATTTTCCCGACCATTGATATCCATGGGTCTATTTTTGTACTATATGAAGGCACAAGGATTGGAAAATGACATTATATAAAAATTAAATTAAAGTATAGAAAAAAATAACCTAAACATGTATCTTTTACTGAAAAAATATATATGGGGTTATATAACATATATATTAGGCAATAAATAGTCATTACAAATCTAAAACATTTCATATATTATGATATTTTATTTATAATTTTTAAAATTTTAATAAATAAATTCAATTATGGCACAATAATGATGTAGTGATTATTTGATTAATAAATAATTAAAATAAATGATATTATAAATGTTAAAATAAATTTAATATTGTTATTTTGATATTATCAATAAATATTATGAATGAAATTGGAATATTATATTTGATTTAATGCCTTTGGTTCAAAGGAATCATATTTTTATGAATTTGTAAATAATTCATGTATAAATAGTGTCCAAAATTGACATAATTCTTTACTTAAAATATAAAATCAATTATTAAATGATATTAATTACATAAAAATCTATGATTCGTCAGATGGTTATAGAACGTCCAAAAATGTTATAAATGAATTTTTCTAGGTTTTGTTACATGATATGATAGTTACATTAACCCACAGTGTGTAAATAACATGATATCACAATAAGATTAAAAATATTAAATATATGGTTAATCCAAAAAGAAAAGTATACCAATATATTAAAAATAGTTCTATAAAATATTAGATGATGTGTATTCAAACCTAAATAATGATATATTATAATTAAATTAGTTTTGGACAATTTTTAATTAAAATTGAATTTATAATAAATTAATATTTTTCAGCATTCCTAATGTTCCTCTCCTCCCTCTAATAAAAGGACATCAGCTCTATCCACCTATCTCACATCTAAAATCCCCTTGGATCATCAAAATTCAGCCCAAAAAAACTCCCAACATACGAACCTTTCTCCTATGATCCTTACCTTGGGAAGAAGGCAATTAAATAAGGAATTTTAGTAGAAATCAAAAGATGTTACCAGATTTAGAGCTATTAACTTATCTCAAGTTCATTTCTTTTATTTTCATTCTACACTCCCTATAATATTATTATTATATTATTACATTACAACACAATTATCTTAAATATACTAGGATGTTCTTATGATACGTATTCTAACTACACTTACACACACATCCATCTTGTGGATACGAACATTTTATGTCTGTGTATGATGAACTACTGGCTCACGAAACAATGATTGTCCTATTTTACCATAGCACCTCTCATGGTGGAAAATATGATAGAACAATATTTATATATTACATATATTATATTTATATTTTCTCTAATTTTTTATAATTTTTAATTACAACATACGATTATGATTTCCATAATGTATAAATGTGATGATTTCATTTGAAGATGTGCAGACTACAGACCCCTCAAAGTGATATGACTCATTCATGTAATATCGTTAATGTATAAAGGATAGTGTTAATTTGATTATATAACATATATAAAATATGATATTATATAGGAATTATAATATACATATTTAGCATTTATTTTTCATTCCTTTAACATGGAAATGAAATGAAAGGAGCATTCATGTGTACGTATGACCTACTGTCTCTATAAATGGTGAATTTCATTTATTAACTCGAAATTTTATGTAATATTATAAATAATTATATATAATGGATATATATGATATTTAAATCATAAATAATATTATCGAGAGAATGTAAATTTGAAAACATTGACAATTTTATATTATAACAGGTTCATTTTTAACTCAAGTACTAATCATCAAAAATATAACCTACATGAACATAAATAATTATATTATTGTTATAAAAATGTAATAAGTGATTAAAAATGAATAATATACATGAAAATGTTTATTAAGAAATTAAAAATTTACTAATTTTTTCTATTCTGAAATAACAAGGAACATAAGTGATGAGTTGAACTCATGGTAAGGGACTCAGTCCCAATATCGATTACTTGAGGCATATTTTGATAATATAATACACTATATTTTATATTGTGTACAATAATTTTAGTTCACTTTTATTTCAATTCAAATGTAATCTTGTTACGAAAAATCATTTTCCTAAATGGAAAAAAGAAATGTTTTAAACGTATACAGTGAAAATGACCTCTCCACCATCCTAATCGTTATTTGATATTTGGATTCCATTATTTTCCCTAATGTTTTTAAAATTAATAGAAATCCCCTTTTCCATTTTTTGTTTGTTTTGGTATTAAATTTTTTTTGAATGTTGATTTATTATCTCAATATCATGAAATTTTATCTTGTGATTTTAATGAAACTATTATTAGAGAAATGTTGATATTTTTATTTTTTATGTGTTATGATTATAAAATGCTACAAAGACATTTAATGGGTGGCTAACTGATAACCCATGATGGGTGGTAACGTGATAAACGAAATGATGTTTTGTTCCATGAAAAAACCATGGATGGGGCGGTTACATTATAACCTCCAATGCAATGGTTATTGATGTCAGATATATGCTTATTCCATTTAGTGATATGTGTGGAAGTCGACTGAATGGGTATTCTATTTAATTAAATTTATGTCCCATGATACTTTTATGTGTTACGTAAGGGATTTATGGTAAGTATATTGTTACTAAAGGTGAACCAATTAAATTATATTTAGTGATGTATTTTTTCTACTTATTAAAGTTTAAATGTTTTTAATTATGATAATGTTTTCATGGTTTACATGTTTTCACAAGACTAAAACTTTTCAATCCCTATTTGTCCCTTAATAAGTTTTTTATACTCGTCCCATTTTGTGAAATGTTTTCCACAGGGAAAAAAGTAGAATAGAGACAAGGATGAGATCAAAGAAAAGTCATGTGGTTATAATGTGAAATGATGTCTGGTTTCTCTTTAAAGTGTTTTGTTTTATAAAAAATGGATAGTGAGTAGAAGTTTCTACTTTTAATATTCAAGTTGTTTTGTTTCAGTTATGACCTAATTCTATAAATCATAAAACCTTAAATTATCCTCGATGTGAATTAAATTCAAAATATTGACTAAACTAATTATTAAGTAATATTTAAGGAAGTGTCCTTATAGTTTCTATCAAATGTCGATTAAGATATCATTATGTTTTAGGTTGTTATTTATGCATAAGTGACATGTTTTATATAAGAAAAGTGGATATATATTAAGTATATTAATAGTTATTTTAGATAGTTTTAATGAGTTTAAAATAACATGAATAAGTATATATTAGTGTTTACCCTCTTAATAAGATATTATATGATGAATTTATTGATAAACTCACACTCACATTTTTTTTAATAAATGGATGGATCTAGCATGCACCGATGATTCAATGGATGTCAATGAAATTGTGGTGGATTGGTTAATAAGCAAGCTAATGAAATAGGATCTGTAATGTGAACTCTTATGGATATTCTTAACCCACAATCTGGAGTCATGTCTTTTTACATGTACATTGGCGATTCTTCTATGGATCATATATGTGGTAAAATAATCCTTGTACATGTTTAGGTAATAATCATAATGGTAATTATATTCAATAAACCTTTATTTTCAAGGATGTGGAAATGAACATAGAGGAAAATGCATCAATGGGATGGGAAGATGATATAGATGTGGTAATGAAGGTCATTAAACAATAACATCAATGTAAAAAGGAAGCGTTCAGTTGACTCCAGGAAAGGGAAACATGTTCCTTCTATGGGATCAACTGAATTTTTTAAATGTGGTGTTCATGGTAATTATATAAATAGATGTCCCATAATGAATCTTTGGGAATATGATCAATAGGATTGTACAAATACATGTTTACCAGTACCTAAGGCCTTTCCAATTGAGAATGAGGAGACTTAAAATGACATATGAAATCTATATATATTATTTTTTAGCTCATGTTTGGACATTATTTAAATTATATTCCATTATGAATGAATATGTCTTTAATAAAGAATAATAAAAGAATGAAATGAAAAAACATGGGAAAAGGATCATGAATAATTTTTTATGATTACGATGTATACATTTTAAGAATGTAAGAGTTATATTGGATCTATGGATGATGATATATTTAAATGTTTTAATGATGGGATTACTTAGGAGGACTTCTATTATTTGTAACCCTTATTTTGTTATATAAAAATTTTAATTGAGGAAGAATTATTTTTTCCTCTATGGAAATTGTTATAAAGAACCATTATGGTTTATAAAATCCTAGAATTTGAGGCAGTTATGGGTCATTAATTTTTGGTATATAAAATGAAAGGTATGAGATAACCTTTGAGGTTCAAATATTATATGGTTATTTTGGACGAATTAATCTCATTTTTTGAATGTTTTAAAAATAATATAGTTTTTTAATAAGTATAAAACATAGATCGTGTGACAACCCATCATGTCATAAAAAGCTATGGTGATCGAACCCACAACAGAAGTGTGACTCAGATTTATCACCTACCACTAGTCTACTTGAATCCCATGGTTATTATGACTTATTAGTTTCATTTAATTAATTTTATGGATCAATAATATGTTGACTTTGGAAAATTATGTTTTTTTCAAATGGATATCTATATTATTAAAAATTGATTTGGTGATTAAGTGATAAATTTTATTTTGGAATACGTTATCTATTTTGGTAAAAAAAAATATGTGTAAGAAAAATAGAATTCATTGGTATTTTATTTCGGGATTAGTGGTTGAATTTTATTTTTAATGAATATAAGTTTTTATTGAGGAAATATGTAGATTTGCGTTTTTTATGGAAATGATTATCCGATCATGAATAATATGTTATTAGGATAATTACTTTTAACTGTGATACTATAAGAGTATTCAATTTTATTTTGACATAAATGTTAATATTTATCATCAAAGACTATGTGATCAATCCCTTTCAAATCTTGGGTTTCAATTATTTTTTGGATTATTTTGAAGAATTTTATGGAAAATTGTTTGTTGAATTGTCATCGTAGAACTTTAGGGATTTTTCTGGATAATAATATTATTATATATATTTATAATGTATTATTGTTTTCAGAGGATTATCTGATATTATATAAACCAGTTTGGTTTTTGTTAATATAGATATATAAAGGAAATATATTGTTCCGATTTTTTGGGTTATGTGATTCTTTAGAAGATTATTACAGAACATCATGTGTGACAATGTTATCTTTAATACTCATACGTTGTAAAAAATAAGTCTTTAGTAGATATTTATAAATGGATGATACTCAACATGACAAGTAAGTATGATTCCTTATGTTCTTATTCAATGTAATAAATAAATTCCACAACATTAGGAAAAGAAAATTAATACAAATACGTTTACTGTTTACTTTTCCTATTGAAAAATCTATGACCGTTTAACCTATCACAAGATTGTGGTTTTTTAGTGGTTGTCATTCCCCTACTCATGGTTTCAATCATTCTCCATAAGAACATAATGGTTAGTTATCTCACCCATATACATGTTTTCTAATATGGAATCCTTGTACGTGATATCTCAGGTGACATTATTACTTCCCTTTATTTATTTCAAAATGATAGTTTTATTGACTCTTTTTCCAATATTTTATTATCAATGAGGTTTCCAAGCCCAATTTTAAAAATTTGAGGATAAAATTTCCAAAAAGCTGGAATGTTGTAACAACCCAGGTATTTATAGAATAAAAATATATCATATATATTATTATTTATTAATAGGATATTAATATTATATAAAATAAGACTCATTTTTTGATAGCGTACAAGACACGCAACAATGGGTTTTCTGAAATGTTATGTTACATAGAACATTTAGTTAAATCGAAAAATATTAATACAATATATTTACTGTATTAAATGTTAGTTAACACCTAGACGTTGTATTGGCCAGAATGAATATAACTGACTACAATAAGATTATTTATATTTTTGAAATGTTTTTACATTTATGTAATAAATTTTAGATTCTTATGATGTAAATGAATCAAATTTTAAGCATAAAATTCTCTAATATTTTTAAAAAATGTTGTTTCACTACTTTTGGATAGAGAAACATTTTTAAATATTGTTTTCTTCCCTTTTATACTTTCAATTTGATAAAATAAAATTATTCGTTAGAAGAATAACTTTAAAATATACTATGGATGAAATTATTCTATTTTTATGATAAATTCTAATTTTTATGAATCGTTAAAAATACTACATTTTAGTTCAAAATTTATTTCTCATCAAATATATTTATATAGTTTGATTATAATTTTTATTTGTTGTAAGATGTAATTGGATTATTTCTTTGTAATTTATTTATATATTAATAATTTAATGTATCTTCACTTCTAAATTGGATGTAAACACATGTCAATTTTTGGTAGATTTTAGTAATTCAAAACCCACTTTTTGGTTTTGACAAAAGGATTTTGTTTTAAATTAATTCCTAAAAAATCTTGGTTGTGAATTTGGAAAAATGGGTTAAATGTTTGTAATCATAATTTCCAAATATTGTAAATAGGTACCTTTTATTTTTGGAAATTATGATTTGTAAATGTAGTAATTATTTTATTTACCATTATTAATGGGTAAATCTGGTAAATATGGTTAACAAAAATAATATTATATTAATGTTAAACTACCATAAAATTTGAAATAATCATATTGGAAGAGATATGTATGAACATGGTTATCAATGGGTCAATTTTGGGACCCTATGGAGCCACACGGGCATGAGAAAGACATTTTATAATAATTAATTTATAAAGTAAACAAAAATTTAAGAAAAACATTTATCTTTTACTAAAACAATTTTTATATGGGGTTATGTAAATCATTATTTAACTATAAATGGTCATTATAAATCTAAAATTATTTCCTACATCATGATATTTTATGAATATTTTTTAGGCATTAAATTAATATATTTAATTATAACACTATTATGATCCATTGATTGCTTCATTAATAAAGGATTCAAATAAAAAATATTTTAAATGTAAAAAATAAACGTAATTTGATTATTTTGATGTAATAGTCTATTTTTTGGTATGATATTGGCATATTATCTTTTATTTAATTCCTTTGGATAGAATAAATAAGGTTGTTATGAATTTTTAAAAAAGTCAACTATGAATAGTTCCCAAAATTAACATAATTCATAACATAAAATATAATATAGTTTGTTAAATGATATATAAATCTTGAATATATAATATTTGACTAAATGGTTAATACAAGTCATAATATGTAATAAATGACATTTTTTTGTTCTTTTGAAATCATACGGTAATTAAATTAACCAACAATGAATAGATAATATGATATCACAATAAGATAAAGATGGTAAAAATCAGGGTTAAACCAAAAAGATAAGGAATAAAAAATAGTAAAAACTTGTCTTAAGATTATTGGATGATAGGTAAAATAAAGAAATTAACTTTATCTTATAAATAATTTGTTTTGGACTATTTTTAATCGATGTTTAATTTATAATAAATTATTATTTCTAGACATTCCTAATGTGCCACTCCTCCCTCTTTTAAAAGGAAACCCCCTCTACCAACCTAACTCAGGCTTCTCAAGCCCCATGGATCATCCATATTCTACACAACTAAGCATCCAACTTCCCTTTCATATTCCAAGAAGACTTACCTTGTGGTGAAATTTATTCAAGAATGCCTTTTGGATGAAATCAAAAGAAGTTACCTGATTTAGATGTAACGTCTTCTCTCATGTTCTATTCCATTATTTTTCCCCACAAAATACGATCTTATTATTCATTGATTACATAAAAAATATTTTCCCTAATTTATGATGATTTTTATGAGGATTATTTGAACTAAACATACACACACCTCTATCTAAAGGATACAAACATATGGTTTCTATGTATGGAGAACTACAGCATCACGAAACGGTGATTTTTCGATTTTCCCCTACCACGTCTCATGGTATACATTATGATGGAAGTATATTTATATGTAATATTTATTATATTTAAATTTTCTCTATGATTCTATATTTTTTATTTATATCATACTTTTATTCTTTCTATAATATGTCAATATGATAATTTAAATTGAGGAAGTGTAGACTACCACCCCCTCAAAGTGATTTGAAACGTTCATTCCAACAATGGAACATACAAATGATTGAGTTAATGAACTTGTGTAAAATATATAACATAATAAATTATATTAGAATGATAATATATATATTTATCATTTAGTTTTCAACCCAATAATATGACAATGAAATAAAAGTAGCATTCATGAGTACGGACGGCCTACCATCTTCGTGAACTGTGAATTTCTTTTCTTTTCTACAAATTTATTATAATATTAAATAAATATATATATATAATAGATATATGTGATATTTAAATCCAGAATATTGTTCTAGAGATAATGTACTTTTTACCACATGGTCAATTTATAATTATAACAACTCCATTTTTTACACAAGTATCATCCATAAACATAACAACCGATATGAACAAGAATAATTATATGATTATTATAAATAGGTAATAAGTGAAATGAAATGAATAATAAAATTTAAAAATGTTATGAATAATTTATAGATTAATGTTATTTTATCATTCGGGAAGAACAAGAAACATATATATCAAATCGGACTCAAGGTAAGGGGCTTTATCACAATATCTTTTCATTGAGGCATATTTTGAAAATATACACCTTCTTCATTTATATAGTGTACAATAAAAGCCATTGAATTGTAATTACATTCAAAGGAAATGTTGTTTCTATGAATTATCTTACAAAATTTCAAAAGGAATGTTTTTAACGAATGTAGTGACAATGACCTCTCCACTTCCATAATCATTATTGAATATTTTGGTTAATTTATAAACCTTAATGTTTTAAAAAGGAAATGAAATACCTTTTTAACATTTTGGTTGTTTTGGTATTGAAATTGGGTTCGAATGTGCATTTAATAAATCAATATATTTAAATGATAACTTGTGAATTATTTGGGAATTTTGTTAGTGAAATGTTGATATTTTCAATATTTTATGTGTTTTGATTATATAATGGTACATAGAAATTTGAAAAGTGGTAACGTGATAAACCAATGATGGGTGGTAACATGATAATTCCAATTATAGGTTGTTCCATGATAACCCATGGATTTTTTATTACATTCTGACATCCAATGCATTGGGTATAGAAGCGATTCATATAAGTATTCTATTTAGTGATATGTGTGGAAGTCGAACGTATGGTTATTCCATTTATGTATATTTATGTCCTAAGGTACCTTTCTATGTTATGTATGGGTTTATGGAAATATTTTTGTTACAAAATCAGTATGAAATGAATTTATTTTTAGTGATGTTTTTTGTTAATTCTAAAAGGGGAAAAGTATTACCTCATGATAGAGTTTTCATGGTTTACATGTTTTTGCAAGACAAACTGTATTCATTCATTTTATATCCCATACTAAGAATTTTAAATTCATCTCATGTTTTGAATTGTTTTTTACAGGACAAAAAAATGATAAGTTTAATGATGAGATCAATGATAAGTTAAGATGTTAAAACATTAAACGATGCCTTGATATTTTAAAGAGTTTTTGTTTTATAAAATAATATATAGCAAGTAGAAGTGTCTACTTATAATATTAAATTTTATAGCTATCTCTTTTGACCGAATTCTCTAATGCTCTAAACCTGAAAAGATAATCAACATAAATTGAAGTCAAATTATTAACTTAACTCAAGATTAATAAATGTTTAATGCTGATTCCTTATAAATAAATCTTTAGATACATGGTGTTTTAGTTGAAAATATAGTTCATATGAGTAATATTTTGAATAGAAATGGTTAAGACATATGTATATTGAATTTTTTAATTGAAATTCCAAGGGCTATGAAATGTTTCGTGGATAATGAAACTAAATAATCTCTTTCAATCCTTACATTAAAATAGAATTCTACAGATAATGTTTAATGTAATAGTTATACATATTCTGATGAAGAATCGTCTTCATCTAAAGAAAATAATTAAATACCATGATTTGAAAAAGGTTTTATATTTTCAAAATTTCTTCAAAATGAAATCATTAATATTTTTATAAATCTGGAAATTTACATGGAAATATTGGAATGGAAAATTTTAATATTTATATAATAACAACAGAGATATCAAATCATTCTATAGAATATAATGAATCCTAAATTAAGAAATAAAATCATTGAAAAATTCTTCTGAAATATTTTATTTGGATATAACTAGTTTACAATCTGATAATATAAACCCAGTTAAAATAAAATTTCTATTGAGGATAAAATATTATTTTTAAATATAAAATCTAAAACTTCTAGTTTGAAAAATATATTCTCATTTATTACCAGTAGAATAGAATACATTAATAAAATGTATAATAATATTTTTCCTCATAGAAAAATTTATGGAATTGGTTTTACAAATAATAACCTATTATTTAGTAGTATCTACTTTGTTCTGAAATGTTCATTATTTTTCACTAAATTTAAAATGGTGGAATCATGAATAAAAAATTTTCATTAAATAATGTTTAGGATTGGGAATTAACAATGATTATTTTTGAAAAGATTCCAAAATTTATGAACATAGAAAAGTCATAGAAATGGGGATTATTAATGGAATACTTTCTAAAAATACCCGGCCCAAGAATATTTTGGTTCTGATGTGATAATATGTTTTTCCTATTTTATTAAAATAAATAATGTCCCATTAAAATAATACATGGTACATGGATAGTGGTTGTTCTTGAAAAATTAATAGAAACATTGTTTTATTTAAGATTTTAATAAAGGTGAAATATAATAAAGTATATTTCAGAGATAATGATCATGGATATATCATATAACAATTCATTAGAACACCAGAACGATTTATGGATATTTTTTCCAAAGAACAACATTTTTATAGATTTAAGTATATTGAGAAGGATCTAAGAGGATATAAAAAAATATTATTCATATAAAATTATTTTTTCCCAATGTCCATATTTTAACGAAATCCATTTCAATGGGGGATACATATGTTTTGATTTTTTTATCAAATTTAGTTTTCTAAAACATTTAAATTTCTATATTTTTTTTTTCAACTGCATATTTAGTTTTTTGAAAATTTATTTATAATCATCTTTTTAGAGTCAATTTTATTATAATAATTATGGAATGACTTTCTTATAAAAATATTTTTTAAATAAATTGATTTTTTAAGTTTTTTAGAATAATAAATTTTACAATATTTTCTAGGAAATAAATATGTTAAATGTTTTTTGGATTCAAAAACTACTAAAAAACCAAGATGATGAATTTAAATATTCTAAATTTAAATTTTACATTATTAATAATTCTTATAATATTTTAGTTTTTCGAATCATACATATCTTTATATTATAAATGTTATTGTTCAAATTATTTATATTTTTCAAATCATAAATTTTTTATAAATATTTATTAATGTCTATGTAATTAGAAAAATAGTCTGAAGGGTACATATTAAAAAAAATACATCATGATTCCAGATTAAAAATTTAAATTCATTTGTGGATTCAAATCAAATATGAGATCAGAAATTGGATTTCAGTCTATGTGGTTGGATTTTTGGAATTCAAAATGATTCCCATGTTCTTATATAAGGGATAGGTCACCCGTATTTCATATATATTCTAATATTTTTTTCATCACTTTGAACCCATTATATTACACATAATAGTGGCTCTCCATTTATTCGATCAATTTCATTAAACCAAGATCCATCATCAGATTCAATCTAATTTCCTCAGTATTATACTTTACGAAGAGATAATTTACAAGAAAAAGTTTGGTTGAAAATTCATTGAATTAAAAGTATGATTCTTTGTTGAAATGAGTTAGTACATTTCATGGTTGGGATAATAATTTTGATTAAATGTGAATATTTAATTATATTATATATAAATTTTAATATAATTATTTTTTATCTATAAAATTCAATATAAAAGAGGATAAGGAAGCTATTTTTTAATTTTTTAATTTTTTTTAAAATTCAATAAAAAAGTGAAAGATCTTGTTTATGTTTCTTTAAAAGGTTAGGAATATAGAAAATCTCATAAAATTCCAAAAAAAAATGTTGTTTTTTGAATTCAAAAGTAGATTAATTGGCATTTACATCTTATGAAAATGCTAGAATTTTTATATATAATATTCTATATTCAAGGGTCATACCCCTATGGATACATGGCTATATGATACTAATTATAACAAATATGGAAACTCTCAAGGTTCTCAATATCTTTACTATGAATTTTTAAATTAATTTGAGGTTGATCGATTATATGATTTTTTTTCACTTAGGTGAAGAAATTATTAATGATTAAATGCAGTTGATGATTATAATTTTTTTTTGTTTCATAAATAAATGTTAGGGGAATTTTATGGAGGAATTTCAGCTAAATAATATAGAAGATTCATTTAAAGAATATATTTCTCTATTTTTGAGGAAGAAATTTCTTGGATGAAACAGGTTTTCAATCTAATGATAAATATGAATTTGGAAAAATGGGGAATGAAACATTTGATGTAGATGTTATGAAAGTAAAACAATATGTTCAATAAATGGGAATAAACGAATCACCAAATGTTTAAAAAAACACATTTGAGATGTGAAATTTATGAATTAGATGAATTTTAAAGAATAGATGAATTCATGTAAACATAGTTTTATAATTTATTAATAAAACAGATTATCCTTAAATATAGAAACTATATAATAATTAAAAGATTCCAAATAATAATAATAAAAAGATAAAAAGAGAGAAAAGGAAATGAACATATAATGCTTGTTTAAATATGTTTAAATAGTGTATGTAAAAACAACATTTTTAGTTTTTCTATAATGTTTTGTTCAAATAATTACAGGGTGTGGAACTCTTTTTATTACTGAACTAATAATTCCTGATCCATCAGAACCAGAATGTTTACAATGTGATTATGATTCAGATTTTACAATAATTTTCATTAAGAGAATGATAATATAAGTTAAATAAGATGTCTTAATAAAAACCGATGTTTCTAAAAAGATATTTCCAGAATTGGTACCAAAAATGTTGATAAAACATCCAAGAAATTTGAAAAAATGTTTGAAAATGGAGTTTTATTAACTATGATGAAAATATAAAGAGAAAAATAAGATTAATAGACGGATGATAAATATATGAAGGGTAAAATCAAAGGAAGAGTAATATTCATAATAGTTATCTTGAAAATTATCATTAATATGATCCAAGACTAATAAGAACCCTGTGTTAAATGCTTCAATAAAATTAAAATAATCAAAAACATAAGATAAATATCAAAACTCTCATACCTAAGTATCAAATAAGGATGACTTCATAAGAGATGTTCATATTTTATAATATTTAGAGGGAGAAAAAGAATAATGAGAAAAAAAATTTAAAGTTAGACCTTCCCATCCTTCTTTTTATAATTCCTCAAAGGATTCATCTGACTCAATAGGCACAAAAGGGAGAAATTATTATTCATTAGAATATTGGTGCTCTGAAATTTATTACCGATTCAATTCTATATCATCCTACTATTTATGCTATAGTTAAACAAATTTAGAATAGTCTGGATGGGAAACTAGATTCACTAATGTTGTTGATATAATTTGTGATCTAGAATTATTCTGAAATAACATGTTTCAATGATATATATAAATCTCACTAAACATTACACAATTTTATGGTTAAATGGACAAGGAATGTAGATAGATAATTAAAAACGATGATGAAAAACTAGTGGAGGTAAAAATTTACCTCTTCTAAATAATTATTAATTTTAAAAATTATCTTTTTATTTCTCAAATATATTAATATTTGTAGAATAGATCAGATATATGATAGGTAGTTAGAATGAATATTTTCTTATAATTAGAAGATTAAATCAATAAATTGTAAGTGGGATATATTAGGTTAAGGTCATTTGATGAAGAGACTCATAAGATTATGGTTGAAAATAATAAGAATGTTTAGGAGGTCCTATGATTCTATATAGAAAAAAATGGTTTTAAGTTATATAGTGTATGATATAAAATTTTAAATCTATAACTATTTATTTTTATAAGGGTAATGAAATTTTCAAAAATATAAAGTACATTTTCAAGAATTTGTATAAAAAAATATATAATGACATTCAAAAAAATTATTGATTTATATCAAATGTTGTGAATGAAATTTACCCAGAAAGAAATTTTATTAATATATATCTTTATTTTAATACTTACTAATTTAATTTCAATGAATTTTATTTCTTATTATTTTCTAAAAATTGTTATTTAAACAAAAATGATTCATATTATGTTTTTGTAACATTTCATAAGAATATATTAATTTCCTAATGTTTTTTTGATAATCACAATGGGGTTTATTTTATTATGGCTATATAATTATCTATATGGGGAGAAATAATATACAAAGGATAAATCCACTTAAGAGAGACAATTGATTTTATGGGATAATCCATAGAAGAATAACATTTTTATGATAAAAAAGAAGACATTACCTCAGGGAGAGAAAAGGTCTTATCTTATAATATAGATCTTATGAATAATTATTTAATGTTATAAAATCTAAAAAAGGTTGAATTATTTATCAAAGATAATAGTTTTCATTTTAAATGTTTTGTATTGTGCTTTCCCCGAAGGGAGATATTATTGAGTCAAAATTTAAACAATATACTTTTGTATTCCACGGTATTTAAGATCATAACCATATTTAACCCTTTTCAAAACAGTATTTAAATAAATAAATAAATATATAATTATATATTTGATTTTTGAATGTTTTTTAGAAAAACTATTTTTCACCTGAATATATAAATTGTTCCAGTGAAAAACCTATATAATATTTTTATTATTCAATCTGATCCATTGGATTGATGGTGTATGTTGTTCGTCGGACTGAATAATGTTATTTACATTTCATGGAATGGTGTTTTGTCAAAAAAATATAACAAATGTCATAATCTTTGGATTAAAAATAGATAATATCTATCATACTACCCGTTTTTAGTTTATCATATTTATAAACAATATTATAATTCAATGGATAGTCAAAAGTTTATAGTATGAGTTATTTGAATTATTCCTATCAGTTGTAGTTCATAAGATAATTATAATGTATATAAATAAATGACATTAGATAGATATGATTTTTTGAGATGTAATGTGATTTACATATGAGGTTGTTATATCCATCTTTTAGAGTCATGGTAAATGTGACCAATGACGTAATGCCATAAAATATTTTTTCAATTGAGGATATGGATGATGAAAAATTTTTAAACTCAAAATGTTTAACATTATTCCCTTCTTTAATATCTCATTCTTATAGTTTTATACTTTTCATAGTGTTTTGGTTCTATGAAATCTGTGCTATGAATTATAATATCCCTAGAAACTATTTCTTTTTTATTATCCCATCTGATCATTGATTACATCATGGGATTCTAAGGTTAGGAAGCCAAGTGAATCTGATTGATTGGATAGAGGTAATTTGAGTAGAGGAATATAATAAGGACATGGATCAACATATTGGTTGATTCATAAGTTTTTTAGGAAATATTCATTCTGATATTCATATTTAGGGATTTCATAGAATGTAATGAATTTTACTTATAGATAGGTTGAAAATTGTTGATATCTTAATTAAATATTTCTAACATCCATAACTCATAATGTTAAAGAGTTGAATTTATTTATAGAGATTTTATGTTATTATTTCAGTTTTATAAGTTATATTTTTACTTGTTTTTATATTTTTTCATTACATTACTCATTTATATTATAATGTTGTCTTCACTAACAATTTAATTAATTGTTTTTTCATATTTTTTTTCATCTTCACTAAAAAATCTGTTTTCCCAATAATTTTATAGATCCAATCAAAAGACTCAGATCATCGGATGGATTTTATGACTGACCATTTTTTTTTGTAAATTGTGGTTTGGTTTTGTGTTAGTTTTATTTTATTAAATTACGTTACCCCCACTCTTGTACCCATTATAAACACTTATGATCAAATAATTATAATGTTTATCAATGATAAAAATAATATATTATTCTTTTTTCAATTGGGTTCCATAAATGTTTTGTTTGATTAGAATCTAAGACATTAATTTTATAGTATTATAGAATTTATTTTATGTCTTGTTAGTTTTATTAAAATTTTGTACCTTTATTTTTGTTTTATTTAATTACTTTTTACATATAATCTTATTTAAATTCTGATTCAAATACAATGTTTTTTAAGTCAAAATAGTTATTTTCAATCCATTGTGACTTATAATAATTTGAGTGTAATTTTTCAGAAATAAGAATAATATGAATGGATAACAAAAAATATGATCGTGTTTAAATATATTCGTACATGTTTGGAAACATTTAATGCTAAATCAATGACAGTCCATTGTAAAATATCATTTATCATTGAATATATATTTATCACTTCGTGAATTATTCTAATTTTTTGTTCAAAATTAGGAATTAAATATTAATGGATTTTTTCCTTGATCAATATTGTTTTTTTACTAGTAGTGAAATGAAACATTGATAAAATTTGAATCAAAATCTCTAGGAAAAATTATAACAACAAATTTAACTTTTTATTTGGTTATTTTATTTATGTTATATGTATGTTTTATAATATATATATATATATATCAAATTTAATGGTATTTCCCATTTATATGATTCTTTAAATACTCGAATTGAGTTGGAATCAAACTTATTAAGAACAAAAAATCATTTTAATTAACTCCTAGGTGATAAAAACTATTTAAGAGGTCATTGAATACATATAATGAAAATATTAACCTTTATAAATTGGTATTAATGTATTAAATATTCTAGAGAAACTATAGGTTTGGTTTCATGAGAATAATTAAATTTCTCTATCAATCTAGTAAATAACAAGTTTGAAAACAACCTCAGTATTAGAAAGAGTATAGGAATGAAAAAAATGAATGTGATACTAGATATATTCTATATAATTTTTACATATAGAGAAAAATTGTGGATGCATTTTTAGAGACTTTATTATAGATTAATGAGGTTAGAGATGATTTCACATATTGTTTGTAAAACTAGTGGAGAGAAGGATGATTATTGTGAAGATGATGGTGGTTATGATGATGATACTGGTGGCATACTTTTTTATAATGAAGGCAACATTAATGATAGTATCAAAAAAAAATTAATTTATTAGAGTTTACATGGGAATAGAAATGAGAGAAATTATTGTCAATCTGTGTACTGAAATATTTTCATCTTTTTTTTGTTTCTATTTAATAATATATAATCTTTTAAATTATTGATTTTGAATTTATTTCCCTTCTAGTTTTTTTTCCGTATTCATTTTGGTTAAACATAATGTGGGTATCTATAGTATATAAAAGTTAAATTTTTAATATAATTAAATATTATTTTTTTAACCATATTCATAGTCAGAATAAGGGTTGTATTAGAATAATTACATATTAATTATCAAGGATATAATCTCTATGTGTCAATGGTTTATACCTTGGATTTTGGAAATAAATATACCACAATGGTGTTCTTTTCTATGAATTTTCAAACCATGTCCATAATATATGTCCCTCATTTTTAGCCTACTCCCTTAGTGTAATCCATGTATGTAGTCTCCTCCTCTAGTAGCATTTAATTAGAAATTGTCCTTTTATATGAATGAAAAATATTTTACATAAAATTCATTTATAATATTGATTCCTAAATAATTAATTATATTAGGCTTTTTTTTATGGTGAATTATATTAATTTCAAACAATACAAAAATAATATTTCTGGATAGACAGTTTTGGTAAATATACCATAAGATAGATGATACTTTTTAATACTTTATTAAAAAAAGTAGAACCAAAAATACTTTTTATTTGAATAAAAACATTACTCTAATTTCTAAAATTTATAAAATATATAACAAATATAATAATTATATTTTAAAAATATTATATTTATTATTATTTATATATTTGATCATAAGAAATATTTCATAAAAAGTCATGAAATTTTTATATATTGATTATTTCATAAAAGTGATAATATTTAATGAAAAATAAATTTTCCTATTTCAGAGAAATAAATTTGAAAAATTCTGAAAATTCACTATATGATAATATTCACATGACGAATTCAAAGAATTAATTTAATAAAATTTAAATTATAAGGTTTATAAATGATTCATTGACATTGTAAAACGAAATTTAAGCAAATGACATTTTTATAGAAAATTAGACCCTTTTAAAAAGAAGTTGTTCATAACCATATAACATATAAGGTAATATTATGCGATAATTTATTTATTTTTAAATTATATATTCATAAGGTATTGATGTTTAACATGAATATTATTAATTTATTATCAATACTATATTTTTGTAATGTATAACATTATATTTCAAACAATGTACTATTGAAAATGATTACATTTCAATTTTTTCGAGGGAGACCTTCACCCACACTAAATAAATTACATCATAAAAATTTTAATTTACCCCTACCAAAATGATTTTATCATGATAGAATAATAAGTTATCGATATTATCATGATGGGTAATTTTTAGTTCCCTACTAATAAATATTATACTTTATAATTATATATTTCTAAAAGAATGTATATATCATTGTAATTATCATAATTTTAAATGAGTTTATCAATGTATAAAATGATAGTTTTGCGAAATTTTCAACATAATATTCAATAGATTTATAATTATCATGATTTAAATTAGGAAGTATATTATGATTAAGATACAAAACATGAGTATATATTCATACATTATTTATTTCTATTCCATAATTATAATTTCTTCCTATATTTTTTTGTGAATTACTGCTCCACAAATTAATATTTTACCCTAAAAGATAGAAAAAGATGATGAGTTCTTCATACCTAATGCACTGAAATTAAAATTTGACTTGTTATAATATCCCCCAAACAGATGGAAAGTTGTTGGTTAAATATGAATAAAACTATATATAGGGAAATAATATGGTATTCTCCAAAAAAATTAAATAATAACACCAAACTGTTATCTAAATTAACCACATAAATAATTAACCGCATACACACTTTAAATTTTGACTGGGAATAATTTAATCTTAAAATATCAAAACGATTTGATAACATATTATTTAAAAATTATCTTTTTATTTTTCATTAATAAATATTATTAAATCATAAAGGAAAATACAAAAAAATTGCACACTATGATCTATGGTTCTCAAAAATATATTCCCTAAAAATAACTTTAATCACCATGACATAAAAACTCTAAAAACTATAGTAAAATTACCAAAACATAGTAAGAATGATATTATTGTTTTTTTACTATCAATAACGGTTATATATACCTTAATAATTCATTCTTCATGAAATATCTCCAAAAAATCACCTTCTTATAAATTATATATTCAGTATTATCAATGAAATGTATTTCCAATGGGTAACTGAATATTTATTCATGAAATAATATTTATCAAATTGAAATAAAATCCTATATTAACCTATATTTTCTCATTAACCTTTATCATATAATTATCCTGAAATATAAGAACCCATTACTCATAAAAATAACTACCTCAACACAGAAGAATATATTAACCTAAATAGTTCTCTATATGTTATTACATATTTCCCAAAAAATATAATAATACAATTCCATCAATAACCATTACCCAAAATTATCGGATAAACATTATCACTATATATAGTATAATAATTATTTAAAACATAATATAAATCTACCAAAATATATATAATCACTTTAAAATAAAATCATGTATTAACAATAAATTGGAATATATAACCATGAACATATGATCATCCATAATCTTAAAAATAAATATATTAAATTCTGAAATATAAAAACACTCAAAACCTTATATGTAGGAACATAAATCATTAAATGTTCTATATAAGTCATTATGTATGATTTTTCATCTTATTTATTAATAATTCCTTAGTACAATACCAAATATTAACAATGTATTGTGATTCATCAATATCTATTAATAATTTTTACTACATCAAAAAAAGAAAACAAATTAAATAATGCATACGGTGTATATGCTCTTCATAGATTCATCACATTAAACAATTAGAGAATATGCATTTTATAAAAGTTTATTTTAATGATCATTTTGATCCACTTCATTAGATTTCCACGTAAGACAACCATTTGAATAATTGATAATAATTCCACATTTAATAATATCATTATTGACTATACCTTAAGATGAAATTTATTCCAATCAATTTTCTTAAATGAACACATAATTTTTACTCTATAATATACATTTCTATTCCACATTTATCTTCATAAAATAAAACATCATATTCCTTTCAGACTATTTGATAGGTTATTATTCTAACATTTTTGACATGTAAGATGTTCAACAATTTTCATCCAAGTTTATTTTCCCATTAACATTAATTAAAATCTATTTTTATCATATATAGATTTGTTGAATATTTAGTATGCTCTTTCTAGTCAATCATGACATGATATTTCTGATTGATCATAACTGTAATATTTACCCATGATGCAATCCCATTTAGTTCATTATTAGTAGATCACCACATTTTCATTCACACCCATTGGTATCTTGGTTCCTCTAGTGTTTTAAAAATTTATGAAAAAATTGATATAATGAATTTATAAAATCTTTATAAACCATTTTAACAATATAATAAATACATCAATGTCTTTTACTAAGTCTCCATCAATTAAATTTTTTTGATCTTACAAAAAATAAACACAATTATCTTTACCCAACTAAAAATTAGTGTTATATTGGATATATACCATATTATCCCAACCCAACATATGATCCCTTTAATATTTATTTGTATTTTAAATTATTCTTATATAAAATCATATTAGCCTATAATGTTATCTTAACCCTTTCTTTGAAAAAAACTATAACTATCCCATTAAAATAATCCTATAATTATTATTTTAATATCATGGATTTCACATTTCATTATTCCCATTATCTTTTATATTTTACATTTTTTAAAATTATTAATACCCATGTAAATAAAAAACCAATTTATTTCTCACCAAGTGAAAAATTTATCCACTATACGATTCATTGATTAATTTACATGCTATCTTCAAAATCTACCAAAAATACAATCAACATGTAATGACCATATATATATATCATATGTATTACTATTCACATTATCCTATGAAAAGGGAAACATTATATGGGTGATCTCAAAATATGTGTGATGTTAAACATAGGAATTGACAATCAAATATCCTAATTGAGAATAAGATAATAATTAGGGTATGAGAATATAATCAATGTATATTGGGATAATAAAAGAGATTTTCACCAAAAATGTGGGTCGTAATTTAGAAGTCATTGAATAAAACGTTAACATTATATAACGGTTATAAAAGAATAAAATTAAGAATGATGTGAGATAAATATTAATTGAATAGAACCATTATAATTAATTATAATAAGATATAAATTATTATGTTAAAATCATAACATATTCCTGCTACTCTTTAACTCCTAACAGATTAACTTATATGTAGTTAATTTAAAACATCATTTCTCTGGAGAATAAATCTTTAACCAATGCAGTTGAAACATGTATTATAGTATCATCCTAAATAATCAGTAATTTCCTAGATCTATAACATGAAAAAATGTCATATGGATTAAATTTTATAATAAAACATATAAAAACAAATATTTGTCAATTATATTGTGTTTAGCTAGTGAGAGAGAAATTTTTTAACAAAATTTTCCATTAAACATCATCCAACCCCATCTAGAGAAATTATTTGGATGATATAATTACTTCATATCCTAGTTATCATTAAAATTCATTACTATATATTTAAATGAATGAAACACATAACATTTGAAGACAATTATTTTTTAAAAAACAGAATATCTGTTTATTTTGGATACCAATAAACATAAAATTTCAAAGAATAATGGGAAAAAATTAATTAAAAATCATAAATTATATAGGAATAATGATAGATATAAAATTTCACGTTATATGTAAAATATGTTCATTCAAAATACATTGAAATTTTTTATTCAGGACTTTTTTAAATATATTTAAAAGAGATTAATATGGGAAAATTATTAAATGATTTCATTACATTATTTATACAGGGAAAAAATTATAAAAAATTTCCATTATCAAAACATTAACATATTGATAAAAACCTTTATAATTGTTTTCTATTATCATCTACATTGATGATAATGAGTTGAAGACAATTAAAATAGGTTTTTAAACCAAATGCCTGTTTCGAAATTGAAAACCCAATTGAAAAAATATATATTAAATAAACATAAAATAGAATGTAAATGAAGAGAGATTGTATTTTTATGAAAATAAATGGGTATAAAAATTATATAAATTAATATATTTAATAAATAAATCTATATATCAAATAATTAAATGTGAGAATAGAAACTCTTATAACATTCATAATTCATTAATAAATTACATGAATGAACATAATTTAATTGATTAGAACCCATAATAACCATAAATGAATGTGTAAAAATGTATTAATAGGTACTTAATTAAACAATATAAAATAAATATTGGTTCATTATTTGAAACATGTCTCAAGAAATTGAATATGTGACTAAAAACACTATCATTCATCATATACTTACAAAAATGATTCAATCAATTAAACGAATATGTGAAAAAATTGAATATACACAGAAAAAAAATTCAATAGAGTATAAATAATCCAATTTATTTAGTCAAAAAATCATCTCATGATTTATTCAATGATTATGTTATATAACCCCATGAATAGAAATTTAGTTAAAAATGTCATCACCTCAGGCATCCAATTAGTTGTACAGGTTCTAAACTTAAGAATAATAGATTTTAATTTATTAAAAATAAATAATAAAACAATATTAATACTTATATTTCTATATATAATTCAATTAAATTTTTTATTTTATCATTAATATTTATGTAATTGTTAAAAATTGATTTTTATGTAATAAGTTTATTATTTACCATGCATGTTTCGATTCATAGGTTTCTATCCATTAAATTTGATAATGTTTCCATTACCTAAAAAATATTCATGATGATTTTATATATGTATTTGATATTAATATATAGTTTCATGTATATTTCATAGATATTACGATTAATATTATGATGGAAAGCATTAAAATCCCAATTTATTATTTTTTATTGATTTTTTAGAAATAATTAATTATTTCCACACAGACATGATTATATATATTAAAAATTTATAAATTTAAAAATATCATGAAATCATAATTATTAAAAAATATTTAATGAAAATAATATCTGTAATAATTACATATATAAAACTTATAACAATTTTAATTTTTCTGAAAAAAACGGACTAAAATAAACAATGGTTCAAACAATTCAATGTGTGAGAATATATTATTATAAAATAATAATATAGCTTATAAATAATCTAAAACTTTTTATAAATATATTATTTAAGGATTATATTCTCTTTTAAACCATCCTTGTATGATGATAATCACATATAAAATACTTTTTTACTAAATGTGTAGTCTACATGTACACACGAGCAACATTTTAACTCTAAATTATGTTGGAAGGAATGAAAGTACAAGATTATTTGTAATTTCATAATTATCATTATGTTATAAATTTCATTGTTATTTTTTTAGTCCATATTTAAAACAATCCATGTTATTTTGTTTATAAAAAATAATTACATCACATAATATAGGAGGTAGTTGGAACCTACATGCTATTGTCGATTGAATATTCCATAAGATTTAAAATAGATTGAAAATATTTTTTATACAAACATAAGAAACCTGATATATTTAATATTCAGATGTAATTATATTATTCTAGTAAAAATATATTATAATGAGGTAAATGATGAAATAATGATGGATAGATTCTATTAAGACCTATAACTCCTCATTAGAAATATTCTTATGGATCACATCTTATGCCTTCAATGATTTTTATTTTAGTGACCATAGGACCTCTAGGTCATCAAGGTGAGAATTATGGATGAATTTTTATCTATATTATGTTTAATATATGGTTATCACGATTATTTAGTAAGTTAGGATAGAAGAGACCCCCTAATAATTGAGAGGAGCCCTAACCTTTTAAATATTGAGAAAAATATAATTATATAAATACATTTTCAAGGGAAAGTGAAACCAAATAAACAAAATTTTCAAGATAATGTTAATTTACTTCAAGATACTCTCAAGAGATAATATTAATAATTGATTCAGGGATATTTTCATCTTTTTCACTAAGTTTAATCCCATTATTAACCCTTTCACCATTACTATTGTGATAATATTTCACTAAAGGTAATGATTGATTATGACTTAAATTGAAACCAAAATCATTATAAAACAAGATCATGTCAATCCAAAATTTTTGTCTTTTTCAAATAATAAATTTCAATAGGTGTTAGAAATTGATTTTTATAAAGTTTTTCCAAAATAATGAGCACATATCTATTTTAAAAAAATCCTGTTTAAGTATAAATGTACTTCTATACAAAAACATGTATAATGTGGATTTATAAAGAATTAATTGGATAATTATTAATTAATTCATATTTGTTTTACATTCTATGAAAATAACAACTCAAATGATATTTATGAATTGATGTAAAAATAATAAGGAACCACAAATTGTATTTATTTGAATAAAATAATTAATTAAACACCCAAAATTTCAATGAAAATGATTTCTATTTCATAATTTATTTTTTAAATGGATTATATTGCATCTAAAATATATAATTTTTCTAGAAAAATATCTTCATGAACATTAAATTCATTATTATATATTGATAATTTTATAAAATTAAACATATTTTCGAAATTACTATTTTTTATTCACCCAAAAATAAACGTTTTTCAAGAAAATACAATAAATTCACCATAATATTGTTTTCAGAACATGAATCAATGTATTAAGTATAAATATAAAGATAACATTTATACATTCCAAAAAATTTAATTTATGGAAATAAAAACATATAAATAAGAATAATTTTTTATAAAACTGACAATTTGAATAACTATGTGTCTCTATCATTATTAAATATAAATTACCACTAAGTGATAATTTATATGTTTTCCTATAATGTATTTATAATGGATTAATTTTTACTATAAATTATAATAATATCTTATTCACTTTAATTTGGTGTTTCCTTTAGTAGAAGCAGTCCAACATATTATTATTTAAAAGAATTTTCATTCTAAAATATTTGTGTGGTACATAATAAATACAAAAGAATTATAAATTAAAAACCAGAAGATAATGTAGATTATATTATCTGATAAGGACCAAAAATAGTATAAATAAACATATAATGAGAGAGTATATCTTCAAAGGGTAAATCTTGTTCTGAAATATAAAATAAAAACTATGGGAGTGACAAGTGTGAAATAATAGCTATAATTTGACTATTTTTTCTGGGAGTGCTGGTGGTATTAATGAAATATTCAATAAAAATATAGTTATTAGGCATGTTTCCATTTGAAATATTTTCAATGGATAAAATATTATCTAAAAGGTTTAGTGAATTTATGTATTTCTAAGGTAAAATAAAAAATATTTTAATCTCCAAATATAAAAATTTAAAAGATAATTTTTTTAAAAAAATTATATTCTTATATATTTATTATGATTTATATATTATTAAATTAATTAATTTACTCTCAGAAATAATTAAATATTGTTTTTAAAATATATATATTTTAAAAATGAAATTAATTTGATGATATAAACAACAAATTATTATTGTAAAAAATTATTTATCTATCAAATATATTTTTTATAAATTTAACATTTCAATATTTATAGAAAATTAAATGTTATTTTTAATATAAATTTAAATAAAATATTCTTTGGAATAATAGGTGATGTTAATTAATAAAATCATTGAAATAATTAAGAAACTTTTATGGAAAATAATTAATCATGGATACATAGAATGATTTTTTTAGTATATTATATGTTTTCAGAAGTTTTATATAACAAACCAAAATAATGAAATTCAAATAAAATAATATATTATATAAATTAATAATTCAATATAAAGTGACACTGTGATTTATTGGTTACAAATAAATACAAATTTTTTTAATGAAAAATATTTTTTTTGTAGAAGTGTCTTTTTTTAGAAAAAAATATTTTAATTTTAATAAACTAATGTAATTTACTATTGAATAATTATTAAAATTAATTTTAGTTATTATATATAAAAATAATTGAATATAAATATATATAAATATACATGGAAAGAAATAAGAATAAAATATCCTTTTTAATGACCAGTATATTTTAGAGTGTTTGTTTGGAGTAGAAATTTGGATTTTATCCTAGTGTGTGGTATGACTATTGAATTGGGATTCAAATCATAGATAAGAAAATTTGAACAACCTAAGAGTTGTTCTTGAATATAGAATAAGGCATTGGAGGAATTATTTTCTTTTGTTTTAGGTTAGATAAAGGTTATTGGGGTGCATCTAAAATATCAGATGAACAGTGAATCCATGAAATATCACATGTTGATGTGAGGTAGTTGATGGAAAACATTTAGTGGAATATTCCACAAGAGGGGAATTGTTGTATGGAAGTGGTGGCCTAAGGAGGCTTTGAAGCATAGTCCTGAATGTATTGTGGTAATGATGTGGAGTGATCCTATGAGGTATAGAGTGGGTAGGGCAGCCCCAATAGGGTGGGATGCATTGTAGCCGAAGGTACAAATCATAATTTGGATATTCTTAAAGATACCACAATATAGTACTAGGTTTTACACCATGTTTATGTGTTTTAAGTTCGTCAGATGTTCCGTTGTTAAGTGGGCCTCACTGTAGCCGAGTGCAAGAGCTATAGGTCCAAATAATAGTACCCTTAGCCACATAGTGGTGTTTTGAAGAGTATTTTCTCTTTAAGTGTAAATACCAATAATTTTACGATAATCACTATTTTATTTCGCGAATATGGTGTTTCTTTGAGGGACCTTTGTTCGGCCCAAACCAATCCCTTCTCTTCCTTGTTTCTCTTTTACCCTGAAATGGTTATTTGGTAAATATAGTGGTGATACAAGGGTTTTTACTTTTTATCAGTGATTTATTATGGGTATTTTATTTTATTTTAATGATTTGGTGTGAATGAGATTTTTTTGGGGCCTTATTCTATCGTAGTATAAGGTAATTATGTGATTATTATGGGTATTTTTGATGTCATCTGTAGAGGATATTCATAAATATTGATCTCATGTCATTCAGTGCAGTTTCAGTGTGACAAAATATCCATGTGATATTTTAGGAAAATATAAATATATAAGGGAATTTAATAAATAATTATAACCATTTATAAATAATTTTCTATTTCACATCACATGAGAAAGGATCCCCGGACAATGGATGATGGTCGGTGGGCCTCGCTTAGTCTTAGAGGATCTCAATGATCGGTTAAATAAATGGTTGAGTTAGGATGACCCTATAATAGAATTACATAAGTTTTTTGTTAATGAATTTCTATTCTTCAATTATATATGTGGATCATTTTTTATATCTAGTGATTAGGGGATAGAAAGTAGAAGAAGTAGAATATCGTTAGGCCACTTATGATTATGATAAGATCTCTTAAGCCCTTAAGTATATCAGGATTCCATAAATATTATGTTTCCATAGAGAGAGGGTATTTATTGATCTAACGGTATAGGGGTTTGGGTAGTTCATTCGGTATGAGTAGTTATGTGGGATATCCTTGATTGTGAACTTAGGGATAGTAGAAATGTATGATGTTCCGGGAGCTGAGGGTCATCATGATATGTGGCTGTACATCTCACGGTCAAATATAAACTCCCTACAATGGTCAAAATATAGTATTGGTATGTAAGGGGATATAGGTATGTTATCCTAGATTAGGAATAAGTGATGTAGGATGATTTATTCTATAAAATGGATTAAAGGATCTTTCCCAAGATATGTGTGAAACCCCCAAGGTGAGGTTCATGGGAGAAGATCAAGAAATAGTGTTGGGATAACAATGGGATTTTAGAATATAATCAGACCCTTCCAATTGAATGTAGGTTCAGGAAAATGTGTTTTTCTAGGGATGGACCCTTGTTTGGGGTAGCAATAATGTTTTGGGTTATTTGTATTTCTATACTAGTCTATGATGTTTTGTTCAATATGATCTTACAAGATGTGGTGTCATCGAGTAGTGACTTTCATGGGTTAGTATAGAAAATATAGAATAGGGTCTATGTTATGAGAGATTGGAATTATATTATTCAGTCAAGGAGTTGTGTGATAGGTTTTGGTGTATGTATTCTATTGTATGTGTATGAATGTGTTTATTTTTAGGATGGGTTATGGACCAAGTGGTCATAAGGACCCTGAGAGAAATCTCTACAGTGATTGAGATGACACTAGATAAAATTTCGTGGAAGAGATGGTTTCCTAATTTTCATGAACTATATAACTTTTCTTGAGTGAGTGTAATTCGGTCAAAGTGAAGCATTGACATCCCTAAGTGTGATGGGTGGATTTATCATGATGGTCCCTCAATGAATATGATGGATTGGGCCAAGGGTTATATGATTGGACTACTATGAGTGATATAGAGTCCAAAAAACATGGTTTAATAAAATATTTTTCATTGGAACACAATTAAGTATATGTTGTTTGAGATGAGATGAGATGTGATGTGTGGATAATGGAATCTAAATATAATTGTAGGTTAGTGGTTTTGGATGATGACATGTGACCATTGTTTCTTCATAGTGATAGTGTGTCAATATTTACAGTAAATCCTACTATGAGACTTTGGTTATGTTTTGTAAATTGGGGTTGATAACATTAGGATAGTAAAAAAAGGATTCTAGAATAGCACCACTGTAGTAATTGTTACATAACCTGGTGGACTGGTTCGCACATGAGGGAAACCAAAGTGTGTGTACCTCGTTGGATGTCATTCTGTCCTACTTAGTACATGATGACCTAATGAGAATATTTATTTATTATATATATATTTTTCACATCATTGTTAATTCATTTAAACATATATACATATATATATATATGTGTGTGTGTGTGTGTGTGAGTGTGTCCATGGTTATTCCATATAGAGTTATATGATTACAAAATTCATCGGTAATCTAGTATGATTTCAGACCATATATCTACTGTTAATTCAAAATATAGGATTTCTAGTTAATTTGGATGGTTAATTAATTTGGTTTTTTAGTTTGACAGTGTAGTGTTTACAATGGATTATTGTGTATATATTATGGGTACTTTTTTCCTTTTTATTATATTTTTCTTTGGGATTTACTTAGTTTAAGGATAATTATTTTTTTATATAAACGATGCCGGAATGTTAGTAGATATTTTATTCATTACTCATACACATATGTAGATGTTTTTTGGTCATTTATTATCATTTATCATTATGATATTGACAGAATAGTCCCCTATGTGAATTTTATAACCCATCACTAATATTATTTATCCTCTACTGTCTTTGAAGGCACACTTAACATTATATGTAGAGCTCATCAGGGAGAATACCATGTGGTCCAGGGTCGAGGAATCACCAAATTATATAATATTTTTTTATTTTATTATTTTTTGAGGATATGGTAGTTAGGTTTCATAGGAATGTATGTGATATTTCAATGGACCACAAAAGTATTTATCAGAAACAACATTTTGGTGGGATGTTCTGGTAACTATGGGTATCCAATTTTTGTTTTCAGTTATTACTATTATGGTTGATGTTTTTCTTAAATATGTTGAGTTTAGTTGATGTAGTAATTTTATGTTTTGGAACATGGACCTTTGCAATGAGTCATGCATATATTAATTATGATAAGGAAATTAAAAATTACATAGAATTTTTATACAATCATTTGTTTTTTAGATATTTATAGTTGATTAATGTTTAAGAAACACATAATATGATGTTTTTATATATAACTTGTCAGTAAAAATCTTATGTTGTAATTTTTTTGTTTTTGGATATTGGACCATTGGTAGGGGTCTATGTACATGCATTATAATTAGGAATTTAGTATTCATGGGGCATATGTGTGCTTACCTATGTTTCAATGAGAGTTTTAGTTTTTAATGTTTTAAAACCAGAAAATATTATGTTTTCCCATATTTCTTTTAAGTATAAATCCATCATCATGAATTTGGGGTATTTAATTTGATTGTAGTCCATTTGGATCATTTGATGATGCATTTTCATGAAATGAAAATATATTCCCATCAGCAAGGGATGTATAGTTACCGTTATTGGGTTAACACTTGAATCTAACAGCATAAAGATATTTTGAGGATTTTTAAAAATTCCCAAGAGGATTTGAATTCAGTTATTTAATGTTTCCACAAAAATCATTATTGAGTGTTTCTATATAGCATCTCTATGGAATTATAATTAATAGATCTCAGTTGTTTTATTTGTAACCCATGTGAGGCTTTATGTATTAATTCAAGAAAATATGTGATGATTATAGTATAGTGAAATAAAGGCACACTTAGTATCAAATCTATTTTTGTAGGATAGAATCAATTTGATTATTTAGAATTATTGGTCTGGATGGAATTTAGTTTAGTGTAAGGGTTGTGTGTATAGACCCTTGTGGATTAATAATGACACCCATGCAGTTGTTGGTTATGTAGTAGACCTTGGAATATGGGATATTCTTATATTTTGAATTTCAGAGGAGGGGATTATTTTTATTTATAAAAATTTCATATAATATGAGCATTATTATTTTTCAAGATGCATGATCATAGTTTTGGTCTGACACAAATCATGGGAGTGTGAATTGGGTAGTGTGATAAGGTTTTACTGAGCATGTTGTAATTAGGTTTTGATTATACCATGTAGGAATATGATAATGATCTTATGATATATTTATCAATGAATCACTATTCATGTATAGGAGTATTTTGATCGTTAATGTGAATTTTTGGGGAAAGCTCATGGTGTGTGAGGGTATTCATAAACTAGTTTTCTGTGATGAATTATTTATAGATTTGTTATCAAGTCATTTTTAGGTCCATTTATAATTTTTTGGGTCATAGGGGTTTCTATAATGTGTAGTATATATAGTATTGTGGTGGTTTTGGTTATAGTTCCACATTGAGTGAGGTGAATTGTTTTTCTGATGAGGTTCTCATTGGTCTGTCATCCTCAGGTTTTGGCACTTGTTAGGAGTGTTTTCATGGAGTAATTTTTTAAGGAACCATTTGGTTTGGGGATTAGTGAAATGTGTGAATGGAATAAATATGGCATGGAAATAACCCTTATATATTACAATAAACTACCCTCTATAAGATTGATATTTTGGACATTAGGGATACCATTATTTGATTGAAAAAGATGGTTAGTTGATGGTGTTTTATACTGGTTCTCGTGTATGAGCATGTTATCCGATATATATTCATCAATTTCATAATATATATAGTATTATCCATAGAGATCATGATTGGATTTTTTTTTGGAAATGAAAATGACAATCTTGTAATTGGTTGCATCATATAAATCATGGGTGAATGACCTATTTATAAGAATGGTTGTTATTGTGGTGAGACCAATAAAAGCATTGTAAAATATATATTATGAAATAATTAATGATGGTGAATAAATTGAAATCCGGTTCCATGGAAAATATCCAGATGGAAATTTGTGTGAGGTTACAAATGATGTTGGGGAGTTTGAATCAGGCATTGGGTGGGGTTGGTGTTCTCTGAGAGTGAGTCAAATCATTGGTGAACTGCTGCTAAGGGTGAGACAATAATAGAGGGTGTGGATGGCCATGATCCAACATGGTAATTACACTGTGAATTGGGTTCAATGATCAATGTAGGTGATCTGGACATTGTTGTGAATCCATTGTGAATTATGAAATCCGGATCATGTTTTTTGGTGTTGCATCAGTTGGGGAATCACGTTTTTTCAATATAATTCATCAATATTTAATCTTTATATCAATTTTTCAAGTAATAGTCTATAGTGATATATATTTTCATTGATATTATGGTCTAGAACTCATTTGGTGGGAGTGTAGGCTACTGGAAATTATTTTTATTAATAAAATTTATATGGTTTGTAACACCATTATATAGAATATACTATTTTTATGTGTATAATTATAATATAGAGAACCAATGTCATCATGATGAGTCAAGGATGACACATCAATTTTATTGAGAGAAACAAGTGTGGATAACTCGATTTATATGATATATTTTCTATTTATAAGGGGTCAACTCATTTTTTATAGTATGCCTTGATGCAGGGGTTGTATAAAAGATGTTTATTTCAGTTTATAGGTGGAACATGGATAGATAATGGTGAATTTTTAAATTTTTATGTCTTGAATATTTCTATAGTATTAATAAATACATCTTGTGGGTGACAGTCTTTATGATGGGGAGTTTATAATTAATAAAAAGTTCCACATTGTTTTTTTGAGATATAATTTAAATTATAAAGTTAGAGGGGTGATTATTATAGTTGGAATAAAAATAGAAATTATATAATTTTAAAATAGATAATATGTTTTTTGGGAAGATTAATGATTCTTATATGGGTGTTCATGTGCTTAGGTTGGGGTTGAAGAAAGTCCATGGTAGGTTGGCATCTGAACTTTCAACTACATGTAAACACCATAATTAAACATAGGTCATCACAATGTGTTTTATATGGTAGTTTTATGGGAATGAATCACAATACTATTGGTGTTATATGTTGTATGGTCCCTATGAGTTCATGACATAGTGTTCTGGACGAACCGTGTTGAAGTAATTGAGGAATCCCCTGGGAAAGGAAGGTGGCATGCTTCCTACTGTGCATGGGAAAAGTTATAACCATGGGTCGTGCTTTATTTTTACCCTATTGATAGAGGAAATACTGTATCCATTGGGTCTGCATAGTGGGGTTAGTTTTCGGGTTTTCAAGCTACACTGTAGCTAGGAGGTACAAAAATCATATCCAAGGCCCGAAACTTATTTTCGACTACTTTTTCCCCATTCTCATACTACACAGTCATGTTGTGTGGTTTATTTTGATAGGGGAAATATCATAATTTTATGATATCCCCTATTTACATTTTTTGGATATATGTGGTAGGTAGGATCTGCAACCAGTGCCTCCCTTTTGCCTCTTTCTCATCATCCCCATTAATGAGGGGATTCCCTTTTGTATGATTTGGTATTGATTCTACTTATGTTCCAATACTACATTTCTGTTTTTAAGTATTCACATTAATATATATAATTATATATGAATATGGTAGGGTTATAGTCCTAATTTTACCAAAGCATGGAAGAATCGGTTAATTAAAATCGATGTTTTTTTCATCTAACATAGTGGACATCGTAGAAGGTTGAATATTGGTCATTGGGAGATGTTTTAGAGTTGATAGTGATTCTAAATGGTATTTTTTCCTTTCATCATGTTTAAATGAAATTAAAATATTAATTTTAATTCCCTATAGTTATTTATTACTGATTCTTGTTGTGAGATAGCGTCAAAAGTGCATGGATGATTCACTATGGGCCTAACTGAGGTTTATTTATTTTTGATGGGGGGTTCACTCCATGGTTTAGGAAGGTAGACTATATGATACAAAAAAATGATTGTTTATTAATGATATTGATTGTATATATACTATATAGGGTTCTAGATAGACATATAGAAACCATGGGTTCTTGGGAATAACAAATATGATTTCGTTGAGCCACATATGACTTTGATTGGTAATTTTAATAACATATGTAAAATCGGATCAATAAAGGAATATATCTCGAATGGGAAATATTGATAGTTGAGTTGATGTGGGCCACATGTAAATATTCAATGTATTTAAAAATAATGACTATATTTCATAACATACAATATACACATCACTAAGGGTATTATAACAATGAAATATAATAATTAAATATGATCAATATAACCAATCCATTATATTGGAAAGTATGGATACTATGCACAAAATTTTGAAATATATATGAATATGAATATTAAAATTAATAAAAATTTATTGATTTTTTATTTGGAAATAAGAACTTATTTTTTAGTATTGTGAATATATTATTTTTAAATATGTTTTCCCCAAAAATAGATTTAGTTTATTTTTTTGTGTTTGTTGTGAAATTAAATTTCGGAACTCCTAGAAATTTTATTTAATTAAATAAATATAATTTTATTAATCACCATATAGAAATTATCATTCAGTGAAATTTTTGTCTGATTCCCAAAAAAGATTATTTTTTCTCTGAATAGTTAGAAATACTGATTTTTAATATAACTTGTATTTTATTTGAAATTATTTTAAAACTAAAATTAATTTCCATGTTATATTTAAAATTTCAAAAATAAATTTTTATTAAAAATATTAAAATTATGGTTTTAAATTATTTTTATATTGGACTTTATAATTAATCAATATATATATATAATATTCATTTTCAGAAAATCTATTTCACATCATGTTTTTTGAGTTAATTTTTAACTAAAGTATAAAAATTTTGTTTTCCTAATTATAAAAATAGATTATATATTTTTAATAATTGGGTAATGTTTTCGTAAATTAGACCATTTTATTTCTAGCAATTTTGAATAGAAACTATATTAATTTATTCTATTATGGTAATGGTTAAACAAGGTAATTAAGCGTTAAAAACTATAAAATATGGATTATAAAATAACATTAAATTTTTTTTTCATATCATCCGTACATATAGAATAAAAGGGTATATGGACTTTTATTTCCATTTATATGTAATTATACCCTTTATAATATTTTCTGTAAAGAAAAGTAAAAAAGTCACACTTTTGTAATAGATATATTATTTTATAAAATTAGGTTTTCCAAGAGATATTTTATATTAAAAATATTTTTTAAAATATATATTATTTATGTTAATTATGGTAATTTTTTCACTTTTTTGGGAAACATTATAACCATAAATTCTTACATAAAGTTGACTTACTAATTACTTAATTAATTCAAACAAATGATATTAAAAACACGTAAAGTGAAATATTTTTAGATAAATCATGTGATGAATTAATTTTATAGATGAATATAACTGGATATAAATGTTACACAATATTTTTTCAATTTTTATTATTGATTCCATATATGATAGTGAAATGAATAAGTCTAAAAATTAATATTAATGATATTTTATAATAAAAAATACATTATAAAATGATATAAAATTCCAAAACATCATTCATCAAGTTGATTATTATATAGATTTAAATTTCACACACTTTTTATATATATGCCATCTAACGTTATAGTTACCATACTCACACTAAAATAGTGAAAAACCTTATAGTCTTTTTAAGTATTAAAAAATATTATTGGGGATTAATCCCAATATATAATGGTAAAAACATAGGTCTAAAATGAAAAACTGTAATTTTATGAGATTATATTACTTCATCATCATCATATATTAAAAAAAATCAAATTTCCCTATTTTATTTAATTATGAAATAACAATATTTTTATATATTTTTAGAGAATTCCTTGAGTGCCACTCCACATCTTATAAAAGAGACTCTTTTATTTCCTTTACTTCACACTTAAAAAGAGTAATAGATAGCCATAGTCAACAAAAATAACTTCCTAACATATATAATGATGTTTTCTAGAAATATTTTATTTTATAATATTACCCTTAGTGGTCATAAGGTGTAAATTAAATGTTGTTGTCTAAAGAAGGGATGTCATTTTTAACGAAGAATTTCGATTTTATTTATTATCGACATAAATAAAATCATCCATAACCATGATTATAAAATATAAAAAGTATCTACCAATTACATATATGATATTATTTTAATGTAAAGACTTATATCCATCTATTACCTCCTTTAAATCAGAATTGAATTCATCATTCATGTGTACGATTTACAACCTCCTCACAGTGTGATGTAATATGTTTTCTATCACCACCTCTCAGAGATGATTATAATGATTCAATTAATTTTTATATATGATATGCATGACATATTTACCATTATTAATTGATAATATATCATTTATTTTCTAACATTTCCTTTCACTAGTAATAAAAATGTCATTAATGCATGCATGTGGACTACCACCTCTATAAAGTGATATGATGCTTTTTTTATCACCACATAAAAGGGATTACATATATAATTAATATTATATTAATGATATAATTTTAATTCTTTATTTTTAAAATAATTCTAAACATCATTGCATAATGATCATGGTAAAATGGAAACCCTACTCATGAAAATGTACGAACTACCATTTCCAAGATTTTATCCTCGATCATTTTTCATAATCATTTTTAATGGTTATATTTAGAAGTAAAATTTAATTATAAGAATAATATTTATTTTATTATTATTATATATATGATTTATGAATGAACACTTTTTTCAATGTTCAATATATAGATTCTGTAAGGAAAATTCTGATCCAAACATCTTCAATATACCTGACGTAGAATTATCTGACTGTGAAATTACATATGATATTAAAATAAATGTCAAAAAATTGTATATGAATAATTTATTAAACAAAATAAAATTTCCTAAGAAATAAAATTATTTAAATTAGTATTATATACTGGAGTTAGCGGAAATACATGGAATGTATAGTCATGAGCTAAGGGATTTCGTCTAAATTTCCTTTAATTAAAGAATATTTACATTTTATACACCTGTATTCAATTACATGTGGTATATATGTACAATTATACATTTGATGTCATGAAACCTTCATAACTAATTATATTTTTACATTGAATATTAATTATTTTATCCAATGGTATTTTTCATGAAATCTATAATGTGTTAAAGGGTTTTATATCTCATTTGTATTTTTTTAAATTATATAACATATTTACTAACATTGTAATTCTATTATTTTGTTTGAAGTGATCTGCATTTTATTTTTTTGGTATCACTACTTAATATTATTGATTGAAATTTATAAAATATAATCTCTCCACTGATTAATTATCAAATCAATGATATGATAGTTGTATTGGTTATTCGTCTCTAATTCACTTTCTTTAGGACATAAGTTGATGTTAACAACCTAAAATATTTTTTTACATATATATAAAAATCTTATAAAATTGTATATCATTAATTTAATTATTTAAAATATATTTAATGTTCATTTAAAGTTATCAATTCATAGGGATTACGATTGATGATTTAAAAAAGTTGAAATGGATTTATGCTACAATATAATTTCTTTTTGAGATTACATATGTTCAAAGATAATTTTGGGTGAAATTATATGATATTTTATTATTAAAACACATCTACTCTATTCACCTGTAGTTGTAAATTGGTTTATAAATTTAATTCCAATGTTATCCCTTATTGGTTCAAAATACACCATGAAATTTTTATACATGTGATACAAATGATGTGTCTTATTTTAGGTCTGGAATCATTCTCTTTAATTTCAATGTTTTCTAAAATATTTTAAAAAATATTGTTTCTAAAAATTAATGATTTCCTAAATAAATTTCATTTGGTATTTAACCTTATTTTAAAATTATTTAAAATAAAATTTATAAATAATTCCCAAAATGGGTCATTTTTTATTACATATTTCAAAATGATTGAATTGAATGATTATTTTTAACAACTATATCACGAACAGATTTTCCCTCGGCCATGAATATTTTTTATTTGAATATTCCATTATAAATTAAAAAATATTATTTTAAATTATAAATGGTTTCATGATACTCTATTTATTATTAGTTTTATAATTCTTTTTCAAACTGAAGAGGGTATTTTCCCCGAAAAATGGTTTTCATGTTTTTTAATGGTATCTCCATTCATCAATATGAACAACACTTGAGATCACTTTTTGTAAACATGGGATATTAAATAATAAAACCAACCTTATAAATTCCTTTAATTTATTTTGATTTATTTAATTATATTTTCTAAAATCTATTTCTTTTATACATGTTAATCTTTTTATGGAAACAATAATGGATGTTTTTTTGAGTTTTATGATGGAATGAAATACTTATGTACTATATTCATGATATGATTCTTTTTAATTGATTATATTTAATGGAGGTTTTTTGTAAATAAAATTTGTGTGCTCCCATTATAAATCTTCAATGAATTTTCAAAAGAGATAGGGTTATCAAATTTTCTTTATTTTAAGATTTTATGGGAATATACTGAAATGGTTATTCTAAATATGGGATGAAGTTAACTGATTATGGTTCTCATAAGTTATTATGTGCATAAAATATGATGGTTATTTAAAATGTATGTTAGTGTGAAGTTATTTAGATTCTCCACTACTATTTTAGGAATATTCATCCATCTTTATTGAATATATATGACCACGTTAACTGATTAGGTTTCTCCTAACAGATTATTGAAATACACTGTGATAGTTATTCCAAGAGTAACTATAATGGTTACAAAATATTTAATCGTTAGGGTTACTATACTTTTGAATATTTTTTTTATTCTATATATATGAGTGATATATATATTTTCTAAGATACAAGAAAATCTTCATTATGCATGATATAGATTTTTAAACATTCTTCTGATCAATAATGACATCACATGGATCATGATAATTTTTGCTAATAACTCTTTTATTTGTTAATTATTTAATACAAATTTATTATTTATGTAATTATAGTTATGAATTCTATTTGATTATGCTCATTCAGTATGATTAAATCATCACAATTTTATTTTTATCATTTTCTCACTCAAGATATTCAATATTTATTACATATCATTCCCCCACTGAGAATTTCATATTTCCCTAAATGTGTTTTAGTACCCCTTGGATATTATTTATGATGGAAGATTTTTTTTGGAGGTTTCAAATGTGATGATTTTTAGGTATGACTTGTAAGATATAAAATGTCATATGAAAATATTTGTATATTGGGGATGATATTGATCTTTAAAAATGAGTTTTTTATGAACCTAATTTATTAAGAGATTTTCCTAATATTATAAAAATGTAAACTAAAAGGTTATTTGGGTATGTATGTGATATAATAATTTCCAATATCATTTTATGTTTTGGATGTAAAAAATTGGGTCACATTTGTTGGAATCAATCCAAAAAATGGAATGTATATATTTTATGCAAAAGATCTGGGAGGGCTTGTTCATGGCCATTATAGTTGTTATCAAATCAGGGGTTAAAAAAATTAGAGATTCATATTTCTCATGTGAGTTTATATTATGTATTTTGGATACCATAAATGGATTATATATTTATGGTTGATCATAAATTATATGTCATAAACAACCCCTTTTAAGGTTAAATGTGATCTAATTTTAATGCAACTTATCATATTTTTATAGATTTTTTTCTGTTAATATATATGATACCCTTTTTTTTATCATGAAATGTTTTTTGATGTGTCAATGATGAATTATATTTCAAAATAATATATTATTTTATTGGGAATTTATGTGGATTTATATAGATTTATCCATTTTTATGTAAATGACATTATAAGTTACTCATGTTATTAGGAGAATAATATTAATGTTGTCTTAGAAGAATATGTTATAAAATTATTTTAATTATTGAGTTTCCATTTTGTCAGGAATATTTGTAATATTTTTGAGGATAAATATTCAGGTAATGATTTATTTTGAACTTTGGGTATTGCTGGTGATTTTTAGGATAAATTCATTATTTCATTATGTGAATGTTTCTTCATTTTTTTGGAGTTATCATACCATGTGAATCCCATTATTGTTTTGGTTGATTTAAAAAAGACAAGTTAAATGTCTTATTATCATGTTGTATTAGTATATGATACAATGGTAGTGTAAAAACTATAAAAAAATTGTTCTTAATAACTCATCATCTAGAGAAAAAGATTGGATTGTAGTGGAAATTAACTACAAGATGAAATTATATATTTCAAGTATGTATATTTCCATACGTTCATAGTAAATATAATAACTAAATTTAAGATCCCTATTAATTTTTTCTTTAAATAATAATTATATCCATTTAATTTTATTACGATGAGATCAATTGTATTTTCACAAATCATATATTTATCTTTTTTAGATTTTTAACATTTTCATGACAGGTCTCTATATAAATCTATATTAATCCTTGGGAAATAGTTTTATCTTACATGTTTACAATTTTGATTCTTATAAATGTTATCCAATATTGAAACATAGTTTTTTGTTTCTTCATATCACTTCATAATTCACTTTCACAATATACATGTGATTGCTTAATTTAATGTTTTTACTCTGTGGGATTTTAACTATGGAATTTCTATAAGTCAAACACCTAGTTACCAAGTTGTATTAGAAATTTAGAGTAGAATATTTATTAAAGGGGTGTAATGTAATATCACATTATTTTTAACATAATGACTTTTTTTGATAGCATAAATAATATTTAACAATGAGAATAATCGAACCAATAAATATTATTATTTAAATATTAATGTAATAACCTAGATGATAAATTAGGGTGTATAAATTAGACTAAATTATTTTTATTATATATATATATATAATTGTTTTAATAAATAATAAAGTATTGATTAATTATTATGAAATAATAACCCATTATTTTAGTAACATCATTTTATTCTTAAAAAATATGTTTCCTTCAAAATTGATTTTAAATACTATTTTAAGTGAATATTGGGTATTTTTTTGGAAATGATAGATATCATATTATATGAACTAAATTTTATTTTAAAAAGATGTATGCCCAAAATATATTAGCGTGAATGTTTGAAAGTATTTTCAAATGTTTTTTTCAATGAATTGTGAAAAATAATGAATTTTTTAATATTTATTTTATTTAAAGTATTTACAAATTAAAATTAAATTTGGGATAATTTTTAAAATTTAATAATTTATTTTTTACTCAAAAGTATTCAAGAATTTTTTAATGTAATATTATACATCAAATTTGTATAATCATATTTTATACATAAAATTTGAATATATCTAAAAACCATTTTTCATCACATTTTACATTATAATTTTTAATTATACTAATATAATTTAATATTTTTATTTCATAAAATTGTAATACTTATTTTAATTTTTTGGGTCAAATTTTTTTAAATATTCAACTTCTATTTTTAGTTCATATGAATAATTATGATAATAATTTTACAAAAACCGTTAAAAGGTAAATCAGGTAGTTAATGGTTAAATATAATATAATAAGAACTAAAAATGGACCCAAACCCATGTATTAATATTTTTTTATGATTTAATATCATCAAAGTGAAACCATGAGTATGATATATAGCCTTTTTTCGTTTGGGTGTGATTATAACTATTATAACATTTTGTGCATTGAAAATAAAACAATGTCACGCACTTATTTGTAATAAATATAATATTTTTATCATTGAGGAATTCATAATATTATATCAATTATAATAAATAATTTAAACTATGACTATTTTATCATAATTATGATGGTTTTTTTAGTCATGAAATAATTATAATAAATTCTTACAAAAACCTGATGTAGTAATTATTCAATTAAAAAAAACCAAAGAAATGATAATAAAAATTTTAATATAAATTTAAATTATAGATATATAATGTTATCCATGAATTTTATAGATTAATAAAAAAATTATGTATTTTATATTTTTTTTGAATTTCATTTTTTGTTTCGATATTATTAAATTCAATATAATTAATAGGTATAAAAATTGGCATTAATGATAATTTATATTAAATAATATTTTAAGAAATGATATAAAATTCATAAATATATTAAAATCACCAAAATTTTATAGATATTATTGAAAATATTATCCATGATATATTTATTTTCCTTTTACATTAACAGTATAACTAATGACACTTAATGAATAAAAAACCTTGTTGTTGTGGAAAGTGTAAAATAGGATACTGGGGTGATAAAATGAAATAATAAGTGTAAATAAATAGTCAAAAAGTGGGAAAATTTTAATTTTATGTTAAACTATTTAATAATTATCATCTAATAGTATATATTAATCAAATCATATCACTTTTTAAATCATAATTAATTAGTATGATTATACCCTTATTAATAAATTAATAGAGTTCCCTTCTACACTGTTATAAAATAGAATCTATTATTCTCTTTAATTAATAAATGAAAAACAATTTTATTTCAGATAATATAAACCCTTAAACCTTCCTAAATTCCAAATCCACTTTATCAAGGCCTTATTAATTTAATAATACAAAAATTAGTGTTATTAATGTGTAAATCATATGAGGTTATTCAAATTAGAGGTATCATTATTAATGAAGTGTTTCTATTTTATATAATCATATAGATCCCTAAAATATTCATAAATAATATTATATAATATAATAAATTTGTTCTAAATAATTACTTTTTTTTGTTAATTGAATAACCTATATCCACCTACAACATCCATCAAATGGAAATTTAATTTAATTTTCATGTGTACGACGAATATCAGCCTCATGGATCGATGTAATACATTTTCTATCACCAGCTATCACAATTGGTTATAATAAATGGATAAATATTTATAAAAAATATAAATTACATATTTATAATTATTTAATTATGAAATATTAGTTTATTTCATGTTGTTCTATTTAATAAAAATGATATTTTCATCTAAGCGTGCGCATGAAATACCTATTCCATGAAGCGATGTGATTTATTTTTCATCACTTTATCCCAAGTAATATATATATAATTATATTTAAAAAATAGTATTTTTATTATCTAATAATAATTATAGAATGATATAATTATACATACCTTATTTCTATAGTGATCGATAGAAAATTGGAAGGTTACACCATCATATGTATAGACCATTGTCTCTATTGTTGCAACCCAGTTCATTTTTTAACTATATTTTATGGTTGGGTTTAAAAGTATAATTGGTTTAAAAGTGGTAATTAGTAAATTATTATTATTATGTATATTATGGAATAATGTAAGCCTTTCTCTTTGGTCAATATACCAAAGTAGTTTTGAAAATTACATACTCAATGTCCTTAAAATACTCGACGTAGACATAACTAACTTTGTAATTAAATATGAAGATAAAATAAATGAAATAAATGGTTAAATCACAGGGTATTAAACCTAAAAAAATTTATTCATTAAATTAATAGTTATGTTTTTTTACATGATTTAATGTAAAACATGGAATGTCACACAGGAGGTTATAGATTTCATCTAAATTTCCTTTCATTGGGGAATTATAAAATGTTATAATACAATTTTATTTTATATAGTGTATCAACATACCCATAAACATATTTTATGATGAATACTTATTGATTCATGATATTTAAATTATTTCAATATTAATTATTTAACTCAATTGGATTTGACTGGAAAGCTAAAAAATATTAAATGATTTATTAATACAATTTCCTTTATTTCAAATAGTTATCCTCTTTATTGACATTGTTATTTTATGATTATGTATAAATTTATATCTCTATTGTTTTATTCAATAAATCCATATTTTTTTGTGGATTTTTATTTTTTACAAATAATATATCAATTGATTCATTCCCAATTCAACTGTATGATCATTGTACATGTAATTCGTCTCAAAATTTCATTCATTGGGAATATGTTGATTATATATACATATCATCAATTATGAGATGTATATATTTACACTATAACATGTTATATAATTTAAATCCTATTTTTCATTATATTTACATTTTTATTTGAATTTATTCTTTCATTGGGATTATGATTGACATTTTAACAATGTAGAAAAGGCTTTATGTTACAATCTCCTATATTTTCAAGAATTCTTATGGTAAATTTCCTCTTTAGAAAATATTATATGATATTAATTTTCTTCAAATACATACATATTATTCATCCCTAGTTATGAATGTGGATCACATGTTTAATTTCCAATATCACCCATATAGATTGAATAAACATCAAGAAAGTCATTTTCTAATGATGTAAAAAATGTTTATTCTCTTAGATCTTGAATATTTCACTTACATATACATATATTATTAAATAATATAAATTATTTATAATCATAATTTATCTCATAATGATATTTCACATGACCATTTTTCTTTCTACTGAATTTCTTTAAATGTATTTTTATTATGTTTTCAAAATATGTCAATTTTGATTCCCTTTTTCAGTGTGTTTGAAAAGAATATTTATTTTTAACATTTAAGAAATGAAATGATTTTATCAAAATCATGAACATTATTTTTATTGAATATAAAATTATATAATTCTCAGGGTTTTCTCAAAAAAATTCATAATATTTTATGAACAATTATTTTTAAAAATTTATTTTTAATGTTAAACGGTATTTCCCACAAGATAGTTTATCATGATCAGTTTATTCTATTTCAACTCATCAATGTCAAAAACCATTGATATTACTTCTTAAATATTAGGGATATTTTTTAAGGATACCATAATATTTCTTTCATTGAATTTATTTTTATTTTTTTGATGATATTTCAATGGGCCTGATTCATTTATCATGGGTTAATAATTTTATAAAGAAATAATGGTTGTTTATATTTGTTTTATAATGAAATGAAATAAATATTTAAATTATTCATGTTTTGGTTATTGGAAATTGATTATTATTATTGATGATATTATTCTAAATTAGGGATGGTGATCACCTTCTAACTCTATAATTCTTTTTTTAATGATATACAGATACACATTTAGGTTTTTCATATGATCATATCATTATATACTATGATGGTTATTCCAAATATGAGATAGAGTTCCTTAATTAGGTTACTCATAAGGGATTATGGTCATATTTTATTATGTATTTAATAAATATGGACATATTTAATATAGTAGTATTATTCGAAAATATTATGTGAACATACTCTAATGGTTATTCCAAATTTGGGGAAGGGTTAACTGATTATGTTTCTCCTAAAGGATAATGGGAATATACAATGATGTTTATTCCAAGTGAAAATAAGAATTTTATTCCTAGTGTAACCATGAGGTTTACTATAATATAACCCAAAATATTATTCCATGTGTAAGGGTGATATGATAATTATGACAACCCTGATCTTTTATTACACAATTAAACAGAATTTATTACATAAACTTCACTTGATACAAAATAGAATATCAAGAGGTCTAGTGTCTCTGGGGCATAGTATTATTATCTAAAAACTTAAAACATGAAATAAAAAATAATTATTGAAAACTTCATTTACATGACTACTACATTCCCTCGTACTTTGCATTGCATGGGATAACCTGAGGACATACATAAGAAAAGGGTATGATATAAAGTCCAGTAAGGGAATAATCATGGAACAACATGAGGAATACAATAAATTTTAAACAAAAGGCATATAAATAGATAATAGTCGAAGAATATAAATAAAGGCATGATAAAGCATGGTAATAAAAACATGGAAATGTGGCAGCAACACTTAACAGAGAATTAGCATGAGCCTGGGCTCATTGCACATCGATCATGAGTAAATCCTCGTTGTACATGAAGCACGAGTAAACCCACATTTTACTTAAATTATCATTAGTAAACACCCATTTCACTTGACATATCATGATTCTATACTTTACCCAATGCATTGGAGCGCTATAAAGGTGTACCCTACAAAAACATTTCATTTCATGCATAAGTGTGCCACATGGATCATATAACATGGATTCATAAAACATAATCATTTATTCCACGACAAAGTAATGTTCTATTCATACATGAAACATTATAATAAATAAGTAAATATGCATAGAGGTGAATACCCTTGATAGATAAATGGGCATGTTATTCACTACACAATGACATTGGATAGGAAAAATGGTGTAATTTCATAAGCGTAACGGCGTAACATCAGAATTCATAAAAATGGTTGATGAAAGATAAAGTGGTTTCTCATCATATGTACATGAAATTAGAAGTAAGGGTTTCATATAGATACATTTCCAAGAAATTTTAATGGAATTTAGACTCATGATACAAAAGAATAGCTTGAATGTAAAAGAGGAGAAAGAAATTCCTTTCAAAATTTCGGCATAGTAACCGGTGTACATGGGAGGAATTTAATTAGAGGGAAACGAGTTTACCATCATTAATACATAAATAGGGATGTATGGGGGATGATTGAAAACATAACACAACATATAATATTTATATTAAAATTTCATAACAACATTAATAAATTGGACAAAAATGAGAAAGAAGGAAAAACCCTTAATTGGAAGTGTCCTTCCAAAGGCTTCAGAGAGGCTTTAGATGGGATTATTGGGATATTGGGGCACCATGGGAGGATTATTTAGAAAGGTGGGAAGAGGTTGGATGAACTCCAAAGGCTTTGAGTGAGGAGTAAGTGGGAGCTTGGGTGGATTTATATAGGAAAGGTGAGAGAATTATTTATTATTTAGGTTTGGGACACCTCAAATAAAACTAATCCAACCCACAAACCATCCCGTGGTTAGTTCCCATGTTTTTTGGAAAACGGAAGTGGAAAAAAATTATATGGCCAAAGTCTAAACTTCATAATATAATGGGGTTTCTTATGTGGAGGGGAGTCACACAACCAAAGAAAAAATTTAAAAAGACAAGATGTTTAATAATTTTGAAGGGTCCATTAATGCTTTTTAAAATAATTCAAACAAACCCAAAACTAAACAATTTTAATTGTAAAATATATATCAAGATTATAGTATTTTATTACATCACTATTTGGTCGTTATGATGTCATAAAACACATTATATATTTAAACGGTATTTAATTTTTATCCAAAAATTTGAATGTCATAGAAAATTATGAAAAATTTACCATTGGAGAATTTCGACATCATAATTCCAGAAATAATATTTATTTTATATAATTAATTTTCTATATATGATAAATTTCAATTTTAAAATAACAACCGAAATTTATCGAAAATTCACAGGTTATGACAAAAATGGCTTTCAAACCATTATAAAAATTACAATTGCATTCATAAAATTATACAATCATTTATATGTAATAAAATTAATTTAATAATGATACTAATATTTTATTAAAATATTATTTAATTAAAAAATCCAATAAGTCATCGAAATATATTTCTTAGTTGAACATTAACTAAAAATAGTATTTGTGTTTTTAAAAAGAAAAACCATTTAAAAGGTAACTATAATAAAATGAAAGTATATTTTTTATTATATACAAAAATAATTTACATAACCATGGAACTAGGGTCTTGTTACATAACCCCATATAACACCCACATAATACCGAAGAGTAAGGTGTGAGATGGTGACAATCTATTTCGGTGGCTCTAATAACATTGCTCCGGTGGTAATCTCTATCAACTTCCATTTTTATCGTAGGGGGGCCTTCTCGAGCTTAACATATTCAAGCTCAGCTGGGGATTGGTCAAGAGAAAATCCCAATGAATCCACCTCCTTTCTGAACTCTAAAAAACAGGATTTTTATGGGGAACGTCTACTGGGTCAGGTCATCACTTCTTTTGTCTGAGTAAATTTGATTATTTAAAGCCCCTTATTTATACTAATTAGTTGATCACTATTCAACAACTATATTTTCAACTATCACAATTCTTAACATAAAACCAAAGTAGTTTACATTTTATATAAACATTTTACATAAAGAGACTTTTAATTAGACCAAGAGGTATTCCTATTAATTAATGTTTTGGTCTTTACAATCTTCCCCCCTTAAAAAATTTCTCCCTCGAAATTTTCTTTTCCCACACTAAAACAGATGTGCGTAACTCTGCTTCATAATTTCCTTTGTTTCCCATGTCTCTTCTTCAAAATTTAGGTATTTCCAAAATACCATAATGAGGGGCATTGTATTATTTCGTAGAACTTTCTCTCTACGATATATGATCTTCACTAGTTTCTCCTCATAAGAAAGATCATCTTCTAACTATACCACCTCTGAAGAGAGTACATGTGAAGGGTCCAGTATGTACTTCCTTAAGAGGTATACATGAAAGACATCATGTACTTTGGCCATGGTAGGTGGAACTGCTATTCGATTGGCCACATCCCCGACATGATAAAGTATCTCGAGGGGGATGATGTACCTTGAACTTAATTTCCATTTCTTTCTAAACCTAATGACCTTCTTCCATGAAGATATGCATAGAAATACCATGTCTCCATCTTTAAACTCTAGGTATCCTAGAAAGTTGTCTGCATAACACTTTTTTTGACTCCAGGCTGCCTTGATATACTGTTGAATGGTTTTTACCTTCTCCACCATTTCATCGACCATTTCTTGTCCAACCATCATACGCTCACTGACCTCATCCCAAAAGTCCAGTGTTCTGCAACTTTTCCCATAATGGGCTTCATATGGTGCCCTTTGGATGATTGAGTAAAAACTGTTATTATAAGATAACTGAACCAGAGGAATATGTTGTTCCCATCATCCTTTAAAGTCCATTCAGCATGCTCTCAAAATTTCCTCATGTGTTTGGATAGTACGATCATATTGGCCATTAGTTTGAGGATGATAGGACGTATTGATGTTCAATTGAGTATTCAGAGCATGTTGACGAATCTTCAAAAACATAGAGGAGAATCTTGTATCTCGATCGGACACAATGGATAGTGGTACTCCATTCAGCCTTACCACTTCCCTAATATATATCTGTGCCATTTGATTCAATGGGAAATCTTTCCAAATAGCAATGAAGTGTGTAGAATTTGTAAGATGATCCCCAATGACTGAGATTTCATTGTTTCCTTTGTATGTATTTGGAAGTCCGGTGACAATGTCCTAGGTGTTTTTATCCCATTTCCATTCTGGTATAGGTAATGTTTCCATCATCCCCTTATACTTCTACCTCTATTACTTCAGTTGCTGACACACCGAGCACTTTGATGTATATTCAGAGATATCCTTCTTCATATTTTCCCACCAATAATGATCTCAGATATCTCTATACATCTTTGTGTTTCCTGGGTGAATAGGGAAATTTGAACTATGTGCATCATCCAAAAGATCCTTCTTCATCTCTAGACAATATGAAACACACATTCTTTTCCCAAATCTCATAATTCCTTCTACATTATCACTAAACTCTAAGGATTACCCTTTTCCAATAGCATCCACTTTTTCATGAATTCCCACATCATCCTTTTTATCATCCATTAACCTTTCTAAAAGTGATGGTAGAGTAATAATTTGTGAAAGGATTTATAATTCTCCCATATTTATGATTATGATGTCCATCTTAATCAAATATAAGGTGATTGGATTCTTTTCAATTATCATCAATGATATAATCATTGGGTTCTTTTCTACATAGGGCATCTGCCACCTTGTTCGATTTCCCTTGGTGGTAATGGAATGAGCAGTCATAGTCATTTATCAGCACTAAACATCTATGATGGCGCATGTTCAAATATTTTTGTGTGAATATATTCTTGAGGCTTTTTTGGTCCATATATATTTTACACTTCTCCCCAATGAGATAATGCCACCAAATTTTCATAGCGTCGATCACTACAGCCAACGCGAGGTAATGTGTTGGATAGTTATATTCATGAACTTGAAATTGCCTTGAAGCATAGGCAATGACATTTTCATTTTTCATCAACACACATCCCTGACCCTTCTTCGATTAATCACTAAATACCACAAAAAGTTCTCCACTTCTGGGTAATGTGAAAAATGTGTAGTGATAAGCCTATTTTTCAAATCATTGACGTTTTCTTCGCATTCATCATTCCAAGCGTACTTTACTCCCTTCCGAGTTAGCTTTGTAAGAGGGATGGTCAATCGTGAGAAATTTATCACAATTCTTAGATAATATCAAGCTAACACCAAGAATCCAAGGCTATCCTTTACCGATGATGGCCTCAGTCATCCCTCAGTTGTATCTATTTTGAAGGTATCCACATATATCCCATTTCATGTGATTATGTGGCCAAATAATGAGACCTCCTTCACTAGAACTCACACTTGTTGTACTTTTCATAGAGCATCTCATTCCACAAGGACTCTAGTACAGTTCTATGATGTTCCTCATGATCCTCCTTGGTTTGGAAGTATATCAGAATATCATCTATCAAAATGACCACAAATATGTCAAGGTAATCTCTAAAGACACTATTCATCAAGTCCATGAATATTTTTAGAGAATTAGTGAGCCTGAAAGCCATTAATATGAATTCATTATACCCGTATCTTGTACAAAAATCATTCTTAGGGATATCTACCTTCTTCAACATTACTTGATAATATCCCGACCGCAAAATACACCTTAGATAAGTGTTATGCTACACACATCTGATCAAACATGTAATAAATTCATGGGATAGGATACTTGTTCTTTATCATGATTTTTTTGAGATCAAGATAATTGATGAAAATGCGCATAGACACATCCTTCTTCTTGACAAGAGGACTGGTGCACCCCATGGTGAAGCATTTGGGTGTATAAACCCATTATCCAGATTCTGCTGTAGTTGTTTCTTTAGCTCTTTAAGCTCCACAAATGTCATTTTATATGGAGTCATGGATATTGGAAATGCTGGATGGATAACATCAATTGAGAATTCAACATCTCTTCTAGGAGGAAGACCAGGAAAATCCACAGGAAACACTTCAGCGAATTCCCTCACAATAGGCATGTCTTCTAGGATGATTACCTCATTAGACTCAATCATCAGTGCCAGATACACATGCTCATAGGGTATTAATATTCCCACTTGAGATGATGGAGCTAAAGAAGATTATTCTTCCTCCATGCACTTGTAATGAATCGGGGTTCGATTCTCTATATGGTGAGTGATTTCCCTCTAACAACAATTTATGTCTGCTCTATATAAGGTAGCCAATCCATGCCATGAATTCCAACAAATTCCACCAGAGGGAGTATAAAGAGGTTCGCCAGAAATTTTAATCCATTAATTATGATAGGGGAGGAATATATTTATGGGATGCAATGTTTTCCCCATTTTTTGTACTCACTGAAATCTTCTCTTCCATGGTTTTGTGATGGTGATGGGATTGTTCTACTAATCATTTGAGATATAAAAGAATGCATAGAACCTGAATCAAAAAGTACATTCTCCATTCTTGAATGAATAACTAGCATACCTATAACCACATTGTTGTCGGGGTTCAATTAGGTTGTAGTGATGGTAAAAGTTCACCCATGCTTCCTTGGAGGTTGTTGGATGCCTCTGAAAACCCTAGGCATATGGAAATGATTTCCAATATGCCCTAGTTATTTTCAGTTGTAGCAATGAACCACTCTTTGATGTTCGAATGGAGTGTTCCCCTCATTTGTCACAGTTTTGGGTATTTCATGAAGACAATGAATAGCTAGGTTCCCTTCTCTTCCAAACCTAATGCATTTCCTCATCCACTTCAAGAAATTTCCAGGGTGATTCTTTCTGCACCTTTAGCATGTGGGGTGCTGGATCTTCTTATCACCATTGGATTTTTCCATCGGACCACCAGCAATGAAGTCCACCTTGCACTTCTTATCTCAATGATACCCCTGAGATTATCTGTTATTCATTCCAACCTTAATGGAACATCAGATAATTTCATTATAGTTGTCAAAGTCACGGATCACCCGTGCTTTCTGGAGGCTTGGTTCCAGCCAACCAAAAAATCGGTCAACCTTGGTTTCAGGGGTAATGAAAAGCCGGAAGCGTATCGTGCTAGACATTATATGATTCCCTCATATGATCCAACAGATTTATCATCTTTTTTCTTGAGGGAAAGGAAGTCCCTTTCCATATTAAGTCGAAGGGTGCATCGAAAATATTTTGTAAATAATATCTTTCTGAAATCCTTCCATTCCAGTGCCTCGATCTCCTCCTAAAGAATCATATTTTTGATCAACGTCAACATTTGATCAGCTTCACCCTCCATATGATAAGTAGTCACGATAACCTTCTCTTGTTCAGAAAATTAAAGGATGGAGAAGTCCTTTTCAATGGAGTTGATACATTGTTTAGCGATTGTGTAAAGACCCTAATTTCTCGTCGTAAATTTATTTTAAATACATGGGAATTTTACGAGTCCACAGTTTCTGATAGAACATGATTCTGTGGCCCGGTTTTCCTAGAATCAATTTCAGAATTTTTTCTCAGGTATATTCTGTAAATGAGCAAGCGGGATTTTATAACATTTGAACCAGTGCTTGGAATGGAAATATGAGAGCATTGTTGAACTCACAGTGATTATTTTCACTTAAGAAGACTTTCACCTTGATGGCAGATGGTCGAGAAGAAATGTTTGTTTTTTTATTTTTATAATAAAATAATAAATTAATGTGTAGCCACAATTTATTTTATTCCAGTCTCCATGTTAGTGCGGGTAGTTCGAACCTTCACTTTAGAGTTGGTGGTGGGACCGCGACACCCTATCCTCCATTGAGTGGTTATGGTGGTGGGGCCTACCCGAACCCAACCACCCATGTGAGGTTAAATGTTGTGGGGACCACACAAGGCTACTCGACCCGTTATTAATGGGAGGTGACCATAACCTCCCAACTCTACCACATTAATTAGGGAGAGCCTCTCCACCTTTCCCCACCTTAATGAACCTAACGCACCCCTAATTAATTCGCACCAACTTTCGTGAATTAATTAGGGGGAGCCTCATAATTAAATCACCAATTCGGATTCTATTCCAGTGAAATAATAAGATAACCTAAAAATTATTTTTATTTGGCATATATCATATTGGTGCAATGGGGGAAAGGTAAAATAAGGAGAAAAAACTCCCAATGAAGAACCGTTCTCCAAGCCAAGAACACAAAAAATGCAAAGAACTCTACTGAATCTCTTCTTCTCTGATCTTCTTCCTCGAAACCCCTTCGAAGTGGGATATGATCTTCTACCACAAATTGACGACCAACCTTCCACGACGTCAATGAATGACTACGGACGAATCAATGTATCAGGATTTATTTTTCATTAAAGTATGAACTTTTTCCCATGTTCTTCTTTTCTAAAAAAATGAAGAACGGTGGTAGTTGTGATTCATAATAGCGATCCATTTGTCATCTCTTTAAACCAGGAGGATTCGGGCTAACCTAACATGGCCCGACATCATTGGTTGATTTCTTCTCTCTTGTGTGATTCTACAGCAAGGCGTCGATGGTGGAAACAACGAGGCCGTGCTACCCATGGACTCTGTGAACCGCACCGCCCTCACGGTGCACCGATGTCCCTGTCCAAACATCGCTCGCTAAGCGGAGCCCGACCCTCCTAACCGCGGCACCCCCAGACCACCGCCCGTGCCCGGTCGTCTCACTGCCTGCGCTCCGCTGGCCCACTGCCTATGCCCCTGGCATGCTGCCCGGCCCAGCCGGCACGCTGCCTGTGCCCCCAGTGCACTGCCCGAACCCGCATGCCCACTTCCTTCACCCCCTGGTGCACTTCATGTCCCCGGCGGCATCCTTCTAGTGCCCCGGAGTACTGTAGGTGCTCCCACGCCCCTACCGGTAGCCCGCCCGACGCCCCCGTGCCATATCACGGGATGCCCGGTGCCCATGTGCCCTGCCGCATCATGCCCGACACCCCTACGGCGTGCTGGTGCCTAGCTAGCCTGCTCGCGCCCCACGCAGGCTGCCGGCTGGCCTCCCGGTCACCGCCCTCCTGAGTCGACCCACGACCTCCCACGTGGGGTCGCTTGCCAAACCGGCCTGATCTCCCGGGCCGAGTCACCAAGCCGCCTATGTGGTGAATACCAGGCCGAACCACCCTCGCGGTCCACTGGGCCGGCCCCAATGGACCATGTCAAACCGTAGCTGGCTGACCCGCCCAATGGGTTGGGTCAGACCCAGCGAGTCTGACTGGGTCGACCCTGATCGGGTCGGGCTGGACACGGGCCCATTACTGACCCATTACCTTCATGGGCCATATCATTGGCAGCGGATGTACGTTTTATGAACCGTCAGTGGTTCTAGTATTCCTGGAGCATATTAATCCCTTTGAATATACCCCACTGAAGTCCGGCATATAGTTGAGTCACAGATTGGTTGGTTCTTACATGAATCCTACTGGGCCCCCATGACTAAAATGCTAATAACTAAGATCAAGCATCTGATTGACGCGCCTTCTGTTGCATTGAGACCCATATGATGTGGAAATACATTGAGATATATCTATATGAGACTTCTGGACACTTGGATTATCGACCAGTTTCTAATGGAGTGGATCCTCCTGGTGACGAGCAGCCAGATTACGGAGACCTAGTAATTGACCGACCTGAAGGCTTCTTGACTGATTCAAATTGGATTGATTTGACCTGCCCAGTGGGGAGGGACTGGTATTTGGTGGCAGACCCGCAGTACTCGACAGGAGTTGTACCTTTATAGGCTATTAGGGGGAGCACCCGGTATTTGGATGCAGACCCAGAGCAGACGGAGCACCTGGAATTTGGAAGCAGACCTACTGTACTCGACAAGAGGAGTACCTCAGCAGTCCAAGGTTAGTAATAAGGGCCTTGGTGTCTCATCAGGACCAATGTTCTTGATAGAGGAGGAGTTCTCCAACAACCATGGTTTCTATAATGAAAATCCTGGTTTGATCCGAGTCAATGACCATTGTGTTTTTCTCATTATTGAGATGGGTTACTTGATAACATAGGTATATGTATGGTAATATACCTAAGTAATGGTTATCCATTGAAATCATACATTGGAATTTATCATTGATGGATTTTGTGAGACCTTGAGGGTCATGGGGTCCCTACTGAGTATCGTTATACTCACCCTTACACGGGATATGCCCGCACCTCGTTGTGTTGGATGTAGACAACACACAATGCTAACAGAGGATGAGAGCGCCAGGACTGGACGGTACCCAGAGGAGGACCTTAAGAAGTATCTGTACATGGTGGAGTCTGGCGGATGTGGAGTGATATGGAGGCCATCTCTACATACCCTTGAGGTAGGAACACCGGAGGATGATCCAGGAGATTCGTTCACCTTTCTTCTGTTTTCCCCCGTTTAAGTTGTACTTATTTTCAGTTGTATTTATAAATTACAGTTGGGATTGAATTCTGGACCCCCATTACTTTTAGTACACATTTTATACATCTTTTACATTGTGTTTTATTCTGCTTGTACTCTGGTTGTGTGAGTTTACGATTTATAAAGGCAATTCATTTCCACCATTAGAGAATTATGGATTTGGTGCTAGTCTCCAGCCCCTAGACTATGGAAGGCGGGCTTGGGGTTGTCATGATACGGGCCCTGGGGGACGGGTCATGACAAATTGGTATCAGAGGAGTCGGTTCTACCGCAGAACATATAACTCTATATTTCATTCTATGAATCAATAGTTTTAAGGGTACTATGTGTGGTTTTCAGTTCAGGGAGTCCAGTGTTGGTGTGGGTGGCCGACGTATCCATACACTAGGACCCTAACTTTTTATTTCCGACTTAGTGAATGAAAGCACTGATTGCGTGTGTGTTTTCACAAGAATTTATTAAAGTCAGCTCAATCAGGTCAGCTCACTTGGTATATTCTTTTGACCATGTAACATCTGTTTCTTTTTGGATGCCTCCCCGCAGATGAACCTCTAGAGATGTGAGAGTTGTATGTACTGAAAACCCACCTAGTGACGAGGCCTCAGTATAGGGCCCTCTTCTAGTTGAGGGACCATTTGAGGCACCAGTGGTACTACTCCCAGTTGGGCCACCAATGCCACCATCCCCAACAGTAGAGAGTGCATGCCGCTTTAGCGTGCAGCATGAGTTATTGTGACAATGGCCACATAGGTTCTGGGACGAGACGGACCCACAAGAAGATGAGGATTGTATGGAGGCAATGGTGAGAGTCTTCAGACTGGTAGGGACACTATCCCACTTCATGGTGGTCCTGTCTTCCAGCCTCCTTCATGAAGAAACTAGAAGATGGTAGAGCCTGATGCTCAAGATGCATGATGAGGCGTCACTTTTATGGGAAGACTTAGAGAGCTTATTTTGGATGGATTTTGTTCTAGAGACCCTACGAACAGTACAGATATAGGAGATACTTCATCTGTAGCAGGGCATCAGGATTGAAGATCAGTACTCAGCGAGGTTCACTGACCTCCCACGCTACTGCACTAATATGCTACGAGACCCATTTTTTGGGGCCAAGAACATTGAGCAGGGACTCATAAGATAGATCAGAGCTTTAGTTATCTCCAACATCATCCTGACGTATGAGGGAGTGTTGTAAAGAGCCCTCATAATGGAGTTTTTCCTTACTGAACAGTCTCCGATAGCGAGACCCGCCGCTAGTCGACTTGTAGAGGAGTCTTATGCAGCAGGTAGTAGATAGATGACCCAGAGCTCTAAAAGGACCAGACCCATAGGTGGTCGACTGCATGACTCAGGATCGGTTGTGCGGGGCACTCAGAGTAGAGACAGGGACACACATGCTAGGAGAGGACAATGTAACTCTTGCATCAGTCTTGGTCAAATGGCTTGTGACTATCCGACTCGCCATTCTGATGATCATCAGACAACTGAGAGACCTCCTAGGCAGAGTCAGAGGTTCGATCGAGGTGGTCCGCAGGGCGTAGGATGACGTGGCAGAGGAGATGGCCATGCAGCTCGCAGTGGAAGTCGTTATGACGTTTTACCGCCACCACCACCAGGAGGTCCACCCCGACTGCATGGAGTGCGTGTACAGGGGAGATATCATCTTCATGTAGCTAAGGCCTATGATCACAACACTCCAGAGATGATATGAGGTACAATATGTATCTACTCGACCTTAGCTACATTTCTTATTGGCATAGGTTTCAGTCACTCTTTCATTTACACTACCCTTGTTCGGAGCTCGGAGATTCTGACGAAGCCGTTGGCTCGATCCTTATGGCTAGAGATTCTTACGGGTGCAGACTCGACGATTACACACAGATTCTGGTAGTGTGAGCTTACTCTAGAAGGAGATAGAAACATCTAGGATCTCCTCATAGCGGTGTCGAGGCCTTAGGACATCATCTTGGGTAGAGACTGGATATCTACAGTTCATTCTCAGATTGACTATATTATTCGAAAATTTTTGAGTGTCTGCACGGATGGGACCTGGTTTACATTCACAGGTTAGAAGGTAACCTTTTCAGAAAAGGATGAACTTACTCGGAGGAGGGTGCAGCCGATCAGTCACCATTTGGTTTTCCTTACCCTCAGAGCAGTTGATGTGTAGAGTTCGACATATCCTGTAGTGGTGGACCAGTACACAGATGTTTTCCATTACGGTGTTCAAGGACTACCTACTCTTAGAGAGGTGGACATCTACATTGACATGTACCTTACGATGACACCAATATCTACTCAAACATATCATATGGATCCCACCAAGCTTTGCGAGCTGTGGGTATAACTAGAGGACTAGAAGGGAAAGAGATTCATTCGGCCCAATGATTCTCCCTGGGAAGCCCCGATTCTGTTGGCCAAGAAGGCAGATGGAAGATTGATGCTTGTTTTCAACTATCGTCGCCTGAATCAGGTGACTGTGAAGAACAAGTACCCACATCCGAGGATTGACGACGTCTTTGATCAGCTCAGGGGTGCACGATGGTTCTCGAAGATAGACCTCAGATCAGGCTATCACCATCTCAGAGTTCGAGATGAGGATGTGAAAAAGATGGCCTTTAGGAGCCTTTATGGAAACTATGAGTTCTTGGTAATGGAATTTCACATAACCAATGCCCTAGAAGTGTTCATGAGTCTCATGAATATGATTTTCCGGCCTTACCTCGATCGTTTTGTCATAGTCTTCATTGACGACATACTGATCTACTCGACTAATGAGGATGAGCATGCCTACCATTTGCGGGTAGTACTGGACACACTCCGAGGGCACCAGATTTATTGTAAGGTTTTGAAGTTCCCGTTTTGTATTTGAGATATTCAGATTTTGGAGCACATCATCTTGGAGGCTGAAGTTGCAGTGGATCCAGTGATGATTGTAGAGGTACTTTCTTGGGAACCACCCAGGAGTGTGATAGAGGTATATATATTCCTCGGCTTTGGATGGATACTATCAGAGATTTGTTCAAGATTTCTCCAGAGTTTCATTACCACTATCATCCTTGAAGAAGATGGGGAAAAATTTTATTTCGTCGGAGATATTCCAGCAGAGATTTCAGGAGATGAGGCAGAGGCTGACTAGTACCCCCTTATTGAGTCTTCCAGAAGAAGGTGTATGGTACGTAGTCTAATGAGATGCATCCGGAACCAGACTCGGATGTGTCTTGATTCAGGAATGAGTGGTTATTGTGTATGGTTCTTGGCAGTTGAGACAACATGAGTAGAACTACGCTACCCATGACCTAGAGTTAGAAGTACTGGTCTTTGACTTTAATATGTGGCTGCACTATCTGATGGGTGAACATTTTACCATGTACTATAATCACAAGAGTTTCAGGTATATATTATCTTAGAAGGACCTAAATTTGATATAACAGTGATGGCTTGAGTTCCTCCAGGACTATGACTTCAAGATAGTCTATACACCAGGGAAGGAGAATGTTGTTGCAGATGCGCTCAGCAGGAGGACTAGTATATTGCTGCTAGGAGAGGCGATAGAGAAACTGGTTACCTTACAGATATCCTTTGCAGATAGAGAAGAACGAGACTATCCACAGTCTTGTATAGTCACTCCCCCACTTCTTTAGTGAGTCAGGGAGGTGCAGCATGGGGACAATGACTGTGAGACGTGACGTGCTTAAATATCCACTGGGTAGGTACCTGATGGATTTTCTGAAGGTGGGGAGCACATCATCCTTTTCAGAGGATGTACCATGGTACCGGTTGCAATTTACGAGGAAGTGTTGAGGGACTTCCACAAATCCACTTTAGTGGTACATCCATGTGTGGTGAAGATGTATCAGGACCTCAGATGACAGAACTGGTGGTCAGGTATGAAGAAGGCGGTAGTGGAGTTTGACTCTCGGTGCCTTAGTTGTCAGCAAGTGAAGGCGGAGCACCAGGAACTAGCAGGCTTGGTTCATCCATTAGTGGTCCTAGAGGGGATGTGGGATGGGATATCCATGGACTTCGTTAGAGGTCTCTAATGTACATCCACATGTCACAACTCGATTTGGGTGATCATTGACCGACTCACCATGTCAGCCCACATCCTACTGATCAGAGAGCAGGGCTCAGTAGAGAGCTTGGGAGGCCTCTACGTGCAAGAGATTGTGCGGTTAAATGGAGTAACTTTTTATGTTGTCTCTGACCATGACACATGGTTTACTTCTCGGCTATGGAAGGGGTTACAGGATTCTTTCGGGAAACAGCTACAACTGAGCACCACATTCCATCCTCAGATAGATGGTCAGACAGAGAAGACCATTCAGACACATGAGGACATGCTCTATGCATGTGTCTTCGACTTCGGTCGCAGTTGAGAGGATCACTTACCTTTGGTGGATTTTTCCTACAACAATAGCTATCACTCCACCATCGGTATGACACATTTTGAGTCCTTGTATGGTCAGCCTTGCAGATCGCCACTATGCTGGACCAACCCAGGGGAGTCAGCACTAGTGGTATTAGAGATTGTACGGGCAACCACAGAGAAGGTGCAGATCATCCATGAGTGGATGAGGATGAAACAGAGCGGATAGAAGTCATATGATGACAGGAGACGGAGGCCTCTGGAGTTCGATGATGGTGACCATGTTTTCCTACGGGTCTCACCTCGATGAGGTATACATAGATTTGGACGAGGTGGAAAGAAATCTCCAAGGTTCATCAGACCTTTCCAGGTCCTCAGTAGAGATGGCGAGGTGGATTAATTCTTGGCTCTTCCACCTCAGTTGCACGGGTTGCATGATGTATTCCATGTATCTTAGCTGAGGAGATACGTCCACTACACATCCCACAACATTGACCATGGAGAGATAGACATCGATGATGGTGTGACATTAATGGATATTTAAGTGGAGACTGGGGATCGTCATGAGAGAGTCTTATGTGGACGTTCAATACCTCTGGTGTGCATTCGCAGGAATCACGTGAACCTCTAAGATAGAAAATGGGACCGGGAGGCTCATATGCGTGCTCAGTACCCCCATTTGTTCCTATATGTCGAGTAATATCTTACAATAATGTAAATAAATGAGGTGGGGAGAATTTAAAGACCCAGATTTCTCGTGGAATTTTTTTAAATACATGGTAATATTATGAGTCTGAAGTTTCTGATGGCACTTGATTCCGAGGCCCGGTGTGCCTGGAATCAATTTCAGAAGTTTTGCTAGGGTACGTTCAGTAAACGTGTGAGCGTGATTTTATAACATTCGAACCGGTGCTCAGAATAGAAATTCGAGGGAACTGTTGAACATGTAGTGCCGATGTTCTCTTAAGAAGACATTCACCACAACAGCGGATGGCCGGGAATAAAACTATGTTTTTGGATTTTTATAAAAAATAATTAAATAAAGTGTATCCACACTTTATTTTATTCCTGCCGCCGCATAAATTTGTAACCTCCACGTGGAAGTTGATGGTAGGACCGCTCCTGCCGCCACATAAATTTGTAACCTCCACGTGGAAGTTGATGGTAGGACCGCTATAGCCTAACCTCCCATGATGGGTTATTGTGGTGGGGCATGCCCGAATCCAACCTCCCATGTGATCTTAAATGTGGTGGAGACCACACGAGGCCACCCAACCCCTCATTAATGGGATGAGACCATAACCTCTCAACTCTCAATCATTAATGAGTGAGAGCCTCTCCACCTTTGCCCACCTAAATGAACCTAACCCCTATAATTAATTCGTGCAAACTTTTGTGAATTTATTATGGGATCCTCATAATTAAATCAACAATTCGAATTCTATTCCAACAGAATAATAAGATAACATACCTATTATTTTTAATCTGCATATATCATTTTGGTGGAACGGGGAAAAGGAATGCTAAGGAGAAAAATATACCAATGAAGAACCGTTCTCCCAGTGAAGAATGTAAAGAACGCAAAGAACGTGAAGAACGCCAGTGACTATCTTATTCTCAGACCTTCATCCTCATACCCCCTTATACGTGGGACATGATCGTCTACCATGGATTAACCGCCATCCTTCCATGACGTCAACTAACAACTACTGGCGAATGAAAGGTACGGTTTTATTTTTATTTAAAGTATGAACTTTTTTCTAAGTTCTTCCTTTCTCTCAAAATGAAGAATGGTGGTTGTTGTTCTTCATACTAGCGAGCCATTTTTTATTTCTTTTAACGTAGAGGATTCGGGCTTACTTAACACGGCCCGACATCCTCTGTCAATTTATTCTCTCTTGTGGGGTTCTACGACAAGGCGACGAAGGCGGAAACAATGAGGCGACACTAACCACGGCCTCCGTGAGGAACGCCACCATGTGGGGCCCTAGTGTCCCCGGACAAAAATCATCGTCCAAGAGGCGTACGACCTGCCTACCCGCGGCGCCCCCTGCACGCTGCCCGTGCACCGCCGACGCGCTGCTTGCACCCCCGGCACGCTGCCCGGACCCACTGGCATCCTGCCAGTGCCTTCAGCACACTGGCTAGCCCCGTCGACAACCTACTTGTGCCCCAGCGCGCTGCTTGGCACCCCGGTGCCCTGCCAGGTGCCTTGCCAGGCGCCCCGCCGTTGGCCTGGTCGGCACTCCCGTGCCCCTGCCGGCGGCCTGCCCGGCCCCTGCCGATTGCCTTCCAGGCGCCCATGTGCCCTACTGCGACCTACCCCATGCCCCCGCACCCTGCCGCGGCCTGCCCAGTGCCCCAATGGCCAGCCCCGCGGGATGTCGCGCCCTTCCTGGGGCTCCTGCGTCCATTCGGCCTACACGCGCCCTGTGCAGCCGCCCTTTTGGCCTCCCGGCCACCGGCCTCCCAAACCGAACTGTGGCATCCACTATAGTGTCTTTGGCCAAACCGGCCCGGTCTCCCGGTCCGAGTAGCCGAGCCGCCTATGTGGCGACTACCAGCCCAATCTGCCCTCGCTGTCTGCTGGACCGGGCCCAGAGGGCCGGTTGAAACCTTAATGGGCTGACCCGCCCGATGGGTCGAGTCAGACCCAGCGAGTTTGACCGGGTCAGCCCAGAACGGGTTGTGCCGAGTCGGTCCAACCTGGTCGAACCGGACCCGGGCCCATTACTGAATCATTACATTTTTTTACTATATTTTTGGCACCGGACATCCATTTGATGAACCGTCAATGGTTCCATTATTCTTGGAGCATAATCTTCCCATTGAGTATACCCCCCTGTTGTTCGGGGTACAGTTCTGTCACGGTTAGGTTGGTTTGTACACGAATCCAAACAGGACCGCATGACTAAAATGATAATAACTCATAGACCAATCATCTGATTGACGCGTCGTATACTTCATTGAGACCCCTATGACATGGAGTTCCTTTTTGATACTCCTACGTGAGACTTTTTGAATGTTGGAGTATCGACCAGTAGCTCAAGGAGAAGATCCTACTGGTGATGAGTAGACAGAATGCGTAGACGTAGTAGCTGATAGACATGATGACTGCTTGTCTGATTTGACTTGGAGTGATTCAACTAGCCCAGTGGGGAGTGCTAGGTATTTTGCAGAAGACCCATGGGGGAGGAGTGGCCGATATTTGGCGGCAAACCCATGACACCTGACAGGAGGAGTACATCTGTATTCTATTAGGGGGATCACCCAGTATTTGGCGGCCAACCCACAACGGACAAAGTGCCTCATATTTGGCTGCAAAACCTACAGTACTCGATAGAAGGAGTACCTCAGCAGTCTAAGGTTAGTGAGAAGCACCTCAGTGTCGTGTCAGGCCCATTGTTCATGACAAAGGAGAAGTTCTCCAACACGTGTGGTTTCGACAATGAAGATCTTGGTTTGAGCTGAGTCAATGACCATTGTGTTTTCCTCATGATTGAGATGGGTTACATGATAACATAGGTATATGTATAGGAATATACATAAGTAATGGTTATCCATTGAAATCATACACTGTGGTTTAAACTTTTTGGATTTTGTGAGACCTTGAGGGTCTCAGTGTCCCTACTGAGTATCGTTATACTCTCCCCTACACGGGCTATGCCCACACCTCATTGTGTTGGATGCAGAGGATGAACTACGCTGACGGAGGCCGAGAGCACCAGTACAATCCGGTACCCAGAAGAGGACCTTACGACGTATCAGTACACAATGGAGTCTTATACGGACATGGTGTGTTGTGGAGGACATATGTACATACTCTTCAAGTAGGATCCTCGGAGGCTGATCCAGGAGCTACTTTCACCATTCAATTGTTTGTCCCTTTTTCAGTTGTACTTGTTTTCAGTTGTATTTGAACTTTATAGATGGGATTTTATTCTAGCCCCCCATTACTTTCAGTACACATGTTATACATCTTTTACTTATTTTTTTCTTCCTCTTGTACTCTGGTTGTGTGTGTTTACGATTTATAAAGGCAATGCCTTCACATTTTTAGGTAATTACGCCTTTTGTGCTTGTTACCAGCCCCTGGACTATGGAAGGTAGGCATGGGGTAGTCACAATTCGGGCCCCGGGGTATAGGTCATGAAAGATTGAGGGATCATATGATCCATTAAAAGTAGGAGGAGATTGTCACATAAAGCTCTCTATAGCGACTTGTTCTTTCATAGTGGGGTTGAACGATTCTCTTGACCCATGTTTCTATTCAAATCTTGAGTTAACTGATATAGAAGTGTGACAATGTTCACGATTCCTACTCCCATCAGATTTGGAATCTCATTAGTACAATCGTTACATTGATCTTCACATCGGTTGTCAGCCCGAGTCCTCTTATTACCGGCCATTAGCTGAAATAAAACAAATGTTAGGGGTAATACAGAAAGGGTAATACATGGAAAAACTAATGACATATAAATAACATTTATTTCCATAACATATGATTCTATTGGTTTTAGTCTATGTTATCCATGATCTACTTTCTAACATATATTATTAGGTAATTTTTTGGTATTGTAATAATGTTTCATTCTAAGTTTATGAATTTAAAAAATCATATCCCCCAGGATTGTCCTAACCAAGAGTGTAGTAAGTCTTTTTGTCATGAACCAGTTCCCATTCGAGTCTAGCTCAATGTTGTGTTTTCATGTTTTACCCCTAGGATACATTTGTGCATGAGCGGCCTCTACCTGCTCATATCAAAATAGGGATGTATTTTCTTGATAAATAACTTACTCAATACTCACCAAAATATAAGGATGTTTTTATTATACATAGTGTTGTCTCTAATTCTTTACTAGGGTTTTCTAATCCTAATCCCAAAATAACTACAGCAATACTTTGATACCAACTATGACGAACAATATCTTTTATTAAACAATTAAACACAATTTATTACATAAACATCACTTGATGCAACATAGAAGATCGAGAGGTCTAGTGTCTTTGGGGCTTAAGAACATTACATAACAAGTTAAAACAATAAATACAACATCTTTATTGAAAACTTTTCTTACATCACCAATATATTCCCACATACATAGAATTTCATGGGATAACCTGAGGAAATATATAAGAAAAGAGTGAGCTATAGTGCCCTGTATGTAGAGACCCTAATCCCGACGTACATGGACATTACATTACTTTTGCGGAATACATAATACAAAACAAAAATATACACACAAGGACCATAATAGTTTAGTGTCTTTGGAAACATGGAAGGTAATCTTCTAATCATGGTGAATGATCTTCAACATCGCCCAGAAAGATCTTCCACTTTTTGTTTCCTTTCCTAAAACTTTTCATTTGATCCTTGCGGAAAATAAACCATAAAAAGGGTGAGCTCAAATTCTTAGTAAGGGTAATTATGGATAAAATAAAACATACCATATACATTTTAACTTAAAAACATGAACATAATGTTTAAACATCAAAATCTTGAGCAACGACATAAAACATGGAAGTACATAAGGCATAGATCATAATGGAACACAAACCATGATAAAATAGCATGGGAATAAAACATGTAATTATGGCATCCATTAAGCACATGTAATGATTTCCATAGTATCCAAGGCATTGCTGCCAAGACCATCTTAGTGGATAAAGTCCCATTTTGAATCGAGTTCACTCCTCGTTTCAGTCCTGTAGCAGTGAACCGGATTAACTTACCATTCTAGCCATGTCTATCTCATGAGATATAAAATCTTTACCCAATTCATTGGAGGGAGATATAGGTCGCACCCATCTCATAATGAAATCATTCTTACTTTTTCCACAAAATAAACATACATCATTCATAATAACCCAACGAAAAAAATGGGTTTCAAAAACATAATACCATAATCACATAATCCATATAAAATAAATAGATATCATTTCATAATAAGAAAAGTAAACCCATGAAAATCATAGAGACATTATACTTGAATCATACACATATGAAATGAAGTCATCTTATATGGAAAAATGGTTTTGATAAAACACATGAAATGAATTCTTGAGGGAAATATCCTTTCTTCTTTAAAATTAATTTCTTTTCAAAAAACATCATGCTATTTTAAAAGAAGGAGATTTTGTTGAAAATATTCATGAAATATTTTTGATGAATCTTCATGAAAATAAGGCTTTATAAAACCGTAAAAATATGTTCGTACTGTATAAGTTAAAAAACATTCTTCTCGTACTATTGTCAAAAAACTCAAAAAAGTACCTCGTAGGGTAAACAAAAGAAAGATTCGACCCATACCATGCGGTAAAAGTAATAATGGGTAGAAAAGGACATTAAAAATAAATGAAAACACTTTTATAAAACATGGACATGTATTATAACCATTACCCCAGTAAATACATACGAATAAGCAATCTCAGATAAAAATGAGATTTGAAAAATTGTCCCTTACCTTAGGTCCGATATGCTTCGTACATATCTGAAATTCCTGTATAATGATTTAAATAATGTCATTGACTTATTATAGAATCATATTAATTGTTATTATATCATATATGTTTCACTTAGGACTTTATATTACCCGTTCTTTTGTAAATTCCATGTTAAAGCATCGTTTTGGGTAAAATCGTTTTATTTATCGTATGGGTTTCGACTTGTCGTTCATGATATTATTACTTATATCCTGAATTAAATAATTCCAGAATGTAAAAAATTATTTATATATAATATATATTCATCATATACATATATATTATATATCAATAAAAGAAATGAAATACACTGTTCATGAAGATGGTAGGCCGTACGTACGCATGAACGCTGTTTTCATTTCCCTTTTCAATTGAATGGAATTAAGTAAATGACATACATATATATATATATATATATATATATACATAAATCTAGTATCATTATTATTTCATATATTTCATTATTATAAATTATATATACTTTATAATCATTCATGAATGGTTAAAATGGAGAGTGAATCTCATCGCGTCGTGGAGACGGTAGTCCGTACGTACGCACAAGCGATGATATCATTCCCAAGATCGTGGAATTGTATTAAAGTGTATGTATAATATTATAGAATCAATATCACTTTAAAATAATCATATATATTCATTACTTTCACCATTATACCCATCCATGTAAGGTAATGGAGGAAAATAGATTACACCACGGCGTGGAGACAGTATTCCGTACGTATGCAGGCATGGTGATTTTGTTTTCCGTTGGATGAATAGATAGTGAAATATGGTTGTTTCAAACTTATAATAACATATCAGTTTTTTATTGATACTTTTGTTATTAACTCATAATGAAACAACTAAAAAATAAGAAGTGGAAGAAGAAATAAAGTTGAAAGAATCGGTAATGGACATGACCTCTTCTTGAAGCGCCTCTTTGAGACCTCCACTTATGGAACTGAAATGGTCTTTTGAAGAATACCAGGACCTCTAGGATGTTTCTAGGGAAGTGGGGAAGAGAATTTGGCAGGGGTTGTCTGAGATTGAAGGCTCAAAGTGGTGTGAGGAAGAGAGGGAGGAGGTGCCCTTTTATAAGGGAGGAGAGGGGCACCTTTGGAATAACAAAAAATATTATTTTATTATAAAGTCAAATTTGGTTTTTAATAGCTCCAAATTGATATATTTCGAAGCAAAGGTGGGTATGGGTCGAAATAATCTCATCCAATCGAATTTAGACAAGTATAGTTCATTATATTAACCTTATCTTTTAGTTTTAACTCTTAGTTAATTAGATTGACATTTACCATGTCACTTTTTATTTTTATATTATATAGTTAATAAACTTGCCATATACATCCAAAATACCCCCCAAGTGTTCCATTAATGATTAACCTATCATGATATAAGTATCTTGGCCAAACCTTAGATTTCTAGGAATATAATAACAATTAATATTATAATATTTGTTTTCAAAAACAATTTTATGTCAATTTTGACACTATTTGGTAATTGATTTTTGTGAAAATCATAAAAAAATGATTAGCTCGACAAAAATTAATTAAATCAATACTAAAATGTCATATTAACATAGAAAATTATTGGAATTCATAAAAAGTCGCATATTACATTTATTTGGGTATTTATAACATCAATTATGTCAATATTTCATTAATAGGATAATTATTGCATCATCATTGTATCATAAATAAATTAAGTTATTTTATGTCTAAAAATTAGAAATAAAATACCATTATGTTGGAAATCTTCTTATATTTCTAATGAATATTTATAGATGAATTTATCTTATGTATAACCCTATATTAAAAATGAGTTAGTTATTTAACATTGATTTTAACTATTTTAACTCTTCTTTAAATAAATTGATAATAAATGTCATAATCTAATCCAAGTGGGCCTAAATGGTCATATTTTATTCCTAAGGTTGTTTTTGGTCGAATTAAACTTATCCAATTGAATTAGGACATGTGTTAGGGTAATAATAATAACACTTTTACCCTTAATTACCCAATTTACTTTTAACCGTGGTAAAAAAAGTAAAAACATACTATTCACCAAAAATTATTTTAATCTCATTGAACCACATTTAAGTCCTTGATATTAACCGTGTCTCTCGGATTTTTGAAATTCTACTCATAGAAGTGGTAAAATTATGTTTTATGAAAAATTCAGTTTTTTTAACTACCACTTAGTGGTTTCACTCTTCATCAAAAAATGAAAGTTTCTAGAAAAATACCAAAAATTAGTCCTAAGCTATATTTGATATTATGAATTAAAAAATGATGTCTATTTTATCAAATTCAAAACATATCAGTTACATTAACTAATTTAAAAATTAATTCCCGTCGTCAAAAAAATAGTGTGTTTTTAAGAGATAATAACTATCAAAAGATTGACACTTGTTTATAACTGGTTTAAAGTTGAAATTACATCCAATGACCAACATTGTATTAAATTGTAAAAATATATTCTAAATATAATTTAAAACCACTCAAATTAATAATTTATCACTATTAATTATTTTGATTAAAAAAGTTATTTTTAATTAAAATTTAGTAATTTTCAATATTCATCAGAATATGAAAGTTATCTGAACAATACCAAAATTTCACCCTAGGATAATTTTGATATTCCGAATCCAAGAATGAAGTCCGTTTTGAATGATAAAATTTATAAAATTTCAAAAAGTGGGTATTACTATTCATAATGGCTAGTTCATAATAATATAATAATATCTCATTTAGTGAAACTCGGTATTTCATACTACACATGCTATCATGGAAGGTCGCAATTGTGTGTAATGAAAGCCAAGTCGGGGATGTGTGTAGTGAAAGATCTTTTTGGTGTATCGTACAACACAAGACATCAATAAAATTAAAAATAATATTTTTCATTAAATCTCTAGGTGTTACATTCTACCCCCCATAAAATGAATTTTTCCCTCGAAATTTGTCGGGGTTATAAATGGTTTACTACTCTAAAGTTTCTTTAATAGAAACCCACATCGTAAAAATGAACACCAAAACATGGTTTTAAAAACTAATGTATGAAATGTAACGGTTACCCAAATTAACTAATCACTGGGTTTCCACATAGTAGAACATATGTGAAAATATGGATATGGAAGAGAAATATAACCATCATGTTCTGATAGAGAGTGGTAGAGAACATGGCTATGAAAAAGACAACAATCACAAAGCCATAAATTTGTGATGATCTAGGGTACCATCTGCTTCATCGAATATAAGGGCACTAGGTCAACATTTTTGGTTTTCAAGATCATTTCCCTAAAGTTGAAGAATTTGAATTAGAATAAATACTTACTTTATTTTGGTACAATCTCATTGTTGTTCATTCCTTGAACAATTTCCACTTCATCTCTTAAAGAAATGAAGTTGAATTTGTTATTCATGAAGTGTTAGCAGATCATCTGATAGATTGACGGGTCATTCAATCTGTCTCAAACAAAAGGTTAGCAAAAGTTATCAAATATTCATAAGTCCATCTATAGTGAGGTTAATCGTATACGATTCCAAGAATGAACTTATACAACATATATCATACCGCGTAATAAAATAAAACTAGTTTCTACTAACCAGGGACTTCCTGTAGGCCATTGGTAGGTGATAAAGGCCAGTCACACTTCGGTTGTGGGTTCGATTCACACAGCCTTGTCCGACGCGATGGGCTGTTGTCCATCCCGCAGGTTGTCCTTTTTCTAAAGCTATATTACTATAAAATCCCATCAATAATATCAAAAAAAAATTCTATCCTTAAAAAATACTAACTTATGTCCAACATAATCCATTCCAATATTTAGGCTTATCTAAAATACTTTGGTCCAAGCTCATAGTATAAAGAAAATGATTACTTGAAATTTCATCAACCAAGCATGTGAATCCCATCATTTATCCCCCATATATCTTTTTGGTCATATTCCAATCATGGGAATACCTAAATCATGTATTCTCTTGAAAAAATGAATACCCATTAAACCTTAGTGAAAAAATGAACGATACCAAAATTCAAAAATTATATATACTCAAACCATGATATAACCTTCTCTTTATATCAGTCATGATCTCATAAATACTATCAAACATTTCATTTTCTACTTATCCCTTCATTATGCGCATATCATCTTCTTTCAAAAAATATCTCAATCACTTTCCATGGTTACAGGTACCATAAAATTATTTAAAACTGCAATAGACCAATACATAAATATTTCAATATTCCACGATACTATATACAACATTATTTTGGAATCCCATTAAATAAACACTTAATCATTCCACCACATCGTTGTCATATTCAATATTGCCAATAGTGATCGCATGTGACTTCCCTTTGTCCTTTGCCTTAAGTGGTGGCTCCTGTCGATCAACATTAACCCTTGGATTAGGGCATTGATTATCATAATGAACCCTTTCATTGCACTTGAAGCATTGAAGTGTTGTTGGTGAGTTCTCTGCAGTCTTTTCTTTATTCACACCATTAGCAACCCTTTTTCTATTACTTCGACACTCAGCTGCTCGATGAACTTCTTTTCCACACGTAAAACATTTTCTAGTCCCTTTAATGCAATCTCCACCATGCTTCTTTCCACACTTTGAGCATAAGGAAACATTTATCTTCTTTTCACCATTATTCTGAGATTTCTCCTTGAACTCCATCTTTCGTTTCTTGTCAAAACCATGAGATGGATATGTTACACTAACTTCCATTTCTACCTTGATAGCGCAACACACAATTTCTTCATAGCTACTGAAGTCTCTTATATCTAATTCCCTTCGATGACTTGGTTTTAAGCCACTGAATAATCGATCGACTTTACTTTCAGGTTGGATGATAAATCCAGATGCATACCTTGCAAGACTTGTAAAATTCGCTTCATATATACCAACAAATTCATCATCCTTTTGCTTTATTTCAAGAAACTCCTTCTCTATATTTGTATGAATAATAAGAGGGAGGTACTTATTGAAAAATATGTTCTTGAACTCGTCCCATTCCATGGAATCAATTTCAACTCTTGGACTCATATTCTTGATAGGATTCTACCATTGATCAGCATCACCTTCCAAACGATATACTACTAAGATGACTTTATCATGTTCAGAACATTGAAAAACTAAAAATATCTTTTTAGTGGTACTTATCCATTGTTCAGTAACATGTGGATCATAAGACCCACTGAAAGAATGTGGACGTTGCCTCATGAAGGACTCAATAGAATATTGTTCACATTTCTGCTCATTTGGAAGTCCAGAATGATTCATAGCTTGTGTAAGTATAACAATAATATTTTTCACTCAATCTTCAATAACATTCGTTTTTTCAGGAGGAAAATCATTGCATTTTCCATTTCATTTATCAACATGGTTCCTTCAGGTTCCAACCATTGTCTAAAACCCAAATATAATAGTGTGAGAGGAAAAAATCACACTAGGGAAAGCAACATAATAAAGGTGGAGTACCATCAATATCTAACATCATAGGATTAATTCTAAGATTGTTACCGTAATTATAGGACTATAACCTATACTTATACTTAACCTTAGGGACATCCCTAGACATACCTTAGAAATATCTCTAGGAATCTCACTAAAGTTCTCACATCCTAGTTTCCAAAGGTTGACTAAACCTTTCCTCTAATACCAACTGTAGAGACCCTAAGCCAGATGTACATGGACATTACATTACTTTTGCAGAATACTTAATACATAACGAAAACAGACAAACAAGGACCGTAATAGTTTAGTGTCTTTGGAAACTTGGAACGTAATCTTCTAATCGTGGTGAATGATCTTCAACATCTCCCATAAAGATCTTTCACTTTTTGTTTCCTTACCTAAAACCATTCTTTTGATCCTGGGGGGAAATTAAACATAAAAAGGGTGAGCTAAAATGCTCAGTAAGGGTAAGAATGGATAAAATAAAACATACCATATACATTTGAACTTAAAAACATGAATATAATGTTTAAACATCAAAATCTTGAGCAATGACATAAAACCTGAATGTACATAAGGCATAGATCATAATGGAACATAAACCATGATAAAATAGCATGGGAATAAATCTTGTAATTGTAGAATCCATTAAGAACATGTAATGATTTCCATAGTAGCCAAGGCATTGCTTCCAAGACCATCTTAGTGGACAAAGTCCCATTCTGAATCGAGTTCACTCCTCGTTTCAGTCCTGTAACACTGAACCGGATTAACATACTGTTACATCCATGTCTATCTCATGAGATATAAAATCTTTACCCAATGCATTGGAGGGAGATATAGGTCCCACCAATCTCATAATGAAATCATTCTTACATGTGCCACAAAATAAACATACATCATTCATAATAACCCAACGAATAAATGGGTTTCAAAAACATCATCCCATAATCACATAATCCATATAAAATAAATGGATATCATTTCATAATAAGAAAAGTGAAACCATGTAAATCATAGATACATTATATTTTTAACATACACATATGAAATAAAGTCATCTTAGATGGATAAATGATTTTGATAAAACACTTGAAATGAATTCTTGAGGGAAATATCCTTTCTTCTTTAAAAATAATTTCTTTTCACAAAACATCATGCAATTTTAAAAGAAGGAGATTTTGTTTAAAATAGTGATTAAATATTTTTTAGGAATCTCCATTAAAATAAGGCTTTATAAAACCATAAAAATCTGTTCGTGTCGTATATGATAAAAAAACATTCTTCTCGTACTTTTTTCAGAAAAGTAAAAAAAGTACCTTGTATGGTAAAGAAAAGAAAGATTCCTTCCATATCAGGGGGTAAAAGTCAAAATTGGTAGAAAAGGACTTTAAACATATATGAAAACACTTTTATGAATCATGGACATGGATGATAACAATTACCATAGTAAATACTTACGAATAAGCAATCTCGGATAAAAATGAGATTTGCAAAATTATCTCTTACCTTAGGTCCGATATGATTAATACGTATCCGAACCTCCTGTATAACGATATAAATAATGTCATTGACTTATTAAAGAATCATATTCATTGTTATGATATCATATATGTTTCACTTATGACTTTATATTTCCCGTTCTTTTGTAAATTCCATATTAAATCAGCGTTTTGGGTAAAATCGTTTTATTTATCGTATGTGTTTCGACTTGTCGTTCTTGATATTATTACTTATATCCTGATTTAAATAATTCCAGAATGTAAAAAATTATTTATATATAATATATATTCATCATATACATATATATTATATATCAATAAAAGGAATGAAATACACCGTTCATAGAGACGGTAGGCCGTACGTACGCATGAACGCTGTTTTCGTTTTCCTTTTGAAATGAATGGAATTAATTAAATGACATACATATATATATATAAATAAATAAATCCAGTATCATTATTATGTCATATATTTAATTATTATTCATTATATATACTTTTTAATCATTCATGAATGGTTAACATGGAGAGTGAATCTCATCGCGTCGTGGAGAGGGTAGTCCGTACGTACACACGAGCAATGATATCATTCCAAAGATTGTGGAATTGTATTAAAGTGTATGTATAATTTTAGAGAATCAATATAACTTCAAAATAATCATATATATTTATTACTTTCACCATTATACCGATCCATGTAAGGTGATGGTGGAAAATAGATTACACCACTGCGTGGAGACGGTATTCCGTACGTACGCACACACGGTGATTTCGTTTTCTGTTGGATGGATAGATGGTGAAATATGGTTGTTTCATACTTATAATAACATATCAGTATTTTATTAATACTGATTTTATTACCTCATAATGAAACAACTAAAAAAGAAGAAGTGGAAGAAGAAATAGAGTTGAAAGAATCGGTAATGGACATTACCTCTTCTTTGTAGCACCTCTTTGAGACCTCATCTTAGGGCACTAAAATTGGCTTTTGAAGAAGACCAGGACCGCTAGGATGTTTATAGGGAAGTGGAAAAGTGAATTTGGCTGGGATTTGATGAACTTTAAGACTCAAAGTTGTGTGAGGAAGAGAGGGAGGAGGTGCCCTTTTATAAGGGAGGAGAGGGGCACCTTGAGAATAACTAAAAATATTTTTTTATTATAAAGTCAAATTCGGTTTTTAATAGCTCCAAATTGATATATTTAATATCTAAGGTGGTTATGGGTCGGAATCCTCTCATCCAATATAATTTAGACAAGTTTAGTTCATTATATTATCCTTATCTTTTAGTTTTAACTCTTAGTTAATTCGAATGACATTTACCATGTCACTTTGTATTTTTATATTATATTGTTAATAAACATACCATATACATCCAAGAGACCTCCAAGTGGTCCATTAATGATACACCTATCATGATATAAGTATCTTGTCCGATCCTTAGATTTTTAGGAATATAATAACAATTAATAATATAATATTTTGATAAAAAACTATTTTATGTCAATTTTGACACTATTTGGTAATTGAATTTTCTGAAAATCATAACAGAATAATTAGTTCAAAAAAAATTAATTAAATCAATACTAACATGTCATATTAACATATAAAATAATTTTAATTCATAAAAAGTCTCAAATTACATTTATTTCGGTGTTTATAACATCAATTATGTCAATATTTCATTAATAGGATAATTATTGCATCATCATTGTATCATAAATAAGTTAAGCTATTTTAAGTCTAAAAATTACAAATAAAATACCATTATGTTGGAAATATTCGTAGCTTTCAAATAAATATTTATATTTGAATTTATCTTATGTATATCCCTATATTAAAAATGATTTAGTTATTAATCATTGTTTTTAACTATTTTAACCCTTCTTTAAATAAATTGATAATAAATGTCCTAATCTAATCCAAGTGGGCCTAAATGGTCATATTTAATTCCTTGTTTTTGGTCAAATTACACTTATCTAATAGAATTATGGCATGTGTTAGGGTAATAATAATAACACTTTTACCCTTAATTACCCTATTTACTTTTAACCGTGGTAAAAAAAAGTAAAAAGATACTATTCAACAAAAATTATTTTAATCTCATTTAACCACATTTTAGTCCTTGATATTAGCTGTGTCTCTCAGATTTTCAAAATTCCACTCACAGAAGCGGTAAAATTATTTTTTATGAAAAATTCAGTTTTTTTAACTACCACTTAGGGGTTTCACTATTCATCAAAAAATGAAAGTTTCCAAAAAAATACCAAAAATTATTCCTAATCTATATTTGATATTATGAATTCAAAAATGATGTCTATTTCATAAAATTAAAAACATATAATTTTCATTAACAAAATTAAAAAATTAATTTTCGTTGTCAAAACAAAGTGTGTGTTTTTAAGAGATAATAACTATCAAAAGATTGACACATGTTTATAACTGGTTTAATGTGAAATTACATCCAATTACCAACATTGTATTAAATTGTAAAAATATATTCTAAATATACTTTAAAACCACTCAAATTGATAATTTATCACTGTTAATTATTTTGATTAAAAAAGTTCTTTTTAATTTAAATTTTGTAATTTTCAATATTCATCAGTATATGAATGTTATCCAAAAAATACCAAAATTTCACCCTAGGCAAATTTCAATATTCCAAATCCAAAATTGAAGTCCGTTTTAAACGATAAAATTTATAAAATTTCAAAAAGTGGGTATTACTATTCATAACAGCTAGTTCATAATAATATAATAATATCTCATTTAGTGAAACTCGGTATTGAGTACTACACATGCTATCATGGAAGGTCGTAATTGCGTGTAATGCAAGCCATGTTAGGGATGTGTGTAGTGCAAGATCCTTTTGGTGTAGCATACAACACAAGAAATCAATAAAATTAAAAAGTATATTTTTCATAAAATCTCGGGGTGTTACACTGTAAGGGAATAATCACAGAATAACATGATTAATACAATAGATTTTAGAAAATAGGAATATCAATAGAGCACAAGAGAAGCATATAAATAAATTCATGATAAATCATGGTAATAATGACATGGAAATGTGGCAACTAGAATTAACTTGGAATTACCATGAGCCAAGGCTCATTACACATGGAGCATGAGTAAATCCTCATCGCACATGAAGAACAAGTAAACCCTCGTTGCACTTGAAATAGCATGATTAAACACAAAATTCACATGAAGTATCATGATAATATACTTACCCAATGCATTGGAGCCCTATAACGGCACACCATTCTTAAACATTTCATTTCATGCATAACTGTGCCACAAGGATCATATAACATGGATTCATAAAACATAATAATTTATTCCAAGATAAAGGATTTTGGAATTCATACATAAGACATTATAATCAATAAGTAAATGTACATAATGGTGAATAACCTTGATAGATAAATGGCCATGGTATTCACTACACAATGAAATTGTCTTGAAAATTCGATGCAATTTCAGCCACGTAACAGCTTGACGTAAGAATTCATAGAAATGGTTGATAGGAGATAAATCTGTGTCTCATAATATTTACATAAAATTAACTATAAGGGGGTCATATATATACATGTCCCAACAATTGTAATATAATTTAAATTCATGATACAAAAAAATTCCTTCAATGTAAAAGATAAGAGAGAAATTCCTTTCGGAATTTTGGCATTGTAACAGGTGTATGTGGGAGGCATTTAATGAGATATAAAGTGGTATCCAATCATTAAAACATAGATAGGGATGTTGGGGGGAGGTTAAAAACCATACCCTGACATTTACAGTTGAAATTAAAAGGGCATAACAACATTAAGAAAATTGCACCAAAATGAGAAAAGAAGAAAAACCCTTACTTAGAAGTGTGCTTCAAAAGGCATGAAAGAGGCTTCAAAGAGGATTATTGGGATATTGGGACACCGTGGGAGGATTATAGAGATAGTAGGGATGATTTTGGACGAACTCAAAAGGATTTGAGTGAGGAGGATGTGGGAGGATGGGTGAATTTATATAGGAATGGTGAGGGAATTCATTTTTATTTAGGTTCAGGACAACTCACATTAAACTAATCCAAACCAAAAACTATCCCATGGTCATTGACCATGGTTTTTGGAAAAGGGAATTTGAGAAAAATATTATATAAGTCCAAATACATAAATTCTAAAAAAATATGTGGGTGCATATGTGGAGGTGAGTCACACACCCAAGGAAAACAATTTAAAAAGAAAAGATGTTAAATAATTCTTTAAGTGTCCATTAATGCTTTGTAAAATAATTCAAACAGGCTGAAAGCCAAATTATTTTAATGTCAAAACCTATATAAAACTTATAGTGTTTTATTACTTCAGTATTGGGTCTTTATGTTGTCTTAAAACACATTATATATTTAAAAGGTATTTAATTTGTACCGAAAAAAATGACTATCTCAAAAAATTATAAAAAATTCACCGTTAGATAATTTCATCATCCTAATTAAAGAAATAATATTTGTTTTATCTAAATAATTTTATAAATATTTTAATTTTCACTTTTAAAATAACAAATGACATTTATCGAAAATCCACATCTCTTGACAAAAATGGCTTACAAACCTTAATAAAAATTACAATTACATTCATAAAATTATATTATAATTTATATTTAATTAAAATAAATTTAATAATGATAATAATATTTATTAAAATATTATTTAATTTAAAAATCTATTAATTCATCAAAATATATTTCTTAGTTCAATATTAACTAAAAATACTATTTCTGCTTTAAAATAAACTATTTACAATTTAATAATAATAATTTGAATGTATACTAATTATTATATTCAAAAATAATGTACATAACCATAGTAGTAGGGTCTTGTAACATATCCCCTTATAACACCCACATAAGACCAAAGAGTAAGGTGTGTGAAGGTGACAGACTCTTGGGGTGGCTCGGATAACATTGCTCGGGTGGTATTCTCTATCAACATCCATTTCTCTCGTAGGTAGTCCCACTAGAGAATAACATATTCAAGCTCAGTTTGGGATTGTTCAAGAGAAAATCCCAATGACTCCACCTCATTTCTGAGATCTAAAAAATGGGCTTCTCATGGATCACATCTACTAGATGAGGTTTTCGCTAACTTTGTCTGAGTAAATTGGATTTGTTAAAGCCCAATATTTATGGTGATCCCTGTTCAACGACTACATTGAAACGGTCAAAATTCTTAACATAAACCGAAATAAGTTGACATTTTATGAAAAAAAATTCATAAAGAGATATTTAATTAGAACAAGGGGGATTTCAATTAATGAATGATTGGGTTGTTACAATAAAATTCCAATATAGTAACTCATTTTATTCTTACCATAAGTTTTTATTGATTTGTTTGATAATGTTTGACATCATGTTTCTTGGGATTATTGATTTCAGTGACTATTTCTAGTTTTAATTATTTATTCCATGATTGATGATAAATTTATTTATGTGTATAAATTTTATTATATTGTTCTAATGAACAATTATTATTCCATCATAACATTCTTCTCTTCTCACTCTCACTAGTCACATGATATTTTAATGCTTATGTTTACTCGTTTTGTGCATTTGATATCACCCATCAAATGTTTCCCTTTATGAATTCAAGAAGAATTAATATATATATTTTTAAAAAGTCTTTATATTTGGAATAATTCTAATGGAAGTTTTGACAAAATAACATGGAATAAGAAATGAAATATATAATGAGAGATGTTTTTGATCATTAAGAACTAGTTGATTATGATCTCAAGTTGTTAAGAGTTATTCATAATTATCAATAAATCTAAACGTAAGAATTCAATTGGTATTAAAGTGATCCAATATATCTTCGTTATGTTTTATATCATATATGTCAAAAAAAAATCACAGTTATCTATATCAAAGATATACATATAAGGTTTTTGTTTTTATCACTCGAACCATGAGTGCAGGATTATGGAAGTTACACCTTCTGTAGGAATAAGGTTATGAGTGTTGCTGTAGGATATAATATTTTAGTATCATAGGGATATTATGTTGGTATTAATGTCATGTGGATGAGTTATATAGAGATAGATGATTTTACGTCTCATGGTTGACTATGAACACCCCCCTTTTTTATTAGAGAGTATTAATGTGTTATATGAGAAATATATATCATATTTTACTTTTTTTATATTGTAGAGTGGTTAAATATAAGTGAAATTATGAGTTGTCTCCAATAGGTGATATGTACAATGACCAAGGTGATCAGTGTTGGTGATTCTCAACATATTTGTATTGAATCCCAGTGTGGTTTCGGAATGGAATATGTCACTTCATATCAAGGACATAGTTTGGAAGATATTTTTCCCTTTGAAAGGCCCCTAGGTAGTTTGATAGAGATTGTTAACTATTTTGAGTAAGGATAAATCATACCTTGGGGACTTGTTTGGGGTGATGATATGGGATATGGTGTCATCAAGGGGAAGAAAACCTAGGTTGGCTTCAATGATCAAGATAAGGTACATTTCCACAAGTTATTGGCACCTGGATAGTGAGTCGTGTAAAGGATTAAAATCCATGTGTTTTGTATCATATGTATATGAAATCTTATGCTTCTGATATGTGATAGATCTAGGTGGTGAGAGGTTCTTGAGGTCTGGCCTCACCCGGAGTGAGAACACAATAGATAAAGTATCGTCGGTGACACAAAGTCATCATGTGAATAAAATATGTGACTTTCCTAGAGTGATAAAGATTGTGTGTTGATACGTGTTGGTAGTCCATGAGTTAGATGGCCGACATGCGTGTTATAGGCCATATATGAGATATATGGTTGGAACCAAGGATTGGATGATTACACATCTGTGTCTATGATATGTTTTTGGGAGGTTAGGTAACATGACATTTGTGTTTAGGCCCTCATGAGGAAGTTTGTGAGTATGATGAAATTTAATTCAAGGAATTGGTGATGGAATCTCAATTTACTAATAATTTTGTGGGTTGAAATTTTTATATTTACCATATATTTTCCTTTTAGATAGTGGGTCATGGTTCAGATGAATCACTAACCTGAGTCTTTGACTATGTTTTTAGAATTAGTATTTATTAAATGAGGTGATTAAATAACATGATTCTTTCACAGAACTGAGGTATTTATCTTTTGGAAGCAATGTTTTCCCTTCATTGAAGAATATTTTCTTGTTTCACACCTATTTTTATAATATATTTATTATTCAGTACCCAATTTCTTATATTATCCATTTTATTCTTTATTTCATTAATGGCGAATTTTTTTCATAAAAAATACTTTATATTTATTGATTTTATTTAAAAAATATATTTTAAGGGTTATTCATCTCAAATTATCTACATTAAGACATGTTCTATATTATTCACCCAATTTTAATTTTAATGCTTATATAAATACATTTTTTCATATTTTACCATAAATATATTTTTATTCAAGATAATTTATTTTTTATTTCATATTTTCTTTTTTCTTGTAATTTTGAATAAAGGTCAAAGGAGTCGTAAAGGCAATCTTTACATTCTCATTTTTATTTCTAGATTGTTATAAATAAGTTTCAATCATGGGAAATTATATAATTTTTACCACTAATGGCACATATATTTTCATCTCCATATGTTTTTCATATTTTTTAAATGTAATCATTCCATTTCATTCCCCTAATATTATAACTCACTCAATAAGTTTCTTGGAAAATAAACTGAACATACCATTTAATTTTAGCTGAGAATATTCAACCACATGTAAAAATTATTTATTTTAATTTATTGTAATAATTTTTTCTTACATATTAATTCATATTTTATTATTCAAAGATATTAATTTAAATTAAATATGAATAATCGTATAATGATTTTTGTGTGCTCATTTTCCACCAATTGTGGAAATTTTTACATAATGCGGTCGTAACATTATTTTAATCATTTTATATAGAAACACACATTTTCCCCACCTTAATCAGTTATATTTAAAAAAATTCAAAAAAAAAATTCCTGTATTTTTCAAGTAATTTTTTATTTTCATTAGATAAATCCTTCTGAAATATATAAAAAATAATAGTTATTTCATCTCTTTTTAAATTAATTTATATTTATTTTTATAAAAAAAATTCATCTATTTTAATGTCATTCAATATTTATTATTCTAAAATGGAAATATTATATAACAATACGATCCACATTATTTCTCATGATAACTTATTATAATATATTTTGGATGTTTTTATAAGACCTTTTTCCCATTACATGGTTAATTAATCGATGACTAAATATGAATTTTATCATGTTCATGTGCCAACCATGTGTTTGGTATATCATAATGTGATTGGTGGGACCTATATATACCTCCAATGTATCAATTAAATCTTATGATAATTGATACGGGACAATAAATTGAACTTAGTACAATATGTAATTTTTTTCTCCTTGTTTCACCGAGAATGGATCTTGAATCTGTTCTACATTGGGACTATATCAACTATGTGATGATAGTCATAGTAGTGATCCTTGAAAAATAAAACATTTATCTATAAATAAAAGCATGAAACACTTTTTACTATATTTTATGGTCTATTTTATTTCATTCTGGATAATCATTATCGAATCACATATGATTCATGATGTGTGTTATGCCACCACTTTATGGATTCACTCATGATATTATATATATATTTTTGGGAATTAATTTATTTTTTTCTAATGCACATTCAATATATTATAACAACCAAATTAACATTTTATTTTCTCCTATGATATTCAATTAATATGACATATTTTCCCATTATTAAGATATTCAACTCAAACTTTGGTTGTTTATATTTTTCCATGATATCAATAATAAAATTATGTAAAATCGAACTACAAGAGTGTCATATAAAAAATATATTTGTGAGAGAAGCGGAAAATGTTCAAAAAAAGTTTTTTTATTCGATCTATAATATAAAAAAAGTAATCCATTAGTTTATGGAGAGTGATTTATTTCCAGATATATATAATATTCATATGAAATTATATAAAGTATATGGATGATTATTTTATGACTCCATTACTATTATCCCTGAAGAGATAATTTATTTTTTGGATTTGGACTTGTGGACATCAATAAAAATGCTATGGTATACCTAAATATAATAAAACGTCCTAAACATTTGGTAATGTATATTATATATATATTTCTATCAATAATATCATATTATAGATAAAAAATTTTGATAAGTGATTTAGAATAAATTAAACTAGGGGTCATAACAATAAAAATGGTTGGTTAGGTATTAATTATATCTTTAGATTGTGAAAAAAATGTTGTTATAAATTCACACCTAGTTGGACATTCCTAGGTCTTATTTTTTTATAGATTTATGTTTGAGAATAAAATAAAAATTGGACCATGGAAAATCATGTTTACAATGATTTATTTATTGGTTTATCCAATTTTATTATTTTTGAACCAAATATTTGTTGGTTTTAAATGAAGGTGTAATGGGAGAAGTGATGATCAAACTAAATTTTAATTTCGATATGATCATTTTGTCTAATTTTATTATATATTATCGATTTTTTTATATTGTTTAAAAGCAGATTATTAACATATTGTTTTAAAAAAATTGTATCGAGAAACTAAAGATACATATTTTCAACTAATGATCCATATTTATACGAAAATTGTTGAAATTTTATGGATATGACTTTTTTAACGGAAAATATTACCTTTCTAGTCTTTATAACATGGTATGTTTCAAATATAATTAGAGAATATATCTTTATGTCTTTTTATTTTATGTATTCGCTTCACTATTTTCATTATTCAATGAAATTAAAGTTTGGAGGAAAATTTTTTTTTAGGTGGGAGAATGTGACATCCCATGTTTGAGGAAAAAAATATTCAATTTTCAATATTTCATAAAAATTTTCTTTTACACAATAATAATTACAATTTAATAAGAAGTGAACGATAAAAAATAAGAATCAAACTGAAAATACATTACTAATTGATAATGTAACATTAACAAAGGATAATTAAACTATTTATTACATATCATGGGATATTATATGCCATGAATTATTACATCAATTAAATATGAAAAAAGTAAAAAAGAAAAATAATTTATAATGAATTATATCTTTAATATAGGGGGGTACCATGAATTATAGTCAACCTTGTGGATCACTATTTGTAGAACTAAACATACAACGAGAATGATTAACATCAATGTTGAATATTTGTTGTGAGATATAAAATAAAAACAAATGAAATGAAAAGTGATATTTAAGTGGTAATAGTGGATTTAATTTATTGGAATTTAGAGTGGTAATATATCTGTTATAAAGGTATATAAAATGTTTAAATATATGGACATTGGATACATCTGTATCGTATAGGTATATATAAGTTTTATATTTTTAGTATCAAATTTAAAATAATATAATTAAAAATTAAAATACAAATATAAAAAATTAAATGATAAATTAATTAATTTATTTGTAAAATTATATGTATTCATTAAATATTTGTAATTTAATGTATGATATGAAAAAATGAAATAATTAAATATCACATAAATTTTTTTTAAATTACATATTTTCTCTTTTAAGGAAATAGAACAGTAAATTTTACTTAGAAATAATTCACAATGTTCTGGGACATAACTGTAAAATGAAGTAATAAAATCAATTAATTATGAAACTAGTATGAATAAAAATTGTTCATGGGGACATATAAATATTTTTTTAGATTTTTTATGTATTTATTGGTTAACATTTTCAATTATAATGTACAAAATATAAAGAAATAAATTTATTTTATAAATAAACAAATTTATAAACATTTATTCCTTGATTGATAGGTCAAAAATAAAAATAAAATTATATAATGATAAAAAAAATTTCAATAAATTGTACATTTTTAGTAATCATGTATTTTTTTTAAAAAAAATTAATTGATCCATAGAAGAATAAATTTCATTTAAATATAATCCTGATAATTATATAATAATTATTTGACATTATTAGATATTTTTATACATGTGAATGAATAATAATTAATTTATATTATGCTTAAAACAATTTATTTCTGATTTTTTATTTACTCGTTGTGAGTCCATATATTCAACTAATTTTAATCAATTTCTAATCTCAGTTTTATAAAATGAACATAATTTTTTTATTTAGATCACATAAATTATCTTTTTTTGAATTTTTATAAATCTATTAAATGGGTAATTTTTAGACAAATAATAAAATATATAGTTTCTTATAAGTACATAAAATTTGTAAAATTAATATTATATAAATTATTTTTAGAATTGTTTCAAAAAAAATTATTTATAATATTTCTATTTAGTATATTACATTTAAAAATGTTGTGAATTTTTGGAAAAATGTATTCATGGATTTTTGAAACTATGTCATATTTTATTCCTATAAAATCCTATAATAGTCATTTTCCTTTCAGTAATTATTCAAAATGATAAATTTAGTTTCTTATTTATTTGATATTAAAATTATATTTTCTTCAAATCATTATATAAAAATTAATGTAATGTGATTAAATACAATAATTTATTGTTGGCGTAAATTTAATTTCAGTCTTGAAAAAGACATTTTTAAAAAAATAACCTATTTTGGCCAAGTGTACCCTTAGAAAAACTAATTTTTACCTCCTCATGAAATTTAATATTTTCAAATGTTTCCAAAATTTTTAATCTTCATTTTGAAATTAGTTAATTGGGTATATTTTATTTTTATTCACTAAAATAAGTTATATAGGTTAAAAATCAGTAACTACTGTAAATAAATTGATAAAAAGTTAAATTAAATGGAAAATTGAAAAATTATCTTAATCCTTATCAATTATTTTGTGTGGATGAGATTTGGATCAACCAATAATCATCCCAAATATTTAATTTTTTACTTGTGATCAAATTTCATTTCAACGATACGTATCGTTGATATAATGTAATGATTATTTACAAAAATACAACCTATAACACTTAAAAATAGTGATATCCCCCAAAAGATTTATACTGGCATGAAAATACCATTAACAAGACAAAATATATAAAAACCCCTTCCCAACTCCCTTTAATTTATTCTAGAGGTTATGGTACCTCCAAAATACCATTCTACGAAGGCTTAACGATTTTTCTAGAAGAGTTAGGTAAATACTTCTAATCACCCATTTTTCATTCCATTTCCTTCCTATATACTTTCACAACTTCCATATCTATTCAATAATTAGTAATGTATTAAAATAAATATAATTTTTTTATTTATAATTTTTTTATTTTTATATAATAGATCTTATCAACCTTCTTCCCATTCATTCAGAAATTTTAATGTAACTCATGTTACATTTGGACAACCAGCTACACTAACAACATTTTTCTATATTTATCATTAACTAAAACAATGGTTTTAAAAATATATTTTATAAATAATTTTTTTAGGAATTATTAATATTTATAAATTATCATTAGATCATTCTATTATCAATATTAATAATAAATTATGATTATAAATCTAATCACTATAAATGAGCAAACCAAAAAGAAGAATAACATTTTTTTCGTATCAAATAACAACTTATCTTAACTTATTCATCCAATTTTTTCAAGTTTGATCTTTATATTTAATAGAATCCAAATAATATCATATTAATTAGGAGTAGTTATTTGATGATAAATTCATAATCATTGTAATCCATTGACCATTACATGTTCTTATTTAGGTCTCTTTAGTCAACCACAATAATTATGATATTAATTTTAATATTAGATGAATATGGAAAAATAATTTATAGTTATATTTGATAATAATATGTATATAATTAATTTTTATGGGATTATAAAGTAAAAATTAATATTTAGGTTTTTATTTAAATACAATATATCATTCATTAAAAATTACAAAAATAATCACATTACTAATGTTTTCATTAAGAATCACAATTAAAACTATTTTGAAATTGTTTTCAAAAAAAATATAAATCATTATGAAATATCTATTTCATTATGATAATGAATACAGGAATGTGTACTCCATTATAAAAAATTATAACTAAAATTCATATTATGAAACATGAATTAATGGAACAAAATTATTAACATGTGATGATGAAAATAAACTATAACTAAGTAATATATATATATATATATCGGTTATTATTTTTCGCAATCAACCATCATTATGACCCTCCACTAGGATGGAGTTCAATATTATATTCATCCCCATGTCAAACATATAGTTTTCCAATAGTTGGAAACTTGCATCAATGGTTTAAAATACTCAAATATGAAATATTACCCACAATAATCCCATTATAATATAATGGAAACCAACAACCAACACCATATAATTGGTATAAAATGATAAAAATGCCACAATTATTTGTTAAATTTCATAAAAGTTAAATTTATAACAATAAATCAGTATAATGTAATCCACTAAATAAGTGACTCAATAACTCCATGATCCGAGCTTAAATTGTCAAGTTCAGTCCCTAAATACCCCTTACAATCCTATCAAAAAAATGTATATATAGGGGTTAGTATGAAACGTTTAATGAGTAGGATCCTCTGCAACACCCCTTGTAGAAATATTAAATGTGTATAATAATTCCCCAATTTATTAATAACATAACTAACAAACAACTTTGTATCTCAAAAAAATTATATCGGATTTTAAGGGATCACACAGAAAATTATACATCCAGTTATAATAAGGCAATAGCAATCGAATATAATACATGGAACCCTTTATCCATATCCACACTTGATTTCATCTCTCATACCCCAATGTTAATCATCTTGTTCTAATAAATTTCCTAAATTTTGAAAGTGTAAACCATAAAGAGTCTAATCTGGTCCGGACCACAGCTGTACCTATCCCATCTTATCAAAGTTTCAAATATGTCATGAAAAATAAAAAAATTATATAATATCACAAACCAAAAATGTATACACCACATACCTCCTATCCAATTTGAACAATAAAACCATGTTGGAGATAATCATGGACATGATGGTCAACAACGTTAGTCTATTCTCCTACAATGTATTACCCCTACATTTTTATATTATATAATCACTAGGAATAACAAAATATTTTTCAATCCATTACTAATATTATACTAAAAACTATATATGTCTTCAATGTATTACTTTCGAAGGTAAATTTTGGAATACAGGGTAGTTACCAGTTTGTTCTATGACCAATCTCGACATTGATGAGAAACTACTAAAATATATAGGTTTTAGTATAGGAATAGTTTTCATGAATAGTCCCCCCAGACCTAAGCCCCAACTAACCCAATCTCACATCCCAGAAGATATGGGCTGGAAACAATCACCAAGTCGGCATATCCAACATGTGGGAGGCATTTTCCACAGTACCTGTATCCATACACCCGTCCCCCAAAAAATATGTAAATGAAAAACCATGTAATCATGGATGAAAACACTAATGATACCCACTCAGAGTAAGGTAAAAAAAGTGAATTGAATGGGTCCAGAATATAATCCCAACTCAAATGGAAAAGTAAATTCTCCTAGATCTCATCTATTAAAACCCCTACCAGAAGGGTTGGTATAGTAAGCTGACTGAATGTCGCTAATGGGTACCACGTCCGTCGGGTCACCCTGACGAACCCCTATCTATATTCCACCAAGGAATCCATCAAAGCATCCAATTATCTATAGAATACCAGACATGTTCTGTCAAAGATCATGTAGGGTTGAGTAAAAAATACTCAGTAGGGACCCCAAACTACTAAGGTGTCACTAGGAATTATACCACAAATGAGTCACAAGAAGAATACCACAATAAAATTACATGATGAAAACAAAAAAGGAATCAATAAGAAAAATAAAAAAACTAATTACTAGATGAATTCCACAATGTAATCAAATGAATTATACAATAAATCATTCACTATGAAATACATGCAATAGACTACCGAAGAGGTACAGAAAGTGTATCCTATAAGAAGTGTAATCAAGAGAGTCATTAGACTCAAGAAACAATAGGTATATGTCCATGTTAAAAAAATAGGATTTTCATAATAATACAAAGTACCCACAAGTGGTAACACACAAAGAGTAGGTAACACACGAAATGTCGATAACACAAAGAGTGTAGATAACACACAGAGTATTGAAAACACATAGAGTATTGGTAACACATAGAGCTTCGTCAAAGACTAGAGGAACCATGCCCTAGTGGGACATAAGAGTGCCCAATCAGAATAGATAAGACACATAGTCTATGTAAAATACATAGATTAGTTATCAAACTTATTCTAGGTAAGATGCATAGTTTAGTTAAGACACACATTCTAGGTCACAATCTACCATAGGATTTCTACACGTAATGAACATGTGACGGTAGAACATAATACTCAATCCAATGGTTGTAATACAGCTTCAACAAAAACCCATTGGGAGTATCTTAAAATGACCGTGTCTTCATGAGGTTCCCATCAATGAAAATAGATCGTCTTATTATAACATATTTTGAATGATATGGTAATTTTAATGAAAAAGGGACATATGGGTCTGGTTACAGTCTATCCATGTGGGGTCGACCATACCTGGCCCATATTTGGGTCCACTAACCAAAACCGATGGGCTAGGCCCAACCTGTTGTGCCACCCAGGGCATCAATAATTCTTCATCTTGGCCTACTAGAGCAGGCTGGTTTTCTCCAGCTAATATGTTGCACCAATCATGTCGCCTCCACATCATGTAACCAATAAACGAGTTTATCCCACCTACTACAATTGGTCTATGATATAGTGTACCACACAGTCCTACATGGAAGGTTTCAATATCATCAGTCCACTCTACCATAGCCTACCCTAGCCCCAACACCCATCGCCCCCATGGCTGCACCTAAGCGGGCTACTCCGTCACAGTCAGGTTCCCCTAAGTGGACCCTACTTTAGTGGGCCTCCACTGTCATTATTGTGGTCCATTTTTATAACCAAAAGGTTCACCTAAATCACCTAGTCACGAAATAAACTATTATGAGATTCAAACAATCTTTACATCACCCATGGGTTCTATCCACGTTTGGGATCTGCTGACAATTTCACGGTGTGATCATGAGGTCCCTTCAACGAATAACATATAAACAGGTGAAAGTAGAAGCACAAGAAACCCCTTACAACAACCCATACCTTTGTTCATATCATCCATAGTCTTTTATTATTAGTAGGCTCACTAAAAAAGAGGCATGAATCAGAACTATCTAATTCTCATTTAATCACAAAAAACTAATGGTGAATACTCAATATATAATCCCTTTTTTAATCCATACAAGATAAATCCCAATGCGCAAGAGAAATCAAACTGTGGATCGACCTGTTAGTGGGTAGGTAAATTTTTTAATTTAGAAAGGAAGAATGGGGAATGTAAATGATGTAGAAATTGACCCCAATATCATGTATTGGATCAATCATTGATGAATCATGAGTCCTCTATTTTTCATTCATTAATCACCCAATGGTAGTTTTGAATCAAATCGTCAATCTTCCGCCACCATTGTTCACAGATGATATGATTTTCCAAAATATTTTCCTGTATTTTTTTCTAGAGCCTCCAGGTATCAGGAATTTTATCTTGTATCCCTTCAATTCTATTAATTGAATAAATTCACTTCAGCATCATTGTTTCATAACATTGTAGCATCTCCATGATATTTACTTTATGAAATGAAACAACTTCCTTGTTGATTCATCCTCATGAAACATTAAATTAAATATAAAATAAACATTATATGTTTATTTTTATTATTATTGAAAACATATGAAAAATATTTTCCTTACTCTCCCTGCACCTGTTAAGGATAGGTCATGCCTAAGAAAAACCCACTAATCTGAACACAATAGTTCCCTCAGATTTCAAATCCAAGCACTCATTCAAAAGATATGAAATCATTGAAAGAACCTTATTTTTAATGTACCTAAAAAATAATAATTATTTATTCCAGGCATGTTGGGAATTTTAATTACTTATCCTCTCAGTTCCTACTCTCAAAATTTTCACATATAAATTTCAAAAAATATACAAGTAAAATAAGGGACATTGAATTCACCCAACCATAGAGATTTATGTCCCCAAAAACCAAATGAAGTGATAAAAAATAAAATGGGGATACTGATCATGAATCTACACCTCCCACCCACTAGTGTTGTCCAGGAGATTCACAGGATTCTTTTGAATTCACACTAGATGAATCAACCCCCATATAAGTTTTATATCCTATCGATCCTCGATCTCCACTGGGTACATCATGATAGTTTCACTGTCATCATGTCCATCTTTCCATTTTCAATTATGAATAAAGGGTCATATATGTATCTCTGTTGCTAGGACATGTGGAATACATCATAAACCCTCTCTATCTATGGATGTAGAACCACGAACATCCCCACATTTCTTACCCTACGTAGTTTTAGAAATGTTCTGATGAAATTCAATGTTGACCATCTTCCCCGACCAAATCTATGCATCCCACTTTGAGGAGGAACCTGAAGGAACAAATGGTCTCTCTTATAAGACAACAAGGGTATATTCCGCATATCATCATAAGAATTCTGACAACTCTGTATATTCTTTATTAACTCTTGGATGAGCAGTACCTTTTCAGTAATAGACTGCAATAACACTGGGCCCATAAGCGCTAACTCTCCAAGGTCAGTCCAGAAATGCAGTGACCTATGAGGTCACCTATACTGGGACATGAATAGTTCTATAATGATGGTTCATTTTTAGATTTGTTTTGTATTCAAACTCTCTCAGAGGTAGGTGATCCTCCAAACTAGATCGAAAATCGAGGATTCAAGCACGTTTCGTGTCTTCTTGGTCATGAATAATTTAATCCTTCAAATCATCTATTTGTAGGTAGAGATGTGTGCTCAAGCACAATGGAATCAATAAAACTCCCATAAAATATCTTACACAACTATTGTGTAAATCAACCATCACAATCAGAGACTATCGTACATTGGAATCGATGGATTCAAACCATATTCTATTTGTATAGGCTTCTAAAATTCTATAATGAACCATGTTTCTGAAATGATAGAAAGTGGGCCGACATGGTTTGTCGGTAACAATCACCTAGATGGTATTGTTCCCCCTGGATGTATGTGGTATGATTTCAACAAATTCCATTTATATTCCATTACACGTCCACTCTGCTACCTTAAGGGGTTGAGTCAAACTCCCTGGAACCTAGTGCTTACCCTTCACTTGCTGACAAGTGAGGCATTGAGAGAAAAACACCACCACTTCATTCTTCATCCCTAGCCCCTAAAACTAATGTTGGTGTTCCTAGTACATTTTTTCCTTTGAGGATGTTCTACCAAAGGGGATGTATAGAACTCCTTCAACATCTCCACATGTGACATCACTTGTATAATTGTCCATCCTCTGAAAAGGATGACGTGATCCCCCCGCCCTTTTGAATATCCATTATGGTCTTTCCATGTGTAATCTTGATCTTGTGATGTTTAATATCTGGTATCTTAGAGCTATGTCTCCCTAACTCACCGTGAAAGTGGAGGGGTAACCCCCATCAACTGGAGATAAGTTCTTTCATGTCAATCAATGAACTATATCTAATGATACACCAGTTCTTCTAAGGCCACCTTCAGTAGTAGTCAACTCAATATCCGGCTGAGAACATCTTCCACCACATTCCCCATCCCTGGAGTATAGACTATCTCTAATTAATAGTAATGTAGGAAATCTATCCCACAACATTGTCACATGTTCATATATTATTGAGAAACGATATACTTGAAATTTGTTTTTGTCTTAATATATGTTAAACCACCCACCCATAATGTAGTGTCACTACATATTAAATGCAAAAACTACCAGGGCTGTAACACCCTGACCACAACATCCAGAAGATGGTGCATTATTTTAATACATTAGCATGATTACAAGGAATCAAGTGCCAAAGGACCGATTAGTTTAGTAGTCTTGGAAACAGGATACATACATAAGATCAAAATTACAACTTGAATAGATAAACAACACTAAATTATTCCATTAGAAACATCAAAGATTCCTAGGTTGTGCCTGCAAGTAACTAATATCTAACTGCTTCATATCCTGGGAATATGAAACATAATAAAGGGGTTATCTCAAATTCTCAGTAAGAGTATGTAATACAATAGAAGATAACATAAACATTATTCATGGTGAATAATTAAAAACACATTACTTTATAAGTAATTAAAATGAACACTTTATGGAAGAAATATGAGCTGGGTAAATAATGCCATTATAAAACATAGTCATGGGTATTTTGCTAATATAATAACTATATGAAATATCAATATCTAATCTCATAATGATGGAATGCATAATGTCGGACATCATAACCACATAGTCATGGCCTCCTTCCATGACTACCAATAATATTTTTTGAAGGCCTTATGCAAAGACACTAGTATGTCTCATGAGACCTACCAATGCATCGAGGATAAATAGAGGGCTCCACCCATCAGTTACTAAGTCCAATTCATTTTTCATATGAAAAGTTTGACAAATATTCTAAATATCCATATTAAAACTAGCATATAAAGTGTCAATATTTTAATCACGAACCCTAAATGGTATAAAAATAGCACATCCATAGTCAAACATAAATCATTAAATACAATGTGAATAATTGTATTACAATAGATTAATCTTAATCGAGAATAATTAAGGATATTTACATAGATTAAAATAATCATCAAAACTATTTTACAGAAATACCCCCATTTTTTCTTGAAATCATTTAAAAGTCATTATTTATCAGGAACCCTTTTAAAATAGATTTTTCAATCAAAGTGTCCCATAAAACATTATAACTTTTAAAAGGAATTTTAATTTTAAAACATTAATGTCCATATAAATAAATCCTTCAAACCATTTTTAAAATGTGGAAATTAATGATAAAGATAAATCATTTAAAATGATATTTTTATTAGAGTTCCTAACCAAAAGAGAGACACTTGAATAAAAATAATTTATATAATAAAAACTTTATAATATCATGATAATAAAGGGATTCATCATATAATATGTCAAAGTACATTATATACACCATATAAATGTGAATTTGATTATAACATCAATGAAGTCTCAATGGAATGTAAATTGAGAAGAAATCCCTTATAAAGATTGTATCCTTAGGTTATGAATAATCCAATGATATAGTTATGTGTGAAAAATATAAATACACTAAATATGATTTGATATTAAGTGTAAATCAATCATTTTGCATTCATAAATATTCTAGTAAAAACCACACCAATGACTTGGATGTTTAACTCAATTAATGGAAATTGATTTAAGATTACTCTTATCAAGTTCAAATCAATGACATGAGAAATTATCAATGGAGTGATTGTGTGTATCAAAATTTTATCCATAAAAATTTTAGTGTAAATTACTACATAAATAATAAATAGTAATTCCACACATAATCTTGTGGTAAAAACAATCAATAAAGCATGCATGAAGCCAAATGAGTGGAAATTGATATTGGAAATTCCCTTACCTATTTGGAAACACCTGAAATAGATACCCCATAAAAGATGGATCATACAATAAAGACATAAATACAGATAAATTAAATTATATTAAACCAATAATACAATCATGGTCAGTACATACACAACACAATAAGAAATAGTGGCTAATATAGAATGAATCTCATGAGAATAAAAAGTGATATGGAAACCCTTTATCATGTTATCATCAATCGAGTCGTATGAATAGAAGTTAATAAAAACCAAATGAATCATATAATACCATGAATATAAAGAAAAACATGATATTATATATCAAATGGTAGTATATAATACACCACATGCAATAAATAAGTGGCAGACAATGGAAATCTCACTGACTATAAAATTATATAAGAAACCCCTAACCTCAAGTCCGACTTGTCCTGTATGTTCCATGTTCATCCTAAGAAATAAAATAATTTTAATTTATACATGATTATAAATTTTTTTCATTTTTATTATTATCCTTTTATATAATTTATTACATTTTTATAATTATTAGTTAATTATTTCAGTTCATATTGAATATTTTATCAATGTTCAGAACTTGAGTCCTAAATGAACTTGTTATTATTACAATCTGTCCATGTGGTCAAAATTAAATTATCTAAAGAATTATATACATGATTTATATATCATATATATATATATATATTATATATCATGTATATAAATTAATTTATAACAGTACATCACATTTGGAGATAAGAAATGAAATGCACCGTTCAGGGAGACGGTAAGCCTTACTTACACATGAACGCTACTATCATTTCTTTTTTTATTTTCATGGTATCAAAAAATAATTATACATAAGAATATTATAATTCAAGTATAATATCATATATAATATAATTATCACTATCCTTTATATATCCCAAAAATGGCATTAATGAGTCATATCACTTTGAGGGGCGGTAGTTTGAACTTTCTCAAATGAAATTACCGCGTTTACCCATAATGGAAACCATAATGGTATGAAATAAATTGACAATACAGAATAATAAACATAACATAAACATAATATATTTCATATATAAATATAGTTCCATCTTAATGGTCACCAGGAGGGGCGTTAGGAGATAATTGAACAATCATCGTTTCGTGAGGCGTTAGTTTTCCATCCATAGAAACAATGTGTTATTTACCCATTAGAAGGAGGTGTGTGTAATTATAGATTCAATAAATCTCATATAAAAATCCTAGTATACTAGGGATACTGGTTTTTTTATAAATGAAAAGAATAAATTGAATTTAGTTGTTGTAGAAGTAAAAGAAAAGAAAAGAAGTTATGAGAAATCATTAACTTTAATTTCGGTGCCTCCATTTAGTTTGAACCAAAAGGACGTTGTGAAGTGACTTATGCCTAAGTAAAGGATTATATGTGGTATGGAGGGATATTTAAATATTATTTGGGTAGGGGATGGATTTTTCAAGGGGCATGAGAGGTGTGAGTAATGGGTTAGAAGTGGATTTCTTTTTATAAGGGAGAGGAGGGGCCCTTTAGGATTGTTTAAAAATGTTATTTTATTAAAAACACAAATTCATTTTCAAATGGTCCACAACTCATTAAAATATAAGATATGATGGATCATGTTCTAAATAAAATCATCTAATAAAAATTGGACAGGTTTTGGATATTTTCTTAATATTAATAATATTATTTATTTAAATAATTTATTAATGTGGTGAATAAGACATCATTAATGTGTCATGAATAATTTAATTTATTTGATGACTAAAAAGAAAAATTTCCATAATATAGTAAATATTTTTATATTTACAGTTAATATTTATAGTCAAAATGATGAGTTATATAACACGATGTAAAAATTGATATAGTAAAAGATATTTGTTAATGTTATTTTTTTCATTATATTAAGTAAATTAAAATGAAGTGTCATTCTCACTCTTAAGTTCCTCAATGGGGTGCCAAAATCGACCCATGGATGACCAGGGTCGGCCATGACTCATCCAATAATGTTTAGACAAGTTTTAACATAATTTTTTATTATTTTAATATTCTGTATACATTGAATTACCCAATATACATATAACCATGGTAAATAAAATTAAAAAAATATTATTCACCAAAAAAATATTATCATCTTATTGAACCAAATTTTGAATACTAATACCAACCATGTATTTTAGGTTTTCCAAATTCAATTCATAGAAGTGGTAAAATTTCATTTACATGAAAAAGTTAGTTTTTTAAATACTAATAAGTGGTTTAACTCTTCATCAAAAATTGATGTTTTCCAGAAAAATACCAAAAATTGAGCCAAATATTTATTTGATCTTCCGAATTCAAAAACTATTTCTATTTTACCCAATTCAAAAAATAGAAGTTTCATTAATTAATTTAAAATTAATTACCACTATCAATACAAATAGCATGTTTTTAAGAAACAATAACTATCAAAAGATTTATACGTGTTTATGTATAATTTAATGTGAAATTAATTCCCATGACTAACATTGGATTAAATGGAAAAAATATAATCCAAATATACTTCCAAACCATTCAAATGTATAATATAACACTATAAATTATTTTGAGTAAAAAAGTTGTTTTCAATTAAAATTTAGTATTATTTACTATTCCCCCAAATATGAAAGTTGTCATTAAAACACCGAAATTTTATCAAAAATAAATTTTTGTCTCCCAGTTTTAAATAAGTAGTTTATTTGGTCAAATTAAATATATAAAACTGTTAAATATTGTATTTAAAAATGGATCTCTATTAAAAGGTAGTAAAATTTCATTTTTTAAAAAATACTTCCTTTATCTGAAAAAATGACTTGCTTTTTATATTATGTCTAAGAAACACATAATATGGATGTTAAAATTATATGGAATATATAAAATTCAAAATTCAGTTAATACTATTCATAAATTATTTTGAACTTCTAGTTTGGAAAGTCACCGTGCGCTCGAACATGGGGTTTTGTGAGGTGCAAGCTATTGAATTACTTTAAAGAGATAATGTACTGTGATGCCATGGTGTGTTACAACTGCCAAGTCTATATAGTGGGTCGAATAGTTCTACTCATGTGGTCTCAGCTTCCATGAACCATAGGCAATCACTGCTTTCCCCTACATCAGGACACAACTGAGCCTTTTTCCTAATGCGTCATAGGACTCCACGTACATGAGTCCCTCCTCAGGAAATATTACCATGAGAGTTCTCACCAAAATATACCTCACCTATAGAAAAATCTCTTGGAAAATCTCCATCTACATAAACGGGTTACCATTTTATTTCAAGGATGTCATAGATGTTCCTACAATTGAAAAGTATAGTAAGATCATCTTTTATTACCTAGCCTACCTAAGGAAACTATGTACCTCAGTAACATTATTAGGTAGATCGAATGTAATCATTGCCTCTAGATTTTCTAGATCTACTTTAACTCCAACATCTGAAATGACGTGTTCTAGAAATATGAGATCTATTATCCTAAAATGACACTTCGAGAGATTTCCATAAATCTGGTTCAATCAGAGTAAGTCTAGGACCATCCTCAAGTGTATCATGTTCTCCCCCATGGACGCCGAGTACAATATGATGTTGTTAATAAAGTCCTCTACAAACCAGTCTATGATGGACTGGAAGATGTTGTTATTGAGTCCCATGAAAACTTCTTGGGAATTATTTATGACAAAATGCATCACTATGTACTCACATTGTCCATTATTACATATAGGGTTCGTCTTCGGGATTTCCTCCTCCAGAACACAATGCTTTTGATAGCCTGATCTGAGATATATCTTTGAGAAATATCTCGCTCCATTCAGCAGATTTAAGAGGTCATCAATCCATGCATAATGATAATTTTTCATTACATTCACATGTTCCCATAATAGGATGTACACACATAACCTCAATCTCTTATATACCTTCATTGAAAACAATACTAGGGTATCCCAAGGGGTAACACTGGGTCTCACAAATCCATTCCTCTGAAAGTGCTCTGGATATCCACTTAATTGACAAAAATATAAAGGATTCAGTAAATATTTTATTGTGGATATAAGTTTCATCCCAAGGTATAGGTCAATGAATAATTCTATCTTTATAAGATGAGATAGTCTAGGATCATCTTCTAGAAAAATTATTCATAATCATCCACATCCACATGATTCTAAGGACTCATCTCACACACAACACCAAGGGTCATGCCAGCCATCTGATTTGTGATTGTATTCACCTCTAATTTATGATTTCATCCTGTGATTATCCAGTATCAATATCATTTATAAAAGAAAACTTGGTCGCATCCCCTAGGATAGACCTTATTATGTACCTAAAATAATCAATCTGAGCAAGAACTATGGACAACCTGTCTATATCCAGAATAATTTCCTAAGGCCTCATCGCTGCCTCCATGAGATCCCAATCGGAACTCCCCCAATTAGTAAGGGAACAATATCCGCACCAGTGTGTTATCATAAAATCATTTCCCATGGTAGTCACTAAGAATAGGAATCTATTCTATGCTTCTACTGGAATCTCTGTGTCTCGAACAAGGGTCATGTTATAAAAAAATTAATATCATCTCATGTCTATATAAACTACAGGTAGAGTGTGAAATAGACAATTTTTTTTACTAATCATCCTACGAGTCTCAAGATCAGTAGCCTCTATTGCCAATAGATGGACTCTCCCCAGTCCAACTACTCCCTGAGCATGGGGTGGACAGCCTGGGGGAGGAGGTGGTAGTGAATTGAAAATTTTCCCAACAATTTCCACTCATTCCACTCCTCTCCCACATCTTCTATCTAGAAGACCACCATGTTAATGCATCCTTCACTTCGTCAGTGGTCCCACAACCTTCTCTTGGTTGGTCAAATGGCTTGTTAGAGAATATATTTCCAGATTCACCCGACCACCACACGAGTTAAAAAGTCAATCCAATAATTGACTCAGTCTATCTTGGGAGCCCCACAGTGCTGATATCATGTCCTAGGGTCATCCCCTTGACTGTTTGGTCCTCTTGGACACCTGCGATACCTTTCAGCTACTCGCTTCTGAAGGGCGGCCTACCTGTCTTCCTATGGTAGATCCCACCATCGGTTCCATCTCCACAAGAAATCTCTCTATGAGTAGAGCTCGCTCCAGCACCACATCTTATGCAGGGATGCTATGGGATATCATCGATTCCATGATCTCCTAGTATAGTCCCTAATCAGAGGTACATGACCTAATGAATTGGTCCTGAACCATGTCTGTGGTGTTGTAAGAATGATATGTGAATCTCATCGACTACAATACTACTAAATGGATTCCCTGCTATAGGTATAATATATCTTGTATTCACATAGAGTGTAACATTGATGGAAGGAAGTCCTCCTTGAAGAGGTGATCGATGTATGACCTGGATAGTATCGTCTCCTCATGCGTCTGAGTTGTTAGGATCCACTGTGTCCCTACCATGACCTAACGAAGGGTCATAACATGGAAAACACTCTATTTGGGAGGTTTATTCACATATAAAAAGACATAACTCACCACCTCCAAACTAGTCTTATGCTACCTATGAATTTTTAGTCAACAAGGATATCTTATGACTTCTCCATTACATATGGTTTTATTTTTTGAAAATTACATACACTTTTTTTAAGTTCTAAATATTTCTTATGTTCTTTATTTTTCATAAGATCCAACGTTGTAATTACATTATGCTTACAAAAATATCATTACATTTTTCCATTTTGATAGACTTACAGATCTGTCATTCCGATTTTCCATTCTGTTATAAATACAGATCTGTCATTACGATTTTTCATTCAATTTTTATGATTATGAATCCGGTGTATATGTGATTTAGTTTTTATGATTCCAAATTTGGTGTATATTTTATTCATTTTTATGATTCCAAATACATTGTATATGTTATTCAGTTTTTATGATTCCGAATCCGGTGCATATGTGATTATGTTATTATGATTCTGAATATTGGTGTATATGTGATTCAATTTTTATGATTCTGAATCCGGTGTATATATGATTCAGTTTTTATGATTCTGAATCCACTGTATATGTGATTCAGTTTTTATGATTCCAATTATGGTGTATATGTGATTCTGATTTTATTATTCCGATTCTGGAACAAATGAGATACCTATTTCACAATCCAATTTCCTTTTCCTTATGAATCTGTGTTTGGGATAATGTTATTCTTAAGAATCAATTTTCTTGATTTCATATGATTACATTTTATTGATAATGTTTTAGATGATTTAATGTATAGTTCCAATAATATTGGATTCTAAGTTTTCTTATAGATTACATTTATCTTTAACTTAATATCATTTCTGTTACTTGAAACGATGTCATACAATCTGTCATAAACTATCAATTTTATGTTTGACACGTTTCCAGGTCTCTCTGAACTTTACGGAAAGTATGACCTTTGGAAAATAGAAGACCATTATGAAGTATTTACTATAAATACAAGCCCATTTGAAGGGAAAATAACATCAACTTCGATGATTTCATTTTATGGAAAATAGTTGTGAAGTGATTTCTAAAGAGAGAGGCTCTTACAACTCTCAGTGCTTTGTGAAGATGTTGTGAACAACTTGTTCATGCATGAAAAACTTGTTCAGACAAGATTAGTGCAGACTTCGATCATGCTGATCATGGGCTTCTGGGTTTGGAAGTCAGAGGTTCTGATTTCAATCTAAATCGAGGGCTTGCGGAGATATTTAGACAGATATTGATCTTTGGATTGAGGGATTACCTGGGTTTGGTTAAGAGAGACTTTATTTAATTTATAAACCATGGAACCTTAATCCAAGGTTGTTGGAAACCCTTCTCTTTGTCTTAAAATAATCGTATTGTTACTTTTTTACTATTACAAGTTGTTTTAATTCTGTTGTTGTATGTAAACTTTGTTAATTATAGAGAGTATAACATTCTTATACTTTTAAATTCTGTTCTCTGATTATATAACAAATTCTATAGGCTTTAAGGTAGAATCTTTCTTTTATGAAAATAGAAAAGGTCACTTTAAGAGGTCTTTTGAATGGTTGTTTAACCTTGTTAAACACAACTTTAACGGTTCCTATGGAGTTTTTAAAGTATACAATTCACCCCCATCATTTCTTTGAGAATCAATTTTTACATATTCAATCATCCTGATTTGTATCATAGGTTGCTGACATGATACACTATACCAATCTCAATATTGGTATAAGAGGAAGGCAACCTCATACTCTAATCCAATATCACAATTGTTATAAGTGGTTGGTGACCTCGTACCTAGTACCAATCTCACAATTGGTATCAAAGGATGTCTACATCATACTCTAAACCAATCTCACAATTGGTATCAATGGAAGGATACCTCATACTCTAAACTAATCTCAAAAATTTTATCAGAGAAGGTCTCTGAATTACTTATATCTACATATATGTTTTCATGCCCAAGTATTCCTTTTCGTATGTTCTTCATATTTTTTTTAAAATTTTACTACTAATATGTTTTGTGGAATGAAATTCCTATTAGTATGGCAGACATTCATGTTGGATCTCTAGATAATCTCAATCCTACTAGAGCACCGATCTTCAATGTAAATGACTAAGCATACTGAAATGTTTTAATGACGACCTTTGTAATAAACACAAGTGTAGACAACTACCTTTTGTTAACTAGAGATTATAAGATTCCTGATGAGGAACTTAGAACCTTCACTAATCCGGAAAAGGTGGAATATCATATGAAATTTAAGGGACATAATAGATTGTTATGTTCCATGAATAGAAATTTTTTACCCAAATTTCATCCCATGAATCTGCAAATAAGATTTGGAAGAATCTTGATATAACTCACTTTGGAACATCCAAAGTTATTGAAACAAGAAAGGCAATGCTCAGGGCTGAGTATCATGGATTCTACATCCTCTATGGAGAACCAATATGTATGCTTCAACAAAGATTTATGACTATAGTTAACATCTTACAATCCATGGGTGAAAAAGGTTTAGATTATGAAGATCATGTAGAAAAGATTGTATAAATCACGCCTAATGAATGGGAATCCCTGAAAACTGCTATAGATGAGAATAGGAAAGTTACTCAGATTTCTCTTGATGAACTATTTGCAACTCTTAATCAACATGAAACCAGGATGAAGAGAGATGGTGATAATATTAAGAAGAAGATTGGAAATGGAGGTGTTTCTTTTACAACTACTTCAAATCATATGAATGCCAAGACTGCTGAGAGACCTAAAAGATCAAAATCGAAGATGGTCAGCATTCAATCTGAATCCAGTGAAATTGAAGCTTTAGAAAATGAGTAAGCAAATTTTTCTCAAAGGATGAAAATTATTGTTAGGTAGAAAAAGATTCAAAATAGATACACAAATAATGATGTAAAGGATAAGAAATATAGAGAAGTGACATGCTATTAATGTAGAATAATTAGTCATATCAGATCTAATTGTCCCTTTCTTAAGAAGAGAGATAAAAAAATACATGAATTATGAAAGAAACAAGAAGAAGTTATACTGATCAAAGAGCAGGAATGTGTTGACTGCCAATGCTACATTGACTGCCATTGGTGGATATTATTCTGGTGAATCTTTAGAATATGAATCTTCTGGGAAAAATAAAATTGGCCTAGTAGCTAGATCTCCATTTTAAAATCATTATCTTATTCCTAAGGTACGAACTACTAAATCCTTAACCAATATGTCTTTAAGTGAAAATTTTCCAGATATAAATTTTTCTTCAAATGAAGATTCTTCTTCAGCAGATAATGATAATGATTTTCCTTCCTATGAGTAAGTTTCTAGATTTTATAAGTCGTTAAAAAATATAAATTGTAAATTTTCTAGGAAAATTGAAAAAGCAAACTCTAGAGAATCAATTTTAACAAATGAAATTTTAGATATTTCCAAAGATCTTGATGAGAAAAATTATGTTTAAAAAAATATTTCTATGAAAAATGAGGAAGTTAATTCTATGAAGGATAAACTTTCTAAGGATCTTAAAAATCTATTTTTAGAAAAAGATGTTTTAGAGAAAATGCTTAACTCTACATCTATAATTCATAAGGATAATAATTTAGTCCTGAGTCTAAAATCTGAAATATTTTCCTTGAAGAAACATCAAGAAAATTGTACATTTGGTAAAGAAACGTTTTATAAGATGTATTCTTAGATTCCACCTCATGGTAATAATCATGGATTAGGTTACTCTCCTTAAAACCTATTTTTAAAAATAATTATTTTGTTTCTTCTAAAGCCCCTTTTTGTACGAATTTCCAAAGTCGTGGGCATTGGAAAAAAAACTGTTCGTTAAATAAAGTGCACTCCCTTGGATTTCATCAAACTTATTTTTTAAAACAAATATGGTTACCCAAGATTTTATTATAAAATAGTTCTTGGATCCAAGAATGTTTGGATTCTAAAATCCTACTTCTTTATTTTTTAGGAAAAAGAAAGAAGTACCAACAACCTATGGTACATGGATAGTGGATGTTCCTAGAACATGACTTGTAACAAAGACTATTTCAAGAATAATTTAAAATCAAAAGGTTGGTAGGTAACTTTTTGTGATAACTCTCAAAGGAAAATTTTCGGTATAGGTAACATTATACTTCTTGGTGAAGTTGTTATTTTAAATGTTCTTTTTGTTAAAGGGGATATCATTCTTAAATTCATCAAAACACAAGGGAAACGTGCTAATATTTTTATGAAGCCTCTACCTTCCGATATATTTGAATACATTAAACAGAAGATATGAATGATTTTTTAAGGTAATCATTCATATATACTTCTTGTTTAAATAATTTCCTAACATTAAACCACTCCTTATTTTATGGGAAGTACATCTGTTTGTTTATTTTATTTCATTAAACTCTTTTTGTTTCTATAGGAATGTTTTCAGATTTAAATAATTCAAATTTAATATTTAAAATTTGAAAATTTTAGATTTGAAAATTTCAGATTTGAAAATTTTGGATTGGAGAATTTTGGACTTGATAATTTTGGATTTGAGAATTTCAAATTTGATTATCTCATATTTAAAAATCTTGGATTTGAAAATATTAGATTTGAAAATGTCAGAATTGAAAACATCCAAGAAAAATTATTATAATTCCTATAAATCTCTCATAGTATTCTAAATGGTAAACATTCATACTCTTTATTTTCATTATCTTACGTTTTAGTTATTGGCATTTAAGAATTTCATAAATTCTGGTTTACTTGACTTCAAAATTTTGGAATTCCTATTTTCTATATCCATTCTCAAAATGTCAGATCAGATCAGGTTTTTATCAGCCGTTCGATTATTTTATGTAATTTGAAAATCCATATCCATGTCTATATAGTGGGTTCCTCATTTTAAAGTATCACACCATCCGTACTGATATTAGTGCCTATGTTATATTGTCATCAATGCTTTCGTTCTGATGTTCTATATCACCCTTAATGACTCCAGAATCCTCAGCAGATCACATACCAGTTAGCAAGGAGATTGAGTACTGGTCAATATTTAGGGAAAGGTTTGTGTCCCAAAAGTTCTTTGAAATATATGGCTCCCTTATTTCTAAGGTGATATGATCTAATGGATGTGAAAGTGTCTGTGTAGCTAAGGAGATATCTCAGGATGCATTTTATCCTCACGTCCTTATTCAATTCTATGAATTTGTTACATTCATTCCAAATAACATTAAGGAGATGTTTAATTTCAAATGCTATGATAAATCATATACGGTCCCCAACATAAAGGCAACAAATGTTCTTAACATACCATATTAAGGGGAGGTTATTCTTTGGTCTTAGAAACTCCCTAAGAAATAAGGCTCTTTTGAAATAGTAAAGGCTTTGGATTTTATTGTTTTTATGCATGTTAAGAATCTGATGATTATTAATTTTTCAATGAACCACAAGATGGTGGCTCTCTGGATGCATGGATTTATTATTCTAAGAAAGGGAGATAAGGATTCTCTAAAGATATGTGATATCTTTTTGTTATACATTCTTCTCAACCTAAGGATGATCAACTTGGTGAAGAACATCTTTCTCACCATCTAGGAAATAAAAAGTGGATCCATAAGATCAAAGATCCTTATGTACCCAGAAACTATTTCAAGGATAATTGTTATGTGTCTTCAATAATTTAATGTTCCATGTCGATCAATCTCAAAGCCTTTCAATATTTTGATGCTATGTGACAACACTCTAAGGAGGATGAAAGTATAGTTTATTCCAGAATCAAAAAACTTTTATGAAATGGTTTTCTAGAACAATGGTGATGTTTCAGAATATTCAAAATCAGTTCTTAAGAAAAGGAAACTTGATGAACCAAACTTTCCAGCACCAGTTCATGCAGTTATGGTTTCAAAAACTCCTACTTCAAAGAAACCATAAGCATAATTATATGCAATAGTTGCAAAGTGGAGAGAAATGGAATCTATTAAAAAATAAGGAGACCCTTCTTTTGGTCTAAATCCTTCAGAGGAAAAGGCTCTAAAAATCATGCAAGATGAAAAACATGAGAGAAAAAAGGATGGAGAAGATGTTAAAGAATAAATATTTTTGAAGAGAAGTTTTGTCAGTATCTTCTAAAAGCTGTGGAAAAGAAATATCAGGAACTAGAAAAACCTCAAGATGTTCATAAGAAACCCGTGGTCACTCTAGAAATCCAGAAAGAAAAGAAAGTCCTAGATTTATCAAAACCAGTTCCAAAAATGGAATCTCTGATAATCCACGATGATGATGATGATGTTTTAATGGGAAGTGGAAGATTATTTTGGAACTCCTTCATGTTAATGTTACAAATATGTTTCAGTAGAACACGTTGAAGAACTAGTTGAATAAGAACTTGAGGATGAAATAGAAGTTGAGGAAGAGGATGAATTTTAAGATAAAGAATATGTTGAATTTGAACTAGAAGAAGAAATATATAAAGAATAGGTTGAACAAAAAAGTGAACAAGAGGAAGAATATCAAGAAGAAGAGGGACAATGAGGATCTCAACATCATAAGTTTGAAAAAGTAGAAGAAGAACAGGGTGATCTAAATATTTTTATTGTTTCAGATGAAAAATCTCTAGCTCGAGACCCTCTTAAAGGAAAGAATGTTTTTGTTGCTCCATCTGATAAGGAAACGCCTCAGAAGTACTATAATAGAATAGAAATACCAGATTCCTTAACTCTAAGAGGAGTTGAGAAAGGAAAATATGTTTCAGGATTCAAGTCCTCTTCATCTGTTAAAAATTATTTTATTAATCTAAATATATGAATGTTGGTCAGCACCATTGCAGTTATTGCAAACATAGATTCCCATAGTCAAATGATGCATGAAACCTTGAATCAAAAGATGGAATTGACTAATATTCTTATGGACATGGTTGTTAAGAAAGAAGCAGACTTCAATAGTCTTTTGATTGATTACAAAGCTCATAAGTTGACTTGTAAGAAAGTACTTAACTGTACCAAGACTATCAATAAAGAACTAAGACAGCTCGATGACTTAATGGATTCATTAAAAGGAGATTTTAATACTTGTGAAACTTATTTCAACAAGGTCAAGACATCAATCTCTATGAATTCTTGTCATATCAATTCTGTTGGTCGATCTGTTAGCAGTGAGAAGGAAGTCAGAGTAGAATTTGAAAGAAAGGTGGTTGCTCAAGAGAAAAGGACCTTTTCTTTAGAGAAGAAGAATCAAGATCAGGAGATACTAATGAAAATGTTTGAAGAAGAACATAAGGATGTAATGAAACTTAAATCCTTTATAAAAAAGATGTTGTCTGAGTAGAAGAATATTGGATGACTTTTCTTTACATTCCGATGATTTGTTGTAATGTAAACCTTATTTCTAAAATTTTCTTAAAGAAATTTCTTGCATATCTTTCTTTTGTATTTGAATGTATGCTTTCTCAACCATACTGCAACATCATATACTTCTCCATTCCTTTCCCTCCTTTTGACAATCACAAAGGGGGTGAATTAATTTAAATAAAGAAGTTAATCTATGATAAGAAGAATCTAGTAAGGGGGAGTAGGGAAGGAAAGGATAATATCCAAGTAAGGGGGAGTTTTTTTAAGAAGAAATGTATGTCTAAGGGGGAGATATTTTCTTAAGAAAAATTCACTTCAAAGATTAACAATATGATCCCTGGGAAACATAACCTAAGAGGGAGTTATTCATATTAATCAGAAATTTCATTCAAAAGGGGAGATAAGTTTTTTTATACTTGTTTATCTAAGTCAATTTATTATTCATTTGAAAAATTCTTTGTGCTTTCCAAAAATGGGGATATTGTAGAGTCAATAAGGATATCTTATGACTTCTCCACTCTTTATGGTTTTATGTTTTGAATATCACAAACACTTTTTCATAAGTTATGAATATTTTTTAAGTTGTGTATCTCTCTTAAGATCGCGAATTTTAATTCCGTTATACTTACAGATATATAATTACGTTTTTCCATTATGTTAGACTCATAGATCTGTCATTCTGATTTTAAATTTTGTTATACTTACAGATCTGTCATTACGATTTGTCATTCATTATTTATGATTCCGAATCGGGAGTATATATGGTTCAGTTTTTCTAATTCTCAATCTAGTGTATCTGTGATTCAGTTTTATGATTTTGAATTTGGTGTATATGTGATTCAGGTTTTATGATTATGAATCCAGTGTATATGTGCTTCAGTTTTTATGATTCTGAATCTGGTATATATGTCATTCAGTTTTTATGATTCCGAGTCCAGTATCTATGTGATTAAGTTTTTATGATTCCAAATCCGGTGTATATGTGATTCGATTTTTATGATTCTGATTCATGTGTATATGTGATACTGATTTTATAATTCGAGATTCTAGAAAAAATTAGATACCTATTTCACAATACGATTTACTATCCCTTATAAATGAATTTTCTTGATAATGTTATTCTTAAGAATCCATTTTCTTGATTTCTTATGATTACATTTTCTTGATAATGTTACATTTCTTTAAATGTATCATTCCAATAATATCAGATTCTATTTTTTCTTATACTTTACATTTATCATTAACTTAACAGCGTTTATGTTACTTGAAACAATGTTGTACAGTCTGTTATAAGCAAACCATTGTATGTCTGACACGTTTCCCAGTCCCTCTGAATTTTAAGGAAAATATGACCATTGGAGAAGAGTCAACCTTTGGGATGTTTTACAATTAAATATAATCCCATTTGAATGATCAATGAATTTCAACTTCAACAACTGACATTGAAGGAAAAAAGTTGTGAAGTGATTTCTAGAGAGAGTTACTCATACAAATCTCAATTCTTCATGTAGATGTTGTGAACAACTTTTTCACGCGTGAACAACTTTTTTAGACATTCATGTTGCATACTTCGATCATGCTGATCGTGGGATTCTTAGTTTGGAAGATAGAGGTTCTAATTTCCTTCTATATCAAGGGATTGTAGGGATAGAAAGACAGATACCGATCTTCGGATTGAGGGCATACATCGGTTGGGGTAAGATTGACTTTGCTTAAAGTATAAATCAAGGAACCTTTATCCAAGGTTGTTTGACACCCTTCTCTTTGGGTTAAAAGAATCTTATTCTTACTTGAGTACTATTACAAGTAGTTTTTATTCAGCTGTTGTATGTCAAATTTTTTAAAGATTGAATGTATAACCTTTTTATACTTTCTAATTCTATTTCTCTGATTATATAACAGATTCTATAAGCTTCAAGGTATAATATTTCATTTAACAAAATAGAAAAGGTATCTTTAAGAAGTCTTGTGAATGTTTTTTTAACCTTGTTAAACTTGACTTTAATGGTTCCAAAGGAATTATAAAATTATACAATTCACCCCCTCTTGTATTTGAGAATCTATTTTTACATATTTGATCCTCAAAATGAATTGATTCCACCTCGGATCATTGGTGGTAACTGCTTATAGAGCTTATGCAATGCACTAATCCTTCGTGCATCCTCTCTTTGTAGAACTGGTAGGAACTACAGTTCTCTGGGTAGTGGTATCACTCGTACAACATCAGGAAGTGATATCTCTGCCAATGGTCCCTGAACCGATGCCTTATCACTCAACAGACCATCCTCATGGTCACACAATGGAATTTTGGTTGGATGTCTTTATGCATGAATTCGAAAACAAAACAACATGTACCATGGTAAAAAGAGTATACTGTGTGAGATGAGTGTTACTCATGAATGACATGAGTACACACTCAATTGATATATGATGCGTGAACCATTATTTTCCCATACAAATACTATTCTAATTTACTATGTTATAATGAATAATTCATGGTCCTGGTGTATAGATACGTCATACATCACACCGACACAATGTTCCCTATCATGAAAGCTGATTTCGAAACACATAACACTATTTTCCCCAAAGATGAGTAAAACGGACCACCTTTTTTACCACTATGTAACAAAACAACCCCTAGGACCCATACCATGACTAACCTAACACCATATTCCATAGGCCAGGGGCTGGAAACTAGCACTGAGTAGGCATATCACATAAATGGGAGGAATTTTCCCTAGTACATATATGACCGCACACATCCCTCTGAAAATCTGATACTAAAAACACAAAGAAAAAATGGATGCAAACCACTAAAAAACCCAATCAGAGTAAGGTAAAAAATTGAAAGAAAAGGGGCCAGAATACAAGACCAACTGAAAATAAATTGTAAAAGTGTATGGATCTCATTACTAGAAAACCCTACTTGATGGATATGTATGGAAAGATGTCTGAATGTCGCTGAAGCATACCTTGTCCATCAGGTTACCATGAAGCTCCCCTATCTCAAGTCCACCAAGGACACTGTCAACACATATGATCATATGAATAATACATGAAAAGTGTGGGAAAAACCATACCGGGGTGAGTAAAACAATTCTCAGTGGGGACACCAAACCACAATGATATCAATAAGAAATACTCCACAATGGAATAACATGAAGAGTAAAATATTTGAATCACACAAGGAATACCTCAAAGAAATCACTAGGAAATATACAAAAAAGGAATTACATGATGTACACCACAAAGTAATCTCTGAGGGAAAAACCCACTAGACTACCAAATAGGTACACGATGTGTATCCTCCAAGAAGTATAATCAGTAGAGTCACTATAGTTATATTTTTTCCATGTATAAGTCTATGGTTTATAAACACGATTGTTGCTGGAATCCATTTTATCCTTAATTCATAACACAACGAGTGTAGGTAACACACTGAGTGTGGGTAATACATGGTGGTTAGATAAAACATGGAGTATTGGTAACACACGAAGTAAGGGTAACAAACAGAGTGTGACCAATGACTATAGGCCTCATGCCCTAGTGGGAAATTGAAGTACTGACTTAGCCTAGTTGAGGAACACAGTCTATGTAAGACACACAATCTTTTAAGACACATATTCTAGTTAATAAAACATTTTAGTTATGACACACAGTCTAGGTAAGACACATAGTCTTGGTAAGAAACATTTTCTAGGTCGTAGTTAGCCACATGGTATCTAATCGTAATGAACTTGTTCTTGGAGAACCTAGTCCTTGAGCCAATGGTCATAATTCAACTTCCACAAAAACACAAATATGATATATCAAAAGGATAACCTTGTCGTGAGGGTCCCAATACCCCAAAAAAATAATCAAACAGACACAAAATTTGAATGATATGTGTTTTTTAGTGGAAGGGACAGGTTGGGTCTATGTCCAGCCTGACCAAGTTGGACCAACTCAAATTTATGCTACCCTGGATCTGTCGACCCAGCCCGCCAGGCCAAGATTTCCTTAGTTCGGGACGGCTCGGTGGGACTACTGGACATATCTAGCAGGACACCCTGGGAGTCCCGGATTCGTCACCCTCACCTACATGAATGGGTCAGTTTACTCCACCCAGGAAAAGGTCATTGTAGCGTCCCTTCCAGGTCACACTGCAGACCGATGATCCAGACACACCTCCTACACACGGTCATAGGGACTGCATGCCACCCAGTCTAATGCAGTAAAAGGCCACATCACTGTTCCAAGCCACGGTGACCCCCATTACTACCCATCGCGTCGTTTCCGTAGGCACCACCACCACCATCCCTCTATCCCACAACCAGCCTCTATGCCCCGACATCTCCTCCATCAATGGGCCTCCACCTTCTCTCTGCTTCTCTGTTTTCCGATCTGTAAGGTGAAATATTATCATTGGGTCAAAAAAAAATCTACATGGGGCTTAAAACCTTTTTTTCATCACTATAGGGGTCCGACCATATTTTGGACCTTCAAAAAATTTCACTTCAGGACCACGAGGGTCTGCCAATGAAGAACGTATGTATAGGGGAAAGAAGAAGTATATAAACACCCCTTAAAATTACCCAAGATGTTATTCATGTCCACCATAGTTCATTCTAGTTGGTAGGATGACACAAAAAAAAATACAATAATCACGTAGATCTAATTACCATTTTATCACTAAGAACAAAAGGAGAATCACCATGATTAAATCCCATTTTAATCCCTGTATGAATAATCCAAATCTATAAGAACAATCAACCAATGGATTAACATGATAGTGGGTTGACCCACATTAATTATTTAAAAGGTAATAATAAGGAAATGGAATCCCATAGAAAGAAATCCTACCTCATGGAATAGATTGATCATTGCAGAAGTTTGAGTCCTACATTCGCCGTTCATCAATTTTTCGATGCCTGCTCTAAATCCGATCATCGATCTGCTACCGCTGTTGATCGTCGACAAGAGGTTTTTCAAACACGTTTTCATTAATTTTTTAGATCCTTTAGGGATTATTAATCGGATATTGTATATATTCTAGGATATGACATAAAGAAAAACATTTTATCGTCGTTCCTGCACATCATTGCAGCGTCTCCATGTAGTTTTATTTATGAAAATAAATTGTTTACTTGTCCCTATGATGTCAAAAAGCATTAACAAAAAACAAAATAAACATTTTATGTTTATTTTTATTATTATCGTAAACCTTCGAAACTGATTTTTTGTAGTCGACGAACACTGGTCGAGGATATGTCTACTCTATGAAAAACTTGTCAGTCTGAAAAAAACAGTTCTCTTGGATTTCAAATACTAGCTCTTGTTCAAAAGATAGACAAACCCAGAACACACACTATTTTTAGAAGACAAAAAAAGTTTATGATTTTATTATGTGCACCTAGAGCGTCTGCATATTATGCCGTATCAGTGCTCGGTCTTGGAACAATATCATATAATTTTCAAAACAATTACAAAGAAAATACAGGACATTACAATAGACAGCACATATATAGAGAATATATAAATAAAAGAATATATATAATTGATGGGTAGTCACACAAAATTCTCAACCAATGGTTTAACACAATATAATCCTGACACATAGCATAATCCCCATCATAGAACCACAACATCATTCACTAACTGTTAAAACCTAAAAATAAAAACTATTAGAAACATTCCATATAGTAAATACACCAATAAAAACACATACCCATTCATTATTCACACATTAATAAATTTCTATAATTTTTTTTACTAAAAAAATTATTCATTAAAATATTTAATCCTGTATTTTGATACAATCCATTCCTAACCATTTCCTATATTAATTTTTAACATTAAAAATATCATTTAATAAATGACCAATTCTTATAAAACCTAATTTAATTTATTCATAACAACAAAATTTTAATCAGGTATAGCATTACCAACCACATCCCATCACTAACAAGTGATTGCTATGGAATCCCCTAAAACAGAAACCAACTATCACAAAAAAATCCATTAACACATCAAATTTTATCTATAGTGACTATACAACAAACCATCACATCATCAATAACTACCAAAAAACCATACATATCACTACCACCCAACTAAATTTGATCTTAAACCATCCTTAATCATCACCACTCATACCCCATAAAACCGAAAAAATTATTGGATAGTCGAGATAACCCATGAAAAAATATATAGAATTGTTACATCATATATGTCTGCCACTATTTCTCAATAATAATTGTTGTCATAATATTTTATCATTCCTACCATGGATGGAAAATCAGAAAATAAATTACTACATAAGTAATTAAATTATCATCTATTTGGTATTACCATTTATAAAAAGGTATTAACAACAATTAATAATGTCAAGTCCCAACAACTTGGAATTTAAATCGTATAAAATACAATTTTCAAAGAGAATATTGAATAGAAATTTCATAAAATAAGTTAAAACATGTAATAAATTATATTTATATCTCAAACACATAAAATAAATATTTTTGATTTATTATAAACATTATCAAATTATCACCATCCACCTACTGAAATACAATGTCTTGGTAATGTCACTATTGATCAAAAATAAATAAAGATATCGACTCTTCTAAATCAATTAGAGAATTCAAAAAAATGAAAGGGTAAATGGTGTACATATTTCATAAAAAAACCCATGTGATCTAATTTCCAAACCACCTTGATTATATTAATACTATATCAGAAACAAAACCCTAACACACCTCAATTCAAACTAATATACCCTCTTATAATCTTATATATGAGAACCATAAGAGATCCAAGAGGACAGAAACTGAACTCTATTTAGATTAATGATATTTGATCTACATTAAGAAAGAATAAAATAATATATAGAGGGATTAAAATACTTATGAAAACCAATTTAAAATGTACAATAAATTTAGAGGAATGAAAAATATGAATGAAAATAAAATGTTCAATCACATTATAGTCAACATTGAGAAAACAACATTCACATTTTGATCCATCGATCATACCCTCAATCTTCTGTCAAATTATAAATTCATGCCCTGAAATAATCATTCACCCTATGAAATTATTCATCCAAACCTATCAATTTATTTATTTATATATATAATTCTAAATTTGAAATCATTCATATCATCTAGGTATCCCTTCACATTATGATCTTTTCTTTGTCATATCCACAAAAAAAACAACTATAAAAGATTCATTTCTAGATCCTATATTATTGATGAAAACCAAAATCAATTACACAATCAAATGCCTTCATTTCCTAAATATTGTAAACCATAATCCCTTAAATCTAAAAAGAACCATTTCATGGAATTATAAAGCCTTCATTCCAAAATACACATTTAATAGTTGAAACTTCATCATCAATATCCTCCGTATCTTCCTCAATATGAATAATAGACCATCCACCCCAAAATAATATTTTATTACATAATATCACATACCTATTAAATTGTTCTCAGCCAAAAAATTAAAAAAAACTAAAAGTAAAATAATATCCATATAAAACCTCTAGAATTCCCTTAGGGGATACATCTAAAATGAGAATGATTTCATCCAGTAAAATTAAAAAAACTGAAATATTGGAAACTCTATTTATCAATATAAAACATGGTAAGACACCATAAAACATATATACATTTGAAAAACTAATCATAATTAGTGTACATCTAGAACTCATGTTCTAATCTACAATTTAATATGAAATCATCCTCCCACACATTTCATTATTTTCATGTGGTATACAGTCATATTATATTTATTATATCCCAAATAGAACATGCTACTTAGACGTAGTATAGTTGTAGTGCGTTGTTAATCCCATGGGGAAGTGAGATATCTAATAGATAATATGGTTTCAAACCATACAAGTAAGAGTCCTCATTAGTTTATTGAGTTTGGGAATAACTAATTCTAATGGAATTGGGATTTGAGATCAAAGAGATAAAAGCGATCGAGATCAATTTTGTGGTTTAGGTAAAATAATAATATCAATCTTTACATGGTATAGTGCCATGGTTTAGGATATGAAGAACCAAAATATCACTAATTGACCGTGATCAAACAAACTATATCTATCTAAGAAGAAAGTATTCGTTGTAGGTATATTCCAACATCTAGGATGCATTAAGACTAGATTCTATGTTTTAAAGTATCATGGAATATTGTTCATAACCTATTAAATTCCAATTAGGATATGTTATTCCATTCAAAATTATTTGGGTTAGGGTTTCTAGAACAAATTAGATAAAAAATTATTTTATAACCTTATTATTATCCATAGGATTACAATGTTGATTTTTTAAGATTTGGTATATTCAGAAACCACTACACTCAAACACTAATGTGGGTAGGTTTTCTAGTCATTGCATAATTTATCAACAACTAGTAAATAATTTAGAACATAATAAATATTACCCTGATAATTGAGATCAAGAGATTAAAGATCATATATTCAAGATATAACAATTTAAAACACTAATCAATAAAAAATTCTTAAAGGTATTTCAAAAGGTAATCAATATTGAAACATGAGACATTAATTATATGATATCATATAATGTAATGTGTAAGTAGAAAAATTTATTATCCATAATCATCCATACAAATAAAACAATTCATTGCTTATAGTTAATTTCTTTGAAAAAATTCTTAATCTTTTAGTTATATTTTATTAATGATTATTTAAATTCAATACCCATTTTTAATTTAACCCGCATGTAATTCTCTCTTATTTGTTAGGATGAAATGAAATAGATGTTATGATAATTTCATGAATATATGTTTCTATACATTGGATTTAATTGGTTCCATATTTTTTAATTTTTAATGAAAAATACAAAATCAATCCCGATGGCTTCAGCAAAAAGGTTGAAATGTCTTCAAGGTGTTAGGCAGGTGGGTAGGAAGTGAAAAAATAATTAAAATGGTATATGCATTAAATTATAATGAATTGATGTTGTGAAAAGCGTAGAAAAATAACAGTTCCAATAGAAGATAAAGACTATGCACCTAGAAATGCATTTTAGTTCCATGAATGTGTCATTTGAGTTCTGAAGGAATCATATTCCTTCTATTTTTTATTTTGTAATTTTATTAAATTCATATCTAATTCAGAACTCACATATAACCCCAAACCATATATGATCTTTTAGGGGATTCTTTGGTATGGAAATTGTGATTTTTTGCCTTTCAAATACACAACCAAAAATCATTTTTCTTTTTACATTTTTATTATTCAATGGAACATGGAATGAAAAAAAATACCAAAAATTACACATGGATCAATATTTAATAGTCTCGTAAGCACCACTATACATCCTCTTAGTGAAATAATACCACGTACATTAGATGAAAAATATTCTCCCACACTTCTTCAATGTATAGTTAGTGATAATAATAAGATAGGGGTTGTAAGGTATAATCATCTTGGAATTCCTCCATCAGACTATGGTAATTCATAGAAAATATAGGATAAATGAAGGAAATATGTAAGGTGGGTATTAGGAAAATGTATCTTAATAAAATATTCAGTCAATCAAAATAAAATTATATTTATTCATTCATAGTCTCGATATTATCTTAATGTATGTTCTACTAGGTTTTCATTTCCCAATTTCCACTCATGAAATATTATTAGAAGAGAATTTGAAATCATAGTCTCAATATACACTTATGAATGGGATTAAATATAGATAAAAAGAAATCAATAAGGGTATAAAATCAATTAACAAGTCAAGTAAAAGAAACATAAAAATTTTTGAGGATTGAATTAAATTACTATACTTTGAAATCATTATAAAAATATAAACAAGAGTAAAACATATATTTACAGCAATTTTCATAATAAAATTTTATTTTATTTAAATGGGTTTAATGGGTTACAGGTTTAAACTATGATTCTGAATAAAAAATTTCTCATAAATTAATTAAAACAAGAAAAAATCAAGTGTATAGAAATTGAAATTCATGAAATTCTCCCCGACCAATAGAATGAGACCATTTAATTATTATGCTATGATATTCCATGAGAGAGGTATGACATATATATATATAAGATTATTGGAATACATATTTTGAAAATCAATGTTATAGAATCGAGTGGTCCCTTTTAATAATGGAATTCCATGAGAAAATATGGGATATTATGATATTTTTGTTCTACATGCGTGATTGGTTTGAAAGAGAAATATTTCATTGGATAAAAAATTTATTACACTAGGTTTAAATAATTTTGATGCGGTACAATTGGAAGGATAAAATAATTAATTGAAATGAAATACATTTTTATAAATGTAGGTATGCTTATAAAACAATGATCAATGTTACTAATCCCTAAAAATAGAGTGCCAAAAAATTAAATCTAAGATAAAACCACAAGTAAAACTATTTGAAAACATATCAAATATGGTTTTCCTCTGATAATTTTGTAAAAATGACATCTTCATCTAGACAGATAGACTAGTGTATCAATCATTATCATCCATATCCTTTGTATGGAGCCATTTTAAGAAGTATCATCTATCTTTGGTGGTTGTTTTTCAAGATTAATCTCTTCAAAATCATACTAATCATGAATATGGTGTGGAATAAAATGTATTTTTTCTCGTGGTGGTGTATTCTAAAAACAGTTCTCATGTGATTACTCATGAAGATGACACTCAATATCAACCAAATACTCTCTCACCCATTGAATATGTTCTCATGGTGACATAAAGTGAACATCAATGACCATGTAAGAAACATAGGAGATAGACTTGGATATTGTCACAATATAATTAAATAAAACAATAATCCAAGTAGATAGAGAAAAAAGCATTCCATATGTAAAAATAGAAATGATCCAACATGAAAAAGAGTTAAGATTGTACTCAAAATGATATTCCATGTGGTAGAATTAAAAATGGGGGATAGATATAAAGATATACTAAAAAATATACATTATAAAGTAGGTCATCGATAGTCTTCTCCCAAATAAAGTGTTGATGCAGCTTCCCCACCTGTTCAATTGTTGTAATGGTAGAAGGGTCTAGTTGACCTACTACAAAAGGTGGATCCTCGGCTATAGAAACTATTTTAGTGGTGGTTGGTACGTTGGTATAAATAAATTGGGTATCCATGGATATAGAATCCAGATAGATGATTGGAACCTTAGTAGATGAGGAGGAAATTTGGCCACTTCTATGTAAGGATAGCTCTACCAAATACTCCTATTGGGTAGTTGAGTTTTTCAACTCTGTTGTAAATCCATACTAGGGTATGTCTAGGGATTGTGAGGTAGTTTATGATGTGATGGGAGGGGTTGGTAGTGGATTATGAGATTCCCAATGTGATGGTGGTGATGAAGGGGTACTGAAATGAGTGTACTTGGGAAAAGATATGTGTTGGTTCTGGGAGATCCATTGTAGACTCTAAAAAATGTATAGGTGAATAGAATAGATATCTATTGTATATAATGTGGTGGGAGGAGTAGTATGGTAGGTGTTGGGGTCGTGTATAAGAAAATTATTTGTTTAGAGACTGGGAAGTTAAGTTATAAGTCCTAGGGTGGAGGTAGTAGTTATGGTAGGTGATGGTTCTGCTACATGCTCCCTGGGATCCTCATTAGGGACTAAGAATACTCATGGAACCAACTAATAGGTGTCATCATCCATGATCATAAGCTACATATTATGTTGTAACATGAAATTAACATACTCCATAGTACTAAGTGATGTGACTTTAAGGGTGATTTCAAAATTTATAATAAGTCGGGCTAAATGGGTGATTCAATATCCACCCATTTGCATGCCTCACATACACTATGATTAATCTCTATAATAGAAAATGAACTGATATTCCATATTTATGGATGGATCTCCCATGATTTCAGTGAGGATGATGATGTCCATCTGTCTAACTCGGCCATGAGACTTTGCATGAGAATACTAGGTATTCCTTAATTACCAGTGTAAGATATGGAAGGATGGACCATGAAACTAGGTGGACATTATAATCATAAGATCGTGCTCAGTGTTATTATCCCATGAAATTACCCTCCAAGCACATCGGGTATCTCACTTCGAAAGATCAAGTTATGATGTGGGAAATACATCAAATGTGGAAAATTCTTCATTATAAATCATGAGGCCTATGCCAAACTCTACAAAATAAAACTCTTGAGGTCGTCTTCCTATTTCAATGTAGAGTTTTTTATCTACCACCTCAATTCTAGATAGATATTTGAGAAAAATATTCATACATGTCTCTTCATGCACATCAATGATGGAAAGGAAATTAAAGAATTCGATGAGATGGAGCACCTCATGGCTGATATACAGGAGAGTGAGTAGGACCAGACACAAGGTTTTGTTTTTTCTCATTGGATTTTCATGAATCGTGTTTATTGTAACTTATTTATTAGGTTATAAGAAATTTATGATTCATAGAATTTGTGGGTTATTGTCTTCATTCAACCCACTGGAGGTTTAATGGGAGTCTTCAAAAGAAGGTGTCTCCTCAGGTGTTTTAGAATAATTTGGGGAAGAGGATGCAGTGGTGATTGAGGTGTATCAACTTAGAGACGCTTCTCCGGTGGTAGATCATCTTTCTTAGGCGTGATATTGGTATTATGGGAGTTCATAGTCTTATTTTATGCAAGTTCATAGGCAAAGTCAACTACTGGTAAGTTTGAATAATGGATGGAGGAAGTGGAAGGGGTGGATTGAGACAAAATCCGTAGAAGGATGGTCTATAACGGGTGTGTGGATGGTGTGTGACAGTAGGGGCGATAGGGAGCGATGAGGGTGGTGGTGGAAAGAACCCTAGGTTTGTGACTTAAATTGATTGGTAAATTGAAAAACATGTAATTATATTACACTAAATGTATTTTGGAATTTTAATAATTACTAGTAGTGAAAAGTATTAGTCGTGAATGAAAGTGAAACGACCTATAATTTAATCTTTTTCCTAGTTTGATACTGGAGCAAGCTCTTCAACTCATAGAATTCCATAAGCTATCCTAATGATTATTCTAAATAATCTTTTCTATGGTGTACTAGCCTAGATTTCCTCACAATATATGCTTTATTTAACATTGATATAATGACCCTTTAAAATTAAAGTGAATTTCAGGCTTATGAACATCCCTCAAGGAAGGATTTTGGATAGATTTATAACCTCTTAACATTTACATTTAATGGTTTTCTACCTTCTTTTTTAATTATTAGGGTCCCATAAGTAAATACCTATATTATCACAAAGGGTCCTGACCATCAAGACTGTATCTTCCAAGTGAAAAATTTTAAACATGAGTTGAACAATAAGAAAATATTTACTGGAACAAAAATATGCCTCAAAATTCGTTGATCATTCCATTTCTTGGTTTTTTATTTATAGATCTTTTTATTTTCAAATGAATCATTTCTGATTTTTTCTAATTCATCCAATTTCAAATAAAATTCATCGCTAGCTTTTATTAAAATATTTACTGTGATTTTTTTATTTTCCAATATGAGTTATGGTCATGTTCTACTAGGAAATGACATGGTTTTCCATAAATCAATCTGAATTGTGTCATACCAATGGTTGTTTTTTATGCAATGTGGTATGCTCATAATGAATTATGAAATTTTAAACACCAATCAATGTGAATTTTTTTCACATTCTTGTTAAGTTTTTTTTTGATTTCCCAATTGTGAAATTCAACATTCCAACTTTTTGGTGGATGGTGGGGAGCTCACCTGTTTTACCAGATTAAATATTTTGACCATAATCCCTTTAATATGATTTTTAATAAAAACTTCAATTATTACTAATGAGTAATGTATTAAAATCAAAACATGAAAACATATATTATTTAAATAAATTCTAAATGACTTTCATTGTGGAATGTGTTATAGCTTTATCTTCTACACATTTCTAAATATATCAAATGATAATAATGATATATGAATTTCCATGTGAATTGTGAAAATGGAACCATTAAATATATTCCCCATAGGTTAAATATTTCAACATCCATGATCCAAATTTTGGATATTTATCACTTTCATCCAATGGTGCTAGTTTATTAGCACCGACCACCTTTTTGACAACAATCCTTTGAACTGTGGTGTAGTTTGGGCCAGAAATGTATACGTTTTAATATCAATGATACTATAAATTCAAGTCCAAGGTGTCCTCTATTTTGTGTTTCATGAATAATTTCTAACACACATGGGATTTCACCATCTAGGATTAAACATTGCAATAATTCATTTGCACAATGCTTAAAAAGACAGGTTCATCCTAGTAGTAGTGTAACACTTCAACTAAAAATCTTATCATTTGATGGTAAGATAGGTCTTGGTGAAATCTACACAAGGTGAGATAATTTTCAATATCATAATTCCATGTTTGTGATTTTATTCTGAATAAATATTCATTAAGAAAGTCGACTTTGATGTCTAGATCTCCATCGTGTTTTATAAGTGGTAGCGGAAGTTGGGACTGATGATCAACAATCACATTATCCTTTCCTTTGGTGTCGATTATTATGATGTAAAACTCTTGGAGAAATAAGATCCACCTTAATATTATGGTCTTGGCATCCTTTTTGTTTATCAATTATCATAGCGCAGCATGGTAAGTGCACACAATGACTTTGGAAAAAACTAATAAACATCATAATTTCTCGAATACAAAGTAAACTATTAATAAATACTTATCTATAGTTGTTTAGTTCACCTATAATTTATTAATTGTGTTATTGTTATATTAGATTGTGATAAAATGTGATCGACTCTCTATCTTAGGACTCTGTAATCACCAAAATCCTAGAATTGCACATCAATTCAAACTATTTTCCCAATATGGTTAAATGATTAAAGTAGAGAATACCGATATTTTATTTGAAGAGATGAATGAACACAAACATTAATTAGTGAATTTAAATGGATTTTACTTTGAAAAAAATTGTGTTTGAGTGTGGGAAAAATTCTCAAAATATTTTATGAATTTCCAATAAAATCTGACATGGCCTAGATACCACCTTATGCATTTGTCTATTTATGGGCTAGGTTAATCATTGATCACATTACTTTTATAAGGATCCACATCAATAACATCCTTGGAAATTTTGGGTCCAATGAATTTTCATCTTTGAACCATAATGTGTCATTTTTTTCTTGTTTAAAAGCATACACTTCTCTTCACAGCATTGCAAGACTAACTCACGGTTTCATAAATAGACATCAAATGATATTTTAAAAATTGAAAATTCACTGATAAAAATATTAACGAAATCCTTCATAATATAATGTAACATATGTTTCATGAACTTTTCAGAGTTCACTGGATCATTAAACATTTCAAAAAACATGCACCTACAGGTTAAGGTACCAAATGGATCTGTGAATGTTTTTTATAGTAATCCTATTGGATTACTAAAAAAATATTGTATCTCAAATATCAACCCGATAAACATTATAAATAGTTTTCTATTAGTCTATCCATCATTTGATACCATAATGGTATGTGTACATGATATTTTTGGGATGATGAAATTATATTTCTATAGTCTACAAATAATCTATATCCAGTGATGAAGCGAGTTGAGAACAATTCATTTTCATTATTTTTACAACAATGAGACCATATTCATTCATATGACCTATAATAGGCTCACCAACTCAATATAATAGATTGAAAAAATTATAACGTCATCCATAAGTTTTTGTTCTTCATATTTAGTGACCACATTCATTTGGTGGGGTGAGTCGCCTCGGAGGTTGGAATTTGGGTTTTTCAACATCCCCTAGTAAGATTTCATTGGTTCATGAATCCTGATTGACCCCATATTTCATCCACTTAATAGTTAACATACTATATAAGACTTTTCATGATTTAAATTAATATTTTTCATTTTTTTAATAGGAAATATTTGAGTTCATGATAAGTTTTTGTGCAATGAAAGTCAATAGAAAAGAAATAATTCAATGTATTGGGGATGGGTTTCAGCTACAGTTTTGATGGACGAATGACAGAGGGTTTAAATGGTGGTATTTTTTCCTTTATAAGGGTATATTTTTGGTTCACAACCACAAAATAAAATTTATCATCTTCCATAGGGGTATTTTTTCACTCTCTTCTTTGATGATTAAGTAGTTGTCTCCTTCATCTATGAGAAATATGTCATGGCAGTCAATAGAATTATCTATTTTAATTTGATACATTTTCAAGGTTGAACACAACTTGTTCTTAACCTAATAATTATATAAGTATTCCATGATCTTCATCAATTAGTTCTATCCCAATGGCTATGAATTCTAGGCATAATATGATTGGAATTTATGATTCCACTTTCATGTCTGGAAAAAATTAGTCTACTAGAAAAATGAATTCTCCCATATTAACTAAGACATCCTCGACAAGTCATCCAGGATAATTTACTAATCGGTTTTCCAATAGTATTGATACTCTAGTGTGTTGTATTAATTTGAATCCATTATTTAGAATATATTCATTGTCATCTTCTTTAGGTTAGATCACAAATCACACAAGCCTCTTCCCATGTAACATTCTCATATTATGCATGGGATTGAGAAACTTAGAGGAACTCTAATTTTGAAAGAAATTTTTTGATAAACTACAAAATAACACTCTTAAATTAGTGACAATAATCCTATATATTAAAATTAACTTTTTATAGAAATTATATCATTAATAAATTTCACATAGGAAGTAATTTCGGAGATTACCTGAGAAAATGGAATGTTAATGTGAAATTACACGAACATTTCAAAAAAATTCTAGTATTTACCTTCAATACATAACTGTCATACTAATAATACAAAATAAATAGGTGGTTATATGGGTTTTTTGTAATGTAAAACATTTTCTTTTGGTCGTTCTGGATTTTGAGATTTTGCCTATAGTGGTGCTTCTCGATGTTTCTCTTGATAAGTTCCAATTTTTTCCCCATAATTTTTTCTAATCTATGACCACTCTATTCTTTTTGGGTTCCTCATAAAATTTTTTATCCTCCATATGGTTAATAAAAATCTATCACATTTTCACACCCCATATCCACTTTCATTAACTCTTCTCTTGGGTCGGTATCTGTATTAAATAGTAGTGTAGATGGAAACCAATATGAAATGGTGTTTGTGATTTGACTCATTTTATGCTCAAAGTTATGTAGATAATCCATTTGATTCAAAATTTATATTTCATTGGTGGTCGTTTTTTGATGCACATTTTTAAAAAAGGATAAATATAGTTTTTCAAGATTTTTTTTAAGAACAACGACCTGTTGTAGAGGTTTTGGTGGAGCTGTTTGAAATTATTATTATGTTAATAACGGGAATGGTTGTCATGTTTCATGATGTATTGGTCTATGCAGAGGATACAATGGTGGACATCCTAGTGGTCAATAGTTTTTGAATGGTTCTTGACTAATTATTTTCTTTTAATATCCTTGTAATATCTCAGATTATCCATGTTTTTTTAAATATTATATGGAAATATTACAAGACCATGCATAGAGACAACCCCTCATTCCAAGGCACGTCGCTCCCGGAATGGTGGTTTGAACATTTTTTATGTTAATAGAGACATCATATGTACATAGTTGTGGAAGTTTCCAAATGGATGCCCAGATTAAAAAATTGATGGCTTAGTTGTGTCTGGGATGATGACTTTACCTATGAACAAATCTACCCTCGACTAGCGCGGGTCGAGGGAAAAAGTTAATTATCCGACGTTTTTATTAAAATAATATAATATAAATTCACAATGTTTATTTTATTATGTTTGGAAACATCCACTACAGCGCAGCGATGGGGAAGTTGTTTCATTAATTAAGGTAATGCCATAATCACTCTAATACAACAATGCTTACTCATTAATACAATTGTGTGATGGAATTCCAAAACGTGTTTCCTCTTTTTAATGGGTAATCATATGTTTCTCATTTAAAAAGGATGATAGAAAACTCTGGTACAATATTGGAACCATGGAGATATCGGTCGGTGACAATCGATGATGAATCAAATCCATGAATATTCATGCTAATAAAGATGAAGGATTTTGAAGCTGACCGAAGCCCAAAACCTTCATCAGCGATCAATCCCTCTTTGAGGTAGGGTTTTTTATTTCGATTCTCATTTACCTGTTTCTTAATTTTAATGACAAACGTGGATCAACCATGAACAGGTTGATCTGTGGATTCCTGCATTCTTGTAGGAGGGTTTCATTGGTTTGATCTCAGGGAATTAATCGATGTAAAATTATTGTTCGATTCTTCTCCATTTGATCCTACTAATAATAGTAGATCAATATAGTGACGAATGAAGGTGGAGGATTGTTCCTCAATTTTCTATTGGGTTTCTTTCCATTTTCTTTTCTCGCATCTTCTTCGCGTTAGTGGGGGTGATAAACAACGGATTGTTGCGCACCCATCTTGAAACAAAATGGTCCCAAACTGGAGATCCTAAATCGCAACAACCATACAAAGGTGTGATGGCCATGGCAGATGATAAATCTACTTAAATTAGAAGAGACCGTTCTTCAAGCATTCTTCACGCAGGAAGATCGAAATGAATTTTTGGAGCTAATCATAGGCCCAAAAACAACGGAGATTGGTTTGGGACGTCGAAGAAACCTAGAATCTAGAGTTCCAGGGCTATCAGACCATCAGAACGATGATTGAAGAATCAGAGGAGGCGCACTGGCGAGAAGTGTTGATTCTAGAAAATCGTGGAATACACGGCGTGTACTTCTGAAGAACATGTCGTGTAGTACCAGTGGTGGTGGCTATGGTATATGGGGTTAGATAAGAGCCACACGGCATGTGACCCTAGTCACACGGTTTGTTGTAAATTCCTTGAAGCTCATTGAGTATCTAAGGTGGTAAATGAACATGGGGAGAATCACACGGCTTTGGGACAAGACGTGTACTCTCTATGAAGTATATAAGAGGACACTACATGTTACTCTTCATATATATCAAGAGATACAAGGACACGGGATAGGGTACACGAATGTGTTCTCCACCACACAGCTAGGCGAGGCCAGTGGTGTGAGTCACCCCGTGTAACAGTTACACGGGTTGGCGTACATGGGTTGAGACCATGTATGGGCACATGGCCAGCATACACGGGGCATACCCAAGATACACAGACATGGAGTGTTACCTTTTACATGTCGTGTAGTTTTTTATTTCAAGACCAGCCTTGTGACATGGGCCGTTGTACATGGGAAGTACCCTGGGTCGAAGGACACGACGTTTGACCTTTCTACACGTAGTGTACATTTCTATACCCGACTTGGTCATTTTGTCCACCGTATCAGGGAAATGTTTCATTTGGGTTATTGTCCCTTTTTCACATTCTCATTAATGTCAGGTATAGTTTCGTTCTATAGGAGTATGATCCCTTCAGCAGGATATTCTGTGATAGATTAAAGAATCCCTCTGAGAGGCCAGATGCGAGATCCTCAATCCATTCTTGACCCTAGGCAGATTCAGGCATCAACATGACCAATACCACCAGGCATTGATACTATACCTAGCAGGTGAATCGGGATGATTTGGGTATCTTCCATGTCCCTAGCAGTGATCCTCAACCATGTATCATGATCATTCCAGTCAGGAGTGTGTCCTCCCTTAATGAGTGTATCTATATATCGTGATCTTTCCACTCAAGAGAATATTCTCCCATAATGAGTGTATCTATCTATCATGAATTTTCACAAAAATAATACTTCTCAGATGGATGACATAAGAGCTACCAGTATCGTGGAGTGAGTTATCTTGGAATGAGTGCCTTGTGGGATCTTTGGACTGAATTTCCATCATGGGTATGTGGTTGTATGACTTGTCTCTAGACAACCGGTTTGGTTTTTGATTATATTTGGATTTTATTCTCTTATTATATGTTCAGTAGACATATACTATGTAGAGATGACCGTGCCTCTATTTTGTGAATTTTGTTTTTGGTTTTTGGGGTCCCTTACTGACTATTGTTATACTCACATCTACACAGGGTTTTCCCGCACCTATCGTGTCTTGTGAAGATGAATAGTCTTTTGACAGAGTCCAGGTCATACCAGGATAGGACTGAGCATTCTGTGTTCCCCACAGGCTGAGCTGTTCCTACGGCTACGAGCAGCAGTCCCATTATCTCTTTGTGTTACAGGATGAAAATTGTAGTTTTCAAACTCTTCTATTAGTGGGCTTTTATTCTGGCCTAGTTTAATTTATGTACATTACTTTTAATCATATCCTATTGGTTTGGTTTAGTTGTATGCATGCATTTTGTTCTTTAGTGGTTTTTATATTTCATAATTTGTAGGCTTGGAGATGTGTGTGTGTACAGGTTCTTTGGAAATTCCTCCCATGCTAGTAATATGCCTACTCAGTGCTAATCACCAGCCCCAGACTTGTTGGATGTGGGCATGGGGAGTTGTGGTTTAGGCCCCACTAGTACGGGTCGTGGTAGAGTGGTATCAGAGATGGTCATTTTTACCTTAGGACCAAGAGTCTGTGAGATTTGTTTGGGGAAATAGTGTTAAGTGTTTCGATCATGGCATTCTGGACAGAGACTATAGTGTTGCTGCGGGCAGCCGACGTATCCATACACCAAGACTCTGACAACCTCATTTTCGACTCAGTACATGAAAACACTAGTTACAGGGAAATAAACGAATGGTACATGCATCATATATGAATGGGTTGGGTTTTCCATATCCTTTTTCTCAGCTTTCCAAATATACTCATAAACCAAGGTACATCTTGTTTCCTTACAAGATGCCTCTATGATTCATATCTACTAGGATTCAACAACATGATCCCGAGGATGACCCCCTCAGTGACGAGGCTTTGATTCATGGACCATTTTCCCAGGTGTTGCCTCCAGGTGGTGAACCTTCTATACCACCACCAGTGGAGCAGCCTGTGGTACATGTAGTAATGACCAATGAGGGGTGCCGAATGAGAGTGCTCTATGAGTTCCAGTGACAGAGACCCCTGAGGTTAAAATTCAAGCTTGACCCCTAGGAGGCTGAGGAATGGCTTGAGGTGGTGTCTAGGGTTTTTTGTCTAGTGAGGACACCAGTAGACTAGATGGTGATCCTAGGAGCGAGCCATCTTCAGGGTTCAGTGGGACGATGGGGAAGTCTGACCAAATAGACTCACGATGAAGAGGATCTTTCATTGACAGAGTTTGAGTGACTCTTCATGGAGGAGTTGTCTCCGGTTATGTTGAGAGCAGTAATCATCCCGGAGCTTCTTCCGCACTAGTAAGGAAATATAATTGTATCTGACTATTCATCGAGGTTTACCAACCACACTGGGTACTCGATGGATATGGTCAGGGATCCGCACTTCAGAGCATGGACCTATGAATGAGCTCTACGAAAGTAAATTTGAGCCAGTGTCATTTCTCTTTGCATTTCGACATATGTTGGAGTGCTCGAGCGGGACTTGGTGATCGAGAGCATCTTGGTGGAGTAGAGAAAACCAACAGCAATCAGAATTAGGCAGACAAGTATGGGGACCTCGTTAGCGGGGAGCCGACATCATACATTTGGATAAAGATGTGGGAGATGTCAAAAGAGGACATATGAAAATGAGTCAACATTCCAGGTCTTTCAGGATAGATCGAATCATCTTTGGGTGAAGTGGTGTTACTCATGCGAAGGAACGTGACATCTCACTAGGTATTGTCTGACACATAGAGCTGTTGATAGGGATGCATTGGCTGGACCACTGAGGCAGAGGCAGAGAGTGGATAAGGCTGACCTTCCAGTTGGAAGACGTTTCTAAAGAGTGGGGAGAGATGCAGGTGGTGGCAGATGCTTCAAATTATTCCTCTACCACCCCTAGGAGGTCCACACAAGGCTCAGAGAGCTGGGGGATAGGGGCGAGGACATCTGCATGCAATCGAGGCGTATGACCCAGGGGCTCCAGGGATGATTTGAGGAATGATTTGTGTCTTCTCTACCAATTTTTTCATACTTATATAGACAAGTTCCTGTCATTCCTTCATTTCCACATGTCATGTCAAAATCCTTGAGATTCTGGTAGAGTATTTGACTTGATCCTTACACTTGGAGACACATACGGGAGTATACTCGATGATCATGCACTTTATTACGTAGTTTAATCGTACCCTTGGAGGTGCGAATTTTGGTTTGAGCCTCTTGGTGTTAGCATCAAGCACTTACGACATCATTCTCGATATGGATAGGTTTTCTTCAGTCCATCGCCAGATTGACTATTTTAGGTGAAGAGTGAGGTGCGTCTGCAGTGATGGGGACAAGTTTTCTTTTGTCAGAGAAATGGAGACCTAGGATGTGTAGAATGAGATCATGCATATGATGGTGTAGCCTCTCAGTCATGAGTTGGATAGAATTTCACTCAGAGCAGTCGATGTGATGAGCTCCTAGTTCCCCGCTTTAGTGGCAGAGTACGAGGATGTCTTTCTCAAAGATGTTCGGGGACTACCTCCCCACCAAGATATCGAATTCTGCACCGACATACACCTTGGGATGGCACAAATTTCTTCATCAGAATATTGGGTTTCTCCCGTAGATCTTAGAGAGGTGAGGGTGAAGTTGGAGGATTTGCAGAGAAAGGGTTTCAGGAGACCCATTGTTTTTACTTGGGCGGCCCCAGTCTTGTTTTCCAAGAAGGCATATGGGAGTTTGAGGTTGTTCATGGATTATTGGTGCCTAAATCAGGTAACGGTGAAGAATAAGTATCCACTACCGAGAATTGACGACCGCTTCGATCATCTATGAGGGGCACAATGGTTCTAGAAGGTTGACCTTCAATCAGTTTATCACTTGTTACGAGTATGAGGTGAGGATATACCGAAGATAGCTTTCAGAGTCCACTACATACATTATGAGTACTTGGTGATGCCATTCGGCATAAATAATTCCCCAATATTGTTCATGGGACTGATGAACCAGATCTTATAGTTATACATGGACCGGTTCATAGTGGTCTTCATCGACAACATACTTATGTATTCGACGTCAGAGGAGGAGCACGCAAGACACCTGTGGATAGTTCTAGATGTAATCCGAGAGCAACTACATTATGCGAATCTCTAGAAGTCCATGTTCTGGATTTAGGAGGTCCACATTCTAGGACATGTCATGTCAACATATGGAGTAGCTGTGGACCCAACCAAGGTGGAGGTAGGGTTAGCATGGGATCCACCTCGGAGCGTGAAAGAAGTGTGAAGCATTCTTCAGTTAGGAGGATATTACCGGAGATACATTCCTTATTTCTCATTAATATCATCATCGATGATATCAATATCTAGGAAAGGGAAACCCTTCATATGGACGGAGGAGTACCAGAATGATTTTTTTCAGTTGAGATAGTGTTTGATGAGAACACCAATCTTGAGATTACCAGAGTAGGGTGTCGAGTACATAGTTTTTTGTAAAATATCAGGGACTGGGCTTGGCAGTGTCCTGATGCAGAGAAAGGTAGTTATTACTTATGGTTCACTCCACCTTAGGCCACATGATAAGAACTATGCACCCCATGATCTCGGGTTTTTAGAGGTAGACTTAGCATTAAATATGTGGAGAAACTACCTTATGGGCGATCATTTAATCGTCTACTCTGACCACAAGAGCCTCAAGTACATCTACTCACAGAAGGATCAAAATCTGAGATAGAGGAATAGGCTAGAGTTTCTCAAGGATTATGATTTAGAGATCATCTATAATACTTGGAAGGGTAACATGGTTGTAGATTCTCTTAGTAGAAGTTCGATCTTGTAGCTATTGAGTGAGGAAACATAGCAGTTAACTACACTGCAGTTATCCTTCTTGGATGGAGATGATAAATCTTACTTGTACTCAATTCATGTCACCCCTCCACTCTTACAATGAGTTAGGGAGGCACAACTTGGGGATGTAGACTATGATGCTTTATGTTCTCAGTTATCAATAAGACCTTATCCTGATGGATATTCACAAGGTGGTGAGCATGTACAAATTTTCAGAGGATGCACTATTGTACCCATGGAATTGTGGGAAGAGGTCTTGATGGAGTTTCATACATCCCCCTTATAGGTACATCCTGGAGTGGAAAATTTGTACCAGGATCTTCCATAAGAGTTCTTGTGTTTAGGCATGAAGAAGGAAGTAGTAGAGTTTGTTTCTAGATGCCTTACATGCCAGTAGGTGCAGGATAAGAACCAGGTTCGAGAAAGATTTTCTCACCCCTGGAGGTTCTAGAGTGGAACGAGATGGAAACATCGATGGAATTCGTGATAGGCTTACCACAGACATCCAAGTGGCAAGACTCTATCTAGGCGATCATTGACCGACTCACCAAGGGGACCACATCCTATATATCAAGGAGTAGAGTTCTGTAGAGAGCATGGAACATCTATACATGATGGTGATAGTTTGAATTCATGGAGTCCCTTTGGAAATAGTCTCAAATCGAGATGCCCACTTCACATCTCAGTTGTGGAAGGGATTGAAGGAGGCTTTTGAGACTCAAATATGCCTAAGCACGATATTCCATCCCCAGAACAATGGTCCGACGGAGAGAAAAATTCGTCTTCTAGAGGATATGAATTGGGCAGGTATCATGGAATTCAGTCAAATTTGGGAGGACCACCTACCACTGGTGGAGTTTGAGTACAATAATAGCTACCAATCCACCATTGGTATGGATCCATTTGAGGCCTTGTATGGGAGACCCTGCTAGTCAATTATTTGCTTGACCGACCCCAGAGACTCAGCAGTCATGGGTCTAGAGTTCGTGGGAGCTACCACCGAGAATGTTCAAGTAATCCAGAAGTGGATAAAGACTACACAGTGCATGCAGATGTATTATGCTAATAGAATATGGAGACCCCTCGAGTTTGAGGACGGAGACCACGTCTTTCTTTGGGTCTCACATCGACGAGGGTTATAGAGGTCTGGTCGTGGCAGAAAGCTATCTTTGAGGATCATCAATCCCTTTTAGATACTGCACATAGTCGGTAAGGTGGCATACCTCCTAGCTCTACCGCTGAAGTTGCACCGGGTAGACGATGTCTTCCACATGTTGTAACTGAGGATGTATGTGCATGACCCAATACACATTACTGACTAGGGTGATCTGGACATCGAGGATGGGGTGACCTTTGCTGAGAACCTAGTGGAGATCAAGGATCAGTAGGAGAGGATCATTCATGGGTGATAAATTCCCTTGGTGTGCATTCGGTGGAAGCATATGAATCTTTTGAAGAGAACATGGGAGTGGGAGGCTTAGATTCATGCCCAATAGCCACATCTTTTTTGTGTAGTCTATGTTTTAGATTTTCGGGGACACAATTCCCCATGGTGGGGAGAATGTAATGTCTTGTACTTTTTATGTTTTATTTTTAAATATTATATGTAATTTTTACAAGACCAGGTGTAGAGACGACACGTCATTCTGAGGCTTGATGAGACCAAACTTGTGGTTTGAACGTTTTTTATGTTAAATTAGTTGGCATATGTGTGCAGTTGTGGTCATTTCCAAAAGAATTCCAAGATTAGAAATCTGAGGGCATTGATGAGTTCAGGACGACGACTTTACCTATGTTGGATGATAACCATGAAAAATGTAGGACGAGGGAAAAAGATAATAATCGGATGTTTTAGTAACGTAAAATAAAATAAATTCACAATTTTTATTTTATTTGGATACATCCGCTGCAGTGCATCGATGGGGCATCTTTTTCATTAACTAATCCATTTTCATAATCACTCTGAAACAGAAATATTGACACATTAATAACAAACCGTAATGGAATTTTGAAACGTGTTTCCCCTTTTTAATGGGTTAATCATTTATAGATCAATGGGAAAGGTTGAGAGAAAACTTTTGAAGAATCATTGAACCATGGAGAGAACTCTCAGCAATAATCGATGATGAATCAAAGCCATGAATTGGTGCTCCAACAATGTTGAAGAATCTCGGAAATGATTGAAGCACAAATCCTTCATCAGAGATCGATTTCTCTTAGAGGTAGGGGTTTTTATTTCGATGCTCCTTTCCCCGTTTCTGAATTTAAACAACGAACGCGGATCAACCACGAACAAGTTGATCCACAAATTTTCCTATTCATGTGGGAAGGATTCGTTGGGTTAATCTCGTGGAATTAATCCATTTTAAATTATTGTCTGATTCTACTCCATTTGATCCTACTAACTTAAGCTGATCAGTTATATGATGAACGAAGACATAGGTTCATTCCTCAATTTTCAATTGGATTTATTTCCCCTTTCTTTTCTCAGGCGTTCTTCACATTCATCATGGGGTGATGAAAAACATATCGTTGCGCACCCATATTGCAAAGCAATGATCCCAAACTGGAGATCCAACATTGCAAGGACCCTACGGAGGTGTGATAACCATGGAGAATGATGAATCATCTTGGATCTCATGAGACCATTATTCAAGAATTCTTTCCGCAGCGGGATCAAAATTTAATTTCGGGGCCGATCAGAGGCCGGAAAACAACAGAGATGACTTTGGGACATAGTGGGGACCTAGAATCTGTAGTTTCATGGTGATCAAGCCACTAGAACAAAGATCAAAGCATCCCGGGAGGCGCACCACCAAGAAGCGTTGATTCTAGAAAATTTTGAAATACATGGAATGTACTTATGAAGAACACACCGTGTAGTTCTGGCTGTGGTTGCTATGGTTTTGGGTGTCAGATTGGTATCAAACGACTTGCGACCCTGATCAAACGACAAGTTGGACCTTAAAAAAATCTTGGCGAGTATCTCAGGTGATACACAAACACATGGAGAATGAAACGATGTCATGACACAATGTTTACTCTCTATGCGGCATGGAATAGGTGGATACACGGGAATCAGTGTGTATATTGGGCGATACATTGATATGGGATAGTGTACATGGTCATGCACTCCACCAAACGACCAGGTGAGGCTAGTTTCTCGAGTCACCCCATGTACTAGTTATATTGGTTGGCGTACATGGGTTGATATCGTGGTTGGGAACTTGGCCAGCATACACGGGGTGGACCCAAAATACATAGACACGGCATGTTATATTTTACACATTGTGTCGTTTTTTTTCACAAGTAGCCCTCCAACACAGGTGGTTGTACACTGGTAGTACATGTGGTCAGAGGACACAACATGTGACCTTTATACACGCCGTGTAATTTTCTGTAAATGGCTTAATCTTTTTGTCTAACATATCATGGACATGTTTTGTTTGGGTTAGTTCCCCTTTTTCTTGTTCCCCTAAAGGTCGGGTATCATTTCCTTCTATAGGAGTATGATCCCTTCAGCAATACTTTCTGTGATAGAGTTAGGCATCCCTCCGAGAGGCCCGAAGAGAGATCCTCTATCCATTCATAACCCTAGGTGGAGTCAATCATCGACCTGACCAGCTCCCCCGGGCGTTGGTCCTCTTCATAGAAGGTGAATCCGGAAGATTTCCTATATCATCCAAGGCCCTGACAATGATCCTCATCTGTGTAATGTGATATTTCCACTCCAGAGTTTGTTCTACTATAATGATTATATCTATATATTGTGATCTTTCAACTCAGGAGTGTGTTCTCCTATAATTAGTGTTTCTATCTATCATGAAATTTCTCGACGAACAATACTTCTTGGATGGACTTAATCAGAGCTACCAGAATCGTGGAGTGGTTTCTCCCAGAATGAGTGCTTTGTGGGATCTTTTGAGTGAATTCCCAGTAGGGTAATGCAGTTTTATGGCTTATCTCTAGACTACAGGTCTGGGTATTGAGTATATCTAGATTTTGTTTTCCTATTATATGTTTAGTAGACATATACTGTGTAGAGATGACATTGCCTTTCTTTTGTGTATTTTCTTTCTGGTTTTTGGGGTCCTCTACTAAGTGTAGTTATACTCACCCATTCAAGGTCTTTTCCTGCATGTGTCATGTCTTCTGCAGACGAGCAGCCATTTGATAGTGTCTGTGGTGGACAAGGACAGAATCATTCTATTTGAGATCCTCATAGTCCAAGGTGATCCTATGACTATGAATAAAATTCCCAATACCATGTTGTGTTACATGATGGAATTTTTAGTTTTTAGACTTTTTTTGGTGAGATTTTTTTCTTACCCTTTTTACATTCATCACTTTACATTCCACCATACTTTTTTGGTTTGGTATAGTTAGATGAATTTATTTTTTTCATTTATGGTTTTTACATTTCAAAATTTGTGGGCTTGGATATGTGTGCGTGTGTACAGGTTCTTAAGCAATGTCTCCCATGTTATTAATATGCCTACTTGGTGCTAGACACCAGCCCCTGGCCTATTGAAGGTGGTCTTGGGGAGTCGCAGCACGGGACCCACTGAGATGAGTCATGACATCCCGTGATTATTTTTATAATTTTTTTCAAAGGCCCCTACTAATAATACTACTACAGTTGCTAATATTGTTTATATTTTTAATTATAATTAATGTAATAATAATCTCATATGTATTGTTACTCAACACATGTTATGTAGTATTGATTTAGGTGTATGAAAAAAACATTTTACAATATTTAACATCCATTATAGGGTCATAAGGGGGTGGTCGTGCATTAGGTGGCTAAAAGGATTCAATATTCTTATTTAAGGCCTCAACCTTTGCAGTTAGTCTCGTATTTTCTTTAACTGTACGGATTCCATGATAGGGATTTCAATGATCAATTTTCAATATACTTAAATAATGAGAGACATAATCTAAAAATTTTCAGCCTTCCCAGGGTGTTTTAGACATCATACCTCTATTAGCATTGACATCAACGACTATGAAAGACGCTAGTTGGAAGCCATGAAAAAATATTTGGAGTTGTATCAACATATCAAGATTGTAATGTGGTCAATTAAATGTGACTTCTTTAAAATGATTCCACACTACTCATGCAAAACCTTCATTGATTTGAATGGAATTCTAGATGTTATTCCATAATTTCCATGTGAAATTTTTTGGGATGTACATATATAATAATTTCATGTATAAATAATGCAATGAAGGGATGCACTTAGAAGAATGTGTTTTGAGACAATCATCGGCACGATCATGTAGGTAATAGAGAATGACTCGAAGTCTTATGGCACCTGAAAATACTTCCTGGTTGTGAAAGGGGTCACCATCTTCTAGGAAGCTTGAGATATGTTCATGGGGGTATTAAAATTAGTGTACAAGGAATTTGACCATATTCTAGATCATATGAAAGCTTCTATATTTGATTACCAATGTTTGAACCTAACGAGAGGGTGTTCAATATTGTGTGTATCACCTTGTATTGAAGTAAATCCATTATCCATCATTGTTAATTCTTGTTTCATTGGCTGCTATCAAGAATAATAAGTAGAATCTTTTCCAGGTTTTGTTGGTTTGGACAAGTAGGACTCATATTCTAGGCCATTTTTAAATAGTGGAATATAAAAATTTACCTTTCAATTTCCGGTTTGATGTCATGTTTTTCTTTTGTATCAATTCTATTTGAATAAGAAAAATTGTTTTGATGCATGCACTAATCAACATGAAGAATAATGAGTTGGGATTTGAATGAAAATGAATAATTATAATAGATAAGAGTATGGGGGAACATGTCATGTAATCCATAGTTCCTTCCATATGATTCATTGAGAATAATAGATTCCAATTCCCTATAAACTACTCCAATATTTGGTGCACTTTCAAGAATCATTTAATTCTCACGGGCTACAGTCAGGATAGATTTATTGTTTCCCAAACTACACTAGATACTATCATGTAGTACAATGATAGTTTGGGGTCAATCCCATGGGGATGTGAGCTGGATTATAGGAACTAATGCTTTGAAACCTATGCATAAGTGACCTAATATGTTGATTGAGTTTATGAATAAAAAAATTGAAGATTATTGGGTGTTGATATTAGAGAGGGAAGGGATAAGGATCACTTTTGTAATTAAGGTAAATGGATAATATAAATAATAACCAATAATGGTACTAAGGTTTATGATGTGAAGTATGAAAAGGTCAGTAGTTTACCATGGTCAATCCAACTATATCTATTTTATAGTCCACTCTTCCTTAGTGGGGAGATAGCTAAATCTTAGATGTATTAATCCTAGTTTCTATGGAATGAAGTATCCTAGGATATTATTCATAACTCACCCAACACCGATAAAGAAAGAATCATTAATTCAAACATATTGTGGTCATATTTTCTTGATGGAATTTGGTTATCAATTATTGATTAACTGGATTACTATATTTGGGGTTTCAATGTTGAAAATTATAGAATTATTAGATTTAGACACCCCTACGCTCAAGCCCTAGCCTTGTTGGTTTATCCACTGATGATAGAACTGTTGAAGAACATTATGGTTTTTGATATGAGAATCAGCATTAAAATAATTATTTAGATCAAGTTATTATAGATCATTATTACAATAATAACCAACATAAAGCATAAATCAAGCCCAACTTCAACCAAAAAACTACTTGAAAAGGGAATAGGGAAGAACGCAAGAATTGTTTTTCATTGATCAACTATTGAAATAGAGAGTTCATGTAGATCAAATTGATGTTGTAAAAGAATGATGAAGAAATTGAATATTAATTACAAAGAGCTTGAATTGATGTTAATTAATTTTAACAATAATTATAAGTTTGTTTTTAGGGATAATAAAGAAGATATAATGAGATATGAATCAAGGAAAAGCAAGAGAAATTAAAGAATTTCATCACATTATGTATGTAGTGGAAATACTATAAGTAAATAATCCAAATATTACATAATGTGTAATGGGTATTCACATAATGTAATTATGATCAATATATTTCTCCAAAAAATATATCATTTTGATTATCTCATGTGAGTCACATCGTAGATCTCTTAAAACTGGAAATTGTCTCCTTTATTACTGTGTAATGGGTCTTCATGGCATTTATCATACTTTGTTCATTATCTCTAATGTCAGAACTAAGATTCAAATGTTACAAAATGTGCATTGGAAAATCATCTCAGGTATTCTCTTCATGGATTGCAATTCTTTCATGACATGCTTTTTGACTTTTTATATGTTGTGAAAGATATAATCACATCATGTAAGTGGATTTTATGATGTTTAATGATCATTTTAGTTCATTTTATCGATTTTTCCTTCAAAATATTTGGAAACTTGTTTCGTACAATTACTAACAGTTAAATAGTGAATTGTTGAGTAAAACATGAATAATCCTTTATATAATAATACTAAATTATATATATGATATTATCTTATCAGGAAACCATTCCTTCCAAAAACATCAACAAGGGACATAACAAACCCCTTAAAGACATTTTTATATTGATCCTAAATCTCATTCATCATCATCAAAAACAATATGTCATTATTGATATCCATCACTACCATGAAAATTGCATAGGATTCATTGAGAAGGATAAAATGAATCTATTAAATGTGTAGGAAATTTTGGATCATGTCCCTCGATATATTAAGAAGCAATTAACACACCACATAGTTAACATGATCTATCACCTTGATGGTTAGAATAAATTTGGATAATAGAATAATCCCATAAACAAATGTATAGTACCAACAATGATGGGATATAGTCATGAACACATGATTGATTACATGAAACTACGAAGGACTCCATTATTGATCAATATAATATTTATTTATGTTCGGTGATGCCCTAATCTCCTCCTAAACCAGTTATAACCACATTATGAGGATATATTCCACTTCTATATCAATTCACAATGAGTCCCTATCCACAAATCGTTATGAAGGATATTTACACTACCTCCTCCAAATCACCTCAAATAGTGTCATAAAAATAGACGAGTCATCAAAAAACATATGAAGAAAAAAAGGATGGGTTCCACACCGATGATTCACTAAACTCCATAATTAAATTTTGATACATATATCATCCACCATCTAGATGGTTTTCGCTATATTCCCATCCAAAATAGGAAAGAAGGTAGTGCTAACGAAAAACTCAGAGTCAAAAGCATACTTCAGACCTCTTTAAAATCATGACATAAACAAAATACCTTGAGTGAGATGATGAACCTTGAGACTCCATGAAACCACACAATATGAACCATATAACACCTCATCAAACAAATCCATGGAACTAAACTCCAAAATTTCAAGGAAATGAGTTAACTTCTTTACATGGTCTATGATCTGCCAATTGGAATTAGAAACTCCCTGGATCTGGGGTATCCTAATGAGTAAATTTACTGATATGTATTCCCACTCCCACTCATGTATGTCCAATGGATATAGAAAAAAATTAAGAAGATGATTCTTTGCATTCACCTAATGATATACAAGGCATCATCTAGTAAGTTCCACTGCTAGATACTTTATACATAGCCACCAAAACTACCAAATCATGTTATATTAACATTGGAAACACTAGTATTCACCAAAATTGGTGAGCTGAAAAATTTTGAAATTAAAAAAAGTCATTAATCACTAATAAAAAAACTTAATTCCATTAAACATCATCTGATTTTGAATATCCTCATCCAATATTTATGAGGAATCACTATAAACACCTCAAAATTGTTATCCCCATACTCTATGCCGCCCAATTGAGTCACTTATACTTTAGGCATACAGGTGGACTATACCTTTCTATAGAATATACATCCTTATACATCAATATCGTATTATCCAAGATAAAAATATACCAACTCATTTATTACGATAAAAATGTCGGTATATTCACGAACAAATCCTCTAAAGTGGTTATTCTACCCACCACCCACAACGTACCATTTCTAAATGTTGTAACAGGTCATTAGATAGTAGCTATGGAGAAAACTAATCACCATATTCTAATGTATATTATTATATCACTAATAAAAAACAATCCATAGAAATTTTTTAATTTTTATGTCTTAAAATTCCTCCATAATGAAGTAATACTAGTAAAACCTACGGGAAAACTCCACCTCCAACTAATCCAAATCAAGGGTGGAATAATTACACTCATATAGATGTAACAACTAGTCTTGAGTTAAAACAGAAAAATAACCAAGAGGATGGTGAATTGTCCTTTTAAAAAATATTAATGATTTTCTATGATATATCAGAGTTATTATGTTAATAATGTGCAATATTAATGAAAAAAATGTAATATCTTTTTATAGTGTCTCAAATAGATATGATCATACTCTACTCTCCACCACTCTAATGATATGAGAGTGATGGAACTTACTGTAACCAATATAATGGAATATTACAATAAATTTTTCCACCTTCAATAACAACCCAATTATAGACCCTTTTCCGATGGAGGATGAAATCCAATGTGAACTACCTTTTTCCACATAGATGCCCAACCAGAATAGTCTTTCTTTTCCCATGGAGAATGAACCCAATGCCTGACTTTTTTTTGGATTCAAAACCCATATTACTATCATTTAATGGCTAGTATAAGAGAATACCATTATTCACATGGAATAAATATTTGAATATGTAGAACTACATAAGTAGAAAAATAGTTCAAGTATTATACTTTCATTGAAGTATTGAAATTTGTATCAATAATGGAACATGTAATTTTTAGTTCATTTAGGAGCAGTAGTTGATCAAATGAAATATGATGCATTGTACAGTTAAAAGTTATCCTCAAACTCACCATTTTAATTTTCATTGGTTCTTCCAAATCAATATATAGTTTTTCTTTATTCACAATAACATTAAAATTTGATGTCCATAGAGTATTTTAATTTTTATAATATAGAATCATTCATGCTGCTTCAGTGATCTACAATAGTATTTTCTAGAAATTCTTCCTAGATGATATTCCATGTGTATATCATTTATAAATTAAAACAAATATATTTTAATGTTTATCTCTATAATCTATGAAAAAAAACTATATATATGGACCTTCTAGAAAATATCATATAACATTAAATAGGAAATATTAATATCCTAGAAACACTCTTTGATAATATTTGAGATTAACTCTTTATATTTAATTAAGTTTGAATATAAATATATCATGATCTAAATTTACACATGAATATCGATTAATTATTGGACCCATGAAGAAATCATTTAAATTTTCAAAAAAAAATTTAAAAACATGATTTCACGGATTATAAAAAATTAATTAAAAATTTTAGAAATAAGAAGACACTAATTTTATCAATTATAATTTCAAAATTCTGGCTATTTCCCTATACATATATCCATATTTTCCAAAAATATCGCTATAGGTATTAATTTCAAGTCTGTAACCACATTTTATCATTAATTGTGGCTATATGATGTTTATTTGTCGGATATAACCATTGTTATCTAAAACTATAGTGATAAAATGAACATATAGCCACAGTTTCATGAAATTGTGTCTATAGGTTGTTTTTCCTAACCCTAGAGGCATGGTTTTCAAGGAACCATGGAAATATACTATACCTATAGACATAGTTTTGGAATACAATGGCTATAGTTTTCCAAATCAAGAACAAGAAAAAATATTCCTCATTGGAATGAGGTGGAAGGAATTATTACTATGTTTTTTTCTATATCCACTAGTTTTAACGGTATATAATATATATTTATATATTTATATCATATTTTTTATTTGGTGTAGTGTTATAATACCTAGTTAACCTTAGTATAGGAATTAAGATAAATATTTTTGGAAGAAAATTATTTTACACATATAACCATTGATTTATAGGAATATAGCCATGATTTTTTACAATGGTTATAGAACATGCATCAACGATGTAAATCTTCGATATATCCCTATTTGAAATGGGGAATACAATGAGTGATGTTTTCTTGGTTCCAAAAAATTTGGAAATATGTACTATTGCAACCATTACAATAGTGGTTACATCCCATCATAGATGCGACTATAGCCTTTTTATATAGCTACATCAATAGGATCCATGAATCACTAAAAACATTGTTATAACATATAGCCTTGGTTTTGACACCTATAAATTTTTTTTTGATATTTTCCTATATAAAATTTTATACTATTGATTTTTTTTTAAATTTGAATAATCATGTATTATATAAAACATAGAAAATTTCCAGGTCTTACAATATAATTTAGAAATTCAAAAACACCACATATGAAAATTTACAATGTGGTTTAATGTATATTACTTTCATAAGGTATTAAAATTAGGGGTTAATGTATGGGATTTATATAGGGGGTCAGATTGTTGAATCAAAGTGTAATGTGAATTTATCATGTATCTAAAAAAAATAAATGTAACTGAATTTTGTAAAATATGAGAAATATTGGCATAAAAAATTTTATACTTACGAAACAACCTTCAGTAATGTAGAATAATATTTTTCTGAAAATTATTTATATTTATATAATGTCATTATATTTCAAAATAATCAAGAATCACCTCATAAAAATATCTATATATTATATTCTCATTAATATATTATACCAAAATAGTTTTGGAATAAAATATATTTCATGATGATTACATAACATAAATTCAAAAAAATGCAGTTTATTATATTTAGATTTTCATATGATAATTTCTTATAATTAAATGTATATGATTTTTTAATGCATCAATACACTTACAATTTTTAATTTTTATCCCATGTTATTGCTGAAATACCAAAGGTACCATATTATGAAAAATTGGTTACATGAGAGAATTAACTACGAGGATTTTTGCTACATGGGAGATTTGGAAATGTGGTAATTGAAATTTGGATTTGTTTGAATTGTAATAAACATATATAAATGATATTTTCAAGCCCAAAAAAAAATTATTTATCCTACGTGAACTTCATGAGTCTTATAGAGAATGTTAAAAATAATCAAGACATGAAATCTTAAGATAAATTTTGTAATGAATATAAATATATTACCAATGATAAGAATTATCTTAATTAGTAAAATTGAAAAATTAGATAAAATCATTAATAAACATATTATAAAACTATATAATTAATGAAAAAATCAATATCAATGAATTAAAAAGTAAAATAATATTGAAAAATTAAAAAATAATTGGGAAAATAAAACTAAATAAATAAAAGTATTTAGACATATGCTGAATAAAACTGTTAATTTATTTTAAATATAATCAAAATGTATTGAAATTAAAATAATTATGTTATAAGAATAAGAAAAATAAATATTTTTTATTATAAAAAAATTTGATTCAATGATCCACTCTATATCATCCTTCTTTTTGATAATTACAAAATGAAACATAATTTCAGAACATCTCCCGCCTTTTGAAAGTATCAAAAATATAAAAAATAACCCCATTGGGATGATTATGTTTTTTCATATATTTAATCAATATATTATATTTCATAAGACTAAATACAATTTCTTTGAAATATTTATCTAAACATGTATATTTCAAATCATGTGTCAATGATCCACTTTAATATGATAATAATATTAATGTTTTTTATAGAAAATATTGAAATATACTTCATTATATAGTATAATTATTAAAAATCTTTTTTATAAATTATGTTAAAACAATCTTGTATTTATGGTATACCATAAATACGTAAGATAATGCAAAAAAATGTACTAAAATTTATAAATTTAAATTAGAAAAACTAATTATAGATATCATATATCTGAATCATTATGCATGTAAACCCACAAAAACTACCCCTAAATCCATGTCTTGTAAATAAGGATTTCAATATCCATCATATCATAGTAAAATTTCATTTTATTATGTTTAGTAAATTCTCAGTTTCTATTAAAGATATAATAATTCTAATTTTCTATACAAATAAATTCTAGATTAATATGTCCTTTTGGAACAAGGTCTCTATGAAAGTGAAATTTTATATCTATGGGTTTTTTCATAGAGTATTGTAAAGGATTTTTAGAAAAAAAATGGAATAATTATTATCATATAATGTATTAATCTAATAAAAATATTAATTTGTTTGTTTAATCCAAATATATTGATCACAACATAATGAAACAACTATATATTAATAATTGTAAATTGAAGGATCAATAAAATTTTTTTTCCTTCATTCCATAAAACTAATGATTTTAAAATTAAATGAAACATACGTAAATTCATCATTAAATCAATAATGTATCTTCTATAATTATAACATAAATATCTTATCAAATCCATGTAAATTCATGGAGGGTAAAATAAACTAATATTGATAGATCATTTAACAAAATTAATAATCATTTTAAAATATTGAACCTAAAATTACTTAGGTTCGGACTTTTTATGTAGCACACATAAAAACTGAAAACATAAATTCAATCCTAGAATAAGATAAATATAATAAATTTTCAATCATTCCTCTATATGATTTATCAACATTAAATGTTCATTTTTTTTATAAATATAACATCATACTGATGGTAGTATTTTAACTTTTAGATAATTCTTGACCAAATCTGTTAAAAAATCCATTATCATATTTTTATTGATTTTTTAAAATACCATCCTTTTTAGGAAAAATATCCTACCTTGTAAGAACTTCAATTCTCCATTGTACTCATATCAAACTGTAAAGTCATTAATTCTAAAAATTCATTACATTGATTTTCATTTTATGATCAAAATATAATATCATAAAAATATATTTATACAATAAATATTTAATTATATCATTTATAAAAAAAAGTAGGATCAACTGTTCCTTTCTCAACTTTTCCTTATAATAAAACTAGTTAAAATTTTATTTCCTGATTAAGGATCTTGTTTCATAACATGTAAAGCCTTATAAAATTTAAAACATCATCAAGATGATTCTCATTTTCAAAACCAAGTGGATATCTTACATATACTACATTATAAATATATGCATTTATAAAAGAGGTTTTGAAATTCATTTGGAATAACATTAAACTAAGAATTAAACATAAACCGATTATAACAAGATTTATTCTTACAAAAAAGAATGTGAAAAATATTATTCAAAATAAATGTCTTCTTCCTGGGTATATCACTGTGAAAATAATATTGAATTATTATTAACTATATTTCTATATTTATCATTATTACTTTTAAAGATCCATTTTATTCTAATAAGTTAAAAATTATTTCATTGAACAACTAAAGATAACACACTATTCCTTCTCAACTTATTTAATTAATCATGGACATCCAATATCCAATTAGAATCACCAAAATCCTAATTGATATCCCTTATTACAAAATCAAGAATAAAATCAATATAAACACAAAAATTAATAATCGGTTTATGATTTTGAAACCTTTATTCAATATTTCCAATAACATTATCTTTGGAATGAACACTATGTGTCTTCCAAGGCATTTTATGAATATGTTTATATTGGGATGAAATATTCAACCCATTAATATATGCATGTTTTTATTGAAGAACTTCTTATTTTAAATTAATTTCTATAAATTATTCCTCATGATCATCAGTATCATCATATTTTTCATTCAATGAATTTTCATCAAACATTACATGATTTCAATCTTCCATAACCATGGTTCTTTTATTTTATATTATGTAATACATCATATTATTGAATATACTCTAAAAGTACCTTCATCATATTATTCATCAAATTTTTATAAGGAATGATTAATATTAATAATAAAACCCTTTCAACCAAATAATATAAAAAAAATAAAATTTTAGGTTTTATTGCCTTCTATATATCATAATTATTATTTTCTAGAAAGGTTATTAAAATAATTATATTAGTAACATAGAAAGAAGTATTCACAACATTGGCCTATTAATATTTAAGAAAATTAAATTCATATAACATTGTTCTCGACATTTCTTGTTGTGTTCTATTTTTTAATTTAAACTGCACAATTTATTTATGGTGTCATAGTAGCAGGAAAATAGTAAAAATACCCATTTTGATAAAATTAAATTAGATAAACGCAATTTTTTTTAATTATCCACCATAATAACTTATTTATAATTTAATTATGATTTCTTTCACATTTATAAAAAATTTATAAAATTAATTAACTTATATATTCTGTAAAATTTAGTAGTGATATGGTAACACATGTATATATTGTAAAATTATCAAAAATAATCAAATAATTTATTTTTTCCTTCAAAAATAGTAGTATTAATTGTTAAAAATAATTTAAATTAATTATATGAATTGAAACTATTTTTATAATTTTTACCTTTCGATCATGAATCACATTCAAAGGTGTTATCATCTTTTAGTTTGGATTACTAGAAAACAGTTTGGTTATAATATAGCTTTGGAATCAAGATGATATTATAATTTCATATACTATTATGCCAAAAAAAGATTATCAATTTGTGAAAAACTTAATCATATTACATTTTCAACATTTAATTTGAAAAATTTATTGTATAAATGAAATTTTTTTCTATTTGGATAAAACAAAACAAATTTATCCTTAAATAAATCCATTTATCATTTTCCAATTGAACATGATTTCCATCATCACATATCTGAGAAATTGTTTTTTGTATAATTAAGACTTTCCACATTTATAACATTATATATTATAAATGATTTAGAAATTGAAACTTTACAAAAAAAATAATGTCTTAGAATTTTCTCCAACGTTACCATTACCACCATCACATTAATTAAATGATCGAAAATTTAAAATATAGCCAGATATCTTTCTATAAATCATCCACTTTACATATACCAGATATAGTTTGTGATTCTCCAAATTCATATATACTTTAAAAATATTTAAAAAAGATTTTGTATCCAAGAATATTTATGCCTAATGAGATTATAATTTGAGTTATTAAGAATAGAATCATATAAAAATAATTTTTTTAAATGATATATTGATAGTAATTATTTACAAAAAAATCTATATAATTTCCAACATAATGTGAAAATATTAAATAACACTTATTAGAAATATGATCTTTATTATGGCATCAAAATAAACCACAATTCATTCACTTCCTTTAAAGATTTTACCAAATAATTTCATGTATAGTTTTTCTAAATTTTCATCATAATCCTTACCAGATTTCCATTTTTTCATTTTATTAAAACGCATAATTTTATCATGGATTCCTCTACCTTGAATAATAATGAGATATTTTTTAAAAATTCACTTTTTTGAGTTGATAATTCTCTTGAAGAATAACATAAAAAATTATTTAATTCCAATTCATGAAAATTTTATATGAATTAAAATTATTCTTTTAATTTATAATTTTTATTAACATCAATTTTAATATTATCTTATGGTATTTCATTATATGACTAGGCATATTTTTTTCATCCTAGAATTATTTTTTTTGATTTTCACTCTATTTAATAAAATATTTATGTTTTCACTTATAGTTGTTTTATAAATGAGTAACTTTCTAAAATTTATGTTAATGTCTCTAAAATTTTATAATAAATTCTTTTAAGTGGGTTTAAAACCATAATATTCAATAGATGATTAAAAAATTGAGTCCCTTACTTTATTTAAAGAAACCATTAAACACATGTCTATAACATATTTTTCTGATTCATATTTCTATAATTTTATATAAATCCTTTGTACAACTCAATGTAGTATCTATTTATATCTTTTCATTATAGTATTGATTCCTTTTATTTTTTCCTTCTTTACTCTTGGTCAATGGGGATTAATAATCTTCCTTTTCCTACAATAATTAAAAAAATTAAATCATGGGTCTAATTACAATTATAATGAATAGTCCATCTTTAGGATCGTATTTATAATGTATTTTTTAGTATAAATTCATCCATCAATATCAAACCATACTAATATATCCTATATATTTCCTATAACTAATATGTTATATAGAATCAGAAGAGTAATTAGTTACATTTTATTTAAAAGCTATTGTAGTATTAATAAAATTATATTCTCCAGTAGGATTTTTATTTTATAAGTCATATTTTAACAATGATTCTATATATTCATCATGTGTGTATCCAATGAAATTATTACATTCATATAAAACCACTTTTTCGGCATGCCACATATTTGGATGTTCTCTAAGAATACATTAGTCAATAATAGATTTCTTGATATTTTATTCTCAAGAACTCATACCATTTACAATACTGGTGAATATATGGAACATTTTCTTAATAGTTTCATCTTAACCCATTATATATTCTCAATATTCAACTCTAATCATTCACAACCTAGTTATAATAATATTATATGAAAAAATATTTGTAACCTGAATAATGATTCTTATGTCATTATATATTTTACATGGTGAAACATGACTATATTAAATTCAATTATTCTATAATATAAAATATTCATCACATTGTAATTTATAACATACCTTACCACATCATTTATAAATAAATATTCATGTTCACCACTCTGTACCTTATATGTCTTATCTATAATTATCCAATGATAAAATCACAGTTGCTTCAAGAAATCATTAATTCAAAATTTCAAATATGCATAATATGTACCATAAATTTTTTTACCTTTGAATCATCCACCCATCATTTGATCTACTTCCTTAAATACTATACCGATCTTTTTTAATTGATGGTTACATCAAAAAATGGTTATAATTAATATGAAAAATTTATATCTAGAATGGGTCAAGCTCTAATACCAATTTATATTATATAATTAGGATGAAAAATATCCAAGAAGGGGGTGAAGTATTGACATTTTTGAATGAATGATTTTTTGATATATTTGTACTATAATGTTAGTGTAGTCGAAAATTAAATAAATTGAATAAAATTGAATTTTATAATGGTTATAATCTAAAATATATGACTCCATTCTTCATCCCTTTCATGAAGTAAGAGTGGTGGAACCCTCTATAACTAGTATACCATGATAGTTATGCCCGAGTGATTGCATTTGTTGTCAATAACATGTCACTAAGTGTCAACTGATGAAGTAGAGCTTGAAGACTAATGGTTGAAGATGCATTATTAACTCAGACGATTGCAGAGCTGATCTTAATGTTCAAAGACTTGTATCAAGATGATACATTGTCACAACATTTTTAGAAGTCCATGAATTATCTTCACAATGAATGCGGAAGTGAAGACGTTACATCCATATCTACTAAGTGATTGAGGGATGAAGAAAATGAGATCCATCCATCTTACTAAGTGGATGGAGTCTTTTGAAGAAGACCATGCACTATCTATTTATGCATGAGGATTTGAAGATGATACAACCTTATCTATCATTGGATTGAAGAATAACATTGAAGATCATGTGATTTTTTATTGATGGTTGATGAAGATATTTGAGAGATTTTAGTATTTCATCTCCTAAATAGGAAAAGGAGAAGAGTTTTTAAAGAAGATAGGTGGAATTCCAATGAAGAAGAGGAGAATGGCATGATGTGTCTTGTTCTATTTTACTTAGTAATTTAACAAAGTATAAAGAGGTAGAGGATCTTATGTAAAAAATGGGGCCAACCCACGAGCTGGCTACCCAAGATTTAACGCAAGGCACATGTGGGACAAGGTCACCACTGTAACACCCTGAGATTTTATGAAAAATATTCTTTTAATTTCATTAATGTCTTATGTTGTATTCTACACCAAGATTACCTTGCGCTATACGCAACCCTGTATTAGCTTGCAGTATACGGAACACTATTCTTGGATCGTGTTACACACAATTTTGATAATAGTTATTCTACGCAACATTGAGTATATATATATATATATATTCAATTTATTAATGAAATATGGTTGGATTCTGTTATAAGAAATAATGAAGGATTCTTTCATAACACGCAACCCTAACTTGGCTTGCATTACACGCAATCACGACCTTCCTCGATAGCGTGTGTAGTACACAATACCGAGTTTCACTAAACAATGATATGCTAATAAAATATTATTAAAACTAGCCGTTATGAATAGTAATAACCAGTTTTTGAAATTTTGAAAATTTTATTTTTTAAAATGGACTTCATTTTTTGATTCGGAGTATCAAATTTAGCCTAAGGTGAAATTTTGGTACTTTTCGGATAACTTTCATATTCTGATGAATAGTGAAAATTACTAAATTATAATTAAAAACAACTTTTTTAATCGAAATAATTAATAGTGATAAATTATTAATTTGAGTGGTTTTAAAGTATATTTAGAATATATTTTTACAATTTAATACAATGTTGGTCATTGGATGTAATTTCACATTTAAACCAGACATAAACAAGTGTCAATCTTTTCATAGTTATTATCTCTTAAAAACACGCTATTTGTTTTGACAACGGGAATTAATTTTTAAATTAATTAATCTAACTGATATGTTTTGAATTTTGTAAAATAGAATTCATTTTTGAATTCATAATATTAAATATAGCTTAGGCCTAATTTTATGTATTTTTCTAGAAACGTTCATTTTTTGATGAATAGTGAAACCACTAAGTGGTAGTTAAAAAACTGAATTTTTCGTAAAACTTAATTTTACCGCTTCTGTGAGTGGAATTTCAAAAATCCGAGAGACACGGTTAATATCAAGGACTAAAATGTGGTTCAATGAGATGAAAATAATTTTTGGTGAATAGTAACTTTTGACTTTTTTTACCACGGTTAAGAGTAAATAGGGGTAAAAATGATATTATTATTACCCTAACACATGTCCTAATTCTATTGGATAAGTTTAATTTGACCAAAAACAACCTTAGGAATAAAATATTACCATTTAAGCCCGCTTGGATTAGATTAGGACATTTATTATTAATTTATTTAAAGAAGGGTTAAAATAGTTAAAATCAAAGTTTAATAAGTAAATCATTTTTAATATAGGGTTATACATAAGATAAATCTGACTATAAATATTCATTAGAAATCTAAAAATATTTCATACATAATGAATTTTTTTTAATTTTTAGACATTAAATAATTTAATTTATTTGTGACACAACGACGATGCAGTAATTATCTTATTAATGAAATATTGACATAATTGATGTTATAAATACCCAAATAAATGTAATTTGAGACTTTTTATGAATTCAAAAAATTTTCTAGGTTGATATGACATATTATTATTTATTTAATTAACATGGTTCTAACTAATAATTCTGTTATGATTTTCACAAAAATCAATTACTAAATAGTGTCAAAATTGACATAAAATAGTTTTTAAAACAAATATTATATTATTAATTGTTATTTTATTCCTAAAAATCTATGGTTCGGCCAATTGACTTATATAAGTTTATATATATTAATAATAGACAACTTGGGGGTCGTTTGGCTTGATATAGTATGTTTATTAAACTTATAGTATAAGAAAACAAGAAGACATGGTAAAAGTTAAATTATCTAACTTAAACATAAATCTAAATGATAAGGTTAAAATTGATACCTAAACTTTTATAAATTCTATTGGAGGAGATTATTTCGACCCCTAACCACCTTATTTTCGAAATATATCAATTTTTATCTATTAAAAACCTAATTTGACTTTATAATAAAATAATATTTTTAGTTATTCCAAAGGTGCCCCTCTCCTCCCTTATAAAAGGGCACCTCCTCCCCCTCTTCCTCACACCACATTGAGCCTTCATGCTCGACCAAACCCTGAAAATTTCTTCTCTCCACTTCCCTAGAAACATCCTAGAGGTTCTGGTCTTCTTCAAAGACCAATTTTAGTTCCCTAAAAGGAGGTCTCAAAGAAGCACTTCAAAGAAGAGGCAATGTCCATTACCGATTCTTTCATCTTTATTTCATCTTCCACTTCTTCTTATTAAGTTGTTTCATTATGAAGTAATAACATCAGTATCACTCATATACTGATATGTTATTATAAGTATTAAACAAACCTATTTCACCATCTATCAATCCTATGGAAAAAGAAATCACCGCGCGTGCGTATGTACGGAATACCGTCTCCACGTCGTGGTGTAATCTGTTTTCCACCACCACCTTACTTGGATGGGTATAATGGTGTAAATAATGAATATATATGACTATTATAAAGTGATATTGATTCTGAAATAGTATACATACACTCCAATACAATTCCACGATCATAGGAACGATATCATCACTCGTGCGTACGTACGGAATACCGTCTCCACGATGTAATGCGACTCGTTCTACATGATCTTTATTTCGTAATGATTATATAAATGAATTTAATGAATGAATATGATATATATTACACTAATAACATTCTGTAAATGAGGTATCTATATCCTAAAGAGAAGAATAAGAATTTATTCGACAAAACACGCATAAGAACAAAAAGTAATAAACACCCGAATAATAAGTAGTAATGAAATATTACTAATAATAAGCTAAGAATATGACCATATATGATGTCATAAAAATAAGTATGATTCTTTAATAAGTCAATAACATTACTTAAATCATTATACAGGAGGTTCGGACACGTACAAAGCATATCAGAACAAAGGTAAGGGAAATATCACAATCTCATTTTTATCCGAGATTGTTTATAATTTAGTATTTACTGGGTTGTAGTTTATCATTGACATCCATGTTTCCTCAAGATGTAATATTATTTACCTCCACCTAAAATTGTTTAAATCCAATTTTACCATTCGGTGAGTTTTTAGTGAAAGATATGAATGGAATCTTTTGTCATTTTTTCGTATGAGGTACTTTTTGACTTTTCCGACAAAAGTACGAGAAGAATGTTTTTTTAACTTATACAGAATGAATGGATTTTTAAAACATTATTTCCAAGAATATTCCTTTACAAGTTTCCAAGTTTCTTTTTAATCAACTTCTTTTAGTTTAGAATTGTATGACATTTTATGAAAGGAAAAGTGTTTTTGAAGAAGAAAGGATATTTTCCTCAAGAATGGAGTTCAAGTGTTTTATCAAAATTATTTTCCATCTAAGATAATACAGGGTTATGTTTACATTCCTATTATTACATTGAATTTATTATGTTGTGATGGAATTATTTTTATGAATTCCTTTATCTTATATGAATAATTTGAATGTCACGATGTTTAAGATTCCCATTTTTATCACATGGGTTATGCTATGATGTATGGTTTATGATTTTGTGGCACACATAATAATGGTATCATTATGAGATGGGTGGTACCTATACCTCCCTCCAATGCATTGGGTAAAGATTTTATATCTCATGAGATAGACATGGCTGGAATGGTAGGTTATACCGGTTTAGTGAAACAGGACTGAAACGAGGGTGACTGGGTTCAGAAATGGACTTTGTCCACTAAGATAGTCTTGGCAATGAGTCTTGACTAATAAGATATGATTCTCTATGATTATGTGTGTATGCCACAAAGTTTCATGTTTTAAGTTATGATTATTGGGATTTCATTTCACTACTATGATTTATCCCATGTTAAGAAATTATGATCTCTTTTTCAGGTTAAGATCTCCAAAATGTTATCTTCTTATGAATATGATGTGATTGATATTTCTTTTGTTTACCCTTACTGAGCATTTGAGCTCACCCTTTTATGTTTTCATTTCTCCAGGATATAAAGAAAGGTATTAGGTAAAAAAATGGAAGATCTTTATGGGTGATGTTGAAGATCTTTCACCACGATTAGAAGATTTTATTCTGAGTTTCCAAAGACACTAAACTATTACGATCCTTGTGTGTGTGTATTTGTTATGTTCTAAGTATTCCGCAAAAGTAATGTAATGTCCATGTACAATAAGCTTTGGGTCTCTACAGTTGGTATCAGAGGAAATGTTTAGTCAAACTTTAGAAACTAGGATGCGAGAACATTAGTGAGATCCCTAGAGATATTTCTAAGGTATGTCTAGAGATGTCCCTAAGGTTAAGTATACATATAGGCTATAGTACTAGAATTACTCTAACGATCTTATAATTTAACCTAAGATGTTAGATATATTGAGGGTTCTCCCCCTTTATTATGTTGTTTTCCCGAGCATGATTTTTGCCTCTAAAACTATTCTTTTTGGGTTTTAGATGATGGCTGGAACCCGAAGGAACCGTGTTGATCACTGTAATGGACAATGCAATGATTGTCCTCCTGAACAAACAAATGTTGTGGGAGATGGAGTAAAAAATATTATTGCTATACTTACAAAAGCTATGAATCATTCTGGACTTCCAAATGAGCATAGAAGGGAACAATATTCTATTGAGTCCTTCATAAGATAACACCCACCTTCTTTCAGTGGGTCTTCTGATCCACATGTTGCTGAACAATGGATCAGTACCACTGAAAAGATATTTTAAGTTCTTCAATGTTCTGAACATGATAATGTCATCTTAGCAGTATATCGTTTGAAAGGTGAAGCTGATCAATGGTGGAATATTATCAATAATACGAGGAATAGAGATGAAATTGAGTCCATGGAATGGGACGAGTTCAAGAACTTATTTTTCAATAAGTACTTCCCTCGTATTCTTCGAACAAAGATGGACAATGAGCTTCTTGAACTAAAGAAAAAGGATGATGAATCTGTTGGTATATACGAAGCGAATTTTTCAAGGCTTGCAAGGTATGCATCTGGATTTATCATGAAACCTGAAAGTATAGTTGATCGATTCTTCAGTGGCTTAAAAGAAAGTCTTCGAAGGGCATTAGCTATAAGAGACTTTAGTAGCTATGAAGAAATTTTGCGTTGTGCTATCAAGGTAGAAATGGATGTTGGTGTTACATATCCATCTCATGGTATTGACAAGAAACGAAAGATGGAGTTCAAGGAGAAATCTCAGAATAATGGTGAAAAAAAGATGAATGTTTCCTTATGCACAAAGTGTGGAAAGAAGCATGGTGGAGATTGTCTTAAATGGACTAGAAAATGTCTTAAGTGTGGAGAAGAAGGTCATCGAGCAGCTGAGTGTCGAAGTAATGGAAAAAGGGTTTCTAATGATGTGAATAAATCAAACACTATAGAGAATGCACCACCAACACTTCAATTCTTCAAGTGCAAGGAAATGGGGCATTATGCTAATAAATGCCCTAATCCAAGGGTTGGTGATGATCGACATGAGCAACCGCTTAAGGAAAAGGACAAAGGGAAGTCACATGCGATCACTATTGGTGATGTTGAATATGACAATGATGTGGTGGAATGATTATGTGTTTACGTAATGGGATTTCAAAATAGTATCATGGAATCTCATTTATGGTATTGTGGAATTTTGGAATATCTATGTATTGGTTTTCAATAATTATATGATACTGGAAACCAGGAAAAAAAGTGATTGAAATATTTTTGGGACAAGAAGATAATGAGATGTTTGACTGTATTCATGAGCTCATGATTGATATAAGGACTAAGTATATAGAATTTTGAGGATTTTGGAATGTGGAAAGAGATATCTTTTGACATCACTCAAGTTTTCACTAAGATTCAATGGGTATTCAAGAGAACACATGATTAAGGCCTTTGAATGTTTGGAATGTGACCAACAAGACATATCTTATGATATGTGGGGATCAACGATGGTATTAAATCTCTGGTAATCATTTTCACTATATTATGAGAGAGGACTGTAGTATTATGGATAAGCCTAAAGATTGGAATGGACTATGTGGGACATAAGTTAGTATTGTTTAAGGATAAAAGTTTTTTCGATATTATTGATGGGATGTTATAGTAATATAGTTTTAGAAAAAGGACAACCTGCAGGACGGACGACAACCCATCGCGTCGGACAAGGCCGTGGGAATCGAACCCACAACCGAAGTGCGGCTGGCCTTTATCGCCTACCACTAGCCTACAGGAAGTCCCTGTTTAGTAGAAACTAGTTTTATTATATTATGTAGTATGATATATGAAGTATATGTCCATTTTAGAAAACATATATGATTAATCTCACTATAGATGGACTTATGTATTTTATTATAACTTTTCTAACCTTTTGTTTGAGACAGATGGAATGACCCATCATTCTATCACATGATCTACTATCACATCACGAATGACAAATTCAACTTCATTTATTTAAGATATGAAGTGGAAATTGTCCAAAGAATGACCAACGGTGAGACTATACTGAAATCATGAAAGTATTTCTTCTAATTCCTATATCAACAACTTTAGGGAAACCAACGGTGAATGTTTTCCTAGTGCTATTATATCTGATGAATCAGATGGTACCTTAGATCGTCACAAATTTATGGCTTTGTGATTGCTGGCTTTTCCATAGCCATGTTCTCTGCCACTCTCCATCAGAACATGATGGTTTGATTTCTCTTCCTTATCCATATTTTCACCTATGTGGAAACCCAGTGATTAGTTTATTTGGGTAACCGTTACGTTTGATACTTTTGTTTTTAAAGATTGGTTTTGGTATTTCTTTTTACGATGTGAGTTTCTATCAATGAAACTTTCTAATAGTAAACCAATTATAACCCCGACGAATTTCGAGGGAGAAATTCATTTTTAGGGGGGTAGAATGTAACACCCTGAGCATTTATGAAAAATATTCCTTCAATATCATTAATTTCTTATGTTGTATTCTACACCAAGATTACCTTGCTCTATTCGCAACACTGTATTAGCTTGCAGTATACGCAACACTATTTTGGACCGTGTTACACACAATTTTGATAATAGTTAGTGTACGCAACATTGAGTATATATATATATATATATTCAATGTATAAATGAAATATGGTTGGATTCTGTTTTATGAAACAACGAATGATTCTTTCACAACACGCAACCCTAACATGGCTTGCATTACACGCAATCACGACCTTCCTCGATAGCGTGTGTAGTACGCAATACCGAGTTTCACTAAACAACGATATGCTAATAAAATATTATTAAAACTAGCCGTTATGAATAGTAATAACCACTTTTTAAAATTTTTAAAATTTTATTTTTTAAAATGGACTTCATTTTTGTATTTGGAGTATCGAATATAGCCTAAGGCGAAATTTTGGTACTTTTCGGATAACTTTCATATTCTGATGAATAGTGAAAATTACTAAATTATAATTAAAAACAACTTTTTTAATCAAAATATTTAATAGTGATAAATTATTAATTTGAGTGGTTTTAAATTATATTTAGAATATATTTTTAAAATTTATTACAACATTGGTCATTGGATGTAATTTCACATTTAAACCAGACATAAACAAGGGTCAATCTTTTGATATTTATTATCTCTTAAAAACACGCTTTTTGTTTTGACGATGGAAATTAATTTTTAAATTAATTAATGTAACTGATATGATTTGAATTTGTTAATATAGACTTCATTTTTTAATTCATAATATCAAATATAGATTAGGCCTAATTTTATGTATTTTTCTGGAAACGTTCATTTTTTGATGAATAGTGAAACCACTAAGTGGTAGTTAAAAAACTGAATTATTCATAAAACTTAATTTTACCGCTTCTGTGAGTGGAATTTTGAAATTCTGAGAGACACGGTTAATATCAAGGACTAAAATGTGGTTCAATGATATGAAAATAATTTTTGGTGAATAGTAATTTGTGACTTTTTTACCATGGTTAAAAGTAAATATGGGTAAAAATGATATTATTATTACCCTAAAACATTTCCTAATTCTATTGGATAAGTGTAATTCGACCAAAATCAACCATAGGAATAAAATATGACCATTTAAGCCCACTTGGATTAGATTAGGACATTTATTATTAATTTATTTAAAGAAGGTTTAAAATAGTAAAAATCAAAGTTTAATAAGTAAATCATTTTTAATATAGTGTTATACATAAGATAAATCCGACTATAAATATTCATTAGAAATATAAAAATATTTCCTACATAATTATATTTTATTTGTAATTTTTAGACATTAAATAATTTAATTTATTTGTGACACAACGACGATGCATTAATTATCTTATTAATGAAATATTGACATAATTGATGTTATAAATACCCAAATAAATGTAATTTGAGACTTTTTATGAATTAAACTAATTTTATAGGTTAATATAACATGTTATTATTTATTAAATTAACTTGGATCGAACTAATCATTCTGTTATGATTTTCACAAAAATCAATTACTAAATAGTGTCAAAATTGACATAAAATAGTTTTTAAAACAAATATTATATTATTAATTGTTATTTTATTCCTAAAAATCTAAGGTTCGGCCAAATGACTTATATAATGTTATATATATTAATAATAAACATCTTGGAGTTCTTTTGGCTTGATATAGTAAGTTTATTAACCTTATAGTATAAGAAAACAAGAAGACACGGTAAAAGTTAAATTATCTAACTTAAAGTTAAATATAAATGATAAGGTTAAACTTGATACCTAAACTTCTCTAAATTCTATTGGATGAGAGAATTTCGACCCCTACCCACCTTATCTTCGAAATATATCAATTTGGAGCTATTAAAAACCGAATTTGACTTTATAATAAAATAATATTTTTAGTTATTCCAAAGGTGCCCCTCTCCTCCCTTATAAAAGGGCACCTCCTCCCCCTCTTCCTCACACCACATTGAGCCCTCAAGCTCGGACAACCGCTGACAATTTCTTCTCTCCACTTCCCTAGAAACATCCTAGAGGTTCTGGTATTCTTCAAAGACCTATTTTAGTGCCCTAAAAGGAGGTCTCAAAGAATCACTTCAAAGAAGAGGTAATGTCCATTACCGATTCTTTCATCTTTATTTCTTATTACACTTCTTCTTATTTAGTTGTTTCATTATGAAGTAATAACATCAGTATCACCCATATACTGATATGTTATTATAAGTACGAAACAACCCTATTTCACCATCTATCCATCCTATGGAAAAAGAAATCACCGCACGTGCGTGCGTACGGAATACCATCTCCACGCCGCGGTGTAATCTATTTTCCACCACCACCTTACTTGGATGGGTATAATGGTGTAAATAATGACTATATATGACTATTATAAAGTGATATTGATTCTGAAATAGTATAAATACACTCTAATACAATTCCACGATCATAGGAATGATATCATCACTCGTGCATACGTATGGAATACCGTCTCCACGATGTGATGCGACTCATTCTACATGATCTTCCTTTCATAATGATTTTATAAATGAATTGAATGAATGAATATGATATATATTACACTAATACCATTCTGTAAATGAGGTATCTATAACCTAAAGAGAAGAATAAGAATTTATTCGACAAAACTCGCATAAGAACAAAAAGTAATAAACACCTGAATAACAAGTAGTAATGAAATATTACTAATAATAAGCTAAGAATATGACCATAAATGATATCGTAAAAATAAGTATGATTCTGTAATAGGTCAATAACATTATTTAAATCATTATACAGGTGGTTCGGACACGTACAAAGCATATCGGACCAAAGGTAAGGGAAATATCACAATCTCATTTTTATCCGAGATTGTTTATACTTTAGTATTTACTGGGGTGTATTTTATCATCCACATCCATGTTTCCCCAAGATGTAATATTATTTCCATCCACCTAAAATTTTTTAAATCCAATTTTACCCTTCGGTGAGTTTTTAGTAAAAGATATGAATGTAATCTTTTGTCATTTTTTCGTACGTGGTACTTTTTGACTTTGCCAACAAATGTAGGAGAAGAATGTTTTTTTAACTTATACGACATGAATGGATTTTTAAAACATTATTTCGAAGAAGATTCCTTTACAAGTTTTCATGTTTTTTTTAATCAACATCTTTTAGTTTATAATTGTATGACATGTTATGAAAGGAAAAGTGTTTTCGAAGAAGAAATGATATTTTCCTCAAGAATGGAGTTCAAGTGTTTTATCAAAATTATTTTCCATCTAAGATAATATAGGGTTCTGTTTATATTCTTATTATTAAATTGAATTGATTATGTTGTGATGGAATTATTTTTATGAATTCCTTTATCTTATATGAATTATTTGATGATGTCACGATATTTAAGATTCCCATTTTTATTACATGGGTTATGCTATGATGTATGGTTTATGATTTTGTGGAACACATAAGAATGGTATAATTATGAGATGGGTGGGACCTATATATCCCTCCAATGCATTGGGTAAAGATTTTATATCTCAGGAGATAGACATGGCTAGAATGGTAGGTTATACCGGTTCAGTGAAACTGGACTGAAACGAGGGTGACTCGGTTCAGAAATGGACTTTGTCCACTAAGACAGTCTTGGCAATGATTCTTGACTAATAAGATATGATTCTCTATGATTATGTGTGTATTCCACAAAGATTCATGTTTTATGTTATGATTATTGGGATTTCATTTCACTACTATGATTTATCCCATGTTATGAAATTATGATCTCTTTTGCAGGTTAAGATTTCTAAAATGTTATGTTCTTATGAATATGATGTGATTGATGTTTCTTTTGTTTACCCTTAATAAGCATTTGAGCTCACCCTCTTATGTTTTCTTTTCACCAGGATATAAAGAAAGGTTTTAGGTAAAAAAGGGAAGATCTTTATGGGATATGTTGAAGATCATTGACCACGATTAGAAAATTTTATTCCGAGTTTCCAAAGACACTAAACTATTACGATCCTTGTGTGTGTGTTTTTGTTATGTACTAAGTATTCCGCAAAACTAATGTAATGTCCATGTAAGTTAAGCTTCGGGTCTCTACAACCACACCCATGAGGAGACCTAGCTAGAGCCAGCCGCATGAGGCATGGTGCGGGCTGTGTGTAAGCTCGCGGGTGCCACACAGTGATAAACCCATGCAGCATGGGGGATAGGTGCACGCGCCTGGAGGAGCAGAGTGGGCGCTCTAGCGTGCCCACAGGAGAACCGGTGCAGGGCAGCACCGGAGGGAGGATAGGAGATTTCTGAGCGGTGTTCGGGAGGCTCTGTTTGTTAAACCGAGAGAAAATCACGGGGTGTTTCGATGTGGGATAGAGTTTTTAGACTCGGATCTAATCCTGGCCATCCATCTGATCTCGCATCTGATCTCATCCGCTCATCTAATCTTGCCGCGCCACATTCTTATCCCGGCTGTCCGCGTTCATTAAACAATGATCCAACGGCGCTGGAGTCATCTCCAACCTCTCGCTGAGCAGCAGACTCCCCGCGACACCATCTGCAAACCAGTGCCACCCAAGCGATGAAGAAGAAGCTCTCGGCCGCCTCTGATGAAGTGAAGGCCTCCATTGTGTTCGTCTCCACCTCACGAACACATGCATGCATTAAAAGTTTCATGCATGCAACGAGATGAATATTTCGAATGCTGCTGAGGCAAACGAAGTTGCCGAGGCCATGTGGATCCATGCAAGATTCATGCATGATAGTCGGGTATATAATCTTGAATTCATACATGAAGGTTGGATCCCACGTTTGGAAAAAGGAAACACACGGGATATGTGGATATCTTTAAACGCGGGTTGAATATTTTTTTTAACGAACCGAATATCTTTGTTATTCAAAGGAGTGATTCTCGGGCATTCAAAGTTTTGATTCTGTGGCCTCAATTGATCCCCTTGTCTATAAAAAGAGGAGCCCATGTATGAGGTTTTGGTTGCTTCCATCATTGAGAGAGAGCTCCTTTTTTTAATAGAAAAAGAGCAACCGCGAATCCCTCTGGTTCGCGAAGGGCAGGGGTGTCCGCGCAAGTCTTGCGCGCAAAGAAGAGGTGTCTCATGCACCCCTTGCGCGAAGGAGTCTCGTGCAGGTCTGGTGTGAAAGGGTTGGGAGAAACCTTTGGTTCGTGGAAGAGGCTGTGCATCACTTGCGTGAAGAGAAGAAGCGCAAACCCCCTTGGTTCGCGAAAGAGGTGATACACACTCTCTGTGCAAAGAATTCCACAAGAGCATGATAGGTTCTTTGAACCCTCGCCGTGTCTTTGTGTGGTTAAGCCCGTGAGAAAAACAACCGGTGTATTAACACACTTGTATTTCTCTTGCGATGACAGAATCACGGACCTCTATGGTTTTATGAACAAGTTTTTTTTATCTTACCCGAAGAACGAAGGAGGAGAACCTGTGCCCTCTTGGTTTTCACAAAGAAGAAGAACCGCGCACTCTTGTTTTGCAAAAAGAAGGAGAAACCGATGCCTAGTGTTGTCACATAGTGGAAAAAATTCTTGAGTCTGATGCCTTTACAAGCTTTTGAGAAGAACCCTTCAAACATATACTATTCACAAACCCATTTGGGTTGTGTGAGATTTACTTGAAGGAGGGTGCTTTCATGGTGGAGTACATGTGCATGGAAACATAAGAACAAGGTGTGTGAGAAAATGTGAAGGAAGAGAAAAATTAAAAGAAGGATTGTGCATGAGATATATGCATGCAATCAGGTGGGGACATGCATATTGAATAATAGAATTGGTGAGCAAGACCGAGAAGTTATCCTGAAGTTTGTTGAAGCAACGTGAAGAATTGACCAACACATTTTAAGAAGAGAAGTGAAGTAGGAAGAAGAAGATGCTGTGAATTTGGGGAGTTTAACCAACTTGTAATTGGGGGGTATAACCAATTATTGTGTAAACATCTTCTGGAATAGTGAAGAATCCGTGTTGGGGAGTGCAACCAACACGGCAAGGAGTAGGTCTTTTTACCGAACCTTGTAAATCTCTGTGTTCTGAGATTTCATTTTCACTACACCATCAAAAGAGTATATTTGGGCCTTAACTAGCCACAGAGGTTGAATTGATCATTCAAAGGGAACAATTCTTAAAAAAAGGGTTATCACTGATTCACCCCTCCCCTCTCAGTGATCATAACTGATCCAAGCATTTCAAGTGGTATCAGAGGGAGGTTACCTTTGATAGGATCTACTTCTGAGGAAATGGATAATCTAAATTCTGTTAATAGTAGGGGTGTCCCTACATTCGATGGAAAGAATTATCAAAGATAGAAAAATCGGATGTTACCCAACCTTCTATCTCTCAGCCTTGAAGTTAGAGATGCAGCCTTATTTGGATTCCCTCCTCTTGCTAATGAATCTGCTATGACACTAGATGAGAAAAGAAATATGGAATTTGATGGTAAAGCTCAAAATTTCATTCTTATGTCACTCTCAGAAAAGGTAAACACAAAAGTCATGGGACTCAAGAATGCTAAAGAAATTTGGGACAAATTGGAAAGTAGTTATGGAGGCAACATGAAAGTCAAGGAAGCCAAATTACAAATTTGGAGAAGCAAGTTTGAATATGTCAAGATGGGAAAAGAAGAAAATATTGATGATTATTTCAAAAGAGTCAATGAAAATGTCAGTAACAATCGGGGCTTTGGAGAAAAGTTGGAGGACTCCAATATTGTGAAAAAACTAATGAGAAATTTTCCTGACAGGTTTCACCCCAAAGTCTCAGTATTAGAAGACAGAGATGATCTCTCTATTGATGAACTACACAACATTCTCATTTAATATGAAATGAGGAAGATCCCAGTATTCAAGAAGAAGATCAAGGATGAGATGGCTTTGAGGCCATGAGACAACTCAAGATAAAAGATGACAAAGTCTCAGAATCAAGTGAATCTGACAATGAAGAAAATGATGAAGACTTCAACAAGATTATTTCTCTTTTATCAAAAAGGTTTGGAAAAGATAAATTCAAGGGAAAAGGGAAATTATCACCGAGGTGTTTCAATTTAAATAACATCAGACACTTTGCTGTTAATTGTCCCAAGAAAAGATTTAGTGCTCCAGATGTTGAAGAAGAAAAATTACAAAAGAAGAAATAGAGTAGAATCCCAAGAGAAGGATGAAAATTTCGTTCGAGAAAGAAATGGTTCATTCCAGGTGAAAGAAAAAGTTATGTGATCAAAGAAGAAGAATCAGACTCCACTTCATCTAGTCAATCAGAAGATGAAACAAATTTTATGGCTAATGTGGAAAAAGGGTTTGATACCGGCAACAGTGAAGATGATGAAAGTGAACGAACAGAGCTTGAACACGTGTTGAAAGATGAATTAGAGGCTTTCCTTGAACAAAACAACAAGTTCAAGAAAGAGAAGAAACTATTACAAAAGGAAACCAAAAGGATGACTAAGGAGTTGGAAGAGTGTATTAAGAAAGAGACATTGTACATTGATGAAATCAAGAGACACAAACTAAAGACAGCTGAGCTGGATAAGATAGCAAAGGATCTTGAAGAGAAACTTCACCTCAAAGAAGAAGAGAAATATGTGACACAATCCAAGTGGATTGAAGAACAAAATAGCTTGACAAAGATGAGAGAAGACTTTAACAACGCTATTGAGGTCAAGGCAGAATCATCTTATGCTGGTGCTCAGAGGAAAGTCAACTTATCACTAAGTAAATATCAAAATACATCTGTTATCTCTAACAATGCAGGTCCAGAGATGAAATTGAGTCAAACAAGGAATACAAAAACTTGTGAAAAGTCATCTTCAATGGAAGAAAGGAAATCCCCAGGAAGGACTACTCAAATATTGGACAGTAAATTACAACATGACTCTTATCAGCGGAGAAGGTCAAGGTTTAGAGGCTACTTCTAGTGATGTGGTGTGTTTGGTCACAAGTCCTATACATGCTAGTATAACATGTCTCTTCAAAGTATGAGGCATGATTCAAGTGGGAGATATCCTGAAACCCAGAGTATATTACAGAAAGCATCACAGATTCCAATTCAGAACAAATCTGACTCCCTGGGTGAATCTTGTAGAGGATGTGACCAACAAGGTCATAGAGCTGATACACGTATAACTTTTCTTCCTGAACAAAGAGTCAAATACATGAAAGGTAAAGGCATTCAGGAACCCAATGAAGAAATCACATGCTTCGCCGAAGTTTCTCTAAAAGAAAGTAGTAAAACCAAGTCATGGATTCTTGATAGTGGATGCTCATAACATATGACTGGTGATACAAAAAATACTAAGCAACATAGAAAGTCATGAGGGAGGAACCGTGGTGTTTAGAAATGATTGTTCTCTGAATATCAAGGGAGTTGGAAAGGCTATGATTGAAACAAAAAATCTAAAATCCAATGATGTGTTGTATGTTGAAGGATTAAAGCACAACCTGCTGATTGTAATCCAATTATGTGATTATGGACATGAGGTGTTGTTTCAGAAGGATTCATGCATCATCAAGAGCTCAAAGGATGGAAAAATCATCACTCAAGGAAGAAGAACCACAGGAAACCTATTTCAAATTGGTGAGTCCATCAATTCTTGTTATCTTAGCTCCAAAGAAGAAAACAATATCTGGCACAGAAGACTTGGCCATCTGGGTCAAAGAAGTATGAGTCAAATTCTGAAGTACAATATTGTACGAGATCTACCCAATTTAAAGAGAGAAAGTGTTGAAATTTGTGACACATGTCAGAAGGGAAAACTGACGCATAGTTCACGCAAAGAAGTAGATATCTTGTCTACTGGGCCTCTTGAACTCATTCATATAGACATATGTGGACCGATGAGACATAAGTCTACAAGAGGATAACTTTATTTCATAACCTTCATTGATGATTATACTCAGATGACCAACATCATGTTCATGAAATACAAGTCAGACGCAATCATGATGTTCAAAAATTTCAGGAGGCAGGCTGAGAAAGAACTAGGACTCTGTATCAAGAATGTGAGGTCAGATAATAGAAAAGAATACACTTGTGAATCTTTTGAAAGCTATTTGGTCAAGAATGGAATCAAGCATCAATACGGTCTACCATATACTCCACAATAAAATGGAGAGGCTGAAAGGAAGAATCGAAGAATAGTCGAAATGGGGAGGACTATGTTAGCTGAGCACAATATCTCTATGTTTTTCTGGAGAGAAGCAGTATGCACAACTATACACATACAAAATAGATGTCTCCTGAGACCACAAACACAAACTATAGCCTATGAAATGTGGTTTAACATAAAACCAACTGTTAAGTACTTCAGAGTCATTCTCAATCCGTGCATCATCATGATTAAAAACATTAATCTGGGAAAGTTTGAGGAAAAAGAAGAAGAAGGAATATTCATGGGATACCAACCTGATGGAAAGGCTATAGATGGTGGAATAAGAGGTTGAACAAAATGATTGACTGCATTGATGTCAGAATAATTGAAAACAACATCAAACCATACACTATGGATAATGATGACTCAAAAAATGACACAACCTTGGAACAAAAGAATGAATAATTAACTGAACCAACACCAACTGCTGGTGAGACCAACTCTGAACACACCAGTGATGAAGAGGAAGGTAATGAAGATGGAAGAAGGAGATACAATAAATTGAAGAAACATGTCGACATATAAAATGTCCTTGGTAACCCACAGTTCTCAGTAAAAACTAGAAGAAGATTGAGATTAGAAGATCACACTGCATTGGTTTCTCAAGTGGAACCTCACACAGTGGCTGAAGTAGTTGAACATGAGGAATGGATACAAGCTATGCATGAGGAACTCAATCAAATAGAAAAAAACTCCACTTGGGATCTTATGCCAAGGCCCAAAAAAATGTAATTGGGACAATGTGGGTTTTCATAAAAAAAACTCAATGAGAAAGGGGAAGTTTCAAGAAATAAGGCCAGACTTGTATGCAAAGGGTATTCACAAATAGAAGGAATTGACTTTGAAAAAACTTTTGCACCAGTTGAAAGACTGGAGACTATCAGAATGTTCTTAGCAGTTGCAGCACACAAGCAGTACAAGGTCTATCAGATGGATGTGAAATCTGCATTCCTAAATGGAGATCTTGAAGAAGAAGTGTATATAGAACAACCAGAGGGATTTTTGCTAGAAAAAGATGGTAGTATGGTATGCAGATTGAAGAAAGCATTGTATGGATTAAAGCAGACTCCCATATCCTGGTACTCCAAGTTGGATGGTTGTCTTAAGAGAATGAATTTTGTCAAAGGAACAGTTGACAGTAATCTCTAGGTCAAAGAAATGGCCATTGGTACTCTCATAGTCATTATCTATGTGGATGATATTATTTTCTCTGGTGTCAAGGAAGGACTATGTGAAGAATTCGCTGAGCAGATGAAGAGAACCTTTGAAATGTCCATGCTTGGTCAAATGACATATTTTCTAGGATTTCAAGTGGAACAAAGGAAAAACTCTCTATTTCTTTCACAAGAAAAGTATGCAAGGGACTTAGTGAAAAGGTTTGGAATGGAGAATGAAAAGGAAGTCTCAACACCCATTTCTGTTGGAACCAAGCTATGCAAGGATGAAGAAGACAACAATGTTGATCAGAAAGAGTTCAGGAGAATTATTGAAAGTCACCTTTATCTCATGGCTTCATGGCCAGATATAACATATGTAGTGACTTTGTGTGCAAGATTTCAATGTGACAAAAAAGAATCTCACTTATCAGAAACTAAAAGAATATTGAGATATGTAAAAGGAACCCTCAACTATGGACTCTTATACAAACACAGTACAAACATAAAGTTGTTGGGATTCACTGATGCTGATTGGGCTGGTGATTGTACTGATAGAAGATCCACATTTGGTGGAGCCTTCTTTCTAGGAGAAGTATGTGTTATTTGGTATAGCAAGAAACAAAATTCTGTAACATTTAGTACAACCGAATCAGAGTATGTGGCAGCTACACATGCATGTACACAAATGATTTGGATGCATGTGCAGCAAAGAGATTTGAGAATTAAAGTTGAAACCCCATTGAGGATCTTATGTGATAATCAGAGTGCAATTGTCTTGTCTAAGAATCCTATAAAATACTCCAGATCCAAGCATATTGATATAAAATATCATTTCATAAAAGAAAGTGTCTCCAGTGGAGACATCAATCTCGACTAAATTTCTACTCAAGATCAGGTGGCAGATATTTTTTCCAAAGCTATGCCTACAGAAAGATTTGTTGAGCTAAGGCTGAAACTTCATGTTCAGACTTCTCCTCTCACATGAGGAAGAGAAAGGTCCCTCCTTATTCCCTAAATTTATATGTTTTTGTACTCACATGTAGGGAATTGAAGGAGATGAGTGCATCCCTTGAGGGGGAGCATTGGTTGCTGAGTCAAGCAGTTATGCATTTTGGGAATGACTTCATATTCATCCCTTTGCATTTGTTGGCCAATAAGGGGGATAAATCATCAACACAAACACATTTTGATATTCTTCTAAGTGTGCTTAAGAGTATTGACAACCAAATACAATGGGGGAGATTTTTATGCCCAAGGGATTGCATTTGTTGTCAATAACATGTCACTAAGTGTCAACTGATGAAGTAGAGCTTGAAGACTAATGGTTAAAGATGCACCATTAACTCGGGAGATTGAAGAGCTGATCTTAAAGTTCAAAGACTTGTATCAAGATGATACAATGTCACAACATTTTTAGAAGTCCATGCATTATCTTCACAATGCATGAGGAAGTGAAGAAGTTCCATCCATATCTACTAAGTGATTGAGGGATGAAGAAAATGAGATCCATCCATCTTACTAAGTGGATGGAGTTGTTTGAAGAAGACCATCCACTATCCCGTTGTGCATGAGGATTTGAAGATGATCCAACCTTATATATCATTGGATTGAAGAAGAAAATTTAAGATCAAGTGATTTTTGATTGATGGTTGATGAAGATATTTGAGAGATTTTTGGTATTTCATCTCCTATATAGGAAAAGGAGAAGAGTTTTTAAAGAAGATATATGGAATTCCAATGAAGAAGAAGAGAATGGATTGATGTGTCTTGTTCTATTCTACTTGGTAATTTAACAAAGTATAAAGATGGAGAGGAGCTTATGCAAACAATGGGGCCAACCCACGAGCTGGCTACCCAAGCTTCAACCCAAGGCACATTTGGGACAAGGTCACCACGCCCATGAGGAGGCCTAGGCAGAGCCAGCCGCAAGAGGCATGGTGTGGGCCATGTGTTTCCCACGGGTGCCACACGGTGATGAAACCGTGCAGGATGGGGGCTAGGTGCGTGTGCCTGGAAGAGCAGAGTGGGCTCTCTAGCGCGCCCGCAGGAGAACCGGTGTAGGGTGGCACCAGAGGGAGGAGAGGAGATTTTTGAGAGGTGTTTGGGAGGCTCTGTTTGTTAAACCGAGAGAAAATCACGGGGCGTTTCGATGTGGGACAGAATTTTTAGACGCAGATCTAATCATGGCCATCTATCTAATCTCGCATCCGATCTCAGCCGCTCATCTAATATCGTCACGCCACATTCTTATCCCGGACGTCCTTATTCATTAAACGACGATCCAACGGCGCTGGAGTCATCTCCAACCTATGGCTGAGCTGCGGACTCCCCGTGACACCATCCGCAAACCAGTGACACCTGAGCGATGAATAAAAAGCTCCCGACCACCTCTGATGTAGTGAAGGCCTCCATTGTGTTCGTCTCCACCTCACGAACACATGCATGCATTAAAAGTTGCATGCATGCAACGAGATGAAGATTTTGAATGCGGCCGAGGCAAACGAAGTTGCCGAGGCCATGTGGATCCATGTGAGAATCATGCATGAGAGTCGGGTATATAATCTTGAATTCATACATGAAGGATGGATCCCACGTGTGGAAAAAGGAAACACCCAGGATACATGGATATCTTTAAACACGGGTTGAATATTTTTTTTAATGAACCGAATATCTCGGTTATTTAAAGGAGTGATTCTCGGGCATTCAAAGTTTTGATTCCGCGGCCTCAATTGATCCCCTTGGCTATAAAAAGAGGAGCCCATGTATGAGGTTTTGGTTTCTGCCATCATTGAGAGAGAGCTCCTATTTTTTAATAGAAAAAGAGCAACCACGAATCCCTCTGGTTCGCGAAGGGAAGGGGTGTCCGTGCAAGTCTTTCACGCGAAGAAGAGGTGTCTCGTGCACCCCTTGCGCGAAGGAGTCTCACGCTGGTCTTGTGAGAAAGGGTGGGGAGAACCTTTTGGTTCGTGGAAGAGGTCGTGCATCACTTGCGCGAAGAGAAGAAGTGTGAACCCCCTTGCTTTGCAAAAGAGGTGATACACACTCTCTGTGCAAAGAATTCCACAAGCGTGCGACAGGTTCTTTGAACCCTCACCGTGTCTTTGTGAGGTGAAGCCCGCGAGAAAAATAACCGGTGTATTAACACCCTTGTATTTCTCATGCGAAGACAGTATCATGAACCTCTATGGTTTTCTGAACATGTTTTTTTATCTTACCCGAAGAACGAAGGAGGAGAACTTGTTCCCTCTTGGTTTGCACAAAGAAGAAGAATAGTGCACTCTTTTATTTCACAAAGAAGGAGAACCCAAGGCCTAGTGTTTTCACATAGAGGAACAAATGCTTGAGGTCGATGCCTTTACAAGATTTTGAGAAGAAACCTTCACACATATACTATTCACAAACCCATTCGGGTTGTGTGAGATTTACTTGAAGGAGGGTGCTTGAATGGTGGAGTACATGTGCATGCAAACATAAGAACAAGGTGTGTGAGCACATGTGAAGGAAGAGAAAAATTAAAAGAAGAACGATTGTGCATGAGATATATGCATGAAATCATGTGGGGACATTCATATTGAACAAAAGAATTGGTGAGCAAGACCGAAAAGTTCTCCTAGAGTCTGTTGAAGCAATATGAAGAATTGACCAACACATTTGAAGAAGGCAAGTGGAGGAGGAAGAAGAAAATGCTATGAATTTGGGGAGTTTAACCAACTTATAATTGGGTGGTATATCCAATTATTGTGTAAACATCTTTTGGCATAGTGAAGAATCCGTGTTGGGGAGTGTAACCAACACAGCAAGGAGTAGGTCTTTGTACCGAACCTTGTAAATCTCTGTGTTCTGAGCATTCATTATCATTGCACCATAAAAAGAGTAGATCTGGGCCTTAACCAGCCACAGAGGTTGAATTGATCACTCAAAGGGAACAATTCTTAAAAAAAGGGTTATCACTGATTCACCCCTCCCCTCTCAGTGATCACAACTAATCCAGGAATTTAAATGATATTATAATGACTTTTTCCACCTCGGATCATAACCAAATTAAAAATATGTTTTCCCAATTTGAATTAAAAACAAAATGAACTTCTACTACCCCAACTTAACGAATTACGTAATAGAAATTCAGTTTTTTTCAACAAGCAGAACTCAGTTCAATATTTGTTTTTCGGAGTCACTACCCAAAATTTTACCATTAAATGCACAGTGTAACTATTTAAAATTATGCACAAGGAAACAAAGTACGAAGAAGTGGACTCACAAAAATAGACGAACATTTCTATAATCTGAGTGTCGAGGTAGTAGTAAAATCTACAACATCAAAGTATTAAATGATTCTTAGTTTGGAAGGTAGTAGTTTTTTATCACAAGAATATTGCAGCGTTGTTTAGTTTGAAAGTATCAACAACATCATCTTTTAAATTTTCAATTGTTATTATATCATTATATTTGGTGTTTAATTATAAAATTCAACTTTAAAGTCTTAATACCATTTCATATTTTATTTTCTCAAATAAAGAATCATGTAAAAAACCTCAAAAAAAATTGTTATAATTCTCATACCTATTTCACAAATGATATTCCATATGTGTATCTTTTATAAATGGAGTGAAATGATTATTAATGTTCTTATCAATATTCAATAAAAAAATACGATAAGGTAGATCCCATTTGAAAAATTAACATATTAGTAAAAAATTATTATTAATAGAATAATAATAATCCATGGTAATATATGATACCGACTCATCATATCTTATTCAGTTTTAATATAAATATCTCAACATAAAAAATTCATCATGAATATTCATGCATGAATGGACCCATGATAACCTCATTTAATTAATAATAAAAAATTTAAAACATATTTTCCTGGAATATAAATAAATAATAAGTAATTATAGAAAAATAAAACACAAATTATATCCATGATAAACTTCCATCAAATTTAATTTTAATGTATTATGTAAAATATAAATAATTTATAGGCTTTACAATTTAATGTAGAATTTAACATAACCACATAAGGAAATTTACCTAGGGGTTTCATGTATGGGACTTCTATAAGGTATTAACACAAGTGATTCATGTAGGGGATTCTCATAGGATAATAATGTGGGATAATCACCACATAATTGAAATTATCACATATTCAAAGGATCATCATAGATAAATTCTGAAAACTAAAGACATATTCCCTTAAAATATTTCATAAAATAACCTTAGTATATTAATAATTAGCTTTATAAATTATTCAATCATAATTTAAAATTTTCAATTTCCATCCACATATTCAAGATTACATGTATTTGGACATATGCACCACATGTTATCATTAAATTACAGTTGAACGTTTGTTCAAAAAGACAATAGACTTCCGACTAAAAAGATATTGTAAATTCATTATAATTTATTTAATTAGAGAAATCGGTTGTTAATTTTATATCCTGTAATTGTATGTAAATAATTTTTTTTCATTCCAAAAACATCAATAGTCACTCAATTATTGGGTTTTTAAGCACATGTTATAGTCAAATACATAAGGTACCCAATTCTAGAAAATAGGATACATGAGGTAATTGGATATGTTGATGTTGGATATTTGGGATATTAATCTATGTAGGAACAATAACATGGCTAATGGGAATAATAAAAACCTATATAAATGATATATTATTATCTCAAATGACATTTTAATCGGAGTAACACTTCGTGATACTAGTATATTATACTTCAGAATATCATAACGTTAAATCTAACGAAAAATTAAATTAATAACAAAAATATATAACCAAAGATAATAATTTATTTTATTAATAAATAAGATATAATATATAAGAGACAGAATAAAGCTAAGACAAAAAAATATAATAATTAAAAAATAATGAGAAACTAATTAAATATAAATACATAATAATGCATTGATAAATTATAATCACAAAACAATTATATTTATAATTAAAATAGATAAAACAAGTCAAATTTTATAATTATCACTATAATGTATTAGGGTTTTATATACATATGTTATATGAATATAAATATAATTATAATTATTAAAACACAATGTTTATTAAAGATCCACTCAATAGTTAATACCTAGATCCATAAATATAACTACTAAATGATGTGTCATGGTGAACTCCAAACTCATAAGACATGCATACAAAAACTCCTTAACCATCAATAATTCAAATATAATTAAATCACAGGGGAACATATTAAAACCTCTATTGAATAATCAATTTCTTCCTAAATCTGATCAATCCAAATGAATGACATCCCTTTATAGTCAATGGATCTCATTGCGGATATTATCCTGGGATGATTGGATACATGCATTCCTTAAAATCCTTCATGATTGAGTAATCTATAATCCACTTCCACGTTCTTGGACTTTAACAAAATACTATAGCCTCTATCTTGGATGGGTCAACTACTACACTTTATTGAAATTTAAAAGGTCCATGTAAGTAATCCTTTGGTGTATAAAAATAATTATAGGATATCTTCTAGTAAAGATGGTGGTTCTAGGTAGATTCTTAAACATCTAATAGATGATCATCATAATCCTCCCATGACTTTGAGTACAACTTGATGTCATCAATTTATAGTATAAAAGTTCTATAGATTCTTATGGAAAATTGTTTTTATAAGTTGCATGAACATATATGTTTCATTTGTGACCTTGAATGAAAATAAAATGCACTAGAATCCCAGATATCATATTTGAAATGTAGTCTTCAACACATCTACCACTTGTACTCACATAAGATGATTCTCAGAGTGAATATAAATCACTAATAACCATGATATACCTTTTAACTAGTCGAATATATCACCATCCAAATAAGAGGTTAGAGATTCTTAATATTAACTTGATTCATCATTCATTAGTCTTTAATAAACTAAAAACTATCAATTTTTTTTCTAATTTAGAAGTATCATGAGACCAAAGAAATACATGTTAATATTGATAAAACACATCAGCATTAGATCTTAAATTTAAATAATCAATTCCCACGAATCCGAAGGAAACATTATTTATGATGAATTAAAATGTAGAGATGTACAATTTGAATCTTTATCCCATACTCTATATCATGCCACGGTGGTAGCATAAAAAACACCTTGGAAAACATCTAGAAATACATAAATTGATCTATGAACCTACTCCATCAGTTACAAAATTATCTATCCTAAAAATATTCCTTCCAATAAACAAGGGGATCCAATTTCTTATTTCCCATCTAATAAAAACTCTCACCTTGAAACACCTCAATCTGACCATTGACATCAAAAAAACTATACTATAGAAGTAATTTATACTCTATGCATATAATATAGCCAAAAAATACTGAGAATGATTATTTATGGTGTTATCTATAGTTGAATGTAATCCAATAATTATTTATGCCTCCCAATAATTGGAATACACACCCAACGGACATAAAACATTTATCATAAACTCTGACTTATGTATAGTACACCATGGGATCCAGATTCCTCTACACCTTTCATCCCAATTCATATACCACGGTAAAATCAAAAAATGAGTGGAGTTATCTATAATAAAACCAATGAATAAGTATGGGTAGAATAAAAACTGATCATACATCATATAACATCTATCCCATCTGTCACCATAATCGTTATAGCATGTATTTGTCCTTAACATATTCATTTAACCTATTTTTAAAGACCAAAAACATTTTCATGAACTTTTATCAGTCCTTGAAGGTGAGTTAAATCTAGAGTATGCCCCCTACTAGATAAATATTCTCTCAGTGGAGCATAATCATGACATTCAAACCATTAAAATTAAATAATTTCCCCTTGCTGCTGCTATTACCGAAGGGAAAATACTATTGTTGTCGATCGAATGGAACTTGATCACCCTTAAATGATGTATCCAACGATGATATGGGACTTGATTCCACTGATGACCATGACATTAATAAAAAAATACCTAATCCAGGATCATTATTTATACACACAGTAATTAATGGTAAAATAAATAAAAAATGTATTGTTGCATCTGACTCCCACATAGTTGAATCATTTATTGGCCTCAAGTTAGAGATCTTATATCTAAATCATTACTCAATTATAGAACCTTATTTGATCCATATTGAGAAAAATCCCTCTACTATTACATCAACTCAACCACATTTTCATGATTCTACATATCAAAATATTCATTTAATATAAATGTTGTAACCATAATTCAAAGAGTGGGATGAACCACATTTTCTAGACATCATTCTCTAGAATACACATTAATAAAAATATTAAAGGATAAATTAAGAGGTTCTTAAACCAAATAATGGGATACTAAATGGTCAAGATCCAGTTACAACCTATTTTTCACCCTCTCAATCAATTATATAATCTCTACATGGAACTCATTTTAGAAATATATTAATGATAAATCCACCACATTATTCTAACCGAATAATAGAACCCACTATATTCATGCTTCTCCTCTTGTCAAACTAACTACTAGTTGAATCTAATACTTAGCTCATTCTTCAATAAATCTTAGCATAGTCTCTAACTAATTAATGAAATTATTAATTTAAAAATTTATGTCACTTCCCTCATACTTCTAGAAACTATGATACTGAATTTAATGAAATTTTATCATTTGTATCTCATTCTCAAATACGAGATCATCCCTATAATAATCAACCAACTAAAAAATTGAACCATACAAACTAGAGTCACACATGAATGATAACCAATTGATATCTATATAAAATGGAAGAAAATAGTAATCCCACTAACATGGTATATTATTTCACACCAGATTAAAAATATATATTAATCTTCATAAGATTTAACCCATTCAATTAAAAAAACAATAATATTATATATAATACTCGTAGGTCTCTACATAGTAAGAAACACTACTACACATATTATATTCAAATAGATTACGATACTTGTGTTACATAATAGAATCCTTAAAATACTATGACCGAATTATTCTCCCTTTAACATGTCATCCACTATACTCAACCAATGTAGTTGCTTAAACTACCCATCAAATCCTCACGAGGACCCATCTTGACTATTTATCATTTCAATTAAACTAGCTTTGATTAAATTATTTTGACATCAATATTTCAAGACTCAATACCATTAGAAATCACCAATGGGTCTGCAGTGAAGATGAGTGGGACCCCATGAGTCCCACCTCTCGTATGTCATGGGTTTGTGATTATCATTGATGGTGTAAAACAATCAAATTGGATGTATAACCCTCAATTATGATACGAAAATTTAATAATACCCACCAACCAATTGGAAATATATATATATATATATATATATATAACAATTCCAAAATTAATTTTAAATTGTTTTTAAATTGAAAAATAAAAAAATAAATCAATACCAAGTAGTACTCTAAGGAAACAACAAAGAAAATCCAATATCCAAGCTAGTATTTTCAAGATCAATCCAAAACTCACTCATATAAACATAGAAAAAAGATTTTTGTATATAAGGGTAGAAATAATATTTACACTATGTAGTATAATAACAATGGTCTCTTAGAAAAATGTGAATATAAAATATTAATCCCTACTTTGTAAATAAAAAATTTCATATGAACCTAAGAATGTCAAAAAAATCTGAACCCTCACAAGGCTCAAATAACCAAACATGATTCCTTTTATAATAAATAAATATAATTATAATATAAATAATGTACCCCTTCCACATATTTCCCACTGCTTTAATTCTCCCATTCCCTAAGGTAAAATTTCTTATTTTCATCGCTTGTATAACTTTCAAATTCTACATCCCCTCCATGTATGATGTGGGTCAAAACACAACAATACCTATACCATCCACCTAAAGTGTCCATGATCCTATTCTTGCATCAGTAGATAATCTCATACCATGAACCATAAATTTATAACCTTTATAACACATATACAATCCTAACCTCATAAATGAGTAATAGGTTATCATGAACATGAAATACATAAACCATATTCCTTCCTCCTACCATGAATGGAACTCAACATTAACCACGATTTCATCACTAGATATCTCCATGAAATATTCCATCATTGGTTGGTACGATGATACCATCTATGTACCATTGTTATGTAATACTATCAAAGAGAGAGTGGGGAAACAGTAAATTCATTCATTCATTCCCACACTAATAATGATGTTTGAAATAACACTCCAATAAAAACATTTTTTCTTGGTATAGGAATACTAATCAAGGGTGGGATTTGTATATATAGTATCCCAAAATTCCAAAAATATAGTTTCAAAAAAAACATGACATATCCCACATTTTTCATCATGTTTACCATAAATCAATCACTAATTTTTACCACCTCTATAATTAAAATTTTCCCACACATTCCACATAGAATATCCAAATTTGAGCCCACATACCCATTCATTATTCATATTCATTTCCATTTCAGGACTCAATATTTACCCATAATATATAACTCATTAAATCTCATAGACCTATTTGTCATTACTATCCATTACCAACCATTTCCTTTTTTTATTTCCATTTTTTAGGATCGTTTCATACATAACCCATTCATGTACGTCCAATTTATAATCTTTTTAAACCCACAACATATATATAATTTCTTCAGTACCAACTACATCCATTCACTACAATGTGACTATAGAGAAAACCATTATGAAACTATCCTTATATTGAAAAAATAACCCATAACACATTCCAAACATACATAGGTAATTTGACACACAACCCTTGCACCACCATAAAAAACTAACTACCTAAACACATCCCTACCCCTATAAAACATCCTTCATCCAAACTTAACCAAATCACCACCACTCAATTCCCAAAAATCCAGAAATCTCAATGGAAATAAAAAACACCCTATCATGAATATTGGTAAATATTTAAACATTTATAACAAACACTAATACTAATGAAAAAGTAAATCAATAACATATAATCATCATTATCATGGGTGAAAAATCAGTCAAAAACATTTCACACAACACACCCATTTACCATCCTTTTTAGATTATCATTTTTAACATGGTATTCCAAATATGAAATCAAATCAAGTAAAAATTAACATAGAATATTAATCCAACAAAAAAAAGATTCAAATAAAATTTGGAAGAATAATATAATTTAAAAATTTAAACATATGGTATATTAACAATTTACCTTATAATGGAATAAATTCATTAATTATGACTAATTATCTACACTAAAAACTTTCTAAACCAACAAAAAAAATGGACGAAATGAATTTTAATTTCATTGTTTCATAAAAAATAAGGATGTATCTCAGATCTCCATACTAGATAAGAGATTTCAAAAACACTATGCAATAGTAGAAAAGGGTTAAACTATCACATGGCAAACCCCAAATATATGAATTTTGAATCATTCAAGATCACATTAATGTCTCATAAATAATTATTGACCAAAATTGTATAACTCAACCAAAAAATGCTACTATAAATACTAAATTGGTAAATGAGATGAAAATCATGTTGAAATGATATGAAATCACCACATATCTCTGAAATTTTACCTCATCAATGTTAGAACCAAGGTTTTTATTTTATTAAAATGGAGTATGGTTTGTGTTTGTTGTGAATCCTCTAATGGATGATCTGAAATAAACTAATGAAAGGGATAATAATGTTCAAGTAGTATGATGTAATGAAAATGGTCTAGTTTTTCAGTTTTTTCCAAAAACAATTCCACAAAATCTGGTGTTTGGTGTTCTAAAATAGTGGTTGTTAAGATGAGAGTGAATGGTATGTGAAACGACCAAAAAAATGGAAAAATAAGGGAACCAAATACCTCGGAACATGGTATGCGTACCATGTTCCTTGAATGGCCCGCGAATGCATACCTGGAAGTGGGAATGGTACGCGGAGCAGTGCGTAGAACCAAAAATAGATTGCATCGATGATTAATTGTGAATGTGTGTTGTATGAGTAATGCCAAAGGTTCGTGGGATTGCTACAGTTTTTGAAATAATAGAGGAATGAAGTGGTTGATAATAGTATGTGGATAGATTACATTATACAATGAATATTGTCCCACATTGAATATTTGGGTAAATCAAATTATCGAAATTTTCAGATTTATGTGACTATATAAGGAGAATTAATCCCCATTATTATGTATTTGGATTATAGATTAATATTTGGGGAAGAAATACTATAATGTGAGATGTGGATTGAGGATTAAATGATGTTACATGGAGAAATCCATCCACATAAGGAAAACAGTCTACATAAGAAAGGGAAGTTCACAAAGGAAGCTCTCACTTTACACCAAGATGCATGGAAGCACACATAGCTGGGCAGTACATAGAGAAGATGAGAAGTATGTGGAGTATGACAGAATGTACAGCAATGTAGTTCATAGATTAGCTGGATGGTATGCAGAAATATTAGTGGTATGTGGAGGATGTGGTGCGCGAACCATACCCAGAACAAAGTACACAGAACACACCTGGAAGCCTTAAAATTTACCAAATCAGTTTGAGAAATTAATCTACATATCCTATTAGTGTACAAGAATGTAAATTACATTTTTGTGTGATTACAAGACTTCAATAGAGTGTCCATTTACATTTAAGGATACATAATTTAAAGATAAACCATTTCAGTGACCTTAAAGTAAATAATATGATTTAAAATTCTTCCAATGTAATGATCAAGTGGGAGTCAGTGGAAGTGATCCTAGGGATGCACTGTGTTATGTCTAAAACCTTTTCAAGTCAGTGTTCCTAAAATATAGTGATTATTCAATACACTTTTAATCCACAACTTGTGAGTGGTTTTGGTACAACCCACACATTGTTTCTCTATGCTCCTTGGATGTTGACCTTAGTGGTGAACCAAGTAAAATTGATGTGTCATTTATTTTCATGTGATTGTTTATTTTCTATAATTACTATTCAATCATGTTTAAATGGTTCCTACCAATATTGGAACAAGATACATTAATTTAAATGAAAAAGGTGACACCCTGATTCGCCCCTCCCATATTAGTGTTTTTTGGGGTCCTTCAACCAATTCATGGAGAAAATTAACAATAGAGAGGAATAAAAAACTATTAAAAATAATAAATACCACCCACATATTTGTAGTAATGAGAGAAAATTGACTAAAATTAAATGGTAATCTATTTTATAATCAAGGTATGAAAAAAACACTCATGAGGTGAAACCATCCCTAACACCTTATATTCATTGAGAAATCATAATTTCAAGAAATCAAATGGGACAACACATTGTAATAATCTCAATTGAAACCCCCAAAAAAATTAATCTCCTCATATATATAAAAAATAGAATGTGTTCACTTCATGAACATGATCTTTCATTCAATGTACCATCATGAGACGTAAAATTCCCAATTTGATACTCAATGCATTATGTTGGGAGGAAATCATGAAATCATGAACCAATATTTATATTGTCAACAACCCCCATCATATATCCAATATCCTCAACAAAAATATCATTTAATCTTCCCATAATTATACAGGGCGTGAACATCCCATCAAGCTATTAACTACCTCCTCCATCTTAATGGTTTTTTCTAAACAACTGAAGAACATTCTCATTCTCTTTCAAGCACCACTAACTCTGAATACTAATAATGTAACACACTAGTATAGTTTTGGATTTTTGTTAATTTATGTTTAAAAGTGCTAATTGATATCTACAAGGTTCTTAACTAAGTTATCATTATATTATAAGAAATTATATAGGGGTTTAATGATATTTTCATTAATCTTGAGAAAAGGTTCATATTTTTCATCTTAATTTCTTTTCATTGAGGTATATTTTTTATTTTATATCTATTAAAATTTTATATTTTAATATTACAACCTAATATATTCCTCTATAATTAATAATGTTTCATTTGTGTATTTTTCATGTTTGTTATTATACATCATTTTTAATCATTAATTTTTATTAATATTAATGCTCATATGTTTCTACATAAAAAAATAATTTAAGATACTCATTTGTATTTTTCTCCCAATAACATTTATATAGGATATATACTACCCATTTTACATATAATACTATAAATATACTTTTTATTTTGGTTAATTAATTTTTTATTTCTTGTATTTTCTTTCAAAGTGTATTTATTCAAAGGATACATAACCATTAATGTTTTATTTTAAATCAAATTTGGAATTTGATATTTTTATTATTATGTTTTCATATAAAGAATCTATATCTTCATTCTCCAGAATACTACATATATTTTCTTCCCATTTTTTCATATGAATTTTAGAAACCCTCCAATAATTTCATTTCCCACATGGTTCATAATTCACATAAATTGATTCGTTGAAGAAAAACTAACATTACCTATTCTTTTCGTTCAATAATTTGTTTCCCTAAAATCCACATTTGTTATTTTATTTAATGAAAATTATCATCCAAAACTACAACATTACATAACTTATTATTTAATTAGAAATACTATATTAAATATATAATTTAGTTTTTTTGGAAGGGTGGTTTCTCCAAATTTTACCCTTCTAATTATAATTTAAGTGAATCATATTTTTTTGTTTTTATTGTTATAAAAAATTTTCCCACCACCTTAATCATTTTAAATTAATAAATATACCATAAATGTTATATTTTTTTTACAAATTAATTTCTATATTCAATGAAATATTTTTGGTCAAAATATATAAATTCATAAATGTTATTTCTTCATCTTTCTCTATGTATGATTTTTTATATTTATAAAATTGGTTCCCATATAAGAAAATATCATTTAATGTTTCATATTAATCAATGGAACAAATTTCTAACAATACCATCTAAATTATTGAATGGATGGTTATGATTATTTTGAAGGATATTTTCATGAATCCCACTGTTTTTTCATGTCTTAATCAACCATTTATAAATAATGATTGTTTTTATTTTCTAGTACAACATATAAATCAAATGTATCATTATGTGATAGGTGAGCCCTATTTGGCCCTCCAATGAAATGGGTATATCTTTTCATATAATGATATAGCATGTAAAATAATTGGGAGTGATGTTTATCCAATAAGGGACTCCCTCGACCATGGTTTTAATTGGAATGAGGAATAAACACAATATACTAGTGGATTCAATGAACTATGTGATTATGGTATTGGTATTGATCAGTAAATATTTAAATGGTTATATATTCTTATATATGTACCATAATTATATATAATTTTCTATGGCATATATAATTCACTTATGGATCACAGTTGATGGATCACTTATGAATTGTGTCTTCCATTATTCCAAATCATTATAAAATGAATTATATTTTTTGATATATGTTTTTAGATGAATCACTTTTTTATGGCATTGTACATTTTTTATGTTCACATACCAATATATAAATTTTATTTTCTCTTATGATCTTTGATTTTGGATTTTTATGTTATCCTTTATTGAGTGTCTTTGCTCACCCTTATTATGTTTAAATTTCACAATGTTATAAAGAATAATAATTTCTGTGATGTGTATAGAAAATATCACGTGTGTAGAAATGTGTGGTAGTTTTTTATGAGTTATATAAAAATTAATAATCCTTAGTTGTATTCATAAAATTACCATTTGTTGAGAGATATATATTATTCTTTACGTAAATAATTTTTTTACATATTCTATAATAATAAAACCATAATATTTCATGGGAATATATAAGACTCAATATATTATATTAAAATGGTAATTATGGTATTTAAATATTGATTCACTTATATATTTTGGAACAAGTTCATAGTGTCTAGGTCTATGGTATCTCAAAGGATAAGGTCAGGAAATAAGGTAACCTATGAATATTGAATTTGGACTAGGAAGTTGAGACTAAATTGAGAGATAAGGTATCCCAATTTTTCTCTTTCACATGAAGTTAAATAATTTCTTTAACATATTGATTGGTTTGTTTTTTTATTAAAATTTGTGTGTCAATGTGGTAACTAATAGATGAAAAACCTTTTGGAAAATGTTTTGTGCTTGATTTAAAATATTCTATTACACTTTTTTGAACATACCATTTAGGGTATTTCATTGGGGATATTTTGGGATGATTTGGTGAATTCATTAAACACATAGGGGTGTGCATGGTAGGATCATGGTTATCAAAAACTGTACCGTTTTCCATAAGTAATCGAGCATCCCTTTTGAACCAGAAGAGGTGGTGAAAGACATTTCCAAATAATATGGCCACCCTAAAACAATTGCACCCAAAAACAGAGTTTATATTGACACCTAGAACATCGTTTTGAAAAATGTGGGCCCACCCAGGAGTAACCATGCTCCCGAGACAATAGGAGTAATAGAAAGGGTTCACAATTTTGAAAATTTTGTCCTCGGCATGGAAACCATGGATGTGGGATTTTAAAACTCAAAAATTTAATCTAAAAATATACAAATCCTTTATTTATATCCCTAATCACCCTATCTCAACATGAAACTAATGTCCATTATCTCGGAGGAACCCACGAAAATTTCTGTCCTCCATGGACCCATTTCTTAACAAATCAATGATCCCGTGGATTAAATGGAAACCTATGTTGTATGTAATTTCATCCACATTAAGATTACATTCTATACCATATTTCTAAACAAATTTATGGGGATTATTTTTATACATTATTGAAGGATTAGATCATGTATTTTACAGTTCACATTTCACTGGATCATGGTCATTTGTTTTGATCCTATATATCCTCCTTCATTGCAAATTCGATCGGTCTACATAAAATTCAGTGTGACAGTTTGGAGAGAATTCTTAAATGATCTAGAGATATGTAGTGTAATAATTAATTCAGGTATTCTTTATTGCAGCTTTTTTTATTTAATGGTTTCATGTATTTTCCATGTAGTTCAATTGAATTTAAATTTAAAAGGTGAATCTAATTCTATAAAATTGGGAAAGCCCATCACAAATATCATTAGACCCATTGTAAATTATGATACAATATTTAATGGAAAACAATTCGGTGTCCAATATCTCTAAATATATTATTAAAGGAATTTAAAATAATTAATTTTTTATTGTTTATAATATATTGTGAAATGACTATTTTTTTATAAATGGGTTAATGTTAAATTTGATTTTGCTATTTCATAGGAATAATGTTATGAATAATGGTTTCTAATTATAATTGAAATGGTGAACCAGGATAAATTTAATTTATTAGGAGTATAACGATTTTGAACCATGATAGTAATGTTATTTAGGTGATTTATTTCCTTATTTGATAATTATTTTTGGATCTGGGACTGATTCTCCCAATACCCAGGGGGTGTTACCCTGATGCTTCGAGACTCCAACGAAATCATGTGAATAATTATTTGTGGGATAGGGAATAATGATTCAAATAGAAATATGTTCCATAATGATTACTCATGTCCCCATGATATTTTCCATGGCCATATGTTCCATGTTCTTGACATGTTAGTACTAGGATTTAAGCTCCAATGTAACATATATGAAATTAAAATTAAATAAAATAATGATATCCCAATAAATAATATATTGTGATATCCATATAATGCATGGAACAGATACAAACAAGGGATGAAGAAGTTATTATTAGTTCGAGTGTCACCATAATCTCGAGGGCCATTTTAGTTTATTAGAGAATAATAATTTTTAATCATGTTTACATATTTCATTTTCTAAGTATTTCTTATTCAATGAAATATACTGTAATAGAGTTGATATTTTCATGAAATCATTGGTGGTGGCCTATTGAGTTTTACTCAAACACTTGTTTGGTCATATGATCAGTACCCAAATAAAATATAAGTTTATATGATAAATTAATGAATGAATCCTATATCAGATGAATAAGTCTGGATTTGTAATGAATCCTCGGGGATGGAACCAAACATGATTCCATGACCCTCTTGGAAAATTTTAGTGAGTCATTATTTCCGATTTTCATTTGACACATGATACTTACATGACATTATATATTTATTACTTTTGTTTATGGTCAATTATCCTGAATTGAATTTAATAAAGTGATGCGTGATATTTTTTTTTATTATTTATCATTATTTGATGTTATTTTTTTATTTCAACTGTTTTTATTATTTGGTAATGAATGTATAGTCTTCCCACATTACTTATTAAAAAATAATTTCTCATCATTTTCCTCTAACATACAAGGAGGCACAACTGATGTCACATAATGAAAAAAATCATGGAAATGGCATGTGGTAATTGGGTCGAGATGTTAAATTGTTATATCAAAGAAGGTTTTTTATTTTTTTTAGTTTTCATATTATTTTTGGGATGTATTATTGAAACTATAATAATTAAAACATTGGTCATGAGATCATTGATAGGAGTAGATGAAAAATAATTTGAGGAAACCCCATGTCCCTAGGGCGATATTATTGTTCTTGATGGTTATTATTAGAGTTTAAAGTTATATCACCTTGTGTAGTGCACTTTATGTGTGATTTTATTATGTTATGAGATTTTCTTTATTGCTCTATATGTAATAGAAGTTTATTATATATGCACATTATTTTGAACTATGTATTTTATGGTACATGCATCATTTTAGTAAGGAATAGAAATGCAATATTTGAGGGGGTTTATGAAAAGTAAAACTCCTTTCATTATTGAGTCATTTTTAATAAAATGGTTCTTAATAATGAAATGAAAACTTCGAATGATGCTAAATGTGGTATTTTAAAATAGGTAAAATGGGTTACTAATGAGGAACTCTGAAATACAAAAAAAAAATCACCCTATTTTATCGATGACCTAGGTGAGGGATGGTTAAGTATAGTAATAGTACATTGTTTTAACCTCATGGTATAGTATGGATGATGACTTATTAAATTTTATTTTGAATTAATCATACATATATATGCTAATGATGTGTTATGTCCCACAAGACATGTGTTTATAATTATAGGGGAATACTTCTATGATGCCATTTTTTGATATAAAAACAAATGTAAATGACCCGATATGTGCCTCTAGTAGTGGGAAAAGAGGCCCAGATTGTTCTAGATGAAGGAGATAGAGATCAATTATATGATAAAACAATTCACATAATAATTTTTATGGAGATATTCCTAGGGTGGTCTATAAAAAATATATCTGATATGACCCCTGATTTCCAATTATAGACCCCTCTAAACATTATTAGAGTGGGTGGAACTAAGGTATCCATGTTATAGATTGAGTTTATCCAAACCATCATTAATCATTTAGAGAATCAATAATGTAAAAGTTTGATGTTGTCTAGTTATATGATAAATGGTTAAACGAAGCGTTGGTGGGATACTAAAGTGCAAGATGAGTAGCAGGAGAGTATGATGTGGAAATCCTTTTATGAGAAGACCATAGAAAACTTTTAACAAAATATTTTCGAGCTTGATAGAGTAGCAGTGTTTATGAGGATGAAATAAGGGACTATGTTCATAATGAACTATGCTGATCACTTTACCAACTGGTAGTTCATTTTTTGAGAGTTTTCAAGAGACGAGTTAATTACGAAGAGATTTTTTTAGAACGAATATAAATGTGAGATCAAGTCCTATGTTAATATCATTATTATGATGAAACATTATGGGGTAGTGAATAGAGATATCGTTTGTGAAGGGATCCTAAAGGTGACATATATTGGATGAAATGTTCTTTTTTATAGATTAACACTTGGTATATCGCTTGAGGGTATAAAGAATCTGTAATATTATGTTAACCAAATCACTAATGAAATGAGTGAACCGGTTGGAGGATCAGTTACCAAGGGAAATAATCAATTTAATTTCTATAATTATCGTAGGCTAGGTCACTATCTTAGTATGTTATCACAACCACCAATAGAGCCCCAATCATGTGGTAGGATCGAATATTTATAGTGGTTTTACAATAACATGGGATAGGGGGTAGTGATGGGGAATCCAGACTGATCAATATTTTGATAAGGGGATATTTTTCATAGTAATATTCTTGCAGTTGGAGTACTATTGGCCATGGTGGTTGAGTGGGTACAAATGGTACTTCTAGTTAAGGGTTCCCATATCAATAGAGTTGTGTGACAAAGGAGAATCAGACAGGAGCATAGGGTAGAGGGGAAATATATTTACAATAAATTATTCCTACACAAGTATATATAGAGGATGAACCATCGATAATCATAAGTATTATTATTTTTGATTATAAACATTGTAATGATTTATTTGATAAAGGATGATGATATTATTTTATATCTAATCACCTTGTTAATGGTTTGATTTTGATAGTTGAGTTTTTGGGTGGGGTTATGATTATCAACAAACAACTATGTGTTTGATCCAGAGACATCTATTTATGCAATGGATGTTATCTTTAGATCCGTGAGTATTGTTTCATTTGGGGTCTTTAAATATATGATATGTCCAATTTTGATATTTTTTCATGGAAAGGCCGGTATCATATAGATTCCACAATGATGGTTTTAATAGGAGAGTTACCCTCACATCTCATAACGATAAAAATTATGTTTATCATGGAGAATGCGTTTTCCAAGAATTTCATTTAGGGAAAGATCATCAACAACTGGGTGTTCTTAGTACCTTTGTTTCAAATCATTTGTTTGATTATAGGTCGTGTATATCATGATGTTTTTCTATCCATTGTAAATCAGTTTCAGGATGTGTTTCCTGAAGAAATCTCAATGATTTCACCTAAGAGGGAGGTTGAGTTCACAATAGTGAACATGCTAGGTGATGAACCAATTTCCATTCCACCTTAATGAAATGAATTAATTGATCATCAACTGAATAAGACTCAGCTATATTATTTAATGGATAAATGATTTATTCATCTCAGTATGCACGATAGGGTTCTCTAGTTTTTTCCATGAATAAAAATGGAATTTGACTCCTGTGTATCAATTACCATAATTTAAACAGGCAAATTGTTATGAACCGGTATTATCTTCTATATATCGATGTTTTCTTTCCCCAATTTAAAGAATTTTGTGTGTTCCCTATGATGGAATTTAGATCTGGGTATCATATTTTTAGTGTTATAAATTTAGATATATCACATAATACTTTCAGAAGTTGGTATTTCCTATAGGATTTCATCGTGATGACATTTGGACTGATGAATTATTTACTATTGTTTATGACCTAAATTTAATACTTCATTCACCCATAACATGATTATTTTTCGGTTTTTTGTGGATGTAATATTGTTGTACTCTAAGAATCATGATGATCATGACCAACATGTTGAAACATCCTATGTACACTGATATTGAATCAGTTATATGCAAAGATATAAATTTTCTAATTCTGGATTAACATGGTACATTTATTGAGTCACATCACCACTGAGGGACTTGTGTTAGTGGACATAATGAATTTCCATGTAGTTGTTTCATGGGATCAGTCCTAGAATTTTTTTGTTATATAAATATTACTCAGTTTAGTGGGATATTATAAGAGGTTTATCCAGGACTTTTCTCAATTGGAAGAACCATATTCTTGATTAATTTATAAGGGTGTCATTTTTTTATTTTTATAGATAATGTGATAATTATTTCAAGTATTTGAATATGTTATTGACTACTGCATCAATTTTGATCCTACCCAAGTAAGGTGAAGTGTATACTGTGTATTTATATGAATCCATTTCCGATCGTTGAATAGAGTTGTTGTAGGGGTATCATGTTGTGTCGTTTGGGTAATGAAAATTCGGAACACATGGATGGAATCACCCTATGAATGATCTCTAATTATTCATGGTGGTTTATTTCTTAACGTGTAGAAATCAATAACTGGTGGGTGAAAATTTTACATTGTATGCTGATCACAAGAGCATAAAGTGTATCTTATCATAGTGAGATTTTAACCTCTAGTAGCGGAGATGGGTTGAGTATATGTGGTCTATTGATTTTGAGTTAGCTTATACACTGAGGAATGTAAAGGGTGCTTTTAATGTTTTGAGTAGGAATAAATAGACTTGTGTATTTCATGAATCAGGTTCCAAGTATAATAGGATGAACCAATTGGATATGATACATATTTCGGTCAAAGAGGTCTAGATGTAGATTATCAGAATATCCTTATTAGTTGAACACATAAATCGGATATAGATTGGTGAGAGGTTGTATAATAATCTAATGTGTTTTCCATTGAGTAAAATTCTTCATAGTGGGGATTCTACTCCGGGATGGACTATGTGTTAGGGTGAGATCATCTATTTTTGAAACCATGTTGTTGTGGACACATGTATGAGTGAAGAGATAATGTGTGTGTTTCATTCATTGAAGTTTGTGGTGCATCCTGGTTTGACCAAAAAATATGGTGACCTTAATTTCTAGTATTTGGAAGATAAGAATGAAAATATAGATTGCTGGCTTCATGACACCATGGTACAACTATCATCAAATTTATATCAAGTATCAATGACCTACTGGTTTCCTCCATTCATTACTCATTCTGGTATGAAAATGGGATGAAATTAAAATGGACATTGTTGTGGTTCATTCATGGAAACCTCAAAATAATGTTTCTATATGGGTTATCGTAGACAAATTGAAAATGTATCATGTTTATTAGTGATAAGAGATTAGTTTACTAATGATTTTTTGGGTTTATTTTATGTTCGATAGAAAGTGAATCATCATGAGGATCTAAAGAGCATAGTTTCATATCATTTTTATTTCATTAATTCATTCTTCTAGAAAACATGGCAAAAGTAATTTGGTTACTATGTATTTTTGAGTTTATTTTCTCACCAATTGAAATGTGGGAAATTAGACCATACTATTTTGGTGCTAGAGTTCTTGCTGAGGGAATGTGTCCTAGATTTTAGTGCATCATGGGAGATGCACATAGGGTAGGGTGATTTATTCTATTACAGTGATTATCAAGAGAATATTCATAAGTAACAAAATATAGAACATTATTATATTCCAATGAAGGTAACTTCCATATTGGATGGAGGTAGGTGAGACAGATCTATTGGTACAGAGTCTCGGGTAGGATATATCATCACACATTATGTTCATTTGGAAACATATGTCTACGATTATGGGTAGTGAGATGTTATATATTGATTTTTTTGTTGAACTATTGAGTTTATAGTTTGTGGATATGAATTCATTACAGTGTAAGGAATTTTGGTGAAAAATTAGATTTTGATGTAGGTAATGTTGGAACCCAATTTATATGACCATTTGAGGTGGTAGGGAAATCGTTCTAAGAGTGTATCATTAGGCTATTATATAGATGTATATTGTTATGCATGATGTTTTTATGTGTCATAGTATTAACAATATCATCCCAACACTTTTCATGTGAATAGAGTAGATGATTTTATGCTTGAGGTTGATGCATACTTTGAGGAGCATTTGCTTTATGTTATGTATCATAATGAGAAATTGTTGTGGAGGAAGGACTATTCCAATAGTCTGAGAGATGTGATAGTATGGTCATGTTTATGATGAAACATTGGATATAGAATAACAAATATAGTCTCAGTAGAGAGACAGATTTACCACATAAGCCTAGTGATTCATTGGAGTACATCTTTAGGAGGATCTGTTATATATGGGGGAGATTATAAGACCTCGACCTTTCTAGAGATGTATCATAATCATTATTAGAGTATTTTTTTTACCCTTGTGCAAAACATAACCAGGTTGGGATTTTCGTTGGAGTGTTTTTGGTTTAATATTGAAAATTTTGGATTCCCATGGTGTTGTTCACAGTTGGTTCATGGTTATGGAAAACCAAGTTGTTTTCCCCAAGAATTTTTCTGCCCCTTTTGATCCACAAGAGGTGGAACACGGTTTGAACAAACCATTGGTCCAACCTTCCCAAACCATGAACTCCAAAACATAGGGTGTCTTCATGGTTGGAGTATTGTTTAGAAAACCATATTCCCACTTATGAGTAAATATGAACACTATATAGTAGTACTGCAAAGTTACGGGGCAAGATTTGGAAAACTGTGTGCCCCTCTTTGGAATCAATGAACATGGGATTTTAATCCCAAATAATTTTATTTATAAATTAATAAAACCCTGGTTTTTATCCCTAATCACTCTATCTATTCATATATATAATTACCTTCCTCAGAGTGGTTTCTAAGATGATTATTTGTCTCTATAATCCACTTTTTAAGTTAATTAATGACCATGTGGAAGAAATCAAACCCTCTATTATATGTAATGTCTACCATATATAGATTCATCAAACCCCTATCACTATGTACCCTTATAGAGGGATTATTTTCCTCTATTCCTGATGATTTAGATAAATTAATTTAGGGATCTCATTTCATTAAATCCTTCTCTGAGGTTTTGATTCTAGATCCCACTATCATTGTGAATTTGACTGATCTACATTGAATTGAGGGTTACAATTTGATGAGTATATTTAAATGAACATGAGGTAGTTAGTCTAATTAATAATTCAAAAATACCCCACTTTGATCATGTGTATATAATTGTTCAATTTCATTATCGAATTTTTCAAATGAATTTAAATTCAAAAGGGAAATCTAATTCTGTAAAATTTGGAAAACATGCTAGAGCAATTGGAAATTGTGTTATCAGATTTGATGGAATCCCACTGTGGGTGCCAATATCTCTGAATGGATGAATAATTTAATTTAAAGGGATGTATTTCTTAACATTTAATAGATAAGGTGATATGAATAATTTTTGAAAAATGTAATAATACATAATTTTTTATGTCATTAATTGATAATAATGTATATAAATTGGTTATGAATGATAATTTAAATGGTTCACCATGATTAAAAGAATTGAAATTTTGGTTAATTATGTTTATCCAATATATGATTTTTATTTAGGTGACATTCGTGATTGATTGAAATTTTTGGTTTTGGATAAAGAAGGATTCAATAAATACCCACGGGTTGTGAGCCTGAGGCACAATGACATCATTGCATGAATGCGAACAATGAGTTGTGGGACATGGTCTCATTCTTCAAATACCCATGTTTTGCAAGACTGATGCTCTAGTCTCTCAAGAAGATTTCCTTAGACTGATGTTCCATGTGTCTATGATAATTAAATATAGATTGAATAACTCAGGTACTGTATATAAAATTCTAAATAAATTAATAATTTAAATCCAGTCAAGGAATATATTTTGATATTATTATTATTGTAACATCATATGTAAAAAAAATATGACTTTTCCATATTTATTAATATTTGTAAATTAATTAATAATTTAACTTTAAATGAGAAGCTATGTTCAATGGCATTCTCGATACAAAACAATGGGATTTGTAATGCCCTGACCCCAGTTACCCAGAGTCGGTGCATTTTTACATAACATTGTCATGATCACAAGAAAGATCAAGTCTCGAAAGACCGATTAGTTTAGTAGCCTTGGAAACACTAGATACAATCATAAAGTTTTACATTACATAAAAAAACATCTTGTCTTCGTATCCCCTCATACTATCCCTGCAGGTCATTCATAAATTACTTCTTCATAATCCTGGGAAAAATAAAACATTGAAAGGGGTGAGCTCAGATTCTCAGTAAGGATAACATTATAGCAGAAGCTTTCATAGATAAACATAAACACTTAAGGAAATTTATAATTAAAACAAAAGCCTTTTAAACATGAACTTCAGCATAATATAGCAAAGATAAAATGAAATAATGCCATTTACTTATTCAAATGGATATTCTACTAGTCGAACAATCACATGCAATATCAATAACCACTTTCATAATGATGGAATGCATAATTCCAGACTATCATAACCACATAGCCAAGGCCTCATGCCAAGACTACAAATAAGATTTTGCCAAGGCCTTGTGCGAAGACACTAGTTTGTCTCATGAGACCTACCGATGCATCGAGGAGCTATAGCGGGCTCCAACCGTCACTTATTAAGTCCAATGCATTCCTCATATGAACAAGTTTAAACATAACATAAACATTCGTATTAAAACTATCATACGAAATGTCAATACTTTTACCACAAACCATGAATGGTATAAAAATAGAACATCCACAGTCAAACATAACTCATTCGATACAATATGGAAGATTGTATTGTATCACATTAACCTCAATCAAGAATAATTAAGGATGTTTACCTAGATGAAAATAATCATCAAAAATATTTGAGAGAAATATCCCCCTTTTCTTGAAAACATTTAAAAGTCACACTATTTGTCAAGAAGCCATTTAAAAATAGATTTTTGAATCCAAGTATCCCATACTACTTTGAATATTTTAAAAGGAGTTTTAATTTTAAAACTTTAATGTCCACATAAATAAATCCTTAAGACCATTTTTAAATCATGGACATTAATGAGAAAGATTTAGAAGAATAAGTCTTTAAAATATTTAAAAATGGTATTTTAGTAAGAGATTCTAACCAAAATAGTGAAACTTGAATACAAATAATTGAGGTAATCAAAACTTTGTAATATCATGAGAATAAATGGATTCATGATATATTATGTCAAAGTACATTATATACACCACATAAAAGTGATTTGGTGTATAACAACAAAGAAGTATCAATGGAATTTAAATTGAGATGAAATCTCTCATAAAAGACGTATCCTTAGGTTAAAGATAAATCAACGACATAATTATGTGTGAAAAATATAAATACACTCAATATGATTGGATATTTAGTGTAAATCAATCAGATGACATTCACACATATTCTTGTAAAAACAACACCAATGAATTGGATTTTTAACTCAACAAATGGAGATTGAGTTAAAATTACTCTTATCAAGTTCATACCGATCACTTGAGAATTTGTCAATGGATTTATTATGTGTATAAAAAGTATATCCACAGAAAGGGGAGTGGAAAATATGACATAAGAAAATGAATAGTAATTCCACAAATAATCTCGGAGTAAAATAATCAATGAAGTTTGCGTAAAGCCGACTAATTGGAAATAGAAATTTCAAATTCCCTTATCCATTTGGTAACTTATGAAACATGCACCCATGAAATAAGGATAATAAAATGATGATGTAAATACCCATTAATTAAATTATATTACATAATGAATACAATCATGGGCAGTACACGTACACCACATGCAATAAATAAGTGGTGAACAATGGAATTCTCACGAAATTAAGAGTGAGATAAGAAACTCCTTACCACGTTAATCAACTGAGTTGTATGGAAAAAAGTTAATAACCACCAAATTATTTACATAATAACATGAATATAAAGATAATAATTATAATATATATCAAATGGTAGTACACAATACACCACTTTCAATAATTTAGTGGTGAACAGTGGAAATCTCACGGAATTGAAAGTGAGATAAGAAAATCCCTTACATTTACTTTTTCCTGGTCGACGGTAGGTTAACCTCATGTATAATGGTTAAATAATTGTTATTTAATTATACAAGAATCATATCCATTAATATGTTATCATATATGATCTTTTAACATTGATTTGTTAATAATATCTTAGAATTATTGTCATTTCGGGTGTTAACAGGTTCATTTTACTTTATATTCTTTGTTATGTGAGCCATATTATTTATTAATGGGATGTATATTATTCATATCCAGATTGATATCAAATACTTAGACACTATTTTTAAATCATCAAATTATAATTATACTTGAATGGATATGATGGAGAATGAATCTCATCGCGTTCGTGGAGACGGTAGTCCGTACATACGCACGAGCAACAATATCATTCTTTTGATATTAAAATAATATATAATTGGATGTTATATCATATATAAAGAATCATTATCATGTTATATTTATTATTTACATGAGTTACACATCATTATTATACCCATCCAAATAATAATATATTGAATAACAATTACACCACGACGTGAAGACGGTAGGCCGTACGTATGCATGTATGGTGACATGTTATTCAGACGATGGATAGAATAATGAATATGGTTGTACCATATTTATAATAACATCACAGTATATATATGATACTGGAGTTATTATTTTATAATGGTAATAACAAAGAAAGAGGAAGTGGAAAAAGAAAGGAACTTGAAAAGGGGTGGTGAAAACATTATCTCTTCTTCGGGTTATTTCTTTTGATTTGATCAAAAGGGCTCCATAGGTTGGCTTTCTGATCAAACTAAGGCCTCTAGGTTGTAGTGATGGAAGTTTAGATATTATTTGGGCAGGGGTTGGCCGACAAAAAGGGCTTTGAAGGTGTGAATAAATGAGAAGGAGGAGTTCCCTTTTATAAGAGGGGTGAGGGGAACCTTTGGAAAAGCTAGAAATATTAATTTATAATAAATTCATATTCGGTTTATAATGTCTCCAAAGTTTATTATTTAAATGTTAAGGTGGGGATGGGTCGAAAAAAACTCAACCAATAGAATTTAGACAGGTTTGGGTCATTATATTAACCTTATCTTTAAGTATTAACTATTAGTTAATTAGTTTCACTTTTACAATGTCTCTTTGTATTTTTATATTATATGGTTAATAAACTTACCATATTCATCCAAGAGATCCCAAGGTGGTCCATTAATGATGAAAATATCATTATATAAGTCTCTTGGCCGAACCTTAGGTTTTTAGGAATTTAATATCAATTAATAATATAATATTTGTTTTAAGGACTCTTTTATGTCAATTTTGACACTATTCAATAGTTGATTTTTGTGAAACTCATAACAGATTGATTACTTCGAAAAAAGTCCATTAAATCAATCCTAATATATCATATTATCCTAGAATATTATTTTAATTCATTAAAAGTTTCATATTATATTTATTTGGGTATTTATAATATCAATTATTTTAATTTTTCACTATTAAAGTAATTAATTCATCATCATTGTGTCATAAATAAATTAAATTATTTAATGTCTAAAAAATATAAATAAAATATCATTATGTAGGAAATGATTTTATCTTTCTAATGAATATTTATAATCTAATATACAACATAAATAACCCTATGTAACAATTGTTTTGTTATAAGATATATGATTGTGTCATTTTTGTATTTATTTTAACTTAATTAAAATAAAGTGTCATTATCACTTACAAGTGGATCCATGGGGTCCCAAAATCGACCCAAAGATGTCCATGGTCGACCATGTATCAACCAATAGGGTTAAGACACGTTTTAGGGTAATTTTGTATTATTATAATATTATTTTTTAACCCTTGTTTACCGTATTTACCCTTTAACCATGGTAAATAAAATATTTACCGAAGTAATTATCGGAAATGTTTAAAAATAAAATTTACCTATTTACAGAATTTGAACATCCTGATTCCAAATATGGAATCCATTTTTCCAAAATTCAAAACACAGAAGTGGCAGAAATTAATTTAAAATTAATTCCCGTTGTTAAAACAAAAAGCGTGTTTTTTAGAGATAATAACTATCAAAAGATTGTCACTTGTTTATGTCTGGTTTAAATGTGAAATTATGTTCAATGACCCAAATTGTATTAAATGGTAAAAATATATTCTAAATATACTTTAAAACGACTCAAATTCATAATTTATCACTACTAATTAGTTTTATTAAAAAAGTTGTTTTTAATTAAAATTTAGTAATTTTCACTATTCATCAAAATATGAAAGTTATCCGAAAAGTACCAAAATTTCACCCTATGCTAATATCGATATTCCGAATCCAAAAATGAAGTCCATTTTGAGAGATAAAATTTATAAAATTTCAAAAATAAGGTATTAATATTCATAACAGCAAGTTTGATTGGTTATGGTGTGTTAAAATCTCGAAGTTACGTACAATGCACGCCATTGCATTATTCGAAAGGAAACATACCGAGGAAGCTTGGGGTGTTATAGGATTCGTTGGAATATTATGTTGCATAATAATAATATAATAAAATTATTTTAAATAGTTGTAAATGCCAAACTATTGTGTAGGCATGAATTAATAGAACTAACTAAAATATGATTATAATTTTTGTTAAATGTATTTACATTTATATAATAAATGTTAGAGGCTTAAAATGTGATTGAATCTAATATTAAGCATAATTTACTTCAAAAGGTAAATTTACTGCCTTTTAATGGTAAAACCTCTTTAAATATAGTTTTGGTCACTATTATATGTTTTATTTTACCAAATAAAATTCTTCTATTAAATCAGGACATAAAAAAATTACTTTGGGTAAAAATTTTCTCTTTTTCTGATAAAATTCAAATTTTGATGAATAATTGGAAATACTATATTTTCATTCAAACTACCTTTTAGTCTAATTTATTTATATGGATTGACTATATTTTTATTTGGTTTTAATTTTCAATTAGATTATATTTTTATCATTTAATCCAATTTTGCTCATTAGATGAAATTTCAAATGGAAATTGGGCATAAACAAGTGTCATTCTTGTGATAGTTATTATTTCTTAAAAACACGCTTTATGTTTTGACAACAGAAATTAATATTAAATTAATTAATTAAAATTCTATTTTTTTTAATTTGTGAAAATAGAAATCTTTATTGAGTTTGGAATATGAAATATATATTAGGCTGATTTGTTTGGTATTTTTATGAAAAAAACATTATTTTTTGATTAATAGTGAAACCACTAATTAATAGTTAAAAATATGAAATTTTTATTTAAATTAAATTTACTGCTTCGGTGAAAATAATTAATAAAATCCAACATACATGGCTGTTATTATTATGTAAAATGTGGTTCAATAAAATGAAAATAGTTTTTGGTGATTAGTAACTTTGGACTTTAATTTATAAAAGTTAAATATAAATAGCATAATTCAAGGTAAAAAATATCATAATAATACAAAATTACCTTAAAACATGTCCTAACATTATTGGATGAGTCATGGATGACCATGGCCATCCTTGGGTTTATTTTGGGACCCCATAGAGCCACTTAAGGGTGATGATGCCACATTATATTAATTAATTTAAAGTAAAGTCAAAAATAACATAAACCAATATCTTTTTGTAAATAAATTTTTTCATGGGGTTATATATGTTTTCTCATAAAATATAAATATTCATTGGAAATATTATAATATTTCCTACATCATGGTATTTTTTTATAAATTTTATACATCAATTAAATAAAACTATTTATGACAGCCTATTGACACATTGTTAACCTCATTAATAAATGATTTAAATAAATAAGATTATAACAATTAAAATAATATCCAAAACCTATCAAATTATTATTGGATGATTTTATTTAGACCCTAAGACATCTTATCTACAACTTTTATTTGTTTGTGACATTTTTAAACCAAAAATCAATATATAATCAAATAATATCATTCCCACTTTCCTAAAGAGCCCCTCCCCCCCCTTATAAAAGGACACCACTTCTAACCCATTCCATACACCTCTCAAGCCCCTTGGATCGTCCAAACCCAACCAAAATAAGCTATCAAGATCCCACTATTCCACCAAGATGCCTTAACATAGGGATAAGGCACTTCATGAAGTCTTTTTGGTTCCATTCAATGGGATTTCCCAGATTTAATGTTAATGTCTTCTCTTATGTTATTTTGTTTTATTATCCTTGTCCTACCCAATAAACTCATTTTATTATATTATTTTATAACAAAACAAGTATCCTAAATATAATATTTTTTTATGAGACGTATTTTATCTATACTTACACACACGTACATCTAATGGGTAACGAACATACTATTTCTGTGGACGACAAACTAATGGCTCACACACCAATGATTGTGAAATCTTCTCCTACGACCTCTTATGGTGGCCATTATGATGGAAATGTATTTATATATGAAATATATTATGTATAAGATTCCTTTATGATTCTATATTTTTCCTTTATTGCAGGCCTTTATTTTTCCCATTATGGTTAAACAAGATAATTTCATTTGAGGAAGTGGGAACTACCGACACCATAAAGTGATATGACTCATTCATGCCATACGTGGGACATATAAAGGATGGAGTTAATGAAATTATATACTATATTATACTGTAATTATAATATTACAATGTATCATTATTTTTTCATTGTACTAATAACGATATATAAATAAAAGTAGTGTTCATGAGCATGTATGGCTTACCATCTTCATGAACGGTGTGTTTCATTTCTAACCTCTAAATTTTATGTAATATTATAAATACAAATATATACATGATATATATGATATATATGATATATAAATTATGAATATCATCTGGTAGATAACGTAATATTGACCGCATGGACAACTTGTAATTATAAGGTGTTCATTTTTTACTGAAGTACCAAATATAGACAAAAACACCATTATTATCTTAAATGATTACATAATGTTTATAACATGTTCATAACTGATATAAAAGGAATGGTAAAATTGAAAAATGTTCTTAATAAAGTTTAAATTAACTTATGTTAATTATTTAGGAATAACAAGGAACCAATAAGTCAACTTGGACATGAGGTAAGGGGTTTCTTATCTCACTTTTAATTCTGTGATATTTCCTTTGTTCCCCACTTATTTAATGTTTATAGCGTATTGTGTACTGATATTTGATAATATTATAATGATTAATTTTATATTCATGGTATTATATGATTCATTGGTGGTTATTAACTTATTTTCATATGACTTGATTGATTACAACGTGGTAAGGGTTTTTAATCTCACTTTTTATTCCCATGAGATTCATGCTATATTGGCCACTATTTACTTTTCTCTGGTGCATTCACTTCCCATGATTATATTCTTGGTGTAATATAAATTAATTTATAGTAATTTAATTCTTCATTGTTTGATTCTTATTTCATGGGCTGTATTTTTCGTATGTTACCAAATTGGTATGGGAATTTCAAATTTCCATTTCCACTCATTGGTATTTATGCATACATCATATATTATTTTAATCCAAGACTATGTGTAAAATAACTATTTATTTACTTATGTAGTAATTTACACTCACCTTTGTGTGGATATACTTATGATACACATAATAAATCAATTGATAAGTTTTCAAGTCATTTATATGAACTTGGTAAGTGTGATTTTAACATAATTTATATCCATTGAGTTAAACATCCATGTCATTGGTGTTGTTTTTACAAAAATATGTGTGGGTGTTCACTGATTGATTTACATTGAATACCCATTCATATTGATTATATTTATATTTTTCACACATTATTAGGTAATTAATTTAAACATAATCTAAGGATACCGTTTTTATATTGGATTTCGTCTCAATTTACTTTCCATTGAAACTTCATTGTTGTTATGCACCAATTTACTCTTATATGGTGTATATAATATCCTATGGAAAATTATATCATGAATCAATTTATTCTAAAGATAATATAATGTTCTGAATCAATGTTATTCCTTAATTACATGTATTTCGGAGTCAATCATTTTGTTAAAAACACTTTACCTAAAATAACGTTTTAAATTTTTCAAATATTTATTCTTTTAAATCATTATCATTAATTACCATGTTTTTCATAAATGGTTTAAATGATTTATTTATATAGACATTAATTTTTTCAAATGATAATTTATTTACATGTTTCAATGTTGTATGGGCCACTTTGATTTAAAAATCTCTATATTAAATGATTTCAATGGTTTTGAAAATTGATTGAAAAATCATTAATTATGTCTCTATCTGGAAATGATATGTTGTGATTGCAATGTGGAAACGTTATATTTCTGTTATTATTGTTTTATGTGTTATGAATATGTTATGTTTATTGGGTATTGTTTATGTATATGGTTTGTTCCATGATAAACCTAGTGCGGGTGAGCCCGATATAACCCTCCAATGCATTGGGTAACATGACGAAGGTAAACTTCAATGTTTCTTCTAAAAGATTTAGAGAATATACTGTGATTGGTATTCCAACATAACACCATATTTAGCTGTGATAACTACAATGTTAGTATTTTATGTATTCCATAAGATACCATTATGATTAATTATTTCTGTGTGTTATTCATAAATCATATAATTTCATAAGGTATGTTATGAATGAAATGCATGGTTTCATTGTTTTTTATTTATTGATGGGTTAATGTTTTCATTACTTATTTTATATACCTTACTAAGAATTTTAAGACCATTAAACATTTTATAATTTTTTTCACTGGACATAAATATGTATAGGTTCAAAGATGGGATCATGGAAAAGTCATACTCTCTTAAACATAGACCTAGACATGAATCCTTTTTTAAGAGTTTTAATTTTTTTTAAACAAATGGGAACTGAGTAGAAGTGTCTGCATTGTATCTTTTTAGATGAAATGTAATAGTTATGACCTAATTATCTAAAACTATAAACCTGAAAGGATCCTAAATGTTAATTATTTATTAATTCATGATTATGTAATTTTTTGAGGTCGGTTCCTTATTTTTGGTATCAGTGGTTGGTTTATATAACATTAGAGGTTAAGGATTTATTTATTCATAAGTGATATTACCGTAATGGTTTGGATTTTAGAAAGAGCCGTAGTTATTTTAAATAAAGTGAATTATTTTTAGATAACATGAATAAGTATATATTAGTATTTACCCTATTCATAAGATATCATATGATGATTTTACTGATATACTCACACCTACTCTTTTTGTTTTAGTAAATGGATAAATCTAGAATGCACCAATGTAATAGTGGATGTGAATAAAATTGTGATTGTTTTTTGAATGAGAAACTGAATGAAATTGGTGTTTTTATGAGAATTGTTGTGGTTATTCTCAACTAGCTATATAGAGTCATGATTGACCACCTGAACCTTGGTGAATTTCATAAGTCCTCGTATATGAGAGAAACTAATCCCCATGGATGTTCATGTAATAATCATAATGGTAAGTGTATTCAAAAATATATGTGTCATGGATGTGGAATGAAACACATTGGAAAATGTTTCAAAGGGTTGAGAAGATGCTATATAAGTGGAAGTGAAGGTCACAAATCAAGAACCTTCCATGGAACAAGGAATCATCCAGCTAAACTCTAGGAAAGGGAATGAAGTTATTTCTAAGGGATCAATTGAATGATTTAAATGTGGAGTTCATGGTCATTAAAAAAATAGACGTATAATGAATAAGGTTCAAGAATGGAATCACCGAGATCATACAAATATATGTTTACCAATACCTAATGCCAATCCAATTAAGGATAAAGAAACTGACAATGACCAAAGAATGTTATGGATTATTTCTTAACTTGTGTTTAGACATTATTGAATCTTAGGATATGATTCATGATTTTTTTGTAGGGAAGAAGTATTTCAGAATAAGTTGAAATGGAATGGTTAATGAATCTTTAAGAATTTTGAATGAGTAAGAAGTCAACATATAAGGGATTCAAGTGTTAGGGTATATTTTAGGATGGTGAAATGCTGAAAAGTATTAAGTCTCTTTTGATAATGAGATTACATCAGAATACTTTATATAGTATGTTTATCAATGATGTTTGATATATGAAAATATTATTCAAGGAATAATTATCATTTCATTTGTGGATATAGTAATAAAGAACCATTTGGGTTTATATGATCCTATAATTTGAGGCAGTTATAGGTTAATACATTTTGTGATGCAAAATGAATTTTATTAGATAACCATTGTGGTTAATGTATGTTATGGTTAATTTTTTTATGAATTTATCTATTTTTTGGGTATGCTATAAAATTATATTGTTTTTGAAAAAGGAAAACATGCATATCGCATGACAACCCATCTCGTCGGACAAAGTTGTGGGAATCGAACCCACAACCAAAGTGCGATGAGTATTTATCACCTTCCCCTGGACTACGAAAAGTCACTAGTTTTTATAACTAATTATTTTTATTTAGATGATTTTATGAATCAATAACAAGTTTATTTTGGGTTATATATGGAAATGATTAACCTATCATGGATAATTTGTGATTAGGATAATTACTTTTCAATATGAGACACTAAGAGTAACTAAAGTTATTTGGAGATAAATGCTAAGATTTATCTTGGATGAATATGCGATTAAATATGTATATGATTTGGGATTCAATAATATTTTTGATTACATTGAATAATTTTAAGGGATGTTTTTTATTGAATGGTCTTTGTTGAACTTTGGGTATTGTTTTAAAAAATTTCAAGATTGGGAGTAGTTTTTCTTTTTGTAAAAGATTATCCTTTTGGGGATTATCTAATATTCTTCACCATTTTGGTTTTGGTTAATTTATAAAGAAATGGGAAAAATATATTTCATATTTTTTGGATTATGTGATTATATAGATGTTGATTATAGCAATTTCAATAAGAACAATTCATCTTGAATATTCATCTTTTGAAGAAAAAAATGTATTTGTGGATGGAATTTAGAAAAGGATGAAAGACTACATGACAAGTAAGTATGTTACCTTATTTTTTTAGTTAACCTCTTAAATAAATTCCTGAACATTTTGAAAATTGACATAAAATAAAAATGTTGTTTGTTATCTTTTCCTACTGGGGAATCAATGATCATTTAACTCATCACATTTTTTTTATTTTTTGGTTGTTTACTTTCATCTATTCATGTTTTATATCATTATCCATCAGAACATGATGATTTTTTTTACCTCAAAATTAATGTTATCATGGAATCCTAATATATTTTTCTTTGGTTGACCTTTGTAATTATCATCCATTATTTTAATGTAATATATTTATTGACTCTTTTTATGATGTTGGACATTCAATGAAGTTTTTGTGCCCAATTTTAAAATTACGAGGACGCAATTCCCAATATTGGGTATGGATGTAACATCCCAATTAAATAAATAATATAAAATTTTAAGATTTGATATTATTTTTAAATTAATTAATAATTTTACCATAAAGGGGATGCTATGTTCGATGGCATACCCGATACACAACAATGGGTTTCTTTGTAATCTTACATTGCACAATAATAATATAATATTATTATTTTAAATGGTAGTTAACACCTAGCCATTGTATTGGAAGGAATGAAGAGAAATAAATTCAATATGATTATATATTTTTGTAAATTGTTTTTACATTTATCTAAAAAATATTAGAGGCTTAAAATGTGAATGAATCTAATTTTAAGCATAATATACTTTAAATGGTTGATTTACTGCCTTTTAATGGTAAACCCTCATTAAATATAGTTTTTGTATCTTTAATATGATATATTTGAGAAAATAAAATTTTTCTTTAGAACTCAGACATCAATATTCACTTTGGGTAAAAGTTTGGTATTTTTATGATAAAATTCAATTTTTGACGAATAGTGGAAATTACTGTATTTTAATTCAAAACTACCTTTTAATCTAAATAATTTATAAGGTTTCTTATATTTTTAATTATTTTTAAAGTTTAATTAGATAATATTTTTAAAATTTAATCCATTTTATGTCATTGGATGAAATTTCCCTTTTACATTGGGCATTCACAAATGCCAATCTTTTGAAAGTTTTTATTCCTTAAAAACACGCATTTTGTTTTGAAAAAATGAATTAATTTTAAAATTAATTATATCAACTTATATGTTTTGAATTTGGAAAAATAAAATAATTTATGAATTCGTAATATCAAATATATCCTGTGCTGAATTTTTGGTATTTTTATGAAAAACATCTATTTTTGATGAATAGTGAAACCACTAAGTAGTAGTTAAAAATCTATACTTTTCATATAAAAGAAATTTCCCAGTTCTGTAAATTACATTTTGATAATACTATATACATAGTTTTTATTAGTAAGTAAAATTTGGTTCAATAAGCTGAATATAATTTTAGGTGAATAGTAACTTTTGACTTTTATTAACCTCGTTTAAAAGTAAATAGGATAATTTAAAGTTAAATAATATCATAATAATACAAAATTACCTTATCACATGTCCTAACCTAATTGGATGAGTCATGGAAGACCATTTGAATCCTTGGATCTAATTTGGAACCCCATCGAGCCCCTTAAGAGTGATAATGACACTTCATATTAATTAATTTAAAGTGAAGACAAAAATGACCTAAACAAATATCTTTTTGTAAATCAATTTTTACATGGTGTATTTATGTTATATCTTAGACTATAAATATTATTCAGAACGAAAAAAATATTTCTTACATCATGATATTTTTTATAACTTTTAGGCAACAAATAAATTAATTAATTTATGACACAATAATGATGCAGTGTTTACCTCATTAATAAATGATTTAAATAAATAAGATTATAATGTTTAAAATAATATCCAAAACTTGTCCAATTCTTATTGGATAATTTTATTTCTACCATGATTCATATTATATTCATCTTTAATATGTTTTGGACCTATTGAAACCGGATATCATTTTATAATAAAATAATATTTTCACACTTTTCTAAAGAGCCCCTCCTCCTACTTATAAAAGGACAACAATTCTAACAAATTCCTCACACATCTCAAGCCCCCTGGCTCATCCATACCATACCCAAATAAGCTATCAAGATCTCTCTTTTCCACCTAGAATCCTGAACATAGGTAGAAGGCACATCAAGATGTCTTTTTGGTTCAAACCAAAGGGAGTTGCCCAATTTAAAGGTAACATCTTCTCTTAAGTTATTTTGTATAAATTTTATTCTCCAGCCCACTAAACTCTTTTAATTCCTTTATTTTATAACAACACCAGAATAAGAACTATATTAGGTTGTTTTTAGGATAATTATTCTAACTACACAGACAGACACCTCCATCTAATGGGTAACGAACATACTAATTCTGTGGAAGGCAAACTAACACTCACGAAATGATGATTGTTCAATCTTCTACTACACCTCTTATGGTGTCCATTATGATGGAACTTTATTTATATATGATATATATTATTCTTATTTATTATTTATTATTATATATTTTTCATTTATAGAATACCTTTATTATTTTCATTATGGGTAAACAAAATAATTTCTTTTGAGGAAATGCAAACTACCTCCCCCAAAAAGTGATATGACTCATTCATGACATACATTGGATGTATAAAAGATATAGTTAATGAAATTATATATTATATAATATTGGAATTATAATATTCTATTTAGAATTATGTTTTCATTCTAGTAAATACGAAAGAGAAATGAAAGTAGTGTTTATCCATAAGTATGGAATACTGTCTCCTGGAATTGTGCATTTCATTTCTTACCTCTAATTGTTATGTAATATTATAGATACATATATATATACTGGATATATATGATATATATGATATAAAAAATCAGGAATATCATTCATTAGATAATAGACTCATGACCACATGGACAATATGTAATTATAAGGTGTTCATTTTTTTACTCAAGTACAAAATATCAACAAAAAGTCCATTATTAACTTCAATTATTACATAATGTTTACAACATAGTAATAAGTGATATAATAGTATTAATTAAATTGAAAAAGGTTCTCAATAAACTATAAATTAACTTATGATTAATATTCATGATGAACAAGGAACAAATTATTCAAGTCGGACACGAGGTAAGGGGTTTGTTATCTCACTTTAAATTCTGTGAGATTTGCATTTTTCACCATTATTTATTGCATGTGGTGTATTATGTACTTACATTTGATATATATTATCATGGTTATCTTTATATTTATTTTATTCTGTGAATACTTTGGTGGTTATTAACTTTTTTTCATATTACTCGATTGATAACAATGTGGTAAGGGTTTTTTATCTCGCTATTTATTCCCACGAGATTCAATCTATAATTGCCACTATTTAATTTTATGTGGTGTATGTACTTCCCATTATTGTATTTTTGGTTTAATATAAATTAATTTTTGGTTATTTTAATCTTCATTATTTTATCCTTCTTTCATGGTGTTTATGTTTCATAATTTACCAAATCGTTAAGGGAATTTCAAATTTCAATTTCCACTCATTGGGCTTTACACAAACTTAATTTATTATTTTACTCCAAGATTATGTGTAAAATCACTACTTATTTACATATTTATTAATTTAAAATACCCATTGTGTGTATAGACTTTTTATAAATATAATAAATTCATTGATAAATTTTCAAGTCATCGATATGAACTTGATAAGAGTAATTTTATCTCAATCTCATTTCATTGAGTTAAACATCCAAGTCATTTGTGTTGTTTTTAAAAAAAATATGTGTGAATGTTCTCTGATTGATTTACACTGAATATCCAATCATATTGAGTGTATTTATATTTTTCACACATTATTATGTAATTGATTTATCATTAATCTAAGTATACAGTTTTTATATAGGATTTCTTCTCTATTTACATTCCATTGAGACTTCATTGTTGTTATGCACCAATTCAATCCTATATGGTGTCTATACCGTCCTTCTCCATATTATATCATGAATCAAATTATTATTATGATATTATAAATTTTTTATTATATATTATTCCTCAATTATTTTTATTCAAGATTCTCTCATTTTGTTAAAAACTCTTTAACTAAAATATCGTTTAAAATGTTTTAATGATTTATTCTTCTAAATAGTTATAATTAATATCCATGTTTTTTGAAATGTTTTCAAGAATTTATTTATATGGAAATTAATATTTTAAAATGTTAATTTATTTTAATGTTTCAATGTGGGATGGGACACATTGATTCAAAAATCTCTTTATTAAATGTTTTAAATGGGTTTTAAAATGGTTTGATAAATCATTGATTATGTTTATATCTTGAAATGATATGTTGTGATTGCAATGTGGAAATGTTTTATTTCCTTTATTATTGTTTTAAGTGTTATGAATATGTTATGGTTCTTGGGAATTTTTTATGTATATGGGTGGTTCATTGATAAACCTAGGGCAGGTGAGCCTGAGATAGCTCTCCAATTCATTCGGTTACGTGATGGAGGTAAACATTTTTGTTTCTCCTAAGAGATTTTGGTAATATATTAAGATGGGAATTTCAATAAAACTCCATACATAGCTGTGATATCCACAATGTATGTATTTTATGTATTCCATAAGTCAACTTTATGTTTTATGATATTTGTGTGTTATTCTAAATCATAAGATTTCATAAGGGATGTTATGATTGAAAAGTATCATTTCATTGTTTTGTATTTATTGATGGGATAATGTTTTAATTCTTTAAATTATATACCTTAATGATATTTTTATTCTTATACAATTTTTTAAAATGTTTTTTATAGGACATAAAGACATATAGGATCAAAGATAGGATCAAGGAAAAGTTAGGTTGTATAAAACATGGAACATGATATGACTCTTTTTTAAGAGTTTTAATTTTGTAAAAAAAGGGAACTAAGTAGAAGTGTCTATTTTTTAACTATTGAGATGAAATGTAATATTAATGACCAAATTCTCTAAAATTATAAACATTAATAGATCTTCAATGTTAATTATTCATGAATTCATGATTATGTAATTTTTTTACGATTGGGTTCTTATAATTATGTATGTTTTAGAATCCCGAAAAGAAAAAAGAATGTATGATTGGATCAGGTGTGACCATTGTTGGTAACTAAAGAATAATAATTGTGAAAAATATTTTATATAATAATTTTATATTTATTCGTTATCCTAATTCATACACTTTTATAGTCCAGATATTTTGTTATATACTATTAGTGCGGACCTACTGAATTTTACTCTCATCATACTCATGTAGCTAATGTACTATCTAAATAGAATTTATGTTCCCATGATATGATAAGGGTTATATACATATGTCAAATAGATAGTTTAGGGTTAATTATGGAGTTAAGATGAGGTGATCAAACATGATGTCATGATCGGCTTGGGAGATGGTAGTGTGTCTTTATTTTGGGTTTTCATTTTTCACTTTAACCTTATATGAAATGACATATTCACTTATTTTGTTTATGTTAACTTCTCTTATTTTGGAATTCTTCATCTGATTTTGGATATTTTAGGTTATTGTTTATTGTCATTGGAATTTTTTTGTTTATTTCCACATTTTTATCCTTTGATAAATAGGGTATAGTTTCCTTGGATTACATATTAGTCCCTCACTACTAGTTAGAAACCACTAGATTATGAGGGCACCTGAGTTCATGTAACAAAAAAGATCAGGGCAGTAGCATATGACACACGAGCCATGAAGTTAAAAAATATATATAAACACTAAAAAATGATCAAATAAGATAGCCTCTAATGCACACTGGGTGAAAAATACTATAACGAAAACCCCTCCTAGTGTTATCCAACATGATGGTCAATCACAACAAATACATTATGAATACGCTAAAGGAAAAAAAATTTATACTATCTAAAAATTATAATAATAACAATAATAATAATAATAAACGTGAAATTATTCCCTTGGATACAAGATTAATGACTCAAAATGTTCACATAAAATGAAATGAATGAGTTTTAAGAATATCAAATAAAATGGAATCCATAATTAAATTAGAAGTAGAATTTCCTTATATTTTTTCACAAAACCACACCCAATATGGAAAGAATTATAGAATACACATATCCATACCTATGGAAATATGATAGAAAAATCCATTTTTCTTATAGTAGTCCACAAAATCATACTTTGATAATGCTCGTTTCTAAGTGTGAGAGAGAGAGAGGTGGTGTTGATAATGACATAAATCATAATGAAATTAGATTCATATTTCAATCATAGTGACTCAATAATAATAACAACAATAACAATAACAACAATAATAATTTAATTAATCTTTAATAGTATAATCTATTTGTTTTGATTATTAATCCCTAATGCTCATGAAAATTATTACAAACACAAACACACTATTGATTGTATGTGGTGAATGAGAAATGGGGTATATATAATGCATTTTGTCCTTGCACAAAAAAGATAACAATAAACCATATAAATATGTTATATATTAATTTTTACAATCAAATTTGATTAATTGTCCCATTTCATTTCATAAAATTTAAATCCATTAAAAAAAGGAATCCATTACATTCATGTATATCATTATATGAATAAATCATCTAATTCATTAATTAAACAATCCAAAATCAGATATATGACTTCTCAGAAAAATTAGTTACCTTTTATCCCTCATCAATAAGCTCTTGAAACGTTTTCCACCACATATACATATTGTACATCTTTGAATATAGAATCCATACGACTACATTGGCCGTATGCATATCATTTTTTGGGCACCCATAATTCAACAAAAAATTCAAAAATCAATTTTAAGAGGAAAATAATTTTCTAAAAAAGCCTTATATTTAGATAATATACAATACGTTAATTAAAATGATCTTGAAAAATCCATATTACTAGACATTAGATATTAAATATTCAAATTAAATAATAAATCATATTCCTAAGTACTAAATAATTTCATATTGTACAACAAATTCTTGAATAATCCATGTTGTATCTCACCTTAGTGTCTCAAATTGTCATAAAATTAACTCCATGAACCCATTGAATATTAAAAAATTTGAAAATTATAATTTCATCCATCATGAGAGATTTTTCACCATCCCTTATTGAGTGAATACATCATGCTCAATTCAATTTAAATATATCTTATAAAATCAGCCAATTGAAAAGTATGAAATTGAATATTATTTCTTGTGATTTTATATATCAGTTATGCGCAAAAAAAACGATTTTATGATGAATTTTAATTACAAAAATTTTGTTTCTCTCGATTATATATTTATTCAATTAAATAATATGATCATTAGAAATAAAATATTAAAAAATATAAATCATATTAAAAATGTTATACATCCATCTTGTATAGTATAACCGATTCATATTTTTTTATATAGATTTGACATAAATTAAATTTATTTACAATTAAAATGTATATATTTTAATTATATTCAATTTATATGAAAAAAAATAAATAATTTCAGAACATATAAAAAGAATGAAAATTGATTTTTTAATGTTCCCTTTTTTATAATATATTTTTTTATAAAATTTTAATATGTTAAATCTATTAGTTTGGGGAAATTCTATAAAGAAATTAAATTATTTCCACATAATTATTTATTAACTAATATAATAAATTCAATGAAATAATTATACACAATGACTGAAAATATAATTATTCAAGGGTAATTTGTTTTCGAAAAATATTGTTTTTATTTTATTCTATACATTTTTTACAAGATAAAATTCTATCTTTTAGAATTTTAATTTTATTAAATTGAATCCTTTTCTAATATTTTAATGTATAAAATAATTTAGGGTGTTTTTTTGGTAATTTTCATAGTATGATAATAGATATGAATAATTAATGAATAGAAAATTTATAAATACCATAGCATTTATAACAACCTCATGATATAGATATGAATTTTCTTCGGAAACATTCCACTCAACATAAATTGATAAATATCATGATACTATACGTAGAATAACATGTAAAATATAAAAATTAAATAATTTGAAAATATAAATATTTTATTTACTATATAAAATTAAGTGCTTTGTTTGCATCTAAAAAAGATAAAATGGGTGTCCTTCATATAATATTAGTCTTTTCCAAAAAATATTTTCCAATATTTTGAATATTAAATTATTTTTCTATATTTTATGAAACATAAGAGTCATATAAAAATTTTACTACCCAAAATCTTACACATTTTCAACACAATGCTTTTTCATGGATGAAAAAAATTCAAATAAGAGGTTATAAATATATGTGTCAATATAATTTTCTTATGATTTTCAGTTTTTCATGAATTTTACAATTATTTATTAATGATAATAAATTGTTTATGTAATATTTCTTAATTGTTATTTTCATATCATTATTTTCCAATTACAATTATATGAGTAATGGTTAATATGATTGTATGCTTTTTAGTGTAAAATATTACATATAATTTCACACGTTATTGAAACACCCCATCTCTAAATTGTTGAATATGGTAAATATCTAAATAAACTTTTCATTTATAAACTTTTATACAATTTGTATCCTCCTGGATTGAATAAGAAATTTTTTTTATATTAATAATTTTTTAATTATGAAAATTCACTCACATCATATATAAAAGGATTTATCCACCACCTCTTCCATTAGGTACCAGAAATTATAATGTTTCCCTATAATTTACTACATTTCTACCCCTAATAATCCTCCCCAACATTGGTTAGCATATAGCCATTGGTATATTCCTAGATCCACCAAAACAACTAAGTACTCAATGATATGAAATGTTTTCCTCTTTGCGAGTAATGAATAATTATCCTCTATTTTCAAAGACCTTCATCCACTATATCTTCATTGATATTATATTAATTAGTTTAATAAAAAAAATATTATAATTATGATAAAATGTATTTTATTGATTAAGAATTTTTAGTTACATTAATAATGTAATAACATTAATCCATAAATAAATAATGAAACTAGATTAATGGTTATATATAATATAAAAAAATTATTTGATTCTAGAATGGTAAAACTATGATTCACCTCATTTTTTCAATCCGGATTTTAGTCATTATTATGTTACCAAAAAAGATAATTATTGATTTCATTTAAGAAATACAAAATTCAAACACACTTAGAATTAACATGGAACATCATAAAATATTATTAATGATATATAATTGTACCATTATTATTAATGATATAATAAACAAATAAAAATGGAATGTTGACTGAAAAAACATTTCATGATATTTATAAGTAATCTTTGAATGAACTAATAATTCATAGTCACTATTAATTTAAAATAAGAAATAAATTTGTAGTTAATAAATAAAATATATTATTAAAACATTTAATACACAACATATATGGTATAAAATAAAGTAATAGTGGTTTAGATATGGGTAGAGTGAAATTGAAAAATAGGGTGTCATAAAGAAAACCAATTGGGCCCGCCTAGATGGAAATGATTTATTTGTGACTATCTGTAGCCCACCCATAATGGTATAAGGGTTGAAGACCATTTCCATGTAGTCATATCACACATATTCAAGGCCTTAGCCTATAGAGCCTTTATTTATAAACAGACATCCTTCTCAATGTAGAAGTGAGAGATAACTATACAACTAATACCAAAAGTGCAATCATATATTATTCCAACAACCTGAGTACAATAATAGTACTGGAATATTGAAATGGTAAAATTAATTCCCACAAAAAACTATTAAAAGCATCCAACTTTCTCAAAATGTAAGAACTATTATCAAATGAAACAACTAGTACACACCTTGGTTTGTATAGGTATCTATACTCTACCAATTATGGGTCCTTCTAGTACTCTATCATATGGAATGTTGTCTACATATGACATTGTTATTTTTAGGAATATCCATTTAATGGGGGGGGGGTATAAAATCACCCAGTAGCCTCTCAAATAACCCAAAATAGTAGGGATCGACTTAAAGGCACTAGTATATTAGACCCGCAACCAGAGAGTGGAAAAAACCCATATGAGACAAAGAAAGAAACTCCATCCCCACCACTCTGCTATATATGACTATCCAATTCATCACCACATGGTATTTCAACCATGATATGAGAAATACCAAAATAACTCCAAGAATAACAAAGAAATTATAATAAAAACCCCTTGTCCTTTGGAACTTAGAAAATATATCTGAACATTGGATTATAATTGACCCTCAAAGGTATCTCTCATCTTGGAGTACTCACTCTGTAAAATGTTCCATCTATAATTGATTCATCTTAAATATCTAACTCATCATTTATCACTACGATTATTTATCATCCATACCATCCATAATGTAATCCACCCCAAAACACCAACTTTTTAGCTCTAGAGATGAATAAATCCTTATAGGAACCCATTGAATCTCAATTTTCAGAAATGAAATCACACCCATGTCTCATGGTGGAATGAAAATAACCCAACTGGATCTTATATTATCTCTACACACTAATATGGTATCATACCCAAAACCATTGGAAATAGCATGCACCCATTCTACAACTCCATAGGCCTCAATGTTTATAAATGGTATCTCACCCAAGAGAACTAGTAGAAGAAAAAAATCCCACTAACCTCCATATAGGATATCATATACACAATGATACCAAAACCGTACTAGACCAACCAAATACTGGGGATTCTCCCCCATATATTTTTCCCACGTTGATACCTCAAAACCCACCTAGGGAAGAAGACATGATAGAAGATCCCTACATATGATTCTCAGAAGGATAAAGGAACCCTATCCCAACCATTCCCATATAGGTAATCATAATATAATACTAAGGATATAAATCTCCATTTTACCATCATGGGATGGACCAAAGATGTGCACCCACTTGGTGTTGATCTATGACGTTCTATAAGTAGCGTCCTGTTAATGTCACCTCACATCACATATCTAACAACAAAACAATGTCCACCATCATATTCTATGTTGAAAATTATACAAGATGGTATATTCTAAAGATTAAATATGATTTCTAAATATACATATGTTCAAGGGAGAAGCATTTTTTGGGATTACATCAAGGTACCCCTAGGGTACACGACATGTCTCTCAATGTCAAACCATGCCTATATCGCCTCTCTATACATGTCTTGTAAAATATTACATGAAATGTAAATTAGGTTATATGGTGTTCAAAATTTCATATTCAACTAAGTGTGTCCTTTTTTCACAAATCAATACCTTACTTATAGATATACACAATTTATATATGTGTTAAATTGAATTTCCATCATCTTGATTTCTTGGGCATGTTCATGCCCACATGTTCCAGTTGGCCATGTCTACATATAGGTTGGGTACTCTAGTTGCATGAAATATTTACCTTTTCCCTTCCTATCCCTATTTAATTATTCAGTCACATGTATAATATTCTATTTTCATATACCATCTCTCATGTCCATGTATGGTTGGGTCCTCTATCCCATGTACACTGGGAGTCTGGTTGTGAACTTCCAGATAGTAATTTCCCATTACAAGGTGTGACTTCCCATTTCTTCAACAACCTGACAAAGAATCACTATATAGCTTCTTCCCCCTTTAAAAAGAATATAGTTCCTAAATTTCTTCTTCCCTATATGGTAATAAAATTATATGTTTTCTCCTACTCTACATGTTAAGTGCTCTGCAGAATCCAAATAAAAATAATTATGATCCTCTTGAAACCCTTGATTTTAACTAGAACCCCATGGATTATACATTAATGGAACTGTACTATATATATTTGGTCTCTAAAACCATATAACACATAAAATAGGATATATATGTTGATATTATAAATATTTGATCCTCTTGGTGATATTTCCAAGCATTAGGTCCAATATAATGCTCATAACATTCCACACCTCGACCTAAAATAAAAAATCGCCTATAATGGTGCCTGATTGATCATTCTATCTCAATATTAGTTAGTTCATCACAATGTGAGATGAATTCCCCACCCTCTATTGTGAATTTAAAACCATGATGTATGGGCACATTATATGTTTATTAATTATGATATATTTAATAAAAAATCCTCAATCTTTTAAAAAACTGATAACTGTAACTCTTAAATAGGAACCCAAAAATGAATATCAATATGTCACTAATAAGGTAAAGCCCACATTTTAAACTAAACCATGACCTTATAAATCCGTCCCAAGAATTTTATCAAGTTCCATTCTAAATTTCATCAAAACTGTACTCACATTATATAAACAATTTAATATTTGTAATATCACTATATCCAGGATCATTAGGACACATAATTCCATACCACTCAGTTTATGGATTTTAAAAAAGTCATGTAAATTTTTCAAAGTAATACACAGAAAAATTATATTCCTTACACACTCCCAAAATATTTGGGTTTTCATCTAAAAAATGAAAATCCTATGAACAATTGTGGACATTTGAGCTCCCATATGCATTTCCCACACTAGTGAGATCTCCAAATGGGTGTCATGATCACTAAAAACCTGCACTCATGGAATCTGAACATTCAAAAATGGTATTGTTTTCCTATAAATCAAAAATTCCTAGGAATAATGTATGGGAAACTCCACACCCAACACCTAGCTCATCGAGGTATACATCATGCAACATGCCATTAACAAGCCTTTTTAGTTGTCACATGTAGAAAATTACAAGCCAGTAGTATATTTTTGGTTAAATGTCTAGAGACTCAACACATTTATAAGAGACACAGAAATGGAGGGATGTTAATCTGAACCCCAAGGATAGCCTATCATCCTAGTCAAAACCCCAATCACCATCACCCCTGATTGTACTACCCCCTAAACCCCCACCACTAGATCCAGAATTATTCCCATAAAGTATGCCTCCCTCTAGCACTAACTAGTATATATGTACCCCATAGTGTCTCTAATATGTTGTCTCAATGTTGTTCTATGAATAATGGAGTGGTATCTATTTTGATTCACAAACTCCGTTGAGGTTAGAAAGAACCTCCCAATTACGACTCCAAACTAAAATGGAAGCCCAAAAAATATTTTCTAGAACAAAAAATATCTTATTTACATGTCCTCCTTCCTAGGGTAAAAACATTGATCAATAGAAATTTGATCCAAAAATATTATGGAATACACTAGCTTTACAATAGTTCCTAAAAACTCATCCTTCCAATGGGTAAGAAGTGGACCTACCATGTGAGTCAGATTATGATCACTCTATAGTGTTGTGATCCCTAAATGATCGTGGAAGACCCATCACATAAAATGTCGTGATACCAACTATTTTCCACTACCATTGACACACCTCATTATCAATTTATTGATAGCTGAGACAATTAGATCTAACTTATCAAAACTCCATCACATCATTGACCACTAAACCTAATGCCAACGAATCTCAGTAATACCACCCCACTTCTATGTGAATTATTGTCTGAAATCAACCTACTAATCACCTAATATAACATGTTGATAGGTTTAATCATCAATCCTCAAAATTATAATGTACACCCCTTATAATGAAATCTACAAAGAACATATTCAGGGAATATCCAATCATGTGAGACCTCACCATCAAAAAAATCCATGTTGGGCTTCTCTACCTCTATAAAAAAGGATAGGGTATCAACTATTGACTTGATATATGTTTCACCATCCTCACTCATAGGGGCCAATGTATCAATGGATAACTTATTAATGAACATTCTCAATAAAAATAGATAGGAAACTTCACAATGAGCATCTACTACTATGAGCACAACCTCCCATGGCTCTCAAGCAAGCATAACCCCGAACTATGTTAGTTCCACAGTAACTCTAATTTTTAATCATAAATATCATAATATGTGGGATGTATGAATCTATAAGTTAAACTATATAATATCCACATGAAGTTGGAACTGTTTAATCTTCTCCATTGTACACCTCTAGTGTCATTCACTTAACTCTAACACTGATTACAGCAGGGCACTAATGAGGAAGATTACCATGAACAGATTAATGAAGGGTTGTAGTACATGGTTCATAAGTGTATTATCATCCTTCCAGGTGATAAAATCAATGATTTTATATTGATAACACTATGTATAACAAGGCCCCTTATTTGTAAACTTCTAACCGAACCTTATCTCACTATTCATTACAGAATCCATCTGATAAGTTATAATAAATATTGATGTATTCCATTAGTACTAGTATATGAATTTTTTTAAATATTCATGTGGTGATAAACCCAAATTTCCCTCAGCATGGACTTTCTCACTAATCCCCACACATATAAGAAATGAATATCTCAGAGCATCAACTATTCTAAGGGCCATTTTAGCCAACAAATAAAGAGTCAGTTTTATCCTCCCATACATGATATTTTCTTCCACCACCTATTATAACCTATATTAAAAGAATAAAAATTAAATCCATAATTCATAAACACTTCCAAACTAACTGGGTAAATCAATCTAGGAATGTATGGCTGGATTCCAATCCATACATAGTAAAACAATTTAGGGTCAATCTTCCTCCATGAAATGATTTTACAAGTGGCTCACTCCTCCTATAGTCCGGTCACTCTATCAGTAGAAGTCTATACTCACTATTCATCTACGAAGGAGCCTCCAACATATGTATTCTGATAAAAAGTCTTTACAAGTTTCACTATATCTCGAATAGGGTATATGATCAGTGAAAAGTGGTTGATGACTTATTTCCAAAAAACTAGGGAAGTGAAGACCCATGTCTTACATCAAACTAGGCATGATCTGATTGGAAATAAGAACCCACTATCTGAATCACATCATTTTCATTTCCAACCTATCCTCCCCATATACGGGAATCCCTAAAACATAAACATTCCTCATTACTTAAACAATGATGTGGAAAGATGTAATCTACCAAATCTATAAAATATATTCGTTGGGCATCACCAACTCACCTACATGGTTTTTAATCACATCACAATAATGAATATAAGTGGGGGGATAGTACCTATACATTCAATTCTTGAATAAAAACCAAAAATAACAATAAAATTATATAAAATAACTTATATCACCCTCAGAATGTTTGGGAAAGATGTGGAAATAATAGTGTATCTCAAACATGTGCCTATCCCAACGACATCATAATTATGAAAGAAATATATTGTACATATAATCATCCTTATATCCACATGTTCATAGGAATCTATGAAATATATCTACCCTTGCGGAAAAAATCCAAGTCCTTTATCCTAACACAGAACAACTGGTGGTGGTGGTGGTGGGGGGGAATATATCGAACTGTATAGAAGATCATGCACTCTCCCCACTCCCTTAAAACATCTTCCACAAAAAAAAACTATTTTTAGTTATCCTTTTTCCCAAAAAAATATCTCTATTTACTTCCTCTCCATTAGAATTATCTTGGTTCATAGAATACCAAGTAAGATTACCCCAAGAGTCACATGTGAAACACCACATCACTTGTTCTTGACTAAAACTGACCTAATATCCCAGAGTCATAGCCCCCTGCCCATGGATTATCTCTTAAAGAATATTCCACATCCAAATCCCTAAGCTCTCTATTTTATTGTAGTTGTTGATGTCTCATCACATTTGTTCCCATTAATGCAATTCAATGCCTTCTCATCCATAAATCTCTCTTCTACCTACATAAGAAATCAGACATAAGGGGAAATGTAAATAAGATATCACTTAATTTTTGATGCATCACCATTGTAACACCCCGATATATTATGAGAATTATTATTTTTAATTTAATTGATGTCTTTTGTTGTACGCTATACCAAGATTATCTTGTACTATACGCAACACTGTATTAGCTTGTAGTATACACAACACTATTCTTGGATTGCGTTACACACAAGAGCAACCTTCCTTGATAGCTTGCGTTGTACGCAATACCGAGTTTCACTAAACAACGACATGTTATTAAAATATTATATAAACTAGTCGTTATGAATAGTAATACCCAATTTTTGAAATTTTATAAATTTTATATTTCAAAATGGACTTCATTTTTGGATTTTGAATATCAAAATTAGCCTATGGTGAATTTTTGGTATTTTTTTGAAAACTTTCAATTTTTGATGAATAGTGAAAACACTGAGTTATTGGTTAAAACCGACTTTTTATAATCATTTATTTTATTTAAATTTATTTTAGGTCAAAATAGATACATAATACCTATATATGTTCAATTGAATTCATTGGAGTCATTTTATAAAAATTTTATATATATAAAATTTTTATTGAACTTTTTACCATCTTTTACCCACCTCCTAGGAGAATTTGAAAATTTAAATAAAACATAATTTTACCGCTTATGTGAGATGAATTTTGAAAATTTGAGATACACGGTTAACATCAAGGAGTAAAATTTGGGTCAATAAGATAAAAATAATTTTTGGTGAATAGTAACTTTTTACTTTTATTTATCACGATTAAAAGTAAATAGGGTAACTAAGGTTAAAAATTATATTATTATTAACCTAACACATGTCCTAATTCTATTGGATAAGTATAATTCCACTAAATACAACCTTATGAATAACATATTACCCATTAGGTCCCCCTGTATTAGATTAGGACATTTATTATTATTTTATTTAAAGAAGAGTTAAAAGAGTTAAAATCAATGTTTAATAACTAAAACATTTTTAATAGAGTGTTATACTAAGATATATTAGAATATAAATTTTCATTAGAAAGATAAAAATATTTCCTAAATAATTTTATTTTATTTATATTTTTGAAATTAAATAATTTATTTTATTTATGACACAATGATGATGCAGTAATTACCTTATTAATGAAATATTAACATAATTGATATTATAAATAACCAAATAAATTGAATTTGATAATTTTAAGGAATTTCAATAATTTTATAGGTTAACATAACATATTGGGGTTAGTTAGATGAATTTTTCGAAGTAATAATGCTGTTATGAATTTTGAGAAAACAAAAAACCAAATAGTGTCAAAATTGACATAAAAGAGTTTTTAAAATAAATATTATATTATTAATTTATATAATGGTCATAAAAATCTGAGGTTCGGTAAAAATACTTATATAATAATATATTTGACATTAATGAACCAATTGGGGTTCGATTGGAAGTTTATAGTATGTTTATTAACCATATAGTGTAAGAATACAAGAAGACACGGTAAAAGCTAATTTATTTAACTTAGAGTTAAATCTAAATGATAAGGTTAACATTGTGACCTAAACTTTTCTAAAACCTATTGGTTTAGAGGATTTGGACCCATCCCCACCTTATTCTCGAAATAAGTCACTTTGGAGCTATTATAAACCGAATATGAATTTATTATAGAATACTATTTTATGTTTTTCATAAGGTTCCACTCACCTTCCTTATAAAAGGGTACCTCCTCCCTCTCCTCATTACACAATTTTGAGCCTTCAAGCTTGTCCAACCCCTGAAAATTTCTCTTATCAACCTCTCTAGTTATATCATAGAGGTTTTGGACTTCTCAAAAAACCAACCCTAGTTCCATAAGTGGAAGATTAAAAGAGGAACGTCAAAGAAGAGGTAATCTCTTCAACCAATTCTTTCAAGTTTCTTTCTTCTTCCACTTCCTCCATCTATCTTGTATCCATTCTAAAATAATAACTCCAATAAATTCTATATACTTTGTGGTTATTATAAAAATTTTACAACCATATTAGTTATTTTAACCAACCAATGAATGAAAAAGTCACCACATGTGCGTACATACGTCTTACCGTCTCCACATCGTAGTGTAGTTTTTTATTCAATCATTTCATCATTTTTATGGTTTAAATAATGAGTATAAATGATATAAATAATAAATATATCTTTATTATGATTCTATATATATGATATACCATCATATTTTATACGATTTTAAAATCAATGTAATGATATCATCACTCGCGCGTACGTAAGGACTACCGTCTCCACGAACGCGATAAGATTGATTTTCCATGATTAACCATTGAAATATGATTATAAAGTATATATAATAAATAATAATGAAATATATTACATAATAATTATACTGGATTTATGTACATATATGTTTCATTTACTTAATTCCATTCAATTCAATAAGGAAATGGGAACATCGTTCATGCGTACGTACGGCCTACCGTCTCCGTGAATGGTGTATTTCATTATGTTTATCAATTTATCATATATACTTATATGATGAATATATATTATATATAAATAATGTTTTAAATTCAGGAATTAAGTAAATCAGTATATTAGTAAGAACATCATGTCGAAACACGTACGATAAATGAAATGATTTTACTCAAAAAAACTGCTTTAACATGGAATTTACAAAAGAACGGGAAATATAAAGTCATAATTGAACCATATATGATATAGTAAATATTAATATGGTTATTTTACATGTTAATAACATTTTTAAACCCACTATAATGGAGTCTCGGACACATACAGAAGAAATTAGACATATGTTAAGGGATAATTTTGCAATCTCATTTTTATCCGAGATTGATTATACGTAAGTATATACTGGGGTATATTTTTCATCCATGTCCATAAAATCTTTTTCATAAAGTGTTTAATATTCTTCCATGTATGTCTAATTTCATGTTTACCCCTCTTTGACTTTTACTTTGAGTTATGGAAGGAACCTTCTTTTTGTTTACCATACATGGTACTTTTGACTTTTTCGTTAAAATTATGAGGAAAATGTTATTTTAACTTATACAGTTTGAATGGATTGTTAAGGTTTCATAATTCCTTATTTCCATGAATCTTACTCTATAAGATTTCATTATTATTTTAAAAAAATCCTTTTCATTTAAAATTTCCTGGCATTTTGTGAAAAGAAAATGATTTTGAAGAAGAAATTATATTTTCCTCAAGAATTCATTTCAAGTGTTTTGTCAAAACTTTTTTCCATCTAAGTTGACATTATAATTACGTTTCAAGTATAATGTATCTATTATTTTCATGGTTTTTTTCTTCTTATGATGTAATGATATCCATTTTTTTATATGTATTATGTTCTGATGGGATGATGTTTATGAAACCCACTTTATTCTTTGTGTTATGATGAATGATTTATGTTTACTTAATGGAACAAGTAAGAATGATTTCATTATGAGATGGGTGGGACCTATATCTTCCTCTAATGAATTGGGTAAAGATTTATATCTCATGAGATAGACATCTCTATAACGACAAGTAAATCCAGTATAGTAATACAGGGCTGGAACGGCAAGTAAACTCATTTCAGTAATGGAATTTTTCCACTATGATGGTTTTTGAAGAAATGCCTTGGATACTATGGAAATCATATCTTTTTATTATTGGTTTTCCAAAATTAAATGTTTTATTCCAATGTTATTTTATCATGGTTAATGTTCCGTTATGATCTATTCCATACGCACTTTAATGATTTATGTCATTACTCATGATTTTGATATTTTATGTTCATGTTCTTATGTACCAATGTTTTTGGTTTGTTTTGTGTTATCCATGTTAACCCTTACTGAGAATTTGAGTTAACCATTTTTATGTTTTCTTTTCCCCAGGATATAATGAATGGATTAATGTAAGAGAAAAAAGGGGAAGATCATTATGGGAGATGTTGAAGATCTTTCACCATGATTAGATGATTATGTTCATAATTTCCAAAGACACTAAACTAAAACAGTCTTTGGGATTTTGTATTTTAATATATTAATTATTCTATAAAACTAATATAATGTCCATTTATGTCAAGCTTTTGGTCACTACAGTTGGTATCAGAGTGAAGGATTATTTAACCTTTGGAAACTAGGATGCAAAAAATTAGTGAAATCCCTAGAGATATTTCTTAGGTATTTCTAGGGATGTATCTAAGGATAAATATAAGTATAGTTTATAGTCCTATAATTATGGTAATGATATTATAATTAATCCTAAGATGATTTAAATTGAAGGTAAACCCACTCTATTATGTTTTTTTCATATAATGATTTTTTCCTCTCAAACTATTATTTTTGGGATTTAGACGATGGATGGAACCCGAAGGAACCGTGTTGATCAATGTAATGGACAATGCAATGATTTTTCTCCTAAACAAACAAATTTTATGGTATATGGAGTGAAAAATCTTACTACTATACTTACACAAGATATGAATCATTCCAGACTTCCAAATGAGTAGAGAAAGGAACAATATTCTATTGAGTCCTTCATGAGGAAACATCCACCTTCTTTCAAGGGGTCTTATGATCCACTTATTTTTGAGAAATATATCAGTTCCATTGAAATGATATTTTCCATACTTCGCTGTTCAGAACATGAAGAATTCCTTTTAGATATTTACTAATTAGAAGGTGAAGCAGACTAGTGGTAGACTCTAATTAAGAATAAAAGGCCCCAAGATGATATTGAATCCATGGAATGGGATGTGTTCAAGTACTTGTTTTTAAATAAGTACTTTCCTCGTATTCTTCGATCAAATATGGAAAAGGAGTTCCTTGAGATTAAGAAAATGGATGATGAATCTGTTCATATATACAAGGAGAATTTTACAATGCTTTCAAGGTATGAATCTAGCTTTATCATCCAATCTGAAAGTACAGTTGATTGATTCTTTATTGGTTTAAAACCAAGTCTTTGAAGGGAATTAACTATAAGAGATTGCGGTAGCTATGAAGAAATTGTAATGTGTGCTGTCAAGGTAGATCTGGAAGTTGGTATTATATATCCATCTCATGGTTTTGACAAGAAACAAAAGATGGAGTTCAAGAAAAAATCTCAAAAACAATGGTGAAAAGAAGATGAATGATTCTTTATGCTCATTGTATAGAAAGAATCTTGGTGGTGATTTTCTTAAAGGGACTAGAAAATGTTTTAAGTGAGGAAAAAAAGGTTATCAAGAAGCTGATTTTCAAAGTAATTGAAAAAAGGTAGCTAATTACTTTAATAGAGAAAAGGCTACATAGAACACACCACCAACACTTCAATGCTGCAAGTGCAAGGAAATGGGGTATTATACTAATCAATTCCATAATCCAAGGGTTAATGATGATTGATGTGAGAAACCCCTTATGGAAAAGGACAAAGGGAATTCACATTCAATCACTATTTGTGATTTTGAGTATGAAAATGATGTTGTGGAATTATTAAGTGTTTATGTAATGGGATTTCAAAATAGTATCATTGAATCTCATTTATAGTATTGTGGAATTTTGGAATGTATTTGTATTGGTTTCCAATAATTTTATGGTACTGATAACCATGAAAAATGATAGAAATATTTTTGGAATGAAGTTGATATGCACATAATGAAGGGATAAGGAGAAAATGAATTGTTTGATAGTATTCATGATCTCAGGACTGATATATGGAAAAAGTTATATCATGGTTTGAGTATATAGAAATTTTGGTATTTTGGTATGTGGAAAGTGTTAACTTTTGATAGCATGGATAATTTCACTAAGGTTCTATGGTAATTCCGGTTTCCAAAGAATACATGATTAAGGTATTCACATGTTTGGAATGTGACCAAAAATATATATCTTATGATATATGGGGGATAAAATATGGTATTCATGTGCTTGTTATGTGACCTTTCAAGTAATCTTTTTCTTTATACTATGATCCTGGACCGAAGTATTTTTGATAATCCAAAAGATTGGAATGAATTAATATAGACATAATATAGTATTGTTTAATGATATAACATTTTTTGATATTATTGAAGGATTTTTATAATTAGGTAGTTTTAGAAAAAGCGACAACCAACTGGATGAGCGTCAACCTATCGTGTCGGACAAGGTTATGGTAATTGAACACACAACCGAAGTGTGATTGATTTTATCACCTACCACTGGCCTATAGTAAGTCCTTTGTTAGTAAAAACTAGTTAATTTTATTAAGAGGAATGATAGAAGAAGTATAAGTCCATTTTATGAAACATATACGATTAATCTCACCATATATGGACTTATGTATATAACATTTTATAACCTTATGTTTAAGACTGATGGAATGAACTATCATTCTATTGCATGATCTGCTAACAATTCGTGAAATAAAAATTCAACTTCATTTCATTAAAAGATGAAGTGGAAATTGTTCAACGCACAAAAAATAGTGAGATTGTACCAAAATCAAGAAATTATTTCTTTTAATTCAATAATTATTCAACATTAGGGAAGTGATCTTGAAAACCAAAAATGTTGTCCTAGTGTCCTCATATCTGAAGAATCAGATGGTACCTTAGATTATCACAAATTTATGGATTTGTGATTGTTGGATTTTTTATAGCCATTCTCCCTACCACTCTTCATCCAAATATGATGGTTAGATTTATCTTTAATATCTATATTTTCACCAATATTCTTCTATGTGGAAACCAAGTGATGAGTTACATTGGTTACCTATTATGATTCTAATGTTCCTTTTTAAAATGATGATTTAGTATTCCATTTTACAATGTGGGTTTCTATGAAATAAAATTTCAATTAGAGAACCATTTATAACCCCGTCGAATATCAAGGGCGAATTTCATTTTAAGGGGGGTAGAATGTAACACCAAGAGATTTTATGAGAATTACTCTTTTTATTTTACCTGATGTCTTTTGTTTTACGATACACAAATATTATCTTGCGGTATATGCAACACTGTATTATCTCTTATTATACCCAACACAATTCTTGGCTTGTGTTACACAGAAGATCAACCTTTCTCGATAGCTTACATTGTATGCAATACTGATTTTCACTAAAAAATGATATTTTATTAAAATATTATATAAACTAGCCGTTAGGAATAGTAATACCCACTTTTTGAAATTTTATAAATTTTATCTTTCAAAATGGAATTCATTTTCGGATTCGGAATATCGAAATTAGCCAAGGGGGATGTTTTGGTATTTTTTTGTAAACATTCAATTTTTGATTAATAGTGAAAACACTGACTTATTGGTTAAAACCGACTTTTTATAATTATTTAAATTATTTAAATTTATTTTATTTATAAAATGATACATAATACCTATATAAATTCAATTTAATTAATTGGAGTCATTTAATATTAATTTTACACATATAAAATTTTTACTGAACTTTTTTCCATTTTTTACCCACCTCCTATTAGAATTTGAAAATTTACATAAAACATAATTTTACCACATCTATGAGATGAATTTCGAAATTCTGAGAGACATAGTAAACATCAAGGATTAAAATTTGGATCAATGAGATAAAAATATTTTTTGGTTATTAGTGACTTTTTACTTTTTTTACCATGGTTAAAAGTAAATAGGTTAATTAACGGTAAAAAGGATATTATTATTAACGTAACACATGTCCTAATTCTATTGGATAAATATAATTAGACCAATAAGAGATCCTTTTGAGGAGGCAAATGTTGTGTGAGCTCACGGAGATGATGGAACCCAATAATGATTGACGATGACTCCCCCCTTCCTGTAGGCGGGAGTAGGGAAGAGGAATTGGCCTGACCGCCTCCGAGCTCACGGAAACCGTTTACCCCCTTTTCTAACCGTAATATTATCTCAGATTTCTCGATGATCTATTTGAGCCCAAAGGTTCTTGATTTGCATCTGAGTGGTCCACATTTTTCCGATTACAATGTCCTAGTTCTTGGAAACTTCGAGTCATCTGGATCTAACACGGGTCAGGTGTTTCAATCTTCAAAGGCCCTTCGTTTATTATTTTGATTGATTTGTGTTCAGTTAATGTGATTTTCAAGCCCACGCTATTGTTGGTATTATGGACAGATGATACTTCCTGATTCGTTTTTATTCGGAAGCTGATCTAATTCGGGCCTTGTCTAGTGCCCCACAACGATGCAATGGTTTCAAATTCTCCATTTTTAGATTGTAGTTTGATCTTTTCAAGAACCGTGATCCAACCTCCAATGCAATATGGGTAAGCCTCCCTTAGCTTCCTCTTCCCCTTCAGAATCCATCAATTCTTTGTATGATTCGGAATATGGGGGGGGGGTCATTTTATTTGTTCTGACATTTTCACTTCCACTGTAAGCCACCCGATCAATCCTCACATCTGAGTTGAGGTAGATGTTTCAAAGCCTCCGGTGGAGTGGTTTTGGATTGCAGTTGGTTCGGAGTTTAGACGGAAACAAGGCGTTGTGTTTAAGTCATGGGTCAACTACTATTCATAATGCTATTGATTTGGGCATTTAGCATCTGAGTTCCATGCTGAAGGTTTCAAGAAGATGAATTATGTTCTGATGATGAGGCCTAGTAAAGGACAGAGGAGGTCCTAGGATAATGATCCTAGGCAGGGCTCTGTCCTGGTGAATACAAGTGCATTGACAGTGGGAATGGTTGAAGAGGTCTCCCTAAATTCGATGGTTGCTATATTTTTTAATCGGTTGAAGAGTGATCATTAGGCTGGGGATGGTGGGATACAGAATGATGATTTGTGTGGCTCTAGTGTTGGAGTTGATTTGGCTATTAGTAGCTGGGTTGAGGGGGTGCAACCTATGGAAGTGCAGAAAACAGGTCCTACAGTGCATGATGGTCCGGCTGTGGGGGCTTCAGAAGGATGTGCTGATAAAATTAGTCAAAATAAGTATGATGGAGGGGTCCTCATTACAGTTACTACAAGAAACTTTTTTTAGGGTTTGGAACAAGAGGATGCTGAGGTGACTAAATCAGTAAATACTGGTGCCAATGCGGAGACTGGATCTTAAGAGGCTACTGCTGCAAATAAAGAAATTAGGATGGTGATATATGAAGATCATTAAATGATTGAACAACCTCAATACATATCATTAATTGATTCAAATTCTCAGTTTTAGCAGAATCATTATGAACGTTATCAAAATATGGCTATCCCTGGAAAATGGGGGGAGATTACATACACTGATAAACAAAATAATGGTGGATTGGTGAGGCCCTCATATAGCAACATTTTACGGGGGGAAGGTGAAGGTATTTTAGAACCAGGAGGTGAGGATTGACTCACCATGAAGGGGGATGAGGAAAGATTAGTCCATTTTTCCCATGTCGATGTCCACTAGGTCATCTATAACAAAGGAAGGCGGGGCAGGTCTAAATACAGGTATGCAATCTCTTAATGCATTTATTTCATTGGAGCGGTTGAATTAGAGGAGGATGTATGCGAAAATCCTGAAGCATTATGAATGCTCAGAATCAGAATTTTCCACTACGTAGGTAGCTTTCTATCATGGGTGAGGCGACTGGTATGGTTTTGATGGTTTATAGTTTTTGTTTTTTTGCTTGTGTTCTTGTGTACTGAACTTTTCATTTATTTTAATAAATGGTTAGAGGTTATCCTCTGACTGACTTTCTAGGTAATATAATTCGACCAAAAACAACCTTAGGAATAAAATATTACCCTTTATGTCCACATGGATTAGATTAAGACATTTTTTTGTTATTTTATTTAATAAAGAGTTGAAAGTGTTAAAATCAAAGTTTAATAACTAAAAAATTTTTAATATAGGGTTATAAATAAGATAAATTAGACTATAAATATTCATTAGAAATCAAGAAATATATACTACATAATGGTATTTTATTTTTATTTTTTACATTAAATAATTTAATTTGTTTATGACACAATGATGATGCATGAATTAACTTATTTATAAAATATTAACATAATTGATATTATAAATACCCATATAAATGTAATTTGAAAATTTTTATGATTTATACTAATTTTCTAGTTCAATATAACATATTAGGGTTTTTTTATAAGAATTTTTTTTGAAGTAATAATGTTGTTAGGAATTTAGAGAAAACAAAATACCAAATAGTGACTAAATTGACAGAAAAGAGTTTTTAAAACAAATATTATATTATTAATTTATATAATGGTCCTAAAAATCTACGGTTCGGACAAAAGACTTATAAAATAATATTTATGACATTAATGACCCAATTGAGGTTCTATTGGTAGTTTATAGTATGTTTATTAACCATATAGTGTAAGAATACAAGAAGACCTAGTAAATGTTAAATTATTTAACTTAGAGTTAAATCTAAATGATAAGGTTAAAATTGGGACCTAAACTTGTCTAAAACCTATTGGTTGAGAAGATTTAGACACATCCCCACCTTGGCCTCTAAATAAGTCACATTGTAGCTATTATAAACTGAATATTATTTTATTATAAAATAATATTTTATATTTTTTCTAAGGTGCCCCTCTCCTACCTTATAAAAGGGAACCTCCTCCCTCTCCTCTTTACAAAATTTTGAGCCTCCATGCTCGGAAAAACCCTACCAATTTCTCTTCTAAACCTCTATAGTTATATCATTGATGTTCTGGTATTCTCAGAAGACCAACCCTAGTTCCCTATGAGGAATTTTAAAAGAGGCACGTCAAAGAAGATGTAATCTCTTCTACCGATTCATTCCAGTGTCTTTCTTCTTGCACTTCATCCTTCATTGTTGTTTCCATTATAAAATAATAAATACAATATATTATATATACTGTGATGTTATTATAAAATTTTTACAAAAATATTAGTTTTTTTATACATCCTATGAATGAAAAATTCACCACACGTGCGTACATATGGCTTACCGTCTCCATGTCGTGGTGTAGTTTGTTATTCAAACATTTCATCATTTGGATGGGTATAATAATGAGTATAAATGACATAAATAAAAAATATAACATTATTATGATTATTTATTTATGATATAGCTTCCAATTATATATTATTTTAATATCAAATGAATGATATCATCGCTTGTTCATACGAACAGACTACCGTCTCCATGAATGTGATGAGATTCATTTACGATTATTAACCATTAAAGTATTATTATAATGTATATATAACAAATAATCATGAAATATATTACATAATAATTATACTAGATTTATTTACATATATGTTTCATTTACTTAATTCAATTAAACTTAATAAGGAAATGAAAACAACATGTATGCGTATATACGACCTACCGTCTCCATTAACGGTGTATTTAATTTTGTTTATTGATATATAATATATATTTATATGATGAATATATATTATATATAATTTTTTTTAAAATTGTGGAATTAATTAAATAAGGATATAATTATGAACAACATTTCGAAACACGTATGATAAATTAAACGATTTTACCCAAAATGTTGCTTTAACAAGGAATTTACAAAAAAACGGGTAATATAAAGTCATAAGTGAATCATATATGATATCATAAATTATATTATGGTTATTTTAAAAGTTAATAATATGTATAAACCCACTATAAATGAGTCTAGGACACATACAAGAGAAATTGGATATGAGGTAAGGGATAATTTTGCAATCTCATTTTTATCCGAGATTGCTTATACGTAAGTATTTACAGAGGTATATTTTTCATCCATGTCCCCAAAATATTTTTCATAAATTGTTAATATTCTTCCATGTATGTTTAACATCATGTTTACTCCTCTTTGAAAAATAATTTGTGTTATGGAAGGAATCTTTCTTTTGTTAATCATACGTGGTACTTTTTGACTTTTCCGTTAAAAGTACAAGAATAATGTTTTTTTTAACATATACGGTGTGAATGGATTTTTACGGTTTCATAATGGATTATTTACATGAATATTCATATACAATATTTCATTATTATTTTCAACAAAATCATTTTCTTTTAAAATTTCATGGCATTTTGTGAAAAGATAATGATTTTGAAGAAGAAAAGATATTTTCTTCAAGAATTCATTTCAAGTGTTTTGTCAAAACTATTTTCCATCTAAGATAACATTACAAATTTGTTTCAAGTATAATTTATATATTATTTACATTGTTTGATTATTCTTATGATAAAATTATATCAATTTTTTTATGGATTATGTTACGATGGGATGATGTTTATGAACCCCACTTTATTGTTTGGGTTATGATGAATAATTATGTTTATTTTGTGGCACAAGTAAGAATGATTTCATTATGATATGTGTGGGACCGATATCTACCTCCAATGTATTTGATAAAGATTTATATCTCATGAGATATACATGGATACAACGACAAGAAAATCCAATACTATAATACAGGGCTAGAACGACATGTAAACCTGATTTAGTAATGGACTTTGTCCACTATGATTGTCTTAGCAGCAATGCCTTGGCTACTATGGAAATAATATCATGTGATTAATGGTTTTCCACAATTACATGTTTTATTACCATGCTATTTTTTCATAGTTATTATTCCACTATGATGTATGCATCAAGCACTTCCTTGATTTATGTCATTACTCAATATTTTGATATTTTATGTTCATGTTCTTACATTCAAATGTTTAGGGTTAGTTTTGTGTTCTCCATGTTTACCATTACTGAGTATTTGAGATCACCCTTTTTATGTTTTCCCTTCTCCAGGATATAAATAAAGGTTTTAGGTATGAAAACAAAAGTTGAAGATCTTTTTGGGAGATGTTGATGATCTTTCACCATGATAATAAGATTATGTTCCAAGTTTCCAAATACACTAAACTAATACTATCTTTGGGCGTTTCTTTTGTAATGTATTAGGTATTTTGCAAATTTAATGTAATGTCCATGTACGTCAAGCTTTGGGTCTCTAAAAACATTATCCAAGATCAAAGGTTCTTTAAAAAATTGATCTCTAAAAATATCCAATGATTATATCAAGAGGTCACTGATCCTTGCTAAAAACATTTCTTTGGACATGATACCCAGGTGATGAAATAGATTATCATGGATAGTCACAACTCAAAATGTGGATAAATAAAACTCTTTCATAATGAGAAACTCAACCTCTATCAAAATTAGTGTCATCATATCAAGTGTCTATTTCACTTGAATCAAATATATACCCATGTATTTCTAATGGAGATTCACCACTAGGACCACCATCTTATCATGATATGTCCTCATATGGAAGAAAACATATGTGACTGTCGCAAGGCATTCATCAGATGCAAGGTGGCATGCCTCACCAAAAATTATCAAAGGTCTATGTTTCTAAATCTCATAGAGTCCACTCATCCTCATATAGTACTGAAATTGTTTCATGTAACTAATTATGTGGAGATGAGACAGGAAAATAACCCATAGGAACAACATACCATGCAGACCCCTACGCTGAAGCGTCATAAATAGGTGGTTCATCATTATTGTAACATCGTGGAATCCATGTTTTATGTCATCACAATGCTATACTGAAATAATTAAGATTATACATGTTAAAATAGTATATCATATTAGTTTACTTAATAATGACTTGGTAACATTAACCCATTTCAACATATCTCATGTGCTAATGTTTTCCCTATGACTAGTGCTAACAAGTTTCGAGTCAACAAGCTAGATTTTAGAGTCTTGGTTATTGGATATGTCGAACATTAAACCAAAACATATGTCTATATTTAGAATGATAAACATGATATTTCTTAATAAGGCTCCCATAAATCCAAAACAAAACAACATTTCTAGAAAATTTATATCTCCAATCCTATGGAAGAACCTCCACTAATAGCACCAAATCATGGATCATCCCGATGGGTCTTCCTAGATAGTGATGAGCCTATTGTTACTACCCTACTAATTTCTCCAATAGGTAAATGGTTATTTACTAGTGTTGAGTAGGCATATAAAACAAATGGTGGCATAATCCTTATGTACAAATACATACACACTCACGTCAATTTCCATGAAAAAATGCAGTGAATGTAAAACAACAGACACCAAATAATCTTGTATATATCTTTCCCACAATATGAGTACATATAATATACTAAAATCCTAAAAGTAAAAAATATAAGACCCCCCAAAAAAAGTAATAATAAAATATACTGATAATGATTGTATCACCTTGAGAGATTATGGGATAGATTCATTTCAATTTATTTGATGTCTTGTGTTGTACGCTACACAGTCACATCTATTCTTGGAATGAGTTACATGGAATTTCATGTTCATTTAATATAATTAATTTCATGCAATACTCAGTATAATTAATAACTATATATTATAACCTAGTCTATGTAATGGTTGGTATGAATAATATTAGATTCTTTTTAAAAAACCTATTTTAATGAAAATCAACGAGTCTATAAAATAATAAATCAACCTTTATGGATTTTATTAGAAAAATATATATGTAAAAAATTTATTTTAATGTATTAAATTTATCATATATTTTTTCTTGAAATTATATAGGAATATATTCAATATTTATGATAGAAGATGTATTTAAAAAAATTACAATTTCACCACCTTTTAATGGCGGGAACTTTTTTAAATCTAGTTTTTAAAAACATTATATGTTATAATTTACATAATAAACTAAATCTTTTGAAGTGTGACATAAAAATTTACCTTGGAGGAAAATTTTGTATTTTTTTGATGAAATCTATATTTTAATGAATAGTGAAAAATACTATATTTTAATTCAAAACTACCTTTTTTTAAAATTTATTAATATAGTTTGATTATATTTTCAATTGGTTTACATGTGTAAACGAATTATGTTTTTATAATTTAATCCAATTTTGTTCATTGTAACTAATATCTATTTCAAATTGGATAGAAACAAATTTAAATATTTTGTTAGTTTTTACTTTGAAAATACCGAAATTCTAGTTTTGAAAAAGGGAATTAATATTAAATGATTTGATTCAACTTATGTGTTTGGAATTTTGAAAAATGGATTCCATATTTGGAATCATTGGGTCATAATTGGGTTAATAGGTAACTTTTTTGTATATTATGAACATTAACTATGATAATTTGTAATTGATACTATTAAAGGTAAAGTAGTAAAATTTAGATAACATACAATATGAAAAATAAAATAAAATTTCCCTAACAGCTTTAAAAATACTATTAGATGACTTAATTTTGACGAATGTCACGAATTTTTTAGAATTGATTCATTTAATGGACTATTGTCCAAGAATGTTTTGTAATTATAATTAAAACAAAAGAAAGTGACAATATGTCACTCTCTTATATCTTATAAGTATAATAATTTTAATTTTGTGATAAACTACATAAAAAATCAAACATAAATAGTCTCTAGAAAAATAATTATATTATCCAAAAAAGTAGAATTTATTTAAAAAAACTAGAGATTAAATAAGTTCCATTAATAATGGTATTATCATGACATAGAAATTATTTTATTAATAGAAATATCAAATAAATGGTTTAAATATATTAAAATAAATATATTTTTAAATTATTAAGGTACTCTATGATCATTTAGGGTGACTACGACATTTTAAGAGTGTATTAAATATTTTGTTTCGAATTTATCTTCTGTTTGGATTTTGTTAAATTCAAATAAATAAAAGTGTCAAAATTGACAATTTTGATATTTTATAAAAATACATATTATTTAAATAACTTAAAGTCATAATGATATTTAAAAATTATAAAGAAAAAAATAATAAGGTATTGAATTTCATAATGTATCAAATTTTTGACAATTGAAAACCCATAAGTAAATATTTCCAACCATTTAATATTCAAAATATTATTACCACTACTGAAATTAAATAGATTAAATAATGTTAAATCAAAATGATAAAGATTAAAATAAAATCAAAACAAGTTTTAATTTTATTATTTAAGAGGATTTTGAACCATGTTAACATTATCTTTTAAGTAATATACTTTTTAGTAATTCCAAAATAAAAATTAATTGATTTATATTTAGTGATTTTGGTATTTCAAAATGTGCCCCTCCCCTCTCTTATAAAATGGAACCTCTACTTCTATTTTAATAACACCTATAAATACCTTTTTCTCAGAAAAATCCTCCCTATTAATAATCCAACTTCACTATATTAATTCTAGAGTTCACAATTTCGGTATAAATCCATCTTATGGGGACCTTTTGTTCAAATAAAAGGTATATATTCGAAAAAGTTGTAATTTTTTTCTCACCTCTTAAAAAATTATTTAATACTTATACCTTATATTCTTATGTTGTTCCCATAATATAGTAATAAACCTAGTGTATCATACATTCTTAAATTTTATTATAATTAATTCATAACCTTATAACTTCCTTTATCCATCCTACAAATAACAATATCACCATTGTGCGTACATATAGCTTACCATCTCCATGTCCTAGTGTAGTATTTTATTTAGTAATACATAACTTGGAAGTATAAAATGATGAGTATAATTGATTTAAATAATAAATATAGCATGATAATTACTCTATATTATTAATATACCTTCCAATTCTAGATCATTTCACCATTATGTGAATGATATTGTCGCTTGTGTGTACGTATGGACTACCGACTCGACAATGAAATGCATTTAATTTTACATGATCTTCATTAAACCATGATTATATACATGAATGGAATGAATAAATATTATATATATTATAATAATATCATTTTTAAATGATATAACTTGAACTAATGAAGTGGAACAAGAACTTATCCAAAAAAAAACAAGCATAAGAACATAAAGTAGTTAATATCTGAATAACAGGTGAAAAAGAAATGTCACTAAAAAATGATCTTATTATCATATATGGTATCATAATAATCTAAATTATACTTTAAAAAGTTATTAAAATTATATAAATCATTATATTGGAGGTTTGGATACATATGAAGCATATCATACCTAAGGTAAGGGATAATTTTACAATATCATTATTATTTAAGATTGTTTATACGTATGTATTTAATAGAGTATATATATCATCGACATATTTGTGTCCATTATTCTAAAATTTATTAAAGTAAATTTTACCCATTGTAATAATTTTTTAAATTGTATGAAATGAATCTATTATAATTGTTTGATATTAGGTACTTTTCGAATTTTTTGGGAAAAGTAAAAGGAGAATATTTTTTTAATTTATACAGCATGAACTAATTTTTACATATTCATAAAGTCATGTTACCATGAAGATTATTTTACAAGATTTCAATATTATTTTCATCTAAATTCAATTGACTAATTTTTTTTCTGAATTATGTGAAATGAATTTTTTTTGAAGTATAAAGGATATTTCCCTCAAGAATCAATTTCTTATTTTTAATAAAATTATTTTCCATCTAAGTTGAAATTATTTAATAAGAATATGTTTCAAGAATAATATCCCTGATATTTCTATGGTTTGATTATGTTTATGCTATTTATTTCATCTAATTGTTGTTTATAGGTTATGTTTTGATGGAATGATGTTTGAAAAATACATTTTCTTACATAGGATATGATATGATGAATGATTTCTGTTTTTATGGAACATGTAAGAATGATATCATTTTGATATTTGTGGGACCTCTATCTCCCAAAAATACAATGGTTAATGATTTAAATCATATGATATAGACATGAATATAATGAAATATTAATTTATTTCAGTAATACAGGGTTAGAACGACATATAATTTAGGTTCAATAATACATGGCTAGAACTACAAGTAAACTCGATTCAGTAATAGACTTTTCGTACTTTGATGGTCTAGGAGGAAATGTCTTGGATACTATGGAAATCATATTATTTGATTATTTTTATTCAAAAATTCCATATTTTTTATAGTTCTATTTTTTTCATGGATCATGATTCTATTATGCATTATTCCTTATGAACTACTAAAAGCTATTTCATTAATCAAGATTTAAGTATATGTTAAATGTGGTATGTTTTTTATTCAAATGTTTTGTCCAATAGTTTACATTCTCATGATTATGTTTTGTATGATATTTTCCACGCATACCCATACTGATCACTTGAGCTCATCCAATTTCTTGTTTCTATTCCACCATGATTTGAAGAAAGGAATTATGTATGATGTATTAGAAGGGGGTTATAGTTTTCAACGATAAAGAAGGAGAAGATGTGAATGATTTATTAATCTTTTGATTATGTTTTCTTATTTCCAAGTGGACTAAACCAATATAGTCTTTGGGTGTCTAATTGTGTCATGTATTAGTATTCATTCAATGTAATGTAATTTTGATGTACTTAAAACAAGGGTAATTACAGTGGGTATAAGATCAAAGGTTTTTCTAACATTTCAAAACTTGGATACAAGGCTTTAGAGAGATCCCTAGAGATATTTAAAATATATTTATACAGATGTCCCCAAGAGTAAATATAAAAATAGATTATAATACAATAATTATGGTTAAAATGATGAATAGTATTTTTTTAAACCTATGATGTTAGATATTGAAATCACTCCCCCTAGATTATATTGTTTTCGTAGTACGAATTTTCCTTCTTGGACTATTCTTGTTAGGTTTTAGACAATGGATGGAACATGAAGGAACTATAATAATAATCATTGTATTGGGAAATGGAATGATTGTCCTCTTAATGAACCAAATGTTTTGGGATATGGAATTAAGAATATTATTAGTATACTTCCACAAGCTATGAATCATTCTAGTGTTCCAAAAGAGTATAGAAAGGAATAACATTATGTTGATTCCTTTAAGAGGCAACACCCTCCTTCTATAAGTGGGTCTTCTGATCCACAAATTGATGAATAATCGATATGTACCATTTAAATTACTTTTCCATACATCATTGATCGGAACATGAAAAATACATGATGTTTATTTATCTAATAGAAGGATAAGTAGATCAGTGGGGGCCTTTAATCAATAATACAAGGCAGCAAGACGAAATTGAATCCATGGAATTGGACGAGTTAAAGAAAATATTTTTTGATAAGTAATTTCAACATATTCTTTGAAAAAATATGGAAAAGGTGTTATTTGAGCTTAAGAAAAATGATGATGAATCTGTTGGTAATTACAAGGAAATATTTTTATGATTTTGAAGTTACGATTTTGGATTTATCATCTAACCTAAAAGTAATGGTGATATATTCTTCACTAGATTAAAACCAAGCCTTTGAAGCACAATAGATATAAGATACATTACTAGTTATGAGTAGATGCTAAATTTTCATATCATGGTATAAAAGGAATTTGGTGTTACATATCAATCTTGTGGTTTTGATAAGAAATAAATGTTTCAGTTCATGTAAAAATCTCAATGCGAGGGTGAAATGTATTTGAATGTTTCCTTAAACTCAATGTGTGGAATGAAGCATGGTGGAGAATGTCTTAGAGGGACAAGAAAATGTTTTAAGTGTGGAACTAATGGTCATCAAGTAGTTGAGTGCCTATGTAATGTAAAAAAGGTGGATAATTATGTTAATAGATAAAATACTACAGAGAGCGTACCACCCACACTTCATGTATACAACTGTAAGGAATTGTGTCATTATGTCAACCAATACCATGATCCAAGGGTTATGGATGATTATTGAAATGAAAAACCTCTTAAGGACAATGGAAAAGGAAAATCACATGCGATCAATATTGCTGATGTTGAGTATGAAAATGAAGTGGTGGAATGATTAAGTGATTAAGTAATGGGATACCAAAATACTATTGTAGAATTTCTTTTATAGTGTTATCAAAAATAAGAATATAGATGTATTGGTCCAATTTTGTTCCATAACGTTATTGTACTCATAACAATGAAATGTAATTGAAATATGTTTTGAAAAAACATGATATGTGTATTATGATATGATAAAGAGATAATGAAATGTTTGATAGTATTAAGGACACTGTGATATCAAGGAATGCGTATATGTATTAATTTGGTATTTTCATTATGTGGGACGAGTTAACATTGATAGAATTCAGGTTTTTACTATGGTTCTAAAATAGTTCTATCTTTTGTTATGTTTTAAGAGAATACATTATTAATGAATTCACATGTTATTAATGTGACAACCAAGAATTAATTTATAAGATATGGTAGATAAATTTTAAGTCAATTTAATCCACCTCTTTATAATGTTTTATATTTTCTTTTTTGGATGGATTATAATGATATAAAATTATCGATAGTATATGTTATTTTCCATTTCATATTTGTTTTATTATAATATTATTTCACTAAAGGTGGACTTATAAAAATTTGATTTCTTGTGATAATTTTTTTTGAGATAAATAGAATTACTTATCATTCTATTACATTACCAACTAACAATTCATAAACAATAAATTCAACATTACTTCATTAAATAATAGATGAAGTGGAAATTGATTAAGGAATGAACAACTGTGATATTGTACCAAAATAAATTATATACTTATTCACATGAAAAATTATCAAATTTCGGGATACTATATTGAAAACCAAAAAATTTGTCTTAGTAACTTCTTATCTAATAAATTAGATGGTCCCTTAAATAATAACAGGTTTATGGAATTTTGTTGGTTAACATTCTATAAACCTTGTTCTCCATCACTATCCATTAGAACATGATGGTTAGATTTTTCATCTATATTTTTACTTTCAATTCCCACATATGTTCTCCTATGTGAAAACCTAGTGATGACTAATTTTGGGAAACTCTAATGATTTGAAATTTCTTTTTTAAATGAAATTTTCAGAATTTTTTTTACGATGAGGGTTTTTATGAATGAAATATCCATGTAGTAAAAAATTAATTACCCTGATGAATTTAAAGGGAGAAAATAATTTTATTTCAGGTAGAATGTAACATCCATAGTTATTGTGAGAAATATTCTTTTTAATTTCTTTGATGTCTTTTGTTTTTTATCACACCAAGATTAGGTTGCGCTATACACATCACTGTATTAGATTTATTTATATTCAACACTATTCTTAGCATTTTTTACACAAAATATCAATTTTCATTGATATAATTAATTTCAAGCAAGGCTAACTATAATTAATATCTAAATATTATATCATAGTCAGTATTATGGAAATTATTAATTGTATTAAATTTCTTCTAAAAACATTATAAATGAAAATAATTAATTCTATAAAATAATAAATTCACTATTTATGGATTTTCATATTGAAATATATATTTAATATATTAAATTTAATATTTAAAATTCATATTATATTATTTCTAGATATGATATATGATCAAATTCAGTTTTATTATCTAAATAAGTATATTTCAAAAAATACAATTTTTCTACCATTTGAGGAAGAACTCATTTTTAAATCTAGGATTTGAATATTTTATAAGTTCTATATGAAAAAAAAACATATGTTTAATAGGTATATAAAATTTTGTATTTGTTGAAGTTTTGTAATTTTCCAGAGGAAATTAATAATTAATTTAATGGTAAAAAATACTGCATTTTAAATCAAACCTCCCTTTTCGTCTAAATTATTTTTATAGTTAGATTAACTTTTTAAAATATTTTATAGTGTAACTTTATTATTTTTTTATAATTTAATCCAAATATAGTCATTTATATAAATATCACATTTTAATTGAACTTATACACATGTAAATTTTTTGTTACTTTTTAACATCTTAAAAACCTGCTTTCTCGTTTTGACAGCGAGAATTAATTTTAAACTAATTAATGAAAATAATGTGATTTTAATTTTCAAAAATTAAATCCATATTTGGAATAAATGGGTCCATATTATGTTAACATGTTACTATTAATTTTTTGGATATTATGAATAGTAGGTATAATAATTTTTATTTACCATAGTTAAATCTAAATCGGGTAATCAAGGTAACAAACAAAATGATAAAGCCAATTAAATTACCCTATCACCTAAAAAATCCTATATCATGAGTTTAAGATGACCAATATCACATAAGTGTCATAATTGATTCATTTAATGGAAAATTGACCATGAAAGTGATGTTATTTTAATTAAAACAAAACAGAGTGAGAATTTGTGACTCACTTATCTATTATAAGTACGATAATTTTAATGTAGTGATAAAATTGATAAAACATTGAAAATAAATCTTCAAATTAGATATAATGAAATTACCTAGATCATGTAAATTTATTTAAAAATTTAATAGATTAATTAAGTACCATTAATGAGGAGATAATAATGTTGTAGAAATTATTTTATTAATAAAAATTTCAAATAAATGGTTTTAAAATTATTAAAAGAAAAATAATATACAGTAATTAATATTATCCACTATTTTATATGTATTCCAAGTCATTTCGTAGGTATATAAAATATTTTTTTCTGCGTTTTTTTTTCAATTTTATTTAAATTCAATGAAAAGTATAGTGTCACAATCGACCCAAATTTCATATTTTATAAAAATTACATATTATTAAATAATTTATAAATCACAAATATATATAAAAATTGTAAAGTTAAAATTATAACTTTTAAAATGTCATAATATATCTAAATATGATATTTTACTACACATTAGTAAAATTTTATGACCATTTAATAAATAGAATATTATAACCACATTTAAAATTCAATAGATTAAATAAGTATAAATCAAAATTAAAAGGTATAAAATAAAATAATAACATGTATAAATATTATATTTTGAGATTATTTCAACCCATCATAATCATATCTTCTAAATAATAAACAGTTAATGCATTTTAATTTGAAAATTAATTTTTATTAATTTTATAGTTTTGGTATTTCAAAACGTGCCTCTCCCCTCTCTTATAAAAGGGTTCCACTAGATATATTTTAATCACACATATAAATTTATTCTTCACAGCCAAAACCTACCCATTTTTTCTCCCAGTATCACTTTGTTCATCCTAGGGGCCATTAATTTGTTATAAATCATGATTATAAGGAACTTTTGATAAAATCAAAAAGAGGTACTCAAAAAAATGTAATTGTTTTATCAACTCTTTCAAAAAAAATTGTTAGACATCCATTTATTATGTTCTTAATATTTTAATGCAATAAATCATGTATCTTATATATGAATAGATGTTATTATAATTATGTAACAACCTTATACCTCTTTTTCCCATCATAAAAAAACAATATCCCTACACACGACTTACAATCTACACATCGTGGTGTAATTTTCTATTCAAACAATAGTTATTTTAGAAGGGTATAATGATGAGTATAATATATATAAATAATTAATATATCATGATAATTTTTATTTATAATTAATATAACATACAATTCGATACCATTTAACAATTAAGTGAATGATATTGTCATTCGTGCGTACATACGACCTATTGTCTCTATAATTCAATGTGATTCATTCAACATGATCCTCAATAAACCATGATAATATACATGAATAATATGAAAAAATATGATTTATATTACTATAATGAAATTTTATAAATGATATAACAATATACAAAGAAGTTTAACATGATCTTATCTGAAAAAAACATTCATTGGAGAAAAATGGATTTAATATCTGAATAATGGGTGACAATGAAATGTCACTCACAATGAGATTATAATATGATCATATAATATCTCCTAAATTTTACTGTGAATCTAGAACAAATAAATAAAACTATTTAAATCATTTTACATGAGGTTCAGCTACACATGAAGCATATCAGAAGTATGTTATGTGATAATTTCACAATCCCATTATTATTTGATATTTTTAATACATAATTATTTATTAGGGTATATTTATCATGAACAATAATGTTTCTGTTCTTATAAAAATTGTTTAAAGTCAATATTACCAATTGATAAAATTTTTTAAAATGGGATGAAATGAAATTTTTCTGTTTTTCGATAAGAGGTACTTTATAAATTTTCCAGAAAATGTAGAAGGAGAATGTTTTTTAACTTATATAGTATAAATGGTTGTTTTATGTCTTCATAATGCCCAATTTTCATTAAGATTCATTCACATGATTTCAGGTTAATTTTCAACTAAATTAATCTATTATAAATTTTCATTTTATTTTATGAAAAGAAATCATTTTTCAAGATGAAAGGATTTTTCCCTTCGAATTCAATTTCAAGTGTTTTATTCAGAATATTTTCCATTTAAGATGAAATTATTTAATAAGGTTATGTTTCTAGTATATTAACCATTATATTTATATAGTTTCAATTGGATTTTATAGTTTATGACAACAAATTTTCATCCTATAATTTGTTTTGATGGAATGATGTTTAAGAAACCCATTTTAGTTTTGGTGTTTTTCCATAAAGAATGCTTTAGGATTTTTTGGCACATGTTAGAATGATTTCATTATGATATGGGTGGAACCTATATCTCCTTAAAACTAATTGGGTAGATTTTTATATCTCATCAGATAAACATTACTAGAATGGTAATTAAAAATGGTTCAGCAATACATGGTAAGAACGATATGTAACTCTGGTCCAGAAATACATGGCTGGAACAACGTGTAAACCTGGTTCACTAATGGACTTTTTCTTCTATGAAGGTTTTGGATGAAAGTAATTTTCCTATATGAAAATAATATTGTGTGCTTAATTGTTTTAAACAATTCCATGTTTTTATCCAATGATATCTTCTCATGGTTCATGATTTCATAGTGATTTATCCCTTAAAACTACAAATATTTTTTTAAGGACTCATGATTTTATTATATGTTAAATATGGTATGTTTTTTTTCAGAACATATGGTTAGGTATTTAAATTCTTATGTTTATTTTTTTAAGATATTTTCCATTATTACCCTTACTGAGAACTTTATAACACCCCTTTTTTGGGTTTTTTCCTTAGAATTTGAAGAAGGGAATAATGTATGATATTTCAAAATGCTTTTTTTGTTATTAAGGATAATAAAGGAAACGATGTAGATGTTTTATGAACCAGTTTTTTATGTTTTCTAGATTCCAATCGAACTAAACTAATATGATCTTTGGGCGTCTATTTGTGTCATTGATTAAGTATTAGCCAATGTAATTTCATAACAGTGTACATTAATCTATGGTCTTTACAAGGATGGAACTATTATCAAATGAAACAATTACTTCATAACACAATGTTTCAATCTCATAATGCACCACCTACTCCATATCCTCAAAGGATTCGATAAAATGACATATTTTCTACATAAGTCAAAACATGTGTAGTAAAATACCATGCATGGGTGAGTATAAGAATAATTATTTGGGTACTAATAACCTAACATAAAAAGGTGAAATTTTAATGCCCCGACCCCAATCTCCTAGAGCTAGTGCATTATTTTAATACATTGGCATGATTACAAGGAATCAATTCCTAAAAGACCGATCCATTTCAAAGTCTTGGAAAATAGATTATATACCTAAACAATACATGAACATTTCTAACATAAAATATAATCTTAGATAATATTTTGATAATACCATTATACCCCTAGAATAAACATGTATATCAATCACAAAACACTTCTAGAAATCATTGGAAAATAATGCATAAGAACAGTGTGGTCTAAGATGCTTAGTAAGGATGAACAATATAGCTAAAGCTATCACAAATAAGAATAAACTTTTATGAAATGTTACAAAAATAAAACATAATATATTTAAAACATTCTCTGTATCATAATATGACAAGAATTAATCAAATAATTCCATTCAAACATGCACCTGAATATTCTACTAGTTCAATAATCACATGTAATAATTAACAATATAAAGAGGGAATTCATATTGCGAGACATCATAAATATGTCTTCAAGGATTTGGCCAAGACACCATACATATTTGGGAAAGAAATTAGCTAAAACACAATCATAATTGTCTCATTAGACCTACCAATTCATTTCGGGGCTCCAGCAGGGCCCTCCCGACACTCATAAAGTCCAATGAATTCCTCTTATGAAAGGGGTAAATAAAACCAACATATACAATTGTATTAAATCTAGCATATGAAAATTCAATACATAAATCATAAGCTATGAATGATATAAAATATAACATCAATAGTGAAACAAATCATAAAATCTTCAACACAATATATAAGATTTTGTCATAATATATTAATTTTAATTAAGCATGAAATCCATCAAAGGATGTTGACATAGATGATCTAACAAATCCATATAAACTCTTTTAGAAACATCTATTTTTTTAAATTGAGAACATCTGAAATCATAAATAATAATAAAATAAAATATTTACATTTAAAATCACCTAGTATTATAGTAATATAATCTTTAAAATTAAATGCATCATAAAGGTCTAAAATTTCTGTCCGCACCGTATATAATTAAAAACATTTTTTCTTTGTTTTTTTGAATAAGTTAAATAATACCTTATCTGGAAAGTGATAGAAGGATTAATTTCAAAGAATTTTATAAAAATTAAAATGTGGGTATAAATTAATATCAACAATATTATTGGATTATAAATATTATTTTGAAATACATGTATAAAAATCTTAGATTTTGGTGATAAAAATGTCTCAGTAGATACATACAAATAAATAATCTCAGAAAATAATGAGATTGTGAAACTAACCCTTACCTTATACTTTCCATTAGTAGAGTGTGTGATAACATCCTATATAAGGGTTAATTATTGTTAATAAATTATACCAGGACAATGTCCATATTAATATATCATAAATGATCCTTTTACCACATTTTTTTAATAACAATTCTTTATTACAATTATTTGGTGTGTTAACTCCATTGTTTCCCTATGCATGTTTTGTGATGTAAGTAATGTTTCATATGAATATGATATATTTGACTAATATCCAGAATTATATTAAGTTCATAAATATTATATTTACTTATCATATAATTTTTATAATTATACTTGAATGTATAAGGTGGAGAGTAAATCTTATCACGTCGTGGAGATGGTAGGTCTTATGTACGCATGAACAACAATATCATTCATTTAATGGTTAAAATATACGGAACTGGATGTTATTTTAATTATAAAAAATCATAATCATGTAATATTCATTATTTATTTCTGTTATACTCATCATTATACTCATCCAAATAAGGTAATGTTGAATAGAAAATTACTCCGCAGTGGGGAGACATTATGTTGTATGTACACACGCATGGTGATATTATTATATATTGGATGTATAAAATGATGAATATAGTTTTCATATGATTATAATAATGTCTTAGTATGTGGATTTTATAGATTTATTAATTTTTTTTGTAATCAACATAAAAAATTAGAAGTAGATGAAGACAGGAAATTTTAAAGAAGAGATAAAATGATTACCTCTTATTCTAGTATAAACTTTTGATTTGAACAAAAGGACTCCTTAATATGTGTTTATACCCATAGGGTAGCCTCTAATATGAATTGATTAAATTTTTAAGGAGCTTTGGTTAGGGGATGGGTGATCCAAAAGGATTTGGATTAGTGAATGAAATAGAAGGAGTAGTGACGTTTTTTAAGAGAGGTGAGGGGAATGTTGGGAATGTCTTGAAGTGTTAATTTATTATAAATTACTTTTCAGATTTTAATTTCTCCAAAGTGATTTATTTCTATGATAAGATGATATGAAATAAAAATAAAATCAAACAAAAGTTTTTAGTCATGTTTATGTAACAAATTTAACCTTATCTTTTGGATATAACCATTTATTAAATTAGATAACCCTTAACACATCTTCTTGAATTTTTATAATACATGGTTAATATAATTACTATCAAATTCCTAGAGGACATAATGTGTATAATTAATAACATTTTTAATAGTATATAATAAATTTTTTTGAAGCATATATTTTTATGACTGTTATATCATTTAATAAATTCGTGTTTTTTAAAAAACTCATTTATGTCAATTTTGACACTATTAAGTATTTGGTTTTTTAAAGACATAAGAACATTATTAATTAGAAAAAAGATTCAAATCAGTATTAAAAAGTAAATGGTATCTATAAAATTAGTGGATGGATTCATAAATCTCAAATTAAATTTATCATAATATTTATAATATCCTTTATTTCAATCAATCATTATTATGGTAATAATTGCATCATTATTGGGTCCTAAATAAATTTATATATCTAATGTATAAAAATTATAAATAAAATACCATGATTTATGAAATTTATTTTAAATTACAATGACTATTTATAGACAAAGATATCAGATATATAACAACATATTAAAATTTATTTATTAAAAAGATACATGTTTATGTTATATTTCTCATTATGTTAAATTAATTATTATAACATTTCATTATAACACCAATGTTTCTTCAAAATTCCAAAAGTTGGGATTATGAATTTTTTGGTCACCCGTGATTAATACAATAATATTATGACATGTGTTAGTGTATTTTTAAATTATTCATACATTATTCTAACCATTATTTACCAAGTTTACCTCTTAATAGAGGTAAACAAATTAATTACTGAAGTTAATATTCTTAATGACTAAACATTAAGATAGCTATATAAATATTTTCCACCTTATGGTTCCAAATATGGAATAAATTCTTCCATATTAAGGAAACTAAATTTTCATTAATTAATTTAAAATTAATTCCTGTTGTCAAAACCACAAAGCAGTTTTTTAAATAGTAAGATTTATCAAAAGATTGACACGTGTTTCTATTCAATTTAAATGTTAAATTACTTCCAATGATAAGAATTTAATTAAATTAAGAAAAAATAATACAATTACACTTTAAAACCAATAAAAAAGATAATATGACTACATAAATAATTTAGATTAAAATGCAGTTTTGAATTAAAATGATGAATATTTCATTAATCATTAAAATATGAATGTTGTAGAAAAAACACCAAAAATTTAACCAAAACATAATTTTTATGACCTTCATATGTAGAATAATTTTATTTTTTCAAATTTAATATATAAAAGTGTCAAATAATTTATTTAATAAATCATCTCTATTAAAATTTGGTATAATTGCATTTTTTTAAAATATGTATTTTATCATAAAATCTGAATTTCTACTTATATTCTACCTATGAAATACATAAGATGAATTTTAAAATTAAATGAAATATATAAAATTCAAATTTTAGTTTTTACTATTCATACCAACTTTTCAAATTGCTAGTTTGATAAGACTTAGTGGGCTCAAACTGAATGTTGTGTGTAGCACAAGCTATTAAATTATTAAAAGAGAAGCATACCATGGAAAGAATGGTGTATTACTGAAACTGAAGGTCAATAATCCACATGAAAAATAGCTCGAGGGTATAGAATACACAAACATGATAGAGCATGAATCTCAATCCCCGCCACATGGAAATACATGACTAGTCATCTCAGCCTCCATGGCTTTTCAATCATTATATATGAAATGCTGAAAGGAATCATAGAACACACTATATATATCCATAATATTCACCCAATCTTTAAACTGTATGAACCTACATCCAACCACAAAATACTATATGAGGATCAATAGTATTTCTCATCTTGGAGTACTCAATCCATAAGCCCTATCATCCCTGATGGTACTCATTAGAGAGATTTCACTCATCTGTTATCCCTTTATGAAATGGATTATTCCAAGCATCCCTGATTACATAATTCAAAGATTACATGATCAATGTCTTTATTCATGAATATATTCATGATAGAACCCATCAGATATAGATAATTATATAAGGGATTACACCCTTGTCTCAAGGGGGCTCCATGAACCATAAAAGGACTCAAAAAATCTCTAAACAAGCAAATTGGATCACACAAAAGTCCCGGGTATTATACAATGAATCCATTTTTGAACTACATAGGTCTCAATGATCATATAGGTGAAATGTACCCAAGGCCACATGTGGATATCACAAACCACATCAAGAACCACCCTCAATGTAGGGGATCTTACACATGGTGTTATAGTTGGTGTATTGAAACAAACATCTATGTTGGGGATCAGTTCTCATTTATTGTTTTCACATACCTCAAACACCACCTCTATAAGATGAGATTATTGAGGAAGCCACCCCAGGCTTCCTAGAGGAATACAAAAACACTATCCAAACTAGTCTCAAAGAGGGGATCACAATCCTATAATCATCATGTAATGCCACATTATAACCACATAGGGATGAAAAAATGATGTGAAACCACCTAGAGGAAATATACACATTTCTAAAATATGTTTGACACTAACGTCGCCTTATTTCACAACTATAATGTTAAAACCATGGCCACCCTTGTGTTTTATGTGGATAAATACACACGACTATATACTCAATTGCATTTATCTGTGTACTAAAGATGTAGATTCCCTAGTGATAAGTGAACATGGGGAGTACACTACCTATCCCCTAAGGGTACATGGAATGTGTCTTGAGATTGAATCCTAAAAATAGACCCTCATTGTACTCTATGTGTAAGAGAGAACATAGCATGTAGAAGGGGTTACACAACATGTAACCCAACAGGATCACCTGAGTATCTCCATTCACACACATGGATTTAATTTTAATTGAGAAATACATGGGGTGTATATATATTACTAGGTATGTATATATCGTACTCAATATTTATGCCATTTGATCACTAGGGGATGTCCTATCCCATACTGCCCATCTTTTCATGTCTCCCTGTGTGTAATGTAACCTATAAACAAGGCGGCGTTCCTAAAATCCAAGCCCAATAACGTTTCCTTTTCCATTCATATATACATGATCCCACAACCATGTACTTATTCAAGTCCTCCAACCTATTTACTCCTGGGGTCTAATGTGTACTTCTATAAAACTATCTCTTCTTACATAGAATGCCTGCCTATGTACTCAACCACCCGACTATGCATCACAACATTAAATATACCACTATAACATATTTTTTAGTTACCAAATATTATCATACATGAATATTAAGATAAAATAGTGGGTTCTCCAACACTACACGTCGCGTGATCAATATTGTTGAATTAGAAATCACAGTGATCCTCCAAAACCCTCAATTTTCATAACAATCCAACATATTTACCCATTAGGATCTTTATCAGTCATAATTGGACACAAAAACCATAATATAATAAAAAATACTATCGGGATGTAAATATCAGAAATACACCTACCTCATAGTAAAAATATAAATATTAGAGTCCAACATGATACTTGACACCTACTACACATTGATCTGGGAATGACCTCCATCCCTAATGCAGACCAAGAGCTTCTTATCTCATACTCTCATTTAGTCTATTAGCATTGTGCAGGCCTCCCCTCACATATATTGTGAGTGGAAAACCTAGGGGGAGGGGAATGTTTTAGATTTATTATATAAACTTCATTTATTTAATTTTCCTATGTCATTTAATACCACACAAACGGTCGACCCCAATCAACTTCCCGATGATGAAAAACATTATGCAATGAATAATGTAAAACCCATATTTTGAATTCCACTATGACCATATATTTTTAATCCAAGTCTTTTATCTGAAATTATTTCACATTTCCTAAAAAACATCATGCACATAGGTGATATAAAACATATAATATTTATAATATTGTCATACTAAGTCTCTCCAAATCTTGGATTTCTACTTAACCTCTGCACCTATATTTGGAAATAATTATTGAAATATTCTAATTTATTTCATATAAAAACAAAATATTTTGTAGAGGGAATCAAATGATAGGGTTTTAGCATCTAAATTTCTAATCATATAGATATAAATCTTATTCAACTACATTATTTTTTATGTGGTTTATATACCTCACATCGATAGCTTTTTATTATAATTTTTCCAAAATTCAAGGGATTTATAAATCTATAAAGGGTTATCTCTTTCAATAGGTTTGGATTCAAAAGAAAATAATTTTGTAAAGGTTATCCATGCAACATCACACTAATTTTTATGTAACACATGTCAGATTTTCATTATCATAAATGTAAAATTATTTCTCTCTAAAAACCTTATATGTATTCTACTCTTATACTTAGTTTAATGTTTTCCATTTCTTGTTACCATTTTACTTCCCTTTGGTTCACAATTCAATCGAATGGATTCCTGTAAGTGGAACCAAATTATTGTAAATAAATTCCATTTTTAAGTACATATTCATCATATTGATTTTTGGATTCACATATAAATCCTTAAATTATTTATAAATTTTCTTTTTTATAATATTATATTCGTTATAATGGTATTTTAGGAATCATTGTAAATTTTATAATATGAATAATTTCCTATTAATTTTAACGTATTTAAAAATGATTGAAAGGGGTAATATTTTAAATTCATACCATAAGAACTATTTTTATTCATTGTATAATTATGTATATTCATTATTCATATTCATCAATATTAAATTATTTTTTAATATAATTTCCATTCTGAATCATTTCTAAATTTTTTGATGTAAAATAAAAATTATCAAAAGAAATTTGTATTTCATCTTATTTTTCAATGGAAATATATACTGATCTTATAAACGTATTTATCATATATTTAAATGTTATTTAAAATTTTTTGTTCCTAAATGGTTATATTATCCAATGATATGATCCAACTTATGTTTCAATATTGATAAAGAATGTTTGTTCAAATTTTTATAAGAAAATGTCTTCATTTACCTATGGTAAATTAATCAATGATTTATTTATGAATTATTTCATGGTTGTGTGTCACACATATGTACGGTTTATTATTATGTGATTGTTTGGTTGGTTACATATGTCTAATGAATTGACTAAATATTTTTAACTTATGAGATAAAATATAAGGGACTAATGAGATAACTAAATCCATTATGGGATATTATAAATTAATTATTTATATAAATGGGAAATGAATCCAATCCACTAAAGGAATATTTAATAAAATTATGATTGAATTTTAAGAGAAATAAGAAAATGGACATAGATTGCATGATTATGTTTATGTCAAACTCTTATGCATAATTATTATCCCATTTCTATTTTCTCATGCATTGCGATAATTGATTATTGCGATCACACACATTTTATAATAGTTTTATAAATTGATATACCATTATGAAATGAGTAGTGATATATGATCCCTAATTTATTGAGTATTGTATTCCATAAGATATGTTTGTATACAATGAATTTTTTCCCATACCCACCTACTGATGCACGTTTTCAGTATGATATCACTTATGTCCACCCATTTCTGACTATTTGAGTTTAACCATAATAATATTTCATTTTCCATTGTTTTGAATAAGGGTAATTTTTATCATATTTATATAATGATAATATATCTAAATAATTTTATGGATGATGTTGAATACTTATTATAAAATATGGAGTTCTTGTTTTGGGGGAATAAATATATATGTTTTGTTAATGAAATGGTTTTTGATAGATAAAGTTTTTTCCAAATTATATAAAAATATAAACCAAAATGGAATTGGGTATATAAGTTAATAAATATTGGTTATTGATATTAAATTTAGGCTTTTTTAATATTGGAGTTCTTTAGTTGTTTCAAATAAAATATGCAGGGATTGTATTTATTCCACTTGAGATGAATGTATTAGCTTGGGAAATATTAGTTGGTATCAATGTGTGGTTTATATAACATTAGGGGATATGATATTCTCAAAATAAGATATTTTATGAGTTTTTTTAAAGATCATGGGTTTAGATATTATGGTTTATCATAATATTAAAGGAATTGATACCCTTTTAAGATAATATGTTATTTTATTTTATGGTTTCTAATTAAATATTGAAAAAAAGTACTAGGTGTAAAGAATGATGCATGATTAAGGTATAGATAACCCATTAGGAATGTATGTGATTTAATTCTAAAGAAATTGTTATGGATTTTTATAATGAGTATGTTGATTTTTTTAATATATGTTTAGGATTAAACGTAAATTTGAGGGTTGAAATGTACTTCTGGGGCATGGTTTTTTTTTGTTATTTTATGATGAGATTAATATATTTTTTATATTATTTGTTATTATGTTATTATTGAATAATATTAAATTCTATATTTTTTTGGATTAAAGTGTCAAACTTGTTATGGAATCATATTTTTCCTTTTTGCTTTAAATATATTTTAAGAAGGATCCAAGAAATTTTGGCTTAGTAATTTCTAGGGATTAGGTTGTTGGAATTAAGTAGAATTCTCTTATGGAATCATGTGATATGTTTATGGAGATTTGATTTTAATCAACAATGTTATAGTTGAATATTAATTTTCATAGGTTTGAATGATGGTGTCACCTAATAAGAAATCTTATTATATATTTTTAAATTTAATATTCTTATTAACTTTTATTTTCTTATATATTATCATATGATTTTTTTATTTTAGTATTTGGTTGAGTACATGATCTGGAATTGAATTTATGGATGGCATGACCCTCAAATCTCATTTTTTTTAAATATGGGGACATACTTGGAAATTTTTTTAAATGGAAGAATATAAATATATCCAATATGAGGTAAAAAGAAATTTCTCATATTACTTAATATCATGAGGCTAATATCTCTTTATAAATTATTTAATAGGTAATATTTGTTTGAGGGAAAATTATTTAGGGGGTGATAAAACATCCAGGGTTTTAGAAAAAATTTAAATTCCCCATATAATATTATTATAACTAGTAAATTTTTTATGTTATAATATTTTAACATTTGAATGTAATAAGTCATTAAATTTTTTATATATAATTAAAATTGTATGTAGATACTAAGTACAACATGACCATTTATGAATTTTCAATATATAGTTGATAATAATAATGTAAATTTAGATGTTAAAGGTATATATTATAATTTTAAATATGTTATGGAAAAAAATTATTATTTTAAAATAGATATAAGGATACAAATTCATTTTTGAGAAAACAATATATTCTAATGAATTATATTTTATATTAATATAAGTTTTTCATAATTTATTTTATTTGGAGGAATAAAATCAATAAATTCATTTTATAAAATAGTTGAATGATTGATAAAATAGACTAAAAACCTATCGAATAACAAATAAATAAAAATCAATGTTAAAATAATAATTCAGTGCTAAAATAGAATGTTTTGACTAGAAGCATTATTTTTATGGTATATATTTATTTTTTATTTAAATGTTATTTTTCTATTTTTTAAAATTTTTGTTTGCTGAAATGGAATTAATGGTTCATATTATAATATTAATATTATCAAAGGTTTAATTTGTGGTATTTTTAATGAAATTTGAATTTTATTGTTTATAGTTAAAGAATTCCTCTTTTATGAATAAAACATTATTATATTATTAATAAATATATATAAATTTCAATTTTATGAAACATTTTTCTCAATATAAAGAGGTAAATATCATTATTTTTTATAAACTATCAATATGGACATATGAATTATATTTTATGAAAACATAAATACGAAACATGTATTAGTGTTATAATGGTTCTTGAACAACATTGGAAAAGTAAAAAATTTATTTTTTTTATGATGATATTTAAGAATATAATACTATATTATCAACATTAATTATATATATGATAAGTAATAAATTTATTTTATGTATTTTTATGAATTTGTTTATCCTATAACTAGTTTTGTATCCAAATTCATGTGCAATATCGATGTAATGCCTTTGCATGCATGAGAAAAGTCGGATATATTGTTTCAAAAACAATTAAAATTACATGTTTTTGGTGAATTAGGGTGTTTCATGAGTAATATATATGTTTATAAAATATTAGAAGTTATTTATATGTTATTTATTATAATTTATTATGATATTAATATTTTTCTTGTCAAATTACTATAATAACCGAAAAATCAATTTAAAGTATTTAAAGATAAAAATGACATAAAATGTCCTAAAATATGAAAAAAAAAATCATATATAAAGAGGTTTGTTATGTCAAAATTTACCTAGCCAAATATTTTATTAATTTAAATACAATTTGGCCATACATGTATATAATATGATGTTTGTTTTTAGTTTTGAAATACGTATTTACAAAAATCACACCCCTCAACTAATATAAGGAGTCATCCACCACCATGTCCAAGACACACTAAAATGTCTAATTTCCCCATAATTATTTCAATATTTTCGCTATTAGTCCTTTAATATGTTGGGTGTATTTTTACCTCAAGGGGATGCACTAAATCCATTAATATATGGATGGATTCAATGTAAGGTTATGATTTATTCTTTGTAAATAATGATATCTAATCTTTTTTCACAAGAACATCATCCACCAACTCTATGATATATAATTAATAACAGTATTGATATTGTTTAAAATAATATGCAACCATATAATGATGTTATTTCTATATAAAAATATGTTCTTACTCATTCAGTAATTATATAATGTTCTTGTTTTTCTTAGTTTTACCACATATACAAAAAATGTTATATCATTTATCTTAAAAATGACTACGAAAACATAATTTAAATTCAAATTTGATTTAAATAAGAATTTTTTTAATGGTCATGCTAATATTTTACTCAATACTAACCAATAATAATTTATTCATTATAAAATTACTGATAAAATAACGTTATCAATTAAATTTGATATAACTATTCAAGAAAATCCAATGTAATGAATATAAAAATATATAAATAACTATTGAAAATATATTATAGTGCCTTAAATATTTTTGATAATACTAACTCATGGATAGTTAAGGATAGAAATAATTATTATACATATATAGTTTTTTAATGATTGAATTTACTAATAATAAATGATCAATATTAACTGAGAATGTGTTAAAAATTATAATAAACTAATTTAAAAGATTTAAATCATCTATAAACCAAGGATAATTCCATAATTCGATACATGAGCCTTCTTGTGGCATGTATTGAGTTTTATTCTCATTCATTATTGGATGGAAACAATAGTCTGGGAATCAAAAAAATCACATTTCATAAAGATTTATCCAATAAAGGTTCAAAAAATATGATCATGAAGAACGTAAATAAAAAATATCCTCAAAAATTATATAAATAAATAAATAGATAAATATGAATTAGTTGAAGTCATTATATGAAAATTTTGTATAACAAACATGGAGTAAAAGGATTGTCTCTAAAGAAAATCTAGTATTGCTTAAGGGAAAAGTATTTAAATCAAAATAATCCAATAGATCTGTGCATTATATGTGCGTCAGTACCAAAACATGGAACCATAATTTCAAAAAATTAACATTTATGTGTACCCATTTCAACCATAATGGTTCCCATCCCATTCATTTCTTATATATGAAAAATTATATATACCACCAACGGGTGTATGTAGAGTCTGAGATCAAGAAACCAGTATGGTCCTACGATGTGATCCGTACAAAACATTTATTAAATAAATGAATGAAAATTAATTTATATTAAATAAAGTAGTTTTGGACAATATTTTAATAATCATGAATAAAATATAATTAATAACCACATTGTAAGAGCTTCAATTGAATGGAATGAAAATATTTTTTAAAAATTTAATGAAAATCATTGAATTCAACCATTTTATAATATTTATAAAATGAAATCTATGTAACTCATTTTTAAAACATGTATAAATTTCAAATGATAATTACTATATAATTTAGCATAATGGTAAGGGTTCATAAGGTATATGAGGAATTTACATTCTAAGATCATCACATTCCTAATGAATAAGGAAAAATATTTGTGTGTGCATTCACTTCCCAAGAACATGGACTTAAGGACAATAGATCTTCAATAAGTATCTAACTGTCATAAAAATGTTTAGTTAATATATATATATATATATATATATATATATCTAATTCCATGGAGTTTAACTATACATATTCATTCATGTAAATAACTATAATCTTAATACCATGGGTTCCATAGGCTACCCACCTCTATAAGAGGAACAATATAAATGAATATAAATCATATTTTTTCAATTAATATATATATTATTTAAAAAAATATAAACAACAAAAATATAAAATACATCCATGACTATAATAATTATTCAACATTTATTCATTTTCCAGTTCTAAAAATTATTTCGAGAAATTAAAATCAAGCCTTTAAAACAATTAAAATCGATTTCAAAAAACATGCGAAATGATTCATATGACAAAAATAAATTAACTGACTAATTACATAAAAAATTTAAACTAAAAATAATTTTATAGAACCTATATTCTTATGTAAAATGTTTCTCTTAAGAGATAATAAAATGCCCATAAGAAAAAATCTGCTATCATGTTATTCATATCCAGTTAATATTAGGATTCGATAGACTTCAAGTGAAGTGAAAAGAAATAAATGAAGTATGATACTTATAAAATAATTTATTTTTGTTACTTTAAAAAATTATTATGTATTTTGAGTTTATAAAATACATGGTTTGAGTTTTTGGTGCATATTGAGTGTTTTGAAGTATCGTATAAGTGTTTTAAAGGGAGAACATTATGAGAACAATTATGGGGAAATGTTTTCTATCTCTAGGAATTTGTTCATGGTAATTTTGGGAATAATGGGGTTAAAATATAGTTAGTGCATAGTTTTTAAAATAGTGAACATTCCTAGAGAAAAAAGTTTAGAGGATTCAGTGATAGAATCATTATATCTACCCAATTTGTAATATTTTGTGATCCAACCATGTGATGTGGTTTCATTAAGCTAGTACAATGTATAATTAGAAAATAATTTTTTATAACCATGTGGAAATAATGTATTCCCCCCCTAGGTGATTCCATTAATAATATATGTTTACAAACAATATGATATATCATTTATAAGAAAAATATAGCTCTGAAGATACATTTTAGTAGAATGAACATATTTAGAACACATTATGACAATAAATATATATGAACAATATTATAGGCATCATATGCTCAAAAAATTATAATTTAACTCGGATTAGGGCCCTTAAAAATTTATTTTTCTCTAATTATCCTAAGATATCAAACATATCTCCTTCCCTAGGCCCCAATGGACATTCTCATTCATTTAAAAAATAATTTTCCTGAATCAGACTGTCTAGGATCCTGGGAAACATTGACAGGACATTATTATTAATAGTTCTATCTTGATATACAATTCTCTTCTCTTTCAAATCAATATATCTAATCAATTAGATATTGATAAATTTTATATGAAATGAATTATTATAATATCATGTTGGATCTCTTTATGTTTAGGTGTTTTATGTCCTAATCAATATGTTCTTAGTTTAATAAATCATTTTAATCATCTATTTATTGTCAGATGGATTCTCTCTCAATATAATAATTCTACGTCACAAAGGCATATTGTTTAATTTCCTTTATATTGTTTTTTTTTTAAAATCACCACGGTTTTAGTTCTAATAAAAATCATTAATAATTACTTTATTTTGTTTGATAAAATTATTGAAGGAATTTGGTTATCAATGTAAATGTTTTATGATGAATAATTTTGTAATAGAAATGTATATACAATGTACTCTGTGTTCTTGTGAATATGGGATGGAGTAATTGTGTAAATTACGTTCATCGATGTGGGTGGAATAAGGGGAATGAATTACCACTACATGTGTGTGTGGTGGGGGATGAAAATCAATTGTATATTTATTGTTGTAATAAATGGTTTAAATGATTTTTGAAATTGCTTCCATAAAATATTTTTATAGCATATTACAAAGTATTTTTCTACATTTATTCTAATTTATGTAAAATGTGATTTCTTGTTATTTTACTAGTGGCATGTTATGAGATGTTTTTAGTGCTTTCTAACATACTTTATACTCACCCCATACTTGGTAACATTAGTGCTTTTTCAATTGTTTTATTTCAATACATTATTATTGATATAGTGTCATGGTCCACTAATGGTGCATCTTGATTAATCCATTACTATTATTTTTTAAGTCTTATATATAAATCATGGTGTTGTTGTTGGTATTACAAATTTGTATTGATGTTTTTTATGTCATTTAGAAGATGAATCAGTTTTTTTTACATTTTCATGCGTTTAGTGATCATTTTTTCTATTTTTTCGAATTGTACTATTATAACTCATCTTTGTTATATTTGATTCAATGGGTTGTATTTTAAAACTATTTATGTGTTTTTATTTTAGATAAAATTATCCCCCAATACTTCAATTAATCCCTTTGTTTTTTTACATTCCATTTGTGTATTAGGGTTGTTACCTACGGTTAGTGTCACCTCCACCTCTTACTAAGAAAATGTGTGAGGTGCAGGATGTTAATAAGGTTATCAAACATTGTTGGTTTATATTCCATCATAGGGAAGTATAAAAAGATTAGAATGTCAGAACATAAAATTTATATTATTAATCTATATAGATAACCTATTTATGATGAAAATAAATTTAATATGGGGGTATGGTTTAGAGATCCTAGAAATGAGTATTTCATGTCAGGCATTGACTCAAAGACTTCCCAATAAGAAAAACATTGTTCATTATATATTTTTTGATTTATGGGGAATTTTTAAAGTGGTTACAGTGGATAGATTTTGAAAATAAATCTTATAATTCAATTTTATTTTTAGTGATTTGTATTTTTATAATTCCTTAGTTGATAGTGAGTAATGAATAAGTGGAGTTATATTCTTGTTATTTCAAATGGAACTGAGAAAATGTAATATAAATTAGTAAGAAAATTCCCTAGAAATTAATTTTGCACATGATACATGAGTGGCCCAAAAACATTCCCCAGAAATTTTCAATTATTTTCATACCTTGGATATAGGAAATATAACTGATGAATTCAAATAAGTGGATTTATCTATGTAGTTTCAAGAATAATAATCTCTCATACATCTTGATGATTCTGATCACGATGAAATAAAAGTGTGCTTAAATTTAATGATTCACATATTAAATTTTCCTTATACACTAGCTGAACTAAAGGATATGTTAATGATGTATATGTAAATGATATTATATGAAAACTGTGGTATTTATTTATACAATCTAGAGCTAGAAAACATTTTATGTCGGTGGGATTTGATTAAATTTTCAATAAAAAATTCCATCTCCACACATTCATGATAACGTAAAAAATCATCATCCTTAAAAATAGAGCCTACTAGAAATGGATTATATATATAATATTTTGAATATATTTCATTTCACTATATATTTTGTTGTTAGGGAATACTTAATGGAATATATCATTGAATTAGGACTACGACTGAAGATACATTCTAAAATTGTGGAACCTAATCATACTAACTATATAGATATGGCTAACATGGGTAGTGTGTTAGATTCATATCATGTTAAATATACTATTATAGAATATATTCTTGTATCCACATGAATAGGTGGGAACTCTAATGTTGGGAATAACTAAAAGAATGGACACCAAGTCTCATAGTTGTGGTGTACCTTAGAATCATGTGATAATAGTTACACATTCCTCCAAAACCAAATACCAAGCGTGGTTGTTTCTAATGTAGTTCTTTTACTCACTTTATCAAAGTATACACAAGAACAATGTATGTTTCCCAAAATTGTAATCATATGGAGGATATCCATTTTAATTATGATATCTCTCTAAATTATAGTTCAGTATATGTTTCTACCGTATCTTAAACATATGATCCATGAACTAGATGAACATTATAGATCAAAACTCTTACATAGATTTGATGGAGCTTGGGTGATTCTAGGATCTCCACAACTCATTATTTCATGCACTCATAGTAGGGGAGAATGGAACAAAAGTGGTTGATAAAGTAATTTTATGGTGCTGATCATATGATCATGGAGGAATAATACGATTATTTGATGGTTTATTGTACGTTTATATTTAATTTCAAACTATATAAGGCTTAATTTATATGTTAACATCCCACTCCTTTATTTCTTTACATTTTTTTGATCTTATGGTATTACATGCCGACATGATGCCATTTTTTTCATATATCAAACAACACATGTCCAATCAGAGGAATATTATGGTTCTTTGAGGGTTTATTGTATGTTTATATTTAATTTTACACTATATAAGTCATAATTGAAATGTTAACATCCAACTCTTTTATTTCATCACATTTTTTTTGATCTTATCATTTTAAATGCCCACATGATGCCATTGTTTTCATATTTCAAATATCACACGTCTAATCGGAGTATCATGACATTAAGTGTGAACATGTTTTCTAAAAATGTATTTGACTAGAAGGGATTTGGATTTATGTGTTCTTGATATAGAGATTTATAACCAAATTATGAGAATGGATTGTCTAATGACCTGCAAGACCCACATCAACTTTTATTCCTTTATGTTTGTTTTTGATTTTTTGGTGTCATTTGATGCGACCAAGTTGGATGGAGAATGATGTTTAAAGAGTTTTCTTTTTCAGAGTGTTGTCATTTGTTGTCAAAGAGTTTAAATCAATTCACATTGTAAAAGACATGAAAAACTAGACGATGCTTTACGTATTTTTATTTGAAAAATATCATATGTTAGGAGAATTTGTGATGAAATACTTTGGATGGAAAGGGGGATTAATGGAGATGCCAGTCATATTCAGTTTTGATTAGAAAGAAAGATGCTAGTGGATGACAGGGAGGGTTTTGTACTTTCCACTGAAAACCAGACGATGAAAAAAGTGTTCAATCAAACACTATATATCACGATTGATATGGATCACAATGAAAGAAGTTTTTTTTTGAATATTCCATATGATAATTATGTAGTATTGGTATGTTGCGCGCAAGAGGATTCCCATGATCATAACATCAAAATCTGGAAAAGGAGAGTCATTCACGAAAGATTGGCTTTTTCTTGAAATATTAACGGGTGTTTGGACTTTGGTGTGTATGGAATGATTTGAGGTTAACACTTAGAAAATTATAAATGTAATAAAGTGTGCGAAATATTCATGGAGTCCAAGAAAGAGGCTTACATACTCAATTTTACGTCAAATTAGTTTTTCTGCAACACATTTGGATCTTTCACAACATATCAGGGCTTTAGGGTGTGGGGATCGATGAGGTCTATAAATAAGATGTGACCCCCTCAAATTTAAGGAGCTCGACACTTATATAAATTAAGATCTCTAATGAGTGAAATAAATTTAATAAAATGCGAGTGAACTGAACAAGTAGAGTTTCATTCAAGAAGAAAGTTGCACAAATGACTGAAGTTGTGCACAAAGGGTGTTTCATGAAAAAAGCTAATTATTTCATGCAAGAAACCTAAAAGGGTGTTTGAAATATTTGGGTTCATCGCATGTATTTAGTTGGAAGTAAAATAGTTCTTACTGGATTCTAGGAATGAATGTGAAGATTTGTACATCAATGAATACTCCTATTCAATTGTAAATAAGAACTGAAATATTGTAATTCACTATTTGTTCTAAGAGGGTGCACACACACTTGTGTATTGTTTTCCATGTGCTACATGAATGTAAAAAAACCTAATCATTGTATTTCACATCAAAGGATAGTTTTCATTGGGATTTAGTTGTACTGGATTGTTTCTTTACCACACTAGGGGTATAGTAACTCATGTTTTGTAGTGATCCTTGTAAATCATGTCTTCTTGTTGTTATTTGTGATCATTATTGAATAAACTCATTAATATGGGGCAAATGTTGTTTCAAAAATAAGGAAACATAAAAGTAAAAAGATATCACTAATTAAACCCTCCCCCTCTCAATGATACTTGGATACTGACTAGTATGTTCATCATTAAGAATCTATTTTAAAGAGATTCAGATCAGATTGTATGAAGTGTATCTACTTTGGTACATATAATTTTTATAGTATCATTTCAGTATGAAGACGTTTTTCTCAAAATTGGTTATGGAATTTAACATAATTATTTAAGAATCATAGTGGATCCATTTTCATATTTCTTTGCGAAAAAAATCTATTTTCTTTCTCTTAAAGGATAAGTGGGATTTATGATTGATCACCTACAAAATAAACATTAAATTTAAATTCCACATAATTTTTTTGATATATTAGAATAAAAGGATGTGAACTCATAGTAGGAATATTTAGAAATAAAAGGGTTATTCTGACCAAGAACAAAATCATTGGAAACACTGGTTCTTAATTTAATAAAGAAGATAGAACTATTTGGATAAATGTTTATTACCATAATCTCAACTAGAATTCAATAAAATCTCAACATCCTCTTCAATTAATTAAAGAAATTTTTTTAAATAAAGGGGATTATAGTGGTTCTCTAAAATTGATTTATGATCAGGAAAAAATAATCATTTACTTTCGAAGGAGGATATTCCAAAAACATATTTCTCATGTAATTACGTCCATTATTAATATCTATTTTCCCTTTTGGTATTATGAAATCATAAGAAATGTTTATATAACTGATTAATTGGATCATTAAAATGTTTCTAGACTTCTTTTTCTGGTATTTGATGATATAATTATAGTGTATTCCCTGACTAAGTTCGATGATTAATTATACTGGGAAATAATGTTAGGTATTTTTCTGGAAAATAACCTTTATACTAAAATTTAAATGTGTGATTTATGGAAATAAAATTCTTCATTCACGATTCACGTCATTTTATAATGATGTTTCATAGTACATACTAAAATTTGGAATTTTTTATCTCTTTTGTACCATCAATTATTGTTTCTAATATACAACATTTCCATTGTTTAACAAGATATTACCAAAACATTGTGAATAATATTTCATGATTTTCTTCACTGGTGACAACATTAAAAGGAAAGTGTGTTCATCTCCAATAGAATTATTATTTCTAAAAATGTTTTCAAATATCTTTAGGTTCTCATTCTTTCATCACTTATATTTATGCTTCAAAATTCAGGTTGTCGCTACGTATTTTTCTATGATTCACTTAGTTCTAGGATGGGATGTGTTATCATTTAGGGTTATCATGTTTTAGCTTATCGTTCATAATTGTTTTGGAGGCATGATAAGAGATACCAAAAAAATTAAAAGGTGTTCGATACTATAGTCCATGATTTGGAAATATGTGGCAATATGATTTTTAGTGAAATATTTACTACGTTTAAATATTATATGATCTCAAAAGATATTTTTTAGAAAGGGGTTGGAATATAAAGTTATGAATATGTATAGAATATAACTAAGTTTTTGACATTGAATTGATATATACAATAGATAAAGGGAATTATAAGCCATGTTATATATAGACTAGTTAACTTGGTAAGGTTAATGATAATACGACATCTAATCATAAAATTCTATCATTGATGTCAAAACTCAAAAATTAGGAGACAATCTAGGAATTGATTCATGATGGTAGAATTTTGCAGAATTTTGGAGATTGAAATATGGTTACTATAACTTATCAAAAACAAAATATGACATCATACCATCATTCAAGATGTTTTTTTCATCCATGAATTCATATTATAAATACGGATTGTATTTCATACGTTATATCGAATATGATCTTCATATGTTGAAAATTTTGGGTGTTACATTGTCCCCAACCTAGCGGCGGCGCGCCCCCTCTGTGCCTCGGCCAGATGGGGGCAACAACTCTCCTCTGTCACAGCGTGTGGATCCCTCCTCCATCCCTAACTTCCCGGAGATTGATGTTTTCCCTAAGGTGCCGAATCAGGTGAATGGTGAGATATCAGTTCCGATTTCCTATTTGGAGTTCGCAAAGGCGGTGTCGCGGTTGGACCTCATCCTTGTTGCAAGGATTGGAAAGTCTCGACCTTCCGTGGACAGCTTTCACAGGTTCGTCTCCTCTACCTGGTTGCTTCATGAACAGGCGTTTGTAGGGATTTTAGACACGAGGATTTTCCAAATCTGTTTCTCCTTTGAAGATGACTTAATTTATGCATGGTCTTCTACATCGAGGGTGGTTAATGGTTCCAGATTCTCTCTTTTTCGCTGGTCCTTTGATTTTCATCCCCACCGTGATCCTCCTACCACTGCGATATGGGTCACGCTCCCCGGTCTTTCTTTACCATTTCAGAATCCTGCTATCCTCCGTGTATGGACATGAGAACCCGTGTTTCCTGCCATCCGGTTGCTCCGCACATCTGTGTCGAAGTGGATGTCTCGATGGAACAAGTTGAATCGGTCTGCGTTGAAGTGGAGGGTGAGATCAGATGGCATCAGTCTGTCTTCTTTGAGTCATGGAATCCTTATTGTGCGAATTGTCGTCGCCTTGGACACTCGGACCTTCATTGTCGCCAGAATGCCTTCTATAGAAAGGATGCTGCTGTGATAATGGAGGAGGTTCCTGGTCGACGTATGCCATTGCAGATAGGTGGGTCAACGGAGCTTGCTGTTACTACAGCTGTGAAGGATGCAAGCACAGGGGCCCCGAGTGCCAATGCTACTGATTCTGTTCAGAAGGAGGAAACCAATGAGGGTGTCAATCCCTCGGTTGGGGATGTTTATAAAAGGCTGAAACATGATCTCCATTATGGTGTTGGTGTTGATTCAGGAAGGACAAAGGGTTGTTCAGATGCTGATTGTGGCAAATGGATGCTGGTTAAGGGAGGCTGTGAGAATTTTCTGAAGCAACGCAGTGATGTACCCCTGGATAACAGATTTGCAGGCTTGACTGAGCTGGACATCAATGACCAGGAAGCACCCTACCCACATCAGGATATGGCTACTGCTGGTGCTGTTATATCTGATAATATTGGGAATGGGGAAATAGGAGGGGCTGCTGGAGCTCCTGTCATCATGCTTCAGGTGGAACTGGATGAGGGATGTGGTGAGTCACAAGGGAGTGATTTGTTGAACATGTTGCAGGAAAGTCCTGAGGAGGATGCTGAAAAAATCTCATAGGGGGTGTTGAATGACAATAATAATTCAGAGAAGCAGAATGTCAGGGAGAGATCTTTGAACATATAGGAATTTGTAGCGGCAAGCTGCAAAAATCATAATAGTAGGGACCATTATCCGTGTCTGACATCTGTAGGCGTTAACAAGAAAAATTCCACGTTTTCACCCTCCTTGGTGCATGAAGGCACTCTAGGGACGGATGAGTGGAATGAAAAGAAAGGAGGCAGATTAACGAGTTCTATGAAGGAAGCATATAGTGACATTCTTAGGAAAGGGGAGAAGATGGATGAGAGTATTGGGGCTTCCATTGCTCCACCAAAGAAGAAACCCAGGAAATACTACTCCAACATGCTGAGGATTATATCCACTAGTTAATCTACCAAAAATGGAAACCTGAAAGATTTGGATCAGAAGAAGGGACGACAGAACAAAGTGCGAATGTCCCCAGCAAAGTTACGTCTGCGGGAGCAGTATAGCCACATGTTAAATCAATACGCTCCACAATCTGAATGGGAGTCGGCAGATCCAGATGAGTTCTTAGAAGGTGGTGGTGGTGATGTGTTTGATGCTTTCTAAGGTATGAGGCTGTAAGGTTTTGTGGTATGTTGTCTTTTTATTTTTTCTCTCCTCTTCTCTTTGCACTTTCTTTTTATTAATAAATTTCTACAGGACTGGGCATTCAGCCTATTCCTACACCTTCCTTGCTATGTAACTAAGATCCCAAGTAGGAGAACATGAGTTGACAGTAAAGATATTGGAATAAGGGAAAATTTCAAATAAATATAGGTAATGATTGAGGTCATTGATCACAACAAATTGAATTATAAATAGATGTTTTTGGGCCTCAATTCTATAAATCTATGTTGATGTAAAGGACCATTTGATTCATCAGATATGAATGTAATATAATAAAGTACTTGTTTCAAGATCATTTTCATAATGTTGAGTAATGATTTTACTATCTATGAATTTAATGAAATATAATTACGTGATATATTTATATTTCATTTTTAAATTTCAACCTTTTATAGACCTTCAATAAATTTTATTTTCATCCCTTACATCATGAAATGAATATCCAAAAAATGAAATATTTTTTTATAAAATAAATAAAATTTTCTTTTAACATTCCTGTTGATCTATAAGTGACTTAATATATTTTCATATTTATTTCTAAATATTTTAAAAAACTAATGTGGTTAATAAATATATCTCTACTTCTCAAAAATATAACCTACTGGTTCATCATAAATAATTACTCATAAAATTCTATCAGTAAAAATAATGAAATATTAAATAGGAAATCACATTGTCTAGTGGTAGATGTGAAACCCTAATCATCATATCGCCATGTGGTCAAGAACTACCACCTTTCCATATGAAATGGGGTTTCTCCTTATATGCAGGTTTTCATTTTTTAAAACAACATTAATATAATTTCTACAATGATTCCAAAATGTGTGGTAGACACCATTGAAATTAAAATATTAATTACATAAACTTTTTATATTGGTTTTCAAAACAACTTATTTTTTTCAAAAATATAAATAATCTTATTTTACAATGGCTATAATTCCATTAATGATCATATTAACTCTAATGGCTATCAATACATTTAATCTTGTATCTATAAAATTCATATTCAATATTACTCAAATATTGTTTCCACTGAAACATATACATTCCATTTTTTTCCAATATTTACTTAATATTGTTAGACTCCCACACCATAAAGCCAAAAAATCAGTTTGTATGGTTTCGAAATTATATTTTATCTTAAACTCATAAACCCATGATATTATCCAATTATGGATATATTCATATGAAATAGCACATACTATCTACCTTAATAAAAAATTAAAATATTATTTTATACGTATCATCAATTTCAATCAAATGGTTGTGTTTGTAAATATATGTTTTAAAAATTCTAGTTTCCAAGGATGATTCTAAACTTCCTATGATACAAACTATAACGACCCGATACTTGAAATACCAACTCTAGTTTATTATACCACTACATTGGAATAAGATCCAAAGAAATAAACCAAAAAGGGCAAATAAATTTAGTAGAATTGGTAAACTATATACATACATGTTTCAAATATTATATTTGAATTAAAAAAATTCGAACATATTAATTTTATCTAGATTATTTAGAACAAATTTATTATATCTAGAATATCCCAATATATATTTCATAGACAACCTCAAAAAATCCCAGAGAAGGGAATTCGAATAAGGGTGATCTTAAATACTCAATAAGGGTAATGTAACATAGAATCAATATTGAATTAATAATTAATAATAAATATGGAAGGGTAAATATCTACAAAAATACCATTTTAATAGTTTGATATTTCTTAATCAGTTGTAAAAGTTAAATTATTTATCACACATTCCACTTAAATAATAGGGGAAGGCCTAATCAATATGTTATGGTAAATAACAGTAGACATAATCCATTTAAGTAATTGAATAAGTAAAAATCAATACGGAATGGATAAATATTAAATTGTCATAACATTTAATAAATAATCTGACAATGAACTGGGTCCATAAAATTTTTTCATAGTGAGAATCATCTGGATAAAAATTACGTAATTTTGAATGTAGAAAATTATTAATTTTTTGATGTCATATATTTGGGACATGAAACTATGACCATAATTACCTTTCACAAGATGGTTTAATCTATATGTAAAAACATTATAATACGGTTATAACTAGTTTTTATATTGGGATGAACTAATGCATTGAGGGGATTTATTATACTAGGTACCTCCTGCTACTCAAATTTCATATAATTCCTCATATTTCAAATAAACAACTAAATTCATGAATAATTTTCCATATAAAATATATATAATGAGTAAATGATATATATTTATAAATATTTCACAATTTCTTCAAATAAAATTAATAAATAAAAACTGAATATATAAATTAACTAGCATTTAAGAGATAAACATATCCACAAAAACAATATGGAAAATTAAAGGTGATTTAAAGTCAAGAAAATAATTTAATGGGGCTAAAATATGAATCATGTAGGTGAATTATAATACTATCCATGGTAAGATAATATTATACTATATTGATAAATAATAAAAGTGGTATCAATAAATCATTGACCCATTGGAGTAAGAATAAGGTTTTTATCATTAATAAAAATAAAAAAAATATAAATATCATTAGAGACATTCAAGGGGGAAATATCCACTTCATTTTAAAAAATATTATGAAAAATATTTTCTGTTGAAAATTAATGATAAAAAAATTTCCATAAAAAATATATTTGTAAAATTGTAGTGAAATTCCCAAATAAATTTGGATGGGTGATTCTGTATCGGGTAAAAAACATTCCTTTTGCATTGAAAAATGGTTAAAAATGCTCCACATTCCGAATGAAACATGAATATTTATTTGATAAAAATTATAAAAAGAAAAAAATGATAAAATTTACTTTTGATAAACCACATTGAAATTTATAATAAAATAATTTGTAATTTTTATAAAACATGGTTTTATAAGAAACTAGATTTCCTCCAAAAGTGAGGAACGATGCTAGATTTTTAAAAAAAATTCAGAATATTTTAAAGAACCCAGCAGTGGGAAAATGGTAATGGAATTCTTAAAATACCATTAATAAATAAAGGAGAAGAAAATTAACATTATTGTTAATCAATGATCACATAATTTCATTTAATTTAAATTCATGATAAAAAATCTTGATTAGAATGAGAGTGTGAAATGAAACATAAAATGGTCTTAACATTGATGTGTGAATTAATTAAGTAATATATTATATGTATTAATAGTAAGTACATATATAATAAGATTAAGTATAACATAATATAATAAGATAAAATTTTACTCATAATAGTATAATATAATGAACAATGATTAAGTAATACATTACAATAAAAATAAAGTGAGTTATGATATTCTTTAACACAAGATAACTTCTCATTAAAAACATCATAGATGAAATAATTCAAATCAAAACATATAATTACATTAATATTTATTTATTCATTATATTACATGTCATGTTGATGTATATACACTATATAAAATTAATTAGGTTTTTAACATTAAAATATGACATAATGAAATGTAATTGGGATAAAACCCCTTACCTCATTCTTCCATTATGTTTTACAATATTTAAAGACATTCATAGTTGTTTAAATCATTTTATAAACTTATAAAATATCATATTAAGGTTTATGATATCATATATGACCCTTTTATAACATATCTTCTCCCATTTATTAAAAATATTTCATTATTTTAATTGTTTCAGCTCTTAATTGCCTTGTTTTTCTTCTATGTTTTTACTTGTAATGTTTAGTTCTATTTATTTCGAACATGATTTCATCATACGAAGAATATAAAATTGGATTTAAATATCATATATAATTATGATATATTATTTTATTGTAATCAATAAAATTTATTGAGAGGAAATGAAATGCACCATTCATGGAGACGGTATTCCAAATGCACGCAGGGACTAGGAATCCATTTTATTATCAAATTATGATAACAAAAACTAAGTGGTATATATATAATAACTAATGTTTCATTTTTTTCATAAATTTAACATATTTTTATTAAATCCAACCTTAATAAATCCTATCTAAAAGGTATACGAATCACATAACATTGTGAGGCTGTAGCTCTCTGTATACACGAGTGATGTTATTGTATTCCCAAAAAATGAAAAACATGAATTTATATGATATTATAATTAAATAATTAAAAAATTATAATTATAACACATATCTGATATAAACTCTAAATCCATCATTATTCACAACCTTCAATGGTGGTAATGGATGAATGAACAACATATGTTTGTGAGCTGGTAGTTTGTCGTACACACGAATGATGATTGTATATCTCATTTTATGTAAGTGTGTGCATATTCCTCTCATAATCATAGAATAATATATAATTATATTTAATATATTGTGTTTATTATATAATAACCGTATAAATATTACATTATGTGTTTGAGGAAGAAATAGAACAAAAAGGATCGTTGATGAACATTTCCTCTTATTCAGGTATGTCATTTTGGTTTCCAATATAAAACTTATGTGGTTCAATTTTTGTGAAAAATAATTCTTATATGAAGAGGTAATGGAATTTGGGAAGTTTTTTTTCATTTTTTTTCAATAAAAATGGATTAAGTGGTGTGAATAACTGAGGGGGTGAGTTCCCTTTTATATTTTAGGAGTTTCATTCATAAAAAAATATAAACCCAATTTTGAGGAATCTTTTAAATAATGTGACACTAATAATGAATCATTTTCAATAAAATTGGTTATATTGTCTAAAACATTCCATAAAATGGGTTTTGGACATGTTTCAATGTAATTTTTCCCCTTAGTATTAAATTTTAACAACTAAGTAAACACAATTTTACCTTAATCGATGTTAGTAATTTTAATTTCTTTCAATATTAATATTTTTTCTCAAATTCTATGTTTAAAATAATAAAAACTATAAATTATTTCTATTCAAAATATATAATCCATTTTTACAAATTCAAATCACAGAAGTGAGAGAAATTATTTATAATTAACCCTACAAACATTATATGAATGTTGGTTTTCTTAACATTAAAATATCTAAATGATTACTAACACATTATTTTTAATTAAATATATGAAAAAATATTTTCCCACCATAGATTAGATTAACATATTTATAATTGATATAAATTTAATTTAAAACAAATTTAAAATATAATTTATGCTTATAAATTATTTAGTCAAAATTCGTCTTTCAATTAAATTTCAATATTATTTCACTACTCATCAAAAAATGAATATTTATAATAAAATACAAAAATATAACAAAAATATAATTTTAAAATTACAAATTTAGAAATAATATTTTTATGAAATAAAATTAAAAAATTGGGAATAATTATTTTAAAAATAACTTTGACATTTAAAGGATGAAAATTTCCTTTTCAAAAAATACAGTTTTTTATCAATAAGATCAGACATTTTATTTTCTTATGCCTCTCAAATATATTTTATGAATATGAAATATTTTTATTGAATATTAAATATATAGATTTCACTAATACCATTCAGTGGTAGTAACTAATTTAATTCATTAAGATAAATTTTCTTCAAGGGGCATGAAACTAATTTTTTATAGAAACAATTCGTTTATGTGCAATTGGTTTTTATTTTCATTTATAAGTAATTGTTGACCAATTAATTCAACCATTTATTTTTTATGTTATTTAATCTAATTAATAACCATCCATTTAATGGATAGGTTATACCTTATTGAATTAAATAAATATATTTAAATAAAATAATTCTATTTGGTAAAACTAAGTTGGCACTAAAAAATGCTTCTAAATTTTCCTAAAATGCATACAAGCATGATATCATAGAATAGATTTTTTTGTAGGATTTAATTTTACTAGTCTATTAGCTCAAATTTAGTTACAGATTAGATGTTATGGTCATTTTGAATGATGGAGGAAAACTGGTTCACAGAGCCCATTCACGGTACTCCCTTCATGAACGTCGTAATGTAATGACAATAGTCTTTGTTATTTAAAAGAAACATTTTTGAACACCATAGAGTCCCCTGATAAAATCCTCTATTATCATACCGATACTTTTGTGACCTCTCTACAGAGAAGCATGACAGATGTCGTCGCAATTATGATGGGCTTACCCCCGATCGCAAAGCACCATCATCTTTGCGGCAATATTTTTCTTGGCAACTATCCTCATCGACCTCTATTGTCTACAAATAGTTAGATCACCCCCTTCGTAACCACGTTTATTTGGAAATTTTGTTAGCTAATGTCTGATTTATTGGTTCTCTCAAGCACTGCAATGTGATGCCCTATGCGAAGGAATCTTCCCTTCGGGAAAGAGGAATCCCCTTTCGGGTAGCTCAAGGCTATATAATGTATTAATACATTATAGAGAACTCTCTAAATATTGTGTTATTCGCTACGGTGAATCCCAACTCCATTGAATTCCTTCCATTGTGATGTACCCTTTATTTCATGAATCTATTTCATGAGACCCTAATATCCATGAACCCACATCCTTCACGAACCTCTTTCTATTGTGAATTTTTATCCTTCACAATGCTCCCACATTCATGCCCATCTATACATATGGAGGGGGTGTGCCCCCAAAACCCTACTTGGGATAACTTATAGGCTGCAATCCCAACCCTCCAGGCGGTCTCCTTCACCACCATCACAGACCCCCATGAAAAATGTGTAGTCACACCATGTTCATTTCTATCCCGATCATTGAAATTATACCTTACTCAATTATGTGGACCACACGTCCACCTATTAAATACCTTGCTTTGAGATACTCATCCTAAATCCATCAAACACATTCGTTTGACTTATTACCCTTGGTCCCTTTCTCATTTTGTGTGTTGATGTTCTCATCATCATTTCCCCAAGTACCCTGAGTCGAACCATTCATCAAGAAACTACTAAAAATCCCATCAAGAGGCTCTTATGCCAGGTTGGACCAGAAAGGGCCACTCTTGCATAAGTCCCACACTAGCCATTGTTAGAAACCTTACACCTAACAATCCTCTCCACATGACAATAAACTATAGTACAGCAAATACGACCAACATAGGATTCCTCTTACTCTGAACAAGATATTCCTTATGCTCTAATTATAAGATGCAAATAGTCTTCACTAAATAAATTTAAACTGTAGAATGACCTATCATTAAATAATAGGGTACCTTTTTATCCAAAAAAAGTGATTCCTTATGTGACGATCAATGGATGCCTCATGAAATGAATAAAATAGTGTAATTTCAAGTGTATTGGAATCCGTTCAAGCATTCCATCACACCACCTCATGATTTTTGTGTACTTCATTTGGATATTCATCATATTTAATGTATAAAGGGACCCCCAAATGTTCGGGTCCCTTAACTCTTCAGCTCACCTACCATTTCGGTCTAACACCCATAATGACTTTGGACGTCACATTTAATTTAGACTTGTGTTTCGAATACAGTAAATAATTTTCCCTCATTTGTTTGCTTCCATATCTGGATAATTTGATGTGGATTCTATGTTTCAAATGCGATAAGTAGATATCTCCCTTCATCATGCCTCAACAATTTTGTTCTAAATGTTATTCAAGTGACTCAGACATTTCATCCCCCTTTGTTCATACTGATTCTAATTCCCTTTTCATTATCCTACATATGCTCTAGTGAGTAAGTGTAGAACTCAATTATATACCTTAACCTACCAATGATTTAGGATACCCTCATGGATATACATGAAATAGAAATATTGGTAGCTTCCATGTGTATACCCCATCCACCGTTTCCTCTCTATAGATACTCGCAAGCAATCTCCATGTATAATCCCATTTATCCATTTCCCCTCCTTAGCAGAACCCAGGATTATTCCATACATAATCCCTATCCACCATTCCCACTCTATAGCGATACTCTAGAATCTTCAATTTATAAGCCTCATCCACAAATCCAGCTCGATAGAAACTTCTGTGTGGCCTCTATACAGAATCCCCTTTCACCATTTTCAATACATAGCAGAACATCGGACGTGTCCACGAAAAATACCCTTTAACAATTGTTTCCCCTTAGCGGCAACCACGAATCTTCCACACATAATCCCCATACATCATATCCTCTCTTTAGTGGCACCTGGGATACTTCAATGCATAATTCCCATTCAACTCCCTTATAGGACACACCATTGTGATGCCATCATCAGGTGTTTTGTTTTCTCTTGTTTATCTCACTAAGGATGAATCATGTGGTATTAGTGTATGCATTGACCATGAAATCCACTTTTGTCATTATCCATACATAAGCCCCAAACCCCTATATTCTGAACTAAGATGTCTTTAATTCTTTCCCTTTTCAAGAAAGTTAGGTATGAAGCATCCCCAAGGTTCAATTCCACCATCCATTGGTCCCAAACACTTTATGTTAGTTCACCATCATCCCACATGATGTAAATTCCCCATTTCATCCCGATTGACATTAAACTATATGATTTTGAACTATTTGAGTCTCGATCTTTGTCTCTTTGAAAATGTATATAGGAAATAACCCTGAGTATCAACACCAAAAATTTGTAAACTTTGACATCTCCTTTCTGGGAACCCATATCCTTAGATCAACCTTTAGTGTTGTCATATTTTTTGGGTAGCTAACCCAAGGATTGGCCCAGCACTCTACCAATACTCATCAAACCAATATTTTCCCTCTTTAAATGGGATGGTAACAATGTGTAAGCCTCAACATGCCTTTGGGACTCTGTCTTTGTGTACACTCCAATTCTAAGCCCCATCCAGAAATATGTGGAATTTTTTTCCCTACCATAGGGATACATAGGACCCCTCCCAGAGGTTCAATCCTATCATTCATGTCCCATAATAGTCACTCTTTTGATCCCTCGTGTTTTTTTTAATATCATGCATCAACCCATGATTCCATTCCCTTCAGGTCCCTATCCATGCAGTCCATTCTCATAGACCGCCACCTCAGGTGTCCCACCGCCCCAAACGAAATACATTGAAATTATTTCTCACTCATGGGGAAACAAAGGAATCCTTCTTGAGGAAAAATCCCAACACTGCTATCATATTCACATTGGTTCCATCCCATTAACCATCCACCCTTTTGGTTCAATCCCCTATTATCCATCATGATCCTTATTGGTCCTCCACATCCCGGTGACATCAGGTAATTAATCCAATTGCAGTGCTTTGTGGAACATAAAAAGACACCCATTTATAAGCCTCACACAATCTATATCCAACCAAACAATAATTTCCTTCTTACAATAGTAATCTAACCATTTTTAAGCCATATCATATCTCTGGGTCATTTTCATTCATGTACACCCTGATTGGAAGCCTCGCCCGTTCGATCCACATGGTTTTTGACCCATAACTTCAAAACACATTCTCTATGAAGCCAAGTTGAGGTTCAATCCTAGATAAAAGTAATACTAAGTGTTCCCTATTCTTGGGAGAACATTCCCTAACCATCCATCAATGGTATCTATATTAGACATCACTTTGTGATATCTTCCCTTTATAGGACACACCGCTCTAGGTCCATTCTCATTGACAATTCTAATCTACCTATCCGGTTTCCCCCATTACGGGGTGAAATTTACTTTCTCCTTCCTTAATGGTGTATATATCAGGCATCACGGTGTGTTGTCTTCATTCTATTGGAAAAACCACCCTGGCTCCGCTCTCATTGAGAATTCTGATCCATTCATCCATCTGAAGTCCCCCTTTCTATGGAGAAATCTCCATCAGCGACCATATGTGGTGTCCAAAATAGACATCATGGTGTGATAACATTATTTTATGTGACACAAAACCCAAGGTCCAATATGTCTGGGTGTTCTAATCCATCCAGCTAGTAAACATTCCATGTGCTCCCTCTATGGGATTTACTAATCTGATCCACCTCCATGAGGCATTCTAATCACTGTCATCCGATCACTATAAAATGTTATCCTCATAGACTACACATTTATGAACATGTTATGTATATGGAAATCATTAGAAACAATGCCATTGGAATAACCATCTCTATAAGATGTTAAAATCATGGCATGCCCCGTGTTACACAAAGGAAGCTAAGGAAATCATCAGATACATGCCTTCAACGTATGATACCCCACGACCAACATGGGATTCATCAAGATCCTCACCCATGAGATTCCATATTATGAGTAAGAATACACGTCTTCCAATATTCATTCTTACATAGATTCCCCAACATGACTTATGTTACCATCTACACCTACAAATGTTTTTCCACCCTATTCAGACCCTTTGGAATGTCAAGACAGAAGCAGTGTAATTAACCAGCATCCATAATGATATGGAAATAGGAATGAGATTCATGTACCACGACTCATAACTACGAGGGAGACCCAGACTATGTGACAAATTCTGAGAATGAATCCACAGAAGGAGAAACTATCATCCAATCATCCCATTTTGATCAAGAATCAAAAATCTAGAATGATGTGATGGATATCTCACACCATTTTGTTAGTGGGAAAGGAGGGAAATGATCTGTGCATCCTCATAGGTAGCATGCACACCGGTTAAAGCATTTAAAACAAACATGTTTTGAGGGAAACACAAACTATCAAAGAAAAATTTTCATTTATGTAACAATATATAACTTAATGTCCCATTCATTTAATGATATTTAATAAATATAATTTGGGTAAGATAGTAATTTATTAGTAATTTCTTGGGATGTTATATTCGACTCTATGCGTGATGCTTCATGTCGTACAAACTACGAAAAATTTTGTTTATATTTCTTATAGTTGGGGTGTTATATGTAGTGTAAATGTTTTATTCATAAATGAAATATATATTATAATTATGAAATCATCTTAAAAATAGTACCTTGAAATAAAATAATTTTTTTTTGGAAAATTCATTTTATCATCCTAATTGGATTTTATAAAAAATAACCTTTCCAAATTGTATTAAAATACATGAAATAAAAATATATATGTATATATACATGTTAATATTTTATTATGTGTTCATATCATCTTAATTTAAAATTACATATCACATAATGAGAACTGTGAAACACCTAAGCATTAGGTTATCCTGATGTCCTGAACACCATAAATATTTGAATTATTTTGTGTAATCTTCTTTTGTGGTTGAGGGAGAACCAAACAAGGAATGTAGGACAATAAGGCATATATGGAATAATAAATGACCCCAAAGGCCCCAAATATATGAAATAAAAATATGTTATCCACCTATATAATATATTATTTTTCATAAAACAAAAAAAAATTACAAGGCATCATAGCTAGCATTGAGATGTGTAGAGATGTGCGGTGCATGGTACTGATGGAATATTCCAAACCCTCTAGTTCATCCCAATAATCTATCCATGAAATTAATGATGAGGTTTATCTAATACCCAACTAGATCTACACAATATTATGATATTTTCAGGATATTCATCTGATGATTCCCCTTTTGTATCTACTATATATGTCCCTTCAGCTGATCCATCAACCAATTACCACCACCAGGGATCCCCTACCTACACATCTTATGGTGTAAATAAATCACATGCCCAACTAGATCTTCCACTACCTAGTACATCATGAGTATTTAGTAACTATACATTCCACCATAACAAACGCATTCCACCAACCAGAGCCACAATAAACTATATATGTATGGGATAATGGCTTTAGTGCCTCCATCGATGAAAATTGGCCACAAAACAAAGCCGCTATCTCCAGATGTCTGTGTGACCTCTATCCACAACCAAGAAGTCCTAGAAACCCAATCTACTGCGGAACAAGTCCCAATTACAACCAATAATGAAAAAACCACTAGGTTAAGCCTATGTTCACCAATGGAATATAAGATTTTTTAGACTACAAGGAACCCAAAAATATGTCACCATGGAGAAGGATTCAAAAATCATCAAAAAAATAGGCTTAGATATATAAGTTCCAAGAAGATGGGAAGAACAATAAAATTCCAGAAAAAAGAATACGGGTGGGATTCACATAGATAAACTAGTCACTCATAAGAACATCAAGATACCAATAGAACCCTAATTTAAAATCATGTTATCTATGGTTGTAGTTTTAGGTGGAGGTTTATCCATCATATATCTTGTTGAAATATCCATGAGATTGAACTACCCCCATATACGGGTTATCTAAAATTGTAATTTATCAATTTATGAATATTCCTAGTATATGAGAAACCCTAAATAATATACCTTCTTTCTAAAATCATAAAAAATCATTCTTAATGGAGACTTATAATTCTAGATTCCATTTATTCATACTTATTTTATTTATTTCCCCATATTCATACATAATTTTATATCAGCTAATTTAATGGTTATGTTTTTACGATCATATTTAATATTCAAAATATATCATTTTTTATTTTATTTTTTTGTAGTGTGTTAAAAAATATTCAATATTTTATTTTGTTATTGATAAATTAAAATTATTCTTGGGTTTCTAAATTCTCTCACCTTAAATAAATTCATTCCTTTAAATTTTAATTAATACACACTAACATTGATAATTAATGGTATCTAAAATCTGACTAAAGATTTAATTTTCTAATGGGGTATCAATCACATATATTCATTTATAGTAACATGTATCTCAAATTTTTTCTACTAATCCATTTTAGTTAAATACCTCTCACGGTTTGGCTTCTGGACCTTTTTATTTTTCCATATGACCATAGTCGTAAATTTAGTGACGTCTTATCATAAATTATTTTTATGTAAGAATATGATTCATTAATTTTTTTAATAGATAGACTTCAAAAGCCTATCTCTCATCTACCATTTTTATTCAACATAGATGTACTAGTATAATGTTGAGGATTAGTGATGGGGTTGAAAAATAATTTGCATCTTCATCATAAGGATCATTGAGTTCATCATTCAGACCCCTCCCAAATCTTTCTAATGTAGCTTCGCACACTCAAACGGTATTCAACCTCTACCCTTTTCTCAATCATAAATCTATAGCCTCAACAAATATCCCCTCGTCTCTTTCCCAATAATTTTCACCCATCTCCACATTTAATACATTATTAGGTTCTCTTGTATGAAGGATAGTGAGTTATGGATTGTCTTCCATATCCGTTTTAGGAGGCTCTTTATGTGTTAAACATTTTCATGCATGTCTTGAACTATTTCAAACAAATATTTCAGGTTCTCATGTACTATGTTGTATCAAAACTGATTCACGTAACACTCACAACCATGTGGTTACTTGAAAAAATCTTCATATATTGTATAAGTACCTTGTCTTGTTACAATAGTTGTAGTGACTGGGGGTTTAATTCTACATCCACCATTATCATGGTGTATTAAAAATCACTGCAGATATCATGGCCTACATGTGATGATGATTCATTAATGAGGGAAGAAGTAGTTGAATAATTACAGTCAAATGCTATTATATTGGCATTAATATCACTCCACAATGGATGAAAGTTTATTTCACCTCTATATACTTGTTTTAAATAATTTATATGTCATGGGTAATCAATTTAAAATAAATAAATATGAATTTAATGTTGAAATTGTAATAACATTAAATGAAAAATATAATACCCTTCTAAAAAACCATACAAAGATTTCTATTCCCATTAAAATAAATTTTGAAAATAAAACATCACATGATTAGATATAAGGCCCCGACCTTAAACCTTACTTAATATTAAATTAACTGAATAATTCACATTGAGGATCCTTTCTGGTTTAGAGTTTTAGAGAATTAGGACATAACTGTTACATCTCAAATGATTACAAAGTAGACTAAGTTTCCATAAAATAAAAACTCTTAAAAAGAAACATGTCTAGTTCCATATTTTAGATAGAATGACTTTCCCTTGATCCCATCTGTGACCCTATTCCACATTAAGTCATGTGGAAAACATTTAAAAAAAACTTGGGGTGAGCATAAAAATATCAGTAAGGGATACACAAAGAATGAAAACTGTTAGTTTTTCAAACATCAAGTAAACCATGTATACTTTATCAAAGTAATACCTTCACCTTCATGAAGTAGTAAAACTCTTCACTAAATAAAATATCATTACTTACCATTTTTTAACCAAAGGATTACCATAAAACCCATATAAATAACACATAACATGTAAAGGTAACTTGGGACATAAACATACTTAGGTGGAATAACCATACGGTCGACTTCCACACAGATCACTTAATGGAATAGCCATATGGCCAACTTCCATACATACTTAATGGAATAGCCATACAGCCAACTTCCATACCCAATGTATTGGAGGTTATAACGTAACCACACATCCTGGTATTCACGGCACCACCCGTCATATGGTTTATCATGTAACCACCCATCAAATGTCCAAGTACCATTATAAAAATCATAAGATATAAAACAAATATAATGGAAATTAAAACATTTCCACACTTTGATCACAATATATCACTTGCATATATTGACATAAAATAAATCCATTATGAAAACCATTTTCAATACAAAAATACATAAAAGAGTTTATGGTATTTATTTCATTTTAAAAAAAAAAATTAGGCTTGTTCAGGAAGCCAAAGACCAAATAATACTCGGGGCGGCAGAAAAGGTTGTTGTCACCACGTACGTTAAAAGAAACATTCTTTTTTGTCGTTTTGTAAATCGCTTCGTAGAAAAATATTCCTTTTTTATTAAAGTAAAATTCAAAGGTTTTATACACCGTATAAAATAAAGTTGTGTATAAAACGAAATATGCCTCAATGAAAGGAGATTGAGATGAAGTCCCTTACCTCAGGTCCGACTTGACTCGATCTTTCTTTAACGTCCTGAATAATAAACATGAGTTAATATCTATTTTATTAAGAACCTTTTTCAAGTTCATTATTTATTTTATATCACTTATTTACATTTTATAAACATTATGTAATCATTTCTGTTAATAATGTTTGTTTTGTCGATATTTGGTTCTTAAGTCGAAAGTGGACTTCTTACAATTACATGTTGTTCATGTGGTCAAAGGGTTTTTATATCCAGAATGACATTCCTCATTTGGATATCATATATATCATATATATCTAGAATATATATTTATTTATAATATCACATAATCATTTAGGGGTAAGAAATGAAATGCATCGTTCATGGAGACGGTAAGTCGTATGTACGCATGAACTCTACTTTCATTTCTATGTCATATTAATGGAATTATAACTAAATGAGAGGTATGTATATTTTAATTCCAAAATTATATTAATCATTTAGATTTAACATACATCATATATATCCATTATATATCTGTACTTATAAAAGTACATTACATTTGGGGATAAGAAATGAAATGCACCGTTCCTGGAGACGGTAAGCCATACGTACGCATGAACGCTACTTTCATTTCTATCTCATACTTTAATGGAGATAAATAATAATGATATAGAGGTATATTATAATTCCATTATAACATCATATATAATAACTTTAAATCCATCCTTTATACACAATAGTGCAAAAAATGCTTTTTACGTCGGTTATTTTTAATTTTTTACGTCGGTTTCTAGCCGACGTTAATACGTGCGACGTTATAAATAAGGATTTTGACGTCGGTTATTTAAAAACCGGCGTCAAAAAGCATAAAATCGTGATGTTTATCATGTCGGTTATTTTAGAACCGACGTGATAAAGGGCCTGGAGAATGGTTTATCACGTCGGTTATTTTAGAACCGGCGTGATAAAATGCCTGGAGAATGGTTTATCACGTCGGTTATCGAAGAACCGAAGTGATAAATGGCCTGGACAATGGTTTATCATGTCCGTTCTTAAACAACCGACCTGATAAACAGGGGGTGAGGGGGTTTATCACCTCGGTTCATATAGAACCGACGTGATAAACTAGGGTGACGGTGGTTTATCACGTCCGTTCTATAAGAACCGACGTGATAAATCGGGCTGAGCGTGGTTTATCACGTCGGTTCATATAAAACGGAAGTGAAAAACTGGGGGAGGGGGGTTTTATGACAACCCTTCTTTTTTTATTACAACTTAAGCATTCTTTATTACATAAAACTTCACTTGATACAACAAAGAAGATCGAGAGGTTTAGTGTCTTTTGGGCTTAGGATCATTACATAAAAACTTTAAACTTTAAAGACAACATCTTTATTGAAAACTTCCTTTACATGACCACTACATTCCTTCGTACTTAGCATTGCATGGGATAACCTGAGGACATGCCTAAGAAAAGGGTGAGCTATAAAGCCCAGTAAGGGAGTAAACAATGAATAACATGAGGAGTGAAATACATGTTAGGAAATAGGCATATCAATAGAGCATAATAGAAACATGAACATAAAGGCATGATAAAGCATGATAATCATAACATGGAAATGTGGCAACAACACTTAACATTGAATTAGCATGAGCCAAGGCTCATTGCACATGGAGCATGAGTAAACCCTCATTGCACTTGAAGCACGAGTAAACCCTCGTTGCACTTTAATTAGCATGAGTCAACACTCATTGCACATGACGTATCATGATACTATACTTTACCCAATGCATTGGAGCGCTATAAAGGGCGCACCCTTCTTAAACATTTCATTTCATGCATAAGTGTGCCACATGGATACATAAAAACATAATCATTTCTTCCACGATAAAGGAATGTGGAACTCATACATGAATCTTTATAATCAATGTGTAAATGTTCATAAAGGTGAATACCCTTTATGGAGAATTGGGCATGTTATTCAGTACACAAAGACATTGGCTTAGAAAATCGGTGCGATTTCGGCAGCAGAACGGCGTGACATAAGAATTCATAAAAAAAAGTTGATGAGAGAGAAAGGGTTTCCTCATCATATTTACAAGTAATGGACAGTAAGGGGGTCATATATATACATGTCCCAATAATCGAAATGGAATTTAGATTCATGATACAAAAGTATTGCTTGAATGTAAAAGAAGAAAGAGAAGTTCCTTTCGGAATTTCGGCGTAGTAACAGGTGTAAATGGGAGGCATTTAATGAGAGAGAAAGGGTTCTACCATCATTAAAAAAATAATAGGGCAGTATGGGGGAGGTGTGAAACCATACCCCAACATTCATAATTGAAATAAAAAGGCAATACAACTTAAAGAAAATTGACAAAAAATGAGAAAGGAAGAAAACCCCTTACTTGGAAGTGTGCTTCCAAAGGCTAGAGAGAGGCTTGTGAGAGGCTTCATGGGAGCTTGGGGAACCTTGAGAGGATTCTAGAGAGAGTAGGGCAGAGGTTGGAGGAACTTCAAGGGTATTGAGTGAGGGGGAAGTGGGAGCTTGGGTGGGTTTATATAGGAAAGGTGAGAGAATTCTTTATTATTTAGGTTTGGGACCCCTTATATTAAAATAATCCAAACCACAAACCATACCATGGTATTTGCCCATGGTTTCTGGAAAAGGAAAGAGGAAAAAAATATTTTACAAGTCCAAGGTCCGAACTTATTAAAAAATTAGGGTTGCTTATGTGGAGGTGAGTCACACTCCCATGGAAAATAATTTAAAAAGGCAACGTGTTGAATAAGTCTTGAGGGCTCCATTAATGCTTTGAAAAGTGAGTCAAACAAACCCAAAACCTCATTATTTTAATGATAAAACATATATTGTCCGAACATAAGAATTATGGTATTTTATTACATCACCATTGGGTCATTATGATGTCATAAAACACATTATATATTTAAAAGGTATTTAATTTTTACCCAAAAATTTTACTGTCTCAGAAAATTATGAAAAATTCACCGTTGGGTAATTTCGACGTCCTGATTCCAAAAATAATATTTATTTTATCCAAATAATTTTCTAAATATGTGAATTTTCACTTTTAAAATAAAAACCGACATTTATAAAAAATTCACGGGTTTTGACAGAAATGGCTTTCAAACCTTAATAAAAATTTTAATTGCATTCATAAAATTATAAGATCATTTATATTTAATAAAAATTAATTTAATATTAATAATAATATTTTATTAAAATATTATTTAATTCAAAAATCCTTTAATTTAGTAAAATAATTCTTAATTAAATAATAACTAAAAACACCATTTGTACTTTAGAAACTAATTACAATGTATCAAAAATGACTAGAAATTATATTCATTATTATATACAAAAAAAATAATGTACATGAACATGGTGCTACTTATATGTTACATAACCCCTTAAAATAGCCGCATAAGACCTAAGGGTATGGTGTGCGATGGTGACAGACTATTGGGGTTGCTCGGATAACATCGCTCGAGTGGTAATCTCTATCAACTTCCATTTTTCCCGTAGATGATCACGTTCGAGTTTGACTTGATGAAGCTCAGCTTGGGCTTGGTCAAGGGCAAAGCCCAAAGACGCCACCTCTTTTCTGAGCTCTGACAAATGGTCTTCGTAAGGGGCAATTCTACTGGATGAGGCCATCGCTTCCTTTGTCTGAGTAGAAAATTGGTTCGTTAAAGCCTTATATTTAAACTACCCAGATGATCACTGTTCAACAGCTATAAAAGTAATGGTCACAAATCTTAAAGTAAAACTAAAAAAGTTGATATCTTATAAAAACATTTTTAATAAAGAAACATTTAACTGGATCAATATGGATTTTCAATTAATGAAATTTTGGGTCGTTACAACATTCCCCCCTTAAGAAATTTCACCCTCGAAATTTTCCTTTTCCCACACTAAAACAAATGTGGGTAACTTAGCTTCATCATATCCTCCGACTCCCAAGTTGCTTCTTCAAACTTGTGGTTTCTCCACAACACCTTGATGAGGGGCATTGTCTTATTTCGTAGAACTTTTTCTCTACGATCTAAGATCTTCACTGGTTGCTCCTCATGAGAAAGATCATCTTATAATTGTACCACCTCGGAAGAGAGTACATGTGAAGGGTATGGTATGTACTTCCTTAAGAGGGATACATGGAAGACATCATGCACCTTGGCCATAGTAGGTGGAAGTGCTAGTCGATAGGCCACATCCCCAACACGATCAAGAATCTCGAAGGGGCCGATGTACTTTGGACTTAACTTCCCTTTCTTTCCAAACCTCATGACCTTCTTCCATGGAGATATGCGTAAAAACACCATGTCTCCCACTTTAAACTCAAGGTCTCGTCGATGATTATCTGCATAACTCTTCCGTCGACTCTGGGCTACCTTGATATGCTGCTGAATGGTTTTCACCTTCTCCACCATTTCTTCGACCATTTCTGGTCCAAGCAGCTTACGTTCACCGACCTCATCCCAACATGCCGGTGTTCTACACCTTTTACCATACAGGGCTTCATATGGTTCCATTTGGATGCTCGAGTGGAAACTATTATTATTAGAGAACTCAACTAGAGGAAGATGTTGATCCCATCCTCCTTTAAAGTCCATTGAGCACGCTCTCAACATATCCTCAAGTGTTTGGATAGTCCGCTCGGATTGGCCATCAGTTTGAGGATGATAGGCTGTACTGAAGTTCAGTTCAGTATTCAGAGCATGTTGAAGACTCTTCCAAAACATAGAGGTAAATCTTGGATCTCGGTCAGACACAGTTGATAGTGGTACTCCATGAAACCTTACCACTTCCCTGATATATATCTGTGCCAGTTGATCCAAATAGAAATCCTCTCGAATAGCAATGAAGTGTGCAGTCTTTGTAAGATGATCCAAAACAACCCAGATTGCATTGTTGCCTTTGGATGTCCTTGGAAGTCCAGTGACGAAGTCCATGGTGATGTTCTCCCATTTCCATTCTGGTATGGGCAATGGTTGCATCATCCCCTTAGACTTCTGCCTCTCTGCCTTCACTTGCTGACACACCAGGCACTTTGATGTATATTCAGCGATCTCCTTCTTCATATTATCCCACAAAAAGTTTTCTCGGAGATCTCGATACATCTTTGTGCTCCCTGGGTGAATAGAGAAATTTGAACTATCTGCATCATCCAAAAGTTCCTTCTTCAGCTCCGAACTTGATGGAACACATAGTCTTTTCCCAAACCACACAATTCCTTCTTCATTAACATTAAACTCTGAGGATTTTCCCTTTTTGATAGCTTCCACTTTTTCTTGAATTCCTGCATCATCCTTTTAAGCATCCTTTAACCTTTCCAAAAGAGATGGTTGAGCAATCATTTGTGAAAGGATTGATGATGTTCCCTTCTTTATGATTCCCACGTCTATCTTCATCAAGTATAAGAAGATTGGATCCTTCTTAATTCTCATCATTGATAGAATTGCTGGATCCTTTCTACTTAGGGCATCCGCCACCTTGTTCTCCTTCTCAGGGTGGTAATGTATTGAAAAGTCATAATCCTTGATGAGCTCTATCCATCTTCTCTGGCGCATATGAAGATCTTTCTGTGTGAATATATATTTAAGACTCTTGTGGTCAGTATATATCTCACATTTCTCTCCATAGAGATAATGCTGCCAGATTTTCAAGGCAAAGATCACCGCCGCCAACTCCAGATCATGCGTGTGATAGTTTCGCTCATGGATTTTCAACTGCCTTGAGGCATAGGATATCACTTTATCATTCTGCATCAGCACACATCCTAAGCCCTTCTTCGAAGCATCACTGAATACCACAAAAAGCTCCCCACTTGTGGGTAAAGTGAGCACGGGTGCAGTGATAAGCCTCCTTTTCAACTCCTTGAAGCTTTCTTCGCATTCATCACTCCAAGAAAACTTTACTCCCTTTCAAGTTAGCTTGGTAAGAGGGTTGGACAATCGTGAGAAATTTCTCACAAATCGTCGATAATATCCAGCTAACCCCAAGAAGCTACGGATATCAGTTACCGATGTTGGCCTCAACCATCCCTCAATTGCATCTATTTTGGAGGGGTCCACAGATATCCCATTGCTTGTGATGATATGACCCAAGAATGAGACTTCCTTCAACCAAAACTCACACTTACTGTACTTTGCATAGAGATTCTCCTTGCGCAAAGTCTCTAGTACAGTTTTTAAATGCTCCTCATGGTCCTCCTTGGTTTTGGAGTATATTATAATATCATCCATAAAGACTACCAAAAATTTGTCTAGGTAATCTCTAAAGACTCTATTCATCAAGTCCATGAATATTTCTAGAGAATTGGTGAGTCCGAAAGGCATTACTATGAATTCATAGTGCCCGTACCTTGTACGAAAAGCAGTCTTGGGGATATCTTCCTTCTTCACCCTTACTTGATAATATCCCGACCGCAAGTCGGCCTTGGAGAAGTATTGTGCTCCACGCAGCTGATCAAACAAGTCATCGATTCTAGGGAGAGGATACTTGTTCTTTATGGTGATTTTGTTAAGTTCACGATAATCGATGCAAAGCCGCATTGACCCATCCTTCTTCTTGACGAAGAGGACTGGTGCACCCCATGGTGATGCACTTGGGCGTATAAACCCTTTATCCAAATTCTCCTGTAGTTGTTTCTTCAGTTCTTTAAGCTCAACCATAGCCATTCTATATGGAGTTTTGGATATTGGTAGTGCCCCAGGTATAAGTTCAATTGAGAACTCAACATCTCTTCTTAGAGGAAGACCAGGAAGTTCCTTGGGAAATACTTCAGCGAATTCCCTCACAATAGGCATTTTTTCAAGGGTGGTTTCTTCCTTGGACATAATCATCTGAGCCAGATATGCGTGCTCATAAGGCAGTAATATCCATGCTTGAGATGATGGAGCTAAAGGAGATTCATCTTCCTCCTGACACTTATAAACAATCAGGGGTCGATTCTCCATATGGAGTGTGATTTCCCTCTCCCGACAATTTATATGGGCTCTATATAAGTAAATCCAATCCATGCCAAGAATTGCATCAAATTCCACCAAAGGGAGTATGACGAGGTTCGCCGGGAAATTCAATCCACAGATTATAACAGGGGAGGACTTATACTCATGGGATGCAATGATTGCCCCATTTTCCGTACTCACCGACATCTTTACTTCCATGATTTGTGGTGGTGTAGGGATTATTCTACTAAACTTTTGAGATATAAAAGAATGCCTAGAACCTGAATCAAAAAGTAAGTTCTCTATTCTTGAATGAATAACTAGAGTGCCTTTCACCACTTCGTTGTCGGGGTTCACTTCGGTAGAAGTGATGTAAAAAGATCTTCCTTTCTGTCTTGGAGGTTGTTGATTGCCTCCAATAACCCTTGGATTAGGGCACTGATTCGCAAAAAGACCCGGTTCTTTGCATTTGAAGCATTGAACAACACGTTGAGGTTCGAACGGAGCGTTCCTCTCCTCTGTCACAACCGCGGGTCCTTCTTGCTGACAGTTAACAGCTAGGTTCCCTTCTCTTCCACACTTGAAGCATTTTCTTGTCCCCCTAAGGCAATTTGCAGGGTACTTCTTTCCACACTTTTGGGAAGTGGGGTGCTGGAATTTCTTAGCGCCGTTGGATTTATCCATCGGACCACCAGCATTGAAGTCCACCTTCCACTTCTTGTCCCCATGATACCCCTGTGATTCTCCGATCTCCATTTCAACCTTGAGGGCACATCGGACAATTTCCTCATAGCTGTCGAAGTCACGGAGCGCTAATTCTTTCCGCAAGCTAGGCTTCATCCCACCAAAGAAGTGGTCAACCTTGCATTCGGGGGGTAACGACAAAGCCGGAAGCGTATCGTGCAAGCCTTGTGAAGTTTGCCTCGTACACTCCCACAGATTCATCATCTTTCTGTTTGAGGGAAAGGAAGTCCCTTTCCATCTTAAGACGGAGGGTGCGCGGAAAATATTTATCGAAAAACATCTTCCGGAATTCCTTCCATTCCAAAGCCTCAATCTCCTCCTCAGGCTTCGTATTTTTGATCAACGTCCACCATTGATCAGATTCACCCTCCATACGATAAGCCGCCAGGAGAACCTTCTCTTTTTCAGAGCATTGGAGGATGGAGAATATCTTTTCAATGGAGTTGATCCATTGTTCAGCGATTGTGGGATCAGATGATCCACTAAAAGTAGGAGGCCTTTGTCTCATGAAGCTTTCAATAGAGACTTGTTCTTTCTTAGGGGGGGTTGAACGTTCCTCTTGACCAGTGTTTCTATTCAAAACTTGAGTTAGCTGAGAGAGAAGCGTGACAAAGTTCGCGATTCCCGCTCCCATTGGATTGGGCATCTCATAAGTACAATCGTCACACTGATCTTCACAACGGTTGTTAGCCCGAGTTCTCCTATTACCGGTCATTGGCTGGAATAAAAGAAAGTTAGGGGTAACGCATAAAGGTTAATGCAAAGACAAATGTTGATGACTTGTAAATAAACTTTAATCTCTTTAACTCATGAGTCTATAGGATTCAATCCATGCTTTTCATGATCTTCCTTCTAAAATATATTCTTAGGGGCATTTTTCCTTTAATAAGGGTTCATAATAAGATTATGAATTCATCAAAACATATCCCCCGGGAGTGTCATAACCAAGAGTGCAGCAAGGCCCATTGTCGTGCACCAGTTCCCGTTCGAGTCTAGCTCAAAGCGGTGTTTTCAGGTTTTACCCCTAGGATACTTCTGTGCCAGAGCCGCCTCTACCTGCTCGTATCCAGACAGGGATGTATTTGTTTGATAAACCACTTACATAGTATTTACCAAAACATAGGGATGTTTTTATTATGCTTATTCTTGTATCTAAGGCTTTACTAGGGTTTCCTAATACCAAAAATAACTAAACCTATCCTTTGATACCAACTATAACAACCCTGCTTTTTTATTACAACATAAGCATGCTTTATTACATAAAACTTCACTTAATACAACAACGAAGATCGAGAGGTTTAGTGTCTTTGGGGCTTAGTATCATTACATAAAAACTTTAAACATGAAATACAACATCTTTATTGAAAACATCCTTTACATGACCACTACATTCCTCCGTACTTAGCATTGCATGGGATAACCTGAGGACATGCATAAGAAAAGGGTGAGCTATAAAGCCCAGTAAGGGAGTAAACAATGAATAACATGAGGAGTGAAATACATGTTAGGCAATAGGCATATCAATAGAGCATAATAGAAACATGAACATAAAGGAATGATAAAGCATGATAATCATAACATGGAAATGTGGCAACAACACTTAACATTGAATTAGCATGAGCCAAGGCTCGTTGCACATGGAGCATGAGTAAACCCTCATTGCACTTGAAGCATGAGTAAACCCTCGTTGCACTTGAATTAGCATGATTCAACACTCATTTCACATGACGTATCATGATACTATACTTTACCCAATGCATTGGAGCGCTGTAAAGGGCGCACCCTTCTTAAACATTTCATTTCATGAATAAGTGTGCCACATGGATCATAAAACATGGATTCATAAAAACATAATCATTTCTTCCACGATAAAGTAATGTGGAATTCATACATGAAACTTTATAATAAATGTGTAAATGTGCATAAAGGTGAATACCCTTGATGGAGAAATGGGCATGGTATTCACTACAGAAAGACATTGGCTTAGAAAATCGGTGCAATTTCGGCAGCATAACGGCGTGACATAAGAATTCATAAAAAAAGTTGATGAGAGAGAAAGGGGTTCCTCATCATATTTACATGTAATGGATAGTAAGGAGGTCATATATATACATGTCCCATCAATCGAAATGGAATTTAGATTCATGATACAAAAGTATTTCTTGAATGTAAAAGAAGAGAGAGAAGTTCCTTTCGGAATTTCGGCATAGTAACGGGTGTACATGGGAGGCATTCAATGAGAGAGAAAGGGTTCTCCCATCATTCAAACAATAAGAGGGCAGTATGGGGGAGGTGCGAAACCATACCCCAACATTCATAATTGAAATAAAATGGCAATACAACTTAAAGAAAATTGACTAAAAATGAGAAAGGAAGAAAACCACTTACCTGGAAGTGTGCTTCCAAAGGCTAGAGAGAGGCTTGTGAGAGGCTTCTTGGGAGCTTGGGGCACCTTGAGAGGATTCTAGAGAGAGTAGGGCAGAGGTTGGACGAACTTAAAGGGCTTTGAGTGAGGAGGAAGTGGGAGCTTGGGTGGGTTTATATAGGAAAGGTGAGAGAATTCTTTATTATTTAGGTTTGGGACCCCTTATATTAAAATAATCCAAACCACAAACCATCCCATGGTATTTGACCATGGTTTCTGGAAAAGGAAAGAGGAAAACAATATTTTACAAGTCCAAGGTCCGAACGTATTAAAAATTAGGGTTGCTTATGTAGAGGTGAGTCACACTCCCATGGAAATTAATTTAAAAAGGCAAAGTGTTGAATAAGTCTTGAGGGCTCCATTAATTCTTTGAAAAGTGAGTCAAACAAACCAAAAACATCATTATTTTAATGATAAAACATATATTGGCCGAACATAAGAATTATGGTATTTTATTACATCACCATTGGGTCATTATGATGTAATAAAACACATTATATATTTAAAAGGTATTTAATTTTTACCCAAAAATTTGACTGTCTCAGAAAATTATGAAAAATTCACCGTTGGATAATTTCGATGTCCTGATTCCAAAAATAATATTTATTTTATCCAAATATTTTTCTAAATATGTGAATTTTCACTTTTAAAATAAAAACCGACATTTATAAAAAATTCACGGGTTTTGACAGGAATGGCTTTCAAACCTTAATAAAAATTTTAATTGCATTCATAAAATTATAAGATCATTTATATTTAATAAAAATTAATTTAATATTAATAATAATATTTTATTAAAATATTATTTAATTCAAAATTCCTTTAATTTAATAAAATAATTCTTAATTAAATAATAACTAAAAACACCATTTGTACTTTAAAAACTAATTACAATGTCTCAAAAAAGACTAGAAATTATATTCATTATTATATACAAAAAAAATAATGTACATTAACATGGTGCTACTTATTTGTTACATAACCCCTTAAAATAGCCGCATAAGACCTAAGGGTAAGATGTGCGATGGTGACAGACTCTTGGGGTTGCTCGGATAACATCGCTCGAGTGGTAATCTCTATCAACTTCCATTTTTCCCATAGACGATCACGTTCGAGCTTGACTTGATGAAGCTCAGCTTAGACTTGGTCAAGGGCAAAGCCCAAAGACGCCACCTCTTTTCCGAGCTCTGACAAATGGGCTTTGTAAGGGGAAATTCTACTGGATGAGGCCATCGCTTCCTTTGTCTGAGTAGAAAATTGGTTCGTTAAAGCCTTATATTTAAACTACCCAGATGATCACTGTTCAACGGCTATAAAAGTAACGGTCACAAATCATAAAGTAAAACTAAAAAATTTGATATCTTATAAAAACATTATTCATAAAGAAACATTTAACTGGATCAAGAGGGATTTTCCATTAATGAAATTTTCGGTCGTTACAGGTTTATCACGTCGGTTATTCTATAACTGACATGATAAACCGGTGGGAGGGGGTTTATCAAGTCGGTTAGTCAATAACCGACGTGATAAACCCTTGTCCATGCCATTTAGCACGTCCGTTATTCAATAACCGACGTGCTAAACCATTCTCCAAGACCTTTATCACGCCGGTTATTAAATAACCGACGTGATAAACCATTCTCCAGGCCTTTTATCACGTCGGTTATTAAATAACCGACGTGATAAACCATTTTCCAGGCCTTTTATCACGTCGGTTATTAAATAACCGACATGATAAACTATTTTCCAGGAATTTTATCACGTCGGTTATTAAATAACCGACGTGATAAACCCAATTTTTTTTCAAACAGAATTCAGTGATCTTCTCTCCACCAGAATCAACCAGAAAATAAATCAAGAAATCATACCACAAAAACAGAAGTACATCAAAAATAAGCATGTAAATAGATAACATATAAAATTACCCACTAGACAGCATCCACCCTCATTTATACCACATGGATAGCCCTCCCCCAACCCGTTGGAGCCCTCACCCTCATGTATACCCCCTGGACAACCCTCCTCCACCCCGTTGGAGCCCTCACCCACATGTATACCCCCTGGACAGCCCTCCCCCACCCCATTGGAGCTCCCACCCTCATGTATACCCCCACCGGACAGCCCTCCCAGACCGCTGGACACCCCCAACCCCACTGAACACACCCCCACACCCTGGGAACCCCTCCCCCACAGACCCAAATCCGTACCAGAAGAACCATCAAAAGTAGACCAAAACAAGAAGTAGAGCAAAATTAAACATTCACTTATATAACATTCAAAACATATACGGTCAACTTCAAAAAAAAACTAAATCAAACCTAAACAACTACCAAATAGACAATTAAAACGACAATATTCAAAATTACATTTTACATTACAAACAACTAAAATTCAATCAAACCTGTAAAATAATTTGACCACTCCACTTGTACGCGTTTGATGTCTTCAACATTATAGGGATGATGGTCATCAAAAAGCTACAAATGAAAAAGAAGATAGTTAACGTGTATAATGAATAAATCAAATTGAAATATGATGGCAATGTTTAAGAGGAAATCGTACCAGGTCAAAATTCACAACTGTCCCAGTTGTTATTATTTCATACATAAATCTTAACATATAATATCTGCATTCAATGAGGCCTTGCTGTTCTTGACAATTCTGTTTTGAATGAGTGTAAATTCAATATATTATTTTTATGTAATAAATCAAAAAGAAAAAATTATAAATGGAAATTTACCTTCACCTTTACATATTTGATCTTTGCATTTCTTTTCTTTGTGTTTTTTCGAAAGTAGGCCCATGCACTGTTAGAAAATAATACGAATGGGGTAAATTTAAAATTTATTATAATATATAAAACTATTGAGAAATTGAAACTAACTTTTCCAATATATTCTTAAAACTTGCCCGCACATCACCATGAACAGATCATATCCAATAAAGAGGTTTCTCCCTTGGGAAAAAAATCCCTAACATCCAATGATTACTGATAAAAGGAAATTTAATGTTAGTGGTTTTTTATGTTAAAAGATAATTAACTATTTGAGAGAAATGTGTTTCATACCTCTCACAAAAAGGCATCATCCAACATTGTTGGATTATATTCTTTTCAAATCTTTCAGCAATATAAACCATTATTTGTTCCTCAGTCAATGCACATGCTTCAGGGGAAATCAATTGCGGGTCCATGAATCCATATACTTCTGTCAGTTCATTCCTCTCACAAATTTTATAAATATACCTAATACAAAGCATATATATGTATACATTTTTAATAAATATAACGCAGGGAAAAGGTGTTAAGACTTACATGGAAAAAATTTGCACCATGTTGATGCCCAACTTATCTCCAGTAACAAGCTCCATCATATCAGATTTTGTAATCCCCATACTTATTTCACGTCCACAAACATGAGATTCCATTGGAAACTCATAAAAACCCAACAAAAAATGTGAATATCTTGACAATCTGTCAAGACCACTGGAATTTGTATCTGATGTCATAGCCTGTTGTCTTTGTTGTTGTCTATACAGTATTTCTTTACCTTTGAAGTATTCCTGTGAAAAAAAATTGAGAATTATAGTAGTTTCCAAATGATAAAACAACTTTAATAAAAAAATAAAATAAAAGATATAACATTCATACCTCTATGGTAATGAGTCGAAGAAGTCTGGATGGCCAAACTAAAAAATGGCTGATACTCTGTCCAACTGTCGCCACCTCATCTGTAGGTATTGGTACCCTAGCTGATCTATCTATAATATCCTGTAAAGTGACCCTCTGATTCTCTACCTCTAATTGTTGATGATGAACTGTATCTCATATACAATATACCAACCTGTATGATACTATATGATGTTGAGAATCATCAACATACAACTCACAATATGTTGGAAGCTGCGGCGGAGGCGTAGGATAAAAAATGGGGTCCGCAGGATGAGGTGGGTGAGTGGGAGCTACTGGCGGAGGTGGAGGATAAATAATGGGGTCTGCAGGGGGAGGTGGAGGAGTGGGAGCTGCAGTCTGAAATTGTCTTTGCATTTCTGCAAACATAGACTGCACCGAATCTCTAATCTTGTCTTCCATCGTCGCATTAATATTTGGAACTTCAGCCTCCACGAATTCTATTTTTTTTTAAACCCCCTCACAGTTAGAAGTTGAAGAACGTGGAAACACTTTTCTTACTGATACACCTGTCGGATATCCTCTTACACGACCAGGATGTTTGGGCCTTCCCAATGCTGCAAATAAAATATCTTCCCTCCCAGTAGCTGTAAATGTCCCCTCTGAACTTTTCTCCTCAAGAGAGTCCTGTATTAAATAATTGAACATTTCTGTAATGATTGAAACTTATATGAAGAAAAAATTTAACTTAAAAAAATTAAATAGATATCTTACAATCCTCTCAGCTACGATTCTCGATTCTTCCGAAAGATACTGCCCTTTTTTTCCCTTCTGAGCTCTCTTCCATTTTTCATGTCTAGATGGAGGGGATGGAGGGGCCACCTCTCCAGAGCTTGAAGACTCAGCTCTTAGTTGTTGAAATTTTTCCGCTATCATTTTTTCTTCCAATAATGTATACCCTCCCCGAGATAAACTATGAGGGTATACATTTTTAGATTGGATATCCTGACGAGCTTTCCTTGTTTGTTGTAATTTAATAATAAGAAATCATTAACAAAACATTAATAAAATCATTTATATAAGAAAGTATATAAAAGTTTACATTTCCCTTACCAGAAATGACTCTTTTTTTCTACTTTCAAAAAATTGTCTCCATGTGTCTTTATCTATAAAAGGATATATACGACATGGATTGTCAAGACTCCTATGACCATAAATGAAATCAGATGTGAGGGTTGATTTGAAATCCCTCCATCTCCTGGCAGCCAACGATAAGCATTTCTTCATGACTCCACCAGTGTTAGGAATATCAAATGTCATCTGATAAAGAAGAGGTTAAACATATTATATATACCATAAAAATTAAATGAATGGTCAAACAATGACAAAAGATCTTACCAAAATCGTCTCCCACAACTGAGAGATAATCGCTTTATCCACACCTCTCCAATCATCATACAGAATGCTTACATTGGTCTTAGCCTGAGTTGCAAAAAAACTCTTAAAATCATTGGCATTCAGACCTCTTGGAATATCATCATCATCAAACTCAACTACTATCCTCTGATCCTGCGTATGGGCAAGTGATAATTTTGGTAAACATGTGCAACCACGTTTACCAGTCTCTGAACTCTTTGTCGTAATAGGAGCATGTGAATGTTCATCCCCAGAGGTATGACCGACAATATGCTCCTCCCCAGAATCATGTGGTTGATCATCTGAATGATCTGTCATTATCCTTCAAATCAAAAAAAAACGTCAGTTCACAAATATACAAATTAAAATATTTTAATACTAATGTAATCAGAAAATAGAAAAGTGTACTAGGTTACATAATAGTAAACATTGGTAATATAGTAAGCATGTTAAACAATGGTAAAGTTGACAAAGAAGGTCAAGATGGTCAAGATGGTCAAGATGGGTAAAAATGGAAAAAATGGTAAACCTGGTAAACATTGTAAACATGGTAAAGTAATTGTCAGTGAACAAATATACAAATTCAAATATTTTAATACTACTGTAATCAGAAAATAGAAAAGTGTACTAAGTTACATAATAGTAAACATTTGTAATATGGTAAGCATGTTAAACAATGGTAAAGATGGAAAAGATGGTCAAGATGGTCAAGATGGTAAAAATGGTAAAAATGGTAAACCTGGTAAACATTGTAAACATGGTAAAGTAATTGTCAGTGAACAAAAATAAGCACTTTAAAATTCATGTAATAGTTCTAAACTGTTGGATCGTAGAGGATGGCAAGAGGGGGGTGAATTGCCTTTTCAAAAAATAATAAACAATTTAAAACAATTATCAAATCCCAACGGCTAGTTTGACTGGGCACACCGGCGGGCAGGTGGTGTCTCACCAGCTGGCTGGTGGTCCACCGTCTGGACGGTGCTGCGCTCCAGGCTGGCCGGTGGTCCAGACAGAGCAGGATTTCGGTCTGGGTTCCACCGGCTAGCCGGTGGGCAAGAACCGGTTGGCCGGTGCCCATACCGGCTGGCCGGTGCGCTAACACTGGCTGACCGGTGGCTCTGGCAGAAAGCAATGCTTATTCCAGAGACCACCGACGGGCTGGTGGACTCACAGAGTCCACTATTAGCCTTCTTGGGCCAACACCTGGGCAACCTTTTTCCTAGCATCAAAACACTTGAAAACAAGTTAAAACACGATGATAGTGATTGTGATCATTAAAATTCAAGAGAGAGGGGTACAACAATAAACATGATAAAGTAAACTAAAAAACTTAAAACAAACAATAACATATACTTATTTTATTTTAAAACATGTTTTAATAAATAAAAAACATACAATATCTAACATTTATGGAAAAAATAAATGTAAACAAGAAATAAAAATATGTTACCTGTAATTTTAGGAATGTACAGATGGATTGTTTTCCCAAATTCCTTCGTCATGATCGTTCCTTATGGCAAAAACTATGTCTTCAACATGATCGTCATTATGTTCTGTTAATATTTCCATTGAAGTAGGGATCTCACATAAATCAGCATATTCATCAAGTTCATCCTCACCAACATATTGTTTTTCCCTTGTAAAACAACAGCCCACTGCATATCTGATTGATCTACTACATAAAAAATTTGTTTTGCATGTGTTGCCATTATAAAAGAATCAGCTGTGTCTTCCAATCTATTCAGATTAACAAGTGTCATTCCAAATTCATCGTGTCTGACATTGTTGATACCGTTAAACCATTTACAGTTAAAAATGGGAACTTTAATTTTAAAGTAATCAACCTTCCATATGTCTTCAATCACTCCATAATATGCATTTGATGCAGAAATTTGGTTTTTGTCCTTAGCACTTGAAAAATGCATTGCTTCTGCAAACACCAATACACCACTATTCTGAACTGCACTTCTGTTGTCCTGAGCTTTTGTATGAAATGTATAACCATTAATTTCATAACCAGACCATGTTAACAAATTTAAATATGGACCACCCACTATCCATTTTAATGTCTTTGATACATCTGATCTACCATGCAAAGTCTTTTTAATCCATGACAAAAAAGTTTTGTTGTGCTCATTAAAAATCCACATTTCTTTCTTCTTTGAATGACATTGTTTCAACTCATTAATATGCAATGTGATATATGGTGGAGCATCAGCTATGTTCTTCAAGATGTATGATTCTAACTTCTTCATCTATTCAGCTGACAATGATTTGACTTTCAAGCCGCGAATCCCCTTTCCCTCATTATTAACTCGTTCATGGCGAGATGAAGGCAAACCTATGTGTTGCACCGCAGCCAAGTAGCTCGTACAATACTCTGCTACCTCCTCAGAAATATACTTTTCAATAATGGAGGCTTCAGGTCGATATAGATTTTTAACATACCCCTTTAATATTTTCATATACCTTTCAAATGGATACATCCAACGAAGATATACAGGTCCACAAAGCTTTATTTCTCGAACCAGATGAATCATTAAATGCACCATTAAATCAAAAAAAGTTGGAGGAAAATACATTTCCAATTGACAAAGTATTAAAATTGAATCCTTTTCCAAAATGTTCAAAGCATTGACATCAATCTCCTTGTTACAAATTGAATTGAAAAAATAACACAACTTCATTATAGTCTTTATGACACGAATGGGCAATATTCCACGCAATGCAACTGCTAGAATTTGTTGCATCATGACGTGACAATCATGTGATTTCATACCTATCAACTTCAAGTCCTTCAATGAGACAAAATATTTTACATTAGAAGAATATCCTTGAGGCACTTTGGTATCATGAAGACACTGACAGAAGCTAATTTTATCCCTCTTTGATATTGTATGACAAGCCGGGGGAAGAAATGTTCGTCTTCCTTTAGGAGTGGGAGCTAACTCCAAACGTATTCCCATTGATAGTATGTCTAATCTTGCATTCAACCCATATTTAGTCTTTCCTTTAATATCTAACAATGTTCCAGTCAAATAATCATATATATTCTTCTCCACGTGAATGACATCAATATTATGTTTAACTTCCTGATACCTCCAATATGGTAGCTCAAAAAATATTGACCTTTTCTTCCAAATATGTCTATCATTAAAATATTTCTGTGTCTTTTCCAATGTCATGTCAAGGTTTTTCACCCTCTCAAAATACAGATCATGGGATAAAGGTTTTGGAGCAGTATCAAATTCTTGTGAGCCATTAAATGCCTTTTTTTAGTCTTCTATAAGGGTGTTCCATAGGCAAATACTTTCGATGACCCATGTACACTGTTTTCCTCCCATGATGCAATTGACAATAGGACGTCTGTTGTTCACAAATTGGACATGCTTTATTCCCTTTAACACTATATCCAGACAAATTTCCATATGCTGGGAAGTCATTTATAGTGAACAGAAGCACTGCATGCAGTTGAAAATATTCCATTTTATAAGAATCATACACCCTAATACCATCAGCCCATAACAATTTCAAATCATCAATCAACGATGAAAAGTAAACATCAATATCATTACCGGGTTGCTTTGGACAAGAGATCATTGTACTCAACATGACATATTTGCGCTTCACAGAAACTTCAGGAGAGAGGTTGTAAATTACCAATAAAACAGGCCATGAACTATGTGTGCTACTGAGTGTTCGGTATGGATTCATTCCATCTCTGCACAACCCTAGTCTGAGATTTCTTATTTCATTTCCAAATGTAGAATACTGCGCATCAATTTTCTTCCATTGTGGACAATCAGCTGGATGACGTATTTTTTCATCACATACCTGCTCTTCAGCATGACATCATAACCTTTTTGCATCATTTGAATTAGCAAATAAAAGTTTGAAACGATTAATTATAGGAAGATACCAAAATACCTTTGAAGGGAGCATTGTAATCTCTACATCACCCTTTGATTTTTCTTTCACCTTATACCGTGATGTCCCACATTTTGGACACTCTGACAGAAATTCATATTCCATCCTATATATAATGCAGTCATTCGGACAGGCATGTATTTTCTTGTATCCCAATCCCATCGGGCATAATATTTTCTTGGCTTTTTAATGTGAATATGGAAGATCGTTTTCTTTTGGAAGAATGTCTTTCATCAATTGTAGCATCTCTGTAAAACTTCTGTCACTCCATCTATGCTTCACCTTAAGGTTAATCAATCTTAATACCGCAGACAGAACCGTAAAATCTGTACAACCGGGATATAATGGTTTTTCAGCATCACCATATAGACGTGTAACTGTCGGTTCTATCTCAATTTGTTCTGCTACAATATCGCGAATAATTACTTCAATTCCATCGGATTTACTATCTTGCGAATCATCATCATCAGTGACATTCCGTGCAGTTTCACCATGCCAAATCCAAGGCCTGTAACTCGGATTAAAACTATGACATATCAGATGATATTTTATCTCTCTACTTTTCAACTTCTTCATATTCAAACATTTCAGTCATGGACAGAAAAAAAATGTCACTGCTTGGAACATTTCGTTTTGCAAATTCCAAAAAGGCATCAACACCTTCCTCAAATTCATTGCTCATTCGATGTGCCGTAATCCAACTTCGACTCATTATTACCTATAACAAATATCAACAAAAAATATATATTTTTAAGATAAGACAAAACATGTTTATATGAAAAAAATCATAATTTGAATGTAAAACAATTTAAAATATAAAACAAATCTTGAAAGTAGTAGTAGTTTTCATAAGTACCCAACACCAAATAGCAATACATCGTAAGTGTCATGTTAAAAATATGAATATGGACCATTTGTTTTATGTTTAATAATATTGTCATATTATCTGATCATTCTGATTATATATTAGAATTAATATATCCTTTTGATCCGATATATAATCTAAGGACATTAATATTTCTTTAGAAAAAGTAAAGTTAATATCATGGTAATGTAAAAAAAGTATATGTCTAACTATATATATGTAATACCAATAAAAAAATACATATGTGTTTGGCCTGGGTTTCACACATAAAACAACTCATCTCACAGATTAAATTTTTGAATCATCCTACATAATACTTATTTTTATAACTTAGGGAATGAAAATAATAATAGTTTTGATTTATGATACTCATAATGGGTAAACATGATATATATAAATATAATATCTAATCTCATAAAAAGATATCCATGGGGGTATAAGAGCATACACAAATCACAAGATCAAAAAGATAAGTGAAACAGTTCTATATAATCATAGATCATAAAACCTGAGTCCAAGTATAACAATTTTAGCATAACATAAGACATGATTTATATGATAGTGGGAACATGATTTAAAAAACCTTATTCACAAGATCACAACATTGGTATGTGGAATAACATAAGAGTGTGGCACAAACATAATCATATAAGTCATAACAAATGTCACATAATGACTAACCATATATATGGGTGAATCGTGATCATTAAATCATTTATAACACTTTCGTAGATCAATTAACTAACAAAAATGAAATGGGGGTCATAATTGTTTTTACAGAACATAATAATTATTAATACATAAAAATGTTTTTGGATGGTAAGATAAGATAATATACCAAATTCAATCTAATTATCATTAAATTATTTCTACCTAGATAGAAAACACCTTTATAAAAAAATATAATTTAACTTGAGAATGAAAAGAAAGTACCCTTTACCTTTTTTATAATGAAAAATATGAAAAGGATGATAATAATATTTAGGTATTATAATTTTTTTATGAATTATTAATAATAAAAGAAATTACCTCACTTGGTTTTGTTGAAAATCGGACATACCATCGTATTCAATAAATCAGATACACTTTGCATGAAAAGGTCCATCATTTTTAGGAGATGACTGAAAGATGAAATGTATTATCAGACTCAACATGAGTCCAGAATGAAATATTTGATTGTAATAGGTATGAATTGATATTTTTATGAATGCAGATGAAAACAGATGATGGTTTTCTGATCTAGGAGTTCTAAAAATCATAACTTTTTGAAAAAATATTATGATGTAAGAATGTTGAATGAAATTTTAAGGATAGGTATTACCGATTGTACCTGGTCCAATTTCATTCATGAAAATAATTTTCTGGACAATCATATTGAAAATATGATTTTAAGAAAATAAGTACTACCAATCTTCATCCAGAAAGACACATTCCAGCTAAGTAGGAAATAATAATGTTGCTGGAAGAATGGAACATTACAGTACCACCCATTATTTTTCAGATTTTGCTGAAGCTAATCCACAATGTTTTAATAACCATTTTCAATTTGAATGTTGCGAGTTGAATGAACATAATAACCATTTGCAATAAAAAAATTCCACGAGATTCAAAAACGAACGAAATGAACATCAAGAATCGAAACAAAAACGAACGAAATAAATTCGTGGAAGGCTTACTTGAATGTCGCGAGTTGAGATGATAGATCCGAGAGTAGTGAAGAAGATAAACAATGAATCCAAAATGAGTGTAATGCAGGCGATCGACGAGCCGATTAGGGTTTACCGCGCGAGAGAGAGACGAGCCGGCGACTGTTAATCAAAAAAATCGTAAATGACAGAACACGGGCTTTAATTTTTTTAAATGCTTTATAACGTCGGTTATTATATAACCGACGTTATAAACTATTTTTTAGTTTTTTACGTCGGTTATCTTAAAACCTACGTAAAAAGGCTCCAGCGCTTTGGTTTTTTACGTCGGTTATCAAATAACCGACGTCAAAAATGCGTCAATATCGTGTTTTTTATGTCGGTTACAAAATAACCGACGTAAAAATCCCCCCGCGCATTGGTTTTTTATGTCGGTTATTTGATAACTGACGTAAAAACCCAACAGGCGCGATTTGTAACGTCAGTTATTAAAATAACCGACATGAAAAATCTACTCACCGCATTGTTACGTCGGTTATATATAACTGACGTAAAAAATTGTGACGTAAAAAATGATTTCTGCACTACTGACATCCCACGTATGGCATTAACGAATCACATCACTTTGAGGGGGCGGTAGTCCGCACTTCCTAAAATGAAATTATCTTATTTACCCATAATGGAATCCATAAAAGTATTCTAAATATGAAAAATACAGAAGATTAAGGAAAACCTAAACATATTATATATCATATATAAATATAGTGTCATCTTAATTTCCACCTTTGAAGGTGTTAAAAGAATTTTGAACAATCATCATTTCGGGAGGCCGAAATTCGCCATCCACGAAAACAGTATGTTCTTTAACCATTAGATGTGGGTGTGTGTAAGTGTAGCTTGAATCCTTCTTATAGCAACATCCTATTATATTGATGATACTGGATTTGTTACAAAATAAATGAATAAAAAGAGTTTAGGGGGTTGGAGAAGCAAAATAAAACAAAAGGACTCATGTGAAGACATTACCTTAAAATAGGGTAACTCTATTTGGTTTGAGCTCAAATGCTTTCTTGGGAATACTTCAGCCCAAAGTGAGGCTTCAAGGAGTAATAGAGGGATGTGGAGAGACAAAATGGTCAGGGTTTGGCCGAGCCAAAGGCTTTGGAAGTGTGGGTAAGGAGGTAGAGTTGGGGACCTTTTATAAGAGGAGAGGATGGGCACTCATGGAAAGTAAGGAAATGTTACATTATTTTAGAATGTGTTTCGGATATTCATGGTCCCACATTGATGTGTTTAGAGGAGAAGGTGATAGGGGTTCTAAATCCACCCATACAATAGGTTTTGTACATGTGTAGGTCTTAGATTTTACATTATCTTTCCATTTTATTTAAATCATTAAATAATGAGGTCATCGTTGCATCATCATGATGTCATAAATAATTTAATTTATTTACTGACTAAAAATTGTAAAAAAATAACATGACGTAGGAAATCGTTTTATCTTTCTAAGGGATATTTATAGTCCAAAAGATCATTTCTGTAGACAAAATTATAAATATTATACTTAGGTGATACATTCTTTGTTACATTTAACATTCTTTAAAAATAAAAAGATAAAAAGTCACTTTCTCACAAAAGTGATTTCATGGGGCACCCATGTTTGGCACAAGGCATCCCATGGTCGGAAATGAGACAACCAATAGCCTTAGGAAACATTCTGTGGTCATTTTTTTTATTATGATATTATCTTATTATCTTTAACTACCCGATTACTCATTAATCAAGATAATTAAAGATAATTACTGTCGTTACTATTCATAATGTCCAAAAACAAAAGAGTCTTAATTACATAATTTAGACCTTCTGATTCGAAATATGTAATTCATTTTACCAAATTCCAAACACATAAATTGCAATAATTAATTTAAAAAAACTTCCTGTTGTCAAAACAAATAGCGGGTTTTTTAGAAACAATATTTATGAAAAGTTTGGCACTTGTTTATGCCTAATTCTAAAGTGAAATTAATCCCAATGACCATAATTGAATTACATGGTAAAAATATATTCTAATTACACTTTAAACCAAATTATAAATATAATATAACCATATAATTAAATTATATGAAAAAGCAGTTTTGATGTAAAATGCATTATTTTTCGCTATTCATTAAAAAATAAACATTGTCAAAAAATACCAAAAATTATCCCAAGGGAAATTTCAATGTCCCAATCATAAATAATAAGTTTATTTTGAAAAATAGAGATTATAAAATTGTCAAAAAGTGGATTTAAAAGGGGTTCTCCATCAAAATGCGGTTAATCGACCTTTTAAAGAATATTAGAATATTTACGCTTAAAACTGGATTCATTTTCATTTTTAATCCTCTAACATTTATTGTAAAGAGTAAAAATATTTGACAAACAAATATAATCATTTTTAGTTAGTTCTGTTCATTCCCGCCATTACAATGGCAAGGCGTTAACTACCATTTAAAATAATATTATTTTACTATTAGAGTGCAACATAAGATTTCAAAGAAACTCTTTATTGTGTATCGGGTACGCTATCGAACAAAGAAACCCCTTTAAAGTAAAATTAATATTTAATTCGTAAATATTAATAAATATGAAAATTATTTATTCTTTATTTACCTGGGATGTTACATCCATCCCCCCTTTTTGCAATTGCGTCCTCACAATTTTATTCACTTATCAAAATAAGTGGGGGTATTTATCCCTCATAGAATTTTCAGATTCCCACGTTGCCTCTTCAACCATATGGTTTTTCAACAAAACCTTTACCTAGTGAATTACCTTATTTCGCAACACTTGCTCTCTTCGATCATGAATTTGGACTGGTTGTTCTTCATAAGATTTTTTTCTTCCAGCTGAACTACCTCTAGACTCAAAACATGAGATGGATCTGGCATATACTTTCTCAGCATCGAAACATGAAAAACATTGTGTACCGGAGATAAAATCGGAGGTAAAGCCACTTAGTATGAAACTGATCCAACTTTCTCCATAAATTCATATTGTCCAATGAACCTTGGACTCACCTTTCCTTTCTTACCAAATCTCATCACACTTTTCCATGGAGAAACCTTGAGAAAAACATGATCACCTACCTCGAAAGATATATCCTTCCTCCGGTTATCCGCATAACTTTTTTGCCTGCTCTGAGCTGTTCTCATGTGTTTCTGAATCAACTGAACTTTTTCTACAATCTCTTCTTCCAATTATGGTCCCATCAGCTTCCTTTCACCCACTTCATCCCAAAATGCTGGAGTTCGACACCGCTTCCCATATAATGCCTCAAATGGTGCCATCTTTATACTGGAATGAAAACTATTATTATAAGAAAACTCAACCAAAGAAAGATTTTGGTCCCAAATTCCTTGATAATCCATCGAACAAGCTCGTAACATATCCTCCATGGTATGAATTGTTCATTCTGACTGCCCATCTGATTGCGGATAAAAAAATGTACTAAAATTTAATTCAATACCCAACGACTTCTGAAGGCCTTTCCAAAAGTTACAAGTAAACATGGGATCATGATCAGACACAATGGAGAAAGGAACTCCATGTAACCTGACTATCTCAATAAGATACAAATGGGAAAGTTGATCTACTGAAAAAGTTTCTCACATAGCAAGTAAATGAGCAGATTTAGTCAAGCGATCAATAATAACCCAGATTGCATTATTTCCCCAAGATGTCCTCGGTAATCCCACAACAAAGTCCATGGATATGTTTTCCCATTTCCACTATGGCACTGGTAAAGGCTGAAGCATCTCTTTTGGTTACTGCCGCTCTTCTTTAACCTTCTGACAAGTCAGACACTTCACAGTAAAATCAGCAATATCCCTTTTCATTCTATCCCACCAGTAATACTCCCGCAAATCCCTATACATCTTAGTACTTCTAGGATGAACTAAAAACGGGGAACTATGAGCCTCACATAACGACACATTCTTCAACTGTGAATCACAAGGCACACATAATCTCTTCCCAAACCTCAAAACAAAATCATTATCAATGTTGAATTCAGGCAACTTACCCTTCTGAACTGGCTCTACCTTTTTCTGCAACTCATTGTCTTCCCTCTGTGCTTGCTTTATTCTGTCTGATAGGGATGATCTCACTGATACCTGAAACAAAACAGAAGAACTTCCTGCACCAACAACTTCTATGAAAAAGTTCATTAAATCAAAAACCAAAGGATCTCGTTCCAAACGTAGCATGGTTAATGAAGCATTACTTTTTTCGACTCAAAGCATCAGCCACTTTATTTGTTTTTCTCGTATGGTAGTGAATTGTACAATCATAATCCATGATTAATTACAGCCATATCCTCTGTCTCATGTTCAATTCTTTCTGAGTGAATATATAATTTAAACTTTTTTGATCAGTATATATTTCACACTTTACTCCATACAAATTATGCCTCCAAATTTTTAAAGCAAAAACAACAGCAGCTAATTACAAATCATGTGTAGGGTAATTTACCTCATGAGTTTTCAACTGACATGAAGCATAAGCAATTAACTGATCATTCTTCATAAGGACACAGCCAAGTCGCTTCAACGAAGCATCACTGTATATAACAAACTCACCAATCCTAGAAGGATGTGCCAAAACTGGAGCGTTAACCAATATTCTTTTCAACTCCTGAAAAAAATCATCACATTATTTTGTTGATATAAACTTAGCACCCTTCCGAGTTAGCTTAGTCATTGGACTAGAAAACCATGAAAAATTTTCAACAAACCTTCGGTAGTAACCTGCCAAACCAAGAAAACTACAGATCTCAGTTACATTTTTGGGTCTTGTCAATTCATCAACAACTTTTGTTTTAGCAGGATCAACAGTTATGACATCATTTGAAATAATGTGACCCTGGAAATAAATTTGTTGTAACCAAAACTCACACTTGCTGAATTTTCCATATAGTTTCTTTTCTTTTAAGGATTGCAAGATAACCCTTCAATGACTTTCATTCTCCTCTTTAATTTTAGAAAACACCAAAATATCATCAATGAAAACAACCAAAAACTTATACAAGAACTCATGGAAAATTCTATTTATAAGGTCCATGAATATAGCAGGTGCATTGGTTAACCGAAAAGGCATAACTACAAATTCATAACGGCCATATCTAGTACGGAACTCCGTCTTCAGAACGTCTGGTTCTTTTACTTTCAACTGATGGTACCCCGACCTCAGGTCAATCTTCGAAAGATACTGAGCTCCCTGGAGCTGATAAAACAAATCATCGATATGAGGAAAAAGATACTTTTTCTTAACAGTAATATTATTCAAGGCTCTATAATCAATGAAAAGTCTCATTGAGCCATCTTTCTTTTTAACAAACAAGACAGGAGCACCCCACGGTGATGTTATAGGTAGAATGAAACCTTTATATAATAACTCATACAATTTCTTCTTTTACTCTAAAAGTTCAACTTGAGCCATTCGATAAGGGGGTTTTGAAATTTTCTTAGAATTAGGAACTAAGTCAACAGTAAATTCAACTTCCCGATCATGAATAATACCAGGCAACTCATCAGTAAAAACATCAAGATACTCATTTACCACTGGCACGTCATTAATCTGAACAGTTCCTTTATTTTCAACAATATGTGCAAGGTAACATTCATTTCCATCTTTTACTAGTTTCTCAACTTCCTGATATGTTATCAAAATCAAGGGTTCATTCATGTACACAAACTGAAAATCTTTCTGAAAAGAAACCATTTTAGCTCTGCAGTCAATCTTAGCATGATAAACAGAAAGCCAATCCATGCCCAAAATAACATCAAACTCTATGAGAGGAAAAACAATAAGGTTTGCTGTTAGACTCTTTCCACACACAAGGATATGAAGGTTCTTATAATTCCTTTTTGTTTCAACGTTCCCTCTGGGTGTTTTACCATAAGTTCAGGGTTCATATCTTGAGATGGAATATCCAATTTACTAGAAAACTTCTCAGAAATGAAAGAGTGTGTAGACCCTGAATCAAAAAACACATTGGCATAATATGAACAAACAAACAGTGTACCTAATACCACTTCATTCGATGGCCCAACATCTGCTGAGGTTATTTCAAAGGATTTCACCACCCCTTTCTTCTTGTAGTCTGGTTGCTTTCCCCCAGTTGAGGTCTTCGTTAGACACTCATTTGCATAATGACCCATTTCATTACACTTAAAACAACTTACCACTGGCTTTTCATTTCCTTCTTGATTATCCTCCTTACAGTTACGAGAAATATGACCAGACATACCACACCAAAAGCACTTACCAGACTTGGATAAAAATTCTCCAGGATGCATTTTACCACACTTTTCACAGTATGGATATTTGGTTTTCTTACCTCCTTGCTTCTTTGATGAATTCTTCCCATTTTCCTGCCAACTCGACCTCTTATTCTGTTGTTTGTCATAGAACACATGATCATCGGCAAACTCCATTTCCACCTTCTCCGCACATCGAACAAGTTTTTCATGACTTTTGAACTCATGAGAAGCTAAAGCCCTTCGATACTTTGGATTTAACCCTGAGTAAAAAAGGTTTATTTTACTATCAAGATCTCTTATGATGATTGGAGCATACCTTGCCAATCGAGTGAACTTTTCTTCATAAGCAGCCACTGAATCATCCTCCTGCCTCAACTCTAGGAACTGTTTTTCCATCCTAAGACGAACCACCTTAAGAAAATATTTCTCAAGAAACATACCTTTGAATTCGTCCCAGTGAATATCCTCAATCTCATCACTATCCCTGATATTTTTCACCATCGACCACCACTGATCAGCTTCACCTTCAAAATGGTAAATAGCAAGACTAACCTTTTGATGTTCTGAAAACCCCATGACATCAAAAATCATTTCCAGTGCTTTAATCCACCCTTTACCTTGCACATGGTCAGATGATCCTCTGAATGATGGGGGATGTTGCCTCATGAAATGTTCCACCACTGACATGTTCATCTGCGGTTGATCTGGCTGATCTCGTGCATGGATACCACCACCATTTATAGCCTTATTCAATTGTGCCATCACTGCAGCAAAATGTTCAGTTCTGATTCCAACCATCTCAGGTTGCTGATTTGGAAGGTTGTCTTCCTCCTGATGTCATCCCAACATAGCTTCTTTGTTTCCTCTACGGAAAACCATTCTGGACACAGAAATATCTTAGGCGAAGCAACATGATAATCTTTAAATGCTATATCATTTCAATCATACCATAAATTAACTTATAATTTTACACTTTTCTAACTCCTAAAGTTGTCTAAACCAACCTTTGATACCAACTATAAGTCCCCAAACTTAAAACTTACTTAATATTGAATTAAATGAATAATTTACATTGAGGATCATTTCAGGATTAGTGTTTTAGAGAATTAGGACATAACTGTTACATCTCAAAAGATTACAAAGATGACTACGTTTGCATAAAATAAAAACTCTTAAAAATAAACATGTATAGTTACATATTTCAGATAGCATGACATTCCCTTTATCACATCCTTGACCCTATTCTACATTAAGTCCTGTGAGAAACATTTCAAACAAACTCTGGGTGAGCATAAAAAGCTCAGTAAGGGATACACAAAGAATGAAAACTGTTAGTTTTTCAAACATCAAGTAACCCATGTATACTTTATCAAAGTAATACCTTCACCTTCATGAAGTAGTAAAAACTCTTCACTGAATAAAATATCATTACTTACCCATTTGTAACCAAAGGATTACCATAAAACCCATATAAAGAACACATAACATGTAAAGGTAACTTGGGACATAAACATACTTAAGTGGAATAACCATACGGACGACTTCCACACATATCACTTAATGGAATAGCCATACGACCAACTTCTATACATACTTAATGGAATATCCATACGGACAACTTCCATACCCAATGCATTGGAGGTTATAATGTAACCACCCGTCCTGGTATTCACGACACCACCTATTATATGGTTTATCACGTAACCACCCATCAAATGTCTAAGTACCATTATAAAAATCATAAGACATAAAACAAATATAATGGAAAGAAAAAATTTCCACACTTTGATCACAATATATCACTTACATATATTGACATATAATAAATCCATTATGAAAACCATTTTCAATACCAAAATACATAAAAGATTATAAGGTATTTATTTCATTTTTTAAAAAAACATTACGGCTTGTTCAGGAAGCCAAAGGCTAAATAATACTCGTGGCGACAGAAAAGTTCGTTGTCACCGCGTATGTTAAAAGAAACATTCTTTTTTGTGGCTTTGTAAAACGATTCGTAGAAAAATATTCCTTTTTTATTAAACTAAAAGTCAAAGGGTTTTATACATCGTATAAAATAAAGTTGTGTATAAAACGAAATATTCCTCAATTAATGGAGATTGAGACGAAGTCCCTTACCTCGGGTCCGACTTGACTCGATCTTTCTTCAATGTCCTGAATAATAAACTTGAGTAAATTTCTATTTTCTTAAGAACCTTTTTCAAGTTCATTATTCATTTTATATCACTTATTTCCATGTTATAAAGATTATTTAATCATTTAAGTTAACAATGTTTGTTTTGTCGATATTTGGTTCTTAAGTCGAAAGTGGACTTCTTACAATTACAAGTTGTTCGTGTGGTCAAAGGTTCTTTATATACAGAATGACATTCCTGATTTGGATATCATATATATCATATATATCTAGAATATAAATGTATTTATACTATCACATAATCATTTAGGGGTAAGAAATAAAATGCACCGTTCATGGAGACGGTAAGCCGTATGTACGCATGAACACTACTTTAATTTCTATGTCATATTAATGGAATTTAAACTAAATGAGAGGTATGTATATTTTAATTCCCGAATTATATTAATCATTTAGATGTAACCTAAATCATATATATCCATTATATATATGTACTTATAAAAGTACATTACATTTGGGGATAAGAAATGAAATGGACCGTTCATGGAGATGGTAAGCCGTACGTACGCATGAACGCTACTTTCATTTCTATCTCATACTTTAATGGAAAGAAATAATAATTATATAGAGGTATATTATAATTCCAGTATAACATCATGACTAATAATGTTAAATCCATCCTTTATACATCCCACATATGGCATTAACGAATCACATCACTTTGAGGGGGCGGTAGTCCGCACTTCCAAAAATGAAATTATCCTGTTTAACCTTAATGGAAGCCATAAAGGTATTCTCAAAATGAAAAATACAGAAGATTAAGGAAAAACTAAACATATTATATATCATATATAAATATAGTTTCATCTTAATGGAAACCTTTGAAGGTGTTAAAATAATGTTGAACAATCATCGTTTCGGGAGGCCGAAATTCGCCATCCACGGAAACAGTATGTTCTATAACCATTAGATGTAGGTGTGTGTAAGTGTAGCTCTAATACTTCTTATAACAACATCCTATTATATTGATGATTCTGGGGTTGTTACAAAAGTAATGAATAAAAAGTTTTTTGGGGGTTGGAGAATCAAAATAAAACAAAAGGACTCAAGTGAAGTCATTACCTTAAAATCGGGTAAGTCCCTTTGGTTTGAGCTCAATGGATTTCTTGGGAATACTTCTGCCTAAAGTGAGGCTTCAAGGATTAAGAGAGGGATGTGGAGAGACAAAATGGGTAGGGGTTGGACGAGCCAACAGTTTTGGAAGTGTGGGTAAGGAGGTAGAGGTGGGGGCCTTTTATAAGAGGAGAGGAGGGGCACTCATGGAAAGTAAAGAAATGTTACATTATTTTAGAATGTGTTTCGGATATTCATGGTCCCACATTGATGTGTTTTGAGGATAAGGATATAAGGGTTCTAAATCCACCCATACAATTGGTTTTGGACATGTGTAGGTCTTAGATTTTACATTATCTTTCCATTTTAATTAAATCATTAAATAAGGAGGTCATCGCTAAATCATCATGATGTCATAAATAATTTAATTTATTTAATGTCTAAAAATTTTAAAACAAATATCATGATTTAGGAAATCTTTTTATCTTTCTAATTAATATTTATAGTCCGAAATATCATTTATTTAGAAAAAATTAAATATATTTTACTTAGGCGATACATTCTTTGTTACATTTAACATTCTTTAAAAATAAAAAGATAAAAAGTCACTTTCTCACAAAAGTAATTCCATGGGGCCCCCAAGTTTGGCATAAGGCATACCATGGTCGAACATGAGACAACCAGTATCCTTATGACACATTTTTCCATCATTTTATCATTATAATGATATTATCTTATTATCTTTAACTACCCGATTACTCATTAATCAAGTTAATTAAATATAATTACCATCGTTACTATTCATAATGTCCAAAAACAAAAGAGTCTTAATTACATAATTTGGACCTTCTGATTTGAAATACGAAATTCATTTTACCAAATTCCAAACACATAAATTGCAATAATTAATTTAAAAATACTTCCCATTGTCAAAACAAATAGCGGGTTTTTTAGAAACAATATTTATGAGAAGTTTGGCACTTGTTTATGCCTAATTACAACGTGAAATTAATCCCAATGACCATCATTGAATTACATGGTAAAAATATATTCTAATTACACTTTAAAACAAATTATAAAGATAATATGACCATATAATTAAATTATATGAAAAATTTTGATGTAAATGCAGTATTTTTCACTATTCATTGAAAAATGAACATTGTCAGAAAAATAACAAAAAATTTCCCAAGGTAAATTTTAATGTCCCAATCATAAATAATATGTTTATTTTGAAAAATAGAGGTTATAAAATTGTCAAAAAGTGGATTTAAAAGGGGTTCTCCATCAAAAGGCGGTTAATCGACCTTTTAAAGAATATTAGAATGTTTAAGCTGAAAACTGGATTCATTTGCATTTTTAATCCTCTAACATTTATTGTAAAGAGTAAAAATATTTGACAAACAAATATAATCATTCTGTAGTTAGTTCTTTTCATTCCCGCCATTACAATGGCTAGACGTTAACTACCATTTAAAATAATATTATTTTATTATTAAAGTGCAACGTAAGATTTCAAAGAAACTCTTTATTGCGTATCGGGTACGCTATCGAACATAGCAACCCCTTTAAAGTAAAATGAATATTTAATTCGTAAATATTAATAAATATGAAAATTCTTTATTCATTATTTACCTGGGATGATACACTAGATGTCTTATTTTATAATAATAATTTGGGTTATACATGTAGAAACTAATTTATGAAAACTAATGTTACCAGAATAAGGATCACATTTTAAAAATTCTGATGTGGATGTTTTATTAATCATAATACCTATCATTAATAGTAATTCAATATGACCAACATTGTTCCCATGGGTTTGGTGGGTTTTTGTGCTTATCATCTTTATCATCATTTGGATTATGACACAGATGTGGATGATTTCTATTTTTTCACACTTAAGTAATTAGACCATTAATTCTTCTTTTGGATGCATGTTTGCACTTCTCATTGTGCTAAACAATATCTTTAAATATATTAATGCATGATTGACCCATAATCATTAAGTAAATCATCTTATATTCTCCTTTAAGAAACTCCCATGGTGATTCTAATTTTTTTTTCATAAAATGTTTCAATATTCATTTTCTATTGACATATTTACCTAGATTTTGATGATTTTACATCATTATATTCATTGGTGAACATTGGATTTAAAATATCACAACCATGTTGATAATATTTTAGGATATTTTATCAAAGTAATCATCAAAATTTTCAATCCATATCCCATTATAATAACTGGATCATTAATTTTGTCATCACATTATCCCTTATACCATGTATAAAGTCTGGTCAGTTGGGTTCCAACAGTAAATAAAACTAAAATGGTTAACTTGAGTGATAAAGATTTAACATCATAAAGGATTATTAGAATCAATAAATAAAAGGAAATAATCCATAAAACCATTTACCCTTTTACATCATAATGTTATCATATAATTCCCTTAGTTACATTAATTGGGTTATCATACACTTCTGAAAATAATCCCTCAATGTAAAAAGGAAATTAAACCTTTATAGAGTATTGTAAAGTGATTAAGATAAAACAATGAATTTCCCCCATAGTTTCTACCCTATTGTGTAGACATAGATCCACTCATTATTTATCACAGTGATGAAAAGAAAATTCTCAACAAACTATTTCTTGGGTGATTAATCCTAAGTTAAAATGTACTCCATCCATATCAACATGTTAGTATCTCAATAAGATATTTTTGTAAGGAAAAAATAGTCAGGATTTACCATTATTTAATGGTATTAAATAGTACATGTGATCATTAATAGGGCTTTTAATAATATTCTATAACCCTATCATTAATGAAAACATGATTGATATCATAAAATAAAAAATCCAATTCTATGATACCAACTGAGGAAACCAAATATAAACATGAATATATTTTATATGTTTTTTATAAATAAAAAAATATATATTATAATCTCCAAATATTGTGAATCAAGAGGATTAGTTTATTTGGAGACTAGTTTCATAATAAAAATATTTTACAATTCTTGTAAACATTTCCAAATAACATAATTATACATTGCAATTTCATAGAAGACTTAAAAATTAAAATGGAACTCATGAATTGAGAAATGTAAATGTATTAAATGGTTGAGATCAAACACTAAATAAGTGAATAATGAATGTCACAACATGTTACTGAATGAGATATCATAAGAATATGGGAAAACATATGTAGGTGATTTATCACTGATTAAAAGAACATGGAAAAGTAAAACTCTTTCATATTATGTAATATAATAAAATATTATCTCATTTTATAAAACATATAACAAGAAATAATTATTGGGAAAACATGAGACATTAATCTTCTACTAGTGGAATTCCATTATCAAATATAAAGATAGTGTGTGACAAACATAACTATAAAAAAAAATATTAACAACCATCACCACTTTGTTTCTATAGTGGATCATGTATCATAAACTAGTTACCGTAGTAGATTAAGCATCCCATGTCATTCAACATTTTAAATCATGTATTTCTACTTATATCACTATAATCTCATGAAATGTAATTATTTACCAAATGAAATTCTTAGATATATGGGATCACCTAATCACTTAATGTCTAACAAAAATTGCGTTTCATAAGAAATCTTCTATTAATCACATAATTAAAACCCAGGTATATATCTGGGATTCATGTTACATTTTAAAATGTTATCACATAAATAACCTCTAAAACCAGATCAATCGGTACAAAACTCAATCTCCCTAGAGTGTAACTACATAACCACTATTAAATTGTTGTTCATAAAGAAATAAATCATTCAAAATAGACCCCCAAATATAATGATGATAATGAATCAAAAAATTAAAAAATTTATTTTGACATAATATTTTTTAATATATTAAAATAATATTGTTGGGAAACCACATAAACAATTAGATAATAATATATATCATTTAAAAGTAGAAAACGAATGTAAGAAGATTACATAAATTGATACTTACTTGGATTTAAATTAAAAAATGATAATATTAGCGATATGTGAATCAAAAACATGAATCAAACAACCAATTATTAAATGGAGGGGAATTCATGATAATGTTTTACAATTATGAGAGGTGAACAAAAATTAGGAAATTTTGAATCAAAAGATACAGTTTCTATAAAAATAATATATTATGAGAGGAATATCTAACAAAACTTTAAAACACAAAGATTGATATTTGAGTTACCATAGTACCTTATAGAATAAAATGTTTTTAATGGAAGATAATTTTGAAATGGGGAATGTGTGTATACAACTATAAATCCACTAAATCCATGATAAATACCATATATGAAATTAATAGGCCATTATTTACCAAAATTATAAGATATATTTTCATAGTGGAAAATTATAAATACAGGAATTAGACTTCAGTTGAAAAAAATAGTTCCCACATGGGGATCATTTAATTAAAACCCTCTAGAAAGGGAGAAAATTTAATTGAACCAAAATTACCAGGAATAAAATTCATTCCATGACAAACGGAACTCAATTATTAATAATATAAATCACATAATAGAAGATAATTTCAAAATAAATAAACATGTTAAAGGGTGGAAAAGATAAGAAATACCTTACATTGGTCATGATTCATTCTGTACTGACCCCAAACATCTTTAATAATTAAAATATATTTATAATTTACATTCTATAGATCCTTTTTCAAAAATATAATCATTTATACTCCCAAATTAGGATGAACATAGACACACACACACACACACACACATATATATATTAGTTTTATAACCTATTTTCCCAATTTGGGTGTCCAAAATTATGCTCTTTCCTACTTATTTCAAATGAGCGGTCAAACTATTTGTTCTTCTCTGAAAGATCATGTTTCCTAAAAAATAATATTAATATAAAAGATGAATCAAATTTATTTATGAAAATTATATTTCCTTTCATGAGTGATTTATACATTATCATTGAAGTTGAAATCGATTGGATGTATTTTTTTAATTTTAATCAATGATGGGTGCTTTCTTAGTTAATGATTTTAACATTGAAAATTATATAAAAAATAAATAACCCTATATTTTATTATTTATATCATTACAAACAATTGATTTTTTCACTATTGACCATGATATAATTTCATCTCATAGTTCAATTATGTTGTTATACTATCCCAAACATGAATAAACCATGACAAATGGATTATTATGATGTGATTTATATTTAAAATTGAAAAACTCATAAATTCATGAAAAAACTTTAATCCAATTAAAATAATCATCAATTTTTTTTAATGATTTTTTCAATATAATAAAACATCTTACAAAATATTTTAGACTATAAATGTGTGATTAAAATTATTTAAAATGAATAAAATGATTACCAATTGGATTTTTTGTATCTACTTTACTATTCTATGGAAATTTACATAGTCATTTTTATTTTTTTAGGATAAAAATGAGATAGCCTAATGTTAGACCACAACCAATTGTCCAAAGGCAACATAGAATGTCCAAGAAGGCTATATGGACGTGTATATCACCAGAAGGTCCTAACCTAGTGACATGTGTGTTTTAGTTGTGTGGAGGGGCTCACGCTGAGCACAACTAATGAATTTACTGGCACATAAGGCATCTCTATGTAGCAATGTGAGGAAGGATTCACTGGGGGTTCATTCCATGGTCGTGGTAGGGGTCCTCAGACCCCAACCTAGAATAATTGTCATGTTAACACTACGGGATCCTCTAAAATATATAAATCAACCACACCAACATCTAGTGTGGGATTAAATAATCAATGGTATTATTCTTACAAAAGAAAAATGACATTATCACGACAAACTGTTGCACACCCGAACCTCTTCTATAACTCATTGCCTCTATCTGCAATCCTCATAACAACCTTCCGCCATCTTAAATAATCTTAGATCACTATAGATTCCATTTCTAGAACTCGATCTTGAAAAATATCTCAATTTTGTGGCACAAGATCACATTTGATAAACATAGGAACATCGAGTAACCACTATGATACCATTTTAATATTCACAAGATAATTCATGAAGTTTATTGAATCATATTACCAATTTTATAGCTTAATGGATTGATGAAGGACCACGTCATGATTTCCAAACCCATTGTGGCATGGGTTCACTGGGAAGATCTAGTATTCTATTAGGAATAAATATTATTCCATTCATGATATACTAACATAATTAAATTAGGGAGAAATGATTCTAATCATACTACTATTTCAAGGATCAATAGGTAGGAATTTTCGAAACATTAATTGAGAAGGATATGTTTCTATGCACATTGAAATAAAAATGTGATGGACTGATTCTATTGAGACAACAGTTGAACTGATCTACTGGTGAGATAATGGTAGATGTGATATAACATTGAGACAATGGTAGATGTGAACTGACATTGAGACAATGATTAATGTGATATATAGTTGCGGAAGTGGTAGATGTGGAAGAATAACCTCATGTACACCCCACCATTATATTCTATCAAGGAGTAATTTGAGGTAAAGGAATGTGTTGTCTAATAAACTGAGAATACTAAAAAAATTGATGGTGGCTGGATATGTCCCCAAGTGATACCATTGGGGTTAAATGTGCATAATATGGAATAATCAATCCTTGAAGAATGGAATATGTTCCTTCTATAAGGTTGGTGGTAAATTTACAATGTTGAATTCCCTATGCTAGATTATGATACCTTTACTATGGAATAAGATTCAGCCCTAGAATTTAGAAATCCCAGATAATTCATCAGGTATAACATAAAAAATATTTTTAAATATATATTAATCCTTTGACTAGAGGTAAATGAGATATGAATGTGAGAGATGGATGGTAGTAATCCCATAATGAATTTAAGGTCTTCAGCCAGTGAAAATAAAATAATGGAGTTAGAGATATGGATAAAAACCACTATTGTTGCATGATCTATTTTTTAGCCTTTATTTTTCTTTAATTTTATCGTATCTTATATCCTTCTACCTCTATTGTTTCTTCTATTATGGATGGGTGTAAACCTTAAGTTGTTGGGTGATGGTAGGCGAACAAAATTTATAATTCTTGAGTATAGATTTAATTATTTAAATATGTTGTTCAATTTTATTTGTTTTAATTTATCTATATTATATCATTAAAATTATGATATAAATATGATTTTGTTTGAAATAAATTATGTATTTTTACTATTACCCTGATTAAATAAATATTATCTCAATCATCTTGGTTCTTGATCACATTTATTGGTTAAACATAATACATATAAGGAAGTGTTATGATATTATCATGATTCTAATTAGGTAATAGTAGTCTCATTTGGATGAATGGGAATTTCAAAACCTGATTTTGTATTTCCATGAAATTCAATGAAGGATCACTAATGATTTAACAAATTTGAAAGAAAAATATATATTTAATGAAATTATAAGGTCTTTTATCATTAACAAAAAACATGATCAACTGTGATAATGGTAAAATTATTTTTAATTTTTTTCATTTATCAATTAATAAAAACATTTAATTAATTTGTAAAGGATTGTGATATCATTAAAAGTAAGGAAGCCAACCTAAAACCCCAGTAATTTTCCACTCTTATTAATTATTCTGAAAACATATACATCCCTATTTGTAAGAAATAATAATTATATTATTACACTATGATAATAATATTTAAGCACCTCACCAGGAAAAAAATGGTATTACCACTAATACAACATTTTTTAGGGAAAATTAAACAGAATTGTACACACCCCATAACATGATTCCATCAAAACATGGATCTATTTCCACAAATTAAATGTTAATCTAATATCTTTATGACTAGTATATCAAACAATGGAATCTTACCCTTTGATCCAACAATAGATAAAACCCTAATAACTAGGATTAGAAATATTTATATATATAATAAAATTGAGTAAATAAAGTTATATGATTCGAGTGAAACCTCTATTACTCATCTGATCCAACAATAATGGAAATTAACCCACAAAAAAATCTATGGGAGGTATATACCGCCATTTTTTCTAATAAAAAACCAAATCATGATTCCTGTTGTATAAAATAATTATTAATTTCAATTCAATATATTTCCAATACTACCATTGTCTCACTGTCTTGTTAGAAAAGACCTGAACCAACCTATTCAAGTGTTTGGAATATTATTCTAAAGATAAAAACCAATATGAGTAACTTAATAACATTTTATATTGATAGAAAATCCCTTTTATTTTGAGGGAGCTCTTGAATTGTGGTTCCACAGACTACAACTTAAAGAAATATGTGAATGGTATGATCTCCAAATATGTTTCTAAAATTAATTGCTCCTAGCCTCTCAGAGTTCCACAATATGGATGGTGATCTAGAAAATTTTAATTTAAAATAGTGAATATTTCAATTAGTATTAGAAAATATTTAAAATTAATGTGTGAAAACAATCCACATCAAACTATGTAAGAATATATATTCATAGTATATTTTTAAATTTCAAAGTCGTAAAATAAGATAATCCTATTCCATTCATAATCTACAGGTTTTTTGATTAATAAAGAATCCATAAAATCTATGTTTCTAATTGATAATATTTCATATAATTCACAAAATTTTGGAATACGATGAATTATCTCAAGAGGTATCTATGTGGTCAAAACCTCTTAATCATCATAATTAATTGAATAAAAACATGAATAATTAAAATCGTGGTAAAAAAGATGGTTACGAAACAAGTGAATGATCACTCTTACAAACACTAGATATGACTTTTATGTTCATCCCTAATCACTTTAATGTTCATGGTGATGAGGTACATTGTAGTCATTATTGTACAATCACATTCTCGGTACTGAAGTTTAAAAAAAGTAAACTATAGAGATAAGGGAAATTCTAACTATTATTTATGTGAACAAATCCAGGCTAGGATTCCCATTTCATCACCCTTTCCTGTAGTAATTCTAAAACACAACCCATTTCCAATAATCATACATGAAATAATACATAAAAATATTTTAAAGAACCATTTGATAAATAAAAATCATATTGATATAGATCATCTAGTGAACTAAAAGTTGAATAATGGTAGGGAATATATATTGATGATATAGAGAATACAATGATTGATTTTTCCTATTAATATAAAATCATTATGGATATGCTATTAAAAACCTAGATAGATATCCAACTCCGGAAATCCCTAATCCAATGTAATGTGTGAGCATGACCATCACTATGAGTGTAATGGTGATTCATACAACAGATTCCATTGGATATAATTAAGAACTAAATGTTAGTGATTCATAAAATTATATAAAAAAATTATGACAGGAAAACCCACTCAACAAAGGGAAGATGATAAAAAAGGAAGCATAACCCAATAAAATATTTTTGAAGGTATAAAAACAAACTCCCATGAAAATAAAACAAATTGAGAACCAATACATTCCCCTTCAATTCCCTTCTATATTCCATAAATCCTAGAATATTGATCAAGTGAAGCTCCAATGGGATATCAAATAGACTTTTAAAAATGATGAAATTAATATACATCTCATTGAATACATATATAAAATTCCCAAATATGATAAATTATTGAAATATATTTTTACCAAAATAATATTGTATCATGGGAATGACAAGATCATATTGGGGATAATTTTTTCACACATATCCACACCACTATTAACAATCATATTTCTTTATAATGGAAAAATCATTCTTTCTTACACTATTGGTTCTCTGAAATTTTTTCATTCATTGTGTGATCATGTTGCTTCCATTACTTTTATATACAATTCTATTTTTTTTAAACCTTGAAAATAGTTGAAACAATGACCAAAATAGTTGTATTACACTTAGAATATAGATCAACTATCTTCCTTGACAAAGTGTTGTAGGATGTTCTTGTTGGTTTAGATGGACTATTTTTTGGTAACTTTTATGTGCTCACTGTGGTTGAAGGAAATGCATAGTGATAGTTACAGAACATATTGTGTAGAAAATTCTTTAAAACAGACAAGATGATCATCATTACACCTGAAGAAACACATTTAATTGATATTAGACATAAATATTTTGACATCAACATCCATTTGATTATGAAAGAAATATTAAGCACCCATTCAATATTTAAAATAAATCATTAAGATGATGTTGATCCCATTTAAGACTCATATGTGAAAAGATAATTTTTGACCTTTTTAGATCACATCTCTACTAAAAATCCAAGGAAAAGTGAATACTAAAAAATTAGAAAATTATATTTTAAAATTTCAATATGAAATAACATATAAATTCATTGATAATTTACTAGAGGGAACTATATGATTACCATTACTATGAAAATTCAATTATTTTGAAGTGTGCAATTCGAATTCAATCTCATCTCTATAAAAATCCCCAAATATAGAATTAAAGACCCTCACATGTGATTTAGAATATGGGTATCATATAGAAGGATAAAATTTACTATAAATAATTATTAAAAACATGTTCTAATACTAATACAAAATTATAATTGACATTTAAAAAAGAATGTCCAAACACCTGGTGGTTATTATGATACATCCCTAGAATGAACCCCATGGTTTTTTCCCATATAATTTTTATAGAGGGGGACTCCAAAACTATTAGAAAACCCCAGAAAAGACTTAACCTAACCATGATATATGTTTTTTAAGAAATATATTGGAATTTTTTTTCAACCGTCCTAATATACCCATTCTTTAACACGCAAAGGGTATGTCCCATCCACACGATTCCTAAGAAAACTATTTTGAAAATATTAATAAATATTAATAATGATTCAATCACCGATATATTTTAGACAAATTTTATGAATTGAATATATAATTATGAACCAACTCACTAAAAAACACCACTTCCACATCCTATTAATTGACCAAATGATTGAATATTTAGTGGGTAAGACACATTACTGGTTTTGGATGGTTTTTCTAGATTTTTTAGGTATAAATTTCCACATAAGACTATCAGACAAAAAAATTTACCTATCTCTTTGAGAATATTTCTTACCATTGTATGCCTTTCATATTATTTAATGGTCTAGTTACATTTTATTTTTGTATGCGAAGCATTTTCTCAGATCGAATTAAGGACTTCCTAGAGTTACATCACGATAAATTTACTATTTTTGGATACTCATTTGATAATTTCATTGGGAATATAGAGTGAGTTTTGAAAACAAGAATAGAGGAAAATATTATTTTGATCATTTAGGATTGTCACTTCATGGTTTAAAAGGGAACTGTTCTAGGTCATATAATTTACAAAAATTCATTTTGGTAGATATTTCTATATTTGATGTAAAAAATTCTCATCTATATCCCACCTATGTGAAACATATTCTATCATTTTTTGTCCCTGTGGGATCTAATATATGGTTCATCAAAAGATTCAGTAATATTTATCTTCTTATTATGAGATTGATTTTAAAAGAATCTGAATTTGTCTTTGATGATGTTGGTAGGAAATCATTTGATGAGATAAATAATAAAATGATCACCCCACAATTTATACCACACACATATTGAAGGAATCCATTTGAACTACATTGGGATGACTCAAACAAATAAATGATAAAATCTCTCACTAAAAAAATTTATCGATGACCCAAATTTATAACATATACCTCAAGAACCATTGATGAATCTCCAATAAATTACACAACTAGTTAATAAAATTAGTTGTTTTAAAATTTAAATTTGATAAATTTATATCATATTTACTAGGAACTAATGTGTTTTAATTTTTATATCATATATAAAAAAGGTAAATAATGAAGAATGTTGATGACAACAAACAGTTGGTAAAATGGATACATCTATGGCAAGAGTTCAACTTCAAGATCAAGGACAAGATGGGATATCAATGTCTGGTTTTATATTACCACGGTAGACTTATATAACATTTTGAAATATATATTATAGAGCTAATACCTTATAATTATGACATACCTGTAGATCAACTCTATATAGTGGGAGGTGTAATATCATTGTATTATGATATAATAAAATATTTCTGCAAATCACAGGTACCATATCTATAAAACAATCATAAAAAATATATTATGGATAAAGATATTTTTTATATTTGTGGGGATCCATTTCAATGGAAAATATGTATTGATCAAGTCATAAGGGGGTTATTTATGGTAATTGAAATCGAATCTATATTTAGATTTTTTTTCATTCACTTATCTGGGGAGGCTACTTTGGTCCTCAAATAATAGCTTCAAAAGTCATGGAATCTAGAATTTATTGTCAAAAAATGTTTAATTATGCTTATGAGTCATAAAATATATTTGTTAAGGGTTAATATTTTGAAAATATATCTAAATAAAAATATATTCCTCTAAATCCTTTTTTTTGAAATAATTGAAGGTTAGGTAATTTATTTCATGGGACTCTTTTCTATTCCTTTTAGGAGTTCATACATTTTAATTTTTGTAGATTAGGTCTCTATATGGTCGGAATATAAGACCACCATGATTGATGATTCTAATTTTCTATGTGATTTTTCTAGTTCTAACATCATTTATAGGATCATAGTGCTAATGGCCATCATCAACGACTACGGGACTCCTATTTTAATATGAAACATGATTATATTCTTAATTTGTTTGAGTACATAAAAAAATATATACAACCTACCATATTGAGACAAATTCCCAAGATAAATTTTTAATTGGGAGAATAAAAGAGTCATGGTGAAAATGGATAAACCCATAAAAAGGGATAGGATATTTAGAATTGTATAAACCTTACGGAAAAAAACACAGTCTACATGACACTCATAAGTATGTTCCAATATTGGTAGATTTATGGAACATGTTGTATTCTACTAATGTGGTTAGTGTACATAGAATATTGGGGTATCAAAAAGATGAGTATGGATTTGGTGAATGCTTTAGAAGAGAGAAAACACTAGTTATCTAAGATTGAGAAAATAAAATATGATTCTTTTTAAAAATATAAAACATATAAAGAGTGAACTACATTAGAACATGAAAAATGATTTAGCAAAATAACATTCATCTAGGTTATAATGTTATACTCTATAAATCCAGAATAATGTCAATGATGTCTAAGACGTGTTCTGTGTGTGAAAAAAAAATTATAGTTAATAATATATATCAATCTGGTTCCATTAAAATAAATAAATATTATGGAAGCCCACTGAGTTTCAAGGAGAAGCGATTGAAAAGTTCCATCAGAATATACCCCACAAAATAGTGGAGCTCAAACTTCTCTAACCCATCTACAGTTTCATCCCATTAGTTTAGGTTGAACAAATTACATTAACCAAAATCACTTATGAGAGGCAGCCTAGGATTTATTATTTTAATATTTCAGAATCTAGGATAAATTCAAATATGATATTCATCCATTCAAATTCAATGGAATGATTCCTACACTACAATGAGTTTTTATAGGACCACCATGAAATAATTCAATAGAAAACCCTAATCAATAAGAAGTAAGTAGAGAATAATTTTAATATTAAAAGGGTGTTCATTCTTTCATTCATTATGTATCCATCCTGATACATATTTATGGAATTTTTTAAAAAAAAATATTATAGCAGTTAGTTAAGTAATATGAATTTCAGTCCCACATTAGAATTTATTTACCTGACATATATATAACACATGATTTTCATTGGAATAATTTGATTTTACGTTTTAGATTTCAATGAAAATAATACTGAATGAGTAAAATAAATAATTTAATTATTAATTTCAAACATGGATATTAAATTTATAGAACATGATTTAATATAACTTATTGATTCATCCAATTGTAATTTTCATACCAAATTTTACACATTCAAATTCTAAAGACCATTTATATTGATTTATTATAATTATTCTTTCCATGAGTGATTTTTCCAAATCATATGTTCTATTCCTGAGAGGATATATAGACAACGTACTTCTTTTTTTTATCTTGAGTGGCCTTGGGGAATCCCACACAATAGAACATGCATTGAATCGTTTCAAACCCATGACTCTTCAAAAGAAAATTCAGTATGGATGAGGATTTTTTTTATTATCCATATCTATGAGACCTAATTTTACTAAAATCATTGTTTATCCCTTAAAGGCCATGAATTCCATTATTAATAATGAGCCATGATTAATGATTTTTTTCCATTTCTATACTTATATATGTATTTTCATTATATTTGACACAAAAAGTGTGGGGATGATAGGAGTAATGGTAAAATGGGTGATTTACATTGGATGGAAAAACTATGGGGTTCTAAAAATGGGTAATGAGAATGTAGGTTATTTCATGTGTTATACTATTTATTTATTTTCGTTTAAGAACAAAATAAGAAATGGAAATATAAAAAAAATTAATGTGGGTTGTGACTTGAGAGTATCCAAAAACACTATTACAACAGATATGATTTTTAAAATATGTGGCTAGGTGGTGGATATGATATTCATCCTAAGAATAACTTTTAAAAAAATTTAAAAAGGGATAGATAAAATTCATTATGGATGAAATTATTCATTATTCCTACATTAATCAATTAATTTTACATTGAGGTTGGTTAAAATGTGAGTATCTACAGTGAAATAGAAAATTTTATTACACTTTTACTTTTGATCTTGTGTATTACACTTTAGAAAGGCCTCTTCATTTGACACATAATATTTAAAAATTCATTCATATAGGTTTTATACCTATGTTTCATTATATCCATGATTGAAAATACTCCTGATTTTATTGGAGATTTTTTTAAAAGGTGGATAAAGTAGTTCCATTTCAATCCTATGGAAATGGAAACAGTTTTCATTATTTGAAAATCAATACAATGAAATTTTTATCACAATTTATGAGAGAAAAGATTTAAAAGTGGGTAAATAATGACTAGGAATGTTTAATAATAAATTGGGGGGGCATTAATTAATGAATTTAGTGAAACCACCATGTTATAAAATAGATAAATCGATATACATGGACTAGTGGTTTCTTTTAAAAAATAGATGTTAAAATGACATTTCAGGTGGAATGTAATATTTTGGGTTTCCATTGATATTTTTTTAATTTTATTTCATGAATTTTAAATAATGGTAACATTGGGGGCATGTTGAGTTCAATGTGGATATTTAATTATTGAGGAAAATAATTATTTAAGTGTGATGTTATTTGATAGACAAATATTTTCATGAAATTTTTTAACAAATTCTCATAATTATATTTTTTTAATAAAAATACCATATAATTAAATGTTTTATTAAAAAGTGTTAAATTAAAAATTATAGTTTAAAATAATTTAAAATGAATAAAAAAATTAATTTTATTTTTGGTATTTATTTTAGAAATTATAAAGAAATTATTAAGATATATTGAATTTTTTGTTGTAAAAAATGGGTCAGCCTAAGGATAGCTCCCAACATATAGGCCAGACACCACATAGCCGCACAAAGTGGATCGGTCAACTGTGAATCCCACTAAGAGGGTTTCAATGGTTAGTAGGTTTTTTTGAACCATATAGAGGATCCCACAACAGACATAGCTGGAATAAGAATGGGGGCACAAATAATCTATGTGCAGCCGTGGGAGGTAGGATTCAATTGGGGTAAGTCCATTGCATTGGTTAGGGGACCTATACCCCCAATATGGATACATTTCCCGGTTTCCATAATGATATAATATAAAATTAAGATCTACAATGCAAGAAAATTCATTGTGGGAGACACTAAGCTTAAATAATATTCCTACTAACCAAATTGATGTTGTCAGATCTCATATTCAAAAATCGCACAATCAAATAAAACATGTTGTTGCTTACTGATTACTATAGTCTCAGATAGTGATTAATTCCATCTAAAATTAGTATATATTTCAATGGTCATCATCTATAGATGTTGGGATATGAACATATCTCTATGTTGTGGACTGGAATTATGTTACATAACCTATGGGGCCTCAAGTGATCACTATTAACCTATTTGAAGATACAAAATCGAATTCATGAGAATGACCAACCAATCCAGACACCATGAAGTATTGATGGCTTGCATAAAGATCAAATAATCCCTTCTAAACACATTTTACAATGGTTTTTACATAAATATAGGGTGTTCCATTATATATCAATGTTTTCCATGAAGGATATTCTACCATGGGAGATGGAGGGAGGGGATATTTCGTTCGTTCTACCATTTCTATCTGTAACTAGTACAATAATGGTCCACTATCATTGAAGAGGATATGATACTAAACAAATTTGATCTCCATTTTGAAATATCGATGTAGTTCCCTCACTACAGTAGCCTGGAGTAGGTTCCATACTTTATTACAATGGTGTGATTATAAGGAATCAAATCATGAAGGACTAATATGTTTTTCTGTCTTGAAGAACCATATTAAAACAATGAAACCCTTTTTATATTATGAATAAAATTTTAAATAAAATAAATAACTTATGATAAAAAATATCATCCTCAAAACTCATTCCAAAAATGTGTCTTCATTTCATAGGGGAAAGGAAATAAAAATATATTGAGCTCAAATTCATTGTATGGGTTAATTGTAGAAGAATAAATAATTAATTAATAAATAATAATTATTTTGGAAATCTATATTACTTAAAAACCTTAAAAATATAAAATATCATGATCATAAAATGGCATAAATAAAATATGATCAATAATTCTATATAAATAATAATATGAACTTGAAATTGACCGTAGATATTCTATCTAATCAATTAATAACATTGAATAAAAATAATTATTGAAAGAATGTTATTCAATATCTGAAATATGAAGATATATCCCCAATATAATTACTATAAAAATGTATCCTCAAGAATTTTTATTATATATGGGTAGAAACTATCCCGATTTGTGTCAATTTCTATCCTCCTGAAAGTTTAAAACATCTTAGAGTCAAATACAATAGGTTTTCGCCAACTGGTTTTGTCACCTGAGTCATTTGAGGCATGGAGGTGATTTCATTATTAGGACCCCATACCATATAACTGTTTCCAAAACATTCAAAATATTTTAAATAATAATATTATGTCATAAAATTTCTTTCATACCATGTATCTCTGTCAAGTAAAGGATACATATTTGTCAATATTTCCCAAATAAATCATATAACATCCATATTAAAAAACATTTCTAAAAATGATTAAAATTTTATGAAATAATAATATCCATCATACAAGAATATTTATTTTTAAATGAAATAAAATTTCTAATGAAAAATTATTACAGAAAGGTGATTGTTACAAGATAATGTTAACAATCTCAAAAGGAATTGAGATTTTATGATAAATTTTACAATTTGTTAATTTTCAATTAAAATCACCATAGTTGTTATAATTAAAATAGAAAAAAAAATAACACTAATTAGGAATATATTCTTGATATTAAATGTCACATTTAAGTATATAGAGCACACAAAAAAGCGAAGTTGTTAATATGGCAAGAATCTTATAAGAATAAATTTTATGTTAGAAATCACCTTACAACTATTCAAACATTTGAATCAAAAACCAAAATAATAATAATAATTACGTAAAAGATTTAAATACCTTTAATATAAAATAATTAATGATTTAATATATCAATAGTGTCATTACATACACCATACAAAAGAAGTATGTGCTAAATATGACATTTATCTCAAATAGGTAAATAGTGAAATGAAAATTCCTTACCATTCATTTCATACCTTTTAAATTCTATTTAAAAAAATTTACAACAATTTTAAGAATAATATTAACTAATTAAAGAAAAATAATCACATTAATAATATCATATATTATATATTTAAAATATCTTATTAGCCATTTTTCAATAATATCTCATTATTTTCAAAATTTCATGTGTTAATTACGTGTTTTTTTATGTTTGGACTTGTTACTTTTTATACCTTTTACTTAAATAATGATTTAATACTATATGGAATATAAAACATGATATAAATTTAATATAAATTCATAATATATTCATTTATGGTTTCTTTTAAAATTTGGAGAAATTAAATCAAGTACTCCATTCATGGAGAATGTAGGTCATATGTACACATGAATGATGTTTTCATTTTACTATCATATTAAAATAATAAAATATAATGTATACATATTTTTATAGTAATTATTGTATCATATTTATTTTATATAAAACACATATGATTATTAAAACCATCCTTAATACATTCCATCTAATTTGTTAATGAATCATGTCACTTTAAGGAGGAGGGGGTCTAGACAACTAGAGACGATGTTATCATATTCCCACAAAATTTAAAGAAAGAAGGTATGTGTTATAAAATAATTTAAGAAGAATAAATACATTATAAATATCATATATATATATATAATATTAACAATAAATTGATCATTATTTCCAATCATTATTGGTGTCAATGGATTATTTAACTACAATGGTTCATGAGGCGGTAGTCTGTCGTACACAAAAATGAAGGTTGGGTGTCCCATTTGATGAAAGTGTACGTAGGTATAGGCCAGAAAATTAGGATTAAAACATATCAGTATATTGGTGATTATGAGGTTATTATATAGAATATATATATTAATAATTGTGTTGTATATAAAGAAATAATATAGAGGATCTTGTTGAAAAACAATACCTCTTTTTCGGGTAACTCGTTTTAGTTTACAACGGAGTACTTCCATGGATTTATTAAATCCCATAGTGATGATTATAGGATGATCCTAGCTATGTTGTTAGTTTATTTGGTAATTTTCCTTATGATCCACGGATCTTGATAGGTGTGAAAATGTTTGTGGGGGAGTGAGTTCCCTTTTATAGTGGAGGAGGAGTGATATTCTTTTAGATATAAAAATTTAAACACTATTGGGTCGTCCAGATTACATCATGTTCCTCCAATAATGGAACAAATTCTATACAAGGAGTTATATGGAATTAATATGTAAATACAACAGGGTTTTGAACAATTTTTATGTCATTTCTCTACTAATGATTCAATTTTAACCCCTCGGTAGACTCATTTTCACCTTAATCACTGTAATTAATTCTAATTACATTCACTATTATTTATAGAAAATAAAAATATTTCCTCACTATAAATTATAATTTATTATTATTAAAAATATTTAATCTATTTTTCAAAATTTAATTGGAATACAAGGAAAAAATTATTTTAAAACTAATCCCACAACGTGATGGGAAATTGGGGTTTTAAAGTGAAAATGTCCAAAAGATTATAATGGTTTTATATGAAAATTCATTATAAAAATGATTAAAATTTATGAAATAGTATTAATATGTATAAAAATTATCTAATTATTCTTTATAAAAAATTAAAAATATAATTTTACACTACGAAATATTTTAATGAAAAGTAAATTTTCAATTAGTATTTATTACTTTTACCTATTTAACAGGAAATAAAATTCATAGAAAATAAAAATAGATCACCCTAATATAATTTTGACAATATGTTTTCACAAATTAAGTACATTTTTTCATAAAAATTTTCAAAAAGTTCAAAAAATTATTTTTAATATATCTGAGCCAATTAAAAATGGAAAAACAAAATTTATAAATTTAATTCTTTTTTATAGGTAAAATTGGATTTTTTTGTTATCATATATCTATCAAATATCTATGATTAATATAAAAACATTTATTGAATATATAGTATATAAATTCATTATGATAATTCACTAATAGTAATAAATTATTTTTTATAAGATAAAACCCAATTGGTTAATAAAAATAGTTTTTTACATAAAAACATTCCCTATATATTATGTTGATTTTTTATTCAGTTATAATTAATTAGTCACCAATAAATTATGAAAAAATGTGGTAACTATATTTTAAATATTTTTATATCCTTTTTCATACCTTCCATTATAATTGTTAGTTGATAACTGTCATACTAAATAATAATAATAATATTTTACTGTATCTTGGAAAAACATGGTATTTCCTATAAAAAATGTTATCTAATGAACTCAGTAATGTGGGTAACACAGGAAAAATCGGTGTTTCATGTAACTCAAGATGATATCAGTGTTATTTATAGTTTAATCCTTACTTTTTTTTTAAATCTATCAACAATAAAATTATTCCAAATGGAAAAAATTAAAATTGCATGGGACAATACATTCTCCATATCTTAAAAAATTATTTCATCTAAATAAAGACTTGATATCAATAGTAGAGGGTTGTATAGGTGTAAATACCATTATTTAATACTCACATCATATATAGTGATTATAAAAAATCTTTCTAATTTTTTGGAATGGGAAATCTAATGATCACCATAAATCTAATCTTTAGAATATGAGAAAATTAGTGAAAACATATACATGGAAGAGAAATATATCTATGATGTTCTGATAGAGTGTTATTGATAAAATATTTTGGAGAATTTTTTCCATATCAAATCCATTGAATAGAAGTGTTCTCTGAGGAAATTTATATCATAATAATTGATGATAATAATACAACATTTCCTTTTCAAATCTCTTTTCATAGAGTTGTGGATTTCTTTTACACTCAATGATTGTAATGAAATATTCTGACATGATATATTTTTATTTAATAAACACAGTCTTATAATTTAGTCATTCCTTTTATATATTTATACATAATTTCAATGAATAAGTTTCATCATAGTGTGAATTGATAAATTAATCTCTAAAACATCAGCCAATGTTCAATATAAATCATTTCATATATTTTCACTATATGAACCGTATATGTATTATGATCCAAAAAATTATAATTAGTTCTAAGGTATTTAGTAGTATCCAATTTACAATATCCATATCAATCATATATTTATCCAAAAATAAATTTATTAATATTAAGAACATATTAATGTTTATCTTTCCCTTAATCATGCCTTTAGGAAAAAAATAACATACTACTAACTAACCATTCATTGTAACATTCATCTTATTCTCTCAAATCTGAAATGAAATAATACTATTGTGTAATCATTATATACTTCATAATTCATATGATGATAACATCATTAACAAAATAATTTTACAATATTTTTCACAGATCCAAATATAAAAGTGCATTAATAATTCAACGTTACTGTATCAATAGTTATGATTGACCATGATCCCTTAGCTTCTTATGAGTTATATTCCCTTTATAATTATGGAATTTATTTTCATAGAGACTTATTTATGTATAGATGAAAAATTTAATAGAGTACCACATTTTATCAATATTTTTATAAAAAAAATACACTTCAAGTGTAACTTTTTCCATTTCACCACATCCCAATGCAAAAAATTATTATCTCAAAAGACTTAATCTATATCTCACCTAACATTGGATCAGTAGTCCCACTAAATTATAGGGGCCTCTATCTCATTAACTTGTCTATCATTAGAGAATCTCACAGTGGAATTGGTTTCTCCATTAGGGAAATGTTATGATTCTTAACATGATTATGATTCTCTAAAAAATCCCTGACATTCTATATTCCAACACCATCTATATCTACATTCTCCGAAGGTAAACCACTATATTGGCCATGACTAATCATACTCTTCTTCCATCCAGGTATTATTTTTTAGTAATGTTATTTAATAGATTATATCATATAATTTTTAATTATAATGTATAATATGATAACTAGTGAAATACATATTATAAATTGAAATATTTATACATATCTAATCACATAATTATAAACACGTTTTTATAGGGATGTTATTCGAAAAATGTCATCAAAGTATATCAATGGGTTATATTACCTAATCTATGTTTTCATATATCTTGTTTCCTTGGTTTCTACTAATCTTCTTTTAAAAACAATTTTAGCTCATGAACCCCAATATCCCAAAGATATTACCTTACATTAATTCATTGGTTTGAAATCATGGAATCAAATCATAAATGAATGATCTGATTAGATGTTTGTGAGAAATTTTTTTATACATTATATAAATTTTATATTGGGGATATAATGTTAAATAATATACATAATGGAATTTAATAAATTTTATCCATGGAACACTTTCCACAATTTCATATTCATATCCTATGGGAAAGGAAACAAAATAATGATGATCTAAATGCTATGAAATGGTTATGCATAATGGATGCTATCATAAATCAATAAGGAATAATCGACATTGAATAGTAAATTATTCATTCATGTTCCAATTAATCAATAAATTGATCATAATTTGGATGGAATAAAATATGATAAATAATTCCATATAAATAATATCAATATCTGAATATAGACTATGGATATTATAATGAATAAAAAACAGAAGGTATAAAGATAAGGATTAAATGCATCATTTTGGATGTATGAAATATAATGAAAAGTCCTCAATAAATTATTCATACTGATATATCCCCATAGATATTTATTTCTATTGGTGGAATCCTGTCTTATTTTTGTAAAGATCTTTCCTACCTAAAACTTAAAACATCTTGGAATCAATCATGAAGGGTTTATTTCCATATGATTTTATCTCATGAGACTACTGATTCATCGAAGGGGATTGTATTAACATGTCCACATACTATTTAATTAATTTCCATAACATTCCACTTATATTGAATAATCAATTTAAATTTTAATCAATGAAACATATACAATACCATTATTTAGTAAAGGATACAAATTTATCAATATTTTCCCAATTAGTCATATAACATTCAAAGTAAAAACAATATGTAAAAAATGTTCAAGATTTAATACATAATCATATACATCATAAAATAATATCAATATTAAAAAAAATTATTTAAAAAGAAAATTCATAACAAAAATGTGATTGTTATAAGATAAATATTACAATCACAATATAAACTGGGATGTTATGATATATTTTACCACATTGTAATTTTCTAGTCAAATCGCCATAGATGATATAATTAAATGTGGAACATAAAATAAAATTAATTAGGATTTAAATCCATGATACTACATTTCATATTAAATTATATAAACCACACAAAATAAAATAGTGTTCAATATGGCATAATCCTTGCATAAATAAAAGTGACACTAGAAAACCCCATACAACTGTGGTAAAATTTCAATTGGAAACACCAAAATTTATAAACCAAAATTTATAATTTACATAAAATTAATATAAATAAATTCATTATATAAAATATTAAAATAGGGAATATATAAACCAAATGAAATAAGTAAGGGGTGAATATGTCATTTATCTCACAGATATAATTTTTTTTGATGAAAATCCCTTACCTTAAACATTTTTATGGTTGAACTCTCATTATCATATTTTGTAATAGTTTTAATAATTTTAATAACATATTCCAAAACTATAATTATATTTCTAGTATCACATATTATCTTATTATAATACCATACTACCCATTAGTTAATAATGTCCCATTATTTTTAATATTTTGTGTGTTAATTACCTTGTTTTACGAGTATGTTTTAGGTAGTTAGTTCTTGTTCATTTTTCATTGATCATGATTTCATATTATTTAGAATTAGTAACACGATTTAAATTTCATATATACTATTTATATTTTTTCTTATAGTTATTCATAAAATAAAGATATATGAAATGAAGTACACAATTAATGGAGCTGGTAGGTCGTACGTAGGCATTAATGTTTTTTTGATATTTTTTCATTTTCAAAAACATTTAAATGATATATATTTATATTATATTTAAGGTAACATATTTATTTCATATAAATCACATATATTTATTTAAACTATATTTAATACATTACATGTAAATTTTTAATGAATCGCATTGCTTTGAAGAGGTGGTAGTCTACACGTCCAAAACTGTTGTCATCGTACTCCCACAAAATGTATTGCATGATGTAATGAGTTATAAAATTATTATAAAAGAATAAATTAAATATAAATTTATTATATTTTATATATAAATAATAAATACATGATTATATCCATCCCTTAATGGTCGTAATGGAAGAACAAACGACATTGGTCCGCGAGGCATTACTCCGTCATAAAGACGAATGATTATTCTAGGCCCGATTTTATTGAAGTGTGTGTAGGTGTAGATTATCCCCTTTAGATAACAAAATAAATTTATATTTATTATACTGAGTTTATTATATAGAAAATATATAATAACAGCTGAATAAGAATAGATAGAAAAAAAAACAAAAGTGCTTGTTGAAAAATGTTACATATTCTTTACATAAATCCTTATTTTTTATAGTAAAATAATTGCATAATTTTATATATTACAAAATTAGGGAATGTGGAATGATTTCTGGAATTTATATAGTCTATTTTGTTAGGTTATATAAGAGAAACATTTCATAATATATGTGAATAAGTGAGGGGGTTACTTCCTTATATTAGTTGGGCAGAGTGGCATTCTTGTTATTATAAAAAAGAAATTATTTTTAGGAGGTATCTCTTACATATCATTCCTCTAATAGTGATCCGAATTCAAAAGAAGAGATTATATGGCCTTTATATGGATTTTAAATAGGTTTTTATGTTTTTAGATCATTTGGACACATAACATAAATGTTTAACCACTAAATAGAATTATTTTCACCGAAATGACTATAAATAATTATAATTATCTTCACTAATATTATTTTTTAGAAAATAAATTTAACATAATAAAATAATAAAATTATTGTGATTCTATTAATTTAATACATTTTCCAAATCCAAAACATATAATTGGAAGAAATTAATTTCTAATTAGCCAAACAGACGTCATACGAAAGGGGGTTTTTAATGTTTAAATATAGAATTGTTTACAGGTTTTTATATCTAAATTCAATATTATATTTAATAAAAGTACCTAAATTTTATTAATTTATCTAAAATTTATCGAATAATACTGTAAAATTTAAAAAATTTATTTAAAAATATTATTTATTTTGCTAAAAATCCATATTTAAATTAAAATTTAGTATTTTCACTATTCATAAAAAAAGTGAACCATGACATACAAATACCAATAGTTCCAAATATGATAACTATGAAATTAATCTTTAAAAAATTAATTTTATTTTATCGGTTAAAATTTATAAACTTTTAGAAATTTGGATTTAAAATAGGTGCACCATTAAAAATCAGCAAAACTGGCATTTCAAATATACAGTTTTTATAGGAATATTTATATTTTTATTAAATTATGTCTATCATGTGTATTGAATGAATCTAAAAAATGTTATTAAATATATAATAAATAAATTTTTTAAATTTTTTATCTAATTGTAACTAATTAAAAATGTTATTATAAAAACACTTTTTCCATAAAATAGTTTTTATATTGAAACTTTACTTTTATATTAAATTTTTTTCATTATTCATTTAAAATTAATTGGTCACCAAAAAATAATATTAAAATGTGTACTATATATTTTCCAATTATTGATATTAATTTCCATACCATTCATTATAATAGATATCTAATATCTATCATATTAAATAATATTATGAATATTTTATGATAGTTCAGTAAAACTAGGTCTTGTGTGTAATGCGAGCTATCGAAATAACTCTATATCACATGTAACATATGAAATGTCACTTTTTTTGCTCGAAAATATAATACCAATGTTGTGTGAGAAAAATCATAACTTTTTTTATAACAAAACCAAATAAAAAAAATAAATTTATTCAAAAAGTAAAATATTGTGCAGTCTTTGGGTGTGAAAAGAGATGTCGTTGAGACAATGATTGATTTTATCTACCATTGAGACAATATTAGAATTGATATACCACTAATACATTAGAAATGTGATCCATACGTGAGTAAATGGTAAATATGTTGGAATCACCCCCCATGTATGACCTACCGTCATGTTCTACCCAGGTGGAAAACATGGTCATAGATGCATATTGTGAGTAATTAAGTACACTTCCACAGTAGTTGGCAGAAAGATATTTTTCCTAGAGTTACCACAATTGTGAATAGTTAATCATTAGGATTGATCTATAGTTTAATAACCATATATTTTTTCACTTTATTAGTAGTTGTAAATACCTACATGTAGAATTGTAAAGGTAGATGCTGATGCTGTTACTGTGGAATATGAGTAAGAATTAGAATTTTAAAATGTATAATAATTTATAATATTATAAACATAAAATATTTTAAATCATATGACAATCTATTGACTCGAGATAAATGGGTTTTGAATGAGATAGATAGAAGGAATTCTCCCTATATAAATATAATGATTTTGGTTGTCACATATGTGGTTTATTTTTATGTATTTTCATATTTAATTTGTCCTTATCAGGATTCAATGTCTATCCTGATTATTTTACTAAAAATGGGGTTTTTTGATCCTACAACAAGTGATGAAATTTTGGATAATGATTAGTAGGAATATTATTCTATATTATAAAAGACCATGAACCCTTGATAGTGGCACATTGTATACCCCATGGCCTACCAAACTGGTGTGTGGTTAAATGTCCCCCCAGACCAGTGGTTTTGTCTGAGGAATATATTTAATCACATGATCATGTGGGATCCTTCAAAAAATTGTATGACCTATTTTCCTAATGTACATAGGATGCACACTGTTATTAAATGATTTCCAAAATGTTACATCCATACCATGTGGCATGTCCTGGTCCTTAAAAATTTCAAATATCCTAAACTCACCTCCATTCTTTTTAAAACAAATATAATATATATCACCACCGATAGGTATTTATAAACATATTAACCTCTACCAAATTACTTTCCTCCCTAGTATCCCCAAATTATTTATGGTTTTGGTTTGGAAACTTTAATAATCATCATGTACGTCTATCTATTCTCCATTTTCATCCTTTTTCATGTTTCCTTCTTCCTACTCCATGGTATCATCGATTTCTTTCTGGTTGTTGTGACTAATGTGGGATTAATATTTATTTCTTTAGTTAATCATAAATGTTTATATAATAACCATTCCTTTATAGGGCCTCTTTGTGGTGTGATAGTTCTTTTCCTCAAGATTTAAGAATTTTCTAATATTGAGGTTGGTAATTCCAATATTTAGCATTTTTTGATTAATTTGGTATTTCTTATTTTATTCCTAAAAGTGTTTTAAGTATCGTTTGTGTTGTGTGAATCATGTTGTCAATTTTTTCTTGTGTGTTTAAAGAAGATTTTCCAAAGGAAAATTCATGTTTTTTTGGATGTTTCTATAATAGGACATGTGGGTGGTGTAAGGGGCATTTAAAATGGTTTATTGGAATTGGTATTCCCAATATTGGATATGTGTTTTAATTAGTGGAGGTTCTTATGACATGAGAAGATAAAATTCAGAAAAAAAGGGAATCTTATGTGACTAAATGGGTTGAATTAGACTAAATGATATATAAATTGATTGGTTCAGGGCCTAGTTACCTTTAACGTGATTTATGCAACATCATTAATAGATAATTTTATGATGAGTGAATACCCCTAGACCTTTGTATGTGTTCCCCTCTTGTGGATCAGGCATTAGGATATTGCGGGTTGTGCTTTCTATTCATTATTCTATTAGGTACCACGTTTCTAGGATCCCAGTAACACTATTGATTTGGGATTAACTATGGTATTAATGTTATGATATTATTTGGGATTATATCTTGGTTGAATGTGATTTTCCACATGGATTTAAATTGATGTTTTATTTAAAAAAAATTCTCTCTTATTTCTTAAAACTATCATGGAGATTTATGAGATAATGTTTTGTTATAGAGTCCTTCCATTGGGTGGTATCCAACATATAATTGACCATGAACCATTATAAAACCTCTTGATGTATGTAGATATTGTTATTTATTACCCAGTAAAAGGAAAGAGTATTATATTGGTGAGGGATGATCCAGTTGTTATTGTTCCACTTATTTCACGTTTTCTTATAGGTGTCTTTAGGTTGTTGTCTATATTGTTTCATGGAGGATCATGGTATTTTTTGGATCCCCTCTTTGATCTTAGTTTTTTTTAATATTGTAAAATTATTAACACGTAATAGTGAATCTTCTTTTGGTTATGGTTATGATGATTTTTTATTCTTTTTGAATGTTTGTTTTTTTCTCATGGGATAAATCACTTTGAGAAGTAATGTTCAATTCCTAGAAAATAGTTTTTAGTTAGTGGGGATTAAGAATGCCCTTAGGGCCATTTCATGGGTTGGGATGGGTGTCATGATGGATGTGAACCCAGAATAGTTTGTGGTATAATGGTATCTGGGGAGGTTTCACCCATTCTTTGGGTCATGAAATTTTGAGGAGTATAGATAAACATGAACAATGATTTTTGGGGCATGAGGTTCAACTTCAATGTAAGTTTTTTTAGGCCAAAACACCTTGTGATAGACATTGTGTCACCACTGGAGGTTGGGATTTGTTTTTACTTTTTATCTAAGTGAGATAAATATATGTCATAATATTTATAGACACCAAGCATGGGTGATGTGGGTTGGATTACTATTGTAATTTAATATGGTTTTGGATTATTTTTGGAAGTGTTTTGGATTTTTTATTATTACAAAAAATTTAAGAATGGAATTTTGATGGATTATCATTATATTTGTTTCTAGACATTGAAATATTCATCCTCAGATACTTCTTGTGTGTCCATGGGAAGAGGGAAAAGAGTCTTCACCCTCACAATTTGATTATAGACTAGTGGAAGTTGTTGTTCAGGTTGTCCAAGTGTTGGGTCAGGGAGTACTCCATGGTCCTACTCCGGTCCAGAAAAATAAACCTGGTCTAGTAATTGAAAAATAATAGGGTTTCCCATGGAATATTACTTCGTACATTCTAGGTATTACATAACCTTATAAAGCTAGTGATTGGATTGAGAATATTGATGGTATGTTTGGGTTTATTGACACTCCCAAGGTAGTCAATGTAATGTGCGTTACATTCCAGTTTGAATGTCTCGATCAGAGTTTATGGGACATAATAATTCAAGCCGGGAAGCATGTGTAGATAGGTTGGAAAGATTTCAAGGCTAAACTCAAATAGAACTATTGTCCGCAAACCATGGACATGGGTAAGACCTAAGAGTTTCAAGATATTTTATATGGGATCAGAGCATGTTGAATTATTTCAACTATTTGGTTGTGCTAGACTATTTCTCAAATGACATCATTTCTAATTAGTAGCTAATGTCTCAATGGTTTTAAATAGGGTTTTATCAGGATATCAGATCTGAAGTCATTCTCATCAAGTTAATGATATATGTATTGGTGTTTTATTGTAATTTAAAGGTGGATATTGACTATTCTAGAAAGTCTGGTTTCTCAGGACATTTTCTTAGTAGGGGTCTGGGTTGTGGTCATTCGTATGAGAAGAAGAGGGTGATTGATGAGAATGATTAGATGGGAGGTGGTATTTCTAGAAATATTTCACATATATTTTCATATTTTTCTTTTGATTTGGAATATGTCATGTTACACTGATGTGGAAAAGTTGGGAATATGTGATTGATAGTTTCATCTCCCCCGAGGACCTGTCATCGGTGTAGAATTAGTGAGAACATGAAGTAGTCGGGTAATGTTAATGTTCCAAATAAAGGTGTATTATGTTCTATTATTAAATAGTGGTATCATCCCATTCAAAACCATCTATGATAGTGGGACCTCATTTGAGTGGTTTGGTGACGGTTATTCATCACCTTCTGGGTATATTAATCTTAAGGTAAAGAAATATGTGAGTCGTCATTCTCAAGATCTGTTAGAGGCATGAAAACTTCATCTTATGGATCAGACACTAGTTTAATTAGTTACTGGACATGAAATTTTTTAATGTACAATTATTATTGTATCATCCATTAATATCATATATTTTTTTATAGGCACCTCTATTTCTTTTATTTTAGCCTGTTTTTTTGGACCTAATTAAATTTATATTTATGCTTATGTTGTATGTGATGGATTTGTTATCACCTCTTTGTTTGAAGGGGGTGTATGGTTAATATATGCCCATAATTTCAAATCACACTTTTAGGGTTTGAGTTGGAATGGAATTTCCTAGTTCTAGAAATGGACCTCTTCATCATGATCCTCATTATGGATTGGATCATGCGTTTTTGGGTGCACATCATATTCTTCAGCAAAATAATTAGTTTTTTAGAACCTAATGGGGGTTCTCATGTCTTCCATGGGGAATGGGATCCTTTGTTAAGATGTTTAGGAACTCAACTTCCATAATTTCAAATAACCATTTATCATATATCATTTCTCATGATAGAGGATAATGGTAGTGGTTCTGTGGGTGGGTTACCTCCTTTTGTGGATGATTTCTGATAAGTATTTCATTTACCATTAATTCTAGAATAGAGAGATATGGAGTTCACCATCATGTAGGAACTATGAAAAAAATAAGATATCTCTTCCCTCATACCATTTGTCCCCAACCAAATTTTGGGAATTAATCATACAACATTATAAATTTGAATCCAAATTATTTATTCACCTGCGAATCTCACCATGGGATCCCCAATTGGATTTTCATGGAAGGAATATGGATCTATTCAGTTATTTATCAATTATTGTTGTTTGCATATGGTAAAGATCATGAATAAGTAATCATCCCCCTATTTATGACCTTTTTGATCAGTTTATGGGAGAATGGTTGTTTTTCAAGATCGATATAAGTTTATTCTACCTCCATGTCTGACATAGGGAGGCGATTGTTCCTGAGAGAGATTTCTAAAGTAGGTATGAAAATTTTTAGTATTTGATCAGGCATTTTGGGATAAAAATTATCTATCATTTTTCATGTATCCCATTGATATAGTGTTATATTAGTACCTTCATTAATTCTATTTGGTATTTTTTGACGAAATCATTCTCTACTCTTGGGTTGAAAAAGAGTGTGAATGAAATTTGAGGATCATGTTTGGGAACTCCTAGATATCATCGTCATTATGCTATGATTTCCAGGGGTACCTTCTCGATCATGGAGGTGAGGTTTCTGGGTCATGTGATTTCGTAACGTGGGGTTTTTTGGAATCAATGAAGATTGGTGCATCTATGTCATTGTAGAAATTGAAGAATGTTTTCAAGATCATGAGATTTTTGGTCCTATAAGGGTATTATAGGAGGATCTTTAGAGATTTATCTTATCATGAATCGAATATGATTATGCTTAACAAAAATATGGTAATGACTGATTAATGTCCATAATTAAGATAATCATTCCAAGATCATAAAAATTGGTGGAACACATCCCATATTTTTTCATTCTGTAACATGGAAAGCAAACTATGGTCAACAATGATGATTCAAGTATGGGTTCTGGGTGTTTTTTATTCCCGGATGACCATGTGGTGGTATATTCTTCTCAATGAATCTAACCACATGAGAAAAATTACCCAACCCATGACCTTAAATTAAATAGGTGATGTGTTCATGGCCGAAATGGAATCACTACTTCTTCGATGAGAAGGTTGTGGTGCACTCATAACATAGGTTCTTGACATACATTTTTTCCATGAAGGATATAAATTTGAGGTAGTTTCGATCGATTGAGTATCATTAACATTTTATTTTGATGTCCCCTATACCAAAAGAAAATTTAGTGCGGTGGAATATGCATTAAGAATGAAAATACAAATACTAGTTGTGAACGAGGCTAGTGACGAGAGGAATTTGTAAGGTCTCTTTACCCAGACAAATCTGGAGACCATATAGAACTAAATATGTGTGTTCTTGTCCATTGTTAAGAAATCACCCTCCCATCATGAATTTATTTGGTATGATAATCTTAGAGAAATTATGTTACAGTAATCTATACAATTATTAAATAGTGGAGAGGGTTCTATTGAGTGTTCCTTTTCCTCAGATGGTTTTATTCTCTTCAAGGTCTATTTTGTTGTTCCATTTTCTCTATATAATGTGGTGATGTAGAATATCAATTAGTCTCAATGGACAGTTCATCCAAAGACCAATAAGATGTTCTTTGAACTACATCATCAATTTTGGTGGTTGGGTACATGAAAGTATATAGCTGTCATCATGTTAATGTGTTATTGTTTATAGAATGTTAAAACAGAGCACCAAATGACCTCTAGTGTTCATAATCCATTATCCATAACATCATGGAAGTGGGATGAGGTTCCTATGGATTCCATTATTGTCTTACCTCATACATCTCAGGGAAGGAACACCATATGGGTTGTTATTGACTATCAAACCAAATCATCCACTTCATTATTGTAAGGGATTCCAGAAAAGTGGTTGACTTGTGTCAGTTGTATGTGAAGGAGACAGTGAAGCTTCAAGGTGTTCTATGAGTTATCATTTAAGACAGGGAAACCCATTTTACCTTTACATTTTGGGAATTCCTTTAGAAGGAAATGGGTTTTACTGTCAAATTGAGTACAACATTCCATCCTCATATGAATGATCAGAGAGAGCGATTGAATCAGATATTGGAAGACATGCTTTGGGAATATGTTTTGTATATCAGAGGCTTATGGGATAAACATTTGGGGTTGGGGGAATATTAATATAACAAGAGTTAAAAATCCATGATAAGAAATGTAACACCCCAACCAGAGAATCCCAGAGTCGGTGCATTATTTTAATACATTTGCAAGATAACAGGTAATCATGTTTATAAATATCGATTAGTTTAACTGTCTTCGAAATTATAATACATACATGAATGTCACATTACACATTAGAAAATAAATCACAACAAAATTTATCCATTGAAAAAACTATTATTCCCCTAGCTTAACCCTTATTATAAATCATAACACACTTCTTGGAATCCTCGGAAAATAAAATGTAAGAAAGCAGTGATATCAAACGCTTAGTAAGGGTAACAATATAGAAGAAACATTCTAAAATAAAAATAAACATTTAAGGCAATGTATAAAATTAAAACAAAATCCTTTTAGATATAAAATTCTGCATTATATGACATAGATAAATCAAATAATTCCATTTACTTATTCACAAGGATATTCAACTAGTTGAATAATCACATGTAATATTAATTACTAATTTCATAATGACGAAATGCATAATTCCAGACTTCTTAACCACATTGTCAAGGACATTTTCCAAGACTACAAATAATATTTTTTCACGGCCTTGTGCCAAGACACTAGATTTTCTCATGAGACCTACAGATGCATTGAGAATCTATAGAAGGCTCCAACCATCACATACTAAGTCCAATCCATTCTTCATATGAAAAGGTTTAAACAAAACATAAACATTCGTATGAAAACTAGAATACCAAATGATAATACATTATCCATAAACCATAAATGGTTTACAATTAACACATCCATAGTCAAACATATCGGAAAATCTTCAATACAATATGGTTGATTTTTATCATAAAAAATCAACCTCGATCAATAATAATATCCAATAAAATATGTTGATATAATTTAAAATGATCAGTAAAAATCTTTGAGAGAAATATCCATTTTCATGACTTCATTTTAAAAGTCACCCAATTTATAAAGGAATTCATTTAAAATATATTTTTTCAATCAAAGTGTCCCATACCACTTTGATACTTTTTAAAACAATTAACATTTTAAATCATTCATGTCCATATAGTTAAATATTAAAAATAAATTTCAACACAAAAACATTAATGAGAAAGGTTTAGAATAATAAATAAATAAAACATTTAAAATTATTTTAATATAAAGAGTATCTTTAAAAATCATTTAGAAAAAATATTTTATGAAACATGGATGAGGATAGTAAATATTTCCCAATAAAAACATACTCATAAACAATCTCAGATAATAATGAGGTTGTGAAATTAACCATTACCTTGAACTTTCCTTTGGTTAATGGTACATTTAAACTCATGTATAATGTCCATAGTATGTTATTAAATTATACCAGAACCATATTCTTATTTATTATATCATACATGATTTATTTACGACTTTATACTACCCATTTAATAATGATTTCAATGTTAAATTAACAATTTGGGTAATAATCTATTTGTTTATGGTAATAGTCTGAACATGTTATTCTTGATCACACCATTTAAGTCGTGATTTAAATACTTCCAAAATAGAATACTTGATTAATATATAAAATATAATCATAATATAAGTATTTATAATAGATAGATATATGAAATGTAAGGGACCGTTTATGGAGACGGTAGGCCGTACGTATGCATAATGGTTTTTTTCTGTTTTCATATTGTATTGAACAGAAGTAAGTGAATAATATATACGCTAGTATTTACATATAAATACATATATATATATATTTCCAGTAGAATTATTATGACATTTATGACATACTAATTAATAATATATATTTTTATAATCGTCGTTGAGTGGTGAACATGGAGATGAATCAAATCTTATCTTGGGGACGATAATCTGAATGTACGTACGAGCTGCAATATCATTATATTAATGGTGAAATAAGATGTAATTGGATATTATATCAAATATAAAGAATCATTAACATGATATATTTATTATTTACATCAGTTATACTCATTATTATACCCATCAATATAATGATGTGTTTGAATAACAAACTACACCACGACGTGGAGACGGCAAGCCGTACGTACGAATGTATGGTGAATTTGTCATTTAAAGAATAGATAGAATAAATAATATTGTTGTACCATATTTATAATAACATCATAGTATGTAGAAGGTACTGGAGTTATTATTTTGGTATGGCAATAAAAAAAAGACAAAGGATGTGTAAGAAGAAAAGAACAAGAAAGAGGCTGGTGAAATTATAACATCTTCTTCAGGTGTTTCCTATTGATTTGATCAAAATGGATCCTTAAGTTGGATTTGTGAACTATTTTATGACTCTGGGAAGAATGGGGGATGTTTGGGAGGATATTTGGGAAGAATTTGGCTGATCCAAATGGCTCTGGGGGTGTGATTTTGAGTGAAGGTGAAGTACCCTTTTATAAGAGAGGTGGGGGTCACTTTAGGAAATGCTTGAATTATTATTTTATAATAAAATTATTTTCTATTTATAATGGATCAAAAATTATTTATTTCAAGGATAAGGTGGGGATGTGACTAAAACCTCTCAACCAATAGGTTTTTTACAAGTTTAGGTTACCATTCTATCATTTTCTTTTAGATTTAACTCTTAGTTAAATAGTTAAACTTTTATTGTGTCTTCTTTATTATTACACTATATGGTTAATAAACATACTATAAACTTCATAAAGAACCCCATGTGGTTAATTAATTAAATTTATAATATTATATATGAACTTTAGATTAACCATATATTTTTAATAATTTTATATCAACCAATAATCTAATGTTTGTTTTAAAAATGAATTTACGTCAATTCTGAAACTATTTGGTATTTTGTTTTTGTGAAAGTCAGAAAAACCTTATCACTTCAAACAAAATTTATCTAATAATCCTTAACATGTCAAATTAACCTATAAAATTAGTGTAACTCATCAGAAGTTTAAATTTACATTTATTTTTATATTTATAATATCAATTATTTTTATATCTTATTAATAACTTAATTACTGCATCTTTATTATGTCATAAAAAATTAAATTATTTAATGTCTAAAAATTATAAATAAAATACTATTATAAAGGAAATATATTTAAATTTCTAATGAATATTTATCGTCTAGTGTATATTGTATTTAACATTATTTCAAAAATGTTTTAGTTATTAATCATTGAATTTAACACTTTTATCTCTTCATTAAATAAAAAAAATTATTAAATGTCCAAATCTAATCCAAGTCGACCAAAAACGATCATATTTTATTCCTAATGTTGTTTCTGTTTAAATTACACTTACCCATTAGAATTATGAAAAGTGTTAGGGTAATTATAATATCATTTTTACCTTTAATTACCCAATTTACATTTAACCGTGGAAAATAAAAATCAATAGTTACTATTCACAAAATATTATTTTCATCCTATTGAACCACATTTTACTTACTGATATCATCTTAATCTTTCAGATTTCTAAAATTCCACTCACAGAGGTGGTAAAATGTTGTTTTATGCAATTTTGCTAATGCTCCTAGAAGTTCTATAAAAGAAGGTAAAATTTTCAATAAAAATTTATCTATCTAATTTTATTATAAAATGACTCGAATGAATTAAATTGAAAAAATATATGTATTATATATCTATTTTGACTTAAAATAAATTTAAATAAAATAAATTATTATTTAAATAAAAAGTCGGTTTTAAACAATAACATAGTGTTTTTCACTATTCAGAAAAAATTAAATGTTTTCAAAAAATACCAAAAATTCACCCTAATATAATTTTGATATTCCTAATTAAAAATTCAATTCTAATTTACCAAATACTAAACATCGATGTTTCATTAATTAATTTAAAATTAATTCCAATTCTTATAGCCAAATGGCTGGTTTCTAAAAAGTAAAAACTATCAAAAGATTATAAGGTGTTTATGACAAATTTTAATGTGATATTACATATAATGACCTAAATTATATTTAATGATAAAAATATAATATATTTATACTTCAAAACAACTAAAATGAAAAATTTAAAACTCTAAAATATTTCGAATTAAAATTTTATTTTCAATTAAAACAATGTATTTTCCTTATTCATTAAAATATATAAGTTATTAGAAAATTACCAAATATTTATTGGAACTATATTTTTATGCCATAAATCTAAATAAGAATTTAATTTCATTAAATTTAATATATAAAAGTGTAAAATATTGGTATTAAAAAGGGTTCACCATTAAAAGGTGGTAAATTTTCATTTTTAAAAAAATAATTCTTTTATCTGAAAAAATGAATTTTTTCTTATAATATGTCTATGAAACACATAATATGGATGTCAAAAATATATAGATTATATAATATTTAAAATTAATTTTATATTATTCATAACCGTTTTCGAACAACTAGATTGGTACGTCGTGGTGGGCTCAAACTCGGTGTCGCGTGTAGCACCGGATATTGAATTCATTTAATGAGATAATGTACTATGAAATATTGGGGTGTTATAGTATCCCCTACATCGATAAATTTTTTCCTAGAAATTTGGAATTGTTCTTAAAAAGTAAAAGGTTAAAAATAGAAAAATACATTTGTGGAAAATCCACATCAGAAATTGGGTTAATAAAATTATTCTTAATAAGAGGGAAAGGGAACTTAAATGTCACCACAAAATTATGATATCAATTAAGAAAACATTTTTTGTAATTAGAGACACATAATTGGAGGAAAGAAATAAATATTTATACGAAGTGATTGAGCTCATCATTCACAAACAAGTGTAATATTGTGGTCCTCAAAGCCATTAATCTATAATGATTTAAAATATTATCTGTTCAACAAAACATATGGTATTATGATAACACATATTTGTTTTAATATCCCATCCCTAATGTTTATTAATTAATTAATTCATTTAATAAGAGGTAAAAATATACATGATATGTAGAGTTTCATTCTTCAACTAATTCCTACCACAAACCCATCTTTCACTCCAAAAGAAAATCGAATTTAAAAATATTCTATTTATCCTAATCTTATAGGGTTCCAAAAAAAAGAATTCATTTTTCATTTTTCAGAAAATAAAAAACCACATTATAAAAAGAAGGACCTCATATATATTAGTGGTATGTGATCCACCCTTTCCTCCCTTCGGTTGCGGGTTCAAGTATCGCGACCTTGCAGTACGAGACTGGTTGTCGCCCAACCTCACGATAATCCTTTTTATGAAAATCCAAAAAAATATCATGAAATGATTTAACCTTTACAATAGTATCCATAGTCAAACATAATCAATTACAACCTTTATAATTATCCAAATACTTTCGTGAAAACTCATAGTCCCAAATTTATATGGAAGGTAAACAAAATGAAGATATATTTTCCATGTAATAACATGTGAATACCTTAATCATTAATTCTTTTAAAACACTATTACAACCTGAATTATAATAAAACATTATTGATTATATTCATTCTCCCATATTCATTATTGAATACTAGATATACCCCTTCTATCAAAAAATGTTGTAAACTCCAACATTGATGTAATATACAAATCATTAGTTAGTTTCTAGGTAGTCAGAAATATCCCACATAATTTATCCAACTTAATTATATATTATTCCAAAATCAATACCTCAGTATCAGAACCACATTTCAATTTATCTATCTCTCGACCATATATTTTCCAATAATATTTACATCCTATTGAGTCACTTTTCTTGGCTCCACACAATTTCATGTCCATAATGAAATAATACAATAGTACAATCCTTATATACTCCATAATTTTTATAACCAATACATCATTGATACTATAATCAAATGACATAATTCCATAATATAAACACAAGAACACTAGTAATTACTCTTCATATGTGGTAATATCATAACATGATTATTATCCAACAACATTATTTTAGGTATACTCTGATGATTTGGACATTGATTAGCATTGTGTCCAAAATCCTTATAGATGAAACATTGTACATTTAATCCTTTTTTGTACCCTTCCAATCACGTACTTGGTGTCATTTTATCTATATTTATAAAAACCCCCATTCCCTTCAACCATTTACCAAGGTGATTTTTTCCACAGTTATCTCATATAGGAAAATCCTCATTTCCCCACTTTTTATTATATATCTTTCTCTTTTACATCCTTTTCTTCTCTTCCTTCCCTTCAAAGGAATATGACTCAAGTTATTCTTTAATTTTCTTATTAAAACATGATAATATTTCTTCACATAATGAAAATATGTGGGAGACTATTTCCCTTTTAAATGTAGGCTTAATACTATGAAACATATGATCATTCTAAATCATTCGATCAAGTGTATTGGAGGAATTATCATTCCTTCTACAAGGCACCATTTCTAAAAAGTGGTATATAATATGTGAGATTATGAATCCCAATGCATAATTTCAAACATTTAAAATACCAAATTTAAATTGAAAATATTATGCATAAAATCTATAGTCATAAATTATATTCTCTGAGGATGTATTTACTCATAAATCCTTCATAATGGCCTGTAATAAAAATTTGAATTATCATAATCATAACCCCATGGAGTGTCGAAAAAAGAGGGTAGTATGGCCTGTTTTCGTGTACCAGGATACCCCGGGTCATGCCCGAAACTCCTTGTCTGATTTTTCACTCCTAGGTACAACTGTTCCAGAGATTCCTCTACTATCTCTTATTTAAAATTGGATCTATTGCATAAAAAATACAAAAAATAACTACATTACCAAAATTCTAGGAAGTTCTTATATACTGATCCTCAAATTCTATCTTTGTGTAATGTTATCTAATAAGATTTTATCTAAATCTATTTCCATGGTTGTTTCTAAACATCCTCTAATACCAAATATAATGCCCCGAACCCAGAATCCTAGAGTCGGAGCATTATTTTAAAACATTGGAATGATTACATAGAATCAATTCCTGAAAGACCAATTAGTTTAGCCGTCTTGGAAAATAGATTACAAACATGAAAATAAATAACATAAATTAATGTTACATTAATCATTATAAAATAAAACAAAACATAAATGAATGTTACATTACACATTAGAAAATAAAACACAACATAAATGATCCTTTGATAACTCCATTAATCCCATAGCTTAACCCTGATTATCAGTCATAAAACACTTCTTAGAATCCTTGGAAAATAAAACATTAGAAGAGGGTGAGAACAAACGATCAGTAAGGATAACAATATAGTGGAAAATTTCACAAAGAAGAATAATCATTTAAATAAATTTATAAAAATAAAACAAAATCATTTTAAACATAAACATAAGCACAATATGGAAATGATAAATAAAATAATGTCATTTACTTATTCACATGGATATTCTAATAGTATAATAATAACATGAAATATCAATAGCTAATTTCATAATGATTGAATTCATAATGATATACTTCATAACTACATAGTCAGGACATTGTACCAAGACTAATAATCATATTTTCAAGGACTTGGGCGAAGACTCTAGTTTTCCTCATGATACCTACCGATGCATCAGGGATATATTTCAGGATCCACCCATCACTTATTATGTCTAATTCATTCCTCATCTAAAAATTTTTAAACATAACATAGGCATTTGTATTAAAAATAACATATGGAATGTCAATATATTTTATATAAACCATAAATAGTATAATAATAACACATCCATAGTTAAACATATCAAAAAACCATCAATATTATATGGAATATTTTTATCATAATAAATAGACCTTCATCAGGAAAAATATCCAGTAAAGGATGTTCAAAAAGTTGAAAATGATTGGTAAAAATCATTAAGAGAAATTTCCCTTTTTTCATGAAATCATTTAAAAAGTCACACAATTTATAATGGAAATCATTTAAAAAATATTTTTGAATCAAACTGTCCAATAAAACTTTGAAACATTTGAAAAGAATAAACCTTTTTAAACAATCATGTCCATATAAATAAATCCTTAAAATCATTTTGAAAACATGGACATTAATGAGAAAGGTATAAAAGAATAAATATATAAAACATTTAAAATGATTTTTAGTTTAAGATTCTCTTAAAAATAATCCTTTTGAAAAAAATTTATGAATCATATACATGACTAATAAATAATTCCGCGTAAAACATACACATAAATAATCTCAGATAATAATAAGATTAAAAAATTAACCCTTACATTGCACTTTCCATTAGTTTAGGGTACATTTAACATCCTATATAATGACCAGAGTATGTTATAAAATTATACCAGATCCATATCCATAATTATTATATCATACATGCTTCATTTATGACTTTATACTACCCATTTAATAATGACTTTATTGTTAAATTAACATTTCTGGTAATAATTTCTTTCTTTATCATACACGATTTATCTTTTTATTCATGATCATATCATTTAGATCATGAATTAAATACTTACAGAAAATGAACAATGATTTATATATTGGTTATATTTAGAATATAAATATTTATAATAAATAGATATATTAAATGTAAGGCACCGTTTATGGAGACGGTAGGTCATACCTACACATAAACACTGTTTCAATTTTCATATCATATTGAACGGACGTATGTGAATAAGTTATATATAAGTATATATATATATATCCAGTATAATTATTATTTCATATATTACATACTTATTAATAATATATATTTATATAATCATCATTTAATGGTGAACGTTGAAATGAATCTCATCGCGTCGTGGAGAGCGTAATCTGTACGTACACATGAGTGATAATATTATTATATTAATGATGAAATAGTATGTAATTGGATGGTATATAATATATAAATAATAGTTAAAATTTTATATTTATTATTTAAATCAGTTATACTCATAACTATCCCCATCCAAATAATGACGTGTTTGAATATCAAACTACACCACGATGTGGAGGCGGTAAGCCACACGTATGCATATATGGTGACTTTGTCATTTATAGGATGGATTGAAAAACCAATATGGTTTACCATATTTATAATAACAACTCATTATGTATAATGTAATGGATTTATTATTTTGGTATGGAAACAACAAATAAATAAGAAGTGTAAGAAGAATAGAACTTGAAAGAGGGTGGTGAAATTATTAACTCTTCTTCAGGTGTTTCCTTTTGAGTTGATCAAAAAGTATCCATAGGTTGTCTTTATGATCAAATTAGGGCCTCTATGTCTAAGGGATGAATGTTGGGAGGAGATTTGGGTAGGCTTTAGATGATCCAAATGGCTTGGGGAGTTATTTTGAGGAAGGGAACGCACCCTTTTATAAGAGAGGTGAGGGTCACCTTAGGAAAAGATGGAAATATTATTTTATAATGAAATCATTTTCGGTTTGTAATTTCTCCAAAATGATTTATTTCAATGCTAAGGTAGGGTTGGGTCTAAATACTATCAACCAATATGTTTTAGAAATGGTTAGGTAACCATTTTAACCTTATTTTTAGATTTAACTATTAGTTAAATAGATTATCTTTTACTCTGTCTTCTTGTATTGTTACACTATATGTTAATAAAAATTCGATAAAGATACAAGGGAAACCAAATTGGTTCTTTAATGAAATATATAATATTATTTCATCCCTTCGGATGAAAATTATATTTTTAGATATAATATATCAACAAATAATATAGTATTTGTTTTAAACATTAATTTATTTTAATTTTGACACAATTTGATATTTTATAATTGTGAAAGTCATAAAAACCTTATCACTACGAAAACAAATTATCTAATCAACTCTAAAATGTCATATTAACCTATAAATTAGTGTAATTCATCAAAAGTGTCAATATACATTAATTTGGATATCTATAATTTCAATTATTTTAATATTTCATTAATAAGGTAATTACCGCATCCTCATTGTGTCATATAAAAATTAAATTATCTAATGTCTAAAAATTATAAATAAAATAAAATTATGTAGGAAATATTTTATCATTTTAATGAATATTTATAGTAGAATAATATTTTGTGTAACCTTATAGTAAAAATTGTATAGTTATTTAACGTTGAAGTTTACACTTTTACCACTTCATTGAAAAAAATAATTAATGTCATAATCATATCAAAGTGGACGAAAGAGGATCATAATTTATTTCTAAGGTTGTTATTTGTCTAATTGGACTTATCCAATAGAATTATTATATGTGTTAGTGTAATTATAATATTATTTATATCCATAATTAACCTATTTACTTTTAAATGTAGTAAATAAAAGTCAACAGTTTCAATTCACCAACAATGATTTTCATCTTATTGAGCCACATTTTACTAACTGATATTAACCATGTCTTTTATATTTTTTAAATTCAACTCACATAAGCAGTAAAATTATCTTTTAGGAAAATTTTCAAAGCCTCCTAAAAGGTGGGTAAAAGACGATAAAAACATCAAAAAAATTATACATCTAATATTATTATAAAACGACTCAAATAAATTAAATTAAATTTATATAGGTATTATATATCTATTTTTACTTAATATAAATTTATATAAAATAATGAAAATTTTAAATAAAAATTTAGTTTCAAATAATAACAAAATGTCTTCCACTATTCATTATAAATTTAATGTTTTCAAAAAAATACCAAAAAATCACCCAAATAAAATTTTGATATTCCTAAGTAAAAAAGGAATTATAATTTACCAAATTAAAAACATAGAAGTTTTACTAATTAATTTAAATTTTATTCTCGTTGTCAAAACCAGAAAGCGGGTTTTTAAAAAGTAAAAACTATCAAAAGATTGACATGTGTTTATGTTCAATTTAAATGTGAAATGAATTATAATGACCTAAATTGTATTAAATGATAAAAAATATAATCTAATTATACATAAAAACAAATAAAATACCTAATTTTACACTATAAATTATTTTGATTAAAATAGTAGTTTTCAACTAAAAGATAATATTTTCACTATTCATCAAAATATGAACGTTATTAGAAAAGTACCAAAAACATATAAAAAATAAATTTTTATGTTCTAATTCTAATAATGAATTTAATTTCATTAAATTGAAATAGAAAAAAGTCAAATATTAGTTTTGAAAAGGGTTCACCATTAAAAGGTGTTAAAATTTTATTCTATTGAAAACTAATTATTTTATTTGAAAAAATGAATTTGTTCTTATATTATGTCCATGAAACACATAATATGGATGTTAAAAATATATATTGTATATAAGATTCAAAATGCAGTTAAAAATATTCATAAACAGTTTTTGAACGGCTAGCTTGGTAAGTTGTGGTGCGCTAAAACTCGGTGTTGCATGAAGCACAATCTATTAAATTACTTTAATGACATAACGTACTATGAAATATTTGGGTGATACAAGAATGGTTCATTTTTTTGGTGCTTTATGTATGGACTTATTGGTCACCCATGTGTTGGGAATAGGTGGGTGAGACCTAATTATAGGGACCGAGTATTGTATATTAGACTTCCAATAAAGATATTTTGATTTAGAAGTAATTTTTGACAACATTGTGTCACCATATGTCTTATGCCAATTAGTGTACCCAAGAATTGGAATTCTCTTCTGGTGAAATAGTGTTTCTTAATGTGGCCCCACATTTTGGAAATCGTTATCTTGGAATGAAAGGGAAGCTAACACCGAGGTATGTGGGGACATTTTGGATTGTTGATAGAGTTGGTATGGTGCCATAACAGTTAGATCTGTTGTCCCAGATGATGTCAATAAAGGCCTTGTTCCATGTCAAGCAGCTAAAATAGTATAATCTGGATTTGTCTCATGTTCTTTATTTGGAAGAGTTGGAGGATGAGTCTGATTTTTCATTGTTTGAGTAACCATTACTGAATCTTGATTCCTAAGTTATATTTCATAATTAGAATTACATACTATTTGTTTTTTTCTTTCTAAGAATGATAATTATGGGCATTATACGATGGATCAGATGGCTTGGGATGAGGATTAGTATGACCTTTTTTCATGATCACACACTAGTTTTACATTCCAAAGGTAGAAAGTTTTCATGGTGGGTAGTATTGTCACATATGTGGTTTCTTTTTTAGGTATTTTTTGGTTTATTTTGTTCTTATGTTGGTCCACTCTACATACAAGGTGTTTTGATGAAAATTTATTTTTTGGCCAGATAGATGGTGGAACGTGGTTAGTGTATGGTTAGTATGAATCATGAATCATCCCAAAAGAGATCATGTTTCATGGATTGTGGTAATGTCCAAGCTGCACGACCATTTGTATGTACATGTAGATCACTGTGAATCTAGACCAGTGGGATTGTCTAGGAAACAGAGTCAACTGCATGGGCATGTGGCCTCTCGTATAAAATCATGTGGCCTTTTTCAATATGTACAGTGGTTCTATCTTATTTAGAAAACCATGAAGCCAAACCATGCTGCATGTGAAGGTCAATAAAAACGTCAAATTTTTAGAATGCATTCCTTTTTTATCCCAAATATATCCAAGCTCACCTCAAAAAGGTGTTTCCATCCCTAAGAACCACTCTATCTTCATGGTTCCCTTAAATCCCGAAATAATGGATGATTTTGGTGTGTAATATTAAATAATCCAGATGTTATTCTCGTGATTCCCCTTCTTCTTCCATCTACTTAGCTTCTTCTTCTTAATTCCTGGGTTATTCCTTCACCAGTGGGTTGTTTTTCCAAATATGGGTGGAATATTTATTTCTTGAGTTAGACCATAATGTTTTGGGTGTGATACTGCCATTATAAGCTCTCCTAATAGTGTGGTTGTGGTTTGCAATAGATTCTAGAAGTTTCTAAGCTTATATTTATGTGATTCCTTACTTTAAAATTATTTTATGATTTTTATGTAGTATTTTCATACTAAATGTGTTCTAAATATTGTATTTGTGGTTTGAATCATGCAGTCAAAAAAAAATTCTTTGAGTATGTGTTGGACAAAATATTTTCCAAAGGAAAATGGTTGGTTTTTTAATGAAACCTGTTCTTATTCCGGATCTACGAGTTTCTTCATTTCCTTTTCCTTTAGTGTTTTTATGAAAACAAGGGTAAGGTGGGAAAATCCAAAATTTATTGGTACACGCCTTGTACTATTTTCATACACTGTGTACTTTGGCCATGTGGGATGAGAATATAGGGTGTGTAGGCTTGTCGGTGATTAAGGGTGTAATAACTAACTACACATTGTGTACATAGTAATACACGTCCTGTACTCAGTCAGAAGGTGAACAGTAAGGTGGTGGATGTACCCACCAGAGAAATAATGGTAGTCCATTATTATATATAGATTATCATTTCTTTTTTGAAGGAATGAGAAAAATATGAAAAATTGTTAGTATTATAAAATTAAAATAATATTTTAAATATCATAATTATATATTAAAATCACTATTCTGACTATCTAGTATATTTAGTGATGGAAAATTAACTATTTTATCCATAGTGGTGGTAGTCTACATATACACATGTTTCAAATTTTTGTTTTTCTTCATAGAAAATGGAAAATGAGGTTAATTATTAACATAAATGTAAAATTACATATCAATATTGTAATGATAATTAAGATACCATTTTTAATAGTTTATTCATATTTTAAGAATAAGTAGTGCCAAAAATAAAATAGAAAAGAAAAATTGTGGTTAAGAGCATATACCTCACTTTATTGAATATCTCCATTGTGACAGGGATTATGCCATTGTGTGGTAGTAATTTTAGAAGAGGTTGTGGCATATATTGAGTTGAACAAAATGTTTTTTTATCTTAAGGGAAGTGAGAAGATGGGATCCCCTATTATAAGTGGAAATATGTGGCTTTATTGAAAATAACAAATACATTTGAATACTGGGGTGTTGATCACAAGGACACTAGCTTCAATATGTTATGAATAATATGGTGTGGAAGAGTAAATGTCCAGAAAGACACAAATGTGTTTCTTCATCCCTATTTAAAATTTATTTTTAATATATTTACCCCTTCAATTATATGTTTTTCAATTTTTTATTTATTGTGGTATATTGTTTCTACAAATGTTAAAAAAACCATTATGCCTAAAAATAAAGTGGTCTATATTATATAATTTGGACCTATTTGTTATAAATTTGAAATATAATTTTTATTCAATAGTTAAAATTGAGAAAGGTCAATTTTTAAATAATATATATAACTTGTTAAAATATGTTTTTAAAAAATATCAATTTAGTTTTATAATTTCAAATATATGTTTTTAAAATATAATTTATATTTTAAAATATTTAATTATAAATATAAAATAATTTTTTCTTATAAAATTATTTCATAATTTTCGATTTCATATTTATAAACTAGTAATTCCATTAATTTTGATGTATTAATGAAAATAAAATATGAAAAAATTCACTAATATGTGTTATAAAATAATCATCATATGAATAAAATTTTATAAAAAAATTATGAATACATTTTTATAAAAAATTTATTAATAAATTTTATTTTTTTCAAAATATATTTTAAAAATTTATAAAAATCACTTTTAAATAAATTATTAATATAATGTGTAAATTTTGTATAGTAAAAAATATTTTTTATATTAATTATTATTTATTCCTAAATTTTTTTAATTAATATAGTATAAATTTATTTTTCATAAATCAAAATATCTTGTCATTATACAATAAAAACAAACATACTTCCTAGAAATAAAATTCTAATTTTATTGAAATTAATTTTTTTATTTATAAGGTGAATTCAAGAAAAAATTAATTTTCAAAAAGTAGAAAAATTTCATGAAATATCTATAAATATATTTATTTAATGACATGTTGATATCAACCAAATTTATATTTACATAATACCATATGATCAACACATAGGACCTCAAAATTTTGTATTGTTTTATTTCAAGTTTGGGTGATGGTTCATCTAACATAGATCTTGAAGTAATCATAATATGAATCAAACCCTACCATATATTATTTTTCGCAAACATCAATTGCTTGATTTTAGCATTTGCATGGATCATGAAAAAAAACTAGTAAATAAAAATCCTTTCTTATCATCAAAAAATAAGCTTTATAAGGAAGGCACATGATTTTTATTTACATATATTCCTCAATAAATTTTTAAATTTTTAATTTAGTTATATAATTTTACACCATCTAATTTGATGGTTATGTTTCAATGGTCATATTTAACATTTAAAATATATTATGGTCATTCATTTTTGTTGGGTATTGTGCGTGAAACACACTAGTTAATAAAAATTTATATTTAGATATTATTTAATAATAATATACAATGAAATATTATGTTATTACACACATAAATATTGAATATAATGACTCTTATCTATTTAGAAATTCTATACAATCATGAAAAAGTCATCAACAACAAATTCTTCTTCCACTGTATTAATCACATGATTGAAATTATTTTCTTATGTTGAAATAAATTTCAGATCTCATATTTCCTCAAAAATGGATTTTATAGTGTTCTAAATTTTCCATGTAACCTTATATTTTATTCTTCTTATCTTTTCGCAAAACCTAATATTCGGTTATAATCAAATATCCTCTTATCCTAATGTTCTAATCTTCTCAATTTATATGAACCCAAATAATTCATTCTTTATGGATATGGTTAAAAACATCCACTTCTACATTATCGACATGTCACTTCATTTAAATCAATCATGAATATTTCTATAAATGAGATCCCCTCTTCATATAATTAATTATTATAAAAAATATAATGGAAAAAGAGGGAATCCATATTTATCTTCCCTAAAAAACTCATTATTATGTAGACCACCTTAAAAACTATAAATAAATTATATTAAACTATCTATAATAGAGTTTCCATTAATCACAACATTATTAATCATTACTTCATCATAAAATAGCATTATGAAACATGATATTTATATAATGTATATTTAACATTCAAGTAATATCCAAGTATAATCATAATAATTGTGTCTTCATAATGTTTTTGAAAAGTCCTACTAAAAATAATTTTAAAATTATCTTTCAAGAATACTACTAAAAGAACTCTACTTATGAAACTAATCAATAATTTTTCACATAAAAAACAACTAGTATAGGATTTTTTGATCGTAATCAACTCACAATGTTTTTATTCTTTCTGAAAAAAAATTTAAGGAATGCTCTTCAAAAATATTTTTCTGATAAACACGGAAATATTCTTATTGAATGTTCACTAAAAAAATTCATCATGAAAACTCAATATACATCTACTAGAAATGCCATAATTCATGTTTTAGTAAATTTTGTTATCAAATTCTGAAATAAATCATCCTTATTAAGTTGGAAATCATCACATGTTACCTACATATATATTTCTCAAATTTTTCAACTCACAAATGATCATAAAAAAAGTTCAATTTAGACATAATTTTTCTTTTGAAACTCCTTCTAGTGAATTCAATTTTATTCATTAATAATAACCCTATAAGAACTAAATTTCCAGTTAAAAAAATATCCTCTAGTAAATAATCATTTGAAAATACTCTTTCTAAAAAGGTCATTGGAAACTCTTTTTTTATTTCATAAATTTTCTTTTCAAAAAGTTCTTCAAAAAAGGTTATTCTATATTTTTTGTTCAGGAAATGATTATATAATAATTTTCTTCTCCAAAGGTTATTTTAAAAAAGTTAGTCAAGAATTTTTTATCTAAAAATTATCTTCTATTTTTTCACATATTTAACCCTCAATAGTTATTTCAGACATCAATCCATTGACCTCAAAAAATTTGTCCCTTATTTACATCCATTAAACACACATCTACTTCATGCGAATATGTTTTAAATTAGTTTACATTATAGATTATAAAATTCCATTATTCTTATTAATCACAATTATATTATCCATAATTGCGATGTTTCTACCATTAATTATAAGAAAAATAATCTTATTGCTTATTTTTTCACTTTTACAGGGAATTAAATCTTTCAATTCCCCCTTCATCGGTCATTATTTTATATTTCACTTTTATTGATATATGTAGTTCCTTTTTTGAATGTATCCAACCTATATTGATCATACACCAAGTTATTGTACTTCTAGAAAAAAATAATCCTAATCTTGATAAATCTTATTTTACATATTGATTTACGTTCATTTGATTCCTTAAAAACAAATACAACACCTTCATCATCGTCATCTTATAGGTTATTAGATCTCCCCATTTAAATGTGTTATCAATACAAATTTCCATTTTATGGTGCTTAATATTTATGTATTTATCTCACAAATATTAAGAGTAATATCTCTACCTTCAATGTAATATATTTTATTCGTCAATTTAATCCCACCCTAAATGATATGAATTAGAATCCTCCTAATTAACATCTTTTGGTGATGAAAAAACCATATTCAAACTTTTTCATATTCTCCAATTTTTTTAGAATAAACTATATATAAATAGTTTGTTCCTTAATATAAGGGTAAAATCATTACTTTGAAATAAATAATCTATAAATTATATAATTATATTTCTTTGGGATCCATGCTCTGTGTAGAAAAATGTGTGATTAAATCATACATAAATTTTATCATCAAAATTTACCAAGTGATGATAAATATTACAAAATACTATTTTAGGGATAAGTTAAATAGGTTTTTCATTAAACATACATTCCAAAAACTATCTCAATAGACATATCAAAAATTCAAAAAATGAATGATTATTTTTCTCCACCTTTATAAAAAAATCATTAAAAATAAAATTTCACCTTTAGAATTTAAATTTTTTTGTTTATATATGAATATGAATGTGTGGACAATGTATCTTGTAGATTAAAAAAATAATTTCTCTAAATTATTGGTATCTTGAAATTATTCATCATATAGATGTTTTTCTAATGAACAATTCATTCTTCAATCCACTATATTTTTATTTATCAAATGTTGGAGGAATTTTTTTTCCTAGAAATTTTAAATACATTTTATCATCGTTAGGCCTCTATAATCGACATAATTATTGTTTATGTTCTCCATAGTAAAAAACTACCCATAAATTTCATCACATTAAATTAAATATTATGTTGAACATCATTAAAACTTATCATCGAATAATATGTATATTCTTTTCCTCATATGTTTGAGAAAAATGAATGAGAATATTTTCTCAACCATGAAAATCATTTCATATAAATTTTATATTTCTTCACACATCCCCCTTAAAATTTTAATCATTTAAAAATATTGGTGTAATGGGTTTATTTTTATTACAATTCCTTGTTATATTTTGTATTGGTTTCTTTTTAATATCCACTATAAATGAACATGTACTTTTATTTTAAATTCTAATTATAATATCATTAATTATTATAAATGATTTGTCTATAAAAACGTGGGAAAATTCAAAATATGTTAATCATATTCATTCATAGTGTACTCCATTACATTAACCATTGTTTCTTCTTCTGTCTTCTTTATTTTCCTTTCCAAATTTATCTATCTGTGTAATATTTCTATGAAATTTTTAGTAGTGTGGTTAGTATCCATGAACCTTCTAGATATATTATTATCCATCAGCATTTAACTCTTCATAGGTAACTTATGGTGAATCTTCTCTTCTTCATCATAATTTTATTCTATATAAGTAGAATCATTTTTATGCACAAAATAATCATCTAATTGTTTCTTGGGTGTATAAAAATTTAAAAATAAATTTTTTACTCATCAAGGTATAATATAGTTATATAATACTTTAATTTTCCATAATATTTAGTTTCCTTCCTTCATCTGGTAGAATTTATTTATACTTGGTAAATGTAAACCAACACTCCAAACAATTATGAATATTTCCGCAACAAATATAAGAAAACAATTCATAATATTTAAAAATATTAAATATCAACTTTTTTCCACATATATGTACTGTAGATTCCCTTAGAATAATTTTTATTGACATTATTTCTTCTTCACCCTAATGTAGGCCTTTTAACATTACCTATAGTTGAAAAATTATGACAAGAATCATTTTCTTATTTCTCAAAAATTTGACAGTGGTAGAAAAACACATAAAAAATACATTTAAATTTTATTAAGTATAACATTGTATGGTGGTGTGTTCTTGAATTTTTTAAATTGAAATTCAAATATTTTGAAAACCTTATGGATAGAATGTCTCTTTTAAAAATTATTCCATCTCTATTGATGTGTTGGGTTATTAATCCCATTTTGACCTACTTCTTTGTTGAATGTGAGTTATTTCCAACAGAATTAAATAAATTATATTTACTATAAACTAAATTATTATATCTTGGGATTACCCTAAACTTTTTCATATTGAAATGTAGAACCTCTGATGATATTATATTATTTATTCCACATGAATGACACTTTTCTTATATGACACACTCTTTGAGGATTTTGAAAGATTCTATTTTTTCAGTTACATATGGAGATTCAAAATGAGAAACATCCATGTTTCTTATATTTATTTTTGATATAATACCCATTAATTTTCTTTTATTTTATATATTAATCAATGAATTTAAATTTCTAATCAGATTTATTTTCTATCTTTCTATAATTTTCTTTATACATATTACATTATTCTTGAAATGAATTGGAATGCTTCTTGATTTAGCTGGATTAGATCAACATCTATTATTTTTTTACATTTTTAATATATTCTGATATATACAGTACTTCTAATAAAAACATTAGAGTGATATATATCTCAAAAAAAGACATTTTCAAATCACTTTTTACTGAAGAAAATTTTCCATTTCTGGGGGAAAATGATTTTTCATTCACTTCATTGAGAATTGCGTGACTTCTATGTTTTAATAACTTATTTCAATATATATCTCTTATTACATTGAATTTTGAATCTAGATGTGATCTTTTAAGTATTAAACCTATGATAAATTATATTATTTATACAATACATTCATTGGGTACATTCGTCAATTAAGGGAATTTTTTATGGAAAATAATCAATTGGTTTCATTGATTCATACTCTTCATAAAAATTTCATGATACTTCTTTTATAGGATCAGTAGTTACATATTTTTCATTATAACTTCCAAAAACATTAAAAAAAATTTTGATACACCTTACATTGATATCAATATGCTAAATTTCTGAACCTATATTTCTATTTCTTTATTTTGTTTTCTCAGTGTTCACTGATACATGAATGATTCCACAAAATGGAGTATCTTATATTAACATCATCTTAGGAAAAGTTTTTATATCATCAAAAATATTATTCATATAAATCTTTAAAAACTAAAATTCATTAAAATCAGTGAAAAAATATTATAATAAATACAGGTAGATTCAAAACTTTCAAACTATGCTCTGATACAAATTAAATGTATAATGGGATCATATAATCCCCATGAGAGTAAGGGGGACTAACTTTTAATGATTATGTTTTACATAAATTTTTACTACTATTATTTTTTTCAAAATTATAACATCATTTAGGATATATTGATATATTAAATTTACCTTCCCAACATTTCTGTAATTTTTTTAAGATAATGTATTTTGAAAAACCTAATTATTTTTCAATGTTCAACCTAATTTTGAGAACCTGATCAATTTTTTGTAAACTCTAGCCAATTCAAGAATTTATACATAAATAACCATTTTAATAAATTAAAACGTGTATCAATGTTTAATACAACACAATATATCTCTAGTCATTATAAATTCTCCTAAATTTAGACTAAAATCACTCTAGTTAGATCATTATGTCTTCAAAATCATGAATAATTCATTATGTACAACATCTTCTTTGGATAAAACACATGAACATTAGTTTTTTTTCCAGTTTTAGAAAAACATATTCTAGGGATCACACTCGTTTGGGAGAGAAAATTATAGTTCTTTAACTTTCCTCAGAACCTAATGTTTTTTCGTCCCAATTTTTCCTTCAATCCTGATATTCTATCCTTGTCAACATTCATTGGCTCCTCATATTCTAGTATTCTAAATTTACATCAACCCATCTAAATAATTCTTTTTTCCAATGGTCAAAATTTTCCTCTCATTTATTCTTAATAACCATATTATTCTCAATTAAGTGTTTATATTTACTAAAAAAAGTTACCCTATTTGAATAAGGATTTCTTCTCCCAATGTAAAGAGAAAGATGAGATGTAATTTTTAATTTCCCAATCAGATAATGTTTTGGACCACCATCAAAGCCTAGAAATGGATCAACCGTCATCTTTTGAGCTTCTATGAATCTAAGTTTCTATAATCATCACGGATTCATAGAATATCAATATGAATCTGAACATTCATTATTTATTTTTGAATATATTATAAACAACTGAGGTTCATTATTATAAAATTGGTATGACAATGATTTTGTGAATTTACTCAAAAAACTCCATTCAGATATACCATTTTATAAAATTCCTTCTAGAACCCTACTTCATCAACTCATTAATACTTTTAAACTAGATTTGGCTCACCATATAGATATTCTACTATTCCTACTCAACTCACAATGTCATTATCATTTGTGAAAAGATTTCATAAATTCTACTCCAGCATTTTGTTCTGAAATGTTATTTTGAAATGTTATTTTGATGAAATCACATTTATTCATTCAAAATATTCATTTAATTAAAAAAAATTGTTCATCCTAGATTTTCTACATTGATATTATTCAAGAAAATTTAAATTTTATCTCTTAGATGGCATGAAATTATTTATTTAATAAATTCATATTTTATATTCCAGTTGATAACATCTTTTATATTCAGGAAATCATCACATGTATCCTCTCCATTTTGATTTATCTCTTAGTTAAACACAAAAATTTCTTCAAATACACATTTAGATGAAATCTCAAATGTACATCAGAAACTACTTATAACATAGTCAATATTGTGATTCTAATTTCTCTATCTCAAAACAAAACTTTATTCTTAAAATAACCTTCCAAAATTGATCTTCAAAAAAGATTCTTCAAAAAATGTTCATGTAAAATTATTTATTTGTTGAATTTCTAAATATTATTCTAGAAATTTTCATTCAAAAATAGTGTTCTAAAAATGGTCATCTAGACATTTTATTAAAAAAATTATTTTTAATTTTAATCTACTTAACATAGAATGGTTTTCCAATATTCGTATCCATTGAACTCTGAATGGTTCTTCCATATTTCTATCAATTTAACATACAAATAGATCATCCAAAATCACTTCAAGTGATTTCAATATTTTAGATTATAAGATATTTTTCATATCTTCAATAATATTTTTATATTTAATCAATGATATATTTAATCTTTGAATGTTTAAAACAGGTATCAACTAATTTTTTTGCCACAGCAGGATAGAAACAATTCATTGAATTTCCCTTTCATCCATCAGAATTATTCAGTATAATTTTTCAAATCTATTTGGTTAAGTATTTAAATGGTTACATAATCTAAATATTGTACTTATAATTATAATTCCTCTAAAGATCCCATAATAAAATTCAAATTATCTAATCATCATTTCAATATTCATTAAATATTCATTAATTCGATTAAAATGAATAAAAAACATGTATCGTTTTTATCAACCTATGAGTTCTTTATAAATCATTTTAGGTTTACATAAATATGAATTTTAACATATAATATATAACATTATAAATTAAATAAACCATATCTTTCCATTGTACAACATGATGTGGTTTATTAGATCTAGCATTGATTAAGAATAACATGGACCCCAATCCCATATAATTTAATAATAATAACCATTTTTATCATTGAAACATCTCATAAGGACTTCACAATTTCATTTTTAAAAGAAAAATATGGTTTATTCAATCATATTTTATTCCATAATCATAAAAAAAATCAAAAAAAATACATGGATCTTGATAAATACATTGCGAATGTTTATCATATCCCTAAAAAAGTGTTATATAACGTCCCTACAAATACCACTAATCACGTTCTCAAAATCAATTAAAGTAAAATTTTATGGGTTTAGTTGTAAACCTAACAAAATATGGGAAACAAAAAAACTAGAATAAAAATGAAAAAACATCCACATGTATCATTAGTTCTCAATCCCAGAGAATCATACTAGATATTATATGAGAAATCCATGATGTAAATCAAATATATGAAATATAAATTGTGTTAAAAGATAGTGGATTAAAATTAGAATATGTAATTCAAGAAAAAATTTCCTAGATCATGAACTGTAATGTGCCTACCCATTGTCATTGATGAATGGTCATTTATTATTGATTATAAATGTTTTTCTTATTCTAATGGTTCTGAAGTCCCTTTTTGATATAATGAAAAGTTTCATGAGATATTGCTGATTTAACCACTAACATAGGACACATTATATTATAAATGTTATAGTAATATCTATATCATTTATTTTTCTTATCTAAGGTCCATTTATAAACCTCCGAATCAATTATAAGTTTTTTTAGTTGTTTATACATAGATTAAAAAATTATATTGAAATCAGATATTTTTAACTGTCTTGTGAATTCTATTAGGTAGTCTCTACTTAAGTTGTATCATGACTGGAATCATTATTTTTTCCTTTTATATGGATCAATCATTTCATTTTGTAGTTATACGTATATAGACTAATCATTCTTGTAAATTATTCTAGATGGTGATAATTATCATTCATCATTCCACATTTAATCAATGGGCTCCTTATAGTTCTTGAACTTATTTTAATGATTAATTTATTGAGAAAAATCCCATTTTGAATATGATATCTTGGATTATATTTCATTAGTTAGACCATACATCATATTAATGATGATTTGACTCACTATCATGGATTCCAAGCCTTGATGACTACCAACCTCTTAGACTCTTTTATCTTGGTAAATATCATATAAACTATATTTTGTATAGTATTAAGTCACAAAATATTCGTACATATATTCTCTAGAATATTAAATCATTGCAATAATAGATAGCTATATATCTATATTAAAAACTATACTCCTTACACCAACTTGTTTTTAGACAGTTCTATCTTTATTTTCCACTGAATTGGATCCTCCTAATTAGAATTCCATCCATAACATGACATCTAAATATAATGTAATATGGTCCATGATTACTCTATCAATATATCTCTAATAAAAAAAATAAGTTTCAACTAAATAACTAACAATTAATTTGTTATTCACACCCTCAGTGAAATTTTAAATGAACCTGTGATGAAATATATATCCCATGTGACCATGCCAATTATATGATATGCGAAAATAAATTCATAATTTATATTCAACCTAATAATTTCAAGGATATTCACCATCTATATAAACCCATAAAAAACCAAATGGGGGGATTCAATATATCTATTTCATCATAGACATAGGATGAAATAGGATGAATCAATGTATTTGTTTTTTAATCAGTTAAAAGATAGTAATCAACCATATTTTTAATCAAAGTATGAATGGATAGATTTTGAAAATGGATGGGGAGGAATAGATGAGTAACAATACAATTAATGAAAAAAAATTTATGAGAAATTAAATGGACTTGGTCAATAGAAATAAATTAATAGAATAAAAGACTCAAAATTATCATTCCAATCAGTAACCTTGTCTTATTTGTTTATGAACTGAATTAATATATATGGAGTATCTTAAACCCCAACAACCACATGGTTCGTGAGACCCTATATTTGGTTGATGAATATATTATTAGAATCAAAAGGATAAAATGATGTCTAAACCTAGATAATATATATAAATAGAAGAGAGATAAATAATAATTAAATTTTAAGTGTGATTTTTGACATTTAATGGTCCCCATAAATGGATTTAATAAATTTAGGGCTCAATAATAACCAAAGAAAAATATATAGCTAATTTGGATACAAAAATTGAGTGAAACTGCAGAATCAATATGAAATCATCACTAATTTATGGATATGATTCCACACTTAAGAAATATGGAATGTAGTTGTGTCCATCACTCTGTGGGGCCATAAAGCACTTTCCTGGGAGTAAATTTTTGATGAGACACTAGATTGATTTAAATCCTAATATTTATCATTAAAAATTGAATGGTTTACCAATAAATATATCATTTCCCATTTTTGGAAAAATCATAAATATTAGAAATTCAATTTTGATTTCAATTAATAAATGTTATCCTCCATCTCTTTGTTCTTATAATTATACCTGAGAGAAATTATTGAAATCCACTAAGTAGTATGATTGAAACACTACTCCAAATTAAATTGAAAATCATGTTTGAAAGAATACAGGAAATATGGATATTATAAATAATACTCCTCAATATTAATTTAATTATGATATTGTGATAAAAAATATAACAATTTATTATTCCCAAAAACATATTGATATTTCCAAATAAACCAAAATTCAAAAAATTTATACCACTATTGTTATGGTTCTAAAACCATGACATGTAACAATATATTAATAAGTGGTTTGGATTTCAACCATTAGATAAAAGTTAATTGTTTCTATAAATTTTTAATCATTCTTACACTTAACCCATTTCTATTACATACCCATAGATATTATATGAATTCAATCCACTCTTTATACAGTACAGTAGCTGAATGTTTTTCTATATAACCATGAATTCTTCTATAAAGATTATTTGGGAATTTCATTCTATTTTATCCTCTCCTTAAGAATTTTTTTTGATCCTCATATTTTTATATGATCTAAATACACAAATTATTGAATATATATGCATCATTAAATTACAACCCATGTAATTAAAAGCTTACATAACTCATCCTAGATGTGTTCAAAAAAAATTCATAACTCTTTATTGATGTAATAGAGTATTGAGGTCTATAATTAGATAAAGTGTAGTACAATCTCCTGCTGCTGATTTTTTGACTGACTATTCAGGTGATACAATATAGTGAATATTATAGTAGAATAAAATAAATTTTAAAAATAGAATAAGAGAATAGTAAATGGTTTAGGTTTAGTATATCACTGAGGAAATATTTTAAAAACTATCGATTTAGAATGTTTAATTATTTGTATATTCAATTTATCAAATGGATTCAATTATATAATAGATTCATAGTGTAATAATAAATGAAAATTATTTAATAATTTTATCTTTGATCATATAATTATCACTATTAAAACATGTTTCTGTTAATACTTTATAAAAGGGTCACTAAAATTAGTCAATGTTCGTGGGTTAACATATTATATCCCATTTAGTTTTCTATAAATACATTATTATTTATCTAAAATAAAAGAAATTAAATTATAAAATAATATATCTAAATAAATTATTATGATACATCGAAATATAAAATGATATTCAGAAAACATATATTTTATTTTAACAATAATTTCTTGTTTATATAAACCCCAATAGAACTATACTTTTAATATTATAAAAATATAAAATATGAAAGTTTTGAAAAAATTATAAACTCCACCACTATATATGTGTGTAATGAATATGGGGGAAATAAAAATAAATGTAATATAATATTAAAAAAATAAGAAAGGCCCATGAGACCACATGGAGGAGAATCATTTATATTTTAGAACATCCCCCCAATGTCGGAAAGTCTTTGTTTGTATTACAAGATTATATATTTAATATCATAAAAATACCAGTGTGTGTATGTAATTATGTGGTATGGAATTATGTAATAATTTCCAATTCTATTTTCATTACATGGGTTGGGTATCACCACCATTAATTATGCTTTAATTTGGTGTTTTAGTTATCTGTTGCTGTTGTAAATGATATGAGGAAGTGATGAACATGGAGTATACCATAAATTTCACTCTATAATATCTTATATAATTTATTACCCAATTTATAATATGTATAACATTAATTTTCATTTCTGATAGGGTTTCTGAGAATGTAACCCTATGGCCAACTTTTTTGTCTCTCAAAATTTACCACATGTTATTATAATTTAAATTCTTATTGTTATCCCTTATTTTATAAATATTTTCTAATATATATTTATTCCCTAAATTCCAAAAATATAAAAAAAATACATGAAATTTTCATCTAAAACATCAAATAATCAATCATTGAAAACCATATGTTATAATTATAAAAATGCATCATCATATTCTAAAAATATTTATATACATTAATTAATTTTTATTTAAAAATAATACTTATCATCACACAAACTAATATTAATTCTAATTTTATACATAGATCAATCTAAGTATAAGAAATTTATTAGTAAAGTAAGTGTTGTACCATTTTCCCTATTATTACAATAATAGTATGTCCAATTTATATAAATATAGTGGTATATATAAATAAATCATATCCTTCCAAGTAAAATGAGAAAACATATAGAAATTAAAACATTATTTCAAATTTAACTTGATAATATTTTGTTATTTTGTATAATTATATAATGATATATGATGTATAATCATGTTATCACCTGTAAATATTGTTTCATTTTTATTTAACATACTAAAATGGTCATTCCTATAATTAACATCATCATGAATTTCATTTAACCATTATATTATTAATCAACCATCCAAATATTTTTTCCATGTTGTATAAATAATATATATATATATATATATAAATTAATTGTTCAGTTAAAATTATACCACTCCTGATTCTCTAAACAAGTGATACTTCACAGTGATTATATGTGTTATTGTTTATATTCATGTATAAACAATTGTAGATCAAGTTATAAATTAACATTTATATATTATCTAATGATTAATACACAAAATCACAACGGAACATTGACTGACATATAGAAACTATCTTTAGTTTTAATAAGTCTTTTATCATTATCATATAACTTGGAGACCCCCATGTAAAAACATTCTTAGATAAAGTCCAAATTCATATGATCAATTAACACCTAATATTTATAAATTATGTACATCCTATCATATAAATTTATCATGAACCTATGGAAAAAATTATAATATTATTATGACATATTTAGGTTTTCATTATTGAGAGGAAATATTGTAGTCTATTTATATGAAAAATACACTATGGAAATTATAATGATTTTTTTAGAATAAATGAAAATATTTTATAGGATTACATGATATATATATATATATATATAATTTATTAAATTTTCTATTAAATAATTTTAACATTAAAAGATCATTATAGTGTTCCATATATATTAAACTCCATCTATAATAGAAAAAACTACTGTCAACACAGAACTCACTATCTAACAAATTACACATATTACTCATCTATGAGTTAGCTTTAGTCATTAAGTATTCCCCTTTATCCCTTATGTATTCTCTTTAACAATTATATCATATCTTTGATAAAAATAAATACTGAGATGATATTTCTAAGTTAAATTCATAATATGTAAGTTTTAAATATTTTTTTTATCAAAAACATATACAATAGTTTTATTATAATATATTATTATGGGATGTAAGTTTCAAATAAATTTTCCAGTCACATAGAAAAATATTTGGATCACCATCGCTACATTCAATGAATTAAAAGTGTCAATAAAAATATATTCTATAATAGAATTGGTAAATAAAAGTTTCCATTAGTTTTTATTTTTCGTTAAGCCACCATTCATTTTTAAAAAATTATTTTAATGTGAATTCAGTTGATCACCATTTATTTAATATCATGAATCATTATATCCTTTAATTTCCATTCCATATTCTTCTTTGTAAACTGATTTTTCCAACGCTTTCGATGGGGTGTGCGTGCATCCGTCACACAAGGGAGGACGCGCGGCTAGTGGCCCGATATTCCCGCTTTCCAAAGGCTGGTGAAATTTGTTCCTTGTTTAGGGACGTCTGATCCTTGATCTAAAGCTGGATGTTGGGATGTTGGTTCTTCCTTCTGTATATTCCTCCTCGGAGCTTCTCACCTAGTCCAGGTCTCCCTTATAGATTTAAGACGTATTCGTGAATCTCTTTCCCGGTGCCATATCTTCATGGACACCAGTTAATTACACTGCTTCCGTTGAGATGCTCCAAGGGGTCTGGTCAGGGCAGTAACCTTTAGTGAAGATAATGGTCACACTGAGGTGTCATTTGCATGTCTTGACATAGGGGGATGAGCATGTCTGTCATCTGTCCCTTATTATAGGGCTTCTCAAGGGCGCGGATTCCTGAGGTATCCCACATCAAACATGGGGAATTTCATTCCTCAGGCATGTATCTGATTTTTTCCTCAGCATACCATGTTTAAAACGGGGTATTCTACGAGTTTAACATCCAAAAAATATGGAATGGACTGATCGGAACACTGAGAGTGGATCAGATTGAAGTACCCCCTGGGGGGAACACCGATGTTGGGGCCAGCATATGGGTGACTTCTCGGATACTGTGGAGAAGAATGAGGTGGCATGATCCCATCGAGATTTGGTGGCCCAGGTATGGATCAGGATGGGTGATGGATATGGGCTTGAGTCTCAAGGTGACTTCTTACGTAGCCCTATGGCAGGTAATCAAAGTCCTCGTAGTTTGATGAAACGGTGGGACACCAGAAAAGGTGACCCATGAGAATGAACACATGGAGGGGACCCTGAGGGCGTAAGACATCTGGGTTAGGGCATGAGCTTCCCGAGGCATGTGGGCTCGAGGGAGAGGTCGGGATGGGACATATGTGCTGGGATTGAACCTCGTGGAGGCTTCCTACATACCATGCCTTAGCACGGATCAAAGTCCTCGTAGTTCAGGATGGATGGGGCATATGCTCTGAGGCAGCCCAAGGTGGATATGGGGTTTACGCTCTGAGAGTGGCCCATGATGGATATGGGGGCTTACTCTCTGAGGTGTCCCATGATGGATATGGGGGCTTACGCTCTGAGGCAGCCCATGATGGCGGATATGGGGCTTATTCTCTGAGGCAGCCCATGGATTCGGTGAACCGACACGAAGAGGTCGGAATGACCAAGTGGTGGGCGTGAACCTCATGGAGGCTTTCAATGTTGCATGCCTTTGCACATATCAATGTCCATGTAGTTCGGGTGGTGCAGTTTAACCTCATGTAGGACGACATACAGTTTAACGTCATACGGGACGGGGCACAAATTTTAATGTCATGATGGATGGCATACAGTTTAACGTTAGGTGGGGATAGGGTAGAGAGTTTATAGTCATGCTGGACAACATACATTTTAATGTCATGTGGGATGGCATTTAGGGCTTACGCACGGAGGTGGCCCAAGGTGTTGGTGAACCGACGTGAAGAGGTCGGAATGACAGGGTGGTGGGCTTGAACCTCGTGGAGGCTTCCTACGTACCATTCCTTACCACGGATCCAAGTCCTCATAGTTCGCTGGAGGTGGGGGTCAGGGTCAGTGCTCACTTTATGCTCACATGAGTCATTCTCGGTGTGAGAAATAAGCGGTTGTGGGGACCTACTGATCACGTAGAAAAAGGTGCGTCCGTGAGAAGCGAAGAGGGGCTTATGCGTTGAGCGACGCATAGTGACAGGACTTACTCCAGGATGGAGGCCTGAGGTATGACAAAGCGTAGTAGGAGAAGGATTTGGGACTGAACAAAGATGATGTCGGGTTACCTATCATGCCCTCCACTGGCCTTGGAAGTGGAGAAGTATGGAGGTTCATGGGTGCTACCTTCCGCAAGAGAGGATAGGGGCTTACACCAAGGTGGCCGCTCTTCCCCCATGGACAAATTCCACTTGGAGAGGGAGGATATCATCCCATGTGAGGGTGATCCCATTCCCATGGAGACGAGAGGTGTAAAGAATGTCTATGTTGGGGTGTCCCTGCGTGAGAGGCACGGGGACAGATCACAGTTTAACATCATGTGTTGAGAACGAGGTGCTTGGATGTTTAACCTCATGTAGCTCGAACGAGGTGGGTTCGTTCTAAACCCCTAGGACTTACATAACTGTCACCCTCTACCCCTTGTGGGAGGTAAGGCATCGGCAAGGCCATTGTGAAGGGGGCCGCAGGGCGAACCATCGAGGTGTCCACGTTAGCGTGGCTATTCGAAGAAGCAATAGTCGTTAGCGTGCCTATGCGAATAAGAATGTGGCAAAGCAACACAATGGGAAACACATCCCAAGGGACTTTGAGGTTACTTCGTACGAGCCTGGAAGGTTGTACAGGAAAACAGCGCATGGCGTGCATGCCCGAAATAGAGGACATCGGGCACCTACACAAGGAGGCACCCGGTGGGCGTCAAGGTGAGGGGTCCTGGGGATTTTGCAGAAAGAAAAGGTTTGCATGAAAAACACTGGGATGGCATGTAATTAGGGTAGAGGAATTGCATGCGGCTAGGGCGATTGCATGAAACTGAAGGAATTGCGCACAAGGGAGGAACCCTAAGGATTTGGAATTTTATTTCAGCCAGTGGGATTGCGCGTAGAGGCGGATCTTGTGGAAAGGTTGCATGAAAAGGGTCAGTACCTGAAGCCCATATTTCATGCGCAGAAGTCATATTTCCCGCACGAGAGCCGGTTCAAATTCAGCAACCCCAAAATAGAAGGGGTACCCTTTTATTTATAAGCATCTAGCATCAAGGAATCCTATCGGCGCGTGAAATTTAGAAAGGTAGGGACGGTGGTGCAAAAAGTTCAATCGCGCGGGCGCGGGCGCGCAATGATTTCACGCCGGCACTAGGGACCTTTCACGAATCCTGGACTCCCTTCCTACAACACCCATTTTTTCGTGTGAATCCTCCTTTATTTCGTGTAGCACCTCCATGCCCCTCGGACTAGGTATCTGGGTCTGAATATGACTTTTCTTCATCATTTTGAAACTTACATTACGGACATTTTCAGCGTCTATAAATGAACCCCCTCGGAATTGGACGGAGAGAGGTCACAACGATCGGAGTCTAAGGGAAACTCTAAAACGCTGAAGGGTTGGCTTCAAGGGTTCCATGCATGCAAAAAATGATGTGGTGCGCAAAACTCTTGTATGGCATGAAATTTTCTTTCCGCGTGGCGTCGAACCCCAGTCTCACCTATAAAAGGGTCCCTGGGTCCCATGAGTCGTACCCGATCTTTCTTGCGGGATAGGCTCAGAGCTCTCGTGCTCTAAATCTCCTTTTCGACTGCATGTAAAACACGATTTAGCCGCATGAAATTCCTACGAGTTTCGTCCATATTTTAACGCAACCCCGGGATATTCCGTGATGACTGTTCTGATTTCGCACCCAACTTCAAAATTTCGCGCCACAGGTCTAGATTTCGTGAAAATCACCCAGATTTCGAGCAACTCATCTGTCCTCCGCGCAACTCATCTGGATTTCATGCAACTCTATCAAAGCACTTGAGATGGCCGCAAACTATGTCGATGAGGTGGAAGCCACTACTCATAGAGTTGAAATGGCAGCGAACGAGGAGGTTTATGGTGCTAGGGTGGATGTTTCCAACAACCATACCTTTTTCAATATGCTAACCCCCACACAGAAGGAGTATCCTCTGTCCAAAAACCTCCTACCTTGGAACTTCAGAATTTTGAAGGAGGTTCTGCTGTCGGGCTTCGAGGTGGACACACCACTGTCATGGGTGACCCAGGAGGATGACCTTCCCTGATACAATATCACCAACAGTGGTCATTCTTCCAGAGTGACCAGACACATGGATGTGTATGTCTGAACCTGAGGACCAGGACCATTGCTGTGGGTGATCTTATTGTGGAGAGCTCTCTAACACTCTATCAAATCACGTTTCGTCAGAGCATCATGGACGACACTAAGGGATGGCTGTAAGTTTGGGACCTACGGTCCGGAGGCAACTTCACCAGTGAGTGGGCCTGGGAATACTGGTTTCTCCATACATGCGACCAATTTGGGGTCGAGCTATGACACATTGGTCTGTTTGAGGCGGTGTGGACACTGCAGTTCCACTTCTGCCGCCAACCTGAACTCGGGCCGGAGCTGTTCACCTGATTGTCTCCTGACACCAACGCATTCCATATTCACCATGGGGAAGTTGGTATCAGTATCTGGGATGTCCACTGCATCGGAGGTATCCCACTGTAGGGCTACCAATACAATGAGTTCCTCCTCCTAATGAACACATGGGAGGATAGATCACAGACCCCCATGATGACGTGGCACCTGCTGGATCTGGCCAAACAGAGGATAAAGGTTAAGGACATCCTGAAGGACATCGCCGACAAGGACTGGTTTAGCTTATTCCTGGAGAAGGACCCAGTGGTCAAGATGCCTGGATGGGGAAAATGGTGTCTAACTGTGGATCAAAGGATCATCAAAGGATCATAATGGAGGACCCCAGAGGCTGGGCAATACCAATCATGGGGCTACTGCGTTATCGAGGCATGGGACTCGAATGTCCTATATGCCTTGTTCCTCGCCACCTTCTTGAGAGGGTGGCTCCTGCGAGTGTGGGATGCAAGGATGTGCATCTGTCCAGCAACCCTGGTGATGTCAGGCACCATGGATTCCAACAAAAGGTTAAATCTGGGGCTCCCCATGCTGGCTAGGCTGTATGCCATTCTATGATGCATCTTAAGATGGGGGTCACCTCGGAGGGTGTGTGGACCCTTCCAGATATTCCATGAATGGGTGGAAGCTCATCTTGGTGGGTACACATTCCCTAATGTTGTTCTTCCTCCGAGAAATGACCTGTGGCCATCTCTGCTGAACATTTTCGGGGTTGCACCGATGACGCTCAATGAGGAGGGGGTAAGGATCTGAATTGGTAACCACGCCAACATCAACTTCATCAAATTCCCTAACCCGGTCGGCAAGATGGTAGACAATGGGAAAGGATCGATATATTAGAAAGAATACTTCCAGATCATCCGAAGCGGGGTCCTTGTGGCTCGGATTGAAGGAAAGATCATCTGTGAGCCTTATGTGTCATCCTGATTCGCCTTTCAGTTCTGGTGCCTCCAACGAAGGCCGAATAGGGTATTCACGTATGTCTGGGAGGAGGGAAATCCTTGTATCCATCTCCAGATGTGGTTAATGTTCACCACTTGTGGCTCTGGTGAAGTCATTACCCTTACTCCCACCGTGGTCAACTCTGGCCTATCAACCGAGTATGCCGAACACTGGTCTATAACGTACCCAGAGGGGCTTTTACACAAGCGAGTTTGATAACTCGAGACAAACCGCGTGGAACCCAGGCGACGAGAGAGTAGGCAAGGTGCTTCTTGACGGGGGGAGGGGGGGGGCACACCAAGAAGTGAGGCCTGAGCAGGCCGAGACCTCAGTAGTGGGGACATCGCATGGTGTCGCTACGACGCTATTTACTAGAGGGAGGTCACGCGAGGTAGACATAGAGCTGCCCAGAAAGCAGAAAAGATACCTTCTGAAACCTTACCACGATGAAATATTCCCGGCATTGTGGTCTCTTTGGATGTCCATGCGGTAATCAATGATCATTGAATCCCTCTAGTAGAAGATAATGCAGTATGGGATCTAGCTTCTAGAAGTCTGGCTCGTTCGGGTTACCGACCAAGTAAACTTTCATTGGCGGCATGCTTATCTAACATCCATGGATACATACACGTGCCAACGGGGTCGGCGTGTGGAGCCACCATTCATATTGAAAGTGATTCTCGGCCAATATCATGATCCGGATGTGATGCCGCTAGGAGAAGGCGAAAGTGATGGGGAGTCGCAGGGAGAGGAGGAAACAGGAGAAGACAAAGGTGAAGGAGAAGATGAAGGAGAAGTTCAAGGATAAACCAAAGTTGAGTGGTCGCAGGGGGAAGCCTACCAAGGGAGTCTCTGGGAGAGCAGCGAGATTTCCAGCTCTGATATTGACATAACCGAGATAATAGAGGTATGTATCTATCCATATTCATCATCCTTTATCCATTATCTTATGCAATATCTAATCCATTTCTCTATCTCAGTCAGGAGAACATAGGCGTTGATCAGGCATCCCCAATAGTGGAAGGAGGAGAGGCACTGGTTGGACAGGATGGGGCTCCGACGCCCATTATCGAATTGACAAGTGCTAAGGGGTCTCCTACAAGACAACTTCTGTAGCGGCCATAACATCGGAGGCTGACGCTCTGGGTTCATGTAAGTCCTCTGCTTCACTACTGGTGATATCTGTCAGAGAACCTAACTTATCCAGATACTCCCTATACAGTAATCTCGTCATTGGAGGCTCGTCGGCCTACTGAGCCCGGGCCGTCCGTGAGTAGACTAGTGGTGGATGTACCACCTCCTCTAGATCATAACTCCAAACATAGTCAGCCCCGGAAATTGGTGAGCAGGGGGAACCATACATTAGTGGTGCTGTCATTTGAGTTAGGCCTGAATCTGACGAAGGAACTGCCGCTGTTGGGGTGAGAGAGGAAGGTCACCTGGATGTCAAGGATCTTATTCCTCATTAAGGAATCCTTGAGGCAGATCCTACTGCAGACCTACTGGCTGCCTTTCCTGTATACTGGCTCGCTGACCCAAAGGAGGTAGATGATTTATACATTGAAGTGGTTGAGGAGAGCCTGATGACACGTCACAAAGGGTGGAAGTTTATCCAGTTCTTTATTAGGCAGCCTCAAATGAATTGGCTGAGGTGGATGGGGTGACTCCAGACTTGGTTGCGTCTCCTATGTGCTAGATGGGATGACTCTAAATGCCTTAATCTGACAGTTTGTGATTACATGTTCAAGAAGATATGTGAGATAAGTCATCACACTGATGTTGCCCAGTGTCGGGAATGATCGGTGAGCACCCGAGTGTTCTTGAGGGCGAAGTAGGAAGTCTGACTCCTCAAAGAGCATGTGACATAGAAGGAGGCCTTCATTGCAACATGATCTGAGCTCGTGGAGCAACTGACAGCCCCTCTAGCTGACGCCCAAGAACAACTGATGGAGGTGAGTCACCAAATGACTATGCTTCAAACTGAATGGGCGCAGGCACAAGCTATGATTGGCTAACTGCGCTCTGCCACTGCTGATTAAGAGAAAGTCATCAGGGAGCGAGAAGTTGTCCTGGAGGCCACTATAAAAAGGGAACCAGGGTTTGAAATATCAATCAAAAACACTAATCCTTAAGGGACCTTTGTTAACCATCTCATGAACTTCTTTCTTTTACTGCTCACCATTTCAATCCACACTATGCACCAATCTACTTATCTGTACTTTTGTTTTAATATGATCAACCATAATCCAGAAATAAATAACAACTCACCCCTAAGCTCATGTGGGCCATACCTAATGTGAGATACAAAGGTTTCTCGTGTTATCATTTTTTCCAACTGTGGGGCATCAACCAAGATTCATGCATCCGAAATCAGGCCCATATTTCTGAGGAGAGGGAGGCCCAACCAAAGGGAGGGGACCTCAGACCGATCGATGAATCGTCTCCTCAATTTTCTCTAACACATGAGCGGTGAAATGCAAGGTGCATTGAAATCAATCTGAACATAGCGAGATAAAAAAAGGGGAATCACTTTACCTAAATTTGGAACACTATGGAGGGCTTGACGATGGAGGATAGCTGTTAACTTTGGTAGAAATGCAGCATCCATATCACATTGGCCTCAAATGGGGACAACAAATGAGGGCTAACTGTCGACCATGTTCATAAAATGGGGCCTAACTCAAATATCGTTGTTCAGTCTTCCGGAACGTTGGCCCAAGACAGCAGGCGGACCATAGGTCAATCATCCATAATGTTACAACAGGAAGACCAATGGTCTATCATCCATATTTGTACAGTAGGCAGACCGCATGTCAAGCATCCATACTGTTAGGGGGTCCCAACAAACATGACTAGTATTCCTGATCGTTTTCCCAGGACAACTGGTGGATCATAGGTCAACCATCCATATTGTTACAATAGGTGGACCAAAGATCTATCATCCATATTGTTATAGTAGGCAGACCATAGGTCAAGCATCCATACAGTTAGGGGGTCCCATCAAACATGACCATTCTTCCGAAACGTTGGCCCAGGACAGTGGGCAGACCATAGGTCAATCATCAAATTTGTTACAACAGGCGAACCAAAGTTCTATCATCCATATTTTTACAACAGGTGGACTACAGGTCATGCATCCATACTGTTTGGGCGTCCCATCAAACATGAAAGAGGATGAATATCCGAATAAAGGGGATATCAAAGCGTGGAATGTGAAGTGATGGTTTGTTCAAATAGAATCCAACACTCCCAGAATTATGACACCGTGGTGAAGGCACATTAGGCGAACATATTAATATGGTCATGTATCATCCCTACTTTTAAACAGGACCTCTCTATTGAGAGAGATGTCGCATCCCAATCACTTTGGGGCATCCCGAGTTTACTCGGGATAGATGTTGTAGTTACACCACTCCCCAAGAAGTCAGGCCAAGGGGCTGACAATGGGGGGACTGAATTTTGTTATCCATGGGGCTGGACCCAAGATGAAATGTCTGGGTGTTTCTATGTATCTCATGAGGATGATAATCAAGCCACACGTAGTTCTAGAACGTGTCTTAGTATAACATCTTAGAATTCAGACCAAGGAATAGTTAGGGGGAAGGAGATTCATGGTGAGGTGATCACAAAACTCGATGTGAATGAGGACGTGGTCCTGCCCACTATGTGTTCCTTGGAAAAGTGTTCCGGTGAAGGTACTGAACACGAGAGTTAGGCTAGGCCCACGGGGAAGTGCCCTGGCACTCCTACGTATCCCATAAGGATGGGAATAAAGCCATACATAGTTCTTGGGGGTTCCTTTTAACATCATGTAGGACATGAAAGATGATGGATAATTCTTATAACAGGGCATATGCGGTGTGGCTATTGCATACCCGACGTGAATGAGAGTGAGGTCTTACTCACCAAGCCATGTGGTCCCGTGGTCATGGTCTCAAAGGTAGGAAAAACATTATGATTTAGAAGACCTCAAGCTGGACCCAAAGATAAGAGGTTTGGGCGTTCTTATATACCCCATAAGTATGGGGATCAAGACATATGTAGTTCTTGGACGGGGTGACATGGAACGACATGGTACATGTGTAAAGTATGAAAGGGGCGTACAGGTCTAGGACTCACACCAAAAGAAGCGACATTTTATGTATCATGTTTTCCCTTGAAGGTGAATGGTTTTTCTTTTGTGTTGCGACTAAACTTGGGTAGAAATTCCTGGCATCACCACAATAATCAAGTTGTATACATGCATTGAAAATGGTATGGTAATTGACCAATACCAGTGTGATGTTCCCTATGGAGAAGTCATCACGATTCAGTGCCATTTTTCGTCATGCGGTCTGGATGATATCATCGCAATTTATGGTCATGTGGAAGGACCAACCATCATAATTTAAGGTCAAATGGCTTAGACTCGGGGGAATGTTCATGATGCGATAAGGAATAACCGATATAGGTGAGAAAATAATCCTATACCTTTATCCCGTGCGATTCTATGAGAGGAGCCTCAGGCTAAGAGGTTGGAGAGGGTTAAAGATCAAGGGTCAGGAGATACTAGCTTCCATCTGAGCAGGGCCCGAAACGCGATGTCTGGGTGACCCATCGTATCCCATGGGGATGAGGGTCAATCTATTCATGGATCTTAGAGAACACCCAATCCTATAACCTTATCTCTCGGATCGGGGAGCCTCAAGAGATGCTGTAACACAGCTTCGTATGCCTGACGTGTGGAAGTGAACTGAGGGTTAGTGCAAGGAGTGTCAACATTCCACCTTAACATGATGGGGTGGAACATAATGTGAATCATGAAACCAACATTTAGGACATGAAGATGTCATCATGACGATGAAGAATTACTGTTGACCATGTTCACAACACAGCATCCTGGTGTCTTAGCCTTAAACAGGGACAAACAAAGGAGCATCGACAGCTGAACTTCTTGGAAATGCGGGATTTTTATCAATTTTTTGTCTGAAACCCTCAGGGGAATTGGCCCGTGATGGTAGGAGAGCCCTTAGGCATTGAATCTAGTCCGTTCTTGGAGGACACGTCCAAGTGTGAGTGATAATGTGTGCCGGAATGAAGGGGAGCATGAATCTTGACAAGTGGACGTAACTTTCCTACATTGAATATGACACTCCAGGTCCTAGTCTAGAGTACTCTGAACACATTAGAAGACCACTGGAAAGGGTTGAAGGGCTATGGTTGAGAGCGGCCAAAATATGGCGGCTTCCCGAGAGAAGGGGGCATGATTCCAAAAAACCTGTACCACACCTATATATCCCCCTATTGGAGATGGACAACCCAAGAGACCGAGGTGACCGGGAGATCAGGGGATCTCTTAAGAGATTGGACTGGACCTAAAATATTGGCGTTCAAGCTGTCCTACATATCTCATAAGGATGGGAATCATGCTGCACGAAGTTCTAATAGCACAGTTTAATGTCATGTAGGATGATTAGAGTCATTTCATCCAGGAATGTGTACGGAGTGGCGAGTAACCCAACATGAATGAGGGAATAACCCCAAATCACACCGTACACTACAGGCATGAACATGGGATAAGGGGACCAAGAAGGCCATGGGGTCTGATGCTAGAACTCGGTCAGGAAGGCCTGACCAGCTTCCAGTTTAGCGTCTGGCAGTAAAGACGAGCATGGGGGGGATAAGATTTCCTGGACATGGGAGGTGTACGGAATGGCGAGTAACCTGACATGAATGAGGATGAGGTCCTGCTTTCCACACCGTACAATTCCATAGGAGAGATCCTAGGCCGGTGGCCTGAGGCTAGTCCTCGGTCAGGGAAGCCTTACTGGATTGTAGTTTAACGTCGTTCTGGATGAGTGTGCAGTTTAGGGTCATGATGGACCGTGGGCTACTTTAATTTCATGGGGGACCGTAGGGTCCCAAATCGAGGGCCAAATACAGTTTAAGGTCATGCTGGACCAGATGCATTTTAGGGTCATGTGAGACTGTAATCCTATATAAGGTCGTGGGGGACCCCGTAGGGTCAGGAAAAATACTGCTTAAGGAACTTGGCATTGGTAGGAGGAGTTACATGATCATCATCCATGGTTACCATAAGTACACACCATTGGGATAGACCTTATGGATTATGAAAGTCCCTTCCCATTTGGGCTCCAAATTAGATGGTTTCATGTCAGGAATCATTGGCACCTTGAGGGCCAGTACCAGGTCACCTTGCTGGAAGGAGTGGAGGCAAACCTTCTTGTTGAAATCACGAGCCATCTAGCTTTGATGCCTTTCCAGGTTATGGAAAGCATGCAGACTATTCTCGTCGAGTGCTTCCAATTCATCTAGATGGATTTCAATAACTCTATCCGGTGCTTGCTAGTCGTAGACCGCTGTGCGCAATGATTGAAACTGAATCTCGATGGGCTGGACAGCCTCAGCTCCATAGACCAGGGAATACTGGGTCACCTGGGTGGAATTATGAGTCATCCTCCAATAATCCCAAAGGGCGTTGGGGAGCTTATCCGGCCAACTCTTCTTGTTCTGACCTACCATATTTTGAAGAATGTTAGAGAGTGTTTTTTAAATGCCTTGATCTGTCCATTTTCCTGCGCATGATAGCTGGAGGTATGGTTAGAGATAATGTTGTACTTGGAGTACAATTTCTTCAGCTCGGCCTCTCAGAAGTTGGCGCCATTATCAATGAGGATAGTGTGAGGTACTCCAAATCGATAGATTGTGTTGTAACTCACAATGTCAGTGATAGAATAGGATTTGACCTCCTTGAGCAGAATTGCCTCAGCCCACTTGGAAAAGAAATCCGTAGCAGTCAGAATGGACCGGCATTGGTGAGTTGTCGCCGATGGGTAAGGTCCTATTAACTCAAAACCCCAGACTACAAAGGGCCAAGAATACATTGTAGTGTGGAGATGCTCCAATAAAAGATGCACGATGTTAGCATGAACATAGAACACATGGGACCTCCTGGAAAACTCGATGGATTCATGGATCATGGAGGGCCATAAGTACCCCAGCCACAGAATCTGGTGAGACAACATTGACCCGGCTTGATGGGCGCCACATGAACTAGCATGATCTTCTTGCATGATCTATAGAATCTTGACTCCCTGAAGGAAAAAGAGGATAACGCCATCAAATCTACATTTGTAATGGATATGATCAAGGATTGAACTACTATGAAGGGTAAATTGTAGCTCGTAGCGTCGGATTTTCTCATGCTCAGCCTGGTCTGACAGAATATTACCGTGTTGGAGGTATTCAACCTAGGGTGTCCTCTAATCAGGAACTATATTGATCACCACATCTGATGTACCCGGGGATACTGACGCAGGAGAACCAGTGGTAAGATGGTTTACCCGAGGACCGTGGTAATCCTCTAGGGTGAATGGAGCAATGACTCTCCGGTGTGCCACATGGATAATCAGGTCGTCCTGTTCGGGATCTGCAAGCAACACGGACAGGACGACCAAAGCATATGCTAAACCGTTCTTTGACCGGGGAATAAGAATGATCTTCGGTCTAGAAGGGAACTAGTCCATTAGATGGAGGGTGCACTCCAACAATGGAACGAGTTCTGGCTTTCAGACAACATAGTCACCATTGGCCTACTTGATGACTATCTCGGAGTCCCCTTTCACATGCAGATGGGGCACGTTGATCTCGAGGGACAACATGAGGCTAGTGATGAGGGCATAATACTCTGCCTCATTGTTAATGCAACCCTATGACAACAAGAATGAATATGGTAGAACGAAATGATCTCAGGTGGTGAAGACAATACCTAGGCCCACTTTGTTCAGCCTAGGATCATTGAGTCTCCTACTGGTGGGGCTTTGGGAGGCACATTTAATGTGCATCTGCCAGCATGGGATGGCATGATTGACTGACAGGATTGCCTCATCAAGAAAACCTAGGTCAAGCAGCTGATCCACAGAGGTTGGGTGGGAAACAAGAAAGTTTGGCAATTCCTTTCCTTTGATAGTATTCTGAGGCACAAACCTGATGTCAAACTACTGAAGGATCACCACCCACCACGCTATTCGGCCAGTCAACATAGGTCGGTTTATGATGTACTTCAACGGGTCTACCTGAGAGACCAGAAGTACCTCTTGGTTCTCTATGTAGTGCTGCAATTTCTGCACAGAAAATATGAGCACAAGGCAGATCTTCTCGATGGGTTAATATCTAATTTCCTTCTCGAGGAGTATGATGATGAGGTATTAGAGGATTTTCTATGTTCCCACATTGTTATTCTTGGAAACAAGTGCACCACAGGACCATTCTTGGGCAGTCACGTAAAGGACCAGTGGCATCCCGGAGACGGGTGTCATCAAGACTGGAGGTTGGAGAAAATGTTTCATGATTTCCTCGAAGTCGGTCTGACACTCTTCATCCCATTCATATGTGGCTCCTTTATTCATGATCTGGGAAATGGTATTACACTTTCTAGGTATATTCGCAATGAATCGGTGTATGTAGGAAAAGTTCCCTTGGAGACCTTGAAGTTTTTGAATATTGCTGAGGGGAGGCATCTGGCTGATGTCCTTGATCTTCTCTGGGTAGATATCGATGCCTCGATGCCTGACAACAAAGACAAGGAACTTGCCAGAGGTTACCACAAAGGCACACTTCAATGGGTTCATCTTCAGGTGGTGGGAATGGAGGAAACCGAACACTTTCTCAAGGTTCTTTAAGATGGTCCTGGCGCTAGAGAGATTTGACTACCAGGTCATCCACGTAGCACTACACCAATGTTTTGAGAATTGGCATCAATATGTGATGTGTGGCCCGTTGATAGGTGGAACCTGCATTCTTCAGGCCGAAAGGCATATCCTGGTAACAGAAAGTACCTTGGGGTGCCCTAAAGGCAGTGGACACCTCGTCCTCAGGGGCCATCCAGATCTAGTTGTACCCAGAATATCCATCCATAAAGGAGATGGTTTGGAACCCGGTCATGGCATCAATAAAAAACTCTGTCACTAGAAGGGGAAAATCATCATTCAAACAGTGGCGATAGAGATCACAGAAAATGATACAGACCCTGATTTGTCCGTTTTTCTTCTTAACTGGCACAATGTTGGCTAGCCACCAGGGGTACTGAACTTCGTTGATGATGTTTTCATTGATAATCTTGTAAAATTTGGCCTCAATCAAGGCACCGTGAGTAGGTTGAATCATTCTGAGAGGCATATTAAACCCATGATGGTTCGCCGGGAGACCAAGGTGGTGAATGGATACCTGAGGATCTAGTCTCGACATCTCGTCGTAACTCCAAGCGAACACATCACGGTGATGTATGAGGAATCCCACATACTTATGCTTCTCCTCGGGGGACATGGTGGTGCTGACCAGTGTGGGTCTCAGATCTAACTCACTACTGAGGTCCACCTGTACCAACTCGTCGACCGTGGTGGAGATTCCCTCCTCAAATATAGGAGTAGCATCTTCCATATCCTCCTCTTCACTCATTGAGGGATCATCCGCGGGGGGGGGGGGTGTTGCTTCCGAGCCACCCAACTATGATGGGATGTTGGTGCTAGCTTAGGCGGCATTGTTCATTATAACAGAAGATTCATGAACCATTGAGACCATAGCGATGAAGGTCGTCAGTCTGATCCCATCTGTCCTTCGGCCCAAGGGGCCATGCTTGATGACATCAAAACAGTAGTGGAGAGTCGGCTTGAGCCGGTAAATTCCAGACCCGTGGAAGAGACACGTATGACGTACCACTATTTCCAATATCCTAACGTCTTGATACCGTACAGGGGTAGGAGGTTTTGGGATCACCCGATCTTGGTCGGTTTAGGAGTATGAGGTGATTTTCCACTGTCGCATGGACCTGGGAACATGTCTTCCTCTTATACCTAAATAAACAAAACATTGCCCCATGTTCGGGGTGGTGGCCTCCAACCGATGGATTGGAAAGTTGTAAGGGTCATTCAAACCTACCCAAGGCTCACTTGTGACAGTGGCGGGCTCAACCACACCTTCCAGAATTTTCTTATCCTTACTCTTGTAATAGTCTGCGTCTAGATAATAGGCTTCACAAGAGGAAAAAGGAGACGCATATCCTCGGATCATGCCTACTTGAACATTGAGGGAGTATTTGAGGCATTGATGATATGATAAGGGGACCGCAGCATGAAGGTGGAGTAACGGACTTCCCATAAATACGTTTTATGCAGTGTCCTGGGAGACAACCATTAATTAGGTGCTGGAAATTAGGCCACAGAACTGGGTCTTCAAGCGGATCTTTCCAACTAGAGTTTGCTTGGTCCTGTCATATCCCTGGATTCTGAGGTCGGAGGGAGTTAAATAATCATCAGACAGACCCAACTTCTATAGTGTCTGATTGGGATTAGGTTAATCCCAGAACCTGTGTCAACAAGACAGCGTCAGACTTCCACACCATAGAACTGGCAAGTGATGTACAACAAACCAATGTATCCTATTATGGGAGGGTATTAATCTTCACCAAAGAATGAGATAACTACCTGGCATTTGGAATTCTCAATTTCCTGAGCGTGGAATACTTCTACAACAGCTACCTCCGTCTCAAACTGGAGGGGGCTCTTTAGGGCCTCAGCAAGTGTCGCACGCATTTTAGACGATGGACAGAGAGCCAAAAGGATAGAAAGCCTTACTGGAATACCAGAAAGGTGCTTCAGAACATCATAATTCCAGGCCAAATGTGAGATTCTTCTTACAAGAGGTTTCTCATCAATTGTGGGTGCGACGGGTCCTGCTGACTTGGCTGGCGGCTGACTAGTACTAGGCATATCTCTCTATTCACTAGTTGAATCCTAGAGAGTGGCTGTCAGATTAGGACCAGATGGTTAGGGTCAGCTGGTGGAAAGGAAGAGCTGGTCGCGGGATAGCCGAGTTGGTTCTACCTGATTCAGTAACCCAAATGGTGGTAGAGGCAGACCTGTCGACACTGGATGAAGGGGTCACGTGGGCTAATCTCTGCACTGAGCCTGCTATCTGGTCTCAACGACGTGCACAACCTAGATGGAAGTGCCAACTATCATGCCCCGATGATTCATTTAACCACGGCTCCGCAGACGTTGGCGACAACTGGGGACATTGGGAAGGTCCACCTGGCATTCCTCATCGTTGGGAGTCAAAAATGGATTTATCAAATCTATGGTGTTAACCGAAGCATAACCCTTACAGTCACTCGAGGAGTCATCCACTACCGGGTGGAGTCTCGGAGGGATCCCCATTTATGGGGGCATAAAGTCACCAAGAGTGCAGGATGAAGACGACATCGACAGGGCGCGTTATTTATTCTTACACCGCCATTGCATGCTCTTTTGAGAAGAGGCTGGCTGAGATAACGATTCCAACATAGTAACTTCATCTTTTGAGGGTTATAGCTAATTCAGGCATGCACGGATGATGCCATGGGAGTGGGTGACCCTCTTATGGGCCATCCATTCATTATACATCTGGGACACACGGTCAGAAACCTACTGTCATTCATTCTCGTCACCGCTACTACCATCTGATCTCACAAAGGTACATTCCACTTGTAAATGGGTTGGGCCCAACCTAACTATATTATTGTCAATCTGGAATTGGAGCCTATCCTTGAACATGTAGCATCGTTGTATGGTGTTCCCCAGGGTCTGGTGATAAGGGAACTAGTTGGTGGGATTAGTGAGATGCGCCTCTTCTGGCTTCCGGCACTCAGGTAGCCGCACAATTCTCTGCTTCAAGGCACTACCGAAGTAACTGGGGACCTGAGCCTCATCGAACGAGTTGGTCTGATTACTTCTATCCAAAATGGGGGCTCTAGGAGGCTGACCCTAATGGGGGGCTGGTGGAGCATGCTGAGATGGAAGAATCTAATTATCTCGGCTAGGCGGTGGCGGTGCATTACGCGGAGGAACATGATGACTTTGAGGCAGTCGCTGATTGGCTAAAAGTTGTTCCCGTGGGGGTGGGTCCCTATGGGGATGCAGAGCTGGCCTCACTGGCAGCAACTCTAGCTGTGTGAGGGCCTCTATCTGGGCCACAATAGCGGGATCAACTATGGAAGCTCTCCTTTTAGGGATTACAGGAGGTAGTCGTCATGCTGAACTTCCCTATTACAAGGCTTCTTCAAGGCCCTGAGCCTTGTATGAGAAGTCCTGGAAACCTCTGGGGTAATTCTGAGTGATCAGAGAAGGAACCAGATCTGCCTTGACGTTCCCGATGCACATTTTTAGTAATTTCTCTTGAGTTAGTGTCATGTCAAGGGATTATGTAAGTCCCTTACATCGGGTGATGAAGTCAGCAACTCGCTCATCCAGCCACTGCATGCACCTGAAGAGGTCTGTGATGTTCGTCTTACAGGTTGTGGGGATGAACTGGTAGAGGAATTTCCTGCGATGTTCCTCCCAACTAGTCACAGATCCGATAGGAAACTTCTTGTACCAGACGAATGTCGGCCCCTCTAGTGTCTAAACAATGAAACAGAGCTTGGCGACCCCCTATTGACCTGCAGTCCCTAACATAGGCCCACACCTCGAGTTTAAGTAGGTCAGGTTCCATGGCGGGTCTCCTGTCCAGTTAAAGAGGGTGAAAGTGGGATTCCCAAATCCTAGAGGCGCTGACATATAATCTACCCATGCCAGGTAAAAATTGCCTTCAGGTGGGATCACCACCTGTCGAGTTTCCAAAGCCTCTAAGTGGGTGATGAGTGATGCCATTAGATCATCCGAACGTGGGTTCTTATCCTGACGGGGATCACTAACCACAAGCGCATTGCTAGTCACTTCAATCCGGTAGATAAGCTCACAAGCTCGTGGGTCATCTGGTGGAGCGACCATTGGTGTGCTGGGAGAAACCCAAGAGTTATCCCTTGGGTGATCACACCACTCAGGAGGGTTTGGAGAAACGTATCGTGTCCTCTTTCCATGAGCTCCGGCCTCTCCTCTGTCAGTGAACACGACATTATCGAGGTTTCCCAGGAGAATATCGCCGAGGGGTAGTTGTTCATGCCCCTGCTCTCAGCCTAGGATCACCGTAGTCAGGCCGCCGCTCTACAATGAGTTCATCCATAATCTCATCAACTAACCTCTTCATCTCAGCAATCTGTTGGCACAACGTGGCCTTCTCAGGATAATCCTCTGCCTTCTACACTGAGGTAGATGGGTCAGAGAGCTTGACAGCACCAACATGCACTTTACCCTTTCCGATATTCTAACTCAGTGTTAATGCCTCATTGGGTGCGGGGAGACCTAGGAGGTTCTTCTTTTGATGAGTAATCCTCTCGTATGGGTCCAGTAGTGGCATGTCCTCAGGGGGTGAGTCCCCATCAAGAAGTTATAGACCATTCCCCTCTCATGACAATTCGGCCATGTTGACTGCCACTACCCTCAGGGGCATGTACTTAGAGCCGCCCGGTGAATCAGGCTGCCGGCGAGTCACACTAAAAAGAAGGGCAGCGTACTGCCCCCATCCATGGATGTTCACAATGGGGATGGCCTCCTCGATGACTTTGCGGAGTACTTAAAAAATATGAACGCCTTGTTGTTGGAGGGCCCTTTGGTGGCCAATTGATTCAGGATGCCAAACCACGGGGAGCATGACCAGGTCGACCTGACGACATTGATCACTGATATCCTCAAGGTGTGCATGACTACTGGGATAAGGAAAATTCTGATGGAGAAGATGGGAGTGAGTCGCCTAGAGGGTATGGCAGAAACATTCAAACTCTCCCAGTGTGAGCAATTCTAGTATATCAAAATCTGACCCTACGACTAGCCAAAACTTCTCGGGGAAGTGGCCTACTGCGAGGATGGTCTAGAAGCTCCATGGCTCAGGTTCAGGAACCAGCCCTTGATGGCCCCGCTCATCAACTAGGAGTGGATGGGGAACCGACAGTAGTGCTGAGGCAGGCCGCTGTGCCAGTGGGCTGGCTGGCGGAGAATACGGTGAGATGGCCAATTGGCTGCCGAATCCTAAATCTTCCTCCAAGGGTTGCAGTGTCCTGGCTACCACGTCACGATAGGATGGGCCAACGAATGGGCCTCCTGTCACAGTGTTAGTGCTTTCCGAGGGTGTGCTATGTCATGGCTCTTCCACCATCGAACCCCAAAAAATGTCTTCGTCATCTCTGACCGAGGTGGATGGTGCTTCAAGAGAGGCCAATGGTGACTGCATGTTTGATCCCTTGTGGTGCAGCAAGTCCTCGTCCTCCTAGATATACCTTCAAAGGGAAAAGTGGATCATATGTATCTTCCATTTAAGGAGTACGAGGCAGATGTGATGTGTCCCTATCCCTCTCCTTGACACAAAGAACTAGGGGGCGGGGAAGGCGCCATTGCCGAGTTATACTCCGCCTTAGAGTCCGAGAAATAGAACGGCCTGATTTTCATCCGGCCTTCCCTGGAATTTCTCTTGCGGCGACAAAGTCCCACATTCCTGACCCTGGGTGGCTCATCGGGGCAAGGCCGATTTCCGTCATGGAGTCCTCTGGCCACAATGGTGCTGGGGTGGAGAGGATTGAAGGCCAGGGTGCGAGGAGCACCGCGGAAGATTCCGAAACGGACATGGGGAGGGCCTCCATGTGCGTAAGTGACCGGATATGCAACGGCTCAATACTCGCAGTCAGCGGTAGGGTATGTGACCCTGTACCCAGTGTAGTGAGTGATGGAAAGAGCCCCACCCGGATCATAGCTGTCATGGGGAAGCCCCTTATCTGCAGAGAGGGTGGGGCTAGGCAGGCCTCCGGGCCGAGGTTGGAAGTAGGGAGGACCCATACCTTCCAGAACAGTGGCACGGAGTAGGCCATCACGATGGTTGGCACTACCATGAATCGGTCCGTGGTGGAAATCGTCTATGTCAGTGAACGAGAGAGTCGACCCAACCTACCTGTGGGGCAGTAAGGGCCTCGATCTGGGTCGGGGATGTATCTTCCCCTACTCAACATGTGCAGGGGTTTGATGATAGGAGTTAGCAGTGGCTCGGGCCACAGTTATTGCTGACATTAATTCCCCAGGGCGGGTATCCTCTTCCGCTCATGCCCAACCCTGGAATCGGGTCAGATGGGTTGGAGCTGGTGGTGTAGGGACATGGATTGCATGTTCATCGGCCCAGGGATTCGTGTGGTGGCGTTGACATGGCCTGGCAGGGGCCCTGACTGTGAACCATTGAAGTGGGTCTCTGGTCGGGCCAACCTGGACATCCCCTACCTCATCAGCGTATGGAAGGGAGGCGTCGAGGCATTCCAGGGATAAGCTCCCGAAACGGTTGAACGTCGGGGTGGGAATCAGCAGCTCCCTACCCGGCCCTCAGGGGAGGCGATGGTGGGGAGGTGCAGTTGCATCAAGGTCCAAATGGGCCATTTTCATAGTCGGGATGACCCCTTCCTCCTCGTACCTACGCACGAGGTCGTTGATCACTATTCCTTTGGATAATCTCTGATGGGGAGAGGGGGCATGAGCGCCAGTCAGTCACGACGGTCTGAGTAGATGTGGAAAAGGTGGAACCTCGCGGGTTGGCCGCATCGGTACTGCGCCTGCACCTATGCCGGTGGGTAAGTGGCGATCGAGCTTCAGATACAGTGATCTAATTCCTAAAATCAGGGAGATGAACCCATTAACAATAACAGGAAAAGAAATCGTCAACCAGTCACCCAACTCCATTCCATCTTCCGTGGTCGGTAATAGGGGTTCACACTGACAATGTTACAGAACGGAGTGCTCAACGTCCTGACTACCCCAACCCATGGTGGGTTTCACATCCTTGTGCTGGGTTCTCAGACCTGGTGACATTCTAATCTTCTGACACCCCAAACGCTACTAGTCTCCATATTGAGGATAAGATATTCACGTTGGGTTCACCGTTTTCTGTTTCTAATGAGTTTGTTGTGGCGCACGCCCATCCGTCACACAGGGGAGGATGCATGGCTTGTGTCACCGCATTCCCGCTTTCCAAAGGCGGGTGGAATCCATTCCTTGTTCAGGTACGTCTTCTCCTTGATCGAAACAGGGATGATTGGATATCAGTTCTTCCTTACGTGGATTCCTCCTCGGAGCTCGTCACCTAGTCCGGGTCTCACTCATATATTTAAGACATATTCATGAATATCATTCTCAGTGTCATATCTTCATTGAAACAAGTTAATTACGCTTCTTCCATCGAGACACTCCAAGGGGTCTAGTTGGGGAAGCAACCTTCGGTGAGGAGAATGGTCACACTGAGGCATTGTTGGCATGTCTTGACGATGGGGGATTGGCATATCTATCTCCTGTCCCTTATTATAGAGCCACTTGAGGGTGTGGAATCCCGAGGCATCCCACACCGAACATAAGGAATTTCATGCCATAGGCATGTATCCGAGGTTTTCTTCAGCTTCCTAGGTTTAACATGGGGTATACCACGAGTTTAACATCTAGCAGAGACAAATCGGACTGATCGGAACATAGAGAGTGGATCATATTGAAGAACCCCTTGGTGTAACACTGATGATGGGGCCAGCACGTGGGCGGATTCTCGGATACTGTGGAGTGGAATGTGGTGGAATAATCCCACCGGGATGTGGTGGCCCGTGTAAGGATCGGGATGGGTGATTGATTTTGGTTTGAGTCTCGAGGAGATATCCTACATATCCTCGTGGAAGGAAATCAACGTCTGCGTAGTTCAATGATACGGTGTGTCACCTAAAAAGGTTACCCGTGAGAATTAATGCATGGATGGGACCCAGACGGCGTAAGACCTCTGGAATTTGGAAGGATATCTTTGAGGCACATGGGCTCGAGGGATAGGTCAATATGGGACACGGGTCATGGGCTTGATCATCGTGGAGGCTTCTTATGTACCATGCCTTATCACGGATCAATGTCATCATAGTTCAGGATGGATGGTGCTTATGCTCTAAGGCGTCCCAAGGTGGATATGAGGCTTACACATTGAGGTGGCACCTGATGGATATGGGGGATTATGCTCTGAGGTGGCCCATGATGGATATGGGGGATTATGCTCTCAGGCGACCCATGATGGAGGATATGGGGCTTATGCTCGGAGGAGGCCCATGGAGTTGGTGAATCGATGCGAAGAGGTCGGAATGACCAGGTGGTGGGCTTGAACCTTGAGGAGGCTTCCTATATACCATACCTTATCACGGATCAAAGTCCACGTAGTTCGTGTGGTGTAGTTTAAAGTCATGTGGGACGACATTATGTTTAACGTCATGCGGGACGGGGCAGACAGTTTAATGTAATGCTGGAAGGAATACAGTTTAACGTCATGCAGGATGGGGCAGACAGTTTAACGTCATGATGGACAACATATAGTTTAATGTCTTGCGGGATGGCATTTGGGGCATACGCTCGGAGGTGGCCCAAGGTGTTGGTGAACCGACATGAAGAGGTCGGAATGACCAAGTGGTGGGCTTGTACATCGTGGAGGCTTCTTAGGTACCATACCTTAGCATGGATAAAAGTCTTCGTAGTTCACTGGAGGTGGGGGTCAAGGTCGGTGCTCATTCTAATCTCACTTGAGTCATGCTCGGTGTGAGAAACAAGAGGTTGTAGAGACCTGACGATCACCTCGCAAAGGGTGCGTCCGTGAGAAGCGAAGAGTGGATTACGCATTGAGTGGCCCATGGTGTCGGGACATACTCTAGGATGGAGGCCCGAGGTGCGACAAAGCACAGAAGGAGAGGGATTTGGGACCGAACAAAGGAGTTGCCTCATTACCTATCATGCCCTCCACTGGCCTTGGTAGTGGGGTAGTATGGAGGTGCATGAGTGCTACCTTCCGCAAGAGAGGCTTGGTGATTACACCAAGGTGGAAACCCTTACCCTGTGGAAAAATGCCAATCCAAGAGGGAGGATATCATCCCACGTGCGGGTGATCCCATTCCCGTGGAGATGACCATCGTAAAGAATTTCCAAGCCAGGGGGACCCTGCGTGCGGGGCACGGGTCCAGATCACAGTTTGACGCCATGTGTTGGGGATGAGGTGCTTGGAAGTTTAAAGTCCTTCAGCTCGTACGAGGTGGGTTCTCTCCATAGCCCTAGGACTTGAATAACTAGAACCCTCTACCCCTGGTGGGAGGGAAGACATTGGCAAGGCTGTTGTGAAGGGGGTCATAGGGTAAATCATCGAGGGGTCCACGTTAGCGTGGCTATGAGAAGAAGAAATAGCTGTTAGCGTGCATATGCGAAGAAGAATGAGATAAAGAAACACAATAGGAAACTCCACCCAAGGGACCTTGAGGTTACTTCGTACGACCCTGGAAGGCCATACTAGAAAACAACGAAAAGTGTGCATGCCCGGAATGGAGGACATCGGGCGCCTATGCAGGGAGGCACCCGGGGGGCGTCAAGGTGAGGGGTACTTGGCATTGCACGCAAAGAAATGGTTTGCGCTCAAAACACTGGGATGGCATGTAATTGGGGTAGTGGAATTGCGCGCGGCTAGGGGGATTGCGCGCAATGTAAGGAATTGCACGAAAGGGGGGAATCCTGAAGGGTTTGGAATTTTATTTAAGATAGTGGGATTGCGCGCAAAGGCGGATCTCAGGGTGAGGTTGTGTGAAAAGGGTCCTTACCTGAAGCCCATATTGCACTTGTGGAAGTCCTATTTCCCGCACAAGAGCTGATTCAAATTCCACAACCCCGAAATGGATGGGGTCCCCTTCTATTTAGAGGCCTCTGGCGTCGCGGAATCATGTCAGCGCGTGAAATTTTTCCCGCCAGGGATGGCAGTGTGAAAAGCATAATTGTGCGGGTGCGGGCACGCAACGATTGTGCGCTGGCACCGAGGACCATTCATGATTCCTGGACTCCTTTCGTGCGGAACCCATTTTTCACTCGCATCCTCCATTATTTCACGCAACACCTTCGAGCACTTTGGACTGGGTCTTCGGGTCCGAATATGACGTCACTTCGTAATTTCGAAAGTTCTTTTACGGAATTTTTCGGCGTCTACAACTATAAATATATAATTTATAAATATTATGTACATATGGATATTTTTAACTGAATCCCAATGTAAATCTCATATATCGGTTTAATATATTACTACTATTTTCAAGGAGTGTGAAATATAAATAATAATATATAACTTATAATAACTGATTGAATAATAGCTTATATTAATTTTTTTATCATACAAAGTATCAAGATACATGTTTTTATACCTATTTCTGTAATTTGTAAAAAGTAAAAAACCTACATTGGGTTATTCTATGATGAATTTTTCAATACCATTAACATATAAGACCTTTAAAAAATTTTAATAATCCACTTTTTTATATATTTATAAATCTCCATTATAAAAATATCTTTTTCTTAAGCTTTATTCAGAATTTTTTTCAATAAATTATTTATTAATAAAAATTCAAATATCTAGTTTCAGATATATAAATATTCATTGAAATATACCAATAATAAAACCATGACACACATACTAACCATATTTTTGAAATATGATAAAACATCATTTTTCATGAAATAAAATTAACATATAGTATCATTAAAATGAATATTCTAAAATTTGGATAACCACATAAACCTAGTTATATGTATATTACATGTACACTCATTATTGGATTCATTTTTTTGTTACAAATCCCTATACTTGTTTAATAAATTATTTTTACCATAATATAGTATTCAAGAATGTAATTTGACATTTATATTTTCAATACCATAATCATATTACACATATACAGAATACAAAATTTTAATGGATTTCATTAGAGAAACTAGTGAAATTTTTCACCCATGTTATATTTAATAATTTTTTAAAAAAATATAACAAATCATTCCATAAAATTCATTTGCAATATATTTATAGTTTTTTAATATTGACGTCCATACAGTGATTTTTACTCTAGATTGTGTTTCTAATATTGGTCAAACATGGGTTTCATACATGGAACCCATTTAAGGATTCAATAATTCAGTCTTTTTGTTGTATTCATTAGTATTTAGTAGATCATTTTAGTATAGAGGTTTTCTATAAAAAAAATTCATATTGTGATTCCTTACATTCTTTAGATAAAATAATATCTCTCATGTTAAAAAACATCCCAATTACACAAACATTATAAACGTCTCTCCAAAAATATTTGTTTCATAGGTCATTATAATGTTTTTATATCCAAATCACGTATATTTTGAGACAAAAATTATATTAACTGTATCTTTCTCCAACAATATCCTTCAAATATTTTATAACATTATATATAAATGGTAAATATTTTGAATAAAAATATTATATGTAATCAATTTATTAGTAATAAAAAAATTTCTTTATGTTTTAATAAAATGATATATTTATTGAATCATAATCCATGTTTTCTCAATAATTTATCATTTAAAATTATTCACATTCCCATACATGGACATGTGAAAGGGTAGTCTTCTTCCCATTCAATAACTCCTATGGTATCCCATCTATCACCATGTTTATCAATATGATTCATAAAAATGTCACTACCAATAATGCATATCCATAAAATCATAATGAATTATTCATATAAACCATCATCAATCTCATTATGTGTAATAAAGAACAATTAATAAAATTACTAACATCATCACATTTAATTTTATGAGGAATTTAGATATTATTATACACTATTTTAAAATAATTTATAAATTTTCTTTATGTTATTATATTATTTTATCTGAAAAAGTTTCTATCATCATTCAAAATTAATTCTATATAGATCCTTCCTATTTAATTATAAATTCATTATAAAATGATTTTTACAACACTATGTAGATATTTTCTTATCTACTTGTTCCATAATAAAACTAATGAATAAGAATTCACCTCTATATTTTTTAAGATATGGTCAATATAAATCTATGAGATAAAATTATATAATCATTGTGTCACTGTCACTATTACAATTAAAAGTTGACTTGGTGCATTTTTTTCTTGTTGTTACTGGTAAAATGTGAACCCTAATCTCTAATGGTGAATCTTCGAAATAAATACTGATATAAAATATTGGACCTCAAAAAATAAACAACTCCTCAAGAGTCATCAGTTATCATAGCATTGGATTTCACAAATTTGGAAACATGTTCAATACGTAGTAATTTGCAAAAAAAAAATTTATGAAAATATGTGTCCTTTCCTAGAAAATTAAGTATATTTAATTAATAAAAACAATTTAACTTACACAATTTATAAAATGGGATATTTACCTTGATCCCCCTACAACAAATGAAAATGATCATAAGGAAACTTATCAAACTATAAAAAATCAAAACCATGGACACATTTATTTGCAATTCCATTCGCCAACGCATTAGCCTCCCTATAGACATGGATGATAATACGGTCCATAGAGAAAATATAATCCAATTATTTGATCCAACTATTGGTGAACCTCCAGGACAAATAAATCAATCCCATCCTAATTATATAAACAATAATGGTAGAATAATTATCAATCTAGATGTTTTTCTACACTCAATTCCATTATTTATCCATTACAATGATAATTCCAAGAAGATCATGTTCAATTGAGGAGTAAATACCGAATGAAACCGGAATGTATCCAAAGAAATCCACCCAATGATTCCTAAAAATATAATTAAAACCAAAGGCCCTCAGATTACCTTATGAGAAACCATCAGAATTACACTTGGTCCAAACAGAAGGATGATCCTTCTATAAGACATCAAAGATATCATGGGAGAGCCTAATGTTTTCTTGGACACAAACCCAACCAATGATATACAGGTCATGCCCTGAATTGAAAAGAAAGTGATTTTTAAGTGTGCATGGATCTTGGATAGTAGAAAGAATCCATGAAAGAGCATAAAAAACACATAAATAATACCCGTCATTGATTATTTTATCCATATCATGATGAATGAAGTGAATCAATTCGGCTGTATTGAAATGAAATAGGTACAATAGCTATGGGGAAAACACCATGATTCTCTAGACTTTATGAAACCCCTGTATTGAATCAATCTGAGGTATATTATCTTCAAAAAAATCTGTAACAACGTTCCACATTGATGAAGCAACACCACAACATATAAATAAATCATCTGCATTCTCTATGTGATGGTGAAAAAGAACACAACAGAAGCACATGGAGATACAACAAAAACATAACATGAGATGTTTGGGAATTTCATTCCCCTTGGTGATATTCCATGTGTTTTTATATCAAGTATATGAATAAAACCCCAATGGGAATATATATATATATATTATTTTCTAATAATGTCTGGAGTCTAGGAACTTCTGATCAGTATATTGAGAGACAATGTGGCCACAACAGTCCAATGTGTGGATGAATAAAAAAAGAGATGAACTCATTGATAGGGACAGACCTATGAACGACTTGGTCATTAAAAATTATTCACAATTATGCGTCATCCCAAATTTACCATCAGGAATCGTGATTTTTTCTCTTGGATTGTGATGTGCTTAAAATCATTGAGGACTATATATGCTACAAGATAATTCACAAAGTCAGTAAACCAGGGGTAAGGTTCACAACATTAAATGGTTCTGAAGAGGAAATATTTCTCTAATTGGGCGGGATGATTCAACAAGGTGGTTTAATGATGGGTAAATACTAATAACATGATCATCTATATCATTTTACACTCCTCTCTTATCTCAAATTTCACGTTCAAAATCTTGGATGAGAAGCGTCCAACATATTAGGTGTGGATTAGCATCTAGTTTTATGAGGAAATAATGAATGGAATAATGATTAGAAAAGACAATTATTTTTTACCCAATAAGATATGAATGGAATTTGTCTAAGGAAAACAGAATTGATAAAAGTTATCTTCTAGTGGTTGTATAGTTTTTCTTGCAAGGTTAAAGGGTATGTGAGTCATGTGAAACGCAATTAAGAGCCTTCTAAAACCATTGTCATAAAATATCCCCATATAAAATGTTAGATTTTCCACACATAAGATCTGAAGGGAGATCTCAATGTGGTGGTTGGATGATGGGAGGTGACATGAGCATCCTTTTTAGTAAATTGAATGAATTCTCATATCAATTATCAATAAAATCCAAAATTATATTGCATCAATTGAGAAAACGGATATGTGATCTTATTAATGACTTTAAGGAATCCAAAATAAATACTAGAATGAACAAATAATGGTCGAACCTCATGGACAAATTTTCGATATGGAAGGGATAAAATTAAATAAATTTTAGATTCATCCACTTGAAATCCATTATTTGAAATAAAATTCCCAATAATTATCCCCACTCCCCCATGAAGTTGCTTTTATAATAATTTAATATGTTATTTTTTTCGACGAAACAGTCGATGATAAAACCTAGGTGTGTTAAACAATCATCAAAAGAAGCGTTATAAACAATGAAATCATCCATAAATACATCAATAAAATACACAAGGTACTCAAAAAATTAATCAACAACTATAATTGGAAAGTAAAATCATCCTTATATAAAAAAGCATCTTCATATATGAAAATGGGATAAATAGATAGGTTAATTTTTTCTCGTCATTATACTATGGGGATATGTGGATTTGAAAATAGCATTTATAAACATTAAGGAAATAGTACATGGTCTTTGAATACTATATCTAATACATTTGGTCAATGAATGGCTGAGGACATTAGTTACTTCATGTGGCTTGATTCATTCAATGGTAGTCAATAATGACTTGCCAAATATTTTTCATTTATGTAGAAAGAAATTTTTTTATTTTCAATTGAATATTTTTTTTATTCTAGTATTTAGTCCTAATTTTCACTTGGATAACCCATTTAATATTAGATTAATGATAAATGATCCCATCAGTATATAATTAACTAAAATCCCTTTACCACTTTTAGGATAACCGTATTTAACCAACATCGTACCTTCCTCATGGGTTTAGCCTCATCATATAATGTATATCGTGCATTAAAATAGATGTTCAAATTCGAGGAATATCAGCTAATTACCACCCATTAACATTTTATACACTCTCAAAAGGTCCAAAAATTTTGATTCTTACTGTGGAGAGTGTTTTTTGGAAATAATGAAGGGAAATTAGTCAATACCATCAAGATAGACATATTTTAATTTATATTGGTGTGATTTTTCATATAATAATATTTTTTTTCTAGATTGAGGGTGGAGATTTAGGGTAATTGTGGTCTATGAAACCATTCATCTTCCAATGTTTAATCTCTATGGAACGATAATAAATGGAAATATGATTTTTCAGAATCATCTGGGGTCTTGGGTACCACAAAATGAAAACAATAATCAATTAAACAAAAAAATTATCACTTATATAGACCAACTAAAAACTAAAAAAATGAATCACAAGTCAAATCAATCATGGGAGATTCAGATGAAAATAAATTTGAGTATGTGTCAAAAAGAGAATGTTTTCTGAGTGTGTGTTATTAGAGGGATCATCCATCGAATAGATTTAAAGAGTATAATACTAATAAATGGGGTGTTTGATGGAATCATGGATATTAAAATATAACTTTTCTCCACCAAACCCCATGGAAAATATACCAATGTGAATGTTGATGATTTTCTTTTCTCTTTTAGGGAATGGATTTTACAATTTTAGAGGGGTGTGTCCCTTTGTTCTAGGATCTACCCTCCCAATAATGTAAAATTATACTGGAAGAATAGATTTTACACTCTTATGATGAAATCCTCGGTCAATCTATATGGGTATGCAGGGCTTCGGTTGGAAAGTTTCATTATGATTCGCGATGGTTGAATCCATCCACCCCGCAAAGAAGTACACACCATGTAAGTCTTAACATTAATCAAAACACAATAATCTAGCATTTATGTAGAAAAGAAGGTGTCCCCTATGGTTCATGGTACCAGGAATGTTCCTAGATTCCTATAATTTTTTGGAATTTTTTGTTTTACTGTGTCTGGTACATTCTATCAAATGTTGATTCTCTCATTCCACATCATTCACCATCTTTTGGTGAAAAGATCATTATGAAATTTAGTGTACTGAGGTATTAGTTTAACTGCATTAAATAAAATAATATAAACTTGTACCCTATTAAATGTATCCATCATTTTATTATCAATCTCATTATATAATAAATTCTTATATTTAGATAGTATTTTGTGTAAAGGAAGTGGACTGGATTGTTCAGTGGAATCCCCAATGATATTGTGTTTACAAATTTTTTTTATAACTTGTTTCATTGGATAGAGAAATAGTATTTTCAAGAGGAGTACATACCTTTTGGTTAGAATCATTGGAAGATGAAACGTAATTACAACTTTGACTTGTGATTGAAGAAATATTACCTTTTTCATTTGGATTTTCAAAAGGTTGGATGGTAGTTTTCTAGAACCTTTCAACATTATCTTAGCAATGGTTTTTTTCAATTTTCACACATGAGTTCAAATGTATTGAATACAAAATTGTGTGGTCTATTGTAACAGGAGGTTATGGGTTTCCATTTTCATCACCATTTTCTCGAGGCATGGTTTATATTTGAGAGTTGGAGTATTATTTTGAGATGTTGAAGGGTGAGAAGGTTTTATACGTTAGAATTTTTGATACCAGTTATGTTTAGGGTATTTAACATTTTCTTCTTCTTGGTAATGTGGTGGTTCATTCCACCTTGGGTTTGGATTTGTCCTGAACAGTTCTTTCTTGAAGGGAGGTTCTTGCTTAAATGGATTCCCTAGGAATACTATTCCCCATGACTCAGATAAATCGTGATGTTGTGGGGACTGGAAAGAAAATTGAGTTTAATTAGAACAAATACCACAATCAGATAGAATAGAAGGAGAGTGTGAATTACCTTTTACATGAGCTAATTTCATTAAGATGGTATGCATCTCATCATGTTTGTTATATAACTTTTCTTCTAGGGATGAATGAATTACCTCATGAACTCCCCTGGATGGTGAAATTATTCGTGTACCAAATTTTTTTGGATTTTGAGGTATGTTGGTATTATTGCATGAGTGGAAGAAGGATTTTTATCAACTACAAACAAATATTTGTAGCATCTATTATTCCATGATCCATGGAAATGAGTCCCTCATAGAAGTGTTGAATTATAAAATATTCCCTAATTTCGTGGTTTGTAAACTTGAGAACAATCATTTGAATCTCTCCCAATGTTCATTAAGGGCATGTCCTTATGATTGAATAATTTGGAATATTTTTTTTAATTGATGTAGTTTGAGAGGTAGGGAAAATAATCTCTATAAATATTAATTTAAGGCTATTCCATCCCATAATTTTTGTAAGAAGATAGTATATCCAATCATTGTCTACACATTATGTGAGAAAGTGAAGGAAGTAACAATTATGAGGTCTTCATACATATTTTGGGGTTTCATGGTTGAGAAAACTATGTGAAACTCATAATGATGTTTGTGTGGTTCCTCACTCGGAAGGCCATGTAATTTACGAAAGAGTTGTATGAGTCCTGATCTCAATTCAATGTCATTTACTTCCTCCGGATATTGGATGAATACAAGTTGGGACTCCACATTCAGGGATTTAAGTTGTTTTAATGTTTTATTATTTTCATCCTTTATTACTAATGTTTTATTTTCTTCAAAATTATATTAATTTTTGAACAATTTATAATCTTAAATGGGTTCATCAATGTTACTTTATTACCCTTCTCTATATTTCCAATATTGTGAGTTAAAATCTATTTCAATTATTGTGTCAAATTGAAGTAGTTTTTCATTTTCTAATCAGGTATTGAAGATAATTTGTGAAGTAATAATTTTCTTTTATTTTTATATATAATATTTAATTTGTTATAAAAAAATACAGCAATCAAGTTTGAATGATAATATAAAATATAATTTCATACTATAATATTAAATGGAGATAGGAAGGAGAATTGAGAGTGAAAAAGAAACAAAAAACAAAAAAATAAACAAGGATGGAAGATGTATTGAAATGATCATAATTAATAATTAAAATAAATTAATAAAATTAAATAAAGTGAAAAAATTATCTTGGATCCTTAGAAGTGGTGGAATAATTTTCCTTTTTGTCGAGGGTGTCAGAAATAATGTTTTCTTTTTACTAGAATCAATGAATTATAGAAGGAACTCTATGATATTTCTTGACAGAACCATAGATCAATAATTTTAAAATAATATTTTGATTAAGAAAAAGAGGAATTATATTTTATCAAAAAAAATTTATTTATTTAACATGAATTTATATAAAATAAATCAATACAAGAGATCCGAAATTGACAGATTCGATTAAGCATGATCATCGCGTGGAATTCACATGATGGTCATCCTTAATCACTCGAAGAGAAAGAGTGTAAATATTTTATTCCATGGATCATAAAAATATACATTAATTTTATAAATATTATACTAGAATACCTCTTAGGGTTCATTTAAAAACACAAGATGATTCACTGGTTACCGGTGATGATTTGGTCATTTGTGTTTGACATTAACCAAAACTGACCAAGGAAACACATGAAGAACTCGATGTACTACCCATTATATTATTTTATTTATTTTTAACAGAATAAAATAAATATAAATGTCCTTGATGGTGTTTAATAGAGTTCAATTAACAAATGTGAACCACACACAAAATTCAATTGAAATGTGAAGAAGATGTGGAGAACGATGTGTGAAACATTACTTGAATGGGTACTCCCAAACATGATCATTTTCGTTCAGCATGAAATTCAAGTACATACCTCAATTTAATAAGAATATAGAATGATGGAAAACTATATATAATTCTGGGATTAATAATATCATTCAAATATTTAAAAAATTAATCTTGGGATTTACATTACATTCCCCGAGGTGATCTCATGGAGTTTAGAACTCCATGAAAAGAGAGGAAGACATAGATGTTGGAATATAACATAAAATATACTATAGAACGTATATGAATGTGAAGAAGACACCATTGGGTATCTAAAGTGATAGAAAATTTATTCGTAGTAAAACATTCAAATGGGGTGCCCAAGGTACTCTTTTATAGGAAAAGTGAATGGTGTTTTTGGGAACCTATATTTTAAGATAATTTTTGTCCCATGTATTTGGGTGGGAAGAACCATATCGCAATATTTAGAAAACTAAAATGTATTTTATCTATATATTTAATATCTCTAACAAAAGTTTGAAATCATTTGAAGGCCATCAACTCGTGATATAGATGAAATAGATCACACCACTTTTGACTTCATGCAAATTCGGTTCCATGGATAGATCTGCCCAGTTGGGATCATTAGTGGCCGAATTTGGATTTGGTTCCATCATAAGAGATATATCTCTCTACATTATGGAACATCCCATAAAATATAATTGCAATTTAATTCACAGTTCAGCTAATGTTTTCTTTTTTATTCCACTAGTGTTTTTAGAATCTTTCACATTTTGGCCCATTTTTCATCAAATTCATCTGAGGCACTCCGAATCACCACCACTAACAATGAAATCATAAAAAAAGTTATGTTTTCATTTATAACACTGAGAAAAAAATAATTTAATCAAACATGAAGTAAAAAATGTTTTTAAATTTGAAATTTATGAAATAGAAGTAGTTTAACACAATGGTATAAGGGATATGATGAATATTGAATCGTGATGTGATCACACACCTGCACATAAACATTTCCACTCATGGGAAATGCCAAATTGTCTGTTATCATTTCATTGGGTTCTTCACTTATCACATAATCCTTTTATGTATAAGGGAATATGTTTCATCATAATCTTTTATTGTTAGAAAACAAAATCCAAATGGTCCAAAAAATTATTGTCAATATTTTTTATCCTAAAATGAAAAATAATACAAAATATCAAAAAATTATAAAGAGAATATAATATTCTAAAAATTTATTATGAATAAAAAAGGCTTTAATAAATCATGAAAATGGGGGTAAATCCCCACATTCTGCATATGCAATATTATTTATCTTAATAAGACACATTAGCCACCCGACTATACTCATCAGTATTTTTTCCATTCAGATTTAGAGTTATTTTTATTGATGATTTTGAGGATATCATAATTGAACCATCATGATCTGTTGGGAGATGATCTATTAGATAATTTCCTCAACATGGTGGAGTATTCCTTCCTCACCCTACTCTTCATGGGTGAAGAGACGAATCCCTCATTGTCAATAAATTTATTCTTCTAATGCTTGAATGGCCCAAAGGCCTTCATTTTTATTGATTTTTGATAATCCCCCTTTCATAGGAGAAGGGGGAACCCTTAAAATTCCCATAGGATTAGTGATTACATGAACCACATGCATTAAAGTCATTACATGACCTGAAGGTCTTAGGTAATTCAACAAGAATATAACTACATGGAATCCCCCCCCCCATCATCTGTATCGTGATGGTAGCTCTCCACCTTCACCTGGTCGTCAGGCTATACTTCCCATGCAAGCATAGGCTGGTCCCAATGGCATAGAAGTACCCTCTCATTCATCGAAATATATTGGGTCGGCTCTATTGAGTACATATACTCTGAGTCCTCCTCTAGCACTGGACCATTTTTTGTAAAATCTGTCCAGGGAAACAACATGTGGCCCGAAGGCCTTGGGATGGCCCGATGGCCTTAAAGGTGGCCCAAAATCCCAACTGACCCTAAGGCCTGGATTGCCTGAATACCTAAAGGAATCCAGAACCAAACTAGTGGCCCATAGAAAACATGATTATTATACATCACCTGTATAATATATATGAATATAGCTTTACCACTTTCCAACATATAATGTGTTGGGCACTATCTATTTCTCTTTCATCACCAAAAAAATTATCTCACATATCATTATTTTTCTAGAGTTATTAAATTTATGAGTCTCTTCCTATATATTATTATTTTTTTCACTTGATCTGAAATAAACATCATTTATCTCAATTTATATAATATTACATTCTCTCAGTTGTGTAAATCCATGCCCCCAAAATTGAGGCTTCATGATTGTGTCTTCTATAAAAGCACACTAAATGATATAATTATTTTGAGTAGCATGAGATTCCTCATTCATTTCGACATCTCTTTCACTAAAAAGATCATACCTTTCTTTCTAAGTGTAAATTGAAATATCTGGATGATCAGTCGCATCTAAAATGCAACAAAACACGATATGTGTAGTGCCCAAATTCAAAAATGCTACCGAATGATTCAATTCATTGTATTCACATTATAGAACACTAAATAGATAATTGAAATTCATATTTGGAGGCAGATGTAGTTATTTATAAAGCTTCACCTGGGTTTCTTTACAGGAATTCAAAATACCATCATCCTGGTTGATCTGATCAGAACCTTGTAAAATACAATTCAGAAATAGTTCATTGAATTCCATATTCAATCCTCTGCCACTGTTAACATGCATCCCGAAAGGGACATGATCCAATTGATTTCCCCTCACACTAGAATCTTTCAAATCCAAAATCCCACACCTATGAACCTCAATATTAATCCATAGATGCTTTCACATAGGATGGATATCAAACTAGGCTTCGAATACAACCAATTATGTATGCCTGAATGCATCTCTAACAGCCACCTACAAGGATTAAATAAGATTCTATGATGCATCGATGTCTACAAAAAACCTCGTTGAAATGAGATGACCAAAACCAAATATCTAATATCCAATCACAGTTATCTCCCAGCTTTGTTTCCTAACATGAAAAGAATACATGGATTTTGAAAAATAATTAGAAGGTGAGAAACCATACCCAAATTTCAATGGTTGGAGAATTACAACTCATATGAAAATCATATCACCATCTAAAGAGAAGGGACTGAGACCCATTACAGATTTGGGGTGTTCTTGACTAGGCTAGATATAGATCATCTTCTGAGTTGAGCCTAACCATGATATGATTGATGTAGAGGATTCTGAAGCTTAAATGCTCTTATAAACCAAATAATCCAAAAATAAACCTGTCTAATTGATTAGCCAATGGCCTAAGTTGATTGAATCATGAAATAATCATAAAAATCAAAACAGAGGAAGCTTCAGTGAATTCAAAAAGTGTAAATTTCTTGTTTTGGGTATCCACCAAATAGATTCGGAACATTTAGGTTGATTGAGATAGAAGGTAAAGTAGGTATGTATTGAGGGATCAATAAAGGAGAGAATTTTATTGTTTGAGAAGATTTGATTGGTGATGAAGACCCTCCCCACAGTGATGGGACGATCTTCCGTGATTTCCATCAGTGACTAGACTATTAAAGACCAACCGTTAAAGAGTTCTCCCCTCTTACCATCTTATCACCATAAAATAAAACTAAATAAATTTGAAGGAAAGTGTAAAAGTTTTTATCTTTATATATTTATTTATTATAATAAAATAAAAAATTATTTAATAATTAATGTACCCAAACATTTTTATTATATGTGAACAAGATTGAGAGACTTGTGCAAATTATCACACAAATATTATATTGAATATCTCATATATTTCCCTCTATGATTTATTATATTAAATCACCTGATCATTGAATATATAATATAAAAATATTTCTCTTCATAATATATTTTATCCACTACAAATTAATAATAATATGATGCAATGGAAGTACTATTAACCCACTACATGGATCCAATAAGAGTCCATTTATTCCCTAATAGATCTCTAATGTGGAAAAAGAGGCATAGTGGATTCCAAAAAAATAAAAAATCATAGAATATTAATTTGTGCCTACATCATGAAAATTCTTTGAAATTAGAACATATATGAATATTCTTTCCAAAATAGATTACAATGGTGAAAATTACAAGGTGTTATCAAAAATCACACACACACACACAAATATATATATATATATATATATATATTTCTTCAGAAATTTTATTGATTAAAAAAATTAATTATACATTTGTATTGATAAATCATGTATATATCTCACAACATTATCATATTATAAAATAAGTCACGGTATGATCAAATATATCCAGTTTTATAGATATGAATTATAAAACTGATCCATATTTAAATATTTATAGTTCATACTAATTCCATTGTGAAAATCAATGGTATTTATATATGATTTAATATAGGTAACTCCATTATCTCCCAAATATTTATTCTACTTGGTAGACTATGAAATATATAAATCTTATTCTATAACTTCAACAATGAATGCCTATAAAAGTAAACTAATAAATACATGTAAACTATATTATCAAAATTTTTAGTAATGTAAACCTTTAATGTCCATTATAAATTCCTTATATTTTTATGTAACCTTTATTTCATCCAAATAAGAACCTTAAAAATGTGGTTTCATTCTATTTCATGAATTGGAAGTAATGTTATAAAATATTTTTTTCATTACTGTTTTTTCATTATTTTAATTTATAAAATTCGTTTTCTTATCTCAATATACCTAAATATTTCTTATATTAGAGTTATTATGTAAGTAATTAACCATGAAAGACAACACTCATAAAAAATACAATTTTATCTTATTATGATTATTAAGGAAAATAATATATAAATAAATAATCATAAAAAGATTAAATTAAAGTGATATAGTCATAAAATTTTTATACTTAATGGATTTTATTACACTTATAAATCAACATATAAATTGGGGATCTCTTTTGGAACCTTATAAGATTTAAATTGTAACATCCATCTTTTTATTGTTATTTTCCTTCTTTGTTTTAGAATTACATTAACACATAACCCATCACCATTAACATTTTAGTATACCATTTAAATTATTACTAAAATATATGTGTGGGGTACAATAGGTGTGTGTTTTCATAAATAATCATTCAACACATTTTCCATTACATTTTTAATGGTGGTGGGATGATAGAAAAATCATCCAATTTAATGAAATAATAATTACTACTAAATTTAAATCCATGTAATATTAAAACATTATTAAAAAAATTAAATCAAAATGGATAATTGATAACATACCTCTTGATTAATTATAATAAAATAATTATTGTAATAAAATAACACAATTGAATAAAAAATCATCCTTTATGTCTAAAAAATAATTTATATGTCATCCCGATTATATTCCATGATATAAAATGTATATACTACTTATTTTATTTTAATTTTTTTTAATTTTTTTATTATATCTATATAAGTATATAAGTATATATACATAGAAAAAATGGATTTTAGAAGTTTTTTCCTATTTTTAATATTTATCATGGATTCATTTTCATGTCCATGTAGTGGTGTGTGGTAATGTGGTCAGCCCATAATCCACCCCATCAACCTCGTTGGTTTATATTATATTCACTAAATTTGGGGTTATTATCTTATTTTACATGTTATTGACCATGAAAAATCAAAATATGGTATATAATCAACCATTATAACACTAATGATGTGCTCGAAATTAATTTTTTTAAAGTTGAATGAATATAATAATAATAATTTTTTATTAATTCACTCTGATGTTGTGTAGAAAATTGAGCATAATAGAAGTGTGTGGTAGGAATGACGTATAAATATGTTCATTCAAAATATCAAGTTGATACTAAAAAATAATATAATTAAATCCTAGATCCTAAAATAGTATAAACACAATAAAATTATATCTTTTCATATATAATGTATTGACTTATGAATTTTTTCACTATTTAAGCTTGTCTAATATTTGATAAAAAAATTGTCTCAGTAACTCAAAGCATCATTAATTATGTGATATTTTTATATGAACCAGTTAATTTTGGATGATAATATTGTTGCCATATTTCCATGAAAATGATTCCAAGTATATTTTGAGGCTCATTCATGATAATGTATGAATATCCCATGAATTATCTGTCAATAACATGATAGAATATAACAATTTCAATTAAAATCAATCTCGAATCCATCCAAGATAATTAATGATAAATGGATTCATGGTCTTTTATGATACATAATTATACCTTTATATATATGTGATTATTTTAATCAAAATTTATAAATTCAATAATTTATACTTAAAAACTAATTATCTGTTTATACAAATAAATTATTTTTTATTTCGTTAAATTTCACATAAAAATGGAAAACCATTTTCTATGTATAAATATATATTACATGAGATAAAATAAAATATTTCATATAATAAATAATAAATTAAATTAAATTAAAATATTGTGTGGGTATTTTCATTAAAAACACTACTCTAACATTCTTGTTATTTATCAAAATCTGAATCATAAAATAATTAGTTTTATTATTTAAAATTAATAAATTAACTTATCCATCATATGGTAACATGTAAATACCAAAATTGAAAAATACTACTAACTTATTACTATAACAAATAAACTCTTATATAATCTATTTATGATTGGAATAATTAAAATAATGATTATCCCATTAATATGTAACTTTTTAACTACTATTTTTATATTCTCATAAATGTAGTGAGATTCATGATATACATATTCCATTATTATCTAGACCCATTATCCTAGTTTCATAAGGTGAATCCAACTGAAATAGGGTAATATCCAAAAAAATTAAATCATAGATTTTATAGATAAATGTTTACATTATAGTAATGAATACCATTTTTTAATGTAATTAAGAAATAAAAAATTACAACTAATTTCATATCATACCTAAAGAAAAAATGTTTCATCACCCTTAATACTTGTCCAATAATTCTTTTATATTCAAAAATAAACATTCTTATAATTACCATACCCATTGATATGAGTTAGGCACATTAATCAAATAGATAAAAAATTCTACATCTATAACATTGAAGAATAAAACATCAATCCATAACATTACATTAATGTCAAAAAAATCATAAAAACTTGCCTTATGATCCTTTTATATGATATTATGAGTTATGGTTATCATCTTGAAAATTTGAACATGAATCATGGTGTATATGTATATATATAAATATATACTCTAAGTACCAATAAAAAAAGTTCTAGAGACAAACATCCAATGAAATTTTAAAAACATATTTTTTATTTATGTGTTCATCCTCATAATACCCTCTAATGGGAATCTCTAAATGAAAACCTAAAAATAATACATAAAAAATAATTATTAATCCTAAACATATAATAATCAGGAATTATTATTTTCTTATTTTACCAATCATTTAAATACATTGGAAATAGTTTTGAAAATTTAATCAACATATCTTCAGGTTCTCATCCTAGTTGTGATCTGATATGTACAATTTATCATAAAAATTTAACAATGAAATTATAACCTAACTAAAGAAGAAGAAAATAAAATATTATATTCTAATAATGTATTTTTATATCATGTTGAATGCATGGAATAATAATTTAACGTATATAAAAAATTATTATTTTGGGATATACAATCTATAACCTTTGAGTATTGTTATTAACCATATTCGATATATCACATAGTTTGAATATATTTATATTGAAAAATTTTGATAATTTCAAGTAGTTGAATAATAAGGTGATCCTTGATCTCTTTGAAAAAATTATCACATTTTTAATGAAAGGATTCTTTATTTTTTGGGGGGGTTTAATTTTTTTTTTATGATTTAATAGGTTTTACCCAGTTTAATAAAAGAATAATTTTATCTATTATATATATAATTAATTTATTATTTAACTATAATAAAATTTTCTATTTTATAACACTATTATTTAAGATGTATTTCGTAAAATAAAATAGAATGAAGAAAAAATATTTTCGAAAACATATAAATTAAATGTAATGATACTATGATAGTGAAGGAATAAAAAACCAGACTATAGAGTGATAATTTTAATGTTTACAACATTAAAATAACTTAATGTAAAATATATATTTTTAATGAATAAATGAAAATTTAATCTCCATCGAAATTTTGGCTTAAACTCTTGAGGACTCTCCAATTCTAAAAATATTATTATTTAATTTATATGGAAGAGATAATTTTAAAATCACATCTCTTGAAGATTTATTTTTGGATGAATATCTACATGTTGATATATACATATTTATATTTTATAATAAATTTAAACAAACATCTTGTTTTTTAAAAAATTAATGGTAAGAAATAAATATTACTTAAATTAATAAATAAATTTTAGTTAAAAGATAAATTACACAAACTTTACTAACTCTAATGTGAATGAAGAATAAAATGATAGTCTAAAAAATGCATAATATCATTCAAGTATTTATAAGTGTAAAATGAAATTAAAATGGAAAAAATATTTTAAATTTTAACACTATATTGAAGTATTAAAATTTTTAAATGAATGATCTATTTCAAATCATTAAAAATAATTATGATTATAATGAAGATTATTTACAAAAAAATATATTTTTTCATATGAATTTAATGTCCAAAAATTGAAGGAAAAAATATGAAAGACATATTCTCATAAAATTAATCAAATTTTTAGTTAATATCTAAATTATATTATATAAACTATGTTCATTTATTTTAATTATGATGAATAATTTTAATGAGTCTATATGGATCTTGCATAAAAATAAAAATAGGTGCTATGAATTAATTAAGATTAAAAATTGTATAAGTTGGTGAATATTAAGGAGAAAATATTAGATAGTAAGTATCATATAAAACTATCAATAATTCAACATTAGATGGTGAAGGAAATTTGAACTCATAGTGATGTAAATTGTATATTTAAGAGAATTTGAAATTTAAATATTTTTTTTATTATAAGAAGATAAGATATGGTTTTGAAGATAATGATCCTACTATTAAAAAACTGTTTTCGGTTAAATTTAAAAACATAAATGGTGAAAATATTATTGCAATATAAATATTATTTTGATAATGTGGTTGAATAAATGTATGAACTATCTCTATATGTTCAAAAAAAAATTCTCCACATTCATGAGTGATTTGTATCATTTTTTTCAAAAATTGTGAACTATTTAAAAACAGAACATGGGTATTTCTAAAGAATTATCTTGATCTAATAAATGGACTACTTTGATAATATTTATTAAATAATTTTTATAAAAATGTAAAATTTATTTTAAATTAAATTACATCAATAATGTCTTCCCTTAAAATATTAAGTCATGAAAAATGAATATAAGATTAACTATTTGAAAATTAAATCAATAAAAAATCATTAGAATTTTACCTAATTAAAACAAATGAAACATGTAAATAATTATTAAAAATAATAATAATCCAATATATTTAATCAGTCCACAATATATAATAAAAATTGTAGAATATATTTTCAAAAAATATTCTATTGGGGAAATTAAATATATAATAAATATAAATGGTTATATGCTACTCATAAAAAAACACTACTATGTTATTTACTATAATATTTCATTTAAAATATTCCATAGAACTCTGTAAACCCCAGGAGTAAGATTAATCAATGAATAAAATATATACATATTGAAAAATGTGAGAAAATAAGAAATCATATATCAAAACACAAAAAAATATAATTTATTTAAGAAATAAGTATAAAATGTGATAAAAATACACAAAATATTTTAGAACTCCTCAGCCATATATTTTTTAAATATTAAAATTAAATTATTTAAAATATATTTCAATTAGAAAAAATTTAAAAAAATATTTAATTTATTTAAAATAATTAAATAAGATTCATATGTGTATTCATAATACTAGTTATTCCACGCACAAGATAATAAATCAATACTATTTAAGAATATTATCAGTTATATTGTTTAATGGATAACTTATGGAAATGATTGTATGTAGAAATTCAAATGAATTAGCATATCAAATATTTAATCGAGGTAGCTAACATCTAAAAAAGTATTATTGGTTTATTGTTTGAATATATTTATATTTATTGATAAATGACAATGTAATGATGGATATGAAGTTATTTTTTTTAAAAAAATGGGCCCATCATAAATATCCTAAATTATTAAAGGACTTTACTAGATGTTATAAACTAAATTAAAATATATTTATAATTATAAATACATATAATTTACAATATTTTAAATCTAATTCAAAGAATTGGTTGTGAAATAGATTTCTTGGTCACTATGGAAGAAGTAATTAGAGAAACATTAAAATTTTATAACTAATTTGAAATGTTTCTTAATTATTGAGAGAGTGAAATATAATACATCTATGATATATTAGAAATTATTCTTAATGAATTTCATAACAGATATGTAATTTAATTTAAAAGTCCATGGAAATTATATAATTTTGATATTTATGGAAAAATTATGTATTAGAAATATAATTTCTTTTTTTATTTTATTAATTCCATTTATAATTGTAAAAGAATAAAAAATGTTCTGTTCTCGAACTATAAAATAATAGTTTATGAAAATATAAAATATTTGAAAGTGATTTTGAAATAGAATTTTGGTTGTCCATTAGTAATTAACTATCATAAATAGTATGTGAAAAAAATCCATATCTCATTGATAATTATATTAAAAATTAAGAAATAAAAATGAGATAAAAATATAAATAATATTTTAAAATGGAGTTAGTCAATGAGTTAAAAAACCATTTTTTAAATGAGGAAAATTATGCTAGATTAAAATAAAATATCAAAACATTATTATGAATTTCTATGTCACCCGAATATTATTTTCAAAAAAGATACTTATCAATGATTGATTCTAAAAAACTGATGATATGTGGTTTATATATAATTATTAAATTATTTTTTTAGTATTTTAATATATTCATTTTTTGTAAAAAATATAAATTAATCATTAAAAAATTTTGGTTAGAGGGTTTATAAAAGAGTTTTCATGTATAATTTTTTTGATATAATTGATTATAAGATCCATAGAAAATTAATATATAATTTTTTTTGGAGATGATAATGTAAAAATAAGTATAAATAGTGTGTTGTTTCATGAGAATTATGCTACGCATAATGTAAAATCATTTCATAAATATTTTCATCAATTTGATGAAACAATTTATAAAATAATATCTTTATGTTTAATATTTTATTGGAATATGATTTACCTTAGGTAGGACATATCACATTATTGATAATAAATATCATGAACCATAAAATGGTTAAAAATATAAATTTACTATAGTAACAGATTCCTAGAAAATATCTAAATCAATATATTAATATCATAATATAGTGTTTACCCATGAGTGGGGTTATGTTGAGACTATGAGAAATTTAGTTTTTAGGAGATATATAATATTTATTTAGATAGGGTAATTCAAAATAAAAACCCACACACACCCAAGGTACACCAGTTGGTCAATCATTTTCCCTCTCCAATAGTATTTGGAAGAACCTTTGAAAACTAGTACTAATTACCTCGTGTTATAAAAGCTTATTATATTGAAATTTTAGTAATATTTTGGCCAACGATCCCCAATTAAACATGACTCAACTGCCTAATATAAAAATTCAATAATTGTACCTTTCATGCAATTTATGAGACCATCAATTTCCACCCAAAATCCTTCCATTTAATTCAAATCATTCCATCATTTTTTAGTATATGATGTAAAAATAATCATATTGACTATTCATTGAATGTAGTGTTTTACCAAGAAGTGGAGAAACTATTATTTGAGGATTGGATCTCAAATATTTCCCAGTTATGTCCTTTAATTAAATTTTTTTAAAATTATATTTTTGAAAATAAAATCATCATTTAAATGTATGATGATGGTTGGATATTATTTAAAACAATAACAAGAGAGTGAAGTTAGATGTTAAATTTATTTCTCAAGGGGTTGGATTTAACTTCATATCCATGATAGCGACAGAGTTCATTATAATGTCCAAATATTTTATTAAATAACTTATTTATAATTAATTTAAATTAATTGATATAATTCATTATAAACAATGAATATCTTATCTGTAGTTACACACAACATCTTGTTTATCTTGCGGTGAAATAAAAATCGAGTCTCTTCTATATATTATGTTACACACAAGATTGAGTTTTATAGAACAACAATATAATATTAACATTTAATATGGAAGTTTTCACATAAATGTTGGAATGGATGGAATGAATGATGTTAACTAAATTATGATAATATGGTTTACACATGTTTATAAAATGTATTAATTGGTTACCAAATAATTAGAAACAAAAAATAATTCCCAATGGAATATAAATGATCTATTTTTACGAGATACTATTTTTATTTCCTCAAATGTGTTTTGTAATAATAAATTAAATTAGTAACTATTTCTTAGAGACAATAACGTATTTTATATGTTATATATTAAATGAAATATTTAAAATTCATCCAATAAGATTTATAGTCATAGAATAAGAATAAATCCCATTTTAATGATATAAAGCTGCATTTTTCTCATTTGTAGTCCTTCCACCTTTTAATGGAATACTTATTTAAAAATTAAATTTCTTAATTTTTTAAATTTTATTTTACAAGATAAAATTATTTTTTAAAATTTTAATTTCATAATTTACATTAGTTGTTTTTTTGGTATTTCTCTTAGAAAATTCATATTTTGATAAAAACATAATGACATCGAATTTTAATTAAAAAATTGTTCTTTGTATAAATTATTTATTGAGTTAAATAATATATTTTGTTGTGTTAAAATTTCAAATAAATAATATTTGTATAAATTATACTAATTTTTGTCAATGGTATCAAATTCACATTGAAATTGGATATGAATAATTTTACACATTGAAACTTTTATCATTAAAAAATCGTGTTCTTGTTTTATATGTAGGATTAATTTAAAATTAATTTAGAACACTTCTATAATTATAATTTAGAAAAATTGATTAAATATTTAGAATCTCAATAATTTATAAAGTCTAATATGTTTAATTATTTTTTTCCAATGTTATTTTTGAAAGTATCAAAAAATTAATTAATGTGATTACGTAAAAAATGAGTTTACTTAGTGGTAAAAATTTAATCTTAAAGTCATAAAGAATATAGAAACATGTCCAAAATCTATTTTGTGAAAATATTTTGACCATTTAAAATATAGGAACGAATTTTTTGTGTTATTTAATCCTCTATTAAGGTAAAAACGTGGTTAAACAAAACATCTTATCAAAAATACCATATGTGTCCCATCCCTCTCATATAAAATGACACCACATATCACCCATTATTTATAACTTTCAAGGAATTTTTCAAACAAAATATACCCATATAGCATCCCATAATCTTTAAATACATCCAATAATCCCCAATTTTCAAGGACTGGTTTGGGATATATCAAAAAATGAGTGGGAGGTGAATCAGTGTTGGAGACTTTTTAGGTCAATTTCAACATTTTAACCATGTACCTCTTCAACTGTTAGGATATTTATTCTCTTACTCCCTATTCCATGTTTCTTGAAAATATATAAAATTATTAAAGATATAACATGATACTTTTACAAGGCTCACTACTCAATAAGTGTAGTTATTCCATGGCCTTTCCTGAAATAATTTCAACAACACAACCAAAATAAAATTGTCCATTGAATGTAGTTACAAGAAGTAAGATATTACCATACACATGTGAAGCACAGTGAAAACAATCTTGTAGTACTTGTATTATAGTAGTGGGATGGATCATTATACTGCCTCCCTATGTAGTCTTCTCCCTATTAGAAAGGAGTTTTAACACCATGAAATTCCTCCACCTATTGTGTCCATTATAAATTCAAATTATTTCGTTGATCTTCAACTCATCACATGTTACATGATTAGCAGAATGAATGTATCAACTCTTATCTGTTACTAATAGAAAATTAAATGTTTCACCCTCTTATTCATCTTATTCTCTTCATCTCACATTTTTCCTTAGTGAAAAATAAATTGTTGTCAGATCTAATTTTCTTCTTCTTGCTTCAATCACAAACATCCTCAATGATTATTAAATAAAAAATATAAGTTCATCTTAGCATCATGGCAATTAAACTGCCCTCAATAATTATCATCCATTATTTTGACACACTAAATTATTCTTGGTGTATAAAATGTTTGTTCAAATGAATTCCATTGTATCTATAATATTATTCAAGAGTGATCTTACACATTAACCAATTAATCTCATCTTGAATTATAACCTAGTGAGATCAGATGAATTGATTTTATTGTAAAATTTTATTTTAGTTATCTCAAGTAATTCACTTTTCATGTATACATGAAATCATGTATAACCTCTTTAATTATACCACTTTTTATTTAACCATAGCACATTCCCACATCCTAAGTTATTTCCTTTGGTTTTGTGTGTTATGAATTTTATTATGCCTCTATGTATATACATGAATTCTTCATGAAAACTTTTTTTTAATACACATGGACTCAAGGATCTCAAATCTTTCACATGAGTGTATTTTCATCATAAATGTTCTCACCACCACTAGTATTCTTGTGTTGTTCTTCCACACAAAAAATACTCCTACAAATAGTGTTCCTTCTTAACTTTCAAATAATCAGCATGATCAGCTTCAGGAATGTTATGAAATTCATTGATTTATATCTTTTATTAGAATAGTTGGAGTGCATGTCTCGATCACTAGATCACAGGTCTGAAGATTTTTCATGAACCCTGGGGGTTTGGAGGATCTCAAATCATTACAAAATCTATGGAAACATGTTTGTCATGACCCTTTGCATTACAGAATTTTGTTCTTCATAATTCTTCATCGAGAGTTATTTTCACCTATTGAAGGCCCATGTGACTCCTCTCTTTGACAATCTAGGAGGGATTATTCGACTCTACTTGTCTATAATAAAATATAAGCTCATAGAGGCTATGTTTGGAAATGAAAGATCTGGGGTATGTTAGAAGAATAACCCTAGCTCGGTCTAAAGGCTTCAAATTTTATTGGTAATTATCTCAATCATTGAACCTCATTCCAATCAGGTGGGATATATTGCTTAAATATTCCCTTTGAATATATTATATCCATAACTCCAGAAATATTTTAACCAAGATAAATGATACACCATAAATCATAGTGTATTTCCATTGGAAGAATACTTCTTTTTTACGGTGAACATGTCACCTGTTTGCGATGAGGATGATGAAACTCATCTTTCTGAATGCCTGATCATCATCCATGGAGATATAATGTCTGAAGAGGCCGCCTTAATTAGTTTCTTTAGTTAATACAAATCATATAAATCGTGCACATAAATATACATGATTTATATTATCGTGATAAATTATTTATTTTAACCTCATAAGAGTCATTGCAGCCTCAGGAAAAACTGATGATGGATATGTCTTCTTCTTATGTGAGGAAGTGGTGTTGATGAGTGGTCAATGGTGGATGACTATAGTGTTGGGTAATATGGAATCTGGGGGAGATCTAATGACCCAATTTTTGAGGGAGATGTGATGGACAACATTGATTTATTCGAGAGTTACAATGCTCAACCCACATCAAATTGCCTCATATGGTTATGGTTCTTTATTAATCATGTGTTGTGGGGGGGAGGTTTATAATATTCCTCTCCCATCATGGTACCACCCCATAATTGTTCTAAAAGAACAATCTATGCCCATCCCTCACAGTACGTTGGACCAATCTATGAACGGGATCTCCCATACACTTCATTCCACATGCTTGCTAGCATGGCTAGATTCCCTTTCGTGTGGTCAACCTAGTGTACCTCATATAACCTCAGATGAGGCTATCTAGTCATCATAGTGGGATGAAGTTATTCTAAAACAATCCAATAATAGAAAAAATTATTTAATATAAAATATATGGTCACTCTTCACAAAAAAATTTTAGGCAATAAACTTCTCTTAAAAAATTATACAAATAAAATCATTCAATCCCATCTATTATTACTTTCAGAATATAAATTCCAGATAACATATTTTTCCTCTAATGGATGATAATTCAACCATCGTCACTTCTTTAAGAAATGCAAAAAAAATTATACTAGTCATTTGAATTTAGAACCAGTTCAACAATTGTCTGATTTACTAACAAAGGGATTTTCTAAATCGTTGCATCTAATTCTATGAATACATAAGAATTATCCAAGAATCACCATAAAACTCCAATTCATCAAGTCATTCAAATGTTTCTTCATCCTAATATTAACATCAATGTAGTCTTCTTATTTCAACCCTCCTTTCCCTCCAATTAAAATCAATTTACAAGAAATAAAATTTATACAAAAAGTGGGATATCTAATCCATTCCTTTGAATTTTTTGACAATTCCATCAATATTTATTCCAAATTGATGTGTCAATATTTGAATAATTATATTATATCTCCCCAAATCTTTTTAAACATCAAATACATTCCTTTCAAATTATCTCTCCATTATTGAAATGAAATATAATGTTCTTGGGTGAAAGGGTTTCAATCCATTATTAAGCAATGAGCCATCTCTTATTTCACTCTATCTATACATGTGTTTTTTTAAATGTATAAAACAAGTGTATTTGATTAAGATAAAAAATTTGTAAATTACCAAACTATTAAGATACCTTATTAAATGATAAATCATATATTTTTCTTCAAGTATTATTCACTTTAATTCCAGGATAATATTACTTAGAGTGAGATGAGTCTTTTTAAAATAAATCTACCTATAACAGCTACACTAACGTCAAGAAATAGATCAATTAATTTCAACCGAAATATGAATGGAAGGTGACCTTTGGGAACACAAATATTATTTCTATCACTAAATAATCAAAGTTTGAACCCTTTGTAAAATATTTTCTATCTTTAATAACCATGGATGAGAGATCGAGAGAAATGACTTCAATAATGCATGATATTTAAGTTATTTGAAGAATAATTTTATTGGATAACAATTGAAATAAAAATTCTATAAGAATAATAATTTGTCTCCCCCTGAAGAGAAACACACCTCATTATCTTCATAAAAGTGGATCTCATATGGAATAGATATAATGAAATTCTAGTGTGAACTATACAAAAAATGGGTATTGAACTTTCCTATAATGAAATGACAAACTCCGTACCTATTAGTTTCCCCCCCCTATGAGACAGCTTCACCATCAATTTCCTATATTACAAATAGAAATAAAACACACTAATATTTATGGGAATAATGTGTATCCTCTTTTATTCTTTAAAATGGATAGAAATTTTTTGATGATTTCCTCAACCAAATTGTTCTACATGATGAAGTCATCATGAAAGAACTTCTGAACTTTTGTTCTGATATATGTTGAGGTAGAATGGATCTATTAAAATACAATTTCTATTTTTGTGGAGAAAATTTCTTCTCAATAAACTTCATGGATGATACATTGTTACTCCTCCTGAGGAATTCATCTGGATCTGGATTTAAAGATTTTGTTGTCTTAATAGTTCTCTTGCATCTCTCACATAGAATTTCATTTAAACAATAGTCTCTTTTTTCTCTCCCATTCATTAACATTATCTTTATTAGGTGTAATATTTTACTTTTCTTTTTAACTATCCATATAATTTTCATTTACATTTTTCCTCACTATTTTAATGACTTCTAGAAAAATTTCTAACACACCATTAAGAATTGTGGTGACAATATTGGATCTTCTACATGGGTTCTTATGAATTTCATTCATATTCGTAGTTTTTTGGGATGCACAACCGTTGAACTAATCGGATTTGGAATCCAAGGTTATCTCACTATTCTTTAATGAAATCTTTTTTGGACAATTTTCATTCACAATATTATTCTAATTTACTCCCAATGATTTTTCTTCCTCACAACATAGATTTTGTGATCTTATTTTCGTATAAGGTTTATATAAATGTTGAGAGGAGCCTGTACAACCTTGTGATCACTACCACTTCATAAATGAAAGATTTTATCATGAATTCCAAATCTATTTTCAGCCTATATATGATTCTGGACTTGTAGATGTTTTTTATTCTTGTATTGCATTGTCACCCTTGTGATAGGATTACATTGGGATTTAACATTTTGAGATTAGTAAAAACAATTTAATGCACAGTTCAAAAATTTGTTTTAGTACCAACATTTACCCATAAATCACGATTTCTTTATATCATCTGAATTGGATTATAGGATCTTCATTATGATTTATTGTTCTCTATCTAGGGAATCATCTTCAGGATTCTTCGTCATATCCGCCCTATACATGGTGGTGGTTATATTATCACCTTTAATATTCCATACTTGTTTATAATATTTTAAAACCTACATTACTAATAATAATAGGTTTACAAACATTGGAAGAAGTTGGTATGGATTGTACCTGGTTCTCCTATGCATATTATGACAGATCACTGAATGAATTCGGGGTCTTCTTATCACATATTGATGTTATTTCACCCTTAAGATCATATAAACATCATTGACTACCAGTAGATTTTTTTCCTTCTTTTTTGAAGTCCTGGTATGTGTCTTCTCAATATTTGAAAACTAAGATTCCTAATATAGACATTTTATATTGAGGATGATTTTCTGATCATCAGTTATAATCATCTCATCTTAACGTGAATGGATCTTTTCTTCAAGAGTCTTATGGACTCCATATTTCTCATCAAATTCCATAGTCCATTTTGAATATATTATTTGAATTTCCCTCTTTACTGTTTCATAGGTTCCAACATATTGGGATAGCCTTAGACACTCAATAAATTTTTCCCTAAGTACCTTCTCCAGAACATATGTATATTCTTCCATCGGGGTGATATGTTTCTTCATTCAATGTAAGGCACCACAGACAATTGAATCTCTTTCTTTGGGAAAACCATGAAGAATAATAATAAATCTTTCAATTTATAATTCTTGATAAATTGAAGATTTATCAACACCACTTGTGCTAGAATTTTAATCTAGATGATAATTATCAAATATACTAACACATAACTATTGATCACTATAGGTCGTAATTTTATCCACATTCATAGTGGAATCCTGACACACAGACTCATTATATTCCAGGTATAAACTATATTAATTATTAGCACAGTATGGAGAACTAGATACATACTCTTCCTTAGATAGGAGAGACAACTTCTCCAATATTCTATTATATTTCATTTTCCTATTAATCATGGTCTTAGAGGATACAGACTAATTCCATGAGATAATTGAAACCTAATAAATATTTAACTTAATTGTTATCACAATAAAGGAACTAAAATCTACAAAATATATTAACTTTACTATAGATAATCAAAAAAAGGTGTATCTGGCTCTGATAAAAAATTTAATAAGCAGTTTTGGATATGCCTAATGAAGATAGGGGTGAATCGGTGTTGGGGGAATTTAGTTCTCAATTGTATCCTTTTATACTTTTACCGATTGAAATATTATGATCATTCATGTCTTATTATATTTTCCCAATTGCATGGTAATATATTAATAACAAAATACAGAACATGATGTTTTAACAAGGTCTGCTTCTCAATAAGAGTACCCAATCCTTAGGATGGACTGTTAATAATCATGACCACACAAAAACTAGAAAACAATATTTTGAATGTGGTCACAATTAGTTGTATATTCCCTTACACACATGAAACACTTTCAAAAAAATCAATAGTAAAATTCATACAGCTCTTGGTTGGATCATTATATTACCTCCCAAGAAAGTCTTCTCCCTACTGCTAAGGGTTCGTAGCACAATGAATTTCCTCAATCTATTGATTCTATTTTGATGTCACAATACTTATTTGATCTTTTACTCACCACTTTTTACATTAATTCCAACATTAAATTAAAAACTCCAATCTTTTCCAAGATGGAAACTATAGGCTACAATCATCTTATTATTCTTCTTCTTCTCTTCTTCTAACCATCAACTCAGTTAAAATAAAATTCACTAAGAACTCCTTTTATTCTTGTTTTAATAATCACAAGATCCTATTGGGATTATAAAATTAACAAATATCATTTCATCTAATCATCATCAAAATTAAACAAACCTAAATAATTATCAGTCATCAGTTGAGAACACTTAATTCTTTATAGTGTAGTGGATGTTTGTTAAAATGAATTGCATTGCACCTTTAATATTTTGAAAGCATGATCATGTGAATTAACTAACTAATACATTATTGATTTATAAAGCAATTATATCATATGAGTCATCATGATATAGTAATTTTATTTTGGGTATTTCTTGTTATTCACATTTCCCATATGTATTAATGCATCTATAACCTCTTTACTTCTACTACTCCATTCTTCACAAGTACACACTCTAAATACCATAGTTATTTCATTTTTTTCTGTGTCATGCATTTTCATATGCATGAATTCATGTTAATGAAATCATCATGAACACCTTTCATTAATAAAAATGGATTCAGGTATCTCAACTGATAAACATGTATGCATGTGCATCATGCTTTCACTCACCACCCCCTATTTTAATGTTTTCTAATTCATTAAAAAAATACTCTAGAATGTATTGTAGCTTTTTAATGTGATTATAGGGAGAATATAAACCTTCATGAAATACATTATATTAACTAATTTATATCATTTTGAGGAATAGTGTGAGTTCTTTCCTCATTCACTAGCTCATGCATCTAAAGATTTTTCAGAAACAAGGCAGTTTATCGGGGCAAAAATCATCACAAAATTATAAGAGATTAATCTATACATACATGTTTCTTTGCAGAATGATGGTATTCTCGAATATCTATTGAGAGTGAATTTCCAAATTCAATGTCCCTCAAGACTCATATCCTCACAAATCCTAGAGGTCTCATGGGAATCTTCCCGTCATTCACAAAATACAATCTCAAAGGGGTTCCTTTTTTGAATCAATATCTCTTGAGTATGAGGATGTCATCATCCTCAATTAGTCTCTATGATTATAATTTCATAGGAAAGGATCATAATAATTTAACAACATTAAAATCCCAAAATATAAATCACATAAATTATCTCCTTGAACAGTCGAGATCATCGTGTTTTGAAATCGCTAAACCTAGATAAAAAATATGCTGCAAATCATGGTGTGTTTCCTTTACGAGCATGCGTCTCCTTTGTGGTGAATATATCACTTTCATGTGATTAGGATAACATTCAACTCTTCTTCGAGAATTCCCGAACATCATCCATTGAAATAGAATGTTAAATGTGGCCTCTTGATACTATGATTACATTTTGGCAGAATCGTATAAATCATGTACATGAAGTTACATGATTTATCTGATCAAGTGCGGTTCATTTTATCCACCTCATAAGAGTCATGGAATCCTGATGTTAGACTGGTGCCTGCTCAGTCATCATTACATGTGAGGATATGGAAGCGTTGTGTGGTGGAGTGAGGAAGATGACGACAATGGGTGATACAGAAGTTGTGGGAGATCAGACACCCTTATTTGGGAATGAGAATTTATGTATGGTGATGATCACTCCAAGCGTTATAAATATCCACCCATGATGAAATGCCATATGTGTTTTCTATGATTTATTATTCAATCACTGTAGGGGTAGGTTCATAATTCTACTCTCCCACTCCAGGTACATTGTAGTTCCGGTTTTGTGGGCTTTCTCTGCACCCATCCCTCATGGGCCTTTGTCCAAATCTATGAATGGGCACACCCAAGTTCTTCATTCCTCCTTCTTGATAGTGTGGTTGGATTCCCTTCGGTGTGGTCAACAAAGTGTCCCACATATGCCCTTAGTTGTGGCTGACTAGTAATCTTTGTGGGATTCCCTCATTTTAAAAATAATCCACTAATAAAAATAATATTTAATATGAAATTCATGGCCATATTTCACATAGATAATTTTTATCCCTCAACTTCTCTTCATAAATTATTCAAAAAATCTATTTCATTATATTCTATTATTATTTTTGGAATATAAATATCGATGAACATATTCATCCTCAAATGGATGATACATCAACTATATTCACAATTGTAAACAATATACCCCCTTTAATACTTTTCTTTTGAATTTAGAACATCTTCAATAGTTGTCTGAATAAAAAAAATTCTAAAATGTCATCTTATTTTAATATAATTAATTTCAACATCTATTTTGTGGATATAATTTCTCACCCATAATTATTTTATTTATTTATTATCAATCCATTAAAACTTTAATTCTATTTGATTTTCATTTCAATTTTTATATCTATAAGATAAAGATAATATTTACCATTTACATCTTTTGTGTGTAATATTTACTTCAATTTGCGTATATTAAACCTGAAATTATTTTATCTTCTTGTAATTTAAAATTTTCACTTGGTGATTATTACTTATAAGGAATCATATATTTGATGATTATTATATTTAAATTTATAGGGTTTTACATATCCATTTTAGTACATCACTTTCATTGGGATTATGTTTTCAAATTCACTAGATAGGTGATGGATTTTTGTCACAATTTCACTTATTTAAAACATTTTTTGTTTTATAAATTTATCTTATTTATTAACATATATAAACTTCTCCTTTTATAAGATATATCATAAATCAATTTATTATCATGATATTATAAAATTCATATAATATTATTCCATCATGGGGATTATGATTCAGATGTTTCGAAGTGGTATGGAACACATTGAAATCATTGATGATTATTTTTCTCGATACCATTTTTAATGATATTTTAATGGTATTTCCATTCATCAATGTCTATAACCCTTAGTTTTAGATATCCTACACTGGGGATATTTTTATATTGACATCATTCTCATTATTTTTTGGATTGGTTAATCATGTATCATTGATATTGTTATGGACCCCATTTATACTCCAAGGCTTAATATTGTTTCAATGATATTTTTATCAAACACATTTATTTTCCATGGGTTAATCACACGATAAATCGATTTTCAAGGATCCCATTTATTTTAAATGTTTTAATAATGTCTTAAAGAGATTATTATTAATCCCATTTCATTTCTATGGGTTAATAATATTTAAAAGATGTTTGTTTGTAACCCTTTTCTTTCCCATGGGTTAATCATTTTTCAAAGTGATAAACATGGAAGGAATTTCATTTCAAGGGTTAATCATGTTTCAAATGCATTGTTGTGAGACACATTACCTTTACATGGGTTAATCTTATTTTAATGATATTCCTATAGAATCCATTTATTTTTCATGGGTCAATGAGATTTTTATGGAACCCATTTATCTTCCATGGGTTATTCATGTTTCAAAGGGATATTTATAAAGTTTGTTTCTTTTTCATGGGTTAGCCAAGTAATGAAATGATTATTACATGGTAAAATAATTTTATAATGGAATTGAATCTTTTTTAGTAACGGTTTTATAATGGCACTTGGACATATGAAAAATAATTAGATGATAATGAAATTACAGGTAATTCCATGATTAACCAATGAAGTGTGGTTCTGTGATAAATAAATGTTATGTAATTCTATGATAAACCAATGATAGGTGATTACTTGATTAACCAGTGATGGGTGGGTCCATGATATACCTTTAATTCATTGGGAAATAATGTCAATGGTATGGTTATTACATTTATAAGAGATAATGTGAGAGTTAAGTTAAAATGATGTCCCAAGAATGTAAATGTTTTCTTTATGATTGATATAGGTTTATAGTGTTTTTAATTATTGATATTGATACCACTCATATTTTGATTATTGATTCCAGTGACTCTTTATTTTTCCATGTTTTCATATTTTATGATCCTGGTATTAAACGGTATGATTTCATTTATGACTCACTCAAGCTGTTTTATATTTTCATCATACCCTTATGCGCTCTTATTCTATTTCATGACATTAAATTTTTGATGATTATTTTTAACCATACTGAGAACCTGATCTCACCCCACTTAGGTTTGTTTTCACCATGTTTTAATTAGTGATGTTTAACAAGATATGTCTATAGTGGTATTCATATGTTGGATGATGATATATTAATATGAAAAATAAAATCCAGGTTAAGAGGGGGGAAATTCTCATTTAATGAAATGTGAATTTTTTATGTAGTTTTTATTCCAAATTCTTAATAAGTAAAATCCTATATGTTCATTCAAAATTAATGAGATACATGTTTTCCATTTTTTGTTAAATGGCTTGATTAAAAAAATTGTCACAATTATCATCATCAAATCATGGAATGTAATGTTATTTTTTATGCATATGATCTAACAGTAAGGGTTCTAGGATAATATAGAAATTATTGAGTCAATAAGGTTTCCTTATAAATTTTCCTTTCCTTTATGTATTGAAAATCAAAAACACTTTCTCATAAGAAAAATTTTACTTTCGTTTATAAGGAACATTTTCCTTCCCCAAGGAAAAATTATCCTTACCATGTTTTCATTGATCATTTTTTAGTTTCTCTAAATCTAACACTTTTTATTTTTAAGTGTAAAATTCTGGTTCCCATATAAAACATAAAAATTATATAAATATTTAGATATATATTATTCTGTGTTTAGGTTCCAAATTCAGACTCTGCATTCTATCAAATTTAGACTCCAAATTCACTGAAATTCAGACTCTAAATTCTCTAAAATTGAAACTCTAAATTCTCTAATATTCAAACTCCAAATTCTCTGAATATCAGACTCTTAATTCTATGTAATTCAGACTCCAAATTCTTTTAAATTTGGACTATGAATTCCTGAAAATTCAGACTTTGAATTCCTTGACATTTATACTCTGAATCCTCTAAAATTCAGACTCCGAATTCCTTATAATTCGTCCTCCAAATTATTTATAATTCATACTATGAATTCCTTATAATTTAGACATAGAATTCCTCGGAAATCAAACTCTGAATTCCTCAGAATTCATGTTCCGAATTAATTAGAATTTAGACTCAGAATTTATATGAATTCAGACGCTCAAGTCTATAGAATTCTAATTCTAAATTCCTTGATAAACAGAATCCTAATATTCATACAATATAGAATCTGAATGTTCTTAAACATTGAGCATTATTTTTTGTAGACTCTGGAATATTAGAGTTGGGCGAGAAAACATATTCATCTTACATTTTTTATAGTTATGAAACCATATCGTGTATTCGGTTTCTAACTACCCATTATTTAAGTGACATGTGTACAGGTCCCTATAAGATTACAAGAATAATATGATTGTTGGGGGAGGGATACGACTATTGGAGATGTTCCAATAAATATGATCTCATTTAAACAATCATGACACTATTCTAAAACTCTAGAGATTACATGCAGCTAAAGTGATTTCAAGAGATAGACTCTCATGTTTTCTGTAAATTGAAAATTGTGATCAGATTGCTTTGTGTGACTATGATTGTATTTGTGTACAATCTAAGGATTTCAGGAATAGGAAGAAATAGGTTCTGATTACATTAAATTTTAAGGACTTATTTAATAATGAAGATAGATTTGTGGACTACCTTTAAGTTTGAGGGCTTGCAGGGAAAGAAAGATAGATTCTAATATTCCTATCGAGGGCTTTCCTTGGTGTGGGTAAGACAGAGATTCTAGAAAGTATAAATCATGGGACCTTTATACATGTTTGTTAGATACCCTACTCATGGGGTTAAAATATTTCAAACATATTACTTGTTTTATATCAAGTTTGTTTTCTGCTGTATTTTGATTAATAAGGAATGTATAACTATCTTATACTTTCTTATACTTGTATTCAGATTAGTAAGATTCTATATGCATTAAGGTAGAATCTTGGCCCTTGTAAACTTTTCTTAAGATACATTTCTAGAACAATATTTCTAGAATCTAGCATGTTTGTAGAACTAAGAGGTCTTGTGAATTTACCTAATTTAACATTGTTAAATAATAGAATGTTATATATCAACAATAAAAGTTCTAAAGGAATTTTTAAAAGATATAATTCACCCCCCCCCCCCACTCTTGTATATTGAGCATCTATGTCGTTATTTCGATCCTACAATTGGTATCCGAGGATGACTCTAAAATACTTATATTCACATATATGTAAATCATCCTGTAAGAACTTGAAGTTCCTTAAGAAATAAAGTAGAAAATATAGTATTCCTTTCCCAATTAGAACCAAAAATCACTGAGGAATCATTAGGTGATGATGATTGGATTAAATCTATACAAGATGAGGTAAATGAATTCGAAAGGAATAATTTATAGACCATGGTTGAAAGACCTAAGGAAACATCTATTATTAGAGTAAAATGGGTGTTCTGAAAAAAGTGTGATTAAAATGGAATCATAGTAAGAAATAATGATAGATTATTTGAAAAAGGCTATAATAAACAAGTATTAATAGACTATGAAGAAATCTATGATCCAGTATCCAGCCTTTAATATATTCGTATTCTACTATCCTTTTTTTCATTCTTCAACATCATACTATTTCAAATGGATTTTAACTGTGATTTCCTTAATGGTTATGTTCAAGAGGATGTTTTTCATGAACAACCTCCTGGTTTTGAAGAATCAAAACATCATGAAATTGTTTCCAAACTTACCAAATCTTTGAATTGACATAAGCAAGCTCCTAGAGCCTGGAATGATAGACTAACATGGTTTTTCCTTCCAAACAATTATGTTAAGGGAAATGATGATCCAACCCTTTTTATAAAGAAAGATAACATAAATGTTTTAATTGTTAAAATTTATGTTGATGACATTATATTTGGTTCAACGCTGCAATTTTTAACTAATTCCTTTGTGGATCTAATGAAATCATGAGTTCAAAATGTCTATGATGTGTGAGATAACAATTTTACTAGGAATTAAAATTTATCAAAAACTAGTTGGAATATATATATGAAAACATAATTATATTAAATATCTACTTAAAAATTATGGATATGAAAACACTAAGACTATATGTACTCCTATTGGTACCTCAAATTCACTTGATCTTGATGAAGCTGGGAAACCAGTTGCTCAAAAATCGGTTACAGGTTTGATATGAAGTCTACTTTACTTGACTGCTAGTCATCCAGACATTATGTTTTCAATGTTCTTATGTGTAAGATATCAATCCAACACTAAGGAATCTCAATTAAAAGCATTGAAAATGATTTTTCACTACTTAATGGAAACCATCGATATAGGACACTTTAATTCTTTTGGAAATGATTTTGTCTTAATAAAATTTTAGGATGCTGACCTTGGGGTGTACAATGGATAGTAAAAGTACATATAGAACATTTAATTTCTTACAAGATTCATTAGGTTCTTGGTCATTTCAAAAGCAATACTCAGTAGCACTTTCCTATACATAAGCTGAATATGTAGCAGTTGGAAGTTGTTGTGCTCAAGTGTTGTGGATGGAACACACACTCACAGACTATAGTATGATTTTTACCGAAACACATATATTGTTTTATAAAACAAGTTCCATTTCCTTAAGTAAAAACCAAGAACAATACTCTCATGAAAAACACATAAATATTAGTCATTACTTTCATAGGGATCACACACAAAAAAGAGATATCATTCTTCAATTTAGCAGAACGCAAGATCATCTTGCTGTAATTTTCAAAAAATCATTACAATGTGATATATTTGAATAGATTAAACATTAGTTAGGAATGATAATTGTAAGGTAATCTTCCTTATTAACTTCTTGTTGAAACCTATCTCCTTACAGTAACAAACTCCTTTTCAAAGGGGGATTACATTTGCATGGTAATAAAATATTCGTTGTCAAATTTTTTAGTAGAATTTTTTTTTTTGTAATAAAATGGTCATAATCAAATTTTCATAATCTGATTATTTTCTTCATAATATAAAATTATAGTATTAATTTTTTTTCATAATTAAAACTCTCGTGATGAATATTTTCATAGTTAAAATTTTCGTAATAAAGGTTTTCATAGTTTAAATTTTTATAATCAAATTTTCATGTATTTTTATTTCCATGTTTTTTCATAGTAAAAATGATTGTAGTCAATGTTTTCATTTTAAAAATTTTCAGAATCGAAACTTCTTCAAGAAAAATTCTAATCATTATGAATAATCATCCTAGAAATAAAAAAGGTTTGTTTCCCTTCCTATGTGTTCGTAATAATTTTTTCTTTGCTGGTATTTACATTTGTTTTTAAACTCTTAGGATTAACTTTTCATTAAATATAAATGTTTTTTAAAAAAAAAGTCACGAAATATCAGAACCTAATAAAATCCTTTTTCTTGTAACATCTCAATCGTTAATCTTCTTAAGATGTTTTCAACCATTGGATCAATCCGAAAGGTTTATCCATCACTACAATTTCCTGTATAAAGGCTACCTGAATCTTGTCCCACATCGATCTACAAGCTCTTATGTGCAGATGCTCTATCCTTCTAAGATAAGCATGCTCCATATTTCACAGGTCTTCTTTACATCTAAATTATTGTTGAAGACTCTTCTCAGAAAGAAATGTCAATTGTTAAGGAAATCTCCTAGTGGAAGATCTAACGAGAAAGGCTAGTCGATCCAAAGATTTATTCCAAATAATACTATATCGTATCTATGAATACCACGATCAATGGCTGGGAGAGTGTTGGTATTTTGAAACTAAAAGCACATGATCTAGTGTATCCAAACTTGTTAGTAGTTTTCTATAATAAAGTAACATTAATCAAGGAATAAGGAAAACAAAAGTTATCTTTCATGTGTTATGTAAGGACATATTCTCTTTTATACACCAAAGATGCCAGTTTAATCAGAATTCCTTATAAAGTGGAAGCTATGTTATATACTCACAAGCTACCTGATGTTCAAGGATGATTTTATAATGAGAAGTCCATAGAATTCCTTGGTCATTTAGAAGTAATGCCACCAAATATTCTTCATCTATCTATGAACTTATGGATTCTTGAACTATGGTTTCAAGGATTTATAATTCCAAGAAAATGTGATAAGGAAACTCTGAATAACAGTGACGTCTATATTCTAGATTTCTTGGTGATTTTCAGGAAGATAAATTTGTTAATGTACATTCGGTTTAAGATTGAGAATATCAAAAATGGAATTTTGATATCTCAAATTATCATGTATCTAGCTATTTTATCAAAGATTATTGTTTGTTGATTAGAATCCTTCAAAGTTCCATATTCTTCTATGTCGAGGAATTGAAAAGTCATATTGTTGAGTGATGATACTTTAAGAAGGATTAAATTTTGTTTTTCTAAATAATTCTATGAATTCTATGATTTACCTGAAGAGGAGGTAGAAGACTTATCAAATAAATAGGAAGTGGCTAAGAAATCCAAAAACGGTAGAAGTAAGAGGAAGGTGAAGGAACTAGATGAGAAATGAAAAAAACTAGTGGAAACGGAAACAAAATCTACACCTCTGACGCCATAGAAGCAAAAAACCTATCCTGATGAAGTTGTGGGTAAATAGAGAGAAGATGAGAAACATTTGAAGGAAGGGGAGACTATGTTTGGCCAAGACCCTGCTAATGGAAAATCATTGAAGGAAAAGACTGCTCACGATCATGAAAAGGATGAAAAATAAAAGAAGAAAGTAAAGAGATTGTCAGAAGATAAAGTAATTCAGTCTATTATCAAGGCTACTGAAAAATACTTTGAACAAATTCTGGTACCAAAATCGTTTTTAGGAGAACCATTACCAGAGACTCTGAGAAAAGAAGTTAGTGATTCTGGAATGACATCAAGAAGAGGAAATAGTGAAAGAAGAATATGTAGATTTAGAATAAGTAGAAGGCAGTGGTGATACTGAGGACTTGATAAAGAAAGAAGAGGATTTCCATGAGAAGGAAAGTCCTTCAGAAAATTATCAATCTGAACATCTGAAGCAGAGTCTTCAAAACATGCTACCCTAGGAAAAGACCAGAAGGGTGAGGAAGAAGTGAACGAGTTGTCTGAAGAGGAAAGTATCAATCATGATTTCATAATTCCAGAGGATGTGGAGGTAGGGTCCAAGTAGAAAGAAGATGATGGATATTAAAATATTTCAGCTATCAGACATCGAACATGAATCTCATAATCAAGAAGAAATCATTCCAAATAATGACAAGGGAAAAAATGTGTTTGTGGATACACAAAGAAAAAATGTGGTAAAGACAAAAAAAGTCGGTGCTTCATTGATGATGAAGGCTATTGAAATAGAAAAGGAATTATCACTAACCAAAGTCTCAGATTTAGAATCATCCTCAATTGGACATCACTTTGTTGTTTAGTCTTTTAAAAATCGTGTTTGAACTATTCCCTTATTTCCTAGTATGTACTCAAGATGCCAAATGCTTCAACATATGTTAAACAAAAAATCACATTCTGTTTCATTGGTGATGGATAAATGTGTTATTATCGAGGCATATTTCCAATATTTTCTCATTTTCTATGAGGATCATAAATGATCTTGCATGAAGATGACAAGTTGGTTAAAGAAGAGAATAGAAATATAAGAATATTTGATGAATTTCAAGACAATGTTAAGGATTCTTTTGACACCAATTATTGAAAGATCGAGGATCTCACAAATAGTTTTGAGGAAATGTTATATCTTGAACAAACTTCTCAGTAGTAAGAAATTAAGGATATGAATGGTAAGATAAATTCGGTGGCCATGAATTGGAAGAGAGAAAGTAATCTTATAATTAATATAGAAGAGAATATTGTTAAGAATTAATAAGTATTGAAAGCCTAGGGAGAGAATCTTATGGCTGTGGAAGAAAAGATATAATCCTTAGAGAAGAAAAACGATGATCTGGATCAGCTTCTCAATTTTATGGAAGAAGAACACAAAGAGTTCAATAAGATAAAAACCATTGAGAAGAAGCCGATGTAGAAAGTGAAGGAAGTATAATATTTTCAAAATCCAATCAATTTTTGTGTTTCCCTAATTGTAAAAATTCATCCAATCTTAATGAAATTCTTGTTTCACTTCCTATTTTTGGTTGTTTAGTACAGATCATTCAGGTACCAAATTTCATTTTACATTCCCTTTATTCATTCATGAAAATCATAATGGGGGAGAAAGGAATGTCAAATTGAATACTATGTAAAGAATAGATTTTCCTATATAAGGGGAGTTCATCCAAGGGGGAGTTTTTATCATGAATATTTTCATGAAAATGAAAAATATCATTCAAGAAATCAAGAATACCATTTTTAGGGTTTCCAAAGCCTAAGGGGGGGTCAGTCGTATTCAATTTGATCCAATGTAAAGGGAGATATGTTTTTATTTTTAAGTTTATTAATTATAAAGTCCTTATATTCCTTTTATTAAGGATGTTTGGGATTTCCAAAAAGGGTGATATTGTTGAGTCAATAAGATTTCCTTATGAATTTTATATTCCTTTATATTTTGAAAATCATAAACACTAAATCTTATAGAAAATTTTATTTTCTTTAGTAAGGATAAATTTTCCTTCCCCGCAGCAAAATTATCCTTACCATGTTTTCATTATTCATGATTTAGTTTCTTTAAATCTAAATAATTTCATTCATAAGTGTAAAATTAATGTTCACATCTAAAACCTCAATATTATATAAATACTTTGATATAGTGTATTCTTTTTTCAGGTTACAAATTCAGACAGAGAATTCTCAGAAATTCAGACTCTGAATTCTCTAAAATTAAGACTCTAAATTCTCTAAAATTCATTCTCCAAATTCACTAATATTCAGACTCTGAATTCCTTCAAATTCAAGCCCTGAATTCTCTAAAAATCAGACTCCAAATTATTTGAAATTCAGACACTGATTTCTCTGAATTTTGAACTTTGAATTCCATATAATTCCAACATAGAATTCCTTAGAAATCGGACTCCATACTCCTTATTATTCAAACTCTGGATTCCTTATAATTCAGACTCCAAATTCTTCAAAATTCGGGTTCTCAATTCCTTAGAATTCATAAAGTCATGTCTACAGAATTATGATTCAAAATTCTTGGATAAAAAGAATAGAAATATTCATTCAATATAAAATCTGAATGTACTTATACACTGAACATTATTTTCCTTAGACTATGAAAAATTAGATTTGGTAGGGAAACCATATTTGGCTTACCTTTGTTATAGTTATTAAATGATGTCGTTTATTCTATTTCTAACTAACCTTTGTATGAGTGACACTTGTACAGGTCCCTTCGAGATTCAAGGATAAATATCACCGTAGAAGGAGGGAGCTGACCGTAGGAGATGTGCCTGTAAATAAGAGCTCATTTAAACAAGCTCGACATTGTTCTACAACTAAAAAGATTACATGATGCTAATGTGATTTCTAAAGAGGGACCCTCATGATTTTTATGAACAGAACATCTTGTAAAGATTTCTTCGTGTGACTCTGATTGTTACTGTGTACAATCGAGGGCTTCCGAGGATAAGAAGATAGAGGTGCTGACTACCTTAATGTTTGAGGACTTCCTTGATAAAGAATACAGATGTGCTGCTACTATGAAGTTCAAGGTCTTGAAGGGATAGCAAGACACATTATGATATTGCTATCAAGGGCTTACGCTGGTGTGGGTGAGACAGATTTTTTTTTAATTATAAATCAATGGACCTTTATCAAAAGTTGTTAGATACCCAACTCTTTGGGTTAAAAGATTCCATACTTGTTACTGGTGTTGTTTCAAGTTTGTTTTTTGGCTTCGATTTTTGTAAACAAGGAAAGTATAATTATCTTATACATTCTTATACATGTACTTTGATTAGTAAGATTTCTATATGATTAAAGGTAGAATCTTTTCCCTTGTTAAAAAAATTTATATTTCTTTTCTGGAACCATATTTCTAGAATTTATAATGGTTATAAAACTAAGAGGTTTTGTTAATTTACATGGTTAAACATTAATAAAAAATGAATGTTTTATATCAACATTAAAAGTTCAAAAGTGAGTTTTAAAAGATACAGTTCACCCCCCTTATATATTTAACATATACATCCATTATTTCAATCCTAGAGAAATGATGAATATTTTAGTGGAATTTATGAAAAATCAATCAATGAAAAACTGATTCACACTACATAAAAATTTCATTTATATTTCATTTATGTTTAATAATAATGTTCAGTTAAAGGGTGACACCAATTGCAAGTGACATTAAAAAATTTATTCAGGGTAGTTTATAAAATATAGAAGTAGAAACTTGATAAAAATTCAATTGAAATTAAAAATTATTTTTAGTTAAAACCAACCACAAAAGTGACTTCCCATATCATTTTTTTAAAAAAACGAACATGGAATGTCATATTATATGATGATTATTTGTAAAACTAACTTAAAAATTTGAAAAAGCTACATCAAATGTATATTTTACACATTGGTTTTAGGATGTAACAAATATAAAAAAACGTTTCATATGATTATTATGATAATAATGGATGTGAAAACACACTTTTCACATCATTTTTCATGAAAATAATTTTTAAAATTAATTTATTTTTAATTATGACAATAATAAAGTACCAAATCCCTATTTGAATATACCATCATGTCAATAAAAATAAAAATGAAAAAAACAACCACATAATTATAAATAAAATTTAATCACAATTAAAACATTTATACATCATTTCAAAGATATAGACATGATTAAAAAATTAATATACATCTATCAATTTATGATGTCTATAAAATAGATTTTAAATAAATCATGATCGTGTTTTATTTCATTAGTATAAAAGTTATAACATAAAAAAAATCCTTGGAAGATGATAAATTATATAAAATTTCGAATAAAAACATATTTATTTCAATCATAGGGGATATAGTGTGACTAATGTTGAAAAGGATTATCATAACTTCAATCAGAATAGTCACAAAAATAAATCTTAATGTATAATGTACACATTTAAAATTTCATCCTTTATATGAAACTATATTTGTAAATAAAAAATTTAATATTAAAATACAAAATATATGTCAGATCGAAAATTAACTATAAAAGAAAATGTATCTCGATAAACATGAACATAATTAATTTCATTTTGAGGTTGTAATGAATTAGTGATTTTTGTTCAACACATTACATGAAATGTTGCGTTTTTATTTATTAATTAATAAAACATTGGTACCAATTAAAATTTTAGATTAAAATAAAAATCAAATAGTATAAAACTTATGAAATCAACACGTCTCTAAAAATATCATGAAGATCACAAAATAAAGAGAATAATAAATATTCAATTCATTTATGGAGGTATGATATAAATAATACATATTGATCACTAAATCAAAAAAAATATGAGTTATATTATAATGAATATTAGATGATAATTATATAATGATTCTTACCCTTCATGTAATGAAGCGAACCAACACTTAATATCTACAATTTTCAATCATTGGAAACATAATTATCCATCATATTTTTCCTGATGTATTTTATATTTATTTTATAAAAATAAATCCCAAATCCCTAAAATGAAAATTATCCCATGATATATGAAAAGAGAACACATATACCTAAATAAATAATTGTTAAATTAAATATATATGAGTTATATTTATTTCAAGAAATTAAAATTGACATTAAAATTTAAATACATGGAAAATAATAGCACCATTGGTATAGAGAGATCATCATCGATAACGCCATTCATGATATCATTTTTAAATATTACTAAACTATAGTCCCTTCGATATGTTGTGAATGTCATTATAATCTTATAATAAATCTCCAATATAATAAAATTACTTATTATTTTTAAAAAATATTATGAAATATTTGAAGTATTATAGGATATAGGTTATAAAAACATTTCATTTTTTACAATTTATCCATAGATTTCAGATATTTTTATATATGTTAAATTTCATAAAAAAGTAAATGTAATTTCATGTTAATTACAAATAAAAATTGAATAATTGACATTGAAATCAAGATTCAACTGATGTTAAGGAAAAGCTAACCAATGTAAAAAATTAATCACACTCTATTCCACTAAGGACACCTCCTAAATAGGGAATAAAATTGGGGGAGTGGATCATTAATATCATGGATTTAAATTCTTAAATGATCTAATTGTATAATATAGTTATGTATATAATCCCATTGATTATTTATAATTATTTATTTTAACATATATGAATGTGAATCCCCATCACGCAATATATAATATATTTTCTTGTTTGAATAAAGAGGGGGATGATCAAGATATGCATGATTGGTTAGTGGGGAGGCTGATGAAATTTTATCTATTTATCCATTTCTAAAAATATAACCTGTATAGATAATTTAATAAAAAAAATTATTTATGGTCTCATCTCCCACATGCTTGGATTCAAGGAATATATTTTTCTTATATTTTTTTCTCCATTATAGTCATACTATGATGGAAAATAAGATTTCTATTATGGACACCCACCTATTATCCCCTTACATGGCTTGAGTGTTCATTCATTCCTAAATATAAATTTCAATTATCCAATCCACCCATTGGGATAAAGGACCCCTATTTCACATAATCCATAATATTGTTCTAAAGTAATATATGAAAATTTTATATCGGTGTGGTGAATTTAAAACACCTAATATTTATGAAAATTACTAAATAACTTCTTAAAACCTTATCTGTTACACCTCTTAATGGATATATTTAAAACATCTGCCTTTCCATTCTCAAATTTTTCTATTTTTATAGTGAGTAGAGGGAAATGGAGGAAAAATAGGACATAATTAAATTCAATGATAAATTTTAATCTTAATTTATCCAAATTTTCATTATTCATTTTATCTTTAAATGATACCCTCGAAGTGAAAAATTACGAGGTCATATATTTTACGGCTATATATCTTACTGAGATATCTTAAAGGATTATAATATAATATTTTTATTATTTTTCTAAGTAGATAATAATTTTATACAATCATTTGAAAATAAATAATTACCATACTAGAAAGGATTCCTACCTTAAGGTGGAAAAACGCCATCTATGTCTATGAATATTTAAATACATATTTAAGAATTTCGTTTTCATTATTTTTGTTTAAAAAATAATGTGATTTTAATTTTATTTTAAAACATATCTATATAATTTATGAAAAATATGTCAGACTTTCATAAATTTATTTTGAATCATTAAAAAAAATTGTTCATTTGAATTGAATATATTAAATATTAGTCAGGAAATTTCTAATATTTGAAGAATTGAAAAAAATGGATACGAAATTAATTTCTATAGAAACCCATATTTAATTTTCCACCTTCCACTTGAAGCTCTTATAATAATGATATGAAATAAAAATAATAATATTTCATTTCATGGCTATATAACTCCTAAAATTATTTACAATTGTGCCAACTACATTATTGTTATCAATAATATGAAATTATCAAACACTTCTTTCCATAACCAGGTGATTTTTTATATATGTAATCTAAAGCCTACCATGTATTGATTGACTGTACAAATCATAGATCTAGTGTCTAAAACTATTAAATTATCATGATTATAGGGAAACAATTCCCAAAGGATAGAGGAGTTTAGTCATCTTGATATACCAGACACATACATAAATCATTTCTTACAACTAATTACAAAAATTACAACATATATTTTTTCTTTCGAGGATAATTTTATCCATATAGTGTATCTTTACATATATTTCAAAGTAAAATTATGATATTACTCAAGAATACAACCAAAATAAGGTGGTATAATATTCATTGTATGGGTATAGTTTATCCAAATACAAAATGAATTAATATGAATAAGTATTATGAAATGGTAAATAACTAAACTCAGATACCCTATAATAAAAAAATAGAATGAAGTTCATAATAGATAGGTAATGGTAATAATTATAGATTCATTCCATTTAAAAAACAATATAAAGAAAAATAAATATCGCAATGCAAGAAAATGAAACACATTCCATTTTTTTAAAAAACATGGAATGAAATTTATTGATATATATATCAATGAAAAATATAATAATTGGGCCCCACTCATGGTGTACCTTTCAAAATAATTCCTCATATATCAAATAATATATTAAATTCACGAACAATGTTCCTTATCAAATGTTTTTACTGAATAGAAGAAACTTATTTATCAGTATTTTTCAAAATAATAAAACCACTGAAAAAGTGGACACTATATAAAATGGTGTTTAGTATTGGAAATATTAATATCCATGATAAATGATATGGTTAATTATGGTAAATTCAATGTTCAATGATCAAAGGAAATTTAATATTTCATGTGTACATAAAAAATAAATAATGGAAGTTAATATCACTACCATTATTTTCCAAATCAATAGGAAACCATCTAATGAAGGGATAAGCATGGTACCATTAAAATATACCACAAGTAGATTATATTTAAATGGTTATTTTCATTATTGAAAAAATTATTTAAAAATGACTTTTAAAAACATTCATGAAGAAAATATCCTTTTTTATTATGGAAAAAATTTCGAAAATAATTTTCAGTGAAATTATATTATTATAAAAATTTCTATAAAATTACTCTTTTTAATGTTCATAGGATTATTCAATGAAATGATGGAGGTTAAATCTATAAATGTCATATGAGGTATAAATAAAATTTCTTTTTTAGGGTAAAAAAATATAAAAATTATTTCCACAAAAATAGATAAGAAGTTTCATTTGAGAACTTTGGTATACGACAATAACTGTAAATAAATTTAATAAATAATTTGAGAATGATCAGAAAAATTGAAAACCATTTTATAAAAGATTATTTTTATAATAAATTGGGTTCTTAAACTAAATAGTGTAATGAAATCATGTTTTCTTTAAAAAAATCAATTCATTTTCAGTACCATAGAGTAGAAAATGATACTATAATATGAAAAAGATCCCAAATAATAAGAGGAGTAGAAAATAAAAGGGTTTATTATTAAATGATAAAATAATTTCTTCTGATGGAAATTTATATTCAATAAATCTCCAACAAAATAATATTGTAAAATAAATACTTGAATATATTATAATGTTGGAGTTATAATCAACGAATTAGCATATTTTTATACCAACAGAAAATCCAAATATATAAGGGGAAATACATCAATAGATATCCAAATTCATTATACACATAATACTATATTATTAAAAACTATTTATATATAATATAACTAAATAAAAAGAAATTAGTTTTTGAAATTCTTTTCTACTTAGGTAATATTTATCTCAAATCCCTTTAGATTAAATAATTCAAATTGTATTACAAAATACCATGATTAATGAATGAATAAAGATATTATATGAATTATTGAAATTATTTAACAAATATTTAATAAATTTTTTGTGTAAAAAATAATTTTATTGTTTCAATATAATGTTTACAATCACAAAAGGATGGGATATTTTAAATATAGTCCCTAAAAATGTTCTTGAAAAGCATAATCATTAAACATTTTAAAGCATCTCCTTCAAACTTGAAACATTTGAATCATTATACTCATGAATTAAAAACCTTAAAAGAATCATATAATATCATCAAAATAAGGATATTCATGATAAAACATGACAACGGGTAGTACATATATCATATAAAAGTTAATTTGTGCATAAAAACAAATAATTCATAATTGAATGTAAATTGATATGAAAACTCATACCATTTGTTTCCATTTTGGGTGAATGGACTTTATAATTTTTTATAATGATGATGAACATGTGATTAACTAATAATATTACTACAATCATACTTATTATATTATATATTATCTTTTTATATTTTATTATTAGTTATTCATTAACAATCTTTAATTATTTTCACTATTTTGAGTGTTAATTACCCAGTCATTCGAGTATGTTTTGACTTCTTACTTGGTTTCAATATTCTTTTGATCATGGTTTTATCATATCTATAATGTAAGCCTTGATTTAATTATCATATATATTCATTATACTGGTATTTAGAATAATCTATTAAATTTGTAGATAAGAAATGAGATGCGTTGTTAATTCATACCATAATTTGTACGTGCGCATGAACGCTACATTCATTTATTAGTTATATTCAAAGTATTAAAATTAAATGATACATACCTATATTATAATTATAGTATCATATCTATTTCATATATGTTACATAGGTTTGTTAAAACTATTCTTTATATATTCGATGTATTGTGTGAACAAATGAAATAACTTTGAGGGAAACTAGTCGGCACTTCCGTAATTAATGCTATCGTATTTAAACAAAATAGAATTTTATAAGATATGTAATATAAAATAATTATAGAATCATATATAATAAATTAATACCAATAATAAAATATATAAATAGTGTTTCCATCATAATTCCCTCCATGAGATGTGGTGAAGGAAGAATGAACAACATCATTTGGAGAGGCAGTAGTTCACTGTCCACAAAAAGGCTATGTTCATTACCCATTAGATTTAAGTTTGTGTAACTATAGGTATAACCCTGAGAGAAAAATATAAGTATATTTATAAACCATTTTTTATAATATAATCATGGAAAAATATTATTTTAATGAGTGGAAAAAGAAATAAGATTGAAGTGTCTAAGAAATATTGTCCCCTCTTAATCGGGTAACTCCTTTTGGTTTGCACCAAAGGGATTTCATGGATGGATTTATGACCAAAGATGGGATACTATATTGATGGAAGGAATATTTTAAGAGCTATATTTTTGGATCATTTCATATCCAATATGTTTTGGTATTTATGAGTAAGTGGGAGGAGAGGAGACCTTTTAGTCATGGATGAGGAGTGGGACTCTTGTAAATTGTTGAAAAGGGAATTCAAGCAACATTTTTACATTAAATTTGGATCCACTTATGATACAAGGTCAATAAAACGTATTATAGAGTAAAAATTAGGCCATAAATGGATTTTTTTTACAAATGTATAGATCATTTGTGCCCTTATGATTACTGTTCAGTCCCCTCTTATGCACTATTTCACCTTAATTATTTTAATTAATTATAAACACATTCACAAATATTTTATGTAAAAAGATATTATGATTGTATTATACATTATAAATTATTCTTAATACAAATATGGATTCCATTTTCCGAAACTCTAGACATAATAGGGGAATAAAATACATGAAATTTGATTCTACATTTGGAACGAAAAAGCTTGTTTTGAAAGCAAAAAATTTCCAAAGTTTGCTAAGTTTTTATATTCAATTTTAATGTAAAATTTAATTCACTTGCCTAAATTGGATTAATTTAAAAAAAATTATCTTATTATACTTTAAAAACAAATTAAAATATAATTTAACAATATAAAATATTTTATGAAAAATAGTTTCGAGTTAAAATTTAGTATTATATAATATTCATTAAAATTTGAAACATCATATAAAAATACCAAAAATTCACCATAACCTCGATTATTTTGTTTTACATTCATATTTTATTTTTATAATAAAATATGATTTTAATAAAAGTGGATTTTTTATTTTAAATATAATGTCTATTAAAATGCTGTAAAAGTGCCTTTACAAATATATAAAGTGTATATGTAATATTAGGTTTGTTCTTATCTTGTGTATATTGAATATATATCATAATTATCAAATGTTTTTTATTGAATATAATATATATATATATATATAAGAAATTAATATTAATCACTAATTTTAATTTATTTAATTTATTATGATCAAACAACTTTTTAATCATTAAATTATTTTTCTATAAAATATTCCATTAATATGCAATTGGTTATTATGTTCATTTAAAATTATCTTATAACCAATTTATTAGTTTAATATATTTGTAAATAATATATTATCATAATTTATTCAATACTATTCATAATGTATTTTTTATATTAAATAATAGTATTTAAATAATATAATATTGATCGATTAAACATGGTCTTGCATGTAACACAATACAGTGAAGAAACACAATGTGGAATACAACGTATGCTATCCTACTGTCGAATTCATTAAATGCTATAAAATATATTGAATTTATATAAAATACAAAAAATATTATAAATTCTTGATATATTATATTACCTTACATGCTTGGTAGTGTGTGTCATATATTCTATCAAATATAATGTTGTTACTTTAGACATGCGTGGCATTAAATTCTCGCCACCTTAAATAAATTGTGTCCAAATAATTTAAACTCGAAAATGTGTGTATATTGTTTGATATTTCTTATTTTTAAAACTCACATCATGAGAAATTTCTGTAATAAATCCTCCTGAAAAAAGAGAGAATGAGAAGGATAATGGTCACATATAATAACATGTAGATATATCTATATATATGATAACCTTATTGGAAATTATAGATACTCACTTGAATGAAAACTGAAAATATATATACAGAGTGGTTCAGGCTATCAGTCAAAAATAAGTGATTGGTCAATAGAAGGATGTGTCCCACAAATCAATAGATCTGCAATGATTTATAATACCATAAGATTAATAAAAATTAATGTATTGGGAAAATATATGTTTTAATTTACCTTTCCAAATTTTGAGAAATTACATTACTACCAATGTATATAAGGAAATATATTCACTAGGTATATTTATATAAACCAAATTTCATAATTTTGTTTTTCTTGGATAAATTAACAATTCTATTATTATGTCATGAAAAGGATACCCAAAAATTAACCATGATTCCTAAATTACTAACTATAAAAGTGTCAAAGGAATGAAAAGTATAACTATTTGGGTACACAGACAGTAAAAGAGTTAAAAGTATAACTATTTGACTCTAAATATTCTCCAAAACTAATATGGTTAAAACATTAATCAATTAATCTAAAAAGTAACACTACTAGTATGTCATTATTATTTATTTATCAAATGTTTCTACAAATAAAACAATGACATACTAACCAGGATGTTTTATAAGTCATTGGTTGGAATTAAACCCTTGTTGTCCTTCGGTCATGGGTTCATGTTTTGTATCCTTTCTAGACATGATTGATTTTTACCTTTCATGCATTTTTTCTACTCTAAACCCATATAATTTATAAAATAAATAGGATTTACATCACTAAAATAAGGTAAATATCAAAATCTCCTTTTAACTATAGTTTTTAATACAACCTCAATACAGATATACTTCATCTGTTTTATTTCAACATAGGTGCTTCCTTGGTCTGTGGTTTTTCTTAGTTCATTCATTATAATTTTCTATTTAAATAATTCATAATTGTTTGTAATTAAAATATGAACTATCCTATGAAAATCTCCCAGCTGTGTCATTTTAGGTGTGCAGTGAGGATTGTTTTCTTGTACCAACCGACACTAAATCATGCCCGACACACCTTGTTGGAGTTATTACTCTTGTATAAGACTATGTGATATCCATGTCCACTTGCAGTATCCATAAATGGATTTATAGCTAGGAAAACTACATAATAGTTGTATAACTGAATATTTAGTATACTCTTCTCTACTTTTCCTCATTTTATAGCTTAAGTCTATGTTCTGTTGTCTATTTTTTTAAATTATTGATTCCAAAGATTCTATAAAACATTATTTTGATACCAACATTAGTGACCTGGCCCTAAAAATCCAAGAGATAGAATCTATTACAATTTCATTGGCATTATTGAATGGATTCAAATAAAAAAAAGACCAAATATTTTAGTAGTCTCTGTAAACAAAAAATAGACATAAGTCTAGAATTATAGATAAATAAACTAATTAAAACTATTTTTTTCAAGGATAACATTATTATATATAGTGTATCCTTGTGTATCTGTCATAGTACACTTATTGGACTCTTATGGAATGAAAAAATAGATGTGTGAATTGAAATAATCAGTAAGGTTAAAGTATAATGTAACAAATAATTAATCAATTAGAGTAATTATTATGGTATGACAAATTACTGAATGAACATGAAATTTAATTAACAAACAGAGAATTAAGTGCATAAAAAATATGGAAGGTATTAACTAGAGGAACATTCCATTTAAATAACCTGATAAGGAAAAAAATATGTGAAGGTATGAAAATGAAACACATTCTATTTAATAAATAAAGAATGAATGAAATGTACCCATATATATTTCTATAATAATTTTCATGGATGAATAATAACTGATTCAAAATAAATGTATTCCTAAATTATTATATTACATATTTCCTAAGTACATGGTACCTTTAAAATTAATATCTTTCACAATATGGATTATAACATAAGGATTTATATATCTATTATCTTAGTCTAGACAACTAATTTGTCCCATGATACTTCTAATGCATTAAAGAGATATCTATAATCAGGCCCTACTAATTTCATACCAATCCAAAGCATTCCTTCTATATCAAATAATCAAATTAATTCATGAACAACATGCCTTATGAATTATCATTATTGAATAGAAGATAAGTATTTTTCAATATTTCACATAATAATCATATAGTTGACAATGTAAATGCCTTTTTTAAAATGGGATATGATTGAGGAAAAAATAGTATCCATGACAAATGATTGAGATAATTAATGGAAATATAAATTACAATGATTGTAGAAAATTTTATATTTCATGGGGACAATGAAAATGAATCATAGAGGTGAATATCAACACCATCCATATAAAAATCAATCAATAACATCCTAAGGAAGGAAAATAAAGGTACCAATTCAACATATCCCAAGTAGAGTAAATGTAAATTATTGTTTTCATTGATGAATCTAAATAATATATAAATTCATTTTAAAACAAATTCCGAAGTAAAATATCAATTTCATATTGGAAAACATCTTTAATATTTTTTTTTATTTTAAAAGCAATTTTAAATGAATTATTTATAAAAATTATCTTTTAAAACATTCAAATTATGCTTCAACAAAATGATGGTTGGAAAATCCATACTTGTTAATTGAGGTAAAAAACTATCCTTCTTAATGATAAAAATTTTAGAAAAATTCCATGTTTGGATAGAGACAAGAAAATTAATTTTAAAGAATTGGTAAAAGGAAAAAAGGGTAAAAAATATTTCAATAAAAAATTATAGAATGGTTTAAAAATTAGAATTTATTTATTGAAAATACTATTTCAGTAAGAAAGTTGGAACTCTTACTAAATATAATATAAATTCAAGTTTTAATCATAAAATTTTCTAGAGAATTTTTAGTACCAATGAACATAAAAAATATACTAATACATGAATAATGTCATAAATAACATGAGGTAATTAAAATGAAATTATTTATTAGAAAATGATGAAATAGTTTTCATTGATGTAAATTCAAGTGAAAACTATATATAACATAATGATATTGATAAGTCAACCATTGAAAATATTATAATGCTTTTTCAAGATTCATCGAAAGACAAGATTATGTGTATCAATTTTAAATCCACAAATTTAAGTGGAAATACATCAATATATAGTCAATATCAGGATACAAATAATCATATAATATTAACAACATTTAATAAATAATATAACTAAATAAATATAAATTTTATTATAAAATTATTATACACTTGGTAATCCTTTAACTCAAATCCCCTCAGATTAAATAATTCAAATTGAAACTCAAAATATCATAAAGAATGAATAAATCATGATATTGAATTAAAAAGATTCAGTGTATACACTATATATATTTAATAAGGTTAACATAAATTGTGGGATTATTTCAAGAGAATTTAAACAATACAAAAATCATGTGATGTTGAAAATATACTCATTAAAAAAATGCTCAATGTTAATATTCTTTAATCATTCCAAAGTGTCTCATACTACATTGAAACATTTGAATTATAATCCTTGGAAAGGAATAAAATTAAATGAAAATTTTAATATCATTAGAAAAAAAATGATTAATGATGAAAGGTGTAAATGCCCAGTATATATATCATATAAAATAGAATTCTTTGAAAATAACAAATTAGTCTCAATGAAATTTAAATTGAGATGAAATCCCATTCATTGTGTTTTCTTTTTGGGTGAATGTACATGACCCTATTGTGTAATGTTTTTAGAAATTTCATTATCCCATACTAAAACCATAATCATATTTATAATATAATTTAGTATCCTTTTATAATATCTTACTACTAGTTTGTTAACAATAATTTTTTATTTGCACTAGTTTGAGTGTTAATTGCATTGTCTGTCTAGTAGGTTTTGGCATGTCACATGTTTTTCTTCTTCCGTAGATCATGGTTTTATCATCTCCCAAATATGAACTATGATTTAATTATCATATATATTCATTATATATTTTTATTGTAATTTATAATATATAGAAATAATAAATGTAGTGCATCGTTCAAGGATATGGTAGGTCATACGTAAACATGAATGCTAATTTCATTTCTTTTTCATATTAACAAATGAAGAGTAAATGACTCAAATGTATATAATTGTTAAATAATAATATCTATGTCATATTTTTAACATAAGTTAATAAACTAAACCTTTATACATTCCATGTATAGTGTGAACGAATCACATTGCTTTGAGGGAGGGAAGTCCACACTTACACAAACGATTTTATTATATTTAGACAAAATGGAAAGTATAAAATTATGTGTTATAGTATAATTATAAAAAAATAAATAACTAATAAATATCATATATATCATATATAAATAACTTCTCTATAATAATTTCTTCAACAAGAAATGGTAATGTAAGAACGAAGTACATCGTTTTCAAGGTAGTAGTTCAACGTGCACATAAATGGTAAGTTCGTTATCCATTAGATTGAAGTGTGTGTAAGTGAAGGTAAATACCCTATAATAAAATCGTCTCATTAAATCAAGGATAAATAATTTATCATATAATAATTTAATTAGATGAATTTAAATCATATAAAATAAAATACAACTAAAGAGGTTGAGGAAGGATGTTACCTCTTAATCGGGTAAAACTTTCTGGTTTGCACCATAGGGCTTACATCGATGAATATATGACCATGTTTGTACATATAAATTGATTGTATTGATGTTTAGGACAGTTTTGGGTATATCTTGGTCATGAAAACGTGGCTTTATAGGTGTGAGTAAGTGGGAGGATATGAGGTATTTTATAGTGGAGGAGTAGTGGAACTCTTGTAATATCTGGGAGGCGGAATACAACCTTCTTGTTTCCCATTAAAAGTGGCTATAATAATTTTAAAAAGTCAATAAAAATTTTATATAGTATACATATTATCATAAATTTTAATTTATACATGTTTATTGGTTATTTAGGCCCTTAAGATTAATTTTTAGTCCCTTGTTAGGCATAATTTCACATTAAACCTTGTAATTATTTTTAATTACATTAAATAATTTTAGTGGTAAAAAACTATGTTTATTTTATTAGACATTATAAATAATTGGGATTCAAATTATGGACTAAATTTTTCCAACTTCCAAACATATATTTGGAAGAAATTAATTTAAATTTATACATATTGATGGGACGATAATATAGATTTTTAATGTAAAAACATGCAAAAGATTGCTCTATTTTTATATTAAATGTCAATGTTAAATTTATTATAAAAAAATTAGAAAACTTTATATATAATGATCTTATTACACTTTAAAATATATTTAAAATATAATTTATAATTATAAATCAATTTTATGATATATTAGTTATGAGTTAAAAATTAGTATTTTTTATTATTCACTAAAAATGGAATCTTGAATGAAGATTTTAATAAATTAAACCTAACCTGATTCTTATGTTTTTAATTTACATATGATGTTTATTTTTATATATAATATTCATAAATGGTTCAAAAAATTTATACAAAATAGTTCTCCATTAAAAGAGGGTAAAAGTTACAATATAAAAATGTAAGTTTTATGTGTAATATTGGGGTTTATCTTATATTATGTCTATCAAATATATTTGATATATATGGAAAATATTTTCTTTAACTATATATATATATTAAATTAACATCACTCACTAATTTTAATTAATTTAATTTATTAGGATTAAAATTCATTTTAGGCATAAAAATGGTTTTCTATATAATGTTCCCTTTATTTTCAATTTGTTATTATATTCATTTGAACTTAATTTGTAACCAAATGATTATGTTTATATTTTTTATATCATATATTTTCATAAGTTATTTAAAATTTTCGTAATTTCTATTTATATTATATAATAATATTTTCTATTATATTATTGTTCTGTAAATCTCAGTCTTGTGGTTAACACAAGCCATTGAAGAAACTCTCTGTTGTGTGTAATGTATGATAACTCATGTCACAGGAATTATTATCTATAAAATATATTAAATTTATTTAATATTGTAAATATATTATATATTCTATATAAATTTTATTCCCATTTGTTCATTGTGTTTCTTGTCACACATGGTACCAAATATAATGTTATTACTTATGGATTTTGGGGTATTACATTCTCCACATATTAAATAAATTATTTCCTATCAAATTAAAAATGATCATGGTGATATATTGTTTGATATTTCCTTGTCTAAAATCCCACATCATGTGAAGGATTCATAACAAATCCTTTACAAAGGATATAATAGGATGTAAAAAGTTAAATGGAATAACATATAAATTTTTCTCAATGTGGGAGAAAATTATTTTCATATATAGATATGTACTTTGAGGAAAAGTGAAAATATAGAGGGATTGATTGTTCTCATCAATTAAAAATAATTTAATGGTCAATGTAATGTTGACGGGATAAAATTAATAGATCGTCAATGATTTAGAAGACCATCGGTTCAATAAAAATAAAGTTGTTATGTCAATTTTTTATGTAATTTTCCTAATGTTTAGAAATTACATTACTACCTAAATATATAAGGAAATATATCTACATGATATATTTCTTTAAAAAAAATTCATCCATTGTTGTTCTTCGATCAATGTCCTATTCATCTATTACATAAAGAAATGGACGCCCAAAAACTAACGTTGATCCCTACTGTTCTACCATACCATTTTAACGGATCTATATTCCCATAAAGTAGTGGAAATTCGTACTATTTATATCTAAATACTGTTCTAAAGTAATATTGGTAATACACAAAACTATAACCCAATAAATGGACACTACCTGTTCATCATCAATATTTATTCATATATTTTTTACTAATATTTAAATATTAACAAGGTCATTGTGTAGGTTATTGGTTGGTATTAAAACCATATCATCCTTCCTTCATGGGTTCTTATCTCATGTCCTTACTAGACCTGGTGGATTACCAATGGAAATAAATATTTTCCACTTCTAAACCTTTATAAAATAAAAAATAAATATGATATACATACGTGGAATATGGTTAACTACTAAATATCATTTTAACTAAGGTTTTCAATACAACCTCAAATATATAAATACGTCAAACGTTTTAATTTAACATAGGTCATTCCCTGATCTAAGGTTTATTGTTGATCATTAATTTTTATTTTCAATTCAAATTCATCTTTAATGGTTTGTAAAGAAAAATTTTATGTATCCTATGCATATCACATTGGAGTGTCAAACTAGATGAATAGTGAGGACCATTTTCACGTACTAGGTTTCACAGAGTCTGGCCTAACACACCTTGTCAAAGTTGTTACTCTTGGGAACCTAAGTTCTAGAAACACATCCACATGTAGTATCTATATATGGATATATTTTTGGGAAAAAATTTAATATTTATCAAAACAAAAACATTTGGACTTTCATCAATACTTATCCTCAAATTCAACCTTAGGGTTATGTTCCCTAAACTATGATTTCTAAATCTAGTTTCAAAGGTTACTACATAACATCCCTTGATACCCACTCTAGAGACCCAACCCCGGAAAGACCAGAGTAGGTGTCTACTACCATTAAATTTTCATTATCTCTAGTATCAAATCCTGAAGGACTAAAGAGTTTAGTAATCTTGTCAAACCAAACACATACATAAGTATCATATTAAAAATAAATACAACAATTACAACATTATTTTTTATTCTTTGGAGGATAAATTTATTTCATATGGTGTATCCTTTCATGTCATTCTTAGTAAACATATTGGGTTCCAGGGTAAAGGAAAAAAATAAGGGTGGAATTTAACTCTTAGTGAGGGTAAATTATAGAAGACCAAATAATGAATCAATGAGTGTAAATATTATTGTATGGTAAATAACTGATCATAGATACATTTTAATCAAAAAACTGAAAAAGAAATACATAAACAATATGGGAAGGTAATAGATAGATAATCATGCTATTTAAATAACTATATATGGAAAAATAAATATTTCATGGTATGAAACTAAAAGACAATGCATTTATTAAATAAACTTATAATAAATGTATCCATAGATATGTTAATGAATAATCTCATGGGTGAATAATTTATAATTTTAAATGAAACAAATTATTAATTATTTGACTCAATGTTTCAATGGTACATTTTACATTTACTATAAATACCTTTCCCCAGACGTATTATAACATAATTGGTGATATACCCAATAGCTTAGGCTACACAACTTATTCATCGCTTGAGACTACTGATGCATCAAGAGGCTATATTTAACCAGTCCTCACACATGTCATACACGACTAAAAAATTCATTATATATCGATATAAATATTTAATTCATGAAAAATGTTTCTAAACAAATATCTATATTGAATAGAACATAATGATTTAATAATACTCCCCTAAATGAAAAAATGCATAAAAATGTAAAAACTATAAGTAAAAGATTATAATGTATTGCAAATTTTAATATCCACTATAAATGATGTGGATAATTAGTGTATATTCAATGTTTAATGATCCTAAAAAATTGAATATTTCAATAGGACTACAAAAAAATCTCACAGAGGTTAATTTCAGTACCATTCTTGAATAAATTAATATTAAACTATCTATAGGTTGCATAAAGGAGGTACCTATAAGGCACCAGCCTTAAACATTACAAATATTGTGTTAAATAATTAATTTAACATTATCGTAGATTAAGGATATTTTCATGGTTAAAGCTTTAGAGAATTTGGTCATAACTCATATATAAAATCTAAAATTATAAAAAGTAAACAGTTCTACTCAATGTCCATTTTTTCATGAAATAAACACATTTAAATAGAAACATAGTTTTGTATAAAGCTTAATCATCATTACTTTTTTTAACATATCATTGAATCTATTATATTTTAAATCCTATAAAAACATTTCAAAACATGGGATGGGATTAAAAAGATTAACAATGAATACACAAAGAATATAAAATGTTAGTCTTCTGAAAACATGAAAAACCATGAATTATTTATCATTATGTAATACATTTAAGCTTTAACAGTTACTAAATACTATTCATTGAATATAAGTTCATTAATTACCATTTTGTAATCAGAATATTACCATAAATCCCCTAAAAAGCACATAGAACATATAAAGGAAACCCTATACATATTCATACATTAATTGAATAACCATGTGGTTGACTTCAATAGATATCAGTCTTACAAATGGATTATCCATACTGCCTATCATGATCTGTCCCCCAGGGCTCATTTCGTGACTACCCCAATCTCACCTTCTATAGGGCTGGGGATGGTGACTTGAAACCAAAAGGCATATACTAAAACTAAAACTCATTCCTTTAAACCAATATAAACACATGTCTAAATATATCCTAACACACTGAAATTGGAAAAAAAATTATACCACTAAAAAATTTTAGTGAAGTAAAAGTGAAAGTTAGTGGTCCAGAATACAAACATAATAATGAACTGAAAAAAGTAATGGAAAAAAGGAAACTCTGATGGTTGTCTATGAGAAACCCCACCTAATCATGAGAGTAGTGAAGCTACAAGAATATGAAGTAGTATTTCATGTCCAACTGGTCCTATTAGACCCAACCTGGTACTAGTCCACAATGTACACTGTCAAAGCATCCATTAGTCATGTCCTACTGAGCACCTCTGTCGAAAAGTCGATTGTTTTCACAAGACACAACACTTATGGGAGAATACCGTTCAGGGGTGAGTATAACAATACTCAGTAGGGACCCTAAGACCCCCGAAGGTCTCTTGGCAATCCACTAAAAGAAACACCACATTGAAAATACTCTAGATGCGAAACCACTAAGAAAGAACTAAACCACATAGCACAAAGTAAAATACACATCTCAGAGTAGGTATAACTTAAGTATAGAAGTAATCATGATTAGTCATAAACCTATATCATCTTATTATTTTGGGAGGCTCTGTTGTGGGCCCATATAAGGTCTCTAGATTCTTACCCACATAGGATCACTGGGTTTTGAACCATAGAGTATTTCTAGGTGTTAACCCACAATGGATTGCAAGGGGCTGACCCACTCATAGGATCTCTAGGTGATGACCCACTCAAGGGATCTCTATATGCTGACCCTATCAGGGGATCGATATATGATGAATCACATAGAGGATATCTAAGTGATGACCCACTCAGTGGGCCACAATGTGTTGACACTCTCAAGGGATTACTATGTGTAGAACCAGACATGATCACTAGTTGTTGTCCTACATTGGATCTCTAGGGGTTGACCCACCAAGAGTATCAATATTCATTCTTCAAATCACATTTAGGAACTAGATTCCCACACATATCATTCTAGATTTTTAGAGGATCTGCATCATCATCCATCGGTTAAATATCAACCACCACAAAGTCTCACATAGACGTAACCTAAATGATCATCATGTCATAAGTGTTCCAACATAATAGATGCTGCGGTGATTGGATGTGGGGTCTATAAATATTATTTTTTTAGAAAAAAGGGTCTGGTTTGATTCAAGAATGACCCGACCTAGCTATACATCATATTTCTAAAAAAACCTATGTAGGTATTTTAAATGGAACACCCCGTCGTGAGGGTCCCAACGCCACTGATGGCACTTAAATTGGATGCCCAATTTGAGAGATACATGTGTTACAGTAAAAAAAGGTTAGCTGTATCTGGTGTGGGTCTGACCCGGAAATCCAATTGCACAAGTTGGTCCGGCTCGAGAGGCCATTTATGGACTGGTGAGCTGTGGGTCTATCCCGTGATGCAGTTTCGGTCAGGCGGTGCGGGTATGGAATGCTAGCTGACCCAATCCGCCCAACCAGGATGCAGTAGACAACCGCGTCCGGCCTCCGTCCCGCCAAGTGGTCGATGTGGTGTGGTCTCTTCGATGTGGTCAGGCAACCGTAGCAGCTACATGTGGCCGACCCGGCTGGTGGTCCATTTCTCACACACCCGAACGAGAGTCCCCTCTATGAGGTGTGATGGGCGCCACACCACCTTACCGTCGTGACCAGTCGACTATGGCCCCACCTACTGCCACAAGGAGCCGACGGGTGCACCGCTCCACCTGGCCATTGGCCGACATGATGCCCTAGGTTCCCATTTAGCATACAGTCTGAGCCACTGTTTGTCACTACCATCACTGGCAGTTCCACCACAGGTGTGTTGGTAGAACCTTCAGTGGACCACCACACGCGCTCTAGTGGTCTATTCTTCATGATTCCTTTTTCTACGGGATTTCTATGAAGTCACATTTATTGTGATGACCTCAAACTCAGTTTTCTAAAATTTTAACTAATCATCCATGATTAATGCACAATAAAAAATTATGGTTGAAGGTTCATGACTTTTTTCGTGTCGGTCTGCACCTTCCATGATAGAGTTTAAGCATGGGGTGTCTGTGAATTCAAGTTTAATCATTTCATATAAGGTTTGAATCCCGAATGATAAATCCCCAATAAAAATTTCCCTCCTGCATTAACACATGAATCACATATCAACTTATTCATGGGTTGATCTGTGTTCGTTGTTTCTAGGAAAAGAAGAGTGGGGGAAGATCATTGAAAATTAATCAACCCCTACCTTGTTGATGTATGGTGCCGAAGCATTATTCCTTGATGATTCAACATGTCAACATCACTTCTAGCTCCGTTCTTTGAGGCATGACGAAGCTGATGATGATCCACTCGTGTGTTGTTCCCTGTTCTATGTTGAAGATGGATTCCATCGGTGTTTCATCAGTGATTTACGCACATTTTATTCTACCAAAACTCTAACACATTGTATTAATAAAAAAATAAAAGTGCAGCAATGCTACGTCAATTATTGATGCTCAATAAATGATACCCATTTAATGAGATATATTTAATGAGTCATTAAGATAACAACATCACAGTTTGAATGATCCATTATTGACCCTCCATTAATGTTCCTCGTTATATCCTCATCAATGCACTATAGCTCCACCATGCACCACACAAATGTGAGAATCAAATTAAATAATGATTTTAAATGATTTTATAGTTTTTTTCATGAAATTTTTCAAAATAAAATATTTATACTGCCCTTGTCAATAAATGATAAGTAATTTCTTTGAAAATCCATGAATTCTAAGTTCAACAGTGCCCTTAGATTTTTCACTAGAGCACTGATTCCAATGATATATAATCCCACTCGAACATCCATTTAAATGAAGCTTAAAAAAGTTAAAAAAAATTATATTTCAACCTTGACCTATGCTGATCAAGGTTGGGCTTCACTGAAGGGGAACATGCCCTCACAAGCTCAATTGTAATCTTGGATTTCCATTCCAAGTTACCATTTTAGAGTTATAAGGCTTTTACTACAAAATAATTCACATATAACTATTTCATTTATGTACAATAGCTAACATTCATTATTGGCCTATGCCAGCCAATGTTTGAGTCTTCCTATGGAAAGAATACACTCATGAGATCATTAGTGGTCTCTTATTTTTATTCTAATTCACCATTCATGAGTTATAGGCATTTTAAAAATAAAAAAAATTAATTTTATGTGGTTATGTGATATTCAAGGTTTTCTCACTAGATGCCTATGTCGAATAAACAGTAGTGGTGCCTAGGGTAAACCTGTCATTCGGAACGCATCAGTTATCTTTTATTTCTGATCTGCGCACCCTTTTAAGTGTTATTTCAATTTTTCATGAAAACTACTCATGCGTTCTATTTAATGCATAACATTTTTTGATGGATTATTCCAGACACTCCTGGCCTCAGAATTGCATGGAGTCTTAGTGATTTTTCTCAAAATAAATCAATATAAAAAAATTATATTGAAATTCTGAAACATAACTGTAACACCCCAACCCTAGTTACCCAGAGTTGGTGCATTATTACATAAAATTGGCATGATCAAAAAAGATCAAGTCTCGAAAAACAAATTAGTTTAGAAGCCTTGGAAACACGACATACATTCATAAGTCTTGCATAACATCATAAAGTGATAAAATACAACAACATAGTCTCCATAGTTCACACTCATATCCCCTCAAATTATACCTATAGGCCAGTCATAAAATACTTCTTCACATCCTAGTAAAAATAAAACAGAGAATGGGGTGAGCTTAGATGCTCAGTAAGTATAACAATATAGGGAAAACATTAATAAAGAAGAATAAACATTTAGGGCAATGTATAACTAAAACAAAAGCCTTTTAAACATGAACTTCATCATAAGATAGAAAAAATATAATGAAATAATTTCATTAACTTTTTCACATGGATATTCTACTAGTCAAATAATCACATGGAATATCAAAAGCCACATTCATAATGATGGAATTCATAATGCCAGACTATCATAACCACATAGTCAAGGCCTTGTGCCAAGACTACAAATAAAATTTTTTCAAGTCCTTTTTACAAGACACTATTATGTCTCATGATACCTACTGAAGCACCGAGGAGCTACAGGGGGCTCCACCCATCACATACTATGTCTAATGCATTCCTCATATGAACAGGTTTACACATAACATAAACATTCGTAATAAAACTATCATACAAAATTTAAATGCTTTATCCATAATCCGTGAATGGTATAAAACTAATACATCCACATTCAAACATATCACAAAAACTTCAATACAATATGGATGTTTTGTATCATAAAAATCAACTTCAAATAAGCTTAAAATCCATCAAATGATGTTGACATAGATGAAATCAACACCATTAGAGAGAAATAACTTTTTTTTAAATCATTTAAAAGTCACATAATTATAAAAGAAAACATTTAATTTGAAAATATTCTTATAATCTTGTAAAGGATGCTTTGACGATTTTATAATGGCAGAAAATAGATGCACATGCCATATAAGTTAAAAAATGCATTCTTATCTTAATTTTTTCGAAAAGGTTAAAAAGGTCCTTGTTTGGAAAACGACTGAAATATTCCATTATAAACATATTATAAAAATTCAAAAAAGGGTAAAATGACATTAACCCATAGTATATAAAATATTAAGAATGATTTGAAATACACTTTTATGAAACATGTATTTGGATGATAATGTGGTCCGAGTAAATAGTTATGCATAAACACCTCGGATAATGAAGAGATTGTAAAATAAACTCATACCTTGTACTTTTCCTTGGTCGAGGGTAGGTTAAACATCTATATAATGGTGAAATAATTGTTATTAAATTATAAAAAAATATTATACATCAATATTATATTTGATCTTTTATTATTGGTTATTTAATAATATCATAGTATTATCATCGTTTCAGGTGTTAATGGATTCATTTTCCATTGTATTCTTTGTTATGTAATCCATGTCGGTTATGGATTGGTTGTATCTAATTCATATAAATAATTATATTAAGTATTTAAACATAATTTTTAACCATAAAATTAAAATTATTCTTAAATTTATAAGATGGGGAATGAATCTCATCTCGTTCGGGGAGACGGTAATCTGTACGTACGCACGATCGCTACTTCCGTTTCATTTTTCATTTTAAATGAAATAAAAAACAAATGATACATAGGTATATTATTATTCCAGTATAAAATCATATCTTATATATTTTACTTATGTTCATTAACACCATCCTTTATATGTTCCATGTATGGTATGGACGAGCCATATCACTTTGAGGGGGCAGTATTCTGCACTTCCTCAAATGAAATTATCATATATATATATATATATAATAAGAAAATAATAATGGTATGCTATAATATGGAACTATTGAAGCTTATATATAAAATAAATATCATAAATATCATATTTAATTTTATTTCCATCATAATGGCAACCATAAGAGGTGGTAGTAGAAGATTGAACAATCATCATTTTGTGAGGCTGTAGTTCACCGTCCACAGAAATAATATGTTCTATACCCATTAGATGGAGGTGTGTGTAATTGTAGTTCAAATAAATAACATAAAAACAACCTATTATATTGAGGATACTGTTGTTTTATAAAATAAATGAAAAAAGTGATTTTAGGGGGTTGGATAAGCAAAATAAAAGAGAAGAATTTAAGAGAAGATGTTACCTTTAAATCAGATAACTCGCTTTGGTTTGAACCTAAAAGACCTCTTGAAGTGGCTTCTGCCTAAGGAAGAACATCTATGAGGAGAATAGGGATGTAGAGAGATTAATTGGGTAGAGTTTGGATGATCCACGTGGCTTGAGAGGTGTGTGGAATTGGTTAGAGGTGAGGGAATTTTATAAGGGTAAGGAGAGGCTCTTTAGGAAAGATTGGAAATATTATTTTTTTATATAATGATATTTGGTTTTTAAAGGTCCAAAACACATTAAAGATGAAGATAATATGACTAATGATATAAATGAAATCATCCAACAATAATTGTACAGGTTTTGGATATTACTTTAGTTTTTATAATCAAATTTATTTAAATCATTTATTAATGTGGTAAACACTACATCATTATTGTGTCATAAATAATTTAGTTTATTAGATATCTAAAAATTATATAAAAATACCATAATGTCGAAAATATTTTTAAATTTCTTATTAATATTTATAGTCGAAGCGATAACATATATAACCCTATGTAAAAATTGTTTTACTAAATGATATATGCTTATAACATTTTTGTATTTACTTTAAAATAATTAATATAAACTGTCATTATCACTAACATGTGTCTCCATAGGGTCCCAAAATCGACCCAAAGATTCCCATGGTCAGAAATGTATCAACAAATAGGGTTAGGACACATTTTAGTGTAATTTAATATTATTGTAATATTATTTCTTACACATATTTACATGATTGACACTTTAACCATGTTAAATAAAATTTTTACCGAAATAATTATTCAAAAGGTCTAAAATTAAAAGTTACCTATATACACAATTTGGACCAGTTGATTCAAAATATGGAATCAATTTTTATAAATTCAAAACACATAAGTGGCATAAATTAATTTAAAATAAATTCCAATTTTCAAAACCAAAAGCATTTTTTTATGAAATAATAACTATCAAAAGATTGACATTTGTTTTTGTCATATTTAAATGTGAAATTACTTATAATGACCTAAATTATATTAAATTATAAAAATATAATCTAATTATACTTCGAAACTGTAACGCCCCGACCCCAGCTTCCCAAAGTCGGTGCATTACTTCGTAACATTGGCATGATCACAAAAGATCAAGTCTCGAAAGACCGATTAGTTTAGTAGCCTTGGAAACACTAGATACATTCATAAGTCTTTCATTACATCAAAAAGTAAACAAACTACAATAACATGGTCTTCAAAGTCCACAATCATATCCCTTTCTGACTACCCCTGCAGGTCATTCATAAAATACTTCTTCACATCCTGGAAAAATATTAAAACATTGAAAGGGGTGAGCTCAGATGCTCAGTAAGGTTAACAATATAGCGGAAGCTTTCATAAATAAACATTAACATTTAAGGAAATGTATAACTAAAACAAAAGCTTTTTAAACTTGAACTTCAACATAATATGGTAAAAGTAAAATGAGATAATGCCATTTACTTCTTCACATGGATATTCTACTGGTCGAATAATCACATGCAATATCAATAACCACTTTCATAATGATGAAATGCATAATGCCAGACTATCATAACCACGTAGTCAAGGCCTCGTTCCAAGACCACAAATAAGATGTTGTCAAGGCCTCGTGCCAAGACACTAGTTTGTCTCATGAGACCTACCGATGCATCGAGGAGCTATAGCGGGCTCCACCCGTCACTTGTTAAGTCCAATACATTCCTCATATGAATAGGTTTAAACATATCATAAACCATAACATAATCGTATCACATAAAACATGCATAAAGGAAACATAACATTTCCACATTTCAATCAAAAGATATCAATACAACACATTTATATAATAAAAACTCTTTAAAAACCATTTTCAATACCAAAATAAAAGAAAGATAAAACTTTTCATTTATTTTTCATTAAAAAAAGATGGCTTGTAGAGGAAGCCGAAACTCAAATAATGGTCACGGCGGTGGTGATGTCGTTGTCGCCGCATAAGTACGGAAAGAAAAACCTTCCCTTTTGTCGTTTAGAAAAATGATTCGTATGAAAAGATTCCTTTTGAATAACCGTAAAAGTCAAAGGGGTTTATACACCGTATAAAATAAAGTTGTGTATAAAACCAAATATGCCTCAATGAAAGGGGATTGAGACGAAGTCCTTAAAAAGATAATTTTTTTATAAAGTAGGTCTATTATGTTTATTCACTATAATTACACATAAATAATGTAAAAATACATGATAGGACATAATAATATCATGACATAATTTGAATGTAGGAGATTAACCCAAAGAATAGAAATTGGGTTAAGAATTTCCCTTACCTCGTGTCTGACTTGACTCAACCATTCTTTAACCTCCTGAATAATAAACTAGAGTTAATTTATATTTACTTAATAACCTTTTTTCATGTTCATTATTCCTTTTATATCCCTTATTACCATGTTAGGAACATTATTTAATTATTTAAGTTAATAACGGTCGTTTTGTCGATCTTTGGTACTTGAGTCAAAAATAAACTTCTTATATTTACAACTTGTTCATGTGGTGAAATATCAATTATATCCAGAATTATATTCATGATGTAGATATCATATATATCATATATACAGTATATACATTCATTCATAATGTCACATAACATTTAGAGGTAAGAAATGAAATGCACCGTTCCTGGAGACGGTAAGCCGTACGTACGTATAAACGCTACTTTCATTTCTATTTCGTATTTAATGCAATTAAATCATAATGATATAAATTTATAATATAATTACAGTATAATATAGTGTATAATACCATTTAATCCATCCGTTATACATCCCACATATGGCATTAACGATTCAAATCACTTTGAGGGGGCGGTAGTCCGCACTTCCTAAAATGAAATTATCGTGTTTACCCATAATGGAAATCATAAAGTATGCCATAAATGAGAAATACAGAAGCATAAAGATAACATAAAAATAATATATATATCATATATGAAAATAGTTTCATCAAAATGGCCACCATTATAGGTGTTAAAAGAATTTGAACAATCATCGTTTCGTGAGGCAGTATTTCGCCACCCACAGAAACAGTATGTTCTTTAACCATTAGAAGAACGTGTGTGTAAGTGTAAACCAAATAATTATCATAAAAACATCCTAGTATATTGTAGATACTGGTGTTGTTACAAAAGAATGTAATGAAAATAGTTTAAGGGGTTGGAGAAGCAAAATGAAACAAAACAACATTAGAGAAGACATTACCTTAAAAATAGGGTAGATCTTTTTGATTTGAGCCAAAAGATTCCTTGGGAAGAAATCTGCCCAAAGTGAGGCTTCTAGGAGTAAGAGGGGGATGTTGGGAGAGTATTTGGGTAGAGTTTGGACGAGCCAAATGGCTTGAAGGTGTGAATAAGGTGGGAGAGGTGGGGGCCTTTTATAAGAGGAGAGGAGGGGCTCTTTTGGAAAGAATGAAATGTTACATTATTAAACAATGCTTTTCGGATTCTAAAGGTCCCACACTTATATAATTCGTGTCTAAGGTGATAAGGGTTCAAAATATCCTCATCCAATATGCTTTGAACAAGTGTAAGCCTTGTATTTTGCATTACCATCTCATTTTATTTAAATCGTTAAATAATGAGGTCATCGCTGCATCATAATTATGTCAAAAATAATTTAATTTATATAATGTCTAAAAATTATAAAAAAAATACTATGATGTAGGAAATATTTTTATCTTTCTAATGAATTTTTATAGTCAAAATTTGGACTTGTGTAACCCCACTTAAAAACTATTTCAGTAAAACAACTCATGTTTGTGTCAATTTAATTTTAACATTAAATAAATATATATTAATGTCATTTTCCAACTAAAGTGGCTCCATGGGGTCCCCAAGTTGACCCATGGGTTTTCTTGGTCGGCCATGACTCATCCAATAGGAGTAGGACAAGTGTCATGCTCATCTCATATTATTAATACATTATTTGTACCTTAAACTACACTAATTACCTCTAATCACGATTAAGAACTTAAAAGTTACTATTCACCAAAAATTTATTTTAATCTCATTGAACCACATTTTACTTCTTAATGACAACCATGTATGTCGGATTTTTGAAAATCAAATCACAGAAATGGTAATATTTCATTTTAACGAAAAAATCAGTTTTTAACAACCACTTAGTGGTTTCACTATTCATAAAAAATTGATGTTTTTCAGAATAAGGCCAAAATTTCACCGTAAGCTATAATTGATATTCAGAATTCAAAAATGATGTCTATTTTAAAAAATTCCAAACATATAATTTGCATTAATTAATTTTATAATTAAATCCCGCTTTCACAACAAATAGCGTGTTTTTAAGAAACAATTTATATCAAAAGATTGGCAATTGTTTATTGCCAATTTCAATGTTAAATTAATTCTAATGACCAACATTGGACAAAATGGTAAAAATATATTCTAATTATACTTTAAAACCAATAAATAGTATAATTTATCACTATAAATTATTTTGTTTAAAAAAGTTGTTTTTAAGTATTTTTCACTATTCATAAAAAATTGGAAGTTCTCAAAAAATTACAAAAAATTCAAATTTGGATAATTTCGATATTACGAATACATAATGAATTCCATTTTGAAATATAAAATTTCTATAATTTTAAAAAGTGGTTATTACTATTCATAACGGCTATTTTGATTAGTCGCTGTGTTTAAGAGCTCGAAGTTGCGTACAATGCATGCTATTTCATTATTGAATGAGAAGCGTATCGTGGAAGATCAGGGTGTTACAATCTCCCCTCCTTCAATAAATTGCATCCTCGCAATTTGAAATTTTTCATTGAAAATAAAAGGTTGAAAAGAGAATATACTTTTGAGGAAAACCCACATCGGAAATATGATTAATAAAATTTAGCCTTAATAAGAGGGAAGGGGAAATGAAAAAGTCACCACCCAATTATGATCTAGATTAGGAGAACATTGGTTGCAATTAATGACATATAATTGGAGGAAAAACGTAAATATTTGTAGGGAGTCATTGAGGTCATCAATCACAATCAACTGTCAAATTGAGGGCCTCAAAGCCTTCAATCTATGGTGATTTAAAATATCATCAGTTAAACAAGACATAAGGTATTAGGATAACACATTTTTTTGTTTTAATATCCCTTTACTAAAGTTTAAGAATTAATTTATTCATTGAATAATAGATAGGTATATATATATTTATGCTTGACAATTAGAGTTTCAACCTTCAACTCATCTTTCACTCAAAAAGATAATAGAAATCAAAAATATTATACTTAAACTAATTGTATAAGGTTCCAAATGTTAACACATACCATTTAGATTAGTAAAATTATTTTTTATTAACCAGGGACTTCCTGTAGGCTAGTGGTACGAAATAAAGGCATGTCGCACTATGATTGTGGGTTCGATTCCTGCAGCTTTGTCCGACGCGATGGGTTATGCCCCACCCTGCAGGTTTTCCTTTTCCTAAAACAATAGTATTATAATATTCAAAAATAATTTTCATAAATTTTTAACCTTAAAGAATACTATCCAAAGATCAACTTAATCCACTCCAACCATTATTGTTATCCAAAATACCTTTGTCCAGACTTTCTCTAAAAGGTCTCTTAATTCCAAAATCAATTTATCAGATTCCCCAAACAAAGTAATGTTTCTCTTATTGTCACATACTAAAAATATAAAAACCTTACTGAAATCAACAAGTACTGCAGTACAATCCTTATATATATATATATATCTCATTATTCTAATAACCAGAATATAATCCATGAGTCCAAAAGCACCATTACATTAGATATTATGCTTCAACTGTAGTAACAGCATAAGATTGTCCTTGATCCCTTGGCCTTTTCAGAGGTATGTTTCCTTGACGCTTAGGACATTCATTTGCATAATGCCCCATTTCCCTACAATTGTAGCATTCAACTTTGATAGCCTCTTTCTTTCCCTTGCCATCACAAGCCTGGTGACCCTTTTCTCCACATTTATAACAAACTCACATTCCTTTTAGGCAAGTACCAGGGTGATTCTTCCCACAATTATCACATAATGGAAAATCCTTCTTTCCCTTTTTCCCTTTATCTGTATCTTGTTCCACCGTTCTCTTCTTCTCTTGCTTTACTTTGTTGTAATAAGACTTAGAGAATTCCTTTTCTGTCTTGATAGCACACGAGACAATATCTTCGTATGTTGAGAAAGATTGTGATACTAAAGCTCGACGGAGAAATGGTTTTAACCCATCAAAGAAACAATCAATCTTACCTCTTGGGTTACGTATATAATCTGCAGCATACCTTGCTAACCTTGTAAAGTTGGCCTCATACTTTGAGACATTCTCATCCTCCTTTTGTCTCAGACTCAGAAATTGCCTTTCCATATCTGCTCTATGGTCACAAGGAAAGTATTTTTCTAAGAAAATCTCTTTGAACTCCCTCCATTCCATATTTGATACATCATCATCTTCCTTTGTGTTTTGAATCAATGACCACCATTGATCGGCATCTCCAGTGAGGCGGTAAACTGCCATGATAACCTTCTCCATTTCGCTACTCCCTAAGGCGTGGAATATTTTCTCTAAGGAGTTTATCCATTGCTCAGCTACTAATGGATATATACCCCCATTAAATGTTGGTGGTTGTTGCCTCATGAAGCGGTCTAATATTGATCCTCCACGTTGCGGATCAGGGTGCTCCATACGAGTAAGGTTATTGTTCATAACCTGAGTGAGTTGTCCCAGTATGGTAGTAAGTTGATCAGCACCAGTTGTATCTCCAGATCCACAATAATTATCTTGAGCAGGAGGGCAATCTCTACACGGAGTGTGTGCGTTGATAAAGTTTCCTTTCCTTCCACTAGGTGCCATTTCTAATCAATGGCATAAAATATATTAGTTTATGAATCAAAATACATAATTACATACTTGTAAGATACTTAACATAAATTGAACTATTTATGGATATAATCTATAAAATGTTTTCTTTGAGGAAGTATATACTCACAACCCTTCATAGTGGTTTGTAAAGAAAATGAGAATTATCCAAAGCATATCTCCTGGGAGTGTCGTAACCAAGAGTGCAGCAAGGCCCGTTGTCGTGCACCAATTCTCGTTCGAGTCTCGCTCAAAGCGGTGTTTTCGGGTTTTACCCCTAGGTACATCTGTGCCAGAGCCGCCTCTACTTGCTCGTATCCAGACAGGGATTTATTGCTCGGAAAACTCACAAAATCTCTACAATAACAAAATTCTAGGAAGTCCTTCTATACTAATCCTCAAAGTCTATCTTCGGGCTATGTGCTCTAATCAGAGTTTTTATAAATCTAGCTTCCAAGGTTAGTACTAAACTGCCTCTGATACCAACTGTAACGCCCCGACCCCAGCTACCCAGAGTTAGTGCATTAATTCGTAACATTGGCATGATCACAAAAGATCAAGTCTCGAAAGACCGATTAGTTTAATAGCCTTGGAAACACTAGATACATTCATAAGTCTTTCATTACATCAAAAAGTAAAAAAACTACAATAACATGGACTTCAAAGTCCACAATCATATCCCTTTCTGACTACCCCTGCAGGTCATTCATAAAATACTTCTTCACATCCTGTAAAAATATTAAAACAGTGAAAGGGGTGAGCTCAGATGCTCAGTAAGGTTAACAATATAGCGGAAGCTTTCATAAATAAAAATTAACATTTAAGGTAATGTATAACTAAAACAAAAGCCCTTTAAACTTGAACTTCAACATAATATGGAAAAAGTAAAATGAGATAATGCCATTTACTTCTTCACATGGATATTCTACTGGTCGAATAATCACATGCAATATCAATATCCACTTTCATAATGATGAAATGCATAATGCCAGACTATCATAACCACGTAGTCAAGGCCTCGTGCCAAGACCACAAATAAGATTTTGTCAAGGCCTCATGCCAAGACACTAGTTTGTCTCATGAGACCTACCGATTCATCGAGGAGCTATAGCGGGCTCCACCCGTCACTTATTAAGTCTAATACATTCCTCATATGAATAGTTTTAAACATATCATAAACCATAACATAATCGTATCACATAAAACATGCATAAAGGAAACATAACATTTCCATATTTCAATCAAAAGATATCAATACAACACATTGATATAATAAAAATGCTTTCAAAACCATTTTCAATACCAAAATAATAGAAAGTTAAAACTTTGTATTTATTTTTCATTAAAAAAAGATGGCTTGTAAAGGAAGCCGAAACTCAAATAATGGTCACGGCGGCGGAGAAGTCATTGTCACCACATAAGTACAGAAAGAAAAACATTCCCTTTTGTCGTTTAGCAAAATGCTTCGTATGAAAAGATTCCTTTTGAATAACCGTAAAAGTCAAAGGGGTTTATACACCGTATAACAGAAAGTTGTGTATAAAACCAAATATGCCTCAATGAAAGGGGATTGAGACGAAGTCCTTAAAAAGATCATTTTTTTATAAAGTATGTCTATTATGTGTATTCACTATAATTACACATAAATAATGTAAAAATACAAGATAGGACATAATAATATCATGACATAATTTGAAAGTAGGAGATTAACCCAAATAATAGAAATTGGGTTAAGAATTTCCCTTACCTCGTGTCTGACTTGACTCAACCGTTCTTTAACCTCCTAAATAATAAACTAGAGTTAATTTATATTTACATAAGAGCATTTTTCATGTTCATTATTCCTTTTATATCCCTTATTACCATGTTAGGAACATTATTTAATTATTTAAGTTAATAACGGTCGTTTTGTCGATCTTTGGTACTTGAGTCAAAATAAACTTCTTATAATTACAAGTTTTTCATGTGGTGAAATATACATTATATCCAGAATTATATTCATGATTTAGATATCATATATATCATATATAAAGTATATACATTCATTCATAATGTCACGTAACATTTAGAGGTAAGAAATGAAATGCACCGTTCATGGAGACGGTAAGCCGTACGTACGCATTAACGCTACTTTCATTTCTATTTCATATTTAATGGAATTAAATCATAATGATATAAATTTATAATATAATTAAAGTATAATATAGTGTATAATACCATTTAATCCATCCTTTATACATCCCACATATGGCATTAACGATTCAAATCACTTTGAGGGGGCGGTAGTCCGCACTTCCTAAAATGAAATTATCGCGTTTACCCATAATGGAAATCATAAAGTATACCATAAATGAGAAATAAAGAAGCATAAGGAAAACATAAACATAATATATATATCATATATGAAAATAGTGTCATCAAAATGGCCACCATTATATGTGTTAAAAGAATTTGAACAATCATCGTTTCGTGAGGCAGTATTTCGCCACCCACAGAAACAGTATGTTCTTTAACCATTAGAAGAATGTGTGTGTAAGTTTAAACCAAATTCTTATCATAAAAAAATCCTAGTATATTGTAGATACTGTTGTTGTTACAAAAGAAAGGAATGAAAAGAGTTTAAGGGGTTGGAGAAGCAAAATGAAATAAAACAACATTAGAGAAGACATTACCTTAAAAATAGGGTAGATCTTTTTGATTTGAGCCAAAGGCTTCCTTGGGAAGAATTCTGCCCAAAGTGAGGCTTATAGGAGTAAGAGGGGAAAGTTGGGAGAGTATTTGGGCAGAGTTTGGCCGAGCCAAATGGCTTGATGGTGTGAATAAGGTGGGAGAGGTGGGGGCCTTTTATAAGAGGAGAGGAGGGGCTCTTTTGGAAATATTGAAATGTTACATTATTATACAATGATTTTAGGATTCTAAAGGTCCCACACTTATATAATTCGCGGCTAAGGTGATAAGGGTTCGAAATATCCTCATCCAATAGGCTTTGGACAAGTGTAATCCATGGATTTTGCATTATCATCTCATTTTATTTAAATCGTTAAATAATGAGGTCATCACTGCATCATAATTATGTCATAAATAATTTAATTTATATAATGTATAAAAATTATAAAAAAATACTATGATGTAGGTAATATTTTAATCTTTCTAATGAATATTTATAGTCAAAATTTTGACTTGTGTAACCCCACGTAAAAACTGTTTTAGTAAAACAACTCATGTTTGTGTCAATTTAATTTTAACATTAAATAAATATATATTTATGTCATTTTCCAACTATAGTGGCTCCATGGGGTCCCCAAGTTGACCCATGGGTTGAATTGGTCGGCCATGACTCATCCAATAGGATTAGGACAAGTTTCATTCTCATCTCATATTATTAAAACATTATTTGTACCTTAAACTACACTAATTACCTCTAATCGCGATTAAGAACTTAAAAGTTACTATTCACCAAAAAAAAAATTTAATCTCATTGAACCAGATTTTAATTCACAATGACAACCATGTATATCAGATTTTTGCAAATAAAATCACAGAAATGGTAATATTTCATTTTAAAGAAAAAATCAGTTTTTAACAACCAATTAGTGGTTTCACTATTCATCAAAAATTGATGTTTTTCAGAATAAGGCCAAAATTTCACCCTAAGATATAATTAATATTCCGAATTCAAAAATGATGTCTATTTTACAAAATTCCAAACATATAAGTTGCATTAATTAATTTTATAATTAATTCCCGCTGTCACAACAAATAGCGTGTTTTTAATAAACAATTTATATCAAAAGATTGGCAATTGTTTATGGCCAATTTCAATGTTAAATTAATTATAATGACCACCATTGGAAAAAATGGTAAAAATATATTCTAATTATACTTTAAAACCAATAAATAGTATAATTTATCACTATAAATTATTTTGTTTAAGAAAGTTGTTTTTAAGTATTTTTCACTATTCATAAAAAATTGGAAGTTCTCAGAAAATTACAAAAAATAAAAATTTGGATAATTTCGATATTACGAATACAAAATGATATCCATTTTGAAATATAAAATTTCTATAATTTTAAAAAGTGGTTATTACTATTCATAACGGCTACTTTGATTAGTCGCTGTGTTTTAGAGCTCGAAGTTGCGTACAATGCAAGCTATTGCATTATTGAATGAGAAGCGTATCGTGGAAGCTCGAGGTATTACACAAACCATTCAAATTTATAAATTATCACTATTAATTATTTCGATTAAAAATGTTATTTTTAATTAAAATTTAATAATTTTCTTTATTCATCAAAAACTGAATGCTTCAAAAAAATACAAAAAATTCACCCTAAGCTAATTTCGATAGTCTGAATCCAAAAAATGAAGTCCATTTTAAAATATTAAATTCATAAAATTTAAAAAGGCAGTATTACTATTCATAACAGCTACATTGATTGGTCGTGGTGTTTTAGAATCTAGAAGTTGCGTACAATGAAAGTTATTGCATTATTCAAAGGGAAATGTACCATAGAAGCTTGGGGTGTTACATTCTCCCCTCCTTAAAATAATTCCATCCTCAAAATTTTGAGAATATTTCGGCAAAAAAAGGCTTGGGTGGTTCTTCATTATTAGTTCCTCGGGTTCCCACATTCCCTCTTCCAACTTATGGTTTCTCCATAAAACTTTTACCAGACGAGTCGTCTAGTTTCTCAGAACATGTTCTCTTGTATCAAGAATCTTGGCAGGCTCTTCGCAATAAGATAGATCGGGTTCCGGTTCTACTTCCTCACAGGTGGGTAAATGTGTTGGGTTAGGCATGTATTTTCTCAACAGTGATACGTTGAACACATCATGGACTTGGGAGAGATTTGGAAGCATTTCCAAACGGTAAGCTACAGTCCCAATTTGTTCTAGAATTTTGAAAGGTCCGATGTACCTGGGACTCAATTTTCCCTTTTTACTGAAACGTATAACCCCCCTTCCATGGTGATACCTTCAAGAAAAAGTAATATCATATAAGAAATTCCAAATCCTTCTTTCGGTTATCAAATAGCTCTTCTTCCTACTTTAAGATGCTTTGATGTGGGTTTGGATTACCTTCACCTTTTCCATCGTTTCTTCCACCAGTTCTGGGACTTCATGTTTTCTTTCACCAACATCATCCCAATAGTTTGGAGTGTGACATCTCTTTCTGTATCGCACTTCATATGGTGCCATCTGAATACTTTAATGAATGTTATTATTTTAGGAAAATTCTACCAGAGGTAAATATTGATCCCACATTCCCAGAAAGTCATGTGAGAATGATCTAAACCTGTCTTATAAGGTTTGAATAATCTATTCTGATTGTCCATCAGTTTGGGGGTGGTAGGCAGTGCTCAAACGAAGTTCAGTATCCAAGTCCTTTTGATGACTCCTCCAGAACCCTGATGTAAAATGAGGATCACGATTTGAAACAATTTATAGGGGTTCTCTAGGAAGTTTCACAACTTCATTAATATATAGCCTTGCTAGACGTTCAAGTGGTAGATATTTTCTTATAGAATGAAAACCTGCTGACTTGGTAAGATTATCAACAATGAACCATATTGCATCGCTCCTTCTACGAGTCTTTGGTAGCCCCATGGCAAATTCCATTGTAATATTATCCCATTTCCACTTAGGAATGGGAAGAGTTTGCATGACTCTTCCAGGCTATTTCCTTCCAGCTTTCACATGTTGACAAACCATACATACAGAAAAAAATCATTAATCTCCATCTTCATGTTGTCCCACCAAAAATGTTCCTTCAAATCTCTATACATTTTTGTTCTCCAAGGGTGTATAGAGAAATTTTAACTATGAGAATCATCAAAAAATACCCTTTTTAGATCAGGTATGTCGGGAACACAAAGTATCTTCCCAAATTTCAAAATTCCATCTTCATACAAAAAGTCACCCAATCTCCCATCATTCACATCATTAATCATCATTTGAAATTATTCAACATCAGTCTGATAACTCTTTATCCTTTCTTGTAATGATGCTTTCAAAACCATTTGAAAATGTATCGATGATTCACCTTCAATGGTAATTCCCATATCCATCCACACTAGATTAATAAAAAAAGGATCCCTTTAAACTCTCATCTTGTTCAAAACTCCATGATCGTTTCTACTCAAAGAATCTGCCACCTTATTTTCCTTCCCCAGGAGGCAGTGTGTCGTGCAATCATAATCCTTCAGTAGTTCAAGCCATCTCCTTTCCCTCATGTTGAGTTCCTTCTGTGAGAAGATATACTTCAAACTCTTGTGTTCGGTTTATATCTCACATTTTCACCATATAAATAATGTCTCCATATATTCATAGAAAAGATCATAGTTTTTAACTCAAGATCATCAGTATGATAATTTTTCTCATGAATTTTCAGTTTTTGTGATGCATAGGTAATATCCCTATCATTATTCATAAGGACACAACCAAGCACTTTCTTTGAAGTATCATTATAAATAACAAACCCATCATTCCCTAATGCTAGAGTCAATATAGGAGCATTGACTAATCTTCTCTTCAGTTCTTTAAAAAATTCTTCACACTCTTTTGTAGAAATAAATTTAACCCATTTACGTGTGAGCTTCATTAATGGGTTATCCAATCGGCAAAAATTCTGGACGAAAAGCATATAATAACATGTTAAACTAATGAAACTGTGTACCTTAGTTATACTCATCGGTGCTGTCCATTTTTGGATTACCTTGGTCTTATAAGGATCAATGGAAATTCCATCCTTAGAGACAACATGGCCAAGAGATGAAATATCTAAAATCCAGAATTCACACTTGCTAAACTTCCCATATAAATCATGTCTTCTAAGAGTCTTCAGGATAATGCGCAAGTGATTTTCATAATCTTTATAGATTTTTGATTATACCAAGATATCATCAATAAATTCCACTATAAAATCATCGAGATATTCCTTGAAAACACTGTTCATTAGATCCATGAATAAAGAGGGTGCATTAGTCAATCCAAAAGGCATTACTGTAAACTCGTAATGCATGTACCTTGTTCGAAATGCTGTCTTCGGAATGTCATCCTTCTTCACACACAACTGATGGTATCCAGATCGAAGGTCAATCTTTGAAAAATATTTAACTACATGTAGTTGGTCAAATAAATCATCAATGCGAGTTAGGGGATACTTGTTCTTTATTGTTATTGCATTGATTTACCTGTAGTCGATAGATAACCTCATAGATCCATTTTTCTTCTTAACAAAAAGGACAGGGGCTCCCCATGGAGAAACACTAGGGAAAATAAATCCCTTATTACTCAGTTCCTCTAGTTGCATCTTTAGTTCAACTAATTTCACAGTGGCCATTCTATAAGGGGTCTTTGATATGGGCCTTGATCCAGGAATTAAATCAATTTAAAACTCAATTTCTCGTCCTAAAGGATGTTCAGGTAACTCCTCTGGAAAAAACATCAACATATTTTTTCGCAATAGGTACATCCTATATTTGAACATTACTTTACTCACCCACAGTTTTTTCATTCTCTTCTTTCCCAATAATTGAATATAGTTGAGCTACTGGGGGTGGATGTAGATAAGAATTAGGTAGTGATGATTCTGCTCTAATGATAAGGTTTTCCTTATCATCATCATCATAAATCGTATCCTCTTTCTTCTTGAAATAAATCTTTGCATCATGGTCCGAAAGACAATCCATATAGTGGATTATAAAAAACTCAATCATAGGTATGATGATGAGATCAGCAGATAAAGAACATTTATATTCTCTAATGGAGACTGATTCACAAAACGTTGTTGCAATGATACTCCCTTAGGAATTTTTACTAACAACTATCTATTTAAAACAAATTTAAAATATCATATTTTCATAGAAAAATGGGAAGACATGAAACAGTGTAATGATCCAGAGTCAAATAAAGTATTTTCTAAACTTGAGGAAACCATTAAATTACCTGCCTCCATGTCTTTTGGAGATTCTACCTCAGTAGTAGTGAGAGAATAAGATTGTCCCTGATCCCTTGGCCTTTTCTAAGGTAAGTTCCTCTGATGCTTAGGACATTCATTTTCATAATTTCAAATCTCCCTGAAATTGTAGCATTGAATATCGATAGGTTCTTTCGTCCCCTAGAAATCACGAGCATGGTGCCTTTTTTCACCACACTAGTAACAGACTCATATTCCTTTCAATAAAGATACAGAGTGTTTCTTCCCACATATACTACAAGATGGATATTCAAATTTTCCCTTCTTCCCCTTATTTGCATTCCCATAGTGATCAGAAGATCTCTTCTTCTCTTACTTTTCTTTACAGTCATAATACATATTGAATTCCTTCTCTGTCTTGATAGCACATGAGACAACATCATCGTACGACAAGAATGAATGTGATACTAATTCTTAATGAGGAAATGGTTTTAACCCATCAAATAAACGATCAATCTTACTCCTTGGGTTACCTATATAATCTACTACATCCCTCACTATCCTTTTAATGTTAGCTTTATACTTTTCTACGTTCTCATCCTCAATTTGTCTCAGACTCAGAAATTTCCTTTCTATATCTGCTCGATGGTCACGAGGAAAGTATTTTTCTATGTAAAGCTTTTTGAACTCCCTCCATTCCATATTTTATACTTCCTCATCCTTCTTTATGTTTTGAATCAATGAACACCATTGGTTAGCATCTCTAGTGAGGTGGTAAACTTCCATGATAACTTTTTCTCTTTCACTACTCCCCAAGGAATGAAATATATTCTCTAAGGAATTTATCAATTTCTCATATACTAATAGATTTCTACTCCCATTGAATGTTGGTGGTTGTTGCCTCATGAAGTGATCCAACATTGATCCTCGATGATGTGGATCTAGGTGCTCCATACTGGTAAGGCTATTATTCATAACCTGAGTGATTTGTCCAAGTATGGTGATTAGCTGATCAACACCAGTTTCATCACCAACACCACTATAATTTTCTTGAGAAACTGGGTAATCCCTACATGGATTGTGTGCATTGATATAGTTTCTATTTCTTCCACTAGGTGCCATTTCTAAACAATAGCATACAATATATTAGTTTATGAATGAAAATACATAAATCCAAACATGTAAAACACTTAACATAAATTGAACAGTTTATGGATATAATACATAATCATAAAAAAATGTTTTCTTTGAGAAAGTATATACTCGAAATCCCTTTATAATGGTTTTTATAAAAAATGAGAATTATCCTAAGCATATCCCCTCTGAGTGTCATAACCAAGAGTGCAGCAAGGCCCGTTGTCGTGCACTGGTTCCCGTTCGAGTCTAGCTCAAAGTGGTGTATTTGGGTTTTACCCCTAGGTACATCTGGGCCAGAGCCGCCTCTACCTGCACTTATCTAGAAGGAGATGTATTGCTCGGAAAAGTCACCAAATCTCTATAATACCAAAATTTTAGGATGTTCTTCTAGACTAATCATCATAGTTTATCTTAGTTATATGTGCTCTAATCAGAGTTTATCTAATTCTACCTCCCAAGTTTTGTACTAAACTTCCTCTGATAACAACTATAATACCACACTCCAAGTTACCCAATGTCAGTGCATTATAATATAACATTGGCATGATCCAAAAAGATCATTTCTCGAAAGACGGATTAGTTTAGTACCCTTGGAAACACTAGATACATTCATAAGTCTTACATTACAACATAAAGTGAAAAACTAAAACAACATAGACTCCATAGTCCACACTCATATCACCTTATACTATCCCTGCAGGTCATTCATAAAATACTTCTTCACATCCCAGGAGAAATAAAACATACAAAGGGGTGAGCTCAGATGCTCAGTAAGGATAAAAATATAGCAGAAAATTTCATAAAAAAGCATAAACATTTAAGGTAATGTAAAACTAAAAAAATACCTTTTAACAGGAACTTCATCATAATATGGAAAAAGTAAAATTAAATAATTACATTTACTTATTCACATGTATGTTCTACTAGTCGAATAACCACATGCAATATCAAAAACCACGTTCATAATGATGGAATTCATAATTCCAGACTATTATAACCATATAGTCGAGGCCTTGTGCCAAGACTACAAATAATATTTTATCAAGGACATTTTCCAAGACACTAGTTTGTCTCATGAGACCTATCGATGCATCGAGGAGCTATAGCAGGATCCACTCATCACATACTAAGTAAAATGCATTCCTCATATGAGTAGGTTTAAACACAAAATAAATATTCGAATTAAAACTAGCATACGAAATGTCAATACATTATCTATAAACAATGAATGGTATAAAAATAACACATCCATAGTCAAACATATCACAAAACCTTCAATACAATTTGGAAGTTTTGTATCATAATAAATCAACTTCAAATAAACTTAAATATTCATCGAAGGATGTTGACATAGATGAAATCAAAACTATTTGAGAGAAATATATTTTTTTTAAATCATTTAAAAGTAACATAATTATTAAATAAAACATTTACTTTGAAAATATTCTTATAACCTTGTAAGGGAAGCATCAACGATTTTATAACAGTGGAAAATAGCTTCCCCCGCCATATAAGTTAAAAAAAGACATTCTTACCCTAATTTTATTGAAAAGGTTAAAAAGGACCTTGTTTGGAAAATGACAGAAAGATTTCTTTATAAACATCATATAAAAAGTCAAGAAAGGGTATAAATAAATTTAACCCATAGTATGTAAAATAGAAATAATGATTTGAAATACTTTTTTAAGAAACATGGGTGTGGATGATAAAGGGGTCCTAGTAGATAATTACGTATAAACAACCTCAGAAAATGAAGAGATTGTAAAATGAAACCTTACCTAGTAGTTTTCCTTAGTCGAGGGTAGGATAACCTATTGTGTAATGGTGAAATAATTGTTATTAAATTATACAATAATTTAATACGTTAATTTTATATATGATTTTTTATCGTTTCTTTGTTAATAATATCTTAGTATTATCGTCATTTTGGGTGTTAAGGTATTCGTTTTCCTTTGTATTCATTGTTACATAAGTCGTGTTTGTTATGGATAGGATGTATATTATTCATATCCATAATGATATTAAGTCTTTAAGCATTATGTATAACAACAAAATGGAAATTATTCATTAATGGATACGATAGGCAATGAATCTCATTGCCTTCATGGAGACGGTAATTCGTACTTACGCACGAACGCTACTTCAATTTCATTTTTTATTTTAAAAGAAATAAAAACCAAATGATACATAGGTATATTATTATTCCAGTATAATATAATATCATATATATATGTTAATTAAGTTCATTAACACCATCCTTCATACGTTTCATGTATGGTATGAACGAGTCACATCACTTTGAGGGGGCAGTAGTCTGCACTTCCTTAAATGAAATTATCATATATATATACAACATGAAACAAATAATGGTATTCAATAATGTGGAATTATTGAAGATTATTTATAAAATAAATATCATAAATATCATATTAAATTATAGTTCCATCATAATGGACACTATAACAGGTGGTAGTAGATGATTGAACAATCATCATTTTGTGACGCAGTAGTTCGCTGTCCATAGAAACATTATGTTATATACCCATTAGATGGAGGTGTGTGTAAGTGTAGTTGAAATACATAAAATAACAATTTCCTAGAATATTTAGGATACTTGTGTTGTTATAATGGAAATGAAAAATGATATTTTAGTGGGTTGGATAAGAAAAATAAAAGAAAATAACTTAAGAGAATATGTTACCTTTAAATCGGGTAACTCCCTTTGGTTTGAACCAAAAAAAACCTATTGAACTATCTTCTGCCTAAGGTAAGGATTCTCAGAGGAGGAGAGGGATGTAGGGAGCTTAACTGGGAAGAGGTTGGATGATCCAAGGGGCTTGATAGGTCTGTGTAATTGGTTAGAGGTGAGAGATTTTTATAATGGGGTGGAGTGGATCTTTTGGAATGATGTAAAGTATTAGTTTATTATATAATGTTATTTAGTTTTTAAAGGTCCCAAACTCATTAAAGTTAAAGATAGGATGACTCGTGATCGAAATGAAAAAATCCTATAAGAATTAGATAGGTGTTGGATATTATTTAATTCTAAATAATCTTATTTATTTAAATAATTTATTAACGAGGTAAACACTACATCATTATTGTGTCATATATAATTTAGTTGATTAGATGTCTAAATATTATAGAAAATACCATTATGTATGAAATATTTTTAACTATATAATTAATATTTATAGTCAAACAGATAACATATATAACCCTATGTAATTTTATTTAAAGTTATATTCTTATGTCATTTTTGAATTTACATTAACATAATTAATAAAAAGTGTCGTTATAACATACAAGTGTCTCCATGTGGTCCCAAAATTGACCCAAAGATGTCCATGGTCATACATGTGTCAACCAATAGGGTTAGGACAGGTTTTAGGGTATTTTAATATTATTATAATATTATTTTTTACCGTTATTTACCAGATTTACTCTTTAACCATGGTAAATAAAATATTTACTGAAGTAATTATTAAAAATGTCTAAAAATAGAAGTTACCTATTTACACAATTTGTACCTCTAGATTCCAAAAATGGAATCAATTTTTTTAAATTTAAAACATAGAAGTGGAAATAATTAATTTAAAATTAATTCCCATTTTCATAACAAAAAGCGTGTTTTTATGAAATAATAACTCTCAAAAGATTGACACTTGTCTATGAAAACATTAAATATGAAATTACTTATAATCACATAAATTGTATTAAATGATAAAAATATAATCTAATTATACTTCCAAATGATTAAAATTCATAATTTATCACCATTAATTATTTTGATTAAAAAAGTTGTTTTTAATTAAAATTGAGTAATTTTTACTATTCATAAAAAATTATTGTTTTCTGAAAAAATCCAAAAATTAACCCTAAGATAATTTTGATACTTCGAATCCAAAAATGAATTCCATTTTGAATTATAAAATTCATAAAATTTTAAAAAGTGTATATTATTATTCATAACGACTACTTTGATTGGTTGCAGTGTATTAGAATCTCAAAGTTGCGTACAATGCAAGCTATTGAATTATTCAAAGGGAAACATATCGTTGAAGCTTGGGGTGTAACAATTAAATTCTCTCCACTTTTGATATTTACGTTCTGAAATCCAAAACAATGTCTAATAAAACATGTGGGGTTACTGAGAATGAATATAAGCCTCTTTCTCCTTTGTGTTATCCTAGAGATTCGTGTGATTCCACCGAACGCATACTAGAGGAATCGACCATCCATGAAGGACCCACTCCTATCGATCCACTAAATCCACTAGGATCTCGAAAAAGGTCACCCCATAATCAATATCTTTCTCACCCCAATCGATGAAATGCGATGGATCATGCATGTAATTCCTCAACTGGGACATGTGAAAAAAACAAAGTGCACCCGGTGCATCTTGGGATGAATAGCTAGGCGGTACACCACCTCGGCCACTCCACTAAAAACCTAAAAATTTCTAATAAACCTCATAGATAAATTTATGTTATGGACAGATCTTCACAATCATAATTGGGGTGAAACCCAATGAAAAATTTTTCTCCCTCCTTAGACTCCAAGGGGATCGATCATTTGTTGGAATTGTACTTCTGTCTGCTATGTGAAGTCCCCTTCTACTCCATCTAACCAACAGTGGACTGAAATCTATTGATGTATGCAAACTCCACCAGTGGAAGGGGGTCACCCAACTATTACCAAAATCTAGGATACCAGCACGAAGCATGTCCTCAAGGTTTTGTATACACTGCTCCATCTAACCATCTACCTTTTTGTAAAAGATGTGCTCATACTTGTAGGAACTGAATGCTCATAATACACATTCTAACAAGTAAGGAATCATGAAACATACTCTACCCCCACTTTATTCATCCTTGGAAACCAATACGGATGTCGGATGCCATAGTACATATTTTACACTCTAGGATGTACCACTAAAGGGGATATATATAATTCCCTCAACTCCTCCTCCTGTAACATCACCGGTACCATGGTGCATCCTTTGAAAAGGTTGATGTGATCCCCACCTATTGAATATTCTACAGGATCCTATCCCCAGGATATCTGAACATGTCCAGCCTCATAGTCAACATCCATAAGCTAGGCCTCTTTAATTAGCTAAAGGAGTGAGGGAGTAATAGTCATATACTTGAGGTTAGATTCTCCGTCATCATCTACGAAAGATATCATATTAGCAACTAGCTGCTCCATCACCACACTCAAAATTTGTAAACCAGACCTCTTGGTGAGTGAATCTGCCACCATGATCTACTTATAAGGAGTATAGACTATCTCATGTCCATATTCCAAGAGGATCTCCAACCATCGTTGATGTCTCAACTACTAAAAATCCTATGGGCACCTTTCCTTCCTAAAGAAAGGCTACCCCATTAACTGGTTTATGTGCCCATAAACCCTTTGTTAGTGGGTACTCTCTCTCCATGACCACTAGGATAAGGTTTTGATAATCCAAACATAATCTCAAACATTGGTTCTTAATAATACATTCCTTTGAAGGACCCTTGCCTACGCCACTTAGTAGTGAAGCTCTACGAAAGTCCTATGATATACTGATGCTAATATTTGTGCCATCTTGGGGTGCGGAATGATACTGAAGTCCATCCCCTGTATAGAGATAACCCTAGAAACATATTTTGAAAGGATTTTGCCACACCTTGCCACCAATGTTGTGAACTAATAACTCAGAGCACCTTCTTTCATGAGGGTAAGGTTGGCCGACTCAAGGGTGATCAAATGCACCATCCTTTGCATGAGATTATCCCATGCTATGTGGGTTTCCTTTTTCACTGACCATGGAAACCCCATTCCTATAATACAGATATACCACATCCTTTTCCCTAAAATAGTCAATCTGAGCAGCAATAGTGGATGAGCATTCCATATGCAGAATAATTTCGTAAGCCCTGTAGGATTTCACTAAGAGGTTCCTTCTGAAACTCTTATCTCAAGGGTAAAATCATAGTATCGGAATAAGTGTTATTATCAAGTCTCCTTCCATAGGTTTATCCAGATGTATGTATCAGGTAAACAGTTTTACCAAATACTCTAAGTCTGGAAAAATCATTGTGAAAATAAGGAATGATTAGTATTAATGTCTTTTAATACGGTAGCTAGTAGTTGACTGAGACTGTACCTTGAATCCTTTTAAAAGCTCTTGGTTCATACTCGTTGACCGCATACAACTACTCCATTCCCATTTCCACCAGCTCCCTGATACTGATGGAGACCACACTAGGGTCCTGGTTGTAACATGTTGAAAATTATACCACCTCTTACTGCTCTCCTAGCTCATCTTCCATGTCTCTTACTCTTCATATCCATCTATACTTATCACTTATTCTTCCCGAAAGATTTTACACATCCATGTATCAGAGACTAACATCGGTCTCCTGCATTCCCACTGCTGACATTCACCGGTTTTATCTACTAATCTAATGAATTTTCAACCAAAAATTTTCTCTCTAACACCCTAATATATGTAGGAATACATAGAGGAATAGTTTTGGCTCAGATGTCCCTAAACTCTTCGTTCTTTGAGGTTCGATCCCTGAAGAACTAGTCTCATCCTATTCATAGAGTGCCTGTAATGGGCGGTGTGCCTCAAAGAATACTCAACTACTAACATATCATCCTAATGAAGCTATAGAAGCTCTTAGGAACACATACCCCATTGCTTTTTATGGCATGATACCCCTTCCTTGAGGATGTCTCTCTATATTTTTTCTAAGAAAAGTTAGATCTTCATTATATCAGGGTAATCTAATCCATGTCATATCCCTGTTGTGCCACATAAAAGGCTCACTTCTTGGACATCCATCTAATCTAATGGTTCCCTGTCTAGATGGAAATTCAGTCACCACTTTAAGCTAGACCTTAGCTACCTATGAGATGGGATCACTTCAAAAAACTGAGTGGTAACTGTGATTGAAATTTTTGTAATGAACTAAGCCTATATGTTTCCTATACAGGTAGCTCTAGTAGTAACTATTTAACAATGGGGAGTGGTATTTCTAGGAAACCGCTTGAAGGTACCATATCGGGAAATGGTCCATATACCAATGCCTCATCACTGTGCGGACTATCCTCATGGTCATGCATAGGAATCCTGGCTAGCTATCTATGTGGAGGCATCTTGAATGAGAATCAAGATGAACCAGGTTAAAAAGGTCATACCTGGTGAGCTGACTCTAAAGAGTTAAATAGAATAACAATTTCATAACACATTCAACTAGTGTTTTTTGTATAGAGTGGGAAAATATAATTTAGGGTTATGGTGTATAGATAAGTCGGTCGTCGCACCAACACTAGACTCCCTTGAATGAAATCCAAACTCATGAAATTAATCAGTACTTCCCCAATGAAAATATTGACTCATAGTTCTTTTTGTAGATTCGACCCCCTCTGATACAACCTTTTCACCACTTGTCCACCGAGGCCCGTGTTGTGACTACCCCAAGCCGGACTTCTATATTCCAGGGGCTGGTGACTAGAACTAAAAAGGAATATCCCAAAATGGAAGGCATTTCCTTTAAACTTGTGTACACACACGTCTAACAACATCCCAACAAACTGAAAGGGGAAAATAGGTATATCACATTAAAACTTGAGTGTAATTACAAGTTAAAGTATGTGGGTCAAAATAAAAACAGAACAATGAACTAAAAAAAAGTAATGTTCAAATGGAATCTTTAAAGGCCATCGTCTGGAATCGCCACCTGATAATGGGAGTAGTGAAGCTACCATAGACCGAAGTAGTATGTCTTGCTCAACATGTCCAACTAGGCCCCACCTGGTACTAGGCCTCCAAATCCACCATTGTAGCATCCGTCGGTCCTGTCCCCCCTGAGAACCTCTATCGAATCATCAATTGAATGCACCAGACACAACACGTGCAGGTGAAGCCCATGAAGGGGTGAGTATAAAAATATTTATTAGGGACCCCGAGACCCCCAATGGTCTCTCACAAATCCAGGAAGGAAAACATCACAAATAAAATAACCCAAAGGTTAAACCACCAATCAAGAACTCAACCACATAGAAAAATCAAATTGTTGTATCTCACACGAGGTATAACAAATGTATAGATGTAATGATGATTAGTCATAATTAAATATCATCTTATTTTATCACGAAGTTGTTCTGGTGACTCACACATGGTTTCTAGGTGGTAACTTGTAGAGGATCTCTAGGTGTTGATCTATGGAGGATCGCTAGGTTTTGACCCTAAGAGGATATCTAGGTTTTGACCCACATAGAGGATCGCTAGGTGCTGCCCACTCAGAGGATCGTTATGTGATGACCCCCTTATAAGATCTCTATGTGATGATCCATTTAGAATATCGCTAGGTGCTGACCCATAGAGGATCACTATATGCTGACCCACTCAAAGGATTGCTAGGTGTTGACCCACTCAAGTTATCACTAGGTGGGGAACCAAAATGGATTACTAGGTGTTGACACACATAAGATCTATAGGTGAAGTCCTCTTACACAATTGGATGATCATCAATATCCCAGTGGTAGCCCGTAGCAGATCTACACCCCTGAGTTCTGAATCCCCTAGGTCTATCAAGCGTAGAGGTGATCTTTATGGTTCCCCATACAGGGCCTCAAATGGTGCCATGCTGAAATTTGAGTGATATCTATTGTTGTACCCAACCTCCAACAATGGTAGGTGGTTTCCCAACTGTGACCAAAATCTAGGATACAATCATAATGAATATATTAAATGGAATGTATGGTTCACTCTGTATGACCATATACTTTGGGTAAAAGGTGTTCTCAAGCATGTAGGAACCTGATGCCCAATATTTATTTTCTTGCAAGTGAGGCATCGTGAAACAAACACTACACCACTTTCTTAATGCCTGGAAACCAGTACTAACATCATATTTATTAGTACTTAATTTCCACACCTAGATGTACCATCAACGGGGGTGTATGGAATTCCATCAACACCTCCTCCCGTAAAATCAATGGTACCATGGTGATTCCTCTGAAATTTGTGATATGATCCCCACCTATTGAAAATTCAACATAAGCCTATCCTAATAATATCTGAGTACCTCAGGACACGTTGTCAACATCCACGTGTTTTTCCTCCCTAACTTGATGAAGGAGTGGGGGAGTCACAGTCATAGGCTCGAGGTAAGTTACAACATCCTCATGCATGCAAGATATCAGCACCACGGGTAGATTCTCCATCACCTTGCTCATCAGTTGTAAACCAGACCTCCTACTGATTTCATCTTCCACCATGCCCCCCTTAAAAATATTATAGACTATATGAAGTTCATATTCCTATAGGAACTACATCCATAGATACTGTCTAAATTGATGAAAGTACTATAGGCACCTTTCCACCCCATGTGAAAAGATACCCTCTTTAACTGATTGATTGTCCATCGAACCTTTGGTAGTGGGTACTCACTCTCTAAGAACACTTGATTAAGGTTATGGTAATCCACACATAACCTAAAATACTATGTATTACTATGCCTTTCCTCTACATGTCTTATGCCTACACCCCCTAATTGTGTTATTCAATGAAATCCCTCTGATATAATGATTTAGATATCAGTTCTATATCAGGGTGTATAATTATATATATCCCCCTCCCTCTATAGTAGGTAATCTTAGAAACATCTTTTGAAAGGATGTTCCCGCACTCTTCCACCACTATTTGGGAACTGAAAAATCAAAACACTGGCTTCCAGGGGGGTAATACTGGATGAATCAAGAGTGATTAGCTGAACCCTCTAATGCATGTGTTCATCCCATGCTAATATGGTATCATTTTTGGATATCCAAGGAAAACCCCATTCCAACACTACATACGTACAACATTCTTATGGAAAGAGACTCCTTCTCTATGGATGTTTCACATGATTATTTGATGTAATAGTCACCTCATCATCATATCAGGTAGATATAAACCTTTTCATCAACCTACTATGCCATAGGGAAGGCTCACTCCAAGGACCACCATCTGATCTAATAGTTACCTGGCTAGATGGAAATTTGTTCACCACATCAAGACATTATTTATCTTCCTGTTAGTCAGGATCACATTATAACCTGAGGGGTATCTATGGCTAAAACCTTTGTAAGGCAGTAATACTATATGTTTTCTTTACTGGTTGCACTGGTAATAACTATTTACCAACGTTCAGTGGTTTTTCTACGAAAATTCCCAAAGGTACCATCTTATGCAACAATCCTAGTACCATAACCTCATCACTCTAAGGACCATCCTCATGGTCATGCTCTAGAATCCCGGTAGGCTATATGTGTGCGGCTATCTTGAATGAGAATCTAGATGAACCATGTTAAGAAGGTCATACCTAGTTAGGTGACTCAAAACAGACCATTATACAAACATTTTCAAAACATATGAAATTAGTGTTTTCATTTACAATGTCTGAAAATAGATTTCAGGGTCCTGGGGTATGGATATGTCAAATTCCTCACCAATACTAGACTCACATTATTGAAATACAAACTCAAGAAACATAACATTATATCCCACATTGAAAATATAGACTCTTAGTTCTTCTAGTAGAACTACCTTCCCTTTGATACCACTTTTTCCTGACTCATCCCCTGGGGGTCGTTCTGTGACTACCCCAAGCCCGATTTCCATAGGCAAGGGGATGGTGACTAGCACTGAAAAGGTGAATCCCAAAAAGGTAAGGCATTGTATTAAAACTTGTATATAAAAAATGGCCAATGCCATCCCAACAAACTAAAAGGGAAAACAAATATACCACTAAAAATATTAGTTCAAGTACAAGGGAAAGTATGTGGTCCAGAATAAAAACCCAACAAAGAACTGAAGACAGTAATGTAAAAATGGAATCTTTGATGGAAATCCATGGGAAACCCCACCAGATCATGAGATAAGTGGAACTACAAGAATCTGAAGTAGTATTTCCATCCCACCCCATTCCATCTGGTGGACACCTAGAACTAGGAAACTAAGTCCACCATCATAGTGTTCGTTAGTACTATCCCCTTGATCAACTATGTTGAAACCTCAATCATGTGGACTAGAAATAACACGTGCGGGCGAAGCCTATGAAGGGCTGAGTATAAACATACTCAGTAGGGACCCCGATACCCTCTATTGTCTCTTGGTAATCCATGATGGAGAACTCCACATGGAAAATAACCAAGAGGTAAAACCACTAATCATGACCTTCATTACATAACACAATGTAAAGGACACTGATTGGACTAGGTATAACTTAAGTACCGAAGTAATGATGCTTATTCATAATGATAGATCATATTATTCGGTTTATATGCTCTGTTGCTGACTCGTACATGGTCACTAGGTGCTGACCCGCATAGTCTTGCTAGGCGATGACTCACAAATGATTGCTAGGAACTGAAAAACATAGAGGATCCCTATGGGATGACCCTCTCAGAGGATTGCTATGTGCTAACCCACTCATTGGATCGCTGGGTGCTGACCGAAAGAGGATCGCTTGGTGCTGACCCACTCAGAGAATCGCTAGGTGCTAACCCACTCACATGATATCTTGGTGATGACCCACAGAGGATCTCTAGGTGGTTACCCACCATGGATCTCTAGGTGTTGAACGACTCAGAGGATCACTATTCTTTTTTCACGTCCCGACCAGCCAATGGATTCTCACACATAGCATGCTAGAAATATGGAAGATCTTCTTCACTAGACATTGATCATATCTCAACCATCACGAAGTACAACATTGAGGTAACCCAAATAATCTTCTTAGTGTTAGGATTATAATTAAACAGATGCCTATTGATCAGATGCTCGGTTGGAGATATACGACCATTTTTATAAAAGATATTGGTTTTGTTGGGTCTGGCCCAGCCAGCCCATTGGGCCCGCGGTTTCATCCCAACAAGACAGGTCTACCCTAGTGCCAGGACTAACTAGGTGAGCCATGTGTCTAGCCCACGATGTTGTTCCGGCCTGGCAGTTTGGGTTTAGCCCGCGGACTAACCTAGTCCGCTTGGCCGGGATGCAGAAGACAACCACATCTGGCCTCTGTCCTGACATGCGGTCTAGAAACCGCAATGACTTCACATGGCCGACCATTTCCCATGCACCCAAGCGACCCAATAAGGCTTCTACTTTACATGAAGATGATGGATGTTGCGCTGCCTCGCCACTACGTTCGGTCAGACGCGACCCATCCTATCACCTCGGTGTACCTCTCTACCGGGCCAATGGTCAGAGGCCCTCTCACCCTATCCTAAACATGGATGGTTCGTCCGATCTCTACCGCTGTCACTATCGGTGTTGCTGGGTGGCACATAGGCAGAACCTTCAATTGACAACCGGACGCGCTCTGGTGGTCCATTCTTCATGTCTCATGTATCTATGGGATTTCTAGGCTGTCACCTTCACTTTGACGACATCAAACTCACTTCTTTGTCATTTAAAAACCCATCCACAAGGAAAGAATAATAAACAACAATGAACGAGGGTCCATGCCTCGTTTGTGTCGGCCCATTCCCTTCGTGTTAAATTTTAAGTAGGGTGGATATTCGTAGAATTAAATTAAATCATTTAATGCATGGTTTGAATCACTAATGATAAATCCCCAACAATATCCACCCTCCCACATAAATGCATGAATCTTGTATCAACTTGTTCATGGGTTGAGCCATGTTCATTGTTTATTGAAAAAGCATAGCAAGGAAGAACTTTGAAAATTAAACTACCCATACCTCATTGAATTTCTATACTGAAGCATTCATCTGTGAAGTTTCAATATGTCGACGTCACTTACGTCTCCGTTTTTCGAGGCACAATGAAGCCGATAATTATTTTCTAGAGTTTTTTTTCTCATTCTTAGTTGAATAGTGATTCTTCCGGAGGTTTGTTAGATATTTCCCCACCTTTTTAGTTTTCTTAACCTCCAATACGTTGGATTAGTAAAAATAAAATAAACTCACAATGACTCTATGTCAATTAATGATGCTTATTAAATGAACCACATTTAATGAGAATCATTTAATGAGTCATTACAATAACATCATCGTGGTTTCAATGAGCCATTATTGAACCTTCCTTAATGCGCTTCATCCCCACGTTGTCGCTTCACCACAATGCTTCAGTACACCACTAAATGGTGAGAAAAATTAAAATAATTCTTTTAAATTATTTTATTATAATTTTCTCAAAATGTCCAAAAATAAATTTTACTCTCAGCCCATTCCAGCCAGTGTTAATTCATATCTATGTGAATCCCATAAGTCTGAGTTCAACAGTGCCCACATATTTTCCATCCAAGAATCAGTTCAAAAGATAAAAAATCTAGATCCCACATTCATTTAAATGAACCAAAAAAGGTTTAAAATTTTACATTCACCCTCGACCAGCGCAGGTCAAGGTTAGGCACTGCCTAAGGGGAAAACACCCTCTCATGATTCATGGTACTCTAAGATTTCCAATCCATATTAACATTTTGGATTTATAAGGATTTTAAAATAAAATAATTTTACTTTATTATTTTATTTATGGTGAAAAAACTAACTTCCACTATTGGCTTGTGTTAGCCAACGGTAAGCTGTACGTACACGTGAATTCTATTTTTCTTTTTCTAGTCATATTAAAAGAACAAAAAATAAATGAAATTCACGAAAATACATATAAATATATTATATTATTAAATTATAATTAATAATTCAATTATATAGTATATGTTCAATAAAACAATCCTCAATGAATTCCATGTTATATGTAAATTAATCACATCATTTTGAGAAAGAGGTAGTCACCAGTCCCTGGATAATGTTATTGTATAACCACAACATGGAAAGCATGAATATATGTTTAATATAACATTTATCAAATATTAAATAGGGAATAATATAACTATTAATATGTTATTGGACAAAAATAATTGTTTTAATACCATCCATGAAAGAGTTAATGGAATTAAAGACCAGAAACATTATTCCTGAAGGTGACTAATCTGCTTTACTTAGAAAACAATTAAATTTCATTGAATTGGAGGAGGTGAGAAATGAAATGTATATGAGATATTCCATTAGAAACATCAAAACCTTGTTTATAAATCATCATGTAGTTATCATTCATTTATGGATGAATTAGGTGAGGATAAAGTAGAAAGAGAATTTGAATTAAGAGATGTACATTAAGAAAATTACCTCTTGAATATCCCCCCCCCCCCCTAAAATACCATTATGGACATTTGATTGATATTTTATTGAGAACATAGTCACTTTGACATTGGGAGGTTGAGGATGTGAGGTTGGTTCATAAATTTGAGGATCTACAAGGATTCTGGTATGTAAATGGGGAGATGAGGATTGTTATTTATAAATGAGGAGAGGTGGGTTCAAGTGAATAATTTATTGATTATTTTATATTAAAAGATAACCAAATTGAGGTGGAATTAAATTCCATGACTTTGGATGGTAAATAATATTGTGTATTATAATTAGGGTTGATCCACACCTCATCCACCATTTAAATTTTGTCGCTTTAGGTATGTTAATATTTTAAATTTTAATTTTAACCATTTTCCAAATATTACTTATACTACGATAAATAATTATTTTACCATGGTAACATATTTATATTTAAAAGAAAATTAGAAATTATAACTTAATTTTTATCTTATGATTCAAAATATTCAAACCATTTTACAAAATTAAATTGACATTATTTAGAGAATTTGAAATTAAAATTATATTCGCAGACAAAATGGAAATGTGGGTTTTAATGTGAAAAATTTAAAAGATTGAGATTTTTTTATATATATTTACAAATATAAAATTATTCCAATTCCTAAAATTGCATTGAATCTTAAAAATATTATTTAATAAACGTAAAAAAATTAAAAATACAATCTGACAATATATATAAATTAAATGAAAAAGTAGTTTTTTTTAAAATGTGGTATTTTACACTATTTATTAAAAAATATTATTTTAATAAAAATACAAACAATTTATCAAAAGTAAAATTTTCTTTATGGATTCCAAATAAGAATTTTATATTTTAAAAAATATATTAGAATACTGTTAAAAAATATATATATAATGGGTTCTCCATGAAAAGGTAGTACAGATTAATTTTTGAATAATACTCTTTTTAAGAATAAAATTAATTATTTTTATTATATCATGTCTAGAAAACATATTAGATGAATTTTAATTTCATATTAAATTTTTAATTATTTAATATAATCTAACAAGAGTAATATTATTATTTTATATACACAATTATTCTTCGTTAAACAGTTTTTTATAAAATCACTTCCATTATATTCAATTTTTTTATATTTAAATTTCTACATATTTTGATAACCAATGAATCACAATATAAACATGTTTAAAACATATTTTCATAATTTAGTTAATATTTTTCATTCACTAAATTACAATGACTAGTTTATAAGGTTAACATTTAAATAATAATATTTATTTGTTCAAATAATCTTGATGTAGCATATGATGTGCGCTATCAAACATAGTGTTTCTTTCTTAAAAATCATGATATTACATCCAACCTTTAATAAATTGAATCCTCTAAATTTGATTTCACGGTTGGTAAATATGTTATTACTTTTCAGAATTCATTTATGGTAATAAAACATTTAAAAAATGATTAACAAAACTTCCACTTTAAAAGATAGAAAGGAATGTACGAAGAGCACTTGAGATAACACATACATGGATTCTGTGTAGGAAAAAATGGATATGAAAAAGAAAACTAACCAGTAAGTTCCAATGGAGTGAAATATAAATCATGTTTAATATAATGTTAACAGTCATAAAACAATATGAATATGATTCACTAAAAGGCCATTAATTCGCTGTAATGAAAATAAAGAAGATAACTTTTGTTTCAATTTTTTTGGGTGGTAGATATTAATAATTAAACTAATAATGTAAGGAAATATACATAAATGACCTGTATAAATTCATCATTTAATCAATTTCTACCAGAATATCATCTTTTTATCTAAATAATGATTATTCATTATTAAATTTTCACTCCTAAATCACTAGAATCAACTTTAGGGGAATCACATAGTCCACAAAAGGCTAACTATCTATTTCCCACATCATAATCATTAACCAGAAACAAATGGTAATGATAAAATAAGATAAATCTCTAAAATTAATAAACAATTATATGATGAAAAACAACATTATTCTCTAAAATTCAACAGTAATACATAATATTTAACACATACATTTGGAAAATTAAATATCCCAAAATTCATAAAATTAATTGAAACTATGTTTGAAAATCCAAAACTCAAAAAGATTTGATATCATAGTCTTCCAAGATAAATTTTATCATTTAACTCCAAATAACATCAATCACTCTCAATGGATCATACCAAAAACTAATTACCCTAATCCAAATTTATCTATGATAGGTTTATCATTTCCATAAAAAACAATATTACCCTAAGTCCACAATAAAATCAATATTTCATCCAAAATATATTTCAAACATTACTTATCATATAAAATTTTATAGGATTAAGTTTACCTCAATCATAAGGGTTACTAAAATAGTAATCATTTTTTAAAAAATGATATTAATCACTTAATAAATAAATCTTTTTTCCAACACCATTGTTATCTATTCGTTAAAAAATGGGTTCTCTAAATCAACTTAATCATAATCCATAAAATAATTTAACTAAAAAACACTTCATAGTGATCAAGGATTTATTAATTCTATTACTAGGTGATAAATTCTTGTTACACATTGGTTTGTAGGTTCGATTCACACGGCCTTGTCCGTCGTAATGGGTTATTACATGGTATGTGTGATGCCCTTTTTCAAAAACTATATAATTATTATAACATTAAAAAAATGATAAAGTCTTGTAAAATAACCATAACATATTTTAATCTCAAATTTTATCTCATTCTTTTAATTTTTCCCAAAATGTAATATCCATTCCCTCAAAATAAAGGATCATATAAACCCTAATGGTTATTCATATATTTATAATTATGTGTACACAAGAAAAATAATTCTTCACTGAATTAAACTGTCAAATAACAAACTTTAGGGATATACGTACTATAAAAAAAATTCTTCTGAAGTAATTTCATCATTAAAAGAGTTTTAATACTTTTTAGAATTTCATCATCTTTATATATAACACAACTCTCAAATTCCTAAAATGTAGGTATCCTTAACATTCAATATTCTTCATGTTACATTAACCGTGATCTTCCATATTTTTACTTAATACTTATTTTCTACAAACAGAAACATGAATCTTGTACTAATATTCAATAATGTTGAAACACGAGCCAATAAATAATCCATACCTTTCATATATCATTTTTAGTTTCATCATCATCAATTACAAGGGAATTAGGTATTGATAAACATATATTTTTATTGTCATGTTGATCCCATTCCTAAAAAATTTTCATATCAATTTGATTTTCATACTTACCATACTATCCACATTAATAACATTAAATTTATAAGTTGGAATAAAATTCATTCCCATTCCTGGTGTCAAATGAATGCTTCCTTTTTTCCTGGAAATGTTATTTCTTTATAACATTCATTACCACATATATAACACCTTATGAACCCTTTCAAACATTTTCATAGATGTTTCTTTCCACATCTATGAAACATATTTTTATTAGTATTCGTACCTTTTTTATGATTATTACATGAACTTGCATAGGAATTCGTTTCTCTCATATATAATTCATCAGAAATATCACAAAGGTTCATGTGGCTAATGATTACACCTGATTGTTGTTTTATAATTTCCAATAGATTCTCATTAAATTTCTCATTTAATTTGGTTGGTTATTTATAAAACCACCAAATTTTCCTGCACATATATTATTACATTGATTCCTACTACATCCAATTATTTACAAAAAAATATTTACATTCAGTATATCAATGAAATCCTCATATACTATCTTTTTAAGAAAATAAACACAAATAAATAAATATTTATATTAACTACAATTCATTAAATATATCTAAAATAATTAATAATATTTAAATTATTATTTCTTGTGTGGTCATATATAATTTATAACTTATTCTTAGATAACAACCTAACCTCTAATGTTATCTAAATTGACCTCTTATACCAACTATAGAGAACCGACCTTAAACATTAAAAAATATTGAGTTATATCATGAATTCACATTTACTATCTTTTTGGGTTTAGAGAATAATAATATTAATCTATAACTCATACATAACATCTCAAATACTAAAAAGTGAACATTTCTACACACTATCCATTTTTCAAAAAACAATTTTTTTAAAAGAAACATTTTTTTTCATGTTTAATCATCATAATTTTTCTTTAATCACATACTTGACTCTATTATCCATTAAATACTGTTAAAACATTTCAAAAAATAATGTGAGCATTAAAATCATAGTAAGGGATACAAAAAATAAGTAAAACTATTACACTTGTGATAACATGTTGACCATGAATATTTAATCATAAAGTATTACTTTTCACATTAATGAAGTATTAAACACTATTTATCTATTATAATATCATTAAATACCCTTTTTATAATAAAAATTTTACCATAAAACACATAAAAATCTCATATAACATATCAATGTTACTTTTGAAATAATCATAAATAAATGTAATAACCATGATTTCCACATCCCCACATATAACTCTTACCAATTGAATAGTCATAAGACTGACTTCCATACCCAATGCATTGATGGTTATAACATAACCATCCATCATTTGTTTATCATAGATCCACACATCTTGAGTTTATCATATAACCATCTGTAATTGGTTTATCACATAACCACCCATATTTCATTTATCGAGTAACCACCTCTCAAATGTCCATGTACCATTATATAATCATAACACATAAAATATTTCAATTATCAAAATTTCACTCATAATATTTTATTCCCAATCACATGAAATCATTTCAAGATATTGAAATAGTCAATATAAATTCAAAACCAATTTTTATACCAAAACACCCAAAAAGGGAATAATGGATTTTTTTCCTTTAAAAAACATTAATTATTATTAATAAAGATAAATATCAAATAATGGTTACAGTGATTGAGAAGTCATTATCATCGCATAATTTAAAAAACATTTTTTCTTTTTTTGTAAATAAAGTAAAATACTAATTATAAAAATATTACTTTTTTAAATCCATTAAAATATTGAAATAAATTTTCATGTCTAATCCTTTTATATTTATAAAAATAAATTATGTGAATTAAAAAATGAATAAAAGATTTTAGAATTAAATATCTAGATGTTCATGGTGTCCCATAACATATTGAGCATTTAAATATTAATATCCATGAATTAATTATTTTACAACACATTAATTAAAATTAGTATATATTCAATATTGATTTTAAATTTCATTTAGGATGTATATACACCAAATAAATGAATAAAGATACACATTAGAAAGAAATGCCTCAATAAAAGAAGATTGAGATGATGTCCCTTATAAAAATAATTTTGTTAATAAAATAGATTGACTATGTGTATTCACTATAAATCATCATAAATAAAATATAATACAATATATCATATAATATAGTCATAAATCACATAATCATATCATGACATAATCATTAAGTATAAGTTTAACTCAATTAATAGAAATTTGCTTATAAAATTCCCTTACCTCTAGCTTGAATCATCATGTATGTTCATTGTGCTTGCTAAATTATAAAATTAGGTTAATTTATACTTACAAAAGAAAATATTTATGGTTTATTTTTCTTTTTATATCATTTATTACCATTTTATGACAATTACTCAATTAGTTATGTTCCTATTAAATATTGTGTCAATATTCGGTTCTTGGGAAGAAAATGAACTTGGTATGATGTTAATAGCCGATCTGGTTAAAGTCCATCATTTATTTAATATATAACATGATATATTTATAATATATATAATTATATTGTTATTTAGAATAATTATTCAAGAAAAAATAAAAATACATTTCATTGGAATGGTATACAGTATGTACACATGAACGTTGTTTTTCTTATTCATATGTTATTGAATGAACAAACATTAAATGAAATTAATGTATATATATATCATTATTTTAGGATTAATATTTTATTTATATCATAATTTTATCAAAAACAATATTAAATATATTCGATTTGATATGTAAATGAATCAAATCATTTTCAGGAGGTGGTAGTCCACATTTCTCCAAACTAAGTTATCGTATAACCATAATTCGAAACAGTATGATTGTATGTTTAATATTATATTTATAGAATATTAAATAGTTTATAATATAAATATTAAAATATTATTTTACTAGAGTAATATTTTTAAGTCCATCCTTGAAGGTGGTAAAGAAAAATGAACAAAAACATTATTCTAGAAGCTGATTAACCAGTATAACTTGGAAAACAGTTTTGTTTCTTTGAATAAGACAAGGTGAAAAATTAAACGGATATGAGATATTCCATTTGAAACATATATCTATATCATATACATGATTCATGAGTTATCATTCATTGATGGATGAATGAGGTGATAAAATGTATAAAAAGAAAAGTAATTAAGAGAGGTACTATGAAAAAATTACCTCATGGATATCCTGTCCTTCAATGTCCCTTGAGGACCATTAATTTGGTCTTTTGGTGATAAATGAAGCACTTGTACGTGGTTAGGGTTCTTAATAGAGGTTATGATATATATTTGATGAGTTTTTAGGATTTTTGGGTCGAAAATGTGGAGGTGGGGTTGTTATTTATACTTGAGGAGAGGTGGGTTCATGTTATTATTTTAATGGTTATTTTATTTTTAAAGAAAACCATATAGAGGTGGAATTAAATTCCACGAAATTAGATTTTAATTAATTTTTTATAGTCTGTTTATTATTGAGCCACACCTCAAACACCCTTTAATGTTTTTTTAGTATGGTAAGCATTTTACTACTAATATTTACCATTGGAAAAATTGTACTTTTACAATTTGAAATTATTTTCTTACCATTGTAAATTTTCTATCAAAAAAAATGACCATGAAAAATAATTTCGGCCTTATGATTCCAAATATTGAATCCATTTTAACTAATTAAATTTAAACAATTTTTTAATTTAGATTTAAAATAATTTCGGTAGAAAAAACAGAAAAATGGGTTCTTAATGTGAAATGTTAAAAAGAATGACATGTTTTATATCTATTTTCATTTGTAAATTGATTATCTTGGACAAAATATGATAAAATTATAAAAACATAATCTAATTACTCTTTAATTACAATTAAATTGACACTATTAGTACATAAATAACTTATATAAAAAAACATGTTTGAATTAAAATGAATTTTTTCCAAGTATTCATTAAAAAAATATTATCAAAAGAAATACCAAAGAAATTTATCATTCGTATTTTTTTTAGTTCCCCTAAAAAAAGAAGTTTATTTTTTCAAATAGAACCTATAAAAGAATAATAAAGTATATTTAAAATGGGATTAATATTAAATGATGGCAATAATGCTTTTTATAAAAATACTCCTTTTGTGCATAAAATTTATGTTTTCTTATATCATGTCTAGAAAACATATGAGATGACTTTAAAACAACATATTCAAATTATATATCCTTAAAATTCTCTAAAAATGGTGATTTTATTATTTTATATACATAATTATTATCTTTTAAATAGTGTTTCATAAAAACACATCCCTTATATTCAATTGGTTTTTATATTCGTTTCAAATTAATTTTGTAACCAATGGATCACTATATAAACATTTGTAAACCATATTTTCATAATTAAATTAATATTGTTAATACTAACCATTCAAATGGATATGTTATAATGGTAATGTTTATATAATAAAATTTAGTTGTTTGTTTATCCTCAATGTACCACATTGTGTACAATATTGAACATAGTGTTTCTTTCTTAAAACTAGAGATGTTATAGTGTCGATAAATCACATACCATGTTGAGTAAATTTAAATGGATTTTTTTGTAATATAAATTCTATAATAATATCTTTTAAAAACAATATTGATGAAAATATCTATTTTATTATGAAAAAAATTAAAAAATCCTTTTCATTGAAAATCAAATTTAAAAAAAAATTTCTCTAAAAATTAAACAATTAAAAATTCAAATGAAAACTCAAAGAGATGATGGATTGTAAATATGTACATGTTGTATGAGGTAAAAATAAAAATCCTTTTTCATGATAAAATGGATAAAAAAATCTTTGTTCGGAAAGGGATAAAAAGATTACTTTGAAAATATTTGTTAAAAAAAATTGGTAAAAATGTATTTAATTAATAATTTTTGAATGAGAAAATAATTTTTTAATTTGTTTATAGAAAATAGTTTTTTTATAAAGAAAATAGGTTCTCTAATAATAGATAGAAATAATGCCATATTTTCATAAAAGTATTTTATAAAATAGTTTGAGGGCCAAAGAATGGGAAACTTGTACTATTACATGAAAAAGGTCAGAAATTACTATAGAAGAAGAAAATAATAGGATTTATTAGAAAATTATCAAATAATTTCTTATAATAAAAATTCATGTGCAAAAAATCCTTAGGAAAATGATATTTTAAAGTAAACCCTTGAACATATTATAATATTGGGGTGGGAATAAATCAATGAGTAGATTATGTGTATAAACTATAAATCAAAATATATAAGTGTAAATAAAAAATATACAGTGAATGACATTATATACATAATCATGTATTATCAGAAATAATGATGATATAAAATACCCCAATGAAAAGAAATTGGTTTATGAAATTCTTTTCCAATTGGTCAACTTTTAAATAATACACCCTTAGATGAATCATTTAAATTTAAAACTCAAAATATCATGAATAATGAATGAATCTTGATATTATATAACAAATTGGATGTTTTATACAATATATATGAAATTATGTATATAATAATAACGATATTGTTTTATGATAATGTTAAAAATCACCAAAATATGTTAGATTTCAAATATAATCATTGAAATCATTCTCAAGGAGAATGATAGTTAATCATTCCAATGTGTACCCTACCACATTGAAATATTTGAATCATAACCATAAGGATATAATAAATGTAAATGAAACTTATAATATAATGAGAATAAGGATATCTATGATATAACAAGTCAAAGAGAATTATATACACTATATAAATGTTAATTAGTGTATAATAACAAATAAGTTTCAATGGAATGGAAATTGAGATGCAATCTGTTACCTAACATTTTTTTTAGTTTGAATGGTCTATAACCTCATTTATAATGCCATTAAATATTTAAATCAATAATTACATAACAATAATCATATTTATAATATATAATATTATATTCATGTAATATCTTATTAATCGTTGCTTGACAATCTTACATTATTTTCACTATTTTGGGTGTTAATTTCCGTGACATTCGAGTATGTTTTGACTTGTTGCATGTTGTTCTTGTTACATAATTTATGGTTTCATAATATGAAAAATGTATTGTATTATTTAATTATCATATCTATTTATTACATATGTATTTATATTAATCTATAATTTTTTTATATTATAAATGAAATGCACCATTCAGGGAGATGGTAGGTTGTACGTAGGCATGAGCACTACGTTCATTTCATTATAATAATAAAAAAATGAAAATTAAATGAATAATTAGTTTATTTTATTTCCAAAATAATAAAAATTTCAAATAGGATAATTTTATTATTTATCTATATTTTATACAATCGATGTGTAGTGTGAATGAATCACATCGTATCGTGGGGGTAATAGTCCACACTTTAGTAAACAATGTTATCATATTTATAAAAACATATTTTATTATGTTATGTGTTATAAATTAATTAAATAATCATAAATACATAATAAATATCAACTATATCATATATAAAAAATATTTCAATCATAATTATGACCATGAGAGGAGGTAAAGGAAGAATGAACAACGCTGTTTTGTGAGGCAGTAGTTTGTTTTACACATAAATGTTATGTTTGTTACCCATTAGATGGAAGTGTATAAGTCAATGCAAGACACATAGAATAAAATAATTTAAGAATATTAATTGGACTATTTTTAATTTATAATATATTTATATTAATAATTTAATGAGTGGATAAAGAAATAAAACTAATGAGCTTAAGGAAGGATATGACCTCTATAATAAGGGAACTTCTTTTGGTTTTCACCAAATGGAATACATGGATGGATTTATAAAAAATGTGAGGTTTCTAGGATGATGTGAGGGATTCATAGTATATATTTGGGTAGATCATGATCGATCTAATGTGTCATTAAAAGTGTTAGGTGGTGGAACAAGAGGATGACGTTTGTAATGGAGTAATATTAACACTCTTTTATGTTATAGAAAAGGAAATTTCACCCATATTTTTTCATTGAATGTGTCACATAGGGGTCCAATGTAATTAAATGTATGTATAGAGTTAATATATGTCCATTAAATGAATGTTTACCATGTTTCTAGGTCATTTTTTCAATTATGTTTAAGGTATAGTCATGTGTGAATCTTTATTTCACCATAATCACCGTAATCAATTTTAATTACATTCAACAGTATTTTGAATAACAAAATTGATTTTACCTTATTAGACATTATTAAATATGATTATTCCAAATACTGAATCCATTATTCCTAATGAGAAACAAATATTAAGTAAAAATTAATTTAAATTTAATCCCTCAAATGTGCTGACTATGCGTGTTTTTAAATAAAAAACAATCAAATGATTTCAATGATTGTATATTCAATTTCAGTGTAAAATTGATTACAATGAAAATTATTGTATTAATTGATAAAACCATTATATTATTAAAAATTAAACAATATTTAAAATATTATTTATGCTTACAAATAAATTATATGGAAAAGCAGTGTTGAGATTAAATTCAGTATTTTTCACTATTCATTAAATAATAAAACATCACAGAAAAATTACAAAAATTCACCCTAAAAATTTTCTAATGTTTTTCATTAAAATATAATGACTATTTATTTATATAATATTTATAAAAGATCCCAAATTTATTTTTATAATAGACTCACCAATAAAAGGTGTTAAAAGTACCTTTATAAAAATATTGGGTTTTATTTGTAATATTAGTTTGTTCTTATCTTATGTACATCAAATATATTAAGTAAATAAAAATTAATTTTTTAATCTAATATATATATATTACACTATCATAACTATATTAATTAAATTATTTTAATTTATTAGGAAAAAACTATTTTGTGAGAATAAAAATGGTTTTCTATAAAATATTCTCTTTAATTTTAATCAGTTCTTATATTGATTTCTAATTAATTTTTAACCAATTAATTAGTATTATATTTGTGTAAACTATCTATTAGAATATGTTAATTAACAAAATTCACAATGGATATTTTATATTAAATAGTAATATTTTAATAATATATTATTGTTCGGTAAAACTTAGAATTGTGTGTAATGGAAGCCATTAAAAAACTAATTGTTGTGTATGATCTATGCTAACATAGTGTCATATTCATTTTATGATATAAAATTAATTTAATTTATTTATAATAGTAAATATATTATAAATTTATTGGTATATTATATTCCCTTATAAGCTTGGTGTTTTGTGTCATACATGTTATCAAATACAATTTTATTAATATATAATTAAAGAGAATTACATATCATCTCTGAAGGTTGTGTTCTCAATTGAAGAAAAATAAGTTAATGTATTCTTACTATAATTGATACAAATAATTTGAACAAATTTAAAATATATTTGATTAAATAATTTAATTATTACCCATGTATTTATATAAAATAATGAACACAAATATCAATTTTATATCTACTAATCTCATGTTTTCATTTTAATATATAATTACAAAAAGAATCTATGTACCTAAATTTCATTATAATTAAATGAATATTTTAATTTAAAATAATTATATCCAATAATATAAATAAAATTATAAATAAATATTAACTAATACTACTAAAAAATGAATATTTGAGAATGATAAATATAGAGAAATATTCATAGTAGAATAATGTTGTCAGTATTCCTTTACCACAAATATGAAACTGAATTTGATGAATAAATAAATTGATATAAAAGTAAATTTTGTTATCATCATTTATTAATTTTAGTATCAAAGTAGAAAAATCTAGTGTCATTACAATTATATGTTTCATATAAAATTAATATAATCACGATCATTCAATCGAAAAATGAGTAAGTAAAAATGATGAATATGAAGATTAATTCAGAAATGGAAAAATGATCAACATGTGAAAAATTAAATATCCAAATTAAAAAATGACTTTTACATCTGTAATCATCATAAAAAAACTATTTCATATTTTTTTATCAAAAAAATGTTTCACTACAAATGATGAATATAAAATTTAATAAAAAATTAATAAATTATCTATATCTATATATTTGAAATTTAGAGATTAATAATTTACTTTTATAACATTCAAATAAAATTAAAATTGATAGTTACATGATTAATTAGAAATATAAGAGTGTTATTTCTCACAATCTAGTTAAACCATCATTTTGTTTTTCATTGACATCATCTCTAACACAATCATTATTATCCTCACATAATCATTTAATAGTTTATAAAATATAACATAATTACAAAATTTAATCAACATTCACATCACTGAAATAAAACTTTTCACTTAAAAATTTATATACCACTAATCATTTGAAGGTTCAATAATATAATATATATTTTCCAAGTGCCTCCATGATAAATGATTCATTTTTGAAACTAATTATTTTAAAACTAAAATGTATAAACCCAAACTCATCATGTTTAGAAGGATTTTTTCTTTAATCATAATAACACAGTAACAATGTATCTCAATTTTTTGTTTAATAAGTTTTCTATATATCCATAACCAATCAGAAATATTTTATTGATGAAAAATATAGTTTTTTTCACCTGAAAAATTACATTTTCAAGGATGACCATTAATTAATTTTTTTGAATATAACTCTTTTTAACCGGTATTTTGTGTAAAAAATATTACAAAAAATGTAAAAACTAGACCATGATATCAAATTAACACATGGTCCCCTTGCATACCCATTCAATGTTCTTTATACATAAAAATTGGTGTCTATTATCACCCTAACTCATTGAAAATATATATTTTCATATTCATTCATCCACACATTTTCATTTATTTGCATGTATCATACCATTAATATACGAATATGTGGTGATATATATAACTATGCATTGCTTGTATTTTATAAAAGGTATAATTTTCTACACATCACATCATCGTTTGTAAATAATGCTCCCATTAATCCTGATATCCATATACATCCACTATAAATTGTTTGATTATAAGATTTAAGTAGACCATCATGCTTCAAATGATATAAATAATTACAAAAAAAAAATCATTCTCCACTTCCAATATATATTTTAAAACAATAGATTCCTCTGATCGATATATATTATTAATATATCATTTTAGGATAATCGGATAAAGTATAAAAGGATATATGAAATTTTAATAATAAAGTTCACATATTCATTTCTTATAAAACAAATGAGTAACAAGATTAAGTATTATATAAAAACAATTCTAGAAGATATATATATTTTAGAATGTATGAGGACTGATTCATTATCCAATAAAAATAATAATTTTGGATACATGAATTTTTTGTTAATTGAATTGAATATGTTTGACGTCATCATAATTGAGATAATATTAGGAATCCATAATATACCATGTTATTTAATCTGTGGTAGTTATTATATCAATACACGAGATTCATGAAATATTATACCTATTATATTCATATTATTTAGTGAAGTAATTATTTTTTAATTTTATGAATAACCCCAAGGTACATAAACCAAATTAATACATTGAAAAAAATTAAAATTAAAATTTTATTTAACTCATGGAAGGATTGAGGTAAATTAATAGTGTTCCCCATCATATTGGTACCTAATTCCAAACTTATTCCCCAAGATATTAAGTCCTATCAATCAGTAAATACATATTTTTTTATTTGTATTTTATGTGTAAAAGTTTTCATATAAAACAATCAAATATATTTATCCTAACATGCGTTACATAAATTCCATTTTTTACTTCTAAAAATATCCAATTATATTTATAAAAAATGATGACCTATTTTTTTAATATAATCACCAAAAAATCCTATCATCCCAAATGTAACATTAATTTTTTGTCATTCCATAATATTAATCAACTGGAATTTTTTTTGTAGAAAAATATAAACATAAAAAAAATTATTTTCTTTTCATATCATTGATTAAGATAATGAATTCCTAAAAATATATGATTTCCTTTTATACACTATAATACATATAATCTATAATTAATTATATGAATTACCTAATTTCTAAATTTTATAATCATTATGGCCATTAACTATGAATCTTTATTTCACGACCCATACTTAGGACCCATGTTGTGGCTACCCCAAGCCCGCCTTCCAAAGGCCAGGGGCTAGTGACTAGCACCAAAGGCGTAAATCCCTAAAACTAGGATGGAATTGCCATTATAAAGTATAAACACACACAATAGAGTATGAGATGGAAGTAACACAATACAAAAAACTGCATATAAAGGAGTGTTGAAAAGTAAAAGGGGATGGAAATACAATCTCAACAGGAAAGAATATGTACAAATTAAAAATAATTACAATAGATGAAAAGGTAAAGCAGCTACTAGGTTATCTTCCGGGGATTCCTACCCGATGAGTAGGTACAGATATCCTTCTCAGCTCTCCACGTCTCTTAGTCTCCTCCGTTTACCGACTCGTCGTAAGGTCCACCTCCAGGTATCGTCTAGCCCTACTACTATGATCCTCAGACAGTAATGTCCATCTTCTACAACCAACAAAACGAGATTCGGGCATAGCCCGTGCAGGGGTGAGTATAACGATACTCATTAAGGGCCCCTTTAACACTCAAGTTCTCACAAAATCCAACAAATATAAACCAAAATGTATGAAATCAACTTATTACCTCACTTAGGTATATGCCCATACACATGCCTAGGTTACTATGTAATCTATCTCAATCATGATGTAAACACAAATGTTACTGACTCATCTCAAACCAAATTTTCATCTAAGGATAGTAACAATCTGAACACTCTGCTTCTTGAAAACTCCTCCTCTATCGAGTACAGTGTGCCTACCATGTCACACAGATGTGCTTCCCACTAACTTGGACTACTGATGTACTCCTCATGTCGAGTACCGTGGATCTACTGCGCTCACACAGAGGCACTCCCCCTCGTAGCCTGCTGAGGAACTCCACGTGTTGGGTATCGTGACTCTGTTGCGCTCACACAGAGGCCCTCGCCACCATGGGTCTACCGCAACACCAAGGCACTCCCCAAGAGGCTAGTCGAATCACTCCGAGTCAAATCGGTCAACTATCGTCAAGTCACAGTCAGCTACTAGGTTCCGGCACAAATGCCTACTTTACTCTAGAAGATCCACTCCATATGTTACTGGTCGATACTCCAACTGTCACAAAGTCCAACGTAGAAGTATCTCAAAGGTCTGCCTCGTCATAGGGGTCTCAACGCAACAGAAGGAGCGACAATCAGATGTCTGGTTTGTGAGTTATATGCTTTTTGGCCCCGGGGGCCCGGTTGGATTCGTGTACGATCCAACCTGCCGTATCTAAACATTACCCCAAACTCCATTGAGGTATACTCAAAAGGACTGTCGCTTTCAAAAAATACCTGTGCTACAGACGGTATGCCACACATACGTCTGGTGCCAATGATATGGCCAAAGGAAGTAATTGTCTGTAATGGGCCTAGGCCCGATCTGACTCGGTCGGACCGACTCCGCCCAACTTAGACTGGGCCGACCCATTCTAGGACTACTCGGTTAGACCTGCTGGGACTGACATGACTCATTGGGAAGGTCTACCCACTAGGTACGTCCTGGTCTGCTGGGCCTGGCCCATCGGACTGCAGGGCAGTTCGGCCCGGAGGTCACCAAGTAGGCAGCTCGGCCTAGTGGCCTGGGCTGATTCAGCCAGTTCCGTGAAGAGCGCGGCTCGGGCGACTCAGTCCGGGAGGTCGGCAGGGTGCCGAGAGGCCGCGCAGGGCACGAGGTTGCCCGTGGGGTGCCAAGGGTGGACGTCGGGAGGTCGCGTGAAGAGAGGGCTTGCCAGCAGGGCGCCGCGTCGGGCACGTGAAGGCCAGAAGGGCGCCGTCCAGGCCAGCGGGGCACCGGGTCGGGCGCGCAGGAGGACACGGGGGGCGCGGGCGGGGCCACGGGCCTTTGTGCGGGGCACCGGGAGGCCGCCCTGGGTGCGGGCATGCCGGCAGGGCGCCGAGCTGGGCACGAGCATGCTGACAGGGCATCAGGAAGGCCGGTGGGGCGCCAGACGGACAAGCTAGGCACCATGCAAGGTGTGCGGTGTGCGGGCATGCCGTCGGGGGCACCGGGAAGGCTACGAGGGGCACGAGCTTGTGGGCCGTCAGCCGAGCAGTGGCTGGTCAGGCAGGGGCGGGGCTGCTCGGAACGACATGGGCTGGTGGTGTTCGGAATGAAGCATTGATGCGCCACAAGGGTGGCTTGGTTCGCGGAGGCTATGGGTAGCACAAACGTTGTCATTGCCGCCTTCATCGCCTCGTTGCTGCTTCGTTGCTGAAAGAAACATCAGAAAAGATTGGTGGAGGGAGTAGGGCCATGTTAGTTTGGCCCGCACCCTCCGCGTTTAGAGGTGATAGCAATTGGTTCATCAAAGGAGAATGATGAACAAAAATTTCTTACAAAACTTCGCATAAATTCATTTCATTTGATGATGAGAAGAAGAAAATAAAATCATCAACATGAAATAACCCTATCCTTTAATTCTTTGTTCGTCTTTCGTCATTCGTTGATGGAGTATCGAAAGAAGATGGAGTTGTCACTCATCGCGTCTGTCACACTCTTCCTCTCCCAAATGCGCACTACGGTTGTGGAAATGGTTCAACATCGGTAGGTGACCGATGAAGAAGATAAAATGGGACCACTGTCGGTGTTCTTCATGTTCTTAGTTCTTCGTAGGGAGAATTATAATCCTCTCAAGCTCTTATCTTTCTCAAAATCCACCCAAATTCCATGTGAAATAATATTAGACTAAGTTGTCTAATATTCGTTGGCATAGAAATTCAAAATAATGAAATAAATTAAATGGATCTTGCTAATTAATGTGAAGGATTATGCATAATAAATTATGTGATTTCCCAATTAATTAAAGTGTATGTGGTGGCACCATAATTGATATAGGCAGTCAAGGAACATGACCCTCATTAATGAGGGTAGTTGAGTGATTTTCCACTCCTCCCAATAATTAAGGGGTTATTGTCTCATGTGGTCCCCATGTCATATCCTCTTGTGGGTGGTTATGATCTGATGAGCCCCACCACCATAACTTCTCACGGGAGGTTAAGGTGTGGAGGTCCCACCTCCAACTCCCATGATATGGTTTTAACCACCAACACTCACATGGAGGCTCAATAAAATAAATTGTAGCTCAATTTATTTAATTATTTTTTATAAAAGAACCCAAAAACTAAATTTAATTATCGACCAACTACCATTGAGGTTAATGTTTTCTTAAGAAAATACCGGTGTTGCGAGTTCAATGGTGCCCTCAGATTTCAGTTCCGAGCATTGGTTCAAATGTTATAAAAACTCGCTTATACATTTTTTGAACACACCCGAACAAAACATCCGAAGTTGATTCCGGGAACACTGGGCCACAAAATCATGCGTCGTAAATTTTCGTGGAGTCGTAAAAATCACATGTATTAAAATAAAAATTTCCATGGGATTTCCTGGTCTTTAAATTCTCCACACCTCAAGAATTTACATCCTCATAATCTACAACTCGAAATAGGGGACCAAAAGGGGGCAATGAGCATGAATCTGAGCCTCCTTCTCCCATGTGCTCTCCTGGAGGTTTCCATTCTACTAGAGAACGTGCTCCAGAGGTATCAATAATCCACATAAGACCTGATCTTGTCGATCCTCAATATCCACTTGAACCTCCATTAATGTCTCCCTGTCATCGATGTCCAACTATCCATGGTCGATGTTTTGAGTTAGGTCGTGCACGTATCTCCTCAGTTGAGATACGTGGAAGACGTCGTACACCCAGTGCAACTGAGGTGGATGAGCTAAGAGGTAAGCCACCTCGACAACTATACTGAGGACCTGAAAAGGTCTGATAAATCTCGGATATAACTTTTCACCTCAGCCAAATCACTATAGGCCTCATCGAGATGAGACCCGTAGAATGATGTGGTCGCCATCCTCGAACTCTAGAGGTCTCTGTCTCATATCAGTATACAACTTATGCCTTCTCTGTGCAGTCTTCATCCACTCCTGGATGATTTGAACCTTCTCTATGGTAGCCCCTACCATCTCTAGTCCCACTAGTGCTGACTCCCATTGGCATGTCCATCACAGTGGTGATCTGCAAGGTCGACCATACAAGGCCTCAAAAGGTACCATCCCAATGGTGGAGTGATAGATATTGTTGAATGAAAACTCCACCAAAGTTATGTGATCCTCCCAGTGGTGATTGAAGTCGAGGACACAAGAATGTATCATGTCCTCGAGGGTCTGAATGGTCGACTCGGTCTGACCATCTGTCTAAGGATGGAAGGCGGTCCATAGATGAAGCTGCATCCTGAAAGCCTCCTACAACCCCTTCTATAGTCGGGATGTAAAACATTTTTCAGGATCAAAAACAATAGATGAAGGTACTCAATGTAGCCGCACAATCTCTTGCATGTAGAGGCATCCAAATATCTCTACTGAACCCTCATATCATATCGGTAGGAAGTGGTCCGACTTGGTGAGTCGATCAACGATCACCCAAATCGAGTCGTGAACCCTGGGTTTACATGGAATACCCGTCACGATGTCCATGGATATCCCATACCACATCCACATTGGGACCTCAAAAGGCTAGACCAAGCCTGTAGGAACTGGTGCTCTGCCTTCACTTGCTTACAAGTGAGGCATCAACACACAAACTCTACTACCACCAATTTTAAACCTGGACACTAGTGCTATCGCCGAAGGTCCTGGTACATATTCACCACTCCTAGATGTACCACTAAAGGGGATGTGTGTAACTCCCTCAACACTTCCTCCTGATATGATACTGGTACCATAGTACATCCTCTGAAGAGGATGGCATGCTCACCACATTGAGAAAATCCATCAGGTTCCTGCCCTATGGATATATGGGCACAATGTGTCTTGCAGTCCGTGTCCCCATGATGTGCCTCCCTAACTCGCTGATGAAGTGGATGAATTACTGTAAGAGACTAATGGAATGATGCTCCATCTCGGTCCACATAAGAAATATGTAAAGCATGCAGCTGCTCTGTCGCCTCTACTAGAGGCTATATACCAGTTCTCCTGCTGAGTGCATTTGCAACAACGTTCTTCCTCCTAGGAGTATAGAATATCTTGAAGTCAAATTCCTGGAGGAACTCAAGCAAAATCCGCAGTCTCAGGTTCAGCTCCATCTGTGAGAAGATATACCTGAGACTCTTTTGATTAGAGTATACGGTAAAATTGTCACCCATAAGATAGTGTCACCACAACTTCAAGGTGAAGACCACTACTACTAACTCTAGTTCCTTTGTAGAATAGTTCTTCTCATGCAGTCTCAGGTGACGAGAACCAAAACCATCACTACTCACTCCTGCATCAGGACAAACCTGAGTCTGTTCCATGATGCGTTGCAGTAAACTACATACCCTCTGCCTTCCTCTAGATGTCTCAAGATGGGGGTACTATTTAGCCCCTGCATCATCTTCTAAATGATCTTCTAGCATCTATCTGACCACATGAAGGGTTTCCCTTTCTTTATCAAGGATGATAGTAGTGATTCAACTCTAGAGAAGTCTGGTACGAACCTCTAGTAGTAACCATCCAAACCTAGGGAACTTTGCACCTCCGTCACACTCCTGGGAGACTCCCACGAAACTACCACATCAATATTCTATGGATCCACTGCAAATCCAGCCTCTGAGATGACATGTCCCAAAAAGGTAACCTCTCGGATCTAGAACTAGCACTTCGAGAGCTTACCATAAAGTTGGTGCTCTCGGAGTGTGTCTAGTACTACCCAAAAATGGTAGGCATGCTCCTCCTCAATATTCGAGTAGATCCTAATGTCGTCGATGAAGACTATGACAACGAAATCAAGGTATGGATGGAAGATCATGTTCATGAGTCCCATGAACACTACTGGAGTGCAGGTTACACCGAAAGGAATAACCAAGAACTCTTAATGGTCGTACAGTCACCTTAAAGCCATCTTCTTTACATCATCATCTCGAACTCTGAGATGGTGATATCCTGAACTGAGGTATATCTTCGAGAACCATAATTCTCCATTCTGCTGATCAAAGAGGTTATCATTCCGTGGGAGTGGGTACTTGTTCTTCATGGTCACCTAGTTCAGGCAACGGTAGTCGACACAAAGCCTTAAGCTCCCATCCGCCTTCTTGGGGAACAAAATCGGGGCTGCATAGGGAGAAACACTGGGCCAGATGAATCCCTTCCCCTCCAAGTCTTCTAGGTGTACCCGCAAATCATGATGCTCAGCGGGAGCCATCCGATATCCTGGAGTAGATATCGGTGTCTTCCTGTAGTACAGGTCAATGGAGAAGTCCACCTCTCTGTGAGGAGGTAGTCCAAGAACATCGTTAGGGAAAACATCATTATACTAGTCCACCACTATAGGATAGCTCAGACTCTCCACATCATCTTCTCTGTGGGTAAGGCAGGCCAACTGACGAGTGATTGGTTGTACCCTCCACCAAGTAAGTCTGTCTTGTGCTGCAAAGGCTCCCTTCTCACCAGTGAAGGTAAACCTGGTACCATCCTTAGGGCCACATCGCACTTTGCGGGTAACATAGTATATCTAAGAATGGTCTGTAGATAACCAGTCTATACCAAATTTGACGTCATAAGGCCTCAACGCCATAACGAGGAGATCCCAGTCGAAAATCTCACCTCATTGAGTAACCTCACACTGCTGGAAAAAGTGCGTGATTGTTGAGACAGCTCCCATAGGAGTCTTTATCCATAAGGATCGATCCAACGGCTCCGTCGGAATCTTCGAGCTCTGAACGAGGGAAGTGGCAAGGAAAGATTGACATGCACTTGTGTCTATAATAACCACAACTATGGTAGAGTATACAAAGATCATACCTCGAAGCATCTCTAGAGTACCTTGATCGTAGGCCTTAGCTGCTTAGAGTTGAGCTCTCCCCTGTCCACCTGCTCCCAGTGGTCGAGATGGACCTCCTGGTGGTGGTGGGGGGGGGGTAACACCTCGAATCGTCATCCATCGCCACATGCATGGCCATCACCTCTTCCATGACCCCCTGCTCCCTGTGGACTATCTCAATTGAACCTCATTCTCTACCTGGGAGGTCCCTCAACTGTCTGTTGATAATATGAACGGCGGGTAGGTCAATCACGAGCCCTGTGACCATGACTGCCACATGAATAACACTGCCTACTCCTGGCATGTGTCTCCACCATGGGTGCCTCATACAACCGATCCTTAGTAACACTGTCATCCACCCATGGGTCTGGCCCTATTGGACATCTGCGTCCACTGTCTACTACCAACTGTAGAAGACTCTGCTGTATGTCGACTAGTGGTGGGTTTCGCTGGTGGAGACTGCTCCGAAAGGAAGCTATCCACTAAGAGAGCTCGTTCCAACACCCCTTCTTGCGTCGGGATCCTGAGGGAGATCATCGAAGACATGATCTCTCACCTGAGTCCCTACTCGAAGGTCCAAGAATAGAAGAATGGGTCTTTTACTATATCATTGGAGTAACGCGAGAGGTCTGTGAACCTTGCTGAGTACTGAGCTAGAGTCATGACACCCTGTTGTAGATGTAGTATCTCTTGTATCTGCACCGCTCGTAGGGTGTCTAGTACATACTCCAACAAAAACATGCTCTGTAATTATGTCCATAGTATCATCATCTCATCATACACCTGGAGCATCTGCCTCCACCATCTTCCTGCTGCTTTCTGAAGGAGACTCACAAAAAGGATCACAATATGTTCTGCCGGTGTCCCTACCAGTCTGAAGACTCGCACCACAAACTCCAGTCAATCCTCAGACACCTATGGATCTGTCTCTCCCCTGAAAATTAGTGACCTCTAGCACTAGAACATGTGAAACACCGTCAAGTGGTTTGCATCATCTGCGACTGGGGATGGTGGCATCGATGGCCCCATGGGTTGTGGTATCGCTGGTACCTCTGCCGGAAGGGGTCCCTGCACCGAGGCCTCATTGCTCGATGGGATATCTGTGTGTACAACTCTTGGACCACTCGTTGGTTGTCTGCGTGGAGGCATCCTGAAAGAAATAGATGTGACACGGTTAAAAGACTATACCTGGTGAGATGACCTGGTTGAGATGACATAAAGAAAAATATTTGAAAACACACATGCAATCAGTGTTTTGGTGTACTGAGTCAGATATCATAAGTCAGGATCCTGGTGTATGGATACGTCGGTTGTCACACCAACACTGGACTACCTAAACTGAAAACTATTCTCGGTACCCTTAAAACTATTTACTCAGATAAAATAATGATTAGAGTCTTATGTTATGTGGTATAATCGACTCCTATGATACCAATTTGTCACGACCCTTCCTCAGGACCTGTGCTGTGACTACCCCTACCCCTCCTTCCAAAGGCCAGGTGCTGGCGACTAGCTCCAAATGCGTAAATCCCTAAAACTGGAAAGGAATTGCCTTTATAAAGTATAAACACAGACAACAGAGTACGAGGTGGAAGTAAAACACTAAGAAAAACTGTATACAAAGGAGTGCAAAAAATTTAAAGGGGACGGATATACAAGCCCAACAGGAAGGTACAATTAAAAATGAAAAATAAGTACAACTGAAGAAAAGGTAAAGAATCTACTTGGACATTCTTTGGGTATTCCTACCTGAAGGGTAGGTACATTCAGCCTCCTCATTACTCCACATCCATCAGTCTCCTCCATGTACTGACATGTCGTAAGGTCCACCTCCTGGTACCGTCCAGTCCTGCTACTCTGATCCTCAGTCAGTGATGTCTGTGTCTGCAACCAACACAATGAGATAAGGGCATAGCCCGTATAGGGGTCAGTATAAAAATACTCATTAGGGACCCCGAGACACTCAAGGTCTCACAAAATCAAACAAGGATAAACAAGAAATTGTGAAATAAATAGATAACCTCACTTAGGTATATTCCCATACATATACCTTAGTTACCAAGTAATCCATCTCAATCATGATGTAATCACAAAAATTATTGAGTCATCTCAACTAGGATTTCATACTAGGGATAGTTACAATATGAACCCTAAAATGCAGGAAAAATCCTTCTCTATCAAGTACAGTGGGCCTGTCACGTCACACAGAGGCGCTCCCAATAACATGGATAGCTGAGGTACTCCTCCTGTCGAGAACCGTGGATCTACTGTGCTCACATAGAGGCGATCCCAACAGTGGGTCTAATGCGCTCACATAGAAGTGCTCCCCCTCGTAGCCTGCTAAGGTACTCCACGTGTCGAGTAATGCGGATCTACTGCATTCACAAAGAGGCACTCCCCACTGTGGGTCTTCCACGACACCAAGGGGCTCCCCACTAGGCTAGTCGAATCACTCCGAGTCGAATCAGTCAGCAGTTATCACGTCTCAGCCAGCTACTATATTCCTGCAAAAATTCCTGCTTGTCTCTAGAATATCTGTTCCACAAGATACTGGTCGATACTCCAACTATCATGAAGTCCCACATAGAATTATCTCAATGGTACGCCTCATCATTGGGGTATAAACACAATAGAAGGCGGGAGAATCGGATGCTCATTCTGTGAGTTATAAATTTTTTAATTCTAGGGGCCCAGTTGGATTTGTGTATGATCAATCCTGATTGTATATCAACATTACCCCAAACTCCAGTATGGTATACTCAATGTCAAAGTAGCTTTCCAAGAATACATGCACTACTAACAGTTCGTCAAATGGACTTCCGGTGCTAAGGATATGGGCAATGGAATTAACGGTTAGTAATGGGCATAGGCCCTGTCCGACTCAGTCGGACCTACATGGCCTAACCCAGACTGGGCCGACCCAGTCTGGGTCGACCCTCTCAGACCCACTGGGACTAACCCGGCTCGTTGGCCAGGTCCGCCCGCTAGATTCAGCCCGGTCCGCTGGGCCTGGTCCAGCGGACTACGGGGCAGTTTGGCCCGGTGGTCGCCGCATAGGCGGCTCGGCCCGATGGTCGGGGCCAATTCATCCAGCGCCGTGAGGGGCACAACGAGGGGCGCGACTCAGGAGACACGGCTTGGGCGGTTGGCAAGGCACTGATAGGGCACTGGGAACCCATGAAGGGTGAGGGAATGTCGACGGGGCACCGGTCAGGGCGCACGGGAGGCCACGTGGGGCGCGGGCAGGGCTACAGGGTGTCAAGCAGGGTGTCAGGAGGCCGCGCGGGGCACGGGAAGGCCGGTGAAGCATCAGGCAAGGCACGGGCAGGCCCGGAGGGCGTCAGGCCGGCTGACGGTGCACAATGCTGGCCAGCCGGGTGCCAGGCATGGTGTGTGAAGCACGGGCATGTTGCGAGGTGGCATCAGGCAAGCTATGCAGGGCCTTGGGCAGGGTGCGGGTAGGCCGCACATGGTGCGGGCAGGCTGAACAAGGCTTTGGACAGGCCACATGGGGCATAGGGCAGGCCACGTGGGGCGCCGACAGGCAGTCTAGTGGTCGGGTGGCTGTCTGGCAGGCCGGTTCGGTGGGGCTCGGACTGGCCCAGGCCGGTGGTGGTCGGTTGGAAGCCCCTGTATGCCACTGGGGCGGTGCGGTTTGTGGAGGCCTCAGGTATCGCATACTTTCTCTTTTACACATTCATCGCCTCGTTGCTTCTTCGTTGTCGAAGGAAACATAACAAAAGATTGGCAGAAGGAGTCGAGCCATGTTAGTTTGTCCTGCACCCAACGCATTTAGAGATGATAGAAATTTTTTCATCAAAAGAGAACGATGAACAAAAATTTCTTACAGAACATCACATCAATTCCATTCATTCGATGATGAAAAGAACAAAAGAAAAACATTGACATGAAATAACCTTCTACCATTGATTCGTCGTTCATCGTTCGTCGTTCGTCGACGGAGTCATTGAAGAAGACATAGTTTCCTCTCCCAAATTCTCATGACAGTTCTGGATGTGGTCCCATGGTGGTAGGTGCCGAGGGTAGAAGATCGAAGGGGACCGTCGATAGAACTTTTCATGTTCTTCATTCTTCATTGGGATAATTCTAATTCTCCCAAGCTCTCCTCTTTCTCAACATCCACCCAAATTCTAGGTGAAATAATATTAGATTGAGTTGTCTAATATTTTTTGGCTTAGAAATCCAATAAGAAGATATAAATTAATAGGATCCCGCTAATTAATGTGAAGTATTACACATAATAAATTATGTGTTGACCTAATCAATTAAAGGGGAGGTGGTGGCACCATAATTGATATAGGAGATCAAGGAACTCCCCCCTCATTAATGAGGGGAGTTTAGTGATTTTCCACTCCTCCCATTAATTTGGGGGTTTTAGTCTCTTGTGGTCCCCACATAGTAACCTCTCATAGGAGGATATGTTCGGGTGGACCCCACCACCATAACCTCTCATGGGAGGTTATGGTGTGTCGGTCCCACCTCCAACTCCCATGAGAAGGTTTTAACAACCAATAATCACATGGAAGCTCAATAAAATAAAGTGTATCTCACTTTATTTTATTATTATTTTTAAGAAAACCCAAAAAATAACTTTAATTCTTGACCAATTTCCATCAAGGAGAGAGTCCTTTTAAGCGAATACCGGCGCTGCGAGTTCAACAGTGCCCTTATATTTTAGTTCTTAGCACTGCTTCAAAAATTATAAAAATATGCTCGTACGTTTCTTGAATGTAACCAAAAAAGTTTTCATAAATTGATTTCGGGCACACCGGGCCTCTGAATCACACGCCGTAAATTTTCGTGGACTAATAAAAAGCCCATGTATTAAAAAAATTCCACGGGATTTCCAAGTAATTACACTAAAAATTTTATATATTCATGAAATTCATTTATAGTCAACAATACAATAGAATGTAAGAGAAAATTCTCATTATTTTATGCTACAAAAATTATAACATGCTCTTACCATATAAATTTCATATCACTACTTATTGGTGATAGATAAACATAAATATAATTTCACGAATATTTATTTCCAAAAAGAAAAAACTTACCACAATGTAGTTTTTCATCATACATAAGTATGTGGAAATGATTTAAAAAACCAAAATTATAGTCTTAGATTTATGTGTGTTACTAAGGTACATATATGGTTTCATTTTGTTTTCTTATTATAAAATATTAATACTTTAAACTTCATTACAAAAATAGGAATTGTTTCATCAAATATTCTCCATTTTGTTAATCAATATGATGAAATAGGTTTCCATTAGATCTTCCGCAATATTTATATAGGAATTTTTTCTTGACATCATTTGAATTTGATAATAGATGTTTCTAAAAAAAATTATAGATAATAAATCTCATTTGTCCAGAGATTAGTTCCTATTCCTGAGAAATAATCATATTTGAATTTGTGATCCATTTTATATAATGATTTATCACATTTATGACATCGTTATAAACATTAATATCCATTCTTATATAGAATAAATACATTTATGAATTCACATATTATATTTTTATCTATTACTATTAGAAATAATATTCTTTAACATAATAATTGGAATTTGAAATCCCATTTCATTCTTGAAGTATCTTATATGATATTTTTCTTAGTCAATTAATCTTTCGTCACCTAAAACTATAATTTTCTATCTGGTTATTCAATATTATATTAACCTAATAATATTATAATTATAGTATACCCTATGAATAGGGTGTTCTCAGTATCTCCATATAATCATCAAACTCTTGATATTTTTCAATAGTTTTAGTTCCTATATCATGAATTAATTCTTAACAAATATCATATTTCTCATGTGGAACATCTGCATAAAAATTAAAAATTGATTTAATTTTTATTTCTCCTTTCCAAATAAAGTGTGTATTAAAATGATTAAAACTATAGAAAGTAAATTTTATTTGATTTATATATTCCTTGATTTTTACATATTAAAAAACATTTTCGATGGAATGAAACTCAAATATCTATTTTCAAGATTTTATTATGAAAATTTATATAAATTACAATCCTATTTATTATATTTATCAATAGTTTTTCATATTATTATCTTCAATTATAGAAGACACTCTTCCTATATCCCCCATATCATGTCTTCAAATCAAAACATTATCTTCTTGAATGATGGTAAAATATCACTGTGTTGTCTTCATAAAACCGTTAAAGGATACTACAATTGGATTGGACATTTCTTCAATATTGAGAAGATAAATTTCATTATTTATAATACGTTCTTGGATAAGAATGTTAGATAATTGATTTTCATCATGGATGTGAAATGTATCATCCTTTCCATGGAGTATCTAGGGGGCCCATTCTCATTAAAAAGGCATCATATTTCACAATTTGATCATATTTTTCCTAGGACCATGGGTCATGTTATGAACTATAAAAATAGATACCAATGTTTTTGTGGTAGAATAAATTAGGTTAACATCGTGCTCTTCTCCATGTAAATTATTGATCGATCAGTAATCAAGGTTCCCAAAAGTGTTATTGTGAACATTGACATAATATTGTGAATGTTTATTCGGGACACTCTTGAGGAAGGAAAACAACACTGGGATTCCTGGGATTGGATGGCCAGACCCATGAAATGGGGGGGCATCAATGTGAGTAATATCTCTGACATGCCTCGTCATTTTTATGCCATAATAGCTTGGAAATGTTTTTAGGAACACACTCTATGGTGTATTATTTTGAGTTAAAAATGAAGAGGGTAGGTGAAATGATTGAAGGGAATTAAACATCAATCATGTCCACGGAATACACACATATCTTGACTCCTCAATTCCATAACCACTAGTTAGTGGGGAGGGGTGACATATCCATCTGAAACCAAAACTAGGTGGGAACGAACATGGAATTCGTAGTTGTTAGGTTATCTATATCTATTTTATGAAAGCTAGTATTCACAAGATCTTAATCAATGTTTTTATAGAAAAAAATCAATATTAAATTTTTTATCTGATCAAACTCTCCAACGATCCAGATAAGTGTTTATTCACCAATTCTACTTTAGGAACCTTATTTAATGAAATATTGTCATAATTCAGATATTTCTTTGTCTACTTTGACTAATGGGGAGAAGGGATTGGAAAAAAATAATTTTAAGTAAATGATTCTGCATTAAAGAGTGTGAAAATGGCCAGTACCCATGGCTGACATCGTTTAACACACATGCATAAATCAAGTTTCTAGGTTCTCGTAATAGAGGTCCCATCTTGAGGATAGGATGGAACATTTGTTTTTTAGGGGGACTAGGCTTCCATGAAATGGAATTATTTCTATGAATTCCCTAATTCCTCTCTTTAGAAGCATTGGGTATTATATTTTATAGAGCACTGGTTTTATACTGTATAGTTTATTTGGGATAAAAAGGAATTCTAGGGCCACGATGAAGCTTATAGGATGTTGGATCATATGAATGGATAGTTACACGTCCCAGTGAGATGGGATCGTCATCTCAGGTAAAGAAATTGTTTCCGGCACTAGGGCAATTTTGGTCATTTTGGTCCTGCTTAACCAGAATTAGAACAATGAAACCACCTTCAGATGAATCAATGTTAGTGCTTCCCCTATTAATTTGAACTTCACAGACAAGTAGTGGCGTTGGGTACACTATTACCCCTATTTTAAGAGGTATAAACATTATAATGATGGTTTTTGAATCATAGGTTCCATTCAAGGAGGCAGTGAGGTTCAAGATATTAGTAGAGCTATCAAGTATTTCGTTTTCTATGAACTTATGACATGGTAAATCCCTCTAGGACATTGACAAAGAAATGTTAAAAAGTGTTTGACTCTGCAAGAATATGAATTTTAGCTTAGTGGTTGTGGAAATAGATTTGACGATCTTTCATGATTCCCTACATGGCACATGTAACACACCATGGGAAATGTTGTATATAATTAGAAGATATTAGAAGATTATCCATAATAATATGCATATCCAAAACACTTGGAGTAAGGAAAATAAGGTCGATGATTACTTTGCGTTCGTGGTAGTCCAAAAATAAACCACTAATTTCATCCATATTTTGACCTCATTTCCTTTTTGAGTTGGGGAATCTGGTTCGAGGGGACACACTTGTTCTACACAAAATTAGGCCTCATAGACTCTTTTTGGTTGTTATCTTTTAGTTTATTTGTTTGTGATTTTCATTCTATTTCAAATAAATATGAAATTATTGATCAATAAAGAAATATTATCTCATGAATTATTCCAATCATGAAACATTAATCAGTTAAAATTACAATATAATTATTGAATATGTTATGTCATTTAAACCTACAAAATATATAAGAAGATAACTTGTAAAAAATGAAATTAATAGTATTAATAAAGTTATTTAAAACTAAAAATCAAAAAAATAATAAATTAAAAATTTATTCAAATACATTTAATAAAAATAGATAATAATAAAATAATCATTATTATTGTAGATAAATAAAAAATATATTATAAATGAACTCGAAATTTATTATAAAAATATAATCAACAAATTTATTCAAAAAAATATCAAAAACAATAAATTGTATAGTCATTAGTACTTTAAATAAATAAAAAATAATAAATTTCTATAAAAAAATTATTATAAAAAATTAATTAATTATAATTTTAAAGTAAAAAGTATTAACAATTATTATAATGAAATAAAATAATTATATAATAGATAAAAAATACAGATAGAAAAATTATTTCTATGAATAAATGAGACCAAAATAAATAAATAAATCGTATTAAAATGAAATTATGTGGGATCTTTTTGATTAAAAAATAATTGATATAAATTTATGTCGTAATTATATAATAAACCATGAAATAAAAAAAAAATCAATAACAAAAAATGTAGATGTTGATAGTATATTGGTGAAAAGTAGTGGTAAAATAATTATTAAAAACATTAAATAGAATGAAATTATTTGGGGGGATTGTTGAAAAATAAATTGAAAATAATGTTTTTAGACACAAATTGTAGTTAGAGAAAAACAATGATGTCTCAAACTATGACAAATGCAAGGGAAAAGTTAATAATTTAACTTATTAGATTTATTTCAAAGAATGAATAATAAGATATATAGAATAAAAGAGAAAAAAGTAGTGGTAATGGATTATTATGTTGTAAACGTTATTTCTTGAGAGCTTTATGATTGATATTAAATATTCTGGGAGTCAAAAATTGTTTTTTCATTAATTTGTTTAATTGTTTTAATGTCATTTATTATAAAACCAATCTGAAAAACTATGTCAATTAATTTTTCACATAAATTATTATAATAACCTACATAGAAATAACAATAGTGGTTGACTCCAAATAAATTAATGTAATTAAATTTGTTAAAACCAATATTAATGGTGTTTTTTTCCTTTGTTATTATTATAAAAATCATGAAACCCAAGTCCGTATTTTTTTATATCGGTTGCTAATGCCCAATATGAAAACATGGAAATGAAACCTATTTTCTCAAGTAGTTTACAAACCATAAATTGATAATAAGATAAAATTAGGATAAAACATCAGTTATGGGAAAGAGTAATCTAGAATTACAATTTGAGTTCAGTAATGATTGGATGGTTGGATAACATTTGGGATGGAAATCAGTGACATGATCATATGTAAGAAATGGTGGATAAGAAATCTTTCTTCGACGACCACATGAGGTGAAAAAATGGATCCAAAAAATAGCATGTGGATCATTGATCGCATACAATAGTGAAAATCATTTAAAAATATAGAAATAAAATAATCAGTATGATCCAGAAAAAAAGCACTAACAATTTAGAATATCATTGGGAAATTACATGTCATGTTTGGTTTTGGGTTTATGGATAGTTTTTCTATGAAGATGTTAAATATCTCATATATTGTGGACAAATAACACACACATTTTCTTTCGATTGATTGGAAGATAAGGTTTCCCTACAGTGTCAAATTCGACAAGATGTGTATCATCTATGAACAAAATGTATTTAGTTAGACTACATGACCTAGGGTATTCTAGAGTGATTTCCTTATTTTCCACTATACTGATGCATGTTACTTTGGTGAAGGTGTAACACTATTTGCGATAATGATGTGTAGATCGAGTTATTATTGGGGATACAATGAATAAATCCTTGAGTTCCACATGCCTAATTTTAATAGAGTACATCCCATGTAGGTTATAGTATCATGAAATGAGCATTGATGAACACACTCGAGTGACTCGTAGGATAAACACACCATGAAAAATAATTTACACTCTATGTATTTTTCCACTATATAACAATATGGTGGATGTATTCTCCTAGTTAATTAATATGGCTCAAACATTATTTTCTAAATAAAAATATTTTACATTTTATACACTATTGTTTTTCCAATCTTTTTATATCATGGTTCTAAAATATGAAGACAAATTAGTTTATTTTAAATGATTTTTCTATGAAACATAATAGTGTGATCCTCTATCCCAAAAGGGGTTTATTTTATGGTGATATTATATTATATTTTCCTATACATTTAGGATGAATAAAAATTATTATAGGATTAGTTTTTAGGGCTGGAATTTTAATAAAAACCCCATTATTAGCATGATAATGACATATTGAGTGTGATCCGCTCAACTAGGAGTTTCAATAAAAATTAAACCATCATTTAGATGTATTTTATTTTAATTTTTTTTTATTTATTATAATATATTTTATATATTTTAAAAATAATAACAGTATAACATGCTAGAAATAAATATTACTAAATTATAATTACATTATATATTAAAGAAGAATACATTCCATTAGAATTGTACAATTACAATAAGATAATTAAAATAATTCTCCAGTAAAACTTGAAGGATAAAATATGCATAATTATAATCCACCATGATTTTTTTTCCTATAAATAAATAATTAAATAATAAAACGAAGTGGAAATATGGAATTAATTTTGGGGTTGAAATGGTAAAATAAAATTAGTGGCTATGTTTTGGTAACTTTATGATTTTTAAGGGGTATTGTTTTTTATGATGGATTTTCTAATGTAGGTTGAAATTATATGATTCATAAAAATAATAGATAATATATAATTAAATATTTTAATGTTTATAATATTTTAAGATGAATAGATTTTCAAAAATTATAATATCTTACATATTATTATTCAAATACTATGTATTACATATCTTATGAGGAATATAAAATACCTTGTATTGGATTGTTTTATTAAATATATGTATTTTGTATTTTTTTATTAAAGGAATGAATATTATTTATTAGGAACGATCATTTTGTATTAATTTTATTATAGACATATATTTCTAGTTTATTTTTTATAAAACTAATGAATACTAATTGTGATGGAATGATTTATTCAAAAACTATTTTGATTATTAAGTATAGATGTTTCATTCCCCAAAATTCTATTCTACATTGTCTTATTATTTTGATGAATGTGATTTTTTCTGAATATTTTATATCATGCATTAGAAAAAGTTTTCTAAGGATAATTTAATAAAAAGAGATATAAAAAATGAGTTATAAGTAATATTATATGTTTCACAAAGAGTGGTTTGATGGTGAAATATACATTAGCATTGATTGAATCTGGAGGGGTTCAGTTTTAATCAAACATGAGAAATTTTAAATAAATATGTTTTTTATATGAAGTCCATATTTTCCTTCTTATTCATATATATTTTATTTCATGAAAAGATTAATTGAAATGGGTTAAAAAAAAAACAATTACCATTATTCCCTTCTAACAATTTTATTCTAATAAAGTTGAGTTTCTTGTTTATTTATTACTTTGTGAGATTTTAAAGTTCACACATCAACATAAAAACATTTAGATTCAGTTATATTATTCTTATTCATGGATTAAAATAATTTTTTTCTCCATAATTATCTTCTTACCGATTCATTTTATTCATCCTTGACCTTTGTCTTAGTTATTCAAAAAATTTCAATAGACTTAACATATATAATTCCAATGCATTTTTTCACATGCAGAAGGAATTTCCTTGAATTATTTTATATTTCACCCTAAAAATTTATCAACCATTTTATGAAAACAGAACATAGTAATTATTCCCATTTATTTATTAAAATAATAAATATTATGATAAATATATATATTTTTGGAATAAATTAAAAAGGGGTATATTTAAATCGAGTTACAATTAATTTTTATATATCATTAGAGAAGTGAACTATCAATTTATAATTTTTTACTAAATGTTTATATGATAAAAAATATTCTCATTACCATAATATTATTTGAGATTGTTAATCCTAAATTAATAAAAATATTGAAGTTATGGGATTGGTTAATAATATGTGTTTATAATTTATTCAATATTAATATTGAACGATTTTAAAATATTTAACAATGTAACAAATATGGTGGAGTGAAAATATTTGGATAATAATTAATTATAAAAAATAATATATTATTAATCACATAACATTAAATTAGAAATTTCATACTCATCCTAAACATGGTACTTGTGAAAATAAGGTATATGTTAACCTATCCTTACATATCATTTATGGTCATCTTATTAATTCTAAAGTCTCAAGAAATACTTTATAGAGAAATCATGGATGAAAAATTATAATACCTTGTATAAAATTGTTATGGATCTTATAATTTTCAGATAATGATATTTATAATCATATCCTTACTTATGATTAAACAAAATAAAAAATAACTTCATATCTAAATGTTTTGGAATATTAATTTTTAGAAATTCCATAAACCTTGTCTTTAAAAAGAAATAACTCTACCATTTTTTGAATATCTAAAGTAATAATTACTATCTATTTTATACCCATAATACTTTTCTTATAATCTTTGTATGTTTGTTTTATATTATTGTTATATGAAGTTGTTTTTGTGATTTCATTTCTAATATGAAACTTAATGGATAATTTGATTCTTTATTGAATTTATTTTCATTTATTTAATTTAATATTCCAATATTTTCCCTTACTTCTTATTGAAAATGATATTAATATAATTAAAATTAGTTTTATAATTATTATTATTTTCTTTGTAAATAATCATATTTGGGTTCGTTCAACCACCTACTTGAATGATCCTACTTTATTTTCAAACCTATTGTTTTTTTTGGAATAATAAAATAAGGACATTTAATATTATTTTTTGTTGGAGTTATTTTATTCAATACTATTAGTTTAATATATTTCTAAATTGAAAATAAAAGCTTTTTTTCTAGAGGTTATGGATTGATTGAACATTGATTTTTTATTTTTATTCTTACACACAAGATGTTATGAAACTATAAACCAAAAAACCTCCAAATAAATGAATGAAGAAAAATTTAAGTAAATAAAGGAGTAAAACATGGTAATAAATGAAAATGAACTCAATAATGCAAGGGATTTATAGAATTTACCATTTATGTTGAAGATAGTTTTTAGTGTGGGTCATAAGTCATGTTATATCGATTCTTGAATTACATTCTACACATTATGTCATATTATTTAATAAATGATAATATTATTATATTAGTTTATATACTTGTTACTTTGATAATGTTATAATGTTTCTTACCTTGTTGTATGTGTACTTTACTAAGGTTGTAAGTTGGGTTCTTCATAAAAAATTATACTTTTTGTTTTCAACATTTCTCAATAAACAGTCTCTCAAAGTGTTTTTTGAGAATTTTTTTTCGTATCATATTTTTTTACTTTTAACATACATAGTTTCTTATACATTTACAAACATTCTATAATTATGGGTTAACTACAGTTTATTAGGTTTATGGTCTAAAATATATATCTATATGATTTTTATTTATTCTTTAGTGAGATGTAAACCCTGTGTATTTTATTCATTTGATACTTTTGGAATGCTATATATCAGATGATAGGTGGACAAAAAAATTTATATCCTAAAAATTACATAGTAAATGTTATATATCTATGGAGATATTCATTTTCTTATGAGAACATGATATTATATTTAAAAAAATCAATGATATTTTCACATATATTTTCTATTTTTAATGATATTTGTGTTATTCACATTCTATGAAATGAATTTAGGTGTAGTTTTTTCACATTTAATGAAACACCCCAAGATCTACACACCCAAATATTTTCCTCAAACAGATTATTTAATTTTCTATGTTTGGTAAACATAAATTTATCCTAATTTTATCCTTTGAAACATATAACATCAAAATGAATTATTAGATCGCTTCAATATAGATGGAACATTTAGGGTTAGAGTTTTAGAGAATTATGGAAACTAACAACATGGATACATAAACATCTTGTCCATAAAACATATAGAATCTCCCATAAACATTGTCACAGATAGAAAATATCTTATCCATACAATACATAAAATTGTATTTCACAATATATTGAAAAGGGAAATAAGAAAGATGATGTTAAATTATCAGTATGGTTAAACAAAAGAATTAATAGTTAGTGTTATTATTCATATTAAGATAACCTTAAGGGAATGATTTTGTAATCAATAGGTATGAGATTAATATAAAATAATTAATACATATTAAAACATATATCATAAAACATAATAAATGAAATAAGTCTTAGTCAATGGCAAGATTCATAAGAATTAATAATCTTGAGCCATGTGATATCAATCATAATCAATATAATCAGTAAGAACTCATAATAATCACAAATATAGTTTGTTGGTATCTTAGAACATCATCTTCATGTAACTCTTATAAATTGATTAAAATGCATGACCGACACACATCTTGATCATTACTCGTTACATTGGATAAATATAATGGTTGCACTCATCCCTAGATTATAATTTAACCACACATGTTTAGTTAATAATGGAATCATCCTTACATGGGTTATAACAGATCTAAGTACCCATATTCACAAATTAGGTGATCTATAACTTGAAAAAAATAGATAATGATCTCATTTCTTCCTAAAACTTATATAAACAACCACAATTCATTCAATTACATTATTAACCCCTAGAATAGAAAAGGGTTCATTGAAAATATCATCGAAATAATCACAATCAATGAAGATAAAGAATTAGTATTATATAATTATAAAATATTACCAATGGATAAAATGTAACATCAAGAGTTGTGGATACTCATGAATATAAATACCAATAAAATATCATTAAAAAATATAGTAAAAAACCTTTTGCAAATTTAATGTCACTTTTAGAAAATAAAATTTTCCAAAATGTTACGAAAATACTATCATTTATAAATAAACATGGAGAAATAAAATAATAGCCTTAGAAATGGGAAAATCAATTCATGTCATGATGTTTAAATATAAAAAATTATTTTCAATAAAATTTTATACAATTTCAAAAGTGTCTCCAATGAAAAACAATAATAAATTTAATTTTTAAACCTTTTAGATTAAATTCAAAGATCATGTAATATAACATTAGTAAAATATTATGTTTTTAAAATAATATTTTTGAATAAATTTTATAAAACATGTATATGGAAGATAAACATTACTAATCAATGAGAATATAAAAAATCAGCATTTCTTGCAAGAAACATCTGTGTAATTTCATTGTTTTATAATGGTGTAAATGGAAATTAAACATATAAACCAAATTCATAACAATATAAAAATAATATATATGTGGGTTAAATAAAATATCATCATCTTAATTCTCCTAAAGGAACCTTGAATATAAATTATCTTAAAAGAAAATAGATTTTGACATAAATACATTTCTAGTTTAGTACTGTTTGAATCAAAATTCCTTGAATAAAAAGTATGATATGGATCTTCAAATCCCAGAATTTTAATTAATTAATATGTTAAAATTATTCCATGTTATATTAAGATCCCCATACTATTAAATTGAAATGAATTACGTAAATCATTACTCAATAAAATGAAATTGCCTCAATGAAAAATATGTTAAATATCGTAACATCTAAAAAAGATTAGGAATCCATGACTTGATTATTTGAACATATGAAAATAGAAAAATAAAATTAAAATACATAATAAAATTGTTTAGTTATCAATTCAAATATAATAAAGGAATAAAAATTTCAATGAATAAGAGTTGTATCCCCATGAATGATAATTGTGTAAGGAAACCTATTACCAATTTGTATAATTATATTCAATCCCCCCATGGATGAAATACTTATATTTTCATCTCAATAGAATATAATGTATTCCATATTCATTATATTACATATAATAAAGCAGTAACATATACAATATATAAAATAAATAAGGTTCATAACATTAAAATATTCTTCAATGAATAAAAATTTATAAAAATACCCTTACCAAAAATTTAGATATTCATTTTTCATATTAACACATATATAATAAAATTATATCAATTATTAAAACAATTCTCCAAAAATTCAAGGTTTATGAATTTATTGATAAACAATATGATTCATTTTTTTAATGACGTGTTTTTTATATAATGTGTTAAGTCATTGTTTGGTGTTTTAAAGATTATCACTTTAAAATTTCATAATAAATTCGGTATGTTGGAAATGGACAAGTTATATTTCTTACATAATATGTTGAATAATAATAAGGTTTTAATTATAAATTTTACACATCAATTATTCTATTAATATGAACCATGAATAATGGTTATGAAAAATGAACTCTAATACAAATGCTGAGATGGAAGGTTGTACTTATGCATTAGTGTTTTTTTATTTTTCAATGAAAATGATTCAAATAAGGTATGTATTATTTCACCCTTTTCAAATTATGATTGTATCATAAATATTTTTTCCTTTTTAAATACAGTTATATATATAGCCCATTTGACTTGGTAAATAAAAACAAATCACATCGCTTCATAGAGGTTGCAATCCACATGTACACAGAAATGCTGATATAATTTTTTTTATAGATGGAAATTTAAGAAAATATAAGTTATATTAACTTTTAATAATTATAATTATGTGATAAATATACATATAGGTTATTAAGTTAACATAAAATAATCTATGTATATTGATTATAGTTGTGTCATTATACTATAATGTTTGAATAATATTTGTATGTGGTACACGAATAAAATATATTAAATGATTCGACTAAATTTTATACCACTTCATTGGAAAATACCATTTTTTAACCTTATTTCCTATATGGTTAATATTCATACCAAACTAAGTCATCTTGATCCTATATAGGGATTTTAGGAACGGATTTGGGTTGCTATTAGCCTATCCAAAGGGATCTTCATTATGGATGTGAGTGGAGAGGGGTTTCCCTTTTAAATGTATGGGGAGGGGTAGTTTTGGAATAAAATAAAATATAAAAATAATTACAAATTTTAATTGAATGATATGTCTAAAAATAATTTTACTACTTACACTGATGTTTTCACCCTTATCTCATTGATTTAAACCTTATTAATCCTTTTGGAAATTAACATGATATTATATATTTGTTACCCTTTTGGGTCAAAACATAATAATAAAAGGACAAGTGCCCCATAAATTGACCATTGATTATATTTTAAATCATATATACATAAATTTTCTGAATATTCTATTTTTATTTATTTTATATTATTTAATAAAATAATGTTTATCATATAATATGATTATTGTGAATAAAGGAAATATATGAAAGATGGTAATATATTATGTGTCTAACTAATGAGAACTATTTATAAAACATTATTCATTAGAATATAAGGATGTTATGGTCTAACCATTATCTTATAATAAAATTTACAAGGGTTTATATATCATTTTTGAATAAATCAATTAGATAAACCCATCATTTAAAAATTTAATCCTAACGAGTTGTAGTGATTATTCAAATTTTGAGAAGGGAAGATTTAACTTCTAATTTGATAATATTATTATAATTTCCCACGGGACTAAATTTTAGAACATATTTTATCCAAATTTTAGTATTGAAATATATTTATAATTTTTAAATAATTTAATACAAAATTATTCTAAAAAAATAGCACTCATATCATTTTAGAGAGTATTAATTTTATTGAAATTTTAGAAACAAATGGTTGCAATGGATATTCAATATAATCTTTTAAATAATACAAAATATTTTATATTTATCTATTAAATTTATGGTATGCAATAAATCACATTAAAAAATATTACTTTTAAATTTTAAGTATTTTGAAAATGATTTTTCTACTGTTTGTACAGGCGGTGTGTCCGACTTTAATACGCATTTATCATAATTATATCATCATTAAAATTAAAAAAAGAATAAAATTATATAAAAATTATCTTCCTAAAAAACATATAAATAAATAAAAGTTATTTTTTCTCTATTAAGAAAATTTCAATTACAGAAATAAGGAAGGATAATTATTTGACTTATTATTTATATAAAATAATATATTTTTTCTAATCAATGGAATATGGAAATAAATTTATAAACATCTAAATTGCGGACGTTCACGGATTAAAAACACATTTACAATAAATTAAATATATGTTTTATGTTGTTTCAAAGTCTTTAACAACTTATTTTTAACATTAATTACCTGATTTACCCTTGACAATGTGATAAATAATTACTACGATTAATATTTTTAATGTCCAAAAAAATAAATCCTATTTAAAAAATTAAAACCAAAATATTAAAAATATTGAATCCATTTTTTATTATTTAATTCAAAAAATTGGAATAATATATTTTAAAATTAAACCTATAAAACATGATGGAATATAGTTTTCTATAAAAATGTCATTTTATGTATAAAAATATTTTTAATCCAAATTCAAGTATAAAGTTTACTAAAATTCAATAATATTATATTTAATAAAAAATATATTTATATTATAAAATTAATAAAAAATTGATTTTTTCATTGTCAATTATTCAAAAGAAAATTTATGATTAATAAAAATCATTATTTTCCACTATTTATTGAAAAATAAATTCTTTCAGAAAAATAAAAATCATTTACCCTATTCTAATTTTCATATGATTATTTAAAAAAAACGTTATGTTTATGAAAAATATATTATTAAATTTAAAGAAATTAATTACAATATTCATGCATATTAATCAAGAAAACCCATTTTTTAAGAAAACATATTTTTATGGAAATAAATAAATTCACTATAAATTAAGTTATTTTTTACTAATAAATTTTCAAAAAAAATTCAATGAGTTTAAAGCTTATCTTTACGTGTATATATATATATATTTCTTAATTTGGATAATAATATCATTACCTACAAATGTATTAGCTATGTTATATCCATAACATTTAAAAAATAATATTTCACGTTTGTTTATGCTCGATGTTACCTATTCTATATTCATTCAATGATTGTGTTTATTGAAGATATAAGGATATTACATTATCATGCAATTTTATACATTTCAATCCCCCAATTTATATATAATCTCAATAATCTAGACTATCACAATTGAAAAATTCATTGATAAAAAACCACATCATAAAATGTGTTAATTAAACATCTACTTGATTAGTTGTATATGAAAAAATGAAGGCCATATGGAATAACTCATAACTATGTTCTCAAATAAAATAATATTACTAAGAAGTTGAAATATATACATAGAGGAAAAAAACAATGTTCAAATAATTTTGGAGAGTAATAGAGATCATTGATCATATGAATATGAATTATCGTGATAATGTTAATGGGCAAAAAAACAAAAATCTATAAGGTGTGAAAAGACCATTAGTTCATCATAATTGAATGTACATTGATAAGATTTTAAGTTATATACCCTATTACTATATTTTAGGAATTAATTATCATATAGACTAATAACAGTTAGAAATATACTTACTTGATAAGTAGAACTTGATCTTTTATTTAATTAACACCACAATATCATCTTTCATTTTATGTGTTCGTTATTCAAGATAAATTTTTCATACAATATTCAATAAAATCACCTTTTACTTGACAAGATAATCAACAAAAGGAAAAAAATAATCCTCCAATCATTAAATATCAACCAATACTGATATTTTTAGAACAATGTATGAAAATGTACACATTTTATAAACCTTTATATAAAGAAATAATACATTAATCTCTAAAATTCAACAATAACACAAAAGGTTAAACATAGATAATTTCATTAAAAAACCAATAAATCCTTATTATACACAATTATTTAAACATTAAATTGGGTTTTGCCCCCAATGGTTACCTCTTTACATTTAGCATACATCCTCAAAAATGTATAATCATTCATCTGAAATAATACTCAATGTTAACCTATGGTTTACATACACCGTAAACCAATGAAATAACTCCTATAATATCATTAATAATCCTTAAATATCATCACTGAAAACCTCAAAAGTTATATCTATTCATTTGTGATTATGATTCACCATGAATGTAAATACCCATGATGGTATCTATAACCCATTAGTTAACCTCACATAGAAACATCAAAATCACCAAATTTATCAGAACCTAGAAACTATAACATCCCAGTACCCACACACCATAATCCAATGATGAATCACAATTATAATATGTTTAGGTTTGGTAACATTAAACATGAACAAATTTTAAACAAAAAAATATTAAATCCAACTAAATTATTATAAATATCAAAAAACACAGTAACTTTTATAGTTTTAGTTTTAGATATTTAGGATAGACTCATAAATAAATACATTAACAAATAAAAAATGGTTTAAAAATATACATCATCTCCTATAAAATTCCCCACATATAGTAACATTAATTTTCATAAAATACACAACAATTTTCATTACATCAATAGAATAAGGCATCATATAAAGGGTTATCTAAAAAATTCATAATGTGTAACCATAACAATTAAACTTTTAGTGCAATAAGTGAGCCTAATATGAGAATAAGGGCATGATTACATAGCCAATGTGTAATAGTATAAAAAAATAAAACTCATAACCCTCAAAAACTATATTATAAAATATGTGAAATTGAATACATATTTATCAATGTAAAGAGTTATGAGAATCAATAATCATTATCTATGTGATATAATTAATGATTAAATAAATAATTAATATATTGTTTCAAGAGAAATTATAATGTGTTAGAATCTTGGAACAATGTCTTCATTTGATACTTAAAATGGAATAAAATTCATGGTAAACCTACATCATGATCATTATCCAAAGGATTAGAGGGATATAAAAGACCCACCAAACATTTGTTTGTAACTTAACCACCACTCCATTGTTTAAAAAAACCACCCTTCCTTGGTTAATAAATAAAAATCCCATAAACATATACAATTTACAGGAGCTATTACAAGAAAATAATATATAGAGATTTTATTTCATCATAAAACCCATAGAAAGATAAGGAACTAATATGGTGTCATTAAAAAAATTATTGTTAGATCATTTGTTACATGAAGGTATGTTGACATTGATGATTATAAATACCATTAAAAGTTCTTTACAAACATCATTGATGAAAATACCAATTTCAATTAAAAAGTAAAAAAGATACAATATTTATTAAACTATTCATTGAAAATAATTAAAAAAATATATGAAAACATTCAATTAAAATTTTAGTCATTATGGTGTGAAAATGCATTCATGTTTTAATCATTAAAAGAAATCAATCATTTTTAAAGGAGAGTCAAAATTGACCAATGTAGAAAAATATATGAAATTTAAATTTAAAAAACATTAAAATAAGGTAAAATATTAAGTAATGATACATTATGAAATCATTTTGGTTTTCAAAATAGAATTCATGTTAACATTTTATGAAAAATGGACTTAAATGTGAACGATTTATGATCTAAAAGAATAATCGAGATCTATATCATTTATAATCAATTTTCTTTTATGTTTATATAATAAATAAGGGATTAAATAAAAACTAATTTTGAAAAACATATTAAAATTAGATTATAATAATATATAAATTTTTCATAAAAAAAAAAAGATAATATGGTTTCCCCCAACAGAACCATAAGCATAATGAATCTAGAAAAGGATATAGGTTTTGACATAATTCCTTTAACAATTTGGTAAAAAATGAATAAAAATAATTAATGAAAGAGTATGATATAGATCAGAAATCCCAATAAGTTTCCTTATATATTATAAAAAAATTAATTCATTTTTTAAAAAGTAAACCATAATGGAAAACACGGTGCATGGCTTGAATCATGTCTCATGAAAATGAAATTTAGATTTATAAAACTCCTACAATGATTATAACTTCTAATGTGGTAATTAATCCATGAATTTACTATGTTGACATATATAAATCCACATAAAACAAGTTTTAATACATAAAAATATAAATTTAATTTCATTGATATTAATTTTAAAAAAACTCAATTAAGATGTTTTATAACACAATAAAAGGATATTGATTTATAAAATCCCTTACCACTTGATAAAATTCAAGTAAAATCCCCTTGGAAGAAATAATCTTTAATAAACATAATATACCATCAATTATAAATTATTCAAAATATTAAATTTAATAATGGAAAATATATAAACCATATAAATGATATTAGGTTCATAAGATTAAAATATTCCTTAATAAATAGAAATTGAGACGAAAACCCTTACATTAAGTCTAGACATTCCATGTTTGTCCTTTATCTATTTTATAAAAAAATAATATCAATTATTTAATTTTTAAGAATGATTTTCTAGGTTTAATAATTTATCAATAATTTATATTATCATTAAATTCAATAAAATATTTAATTACTTAGTCAGTTAAGTCCACGTCAGTTATTTTAGGGATGTTCAGTTTATAACTTCAAATTGACATTGTTATGTTGAATGTGGTCAAATGTATCATTATTTCATAATAAAAAAATTAAATATTTTTCATATTTATTAATAAATTATTTGTTAAAAATAAATCCCTAAATATTTCTATGATAAATGAATTATGATAAAATCACAGAGATAATAGGTAATACATATACATGAGTAAAGAACCCATTTTTCAATTAACATGATGGAAGGTGTTAGGTGTTATTATATATTTCTAGAATCAGGATTATATATTATATATCATATTTGTTCATAAATAAAAATTAATATATATTTATATGTGTGGAATCCATGACATATGGTTTTGAAAAAAATAACATTACTTTATAGAGAGAGTAATCCACACAGACGTATGAACGACATTATAGTTTTTCAATGGAGAGAAAGGTGAGAAAATAGTTTTATATTAACTTAAAATAATTATAATTATGTTACTTATATAATTCATAAACATTATATACAACATTATAACCATCCATTAGAGTCGGTTATAGAAAAAAGTTAAATCAGTTCGTGAGGTGGTAGTCCGCTGTACGAATGAAGGATTTCTCCATTTCCCATTTGATTGATGTGGTGATAGGTATTGGTTATTACACTTAAGTAAATACATATATTAAAATTTGATATACAGTTGTTTTTTTACCATGTTACAATAATATTTTAAAATTTTATATGATTAAATAAAACATAAGCATTGAAAAAAATATGTACCTATTTTTTCGGTAAACTCATTTTATATAAACTTTATATCCTATAATGTTACTATTATTCCAAAAAAACTGTAGAGTGTAGGGAGGTAACTTATGAATGATTTTTTTTCATTTTTGGTAGATCCAAATGGTTAGCGATGCATTGAATGGAAAGGGGAGGGGTTCCATTTTATATTTGGGGGATGGAGATTTTTGGAATTACAAAAAATATATAATTGATATAAATTAATTTTCATGAAAAAATTGTTCAAACATGATATAATTACAATATAATATTAGTATGAGTGAAATTAATCTCAATAAAAACAATTTCAAAAGGATACATGATGTTTTAACAATTATTTCATTGTTTTAACCCCTCATTAACCATTTTTAGAATTATAGTGATATTGACTACTTTTAATTTTTAGGGGTTAAAAAAGCTACTATAAATGGAAATGTGACCCATAAATGGAAGAAAGTGATTTTTGAAACCGTATTTCATTCACTTTTTGAAATAACGTACTTCTATAAATTTTGTATCATTTAATAAAATATTTTTTTATAAAATATAATTAATGTCACATTTGAAAATACATGAAATTTTATAATTAAATATATTTCTAACGGATGTAAAATGGTTGAAAAGTTATACTGGTAAGATGATAGGGAGTATATGCTCTTTATATAAAATCTAAGTAAAATATATATACGTTTTATATCATTCTAAACCATATAATGTTTATTAACCAATCAGTTTTCCAATTATAACATTAACTATGGTAATGCTATTTTCAATATTAATGGGTTATAATTTTAGTCACAAGGTACTGATTTGATCATAAATGGATAAAAAATTAAATTTTAAAAAATTTCTCATACAAATTTTCCTCTTGAAATAATTTCATATTTTATAAATAATTTAAGATATTATTATTTAACAAAAAATAAAATTAATGAAATTTTTTACACTATTCATTTAATTTGACATTAAAATGAACATGATAGAAACATAATGAAAATATAAACCAATGAAACTGACATAATGTTTTGAGTATATGTATAAGATTATTACGACTCTATAACTAAAAAATATTAATTTTAGTGTTTTTAAAACTATTTATTTGATTATTCTACTCCTTTTACGAGAAATGTGTCGGAATTATGTAAACTTTTAGGGTAATTATTTCAATATTAAAAAAATTATCATTATAAAACATAAAAATTTATATTTAAATTAAAAAATAATAACAAACATTATTTTTTTTATCCCTATAATAATATTTTATAAAGATGAAAAAATAGAGTGATATTTTTTACATTATATTTTTTAAATATAATATAAATATGTTAATCAAATGAATGTGGAAATAAATATTAATTTTTTTTAAATATATAATTTTAGGTATTGATAAAAAATCTATATGATAAAATAAATACATATAAGGAACGAGCCTTAAAACATTACATAATCTTGAATTAAATGAATAATTCACATTGAGGATCTTTTCAAGATTAGAGATTTAAAGAATTAGGCTATAACTATTACATTACAATTTGAAAATTACATGGAGACACTACTACTCAGTATCCATTTTTCCATAAAATAAAAAATCTTAAAAAGATACATTTATAGTTCCACGTTTTAGACAGCATGACTTTTCATTAATCCCATCCTTGACCCTATTCATCTTTAAGTCCTATGGAAAACATTTCAAAAACCTGGGATGTGTATAAAAAGCTCTGTAAGGGTTATAAAATACAGAAAGGAATCATTAACCCATCAATAAATACAAATCTATGAATCCATACTTTTCAATCATAACATACCTCATGAAATCATAATATTTCTAAATATCACAAAGAAAATAATAAATCATAAAGGTAGCTTGGGGAATCCATATCATACATAGAATGTATCTATCATTGCTATGTAGGGAGTTATTTTGGAGTACCCATCACCGTATATTCACTAAATCTCTTAGGAGAAACATTAACATTTACCTGTGTCACGTTACCCAATGGATTGGAGAGCTATCTTTGGCTCACTTACCCTAGGTTTATCACAAAACCAGAATTATCCGTAAAGAATTCCCAATAAGCTTAACATAATCATAAAACAGAACACAATAATAAAGTAAAGATAACACTTCTACAATCCAATCACAATATATCAAATCAATATTCTCAAATAAACAATGATTTATCAAACTGTTTTCAAAACCATTTAAAACATTTTATAAAGAGATCTTTGAAATAAAAGTGTCCCATACCACATTCAAACATTTAAAGGAATTAACATTTTAAATCATTAATGTCAATATAAATTAATCCTAAAATATATTTTTAAAACATGGAAATTAATGAGAAAGAGTTATAAGAATAAATAATTAAAACATTATAACAATGGTTTTGTTTTAAGAGTCTGTTACCACATAGAAAATACTTGAATAAACATAATTAAAGATTTTAATTAAACAAAACATATAATATCATGAGTATAAATAAATTCATGATATTATATGTCAAAGGGCAGTATATACCCCCATATAAATCTGAATTGGGGTTTAATAACAAATAAGTCTCGACATAATGTAAATTGAGACAAAGTCACTTGCAAAGAACATATCCTTAGATTAAGGAAATAACAATGACATAATTATCTATGACAAATACAAATACACTAAATATAAGTGGATATTATGTGTAAAACAAATCATAGGTAATTCACACATATTGAAAGCTCGACATAATCATGAAGTATAAGTTTGTCCCAAATAATTGAAATTGGGTTAAGAAGATCTCTTATAGAAATTCGATTGCCTAACAACGTCACATTAAAATTCCGAAAATGAGTTGATGAGAGAGAAAATGTAATCACTTCACATAGACATAAAATTTACAACAATAAGGATATTGAAGAACATATCCCAACATAATAAGGTATTAATTAAAAGATATAAAAAAATAAGTTTTTTAAAAAGTAGTGGGTGAAAGGTTCCCTTACCGATTTGGTAACATAAAAAACATTCAACCCATGAAAGAAGTATCATTCAATAAAGATGTAAATAACCATAAATTAAACTATATTACAAAAATAATACAATCATGGGAAGTATATACACCACACAAAAGGAAATAGTCAAATTTATAGAATGAATCTCACAGGAATTAAAGGTGAGATGAAAACCTCCTACCACATCGTAATCAATCAATTCATATGAAAAAAAGATAATAACCACCTAATGAATCACATAATTCCAAAACTATAAAGTGAAAAATGATTATATATATCAAATTCCAGTAAAAAATACATCACATTTAGTAAATAAGTGACGACCAATGGAAATCTCATGAAATTAAAAGTGAGATAAAAAACCACTTACCATGTTGTAATCAATCGAGTCATATGAAAAAATGTTAATAACCTCCAATTGAATCACATAATACCATGAATATAAATAGAATCAAGATAATATATATATAATTGTAGTACCCAATACACAAAATTCAATAAAAATGTGGCGAAAAATGGAAATCTCAGAGAATAAAAAGTGAGATAAGGAACCCTTTACCTCGTGTCTGACTTGACTTGTTTGTTTCTTGTTCATCATGAATAATAAAATAATGTTAATTTATAATATATTAAGAACCTAATTCATTTTTATTATTCCTTTTATATGACTGATTAATTTTCTATAACATTTAGTTATTTTATTGAGTTCATATTGGACGTTTTTTCGATGTTCGGAACTAGAGTCAAAAAAAGAAATTGTTTTAATTATAAATTGTCTATGTGGTCAAAATTACATTATATCCAGAATGATATTAATGATTTAGATATCATATATATAATATAGATACATTATATATATATATATATGTATTTATAATATTACATAACATTTAGAGATAGAAATTAAATGTACCGTTCTTGGAGACGGTAAGACGTATGAACGCATGAACACAAATTTCATTTCTATTTCATATTTAATTGAATAAAAATGAAATGATAATTAATTATATTTTAATTACAATATATTATCATATATAATTTAATTATCTCCGTCATTTTTACATTCCACATATGGTATGAACGAGTCATACCACTTTGAGGGGGCAGTAGTCCGCACTTCATCAAATGAAATTATCACATTTACCCATAATAGAAACAAAAATGGTATGCTATAAATAAAAAATAAAGATTAAAATAAACAATATAAATATACTATATATCACATATAAATAAATTTACATATTAATGGATACCATAAGATGTGGTAGGAGAAGATTGAACAATCATCATCTCGTGAGGTAGTAGTTTGTCGCCCATAGAAACATTATGTTCTATACCCTTTAGATGGAGGTGTGTGTAAGTGTATTTAGAGTAATTATCATAACAAGAACATAGTATATTTAGAATAATTATATTCTTATAAAAGAAATTACTGAAAATATTTTACGGCGTTGGACAACTAAAATAAAACAAAAGAACTTCAGAGATGGCGTTACATTTAAATCGAGGATCCCTCTTCGGTTTGAACCAAAAGGTTAAATAGAATTGCCTTAATCATAAAGGAAGGATTCTAAAAAGAGGATATATTTTTAGGGATTTAAATTGGGTAGAGTTTTTATGAGCCATGTAGCTTGAAAATTATTACGGATGGGATATAAGTGGGTGATTTTTATAATGGGTAAGAGGGTCTCTTTAAGAATGATTGAAAATGTTATTTTATTATATAATTATTTATTGTTTCTAAAGATCCAAAACTCAACAAAGCTTAAGATAAGATGACTTATGTTCAAAATATAATCATCCAATAAGAATTGGACAGGTTTTGTATATTGTTTTAATTTTTATAATCTTATTTATTTAAATCATCATTAATGAGGTAAACACTACATCATTATTGTGTCGTAAATAATTTTATTTTTTAATTTCTAAATTATTTTAAAAAAACTAATGATATAGGAAATCATTTAAGATTTCGATTTAATATTTATAGTCAAATAGAAAACTTATATAACCCCATGTAAAAATTATTTTACTAAAAGATATTTGTTTAAGTCACTTTTTACCTTAATTTGAATTAATTAATATAAATTTTCATTATCACTCTTATGTGGCTCAATGGGGTCCCAAAATTGACCCGAGGATGTCAATGGTCTGAAATTTATCATCCAATAGGATTAGGTCCCATTTTAGTGAAATTTTAATATTACTATAATAATATTTTTTTCCCTTATTTACATGATTTAAAATTTAACCATGGTATATCTAATTTTTACTGAAGTAAATATTCATATTGACTAAAATTAAAAGTTACCTAATTAAAAAATTTGGACCAGCTGATTCCAAATATGAAATCATATTTTCCAAATTAAAAATACATATGTGGAAAAAATTAATTTAAATTTTATTTTCATTGTCAAAACAAAAAAGTGTGTTTTTAAGAAATAAGAACTCTCATAAGATTGACCCTTGTTTATGACCAATTTCAATGTGAAATTACTTCTAATGATAAAAATTAGATTAAATGGAAAAAACAGAATATAATTACACTTTTAAACAATTTAAAAAGATAATATATCCTTATAAATAAATAATATTAAAATTCAGTTTTGAATTAAAATACATTGATTTCAATATTCATTAAAAAATGAACATTATTAGAAAAAAATAAAAATTTTATCCAAATTAAATATTGATGTCATAATATTATGAAAGAATTTTATTTTGTTAAATATAATATATAAATGTTTCCCAAACTAGATTTAAAGAGTGTTATCCATCAAAAGTCATTAAATCATCATTCTTAAGGAATATTAGAGCATTTATTCTTAAAATTGTACTCTTTCTTATTTTAGGCCGCTAAAATTTATTGGATAAATGTAAAAACAATTCACAAACATGTATATTAATTTTTTGGTTATTTCTATAAATTCCCACCAATACAATGGCTAGGAATTAACTACCCTTTAAACTAATATTATATTATTGTTTTTTGGTATGACTCAGCATTATGCCAATAAAAGATTTCAAAGAAACTCATTGTTTCATATCGGGTGGGCCATGGATCATAGCATCCCCATTAAAGTAAAATTAATATTTAATTCAAATTTTTTAATAAATATGTAAATGTTTTATTAATTATTTATCTAGGATGATCCATCCTCTCCTTTTAGGAATTGTGTCCTCTCAATTTAAAACAGGGGTTGGAAAATTCATTTAATGTCTCAAATTGGAAAAAGATTCAATAAAAATATTACATAAAAAGAATGAATGAGAAATTCAAAGGTCACCCGAGATAGCCAATAAAAGGATTCCATGTTGGAAAACATGGATATGGAAGGGAAAAACAATCAATGTTTGATGGAGAGTGGTATAAAACATGATTAATAGGAAGTTAACCACCAAAAAATCACAAACTTATGATGGGTTAAACGATCATTGATACCCAAGTAGGAAAAGATAACAGTCAATGTTTTGGGTTTTAATTACTTTTCAATAAGATGATGAATTTGTTTAAGAGCATGAATAAGAACATAAGATAACATAATTACTTTTACTGTAGTCTTTCATTCTTTAATAGATTTCTACCATAAAATTATCATCAATGTAAATGATGAGTATTCAAATTATCATTGTCAAATAAAAATTACTTGAATCAACTTCGAGAGTGTCAGGTGATTCACAAAATATGAACTATATATTCCCCTATATTTAGACATTAACCAAAAAAAATGATAGTACATGACTTGATAATCTCCAAAAATGATAATCCTTTAAAAAAATAAAAACTACTCTTAATCTCCATAATTCAACAAACAATACCCAAGGTTCATCAATGACAGATAAATACACAATCATCCTTAAAATTATTCAAAATAATCCAAACTAAGATTTAACCCCAAAACCCCAAAGAATTTGATCACATAGTCTCCCACTATAAATCTTAACATTTATCTCCTAATAAAATCGAATACTCTTGAAGTCTCATACTGAAGTGCAACAAAACAATCAAATATTCACTATGATAGGTTAATCATTTCCATATAATACCCAACTCAACATATGTCCACAAATTCTTCTAGAATAATATTCTACCATTACTCATCAAAAGAAAATATAATTATTCCTTGAATAACATTTTAAAATATCAACCTTCAGGTTTACACATAATATAATTTGTCTTACAATATATCCCATATTTAATAGAGCCTTAATAAATTTATGCATTTCATCATCTTAAAATTTTCCATAACTCTTGAATCCCTTATGTGTTGACTCCTTACTCATTCAACATTACTCATGATCGATTTACCATTCTTTACCATCGTATTCTGAAATACTACTTTCCTACAAACAAAATCATGAATCATATCCTAAGATTCAATTATATAAAAACATATGTAAAGAAATAATACATGCTTGTATTTGTCCATAGAAATTTTATTCATCCTCAATAGAAATGGAATTATCTATTTTTAAACATATATTTGTATGATCCTGGTGATCCCATTCCCAAAAGATCTACATAGGACATCTTTTTTTATAATGACCATGCACACCACATTTAAAACATTCAATTGATCCCCCCAAAATAACATATTTCCATTTCCTAAAGTCAACTATATGCTACCTTTTCCATGGTATGTTCTTACTTTATGATCGTCATTATCATATCTATAGAATCTTACTGTCCCATTGAATAATTTTCCAAGGTGATTCATTCCACATCCTAGAGAAATAGGTTTTTGAAAATACTTACCTTTAGGATTATTACCTGAACATCTGTAGAGATTTTTTTCTCATATATACGATGCCTTATTAAAATCACCATAGTTCTTGTGGAAAATCATGACTCCATATTGTTGGTTGAGAATAACCACAATATTTCTCATTGCGGCTCCAATTTCAATCAGTTTCTCTTTAAAAAAACCATCACAGTTTTCTTCACATCCAATGTTACATTGGTGCCTACTAGAACCATAAATTTACTAAAACCAAAAAGGATAGTGTGAGTATATCTGTAAAATCATAATATAATATCTTATGAGGAGTGTGAATACTAAGGTAGACTTATTCATGTTATCTTAAAATCATTCAATTTATCTAAAATAACTATGGCTATTTATAAAAAGCTAAACATTATTGTTATGTAACTATTTTGTAAATAACACCCTAACCTCTAAAGTTATCGAAACAGACCTCCGATACCAACTATAATGACTTGACCATAAACCATTACATAATATTAAACGAAATGAATAATTCATATTGAAAGTATTTTTAGGTTTAGTGTTTTAGAGATTTAGTCCATAACTGTTGCAAATCAACTTAAAAATTACATGTAGACACAACTACTCAATATCCATTTTTTCCTAATATAAAAACACTTATAATGAAACATGTCTACTTCCATGATTTAGAAAACATGTCTTTTATTTGATCCCATCACTGACCCTATTCATATTTATGTATTATGAAAAACATTTCAAAAACATGGGATAAGCAATAAAATCTTAGAAAGGGTTATAAAATAAATAAAGGAAAAATTAACCCATCAATAATTACAAATCAATGAAACCATACTTTTCAATCATAACATTCCTCGTGAAATTATATGATTTATGAAAAACACATCGAAATCATAAATCATAATGGTAACTTGTGGCATCCATATAATACATACATTGTACTTATCACAGCTACATAGGGAGTTATGTTTGAATACCCCTCACAATATATTCTATAAATCTTTTAAGAGAATATTAATGTTTACCTCTGTTATGTTACCTTATTCATTGGGGATAAATCACAGGCTCACCCGCCCTAGGTTTATCACGGAACCACCCGTATACGTAAACAACAGCTGATAAACATAACATTATCATAACACACAAAAAAATAATAACGGAAAGATAACATTTCCACATTCCAATAAAAATATATCAAATCATTATATTAAAATAAAAAATGCTCTATATAACCATTTTTAAAACCATTTAAAACATTTAATAAAGAGATTTTTGGAATCAAACTGTCTCATACCACATTGAATCTTTTATAGAAATTATCATTTGAAAACATTAATGTCCATATAAATAAATCCTATTTTTTAAAAACATGGACATTAACATGAAATATTTATAAGAATTAACCATTAAAATATTTAAAACAATGTTCTAGTTAAAGTGTCTGTTATCGCTTAAAAAATACATGAATAAACATAATTAAAGAATTACATTAAAAAACATATAATATCATGAGTATAAGTAGATTCATGATATAATATGTCAAAGGTATGTATATACACAAAATAAAAGTGAATTGTGGTATAACAAGAAAAAGGTCTCAATAAAATGTAATTTGAGGCAAAATTCCTTGTAAAGAACATATCCTTATATTATAGGAAAATCAAGGAAATAATAATGTGTGACAAATAAAAATAAACCAAATAAAAGTAGATATTATGTGAAAAAAAATCAGTTGTCATTCACACAGATTCATATCTAGACATAATCAAGAAGTATAAGTTTATCCCAAAGAATTGAAATTTGGTTAAGAAGTTCTCTTACAAAAATTCGACAGCCTAACGATGTCACATTAAAATTAAAAAAATGATTTAATGATATATTTTGTGGTATCTATTAACATGGACATATAATTTCACAAAAACAAATTTTTGAACATATCCCAACATAAGATGATTTAAATTAAAAGACATAACAAAAAATATTCATCTAAAAAGGGGATGGTGAAAGGTTCCCTTACCGATTTGGTATCATATGAAACATACATCCATGAAAGAAGGATCATTAAATGAAGTTATAAATACCCATAAATTAAAGTATATTACACAAAGAATACAATCGTGTGTATTACATACACCACACAAAAGAAAATATTTGTATATATAGAATGAATCTCACGGGAATAAAAAGTGAGATGAAAACCTCTTACCAGATTGTAATCAATCGATTGGTATGAAAAAAAGTTAATAACCACCAAATGAATAATATAATACAGTGAATATAAATATAATCATGATAATATATATCAAATTTTAGTACACAATACACCACATGAAATAAATATTTTGCAAACAATGGAAATCTCCCAGAATTAAAAGTGAGATAAAAAATCACATACCACGTTGTAATCAATCTAGTCATATCACTAAAAGTTAATAACCTAAAAATTAATAACATAATTACATGAATATAAAGATAATCATGTTAATATATATCAAGTAGAAGTACAAAATACACCACATGTAATAAATAACTGGCGAACAATGGAAATCTTGCGGAATTAAAAGTGGGATAAAAAACCTCTCACCTCGTACCCGACTTGACTCATTTGTTCCTTGTTCATCACTAATAATAAACTAGTGTTAATTTCTACTTGATTGAGAACCTTTTTCCAGTTTGTTTTTCATTTTATATCTCTTGTTACATTTCTATAAAAATTAGTTAATTATTTTAGTTCATATTGGACATTTTTTGATGTTCCGAACTTCAGTGAAAAATTAAAATTATTATAAATAAAAATTCTCCATCTGGTAGTAATTATATTATATAAAGAATTATATTCATGATTTATAAATCATAAATATCATAAATATCAATTATATATATATATATATATATTTAAGTATTTATAATAGTACATGACATTTGGAGATAAGAAATTAAATGCATTGTTCATGGAGACGTTAATCTGTATGTACGCATGAACGATACTTTAATTTCAATTTAATATTTAATGGAATAAAAATGTAACTATAAATAGGTATATTATAATTATAGTATAATATCATATATAATTTCATTATCTATATCATTTATACGTTCCACGTATAGTATGAACAAATCATGTCACATTGAGGGGGCGATAGTCTGCACTTCCTCAAGTGAAATTTTCATGTTTACCCATTATGGAAACCATAAAAGTATTGTATAAATGAAAAATACAGAAGAAAAGAATAAATATAAGGATATTATATATTACAAAAATATAAAGTTTTATCTTAATTTCCACCATAATAGGGGGAAGGAGAAGATTGAAAAATCGTCGTTTCGTGAGGTTGTAGTTCACCAACCAGAGAAACAATATGTTCTTTACCCATTAGATTAAGGTGTGAGTTAGTGTAGTTACAATAAGTCTCATAACAATAACCTAGTATATTTAGTATACTAGTTTTGTTATAAATGAAATGAATAAAAATAGTTTAGGAGGTTTGAGAATTGAAATAAACCAAATGAAGCTAAGAGAAGACGTTACCTATAAATCAAATATCTCTCTTGGTATTGAACCAAAAGATTTAATTGAATTGCCTTTTGCGTTGGGAAAGGATTATAGGATGAGGAATGGGATGTAGGGAGCTTAATTGGGAAGTGTTTGGAAGATAAAATGGGATTGATATGTGTGATTAATGGGATAAAATTGAGGGATTTTTATAACGGGGAAGAGGGGATCTTAAAAAATGTTTGGAAATATTATTTTATTATATAATGATTTTCAGTTTCAAAATGTCCAAAACAAATTAATGTCAATGATAAGATGACTCACGTTCTAAAAAAATCATCCAATCATAATTGGACAGGTTTTTTATTCTGTTTTAATTTTTATAATCTTATTTATTTAAATCATTCATTAATGAAGTAAACACTACATCATTACTGTGTCAAAAATAATTTTATTAATTTTATGTCTAAAAATAATAATAAAAAATATCATGATGATGAAAATATTTTTATATTTATAATGAATGTTTATAGTGGAAGATATTACCTATATAACCCCATTTAGAAATTGATTTACTAAAAGATATATGTTTCTGTAATTTTTCCCTTTACTCTAAATTAATAAATACAACGTGTTATTATCACTCTTAACAGGCTCCATAGGTTCCCAAAATCTACAAAAAGATGACCGTGGTCGGATATGTATTATTCAATATTATTATGACACATTTTAGGGTAATTTTAATATTATAATAATAATAATAGTTTGTTACCATTATTTACAAGATTTACCCTTTAACCATGGTTAATAAAATTTTTACTAAAGTAAATATTCATATTTTCTGAAAATAATATTTACCTTTTTACAGAATTTTGAACCTCTGATTCAAAATATGGAATCCATTTTACCCAATTCAAATCCAATAAGTGGTAGAATTAATTTAAAATTAATTCCTGATGTCAAGACAAATAGCATGTATTTAAAAATAATAACTATCAAAATATTGACACTTTTTTTGTCCAATTTCCAAGTGAAATTACATCAAATGACCAACATTGGATTAAATGATAAAAACATAGTATAATTACTCATTAAAACAAATTATAAAGATAATACATCCTTATAAATAAATCAGAATAACTGGAAATTTTGAATTAAAATACAGTATTTTAACTAATCCATAAAAAATTAACATTATCTGAAAAATATGAAACTTTCAACCGAAGTAAATTTTGATGTCCATATCATAATAAGGATTTTTATTTTTTCAAATATAAAATTTAAAGTTGAGCACATCAATATTTAAATAGGGTTCACCATCTAAGGCTAGTAAATCGACGTTTTATTGAATATTGGAGTATTTATGCTTAAAATGAATTTTTTTTATTTTAAGTCTATAAAATTTATTTGATAAATGTAAAAAAAATTAAAATACATGTATATTAATATTTTAGTTAGTTTTTTCTATTCCCTCTAATACAATGTCTCGATTATATCTAATTTTTAAAATAATATTATATTATTATTTTTCAATATGACTCAACATTGTGTGTTACGTAAGATTTCAAAGAAACTCGTTGTTGCATATCGGGTACGCCATTGAACATAGAAACTCCTTTAAAGTAAAATTAATATTTATTTAAAATTTTCTAATAAATATGAAAATTTTATATTCTTTATTTACTTGGGATATTACTATACTTGTGTTGTAGAAAGTTTTATGTCTTATGTCATTATATTTAACCATATTTACATGATTTATATGTAACGAGTTGGAAAATATTAACTAAAGTTGATGTATATAACTACTAAACATAAAAGAGATAAATTTACTCAATTATTACCGCCTAATTCAAAAAAAAATATGTTTCAATTAATATAAATAGAGGAATATAATTTTATGTTAATCCCACAAAATTCTATAAAAACAATTTTTTTAGATAAAATTATTTTTAAAGTAGAAATTTTTATTATATAACATCCAATTATAAAATTCATTATAGATTCAATAACAGGATTATATTTAATCAAAATAAACTAATGAAATTTTAAAAATAAACCAAAATAGAAAATAATTTTTCTCAATATTTAAATGAATATAAATTTTTCAGTAATAAATTGTATTTTTTGGTATTAATATAAAAATTATTCTATTCAAAAAAAATTATAGAATTTCAATCAAATATAATATTTATATGATGGATTGACAAATTTAGTTCATTTTATCATATATAGTTTATAAAATATTAATAAATTAATTATAATATTCACTCATAAAAATAAATAATACCCATTTAAGAAGAAAACATATTTTTGATGAATAAATTGACTTTACTAAAACTTTAGTTATTATTTATGATGTATTTATCAATAAATTTTTATTTAGTTGTAACGTATTATAAGTATATAATAATACGGTTATTCCAACTCATAAAAACCAATTGGCCTGAATTGCCTGAGGGTCTTCATTTTTTTATTGATTTTTGATAACCCCCTTTCAAGGGATGAGGGGGAACCCTTACAAGGACCTTAGGCTTAGAGATTAAAAGGCCTATAGTCTTAGGAGATTACATGACCTGAAGGTCTTAAGAAATTCAACCAGTCTATCCACAAGGAACTGCCCCTCCCTAGCATCTGCATTATGATGGTAGTACTCCACCTTCGCATGGCTGTCTGGATAGGCTTACTGTGCAAGAAAAGGCTAGTCCATATCGAATAGCCATACCATCTCATTCTAACAATCAATTTGGCACTACTATGGTGAGTGCACCTGCTCGGAATCCTTTTCTGGGGCTGCACCTTTTATGTAGATTCTGTCTGGGGCAAAATAATGTGGCCCGAAGAACTTGAGGTGGCCCAAAGGCCTTAATGGTGGCCAAAAAGTCCTACTGGCCCGAAGGCCTGGGTGGCCAGAAATCCTTTTGGACTCTAAGCCAAAACCTATGGATCAAGTTGAATAGTTCTAGCTTATATAGTATCGAACAACACATGCAACAGTTACAGCTACAATGCATGCTACAGTACCAGCAGCGTGTACAGTCTGCTATAGTACCTGTACAGTGTATAGTTCTGTTATACTACCTGCATGGTGTATAGTTATGCTACAGTACTACTACAGTGCCTGCTATAGAACTGTTATAGTACCCCCATAAATATGCCTCTACATGGTTTTTATCCTAGGTCTCATGGATGCATATATGGATACCTCACCAACTAAGTTGAGGCTCAAGTTCCATAAAATCCAATTCAACGGCTAGTTGTTAATCATATCATTTAAATAATAATATATCATTGTTTTTTATGCTTGGTTTTTTTGTGTTGTATACATTCTGAAACATAGTGTTCCTTTATAATATCAATAAATTACTCTTATTATTTGTATCCTGGTTGGTATTACGTAAATTTAACTTTTATGATGTTTCTATTAAATGATAATTTTTTATTTATAGATAGCGTATTGTGTTAATAATTAAAATCTTGATCCAATTGCCAAACCCACAGATACTCTTTTGAGGTATTATGGTATATGATTTTTGGGAAATTAATAACAATTTAGTATATGTTTTTTTGGATTTTTAATGAATAAATTATTGAATAATTTATAAATTTTATTGTTGGTATATGATTTTTTAATAGTTTTAAATTAGGACAAATGTATATTTTGTTTTCTGAAAATAATTTTACCACTATATCAAGGGTTTTAATAATTGGTTTGCGGTGAGGTTAATAAATTTTTAATAAATATTTTCATTTTTTTGGTAAGATACATTATTATGAGAAAAAATATTGTATGAGATTTTATATAAAAGTGATTCATATTATAGTGGGGATACAGTTATTTTTTAGAGTGTATTTTTTGTAAAAACAATTTTCTCGAATATTGTAACAACCATTTTAAGGTTATTTAAGATCACTAATTTTTTATAAAATATTATTATTTTTTAATAGCATATTTGATCAAGGATTTTCTGAATTTTGTGTGTTCAATTTAATCAAAACTATTTTATAGTGTTATTAGAGATACTTTATTTGAAGGAAAAATCTTATATGAATAAGTGTATTTTATTTTTTTGGTTTCGACTATCATATTATTACATTATAATATGATGTTTTCAAATTATTTTATTTCCATTTTCCTTATTAAATTTTTTGGAATGTTTCTTTATACAAATTAATAGGAAAATGATCTATGATTAATTTGTAAAATATTATATATTTTTCAAAATAATTCTAATTAATATTTTTTGGATGAATTTAAGGTTATTATTTTTTCAGTTGTTAATAATTCCTTTCTTGTCTTATTGATATGTTTTCAATATATTTCAAATTATTTATAATTATATAAAGGAAAAAATTCACAACATTCATATCCTTCAGTGAGGATATAGATGAGATAATGATTGATATTTATTTTTTAAGTGTTTACAATACATTTAATAGATTTCTATTCATTAAAACTATGTATATGATATATTTAAAACCAGTTTGATAAAATGAAAAATCCATAGATGTTTTATTTTTGTTATAACATTTAATAATATAATGTTTTTCATCATCCTTGATATTTAGAGTACCATTAATGGTTTGGAAAAATCATCAAAATGTCATGAAAATATCAGGAAAATTCTATTTTAGTGAAACAAAAATGATTTAGATCTAAAATATTAATATATATATATATATATAATTTTTTATCAATTTGGTAATATTTATATTATATTAAAAAACCAGTTTTAGAATATTTGATGAAAGATTTTATTAAATTATTTTCAAAGAAGAATGGTCTTTCAATTGTTTTAGAATTATAATTATTAAATAAGACTTTTTTTAATTTACATTGATGTTTTCAAGAACATATTCCTAATTTCAATAATTATAAATAGGAAAAATAATTTTATTATTTTGAAAATATTTTAATATAATGTTTGAATTCATTGAACATTCCTTTATAAGAATAATACAATTATAAAAATGTATTATTCTTGTAATGCAATGAATTTTATTACAATTTATTTTGAAATTAAAATGGTTGGTTAATAAATATTTATTCATTATTATAAGAAATACTTATTTTGGTATGATTCACTAAAACCTAATTAAAATTTTTAATTGTAATATCCTAGATAAGTATATATAATATGTTTAAAAAAGGATATAAATGTATTTTTACTTATTTATTTTATGGAAATAAGTTTTTTTATTTTTAAATTTCACTAAAGGTGGTGTAATAATCAATGTTTTACGTATATTATCTTTTAAATTATATTAATTTTATTATTAATTAAATAAATTAAAATTAAAATTTTGATATGACTCAAAAAAATATTATTACATGAGAATCATTATATATTATGGATGCATACACTATTTTAGAATTGTAGATGTACAATATGATGATAAAAAAACTATACAAGATAACTATAAGGTTTAAATATTCATCATTATAGTCCCACATGAAAATGATATCACTGAAAGTTATTATATAATAATGGAAAATAAGTGGAAATATAGATGAAATTTTGAAGTTATAATAAGAGAATGGAATGCCTTTTTATATATACGGAAATATTTGATGGTTAATGTTAGTTATTATATATTATTTTAAGTATCAACTGGAGGTTACAATTATATGATCCCTATAAATAATAGATAAGTAATAATTTGGTATTTTTAGGTTTATTAAATTTTACAGTGAAATGATTTTACTAATATATATTATCATATTTAATTTTCATAAAAGGGTAAATATTTTATATTCTATTAAGAATTATAAATATATTACACATTAGATAATTTTATTATATAAATTTACTATGTATTCGTTTATATTTAATGTAACGAATATTACCAATTAATAGATAAACATATATAATTATTTTTTTACTCCAATATGTTATGTACTATTGTTTATACTATATAAATATTGTTTGGTTTGAAATAATGATTCCCTCAAAGTCATTTTTTATTATTAAACTTCATAGTATCATGCCTATGTGAGGCAAGAAATGATAGGTGATTGTGAAAATGAGTTGTGTTATCTATGAATATTTATATCATGAGTCATAATAATCCTATAAAATAATAAACTATGTATGGATATTTCCATCATTAGGTCTCTAAAAAATAACTTTTTTCACCAATTAAAGAGAAGTTTACTAGGAATTCATAAATGGTCATCGATTTAATGTTTTGTGGTTTGGTTTTAATGATATGTGATGTATCTAATACATAAGGATTATTGGGAATTTTCCTCTTATTCATACGTAGGATAGTTTCATACCTAATGGTTCTTATATAAGTTTTAAATCATATGTTTCTCACAGCAGAAATGTAGCCCTCATATGCTGACACAATCAAGTATATATCAACTTTTTCAAATTTTATTGTTGAAATAAATCTATCATCACCTTTCACACTTTTATATTCAATTCATTTATTCCTAAACTAGTCTTAATACCAAAGTTTCCATCTTATATCTCTTCCAACTATTTAATATGATGATATCTATCCCTCATGTTGCATTATTCATTCAAAGACACATACCTAAAATATTTGAGTCTTGTGTGTTTTATTCCAATGTAGAGGGTTTGTTTTTTATTTTAATATATATTTATTTATAATTTTCTTTGACCCTTATCTTAATTGAAAAATATGTGATTCATTACATTTAATAAATAAGATATTAAAAATATTAAAAATATTAATATTAATTGGTAAATTATTTAAAAATTGATCATAGGAGAATAAAGATGTTTTTGTACTAATGTAAAGTTTTACCTAATAAAATATAAATTAATAATTTATATGTAGGTTTGGAACTAATCCATATTATTTTCATAATCAATGTACTAACATATAATTGATAATTTAATGAAATATTGATATCAGGGTATGGAGTTAGATATATAATAAGTGATAAAAATTTATTCAACTGTAATTCAAATATATCAAAATACATAATATGAAAATAAATTGAGTGTAATAAAATTATATGGATAATTATAAAAGTTAAAAAAGATATATTATAAATTAGACTAAATGAAATTATAAATTATTATCAATATTAATCACAAAATATAAATAGGTAATGGGTGTGTAAACTCGTATGTCCTTATCACTAGTAGTCATCATTATAATTCTAATGTATTAATATATATTTTAAAAAATAATTATGTCAATAAAATTAAATATGTTATTAGAAAATTATAATAGATCTTATTGCATGAATATAAAGGATGGAAATGACTATTCATTTGTACCATCAACATGATTGTAACATTCTATTACATTAATTCACATACTTCTTGAACTTTTTTATAATAGATTTGTTAAATATTTATTTTCCATCATTTATTTAATTTTCATTAAATTTTGGAATCTATTTGATCTATGCGTGGTTGGATCATGGTTAGGGGAAATAGTGTTGTTTCAACCATGTAACTGTTCACCCAAGCATGTTCTATTGGAATGGTCAGTTGGTTTTGCAAAATCGTGTGGCCACCTATCTAAATCATGCTTCCCTTGAAAGAGATTATCTACATGGTTAGATCATCATTAATATAACTCTTCATCAGAACCATGAAATCCAAACAAGATCTATATATATGGTGGTATTTAAGGTACACAGTTACTCCTAACTGTTTGGCCTCACTATAAAACCATGTGCATGTTTTTAATACCTACTTTTTTTAAATTCCTCATATTAATTTCTATCCTCTAATAACCCCTAATCACAAATTGGATCAACCTAATCCTTCCCTAGTGGTCTAGAGGCTTATTTATTCGGATTATAGTTCACCATCCTTCGTTATTGATGAATCATGTCAATGTGTGTTATTTATTTGTTTTCTTTATTCTTCTTATATCCTTATTAGATATATTATCTTCATGTCTCATTGAAAACCAAATGGGATACGTATGTTGGATCTATGAGCTTTTATATAGTATTAATGTGTTTTTTGTGGAACTAGTATTATGGGGAACATATCTAGTCACCCCCAATCTCCATTATCAAAAGAGAATAATTCTTCCTCTATTATTGTGGTAGGTCTTTCTTTAAAAATGGTTAATTATATGAAATAATTAATTTTATTTTAAAAATATATTTGGTTACTCATTAAATTAGATGGGTTTTTTGTTTCAAATTATTTACTATAATGATACATGTTTATAAATAGGTTTTCATTAAAAATGGATTTCTTACAAAAAATGTTTGATTAAATGCTTCAATGGGGGTATTGATTCAGAAAAGGATCTAAACACTTTAATAAATGTGAAAAGTATTTGAAAATATATTATATCTTATGAACATAGTTTTTAATATGATTTAGGAAAACATAGTGCATTGGGAGACTTCAGTCTATCATGAAAATACATGTCACTTATACTATCTGAAATACAACAATAGGTTTTGTGATATCGAACGATTATGGTAGGGATCAATATCAAATAGTACTAACATATTCCTAGTTTATCCTTATTTTATATCTGGTGTGTATTCCCATTGGATAAGTCTAAATATGGTCTAATTATTCATTTAATCTTTGTTTATCGTATTATGGATTTTTTTCATGGATTTCTACTAATTATATTTAACATGAGGTTTTATCTCATAGCTTTATGAGATGGATTATTTCATTGTTATATGTTTAATTGATTACCATAAGGTTTATATATTTTTATTCCAGTTATATCATATATACATGTCATATTCCTATATTTTTTAATATATATGGATTTTATGAAATCCAATCGAAATGATGTATACATGCATTTGAATTTATGAAATGATTTGTAAAACTATTATTTTTAAAATAAAAATCTGATTAATTCTTGTTAATAAATATTTTATAGACTATATAGTGGTATCCTAGTAGGATTTATTCCCACCCCCTACTTTCTTACTTTGTCCAATTGTAGATGATGTATTTTTGGACACCTTTTAAGGGAAGTCCATCATGTAGCTCGTCAGTTCCACTCATTATCAGATCCTTCATAGTGGGATGGTTAGGTGGTGAAGATTTGTCATATAGAGACTTTTTTTATTCATCTAGTTATACTTTTATGTTTTATGTTTTGTTTAACAGGTTGTAAGGATCTTTTTATTTCAAATTATTCTAATTTTAATGCTAGTTTTATGTCATGTCTTGGATTTATTATAGACATGTTTCTATTATCATTTTCATACCTCACCATTTGACGATCAGTTCGAATGGAAGGTTCAGTTGATTCTGGATGGTTTGTTATAATTCTATATCAATGGTAAGGATCATCCTGAATTTTTTAACACATCATATGTTTTATTCATTGTCATGGGTAAACAAGAGTTTGGGTAGTCAAAATTTTGCTACTAATTGAAGGATTGTGCGTGGATGGATCACTTATGTGTATGAACTTGTGTTTCCATGGGTGGATGGATTTCTTAACCAGTTTTGAGACTTTTTGCTTTAGATCATTAAGATTAAATTTATGGTTAGATTATTTATATCTATATGTTCCTTCTTATAGTGTCTTCTTTCAATTATATAATTTTTTATTTCATTAAATTCATAAGGTTTTATGAAATTGACATGAATTCGTGATTTTTTATAATTCTTTTTAACACACTCTAAATAGGATTTTTCATTATATTATTCTTAATATATGATACCTCATATAAAATATCTTCTAAATATAAAAGAGGAAGCTACTATAATGGATATGTAGGTTAATCCTTTAGTGTATCCTTCTTTAGTTGAAGATATAATAAATACAATCCATATATAGGGTCTAGTGGGTTTTTGGGACCCAGGATGATTAATGGATCCTGGTTCTTAATTTACATAGATGTATCCACACATATTTTCAGGGGAAAATAGACCCCCAAAATCTAAGGAGTAGATTGGGAAGATTGACTGGATCTTCAACTTTTTGAAGATCATTAAAGGCTTTGAGGTGGATTTCACCGGGTATATTCATAAAATACTGGGAAGGAGATGGTGTTACTTTATAATTCATATTGTGTTTTATGAGGACCTATCTTGGAATTATTTAAAGAAAATATTCAATAATCCATTTACCCTGATATTTAATTTTGTGGTGTAGGCATGGTAGTTTCGAACCATAGAGAAAGTGGAGCATTCCATTCTGGATTATTCCAAGACGTTTGTTAATCTGGTGCATCTAGCACACTAGAGCTTGTCACTAATGGGTACCTAATTTCTTGAAGGATTATGTTGGGATTGAGGATAGATATTCATTCAATGATAATATTCATGTGTATTCCATCCTTCATAGTGGTAGTGGATAAAGCAGCAAATGTAATGCAAACATATCAGGAATGCCATTTCATGGATGTGTCTTTAGTTAGTGTTATTGATATACTAGGTTTATGTTCTTGATTGAAAATAAAGTGTAATGGTGGTATATTTCTTTCCATATTTGTATAAATTTCTTCATTAGGGAAACAATGAGTTTTTCTACTAGTGTTGGTGTTATGGTCATACCAAGCCTTACATTATATTGGCTCTTAAGAATTTTCATCATTATGAGAAACCTAGTCAGCTAAAGTGTTGTTGGGAATATATATCTTAGGGTAGTAAGGTGGGATCTACTTTCACCATGGGTTTGTAGGTTTTCACTAATGATTATGAGGGTAGTGGGTGTAATCCTCATCCCAAGGGAGATATTCAAATGGATAAAACTAGATGGTTTTGTGATATAGTATATGTAAGATCCTGACTTTATATATATTACACAACGTCATTTTCAAGTAATCTTTTACCTCTTTTGGTTTATATATTGGATGGGATATAATTTGGGGTTGTTTTTGTGAAATTGGAAAAATTGTGAAGCCCGTAGGGCTATGCATGGTTTGTTCAGAGTTTGGGAAAACTATTCTTATTTCCTAGGAAAATGATCTGCCTATTTTGGAGACATAGGAGGTGGCACATAGTTAGCACATGGTTTGGAAAAATATTTCATCTCCAATCCAAAATTGTACACCCTCTGAAATATGGGATTTCATGTTTAGAATATGGTATGTCAAATCATATTACCACATAGGAGTAACCATGCACCCACTATGTAGCAGTGTATAGTTTGGCATAAAATTTTTATAATTTTTGATCCTCCGCCTAAGAAACCACACATGAATGTTTAACCCCCCCCCCCCCCCCCCGAATTTTAATAAAATTTCCAAACCCCTAGTTTTATATTTCCTTTAAACCCCACATGGCCTAAAATTATTTCATTATTTTTTGTGGCCCCAAAGATAATTCTAAGGCATAATAATTATATTACATGGAGAATAAATTATCTAAATGAAGTACCTTCTCCTCATGGGTAATTGTTTTCTTCCCTATTTAATTTCTTCTTTATCTCCAAAACATTCCTTTATAAATTAGGATTATTTTTCTCCACTGAATATGGATTAGATCTATGTTTCAATGGAACTTGTTCCATTGGATCATGAGATTTGGTTTTGGTCCTAGATCATCGATTTCAATGTGGTTTTGATAATTTTGTATCTGTTGTAGATTTTTTCCTACTGAATTTTCATCATTGACATTGAAGATGGTGGTCTAATTTTCAAATCCCCAAGTCTTGATTTTATTTTGGTGTATTTAATTGATAAATTTAAATTTCCACATTCATAATTCATATTTTTTTTATTAATATATTTTTTATTAATGATATTATAGAATTTACAGAATAATGGGATTATGGAAATTATTGATAATTGGGAAAATGAAATTGGTGATGACACATGGGCTGTGAGGATATGATTAAAATTATGATTTATGAATTATTAATGGTTGATAAATAAATTTATGAAATGGTTAGTATAATTAATTATGTTATTGGTTGATAAATTGGATGAGAATCTAAAATAAAAAATTTGATCTTAGTGGATGGGTTGTAGGATTGGGACTGGTACTAGAAATACCCATTAGGATAAAAACTTATTCTGTAGACCCACAATATATATATTTATCACATGTGATTACTGATTTGTGTGATAGGTAATACATGAGCATGTACACATGGGGTGCTAGACTGCTTCTCTATACCCCCATTGTATGAATACGAAATTTGAATTAAATTTCTTATGAAAACCCATGATATAATTAATTGTAATATCCCTTTAGAGGATGATTCAGACTCCAACACCGGTTGAAAAAGGTATTATTGTTCGGGTGTCACTACGAAGTCGAGGATTAAGTGGTTAATTAAAGGGTGATTTAATGTGAGAATTTTTCTCTTTATTTTTTGTTTTTTATTCTTTACACAAGTGAATATTGTATTATAGAATGGATTTTGTATTATATTTCATTGGTCTTGGACTACTTAGTTGTATTGACTACCTACTCACGCTTCTTTATTGGTACCCATATAGAATTCATGTTAATAGGTTAGGATAAGGGAAAGACAACTATGTTAGATGGATGAGTTGGGATTTGGGATGGAGAATTGATGAGGGAACAATACATGATGTTGGGAAAATCATCGTAGTTTTTATTGTCTTTATTTTGGGTATTCATTTTACTCGTGACACTAATAAGACATGAAATATTTTTAGCGTTGGTTCTGGATATTGTTTTTATATTTTGATATTATAATGAGATGTCAGTATTTATTGTAATGATATTACTTTTTTTAATATTTTCAGTTTCTATTAGTAATTTTTTTTATTTATTTAAAACATTTAAAAAGAGTTTATGGTCGCAATACATTACATATTTTTTCCTCGTTGTTATTCAGTAGCCTCTAGCATAAGGAGATGTGTGCCTCAGGACATTTAACTGACTGGCTTAGGGAAGTAGCATATAGATCCTAGGTTAGAACATTACTGTATGCACTAGATGAACCTGATGTAGTGCCATCTACTGTTAGATCAATAAAGTTTATTTGGTCTTTTATGGGGTTATCAATGTTTTCTAGATGTAAAAATCGCTCTTTTATATATTTAATGTTAGATGATGTACATGGATTATGTTCAAAAGATATGTTCTATTTTTTGGAAATTTCTATACCTCTATGAAATAGGTATGAACAATGTTACTATTTTCCCATTTATTAGGTGATTATAGACGACTATGAGTTGATGTGGTACTTTTTAGTCATCTATATTGAAATCTGCATCCTAATACATAGAATGGATTGGATGATTAGAGTTGTGATCCATATAGACTATTATCATCGTCATGTTCAATATTTATCTTCCAATAGTGTCACTCATGTTTTTCATGTTGAGTGGGACAATAGGTTAGTTAGTGATTTTCAATTTTACCATTTTGATTGTTTAATATTATGCTACTTATCATTGATATTTCTCAATATCATTGTCCCTTATTTGCGTATTCAACTTCTAATATGGGAGTGTGCACACCCCGAGGTTATTCTAGATTATTTTTAAATTTCCATCGTAGAGAGTGTACTAATATACCATTCAACCACTCCATGGTATGATACCCATTAATATGATATATAATCACATGGAACCTATTTTGTTTGTTGAACTAAAAGTTCAACATGAAGACCTTGAGTTAAAGGGTTTATTTTTCCTAACATGTCACTGTGGGATCCACATAGTAATTTTTCTAAATGGTGGACACAATTCATTGAATTTTAATGGATTATTGAATGTAAAATTGGGTGACTATAAAGAATAAAAATCATTTCCCATTGTTGACAATCATTTTGACTAGTTTAGAGGTTAATGTTTGTATTTAAGGTTGAAATTTTGTCAGTGTACCACCCGTTGAGAGGTCAAGAACAGGTTATACCGTAGAATATATTTAGGATCTTGTATAGTAATTTATATTTTTTTGGTTATGTCATTCAGTCTCACAAACTCTCATGTTGTATTTATTGATCTTTTGAACTAAATCATTCCTCAATTCGGGGATTCATTCATTTTTTTCATATATGATATTTTCTTGTACTTCATGATAGATGATGAACATATATACCATTTTTATATCCTTATTTGAAGCTTTCGGTAACATATTTCATATGATAATCTTTCCAAATGTGATTTTTTAATCTGGGATGTGAAATTTTTTCCACCTATGGTATCTTATTTTCGAATCATATTGGATACTAAAATGATACATATAGTAATATCCTCGGAAAATCCAATAAATGAGTTTCATATCTAGATCTACTTTGGTTTGGATGGTAACTATAGGTTATTTATTTTGTATTTTTCATGGATCACATCATTAAACAGAATATTAATGTTTACCTTTATAATTAATTAATTGAGTGAAATATTTCAAAGAACCTTCAATGCATTAAATATTAAATTGAATTATTTTCCAGCTTTGATTACTTAAGAATAGTGTTTAAGATATAATGTTTTATGTGATTCTTCTTGAATGTGTTTGGGATTTTTCTTGATGTAGGATAAATAGGTGGTTGAATATAGATATGGCCGGTTACACCCTCATGAGAATAAAAAACCCTACATAAAATTTTGTGTTATAGAGGTTAAAAATTACCTCAAAATGGGGCATCACTATCTCATTAGAGAGTGCTTTAAAGTGAATTCTGATCATAAGATCATAAAATGTATTTTTTCCTAGAGGGATCTGAAACTGTGAACAAGACATGGGTGGAGTATCTTTATAATTTATATTTTTATATTACATACACACCATTTGTAATGTCTTGAAAATTCCATGTATTTTTTTTAGTAACTTGGGATTATTATGATTCTGCAAAAATTTACAGAGTTTGATTTCGAGTCCCGGTGTTCCTGGAATAAATTTCAATACCTTTTTAAGGCACATTTAGTAAACATATAGCTGTGGTTTTATATCTTTTGAACTAGTGCTCATATTAGAAATATGATGGCACCATTGAATCCACAGTGTTAGGATTCACTCAAAGGAAGCATCACTTCAATAGTAGTATGTCGGGAGAAAAGGATAAATTTTGGAGTCTATAGAAAAAAAATAAAATAACATAACATGATTTTTCATTTCTTTATCTCCAATAGATGTACGGTGGTGGTGGGGACCAGTGAATTGTCAATCCATTTAATGGTTTAACTCTACTTTATTTTTAACCACACAATTGGGTAATAAATAGGTTCATTCATTAAATGATCCTCATTAATTATTCGGTGCATTACTCGCTTTCCCCACCTCTATTTAATTGAGGATCAGGGTGGAGTTTTAACAAGGATTTACTATGCAAGGAACCTCTGGAGAAGTGACGTGATGTCTTCAACAGATGTAGGATGGAATTAAAGGTGGTGGTGATCCAAGATTGACGGATGCAGATGACCTCACTTTGATGGGGACTCTCCTTCTTCCAATGACTGTTATACCAATGACGCTTCATGGGGCATGGGTTGTCATTTATTTAAATAAAATCCCATGTTTTTTGTCCATGTTCTTTAATTTTATGGTGGTTGATGTGGGGGACTTGAATAAAATTTATCATTATTTTTAATTTGATGTATAATTTACCCCCCCCCCCTGTTATAATTATAAAGCGGAGGGCGAGGGCCAAATAAACAAGGCATGAACACTCCGTTACTATTTTTTCATTTTGTTTTTCAACGGTGGGTTGTCCCATCTCAATTGAAACATGAAACCGAGATGACCGTTGGTGTGTCAGGAAGGAAGAACAGACCACCGGAGATCACTAGGTGGCCCACATAAGAAGCACTGGTGCTGCACAAGTGCCAACAGATGAGGGAGATGGAAGAAAACCACCCGCCGCAGTGGAAGATCGGTGCTACTCGATGCTGCGGTGGTGGGACTGGTATCCAATAGCATCCGATCGTGGAGGTGGAGGTGGCATGTCGTCACACACCATGCTGAATGAAGTTGCGACTTCAAAGTCGTGGAGATTTGGAAAGGGACCCACCTCCTGCAGGCCCATAGGTAACGAGGCGGTGACACCTAGTTCCTCTAATAAAGGAACCGAATAGATACTTTGATTCATTCTAGTGTAGTAGCATGTGTGACTCTGTGTGGGTCAAGCCAGCTAGATGGTCGATCCACCACGGCCCGGTCCTGGCCGTTTCATTCTGGTCCAAGTCTGACCTCAGGAAGTTCAGGTGACCCTGACTCCTCTCAGGCCCAATTATGCGTAATTGATTTTATTTTGTGAACCAGACGTCCATTTGAAAAATAGTCTATGGGAATGGGATCCTTATAGAAAGACGTTCCTTTTAACATACTCCACTTGGTTTTAGAGAACATTGTAGTATAGACGGGTTGGATTTTACCCGAATCCAACAAGGCCCTCGGCACTAAAATGCATATAACATATAGACCGAGCATCCGGTTAATGCGACGTCTATTGCATTGGGACCTTTACGACATGATGAATCATCAGGTTGCTTTTTAGTTGGACTTTGTGGATTTTTAAATTCCACTAATGGATTTAGGAGAAGTTCTCCTTGAATCAACCATACTCTGAGCAACAATCCAGAGGCTGACTATGAGGCAGAGGTTGGTGACAGATCATATGAAGGATAGTATTAACTGATCCTTTGTGGTTCAGCACCTATGAATCTTGTGCGGATTAGTACTAAGTGATCTTGTGTGGATCAGCAGTACCTATCCCGAGATGGACCAGCCTTAGAGAATCTCGTCATGGATCGACGACATACTGATCCTCTATTTGTCAGATCCTCTGTGGGTCAGTTCTCAAAAATCCTAAGTGGGTCAGTTCATACCGATCTGATGTGGGAAAGATCTTGTGTGGATCTTAAGGGGGTTATTACCTATCGATTGTGGGTGTGTCGGATCTTGTGTGGGTCTTAAGAGGGTTATTACCTACCGATACGTTGTGGGTCAGACTCGGTATGGTCAGCAGTAGTTCCTCTAGAAAAAATAAGATCATCTACCATCTTGACTAATCATCTGTAATTATATGGTTTACTTATACCTGGTTTTATCTTTATCTATTTATATGTGATTTGTGATTGAGATCATTATTTTTGGTTTTCATTTGTGGGTTTCTGAGAGACCTTTAGTGGTTTCGAGGTCCCTTCTATGTATTTTTATACTCACCCCTTCATGGGCTTCACCAGCACCATGTTGTGTCTTGTGCAGATGATGAGCATCTTGGCTAAGACTTGAGGGAGACAGGACCAAGCGGTACACGGAGGAGATTGGATGACGTGGTGAGTAGTTGAGATTATATGTACCTATCCATCAGGTAGGATCCTCGGTGGATGATTCCATGAGTTATTTTCTATTTTCAATTGTAGTTATAACTTTCATTTGACCTTTTATTTTGGCCACATTAATTTCATTACACATGTTTTCTACTGCAGTTTTACTTCGTGCATGCATCTTGTTTTGTTCTTGGATTGTGTGTCTGTATAGGTTTAAAAGAAATTCCCTCCTGTTTTGGGATACACCATTCTTCTTCTAGTCACCAACCCCTAGGCTATGAATGGTGGGCTTGGGTTAGTAACAACACTGTCCCTGGGGGGAAGGTTAGGGAAAAAGTGGTATCAAAAGCATTGGTTCGACTAAAGAAGTTGGACTCTAATATTTTTTTAGCAGTAGAGTTAAGTTATATGTGTATGGTTTTTAGTTCGGGGAGTCCAGTGTTGGTGTGGAAGCTGACATATTCATACACCAGGACCTTAAATTATGATATTTGACTCATTGCATGAAAAACACATATTGTGTGTGTTTTGGAAATGATTTTACATTGATATATTTTGAGTCTGCTCACTAGGTATAACTTATTGAACAAGGAACACCTGTTTTTTTAGGATGCCTCAACGTAGACATACATCCAAGATTCCCGAGAGTGTACATGATGACAGCCCACCACGTGACGAGGCTTCGATGCAGGGGCCTCTTACTATGATTGTACATTCAGGTAGTTCATCAGTTGCACCACCACACATGGGGTAGAATATGCCACTAGCCCCACCCGAAGACCGTGCACCTCGACTGATCATGTTTCACGGGTTCCTAGGATATATGACTCTGAGGTATTAAGGCAAGAAGGATCCCCGGGTAGGTGAGAACTAGCTAGAGGCATTGTCTATAGTTTATTTCTTTTTCTAGACACAATCATAGGAGATGGCTATCCTAACTGCAAGTCTTTTCTAGGACACTGTCGGGAGTCGGTGGAGACTCACTCTTCAGAAACATGATGAGGTAACCCCCACCTAGATGGACTTTGAGATCCTCTTCAGGGAGGAGATTGTTCCAATGACGGTATGCTAAATGCGTATCCAAGAGTAGTTGCACTTATAGTAGGGTAGATTATCAGTGGCCCAGTATAGGGAGATATTCACTAACCTCTCACCCTACACCTCTGACATGGTGTGGGACCCAATCCTCAGGGCCCAAACATTTGATATGGATCTTCGATGAAAGATCAGAGCATCAATGATTTCCCTTTATATACTGATGCAGGCTGGACTGCTCGAGTGAGCATTGTGGGTGGGGATCTTCATAGATGATCATGAACTGACAATGAGAGCCACCACCGGACGACAAGTAGTCGAGTAATTTATATGAGGTAGTATATTGATGACGTATAGGTCCATGTGGGCCAGAACCACTGTTGGACGACCTTGAGACGCAGGGTCAGAGTTGTGGAGCTCGCAAGGTAGAGAAAGTCATCTCGGAGGTAAACTATGCTTCACATGTGGAGAGCAGAGCCATATGGATCACAAATGCCTGACCCGCCATACCGATGATCATTAGATAGTCAAAATACCATCGAGGAAGAAGCAGAGATTCGTGCAATGTGGTCCACATGGAAACAGATGCGGCAGAGGAGGAGACTGTGCAGAAGGAAGTGGGCGGTGATTTGAGATTCTTCCACCACCACCACCAGGATGTCCACCCCGACCATAGGGAGTATGTGGACTGGGTAGGGAACAAATTTATCCAGTTGAGGCCTACGACCACGTCTCTATAAAGATAATTATAATTACAATCTATTTTTATACTTCCAAATCTAGAGTACTTATAGACACAGGTTTTAGTCAATCTTTCATTACCATGACCCTTTTTTGGAGAGTGGAGATTTTGATAGTGGATTTGGCTCAATATTTATTATTAGAGACTCCTACAAGAAAATATATGACAATTTCATACTAGTGCTGACAGTGTATGTTTACTCTAGGAGGCTAGAGCTTTAGCTGGGATATCCTAGTAATAGCACCGAGGCCTAACAACGTCATCATGGGTATGAACTGGATTTCCATAGTCCTTGATTCGATTGGCTGTTTTAGGAAAAATTTGTGGTGTGTCCATGAGTATAGGATCATGTTTTCATTCACCAGTGAGAATCAATCCTTTTTAGCATATAATGGTATTTCTCAGATGTGGTTTCATCAAATCACTTACCAGTTCTATAACCTCACCCTTGGATCAGTTGGTGTGAGAAGTCCATGTTTTTTTATAGTGGTGGATCAGTATGATGATGTCTTTCATGATGATGTTCTGGGACTACCTCCACGAAGAGAGTAGAGTTTTACATTGACCTATACCTTAGGATGGAACCAATATATAGACCAAAAATATCAGATGGCTTTTGTGGAGTTTCGAGGGATGCGGGTAGAGATGGAGAACTTGTAGGTAAAATGGTTCATAAGACCAAGTGTTTCCCCATGGGCATCCCCGATCTTGTTCGCCAAGAAGATGGACGGGATCTTTAGGATTTCTATGGGCTATATGTTCCTGAACAAGGTGACCATGAAGAAAAGTTATCCACTTCCTAGGATTGATGATCTCTTCAACTAGCTGAAGGGAGATCGTTGGTTTTCATATATAGACCTTTGATCATGTTATCTTCAACTCAGAGTACGAGATGAGGACAAACAAAAGACAACATTCAGATATTGGTATAGCCATTATGAGTTTGTGTTGATGCATGATGGTGTGACTAATGCTTCAAAAATGTTCATGGGGATCATGAATAGGATCTTTCATCCATACCTTGATTGATTTGTGGTAGTCTTCATTGATGACATCTTGATATACTCGGTGTTAGAGGAGGAACACTCCACACACCTGCAGATTGTTCTGGATACACTCAACTAGAACAATATTTACTGAAAACACTTGAAGTTCTAGTTCTAGACACAGGATTTTCACTTACTGAGGCAAGTTATCTCAGAGGATGGATTTACAGTGGATCGTCTGAAGATATAGGCAATGCTTGCTTGGGAGCCTCCCTGGAGTGTGACCGAGGTGCGGAGTTTCCAAGGATAGGCTGGGAACTACCGAAGATTTATACCTAACTACTCCTAAGTATCGTCACCCTTTTTAGATTTGACGATGATGGGGAAGCCTTTCTTGTGGATGGAGAAGTGTCAGCAGATCAATCAAAAGCTGAGGCAGAGATGGAAGAGTGCCCCCATCTTGAGTCTACCAGAAAAGTGTGTTGGTTATGTAGTCTACTACGATACATCAGGTACTAGACTCGGTTTTGTATTGATGTATTAGAGAGTGGTGATCTCTTATGCCCCACGGTAGTTGAGATAGAATGAGAAGAACTATGCTACCAATGGCTTGGAGTAAGCAGCAATGGGCATTGCACTGAAGATGTGGCGACACTACTTGATGGGGGAATGATTTACTATTTACTCTGATCACAATAGTCTCTGGTATATCTTCACACAGAAGGACCTAAAACTGAGATAGTGATGATGTATAGATATCCAATAGGACTATGAATTTCAAATATTCTATACTACTGGGAAGGGGAATTTAGTGGAAGATGTACTCTGCAGAAGGTCTAGACTTCAATTGATTAGTTAGATGACAGAGCAGCTAGCCGTGTTGGAGATATCCATTATGGATAGAGAAGGAGAAGCTTACCTCCAGTCTATGGTTTTCACTACCCTACTTCTTCACCGAGATCAAAAGGCACACCTTGAGAACATAGACTATAAGGCCCAATGTTCTCAAATATCCTCAGGATATGATCCTGATATATTTTCTTAAGTGGGGAGCACGTCGTCCCCTTTAGTGGATGCACATTGGTACCAGTGACACTTTGAGAGTATTTGTTGTGGGAGTTCCACACATCCCCTTTGTAAGTGCATCCAATAGTATCCAAGATGTATCAAGACCTCTGGTGTTAGTACTGGTGGCTAGGTATGAAGAAAGTAGTGACGATGTTTGTATCATGGTGCCTCACTTACCAGCAAGTGAAGGCTGAGCATCTTGTACCAGCGGGCTATGCTCATCCACTTGAGGTACCGAAGTGAATGTTAGAAGGTATATCCATGGACATCGTGATGGGGATACCACGTATGTCTAGGGGTCATGATTCAATCTAGGTGATCGTCAACCAACTCATGATGTCTTCCACTTCTTACCCATCTGAGAAAAGGGATCATTAGAGAGCTTGTGACACCTCTATGCGCAGGAGATAGTGTGACTTCCTGGAGTTCCATAGACAATCATCTCTGATTCTGATGTGCATTTTATATCCTTTTTAGGGAAGGGATTTGAAGAGGTGTTCAAAACTCAGCTACGCTTGAGAACCATCTTTCAGCCCCACATAGATGGTTAGATGAAGTGGACCATACATACACTCAAGGACAAGCTTTGTGCTTGTGTCCATGATTTTGGCCGAAGTTGGGAGGACCTCCTTACACTGGTGGAGCATTCATACAACAATAGTTATTACTCCACCATCAGCATGGAACCGTTTGAGGCCTTGTACGGGAAAACATGCAGATCACCTCATTGCTGGATAGACCCAAAGGAGTCAATACATATGGGTCCATAGTTGGTACAGTCTACCATACAGAAGGTGTAGGTCATCCAGAAGCGGTTGAAGACTCTACAGAGCCATCATATGTATTATGCCAACAAGAGAATGAGATCTATGGAGTTTGACGATGAAGACCATGTATTCATATGGGTCTCAGCCCAATGAAGATTACAGTTGTTTGATTGGGTGAAATGATATCTCTAAGGATCATCAGAACATCCCAGATCCTCAGCAGATTAAGAAAGTTGGTGCATTACCTTTCTCGACCCCCACAGATGCACCAGGTGCATAATGTATTCCATCGGATTCATCTAAAGAGATATGTGCGTGATCTATCGCAGGCTATCGAATGGGGAGATCAAGAAATCGATGATGGGGAGACATTTTTGGTGTTCTTAGTAGAGATAGAGGATCTATAGGAGTGGTTCCTTTGTGGGCGATCGATTTCTCTAATGCGAGTTTGTTGTCATCACAAGAATATCTAAGAGAGAACATGGAAGCAGGAGGCCCAGATGTGTGCCCATTACCCCCATTTGTTTCCATGTTTTTGTTATAGATATCAGAGACAAGAATTCTTAAGGTGGATAGAATGTAAAGACCAGAAAATTCCATGTAATATTTTTAAATTGTTATAGATTATTACTATTATGTGAAAATTTACGGTTCATTATTCTGAGGCTTGGTGTGCCCGTAATGAATTTATGAACTTTTTTATGGAAATATCTATAAACCCGTGGGTGGTGTTTTCTATAATTCGAACCCATGATCGAATTGAAAATTCAGGGTCACTGTTGAATCCGCAGTTCCTGGATTCGCTTAAGGGAAGAATCACTTCAACAACATTAGGTCGGGGGAAAAAGTTAAATTTTGGTCTTTATAAAAATAATAATAAAATAATAAAACAAGTTATTTCATTTCTTTTTCTCCATTGGATAAGTAGTGGCGGTGGGGACCAGTGACTTGTCAAGCCGATTAATTTCATGAATCTCCATTATTTGTAACTACAGCGTTGAGGAATTAAGAGATTCATTCATTAAATGAACATCATTAATTTCTCAACATGTTTCTCACCTTTTCCCCCTCTATTTAAGTAAGGCTTGGGGCGTAGTTTTTACAAGGCTTCACCAATCAAGGAACCTCTAGAAAAGTGATGCGACATCTTCCATCAACGGAGGACTAATGTTTGGGTGGTAATGATTTGTGATTGACAAATTCCGTTGACCTCTCTTTGATGTCGACTCTCCTTCCGACAATGGTAGTTATACCTCTGATTTTTCACAATGTAGGGGTTGCCATTTCATTTACGAAATCCCATAATATCTTATCCTCATTCTTGAATTTTTGGGTGGTTGAAGCAGTGGATTTGAAAATGATTTATCACCATTTTAATGTGATGTATTATTTACCACCCACATGTTATAATGATAATGTGGAGGGTTCATGCCAAAAGAACAAGACTCAGAACATTATATGCTAGTTTTTCATTGCGTTCTTCAGAGGCTGGTTGTTCCAACTTGACGAACCATGAAACCGAGAGGCAGGGAATGAAGGTAGCATCCCAATTGTACCATAGGCATCTCCATCCGGAAGGAAGAACCACTAGAGCTCATTTGGTGTCCTGTAGAGGAATAATCATCACATCATCAGTGTTGTAGCGCCGGTCCCTGTGGATGAGAGTGGTGGCCGAAAACCACCAGCCGCTATGCAAGAGGGGTGCTGCTCGGTGCTGTGGTGGCTGGATAGGCATCCAACAGCAACCAGCCGTGGAGGTGGAGGCATCGCACTGTCGTGTGTCATGCTAAAGGAGGCTGCATTGAGCTGGAAAAGGACCCACCCCTTATGGGTCCTGTGGGTGATAGGCTGCGCCACCTGGAGAATCCAATAAAGGAGATGAATGGATCCTTTGAGCCATTCGGGTTTAACAGACCACATCACCCCGCATGGGTCGTGCCAGCTAGCGGGTAAAGCCTCCATGACTCGTTCAATCCCATTATAGCCCAGCCTAATTTGGTTGGAACAGGCTGGTTCAAGACGGGCCGGGTAGGACCGGGTGCTGGTCATGTCTACCCGAACTATGTATGAACGGACCCGTACCCCTCTCGGGCCCATTTACACTGATATGACTATATCTTCAAAACCGAATGTCGGTTTGATGAACTTTCAGTGGCACTAAAATCATTAGATAATTATTTCCCTTTCAACACACTCCCCTTGGGATTGGATAAAATTAGATTATGGCCAGGTTGGATCGTACCTGAATCAAACCGGGCCCTCGACACTAAAATTATTGTAACATACAGATTGGCATCTGGTTGAAGTGCCATATGTTGCTTTGGGATCCATCTAACGTGATATATCACTGGGTTAGTTTTTCATGGGACATCATGCTAGTTGAAATACGACCAATGGATTGAGGACCGATTCTCCCAGAATCAAGTGTACTCTTAGTGGGAATCCATAGGTTGGCACTAAGGCGGAGGATGGAGATGGATCATACGGAGGTTAGTACCAACCGGTCTTGTGTGGGTCAAAACCTAGCGATCATATGTGGATCAGCACCAAGAAATCATGTGTGGATCAGCAGTACGATACCCCTAAGTGGACTAACCTTTGATTATCCCATCATGGATCAGTGACATACTGATCCTGTGTGGGTCAGATCTGGTGACGGTCTTGCGGGGGTCAATACTTATCGACTCCAGGTGGGTTGGATCTTGTGTGTGTCTTTCAAGGGTTAGTACCTACTGGTACTATGTGGGATATACTATGTAAGGTCAACATCAGTGTCTCTCGATAGAATAAGATGATTTTTCTTCTTGACTAATCATATTTACTTCTATGCTTTACTTACTCCTGGTTTTAGAAGTGTCTATTGATTTGTACTTTGTTATTGAGATCATTCATTATGATTTTCCTTTTTGGAATTATGAGAGACCTTCAGGGGTCTATGGGTCCCTACTATGTATTGTTATACTCACCGCTGCATGAGCTTCACCCACACCGTGTGGTGTCTTATTCAGACATCAAACATCTTGGATGATACGTGATAGAGCTAAGACTACGTGGTACATGGAATAGATTGGCTAACGTGGTGAGCTATGGAGATGAATTGTACCTACACTTTATGTCGGATCCTTGGTGGATGATTCTGGAATCTATTTTCTGTTTTTCCGTTGTTGATGTACATTTAATTTAGGCTTTTATTCCAAACCCTTTACATTTGGTAAACACCTTTACTACTGCAGTTTAACTTCATGGTTGCATCTGGTTTTGATCTTGGATTGTGTGTTTGTACAGTTTTAAGGAATTGCCTTCCTATTTTTGGGATATTCATTTCCGGTGCTAGTCTCCAACCCATGGCCTATTAATGGTAAGCTCGAGGTAGTAATGGCACGGGCCCTAGGGGACGAGTTGTGACACATATGAAAGGGAACTTGGTTACCATTGTCTTGAGGAAAAATACTAATAGAATACATGGAAGAATAATTTTATAAGTGGTCTCTAATGAGTTTGTTTACCTATATTGGCTTGGGAGTGGAAGTGGATTGTGGATTGGTGTTCTTTAATTTAGTGGACGCTAAATAATCTTTCTATGAGAGTGTTTTTCTTGAGAATGTGATAGACACCCAGTTAAACCATGTTGGTAAACTCCATTATGGCGGGGAGACATCAGGTGAATGGTCTAGGACTCCTAGGGGAGGTTTGTGATTACATAGTACGTTGGTTCTCCCATTTTCACAGATATTTGAGCGGATGGATAGCGGTCATAGTTGTAAGGCCCGAATCTTAAAAATTACTCAGTTTTGTGTTATTTATCATGAATTAATAGTAAATAATATTTCCTTTTATAGTTTTAGTTAATTAGGAAAAACACCTACAATGTAAACCCATACATTAAAAAGTGACACTTTTACTGAGAATCCATTTTTTTACTGTATAAAAATCTTTAAAAAATATTTTATCTGCCATTATGAATTTTTTTTACAATTATCCCCTTGATGTAATAATTTTTCCTAATCATCCTTTAACACTATAAAAACAATTTTAAAACATGCTATGTGTAAAAAGCTCAATAAGGGACACTAATAAAGTAAATCATTAGTCAATTGAAAATGTGAAAACCAATTGAAGACCTTTTTTTAAGAAGAATTAAGAGTCATATAAAAATCATATAGGATCCTTGTGGAAACATTAACATATAACTATTACATTCACCCTTAAAAATGTAATAACCATACCATCGAAATCTATCTTCAGAGAACCCAATGCATGGGAGAGCTATAATGGGTCACACCATTCGTATAAGATGTATCAGTCACACCCATTTCTCATGATCTATAATAGGGATCAACCATTTTTATAAGTTATATCGGGCCCACCCATGATCTATTATGTGACTAAATCCATATTACATAATTTCCATTAATAAATCATGAATAAAAACATTTAAAACTCAATTAAACCCATGTGTACAACACATTATCATTTCAAAATATCCTTTTCTTTTTAAAATATTTTAAAATCTAAAAACTATGCCCGTAATAATGAAAAAAATTTCATTGGAAATATATATAAAAACATAACAAAGTAACAATAAATAATTAAACATCATGAATGTGGTAAATTATATTTAATCCATATATGATAAAAACATTTTTTTGACCTTTTTAAATATATTTTAAAGAGAATTTTTAAAAGATGTTTTTGAAAAGAATGTACAATATATAAAACATAAAAATTATACCTTTTTTAAAACATTTTAAAGATATTGAAAAATAGCTATTTCCAAACATTTCTATTCTTTTGAATACACCCATAAAACTTATTTCAAATAAATTGATATAAAATAGAATTTTTTGGAAATTTAGTGTTTTAAATATTTAAAAAATGTTTATATAGTTAAGATGTCTCTTACCTTGAGTCAGACTCATCACATAAAATATTTGTCTTCCTGAATAATAAAAAGAGGTTAATTATTTACTTTTTTGATGAAATTTTTAATTTATATTATTATTTTTATAAAAATTATTATCATGTTTCGATAATTACATAATTATTTAAGATCAATTCATATGTTTTGATGATATTCTATACATGATTCCAAAATGACGTGGGTACGATGTCAATAGTTAAGGCAGTAATTATGCTATAATCTCTTGAATAATATCTATGATATAATATAACATATTATACCTCAACTTTGCTTTTTAATTCATCCATTACAAATGGATAATAAAAGTGAACTAAATTACATTCATGGAGACAGTATGTCATATGTACCTGAGTGTAACGTTTCCATTTTTAAAAGATCAATACCAAAATAGGTTTCATATAATTTGATATTTCCAAAATTATAATAATATCATATATATCATATTATTTCTTAAAATATACCTATATATGTTATCATTTTGGTTTGGTGATGAAGATTGAATCACATTTTTTGGGCGAGGTGATACTTCACATGTACGCATGAATGACGTTACAATTTTCTTGTGCATTGAAAGGTAGGAATTTAAATAATATAGTATAATTTTATAATTATAAAAATGATATTAATATCATATATAAACTTTAATTCCATAATAATAACTACAATTGTGATTTCGTTATGGAAAACCAATTATATTATCTCTTGAGGTGATATTCTGCTGTACACACAAACGATTAATTATTATTCTAATTGATGGAAGTGGAGATAGATTTAGGTTATGTTATTAAAATTATAACATACATGTATAATTATTAAAGTATTTTAATTATTTCATAAGAGATGAATAATATTTTAAGGAAGTGGTAGATAAATAAAATAGAAATTGTTAATTAAAAATGTTACCTCTTCTGACGACAATCTCCTTTGATTATCACCAATATACCTATAAGAAGTGTGTAGTGCTAATAACAAAGGCACCTATAAAGTGTTGAGGGATTACATAATTGTATTTTGAAAAATATATACTAAAAACTATAGGTATTGATGTATGAATAAATTAGAAGAATGAGTTCCCTTTTATAAGAGAGTGGAGGGAAACACTTCGAATTCTTCCTAATATTACGTTAATATAAATTAATTTATATTAAAAATGGTTAAAAAATATTTATTTATAATATTTTATGATTAATGGACAAAATAAATTATTGTAATGAAAATTATATCACATTTTGACTATTTTTTAATTCGAATATTTTTTTACCCTTATGAAACCTTTTTAATTCATACCATGAGATCATGTAATTTACACTTTTATGATTAATATAATTACAATAAAATGCCAAAATAACAAAAAATGAGTCATTTATGAAATTTGTAGACTTATTTTATTTTATTGGCTAAATATTATATTTTTATTAATTTTATATCATTTAAATAAATATTATTTATTTTAAATTATATTTAATGTCCATTTTGACACTAGTCCTTACATGACCTCTTAAAAATATCACAACATCTTGATATATTTTAAAAAAAACATTAATAAATCAATAACATGTAAAATTAATACATAAAATTCGTGTATAACATTAATTAACTGAAATAATATTTATTTTAATATTTTTAATATCATTTATTTTATATTTCCTTCAGTTAAACAATTAAAGCATAATCATTAAGTTAGAATTTAATTTAATTATTTCATCACTAAAATTTAAAATAAATATCATGATTAAGATATAAATATTATATTTCAAAATACTATTTAAAGTGGAATATTTCCCCTATAAAACACCACATTAAAAATATTTCACTTTTTAAAAACATGAGTATGGAAAAATAGAATATTTTTTGAAATGAATAATATAAATTTCTTAATGTCATAAATGTGGCACCAAAAGCTCATACAATTTTTCCAATGATGATTTTTTAAAAAAATAATTTATCTAATAAAAATAATACAATAGTTAAGGGATATTTATAATTTTATATTCAACTTTAATAAACAAATTTACCCTTAACTGTGGTAATAATACAAATATTACTAATGTTACAATTCATATATTCCAAAATTAATAGGGACTTATTTAATAAATTTTTATCTTCTAATTCCAAATATTGAAACCATTTTCAAAATTCAAAACAAAAAAAATTGTCTACAATAAATTTATAATTACACTCTTTGATGAATCGAGAAAAAATGTTTTTAAAGTAAAAACTTTCAAAAAATTAAAATGTTTTAGTATCCATATTCCATATGAAATTTATTTAAGATACCGAAATTGAATTGAAAGTTAAAAAATTATTGAAATTATATAGTAAAACCACTCAAATATGTAATTTATCACTATAAATACATTTAATGAAAAGGTAGTTTTCAATTATATTGCAGTATTTTCAATATTCATCAAAACATGAAACATTACAAATAAATAGAAATAAATAAATTTTTGATATTAAACTTTCAAATAATTATTTAATTTTTATCATGTAAAATTTATTAATGTGCCAAAAACTATGTTTAAAACAAATGTGCCATCAAAAGGTGATAAAACTACGTTTTTTAAAAATATATCTTTTATCTGTAAAATTCGATTAGTTCTTATATAATATCTATAAAGAACATAATATAAATTTTAAAAATTAAATTTTAAATTATATATATATCATTAATTTAATTTGAAAATAGAAATTATTTTATTTATCAGTATAAAATACACTTGTTCACATTAAATAGTTTATCAGGAAAACATTTACATTTAATTTAAAAAGGGTATTACATTCAATTAAAATTAATTTATAATCAAATAATTAATTATATATACATGTATAAACCATATATTTATAATTTATTTAATCATGTTCATTCCTTCCATTCTAAAGGCTATGTTATAATAGTAACATAATGACATTTAGTTGTTCATTTTTGAATGATGTGTCTTATCATGGATGCTATCAAACATAGTATTTTTTCAAAAACATCGGATGTTACATTTTATCTAATTTTTGGAATTTTATTCATAATAATATTTAATTCAATCACTTTAACTGTGGTTTCACGTTTCAAAATAGTTTATTGAAATAATATAATAGAAAAAGGATTAATGAGACTTCTAATTTAAAATAAATAAAGGGAAGTATAAAGTTTAGTTGAGATAAGACATAATATGGATAGATGTTGGAAAACATGTAAATAGAAGAGAAATAATCAATCAAGTTAAGATGGATTTTTATTTAGAATGTGCTAATGATAAATTTAACTATCCCAAAATCATAAATATGTGATGGGTAAAGAAGGTCATTGATTTCTCCACAATAAAAGCAAATAGATAAAAAAAATTATTCAATATTATTCTTTTATAAATAAGGAACTATTTTAATACCTGGACCAGGAATATATGGAAATATAATAACTTGATATGTATATATTTTTCTATTAATCAATTTTCACCAAAAACTCGTCTTTTTCTCCAAATGATTAATTTTGGAGATACATTTTTCATGTCTAAAGCACTAGAATCAACTTTTAAGGAATAACAAAATCCAAAAAATAATAACAATACATTATTCCATTCATCAAATATTAAAAAAATCCTATCATGATATATATCAATTCTCAATTAAGAATAAACCATTATTTATATAAAAACTACTTTTAATCTCTAAAATTAAATTCTAATACCCAGAGTTTAACAAATACCATTAAATAAATAGCAATACATAGAATTAAAATAAAATATTTAATAATATTGAAACCCAAAAAATATTTGATCACATAGACATACAAACTAGTGTTAACATTTATCAACAAATTACATCAATATATCTTAAAATCTCCTTCCACAAATGTAATTTCTTAAATCACGTAATCTCAAAGTATGATATCCATTTCCATAAACTAAATGAAAAATAATAAAATCAGATTTTTATCTAAAAAATAATCCAACCATTATTTCTTCAGTACAATCTCACAATAGTATATTTACCTTAATCATACAATGTTCCCAAAATAATGAACAACTTCCGAAATATCATTTATCACATAATCAAAAAATCTTTTGTAAATACCAAGGTTATATTTTTGATAAAAAATATGTTTCAAAATTTAACATAAACATTATCTTTTAGATAGTTTAAATAAACAATAGTCTCATAAAAACAATAAGATCATGTATTTTAGTTGTAAGTAATTCATAGTTTTCACCATTCGGTTGTGTGTTCAATTCACGCGACCATTCAAGACATGATGGGTTATCACCCATCCAATGGGTAATCATTTTAATAAGGCTAAGTAATTATAAATTTTAAAATATTAATTAAATGTGAGGAACATCCAAAAAATATCCTTAATATGTTTTAACCTCAATGTTTATCTCATAATTTTAATTTTTCATCCAAAAATGTGAAAACCCATAACTACTCAAAAATGTGTCACGACCCATCCTCGGGGCCCGTTCCGTGACAACCCCATGCCCTCCATACATAGTCCAGGGGCTGGCAACTAGCACCAAAGGCATAAATCCCAAAAAAAGAGGGAAGGCATTGCCTTTATAAAATCACACACACAACAGACTATGCTAGTGTAGTAAGCCCCAAGTAAATAGGAGTAAAAAAGTAGGTGCTGAGAAGTAAATGGGCCAGTATAAAAACACAACTGAAAGTAAAGTGTAGCTGAAAATGTATGTACAACAATAGTAAAGTAAAACAGCAACATCAAGTAATCCTCTGGAAATCCTAGCTGAAGGGTGGGTACAGATAGTCTCCTCAGCTCCTCAGGTCTGGCCGTCCGCTCCGGGTACGTCATGCCAAGTGGTCCACCTCTGGGTACCAACGAGCTCCACATTCCTCCACCTAAATAAATTTTTTCCATCTTCTACATCCAAAACAACGTAGTGCGGGCATAGCCCATGCAGGGGTGAGTATACAACACTCAGTAGGGACCCCGAGACCCCCAGAGGACTCACAGAATCCATAAAGGATAAACCACAAAGGAAAGTTACAATCACAAAGTATCAACTGACCCTACATAGGTATATTCCCATACATATACCTATTTCATCATTTATAGTTCATAAGCTAAAACCAACACGACCATAATCCAACTGCATAAAAACCTCAAGAGGAGAAATCCCAAAGGACCGCCTCATCAAGAGGAATTCAACGTAGTTGACGGAACGTCATACGGACGTCCGGTCCTTATGTTATGGGTGTTTCCACTGCAAGGCCCCGGTTGGTTTCGTGTTCGAACCAACCCGGCTGTTCCCAAACTTTTCTGAAACCTCACGTGTAATATACCGAAACGACCACCTGAATCCAAGGATTCTTACACACCTGACAGTGCGTCGATCAGAGTCTGTATCTGAAGTTATGGGAAAAAGACCAAAAACAGTCCGTAGTGGGGGGTCTGGCCCTGGGCCGACCCGACCCCCCCTGGGTCTTCCCAAACTGGGTGACCCGACCTGGGTCCGGCTCCAGCCTAGTGGGCGCGGCCCGGCACGGCCTACGTAGCCCAGTCAGCGTGACCTGCCCTGGCTCGGCCGGTTGGGTGAGGGCTCGGCCTGCGGGCCTAGCGGGGGGAACGACCCCCTTGTCCCGCGGACGCAGCTCTAGGCTGGTGCCGCAGTCTCCCTTGGATCCCACATGGCCAATGCCATCTTCCCCCGCCCTGCCTGGGGTTTCCATGGGCTACCAGAGTCATTCCGGTGTTCCGATTTTTCTCTCTTCTACTCCTACAGTCATCTTCGGACCCGTACATCACTACGAAGGCCTCCAATTGCCATTTCAGTCCTGCTTCATCGTCACAAAATATTCCACGCATTAAGAACAAAATAGCAGTGCATTTGGACTTGTTCGTTAGTCCGTACCGACCGCGTTAGTGGTTCAATTCATTATCCAACAATTAAATGCCATGACGAGGGAATAAATCTCATAATGAAATACAAAAATTCCCCTATCTCAACAAATAGATGATGAACGTTAGCGTTGCGGTAGACTGCATCATGGGGAAGGGTTCGTAGGCATCGTTGGAGTGCACTGAGGAGGAAGCAGCGTCTCCTCTCTTATCGCGGAGAACGGGATTGGTGGCACATTGTTGTTCTTCGATGAACTGGCGTTCTTTGTGGTTCGTCGTTTGAGGTCAGCATTCTTTCAGAACCTCAAGAGTTCTCTCGGTCTTCCTCGCACAACGAAAGATCTCCCCCTTCCTAAAATAATAGGCTCTTCCTATTATTTTATTACACATGCCAAGAAACTCTCCAAAAATTAAATCACCACATTAAATAAAACGTGTTGATAATCAATTAAGGAAGGGATAAGGAAGGTCCCCATTTGTTAAATGAATTATAAATTAAATAAAAATGAGGGAAAGAGGAAAGATCCTCAAGAAATTGTTGGTTGACATGAATTAATGGAGTGAGTTGGAGAGATTGGATTTTAATGGGGGTTTTCCGATTTAATGAGGGGTTTTTAATGATTTTAGAGGAAATTAAGTGGTTGGGGCTCGTGTGGTCCCCACCTCTCTAACATCCACACATGGTTAGTTAGGTGGATGTGGGCCCCACCCTTAACTACCTATGGAAAGGAATAACCACCTTAAAAATTAAAAAAATTTCTGACAATTTTTATTTACTTATTAAATAAACCACTAATAATTAACTTATCTTCCATTGAAAACGCAATTATGGTAAGGATCACATTAAGCAATTACTGGAATTGCGATTAAATCGGTTCCCTCAGATTTTATTTTTGAGCACTAGTTCAAAATGTAGAAAAACACGCTCGTTCTTTTACTGAATGTACCCGAGTTAAACATTAGAAATTGATTCCGGGCACACCGGGCCTCGGAATCAAGCGCCTTCAGAATCCACAGACTCATAAAATTCCAAATAATTTATGAAATAAAAATTACTTGAAATTTCTAGGTCTTTATATTACTCCCACCTCAGGGCTTTACATCCCTGTAAAGCTACATCATAAACTAGGGGGAAAATAAGGGTATCGAGCAAGCATTTGAGCCTCCTGCTCCCATGTTCTCTCCTGGAGGTTCCTATGCTGCCAACGAATGCGTTCCAGAGGTATCGACCATCCAAGTATGACTCTCTCTGGTCGATTATTGATCTCCACTGAGACCTCCGCAAATTTCTCCCTGTCACTGATGTCCAGCTCCCCATGGTCGATGATATGCGTCAGGTCGTGCACGTATCTCCTCACCTGAGATACTTGAACGACGTTGTGCACCCGGTGCAACTGAGGTGGAAGGGCGAGGTGGTTGGACACCTAGCCTACCCTGCTGAGGACCTAGAATGGTTTAATTAAGCTTAGAGATAACTTGTCGCCCTGGACAAATCTCTGTAATCCCCATTGAGGTGAGACCCGTAAGAAAACGTGGTCTCCATCCTTGAACTCCAGTGGTCTCCGCCTCCTATAAGCATAGGACTTCTGTCTACTCTGTGCAGTCTTCATCCGCTCCTGAATGATCTTCACCTTCTCCTTCATATCCAGATCCATCTCTGGTCCTACGAGTGTTGATTCACCAGGGTCAGTCGAGCACAGAGGTGATCTACATGGTTGGTCGTACATTGCCTCGTATGGTGCCATCCCGATGGTGGAGTGCTAGCTGTTGTTGCACCCAAACTCCACTAAGGGTAGGTGATCCTCCTAGCTATGACCAAAATCTAGGACACATGCATCGAGCAGATCCTCGAGTGTCTGAATGGTCCTCTCCATCTGGCAATCCGTCTGAGGGTGAAAGGCAGTGCTTAGGCGTAGCTGCGTCCCAAAAGCCTCATGCAACCCCTTCCAAATCTAGGAAGTAAAGTAAGCATCTCTATTGGAGACGATAGATGATGGCACACCATGAAGTCGTATTATCTCCTAGATTTAGAGGTGTCCCGTACTCTTTACAGAGACTTGCTCCCTGATCGGTATGAAGGGGGATAACTTAGTGAGTCGGTCAACAATCATCTAGATATAGTCGTGTCCTCTGGAAGTACGTGGGAGCCCTGTCACAAAATCCATGGATATCCAATCCAACTTCCACTTTGGGTCCTCTAAGGGAGGACCAAGCTTGCTGGTACCTGGTGCTCCACCTTCACTTACTAGAAAATGAGGCATCGGGAATCGAACTCCTCTATATCCTTCTTCATAACCAGCCACCAGTACTATCGTCTGAGGCCCTGGTACATCTTCTCTACTCCAGGATGTACCGCTAGTGGGGAAGTGTGAATCTCCCTCAAAACTTCCTCTTGTAGTGCAACTGGTACAATGGTATGACTCCTGAAGTGGATGATGTGCTCCCCTCCTTCAGAAAATCCATCAGGTGCCAGCCCTAAGGATATCTGAGCACGTCGCGCCTCACAGTTGACGTTTCCACACTGTGCCTCTCTGACCCACTGAAGTAGTGTATGAGTGACTGTGAGGGAAAATATATAGGCTTCCACATCTCTATCCATGATGGATATCTTCAAAGCGGCTAACTACTTCGTCACCTCTCCAAGTAGCTGAATGTACGATCTTCTACTGAGTGCATCAGCCACAACCTTACCCTTCCCAGAAGTATAAAAAATCTCAAATTCATAATCCTAGAGGAATTAGAGCCATCATCGTTGTCTCATGTTCAGTTCCTTCTGTGAGAAAATGTACCTGAGACTCTGGTGGTCAGAGTAGACTGTAAAGCACTCTCCCATCAGATATTGCCGCCACATCTTTAGGGCGAGGACCACTGTTTCTTACTTTAGGTCATGGGTATTGTAGTTCTGCTTGTGATTCCTCAACTGTCATGAACCGTAAGTGATCACTTCCCTCTCCTACATCAGGACAGACCCGAGTCCGGTCCCTAATGCTTCACTGTAAACTATGTACCCTACACCCTCCTCTAACAGCCTCAATATGGGCGAACTGGTAAATCCTTGCCTGAGCTATTGAAAGCTCTAATGACATGTTTCTGACCACACGAAGGGTTTCCACTTCTTCGTCAAAGCTATAAGTGGTGTCAAAACTCTGGATAAGTTGGGAACAAATATCTGATAGTACCCAGGCAGACCCAAGAAACACCGCCCCTCCGGCATGCTCATGGGTGGCTCCCAAGAAAGTACTGCCTCGATCTTCACAGGATCCACAGAAACTCCTACTTATGAGATGATGTCCCCAAGAAGTGATCCTCTCGAAGCCATAACTGGCACATTGAGAGCTTACCATAAAGCTGGTGCTCTTGGAGTGTATCTAGTACAACCCATAAGTGGTAGGCGTGCTCCTCCTTGGTAGTCGAGTAAATCAAAATGTCGTCAATGAAGACTACGAAAAGCCGATGAAGGTAGGGATTGAAGATCCTGTTCATGAGACTCATGAACACTGCTGGAGCATTGGTCACACTGAAGGGCATGACCAAGAACTCATAGTGGCCATACCGACACTTGAAGGTCATCTTCTGCACATCCTCGTCAAGAACTCTGAGCTGGTGATAGCCTGACCTGAGGTCTACCTTCAAGAACCATTGTGCTCCCTTGAGCTGATCAAAGAGGTGGTCAATCCTCAGAATGAGGTACTTGTTCCTCACGGTCACCTGGTTCAGGCGACGGTAGTCGACACACATTTTCAAGAACCCATCCGACTTCTTTGCGAATAAAATCGGAGAAGCGGAGGGTGAAACACTAGGTCGGATGAATCCTTTCCCCTGTAAGTCCTCCAGCTGTACCCGCAGCTCACGAAGATCGACAGGAGCCATCTGATATACCGGAGTAGATATCGGTGATGTCCAGGGGTAAAGGTCTATGTAAAAGTCTACCTCCCTATGAGGAGGTAGTCCTGGAACATCATTAGGAAAAACATTTGCATACTGATCCACCACAGCAAGAAAACTAAGGCTCCACACATGAAATGCTCCGAGGATGAGACTAGCCATCTGATGTGTGATCGGCTGCCCACTCCTCTACGTGATTCCATCCTGTGCTGCGAAGGTTCCCCTATCACCAGTGAAGGTGAACCTGGTCCTATCAGTGTGGACCCACCGCACCTTGAGCCCAATACAATCGATCTGAGCATGGACTGTAGATAACCAGACCATACCCACGATGACGTCATAGGGCCTCAACGCTGCTACAAGAAGATCCCAACCGAAGCTCTCTCCTCCTAGAGTAAGTTCACACTTCCAAAACTAGTGCGTAATCGTCGAGTCTACTCCCGTAGGAGTCTCTAGCCGTATGGATTGATCCAACGGCTCTATCAGAATCTCTGAGATCCGAACAAGGGAAGCGGCAATAAAATAATGACTCGCACATGTGTCTATAAGAACTGCAGCAAGGGTGTAGTAGACAAATATAATACCTCGAATAATCTCAGATGCGCCATGGTCGTAAGCCTCTGCTACCTGGAACTGAGCCTGCCTATGCCTGCCAGCTCCCTGTGGTCGGGGTGGACCTCCTGGGGGTGGTGGTGGTAGAACCTCAAAGCGTCGTCCACCACCCGCTGCTCAGCCAGCTCCTTTGCCTCGTCCTCCTGCTCCCAGAGGACCTCCAGGGTCGATCCTCTACCTCTACTTGGGAGGTCCCTCAACTATCTACTGCTCGTCTGTATGGTGGGTCAGGCAGTCATGAGCCATGTGGCCCTACCCGCCACATGCATAGAACTGTTTTATCCTCGTAAGGCTGGATCTACGCCATGTACCCCGCACAGCCAAACCTATATCCTATGGTCTCCCACCTGACGGCCCGGTCCGCTTGGACCCCTGCGACATCTGTCAACAACTGGCTGTAGAAGTCACCACTCTGTGCCATCCTATAGTGGTTCTCGCTGCTGGTGGCTGCTCGTTGAGAATGCTCTCCACTAAAAGGCTCGCACCAGCAACATTTTTTTGGGATGCTAAGGGGAATCGTCAAAGCTCTGACCTCATTCCATAGTCCCTTCTCAAAGGTCTGGGCCCGGAAGAATGGGTTCCATACCATGTCAGTGGAGTAGCGCGAGAGGTCGGTAAATCAAAATGAGTACTGGGCTACTGTCATGTTGCCCTGCCGTAGCTGTAGTAACTCCTGGATGCACACTGCACAAAGGGTGGTTGGAACTACCTACGAGCAGAAGAGGCTCTTGAAGTCCACCCAATGTTGAGATGCATTGTCATTCACCTGGAGCATCAGGCTCCACCATCTACCTGCTGATGCGTGCAGGATACTCATGGCAAGGATCACCATAAGGTCTACTGGTGTCCCTACCAATCTGAAGACTCTGGCGATAGCCTCTATCAAATCCCCGGCTTCCTGATGATCTGTATCACTATGGAACCTGGGCGGCCTATGTCCATGAAACTTGTGAAATGCGCTTAGGTGGTGTGCACTCTCCGCTACTGGGGCTGGTAGGATCAATGGCCCAGCTAGTAGTGGTACCACTGGTGCCTCCGCTATAATGGGGCCCTACACTGAGGCCTCATCACTCGGCGGGCTAGCATCCCGCATGTAACTATAATCCCTAACTGGATGCCTTCGTCAGGCTATCCTAAAATGAAACAGGTGCGCCACGGATAGTGCATTGTATTAGGTGAGCTGACATAAATTAATCACCAAGAAAACTTTTGAAAGGAAACACACACACAATCAGTGTTTTCGTGAACTAGTCAGAAATCAGAGGTTAGGGTCCTGGTGTGTGGATACGTTGTCCGCAACACCAAAACTAGACTCCCTGGACTGAAAACCACACTCAATACTCTTAACACTATTGGTTCACAGAAAGGAAAGATCAATGTCCTGAGTTATCTGGTAGAAACGTCTCCTCTGATACCAATTTTTCACGAACAGTCCTCGGGGCCCATGTCGTGACTTCCCGAAGCTCGCCTTCAATAGGTCAGGGGATGGCGACTAGAACCAAATGCGTAAATCCCAAAAAAGAAGGAAGGAATTTCCTTTATAAAGTTACACACACAAGATTGTACGCAAGTGTAGTAAGCACTAAGTAAATATGAGTACAAAAGTAGTTTCTAAAAAGGAAATGGGCCAGTATACAAACCCAACTAAAAGTACAGTACAACTGAGAAAGGATGTACAACAGCAGTAAAGTAAAATAGCAACATCGAGTCGTCCTCTAGAAATCCCACCTGAAGGGTGGGTACAGATAGTCTCCTCAGCTCCTCGGGTCCGGTCTTCTGCTCCGGGTACGTCCTGACAAGTGGTCTACCTCCACGTACCATCCAGCTCCACAGGCCTCCACCTCAATCAATGTTGTCTGTCTTCTGCATCCAACACAACGTAGTGTAGGCATAAACTGTGCAGGGGTGAGTATATGATACTCAATAGGGACCCCGATATCCCTGAAGGTATCACAGAATCTATGAGGGATAAAACTTAAAGGAAAGTTAAAATCACTTAGAATCAAATAACCCTACTTAGGTATATTTCCATACATATACCTAAGTCATCAATTACAGTTCTTCTCCAACTCTCGAGCCCATGTACAACCAGCCCACAAAGAAAACACAACCCAGTCCACATATGAAAGCACGACCCAGTCCACACTGGAAAACAAGTCAATCACATTGTTGATAAAGATTGAAGTCAAGACTCAGATCACATAGGTATACAATTCGTAAATAAATAGATATGATCAGATTTAACCGCTGATTCATCTAAGCTGTCCTACCCATGTAGGAATAAAGACTAGATAAGTTGTATGACCCACACAAGACACAAGACCAGGTACTCTGCCGAACCCACACAGGATACAAGTACAAAGGTCAATACAACCGGACGCACATAGGATACAAGAACAGTAGTCATCGCCATCGAACCCACAGAGGATTCTAGTACGGTAGTCACCACTGTCAAACCCATGGAGTATTCCAGTAAAGAAGTTGATGCAGTCGCAGCCAGCTCTAAGGTTCCTGCACAAAGCATGCTCAATTCCGGGAGGGTATGCTCCTCGAGCAAAAGATTCAATACATCAAATGTCACGAAGTCCATTTTTGATGTATCCTAAAGTTCTGTCTCTTCTGAAGAAACACAACGCGATAGACGGTGCGTCAATCGGAGGCCCGGTCTGGGAGTTATTGGTTTTTCCATTCCATGGGTCTTGTTGGTTTTTAAGCTAATACCAACCCGAACATAGTCCAACTGCATCCAAAACTCAATCGGAGTAAGCCAAAGGACTGTCTCATCAAGAGGATTTCAATTCAGTTGACGACACATCAAACGGACATCTGATACTTAAGTTATAAGCATTTCCGCTCTAAGGGCCCGGTTGGTTTCAGTTTCGAGCCACCCGGTTGTGCCTAAAATTTGCAGAAACCCTGAGTTTAATATAATGAAATGACTGCCTCGATCCAAGGATTCATACGCAACTAAAGGTGCATAAAATGGATGTTTGTAGCTCATGTTATGGGAAAAAGACCAAAATGGTTCAAAGTGCAGGGTCTGGGCTTAGGCCGACCCGGCCCAACCCCCCCCCCCCCCCCCGGGTCGGCCCGAACCAGGTCGCTCCAACTCGGGTCCGGTTCCGGCCTGATGGGCGGGGCCCGGTCGGGTGTGGCTCGGTCCGCGTGACCCCCCCAGCCCGGCCGGGGGCGTGCTGGCTCGGCCGGTAGGCTGAGTGGGGGGCGTGACCCCCCCTGCCCCGTGGACGTGGCGCCAGGCTAGCACCGTGGTCTCCCTTGGATCCCACGTGGCCCAGGATCCTTCCTCCGCCTCTGTGGCTGATGTCGCGATGGGCTGCTGTCGGCGGCCAGCCGCCAGGGGTTTCTGCGGGCCACGAGAGTCATTCCGGTGGTCCGATTTTGCTCCAATCTGCACCGGTGGTCATCTCGGGACCCATATAGCACTATGAAGACCTCTAATTTCCATTGCGGTCCTCCTTCATCGTCTCCAAATATTCCACACATTAAGAGAAAAATAGCGGTGGTTTCAGACTTGTTTGTTAGTCTATACCCACCGCGTTAGTGGTTCAATTCATCATCCAGCAATTAACTGCCATGCCAAGGGTATAAATCACATAATGAAATATAAAAATTCCCCTACCACAAAAATTGATGATGAACGTCGGCGTCACAGTAGACGGAATCGCGAGGAAGGGTTCGTAGGCATTGTCAGAGTGCTCCAAGGAGTAAGCGGCATATCCTCTCTTTTCATGGAGAAGTGGATTGGTGGCGTGTCATTGTTCTTTGAGAAACCATTTTCTTCTTCATTCATCATCGTAGGATGATGTTCTTCGAAAACCTCAAGGGTTCTCTCAATCTTCCTCACACAATAAAATCTCTCCCCCTTAATAAAATAATAGGCTCCTCTTATTATTTTATTACACACACCAAGAAACTCTCTCAAAATTAAATCACCAAATTAAATAAAACGTGTTGAAAATCAATTAAGGAAGGTAGAGGGAAGGTTCCAGTTTATTAAACGCATTGAAAATTAAATAAAAAGGGGGGAAAGAGAAAATATCCTCATTAAATTGTTGGTTGACATGAATTAATGGAGTTAGGTGGAGAGATTGGCATTTAATGGGGGGTTTGCCAATGTAATGAGGGGGTTTAAATGAGTTTAGAGGAAATTAAATTGTTGGGGCTCGTGTGGGCCCCACCTCTCGAACATCCACACTTGGGTAGTTAGGTGGTTGTGGGCCCCACCCTTAACTACCCATGGAAGGGAATAACCTCCTTATAAAATAAAAAATGTTTCGACAATTTTTGTTTACATATTAAATAAACCCCCAACAATTAACTTCTCTTCCATTGCAAACACAACTACGGTAAGGATCACGTTATGAAATTACCGTCGTTGCGAGTTCATCAGTTCCCTCAGATTTTAATTCCAAGCACCTGCTCAAAAGATATAAAAATCCGCTCATTCATTTACTGAACGTACCGGTGCTAAAATTTGGAAATTGATTCATGGCACACCAGGCCTCGGATTCAAGCACCGTTAGAAGCCACAGACTCGTAAAATTACAAAGCATTTAAGAAAAAAAATTCCTTGAAATTTCCAAGTCCTTACAAAATGAATGTCTCCAAAAATACCATTAAACCCCTTAAAATCCATAATATAAATCCTAAAAATGGATTCTATGAAATTTAAAATAGTATCAATATTAAATTTATAATCCTTGCATGATATCCATAAATCTTAAGAAAACATCCTAATCTCTAATGTTGTTTAGACCATTCTCTCATACAGACTGTAAGGCTCCCGCATTATGCATTACATATTATAGTATTTTTTATCAATAAATAAAATTGTATTATATTTTTAGTTAATAGTTTTAGATAATAACTAAAAAATCATTCAATGGAAACCCATACATTACAAATGTAAAATTTTACTCAGTTTCCATTTTTCACTATATAATGATCTTAAAAATTAAACGTGATTTCACATTATAAAAAAATTAACAATTATCCCCTTAATATCATCATTTTCCCTAATCAACATTTAACCCTATAAAAAAATTCTATATCATGTTATGAGCTCAAAAATCTCATTAAGGGACCTACTTATAGTAAATCGTTGATCTAGTGAAAACATGAAAACCTAGTAAAAAAATTCATAAAAACTAATTGGTTTCAATAAATAATCATGTAGGTGACATGAAAAATAATTACCATACAACTAATACATTCACCCTTAATAATAAAATAACCATACGTTTGAAATCCATATTCAGAGTACCCAATGCATTGGAGAGCTATAATGGGTCTCAAAATTCATAAAATCTATAACGGGATCACTTATTTCTCATGATCTATAATGATGATAAACCATTCATATAAGCTATATCCAAATCACATGGGATATATATAGGGTCTCAAACCTTATTATATCTTATAAATGGTCTAAATCGTAGATAAACCCCTTAAGAAAGATTTTAACCCCATGTGTAAAACACTTTGGATATCAAAATACCCATGTCTTTTAAAAATCATTTAAAATCTAAAAATTGGCCACAAAATAATGACACCATTTTCATTGGAATGAAATATGAAACATTACAAATGAAAAATTACTGTATTAAATTTTCAGGAAATATGGAAACATTGTTCATTTCATATTTGTCAAAAAATATATTTTGGACCATTTTATGAAAATATTATATAGAATCTTCAAAAGGTATTTGTAAAAAAATTGATTCACATAAAACCAACAAAAGATTCATTTTTGAAAAAATTTGAGTGATATTAAAAAAATTCCCATTTTATAATATTTACGTATAGATGAATGAATTTATATAAATCATTGTAAAATAATTTTTATATAAGAGAAATTTTCAAAAAATACATAATTAAAAAAAATTTAAATATGGTTTATTTAATTAAAAATTCAATTTTCTTATGATTGAATCATTATGTTAAATATTTATATTATTGAATAATAAAACAAGTTAATTATTTAAATTAATTATGAAAATATTAATTTTATTATTCATTTTTTATTACTTATTAACATGTAATAAAAATTACATAATTATTTAACTTCAGGCCATAGGTTTTGATGATATTCATAACATTATCTCATAATGAGTTTTCTAAAATTTAAATTTTCAAATAATAAATTATTCTCCCATAAGTAAAATATTATTAATGAAATAAATATAACATTTTTACCAGAATTATACTTTTAAATACATCAATTACATTTATATATGAAAAATGAACTACGTTACAATCCTGGAGAGGGTAAGTCGTGTGTATGAATGAGTAATGTTTCCATTGTCAAATGATCTATATGGAATGAATTTTAATATCAATTTTAATTTATTTAATTATAATAACATCAGATATATAATATAATTTCTTAAAATATACTAATTTATATTATCCTAGTGATGTGGTGATGAAAAATTAATTGCATAGCTTCATTGAGGTGATAGTTCACATGTATGAATGAACGATGATTTCATTTTCATGTGCATAGAAACCTATGAATTGAAATGATATATTATATTTTCATAATAAAAAATATTTCATTAATATTATATCTTACAATTAATTCTCTCATTAATACCATTCTGGAGTGACGGTGATGGAAAATGAATTATATCAGTTTCTCAGGTGGTATGTTGTCGTACACATTGATGAATAATTATTTTTCCATTTGATGGAAGTGGTGATGGATTAATGTGATTATATTAACCTAATAATATTTTATTTTACATATGATATTATATTTATTATTTCCATATAGATGAATAATATTTTATGGATGTGGTTGAAGAAATAAAAGATAAACACTTAACTAAAAATGACACCTCTTCTTTAGAAAATCTCCTCTTATTATCACCTTAACAATGCTAAGAAGTGTGTTCTACCAACACTAAATCCTCTAGAAAGTGGGAAAGGATAATTGTAATGGATTTAGGAATAAATTCTATGAACCAAATATGTATTTTATGTGTGATGAGAAAAGAATAATGGGTTCTATTTTATAAGAGATGAGAGGGCCACTCTTGGAAATCATCACAATATTAAATGAATATAAATTAATTCTATTTTCAAAATGGATAAAGAATGATTTAGTTCAATTATAGGATGATTATGGGTCAAAATAACATTATATGGTGAGGATGATATAGGTTTTTACTATTTTTTAATCATAGTATTTTTTAACCATTATTTGACCATTTTAATTATTACCATGGAATTTGTAATTTACACTTTGGCGGTTAATATAATAATTATAAAATTAAAAAATACTAATAAATTGATCATTTAAGAAATATTAAAACTTATCCAAATTCGGTAGAGTAATTTTATATTCATTTCAATTTTATTTCATTTAATAATATATTTATGATATTAAAGTTTCATTAACGTCGATTTTTGACACTATTCATTACATGCCTTCTTAAAAATATCCTGAAAACATCATATCTTCAAAAAACTCTATTAATGAATTTATAAAAAGTAAAATTCATCCAAAAAATAATGGATATCATTAATTCAATATAATTAGATATAGTTTATTATATTTAATATCATTTATTTTATATTTCCTTCGACAAAACAATTACTACATCACCATTGTGTAAGCCTTTAGAATTACCATATCTCCACTGAAATTTTGATATTAAATATTTTAATTAATATATAAATTTTATCTTTCAAAAGACTATTTATAGATGAAAATTTCCCCTATATTACCTCTATTATATATATATTTCACTTATAAAAATTGTATGAAAAAATTGACTTTTTTGAATTAAATATAAAAAATGGATTAACGTAATACATGTGTCTCCATGAGCTCAATAAAATAGTAACAAGAATTATTTTGGTTTTAAATTACACATAAAATAAAATTATTACATGTTATAGGGAAATTTTATTTTATTTATAATATTATTTTTTCTTTTAATTGCTTGATTTATCATTAAATGTGGTAATTATAATATATTACTACAGTTATATTCATATTTTATAAAAAAAGTCACATATTTTCTAACATATGAAATTTTAATTCCCAATATGTAATCTACTCTTCAAAATTTAAAACACAAAATTAGATGAAATGAATTTAAATTTAATCCCTTTGACAGATCGAGAAAATTGGTTCTTAAAGTAAAAACATTCATATGATTCAAACGTGTTTATATCCAAATTCAATGTAAAATTTATTCCAAAGAAATAAATTATAATAAATGATAAAAATTGTAATTATACTTTAATAAAATTAAAATATATAATTTTACACTATAATTAAATTTGATGAAAAAGCAGTTTTCAATAAAAATATAGTATTTTATCGATATTCCTCAAAAGGTGAATCATTTCAAAAAATAATCACAAATTAAAAACATGTAAATTTTGAAATTAATATTTCAATTAATTAATTTATTTTATTAAATATAATTTTTAAATGTTTCAAAATTTACATTTAATATAATTGTTCTCTAAAAATGCAGAAACATTGCCTTTTTTGAAAAAAATTTATTTTGTCAGTAAAATTTGGATATGTTCTTATATAATTTCTAGAAAACACATAAAATTATTATTAAATGATTTATTAAATATTATATATATATATATATATATAATTAATATAATCCAATAACGGAAATGTTTATATTTATTGGTATAAAATACAGTTTTGAACATGTAAATAGTTTTTCGAAAAAATAGATCATTATATTTTAAAAATGTATTAACTTTCATTTTGAGTTAATTATTCACCAAATAATTTATTATATATTAATTTTTAACCAATATATTCATTATTTTGTTAAACATGTTCAATACCACTATTGATGGGATGAAATATAATGATATCATAATAATATTTAGTTGTTCTTTTATGTACGATGTGAAGTTCATAAATACTATCGAACATGTTATTTATTTTTAAAAAGACACAGGATGTCACAACATGTATTGTTTTTCGGTAAAGTATGGGGATACAAAGACGTATCATTACATGAGATGTCAGTATTGGTGGTAGGGGATGATGAATTTGATTGAAAATTTAGTTCCATGGTGTGTCATTTGTCAGAATATTAAATGATAACACCAGATACCTGTTGGGTTGTTTCATCCATTACCCATTCTGGTATGTAATTGGGTTGATATTTTTAAGGATTCATTAATTGTATTTCCATATACACCTAGTGGGATGGATGCAATATTGTTTATCATTAATCGACTTATGGAATATGATCATTTCTTACTTATCATGGAAACACTAAAAATAGAACATCTTGAATACTTGAACTTCCAATAGATTGGGAGAAATAATGGGATTTCATATATGAATATAAATAACCGAGACATGAGGTTAACATGTAAGTTATTTAATGGTATTCAATAAGCGATGTATTACTAGTTGAAATTGATCACAAATTTTAATCAGTAGATGGACATATAGATAAATATATATTTCAATGTTCTTAAAAAATATTCTTTGGGATTTCATGATTGATTTGGTGGATATATTGAAAATTATTTTCATCTATCAAAATTTATCTATAAACATATTAATTAGGCTTCGATAAATATTGTTCCCTTTGAATAATTGTATAGGTGGCCTTGTAGATGTCATTAGTTCTAGGATGATTAGGGAGATAGTCCTAGTTTGGGATAAGTCTCATTGAAGAGATGATGAACATAGTTTACTTGATTCAAAATAAGTTGGTCATAATATAGAGATTTCAAAAATATTACATTGATCATTATCATAATGTCCTAGTGTTTGATGTAGGTGACTAGGTTTTTCTCATAGCATCACTTCGACTAGGACATCGTCCCTTGGGTAAAAAGAGAAAGTCTCCCCTATGGTTTCTTCTCCCCTTTGAGATCATGAAGAAACTCAAAATAGTGGCACATCAGTTATAAATTCAGTTTCTATTTTCGTCGATCCATGATGTGTTTCATTTTTACAATATAATTAGGTATCACCCAAAACACTCCCACGTTATTAAATTGGAGGATATTTATCTTGATATGGGTATCACGATTATTTATTATCAATATCATATTAGAGATCTCCAAGATATGGTGATACATGATAAAATGATTCATATAGTTTGGGTACTGTGGAAGTGCGTATGGGATAACCACTGTATGTGAGAGAAATGATGATTTATGTTGAAACAATCTCTTTTTCTTTCTGAGAGTCCATAATATTGATATCCTTTTTATGGATAAAAAATAATTTATTGTTGGGAGATTATAAGTTTCATAACATTATTAACGTTTCTTATTAACCTTTTTTTTCATTCAATGGCTATAACATTCATTTGTATTTTTTTAGAGTTTTTAGAAAAGTTTGGAATCACTTTTCAGATATTCATTGTAGCATTGTGTTTATGGAATATTATGAAATTTTTCCCAATAAACTGTGTGACCAACCATGTTCTTCTGGAAGGGGGAAAATGGTTTTACCAAACATTTATTCACATATCAAAACCATGAACCCCTAGAAAGAGCTTTTATGAAAGGTTTGAACATAATTAAACATACCATGATCCAAAACCATTCAACAAAAATATGAGATCATTATAGGGTTAAATTTTACTTATAACCAACCAACCTCCATAAAAAATTATTTTAGTTTTTAATACCATGAAATTTTGTTTTAATAAATCATGGGATGATGATCTGACCTATGATGTCTCCCTGATCTCTTATTGGCATGACATAATAAATTCCATGAATTCTAGAGGCTTCTCCCTCCAGATTCAAGGATGAATAACTTCATTCTTGAGAATCATCTAATGGTATACTAATTTTTTTATATAATTTTTCATTTTCATCATAACACCCCTTATGAAATATTCTCCACATATCTTGTTGGATCATAAAGAGTATTTGTATACCAGATCAAATGGATAATATATTGTATTTATTTTACATATAAATAAGGGATAATTGGGACTTGATTTAAATTTCCTCATCCTCTATTATCAAATCCAACTAATTCTACCACTATTATTCAGGTTGGTTATTCTATACTAAAGAGTAATTCTTTAAATTGAATATTTTAGTTGTAACATTTCATTTTTATTAATATTATTTATGTTATTTTTTGTTTAAATGTATTTATCAAAAATATAAGTGTTTTTAAAATGTTTTTTTATTAATAACTGGTATTCCACACCAAGTGTTTGATTAAATTATAAAATTGTATTTTTGATTTGGAAATAGATTTTCAAAACTTGAGGTGGATATGAGTTATCTTTAAATTGTTTTATAATTTATGTTCATGGTTTGGAAATGGATTTCGATGAACATGGAACATAAAGATCTTTATGTGTAGTGGGAACAGACATGTCACTCATAGTGTGCATAATGCCACTAATGATTTATTGTTATTTACATACCGTGGAAGGACCTGTTACTAGTTAGTACCAACATATTCGTAAGTCATGATTATTTTATTTATAATACATATTCCCAATGGCTGGGTCCCAATGTGTTGTTCTTGTTCATTTATAGGTTTTATATCGCTTGATGGATTTTTTTCATGGATTGTTGCACACATGTTTTCATAAGAGGTTGTATGACATGGTTTTTCATGATATATTATTTCTTGGATATGTGGTTACATTCATTCCTTTTTTTATGAAATTGAATTACTATTTTATCACTTATACATGACATATTCAATGATTTTTTTTATGTTTATGGATTTTATGAAAACCAAAGAAAATTTTTTTGTAATGAGTTTCGATTTATGAAAATTATATGAAAAACATTTTTTGTTTTAAAATATACAGCTATTGTATTCTTATTATTATACCTTGAATAGTATATGTGGAGGCACCATAATGGGATTTTTGCTTAGACCCTAATTTTCTTTGGGGGGGGGGTCTTGATGTTGTATTTCTAGACCATGATAATGTGAAAGTTGTCAGGTATCATGTAGGATTCTCTCCTTGTCACAAACTACGTATCAGGATAGTTTTGTGGTGATGATTTGTTATATAGTACATGTTAATTTTTTTGGTTATACATTTCATGATCTTTCATTTAGAAATTGGTTGTATGGTTCTTATTGTATCTCATTATTATATATTTTAATTTGTTTGTATGTCATGTTTTTGTTATATTAATGATTTTTTTGTTATATTTGTTATATCACACTATCTAAAGTTTAGAACTGGTGGTCTCTATAGTTGACCCAGGTTGGTCTGTAACATTGATATTAGAAATTTTTATATTGTATGTTTTTGAAATATTTATTTAGGTCAATGGAACCATCCCTTTAAATAAATTGATACTTTCTCCTTAATTTTAAATATATAGAAATATTCATTTCTTCTCTTTATTATAACAATTTTCAATATTGTAAAATCAATACACATTTCCTTTATCATTCATTCATGAGAAGGAGTTCAAAACTATTTCTTATAAAGGAGAAAATAATAAGATGATTAGATTATGTAATATATATATATATATATATATATTATTCACCTATTTTATTTTTTAAATCATTTTGCTCTACCAATTCATGAAATAAAATTTTAGATAACTAAAATTAATTTTGATAATTTTATTACTATTTCTTCTTTATTGTTAATTTATGTTTGGGTCAGTTAAACCACCTACATGAACAATGATACTATATTTTCTTACTAATTGTTACCAAAGAATAATATTAAATTGATATTTAATATGTTTAATATGTTAGTTATACTTAATATTATACTTTTATGATAACAAATATGTTAACTAAAAATAAACACATTATCTCTTGGATCTTATAGAAATATTGAACAGTGATATTTTATTTTTAACATTAGATACAAATTGTTATACATATATGGACCAGAAAACATCAAAATGTTTGATATAAGAAAAATTAAGACAATAATTGACAAAAAATAGTAATAATTGAAAGTATTTATAACCAAGTCAAAAATTTCTAGAATTTTAATACTGAATAGTTAGGTAGAATATTAAAAAAAATTAGGAATAGTGGTAAGGGAATTAGTGTCTCAATTTATTTTTAATGAATTATATTATTTCCACATTAACTATGTTCTTCTAGTATTATGTATTTACATTCCTATAGTAGTTTTATATGGAATTTACTCTTTTTAATATCAGTTTTATAGGTATTTTCCATTATTTAAACAATTTTTTTCTTCAAATCATTTTATTTTAATTTTTTTATTATTTCTTTTAACCCACTATATATACTTTTATTATATTTTTTTGTATCATCCTCTTATTTGATCATTATAATTACAGGTAGTCCCAATTTGTAAAATTATTTTATATTTATTGGTTGACTAAAAGCATTTGTGTATATGGTTTTTAATCTAAATTATTATTATTTTATTTATCCTCTGATGAAATCAAATCCATATTGTTTTATTCATGTTATGTTTCCTAGACATTTAACATGTGATGAATGGTGGACATAAAAATATATCTCCCCACAATACATTGGGTGATTATTTATATCTAATAAGATTATATATTTTATGGAACAACATGAGTCTATCATTATTCCCAATCTATTAAATTATCTTTGTACAAAAGTGTTATGCATGAGAAATATTTAAGAATTATTCATGTTTTGTTTTATGGATTTGATCTATTTGGTTATGATGTCCCAAGTAGATGTTATGGATGCTTTATTATTTTTTAATTTTTTTTATTAATAATTTTAAATTATTTCAAGATTAAAATTTATTTTAATATATTTTAACTATTAAATTATTTTAAACAATGAAAATATTATTAATGAGATCTCATGTTTTTCCGATGAACTATCTTGAAATTTATATGTACTTTTGGTTTCCTTATATATTTTTCTCTATAACTTTTATATTGAAATAATTGATTTCATGTTTGAATGAAATGTTATTATCTTTTATGATATAAAAATAATTTATTTAATGTGAATATATTTTCATTTCATTTAATTAATTTCATTGTCCAATCTATTTTTTATATTCTCATAAATCCTTTACAGAGAATTGTATGTTCATTCAAAATAATTCAATGACTTAAAAATTATTATGGATGATTAGAAAAAAAATTTAAAATATAGATTAAATTAATATAATTTTCCATTTTTTAAAAAATATGTAACATTTAGAGAGTTTTTTTAGTGGAAAAATGTCCATTTTTGAGAAGGGTGGGTATTATTATTTAATGGATTTTCATAATTCACTTAAACACTTAAACTAAATTTTGATTGTTATGTAAGTGAAGAAATATTTTATATAAATCATTTTATTATGGAATCAATTTTTATTCTAATAATAATTCCCCTTACATATTTAATGTATGGTGTCACTAAGTTATGGATTCGAGTATGGTATCAGTACAAACATATTTTTGAAGATTTGTGGGACCAATAAAAGAGTTTCTAAACCCATTATTTGAAATACACATGATTATTTAGGGGTATTCTATATAATTTATAGGGTAAGTAACCCTCTCATTTATCCATTGTTAGGGTTCTCCATTTATAGGAATGTTTACCATAAAATACCTATCAAAACAATGTTCATGGCCACCCACTATGATATCTAAAAAGTGATGACTGAATTATGAAATTATGGGTAATTCAACTATTATAGGTTTTATTGCATTATTGTTATTATAAGTGAATTATCTCAAAGAATATTAGTTAAAAAGTATAGGATTATTACTTTACCCATTGAATTCTTGATATTATAAAAAATATAATTTTATTTCCAATTTGGAGAAAAAACAATTTTTCCATATTTTTTTTGGGTTTCCAATAAGTTATGCTTATACTTACCACTATATGGGAATTATTGGACAAAGATTTTGTGATAATTTAGATATGATTTGATAGTGAAAATTATTAATACATAGTATATAGATCTTGTAAATATTTTTGGGATGGTTCTTTATGGCATGTCATAGTGTATATTAATGATAGTTGGTGTCAAATAATTTCTCAGGAGTCCTTAAATTGCGGATTTATATTTTATTTCTTTTTATTTGTATAGGTGAAATTATATTACATATTTTAGCCCATTGATTCTTTATCATGTGGCGTTACATTGTATAATTGATATCCTATACACAAGTATGTTATATATTGAATATATATATATATCTGTAGGGAATATTTTTTATATTGTGTACTAGAATTCCATAACAGTTTTAGGTTCTTATAGGATAAGGACTCACATATATGTTATGCATTATCAATGAAAGTATCCCTCCCTTGGCCTATTTTATGTAGGTTTGGTGTGTCAAAATTTTCTATGTTTCAGGTTATATGGGGTTCTGGTAGGTCATTTCATGATGAAATGGATTTTTTAGAATGACTTTTTGTGTAAGAGCATCTATTGAAATACATTTGATATTTATTTAGAGATTTATTAAAAAAATAGCAAGTATCCATTAGTTTATTTTACAAATATGGGATTCTATATTTAATATGGTGGACAACGTATCTATAATTTCTCTGACTTTTTCATTATGAAATTACATACTTAATATAAGTTTTTGTCTTATTTAGAAAACCATTATAATTCCCCCATAAAAATTAGATACTATTTTATTACACTAACGTAAAACATTATATATGAATTATTAATATACTATAATAAATTTAATACAGTATAATTTTTTAATTAGTAAATTTAGATAACAAATATGGAACTATATATTTATATACATCATGGTCCTCGAATATTATATTTGTTCTAAGCATAAAATATAAAACAATTAAAACATTTAAATTATAATTGACATTCTGTAAATTAATAATATATATTTAAGTAAAGGAATTTATGAAATGAATAATTATTCAAATGAAATCTAATTATAGGATGTGTGATGTTTGTATAACTATTGGAATAGTAACCTAAACATTAGAATAGTAATATGTCGAATTAGAACAGCAAAATCAAATTTTTGTATCTTATGAACTAAAAATATAATTAATTTATATTATATTGAATTTGTAAATATTATTAAATATTTTATAATAGTCATTTTGAAACAAAAAAGCATAAATTTAATTTTTTGAAAACATATATATTTAATTTTCATCCAAATATATTTTATTGATTAAAATAAAATTTTTTAATACAATACTATTTTCAAAAAAATTATAAAATACTTCCTATTTTATATAAATAATAATATAATGTTTTTTAATAATAATTAATTTTTTTAGGGTTGTAAATGTAAAATTCCACCCCTCTTCATTGGCTTAAGTTGTGGTAGAGGTGTTACTTGTCCCTAAGTGACATCACCATGGAACCAAAGGATGGAAATAAAGTCCAATGGCTTCCTGAATGGTGGGGGTGATTTTTTCTTTAAAAATTATATAAAATGTCCAAAAATATCTTTAAACAAAAGAACTACATGGTATATGTAAACAATGTATTACAATCATCCTCATACCAAAGAAAATAATAAAAATCATATAAATACAAAATCAAAATACCAAGTGGAATAATAAAACAAAAAAAAACAGAAGACATATCAACATAACTCCACATCCCTATGCCAATATATATGCTACAACTTCATGAGACCACCTAAAAGTCTTATGGAACAACTAAATAAATGATATGTTTTACCTTTACATATTTTACATAGTACAACATCTGAAAAAAAACTAATTCTCTAATGCTGGGGTGAGTAATAATACTATATATTCATTCCCCAAATGACTTACCTACACATTCCACTTGGATAAAACCTATTATCACATTTATAGAAAACAAGATATATAAATCCAAGGAACAATGAAACAATTTTTAGCAATCCAGACACACCGTTATCAAAACACATCATTCCCAAATCCACACATTTACTAGGAAATATGACCAACACATCATTACCCAATATACCCAACTCATATTTAAATAATACAATTCACCTTACATGGACGCATGCACATTTCAACTGTATTCATAAGTTAAACACACCTAATATCGGTGTACCCTTGATGGTTGAACATCATGTCTAAACCCTACCACATTTAAAGTTGTACATCACACCACATTCTAATTCATTTTGTAGTGGTAGTTCATGCCACTATTCATCCCATCAAACACATGCTTAATCACTTAAGCCAATAACCATGCAATCAATATTTACGAAAATCAAAAAAAAAACATTCCCATCAATAATTTCAAAAATGATATCAACCAACACATTCCAATCCATACTACCCTGCAATTTTAAAATCAAACAACCCATGAATCCAATCAAAAATTCCAACAACATGCCAAAATAACATCAATAAAACATCCATATATAGAAACACTCTTAATACATTATCCATCCCAAACCACACATCAATAGAAAAAAATATTATTTGAAACAAATTTTTCATAGAATATTTTCCATAAATCAACCAACCCATCAATTTTAAAATCAAAATTTTAAATTCTGATAACAAACAACATTTTACAAAAATAATTTTATTTTCCTGAAAATCCAAGAAAAATTTAGAATGTGTTTCCACCAAGAATCACACATCATGTTCATAACCAATTTCATGAAATCCAAATATTTCAAACAAATCCTTCTAGTTCTCAGAATAGGATTCGAGAGTGAAGAAACCTACCCTTAAGGTTTTTCTTATATTTCCAACATTTAAAACTTTCCACAAATCTAGGTGAAAATTCAACAAAATCGCCTTAGATCCCTCCCACTATAATCAAAAAGTTAAAATCACACCTTATTGGAAAAAAACAAACCTAGACTTATCGGAAGCATAACTATATCATAGAAAACATTTGATAGAGGATAATAGATGTAAGTAATGGTAGAAAATATCACGATATGAGAGTTACCATTGGAGATTTGGCTTAATATGTCACGACCCGACCTCGGGGCCCGTGCCGTGACTACCCCAAGCCCGCCTTCCATAGGCCAGGGGCTGGCGACTAGCACCAAGGCGTAAAATCCCGGTAAACAGGGAAGGCATTGCCTTTATAAGTAACAACCACCACAGAGTCAGCAAGCGGAAAGTAAAGTGCAGAAAAGTAAAGGGGGCCGGAATACAAGCCCAACTGAAAGTACAACTGAAAAGTAAAGAATAGCAACTGAAGAAAAGACGGCGGCCTCGTGTCGTCCACTGGCAATCCCACCTGAAGGGTGGGTACAGATAGCCTCCAGGCTCCTCGGGTCCCACGTCCGCTCCGAGCACGTCCCGTCCAGCGGTCCACCTCCAGGTACCGTCCCTCTCCACGCCCCAACCGTGATCAGCGCTGTCCGTCGTCTGCATCCAACACAACAAGGTGCGGGCATAGCCCGTGCAGGGGTGAGTATAACTACTCAGTAAGGACCCCGAGACCCCCGAAGGTCTCCCGAAATCCACAAAGGATATAGCACAAAAGAAAGATGCAATCACGAAGTAACATCTGACTCGACTTAGGTATATGCCCAAACATATACCTAAGTCCCCAATTCTAGCTCTGCTCACGAGCTCAAGAACAACTCAATCCACAAAGGCAAGCAAGACTCAAATCCACAAGGAGAGTAAACAGTAAATCTGCATAGGATAGTTCAACACAATCCACAAAGGAGAGTAACATAAGATTCAGCTCAACCAGGTATACTTTTTCAGATGACGTCAAAGATGATCACTGATCCATCTAAGTCGTCGGACCCACGAAGGATCGATAGGTACTAACCCCCGCAAAAGACCCACATAGGATCGGGCTCACACAGAACCAGTAGGCAGTGGCTCACACAGAACCGGTAGTAAGGACCCACATAGGATCGGGCTCACACAGAACCTGTAGCACTGATCTACGTAGGATCGCTGAGTGCAGTAGTCGACGCAGTCCACTGAGGATCTCTGCACAGTCGTCGCCGCAGTCCACGAAGGATCTCTGCTCTGCCGTCGCCGCAGTCCACAGAGGATCTCTGCTCTGCCGTCGTCGCAGTCCACGGAGGATCTCTGCTCTGCCGTCGTCGCAGTCCACGGAGGATCTCTGCTCTGCCGTCGAAGTCACAGCCAGCGCTAGGGTTCCCGCATGCAGCGAGCTCGTTTAGGAGGGTCCGCTCCACGAGCCGAGAGGCTGATACATCAACTGACACGTAGTCCGAAGTTGATGTATCCAAAAGTTCCGTATCGACAACAGGATCTCAACGCAACAGACGGCGCGTCAATCGGATGCCCGGTCTGAGAGTTATTGGCATTTTCGTCCCAGGGGCCCGGTTGGTTTTTAGGGAAAAACCAACCCGACCGTACTCCGCCTGTGTCCAATCCTCAGGCGGAGTATGCCAAAAGTTCCGTCTCACTTAGAGGAAACTACCACAGCTGACGGTACGTCGATCGGACGTTCGCAGCTCATGTTATGAGTGTTTCCGCTCCGAGGGCCCGGTTGGTTTCGTGTACGAACCAACCCGGCCGAACCCAATGTCTTCCGAAACCTTGAGTATAATATACCGAAACGACCGTATCGATCCAAGGATCGCGTAGCCACTGACGGTTCGTCAATCGGAGGTCCCAGGCCCAAAATATGGGCGAAAGACCGAAGAGGGCCCGAAACGGGGGTTCTGGGCCCGGGGCGACCCGGCTGGGCCGGGTCCGGTCCGGCCTGGGCGCGGCCCGGCCGACCGGACCGGCCGGCTCGGCTTCGGACGAGCGGCCGAAGCTACCGCCGCGGGTTTGACCCGCGGCTTGGAGGAAAACACGGCCCCGCGGGGGGGCCGCCTGTCACGCGGACGCGGCCGGGCCGCCGCGTCCCTCCCCGGTTCCGCGCGGCCGCGGAACCGGCCGCCGCCGCCGCGGCTTCAGCCGCGGCGGAACTCCTCGACGGCGGCGCGCCGGGCGCCGTCGCCTCCGGTCGCCGGCGCCGCCGCGCCGGCGACCCGCGCCGCCGCCGCCTTCCGCGGGCCGCCGGAGTTGCTCCGGTGGCCCGTTTTACCTCCCGTCTGCGCCATTGCTCCTCCCGGGGGCCGATCTTCACTGCGGGATCAACGGATCGCCCTTGCCGCACGGTTCGTCGTCGTCCGCTAAATCCGCACAACAAAAGATCGGCGGAGGGTTTCCGGGTCTTGTTCGTTAGACCCGCACCCTCCGCGTTAGTCATAAACTCAACAGGGGAAAAGGAAAAACCAATCAACAATTTTAAATAAATTAAAATTGTTCCGTGATCGGGTTCTTTATTTCAACAGAATAAACACGGGAAAGAATCATCAAGGAAATAAACCCCTACCTTGTCGTCGTCGGACGTGAGGTCGTCGCGGAATCGCTCGTCGCGGAAGGGACGTTTGTCGCACCGCGGGAAAAACGTCACGCCGAAGATCTCCGGATCTAGAACAAACGGATTTAATTAATTAAATCCGTTGTTATTGAAAATAAAAAGGGAGAAATAAACGATTCGTTTCTCACCTTAATTGCCGAACGAGGATCGGCCGCGGAAGAAGAGGCGTCGCCGAAGAACGTCGCGGGTAGAGCTCGTCGACGTCGCAGATCACGGTGTGCGTCGTCGAATTCCGGTCGCCGGCGTTCTTCGCGTTCTTCGCGTTCTTCGCGTTCTTCGCGTTCTTCACGAGGAGGGGAGATGAAGAAACAAAGGTCCTCTCAAATCCTTTCAAAGGATTTTTAGGTTGGTCTTATTTTATAAACATGCCAACAAACGCAAAAGCGTAAGTAACGACCCATCAGTTCGTTGAATTAATTCAACGAGCGAAACAGCCCATTTAATTCACGAAATAAACCGCCCAATTAAATGGTCTGTTATGAAATAAAGAAAATGCGTCGGTTGACTTTTCAGTTACTTTGACGGGTTTTCGCGGGTGCGTTACTTAGAGAAAGAAACGGCGGGGCTCGTGCGGGCCCCACCGCACAAATATCCTAACAAGGGGTAGGATATTTCCGAATAGCACCCTATCCGCTTTAACTCAGTTCAAGTGGCTTCCAAGCGGCTTCCAAGCAGCTTAAGTGAAATAAAATAAAGTTGTCGCACAAATTTTATTTTATTTCTGACTTAAAGCCCCAAAATTTAAAAACCACGTCTGAGCAAACGCAACTCCGGAAGAGGCGTTTCTAAGCAAATACTGGCGCTGCGATTTCATCGGTGCCCTCAGAATTCGATTCCGGGCACCGGTTCAAAAGATAGAAAAACCCGCTCGTCCGTTCACTGAACGTACCCGAGCCAAACATCGGAAATTGATTCTGGGCACACCGGGCCTCGGAATCAGGTGCCGTCTGAAGCTGCGCTCTTGTAAAATTTCAAAGAAAATTAAGAAAAAAATTTCCTTGAAATTTTCGGGTCTTTACATTACTCCCACCTCAGGGCTTTACGTCCCCGTAAAGATACATCAAAAACTAGGGGAACAAATGGGGGTACTGAGCACGCATCTGAGCCTCCCGCTCCCAAGTGCTCTCCTGGAGGTTCCCGTGCTGCCATCTGACGCGCACAAGAGGAATCGACCGCCCACGTAGGACCCGCTCCTGTCGATCCTCGATCTCCACTGGGACCTCCGCAAAAGTCGCCCCATCGTCCACGTCCAGCTCCCCAAAGTTGATGATGTGCGTCGGGTCGTGCACGTATCTCCTCAGCTGAGACACGTGGAAGACGTCGTGCACCCGGTGCAACTAAGGTGGTAGAGCCAGGCGATAAGCCACCTCTCCTATCCTGCTGAGGACCTGGAAAGGCCCGATGAAGCGTGGAGACAACTTGCCGCCTCGGCCAAATCTCCGTAAACCACATCGAGGTGAGACACGCAAAAAGACGTGGTCGCCATCATCGAACTCCAGTGGCCTCCGCCTCCTGTCAGCATATGACTTCTGCCGGCTCTGAGCTGTCCTCATCCTCTCCTGGATGATCTGGACCTTCTCTGTCGTGGCTCGGACCGTCTCTGGTCCCACGAGTGCTGACTCCCCAGGGTCTATCCAGCACAACGGTGATCTGCAGGGTCTGCCGTACAACGCCTCGTATGGTGCCATCCCGATGGTGGAGTGGTAGCTGTTGTTGTACGCGAACTCCACCAAGGGTAGGTGGTCCTCCCAGCTACGACCAAAGTCGAGAACACATGCACGGAGCATGTCCTCAAGTGTCTGTATGGTCCTCTCCGTCTGACCATCCATCTGAGGGTGGAAGGCTGTGCTCAGATGGAGCCGCGTCCCGAACGCCTCCTATACCCCCTTCCAAAGCCGGGAAGTGAAACGAGCATCTCGATCGGATACGATAGACGATGGCACACCGTGAAGCCGTACGATCTCCTGGACGTAAAGACGTCCCAAGCTCTCCACTGAGCCCTGCTCTCTGATGGGTAAGAAGTGTGCCGACTTGGTGAGTCTGTCGACAATCACCCAAATGGAGTCGTGACCTCTGGAAGTGCGTGGAAGTCCAGTCACGAAGTCCATAGATATGCCGTCCCACTTCCACTCTGTGACCTCCAAGGGCTGTACCAAGCCTGCTGGTACCTGATGCTCTGCCTTCACCTGCTGGCAGGTGAGGCATCGTGAAACGAACTCTGCCACAGCTTTCTTCATGCTCGGCCACCAGTGCTGTCGCCTGAGATCCTGGTACATCTTCGCCACTCCGGGATGCACCGCCAAGGGAGAAGTGTGAAACTCTCTCAGCACCTCCTCTCGTAAAGCGACTGGTACGAAGGTACATCCTCTGAAATGGATGTCGTGCTCTGCTCCAAGGGAGAAACCATCAGGCGCCTGACCTGAGGATATCAGTGCACGCCGGGTCTCACAGTCAGCGTCCCCACGCTAAGCCTCTCTGACCCGCTGTAGAAGTGGAGGAGAGACTGTGAGAGACTGAAGAAAGTCTGCTCCGTCTCTATCCACGAAGGATATCTGTAAGGAGGCTAGCTGCTCCGTCTCCTCCTCAAGTAGCTGAATGCCCGTCCTCCTGCTGAGGGCATCGGCTACCACGTTCCCCTTCCCAGGAGTATAGACTATCTCAAAGTCACAGTCCTGGAGGAACTCAAGCCATCTCCGCTGTCTCAGGTTCAGGTCCTTCTGAGAGAAGATATACCTGAGACTCTGGTGGTCAGAAAAGACTGTGAAGCGCTCGCCCATCAGATAGTGCTGCCAAGTCTTCAGAGCGAAGACCACTGCTGCTAACTCCAGGTCATGAGTGGCGTAGTTCTGCTCATGCGGCCTCAACTGACGTGATCCGTAGGCGATCACGGCCCGCTCCTACATCAGGACGCACCCGAGTCCAGTCCCTGATGCATCGCAGTAAACTACGTATCCAACTCCCTCCTCAGGCAACCTCAAGATAGGTGCGCTGGTCAATCTCTGTCTCAGCTCCTGGAAGCCCTGCTGACATCTGTCTGACCACACAAAGGGTTTCCCCTTCTTTGTCAAGGCTGAGAGTGGTGTCGCAACTCTGGAGAAGTCCGACACAAATCTCCGATAGTATCCGGCTAAGCCCAAGAAACTCCGCACCTCTGTCACGCTCTTGGGTGGAACCCAAGCTAGCACTGCCTCGATCTTCGCGGGATCCACTGCAACTCCCGCCTCAGAGATGACGTGCCCCAAGAAATGGACCTCACGTAACCAGAACTGGCACTTTGAGAGCTTTCCATAAAGCTGGTGCTCTCGGAGTGTGTCTAGCACAACTCGCTGGTGGTAGGCATGCTCCTCCTCAGTCGTCGAGTATACCAAAATGTCGTCAATGAAGACCACGACAAATCGGTCGAGGTATGGCTGGAAGATCCTGTTCATGAGGCTCATGAACACTGCTGGAGCATTGGTTACGCCGAACGGCATAACCAAGAACTCATAATGGCCATACCGACACCTGAAGGCCGTCTTCTGCACGTCCTCGTCTCGAACTCTGAGCTGATGATAGCCTGACGGAGGTCTATTTTCGAGAACCACCGTGCTCCCTTGAGCTGATCGAAGAGGTCATCAATCCGTGGCAGCGGATACTTGTTCCTCGCTGTCACCTGGTTCAGGCGACGATAGTCGACACACAGTCGCAAGCTCCCGTCCGCCTTCTTGGCGAACAAAATCGGGGAAGCCCAGGGTGAAACACTGGGTCGGATAAACCCCTTGCTCTGCAAGTCCTTCAACTGTACCCGCAGCTCTCGAAGCTCGGCGGGGGCCATACGATATGCTGGAGTAGATATCGGGGCTGTCCCGGGGTACAAGTCGATGTAAAAGTCTACCTCTCTACGAGGAGGTAGCCCTGGAACGTCGTTGGGAAAGACGTCCATGTACTGGTCCACCACTACAGGAAAAACTGGACTCCGCACGTCCACTGCTCCTAGGATGAGGCTAGCCAACTGATGAGAGATGGGCTGCACTCTCCTCCGCGGAAGTCCATCCTATGCTGCAAAGGTTCCCTTCTCGCCGGTGAAGGTAAACCTGCTCCCGTCGGTGTGAACACATCGCACCTTGCGCCTAAAATAGTCGATCTGGGCATGAACCGTGGATAGCCAATCCATGCCCAAGATGACGTCGTAAGGCCTCGACGCCGCTACAAGGAGATCCCAGCCGAAGCTCTCGCCTCCTAGAGTAAGCTCACACTGCCGGCACTAGTGCGTAATCGTTGAGTCTGCTCCCGTAGGAGTCTCTAGCCGTAAGGATCGAGCCAACGGCTCAGTCAGAATCTCCGAGCTCCGAACAAGGGCAGAGGCTATGAAAGAGTGACTCGCTCCTGTGTCTATAAGTACTGCAGCAAGGGTGGAATAGACACATATCGTACCTCGAATCATCTCTGGCATGTCGGGGTCGAAGGCCTCCACTGCCTGGAGATGGGCCTGTCCCTACCCGCCAGCACCCTGTGGTCGAGGTGGCCCTCCTGGTGGTGGTGGGGGTAGAGCCTGGAAGCGTCGCCCACCACCCGCTGCTCGGCCAGCTCCTCTGCCTCGTCCGCCTCCTCCCTGCAGACCGCCACGGTCGACCCTCTGCCTCTGCCTGGGTGGCCCCTCCACCATCTGCTGCTCCTCTGGTCGGCGAGTCGGGCAGTCAGGAGCCATGTGACCCTGCCCGCCGCAGGAGTAGCACAGCCTGCCTCTCGGAAGGCTGGCACTCCACTGTGTGCCCCGCACTGCTGAGCCGGTGTCCTGAGGCTGTCTGCGTGGGGGTCTGGTCTGCCTGGACCCGAGAGTCATCCGTTGGCTACCTGCTGCCGAAGACTCAGCTACATGCCGCCCTGCGCTAGGTCTCGCCGCTGAAGAAGGCTCTGCCAGGAAGCTCTCGATCAGGAGGGCTCGCTCCAGCACTCCCGCCTGGGTCGGAATGCTGAGGGAGATCAGCGACGCCCGAATCTCCTGTCGCAAGCCCTGCTCGAAGGTCCGGGCCCGGAAGAAGGGGTCCCGTACCATGTCGGTCGAGTAGCGAGATTGGTCAGTGAACCTCGCCGCGTACTGAGCGACCGTCATGCTGCCCTGGCGCAGCTGGAGAAGCTCCTGGATGCGCACCTCTCGGAGGGTGGCCGGGACGAACTCAGAGCGGAAGAGGCTCTCGAAGTCCGCACAGAGCAAGGATGCCTCATCGTGAACCTGGAGCATCAAGCTCCACCATCGTCCTGCCGCCGCCTGCAGGAGGCTCGCCGCCAGAATCACCATGAGATCCGCTGGTGTCCTCACTAGCCTAAAGATCCATACCACCGCCTCTAGCCAGTCCTCGGCGGCCTGGGGGTCCGCCTCACCGCGAAACCTGGGCGGTCGCTGGCTCTGAAACTCATGCAATGCCCTGAGGCGACGTGCATCGTCAGCGTCTGGTACTGGTAGCATCGGTGGCTCGGCGGGTAAAGCTACCGCCGGTGCCACTGCTGGCAAAGGGCCCTGCACCGAGGCCTCGTCGCTCGGTGGGCTGCCGTCGCGCCCTACACTCGGAACCCTAGCTGGCTGTCGTCGCGGGGCCATCCTGAAAAGGAGAACAAGAGCACCACAGTCAGAACAGTATACCTGGTGAGCTGGCACAAGTAATCACAAGGAAAACTTGAGACTTTCATAAAGCAGATCAGTATACCCGGTGAGCTGACACAAGTAATCACAAAGAAAACTTGGAACACACACGCAATCAATGTTTTCATGCATTAAGTCAGAAATCAGGAGTCAGGGTCCTGGTGTACGGATACGTCGGCCGCCGCACCAACACTGGGCTCCCTGAACTGATAACCACACTCAATACACTAAACACTATTGCTTCACATAGAAAGAAAAGACGATCAGAGTCTGCGGTAGAACCGACCACCTCTGATACCAATTTGTCACGACCCGACCTCGGGGCCCGTGCCGTGACTACCCCAAGCCCGCCTTACATAGGCCAGGGGCTGGCGACTAGCACCAAGGCGTAAAATCCCGGTAAACAGGAAAGGCATTGCCTTTATAAGTAACAACCACCGCAGAGTCAGCAAGCGGAAAGTAAAGTGCAGAAAAGTAAAGGGGGCCGGAATACAAGCCCAACTGAAAGTACAAATGAAAAGTAAATAACAGCAACTGAAGAAAAGACGGCGGCCTCGTGTCGTCCACTGGCAATCCCACCTGAAGGGTGGGTACAGATAGCCTCCAGGCTCCTCGGGTCCCACGTCCGCTCCGAGCACGTCCCGTCCAGCGGTCCACCTCCAGGTACCGTCCTGCTCCACGCCCCAACCGTGATCAGCGCTGTCCGTCGTCTGCATCCAACACAACAAGGTGCGGGCATAGCCCGTGCAGGGGTGATTATAACTACTCAGTAAGGACCCCGAGACCCCCGAAGGTCTCCCGAAATCCACAAAGGATATAGCACAAAAGAAAGATGCAATCACGAAGTAACATCTGACTCGACTTAGGTATATGCCCATACATATACCTAAGTCCCCAATTCTAGCTCTGCTCACGAGCTCAAGAACAACTCAATCCACAAAGGAAAGCAAGACTCAAATCCACAAGGAGAGTAAACAGTAAATCCGCATAGGATAGTTCAACACAATCCACAAAGGAGAGTAACATAAGATTCAGCTCAACCAGGTATACTTTTTCAGATGACGTCAAAGATGATCACTGATCTATCTAAGTCGTCGGACCCACGAAGGATCGATAGGTACTAACCCCCACAAAAGACCCACATAGGATCGGGCTCACACAGAACCTGTAGGCAGTGGCTCACACAGAACCGGTAGTAAGGACCCACATAGGATCGGGCTCACACAGAACCTGTAGCACTGATCCATGTAGGATCGCTGAGTGCAGTAGTCGACGCAGTCCACTTAGGATCTCTGCACAGTCGTCGCCGCAGTCCACGAAGGATCTCTGCTCTGCCGTCACTGCATTCCACGGAGGATCTCTGCTCTGCCGTCGTCGCAGTCCACGGAGGATCTCTGCCCTGCCGTCGTCGCAGTCCACGGAGGATCTCTGCTCTGCCGTCGAAGTCACAGCCAGCGCTAGGGTTCCCGCACGCAGCGAGCTCGTTTAGGAGGGTCTGCTCCACGAGCCGAGAGGCTGATACATCAACTGACACGTAGTCCGAAGTTGATGTATCCAAAAGTTCCGTATCGACAACAGGATCTCAACGCAACAGACGGCGCGTCAATCGGACGCCCGGTCTGAGAGTTATTGGCATTTTCGTCCCAGGGGCCCGGTTGGTTTTTAGGGCAAAACCAACCCGACCGTACTCCTCCTGTGTCCGATCCTCGGGCGGAGTATGCCAAAAGTTCCGTCTCACTTAGAGGAAACTACCACAGCTGACGGTACGTCGATCGGACGTACGCAGCTCAAGTTATGAGCGTTTCCGCTCCGAGGGCCCGATTGGTTTCGTGTACGAACCAACCCGGCCGAACCCAAAGTCTTCCGAAACCTTGAGTATAATATACCGAAACGACCGTATCGATCCAAGGATCGCGTAGCCGCTGACGGTTCGTCAATCGGAGGTCTCAGGCCCAAGATATGGGCGAAAGACCGAAGAGGGCCCGAAACGGGGGTTCTGGGCCCGGGGCGACCCGGCCCGAACCCCCCCTGGGTCGGCCGAACCGGGTCGGCCCGACCCGGCCCGACCCGGCTAGGCCCGGTCCGGTCCGGCCTAGGCGCGGCCCGGCCGACCGGACCGGCCGGCTCGGCTTCGGCTGAGCGGCCGAAGCAACCGCCGCGGGTTTGACCCGCGGCTTGGAGGAAAACGCGGCCCCACGGGGGGGCCGCCTGTCACGCGGACGCGGCCGGGCCGCCGCGGCTTCAGCCGCGGCGGAACTCCTCCACGGCGGCGTGCCGGGCGCCGCCGCGCCGGCGACCCGCGCCGCCGCCGCCTTCCGCGGGCCGCCGGAGTTGCTCCGGTGGCCCGTTTTACCTCCCGTCTGCGCCATTGCTCCTCCCGGGGGCCGATCTTCACTACGGGATCAACGGATCGCCCTTGCCACATGGTTCGCCGTCATCCGCCAAATCCACACAACAAAAGATCGGCGGAGGGTTGCCGGGTCTTGTTCGTTAGACCCGCACCCTCCGCGTTAGTCATAAACTCAACGGGGGAAAAGGAAAAACCAATCAACAATTTTAAATAAATTAAAATTGTTCCGTGATCGGGTTCTTTATTTCAACAGAATAAACACGGGAAAGAATCATCAAGGAAATAAACCCCTACCTTGTCGTCGTCGGACGTGAGGTCCTCGCGGAATCGCTCGTCGTGGAAGGGACGTTCGTCGCACCACGGGAAAAACGTCGCGCCGACGATCTCCGGATCTAGAACAAACGGATTTAATTAATTAAATCTGTTGTTATTGAAAATAAAAAGGGAGAAATAAATGATTCGTTTCTCACCTTAATTGCAGAACGAGGATCGGCCGCAGACGAAGAGGCGTCGCCGAAGAATGTCGCGGGTAGAGCTCGTCGACGTCGCAGATCACGGTGTGCGTCGTCGAATTCCGGTCGCCGGCGTTCTTTGCGTTCTTCACGTTCTTCGCGTTCATCACGTTCTTCGCGAGGAGGGGAGATGAAGAAACAAAGGTCCTCTCAAATCCTTTCAAAGGATTTTTAGGTTGGTCTTATTTTATAAACATGCCAACAAACGCAAAAGCGTAAGTAACGACCCATCAGTTCGTTGAATTAATTCAACGAGCGAAACAGCCCATTTAATTCACGAAATAAACCGCCCAATTAAATGGTCTGTTAAGAAATAATGAAAACACGTCGGTTGACTTTTCAGTTACTTTGACGGGTTTTCGCGGGTGCGTTACTTAGCGAAAGAAACAGCGGGGCTCGTGCGGGCCCCACCGCACAAATATTCTAACAAGGGGTAGGATATTTCCGGATAGCACCCTATCCGCTTTAACTCAGTTCAAGTGGCTTCCAAGCGGCTTCCAAGCAGCTTAAGTGAAATAAAATAAAGTTGTCGCACAAATTTTATTTTATTTCTGACTTAAAGCCCCAAAATTTAAAAACCACGTCTGAGCAAACGCAACTCCGGAAGAGGCATTTCTAAGCAAATACCGGCGCTGCGATTTCATCGGTGCCCTCAGAATTCGATTCCGGGCACCGGTTCAAAAGATAGAAAAACCCGCTCGTCCGTTCACTGAACGTACCCGATCCAAACTTCGGAAATTGATTCTGGGCACACCGGGCCTCGGAATCAGGTGTCGTCTGAAGCTGCGCTCTTGTAAAATTCCAAAGAAAATTAAGAAAAAAATTTCCTTGAAATTTGCGTGTCTTTACATAATAACACCTAGAGTACCCTTTAAATCTATTCCAAAATTAGTGGTAGTGGTTCCCTAACCTTTTAGAAGAAGAAATGCCTAGTGAGGAATGAAATGGGGACGAAATGAGGTAATTAGAGTTAAAATTTAATGTGGTCTTTTTTTTAAAAACTACATTTTCACTAGAACACGGTTTAGCCACACAGTAAGGAAAATGGTGTGCAAATCGTGTGCCTACTACTACCCCAATGGGTGCCTCACATGGTTGGACCACATTGTTAGACAAACCACATTCCAAATGCGATAAATCCATCTATCTCAAGTTGTAATCATTAAATAGGGTGTCCTCATGGATTTTAAATAGTGTGACTTAATCATGCACTATCCCATAGCCCATTACCTACTTCTGCATAGTTTCCAAGAGAATTTTCACAGTTTTCCATATCTATTCTCAAATTGTGTACCCGTAGAAAGGCCTAAAAACATTTCCAAAAACCCCTCAATATATAAAAAACCATACCCAGGCACATTATAGACATAGATATTCATAAATTAGTGTTACAAACATTAAACCGAGGGTTCTACATTATCCCGACCATTTAACTTTCCATCTTTGGAAAATAAAAAACCCTCGCTTTTCCCAAAGAGCTCAAGACATTTCTCGACAATTTTATTCACATGTTCCTGTGTCTCCTCTTGAATATAACCTTGTTTTTAAAATACCCACAATAGACCAATACATTTACCATGATAAAAATTCACTTTTCTATACATAATCCTCATTGGCACATGCACTAACAAAGCATCTCAATGTCACTCAACATGATCCCACCAAATGAAATTTTAAGGACTAGGCATGTCCTTATTTAACTAAGATATATGAAACACTTTTTGAATCACACTAAAATATGGTGGAAAAATCGACTAATATTCTTCCTATCAAACTTTCACAAGTTTCATAAAAGTTCTAATATATCATGGAGATAACTTTCCATCTTTCCCAAAACACTAATGTACAACCCTCAGAGAGATTCTCAAGAACACTTGATTTCCGACATTTAATAAAAATGATCATCGATGATTGTATTCATAATATTGATGAATACTGTGTGTTGTCTTCATTCTATTACTGATCAAATTAATCTTCTGTAATGTCTCGTGGATATGGATCGACCGAACTATCGAAGCCTTTCCTGTTTTGACCAAACAAAGTGTTGGATGACCTGGATTCCATACATTTATTCCAAATAATACATTTTAATCAAGTCATAATAACTATTATTATATGAAAATTTTACTAAATAAATTTCATCCTCCTAGGAACTACTAAAATATATCTCAAAAACCTACAAACTGTCTTCCATCATTTGTATTCTACTCTCACATTTCCCATTTATCTAAATATGATACGATGTAGTCATTATCTACATAGTCCTAAGTGCATGTGGATATGATTTTCAAAAAAAATTACATGAACCTTGAATATTTGTCTGATTAAAACAAAAATCATACTGAAAGCCTATTTAAAACCTTATAGATATAGATTTTGGATTGTTCCTCCACTACATGATATTCATGAATATGGATGAAATTGGCCAACATTATTATATGATCCACAATAACCCATAATTAATGGTGTATCCTAACCATTATTGAGATACATGTGAAGAAATGAATATCTATATAATCCCATTTCTACATGGGGATAGATAAGAACTACAAAATATCTTATGGTTGTTAATTACCTACCTTGACTTGCGGACTAGTCAAGTATGTCAATAAAAATTATATGATTTTCCATGTCATACTATTCCACCAAAAATATAGTTTAAACACATTAAACATATGCTTAATCGAAAGATGAATATCTGATATCGAATGATGGTATACACTAAGAAGATGATCCAGACAAGCTAATGGTACAACTATTTGATTTTAAAACCACAACAATGAATTCCCATCCATTTTCTATCCCAAAATGGTCTCGCCACTATTAATTGTTTACCTCTTAAATACACATTTTGAATCAGGTTTATGTGCCTCTATAATAAATCCATTAGAATCATGAAGAAATATAACGAGATAAAAACTATTATCTTACCTCAGTATTCACATTCCAAACACATGTCAACTATAATCGATAATAATGCCCTCTAATCCAATGCTTCATTTTCCACCTGAGAATATGACTTTCAGATAAATGAATCTTCCACAAAATATCCCCTACCTAATCAATACAACAAGTCAATGTAAAATATAAATAAATACTTCATTTATCTCCTCTTTCTCATGTTCAAATATCAATGTGGTAAAATATAATTTAGACACTTCTGATTAGTAAACACCGTAAATTTCTATCCAAAGAGGTAGTGCTTCCAATTTTTTAAAATATGCGGTATACGATCCATTTACAAATCATGGGTAGTATACCATGCCGTCTTTTTATAACATAACTTTCATTTCATTAGACAGAACTAAGGATTGTTAAGTTTTAGTGTCTTGGAAACAAGGATCATAATACATAAAAAAACATAAAACATTCTTCTTAAACACTTGAAAGGCTTCTCCTTTAGTTCATCCTATGTTCATTATGCATCTCATAACCTGGGGACATACATAAAAAGAAAGGGTGAGCAGAAGGCCCAGTAAGGGAAACAAGAGAAACATTTTAGAAGTGAACTTGAGATACTTCAATAAGGACATGAAAAGAACATTAAGGAATGAGAAAGAAATCATGAGATAAATCATAATAAAAATAAGCTTTTTCATAACTTGAATATGTGGTTGCAACATTTAATATTGACAATCATTTCGTTTCACCAAGGTCCATCCCCAAGGTGTCGTTAAAAATTACCAAGGTTATTCACCAAGGCGTTGTTAAAATGGTCATCTCTAGAGATTAAGTCTTTACCCAATGAATTGGAGCGCTATCAGGGGGAACCCTTAAATTTGACTTTATTATCATGTGAGCCACATATATCATCATAAAACATTTCATAAATAACCCATATAGCATAAAATAAATGGGTTTCATTTCATAATCATAACGTTTTAAAAACTGCTTTAAAGACATGATCTTTACGTTACTTTAAACCCACGGAAAGGGAAAGCGGGTATCATGTATGTATATCCCAGAATTTAAAATAGAACATTTTTGTATATATGTGAATACCCATGTAGAAATGGGATATTTGAGTATTCACTTTATAACATAAAATAATTTTGTGAAAAGAGAGGCATTTTGAGACGAAAATTCTGCAGAATAACGGCTATGTTACACGGTTTTAGAAAACTTTGAAAAGAGAGGGAACATGGGTCGAACAACCATAATTGACCCATAAAACAGTATAGGGACAGAATAAGAAGTATATATGGAAATGGTGATGCAATTTTAAGGTCATACCATTTGAAATGAAAAACATGGAAGGAAGACAAAAATTTGATTTCTCTTATGAAAATTCGGCAGCCTAACGGCGTCACTTAAACTTCAACAAAAATGAATTGAACAAATAAAATATGCTCTCTCATAATATTATCATAAGAGATAAGTATGATAGATATAGAGATCATAAACCAACATAATAAAAAGTAACTTTAAAGATTTGACATGAAAATCGAACTTGAAAAATGAGAAGGTTGAAAGAATAACTTAAACATTCGGCAGCCTAACAGCGTCACTTAAGCTTTCATAAAACGAAATGATGATAGTAAGAGGGGATCTCTCATAATATAAAAATGAAAGGGGCAGTAAGAGGAATATAAAAGAACATACTCTCACATAATAACATGGATCATAAAAGGAATGACATCAAAGAGATTACATGAAAAGAAAAAGAGGGGTCAGATCCCTTACCTTAAAACGTGACTCTTGAAACTAAATGCTTTGGACCTTGAGGGCTTGGGGGAACCTTGGGAGGACTCCTTGGGAGGTAAGGAGACCAGAACTTTGTTGGGGGAGAGTTGGGAGTGAAAACTAAAGGAGGAAAGGGTGGGTATTTATAGGGAAAGTGAGGGGACAAGGCATTAATGGCCAAGGGACACCTCACAAGTTCTTTTCTCAAACCCATGTTCTCTCTCATGATATTTTTCATAAAGTTAGGCCACATGGGGCCCACAAAACAATAATTCATCACCCTTGGCCGGCCAAACCTTGAAATATCTCATGACATCATCATGACACAGTTATGATGTCATTAAACATACCGAAACCCTAAAACTGTATTTTTATTATTCACTGAAAATTCAACTTTCTCAGAATAATTCCAAAATTTCACCTTAACCAAATATCAATGCTCTGATTTCAAAAATGAAATCCATTTTATAAAAATAATTTTCTAAATATCATTAATTTAATTTTTAAATAAAAACACTATTCATCGAAAATTCATTTTTTTCAGAAAAATCCCCAAAAATTACCTTAACATAATATCGATGCTCTGAGTTCAAAAATAAAGTCCTTTTTATAAAAATAAATTTCTAATTATTTTTAATTAAATTTTTAATTAAAAAAAACACTATTCATCCGAAAAAACTAATACCTGACTAATAATTTATGAACCCGTTATTTACCCATTTTATTGAATCACATTACTTAATATAGGTGTCTGAATTATATTAAAACTTTCTTGGAGTGAAATTACTAATCTATTTGGTCACATTACTAATCCTAAGCGTAAAATCACTATTCATAATTTACTATTCATCAAAAATTAAGTTGATCTTATTAGACTCCAAATTACTTACAGAACAATTTTGTAGAAGACCATTTTTTTGAAAATCATTACACATCATTAGTTATTTAGGGTTTACATAAATATTTTAAAATATCCCTTTTTCCAAAATTCATCAATAAAATACATTCTAAAATTATCTAAACATTTGAAATTTCACAAACATCACTAAAGGAAGAAATCTCAATTTATTCACCCGAAAGGATTACACAAGGAAGCTAGGGTCTCGTCACATAGCCCCTTATAACACCGGCATAAGACCTAAGTGTAAGGTGTGCTATGGTGAGAGAATCTGAGGGAGGCTCAGATAACATTGCCCTAGTAGTAATCTCTACTAACTTGAACTTCTCCCGTAGGCGTTTCCGTTCAAGCTTGACACACTGGAGTTTGGCTTGGGCTTGGTCCAAAGCGAAGCCCACAGATGCTACCGCCTTCCCAAGATCTGATAATTGGGCTTTATAAGGTTCAAGTCTACTGGATGAAGCCATCGCCTCCTCTTTCTGAATTAACCATTAACATCTTATTAAATCATTAAGGGTAAGTTAATATACTACTCAAAAATATTGGGTCGTTACATTCTTCCCCCCTTAAGAAATTTCGTCCCCGAAATTTATACTTGAGGCCTAGTCGAAAAGGTGTGGGTACTTTTCCTTCATCGTTTCCTCAGGCTCCCAAGTCGCTTCTTCATACTTATGATTCCTCCACAACACTTTCACAAGGTGGGTAGTCTTGTTTCGTAGAATCTTGTCTCTACGGTCCAAGATCTCCACTGGCTGCTCCTCATAAGAGAGGTCATGTTCTAGTTGTACAACCTCTGGGTTCAGTACATGCGAAGGGTCGGGTATGTACTTCCTCAAGAGAGATACATGGAAGACATCATGAACTTGAGCTAGGTTCGGTGGAAGTGCTAGACGATATTCCACTGCTCCTATGCGATCAAGGATTTCATAGGGGCCAATGTACCTAGGGATGAGATTACCTTTCTTCCCAAACTGCATGACTCTCTTCCATGGAGAAATTCGAAGGAAGACTTTGTCACCAACACCAAACTCCATGTCCCTTCGACGATTGTCAGCATAGCTCTTCTGCCGACTCTGAGCAGCCTTTATGTGTTGTTGGATGGCATGAACCTATTCCGTCATCTCTTGCACGAGATCAGTCCCAATAAGCTTCCTCTCACCAGTTTCATCCCAACAAGTAGGAGTTCTACACCGCTTTCCATATAGAGCTTCATAGGGTTCCATCTGAATACTCTAATGGAATCTGTTGTTATAGGAGAACTCATCTAATGGGAGGTGTTGATCCCATCCACCTTTAAATTCCATTGAGTATAATCTCAACATGTCTTCGAGTGTCTGAATAGTCCTTTCAGATTGGCCATCAGTTTGAGGATGATAGGCCATACTAAAATTCAATTTCAGTATTCAGAGCATGTTGAAGGCTTCTCTAGAATTTTGATGTGAATCTTGGGTCACGATCAGATACGATGGATAGTGGTACCCCATGCAGCCTTACCACTTCCTTCACGTATATCATGGCAATCTGATCTAGAGAGAAATCTTCCTGAATAGAGATAAAATGGGCTGTCTTGGTGAGACGGTCCACAATAACCCATATCGCATTGTTTCCTTTGGATGTTTTCGGGAGACCAGTTACAAAGTCCATAGTGATATTATCCCACTTCCATACTGGTATGGGAAGCGGTTGTAATACCCCTTTAGGAAGTTGTCATTCTGCCTTTCCTTGCTGACACACCAGGCACCTTGTAGTGAAATCATCAATCTCCCTCTTCATGTTATCCCACCAATAATGATCACGAAGGTCTCTATACATCTTAGTGCTTCCCGGGTGTATTGAGAATGTAGAGCTATGAGCTTCATCCATCAGTTCTTTCTTTATCTCTGGAATAGATGTAACACATAGTCTTGTCTGAAATTTCAATACACCTTCTAGATCAATATTGAAATCAGGGAACTTCCCATCTTTTACAGCCTCCAGCTTCTCCTGCAGCAAAGTATCTTCTTTTTGAGCCTTCTTGATCCTCTCTAGTAATGAAGGTTGAGAAATCATTTGGAATAGGGTTGATGATGTCCCTTTCCTTATAATTCCCATGTCCATTTTTACTAGATCATTAATCAAGGGATCTCCTACGATCCTCATTGTTGCCAGAACAACAGGATCTTTCCTGCTCAACGCATCTGCGACTTTGTTTGCTCTTCCAGGGTGATAATGAATTGAACAATCATAGTCTTTAATAAGCTCCAACCATCTCCTTTGTCTCATGTTCAATTCTTTCTGTGTGAAAATATACTTTAGACTTTGGTGGTCAGTGTATAAATCACATTTCTCCCAATAAAGATAGTGCCTCCATATCTTTAGAGAAAAAACAACTGCCGCCGGCTCTAGATCATGCGTAGGATAATTCTGCTCATGATTCTTCAACTGTCAAGATGCATAAGCAATTACTTTGTCATTTTGCATGACCACGCACCCAAGCCCTTTCAGAGATGCATCGCTAAAAATAACGAATCCTTCTCCGATAAAGGGTAGTGTTAACACAGGTGCAGTAACCAATCTCTTCTTCACCTCTTGGAAACTTTCCTCGCATTCCTTTGTCCAGATGAACTTAACCCCTTTTCGAGTCAACTTGGTTAGTGGATTAGAAAGCCGTGAAAAGTTTTTCAAAAACCTCCTATAATATCCTGCTAAACCAAGGAAAATACGAATCTCAGTTACTGTTGTGGGTTGAGGCCACTCCTCCACAACCATTGTCTTTGTAGGATCAACTGAGATTCCTTCATTGGTTAAGATGTGCCCCAAGAAAGCCACCTGTTGTAACCAAAACTCACACTTGCTGAACTTCCCAAAGAGCCTCTCCTTCCGCAGAGTTTTCAATATAACCCTTATATGATCTTCATGCTCCTCACGGCTTTTTTAATATATCAAAATATCATCAATAAAAACTACCACAAAGTTATCAAGGTAGTCCTTAAAGACTCTATTCATCAAATCCATGAAAATAGCAGGAGCATTAGTCAAGCCGAAGGGCATAACAGTAAACTCATAATGCCCATATCTTGATCGGAAGGCAGTCTTTGGAATATCTTCCCTCTTCACCCTCAGATGATGATAACCAGATCGAAGGTCAATCTTAGAGAAGAATTGAGCCCCGCGAAGTTGGTCAAATAAATCATCAATTCTTGGAAGAGGATATCTATTCTTCACTCTGATCCCGTTCAGTTCTCTATAATCGATGCATAGCCGCATTGATCCATCCTTCTTCTTCACAAAGAGAACTGGTGCTCCCCAAGGAGACACACTCGGTCGGATAACCCCCTTCTCCAACAAGTCTTGGAGTTGTTTCTTTAACTCTTCTAGCTCCACATTTTCCATTCTATACGGAGTCTTTGATATCGGTTGAGACCCAGGTACGAGTTCAATGGAGAACTCTACCTCTCTTTCTGGGGGAGGTCCAGGTAACTCCTCAGGAAATACATCCATGTATTCCTGAACAATCGGAACATCTTCTATTTGTATGCTCCCTTTTCCTTCTTCATCATCACCGATTAACTCCATAAAGAATGCTATATGAGGTGCTTCTAGATAGGGATCAGTTCGGGATATCTCTCCTTAGAAGATAACTGTATGTCATTCATTCAAGACTACTGAGACTTCCTTACTTCTGCATTTGATCTTAGCATTATACTTTGAGAGCCAGTCCATCCCTAGTATAATGTCGAATTCCGTCATGGGAATGACTACTAGATTTGCGATAAGATTGTGCTCACCAAAGTAAACACTAGAGTCTCTAAATACTGTTGATGCAAGGATAATCCCACTTGGAGTCTTGACAGACAACTCTACCTCTAGTAGTTTGAGGATTGATTCTATATTCCTTGCAAACATGGAGAAAATAAAGGAATGCGTAGAACCAGAATCAAATAAAGTACTAGCTAGTTTTGAGAGGACAACAAGAGTACCTGCTACCACATCGTTCGGGACTTCAACTTCAGCTGTTGTGATAGCGAAAGCATGACCTTGCTCTCTTGGCCTCTTTTGAGGTTGATGGTGATTCCCCTCCACCACCCTCGGATTTGGACATTGGTTAGCAAAGTGCCCAAGCTGTCCACACTTGAAGCATGTGACTTCGGGTAGGGCCAGAACCATCTTTCCTCTGTCGTTAGTGTTGGTAAGCTGAGGCTTCACCTCACTATGACAATTCCAATCAATATGGCCTCCTCTTCCACACTTGTATCACTTTCCACTTCCGTTCAAGTAGTTCCCCAGATGATTATTCCCACATTCATTGCATGTCGTAAGTTTCATTTGCTTTCCACCTCTTCCCTGATCAAAAGACTTCCCTAAACTGGGCTCCATATATATCATCTTTTCATTTGGTTTATGAGACCGCTGTGTCTCACAAAACTCCAGCTCGACTTTCATAGCACTTCGAACTATTTCTTCATAGCTGTCATAGTCCCTGTTGGCTAGATTCTTCCGCAGATGAGGTCGTAGTCCACCAAATAATCGATCAACCTTCCCATTAGGGTCCATGACAAAGCTTGAGGTATAACGGGAAAGCCTTGTGAAGTTCATCACATAGCTTCCGACATATTCGTTCTCCTTCTGCTTCTGCTCTAGAAACTATTTTTCCGTTCTCGTTCTCATGGAACGAAGAAAATACTTGTTAAGGAAAATTCCCCGAAATTCTTCCGTCTCCATAGCTTCTATCTCTCCTCATGGATTCGTGTTTTTGATCAGTGACCACCACTGATCAGCTTCTCCCTCTAGGCGGTAAACAGTAAGGGTGACTTTTTCATGTTCCGAACAATGAAGTACAAAAAAGATGTTTTCAATGGAGCTTATCCATTGTTCCTCAACCAATGGGTCAGTAGATCCACTGAATGTTGGCGGTCGTTGACGCATGAAGGACTCAACAGAGTGTTGTTCCCATCGTGGTGAGGTCGGCCTCTCAGCTTGATTCATGTTATTACTCATAACTTGAGTCAGTTGGTTCATCATTCTCATGAATGTTTCCATTTCGGCTTCCATCGGAGGGCCGTCAGCACATGGTGCATTACAGTCACCATCGGCACGGTTACTCTTATTTCCCACCATTTTCTAAAAGAATAAAACCTTAGTAAGAAACTTATTTCATTTATGAATCTTTTAACTAAGACTTCATGCTTAGACAATTACACTTTTCTATAATTCCTTCATAATGATTCATAAAAAGCTTGTGATTAACCAAACATATCCCTCGAGAGTGTCATAACCAAGAGTGAAGCAAGGCCCGTTATCGTGCACCAGTTCCCGTTCGAGTCTAGCTCAAAGCGGTGTTTTCGGGTTTTACCCCTATGTACATCTGTGCCAGAGCCGCCTCTACCTGCTCGTATCCAGACAGGGATGTATTTGTTTGATAAACCACTTACTCAATACTTACCAAAATACGAGGATGTTTTCCTATATTTAATCTTTTCTATAGGGTTATTCCTAAAGTTTTTATATCCTAATTTCCACAAATAACTAAACCATCCTTTGATAACAACTATAACATCCCGTATTTTTATAACATAACTTTCATTTCATTACACGGAACTGAGGATCGTTAAGGTTTAGTGTCTTGGAAACAAGGATCATCATACATAAAAACGTAAAACATTCTTCTTAAAAACTTGAAAGGCTTCTCCTTTAGTTCATCCTATGTTCATTATGCATCTCATAACCTGGGGACATACATCAAAATAAAGGGTGAGCAGAAGGTCCAGTAAGGGAATCAAGAGAAACATTTTACAAGTGAACTTGAGATACTTCAATAAGGACATGAAAAGAACTTTAAGGCATGAGAAAGAAATCATGAGATACATCATAATAAAAATAACATATTTCATAACTTGAAGATGTGGCTGCAACATTTAATATTGACAATCGTTTCGTTTCACCAAGGTCCATCCCCAAGGTGTCGTCAAAAATTACCAAGGTTATTCACCAAGGCGTCGTTAAAATGGTCATCTCTAGAGATTACGTCTTTACCCAATGCATTGGAGAGCTATCAGGGAGCACCCTTAAATTTTCCTTTAATATCATGTGAGCCACATATATCATCATAAAACATTTCATAAATAACCCATATAGCATAAAATAAATGGGTTTCATTTCATAATCATAACGTTTTAAAAACTGCTTTAAAGACATGATCTTTACGTTACTTTAAACCCACGGAAAGGGAAAGAGGGTATCATGTATGTAAATCACAGAATTTAAAATAGAACATTTTTATATATATGTGAATACCCCTGTAGAAATGGGAGCTTTGAGTATTCACTTTATAACATAAAATAATTTTGAGAAAATAGAGGCATTTTGAGACGAAAATTCTGCATCATAACGGCTATGTTACACGGTTTTAGAAAACATTGAAAAGAGAGGGAACATGGGTCGAACAACCATAATTGACCCATAAAGTAGTAGAGGGACAGAATAAGAAGTATATATGGACATGGTGATGCAATTTTAAGGTCATACCATTTGAAATGAAAAACATGGAAGGAAGACAAAAATTTGATTTCTCTTATGAAAATTCGGCAGCCTAACGGCGTCACTTAAACTTCAACAAAAATGAATTGAACAAATCAAACAGGGTCTCTCATCATATCATAATAATATATCAGTATGATAGATATAGAGATCATACCCCAACATAATAAAAAGTAACTTGAAAGATTTGACATGAAAATCGAACTTGAAAAATTAGAAGGGTGAAAGAATCACTTAAACATTCGGCAGCCTAACGGCGTCACTTAACCTTTCATAAAATGAAATAATGAGAGTAAGAGGGGATCTCTCATCATATAAAAATGAAAGGGGAAGTAAGAGGAATATAAAATAACATCCTCTCACATAATAACATGGAGCATAAAAGGAATGACATCAAAGAGATTACATGAAAAGAAAGAGAGGGGTCGGATCCCTTACCTTAAGACGTGACTCTTGAAACTCAAAGGTTTGGCCCTTGAGGACTTGGGGGAACCTTGGGAGGACTCCTTGGGAGGTAAGGAGACCAGAACTTCGTTTGGGGAGAGTTGGGAGTGAAAAATAAAGGAGTAAAGGGTGGGTATTCATAGGGAAAGTGAGGGGACAAGGCATTAATGGCCAAGGGACACCTCACAAGTGCTTTTCTCAAACCCATGTGATCTCTCATGATATTTTTCATAAATTTAGGCCACATGGGGCCCCCAAAACAATAATTCATCACCCTTGGCCGGCCAACCCTTGAAATATCTCATGACATCATCATGACACAGTTATGATGTCATTAAACATACTGAAACCCTAAAACTGTATTTTTACTATTCACTGAATATTCAACTTTCTTCGAATAATCCCAAAATTTCACCTTAACCAAATATCAATTCTCTGATTTCCAAAATGAAATCCATTTTATAAAAATAATTTTCTAAATATCATTAATTTAATTTTTAAATAAAAACACTATTCATCAAAAATTTATTGTTTTCAGAAAAATCCCCAAAAATTACCTTAACATAATATTGATGCTCTGAGTTCAAAAATAAAGTCCATTTTAAAAAAATAATTTTATAATTATTTTTAATTAAATTTTTAATTAAAAAAAACCCTATTCAACCGAAAAAACTAATACATGACTAATAATTTATGAAACCATTATTTACCCATTTTATTGAATCACATTACTTAATCTAGGTGTCTGAATTATATTAAAACTTTCTTTGAGTGAAATTACTAATCTATTTGGTCACATTACTAATCCTAAGCATAAAATCACCATTCATAATTTACTATTCATCAAAAATTAAGTTGATCTTATTATACTCCAAATTACTTACTGAACACTTTGTAGAAGACCAATTTTTTGAAAATCATTACACATCATTAGTTATTTAGGGTTTATATAAATATTTTAAAAGATCCCTTTTTCCAAAATTAATCAATAAAATACATTCTAAAATTATCTAAACATTTGAAATTTCACAAACATCACTAATGGAAGAAATCTCAATTTATTCACCCGAAAGGTTTACACAAGGAAGCTAGGGTCTCGTCACATAGCCCCTTATAAAACCGGCATAAGACCTAAGTGTAAGGTGTGCTATAGTAAGAGAATCTGAGGGAGGCTCAGATAACATTTCCCTAGTAGTAATCTCTACTAACATGAACTTCTCCCGTAGGCGTTTCCGTTCAAGCTTGACACGCTGGAGTTCGGCTTGGGCTTAGTCCAAAGCGAAGCCCACAGATGCTACCTCCTTCCCAAGCTCTGATAAATGGGCTTCATAAGGTTAAAGTCTACTGGATGAAGCCATCGCCTCCTCTTTCTGCATTAACCATTAACATCTTATTAAATCATTAAGAGTAAGTTAATATACTACTCAAAAAGATTGGGTCATTATAGGTAGGGATGTTTTACTCATGTAGCCTCAATTTCTATGACCCATATGAGACAACATGACCTCCATTCATGAGAACACACCCCAAATCGGATTATGATATATTAAAATACACCATCTACCAATTCAAAGGTTCTAAAAAACATGAGATTGGTATGGATGTATGGACACACTTAAACTCTACAAATGCCTTCTATAACTACTCATTCCACTGAAATGGAAAATTTTCCCTTGACATTGATATAATAGTGAAGAAAGTTGTTAGAAGTTAGGAATATTGTATCAATAATAACATTCAAGATTAATAATGATTCATATCCCAAATACATTTTTTGGATGTTTCCATGAGATAAAAACATTTAACTCGTCCAGATTAGTAGATACACCTTTTTCATAATGAAAATGGAAATGTAATTGTACCTATTTTTCCAAAATTGAGACTGATAATTTTCATAAAACTTATGGTCTTTAATTATTCCCAAAAATGTTTCTATGTTTTTCTCTTGTCTGTCCCTTTTCCTATAATACAACAATATATCATCCTCAAACACCATCATGAATGAATCCAGATATCTCTAAAATAACAGGTTCATCAATTCCATGTAGACCTCTAGTGAATTTGTAAGACCAAAGGGAATAACCACATAATCATAATGGCCATATCTACTTCGTGAAAATATTTTTATAATATCCTCCTTCTGCATTCACAATTGATGACGTCCGGATATCATCTCAATTTTTAAGAACCTATTAACTCTCTTCAATTGATCAAATAGATCATCATTATGTGGGAGTGGATATCATTTTTTTATTGTAACAATTTTATTATTATGAATATCAACACACATACAAATAGTTTCTTTCAACATTTTAATGAATTACACTGGTCCTTCCCATGGATATTTTCATGTCCACATAAACCCCTTATTTTATATATCTTCAAACTACACTATAAATTCCTTGAATTCCTTCTAGTTATATCCAGTATGACGGAATAGTGAATTGACTAATAATTGGGAGGATATCAATCTTAATCCCAACTTCTCATATGGGTGGAAACTGGGATAAATGTTCAAGAATGACATCCACAAACTGATCAAAGACTGCTGGAGAACTAATTCTCCCAATCCCTTTAATCAATTCAAATGAAAAGTCCTCCAACTAATATGATATTGATCACACTACTGGTGAAAACAAGCTCATTTAACCCACCGTGAAATGCCTTTTTCCTATAAAGAGATGATTTCTACCAACATCCATTCTGAAACTAACATTTCAAACATATTAGTTGATGTGGGACATAAATAATGTCAATTAATCCAGACCTAATATTATATCATAAAAATACATCTCAAAAACTTAAAAGACCGATATCAACTCAACTCCATTAAAAATTACACAAAATGATCTACAGAGAAAGTCATTGCACTCTCTTAGACCCATAGATGTTTTATGTCTTAAAACAAATGGAATCATTAACATATTTAAACCCAAAAAATAAATAGAACGAGATGAAATGAAATAATGTGATGCAATTATATCAAACAACACTTTCATAAGGGTATATTTCTAAATAATTATACCTCACACCATGGATGGTCTTAATTGATCATCCACCACAACCTAATTATCTCCAAATACATACATACCATCAACACATTTCACTTTATTACCCTACTAAAATTTCCATTAATGAGATATCAGGTTGTTCCTAGAATCACCCAAACTAAATCTTCTCTAGTTATGAGTTTTGTTCTTTTTACCTTGTCCCATTGAAGCATAAGATGCAAGTGAAACCTGAGAAGATTCCAAAACACCTGACCTTTGAACATTGTGATAATTATATTTATGATTCCCCATATGATTACTATTATAAAATTCTCAAGGTTGTTTCATACACTTTCTCTTCATGCAGATTAGATAAACACACTAAAATCAACATTTATATATCTTAAAATTCACTGGAGTATTCATTAATCATGCCAAATAATTCTAAGACATAATCCTAACAAGGAAATTGGTATTTCTCTTCTTTTTTTCTTCATGTGTTAGACTTACCACCATTTCCAATAGATATAAACATACCTCCTCCACTTATAGCTCCAAATAAATATATTATTTCCCCTATTTTACTATTTACCTTCTCTGTATAATTCATTATATAGAGCACCAAAATGTGCAATGTGATTTCCTTTCTAAGTCTATATTCAAAAATATGTTCCTTAAACAATGCACTAAAAGAAATATCATGTTCAAAACAGTCTAAATTTATGAATTTAGCCACATATTCCATCATTGAGTGGTTATCATGCTTCATGAAAAATAAATCTATTATTTTCTTATTTCTGAATGTGTAATGATATAATTTATCTTAAACAATTTATCAAATTACTCCCATGTGAGGCCATGGTTCACCTTAGTCTATACTACTAACTCAGGCCACTAACATGCATGGTCTTCCAACAATTACATTGCTTACTTATATTTCAACCCAACTGATGTTCATGGGGAATTGATGATTTGATTCATCCTATTCAGACACACCTCAACCTTCTATGGGTCCAAATCACCTCTAAAGTTCAGTGGATTGTACATCTAATACTAAACTGAATAGTCCATATTCTTTAACTCATTCATTTTATTATTTCTATCCATATCTTGGAAATCTTTCCCTATGTTATGAACTAGATACTGGTTCACATAGGCGTTAGGAACTACCACATTTTCATCATATTTCTCTAGTTTGTCTCTATAATGCCTACCTATTGCCATTTTCTATCAACATAAAAACTAAAATTTTTATCACTCTCATGAAACTGAAGGATTAAAATTTAAAATTATATCACATAGAAACAATCACAACCATTCATTAAAAAATTCGACATTTCCCATTTTCAATCATCTTTCAAGAATCGTCCATGTTTTGAAGCTCAACACATTTCCAATAGACCACAACCATTCTTTTTTAGAATCGCACATTTTAAAAAAATCCTAATTTTTCAATAAAATTCACATTCACACGACTACATAAATCATAACCCTAAATAAAAAATTAAATTATAGTGTAATTTCATTTCTATAATGAGCGTCATTCCCGTCTCAATAGTTAAACCCACAACAATGAGATCACACTTCTATATGTGTGTCCAAAACCCATATGTACAAAACTCCTTTGTAAAATTAATTTAAACATAATAATTTTAGCTATGTATTATTATGATATACATTTCAACATCTAATAATGAAACTCATTTCTACTATCCCTACTCAAGAAATAAACCAATAATTAATTCCAACTCAAAGACCAATGCATGATTCCATAGGACCGAAAAACATATACCACATGTAACGTCATGCCCCTCCTCAATAAAATGTTTCTAAGAAGATGTTCTACACAACATTAAGAAGCTTCCCCAATTCACTAATGGCTAGCAATAAATGTCTAGGTATTTATCAATGGTAGGAGCATTTTTTCCTTTGAAAACAAAAAAGAACCAACCAAAAATTCCCTTAACAAAAACAACTAATTTATCTATGTCAACAATATATGACAGTCAACCCCATACCATAGACTATAATACAAAACCATACGAATACTAAATCAGAGTACCAATTAGAGAAATAAAATAAAGAACTCCAGACACAATGGCATAACTCCATAGCCCCATGCTTATCCTTGTGCTACAACTCCACAAGACCATGAAAGAATCATGAATTACCCCATAAGAATTGAGCTTCCATACCTTTAACTGCTTCCCTAAGTACATCACATGAAAAATCACACAAGTTTCAAAGTAGGGGGTGGGTAATAATTCATTATAGTATTCCCCAAATGACATCAGCACACACGCCACTATGATAGAACCTGTTAGCACATTTATATAAAACTATTTATATAAAATCAATGTACAATGAAAAATTAGAAATCGAAATATACTCTTATCAGGAAATACCTTTCCTAAATCATTAAAATTTCAGGTAAACATAACCAACACATCATTACCCAATTTCTCTAACTCATGTTTGTGTAACTCAATTCAACTTATGTGGATGTACACACATTTAAACTTAATTCACACATTTTTTCAACTAGATCTAACTGTACCCTTCATGGTTGAACATCACATCCTAACCCATACAAATTTATAGTGGTACATACTGACATATTAGAATCATTTTATATTGGTACATCACCCCACAAACCATCCCTTCCAACAAAGCTTAATCAATTAAGACAATAGTCATTCTAAAAATATTTACCAAAATCCAAACAACATGAAAATCTATAATTGATAAAATCATATCAACCAACACATGCCAATACATACTAGCCAACAATTTCCAAACTAAAAAACCCCTTTAATTCAACCAAATCCCAACAACCTGAAAAAAAAACTTTAATAAATCACCCATATATTAAACATGTAACATCCCGAGGCCGGATTCCACAAAAACGTGCTCCAAGTCCAGTTGGCCACATGGCCTCAAGAACATCTCCCCAAATGCCAGAGGTTGCCGACTTGCAGTGAGGGCCAAACTGTGATAGTGGGGGGACGATTACCTCATTAGTATATAGTAACGCCAGATAATAAAACAACAATGCAATAGATTAAGTAGTAATACCGTACAATAGAAGTAAATGTTGTATGATTTATAGTATAAATAACCATAAGTCAATTCATACAAAATATGATGATACATGTAACATATTATAGAAAACATCTAAAAAGGTACAGAACAGTTACATACAATACAAGTGCCAAATGTAAAAAAAGTCCAAACATAATCCCATTATAATCACAAGCTTCATCTTGGACAAATTATCTCCTACTCCTGAGTAGCATATCAAGTACCTGTTGGAGGGTGTTTTGCATTATCAAAACCAATAATCATCTAATCTTTTTGTGTCCAAATCATTACCAAAATATGGTGTGGGACAAAATACAAATAGGTAACCACCCATGGTATGTGTTAATTTTTCATTTAATATGTATAACATTCATTTTATAATAATGAAAGAAGTAATCATGGTAGTACTCAAAAGTAAAAAGACATACAAACACTGATTTCCATTTACATTTTATTTTATCATCCATTTAACAATTACATTTCCCTAAATTCACAATCCGTGAGATCCGACATAATCCAAACATTCATCGTATAACTCTAAGAACAATAGATCCCTCATAATACCATCTAAATAATAAAAGTAATGATTGAATCTAATAATGTAATTTGTCTTGGAAGATTCATCATAAACTATTTCATTTCAATATTCAATTTATAACCCGATCCCATCATTAACATTAATAATTTGGAATTCAAGTATAACTCTAGGTTGAATTTCCTCAAACACCATATAAGCCAATTTGAATGAATATATCAAGAACCCTGTGTCACTCTCGATGTTGTATAAGTCCATGTCAACTGAGCCCCTCCTTGCTGGTCTTATTGGTAATCCCCATGAATCTCTCATGAAATATTTTAAATGCCTCTTGATTCAATCCATGGAATCCCTCAATGAATCCATAATTCACTTGACATTTATGTACAAACTCTATGAGCTCATCTATAGAATCCATGGTTCACCCATGATATAAACATAAAACCCTTTGATCTCATATTTGAACATTTAATTTAATAAATGGTTATATAAATGAAAAAGGTACAATAATCTATCATATCATCCCTAAAAATCTAATCTAAATTCATGATTAACCAAAGACTGATTTATATTTCATCGTTACAAATACATTTAAACATTTTATTATCCATGATAATGTAAAAACCAGATGCATCTAATATAAATCACTACTAATGGATGTCTCAAGCGTGGAACATACTCAAAGGCTTCCCATTTAAATTACTCACATGGGAATATTTTTTCTTACATGAACCACATGTCAATTAAACGATTACATGGAATATACATTGATCAACTCATGTGGGCAGGATCACAATTGGAGCAATTCATTCTAATCATGCTTAAACAAGAATAAGAATACAAGGGTCCAGTGGAATGTGAAGCATCCCATTATTTTAACTAATTAAACTACAACTTAACAACCTTGTAAATTCATTAATAGTCTAAATTCAATTTTAACAACCCTTGAAATTTAAAAACTATGTATGCCTCATAGGATTCTTAGAAAAAATGCCCATAAATTTTCATACATGGGAACTCACCCGTGGGTAGGCCGTTACTCATGGTATAAAACCTAATAAAAGAATTAAAACACCAATTCCATTACCAAAAATTTAATAAGCAACATCAGGGTTCAATTATAAATCAATGTGACACCCTAAAAATGGGTGAACGACACTCCAGCATATATAAATAGATCAAAAATTAACAAATATAATGAGATTGCCAATCATAGACTCATGATAGATAGATCATCCTTTATAATGCTATGTTCTATCTGGTTTTGGTACAAATATGAATAATATACCATGAATGGTTGATAAGGGAATATGATCCTAAATCCAAATAGTACAATCAAAAACTAAAAGAATTTGGAAAGGATAAAAACTAATCGATACCTTACCATTATTGATCCAACGAGATGAACCACATTCAAATCGGTGATCAGATGGAGAACATATCAAAATTCATAGGATAGTCCTTCAAATAGATCAAAATTACATATTGTGCAATGGATGAAAGGAGGAAAGATTCTTACCTTATAAAAAATTCCTCGGAGAAAATTGTCATTTTACCCAAAATATCTGGGTCACAAGGTTTAGGTTTTTGATTTTTTCTAATTGAGCACAATTTTCTCAGTATACTATAGTTGTAAGGGTATGGGGCACTCGGTTGGTTACTTTGAATAGTTTATAAGCCATGTGAAAACTATGTGCAGAGCCTTTGTCAGGCTCTGCAAAAACTGTAGAACAAGATGTACTGTTGTGCAGCTCCTCCCACATAGTTTTATAATACTGTGTTGCCTTTATGCCCCCACTGTCTTGCCTCAAATGATTTATTCAAACCATGTTCCCTTCCCTGTATGATTTTCACTAATATATTTCTATGCTAAATATACACAAACTATGGGTTTCGGGCTCCAAACTGGCCTTGGAAACCTTCAATCCTTCTGTGACTCAACAAGAACTTACATTAAGAATCATTTATTCCTTTAAACAATAAATGTAAGTAAAAAAACATTTGTACCTCAAAGAAGAACCATTATCTTATAAACATACCCCAAAAATGAATTCCTCCCTGAATTTACATTCCAAGGGTAGTAATGAAATATTTGAGAAAAGCTCTGACCAATGTGATCAAACAACAGCCTCCCTCTCTTAGGTCTCATATAGCACTCGTCTATGATTCTAAAAAACCGATACCATTGGAATGGAATTTCTACAGATAACCTTCATTCTACGATCCAAAATTCATATAGGATGCTCCCCAAAGGATTCATCTTCCTATAATTTAACCTCCTCAAGATGAAAAGCATGAAACGAGTATGAATAGTATTTTCACAAATATGAAACATGGAAGACATCATGAATGTCCAAATACCTTTTAGGTAATAGAAACTATTAGGAAACCGGCAAGAATCTCTCCAAAATATCTAATGACCTAATATCACAATGAAATCATTCCATGTCTCCTGATCCTCTTGTGTACCATCCTTGATAAAACATGTAGGAAAACCTAATCCTTAACCCGAAACTACATAGGTAATCTATGGTGATTTGTGTATGATTTTTTAATTAGACTGTGTGGTAGTCTCTTTCTTCCGAATCAACTACACATACTCATTTCTCTTCTAGAAAAGGCGAGGTCCCATCATAGATTCATATCCTTCCTCCATTCAACATAGGGATGATCAGCATGTCCTTCCTTATAAATCCTTATAGAACCATCAAAATGCTGGCATGAAATATATTATTATAGGTGAACGCAACTAGTGGTATATGACTCTCCATTGATAACCAAAAATCCATGATGATTTCTGGAAGCATTTCCTCAATCACCAAAATCATGCAATCTAACATCCCATCTATCTAATGGTGGTAATACCTTCTCAAAATCAACTGTGTAGAAAACTACATATAAAAATATTTCTAAAAATAGGAAGAAAATCGTGAATCCCTATATGAATTTATTGATTGTTGGTCCCTATGTATTTTTACAATCACATATATGTACAACCTTTTAAGCTCATCAACATAGAAGCTTTCCTTGATTAGGAAAAAATGATCATAGTTCTTGAGCCTATCAAAAACAACACCAAAAGAAATGTTACCTTGAGGAGATATTAGTAATTATGTAATGAAATCTATAATTATATCATTCCATTTTCACTCAATAATGGGTAGCTACTATAAATGTCTGGTAGTTCGCAGGTGTTCCACCTTCACCTACTGACATGTGGAACAACTCATGAAAAATCATGCTACAACCCTTTTCATACATGGACACCAATACATACGAGGTAAAACATGATACATCTTGGTAACACTAGGATTAAATAACTATATAGAGGCATGAAAATCCCACAATAGTTCCGCATTCATGTTTGAATTGACCCACATGTGACCATGTAAATGCATAACATCATCCACCCCTACGGTCCTTCCAGGGGGAGGGTCCTCAACATCCACACTCTCTCGTAGAACTGGGAATTTAAAATGTCTTAATAGGATCATCCTTACTATATACAGTACATTAAAGGTATCAATTATGGAAGGAAAAAACATATTTCCATAACTATCAGGCACCTAAAAATGCATCTCAAATAACAAATGCATAATTTTCCACTCACTATTGTCATTTTGTGCTGTCTTTATAGAAGTCCTCCAACTAAAGGCATCATTCATAAAATTTCCGTGACCAGGTGTGTTAGAAAGCTTGAAGAAAAAATACTAAATGTATTCTTCCCACCATTGATGCATCAGATTCAGATCACACTATGTAAATATGTATTTAATGTTTTCTTGTTTGGGTACACCAAAAAATGCTCTCCCAATTTGTAATTTCCCAAACAACATAATTAAGGAATTAACACATCTAACGCGAGATCATGAATTGGGTAATTTCTCTCATGTGGACTCAACTACTGAGACCTGTACACAACGAATTGATCCCCTGCATAAGAATTTCCTCTACCTCGATATTTAATGTGTTGTACTTCACAATGTATCTCTATCTTGGATCAATAAAAACTATTATCATCACTGATGTCAATCACCATTTTAGTTCCTAAATGTCCATCTACCATGAATCTATATATACATAATTCAAACCCATTTTATTTAATCACATCAACGGTGATGCTAAATCTAATAATTCATGTATGAAATTCCTATAGTAAGCATCTAGCCATAATTAACTCTGCACATCAATGATATCCCTGGGATGATCATAGGTAACTATTGATCTCACCTTTTATGGGTCCAATGATACTCTTTTCTCTAAGATAACTTGACCAAGGAAGTGAATCTAATTAATCCAATAGTGGAAATTTGTGAGATTAGAATATAACTGAATATATCTCAATGTATTCAAAATGACCACAAAAGGATTGGCAGGGTTGTGCCAGTTATGAGAGTACACCCGGATATCATCCACAAAGAGCACCATAAACATGTAAAGATAATTATATAACACATAGCTCCTCAGTTCCATAAATATATTATATGCATTCATAAGACAGAACAACATATCTAAATACTCATATAGACGATACGTAATCTAAAATGCTATGAAAGGTATCTCTGGTGATCTATCATGAACCTGATGATAACTAAATCCCAAATCAATCTTTCATAAAACCCAAGATACATGGAACATGTCAAAAATGTCATCGATCACTAACCATGTATACGAGTTTGTAACCTTAAACTAGTTAAATTTCAAATAATCCATACATATCTTGAGGGTACCATCCATCTTTTTCAAAAAAAATGACTGGTGAACCTCATGTAGAAGTAATGGTTCGGATGCAACCATTTACCTCTAAGACCTATAGCAACATTTTGAGATTTTTCAACTCCATCATAGCCATCTAGTAAGGAGGAATGGATACCAATACATCTCCTAGAACTATATCGATATAGAACTCTACCTCAATCAAAGGATGTAAACCTAAAACATCATCTGAGAATACGTCCCTGAAACTATCAACTAATGGATGGAAATCCATCTAACGTGTTCCCTAGTCATCCAAATAAAAAATTATAATCTATGTTGTCATCCCTCTAAAGACTAGATGTTTGGGTCTATCTAGACTCACATAGACATCCCATTAATCATTTTATAGAAATGATTTACCCTATGGTGATGTAAAACTCACTTAGCGGGGATAGAAATTGACAATTTCCTAAAAAAACAAATTTCCCATCCAGATAATGATATCATGAGATGTCATATAGAGGATATAAATGTCTCATAATAAGTTACGTGCATCAACAACAAGTTGACACTCTGTAAATTGATTCACACCTTCATTTCTCATACCTAATAGAGATTCTAGAGTCGTAAAATTGTTAGATGTAAAACCACATACCCAAAAACTCTCCAAATATAATCATAGATATGAAACTATGTGAATCTCATATATAGAAAACATTAGAATCTAAAACAGAGGCTAATAAAATAGTACCTCAAATAGTAGTAGGTCTTTAAAATTGCTCATACTCAATCTGTTGCACTGCATATACATGACCTGTACTTTGGCCCTCTGCACTGCTTGGCTACCCTGAGCTGATCCACTTTGTTGTCTCTGTGAACCTAGAGTTTTGATACCATTTCCACAACCACAACCTTAGCTTGAACTGCCTAATGTACCCCAGAACCATCATTGTGGACAAGTTGTTGACCCTCCTCTTGAACATGGAAACAGTGAAGACCCTATCTCACTAGTTGTTGGTGAAAACAATCTACAAAAAGCTATATATGGACCATCTTTCCACAAGATCATCACTTAACTATGTCAATAAGTCAATGTTACCTCAAATACCCTAGCCTACGACATTAGTAGCTCCTCTCTATGATACCTGAAGATATGTTCTGACTACTAGTATCACTACGAGGAAACTCCAAACAATGATTCCTACTTCTAGTCGATATAATATAAATCTAGGTGTCGAACTCCCCTGGCTCGCACCTCCAAATTCCATCATGTTATTCTCTCCGATTATCATCTAATTAACTATTGTATATATATTAGTCATCTTTAAGACAATTACCTGTGATTGGATGTCATACCTGATACCATCCTCATATTTAATAGCTTTTGATACATCAACACAAATAATAATAGGTTTTAAATGTTGGAGTTATTAATGTTTGAAGAGTAGTCCATAACTAATAATGTGACCTACTCCAAATTCATAAACTCCCAGGATCAATTGGACCTTAGCATCTCAGGATAGAAGTAATCATAAAAGACCTTCTGAAAATATCCCCATATAATATCTCGATGATGTTGCACCTAATTGATAACATCCAACTATATCTTGGTGTAATCGTGAAACATATATATTGAGAGAATTAAAATCCTCTCAGGACATGTCTCTAAATTCTCAAAGACAGAAAACATTTCCTCTTGCAATGACATAGTAGCATGTGGTCCACTATCCCCTGAAAATTTGGGTGGATGTTGTTTCTGGAACACTCGCGTCATGTATTTCATAGATGTGGTAGGATATGGTGCACCATGAAAGTTTTTCATGATCTTCATCTTCATCAACACCTAAATCCGGTATAAAAATTGATGATGAAACTAGAATGAATAGTGGATGCACTGGTATCCCATGGACTACTAGCTCTGGGGTATGATCATTACCACCCTCCTGGAATACAGACAAACGTTGTCATGGTGTCATGACTCAAAAATTACCAACACATGCCTCAATTCAATATCATTTTCAATGTTCATACATAATAAGTACATATAAAAAATTGGACATGTCAAAACCTTCCTCTATAAAACCAACCCTTTTACAACCCCATGGGTAATGTCTATGTGTAAAACAATGAGAGATACTACGAAAATACCACAACTAAGGTCATTTATGGTCATGTTATCTACCAAAATAAATTTAAGTTTCACTTGATATACATATTCATTTCATCATTATCATATACCCTTTTATAAGTGTTAACCAACAGTACATAGAATTCTATTTCATGGAGGTCCATACTCTCCCCAAATCAAAACATTGTGTCACCAAATATGAAATCATAATAAAATTTACATTAAGACCGGAACATGATCTAGATGTTTCCAATCAAAGAGGTCCCATAAAACTCACTTTCCAAATATTAGTGTTCATCCAATATGTTCCATTACATTTACCCATATACCCATTACAATATCTGGTAAATATATCATGGAATCTAAAATAACAACATGCAAACAATGATTCTCTCTAAATGGCATAATAAAATTTCATGTCATGCGATTTATAACAAGTTCATATATGATGCATGAGATGGAATACCCTCATCTCATCGTGTTTCAACCCAATAAGTCCCATAATCATATGAATAATAATAATACAATACAAGGGTGTCACCCAACGGTGAAATCAAATCAACTATAATAGATCAAAATTAAAAAAAAATATTCGAGTAAATTTGGACTTTACCTATAGACAGGGTAGCTACTTCAAAGAACAGATTATTACCAAAGTATATTTCCTTTTTATCTTGATATATTTTCACCAAATGACCAATCACACCCGAAAACACTTCTTCAATACAACCTTGTAATGCTCCAAAACCAGATTCCACATTATAGTTCTCCAAGCCCGATTGCATACATGACCTCATGTAAATTTCCCACAAATGCTAGAGGCTACCAACTATTAGCGAGGTCCTTGGTGTGATAGTAGAAAGATTATGCCCCCATTAATAAATTGTAACACCGTATAATAAAATAACAATTCAATAGAAGAAGAAGTAATACGATACAATAGAAGTAAATACTAGAAGGATGATATTATAAATAAACAAAAGCCACATCATACAAAATATGATGATATAAGTCATATGTTCTAGAAAAAATAAGAAAAGGTACACATCAGTTACATTCAATAAAAGTGAAAAAAGTTAAAAAAAAATATGAAAAGAATCGTAGTTTCATCAAAATCCTCATCTTTGACCAATGTTATCCTTCTCTTAAGCAGCATATCAACTACCTATAAGAGGGTGACCTACAATATCGACACATGCAATAAAATAATCTTTTGGGTTGAAAACATAACCCAAACTAGGTGTGAGACTAAATCCTAGTACGATACCACCCATGTTCTTTTAAAATAAGTCAACAAATCTATATAATAGGCAGTATATAATAATGAAAGTAGTAAGCTATGTAGTACTCAAGGTTATGAAACCAACAAACAATGATATCCATTTTCCTTTCATTTTATCATCTATTTAATAATGCAATTACAGTAATTTAATAATCCTTGAGATCTGTCTTAAGACCAAAATCCCCCATATAACTATAAGCACAACATATTCCTCATAAGTCCATCTAACAAATAAAAGTAAATACTGTATCCAAGATAGTGATTTGGGTTGGAAGACACATCATAATCCTTATCATTTCAAATTGTTATTTATAACATGATCTCATTTTATCATTCCTAATTTGGAATTTAAGTATCACTCTGGGTTCAATTTCCACGAACACCCTACAAGCATGTCTCGATTAACCTCTTAGGAACTCGGTATCACTGTAGGAGTCATATAAGTCCATGTCAACTGACCCCGTCCTTGGTGGTCTTATATAGAAGCCCCATGTATCACAGATGACATATAGTCAATGCCCCTTCAGCCTGTCCATGGAATCCATCAACGGATCCACGATTAATTCATCATTTATGTACACACTCAATGATCTCATCCATGGAATCCATGGTTCACCCTTGACATAAACATAAAAATCATTTGAGATCATCCAGGGAATTATAAGTGAATACAAGTTTCACTCAAGGAACAAGGTAGAATAGTATATGAGCTCGTCCATCGAAACCTAAACTGAATCCATGATTCATTCAAGACTAATTACTATTTTATCATAACAAATTCAATTATACATTTAAATATATATACTATGGTCCAAACTAGAAGCATCTAATATAAATCAACACCAAGGGGTTTCTCAAGCAAGGAATAACCTCCAAGGCGAGGAGTTTTATTTACATACATGGCCATATTTCTCATAACAAGGATCACATGTATATTAAATGATTATATGGAATATACATTGATCAAATCAAGTGGGAAGGTTTATAATTGGAGAAATTCATTCCAAACTATCATAAAGAAGGATTGGAATACAAGTGTAAAGTGTAAATTCAGAAATCCCATTCCCTAAACTAATTCAATTACCATTTACCGAACTTTTAATTCCATTAATAATATCTATTGATTTTTAATAATATTAAAAATGGAAACAAATGCATTCCTCATAGGAATCCTAGTCCAAATTTCCATAAAAGTCATCCATGTGAACTCACCCATGGGGTGGCCATTAATCTCAGTATACAACCGAATTAATGATTTAAAAATAAATATTCCATTTCTTAACCAATAAGAGGAAATAGTAGGGTACAATTATAAATCAATATGATACCACAAAAATGGGTGTCTGGAACTCTGACATATATAAATAGCCCAATAGTTAAAAAATTTATGAAACCACCAAACGTTGGCTCCTTCTAGATATCTCATCTAGTGTCCATCTTAGATTCATACTAGTTTGGTATAAATGAGAATAACAGATGAAGAATGGTAATTAGTGAATATGTGCCTAAAAATAATACAATTGTTAACTATAATAATTAACAAAGGACTGGAAAATATTTTTTTATTGAATTAAACCACCTTTTTAATGGCTGAGCAGATAACCATCCAGACATCAAGAATTAAACAAAATAAAAATTCTTCAACTGACCGATCCTCCAGATCAAAAGCAGTGATCACTACAAAATATAAGATCCTCCTAGAAAAAAGAACCATTAAGACATGATTACATTGTTCCATAACAACACGACAAGTTGTCCCATGCCAAAGAGCACGGGCCTGGTACCGATGGCCATGGCCATACCCTCTCAAACATCTGATTCTGAAATGCCATGAAACCATGAAAGATCTTTGCCCTGAACCTCATCTGAAGCATCATCTTGAAAGAGAACTAATGAAAAATCCTTGGAGCTGAAGCCCATTGAGACCAAACCTTCAGATTACATTCACTGCTCTCTATCCGACCAAAATCAGAAAACCTTACAATGAATTCACATCCAAACTTTCATCATAGACACTGAACCCAAGTCCAAATAAACAGAAATCCCAAATCATAAACTCAAACAGAAAAACAGGATAGGAAATCAAAGAGACATCTCCAATGCTTCACAGAAACAGTTCATACTGCTCCAATGCATTCAGAAACTCAGCTCAACATTGAATTTCAACAGCAGAAGTAATCATCACCCTCGACCAAAAATCAAAACCAGAACCAGCACAGAAACGCTGGTGGCATCGACCCATTTAATGACCAAAACCAAAAGGAAACGTAGAAAAGGAACAAGAAAAACAAATCAAACACCACAAAGGGTACCTCCCAAGTTTCTCCGGAAGAAGACCTCACAAAAATTCAGAGTCGTATATCCTGAAACTGCCTTCAAACCCACACAGAAAGACCAAATCCTCCCAGCACATCCACATCCAAAAAAAACGTGATGGAAACCTCAGGGCGCAATATTTGGAGCTCAATCTCTAGAAGAACACCACGCCTCCATGAAGGGAAGAAAACGATGGATAACACCGAGAGAGAAGAGCTCGCATGATGCCACTACTAGAGGGTAAATCACCCCAAGAACATGTCGATCTGAAGCTCCAAGGAGTGATCTGAAGCCGATCATGGAAGGTGGATAGGAAGTCAGCACGAGGGAAAACCTGTCGATGCGATGACCATTATGGGTGCATCCACAAAACTTCAAAATTAACAAAGGATAAAAAGAAATTAAGGCTTTCTTTTTTTCATATCCAAGGAGTTGAATCCAATTAGAATTGGTGATCAGAAGGAGGACATAGCTCAATTGATTGGATAATTTGTCATAGGATCAAAATTACATCAGATTCTGAATGTGATGAAAGGAGGGAAAAAGTAAAATTTATCAAACATTCTTGTTAAAAATGGACATTTTACACATAATACTTGTTTTCTAATGTTTAGGAGAACATTTTTTCTAATACAACACCATTTCACATGGTCTATAATATGAGAAAGTAGAAGGGGTGATCACCCGGTAACTCCACATAGTTTATAAAAACTGCACAAACCGAGTGCAGAGCCTCTAAAATGTTATGAAAAATATACAGAACAGGATGCACTATCATGCAGCCCCTCCCAAATGGTTTCATAAAACAATGTCTCCGATAATCCCCCCCATCTATCCTCGTATGGTTTAGTCAAACTATGGGGCATGCCTGACATTTTTTTCTTTAACTGTGTGTTAGATAAAAACACCCAAACTTTGGATTCCAGGCCTCGAACCATTCATAGAGACCTATGATCCTTCTATGAAGACTACATGAACATAAATTAGGCCTTATTTAAGCATTTATACTAACAAATCATAGAAAACACAAGATCAATAACTCATTAAAGAACCAGGTTCCTACAAAAGACACTCACAAGATATTATCAATGCCAACCAACACTTCATTAAACCGTCTTTTTTTATTGAAAACCACTTTTCAAAACTATTTTCCATAAATCAACCAGCAGAACAATTTTATAATAATAATTTTAAAATCTATCATCTAAGAGTATTGAACCAAAATAACCCATTTTCCATAAAATCTAAAAAATCATCAAAATGGGTTTCCACCATGTTTCACACATCATATTCACAATTTATTTCAAGAAAACCAATTTATTTGAAACATGGACTTCTAATTCTAGCATGAGGGGTCGAGAGTGAATGAGTTTACCTCTACGGCTCTATTGAAAATGGAAAATGGAACAAATTCTCATTGAATCTTGGTGAAAACATAACAAAACAAACTTAGATCCCTTTCTCTAACATAAAAAAGTTCAAATCACACCATTATATTTAGAAAAAAACATAGAAATATATTAAACTAAATGAGATCTAAGAAACAGGGGAGATAAGAGAGTAGATGAAAATAAAACCACAAAACAACCATGAGGGTGACTTACCAATGAATTTTTTGCTTCAAACCACTAATAAAACCCTTCGAACCACTTCCATAATGAGTGGGAGGGGATCCCTAACCTTGGAAAATAGGAAATCCCGAGTGAGGGATGAAATGGGGAAGAAATGAGGGCTTTGGTGTTAAAATAGATTGAGAGTCCATTTAAAAAAACACCTTTTAACTCAATCATATTTTATCCGAATATTTAAAAAAAATTGTGTGCTAACTGTGTGCCTGCTACTTCCAAGAAGGGTGCCCTACATAATTAGCCTACATGTTTAGTCAATAAATTCTCCAACCATGGGAAATCTAAAAATATTATGTTTCAAGTTGTACATGGGGCATCCATATGGTTTTTAAATTATGTTCCTTATCCTTATGACATCCCATAGCCCACTACCTCCTTGTGCACTATTTTCTAGAGAAGCTGCAGGGTTTTCACTATCCGTGTTCAAACACTGAAACCTTTTAAAATGACAAAAATCATAAAAATATTCATCCAAACTCGCTTAAACCTACACAACCACATTATAGACATAAAAAACAGAAAATATGGTTATAATCCTCAAATCGTTGGTTCTATAAAAAATTTGACCTTTCGATCAAAATTATTATTTTACAATAAGAAAAAAATTTAATTAGAAATTTAATTTCCATAATGTGGTAATTATTATGTTAATATTTATTACACTTGTGTAATAATCCAATAGAGATTTTGAGAAGGGGGGATTTGGGTATTTGTAAAAATTAATGATATCAAAATATGACTATTAAATTTGACTACATGTATATTTTTGTAATAATGTATATGAAAATATTTTTTAGATTCCAAGAAGTTATATTAATATTTAAATTTCCAAATTACTATTAATTCCAAATTACAATACAATTGAACCATATTTTTTATCATTATTTTATTACATAATATTTTATTCCAATACATTATTCTAAAACTCTACTCGCCAAACCTTATAAAGACTACCCTTCACCAACCCACTTATCCTCACACCCTCAACTTATTATCGTCTCTATATACCAAAAAATATCTTACCAATTCTTTGTGTTTTTGTGTTGGGTATTCGTATACACCAAAAAAAATCACCCTTTAAAAAAATAATTCATTTAACAATGGAGTCATGTCAAGGAGTATTTCAATATCACTCATTATCTCTTACTCATCTCCATTTCATTTTCTCTTGTTTGTATACCGTATAAATCTGATATATATTTTCCATTTTATTAAATATATTCTATTTTACAACTATTTTATTCATATTAAAACCTTATAATGACACATTGGTTTTTTATAAATAATCATCTATTCACGATTGGTACAATTACCCATAATGATTTTTGTTTTTAAATAAATTTCAAAACATTTGGGTGTATATGTAATAAACCATTTAATAGAAAAATTGAATATTAATATTGATATTATAATATGGTAAATATTTTATAATTCTTAAATATGTATTAAATTAAAGAAAAAACATATATTCATTAGGGATGGTAAAATCAAACAAATAATCAAAAAAAAAACGATGACCATTATTATCTATAAACGATGCTTCTTTTACTAAAAATGTATGAATATTTTGAACAATTTAATAATCTTAAATGACATGGAAAACATATCATTACACTTCATTAGTTATAGACACAATTGATAAGAACATATAACATTATCAATAATCGGATACAACCACGAAACCCTGTAATAAACATCCTTGGGATATTATACATGAACATAACTTCTTAAATAAACTATTATAAACCAACATGAATGAATAATAATAAATAATATTTACATTAAAATTGTTCTGAAATTTATTTCATAAATTTTATTTAATTATTCTTATTTAAAAAACATGTTCTAGGAATGTCCGGGACCCCGGGTAAGAGAACTTCCCAACAACCCATATTTTCTATAGTGTTACTCTTTCACTCTAGTTACACCAAGTTTAATTCTATTTTTTTTTGTAAAATTAAAATATTTTATATTTTATATTTAAGTTCATTAAATATAAATTTTTTATTTTTACTTTATTTACATAGGTTAATAAATTGTTTTAGGTTTCCTTCTCAGCCCTTTCATTAAAACGATCATTATCTAGTATAAATTTTGTATTCCTTATACCTTTTCATAAAAAAACAATTTTAATGATTTATCCCATTCATGATTTCAATGATTGATAAATATTTAATAGTGAATTATTGTGTTTCAAACATGGTTTCATGGGAAACACTATACGATGAACTAATTTTTGGTTGTTTATAATTTATTAAAACATATCATAAGAGGTTATTTTTTGTAACTACTTCTCTAGATAATTTTTGTGACTAGTTCTTCATAAAAAATCAATATTCATGATATATGATTCATTAATAAATTATGAATTTTTAAAAATATTTAGTACTATATTTTATTTGGAATCATTATAGTAATCCAATTGGTTATACTTTATGTAATGCATTTCTTTCAAATGTTTTTTCCCATTATAATGATTTATGTATGATATTAGTTCCTTATGTTAAAAAACATATGCATGTATATATTATTATATTATTTATGGGTGTCAAATTATGTATCCATCCACTATGTTTTTAATGATTTTACTGTAGAAGATACCATGGATCGTTCATGGGAAATATGCCATGGGAACCATGTTATGTGGTCTTAAAAACAATCCCTAACATATTTTTATGATATCGAATTTCATGGTATAGTACAATTATTTTTATCTTGAGAACATATGATATCATTTCCATTATATCTTTATTTATTGTTATTATATATTATAGTTCTCTTTTTTATTGTAATGTTATACCTGCTTACTAATATACTACATTTCATTTTCCCCATTCTTCAGTTACATGACATTATATTCTTATCAATTTTTTTAATTATTATCCCTAGGGTCTCCCTTACATTGATAAATGAATAAATAGATTTTATATAACATTACGTATAACAAAATAAATATGATTTATTTTATATTTTTTGTTTTTGATGTATTACATATCTTATTTCTAAAATGCATTAAACCTCCAGATTTATGGAATGTGATTTATGGATATTTATGTGAAAAATCATATAACAATATATTAATTATATTTGGGTTCTTATAACAGAAATAAAATCATGGCATTTTTTAGGGACTTATGTTTACAACTAAAATAGAAACTTTAACATGGAAAACCTAAATTAAAACATATAAATTTAAAAGTTACGAAATACATGTATTTTTTGGATTTAGTCTTTATAATATAATAGTTGAAGTTTTTATATTCTTATTAATTTTAGTGTTTTTATACATAAATATTAATTATTTTCGAAAATGGGTGAAAATAAAGAAGAATCATTTCAATGAAAAATGAGATAACAAATTTAATTATTTCCCAAAAAAGATACTAAATGTTATGGGAATGGGGGGTGACAACCACATAGAGGTAATTACTCAAATAAATAATATTATAAATTATATAATAAATCATGTGTAATTTTCTTCTTTTCCTAAGAAAAAAAGTTTAATTTTAGTTGTTTATGAATTATAGGCCTCCCACAATTAATGGACCAATTTATCCCATTATAATGAAACAATAGTTGGATTCCATTAAAATGATATTATAATCCCTCCTATACTATGAGAAAGAAAGAAATTTATTATCTATTTATTACAAATATATTGATGTTGAATAGTGGGGGATACTAAACAAGTATATGAAACACAAAAAATACATTGAATCCAAGGAGATGGATTATTTGATGAAAAAAATTATTCAACATTTTTTTCACTATCTCCAATATAGAATAGATATAGAGTTCCCTTGATTCAATAAAATGGATAATGAATTAATTTGGACATATAATAAAAAAATCACAATGATCTCAAGGTACTCTAATTTTTTATCAATAAAAATTAACGTAAGGCTTTACACTTCAATATAATAATAAATAAATATATTATAAAAATTAGAAATTTAGAATTTAATAACTTTTAGTAAATACTCTGACATTCCCTAAATGATTTTAGGGATATAACTGAGTGTAAATGGTCTAATTGGGATAGAGACAAAAAGAGGATATTGGAGTTAAATTCTAGAAAACTAATGGATAAATCTCATGGAGGGATTAAAATGAAATTACTATATTCCATAGGTATAGATAGAAGAATTCAAAAAACAAGAACAATATAACTTATTTATTTTTTACATTTGGATGGGATGGACATAATTATAATTAATGTGTATGAGTGACGAAGAAGATGAGTAATACGATGGAATAAAGGAAGGTTTTTTTTCAATTCTCTACCTATGGTACTATGATTATATTATAATAAAATGGATAAAATTCAACATAGTGCACTAAAATCGGGTCCATATATTATAACTATTGGAAATATCATTCAAGGAAAATAGAGAAAGGATTATATTATGACATCACTACTTTGTAGGTGGATCATGAAAATGATGTAGTGATTAGTACACTTATTATTCATTAAAAAATAATGAATTTTTTAATTGATTTTGGTATTATGAATTCAATAATATTAATAAACATTAATATTAATTATATAATTCCACATTAATACATGGAGGTTAAGTTATTTATTAGAACACCAGGAGGTGCAATTATTGCATCTCAAGTAAACAAATATTCATCTATAAACATTTTTTGGAAAATCGTCCTTCTAAAACATGTTATAACCCCCTTATTGAAATTTTAGGTTATATTTCGAAAGAATTTGTTATTTTTATATAAACCCCAAATCAAATTTCGAGAGAGTGAAATATCATTCTATATCCCAAAACAATATTCTATTATATATAATTTTATAGAGAATTATTAACCACATTCCGAAAATCTTTCTCAATAATGGATATTGTTTTCCTTATGAACAAAAATATATTCAAACAATTATGGATACAAAGATGAAGATAATAATATAATACAGTGATTAGTCATTTGATATACTAATATATCATCTAATGAGTATTGTGGTCATCCATCTATTTGAGAGGTTGAATTCTCAATTGAACTTTTACCTGATGATTTTCCCATGTCCATGATTCCATATATACGGGACACCATTAAACTATATGAATTGAAGATTTAATTTTAGGAAAATTCATAAACGTATTTCATATAATAAATATAATCAGTTTTAGTTTTTTTAGTAAAAATTTTCCAAAATAAGGACAGCTTAATGAATCCCTCAATTGATTATCGATAACTTAATTAAGATCATGATAAAAAAAACTATCCCCTTACATATATTTATGACATATTTGATCAACTTAATTTGGACCTCACCTTCTATAAGGTGGATCTTTGGTCAGGATGTCATTAATTATTGGAAATTATTGTTATTCATAATATTTCTATTAATATATTATATGAACACTGTGAATTTATTGTGATTATATTTTGGCTCATAAATGCATTGGAAATATTAATTTAATAAATATAATTAGTCTTTAGACAATACCTCAAAAATATATTTGGTGTTATTTATGTATAATATTATCATATACTTCAAAAACAATGAGAAACATAAATATAATTTTTTTACTATAAAGAAGATATTGAGAAAATATAATATTTGTTCAAATTATTGTAAATGTATCTTAGATTGAGATAGTAAAATCCATTGGGCATGGAATATCCTTAAAAGGGATATCATTGGATCCATAAAATAAAAATGATAATGAGGAATAGCCCATACCACTATCTATAATTTATATCTGTGGTATACTTGCATTGGAATGGTATTATCAATTATTTGTGAGGAACTTCTTCAGATATAAAATCGTCATAAACAAGATAACATTGAAGGGTGTAGAGTATGCATAACTCGTTAATATGAATAGAGTATCAAGTAGTATAATAATAGGCTTATCACAATACTAATACTCACACTAAAAAACTTTGGGGCTGAATTAATGATCTATCCTGATGATTCAATGAAGGTCTCTGATTGTTTACTCATTAAAAATATTAAAGTGAGAATATTCCTCGATATTGTTAATGGATCCTGAGAGAAATTATCTTAAACATGATCAAATATTATTCAATAATAATCATAAAAATGATTTTGATATTTAATAACTAAAGATAAAATTGTTACATATAAATAGATCATAACATAAAGTCTCTACTTTTATATATTAAAATTTTAAAAAACCAATGAAGATTATTCTAACTCATCAAGGACTATCACATCTCAATCTGTTACCATCTTGGTTAGGTGAAAAAATTGTAATTTTATCTAAGTAGAAATGACCCTAAAAATGTATACATGATAATGATTTATAAGGATATAATATTTTACAATATGAAATTGGTCGAAATATTTATCATAAATAAATAAAAAACATTATATATTAAAAAACTGAAATTTCAAACATCTATTTTGGAGAAGATTATAGAATCCTTATTAGAGGAAGCATAGATTCAAAAGAATTGATTTTCTATGAGTAATGGTAAATACCAAGAGTTAAATAATGATAAAAATAGATTTATGGTATTTGGGAAATTATTATGAATTCAATCATATACTAAGACAAATAATGAGTTGTTGAATGATTGTCATTACTCAAAATTCCATATCAAGACAGATAGTATAAAGATGTATACATATATTCAAGATAACATTTTTTGGGTGATTATGATGATTATGATTGTATAATATATATCAAAGTGTTTGGTATTAAAATATGTGATGGGTGAAATTAAAATCTGAATGGGATGATATAACTATAACCCAAACATATGTGTTAATTGGAGAGCATCACCGCTGATTTTTTCATGGGAAATATAAATATTGATCTCTTCATCACCAATAAAATTTACATATCACATGACTAGAGTATAAGGATATAAATTAGATAAGTTTTGAGTATGCAAGAAATAAAAATATTTATTATATCTGATCAATATCCTAGGTTATGCTCATTATTTTAGAAAAACCAAGAAAATAATATGAATAAAAATAAAAAAACATAGAATGAAATAACATTCTAATATACATGGTAAATATAATAAACGATTCATAAACGATATCACATATTCAGAGATCGGTCTATGGAATTCATTTATGGTTGGGATCAATATCATCGTTTTGTTGAGTTCTCATACATATCATCCCCTACTTAGGCACCCATATGGATTCTAATGAAACCATTTATGGAAATGAAATTTGAAATCAAATATTTTGGGACAATTATTGGGATCATAAGCTATTATAAAATAAAATAGTTGAGGTAATATTAAATAATTTCATATCCACTCAATTACACATCAATGAATCAGATTGTTAACATGAGAGCTAAATCTATGGTCATCAATGAAGCCAAAACATAGAGGTCAGAAATAATGTGTTCTTCTTTATATCATTATAAAATATATTCATGATATCTGAGAATAATAGAAATTCATTTTTGTGACACATAGTGCTATTTTTTATTCCTGATCACATAAATAATTGAGCCTATTTTCTAGAAATCCAATAAAATCCATATCAATTGCATGAAGTGATCCATGTGTCCTTATTAATTATTTACATTCCATATACCCCACATTTATCAAATTAAATAATTTTATATTTGGAGAATGGTATCTATTACGATGAGAAGATAGCGATGAAAATGACTATAGAGACAATTTTAGAGAAATAAGACAACTTATATTGTTAATTTAATATCAAGAAACCATATGTATAAACATAGATCATGAGAACCAGAGGATGCATTGAAAATATAACTACTTTCATATAATTTTATGTTATAGTGTCAAATGAAATTTATAAAGGGTGTAGGAATGTAATGAACCATATTATTCCAATTAGAAATTATATTCCCAAATTATATAATATTGTTATTTACACATAAGGTATAATGAACCCCATGAAAAATTATTAGACTAATACATAAAATTACATAAAAAGGGTAAATATAATCAATAATAAATAAAATAATATAACATGGAAATAATGACTAGTAAATAATAAAATAGAAACCTTATATTCTATTATATTACCTTCCTCAAAAATTATCATTGGAACAAAAAAATCTAAATAAGAAATATAATATTAGTGATATAATCATGATCCTAGAAATGATTAATATAAAAAATATAAATATAATTTAATAAATTTGTAATGATAAACATAATAGCAATTTATATGATTTTTACATGTTATATGACCATTTCAAAAATAACTATTATAATAGTAACATGACTGTTAAAATAGTAAATTGAGGGTTAAAATAGTAACCACACTTATTGAAATTGTTAAACAAAATTTTCAAATGTTATAGAATAAAAATATAAAGATTTATCTCATAATAAAATTAATTAAAATATTAATATATTAAATAATCAATATAAGATGCAACTAAATAATAATTATATTTTTAAGAAAATAGTTATGTTTTATTCTAATTAAAATTATATTTTGTTAATATATTAAATTTAATAAATAAAATAAAATTTTCATAAAAAATATGACACATTTTTTAATTATATATAAATAATAAATTAAATTAATTATTTCATAAGTTATCTCTCTGAAGGTAGGAAATTTTACTTTGTCATACATATTTTTATTTTTTAATAAATAAAGATGTTATTTATAAATTAATATTTTCATATATTTAAAATAGAAATCATAAATCCAAAATAATTACCTAAATTATAATTTCATCATTTCATTAGGGTAGTGTTTCAGTATTTTTAAAAAATAGTGAAACACTACAGTGAATTGTAAAATACCATATAATTATAGTATTTTTTAAATATTGTTTATAATTTTTTTTATATCTCAAGAATATTGATGAATATTTTATTGTTTCATTAACCATTAAAACACACTATCCTAACTATTGAATCTTCTGTTATATCACTATTTATGTATATAATATTATCTTTTAAAATACCTTTCTCCTGCACTTATAAATACCACAATTCAACACCAATATTATCCTCGCACCGTATCCATTTATATTCTATAAGCTATACGAAATATATATATAAACCTTTTATCCACATTCTAACGGTACATGTATTATAACACCCCGAAATTTTATGAAAAATATTCTTTTTAATTTCATTAATGTATTGTGTTGTACACTACACCAAAAGAATCTTTCACAACACGCATCCTTGACTTGCCTTCCATTACACGCAATCGCGACCTTCCTCGATAGCGTGTGTAGTACGCAATAACGAGTTTCATTAAACAACAATATGCTATTAAAATATTATTCAAACTAGCAGTTATGAATAGTAAAAATCACTTTTTGAAATTTTGTATATTTTATTTTTCAAAATGGAATTCATTTCTGGATTCGTAATATTGAAATTAGCTTAGGGTGAAATTTTGGTACTTTTCGGATAACTTTCATTTTCTGATGAACAGTGAAAATTACTAAATTTTAATTAAAAACAACTTTTTTAATCAAAATAATTAATAGTGATAAATTATTAATTTGAGTGGTTTTAAAGTATATCTATAATATATTTTTACAATTCAATACAATGTTGGTCATTGGATGTAATTTCACATTTACACCAGACATAAACAAATGTTAATCTTTCGATAGTTATTATCTCTTAAAAACACGCTATTTGTTGTGACAGCGGAAATTAATTATAAAATTAATTGATTCAACTTATATGTTGGGAATTTTTTAAAATAGAAATCATTTTTGAACTTGGAATATCAATTATAACTTAGGGTGAAATTTTGGCATTTTTCTGAAAAACATCAATTTTTGATGAATAGTGAAACTATAAGTGGTAGTTAAAAAAATAATTTTTTCATAAATCTTAATTTTACCGCTTCCGTGAATGGAATTTCAAAAATCCGAGAGACACGGTTGATATCAGTAAGTAAAATGTGGTTCAAAGAGATGAAAATAATTTTTGGTGAATAGTAACTTTTTAATTTTATTTACCACGGTTAAAGGTAAATAGGGTAATTCAGGGTAAAAATGATATTAATATTACCCTAACACATGTCCTAATCCTATTGTACAAGTGTATCTCGACCAAAAACAACCTTAAGTGTATAATATTATCATTTAGGCCCACTTGGATTAGATTAGGACATTTATTATTATTTAATTCAAAGAAGAGTTAAAAGAGTTAAAATCAAAGTTTATTTACTAAAACATTTTTAATTTAAGGTTATACATAATATAATTTCGAATATAAATATTCATTATTAATATAAAAATATTTCCTACATAATGGTATTTTATTTGTAATTTTTATACTTTAAATAATTTAATTTATTTATGACACAATGATGATGTAGTAATTACCTTTTTAAGAAAATATTAACATAATTGATGTTATAAATTCCCAAATAAATGTAATTTGAAGCTTTTTATGACATAAACCAATTTTCTAGGTTAATATGACATGTTATTGTTGATTTAAGTAACTTGGTTCGACTTATCATTCTGTTAGTAATTTCATAAAAATCATGTACCAAATAGTGTCAAAATTGACATAAATTAGTTCGTAAAACAAATATTATATTATTAATTGTTATTTATTTCCTAAAAATCTAAGGTTAGGCCAAATGACTTATATAAGGATAGATATATTAATAATAAACAACTTTGGGTTCGTTTGGCTTGATATATTACGTTTATTAACCATATAGTGTAAGAAAACAAAAAGACACGGTAAAAGTTAAATTATTTAACTTAGAGTTAAATCTAATTGATAAGGTTAAAATAATAACCTAAACTTGTCTAAATCTTATTGTATGAGAGTATTTCGACCCATCCCCACTTTATCTTCGAAATAAGACCATTTGGAACCATTATAAACCGAATTTGACCTTAATATAAAATAATATTTTGAGATTTTCCTAAGATGACCCTCTCCTCCCTTATAAAAGGGAACCTCCTCCCTCTCCTCCTCACACAAATTTGAGCATTCAAGCTCAGCCAACCCCTACCGAAATCTCTTCTCCACTTCCCTATTATCATCCTAGAGGTCCTGGTCTTCTTAAAAGACCAATTTTAGTGCCCTAAAAGGAGGTCTCAAAGAAGCACTTCAAAGAAGAGGTAATATCCATTACCGATCATTTTCAATTTATTTCTTCTTCAACATCTCCTTCTTTAGTTGTTTCATGATAAAGTAATAACATCAGTATTTCTTATATACTGATATGTTATTATAAATATGAAACAAATCTTATTAACCTTCTATCCATCCTACGGAAAAAGGAAATCACAGCGCGTGCGTACGTACGGAATACCGTATCCAGGCCGTGGTGTAATCTATTTTCCACCACCACCTTAATTGGAAGGGTATAATGGTGTAATGAGTAACTATATATGATTATTATAAAGTGATATTGATACTGAAATAGTATACATACACTTCAACACAATTCCACGACCATGGGAACGATATCATCGCTCGTGCCTACGTACGGACTACCATCTCCACGACGCGATGAGATTCATTCTCATTGATTAACCATTCATGAATGATTATAAAGTATTTATAATGAATAATAATGGAATATTTGACATGGTAAATCTACTGGATTTATGTGTGTATATATATATATATATATTTCATCTACTTACTTCCATTCCAGACAATAAGGAAAGTAAAGCAGCGTTCATGCGTACGTACGAACTACCGTCTCCATGAACAGTGTGTTTCATTTCATTTATCTATCTATTATATATATATATACTGAATATATATGATATATATATCATACTTTATATTCTAGAAGTATGTAAATCATGATATAAGTAATAATAATGTCAAGAACAACAAGTCCAAACACCTACGATAAATGAAATGATTTTACCCAAGACGCTTCTTTAACATGAATCTACAAAAGAACGGGTAATATAAAGTCATAAGTGGACCATATATGATATAATAAAAATGAATATGATTTTTGAATAAGTCAATATCATGATTTAAATCATTATACAGGAGGTTCAGACACGTACAAAGCAAGTCAGACCTAAGGTAAGGGAAATATCACAATCTCATTTTTATCCGAGATTGTTTATACTTTAGTATTAACTGGGGTGTATTTTATCATCCACATCCATGTTTCCTCAATATGTAATGTTATTTCCATACACCTACAATTTTTTAAATCCTATTTTACCCTTAGGTGAGTTCTTAGTAAAAGATATGAAAGGAATATTTTGTCGTTTTTCGTATGAGGTACTTTTTTTTACTTTTCCAACAAAAGTACGAAGAATGTTTTTTTTAACTTATACGGCATGAATTGATTTTTAAAACATTATTTCCAAGAAGCTTACTTTACAAGTTTTCACGTTTATTTTTAATCAACTTCTTTTATTTTGAAGTCGTATGACATGTTATGAAAGGAAAAATGTTTTTGAAGAAGAAAAGATATTTTCCTCAAGAATGGAGTTCAAGTGTTTTATCAAAATAATTGTCCATATAAGATAATAAAGGGTTCTATTTTTATCCCTATTGTTACATTGATTTTATCATGTTGTGATGGAATTATTTTTATGAATTCCTTTATCTTGTATGAATTATTTTATGATGTCATGATGTTTAATATTCCCATTTGTATTACATGGGTTATGCAATGATGTATGGTTTATGATTTTGTGGCACACATAAGAATGGTATCATTATGAGATGGGTGAGACATATATCTCCCTCCAATTCATTGGGTAAAGATTTTATATCTCATGAGATAGACATGGCTGGAATGGTAGGTTATACCGGTTCAGTGAAACAGGACTGAAACGAGGGTGACTCGGTTCAGAAAGGGACATTCTCCACTAAGATAGTCTTGGCAATGAGTCTTGACTAACAAGAAATGATTCTCTATAATTATGTGTGTATGCCACAATGTCTCATGTTTTATGTTATGATTATTGGGATTACATTTCACTTCTATGATTTATCGCATGTTATGATATTATGAGCTATTTTGCAGGTTAAGATTTCCAAAAGCTATGTTCTTATGTATATGATGTGATTGATATTTCTTTTGATTACCCTTACTGAGCATTTGAGCTCACCCTTTTATGTTTTCTTTTCCCCAGGATATAAAGAATGGTTTTAGTTAACAAAAGGGGAAAGATCTTTATGGGAGATATTGAAGATCTTTCACCATGATTAGAAGATTATGTTCCATGTTTCCAAAGACACTAAACTATTACGATCCTTATGTGCGTGTTTTTGTTATGTACTAAGTATTCTGAAAAAGTAATGTAATGTCCATGTACGTCAGGCTTCGGGTCTCTACAGTTGGTATCAGAGGGAGGTTTAGTCAACCTTTGGAAACTAGGATGCGAAAGCGTTAGTGATATCCCTAGAGATATTTCTATGGTATGTCTAGGGATGTCCCTAAGGATAAGTATTCGTATAAGATACAGTCCTAGGACTACGGTAACGATCATAGAATTTAACCTAAGAAGTTAGATATTGAGGATACTCCCCCTTTATAATGTTGTTTTCCCTAGCATGATTTTTTCCTCTCTCACTATTCTTTTTGGGTTTTAGACGATGGCTGGAACCCGAAGGAACCGTGTTGATCAATGCAATGAACAATGCAATGATTGTCCTCCTGAACAAACAAATGTTATGGGAGATGGAGTGAAAAATCTTATTGCTATACTTACACAAGATATGAATCATTCTGGACTTCCAAATGAGTAGAGAAGGGAACAATATTCTATTGAGTCCTTCATGAGGCAACGTCCACCTTCTTTCAGTGGAACTTCCGGTCCACTTGTTTCTGAACAATGGATCAGTACCACTGAAAAGATATTTTCAGTTCTTCAATGTTCTGAACATGATAAAGTCATCTTAGTAGTGTATCGTTTGGAAGGTGATGCTGATCAATGGTGGAATTTTATCAAGAATACGAGGCCAAGATATGAAATTGAGTCCATGGAATGGGACGAGTTCAAGAACTTGTTTTTCAGAAAGTACTTCCCTCGTATTCTTAAAAAAAAGATGGAAAAGGAGTTTCATGAGCTGAAGTAGAAGGATGATGAATCTGTTGGTATATACGATGCAAATTTTACAAGACTTGCAAGGTATGCATCTGGCATTATCATCCAACCTGAAAGTAAAGTTGATCAATTTTTTAGTGGCTTAAAACCAAGTCTTCGAAGGGCATTACCTATAAGAGACTTCAGTAGTTATGAAGAAATTTTGCGTTGTGCTATCAAGGTAGAAATGGAAGTTGGTGTTACATATCCATCTCATGGTTTTGACAAAAAACGAAAGATGGAGTTCAAGGAGAAATCTCAGAATAATGGTGAAAAGAAGATGAATGTTTCCTTATGCTCAAAGTGTGGAAAGAAGCATGGTGGAGATTGTCTTAAAGGGACTAGAAAATGTTTTAAGTGTGGAAAAGAAGGTCATCGAGCAGCTGAGTGTCAAAGTGATGGAAAAAGGGTTTCTAATGATGTGAATAAAGCAAACACTGCAGAGAACGCACCACCAACACTTCAATGCTTCAAGTGCAAGGAAATGGGGCATAATGCTAATAAATGCCCTAATCCAGGGGTTAGTGATGATCAACATGAGCAACCACTTAAGGCAAAGGACAAAGGGAAGTAACATGCGATCACTATTGGCAATGTTGAATATGAAAACGATGTGGTGGAATGATTAAGTGTTTATGTAATGGGATTCCAAAATAATGTTGTATCATAAAGTATTGGAATATTTATGTGTTGGTCTAGTGTGGTATTCAAAGTGATTGAGATATTTAACAGTATTCATGAGATCATGATTGATATAAGGACTAAGTGATGTCATGGTTTGAGTATATATAATTTTGAGGATTTTCGTATGTGGAAAGTGTTAACTATTAACAGAACACATGTTTTCAATAAGGTTCAATGGGTATTCAAGAGAGTACAAGATTAAGGCCTTTGAATGTTTGGAATGTGACCAACAAGATATATCTTATGATATATGGGGATCAATGATGGTATTAAATCTCTGAGAGTGGACGGCATTATTATGGATAAGCCTAAAGATTGGAATGGATTATGTTGGACATAAGTTAGTATTATTGATGGGATGTTATAGTAATATATCTTTAGAAAAAAAGTCAACCTGCAGGACGGGCGACAGCCCATCGCGTCAGACAAGGCTGTGGGAATCGAACCCACAACCGAAGTGCGACTGGCCTTTATCGCCTACCACTGGACTACAAGAAGTACATGTTTAGTAGAAACTAGTTTTATTATATTAAGCAGTATGATATATGAAGTATAAGTCCATTTTATGAACCATATATGATTAATCTCCCTATAGATCGACTTATGTATATAATTTTTGCTAACCTTTTGTTTGAGACAGATGGAATGACCCATCATTCTATCACATGATCTGCTAACATTTCACGAATAACAAATTCAACTTCATTTATTTAAGAGATGAAGTGGAAATTGTTCAAGGCACGAACAATAGTGAGATTGTACCAAAATAAAGTAAGTATTTATTCTAATTCAAATTTTCAACTTTCTAGAAATGATCTTGAAAACCAAAAATGTTGTCCTAGTGCCCTTATATCCGATGAATCAGATGGTACCCTAGATCGTCACAAATTTATGGCTTTGTGATTGCTGGCTTTTCCATAGCCATGTTCTCTACCACTCTCCATCAGAACATGATGGTTTGATTTCTCTTCCATATCCATATTTTCACCTATGTGGAAACCCAGGGATTAGTTTATTTGGGTAACCATTACGTTTCATACTTTTGTTTTTTAAAGATTGGTTTTGGTATTCCTTTTTATGATGTGGTTTTCTGTTAAAGAAACTTTCGAATAGTAAACCATTTATAACCCCGGCGAATTTCGAGGGCGAAATTCCTTTTAAGGGGGTAGAATGTAACACCCCGAAATTTTATGAAAAATATTATTTTTAATTTCATTAATGTCTTGTGTTGTACGCTACACCAAAAGAATCTTTCACAACAGGCATCCTTGACTTTCCTTCCATTACACGCAATCGCGACCCTCCTCGATAGCGTGTGTAGTAAGCAATAACGAGTTTCATTAAACAACAATATTCTATTAAAATATTATTAAAAATACCTGTTATGAATAGTAATAACCACTTTTTGAAATATTGTATATTTTATTTTTCAAAATTAAATTCATTTCTGGATTCATAATATCGAAATTAGCTTTGGGTGAAATTTTGGTACTTTTCGGATAACATTCATTTTCTGATGAATAGTGAAAATTACTAAATTTTAATTAAAAACAACTTTTTTAATCAAAATAATTAATAGTGATAAATTATTAATTTGAGTGGTTTTAAAGTATATCTATAATATATTTTTATAATTCAATACAATATTGGTCATTAGATGTAATTTCACATTTCACCAGACATAAACAAATGTTAATCTTTTGATAGTTATTATCTCTTAAAAACACGCTATTTGTTGTGACAGCGGAAATTAATTATAAAATTAATTAATACAACTTATATGTTGGGAATTTTGTAAAATAGAAATCATTTTTTAACTTGGAATATCAATTATAGCTTAGGGTGAAATTTTGGCATTTTTCTGAAAAACATCAATTTTTGATGAATAGTGAAACTACTAAGTGGTAGTTAAATTTTTTTTTTTTCATAAATCTTAATTTTACCGCTTTTGTGAATGGAATTTCAAAAATCCGAGAGACACAATTGATGTTAGTAAATGAAATGTGGTTCAATGAGATGAAAATAATTTTTGGTGAATAGTACCTTTTTACTTTTATTTACCACGGTTAAAGGTAAATAGGGTAATTAAGGGTAAAAATGATATTAATATTACCCTAACACATATCCAAATCCTATTGGACAAGTTTATGTCGACCAAAAACAACCTTAAGTGTAAAATATTATCATTTAGGCCCACATGGATTAGATTAGGATATTTATTATTATTTAATTCAAAGAAGAGTTAAAAGAGTTAAAATCAAAGTTTATTTACTAAAACATTTTTAATATAGGGTTATACATAATATAATTTCTACTATAAATATTCATTAGAAAGATAAAAAGCTTTCCTACATAATGGTATTTTATTTGTAATTTTTATACTTTAAATAATCTAATTTAATTATGACACAACGATGATGCAGTAATTACCTTTTTAAGATAATATTAACACAATTGATGTTATAAATGCCCAAATAAATGTAATTTTAGACTTTTTATGACTTAAACTAATTTTCTAGGTTACTATGACATGTTATTGTTGATTTAGGTAACTTGGTTTGAACTTATCATTCTGTTAGAAATTTCATAAAAATCATGTACCAAATAGTGTCAAAATTGACATAAATTAGTTTTTAAAACAAATATTATATTATTAATTGTTATTTAATTCCTAAAAAACTAAGGTTCGGCCAAATGACTTAGATAAGGATATATATATTAATAATAAACAACTTGGGGTTCGTTTGGCTTGATATTGTATGTTTATTAACCATATAGTGTAAGAAAACAAAAAGACACGGTAAAAGTTAAATTATATAACATAGAGTTAAATCTAATTTATAAGGTTAAAATAATAAACTAAACATGTCTCAATCTTATTGGATGAGAGGCTTTCTACCCATACCCACTTTATCTTCTAAATAAGACCATTTGGAACCATTATAAACAGAATTTGTCCTTAATATAAAATAATATTTTGAGATTTTCCTAAGATGCCCCTCTCCTCCCTTATAAAAGGGCACCTCCTCCCTCTTCTCCTCACACCAATTTGAGCATTCAAGCTCGGCCAACCCCAGCCAAAATCTCTTCTCCACTTCCCTAGTATCATCCTAGAGGTCCTGGTCTTCTTAAAAGTCCAATTTTAGTGCCCTAAAAGGAGGTCTCAAAGAAGCACTTCAAAGAAGAGGTAATATCCATTACCGATCTTTTTCAATTTCATTCTTCTTAAACTTCTCATTATTTAGTTGTTTCATGATAAAGTAATAACATCAATATTTATTATATACTGATATTTTATTATAAATATGAAACAACTCTAATTAACCTTCTATCCATCCTACGGAAAAAGGAAATCACCGCGCGTGCGTACGTACGGAATACCGTCTCCACGTCGTGGTGTAATCTATTTTCCGCCACCACCTTAATTGGATGGGTATAATGGTGTAATGAGTAACTATATATGATTATCATTAAGTTATATTGTTACTGAAATAGTATACATACACTTCAACACAATTCCACGACCATGGGAACGATATCATCGCTCGTGCCTACGTACGGACTACCATCTCCACGACGCGATGAGATTCATTCTCAATGATTAACCATTCATGAATGATTATAAATTATATATAATTAATAATAATGTAATATATGACATGGTAAATCTACTGGATTTATTTTTATATATATATATATGTCATCTACTTACTTCCATTCAAGACAATAAGGAAAGGAAAGCAGTGTTCATGCGTACGTACGGACTACCGTCTCCATGAACGGTGTGTTTCATTTCATTTATCTATCTATTATATATATATATACTGAATATATATGATATATAAATCATAATTTATATTCTGGAAGTAAGTAAATCATGATATAAGTAATAATAATGTCAAGAACAACAAGTCCAAACACCTACGATAAATGAAACGATTTTACCCAAGATGCTTCTTTAACATGAATCTACAAATGAACGGGTTATATAAAGTCATAAGTGGACCATATATGATAAAATAACAATTAATATGATTCTGGAATAAGTCAATAACATGATTTAAATCATTATACAGGAGGTTCGGACACGTACAAAGCAAGTCAGACCTAAGGTAAGGGAAATATCAGAATCTCATTTTTATCCGAGATTGTTTATACTTTTGTATTTACTGGGGTGTATTTTATCATCCACATATATGTTTCCTCGATATGTAATGTTATTTACATCCACCTACAATTGTTTAAATCCTATTGTACCCTTCGGTGAGTTCTTAGTAAAAGATATTAAAGGAATCTTTTGTTTTATTTCGTACGAGGTACTTTTTTTGACTTTTCCGACAAAAGTATGAAGAATGTTTTTTTAACTTATACGGCTTGAATAGATTTTGAAAACATTATTTCCAAGAAGCTTACTTTTCAAGTTTTCAAGTTTATTTTTAATCAAATTATTTTATTTTAATGTCGTATGACATGTTATGAACGGAAAAATGTTTTTGAAGAAGAAAGGATATTTTCCTCAAAAATGGAGTTCAAGTGTTTTATCAAAATAATTTTCCATATAAGATAATAAAGGGTTCTGTTTTTATCCCTATTATTAAATTAATTTGATCATGTTGTGATGGAATTATTTTTATGAATTCCTTTATCTTGTATGAATTGTTTTATGATGTCATGATGTTTAAGATTCCCATTTGTATTACATGGGTTATGCAATGATGTATGGTTTATGATTTTGTGGCACACATAAGAATGGTATGATTATGAGATGGGTGGGACCTATATCTCCCTCCAATGCATTGGGTAAAGATTTTATATCTCATGAGATAGACATGGCTGGAATGGTAGGTTACATCGGTTCAGTGAAACAGGACTGAAACGAGGGTGACTCGGTTCAGAAAGGGACTTTGTCCACTAAGATAGTCTTGGAAATGAGTCTTGACTAACAAGAAATGATTCTATATGATTATGTGTGTATGCCACAAAGTTTCATGTTTTACGTTATCATTATTGGGATTACATTTCACTTCTATGATTTATCGCATGTTATGATATTATGAGTTCTTTTGCAGGTTAAGATTTCCAAAAGCTATGTTCTTAAGTATATGATGTGATTGATATTTATTTTGTTTACCCTTACTGAGCATTTGAGCTCACCCTTTTATGTTTTCTTTTCCTCAGGATATAAAGAAAGGTTTTAGGTAAAAAAAGGGGAAGATCGTTATGGGAGATATTGAAGATCTTTCACCACGATTAGAAGATAACGTTCCGAGTTTCCAAAGACACTAAACTATTACAATGCTTGTGTGTGTGTTTTTGTTATGTACTAAGTATTCCGCAAAAGTAATGTAATGTCCATGTATGTCAGGCTTCGGGTCTCTAGATGTATAATCCAAATTCTACCCTTTGAAGGCATAGTTAAAATACATATAGGATTCATCTCATTGAGTATAGTATGAAACTATAATTATCCATTCTGATTTCTATTACACTTTTATCATTATATCCAACCCCAAAAATATAATATCCATGATTAATTTTATAAAAAAACATAAATTCATGTTTTATAATATTATTATTAATCAAAAATAATTATGTAATAATTATTTTATAAATAGAAATCCAGAATTTCTGGTATAAAAATGTATAATGATGTTGTTTTTATACAAACATTACCGCCTTCATAGATGATCATAATAAACCATTATCTGGTTAAATATTAAATTAATAATTATATTATAATGTTATCAAAAATCTATAAATGGAAAATATTTTTCAAATATTATAAAATAATATTTATATAGTGTCCTGTAAAAAGGCATAATTGAACAAGCCATTTTGAGATTTTATTTATAATAAAATAACCATGTGAGTATCAAAAAAATATATATATCGGGAAAAAAAATTACATTTATAATTATAGTAACATCATATTATAACACTTTTAGATTTATAAAATCATTATACAATATCATTCATCATAATCATTGAACATATGTGACCTAAGAACCATGAAACATACATCCTTGGGATGCCGTGAATGATCATAATAACTTTATAAAATTATTTTTTAAGAATATAAAATAACAATAATAAAATATATATACATGATAAATTTTCATATTCATGTGTTTAAAAAATTTATGTTTAATACTTATGAGGTAATATGCATATATTAATCATGTTAGGACATGAGGAACGGTAACTCAAAAACAAAAATCGTTTTATTTTGGTTTAGAATTTTCTCCAATATATAACAATTTATCTCCATTTTTTTCAAATTTACTCCTAATATATTATATATTTATATTACTTACATATATACCTACACTATTTTACATTCTATAAATATGAATGATTTTCATGCCCTATTCTCAATCATTTTGTTAAGGAACACTCTATTAAATGGAACTAATCTATTCATTACACTTTATCATGTGTGAAACATTTAATGTATTATACCTACAATGATTTATAAAAATTATTATTATTTAATGGAATAATATTTTATTTCATTTATATATATAATTAAAATAGTATTCACATACATTGTTAGAAGGACATTTACTCAATTTTAGAAATAAATTAGGTTCATTTTTATACATTCTTATCTACTTGTATCGTATGATTTTTTCATCCCATAAACACCACATACATAGACAATGTAACTTTATTAAACTGTGATTATCTTTTAATATGTAATCCATTCTTTTTTTTGGAATCATAATGATATACCATATTGTTATTATTTGAGAAAAGATTATATAACCCATTTCCATCTCATGGGTTTTCACATGATATTGATTTTTGTATGATTTATCTTCCTTATTTAGAATACATATGCATGTGAATATTATTAAATTACATTTTAGACCAATATAATATATCCCCTCAATTCATTAGGTAATTTTTTTTCTTATGATAAAATGTATTGTGCCCAAATAATAAGCCTATCACATTATTTTGTGTTATCTTTGAAGTAATACTTGACATATTTTTATGATTAAATGTTTAATATTGTTTTTAAATTACTATTTTTCTATTAACATATATTATTTTATCCATTTTACCATAATTCTATATTTTAATATAAAAAAATCAACTTTTATAGCATAATATTATGTATCTTTACTAAAATATTATACATCATTACCATGTTCCTTCCTTTCATGGATTTATAGGCTCACCCTTTATATTTATGAATATCTATAATATATCATTTAAATTAATAAAATGACATAGTGGTTTATGATAAATCTTTTAATTTAATCAATGATGATGTAGTATATTTTTATATCAATGTTTTATGTTTATAATCCCTAAAAGGAGCTATACCTCTAGATTTTTGGATTATAATGTAAGGATTTTTTTTCATAAAATTCAATTAAGAAAATATAACTTATATTTTTTTTCTATATTATCCTTTTTCAAGGATTTTATAATCCATTTATTTACATTAAACACATTGAAACAAGTTTTATGAAACATTTAAGAGGGTACACGCACCATATTGTGGTCGATTTTAATCTTTCATGTCCTTATTAAGATATATCACATATATGTGATTTACTAACCATGTTTGCATCATATTTTATAGATCATTCAAGTCATATAAATCTAGCCTAAGAGTGGGTTATTTTCTATAATGAGCCTCTTATACGGATTGTGGATCTACCCACATAGTAGTCGAGTGATGATCAATGACCTAGTAAGATTATTAAGAGGAATCATTTACACATGTGAAGTGAGTAAATTCTCATAACATTGTACATATTGTCTACCCTCATGTGGAGTGATTGATAACTCCATGATAGTTTGGTGATACAACCATTATTCTTACTATTCTACTTTAGTTCCAGATGCAATGTTCTCCTATATTCAATGGTTAGCCTAATCCTTATATTATAGAGCATTGGTTTTAGTTGGTAACTTATTTATTCTATTTAGTACCAATTCCCACCAACATGATGATAATTCTTCAATGGGTTATACTTAATTGAATTTTTGTTCATTTATGGTTTTTTTCACTCAAACACTTTTTATATTTACTCATCCTCGGTAAAATATTAAGAACATATTTGGGGAGGTGTTTTATATTGGTGTTTTATGTGTGGTTAATTTTCAGGGGACACTAGTCATTCAGTGAGATACCATGGTTATGTTACAACTTATTATGAGGTTAATAGACATTATTAGGTACTCCATTGATGTGATTAGAAAGTGATTATTCATGAATTAATTTTTAACTGATGCCTCCAAAGTCATTTGGTAGGTGATATATTCATACGAAACCACACCTGAGAAGGGATTTTAGATTATTTTGGAAATTAAGAGTCTAATTCCCATAGCCTGATCACTTGAATTGAACTAGAACATGCTTGTACAACACCTCAAGAACCCCTCCCAGTCACCATATTGTAGTATAAATATCTAAGGATATATATATGAAAATTGGGTAGGTTGATTTCAAATTTGGAAACTAAATACAATAAAGGGGTATCATACCCATGTTTTTTCATAACCCTTGTGGTCAACATACATGCAACCAAATACATATTTAGTTTCACCGTGGGAACATTTTTATTAATAAATAAAGTCAAATTTGAGTTTAAATTGGTAAATGAACATTTACAGTAATTCTATCCTAGTATAACGAGTACATAATATAGAAAAAATTATCAAAAAAAATTAAAAATTCATTGTTTTCCTAATGTCCTGAAGAAACAATTCTTAGAGAGGAATAAATGACAAAAAATCACTCCATGCGTATATGATTCCCAATATTAATTTTGAACAACACCCATGAAACATATATAAAAACCATTTAAAATGATTAAAAATATGGCACTCACACTTCAACACCATGAACCCAAACTCTCAGATTTGGTGATAAAAACATATCCTTTGTATAGAAGATTTGAAACCAAATTTAACAAAACAGACAAATGTATAAATGATTAATAGATAAATGAAAAATATTTAGTCACATAAATATCCATGGAATTTATATTTTTTATATAATAATAAAAAAATTCAACCAACAAAACCCATATCTTTCCCAAAGAATGGAAAATATTTCCCATTAAATAGAGAATTAATTACATAATATATATTAAACATTTCCCAAAAAACTATCCACACATGAAATCTAGAAAAAAAATATAAAATTTAAAACTATTATAACTTGATAAAATGTAAAAATAAAAATGGTTTATTTGATGCTCATTAAGGCGTTGTATAAATATGAAGCTAGCATAGTTTAAACAATACATTTGTATTATGGAAAAAAAATAATTAGATAGTTAAATATGACTAATAAAATGAACATTAAATATATCATTGAGTAATAAAACAATGAAAATTATCTCATGGGAAAAAATGATTTCACTATAATGGAATTTATAATTGTAGGCATCTAATTGTAATAAAGGATTCATTCCAAGAACATATAATCAATTTTATAGGCATATAAAAAATATAGAAACTTGGTTATATCATGACACTCATTAATTCATTGAGGGGATATATAATTTTTTACCCACCCATCACTAACTACTTCCAATTCATTCATCATTTAAAATAAAATGAATAGATAAAAAATAAATAACCAATATGAATTTCTAATTAATAAATATCCATATTGATACAAAAAGAAATAAATATTTTCTATATTTTCTATATTAATAAATATAATAATATCACATGTTTATCCATCATCATATATATTTTCCATGAATTATAGATATGTATGTAATTTAAATACGAAAAAATTTATTCATGACTTAAATCACCATTATAGACAAATTAGTTTCTTTAACAAGTACATAAATCATTATCAAAATCCATCAAAGAAAAGAATGTGGATGGTATCATTATAGCATATCCCCATTTAAATATTATAAAAATAGTTGGTAATTAAATATATAAAAAATTATATTATAATAAAATTGGTTCCTTAATATCTTCAATTATAATCCTGTATGATGTGGTAAATATTTTGGTATTTATTTTTTAGGGTTAATCAACCATTAATGAACATAATAATGAAAACTCATTTAAAAAATTTTGTAAAGAGGGAACCCATTACATGATATTGAGAAATATAATCCTTATATAATTATTTGCCAAAGATATCTTCATTTTCATGACTATCCAAAGAGCAACATACATCAATTCAGGCACAAGAGAATGTCTTTTCTCAACCCCTTCTAGAAAATTAAATAGTGAAATAGGTCACTGATGTTGTGTTTCCCATGACAAATCACGAATTTGATCATTTAATCCTGAAATTTCAATATCCAAAAATTAAATGGGAAAAACATTATTTATAAGTAATTAAATAATACATGAATGTTGTTACGATGTATAACGAATAGATTTATAGGAAAATTGATGGAGAATTTTAAACATAATAATCACTAAGATTTTGTATTATGGTTGTAAAACCCAACTTATAAGTCACTAAAAATATTCATTTCCTGTCGATGAAAATATGATATTTAAAAAATTAAATTTAAAATAATTCAAAATATTATAACCTTAACATAAATGGTTTTAATGATTTAAAATGTTCAGTGAAGTATAAAAGTTTAAATTAGTTGAATAAAATCCTTATATTTATTTTTATATTAAATTAAACATTATATATTATAAAAATCACAAAAATATGGGAATGGAAATAAATTTTTAATAAAATTCGAACATAATGTATAATATTAATTATTAAAAATGGGAATTAAATTGGAAAAATTCTTTCCTGTGGAAAAAAAATAAAAATATTATTCTTTCCACACCATTGTAAATAATATCAAAATTTACCCTTGTAGATAAAATTAAAAATATTCCATATAAGACTTTTAAATAATTTAAATGATATTTTAAAATGATAATAAATAATCAATGAAGTATATTGATTAAATTTATTGAAGCATTATAAAAAATATTTACTTTAGGGGTAATGATTCCCAACCATAAAGAAGTTGTATCTTTTACTCCAATTATAAAAATGATTTTAGTAAAATTATGAACCAAAGGAATGTGAAATGGTAAAGATAAATTTAAAACCAATAAATAAAAATAGTATATAGAAATATATGTGTAACACCTCAAGCTTCTACGGTACGTTTCTCTTTGAATAATGCGATAGCGTGTGTTGTACGCAACATCGAGTTCTAACACACCACAACCAATCAAACTAGCCGTTATGAATAGTAATGCATAATTTTTTAAATTTTATAAATCTTATCTCTCAAAATGGACTTCATTTTTGGATTTGGAGTATCAAATTTAGCCTAAGGTGAAATTTTGGCACTTTTCGGATAACTTTAATATTTTGATTAATAGTGAAAATTACTAAATTTTATTTAAAAACAACTTTTTTAATAAAAATAATTAATAGTGATAAATTATGAATTTTAGTGGTTTTAAAGTATATTTTGAATATATTTTTACCATTTAATACAATTTTGGTCATTGGACATAATTTCATAATTAAACCGAACATAAACAATTATCAATCTTTTGATAGTTATTATATCTTAAAAACAGGCTTTTTGTTTTTAGAGCGGGAATTAATTTTAAATTAATTTCTAACACTTATGTGTTTTGAATTTGGAAAAATGGATTCCATATTTGGAATTAGGATTTTCAAATTGTGTAAATAGGTAACTTTTATTTTTAGACATTTTGAATAATTATTTCGGTAAATATTTTATTTTCCATGGTTAAAGGGTAAATCCGGTAAATAAGGGTTAACAAAATAATATTATAATAAAAACAAATTACCCTAAAACGTGTCCTAACATTATAGGTTGATATATTTCCGACCATTGGCATATTTGGGTCGATTTTGGGACCCCATGGTGCCACTTGTAGGTGATAGGGACACTTTATTTTATTTAAGTTAAAATGAATACAAAAATGACCCAAGCATATTTCTTTTAGAAAAACAATTTTTACATATGGTTATATATGTTTTATTTCCGACTATTAATATTAATTAAAAATCTAAAAATATTTCCTATATAATGGTATTTTATTTATAATTTTTAGACATTATATAATTTAATGTATATATGACACAATGGTGATTCCGTAATAACCATAATAGTAAAAAATTAAACTAATTGATATTATAAATACCCAAATAAATATAATTGGATACTTTTATGGAATTAATATAATTTTCTAGGTTAATATGACATCAAATTATTGATTTAATGGACTTTTTTTGAATAAATCATTCTGTTATAAGATTCAAAAAAATCAATTGTTGAATAGTATCAAAATTGACATAAAATAGTTTTTAAAACAAATATTATATTATTAATTGATATTAAATTACTAAAAATCTAATATTCGTCCAAGAGACTTATATAATGATAGGTGTATCATTAATGGACCACTTGGGGGTCTCTTGGATGTATATAGTATGTTTATTAACCATATAATATAAAAATACAAAGAGACATTGGGAAAGTTAAACTAATTAACTATGAGTTAATAATTAAAGATAAGGATAGTATAATGACCCAAACCTGTCTAAATTCTATTGGTTGAGTGTTTTTCGACCCATCCCCGCATTAACATTTAAATAATCCACTTTTTAGCCATTATAAACCGAATATAAATTTTATATAAAATAATATTTCTAGCTTTTCCAAAGGTGCCCCCACCCCTCTTATAAATCGGCACTCTCCCTTTTCATTAACTCACACCGTAAAAGCCTTTTGTCTTGGCCATCCTCTGCCCAAATACTCTCTCAACATCCCTCAATTCATCCTACATTCCTTCCTTTAGTCAGAAATCCAACTTAAGGAGCCCTTTTGATCAAATAAAAAGGAAGAACCCAAAGAAGAGGTAATGATTTCACCACCCTTTTTCAAGTTACTTTCTTCTTCCACATCTTCTTTATTTGTTATTACCATTCAAAAATAATAAATCCAGTATCTTATATATACTGTGATGTTATTATAAATATCATACAATCATATTCAGTATTCTATCCATTCTTTGAAAAACATGTCACCATACGTGCGTACGTACGGCTTACCGTCTCTACGTCGTGCTGTAATTGTTATTCAATAATTTATTATTTGGATGGGTATAATAATGATGTTTAATTCATGTAAATAATAAATTTAACATGATAATTATTATTTATATATGATATAACATCCAATTATATATTATTTTAATATCAAAAAAATGATATTGTTGCTCGTGCGTACGTATGGACTACCATCTCCACGAACGCGATGTGATTCATTCTCCATCGTATCCATTCAAGTATAATTCTCATTTGATGATTAATAATAGTATCTAGGGACTTGATATCATTCTGGATATGATTAAGATACATCCTATCCATGAAAAACACTTCTTACATAACAAAACATATAAAAGAAAATGAGTAAGTTAACACCCAAAACAACTATAATACTAAGATATTATTAACAAAGAAATGTTAAAAGATCATATATGATATAATATTAATATATATGATTCTTGTATAATTTAATAACAATTATTTCACCATTATACCGGAGGTTAGCCTACCCCCAACCAAGTAAAAGTACAAGGTAAGGGGTTTTCATCTCACTCCTAATTCCCGTGAGATTCATGCCATATTGCCAGTATTACCATTTGTGTGGTGTATGTACTACCTATAATTGTATTCTTTTTGTAATAAACTTCAATTTATGTGTATTTACATATTCCTTGTATGATACTTATTTCATGGGTTATATGTTTCGTAAGTTACCAAACTATTAAGGGTTGATTTCACAATCTCTTCATTATCCAAGGTTGTCTATACGTAATAATCTAATGGGACTTCATTATCATCCACATCCATGTTTCTTAAAAATGTATTTCAAAACATTTTTTCTATTTACTAGAATATGGGTTAAAGTCATTTATACACTTTTTGTCTTTTATAAGTGGGTTATAAAGGAATATTTATTTCGTTTTCCAAACAAGGTTCTTTTTAACCTTTTTGACAGAATTAAGGTAAGAATGTTATTTTTAACTTATACGGCGAGTGAAGATATTTTCCACCGTTTTAAAATCATCGAAGCTTACCTTACAAGATTATAATAATATTTTCAAAGAAAATGTTTTATTTTATAAATATATGACTCTCAAATGATTTCAAAAAAGAAAGAGATATTTCTCTAAAAAGATTTTTGATTTCATCTATGTCAACAACCTTTGATGTATTTTATGCTTATTTGAAGTTGATTTGATATGATAAAAAAACTTCTATATTGTATTGAAGATTTTGTGATATATTTGAATGTGGATGTGTTATTTTTATATCATTCATGTTTTATGGATGAAGTATTTATATTTCGTATGCTAGTTTTAATACGAATGTTTATGTTATGTTTAAACATTTTCATATGGGAATGAATTGGAATTAATATGTGACGGGTGGAGCCTGCTATAGCTCCTCGATGCATCGGTAGGTCTCATGAGACAAACTAGTGTCTTGGCACAAGTCCTTGACAAAATCATATTTGTAGTCTTGGCACGAGGCCTTGGCTCTGTGGTTATGATAGTCTGGCATTATGAATTCCATCATTATGAAAGTGGTTATTGATATTGCATGTGATTATTCGATTAGTAGAATATCGATTTGAATAAGTAAAAGACATTATTTCATTTTATTTTTTCTATACAATGTTTAAGTTCAAGTTTAAAAGGATTTTGTTTTAGTTATACATTGCCTTAAATATTTATTATTATTTATGAAAGTTTCCGCTATATTGTTATCTTTACTGGGCATTTGAGATCACCCATTTTCTATGTTTTATTTTTCCCAGGATGTGAAGAAGTAAATTATGAATGAATTGTATGGATATTAAGAGGGGATAATAGTGTGGACTATGGAGACAATATGTTGTTTTAGTAGTTTTTCACCTTATGATGTAATGTACAACTTTATGAATATATCTAGTGTTTCCAAGGCTACTAAACCAATCGGTATTTCGAGATTTGATCTTTCTTGTGATTATTCCAATGTTAAGTAATAATGCACCAACTCTGGGTAACTGGGGTTGGGGCGTTATAGTTGTTATCAGATGATGTTTATTACAATCCTTGGAAGCTAGATTTAGATAAACTCTAATTATGGCATGTAGACCTAAGATGAACTTTGAGTATTAGTATAGAAGAACTTCCTAGAATTTTGGTATTGTAGAAATTTTGTGATTTTTCCGAGCAATACATCCCTATCTGGATACGAGCAGGTAGAGGCAACTCTGGCACTGATGTAACAAGGGGTAAAACCCTAAAACACCGCTTTGATCTAGACTCGAATGGGAACTGGTGCACGACTACGGGCTTTGCTTCACTCTTGGTTATGACACTCCGAGGAGATATTCTTAGGATAACTCTCATTTTATTTATAAATAATTATAAAGGGTTTATGAGTATATAATTCCTCAAAGAAAATTTTTTTATGATTATGGATTATATCCATAAATAGTTCAATTTATGTTAAGTGTTTTATAAGTATGGGATTATGTGTTTTGATTCATAAACTGATCTAGCTTATGCCATTGTTTAGAAATGGCGCCTAGTGGAAGAAATGGAAACGGTATCAATGCATGCATTCAATGTAGGGATTTCCCTCCTGCTCAAGATAATTATAGTGGAGCTGGTGATTCAACTGGTTCTGATCAGCTAATCGCCATACTGGGACAACTCACTCAGGTTATGAATAATAACCTTACCCGTATGGAGCACCCTGATCCGTAGAATGGAGGATCAATGTTAGATAGATTCATGAGTAAACAACCACCAACATTCAATGGGAGTACAAATCCCTTAGTATCTGAGCAGTGGATAAATTCCATAGAGAAAATATTTCAGGCTTTGGGTAGTAGTGAAAGGTAAAAAGTTGTCATGGCAGTTTACCGCCTCACTAGAGATGTTGATCAATGGTGTTCATTTATTCAAAACATGAAGGAAGATGATGAGGTATCAAATATGGAATGTAGGGAGTTCACATATCTGTTTTTAGAAAAATACTTTCCTCGTGACCATCGAGCAGATATGGAAAGGCAATTTCTGATTCTGAGACAAAAGGTGGATGAGAATGTCGCAAAGTATGAGGCTAACTTTACAAGGTTATCAAGGTATGTTGGAGATTATATACATAATCCAAGAAGTAATATTGATCATTTCTTTGATGAGTTAAAACCATTTCTCTGTCGAGCATTAGTCTCACAATCCTTCTCGTCTCGTCGTACGAAGACATTGTCTCATGTGCTATCAAGACAGAGAAATAATTCTCAAAGTCATATGACATTAATGCAAAGCAAGAGAAGAAGAGATTTGCTGATCAAAATGTGAATGGAAATAAGGGGAAGAAGGGAAAGGTTGAATATCCATCCTGTGGTAAATGTGGGATGAAACACCACTGTACTTACTTTAAGGGACTGGGTGTCTGTTACAAGTGTGGTGAAAATGGCCACCAAGCTCGTGATTGCAAAGGGAAGAAGGACGCTACCAATGTTTAATGCTACAATTGCAGGGAGATGGGACATTATGAAAATTAATGTCCTAATATTCAGGGGAACATACCTTAGAAAATTCCAAGGGATCAAGGCCAAGCTTTTGTTATCACTACTGCTGAGGTAGAAGCTCCAAAAGACGTGGTGGCAGGTAATTTAATGGTTTCCTCAAGTTTAGAAAATGCATTATTTGATTATGGATCATCGCATTGTTTCATATCTTCCCAGTTTGCTAAGAAAATTAGATATTTCCAATTCGATTTAACAAGGGAGTTGTCAGTTAAAACTCCTAAGGGAAGTATCATTGCAACAATGTTTTGTGAATCAGTCCCCATTAGAGCACATAAATTTTCATTATCTGTTGATCTCATTGTCATACCTATGATTGAGTTTGATATAATCCTGGGTATGGATTGGATTTCAGACTATGATGCGAAGATTTATTGTCCGAATAAGGAGGTTATGATTTTTGATGATGATGATAAGGAACACCTTATCTTTAGAGCATAATCAGCACCACCTAATTCTTATCTAGATCCACCCCCAGTAGCTCAACTAAATTCAATTATTGGGGAGGAAGAGAATGAAATGGTTGTGGGTGAGGAAAGGAATGTTCAAATAGAGGATGTACCTATTGTGAATGAATATGTAGATGTATTTCCAGAAGATTTACTTGGACATCCTCTAAAAAAAGAAGTTGGTTTTTCCATTGATTTAATTACTGGATCAAGGCCTATATCGAAGACCCCTTATAGAATGGCCATTGAGGAATTATTCGAACTAACTAAACAACTAGAGGAATTGAGTAAAAAGGGATTTATTCACCCTAGTTTTTCTCCATGGTGATCCCCTGTTCATTTTGTTAAAAATAAAGATGGATCTATGAGGTTATGTATCGACTATAGGGAGATCAATACCATAACAATAAAGAAAAAGTATCCCCTACCTCGCATTGATGATTTATTTGACAAACTGCATGGAGATCAATACTTTTCAAAGGTTGACCTTCGATCTGGATACCATCAGTTGTGTGTGAAGAAGGAAGACATTACGAAGACAACATTTCGAACTAGGTACGGGCATTACGATTTTAATGTAATGCCTTTTGGATTGACTAATGCACCCTCTGTATTCATAGATATGATGAATAGAGTTTTCAAGGAATATCTCAATGAATTTGTGGTGGTATTTATTGATGATATCTTGGTATACTCTAAAAGCTTAGAAGATCATGAAAATCACTTTTGCATTATCCTAAAGACTCTGAGAAGACATTAATTATATGGGAAGTTTAGAAAGTGTGAATTCTGTATTCAGGAAATTTTTTTTCTTGGGAATATTGTCTCTAAAGATGGAATCTCTAATGATCCTTCTAAGTCCAAGGCAATCCAAGAATGTCCAGCACCTATGAGTATAACTGAGGTATGCAGTTTTATTGGTTTGGCAGGTTATTATCGACGTTTCGTCCAGAATTTTTCCAGATTGGCTAACCCATTAACGAAGCTCACACATAAAGGGGTTAAATTTTTTTGGAAAAAATAGTGTGAAGAATGTTTCGAAGAACTGAAGAGAAGATTAGTCAATTCTCTTATATTGACTCTACCATCAGGGAATGATGGGTTCATTATTTATAGTGATGCATCGAAGAAATGACTTGGTTGTGTCCCTATGAAAAATGATAGGGTTATTTCCTATACATCACGATAGTTGAAAATTCATGATAAAAACAATCCTACACATGATCTTGAGTTAACAGCTGTGATCATTGCTTTGAAGATATGGAGGCACTACCTCTATGGTGAAAATGTGAGATTTATTATGATCACAAGAGTTTGAAGTATAATTTCTCACAAAAAGAACTCAACATGAGGCAAAGGAGATGGCTTGAATTACTCAAGGATTATGATTGCACGATACACTACCCCCTAGGGAAGGAAAACAAGGTGGTAGATGCTTTGAGCAGAAATGATCATGGAGTTTTGAACAATATGAGAATTGAAAGGGATCCAATTTTCATGGATCTAGTGAATATGGACATGGGAATAACCAGGGAAGGTGAAACATCAAGGATTTTTCAAATGGTTTCCAAACCATCTTTACTAGAAAGGATTAAGATTTCTCAGAACGATGATGAATAATTTCAATAGAAGATTAAAACTGTCAATGATGGGAGATTGAGAGACTTTGTGTATGAAGAAGTACTTTTGAAATTCGGGAAGAGACTTTGTGTTCCCGATATACCTGATCTAAAAACAGAATTGCTGGATGATGCTCATAGTTCCAATTTCTCTATAGACCCTGGGAGCACCAAAATGTATAGATATTTGAAGGAACATTTTTGTTAGGAAACATGTAGAGGGAGATTGCTGATTTTTCGCCAAGATGTATGGTTTTTCAACAAGTGAATGCTGGAAGGAAACAGCCTGGAGGACTCAAGCAACCTCTTCCCATTCCAGAGTGCAAATGGGTCAATATTACGATGGACTTTGTCATGGGGCTACCAAAGACTCCTAGAAGGAAGTATGTAATATGGGTTATTATTGATCATCATACCAAGTCAGCACATTTTCTTTCTATAAGAAAAGATATACCACTGAAACATCTAGCAAGACTATATATTGATGAAGTTGTGAGACTTCATGGAGTACCCCTATCGATTGTTTCTGATCATGATCCCCGTTTTACTTCAAGATTCTGGAAAACTCTTCAGAAATCCCCGAATACTGAATATCATTTAAGCACTGCCTACCACCCTCAAATGGATGGACAATCAGAACGAACTATTCAAACTGTATATGTCATGTTGAGATCCTTCTAACATGACTTTCAGGGTATGCGAGATCAATATCTACCTCTGGTAGAATTTTCATATAACAATAGCTTCCATTCGAGTATTCAGATGGAACCATATGAAGCGTTATATGGAAAGAGATGTCGTACACCAAGCTGTTGGGATGACGTTTGTGAAAGGAAACTTGTATGCCCAGAACTGGTGGAGGAAATGATGGAAAAGGTGAAGGTAATCCAAAATCACATCAAAGCAGCTCGAAGTAGTCAGAAGGTCTATGCCGATAATCGAAGGATGGATTTGGAATTTCAAGTTGGTGATCATGTTTTCATGAATGTATCTCCATGGAAGGGAGTCATATTTTTTGGTAAGAAAAGTAAATTTAGTCCCAAGTACATCAGACCATTCAAAATTCTAGAACAAATTGGGGCTATAGCTTACCGATTGTCAATGCCGCCAAGTCTCTCCAAAGTTCACGATATCTTCCACGTCTTTCTATTAAGGAAATACATTCCTGAACCAACGCATATAATCACCTATGAGGAATTAGAACTGGAACCTGATCTGTCTTATTGTGAAGAGCCCGTCAAGATTCTTGATATGAGAGAACAAGTACTGAGATACTGGACGACACGTCTGGTAAAAGTTTTGTTGATAAACCATAAGATGGAAGAAGCAACATGGGAACCCGAGGAACTTATGATGAAGAACCACATGATTCTTTCCATGTGGTGGTATTCTATAAATTTCGAGGACGAAACTATTTGAGGGAGGGTAGAATGTAACATGCCAAGCTTCTACAGTACGTTTCTCTTTGAATAATGTGATTGCGTGTGTTTTACACAACATCGAGTTCTAACACACCACCACCAATCAAAGTAGCCGTTATAAATAGTAATACCAACTTTTTGAAATTTTATAAATTTTATCTCTCAAAATGGACTTAATTTATGGATTTGGAGTATCGAATTTAGCCTAAGGTGAAATTTTGTTACTTTTCGGATAACTTTAATATTTTGATTAATAGTGAAAATTAATAAATTTTAATTAAAAACAACTTTTTAATCAAAATAATTAATATTGATAAATTATGAATTTGAGTGGTTTTAAAGTATATTTATAATATATTTTTACCATTTAATACAATTTTGGTCATTGGGCATAATTTCACAATAAAACCGAACATAAACAAGTATCAATCTTTTGATAGTTATTATATCTTAAAAACACGCTTTTTGTTTTGACAACGAGAATTAATTTTACATTAATTTCTGCCAATTCTGTGTTTTGAATTTGGAAAAATGGATTCCATATTTAGAATTAGGATGTTCAAATTGTGTAAATAGGTAACTTTTTTAGACATTTTGAATAATTATTTCAGTAAATATTTTATTTACCATGGTTAAAGGGTAAATTTGGTAAATAAGGGTTAAAAAATAATATTATAATAATAAAAAATTACCCTAAAACATCTCCTAACCTTATTGGTTGATATATTTTCGACCATGAGCATCTTTGGGTCGATTTTGCGACCCCATGGTTCCACTTTTATGTGATAGGGATACTTTATTTTAATTAAGATAAAATGAATACAAAAATGACACAAGCATATATCTTTTAGAAAAAAAAAATTTACATAGGGTTATATATGTTGTATTTTCGACTATAAATATTAATTTGAAAGATAATAATATTAAATACATAATGGTATTTAATATATAATTTTTATACATTATATAATTTAATTTATATATGACACAATGGTGGTGCAGTAATTACCATAATAGTGAAAAATTAAACTAATTTGTATTATAAATACCAAAATAAATATAATTGGAGACTTTTATTGAATTAAAATAATTTTATAGGTTAATATGACATCTTATTATTGATTTAATTGACTTATTTCGAATTATTAATTCTGTTATGAGATTCAAAAAAATCAATTATTGAATAGTGTCAAAATTGACATAAAAGTGTTTTTAAAACAAATAGTATATTATTAATTGATATTAAATTCCTAAAAATATAACGTTCGGCCAAGAGACTTATATCATGATATTTGAATCACTAATGGACCACTTGGGGTTATTTTGGATGTATATAGTATGTTTATTAACCATATTATATAAAAATACAAAGAGACATTGGGAAAATGAAACAAATTAACTAAGAGTTAATACTAAAAGATAAGGTTAGTGTAATGACCAAAACCTGTATAAATTATATTGGTTAAGTGGTTTTCGACCTATCCCCACCATAAAATTTAAATAATCCACTTTGTATCCATTATAAACTGAATATGAATTTATTATAAAATAATGTTTCTAGAATTTCCAAAGGTACCCCCAACCCTCTTATAAAAGGGCACTTTCCCTTCTCATTAACTCACACCTTAAAAGCCTTTTGGTTCAGCCAAACTCTTCCCAAATACTCTCTCAACTTACCTAAATTCATCCCAGAGGCATTCTTTTAGTCAGAAGGCCATCTTATGGATCCCTTTTGATCAAATCAAAAGGAAGACCACGAAGAAGAGGTAATGATTTCACCACCCTTTTTCAAGATCCTTTCTTCTTCCACTTCTTCATTCTTTGTTATTACCATTCTAAAATAATAACTCCGGTATCTTATATATACTGTGATGTTATTATAAATATGGTACAATCATATTCAGTATTCTATTCATCCTTTGAATAACATGTCACCATACGTGCTAACGTACGGCTTACCGTCTCCACGTCGTGGTGTAATTGTTATTCAATAAATTATTATTTGGATGGGTATAATAATGATGTGTAATTCATGTAAATAATAAATGTAACATGATAGTTATTCTGTATATATGATATAACATCCAATTATATATTATTTTAATATCAAAAGAATGATATTTTCACTCGTGTGTACGTACGGACTACCGTCTCCACGAACGCGATGAGATTCATTCTCCATCGTATCCATTCAAGTCTAATTCTCATTTGATGATTAATAATAGTATCTAAGGACTTGATATCATTCTGAATATTATTAAGATATAACCTATCTATAAAAAACACAGCTTACGTAACAAAACATATAAAAGAAAATGAGTAAGTTAACACCCAAAACAATGATAATACAAAGAAATTATTAACAAATCAATGTTAAAAGATCATATATGATATCATATTAATATATATGATTATTGTATAATTTAATAACAATTATTTTACAATTATAAAGGAGGTTATACTACCCCCAACCAAGGAAATTACAAGGTAAGGGGTTTTCATCTCACTCCTTATTCCCGTGAGTTTCATGCCATATTTCCACTATTACCTTTTTTGTGGTGTATGTACTGCCCATAATTGTATTATTTATTTAATACACATTAATTTATTTGTATTTACATATTCATTGTATGATACCTCTTTCATGGGTTGTAGGTTTCGCAAGTTACCAAACCGGTAAGGGTTTATTTCTCAATCTCTTCATTATCTGAGGTTGTCTATACGTAATAATCTACTGGGACTTATTTATCATCCACATCCATGTTTCTTAAAAATGTATTTCAAAACATTTTTACTATTTACTAGAATATGGGTTAAATTCATTTATACCCTTGTCGGCTTTTATATGTGGTTTATAAATAAATATTTCTGTCGTTTTCCAAATAAGGTACTTTTTAACCATTTCGACAGAATGAAGGTAAGAATGTTATTTTTAACTTATACGGCGCGTGCGGCTATTTTCCACCATTATAAAATCGTCGAATCTTCCCTTTCATGATTGTAATAATATTTTCAAAGAAAGTGTATTATTTTATAAATTTATGACTCTCAAATGATTTCAAAATAGAAAGTGATATTTCTCTAAAAAGATGTTTGATTTCATCTATGTCAACATCCTTTGATGGATTTTACGCTTATTTGAAGTTGATTTAATATGATAAAAAACTTCTATTTTGTATTGAAGGTTTTGTGATATGTTTGACTATAGATGTGTTATTTTTATAATATTCATGGTTTATGGATGAAGTATTTATATTTCGTATGCTAGTTTTAATATGAATGTTTACGTTATGTTTAAACCATTTCATACGGGAATGCATTGGACTTAATATGTGACAGGTGGAGCCCACTATAGCTCCTCGATGTATCGGTAGGTCTCATGAGACAAACTAGTGTCTTGGCACAAATCCTTGAAAAAAATATTATTTGTAGTCTTGGCACGAGGCCTTGGCTATGTGGTTATGATTGTCTGGAATTATGCATTCCATCATTATGAAAGTGGTTATTGATATTGCAGGTGATTATTCGATTAGTAGAATATCCATGTAAATAAGTAAATAGAATTATTTCATTTTATTTTTTCCATACTATGTTGAATTTCAAGTTTAAAAGGATTTGTTTTAGTTATAGATTTCATTAAATGATTATTCTTATTTATGAAAGTTTCCGCTATATTGTTATCCTTACTGGGCATTTGAGCTCACCCCTTTTCAATGTTTATTTTTCCCAGGATGTGAAGAAGTAAATTATGAATGACCTGCAGGGATATTATGAGGAGATAATAGTGTGGACTATGGAGAAAATATGTTTTTGTTAGATTTTTTCACCTTATTATGTAATGTAAAACTTTATGAATATATCTAGTGTTTCCAAGGCTACTAAACCAATCGGTCTTTCGAGATTTGATTTTTCTTGTGATCATGCCAATGTTATGTAATAATTCACCGACTCTGGTAACTGGGGTCGGGGCATTACAATATGGGTTTTAAGAGATAAATAAAAAATAATAATCCAATATAAATTTATTCAAAAGTAATCTCATTTTTAAAATGTAATATTCGTGAATGAACCCTTGTTTCTTTAGAAATCTTTAAACCAAACCCCCTTGAATGAGAGAAAAAATATTGGAAAGTTAAATAACTTGAATAAAGGTAAAATAATGAATTAATATTGTAATTATCTGGTATCTAATTATTATAATATATTATTGGTTTATAATAAAAAAAATTTCCTATAGAATGAAAAATGTGATGATAACCCTTTATGGACATAATAATTTATGATGTGAAAAAAATTTGAAAATGAGTTTATGTGAAATTAATTTAAATTCCAAAAAAATAAAGAAATACAACCTAATACAGTAAAGTTTAATGATATACCAAACATATAATTGTAGACTTCATAAAAACCATTTCATCTTAAGAAAATGAAACTGGATTATGAGAAACAATTATGTGTTTTGTAATATATGATTCAAAAGATCATAGTATGAAATCACTAAATATATTTATAAATTAAATTATTAAAAGGATATTTATAAAAAAAATAATTCAAAGGAATATATTTAAATCATTTACAACAATAATAATTGGATAATTTTAAATATGATCAATGAATATAAATAGGTGGAAAAAAGTCTTACAATAGATTCAATCTTTCTCAGGAATATATTAAATTAGTTTATTATAAAAAATGATAAATTAATAATATTCTTTATAAAAATACTCTGAAATATTATCTTTTTAAGAAATTATTGATATTAATTGATTTTATTTTTAATAAATATGATTCGTTTACAATATTCGTTGGTTTTTAATAGATTCAATTGTTCATCATCAATTTCAGCATAACAATATTAGTCATAATTTCTTGGTAATGAGTTCAAAATAATTAAATTATTGTAGGTACTATATTAGATGTACCATATTGAATTATGAATTTTCATTGTCATTACTTGGGAGTTTAAGTTATGATTCTTCAGGATGATATCGATATCAGAATTGTTTCGATAATATTTAACAAATAAAATGTGGTATCTTAATAATGAGGGTAATATTAATTTTACCATTATAGAACGAAAAAAAAATTATTTAAATATTAAAATAATATCACACCCTTAGTTACTTTTTCACAATCTTATATGGGAAAAAAATATAGCATCACTCATATAGTATCTAATACCGATCTAAACAAGATCATGGTATAATCAGTCAATGAGTATGGTTATGAGGTGATTTTATTATAATATCATCATTCCATAAGTATAATGATTTTATTATGATGTTATATTATATATGTATATATAATAATTAATAATTTATAAGAGATGGAGAAAAACTAAAATGATGGATAATATTTCATTACATAAAATGAATAAATCATATATTCCATTAGAGGCCTTCTAGGTTTTGAAGTTTTAAATAAATTATATAGATAATAGGGGATGACGAACATATGAGGTGATTGTTAGGGAACTAAATATTTAAATTTATATTTTAGAGTTATAATTTTATGTTTTTTTATAAAGGATTGGGTGGGGTCCTTTTATTATAGAGTAGGGAAACATTTTAGTAAATAATTAATTTTTCATATAAATAGAATGCCATATTAAAGAATTATGGAAAAGGTATCCTGATAATTTCATAAAATATTATTGAATAATTTTTTATGAAAAAAAATACAATTTATAATTATAAATACCCCATAATTGTAATGTTATAGAATCTCACTATACTATATACATAATCATATTGTTTTGTGAAACTTATTCAACATCTCCCTCAAATTTATTCCCCCAATGAAAAATTGTCACACATACCATATTAATTTTTTTCATAAACTGGGGAAATAAACAATATGAAAGGGTGATCTCAGTTTCTCAATGTATATAAATATATAATATATCAATCAATGATCATAAATTACTATAAGATAATCATAATTTTATGAGGAAGCAGTAATAATTTACAATAATCCTACCAAATATGTCAAATAACATAAAAAAACATAATTAAATAAGTCATTATAATAATAAAATACAATAGCTTAAGTGTGATGAATAATTAATAATCATCAATTATCATTTAAGATATTCCATAAGAAATAGATTTATTATTTTCGAATACACATAATAATTGAAAATCATTTTCTTATATAATTATTATGACTCATACTATCATTGTGAATTTGGTTCACTTTCAATCCCATGAGTTCCTAAGTCAACGTTAACTCAAAAAGTTCTATTATTGGATAATGTTCCTTACTATGTTGGGATCACTATCCATTATATTACTTTTATCTCAAAGTACATTCATCTTTTCCCAATGCATGGGATGGATATATAATTATGGTCCCACCCAACACATAATGAACACCATATATATGTGTTGTATAAGATTCTTAAAAAAATCATCATATAATCATATCATAACTCATTGAATTGAAATAGGATTAAAAAATATTTCATGTTAAAATTAAATCATAATCTATAGAAAATAAACCTAGTTTATAAAGGTTTATGCATTATTTACTTATCCTATAAGAAATAAATGGGTTTCATAGAATCTTAATTATATAATCATCATAATAATACATTCAATGAAGTAATTTAGATGATATCATAATATCCTTCCCCTTTTAAGAATAAATATTCTTAATGATTATAAACATAAAGGAAAAAATACATTTTGATGTTCATTTGACAACTTCCTTGAAAAATTGTGATAATTAATTTTATTCTTATAGAATTACATTAAAAACAACATAGAATAATGAAAATTTGATTTTAATTTTAAATATCTAATGAAAAATGAGACTTATTCCTCAACTAAAAAAACAAACATGATTATGGGTGAATTTTTTCATATTGTATATACCAAAAGAAAACATTTCTTTTTCACTTTTATAAAAAATCAAAATTGAGATGGTAAAAAAAACATTTAAATAGATTAATTATTAAACCATTGGAAATAATTTAAATGTTACATAAAATAACCATTATAATATATTAAAATTATAGGTAAGAAAATTCATAATACAATGTTAATGATTATTTGTATGTAAACAATAAATTATAGATGAAAGGAAAAACTACGTCTGATTTTCATAAAAACATTTTCTTATTCATTTTATGTACTAAATAGAGTAAAATTTTAATAATACATGAGAAAAATATAAATAATCAATGTAATATAAAATATATGTGGTTTAAATTAGAATATATATATATTTACAGTCAATAGAAATTTATAATAAAAATAATAAAAATAATGAGATTGTAACATAAACCCATTCCTCAAGTCTCATCTTACTTATTACATTTTAAAATATATTGTATAATGAATATATACTTCTTATAGATAGATTAAATAACTATAATAACATAGATCTTATTAATTTTCATTCCATTATAATTACCAATTACCCAATTTAAAAATATGTCTTCATTAAAATTAACATTTAGTTTAATGCTGGTTTATTTTCTATGCATGTTTCAGATCGATGGTTCTGGTACTGGCACATAATTCATGGTTTAATCATATATATAGATTAATTATGATAATATTATAATATTAATTAACAAAATAAACTTTTATAATTATTTATATAAATATGGGATGGAAAATGAATTATATCACTTTTTGGATATATAGTTTAAACGTATAGAAGAGCGATGTTTCTATTTTTCTATGGTCTGAAAGAGAGATAGGTAAATTATAATTTACCATTAAAAACAATATTATATCATAGATATCATAAAATATTAATTAAATCTATTTGTATTACCATTAGTGTACGTTAGAAATTACAAACTAATCATATCTCTTTGGGGAGGTGCTTGTCCACATGCACGCACAAGCGATAGTTTCATTTCAAATTTGATAGAGAAGATGGGAAAATGGTGATTATATCATCATAATCACACCTTATTATATATATTATACATTATTCACGATTTTTTAATGGACACATTAGGTTTTTAAAATGTGTAATCATAAATAAAATTAAAATTACTCGATCAATAGATATACATATTCATCGAGAAACATCCTATGGATTATACATTAATCATTGAAAAGATTTTATTATACTCAACTAAAGCATCTATTACAGGTTATAGAAATTTGGAATGGATTTTTTGGTGGATTTTGAGATATATAAGCCTTATTAAGTGTGTGGAATAGATTATGTGGGGTTCCAATTTTATAGGAGGTATAGGTAACACATTTAATATTTTAGAAGATTAAAATATATTAATGTCATCCTCATGACTAGAAGAAAAAAAATTTAAAATAAGTAATTAAAATAAATAAATGGTAAAAATAAAATCTATTAATCAAATTGAATATTTTTTGTGATGTTTTAATTTTAATTCTGTTAACCCACTGATAATCCCCTTTTATCATTAATAGTTGTAACAAAATTTTAAAATTTTAACAATTAATAATGTCCAAAAATAAATTTAAACTTATTAGATAATATTTATTCTTTTAATTTATAATATGGAATAATTTTTATGAGATTATATTTCTATAATTTTTAGTCACTAATTTTAAAATAATTACACAAAATACAACAAACCCATTTTAAACAAAATGAATTTTGAAACATAAAATTTAGTTTACCTTTATTCCAAACCATGTAAAACTATAAAAAGAATGTTAAAATATTTCATTGAATATATTTTCTATAAATTTAATAGAATTAATTAATCATTAGAGATTAATTTAAATTATACACATAAAAATACATTATGCTTATAAAATAATTTTTTTATAAAACCATATCTTTGTTTCCTTTAAAAAAAATTATTTTAATTTCTAACCACATAAAAATGATTAATTTTTTAAAATAAATATTAAAATTTAATTTTCCAATCATTTTTAGTCTTATTAATAACCACTAATAAAATATCTAGTCTATAATTGTTATATTAAATTATAATATTTATCAGTATAACACAGTTCATTTAGAATCATTTTTTCATATAAAACATGCTATTAATGAATTTAATTTAATTCGAAGAGAAACATATCATGATATATTAGTATATTACATTATACATCCTTATAATAATTTCATAAATTATATTTCATCACTCCAACATAGAGAATTGATGATACTCCAACCTCACCACATCATCATTTTCCCATGTTGTTTCCTCAAATTCATGGTTTCACCAAAAAAAATTGACCATGTGGGTAGTCTTATTTCATAGAACATTCTCTCTTTGATCTAGAATCTTTATTAGTTTTTCCCATGAGAGAGTTAATGGTCTGGTTGTATGGCCTCTATGTTCTGTATATATTAGGGATCAGGCATATACCTCTGCAATGAGGAATGGGGATGACATCTTGCACATAAAATTGATTTAGTGGATGCACAATGTGATTGGAAACGACATTATATGAACAAGAATTGAATGTTAAAATATATATCTAGGGTCATCTGATGCCTCATGATCTAGGATGACCACCAACATTCTCCCCCTTCTCAAACTTTAACATTATCCCTTTCTTCCAATAGAACGATCTCATCACAGATATTTGTAATTTCTTATAGGGAACTCCGCTATTGCAGATTTCAAATATGGAGTTCACCAATGTTTCATCCTTAATGAATCTGAACTGGATTTCTCGTTCCAAGCTTCATCGACAATCATTTAACTCCTTTAACCATTTCTTTTTTAATATCCAAGGGTATTCAAGAGTGCGTGACAGGTGCGATCCTCGACTCTAAGAAAATCATCATCAGGTTTTCCTCAGAGGATGACCTTATTATGTCTTGGTCAACCACCCTACACACATGTAACAGGTATCAACTTTTTCTCTTAAAATGAGTAATATGATTTCCACTTGAAGCACGATTTTCTTACCATAGTGGTTGGGTATGATTCCCACAACATCCCCTACATTTTCAGAATCCATCGATTCTTATTATATTAGGAAATCTAGTTGGGTGTTACCTTTTCTCGGAGAGATGACCTCATTCTCTATGTCAACATATTCAACCTAGAATTTTTTATGAGGACAATCTATCGAAACAACTTATAGAGTCTTTTTAGGTTTATTTGGGCGAGTAATTTTTGTATATGTAGACCGTGGTATGCGAAACATGGTATGATTTTTGTCTAGTGTGCCATAAAATGGGGGACAATTTGTAGAAATGTAGGTATGAGATTTCTATGCAGATAGGGCATGGCCTGACTCTTTATCAGACAATTATGTTATTGGAGGGGGCTCCTGGAGCATGTGAGAGACCCTTGGTGCACAGTGGTAGGATCCTAGAGGAGGTATGCTTTGATTAAATTGAGGGGTGTAATTATTATTCTTATATTGCGGTCATAGAGGTTGGTCCACTGGGATCAAATTTAGTAGGGATTCAGATACCAACAAATGTGTATCCTCCTTACCCAAAGATCTCTGATGTTTTTCTTTGATTGAGGTTTGACCTGATGGTGGTAATCTCTTTAGGAACTGCTAGAGGTTTGGAATCCCCACATGAGCCTCATATTGTTAGTGGGCATAACTCTTAGGTGGAATTGATAAAAGTGGATGGGGGAGGTCTTTTTTTGACCCTAATATTCATCACATAAGTAATGTGGCGAAATAGCACCCGCATGCGGATAAACCTCTTGGCACAGTCAGATCGATCCACTTCAAACAAATCGACAATCAGCAATACATCTGATTCCCCACTGATCCGAATGGAATCAGGTTTAAAAATAGATGGGGGAGGTCTTAAGATCTTGATAGTTAGTGATGTCCAATGTCTCAATGGTACTCAAAGATAGAAGTTAGGAGGACCCTAACAAGAAACCACATTTCATAAGGTGTGGATATGATTAGCCCATATGTTTAGACCAAATAAACCCCTCGATAAGTGATGCCATTGTGGTTGAAAAAAACATGGAGGCTAATCCATCCAGATATTCATTATAGGGGAAGAATTTCTTATTAACTAAAAATGAATCTCAATGAGGAATAGGAAGGTTAGACGAGGTGAGTGTCTTGGGTCCTAATGAGCCAAACACTCTCGGTGCCAACTCCTGAATCCATCTGATGGGTGTGAGTGGGGGGTGAAGACTGGCTTGGAGTTTAAAGCAGGAAAGGTGGAGTCTATGTGTAAGCATATTCCATTTAAAGAATGATCAATGATTATTCTATGAACTGATTTGATGGTATGGACATTCATGACCCATCATTGACTCAAGGGGAGGATTCATCAGGTGATGGTATTTATAGCCAACCCTATGTGGATAGTCTGAACCCAATTCAAGGGAAAGGTCCACACATCCCTAGAAGGAAGAGGGGGGGAAAGGAAATAGAGATGGAGGGAAATGTATTATGGTCCAAGGAAAATAACCAAAGGGACATAACAATTATTCAAACATACCAAAACTTATAAAAACAACATTGGCCAAGAAGGGACTAAAAATAATGAAATGACCTACAGATTGGGGAAAGTGGAGAATCAATTAGGGAAATAAGATATTGCGAAGAAGATGAAGGGGAGTGCTGGAAACATATCCAATACTTCATAAAAGAAATGATAGAAAAAGTATTCTATCTCAATGAATGAAAATAGGAGATTAAATGAATTTGTGAAACAATATTTTAAGTTGATGCCAATAATGTAAAAAAGTGTGGATAAATAAACAATACCGAATCCTGGCACGGGTCTTCAACCAGAGAAAAATCAATTCAAGAAAATTTATTTAGACTATAGACCTGATGATTACTCACATTGAAGATCTTATCAGCAAGGATCTAGATATCCATGTTGGTACTCAACTATAAGAATTATATACTGTGGATGATTCAAGTAATCTTTGTCATCTTCTTAATCATTTAATCAACTCTTTTAGCACATAGTGGTATCTTGTTTGCGAACTACAGTTTCTAATTGATCCTTAAAATGGATTAATAAAAATTTATATTTGGGAGAGATGAATATATGTATTGTAAAGCCTCGTCCCCAATTACTGAGAGATTATGCCTTACTTATTTGCATTATAATTATTTCGAGGAATTAAATGTTGATAGACCATTAAGTTTATAATTTTTTGAGTACCAGATTCCATACATGATACACATTTTATAATGAGGATGTAAATTTTAATAAAATACATAATATTAGATAATAAATTTTATCTTTGAAAATTATTGCAATAATTTAACTTTATATCATGGGGAAAAGAAAAAAAATATAGGAAAGATCAATTTATTTGTAAGGGTTATGTTTAAACTGAGATATCATAAATAAATAAATAATAATTTTTATGGAATTTTAAATTACTAGAAAACATTATGATTTTTCAATAGAAAGTGAATAATTTAAAAGGAATAAAATATGATATACAATTCCATATAAATAATAACATGAGCTTAAAAATTTTCAATCGATATTATAACTAATAAAATAATAACACAGTATAACAATAATAATGTATTGAATTATTTTTGATGGTTGAAAAATAAAGATCTATAGGTAGTATATTTATCATAAAGATCTATCATAATTACATATTATTTTTTTTGGGTATAAACACATCTAATTTTTGTCGAGATCTATCATCTTGAAAATATAAAACTTCAAGGAAATAAATATGAAGGGTTTGCCACCCATAGTTTTTAGCTCATGATACTAACAATACATCAAGGGGAATTCATTAACAGGTCCCCAAACTATATTATTCTTTTCAAAAACATTCCTCATATATTTAATTTTCTATTTAAATCATAAATAGTGTTCTGTTTCAATATCTATATTGATTAAAGGTTACTAATTTATCAATATTTCCCGAATAATTCATATAACATTCAATGTAAACAATGTGTGTTAAAATGGTATATGTTTAAGGAAATAATTCCATCCATCATACAAGAATAACGATACTAAATATAAAAATAATTCCCACAGAATAAATTTTATATGGATGTGATTATTTCATGATAATGTAAATAATCACAAATGGAATTTTTATTTTATAAATGCATTTACCACTTTGTAATTTTCAATTCAGACACCATTGGATGAGATAATTAAAAGTGGAAGATAAAATACCATAATTAGGAATAAAATTCATAATATTACAGGTCAATAGTGAGTATATACACCATAAAAATAATTTATTGTGGAAGACGACATATGTCTAGGAGAAATAAAAGTGATGCTAGAAATCCCATTACAACTGTGGTAAAATCTGAATCTGTAACCTAAAAATTAATAAGCATAAAATGAAGCTTTTAAATGCCATGAATATAAAATAATTATTTATATAATATATAAAAATGGATTTTATATAGACCACTTAAAATAATTAAGTGGTTAATATTACATATATCTCATAGATGTAAAAAGTGAGATGAAAATCTCTTATCATACACTTCCATTTGGTTGAACACTCATTTACCTCATGAATAATGAAATTTATAATGTTATTAATTATAATAAAACCCTGTGAATATTTATACTATCATATATCATTATCTTATAATATCTTATTATCCGCTGTTTAATAATCTATCACTGTCTTCACTATTTCTTGTGTTAATTGCTCAGTTTTTCGAGTAGGTTTTGACTTATTACGTTTTGTTCCTTTTACTCCAATCATGATATCATCATCTCCAAAATGTAATTAATTATTTAAATTTCATATATTTTTATTGTATATGTATTTATATTTATCCATAAAATTTGTATATAGGAATTTAAGTGCACCGTTCATGGAGATGGTAGGTCGAACATACGAATGAATTATGTTTTCATATTTTTGTCAAAAAAATGAATAAAAATTAAATGATATATATATTTATTAAAATTATAGTATCACATTTATTTTATATAAAAACAAATTTCTATTAAAAACATTTTTTATACATTCCATATAATGTTTGAAAGAATCACGTTGCTTTGAGGAGGCGGCAGTCCAAACGTCTACAATTGATTTTATCATACTCCCACAAAATGAAAATCATGAAGGTATTTATAATAATATATTTAAAAAAAATATATATACATTATAAATATCATATATACCATGTATATAAAATCAATAAATTGTTTTTTACATCCATAAAAGGTGGTAATATAAGAACGAATGACATCGGTTTGGGAGGCGGTAGTCCTCAACACACATGAACGATGATTGTGTATCCCATTTGATGGATGTGTTTACAGGTGTATGATATAAAATTAAGATAAAAATATATAATTATAATTATGATACTGAGGTTATTATATAGACAATTTATAATAAAAATTTATGGATAAGGGAAAAATACGAAAGTTCTCATTTAAGAATATTACCTTTTCTTTAGTTAACTCCTTTTGGTTTAAACAAAAACACGTACTTGGTTTTCCTTATTCCTAGAGTTAGGATTATAGGATTAGAGGTGGGATTATGTAATTTATTATTTCAGTTTTTTGATGACCTAATGTTCTTGAGATGTGTGAATAAGTGGGGGGGGGGGGGGTTGTTTCCTTTTACAATAAAAGAGCAGTGACACTCTTGTGAATATAAAATGGTAAACAGTGTTGGTAGTTATACCTTAAATAATGTTCCACAACTAATGAAGAAAATTATATAAAAATATGGATATGTTTTAAATATGTACATACAATTATTTTTTTACATTTTTTTAGGTCATCTAGACACATCAGATTAATGTTTAACCACTAAGTAGACTCATTTTCATCTAAATTGTTATAATTAATTTTAATCACCTTCAACAAAATTTTTGGTAAAAATAATGATCATAATAATATAAATTTTATATTATTATTATTACAAATATGGATTATATTTTTCTAAAATTATAATAAGTGAAGTGGTGGAAATTAATTGAAAATGAATCTCACAGACGTGAAGGGAATAAGGGGTTTTTATGTGAAAATATCCAAAATATTACTTTTTTATATATAAAATCAATATAAAAATGATTATAATGAAATATATTTTATTATTATAGTTAAAATTAATTTAATTAAAATTTAAAAAAATTAAATATGTAATTTAACACTATGAAATTTTTAGACGAAAAGTAAATTTTCAATTAAAATTCATTATTTTTTATTATTCATATAAAAATGTAACATCCCATAAATATACCAAAAGCTAAAATTAGGATAATTATATGTTAATATTTCAAAAATTATGTTTATTTTATCATATAAAATTTATTAAACTTCTTAAATTTAGTTTTAAAATATTTTAACCATTAAAAAGTGGTCAAAGACCATTTTAAAAAATAATCTTTTTTGAGTAAAAGTTGATTTGTTCTTATCTTATTTCTATAAAATATATAATATGAATGTAAAAAAAGTTTTATTGATTATATAATATAAAAATTTAACTAATATCATTCAATAATATTAATTAATTATATTTATTAATATAAGACCCCTCTGGTGAATACAAGTAGTTTTATATATAAAAATATTTCCTTTATATTAAATTAGTTTTTAAATTCATTTCAAATTATATGGTCACCAAAGAATTATATAATAATTTTTAAAAACTATTTTCCAAATTTATTAATTCATTTTCATACCATCCACCATAATGGATAGTTTATCAATATCATATTGAATCATAATATTGATAGTATATTATAGATCAATAAAATCGAACATGCAAGTATCACTAGTTATCTAAGGAAAAAGTAATTGTATGTAACTAAAAACAACATTTTGTTTTATGTACTACAAAATAATATCAGTATTTTGGGTATTATAATATTAAATTGCTGTAGTTTATAAATTCACATAGCAACAAAATTAAATTTCTTTAATAAGGGAAATATTGTAAATTCATGGGGTGTTACATTCACCCCATGTTAAATAAAGTATGTCCAAATATTTCAAACATGATCTTGGTAATAGAGGGTTTGATATTTTAAAATAATATTTCTGAACTTCCCACATCATAAATAGGGTTAATAACAAATATTATTAATATGAGGGAAATGGTAATATAGGGTCACCACAAAAATAAGCTTTTAAATAGACGAGCATTATTGAAAACATAGACATGGAAGATAAATATAAATATCACGTTCTGATGAACACTACAAAATATGTCACTTTTTCCAATGCAGACATAACTGTTGGTAAAAGTGAATTTTCTGTTGGTAAAATGTTTTACCAACATCTATGTCTCTATCACTAAACTGTCGATAAAAACTCTGTCGCTAAATGTTTTTGCGACGGATAAAATAGATTTGTTGCATCAATAATTATATCAACAGATAATATATATGTTTGTTAAAGTGTTTAGGAACAGGTTATGGTGACAAATATTTCTGTTGGTAATAATATTTCCAACCAATAAATTACAATTGAGTAAAAATTATAAATTTTTATTTCTAGTAAAATTCCATATTTTAAAATTCCTTATTATATTTATTTTTTATCATATATAATCCAATGATTTTAATTATTAAACAAAATACGATTTTAACACATGTTAAAAAATAGAAAACAATTAATTATATTGGAAAATAAATTTTATACAAAACACTAGATCCCCAATCCCCAGCCACCACATCACATTGGAAAATCCCCCCAATCCCCCCACACACTGGATCCCCCAATAGGATCCACCCCCAAATGACCCATCTATGTCATCGAGTGAACACTATCTCCAGATCCCCATCCATGTTATAAGAGGTTTTGGTATAGTCTCATTCACATCTTGATCCACCATCTCCAGTGCCCCATCCATGCCATAAGAGGTTTTGGTATAGTTTTATGCACATCCTGATCCACCACCATTCCGGAAGGCCCAATCTTCTTATCATATTCCTCATCCATCCGTCATCTTGGAACATCAACCTACATCAGTAATAAATCCTCAAAAAAATAGAAATTCACCAACATATAATCAAAACACAGAAAAAATAGAAACTTAAGAAGAACTTCAATATGCACATTCAAAACAAGAACTCAACCAGTTAAAAAAACAGACACCCAAGCTGCATCTCATACTCTAGAATCCATCCATGATCATCCAACATAAACCTAATTCAGTCATTAATAATGTCATAAATATGCAGAAAACCACTACTTCACCAACTTATAATCAAAACAACACAAAAAAACAAAATCTCTAGTACTTCAAACTGTACATTCTAAACAGGAACTCAAGTTGTACATTCCAAACAGAAACACAAAATGTGCAAAATAAAAATTAAAATATAGAAACCAATGATACTCCCCATACTCCAATATCATCCATAGAATGTTTGATCATATCTGGGATCTCATTTCATTCCATGTAATCTGAAGCAATCCTAAGTCAACTTTAGTATTTCTTTTAAATCATGTTGTGCATTCAAATTTCATGCCATGGTATAAGAATAAGATTATGGGAATAATGATATCATGGTGATACACTCTATCACCAACTAATGAAATCAAAATGTGCAGTCATAATTCAAGCAATATTATGAGAAAGGGATGAGGTTATTGTGAACAATAAAATAGTAAATAATCCTCAATATGTTCCCTGTAACATGCAGGTCTTGACTTCTCTGTGCACTGCATGACTAGATACTGACGAACGTAAAACTTTTTGCTCTTCATGGTAGGCATTATTATGGATTAAATGGAATATTGCATGTTTATTTCAATATATTTAATAAATTTTTTCTTTTAATCCACAAGAGGCGTATGAATATATATGTTTAACCAAATCAATCATCATTCCCATGTAATTATTAACATCACCCAACCCATTGAAAAAAGGATTAACAAAACCAAACTTTTTATCCACATACAGACATTTATCGTCTCATTTTACTTGTAAACATCGAATTGAATTCAATATTATCATGATGAGATATCATTTTAGTTTCTTTACATACTATATATACTTTGCACATAATAGGGAATGTAATAATCTAACCATATCATCATTTCTAAGTTCAAATAATCAATTATTTCTGAGAAACAAAATCTCTCTAAGTTATTGAAAAAAGTGAATATGAATATAAAATAAATTAAAATATAAATTTAATGAAGCTTTAGAAATAATAATGCATCCTATAAAAATAGAAAGAATATTATATAACCAGTAACCACAATGACACATGTAGTTTTTTTAATTTCTCATTGTCATTACAAGTTACTAGTAAGTCATTATCAGTTTCCAATTCTTGGTTCTTTTGATGAAATTCCAAAAAAAACATCCATGAACTTTACATAAGTAATGAAATCATTTATAATAGAAACATATATCATCATCTAGTTAAAAACCCAATAATTGTGATCTATGCGTTAAACATGAGTCGTTGACAGAATAACAAGTGGTTTCACAATCTTATGTTTAATTTTGTTTCTTGTGAATAGAAGTAAAATAAATAGATATATATCTAGTATAAAATTATAAAATCTAGTAACACTACTTTTAAATGGGAATGACACAAAAATAAATATCTAACAAAACATTTATTGCAATGAGAACCTTATGCATTTAGTGCATTATTTAAAAAATATTATTAAAAGACTTATTAAAATTTTATAAGTATAACTAGAGACTTGTTGGGGAGGATAATTATTGGATACATGAAAATTAAATATTTATCACAAGGAATATAAAAGAGTTGAATCTATGAATCTAGATGTTCTCTGGATATATTGTTCCAATCCCATCTCCAAAACCAAAGAGATGGATGCCCAAATTTAATCTATGTATCATAAATCAAGATCTGTTGATTGTTGATATAATTTAAAGATCGATTCTTAGAAGATGGGACATCACATAAAAACAATACAAACTTTTCTAGACAGCGGTGATTCTATGATGCACCCAAAATTGATGGAAGTGAAGATTAATCCACTAAGTTCACCTAATTTGGTTTCTTCTCACCAATAACAATTACATTCAAATGAGAAAGGTTTATTCTATAGATCAATGACATATCAAAAGATCTCAAAATTTTTGAATCAAATTTAGTAAATACCTATTATTCCCATATCAGATGGAGTGAAAAATTAATAAGAATTATCTGTTATTCCCATTTTTTTAAAACAAATTTGAGAAAGCATTAGACATCTAGAAGTGTACAGAAAACCCATTTTATAATTACCTGCTAAACCCATTTGTTTGTGTACAGAAAACCCAATAGAAAACACATTTATGATGAATTACCCATTTGTGTACAGACAACCGAATACATCACAAAACATTTGTTTATGCAAATAAAACCTAATAGATCAGCAACAACCATTACCATCATGTGTATAGACAACACATTTGAGAAAGTTGTAGACATCCTGAATCAAATTGAACTCTCAGAAAATTTCCTAGCAATTATAGGAAGGTTCACTTCTTCGTCTTAGGTTTTTAACATTACATTCTATTTTAAAGGAAAAACCATTCACCAATGATATAAATCATGAAATCACGATTCTATAGTGATAAAATATCCTTGTTCTTCTATGTATTAGAATGTATAGAATAAATCAATTCTAGGACTCAGGCTACCCACATATATAAATATAAACCATGAAAAATATATCCACCACATTCATCAGAGGCCTAGAAATGTTTCACTTCGTATTCTTCTATAAATAGCTATTTTGGATGGTTGAATAAGTATCATAAGCATGAATCAATACTCTGAACACCCCAATAGTGATGAGAAACCCCATTTTCGCTAGGATTGTGATTATTCAATGAAGATTCATGTATTAGGACAAAACTCCAAAGAGATAATGTCAAGAATATCCTAGGTTTGAGTCTCCATAGATTACTAACCATACCATTAGAGTGCCAACTAATGATAAAAGAATGTGAAACTTGGATTTTTTTTTCCTCATGTAAATGATGCTCCATCTGGCTTAAATAAACTCAACGACTGCCCCTATTTCTCTAATCAAGCTATTGAAGAAACATTATGCAAGATATGGAGCAGAACAAAGTGATAAAATAGTAATGGACATCTCCCAATTCTAGCCTATAATTGTGTTTCTATACCCATAACAACACAATAACCTAAAACAATAATAATTGAGGGGGTGATGATTTGAACCATTCACCAAACACCATCTTCATGCTCCTCGATCTTTATTGTTCTTATAATCTTCATGAGTGATTGTGAATTGAGTACACAAAAGCTGGTAAGAGATCAGTTGCATGAGGAGCCGGTGATCGATTAGGGAAGGATTTAGGATGGAGGCAGGGGTGACTTTAGGATGGAAGAGGCGGTGGATTTAGGATGGCCATGACTCAAAACAGAGGAGGCGTAATGGAGGATTCGGAACGGAGGAAGAGGAACGGCTGATGCATAATGGAGGAGAAAGAACAATAGGGAGGGGGATGTGGAACGGCGGAGGTGGAGTGATGTAGAGGCGGAGAGATGGGGAGGCGGAACATAGAATTTAGGATGGCGGTGGTGGTGGATTTCGAATGGTCATGAGAGATGGGGAGGCAGAACGATGGGGAGGCGAACCGATAGGGAGGCGGAGTGGTGGAGGTGGAAAAATAGGGAGGTGGAACGGTGGAGGTGGAACGATTTGCGGGTGGGGATTCAGCCGCATCACTGGGGTTAATACATATTTTAATTTTTTAACTATTTCTATTATTATTGAGAATATATTATAAATTCATTCTAAATGATAATATTATTAAATTGAATTTTATATATTTGTTTCAAATATTTTTTAAAAATATTTTTTACAAATTATTTATAATAGATTCAAAATTAGCTTTTATGTGTTCTTTTTTTAATATGGATGATAATATTTAAAGTATATTTATAATGGGTCCTTTGTACTAACACTAATACCCATCATTTTTTCCAACATTAGTAAGTAGAGTGTTAATCCGGTGTGACATCCAAAAAAATTTGGTAACATGTTAACAGATACACACACAATATATATATTTATATATTATGTTTTTATGTATGTATGTATTCATTCAAATGAATATTTTTTATTTAATAGTTACATCAATTTTATGTATAAATATATATTTGTATTAACAAATGATTGTTTTATACATATATATATTTAGTTCTTTTTATAAAATTTTATTAAAAAACAATTTATTCGAACAAATTTTTCAAAAAGTTAAATATTTGTTGGTAACAATAGTAATTAATAACAGATTTATGTGTTGGTAAAAATATGTTCGTATTAAAATGAAAATATGACATATTTAAGTGTTGGTAAAAGATGTTTTGGTATTATAAAGTAAATACCAATAGATATACATGTCAATAACAACAAATGTTGGTAATTGAAAATAATACTGCCAAAACCAATTATCTGTTGGAATTAATCATTTTTACCAACACATATATTATTTGTCACTAATTTTCTGTTGGAAGAAGCCACTTTTTGAGTGAGATTTATAGATAACATGTTTAGGATAATTGTTTTTCCAAAATTCGATAAACAATAAGTGTGAATAAATCAATTTATATCATAAAAATAGTCATAATAGGACTACATTTATTTCAAGAACCTTTTAATATAGTTTAGGAATCCTTATACTTTATTATATTATAATTAAATATAATTAATCGATACATTTATATTTATTAATCACAATCATTTCATTTTTTGTGACTTCGAACAATTTCTACGTCAGTTCTTGAAGTAGTATGCATCATATAGTGTAGTAATACGTTATACATTAAAACCTCTTCTAATGTTCAACTTATATCATTTCATAAATGGTTATACCGATGACCTACCATGTATTATGATACAAATATCTAGAATCAATTCGAAGGTAGTTAATAGTATCTACTTTACTTTATCTGTATAAATTATCTCTTTATCCAATCATTAATTTCTTAATATCAGGAATATATTAATGGTAAATATTCCCTTGACCATGTGTTTTCCAAAAAAAATTATATTTCTACTAAATAACTTTTATTAGTAACTCTAAATATATTCTGTCAAATCCTAAATTAAATAGTACTACATTACAATCCTCATAATAGTTCATAATTTATATGATGATAAAACCAATAATGAAATAATTTTACAATATATTTCATATATCCAAATTCATACATTAATCATTAAACTTTGGTTGTGTCAATAACATAATCTTGACCTTGATACATTATATTCTGTTGAATTATACCCACTTTACTCTTTTGGAATTTATTTTTCTGGTGTCTCATTTTAGTACATTTGACAAACTGAATTGACATATTTCCATTCCTATTATGGAATTATTTTTCCAGGTGATATTTTTCCTTGAACATATAACAAACTCACAATCCATTCAATCATTTATCAGGGTGATTATTTTCAAATTTACCACATGTGATAAAATCAGTCATTCCCTTCTTCCCATTATCATTCATTTTTTCTCCCATCCTGTTCATCTCTTACATCCCTTTGAATCTATATAATTTATAGAATTCTTTCTCCTTCTTTATATTATATGAAAAAACTTATTTGTATGATGAATCATTTTGAGACACCAATTCCCTTTAGAGACATTTCTTAATACTTACAATGAAATGGTATATAATTTGTTCGATGTTTCATATGATATTTGTAGAATACATTGATAACCATGTAAAGGTAGCTTCATAATTATCAACACATGCTTCCTAGTTTTTTAAGCTATGGAAATTTATCTTTATCTAAGTTAGTTTCTCATGATGAAAATAGTTTTTCAAATAATTTCTCATTAAATTTATTCCATCCCATTAGCTCTATTTTTTCTTCTTCCCTAGTATTTTGGATTAAGGACTAGAATTTATATGCATCTCCATTGAGATAATACACTGAAAGTGTATCCTTTTCCTTTTCTACACATCCTAATTCCGTAAATATATTCTTCATATAAATAATAATTTTTTTATGTACCATTGGATTAGTAGTTCATCTGAATATTGGGGGCCTATTTTACATAATGGGATCCAAAATGAGAGAATCTCATTTTGGAATAGGTTTCTACATCTAATAATGGTTATGTTTCACAACATGATTATACTATACTTATATATCCATAACATTCTCAATACCAAAACTATCTATATCGATATTCTTAGTACGTAAACCTTTATATTTTTCATGAGTTTTTGTACTATTTTTCATTCATGGATCAATTTTTTAATAATTAATTACACTATATTTTATATTATTATTATGAAACATAATGTATTGTCCCAAAACTAGTGAAATACATAATATTAATTCAAAATTTTAACAATATATAATCACATAATCATAAACATTGAATCATTAGGATGTTAATCGATAATTATAATCAAAGTCTATCATAGTGTTAAATTACCTAATATAAATTTTCCAAAATCATGTTTCCAATGATGATATTAAACTTCCTTTCATACCAACAATAATAACTTGGGACTAGTATCATAGAGATGGTGCCTTTAATTATTACATTTCTTTGATTACAAGGAATCTAATCCCAAAGGACTGGTCATTTCAGTTGTTTTATAGAAAAATATTTCATACTTGTTACCCAATTTACATTAGGGATTTAAATTGATATAAAACACACTACAAAAGCTAATTAATCGCATCTTTTAATATTAGTAAGTGTTTAGGGATGATGAAGATATCATAAATAAATAAATAATAATATTCATGGTAATATAAATGACATAAAACCCTTTTAATTAATCAATAAATTGATCATAATGATGGTGGAATAAAATTTCTAAAATAATTCAATATAAATAATAGAATGATCTTGAAAAATTAACATGAATATTAAAACTAATGAAGTAATCACCTGGTTTAATAATAATGATAGAATTCACAATTTTGGATATCTTAGATATCAATATCTATCATTAATATTGTTTCAAAAATAATTTTTCTTTAAAATAGTTTATGTTTCTAGGATTAAAAACATATCATTTGTGTTAACAACTATCGTCTCAGTAATTTAAAACTTCTTGGAAAAAAACATAAAGGGGTTTTCACCACCTGATTTCATCTCATGAGACTAATGACGCATATAATTCATGCATTTACAATTATCCAATTTATGTAATACTTGTACAATACATTAATCATATATTTAAAAATAAATTTAAATTAATCATAACAATATTTCCTTGTAAAATGTTTCTATTAAGTAAAGGATATTGATTTATCAATATTTCTCAAATAAATCATATAACATTCAATGTAAACACCATATGTAAAAAAGGTATAGGATTTTGCAAATAATCAAAACTATCATAAAATAATATATATATATATATATAAGAGACATAATTTTTAATGAATAATAATTATAGTAAAGTGATTGTTTCAATGAAATGTTAACCAACACAATAGAAAATGATATTTTCTGAAAACATTTAGTACTTGTTTATTTTGAAATAAAATCCTTAAGGTGAGATAATTCAAAGTGGAACATAAAATACCATTAATAAAAAATGAAATTAATGATACTACATGTAATAGGTAACTATATACAACACAAAAAACAAATTTCTGGTGAATATGGAATAAGACTCAGAGAAATAAAATTGAGAAAAGAAATCCCCTTTAAACAATGGTGTCATTTGAATCAAAAAAACCAAAAGTAATAATAATCAAATTAAAAATTTAAATTCAATGAATATAAAATAATTCATGGTATAAATTTTTAAAATGGTGAGTATTTACACCACACAAATCAATTAATAGTTAAATATGGAATTTATCTCAAAAAGAAAAAAAAGTGAGGCAAGAACCACTTACAATTAACATCCTTTTGGATTAACGCACATTAACATATTTTTTAATGGTTTTAATCATATAATTAACTTATAACATATCCATAATAATATTTATAGTATCATATATTATTATTTTATAATATCTTATTACCCATTTTTATTAATCTCTCACTTTTTTCACTATTGTAGGTGTTAATTACCTAGTTTTTCGTGTATATTTTTACCTGTTACTTTTTATTCCGTTTAATTAAATCCTGAAATTATAATATCCATAATTTATTCCATGATTTAAAAATTATATATATTTATTATATATTAATTTATAATTATCCATAAAATTTGATGATAGGAAATAAATTACATCGTTTAGGGTGACGATAGGTCATACGTACACATGGAAGTTATTTCCAATTTTTTATCTCATTAAAAAAACAAAATATAAATTATACATATTCCTATTATATTTTTTGTAACATATTTATGTTACATACATCACATATTACACACCACAACCTCAAATACTACAAAGATTTATTCTTTTCATGGTCCCCGTTCTTTTGAACGAGGATCGAGTTCAGAACCGATTGAAAATTTTCAAATTTTAGAAGTTTGAGTGGGTTTTCAACTATGAAAGAGAACATAATAGTAATCTGAAACTATGTAGATCATCTTGGGTACTTGTAAGCATGTCCGGGTATTAGAAAGAGTCTAGTACACTATTTGAGCATGTTTTGTCAAACCGTTAGTTGTGGTCATGTGGTCGGTCCCTTTCTAGGTTTTAGCTAACGCAAAGTATGTGCATAGTCACACAAACCATGTAGGTTAGTCATGTGATCTCTCTATTCATGGATATTAGCTTCCACATGGATTTATAAAACATTTGGCCAAATCTTGTGAGATTCACATAAATTTTAAATCAAACAAATTCATTTTTCTCTCTCCACCATTTTTTCCAATTTCAGCCCCTCCCACTTTGATGAATTTGGATCCCCAAGGGGTAAAAAAACTTCATTTCCCTTGAATCCTCCTCCTATATGGTTTAATCCTAAAAGATACAAGTTGAGTTTATTTGGGTTTGGCCCCTTTTTCTCTTATTTCTCCACTCTCCCTTGTTCTCATGGTATCCCATGGGTGGGGTCTCATTTGGTCGAACCCTATTGAATGGGGTTTTTTGGATGGGTTGTTCTAATTTGTATATAGGGAGTGTGAATGGTCCATGGGGATTATATCTATCTTCCATGAAGATTTATTCTTATTTTCATGGTATTATGTTAGGTGTCTCTATGTATTTTCTTTCTAGTTCAATATATATGATGCCTGGGTGTTTTCAATTAATTTTTAGACATGATTCACACATTCATAACCCACATGGTTTACATATTGTAGTGTTTTAATGGAAGAATAATTTGTTCAAAATAACATTATATGTAAATATTCAATTATGCATATGTGTATTTATCAAATTAATTTTATAAAATTCCAATTTCAATTAAATAAAACAATTTGGTGACTTAGATGATGTTTTCCCATATGAATTCCTTTTGTTATTTGATGGATTATGGAATTGGATTTGTGTGAGTGAGTTAGTAATTTATATGTTTTGATGGTTTTGGTGGAATGTTTTGAAAGGGTACATTTACAATGTTTCAATTTTGCAAAATAATTGTTTTTGGTTATAGATATGGGTTTGTATTGAAAAATATTTCTAAAGGTGTTCAAGTATACATGTAGTGTTCCATTAAAAATGGACACATCAATAGGTGCATGGACTGCACACAGGAATGAGATTTGAAGTAATTATGGTGATGAAAGTGATTTTTTTGATGAATAATGGTTTTTATAAAACATTTCCCCATATTCTCTTTATCTTAATTTTATAAAATTGATTCATGATTTTCAAAAATTACATAAAGTGGTTTCAACATTATATTAAATGTTATGGCTTGTTTTGGGTTTCATAGTGGGCAATTCGTTTCTAAATGAAAATATAGCATGTTTGGAATCATTAAGTGTGTTATGTGTTTAAATCTTTGTTTGGGGATAATGTAGGATTTTTAATAATAATATGTTTGGAATTTCATTCTATAAAGTTTTTAATTGTATCAAATTTAATAACGGTTGGGAAGTTTTTTTAAAGTTTGTTTGGGATAGACTTAATATAAGGCATGGTTAGAACCTAGTAATATTGATAAATGAATATTGTTTGAAAAGCTGAATGCCTAAATTCCATCATGAATATTAAATTAAATGGTTCATAATTTTAGGTGATATGACTGCTAGGTTGACACCTCCAATGATGTGATATGTGTATATATATATATATATATATATAGTTGGACCCTCTACTGGTGGGATTTCCCATTATTGGTGATTGTATAGGTGGGGTTCATTTTTAGGGTAGGCAAGTGTGGTGCTGGTGGTTAAGGTGTTTCATGCATGCAAGGGCCTCCTACTGATTAGATATATATTTACCATGGGGTCCTAGGTGTCATTTAGAAAATAAAGTGACGTTTTCTTCCCGACCATAATTAGATGGGTTGGTACCCCATGGATTTGCAGATATTCTAGGTGGGTTGTGACACTGCATTGGTTAGTTGAGTGGAGCTATTTTGTTATACACTAAATAGATTCACCATAGGCTTGTAGGTGGATCTGAACCGAGTATGTCTAGGTATTTTTCTTGGGACGTTTAGGATATCATGTGGTTACTATCTATGATTGTTTTTTTAGAATTTCTATGCCCAAGGTTCTTTTTATATTTCATGTTTATTTTCAACAGATCCTTGTAACCATTTTTATTAAATTTGGTTTTCATGTGGTAAATAATAATTTATAAAATAGAAGTGTGGTCTGTGTTCTTTTAAAAATAAATACACCTTCATTTATCAAAATGATAAAAACCTATTTTACTACTTTATTTCAAACTAGTGTTAATTAATTTTTTTCGGGAATGGAAACACATGGATTCATTGGTTATTGCATTCTAAGCTATTAAGATCACCCAAAAATTTCACAATTCGATTTCAGTAGACACAAACTATTTTGTTAGTTTATATTTTTTTAGGTTTCTCTTGTTCTAGTTGGCTTATGGAGTATTTCTATTTTGTGGATGGTGGTTATAATGTGGTCACATGAATATCATGTTTAGAGATATTTTTTTGATTTGGATTCTATTAGTTTTTCTTATGTTTTTGTTTAGTTATATCCTATCACAAAATCTGTTTATCAATATATATGTAAATATGGTATTAAGTGGTATATATATTTTTATTTTAGATTAGTTACTATTTGGGATGAATTTGTTCCCACTTTGATTTCATTTGTTGCCCAGAACTAGTTTTCATCCGGTGGGGATCATGAACACCCTTTGGCCTATGCCACAGACATGGTCAAGTGTCATGTTGGATGAAATACCAGTGAGTTTCATGAAAAAAATATGATTATTAATATAATACTCAATATCTACCATGTAATTCGTGAACAATTAAAATCTCTTGGAGGTGGTGGTTGTTCACACATCCACAAACGATGTTATTGTATTCCTATAAAACAAAAATTATTATTCTAGGTTTTATAAAACAATTAAAAAATAATAAATAAATTATAATGATAATATATATCATAAATAAACTAAAAAACAATCATTATTCATAACCATTAAATGTTTTAATGGAATAATGATTAACTTCGGTTCGTGAACCGGTAGACCAACGTACAAAAAAAGATGATTGTGTATCCCATTTTTCGGAAATGTGTGCATGTTTAAGTTGTTCCCTTTAGACAAAAGCAACTCATTATATTTAAGATACCGATTTTATTATATTGACATGGTAACATTAAAATTTTATTATTATAGAAAGAAATAAATAATAGGTCTCAGTGAAGAACGTTACCTTTTCCTCATGTAACTCCTTTTGATTAATACAAAGAGACTTAAATGGTTTAATTTGATCCAAAAGTAAATCATCTAAGGTGAGGGGAGTCATTATTGGAGTATATTTTCATTTTTTTGTGAAAATACAAACATCTTGAGATGAGTAAATAAGTATGGGGGTTGATATCCCTTTTATCATGGAGGAGGAGTAACATTATTTTCAATATAATAATATAAACACTATTGGATGGTAACCCTATAATAATGTGCCTAAAATAGAGAAATAAAACCATTAAATGATTTTAATGTTCACATATGTCCATAAAATAGTTTTTGGACAATTTTAGAGGTCATTTGGACACTTAAGATTAATGGTCGACCACTAAGTAGACTCAATTTCACCTTAATCGTTGGAAATAATATTAAATTCCTTCACAAATAATATTGTTCAAAAATAATGTATAATTTAATAGAAAATATAAATTATTATTATTAAAAATGGAATACATTTTCCAATTTCAAAATATAGAAGTGACATAAATTATTTAAAAATTAATCCTACAAATGTAAAAGAAAAGTGGTATTTTAATGTGATATTATCAAAGAGTTTATTAATATTTTATACATAAATTCAATAATTAAATGATTCCAATGACCAAACATGTATTAATATATTTAAAATTTATCTAATATTTATTTAAAACCATTTAAAAATATAATTTAACATTATGAATTATTTTGTTGAAAATTCGTCTTTAAATTATAATTTAGCTTTTTTCTATTCTTAAAAAATTGAAACTTCACAGAAAAATACAAAATTTTTTCCCTAATATAAATTTAAAAATCTTCATAAAAATTATATTTATTTATTATATAAAAATTATAAAATTTCCAAAATTTATTTTTAAATAGGTCTGCCATTTAAAATCAGAAAAACTACTGTTATAAGAAAAAATCGTTCATTATGGATAAAATTGGATTTGTTCTTATCTTATGTATAAAAAATTTACTGGATGAATTTAAAAATAGTTAATAGAACATATAATATATAAATTCTATTAATATCACTATAAAATAATAATTAATTAAATTAATTAAAAAACCACTTTGTTAAAAAAAAGGTTTTTTTAAAAAAATTATACATTTATTTTCATATGGTTTTTATAATCATTTATAATTAATTGGTCACCAAATAATTATATAATCTTATGTGAAAAATATTTACCAAATTTATTTAATCATTTTAATACCTTCCATTGAAACTTCTTATTGATAAATTTCATAATAAATATTAACATTAAATATAAATTCTAGTTTGAAAAAGCTCAATCGTTTGTGTAACGTAAGCTGTCAAAGGAATAAAATATTATGTGTAGAATAATCCAACATAGTTTTCTCTATGATAAAAAGATAATATTTTTTTTATTTGTAGCATATGCCGAACTTGTTGTTTTTTATAAATTAAGAAAGCAGTAAAATTATATTTTTTCAAAAAGTAGAATATTTTAAATTCATGGGGAGTTACATATACTGCTAAATAATGAAAACCATAACTTTTATTTCCTCATAAAGTTAATTCCTCTATATATTTATTTCTCAAAAATAATCTCAACATGTCATTGTTCTACATTTCATTCCATAAAGGTATTCATTATGATCCCTCAGAATTCATGAGTGAAAGATATTGTTGTAATAAAATTCTAACCAAGGAATATTTTAACACTAACCAAATTTTAAATCCATAATGAATTATCTCAATATATGTTTGAGAGCTTGAATGGTATACTTAAATTAAATCTCTACAGGATAATAAAATTTAATACTGAAATGATACTCGGTATCAGGAGCCTACTCAAGAATTCACTAGACCATCAAGGTAAACCACAAATCCTTATTAGATTCAACAGAATGAGGAACTCTATACTACCTTACAACCTAAAAAATTAATATAATGGAAATATGACTATGATACAAATATTCATTGATGATAATTAATTGTTCTTAATTGAAAAGGTGACTAGCAATAACCTAAATATCATTATTCCCATTATATGTTTTATGGATTCTGATGATGAATTCAATGATAATGATTTATCATTACTATTATAGTGTATTTAATGGTTTTAACATCCCATTATAATTTTTTCTCCTAGATTTAACTTATTAACATTAAAATAATTGAAATATATTCTCTACAATATCACATTTCATATTATCCCACTAGAAATACTCTTTTAAGTATCTATAATTTTTTATACATCTGGGATGAATAGAGAATAGTGATCTATTGTATTCATCCAAAAGATCATTCTTCACTTTTGGGATTCACAATGAATATACAAAGTTCATTAACCTCATTATTCCATCACAATCATGTTTGAACGAAGGAAACTCTCTCAATGTCTTATATAGTTCCACCTCATTCTTCAGTGCCATTATAATTCAGACATAGAAGGTAGATTGAGCATTCATCCAAGAAGGATATGACAAGTCCCCTTTACTAAAAATTTCAATATAAATTTTTTAATCTATAAATACAGGATCTCATTCAATCCTCATCATGGAAAAACTACCATTGCCTTTCCAACTCAAAGAATCAGACCCATAGATTTCCTTCCCAATATAGTAGTGTACTAAGAAGTCATATTCTATAATCAACTCCAAAATATCCTTTTCTACTTATTAAACACTTTATATGTTAACATACACGTCACGATTTTATTATTTGGATATATATCACACCATTCACAATAAATATAAATCAATCAAACTTTCATTTTAAAAATGTCTACTATCAACTCCCAATCATTTTACTGGTTATTTTTTATCATTTTTTTCAATTTTCATAAAGAATATGCTATCAGCATATCATTATACATGAATAATAATTACATTACCTTCTTTTATACATCAAAATTAAAATAAATTATTCTCTATTCCATGGTTGGGTATGAAAATGATGCAATAAACAACCATATTTTTACCTCCATGGAATTTTCATTAAATTCCACAATCCAAAAGAAAAAAAGCTCCTTTATGATGGAAAATGAATATTAGTATATATATTTAAGAAAAATATATCAAAATGTGACTGTAATATTTTTATATTGAATGAAAAATATAGATCTTCATCACCATGGTTTCTCTAGTTCATTGGTTAATAACATCTATAAATGATTAATCCACCTATACAACCTAAATTGACATTATATGACAAATAATGTGGATTTCTATATCCAAAAATTAAATATGGTAAATTTAGCTTATGGATTATCACACTTAGTGTCATCAAAAAAATCTATGAAAATTATTTATGCTCTTCCATTCTATATAAATATATAAGAATTTTTTCTATAAGGACTACAATAAACAAAATAAGGTGATATCTAAAATATATTCTCAGGAAATCGAAAAATATAGTAGGATTGTCACTATGTTTAAATGGAATAACAATAGATTTATAATTAAAATAAATGGTATGTAATGATGTATATGGTATATATACCATCTTTACCCTAAATTGTGTTAATCGAGATCATATAAAAATCATGTAATAACATTGAGCTCCTTATAATTGATCAAATAAATCATCTATATAGGGAAGTGGATACTTTCTCTAGGTATTGATCATGTTATGTTCTTGATTATCAATGAAAATTTTCATTATACTTTCATTCTTCTTAATTGAAAGAAAATGATTAGAAAATAGTGACAAACTAGGGTGTATTAATCTATTATGATGTCTCCCAAGGAGTATCTTCTATTATTAATACAACTCAATTTGGTCTATTATATATGGATTTGTTGAAATAGGGTTAGGACTAAGAATGAGTTTTATTAAAAACTCAACATCATAATTTGAGGGAATACTAAGAAATTATTTCATGAAATACATCAGCATAATCCTATAAAATCAGAATATTAGGGATTTTAGGTTTCTACCGAGCTATTTGAGATAAATATCTCACATATCAAGGTATTAAGACTTGTAAAATGGAAATATATCCCATTGGAATTTTAAATCCATCCTTATAAAAAATTAAAATCATGGGTTGATTTTGAATATCAAATGTGACAATTAATCATTGGAATCATATATGGTATATATGTAGATAGAGCTAATCTATGCCCAAAATCACATCAAATTCAACTCGATGGTGAAACACATGATTTTTATGATTTACATTTCCAAAATATTCTATCATAGATGAGCTATAGACTTATGATGTTATCATATTGACTTTATTGTTTTTTACTTGTAACTCTATATTTAATCATTGATGTATTTATTTGAAAACCCTAAAAAGTAAATTAGATATAAAATAGTTGGTATATATAGAATAATATAATAAAATTTTATTAATATTATTTATGGTATGTCTATATTCACCACATCATTCTCGTGACCCTCTACAGTAGTTGTGATCCCATGAGCTTCCCTTTATCTCATAGAATTAGAGATTGTTGACACCAATCTTCATCATTAACACTACGACTTATAATCTAATTTGAATAATTTCTAAACTCTGTAAAATTATTGCATGGTAGTGTTTATGGATTATTCAGTTCAAAAGATTCATTTTTACATTAAATGGTTAGACCCTTCACATAACATTAGCTTTCCTTTTCATGATGACCTTCCTTTCTACACTCTCAAAATTTTCCAAAAACCACAAGTAAATTTCATATATGATTCATTCCACATTTCTACAAGAAGAAAGATTATTTTTCTTTTCATTATGTGTTTTATTATTATTATTTCCTTGATATTTAATATTTCTCCATTTATCTTAAATACATTGATAATACTAAGAATCACCATTTTCTATTTAAAAATTTAGGCACCACCGAATTAATTCTTCATAGCTATAAAAAACTCATATATCCAATTATTTTAGGTGACTTAATCTCAATCCACTAAAAAGTAAATCAATTTTTCTTTTTTGGTCAATGATAAAACCTGAACTATACAATGAAATTATTGGGAAATATTTCTCATATGTACTAATGGATTCATCATTATTCTGATATAGTTCAAGGAATTCCCCCTTTATTATAATATTAATAAATCAGGGAAAATACTTTTTAAAAAATACCATCTTAATATCTACTTATTTCAAGGATTCAATTTCATTTCCTTTCTACATATTCTTGATAAAATTCCATCATTTATTAGCTCCACCTTCCATGAGATACACGTCATAAATAACATTCTCATGGTTTGATGATTAGGGAACAAATTATATATTTTCAATAACAATGATCTATTTTTCTTTTATAATTGGATTATAGGAACTAATGAAATAAGAATGATGTTTCAAAATAAATAAACCTATAGCAATTCATTCTATTATTTGGTTATTTAAATGTTCACCATGATTTATGTTAGTATACATAGATTTATATAGTTGTGTGAAAATAAGAAAAGAATTTCACTTCCCATATCCCATTTCATTTTTTCACATGAGTAAAGATGTTTTATTTCTTGTCACATTTTTTTCTCACCTTAATCTTATCATATCAATCCATTGACTAATATTAAACAAGCATATATTGAAAAATAATAAACATATTGAGTCATCATAAAATCAAGAAAAAACCTTCATAGGATTATAAAATTTTTTTATTCTAAGACACCTTGGGGATTACCCTGGTAATTCAAGGCCACCATCAATTCAAATCCCTCATAATGGTTTATATAAAAAATGTGAATTAACCCCAAGCATATCCCCCTAGAATTTCTACCCAGGTGTTTTTTCTTTGGAGCACTCATTGTGCACTAGTGAAGATAAAGTTAATACTCAATCCACCACATTAAAATTTGATACACCTAGGATCATCTATTACACAATAAGCTCTACATTTTTTATTTGGATAGGGATGCATATAATTGGAAAATAACATAATATCTACTTTACTAACGAATGGAGATGATATCATATACGTAGACATCTCCCCAAGGTTTTTGATAATGTCCTCTAATCCTAACCAATAAAAATAAAAAAACTCTATAATGATACTTACTAACGATATAGGATAATTTCACGTATTTATATTGTTCAATTTAAAATAATATTGAAAACATTTCACAATAATAAATGCAACACATACGTAAAGGTTTATATTCCTTAGAGAATAAACATATAATCAACATATTTCATGAAATATATTCAATATCCCTCAAAATGTTTTTATCACATATTACACTTCATTGGACTACCCTAATTCAAACCATTCGTAACAATTAGATAAAAAGGAAACATAATAAAGGGTGAAATTTCATGCTCAGTAGGAGAAAAGAGAGAACATATTAATCAAGGATTGTAATTGATCATAATAAAATAATAAGGGTATGATAACATGATAATAATTTACAATAATCATTCCATGTAATTCATAGATAATTAATCATACAACATAGAACATTTGTTTTTCATAACATAATATCTAAGCTGAAATTGTGTAGAATCCTCAACAATAAACCAGGATCCATGGTAATACACCATAAGTATAAGGAATAATTTTGTAGAATACACATTACCATTTTAAATAATTTCATTACTCAAGTATCATTACATATAATATCATTTATTTTAATATCCCTATATTGTAATTAAACACTATGTTTGATAAGATAAATAATATATAACATTGAGATAAAACAAACCATCAAATTTTATTAATTAGTTGTTTTACTTACAGCAAATGTATTAAATTGGTGGGAATAAGTAAATTTAAATACATAAAGAAAAATACATATATATATATATATATGTAGCTATTACATAAATAAAAATATTAAATTATTTATTATAATTAATTAGTCATTTTTTAGTAAGGTCATTTTATCCTTCGAAATTATATTTTCAAAAAAAAAGGGATTGGTTATTTTTTAATGAATATTCTAATTATTTTTTTTAAAAAATTTTAGAAATATTATTTCATTAAATTATATTCTTTTTTAATTAGAAATTTTAAAATTAAATTAGGATAATTTTTCCTAATTTTATAAAATGATTAATTTTTCGATTATTAGTGAAAACCATTGGGTTTTATTGAAAACAACATTTTTATTGAAATCATATACAAATATATTTTTTAAATGGATTAAAACAAAATTTTATTCTCTTATTTTATAAATACAGAAATTATCTATATTGGAATCAATTTTATACATGTTTTCCATAAAAACATTTTTATACAAAAAATGACTTCTATAAAAAATCAGTTTTCATGATATTCTACATGGTTAATTTCATATGTTATTCTCTCACATCAATGAAATGAATTTGATGACATTGAATTTGAATTTTTATTCATTATAATTAATATTATGTGATATGATAATATTAATTATTTTCTAATATGAATTGTAACCCTAATAAATATATGTTACCATTCTTAAGGTAAAATGGGTTAATTATGGTTGATACTAATTTCATAAGAAATAAAGATAACTAAAAACTCTCTCATATGTTAATTTTATGGGTCTATTTAATATATAATCATCCAAACATAAAAAGTATTTCGTTTTTCAATTTTGATTTGATTTTTAGATTTATAATATTTTATTTAAAAGATGGAGACAAACTGTCACTCCATTTTGTTTTAATATTTTTAGTATTTTTTAAAAGTATATACATAAAAATTATATTCATTTATTAATGAATAACTGAAATATAAATAATTATTTTTTATCATTTTAATGTATTTTATATTTTATTATTGAAATATTTACTTCAGATGTTTACATAACACTAACACCCTTCTTCTAAATAAAGTAAAGAAATCAATTAAATTCTTTCAAAACACTAAAAGATTAATTTTATTCATGTTTTATTGTTTCCCATAAATATTATAGATCCATATTAAATATTAATGGTGATTTAATTGTTTTTATTAAATTTAAATTCTTTTATTCTTATATTTAATGTAAATCTAAATGAATAGTCTCAAAAATGACATTAATGATATTTTATGTTATAGAATATTCTGGTAAATAATATATAAATTATAAACAACATGATATAGTATAATTAAAATTATAAATCATCTAAAATGTCACCCCTTCTCCATTTATGAGATAATAATACCTTATACATAAAATTATAAACCTGTAATTTTGAAAAATTCATTACAAGGGTTGATGATAAATGTTTTTAATCAAGGGATTAAATAAAAATATTTCATTTTAAATGGTATATAAACTGATTTAAATTTCATAGATGGTTTTTAAATCCCCATATCCTCATTTTAGTTTAATTAATTTCAATTTTTGAATCATTTTACCTGAGGTATATGTAAATTATATTTTATTATGTCGTGTATTTTAAAAAATGACATTAATGTAACATTATAATAAAATATATTTTATTCGATGATTTCTAATTTATATAAAGGTTGTATTTATAAAAATTAAAGAGATATGGTTTATAATTTTAAACATTTACCATTTATGGGTCACTTATCATTTTATTATCAATTTCATGTTCCTTAACTAGTAAACAAACATTTCTATCATGGTATTTTTCAAAATTGTTAACGAGGGTTAATACTGAGAGATAATAGTGAAAAAATGACTTATCATGTAAAATATGTTATTATATAGAAATATTTAGTATAATAATTATCACATATTATATTTATATGAATTTGGGATAAAATTAACAATAAAATTAATTTTTATTAATTTAATACTTTAATAAATTTCCTCAACTCTCCTTCCCTCACTTATATATGTGTTCCCCATATTCTCTCCTTACAACACATAATGTTTCATTTAGTCTATCTACTACCTTCTCAAATCCATTCCTAATATTACCTCGTGTTCTATGTGTATTATTATTGTAATAATACCAACTATATAGGGATTAATGTGTAAGTAAAATGAGATTATCCAAAAAAGATGTATAGATTTTAACAGAATATTTCATCTTTATTTCTTCTTCTTCCACGTTAAAATATTCGTAAAAAATGATATGATCACATAAATAGATTAAATTTACAAAATATTTTATTTTATTTTTGATATAATATATATCCATCTTCTCTTCCATCAAATGGGATTTGAAACCATCATTTGTGCATGTGGCAGACCTAAGCCTCTAGAACCGATGCAATTCGTCTTACATCACTACCTCTTATTGTTTTTTATAAAAATGAAATTAATGTATATATATGATATTAATGACTTATTAATAATTATTTAAATATAATATATATCCTATTTTATTTCCCTTCCATCCATTGAAAATGATAATGTCCTTCGTGTGTACATGTGAACTACCGTTGTTAACAAGCGTTCTGAGTCATTGATTATTAGCACATCACATGAATAGTATATATATGATTATTCAAATATCTAATATTAGGTTTCTGAAATACTAATAATTATTTAGTTATTAAATTATCATTTACTTCATTCCCAATATCTCTTTGAAAATGAAAATTTTATTAACACTTATATACGACCTACTCTCAAAATGATTATAATGTAATTTATTATTCATAACCATATATAATGGTTGTTTGTAAAATAATAGATTATGTATAAAAATTATTATAAAGAATTTATCATTATTTTGTGAATTATGGAATAATAACCCCTTTGACCATGGTGAACCTGCTTAATTCAATTTGTAATTATTAATAAAACATCCTCAAAATAATTAACGTGCATTTAACGGATTATGTAATTAAATATATCATGGAAATAAATGGTCTTATGATGAATTATAAAATAATGGAAAGTTTATTAAGAACATAAATAATTTATATAATCTATTTTATATTGATTTTAATGGAAATATATTGTAATTATGGACTCGAGATTAGGGATTTCACCTCAACATCCCATCGTTGATGCATGTTTTAGTGTTATGCACCATGTTTATTTTATACAATGTATCTACTACTAATTTTACATGTTTTATCATGGATAAGGAATAATTAATTGTATTTTATTTTTTTAATTCATGTTACATCATTCGGGGTGTTTTCGTTTTAACGTTACAAATGTTGAATGAGGTTTAATGGGTCAATTTCTATTCATTGGGTTATTACTCTTCTTTATTGAATATGTTATGAAATGTTAATGTGTGGATTTTTATATAAATTTTTTTATTAATTATTTACTCTTATTTAATGTGAATATATATATATATTTAAATAATAAATTCGATTATTAATTATTATATTGAACACTATGATCATTGTAAGGGTTTTATTTTCAACAATCTCATTTGTTGATAAATGATTCTTGTCATGTATCACTATTTATCTAATGGGGTACATAATTTGACATGAATTAATTTTATCATATTAATTTATGTAATTCCTGGGGTTTATAGAGTAATGTAATACTCTTTATTCAATAAATTTTTTATTAATGATACCAAAGTAGAAAAGGCTTTATTTTACAATATATATTCTTTTTTGAGTTTGCTTATATTCAATGATCTATTTGGGGAAATAATATGATTTTATTTACTTGAACCTTATATATTTTGATCTCCAACATTTATGAATATTTTTTAGGTGTTTAATTTTTATTTCCTCTCTTATTGATAAAATAAACATTAATATTTTTCTTGATATGTGATATTGATCTTGTATCATCATTTAGATCGGGGATATTTCTCTCTGATATCCGTGTTTTATAAATTGTTTTCATTAATGTTATTTTATAAAAATAAATGATCTCTCAATATTATTATACATGATCTTTGACCAATATAAAAATTTATAATGAAATTTCTAATTTTTTCAACATGGGTCACCAATTAATCTAATTACAAATATTTTGACAAAAATATTTATTTTATTGTTTATTAAATTAGTATATTTTAATAATTTTATGACTATTAATTTCATTAAATATTACAATATAAAATTTCAAGGATATTTCATAGAAAACTATTTTAACAATATCTGGTAAATTTTTAGTTTTTAAAAGTTATTTTGAAAGAGTAAAAGTTATTTTACTGAAGAATATTTTAAATGTTTTTTATGGTATTTATATTTATTGAAAACAATAACCATTAATGTTAATTATGGTCTACTGGATATATTTTTTAATGATACCATCCATGTTATTTCTCAAGATTCATTAGGATTATTTAGAAGAAATTGTCATGGAATTTCTTTATTTTACAATGGTTCATCAAATTATGAAAGGAAAAATTGTTCTTTATATGTGTTTTATAATGAAATGAAATCACAATGTGTTGTATTTATTTTTTATTTCTTAAAAATTATTTATGATGACGGTTGGATTTGTAATAAACTAATGATGGGTGGTAATGTTATAAACCAAGGGAATTTGATTCTTTTATAACCAAAGGATGAGTTATTATGTTACATAACAAGGATGATTCAGTCCATTATATCCCTCTAATTCACTACACAACGATATTGAGTTAGCTTTTGATATTTTTTTCCAAGATACAATTTTGAATTTACCAGGTAGGTTAGTCAATTTTAAGAGTAATTTTAAGTGTGAATAAAAATTGATGATCCAATATACCAACACGTTTTATATATGATTTATATGAGTTTTAAATGGTTCATTCGATTAGGATTATTGATTCATATATGACTCTTATGTTATGATAAATATTTATACATTTTAACATTTTTAGAGTTCTAGGTAATGATTAGTATGGATTCTATAATATTGATCTCATAAGCTTTGACTATGTCATCAGGCCCATTTGCTCATATTTTTCCCATTGATGAAATTAAATTATTAATGCTTATGTCTATCATTACTGAGTGTTTAAGCTCACCTGTTATATTTTTCCGTTTCCACATGTTTTGAATAATTTTATCTTATTAGTGATCCCTAATAAGGTTACTCAAAATAAAGAACTTAGTGAGAGGTGATGTAGTATTTCATGAACCAATATCTTATGTATAATATTTATTATTTAGATGTTTTTCCTCCTTATCTAAAAATGTGAACCTAAAATGTCCTTGGGTATGTATCTCTTATAATAATTCCTTTTGATGTTTATGTTTGCAGTGGTTTGAATTGGGTCAAATTGATTTGTAAAAAATATATTTATATAAGGACGGTGTCTTATAATCGGATCTAAGAGAGATGGATTGTGGTTATTATATTTGGTAGCTGGGGAAATACATATATATTTTTCGAGATTAGGATGTTTTAATTTGATTTCAACATAATAGATTTGGATACCTTAATTGGTTTATTATTTTTTGGTTGATCATAAGTTCAAATGCATCGACACCACTTTTACGGTTTTATGTGATATTATTTTAATGTTATTATTGATATTTTGGAATATTCATATTTGGAAAAGGTAGAATAATCCCTTATATATTTAATGTGGTTTATGTTAAAGAATTTTTTCTAAAGAATACTATTACATTTTTGGGATGTTAGCTGATAGGTTTTATAACCCCATTATGGATAAAAGACTATTGACATTTCATTATATTATGGTTAATTGGGATATATAGTCATTTATTTATAGAATCATCTATGATGAAACATTAGTGTTATTATTAAATTTGGCATATTAATATATTATTTATTCATATGATGTTTTATTGATTTTTTGTAACACATTACCTATTTTAACCAATTAAGTTATGGGTAATATAAAAATATAAATGGAATAACATTTTACCCTTTTTAGGATTATATAATTCGTTATAAGATGATTTTAGGGACTCATAAATATATGATCATCTCAATTTCTCATCATTGGGGGTGATGTGAAATTGTACTTGAAATTGATTAAAGGATGAAATTTTATGTGTTATGTATATTTCCTTATGTTATTGTTCTAAATGGTAAAGGAATTCCTGAACAATAGGAAAATGATCTTGAAACAAAAACTTTATCTAGTTACCTTTATTTTTTATGAATATATAGTATTATTCACACCTATTTTTTTAATAATTTTGTGATTATCCACATTATTATAATAATTAAATTTTTTATGATTAATGTTTTCTATAACTCTACATGATTATTTTGATATTATTTTCCCCACAATTCTTATATTTTTACCTTCCCTTAATGTTATTATATTTAGAAACCTATTTATTTATTTTTCCAGATGTCCTTCACATTTTTAATCCCCATATTTCAAAAGGATGTTCAATTAACCCATTTTATGATGTGGGATTTCAAAAAAAAGGTTATTTTAATTCTCAAACCATTATTTTTCAGCACAATATCAAAATTTTTTGGATGATATTTTATAAAATGGGATGAGTTAGTTGTCTATTATTTTAAAAGAACAATATGTTTGATAGAGAATGAAACATGAAACACTAGGCTTCAAAAACCAATAAAATATTTATTTAAAGGTTATAGTAATGAAATACCTGTTAAATTATTTGTCTTGAATCATATTAATTTCATTATGATAAGAATATATGATGATATAAACTAATAAAAATGTATATATTATATATTTTGAAATAATTACTTAGTTTTATAGTAAATTCATTTCATTCTTTTAAGAAAAAAATTTTATTTTATAATATTTTTGTGACAGAAAATTAAAACTAATTTCTATAACTTTAAAAAAATTTATAATTAAGATAAAATTTTTATGTAAAAAATTCAAAATTAGCATAGAATATATTTTTGAGATCTTTCTATAATGGTGGTTTTTCAAGGAATAATGAAACTGGTAATTTTTTTTAAAACTATCTTTTTGTTTCAAGAATTTGAAAAGGAATTTTTTATTTTAAAATGGATACAAATAAAAATTGATTTTATAATATTATTATTAATCCAATAAATTTTATTAAAATAAATTTTATAATTGAATTTGGAATAAAAAGTTTTATATGCATAAAATGAATTTTTCTAGAAAATCACTTTTCATTAGTTTCTGTTGGTTTAAAATTTAATTAAAACATTCCACATCTATGAATTTAATTTGAGAAATTTGATATCATATTTGGAATAATTATAATTAACATTAGTCAATTAGGTTATCCTCTATTATTTAATATTAATATTAACCATAGTTATTTTTTCAAACACAATGGTAAAATGGGTTAATTATAGTTAAAACTAACATAATAAAGCTTAGTGTTTATTTAAATTTTTTTTATATATTTCAATTTATGGTTATATTTTATAAACAATAATCTAAATATTATAAATATTTCATTTTTTCATTTATTTTTATTTTTATGTTTATAATATTTTATATAATTAATAAAACCAAAATGTTACTCTCTTGATGTTAAAAATTATATTTTTTTGAAATGGTTAAAAAAATCAATTATGAATGATTATGAGAAATATAAAATATTTTTTTGTATTTTAATTTGTTTTTTTATTGATGAAATAATGGACCTAAATTCATTCATAACACCAATATATAACATGTTCATGTTGAAGTAAAATAACGTAAATGATTTTAGAAACTAATATAAATTTTTTTTATAGTTACAAATAATTTTAGTGATCTATACAACATATTGTGGATTGGTGAAGGATTTATATTCAAAATAAAATTCTATTTTCATATTGGTAAAGTTACACTGATCAAATAGTGTTAAAAATAACATTAATGATATTTTCTGTAAAAAATATATAATTAAATTACTTAAAAATAATAAAAATATTATAACAGTTAATTTATGTTTAATAATTTTTATAAAAGTTTTTTCCTAATAAATGTATTGGCCAATTATTAGGTTACAATTAAATTTATAAACAATAATTAATGAAAAATTCATTACATTGATTATGGTTAAAATAGGTTAACCAAGGGTTAAAAATATTAAAATCTAGATTGGGAGATTTTATTAAGACATTATTCTCCTTTTCATTAAATATTTTACATTTTGGAACCATTTTACATGAATTAGAGACATAATATATTATAATATTTCTTTTTATCTAAAAATGATAGTAATGATATTTTATAATAAAAAAATATTTTATTTAGTGATTTAAAATTATTAATAGTAATATGTTAATATAATTAATTGGTATGTGCAGAAAAAAATACATACAACATTTTTAGTTCAAAGTTTGTTATATTAACATTATTGACCCTAAATTTGTAAAAACATTGCTATCATTAAAATTTTCAAAAGGGATAAAGTAAAGAGATAAGGGTAAAGAAACCAAAAAGTTCCAAAATTTTATTGGATAATAATATTTTGACACGTAATATTCCTATATTAAATTTATGTCAATTTAGATGAGCTTTTACATGAAAATTAATTTATTTTAATTTAATACGTAATAGGCTTACAATAATGCCTTATTAATCAATTTTTAAAGGGCACCCCATATACAATTATTCCAATCCATAAAATGACATTTTTATAAATGTATTTCCCTTAATCCTACCAAACGTCATGAAAAATTTTATATAGGTATTATTTTGGGAATAATACTGACCATAGAGTTCATAATGTGTAAGAAAATGGGGTTTTTTAAAAAAATGGTTTAGATTTTAATAGAGTGTTTTTGTTTTATTTCTTCTTCTACATATTGAAAATCATATTTATAGATGAAAAAATAAAAAAATAATTATATTAAAAAAATATAGTTTTTATTAGTTAAATTAATTAACCTCTATTCATCTCCTCTTCCATAAAGGGGTAAATGAAACCATCATTCACATTTACGGATTACTACTACCTCACGAACATATGAAATTCATTTTGAATGAACTCATATCATAGATGATTATAATAATGTATTAAATATATGAATATGATATTAATGAATTAATAATAATTATATAAATATAATATATCATATAACTTCATACCATTTCCTGCATGAAAAAAATGATAATGTCATTCATGCATACGTGCGAATTACCATATCCAGGAAGCGATGTGAATCATTTTTCATCAAATCATCACATTAATGTTATATATAAATTTAATTAAATATATTATTTATTATTTATTATATAATAATTATTAAATAAATATAAAATTATACTCACCTCCTTTCCCAAATGAAATTTTTGAAATGAAAATGTTACTCATACTTATGTATGACCTCCCATCTCTGTGATTGTGACATAATTTTTTTTCATAACCAACATTCATAGTTAATTTTATAATCCTAGATAATGTATAGGAATAATTATTATATCATCAATATTTTTCTTGATATTATGTAACAATGACCTATTTAACAATGATCAACATACTGAAGTCATTTTGATGTTATGAACAGAACATCCTAAAAATACCTAATGTTCACTAAACTGATTAAATATTTAAATATTTCATTCGTATAAATGAATTAAATTGTTTAATGGTGAATTATTATTCCTAATAATGGTTCATAATTAATTATATATTTGAAATTATTTTATTATAGATGTTATAAATGACATATATAAGGTGACTCTAGGATAGGAATTTCCACTTAATTTCCCTTCATAGAGGCATGTTTTAATGTTATACACATATTTTATTTTATAGGGTTTGTATTCCACCCTTTTTAAATATTAAACAATGAATAATTCAAAAATCATGGTATATTATACTAAAATTCATGTTAATTAATCTAAAGGTATCAATTCAAATGTTAAAAAAGTGGTAAGGGGATTCTAAACTCAATTTCCTTTCATTATGTTGTAACTCTTATTAATTGACATTGTTATGACAAGATTATTAGTAAAAGGAAAAATAAATTATCTTATTATATATTTAAACTAGTTTTACATGGATTTAAATATTTCCACATAATATATTCATAGATAAATTATTACATTAAAATTTACAATCCTTTCAAGGGTTTTCTTTATCTCACTCACATATTCTTGTGACATGTTTCATATCATGCACTATTCTGTAATTGAATATTGTATATATTTAAGCATGAATTAATTTTGAAATATTAATTCATGAAATTAATTTAATTTATAGATCAATATCATTAACATTCTTGAATCACTTTTTATAAAAAGTTACCAAATTAGAAAAGTCATTTTGTTATAATCTTTTAAATTTTTGATATATTTTATGCTCAATGTTCCATTGGGGAATATCATATGATCATATTTTCGTGAATCACATAAATTTTAATCATCACTATTTTTTAACATGTATTTTATATTGAGTTTTCACTTACACAATTATTGATACAATAATCATTACGAATGTTTTTTGTATGTGACACTGATATTATAACTTCTTTTTGATCGAGATGTATTCCCTTCTATATCCATGTTTTCTAAAATGTTTTAAATACTGATATTTTCTAAAAATAAAGGATTACCTAATGTTATTTTACAACATTTTAACCTTATTTTAAAAGGACACAAATATAAATTTTTTAATGTTTTCTGTGTGGAAAACTTTTGTCTCTTTTAGAAAGATTGAAGAAAATGATTAAATTTAATGTTTATGGAATGAATAAATTTTACCACTTACATGACTATTTATTTATTTTAATTTTAATTTATAAATTTATAACATTATTTTTAAATTAAATGATTTCCAAAAATTTAATTTTTTTTTTCTAATGTCATTTTCAAATTCTAGAGGGTGTTTTAATGAAGAATGTTTTTTAGATCTATTTATAGTATTTTTAATCATCAACCGAAATAACCCATGATTTTACTTATCATCCCATATGGATAGTTTGTAACAATACTATCATATTTTTTTATTTGGATTATTTATGATTATTTCAAATATATTACCATGGGTTTCATTTATTTTTCATAGGTTAATCAATCTATGAAGTAAATAATTGATGTTTTTATGATTTTAATGATGAAATGAAATATATATATACTTTATTCATGTTTTGGTTCACTGATATTATTTATATTGATGAGTGGATCTTTTATAAACCTTGTATGGGAGGGTCTATTATAAACATTGGATGGATGGATACATTATAAACAAAGGAAAACCAGTATTGTTATAAATCATGGATAGATAGTAACATTATAAACCAATGATGGTTGGGTTCATTATGGACCTCCAATGCATTGTGTAAGGAGACTGTGTTAAATAGTAATAAGATTCTTCAAAGATATTGTTGGAGTATACCATGTATGTAATATCAACAGTAATAGTGATTGTCATTGTGATATAATATTAATGGTCTAATATTCCAACATATTTTATTTATTCATAAAACATGTTTTAAATGGTTATTTTATTCAAGATTGAAATAAAATGGATCCTAATTAATTATTTTTATATGAATCATATATTATGTTAAATTCTTAATCCATGCGTCATGTTTTATGATCCTGGTTTGTGTGGGTTATAATATACTTATGTACATGGATTATGTTATAAATACCATATTCTCATCTTACGCTAATGGATAAAATTGAATTATTAATGCTTATGTTTTCCCTTATTAATAATTTGATCTCACAATTAATATATTTACCTTTATATAAGTAGGAAATAATGGTTTTTTCATGTTCTTATAAATAAGATTACAATATTTGAAGAACGTAGTGGGTTATGATGTATATTTTTATTAACTATTTGTTTATGTATCTATGTTTTTAGGATATAATTTTTCCTAGTTTTATAAAAATAAAAAACTAAAATGTTATTAGGTTTACATTTTATCCAATATTTTCGTTTTATTTTGTATTTTTTGTAATATAGAAATTGGTCCACATTTAGTTTTTTAATCGAAAAAATATAAAGTTGATATTTTAGAAAAATATTTGCGAGTGAGTTTTTGGGGTTTTCAAACATAGAGGATTGAATTTAATGCACATTATATAAAATACATAGTCTTGATTTAGTCCCATGAATATATAATTCAATAGATACCCTTACTTAACTAGGTTCACTACACAATCTAGACTTTATTATGTTATGATATATATATATATATATCTTTTTTGAATCCATTGGTGGGAAATATAATTTCATTCCTTCCAATAAAATAATGAAAAAAAGTTATATGTGTTCCAAAAGATGATATATCATTCATTAAATCATCTAATAATAAACCATAGAAATATAAAAACATTAAAAAATGTTTCATCATTTCATCGTCGCATAACTAGGGGAAAAGAAATAGGTTTCATACTGGTTTAATCCAAACATAATTAACATGTGTGAATGAAATGGGTTTTATAGAAGTATCCATAAATCAACATCACAATAATAAATCCAGAGAAATAATTTTTATGGAATTATAATATCATATCCCTGGTTAATCCACACAATCTGTAATTTATGTTTAAAAAGATGACTAATAGCTTTAAAATTTTATTGGAGTAATTCCTAGAAAAAATTAAAAATTATCCTTTTATTTTGATATCATTTTAACATAAAATTCATTATATATTTTTAAAATTATATTATTTTAAAATTGATAATAAAAAACGTTTATAAATATTATTTTTAATGAATGATCATGACTAAGATACAATTTGTTAGTGGTCAATACAGTTAATGAAAACATTCATTTCATACTTTTGAAAACAATTCAAATATGGATTATTCTAAAAATTGATAAAGATTAATTTTATAAACATTGTAAATAAATTAAAATGTAATTAAAATTATATTTTTGAAATACATGTTGTATTTTTATGAATATTCATAAAACAATTTTGATGTGTATGGACACGGAAGAAAAATTCATCGAATAAAGAATAAATATGGACAACATTTCATTTAAAAAAAATTCTTCGTAAATTATATTTCAAATAAAATAATAAACAGGTATTAATACATAAAAACACTATAAATAACTCCATGGGAATTAAATAAAATTTTATTAAATGATTACATACAAGTAATTTTCCAAAATGTAAATTTATGACATTGAGTCCCCTAGAGAAATTTGATTTTAACATGAACCCCTTACCTCATTTGTCAACATAAATTGTATGTGTTCAAATGTCATATATAATAAATATATATTTATTATAGATATATTTTAGAAAATTATTCAAACATAATATTCTATATATAATTCCATTATGATTTTCTATTATCTATTTGTTAACAAACTCTTTATTAAAATGCATATTTGGGTGAAAATTAGATGATTTTATATACATGTTTTTGCTCGATGTTTCCAATAATTTTACCTTTTAAATGGTTTAATAATATATAGTATTTTAATTATTACAAAAGTATTATATATATTTACCATATTCACTTTTATAATTATTTATATGAAGTAGTGATGAAAAATGAATTACATCACTTTCTGGAGTTGGTAGTATGTACATTTAGACGAGTGTTGATCCCACTTTTTTATGGATGGAATAAAATAAAATTATCCTTTAAATATAAAATATCACATAATAGGTATAATTTAATATCATTAAATTTATCTTCTTTACCATCTATTTAATATTGAAATTACTAATGAATTGCATTAATTCATGGAGGTAGTAGTACACATGTACAAACACACAATTCATTCATCTCCCATTTGATATAGAGCATGTTGAAAATAGTTATGAAATTATCAACATAAAATATAATAATATTGATGATTATAGGTACATAATTGTGTGATGAATACAATATGTTTAAAAATATTTAAGAAGAAATAATATATAATGTACTTGGTTTGGAGTTATACGTCTTCATTGAGAAACATCCATTATATTACACCTAATTTCGTGAAAGGATGGTATTATTATCAAATCATGACCTATAATATATGGTTAAGGATACAAATAAATTATTTTTATAGGTATTTTTCAACAATATGGCATATAAAGTTTGAGTAATGTAGGATAGGTTGTGTAATTTTATAAGGGTGGGATAATACACACTTGGAATTTTTCAAAAGATTAAAATATATTAATGAAAATTGCATGTCACATGGAACTATTATGTGAAATATTTTTAAAGAATATGTATATGTTATAAATTACATTGACTAATCTAATTAAATAAAGGTTTTTTTAATAATTCATTCATTCTCTCTTAGGTTGATTCCCCTAGTAAACTCATTTTATCTTTAACAATGGTAATTTTTTTTACTATTTTTTATTTTCATCATGACAAATGAATATGTTGAATGTATTAAATAATTTAAATTATTTTTATTTCAAAAAAGTAATATATATTTCAGGATTGAATTTTTATAAGGGGTCAAAATTTATTATAAAATTTTCTCTTAAAACCCAACAAAACTATTTTTATAAAAATGTATATTTAAGAATAAAATTGAGTTTAACTTATTTCCATTCCATGTAAAAACTATTAGATGAATGCTGGAATATTTTATTCAATATATTATATAATTTTTTTAAAAATAATTCCTAAATATGAATTAATTTAATTTATTAATGAAAAAAACTCATTATGTCTATTAAAATATTTTTTCTGAAAAAAATCTATTTTTAACATCAAATGTCTTGATTTTAATTTATATCCAAATATAAACTAATTAAATCATTATATACATGTGTGTGTGTGTGTATATATGAAAAATATAATATTTTCATAATTTAATTTTTATTATTCCTAACTACCTACCAAACTTCTAGTATATAACTATCATATAAAATATAAATATTTTAATTTTTATCACAATTTCTTTTAATAAGGTGTCATTTGTAAAGAAATATATCAAAGGAATTTAATTTATTTAAAGAGTAATATATCATAAATTTACAAGGTGTTAGAGTGGATAGAAATTTGATTATTATGGAATGAAATATTAAGTTTGGTGGATAATACCATGATAAACTAATTTAATGTAGTGGTTTTATGATGTTTTGGTATATTATAGCTTAATTAAAACATTTACAATATATTGAAGCATACTATGGTGACTATATTTTAACATTATATATTATTTATGTGCCATAAAATTAAATTGAATTTATTTCATAATTTTTATTATGTTAAATATATATATTTAATACATTTTATTATATTAGATTTCTAATAGTGATAAAAATTAACTTCAATAAAAGTATGTGTAAATAAATAAAATCATTATTAGAAAAAATAGTATTTTTATACAAAAAAATGAATTTATACTTATTTAAAACAATAATATTGATATACATGAAATTTATTAGGTTATGATTAAAAAATATTATTATGTGTCATTAATTCCAATAAAAATTGAATGAATTATTATGAAAACATAATTAAAGGAAAAATTCCCAAATGGTTTTATTATTAGTAAAAAATTTAACATTGGATAAAAAATGACAAACATCATTTTAGAAAGAAAAAAATTAAATTTTAAATGACTTATTTTTTTTCCAAAAATTCAACATCTTTTGTGAAAATGGTTTATATAATTTTTATTTCATTATTATATCATGAGGACACCATACAAGTTATAATATTTATAATAATTCCAATTATTACTATTCACTAAAAAATCAAACTTTTTATAAACATTATATATACTAATATGAAGATATCCTTAACGTTATTAATCCATAATTGTATATAATTGAATCTAGATAAAATTATTAAATATAAAAAATAAACCTTAATTTAAAATATATAAAATATTTTATGAAAACAATGTTTCAAAATAAAATAATTTTGATTTTCCATAAATAATTAATGTAATGTTCCAAATAATTGAATAATTATTTCATGGAGGTTATTAATTTAGTATTCAATTTATTCTTTAAATTTCTTTTGAATATTTAATTGATAATATTCTTTATGTTTTATAAATTATACCAAAATTTAAATTTTTACAAACAATTATATTATAATAATTAGTTTTTTCACAAATTAATTTGTATCATATTCTCTATTATATACTCTCTTTTTAAATAAATTATTTTATTATGTAAATATATATATCTAAAATCCATATATAATTTCTTTATATTAACTATGTTCCATATATTCTCGACCTGCTTTATTATACTCATTGGCTTTATAACCTTTTAATTTAGATTATATCTTATATGAAATATTTTCTTTCTAAATATAAAATATTTGAAAAACTAAAATTGATTTTCTTGTTTTTCAGTATTAAAGATGTATCATAAAAAATAGTAGGTTATATTTTACTCCCATAAAATAATTTATCCTTTGAAATTCCATTAATAAAAAAACAAATGAGGATGATTATATGATAGATATGACTCAAGATATAATTTTGATGAGATATAATCCTCACTATCCAAGGTAAGACTGGAGTGTTTATATTTAACCTTAAAATATAAATATGTATAGAATATGATTTGTCTTATGAATTGTTTTCCTAAAAATGATTCTTTAGTTGATTATAGGAGTTTCTAGTAATTTATTATTATTTCTTTATTTTCATGAGCCTCTACTCAATAAATTTTTTTAACCAATTCTAACTAGGAGAATATTATTTGTTGATCTTCGCCTAACCATGTAATCCATATGTTTGGGGATTAAATTGTCAATCCCTACCACACCCCCAATTGTGGAGCTTTCATTCTATGGGAAAAGTCATGGAAGTTGGGTATTGATTATTAGAACTGATGGTGGGATTTCAACAGTTAATAATGGTGGTGATCATGTTCTATTAAAAATAATGGGTGATGTATAATAGATTTTTTAATCTATGGTACCAATGGAGAAAATGGATGATAGTTTTTAGAAAAGAGATATTTTTTTGATGGTGGTTCTGGTGATGGGTGATAGTGGTGAAGTTGTTATTCAAGATAATGGGAAACATAGTGTCTAAGAGGGCATGAGTAGGGTAGACGTAGGGATTTTTATTTGGGCCATCTGGTCATACAATGATAATATTTAATTTCCACTACCTCTAAAGGAAATATAATGTGGTCCCTCAACCCGTAAAATTGACAATGGTTCATTTTAATAAAAAAGGGGAACTTTCTCCTACTTGTTTAAAATTATTTTTATTCCCAAAACTATTATGATAATATCCAATAAAATATAATAAAATAAACATATTAATATGAAAAATCAATCATTATATGTATTATTCTATCACACATTCATTTCAACACATGATGTATTTAATCCAACTATTATGATATTAGTTAAAATTATAATCTTTTTTTATCTCATGTTTTAATGATTTTCATCATCATAATATGAATAATTTTATCCCAAAAATGTATTAAACACAAATTTAAACAAATCATTATTAATATATTTTATACCATAAAATCATGGAAACCTGTACTCTAAAATTTTATATTACCCTTTAATATATAAAATAAATAAAACCCCATAGTAATATATATTACTATTAATATAAATATTAAAAATAATATTGGAAGATTTTCCCAAAATATCCTAAATTAATTTGAAACTGAATCACTTTTCAATCCCCTTGTATACCGATATTTTTCAACTTTTATCCCAAGAATAAATTTACTACTTGTCCTAATCAATCAAATCACATGAAAGAACCCAATTTTTTTTATATCTCCAACATCTCTTCTACATAAAACACAATAATAGACTCACAAAATATCATTAAATTCCATGAAATCTGGTCATATAAGAAATCATAAGGGTATTTATGACCACCATTAAACATATTATCCTTTTATATTATATGTAATTATTTAATTATTATTAATTTATGACATCCTAACCATTTATGTAATATTAAAGTTTCTATTATATCTATTGAATCTCCCAAGAATTTCACTCCCAAATATAATTCAGAAAACAAATCCATTACATAGTAGCATTGATACAAATTATATAAACCTATACATAACCATCCATATCTAAAATAATACAATAAAAATAAAGTCACATACATAACCATTATAATTTAGGTTAGTTTTTTTAATTTTAAAAAATAATTTAACAAATAAAAAACTATATCATTGACATAAAATAGAAATATCTCCAACTAACCTAATAATTCCTTATATTGAAATATATAATCAAAATATACCAAAAAAGATTCAATATATTAAAGCCTTCTAAACATATCATATGTAATACATTTTATCAATCCATGAAAAATAAGAACATACAAAGTTAGAGATTATGTGATCGGTAAGGGGTAGTGTATATTGGAAGCTATCATAGAATATACATACACGAATAATGTGGAAGGAATAAATAATAATAAAATAATTACACATTAATGATGAAAATAGAATGAAATATAAACATGGATAACATAATAATTCAGATGATCACATGGACAATATTAACTAATAACTTAATGATGGAAGGAATGGTATCAAATGTCCAAATCAAACTACTATCAACTCTAGAGAATTTATTACTAATAAACTGGAATGCATAAACAATATAAACAAACTATGTTTTTATGAGATATTTGTTTATTTTGAGTCTATTTAGTATTATTCTCACACTACTGGAAATACCATATATACCAATTGTTTGAAACCATTGGTATAGGCCTCAAAACCATTGGTATACTATATACCAATGGTTTTGCAAACCGTTGGGTAGTAAGCCATTGAAAAATGCCTATACCAACAATTTTCCTCTAAATATTGGTATATGGAACTCTAATGTTCATTATGAAAACTCTTTTATAGAAAATGTTGGTATATATTTATACCAATGGTAGATTACATGTAGTTCACAAACAGTTTCAAACGGTTGGTATATAGAATTATCAATGGTTCCTTGAAACTATTGGCACAAATATTATGGAAATACATTATACCAACAGTTCAAAACTGTTGGTATAGTGTATTACCAATGGTTTATTTAAACCGTTGGTAAAACTTTTCTCCAAAAACACTTTACCAACAGTTTAAAATTGTTGGAATAGTGTTTTTTCAAAAAAATAGCACAACAACCACCCATTCCCTCCACTGCATACATTTGCAAACACAGGTTGCACTATATACACCTATAAACACAGCGAAAAATAACACTCTAAATAGAACTCTTTGAAATTAAAATTGAAAAAATAGCTGCAATATCACATAAAAGATAATATAATCTTCCAACCATGACATGTACTATGATATAGTTTACCCCATTTTAATCCTCGCATGACAACCACTCTTCCAACTAACCCAATTCAATTTCATTGGTGGAGACATCTCACAATGGTGAGAAGAAAAATCACATTTCTGAGATCCCGTCATAGTCCGAGTTACATACCCCATTAATAGATTTAACACATAATTCATACAGTAATTAAACCAATTATACACATTCAACAAGTATAAACAAACGCCATTAATCCATAATTTATAAATTAAGAAAATATATAAAGAAATAAATTCCGAATTCAGGGGGTTGGGGGTTCTTCAGGATTTTGGGGTCGCTATCTAAGGGGGGTGGGGGTGTCCAGATGGGTGGGGGTGGTCTGGGGGATGGGGGTGTCCCGGGGAGGGGAGTGGCGGTGGGGGGATATTCAATGTAGTGGTGGGGGGATGTCTATGGGGGTGTTCGGGGGTGGGTCTGTCCATGGGAGTGTCCAAGGTGGTGGGGTTGTGTCCAGGGGTTGGGGGGAATTCTAGGGGGGGAGGGTGTCCTGGGGTGGTGTGGTGTCCAGGGGGTGGGGGCTGTCCAGAGGGGTGGGGGTTATCCAAGGAGGGAGGGGTGGTGTCCACGGGGGTGGGGGCTATCCAGGGCGGTGGGGGCTGTCAAGGGGGAGGAGGGGAGGTCCATGGGGGTGTCTGGGGGGGGGGGGGGGTCTATCCATGGGGGTTTCAAGGGGTGGGGTGGTGTTTGGGGGGTTCTATAGGGGGTGGGGTAGTGTCTGGGGTGGAGTGGTGTCCTGGGGTGGGGTGGTGTCTAGGGGGTGGGGCGGTGTCCAAGGGGTTGGGGGGCTTTCAAGGGGGTGGGGGTGTCCAGGGGGTGGGGGCTGTCCATGGGGTGGGCGGGGCTGTCTAGGGGATCGGTAAGGCTGTACAGGGGGGTCACCAGGGTTATCCACGAAGGTGGGTGGGGCTGTCCAATGGGGTGGTTGGGCTTTCTATGGTGTGGTTGGGCTTTCCATGGGGTAGGGGTGTCTTGTGGGGGGGGGGGCTGTCCATGAGTGTGGGAGGAGCTATCCAGGGGGTACAAGGCTTCCAGGGGGTGGGGCGGTTATCCATAGGGGGTGGGTGGGCTGTCCATGAGGGTGGTGGGGATGTCCAGGGGGGCTATGTGGTGTCCAGGGGTGGGAGATTTCTAGGGTATGGGTGAATCAGTCACAAAATTCATTATGTCAAATTTTATTTTTATAGATAAAAAATAAAGATATTGTGACCTACCTAATCACACAAATATTCATGAACAACATATCAATAAATATCAAAGGTCAGTAATATTAGTCAAACATCTAACAGATCATTCAGTCTGTCAGCACCATCACTATCATCGCCATCATCATCACCTTCACCCTTTTCGTCATCATCGTCTCCATCATCATCCCTGCCCTCCTCCTTGACCTAATTATTAGCCTCGGCCTCCTCATTTCCCTCCTCTGTTTCTTCGTCCTCTTACTCACCCTCTTCCTCCGCCTCGGCCTCCTCCTCAGCCTCCTCCTCCTCCACCTCAAGCTCCTCATCTCCATCGTCTCGACCACTAGTATAAATACCACCTAGTGCTTCATATTTTGAACGCATCAATTCCATATATTTATCACAAGCATTGTTATCCTCTGGTTGAAGTGTTGGACGTTAAACTTCCATCATTTTCATAAATGCAGTGTTTTCCCTAGAAAACTTTTTTTCTATCTATATAGCCCTTTTTTTAGCCTGTTCTACCTATTCCTTAACCTGCTGCAATTTGGTGGCACTACAAGGCATACAAGTGGAGGGACAGCAACTCCTATGAACAATACTCTTCCCAGGATGGCAGCGTACTCTACCAGGGTGCTCATCTCCCAACAACTGATGTAAGTAATCGTTTGGCCTAGAATTTTCAGGTTCCTGGGAATCAATGGCCTCTAAAGAAGCCTCTTACAAAAATAAATATATTATTAATTCACAAAATACATATTAAAATTTTAAATCTACAATGTCAAACATACAATCTACAGCCGAGTCAGTTCATTAACTACACTTCCATCATTCTTCTTTCTACTATATCAAAACAGTTTTTCGCGAGCCACATGTACATCTATATTCAATTTATGCCTCTATAATGACATTGAGTACAGGAAACCATAATTAAAAATAAGAAACTGAAAAAAAATTAATTTCATAACTAAAATTACATAACAACTTTAGCTATCGAATAAATTATGGAGGAAGAAATAGAAATTAAAAGTCGTAAAGAATGATTATAAATTGTCATACCAGATACCTCTCATGATCTGGCATCATAGTACATCCCAATGTGTCGATGTATTTCCTAGCATCAATGTTTTTTTATTTCTTCCAGATGAATAAAAAATAAAATTTAATAATTATTATTAACGAAAAACAATAAAATTTTCATTTAAATACCTCTAATTTGATTAATACCATAAATTGTCTAGTCGTCCAATAAGTAATCATCTGTCAGTACTGTTCTAACGGACAATCAACCATGACAGGGGCCGCCTCTAACTCTGTTCCCACTCTATCATGTCAAACAATGTACAATACTTGATTATAATCTCTTTAATTCTCACTCAAATCCTTTAGACGTGCGGGTCGTGCACCCTCAACATCAGGGAAATTAAACCACAACAGACATAAAAATATTAATTCATATAAATAAAAAAACTATAATATTTTATTAAATACTAGTGATTTTTTTACCCATAGCTCTTCCCAGGCTTTATCCTTGACTTCATTTGATTTCTGTCTCCATGATAGCGGGCTGACAGGAATGATGTCAGAGTATTTGTCAAGCGTCGCCAAAAAACATTGACATTGATGCCCTGATTTTTAAATTATCGGACTATATTTATTGTACTCCACTATCAACAACGTGTGGAAGTTTCACACTGCACACATGTGTGTATGCCCCCACCCCACCTCCTATCAGTAGATGTATCTGTTATGATAGAAAAAAAATATTATTTCAATACATGTTATAATTAAAATAAATAATGGTGTAAGAATTTCTTACGGTTGTACAAGTCTATCTGAGGGAGTCTAATCAATGGGCACTGGTCGATCTGCAAAAACTGAAGGAACAACAGATACATATGGAGAGGGTCCCATTGTATTCTCTATAGAGACAAACTCTGGTAGAGAAGGAGTCGAAGAAGATGGAATATAAAATCCCGGAGAGAAAGAAGAATAAGTAAAATAAGATGATAAGGATGGTTGGTTGAATACTGGATGGGTAGTGGGAATCATCATCGAAAATGGTACAGACGGGTGAAGTGCCTCAGATGTAAACAGTGGTGAAAAAATGGGAGGCCTAAATATCTCATGTTTCCCTAAAGACACACCCGGATTAGCATGTGGGATGGATGGTGTAACAAGCCAATATTTTATGATAATTGTTCTTTTTAATTTATTTGATGTCATGTGTTTTATGCTACTACAAGATTATCTTGTGTTATACGCAATGCCGTATTAGCTTTTAGTATACGCAACACTATTCTTAGATTGTGTTACACATAATTTCAAGTTTGTTTGATAATAGTCATTCTACGCAACATTGAGTGTGTGTATATATATATATATATATATATTTAGTGTATAAATGAAAATTCATTGGATTATGTATAAAGAAACAACAAAAGAGTCTTTCACAACACGCAACCCTGACATGGCTTGCATTACATGTGATCGCGACCTTCCTCGATAGCGTGTGTTGTACACAATATCATATTTCATTAAATGACGATATATTGTTATAATATTATTATGGACTAGACATTATGAATAGTATTAACTATATTTTGAAATTTATAACATTATTATTCATTTTAGAAATTTTCTAAAACATTTTATGTGAACAAAATAAATTTTTCAGGTGAAATAAGTATTTTTCATAAAACGTAGTTTTTCTTCCTTTTGATGGCGCACCCACATTAAATCCAGTTTTCAACATGTTTATAAGTTCAATTTTTCAAAATAAACTTCTTCTTTTGAATTACGATATAAATATTTACATTTGATAAAGTTTAGATATTTTTCTAATAACTTTCATATTTTAATGAATAGTAAAAACGCGCTATATTTTTATTAAAGACATCTTTTTTCATCGTAATAATTTATATGGTTAAATTATAATATTGAATGGTTTTAAAGTATAAATATAATATATTTTTACCATTTAATTCAATCTATGTCATTATCATTGATTTTACCTTGAATTCGTAGGTTAAATCAATTCAATCTTTTGCAATGTTTTAATCAAAAACCTGTTTTCTTTCGACAACAGGATTAATTTTAAATTAATTACTGCAACTTATGTGTATTTAATTTTGAAAAATGGATTCCATATTTGGAATCAGTGGGTCCAAATTATTTTTAATAGGATACTTTTTTGGGCATTATGATTAGTAACTACGGTAAATTTTATTTACTATAGTTAAAGGTAAATCGGGTAATTAGGGGTAAATATAAGATTATAAAATTACCCTAACACCTGTCAAAATCCTATTTTATGACTAAAAGTCGACCCATATCACCTAAGGGTTGGATGATTAATTTAATGGACTTATTTTAATGAAAATAATTTAATTATTATTAAAACCAAAGAAAGTGACAACATGTCACTCTCTCAAATATTATAAGTATAATAATTTTATTTTAGTGATAATCATCATGAAACTTCAGATATAAATAGTCTCTAGTAATATAATAAAATTATGTACGTCATATTAATTTATTTATAATTTTTAGGGATTAAATAATTATCATTAAAGGTGACATTATAATGATGTTGAAATTATTTTAATAAGTGAAATATCAAATAAATGGTTTTAAAAATATTAAAATAAATATTATATGAACTATTTAATGTGCTCCACTAATTTTCTAGATAAATATGACATGTTATGAATCTATTAAATCTTTTATTTAGAAAATATCTTCTGTATATTGTTTTTAAATTCAAATAAATGAATAGTGTCAAAATTGACAATATTGTTATTTATAAAAATAACATATTATAAAATTGTTTAAAAATAACAAAAATATTTCAAAATTATAAATTTAAATCTATATGGTATAAAATGTTATTAATTATCCAATTATGGACAATTCACAACAAATAAGTAATTATTTATAACTACTTAAAATTTATAAAGTTACTACCACAAATAAAATTAAATTGATTAAATAAGGATAAATAAAGTTGATAGTGTTTAAAATAAATTCATAACATGTATAAATTTTATTGGATGATGAGATTACAACCCTATCGCATATAAGATTCGGATATGATTCATTTTGGTAGTTTTTATGTGGGGTTGGGATTTAATATAAACTAATATTTCTTATATTTCCAAAGGTGCCCCTCTCCTCCCTTATAAAAGGGCACCTCCTCCCTCTCTTCCTCACACCACATTGAGCCTTCCATCTCGGCCAAACCCTGCCAATTTATCTTCTCCACTTCCCTAGAAACATCCTAGAGGGCTTTTTCTTCTTCAGAGTCCAATTTTAGTTCCCTAAGAGGAGGTCTCAAAGAGGCGCTTCAAAGAAGAGGTAATGTCCGTTACCGATTCTTTCAACTTTATTTCTTCTTCTACTTCTTCTTCTTTAGTTGTTTCATAATTAAGTAATAACATCAGTATCACTAATATACTGATATGTTATTATAAGTATGAAACAACCCTATTTCACCATCTATCCATCCTACAGAAAACGAAATCACCGGGCATGCGTACGTATGGAATACCTTCTCCACATCGTGGTGTAATCTATTTTTTCACTAGCAGCTTACATGGATGGGTATAATGGTGTAAATTATAACTATATATGCTTATTATAACATCATACTGATTATGATATATTATACCATCCACTCCAATTCTATTCAATAATTATGGGAATGATATCATCGCTCGTGCGTACGTAAGGACTAACGTCTCCACGACGTGATGAGATTCATTCTCCATGTTAACCATACATGAATGATCATAAAGTTTATATAATGAATAATAATGAAATATATTAAATAATAATGCTACTTTATTTATGTATATATAAATATATGTATGTCATCTATATAGTTTCATTCAATTAAATATGGAAACGAAAACAACGTTCATGCGTACGTACGACCTACCGTCTCCATGAACGGTGTATTTCATTCTAATTATCGATCTATCATATATATATACTGAATATATATTATATATAAATCATGTTTTACATTCTGGAATTATGTAAATCAGGATATAAGTAATAATATCAAGAACGGAAAGTCGTAACACATACGATAAATGAAATGATTTTACCCAAAACGCTGCTTTACCATTGAATTTATGAAATAACGGGTAATATAATGTCATAAGTGAAACATATATGATATCATAACAATTAATATGATTATGTAATAATTCAATGACATTATTTAAATCATTATACAGTAGGTTCAGATCCATACGAAGCATATCGGACCTAAGGTAAGGGATAACCTTTCCAATCTCGTTCTTTTCTGAGATTGTTTATTCATAAGTATTTGTTGGGGTTATTGTTATCATCCAAGTCCATGTTTTATAAAAGTTTTTTTATGTATGTTTAATGTCCTTTTTACCCATTTTGTCTTTTACTACATGGTATGTAAGGAATCTGGCATTTTTTTACGTTATGAGGTACTTTTTGACTTTTCTGACAAAAGTACGAGGAGAATGTTTTTTTAACTTATACGGCATGAAAGGATTTTTACGGTTTTATAAATCCTTTTTTTTTCATAAAGCTTACTCCAAAATATTTCATGACTATTTTCAACAAAACCATTTTCTTTTAAAATTGAATATCATTTTGTGAAAAGAAAATTGTTTTCAAGATGAAAGGATGTTTTCCCCAAGAAATCATTTCAAGTGCTTTATCAAAACGATTTTCCATCTAAGATAACATTATTTCATATGTGTATGTTTCAAGTATAATGTATCTATGATTTATATGGTTTCACTTTTCTTATTATGAAATTATATCAATTTCTTTTATATGGATTATGTGATGATGGGATGTTGTTTATGAAACCCATTTTATTCGTTGGGTTATTATGAATGATGTATGTTTATTTTGTTGAACAAGTAAGAATAATTTCATTATGAGATTGGTGGGACCTATATCTCCCTCCAATTCATTGGGTAATGATTTATATCTCATGAGATAGACATGGCTGAAATGGTAAGTTAATCTGGTTCAGTGTTACAAGACTGAAACGAGGAGTGAACACAGTTCAGAAAGGGACTTTGTCCACTAAGATGGTCTTGGCCGCAATGCCTTGGCTACTATGGAAATCATAACATGTGTTGAATGGTTTACACAATTACATGTTTTATTCCCATTATATTTTATCATGGTTTATGTTCCATTATGATATATTCCTTACATACTTCCACAATTTATGTCTTTGCTCAAGATTTTGATGTTTAAATTTCATGTTCAAGTTTTTGTTTTCAAATGTTTATGGATTGTTTTATGTTCTCTATGTTTTTTGTTACTGAGAATTTGAGCTCACACATTTTATGTTCCATTTTCCCCAGGAAATAAAGAAAGTTTTTAGGTAAGGAAACAAAAAGGGGAAGATCGTTATGGGAGTTGTTGAAGATCTTTCAACATGATTAAAATTTTATATTCCATGTTTCCAAAGATACTAAACTATTACGATCATTGTGTGTCTGTTTTTGTTATGTGCTAAGTATTCCACAAAAGTAATGTATTGTTAATGTACGTCACTTTTTGGGTCTCTACAGATGGTATGTCAGTGGGAGGGGTAGGGCCTAATTGGGTATGCCAACTAGATCGTCTAGCTCTCATACCACCCCCATCATACGAACACCCCAAGTAGTGGGACCGCTACTAGGCTTCTCTTCGAATAATTGTCACCTAATAGAAAGATCCTACAAAAATGATTAAAAATATTAATCACACAACATTATATATTATTTAAATATATATATTTGAAATAAAATATTCACTACAAGAACTAGTGGTTGAAGGCCCAGCTCAGTCATGCGACGATTGTTGTCCAAAATCTGTTTTCATCGCCTCTATTTAATTGGTTTCATTTCCTTCATTTGAAAAAAAATATGAAATTAAATAGAAAAGGATAAAAATATGTAACCTAACAAACAAAATAAATTATAGGGAATAGAGGGATTCCTGGATAATTTAACTAACCACTGTTTTAGGTGAGCTTGAACAAATATATAATGAAGTCAATAAATCGTACAAGATGTAAAAATGTAATTAAATTTTTAGTAGGATGGTTATTTACTAAGTTTCATAAGTCAATTAATGTCATGGAACATTAATTATACTTTATTCATAAGTTGTAAATCAATTGTAAAAATTAAGGGAAAATTTGATTTCATTAGCTTAGGTAGATGATGCAGGTTTTCATTCATGTTTTGTAGAAGAATACAAAACATCATTTTCATTACCAGGTAAAATGTTAAAGAGAGGTCTTAGAGTCATACAAGTTTTATAAAAATCACATTTGAAGCATTGAAATGTTCACCATGTTAGAATTTTATGTTTCATAGGATTGAATATAGTTCAATTACAAATTAGAAAATTCAATTCAAACAAAATTGCAATGAGTAAACATTTAAAATTCACATAATGATAAAGTCGGATACAAAATACTTGTAATAAATATTATATCAATTTTAATATTACCAACATTAATAGCCCATGTCAAGGTAAACAAAAAGAATTGAGAACATGAATGGATGATTTCATATATTTCCAACCACAACTTCATATTCATAGTCAACTCTGATGATTGTGCAATTGGAGTTATCCAAATTATTAAATGGATCATTTCCAATAGATGTAGGGATTGTGTCAATTTCATCATCACCATTAGAAAAATATGTCATTGAATTAATTCAATAATGAAACCAAATTCAGGTTGAAGATGTTCTTTGACATAAATTTTTTTTTCTCCATTGATTCCAATACATATGGTTCATCGGTACCTAGAGTGAGAGTCATTTCAATTACTCAAAATCCACAATCATCAATAAATGTTCCATTCCTCTTCATCGAAACAAACCACTTACATTTCATCAGCGTGACTCGTCCATGAAAATACTAATCCAATATTATTATTTTTTCAATGACTCCATAATAACCTTCATTTTCAAATCACGGTCTACTTTTTGATGCACTAGCATAACAGTCTGTTGTGGTAGTAAACATAACATCATCATGTTGTTTTCTCTTGTTATTTTCTCGTTCACTAAAAATAAACATGTACCCATTAATAACAATTGATTTATAGTCATGAACCACGATATTAGGACAAAATCCTAATCTCTTATTTACTCAGAGACAATGTCAGTAGAAAAACACAATACCTGAAATATAAATCAATATTAAACTTAATTAATTATTGTATAAATTATTTTAAAGAGTAATATTTTAACATTCAATATTATCCAATTAGAAAACTCTTTGCTATGAAAAGTCTCCATACTTATCAAAGATAAAGAAATATTATTTCTATCTATCATCACTTTAAATTCCATGTAGATAAAAATTGGAATATTTTTACAAATATATAAATATATATATAAGATATAAATATACAATTTACATACAAGATGTAGTCATCAAACATGTAACAGTTGAACAAAATTGTGTGATGTGCCATCTCCCACTATTCAAGGCTTCATGTCGTCTATATATATGATCCAAGAATTTCTCCGGTTTGAAGAAGTGATGAAAAAATGGGTTCAATTTGCTCATATTATTCTTATTAATTTTTCATTGGTATGTTATAACTATTTCTATGATCAGACAAATATGCAGAGCATAAATCCATAAATTGTTGTTCTAAGTAACAGTTCACAATAGAACCTTTGGGAATATTCCTATTACAGACATAAGAAATTAATATGTACATTTTTATTTTAGTTGGATACATCCAACAAAAAGAAATAGGTTCTCCGAGAACTATTTCAGCAGGAATATGAATGGTCAGATGCATCATGCATGTGAAAAATGATGGAGGAAATATTTTCTATAACTCATGCCAAATTAATGGGGAATCTACCATCATTTTTTGCAAGAAAGACTTTGACAACTTCTTAGTATAATGATTTCTAAACAAATGACACAACCAAATAATAGGAACCCATACATTATTTGAAATAATATGACTAATTGTTATTGGAATCAACTCATGAAGAACGATGTGATAATCATGATTCTTCAAAGATTTTAGCTTAAACTCTCTTCTGTTGACCCATTTGGATATGTCACTTTAATATTTATCAGGAACATTAATAGTCTCTAGTACATCCAAAAATTTCTTTTTTTCTGTAGGTGTCATCACATATGAAGCACATGGAAGATCCCATTTATTTTCAATTATAATCACATGAAGCAATTCCGATATGATTCCCCAATCGACCAAGTCACACCGAGATCGTAAATCATATTTTGTCTTTCACTTAACATTTATAATAATCTAAAGAGACATTTCACATATATTTTTTCAATGTCCATTATATCTATTCAATTATGTAACAAATTGGTTGACCAATAAGGATAATCTAAGAAGATACTTATCTTCTTCCAATTGTAACAGGTTTCAGTGGAATCATCATTTCCCATTCCATTTTTGATTTGTCCCTTCTCATATGAGAAACTAATATCTTTCAATTCATTAAGAACATCAGTTCCATAAATACGCTGAGGTGGATCATCGGTGTCCATGGTATTGTAAAATCTTCAAGGATTATTTCTATATAGATGCTTAATTGGAAAGAATCTTCGAAGTCCCGTAAAACTGAAACTACAATGATGTTTTGGTCTTCTAGATTGTGTATTCTTTATAAAAATAGTACATGATATTTTTCCCTCTGTACTCTATCTATACATCATTCCATAATCAGGAAAATCATTAATCTTCCACATAATCACAACACGCATATGAAATATGTCTTTCAAACATGCATCTTATGTGAACACACCCACATCCCAAAGAAGTTTCAACTCTTTTATTAAAGTTTTCATGTATATGTTTATATCATTTCCAGGATCAGAATAGCCATATATGATAATACTCATAAATGTGAAAGGTATTTTCATACACAACCCTTGGGGAAGATTATAAATGTGTATAAAAATCAGCCATGTGTTGTGTGACATTACCATATACCCAAATGGATTAAAACCGTAACATGAAACACCCAACCTCACATTGTGCACGTCTGCTGAAAAATCAGGATATTGGGCATCAAATCTCTGCCATGAAAATCCATCTGTAGGGTGAACCTAATCATCATTAGTCTTATTTCAATCAGTATCATTCCATTGCATTTTTATTAATATTTCATCAGACATAAAATGATTCTTTAGTCTAGGGATCAATGGGAAGATCCACATTAATTTCTGTAGCACACGTGATGGTGTTCCATCTGCATTTGGCTTCTTGTGGGATGAGAAACATTTTATTCAATCATTATATTCATCATTTTCCTCCCAAAATAAACTGAAATCTTTCGGGAAAGCATGGATTCTTTTTCATGAAAATCCATATTTTTCAATTAACATCCACGACATATAGTGGTTTTAGAGAATATCTATGTCATCTCGAAGTAATTCCTTCAATAAGGTAAGAATGTAGTCGATAAAAGTATTATAAATCCCATACATAGTTTTCCCAAGAAACAATTAGATTAAAAATTCCAACATATTCATTTTACCTCGTTGTCAATATACTGGAGTCGTGGCAGCATCATTCAATTTTTTCACCCTGAAAACATCATCATTTCCATTAGACGCATCATGAGTTCTCATATCAAAATTTTCTTGGGTCACAATCCATTCTATTTTATGATGATGAATAAATGGAAACTGGTCATATAACAAATTCTCCAATATAGTCCTCTCATTTGGATCATCAAAAATTTAAGATGTCATTTTCTCTCCATTTTGATACCACACAGAGTAGTTTTCTTGAAAACCATATATGGTTATAATGTAGTTGACTACTTCATGGCTCAACCAAGGTCTTCCAATACAGTTGTAACATGGGCATTGTATCAGACCACGATCTAAAGCATTGTGAAATGAAAAATAAAGAAAGCTCATAAAATTGTTTTTGAAAATTTCTTGATATTTGTGTGGTTTCATACATCCAACTTCTATCCAATCTGTAGAAAAAATTTGTAAGTCATTTCATCAAAATCAATTCAATATGATAGAAGTTTCATCGAAATATATTTATGTAAATGAAAATTGTTCTCTTTATATGAAACCATTATTAACACACTACTCTATATGAGAATCATAATATAAAATAAAACAAAATACTATATTTATAAAAAAAATATCTTTGAAGAACTATATATGAGTGTAAGAGATCATGTATGCTTGTGGAGGAGAATTATTCAATAGTTGAGTAAATTTAATATCAATGAAATTTTATATTTTTATAGATAATTTGAGTGATCACATACATTTCCCAAGGGGTTGGGGGTGTCTAGGGTGGTTTGGGGTGTCCAGGGGGTGGCAGGGCTATCCAGGGGGTCGGATGTGTCAAGGTGGTGGGGGTGTCAAGGGGGGTCGGGCTGTCTAGCTTGGCAGGCCGTCCATGGGGGTGGGGGATGTCCAGGGGGTTCGGGGTGTCCAGGGGTGTGGGTGGGCTATCCACGGGGATGGTGAGGTCGTCCAGGGGGTTGGGGTGTACATGGGGTGTGGGATTTCTGGGGGGGGTTGTCTAGGGGGTACGGGGTGTCCAGGTCTTGAGCGGGGTGTCCAGGGGTGGGTATAAGGACCTGACCTTAAGCATTACATAATATTTAATTAAATGATTAATTCACATCGAATATCTTTTCAGTTTTAGAGTTTTAGAGAATTAGGACATAACTATTACATCTCAAAAGATTACAAGGTAAACATATCTACACAGTTTCCATTTTTTCATAAAATAAAAACTCTTGAAAAAAAGATTCATGTATAGTTACATGTTTTAGACACCAAGAATTTTTCATGATCCCATCCTTGACCATATTCAACTTCAAGTCATGTGAAAACATTTCAAAACTTGGGATGAGCATAAAAACTCAGTAAAGGTTATAAAACAATGAATGAAAACCTTTGTTCATAAATACATACAAAACATTAAATCCTTTACTTACCTAATGAAATCATAAGATTCATGAAATACACATAGAAATCATAAATCATAAAGGTAACTTGGGGCATCCATATCATACATACATTGTAGTTATCATAACTACATAGGGAGTTACTTTGGAATACCCATCACAGTATATTCCCTAAATGTCATAGGAGAAACATTCATGTTTACCTCTGTCATGTTACCCATTTCATTGGAGAGCTATCTCAGGCTCACTCATCCTAGGTTTATCACAGAACCACCCGTATACGTAAATAATTCCCAAGAACCATATCATGATCATAACACATAACATAAGTATAAAGAAAAGATAACTTTAACACATAGAAAAATATCATTTCAAGATATTGAAATAAAAAATCCCTTCTCAAAATCATTTTCAATACCAAAATACGTAAAAATAGTATATGGTATTTATTTGTCCATTTATATACATTACAGCTTGTTAAAGAAGCCAAAGATAAAATAATACCCGCGGTGGCAGAAAGGACTTTGTCACCACTTACATTAAAAAAACATTCCATTTTTCATTTAGTAAAATGATTTGTATAAAAATATTCCCGTTGAAAAAAATGAACAGTCAAAGGGGTTTATACACCGTAAAAAATAATGTTATTTATAAAACTAAAAATGCCTCAATGAAAGGAGATTGAGACGAAGTACCTTACCTCGTGTCCGACTTGACTTGATAATTATTTAATATTCGGAATAATAAACTAATGTTAATTTATACTTTCTTAAGAACCCTTTTCAAGTTTATTATACCTTTTATATTACTTATTACCATGTTATAAACATTATGCAAACATTTAAGTTAATAATGATCGTTTTGTTGATATTTGGCACTTGAGTCAAAAAAGGACTTCTTATAATTACATGTTGTTCATGTCGTCAAAGGTTCATTATATATATAATGATATTAGTGATTTTGATATCATATATATCATATATATCCAGCATATACATGTATTTATAATAGTACATAACATTTAGAGGTAATAAATGAAATGCACCGTTCATGGAGACGGTAATCCGTACGTACGAATGAATGTTACTTTCATATATATTTATTATTTTAATGGAATTAAAACATAATCATAAATAGGTAAATTATAATTTTAGTATAATATCATACATAATATCATCAACTCTATCCTTTATACATCCCACATAAGGAATTAACGAATCATATCACTTTGAGGGGGTGGTAGTCTGCACTTCCTCAAATGAGATTATCGTATTTACCAACTATAGAAACCATAAAGGCTTGATATAATTGGGAAGTACATAATCATAAAGAAATCATAAAAATAATATATATCATATATAAATACAGTTCCATCACAATGGCCACCATGAGAGGTTGTAAGATGTAATTGAACAATCATCGTTTCGTGAGGTGTTAGTTTTCCATCCACAGAAACATTATGTTCTTCATCCATTAGATGGAGTTGTGTGTAAGTGTAGTTAGAATATATCTCATAACAAAATCCTATTATATTGAGGATACTGGTGTTGTTACAAATGAAAGGAATAAAAAGAGTTTACGGGTTGTAGATGTAAATAAAAGAACAAAATTTAAGAGAAATCATTACCTTTAATTTGTGTAACTCCATTTGGTTTGAACCAAATGACTTATTGAAGTGACTTCTTCCTAAGGTAAGGATTCTATGTGGAGGAGAGGGATGTAGGGAGGTTAATTGGACAGAGTTTTGACAATCCAACTTACTTGATAGGTGTGTGGAATTGGTTAGAAGTGTTCTCCTTTTATAAGGGAGAGGAAGGGATCTTTAGGAAAGTGTGAAAATATTATTTTACTATATAATGATATTTTGCTTTTAATGTTCCAAAAATCATTAAGGTAGAATATAAGATGACTAATATTCAAAATAAAATCATCCAATCATAATTGGACTTGTTTTTTATATTATTTTAATCATTATAATCTTATTTATTTTAATCGTTTAGTAATGAGGTAAATACTTCATCATTATTGTGTAATAAATAATTTAATCTATTTGATGTCGAAAAATTATAAAAAAAATACAATAATGTAGGAAATATTTTTATATTTCCAATTAATATTTATTGTCGAAAATAGAACTTATATAACACCATATAAAAATTAATTACAATTTTTTTTTTGTTAATGTCAATTTTGTCTTGACATTATATTAATTAATCTAAAGTGTCATTATCTTTCATAGGTGGCTCCATGTAGTCCCAAAATCGACCCAAGTATGCCCAGGGTTGGCCAAAACTCATTCAATAAAGTTAGGACAAGTGTTAAGGTAATTTTGAATTATTATAATATTCTTTTTACCTTGAATTACACTATTTACCTTTAATGTGATAATTAAAAGTCAAAAGTTACTATTCACAAAACATTAATTTCATCTTATTGAACCACATTTTACTTTTCAATAACAACCATGTATGTCGGATATTTGAAATTCAATTAACATAAGTCGTAAAATTTCATTTAAATGAAAAAGTCAGTTTTTTAACTACCACTAAGTGGTTTCACTATTCATAAAAAATTGACGTTTTTCAGAAAAATGCCACAAATTAACCCTAAGCTATAATTGATATCCCGAATTCAAAAATTATGACTAATTTTCCAAATGAAAAACATAGAAGTAGAATTAATTAATTTTAAAATTAATTCCCGTTATCAAAAAAATCCTGTTTTTTTGAAACAATAACTATCAAAAGATTGATTCTTGTTTATGTCCAATTTCAAAGTGAAATTACTTATAATGACCAACATTGGATTAAATGGTAAAAATATATTTTAATTTAACTTTTAAAAAAATTTAAAAGATAATCTAACCATATAAATAAATTAGATTAAAATGCACGTTTTATTTAAAATACAATATTTTTCACTATTCATTAAAAAATAAAAATTATCATAAAAATACCAAAAAATTGCCCAAAGTAAAATTTTATGTCCCCATTCTAAATAATAATTATATTTGGTTAATTATAATATATTAATGTGGCCAAAACTATATTTAAAGAGGGTTCTCCATTAAAAGGCGATAAATCGGCCTTTCAATGTAAATTATGCTTAAAATTATATTCATTCACATTTTAAGCCTCTATATTTTATTGGGTAAATGTAAATACATTTAAAAAATATGTATAATCATATTGTAGTTAGTTTCATTCAATCCTTCCAATACAAGGGCTAGGAGTAAACTACCATTTAAAAGAATAATATTATATTATTAGTGTGCAAAGTAAGATTACAAAGAAACCCGTTGTTGCGTATCGGGTATGCTATCGAACATAGAAACCACGTTAGAGTGAAATTAATATTTATTTCACAAATATTAAAAAATATTAAATATGTATTATTCTTCATTTACCTGTGATGTTACATCCTTCCCCCCTTTTGGGAATTTCATCCTTTCAGTTTTTATTCACTTATTAAAATAAGTGGGGGTATTTATCCCTCATAGCATTTTCAGATTCTCACGTTACCTCTTTAACCATATGGTTTTTCCACAAAACCTTTACATGGTGAATTACCTTATTCTGCAACACTTTCTCTTTACGGTAAAAAATCTGGACTGGTTTTTCTTCATAAGAAAGATTCTCTTCCAACTAAACTAGCTCTAGGCTCAAAACATGATATGGATCTGACATAAACATTATCAACATCGAGACATGAAAAAAATTGTGTGCCTGGGATAAACATGGAGGTAAAGAAACTCTTTACGCAACTGATCCATCTTTATCCAGAATTTCATAAGGTCCAATGAACCTCAGACTCAAATTTCCCTTCTTACCAAAATGCATCACACTTTTCATTGGAGAATATTTGAGAAAGACATGATCACCTACCTCAAAGGAATGATCCTTCCTATGGTTATAGCATAACTTTTATGTCTGATCTGAGCTGTTCTCATGTGCTTCTGAATCAACTAAACTTTCTCTGCTAAATCTTCTACCAATTCTGGTCCCATCAGCTTCCTTTCACCTACTTCATCCCAAAAAGCTAGAGTAAAAACAACACTTTCCATATAATGACTCAAATAGAGCCATCTGTATAGTAGAATGAAAAGTGTTTTTATATGAAAATTCTCCCACAGAAAGGTGTTGGTCCTAACTTTCCTAATAATCCATTGAGCAAGCAAATAACATATTCTCCAAGGTTTGAATTGTTTGTTCTAACTGACCATTTGATTGAGGAAGAAAAGCTATACTAAATTTTAATTCAGTACCCAATGACTTCTGAAGGCCTTTCCAAAGTTAGAAGTAAACCTGGGATCACGATAAGATGCAATAGAGAGGTGAACTCCATGAAACCTGACTATCACTTTAACATACAACCGAGCAAGTTTATCTAGAGAAAAAACATCACTATTAGGATGAAAATGAGAATATTTAGTCAATCCGTCAACTATAACACAGATTTCATTATTACCTCGAGATATCTTTTGTAATCCCAAAACAAAGTCCATTGATATATTTTCCCATTTCCACTCTAGAACCAATAGAGGCTGAAGCATTCCTTTCGGTAATGGTTGCTCCACTTTAACCTGCTGACAAGTCAAACACTTCATAGTAAAATTAGCAATATCTCTTTTCATTCCACCCCACCAGTAATACTCTTGAAGATCTCTGTACATCTTAGTACTACCCGGATGAACTAAAAATGAAGAACTACGAGTTTCACAAAACAACTCATTCTTCAACTGTGAATCATAAGGCACATATAATATATTTCCAAATATCAAAACACAATCATTAACAATGTTAAAATCATGCAACTTACCCTTATGAACCAACCCAACCTTTTTCTGCAACTCACTGTCGTCCTTCTGCACTTGGTTAATTCTGTCTGATAGAGATGACTTCACTGACACCTGAAAAAAACAGAAGAATTTCCTACAACAACAACGTCTGTGCCAAAACTCATCAAATCAAAAAATAAAGGATCTAGTTCCAAAAGTAACATGGTTAATGAAGAACTACTTTTTCGACTCAAAGCATCATCCACTTTATTTTCATTCCCCATATGATAAAAGATCGTGAAATCGTAGTCCTTGATTAATTCCAACCATCTCCTCTATCTCATGTTCAATTATTTCTGAGTGAATATATACTTCAATCTTTTGTGGCCTGTATATATTTCACACTTCACTCCATAAAAATGATGCCTCCAAATTTTTAAAGCAAAAACAACAACAGCTAATTCCAAATCATGTGTAGAGTAATTGAACTCAAGTGGTTTCAACTGACGTGAAGCATAAGAAATTACGTGATCATTTTGCATTGGGACACAACCAATCCCATTAAATGAATCATCACTGTATATAACAAACTCACCAATTCTGGAAGGCAGTGCCAAAACTAGTGCATTCACCAATCTTCTTTTCAATTCCTGAAAACAATCATCACATTCTTTTGTCCAGATGAACTTAACACCTTTTCGAGTTAACTTATTCATTGGACTAGATAACCATGCAAAATTTTCAACAAACCTACTGTAATAACCTTCCAAACCAAGAAAACTACGAATATCGATTATATTTGTGGGTCTTGTCCACTCTTCAACAACTTTTGTTTTAGAAGGATAATCATTTATGCCATTTTTTGAAATAATGTGACCAAGGAAAGAAATTTGTTGTAACCAAAACTCACATTTTTTGAATTTACAAAATAGATTATTTTCTTTTACGTGTGCAAGAAAACCCTTAAATTACTTTCATGTTCCCCCTTACTTTAGGAATAGACCAAAATATCATCAATGAACACAACCACAAACATATCCAAGAACTCACGGAAAATTCTATTCATAAGATCCATGAATACAGCAGGTCCATTGGTTAACCCAAAAGGCATAACTACACATTCATAATGGCCATATCTTGTATGAAATGCGGTCTTCGAAACGTCTGCTTCCTTTACATTCAACTAATGGTACCCAGACCTCAAGTCTATCTTCGAAAAATACTGATCTCCCTAGAGATGATCAAAAAAATCATCGATATGAGGAAAAGGATACTTATTTGTAAAGTGATGTTATTAAATGCTCAATAATCAATGCATTGTCTCGTTGAACCATATTTCTTTTTAACAAACAAGACAGTAGCACCCCATGGTGATGTTCTAGGTCGAATGAAACCTTTATCTAATAACTCATGTAATTGCTTCATTAACTCTAAACGTTTTATTTGAGTCAATCAATAAGGGGGTTTTGAAATTGTCTTAGCATCAAGAACTACGTCAAAAATAAATTCAACATCCCGATCAGGTATAATACTAGGAAACTCATCAGGAAAAACATCAAAGTACTCATTTACCACTGGAACATCATTAATCAAAACAGTTCCTTTGTTTTCAACAATATGTGCAGGGTAATATTCATTTCCATCTTTTACCGGTTTTTCATCATCCTGATATGTTATCAAAATCAATGGTTCATTCTTCTACACAAACATAAAATCATTCTAAAAAGAAACCACTTTAGCTCTGGAGGAAATCTTAGCATCATAAACAAAAATCAAATCCATGCCCAATATAACAGGAAACTCTACTAGAGAAAAAACAATAAGGTTTGCTGGTAGAATCTTTCTGCACACAAGGACATGAATGTTCTTATGTTTTCTTTTTGTCTGAACATTTCCTCTAGGTGTTTTTACTGTAATTTTAGTATTCATATCATGAGATGGAATTCCCAATTTACTAGAAAACATCTCAGAAATGAATGAATGTGTAGACCCTAAATCAAACAACACATTGGCATAATCTGAACCAACAAACAATGTACCTGATACTATGTCATTTCATGGACCAACATCTTCTAAAGTAGTTGAAAAGGAATTAGCCACCCATTTCTGCTTGTAGTCTTGCTGCTTCCCTTCGGTTGAGTTATTTGTTGGACACTTATTCACATAATGACCCATTTCATTTCTCTTAAAACATTTTACTGACTGTAAATCATATTTCGTCCAACCATTACCCTGATCTTTTTTAGTGAAATTATGAGCCTTATGCCCCATTTTGAAACATCATTAGCACTTACCAGAATTCAAAAGACATTCCATAGCATGTTTTTTACTATAATTTTCACAAATTGTTGAGTTAAGTTTCTTACCATCAGACTTTTTTGAAGAGTTATTCCCTTCGCCTGCCACCTCGACCTCTTATTTTGTTGTTTGTCTAAGAATATCTAATCATCAGCAAACTCCATTTCCACCTTCTCCGCATAACGAAAAAAAAATTCATAACGTTTGAAATCATGATAATCTAAATCCCTTTCATACTTTGTCTTTAATCATGAGTAAAAATTTTTGATTTTACTATCAAGATCTCGTATGAAATTTGAAGCATACCTTGCCAGTAGAGTGAATTTTTATTCATAAGCAGCCACTTAGTCATCCTCCTGCCTCAATTCTAAGAATTGTTTTTCCATCCTAAGACGAACCACCTTTGAAAAATATTTCTCAATAAACATACCTTTGAATTCATCCTAATCGAGAGCCTCAATATCCTCACTATCCCTGATATTTTTCACCATCGACCACCACTGATAAGATTCATCTTCAAAACGGTAAACTGCAAGACAAACCTTTTGTTGTTCTGAACAACCCATGACATAAAAAATCTTCTCCAGTGCTTTAATCCACCCTTCATCTAGCACAGGGTTAGATGATCCTCTAAATGACGGGGGATGTTGCCTCATGAAATGATCCAATACTGACATGTTCCTATGTAGTTGATCTGGCTGATCTCATACATGGATACCACCACAGTTTATCTCCTCAGTCAATAGTTCTGTCACTGCAACAAACTGTTTAGTTTCGATTTCGACCATCTCAGGTTGCTGATTTGGAAGTTTGTCTTCTTCCTGATGTCGCACCAACATAGCTGCCATGTTTCCTCTGTGGAAAACCATTATGAACAAAGAAATATCTTAGGAGAAGCAACATGGTAATCTGTAAATGCTATATGCTTTCAATATTAACATAAATTACTTTATGAATATTTACTTAATAACACCATAAATCCAAAATTTATCTAGACCGACCTATGATACCAACTATAAGGACCCGGCCTTAAACATTACATAATATTGAATTAAACGTTTAATTCACATTGAGGATCTTTTTAGGTTTAGAGTTTTAATGAATTATGACATAACTATTACATCTCAAAATATTACAAGGTAGACATATCTACATAGTTACCATTATTTTAATAAAATAAAAACTCTTGAAAAAAAGAGTCATGTCCAGTTCCATGTTTTAGACAACATGACATTTCCTTGATCCCATCCTTGACCCTATTAAACTTTATGTCCTATTAAAACATTTAAAAACTTGGGATGACCATAAATAACTCAATAAGGGTTATAAAACAACGAATGAAAACATTTGTTCATAAATACATAAAAAACATGAAATCCTTTACATACTTCATTAAATCATAAGATTCATAAAAGACACATAGAGATCATAAATCATAAAGGTAACGTGTGGCATCCATATCATACTTAAATTGTAGCTATCATAGCTACATAGGGAGTTACTTTAGAATACCCCTCACAATATATTCCCTAAATATCTTATGAGAAACATTCACGTTTACCTATGTCATGTTACCCAATGGATTGGAGAGGTATCTCGGCCTCACCTGCCCTAGGTTTATCACAGAACCACATGTATATGTAAATAATGCCCAAGAACCATAACATGATATTAACACATAACATAAGAATAAAGAAAAGATAACATTCCCACATAGCAAAATATCATTTCAATATATTGAAATAATAAATCCATTATGAAAATCATTTTCCATACCAAAATAGATAAAAAGGGTATATGGTATTTATTTTTCCATTTAAAAATATTATGGCCTATTAAGGAAGCCAACGATCAAATAATACTCACAGCGGCGGAAAGGTCGTTGTCACCACTTATGTTAAAAAAACATTCCTTTTTGTTGTTTAGTAAAATGCTTTGTATAAAAAGATTTCCTTTGAATAAAATGAAATGTCCAAGGCATTTATACACCGTATAAAATAAAGTCGTGTATAAAACTAAAAATGCCTCAATGAAAGGAGATTGAGATGAAGTCCCCTACCTCATATCCGACTTGACTCGATTGTTCTTTACTATCCTGAATAATAAACTAAAGTTAATTTCTACTTGATTAGGAAAAAATTTCAAGTTTATTAATCCTTTTATATCACTTATTACCATGTTATAAACATTATGCAAACATTTAAGTTAATAACGTTTGTTTTGTCGATATTTAGCACTTGAGTCAAAAATGGACTTCTTATAATTACATGTTGTTCATGTGGTCAAATATTCATTATATCCAGAATTATATTCTTGATTTGGATATCATATATATCATATATATCCATCATATACATGTTTATATAATAGTACAAAACATTTAGAGGTAAGAAATGAAATGCACCGTTCATGGAGACGATAAGCCGTACGTACGGATGAACACTACTTTCATTTATATTTATTATTTTAATGGAATTAAAACATAATAATAAATAGTTATATTATAATTCCAGTATAATATCATACATAATATAATCAACTCTATCCTTTATACATCCCACGTAAGTCATTAACGAATCACATCACTTTGTGGGGGCGGTAGTCCACACTTCCTCAAATGAGATTATCGTATTTACCCACTAGGGAAACCATAAAGGCTTGATATAATTGGGAATTGCAGAAGAATAAAGAAATCATAAACATAATATAAATTATATATAAATATAGTTCCATCATAATGGCCACCATGATAGGTGGTAAGATGTAATTGAACAATCATCGTTTCGTGAGGCGTTAATTTTCCATCCACAGAAACATTATGTTCTTCATCCATTAGATGGAGTTGTGTGTATGTTTAGTTAGAATATTTATTAAGAAAACATCATAGTATATTTAGGATACTGTTTTTTTACAAAATAATGGAATAAAAAGAGTTTAGGGGTTGAAGATGTAAAATAAAAGAAAAATTTTTAAGAGAAATCGTTACCTTTAATATGGTTAACTCCCTTTGGTTTAAACCAAAGAACTTCTTAAAGTGCCTTATTCCTATGGTAAGGCTTATAAGACGAGGAGAGGCATGGATTGAGATTAATTGGGCAGTGTTTGGATGAGCCAAATGACTTGAGGTCTATGGAATTGGTTATAATTGGTCTCTATTTATAAGGGAGATGAGGGGCTCTTTAAGAAAATGTGAAAATATTATTTCATTATATAATGATATTCGGTTTCTAATGGTCCAAAAATCATTAAAGTAGAAGATAATATGACTCATATTTTAAATAAAATAATCCAATCATAATTTTACATGTTTTGAAAAATATCTTAATCATTATAATCTTATTCATTTAAATCATTTATTAATGAGGTAAATATTGCATCATTATTGTGCCATAAATAATTTAGTTTATTCGATGTCTAAAATTTATAAAAAAAATACTATCATGTATGAAATAATTTAATATTTCCATGGAATATTTATAGTCGAAAATAAACTTATATTACACCATATAATAATTAATTACTAAATTATATTTGTTAATGTCAATTTTTTATTTACATTAAATTAATTAATAAAAAGTTTCATTATCTTTCATAAGTGGCTCCATGGGGTCCCCAAATCGGCCCAAGGATGCCCATTGTTGGGAAATACTCATCCAATAAGTTTAAGATAAGTGTTATGGTAATTTTGAATTATTATTATAATATTCTCTTTAACAAGAATTACCATATTTACCTTTAACCGCGGTAAATAAAAGTCAAAAGTAACTATTAACCAAAAATTATTTTCATCTTATTGAACCAAATATTACTTCTTGATAACAACCATGTATGTAGAATTTTTTAACTTCAATTCCCAAAAGTGGTAAAATTTCATTTAAATGAAAAAGTCAGTTTTTTAACTAACACTAAGTGGTTTCACTATTCATCAAAAATTGAAGTTTTTCAGAAAAATACTAAAAATTTATCCGAAGCTATATTTGATATTCCATATAAAGAAATTATGTCTATTTTTTAAAATTCAAAAAATATACGTGGCATTAATTAATTTTAAAATTAATTCATGCTATCAAAACAAATTGTGTGTTTTAAAAAACAATAACTATCAAAAGATTGATGCTTGTTTATGTCCAATTTCAAAGTAAATTTACTTCCAATGACCAACATTTGATTAAATGGTAAAAATATATTTTACTTTCACTTTAAAACAAATTGAAAATATAGTCTAACCATACAAAAAAATAATATTAAAAGGCACTTTTTAATTAAAATATAATATTTTTCACTATTCAATAAAATTGAACTTTATCAGAAAAATACCAAAAAATAACCCAAAGTAAAATTTCAATACCCCATTATAAATATAAATTTTATTTGGTCAATTAGAATGTATTAAAGTGACCAAAACTATATTTAATGATGGTTCTCCATTAAAAGGAAATAAATCGGCCTTTTAATGTAAATTATGCTTAAAATTATATTCATTCACATTTGAAGCCTCTAACTTTTATTGGAACAACGTAAATAAATTTAACAAATATGTATAACTATATTGTAATTATTTTCAATCATTCACGCCAATACAATGGCTAGGCGATAACTGCCATTTAAAATAATAATATTATATTATTAGTGTGCAACATAAGATTCCAATGAAACATGTTGTTGCGTATTAGGTACTCTATCGTACATAGAAACCCATTTAAAGTAAAATTAATATTTAATTCACAAATATTAATAAATATGAAATATGTCTTATTCTTCATTTACCTGGGATGTTACAGTGGGGAAGTCCAGGGGGTATAAGGTTTCTAGGGGGTGGGAAGGCTATCCAGGGGGTGGGCGGGCTGTCCATGGGTGGTGGTTGGGTTGTCCACACGGGTGGTGGGGCTGTCTAGTGGGATCAGGGTTGTGGGGGGGGGGGGGCTTTCTAGTGGGTGGGGGCGTTCGGGGGGGGGGGGGGGGATGGAGGTATCTGGGGGTGTTGGGTGGGTGTCTAGGGTGGTGGGTGGGCTACCCAGCAGGGTGGGGGTTGTCCTGGGGCTATGGGATATCCAAGGGGTGGGTGGGCTACCCACGGGGTGAACGGGGATGTACAGGGGGTCGAGGATGTCCAAGGGTGGAGTGGGGCTTTCTAGGGGTGGGGGCTTCCCAAAGGGTATGAGGTGCCCAGGGGGGTGGGCGGGATGTCCAGGGGTGGTGGGGTTGTTCAGGTGGTACATGGTTTCTAGGGGTTGGGCGGGCTATCCACGAGGGGTGGTCGAGCGATCCACGGGGGTGGCGGGGATCTCCAGTGGGGGTCGGGGTGTCAAGGGGATGGGGGCTATCTTGTGGGTGGGGGTGTCCGGGGGGAAGGGTTGTACGAGTGGTGGTGGGACGGTGTTCGTGGGAGTGGGCGGGCTGTCCACGAGGGTAGGGGCTGTCCACAGGGGAGGGGCATCCAGGGGTGGGTTGGTTATCCATAGGTGTTGCGGGGCTGTCCATGGGGGTCGGGGGGTCCAGGGGGTGGTGGGGCTTTCCAGTGGGTTGGGGCTGTCCAGGGTGTACAAGGTGTCCAATGGGTAGTCGGGAAATCCAGTGGGGTGGAAGGCCTGTCTAGGTGGGTATAGGGTGGGTGGGCAGGCTATCCACTGGGATTGCGGGGCTGTCCAGACGTGTACATGTTGTTTAGGTGGTTGGGCTGGTTGTCCACGGGGGTGGGCGGGCTGTCCACGGGGGTGGAAGGGCTGTCCACAGGGGTGGCAGGACTATGCAGGGGTTGGGGGTGTCCAGGGGTGGGTGACTATCCATGGGGTTGGGGAGTTTTCCAAAGGGTGGGGGTGTCCACCCCCAAACTATAGTAGTAAAATCCAGTCTTTATCCAAATTTATCATGATTTCAAGTCTATTATTGATGGTTGAGAAGACTGTTGGTGTAAACCATGAATATCAAACATATAAATCACAACACACCCAATTGTAAACACACCACCAAATATCATTCATGGATCGGATTTTATGATCCTTGAATCGATGGGACACTACTCATAAAAGTATGAACCTTTTTATATCAGTAGGTGATATAGAGTTGTATGAATATTAAATTTGTATGAGATCAATATGGATAGTGGAAAAGAAACTGAGTGATATTTCTTTGATAAGATCACTTCTTCTTGGAAGGTTAAGATTGATTGTAGGTATGGAACATCAAGAGAAGTCATAACTTGTTAATGAAACTATACATTAGTTATTTTTATTCCTTTTTTGTAGAGTATCGGAGTGGAAAACCCACCCCCCTGGATAGCCCACACCCCCACCCCTGCAGCCCCTACCCCCATGCACACCCCCCACCCGGATATCCCCCCCACACCACCTTGACACCAACCACCACAACACCTAGATAGCCCACCCTCCCTCCTCGCCAGAAAACCAACACCCTCCCCATCGTCCACCTGGATAGCCCACCCACCCCAGTTGGATAGCCCCCCCTGATAGCCCACACCCCCTACCCCATCGGGATAGACCACCCACCACCACCCCCGGACAACCCACTCCCTCCCTGGACAGCCCATACCCCCTCCCCTGCAGCCCCCCCCTCGACAGCCCCCTAGACAGCCCCCCCCCCCCTCCTTGGATAGCACATACCCCCTTCTCCTACCTGGATCCCCCCCACGTAGGACAGTCCACCCATTCCCTATACATAACTCACCCCCTCCCCTACACCACCCAGCATTTGAACAACCCCCCCCCCCCCCCACCCACCCACTTAGATAGCCCCCCCCCCCCCCCCACCTAGACAGCCCCCCCCCCCTCCCAAAACACCCCACACCCCCCCCCCCCTCACCCCCTGGATAGCCCACACCCCTCCTTGGGGCAGCCCAAACCCCCCTCCCCCTCACCCTTATAGCCCCCTACCCCCCTGCAACCCCCTACCCCCTAGACAACCCACCCCCACTTTGACAGCCCCCACACCTGGACATCATCACTACCCCTCATGTATCCCACCTTAGGGTATTATTTTTTAAAATCATTTTATTCATTAAGAACGCCAAAATATCATGCATTATCCATTTCATTCCAAACAACCCATTCAGTTTATCGAAACATGACAAATACAATTTATCAAAACATGAAATATTCGATTTATCAAAACACGAAAAAAACAATTTATAAGGCTCTATAGGTCACTTGAAAATTCTCCTTGGGAAAAGGGGAAATCAACTACATTGTGAATTAAAATTTAAAAATTGGGACAACCACTATGGAGGTGTGGTTGAGTTCAAGGAGTTATCGTGGTGTCTAGGGGGTGTCTAAGGGGGTGGGTTGGGATGTTGTCCAAGGGGATGAAGGGTTTCCAGGGGGATGGGGTGTCTAGGGGTGTTGGGGGTGTCTAGGGGTGGTGGAGGTGGTGTAGGGGTCTTTCCAATGGTCTGGGGTGTCCATGGGGAGTGGGGGGAGGGGGCTGTCCAAAGGGTGGGGTGTCCAAGGGGGTGGGCGTGTCCTGGGGTGGGATGTCCATGGGAGTTGAGGGGTGTCCCGGAAGGGTGGGGGTGGGGTGTCAAGGGGATGGGGGAGAGATTTTTTCAATGGGTGGGGATGTCTAGGGTGTGGGGGTGTAGGGGGTGGGGGATGTCCAATGGGGGTGTCTAGTGGGGTTGTCCAGGGGAGTGGGAGTTTTCCAGGGGGTGGGGGTGGGGGTGTTCACAATTTCAATCCATCATCCAACTAATTCCAAAATACAAATTTAATTTTCAACTAAAATAAATTACAACAAACATAAAAAAATCTCTTTACCCCCTGCACTATCACGACATGCCTTCACCAAAATGAGGGAAGGGTCACTAGATTTCCAGGCCCTTCCTTCTTTAAGTTGAAGGAGAGATAATGACCCCTGAAACCCACCTTCAATAGGTCCCGGAGTGGCGATGAGCACCAAGGGTATAGAATCACACACTAAATGGAAGTCATTACCCTTTTTCTATTAATATGATCAGGAGATAAGATAGTAAATCCCAAAACACCAAAACTGAAAGTGCAAGTATGATTGAAAGTAAACCATTTCCATATGCATGTTCAAAGGTAAAAAATACAAGTCACAAAACTTCCAACGTAAACTTCCAAGAAAAGGAAAATGAAAATAGCAACTTCCACATGGTCCGAGATAGTATGGTCCAGTATGATCCATGATGTCCTCCTGGAAACATGAAAATAGTTTTATATATGTAGGGTGAGCATAAAAGTACACACAGAAGGAAAAACCAAAGACTCTCGTGCACAATTGAGGATACATTCTAATGTCCCATGGAAAAAGAGATAACCAAACACCCAACCATGAAAAAGATGTCGACCCAACCTCACTAAGGCACACTCCCCAAATAACAAAAGTAAAACAAAGCATAGTAATAGCACATTGATTTTTGGGTACCCCGCGCCCCTTTACCACTAGTTATTGAAGACATCCTACACATCGAACCAATCTCGCCATTCTTACCTCAGTCCCACTGCCAAACCCCGCTCACACATACACCTGGGACACAACCTCACCGCAGTCCCACTACCAAAACCTACACGCACACAACTGGGCCATAACCACTATCCCGCCCGCAGACACATGGGCCACAACCACCACACACAAATATACCTGCAAATACCTGGATCAGAACAACTACTTCCATGCTCGAAGGCACCTGGGCCTCATCCCTAAGACACTTGGGAAACAACCTACATACAAACACCTGGGGCAACCACCAAAACTACCCCACCCGATGATTCTTGGGAAAATAATGGACTTCAGGCTATCACATCCTGCCCGAAGATAATTGGGATATCCGGGAAAGGGAGCAAAAGGAGCTAATAACCAGCCACTAATAGAAGTGTTGGGGAAAAACACCCTCCCTCATGAAATGGGGTTGTTCGGCACTAAGTGTCCAACTTGGGTGGGGCGCGAATAAGAACCATAAGAACTACAAATATATGTATAAGTAACAAACACTGAACCCAACCTAGGGTTTCTAAAGAAAACCCAAGCACACTCATCCCTATTCATAGAAAGCACACTGCTCACAGCCGAGTCACAACTCTCCCCCAGAACTAGTCCCCATTTAAGCTATTATTTCTTTCATGTTCATGTAATCTCATTTAAATAAAGTTCTTGGACTACTGGGAAACTAGTAGCATAAACACAAACCAAGGGAAAAATTTATAGCCATCAAAAATTTAAGCATTCACACCCAGTTCTCTTGAAATGTCACAAAAACAAAGGGATAAGTGAGATCCCTCGAAGTAATGAAACCCAAGAAAACCTCGAGATATAGCCCCATGTTCCCAAAACCCAGGAGCCAACGGTTTCTCAATAATAGAGGATCCCAACCTAATTCGTGATATAAGTAGAGTAATCACAAAGCCTCAAATTCACAACCAACTGAAGTATAACAACAGGGGATCCCATCCCCACCTGCATCGCCCCACCAATCGGCCCGTGAAAGAAACAACCAAACCGCTACCAACAACACAAGGTTGATCCTGGTGCTTTCAATTTATTTAACTAAGTATATGTAATTAAACAATTCCATGTTAGGGTTATTTAAACATACATGGGTACCTAGGTTCATTAGTGAACTAGGAAAGACCACCAATGACCGTGATTTTCCCTGATCACAGGATCATACAATTCACAACACATAACATCATAAAAAGAGTATAGCAGAACATTGGTCACACCCCCCTTCATTCTTTAAAGGTTCGTTCATTATCTTCATTAAGTTAGGTTTCATCAATTTCCACAGAGACAAAACCATTCCCACCCCGCATGATACACAAAAGGAGATAATAAGAATAAAATCCCTACCTGACGGATCAAGGATCGATGTTAAGCCCTCGCATGAGTAGCAAGAACTCCACGAAACGCGATCAAGGAAAACTTCGAGGGGTTACAACTATTCGGGAGGAAGGGTACTCTGAGCACATGGTGATCGAGAAAAATAAACGTAGGGAGATGCCTTTAGGTTATAAAGGGTGATATACAGCATTCCCTAGACGGTTATATTGTGGAAAGAACAACTCAAAACCGTGTACGAAGCGGGATCATGCGTTGACCACGTGGCTGGGCCACCCCACACGTAACTTAAAAGGTCCCCTCCTTTGGGGCGGTTAAAACAGACACACACCTCACCAATTATTTTATTTAAACACCATTAATGGGAATTAATGGGCTTTAAAACAGGCTTAAAGGGGTCAAAACGTGGTTTAAAAACCAATTTTCATAAAAAAGAGGCTCTACTGGAAAACTCGTGGGGTGTAGGTGAGAGATACATGTAGCCGAGAGCTACTGGTTGGTGACAGCGACGGTTATCCGAGATCTATCGGTCGCCAAGAGCCACCGGTAGTGGATAGATACTGGTTGGTGACAGCTACCAGTTGGCGAGAGCTACCGACAGCTGAGAGCTACCGGTAGTCGAGAGCTACCCGTAGGCAAGAGCTGCCGGTAGCAGAGAACTACCTATAGCCGAGAGCTCCCGGTAGCCGAGAGCTCTTGGAAGTCGAGAGCTACCGGTAGCCGAGAGTTACTGGTAGGTGAGTGATCCCAGTAGTCGAGGGCTACCGATACCCCAAGGTCACCGGTAGTCTTGGACTCTTAGTAGGCCGAGGCCAGCGGTAGGCCAAGGCTACCGCTAGGAGTCACCGAGAAGCTGGGATGGCCTTCCAGACCAACCAAAACACCTCCAACATCATATTTTTACCAAGTAATGAACCAAAAAAACATGGCCCATTACATCATATAGTTCTCATACTATTCTCGTCCCCGATAATAAAAGAACAACCCAGAAAATAGAAAATTGTGGTCCAAAACAACCACCATCTAAAGATACTTCTTAGGGGAAAACCCCTGAGTTGCTCGAAAGCTGGAACAGAACCCTCCCCATACATCCATGATTACTCCCACAAGAGATATCAACCACAAACATTCACAACAAGAACAAGGATCAAACTGTCCAACACAAGAGTTATGGAGTCCCCTCCTACATGTCTGGATATTATCCGCTTTGGGTGGCACTGACTCGCCCGCACGGGTTTAATCGCATCCACATTAATGCATCCTAATTAGTAGTCTAGTTTTCCCATCATCACACATTCTTCCACACACAGAGAGAGAACATGGAACATATCATCTCATAGCTATGAAAAACAATCATTTCATATATTAAATCACAAGGTACATTATCTCAAGGATCAGAACAAAAACAACAATGAAGTCAAAACAGCTCTGGATACTGAATGTGTAACTAGGCGTCCCGTTACCAAGTGCTCTCTTCTAGGCCACCATTCCTCCACAACACACGAACCAATGGGATGGTTCATCCATGAAGAACTTTCTCCTTATGATCCTCGATCATGAATGGTCGTTCTATGAAGGTCGCATCATCTTCAACATCTAACTCTCCCAAATCAATGACGTGGGAGTCTTCATGTAGATATCGACAAAGCTGGGAAACGTGAAAGGCGTTGTGAACTTTCTCCAACTGAGGTGTAAACGAAAGATGACATGCCACCTCACCAACTCTTCCCAACACCTCTAAGGCTCCGATGAATCTTGGGGAGAGCTTACTCCCCTTACCAAACCATCTCTACCCACGTCGAGGTAAAACCTTCAAGAACACATGATTCCCAACCTCGAACTCCAAGGGCCTTCTCCTATGATCGGCATTATACTTATTCCTATCCTGGGTTGCCTTCATCCTATCACGCATGAGTTGAACCTTCTTAGTGGTGCCCTACACCACATCTGGCCAAAGAACAGCTGCTTCCCCAATCTCTGCCCAGCAAATGGGTGAACGACACGACCTTCCATACAAGGCCTCACACGACGTCATAATAACAGTGTAGTGGAAGCTATTTTTATAAGAAAACTACACTTGAGGAAAGTTCCGTACCCACGATCCCCTAAAATTCAGAACACATTCCCGCAGCATGTCTTCCAACCTCTGGATCGTCAGTTCTGTTCACCCATCTGTCTGAGGGTGGAAAGTAGTGTTGAGGTGTAGCTGTGTGCCAAATGAATGTCGTAAACCCCTCCATACTCATGAGGTAAACCGTGTGTCTCGATCGGAGACAATAGATCTTGGGATCCCATGTAACTGCACCACCTCATAGACGTATCTCTGGGATAAGGTGCTCACCAGTCTCGACTCCTTAATCTCTAACAAGTGTGATGATTATGTCAACTGATCCACCACTACCCAGATGGAATCATTGCCTCCCAGAGCCCTGGGTAGCTCTGTGATGAAGTCCATTGAGATGTCATCCCACATCCACTCGGGAACATCTAACAGTTGTAACAGCCCTCCAGGAAAACAGTGTTCAGCCTTTACTTCCTAACACACATGGAACTTTCCCACAAACTCTACCACCACCCGCTTTACCACGGGCCACCAAAACTGTCTCCTCCGACCTTGGTACAACTTTGAGACCCTAGAATGTACCGCTAATTCCGAACCATGGAACTCACAGAGAACACCTTTACGCATCATCTCTAGAACGAAAATCCTTCCATGGAAAAGCATCTAATGTTGGCCATCCTCTGACCATCCCTCAGGAGCATTTCCCTGATAAACACGATCCTACATAACTTCCACCTTCGAGTCCCCCCAATGAGACTCTTCCACTTACACTACTAAGGAGGGAACTACATTCATCTGAAACAGAAAACCTCTTCCACCTTCCACCCTTGCATCCAAATGCAAGGCCACTAACTCTTCCATCACTCTCCAAGCATCTGCAGATTCCCAAACTGCTTCTGTCTGTGATTTCCAGCATTGGGAGTCAGCCACCACATTTCCTTTCCCTGAGGTGTAGGAAATATTGAAATCGCAATCCTGGAGGAACTCCATCCACCGTTGATGCCTTATGTTCAGGTCCCACTGGGAGAAGATGTACTTCAAGCATTTGTGGTCCGTGAAGACCACAAAGCTCTCTCTGATGAAGTAATGTTGCCACAAATTTAGTGAAAAAATGACCACCGCAAGCTCCAGATCATGGGTGGAATAATTACGCTCATGGGGACATAAATTCCTAGACCCATAGGAGATCACCCCTTGCCGCTGCATCAACACACACCTGAGGCCCTACCCTGAAGCATCATAGAATACCTCATACACTACCCCTTCTTCTGGAAACCTCAACACTGGGCAACTAACCAACTTCTCCTTCAGATTGCTGAAGGCTGCCTCGCACTTCTCACTCCACACAAAAGCCTAGTCCTTTTTTGTCAAGGCTATTAAAGGTGCTGAAACTCAGGAGAAGTTGGGTACGAACCTCCGATAGTAACCTGCTAGCCCGAGGAAACCACAAACCTCTCCCACATTATAGGGTGCTTCCTAAGAAACAACCGCCTCACCCTTCAATGGGTCTACCACTACTCCCTAATAAGAAGCTATGTGCCCAAGGAAGTGCACTTATCGCATAAAAAACATGCACATCAAAAACTTTCCATAGAGCTGGTGTTGTCGGAGGACCTCCAAAACCGTCCTCAGGTGCTCAGCGTGATCCTCCTCTGATATTGAGTAGATCAGGATGTCGTCAATGGACACGACCACGAACCGATCCAGATACTCCCAGAAGACGGAGTTCATAAGCCCCATGAACACAGCTGGAGCGTTCGTAACACCGAACGACATGACCAAAAACTCAAAGTGCCCATATCTGCACCTGAAGGCCATCTTCGGGATGTAACCCTCCATCACCCTTAACTGGTGATATTCATACCATAGGTTGATCTTTGAGAACCATCATGCCCCTTTCAACAGGTCAAAGAGATCGTCTATCCTTGGAAGAGGGTAGCGATTCTTGACTATTACCTGATTCAGCCTCCTGTAGTCTATGCACAGCCTTAGACCACCAAGTCCCTTCTTCATAGACAACACAGGATCACCCCATGGTTACTCACTCGGTAGAAAAAAAACCCTTCTTCATCAGATCGTCAATCTGAATCCGCAACTCCCGTAGCTCCAAAGGCACTATCCGTTAGGGGGCCATAGAAATTGGATGAGCCGCAAGCTGGATGTCTATCCAAACGCAACATAACATCGAGGGGGTAGAGTCATCACCTCCTCAGGAATGATGTCTATAAACTCACTGACGATCCAGAGAACCTCCACCATCTCTGAATCCGTTGACTCCACTGATAGCTCAGCTAACAAGGAGAGGAGGGTTCCTCTCTCCTGCAGCCCTTATAGCCACTCCGCTCACTTGTGAAAGTAACACGTCATCCGCCCATGTCAGAGAACACAGCCCTTCCTCGGAAGCTGTCGATGATGGAACACACATAGAACAGCCAATCGATGCCTAGGATGACATCGTATGGCTGTATCTATAGAAGTAGTAGATCCCTGACTGACGATGTGGCCCTATCATCAGTCTTCATCCATTACAAACATATAACAAGTCGGTCTGACCTCTGACTACTGTTCTCATCACCAGGGGAACTGGATGTCTCTCGACATCTAGACCCAGAGCACAGGCTAGACCGGGTGCAACAAAAGAGTGTGAAGCTCCGGTATCGAACAAGGCGTAAGAAAGGGTACTGAAAAAACCAATCATACCTTGAACAACCTCTGGTCCTGCTGGAAATGCTACTTCCATGGCATGCAATTGTCCATGCCCAGCTCCTCTACCCCTCAGATGTCGGCCATCTCCATGACCACTCCCTTGTCGAGGTCCCTGAGGAGCGTCCTGAGGTCGGCCTCCCCCTACAACGTCTGCCCTCGGTGGAGCGGGAGCCCGCTGCCCCTGCTGCTACTACTGAAAGGGCCTAGCTGGAAGCTACTACTCAGGCGGGTGTTGGGCATGTCTGCCACCGTCGTACTATACTCGATCTAGGCACTGATTTCAGAGATGTCCATGGCTCCCACAGATGAAGCGCCATGGTTCTGGGCCCAAAGGGAAAGGGCAAGGACCGAGGGACTGGAACTGAAACTGTTGTGGTTTGCTCCCTGCTGGTCGGAACCTAGAGGGTCCCGATGCTGGAGGTCTAGTGCTGACGGCCTTTCACTTTGACGGGACTAGCTGAATCCCCTCTCGTGATACACCTCCTAGTGTGTGCATCCTTTACACCACTTCAGCCTTATTCTACATCTCTAAGTATTTCGGTAGGGTGAAGGGGGTAACAGCGTACTGGAGGGAAGGTCAGAGTGCCTCCTCCAAACATCTCCCCCGAGACTCCTCATCTGGAAAGAGGTCCGGATCAGAGCGGAGGAGATACATGAACTTGATCCCCAATTCTCTCACTGACATACCCCCTGCTGGAGGGAGAGTAGCTCCTGCCTCTTTTGAGCTTTCATCATAGAAGAGAGGAATTTCGCCTGGAACTCCTTTTCGAAAACAGACCTTACCACCACAGCCTCTCTCCTCTCCCCCAGGTAGAACATCCACCACTGACGCACTACTCCCCGCATCTGGCTCATGGCTAGAGGGACCCAGTACTCGGTCAGAGCCCGAATAAAGCCGAAAGCTATCACTAGCTCCTCGACCTAGCTCTCTGTCTCCACGTCTGAGATGCTACACTCGTACTTCCTGAGGGTCTGTAGATGAATATCTCGAAGCGCCTTTTGGCACTTTTTATACTCCTCATCTCGGTCATCCCTCTGCCGATCGGCCACATCAACCTCATGGGCCTCGATCTCTAGTATAACTCATGGTTGTCTTCTGGGTTCCATAGCTTCAAGTTAAACACAGAATGCCTATGCCCAAGTAGTGCAGAACATTGTTCTTAAAATTTCTTAAACTTATTATTTATTTTAATTTTCCAAAACACCCCAGAAACATGAGAACACAAGTCATTATGATGCATGTACCTTTCATAGGGTCTCTCCCCTTCAATCAATGTGGCCTCACTTGATCGTTCGGTAGGTCCAGAGTCTTTGCATTGGATCACGGGGGCCCCTAAAATCTTGTGTCTTTGACGGCCTTCCCGGGCCTAATTTACACTCAAAGGTCACCCAACACTGTTGCCCTACCATCCCATGCAATCCTCACTATGCCTAACTCCAGACTCCATCCTATCTCTCAACCTGCCTCTGATACCATTCTTTCACTTCCCGCCTTCACCAAAAGGAGGTAAGGTTTAGCATATTTCCATGAACTTCCTTCATTAAGTTGAAGGAGAGATAATGACCCCCTAAAACCCGCCTTCAATAGGTCTCGGAGTGGCGACCATCACCAAGGGTATAGAATCACACACTAAATGGAAGACATTACCCTTTTTCTTTTAATAGGATCGAGAGATAAGATAGAAAATCCCACAACACCAAAACTGAAAGTGCAAGTACGGATGAAAGTAAACCATTCCCATATGTATGTTCAAAGGAAAAAGATACAAGTCACAAAACACCAAAGGTAAAGTAACAAGAAAAGGAAAATGACAACAGAAATTGCCCCATGGTCTGAGCTTGTACGATCCCACAAGATCCCTGATGTCCTCCTAGAAACCTAAAAATAGTTTTATATATGTAGGGTGAGCATAAAAGTACACTCATTAAGGAAAAAAAGACTCTCGTGCACAAGTGAGGAGACATTCTAATGTCATGTGGAAAAATACATAACCAAACACCCAACCAGGAAAAATATATCCACCCAACCTCACCAAGGCACCCTCCCTAAATAACGTATGTCAAGCAAAGTATAGTAATAGAACATCTATGTTTGGGTACCCCGCGCCACTTTCCCACTGGTTATTGAAGACATCCTATGCGTCAAACCAATCCTTCCATTCTTACCACAGTCCCACTACCAAACCCCGCCCGCACACACACATGGGACACAACCCCACCACAGTCCCACTGCCAAACCCCACCTGAACACACCTGTTCCATTACCACTATCTCGCCCGCAGACACGTGGGCCCAACCTATACACACAACCATACCCGCAAACACCTGGTTCAGAACAACTACTGCCATGCCTGATGACACCTGGGCCTTATCCCGAAGACAATTGGGAAACAACATGCCTGCAAACACCTAGGTAAACCACCAAAACTGCCCCGCCTGAAGATTCATGGGATAATAATGGACTTCATGCCATCACAGCCTGCTAGAAGATACTTGGGATATCTGGGAAAGGGAGCATAATGGAGCTAATAACCATCCACTAATAGAAGTTTTGGGGAAAAACACCCTCCCCCATGAAATGGGGTAGTTCGGCACTAAGTTCTCAACTTGGGTGGGGCGCGAATAAGAAACATAAGAACTAAAAATACACGTATAAGTAACAAACACTGAACCCAACCTAGGGTTTCCAAAGCCATCCCAAGCACAAGAACACTCGTACCTATTCATAGGAAGCACACTGCTCACAGCCAAGTCACAAATCACCCCCAGAACCAATCCCCATTTAAGCTATTCTTGATCCCATATTCAATTAATCTAATATAAATAATTTTCTACACTGCTAGGAAACTAATAGCATAAACACAAACCAAGGGAAAAAGCTATAGCCAACATAAATTTAAGCATTCACACCTAGTTCTCTTGCAATGTCACAACAACAAAAGGATAAGTGGGATCCCTCGGAGTACTGAAACCCAAGAAAACCGCGAGATATAGCCTCATGTTCCAAAAATCTAGGATCCAGCTGTTTTTCAACAACAGAGGATCCTGCCACAATTCATGATATAATCAGAGTAATCACACAACCTCAAATTCACATCCAGCGAATGTATAACAACATGGGATCCCATCCCCACCCGCATCGCCCCAAAAATCGACCCGTGAAAGAAACAACCAAACCGCTACAACCAACACAAGGCAGGCCCATACAGGTATTTTCCGATTTAAAAGATTTAACACACTCCATGGTTTCAATTCCACTATAATTTAACCAGTGTTATCCCAGAAAAAGGTTTGATCCTGGTGCTTTCAATTTATTTAACTGAGTATACATAATTAACCAATTCCATGTTATGGTTATTTAAACATAACGGGGTACTAAGATTCATTAGTACGCAATGAAAGACCACCAAAGACCATGATTTTCAGTGAGAACAGGCCCGTACAATTCACATCACATAATAACATAAAAAGAGTATAGCAGAACATTGGTCACACACCCCCTTCATTCTTTGAAGGTCCGTTCATTATCTTCATTAAGTTTGGTTTCATCCATTTCCATAGATTCAAAATCATGACAACCCCACATGATACACAGAAGGAGAGACTAAGGATAAAATCCCTACATGACAGATCAAGGATCGATGTTAAGACCTCGTGTGAGTAGTAGGAACTCCACGGAACGCGATCAAGGAAAACTTTGAGGGGTTACAACTCGTCAGGAGGAAGGGTACTCCGAGCAGAGGGTAATCGTGAAAAAAAAACATAGAGAGAATACTTTAGGTTATAAAGAGTGAGATACATCATTCTGTGAACAGTTAAGATGCGGAATGAAAAAAACGAAACCGTGTAAGAAGCAGGATCGTGGGTTGACCACACGGCTGGGCCACCCCACACGTAACATAAAAGGTCCCCGCCCATTGGGGCGGTTAAAATACGCGCACACCTCACCAATCATTTAATTTAAACACCACTAATGGGAATTAATGGGATTTAAAATAGCCTTAAATGGGTGAAAACGTGGTTTGAAAACCAATTTGCGTAAAAAGCCGGCACTAATGGAAAACCTGTTGGGGTAGGCGAGAGCTACCGGTAGCTAAGAGCTACCGGTTGGTGACGGCTACCGGTTTGCAAGATCTATCAGTTTCTATGATCTACCGGTAGGTGAGAGCTACTGGTAGGCGAGAGCTACCGAAAGCCGAGGGCTACCGGTACCCCAAGGTCACCGGTAGGCTAGGTCTACCAGTAGGCCGAGGCTACCGGTAGGTCAAGGCTCCCGCTAGGAGTCATCGAGAATCTGGGATGGCCTTCCAAACCTCCTAGAACACCTCCAACATCAGATTTTTACCAAGTAATAGACCCCAAAAACATAGGCCATTACATGCACTAAACAAACCAAACTAAATTAACCCTTAACCATGTATGAAGTGTAGAAAAATACATAAAAGAAACCAAAGGGTTCGGTACTCCAACAACATCAATAACTCTAATTTAGAAGAAATCAAAAAAGAAAATAGAAAAAAAAGCGAAAGAAAACTAAAACTAAGGTTACACATACTAATTTTAATTGTATAAATAAATAATTGTTTGATTTAAGAAGTATCTATTGCTGGAAGGAGTTTCACGGTTGACAAGAATTCAGGAGGATCTCTAGATTAGGTCTGCAATCGGGCCGCGTGAGAGATGGGCGCTGGGTATTTGGGGGAAAACATTCCAAACATTTTTTAAAAACCATTGGGAAAGCCTCTCTTTACCAATGGTTTAGTAAAACAATTGGTATATGTTATAGGAACTATATCTTTCCCAATGATTTTTTCAAACCATTGGGAATGCTTATCTATATTAACACATGTGCCAATGGTTTGCTCAAACCATTGGAAGATGTTTCTTTTTTAAAGTATACCAAAATTTTCTTCAAACTGTTGGTATATATATGTTGGGAAAACCACCGTTTCTAGTTGTGTCAACTCATCAATAAATAATTCCAATGTATTCACTATAAGAAATAAATGTATAAAAAATAGAATGCATAACCAATGTTCCTTAGTAATCTATACATACCTATGTTAAAATAATAAGAATGATGAATTAAAATATTTTTTGAGTCATTAAATCGAATAACATCCAAGGATCACCGATAAATATATATAATATAAAATAACCACACACACATATATACATATCTTTACCATATGCACATGGAATCATTGGTAATAATAGAATAATTAACTTATTAGAAATATATTGTTTTCATGAAAATTTCCAAAATTTATGATTTCAATTCATCAATAAAAATATGAATGGTGGTATTATTAAAGAATATTCCTCATGAAACATAATAAGACTAAATTATTTTGACATATATTGACACACTTTTATAAGAAAACAAGTTACTTGACACTATCTAGTGGTATCACTTACAGATATATCAATAATTTTATCATTTAATAAACCATGTTCAGTTTCACAAATTTAAATCATCATAAATGAATTTATAGGAGGAAAATAAAACATATCTCTAAATAAGATAGTTATTTAAATGTTTTAGAGGAAATAAAAACAAATTTAAAAAAATTATAACATTGGAAAAAATAGGGACATTAAAAATTAATATTAAATGATTTCTATTAATTGATACCATGAAATTAAATGAATTTAATGATATTAATTATAGAGTGAAAGAAAAAAATATTTATTATTAGAATGAAATAACTCTATTTATTACTCGAATAAATTCGTTTTTATTTTTAAAAAATAATATTAAAAAAATGAAAACATCAATAGGGATATTAATTAAGAAAAAAAGATAAAATTGTGATTCCTAACATGGTTTTTTAATGAATATCATGAATATCATTTGTGGAAAATGTTAAAATGATTCCTTAAAAACCTTCATAATGAAATTAAAAAAAATAATGAAATTAATAAACTAATTAATTGTAAAATATAACATTCATGAAAGTGTATTATGAATATGTAAATAGAGGAATAATATTTCGGATCATAATGAAGATGTAAGGTTTTTTAAACATACATACATCCTTTCAGATAAATTATTAAGCAAAGGGTGGTAAAATGATAAATAGGAATTTAAAACCTTTAAATAATTATAGGATTTATAATTAATTTATGTTTAATAATTAAAGAACCTAAAATTAACCATTATAAATTTATTATAAATTATTCTGATTTCGAAGGTGAGATTGGAAAATACAATTGTACGTCTTTATTAACAATTTTATTAAAAACAATTGGAAGACATTATAACTAACCATTATTGTTATAGATGGAAATTTCATTTATTTTTCAGAATACTTACTATATTAAAAAAAATATACACCCAAATACTGTATTAGTTTAGTGTCATTAGAAAGACGGAACATAATATTTTATCATGGTGGACGATCTTCAAAATCTCCCATAAAAATATTTCCCTTTTTCCAACATAAACCCATTATTTATATCTTGGGAAAAATAAAACATAAAAATGGATTTCTCATATTCTAAGTAAGGGTAAAAATGGAGAACATAAAACAAACGTTAAAAATAAGAAAATAATAAAATGAACATAATGTTTAAATATCCATATCATGAGTTGTGGAATAAATCTTGGAAGTGAATATGGAATAGATTATAAAATAATATGAACGATGATAAAATATAATTAGAATAAAATATGGAATTGTCGAAAACTAATAAAAACATAATATGATTTATATAGAATCCAAGACATTTCTACGAAGACCATTATAGTGGGAAATGTCCATTACAGAACCAGGATTACCTATCATTCTTTCCCAATATTATTGAACTAGATTTACTATTCATACTAATCATGTCTATATAAGGAGAGATTAATCTTTACCCAATTCATTTTAGAGTGATATAGGTCTCATCCATCTCATAATTAAGTCAACCATACTGGTGCCACAAAAAACATAAATCATTCATCAGAGCCTAACCCAAGAAATAAAATGGGTTTCTAAACCACCATTACATCATAACATAATCCATATAAAATATACTTCCATCATTTAAATAATAAAATCATTGTAAAATAGGTATAAAAACATAATCCTATTTAAATGTAGATATCTTAGATGAAATATAATTTCTAAAGAACACTTGATCATAATTCTTGAGGATAATATACTTTCATCTTCAAACCCATTTTATTTTATCAAAATGCTGAAAATTTTTAAAATATAAGAATTTATTTGAAATTAAACATGAAATCGAGTATTGTATAATTCATTTAACTAAGGAATAAAAAATTCTCATACTGTATATGATAAAATAGAATTATTCTTATACTCTTGCCGTAAAAGTCAAAAAGTACCTCGTATAGAAAATAAAAGAATGATTCCATCCATACAATTTAATAAAAATTTACCGGTGGGTAAAATTAAATTTAAAAATTATTATAAGAATATACATAATATTATAAATTTGGGAAATAAGGATTTGAAAGATTAATATTCCCTAGTAAACACTTATTGATAAACAATATCAGATAATAATGAGATTGTAAAATTATCACATAACTTAGTTATAATATTCTTCATATGTATCTAAACCTCGTGTATAATGATATAAATAATTTTATTGACTTATTATAGAATCATAGTCAATTTTATTATATTATATATGATCATATTATCATACATTTGTTGGTAGCATTTCATTGTTACCTATTATTAGGATATTAACTGCTTTATGTTCTTACGCATGTTTTGTGAGATAAGTTCATGTTCCACTTCATTGGATATAGTTATATCATATAAAAAATGGTATTAGTATAATATATATCATTGTATTCAATAAATTCTTGTATATTATAATTTTTTAATGATGTTCATGTAAAATTAATCACATCGCATCGTCGACATTGTAGGTCGTACGTACACACGAGTGACGATATCATTCACACAATTGTTAAATGGTATAGAATTGGATGGTTATTTAATTATAAAGAATAATTACATTGTAATATTAATTATTAACATCCATTATACTCATCATAATATCCATCAAAATTCTATGTTGTTGAATAACAAATTACACCACGGCGTGGAGATGATAAGTTGTACATATTCATGCATGGTGATATTGTTATTCGTTAGATGGGTAAAAGGAGGTATAACGTTGTAAAATAAATATAATAGCATCTAAGAATTTATTATATACAAAATTTATTTCGTTAGTACGGAAACAAAAAAACAACAGGATGTATAAGAAGAATATTATTTTGAAAGAGGTGATTAAACAACAACCTTTTATCAATTATCTTGTTTTTTTGCACAAAAGATCTCTATAAGATGGATTTATTCCCAAAGAGTATCCAATAGAACGAATTTAGGGATATAAAAAAATTATCAGATTTTGAATTATCCAAGTGGCTTGAGAGGTGTGAGTAAGTGGGTAGAGTTGGTGGCCATTTATAAGATGGAGGATGAGCACATTAGGAAAGTCTTGAAATATTATTTTACAATAAAATGATTGTCTTATTATTATAGTTAAAGTGATATAAATTTAATGGATAAGATGAGGATGTTTTAAAATCCTCCCAACCAATATGTTTTAGACAAATTTACGTTACAAAATTAACCTTATCTTTTAGCTTTAACAATTATTTAAAAACTTAAACTCTTACCATGTCTTCCTGTATTATCATAATATATGGTAACATTAATTACTAAAATATTCCAATCGAACCAAAATAGGATCATTAATGTTATTAATAACATTATAAAATTCATTTGGAGGAATCCTAGATTTTTAGGACCGGTATATCATTTAATAAAAACACATTTGTTAAAAAAACACATTTATTTAAATATTGAAACTACTTAGTAAATTATATTTTTTCAATTCATAACAAATTAATTCATTCAAAAAACTAAATTAAATAAAATATAACATGTCATAATCATCCAGAAAATTTGTCTAATCAATATGTTGACATTATAGTTATTTTAATATTTAGAATATCATTTATTTGAATCTTTCTTTAAAAAGGTAATCATTGCATCACCATTTTGTCATAAATATATTTACGTTTTTAATGTCTAAAACTTATAAATAAACTACCATGATTTAAGAAATAGTTTTACTATTTAATTATAATTTATAGTCAAAATAATCAATTATATATCATATATTAAAAAATTAGTAAAAGATAAATGTTTTTGTTATATTTTTCTTTACATTAAATTAATAGTTATATCTTGTAATTATCACACCCAAGTGGATCCAGGGTGTTATAAAATAGAGTCAAAGATTATCATGGTTTGAAATATATCATAAAATAGGATTAATATATGTTTTAGTGTATTTAAATGTTCTTATAATATTATCTTTTACCCTTATTTACAATATTTTCCCTTTAACCGTGGAATATTAAAAAAATTAATAAAGTAACAATTGATGATCATTAAAAATAAATATTACCTATTTCTATAATTTAGGCCTTATGATTATAATTCTGGAATCCATTTTTCCAAATTCAAAACACATAATTTGAATAAATTAATTAAAAACTAATTACTATTATCAAAACTAGAAAGCATGTTTATAAGAAGTAGAAAACTATCAAAAAATTGACATGTATGTTTGTCCAATTAAAATACGAAATTACATAAAATGACAAAAATTTGATTATATTTTAAAAAAAAATCAATTAACCATTATAGACTTTTTAAAATATAATCTAACTATGTGAATAAATTAGATGAAATGCATTTTTGATTCAAAATACTGTATATTTCACTATCCATTAAAATATGAATTTAATCCGAAAAATAGTATAATGTAAAACAAAGACAATTTCTGTGTTACAATTTAAAATAAGACGGTTATTATGTCAAATAGAACTTATAAAATTGTCAAAAATTCAATATAAATTGGGTTCTACATTAAAAGGTGGTAAAGCTATATTTTTTTGGAAAAATAATATATTTTTCGACAAAATTAAATTTGATCACATATAATATAAATAAAACATAAAAGGTGAATTTAAAACATTACATTGAATATATTACATATATATTTCACTAATAAAATTCATAAAAAAGTGATTTTATTATTTTATAGACTCACTTATTTTCATTTAAATAGTTATTTTTGACGGAAGTTAATATTATTCATACCTGCCATTACAATGACTAGCTTATAATATTTTGGTCTAACTTATACTTAGTCTTGTTTGAAATTAATTCTATCAAAATAATATGTAATTCTGTAAAACATAATACAATAATATTGTTGAATATACTAGAATATAATACGGTGTTCTGTATAGTGTAAGCTAATCTGGGTGTAGCGTACAACAGAAGACATGAAAGAAACAAAAAATATATATATATATCATTAAATCTATGAGTGTTACATTATACCCTATATAAAATGAATTTCGCAATTGATATTCATCAGGGTAATAAAAGGATTACTACTTGAATGTTTCATTCATTGAAACCCATATTGTAAAATGGAATACTAAAACTACAATTTTGAAAAGGAAATTGGGAAACATAACTATTACCCAAATTAACTCATATCTGTGTTTTAAAAAGGAGAACATAGGTGATATGTGAAAACATAGATACAGAAGAAAAATAAAACCCTCAATATCTGATGGATAGTGATAGAGAATAGGGTTTGTAGAAATATGACAAACATAAATCTATAAATATTAAATGATTTAAGGAACTATCTGATTCATTGGATAATATGTTACTAAGATAACATTTTTGGCTTCAAGATTAATTTCCATAAGTTAAATAATTTTTCATGAGAATAAATACTTACATGATTTTTGTATAATCCCATCATTTTTTTAGCCTTGAACAAATTCTACTTCATCTATTATTAAAAGAAGTAAAGTTGAATTTTTCATTGCAGAAGTGTTAGGAGATCATGTGATATATAAATAGAATAATAGTTTATTACATATGTATCAATAAAAATTTTAGCACAGGTTATCACATATGAATAAGTCCACCTATTGAGAGATAATACATTAATCTATTAAATATCAATATGAAGATAACTTATACAATCCATAAATGGATAACATTACAATCTTTCTAAAAAATAAAAATATAAAATATTAGAAATAGGTGACCTAAATCTATATAACAGTTATCTCCCATATATTTTAAGGTAGTTTTTGGATTTCACATTCCAATAATGTGAATACCTTTTTTATTTATTCTCCTGAAAAATTATAATAACATGATTTACCATAGAACCACAGTGAAAAATTTCATGCTATCAAAAATTAACTCTTTCAACATACAAAAAATCCCAAAAATTATATATTCTCTTACAACAAAATCACTTTGTCCTTATATTATTCTTGAGGTCATTAATATTTTCATACGTCTCATTATATTCATAAACCATCATTATGCACATATCATTAATTTTATGAAAATATCCGAATCACTTTTCATAGTTACCAATATCATTAAATGTATACATTAAAATACTTAAGGAAAAACAATTGTGTAACAATACATGGATGTTTCTTTATTCCATTACACTATAAAATAACTTATAAAAAATAATTATTGACAAACATGTAATCATTCCACTATATTCATATATCGTTGACTAAGATTCTTCTTTTTATTCCTTAACACCTCTTTCATCTCATATATCATTTGTAGTCTCTTCATCATCAGCAACATAAATAATATGCATACGACCATTCTGATTATCTTCCTGATATTTTCCTATGGGAAATCGATATTCCTAATGCACATAGATTCTACATTTAAAACATTTAACCATCATTGATGTCTTAGAAATACCATTATCCTTGTCCATTATGTTAACAGAATCTTTTCATTTTCAATTACTGTCTTTATGTCATTCTTTTCCACACCAAAATCATATTCCAGTTTCATTGAAACATTATACTTTATGTCTCTTACCACATGATTTACATGAGGAAAATTGATTATACTTTCCACTATGATCACTATGAAACTCCATCATTCTCTTATTGGCTCAGTTAGGAAACTCAAAAATCTTTAAATTATTAATCATATTATGAGATTTATGATTAGTAATAATAACTATGTTTCTCTTTATAACTTCGATTTCATTTTGTTATTCCTGAGGAATATCGTACCATTGTCCATCGCATTCTCTATTAACAATAATCCTCCCCTTTTAAGCCATTTTCTATAACCCAAAAATATTAGTGTTAGAGGAAAAAATCATACGGGGAAAATAACATAATAAAAGTGGAGTACATTCAATATATAACATCTTTGGTTTAATCATAGGTTATTCATGATCTTTAGAATAATTCTAGGATTGTGACCTATAGTTAGACATACCCTTAAGGACATTTCTAGATGTACATTAGAAATATTTCTAGGGATCGCACTAATGATTTCACATACTTGTTTCCAAAGAATAAATAAACCTTCAATTTGATGCCAAATCTAATGTACCATGCTTTATGTACATGGACATTACATTTATTTTATGGAAATCATAATACATTACACAAATATATGCCCAAAGACTGAATTATTTTAGTCTCTTTGGAAACATTGAACATAATCTTCTAAATTGGAGGAAGATCTTCAACATCTCCCATGAATATCTTCTCCTTTTTTCCTACCTAAAACATTATTTATATCCTGGGGAAAAACTAAAAATGGTGACCTCAAATGATCAGTAATGGTAAACATGATGAACATAAAACAAACCATAAACATTAGAATGTAAAAACATGAACATAATGTATAAATATAAAAATATTGTGTCCTAAAATAAATATTCACAGTATGCAAGGAATATATCATTAAGGAACATTAACCCTGAGAAAATATTATTTGAATAAAAAATTGAATTGTGAAAAAGCAAATAAGCACATAATATGATTTCCATAGTAGCCATGGCATTTCTATAAAGACCATCATAGTGGACAAATTCCATTACTGAACCGATTTTACTAGCCATTAAATTCCTATATTATTGAACTAGATTTACCTTACATTCCAATATTTTCTATATCATAAGATATTAATATTTACCCAATTCAACATAGAGAGATATAGGTCCCACACTTCTCATAATTAAATCAATCTTACCAGATCCTCAAAAAACACAAATCATTCATTATATCATAACTCATGATATAAAATGGATTTCATAAATATCATTCCATAATAATCAAATACATATAAAATATCATTCCATTAATAAAACAAAAAATCAGAGTAATAATAGGAATACAAACATAACCCTATTCAAAGGCTGACATCTTAGATGAAAAACTTTTTTGATAAAATAATTGAACTTAGTTCTTGAGAATAATATCCATTCTTCTTCCAAAATGTATTATTTTGTAAAAATCATCACATTTATAAAATAAAATATTTTAATTAAAAATAAACATGAAATATTTTAGGGGATTCTTTGGGAAACTAATCTATAAACACTGTTCATGTCACATAAGTTAAAAAACATTCTTCTCAAACGCTTTTTTGGAAAGGTCAAAAAGTGCCTCATATGGACAACGAAAGTATGATTCATTCTATACCATTTAATAAAATTTTACCAATTGGTAAAAATCACATTAAAAAATTATAATAATAATAAAAGTAATATTATATGTTTATAGAAATTAGTTGTGAATGATAAGTATACTCAAGTAAATACTTACGAATAAACTATCTTAGATAATAATGAGATTTCAAAATTATCCTTTTTCTTAGTTTTGTTCTGCTTTGTATGTATATTAACCTACAGTATAATGATTTAATTAATTTTATTGAGTTAAAAAAAATCATTTTAATTTTTAGGATATCATATATGATCATATTATAATATTTTTTTAGTAACATTTCACCATCACCCATTATTAAAATATCAACTACTATATGTTATTATGCATATTTTGTATGATAAGATCATGTTACACATAATAGTATATAGTTATATTATTTAAATAATTATATTAATATAATATGTATCATATTTATTAATTTTATTATTGTATATAATCAGGTTTTAATGATGATCATGTAGAATAAATCGCATCTTGTTGTGGACAACGGTAGGCCACAAGTAATCACGAGCAATGATATCATTCAATTAATGGTTAAATAGTATTTAATTGGACGATATATTAATTTTAAATAATAATTATCATGTAATATTTATTATTTAAATCCATTATTATCATCATTATACCCATCCAAATTCGGTATTGTTGAATAACAAATTACACCACGATGTGAAGACTGTAAGTCGTATGTATGCACTTTTGGTGATATTATTATTCTTATGAAGGATAACTGATTTTTTATGTTTGTACCATAATTATAATAAAATATAATCTATTATAATAAACAATATTTATTACTTTATTATGCATATAATATAATAATTGAAAGCAGAAGATGAAAATAGTTTTGAAAGTGGCGATAAAACAATGGGCTTTTTTCGAAGTATCTCAGTTTGATTGGCATAATAGATCTCCCAAGGATAGATTTATACCCAAATATTGGACTATATTAGATTTTAGGGTATTTAGGTATCTTATTTGAGATTAATTTGGATGATTCAATGGGATTTAATGGTGTGAGTAAGTGTGTAGAGGTGCTAGCCTTTTATAAGAGGGAGGATGGGCGCTATAGGAAATTCTTGTAATGTTATTTTATTATAAAATGATTTTTTATATTTAATACTTTAAAAGTTATAAATTTGTAGGATAATATTATTATAGGTCTAAATATTCTCAAAATATATGATTTAGAAAAGGTTATGTCATATAATTTACCTTATCATTTAGCTTTAACCATTAGTTAAAAACATTAACTCTTACATTGTACTTTTGTGTTTTCTTAATATATGGTTACTATAGATACTCTAAAATTCTAAGAGAACCAAAAATTCAGCGTTAATGACATTTTTACCTTTATATATTTAATTTTAAGAATCATATATTTTTTAACTATTATGTCATTTAATAAATTTTATTTGATTTAAAAACTCATTTATGTCTATTTTGACAATATTTAGTAATTGATTTTTTGTTAAAGTCATAAAAATTTTATTACTTATAAAAAAAATATCAAATAAAACATGTCATAATAGTCTAAAAATTTAATGTATGGAATCAAAATTTTCATATTACATTTATTATAATGTTTATAATGTCATTTATTTGAATCATTCTTTAATAAGGTAATCATTTCATCATTATTGTGTCATAAATATATTTATTTATTTAATGCCTAAAATATAAAAATAAAATAACATGATATATAGAATTTTTTTATCTTATTAATTACTATTTACATAAAAAAATAAGCAGTTATATAACCCTTTATTAAAAATATTTTAGTAAAAGATATATGTTTTTGGTATATTTCCCTTTCCAATGATTATAACATGTAATTATCCTACCCCTTGTGGCTCAATGGGGTCATAAAATATGCCAATGGATGATCGTGGTTATTAATATACATTCAAATAGTATTATGAACTTTTTTATGGTTGTTTAATATTATTATAATATTATTTTTACCCTTATCTTCCATATTTACTTTTTAACCATGGTAAATAAAAATAATAACTAAAGTTACTACTCAAAATTTCCAAAAATAAAAGAAACATATTTAAATAATTTATAATTTTTGATTCCAAATATATAATACATTTTGACAAATTAAAATCATATAATTGGTATAAATTCATTTAAAATTAATTTCTATTTTTAAAACCAAAAAACTAGTTTTTAGGAAGTAAAAACTATCAAAAGATTGACATGTATTTATGACAAATTTAAATATGAAATTAATTCCCATGAAAAAAATTATATTAAATGATTAACACAAAAAACAATTACAATTTAAAAATAATTAAAAAGTCTAAATATATAAATAAATTATATGAAATGAGTTATTTGAATTAAAAAGCACTATTTTTCACAGTTAATTAAAATATGAATTTGATTATAAATATATCAAAAGGTCAACCAAGGTAAATTTTTATATTATAATATCAACTAATAATTATTAGGTCAAATATAATTAATAATTTTTTTGAATATTATATTTAAAATGGGTTCTCCATAGAAATGTGGTAAAACTGAATAATTTTGAAAAATACATCTTTTATCTAAAAAATTGAATTTGTTCTTATATCATATCTACAGAAAAAATATTACGATTTTAATACATTAAATTGAATATATTACATATATATTTAACTAATAAAATCCTTAAGTAATGATTTTATAAATTTATAAACTCACTTATTTTCATTCAAATAGTTTTTTAGAAGGATGTTCAGTCTATTCTAACCACCATTATAATTAAAAGGATATAAAATATAGTTATCACTTATAGTTGTTTTTACATGAAATTAAATGCATAAAATGAACATGAGATTGTGTGAAAAAAATCCATGAATAGTGTTATATAAACAGTAATCTAATACTGTGTTGCATATAAATCAAGCTAATCTTGGTCTAGCATAGAATGTAATACATCAATGAAATTAAAAAGAATCTATCTCATAATATATATGGGTTTTCTAGAAATATCACAATTTGGAACATTATATTTCATAAATAATGAAATAATAATCATATATTATGTTTAATGGTTAGTATATAAACTCAATAATTTAATATAGGTGCATAATAAAAAAAATATCTCAATGAAATAATATTGAGATGAAAAAACCTTACGGAAAACATAATTTATAAAGTAAGAAATATTTAAAAGTTTTTAATCTGAATGAAATTAAAATACCTAAATTTTTTTAAACATTCAACATAATAAAATAACAATATATAACGTACCCAATTTAGAATAATTGAGTTACTAAAGAAATATTATGACCTAATCTACAGATAATATGTCCAAAAAATTAATTACATGTTTAGAATTATTTGATTCAAAAGAACATGAATTTTTATCATAAAATATTGGTTAATATAACCCATATATAAGTTTATTTGTGATAAAATATTTCAAATGAATTTAATTACATCATATTAACAAGGAATAGTTGTATAATAGGAAATATGTCCCAAGTATTGGAAATTGAGACAAATAACCCTTCACTATGATTCATTATTTCTAAAACATGATTTAAAATCATTTATAAAAAACTTGTAATATTTATAAATATATTGTATAACCTTGTTAAATTTTATTTCCTTTTATATTAATTATTTATTTTCATTTTCTATATAGTTATTGATCATTTTTAGTTTAAATTTATAATTGGTTTTTAGTACATTTAATTATTCCTTACATAATTTAGTATATTGGGTTTTATCCTAATACCATGTTAATGAGTTCATCATCTATATAATAGTAATGTTACTACAAAAGAATATCTATAAGGAGTTAAGATGCATCAGATTCATCTTATGTTTGTTCCAAGTATGATTCTTCTAGATAAAATCCATAACATGCTTGTTTCATAAATTTTTAACGAATAAAAGTGGATATATTAATAATGAGTTAAATCATAACATTAACATTATAAAATATATATTATCTAATTTTTAATGAGTTCACTTACTATCATTTTTTCATAGTCATCCGTAATATAAATTTATCACATAGTTCATGTATGTGATAAAATCGAACCAAACAATAAAATTCCTTAATCAAAATATGAATGTGAATATAATGTTATTTTATTATAATATAATCATATAATAATATAATAATATTACATATAATTCATTAAATATGTCAATTTGAATTGATAATTGGTAGATGAATATGATAAAATAAAATGTACATTATGAAGTGATTACTTATAATAAATAAATAATATATTCTCTTATAATTGTTAATGTATTTAAATGACATCGGGTATTTTTTTATAAAAATAGATTTCATAATGTATTATATGATAATTATGGAATTAAGTTTTTCTTTAGATATGGAGGAATAATAATTTTATTATTTTCGAATAAAAGTTGGTGTAGGGATCCATTAAAAGTGAGAGGGTGTCTTTTTTATTAATATTTATTTCTTAATATTGGTAGAATTTCATATTCAACATGACATCATGTATGAATGGTATTCCTTAATTTAAAAATTGGAATTTCTACTTGAATATCATTTTTATTTATTGTGATCGGATAGTGGTGTTCGAGAGTCTTGAAATGGAAATTTGTTAGTTTGGTGATCATGTTGTAGCTTGAAAAGGCTATGTTATCTTTATTGGTTTTCCAACTGAGCCTATTGGATCTTTAGCATGATTAAATATCGGACAAAATAGTTCTTGGGGATCTTGGACAGAATATATTTTTCCTGAAACCCACAAACCTTCTAGTGGTTCTCTTTCTAGATGTGGTTTGGACATATAGCCATAGACCTTCCAATTGCACAATTTGGGTCCTCATAGGCATGTTCAGGTTTTACCAGTTTTTATTAAAGCCATAAACCATATCCTCTTTTCAAATTCTCCCTAGACACTCTTGACCCTTGTAATCATTGAAGCACTCTTCAGGTGATTTTCATATTTCACCTCTCCTTTTTAATCCTTTATTTTATGCGCATACATTTCTTTGATCTTATGCTTCCAATTTGGTATGTTATTTCGTGGTCTATATAAATATTCCCTTCTCTTATTATTGATAAAAAATAATTATATTATCAATTTTTGATCACATCTATGTTTTTTGGCATGATATAATAAGAAAATATTTGTTCATTAATAAAATTGAAACCTGAATTATTACACCCCATGCTTCAATGACGCGCTTCTATTTGAATAATACAATAAATTGCGTTGTACAAAGCTTTGAGTTCTAGAACACTACGACCAATCATACTAGCCTTTAAAAAATAATAATGAAAAGTAATAACCACTTTTTGAAGATTAATAAATTTTAATTTCTGAAATGGACTTCATTTCTAGATTCAGAATATCAAAATTACAATAGTGTGATTTCATTTATTTTTCTGAAAACATTCAATTTTTGATGAATAGTTAAGAGCAATGTGTTATTGTATAAAATTAATTTTTTATTTAAATATTTATTTTTAATTTAAATTTATTTTAAGGATACATAATAGTTATATTAGTCCAATTTATTTCATTAGATTCATTTTATAATAGGATTAGATATATATAATTTTATTTAACTTTTTAACATATTTTACCCACCTTCTAGAAACATTTGAAAATATGAATTAAACATAATTTTACTGCTTTTGTTAATTGAATTTAAAAAATTTAATAGACATGGTTTTCATATGTAAGTAAAATGTGGTTCAATAGGATGAATAAAATTTTTTGTGAATAGTATCTTTTGAAATTTATTTACCACGGTTGAAAGTAAAATGGGTAATTAAAGATAAAAATAAAATTATAATAATAAAAAATTACAAAAACATATGTTCTAATTCTATTGGATAATTATTTTCGGATCAAAAACAACCTAATGAAAACAATATGATCTTTTTTGATCAGCTTGGGTAAGAGTAAAAAAGTAGTAATATTTTATTTAAATAGTTGATAAAAGTGTTAAATTCAAATTTTAATAACTAAACCATTTTTAATATAGGGTTATGCATAAGATAAATTAGACTATAAATATTAATTAGAAATATAACAAGATTACGTACATAATAGTAATTTATTTATAATTTTTAGACATTATATAATTAAATATATTTATGACATAATTATGACGTAGTAATTACCTTATTAATGAACGATTAAAATAATTGATATTATAAATATTAAAATAAATGTAAATTGTAGCTTTTGATGTCATTAACAAATTTCCAAGGTGAATATGACAATTTAGGGTTGATTAAATGTATTTTTTTTTGTTGGAATCAATTTGTAATGATTTAAAAAAACAAAATACTAAATAGTTTCAAAATTGACAAAAATGAGTTTTTGAAACAAATACTTTTTTATTAAATTATATAATAGTCCATGAAATATATGAATGTTATAAAAGACTTATATAATGTAAAATATTTCATTAATGAACAAATTTAGGTTCCCTTGGAAATTTATAGTAACTATATTAACTATTTAGTATAAAAATACAATAAGACATGGTAAAAATTACACTATTTCACTATGGGTTATGTCTAAAAGATAATGTTATTATAGTGATCTAAACATCTCTAAAAACGATTGGTTCAAAGTATTTAGACAAATACACCTATTATATTGTAAATAAATCCATTTTTAGCTATTATAAATCGATTATAATTTTATAATAAATTAATATTTCAAACTTTTCCTAAAGTGCCCCTCACCTCTCTTCTAAAAGGCCACTTCCCCTTCTCAGAAATTCACACCTCCAAATCCATTTGTCTCAGCTAAAACCTACTCAAATCACCACCCAACTACCACAAATTCATCCTAGGGGACATCAATTGATCTGTATGTCATCCTGAGTATCCATTTTCTTCAAATCAAATCGAATCACACGAAGAAGATGTAATTATTTTATCACCTAATTCAAAGATCATTTCTTATTCAACTTCCTCTAAATATGTTTTTCCATACTAAAATAATTAATCCAGTACCTTATACGTACATATATTTTATTATAAATATTTTACAACCATATTCATTATTTTATCCATCCTAATAATGATAATGTCACCATACATACGTACGTAAGGCTTACTATATCCATGTCGTTATGTAGTATTTTATTCAACACTTCATTATTTGGATGGGTATAATTCTCAGTATAATTGATGTAAATAAAAAATGTAACATTTTCATGATTTTGTATATATAATATACCATCCAATTACATAATATTTCACCATTAATAGAAGGATATTATTGCTCATACGTACGTGTGGAAAACTCTCTGCATGAGGCGAGGAGATTTTATTCCCCATCATAACCATTAAAGAATAATTTTCATTTGATGATTAAAAATAATGCTTATGAACTTTTTATAATTCTGGATATGAATCAAATACATTATATCCATAACAAACCTAAATTACATGAAAATACATATATATGCAACCAAATCTATTAACATCTGAGACAATGATATAGATGAAATGTTATTAACAAATAAAAATTAGAGGATAATATATGATATCATATTTATTTATGTGGTTATTTTATAATTTAATACCAATGATTTAACCATTATACATGTGGTTATAATACCCTAAACTAATGAAATGTTCAAGGTAAGGGTTAATATTATAATTACTTTATTATCTGAGGTTGTTTATATATATGTATATAATGGGACTTCTTTATAATCCAAATCCATGTTTCTTAAAAATGTATTACAATACATTTAACTATTTCATATACTATGGGTAAAATTCATTTATATTCTTATTAGACTTTTTTATAATTTTTTTGAAAGGAATCATTCCTTCATTTTCCAAACAAGGTCCTTTATGACTTTTTATAAATATTAAGGAAAAAATGATTTTTTAAATTATACAACAGGTGTGGCTATTTTCCGATAATATAACACCCTCAAATCTTCCATTAAAATATTACATGAATATTTTCAAAATAAATTATTTCTTATATAATTATGAAACATTTATTTGATTCCCAATTAGAAAAAGATATTTCTCTCAAATAGTTTTTTAATTGGCTTCATCTATGTCAACATCTATTGTAGGATTTATTGTTTAATTGATGTTTATTTATTTTGATACAATATTCCATATTGTATTTATCATTTTATGATATGTTTGACTATGGATGTGCTATTTTATTTCATTCATGGTTTAACTTTAAAGTATTTACATTTCATATGATAGTTTAATATGAATGTTTTTTAGGTTCTCCCATATTCATATGAGGAATGAATTAGATGTAGTAAGTGTGGGGTGAGGCCCGCTATATCCCCTAGATGCATTTGTTGGTCTCATGAGATGAACTACTGTATTGGCACAAGGCATTGAACACATTTTTATTTTTAGCCTTATAACAGGGCCTTGACTATGTGGTTATGATGTCTGACATTATGAATTCCCTCGTTATGAGATTATTTATTGATATTACATGTAATTATTTGACTTGTAGAATACCCATGTGAAAAAGTAAACAAAATAATTTGATTTATCTTTTCCATATTATTCATAAGATTATCTTTAAAATTATTTTTTATGTCTTATACATTGCATTAAATATTTATGCTTATTTATGATAGTTTCCACTATATTGTTATCCTTACTGGGCATCTGAGCTCAACCCTTTCTTATGATTTTTTTCCCATGATGCAAAGAAGTATATTATAACTGAACATCAGGGATATGATAAGGGATATTAGGGTGTTAAAAAGAGACCTAATGTTTCTTTTTCATTTCATAATGTAATTTTTAACATAGATATGTATCTTGTACATCCAAGGCTACTAAACTGATCGGTATATCATGAATTGGTCTCTTATGATCATTCCAATGTTATGAAATAATGCACTAAATCTGGGTAACTAGGTTCAGGGCGTTTCAGTTGGTAACATAGATGTTTTATTATAAGCCTTGGAAACTAGATTCAGAAAAACAATGATTAGAAAGCATTACCCTAAGATAGAAATTTTGAATTAGTATAGAAGAACATCCAAAAAATTATGAAATGTATATATTATGTGGTTTTTCCATGAAATACATCTCTATAAAGATACTACAAGTGGACATGGTTCTGGAATAGTTTTACATTGGAGTGAAAACTTTGACAAGAAGTTTCAGGCTTGAACCAGGGTATCATGGTACATGACAATTAGCCTAACTACGAACCTAGTTTGACACTCTTGGGGGATATTCTTAGGATAATTCACATTTTTTCACAAACCATTACGAGGGATTTATGAGTAAATATTTCCTCAAAGATTATATTTATGATTAAGGATTTTATGCACAAACTGTTCAATTTTTTGTAAGTATTTTCCAGGTTTATCATTATGCCTCGAGATCCATAAACAAATATAGTATATGTTATTTCATAGAAATAGATCTTAGTGAAAATAATGAAAATTCTATCATTGCTCATAATACATGTACATATTTTCCTTCCATTCAAGATAATTATATTGGAGATCGTGATGCAACTGGTGCTAAATAGCTTATAATCATACTTGGACAACTCACTCAGGTTATGAATAATAACCTTACCCATATGGAGAACCCAGATCCACAATACAGAGGATCATTATTAAACAGATTCATGAGGAAACAACCAACAACATTCAATTAAACTACAAATCCATTTTTAGTTGATCAATGGATAAGTTCAACAGAGAAAATATTTCATGCATTTGGGGTAGCAAAAGGGAAAACGTTTTCATTGAATTTTCTCACCTCTCAAGAGAGGCAGATCAATGATGGTCATTAATTGAAAACACAAAATAGGATAAAGAAGTATCAAATAGGGATCAGAGAGAGTTTAATGATAATTTATATGAAAAATAATTTCCTTGTGAACATCAAGAAGATATGGAAATAAAATTTTTGAGTCTGAGGAAAAAAGAGGATGACAATGCCATAAAGTATGAGGAAAACATTACAATGCTATAATGTAATTAATTATATTTTATAAATAAACCAATATGTTTGATTGGTCGTCCCTTTAATAGGTTAAAACCATTTCTATGAAGAGTATTAATCTCACAATCCTTCTTTTTATATGATGACATTGTCTCATGTGCTATAATGATAGAAAATTTTTTCTTTATGTCTTAAGACTTTAAATCAATACAATAGATGAAGATATAAGATGAACACTCAGGGAAAAGGAAATATGTTGAAGAAGGTAAATGATGAATTTCCACTATTAATTAAATGTTTGAATAAACACCCTGGTACTGTCCTGAAGGGAGTGGGGGTATGTTACAAGTGTGAATAATATGTCCACCAAGCTCATGAATTCAACGAGAAGAAGGAATATGCCAATGTTCTGTACTATAATTATAACAAGATGGTAAAATTATGTAAATGATTATCCTAAGCATCAAGGAAATTTTCCCAAAAAAAGAAAAGGGAACAAGGCCAAGCTCATGTGATCATTAATGCTGAGGTTTATGTTCCTAATGATATGGTGGCAGATAATTTAATAGTTTCCTTTAAATTATACAATTATTTATCTGATTCTACATTAATTCATTCTTTCAAATCTTCCCAGTTTTCCATGAAAATTAGTAATTTCTAATTTGACATAATAAGGGAGTTTTCAGTCAAAACAACAAATGGAATTATCATTGCAACATTTTTTTTTCAATATGTTACCGTTATAGAATATAAACATTCTTTATCTACAGATTTTATAGTCATATCCTTGATTTAATTTTATATAATCCTTGGTATTTATTAGATTTCAACCACGATGTAAAAATTTATTCTAAGAATAAGTCGGTTTCAATTTGTGATGATGATAATGAATCCCTTATATTTATAGAAAACCCATCAACATCTGATTCTCTTCTAGATCCACGCCCAGTAGCTCTACTAAATGTAATTATTTGGGAGGAAGGGAGTAAAATGACTATGGGTGAGAAAATTAATGTTCAAATTGAGGATGTAACTTTTGTTCATGAATGTGTTTATGTGTTTCCAGGGTATTTATCGAGACATCCTCTATAATAGGAAATTGAGTTTTCCATTGACTTAATTTTTTATTTCAATCCCATATCAAAGAACCCTTATAGAATGGCCACTGTGGAATTAGCGGAACAAAATAAACAACGAGAGGAATTGTGTAATAAGGGATTTATTTTCTCTAGTGTTTCTCCATGGGGATCCCATGTTCATTTTGTTAAGAAGAAGTACAGATCTATGGGGTTGTGTATTGACTATAGGGAGATCAATTTTATATCAATAAATAACAAGTATACCCTACCTCGAATTGATGATTTATTTGATCAAAATCATGGGGCTAAATATTTTTCAAAGATTGACCATCGATCTAGATATAATCAGTTGTACATGAGTAAGGAACACATTATAAAGACAACATTTCAAACTAGGTATGGGAATCAAGATTTTATAGTAATTCCTTTAGGACTGACTAATGCACCCACTATTTACATTGGTCTAATGAATAGAGTTTTCAAGGAATATCTCGATGAAATTTTAGTGTTATTTATTGATGATATCATTGTATACTCTAAAATCAATGAAGATCATGAGAATAACGTGCACAATATTCAAAAAAATTGTTAGAAGAAATTATTTAAATGGGAACTTTAGAATGTGTAAATTATAGATTCAAGATATTTCTTATCTTGGCTATATTATCTATAAGGATGGAATCTATGTTTATCCTTCAAAAACATTAGAAATCCAATAATTTCCAACACTGATAAGTATACCATAGGTTTGTATTTTTATTGGTTTAGTAGGTTACTATCTGTGTTTCGTCCAAAATTTTTTCTGATTGGCTAACCCATTAACCAAGCTCACACCTAAAGGGGTTAAATTTGTTTTGACAAAAGAGTGTGATTTTTTTTAATAACTGAATAGAATATTAGTCAATTCACTTATATAGAATCTACCATTAGGTAATGATGTATATAGTAATCATGGATATGGGAATAAGAGTTGAAAGTTATCCTTTTTTTCATGGATATAGTAATAATGGATATGATAATAATCATGGAAGGTGAAACATCAATACTTTTTCAAATGGTAGCCAAACCAACTTTACTAAAAATGAAAAAAAGTTCTCAGATTGATGATGATGAGTTTCAAAAGATAATTAATGATTTCATATGATAGGATATTGATTGACTTTTTATATAATTGTGGAATTTTGAAATTTGGGAGGCGGATTTTTTTCTCTCGATATACCTGATCTTAAAAGAGAATTGTTGGATGATACTCATAGCCCTAATTTCTCTAAACACCATGGTATCAGTAAGATGTATACAGATTTGAAGGAACATTTTTGGTGGGACAACATGAAGAGTAACATTGTTGATTATGTTTCAAGATATATGGGTTTTCAATATATAAAGGCTGGAAGACTACATCCAAGAATAGTCTTGAAAACTCTTCCCATACATGAGAAGAAATCAGATGATATTACAATGGACTTTTTCATGAGGCTACCAAAGACTCCTAGAAGAAATGATGTAATATAGGTCATTGTTGATTGTCTTACCAAGTCATCACATTTTCATTAAATAAGAGAAGAATTACCACTTGAACGTTTAACAAGACTATATATTAATGAATTTGTAAGACTTCATGGTGTAACCCTACTGGTTGATTCAGATTTTGATCTCATTTTTACATCAAGATTCTAGAAAATTCTTCAGAAATTCCTAGTTGATGAACTTCGTTTGAACACTGACTTCCACCCTCAAACCGATGGACAATCAGAACATACTATTCTATCATTAAATTCATTGTTGAGATCTTTCTCACTTGACTTTCAATGTATATGGGATCATTATTTACCATTGGTAGAATATTCCTATAACAATTTCTTCCATTCAAGTATTTTAATGTCACCATATAAAGAGTTATATTGGAAGATATTCCGTACACCAAACTACTGGGATGATGTTGGTGAAAGGAAACTCATAATCTAAGAAATATTTTATGAAACAATAGAAAATGTGAAGATTATCTAAACCCACATCAAAGCATCTAAATGTATTAAAAAGTGCAATGTCGATAACTCATGGAAGGATTTGGAATTTAAAGTAGTAGATCATGTTTTCTTGAAGGTATCTCCATATAATGGTGTTACAAAATTTGATAAGATTGGTAAATTATGTCCTTGGTACATAGGAACTATATAAAATATAAAATGCATTGGATTTGTAGCTTACCGTTCAGCAATGCCGCCAATTTTCTCCAAATTTCATGATGTGTTCCACGTATCACTATTGAAAAAATACATGCCAGACCCAAAAAATGTTCACAACTATGATGAAATAGAAATGGAACCTGATCTATCTTATTGTGAATAAAATATCAAGATTCTTTAAACTAGATAACATGTGTAGAGAAACGGGATGAGTAATCTGGTGAATGTTCTTGGGAGAAACCATAAAATGGAAGAGCCAATGTCGAAACCAAAAGAACATTTGATGAAGAACAACCCAATTATTTTTATGTAGTAATATTCCGTAAATTTAAATGATTAAATTATTTTCAGGAGGTAATAATTTAACACCCCAATCTTCAATGGTATGCTTCTCTTTGATTAATATAGTAGCTTGTGTTGTATGCAACTCCGAGTTCTAGAACAGCACATCCAATCAAACTAGACATTTAAAAAATAGTTATGAATTGTAATACCCACTTTTTTAAATTTTGTAATTATTTTGTTCAAAAAGGAATTCATTTTTGGATTCCGAATGTCAAAATTATTTGAGAATGAATTTATGGTATTTGACAGAAAACATTATTTTTTTGTGAATAGTGAAAAACAATACATTATTGTTTAAACCCCAATTTTTATTTAAATAATAATTTTTAATTTAAATTTATTTTAAAGATACATAATCCCTATATTAGTATAATTTAATTAATTATAGTAATTTTATAATAATATTAGATATATACATTTTTATTGAACTTTTTATCGTCTTCTAACCACCTTCTAGACACATTTGCAAATTTGCATAAAATATAATTTTATCGCTTCTTTGAAATTAATTTTAAAAATCCGATAGAAACAGTTGTAATAATTAAGTAAAATTTGGTTCAATAGGTTGAATATAATTTTTCGGAATAATACCATTTCTATTTTATTTACCATGGTTAAAATAAAATAAGTTAATTAATGGTAAAAATAATTTTTTGATATTATAAAATTACTACAACACACGTCCTATTTTTAATGAATAAGTGTTTTTAGACCAAAATAAAACTTAGGAAAAAAATATGATGTTTCTTGATCCACTTGGTTTAGATTATTAAATTTATTATATTTTTATTAAAATAAGTGTTAAAAGTGTTAAGTTCAAATTTTAATAACTAAAAAAATTTTAATATTGGTTTATAAAAAAGAAAAATTCAACTATAAATATTAATTAGAAAGATAAAAATATTAACTACATCATAGTATTTTATTTATAACTTTTAAAAATTATATAATTAAATTTATTTATGATGCAATGATGATGCAGTAATTACCTTATTACTGAAAGATTAAAATAACTAATATTATAGATATTTAAATAATTTATAAATTGAAACTTTTGATGCCCTCCACAAATCTTCACGGTTCATGTGACATGTTAGAGTTTATTTAATGTATTTTTTTCGAAGGAATAATGTTTTTATGACAATAACCAAAACCAGATACTAAATAGTTTCAAAATTGACTTAAATGTGTTTTTAAAAAATTTTTGATTTTATTAAATTATATAATTTTACTAAATATCAATGATCATAAAAATTACTTATATAATGTTAAATATGTTATTAATTAACTAATTGAGGTTCTTTGAGTATCTATTAGTAATTATATAAACCATGTATTATAAAAATACAAGAAGACACGGTAAAAGACAAACTATTTAACTAAGGGTAAAATATAAATTATAAGGTTAATATGGTGATATTAGAATGTCTAAAATCTATTGGTTGAGAGGATTTATACCCATACCCATATTATCCTCTAAAAATTTTATTTTGAGCTATTAGAAACTGAAAATAAATTTTTAATAAATTAACATTTCAAGAGTTTACTAAAGATCTCCTAACGTCTCTTATAAAAGGGTATGCACCCTTCTCTAAAATTCACACCTCCAATGCCATTCTGATCAAAACAAACCCTTCTATAATATCTTCTCAGCTACCCTCATATCAACCTAGAGGCCTTACTTTAATCATAAACCTATCCTAGGGAGTTCTTTTTTCAAATCAAAAGAAAGCACCCGAAGTAGATGTAATTATTCAATCACCTATTTCAATGTTCATTTCTTCTTCTACATCCTATTTAATTATTATTTCCATATAAAATAATAACATCAGTTACTTATACATAATTATATGTTATTATAAATATGTTACACCAATATTCATTATTATATCTATCCTATGAAGGACAAAGTCACCATACATGTGTACGTACGGCTTACTATCTCCACATCACTGTGTTGTTTGTTATTCAACACTTCATTATTTGGATTAGTATAACAATGAGTATTATTGATGTAAATAATAATTTTAACATGTTAATTACTCTTCATATATAATATACCATCAAATTAAATACGATTTCACCATAATTATTTGTATATTTTCTCTTGTGTGTACGTACGGATTACTGTCTCCACGACGCGATGACATTTCATTCCCCATCGTAACCATTGAAGAATAATTTTCATTTTATGATTAAATATTTATGTTTAGGAACATAATATAAATCGAGATATGATTCAAATATATCCCATATATATAAAATAGGACTTACATAACAAAACATATAAAAGAAAACGAATCAGTTAACACTCGAAACAACGACACTATTGAAATATTATTATCAATGAAATATTAGAGGATCATATATGATATCATATTTATGTATTTTTTTCTATTATAATTTAATAAAAACACGTTATCCATTATACTGGAGGTTAATGTACCCTTGACTAAGGAATATTACAAGGTAAGGGTTAATTTTACAAAATCTGTGTTATCTGAGGATGTTTGTACGTAATTATCTACTATGATTTCATTGTCTACCACATCTATGTTTCTTAGAAATATATTTAAAAACATTTTAACTATTTCATACACTATGGTTTCAATTCATTTATACCATTTTTTTTTTTGAAATTATATAAATTATTTTGAAATGAATCTTTCCGTCATTTTCCAAACAAGGTCCTTTATGAACATTTTGAAAAATTAATGAAATAATGTTTTAAAACTTATATGGAGGATGCGGCTATTTTACACTGTTATAACACCTTTGAAGCCTCCCTTAAAACTTATATGAATATTTTCAAAATAAATGTTTACTTTTATAATTATGATACTTCTAAATGTTTTTAATGTATAAATATATATTTCTCTTAAATAGTTTTCAGATTGATTTCATCTATGTCAACATCTATTGTTGGATTTTATATTAAATTGAAGTTTTTTCATTATGATACAATATTCAATATTTTATTGACATTTTTATGATATATTTGACTGTTAATGTACTATTTTAATGTCATTCATAGTTTATGGTTAATGTATTAACATTTTTAATGCTATTTTAATATAAATGTTTAGGTTATGTTTCACCCTTTTCATATGAGGAATGTATTGGATGTTTTATGTGATGGGTGGGGCTCACTATAGCCCCTCGATTAATTAGTAGGTCTCATGAGAGAAACTAGTTTCTTGGAACAAGGCATGTAGAAATTTTTTATTTTTTGTCTTGTTACGAGGCCTTGACTATGTGGTTATGATGTATGACATTATGCATTCCATCATTACAAGATTAGATATTGATATTACATGTGATTATTTGACTAAAGGAATATCCATGGGAATAAGAAAGTGGATTTTTTTATTTATTTTTTCCGTATTAAATTGAATTTTAAGTTTAACCGGATTGTGTTTTAGTATTATACATTGCCTTAAATGTTTATGATTATTTTTTATAGTTTTTTCTATATTGATATCCTTATTGAGAAACTGAGCTCATCCCTTAATTTTTTTTAATTTTTCCTAGGATGTGAGGAAGAATATTATGACTGACTAGAATGGATAATCTAAGGGATATGAGTGTGTTAAAAGGAGACACAATGTTTCTTTTTCATTTCACAATGAAATGTAAAACATATGTATGTATATAGTACATCCAAGGATATTAAACTGACCGGTCTTTCATGACATTATCTATTTTGATCATGCCAATGTTATGAAATAATGCACTGACTCTAGGTTACTAGGGTCGAGGCATTACATGAAATTAAGGATTGGAATATTCAAAACATTTGGACTAAACCATTGTTGGAAGCATGTATTTTAAGGTATGTGTGAACTCTTAATACCATTCATGTCTAGATTCTTTTAAATATTTATCATATAATTCTAATCCTTTTGAAATAGGTATGTTTCTAAGAATGTATGGGGTGAAATTAAACTCATAATTCAACCTCATTAATTTAAACACCATTGAACCTAAGGTAGGTAGTCCATGTGATTAACACATATTTATTTGGGTTCTTAGCATGATTGATTAGAAATATTATGTGTCCCCAAAATACATATGCTCGATGTTTGATTTCATAAGTAATTTTGATGAATATAACTCTATATATATATGATGTGATATTGATCATTCATCTTGTATAAATGTATTTCATGTGTTTTTCCTCCATTTTCTATAGTTTATCATGCAGGTGAATCCATATTTACTCTATCCTAGGAAGAATGCTTCTAGAATTTGGCTGATAATAATTTGGAATAGCCCTTCATTGTGAAAGTGTCAGACATGTTTTTGAACTATCCAATTGACCCACACTTGTCATGGGGTGTGGAAAAATAGTATTTTATATTAACAAAGTATAGTTTAGTTATTAACCCTATGTAATCCCATGAAGAGGAGTACACACAAAACAACTTTTTAAGTTTTAATTAGAGTAAAAATTTTGAGTTTTTTGAATTAATTGGTTTTTATTGAAATAAAATAACTAAATTAATAAAATGATTGAAATGGAATTTGAAACTCATGTGTTTTAATAATATGATATGAGAATGCTGATTGGGTGGGGGGTCTATTTTCCAATTTCAATTATATATTTATTTTATTTAATTTAATCCACTTCATCATACATTATTAAAGTGAGATTACATGATTTTGTTTCTCTCACTCCATTGGTAACATTGCGATTGTGGGATATAACAATACCAATATCTCAGTCTATTCTATTCTCCTTCCATGTTTGATAATGTTTCATTTAATATCATCAATTGACTTGGGAAAGACTCTACTGGGTCTTTTTTACCCCAATAAATTAATAACATATGTTACCACTCTCACTTATACTATAATCATTGAGCACACCACCACTAAGCCAAATTATATTCTATATTATATAAACCAAAAACAGTGGAGGTTGATAATGATCATTGACCTAAGAAAAATTCAATAATCGAATTAATAACCAAATATGATCGCATAAGATAAAAAAAACTATATGAATTTGAAGACACTGTCTCATAATAAATAAAGGGAATTTTTTCAATTATATCTAAGAAAAAAAACATTACAAAATATAAACCCAAACCTTCCTCAATAACTCAAATATTTACCCCACCATGGTATGTGTAATTGAGATAAATGGGGAAGAAGAAGAAATAAAAAAAATAAGAATAATTAAATAGATAATATAAAATGGTTATGTTTCTAGCCTCCCTTGATTGTGATCTACTACTTGGTTCCCCTGATGAAATGTAATGGATTGGACTAATTTGGGAGGAAGAATCCTTCCTCCTTTTATATGATAGAATTTTTCCTTCAAGAATTGACACATTGAATCACAAATAAATGACCCATTCATGTGTTTCATCCACCATGATTGATTTTCATAAATGTATTTATTGTAACCCCTAAAAATTTCATCATATTTGTTAACTATATTGATATTTATGGTAGTTTTACTCCATGAATTTATTCTGCCATGTTAGACCCTCCATATTTCAATCCCCCAAATTATCATGCATTGAAGGACAGTTAAATGGAACATTAGCTTGTGGACTCCTTCATAAATATTGTTCCTCAACGTATTCCATGTACACCCTCTAAATTTAAGAGTATTTGGGCCCTCCAATCACGATATATGTTCCCAGAAACACAATTATCTAGATCTGTGAATAGTTTTCAAGGCACTATTTTGTGCTTCTATATTGTGAATTTAGGTTTGTGTCCATACAAATTAAATGAAGCCAAAAAATATATATTATCCTATAAATAATTTCATTATTTAGAGTAGTAAAGTAAATTTAATGGATGAAATAGAAAAATTATATAATACTATTAACAATCCAGAATGGTCGGTTTTTACTATTAAGCTAAAAATATAACAAAAATCATAAAATGTGGAAACCATTATTAAAACAAAACATTGGTTGGATTTAAAATATTTAAATTCATTGAAAAATTATTGAAAATATTTTTTCTATCACCCATCAAGGGGTTTTTTAAGAGTCTATTTAACATTCCTTCCATTATAGAGATGAGCATGTAGAGTTGGTCTCTAGTGACTGAGATTAAATATTTTACTTGTGTGATGTTACTATTATTAATCTATATTTTTTTTAGGTTTACAGAATTAACAACTATATCATATGATATTATGTTAAGGAATGTTCTAGGTATCCAACTGGTTCTTCTACTCACACCATACCTGGGTATGTTATTGTGCTTATAGATTTCATTACATGGTATTTGGTGATAGGAAATTTTCGCTATGATGGACTATTGATTTGGTTCAGTAAGAGGATGAATGTTCTACAAGATATAGAACAGACTATATGTATACATCTTATTTTTTTCTTGGTTATTTACCTCATACATTGATCTATCATAGGATTGGATCCTTTTTTGTTTTTTAGTCTATGAGAAAGACATTCCAACTGTAATTTTATGAGCTGGTACTTATTTTTTTTATGCTAAATGGGTGTTTTATTGATTTATTCATTACTAATTGACTCTTCAATTATCAACCTTATTATATACATCAATTATATTATAATGAGGTCATATTCTCACAATTATGTTCTTATTAGACCTCGATGCTATTCAGAAAGCTCTAGAATACATGGAAGCATGCATATGGATATCTTCCTCTCCATTCTAGACCTATTGATTTGGTTTGTGGAGACAAAAAATGGTATTAGAAAACTATTTTTAGTAACATTTTTCCATTACTTTACATGATTTGGAACATTTTACACATCATTTTAGATAGTTGGGGATCATTTAGGAGAACTATTCTTGTTTCTTTCCAGTACAGAATTGTTGAAATTTTAGATTCCAAAAAAGTGATAATTTATTCCCTAGTTCTTCGATATGATATTGGATTTAGATTAATTTTGGGAGATGCTAATGATTTTGGTATGCAATTTAGGGTTTTTTGTGAAAATTGTTCATGTTAATGTAATATCACTTTCTATATCCATATTGATGGAAATAGATAGATCCCATATAATTAAATACACATTGAAAATATAATATGTTGTTCTTTTATTATTTCTTGCATTCTTTTATTTTATCATCTATATTCTGTCCTTGAGATTTAGTATATTTTTGATGCTATCATGTAGATATAATAGTCTTTAAATATGTTATGTGTAGTTATTAGGGGGTTATGTCTTGTTTTTAGTAACAAATTACATTGAACATAATGTAATCCCTCATGAGTTCCTATGATTTTTTATCATTATTCTAATTTTAGTTTTGGTATTGGTATAACGTTTTATTAGAAATTTAATGAAATACAACCTCATAGTTTTCTTGCAATGATAGTTGAATAAACTTTTCATGAAGGGTATGTAGGTGAGAATGCCCACGTGGTTATTCTAGCAGCTCAATGATTTGAATTGATCCTATCAGGACTCTTCTGGATAGTAACTAATTAGGGTGACAGAGCATACATGGGAGTGTGGATGATATATGGCTATGATCTGGACTTCAAACTCTAATTTCCCATATCATTCCATGTAACTGGAGGCCCTCAAGGCATATAGGATTAGAAGGAAGTCATTTAGAGGATCATCAAACTGGTGGAGACCTCGAAGTATTGAAATTTAATGCTTTCCACCATTATACATCAATTAACAGCTTGATAGTGGTGGTAAAATGCATTTAATGTTGGAAAATGAGAATGTCTTATATGGGAAATTTTTGAGGGCATGTTATTATAGTAGTTATTCCCAATTTTATTAATGCTAGACCATGATTAGTAGTTCATATATCTCAAGTAGGTGTCAGTTTCAATGTATGCCTATCCCACACAATTCATTGAGTCGGTCATATTTTCTCCTCTTCTTTCTAGGAACTTGTTGTAGAAGAATGGGATGTTTGAGATCAACCATCATCTAGTGCTAAAGAATCGTCTTAGAAACCTTGATCTAATGAAATATACTATACTTATTTTTAGATCATTTAATTTATTTGACGGAATCAAGGAAGATATATTTATAGTTCCTCTTCCTTCTTCCAATGGATTGAAATGTTATTTCAATAATGTGGTATAGATTTCTGTTCCTAAGAAAAAGAATAAAAATTCAGAGGATAGACTATAGGGTAGTAGTAGAAAGTAAAATGATAGAATAGGTTATTAAAATCCATCTTTGGTAAATGAATATTGTGTGTGATATAACTACGAGTGAAAAGGAAATTATCTTATGTAAATTCACATTTCTCTCAATCCATGTCACAGATGTGGTATACCAATAATCTAAAGTTTTTTAGATCCATGGACTCACAACTACACAATGAAATATTATTTCATGGTGTGGGTGTTGAACATCAGTATTAGTTGCAGATAATATAAGGGTATATGAATTTGGTTACTCTAAATCCAATGGGGTGTCCGGGATTTGATTCTAAAATATATAATATAGTTTATCATACTTTGGATAATAGTGGAGAGTGACCATTAATATTTTTATGTTAAATATGGATTTATTCTACACCATATACTAGTTTTTCTAATATAGTTTCATCCCATTAATTCATATTTTCTCTGGTGGTTTCTATATTAGTCATAAAGATTATGTTCTATTTTGAGCTATTATGTATCAATACACCCCTTTGGAATAATGTGGATCATTTTTAAATCAATCAGTATTGTCTAATAGTACTTTTGTCTTTGATCATGGGATAATCTTAATAAATAGAGATTTGATAGGTTTCCATGTGATATTTGGCATGGACTGGATAACAATCCACTATCCACACAAAAATTGTTATCATATAAAAGTCAATTTTATTTTTAATATGGGGGAATTTATTGATGACCAGTGAATGTGATGTTGAGATTGGATGAGATGTACTATATATTTGTTAGATGTAATTATTTTTGTCACAATTTATTAACATGATCCTCTTATAGAACCATATATAGATTCACTTTGCATTTCCCTATGTGGTAAACTAGTATCAAGATGTATTTTTGGATGAATTATTATGGTTAGAACAACATAGGGGAATGCAGTTCATGATTGGACTCATTCTTGTTACCTGGACTATTTTTATTCCACCATATCACATGACACCAACTATGTTGAAAGTGTTCAATATAAAACTGTTAGTTTTTCAAAACAACAAGTAAACCATGTATACTTTATCAATGTATTACCTTTCACCTTTAGGAAGTAGTAAAAACTCTTCACTGAATAAAATATCATAACATACCCTTTTGTAACAAAAATATTACCATAAAACCCATATAAAGAATACATAACATATAACGGTAACTTGAGACATAAACATACTTAAATGGAATAACCATACGGTCGACTTTCACACATATCACTTAATGGAATAGCCATACGGCCTACTTCCATACCCAATGCATTGGAAGTTATAATGTAACCACCCATCCTGGTATTCACGACACCACATGTCATATGGTTTATCACGTAACCACCCGTCAAATGTCCAAGTACCATTATAAAATCACAAGATATAAAACAAATATAATGGAAAGAAATCATTTCCACACTTGCGTATCAGGTACGCTATCGAACATAGAAACCCCTTTAAAGTAAAATTAATATTCAATTCTAAAATATTAATAAATATGAAAATGTATTATTCTTTATTTACCTAGGATGTTACATCCTTCCCCCCTTCTGGTAATTGTGTCCTCACAATTTTATTCACTTATCAAAATAAGTGGGGGTATTTATCCCTCATAGCATTTTAAGATTCCCATGTTGCCTCTTCAACCATATGGTTTTCCACAAAACCTTTACCTAGTGAATTACCTTGTTTCGCAACACATTCTCTCTTCGGTGAAGAATATGGACCGGTTGTTCTTTATAAGAGAGATTCTCTACCAACTGAACTACCTATGGGCTCAAAACATATGATGGATCTGGCATATACTTTCTCAACATCGAAACATGAAAAACATTGTGTACCTGAGATAAACTCGGAGGTAATGCCACTCTGTATGCAACTAATCTAACTCTATCCAAAATTTCATATGGTCCAATGAACCTTGGACTCAGCTTACCTTTCTTACCAAATCGTATCACACTTTTCCACGGTGAATCTTTGAGAAAAACATGATCACCTACCTCGAAAGATAGATCCTTCCTCTAGTTATCGACAAAACATTAATGTCTACTCTGAGCTGTTCTCAGGTGTTTCTGAATCAACTAAACTTTTTCTGCCATATCTTCTACCAATTCTGGTCCCATTAGCTTCCTTTCACCCACTTCATCCCAAAAATCTGGAGTTCGACACCGCTTCACATATAATGCCTCAAATGGTGCCATCTGTATACTGGAATGAAAACTGTTATTATATGAAAATTCAACCAAATAAAGATGTTGTTACCAACTTCCTTGATAATCCATCAAACAAGCACGTATCATATCCTCCAATGTCTGAATTTTTCATTCTAACTACCCATATGATTGGGGATGAAAAGTTGTACTAGAATTTAATTTAGTACCCAATGATTTCTGAAGGCCATACCAAATGTTAGAAGTAAACCTCGAGATGTCTTCGGTAATCCCACAACAAAGTCCATGGATATATTTTTTCATTTCCACTCTGTCACTGGTAATGGTTGAAGCATCCCTTTCACTAACTGCCACTCTGCTTTAACCTTCTGACAAGTCAAACACTTCACAGTAAAATCAGCAATATCCCTTTTCATTCCGTCCAACCAGTAATACTACCGAAGATCTCAATACATCTTAGTACTTCTTGGATGAACTGAAAAAGAAGAACTATGAGCATCATATAACAACTCTCTCTTCAACTGTGAATCACAAGGCACACATAATCTCTTCCCAAACCTCAAAACACAATCATTATCAATTTTGAATTCAGGCAACTAAATCTTATGAACCAGCTCTACCTTTTTCTGCAACTCACTATCTTGCTTCTATGCTTGATTGATTCTTTCTGATAAAGAAGATTTCACTGATAACTGAAGCAAAATAGAAGAACTTCCCACACAAAAAACTTCCATGCCAATGATCATCAAATCAAAAACCAAAGTATCTCATTCCAAACGTAGCATGGTTAAAGAAGCATTACTATTTAGACTCAAAGAATCGGCCACTTTATTTTCTTTTCCCGGATGGTAATAAATTGTACAATCATAATCCTTGATTAATTCTAGCCATCTCCTCTGTCTCATATTTTCAATTCTTTCTGAGTGAATATATACTTTAAACTTTTGTGATCAGTATATATTTCACACTTTACACCATACAAATGATGCCTCCAAATTTTTAGAGCAAAAACAACAACAGCTAATTATAAATCATGTGTAGGGTAATTTACCTCATGAGTTTTCAACTGATGTAAAGAATATGCAATTACCTGACCATTCTACATAAGGAATCAAATAATTCCTTTCAATGAAGCATCACTGTATATAACAAACTCACCATTCATATAAGGAAGTTCCAAAACTGGAGAATTCACAAATATTCTTTTCAACTCCTGAAAACAATCATCACATTCTTTTGTCCAGATAAACTTAACACCCTTTTGAGTTATCTTAGTCATTGGACTAGATAACTGTGAAAAATTTTCATCAAACCTTCGGTAGTAACCTTCTAAACCAAGGAAACTACGGATCTCGGTTATATTTGTGGGACTTTTCCATTCTTCAACAACTTTTGGTTTACCAAGATCAACAGTTATGCCATCTTTTGAAACAATGTGACCATGGAAAGAAATTTTTTGTCACCAAAACTCACACTTGCTAAATTTCCCATACAATTTATTTTTATTAATGGTTTTAAAAATAACACATAAATTTATTTCATTCTCCTGTTTACTTTTAGAAAACACCACACAATCATCAATAAAAACAACCAACATTTTTCACCTGATTGAACTGAGCCATCACTACTGCAAACTGTTTAGTTATGATTCTGACTATCTCAGGATACTGATTTTAAAGGTCATTTCCCTCTATATGCCTTCCCAGAAAAGCTGTTCTGTTTCCCCTATGAAAAACCATTCTTAATAAACATGTCTCAGATGAAGTAACGTGGTAATCTTCAAATGCTATATCATTTAAAAAAAATATTTTTGGATAATCATTTAATATAATTCTAACTCATAATGTTATCTAAACTGATCTCTGATACCAACTATAAGGCCCCTTCCTTAAACCTTACTTAATATTGAATTAAATGAATAATTCACATTGAGGATCTTTTCAGGTATAGAGTTTTAGAGAATTATGACATAACTATTACATCTCAAAATATTACAATGTAGACACTTATACTAAGTTTCCATAAAATAAAAACTCTTAAAAAGAAACATGTCTAGTTCCACATTTTCGATATCATGACTTTCCCTTGATCCCATCCTTGACCCTATTCCACATTATGTCCTGTGAAAAACATTTCAAAAAAACTTGGGGTAAGCATAAATAGCATAGTAAGGGATACTCTAAGAATGAAAACTGTTAGTTTTTAAAAACAAAAAGTAAATCTTGTATACTTTATCAAAGTATTACCTTTCACCTTTAGGAAGTAGTAAAAACTCTTCACTGAATAAAATATCATTACATACCGTTTTGTAACCAAAAGATTACCATAAAACCCATATAAAGAACACAAAACATATAAAGGTAACTTGGTACATAAACATACTTAAATGGAAGAACCATACGGTCAACTTCCAAACATATCACTTAATGGAATAGCCATACGGCCGACTTCCATACCCAATGCATTGGAGGTTATAATGTAACCACCCTTCCTGGTATTCACGGCACCACCCATCATATGGTGTATAGTGTAACCACCCATCAAATGTGTAAGTACCATTATAAAATCATAAGACATAAAACAAATACAATGGAAAGAAAACATTTCCACACTTTGATCACAATATATCACTTAAATATATTGACATAACAAATCCATTATAAAACCCATTTTCAATACCAAAATACATAAAAGAGTATACAGTATTTATTTCATTTTAAAAACATTACGGCTTGCTGAGGAATCCAAAGACCAAATAATACTTGTGGAGGTGGAAAAGGTCATTTTCAACGTGTACGTTAAAAGAAACATTCCTTTTTGTCATTTAGAAAAACGCTTCGTAGAAAAAGATTCCTTTTGTATTAAATTAAAAGTCAAAGGGGTTTATATGCTGTATAAAAGAATGTTGTGTATAAAACAAAACATGCCTTAATAAAAATAGATTGAGACTAAGTCCCTTAGAAAGATAATTTTTTAAATAAAATAGATCTATTATATGTATTCACTATATTTACACATAATGAAAGTATAAATACCAGATTGGACATAATAATATCATGACATAATTTGAAAGTATGATATTAACCCAAAGAATGGAAATTGGGTTAAGAAGTTCCCTTATAAAGATCATCGTGTAAATAAAATAGATCTATTATGTGTATTCACTATAAGTACACATAAAGAAAGTAAAAATAAAACATAGGACATAATAATATCATGACATAATTTGAAAGTAGGAGATTAACCCAAAGAACGGAAATTTGGTTTAGAAGTTCCCTTACCTCGTGTCCGACGTGACTCGATTGCTCATTAATCTCCAGAATAATAAACTAGTGTTGATTTATACTTGATTAAGAACCATTTTCAAGCTTACTATTCCTTTTATCTCAATTATTTACATGTTATAAGCATTATGTAATCATTTATGTTAATAATGATTGTTTTGTCGATTTTTGGTTCTTAAGTCGAAAGTGGACTTCTTAAAATTACATGTTGTTCATGTGGTCAAAGGTTCATTATATCCATAATGATATTCATGATTTGGATATCATATATATCATATATATCCAGCATATACATTTATTAATAATATTACATAATCATTTAGAGGTAAGAAATGAAATGCACCGTTCATAGAGACGGTAAGCCGTACGTACGCATGAACGCTACTTTCATTTCTATGTCATATTAATGGAATTAAAACTAAATTAGAGATATGTATATTATAATTACAGAATTATATTAATCATTTATATGTAACATACATCATATATATCCATTATATATATGTACTTATAATAGTAAATTACATTTGGGGATAAGAAATGAAATGCACCATTCATGGAGACGGTAAACCGTACGTACACATGAATGCTACTTTAATTTCTATCTCATACTTTAATGGAAATAAATAACAATGATATAAAGTTATATTATAATTCCAGTATAACATCATATATAATAACTTTAAATCCATCCTTTATACGTCCCACATATGGCATTAACGAATCAAATCACTTTGAGGGGGCGGTAGTCCACACTTCCTAAAATAAAGATATTGCGTATACCCATAATGGAAGCCATAAAGGTATGCCATAAATGAAAAATACAGAAGCTTAAGGAAAACATAAACATATTATATATCATATATAAATATAGTGACATTTTAATGGCCACCTTTGAAGGTGTTAGAAAAATATTGAACAATCATCGTTTCGTGAGGCAGAAATTCGCCATCCACAGAAACAATATGTTCTTTAACCATTAAATGTAGGTGTGTGTAAGTGTAGCAAGAATTCTTCTTATAACAAAATACTATCATATTTAAGATACTGGATTTGTTACAAAAGAAAATAATAAAAAGAGTTTACGGGGTTGGAGAAGCAAAATAAAACAAAAGAACACAAGTGAAGACATTACCTTAAAATCGGGTAACTCTCAAAGATTTGAGCTCAAAGGCATCTTTGGGAAGACTTCTGCCCAAATTGAGGCTTCTAGGAGTAATAGAGGGATGTGTAGAGACAAAAATATCAGATCTTGTCCGAACCAAAGGCTTGAGAGGTGTGGGTAAGGAGGTAGAGGTGGGGTCCTTTTATAAGAGGAGAGGAGGGGCACTCTTGGAAAGTTAAGAAAAGATACTTTTTTATAAAATGTTTTTCGGATAAAAAGGGTCCCAAAATTATATATTTAGAGGATAAGGTGATAATGGTTTTAAATCCACCCATCCAATAGGTTTTTGACATGTGTCGGTCTTAGATTTTACATTATCATTTCATTTTATTTAAATCATTAAATAATGAGGTAATCGCGGCATCATCGTGGTGTCGTAAATAATTTAATTTATTTAATGTCTAAAAATTATAAAAAATATATCATGATGTAGGAAATCGTTTTATATTTCTAATTAATATTTATATTCAAAAATCTGACTTGTATAACCCCATTTAAAAATTGTTTTAGTAAAAAAACTCATGTTTGTGACATTTTTATTTTAACTTTAAATAAAAAGATATTAATGTCATTTTCCAACCAATGTGGCTCCATGGAGTCCCCAAGTTGACCCATGGATTTTCTTGGTCGGACATGACACATCCAATAAGGGTAAGACATCTGTCTAGGTGATTTCATATTATTAAAACATTACTTTTACCTTAAACTACACTAATTACCTCTAATCGCGATTAATAAACATAAAAGTTACTATTCACCAAAAAATTATTTTAATCTCACTGAACTGCATTATACATCTTAATGAAAGCCATGTATGTCGGATTTTTGAAATTCAAAACACAGAAGTGTTAAAGTTTCATTTAAATGAAAAAACTGTTTTTTAAGTACCACTTAGTGGTTTCACTATTCATCAAAAATTGATGTTTTCAGAAAAATACCAAAAATTCATCCTAAGCTATATTTGATATTCCGAATTCAAAAATTATGTCTATTTTAAAAAATTCAAAACATATAATTTTCATTAATTAATTTAATAATTAATTCCCGCTGTCAAAACAAATAGTGTGGTTTTATGAAACAAAAAGTATCAAAAGATTGAAACTAGTTTAGGTCCGATTTCCAAGTGAAATTAATTCCAACGACAAAAATTGGATTAAATTGTAAAAATATATTATAATTTCACTTTAAAACCAATTCAAAAGATATTCAAATTATATAAATAAATTATACTAAAAAGAGGTTTTGAATTAAAATACAACATTTTCACTATTCTTTAAAAAATGAACTTTATCAGAAAAATACCAAAAATTTACACAAAGTAAATTTTGATGTCCCGATTCTAATGAAGAATTTCATTTGGTCCAATGGAATGTATAAGAGTTACCAAAACATTATTTAATGAAGGTTCTCCATCAAAAGGCGATAAGTGGACCTTTCGTGAATATTAGAGTATATATGCCTAAAATTGAATTCTTTTCATATTTTAAGCCTTTACCCTTTATTGGATATATTTAAAAACATTTAACAAACATATATAATCATATTTTTTTTATTTTAATTCATTCCCGCCATTACAACGGCTACGTGTTAACTTCCATTTAAAATAATATTGTTTTATTACTTGTGTGCAACGTAAGATTTCAAAGAAACTCTTTGTTGTGTATCGGGTACGCTATCAAACATAGCAACCCCTTTAAAGTAAAATTAATATTCAATTCTCAAATATTAATATATATGAAAATGTATTATTCTTTATTTACCTGGGATGTTACAATACTATAACTAAATATACTTTTATTCTATTTAGATGGATATTTTATGGATCACTATGGATGGTCACATCATTCACTACTATGACAGTGTCAAAGAGGTGAATCATTAGTAATTAGATTGAGTCTATTATAGGAGACCTCATAGTGGGTGAATCTAATCTCGAAATTGCTAGTTATATTTTATAATAAGAATAAATAATATCCCTACTATAGGATAATAACTTTGGAGATAAATGAGGGTGAAAATGTTTTCTTGTGGGTGTTTACTCAGTCTAGGAATAAGCAATTGAGGAAACTAGGGAAATTGGTTCCACAATACAATGGTATATTTACGATCATCGAATGCATCAAGATAGTTTCATATAAATTAGATCATCCTAAAATTTATCACTGTATTAATAGTGTATTCCATGTGTCTTATATTTATGGTACAAGATTAATTCATCACATTTGAAAAATTGTGTTGATTTAATGTTAAAATGGACGAATATTTTATAGATCAATCTTTTGAGATTATGGCTAAATTTGGGAAGGTGTTATAAGGGCTGATTTTTTTTCTTGTTCGAGTGAAATTGTAGAAAATATATATAAAATAAGAAACATGGGTGGTGGGAGGAAGTAATTTGGGTATGGTGGAAAAATTCATCTATTTAAATATCTAGGGATACTTCATAAGGATGAGGATTGGTAATAGGGGAGACCTTTAACATAATATATTAAATTTATGCCACATTTTCATCTAATGAATTAGTTTTTAGATATGGTTTAAGTTATTATGTAATGTTAGATGTGTTTAGGATGAAATAAATGATAAATATTAAGGATAGTTAGAATTATATATCTTGAAAATTCTATGGTATCTTCATCTTCCAACCGGTAGAGACTTCAAGATCTTAAAAAAACTATAGATCACACGTACCAGTTAGTGGGTTCCAGGGTATAATCAGTTATGAAGAGAATACATCAGAAAAATGATAGGGCTCTTAGATAGTGGTGGTTAATTTAACTACCACTGGCTAACCAGTGGATCCAACTATATATCTTGTTGTACCACACTTAGATAGTTAATAAATAAAACTATGTTAGATAACATATACGACAAGAAACACCATGCTTACAAAGTAAGAAATATTACTATTGAAATTTTATTATTAAAAAATGGCCTAAATTTGTGGGTATTGTATATTTAACTAAATTATGAAATATATAGTAATTTACAACTATGTATTGAAAACTAAATAGTAAATAATCACTCAGTTTTTAGATGTCATTTTATTCATTAAAAAATAATTATTTTTCAAAAATGCTTTTTTTCTTTTTGTGACTGAATATTATAATAAATTTATTGAAAATTTTGACATTGAATTTTTTAAAAATGAAAAATTATTTAAATTACCATATTAATAATATATTTTGCGGATGATTTTGGATTTTTATGAAAAGAGTGAATTTTTATTAAATAGTAAAAAATATAGCTTTTTGTAAAACTTTCATTTCTTTTCAATAAATTTGGAAATTTAAAAGTCTCATTATTCATTGATTTTTTTATTAAATTTAATATTAGTATTATTTAATTAAAATTACTTTAGTACATTTTTTTAATCAACTTTCTATTCGATGCTGGTGTAAGTTCATTTTTGGACATAACATGTCTTTTAGTTCTAATTTTAGGTTATATTATTACACTTCTATGAATGTAATTTTGAAAAATGGATTCTATATTTATAATAAAGTGGTCCAAATTTGATAAATATTACCCATTTTTTGTCATTATGAATAGTAAATGTAGTAAATAATTATCACCACGTTATGTGAAAATTGGGTAATTAATGTTAAAAATGTTATGATAAAGATATGAAATTTAACCCAACACTTACATTTGTCATATTTTATGAGTAGAGTTTGGACAAAAGCATCCAATTCTCTAACAAATAACCTCTTTATTACATATTTTCTTTATTATGAACTTTATAATAATTGAGTAAATGATAAAGACAATAATTTCTTTTTATTTCTTTTAATAACTATTAAATTTTTAAAAATTGATTGAAAATTATGTTTGGTTATAAAATTTCATTTGAAATATAATTTTTTACCAATGTGATGTGTTTATGATTTTTATTCATGAAATAAATACTTTAAATACTAATGAAATGTTGACATGGTATTCATTAAATTAAAAGAAAATTAAAATAAATTGTTTTAAAAATATTAAAATTAATAAAATTAAATGAATAATTGTGTAACATGCATTTTAATGATAAATATAAAATTCTATATATTTTTTAAAGAATTATATTCAAGTTCAGTTTTGGTCATGTTGCTTTCAATGTGAAATTAAATGATTAGTTTCCCAAATAAAATCGATGATTTTTTATAATAAATAATCTTTTATTAAATGATTTAAAATTATAAAACATACTATATACAGTGATGTTATTGATTTTTTTTAAAAATATCAACCATTATCTATTTATTAGACAGCTTCCTTTTATCGTATCTATCTTGACACCTAAATAGTAAAAACATTTCTATTATAGTAATTTTTAAAAAGGCTTAACGTGTGTTAAAACAAATAGATAAGGAAAACCATAATCTAAAATTGTAAAACTATTATTTTCTGACATAATTTTCAGCCATAATCATCCTATATTACAATTATATTAGTTTGGATATTTTTTTCATAAAAATTAATTTAAATCAATGTAATATTTTAAAAATTTCTAAACATACCCCTCTCATCACTTATAACAGGGAACCTACTCTACAAATTTATTCAAAATTAAAAATATCTTTTTTAATACCTACCTAAATCCATTACATAAAAAACTTACCATGTCGTAGATGTACTTTTTTAGAAAACCCTCCTATGAAGGCTTTTTGTGTAATCCAAAAGTGGTTTTTAAAGAAGTGGTGTTGTTCTTAACCTAGAGTTTTATTTTTTTTTAATATTCCACATCCTCAAACTCATAGTCATCCATGATCATATAATGAAATAATTATGTAACATATAATGTGATTTTAACACATTAGTGCTGAAACATATATCCGTCACCTCTTCCTTCAAAATGGATATATAACCATATTTCGTGTGTATGATAGACTACCACCATGAGAACTAATGTAATTCTTTTTTCATCATCAACTCTGAGAACAATTTATGATGATGAAATTAATGTTTAAATAAAATATTCCTAACAAAATACTCATTAAAATTAATGTACCAGAAACTCTCTTACATTTACATCTATTTAATCAAGATAATGTCATCCATGTGTACGTGTGGATTACCTCCTCCATAGATTGGTGTGATTCATTTTTTATTACTGTATCATCATGATATAATATGTAACTATATCTTAATAAACAATATGATATTTTTCATGTAATTATAATTTTTTAGTGTTAAAATAATTATTACCTTATTTCTATCATGATCATTGATGAATAAAAATGTTATTCATGCATCCATATGATATAACATCTATATGCATATAACGTTGTTCATTTTCTCTATATATATTTCATGGTCAGTTTGAAAAGAATATTTATTTATTAAGAAGATCTTTATTTCCTTATTATTATTCTAGATTGATTAAATACTGACCTCTTAGTCAAAAAACAACATTCTGTATTAATTTTAGACTTATTATATAAATATCCTTATAATTTTGACGTGAACATAACTGATTATGTAACTATATATAATATGGTATTAGGTAAAAAAGGAATAATAATAATTATATATTTTATTAATCAGGAAAATAATTAACATATGTTTACTATTCAATATTTAAATTACATATGTGACAAGTCGAACTCAGGGTACGGTATTTCATCTCAATTTCCATTCATTAACGAATATTTTAATGTCAAGTGCCTAATTTTTTTATATGGTGTGTATACTAGATTTTTAAATATTATATGATTAATCAATGATAACTCATTTTATTTTGAGATAAATTTAATTTTTATTCATCCACACAAATTTTAATTGAATGTTACCAAGCAGTAAGGGGTTTTATGACTCAATTTCTTTTCATTGGGTTATATTTCTTCATCATTGTATTTGATATTATTTTATTTTTTGTGTAATGAATTTTCATTTTTTATGTTTTATTTTTACTTCTTTTATTTAAATTTACATTTGAAAAAAAAAATCAATTCATTTAATAAACATCACTTCAAATGTAAAATCTTTATAAGGGATTTTATATCAATCTCCACTCCCTTAATATATATTCGGTATTATGCAGTTATTTGTTGTTTTGATGTTTATATATTTCTCTATTGATATATTATTTCTTGAACTTATTTACATTTATGTTATTTAATGTTTCATTGGAAGTAATTTTTTATAGGGGTTTTGATTCAAAATACACTAAGTGGTGAGGTTTTATTTCATAATCTCATAATTATTCATGATTATTTATGTTTATGTCTTAGATTGTGGAATTACATGATCTTTATATATTAATCACAGACTATTTTATTCTCTAGTTTTTATTTCTATAAAGTATATGTTTTCTATTCAATTTTCACTATTTATGTACTCGAGGTTATGAACTAATTTCCTTTAAAAAATAGAATTTTTTCTACCTGACATGTGATCATTTCCTTCCATGTCGATATTTTCCATAAACAATTAACGAATAATTTTAATATTATTCAATTATTTATAAAATAAATTTTTACCCATGTCTAATAATTTTTAAAATGGTTTGGATTGAATATTAATTTCTTTTTTTGAACAGGGTAGTTTTTGAAATTTTAAAAAAGGGTGAAAAAAATGTTTTCATTTATCTTGTATGGCATGAAAGGAATTTCATGTCATTATAACTACACTATTATTTGAAATATTTTTTACATTTTCCCATGATTTTTTTCAAATAAAATGATTATTATAATATTTAGGGAATTTTTCAATTTTAATGAAAAGTGAAAAGGGTAATCTCCCCATGAAATAATCAATATGATATTTTAAATTTTCATCAACAATGATAACCAACATTGTAATGGATTTTATTTAAATTATATACATAAATATATATATGTGTATGTGTATATTACATATATAAATATCTCATTATACCTTCATTTAAGGGAATTATAAACTCTATAAGTTCATTTAACAAATGAATTATTTATCAAAAACTCATTTGATTGAAACATGATTCATGATTATGAAACCCACTTCTTTCCCTGGGAAATTATTATATTCATCCACATTATTGATTTCCTTTTAGTGGAACAGAAAAGAATAATTTTTTATGATGGTTTTCTGGAAATTGTGATCTTTTTCATTGGGTAATGCTTCTGTCTTATGAGACGTTATGTATGGGATTAGGGAATGAACCTAATAAACTATTAAATTATCTTAACCATGAGTTTGTTTCTTGGTAGTCGGCCATGAATTATTCTTATGAAATGTTTTCTGTTCTTTCCAGCTTCATATGTTTCCATGATCTTATGATACACTGTTCTTTATGTTATTGCTATATGGGATTATTCATGTTCCTTCTATATTACGATATCATGCCTTTGGATGAAAAGAAAAGATCGATCAACATCATTGTGAAAAAATGTATTGATGAGAATTGGGCATCCTATCCTTTTTTGTATTGGAATGAGATTTCTTGGTTAAATAATTTCATTTCGGGTTCGCTGTTTTTTAACATAGAAAATGATGAGGGTGACTTTTTTTATTGGTCTCATTGTTGGGGTTTCAATGTTGTACAAAATCATCCACATATGGCTCCCTATCTATTAACCTTTCATAGAAACCCCAAATGGTTTCCACGTCCATAACTTTGTATGGGCCTCTTTTCCAAAGGCAGGTGGTTGTTAGGGGATTTAGAAAAAATGAATCATAGGAATTCACATTTGTTGAGAGGATGGGTGGTCAGGCTCATCACACACTTTTGGGGGGAATTGTTTCTAACTTTGAGACTCTATTATATTTTTATGATTTGTTTGGGAATATATTTCTATTCCTAATACACAATTTTATACCATAATAAAATGATCGTAGGTTGAAACATTCTATGTGAAAACAATGAGGGGATCATTATTGAATACATCAATATGTAACTGGGGTTTTTCCTTGATTTCCATTTTGTGGGTAAATGTATATATGTTCATGTTATATATCTAGGATCTCCAATGTTTTTTGTTTTCTAGGGAGGCTATTAATATCTCAAGGATGGGATTGATCCATTATGATGAATCCTATTTATCCAATTTTATAATAGAAATAAAAACCCATGTTGTTCATTAGAAACATGAAGATTTACATCAAATATATATTCCATATATGTGGAAACATGGGAACCCAGTATTTGAGCTTCAACCATGAGGATGTGTCCTATGTATCTGAGTAATATTAGGAATCAGACATAACATAGTTTTATCACACCCCTGAGACTTTTCTCAGGGTAGATACCATGGTATATTGGGTAATTATATCATGACACTAATCAGGGCCTACACATTGAGGTTTCCCAAACAAGTGAAGATTCATTATTCCTATGAAGTAATCATTGAGGCTCCATAATCCCACAAGATCTCCACTCAGTATGAAAAAACCATATAGAAATTTATCAGCCTCATTGAATATGGATGTTGGGATTATGTGCTGGGAAAACCCTAGGGATGTTTATTATGTATATATTACGATAATAAGTTTTACTATGTATCCTAGTTATATAATGAATCAGATTCATCATAGTTCAATGATTTCTCAATCCACTTGTGGATGAGAAAAGATGGTCATCCCATGGGAGTGATTGGGTCCTGGTGGTTGGAATGTTAGAGACATGGAGGGACTTAAATGAAAGTGGATTCCCATTTGAGTTTAGTCTTTGACCTTAGGAATGAATACTACATATCCAAGATGGGGTAGTAATTAGGGCCTTTTTAGTTCAATGATTTCTCATTTCGTTTGTGGTTAAGAAAAGATGATCATACCATGGGAGAGATTGGGTCACGATGATTGGAATGTCATAGACATGGTGAGACTTACACTGAAGTGGATTACCATTTTAGTTTGGGAATGGGCCTTATGAAGGTGTCCTATTTATCTTGGTTATGGAATGAATCAATTTCCTCATAGATCAATTAGTTTGGGATTACATATTTAGGTTGCCCTTAAATTGGGTACATAACATAATATTCCACTGATCGGAAATTACACACTAAGGTTTACCTTCAACTAATAGAGTCATTGACGAAAATGAATTGATCATTATGAATCCCTAAGATGACGCGATATATGATCAGCATGAGAAACAATTGATGGAAAATAATTTGTCTCTTTACATATGATTTTGGTACTTATGTGCTTAAAAATCACTATTAATGTATTAATATAGATCATGAGACAAAGGAAGGTTTTCTATGCTTCCTGGGTATAATAGGAATCAAAGTCTTCATAGTTCAATTGGTCATACAATACATGTTTAAATTTCCCTTATAGAGGCTGGGAAAGATTATCAAATCATGGGATTCCCTCTGGGTATGTTCTACTTTTTTCATCACATTAGTTTATAGTATTCCGGAAAATACTTTATTATCTTCTTGACATGTCATATGATATATACCTAACATTTCCAATTAAAATGGAATTTTACATTTTAATTTTTGAGGGGATGTAACATAATTTGGATGGAATGTATGGTGGTGGTCACATGACCATGGCTAATTTGCCAGGAGGACATTGTAAGATCTAGTTGGCTGATCCTGGAATCAGTAACATGATCTTTGCTGACATTTTTTATGGCATTATATGATCTAGGTGACATGAGTAGGTTTCATTATGTAAATTTGATGACACACATGGAGATCAATATGAGAGTTAGTGTTTCATATATGGAAGGTGAAATTTATCCCAAGTGACTTTTCCAGGTGTCACTACTAAAGCCGGGTGGCATGTCTAGGGGACGTCATAAGATCTATTTGACATACCCAGAGGGAGCCATAATATCTATATGGATTTTGCTAAGGATTTCTTGAGAGCCATTAGACATTTCCAAATTCACATGTGAGACTTATCTTATATACAATGGTTCAAATGTTTGATTTGGGAAACATGTCTAGAGGACATCACATGGTTATGATGGCAAGATCAGAAGGTTTTATGAATCATGGGTGGCATGCATGGGGATTTTCATGTGACTTGATCTAAGAAGTCCAGGGGAGTTTACATGATCCAAATAGTATACCAAATGAGTTTCACATAGAATGGGATACATGTCTTGGGGTTGTCGCTTGACCGGGTAAGTTCATGAGAAACACATGAGGATCAATGTATATGTTCCTCTCATAATTTTCCTATATTTTTATTCATGGTTTCATATTTCTATTGTATATGTCTTATATTTTTTTAGTGTTTTATTGTTTTGAGACTTGCAAGATCAAGAATGTATATAGATTTATTTTTCTATGACCAACTAGAAGTACTTCGCGTGATCTATGAGTGATTATGTGATGTTCCTTTGCATGTTGCATGATTTCTACAACTGTTATATGAATATTACAATATGGAAACATATCGGAGTCATAAGATCAGTCACTCGAGAAAAATCTACTCGAATAGCAGAGTGTTTTTGTATTATGATCCAAAAAATTTCTATTCATTTTCTACGGTGAGTGGATGATTTATATGCCTTTCCAACTACATTATTTTTTGCTTCTCATGAAACATATGAGAAAAAATAATATGGAGTATATGGAGGGTAATGATGTCATTTTTTCAAGAAATTTTTTAAAAGATATTATGTGGGTATCTTGTGATTTTAAGTGACCACAAGAAGATCCCTTTAATACACCATTTATTTTATTATGGCCAATTAAAAGGGTTTTTTCTGAATCATGCTGACAAGATGATGGTCTTATATTTTTTTAATATGACTTGCCTATGAAATTCTTATAGATCAGGATGCATATTGAATGAAATTTTCAGGATCATTAATGTCTTTTTTAAGATATTCTGTGAGATAAGGATGGATTTTCCAGGGGTCTTTGCGATATTAACCCGGCTTGTCAAGGGGGTTTTCAAGGTCATGTTAATGTTTCACGTGTTTTTGACAATCGCAAGAGGCTCCCACAAATTTCCTTTTCATTCCATGATTATTTGGAAAGTACATTGGGGGTTCACAATAATTATGGGTTTTATCAATGAAAATATCTCCCACCCAATTCTTTATGCCTTGCATGGACAATAAAAGGTCATATAGAGATGAATGATAATTTCATGGATAAACCCTATTTATTTTCTTATGGAGTCAAAGGGGGGAATGATGTCACCTGAACATGCATGAGGCCCTTCACATGATATGGATGACACACCATGGTCATTCGTGTGATGTGGAACATATGTCCCTTAGGACCTAAAGAGCTTTGTGAACCGCCTAGGGTCCGTCACATGATCTTTACTAAATAAAGGAGGCTCCACTCATTCTACTCTTGATTTATTTTGATTATTTTACAATGGTTGAGGATCTTTAGAGGTTGTATGAGTGTTATTAAATATAATCACTCTACATATTGGTGATTCCTCCCATTATCATTACATCCACAAGAGGATCTTCCCTTTTGGATAATTTCCTCTAATATTCCATGGTATTTTGGATGGGTTTTAAAGCATAAATTAGTTGAAAAGTCATGTGAAATGGGGAAGTTTGTATTCATACAAACTCATTAAAACTGATTATCTTGGGTTGCTTTGTAATAAAAAAAGAAATTATAAAAGGGGCTTAACGGGCTCTTCCTTAGGTTATGTGTTTCACATGGATCATTTGCATGATCTTCTAAAGGTATCATGACCGAATGTCTTATAGAGGTTCATGAAATATGTGTGACCAAAACCACTTTATTATTATTTTTTGAAGGTAAAATAATTCACATATTCAGGTATTTGTTATTTTTTGATTTTTTTAATGATCTTTTTTCATGTATCAAAATATACCCGCCCCTCAGGAGTGATGTTCGCAGGGTCAAGGGATCAGTTCGGTGGAATTTTAATTTCCACCTAAGGATTTCAATCTATTTTCAATCGGTGTATTTGGAAATTTTTGATTTCTGGGGTGATGTTTGGTGTTACATGGTGTTTCATATAAATAAGGGACTGAAGAGAGGTTCAATAATCAGCTACTCAATTCTTATATATCTTGCTCCCTACTCCCGTCATGTAACCTAATTATAGAACTTCCCATAAGAACCCATCTAGGGACCTCACTGCATTTCCTTTTTCTGAGAATTTCTTTGCAATACATTTTTTTCCTAGTTTCCTTCTCAAATCATTCCAGGGACATATCATCATTTATTATTTTATCTTTTGTACATGTGTATGAATGATCATGTTGATGGTTTCATTTGATATGTTGACTTGATCGCATGATCATTTGACTATTGTGTGGCTCATGTGACCATGTAAATTTCATGGGATCTTTAATCATCAGGGGTTCATTGAGTTTTGTGATTCTTTATGATTTTTTGTTATCCATGAGATCTTCATAGTCTTGGTAATATGAGCATCTTTTATGTGATTGTGAATACACTTCGAGTACATGAGATTCAAATTGAGCCACTATTATTTTATGTCTTTCCATTGAAAAGATTCTATTTTTATCTTGAAAATATATTCCACATTCTTTTTTAATATGGGTTCTAGATCTCATCATATTAAGTCTATTGTGGCTAATTAATGGTCTGTCATTTCTATAAACCGTAATGTTGACCATCAACATTTGTGTGAATTCTAATAATAATGTTCTAAAATAGATTCTATTAAATGTTATCCCGAATAATACTTTATCAAAAATACTTCCTCTATATAGGTTTAGCTTTCTGAATGATATAATCATTCCTTCTTTAAACAAAAATATTCCATCTTGTTGGGTGCCAACTTCTCTTGACATTATTTTGAAGACAAATTTTGATGATGGATAACTGGTCTCAACTCAATCTCAGAGGTTGTCTTATATGTTGGAATATTCTCCCATAGGTATTTATGATAATGATTTTTCTCACCTTCCCATTACTAAGTCCTATTATAGTATATTATTTTATTCTCTGAACAACTTGTGTGGTTGGTGGTGTTCAAATAGGATATTTCTCCAAGTGGTAACTTCTCTGATGAATGGGTGTAGCTATTCCGAGTCAGAAAAAGCTTCTTAGATTTTGTGGACAAGTTATATTCTCTAAATCAATATTAAGTAGTATAGATTTCTCAATTTACTCTATATCGTCTATATAATAATCTTTAATAACTAGTTACATGTTAGGGTCCAAGTTCCAACTCATTTCATCTACACAAAGGGAGGTGGGAATCATCTTTTGAGATATCTAACAACTTGGTGGGATACCCCCTCTCAAAGAGATATATGATGAGTTCATTCCAATCACAATTATCTTGGAAGTACCTTTGCAGTCTAATATCTTTGTGAGATACATGCTCATCATTCTGAAGGAAAAGATAATTAATGTGTTAGCTATGTTCTATTTTAACTCATTCAAGTATTGGATCAATATTTTCTTCAGTCACAGTGGTTCTAGGTGGACTTACATTTGAACCCATTAGTGACCATCCTATAATTTGAATTAAAATACCTGTTAGTATAAAGACATATTGGTATATAGGAATCATACATCCTGGGGATATAAAGTGAACTTAGAGATCTCTCCAAGTGTTATCTTAGTGGGATATATTTTCGTGTTCCATAACATGTGGCTTTTTAAATAAGTGCACATGTGCTCAGGAATCTGGGATAGTATGTTACTGATGGTATTGTGGATATCTGAGCGAAAATGCGTTATGATGGTGGTTCCCACATTTATACAACTTTACTAACTATTGGTCCACATTGAGCAAGTCATCATATCTATTATATCAATGGTGCTTTCCAATTTTTTTATTTTTCTATATAGGGGGGAATTTCATTTTCTATCAATACTATAATAACACCGGGATCCCAAATTCTATTAATAATCCAATGTTTATTATCATTTATAGAGATGGGTCTATATCACTAGACTCTAATTGGGTTACCAGTGTGTTGATTCAATCAAATAACATTGATTTCTCCCCTTATCATGCACTGACCGGGCCAATCATTAGTAATGTTAGCGACTCTCTCGATAAAATTTCATTCAATATTTTCCTTATAGAAGGGTTACATTCATCCATAATGGAAAAAGTGAACATATTTGAGAAATATTCACTTTGCAAGTTTTCTCATCATTTGGTTTCACCCAAATTGTATCACCTCTATATTCGTATTCTGTGTGAGAAGAATGACACTCTAGGATCATTCTCCTGTATTAGAATATGTTGTTGTGTGAAGATGTTGATGATTAGATCATTATTCCTTCAGTTGACTCTCAATCCTTTTTTACTCAGGATTGTGCCTAGGCTTCTGTTGTAGCCTATTTGGGTAGTGTGCTAAGATGATAGGTTCATCATATGGATAACACATTCACCATAACTACCCCTATGGCTTTAGTGTTGATGGAGTTGATTAAATACTTGGGTAATACATCAAGGATTTTTCCTCATTGTAGAGATGACCATATCGATTAGAGGAAGAAATATGTTGAGGAAATCATCCCTCTAACACAATAAATTGATGTTTCCTCTATTAAATGGAGGATATATGGATCTTCCTATCCTATTTCTCTTCCATATCATCCTACATTACCACATTTTGGGATGCACATCCCATCATCATTAAATCATAGACATGTATCATTCCAATCTGGAAGAAGATTCACCCTTTAGTTTTTGAGACACCATGGTAAACATTTCATGACCAATTGGAACACATTCATTAGTTATTTAATGACTTCAGGTTCTATGAATTTCATCTCTAACCACTATAAAAAATCATGAGGCAAATTACCTGGACTCCGAAATATTTATCCACCAATGTGAAAAGTTTACTCAATCATAAAGATGTGTATCACCTTTTCGAATATATGAAGGAGGATCTGGTAGCATTGGAGTAGAGTCATATGTTTAAATCCAAATTTCTAGCCCATATGGATTCATGGACGATGAAAATTTGAGGATATGAAGAAATAATATCTCTAATAATCTCTTATAATTCAATATCATTATCCCCATTGGAAACAACAAGAAAAATAGTTGATTATTTAGCTACATTATTCGAGACACTTCATCCTAGGGTAGAAGCAGCAGAGGAGGGATGAGAGGCACTTAAACATTTAAAGGTTGCTTCTCACTAGTCTCTTGAAAAATTAGATAGCTCAGTGGATGAAATAATATTTTAGTTTGATCATCTACATGAATTGTGTTTTTTTTAAAAAAAATTAGAGTCTACAAAATGTGGAGATTCCTACTAGTTCACACTAACAAAGAATGAATTCTCTAAACTTTTCACATTGTTGTCAATTTTTTCTTTGATTTCTGACCTGATTGAATATTTTTAATACTCTGTTATATGAATCACTAATGACATGTGTTATTTTTATATAATCAAGTATTATTTAATTTCTATATGTGAATATTGAAATTTTACATATTCTTCTTGATAACTTCTCATGAATTCCCACAAATTGTATATTATTCACTAATATTGTTTTTCTTGATATATTGAGATTACATGATTTATAAAAGGTTATTTTGGGAAATATATATGTCCTTAAGATAGATTTATCTATATTTTTCTAAAGCCGATAGGCTTGGAGAGAGTATCATGATTTTTTAAAAGTCTATATGGTGGTCCATACAATATATTATATTCATGATGATGAAATCGTTGTTGTGTTATAGTTTATGGTCTTTTATCATGGACCTTATATTGTTTTAGTTTAGGGAGTTTTAGCTCGAACATTTTATCTCATTAGATTAGCATATTTTTAATTTGACTTTTGGATTCCAGTCATTATAAATTTGTACGTTTATTACATGATTAATGATCATGGAATATGATGCAGAGATGTCAGGAATGACCCAAAACACCCTATGGTGTTGAGTTTTGTCATGGTGTTTTCAAAGATATTGGGGATCATAGCCTCTTTTCAGGAATTATTTGATGCCTTTTGTTTTTAGGTCAAATACTTTATTCATAGGTATCAATACCAAAAAAGTGTGTCTCCAATATTTTTCAAGGGACATTAATTATTTACAGCTGTAATATTGGTTGAGGGAGAAACACTAGGGATTATAGTCTCACCTAGATAGTTGGAATTTGGGTGATATAAGTAATAACACCAAATATTTAGTCGATGGATATGGCATGGGTTAGGAATGCCATGTATGACCCATAACATCTTTGTTTTCTAGGTTCCTCCAATGTGTTGGAAGGGTTCACAAGGTTCGTATATTGTTTTCTATGAAGATTAGCTGCCTTTAGTTGTTAGGTAAATTACCGTATGCATTAATAGAAGGTTCAAACAAATATTATCTCAACTCCTTTCCAAAGACCATGAAAGATTTATATAGACTCCAACATCCAATTGATGATGTATAGTATCAAAGAAAGATATCCAAGAATGGTTCTTGCGCCCTAGGATTGTTCAGCTCTTAACATTGAATCTCGATCCCTACACCCTATGGTTTTGAGTCTCATTGTGTGGGACATCAAAGGTTTTGGAATGGAGTGTCAAATTACATTTATCATAAAGGGTGAAAATTATAGTGTCGTAATTTTGTGTATGTTGAACCCGCTTGGATATTCGTTTGTGGGTATATTAAATAATGGTTCCTAGTCCTTAGGATAAGGTGTTGATTTTCTAAAACCTTACAAAGAATGTCTCAAAAACCACTTATCTTCTACATTATGGCATATTTACATCAAGTATCACAAATATTATAAATAAATTTTTTAAAAAGTGACGTATTTGTTTGAAGACCATAAGTTCATATGAAGGAGATATAGGAAAACATTAATTGTAAAACAAAAGGTCTATTAAAGCCTAGTATCCTTTCCAAGATCCATTTACAATTTATGTTGAAACAAGACACTCAAATGATGCCTGTATGTTTTTGTAATGTCTAATATCTAAGAAGGTTTAGAATACCCTAAATGTTAGTTCACCTTATTGAGAAAATTTTCTCATATAAGGAAGATATTACAAATCATTACTCTTACATTTTTCTAAACTATGGTGGTCTATAGAGAATTGATAGGCTTTTACTCGGGCTATAGTGTAGACCCCATGAGATTTATTCCATTTTTATTTTCACTCTAATTATTTTATAAACTCTGGATATGAATATTTTTAAGAGTGAAGAATGGAATTTTCCTTAGGCCTCCCTTTTTGGGTTTTCAACCCAAAAAGTTTGGTTTATATTTCACTGGTATTTTATGGTCTTATGATTTAAACTATTACGGGATAGAGTTTATAGTAACACATATTGGACCAAAGTTTAGAAAGTTTAGGGACATGAAATGCATGGAACAAATATGGGGATGATATACAAGATACATACTTGGATACCCATGGTCAAGATAACTCTGACATCCTTTTGAGCTATAGTTGAAAATACTACAATTCACAGCTCAAGGTTCTCAATTCATGTGGAATGATATGATAAAATCATACTGGGGATCACCCTGATCAAACTGTGGGGTTGTGTTCATTCGCGATGATGTCAAGGCTTAAAGAGATCAGAAATATATCTCCGTTGAGTGATGAATTTGATTTATTAAGATAGGTGAATATGAAGGAGCTATATACATACATGTGTTTCCAAACATAGGGTCCCTTGAATCTAGGTTGTTGATGCTAAAATTGGAGGTGAACAGAAACTTCCTAAAAGCATTGAGGACAGTCTCCAAAGCAAGATCGTGAAGCTCTCGGAGCTCGGAGGCTGGCGCAAAAGGCCTCTTTCGTGGCCCATCGCGAAGCAGCGGGGCGGGATGGCTCTGCGAACCCCCTTTAACGATCATGACATGCCACAATGTAGTGAGGTGGGACCACCCCGTGAGCCCCGTTGATGTTCGCGACCTGCCACGAAGCAGCGAGGAAGGACCACTCCGAGATCACCCACTGAAGTTCGTGACCCCCTGCGAAACAATGAGAAAGGATGGCTCTATGACACCCTTTCACATTCTCAACCCGCCGTGAAGTAGTGAGGCGGGACCTCTCCATGAGCCCCTTTGACATTCGTGACCTTCCATGAAGCAATGAGGCGAGACGGCTCTACGATCCCACCTTTTACAATTGTGACTTTCTGTGAAGCACTGAGGCGGGATGACTCCATGATCCCCCCTTTTATATTTGTGACCCACCGTGAAGCACCGAGACTGGACCTCTCCGCCAGCCCCTTTGACGATCACGACCCGCCGTGAAGTAGCGAGGCAGGACCGCTCCGTTAGCCCCTTTGACGTTCGCGACCCACCGTGAGGAACCGAGTTGGGACGACTCCACAATCCACCCTTTGATGTTTGTGACCCACTATGAAGCACCAAGGCAGGATGGCTCTATGATCACCCCCCCCCCCCTTGACGTTTGCGACCCTCCGCGATGCACTAAGGTGGGACTGCTCCACGAGGCCCTTTGACGTTCGCGACCCGCTGTGAGGCACCGAAGCGGGACCGCTCTGCGAGATCATTTTACGTTCGTGACTCGCCATGAATCACCGAGGAGGGATGGCTCCATGATCCCCACTTTGATGTCTATGACTCGCCGCAAAGGGACAAGGTGGGACTGCTCCGTGATCCCCTTTAATGTTTCTGACCCACTTCGAACCACCGAGCCGGGAATGGTCGGTGAGCCCCTTTGATGTGCACGACCCGCCGTGAGGAAATTTTTTTTTTCACGCCTAGAAAACCCACCTTTGTGGCGCCTCATGCCTATAAATACCAGACTCCCCTCGAGCCCGAAGGAGGGATCCCTTGACCTTTCACCTTCATAGCTCTCAAATCGTGAAGCACTTCATGCTATGCGAACCATGAGATCCTCCAGGTACTCTTTCCCCGCGAAGTACCTCCCTCATGGCCTTAATTGAGCCCCTCTTCTGAGACGGATTCCTTTCTCAAAGCCCATGGGCCTTCGTGAAGGAAGGAGAACCCCAAGGGGACTCAGGTCTTCACGGAACCCTTACACTTCGCGAAGCACCCTCCATGCACATGTAACCCAAGTACCAAGGTGGGGTCACTATGCATCACGAAGCACCCTCCATGAACATGTATCCAAAGTGACATGGTCGGGTCACTGTGCATCATGAAGCACCCTCCATGTGCATATAACCTATGTAACAAGGTTGGTTCACTGTTCATTTCGAAGCACCCTCCATGTGCATGTAAACCAAGTGCAAAGGTTGGGTCACTATGCATCACAAAGCACATTGCTTCGCAATGCTATGCTTTGTGGGGCAATGCTTCGTGAATGACCTTCCAATTCGTGAATCTCCTCTCATATTCACATGTACCCTATCCATAGACTAGGCGACTTCATATCATGAAGCACATCCCTTCATAGAGTCCCTCCACTCTATGGGGCGCCGGAGCTTCCCAAGGCTTCTACCCCTGAACCCTTTTTCCCTGTAACTCATTTTCATGTGGGCCCTTCAGGTTTGCATGAAGCAATTTTCAGGGTCCCTTGGAGGATACTTCACGTTGTGTTACTTCCCCTCATTATTCTTAGAATACGCACGCTAACGACTATTACTTCTTCGCCTAGCCACACTAAAGTGGACCCCCTGATGGCTCGCCCCATAACACCCCCTAACCATGGTGTTTCATGTACCTTCTCTTCACAAAGGAGCAGAGGGTAATGGTTATATAATTCCTAGGTGTGTGGTGTGAACCCACCATGTTCGAGCAACATGACATTAAACTGCCAAGCACCCTCATCCTTAACACATGATGTAAAACTATGACAGTGCCCCACACGTCAGACTCGGTGTTCCCCCACCTTGCACATTCTATATGCCCACTAGTCTCCACGGGAGTGAGATCATTCCTCACATGGAATGACATGATTTTTGTTAGAGAATAGTCTTTCCGTTGGGAAAGGGAATCCAACCTAGTGTAAGCCCCTATATTTCCATGTAGGAGGTAGCATCCCTGCTCCTCCTCTCTTTCTAGGTGCCAAGTCCCTCTCCCACTGAGCATTGTCACAATTATGGCTTCCATCCTGGAGTAAGTCCCATCCTCTGTCACCTTGGGCCGCTAAGCATGTGTACGCCCCTATTTCCTCTTTGGTCTACTAACAACATTTAAGGTCCACTTCCCACAGATGCAGTTTTTGTGACGTGATCGTCAGGTCTTTGCTATCTCTTGTTTCTCACAACGCGCATGACTCACGTGGGCTTAGAGCAAGCACCAACCCGATATCCTCTTTGGGCAGCCTAGATTGTAAGCCCCAAACCCATTCTGAACTATAAGGATTTTGATCTTTACCAAGGCAAGGTTTGTAGGAAGCCTCTCTGAGGGTCAGGACCAACACCCAGTCGTTCCAACCCCCTTCACATTTGTTCACAAAACACATTTTGAACAACGAGGACTTTGATCCTTTCCAAGGTAAGGTTCGTAGGAAGCCTCCCTAAGGATCAAGCCCAAAACCTGGTTATTCCAACCCCCTCCACGTTGGTTCACAAAACCCATTCTGAATTATGAGTACTTTGATCCTTTCCATGGTGAGGTATGTAGGAGGCCTCCATGAGGTTCAATCCCAACAACCATTGGTCATGACTACCTCACATCGGTGCATCATGCCACATCCCACCTAAACTATGTGGACTTTGATCTTTGCCAAGGCATGGTATGTAGGAAGCCTCCCTAATATTCAATCCCACTATCCATTGGTCACTCCGACCCCCTTAACATAGGTTAACCAAACCCCTCCTGAAATACATGGACATTGATCCTTTCCGAGGAAAGGTACATAGGAAGCCTCCTTGAGGTTCTAGCCCAACACCTGGTCGCTCTGACCCCTTTCACATCGGTTCACCAAACCCCTCCTGAAATACTTGGACTATGATCCTTACCAAGGCAAGGTATGTAGAAATCCCCACAAATGTTCATTCCCAACAACTAGTCGTTCTGACCCCCTTCATGTCGATTCACCAAACCCCTCCCGAACTACGGGGACTTTGATCCTTGCCAAGGAAAGATACGTGGGAAGCTGCTCTGAGGTTCAATCCCATCAACACCCATTCGTTGCGACCACCTTCACGTCAGTCCACAAACACCTTGGGAATACTAGAGCATAAGCCCCACAACCATTCCGAAATACATGGACTTTGATCCATGTCAATGTAATGTATATACGAAGCCTCCTTGAGGTTCAATCCCAACACCCAGTAGTTCTGACCCCCTTCATGTCGGTTCGACCCTGTCCTACATGATGTTAAACTATGGACCTCAGTCATTGGAAAGAATTCGTGACCCCCATCTAGTGGGAAGCCTTCATAACCTAATCTGGAAGTTAGCCTTCATGACTCGATCTGGCGATAAGCTGTCATGACCCCATTTAATAGTAATCCGTTGACACCCTATCCAGTGGTAAGCCGTTGTAACTCTATCCACTGTTAAGACATTTAAACCCCCAATAGGCGGTAATTCATCATTAGGTGAACTACGTGAACTTTGATTCCCTACCAAAGGGATACGTTGGAAGCCTCTTTCAGACTCAAGCCCAATATCACTGTCGTCCTCGCGATGACCCCATCTCATTCTCCATCAACTTCATGGAACCCTCCATCATCAATCCCAATTCGTACTCAGGATTCCACATCTCAGTGTGATCATGCCACCCCATTCCCCATTCTGTTTAAAAGCATTTGGGAATCCAACCACACGTTGTCTTCAACATCAGTGTTCCCTCCAGGGGTTGCACCCTTCTGATCCACTACAGTTAGAGTTCTGATCAGTCTGATCCATCTTTGTTGGATGTTAATCTTGCATCATACCCTATGATTAACATGGGAAGCTGAGGAAAACCTCAGATACATGACTATTGCCTACGATTCCCCACATTCTATGCAAGATACCTCAGGCTTTTATTCCCTCGATAAGCCCTATAATAAGGGGAAGAAACCCAATCGTGCCAATGTCCCATCACCCAAACACGCATGTGATGCCTAACATGACTTCTCCCCCGAATGAAGGTTTCTGCCCTGACTATACCCTTTGGAATATCCCAACAGAAGCAGTGTAATTATCTGGTGTCCATGAAGATATGGCACGAGGAATAGTTTCATGAACAAAGTATTAAATCTATAAGGGAGACCCAGACTTGGTGAAGTGTTCCAATGAAAAATCCATAGAAGGAAGAACTGATATCCCATCAGCCTGTTTTGATCATGGATAAAACGTCCCTAAAAAGTGACGGATGTCGCCCGCCTTTGAAAAGCGGGAATGCGGGGCAATAGCTGCACGTCCTCCACATACAGATGTGTGCGCCCCAGCGAAAGTGTGAGAAATATAAATGGTGAACCCAAAGTGCAATTTCTCTCCTCAATATGGTGTTTAGTAGTGCTCTAGGAATCATTTGATTAGTGTGTCAACAGATCCAGTTATCCGGCACTAGGTCCGACAAACCAAATAGCATGCCTAGCATGAAACTCACCAAATGTGGGGGCAGTAGAACATTGGACATCCTGATCTGTGACATTGTTAGCGTGGATCCCTCTTACCGGTCATGGGAGACGGAATAACACTGGGGCATTGGTCGTTAATTCCTTTTTCTTTCAGCATTGATAAGATAATCTCCCTTCACTTAATGAATCAAGTTGTTGCACCTAGAACATGATCACCATCTGCCCACCCATATAGGGGCATGGGATGTTCCAACGTGGGAGTTCCTCGTGGCTCCACCTCTTCGACGACATCCTCTACATCGACGACCATGGAGCACCCATGCCCCATCTCCATATCTGATGTCATCCAACGAAGGGTGATAAATGACCTCATACACCGCTATAAGTAGGAGGGTATTATCCTGACTCGGGATATGGCCCACCTGGATTTAGTGGTGTATGTTCCTCGTTGTCTACGCCGCCCCCAAGGGCCTCGTCGGGAGCCACTGCTCCCCACTCCGACATAAAACCTTCTCAGGAGTCTTTCCTTGGAATGCTTCGACGACTCCCTAACCTACGCCGACAAGGTAGGTGATTTTCGGGCTCGCCTGGTCAGAGTCCCATTCAAGGGGCTCCACATGAGGGCTCCCACCCTGCTGCGTTATCCCCACCACCCAATCTTACTAGACGGGGAGAAGGTAAGCCATGTACCTATTCCACCGGCTCCAGTCCGTCTGACCCAACGCCATCATCAGGCGCAAGCTGAAGAGGATACCCGCCAAGGGGCATCAACGTTAGCAGCTACTATGGCCCGAGCCACCGCGGATGCATTCTATCATCTCTCTATATACACAGACCAAGGAAATTTGTATGCCCAATCTGGATCGAGGCCCCTACCATCCCACGGGTAGGCTGGGTCGACTCTCATCAGTGTGGGCACAGGTAGTGGTCACCGTAGACTAAATCGCAGTGATGCCACACAGTATAGATGTCCTCCCAGTGCCTTTACAATGGAGAACGCAAGCCTTCACCTCTTCCAGGCTCGACATGAAGGTCTACCTCATACCAACTTCAATCCTAATGAGGGTCCACCCTGTAGCAGTGACGCTTAGCATAGAAGTATCACATGTTCACACTACACGGGGCATGAAGCCATTCCTCCTACCCCTGATCGTCGGTGTGGGGAAGTTGCACATATGGTCTCTCTTCAACATGTGTATCCTCCCCGTTTCTCCTTAGTAGATGGAGAAGGTTCTCCTCACCTCATCAACCAGTGTGGTGAAGGACAAAATCACTCCAGCCACACCCAACACATAGGTCCTACCAGTGTTCAGTTGGACCAGTACAAGGACCCTCCTCAAACTCAGGTCACCCAGGGAAACAAGCATGGAGGTCCTCCCCATGCTCCTACGATTTTATGTGGAGGTCTTTCTCTCTTTAGAACTACCCGTGGAGATCCTCCGAATGCCCCCTTTGACATCTGTCCCAGTTCTCCTCGCACCTCGGCTTTCTCAGGTAGAAACACTCTCTGCCCCAGTACTAGTACGGCTGGAGGACCTCCTTGTACAAGAAATCTAACTTATCCCGAAGGGCCACCCAGGGGAAAAATCAAGGTCGTCACCCCCATAATAAGATTTTTGGGAAGGTATGGATGGATATTAAACCAATATGCTTCTCAGAATCCAAAGCAGAGTATGACCCAACATGGTAACCCTCCCCTCGTTCATTTGAGTCAAGGGCTAGGGTTGGAACAAGAAGCATCAGCCTAGTACTCCAGGAATGGGATGTCCATCGGATTACCACCACCCTATGCCGGTATATCTAGGAGTATGAAGATTTGGAAACCCCATAGGTAACAGTTGTTCAATCACCATCTTCGTCACCATAAGCGCTCTCTACCTCGACAAGAAATCACGAAGAGCTATTCTCGGTACCAATGGATTGAAAGCGGCAACGTGACCTATTGCCAGTGGCCCTAGGCCCTATGACAATAACTACAGCCGTCAACCCATCTTATCATGACATAGCGTCCAGGACACGACACTCTTTACAGGACAACCAGAGATTCGGCGGCCTGTTAGCTCGTTCTCCATACTCTCCACCAGCTAACCCATCGCTTTAGCTATCTACCTTAGTACCACTACCAGTTCCTCAGCCACCCCTATTTGAAGAATATGGAAATCAAGTTCTAGACCCTAAATCCGAGCTAAAGAGCTTATGGAACATCTTCACAGTAGACCACTTCCCCATGATGATCAGGCTCGTGGCAGCACCAAATTTCTGTGTACCGAAATCCCTCGCTCCAGAGGAAGTTTAATGTTTCTACAAAACACTCTAGGTGATGCACTTTTGAATCCTTCATCTGGGAGTGGTTTATCCCAGGAACCAACCACATTTTGAAGAGATTGGCGAGCAATTCCGCCTAGTGTATTTTCACACACTCCATGTGGCCCAGCGCCACGAGTTGCATGGACTCTATAAGGCCCTCCAACAGCAATACATTCAGAGTTTCAAGGTACTTTGCATGATTATCAAGGAGGATTACCCCCATGTAAAAATCCTCAAATGGGGGAAGTTTTCAGCCCTCCACTTCATTTCTATCTGACGGAAGTCTGACTCGCTATGCGATATTTAGGACATTCCCCCGGGAAGGGACACAGTCAATATGGCTGACAAAGTGGACAAGTAGAAAAATCTGGATCTACTAGATGGGGAATAACCCCCTAGGGAATCCCACCACAACTGGATCCATTGGGAAGAGTTATCCATCAGTAGAAGACTCTATTGGGTCTCCCTACTCCCACCGAGGCATTAGTCCTTAGCCGAAATTATAGTAAGGGAAAATAGCACCTCAGAGCTAACAAACACTCTGACCCATCTACAATAGTGAAGAAGTTGGAGGAGGACCCTGAGAAGGCCGTATTACGCCAATAACTTTCCGAAAAAAATAATTTGGTCAATTAGCTCCTCGCTGAATACGCTATAGAGTGAAAGCCAGACTACGCCAATCCTAGGCTAGGGCAGTATGGGAAGGAAAAACTTCACCTCGGTGAGCTGCCTCTAGGAGACCCTGACTATCCTACCCCCACAGACATTGTTGAAGCTAGAACATACGTCAAGAGGGCGCAGTATATCTTGCCAAACCATCTGGAATTGCGCAACAATCCAAGGAACCCCGCTCCGGTTCTCCCAGCTACACCGCATGTCACCCCACCAGTCGCTCCACGAGCCGTTGAGCCATCTTATCAGGTTGAAGAACCCACCAACACACTCGTGGTTAAGGATCCTCGTCAAAACAGGGACCCTCACTGAGATGATCCAATAGCGGCACTGGTTTCCCTCCTTCAGGCACTAGAAATGCGATAGGTGGAAATCCCACCTGATAGAATTCCATATACATCGTGGGTGGATGATATACCAGTACCGTTGGGTTTCAGAAATCCCACCTTCTCCCCCATTTAATGGGACAAGGCACCCACTAGATCACCTAGCCCACTTCAGCTCAATGTGTGGGCCCATGTTACGGACTCCAGCAGAGTAGGAGGCTACCGAGCTCCAGTGTTTTTATAGAAATTGGAGGGGCCTACATTCGTCTAGTACATCCAGCTCCTCGTTGGGTATATAACCGGCTGGGAGGACCTTTTCCGGCAATTCCTCTACCAGTTCAGCACCCCCACATGGAAAACTAGCATTACGAACTTCTTCAAGTACAAACAAAGGCCCGTGAGCATGTCATAGTCTTCATCGCCCAGTGTAAAGGGCTTAGAAACTCCCTTGACATGCCATTGACTTAGGAGAAATAAATGATGATGTGCATAGGGAACATTAAGAAGGAATAGGTTCCCCCTCTTATCACCCAGAACTACCCTAGAGGATTCTGAGACTTATTTGATAAGGCCAAGTGATTGGAGGAAACTCTACAACAGGATAACCAAGCATGTCTGTTTCCTCCCTCAATTCTTGTGAGAAGGTATTTCAGAGTCGATCCTGCTGTGGTGGACCAAATAGAAGCCCCCATACAGCTGGAGTTATTAATAGTGGAGCCTCCTCCGCAACCTCGCAGAGGCCCACCACCATAGGCATATCCTCCAGCCTAGCAATGCCCGTCTCAGAATCAGTAGGTACCCCCATGAAATGTACAGATACCACCCAGGTGCTAAAAGAAAGCTCCACCTCCACAACAGGATCCTACAGCTCTTCGTCAGGGCTAGGCTCCAAGGCCCCCCATTCTAGATAGAAGAAACCGAACCTACTCATTTCATGAGATTCATGTTCCCGGCTATTTCTGATGTTCCTTGGAAAATGGGATTGTGCGTTTTCCTGAGTGAAGATTTCAAGGAGAGGAGAACCTCACTGATCACCCCAAATATTTCCCTTATCACAGGATCCTGGGGCACACCCTCAAGCAGTTCTATTTATTCAAAGACTATATTCAAGACCTGGTTGATTACAATATAGTCATTTTGGGCCCGACCGTGTCACAAGTGGCATGCATCATTGTGAGGCCAAACAACAACATCGATGTTGAGGGCAAGTGGCAGCATGTGTCTAAACACAGGTCCCAGAAGTATGGTGACTAGATGGATCACAAAACAGTCGCTCGTGTCTATGGTATAATCCAAACATGCCTAAATCAGCTGGAGACTTTAGAGGATGTAGCCACCACTTCTGCATCATCATCTCAGCCATCCACTTCTCAGAAGATAAAGCATCAGCAGTGAAAGGGAAAGCATCGTGCCTCAGAAAGGCCATCGACGCCCTATTGTCTCAGCGACTTTATGCCCCCAGAGATGGGAATTCCACCTAGAATTCTTCCAATAGTGGATGACTCTTCGAGTGAAATTCAAGGGTACGCTTCAGTTAACATCGTGGAGCTGGTAAACCCCTGCCTGACTCCCGAGGACGGGGAGTTCCATGTGGACCTCCCTAACGTCCCCAGCCGATGCCAGCGTCGGTGGAGTCGTGACTACATGGGTCGTCGAGGTACATCAGTTGGCACCTCCAGCCAAGCCGTGCACACCATTGAGACGAGACGCAGGACCAACACAGAGCTCAACACACGCATCCACCTCATCTGGTTCCATTAGGCCTGCCTCCACCGCCGTTTGTGCTACTGGACCAAGCAGAGTCATCGAGACCTGACCGGGATCAGTCATGGTCCACATCGAGCCGACTCCAATCAGCCGACCCCAACACACTAGTCACTCTGTATGCTTCATCTAGTGAGCAGCGGGACATTCCCACTACCATGTAGTCACCGGTCCAACTGATAGGGGCTGCCACACTTCTTATCACTGAGCATCCTCCTGAAAGTATAAGCTCACGATGGCCCAGAAGTATGATGTTCTCAAACATCTTGCCAGAATACCATCCATGCTTTCTATCCTTGAGGCACTTTTCCTGTCATCACATTTGTGTGAGGCCCTCGCAGAGGCTTTAAGAAGACCCCTCCAGTTTGAGACGGAAGTAGCATCTGTAGAAGCCATTCACACAGAGGTGATAGAGAATTCTGAATATCAAGCCATCATTTCCTTATCAATAGAAGATGATGGTTCTCCCAAATAGGGTCACATTCACCCAATGTACATCACCGGTCAATTCAACGATGTGAAGGTTCACCGCTGTCTTGTTGATACAGGCTCTAGGATTAATCTAATCCCATCTCAGACATTGTAGAAGCTTGGGTTATTTGAGGATGACTTGACTTCCTCTGACCTGAAGATCAAAGGATGTGACATAATAGAGTAGTCCACGATCGGTAAGATCTGTTTGAAGACCCAGTTCGAGGGCCTAGTTTCCAGCACCGAGTTTATGGTTGTCTCCTAGGACACTGTGAACAATGCATTGATGGACAGACCATGGATTCACCTGCATCCGGCAGTTCCCACATCGTATCACCAGTGCCTCATGTACTCCCTCAATAGTGGATTTGGCATACTGCAAGGTGATGCGTCTCCTTTTGTCTCTTGTGAATCCCACTACCTGGATGTCATCTATTACACGAGCAAGGACAAGAAGATTCAGGTCAGTGAGGTTGAACCAATCGTAGTTGTAGCTAAACCCTGGGAAGGTTTAGATGATGCCTATGTCATCGCTATCCATCGATTGGAGACCAAGAACCCCAAAATGGGGCAATGTTTTGTTGTCTCTGGTACTAAGGGGAAGCACATTCCTATGTCTAAGTGATGGTGGAATATTTCCTAGTACTTCTACACAAATCAGGATCTAGTGATTCCAGAGCCTCCTACCCCCATACAGTATCGAGATGTCCGCCCCATTGAAATAGAACTACATCATACTTTTCTGTTTTTGTGGGATGGAATCAACCGACTCAAGCCGACACACCACTACTGCTTCGATATCATCATGTGTGGCCCCTTGGGCTGAAGACCAGACATGATTGGATTGACAGCCTTTATTTCTATGGTTTTGACTACATGTGAATCTCCTGATATGTTGTCCACTACGGCCCAGGCAGGGACCCGCCTCCCACTGGGGGTTGTTGACAGAGAAGAATCTTCTCCCGCTGGAGATCCCTCCTTCGCAAGAGAAGAAGATGATTTTGAGGACACTCCACCCACATTTGAAGAGGGCATATCTACCATGGTTGATGAACTGGTACAGGTGAACCTTGGTTGCGAGGCCGAAATGAGACCTACATTGATCAGTTCCCCCATGTCCCTCATGGAGAAACATTGGTACATAGGCTTCCTAAAGCAACATCATGATTTATTTTCCTAGAGAAATGATGAGATACTAGGACTACATCCTCAGGTAGTCATCCACCCCCTCGGTCTCCCATCAAATCATCGTGGGTTCCAGCAGCCTCACAGAAAGATGCACACTTCTCACAGTACCATAGTCAAGGCCGATGTTTAAAAGATCATCAATTCCAACTTCATCAAGGAGGTATAGTACCCCAAATGGCGAGAAAAAATTGTCCCAGTTATGAGGAGGAATGGACAGATCAGAGTCTTCATCGACTTCCGGGATCTCAACCATCACTGTCTGAATGATGATTTTCCCCTTCCTGTGATGTAATTGTTGATCGATGCAATGGCTGGGTTAGAAGCCCTTCCCATCATGGATGGGTATGCCGAGTACAACCAGATTTGAATGGCCCCCAAGGACAAAGAATCTAAAGCATTGAAGGAGCCAGAAGGTGTGTTTTTTTACCAGATCATTCTCTATGACTTGAAAAATGTAGGTGCTACCTATCAGTGGGCCATGCATCGCATATTCAAGACAATCTTCAAGACATTGGTGGAGTTCTATGTGGATGATCTGTTGGTCAAATATCGCCAGTGCTAGAACCATCTGAAGGACCTTGAGAAAGTGTTCAACTTCCTTCGTTCCCGCCACCTGAAGATGAACCCATTGAATGTGCCTTTGAGGTCACCTCTGGGATGTTCCCCAGCATTATTGTCAGATACCAGGGTATCGAGATTGGCCCCATGAAGATCAAGTCCATCATCCAGATGCCTCCCCCAACCAATATTCGTGATCTTTGAGTTTTTCAAGGCTGGATGGCCTACATATGCCAATTCATTGTGAATCTGGTCAGAAAGTGTAATCCCTTTTCTCGTCTCATGAAGAAAGGAACCACTAACTAATGGGATGAAGAGTGTTAGTCCGTGCTTGAGGAAATCAACCAGTATCTACTCCAGACTCCAGTCCTGAATCCCCCTATCTCTGGAAATCCATTTTTCCTTTAGGTGACTAATCTAGAATGTTCTCTCGGAACCCTTCTCACCTAGAAGAACAATGAGGGGAATAAAAACAGCATCTTCTACCTTAGTTTTATACTCATAGATATGGAGACCAGATACTCCCCCATCGAGAAGAGTTGTCTTGCACTAATATTTGGAGTAGAAAAATTGTGGCACTAATTGCAGCACCATGAGGTACAAATGGTTTTTTGGGTAGACCAACTGAAGTACACTCTGATCCACCCTATATTTATAGGACTTCTAGCTCTGTGGGAAGTGATTCTTCAGTAATTTGATATCATTTTTGTCCCCCAGAAATCTATTTAGGGGAAAGCATTGGCAGAATTCTTTTCTACCCATCCATCTCTTACTGACCATTACTTGGATCTCGATTTACCTGATGAGGCAGTCCTCTCATTACATCATGCAATCCCATGTTGGCAGATGAATTTTGATGGTACTTACCGGATTCCCACCTGCAGGAGGCTCAATGACCCCAGGATCAATAGGGTAGGCTTGTGTATCATCTTTATTACCGTGGTACAATCAATTCTTCTATACTCATTCCTCCTGTCATAAGGCAGCACCAACAATGAGGTATAGTATCAAGCTCTTATCACTGGCCTCGAGCTGGTTCTCAAGATCGACGTGCCCAATTTTCATGTGGAAGGGGATTCTGAACTAGTAATCAGGCTAATCAACGGTTACTACGTCATCAGAAAGCAAGAGCTTGTATCATTACTTGAGTGCACTCTCCAGCTAATGGCCTAGTTCTCATCTCGGCCAGAGGTTACTCATATCCCTCGATCTCAGAATGGTTGGGATGATGCCTAGGCCTGCCTAGCTGCATCACTTCCAGAGCCCGAGGAGGATGATCTAAATATTCGTGTGGAACACTGGAGTGTCATCGCTCCCATCACACCAGGTGATGATGTTATCCCCCATGTAATCCATCTTACTGCCAGCCTCTCTATGCCGAGACCCCCAGGAACCACAGATGCAGTGGTTGAAGTGACTCCCGACAAGAGAGCCCCCCTTGTCGAGTACCTCTAAAATTGTTACCTCCTGACTGATCGGGCCGAGCACGAGTTAATTTGACATCGCGTGTTTTATTTTACCCTCCAATGTGGCCCCTGTCTTGAGAAGATCCTCTACATGTGCAGGTTTGATGGTGTTCTCCTCCATTGCATCCATGGAGTTGATATTTCTCAGGTCATGCAGGAGATTCATGTTGGTTCCGGCAGCACCCACCAGACTGGGACGAAGTTGTCCCATCAGATCTAGAGATTGGGATACTTTTGGCCTTCCATGATCCATGATTACATCGGGTTTTCCAAAAGATGCCATGCATGCCAAGTTCATGCCAACATAGTGCATCGACCACCAAAGCCTCTCAACTCCACCAATTACTCTTGGCCATTTGCGGTCTGGGGACATGATGTTGTGGGACCATATCCACCGATGATAGCTCGCCAGTGTCGGTTCATCCGGAACGATATGGATTTCTTTTCCATGTGGGTAGAGGAAATTCCCCTCAAGGAGGTCAAGGCCCATTCTATCGTTGACTTCATGAGCTACAATATCATCTACCGATTTAGAGTCCCTCATGCTGTCCTCACTGATAATAGAAGCAACATCCAATGACCTATGTTGAATAAGTTGTATGCCATGTACAACATCCATTCGAAACATACCTCCCTCTATCACACGAAGAAAAATAGATAGATCAAGGCGTTCAACCCAACCCTCTCTAAAATTTTACAAAAAATGGTTGTTCAGAACAAGAAGTGTTTGCCAGAAAAGCTCCCCAATGCCCTATTGGCTTATTGAAAAATGACTCGTAATTCCACTGAGTTGACCCCATATTCTCTGGTGTATAGAACTGAGGTCATCCTACCCATTGAGATTCAGTTTCCTTCATTACGCACAGTGGTCTATGACCAACAGGCTCCAGATAAAGTAGCTTAAATTTTTCTAGCTGAATTGTAAGAACTTGATGAAAATAGGCTTTGTGCCCTGTATAATCAGGAAATGAATCAAAACAAGATAGAAAGAGATTTCAACAAGAAGGTTCACCTCCGCTCCTTCTTGCATGGAAAACTGGTATTGGCCCTCTAGACACCAATGATACATGGTAGGAAACCACCCAAGTTGGAACCCAAATGGGAAGGCCCTTACATAGTCCACAAGGTCCTTCCCAATGCTACATACTCCTTGGAAACCATGGATGGTGTGTATAACTCCTCCCACCAATGACAAGTTCGTCCAGAAATACCTTTTCTGAGCCAATAGGTCCTGAACAACCTTAAACTAGATGGTCCTGCATGACCCTAAACTGCATGCTACTCCTGCACGACCTTAAACTGCCAGTCCTGCACGATATTAAACATTCGGGTCCCACATGACCATAAACAGTATGGTCCTACATGACCTTAAACATGACATTCCTTTATGACCCTAAATGACATGATGTTCCTGCATGACCATAAACTCTATGGTTTTGCACGACCTTAAACTATGCATCATCCTGCATGACGTTAAACAACATCTCAAGAACTTTGTAAGGCTTGATTCCAAACCATATGAATACATAAGAATGCTCACACTCTCATCCCTGAGTCCAGCACCTAGAATCTTCTCTTCAACTATTCCCCCTAGGTATAGTTCTCTCAGAGGCTCCTTGCATAGTATTTTGTAGGCTTCTTTATCCCCACTCATTTTAGGATTACGGTGGTCACACCATATACCCCCTCCCCATTCTTCTATCCTCCCACATCCTCACCGCACGATGTTAAACTACATGGCCTTCAATAACTACGTATGGCTTGATTCCCATCTTTATGGGATACGTAGGAACACCCATACATTTCATCTGTTGGCCTAGACCAAACTCAACAATCTCCCCTCGGTTCAAGGCATATGGTGTGGTGCGGGTGTTTTCCCCAATTCATGTTGAGATCATCTCGATCCTGCCATATGTCCCGCTCCCTGGGGATGTACATCGCTTTCACCTCCCTTCTTGACATTAAAATTCATGGGCACAACTATTCTTCACCCATTCCTTGGATTTGGACTCCATCATATTTCACATCCAAAAGAACCCTCAAATGGCATTGATGATCGTCCCAGGGGCCCTCATACCATCTAGGGAAACATCCACAATTATTTCAAACAACAAATTGATACAAGTCTCACGTTGTGAATGTCGTCAGCATTCGATCTTCATTTGTTGTTCCCATCCCATGTCACACGACATGGACACTCTGTTTCAAACATGGTCAGTAGTTATCCTTTGTCGTTATCTCTTCCACTATATGTCCCAAATAGTGATTGTAGTGGTTCATCATTCCCCGCCATACCTTCAAGCTGCAGTCCCCCTCGGGTGAAGCTAGCTATCTGACCCTTATATAAAGGGGAGAGCCAAGTCCTACTCATTGTTTCCCACACCGAGCATTGCTCACACGCGATTAGGAGCTATGAGGAAGTAGTTACCATAAAATATGTCATATTATAACAGTTGGCTGGAACACCCAAACTCATGTCCCCTAGCCTTCTCGGGTCTCTGGCCCAAGTTCTCATTAGGGGTTGTACAGTGTGGTATGTGATTACGTCCTCATTCACATTTGGTTACTAGCCTTGTCGTACACCCCCCCCCCCCCCCCCGTTGGGGTATTTTACCCCTATCTTTGTGTCTTCTATAACTATGCAAGGCTTGATTCCCATCCTTATGGGATACATAGTACTTCTCGAATGTTTAGTCTTCTTTTCTAGCCGCTTCTTGGACCCTTGGCATTCATTCCCCCATGTAGAGGATTATATTGTGTGGTATGGGATAATGTCCTCATTCACATCAGGTTTTGTAACAACCATGTTATTTACCTCCTTCTCTTGAGAGTTCTACATCCCCTTGTGCTATACTCTTTATTCCAAATCAGCCGCTCTCAAGATGAGCCCCTCAATCCTCTTCGGTGATTCACCAATGTGCCCAAGGGTGCTCTAGTTTAGCACCTGGAATGTTTGATTCTACCTGGACATGCTTTAACCCATTTTTCAGGCTTCGTGGTCCCCTTCATTACGGCTTCCTTCACCTTTAAAACTCAAAGGGACCCCCAAATGGCATGAATGCTAGGCTAAAGGGCTCTCTTACCATTACAGAACAATGTCCTCAAGGGTTTCAGACAAAAAATCGATACAAGTCCAATGGTTTGAATATGGTCAGCAGTCGATGCTCATATTTTTATCCCCATTTCAGGCTAACGTGATATGGTTGTTGTGTTTCAAACATGGTCAAAAGTTCTCCTCCATCATCACTCCAACCCCATTAAGCCCAAAATGTCAGTTAGATGACTCACATCCTTCTCCACCTCATCATGTCCAAGTATAATTTCTAAAGTCTTGGTATTATTCCTCAGTGCACATCCACGCGTTAGGAGGAAAAAGCCATGATAATGCAATCATATGGGGCTCCACACAAATTTTCCCATGGCATGAATTTCACGTTTCGAAAATACCTTATCCTCCCTTGTTTCCTACACAGAGTTTGAATCACGTAGTCTTAGAGATCAGATTAAGGTATGAACTTATGTTGGATTGTACCACTTTTCCATGGTCTAATCTCTAAGACCATAAACTAAGATATCTTTTGTAACTACGTACAATTTGATTCACATTCCCATAGGATACATAGGAATGGATAGACATCTGGTACCTGGGTCCATCTTGAGTTCCACTAACTTATAATTTTTGTTCTTCCTTTGGGGCTTTAAATCCTATGAGACTTTGTGACCCGGTAATGGATTATGTCTTCATTCATGTTGGTTTTGCATTAGCCACACCACGTACGACCCTTTCTAGGATTTATCCCCCTTTAAATTCTGTCCCACATGAGACTAAATTGTATATTGTCCCACATGACATTAAATTTCACCTTCAATAATTGTGTGTGGCTTGATTCCCATTCCCATGGGATACGTAGGAATACCCAAACGTCTCGTTTTCGGGTCCATCTCAATAGGGGGATAGTTCCTCCGGCCCCCTTTTCTTCTAATCCTTCCCATATTCTTGGATCGAGGTTTCCACCTCAGAATTGTGCACGATATGGTGTGGACCTTGTCCTCATTCGCATCGGGTATGCTTTATCATGTCGTTCACATCCCCTTGGGAACATTATCTCCTCTGTATACATCTGATCCATACGACGTTAGACTATGATACTCGGTCCCACATGACATTAAACTATTGTGTCTATCCTACACGATGTTAAAAATGCATGGTTGGTCCAATCACATTAACCTGAACAATGACATTACCATCATGGTCGCATGACAAAAATAACACTACATTGTGATGTCCTCACCCAAACAGATTTCATGTTTGGTATTGGTTACACACCATACCATTTTTATATGCCTGAAAATGGCATGGTTCTAGTGGTGATACCTAAACCTTCCATCCTAGGTCCATATCTACACACAAAAAAACCATTCAGCCTAAATAACTGAAAAGATATATAAAATACCAATATTTATGGTAAAAGGGCCAGACCCACAAAACCTTATCATAGAACTACCTACAGCTTGATCCCCATCCTCATGGGGTGTGTAGGAACGTCTGTGCACCTTGTTTCTGGATCATCCTTACTTTTGTTTTTAGTCCCTTGACCGGAAACCTCCTCCAATAAGCACATGGTGATTCGGAACAGGTCCTCATTAACATCAGGATTTGTAATTACATCACTGGGTGTCTCTTATTTCCTACCATTTGTGGTACGAGCTCTAAGACCGTAGACTAAGATCTCTTCCAGAACTACGTTTGGATTGATTCCCATCCTCATGGGATATGTAGGAATGCCTAGAAATTTTGGTCTCCAAGTCCATCCTTGAGAATCCACAAATTGTGTCCCTCCTTTTTCATCCCCTTGGCTTGAAATCATTTGGGAACATTTTTTGGGATGAGTACCTCTTATTTTGTCTTTCACTTTGGGTTTTCCAATAGCAGCACCATGTTCTTCCAATATCTTTTTATAGCATGGTCCGAGTTCTATGACCCAAAACAAAGATCTCCCTATGGGAACTGCACGTCATGTTTGGATATGTTTTAGCCTTGTGAATAGTCCATTGAATAACACCCCGCTTAATGATCCACCCAAGGACCATAATGTGAATGTGTGTGACCCCAGGACCCTTGTCTTTGGGAAGGTACTCGAATCCCTCTATCTGATGCATCTCATTGTCGTACTCAGATGTGTTCTGACAAAGAGCCCAATATCTGGAATTTTCATGGGGACATTACCCTCGTTCCATGTCCAAGATTCGTGAGCCCATTATTTGGATCCTCATCCTCTTCCACATCCAAAGGGACCCCCTTCATAGCCAGGTCTCATGTCGCCTCGACTCACCTACCGTCTTGGGACAACGTCCCTAAAGACCCCAGACGAAATTTACGATAGGCCCCGTGTTTCGAACATGGTAAGCAGTCGACCCTCACCTGTCTATCCCAATTCCAGGATAATGTGATATGGATACTGTGTTTTGAACATCGTCAACAGCTATCCCCTATCGTCACGCCACCATCATTATGATCCAGATCTCAAGCATCAAGATTCCCATATTTCCACTTTCTTATCTTCAAGTGGAATTCCAACATACTCAAATTTACTCATCCATGCATCTAGGTGAATTATATTGATGAGTCAGCATCATTGGGATGTCATTCACCTAGTGCCCCATCGCCCTCGATGTGTGCCTTCTTGTGCTAGGAAAGTCCCATCACGACTAATTTCCCACATCGAGCATGACTCGCATGGGATTTGTAGTTCTGGTAGGACATGTACTGGTGCAGCCATGCGACGTGTGCCATTCACCATCCCGCATGATGTTAAACTATGCACTTAAAATTATGTATGGCTTAATTCCCATACTAATGGGGTACATAGGAACATCCTGCAACGTTGCTTCGGGCCCAACCTAACTTTCACTCATGGTCCCTTGAAAAGAACAGTTTCCTACGGGGATAAGTGGTGTGATATAGACTCCACGTCTTCATTCACATCGGGTTTATAGCTACCGCACCACATAGTCCTTTCCTGGTATCTTCCCTTTCACTCCATATCCTATCGTATTACGTTGAACTTCATGAGTCCTTATGTCCTCAATACATGACACTAAACTATGGTTCTACCCTGAACAAGTCCATGATGCCCTGCGATATCGTTGGGAAGGAAGATTTTCATTGCCATAGAGGTCCTATCCAAAAGTAGGAATGATCCATGATCAGACAGATGAGTCCACCACAGTGGTGTAATTTCAAGTGTGTTGGATTCTATCCAAACAAACTACCACTCCACCTTCCATTCTTTGCATGCCGTTTATTCGGATATTCATCCTCTTTCACATCTAGAGCAACCCCCTAATAGTTTGGATGCACAGCTTATGGCTTGCCTATTGTCCTAGGATAATGTTCCAGAAGACTATTGGATGACATTTTGATTCAGGCCCCGTGTTTCGAACATGGTCAGCGGTCGACCCTCATTTGTTATCCCCATTTCAGGCTAACAAAATATGGGTGATGTGTTTCGAACACGGTCAACAATCATTCTTAATTGTCATTCCATCACTAAAATGTTTCGAATCATGGTTATTGTGATTCACGCATTATATCCCCCAGTGTTCGGGTTTATTCCATAGCTCAGGGCATTACCCCGTTCGTGCACAAGAGCACAATGGGAAAATGGTAATTCGGCTATTCTGAGAGCTTCATTCTCTAGTTAGGTTTCTTCTTTCTCTTCTCGAGAATCCATGTTGTTTGTTCAAATGCCCAGATGCCTGAATTTAGGTTCGCACTCTTGATTTTGGATGGAGTGAAAAGGTGGTTGTTTCTTATTTTTCGCATCGAGCCCGCCCCACAAGATCATTGGGAATGATCGTTGGATGCTCCATGAATATCACGAGAGTGAAATAAACCAATAAAAATAAATTAACTTATGCATGTGTCTGGAATAAAACGACGGATGAATGAAAGTAAGTTTCAGGATTTGTAATCATTAAAATACCTTAGGGTCACTTCCCCCCATGGATGCATTAACCTCATCAAAAGAGTGTAGTAGCTCCGCCACCTTCTAGCTGGTAGAATTCAAGATTGGTTTTCGCCTATTCAGTCCATGATCCTCCTCGACAATGATGGGGAACAACTCATTAGCCACAATCTAGGCCTGCTCTATGCTGGTCCATATGATGATCATTTCATTAGAGGATCACATCACGCCCTCTTCGGCCTTTACCAGCTAGGCCTTTAATCGCAATATTTTCTTAGAAATCACGTTGATGGAGGTCGAGTGATTGTTCGCCTAACTGTGCAGCCGCTGGACCTCATCTTCAGCTTCTTAAATCCTCTTGATGTTCACCGCTTTCTTCTACTACCAGCCCACACCAAGGCCATGATCATAATACCAAATCATCTCCACCATAATATCTCAGATGGGCATGTGAGGATTCTGGGCATCCACTCCCCCAGCACAGAATTCACATAACTGTGAGCAAAGTCTATCCACCTCATCCAGCCATAGTTCTTGGGGTTTCATCAATGAATCGCTTGATCAACTTCCACGATCAGCGACAGACTATTTTGTAGTCTTCTTCCTCAGTCGTTGTCTCATCCTACTCAGCGTGGTTGGCAGGCTCATATGTGGGGAACGTCATTAAGAACCTGTCAGTAGGGTCCGCATCTGGAATTTGATCTTGCACGGCGGGACCTGGGTTACCTGGTTGATCATCATAATTGGATCCACCACAATAATCTCAGGAACGACCTCGCATAAGGTCCCACCAGTGACCAGGAGCACTACGGTTCGGTCGGTCTAGATATCTTCCTCCATGATAACCAGCATTCCTCTTATAAGGACCCCGCCAGATGCCAAGACGAAGCTCGCCATGGTGGCCTATTCCATTTGAAGGACAGTGCGTGCCAAAAAGGGTCTTGGAAGTTAGTTTAAATGGACAATTGGCGACGTCTATGAGATTGGTAGACGAAACTTACAGAGATCAAATACCTAGTCTTGTTCTTGGGTTGACCTCATTGGGACCATGCGGCGTGCCCCCCCATATATTAACAGAAGATCTGAAACCTCCAGAAGGGGGTCACCTCATGCATCCTTGCCCCAATGGACGTAGTAATTGATGCATCCATATGTGTGGATCTCGAAGTCCCTACATCTGCAACTGCTGAGAGACGAGAACGGGTTCTGTGAATTTGACTCTCCAGCACAGTTTAAACGTTAACCGGGGATCCAAAGCAGTCTAGAAATGGATCTTGGAGTGTGGATTCAGGATTTTAAGTTGAGGGATTCAGAATATTATTCATTCTCTTCACCTTGATATCCAACATCACCCTCCTCCAACGGGATCCCTCTACCGGCGTCACCCCCCTGGAGGACTCGTCCGATTATTCTGGCAGAGGGAAGTGTTCTCTTAGTTCAGTGGTCGACACTTGTTGAGGGACTGTATGATCCAAAAACACCTTGACGTGGTCTTTCATTAGATTTTTGGCACCCAGGGAATGTATGAATTCCTCTAGATATTCTAGATATTTCTCCTCCTTTTCCCAGGACACCGCAAAGCCAGCCCTGATAGGGCTAATCCCCAACAAGTCCATCGTGAGATGGTTCAGGTGTTTCCACTTCTCGGAAGGCCTAAAGAAATGTTATTTGGCTTCCCAGATATCCCAGGCCTCTGAGAAGAAGACATCCTCTAGCATGTATTTGTGATGCAGATGCTTCCCTGGATCCTGAGTGGATATCTAGAGGAATCCCCTCGGTGGCCTCCCTTCTGGGTAACTATGCTCTTTTGTGGCCACTGGGTCCGGTATCGTTTCCACCCCCTCAACCGTTGCGGGCCTCTTCACCATGGAATCCCTACTACTATGGGATGTACCTACCACCTTTCTCCCTCGAACTTGAGGATAGGGTGGTCCACCATTACTGGATCGGATATTCAATTGCTTTAGCATTTCCCACTTGTAGGCCACCTCCCATATTTGGGCATACTCTTTGACCAACCCGAAGGAAGCAGTGGGTGGAGGCAGCTCATTCCCCATCATTGCATCGTCACAAGAGAACATGAGCCACATATAACTCATTACACAAGGATTCTCTTCATAGAACACCCCTAGGAAGACCTGGAGGGTCAGTCGTTTCATGCACCAAAATTGTCGGGAAAATTGATTCAGAGAATATAGCTCACAGAGCAGCTTGCGGTCCACCCTCATCACTAGGTCTCCACCTCGAATGGTTGGGAGAAAGGACCAGTGATCTTATGTCCCTCGACCATCATTCATGAAGTCCCCTGTTGGCAGTTTGAACAGATGTAAGATGAACTCTTCCACCTTCCAGTCTTAATTTAATACCGAGGGTACGGTCAGCTTGGACTGAATTCTCCCCAGGCATTCAAGGTGGATGCAGGAAAGTCCAATCCAAGAAGATAAAAGGGGTTTGGGTATTCAAAAACCCCCATAATGAGCATTGTTATCCACCCATATAAGAGGTGGAACGACCCACATATCTTTTGTGTCCTCTTCCCCTCGCTGATGTAATAGATCATTTGGTACATCTTGACAAAAATCTGAATTCCAAGATTCTCCCACCCTCTGGTCACTAGAATGGGGGACATGATGAATGTACTAGGTCGCACACCTGTGTGTTGTGTCCATGACTGTCAATATCTTTCCACAGATAAGATCCACGATGAATTTCGCTAGCCTGACTATCGGCTGCTACTCGGTGTTGATGTTGAAACCACAGTTTTTCCACTAGCTGCCCTCCAAGAGCCTCCATTTCGAGAACTCCATGCCTCATTGAGCTCCCTTTGGGAAATTACAAGGCCTCACTGGAAACCGTCTGTTTTCTGGGAAGTTAAAAAATTTTCTGAACCATCGTCTGAAGTGGACATCTCTCAACTCTTACTTGTCCTCTCCCAGCACTAGTGTCATAAATTCCATCACTAGTGGAAAAATCTACTTTAGATCTTCCCACGCACCCATAGTAGGGAGTAATTCATTGTACATCGCCCTAGTATCGGGACCCCTGAGATCTGAATCACATCCTATAATCTGATGCCAAACTCCTCATGATGTAGGTGGAAGGTATTGGTCCCTGATGACCATCGGCTCAACAACTCTAGAATCAGCTTCTTTAGTGGTAGATGTGAATTTAGGAGGCCCAGGCCGCCTCATATAGGAAGATTCTCCTCAGCTCTGCCCCGAATTCTTCACACGAGGCGCTTGCCCAGTAGGCACAGGCCCAGCCATCCGTTAAGTTTCCACTGTAGAGACCCAGATATTGACATACATTGAAATTACACTAATTTTGTGGAATACTTAATTCATGAACAAAACAAATTCCCAAAGAGTGTATTACTATATTGTCTTTGGAAACTCAGAAAATAATATTCTAATCAGGGTGAAAGATCATAAACATCTTTCATAAAGATCTTCCCCTATTTTTTCATACATAAAACCTTTCTTTGTATCTTGGGGAAAAGAAAACATAAAAAGGGTGAGCTCAAATTCTTTGTAAGTGTAAACATGGAGAACATAAAACAATCCATAAATATTTCAATGTAAAAATATGAACATAAATTATCAAAATCATGAGTAATGACATATATCATGGTAGTAATTAATTCATAGATCATAAAGGAATATTAACAATGGTAAAATAAAACATGTAATTATGGAAAATAATTAAGCACATGGCATGATTTCTATAGTTTCCAATGTATTGCTGCCAAGACCATCATAGTGGACAAAGTCCATTACTGAATCGAGTTTACTTTCCGTTACAGCCCAATATTACAGAACCGGATTTTACATTCCATTCCAGCCATGTCTATCTAATGAGATATAAATCATTACCCAATGCATTGAATGGAGTTATAGGTCCCACACATCTCTTAATGAAATTATTCTTTCATGTTCCAAAAAATAATCATAAATCATTCATCAAAACCCAAAGAATAATATGGGATTCATAAACATCATCCCATTATAAAATAATCCATATAAAACAAATGGATATCATTTCATCATAAGAAAAATATAACCATGTAAATAACAGATACATTATACTAGAGACATAAACATATTGAATAATGTCATCTTAGATAGAAAATATTTTTGATAAAACACATGAAATGAATTCTTGAGGAAAATATCCTTTCTTCTTCAAAATAATTTTCTTTTGAAAAAATGCCACGAAATTTTAAAAGAAAATCATTATTGGTGAAAATAATCATGAAATATTTTAGAGGTTGTGTCCTGGAAATAAGGCGTTATGAAACTATAAAAATATGATCATGTCGTATAAGTTAAAAAATCACCCTTCTCGTACTTTTGCTGGAGAAGTCAAAAAGTACCTCGTATGGTAAAAAAAAGAAATAGTCCTTCCATACTATGTGGTAAAAATCAAAAACGGGTAAAAATGACTTTAATAAAACTTTTAATAATAGTAAACATTTTATGATTTTTTTTAGAAAACATGGACATGGATGATAAACATAACCCCAGTAAATACTTACGAATAAACAATCTTGGATAAGAATGAGATTGGAATAATTATCCCTTACCTTATGTCCAATTTCTTTTGTATGTGTCTGAAACTCCTATATAATTATTTAAATAACATCATTGACTTATTCAAGAATCATATTAATTTTTATGACATCATATTTGATTCACTTATGTCTTTATATTACACATTCATTTGTCAATTCTATGTTAAAGCAACGTTTCGTGTAATAATAATTTCATTTATCATACATATTTGGACTTGTTGTTATTGATATTATCATGATTTATGTACTTAAATATTGTAAAACATGATTTATATATAATATATAAATTCATTATATATAAATATATAATAGACATATAGATGAAATGAAATACACCATTTATGGAGATTGTAGGCCGTACGTACGCATTAACGATGTTCTCCTTTCCTTATTTACATTAATGAGAGTAAGTAGATGATATAAATATTCATAAATCTTGTAGAATTATTATGTCATATATCTCACTATTAATAATTATAAATAATTTATAATAATTCTTTAATGGTGAACATGGAGAATGAATCTCATCACGTTGTGGAGACAGTAATTCGTATGTACACACGAGCGATGATATCATTCCCATTATTATGGAATGGAATTGGATTGGATGATATTATATCTCAGAATAATTATGATGTTATAATAATCATATATTGTTATTATTTTCACCATTATACCCATCCAAGTATGTTGGTGGTGGGAAAACAGATTACACCACGGCATGGAGACGGTAAGTCATACGAACACATGCGCGGTGATTTCATTTTTCGAAGGATGGATAGAAGGTGGAATGGGGTTGTTTAATATTTATAATAACATATCAGTATATTAGTGATACTAATTTTATTACTTTATAAATAAACAAATAATTAAGAAGAAGTAGAAGAAGAAAGAAACATGAAATAATTGGTAGAAGATATTACCTCTTCCTCGACGTGCCTCTTTTAAACATCATCATAGGGCACTAGAGTTGGTCTTTTGAGAAGAACCGAACCTCTATAATATAACTACAGTGGTTTAGAGGTCGAATTTTTAGGGTTTTTCTGGGCATGAAGGCTTAATATGGAGTAAAGAGAATAGGGAGGAGGTGCCCTTTTATAAGAGAGTAGAGGGATACTTTTGGGAACCTCCAAAAATATTAATTTATTATAAACTAAAATCCGACATAAAAACATCCAAAGTGACTCAAATTCAAATATGAGATAATATAGGGTTGGAATCTCATCAACCAATCATATTTAGGCATGTTTTGATTTTATTTTAAACCTTATCATTTTAATTTATCCTTATTTAATCTATTTAATTTAATTTGTGGTAATAATATTCAAAATTTTAAATTGTTATAAATACTTACTTATGTGCTGTGAATTTTTCATAATTAGATACTTTATGAAATTTTCGACCATATAATTTTTTATTTGTAATTTTTAAATATTTTTGTGATTTTTATACAGTTTAATAATATGTTATGTTTATAAAATATCAATAGTGTCAAATTTGACACTATTAATTTATTTAAATTTAAATAAAATCCACATGGAGGATATATTCAAAAGAATTATTCACATATAAAATTCATGTTGCACATTAATTAGTTCATATAATATTTATTTTAATAATTTTACAACCATTTATTTGATATTTCTATTAATAAAATAATTACTGAAAAGTTTTGGTATAAATATTTAAAATACATAGTTGTTGCATAAAATTTAAAAATAAAATATGATGATTTATATAAATATAATATATTTCATAAGTATACTTTTAGTCAAATTTATCTTCTAAAAAATCCATCTTTTAAAATGATGTGTTTATTAAATTATAAAGGTGACAACTTTGATATCATTTAAAATAAAATAATATTAATGTCATAATCTATTTTATAAGGCTCCAAATGGTCCACAAGTCAACCCATGGGTTCTTAGGGTATATATATACTAGACTAATAAGGTTTGGTCATGTTTCTTGATCTTTTTATGAGTATTTTTATTTTAATAAAAACAATATTATTGATTTTTTCACTAAATAAATAATTTATGCATCATTAATGTATAAGCTATTAAGGTAATTATATATTTCATAAAAATCACTAATAAATTAACATGATGAAGACAAAAAATTTATCTTTTAAATTATAATTTATAATCGAATTTATATTATGTATAACCTTATATTAAGAATACATTAATTATTAAAGTTTGGGTGAGACATATTTTTCTTTCATTAAATAAAATAAATTAAAGGTCTTAATCACATACAAGTGGGTTCAAAAAGATACCATTTCGACTCAGGTATATTTTAGAACGAAATATAATAATCCAATTATATTAATACAAGTTTTATGGTAATTTTATAATATTATTTTTACCCTCAATTACTTGATCAACCTTTAACTCTTGTAAATAATATTTACCATAGTAACTATTCAAGATGAATTAAAATAAAAAGTAGCATGTTAACATAATTAGGACCTAATGATTCCAAATATGGAATCATTTTTGTCAAATTCAAAACAAAAAAGTTTTAATATTTAATTTAAAATTAATCCTTCTATTGAAAAAACTGGTTTTAAAAGTTAAAACATTGTAAAAGTTTGAAATGTTTTTACCTATGAATTAAATGTAAAATTAATGCTAATGACATAAATTATATTAAATGGTAAAAAAATTTCTACTTATACTTTCAAACTATTCAACAATATATTTTATCCATATAAAACATTTTGATGGGAAAAGTAGTTTTCAATTAAAATTTAGCTTATTTTTACTATTCATCAAAATAAGAAACTTATGAGAAAAAAATCAAAAATTTAAGCAAAATAAATTTTTAAATCTTGATTCCAAGGAAAATTTCAATTTTTCAAATTTTACTTAAAAACATGTCAAAAACTAGATTGAAAGTGGGTGCTCCATCAAAAGGCGGGAAAACTTCATTTTTTGAAAAATATTTATTTTACTCAAAAAAATTATTTTGTCCTCATACCATGCTCTGGAAGACGTGTAAGATGAATGATATTGTTATAAAATTCAAAATATGGTTAATACTATTCATAACAGCTACTTCATAATAACAATATATCATTGTTTAGTGAAACCCGATATTGCGTACAACACACCCTATTGAGGAAGGTCGCTCTTGCATGAAACACAATCCATGAATAGTGTTTCCATATAATACAAGCTAATATGGTGTAGAATATAGTGCAAGATAACCTTGGTGAAGTGTACAAAACAAAAAATCAAAGAAATTATAAAAAAAATCTCATAAAATCTCACGGTGTTACATTCTACCCCCCATACAATGAATTTCAGCAACAAAATTCATTAGGGTTATAAATAATTCACTACATGAATGTTTCATTCATAGAAACCCACATCATAAAAATGAATACTAAATATTAATTTTAAAAAGGAAAGTTAGAAACATAATAGTCACCCAAAGTAACTCATCACTAGGTTTCCACACTTTAGAATCTAGGTGAAAATATGGATATGGATGAGAACTCTAACCATCATGTTCTGATGAATAGTGGTAGAGAACATGACTATGAATAATCCAACAATCACAAATCCATAAATTTGTGATGATCTAAGGTACCATCAGATTCATCGGATATGAGGACACTCTGACAACATTTTTGGTTTTCAAGATCATTTCCCTACAGTTGAAAAAGTTGAATTAGAAGAAATAGTTACTTGATTTTGCAACAATCTCATCGTTGGTCATTCCTTGAATAATTTCCACTTCATATCTTAAAGAAATAAAGTTTAATTTTTCATTTGTGAAGTGTTAACAGATCATGTGATAGAATGTTGGGTCATTCCATCTGTCAATGGGTAAGCAAAAGTTATTAAATATACATAAGTCTATATATGGTGACATTAATCATATATGGCTCCAAAAATGGACTTATATTTCATATATCATACCACATAATAAAATAAAACTAATTTCTACAAACAAGGTACTTAGGCTAGTGGTAGGCGATAAAGGTCTGTCGTACTTCGGTTGTGGGTTTGATTCCCGCAGCCTTGTCTGATGCGACAGGTTGTCACCCGTCCTACGGGTTGTCCTTTTTCGAAATCTTTACTCGTATAACATTTCAGAAATAATAAAAAAGTTCTAGACTTAAACAATACGATCTGATGTCTAACATAATACATTCCAATATTTAGGCTTATCCAAGATACTTTAGTCCAATATCATATTATAAAGAAAATGATTTCTAGAAAGGTCATATAACAAGCGTGTCAATACCATCATTTACCGCCCATATATCTTAAGATATATCTTTTTGGTCACATTCCAAAAAATTTAAGGACTTCATCATTAATCCTCTTGAAATATGATAATAACATAAATTACTATAGAACCTTAGTGACAACATGAATTCCATCAAAATTAACCATTTCTATACACCAAATATAACAAAAATACTATATACTCAAACCATGATATCACATTGTCCTTTTATCTATCACGAGCTCATTAATACTATCAAACATCTCACTATCTCTTTATCCCTTCATTATACACATATCATCTCCTTTCCAAAAATATTTCAACCACTTTTCATTGTTAATTGTACCATAGAATTGTTGAAAACCACAATAAATCAATACATATATATTCCAATATTCCATGATACTATAAATGAGATTCCATAGCATTATTTTATAATCCTATTACATAAACACTTAATTATTACACCACATCATTTTCATACTCAAAATCGCCAATAGTGATCACATGTGAATTCTGTTTGTCCTTTTCCTTAAGAGGTTATTGATGTCAATCATCATTAACCCTTGGATTAGGGAATTTTTTAGCACAATGCCCCATTTCCTTACTCTTGTAGCATTGAGCTGTTGGTGGTGCGTTCTCTATAGTATTTTCTCTATTCAAATCATTAGCTACCTTTTCCCATTACTTCAATGCTGAACTACTCGATGACCTTATATTCCACATTTAAATCATTATCTAGTCCCTTTGAGACAATATCCACCATGAAACTTTCCACACTCTGAGCATAAATATACATTCATCTTCTTTTCACCATTTCGTTGAGATTTTTTCTTGAACTCCATCTTTCGTTTCTTGTCAAACCTATGAGATGGATATGTAACACCAACTTCTAGTTATACCTTGATAGCACAACACACAATTTCTCCATAGAAACTGAAGTCTCTTATAGCTATTACCCTTATAAGAATTGGTTTTAAGACACTTAAGAATCGATCAACTTTACTATCAGGTTGGACGTTAAAGCCAGATTCATACCTTGCAAACCATTAAAAATTCACCTCGTATATACCAACAAATTCATCATCCTTTTTCATAAGCTCAAGGAACTCCTTTTCCATCTGTGATCAAAGAATATAAAGGAATTACTTATTGAAAAACAAGTTCCTGAACTCATCCCATTGCCTAGATTCAATATCATCTTGGGGCCTTGAATGATTAATTAGAGTCCACCAATGGTGTACTTCACCTTATAAATGGAAAACCGCTAAAATGATGTTTTCATGTTTTGAACAATGATGTATGGAAAATATCATTTCAATGGTACTAATCCATTGTTTAGTAATATGTGGATCAGAAGACCCATTGAAATATGGTGGATGTTTCCTCATGAAGGGCTCAATAGAATATTGTTACATTCTCTACTCATTTGGAAGACCAGAATGATTAATAGCTTGTGTAAGTATAGTAATAATTTTTTTCACTACATCTCCCATAACATTGGTTTGATCAGGAGGTCAATCATTGCATTTTCAATTAAATTGATCAACACGGTCCCTTTGGGTTCCATCCATCTTTTAAAACCAAAAAAGAATAGTGTGAGAGGAAAAAATCATACAAGGAAATCAACATAATAATGTAGAAGCACCAGAAATATATATCATATTAGGTTTAATTAAAAGATATTTATCGTAATTCTATGACTATAAACTATACTTATACTTAACCTTATAGACATCCCTAGACATACCTTAGAAATATCTCTAGGGATCTCACTAATGTTTTCTCATCCTTGTTTTTAAAGGTTAAATAAACCATTTCTCTGATACCAACTATATAGACCGAAATATTTATGTACATAGACATTACATTAATTTTGTAGAATATTTAATACGTGACAAAAACAGATGCCCAAATGTTGTATTAGTTTAATGTCTTTGGAAAATCGAACATAAACTTCTAATCATAGTGAAAGATCATCAACATCTCCCATAAATATCTTCCCCTTTTGTTTTCTTACCTAAAACATATCATTATATCCTGTGGAAAATAAAACATAAAAACGGTGCACTCAAATGCTAAGTAATGGTAAACATGGAGAACATAAACAATCCATAAACATTTTAATGTAAAAACGTGAACATAAAACATCAAAATCATGAGTAATGACATAAATCATGGAAGTGCATAAGGATTAGATCATAAAGGAAAATTAATCATGAAAAAATAAAACATGTAATTGTGGAAAACCATTAAGCATATGACATTATTTCCATAGTTGCAAAGGAATTGTTGCCAAGACCATCATAGTGGAAAAAGTCCATTACTGAACTGGGTTTACTTTTTGTTCCAGCCCTGTATTACTGAACATGATTTTACTTTCCGTTCCATCCTTGTCTATCTCATGAGATATAAATCGTTACCCAATGAATTTCAGGGAGATATGGGTCCCACAAATATCATAATGAAATCATTATTTCATGTTCCACAAAATAAACATAAATCATTCTTTATAACCCAAAGAATAATATGGGTTTCATAAACTTCATCCCATCATAACATAATCCATATAAAACAAACGGATCTCATTTCATCATAAGAAAAATAGAACTATGTAAATAATAGAGACATTATACTTGAAACAAAAACATACTAAATAAAGTCATCTTAGATGGAAAATAGTTTTGATAAAACAATTGAAATGAATTCTTGAGGAAAATATCCTTTCTTTTTCAAAATAATTTTCTTTTCACAATATGCCATGAAATTTTAAAAGAAAGTATTTTTGTTGAAAATAATCATGAAATATTTCAGATGAAGCTTTGTGGAAATAAGGCATTATGAAAATGTAAAAATTTGTTCATTTCGTATAAGTTGAAAAACATTCTTCTCGTACTTTTGCTGGAAATGTCAAAATGGACCTCGTATGGTAAACAAAAGAAATATTACTTCCATACTATGTGTTAAAAATAAAAAAGGGTAAAAATGACATTAAACATACATGGAATAATAGTATACATTTTATGAAAACATTTTGAGAAATCATGGACATGGAAGATAAACATAGCCCCAGTAAATACATGTGAATAAATAATCTCAAATAAGAAAGAGTTTGGAATAATTATCCCTTACCATATGTCCAATTTCTTCTATACGTGTCCAAAACTACTATATTATGATTTAAGTAATTTCTTTGACTTATTAAAGATTCATTGTAATTTTTTAGGACATCATATATGATTCACTTATTATTTTATATTACCCATTCATTTGTCAATTCAATGTTGATGCAACATTTTGGGTAATAATCATTTCATTTATCATACATGTTTGGACTTGTTGTTATTGATATTATCACGATTGACTTACTTCCAAAATGTAAAACATGATTTCTTTTTCATATATACATTCATTATATATATATATATATATATATACAATAGATAGATAAGTGAGATGAAATACATCATTCATGGAGACGGTATGTCGTACGTACACATGAAAACTGTTTTCCTTTCCTTATTGACATGAATGGGAGTAAGTAGATGAAATATATATATACACACATATATCTATTAGAATTAATTTTTAATATTTCTCACTATTATTCCTTATATATACTTTATAATAATTATTGAATGGGGAACATGGAGAATGAATCTCATCATGTTGTGGAGACGGTAATCTGTACGTACGCACAAGTGATTATATCATTCCCATTATTATGGAAAGGAATTGGAATGGATAATATAATATCTCAGAATATGTATGATGATATAATAATCATATATAGTTATTATTTCCACCATTATACCCATCCATGTGTGGTGGTGGTGGAAAAATGGATTACACCACGGTGTGAAGACGGTAATCTGTACGTACGCACGCGTGGTGATTTCATTTCTCTTAGGATGGATAGAAGGTGAAATAGTGTTGTTTAATATTTATAATTACATATCAGTTTATAAGTGATACTTATGTTATTACTTTATAATTAAACAACTAAGGAAGAGGAAGCATAAGAAGAAATAAACATGAATGAATCTGTAGAAGAGATTACCTCTTCCTCGACGAGCCTCTTTTAAACATCATCTTAGGGCACTAGAGTTAGTATTTTTAGAATACAAGAACATATATAATATAACTAGAGAGGTTGCGAAGATTAATTTTTAGGGGTTGGACAAGCTTGAGGGCTTAAAAATGGAGTTAAGAGAAGAAAGAGGAGGTGCCAATTTATAAGGGAGTAGAGGGGCACTTTTGGAAACCTCCAAAAATATTAATTTATAATAAACTCAAATCTGATGTAAAAATATCCAAAGAGACTCAAATTCAAATATGAGATAATATAGGGTTTTAATCTAATCAACCAATCAAATTTAGATATGTTTTGATTTTATTTTAAACATTATCAATTTGATTTATCTTTATTTAATCTATTTAATTTTATTTTTGGTAATAATATTCTAAAATTTATATTATTATAAATACTTACTTATGTGTTCTGAATTTTCCATTATTAGATACATTATAACATTGTTGACCATATAATTTTCAATTTGTAATTTTTAAATACTTTTTAAATTTTTAAACAATTTAATAATATGTTATGTTTTTAAAATTTCAATAGTGTGAATTGTGACACTATTCATTTACTTGAATTTAAATAAAATACACTCAGAGGATATATTCGAAAAAATATATTCATACATAAAATTCTCATTTCACATTAATTATTTCATATAATATTTATTTTGATATTTTTAAAACCATTTATTTGATATTTTTCTTAATAAAATAATTACTATAACATTCTTGTATATTTATTTAATATAATTATCTGTTGAAAAAAAATTAAAATAAAATAATAAAGTGTAGATAAATCTAATATGTTTTATAAGAATACTTTTATAAGAATTTATCTTCTAAAACATCCACCTTTTAAAATGATATGTTTATCAAATTATGAAGGTGACAAATTTGACATCATTTAAATTAAAATAATATAAATGTAATAATCTTTTTTATAATGCTTTAAATGGTCCATAAGTATACCCTTGGGTTATTAGGGTATATATATACTCAACCAATATGTTTAGGTAAAGTTTCTGGTCCTTATAATGCATATTATTAGTTTAATAAAAACTATATTATTTATTTTTTCACTAAATAAATAATTTCTCCATCATTAATGTATAATCTGTTAAGGTAATTATATATTTTATAAAAATTACAAATAAAGTAACATGATGAATAAAAAATATTTATCATTCAAATGAGTATTTATAATCAAATTTATATTATGTATATCCTTATATTAAAAATACATTAATAATTAATGTTTGAGTGAGACATATTTTTCTTTCATTAAATTAGATAAATTAACGGTCTTAATCACATCCAAGGGGGTTCCAAAAGATACCATTTCGACTAAAGTATATTTTAAGACAAAATATAATAATCCAACTATATTAATACAAGTTTTAGGGTAATTTTATAATATTGTTTTTATTCTTAATTAACAGATTTACCTTTAACTGTTGTAAATAAAATTTATCGTAGTTACTATTCATAATTCATTAAATAAAAAGTATCATATTAAAATAATATGGATATAATGATTCCAAATATGGAATACTATTTTCCAAATTCAAAACAAATAAGTTTCTGTATTTAATTTAAAATTAATCCCGCTATTGAGAAAACGGGTTTTAAAAGTTAAAATATTATATAAGATTTAAATGTTTTTACCTATGAATTCAATGTAAAATTAAGTATAATGACATAAATTATATTAAATGGTAAAAATAAATTCTATTTATACATTAAAACCATTCAATAATATATTTTAACCATATAAATTATTTTAATGAAAATTGTTTTTTTGAATTAAAATTTTGCGTATTTTTACTATTCATAAAGATAAGAAACATATTACAAAAATTTCAAAAATTTATCCCATGTAAATTTTTATATCTGGATTTCAAAGAGGAAGTTTAATTTGTCAAATTTAACTTATAAACATGTGAAAAACTATATTCAATGTGGGTGCGCCCTCAAAACGCGGCAAAATTGCATTTTTTGAAAAATACTTATTTTACCCGAAATTATTTTTTGTTCTCATTCCATGTTCTAAAATATGTGTCAGATAAATTATATTATTATAATATTCAATATGTGGTTAATACTATTCATAATGGCTAGTTCATAATAACAATATATCATTTTTTAGTGAAATCTGGTACTGCGTACAACCCACGCTATTGAAGAAGGTCGCTCTTGCGTGCAACACAAACCAATAATAGTGTTTTCATATACTACAACCTAATACAGTGTTGCGTATAGTGCTAGATAATATTGGTGCAACATACAATAGAAGACATCAAATAAATTAAAAAAATTATTTCTCATAAAATTTAAGGGTCTTACAGCCACCGTTGCATAGGCCCCTCTCATCAAACCATCCCTTCTTTGGGTTCCTCAGAGCCACCTTTAGGATTGTTTGGTATAGAGGATGGGATGTATCCAACTGCAATTTCTTCCCATTAATGTTGTCCAGATGATTGTATAAACAATCAGCGGTAACGGGTGTAAAGTTATCCCAAGCATGGACGTTATCTGCCCTGAACCATTGGCACTAGCATGACGTGCTATTAAACCAGTAGGATAGCTCGATCCTACATTCATCTGGGATAAAGACGTCATCCCTCAGTCGAATGCCATACAAAGGTAGCCTCTGTTCCAATGGGTATTCCCTTTGGATTTTTGAAAATTGTTGCACCAGTGAATCATGATCGGAGTGGCTCTGTACCAACTCACCCATACCCAATCTATTTTTCATCTCTTCCCTTTGGGAAAAATCCGCATGGACCCCCGTAAAGACCTCTTGGTGAGCCATCTTGTCCTAAAAATTCAAAAAAAAAGATGGACTGGATCACAACGATCTATTGCAAAGCTCGATCACGGAGACTACTCGCAGATCTCGATCCGGATAGCAGAATCACAGAGCCTTGCACTGACCCTTAGACGCAATTCATGGAGTGCACCAATGTGAAGTAGAAGATTCGTTGTGCACCACGATGAAAAAAGCTCGATTCGTGGAGAGCGATCGTAGAGTATGCGAAGCATCACAAATCGAGAGTGCCAAAGGATGTAATCACAGAGGAAACAAAAGGACAAAATGGAAGTCATCCCCGATATTTATAGGATGACTACCACAAGTGATTCTCGCTGCATCTAATCGCGGAAGACTTCACGGCGCGCCTAACCCGCACATTGCTACTCCACATCGCAAACCTCCTTCACGAGCCTCCTTCATGAGGCCACCTCGTGGGTAACCAAAAAATTATGGTGACAAACCCTCAGAATTGGATTCTCATTTTCTCCTTGAATCCCAGCCTAAGGGTGGGGGTTTGTTAATGCCAAAATTGAAGGTGAACAGAAACATCCCAAAAGCATTCGGGACTATCTCGCGAAGCCGGATCACGATTCTCCCGGAGCCCGGTGGCCGGTTCAAAAAGCCTCCATCAAGACCCGCTATGAAGCAGTGATGTGGGACAGCTCTGAGAACCCCCTTTAACGTTCTCAAATCGCCGTGAAGCATCTTGGTGGGAATACCACGCGAGCCCCATTGATGTTTCGTGACCCGCTGTGAAGCAGCAAGGTGAGACCGCTCCGTGAGCCCCCGTTGATATTCGCGACCCTCCGTGAAGCAGTGAGGCGGGATATCTCTATGACACGTACTGATGTTCAATACCCACTGAGAAGCATCATGGTGGGACCTCTCCGTGAGCCCCTTTAACTTTCGCGACCCTCCACGAAGAACCGAGGCGGGACAGCTCCATGATCCCCCCATTGAAGTTTTTGACCCTCCGCGAAGCACCGAGGCAAGATGTCTCCACGATCCAACCTTTGACATTCATGACCAGCCATGAAGCACCGAGTCGGGACAACTCCATGATCCCTTTTTATGTTCACGACTCTCTGTATAGCAGTGAGGAGGGACCACTCCATGAGCCCCTTTGACGTACGCGACCCGCCACGAAGCACTGAGGCGAGACGGCTCTATGAGCCCCCCTTGATGTTTTCGACCAACCGAGAAGCACCGAGTTGGGACGACTCTATGATCCCCACTTTGAAGTTCACAACCCACCTCAAAGCACCGAGGCGGGAGTGCTCCGGGAGACCCTTTGACATTTGCGACCCTCCGCATAGCACCGATGCGTGACCGCTCTACGAGCCCCTTTGACTTTCATGACCTACCACGATGCATCGAGGTGGGAAGACTCCACGATCCCCCATTTGACATTCGTGACCCACCACAAAGAACCAAGGAAGGACTGCTCTATAAGCCCCTTAAACGTTTCGGACCCACTGCGAAGCATAGAGGTGGGACCGCTCAGTGAGCCCCTTTCACGTTCGCGACCCGTCACAAGGCATGTTTCATCTTTGCACTGAGAAAACCCAACTTTGAGGCACCACATGACTATAAATACCAGGCTCCCCTCAAGCCCGAAGTATATATCCCTGGACCATTCACCTTCCAAGATCTCAAATCATAAAGAACTTCTTACTCCTCTAGGTTGTTTTGCTCCATGAAGTACCTCTCCTTGGCCTTAATTGAGCCCCTTTTCTGAGAGGGATGGATTTCGCGAAGCCCATTGGCCTTCATGAATAAAGGAGATCTCCAAGGGGACTCGAGACTTTGTGGATCCCTTACACTTCGCAAATCACCCTCTATTCCATGTAACCCAAGCGCCAAGGTCGGGTCACTGTGCATCGTGAAGCACCCTCCATGTGCATGTAACCCAATTGCCAAGGTTGGGTCATTGTGCATCACGAAGCCCCCTCCATGCGCAAGTAACCCAAGTGCCATGTCTGGGTCACTATGAATCGCAAAACACCCTCAATTCACATGTAGACCACATTCCAAGGCCGAGTCACAGTGCATCGTGAAGAAAATTTCTTCACAATGCTATGCTTCGTGAGGCACCCATCGTTCGTGATGCATTACGCTACGAATTCCCTTCCACTTCGCGAAGCTCCTCTCATATGCAGCTATTCCCTATCCCAATTTTAGGAGACTTCAATTATCGAACCACATCCCTTCTTGGATTCCCTCCACTCCTTGGGGCTATAGAGCTTTGCAAGGCTTCTACCCGTGAACCCCTTCTCTTTGAAACCTCTTTTTCCTATGCGGCCCTTCATGTTTTCACGAAGCAATTTCAAGGTACCTTAAATGATATATCTCATTGAATTACTTCGCCTCACGATTCATCACCTAGGAACTCTAATGGGTATTTATTATTCACATAGCCACACTAATGTGGACCCCCTGATTGTACACTCCATTACACCCCCTAACTACAGCGTTGCATGTCTCGTCTATTCACCAAGGTGCAGAGGGTACCAGTTATGTATTTCCTAAGGGTGCAGAGTGAACCCACCTCATCCAAGCTATAGAACGTTAAACTACCATGTACCCTCGGCCTAAGAACATGACATTAAACTATGACCATGCCCCACACGTCAGATGTGGGGCTCCCCCACCTAGGACATTCTGCATGCACACTGGTCTCCACTAGAGTTAGATCACTCCTCGCATGGAATGAGATCCTTTTTTGTCAGAGCAGCATCTGTCCGTGGGGAAAGTGCTACCACCCTGGTTTATGCCCTTATATTTCCTTGAAGGAGGTAGCATCCCTACTCTTCCTCTCTTCCTGTGTGCCAAGTCCCTCTCGAGCTGGGATTTACCACCATTCGGGCCACCATCCTGGAGTACGTCCCAATATCAGTCACCTTAGGCCGCTAACCACGCATAAGCCCCTGTTTCCTATTTGGGCCGCTAAAAACGTGTAAACCTCACTCCACTTCCCATGGATGCACCATTCGCAATGTGATCGTCAAGTCTTTGATGTATCATGTTTCTCACACCAAGTATGACTCACGTGGTCTTAGAGAAAGCACCGACCTGACATCCTCTTTGGTCATCCTAGACTATAAGCCCCAATCCCATTTTTAAATATGGGGATTTTTATCCTTGACATGGAAAGGTACGTAGGAAGCCTCCATGAGTTTCAAGCCCAACACCCGATCGTTCTGACCCCCTTCACATCGGTTGACCAAACCCATTCCGAACTACAAGGACTTTGATCCTTGCCAATTCAAGGTACGTAGAAATCCTCCCTGAGGACCAATCCCAACACCCGGTCATTCTATCCCCCTTAAATTTGGTTCACCAAACCCATTCTAAACTATGAGGACTTTGATCTTTTCTAGGGTGACGTATGTAGGAAGATTCCATGAGGTTCAAGGCCAATAACCATTGGCCCCGAATAACTCATGTCGATGCACCGCGCCCCATCCCACGTGAACTACGTGGACTTTGATACTTGACAAGGTAAGGTACATTGTAAGACTCCCTATGGATCAAACCCACCACCCATTGGTCGCTCTGACCCCCTTAACGTCAGTTCAACAAACACCTCCTCAACTACGTGGATGTTGATCCTAGCCAAGGCAAGGTACATATGAAGCCTCCCCGAGGTTTAATCCCAACACCCGGTCGCTCCAACCACCCTCACATTGGTTCAACAAACCCCTCTTGAAATATATATAATTTGATCCTTTCCAAGGTAAGGTACATACGAAACCTCCTTGAGGTTCAAGGCCAACAACTGGTTGTTCTGAAACCCTTCACATCGGTTCACCAAACCCCTCCCAAACTACAAAGATGTTGATCCTTTCCAAGGGAATGTGCGTAGGGATCCTTCTTAAGTTTCAATCCCACTAACACCAATTCACCCCGACCATATTCTTGTCGGTTCACCAACACCTTGGGTGGCCTGGAGCGTAAGCCCTACACCCATTCCAAACTACGGGGACTATGATCCTTACTAACAGAAGGTACGTAGGAAGCCTCCTTGAGGTTCAATCCCAACACCCAGTAGTTCCGAACCCATCCACGTCGGTTCACCCCTATCCTTCATGATGTTAAACTATTGACCTCAATTAGTGGTAAGACATCATGACCCCATCTGGCGGTAAGCCGTCATGACCCCATCCAGCGGTAAGCCGTCATGACCCCATCCGACGGTAAGCTGTCGTGACTCCATCAGGCGGTAAGCCATCGTGACCCTATTCAACGGTTATCCATTGACACCCTATCCAATGGTAATTCATTTTCACTCCATCCAGAGGTAATCTGTTGAAGACCCAAATCGGCGGTATTCCATCATCAGGTGAACTACATGGACTTTGATTTCATGCCATAAGGATACGTAGGAAGCCTCTTTGAGACTCAAGCCCAACATTACTGTCGTTCTCGCGCCAACCTGATATCATTTTTCATCCATATCATGGAACCTTCCATCATCCATCTTGATTATTACTTGGGCTACCACATCCTAGTGAAATCATGCCACCCCATTTCCCATTCCATTTAACAACATTCGGAAATCCAAACACACATTTTCCCCAACATCGGTGTTCCCTCCAGGGGCTGCACCCATCTGATCCACTCTAGTCAGTGTTCTGATTACTCCAATCTATCTCTGTTGGGCGTTAAATGTGTGGCATACCCTGTGTTAAACATAATGAGCTTAGGAAAACCTCAGATACATGCCCATGGTATATGATTCTTCATGTTCGATGAGGGATGCCTCGTGCTTTCGCGCCCTCGATAAGACCTATAATAAGGGGAAGAAACCTATATGCACCAATGTCCCATCTCAGAGACACGCCAGTGATGCCCAATGTGACTACCCCCCCAAATGAAGGTTTCATCCCTGACTGGATCCTTTGGAATGTCCCGATAGAAGCGATGTACTTAACTGGCATCAATGAAGAGATGACACTATGAAGAGTTTCACGAACAACGTCTTAAATCTATAATGGAGACACAGACTAGGTGACGAGTACCGAGTTTGAATCCACGAAAGGAAGAACGAACATCACATCATCCCATTTCGATCAAGGACAAAACATCCCTGAAAAAGAATTAGATGTCGCCCACCTTTGGAAATTGGGAATGCAGTACAATAGTTACGCATCCTCCGAAGATGGATGTGCACGCCCTGGTGAAAGCATCAGACACATAGGTATCCTTTTCCATTTTCCATGAATGTATTTCCGAATAATGAGGTGCTAGATATATGAATTTTGATTTATGAATTGAGGTTCTTAAAAAAATATGGAAGCACCTCGTACTCTAGCTAACCGAGGTAAGTCTATTTTGGCCCATTTATGAGGCATGATAATGTATGATGGGATACACATTTCAACGTCATTAATAATAGATTTAATTTTTTTAATTTAATTTTAGCATCATGTGGTGATTTAATTTTTCTTACTATTTAACATCATCAGTTAAAGATGTATTTGTTATGAAATTCTAATGTCATGAGACTACGATATTTTCCTTACAGTTTAATAATCAACAAGTAATGATTTTCGAAGCAATGTAAAAAATTGTGGCTGATATATAACACACACAAAAAGGCATAACATAGATCTGACTCATACGTTGGAAAAATTACCTTGTATATCTTATCCACTATGTAGTTGGGGTGCATTTTTTATCAGTTTTTTAGTAGGGCCCAGGATTTGAAATCAAGGCATCACTACTTATCCAATGATGTTAGGAGTCAATCCACAAATAGTTCTTGAATAGGAAACACTGTATTTATTTATGAACTATATTCATATATGGGAAATTTTTTGGTTTACTATTGTAGTTGGGAATAAGATTAGAAATTTGGGAATCACTATGTAACCAGTGATGGAAGCAATCAAGCCACAAAATGTCCTTTTGAAATTGGGCAGTTTAACTTTATACAATAAAGAAATTTGATTCTCGACATGAAAAGGGTTTTTTCAACTGGACCTAAGGATGGAAATTTGGGCATCACAATGTATCCCATTATAATAGGAATCCAGCCACACATATTTCTTAAAATAGAAGATTAATGTAAAATTCTTACCTATATGTATGGAGGGGTGTTTTTATATTTTTTTTTGCCTACACTAGAGGATTTTGTTTCGACATTCACAATGTATCATGTGATGTCTGGAATCAAGTCACATGTAGTTCTTGAATGTAGGTGTTATAGGAGTCCTACACACACCATAGTGATCCTCTCGAGAGATGCCTAAAGGAATGTGTGGTTTTATATCATGTGCAAGACATCAACCATCTAGTTTAATGTTATGTGGTGAGGAATCACTCTATTCCTTTTATGGTCATCCATTTAACGCCTTGATAACCCTATCATGTTGATATTCCATTTTCATATGGGAAAAAACATACTGAAATTCTTAATATTTCGTGATTTATGTTTAGTGTGAGAAACAAGGGATTGAAAGGATTCCCCTCACCATTCTAAGGCGATAAAGAGTAGGATATCTGAATATTATATCTAGTTTTTTCTTGATTAATATATAGGATTGAGTTTTCCCCCCATATCTCATTCTAATGTGAATCGATCTTTACACATTTCTTGAAACTCATGCAATTTAATTTCAGACAGTAATGACATCAGCGATGCAGTTTGACATCATTTGGTGAGAACAAGGTTTACATGTTGTGAAAAGGAAGTAACAGAAAAGATGGAACAAAAAATAAAGGATTGGGTGTCACTATTCAACATGTTATTATAGGAATGAATCAACACATAGTTCATAAATGGATGAAATTCTTATATGGAGTTGACTCTCACATGGGTAAGGGGGATTTCATCTTTATTTCACACAAATATAGCTCTTGTGTGGTGATTAATTTATGACATGGTGGTTCCCATGCATTTTAATGTCAAGAAATGGTGAAATCATCCATTTACTTTAACATCATATGGCGAGGAACTATTTTTTATATTTTAACATCCTCTTGTTAGAATGTGATACTTCATGCATTTTAATGTATTTTTTTTGGGATATGGGTCAACTCATATGAATTAAGATGAAGAATTTACATCCAGTCATTTTAACATCATGTGGTGATAACATTCTCAATAGAGTTTAGCATGGTCTGGTTAAGACCAGAGAAGTTATGGAGTTAAAATTATTGCTATTAGGACGTGAGAAACTAGGAAATTTAATGTACTACTATCAAGAAAAGGGGAACATTATGAAATCTATGTAATGTATTTCTTGAGAAACCTCACATTTGTTGGGCTTCCACACATTCCCCATCCATTCTGGCATGTGATAAATCTCTATTGAGATATACATTATGTATGATATAAGGCCCTTCCCATTGGGGATCCAACTTTGGAGGCTTCTTATATGGGATCACTGGGTCCTGAGATACAAAACATGTTCTCTAGGGATGATTGAATATACATAAATCTTCTAATTAAAGGATCATAAAATCCAATTCTAATGGAATTCAAGGTTGTGAAAGGTATTCACCCGCTTCTCATCAAGAATATCTAGTTCATCCAGTCTCTTTTATGATTTCTCTTCATCTAAGAGTTTTCCACAAATGGATATACAAAGAGAATATGGATATAATTTAATGGGTAACACTACCTTCGTCACATGCACCAAGGAGGTTGGAGTTGATTATTTAGTGTACACATGGTGTTACGATAGGCCCATAAATCCTAGAGGAGCCTCTCTGGCCAAAAATTCTTATTTATGTTATAAATATTCTAGATTATATTTTTTAGAGACATATTCAACACCTCTATCTATAAATTATTCATCACATGATACTGAGATGAGTTATCAGTAACAATATTTTACCCATAGTACAATTTCATAAAATACATTGAACATAATTTGGTGTTGTTTCCCATTAATACTGTGAGAGGGACTTTGAATCTAGTGATGTAATATGAATTTATTATGCTAATGATATTCTTCATCCATGATTTTTTGAGGGACAGTTCCTCTTTCCATTTGGAAATGATGTATGTAACAGTAATGATGTACTTAAAATTCTCAATTGTGGCTGGGGGATATAGCCCCACAACATTCATTCTCGAAATGAAAAATGGTCTAAAATATTTTTCTATGTATTGTAATTATGGGGGCCAGTGGATGAATTTTTCATGGAACTTGAAGGCATGAAATTTCATGGTGGATTCCACAATGTCTAATATCATGTTTTTTTGTAATAACCTAGCATCCTCATTTTGATGGATATCTTTGTCCTATAATTATGAGAATTGTAGGAGCCTGTATGGACATCTTCCATGATGGTGTGAATCTTTTTCTCTACAATGGATCTGAAGATGTTTTTTACAATGAATCCATTGTAGAGTGATTTATTCTCATTGTTTCATCATGTAGGGTAATTTTAATTGCATCATGGTGAATCTTTATCTCTCTGACACATTATTTCTTGATATTACCATTATGGAGGTAACCGATTAAGGGATCCATCCATCTAGTGGAAAATATCAGTTCATCATGATCTAAGGTGTTTTTGAACAAATTTAAATATTCTATATCGCAGATGATTATCAGTAAGACCATTCTTCGCTATCTAATATGAATGATTTCTTCCTCCTAACCAGAATCATCCATAATACTGTGCTAGTATTATCCAATGAATTATTACAATCATTCTTTTATTGTTGAACATGATGCAATATGTTGTTAGAAGTGAATTCTTCCATTAATCCCATGGAATAGCCAGTGGTAGGATCTATTTATTCCATTTTAATGGAATATTCTCTATTAATATTCTTTGTAATTATTTTTTAATCCCCTTTTATATTCATGTAGGCTATCTACAATTGTAATTCCAGTTTTAAGAGAGTGCTGAGGTCATGGTATTCTACCACATTATTTGTGTGGCCTTTGGGTAGTGAGAAAGTGTATGGGAAATTTTCATTGTCTGGAGGAACAAATACAATCCCTATAACAACCTAATTGTGCTTTATAATTTCCATCCTTTTATAGATAGGATATAAGGAGGTGTCATCAAAATATATATCCCATGTCTGGGGAGTGTCATGTGAATAGAAAACATCCTCATCTAAGAGTTCAGTGTCCACTAGTGTACTTTCTAGTGTGGGATGTTTCGTGGGGAAATCAGCCAAGTCTTGACTATTCACTGCCTTTTGCATAAAAAAATTATGTCATATTATTACAGAATGACCACCCCTCAATCGAAATGCTCAGTTAGCATTGGGATTCAAAGGATATACTTTATAATATCAATACAAGAGACTATATAGACATTGTGGTTCTTCATTTAATGCCTCAAATTCATCACTGCAATGATAAGTGAGATCCAGTTCTTCTTTACATTTGAGTGTCAAGTCTCAGTACCCACCATTGTTCGGATTAGGTAGTAAATACTTTTCACACTCCACGCATAATTCTTTTATTCAATATTGGTGCCCCGTGAGCATTCCATTATTGAAAAATATAATATGACTGGACTCCCTTCAAAAAGAGGCATTAGATCTAGTGGGTGTAGTAGATACTGATTGATACTTTTGAAGGATTTTTGGAAGCCCTCATCCTTTAGTTAGGTGATTCCCTTATTCATTATCATGGTGAAAGGAGTGATTTTCCCACCAAGTTGGTTATCTATGGCTGAATGTAGGAATGATTCTCTTGACGCCCCATCAATTATTTGTGATTTATGGGGGTAACATTTCTAAAATTTCACTAGTATTCTCTAGGTCTATCTCTATTTCATGGGTGAAAATAGAAAAGCCAAGGAATATCCTTAATGTTACCCTAAAAACACATTTTAGCAGATTCAACATCAGTTTGTGATTCCAAATCATGTCATAAAATGTATGAAGATCCATGAAGTGATCACATCACTTTCAAAATTTTACAAATAGGTAATCAATATGACATTAGGATATCCTTCCTAGTAATGTTTTAAATATATGATGCATCGTGCATTGATAAGTGGATCCAACATTATTTATGCCAATGGTCATGACTTGATTGAGAAATATACCTTAGGGTGATCTGAATTTATTTTATTTTACATTTTTAGTGGATATCTTTATTTGATTATACCCTAAATACCCATCCTTGAATGAATGATATTGGAATCCTTTAGTTTCATTGATCAAGTGTTCAGTGATAAAATATTGGAAATTTTCATTTTTTAAATGTTTATAATTATCTCTGAAGTTGATGAAGAACAAAATCAAACCATTAATATTTTTAAAGAGATAAACATTGGAAATCCATCATGGGTATTTCACTTCACAAAAAAAGTTATTTTTGATCAATGTGTCAAATTCTACATCTATATTTTCTGAATGAGAGGGGTCAACCCTCATGTATGCATTCTTGAATCCTCGATTTTCATAACATAATCCATGATGGTGCATATCCACCTATGGATTTAGTCTAATCATTTCACGGTAGTTTAAAGCGAACACATATTGGTATTTCTTTTGAAATAAAATGTAAATATCATTCTATTGAAGGGGAATTGAGGAACTAATATATATAGGTCTTGTGTCCTCTTATATTCCTATATTTTCCATCTTGATCTCATCGGTGGTGGTGGAGACACCTTCCATAAATCTGGGAGGCATGTTCTTGAGTAAATCATCTTCATATTCTACATGCGATTCTATGGGGGCATTCTCAGATAGATATGGAAATAAAGTTGTAAATATTCCATTGTAAAGATGAGAGAGGACATGAGAAGATACATATTCATCCCCTTTATAAAAATTTGTTGTAGAGTGATTTCCATTAAGGTTTTATTGTAAATTTTCATAAGTTATATGAGGGGATTGGGCCTCTAGGACCAGGTCTATTACATCTACCAAAATTTTGGGGAGCACACAATCATTGATGATCATATTCTAGGGATTTACAATTGCCTCCCCCATGGTTTTTGGGATGTAATAGTTATATAATCATCCACCATTGGTTGTTCTCCTCCAATTCTGTATAAACCTTCTTCAACATATGTTTCTTCATGAGTTATGAAATGGTTCTATCACCATGTAGTATGATGAACTTTCCATCAATTGGGTATTTCAGAAATTGATGGAATGTTGATGTTACCAATAAGTGGATATGGATCCAAGGTATTCCATGAAGTAAATTATAGTGGCTCCTTATTGAATTTTAATAAAATTAGTTTTGGATATGGGATCCCCCAACTCAGCTTTGAGTTTGGTCACCCTGATAGGTCTTTTCCCATGCATGTCATACCCTTTATTGTTTAGCTTTGTGTCTTACAAATCCCATTCAATATATGAAACAATAGGATGGCTAAAATCATAATGATATGAGTTCTAGATGAATTATCAATTAGAGACGTTTTTATATCATTATTATCTAGTCTCCCCAAAACATATTAGGGTATAATGTGTCCCTGAGTGAATTATTCTGGATTCTTCTCATTGAATGAGATGAAGATGTTAATTTTGGATTATATAGTCTCCATTTCACATAACCAAAATGAATTAACTTCTGTATTGATGTCATATAGGATTTGGAGGGATTTAAAGAGTGCCTCATTGAGTAATTTTGAAAGATAGAGATCATCAAGGATTGGGAGCTAGGATGGGAGAACAACCAACTATTTCAAAAGTTCCTACTTTTGTGCCAAATGATGAACTTCTTGATGTGAGTTTCCTCACTAATATGTGTGTTTATAGTCATGTAATTTGAGTTATATGGGCTTGGTTCTTGTTCATTGGTTGAGGAAGCATCTACTTCAAGGGGTTTGGGTCATGCTATCCTTCTATATTTCCTGGGTTGATCATGTAATCGAACACCCACTAGGCAATATTTTATGAAAACTGGGTTTAAACCATAGCTGGAGCATTATAGGACACATTAAATCCGCACTTGGGATTCATAGAGTACATTACCATGGGAATCAACTCTATATATTTTCTCTGTGGGTAAAAAATCAATATAATGGGTCCAAACATTCTCCAATTGTCCCATATATCCTTGATTCTGGAGTATGTGGCCTCCTATTCCCTAGTTTTGTGTGAGGAACTAATATTCGGAGGCATATTCATCATTATAGAATGGATTTGACAAGTGTATTACGTTTACAGGAAAAAACTATGAGCTCTTCATCCAATGAGGGTTATGTTTGGTGGGGTGGTGCCCAGGTTTTAGATATTGTAGGGAAAAATATATAAGGGTTATATCATGCATTATAGCATAAAACAACTCTTACTCTTATGTATGTTTCTACATATGTTGTCCGCACCAACTATTGAGAGACATATCTGAAGTCACCATCTGTGTGGGTGGTCCTATTTTTGGTCTTCGTAAGATTTTAATTAAGGTGTCCTGAGATCGGCCAACTATTTTCCAATTCATCAATTTCCAAAACTTATGTGCATTTTGAGATAGAACATTCTTCCAATCTCCAAACTATGAAATGGTTTTTGCAGGACACCATCACTGAGGATTTATCTAACACCACATGTATGGAGTCAACCATGCCTTGAAGGACATATCTGAAGACTAAGTAGTCCTTGATATTATGACTCATCCTTCCGTGGAATGTGAAGTAGTCGGGATATTCACTGAGGATGACCTCATTGGGATTCTTGTACTTAGATATCTTGGGAAGGTTATTATCCATGGATGCAAGGAAATAACTGGGGACTTGGGAATTAGGGAAGAAGTATGATTAACTCATCCATTCATAAAATTATAGGGGAATCTTATTTTTTTATGAATATGGTCGAGGGTGATTTTTTGGTTTTTTCCAATCGAAAGGAACTACTAGGTGTTTTGACATATAATTAGGTGCATGAATAGGTACTTTTTATAGTTTGAGGATTACAATAGTGTATTGTAACGTCATGATCCTTTCCCCTTGCGGAAGGCATGAGTCGATATTCATCTCAGGTTCATTGAATAGAATCCATTAAATGTTTGGCTATAACTGTGCACTCACGGAACCCACCTAGATATTAAAATTAGGATCAAATATTTCTATAACTCATTTTATATATTTTTAAAAAAGATATCAATAAATTGTTACTCCGAGAGATGGATGGTGATTGAATAGGTTAAAACCTTCCATATGGCTATTATGTAAGAAAACATATCATTTTAATATATCTTACGGTTCATTAGGTCAAAAAAAATTTATTTTCCTCAGTGTGAAGATTAACTAGAAAAGGAAATGATGTAAAAGGACTTCCAATCATACAAAGGGATATGAAATGTGTGGGATTATATTCAGGGTCTCCCATGTCATAAAATTTGGAGAATTTTGGATTTCTAATTTTTATTGGAGGAAATGTATCATCCAATCATTTGGAATATGGATTCCTCTTAGGCTGTATTGGTGTATGTTTCCATTCCATTGATTCTATTCAAGTTGACAAAGAATCAATGACATTAAAAATCTCTGAGGGTACTATTGTCTAATCGACCTCCCTTCAACAGTGAGTGCGTGGCAGTTAATCAGGTTCCCCACCATCATCTCCCACTGATTATAGAGTATCACTTAGACTGAATGATCACCCTGGAGAGGGAGAGGATGTCTCCACAACAATAGGAATTCCTGATAATTTTTTACTTCCTCAATTATATTGACCATTTATCTGCATCTAGAGCTAATATGATACTCAAATTATTCTTATTAAGTTGGGTTTTCTATGGGATAAAGAATATTTGTCTATTCCTGAGATAATACCCTGTCAAAATATTTCCCCCATGTAGCTCCTCATTGAGTTTCCTGAGAGTTTTTATCTTAGTCTCTTATTATGACAAAAGTTCTGCCATATAAGAAACATTGAATCTTCTAGGTGGTGATTGGGACGTATCCACAACTTTCCCTATATCATTGGTGTTTTTCTTCTATAGAGGCGGATGGTTGACATATTAAGGTGATAGATTTTGGAGCATCCTTTAGTTCCAAGTGTGTGAAACCTCAGGTGGTTCATCCAAATCACCCTCCTCTCAGGGTAAATTTTTCATGTTGTTGACTGTTGTGTTTGTGTCTTGATACACCATAATTTTTTTTTAGTGACAACCTTTATAGAGAAAAATCAGGAAATGGTGGTTGTACAATTAATTTCAACATAGTATGATGATTCTTCACTGCCTATAATAGAGTGGTTCCTTAAACCCATGGGCATATTAGTTTATTTGGGCTTGAAAACCCAAAAAATTACTATTATATTATTCTTATTCTCTTTCTTACTTGGACTAGAATTAATTTTAATGGGGGGTTTTCTAGTCATATTTTTTATGGGACCCGAATAGCAGAAGTTTTTCTTACTGTAGGAGGAATGGATGGGATGCTGACCACCAATATTTACCTCTAAACCTATAGAAGAATAATTCTCTCTATGGCAGTTATGGTGATGAAAATACCCCCAAACTTGAGGGATGGGGGTTATCTGGGGCCACAAATAGCATTTTTTTGATCCTATTATTGAGGATAAGATGCTTCTCGGTGATGATTTTATGATTACAATAATGATATTTAAGATACAAAATCCTCCTTTTCAGTAGGTATGGGTTGATATTGAATCACCCTTGATTTCCCCATGACACTATAATGGGATGATAAAACTGGTGATAGTGATTGATATCTAAATTCCCCCATCCCAGTGGGTTGGGGTTTTGTCTTTAGTTTCTAATGATATGCTCAGAATCCTCTCTAGAATTTAACATTCGATAGGTTGATGCAGTAGTATATACTCTACTAGCCTAGTGGGATGGGATCACTTTTGGATGGTTTCTATGGATACTAATACTATGACTTCTTTGATGTTGCATTGTTTTTGTGTCCTAGAATCTGGGTGAAATGGAATCACATGAAGAAAGGCAGATTCTATAGGATTCCATCGGTTTAATTTCAACCTTGGCTTCCATTTCAGAAATGCATTCCCATTTATTCATGGGGAAACTTTCAATGACTTTTTCAGTTTCATATTCATATATTAGTGTTTTATTGAAATCATTGAAGTGGGGGAATTATATTATATTGACCAACAAGCCTGAAAATTACCCAGTTCTCTAATTTTTCCTATGGGTATTACATTATAGAATTTTATATATAAGGGTTTGTGTTTTTATAGTGCTAGAAAACAATGTACTGGTCCACAAATTCCCAATCCTCTAATGAACATAAATTAAATGGCTTCACCTATCAATTTATAATGAGATGTGATGCAATTTCAGTCACTATATTGCAGAGTTTCACTGTGCTTTTCCAGATCTGGATCTCAGACCATAAAGATAGCAGCCAGGTATAGCTAACAATAGAGTATCAGAATGTTCTGAAGGTGATCCTCATATACATGATATAAGAGGTCTTTTTCATTCGTTTTTTATGAGTAGACCTCAAATTTTGGATTATATAATGAATTGACTCTTTTTCTAGCTTATATGGGATCTCATAGTCATAAGTGGGAAGAGGATAGAACAAGATGGGGATGTTATTTCCTACTAACTATCTCAGTATTTCAATGTTATCTTCCTCTTCATCGGACATACATGCCTCAATCAATTAATAACATAGAATATTACTCTAGGGTTCTCCTACTGAATGGAGTGGAGTATTACTAAATATAGACCTAGGAAATATATACTATTAACACCTATGGTTCAAGTACCTCTCCATATGAAGGAGTTTGAGTTTGGAACACATCACTGTATGTAAGTGATTGGTAAAGTGGATTATTTTCTTTTTCCATGGGAGATATCACAATGGATAGGTTAAAAATTATTTATTTTAAGTGAAGAGTCATGCAGATCCATCTATACACTACCCAAGGACGACTATAACTGTAATAGATGTCGTCTTCTTTAGAAGAAGCATTGAATGATATTTTGGGTATTGCGAATGTTCCTTGAAAATAGTAAAGGAAAATGGGATTGATGAGATTAGGGTTTTGATCCACATTCTAAATCCTAGTTAGAATGTTCCAACTTGCCGACTAGAATTGTGTAGGGATATGAACCTATTGTATGATTCTTGTAGGACCTTATATATAACTCTCTCCAATTGAAGGAGTATAATACCTATACTAAGAATCTTCTGGATTATTATAAATATATTATTCATTATGTAAAGGAATATGGGCATGTCCTGATGCATCTTCCATTCTCACATGGTTTTCCTCAATCAAAATGGGAGTATAAGACTTATCTAGTGCAATTGGAGTATGTCACTGGTCTTTTTTGGAAGGGATATAAGCCTACCTCGTGGCATTTTTCACTCTCATTTGTTGAGGATAAGTTGTTATGAGAATATGATCATGGATTGAATATTCATTCCCCTGAAGAATATTCCAATGGACCACCAATATGGGAGAAATAATATGAGCCTCGTCCTATATTGCCTTTGATGGATGTTGATAAAGTAATTGGTTAGAGGATGTAGAAATATGCACCAAGCCTCTGTGATCTTCTAGAATTTTCTAGGGAGATTCATTAATAGAAATATGAGCCTATCCCAAGGTAGGTTCCATTCTCACATGGTGATCCCTAGATAAAACAGGGATATGAGCCCAATTCTGGGCATTTGGAGTATGCTGCTGGTCTTCTTTGACAAAAATATAAGCATGTCCTTAGGCAGGTTCCCCGCTCAATTGGTGATCCCCATCTAAAATGTGGATATGCTCTCGATCCTAGGATTTTGGAATAAGCCATAATAATCTTATTATAGGTATGTTTAAATATCCCAAGGAATGTACCACACTTACCTGGTGAGCCCCAGTTGGAACAAAAATATGAGCTCATTCCAATGCTATGTCCTTTACGGTAGTATTCATATGATACTCATAGATGGGAGAAAGAATGTGTGTTTTGTCTGCGGCAAAAAAAAATTTCAAAATTTTCAATGTATTGATTTTTATGGTTTGTAGGGATTAGAATATTAACATATCCTTGTATCTATACCAGTGTTCGAAAAATGCTAAATAAGTTCTTCATTTGTTGCTATGAAGTAAAGTCATTTTAGGAAAGTGTGTACTTATATATAGGTCTTCACATTTTTCTTATTCTCTGTATACTAGAATATGTCTTTGACTAATGTGGTGATAAGATCCCACTTTTTTCCTCCTTTTACTACCAGAATATGCTTACAGAAATCTTGCCTGAGGGTAGGGATATATGGCTCTACCATTCCTACTATGAGAATATGTACACAGAATTGTTCAAATTGAGAATGGATATGATCCTGATCAATCATTACTTCCAAAATATTGAAAAATACATTATCAGTGGGAGTGGGGGTGTGATACGCCTCATGGTTCCCTATATCCTTCCACTATCAATGTTATCTCCTCGTTACTCATGAATTTGTTCCATTGGAGGTATTTTTTCATGTTGTACCTTCATCAGGTGATTTTATAGGTATATTTGGAATCGTTCAAACAATGTAAGTTCATTGGATCCCTCTTATTAGACCCTAAATCATAAGGGATCTGTATTTTGTCCCCTGGTCCAACTTCATCATAAACTAAATGGATTGATTAGCATGCCCTGAGGATAAGCTCTTCAAGTAGTTGGCTATGTCAATGAGGGCCACTAACATCCATGCAACTTTCCTTAGAAAATGATTAATAATCAGTTTCAATAATTAATGACCCTCACAAGTATCTTCTGTGGTCAGTATTTTACCAAGACAATGGAGTTCCCAAACTATTGTATTATCCACCCTTTGTAGAAGATGTCGGGTGGGTGAGGGCATCTTGAGGTCCATAGGGATTGTAGTGGAATCTAATTTTCCAGAATGGTTTCTAGATGAATATGTTATCATATATTTTGTTTCTATTAATGAAATTAGTATCTACAATCATGCAAAAAACAAGGAACAAGTTCTCCAATTAGTGAAATATCAATGGAATGATTTGTGATGAATTAGATATGCATTGTGAACATAAAATTTCTTTTATTATTTATCTATCCATTATGCTCAAGTAGACTTGTGAAAGAGAGTATGGACTTGTTTCATGGGGATTATGGTCACAAAAGATCACCTGTCGAATTTATGATTGCATTATCATCTTCATTTATGTAGCATATGCTATCAAGGTGACATGAAATATGAAAAACTGACCATTGAACTACATGAGGTTTTAATATCAGCCGCATCATTTTTTTTATGAATTATCAAAAGAAAAACTGTATGAAACATGATTAACTATTCATTACATTATTAGAGAGATTCGTATTAGGTTTACCATTTTTGTTTTGAAGGAATGATACTACTAAGAACCCTCATTTAGAGAACAATATGGTTGATAAGAATTGTGAATCTTATCATTTTTTATATTTTGAGGGATATAACATGCTTAAATAGTTTAAAATATGTTTTACCTTTTTTGTTTCTGCAAAAAATAATGTGGGTGGATTTTGTCAAGTGGATTAATTATAGGGGGTTAAATGTTGTGTAAAATCATTTTCATAGGTTCCACCATATACTAACCTTTCATATAAACTCCCAAAATATCTTTCATCCATAATTGAGTATCGTCAAACTTTACAATGGTTGAGGGTTAATTGGTGTGTGAGACCTAATGACACATTGGAACTTATATTATTCTAGAGTATGGGTGGTTGGGCTCATCACACCCTTATATAGTGAATTTTTTTCTACTCAAAGACTCTCTTATATATTTAAGATATGTTGAATAATATCTTCCTAATATAGATAAGGGACCTATAACCCTAATAGAATTATCATAGGTTAAACTCTATATAAAACAATGTGGTCTCATTGGTGTATTAATATGTAAATATATGATGTTCTTTATCCACTTACCTTTAGTAGTTGATTTCTTATATGTCGAAGCTGTATAACAGGTCACTCCAAATATTATTATTATCTAGGGATGTGATTAATATATTGATAATGAGTTTGACCCATTATGAGGCATACTATGTATCCAATTTTATAATGTGGATGAAAAAACATTTAATTCGTTAAACCCATGTGGTTTAATGTCACAAAGAAAGGACATATACATGGGAACATGGGAACCTTGTATTTGAGCTTGAACATTGAGGTGGAATCCTATGTATCATTGTTACAGATGGAATCATATTTTCCATAGCTCATTCACTTCATTGAGACATATCTCAAGGTAGATACCCTTGTATATTGGGTATTTATATCATACCATTGATCAAGGAGTACACACTAAGGATTCCCTTGCTAGTGGAAATTCATGATGCCAATGAGGTAATGATTGTCACTCCCTAAGCCAATGTGATCTATTCCCGGGGTGAGAAACAATGCGTAACATGTAATTAGCCTCATTGCATAAGGATGTGGGTATTTCATGACAGGATAGACCTATGGATGTTTAATAAGGATCTCGAACATTAATAAAAAATTTTAAGTATCCAGATTATAGAAGAAATTAAAGTAATCATAGTTCAATGATTTCTCAAACTATTGGTGGTTGAGGAAAGATGATCAGCTCATGGGGTATATTTGGTCTTTATGAATGGACATTCGGATATATGGGGAGAATTATATCAATGTGTATGCCCATTGGAGATTGATCTCAGGGCATAATAAGGCATGTTACCTATCCTAGTTAAGGAAGGAATTCGACTCCTTATTGTTCAATGATTTATCAATCCATTGGTGGATGAGGAAATATGACCAACCCATGTGAGAGATTGGGGCCCAATGGCTGGAATGTTACTGACAAGGTGGAATATACCCCTAGGTGGTTGCCTATTTTTGTTCAGGCAGGGTCTTTAGGAATTCATCTTATGTATCCCGGTTATCGCCGAAATTTGAGTCCCTTTAGTTCTTTTAGATGGGTCTTACACAATGAGGAATTCCATGTATGTGGAAATTCAGTATTATTTCAAATATCTAGGATTACACAAAATGGTCTTCCTTAACCTGATAGAGGCATGTGATGTGAATGATATGATCATTGTAACTTCCAAATGCCTTGTGAGATATGTTTGGTGTGAGAAAATAAGGATGGAAAATAATCAGTCTCACTACTTATTGGTGTGTGAATTGTGTTCTAGGAGATCCCTAGTAATGTTTTAAAATGGAGATCCGGCCTTAGGATGGGGTTTTACATATCCTAGTTATATAAGTAATCAGATCCATTATAATTTAATTGGTCGGGGGTTACACGCTATCATTTTCCATATCGAGTCTATACACAGTTATCAACTCCTTTGATGCCCTCTTTATAGTGACCCTAGCCTTTTTAAAAAATATTAAAAGATTATAAACATAATTAACTATCAAATGAAAAACTAATTATTGTAAAATATAGTGTATTTGGAAGACATGGTACATAAAATAGAAAACATTGGAGTAAATAAAACATATCTTTATTTTTCATCATTTAAAATATCCTAAAATCCTTTGATCCTTTACATATATATAGGATAAACTAGGGATAATGTGAACAAAGGGATTATCTAAGAATCCCGCTATGAGAATAAACATAGGAATAAAACTTTTAACATGTGTTATAAGGACTAATAAAGTGACATAAAAGCATTTATATAAATAAAAAACATAACATATATAATCATCGTAGAATAAGATATGTGAAAATATACTACATTTCATATGACTGAGTTAATTATAATTTTACATGAAGGATTAGGATTCATGATTAACCACCAATGTCGTTACACATGGAAACATGTTAGGGATAAACACTAAGTGGTTTTGCATGACATCTCATTCGACTAAACATTACCCAATGAATTGGAGTACTATCTGGGCACACTAATCATAACATGTTCATGAATATGTGTGGAACATGAAGAATCATATTTATGGAATAAAACATAAACATAATGTTTACCTATGTTGTTAGTGGGGTATTATAATCTTTCCAAAAGGTATGAAATAATGGATATCACAATATTGTCCCTAAAATAAAGGATTTAAATCAGACATGGAATTTGATAGTGGAAAACATGCATAGATATTGATATGTTATGTCAATATGAAGTGAATACATTTAAAAATTGTATTAATGAAAAATTATAAATAAAACATTTTAGTGTGATTTATGGAGAATATTAATGAGAATTTAAAAATAAAAAATACATAGTCATTTATATAAACCCATAAGTGAAAAAATAAATTTTACATAATAAATTAGTGATTTTAAAAAAAGAATGGAGACCTGAAAGATATTATCTAGAACAATTGTAAATGGTTAATAATTTCATAATTTCCCTTAAACTGGGTTTGCTTGTCAGTAAAAATCAGAAAGGGAACCTTTTAACATAATGTATATCCTAGAAAAAGAAAGATTAATGGATATTGATATATTAGTTTGGAATATATAAATAGAATTTAGAATATTAAAAAAAAAGAACAGATAATTTTATTTTTTTTGAAATAGATAAATAAAAACCTGATGGAATATTAGAGGTTCGGGTTGAATCCCTTACCTTAAGTCTGAAGGTGTTTCTCACTTGATTTTAATGTCCTGGATAATAAAATTTTATTATTTACTTAAAAATTCCATAATATTGTATACATTTATTGTATTAATTGTAAATTTGTTAAGTTCATTTATGGCCTTTTTATGGGTTAAAAGATTCAATTTCATTATTAGGGATCATTGGGTTTCATGGTTTTAATGAACGGTTTGCATGTATACATGTATAGAAGGTCGTTTAAAGTAGGGGTAATTATCTAGAATTGAACTCATATTTTTTTAATAAAATTACATAGGTTAATTTTTTTTATATATCATTTTTTATGTAATGATGAAGAATCATATTTAAAAAGATATTGATAATCGTTTGGGTTTATTTTTGTGGTTTTCAGTCACAATGAACTCATTTGGTTTTATAAATTATAATCAAGGGTAAAAAACGATTCCAGAAAACTAGATAAGATATAATACATATATTTTAATATTTTTCAACCATAAAAATGGTTTCATGAACATCCTCAAATATGGTAATGGAAATTTAAAACTTCATCATCCTATAATGTGATAAATTAAAACATTAGAGAAGATTTTTTTATTTCTTGTATAAAATGAGGGGGAAAGGAAGATGATGATGAAATATTACATTATAATAACAATATTATATTATATTTAATTTAATATAGTTATTATAACATTTGGATTTGGGTATGTTATGGGATAAAATGAAAATAAAGGAACTCGAAAAGAAATTAAAAGAAAATGAAGAGAATTTTGCCTATTCATTCCTTCTTCCTAGGAACCTCCTTAGGGGATATTTTTTGGGTGTTTTATTGAGATAAAAATCTCTTAGATGGGGCGGAGTTTATTGGGAATATATTGAAGTGTAATTTGGAAATTTATCAGGGCTCGAGAGGTGCAAGGAGAAGAGGTGGGGAGGGGTGCTATTTATAGTGGAGGAGATGTGCGTTTTTTCTTTATTTTAATCATTAGTGAATTATATTGGCTCAAGACTATGAATATATTAATAAATATTATAAAAAAATTAAAAATAATTAAGTGAAGTTCTATATTATGGTTCATACATCATAGATGACTCAAGGAATAGTTCATTATAATTATAATGTATAAATATAGTAAATTATCATATTTCGTTATTCACCAATAATTCAACTATTTTAGGAAAATCCCAAAAATTACCCAGACTATTTTTTGATGTGTAGAATTAAAAAATGAACTCCATTTTATGAAAATTATTTTATAAATATATGTTTTTAAATTATTTATCAAAATCGTTATTTAATAAAAAAATACAGATTTTAAAATTATAACTGATTTTGTAACAGTTTGAAAAATTATCTACTATCATATAAAAATATGTTATAATTATAAGAAATCAAAATATTAATTTATGACTTCATTTAAGAATAATAACATTCCTTTTAAATAATTAATATAATGATAAAATTGTTATTAAATATATATGAATTATAAAAATATGAACACTTGCTAAATAATTTTTAAAATATGTATTTACTTATAATATGATATAATTATATAATATTTTCACTAATAAGATAGATAAATTTTATTTAAAAATTAATTAGAGAAAATACAATTCATTTTTTTGGTTTAATATTTATAAGGGTCTTGTTACAATTCCAAAGGTTACGTTATTATTCCTTTGGAATATGTTCCATATATTATATAAATTCCATTAATTCCATTAATTCTTCATTTAGAAATTTTTTATTGTGCTTCTAATTTGATTTTATGAGACTATAAAATATGATGTGATTATAACAAAATAATTTCTATTTATTGAAATCATGGTCCTTACAGTCATCCCCCCTTATAAAATCTCACCATCAAGATTTCATTTTACATTTTATGTTGAAAAGGTGTGTGGGTACTTTTTCTTCATTTCTTACTCTCGATCCCTTGTTTCCTCTACAAACATATGGTTATACCACAGTGCTTTGACATGGTGAATAGTCTTGTTGTGAAAAAAAATATCTTTATGATCCAAGATCTTTATTGGATTATCCTTATACGAAATTTCACTCTCCAAAAATTCAACCTCTAAATTCATTACATGTGAAGGATATGGTTTGGACATCATTAATAAGGATTCGTTGAATACATCATGTACATTAGACATTGTAGGTGGAAGTCCTAGTCCAAATGCCACAACATTAAACATGATCAAGAATCATGAAGGGGCTGATGTACCTATGACTTAGTTTTCCTTTCATCCCAAATATTATACCTTCTTCCATGGATATATTCATAGAAACACCAAGTCACAAACATTAAATAGAAGGTTTTTTATGATTGTATGCACAACTATTTTCTCATCATTGGGATGGCTTGATGTTCTGATGAATTATTTTCAGCTTTTCTCAAAAAAAAATCAACTATTTTAAGTCCTAGCATCTTGAGATCACTTAATTCATCCCAACATGATGATGTTCTGCACAATTTCCAATAAAGTCCATCATATAGATACATTCAGATGTTCATGTTGAAACTATTATTTTAAGATAAATCAGCTAGAGGTAGATGTTTGTCCCATCCTCCTTTGAGGTCAAAATAACATGCTCTCAACATGTCTTCTACTGTCTGAATAGTTCCCTCAGAATGGACATCAGATTGAAGATGATATTTCATACTAAATTTTATCTAGGTGCTTAGAGCTTGTTGGGGACTCTTCCATAACTTTGAGGTGAATCTCATGTGACACCCCGACCCAAGTCACCCATAATCGGTGCATTATTACATAAAATTCGCAAGATACAAGGAATCATGTCCTGAAAGAAAAATCAATTTATTAGCCTTCGAAGTACTAGATACATTCTTAAGTATTACATTACATCATGAAATATAATAAACCACATCATGTCCCCTTTGTACAATCTTATATCCCATAGCATATTCCTGTAGGTTTATTGTAATATAATTTTTTGCATCCTGTGAAAAATAAAACATAAGAAAAGGGTGGGCTCAGTTGCTCAGTAAGGATAACAATATAGCACAAACTGTCATAAATAAGAACAAACATTTAAGGCAATGTATAAGACTAGAACACAAGACTTTTAAACTTAAACTTCAACGTAATATGTGTATGATAAATCAAATAAATACATTTAATTATTCACATGGAAATTCTACTAGTCGAATAATCACATTTAATATCAAAATCCAATTTCATAATTATGGAATGCATTATTCCAAACATCCTAACCACTTATTCATGGCCTTGTTCCAAGACTACAAATAATATTTGGTCAAAGCCTTGTTCTAAGACACTAGTTTGTCTCATAGGACCTACTGATGCATCGATGAGCTATAGCAGGATCCACCTGTCACTTACTAAGTCCAATGCATTCCTCATATGAAAGGGTGAAACATAATCTAAACATTCGTATTAAAACTAGAATACAAATTTCCAATATTTTAACCACAAACCATGAATGGAATAAAAATAGCACATCCACGGTCAAACATAACACATTAAATTAAATATAAATGATTGTATTATAATAAATCAACCTCAATAAATATTACAATACACTGAAGGATATGAAAATAGATGAAAATATTAATTAAAACTATTTGAGTGAAATATCCCCTTTTTCTTGAAAACATTTAAATGTCGAAGTATATATAAAAAATTCCTTTAAAAAATACTTTTAATTCAAAGTGTCCCATACCAAATTGAAAAATTTAAAAGGAATTTAAATTTCAAAACATTGTTTTCCCTATAGATAAATACATAAGACCATTTTTAAAACATGGACATTAATAAGAAATATTTAGAAGAATAACTATTTAAAAGATTTAAAATGATATTTTAGTTAAAGAGTTCTTAACCAAATATGAGACCCTTGAATACAAGTAATTGAGAAATTAAATTAGTCAAAACATTTTAATATCATGAGAATAAATGGATTCATGATATAATATGACAATAGACAGTATATACCCCATATAAAATTGAATTGGTGCAAAAAGACAAAGAGGTCTCAATGGAATGTAAATTGAGACGAAATACCTTATAAAGAACGTATCATTAGATTAAAGATAAATCAATGAAGTAATTATCTGTGACAAATATAAATACACTAAATATAATTGGATATTCAGTTTAAATCAATAAGATTACATTCCCATGTATTTTGTAAAAATAATACCAATGACTTGGATGTTTAACTCATTAAATGAAAATTGAGTTATGATTACCCTTAACAAGTTCATATCAATGGAATGTGAATTTATAAATGGTGTGATTATGTGTATCAAAGGTATATCCACATAAATGGTAGTGGAAATTACTACATAAATAATAAACAGTTATTCCACACATAATCTTGTAGTGAAACAATCAATGAAATATGCATAAATCCCAATGAGTGAAAATTGAAAATTGAAATTCCCTTAATGATTTGGTAACATACGAAACATACACCCCTTGAAAGAAGTATCATACAATGAAAAAGTAAATACACATAAATTATAGAATATTACACAATGAATACAACCATGGGCAGTACGTACACCACATAAAATAAAATAGTGGCAATATAGAATTAATCTCACATGAATAAGAAGTGAGATGAAAATCCCTTACCACATTGTAATCAAGAAAGACGTAAGAGAGAATTTTAATAACAACCAATTGAATCACAAAATACCATAAATATAAATAGAATCATGATAATATATATCAATTGGAAGTACACAATATACCACATGCAATAAATATGTTCTGAAGAATGGAAATCTCATGAAATTAAAAGTGAAATAAGAAACCCCTTACCTTGTACTTTTATTTAGTATATGGTAGGTTAACCTCCGGTATAATGGTGATATAATTGTTATTAAATTATACAATAACCAAATACATAAATCTGATATCATATATGATCTTCTAATATTTCATTGTTAATAATATTTCAGTAATATCATCATTTTGGGTGTTAATTGATTCATTTTCCTTTATATGATTGGTTATGCAAGACATGTTTTTTATGTATATGATGTATTTTATTCACATAAATAATGATATAATGTTCGTAAATATTATTTTTAATTATAAAATGAATGTTATTCTGGAATTATTACAATGGGGAATGAATCTCATCACGTTCGTGGAGACGGTAATCCATACGTATGCATGAGTGAAGATATCATTATCATGGTAGTGAAATAATATGTAATTGGATGTTATATCATATATACAGAATAATTATCATGTTATATTTATTATTTCCATCAGTTATAATCATTATTATACATATACCAATAATGAAGTGTTTGAGTAACAAGCTACACCACGACGTGGAGACTGTAAGTCGTACGTACACATGTATGGTGACTTTGTCATTTATAGGATGGATAAAATAACAAATATTATTGTACCATATTTATAATAAAATCATAGCACATATAAGTTACTGGAGTTATTATTTTGTTCTGGAAACAAAAAAATAAAGAGGATGTTGAAGAAGAAATGAACTTTGAAGAGGGTGGTGAAATTATTACCTCTTCCTCAGGTGTTTCCTTTTGAGTTGATCAAAAGGACACCATAGGTTGGCTGTAATATCAAATTAAGGACTCTTGGTTCATTTTAGTGATGTTGGGAGGATATTTGGTCTGGTTTTGGCCGATCCAAATTGCTCTGTAGGTGTGAAATTAAGAGATGGGTAGATACCCTTTTATAAGAGAGGTGATGGTCACTTTAGGAAAACCTTGAAATATTATTTTATAATAATATCATTTTCGGTTTCTAATGGCTCCAAAATGATTTATTTATAAACTAAGGTGGTGATGGGTCGAAAAACTCTCAACTAATAGGTTTTAGACAATTTTAGGTTTCCATTATGAACTTAACTTTTAGATTGAACTATTAGTTAAATAGTTTATCTTTTACCGCGTCTTCTTGTATTCTTACAATATATGATTAATAAACATACTCTAAACTTCTAAGAGAACCTCAAGTGGTTAATTAATGACATATATACTATTATTTAAGACCTTTGGACAAACCTAATATTTTTAGGAATATTATATCAACCAATAATATAGTATTTGTTTTGAAAACATATTTTTGTCAATTTTGACAATATATAGTATTTGGTTTTTGTGAAAATCATAATAACATTATTAATTTGAAAAAAAAAATATTTAATCATCCATAACATGTCATATTAACCTATAAAATTAGTGTAATTCCTAATAAGTATCAAATTATATTTATTTGGATATTTATAATATCATTTATTTTAATTATTCATTAATAAGGTAATTACTACATCATCATTGTGTCATAAATAAATTTAATTATTTAATGTCTAAAAATTATAAATAAAATAAAATTATGTTTGAAATATTTTTATGTTTCTATTAAATATTTATAGTTTAATTTATCTTATGTAAAACCCTATATTAAAAATAGTATAGTTATTAAATATTTAATTTAACTCTTTTAACTCTTCTTTAAATAAAATAATAATAAATTTCTAATCTAATCCAAGTAGACCAAAGAGGATCATATTTTATTCCTAAGGTTTTTTTGTCGAATTAAACTTATCCAATTGAATTAGGACATGTGTTAGGGTAATTATAATATCAATTTTACCCTCAATTTCCCTTTTTAGTTTTAGTCGTGGTAAATAAAAGTCAAAAGTAATTGTTCCCCAAAACATAATTTAATCTAATTAAACCACATTTTACATAACAATTTCAAATGTTTCCCTTGGATTATTGAAATTGAACTCACAGAAGTGGTAAAATTATGTTTTATGCAAATTTTCGAATGCTCTTATAGGTGGGTAAACGACGGTAAAAAGTTCAATAAATTTTATACATCAAATTTGATTATAAAATGGCTCTAATGAATTCCATTGTACATATATAGGTATAATATATCTATTTTGACATAAAATAAATTTAAATATAATAAATAATTATAAAAAGTCAGTTTTCAACTATAACGCAGTGTTTTTCAATATTCATCAAAAATTGAATGTTTTAAGAAAAATACCAAAAATTAACCCTAAGATAATTTTTATATTCCGAATTCAAAAAAGAATTATTTTTTTATAAATTCAGAACATTAAAGATTCATTAAATAATTTAAAATTTATTTCTATATTCCAAACCGAAAATCAAGTTTTTAAAAAGTAAAAGCTAACAAAAGTTTGACATGTGTTTTTCTCCACTTTAAATGTGAAATTACTTATAATTACATACATTGTATTAAATGAAAAAAATAATCTAATTATACTTCCAAACAATTCAAACACTTAATTTAACTCTATAAATAATTTGTATTATAAATTTTGTTTTCAATTAAAATTTAGTATTTTTCAGTATACATCAAAATATGTAAGTAATCATGAAAGTGCCAAAAATTAATTCAAAATAAATTTTTATGACCGTATTATCAAGAAAAATTTAAATTAATTTAATTGAATATATAAAAATGTCAAATATTTGTTTTAAAAAGGGTTTCCAATAGAAGATGGTAAAATTTCATTTTTTGAAAAAAAATACTTCTTTTATCTGAAAAAAAGAATTTATTCTTATATTATGTCTATAAAACACATAATATGGATTATAAAATTATATATAGTATATAAAATTCAATACTATTCACAACCGTTGTTGACAAACTTGTTTGGTAAGTCACGTTGTGCTCAAACATGGTGTTGCATGTAACACAAGCTATTGAATTAATTTGAAGAAAATATCTTACTATGAAATATTGGGGTGTTAAATTCTTCCCTAATTTGGAAATTTCATCCTTTCAATAATAAAATTGTGCTTGGGAAGTTCATTGAATGTCAAATATCATAAAAAGAGTCTATAAAACTATCAGTTTAATAGAAAGAAAGATAAGTTCCAAGGTCACCCGAGATATCACATACTATGATTCCATGTACGAAAAACATGGATATTAAAGATAAACTAAGTGATATTTTCTGATGGAGAGTGATATAAAACATGATTAGGAGAATGTTAACAACATAAAACCACAAACTTGTGATCGGATAAACAGTCATTAGTTTCCCAACAGGAAAAGTACATGAACAACATTTTTTTTGTTATAAGTTCTATTTCATAAAGTTGAGGAATTTATTTATTATATTGACAATGAACATAAAGTGATATGATTAATTTTTAAGTACAACTTCGTCCTTTTATAAATTTTAACCAATAACTCATCTTTTTTTAAACCCATGCGTATTCAAGATGACTTGGTCACACTTGAAGTTCTATAAACAATTTGAAGAGAATAGAATGATCCACAAAGGATAAAAATATATTTACTTTGTACTTAGAGAGTAACCAAAACCAAAATGGTTAGTACAAGATCAAATGATCCCCAAAAAATGATATTTCTTTGGAGAAAGAAATACAAATCATAATTTCTAAAATTAAACCAACAATACCCAAATTTCAATAAATACCTTTCAATAAACAATTGTCCTTATAATCCTTCAATATAATACAAACTAATATTTAAGCCCAAAACATAGAATAATTTTTATTACGTAGTCTTCCATGTTAAATTTTATCTACAAATAACATTGAATACACTTAAAGTCACATACTTAATTTAATTAAACTAATCAGAAATTCTATATGATAGGTTAATAATTTCCATAAATAACACAAATCTCTATAAATCCTCAAAAAACATAGATAAAAATTCACCATTACTCCACAAATAAAATCACATATTATTCTATTTTCCTTAGGCCTATAGTTTTTCCAACAGAGCGAACTTCTACCAAAATAACATTTATTACTTAATCAGCAAATCATTTTCATATACTAAGGATATCCATTTGATAAGATAGAAGATCCCAAATCAACTTATTATTAATCAATAAAATTATTTAACTAAAAAGAATTAGTCACACTAACCAGGTACTTCATGGAGTCCAGTGGTATGTGATAAATCTCAATTGCACTCCGGTTATGGGTTTGATTTCCATAGCATTGTCCGATGCGACGAGTTGTCAAAAGGTTTACATGTTGTCCTTTTTCAAAAACTATATTTTATAACATTCCCAAAATGAGAAAAATTCTTCAAAATAACCATAACATAATTTCACCACAAATTTTATCTCATACCTCGCATTTTCATCCCAAAATATAATTACTTGTAATTTCCTAAAATTCAAGGATCATATAAACTCAAATGGTTTTTTATAACTGTAATAGAATAGAAAATTATTCCTAAAATAGCATTTTCACATAAAAAATTGTAGGGTTACACATACAAGATAAACGTCTTCCAAATTATTCTAATCAACATAGATAAATAATAATTTTTAACATTTCACCATCCATTTATTTCCACATAGGTTCGTCCTTGACAATGGTTATATCCTAAATAATAGGAAATTCTCTAGTGTAATGCTTAGTACCCTTAAATTTAAGGAAACATACTATAAATAGACTCATGGGATCATTTTTATTTTCTTCCTTAGTACTCGTGATTTTTCCCTAGAAATTATTTATATTATGTCCTTCTTTCCACACACATAGAATTTCTTTTTTCTGTTGATTAATTTTCCTATGTGTCTCCTTCCACATTTCTTGCATGATGGAAATTGAAATTTCATTTCACCATGGTCTCTAGTACTGGAGCTCTTTTCATTCACTATCATTCTCTTATTTTTTTTGTCTGGGAGTTGGTTAATATATATGTTGTTGGTAATATTTTTGGAAAACTGATTCTGCATGAACACAATATATTTTACACCTATAAACAATCCATTTCATTTCTCATTTCCACCACTGTGCCCACCTTATACATCATGTTAAATGTTACTATGGCATCATTGGAATCTATCCATTGACTAACATAATTAAGCATAATGTGAGTCATAAAATCATTTAGGGAATATCCAAACACCTAATTTTCAATTTAAAACTTCTTAAGATTAACCAAGTTTATATATTCTCATCTTATTTTAAAATCCTTCAAATAAGATCATATAGAAAATTGAAATTTACCTTAGCATATCCCTTGGGAGTGTCATAACTAATAGTGTCGTAAGGCCCATTTTTATGTACTAGGATTCCCCGAGTCAAGCCCGAAACTCCTTATTGAAGTTTCTACTCCTAGGTATATCAGTGCCCGAGCCGCCTCTACCTGGTCGTATCCAAAAATGGATGTACATTATAAAAAACCCACATTATGTTTACATTACCCAATTTTTTTTGATTTTCTTCTATACTAATCCTCAATTTCTATCATTGGGTAGTTTTTCCTTATCATATTTTTTTTTCTAAATCCCGCTTCCATGGATTGTACTAACCTTTCACTAATACCAACTGTAATGCCCTAACCCCAGTTACCTAGAATCAGTGCATTATTACATAAGTTTTTCATGAAACAAGGAATCATGTCCCAAAAGAATGATTAGTTTATAATCCTTGGAAGTACTAGATACATACCGATGTTTTACATTACATCATGAAATTAAAAAAACTACATTGTGTCCCCTTTGAACATTATTATATCCCTTAGCCTATTCCTACTGGTTAATCATAATATACTTCTTTGCATCCTGGAAAAAATAATACATAAGAAAGGGGTGATCTAAGATGCATAGAAAGTATAAGAATATAGCAGAAACTGTCATAAATAAGAAAGAACATTTAAGGAAATGTATAATACTGGAACACAAAAATTTTAAACATAAACATCAATGTAATATGGAAAAGATAAATCAAATAATTCCATTTACTTATTCACGTTGATATTCTACTAGTCAAATAATCCCATGTAATATAAATAGCCAATTTAATAATGATGGAATGTTAATGCCTGACTTCATAACCACATAGTCAAGGCCTTGTTCCAAGACTACAACTAAGATTTTGTCAAGCCCTTGTGCAAAGAAACTAGTTTGTATCATTAGACCTTCCGATGCAATGAAGATCTATAGAGGTCTCCACCCGTTATTTACTAAGTCTAAATAATTCCTCATATGAAAGGGTGAAACATAATCATAACATTTATATTAAAACTAGAAAACAGAATGTCAACATTTTAACCACAAACCATGAATGGCATGAAAATAGCACATCCACAGTCAAACATAACTCATTCAATACAATATGAATGACTGTTTTATAATAAATCAACCTCAATCAAGAATAAAATACACTAATGGATATTGACATGGATTAAAATAGTCCTTAAAACTATTTGAGAGAAATATCCAATTTTCTTGAAAACATTTAAATGTCGAACTATTTATCAAAGAATACGTTTAAAAAATGATTTTTGAATCAAAGTGTCTGACACCAAATTGAAGCATTTAAAATTAATTTTAATTTTCAAAAATTCATGTCCATATAGATAAATACATGAAACCATTTTTAAAATATGGACATTAATGAGAATTATTGAAGAGAATAAATATTTAAAACATTTAAAATTATTTTTTAGTTAAAGGGTTCCTAAAAAATATTAGATGCCTGAATACAAGTAATTGAGGAATGAAATTAATTAAAAAATAATAATATCATGGGAATAAAGGGATTAACGCTATAATATTTCAATGGACAGTATATACACCATATAAAAGTGAATTGTTGCATTACGACAAAGAAGTATAAAAGGAATATAAATTGACACGAAATACCTTATAAAGGATGTACCCTTGGATTAAGTATAAATCAATGAAATAATTATGTGTGAAAAATATTAATAATCTAAATATAATTTGATATTCAATGTAAATCAATCATATTTCATTCACACATATTCGTGTAAAAATAAAACCAATGACTTGGATGTTTTACTCAATGAATGGAAATTGATTTAAGATTGCCCTTAACAAGTTCATATTAATTTAATTTGAATATATCATTGGAGTTATTATGTGTATCAAAGGTATATCCATAGAAAGGGGACTGGATTTTTCTACATAAATAATAACATGTGATTCCACACATAATCTTGGAGTAATACAATCAATGATGTATGCGTAAATCCCAATGTTTAGAAATTGAAATTTGAAATTCCATTACTGATTCGGTAACTTACGAAACAAACACCCCATGAAATAAGTATCAAACAATGAAGATGTAAATACCCATATATTAAAGTATATTACACAAAGAATACAACTATGGGTAGTACATACACCACACAAAATAAAATAGTGGCAATATAGAATTAATCTCACATGAATAAGAAGTGAGATGAAAATCCCTTACCACATTGTAATCAATCAATTCGTAAGACCAAAAGTTAATAACAACCAATTGAATCACCAAATACCATAAATATAAATAGAATCATGATAATATATATCAATTGGAAGTACACAATACACCACATGCAATAAATAAGTAGGTTAACCTCCTGTATAATGGTGAAATAATTATTATTAAATTATACAAGAACCAAATAAATAAATTTGATATCATATTTGATCTCTTAATATTGCATTGTTAATAATATTTCAGTAATATCATCATTTCGGATGTTAATTGATTCATTTTCATTAATATTCTTGGTTATGTAAGCCTTTTTTATGTATATGATGTATTTTATTAATATAAAGAATGATATAATGTTCATAAATATTATTTTTAATTATAAAATGAAAATTATTCTGGAATGATTACAATGGGGAATGAATCTCATCGCGTTCGTGGAGATGATAATCCATATGTATGCATGAGTGAAAATATCATTATATTGGTAGTGAAATCGTATGTAATTGGATGGTATATCATATATACAGAATAAATATCATGTTATATTTATTATTTACATTACTTATACTCGTTATTATATATAACCAAATAATGATGTGTTTGAGTAACAAACTACACAACGATGTAGAGACGGTAAGCTGTACGTACACATGTATGGTGACTTTGTCATTTATAGGAGGGATAAAATAAAAAATGTTTTTGTACCATATTTATAATAACATCATAGTATGTATAAGTTACTAGAGTTATTATTTTGGTCTAGAAACAAAAAAATAAACAGGAAGTTGAAGAAGAAATGAGCTTGGAAGAGGGTGGTGAAATTATTACCTCTTCCTCAGGTGTTCCCTTTTGAGTTGATCAAAAGAACACCATTGGTTGGCTTTCAAATCAAATTAAGGACTCTTGGATGATTTTAGGGATATTGGGAGGATATTTGGTCCGGTGTTGGCTGATTGAAATTTCTTTGGAGGTGTGAAATTAAGAGATGGGTAGATACCCTATTATAAGAGAGGTGATGGTTACATTAGGAAAACCTTGAAATATTGTATTATAATAAAATCATTTTCACTTTCTAATGGATCAAAAATGATATATTTGTAATCTAAGGTGGGGATGTGTCGAAAAACACTCAACTAATAGGTTTTAGGAATGTTTAGGTTACCATTTTAAACACAACTTTTTGATTGAACTATTAGTTAAATAGTTTATCTTTTACCGCGTCTTCTTGTATTCATACAATATATGGTTAATAAACATACTATAAACTTCCAAAAGAACCTCAAGTGGTTCATTAATGACATATACACTATTATTTAAGCCCTTTTTCTGATCCTAATATTTTTAGGAATATTATATCAACCAATAATATAGTATTTGTTTTGAAAACTCATTTTTGTCAATTTTGACATTATATAGTATTTGGTTTTTGTGAAAATCATAATAGCATGATTACATTGAAAAAAAATTTATTTAATCAACCATAATATGTCATATTTACCTATAAAAACAGTGTAATTGATAAAAAGTATCAAATTATATTTATTTTGATATTTATAATATCATTTATTTTAATCATTCGTTAATAAGGTAATTACTGCATCATCATTGTGTCATAAATAAATTTAATTATTTAATGACTAAAAACTATAAATAAAATAAAATTATGTTGGAAATATTTTTATCTTTCTATGAAATATTTATAGTTTAATTTATCTTATGTAAAACCCTATATTAAAAATGGTTTAGTTATTAAATATTGAATTTAACTCTTTTAACTCCTCTTTAAATAAAATAATAATAAATGTCTAATCTAATATAAGTTAACCAAATAGGATCATATTTTATTCCTAAGGTTTTTTTCGATTTAATTATATCCAATTGAATTAGGACATGTGTCAGGGTAATTATAATATCATTTTTACCCTGAATTACCCTTTTTAGTTTTAGTCGTGGCAAGTAAAAGTCAAAAGTTACTATTCCCCAAAAAATAATTTCATCTAATTAACCCAAATTTTACTTAACAATTTCAACTATGTCGCTTATATTATTGAAATTGAACTCACAGAAGTGGTAAAAAAAAAATTTATGCAAATTTTCAAATGCTCTTAGAAGGTGGGTAAAAGACCATAAAAAGTTTAATAAATTTTATACATCTAATTTGATTATAAAATGGTTCCAATGAATTACATTGATCTTATATAGGTATAATATATCTATTTTGACTTAAAATAAATTTAAATGAAATAAGTAATTATAAAAAGTCATTTTTAAACAAAAACGCAATGTTTTTCAATATTCATCAAAAATTGAATGTTTTAAGAAAAATACCAAAAATTAACCCTAAGATAATTTATATTTTCTTAATTCAAAAAAGAATTATATTTTTAAATATTCAGAACATTGAAGATTTATTAATTAATTTAAAATGAATTCCTATTATCAAAACCGAAAATCATGTTTTTAAAAAGTGAAAACTAACAAAAGTTTGACATGTGTTTTTGTCCAGTTTAAATGTGAAATTACTTATAATGACCTAAATTGTATTAAATGAAAAAATATAATCAAATTATACTTCTAGACAATTCAAACACATAATTTAACTCTATAAATAATTTGGATTAAAAAATTTGTTTTCAATTAAAATTAGTATTTTTCAGTATTCATCAAAATATGTATGTTATTGGAAAAGTACCAAAAATTTATTCAAAATAAATTTTTATGACCCTATTATCAAGAAGAATTAAATTTAATTACATTGAATATATAAAAGTGTCAAATATTGGTTTTAAAAAGAGTTTTCCATTAGGAGGTGGTAAAATTTCATTTTTTTGAAAAAAATACTTCTTATATCTGAAAAAATGAATCTATTCTTATATTATGTCTACGAGAACATAATATGGATTCTAAAATTATATAGAGTATATAAAATTTAATATTCAGTTAATATTATTCATAACTACTGTTGAACAACTAGTTTGGTAAGTAGTGTTGCGCTCAAACATGGTGTTTCATGTAACACAAGCTATTGAATTACTTTAATGAAAATAACTTACTATGAAATATTGGGGTGTTAAATTCTTCCCCAATTTGGAACTTTCATACATTCAATAATAAAATTTCCCTTGGGAACTTCATTGAAAGTCCCATATCGGAAAAAGAGTATACAAAACTATTAGTTTAATAGAAAGAAAGTGAAGTTCCAAGGTCACCCAAGATAACCCAAACAATGATTCCATATACAAAAACATGGATATTAAAGATAAACTAAGTGATATGTTCTAATGGAGAGTGATATAAAACATGATTAAGAGAATGATAACAACAAGAAAACCACAAACCTGTGATGGGATAACATTCATTAGTTTCCCAACAGGAAAAGTACACGAACAATGCTTTTTTATAAGTTCCATTTCATAAAGTTGTGGAATTTATTTATTATATTGACTAAGAACCTAAAGAGATATAATTAATATTTATGTATAGTTTCATCCTTTAAAAATATTTTACCCATAACTCGTCTTTTTTTAAAACCATGTGTATTCAAGATGAATTGGTCACAGTTGAAGTGATAAAATCAATTTCTAGAGAATAACATGATCCAAAAAGGATAAAAAAATATATTTACTTTGTCCTTAGAGAGTAACCAAAACTAAAATGGTTAGTACAAGATCAGATTATCCCCAAAAAATGATAATTCTTTTGGGAAAGAAATACTAATCTTAATTTCTAAAATTAAACCAACAATACCCAAAGTTCAATAAATACCATTCAATAAAAAATTGTCCTTATAATCCTTCAATATAATCCAAACTAATATTTAAATCCGAAACATTGAATAATTTTTATTACATAGTCTTCCATGTTTAATAGTATCTATAAATAACATCGAATACACTTAAAGTGGCATACTTAATGTAATTAAACTAATTAAAAATTCTCTATGATAGGTTAATCGTTTCCATAAATAACACAAATCGCTACAAATCAACAAAAAACATAGATAAAAATCAACCATTACTCCTCAAATAAAATCACATAGTATACTATTTTCCTTAGGCCTATAGTTTTCCCAACAAAGTGAACTTTTACCAAAATAACATTTATTACTTAATCAGCAAACCATTTTCTTATACTAATGATATCCATTTTATAAGATATAATATCCCAAATCAACTTATTATTCATCAATAAAATCATTTAACTTAAAATAATTAGTCACACTAACCAGGGACTTCATGTAGTCCAGTGGTAGGTGATAAATCCCAATTGCACTCTGGTTGTGGGTTCGATTTCCACAGCTTTGTCCGATGCGACGGGTTGTCACACAGTCTTCATGTTGTCCTTTTTCAAAACTATATTTTATAACATTCCAAAAATGAGAAAAATTATTCAAAATAACCATAACATAATTTCACCACAAATGTTATCTCATACCTCTCATTTTCATCCCAAAATATAATTACATGTAATTTCCTCAAATTCAAGGATCATATAAACTCAAATGGTTATTTATAACTATAATAGAATAGAAAATTATTCCTAAAATAGAATTTTTCACATAACAAACTGTAGGGTTACACATGCAAGATAAAATTCGTCCAAATTAATCCCATCAACATAAGGCACTAATAATTTTTAACATTTAACCATCCATTTATTTCCACATATTTCATTCTATGACAAAGAGGATATCCTAAAGAATAGGGAATTCTCTCGTATAATGCTCAGGTCCCTTACATTTAACGAAACTGACTATAAATGGATTCTTGGGATCATTTTTATTTTATTACTTAGTACTCTTCATTTTTCATTGGAAATTCTTAACATTATGTCCTTATTTACACACACAAATAATTTCTTTTTTCCATTGTGTAATTTTCATAGGTGTCTCCTTCCACATTTTCAGCATGATGGATATTGAAATTTCTTTTCACCGCGGTCTCCAGTACTGGTGCTCTTTTCATTCAATATCTTTCTCTTATTTTTTGTGTTTGGGAGTTGGTTATTATATATGTTGTGGATCATGTTTTTGTAAAACTAATTCCGCATGAACACAATATCTATTACACCTATAAACAATCCATTTTGTTTCTCATTTCCACCACTATACCCACCTTATACATCATGTTCAATGTTACTATGTCATCATTGGAATCCATCCACTGACTAACACAATTATGCATAATGTGAGTCATAAAATCATTTAGAGAATATCAAAAAACCTAATTTTCAATCTAAAACACATTAGGATTAACCATGGTTATTTATTCTCATCTTATTTTAAATCCTTCAAATCAGTTGGTATAGAAAATTGAAATTATCCTAAGCATATACCTTGGTAGTGTCACAACCAAGAGTGTCGTAAGGCCCATTTTCATATAATAGGATACCCCGGGTCAAGCCAGAAACTACTTATTGAAGTTTATACTCCTAGGTATATCTGTGCCCGAGCCGCCTCTACCTGATCGTATCTAGACATGGAGGTACTACATCGAAAACCCATATTATATTTACATTACCCAAATTTTTGTATTTTCTTCTATACTAATCTTCAATGTCTATCATACGGTAGTGTTTCCTAATAATATTTTTTTTTCTAAATCCTGCTTTCAAGGATTGTACTAAACTTCTCTTATACCAACTATAATTCCCTAACCCCAGTTACATAGAATCGATTCATTATTACATATCATTTTCATGAAATAAGGAATAATGTCCAAAAAGCCCGATTTTTTTAGTATCCTTAGAAGTTATAGATACATACTAATGTTTTACATTACATCATGAAATTAAAAAAACATAATTGTGTCCCCTTTGAACATTATTATATCCCTTAGCCTATTCCTGCAGGTTAATCATAATATAATTGTTTACATATTGGGAAAAATAATACATAATAAAGGGGTTATCTCAGATGCATAGAAAGGATAAAAATATAGAGAAAACTGTCATAAATAAGAACGAACATATAAAGAAATGTATAATACTAGAACACAAGCACTTTAAACCAAAACATCAACGTAATATGGAAAAGATAAATCAAATAATTCCACTTACATATTCACATGGATATTCTTCTAGTCGAATAATCACATGTAATATCAATATCCAATTTAATAATTATGGAATTCCAATGCCTGACTTCATAACCACCTAGTCAAGGCCTTGTGCCAAGACTACAAATAAGATTTTGTAAAGACCTTGTGCAAACACACCAGTTTTTCTCATGAGACCTATCGATGCATCAAATACCTATATTAGTCTCCACAAATTATTTACTAAGTCCAAAGCATTACTATTATTAAAGGGTGAAACATAATCTTAACATTTGTATTAAAACTAGCAAACAGAATGTCAATATTTTAACCACAAACCATGAATGGCATGAAAATAGCACATCCACAGTCAAAAATAACTCATTCAATACTATATTAATGATTGTATTATAATAAATTAACATCAATCAAGAATAAAATACACTGAAGGATATTTTCCTGGATGAAAATATTCATTAAAACTATTTGAGAGAAATATCCCACTTTCTTGAAAACATTTAAATGTCGCACTATTTATCAAAGAGGTCGTTTAAAAAAAATTGAATCAAAGTGTCCCACACCACATTGAAACATTTAAAAGTAATTTTAATTTCCAAAAATTCATGTCCAAATAGATAAATTCTTGAAACCATTTTTAAAACATGGAAATTAATGAGAACGATTTAGAAGAATAAATATTTAAAACATTTAAAATGATATTTTAGTTAAAGGGTTCCTAAAAAAATAATAGGCGCATGAATAAAAGTAATTGAGGAATGAGATTAATCAAAAAATTATAATATCATGGGAATAAATGGATTAATGATATAAAATTTCAATGGAATGTATATACACTATATAAAAGTGAATTGGTGCATTACGGAAAAGAGGTCTAAATGGAATATAAATTGACAAAAAATACATTATAAATGTTGTATCCTTAGATTAAGGATAAATCAGTGAAATAATTATGCGTGAAAAATATTATTAAACTAAATATAATTTGACATTCAATGTAAATCAATCATATTACTTTCACACATATTCTTGTAAAAATAAAACCAATGACTTGGATGTTTAACTCAATGAATAGATTTTGACTTAAGATTACCTTTAACAAGTTTATATCAATTGAATGTGAATTTATCATTGGAGTGACTATGTGTATCAAATTTATTTCCACATAAAGAGGACTGTAAATTACTACATAAATAATAACATGTGATTCCACACATAATCTTGGAGTTATACAATCAATGATATACGCGTAAAGCCCAATATGTAAAAATTAAAATTTGAAATTCCATTACTGATTTGGTAACTTACGAAACATAAACCCGATAAAATAAGTATCAAAAAATGAACATGTAAATACCCATATATGAAAGTATATTACACAAGTAATACAGTTTAGGGTAGTACATACACCATTGAAAAGAAAATATTGTCAATATAGCATGAATCTCATGGGAAGAAGACGTGAGATGAAAACCCCTTACCACATTGTAATGAATCAAGTCGTAAGAAAAAAAAGTTAATAAGAACCAAATGAATCATAGAATACCATGATTATAAATAGAATCATGATAATATATATCAATTTTCAGTACACAATACACCACATGCAATAGATAAGTGGTGATTAATGGAAATCTCATGAAATTAAAAGTGAGAGAAGAAGCCACTTACTATGTACTTATCCTTAGTACAGGGTATGTTAAACTCATGTATAATGGGGAAATAATTGTTATTAAATTATTCAAGAACCAAATAAATAAATATTATATCATATATGGTCTTCTAATATTTCTTTGTTAATAATATTTTAGTAGTATCATCTTATCGGTGTTAACTGATTCGTTTTCCTCTATATGCTTGGTTATGTAAGCATTGTTTTTTATGGATATTATGTATTTGATTCATATAGAGAATGATATTATTTTCATAAACATTATTTTAAATCATAAAATAAATAATATTCTTTAATGATTATGATGGGGAATGAATCTCATCGCGTTCGTGGAGACAACAATCCGTACATACGCACGAGCGACAATATAATTATATTGATGGTGAAATCGTATGTAATTGGATGATATTTTATATATCAAGAATAATTATCATGTTATATTTATTATTTACAAAAATTATACTCATTATTATAACCATCCAAATAATGAAGTGTTGAATAACAAATTAGAGCATGACGTGGACACTGTAAGCAGTACGTACGCACATATAGTGACATTATAATTAGTAGGATGGATAGAATAACGAAAATGGTTTTACCATATTTATAATAAAATAACAATATATAGAAGGAAGGAGTTATTATTTTTCTGTGGAAACAAATAGAGAAATAATATGTGGAAGAAGAAAAGAACATGGAAGAGGGTGGTGAAATTATTAACTCTTCCTCAGGTGTTTTCTTTTGATTTGATCAAAATGGATTTTTAAGTTGGCTTTATGATCAATATAAGGATTGTAGGATGATGTGAGGGATATTGAGAGGATATTTGGGTAGGTTTTGGCTGATAAAAATGTCTTTGGAGGAGTGAAATTAATAGAAGGAGAAGTAACCTTTTATAAGATAGGTGAGGGTCACATTAGGAAAACATTGAAATATTATTTTATAATAAAATTAATTTCGGTTTTTAATGGATCAAAAATAATTTATATTGAATATAGAGTGGGGATGGGTCAATGAATCTGGAACAATATATTTTAGACAAGTTTAGGTTACCATTTTAACCTTATCATTTAGATTTAACTATTAGTTAAATAGTTTACCTTTTACCGTGTATTCCTGTATTATTACGCTATATGGTTAATAAACGTACTGTAAACATCTAATGGAACCTCAAGTGGTTCATTAATGAAATATATAATATTATTTACGCTTTTTTGAGAAACCATTTTTTTTTGGAAAATTATATCAACTAATAATATAGTAGTTTCATTGAAAACTCATTTATGTCAATTATGATATTATTTTGTATTTGGTATTATAGAAAATCATAACAACATGATTACATCAAACAAATATTATTTAATCAACCATAAAATGTCAAATTAACCTATAAAATTAGTGGAATTCATAAAACATCTAAAATTAAATTTATTTGGATATTTATAATATTTATTATTTTAATCATTCATTAATAATGTAATTACTGCATCATCATTGAGACATAAATAAATTTAATTATTTAATGTTTAAAAATTATAAATAAAATACCATTATGTAGGAAATCATTTCATATTTCTAATTAATATTAATTTTTGAATTTATCTTGTGTATAACCCTATATTTAAAATGCCTTAGTTATTAAACTTTGAATTTAACTCGTTTAACTCTTCTTTAAATTAAATAATAATAAATGTCCTAATCTAATCCTTGCGGACCAAATAGGATCATATATTTTATCTAAGGTTGTTTTCAGTAAAATTAAACTTATCCAATATAATTAGAACATGTGTTAGGGTAATTATTATATCAATTTTAACATTAATTACCCTATATACTTTTTGATGTGGTAAATAAAAGTAACAAGTTACTATTCACCTAAAATTATTTTCATCTTATTGAACACGTTTTACTTACTAATGTCACCAATTTACCTTATATTTTCTAAATTCAACTCATAGAAGTAATAAAATTATGTTTTACTCAAATTTGAAAATGCTCCTAGAATGTGGGTAAAAGACGGAAAAACTTCAATAACATTTTTTACATCAAATTTTATTATAATATGACTTTAATGAATTAAATTGAGCTTACATAGGTATTATATATCTACTTTGACTTAAAATAATTTTAAATCAAATAAATAATTATAAAAAGTTAGTTTTAAACTATTACACAGTGGTTTTCACTATTCATCATTTATTTAATGATTTCAGAAAAAACCAAAAATTCAACCTTAGAAAATTTTGATATTATGAATTCAAAAATAAATTTTATCTTAAAAATTTCAAAACATATATGTTACATTAATTAATTTAAAATTAATTTCTGTTGTTGAAACCAAAAACTGGGTTTTTGAAAAGTAAAAATTATCAAAAGATTGACATGTGTTTATGTCAAATTTAAATGGGAAATTACTTAAAATGACATAAATTTTTTTTAATAATAAAAATATAATCTAATTATTCTTTCAAACCATTCAAATGAATAATTTAACCCTATAAATTATTTCGATTAAAAATTTGTTTTCAATTAAAATTTAGTATTTTTTAGTATTCATCAAAATATAAAAGTTATCAGAAAAGTACCCAATATTTATTCAAAATAATTTTTTATATCCATATTCTAAAAAATAATTTAATTTCATTAAACTGAATATACTAAAGTGTCAAATATTGGTTTTAAAAGTGATTTCCATTTTATGGTGGTAAAATTTCATTTTTTGAAAAATACTTCTTTTATCTGAGAAAATGAATTTGTTCTTATATTATGTATATGAAACACAAAATAAGGATTATAAAATTATATATAGTATATAAAATTCAAAATTCAGTTAATACTATTCATAACCTCTTTTGAACAACTAGTTTGGCAAGACGTGGTACGCTCAAACTCAGTGTTGTGTGTAGAACATGCTATTTAATTACATTAAATAAAATAACATACTATGATGGGAGGTCCCTCATTCCATATCACACCCTCCACTGACCATAGTAGTGGGGAAGTACGTAGATGCAGAGGTGCAGCCATGCATTGGGGAACTAGGGTCGCCCTTCTCCTATGAACATATGCCACTCCAATAAAAAGGATATCACCCTTTGTGGATGGGTGATTCCATTCCTGTGGAGACGAGTGGTGTAAAGAATGTTTGAGCTGGGGGGACCCTTCGTGAGAGGCACGAGTTAGGGTCATAGTTTCAACGTCATCTGTTTAGGACGTGGTGCTTGGCATTTTAACGTCCTGCAGCTCGGACGAGGTGGGTTCACTCTGCACCCCTAGGACTTACATAACTGGTACCCTCTGGTCCTTGGGGGAGGTAAGGTACCAGTAAGCCCATGGTCAAGGGGGGTGTGGAACGAACCATCGAGGGTTCCACATTAGCATGGCTATGCGAATAAGCAATAGCCGTTAGCGTGCCTATGCAAAGAAGCATTATGCGAAGCAACGATAAGAGTGGTATTGTCCATGGGACTTTGAAATCACATCGTGTAAACCTGGAGGGTCGCACGGGAAGAGGAATTTCTAAGAAAAGGAGTGTTCTTCACGTAGTGGAGTTCCATGGCCTTAGCATGGGGCATAGGCGTGAGTGGAAGGTGCTTCGCGAAGTGGAACAGTGTTCACGGAACACTGCCTCGCGAAGAAGAGGTGCCTCGCGAAGCAGGGTCCTGCGAAGTAGTGTGCTTCGTGATGTGTTGCGATCCTGCCTTAGCATAGGGATCACGAGTGCAGCTTGGGTGTTTCGCAAAGCATGAACGCACCGCGGCTGCCCGGGTTCCCTTGGGAATCCTCTTCCTTCGCGAAGGGCATCCCTCTCGGAAGAGGGGCTCAAAACGAGACAAAGAAAAGGCGGCCCGCGAAGTAGAAGTACCTCGCAGAGCTCATGATTTCCGGGGCAAAGAGTGCTTCGCGATTCAGGAGAGGAGAAGCCGAAAGGTCGGATTGTCCGTCCTCTGGGACTCAGGGGGAGTCCAGTATATATAGGAAAGGGGCACCGTGAAGTAGAACTCGCGCGCCGCCTCAGGTGCTTCGCGGCGCGCCCACGAACATCAACGTCGTCCACGGAGGGTTACCGCCTTTGGAACATCGCGGTGGGCCCACGAACGTCAAATGCGTTCATGGAGCGTTACTGCCTCTGAAGCTTCGTGGCGGGCTCGCGAACATCAAATTCGTTTGCAGAGCGTTACCGCCTCTGGAGCTTCGCGGCGGGCTCGCGAACGTCAAATGAGTTCGCGGAGCGTTACCGCCTCTGGAGCTTCCCGGCGGGCTCGCGAACGTCAAATGCATTCGCAGAGCGTTACCACATCTGGAGCTCCACGAGGCCACGATGATCGGGGCGCTTCGCGTCGGAGCTTCGTGTCGATGCTTCGCGTCGGGGCTTCGCGAGGCAACGCACCAGCCTTTTGCGTGCCTTCCTTTCGTGCCATATTTTGGCACCAACAAATTCCCCCCCTCAGACTTGGAGCCGCGGAGGGTGAAGGGTCGAAGTCTGAGGGAAAATCACCAAAATTGTCAGTGGTTCGCGATGCAGCTACGTGAAGGGGCCCCGTGGTGCTGACCGGGGCCTCGGATCCGGACGCGCCGTGATGCTCCACGCGGGTGAGGCGTGTCGCGATGCTCCGGGGTCGCCGCCTATAAATAGGGGGTCAACCTCTTTTGTCTTCACGTGACTTCCTTGTCTTTTTGTGCTCTCGACTTCGTGAAGCTCCGCATACTCCGTGACAGCCCTCCGCGAATCGAGCTTCGCGGCGAACCGCGGGTCTCCGACTCCACGTCTGTGCCAAGCTAACTTCTGCTTGTCGACGTCGTCCAGACATCGTGGCTTTGTCCCGCGACCGATCTTCGCGATCCGGCTTCGCAATTCAGCTTCGCGGTCGAGCATCGCGATCCAGCTGAAAAAATTATTTTCTGAGGGCCGGAATCAAAATGGCCCATCAAGAGGCTGTATTGGGGGGTGCTTGCAGATGCTGCTCGTCGGGATGAGATTGCCAACTGTCCAGGCCTGGGGGAGATGGTCTGAAGCCCCTCGGACCACACTTATTTTACAGATCTGCAATCGGAGGGTCAGAAGGATTATTTGCAGTGCAAGGAACTACCATTGTACGGCTTCGGGCTGAGGGATGACGTCTTTATCCCTGAGGTGAGTAGGGACGAACTAGCTTGCTGGTTCAGGAGCATACCATGCTAGCACCAATGGTTCAGGGCGGCCGATGGTCACGCACAAGAGAACTTTACACCCGTCACCACTGACTGTCTCTACAACCATTTGAACGACATTGACGGGAAGCCACTGCAACCGAAGACGTCCCCTCCTCTCTACCATACCATGCTGTAGGCAGCATTGCAGGATTCGAAAAAGGGATGGTCCGATTAGTGGGACGTGTGCCAGGGCGGCAACTTTACTGATGATTGGGCTAGGGCCTATTGGGTAGGCGCCTCATGCGAGGATTTTGGGGTCGAGCTAAGGATAGTGGGGTTGTATGAGGCGGCATGGGCCTCCCAATTCCACATTTACCAACCGAAGAAACTGATGCCGGAATTGCTGAGCAGATGGTCGTCTAGGACCAATACCTTCCACCTGCATCCCAGGGAGGTGGGAAACAGCCTGTGGGATGTCCACCAGATTTCTGGGGTCCCGATCTTGGGGTGCATGTATGACGAGTTCCTCCCCGTCATCAGCACGTGGGAGGATATGGAGAAAATGTCGTGACTGGCGTCGGCGCTGATGGCACTTGTCCCTGGAGAGGACAAGGAGGCAGTGAGGTATGTCCAATTTAGGAGATGGTTCAAATGCTTCCTGAATTTCCTAGATAATCGAGAGTTCCCTCCAAGGCCTCGAACTTGTCCAAGGGCGGTCCAACGGGGCAAGGTGCACTCGTATTAGCGGGTCTTGGAGGACAGCCAATGGAAGACTTGGGGTTTCAGTGTCAGCACTGAACAACATCCGATAGTCAGGCTGGCGGCATTCATCGCGACTCTCATCTGTTGTTGGATCCTACCGGTGAGGGATACAAGCATGGGGGTGGGGCCCAGCTCGTTTATTATGGCGTCGATGTTGGACATAGGGCAGCGGATCAATCTGGGGATTCCGATGCTCACCAAACTGTACAGAATGTTGCGGCACATTATCGAGGGAAAGAATCCGCCAAGGATATGCAGACCCTTCCACCTCCTGTATGGGTGGATCGTAGCGCATATCAGGGGGATTTAAGAGTATCCAAACCCCATTTCGCCGCTGGGATCGAACTTCTGCCCCTCCATCCTGAACGCGGCCGGGAGCTTCCCATTCGAACTGGTCGTTATGATGGTGCTGAATCGGGTGTGGAGGGCGGATGAGTTCAATTTCCACCCCTTCCCATTGCCGACGGGGATACTTAATGATGACGGGTGGGGAACGGAAGAACATCGGGCATACCTCCTGGCATTTCGAGGTGGAGTTTTGGTGGCACGGATAGATCGTGAGCCACTCTATGAACCGTACACCCCGCATCGGTTTGCGAGGCAGTTCCGGTGCCTCCAGCGGCTGACCCCGCAGGTCTACTGGGTGGTGCGTCATGAAGAGCACCCGTGTGTGATGAGGCATTTGTGGCTCATGTTCACACGGGAAGATGGGAAGATGCGGATTACATTGCCTCCATCCACCGCCTCTTTCGGATTGGTGAGGGAGTACGCCATTAGTTGGGAGGCTGATTACCCAGGGGAGATGTTGAAGCAACCAACTATTCGGGTCGGTGACGGTGGGCATCCTCTATCTCGAGGTCGGGGTCGGAGGGCAGCTAGGGCTGCTCGCGGTAGTGGGGCTCCCATGGCGGCGAGACCCGCACCGGCCGAGGGTATGGCATCAGCGGTGGATCCGGTGATTCTGGAAGAGCAGGGCCATCCTGAGGGGCAGCCACTGAGGGGATTTCGTAGGATATCCACTCAGGCTCCAGGGAAGCGACTGCGTCATATCGACATGGAAGAGGATGTTGTCTTCCCGGAAGCCTGGGACATTTGGGATGTCAACCGGGAATTCCTCAGCCCACCCGAGATATGGGCACACCTGAATCGCCTCGGGATGGAATTATCGGGAATAGGCCCAGTTCGGGCTGGATTCATGGCGTCTCCGGCAGAGGCAGAACAATACCTGGACGAGCTGGAGGATTACGTACACTCCAGTGGTGTCCCTCGCCCAATGACAGACCGGGTGAGGGTACTGTTGAATCAAACGGTCCCCCCACAGTTATCGGCTGCCGATCTGAGGGAGCGCTTCCCCCTTCCAGAAGAATCAGAGGACTCCTCTCGAGAGGATGAGGCTGGAGGAGGGAGTCCGTTGGAGGAGGGCGAGGTCAGAGACCGAGGCTCATATTCCGAAGAATTCGTAGAGGCTCTCGAGGTAGCATTCTGAACTTCTTTCCTTACGATCCGTTCTTGGTTCACTATGAACTTCTCACCGATGTTTGAGCCACGCAGGGGGAACTTGTTCGCAAGCCTCATTCTCGCCCCTCGGCGGGTGATGATGCGGGACCTTCAGAGCCTGCGCCTATGGCTGCGTCCAGTTCTATATCTAGTGGGACCAAAGCACCCGAGGTGGCTCTTTCGGAATCTCCAGACCTTCCAACAGTATACGGAGGGCCTCGGCTCGGGGTCCCGTCAGTACCGTCTCAAGAGCATCGCCAGGAGGTCGATCTCCGTAAGTCTCCTCTACTGGTCTCCCTTGTCGTCATATGTAGACTATGCCTGCCAACTAACGTTTGTGTCGCTCTCTGTCGTACAGTTCTCCGACTGGCATGGGCTGCTGCGTCAAGACTGGTCGGGATGTCTGGTGGAGTCCCTCCTAGGGGCATGCCGGTGATGGTGGCGATAGTCCACACATCTCCTCAAACTGCGACACACATCATCACTGGCGGAACCACCAGTAGGGCCGTACCCGAAGTCATTGTGGTGGACTCCGAGGAAGAGGATCAACCGGTCGGTCCCAGTCTTCTCACTCCTGCTTCGGCGCCAGGTGTCGTACTAGATTCAACACCAGATGTTGATCCTGCCGAGGATTTCCTGCGGGTGTACCCCTTGTACGAACCTACCAATCGCGCAGACTGGGACGAAACGGCCTACGACGAGGAAGACAACAGCATAGTCAACTGCCTGTCCTGGAAGCTGATCACGCGCTTTATCAAGGACACCCCCCAAGCGCAATGGCTGGACTAAATGGATAGACTCCGCTCACAGTTGCGCAAACTGTGTGTTGGGGGAGTGGATGCCCAACGTCCTCACACACTCATCTGAGATCTTATGGCTGAGAAGATCCGGGAGCATGATCACGGGCTCAGCGTGGGCTGGCAGCGGAGGAAGGCGACCAGCATCAAGAAGCTCCAAGAGGCTGAAGGAGAGGTCCAACAGATGCAGACCCGGGCAGACGAGATTTCAGCCTCTCTTGATGCACAATCTGAGATGGTCTCACGGTTGAAGGCCCAGCTGGCAGAGGCAGAAGAGCATATGAGGCAGACCTTTGTAGAGATGGCTACCGTTCAAGCTGGCATAGAGAGGGCCAAAGCCAGGACTGACGAACTGCGCCCCGCCGCTGCTGAGGAGGAGCGGGAGCTAAGTCAGCAGCAGCAATCCTTGGATGCCACAAGCCAACGGGTGGCAGAGCTGCAACTCTCTTTTGACGGGGTCAACCCGTCCATGGAGGGAGTCGACCCCCGAGTATTGTAACAAACCCAATAACCATTTATTAGTACTTTCGTGCTTCAAATTGTTTTTCTTCTTTGCTTTGAATGCCATAGTGCGCACGATTTACACTGTTTGAATTTCCTTGTTACATCCCTACAATGTTTACGGGATTTTCGGCGACAATTCCCCAAGCCCACATGGGTCGAGCCTGATGTGGGAAATAGGAGATAGATGCCCACTCTTCCCACCTAACATAGGAGTGGGGATCATGCTCCGGGCATCCGGGATTCGGATTACCAGTCCGGATTTCTGAGAGACGGGAGAGGCTTGATCAGAAAAGGAACTTTCAGGATAGCCGAATTACCGTTTCTTCAACGTTCTCTTATGCACGAACGGGGAAACTCCAAGGGTGCTGAAATCAGTCCAAACATATGAAAATGGGAAGTTTGAATCACGATACCCAAGATTCGGAACACTATGCGGATGTGTGACAATAAGGGACAACCGTTAAACTTAGGGGAGAAGCGGTATCCTTACTGCGTTAGCTTGTAATGGGGACAACAAATGAGGGTCTACCATTGACCATGTTCGAAACACGGGACCATGTCACAAATTTTGTTGATCAATCCTTCGGGACGTTGGCCCAGGACAGTTGGCGTACCATAGGTCAAAAATCCATACTGTTAGGGGCTCCCTTCCAGACATGACCAGTCTTCTGGAACGTTGGCCCAAGACGGTAGGTGAGCCGATGCGGCATGAGACCAGGCCGTTAAGGGGTCCCGTGAGACATGAAAAGGGACGAGGGTCCAAATAAGGGGCACACAAACCTTGGAATATGGAGTGATGGTTCGTCCGAACAAAATCCAACACATAGGTAGTTACACCACCGTGGTGGGATTACGCCAAATGGGCGCATCGGTTTGATTATGGATCATTCCTTCTTTCAGACAGGGCCTCTCTGGCAAGGGGATCTGTCACTTCCCAATGGGATCTTGGGGCATCCTGAACTTGTTCAGGGTAGAACCGCAGTTTAGTGTCATGCATTGAGGACACATGGACTCTTGTATTTTAATGTCATACGATAGGACGTGGATCAAAAGAGAAGATCACAGGGAGCGTGTGGCGCAGTAGATATGAAACTGACATGAATGAGGACTTGGAGTCCAAATCATACCACATACCCCTGGAAGAAACTCTTCAGGTTGAGGAACCAAAAGTGAGGATTGGGCTGGGCCCGAGGTAGAGTGGTCGGGCGTTCCTACATACCCCATGGGAACCAAGCCATACGTAGTTCTGGAAGCATAGTTAAACATCATGCGGGACGAGGAGCAGCCCGACTGTGTTGGTACATATCCTTCCAAAACCACTAATTCCACATGAGTCGTGCTCGATGTGGGAAACAAGCAGTAGTGGTCGGAAGTTCCCGGCACAGAAAGGGGCAGGTTAGGGAAAAGGGACGCTCGGTGAATACCGTCCCAGTGACACTAACATGATCATTTATCGCACCTAGATGCACGAAGAGAAAGAGCCGAGTATGATGGACTTCCACTTGAACATGAGGAAGTGGAAATGTGTGAATCATGGAGCTCGAGATTCAGATCACGATGATGGAGACGTTACAATGGAGGACAACTATTGACCGTGGCGGAAACCCAGCATCCATATTGCGTTATCCTAGAATGGGGACAAACAAATGGGGGTTGACCATTGACCATGTTCGAAACATGGGACCATGTCACAAATGTTGTCAAATATCCGTAGGGAAGTTGGCCCAAAACGATTGGAGGGCCCTTAGGTCCAGCATTCATGGAGAGCCTTTAAGCATAATATCCATGTCATCTGAGGGTCCTTTTGGATGTGGAAGAGGATGAGGATCCAAATAGCAAGCTCACAAAGCATGGTCGTGGGATGAGGGGGATGTCCCTGTAGAAATCCCACACTTTGGGCTCTTTGTCTAAACACATCTGAATACAACAACGAGACGTATTAGATAGAGGGAGAAAATTCCTTTCCCATAGGGAGATCTTAGTTTAGGGTCGTAGAATTTGGACCATGGATGGGAAGAGACATAAGAGGCACTTGGTATAGTAACTCAAACACCTGGCATGAATGGGAATAGGGGGTGTGTGCGGTGCGATGAACAACCTGACGTGAATGGGGACGTAATCCCATACCACACCACACGACCTCCTTATGAGAGGTTTTTGGTCAAAGGACTGAAAGCGAAAGTTAGGCTGGGCCCAGGGAGAAGTGCCCAGGCGCTCCTACATATCTCATAAGGATGAGAATCAAGCCTCATGTAGTTCTTGATGGGCCTTAGACCATGAATGGGTAAAAGGAGTAGGGGACGCATGGCATCTAGACCTGACGTGAAGGAGGACCTATGCCCTACTTACCATGCATTATCTGGGGAAATGCTCGAGTCAAGGGACCGAACAAAAAGTTTAGGCTGGGCCCACGGGGAAGTTCCTGGACACTCCTACGTATCTCATAAGAATTAGAATCAATCCATACGTAGTTCTGAAAGGTGACATGGTAAGATACCAGTGCCGGGGAAAAGGGGAGTGCGGTCGTGGCCCTTGCACTAAAAGAAGTGGAATTTGATGAATCTTCTTTATTCTTTAAGGTGAATGGTTTTTTTTGTGAAGTGACATGCCTAGAATAGTAGGCTCTGATGTCGCCAAAAGGATTAAGCCGTGTTGGGCGTTGACAAATGGCATGGCACGTGACCAATACCCAATGTGATGTCCTCTACAACGAGGTCACCACAATGCAGTGCCGTTTTTCGTCATGCGGCCAGGACGATAATGTCACAGTTTAGGGTCGTATGATAGGACCAAGCATGAATTTTATCGTCATGCAGCGCAGACGTAGCAGAGACGATGCTAGGAGGGAAATGTGCGCAGTTTTATAAAACACAATTGACGGAGACATGATCCCACATCAAATTTTACGCCAATCGGAGAGGGAGACCTTAGGACAAGGGGTCGTAAGAGGTGAAATAGGGGGAGAGACTGGTTCCCTAAATGGGTTGTACCCGAAGACAGGGCATCCGGGCAGTCCTATGTATCCCATGAAGATGGGAATCAAGTCATACATAGTCCTTAAGGGTGCATTTTAATGTCATGCTGGATAAGGAATAGGATGGATAACTCTCAGAATAGGCATGTGTGTGTTGTAGCTATTGCTAACCTGACGTGAATGAGGACATAATCATGCACTACGCCACGCGGTCCTGTAGTCGGGGTCCTGAAGGCCGGACCAGAGAGGTGAATTTTCTGAACTCAAGCTGGACCCACAAGAAAAGGGTCTGGGAATTCCTACGTATCCCATTAATATGGGAATCAAGATGAACGTAGTTCTAGATGAGAATCTTAGTTTATGGTCCTAGAGCTCGGACTGTGGATGGTGACAACTTCCCGAGCAAGCACATATGTCAACCCGATCCCTAAGCCCACGTGAGTTAAACTCGGTGTGGGAAACAAGGGGGGTATCCTCATCACAATACTTGGGGCGAGTAAAATGGGAGTTGTTAGAGAGCCCTGGAGGACACCTTTGACGTGGCTTGTTCCCTCAACGCGCGGACGTGCACGGAGGAAATGTACCCAGAGTTCTGAGACTCTACTTGGACATGATGAAGTGATGAAGGGTGTGAATTGTGCACCCGAAATTTTGGGCCTAATGGGTTGGCATGGTGATAGAGGAAAACCGTTAACCATGGTGGAAACACAGCGTCCATATCATGTTAGACTGAGGTGGGAACAAAAAACGAGCATCGACCGCTGACCATATTCGCAACGCGGGATTTTATCGATTTGTTGTCTAAAACCCTCGAGGGCGTTGACCCGTAACGGTAGGAGAGCCCTTGGGCTTAGTATACAGGCCGTTCTTGGGGGTCCCTCCGGGTGTGAAAGATGGTGAAATCCCTGATGCAGGGATACACAAAGCCTGGGAAGCGGGTGCGGACGTGTCTGAGTAAAGCTTGGCATTCCAGGTAATAAACCATAGTACTCTTAGGCACATTGGTGAACCGCTGAAAAGGGATCGATGAAACAGATCAGTAGGGGGAGGTACATGGCGTGTTCATTACGGGACCAACGCGAATGAGGACATAGTCCCACACCACACCATATAATCCCCTCATGGAGGAAGGATAGGCCAAGGGGACAAGATGGGATGAAGATTCCTAAGAGATGGGGCTGGACCTGAATGCTGGACATTCAGGTGGTCCTACGTATCCCATGTGGATGGGAATCAAGACACATGTAGTTCTCTAAATGTAGTTTAACGTTATAAGGGACGAGAAGGGGAGTAATATACCCCTAAACAAGGGAGGTGTGCGGTATGGAGAAGATGCCGACGTGAATGAGGACATAGTCCCACACCACACCGTACACTCCTATAAGAGAGGACCTGGGTCGTGGCCCGTAAAGGCCAAGGGGCCTGATGGATAGGCATTGGTCAGGAAGTCCTGAACTGCTTATAGTTTAACGTCTTGTAATGTGGACGAGGTTCGGGGACCCGAGGAGGCCAAGGGGCCTGAGGCTGGGCCTCGGAAGGGAAGGCGTACGACATGGTACATAATCCCGATGTGAATGAGGATGTAGTCCTACACCACACCGTACACCCCGGGTAAGAGGTTGTGCGGAGGGGCCCGAGAAGACCAGGGGGCCTAAGGTCAAGCAACAGTCAGGAAGGCCTGACGGGTATGTAGTTTAACGTCTTACATGAGGACGGGGGTCGGGGACCCGAGGAGGCCAAGGGGCCTGAGGCTGGGCCTCGGAATGGAAGGCGTACGGCATGGTACATGATCCCGACGTGAATGAGGACATAGTCCTACACCACAGCGTACACCCCTATGGGGACTCGGGGACGTGGGCCCGATCACTAGCACCACCCGGGTGGAAGCTTGTCACCTCGGGATGGGGCATAACGAATCACTTCACTCGATGTCTGGGACATCTCGGGGTGGACCCAAAGATCCAGGACACTATTGACCATGTTCAAAACACAGTGTTCCTATGGTAACCTGATATGGGAGCAACAAATGAGTGTTGACCATTGACCAAATTCGCAACGCGGGACTTGTATCGGCTTGTTGCTTGAAAACCCTCGGGGGCGTTGTCCCGTAACGGTAGTAGAGCCCTTGGGCGTTGTATCTAGACCATTCTTGGGGGTCCCTCTAGGTGTGAAAAATGATGGAATCCCAGTCAAGGAGTGGTTGAAGCATAGCTGCATACATCCACGAAAGAGGCAAACATCTCTAGGGGGATGTGCAGCCGGGTCGAGGATTGCTCGATGTGAGTTGGGGCAAAAGTGTGCTCCCCGCCATGTCTTGACCCGAGGGGAAGATTTTGGCTTTTGGGCTGGGCCAACGGATGAAATTCCCGGGCGTTCCTAAGTATCTCATGAGGATGAGAGTCAAGCCATACATAGTTCTTGAAGTCCATGCAGTTTAGCGTCCGACGGTGAGGACGTGGGAGGATAGAAGAATGGGAGTGGGCACATGGTGTGACCCTTACAATCCTTGTGTGAGCGGGGTTGTATGAGCGGGGCTAAGAAAGCCTACTCCTTTATACACAAAGATTCTCCAAGGAAACTATTCCCAGGGGGGATAGTGGAAGAGAAATGCTTGGGGCTTGGCTCAGAACGAGGCGTCTGAGCGTTCCTACGTATCCCATTGAAATGGGAATCAAGCCACACGTAGTTCATGAAATGCAGTTTAGCATCATGCGGGACGAGGATCATCTCAATTGGGGATATGTAATGTACGGCAATTAATCCGACGTGAATGAGGACGTAGTCCTACACTATAACATATAATCCCGCGAGAGGGTCGGGGAACAAACCAAGGGGCCTGGGGCCGGACCGTGGTCAGGGAGACCTGACCAGCTTGCGGTTTAACATCTCGCAGTGAAGATGGGGGGCCAGGGGCCCAAGGAGGCCAAGGGGCCTGAGGCTGAGCCTCGGTCATGAAGGCCTGACTGGCTTGCAGTTTAACGTCTTGCAGTAAGGATGGGGGGCCTGGGCCCGAGGAGGCCAAGGGGCCTGAGGCTGAGCCTCGGTCAGGAAGGCCTGAGTGGCTTGCAGTTTAACGTCTTTCAGTAAGGACGGAGATGCAGTTTAAGGTCGTGCATGACCATCTCGCAGTTTAGGGTCGTGCAGGACCATTTCACCCTAGGAAAAGTATCGCTTGAGGAATTTGGCATTGGTGGGAGGGGTTATACGCTCTCCATCCTTGGTCACCACGGAGTATGCTCCATTGGGGTAAACCTTATGGATGATATAAGGCCCTTCCCATTTTGGTTCTAATTTGAGAGGTTTCCTACCAGGAATCATTGGCGCTCGAAGGGCCAGTACCAGGTCGACCTGTAGAAAAGGTCGGAGACGAACCTTCTTGTTGAAGGCCCTTGCTATCTTATCCTGATGCCTTTCCAGATTGTGTAGGGCATGAAGCCGGTTCTCGTCCAGTGCTTCTAATTCAGCTAGACGGATCTCGGCTACCTCATCTGATGTCTGGTGATCATAAACTGTAGTGCGTAACGATGACAGCTGGATCTCAATGGGTAGGACGGCCTCAGCTCCATACACCAGGGAATATGGGGTCACCTGGGTAGAGTTGTGAGTCGTCACCCGGTAAGTCGAGAGGGCATTGGGGAGCTTGTCCATCCAATTTTTCTTGTTTTGACCAACCATCCTCTGTAGAATGTTAGAGAGGGTCTTGTTGAACGCCTCGATTTGTCCATTCCCCTATGCGTGGTAGCGAGAGGTATGGTTTGACCGGATGTCGTAATAGGCGTACAATTTCATTAATTCAGATGCTTGGAAGTTGGTTCTGTTATCGGTGAGGACGGCGTGAGGGACCCCAAACTGATGGATAATGCTGGAGATCACAAATTCAATGATGGAACGGGCCTTTACCTCTTTGAGTGGAACTGCCTCTGCCCACTTGGAGAAGAAATCTGTAGTAGTCAGGATGAACCTACACTAGCGGGCTGTTGCCGGTGGATATGGTCCCACTACATCAAGTCCCCATAACGCAAATGGCCAAGAGTACTTGGTGGGGTGGAGGGGCTTTGGCGGCTGATGCAAGAAGATGGCATGTACTTGGCACGCGTGGCATCTCTTGGAATATCCAATACAATCATGGATTATGGAGGGCCAAAAGTACCCCAACCTCTAGATTTGATGGGACAGCTTCGGCCCAGCTTGATGGGCGCCACAGGAACCGGCGTGAACCTCTTGCTTAACCTGAGGTATCTCTACTCCTTGGATGCAACGGAGGAGGACACCATCGAAACTCCTCTTATAAAGGATCTGTTCAAGATTGGGGCCGCTCTGGAGGGTACATTGCAGCGTGCGGTGTCGGATTCGCTCGCGCTCGGCCCTGTCATCTGGGAGGAAACCATTTTGGAGGTACTCGACAAAAGGCACCCTCCAGTCGAGAGTGGCTTCAACCACTGTGTCTGACGAACCCGGGACCCCTGACGTGGAGGGTCTGGCGGTGAGATGACCTACCCGCAGGCCATCATTGTCCTCTTGGGTGAAGGGGGAAATGAATCTCTGGTGTGCCACATGTATGATCAAATCATCTTGATCGGGTTCTGCGAGCGATGCGGCCAAGCCAGCCATGGCGTCTGCTTGACCATTCTCTAGCCGTGGAACATGGGTAACCTCTGGTCGAGAAGAGAACTGGGCCATTAGGCGGAGGGTGTACTCCAGTAACGGTCCAATCTCCGGCTTCTTGACAACATAGTCGCCATTAACCTATTTTATTACCAGCTCAGAATCTCCCTTAACATGTAGTTGGGGCACCTGGATATCAAGGGCCAACTCAAGGCCAATGATGAGAGCGAGGTACTCTGCCTCATTGTTCGTACAGCCTTCTGACAACAGGAATGAGTATGGAAGGATAGCTTGCGTCGGGGTAATGAATACAATACCCAAGCCCACACTGTTGAGCTTGGGATCGTTGAGCCTCCTATCGGTGGGGCTCCGGGAGGCGCCGTCGAAATGCATTTTCAAACATGGGACATCATGATCGATTGAGAGGATCGTCTCATCAGGGAAATCCATATCTAGGGATTGATCCGTGGAGGTTGGATGGGCAGCTAAAAAGTCTGCCAACACCTATCCCTTAATGGCCTTCTGAGGTACGAACCTGATATCAAACTGCTGAAGAATCACTTCCCACCGTGCTAGTCGGCCAGTCACCAAGGGGCGGTTCAGGATGTACTTCAGGGGGTCTACCCGGGAGACCAATTGCACCTCATGGTGCTGCAGGTAATGTCACAACTTCTGCATGGTGAAGACGAGCGCAAGGCATCTCTTTTCGATGGGGGAGTATCTGACCTCAGTATCGAGAAGCGTGTGGATGAGATAGTAGAGACTGTTCTCAGTACCCTCGTTATTCTTATGGGTGAGTAGCGCACCAAGGGATCTCTCCAGGGCGGTCACATAAAGGACCAGCGGCTTTCCGGAGACAGGTGGCATCAAGACCGGAGGTTGGAGTAGATACTGTGTGATTTCCTCGAAGGTGGTCCGACACTCCTCATCCCATTCGTAGGAGGCGCCCTTCTTCATGAGCCGGGAAAAGAGCTTACGCTTGCCGGTCAGATTCACATTGAATCGGTGTATATAGGCTAAGTGTCCTTGAAGGCCTCGAAGCACCTGAATGTTGCTCGGGGGAGGAATTTGACTGATGGCCTTGATCTTCTCCAGGTTGATCTCCATACCTCGGTATCTGACAACAAAGCCCAGAAACTTCCCAGAGGTGACCCCGAAGGCCCACTTCAACGGGTTCATCTTCAGGTGATGGGAACGGAGGAAACCAAACACTTTATCAAGGTCTATGAGATGGTCCAGGCGATGACATGATTTGACTACGAGGTCATCCATGTAGCATTCCACCAATGTCCTGAGAATCGGTTTGAATATGCGATGCATGGCCCTCTGATAAGTGGCACCTGCATTTTTCAAACCGAACGGCATAACCTGGTAGCAAAAGGTACCTTGGGGAGCCCTAAAGGGAGTGGACTCCCCGTCTTCAGGGGCCATCCGGATCTGGTTGTACCTGGAATACCCATCCATGAAAGAGAGGGCTTGGAACCCTGCCGTGGCGTCAATCAATAACTCCTTCACCGGGAGTGGGAAGTCATTCTTTGGGCAGTGGCGATTAAAGTCACGAAAGTCGATGCAAACTCTGATCTTCACATTCTTCTTCCTTACTGGAACAATGTTGGCAAGCCACTTGGGGTACTAGACTTCCTTAATGAAGTTGGCCTTGATAAGCTTGTCAACTTCGGCCTCAACCATAGCACCATGATATGGGTGAATTTTCCTGGGGGGCTGCTTAAACCAACGGTGTTTTGCTGGGAGGCCCAGACGGTGAACGGCTACCTCGGGATCTAGCCCTGGCATCTCATTGTATCTCCAGGAAAACACGTCATGGTGTTGTTTGATGAAGTCTACGTACTGCTGCCGCTCCTCGGGGGACATGGCTACACTGATCAATGTGGGTTTCGGATCTTCCTCGCTACCAAGGATCACCTGTACCAGTTCATCAACCGTGGTAGAGACGCCTTCTTCAAAGGCGGGGGGAGCATCCTCCAGGTCTTCTTCCCCACCCATGGGGGGACTTCCCGCGATGGGAGATACTTCTGGGCTATCAAAACCCGAGGGGCAGCTTGTGCCGACTTAAGCAGTAGCGGTCATCACATCGGGAGACTCACTCGCCATTGAGACCATAGCAATGAAGGCAGTCGATCCTATCCCATCAGGCCTTCAGCCTAAGGGGACACGTTTGATAATATCAAAGTAGTGGTGACCTGTCAGCCTGAGTCGGTGGATTCCAGCCTGGTGGAAGAGACACGTATGGTGTACCGCCGTTGTCATAAGCTTGACATTCTGGTACCGTACAGGGGTAGGGGGTTCCGGGATGACCTGGGCCTGGTTTATGTAGGAGTATGAGGTGATTTTCCGCCGTCTCTTGGACACAGGAACATGCCATCCCTGCGTACCCGAAACAACAAAACATTGCCCCATGTCGGGGGTCGTGGCCTCCAACCGGTGGATCGGGAGGATGTAGGCGTCATCCATGCTTGCCTAGGGATCACTTGTGACCGGGGCGGGTTCATCCTCACTTACTAGGATTTTCTTATCCTTACTTTTGTAATAACCCGCATCCAGATAGCGGGCATCACAAGAAGCAAAAAGGGATGCATCTCCTTGGAGCACGCCTACTCGACCGTTGAGAGAGTACTTGAGGCACTGGTGATACGACGAAGGGATCGCTGCATGCAGATGGAGACATGGCTTACCCATCAATGCGTTGTAGGCGGTGTCCTGAGAGACGACCATGAACTCGGTGCTGGCAATTAAGCCACTGAACTGAGTCTTCAGGCGGATCATGCCGACCGGGGTTTGCTCGGTCCTGTTGTACCCCTGGATTCTGAGGATAGAGGGAGGTAAATCACCTTCAGACAGACCCAACTTTCGTAACATCCAAGTCGGAATTAGATTGATTCCGGAACCCGTGTCAACGAGGCAGTGGTGGAATTCCACACCGTTGAAGTGGCCGGTGATGTACAACAGGCGAATGTGCCCCTGTATAGGAGGGTCCCCATCTTCACCAAATAACGAGATAACCGCCTAACATTCGGCGTTTCCAATCGTCTCGGTATGGAAGGCTTCTGCAGCTGCTACCTCCGTCTCAAACTGGAGGGGGCTACTTAGGGCCTCGGCAATTGCCTCGCGCATTTCGGATGACAGGCGAAGGGCCTCAAGGATAGAAAGCCTTGTGGGAATGCCGTCCAGGTGCTTCAGGACATCATACTTTCGTGCCAAATGAGAACCTATGCTTACAGGAGGTCGTTCGGCATTTGGAGGCATAGCAGGTCCTGCCGGATGAACCGGCGATCGGCTAGTACTGGGTATATCCTGCTGCCTTCTAGTTGAATCCTGGAGAGTAGTCGCCATACTAGGATTGAACAGTGGAGGCTGGCCTGTAGCCGGGCAAGACTGACTGTGATACGAATGAGGAAGCTCTCCCCGATCTAGTTACACAAATGGCGGTGGAGGTAGAGCTGAGGGAGTTAGACGGGGTTGCACGTGCTGAGCATTCCGATGAGCCTGCTGTCTGGTCTCAGTAGTGTGCACGGCTTGGCTGAAAGTGCCCGCTAACATACCTCGATGACCGGCGCGGTTGCGATTCCGCTGTTGTTGATGTTGGCTGGGAACATTGGGGAGGTTCACCTGGCATTCCCCCTCGTCCAGGATCATATAGAGCTTTACCAGCTCCACGATGTTAACCAAGGCGTACCCCTGGCTGTCACTCGAGGAGTTATCCACCGCTGGGCGGATTCTGGGAGGAATCCCCATTTCAGGGGGCATAAAGTCACCAAGAGTGCGGGATGACGACCGCGCCGGCGGTGCGCGTTGCTTCTTCTTGAGTCGCCGCTGCTTGCCCTTTTGGGAGGAGGTCGACTGTGAAGATGATGCGGGGGTACCAGCTACTTCTTCTGAAGGTCCCGACTGCTTCATGCACACCCGGATGATACCATGGGCATGGACGATGATTTTTCGAGCCATCCAGTCGTCGTATTTCTGGGATCTGCGGCTGGGGACCTGCTGCCACTCGCCTTCGCTGTCGCTGCCGATATTTGATCCTACAAAGACACCCGCCACTTGTGCTGGTGACGGGCCCAAATTGCCTATGTTGTTGTTGACCTAGTCCTGAATCCAGTCTTTAAACACATAGAATTGCTTGAGGGTGTGACCCAGAATCCGATGATAAGGGCAGTAGTTGGGGTGATCTGTGAGATTCGCCTCTGCTGGACTTCTGCACTCGGGCAGGATCACAATCCCTTGCTCTAAAGCACTTCGAAAGTAGCCAGGGACCTGATTTTCATTGAACAAATAAGTCTGGTGCCTTCTTTTCGGATAGGGGGCCCTGGGGTCCTGGCCCTGACAAGGGGTCGGAGGGGCCTGCCGAGGAGGCGGCGCCTGATTGTCTCGCCTAGGTGGTTGTGGCGCATTGCGCGGGGGAACCTGTCGGTTATGAGGCGGTCGCTGCTGGGAAGGAACTTGTGTTTGAGGTGGAGGACCTCTGTGGGGTTGCGGGGATGGTGCCACCGGCAGTAATTCCAGCTGCCTCGGGGCTTCCACTTGGGCCACCGCGGCGGGTTCAGCCCTGGCGGTCCTCCTGGCCGGGATCATGGGGGGTAACAAACGTGCCTGACTAGCCTGTTGCAGGGCTTCCTCAAGGCGCTGTGCCTTATCTGAGAAATCTCTAAACCCTCTAGGGTAGTTCTTGGTAATTAGGGAGGGTACCAGCTCTGTCTTGACGTTCCCCACACACATCATCAGTAATTTCTCCTGAGTCAGTGGCATATCGAGGGAATATGTAAGTCCCTTCCACCGGGCGATGAAATCTGCGACTCGCTCATCAGGCCTTTGCTTGCTCTTAAAGAGGTCCGCAATGCTGTTCTTCCGCGTGGTGGAGCTGAACAGGTATAAGAACTGCTGGCGAAGATCCTCCCAACCAGTCAACGATCCGATAGGGAGCTGGCTGTACCAGACGAATGCCTTACCATCCAATGTCTGTACGAAACATCGGAGCTTGGAGGCTTCTTGCTGAGCCGGGGTCCCTAGCATGGGGCCACACCTGGAATAAAAATGAGCCAAGTGCTGCGGCGGGTCCCCTGTCCCGTTGAAAGGCGATAAAGTGGGGTTCCCAAAACCCGGAGGTGTGGGAATATCATCCACCCACGTAGGATAAGTCTTGCCATCTGGTGGGACCTCCACCTGCCGCGTTTCCAACGCTTTGAGGTGGGTTGTGAGCGCTGCAATAAGATCATCCGGGTGGGGGTCCCTATCTTGAAGGGGATCCCTAAACAAAATTGTGTTTCCAGGTTCCTCAACGCGGTAGATGGCTTCGACAGCTCATGGATCAACTGGTGGAACGACCTGTGGGTCGACTGGGGGAACCCGGACTAGATTCTTCAGATTGCCCCGTCGCTCGATGGGGGTTGGCAAGACGTATCACGCCCTCTTACCGTACATTCCAGTTTCTGCCCTGTCTGTGACAGTAGCATGATCAGGGTTTCCCGGAGGTATCTCACCGGGGGGAAATTGTTCCTACCCCTGCTGCCCCGGCCTGGGATTAGCATAGTCGGGTCGCCGCTCTACGGCGCGCTCAGCCAAAAGTTCGTCAACCAGCCTCTTCTGCTCAGCAAGTTGTTGGCGTAACGTGGCCTTCTCGGGATCTTCATTCGTTTTCTGCACAGAGGCGGACAGGTCGGAGTGCTTGATAGTTCCGATGTTCTCCATACCCTTTCCAGTGTTTCGACCAAGTACTAGCGACTCGGTGGTTACGGGGAGGCCTAGCAGGTTCCTCTGTTGACGGGTAACCCTCCCTAACGGGTCCAACAGTGGTGGTATGCCCTCGGGGGGTAAGTCTCCATCAAGAAATTCAAGCTCATCTTCCTTGTCCACAACATCGGCCATGTGGAACGCGACCCCTCTAGAGGGCATTTCCTCGATGTCACATAATGAATCAGGCTGCCGTCGGATAAGGTCGAAGAGGAGAGCGACATAGTGTCCCCAACCACGGACTTGCACATGGGGGTGGCTTCCCTAATGATCCTGTGGAGTACTTTGAAACTCTGGATGCATTTCCGTTCAAGGGCGCCCTGGTGGCCTGGCGACTCAGGGTGTTGGGCCACTAGGAGTGTGGCCGCATCAATCAGGAGACATTGCTTGCCGATTTCTTCGAAGTGCTCTCGACTTCTGGGGTACACCACCCTTTTGTAATAAAGGCGGAAGTGTGTCGCCCATAAGGTTCAACAAAATCACCCCACATCTTCAGGGGTAAGAGACTCTGGTACGCGAAAATTCAGCGCCGTCATCGGCCAGAACTTCTCCGGGAAGTAATCCGCTGCAAGAATACTCCTGAAGCTCGTAGGCTCGGACTCAGGGTCTGGCCCTGTGTTGCCCCACTCGTCAACCGGGGGCGGTTGAGGGACCGGTAGCGGTACCGAGGTGGACCTCTGGGATAACAAACTCGGTGGCGGAGAATATTGCGAGTGAGCTGACTGGACGTCGAATTTTGGGTCGTCCTCTGAAGAGAAAGGTGACCTGGCCACGATGTCACGATACGATGGGCTAATAGCCACAGCTTCTGGCACAGGATTCGCAGCTACCGGCGACAGTTCATGTCATCGCTCTACCACCATTGGCCCCCAAAATAGCTCATGTCTAGTAGAGGTAGAGGGCGCTTCTGGTGACGATGGCGATGATTGCGTGGTCGAGAGCTGCGGAATTCCCAAGATTTCTTCCTCCTGGATGTACCTACGGAGAGAGATGGGAATCTGGTGGACCTCATATTCCGGGAGAATCAGACTAACGTGTCTGGTTCATGCCCTAGTCCTTGATACGGAGGAGCGGGGAGAAGGTTCCATGGCCGAGTCGCATTCCGGTTCAGAATCGGAGAAGCAGGCAGGTTTGATCTCCACCCGAGCCTTCCCAGGATTCTTCTTGTGGCGGTGACAACCCACTCTCCTGCCCCGAGGTGGCTCTTCGGGATAGGGTTGATCCCTATCAGGCAGTCTCGGGGCAGCGCTGGCGTCGTGGCGGAGAGGGCCCCCACTCGAGATAGCGGGGGTGCGAGGGGAACTGGGGAAAATGTCGAAGGGTACATGGGGAGGACCTCCATGAACAACACCCATGTGGGCGGAGCCTCTATTGGAATCGGCAGGAGCATGGGGAGGACCTCCATGGTCGATGCGGGCGGAGCGAGGATGACCTTCACTCCTCAAGTTGCTGGGGCGAGGAGGACCTTCGTCGGTCGCAGAGAGGACGTAGGGGGGACCCCCACGTTGGAGAAGGACTGGATGCGTAGTGCCTTCATATCGGAAGTCAGGGGTAGGAGGATGGACTTCATACCCTGTATAGTGGGCGCGGGAAAGGTTTCCGCGCCGAGCGTCACTGCTGTGGGGCAGGTCTTCCTTCGGGATGGGGGTAACACGAGGCATACCTCCATGTCGAACTTCGGAGCGGGGAAGGCCCACACTCTGTGAAGTAGTGGTATGGGGAGTGCCTTCGTACGGGGTGACATCACCGCAAGTTAGTTCGCGGAGATCACCACATGGGTTCGTAACCCGGAGAGTCAACCCAGTCTGCCCGTGGGGCGGTTGGGGTCTCGATCCTGGTTGGGTGAAGGAGTGCCCCTGCTCATTGTATGAAAGGGCTTCATGATGCACGTCGGCGGTGGCTCGGGCCACTGTAGCTATCGACGTCGATGCGCCTGGGCGAGCATCCTCAACCCGGGCCCGACGCTGCCGTCGGGTCAGGCGAGTTGGTGCAGGTGGTGTAGTGGCATGGCCTGCCTGCTCTTCTTGCGGAGTCGGACGGTGGCACTGACACAGCCGGATGGGAGCTCTCGCCTAGATCCCTTGGGTCGGGTCCCTGAGCGGGCTGAGCCGGATGGCGCCCGCCTCTTTAGCGTAAGGTGAGGAGTCGTCAAGGCGTTCCGAGGACAAGCTCCCGAAACAGTTGAATGTTGGGGTGGGGAGCAGGGGCTCCCTGCGCGGCTTGTTAAGGCGGCATTGATGGCGGGGCCTGGAGGCTTCTAGGTCCAGGAGGGCCATATCCCGAGTTGGGATGACCCCTTCTTCCTCGTACCTGCGCACGAGGTTGTTGATCACCCTTCGCTAGATGACCTCTGATGGGGAAAGGGGACGTGGACACCCCGTATTCCGCGATGTGGCGGCCGTCGTGGTGGTAGCGGTGCCATGTGGGGTGGTTGTGGCGATGTTTCCCCTTCCCATGCGTAGGCTAGTGGGCAGTGATCGCATCTCTGTAACAGAAAATTGGTTCCTGAGAAACGAAGGGGTCAACTCATCAGCACTGAGAGGAAAAGGATTGACATCCATTGCCCAACGTCTTTCCATTCTCCACGACTGTAAGAAGGATCCATGCCAACATGCTGCAGAACGGAGTGCCCCACATTCTACTGCCCCGACTTCCGGTGAGTTTCACGACAGGCCCGCTAATTTCTTGGCGGGACTAGGCGCCAGATATCTGGATCCAGTGACACATCAATCTACTGGTGTCTCGAACGCTACTAATCCCCATATTGAAGAGAAGAATTTCACGTTAGGTTCACCATTTCTGTTTCCGACGCTTTTGGCGGGGCGCGCGAATCCGTCCGTGGAGGACGCACTGCTGTTGCCCTGCATTCCCGCATTCCAAAGGAGGGCGGCATTCACTCTTTATTCAGGGACGTCTGCTCCTTGATCGAAACGGGATGATGGGATGTCGGTTCCTCCTTTTGTGGATTCCTCCTCAGAACTAGTCACCTAGTCTGAGTCTCCCTCATAGATTTAATACGTAGTTCGTGAAACTCTTCCCAGTTCCATGTTTCCATGGACGCCAGTTAATTACACTGCTTCTGTCGGGACATTCCAAAGGGTCCAGTCAGGGCAGCAACCTTCAGTCGGGGGAGTAGTCACGTTGAGGCATCAGTAGCGTGTTTGGATGCTGGGGAACCTGGCATGTCTATCTACTATCCCTGGTCACAGGGCGTCTCGAGGGCGTGGAAGCCCAAGGCATCCCACATTGAGCGTGGGGAATTATATGTCATAGACACATATCTGAGGTTTTCCTCGGCTTCTCGTGTTTAACACAGGGTACGCCGCGAGTTTAACGTCTAGCGGAGACGGATCAACCCGATCAGAGCATTAGCTAGAATAGATGGGATTGAGGGGTTTCCCTTGAAGGGGTGCCGATACCGGGACCAGCCCATGGGTGGCTATGAAGAGGAGCGTATCGACATGGTCTCACCGAGATATGACGGCCCGGGCGAGAATCAGGATGGGTGGTAGGTGGATGAATGTAGTAGAGGGGAGCAAAATGGGACCATCGCAGGGGCGATGGTGAAGTTGGGCTTGAGCCTTGAAGAAGCTTCCTACGTATCCCCGTGGCGGGGAATCAAAGTCTGCGTAGTTCGGGATGGTGCCGGTGAACCGACGTGGAGGTGGACCTTGGCCCGATGAATGTCGTCAGTGAACCAACGTAAAGGTGGACATTGGTGAGATGCGTTAGCGAACTGACGTGAAGGTGGACCATGGTCCGATGAGAGATGGGCTTGAACCTCGGGGAGGCTTCCTACGTACCATGCCTTGACATGGATCAAAGACCTCGTAGTTCAAAGGGTTACATCGGTGAACCGACATGAAAGTAGACTCGTGGGTCCACTAGTGTTGGGCTTGAACCTTGGTAAGGTTTCCTACGTACCATGCCTTGACATGGATCAAAGTCCTCGTAGTTCAAAGGAGCGATGGAATACAGTTTAACGTCATGCGGGACGATAGTGAACCCTGACTTGAATAAATGACGGGCATTGGGTGTCGGTGGAACGACATAAATGAGGGACCTTGGTCCGATGGGAGATGGGATTGAACCTCTGGGAGGATTCCTACGTACTATGCCTTGACACGGATCAAAGTCCTCGTAGTTCGGGTTGCAGAATACAGTTTAACGTCATGTTGGACGCAGGTAGAACTCGACATGAATTGGATGACTGGTGGGCTTGAACCTTGTGGAGTATTCCTACGTACCACTCCTTGACATGGATCAAAGACCTTGTAGTTCATATGGGGATTTGTCGGCAAACCGACGTGAAAGTGGACCTTGGTCCAATGAGTGGTGGGCTTGAACCTCTGGAAGGCTTCCTACGTACCATGCCTTGACATGGATCAAATACCTCGTAGTTCAGGTAGGAATGGGTGTTCAGTTTAATTTCATGCGGGACAAGGGGGGCATACAGTTTAACGTCATGCTGGACGAGGGCGAAACTCGACGTTAATTGACGACTGAGCAATGTGGCTTGAACCTCATGGAGGCTTCCTACGTACCATGCCTTGACATGGATCAAAGTCCTCATTGTTTGCTGTGGGTGGGGGTTAGGGTCGGTGCTCACTGTAAGCCCACATGAGTCATGCTCGGTGTGAGAAACAAGAGGTTGCAAGGACCTGAAGATCACGTCGCGAAGGATGCGTCTGTGAGAAGCGAAGAGGGGCTTACGCATTAGGCGGCCCACGGTGTTGGGACTTACTCCAAGATGGAGTCCCGTGGTGCTGCAAAGCGCAGCGAAAGAGGGATTTGGGACCAATTATGGGAGGTGGCTCATTCCCTATCACACCCTCCACTGACCTTAGTAGTGGGGAAGTACGGAGATGCAGAGGTGCATCCATCTGTTTGGGAACTAGGGTCGCCCTTATCCTATGAACATACTCCACTCCAATAAGGAGGATATCACCCCTTGTGGATGGGTGATTCCATTCCTGTGGAGACGAGTGGTGTAAAGAATGTTTGAGCTGGGGGGACCCTTTGTGAGAGGCATGAGGTCGGGTCACAGTTTTAACGTCATGTGTTGAGGACGTGGTGCTTGGCAGTTTAACGTCCTGCAGCTCGGACGAGGTGGGTTCACTTTGCACCCCTATGACTTACATAACCGGTACCCTCTGGTCCATGGGGAAGGGAAGGTACCAGTAAGTCCATGGTAAAGGGGGGTGTGGAACGAACCATTGAGGGGTCCACGTTAGCGTGGCTATGCGAAGAAGAAATAGCCGGTAGCGTGCCTATACGAAGAATCATTAGGCGAAGCAACACTACGAGTGGTATTGTCCATGAGATTTTGAAATCACATCGTGCAAAACTGGAGGGTCGCACGGGAAGAGGAATTTCTAAGAAAAGGAGTGTGCTTCGTGAAGTGGAGTTCATTGGCCTTAGCATGGGGCATAGGCGTGAGTGGAAGGTGCTTCGCGAAGTGGAACAGTGTTTGCAGAGCACTGCCTCGCGAAGAAGAGGTGCCTCGCGAAGCAGGGTCCTGCGAAGCAGTGTGTTTCGCGATGTGTATCGATCCTGCCTTAGCATAGGGATCACGAGTGCAGCTTGGGTGTTTCGCGAAGCATGAACACTCCGCGGCTGCCCGGGTTCCCTTGTGAAACCCCTTCCTTCGCGAATGCCCTTGAGCTTCGTGAAGGGAATCCCTCTCGGAAGAGGGGCTCAAAACGAGACAAAGCAAAGGCGGCCCGCGAAGTAGAAGTACCTCGCGGAGCTCATGATTCCCGGGGAAAAGAGTTCTTCGCGATTCGGGAGAGGAGAAGCCTAAAGGTCGGATTGTACGTCCTCTGGGACTCAGGGGGAGTCTAGTATTTATAGGCAAGGGGCGCCGCGAAGTAGAACTCCCTCTCTTCCTCAGGTGCTTCGCGGTGCACCCGCGAACGTCATCGTCGTCCGCGGAGGGTTACCGCCTCTGGAACTTCGCGGTGGGCCCGTGAACGACAAATGCGTTCGCGGAGCATTACCGCCTCTGGAGCTTCGCAGCGGGCTCGCGAACGTCAAATGAGTTCACGGAGCGTTACCGCCTCTGGAGCTTTACGGCGGGCTCACGAACGTCAAATGTGTTCGCGGAGCGTTACCGCCTCTGGAGCTTCGCGGCGGGCTTGTGAATGCCAAATTCGTTCGCGGAGCGTTACCGCCTCTGGAGCTCCATGAGGCCACGATGATAGGGGCGCTTCGTGTTGGGGCTTCACGTCGGTGCTTCGCGTCGGGGCTTCGCGTCGGTGCTTCGCGTCGGGGCTTCGTGAGGCAGCGCGCCAGCCTTTTGTGTGCCTTCCTTTCGTGCAATATTTTGGCGCCAACAAATATGATTTTATTTATAAAATGCCTAAATTTTATTAATTCCTTCTTGGGTGTTGTTACTATTCATTTGGATGGTTTACTATTCATAAGGTTCATATTAATATTCCTAAGGTCAAGTTTCTATTTCCTTGGAATTAGTTCCTTAACATCTAGAAATACTCAACCTTTCATTAGTTCATCACTTATAATTTTTTTATTATGGTATATAAGCGATTTTATGTCATTTATACTATATGAAATTACTATAATAAGGGAAAAATCACATTTATAAAATATTGGACTGTTACACATAAATAATCATTTTTTATGCAATTACTCCTCAAGTCCCTTCCTAACATCCATACTAATTACTTAGAGAAATTTCATGAACATATAACCAATCCATAAATGATTATTTGTCAGAATTATGATGTTTTTGATGAAGAGGTACTGTTATAAACAGTGAATTTTCTTTTTTTAAAATTATTTCAATCTCCATTATGATATAATAACTACATTATATTAGCTAAAATGATTTTTTATTATATAAATTTCATATTTAGTATCCATCTCCACTTACATAAAATTAAAAATGAATTCAATGTTCTTGTGTATCGTGGAATATCAAGCCGTGAACCGATGTATTCATTCAATCACCACCTATTATTGAATGTTATAATGATCGATTTGAGGTATTTATATTATATTAATGAAATATTTATCATGAATAAAAATAATAAATCTATTACTTTTATACCATTTCATTCAAAAAAATGATAATGTCATTCATGCATACATATTTACTAAAACCTCCACGAAGTGACGTGATTTTTATTTCATCACCACATTAAATTAAAGATTAATATAATTATATTTAAATAAATACTATTATTTTTAAGATATAATTATAATTATAGAGAAATAAAATAATACTACCCTATTTCTATATTGATCGTTGAAAAATGGAATCATTACTCATGTGTACACATGATTTTTTGTCCTCGTGAGTATAATGTAGTTCATTTTTCATAACCATCGTTGAAGGTTAGTTTTAAATATATTATTGATATATAAAATTTACAATTATTTCATGATTATTATTTTGGATGTTAGGTAATAATGACCTCTTTGACCATAGTAAACATATCATAGTCATTTGTATATATGATCCGAATATTCTAAAAAACACCAAGGTGAACTTAATTTCTTATGTACTTTTATATAACATTATGTTTGAAAATGAAAATAATAATGGGAATGAACAAGATTTATAAGTAAATAAATAATGAACATAATTTATTTAATTTGTAATATAAAGAACATACTAGATGATTCAGTCTCATGGTATGGGACATTATTTTAGAAATCATATTTTAAAGTCTCTATTATAATTATTTTTCTCCAATTTACATATTTTTAAAATAAATTTTTATTGTATTAAAATAAAAAAATCATAAAGGGAATTTCATGTATTTGTTTACCTTCATTTTGAGGTTTTTAAATTCATTCATATTACTGAATGTTTTGATTTTCATTTCAAAGGGTAAAATGAATTTTCTATTTTAATGTCTATAGAGATAAAAAAATTTCCAAATACTATAACGATTAATCAATGTTTTGATTCCATGATAAAAATTCATGTTTTTGGAATAAAACACCCACTTTTCCTTATTTCATGGTATTTTTGTATTGATAATCAGTTTTTATAATTAAATTGTATTTCAATATCTACATGCTTTTTTATATGGGTTGAAAAGAGTGTTTAGGGGTTTTATAATCAATTGGAGCAAGGGTAAAACATTTTTTTCTTGATATGGGACTTGTAAATTGTTTATTATTATGGATGAGATAAATATATCTCATGATTATAGGTGATCCTGATATAGTATAAAGGATAGCTGCACCTAGATAACGATCTTATTCTTTTGGTAATTATATTATAATTTTAATGTACAGTTATTTCAATATGTAAGGGTTCTATAAATATGATTACAAAAGGAACCTACATAAATATTCTATGTATTGATATGAAATTTCATGAAATTTATTGACTTTAAAAGATAATTAATAAATTATCCATTTTCCCAAAATGATTATTCTTATTTTGGAAAAAATGTATGTTTTTTAGAAATCTTTTTTAATGGGTTCTCATGTTTTCTAAGAAACCCTCGTGGCTATCATTTTTCAAGTTCGTTTTCGTAAAAAATATTTTATGAAATCAGTGGGTAGAAAATATAATTTCATGAGTAAGTAAAAAATTATTTAAACTCAGTGATTACTATGTTAATGTAAAAAACTATTTTTAATCTCAGGGTTTTAAAATTGAATAACAGATTTTATTTTAATTTCATGTCCTTTACTGATATTTTTTTTGGCATCCCACTTTTTAGAATATTTTTCACATTATTGAAGGATGGGTAAAAAAAAGTATAATTCATGTTTATGTTCATGAAATTTTTCGTAAAAATAAAAAGTGTTTCTTTTTAAATGTTATGTTTTTAGGAAAAATTGATACATAATAGAAATTTCCACTTTTTAATATATAAGTTTGTTATGTAAGGTTTATAACCTAAATCTTTAAAAAATTAATCTTTAATGAACATTTGGAATTTAGGAAGGCGAATTATAATCTAAATATGTAATCATATATATATTTTTATGCGGAGCCTTTTAATATCAAATGGTATATGTTGAACACTGGGTATAGTCATTGATGATTCGGGGGTTAATGTTATATTCTATAAACTGATGATTTATTCACTTTAGAGTTATAATATTATACACATTTTGTTTTTGGATTATGACTAAATATAGGAGGAATATCTTGTTATAATTTTTTTATTGTGTTCTCCATTAAAAGATGATTTTAGTTCCTCAAGCTTGGAAAATTCATCTTGAATACTAATCATTTGATGAAAAAGATGAAATTGAGGTTGGAATTGATTAAATAAGGAAATTATAAATATAAAATAAATATATTTCATTGTGTTCTTTACCACTAGGGTAAATTAATTCCACAACACTAAGAAAATCACTTTGAAAAAAAATTATATCTTGTTACCTTCATTTTTTATGAATCGATGGTCCTGATCACAACTCTTTGGTTTATGGTTTTGAATCCATTAAATTTATCTTAATCAATTACATTCTTGTTATCAATGTTCTAAATCACTCTTGATAATTATTTGGACATTATAATTTATCTTCATGTCAATATTTATACTTTCCCTTAATTTTATCCTATTTAGAATCATTTTTATGTGATAACATTCATTGTTCATTTTTCCTCATTTCAAGTAGAAGTTTCATTAATTATTTTAATAACGTGAGATTTAAAAAATATTTATCAGATATAAAACCCTTATTTACAAATATTAATTTTAAATTTAAACTATTCAATTTAGTAAATGGATGAGAATGTAATATAACTAGATTTAATAGAAACTATTTTCGATAGCGTGTATGATATGCAACATTGATCCCAAACGAACAATTAGACATTACTATTTAAATATGAATGTTATATCTTATCAATTTAATTTTTGGGGATAAATGGTATTAACTAATTTATAAAAAATATATATAAAGGTCCTACCAAGTATTTATAACTTCTTCTAAAATAATAAATCAATTTTTAGTAATGTCATTTTTTATTTAAAAACAACACTTTTCTAAAAATCATTTATTTCTCTTTTTGTGAATCAATCTTATAATTAATTTGTTTTACTATTAGAAATTGAATTTAGAAAAGGATATTATTTTTCAAATTATCACATCAAAATTATATTTGGCTTTATTTTTGGATTTTTCTACAAATATTGATTTTTTAGTGAATCAGGAAAAATATTCCATTTTATAAAACTATCATTTAATTTCAATAAATTAAATAACTTATATATAATAATATTATATGAAGTTATATTGAAAGTAATATTAATAATATTTTGTTATTTTTAATATAATTAATTATATTTGAATCATATTTATACTAGATTTTTGTTTAATTTAATTTCTGGTCATTAAAAGGAATTTTTTCTAGAAAACTGTTATTTATCGTGTCTTGTGTGTCTAAATTAAAATTAAATTCAACCACATATGTTAATTTGATCTTGAAAACTAGATTTCATATTTTTAATTATAATTCAATATTTCGTATATATGGTCCTCTTTTTAGTTATTATGAATAGTAATGCTCGTAAATTACCACCACGGTAAGGAAAATATGGTATGTAAGGATTAAAATTACATGATATAGACTAAAAATTGACTCTAGGACAATACCATAACCTATTGAATTATATGAGTTCTGATATTTCAATCTATATATTGAATATATGGCCAATTGGTTCCACATTTATTTAATATTTACCATTATAATAATATAGTAAAAAACAAATGACAAAAATACCAGTTTCTAACTATTGATAACTATTATATTTTTTGACAGTGATAGAAACAACTTATGTTCAACTAAAAATAGTCATTTGAAAATATTTTATTCTTTATAATTATAATTTATTTATAATTTTAGTAATTAAATAATTCATATAAATATTTATGAAAAACTAACATAGTATTTATTAAATTAATTAGAGAATAAAATACATGATATTGACAATAATTAATGTCAGATAAATTGAATTAATTATTGTGTTCAATGAATTTTTTAAATAAATATAACATTTTATTTAGTTTTTAAATGATTATATTCAAATTCTATTTCTATAATTTTTATTTTAATGTCAAATTAAATGAATAGTTCCAAAAAATAAAATAATTGATATTTTATAATAAAAATATTTTATTAAATGATTTAATTTTTAAAAAAATTCTATATTTTTCTAATCGATTGGTATATGGTTGAAAATGTCAACCAAAATCCTTTTATTGGAAAATATTCATTTTATAGTAACTATCTTAGTCCCCAAATAGTAAAACCTTTATTATCATAGTAATTTATAAAAAGGATTAATACTGGTTAAAACAAATTAAAAATGGAAAACCCTAATCTAAACTTGTAAACATTATAATAGATGAAATTATTTCAAAACATAGTCATTATTTATTTTAAATATTTTTGTTTTTATAATTTCATTAATGAAAACTAATATTTATTAATTTAATATTTGATGAAATTCTAAAAGTGGCCCTCTCATCAGTTATAAAAGGGAACCTCTAATTATCTTTTATTCACATTTCAAATGAATTTTTAATTATCCAATCCCTACAAAAATATATTAAATAATTCCATTTTCATGTCTTGTTTGCATTTTTTATTAGGAAACCATCCAATGAAGGATTTTGATATAATCATTATGTGGTTGTTCAAATAATATGTATCGTTTAAACTGAGATTTTTTGTTTTATTTCACCTTCCACCTCCTTAAAACATAATTCAACCATGATTATATAATAAAATAAATATATAAATTATATTAATATGTAATTATGATAATTTTATAACCTACATCCGTCTCTTCATCCATCTAATGGTTAATAAAATCATCCTTCATGTTTATGGCAGACTATGGCCTCACCAATCATTGATATTTATTTTCAACCATCACCTCTCACAAATGATTATGATAATGGATTGAATATATATATATATCTGTGTGTGTGTGTGATATTATTTAAATATTTATCAATACATAAATTCAATATATCATATTTTTTTTACATTTCCATTCATTAAATGATGATAACATCATTAATGCATGCGTGTGTATTACCGCATCCACAAATCTATGTGAATTGTTTTTCATTACAAAATCACATGGATTATATATATAATTTTATTTAAAGAAATAATAACATATTTATTATAAAATTATAATTATAAAAATATAAAACAACCCTTACATTCTTTCCATCGTGATTATTGAAGAATGGAAACGCTGCTCTTGTATAAGTACGACCTAACGTCTTTATAATTGTAACGTAATTCATTTTTCAAAAAATATATTTCAATATTTTTTTAGAACTATTATTAATATATGAAAATAAATTTTTTTCATAATTTGTGTTATATATATGATAAAATAATGACCATATTGTCAATATTCAACCCACTAAAGTAATTTTAGATTTATGAACCCAATATCCTCAAAAGTCTGATGTAAACATTATTGATTCAGTAATTATATATAATAAGATATTAATTAATATAAAACAAAAAATAAACTATAATATGGTTCTTATTCAATTAAATAAATAACATTAGTATATTATTTAATATATAACGATAAAACATGTTTATTCACACTCTAGGTAAGGGATTTGGTCTCAATTTCCCTTTATTAAGGTATATTTTAATGTAATAATTTTAATTTCTTTTATATGGAGAACATGTAACACTGAAATATTTCAAAATAATAAAATTATATTATATAGTTTTTGTTACATGGAACAATAAATTTATCTTTCATTACATGTAACAATAAATTTTTTTCAAACATTTTTTACTTGCAACACAATGTTTTACAGGGCAAACATATTACAATATTATTTTTATTCAATATAATTCCATTATATCCTAGCCATTTCAATGAAAGGAATAAAAAAGATTAAAAAATTATTAATTTTTTTATAAATGTTTATATAATGTATTATTTTGTAATTATTTATTTAAAAATGAAAATAAAACCGTTTTTAAAATAATAGGAAATCATTTTCTAAACAACTATTTGAATGCCTATAAGTGTGTTTTATACAAATAAAATTTGGAAATTAATATTTTTGTATTATATTAATGTAATTAATATATAATATATTCAATATAATGTTTAACATTCAACCTATGTGTTTCCTAGATGTGATATGAAAATTTATCCTATTTTATGGTCAAATGTATATATTTATTAAATAATAGTTCTGTCACCATTTTATAGAGAAATGTTTTTTAAAACAAAATTTTAAAAAATTTCTAAAATTTATTTTTTAAAATAATTATCATTTTCTAAATTATAATATCAAAATTTTCTTTGGGTGATCTTTGAGTATTTTTTCAAAAAAATTGATTTTTCAACAAAGAGTAGAAAATATAAATTAAATAAAAAGCCTTTTATTTTTAACCAAATTTGTAATTTCAGAGTACAAATATGTTTTTAATATTATCTTAAGTGAACTAATTTATATTGGGTTATATTTTATCTATTTAATTAATATTTAGTCAAAAAAATTCTGGTTTGATGTTTTTGTTTGATTTTGGGTTTAAACGCTATTTTTTCTAAAAACCATTTTAATTGCATAATATTTCTCCTTTTTAATTAATAAAAATAATAACTAATGGAGAATGTTTTTAATTAAATTTATAGGCTATTTTTTTCAAATATTATTTTATATTAATATAATTATTTTTATTCATAATGTTAATATTTAAATATCAATTTATAAAAAATATTTTTCTTAAAAACATATTTTATCGATGTAACTGAGGGGTTAATATGAAGTTAAAATTTTATAATTATGTGACTTTAATTTAGAAAAATGTATTTACTATTTGGAATAATAATAATTTGAAATTTATTATATGGTGAGATTAATTTTTTTACTAAAGTGACTAGTTAAAACAATTAAAATTAATCACAATAATTAAGGTAAATAAAGAGTTCAATAAGTGAGTAAACTTTAACCATAGAAATCCAAACTACCTATAAAATTTTAAATCAACAATTATTTTTCCATATAGAGATATTATACCTTATATTATATGTTTTTTCATTATTAGAGCCCTATGGTAGGTAAAAATATGGATAGCATAACATTATTTTGAAAAATACCAAGTTTTCCCTCTCCCTCCCATATAAAAGGCCACACACTATCCTCCTATCTTCACTCAATAAAAACAATTTTTTTGGAAAATTCATTCCATAATAAATTTTATAATTTCCTTACCTTATCCTAGAATCCGTACTTTGTTTAGAAAACCATCCAGGGAATCCTTGGGTGAAATCCAAATGTAGTTACCCAACAATGAAGTAATGTTCATTGAAGTTTGTTTTTATATTTCATTCTCCAACCCATTAAATTATTCATATAACATGTTTTCATAATATCCTATGAATCCTAAATATAGTTATATATTGTTATTTTATGTGTATTACCTACACCAACATGCACTTCCATCAAATTGGTTACAAAATCATCATTTGTTTGTATGAAGGACTACTGAATTGCGAAATGATGTCATTTCTTTTTCCATTACCACCTCTCATCGTTAGGTATAATGATAGAGATAATGTTTATATATATATATATATATTAATTTAATTATATTTAAAACCTAATAATTCCATTTTAATCATTATATTATATTCACCCTTTTTACATTCTGTTATGTAATGGATTGGATAACACCACTCGTGTGTACGACATTCTACTACCTCACAAAGCAATGCGAAGTATTTTTCACTAACGTGTTACATTGAAGGTAATAAGGGTATCTATAATGAATATAAATTTTATAAATGAAATAATTATATTATTAATTAAATTAATAAATTTTTGTAAATTTAATATATTATTCTCTCCTTACCATTTAACGCACAAAAGAAGTGATGACTTTATTCGTGGATGTGTGGACTACCACATCATAGATGCAATGTGATTCTTATTTTCTCATCACTACATCAAAATAATGATATTTCTAAGTTATATAAATAATATGGAATTTATTATATAATTATAATTATGTGATGATAAATTATACATACCATTTTTTTATAATGATCATCTGAAAAATGGAATCATTACTCATCCGTACATATGAAATACCATCTCCATGATCATAATGTTAGTTCATTTTTTACCATATTTCATAATTGGTTTTAAAATTTTAATTTTGTATAAATATTATAATTATATCTTTTTATTATAATATATATGTTTAAATAATTAACAATTCTACCATAGTCAACGTACCAAAGTCATTTTTCACAAACAAGACAAATATGGTCAAAACATATGATATATAAATAATTGATAATTTAATTATATATAACATGTTTATAAGTGAAATAAATTTAGTAATAAACTTGGAATAAGATATCAAGAAGTTAAATAATTATCATATGTTAATTATTTGTGAATATAAAGAACAATTATGATGAATCAAACTCAAGGTTATGGTTTTTCTCATCTCACTTTTATTTCTTTGAGATACAATCAATATTCACCGCTTATTCATATTGTTCAGTGTAAATAATGCTCATTAATGTATTGACATATTATTATTAAATTCATGTGGATTTAAATATCCATTTTATGATCTACATTTCATATGGTTTACAGTTTAAATGTTACCAAGGTGGTATGGATTTTTGTCACAATTTTTTTATTCGATGTGTTTATTATTTTACACACCTATATTATTTTATGAGGTCTATTTAATTATCTTTTAAAATTTTATATCATGAAAATACATATTCTCATGATATTATAAGTTTCATTTAATGTCATTCTTTCATGGGGATTACAATTCAAAGTTACCAAAGTAGAGAAAATATTTTTTTACAATATCATCACTTATCAAGATTATGTATGATTATGTTTCCCATAGATTTCATTTTTAAATTCTCATGAAATATATTCTACTTTGTTTATTCCTTATATTTTCATGTAATATTAACATTTTATAGTCTTATTTATTTATAATAACTGATAATGTGTTTTAATAAAATCTTACATTTCTTATCTCTTCGGTCGTAAATCTATTTTCTTCCAAAACCAGGTTTTAGTGTTTTTAAATTATCTTTAAAAATCATTTTTAATGAAAAAAGATTGAAAATTATTTATTTTTAATGATTATTTATAATTATTCTAATATCTTCCAATGTAATGTTTCTATGCTCTTCTCAACAAAAAATATTTTCAAAAAAATTTATGTCATGATGTGATTTTCAAAATTAAAAGGATATTTTCTTCATGAATGTTTTAAATAAAATTTTAATTGTATTTCCATTAATAAATTCTAAAATCCATTATTTTTACTTATTATCCAATGGGGATTTTTGGTGTTGAAGTCATTATTCTTCATCCTATGAATAAATACCATTAGTTTCAAAAAAAATTAAGGAACATGTTTCTTTTCCCAAGGGTTAATCATGTATAAAATAGATTCTCGTGGATCTCATTTCTTTTCAATAGGTTAATAAAGTATATAAGATATTTTCATGGAATCCATTTCTTTTATTAATTCTAATCATGTTTTATAGAGATGGTTATGAAACCTATTTCATTTCTATATGTTAATCAAGTTCTTTGAAAACAATTATTTGACTGAGTTATGATCAAATGGATTCTCTATGTGATTTATTCTTATCATGGCTTTTTGAAATTTTAAATGATTGGTGTGCCCAGATAGAACCAACTAATCCTATTATGTATTATACGATGGATTTTCTTAAATATCACTCCAATTCATTAGTTAATGATTATTTTTTATGCATATTTATTTTAGAGGTTGGTTATATGATTCTAACAATTTATTAGAGTTCTATAAGTGTTCTATGAAATGATGTCCCAAGATACCAATATGTGTACTATATTATTTCACTGAACCGGTTTATCCTGCCATTCCAGCCAAGTATATCTCATGAGATATAAAATCATTACCCAATGCATTGGAAGGAGATATAGGTCCCACCCATCTCATAATTATACCATTCTTATGTGTGCCACAAAATCATAAATCATGCATCATTGCATAACACATGTAATAAAAATGGGATTCTTAAACAACATGACATCATAAAACAATTCATATAAGATAAAGAAATTCATAAAAATAATTCAATCACAACATAATCAAATAAATGTAATAATAGGGATAGAAACAGAACCCTATATTATCTTAGATGGAAAATAATTTTGATAAAACACTTGAACTCCATTCTTGAGGAAAATATCCTTTCTACTTCAAAAACTTTTTCTTTTCATAACATGTCATACAATTTTAAACTAAAATAATTTGATTAAAAATAATCTTGAAAACTTGTAAAGGAAGGTTCTTGGAAATAATGTTTTAAAAATACATTCTTGCTGTATAAGTTAAAAAAACATTCTTCGCATACTTTTGTTGGAAAAGTCAAAAAGTAACTCGTACGAAAAACAACAAAAGATTCCTTTCATATGTTTTACTAAAATCTCACCGAATGTTAAAATTGGATTAAAACACTTTTAGGTGGATGTAAATAATGTTACATATTGAGGAAACATGTATGTGGATGATGAAATACACCCCAGTAAATACCAAAGTATAAACAATCTCGGATAAAAATGAGATTGTGATATTTTTCCCTTAACTTAGGTCCAATTTGCTTCGTATGTGTCTGAAACTCCCGTATAATGATTTAAATAATTTCATTGAATTATTCAGGAATCATAATCATTGTTATTATATCATATATGGTCATATTCTTAGCTTATTATTAGTAATATTTCATTGCTACTTGTTATTCGGGTGTTTATTACTTTTTGTTCTTATGCGTGTTTTGTCAAATAAATTCTTATTCTTCTTTATAGGTTATATATACCTCATTTAAAGAATGGTATTAGGGTAATATATATCATATTCATTCATTCAATTCATTTATATAATCATTATGTAATGAAGATCATGTAGAACGAGTCGCATCACATCGTGGAGACGGTATTCCGTACGTACGCATGAGCGATGATATCATTCTCATGATCGTGGAATTGTATTGGCGTATATATATACTATTTCAGAATCAATATCAATTTACAATAATCATATATAGTAATTATTTACACCATTATCCCCATCCAAGTAAGGTGGTGGTGGAAAATAGATTACACCACGACGTGGAGACGATATTCTGTATGTACGCACGCGCGGTGATTTCGTTTTCCGTAGGATGGATATATGGTGAAAAAGGGTTGTTTCATACTTATAATAACATATAAGTATATGAGTGATACTGATTTTATTACTTCATAATTAAACAACTAAATAAGAAGAAGTGGAAGAAGAAATAATGATGAAAGAATCGGTAACAGACATTACCTCTTCATTGAAGCGCTTCTTTGAGACCTCCTTTTAGGGCACTAAAATTGGTCTTTGAAGAAGGCCAGGACTTCTAGTATGTATCTAGGGAAGTGGAGAGAAGAAATTGGCAGGGGTTGGCCGAGCATGAAGGCTCAAGGTGGTGTGAGGAAGAGGGGGAGGAGGTGCCCTTTTATAAGGGAGGAGAGGGGCTCCTTTGGAAAAACTAAAACTATTATTTTATTATAAATACAAATTCGGTTTTAAATAGCTCCAAATTGATTTATTTTGAATTTAAGGTGGGGATGGGTAGAAATAATCTCATTTAATAGAATTTAGACAATTTTAGGTTCCTATTTTAACCTTATCATTTAGATTTAACATTAAGTTAAATAATTTTACTTTTACCGTGTCTTCTTGTGTTCTTACACTATAATGTTAATAAACATACAATAACAAGCCAAAAGAACCCCAATTTGTTTATTATAAATATATATGACCTTATCTAAGTCATTTTGCAGAACCATAGATTTTTAGGAATAAAATAACAATTAATAATATAATATTTGTTTTAAAAACTATTTTATGTCAATTTTGACACTATTTAGTAATTGATTTTTGTGAAAATCATAACATAATGATTACTTATAAAAAAGTTAATTAAATCAATACTAACATGTCATATTATCCAATAAAATTATTTTAATTCATAAAAAGTTTAAATTACATTTAGTTGGGTATTTATAACATCAATTATATCAATATTTCATTAATATGATAATTACTGCATCATCATTGTGTCATAACTAAATTAAATTATATTAAGTCTAAAAATTACAAATAAACTACCATTATGTAGGAAATATCTTTATATTTATAATGAATATTTATAGTCGAATTTATCTTATGTATAACCCTATATTAAAATTCTTTAGTGATTAAACTTTGATTTTAACTATTTTAACCCTTCTTTATATAAATTAATAATAAATGTCCTAATCTAATCCATGTGGGCCTAAATGGTCAAATTTTATTCCTAAGGTTTTTTATGGACGAATTACACATACCCAATAGAATTTGGACATGTGTTAGGGTAATAATAATATCATATTTATCCTTAATTACCATATTTACTTTTAACCGTGGTAAATAAAAGTAAAAAGTTACTATTCACCAAATATTATTTTCATCTCATTGAACCACATTTTAGTCCTTGATATTAACCATGTCTCTCGGATTTTTGAAATTCTACTCACCAAAGCGGTAAAATTAAGTTTTATGAAAAATTCAGTTTTTTTAACTACCACTTAGTGGTTTCACTATTCATCAAAAAATGAATGTTTCCAGAAAAATACCAAAAATTAGGCCTAAGCTATATTTGATATTATGAATTCAAAAATGATGTTTATTTTACCAAATTAAATACATATCAGTTACATTAACAAATTTAAAAATTATTTCCCATCGTCAAAACAAATACCGTGTTTTTAAAAGATAATAACTATCAAAAGATTGACACTTGTTTATGTCTGATTTAAATGTGAAATTACATCCAATGAAAAACATTGTATTAAATTGTAAAAATATATTCTAAATATAATTTAAAACCACTAAAATTAATAACTTATCACTATTAATTATTTCGATTAAAAAAAGTTATTTTTAATTAAAATTTAATAATTTTCACTATTCATCAGAATATGAATGTTATCCGAAAAGTACCAAAATTTCACCCTAAGCTAATTTCGATATTCCGAATCCAAAAATGAAGTCCATTTTGAAAAATAGAATTTATAAAATATCAAAAAGTGGTTATTAGTATTCATAACGGTTAGTTTGAATAATATTTTAATAGCATATCATTGTTTAGTGAAACTCTGTATTACGTACGACACAAGCTATCGAGGAAGACCGCGATCGCGTGTAAAGCAAGACAATCTAGTGTTGTGTGTAGTGAAAGATTCCTTTGATGATTTAAAAACAAAATATTTATCATAAAAGTATCGGGTGTTACAATAGTTGTATCATTAATGGATCACTTGGGGGTCTCTTGGAAGTATATAGTAAGTTTATTAACTATATAATATAAAAATACAAAGAGACATGATAAATGTCAAACAATTTAACTAAGAGTTAAATCAAAAAAAATTAAGTTAATTTAGTGACCCAAACCTGTCTAATATGTATTTATTGAGCGGTTTTAGACCTATCCCCACCATAAACTTTAAATAATCCACTTTTGAGCCATTAGAAACCAAATATGAATTTATTTTAAAATAATATTTCTAGATATTCCTAAGGTGGCCCTCACCCCTCTTATAAAAGGTCACTCACCCTTCTCTCTAATTCACACCTTCGAATCCATTTGGATCGGCCAAACCCTATCCAAATATTCTTTCAACTTCCCTCAATTCAACTTAGAGGACTTAGTTTGATCATAAATCCAACCTAAGGAGCCCTTTTCATCAAACCAAAAGGAAGTACCTGAAGAAGATGTAATGATTTCACCACCCTCTTTCAAGTTCTTTTCTTCTTCCACTTCTTCTTTATTTTTTATTTCCATTATAAAATGAAAACTCATGTATCTTCTATATATTGTGATGTTATTAAAAAAATGGTACAACCATATTCAGTATTCTATCCAATTTTTTTAATGACATGTCACTATACGTGCGTACGTACGGCCTACTGTCTCCACATCGTGGTGTAATTGTTATTCAATGCATTATTATTTGTATAGGTATTATAATGATATGTGATTGATATAAATAATAAATATAACATGATAATTATTCTGTATATATGATATACCATCCAATTATATATTATTTTAATATCAAAATAATGATATTGTCGCTCGTGCGTACACACGGACTACCATCTCCAAGAACGTGATGAGATTCATTCCCTATCGTATCCATTCCTGAATAATTTTCATGTTATGGTTAAAAATAATGTTTAAATACATAATATCATTATTTATATGAATAAGATACTACCTATCCATAACATACACGGCTTAGGTAAAAAAGAATACAAAGTAAAATAAATACGTTAACACCTGAAATGATGATAATACTAAGATATTATTAACAAAGAAATTATAAAAGATAATATATAATATTAATGTATATGATTATTGTATAATTTAATAACGATTAATTCACTGTTATACAGGAGTTTAACCTACCCTCAACCAAGGAAAAGTAGAAGATAATTGTTTATTTGACAATCTTTTCATTATCCGAGGTTGTTTATACATAATTATCTACTAGGACCTCTTAATCATACACATCCATGTTTCTTAAAAATGTATTTCAAATAAATATTAATATTTTACAGACTATGGGATAATTTCATTTATACCCTTGTTTGAAATTTTATAAGATGTTTATAAAGAATCTTTTCATCGTTTTCCAAACAAGTTCCTTTTTAACCTTTTCGATAGAATTAAGGCAAGAATGTCTTTTTTTAACTTATACGGCGGGTGTGGCTATTTCTCCCGTTATAAAATCCTCGAATCATCCCTTACAAGCTTATAATAATATTTTCAAAGTAAATGTTTTCTTTTATAATTACGATACTTTTAAATGATTTCAAAAAATATATATTTCTCTCAAATAGTTTTGATTTCATCTATGTCAAATCCTTTGATGGATTTAAAGCTTATTTGAAGTTTATTTATAATGATACAAAACTTCAATATTGTATTGAAGGTTTTTCATTATGTTTGAATGTGGATGTCTTATTTTTATACCATTCATGGTTCATAGATAATGTATTGACATTTCATATGATATTTTTAATACAAATGTTTATGTTATTTTTAAACCTATTCATATAAGGAATTCATTGGACTTAGTATGTGACGGGTGGAGCTCGTTATAGCTCCTTGATGCATCGGTAGGTCTCATGAGACCAACTGGTGTCCTGGCAGATGTTCTTGACAAAATCTTATTTGTATTCTTGTCACAAGTCCTTAACTATGTGGTTATGATAGTCCAGCATTATGTATTCCATCATTATGAAAGTGGTTATTGATATTGCATGTGATTATTCGACTAATAGAATATCAATTAGAATAAGTAAATGGAATTATTTAATTTTATTTTTTCCATATTATTATGAAGTTAATGTTTAAAAGGATTTTTTTAGTTATACATTGCCTTAAATGTCTATGCTTATTTATGAAAGTTTCTGCTATATTGTTATCCTTATTGAGCATCCGAGCTCACCCATTTCTATGTTTTATTTTTCCCCGAATGTGATGATGTATTTAATGAATGACCTGTAGGGATAGTCTGAGGGTATATGAGTGTGGACTATAGAGACTATGTTGCAGTAGTTTTGCACTTTATGATGTAATGTAAGACTTATGAATGTATCTAGTGTTTACAAGGCTACTAAACTAATTGCTCCTTCGAGACATGATCTTTTGTGATCATACCAATTTTACGTAATAATGCACCAACTCTAGGTATCTAGCGTCAGGGCATTACATTTTTAGATCAAAATAATCCTTGGGATGATTTTGTATACTTTGTATGCTACTTGGGTGTGAGTAAGAAAAGTATAATATTATATTCTATGAGAGGAAATTTTTTTTCATATCATTGTTCTTAACAACTATGTTATTTTTAATAGGGGGTTTACATGCGATATATTGGACTATAAGAAGTATTTAGATATATAAAATTACTAAATAAATAATGGTAATTTATTTATAAATTTTTAAGAAATAAATAATTATATTAAATAGTGACACAATGTTGATGCAATAAATGCTCAATTAATTGAAAAATTAAATAAATGATATTATAAATATTAAAATAAATATAATTTTAGACTATAAATGTCCTAAAATAATTTTTTGGAATTATATGACTCATTAAAGATTAGTTAGTAAATATTTTTATAAATTATCTTTTTGTTATGATATTTTTATAAATTCAAGAAATGGATAATATCAAAATTGACACTAATGGTATTTTCAAATTTAAATATTTTTTTAAATTATATAAACTTTTCAAAAATCCCAATTTCAGTAAAATAATATTTTTAGTCATATAATTAATTCAATGACTCATGTAGTGGTCTTTTTGAATTTTATAGTAATTATATTAACCCTAAAATTGTAAATTACATTATATCATGATAGGATTCTATATAGGTTAAAAAAATGATAAGTATTAAAAATAGTCAAAAATATCTAATTATCATTTTTAAGTGAATTTAACACAAAATAAAAATATATTTGAAAAATCAATTTGGTACCATTTCTACTAAACGAATCAATTTATATTAATTTAATAATTGGAAGAATTCCAAAGTGACCCTCCCATCTCTTGTAAGAGGACACCAATTATTATCTTTTATACATAAGTAAAAACCAATTTGGTTTATCTAATATCTACCCAAATATCTTCATAGAAACAGTCCTCAAATTCTATAGCTATTATTTTTTGTAGAAATCTCAACTTACAAGTGTTAAAGTGTTAATAAAATGATATTATCCGAAAGAAAGTTATTATTTTTTATGTGTTTTTGTTTTATTTATTTTATCACATCCATACAATGTTCTTAAATAATTATGAAATAATAACTACAATATAACAAATATACTATGATGTTATTATATTAATAAAATCACATAAATCCAACTCCAATTTCATCTAATTGGAAATGAATTATTTGTTTGTGTGTACGGTGGACTACAACCTCACGAACAGATATAATTTTTTTCCATCACCATCACTCAAGAATTGTTATAATTATGTAATTGATGTTTATATATTATATTCATGAACAATTTATTTAATTAACTTTTCATTGACATGAAAATGATAATTTTATTCGTGCATACGTCTGATCCATCAACTCCATAAAGCGATGTGATTATTTTTTCAAAACCAAAACACATAGATGATATATATAAGTATATTTAAATGATTAATATGATATTAAGGATATTATGATAATTATTTAATGATAAAATTATAATTATATTCATTACAATATTATTATTAAAAATTGAAAGGTTACACATGTGTACATACATCATACCATCTTCATGATTTGAATGTCTTTCATTTCTAATAACCATAAATAAATGTTTTTATTTAAAATTACAATTGATTTATAAAAGTGATTATTATTTCCTGAATATTATTTTGTAGATGATGGAATAATGACTACTTTTACTATTTACATCATACCAAATTCAATTTGGACTCATGTACCAAATGTCGACAAAACATCAGACATAAACAAAAATAATTAAGTAATTGTAATAACATGATAATAAGTGATATAAAAATGAATAATAAACATTAAAAAGGTTATATTGAATGTAATGAATTAACCTAATTATATTATTTATGAAGATTCATATTATACACTATGGGTTAGACTTAAGGTAAGAGACTTTCTTTTAAAACACTATTTTAATGTTACTCTTCATAACATATTGATAAATGCCAAAAGGAATGTTTTTTTAACATATACATCATTAAAAAAATTCCCAATTTTATGTCACCTTAATGTTTTCATTATTACATTAAAAAATTTCCATTTCTAAAAATCATTTATTAGAGAATGACATTGAAAAAATAAAATGTGATCTGAAAGTGGAAATGTTATTTTTCCTTGTTTGATGTGTTATGATTATGTAATGGTCGTTGGGATTTTTTATGAATTTATGTGGTTTTGTGATAAACTGAGGTTGAGTGAGCCTATGATATCTCTCTAATGAATTTTATAATGAGACAGAGTTAATCGGTTGGGTTTCTATAAAGGGATTTTGGGAATATACTATGGTCAGTATTCCAAATGTAACCATGAAGGTTACTCCCTATATTGCTGTGAAATATAAAATAAGAGTGAAATGAAATTTTTGCCACATGATATCTTTATGGTTTTTGTTTTCTATGGTATTTTAATAAAATATTATTCTTTCATGAGGTAAGATAAACAACTAATGTTTTATGGGTGAAAATTATATCATTGTGAAAATGTTTTCAAGGGATTAAAGTTCTCATGGACTAAGTGTTTCTTTCTTTATTTTTTGTACCTTTCTATGATTTTTTAGTTCATCCCAATATATAAAAAGTCTTCCATTGTGTATAAGGATTGGTAAGATAATGTAGAAATTCAATATAAATGTTATGTATAATTTAATCAATAAGAATAATTCATGTAATATTTTAAATTGTTATATTATCTGAAAAATATATAGTGAGTATATGTATCAAATTTTTAATACATGAGGTGTTATTTAATAGTTATGTAATAATTAACATAAACTATAAACCTAAAAATATCCTCAATATGAAATAAATTATTATTATTGACTAAAAACCAAGATTATGAAATGATTAAGGCAAGGTTCTTAAAGTATATGATTATGTATCGACTTTTGACATCTTAAAATTCTCATAAATAATCTTCTATTTAGTTTATTCATGATATTTTTATGTAATAGTACTATTTTTAAAATCATATTTACTTATAATAATTGATAATATGTTTTTAAGAAAACATTATATTGCTTATCTCTTTAGTCATAAATATATTTTATTCTAAAACCATGTTTTCTGAAAATGTCTTCATATGATATTTTATGATCATTTTAAATGAAAATTATTTCAAAAATTTATTACATTTAATGATCTTATAAATGATTTTCAAATATTACATTATATGTTTTCAAATGTATATTCAAATAAAAATGTTTTCAATTTTGCTTATGTTTTAAATGTTATTTTTAAAATTAAAAGGATTTTTTCCTCAAGAATGTTTTTAGTAATATTTTAATGTTTTTTCCGTTAATCAAAATAAAAATCCTTATTATTAATTATCCACCACTCAATGTATCTTCTATTGATACCATACCCTTTCTTTCATTAGATGGATTATGTTTTTTTCAAAGTTATTTTTATTGAAGATGTTATTTTTCTAAAAGATTAATCATTCCCTAAATATATTGTTATGGAACCCATTCATTTTCTCCCATATAATCATATCTCAAAGATATTTTCATGGAACTCATTAATTTTCCATGGGATAATCATGATTCAAAGAAATTAATATATACCATATTTATTTTATTTTATTTAATCATGTTCCAAAGATAATAATTTTTGTTTCATTGAGTTATGTTCAGATTAACTATCTATGTTCATTATTATTTTTTTGGTTCATAGACATTATAAATGATGGGAATTCCATGATAACACTATGTGATCCCTTACAACATATATAATGGGTGTTACTAGATAACACTTTATTGCATTGGGTAATGATTATTTTCTCAACAGAATTATATTGGAAGTTAGTCATACCATTTTTCCAATTTGTAAAGGATTTGTAAGAGTCCTGTATGTATTCTATGAGATGATATCTGAAGATACCAACATGTTTTTCAATTATTTATATGGGTTTATGATGATTAATTTGATCAATATTGTTATCATGTTTCTCATGATTACTAAATCTTATTAATCATTCCTTATTTAAATCTATATGATATGATTTCTTGTTTCCAGATCTAGTTATTGATGGGTATGAATATTCTTATTTCATAGACATGAACTTTCATTAATTCAACATACTCAAATTCTCTTCTTATTCAAACTAATTACATTCATTTTTCAATTATTATGTTTTCCCTTACTCAGAATTTGAGCTCACCCTTCTTCTATTTCATTTTCCTCAGGTTATAAAGACTGAGGTGTATAGTAATATCATGTTACGTTTTCAGGTACATTTGATGTTTCTAAGTAGCTTGGTTTTGTGTTAGTGACTTGGGAGAGTCTGGAGAACATTAAATGATTTTTTGAGGCAAAGGGGAAGTCACATGGGTGGCACATGGGTTGTCTAAACTGTGTGGCCAAACCGTATGTAGTTAGTCTTTGAGAGAGTAGCTTCCACATAGGGAGCACACGGTTTGTCTAACCATGCATCCAAACCATGCGTGAAGGGTGTTTGAGGTAGTATCTAACACATGGCTAGCGCATGGTTTGTCAAACCGTGTGAACTAACCATGCAGCCACTTAAATGATATCCTTAAATTGTGGATCTCACTCGTTTTTGCCTCTAAGTGCCTCGTTTTTCCTCTTAATAGGCCCTAACTTAGGATTTTTCTTTTCCTAAGGTCATAAGAGGTTCTCCCATCATTCCAGATGTGATCCAAAGGCTCCTCATGGTGAATCGAAGCAGGATTTTTGAGGTTTGTGATCGTTCTTCTTCGTTCTTGATCTGTTTCATAGATCTACTTCTGCTCTTCTCTTGGTTTCGTATATCTACACCTGTTATGGGTAGATATAAGTGTATGGTACCATATATGATGATATTTTCTCTTGATCTAGCTAGGAGAAGATATCTAAGGTGGTTTCTTGAAGAAGCAACCCGGTTTTCATGAGCGTTCTCGACCGTTGTGGTTTTGGTCAAAACATTCGAGGTAGGTGGTTCCGTCCCGACTTGCCAAATTAATTATCATTGTATTTTCATGATTTATTTCAATTGTTTATTTAAATTAAATTGCTTAGGTTTTATTTAAATTAAGTTGACAAAAACTCGATTCCAGTGATTCGAGATATTTAAAATGGTTTTGGCATGGAAATTTGGAAAGGCCTAATTCCATTGAATTGTGTATGTTTATTGAAATTTTCTTTTTTTAAACTGTTGAATTTAAATGGTGGATTTGATGGAAATGATTTCAATTAAATTGTTGAGTTTAATTGTAGGAATAAATTTTGTAATGATGGAATTGTATTTGAATGTATTTCAAACTGGTGAAAATGGCTTAAAATGATTTGATAGAAACCCAGTGGTTTTATCTTGTGAAAAAGGCTTGTTTTGAATAAAACCTGCTTTGGTTTTAAATGGAATGAAATTGGAACTTTTGAAATTGAAGAATGGGATTGATCCTATTTTTAAGAATTCTTAAAATAGTTCACCCATCATGTAAGATCGTATGAAAGCCTTAGGTAGTTAGTGAGTTATATGAATACACTCTACACTACGACAACGTTCTAAAACATACTTGTGGTGGGCCACATCCCTGAAGGGTTGGTGAAGAGTATCTTTTGTCTATTGTCATAGGGACTTGTGAATACTCATTTTTCTGAGTTCACATAAAGAGTGTGGAATCCTGTAACTGGTTAATACTATCGTACCTTTTGGCATATGACCATGTTGCTCGCTTTCTTATTTATATTTGAGATATAAATGTATGCCAATGCTTTTGAACTGCTTTACCTTCCTGCTAAATTTATATAAACTGTTTTATATTAATGTTTTTCATAATACATTGTTTTAGAAATATTCCATCATTGTAAAGCCTTTGCATAAGGTAATTTTTAAATCATTTGAAAACGTATAACATGTTTTGTTAAAAGATGTTTTTGAATTTCTAAACCGTTTAATTGAAAATTTAAAGATTTTATTTGGATAATATATATTTTAAATCTATTACGGAATCTTTGGTGGTATATTACTGGGCATAGACTCACTCACTAATTTTTCCTTCGGGTGTATCTAGACTTTCTTCTTATAGGATCGAGCAAAGGGAAGGGAACTCTTGGAGTTGGATCCACCTGTTGAACTTTGGGCTTTGTGAGTTGTATCCATAGGGATCTTGGGGATTTTTTTCCCATTTTTAGTGCTTGGGTTGAAGTAATTTGGGCTTTTTATGCCTCTTTGTATTCTGTTACCTTACTCCAAATGGAGTTTCTTTTTCTTATGCATATTGTCTTGTTTATTTTTCTTCTGCATTCTTGTGGAAAAGCATTCCCACTTGATTGTTGTGTGATGAGAGGTGTTAGTCACCAACCCACAAGGATCGGGAATGCCCTTTGGTCTTTGTCAGGGCCGGCTCAGTGATCGGGTTACCAAGTTACCCAGGCTGGTTCGTGACAAAGTGGTATAAAAGGGAAGGTTAAGCATCTTGCCTTGATGACAATATGCATTTGAGTATTCTTGTCGGGACTTATGAGGAAGTTGTGATTGAGTTCATGGCCAGCTCTCACCGTAATGTACCTAACGTCACCAGGGTTGGTTATGGAAATACGACTTGTGGATTAGTTCTAGTATTTTCACTGTTTTGATTTGGATAGAGTGGAATCCAAATCCTGTTATACCTTCTATTAAGAATTGTTTTCCTTGTTACATGTTTTGGGTGTTAATCTGTATCTATTTATGCTATGTAGCATCATGCCTCCAAGAGGACATAGAAATCAGATCCAAAAAAGAGGCTTCTGGTGAATCTCATCAAGCGAGTCCTACTATGGATCCGAGTCTGGTTTAGGTGATTGTTTGCACTGTCCAAGATCTGGGGCATGCACCACCTCTAGTTCTTGTTCAGGATCCAGCTATAGATCCTCATAGTGAAATTCTCTGAATTCGTTATCAAGAGTTCCTATCCCTGAAGCCACAAGTTTTCAAAGGCTCCACTAACCCTCAACATTTTGAGGAATGGTTGAGTATGATTGAACATCTGTTTGGGTTCTTGGAGACACCTAATGCGATCAAGGTGATGTGTTCCACCTTTATACTAGAAAAACCAAGTAGGAGATGGTGGGACACAATGGTGATGTCTGGGAAACATGATGGTTAAGAGTGGAAAGACTTTAGGGTTCTTTTCACTAACTAGTTCTATCTAGAATCAATGGTGTTGGCCAAGGCTGTGGAGTTATTCAATCTTGACCCGGCCAACAAATCGTGACTAAGTACTCAAATCTCTTTTCTGTGCTTTTACAGTTTTCTCCTGAGATTGTATCTAATGAGATGATGAAGGCTCGATGATTCTAGTTGGGACTTTGATATGATATATGTTCTCAGGTTTTCTTACTGAAGCTACCCACTTATGTCAATGTGTTGGATAGGGAGATGATGGTTGAGATGGACTTGGCAGGAAAGTAAGGGTTGAAGGATGCTCTTTTCCCTCCTAGTGGCAGTGTGGGTTCCCTTAAAGGAAAACAATAGTGTGACTTTTCTCATGGTATTTCTCGACAGCAGAGTCATTCCAGACCTTTGGTAGCACTAGGAGGGGCTTCTTTGACCTACTATCAGTGTGGGAATCCATGACATTATAAGAGGGTTTGCACTGAGGCACCTAAGTATTGTAGCTCCTGCGGATGTTTATGTCACCTATAGATATTCTTCCATCACTTATCTACTCCACGTAGTGGAATATGATCATCAACACCTCCAAAAACTGAAGGGAAATCAAATGATTCACGTACAAAAGGGTTCCAGCCACAGGCATCCGGAATGCAGATTCTTCACACAGTGAAATATTTGTCAAAGGTAGCTGATACAGGTCCTACAACTATGAGAGGTACCATAACTATAACTTCATCTTTAGTGACAACTCTTTTTGATATTTGGTCATCTCACTCTTTTATTTCAAACCATCTTGTTAATCTTCTTTAATCTACATATGGAACCTTTATCTTGTGCAATAGATGTTACTACACCCCTTGGTACAATGAGAGAGAAGGGTCTATGTAGTCCAGTTTGTCTCTTATCTATATCAAATGTTGATCATGCTTGGAGTTTCTTGGTTCTCGACATGAAATATTTTGATGTCATATTTGGGATGGATTGGCTCATTGCCAATAAATCCCAGATTGATTTTTATCTTCGACAGGTCTACATTACTACACCTAGTGGTGTGCCTCTTGTTTTCCAACGAGAATGGTACCCAAGTTCAAGCAAAGACGGACCCTCTTATCCATAGTTGGGGAAAGTTATATCACTGTTTTCTTTTGATCTGGAGAGAGATTCAATGTGTGGTGACATTCCTCTAGTCATTGATGAGTTTCCCGACGTGTTTTCTTTTGACTTCTCTGGTTTTCCACCAGTAAGGGAGGTTGATTTCTCTATTGACTTAATGCCTAGTACTCAACCAGTTTCTATCCCCTCTTACCAAATCGATGTAGCTGAACTAAAAGAACTGATGTCTTAGTTAGACGATCTTATTGAGAAAGGTTTTATACGCCCAAGTGTGTCACCTTGGGCAGCACCTGTTCTCTTCACCAAGAAGGCTGATGGTTCTCTTTTCTTATTTTTTGATTATCTAAATCCCAATCGAGTTATGATAAATAACAAATATCCATTACCAAGAATTGATGATTTGTTTGATCAATTGAAAGGGGTGATGTATTTTTTAAAAAATGATCATAGATCTGGTTACCATCAGTTGAGGATATAAAAATATGACAATCATAAGACCACTTTTCAGAGTAGGTATGGCCATTATGAGTACCTTATTATGCCCTTCATCCTATCAAATTATCTTACAGTTTTCATGGCTTTGATGAACAAGGTTTTCTATGAGTATCTAGATACATTCGTTGTAGTCTTTTTGGATGACATTCTTGTCTACTCTAAGTCTGAGGGGATCATGTGCATCATCTGAGAACAGTTCTGAGTCTTCTAAAGAATCACTGACTTTATGCCAAGAATTCAAAGTGAGATTTCTAGATTCAGAAAGTGAAATTCATGGGAAATGTCATGTCAGAACAAGGAATATTAGTTGATCCTGAGAAGGTGAAGGATGTTATGACTAGGGAACAACCTCAAAATGATTTAGAGATTTGGAGCTTCTTGGGCTTAGCAGGATATTATCACTGATTTATTAAATACTTCTCAATGATAGCTTCTCCAATGACTGATATAACTTGAAAGGGAGTGATTTTTTTCTGGAATGATAAATGTCAGAGTTCTTTTGTTGAGATAAACTGTCTCTTGACTACTACTTCAGTGTAAAATCTTTCTATGGCTGGGATAGTTTATATCGTCTTCTATGATGCATAGGGTTCAGGATTAGGATGTGTCCTTATGCAAGGTAATCATGTTATTGCCTATGGATCTCGTCAGCTTAAGACTCATGAGAAGAACTATTCACCCCATGAACTTGAACATGATGTTGTAATGCACGCACATAAGTTTCGGAGACATTCCATTTATAGATAATGGTTTATAGTGTATTCAAACCACAAGATATTGAGTTATATCTTCTCTAAAAAAGATTTTAATCTCCACCAAAGGCGTTGGTTAGAGTACCTACAATCTTTCAACATTGACATTGCCTATACCCTGGAAAAAGGGAATGTAGTTGCAGATGCGTTAAGCAGGAAACTACCATCACAGGATATGAAAGAATCTTCAGAAGAGTGCAGTTTGATGGGTCTTTTTGCTTAGTTGCATATTGGAGCTCAGTGGAAGGGGAATGAAGTTTCTTTAGCCAGTGTTTAGTTGACTGCTTCTCTCCTCGAGTTAATTCTTCAGGAACAACAACTGGATGATGAATTCCATAGCATTAGGGAGTCTCTATATGGTGGGGAGACTGACACCCAGTGTTCATTCTCCAAAGACGGTGCTCTGTGTTATCGAAACCTTTACGTTATGCCGTTAGCGGCAAGGAAGTATGTGATGGGGGGGGTTTCCATAACTCTTAGGGGGCTGCACACCCAGGAACCATGAAGATGTTATATGACATGCGATGATATTTCTGGTGGCCAAGAATGAGACGAGACATTTCTGAGTTTGTTTCTCGTTGCTATACATGCCAGCAAGCGAAATTCAAGCACCAGAAACCTTCAGGTTTGCTTCAACCACTTCTCGTCCCTACATGTAAGTGGGGTGAAATTTCTATGGACTTTGTGGTTGGGTTACCTCAAACCCAGAGGAAGAAGAATGTGATATGGGTTGTGATCGACAAACTGACCAAGTCGGCTCACATTATACCTATTTGACATACAACCAAAGTTGAGGAGTTGAGAAATATCTATGTGAAAGATGTTGTTTGTTTTCATGGAGTCTCGTCTTCTATAGTATCTGATAGGGATCCTCGGTTTACTTCTCGATTTTGGATAGGCCTTCAGGAGGCACTCGGATATTAGGTCAATTTGAGCATGGCCTACCATCCATAGTCATATGGCCAGACAGAGAGAGCTATTCAGATCCTTGAGGATATGATCTTCACATGTGTTCTTGACTTTGGTGGGTCCTGGGATGATCATCTGTGGATAGTTGAGTTTTCTTATAACAACACTTATCAGTCTGTGATAAAAATGGCTACATTTGAGGCATTTTATGGTCATCCGTTTAAATCTCATTTATGTTGGCTGGAGATTGGTGAAAGTTCTTTGGTATGACTGAGTGTTGTCAAAGAGAAGAAAGCTAAGATCTAGTTGATTCATCAGAGAATTTTGACAGCACAGAGTCGGTACAAGTCTTATGTTGATCTTCGTCGTAAACATTTAGAGTTATCAGTTGGTGACCAGGTGTTATTGAAAGTTTCTCCCCGATTAGGTCATCGACGTCTTGGGAGGCATGAGAAGCTTGATCCTCATTTTGTGGGACCTTTCGAGGTTGTTGGTCTTGTAGGGAAAGTTGCATACCATCTAGCTCTACCACCGCAACTGACATCGATACATAACGTGTTCCATGTATCACACCTGTGAAAGTATCTCTCTGATCCATTTCATGTTCTGAGCTTGAGTGATCTTGAGATTGAACCAGGTTTATCTGTTACTGAATGACCATCAGGGTTGTTGATTCTAATACAAAGGTACTTTGTGGGAAAAACGATACCCCTGTTCAGTGTACTATAGCAACATGGTTCTGATTCTAATGAGACGTGGGAAAGGGAGGCACTAATGATAGATAAGTGGCCTCATCTTTTTGACGTGGAGGTTTCTTCATAGTCTTTCTGGGGATAGAAAGATCTTATGGCGGGGAGGTTGTAACATCACTTTATGTTTTCAGGTACATTTGTTGTTTCTAAGTACCTTTGTTTTGGAGTAGTAACTTGGGAGAGTCAGGAGAACATTAAATGATGTTTTGAGGCAAAGGGGGAGTCGCACGGGTGGCGCACGGGTTGTCTAAACCATGCGGCCAAACCATGCGTAGTTGGTCTTGGAGACAATATCTTCTGCATGGGAAGTGCACGGTTTGTCTAACCGTATATCCAAACCGTGTGTGAAGGGTGGCCGAGGTAGTATCTAACGCACAAATAGCCTACGTTTTTTCAAACCGTGTGAACTAACCATGTGACCACTTAAATGAGATCCTTAAATTGTGGATCTCACTCGTTTTTGCCTCTATGTGCCTTGTTTTTCCTCCTAAGTGGCCCAAACTCAGGATTTTTGTTTCTCCTAAGTTCATAGAAGGTTCTCCCATCGTTCTCGGAGGCGATCCAAAGGATCCTCTTGGTTAATTGAAGCTGTATTTTTGAGTTATACGATCGTTCTTCGTCGTTCTTGATCAGTTTTTTAGATCTACTTAGATCTACTTCTCCTCTTCCCTCGGTTTCCTAGATATATGCCCGTTATGGGTAGATATAAGTGTTTGGTACCAAATATGATTATATTTTGTCTTGATCATTCTAGGAGAATAGATTTAAGGCAGGTTCTTGAAGAAGAAACCGGGTTTTCATGAGCATTCTCGACCGTTGTGGTTTTGGTCAAAACCTTCAAGGTAGGTGGTTCCGTCCCAACATGCCAAATTGATTATCATTGTATTTTATTTATTTATTTAAATTGTTGATTTAAATTCAATTATTCATGTTTTCTTTCAATTAAATTAACAAAAACTCGATTCCAGTGAATTGAGATATTTGAAATGGTCTTGGTATGGAAATTTGGAAAACCCCAATTCTATTGAATTTGGTGTGTTTATAGACATTGGGTGATTTAAATTGTTGAATTTAAATGGTGAATTTGACAGAAATGATTTCAATTAAATTATTGAATTTAAATGTGGGAATAAATTCTGTAATGATGGAAATTGTTTTGAATGGATTTCAAACTTGTGAAAATGGCTTAAAATTATTTGACAAAAACCCATTGGTTTTATCTTTTTAAAAAGGAGTGTTTTGAATAAAACCTGTTTTGGTTTTAAATGGAATGAAATTGGAACCTTTGAAATGGAAGAATGGGATTGATCCTATTTTTATGCATTATTTAAATAGTTTTCCCATCACGTAAGATCACATGCAAGCCTTAGGTAGTTAGTAAGTTATTTGGATACACTCTACGCTACGACAACATTCTAAAACATACTTGTGGCGGGCCACATCCCTGATAGGTTGGTGAAGAGTCTCCTTTGTCCATTGTCATAGGTATGTGTGTATACTAATTTTTCTGAGTTCACATAGAGAGTGTGAAATCCTATAACTGGTTAATACTATCATACCTTTTGTCACATGACCATGTTTCTCGCTTGCTTATTTATATTTCAGTTATAAATGTGTGCCAATGATTTTGAAGTACTTTACCTGCCTCCTGAATTTATATAAACTATTTTATATAAATGTATTGCTTAAGAAATTGTTTTAGAAATATTCCATCATTGTAAATCCTTTTCTTAAGGTAATTTTTCCATCATTTGAAAATGTATAGCATGTTTTGTTAAAAGATGCTTTTGAAATGCCAAACCTGTGTATTTGAAAATTGAAATATTTTCTTTGGATAAACTATCTTTGAAATCTGTTAAAGAATCTTTGGTGGTATTCTACTGGGCTTAGTCTCACACCCTACTTTTTCCTTCGGGTATTTGTAGACTTTTTTTCCAGGATCGACCAAAGGGTAGGGACCTCTCGGAGGTGGATCTAGTTGTTAAACTTTGGTCTTGGTGAGTTGTGTCCTTAGGGACCTTGGGGATTGTTTTCCCATTTTTAGTACTTTGGTTGTAGTACATAGGGTTTTTTATACCACTTTGTATTCTGGTACATTACTCCCAATGGAGTTTCTTTTTGTTATGCATACTACCTTGTTTTTTTTTCTTCCATACTCTTTTGGAAAAATCCCACTTCCTTATTGTGTGAAGCCAGGTGCTAGTCGTTGACCCATGGGGACCAGGAATGCACTTTAGGCTATGTGAGGGTCAGCTCAGTTATCGATTTACCAGGGTAATTGGGCTGGTTCGTGACATTTAATTAATAATTTATAGAATGGATTTGTTATGGATTATGTTAATGACTTAATGTGAAATAATAAAGGTGGGCTTAAATAGAATAAATTATTATTTTAATTCATGGGATTTGTTAATGTAAGAGTGCTTTCTAATCCATTAAAACACTAAAACCAAATGTTGTTCAATAATCTAGGTCATCCATGTTTACATTTTTTGTTTCGCGTTTGGGATGGAAAAAAATAGGATCAGAATTTTCAGCCTCAAAGCCAGAAATGTAATGTTTAGTATTTTAGAACCAAATATTGGACTACAGGTTTGGAGTTTTTATAGTATATTCTTCCCTATTTACGTATTATATAATGAATACTTCATATTTTATGGTATTTTAAGTTAATAGTAATTTTAATTAATTAAAATGTATTTTATTTTCGCGTTACCATGTTTTTTGGGATTTTATATCTCAATTTCTTTTCATTGGGTTTTATTAATCATTCATTGTCATCAATATTCTAAAATTATGTTTATATTTAATTTTTATTTTTTTATTTTATATTTCTAATTGTTTTTTTTGGATTTAAATTTGATTCAAATAATCAATTCACTGATAAATTCTCACTTCAAATGTATTTCCTTTGTACGATATTTCAACTCAATTTCCACTCTATTGATACATATTTAGTATTATGACCCTATTTATTTTTATATGGTGTATATATATCACTTTTGAGATAATATCTCATTAATCTATTTTTATTAATGTTATTTAATGATCAATTTGATGTTATTTCTTTCATGTGGGTTATCATTAAAAAGTTACTAATCTGGAATGTGATTGTTACATAATATCTTCATTATTGAGGATAGTCTTTGTTTAAGTCACTAATGTAGGAATTATTTGATAATTATACCATAAAATAAAACTATATTATTTTATTATGGGTAATTATATAAATTATATTTGTTTCTATAATTTTATATTATTTAATTTCTCAACATACTAAAATCATGTGTTTAAGGAAAACTAACATATTTTTCTACTCAATCAGATAATTTTTACCTCCATATCCATATTTTTATTAAAAGGTTTTAAATAATATTTTTAATAATTTCAAGTGATTTATTAAATAAAATTTTACTAAGGGTTGAATTTTAAAAAAAGGTTTTAAAATAAATCCCATATTAATTTTCTGAAATAGATACTTCTTTACTTTTACAAAAGTGTGAAAGGACTATTTTCTTTAAAATTATACCGCATGAATATAAATTTTTACCATCCTAACCTCTCAATAGTTTTAGGCATCAATTATATGGTTCCATTCTTATTTTCAAATGTAATATTTTATTATATTTTGGAGACTTTATGTTTTTTAAATAGTGATTTCAATGTTAAAAGAATATTTTCCTCATAAAATATATCCCTATGATCTATTAAATTCATTTTCATCAATTATGATAACTTTGATGTTATTGATTTATTATAAATTTTGTATGTATTCCTATTTCATACACAACAAGTTCATTCTCCCTTCCTTTTATGGGGTAATACATTCCTTAAGTTCACATAATAAATTCTTTCTTTATGAAATCTACTTTGATTTCTATTAATGTTGTGATTATGAAACCCATTAATTTCCATTAGTAATTCATATGTTTATGTGTTATGATTACTTTCCATTTTTTATAACACATAATATTGTATGTGATATTAGGGGTAATCCTAGATATTGCTCCAATGCATTGGGTAGTGATTTTGTCTCCAAAGATGTTTTTATGAGATTTGGGAGTAAATCTAATCCACTATGGGACTCTTTCCACCAGCTGATATTGTATTGGTAGTTATCCATCACTTATGCTTATGACATGTTATATATTGTTTAAAATTACATATGTTCCCATGATCTTATAATATAATTTTCTTTATTGTATTATCTCATGTGATTATTCATGAGACTTAACTTTTATGATACAGTGTTATAAAAATTCATCATGTTGAATCCCATACAAGGATTTATATCTCATATATTTCTTTTATATATTCCCCATGTCATATTATATAGTTTTAGGAGCCCGTTGAGGGGAAACAATTAATGATGTTATGTTTTTGTTTCTTTTTATATTTAATGTACCAATAATTTTAAATACTCTAAGACCCACAATAATTAGGTTGTAATTATCTTATTTTTAATATTAAATTTCATTTAATAATTTCTATAAAAGGCTTAGGTTGCTACACTGGTGGTTTAGTTCAATTTCTTGATATCCAAGTTGGGTTTTATTAGTTTTTATAAATGTACCAAACCCTCACTATTTTTTCATTCTCCTAGGCCTATCATGACTCCTATCATCCTATGACATATCTTATAGTGATTCTGGGATCTCTCCTATTCTTACATATCCTCCATTCAATGCATGGAATTTAGTTTAATCCTAAACAACTATTTTGGGAAGATCTATCTTGATGTAGATCAATATTATCTTATATTTTTTTAGTTGAACACAATTATATTCAAAATGTTCTGATCATATTGATGGATTTTTTGATTGTATAATAAAATAATTTTTTCTCATTGATAAAATTAGTACCCATATTCTAGGGTTTTACTTTTCACATAGTTTGGAGCTAGACCATTTGTAGAAGAAATTATTCGCGGGTATTCATGTTCCTATCATACCTTTTGGGTGTGTTTTATCCTCAACATTGATCATGTAATTATAATTGTTTTAGAGTGGTTATGGTTATAATATTTAGTGTTCAGAAATAGAAATAAAAAAAATTCCTTTATCATCATAAAATTATTGCACCAAAGGAATGTTTTCTTATCATTATTGAATTTTTATATAGTTTCTTTGAAATATTTTTTGGTGTGTATCTATAATCCCTTAATACCTATTTTTGATGTTTTCTTTCATTTTTTTATTATAGATCATTGTTTATACGATGTGATATTTATATGTCATCTTGACACTATATATTTCATGTTTTGTTCCCTAATCATCTACAGTGGAGCATGCAGCTTGAACCATATTTCATATCCCACAAGGGGGATGTGTCAAAATTTTGGTCGATGTGAATTTGGGTTATCACATTAAGGGGATGTTTCATTAATTTTTATAGACTATCCCATTTAGAGGGATGTGTCATGTGGGTGTTTACTATTCCTTCTGTTAAGTATACAATGCAGGTAGTGTCAGCCACTAATGACACAAAATATGTGTTGTTGTTGTGTGATATACCTTTTCTATATCTTCATTCTGTTTTCATTCATTTCATGGACTAGAATATATTATGCAATAACTTTATGAACAGTTAGTCGTATTCGACTGGGTCATGTATACAACATATTTAAGAATATCTGTGAACTTGTAGATATCATGATAGGGGATCTTGTAAATATAAAGGGTCATACATTGGACTAATGAGCATGTTTAGTAAAAGGATGTAGGCATTATAGGATAGACATCAGGATCAATGTATGATTCTTATTTTTTTATATTTTATCCACCTCATACCGTCTTCCACCACATGTGGGGATCATTGTCATAGTTTTGGACTATGTGACTAATGTGACAATCAATAATTAAAAGGGTTTGTAATTATTAGTGTATTTTGCTACTCTGATGATTTAATTATTTATTCATTATTCATTAAAAATTGTGTTTTCACTGCCATTGTATAATATTATCATCTGATAACAATTGTATATACTCTACCATGTTTTTCCCTATATATCTCACCATTATTTGGCGTACTCTAGCATATGAGGAGGTGCACATGATCTGGCGTAACACTCACGGCTGGACCCAATGATCCAATTCGAGGCGTTACATTCTTAGAAAGTTGATCCAAAATGGAAAATTAAGGAATATATAATAATGTGTGGTCATGACAAACTGCATCCAAAAATTTCAATATAAGGTTTTTATATTTTTTTACTATATCACTATATTTATTAACATTACCATATTATAGCTTTTACCGAGGTGCCTGACTTTTAACATAGTATCTTATTTTTTTTCCAATGATAAAAAAATCCATTTTAAAAAATTAAGAATATTATGATTCAAATACGTTATCCATTTTATTTAATTCAATTTCTAAATGAGAGAAAAATTAACTTTATTATAGTTATTTATAATATAAGAAATTATTTTAGAAGAAACATTAAATAAATAAAATTTATTATCATTTAGGAAAACATATTGGTACCCATGAAAATTATTCAATACAATTACATAATGGATGGTTATTTTCTTATTAAAAATCCAAATTAAATGGTATATTATGAAATTATTATTCATTGAAATAGACTAAAAATAGATATATTATGAGATTAAAATATAAATTAGTTCCCCAATGTCAAAAAAGGTTTCTAAATACACCATTTTCTTTTTAAATGAATTATTTTACCTCATAAAAACTTATTTTGTAGTGGAAATTGTTTCATAAAAATTTAATTCGTCATTATATCACGATGATGTGATAAAATACATTTTACACATGAGAATATTTTTTTCTATTCACTAAAATCCAAACCTTTATATAAAATCTTAAAATATATCACTAATTTATCCTCGATATACAAAATAAAAAATTTTTATTTAAGTATATAAACTTTCAAAAAGTTATCAATTTATAGTCTAAATAAAATATATAAACAATATAATATAAACAATCATTATAAACAAAACAACTTCATTTGTCCATGAATGGTCTAATTAATAATCATGATAATTACATAATTATATCTTGGATGTTGTCAATTTATTTTACCGACAAATCCATGAATTTATTTATTATTTTTATTGATAACATTCTTCAATGGTAATAGATTTATAAAAAATCAATTTAATAAAAATAATTCCCTTAAAATATGGTTTATTTTCATAAGTGATTTTAAGTCTTCTTCATAATTATATAATAATTTATTATTTATATATATATTACCTATATAAAATATATTCATTTAACATCTTAATAAACATTATCTATATCAACTATATATTGTAAATTTTAAATGGTAATATTTTACCTAAGGGAATTATACAAAATAAATTTGATTCATGTCTTAAATGATTTATTAACATAAAATTTTCACTAATTTTAATAAAACATATATATATATATAATTTATAGAAATATAGAATTAGAAATAAAAATGTGTCTATAAAATTCAGTTATTACCCACTAATAGTGTTTAAAGGCTATTATCTCTTGTGTTCTGAAACCTTCCATTTAACTGGTTCACATAATGAAATGTTTTCTTGTTTCCCATCGGGTCATATATAGGTCATGAGTATGGAAACCATATTAGTGTTCAACACCATAAATCTAATTATTTTCCACAAACATAATTTCATTCTTTCAGAAACATATATCTTGAAAAGACACAATCGAAGAGACAACTTTCTTATTAAACTATATAACATTTCACTTACAATTTAAAATTCTAACTCATTATAAAGGGAGATTACTTTACATTACAAAACTAATTTTGTATAGCATGGTTTAAATATTACCTATGGATAGTTAAATCATGCAATCATTTTCATCATAGTGTTGTAATAACGAGGTGTTTTCATAATCCTATCTCATATGAAGGGGAATCTATTTTCAATGTTGGGACCTCAAATTCCCTCTCATAATAGGGAATGTGTATATGTATTAAAGGAATTGTGAGACTATACCATTATCATTCTGCATATTGAGTGTACAAGAATAATAGAAATAGGCATATAAAACTATGGAAATAACCCTTCTATAGTACATTCATGCCAACAAAAAGAAGAATGAAACTCTTTCAAATTGAACTTAATGCATAAATATGAGTACATATAATAAAATTAAAGGAAAAAATTATCTTAATATTTCAATCATATTATATAAACATAAAATTATTATAAATAATTAAAAATTATTCTCACGTATAAAAACACTAACATGAAAAAGAATACTGAAATTTACTAATTTAATGTACAAAAATAAATACGAACTCATAGTAAATTCAACCATCCAAAAGACATCACAATAAACGAATTGTAGGTGTAGTAATTATATAATGTCCCAATATTATTTAAATTCAATCAAACATATAATAAAGAAAACACATCTCTTGAAATTTATGATAAGGAATAGGTGTTTATCTAAAATAAACATATATTTAAGCTACCTTTGAGTTCTAATAGGGAGATGTATTTTCAAAAAAGTAAAATGAAATCCACCTAAAGTGAATTTTAATTTAGGTAGTAACAACATAATATAAAATAAAAAATTAGAAATAAAAAATTAAATTTTTTCCTCAGATATACTTATATTATGAACTGATGGTAGGTATCATTGCAGGAAACTATGTGATTTAATGGATTTCGACAACCCTAGATATAAATTTTTTTAGATAACCCTGATTTAGACAAGTGGTGAGGATATTATAAATGATAAGACATTAGCTAGATGAAAACTAATTTTCATGAACAATTGGGACCACCTAGACCAAGGATTGAATAAGAATACACAAGAGATGTAGAGAAGTGGATTTTGAGGTCAACAGAGGTAAACAAGGATACATGAGTAAATTATTAATACACCACATAATTATGTGATAAAAATATTTAAAATAAAACAAAATTACCTTTTAAATTTGTTTTGTTCCAGTTTTATAGGTTACCTAATTTTCCCCTGAATAATGGGGTCCTACCTTTTTCCTTCAATACTTACTCCAATACTCCCCCTACTTATTATATTTGTATATCAACACATAATACACTAAAATTTTAATGTAAATAATTATATTAATATGTAATACCTTGTATATAATGACCCATACTTTACATACATTGTTAATACTTCAAAATTGAAGCACCCTTATTACAACATATGATAAAACCATAAAGGACCGTATAGGTATAGTGTCTTTAGAAACTGGGAAACATAAACAACTGGTTCATAAATCTTCTACACTGTCTCCCATTTATTTCATCATATCTAGGGTCCCTTTTAGCATATTCTACTTAATATCCATCTTCCTGACCTGGGGAAAAGAAAACATAAAAGGGTGATCTCAAATACTCAGCAAGGGAAAATAAAGGAAATAAAAATCATATCATATCTTTTTGAAAATCATAACCTGCAAAAGAGATCATAATATCTTAACATGGAACAAATCATAGAAGTGAAAATGAGATCCCCATAATCATAACATGAAACTATAAATCTTTTTGGAATGCACACATAATCATAGAAAATCATTTCTTGTTAGTCATGACTCATTGCCAAGACTATCTTAGTGGACAAAGTCCCTTTCTGAACCGAGTCACCCTCGTTCCAGTCCTGTTTCACTAAACCGGTATAACCTACCGTTCCAGCCATGTCTATCTCATGAGATATAAAATCTTTACCCAATTCATTGGAGGGAGATATAGGTCTCACCCATCTTATAATGAATCCTTTCTTATGTGTGACACATAATCATAAACCATACATCATAGCGTAACCCATTTAATAAAAATGGAATTCTTAAACAACATGACATCATAAAACCATTCATATAAGATAAAGGAATTCATAAAAATATTTCCATCACAACATAATCAAATCCATGTAATAATTGGGATAAAAATAGAACCCTTTTATTATCTTAGATGGAAAATAATTTTGATAAAATACTTGAACTCCATTCTTGAGAAAAATATCCTTTCTACTTCAAAAACAATTTTCTTTTCTTAACATGTCATACAATTATAAGCTAGAAGAAGTTTATTAAAAATAAACTTGACAACTTATAAAGGAATATTCTTGGAAATAATGTTTAAAAATCCATTCTTGCCGTATAAGTTAAAAAAACATTCTTCGTACTTTTGTCGGAAAAGTCAAAAAAGTACCTCGTACGAAAAACGACAAAAGATTCCTTTCATACATATTACTAAAAACTCACCGAAGGGTAAAAATGGATTTAAAAAATTTTAGGTGGATGGAAATAATATTATATATTGATGAAACATGGATGTGGATGATAAAATACACCCCAGTAAATACTTACGAATAAACAATCTCGGATAAAAATGAAATTGTGATATTTCCCTTACCTTAGGTCCTATTTGCTTTGTACGTGTCCGAAGCTCCTGTATAATGGTTTAAATAATGTTATTGACTTATTAAAGAATCATACATATTGATATGATATCATATATGGTTATATTCTTAGCTTCTTGTTAGTAATATTTAATTGTTACTAGTTACTCGGGTCCTTATTGCCTTTTGTTCTTATGAGTGTTTTTCCGAATAAATTCTTATTCTTATTTTAAGGTTATAGATACCTTATATCCAGAATGGTATTAGTGTAACATATATCATATTTATTCATTCAATTCATTTATATAATTACTATGTAATGATGATCATGTAGAATGAGTCGCATCACATCGTGGAGACGGTATTCCGTACGTACGCACGAGTGATGATATCGTTCCTATGATCGTGGAATTGTATTTGAGTATATATAAATTATTTCAGTATCAATATTACATTATAATAATCATAAATAGTTACTCATTACACCATTATACCCACCCTTGTAAGGTGATGGTGGAAAATAGATTACACCACGGCGTGGAGACGGTATTCTGAATGTACGCACGCGCGGTGATTTCATTTTTCCGTAGGATGGATAGAAGGTGAATTAGGGTTGTTTAATATTTATAATAACATATAAGTATGTAAGTAATACTGATGTTATTACTTTATAATGAAACAACTAAAGAAGAAGAAGTTGAAGAAGAAAGAAATTGAAATGATCGGTAATGGATATTACCTCTTCTTTGGAACGCCTCTTTGAATCCTCCACTTAGGGAACTAAGATTGGTCTTTGAAGAAGACCAGGACCTCTAGGATTATTCTAGGGAAGTGGAGAGGAGAAAATGTCAGGGGTTGGCCGAGCTTGAGTGCTCAAATTGGAGTGAGGAGGAGGGGGAGGAGGTGCCCTTTTATAAGGGAGGAGAGGGGCACCTTAGGAATATCTCAAAATATTATTTTATATTAAAGTCAATATCAGTTTATAATGGTTCCAAAAGGTCTTATTTCGAAGCTAAAGTGGGGATGGGTAGAAATACTTTCAACCAATAGGATTTAGACAAGTTTAGGGTATTATTTTAACCTTATCAATTAGATTTAACTCTAAGTTAAATAATTTATCTATTACCATGTCTTTTTGTTTTCTTTCACTATATGGTTAATACAATTACTATAACATGCCAAAAGAACCCCAAATTGTTTATTATTAATATATATATCCTTATATAAGTCATGTGGCCGAACCTTAAATTTTTAGGAATAAAATAACAATTAATAATATAATATTTGATTTAAAAACTATTTTGTGTCAATTTTGACACTATTTGATATATGATTTTTGTGAATGTCATAACAGAGTTATATGTTCAAACCAAGTTGATTAAATCAACACTAATATATCATAGTAACCTATAAAATTAGTGGAATTCATAAAAAGTCTCAAATTACATTTATTTTGGTGTTTATAACATCAATTATGTCATTATTTTATTAATAAGATAATTACTACATCATCATTGTGTCATAAATAAATTAAATTATTTAATGTCTAAAAATTATAAATAAAATACCATTATGTAGGAACTCTTTTTATCTTTCTAATGAATATTTATAGTCGAATTTATCTTATGTATAACCCCATATGAAAAATTATTTACTTATTAAACATTGATTTTAACTATTTTAACCCTTCTTTAAATAAATTAATAATAAATGTCCTAATCTAACCCAAGTGGGCCTAAATGGTCAGATTTTATTCCTAAGTTTGTTTTTGGTCGAATTAAACTTATCCAATAGAATTAGTACATGTGTTAGGGTAATAGTAATATCAAATTTACCCTTAGTTACCCTATTTACTATTAACCGCGGTAAAAAAGTAAAAAGTTACTATTCACCAAAAAATTATTTTTATCTCATTGAACCACATTTTACTTACTGATATCAACCGTGTCTGTCAGATTTTCGAAATTCCATTCACAAAAGTGGTAAAATTAAGTTTTATGTAAAATTCAGTTTTTAACCTACCACTTAGTGGTTTCACTATTCATCAAAAATTGAAAGTTTTCAGAAAAATACAAAAATTTCACCGTAGGCTAATTTCTGTATTCCGAATCCAAAAATTAAGTCCATTTTGAAAAATAAAATTTATAAAATTTCAAAAAGTGGTTATTACTATTCATAACGGCTAGTTTTAATAATATTTTAATAGCATATCGTTGTTTAGTGAAACTCGGTATTGCGTACAACGCAAGCTATCGAGGAAGGTCGCGATTGCGTGTAATATAAGCCAAGAAAGTGTGTAGTGAAAGATTCCTTTGAACAAAATATTACTCATAAAAATATCTGGTGTTACATTCTACCCCCCTTAAAAAGAATTTCTCCCTCGAAATTCGTCACTTTGTAACAAACAGATGAGGATACTTCTCCCTCATCATATCCTCAAGCTCCCATGTAGCTTCTTCTAATTGGTGGTTCCTCCATAAAACTTTCACCAATCGAGTGGTCTTGTTTCGTAGGACTTTTTCGCTACGATCCAGAATCTCTATCGGTTGTTCTTCATAAGAAAGATCTTGCTCCAGCGGTACAACTTCTGAGCTGAGTACATGTGCAGGATTAGGTATGTACTTTCTTAGGAGAGATACATGGAACACATCATGAACTTGAGAGAGATTCGGTGGAAGCACCAATCGGTAAGCTACCTTTCCAACACGATCCAGAATTTTGAAAGGACCGATATATCTAGGGCTCAACTTCACCTTCTTTCCAAATCTCATAACCCTCTTCCAGGGAGATATTCGTACGAACACTTTATCACCCACTTCAAACTCTAGGTCTTTTTTTCGGTTGTCGGCATGACTTTTCTGTCGACTCTGAGCTGCTCTTATGTGTTGTTGGATAGTTCTGACCTTTTCTACCAATTCATCAACGAGATCAGGTCCTAATAGCTTTCTTTCCCCAACTTCATCTCAGCAAGTCGGAGTCCTTCATTTCTTTCCATAGAGAGCTTCATAAGGAGCCATCTGAATACTGGAGTGAAAGCTATTATTATAAGAAAATTCTACCAAAGGTAGGTGTTGATCCAAACCTCCTTTGAAATCCATAGAGCAAACTCTCAACATATCTTCTAGGGTTTGAATTGTTCTCTCAGACTGACTGTCTGTCTGGGGATGATAAGTAGTGCTGAAACTCAACTCTGTATCCAGAGTATGCTGAAGACTCTGCCAGAACTTCGAGGTAAATCTCGGATCCCGATCAGATATAATAGAAAGTGGTACTCCATGCATTCTTACCACTTCCTTTACATATATCATGGCAAGCTGATCTAGAAAGAAATCCTCTCTAATAGCAATGAAGTGTGCAGACTTTGTAAGACGATCAACTATGACCCAAATAGCATTATTGCCTTTGGATGTTTTTGGAAGTCCTGTGACAAAGTCCATAGTGATGTTTTCCCATTTCCATTCAGGTATGGGTCATGGTTGTAACATCCCCTTAGACTTCTGTCTCTCAGCTTTAACTTGTTGACAAACCAAGCATCGAGATACATATTCAGCAACATCTCTTTTCATGCCATCCCACCAGAAGTACTCTTTCAGGTCCCTATACGTCTTCGTGCTTCCAGGATGAATAGAGAATGATGAACTATGAGCCTCATCCAGCAGCTCCTTCTTTAATTCGGGGATGGGAGGAACACAAACCCGATTCCTGAACTTTATTATCCCATCACAATCAAGGTTGAATTAAGGAACATTTCTCACCTTCTTTTGTAACTCGACATCTTCTTTCTGTGCCTCTTTAATCTTCACATGTATAGATGGTTGAACATTCATTTGAGAAAGATAATATTTTCCCCCTTCCATTATAATTCCAAGATCCATACTTTGTAAATCCATAAATATTGGATCTTTTCTGATCCTTATCATGGATAAACTAGCATGGTCTTGTCGACTTAATGCATCTGCCACCTTGTTTACTTTCCCAGGGTGGTAATGGATTGAGCAGTCGTAATCCTTAATCAGCTCCAACCATCTTCTTTGACGCATATTCAACTCCTTTTGTGTGAAAATATACTTTAAACTTTTATGATCAGTATAAATATCACACCTTTCACCATAAAGGTAATGCCTCCAAATCATTAATATAAAGATTACCGCAGCCAACTCCAAATCGTGTGTTGGGTAATTTTTCTCATGGAATTTCAACTGTCGTGAGGCATAAGCTATCACCATATCATTTTGCATAAGAACATACCCCAATCCCTTCTTGGATGCATCACTGTAGATCAGAAACCTTTCTCCACTACCACGCAATGTGAGCACAGGTGCACTGGATAACCTTCTTTTCAACTCCTTGAAATTCTCTTCACATTCCTCTGTCAAAACAAACTTAACTCCTTTCCAAGTCAACTTGGTGATTGGATTAGATAATCGTGAAAAATCTTTTACAAAACGTCGATAATATCCAGCCAAACCAAGAAAACTTCGGATCTCAGTTACTGTTGTTGGTCTTGGCCATCTTTCGATAACCTCTGTTTTTGCTGGATCCACAGATATCCCCTCTTTTGAGATTATGTGACCCAAAAATGCATCTTTTTGAAGCCAAAATTCACACTTGGTAAATTTGGCATAAAGCTTATCCTTTCTCAGGGTCTTCAATATAATTCTCAAGTGATCTTCATGCTCTTCCTTGCTCTTTGAATAGACAAGAATATCATCTATAAAGACTACCACAAATTGATCAAGATAGTCTCTAAAGACTCTATTCATTAGATCCATGAAGATAGTAGGGGCATTAGTAAGACCAAATGGCATCACTATAAATTCATAGTGTCCATACATTGTACGGAAAGCAGTCTTTGGTATATCCTCCCTTTTGACCCTTAATTGATGATACCCTGAATGAATATCAATCTTGGAAAAGTATTGAGCTCCGCGTAGTTGGTCAAATAAGTCATCAATGCGTGGGAGAGGATATTTTTTCTTGATAGTGATCTTGTTAAGTTCTCGATAATCAATGCAGAGTCTCATTGATCCATCTTTCTTCTTAACAAATAGCACAGGTGCTCCCCAAGGTGACGCACTAGGGCGTATGAATCCCTTATCAAGATTCTCTTGGAGTTTCTTCTTCAATTCCTGCAACTCAATTGGGGCCATTCTATAAGGTGTCTTTGAAATTGGCAAAGCACCCGGTACGAGTTCTATTGAAAACTCAACTTCACGATTTGGTGGAAGACCCGGTAATTCCTCCGGAAAGACATCATCAAACTCCCGTACAATGGGCATATTCTTAATCGTGAGTTTCTCACCAACCATTTGAGATAAATAACCTTCATTTAGTGGAATCAATACCCATAAGATGGATGAAATTTCCACTGGATGGTTATGTTCATCCTTGCATTGATAGACGATCGTAGATTGATCTGGAATATGAAATGTGACTTCCCTTCTTTGGCAATTGATATGAGCTCCATGTAGAGAAAGCCAATCCATGCCAAGAATCACATCAAATTCCACTAAAGGAAGGATCACAAGATTTGCAGGAAGCACTTTCCCACAAACCTCGATCGGAGAAGAATTATAAACTTTTGATGCGACTTTTGTGCCATTAGGTGTTGTCACAGCTAACTCAACATCTAATTGTTGAGGTAATACGGTGATACCCTTAGAAATGTTTTCAGAAATAAAAGAGTGGGTGGATCCAGAATCAAATAAATCATTTGCTACTTTAGAGTGGATGGTAAGTGTACCTTTCACCACTTCGTTATCGTACTCCACATCGCTGATAGAAATTGCATGTGACTTTCCTTTGTCTTTACCCTTATGATTTTTTTGACGTCGACCATCATCATCAACCCTTGGATTTGGGCATTGATTGGCATGATGCCCCATCTCCTTGCACTTGAAACATTTAAGTTTAGTAGGTTCATTCTGTGTATCCCTTCCTTTGTTTGCATCATTAGACATCTTCTTCCCATTATCGCGGCATTCAAATGCCCGATGACCTTCCTTTCCACATTTAAAACATTTACTTGTACCTTTAAGACAACTCCCTCCATGTTTCTTTCCACACTTTGAGCATAAGGGAAATCTCATCTTCTTTTCAGTGTGATCTTTAGATTTTCCTTTGAATTCCATCTTCCTCTTCTTATCAAACCCATGTGACTGATGGGTTACTCCAATCTCCATCTCGACTTTGAGAGCACATCGAATGATTTCCTCGTAGCTATTGAAGTCCCTTATGGCTAACGCCCTACGAAGACTTGGTTTTAAGCCACTAAAGAATCGATCGATCTTACTCTCAGGTTGGATAATAATACCAGAAGCATACCTTGCAAGTCTTGTAAAATGTGCTTCATAGGTACCAACAGATTCATCATCCCTTTGCTTCAGTTCAAGAAACTCTTTCTCCATCTTTGTTCGGAGAATACGAGGGAAGTACTTATTGAAAAATAAGTTCTTGAACTCGTCCCATTCCATAGACTCAATTTCATCCCTTTGCCTCGTATTCTTAATAAGATTCCACCATTGATCAGCATCTCCTTCCAAACGATACACTGCTAGGATGACTTTATCATGTCCAGAACATTGAAGAACTGAAAATAACTTTTCAGTAGTACTAATACATTGTTCAGCAACTAATGGATCAGTAGACCCGCTGAAAGAAGGTGGACGCTGCCTCATGAAGGATTCAACAGAATGTTGATCCTTCCTTTGCTCGTTTGGAAGTCCTGCATGATTCATAGCTTGAGAAAGTTGTGTGATCATGGCTACAAGATTTTGCATTCCAGCTCCCATATCATTTGGTTGCTCAGGGGGACAATCATTGCATTGCCCATCGCATTCCGCATTAACACGGTTCCTTCGGGTTCCAGCCATTGACTATCTCATGAGATATAAAATATTTACCCAATTCATTGGAGGGAGATATAGGTCCCACCCATCTTATAATGAATCCTTTCTTATGTGTGCCACATAATCATAAACCATACATCATAGCGTAACCCATGTAATAAAAATGGAATTCTTAAACAACATGACATCATAAAACAATTAATATAAGATAAAGGAATTCATAAAAATATTTCCATCACAACATAATCAAATCCATGTAATAATAGGGATAAAAACAGAACCCTTTTATTATCTTAGATGGAAAATAATTTTGATAAAATACTTGAACACCATTCTTGAGGAAAATATCCTTTCTACTTCAAAAACACTTTTCTTTTCTTAACAAGTCATACAATTATAAACTATAAGAAGTTGATTAAAAATAAACTTGAAAACTTATAAAGGAAGATTCTTGGAAATAATGTTTAAAAATCCATTCTTGTCGTATAAGTTAAAAAAAACATTCTTCGTACTTTTGTCGGAAAAGTCAAAAAAGTACCTCGTACGAAAAATGACAAAATATTCCTTTCATACATATTACTAAAAACTCACCCAAGGGTAAAAATGGATTTAAAAAATTGTATGTGGATGGAAATAATATTACATATTGATGAAACATGGATGTGGATGATAAAATACACCCCAGTAAATACTTACGAATAAACAATCCCGGATAAAAATGAGATTGTGATATTTCCCTTACCTTAGGTCCGATTTGCTTTGTACGTGTCCGAAGATCCTGTATAATGGTTTAAATAATGTTATTGACTTATTACAGAATCATAAATATTGATATGATATCATATATGGTTATATTCTTAGCTTCTTGTTAGTAATATTTCATTGTTACTTGTTACTCGTGTCCTTATTGCCTTTTGTTCTTATGCGTGTTTTGCCGAATAAATTCTTATTCTTATTTTAAGGATATAGATACCTTATATCCAGAATGGTATTAGTGTAACATATATCATATTTATTCATTCAATTCATTTATATAATTAATATGTAATGATGATCATGTAGAACGAGTCACATCACATCGTGGAGACGGTATTCCGTACGTATGCACGAGTGATGATATCGTTCCTATGATCATGGAATTGTATTTGAGTATATATATATTATTTCAGTATCAATATTAAATTATAATAATCATAAATAGTTACTCATTACACCATTATACCCATCCTTGTAAGGTGATGGTGGAAAATAGATTACACCACGGCGTGGAGACGGTATTCTGTACGTACGCACGCGCGGTGATTTCATTTTTCCATAGGATGGATAGAAGGTGAATTAGGGTTGTTTCATATTTATAATAACATATCAGTATGTAATTAATAATGATGTTTTTACTTTATAATGAAACAACTAAAGAAGAAGAAGTTGAAGAAGAAAGAAATTGAAAAGATCGGTAATGGATATTACCTCTTCTTTGGAACGCCTCTTTGAATCCTCCACTTAGGGAACTAAGATTGGTCTTTTAAGAAGACCAGGACCTCTAGGATTATTCTAAGGAAGTGGAGAGGAGAAAATGGCAGGTGTTGTCCGAGCTTGAGTGCTCAAATTGGTGTGAGGAGGAGGGTGAGGAGGTGCCCTTTTATAAGGGAGGAGAGGGGCACCTTAGGATTATCTCAAAATATTATTTTATATTAAAGTCAAAATCGGTTTATAATGGTTCCAAAGGGTATTATTTCGAAGCTAAAGTGGGGATGGGTCTAAATCATATCAACCAATATAATTTAGACAAGTTTAGGGTATTATTTTGACCTTATCAGTTAGATTAAACTCTATGTTAAATAATTTAACTTTTACCATGTCTTTTTGTTTTCTTTCACTATATGGTTAATACACTTACTATAACATGCCAAACGAACCCAAAATTGTTTATTATTAATATATATATCCTTATCTAAGTCATTTGGCCGAATCTTAGATTTTTAGGAATAAAATAACAATTAATAATATAATATTTGATTTAAAAACTATTTTGTGTCAATTTTGACACTATTTGATATATGATTTTTTGAAAGTCATAACAGAATTATATGTTCGAACCAAGTTGATTAAATCAACACTAATATATCATAGTAACCTAGAAAATTAGTGTAATTCATAAAGAGTCTAAAATTACATTTATTTTGGTGTTTATAACATCAATTTTGTCAATATTTTATTAATAAGATAATTACTGCATCATCATTGTATCATAAATAAATTAAATTATTTAATTTCTAAAAATTATAAATAAAATTCCATTATGTAGGAACTCTTTTTAGCTTTCTAATGAATATTTATAGTCGAATTTATCTTATGTATAACCCCATATTAAAAATGATTTACTTATTAAACATTGATTTTAACTATTTTAACCCTTCTTTAAATAAAATAATAATAAATGTTCTAATCTAACCCAAGTGGGCCTAAATGGTCCCCTTTATTCCTAAGTTTGTTTTTGGTCGAATTACACTTATCCAATAGAATTAGGACATGTGTTAGGGTAATAGTAATATCATATTTACCCATAGTTACCCTATTTACTATTAACCGCGGTAAAAAAGTAAAAAGTTACTATTCACCAAAAAATTATTTTTATCTCATTGAACCACATTTTCCTTACTGATATCAACCGTGTTTGTCGGATTTTCGAAATTCCATTCACAGAAGTGGTAAAATTATGTTTTATGCAAAATTCAGTTTTTAACCTACCACTTAGTGGTTTCACTATTCATCAAAAAATTGAAAGTTTTCAGAAAAATACCAAAATTTCACCCTAGGTTAATTTCGGTATTCCGAATCCAAAAATGAAGTCCATTTTGAAAAAATAAAATTTATAAAATTTCAAAAAGTGGTTATTACTATTCATAACGGCTAGTTTTAATAATATTTTAATAGCATATCGTTGTTTAGTGAAACTCGGTATTGCGTACGACGCAAGCTATCGAGGAAGATCGCGATTGCGTGTAAAGTAAGCCAAGAAAGTGTGTAGTGAAAGATTCCTTTGAACAAAATATTACTCATAAAAATCTCGGGTGTTACATTGTACAAGATTTTGAGTTCATTATATCCTTCCCATCACTTGTCTTCACTTTCCTTATAATATTTAAACTACTTCCAAAGGAAAAAGGTTCATCCACTGGATGCTTATCTCTGTTTTTCATTCCCATGATATGTCTTGGAGATTACCATGTTGGAATCATACTTGAAAAAGAGGGATCACATTTCCCAAAAAAACTTTTTAATCATAATCACTCATTGATATACTTTCCATCAGATCTCGTCTCAATATCATTATATTACATCACAAGTGATGGGTCATGTACACATGACCTTAGTTATGAAAAATGAAAATTTCATCGCATAATGCGGGATATTGAGGTTAATTCTAGTTGGTAAGGAACATATCTAACTATATGGATATTTTTAAATCCCCATATGGACATGACCCTACCATATTGAAACATGACTAACTATACAGTCCTTATATTTTCATCCTAATGGGCATACTGAGTATTCTGTATAATAATTCTTTTCTCTATGACTACTCCTAATATGATCTCACATTAATGTTTCCTACATGATTGTCTCTTGGAAGAAACTATTCTTAATTATGGAACATGTGCCTATATATATATATATATATGGTAATGGAGATATATATATATTTCCTAATTTGGATCCATCTGAATATAATATTTTTAACTATTTTTCTACGATAATTCCACTAAAGAGAATTGATTCTCCCATTAGCCATCAAAATTTAGAATACATTCCCCAGTATAAATTAATAAGGCCTAAATATTCTAATCAGAATACCCATCTTATTTATAATGATTAGAAAAATATGATATGACCTAAGGTCTCAATTTTCATTTAATAACCAACTGAAGCATTGATAATAATCATGGACCCTTTGAAAAACAATATAACCATGTGAATCATAAATATTCCCAATATACCAGACATATAAATACTCAATAAAATCCACTAATGATTATTCTTTAATAGATTAGTAGTTTTTAAATTTTTAGATGATCCACCATAACATAAACCAGATATTTCCCATTATATGATTTTTCTAACCTTGTTATGGAATTCAATGTGATTTCATCCCATTTGATAAAGGAAAATTATCTTACAAGAGAGTACTCTGTAGTTTCTAAATTTTTTCTTTTACCTACTAATTGGTTAATCATTTTCCACTAAATCTTGTATTTATCTTTCTTTATTATATATCAGTAAAACTAGAAATTAATATCTTATTATATCTTTATTATACAAGAAAGGGTCAATAATAGTGAATAATGATACACTTTTAACACCCCTCCCTCAGAAGTTCGGTAAAAAAGAGTCCCTCATGAACATAAATTAATTTGAATACATAGAAAATATATTAAGTATCTCCCTATAAAAAATCATGAGATTATAAAAGATGAACATTAAGTTTGATAACATGTACGACACACAACATCGATCGTAAACTATCTATGACATATTAATATTTAAATATGACTATTATAACATAGATGTTAAATTTAAAAGTATGTATAAGATTATATTTATATATAAAATATCTAATCAAATTTATTGATTACTAATGTAATCACTAAATTTTTAGTGAAGTCAAATTATTCTTCAAAAACATGTTTTCTTCAAAAAAATATTTATTTTTGGTAATATAAGTGAATAGTATAATTAATTTATATCAATTTTATAAAATATATTTTATGGAATAAATATCATTTTTTAAATCAGAAAATAAAATTATCTTTTGTTAAAAAAATTATATTTAAAAATAATTGAGTTTTCAATATATGGTGAAAAATACTGATTTTTATCAAAAATATTATTTTAATTTAATTTATTTACATTGAAAATATATTTTTTTATTAGTTTTAAAATTAAATTATTATTTTTTATTTAAAATAATATTTTTTTACAATTTTTTATGAAAAAATTGTATATTTAAAAAGTGCATTTTCCTAAAAACTATTTTTCATCATGATTTGCCGATATGATATTAAAATATATTCTATCACATATTTATTTTAAATTATAATTTTTTTTTCCATATTTATAACCTTGATCACTAAATTTGATAAATATTCAACTTTTATTTTTAGTTAAAATGAATATTAACATCTATAATATTTCTTACAATTGTGAAGGTTAAATCATGTAATTAAGGGTAAAATATAAAAATATAAATACTATAAAATGACCCATAAACATGCCTAATTTTTTTAATTAAATTTCTTCCATGAATATCAAATATTATTTTATATGGCATTTTTTCAATTTCTGTGTCATTATGACCTTTATAATATTTTATTTAATGAAAAGTCAAATGTGTCACAATCTTGTTTTTAATAACTGAAATATTTTTAAAATAGGGATAACCCAAGGATATGTTTGGTTATAAATAGTTTATTTAAAAATAAAAAATTTATATTTTTCTAGATTATTTTATTTTATTTTTTTTAATGAAATAATTACATTAAATGTTTACACAACTCTGATATAGTAATTATTCAATTAATGGAAAAATCAAATAAATGATATTAATAAATATTATAAATAATATAATTTAGGATATTAATATAATATAAAATTTTATAGTGTCACATGACATGTTTGGGATTTATGAAAAAAAATTTGATCTAATTTTACTTATATTAATGAGCATGTTAAATCAAAGTAATAAATAGTTTTAAAATTGGAAATTATTTATATATTATAATAATTAATATTTTATTAAATGATATAAAATTCCTAAAGAACATTTATTAGTCTTAATTATTATGATATTTTTTTATAATATCAATAATAGTCTAGTATGTGTTGTTTTTTATTTTATATTTACTATATTAATCATCAAAGAATAAAAAACCTTATTATTACGTTAAGTGTAAAAGTAGTTAATGAGGGTCTAAATTCAAAATATATAGCTAATAATAGAGTCAAAACATGTATAATTTTAATTTTATGTTTTTATTTCTACAAATATTCATGATATATTATAAATAAATCGGTTTAGATCCATTTAAATTTAAAATGGATTTATATTAATTTAATATTTTGAGAAATGCCAGGAGTTACCCTCCCCTCTCTTAAAAAAAGAATCTCTTTCCCTTTAATTCACTCTTAAAAACACTTTTTGTTCATAAAATATCTACTAAAATACCTCATTAAAATACATACACATATCTTATATGGCTTATTTATAGGAAAATTCCAACCCTAGTGGTCTAAAGATGTTAAGCAAAAGAGGTTTCCTGGTAAAGGGGTATATTTATTCACTAAGAATTTCTATTTTATATCTCCTTCCACATCCATTAAATATTCATTATCCTTGATTATATAATAACACTAGTAAATTTCATACATTTAGGTATTTTTATATTAATTTAATGACCTATATACTTCTTTTCATCCATCAAATAAGAAATGAAACCATCCTTCATGTGTATGATGGACTACTATCTCGTGAACCAACTTAATTGTTTTTCTATCACCATCTCTCATTGATGGATTATAATGATGGAATTATGTTTCATATTTTATATTAATAAATATTTATCCTTATTAAAATATAATATTTCATTTACCTTATTTTCTTCTCATTCACTGAAAAATGATAACATTGTTCATGTGTATGTGGGGAATACAACCTCTACAAAGCGATCTGAATCATTTTTAATTACAACACTTCACTGATGATATATATATATATAAGTATATTTAATAATTAATATTATATTTATTATATTATTATCATTATTTAAAGATAAAATAATACTTAACATCTTTCAATAATGATCATTCAAAAATAGAAATGTTACTCATGTGTACCTATGTCCTACCATCTCTGTGATTGTAATATAGTTAATTTTTATAAACCATATTCAATTGTTGGATTTTAAATTATAAGTTATTTATAAAAATTCTAATTATTTTAAGATAATTATTTTGGATATGATGAAATAAAGACCACCATGACTATATTCAATATATGAGATTCATTTTGGAAATACGAATAGAATAATTTTTTCACAACTAATGTGAACATAGATAATTGATAAATTGTTATAATTTAGAAATAAGTGAAATAAATGGAATAATAAACATGAAAAAATTTACCGATTAAGTAAATAATTTAAAAAAAATTAATTTTTTTGGAATATAATGAATATAAGTACTGAGTCAAATTCAATGCAATAGGAATTTCATTTTAAAAATCCTCTTAAAGTTTCCCTTAAAATGAGCTTTTTCTTTGATATCCATGTTTTTCAAAAAAAATATTTATTTGTTTATCTATAAAATAGTTATTTATAAATGAAATTTTATATCTATTTTCAAATTATTTTAATTTTTTTCAAAATGAATATTTTTACAAAAAATTTTGACTTTTATTACAAAATACAAAAGGAATATTCTATTTAAATGTATACATCAACAAAAAATGCATTCTACCATAGAAGTTATTTTATGTTTTTATAAATAAAGAATCATTCAGGTTTTCTTAAATTAAAAACCATTCTCATTTTTTCTAGGTATTTTGTTATTGAAATTGGGTTTTTAAAAGAATAGTATATTTTGATATATGAAGGTGTTTTTCACATGAGATTATAATATTTTTCATGGGTTTTATTCATGATATGGTCCTTGGAAGTTCACCCAGATATCATTAGGTGTTCCCGTTAAAGCTTATACGATGGGTGTCCACAGATAAAATTTCAATTATTTGGGTAATGATTCTGTTCTGTGGATAATTATAATGCTTGTAGGTCATATTGTTATTATAATATTAAGGGTTTAGTATGGTCTCTATGAGAATGACATCCCAAGGATCCTTCATGAATTTTAAATTTTTAGTAATTATTTTTTTATAAAATCATTTAATTTCAGAAGGTAATATAATGATCATTTAAATATACAAATGCCTTTCTTTTTCAGCTAAAAAGGTATGTTTTCAAGAAAAGGGTTTCCCTGGATTCTAATATTTTTCATTGGACTAATTAATTTCTTCATTTTATATCCCTTACTATGATAATTATTCTAATCTCACTTTTTTTAAAAAAATATATGAATTTATGGATGAGTAAGGACAACGATGAGCTTAATTTAAATTTTTGAAGATATTTTTTGAAAGTAAAACATATTTCTATCTAAACGTTTTTTGTGTCAAAAAAATGGATACTGAGTATAAGTATGCACATTGTAATATATGGTATTTTTATGTAAGAGTTATTGACCAAACTCCTTTAAAAAATAAACCTAAAATATATTTTGGAAAGAAAGAAATTTAATTCTATTTTAATGTCACTAGAATATGTACTCTTTAAGGTTTGGTCCTTAATGTTAGTTTCTGATCATTTTTAGATAACATTAGAGGTTAGAAATTTATTTTAAAATAAGAATAAATTCCTCTATAACAATAAATGATCATATGTTAGGGAAAATAATGATAATTTGGATAAATAAAAATATTTGAAGATAACATTGCAACAGATATATTTGTGTTTACCCTCCTAAGAATATGTCTTAATATAATTTTATTGAAATGGACAAAATGAACATTTTTAGTAAATGGATTGATCTTAAAAGAACCAAATTAATAATGGTTATGAAGGAATGTTTATTGGTCGCATGAATGGGATACTGAATAAAATAATATTTTTCTTAAACTCTTGTGGATATTCTTAGTCATATATCCAATGTTATAATTATAAAAATTACCATATGTGATTTTAACGACACACAAATAAGAGATAAATGATTTTCTATGGAATTATATGTGATAAATATTATATAAGGGAATAATATTCCATATCCTATGTCTTATGAATGTTGGAAATTTTTACATGAATATTTCTTAAGAGAACTAGAAGATTTTTGAATGTGGTAAATAAGAGAATAATGTAATAATATACTAATTAAAATAGGAAGTGTTGAGTTAACATCATAAATATGAATAAATTTCTTCCAAAGGGTCCCATTGAATTATTAAAATGTGGGAGTTATGGGAATTAAGAAAATATATGTCAAAGTAGGAAATTTATATAGTAATATTTGATGGACTATATAGCTGAATGTCTGGTAATGCATTATTCCATTATCATTGAAGAAAATATAAATAAAACATACATATGAAAGTTACGAATTGTATCTTGGATTATGTTTTGATATTAGTTATTCATGGGAAATTATTAATATTTTTTGATATAATGTAATTATTAAGGTATTTTATGGAAAATCATGGTTAAAAAAAGAAAATTGAATTATTAAGGAATATACATATATTTATTAAAGAGTGAATATGTATAGGTATATTTAATTTTGATCATAAGATCAAAATTCATTTACACCCCTTTTTTATTTTATGTTATGGGAATATATTGTGAAACAATTATTGACTATTGTCAAAGTTTTTAATTGTATTTAACCCTTAAGTAAATTATGTGAAATGGTTATTTTTAAAATAATTATCCTTATATTTTTTTGATATAAGTTTAAAAGTTTTCATTAAACATAGGGGTTTATATTATCTTTGATGATTAAGGTTAATTTTTAGAATAATCATCATATTTTTGGAAATTTTATAGTAAATACAATGATATAGTTTTAGTAAAATGACAACTCATAGGTTCAGTGACAATTACTGAATATTGACCAGGACGTGGGGCTTGAACCCATAGTAGAAGGGAGACAAGGGTGAATTTCCTACTACTGGCCTATGTGATTTCTAGGTTAGTACTGAATCATCTTATTATATTATCAATTTTAAAAATAATCATTATATTTATTTTGTTAACATATGTTATTTCATTACAATGTTATTGAAGAGTGACTTAGTGATTTAGAGATTTCCGAAGAAGATCCCAACAAATTTATAGAACATTATATGATATTATGGGATTTTATTTGAGGATTCAATATTGAAATAAAATTTTAAAGTATATATTAAATAAATTTATATTTTGTATGATTTTGGAAATGATTATCATATCTTGAGGAGTATATTATTAGGGAATATACATTTTTGGTTCGATTCATTAAGAGTGATTGATGTTATTTTGAGATTAATGCTAAATTTATCTTGTAAGAATATGTGATTAAATAATTATAATCATTGGGTTTCAATATCAGTCTGGAATAATTGGATGATTTTTAAGGATAGTTATTTACCAAAATATTTATGTTAATATTTGACTGTTATTATTGAGGTTGTGGTGATTAATGACATATTTCTTTTTATGATGTTTTATTTATTTTTGGAATAACCTTACCTTATTCTATAAATTTTAATTATTTTAATTTCCAACGATAATATGAGTAATGTATTATCATTTTATAGACATATGTGATCCATTAAAATTTGATTTTAGTGATTTGGGCATGAAAAACTCAATATTTGGAGGAAGAGAATATATTTTGAAAGAGATTGACCAATGGATAAAATGAAACAGGTGATTTAAGTATATTTAATTATTCTATAATTATATAAGTTAAAGTAATTTCTTAACTCAAATAAACTGATCATGAATTAAAAATTCTATCTATTTACTTTTCTTATAGAGAAATCAATGGTCTTTTAACCCATAAAACATTTCTGGGTTTTTAATAGTTAAAATTTCCTTTATCATGTTCTCTATCACTCTATATTAGTCCTTGGAAATTAATTTTACTTATATATACATTATTTCACTTCCCACTAATGTTTTCAATCATGGAAACCTAGTTATGTGTTATTCTTGATGACCTTCATACTTCCCTCATTTCTCTTTTCAAGTGAATGTTTTATTAACCCGTTTTGTGACGTGGGATTTTAATAGATATATTTTTAAATATAATCCTTAGATTACAAATATTGAGTTTTAAATTATGAGGATTTAATTTCTTAAATGGGGGAAGTAAAAATCTTAATATTTTAAATGTATGAAATTATGTTTAATAATGTGTATGTCACACAATATTGATCATAAAGGAACCATAAAATATGATAATTTAAGTATAACCATTATAACCAAACCATTAAATTGATCAGAATGAATGTGATTAATTAATTTATATATATATATATATATATTATGGTTCAAAAAAAATTTATTTTTTATTGAAGAAAAAACTCAATTTTAATATAATTCATTTTATTCTTCAAAAATATGGTTTCATCAAAACTAATTTAATTGATTTGTATGGGTGAATATTATAAATAAATTTTATAAATTTTAAAAATTTCATGTTATGAAACAAATATCATTTTTTAAATCATAATATTGAAATTAAATTTGGGTGAGATTTTAGTATTTTTATGAAAAGATCAATTTATCAATTAATAGTGAAAAATACTAATTTTTATTAATACCTATGTTTTTTTAAAGTGTTTTAAATGTAAAATTATATTTTTGATTATTTTTAAAATTTTAAGCGTTCATTTTTATTTAAAATATTCTAATTATTGTTTTTTAAAGTTTATTTTTATACATGAATATTTCATAGAAATATTTTATATTTAAAAAATGCATTTTTCTGTAATACTATTTTTCATCACATATTTCATTTTTTATTTTAAATTTAATTTTGTAACGTATGTGTTTTGAATCATAAAAAATTTATTCAATATTTTTAATGAGTATTTTCATATTTTTTTTGTATTACCCTTTTATTTTTATTCAAAATGAATAGTTACCCTAGTAATTTTTTTACCAATGTAAAGGGAAAATCCAATAATTATGTGAAAAAAAATAAAATGATAAGGACATTAAAATGAAAAGGAAAATATTAATAATTTTGGTTGTTTAATAAAATTTAGTCTATAAACATATAATATTTTGTTATATTTTTTACCATTTGGATGTGATTATGACCTTTATAATATTTTATTTAAATAAAAGTCAAAAATATCACACTCTTGTTTTTAATAAATATAATATTTTTATCATTGGGATAAACATTGGATTTTTAAAGTTATAATTATGATTTTAACGTAAAAATTATTTATATTATTAATACTAATTATATTTATTTTTTAGTGAAGATATAATTACCATAAATATAAACACAAAACTCATGCACTAATTATTTAAATGATGGAAAAAATAAATAATAATAAAAATATTAAGATTCAAATGCCATGGGATAATAAATTTAACCAATGAATTTTATAGATTATCATTACATGTTTTTGATTCATTAAAATTAAATCTAATTTGACTTGTTTTTATGATGTCAGGAAAATCAAAATAACTAATAGTTTTAATAATTTACATTAATGATATATTATAAGTAAAAAAATTGTATTTAATTATATTAAATTAATAAAAAACATCTTAGTGATTATAATATGATTTATAAAATCATCCATTGTCTATTTGTGTTTTTTCATCCATTTATAGTAACTATATTGAACCAAAATTATCTATAATACTTGGTTCCATAGTTAGTTTGGAATGGGTTAATGAGTGGTAAAATCCAAAAGATAAATATAAAAATGTTGTAAAAACATGTATAAGTTTTATTGTATGAGATTATTTCTACCCAGACTCATCCAATCATAGAAATAAATCAATTTTGTGCCATTTGGAATTGAAAATTATTTCATCTTAATTTAATATTTTGGAAAATTCCTAGAGTACCACTCACCAGTTTTATAAAATGAAACCAATTCATCCCTTTATTTCACACATAAAACTCCTTTTTTAGGCCAAATATAAACAAATACCTTACTTAAATCCATATATATTTTGTACATGACATATTTAGATACTAATACCCACATTATTTGTCTAAAGTTGTTCAGAAAGGGAGGATTGAATAAGAGGAGTTGTTCTTAGTTGATCATTTCTATTTTATTTATTCTTCCACCTCATTCAAATTATCATTAACCATTATTTCACATATGAAAATTTATCACACATATACATAGGGTTTCTTATCTTGAGAACATAACCTATATACATCTCCCCTTATTTCAAATTGAAAATGAAACCATCGTTCATGTGCATGGAAGACTACCACCTCACGAACCGATGTAATTAGTTTTCCATAACCATATCTTGTGAATAGATTATAATACATAAATTAACATTTATATGTGATACTATAGAAATATTTTCCATTCTTAAAGGATAATATAACATTTACCTCATTACATTCCCTTTCACTGAAAATGATAGCATCGTTCAAGAGTATGTGTGGACTACCACCTCCACGAAGCTATATGATTGATTTTTCGTAACCACATAAAATTGATTATTTATATAAGTATATATAAATAATAATTATTATATTTATGAAATTATTATCATTCATTGTATATTAAATGATTCATACCTTTTTTTAATAATAATATTTTAAAAATGAAAATGTTGTTCGTGCTGCGTACGACAAAACATCTTCTTGATTGTCACGTAGTTAATTATTCAAAAGCATATTTAATGGTTGGATTTAAAATTATAATTTATGTATAAAATGGGTAATTATTTCATGATTTTTATTCTATATATTATTCAACAATTACCACATTTTCTATATTCAACCTACCGAAGTCATTTTTCTCTTATGAATAGAATATCATTGAAACATCCAATGTGAACTCCAATAATTAAGTAATTATTATAACATGGTAATAACTAAAATAAAAAAAATAATAAACATGAAAATTTTTCTATATAAAGTAAATAATTAATATAATTTTATTATTTAGGAAGATAAATAATGTACATAATGAATCAGACTTGAGTAAAGAGACATTCTTTTTAATAATTCTATTTTATAGTATGTCTAAAAACTCTATTTTTCTTCCACATACCTATTTGTAAATTTATTTTATGAAAATATATATATATTTATATATTTTTTTATAATGTATGGTTTATGTAATTTTTAGTTTCTTTCTTATGCAATATAAAGGAATATTTTTACTAAAAAAATAGACTGTATTTAAAAAGGACAGAAGGAATATTCTATTATAACATGTACTGTGACAACGAATTTTCCAACCACCATAGTTTTTTTTAAATTTTGATTCCTATAAAATATTTCAAATTTTTGTAAATGAAAAAAACTGTGTTCCTATTTTTCATGGTATTTATGTATTGAATATGGGGTTAAAATATATGTGTATTTTAATATTTCAATGTGTTTTTCACATAGGGTAAAAAGATTTTTTCAAGGGTTTTTTCATGATATTGTCATTCATGATTGTTTATGAAGGATTGAGCCCCATTATATCTCATAGGTGAGACAGAAGTATCTTATATGATGGGTGCACCCAAATATCATTGAGTGATCCGGTTATGTCTTTTTTAATGGATTCCCCCAAATGGAACTCTAATGCATTGGGTAATGATTATAATATATGGATAATTATATAGTAAATTGGACATATGGTTCTTCTAATTTTAATGGTTTTATAAGGGTTATATGATGATTGTGTATTAATGAAACTACATTAATTTTAATTTCCTACTAATTACTTTTCATGGAAATAATTTCATTTAAACATTTAGTATAATGACATTTTAAATTTAAAAATTACGATCTATTTAGATAAAAATATATGTTTTTAGGAAAAAAAATCAGGTGTTTTATTATTTTTCATAGGACTAACATATTTTTTTTCTATGTCCCTTAACAAGATTCATGTTATCATCCCATATTTAAACAAAATAATTGGGATTTAAGGATGGGTAGATATAAGACATAGGTTATGATCAAGTTTGTGGAGATAACTCATGAAAAGAAAACATCATTTTTTAGTGTTTTTTTGGTGTGAAAATGGATACTGAGTAGAAGTGTCCACCATGTAATATATGGGAATGTTACAAAATATTTATGACCCCAGTCTCTAAAACTAAAAACCTAAATAATATTTTGGAATTTCAAAAATGGAATTCTAGTTTAATGTCATTATAATGTATAATTTTTAAGGTTGAGTCCTTACCCAACAACATTAATACTCACATTTAAAATCATACAAATAGAATTAAAAATATTGGATTCCCTAACCCACTAAAATATATAATATATGAGATCAATTTCATGTATATATGTCCTACTTTTATCCTCTACCACATCCAAATGAAGCTAATCTATAAGTGAAATTAGTTTTCATTAATCATGTTATTCTCACAGATTCTAATGTTAAATTTTTCCCATATGTGCATCTGATGATACATTCCCTTTACCAGGTGCATAGCAGATACATAAATAAAATTAACAATTGTATTTTTCCTATTATTACTACTTGTGATTCATCTCATATTGTGGAATGATGAATTTTAGAATCTTGTGTTCTATAAATACCACAATTCAATTTCCTGATTGGTAATGCATCCATAAAATTAATAAGCATAAAAAATAATCCAAATCAAGGTAATGGGTTAGGTAATTTTTCTTATGAATATGGAGTTTCAATGTTTCACATTTCATTTAAAATGGAATTCCTTGTGAACAAAAATTACTCCAATATAGTAGGAATTAGAATACACCTCTAACCCATCTCCTTTTGGATGTAGAATAACAAAACGTGCTAATGTTATCTTAAACTTAAATTACATGATTTTTTTCACACTAATCACACAACTAAAACATTAAATCTTTTAGATAAACAAATAAATCTTCAATATATATATAGGGATAGTGGTCTATAATAGTTTTATAGTTTGTTTTCCTATATTATACATAATGATATTGACTTCTATTAACATTCATGGAAAATATGACCGATTATCCTCAATGAGAAGTGATTCCCCTAAAGAATCCTCCATCCTTAACCTCCTCCAACTATATATTTAGTTATATAATCTCATTTGTATCTATGAAATAACAATAAACCTAGGATGATATAGTACTTCGTAGAAGATCAAGAATGAACTATAACTCTAACTCAAGATGCAATGCTAAAAACTATTTTAGAATCACATTGAGGGTGACCAACCATGAATGACGGAAAATAATTTCACATTATTTTATACAACTCCCATTAAAATTATAGATAGTTTATAAATGATCATTTCCACCAATCCATTATGAGGTTATAATCAATGTGATTCTAGTCCCCACTCAAATCAATGTGTATATTAAAAACCTAGGGTGAAGAAAAATATACTATCCTTTAATAATAGAAAATAAAATAATTGAGCTTAATCAACCATTCTATTCCTTGGGTGAAATATAATGGGTAAATCCAATATACCATAAGATCTCATAGGTTACCAAATAAAGGTATATTCAGTGCACAAAATGATAATTTTCTCACTTTCTCTATCCTTTTCCATAAATGTGTGTTAAAAAACAAGTAGGCTAGTAGAACTGCTAATTTTAATCCAAAAACGAGATATTGGATTTTTATAAATAGAAAAAAATTGAAATTTTTCAACATTATTAAAATATATAGTAGAGGAAAAAAACTACCAATAATAGTAGAAATTCCTACAGCATTCTACATAGTAAATTGAACTGTAATGTATTCCCCATATGAACCTCCCTATTAAAATTGTGATTTAAATCCCTACATAACATCCATCTAACCCAAACTACCATCATGGTCTCCCAACTATTTATCCCATATGATGGATTCCTACCACATGTATATTAAGCCTCCTACTAAGCATGTGATTCTAGGGATTACTGGAGTCATTTATTAATTCTCTCATATACTATTTGACATGTAATCCTCTAGAGGTTTCTAAACAATCCATAATAGATAAATAACTTATCTTAAATGGAGTAGTTTGAATTCATGTACCCCATACACCAACACTAATATCCAGAAATTTGATATCACCCTTAATAGGGTAATAAAGGAATATTAATTTTCTTGATATCTCGGTCGGAATCACCCACACTATCCTTTTCGCAATATTTCTTCTAACGACTATAAGTGCGATCACCTAAAAATAATCTAGTAATGACCAAAAAATTCCAATATATTCACTTTTTTCATTATCAATGATTATTTCCTTATTGACCATATTAGAGAATTTATTATGACTCGTAAGAATCACAAGAGTTTATATTTTATCATGTAATCCCATATCTAATACTATTTTTTGAACTATTAATGTACACATAGATTTGGGTAAAATAATATATGGTCGATGAAAATGGTTTTTAAATAAAAAATAATCACATATCAAGTATAGAGATTCATTGAATCGTATTCCTTCATGAATGATAGAATTTATCATGGATTTTCTCAAAGAAGAGCTTCCTAAAGTCCATCAATGTTAGGCCATTATCATTCATTACCTCTTGTATAATATCCCACAAACTATATCATAGAAACCTATGGAATGAAATTTTTTAGCCTCACCTCATGATTCTCTATGGCCTCTACAATATTGAAGATTTAGTAGATAAGTATGGATAACTCATTAAATTCTTTCTAGAAATCCTTACCAGTTAAGAAATGTATAAGATTAAACCATAATTACCATAGTAAATCAGATTTTATCAGTTCCTTTCATGGAACACCTGGAATAGAAAAAATATAATTACTAGGTAATCCCCTAAAGTACATGATAGTTCATTATATGTTGGATGGGGTTAATTTTTATATTCTCCCTCATATTGGATAGGTGGTCATTACTTGGCTAGATACACTACAAATATGTAATGAGTATTTTGTCCATCTCATCGGTAAAAGACAATTTTTAATTACCAAATTATCATCATATATCCAACCAAAATACACATATTTATTAATTTGAAAACATTAAAAACAAATTTATATTCAAATAACTTTTTACACCAAAAATAAAAATAATATCATGCTTGTAATGGACTTTTTAGTCATAAAAATATATGTTAATCATACATTATAAACATACATAAATATATCTAATGAAATTATGTATGAAAATTATATTTATTTATTAAAATATTAAGATAATAGTAATTCTCACTAAAAAGTTAAATATTCAAAAAATTGTACCCAATGAATCAACTATTGATTTTTATTAACATAATCATTAATAAGAAATATATAAGAAATCATTGTTTATTAATTAATAATGTTTCAATTAATAAGAATCATCAATTAAAACCAAATTTACCAAACTCATACACCAAATTGAATTATAAATCATAGTTACAATATATATATATATATATGAAAACATACCTATTTATAATATGATTCAGGATGCTCATAGACCTAAGGAAGGATTGAGGGTGGATAGAATGGGAATTCTCATACTACCCCATATAAACATATTCTTTTTCCATAATTTTATTTAACATAATTATTTACAACACACCAAAAACTCATAAATGTACTATATATTTCTCACACTCATGTTTTACATCCAAGAACCCTGAATTTGGGATATGATACCATTTTATTTGGTACATGATCTGATATCCTGAACGACATCAATTCAAGTCACATCGACACCTTAGGTGTACCTCATCGGCACTAAAGGCTGGAGAAAATAAAATAATATAGATATAAAAAGTCTAGAGGTTATTCGACCTATTTTAAAATAAATAAATCAAAGGTGAATTCAATCTAAAATATCATCATTACCCACATGTTCAATAAAAATCAAACCCAAACTATGTTATGCTTATTTGCATGTACTAACTCAATAATATATTTAGAAACATTTAAGAGTGTTCCTATAGAAAATTCATACTAACTATAAAATTTTCCAAAATGTCCACAATATATTAAAATATATCCATAAAAAATATGAAACATAATATATGTATAGTGGTCCAACCGAATAAATCCAAAGAAGTAAAATTGATTAAAACATTATATGCCCATGTTGTAGGCTCCCAAACAATAATATGTTGAAAACCATAGGGAAAATATTTCTCCTCTCTCCAAATTGATCCAATACATAGTAGTCACTACTAGGATTCCTAGGGTATTATCTCTAATGATCAAGCACATTTACCTTACATAGATCATATAAGATAAGTTCTGCACACAACCCATTGGGGCATGTTCTATGTGTGATCATTGAAACTAACTATGAAGTAGACACCACACCCAAATATAAATGTCATAATCATAATGTATTGTTGTGAAAAATATATAGTTATAATATAGGAAAATAAAAATAGAATTAATAATAAACAATAATATATATATATTACATTGAGAAACAATAACTCCATATAGAGGTAGGGTCCTTACCATTACATAAAATCTTTGAGAGATCCTGGTGTCAATGATAAGATGAAGATATGAAAATAATATATCCTAACCAATCTAAGTGATGTATGTACAAATATTTTAACAGTATCATCACATTGAAAGAGAAATGTGTATACAAATTTAAGTCCTCATTCCATTTTTTAAATTAAGTGATGGGGTATACATGTTAATGGAAATGAGAACATATCATTTCATCATACAACATTCAAGGCATACATTCGTATCAAAAATACATGTATTAAATGAAAAAATATATTCCATTCACTAGACATATGTGTCATCAACTGTCCAGATAAATACATTTACAAATAACATTAAACCATTAAGAGGAATGCTTTCAATCATATTCGAAACATGAAATTTAAAATAGTAAATGTATAATATTTTATACACTATTGGTAGAAAAAAGTAATTAAATGATATAATAATTTATTAATAAATAACTTGGATAATGAAGCATTAAATTAATAATAGTAAATTTCATAAATAAATATGGACTCAGAATAAATTCAACCAATTTAAAGACACCATAAAATTTGAATTAAATTTTTTATTACTATAAAAAAAATAATTTTTAATTATATTCTCTTGAATTTATACTAATTCCAAACTAGGAATTGAATATTATGTGAGGTAATAATGAATTTTGTTCTATAAGAAGATTCAATAGACTCATCATGTTTATGGAGAGAATTATTCAAACCAAAATCCAAGAAACCACATAAAGTGATTTTTTGATTATGGAATAACTAATGAAAATGATGGAAGTAAAATCAATAAAATAAAACCAAATAGAAACATTACATTTACTTATGTTAATCCCCTAAGTTAGTATCCTAGAAATAAATTTCAATATTAAATGGTTACTATATTCTCTTGATATTTTTAATACTGAGATACTCCCACTATTAAATAAAGAATAAATTAAGGTAAGAGATTATAGATGAATAGTACATACTTAACCAAAAATATCATCGAACAAATATTAGCACCCTGATCAAGTATTGTTGTATGATCCTTAAGGGAGCATGAATTTGGGATTAGGAGGAGAGGAAAGAAGAAAACTAATGAAATAGTTTAATTATCAATCACTCTTTTAATTAGGGTTTAAAAAATAATGTGAAAGGACCAAAATTCCATTTTAAGGGGTTTTCGTCTAGGTGGCTACTAAGAACCCCCTGTGATAACACCAAGTGCCGGAAGGTTTATGTAGAAAAACTAATATCCGATAACCTATACCAGATACCAATTAGGTGTCTAATGAGTACCAAGTGGTCTATAGGCACATGGGGTCCATCCTTTTCCCCTTCTTAATTACTCAAATCTTTTCCCTCGTTATTTTATTTCCCTAATGATAGAGAATACCCCCCTAAAAACTATTCATCTACTAGAATTATGAATATTTATCTGATAAGATAGTTTGGGGGCATTATAGATATGTTTTAGTAGACAATATCTCAGATTTATTATTTATGATCAATACAATTTCTACATTGACACACATTCTCATCAATGTTGGTATGATCTCTTATTTTTAATTACATTTTTTGGTCATGAATATGAATTTATAATACATATATAATTGATAAAAATTCCCTATAATAGACTCCTTTAAGTGTTTATCATGATGATACTCACATATAAAAATTATTTGATATCATTCTTTTTGTAAATAGTCCATTTCATGGGATTTTGGTATGCTAGGTATGAGGAACAATGGTTTTATTCTTTTGATGAATTAGTTTTTTGATTTCTATTATTTGGTGGATTGTTATCATACTATGGGCATATACTGGAGTATGTGGTTTGATATTCAATTCCAATATTGATTGAGACACTCATGTAGGAGAAGTAGGGAAAATTCTCAAATGGATTCATGAGATTTTCTAAAGTTATTATCTTTAGTTTTGTGTATACTATATGTTATAGTATATATTTTTCATATAGTATTAGAAGGATATGAGAAAATTTACCTAGAATAAATTCTATAGTTTTCCTATATGAGGTTTAATTTGGAGTCAATATATATTTTTAGGATCACACCAATAACTTTTGGTTTTATAGGGTAGGTTAACTGAGATTATGGAGATGATGGTGCAGTTGGATGTTCTTTTTATAGAATGGTTCCTCTGTAAACAGTGGGATCCATTTTTCTATTGGAAAGGATTAGAGTGAATCATTAGGTTTGACATTGTTTTTGGATGTTTCCATCATTGAGTTTCTATAGAGAATGTTTTTAAGCCATTGTGAATTAATATAGGGGCTATGGGGACTGAAAAAATTCATGTTATGCTTATGGAATTCAGTAACAAGTTTTTTTATAATCATTAATTACATACATCAAAATTCTATGATTAAGGATGATAAAAGATATTTATTAAGGTTTTTTTGTGGATTTATTTTGACGAACAATCAATAAAATGAAATATCATTAGGAGTGAATATATTCACACGCTTATGACATTCAATCTAGGTGGGTATGTAGTAGTCATCATTCATGAATCTTGAGGCAATGATGGATTATAAAGTCCATGTAGTGTGATGGTTGTGTGGTATTTTATTCCCATTGAACTATGTTTCATTTTTAGATGATATTGGTAGTTTATGGACAATTATGGTTTATAAGGCTTCATTTCAGGGGATTTTGAGGCATATTATTCCATCTGTTAGTGGTGGTCTCCCTCACGTCTTCATTAAATTTTGTAGGGTTGTCATGGTGAAATTGTTTTATAATATTCCATTAAAATATATCCATTGGGTATGGACTAAAGGATTATATAAATGTTTTTATGAAGTCATCCTCTCAAATATTTTGATAGGAGTTCTCAATTTAGAAGTACATTTTGATTCCATGCTGGATGGTTTTAAAAATGGGCCATCCCAGTATAGTATTTTTTTCTTATTGAGCGTTAAAAATAAAACATAAAATTTTATTCATTGTGTAGTGACTCTAGGTACATAGTAGAGGATATTTCTCTATAGTTTTGGTTTTGTAAACTTAGTTTTCTTGGTAGTTAACATGGGTTCTAAACCAAATAGAATAGGTTTTTCTAAACTCATATGGACTACCTTCTTTAGATTGCAATTGAACAAATCATTAATGGGAAATGGGTAAGGTGCATGGTCACATGTGAAGGCCGGCATAGTTAAATATTTTTCATGTACAAGGTTTTCATAAATTAATGGATACAACCACACTAGGCCATTTATTTTAGTCGATTCATTCCTGTTTGGAGTTAAAGGTTCATATATTCACTTCTCAACAATGGTAAAAAAAATTATATCGATGAATATATGTTTTCACTGTGCTTTGTTCTTGGATTTTTGGAACATAAAATTTATCAAGAGACAATTATTATTAAAATATTCAAAAAAATATTGTCACTTATTGTCTTTTTTGGTGTTATGGAAAAAAAATTTGTTATAGTTATTAGAAGAGTTTGACATCGATTGGTTGTTATTATGTGATGTTAATTTATATCTCTATTTAGTTTTTGGAACTTCAACTAATCCCACATGATATATTGATAATTAATTTTTTTAAAATTAATTTATAAGGTTTGTTTTATGATTATTATAAAGAAATATACAACATATTTATAGGAAATATATGGGTTGAAATAATATGAAATGGTTTTTGTAATGTGAGTTTATGATTTTTTAGGCATTGATCTGAATCTATCCTAATATTGTTAATACAATGAATATGTGGATGTTTTATAAAGTTATTATAAATTAAAATGATGTAATTAAGAAGATATTCTCTCATGGTTCATGTTCTTTGTTAATATATTTTTTAGTAATCCAAAATCAAAAGAGTTTTTTTCAAGTGTAGTCAAATTTTTACATGAGGATGTCTTATGAGAAACCTTTTTGTATATTAAAGGTTAATTTAATTTTGATGATATAAAGTTCAAGAATAGGGAAAATTTATTAAACATGGTTTTCCATTGGGAAAGAAATAGTTCATTATTAATTAGGAAGACACTGACTAACTCTTGTGTTCCGTAAACAATGTATATAAAGTGATCCTGCTTTGTAGGTCAACATATCTTAATATTGTTGGTGGGTTACCTACCTGGGCGAATCATGGTTAAAAAATTACGTTTATATTATATTATGAACCATGTATTCTTTAACTACATATCCTGAGAGAAATAATTTTTATGTATATTTTTTAAGTCACAAACTTCATGGCTAGAATAAGATCATGTTGTGAACTTTTTATTTCCCATTATTTTTCATAACATCTATATGAGATTCATAATTCTATATATATAGTCTATAATAATTTATTTTATACATTGAACATTATATTTAATGACCCTTTTCCATTAGGGAATTCTTTTATGTTTATATGTGAATATGGAGTCTCTTATCATCAAGAAGATGAAAACAAAGTGTGGATATACATTTAGAGCAGGGATATATTCTGAAACCCTAGGGTTTATTATGTATGATAGGGTAGGGTCCTTGAAGCACTTTATATTGTGGTAACCACATTCAAAATCATGGTCTCCTTTCTTGAAAATTAATGATTCAGGCTTGGATTTTGTACACTTTTCTCCCTATTTAGTATGAATCCTCTATTAGAATTTGTGAAACACTTGTTTGATATATCATTTATAAGGTGAGGTTCCACTATATTAATGATATGATTTTTATTCCTTTTAAGAAAGGTATTGGTTCCTCCTTTTCTGGTTTTGGTAAATTCTTTATCCAACACACTTTTCTTATAGTGGTGTGTGTCCCCTCTATGATTTTTGAGATGTTATAAGAGAATTATGATAATCAATGAAATTTTGGTATTTTGGGTATTATAATATTCTAGTTTATATTTTAGTATGATACTAATGTATATTTGTAGTGAAGTATGGGTTTTCGATTTTGTCCTTATTTTTTAACATTATTTCATATATTATATTATACACTGTTTAGAGAATAATTGTTGTTTTGTCATTCCTTAATTTATTTATGGAGTCAAACGAAGTATATTTATACTCAAAAATTAATTGGAATTATTTCCATTTTTTTATGTATATAATTCGTATTTTATAGGTTACCATATTGTACATGGAGTAGTGATCACTTCACAATTCACTCCATTATTTCACCCATACATAACTATTTTAAACTAGTTTTGTATTTAAAATTAAAAGTATTATATCAAATTTCACATCCCATTTAATTCAATAATTAAATTTTTATGAATTTTAAAAGTAATGTTATTCTTGTTTTGTTGATTTCTTTGTAGGATAGGGTGATTAGGAGGGTTGGAGATGATCTATAAGGGAAATGTGTCAAACATCAGGGAAGCCCAAAGACATATGTCCACAGTTCCGCACATTTCTAAAACTCTATACCTCCAAATGGGCTGAAATTTTGTGGTCTTCTCCATAACTTAATGGGATAAATTTCATATGATGAAATCCAAGCCTCATTCAGCCTCTAAAATTCCCATCTGAACTAATATATCAAAGTAATCAAATCTGTACAAGTCAAAAGTAGTGTTCTGTATTTTATCAATATCTCCGGCTATGAATGTTCAAATGGAGAAAAATATTTTGTTTTGATATTCTGGATGAGGTTATTCAACTTTATAGTTATTTAGAAAGGTATATTTGACTGTCTAGTGGCCAAAAATGATGAGCCAATTCATTTTACACAATCTGTGTTCTCAAAACCACCTTCCAATATTCCTATAAAAGAACACCTTGGGAACCTCATTTAGGAGTTCATCCAATGAGTGAAGTGCTTATATATTGTAGTTATAGAAGATTCCCCTCACCGCCATAGAGGTTCTAGAACTCTTTATACTCATTGGGGGGGTTCTTGAAGTAAGGATCCCTTCATCAAAGCCTTTTTCTCTTTCTGGCTTTGTAATATTTATGTTTGTATAATAAAATACTTTTTTCTTATTCTATTTCTTATATTTTCTTCTATATTCCATTTTCCCCCTATTTTATTCTTCCTTAATCATCCTAATTGTGCTGGAATCAAGATTAGAAACGAGATTGGGTTTTACCCTTTCGAAACCTTTTCACATGTACGATGACTATGCCACCAAAGGAATTGTAGTTATTATGAGTAATTGATCGACCTCTATCCTTCATCATTCATTTATTTTTAATCAATGAGAAACTATAATTCAAATATTAGGATATATTAATTGAGTGTTTTATTTAAATTAATCTAATAAATAAATTCAATAGTTAACACAAAATACAGAAGGCCTGGAATTCTATGAATAGTGGGAGTGCAACCTTAAGTTGTAATTCAAAACCACACGAGATTAATTTGTAGAGTTAAAAAATAATCCATAAATTCAATTAGTCCTCTTTTATAGAATGGATATGTGCCATAATTAACCACTACCTATAAGCTATCCTTTGAACATCAATCAAAGCTAGCTGCTATGATTACGTATTCTGAAGATAGCATAGAGTATAATTCACTTCATCATTGTGGTAAGGTTAATTCTCCTAGGGTTCAGGGGTTAACCAGTTCAGGGATCATTATTAAGTGGATGATAATTTAACTGATAATTATTATTAAGTAAATTAAGTGGTATAGTTATATTGGTTACCCTTTTTAAAATATTTTATATGAAAACATCTTCTTGTTTAGTCTTTCTAATCAAAAATTATTTCAAAAATAAGAACAAAAAGATACAATCTTATTCCAAAAAACTTCTTCTATTTTAAAAAATGATAATAAACACCCTATCCTTTCATTTAGTGTTTTTATTCTCTTTTATTTTACTTTTATAATACTTTTAAGAAGTTTTTTTAATTTTCAACTTCTTTTATGATATGACCTTGGTCAGCCACACTGCTACACCCAAGTACCCAAGAAATCACACTTCATTTGAGAGCTCCCACGATAGCACCATTAAATTTGGAACCATTTATGGGGGGCACATAATTTTTTCAACCAATTTTAGATATTTATTTTATTTTACATTTTATTCTCTTCTTACCATCTTTCATTCTTCTTTACCCAATCTTATTTTTCTTTCTTTATTCTTCTTCATCTATTATTTTCTTCTTCTTTTTATACCATCAACTCAAACTTTTCATTTTTATCATACTATGGTCTAATTTCCTTCTTTTAATTTTTTTCATTTATGACATGAACTAAACCAAAAGATCGCTTAGATATTGACCCTGAGATTGAACAGGGCCTTTGAGCTCAAATTAGAAATTCCCCGTATACAGGATGTTTCAACATTCAACAAGTTAGAGAATTACTCCACTCTAAGAACATTGAAATTGAAAACACTAATAACTAAAACATAAAACAATAAACATTGGCTAATGACAATAACAATAATCTTAATAGAACCATTTGATATTTGGTTGCACCTGATATTAACAATCAACCAAATAGTATTACATACCCGAATCTTGAATCGGACATTGAACTGAAATATGGGTCAATTAATCTTCTTTCGATGATTCCTAGATTTTCTGGTGAGGATTTAAACAAACAATTAAAATAATTTAATGTTGTTTTATCAACCTTAAAACCTATAAATTTTACTAATGATCAAATCAAACTAATATTATTCCCATTCTCACTTGATGGAGCTGCAATGGAATGGATGCATTATTGAAAACCAGAAGCTGTAACTTGTTGGAATGATTTGAAACATATTATCTTATAGAGATTTTTTCTAGAATAAAGGACCACATCCTTTAAAAAAATAGATCTCATGGATCAATAAAGCACAATGGAAGTCAATGTATGAGTAATGGGATTGAGTCAAGAAGTTGTGTGCCAGCTTCCCACATCCCCAAATCAGTGAGCAGCTACTCATCCAGTACTTTTATGAAGGAATCAATCCTATGGAGAGAAGAATGGTGGATGATGTAGCTGGAGGGGCAGTGGTGGAAAATACACTAGTATCAGCACGTGCATTGGTGACAAGATGGCCCAAAACTCCCAACAATTTGGTGATCGAGGTACACCACATGTTTGAGGAGTACATCAGGTAAATAATTTTTATCTTGAAATTAATTTTATTGATACTAAGCTAAAAGAGTTGACCACTATGGTGAGGAAGATTTAATTGGATCAAAATACATCACAACCCCCTCTTTCAAGGTATTGTGGAATTTGCACTGAAACAGACCACCCAACTAACTGTTTCCCCAAACTACAAGAAATCGAAGATTGTTTAGTAGTGTTTCCTGGGAGACTATATCAGTAGCTTCAACAATAGCCATATCCCCAAAAAATGATTGATTCATCTAGTCCAACATAATACAAAGGGTGTAAGGATCATTCAGAGATGAGGTATGGCTTTGGACAACAATAAAGGCCCTCTTCTGAACAGAACTTCCAATAGCCTCCACCTTACCCACTGGGTTTCAAATGACCCCAAAGGAGATTTTATGCTCAAGCATCAATAAGTCAACAATAAGGGAATTATAAACCATAGGTATATTCTAACATTGATGATATTTTGATGCAAATTGTTTTTAATCAACAGAATGAGATAAAGATTCATGGTTCAGAGCTGAGGGAGTTGAAGACTCAAATGAGGAAGATTGCTATTGTCCTCCATGAACTGGTAGGTAAGAATTCCGGAAACCTACCTTCCAAACCAACTCCATATACCATGGGTAATTTCAATGCCATCACATTGAGAAGTGGGAAGAAAATAACTTATACATCTACACCTATCGTTCTACCAGGATTCAACTAAACTCTAGAGAAGCCCCATTCAAAACCGGATGATATGAAACCCAAGGAGAATGACAAAGGTAAGCCAAAGATTAATGAAGTTCCTTCTCAACCCCTTCCTTTTCTAAACATTGTTGTTCAAACCCATATAATGGCTGAAGAGGCACACCAAATGATGTTTTTGACACATTCAAGCGTGTGGAGATCAAAATTCATCTACATGAAGCCATCAGAAAAATCCCTATGTATGAAAAATTCATAAAAGAACATTATACCAATACAAGAGAGCTCAGGGAAATGAGAGGATCAATCTTTGAAAAAAAAAATTAGCACTCATTACACCAACACTAGAAATTCCAACAAAGTTCAATGACCTAGGGACAATCACCATGACATGCACCATAGGGGTGTTGCACTTTTCTAATGCTCATTGTGATTTTGAAGCCTCTATAAAAATAATGCCTCACTCTATATTATTTACATTACAGGTCGGTAAGTTGAAGCCGACAAGAGTAGTGGTGTAGTTGGAGAATAGAGCTACAACATATCCAGTGGGTGTCCTTGAGGATTTACTTGTTTGGATAAGAGACATGATCTTCCCAGTAGATTACTATCATCTTGACATGAAGGATGATCATGTAAGTCCACAGGCTCCCATTATCTTATATATACCCTTCCTCAAAACTGAAAAAACTACCATAAATGTCAATGAAGGTACACTTTCCATGGATTTTGGGGATGAATTTGTGATATTTAATGTAATGGACTCCATGAAGTACCCCTTAGAGGACGATTCTTTAGTTGGTATATCCCCTTTTGAACCAAAAAATAAAAACCCCATAGAATTTGATTTTCCTATACATAGGGATATTATGAGTATTGGTTTTAGTTTAATGTCTAAGATTACTTCCCCACATGGTTATAATGTACAATACTCTCTTATATTTGATTTCGAAAAGGATTCATATTCTGATTTTGATCACGTGAACTCGGATTGTGGCATGGTTGTTGAGTATGTTGATGGATATGATGAACTATTCTCTGATTTTGATGATTTCTATTCTGATACAGATGATCATTGGGCACATATTTCAGTTTCTTCACTATATATGTCCATAAAGCACCCCCCTAAATTGGATCTCAATCCATTTCCACATAATCTAAAATACTCAAACATGATGAGTGGTAAAAGGTAACCTGTTATCATTGCTAAAAATCTCACTTTTTAACATGAAGAAAATATTTTTAATCTTTTGAGGTTGAACATCAAAGTAATCGAATGGACCTTGGATACAATAATAGGTATTAGCCCCTCCATTTTCATGCATAGGATTATTTTGGAGGATGTGGAAAAACCAGTTAGGTATCCATAAAGGAGACTCAATCCAACATTGTTTGACGTTGTTAAAAAAAGAGGTTGAATATTTTCTCGAGGTAGGTATAATCATTCCCAATTTAGATTCCCAGTGTGTGAGTCCTATTAAAGTTTTGCCTAAGAAAATTGGTGTTACTGTTGTTAAAAATGAGAAAAATGAGTTTGTTCCAATGAGGGTATAAAATAGTTGGTGTGTGTGTATTTATTATAGAAAACTAAATCAATCCACCCACAAGGACAATTTTCCCCTCTCATTTTTGATCAAATGCTTGAGAGAATAACTGGGAAGAGACATTATTGCTTCTTGGATGGATTTTTGTTGATATTTTCAGGTTCCTATTGCTTTAGAGGATCAGGAGAAGACAACATTCACTTGTCCATTTGGTTCATTTTCCTACCAAAGGATGCCATTTGGACATTGCAACGCCCGAGGTTACATCTAGTGATGCATAGTGTGTATTTTTTTTGATTTCAATGAGACCTACATGGAGGTATTTATGAATTATTTTATAGTGTATGGATCCTCATTTTATGAATTTCTAAGTATTTTTGGAATAGTATTGAATCGTGGTATTGAGAAGAATCTATTCCTGAACATTGAAAAGTGATATTTCATAGTAGTTCAGGGAATTGTATTAGGGAATGTAGTGTAAAAAAATGGGATTGAGGTTTATTGATCTAAGATAGAAATTTTTTCATCCTTACCATATCCTTCATGTGTGTGTGAAATTAGATATTTCCTAAGGCATGAAAGAATTTATCGGCGCTTCATCAATGATTTTATTAAGATTTCACTTTCCATGTCACGATTAATTCAAAATAATTCTGATTTTGTATTTAATGATTATTGCAAGACATCCTTTGATGATCTAAAGAAGTGTCTGACCACTCCACCGATCATACATCCCCCATAGTGGGAGCTTCCTTTAGAGATTATCTATGATGCCTCCAACTTTGCAGTGGGATATTTCTTATTTTAGAGGGTGGAGGGACGTTCACATGTGATTGCATATGCATTAAGGACTCTAGATTCAACCCTATCAAACTGAAAAACCATGAAAAATGAGTTTCTTATTGTCATATTCACTTTAGATAAATTTGATTCATATTTATTGGGCTCTAATGTAGTTGTTTTTTTGTAACTGTGCATCTCAGATGCACCTCTTGAAGAAGCCCGATGCAAAGCCCAGGAAAATCCAATGGATGATCCTTCTTCAATAATTTGATACTTAGATAAAAAAAACAAGGGGTTGGATAATGTGGTGGAAGACCCCATGAGTAGGCTTACTCACACACTAGAGGATGACACCTTGGACTAGGCACCACTTCGGGACACATTACCCGATGAGCGTCTTTACTTCATCTCAGGTATGCATCCTTGGTATGTAGATTTAGTTAACTATTGTGTTGCCTCTAAAATACCTCCAAATTTAAAGAAACATCAAGTCCAAAAATTAAAGAGTGAGTCAAGATTTTATATTTGTTATGATCCATGACTATGTCACATGTGTAGTGACCAAGTTATTAGGAGGTGTGTTCCTGATCATTAGGTTGAGTCTTTTTTACAATTCTGTCATACACTTGCTTGTGGTGGACACTTTGGACCCCAACAGATAGCTTGAAATGTCTTAGATTCTAGATTATATTGGCCTAGATTATTCCATGATTCTTAAGTGTGTTGTAAGTTGTGCTCATGTTTCCAACACACGGGAAACATTTCTAGGAGACATGATATTCCTCAACAACCCATATTATTCGGGGAGATTTTTGATGTGTGTGGCATCGCTTTTAAGTGTCCTTTTTCAATTTACTTTTTTTTATATTTTGGTTGTTATTGATTATGTGAGAAAATGGGTAGAGGATAAGGTTTCCAAGACTGATGATTCTCATGTTGTAGTGGACTTTGTTAACGAACATATTTTTTCATTTTTGGATTATCGAAGTCCATCATTAGTGACCAAGGGACACACTTCTACAATCAGAATTTTGTTTCCCTCTTTTGGAAGTATGGGGTGACACACAAAACATCAACACCATATCACCCCCAAACAAATGGCCAGACTGAGGTTTCAAATTGTTAGTTGAAACAAATTTTGGAGAAAACAATGCATCCAAATAGGAAGGATTTGAGAAAGCTCATGGATGATGTATTGTGGCCTTATAGGGCAGCATAAACGACAACCATTCATATGTCCCCATTTCGGATTGTTTTTGGGAATGCATTTCATATCCCCATGGAAGTTGATCATTGGGCTTATTGGGATATAAATAAATGCAACATGGAATTCTCCCAAGCTGAAATCCAAATGAAGCTGCAAATTCTAGAGCTTGAGGATATTTGATTGTCTTCATATGATAACTCAAGGCTTTATAAAGAAATATCAAAAGTAGATCACAACAAAATGCCCCAGAAAAGGGAATTTCAAGTTGGGAAGAAAGTCCATCTCTATAGGTCATGACTGAAGCTAATGTCTGGTAAGTAGCATTCCAGGTGGTTTTATCCTTATATTGTTTGTAATGTTTTTCCTTATGGTGCAGTGGAGATCACACTAGAGGACATTGGAAGGAGAATTACATTCAATGAGAATTTTTTGAAGAATTACATTGAGGGACTTCCTACTGATGCAGTGGATTTCATCAAACTACATTACCTCATCATCACTTGAGCATAGTAGGCTATTCCTAACCCTTTCACTTTTATATTATTTTTCCTATTTATAATTCTGCATTTCATGTGAATATATCATCTCATGTGTTCACATTTAAGAGAGTTAAATATTTTATGTTTCAGGGTGGGAACCTTTTAGTTTAGTACTTTCAATTGTTTTTTCATGTTTTTCCATGATATTAAAAACAAAAAATGTGTGTTTTTAAGATTTTGTGTCCTTATTTTTCAGTTCTTTGTGTTTTTTAACTTTTGATCTGAAATGGTTCTCATCTCCATTTTGAAATCCATATCAAAAAGTGAAATTATTTATCCCTTGAAACTGAGATTGAATGAATGTTGAAAATGAATTTATTTCAAATTCAAATCTTTAGTTATTATATGAAAAGTACTCTGAATTTTGAATCCCATGCCACATCTCACTGTCTTTATATTTGAAATCACATTCATGTGAGGCTTCTAAGAAAATCTTTTTCATATTCTTTACATTTACCTCATTTTTTGATAGAACCAAACCAAGCTTGATTTAACAAGAATTTGATTTGTTACTGGTAAAACTTTAGGGTTTGAGGTACTTATGTTTTAAATGATTAAGGCATTTGTTTGATATTAAAGCCCCCATTTCAAATAATCCTTTTTTATTATGTCCTACCATGAACATTCAAACCTTTAATCCCTTATATTCCTTGAATATCCTATTAGGTTTTCCACATTATAATCCAATTTTCTATATCCAACCAAATCATGAAGTGATATTGAATAATCTATTTGAAACTAAGTGTTGGGGAATTTGTCCTGTGTTGTGCTACCATATTCTCTGATACTTTGGGTGGAAATTTAAATTATGAAGAGATGTATTTGCTGCTGAAAAAATATCATTCTACTGAAAGATGTTCCTTTTCTTGATCTTTCTTGACAAGTGAAGTTGTTCCTTTATGGAGACTCTATAAAAAAGAAAGTTGTTCCAATCTAGAGCTTTCACAAAAAAAATATTTTGGTAAATATTTACATTTTTGTTGCTGAAATGATGAATGTTGTACACATTCCATGACTTTTCGTTATGATAGAGCTGAATTGATGATAAGGAGATTTTGGAGGAGATCAAACTTAACTGAAAATTAGATTAATGAAAAAAATTTCATAATGAGTCAAGCCCTCCTCATTCAGCCTGAAAATGTTTCATATCTAAATCCCACAATCTGAAATCCATAGAATAACCTTGAAAAGTCCTCATGATAAACATATATCCTTGACTCATATTAAGTGGCGATGTTGGAATTTATCAAGCCTATGGTGACCCTTGTATTAGTTTGGATGAGAAAGACATTGCTGAAAAATAGGCATTTATTGATGAGTGAAAATGAAAGTGAGGTAGGTTTTTTTTTCATGGGATGACAGATTAATTGAAATTTTATACAATATTATACATGGAGAACTTATAATAATTGATTTTATGAGGCATGATATCATAATTTTGGTGTGGAATTATTGAATCTCAAGGATATGTGTTTTAATTTCTTTTGATATTGATGTTACTTTTTATAAATTTTATGGAATACATGATATGGGTTTTTTTCCAAGAGTGAAAAAATGGTAAGGGTGGGGGTGTGATCATGTCACAATTCACTACATTATTTCACCCCTACATTACTATTTTAAACGAATTTTGTATTTAAAATTACAAATATTACCTCAAATTGAACATCCCATTTGATTCAATTATTAAATTTTTCACTTTTAAAAATAAAAATTATTCTTTTTATGGTTTTTTAGGAGGTGGTGATTTAAAGGGTCAGAGATGATCCAGATTGGAAATGGGCCAAACTTCATGGAAGCTCAAAGACATATGTTCACTATTTTTCACATTTCTAAAAATTAGTGAAAGAAAATGGTTGGAAAGATTGTGGTCTACTCCAATATATATTTTTATACGTTTCATAAGAAGTAACCCAAGAATCATTAGCCCCTTAAAATTCCCATCCTAACTGATCATTCAAGGGAATAAAATATGCACAAGCCAAAAGTAGTGTTCTTAATTTTATCAATATCTCTGGCTATGATAGTCCAAATGGAGCCAAAAATTCAGTGAAGATAGTCTTGATGTGGGGATACAACATTCTTGTTTTGTAGAAAGGTAGATTTGACTATCTAGTTGCTAAAAACTATGAGCCATGTGGTTTTACACAATCTATGAGCTCGTAACCACCTTCCAATATTCCTATAAAAGAACACCTTGGGAACCTCATTTAAGAGTTCAGCCAAGGAGGGAACTGCTGACATTATGGAGTTATAGAATATTCCTCTCACCACCTTAGGGGTTCTATAACTCCTTATACTCATACGGGGATCTCATGAAGCAAGGATCCCTTCATTGAAGCCATCCTCTCTTTCTTGCATTGTAATATTTATGTTTTAATAATAAACTTATTCATTCCTCTTATATTTCTTATATTTTCATCTATATTCCTTTGTTATCGTATGGTTTATTCTTACTTAATCTTCAAAATTGAGTTGTAATCAAGAGCATAAATGAGATGGGCAATACCATTTCAAAACATTTTCACATTCAAAATGTTTCAACGATGGCGAAGCCACCCATGTAATTTTTTTATTTTTAGTAATAGATTGAACTCTATCCATCTTCATTCATTTCTTAGAATCAATGAGATACTTTAATTTACATATTATTATTTATAAATTGATTTTTTTAATTTAAATGAAACTATGCAGGCAATTAAGCAGTTAACACAAAACACACGAGGTTGGGAATTGTGTGAACTGTGAGAGAGCAACATTACTCGGTAATTGAAAACCACACGAGATTGAATTTCAGATTTCAAAAATAATAACTAAACTCAATAAGTCCTCATTTATAGAATGGATATGTTCCTAAATTTACCACTAACCATAATCTATCCTTTGAATATCAATCAAAGTAGGGTGTTTCCATTACGTGTTTTAAAGATAGACTAGGGTTTAATTCACTTCATCATTGTGGTAAGGTTAATTTTTATAGGGTTTTGGGGTTAACATGTTAGAGGATTATAATTAATTGGATATTAATTTAAATTATAATGATTAATAAGTAAATGAATAGGTAGATTTAGATTGATTAAACCTTTTAAAATATTTTCTAATAAAAAATATTCTTGTTACGTCTTTTTAATCGAAGATCATTTCAAAATTTAAAAAAATAAATAAAATATTCTTCCTATAAAATCCATCTAGATTTATAATTGATAAAAAAAAGTCCCCATACTTTCATGTAGTGTTTTTAATATCTTTTATTTTATTTTTAGAATACCTTTATGAATTTGTTTTAATTCACTTCTTCCTTTGAGAGCTGACCATGTTCAGCCACTCTACTGCACCCAAGTACCCAAGAAATCATACTTCATTTAAGAGAGCCCACAACAGCGCCTTTTAAGTAGGTAATTCTAGTCGAGTTGTTATTTATTAGTGTATGAGAGTGAATGATAGAGACAACTACAATGAGATGTTTTACCATGAGTAATTGTAGTGAGGATGTATATTCCCTTTCGTTTTGTCATTCAATATGGGTGACATTGTACTATTTTTTTACCCATTTATTATCACCCATGTGAAATCATTATTGATATTTGATGCCCCATACATTTATTTGTTACAATGTTTTATTATATATATTTTTATCATTATTTTTCACTATATCATTCATTAGAGTAGTATATTTGTTATTTTTTTGTTAAATTTATAGTTGTACCTTGTATGACAGTCCTTTATGTTGTTATTTATGAATTCCTAGACTATTGTAGGTTAGAAAATGGGTGGAACGTCAATCTTACATAAAGCTCATGGGGGGTCTTGGTTGGTTATTTTATGTCAGATTTACTATTTATGTAGATTTTTCTTATAAAAATGGTTATTATGATAAAGAGAAATAATTCAAAAATTAAAATTCATAGTTGAATATTTATTTAATTATTCTTATGAATTTCAAATAATCATGCTCAAATATTATTATTACTCTAGAAAATATTAATACTGCACTAATTTTATAAATTTCTATAATTTATGTTAATGAAGATCTTAGACACATGGTATTTTTATGTTACATGAATAAGTATTAGAATTATATTGATAAGAATTACCCTTAAGATATTTTTTCTATGAAATGAGGTAAAAATATCTTTAAAAACAAGTGGGTGTTTTCAAATAAACTAAAAAACCTGGATATGTTTGTAGGAAAAAACGATATAATTGTCTGTGGCAGTTATTCAAAAGTTAAAGGATTTAAAATTGATGAAATTTTTTCATTTTAACAGAAACTATATTGAAATAGATTCGATATCAAAGGTGTATTAATTATATGTTTTTAAAAATACATTTAGAGTAAGAATTATACATAATGAGGTTTTTAATCTCTATAATGATGAAAAATGTGTGCAAGATAAATAGGACTCTACATGGAAGGATATAAGCACTATGGAATTACTATTGTAACCAATAATATTATCTAAAGAACATTAAATTCCTGAAATGAAAATTGGATTACAATATATTTAAAAAAATATAAACACATGTAATTTAATTATAATTATAAATTTTCATGACATAATTTTTATATTAGATAAGATGTAAATATGTGAGGATATTGTAGAAATATTTAAGAAATAATTTGAGATTTTTTAACTTGTATAATTTATATTTTTCATATATTTTGAAATAATGTTAAAGGGAATAATTGTTTCTTCCCCAAAACATATTTTAAAGATTTTTGTTATTATAATAAGATTTTAGGTGAAAATATTTTACTTATGTATAATTTTTGAGTTCACTCTCAAGTAATTTTTTATTTATGAAATTGTATCACATTTGATAGATTATGTAATTATCAAAATAATTAAGTACCCTACATATAAATTCATTGTTTTAATAAAAAATAAAATTAATAGTTTTTTCTATAAGATGAGGTTTTTATTTTATGATTTTAAAAACAAAAGGAAAGAATAATTTAATTTTTTCTAAGAAAGATACTTCCAAAAAACGAAATTTGTAACATCCCCAGATGATAAAGGGTTAAATGACTAAATGATATAACTCATGTCAACAAGGTGCACCTTCCTTTTCGAGAGCCTGTCTGATTAGAACTCCACAGTTAAGCGTGCTTGGCCTGGAGTAGTGATCAGGATGGGTGACCTTCTGGGATGTTTCCCAGGGTGTGTGCGAATGAGAACAAAGCACACTGGAAAGGACATGTGTGGGGACTATCATTACTCAGATGACCCGTTCAGGCATGTGGGTGGACCCTGGGGTGGGCCCCACGTGTCTGCGGGGAAACTGGTGGTACCTGATGGGCCAGGACCTGACGGCCATGTTAAGGCGGGGTGGCTGTGCTGTCATTGGGACCCAGTTGTCACATTTGGTATCAGAGCAAAAACCCAGCCTTAAGTGCGGTGCACTGCCTGGGTTAAGATGTAGGGCCCACAACGAGGGTGTTGTGCTCTAAAGGAGGGGGGGTGATTGTAACATCCCCAAATAATAAAGGGTTAAATGACTAAATGATATAACTCGTGTCAACAAGGTGCACCTTCCTTTTCGGGAGCCTGTCTGATTAGAACTCCACAGTTAAACATGCTTGGCCTGGAGTAGTGATCAAGATGTGTGACCTTCTGGTAAGTTTCTCAGGGTGTGTGTGAGTGAGGACAAAGCACATTTGAAAGGAAATGTGTTGGCTGTGGGGACTATCATTAGTCAGATGACCTGTTCAGGCATGTGGGTGGACCCTGGGGTGGGCCCCACGTGTCTGTGGGGCAACTGGTGGTACCTGGTGGGCCAGGACCCGACGACCATGTTAAGGCGGGGTGGCTGTGCTGTCATTGGGACCCGGTTGTCACATTTGGTATCAGAGAAGGAACCCAGTTGTGCTCTAAAGGGGGGGGGGGATTGTAACATCCCCAAATAATAAAGGGTTAAATTACTAAATGATATAACTCATGTCAACAAGGTGCACCTTCCTTTTCGTAAGCATGTCTGATTAGAACTCCTTAGTTAAGCATGCTTGGCCTGGAGTAGTGATCAGGATGGGCGACCTTCTGGGAAGTTTCTCAGGGTGTGTGTGTGTGAGGACAAAGCACACTGGAAAGGACATGTGTTGGCTGTGGGGACTATCATTAGTCACATGACTCGTTCAGGCATGTGGGTGGACCCTAGGGTGGGTCCCACGTGTCTGCGGGGCAACTGGTTGTACCTGGTGGGCTAGGACCCGACAGCCATGTTAAGGCGGGGTGGATGTGCTGTCATCGGGACCCGGTTGTCACAAAATTTATATAAGAATATTTTTCAAACATTTATAAATAATTATCCTTTAAATGTAAAATTTATTTAATTCTGATCCTGTCATTTATAATCACATGATCCATTAAAAATTTACCTTAACCACAAAAATTAAAACAATTAAATCCTAGACTATAGTTTTGAATTTAATTTATAAAACTCTATTTTGGTTAAGTTTCCTTTGTAATTTTATAATAAGTGGTTTATTAAAAAATAATATTAATAATGAAAATGAAAATTCAATATGTTTATAAACTATATTTTAAAACAAAATTTTATTCCTTAGGGTTTTGGTTTTAATTATCAAGTTGATGTTTACAAGAATAACAATTTACATAAATATTTGTAATCATAATGAATTTTTTTAATTACTGATAAATATAGAAAATAAAATAATTTATTTTATTTTTATGAGGAAAATAGACTCTATATATTTAAAAATTGAATTGGGTTATAATGAGATCAATTATTAAAATACCTTTATTTTATGCATTTAATATACATCAAACAAACAGTATTATAGGAAATTAAATAAAAATGGAAAGGTCCAATATCATTTTTCATATTGATATCAATCCTAGTAATGACTAATAAAAAATTTGGAAATAATATTAACTATATAAAAATATAACATAATGATAATAATTAAACAACTAGCATATAAAAAATCGAAATTTAAATTTATAGAATAAATCCAGGGAATAACACATTTCCACTTTTAATAGTTAGAGAAAAGGAGATAATTAACTTTTCGACCTACCCAAAAATAACTATCCCATAAATATATACTTTACAATAAATATTACAGATTGGAAATTCCAAGTAAAATTAAGATTTGTGTCATAAAAAATTTTAAAACCTAATGCTTGAGAATATAATTCTTCAACCGACCTTTCATATATTTTAAACAACTATTTCACCTATAAAATTGGTTTTATAAACATTCCACTTACTTATTTCATTATTAAAAGCTATGATATGATTTTTAACCACGATATCATAACTAATTATCTAAGAATAATCGAAAATTAATTATATAATATTTAATTAACATATAAATATCATTAAGGGATAAATAAAGAGTAGAGTCCATTTTGGTTATGAAGAACTTCGAGAATCTTGATGTTCAATATGAATCATATTAATGGTATAAGAAAATGAAATCATATAATGTAATAATAAATTTTATATTTATCCTTGATATCAATAATATAATTATGATTACTTCCTTCATGAAAATTGACATCATGATAAGATAACAAATAAAAATGGTTTCAAGAATTAAAGTAATTAGATAATCATAAATGATTCTTCAAACATCAAATCAATATCATCCAAAATCACTAGTAATCTTTTATAATAGAATAACCTATAATGTTAATTTCTATATAACTTATTTAGATATATAATAATTACCTAATCTATTAGGGGGATAAATAATTCTTCACCAACCCATTATCACACATAATGTACATAAATTATATTTTAAATGAAACATATAAGAACATTAATTTTAATCCAAAATAATTAACTTTAATGATAAACAAAGAAAAAAATATTAATGAAATAAAATAGAATAACCAGTTTATAATTAAGTATAAAATGGATGATAATCCTGAAATATAAATGAATAAATGTATTAGGTTATTTTTAAATTTCATAAAAAAAGTATATTAATATAGATGACTACTAAATTAGAGGAAGATAAGAAATATTATAATAATTTATAATGAAATATGTCTTTTATTGTGTGGTTTTTATGAAATTAATAAAAATTAATTCTATAAAACGTTGGGATAAAGGAAATTAAAATTATTTTTAAAAATGTTTATAAATATATTTTAGTATAATTAAAACTAAAAAATATAATAATGTGGTTAGATAAATATATTAAATGATAAAAATATGGAAGAGAGAGAAAATGGTCCCCTCCTTAAAATCACAAGTAACCCATAATTAGTTAAAATAGAAATTCAAAAACAATTTTTTATCGTAAATTATATATAATATATTCATTTAGTTAAATAGTTAGGTAATATAAAATATTAAAATAGATAAAAATAAAACATCTTACCTTAAACCCAAACATGTTTAACATGTTTTAAATTCCTATATAACATAAAAATGAATTTAAATTGATCAATTAAAAATACCGATTTACATTTATTTAATTTATTTTTAATAATTTATAATAATTTATAAATTATATTTTAGTTATATATAGTTTATATCAGTCAATAAATGTTAGTAGTTCCCATAGTTCAACATTTGGTGGGGTATATCAATCTATATCGCTTTGTCAATGTTTATAAATTTTTCATTTCAAGAATAGTTAATTCATTATAATGATAATTTTATAATTATTTATAATGTCTCATGTTCTCTCAAATAGAGTTACGGATATGGTTTTCCTTGAATAAATAGGTATCATTCTAATTGAGGAATGATTATACATAGTAAATAGTTACATTATAATAATAATTAAATTGATTATTACCATTATATAATAATTTTAATAATATTTAAATTAATATGAGATATCATAAAAAGTATATTTTTATAATTGGTTAATTTTATATAAATAAAACTATGAAAATTGTGTAGGAATATTAGGATATGATGTTTAAATAATCCCAAACACAAAGGTATTATAAAAAGGGATGATTATAAATGAATAAATACATTATTATTATACAATTATAATATATATATATATATTATTCTTGACTCTATGTTGTTAAATTTTTTAATTAGATTCATTAATATATAGATGAATAAGAAAACAAAATCAATCAATAAGAATATGGAACTTATATTTAGGAGTCAAATATTCCATTAAATCATTCCTCATAGTGATAAATTCGTGTATCATTTTTTACATTTGTGAAAATAAAAGGAAACATAATTTAATTTTAAAAAATTATTTTGTTTTTTGGAGCCTTGGTAGATGTTTTCAAGGACTAGGAATTAGAATTGATGGATCTGGGGGATCTAACTAGCAGCATGGACCTTCTAGTTTTATACTAGCTAGTTGGTACAATGTTGTTGGCTAGCTACCAGAGGTGGTGTAAGCCTAGGTTGAACTTGGGATCCACTTTCTAGATTATATGAATCCACCATCTAGTAAGAGGGTAAAGAAGTATCCTAATCTTCAATTGGGAGAAACCGACTAGCCGATCAGAAACCATCAGCCAACAAATGGTGACCTAATGACCCATTAAATAAGATCCCCGTTATAATTTTCTTTTAATGAGACATTTTTATACACTAATATTTAGTTTTGATCCTCAAATGGCAATAAATTCCCTTAGATATCTCTTTTATGGGAATTTACCCCTTCTACCATTGTCTTGAGAATTTCAAGGATGAATCATTCTAGTGACTCCAAAATAGTAAGTTTCATTGAGAAATCTTGGACACTCCTCTTCTATTAAAATTATTTATAGATCTAAGCTATTTTGCATTGATATAATTACTCATTAATGATCTAATATAGAATTATATATTTATTTATTGATTGATACCAAAACTATTAAATTTTCTTCCCTTCCATGAAAAAAATATAGATCTACCATTATTGGTAGATATCATTGGGGAACACCACATAACATATTTATTCGGGTAGTGATTCATAAAACTCAACATTGATACTCTTTAGGTACATAGTCCATGAAATTTTATGGCCTTTATATATTATTTATATTCTATATCATTTTTTTCATGTGTCTGCCATTATAATACCCTTTCTTGATATGAATCATATGTGGTTGCATGTGTTTTGCATGACACCCTTAATTGATTGGATATACATATGGGTTTATGTCTATCTTGTGAGATACTTGTGTGACATGATATTCATAATACATGAATTATTATGGCTCATGTCTATATGAATGTCTATTTCTCTGTGTCTGGTTTCAAGGTATCATGTCGGTCTAACTCGACTAGTTTTCCACATAGAGGGGTAATGTCATTGTTGTGGTAGGAATGTGGTTATTTCACCTTCAAAATTGCTTTTTAGTAAGGTGTATTTCCCAAAATATGGATATTAGGAGGACATGTTTGAATGTGTCTGACCCCATTATAGTGAATTGGGTCAACATGTGGACACCATGTCTTTACCATAAAGGTGGGTGTGGAATTTTTACATAATGGTGAAATGTGGATACAAGAAATTTGTAATAAAATTTTGATCTTATGTTTGGATTATTTGATATGATCTAAGTAATGCAACAAATTATCTTGACCATTCATATGATATTTCTCTGAAATCGATAGAGTCAGGGTTCATGGTATCTTGGTTATCTCATTATAAAATGGTTCATTATTAGTTATTTATGATTTTTTTTATGTTTCATAATTTTTTCTAATGTATCTATATTTATGTTTAGTGTATAGTATCACTAAGAATCCACTCAATCCCTCATATCTTTTCAAAAAATTATTTTCTATAGGAAGGCATGAATAGGGTCATGTTACACTCAGGCCTGGGCTTAATTATAGGGGATTGATTTATGTGCCTTCCACCACTTATGTAACAGACCTATGAGTTACTAGTGATGTGATTTCTATTACTAGTTGTTGTATTATAGATTCTTATTGATCCTTGGAACTTTTGTGGCATTACATTTTATAGGTTTTTTTATTGTTGTTGAATCATGAATAGGATAGTAATTTCACATGTCATGTATATGATTTATTTTTATATATTGAAATTAAATTAAATAAATTTAATTAGAAATCATTTATTTTTGATTCTTGGATAAATCTATAAAGACATTTTAATTTATTGAACTGAGTGTTCTATGTTTTATAATATAAAATTATTTTGACCAACATGATAGAGTTGGAGAAATGTGTTAGGCAGTAGGTAGTACTATTGGAGATATACAATGTAGAATTGGGTAGCCTCTTAGAATGAGTCTTCTTATAGAGATATTTTTTTATGAATATAATTTTGTGAGTGGTGTATTCCTTTATAATAATAAATGTGGTTATGAGAATTTGTTTAGTATTTCATATAATTCCACAATGAATTCATATTATAGTATCTTTTATAGAAGTGGGTCGGGATGATCCTATAAGGGTGGAAGATCATTTAGAACCTCTAGACAAGTAAGAGCATGCATTAGATAATTTTATATCATTAGTTGTATTGGATTCTATATCAAAACCACTTCAGTGTGAGGACTTTTTCATCATACCTATTCATGGTGGATAATCTCACAAGATGACACTCGATTATCCTAGTAGATTCTACATTCATCTTCCCTAATCTATCTAGCATAATGGTGGAACCTAGTATATTGAGGATTGTATTGAAGTCAGTAAAGGAATAATCGGTCTAGTTGTGTCATTAGAGGATCGATGAGGTATGTTGGATACCTTTATGATTCAATGGCCCATGAGAAGGTGATGGAGAATCATGAAACGAGCTAGGAGGAATGACGGTCTAACATAGAGGTCCTTAAATAACTATTATTTACATATTTATTCTATAATATGATAAATCTATAATACACCAAGGATTTTTTGGTGCTTCTATAGGGTAAGATGATAGTGACTGATTATTTGGATCATTTTATAGAGTTTTTTTCACACTTCACATCTTTTGGATTTGAATAATCCATAGAAGGCTCGAAAGATAAAAATTTTCCTTTAAAATGGGTTGAGGTTATATGTTAGGAATTTCCACCTGATAACATAATCAGTGGTTATTTTAAAATCTCTTATATTATATAAGGGATTTGAGGAGGATAAAACAAAAGTTTTTTCCTCATCTCAGTAGACTGGTGAGTGGATTTAGTATCTATGTTTTGGGTTCATTTAAAAGTATATGAAACAATAATTCATGTGTAATGTGGTACGGGGTCAACAGTCTGTCTGAGTAGATAGTAGGTGATCTGGGACACTATTTAGTTGGGGTTTCTGTAAGATATTGTAATTGTTGACTAAAAGTTTTTCATCTCATCATCTATCATTATACTATTAAATATTTATAATGATGGGTCAAGATGCGTTATTTATAAATCATTGTTATGAAAGAATTAAACTAGATTTTAGATAGATCAGATCATGGGAGAATCCTTGGATCTCCACGGTATATGCCTACTACCACAGACAAGGTGATTCATCGACCTCTAATAAATTAACATGGATCCAATGTTTGTATGGTTTATGTGGTAGACCAAAATCTAGCTGGTTGTAGATTGGGACCAATGAAAATGCTTGGTAATTCTTATTACATATGTTCTCTATATTAATTTGTTGGAAATATGAGTTTCTTGCTCTTTTATAACTTCTAGATTAATTGTTTAGTAACACTCTATAGTTAAAATGTCTTCTGAATTAATTTCTCATGAAACACTCTTGGAGAAGATGTTAAAAAATATCAAGATTTATTCGCACATCCATATAGTAGTTTCTAGTTACATAAATTTACAGGTTTTCATTATCATAAATATGATTTGATTTGATGTGATTTTTTGGCATGGACTGGTTGTTCTTTTTTCAACCTCATATAGACTCCTATATGAAATTAGTATACATTACTATAATTAATAGGGGGTTTCTTTACTAGTGAATTGGTTGTTGTAGTGTATGGAATGATATCAGACTTTAGTCATTTTGAAAATATTATACTACAAGTATCTAGAAAGGTATTTTCAAAGGATCATGCAAGAGATCCCACCAATTTTCCTCAAATGGTGGTCCATTATCAGGATGAATTTCTATAATATTTCCCAAAAATTATTCCTAATAGAAGAATTTAATTTGATATTGAACCTATACCAGGAGTACAACCTAAATTCATTCTCCCATATTATATGCCACACGTGAGGGATCTTAAGGTGCATGCAGAGGATGATGATGCAAAGGGATTTATCATACCGATAATATCTCATTCGGGATCTCCAGTTTTTTACCCTAAAAATCGAGACAAGAGAATTAGGTTGAGTATAAACTATATAATATTGAATCAAGTCACGTTGAATAATAGTCACATGTTACAAAAAAATTATTATTTTTTGATCAATTGAGGGGAGCTTGATGGTTCTCTATGATTGACTTGTGATCATATTACTGCTATATTCATTTCAAAGAATAGAATATACCTAAGATACCACTTATAAGTAGGTATATATCGTATTATTATCTTTTCACTCCATTAGTTTTAATAATTTATCCATTGATGTTTATCGGTATTATAAAATGTTTTATCCATCTAAATCTTAACGTTTTTTCCATTTTATTCATTGATAATATCATATCACACACATAGATCATAGAGATTCATGTTACATACCTTGAAATCAAATTCAGTACACTTTAAGAACATTGACTTCAAACAATGGTTTTTATGTTTCAATTTGGGATTTAATATTTCAATGTTCTTAGGCTTGTGATTTTCTAATGTGGAAATTTATTTTGTTCTAGAGATGGTAGAGGCAGTGATATCTAGGGAATGATCTAGAACATGTATCAGATAAAGAGTTTCCTTGGGTTGGGAAGGTACAATATATGGTTTATTTAAGATTACTCACTTTTGGTAGAAACTATAATTGTGATTACCAAGAAGGGATGAATTATTAGTGGATAGATTAGGTAAAGAGGCCTTTCGAGAGATGAAGATGATATTAAAATCACCTCCAATTTTTATATTACTTTTTCCTAGTACTAGAAATTTGGTTTCTTTTTATTATTAATGTTTTGTTCTTAGAGATGTTCTGATGTAGTGGGATAATTTAGTTTCAAATGGGACACGATAGTTGTGACCTCTTAAGAAGAACTACGCTAAACAAATAACTTATATTAGGTGATAATAGCCCATTCCCTAATGTTTTGGCCCTATTAAATCTTCAATGATTGGATTTTACTTTACATGGAAATCACATGGTTTCTGTATATCTTTTATAAGTGAGACATGAATCTTTAATAGAGGAATTCAATTTACTATCTGATGAAAATTTATTTTGAAATGGATTATACTCTTGGGAAGGGTAATGTTGCTTCTGATGCTCTTAGTGGGATGATCTGGGATCTTGGAAAATATCATTTAGATGATTAATAATGATTAATATGATTATTGGATGCATATTTGGTGGTTATATCTGAGGGTCAAGTAGTGATGAAATATCCCCCTATATTTATGACATTTTTTCAAGCGAACTGGGTAAAATCCAGCCATGATTCAGATTCTGGATTCTTAATGATACATGAATCGATTGTAGTGAATTAACCTATTATAGGGTGGTTGTTAGATTTAGAGGGTATGATCTACATTCATTATAGATTTGGGGTTCCTACTTCCAAGAGTAAATATATGATGTGGTAATCTCGTGCTTCGTATTCGGTGGTGCACCCATGATGAATAAAGATGTGTCATGATACCAGATGATGTTTTTGGTGGCTATATATAAAGATATAAATTATGGTCTTCCAATCTCATTATATTACATATCAAAATGTTAAGCCTTTGTGTCTATGACTATGTGTTTTCATGTAACCTCATGACATGCCCTTGAAGAGGTTGGATGATGTAATGACTGAATTTTTTATAGGGTTTCCAATTACCCTGAGAGGTCTGGATGTCGTGTGGGTTGTTTTTTATTCTATGAGGAAGGTGTCACATTTTTATTAGTCTAAAATCCCTATTCCAATGATGTGTTGGAAAAATATATTTTTAAAAGATAGTGTAGCAATATACAGTGCCTATGAATTTAGTTTCTAAAACAGATTCCCATTCCATGTCACAGATTTTGAATGGTGTGTAGAAGGTAATGAGGACTCAATTGAAATAGATTATAGTGTCTCATCATTAGTATAATGAGAAGTTTTATATGAGGATCCATATTTTCTAGGATATTCTTCATTCTTGCATCCTATATTTTTTTGGATCAATGTGTGATCACATATCTGTGGAAGATTCTTCAAACAATAATATTACAGGCCTTCAATTTAGGTGACACCATTTGAGGATACCTATAGTTTGTTGGTTTTTCCTATGATATGATCGAATAAGAAATTTCATGCACCTATTTTCAAGATAAGTATAGTTAAAGATACCATTGGTCAATTATAGTTGAATAAAAAGTTATTGGTGACCTCTTAGAGTAGGAATCCCTCATATACTAATGGGAGGAAACAACCCTTGTAGATCACTGTGTGAAATTGGGGTTCTTTTGGGTTTCATTAAATTTATGGAATAGATTATTGTGGAAACACAGAAAATGTATTCTATTGTTTATAGGAAAATTTGATAATATATAGTGAATAAAATAACTAGCCTACCATTTAAAACTCCCTCCATGATATAGATGTATGGAGAATGTGTTCTATGTTTGTCAAATTTGGATACATCTTCTCAATACTATTCATGAGATTGATAATGATAAAATTATTCTAGAACTAGATATATTATTTATGGAGTAGCTCATAGATATTTTTGGCCAATTTGAGTTGCGGTAAAGGGGGGAGATTGTACCACATATTCAGGTTCTATAGTGTTATAGTTTAATCCAAGATGAAACATAGAGATGATGGTTATATTTCAAGGTGTAATGGCTCATGTTGTTTTATAAAGACCACTAAGGACACTTTTTGGGGATGAGGAGTAATTAGAGGGGGAGATTTCATAAAAATGTGAAATTACAAGGTATAATAATTTATTTTATTTTATTATCATGTTAATGTTTTAGAAGATAAGGATCAAGGCACACCAATAACTAACTTATAGTTTTTGGTGGGCCTTTAGCTAGCCCTTGTAGTTCCACTGAATATCCATTATAGGTTATAGTATATTGGGATAAACCTGGATGAAACAAACAAGCTAATATGAATACCCTTCCAATAGGTGGATTATGTAGTAGTCTAGGATACTACCTTGATCTACTAGAAATACAGATGGAAACCACTGGCTAGATAGTGGGGCCTTGATGGCCATGTTATTAATGGAACCATCATTATTTTTCTCTAATTCTCTATTTTGATGCCTCACTCTCTTGGATTGATCCTCACTTTACTTGAACTAGTGTCTGAGAACTATCTCAATGAAATTGTCCCTCAACCTTCCCATATCATTAATAATTCAAAATATGATAGATTAGTTGACTCCCAACTGACATGTTTTTTTCTATTTTTTCTACCCTATATCCTCTCATTTTATTGAGATGAGTCATTGATTTATGCTATGTTTCCTAGATCGATTAATAGTATCATTATCTAGTGGATAATTCATAGTTGATTATGGATATATTATTATTCTATTTAATTTTCATCACTCACTTGAGCATATATAGATCTACCATTTTTAGTGGGTCTAATTGGGGAATTCCTTATGTGAGCTTGTTTTCAGAGAAATTTTTTTACTTTTGGAATTGATACTATTGTGGTAAGATGTTCTTAATATATTATTCCATTTAAGTATTAATTTTATAATATAATATTCTTTAGTTTGTGTGTGTTAGTATTTGTGAGACCTTTTCCTAAAATGTGTAACAATTGGGCCCTACTAATAGCACAGACACCTCACCCTAACATGGTTATCAGGTATTAGCCCTATAGGTATATACAGTTGCCCTGGAGACATGTTTTCCCAACCCTAGGGCCCACCCACGTTCATGAATGTGTCATATGACTAATTATTATCCCCATAGGTAAACACATGTTCTTTCCAATATGAATTTTCCTCACTTGGACACACCCGGAGAAACATTCTAGATAGTCACCCATCTTGATCACTACTCCAGGCCAAGAACACATAACTGTAGGGTTATAAAAAACATTTCTCCCAATGATAAAGGTTCAACTTGTTTACATGAGTTGTATCATTTATTCATTTAAAAATTTATCATTCTGTGGTGTTACAGTCACCCCCCACCCATAGCACAACATCCTCATTGTGGACCTTACTTGTCAAACCTGACCCCTAGAACATAATGTCCTCATTGTAGACAATACATATCAACCCATTAAATGCACTATACTAAAGGTTGGGTACCACCTATAATACCAAATGTGACAACTGGGCCCTACTGACGGTAAAAACACCCTGCCCTATCATGGTCGTCAGGCCCTGGCCCACAAGGTATCCCAAGTTGCCATGTAGACATGTGGTCCCTGATAGGGCCCACCCACATGCCCAAATGGGTCATTTGACTAATGATTATCCCCATGTACCAACACATGTTCTTTCCAATATTCTTTTCCCTCACTCTCACAGACCCTAAGAAAATTCATAGAAGGTCATGAATCCTGACCACTACTCCAGGACAAGCATGCTTAATTGTAGATCTATAATCAGGTAGGATCCTAAAAATAAAGTTTCACCATGCTGACAGGAGTCATATCATCTATTCAATTAACCCTTTAATATTCTGGGGTGTTACAATATGATTCACATGTGGGTGTGGGTCTGGACCCATGATATCCTTTCCTGATCTGATATGCCTGTGGGTGTATGTGTATCCCATAAGACCCTATATTAATATGAAATTATTATTAATTTGTATATTATGGATTTGCATGATGTATTTATGGTTTCACTATGGAATATTTCAGGGTACATAGTTTGACTAAAGAGACAAGTTATCCCCTTATAGGTGCAATATCGATATTATATATGGATGGTTTTGATTTCAACTTCAAAGATGACTTATGGTAATTTTACATTCCCAGATCCATATATTGGGTTAACATGTGTGGATATATATTAACATAGATTTGGATACCTTTTCAACTAGTGTGAATGTGTATTTCTTCAAATATATGAATTGTTTTGACAAGTGGACACCATGATTTATCTTAAATGAAGGTAATTAATTACTCATTAAAGGTGTAACATTGATTTAATAAAGTAGGAAGAATTTTTCAAGAATAATTGTGGATAACATGGAATGATCTTACACATGAAATAGTTACTTATGAACATCCTACTAACATGGTGCTGAAGTAGGTAGAGATTGGGTTCATGTTATCATGGTTTGCACCTGATGACGCAAAACATTATTAGTTATTTATAAATTAAAAATATTTCCATAAAATATAATTATATATATTAATAAACTTATATTAAGGGAAAATTGTTGGTGTCCTACTGGATTTATACTCACACCATACATAAGTAGCCTGATTTGTATAAAAGTATCTTAGCAAGGGATCTTAATAAGCTTAAGGAAACTATAATGGGTAGTTCAGCTATAGTATCGTGGAGGATAAAGCCAATATTGGGATTGATATTGTAATATTTTTGTAGGGACATAGTCTGTTTTCATCTACTTTTTTCTTTAGTTGACCTACTGTATTTGAGGACCTTTTTTCAATCATGTATTACATGTATTTCATTTTTAATTAATGAAATTGTTAATCAGGGTCCATTGTGTAGTTTTATGGTTTTTTATTAATTTTTTAGTTTGTTTTTGATATATCCATAAAATTACAATGCGAATTGACCTTCTATAACACCACACATTCCCTCACCACTAGTAAATAAGCTCTTGGGTACTAGAAGGTACGCATGATGTCATGTAACACTTCATCATGGACTCTATGATTGAGTTCAAGGTTTTATATCCTTCTTGTTACTATATACTCCCAAACATTAAAACTTATTCTATGTGAATGAATTTCAGAAGATTAGGAATATAAAAATATAATTTTAGGTTTATTTTGGAATTTGTATTTGGTGTCCCCTATATAGAAAATATTTTTTGTAATTATTTCTAATACACATTACTTGATACTTGATGAATAATGTTATGATGTTTTAATGTAGTTACCCTAATTTTTATACTTATTTTTTAAAAAATATCCAAAATATATAAATTCCTTTTTTATGTCATAAAAGGAAATTTTAATTGAAGGGTAAAGGGTTTGAGGAAAGATTATGAAGAAATGTATGAAATGAGATGGAAGAGTAAATTCATTGAATCTCTTGTGCTTAAAATTACACGTCTTGTGGAATTTTTATGGCCACCATATGTCCATTCATATCAGACTATAAATCCATGGTATTTTACTAATTTTTTTATGTTGGAAATTTTTTTTGTTTTGTTGATTTAATCACTAAATCATTAAAGGTAAATCCCTCTCATATATATTTAAATTCCTATTCCACACATACTAATTTCATAGAGATATAATTCCTTATTTTGTTCCTAGTTTTGATAGTCAAGCAAGGACCTTCTCTATCCCTCTAAATTATGGTTTGGGGTGTTATAGGCTTTAGAGAGGACCATGGAAAATATAAAAATGATAACAGTTTTTTTATTTTAAAAGGTTTAAATAGGTGTTGTGATATCCATTATGATGTGTTGGATTTTATGCTAAGGTTATACTGATATTTAATAATATATATTTCTGATTTATTAAAGTTGGAGATCTAAAATGAAATTTTTTTGAAGGCTTGGGCATAGTGGATATTTGTAGTGTGAATGAAGTTATTTTTTTGTGAGTAGAAAATTAGAGAGGACTCTTCATGCCATAAGGAAGGCCATGATATTGATTTATGTCTCAATTTTTTCGATATAGTGTTTTCAATTAATTTTTTTTCATTGGTGGAACATTGGATGATGGGTTGATATATATTACATCAACGAGTCATGTCATATTGGTTTAAGGACATCAGTCATGGGAGTAAATTTAAATATCATAGCTTAAACTACTATTACATAAAGTGGGTAAATGTCACATCCTATAGTAAAATAATAGGTGATATGTATGGGTTTTGGATATATTAATGGATTTAAACCATAAACATTATTTTAATGGGGTTGTTTATGTCCATGTGAAGGCATCATCATAGTGTTGAAACATCACCAAAATTATTAAGATAAATTTATAACCCTCAATTTTTAGATAATCCTTTTCATTTATATAACATATAAAATATTTATTCATGGTTTTGATGTTCCTAGATTTATTTAGTAGGTATAAATCCTTTTTATTTATGTAAACAATATCTTCATGATTAAATGTTATACTTATATAACATCCCCATTTTCCCTATTTCATCAATATTTTATTCATTTATATATCCTCATTTTCATTATCACAATGTTATAAAAGGAACTATTGATTTATATACATCATTTCATGGTTATTTTTTATGTTTTTTGATGTGTTATATGTTCTTGAGGGTTTAAATTAGGATTATGATTCTATTTGTGTTTAATTATATTAATATCATTTTATGGTGATTACTGAAGATCTATTTGAGTTGAAAGATTTGATATATCTAATATTATGTTATATTTTTTAATATAGAATTAAAAATATTATGGTTTCAATTAGAAAAAAATAGAATTAACACAATGACAATAATGAAAATGATTAAAAAAATTGAAAGTGGAAATTCAATCACATGTGATTTATATGATGCTAATGTTATTATATATGAATTAAATCTCTTGTTAATTGATAATAATGATACTATTATTCATTGATATATTTTAGTATATGATTAACCATTTTCATAGTTGATTAATCAACATAAATATGGTAATAGAAAATGGAAAAGAAAATATGAAATTATGTCTTGGTATTTTTATAAAAATAGTTGAATAATAATTAAAGAATGAAGAAATGTGTTTAATTTTTATTTTTATAGATATAATTTTTGATCATATAATTAAATTAATTAAATTAGTCATACCTTTATTATTTTTATCTGTTATAAATTGTAAATATAATATTTTTTTGTTTTGGTATCTTGATGTGGTTTATGTGCGATAATGTGTATAACGTTGTTAGTTTTATAGAATTGATGTTATCATTGATGAAATGAGATATTATAGCTGTTTGTATAGGTATTTGGATTGATTGATGTCAGTTTTTGTTTCTAGTTTTCATAAATTCAGAATGCTGTTGAAAATAATGAATAAATAAAAAAATTAATGATTTGATGAGTGAGGGATGATTATTTTTAATTGTGGATTGATGTAATTAATGGATAAAGTTGTAGATAGATGATTAGTTGTGAATACATAAGTGGCTGGAAATAATAACTATTAAATAAGATATATGTGTAGTTAATAATCAATAAATAATAATAAAAAGGTTGTAAACAATGAAACTATGAAATACATTAATAGGATAAGGTTATTTAATGTTTTGGGGACTAGAATTTAATGATGAAATGGAAAATAAATTTGGCTAATGAACATAGATGAACAAATTAATATGAATTTAATAATTTATTTTGAAATAAAATAATTTTACATTAATTATTATATATGGAATGTTCTTATGTGTGATTATTTTGTAGATATTTTATGGTGATAATGAAATTGGTTCATGTTAAGGAAAGATTCAGAAATGATGTTGATGTGTAGTGGTGATCATTAAATATATAGTATTATTATATCAGGTAGTAATACCTTAGGTTATTCTTTTGTTCTGTAATATATTTAACATAGTCCATGATATTTATTTTCACCACTATAAAATCCAGCTAACATTACTCACTCCCATATGTGTTCTTAGGTTCTGAGTGTAATAGATAAAAATTTATGTTATTTTATTAACAGTGAAACTAATATTATATAATAATAATTTTATTTTTGAGCACATAGGAAAAATATAAAATTCCACAATAATATTACATTTCATGAAGAAATACTTTCTATAACAGATAGAAATATTTTAGGGAGATAAAAAAAATAACAATGCACGAATGAATGTAAACTCCATAGGCTGAATTCTAAAATACAGATCTTCCTTATAATAAAAAATGTAAAAATAAATATACGAGTAAGGAATGTAAAATAACATTATCAAGGGAAGTGTTAAAACATTATATGTGATGTAATGAATGATGAGATATTATAATTATAGAGTATATATATGGTATAAAGGGAATAGTGTCCATTTATGTATGAATGTCACCTGACTGTTGGTTAATATAACCTTTTCTCAATATGACAATTCGGAATTATGATTGTTGATAATCATGTTATCATTTGAATTATTTTACATAAAAAATTATTTCCATTGATAATTGATTAAAAATAAAAGAATTATGGCCTCAAACTATAGGATCTTTCCTTTTGAAGCACATTTATTAGAATATATGAGGGATTTAGAATCACTAGGGATCTCCGTGGAGCATTCCCAAGATGAATTTACACAATAAAGTCTCACAAAAAATCTACTATGAGAGAATTTCAAGTTAATGGATATTACCACTAGATCATTATTATCTAATACACCCAATGAAAGTACCGTAATCACACATCATACCCATAGAGAGTATGTCGGTGTCATAAGGCATTATGTATTTAGACTATAGTATTATAAAAGATAAATTATCTTCTTTGAATATAAATATAAGTTTCACCAATTCTATTTTTCAAATTAAATTATTTTTAAAAAAATGAATATGAAGAGTATATTTTTTGATATAAAGAAAAAAATTTCATACAAATATTTACATTAAATTTAAATTGTAATAACATTTTATTTTAATGATATATTCTTATAAGATACTATTTTTTAGAACATAAATGATAATGTAATTTAATAATGTCCCATATCATTTTTATAAGGGTTCGAATGTGGATTATCTCTCAAAAACTATTGATTTTAACTTAATAATATTTTCCATTTAAATGATAAAAATTTAATATTTAGAAAATTATTTTTTAAAAAAAATTTATTCAATATTAATATGTAAAAATTCTTTTATAGTAAAATATTGATAATTTTCTAATATAATTTATTTTCAATGAATAGTAATAAATAAATTTTGAATTTTCAAAATGTTTTATGAATTAAAAAAATTAATAATGAAGTAATAATTAATAGAACTAAATCCAAAATGAAGGATAATTTAATTTATAAATATAATATATTTTAAATAATTGAAATGAATTTTTAATACTATAAATTACTTTCCAAAGTTTAAAAATGAAAAAAAAAATCTAAAAACATTATTCTATAGGAAAATAAAATATCCAAGCCAAAAGAAATATAAAATATTTAATTTCCATTTGAAAAATCATATATTTCAAAATCCACCTTCCTAATTTCATAAACCATATGCCAAAAATATGTGTATACGTGTTTGTGTTTTATTTTAAACAACATAAATTTCCAAGGCCTGTATTTTGAAATTACTAAAAAAATCTCCCCATATTTTTCATAAATACCCACCCATTAGTCCATTATTCACTTAAAAAAAGACATTATTCATGGATGACCCCTCAATTTCTCTCTCTATATCCTTTCAATATTGTTTCGAAACATCCAAAATACTATAATTATGATTTAAGAATCTGTCTCACAAGGTAAGGGACTCTCTTACTCTAACATTTTATACAAGAACATCCTAAGTAGTTATTACTATAATTTATAATGTTTTTATGCTATCACACACTTCTGATAACATCATAACTTTCAAAATATTGTTCTACTGATGAGATTCTTCCATTTTCTCTCATTAAACATGTTTCATATACCAATTTGTACACCTGTTATGTTGCAGAAATAAGTCGTTGATTTTTTATGCCTACTTGGTTTTTGAATACCCAATTAAATTATCAATCAATGGTGTTTATATATATGTAATTATAATTTAATGATTGGTTATTTCCATGAATGAAACCAAAAATTCCTTATATTGTGTAAAAAATGTTGAAATTTTCATGTCATTAAATAGTTATGTACTCACTGATTTTATATAAAATCCTTTATATAATATCCACTATTTTTTATGAGATTCTTTACTATGGTATATGATCATTATGGTACATGTGGATTATGTAATATGAAGGCTTATACCTAATAGAACTCCATTTAATTGGGTAAATAATTAATCTTTATAGATGATGTGATTATGATACCTTGTTGAATAACTTTGGTAAAAACATTTAAGGGACATTAGTGATAATCCGAGGTGATGCACTTATGATTATGACATTTTTATTATGTATCCAAATATACATGTCACAAATAAAAAGTTTATTATTATACACTCATGTTATACCTTATTTTAGATACATGATGATATCTCATTTTACATTCCTATTCAAAATCCCTTATAGGGATTTATTCTCACAATTCTCAGTTAATATATGTCCCCAAGAAATCACTTAAAAGGGGGAAAAATATGATATAATATTAAAGTATTATTTCAAGAGTATTAAATAAAAATTATTTTTACATTTTCATTATACACTTAATGTATTATGTAGCTAGTTTCCAATGAAATATATCTCAAAGCGGTCCTTAAAATTTATTAATGTAATATTAAGTTGATGAAATATAATAAAAATTAATTATTAAACATTTATGCCACCATTATTGGTATAAGAGTAAAGGATTAGTTATTTTAAGAATATATTTAAGGCCCCAGCCTTAAAACTTACTTAATCTTGAGTTATTACAAGATTACACATTGAGGATATTTTCAGGTTTAGAGTTTTAGAGAATTAGATCATGAAACTTGCATTACATTCCACATTTAAATAAAGTGGTTACATAAAAGACAGTATTCATTTTTCCCATCAATGGAAACATATTTAAAATAAAACATGGATTCTTCCTTGACACTTCCTTGACATTATCATACCAGGTACCTTTCCCTTGAAATGTGAAAAACATTTCAATAAAACTTTGGATGAACATAAAAAGCTCAGTAAGGGATATAAAAATATTGAAAATAAACATGAGTTCATATATACATAAGAATGAAATCATACTTCAACCATAAAACATAATCACTTTAACATACCTCATCAAAAAATGAATAAATCATAGAAATCATAAGACGTAAAGGTAACTTGAGGCATTCCTAACATTCTTACGTAGGGAGTGACCCTCTTGGTTACATTTGGAATACCCACCACAGTATATTCCCTAAATCTCTTCGGATAAACCTTAACGTTTCACTCCTTCGCGTTACCCAATGCATTGGAGAGATATATCGGGCTTACCTGCCCTTAGTTTATCACAGAACCACCTGTATTCATAAACAATTCCCAATAACCATAGCATAATCATAGAACATAACTTAAGCACAGAAGAAACATAATATTCCCACATTGTAATAACAATGTAACATTTTATGATATTGAAATAATGAATCCATTCTAAAAAACCATTTTCAAAACCATTTAAAACATTTAATAAAGTTATTTTTGAATAAAAGTGTCCCATAACACTTTGAAGCTTTTAACATTTTAAGCCATTAATATCCATATATATAAATCCTTAAAATCATTTTTAAAACATGGATATTAATTAGAAATATTTATAAGAATAAATCATTAAAACATTTAAAATGATATTTTAGTTAAAGTGTTTTTTTAAAAAAATGAGAGACACTTGAATACAATAATTGAGGAATAACATTTAATAAGAAATTTATAATATCATGAGAATAGAGGGATTCATGATATAATATTCCAAAGGACAGTATATAAACCATATAATAGTGAACCGGTGCATAACAACAATGAAGTCTCAGTAGAAATGTAAAATGAGATAAAATCCATAATAATGAAGGTATCCTCAAATCAAGGATAAATCAATCTCATAATTATGTGTGGAAAATATAAATACAACCAATATAATTGGATATTGTGTGTAAAAAAATCAAAGTACATTCACACATATTCAAAGGATGTCATATTCAATAACTACATATTGAACCCAAAGAAATCGAAATTGGGTTAGGAAGTTCCCTTGATAAAATTCGACAGCCTAACGACGTCACATAAAATTTTAGAAAAAGAGTTGATTAGAGAGATAAAGGGTATCTCATCACTTGGACATAAAATTTACATCAATAAGGATATATAAGAACATATCCCAACATTAAAATATGTAAATTAAAAGACCCAACAAAAGAAGTCATTTAAAAAGAGGAGGGTGAAAGGTTCCCTTACCGACTTGGGTATCTTTCCAAACATACACCCCATGAAAGAAGGACAATACAAAATTGATGTAAATACTCATAAATGAAATTATATTACACAAAGAGTAGAATAATGGGCAGTACATATACCACTCAATGGAAATGGTGGAAAATGTAGCACAAATCTCACAGGAATAAAAGTGAGATGAAAAACCCCTTATGAAAACTCGGAAGCCTATCAGCGCCACTTAAAACATCCAATAATGGATTGATGATATCAAATAGGGTCTCTCATCATATTACAATAAAATGTACAGAAGGATGAATATAATAGAACATACCCTATCAAAACAAATAGGAGCTTAAAAGAAGTGACATAAAGGATAGTACTTAAAAGAAAGAGAGAGGTTAGATCTCTTACGAAAATTCGGCAGCCTAACGGTGCCACTCAAAACATCCAAAATGGATTGATGAGAGTGAATAGGGTCTCTCATCATATAAACATAAAAAATAAAGTAATACTAATATAAAATAACAGCCCAATCACAAGAAATATGATCTTAAAAGAAATGACATAAAAGAGTGTACTTAAATAGAAAGAGAGGAGTATGATCCCTTACCTCGGGTCCGACTTGACTCGATCATTCTTTAATCTCCTGAATAATAAACTGGAGTTAATTTATACTTCCTTAAGAACATTTTTTAAGTTAATTATCCCTTTTATATCACTTATTACCATGTCATAAACATTATGTAATCATTTAAGTTAATAATATTTGTTTTGCCGATATTTGGTTCTTAAGTCGAAAGTGGACCTCTTACAATTACATTTTGTTCGTGTGGCCAAATGTTAATTATATCCAGAATTTTATTCATGATGTAGATATAATATATATAATATATATCCTGTATATTCATGCATTTATAATATTACATAACATTTAGAGTTAAGAAATGAAATGCACCGTTCATGGAGACAGTAAGCCGTACGTACGCATGAACGCTACTTCCATTTCTATTTAATATTTAATGGAATTAAAACATAATGATACATAATAGTATTTTAATTCCATTATGGTATCATATATAATATCATTAAATATATCCTATATACGTACCACATATGGTATTAACGAATCAAATCACTTTGAGGGGGCGGTAGTCCACACTTCCTTAAATGAAGATATCATGTTTACCCATAATGGAAAACATAAAGGTATGACATAAATGAAAAATAAATAATCTTAAGTAAAACATAAACATATTATATATCATATATAAATATAGTTTCATCTTAATGGCCACCTTTGAAGGTGTTAGAAGAATGTTGAACAATCATCGTTTCGGGAGGCAGAAATTCGCCATCCACGGAAACAGTAAGTTCTTTAACCATTAGATGTAGGTGTGTGTAAGTGTAGCTTGAATACTTCTTATAACAACATCCTAGTATATTTAATATACTGGATTTGTTACAAATGAAAATAATAAAAAGAGTTTAGGGGGTTGGAGAAATAAAATAAAACAAAAGGACTCAAGTGAAGACATTACCTTAAAATCGGGTAACTTCCATTGATTTGAGCTCAAAGGCTTCCTTGGAAAAGCTTCTGCCCAAAGTGAGGCTTCAAGGAGTTAGAGAGGGATGTGGAGAGACAAAATGCATAGGGGTTGGCCGATCCAAAGGCTTTGGAAGTGTGTGTAAGGAGGTAGAGGTGGGGGCCTTTTATAAGAGGAGAGGAGGGGCACTCTTGGAAAGTAAAGAAATGTTACTTTATATTAGAATGAGTTTCAGATTTTAATGGTCCCACAATGATGTGTTTCGAGGATAGGTGATAAGGGTTCTAAATCCACCCATCCATAGGTTTTGGACAGGTGTAGGTCTTAGATTTTACATTATATTTCCATTTTATTTATATCCATTATTAATGAGGTAATCGCTGCATCATCATGATGTCATAAATAATTTAATAAATTTAATGCCTAAAAATTATAAAAAAATATCATGATGTAGGAAATCCTTTTATATTTCTAATGAATATTTATAGTCAAAATTATCATTTAATTAGACAAAATTAAAAATATTTTACTTAGGTGATACATTCTTTGTTACATTTAACATTCTTTAAAAATAAAAGAGATAAAAAGTCTCTTTCTCACAAAAGTGATTCCATGGGGCCCCCAAGTTTGGCACAAGGCATCCCATGGCCGGCCATGATACAACCAGTATCCTTAGGACACATTTTGTGGTCATTTTCTATTATTATTATATTATCTTATTATCTTTAACTACCCGAATACTCATTAATCTAAATAATTAAAGACAATTACCGTCATTACTATTCATAATGTCCAAAAACAAAAGAGTCTTAATTAAATAATTTTGAAATTCTGATTCCAAATATTTAATTCATTTTAACAAATTCCAAAAACATAAATTGAAATAATTAATTTAAAAAATTTCCCGTTGTCAATACAAATAGCGGGTTTTTTAGAAACAATATTTATGAAAAGTTTGGCACTTGTTTATGCCTAATTCCAAATTGAAATTAATCACAATGACCATCATTGAATTACATGGTAAAAATTTATTCTAATTACACTTTAAAATAAATTAAAAAGATAATATAACCCTATAATTAAATTATATGAAAAAGTAGTTTTGATGTAAAATGCAGTATTTTTGACTATTCATTGAAAAATGAATATTGTCAGAAAAATACAAAAACTTAACCCAAGGTAAATTTCAATGTCCCAATCATAAATAATATGTTTATTTTGAAAAATAGAGATTATAAAATTTTCAAAAAGTGGATTTAAAAGGGGTTCGCCATCAAAGGGCGGTTAATCGGCCTTTTAAACAATATTAGAACGTTTTCGCTTAAAAACTAGATTCATTTGCATTTTTTATCCTCTAAAATTTATTGTAAAGAGTAAAAATATTTGACAAACATATATAATTATTTTTTAGTTAGTTCTGTTCATTCCCTCCATTAAAACGGCTAGGCGTTAACTACCATTTAAAATAATATTATTTTATTATTAGAGTGCAACGTAAGATTCCCAAGAAACTCGTTGTTGCGTGTTGGGTACGCCATCGAGCATAGCATCCCCATTAAAGTAATATTAATATTTTATTGAAAAATATGGATAAATATAAAGCTGTCATATTCTTTATTTACCTGGGGTGTTACATCCTTCCCCCCTTTTGGGAATTGCGTCCTCGCAATTTTAAAATTGAGCTTGGCAACATCCTTGAAAGTCCCACATCGGAACAAGAGTCGGTAAAACAATCACTTTAAAATAAAGAAAGATAAGTACAAAGGTCACCCGAGTTAACCCATACTAGGATTCCAAGTATGAAAATATAGACATGGAGGAGAAACCAAAGGGTCATGTTCTGATGGAGAGTGATAGAAAACATGTTTAGGAGAAAGTTAACCACAAGAAAATCACAAACTTGTGATGGGTTAAACGGTATTTGATTCCCCAGTAGGAAAAGTTATAAGACAAGATTTTTGTTCTAAGTTACTTTTTATTGAGGAATTTATTTATAAGGAAACATAATCACTTATCATGTGGACTTTCAACTTTTATTAGATTCCATACACAAACTCATATTTTCTCCAAAAGACGAGTATTTAGGAAGACTTGTTCACATTAAGAGTACTATAATAAACTTCTAGAGAATAACCTAATCCACAAAATAGAACTATATAATTTCCATGTATTTAGACATTAACCAAAGAAAAAACCAAAAAGGTTAGTACAATATCAGATAATCCAGAAAAGGATAACCCTTTATAAAAAGAAAATCTATGCTTAATCTCCAAAATTTGTCCAACAAAACCCAAAGTTCAACGAAGACCATTCGATAAACAATTTGTCCCTAAAGTTCTTCAAAGTAAACCAAACTAAGTTTGAAACACAAATATTTGAAGGATTTAGTCACATAGTCTTCCAAGTTAAATCGTAACATTTATCTACAAACAACATCAGTTGCTCCTAAAGTCTCATATTGAAAAGTAATTAACCTAATCACATATCCTCCATGATAGGTTAATAATTTCCATAGATAACCCAAAATCAGCTCATTCTAGATTCATAAGATCATCTAACTAAAAAGAATTATTTAAACTAACCAGGGACTTCACGTAGTCCAGTGGTAGGCGATAAATACCAGTTGCACTTTGGTTGAGGGTTCGATTCCCACAGCTTTGTCCGATGCAACGGGTTGTCACACGGTCTGCGTGTTGTCCTTTTTCCAAAACTATATAATTCTCAAATCATTCCCCAAAAATAGATAAAATCATCAAAAATAACCATAACATAATTTAACGTCAATTTTATCTCATGCATTTCACTTCCATCATAACATATAGTAACCCATAATTACCTCAAAATTAAGGATCATATAAACCCAAATGGATCTTTATAACTATGTCCACAAAAGAACTGATAATTATTCCTTGAATAAAATTTTCATATTTTAAACATCAGGGTCACAGATACTATAAAAATTCTTCTAATGTAACCCCATCATCAAAAGAGACTTAATACACTTAAGAATTTCACCATAACTCTTGAAGCCCTTATATGTTGACTTCTTACTCATTCAACATTCTTCATGATCCATTAACCATTCCTTTCCAACTTATTCTGAAATAATTTTTTTCCTACAATCAAAATCATGAGTCATATCCTAAGATTCCAAAATAGGAAAACAAAAGTTATGAAATAATCTATTCATTTGATTGGTCATTGTTAGTTTCATCATCTTCAATCGGAATGGCATTACGTATTGGTAAACGAGTATTTGTACGATATTGGTGATCCCATTAATGAAACTTCTTCATAGGACATGTGTTTTTATAATGACCATGCACACCACATTTAAAACATTCAATTGATCCCTCAGAAAGAAGTTCTTTCCCTTTCCTCGAGTCAACTGGATGCTTCCTTTTTCCAGGGTAGGTTTATTCTTTATGACCTTCATTTCCACATCTATAGCATATTTCTGTCCCTTTGAAACATTTTCCTAGGTGTTTCTTTCCACATCTTTGACTTATAGGTTTTTGAACACACTTACTTTTATGATTGTTACCTGTAGTTCCGTAGGGATTTGTTTCTCGCATATATGATGCCTTAGAGAAATCACCAAGGCTTAGGTGGTTAATCATGACTCCAGATAGTTGGTTGAGGATAAACACAAGAGTTATCATTGCAGCTCCTATATCATTCAGTTGCTCACTCAAAAAACTGTGACAATTTCCATCACATCCACTGTTACTTTGGTTCCTGCTAGATCCAGCCATTTACTAAAACCAAAAAGGTCAGTGTGAGTATATCAACAAAACCATCATGTACTAATGAAGAATTTAACACTAAGATATAATTACTTCTTCACTTTATCTAAAACTAGGACTCTTTCTGAAATCCTCACCATTATGGATATGTCACTTATTCTTAAAGAATACCCTAACCTCTAAATTTATCTAAACCAACCTTTGATACCAACTATAAGGCCCCGGCCTTAATCCTTACCTAATATTGAGTTATTACAAGATTACATATTGAGGATCTTTTCAGGTTTAGAGTTTTAGAGAATTAGATCATGAAACTTGCATTACATTCCACATTTAAAAAAATTGGTTACATAAAAGACAATATTCATTTTTCCCATTAATGAAAACATATTTAAAATAAAACATGGATTCTTTATTGACAATTCCTTGACACTATCATACCAGGTAACTTTCCCTTGACCTGTAAAAAACATTTAAAAAAAATTGGGATGAGCATAAAATGCTCAGTAAGGGATATAAAAATATGGAAAAGAAACATGAGTTCATATATACATAAGAATTAAATCATACTTCACCCATAAAACATAATCACTTTAACATACCACATCAAAACAGGAATAAATCATAGAAATCATAAGACGTAAAGGTAACTTGAGGCATTAATAACATTCTTACGTAGGGAGTAACCCTCTTGGTTACGTTTAGAATACCCACCACAGTATATTCCATAAATATCTTCTGAAAAACCTTAACGTTTCACTCCTTCGCGTTACCCAATGCATTGGAGAGCTATATCGGGCTCACCCGCCCTTAGTTTATCACGGAACCACCCGTATTCATAAACAATGCCCAAGAACCATAGCATAATCATAGAACATAACTTAAGCACAAAAGAAACATAATATTCCCACATTGTAATAACAATGTAACATTTTAAGATATTGAAATAATGAATCCATTCTAAAAAACCATTTTCAATACCATTTAAAACATTTAATAAAGAGATTTTTGAATAAAAGTGTCTCATACCACTTTGAAGCTTTTAACATTTTAAACCATTAATATCCATATATATAAATACATAAAAGCATTTTTAAAACATGTATATTAATGAGAAATATTTATAAGAATAAATCATTAAATCATTTAAAATGATATTTTAGTTAAAGTGTTTTTTAACAAAATGAGAGACACTTGAATACAATAATTATGGAATAACATTTAATCAGAACTTTATAATATCATGAGAATAGAGGGATTCATGATATAATATTCCAAAGGACAGTATATACACCATATAAGAGTGAACTGGTGCATAACAACAATGAAGTCTCAATAGAAATGTAAAATGAGATGAAATCCATAATAAAGAATGTATCCTTAAATCAAGGATAATTAAATCACATAATTAAGTGTGTAAAATATAAATACACCCAATATAAGTGGATATTGAGTTTAAAACAATCAAAGGTCATTCAAACATATTAAAATGATGACATATTCAATAACTACATGTTGAACCCAAATAAATCGAAATTGGGTTAAGAAGTTCCCTTGGTAAAATTCGACAGCCTAACGGCGTCACATAAAATTTTAGAAAAAGAGTTGATGAGAGAGATAAAGGGTATCTCATCACTTGGAAATAAAATTTACATCAATAAGGATATATAAGAACATATCCCAACATTATAATATGTAAATTAAAAGACACAACAAAAGAAGTCTTTTAAAAAGTGGAGGGTGAAAGGTTCCCTTACTGACTTGGGTATCTTTCGAAACATACACCCCATGAAAGAAGGACAATACAACATTGATTTAAATAATCATAAACGAATGTATATTACAGATATAGTAGAATAATGGGAAGTACATATACCACTCAAAGGAAATGGTGGTGAATGTAGCACAAATCTCACGGGAATAAAAGTGAGATGAAAAATCTCTTACGAAAACTCGGCAGCCTATCAGCGCCACTTAAAACTTCCAAAAATGGATTGATGAGATCAAATAGGGTCTCTCATCATATTACAATAAAATTTATAGAAAGATGAATATAAAAGAACATTCCCCATCATAACAAAGAGGAGCTTAAAAGAAGTGACAAAAAGGAGAGTACTTAAAAGAAAGAGAGAAGTTAGATCTCTTACGAAAATTCGGCAGCCTAACGGCGCCACTCAAAATTTCTAAAATGGATTGATGAGAGAGAATAGGATCTATCATCATATAAACATAAAAAATACAGTAATAATAATATAAAATAACATCCCAATCACTAGAAATATGAGCTTAAAAGGAATTACATAAAAGAGTGTACTTAAAAAGAAAGAGAGGAGTAGGATCCCTTACCTCGGGTCCGACTTTACTCGATCGTTCTTTAATCTCTTGAATAATAAACATGAGTTAATTTCTACTTCCTTAAGATCCTTTTTCAAGTTCATTATACATTTTATATCACTTATTACCATGTCATAAACATTATGTAATCATTTAAGTTAATAATATTTGTTTTGTCGATATTTGGTTCTTAAGTCGATAGTGGACTTCTTAAAATTACATGTTGTTCGTGTGGAAAAATATTCATTATATCCATAATTGTATTCATGATGTATATATAATATATATAATATATATCTAGTATATTCATGCATTTATAATATTACATAACATTTAGAGTTAAGAAATGAAATGCACCGTTCATGGAGACGGTAAGCCGTACGTACGCACGAACGCTACTTCCATTTATATTTCATATTTAATGGAAATAAAACCTAATGATACAAAATCGTATTTTAATTCCAGTATGGTATAATATATAATATCATTAAATATATCCTTTCTACGTACCACATATGTTATTAACGAATCAAATCACTTTGAGGCGGCGGTAGTCCGCACTTTCTTAAATGAAGATATCGTGTTTACCCATAATGGAAACCATAAAGGTATGCCATAAATGAAAAATAAATAAGATTAAGTAAAACATAAACATATTATATATAATATATAAATATATTGTCATCTTAATGGCCACCTTTGAATGTGTTAGAATAATGTTGAACAATCATCGTTTCGGGAGGCAGAAATTCACCATCCACAGAATCAGTATGTTCTTTAACCATTAGATGTAGGTGTGTGTAAGTGTAGCTCGAATACTTCTTATAAAAACATCCTAGTATATTTAAGATAATTTATTTGTTACAAAAGAAAATAATAAAAAGAGTTTAGGGGGTTGTAGAAGTAAAATAAAACAAAAGGACTCAAGTGAAGACATTACCTTAAAATCGGGTAACTTCCTTTAATTTGAGATCAAAGGCTTCCTTGGAAAGGATTATGCCCAAATTGAGGCTTCAAGGAGTAATATAGGGATGTGGAGAGACAAAATGGGCAGGAGTATGCCGAGCCAAAGTCTTTGGAAGTGTTTTTAAAGAGGTAGAGGTGGGGGCCTTTTACAAGAGGAGAGGAGGGGCACTCTTGTAAAGTAAAGAAATGTTACTTTATATTAGAATGAGTCTCGGATTTTAATGGTACCAAATTGATGGATAGGTGATAAGGGTTGTAAATCCACCCATCATATATGTTTTGGACATGTTTAGGTCTTAGAGTTTACATTATCTTTCCATTTTATTTAAATCTTTTATTAATGAGGTAATCGATCCATCATCATGATGTCATAAATAATTTAATAAATTTAATGCCTAAAAATAATAAAACAAATATCATGATGTAGGAAATCATTTTATCTTTATAATTATTATTTATAGTCCAAAATATCATTTATGTAGTCAAAATTATAAATATTTTACTTAGGTGATACATTCTTTGTTACATTTAATATTCTTTAAAAATAAAAGAGATAAAAAGTCACTTTCTCACAAAAGTGATTCCATGGGGCCCCCAAGATTGGAACAAGGAATCCCATGGTCGGCCATGATACAACCAGTAGCCTTAGGAAACATTTTTTGGTCATTTTTTATTATTATTATATTATCTTATTCTCTTTAACTACCCGATTACTCATTAATCAAAATAATTAAAGATAATTATCGTCGTTACTATTCATAATGTCCAAAAACAAAAGAGTCTTAATTACATAATTTGGACCTTCTGATTCCAAATATTTAATTCATTTTACCAAATTCCAAACACATAAATTGAAATAATTAATTTAAAAAACTTCTCGTTGTGAAAACAAATAGCGGGTTTTTTAGAAACAGTATTTATGAAAAGTTTGGCACTTGTTTATGCCTAATTCCAAAGTGAAATTAATCCCATTGACCATAATTGAATTACATGGTAAAAATATATTATAATTAAACTTTAAAGCAAATTAAAAAGTTAATATAACCATATAATTAAATTATATGAAAAAGCAGTTTTGATGTAAAATGCAGTATTTTTCACTATTGATTGAAAAATGAACATTGTCAGAAAAATACCAAAAATTAACTCAAGGTAAATTTCAATGTCCCAACCATAAATAATATGTTTATTTTGAAAAATAGAGCTTATAAAATTTTCAAAAAGTGGATTTAAAATGGGTTCTCCATCAAAAGGCGGTTAATCGACCTTTTAAACAATATTAGAACATTTTCGCTTAAAAACTGGATTCATTTGCATTTTTAATCCTCTACAATTTATTGTAAAGAATAAAAATATTTGACTAACATATATAATTATATTTTAGTTATTTCTGTTCATTCCCTCCATTACAACAGCAAGGCATTAACTACCATTTAAAATAATATTTTTTTTATTAGAGTGCAACGTAAGATTCCCAAGAAACTCGTTATTGCGTGTTGGGTACACCATCGAGCATAGCATCCCATTTAAAGTAATATTAATATTTTATTCACAAATATGGATAAATATAAAGATGTCATAATCTTTGTTTACCTGGGGTGTTACAATATATGACTAGAAAAATTAGTAAATTTTGTTTGTATAATTTTAAATACAAGAAATATCACAAACAATTTTAAGAGTATAGAGTGTGTTGTTTTTTTAGAACATATCTCTATGTATAGATACAGAGAAGTAGATGGGGTTGTGTAAAATATGTACATAGGTTTGATAACCTTGAAAGGTCTTTTGGGGTATTTACTCGACCTATTATTTGAGTATTAAAAAATATTCATAAGGTTGCACACCTAGATAGACCATCCAATGTAATATAATTTGGTTAGTCACTAATTTTTAACAATTCATTATGAAGGATATATTTTTAAGTTTTTTAAATATTGATGTTAAAATTTTAGAAGTGTATTAATATAATATTTTAGGATTTTAAATTCTTATATAATTATTATATCAATATTTCCAATAGTAAAAAAATTTCACTCAGGTTGTCTTCTTGTACAAAAATTCTAGGGAATATAAGTACTAATGTAAATATCATTTACAAAGTAAAATGCTTTGAAAAATTCCTAATAATATGGGAATCATAGTTTAAAAATTTATTATGATGATGAATAAGTTATATTAGGTTAATAATCAATAACTGAAACCATGGGGAGAATATATATTCACCAAGGTAGTAATAACTATATATTTAATCCTTCATGTATCAATGAACATCTCTTTTTAGTGGAACCTATGATCCACTAATTATGGAAAAGTGGTTCAATAATGTAAAAAATATTTTTTTTGTTCTCTATTTTTAAGTGATGGAGAAAGTTACATTGGATGTTTAATTCATAGAGGTAAATACAATCATTGTTGGACAGAAATCAAGAACAAGAATCCAGTAGATGAGGTAGAAGTTGTTGTTTAGGAAGACTTTAAAAAAAATATTTTCCAAAAATATTTTTCCAAATAAACATTGAATTTAAATGGAATTGAAATTTTATGGTTTTAAAAATGGATAGCAAATCAGTTTGATGTTTTGATATGAACATTAAAAATCTAATGTAAATCTCTTTAATCATTATCATTAATTCTGATGGGAATATTAGTCGATTCCATGGTGGACTAAGATATCATCCATGGAAATCGATAGAAATCCAAGGACTTTATTTTTATACGGAAATATTTCAGTGTTAACACAAGGTAAAAATGTATAATGGAGATATATAGTGTCCTTGTGTACTCAATGATAAGAATATGAGGATGAAAAAAAAATTTCGAACTTTTTTTGCCATAATATGGATGCAGTTAAAAAATAAATTACCATGTGCGACATGTGTGAGAATATCATTAATGGAATTGTTTACATGGGAGAGGAATATGTCAGAAGTCTATAAGTTATTCTAATGTAGCTCTAATGTTTCATGGATATGTCAAGCCTTAATATATTAATTCCAATGAAAAAGTGAAGACGATGCAAGTACAAGTCATACAATGCATCATATGTGGGGAGCATGAATTTTTTTTCACCATTGTCCAAATCAAAAGATAATAGTGGGATACCAAAATTAACCCTAAAATATTTCATGTGATAAGTTGTGATTTTGAAATAAAAATTCCTAAATATGAGGATAAAAATGATGTCATGTTAGGTACACTGATCATGCACACTAAGTCATCAAGTACATTGTTTGATTCCAATTCTATATATTTAGTTATTTCATTTATATTGGTAGTTCACTTCAAATTAAAACCTAAACTTTTAATGGTGTAATTATTAGTTAAATATCCAAGATAAATTATTCATGACTTGAGGATATAGTGGGATTCACCGATTAACCTTGGTAAATTCACTTTACCCACAATCATGGTTGTCCTTCCTATTGTGGATATTGGTATAATAGTTGGGATGGATTTGTTTTCGACGTGTAATTCCAAGATATACTATAGAAGACATAAAATATTATTTTTATTGAAGATATAACCAATAATTATGATCAAATGAGAGATAACCAAGATCATGTCATATCATGAACCACCACCTATTTCCTTCACTATGAAAATTATTGGTGAAAAGTGGAAATAGTGAATTTATAATTATAGGATGTGTATAAATTATTCATAAATACATTGATATATTTCCCAAATATTTTCCTTTACCTACCCTATAAATATATTTATAATTCTTTATTCAACCCATTCTTAGATTTGAGGCAATATAAAAGATCTCGTATAGAATACAATATATAGATTAAGATTAATTAAGGAATAAAAATTCAAGATACATTGGATAAGGGTTTTATTCGACCACTTGTGTCACCTTGGGGACCAAATTTCCTCTCTATGATGAAGAGGTATAGATTAATGTAGTTATGAATTTATTATAGATAACTTAATGGGATCACCGTGAATATAAAATACCGTTTTTCCAAGGATTGATGATTTTTTACAAGGTAAATGAGGATAAATTATTCTTAAAGATTGACCTTTGTTCAAGTTATATTTATCAAATTTTTAATAAATAACATATCTCAAATAATAACTTACAAAAAATATATATACATAATTATTTTTTATTCTCTTTTTCATGACTAATACAGCTATCATTTTTATGGATATGATTAATAGATTCTTTAGGGACTACCTTGATAAATCTATGGATGCTTGTATTAATGATATACCAATATAGTAGAAAATTCAGGTGGATCATGAGGATTTTTTGAGGGTGTTTTTAAAAACAATGGGGAAAGATAAATTTTTTGTAAATTTATAAAACCTGAGTTTGGTTTAAAAAAATTACATTATTTGGACAAACTGTGACCCATGAAAAAATATTAGTTAATCAAGAAAAAAAATGATTTTGGAGGAGTGTCATCGACCTATAATGGTAAATAATATTGATATTTTCCTTCTTATAGTGGTATAATCTATAAATATTGTTAAAAACATATCAATGATTCTTAATCCACTAACATTGTTAACTTTAAAAGGATATATGTTTATCAATCAATAATGTTTTAAGAATGATTTCCTAAACTAAATAAGAGGTTGGTTATTGAGCTTGTGATAAATTTACCCTTTAATGGGAAATGATTTTTCATTTATAGTGATGAATCCTTTAATGGTCCTGTATGTGTACTTAGTACTCCTACTTGATCAACATTGAGCATGATAATCACAAAATTTTTCCAAGATTAAATCTTATTTTGTAACTTTTCATCATCTATCTATTATTTATTAATCTTTTCAAGAAACGATGGTTAAAAAATAATTTGGTATAATATAAAAAAAATACCTTATAAGTTTCATTTCCATCTTTACCAATACTTTATTTATGGTTCTCATTCATTCCCAATAATTGAAAAACACTGGGGTATTTTCTACTAAATAAATCATTAACATATTATTATTTTACTAGGTAAAATGAATTGAAAAATCATTTTCCTCAAGAATGTTAAAGAACATCCATTGTATAATGTTCATTTCTATTTAGTGAATATATAATTCACATTTTTGTGGTCTCTCTTTTTATCAAAACTATCTTTATAAAGATAATGTCTCCATATCTTTCGAGCAAAGAATATGGTATCTAACTCTAAATCATGTGTATGATGATTTTTATCATGAGGTTTCAACTATTAAGACATATCTGAAATAACCTGGTTAGACACCCTGAGTACATAACCAGGACCATTCAAGGATTCATTACTATAAATGAAAAATCATTTCCCATTAAAGGGTAAATTTTTCACAAGCTCAATAACCAACCTCTTATTTAGTTTAGGAAATCATTCTTAAAACATTGTTGATTGATACACATAAATCCTTTTAATGTTAACATTGTTATTGGATTATGAATCATTGATATGTTTTTAACAATATTTATAGATTATACTACTATAAGAAGGAAAATATTAATATTATTTACCAATATAGGTCGATGACACTCCTCCAAAACCATTTTTTTCTTGATTCACTAATATTTTTTCACAGGTCACAGTTTTTCCAAAGAATATAATTTTTTTAAACCAAACTCAGGTTTTCTAAATTTACAAAAAAATTAATTTCCCCATAGTTTTTAATAACACCATAAAAAAATCCGCATGATCCACATGAATTTTCTACTATATTGGTATATCATTAATACAGGCATCCATAGATTTATCAAGGTAGTCCCTAAAGAATCTATTTATCATATCCATAAAAATGATAGATGTATTAGTCCCGAAAAAGCGAATAAAAACTAATTATGCATATATATTTTTTGTAAGTTATTATTTGAGATATGTTATTTATTAAAAATTAGATAAATATAACTTGAACAGAGTTCAATCTTTAAGAATGATTTAACCTTATTTAGCTTGTCGAAAAATCATCAATCCTTGGAAAAATTGTATTTTATATTCAATGTGATCCCATTAAGTTCTCTATAATAAATTCATAACTACATTGATCTATACCTCTTCATCATAGAGAGAAAATGTGATCCACAAGGTTACACGATTGGTCGAATAAAACCCTTATCCAATGTATCTTGAATTTTTATTCCTTAATTAATCTAAATCTATATATTGTATTCTATAAAAGATATTTTATATTGCTTCGAATCTAAGAATGGGTTGAATTAAGAATTACACATATATTTATAGGGAAGGTAAAGGAAAATATTTGGGAAATATATCAATGTATTTATGAATAATTTATACACATCCTATAATTATACATTCACTTTTTCCCCTTTTCACCAATAATTTTCATAATGAAGGAAATAGGTGGTGGTTCATGATATGACATGATCTTGGATATCTCTCTTTTGATGATAATTATTGGTTATCCCTTTAATAAAAATAATATTTCATGTCTTCTATAGTATATCTTGGAATTACACGTTGAAAACAAATCCATCCCAACTATTATATCAACATCCACAATAGGAATGATAACCATGATTGTTTGTAATGTGAATTTACCAAGGTTAATCAGTGAATCCCACTATATCCTCAAGTCATTAATAATTAATCTTGGATATATAACTAATAATTACACCATTAAAAGTTTAGGTGTTAATTTTAAGTGAACTACCAATAATAATGAAATAACTAAATATATAGAATTTGAATCAAACAATGTACTTGATGACTTAGTGTACATGATCAGTGTACCTACCATGAAATCATTTTTATCCACATCTTTAGGAATTTTTATTTCAAAATCACAACTTATCACGTGAAATATTTTAGGGTTGATTTTGGTATCCCACTATTATCTTTTGATTTGGACATTGGTGAAAAAATTCAAGCTCCCCACATATGTTGCATTGTATGACTTGTACTTGCATCGACTTCACTTTTTCATTGGAATTAATATATTTAGGCATGACATATCCATGAAAATTTAGAGCTAAATTAGCATCACTTATAGACTTCTGACAAATTCCACTCCCATGTAAACAATTCCATTGATGATATTCCCACACATGTCGCACATGGTAATTTAATTTTTAATTGCATACATTTTATGGAAAAAAAATTCTAAAATTTTTCTTCATCCTTATATTCTTATAATTGAGTACACAAGTACACTATATATCTCCATTATAAATTTTTACCTTGTGATAGCACTGAAATATTTCCATATAAAAACAAAGTCCTTGGATTTCTATCGATTTCCATGGATGATATCTTAGTCTACCAAGGAATCGACTAATATTCCCATGAAAATTAATGATAATGATTAAAGTGATTTAAATAAGATTTTTAATGTTCATATCAAAACATCCCACTGATTGGTTATCCATTTTTGAAATCACATAATTTCAATTTCATTTAAATTCAATGATTATTTGGAAAAATATTTTTGGAAAATTTTTTTTTTTGAAGTCTTCCTAAACAACAACTTCTACCTCATCCACTGGATTCTTGTTCTTGGAAAAATTGGAATATTTAGGATTCATAATTTATTATATTATTAATAATATTAGATATTTTTATGAGGTATAAAAGAGTACAAAAGGTGAGTTCTCATTTAAAAAGATTACCTCTTCTTCAAAATGTCTCTTATAGATCTCCTCTAAAGGACTCTAGAGTTGTTCATTTGGGAATAAAAATAAACTCTATAATGTGTATTGGGAATATTATAATATTATTTGGTATTTTTTCACTAGATATAAGACTCTATGTGGCGAAATTAGATGAGGGAAGAGGTTTCCTTCATAATGAATGTACACGGTACTTTTGGAATTTCTCAAAAAATTAAATTATAATAATTTATATATCAATTAATTTACCTCCAAATAGAAATTTAATTGAATATAATGTGGGATAGAGTGATAATACTATAAAAATATACTATAGAAATTTCTATTTCTAATTTTAAACCTTTTCCTTTTTAATACCCATTAGTAGGCATATTTTAATTTTAACTAAGGAAACAACATTTTCAATATTAAAAGGTGGATATTATTATATATAAGGTTTTAATTGAACCAAAAATGGTAAATTTTGGATATTTCAGAACATAATTTATCCTCTTTGTAATTATGGTTTTAATTATTTTTAACAAATTTTAAAAGGAATTATTTTCGTAAAATATCATTACTTTCCATTCTGAAACTCTTCATTACATTGTCATTTTGAAAATAAATACACCAATATATATCTGATCCAATTAATTTAATACACCCCAAATACATAATTTTTCCCTATAAAATTATTTTTAATTTTAATATTCTTAATACCACATAATTGAGGTTTTCATTAATTGAATAATTATTGTGTCATAGTTGTGTAATTATTTATGATAATTATTTCTTCACTAAAATTTAAAAACATCCATAATATATATAATCCTTTTATATATAATAATAATATATATAGTTTAAAATATATTCTATTTTAACTCTTATTAAAAATATTATATGTATTAAAAGTTAGAATGTGACATTATGTCACTCTCTGTGATTTTAATAATATCCTAGTCATTTTCATAAAAATCGTTCCATTAAATGATTCAATTTACAAAATTATGTGTTAAATGTATAATTAAATGATTCCAATAAATATTTCTCATAATATAGGGTAATTATAGAATATTTATAATATTATATTTACCCTTAATTACATATTTTACCCATAACCTTAGTAATATAAAGTACTAATGTTACTATTTATACTATCCGAAAATAAAAGGGACAAGTTCAATAAATTTGTAACTTATAATTATAATTATGGAACCCATTTTTTAAAATAAAAAACACATAAATGGATATGATTAAATTAAAATTAATCATGTAGACTGGGTGAGAAAATGGGTTTTTTAAGTTAAAATGTTAAAAAGATTAAAATGTTTTTATATAAAAAATCTATGTATAATTGATAAAAATAACCTAAATTGGATTAAATGATATAAAATATTTCAAAATGTATTTTATAACAAATATAAAATACAATTTTACACTATAAATTATTTATATGAACAAATTATTTTCAATTAAAATCTTGTATTTTTTATTATTCATCAAAAGGTGAAACTTATCAGAAAAATACCAAAAATTAAACCAAATTGAATTTTTATATCCCTATTTAAAATTAGAAGTTATTTTTTTCAAATATAATTTTTAATACTGTCATAATTCAGTTTTAAAATAATTGATCTATTGAAAGTGGATAAAAATGCATTTAGAAAAAATATAGTTTTTTAACCTAAAAACAAGATTTATTATGTCCCTAAAACACATAGGATGAATGCTAAAATTTTTATTTAATATAATATATAAATTTAATTTTTATATTCAATGAATATATATTATTTTATTTTTTTGGATTAAAACATACTTGTGCAAAATTAAATAGTTTTTTAGAAAAGAACAATTTCTTTTTATATTCAAATGGGTTTTCTAATTTATAATTAATTTGTCCCCAATCAATTAATAATATATAAATCAATAAAATATATTTTAGTAATTAATTTAATCTTGTTTAAACCAACCATTCCAATGGATATTTTATAAATTTACTATTTAAATAATCAAAATAATAAAATGATCTTTCGTAGAAACTCAGTGTTGCGTGTAATGAAATCTATGAAGGTATTTTTTTCTGTGTAGAACATGAATAACATGTTGTACCATGATATTAAAGGTATCAAGGAAATCATATTATTAATAATAATCATAAAAACCTCATGGTGTTTCATTCTTCCCCCCTTAAAATGAATTTCTCCCTCAAATTTCTTTTAGCTCATCAAAGTTTTAATACATGAAAGTTAATTTCATATAAGCGACATCATAAAAATGTATACTAAAAATTAATTTTAAATATAATGTTTAGAACATAATCATTAACCAAAGTAACTCATGACTAGGTTTCCACAAATGCGAACATATGTAGAAAGTGAAATCATTGACATAAAAGAGAAATATAGCATCCAATTTATCATAGAGAGTGACATAGAACATTTTTAAGATAAATATAATAACCACAATCTAATAATAACAAAAAAGCCTGAAAATTATCTTTGATATCATCAAAAATGATGATATTAGGGAAAAATTATATCTCAATACCCTTTTTCTAAGTGTTGATGAATGTTCCTAAAAAGATATACTTAAATGATTTCCGGACAACCTCACTGTTTATTGATCCTTGATAAATTTTCACATCATCTCTTATTCTTGGAAAATATGAAGTCAAAATTGTAATTCCTAAAAAACTAGTACATCATAACATACATAATGGGAAGAAATGTAATTCCTTATATATCTAGTTATTATCCCAATAGAATGGTTATAATTTATTATCCATTGTGTATAAATCTTTATATTACAAAGAATTAATCTCTATAACATAATTCAAATTTCAATGTACACAATTTATTAATTGGTTAGACTTCCCAAAGAAGGTCAATAAAATTATCATTTATCCCTACAGATCATGATATAGATTTTAATAGTAATATACCAAACATGTTAACATCATTACCATGTATTCTCTTGAAACATTGTAATAACATGAATTACCATAAAACATTCGTGAAACATGAATTCTTTCAAAAATTAACTCTTTCCATTTACCATAAATCATAAAATTATATAAACATAATCAATGGATTCATAAACCACCATGTTATTTTATCTCTCTAGACATCATCAATATTATCCCAATTAATTTCTCACAATCAAATATCTTTGTATTTAATTATCCCAATATCATGAATATATTAAGGGTTATACTTCCCTTAATCATGTTCTTTCCAAAAATATCATCTTACAATCGCAATAACTTTTCATGGTTACCAGTACCATTTAGCATATGGTCTAAAATCATTAAAGAAAAACTATAGTGGACAAGTAATTCAATGATTCATTATTCTATAATTCCAAAAAATTACTTCTACAACATTATTCTTGAATTAAATTACATAAACAGTCAATCATTCCATTGCTTCATTATCATAATCCACATCAGCAATAGTGATCTCATAATATTTCCCATCGTATTTGTATTCAAGAGGTTCCTAATGTCGATCATCATTGTTAAACTTAGTCTTTGGGAACTACTTAGCATAATTCCCACTTTATTTACACTAAATTAACTAATGTGATGGTGTTTCATTAGTTGGAATTCTATTTTCCTTCATATCATTAGCCTACCAATTAATCACCTTTTGAGAATCATGAGTATTATGTCCTGGCATTCCATATTTAAAAAACCTCTTAGTTCTATTAAAACACTTTATGTATTGTTTCTTATAACATTTTTAGCAAGTATATAGTTGTAATTTTTTTCCACCATGTCATTTATTCATGTTTTCAAGAGAATAGATCTTTATTTTCATTTTAAAATCACAGTAATGCTTGGTATCTCAAATTTCTATTTCTACTTTATGTGAACATAAATCAATTTCATTATAGGAACTGAAGTATCTTATAGATAATTCCTATTAATGACTTGGTTTTAAGACAATGAATAAGAGGTAAACATAAATTTTAGGTTGGATAATAATTCTAGAAGAATAACTCATAGGCCTTATAATCATTCTTCATATGTTCCAACAGATTCATTATGATTTTTATTTAACTCAAGGAAGTCCTTTTTGATATTCCTATGAATAATATGAGGAAATTAATTATTAGAAAAAGGTCTTGAATTTATCCCATTCCATTGAGTCGATTTTTATAATATTTACACATATTAATGATAAGATTTCACTATTTATCTAAATCACCTTCCAAATGAAAGATAGAAAAAATGAATTTCTCAGGAGCTAAAAATTGGATAACTGAAAATATCGTTTCAGAGGTGCTGGTCCATTTCTCTACCACTAGTAAAACATAAGACCCACTGAAAGAAGCAGTATTATCTAAAAAACCAAGCATGAAATACATGTATGTTTCATTTCATTTTCATAAGACCTAATACATTACACAGATATACACCCAAATACCATATTAGTTTATCATCTTTGGAATCATGGAGCATAATCATCTAACTTGCTGAAAGATCATTAACATCTCATGTGAGGACCCAAACCCAGTTGTTTGGAGCTAGTGCCCTATTTTATTACATTTACATATAAACAAGGAATATTAATCCTGAAGTACTGAGTAGTTTTGTAGAATTTTAAATAGAATATATACATACATTCAACATTACAACATAAGAGAAAAAAATTTGAAACTATTTTGACAACATCCATAACTAGTAGTTTATTTGTGCATTTCATTCATAATATACCTCTTCATGTCCTAGTAAAATGAATCATAAGAAAGGGGTGAGCTAAAAATATTATTTAGGGTAAGAAGTACGGTAGAATATATTACAAACATAAACATTGGGCATAGTGAATAACTAAAAACACATGCCTTTAAAATGAACTTCAACACATTATGGAAGAAATAAAAACTGAATAAATAATTCCATAATAAAGAATAATCATGGGTATTATACTAGTCAAATAACCCCATGAACATTTAATTACATGTTTCATAACGAGGGAATCCATAATTTCGGACATCAGAGACATACCATCAAGGCCTTGTACCAAGACCTTAAATAATCATTTTTTCAAGGCCTTGTGCCATGACCATAGTTTCTCTAATGATACCTACCGATGCATAGGGAGAATATATAAGTACCCACCCATTACTTATTAAGTCTAATTCATTCATCATATAAATAGATATAATTATAACCAACATATATATTCATGTTGAAACTAACATCTAAAATGTAAATAACTTTCCCCGAACATTATGCATGAACACTAACCATCCTGGGTTAATTGGTGAATGGTTTTAAGATATTAAATCCATAATCAAACTAATAATAAACCATTAAATTAAATTTGGTATATGATATCACACATAATAATCAACAATAGTGTTAAAATAGATGAATATACTCTTATAAAATCATCGAATAATTATTGAGATAAATACTCTTATACATTGAAAAGAAGAGTCGTTTTGGAAAAAAATATTTATAAAAATATAAGTTTCATAAGATGGTATTTTTAAAATAAAATAAGTAATTTAATATATATAATTGTTTATAATAATAGATAATAAATTTACCTTGTAAATATTTAAGAATTTGAAAAATTCCCTTTAATCGGGCTTGTATTTCGGGAAGAAGTTTTTACAGATCATTTTCAAACATATAGCTCCCCAAAAAATAATTTAAGATTATGGTTGGTACACATATATAAAAACTGATAACAGAATATATTTAGAGTAAATATAAAAAATAATAATTTAATTTTTGTAAGTAGATAATAAGAATAACCCAAATGAAAATAGAGGTTTAGGTAGAAACCCCTTACCATAAGTCTGAAGGTGTTCCTCACTTGATCTAAATGACCATAATAAAATAATTTAGGTTCATTAATTAATAATTTTAAAACATATTTTTCTTATAATTTATATTTTTTAACCTTATTATGTTCACTCATATCCTTTGACGGGTTAAGAGATTCAATTACATTGTTTGGGAGTGTTTTCTACCTTGGTTTTCTTGATCGGTTTACCTATATTCTTGTACGGATAAACATATATAATTAGAATGGTTTTCCATAATAATAGTTTTTTGTTATTAGTGAAAAACTATAATATTTCATGGCTATAAAAAAATTAGTTATTGGCAGTGAATATTAATCATTATATAAAACGTTAATGACAATTGTTTGGGTCAATTGGTAGTTTTTGATCACAATGAACCCATTTGATTATATAAACTAATATAATGTGATAAAAAAGATTATAGGACTATACATAAGTTATAATACATGAATTATAGTCTATTTCAACCATCAAATTTTTTTCATGAAAATAGTTGAAGATAGTAATATAAATTGAAAATTTGTCATCAATGTATGTGATAAATTAACACATCTGGAATGTTGTTCTAATTTCTAATATAATAGAAGGGGAAAAAAGATATGATAAATATTAGTTTCCTTATCATAAAAAAATATAGTACATGTAAATCCTTGGAGTCATCAAACATTTGAATGAATAAATATCAGCAATGAAAAATAAAAGAAAGTAACATGAAATAAAAAAAATGAAATGAAGAATTTACCTCTTAGAGTAATAATCCTTAAGAGCCTCTATAGGGGAGAGGATTTGGTCTTATAATGAGACTGAGGGCTTTTGGATGTGGGGTAGAAGTTTGGTAGGATATTTGAAAATAAATTAGGCAAGTCACAATGCTTGAGATGAGTGAAGATAAGAGGGATTGAGGGGGGTTATAGTGGAGGAGAGGAGGGTGTTCCCATTATTTTACTCATTATTTTATTATTTTGCCAAAGAAAAACAATAGTATTGATTAATGTGACCATGAACAATAATATGTTCATGTGAGTACAAACCAAGTGTGCCTAGTTTTCTATGATTCTAGGAATAGTTAATTTAACAGATAATGTTTATATATGGTAAATAACCATATTATATTATTCATGAAAAATTTTAGTATTTGAGAAAAATCCAAAAAAAGTCACACTAAAAATTATTCAATGTGTAGTACTCAAAAATCAACTCCATTTTTTTAAAATAATTATCCTAATATTATTAGTTAAATATTTAAATAAAATCATAATTTATTTGTAAAATAATTATATTAAAACTATAATTTGTTTTATATCACCTTAAAATTTTTATCAAGATTTCATTATCTTATAACGTTAAGAAAATAAAATAATAATATGATTTACTATTTATAAGGATCATATTACTATTCATATTACTATTCATATTACTATTCATATGGGTATTTTACTATTCACAAAAAAGTAAGTTTTTCTTATTAGAGTCTAAATATCTTATATGATGCAGTTATGCATGTCAGTTTTTTAAAATTCATATCACTGACTTAGAGAAATTATGTTAACTATCTTGGTTATAATTTTTTTTTTGATCTATAGACTTAGGGTTTCATGTATTAAATATTAAATTTATTTTAAAAAACATCAGTTGTTATATTATCCACTCCTTACAAAACTTTCATCCTCAAAATTACCAGAATGTTACCTCACTAAAAGATTTGGTTAGTTTATCATCATAAGATCCTTAGGATCCCATGTTGCCTATTTAATTTTATTATTTTTTCAATGTATCTTTACTATTAAAGTAGTCTGATTCCTCAACACTCGTGCTTTAGTGTCCATAATCTAGATAGTCTCTTTATAGTAAGATAGGTTAGGTTTTAATTCTATACCTTCATATGTGAGGACATGAATTGGGTATGACATGTACAATAATGTGAAACTATATTATACCAATAGATTGAAACTGTTGGGATAGGCCCCAAAACTGTTGGGTTTTTGGGCATTGCAATATCCATATACCAATGATTTATATTGAACTGTTGCTATAGTGATCCTGAAATAGATATATCCAAATGGTTTAAGTTGAACTGTTGGTTAATCCCTATACCAATGGTTGGAAACCATTGGGATAGAACTTTACCAATGATATTCAACCGTTGAAATACCTTTATCCCAATGTTAAGAATTGATACATGGAATAATTTGAATGGTTTAGCTTTAACTGTTTGAAAAACAGGCATGCTTACATACTAAATACCAATGGTTCTATTAAACCATTGGTATACACATGATTACATACTTAATACAAATAGTTCAGTTGAACCATTGGTATACTCAAGAATTCATACTTAATATTAAAGTACAGTTGAACCACTGGTTGGAACGCAAAATAGGCTTCTAGCAGCCTTCCTTCTATCCATTAGTAAGTATCTCACTCACCATCCTATAGCTGGCAGCTCACAGGGAAGCATACTAAGGAAAAACACCTTATAAGTATAACAAAATACAGATAATCACAATTTCATTTCTATTCAAATGGAAAAATATGATGAAGAGACTTGTGGCCTTAAATGAAGACATACAGAAGATGGGTACCATGATGAAAGAAAAGAGTTACATACTTTACAAAATTACACACCAAGATAGAAAATAAATAGTTATAGAGAAATATTTGATGAAAATTATTTTCTCTATCAAAATTGAGAAAAAATAGATAATATTAATAGAAATTAAATTTAAACCAAATTGAAGTAGATAAAATTCATCTAAAGGATAATGATCAAAATTTTAGGCAGCTTAATATAAATTTCTATCTATCAAAGGAAAAATAGATTCTAAAAATTTTCTATATGGAATCCATAATATGTAGATAATTCTATGCTCCAAATCTAAAAATTTAAAATAAAGGAAACAACAATATCATATCTAGAAGAGTAGAGTCTAAAAGAAAAGTGTAAAAAAATAACACATTTGTGGATGAATTTGGCACTTCATTTTCAAATGTGTTAAAGATAAAAATCTCAATATTGGAAGGAAAATTGTTCTGTATACATCTTTATTCGGTTACTACTATATGAGGTATAAATTTCATAGAAATATATATATATGTTCTAATATAATTCATGTTAAAATAATGTGGGAATAAGATTCTTAACTTTATGTAGGTAAAATATTTTTACTAGTATAGTGGAAAAAAATTCTAATCACACCAAATGAATAGAATCACAATCGATCACAAAGGTAAAAGTCATACTAGTCTGGTCAATATCTCATAATAGATAGTTAAGATATTTACCAATAAAACAAAACAAATATGAATAACCTCAATGGATTCAGTATCCTAAATTCTCCATCTTGTAGCCTAAAATGATTCATGTAATCCAATATATTCACATTGTTTAGACTCCATTAAATAAAGTCTAGAAAAATTAAACATGAGAATATATTTTCTATGAAGCCATAAAATTATATCCTTATTTCACCAAAATGGAATTCATGATCTACACTATGCAATTTAAAAACATTATCACTAAAGATCATAAATAAACCAAAAAACAATCTCCAAAAATAAAATGTTAACTAAAGGAATCATATTGTGTTAGAAGAAAAATCATAAAATAATTACATATTTATCATGTTTAAAAAGATTATTCAAAGGTTCTTAAGAATTGATACATTTATCTCTACCTATATTATAAGAAATACCTTTATAGGATATTTATAGATGCACCAAATGACCATATCTATGAACAATTTCTTAGATTCTCAACAAGAAAGATTCTTATGTCCCACCTTTTGTCACTGATATAAAACCAAGTATTTTAACCTAGAATAAACCAATGAGAAAAAAATTAATTTTTAAAGGACCGCTTATAAGGTCTGACATAGAAAACTTCATTTTTCCCTTATCAGATATTACACCACCACTCCAAGGAATAGAACAATCATTAAAAAACTCTGGTGATCCTACTAATCTTGTGTCAACATTGATAGATTATCTCACAACCACTTTATAGAAGTGTATTTCAAAGGAGGAACCAACTAATAACATGTCTGCTCAAAGACTTTACTCAAACCACCAAGCCAATAAGGAATCATCCAATTGTACATTATGAATGTGTGGCTTCAAGTAGATAAAATGATATTTGTACTCGAACACTATTTTATCTCCTTATTGAAGGATAGAAAATTATATATCCATCAGTTCCTTCACTTCATTATGAAATAATGTTAAATGAACCATGCCTTGAAACTTTTTCAATAATAGTTATTATCTAACTTAGTTTAAATAAAATACTTCCACCACTTATAACTCAGACCCTCTAGTTGAATGGTTACAAACATAACCTTAAGAGACTCATAAATCTAAAGCTGGATAAAAATATCATCAACCATTAGTTCTAAATCTAATTCATCCTAAGAATATTATTACGTAGAGAAATGAGGAGGGTTCATGTTTTGGATCTCTCATAAATAATTCACACATTATGAGAAGAGATGTTGAACAAAAATATCTAAGACTAAAGAAAATAAAACAACCATCCTAATATTATTTTGATCAAGCAATGAATCTATCAAATCCAAATTGGGATATACTACAAAACAATAAACTCAAACACTACAAAAATGGACTTCAAAACTCCAACCCCATGAGACAGAAAATAGATCAATAATTAATCTAAAGACATCATTTAAATAAAATTAAAATCAAATAATTTATAAACTCAAAAAACCAAAAATATGGACTTTTACTTCATTGAATAAGTGATCCAAATTCTCATATTTAACCCGACTTGGTTTTATCAAAAATTATTTCATAATGAACTTTAATTCAATAAAACATCATTTTTACCCATGAGATTTTGAAAAAACTCATCTAATAAGGGGAAACATTAATTTTTTATGAAACCACTTAAAAACAATTATATATTTTTGTAGAATAATTCTATAATTCAAATAGATAAAAATAATCTACTTTAAAAGTACATTCTGCTTAAATCCTTCAAAATATTCAAATTATTCGTTATTACGATGAAATTAAAAACATGAAAATAACTAACACTATCCATTTTTTAAAGGAAATGAAAAAAAATTCCAAATATAGGTTATCATTTAAAATACAAAACATTTTAGAAAATTTTCCAAATAAAAATATCACAATAACAGTATTCCCACATTTTCTATATGAATCAATGTATTTTTAAATATTCTCATTTAAAAAGTTTCATTTCAAATTAACCTTATACAATGAAAACACACCCATTATACCATTATCCATCATAACCAAATGATAAAGAGAATGGAAATAACTCAAATTCAAAAAAAAAGAAAAATTACAAGTTCAAAAAAATGCACAATATTACCAGAAGTGATTGAATTCAATATTCATTAAATAAGGAGGACATCACTATTCAAGAGTGTTCAAGAGTTTGAGAGACCCTGGTAGTTAAAGATATGAGGTGATTAATTGAGACAAGTAGATCTAATAATGTCTATCATCTACTAATGATCTTGAATATTATGTTCATGAGTAGACTGTTTTATCCAGTGTGCTCATGCATCGATATATTCATCAAGTAGTGAAAAAGAAACCATGAGATTATAGAGATACACTTTTATTTCAATCATAAATTTTATTTTGTTTGTGGGAAGATGCATTAATTATTGGGACTCTATATTTTTAGCATAGTATATCTCTATTATTATAGGATTGACAGGACATTAGTGTAACCACTTGGGTTTATAGTGACTAATCCTCAATTGCGGTGACTGAAAAATCATGGAAAAGAGTGGTCTTTTGAGTTTGAACCCTTTAAATCATTGGGACGTGATGAAATCGATATAGAGAAATTCAAGTAAAAAAATAGACCAAGTTTTTTCAAATATTGAAGGATGGATATAGAATGAATAACTTCATTAAAATGAGGCATCTTCAAGAAATGCATATAGTGTAGAATGAATGGGGGACTTCCAAAACACATATATGTTAGATAAAATGGAAATCGTAACATGTTGGAGTGGGAGTATTTTAGAGGAAGATTGTCCCATGTGTTTGAATTATGGGAATAAAGGACACCATAAAATGGATTTCAATGAATGGATATTGAATTATAGAAGATATAATTTCGAAGGTGGATTTCTTAATCTTATATTAGAATATAAGATTTGTATTTTGTTCAGTATCTCTAATTCTCTTGATTTTTAATATGGACTGTTGAGTTTCATTACACTTGACATCTAGTAGGAGATGTATTAATAACTATACATATAAAATATATAGAAAGGTTCATTTTATTGATCATAATTCTATAAATAATATATCTAAAGGTAAAATATCCTTGAAAATAGTAAATCGATATATATTTTAGTTAAGGTGTGTTTAGTTCATATGAAGATTAGAGAAGGATTAATTTTTATTGGATAGATGATTTTTGTTTTTAAATAGAATTCATTGATGGTGAATTGAAAATTTTACACCATTCTATGTTTGTGGATAAAAAATTTTATAGATGGGAAGTTGTACATATTTAGTGTATAGAAATTTTCAATTAATGCTAGATAAGTTAATTTTTTAGTGTTATGGTGTAGCCATCTAGGTCACTTGAGTGAGAAGGGGATTAAGATCCTCACTGATAAAGCTAAGTTAAAAATTAGAATTGTGGACTATGGGAAGTGTGAAGGTACTATATTTAGAAAGTAGTTAATGTTTACATCCAAAATGAAGGTAAGGTATTGAAGTTCCAAAAGCTAGAGTTAGTTTATATAGATGTATAGGGGATATCTCTAGTTCATTCTAACATAGGATCATTGTTCCATTTAAAAGTCATCAATAATGTGACATGGAAATTGTGGGTGTTCTTTATTAATAACATGTCTGAGGTGTTTGGGACCATTTTTTGATAGAGAGACCTTGTGAAAAAGGGATATTAGATTTATGGTTAAGTTCTTATAGTCTGTTAATGGTGGGGAGTATAAAAGTAGTGAGATTCAAAGTTTCTACTAGTGGAAGGGCATATGGTTTGAGAATACAATACCATGTACTCTGGAACATAATAGATTCATGGAGAATATTAATCCGAAATTGGTTAAAAAGAGAATATAATAATAATTTATATAGGATTTAACAAGTTTTTTTGGGTAAAGGTGGTTAATAGGGTTATATAATTGATCAAGATGACTTCCTTTTCTCCCATATGTCATTAACTACAAACGGTTTTTTGATATGGAAAGAAGCTTGACTTCACTCATCTCAAAGTCTCTAACTGAACCACTTATATCCATGTAGATTTCAAGGAAACGGATAATCTAGAAGCTATTTCCTAAGCATGTTGCCTTATATGATATGTAAATGCAGAATTTTATTTTTTAATTATTGGATAACAATTATTATAGTATTTTAATAAGTTTAAATTTTTCCTTTAATGAATAGATTATGTGGAAGGATAAAAACCTAGATGAGAATGTTAATGAGGGAATAATATCTTCATAGATTGATGTTTAACTGAATTAGAATCCAGAAGTTATGGATGTTCCAAAAAAATTAAAAAATGAAAATGGTACCAAAAAACACCATACCATCTCGAAGTTTCAATGGATGAGATTCATGTAACAATTGTGTTTCCAAAAAAAGAGGTATCATTAATCCCTAGGCCTATAAAATATTTGGGTAATATTATAAAAGAATGATCTATGAAATATATATCTTCATAAGTTTCTATATCATAAGATGATGAGGCACTGAGGGATTTGTAGAGGTCTACTAAATTAAGGCACCAAATGAAAATATATGGGATTTATCTTCATTGTCAGTCACTCATAGAAGATGGATTGAAATAAATCCTCATAGAGGATATAAATATAAAAACAATACATCTATAATAGTTTTACATGAGATATGAGAATAATTCCTCCAAGTATATCAAACAATGGAGATGATAAAAAAGTCAACTTGGATGAAAATTATTTATAAAAAATCGGTGCCAATAAATAAAATATATGAGAATTCTAATAAAATATGTGTAAAAAATATATGGGTTACAATAAATAAATTATGTGTATTTCTTTTAGATTTTTTTCATTGGTAGTTAAATATATGAATATTTGAATGCTATTGATTATGGTTTTCATTGATGTATTTCATCTGGAATAGTTGAATATGAAGATAGCATAGCTTCAAAGGGACTTGGATTAGGTAATTTACATGGAGAATTCCAATTTTTTTATGGAGAATGGGAACTAGAATATATTTTAAAGACAGATTTAATCATTTATGGTTTGAAACATTCTTCAAGATAGTGGATGTTGAAGATGATGATTAATGACCTTATGATGCAATGAAAGTACGTCAAGATTAATGATGACCATTTATATTACAAAAAGGTGTTTGGTGATGGGAGTTTCAATATATTTTCTCTCTATAATGATGATATGATTATTTTATATTTGGTGAAGAATAGGGTTTATGATATGGAGATTGAAATGTATAAAAGATTTGAGATGAAGGATCTTATCATATATAAATTGGTCTTTAGGATGAAGGTAGTGAGAGTTTTATGTTCAAATAATGGTTCCCAGACTCTGTTGGATTACATTTTGATTACAGTGGAGTGCTTTATCATGAGATAGTTGAAACCTATAACTATACCAATAGATATTCATTTCAAATTTGTAACTCCCCGACCCCAGAAGCCCAGAGTCGGCACATTATTATGTATCATTGGTATGATACTAAAAGATCAAGTCTTAAAAGACTGATTAGTTTAGTATCCCTGGAAGTACTAGATACATTCATAAGGTTTACATTACATCATAAAATGAAAAACTACAACAACATAGTCTCTATTTTACACACTCATTTCCCCTCAGACTATCCCTACAGGTCAGTCATAAAATACTTCTTCACATCCTGGGAAAAATAAAACATAGAAAGGGCTGAGCTCAAATTCTCAATAAGGATAACAATATAGTGGAAACTTTCATAAATAAGAATAAACATTTATGGGAATGTATAACTAAAACAAAATCCTTTTAAACTTGAACTTCAATATAATATGGAAAAAATAAAATAAAATAATTCCATTTACATATTCACACGGATATTCTACTAGTCAAATAATCAATTGCAATATCAATAACCACTTTCATAAATATGGAATGCATAATGACAGACTATCATAACCACATAGTAAAGGCCATGTGCGAAGACTACAAATAATATTTTTTCAAGGCCTAGTGCCAAGACACTAGTTTTTCTCATGATACCTACCGATGAATCGAGGAGTTATAGCAGGCTCCACCCATCACTTTCTAAGTCCAATCCATTCCTCATATGAACAGTTTTAAACATAACATAAACATTCGTATTAAAAATAGCATACAAAATATCAATATATTATCCACAAACCATGAATGGTATAAAAATAGCACATACACTGTCAAACATAACTCATTCGATACAATATGGAAGATTTTATTTTATCAGATTAACCTCAATCGAAAATATTTAAGGATATTGACATAGATAAAAATTAATCATCAAAACTATTGGAGAAATATCCCCCTTTTTCTTGAAATCATTTATAAGTCACACTATTTGTCAAGAATCCATTTAAAAATACATTTTTGAATCAAAGTTTCCCATACCACTTTAAAACTATTATAATGAATTTTAATTTTAAAACTTTAATGTCAATATAAATAAATCCTTAAAACCATTTTTAAAAAATGGAAATTGATTAGATAGATTTATAATAATAAATCATTAAAACATTTAAAATGATATTTTATTTTGAGTTCGTAACCAAAAGAGAGACACTTGAAAAAAAATAAATGTGGTAATAAAAACTTTTTAATATCATGAGCCTAACGGGATTCATGATATACCATGTCAAAGTACATTATATACACCATATAAAAGTGATTTGGTGTATAAAAACAAAGGAGTCTCAATGGAATGTATATTGAGATGAAATCTATTTTAACGACTGTATCCTTAGGATAAGGATAAATCAACGAAATAATTATGTGTGAAAAATATTAATACACTCAATATGATTGGATATTCACTGTAAAACTATCAGAATACATTCACACATATTCTTATAAAAACAACACCAATGAATTAGATGTTTAACTCCATAAATAAAGATTGAGTTAAAATTACTCTTATCAAGTTCATATTGATGACCTGAGAATTTATCAATGAAGTGATTCTGTGTATCAAAAGTATATCCACAGAAAGGGGAGTGGAAATTATGACATAAGAAAATAAATTGTGATTCAACACATAATCATGGAGTAAAATAATCAATGAAGTATGTGTAAAGTCGATTGAGTGGAAAATGAAATTTCAAATTCCCTTATCGATTTGGAAACTTATGAAACATACACCCATGAATGAAGGATCATACAAAGATGATGTAAATATCCATAAATTAATGTATATTACACAATTAATACAATCATGGGAAGTACACACACCACATGCAGTAAATAAGTGGTGAATAATGGAAATGTCACTGAATTAAAAGTGAGATAAGAAACCCCTTACCATGTACTTTTCATTGGTCAAGGGTAGGTTGACCTCCTATGTAATAGTGAAATAATTTTTATTAAATTATAAAATAATCATATACATTAATAGTATATCATATCTAATCTTTTGACATTTCTTTGTTAATAATATCTTAGTATTATCTTTGTTTCAGGTGTTAATGGATTCATTTTACTTTATATTCTTTGTTATGTTTTTCATATTTGTTATGGATGGTATATATCTTATTCATATATAGAATGATATCAAGTCTTTAAACATTATTTTTAATCATTTCATGAAAGTTAGTCTTCAATGGATATGAAGGGGAATGAATCTCATCGCGTTCTTGGAGACGGTAATCTGTACGTACGCACGAGCAACAATGTCATTTTTTATATTAAAATAATATATAATTGGATGGTATATCATATATGCATAATAATTATCATGTTATATTTATTATTTAAATTAATTACAAATCATTATTATACCCATCCAAATCATAATGTATTGAATAACAATTACACCACGACGTGGAGATGGTAATCCGTACGTACGCAAGAATGGTGACATGTCATTCAAATGATGGATTGAATAATGAATATGGTTGTAACATATTTATAATAAAATCAACGTATATAGTAGATACTGGAGTTGTTATGTTAGAATATAAATAACAAATAATGAAGAAGTTTAAGAAGAAAAGAACCTGAAAGACAGTGGTGAAATTATTACCTCTTCTTTGGGTTCTTCCTTTTGATTTGATCAAAAGGGCTCATTAAGTTGGCTTTATGACTAAAGTAAGGCCTCTGCGATTAATTGAGAGAATTTGAGAGGGTATTTGGGCAGGGTTTGGCTGAGCCAAAAGGCTTTGAAGGTGTGAATTTTAGAGAAGGGGAAGTGCCCTTTTATAAGAGGGGTGAGGGGAACCTTAGGAAAAACATAAAATATTATTTAATAATAAAATCATTTTCTGTTTTTAAAGGCTCAAAAGTGGAATATTTAAATGATAAGGTGGGTATGGGTAGAAAACCACTCATCCAATAGGTTTCATATTGGTTTGGGTCAATATATTAAACGTTACATTTAGATTTAACTCTTAGGTAAATAGTTTGACATTTACCATGTCTCTTTGTATTTTTATATTATTTGATTAATAAACATACTATATAGTTCCAAGATAACCCCAAGTGGTTCAATAATTATACACCTACAATTATATAATCCCTTTGGCTGAACCATATATTTTTAGGAATAGAATATCAATTAATAATATAATTTGTTTTAAAAACTCTTTAATGTCAATTTTAACACTATTTGGTATTTTTTCTAAATTCATAACAACATTATTACATCAAAAAGAATTCATATAACCAACCCTAATATGTCATATTAACCTTTAAAATTAGTTTAATTCATAAAAAGTTTCAAATTACATTTATTTGGATATTTATAAGGTCAATTATTTTAATATATCATTAATTAGGTAATTATTGTATCACCATTGTGTCATAAATAAATTAAATTATTTAATGTATAAAAATTATAAATAAAATAACACTGTGTAGGAAATATTTTTAGCTTTCTAATCAATATTTATAATTAAATTTATCATATTTATAACCCTATATTAAAAAAATTATTTAACTTTGATTTTATCTCTTTTAACTCTTCTTTGAATTAAATAATATTAAATGTCCTAATCTAATACATGTGGACCAAAGTGATTATTATGTTATTACTAAGGTTGTTTTTGGTCGAATAATACTTAGCCAATAGAATTAGGACTTGTTTTAGGGTAATAATATTATTATTTTTACCCTTAATTACCCTATTTACTTTTAATTGTGGTAAATAAAAGTAAAAAGTTACTATTCACAAATAATTATTTTTATCTTTTTGAACCACATTTTACTCCTTTATATTAACGGTGTCCCTCATATTTTTGAAATTCAACACACAGAAGCGGTAAAATTATGTTTTATGTCAATTTACAAATTCTCCTAGGAGGTGGGTAAAAGAGGGTGAAAAGATCAATAAAATTTTATATATCTAAAATTATTATAAACTGAATCCAATGAATTACATTGAACTTATATAGGTATAATCTATCTATTTTTACCCAAAATAAATTTAAATAAAAAAATAATTATTTAAATAAAAATTCAGTTTTAAACTATGACTCAGTGTTTTTCACTATTCATCAAAAAATGAATGTTTTTAGAAAAATACAAAAAATCACCATAGGCTAATTTTGATATTCAGAAACCAAAAATCTAGTCCATTTTGAAATATAAAATTTATAAAATTTCAAAAAGTGGGTATTACTATTCATAACGGCTAGTTTGATTGGTTATGGTGTGTTAGAACTCGAATTTGCGTACAACACACACTACTGTATTTTTCAAATATTAGCGTACCATGGATGCTTGGGTGTTACATTATTCCCTCCTTAAATAAATTTTGTCCTCGCAATTTTTAAAATTGGTCTTGGTAATATGATGGAAGTACCACATCAGAAAAAGAGTCAATAAAACTATCACTTTAAAAGAAAGAAAGAGAAGTAAAAAAGGTCACCCAAGATAACCCATACTAGGATTACATGTAGGAAAACAAGGATATGGAAGATAAACTAAGTGTCAAGTTCTGATGGAGAGGGATAAGAAACATGATCCGAAGGAAGTTAACAATAAGAAAACCACAAACTTGTGATGGGACAAACAGTCATTAGTTTCCTAGTAGGAAAAGTAAATGGACAAAAAAAATTTGTTTTATGTTACATTTAATAAAGATGGGGAATTTATTTATAAGATTGACTAAGAACATAAAGATATATAATTACGTTTTAAGTAGAGTTTCATTATTTAATAAATTTCTACCACAAACTCATTTTTTCTTAAACGATTAGTATTAAATAATAATTGGTCACACCAGAAGTGCTAGAATAAACTTATAGAGAATCACATGATCCACAAAGGATAAACTCTATTTTTACCTTGTATTTAGAGATTAATCAAAACCAAAACTCGTAGTGCATGATCTGATGATCCCCCAAAAGGATATTCCTTTAGAGAAAGAAACACTAATATTAATTTCTAAAATTAATCCAACAATAATGCAAAGTAAAATAAATACCATTCAATAAACAATTGACATTAAAATCCTTTAATATAATCCAAACTAGTATTAAAACCCAAAACTTAGAAGAATTTGGTTATGTAGTCTTCCACATTAAATTGTATCTCTAAATCACATCAACTACTCTTAACGTCACATACTTAAAAGTAATTAACCTAATCACATATTCTCTATTATAGGTTAATCATTTCTATAAATAACCCAAATCACTATAAATCCGAAATAAAAACATACATAAAAATCAACCATTACTCCTCAAATGAAATCCCATAGTATTCTATTTTCCTTGGGCATATATTTTTCCAAACAAAGAAAATGTCTTCCAAAATAACCTTTATCACTTAACCATGAAATAATTTTCCTATACTAAGGTTATTAATTTGATAAAACATAAGATCCCAAATGAACTTATAATTGATCAATAAAATCATTTAACAAAAAATAATTAGTCCCACTAACCAGGGACTTCACGTAGTTCAGTGGTAGGCGATAAATCCCAATTACACTCCGATTGTGGGTTCGATTCCCACATCTTTGTCTGACGCGATGGGTTTTCACACGGTCCACATGTTGTCTTTTTTGAAAAACTATATTTTATAACATTACCAAAATGAGATAAATTATTCAAAATAACCATAACATAATCTCACCACAAATGTTATCTCACACCTTTCATTTTCATCCCAAAATTTAATAACTTGTAATTGCCTCAATTTAAAGGATCATATAAAACCAAATGGTTATTTATAACTATATTAACAACAGAAAAGATAATTCTTCCTCAAATATTACTTTCACATGATGAATTAAAGGTTTACACATACAAGAGAAAATTTATCCAAAGTAATCTCATCAACAAAGAGAAATAATACCTTGAAACATTTTTCCATCCATTTATTTCCCCATAGGTTCTTCCTTGACCAAGAGGTTATCCTATAGAATAGGGCATTGACTTGGGTGATTCCAAGGTTCCTTACATTTACAAAAAATGACCGTGATTGGATTATTAAGAGCATTTATATTTCCTTCCATAGTACTCTTCATTTTTTTCCTCTACAGTTCTTTACTTTATGTCCTTCTTTCCCACGTGTAAAGAATTTATTTATTCCATTGAGACACTTTCCTAGGTGTCTCCTTCCACATTTCCTACATGATAGAAATTGAGCATTCGTTTCTCCATGGTCTCCACTATTGTAGCACTTATCATTCATCACCTTTCTCTTCTTTGTTGAGTCCGAGAGTTGGTTAATATATATGTTGTTGATCATATTTTTGGAAAACTGATTTGGAATGAACATGATATCTTTTACGCCTATCAACATTCCATTTTTTTCTCATTTCCACCACTATTCCCACATTAAATATCATTCTAAAAGATACTAGGACTTCCTTGGAATCCATCCATTGACTAAAACCAGAAAGCATTGTGTGAGTAACAGTAGTCATAAAATCATTTAGAGACAATCATGACACCATATTTTTAATTTCAAACAAGTTAGGATTAACCAAGCTCATTTATTATCATGTTATATTTAAATACATAAAATATGTTTGCAAAGAAAATATAAATTATCTTAAGAATATCCCCCGGGAGTGTCGTAACCAAAAGTGCAGCAAGGCCCATTGTCGTGCGCCAGTTTCGGGTCGAGTCTAGCTCAAAGCGGTGTTTTCGGGTTTTACCCCTTGGTACATATGTTCCAGAGCTGCCTCTAACTACTCGTATCCATACAGGGATGTATTTCTTGGAAAACTCACAAAATCACAACAATACCGAAATTTTAGGAAGTTCCTCTATACTAATTATCAAAGTCTATCATAGGGATATGTGCTCTAATCAGAGTTTGTCTAAATCTAGTTTCCAAGGATTGTATAAAACTTCTTCTGATACCAACTATAACTCCCTGACCCCAGAAGCCTAGAGTTTACACATTATTACGTATCATTGTCATGATCATAAATGATCAAGTCTCAAAATACCGATTAGTTTAGTAGCTTTGGAAGTACTAGATAAAGTCATAAGGATTACATAACATCATAAAATGAAAAACTACAACAACATAGTCCTCATAGTCCACACTCATTACCCCCCAACCTACCCCTGTAGGTCAGTCATAAAATATTTCTTCACATCCTAGGAAAAATAAAACATAGAAATGGGTGAGATCAGCTGCAAAATAAGGATAAAAATATAGCGGAAACTTTTCTAAATAAAAATAAACATTTAAAGAAATGTATAACTAAAACAAAAGACTATTAAACTTGAACATCAGCATAATATGGCAAAAATAAAGTGAAATAATTCCATTAACTTATTCACATGGATATTCTACTAGTCAAATAATAACATTCAATATCAATAACCACTTTTATAAAGATGGAATGTATAATGCCAGTCTATCATAACCACATAGTCAAGGCCTTGTGCTGAGACTACTAATAAGATTTTTTCAAGGACTTGTGCCAAAACACTATTTTGTCTCATGAGACCTTTCGATGCATTGATGTGCTATAGAGGGCTCCACCCGTCACTTACTAAGTCCAATTCATTCCTCGTATGAAGAGGTTTAAACCTAACATAAACATTCATTTTAAAACTAGCATACGAAATGTAAATACTTTATCCACAAACCATGAATGGTATAAAAATAGCACATCCACATTCAAACATAACTCATTTGATACAATATGGAATATTGTATTATATCAGATTAACCTCAATCAAGAATAATGAAGGATATTGACATAGATGAAAATAATCATCAAAACTATTAGAGTTAAATATCCCCCTTTTTCTTGAAATCATTTAAAAGTCACACTATTTGTCAAGAATCCATTTAAAAATAGACTTTTGAATCAAAGTGTCTCATACCACTTTGAAACTTTTAAAATGAATTTTTGTTTTAAAATTTTAATATCCATATATATAAATCCTTTAAACAATTTTTAAAACATGGACATTAATGAGATAGATTTAGAATAATAAGTCTTTAAAACATTTAAAATGATATTTTAGTTAGAGTTCCTAACCAAAAGAGATACACTTGAAAAAAAATTGAGGTAATAAAAACATTTTAATATCATGAGAATAAATGTATTCATGATATATTATGTCAATGTACATTATATACACCATATAAAAGTAATTTGGTGTATAACAACAAAGGAGTCTCAATGGAATGTAAATTGAGATGAAATCTATTTTAAAGACTGTATCCTTATGATAAGGATAAATCAATTACATAATTATGTGTGATAGATATAAATACACTCAATATGATTGTATATTTAGTGTAAAACAATCAGAGGTCATTCACACATATTCTTGTAAAAACAACACCAATGAATTAGATGTTTAACTCAATAAATGGAGATTGAGTAAAAATTACTCTTATCAAGTTCATATAAATGACTTGAGAATTTATCAATGGAGTGATTATGTGTATCAAAAGTATATCCATATAAAGTGGAGTGGAAATTATGACATAAAAAAATAAATAGTGATTCCACAAATAATCTTTGAGTAAAATAATCAATGAAGTATGTGTAAAGCCGAATGAGTGGAAATTGAAATTTCAAATTCCCTGACTGATTCGGTAAATTACGAAACATACTCCCATGAATGAAGTATCATAAAAGGATGATGTAAATATACATAAATTAAAGTATATTACAAAATGAATACAATCATGTGCAGTACACACACCACATGCAATAAATAAGTGGTGAACAATGGAAATCTCACGAAATTAAAAGTGAGATAAGAAACCCCTTAACATGTACTTTTCCTTGGTCGAGGGTAGGTTAAACTCATTTTTAATGGTGAAATAATTGTTATTAAATTATAAAATAATCATATACTTTAATTTTATATCATATATTTTCTTTTAACATTACTTTGTTAATAATATCTTAGTATTATCATTGTTTCGGGTGTTAACGGATTCGTTTTCCTTTATGTTCTTTGTTATGTGAGTCTTATTTGTTATGGATGGGAAGTATATTATTCATATCCAGAATTATATCAAGCCCTTAAACATTATTTTTAATCAACTAATGAAAATTAGTCTTGAATGGATACGATGGGGAATGGATCTCATCGCGTTTTTGGAGACGGTAATCCGTACGTATGTACGAGCGACAATGTCATTATTTTGATATTAAAATAATATATAATTGGATGGTATATCATATATACAGAATAATTATCATGCTATATTTATTATTTACATTAATTACACTTCATTATTATACCCATAAAAATAATAATGTATTGAATAACAATTACACCACAACGTGGAGACGGTAATCCGTACGTACGCATGTATGGTGACATGTCATTCAAAAAATGGATAGAATAATGAATATGTTTGTACCATAATTATAATAATATAATAGTATATATAAGATACTGGAGTTATTATTTTAGAATGGAAATAACAAATAATGAAGAAGTGGAAGAAGAAAAGAACTTGAAAGAACGTGGTGAAATTATTACCTCTTCTTCAAGCTCTTCCTTTTGATTTGATCAAAAGAGATCCTTATGTTGGATTTCTGACTAAAGTAAGGTCTCGAGGATGAATTAAAGGAAGTTGATAGTGTATTTGGGCAGGTTTTGGACGATCCAAAATGCTTTTAAGGTGTGAATTTGATAGAAGGGGAAGTGCCCTTTTATAAGAGGGGTGAGGGGAACCTTAGAAAAAACATAAAATATTATTTTATAATAAAATTATTTTCGGTTTCAAATGGCACCAAAGTAGATAATTTAAAGGATAAGATGGGGATGGGTCTAAAACCACTGAACCAATAGTTTTTAGACATGTTTGGGTCACTATATTAACCTTAACAATTTGATTTAACACTTAAGTAAATAGTTTAACATTTACCATGTCTCTGTGTATTTTTATATTACATGGTTAATAAACGTACTATATACTTCCAAACAAACCCCAAGTGGTTCATTAATTATACACCTATCATTTTATATGTCCTTTGGCTGATCCATATATTTTTAGGAATAGAATATCAAATAATAATATAATATTTTTTTTAAAACTCTTTTATGTCAATTTTGACACTATTTGGTATTTTGTTTTTGCTAAATTCATAAAAGCATTATTACTTCAAAAAAATTAATCTAACCAACCCTAATAAGTCATATTAACCTATAAAATTATTTTAATGAATAAATAGTCGAAAATTACATTTATTTGGATATTTATAATATAAATCATTTTAATATTTCATTAATTAGGTAATTACTGCATCACAATTATGTCATAAATAAATTAAATTATTTAATGTCTAAAAATTAAAAATAAAATACCATTGTGTAGGAAATATTTTTATCTTTATGATGAATATCTATGATATAATTTATCTTATGTATAACCCTATATTAAAAAAAATTAGTTATTAAACATTGATTTTATCTCTTTTAACTCTTCTTTGAATTAAATAATAATAATTTTCCTAATCTAATCCAAGTGGACCAAAGAGGTTCATATTTTATTCCTAAGGTTGTTTTTGGTAGAATTATACTTAGCCAATAAAATTAGTACAAGTGTTAGGATAATAATAATATAATTTTTACCCTTAATTACCCAATTTACTTTTAACCGTGGTAAATAAAAGTAAAAAGTTACTATTCACCAAAAATTATTTTTATTTTATTGAACCACATTTTACTCCTTGATATTATCCGTGTCTCTAGAATTTTTGAAATTAAACTCAAAGAAGCGGTAAAATTAAGTTTTATGTGAATTTAAAAATTCTCCTAGGAGGTGGGTAAAAGACGGTTGAATTTTTCAATAAAATTTTTATTTATCTAAAATTATTATAAACGGACTCCAATGAATTACATTAAACATATAAAGGTATTAAATATCTATTTTGACCCAAAATAAATTTAAATAAAATAAATAATTATTTAAATAAAAAGTTCGTTTTAAACTATGAGTCAGTATTTTTCACTATTCACTAAAAATTGAATGTTTTCAAAAAAATACCAAAAATTCACCCTAGAAAAATTTTAATATTCTGAATCCAAAAATGAAGTCCATTTTGAAATATAAAATTTATAAATTTTTAAAAAGATGGTATTACTATTCATAACGGCTAGTTTGATTGGTTGTGGTGTGTTAGAACTCGAAGTTACGTACAACACACGATACTGTATTATTCAAAGATAAGTGTACTGTGGAAGCTTGGGGTGTTACAAAATTGATTAAGTAGAAGCCACCACAAATAGAAGTCAATTTACAGCATGTGAAAAATATTCTCTATTCATTGGCAGTCGATATCTTGGTCTATTCAGTTAAAGGAGCATGCTAATGATAGATTGTTTTTGGTAGTAGAAGAAAAGTGGTGTCCAAGTGAAATGTACATATGTAGTGTAATAAGGATTCATGCACCAGTATCGGTGATTATATCCTAGAGTAATGATTGATGCATATAAAATGGGGGCTTCTAATATAAAGCAAGACAAAAATGAAATATAGTAATCAATCTCTACACTACCCCATTCTCCCTCCCCTGCAATAAAAATCGTGTAGTCACCTACAGTACCCTTTTTGTACCATTCATAGAATAAAACTACCCTTCATCTGTATAAACCTATAAAAGGCCTATGTTTTCAATGTGATGAATAAATTAACATATAAAATAAACTACAACATACTTGTCTCCTGAAACTATACATGTCACCACCCAACATATAAGAACCACAAAGCCCTATGGTTCAAATCATGTTCCAGAAAGCAAGGGGAAATAGATCCATCTTTCAAAATTATACTATCAAATAGTACATTCCAATTGATTAACACTTACTATTCCTATTAATGGTATATAATCTTCTGGATCTAACCTTATATATTTTATCTGCATTTCGTTTCTAAAATATATAAAATAGAAACAAATAATATATTTAATTAACTTTGATCAATTCATATTTGTTTAATTCTTTGTTATTTTTAATTATGTGAATCATAATATGGTTACTGTGCATTATTTTAATTTACTATTAATTTTTTCCAATACATAAAATTTTCATTAGTTATAATCCTTTTATTATTACCAATTTCTATAAGATCAATGAATTCTGAGACTAGTTGGGTGGGTTTTATTTTGTCTACGTCATGTTTATTTTTTATAGATGTGATTAATTCTGTTTTACTATTTTTATAAATGTATAGTAAATTTTATTGTTGATTATTTCTTTTTTTTATTGAATAAATTACCCATAAATTTATTTAGGACATTTTAATTACATTAATGTTAGTAGGGTTCTCATTTGGAACTGGTCGTTATTGTCAAATAGAAATCATCATTGACTCTAGTAACTCTATCAATACACATCAATATACCTTAAGATATTTTTCTCCCTCAACCTTTTGGAGTCACAAAATGAGTTCATGTGCAGACATTATAAAGCTCTTGAAACCCTGAATAAAATAAAATAAGGTGATGTGAAATAATATGTAAAAGGTAAACTATAACAATTGAATAATGTTTCATAAAACCAATCAATGAGAACGCACCACACTCTTCTCTTGGTATTTCTCAAGATCAAACCTCTGTGCTTTCAATGATCTACAGTAATGTAACTTCTAAGAATTAAAAGACAGTATTGGAAGAAATATGTAAGTTGAATTTGAGGGAATGTATGTATAATCTTAAGGAAGGTATAATCATTACTCTACAATACCTAGTAAAAACCAAGAATTAGATAAAAATATATGCTATAAGCGAATATAAATATCTATTTATCACTGCATTCAAATGTGTAAGACTGGGAAATCATATTTAACAATTAATTGGAAATATTTACTTGAGGCTATATTTTTTTGTTTCTATTAATTATGTTTTTATAATAACTCAAAATCACATTATGTAAATATAATCATTCACATTTAATTATTTAAAAAAATTAAAAATACTTGTAAATTTTGTCGATAATGTCATCATTCTCAATTGACCAACAACAAGATCAAGAGAGAGTACATTTATGATGAAATAAAACTCATATTTTATCCCACCTGATAAGAAATTTATATTAGATGACACAATTTATAATCAAATAGAATATATTATAGCGTGAAAAATTGAAAAATGGATATGTATTATAAAAATTAAAATTATTAGAACAAAAAAACATAGTAGTTAAACCAAATTCCTATTTGTATTGCAAGTGAATTATTTTTTAACCCCTATTTCAACCCTTTCAGTATCAAAGATATAATTCTTACCACTATCCTATAAAGGGATGATAAATAAGGTAAATCATAATGGGCCAGGGAAGGGTCCATGTAAATGGTAGTTGTATGTGTCATTATAGTTGAACTATACCATGATATTGTTATCATCCCATATCTGGAAAAAATCTAATATTCAATCCCTTTTTTAGATCCTTTAAAACATAAAAGTATTAATTTTCATCATCATTTATATAATGAATTTATTTTTTAATGATCCATTATTGGGTCTGAAATTCCTCCTACAATCACATCCATAACTAAGATTTGAACCAAGTGTCTTGTTATGAAGTGGACATATATAGTATCTCAAACAATCAGAAAATATAATTTATTTATAAGCATCAAAATATGTCTACTAATCTCTAACCACGAATAGGGACACAATATTATTACATTCTCTAGTCTCAAAACTACCAAACCTCTTACTATGATTGGTAAGATGTGCTAATAATAGATTCTCCAATATAATCCCAATCAGTTACACCATAAAATCTTCTCTAGAATAGTGAATATTATACTTTTTTATAGGCTAAGATGAACTGAGTAGTATGTGATCGCCTATTGAGGATTCCAAATAAGAGATAATTTCATTATAGCTCAATATTTATGAAATATCAAAGGATTAGATAAGGGTAAATTATATAATCTTTACTACATTAGAAGATTATAATATAGTCACTATGAATATCAAGGATTTTCAACTACATGTGAAAACTAAAAGGGTGAAAGATATTTATATTTTACTATAATAGATTAAAAAGATGTATAAATAATAAAATCATAATATTAATAGAGATTAAAATTATTTGAGTTTTAGAAATATTCCCCAATTATGTAGTTCATAGAGGTTGGACCAAAACTTGAAGAATCGTGAATCAACCATAGATGAACCTCCCCAAATAACTGAGAATAAAATTATTACCATTCAAGACACATTGAAGATTTTATACTGAAATAGATCCACACTAGTAAAATAATATCATTATAACATTTGGAGAATCCTATATTTCATCCTTGTGGAATAATGTATCCCACTATCCTAATAACTATATAATTGATAAGTCGTTTTTATTTGTAAGTGTTGTACAAAGATAAATGTCTATACAGAACATATTGATATAAAATATAAAAAACACACCAATACATTAACGGTTGATGTGAGAATATGTATAAAGATTAGTTCCACAAACCAATCCAAATATTATGGTGAATGTGTCCAAATAGATCAATGAAAAAAATATTGAAAAACTACCTCAAAAGATAAAAAACAAGATTTTTTGTAAAATATTGGTTTTTCTAGGAAGTTTGGGAACATGGAAATTGATTTTTGGTATAATATATATACCCATACAAGAGGTATAAGAGAATAAGAAAATGATAGAATAATTATAACTAAGAACAAAACTGTTAGGGAAAATTGTTTTTACATATAAAGAATAATTTGTCTCTTAGAAACATATTTTAAATCCTTGATAATTTTTGTGAATATTTATATGTCTTTGGTCCCTATAATGAAGAGACATGGTATGTAGAAACTCAAAATAAGGAATATGTTAATGAAAAGTGGAGTCCATGAAAAAAAGAAATAAAATTCTTCCTTAAGGTGTAAACTAAAGAAAAAATTATAAAAAGAATCTCCCAACTGGTCATTGAATATAGATGATCATCATGGGGTTTTAGTATTGAGAATATGCTTCAATTATGGTAGGAAAGAATACATGATATACTATTTAATTTTTTTTTTGTGTGAATTGATGCTAAAGGATAAATTTTTTAGTTCCCACATACCCTTCAAGTGGACTTTTGATAAACTAAAAAATGGATTGTGGATTTTCTATTTAAAATAGACATAAAGAACTGAAAATTTTATGATAGAAATTTTTAACTAAAAATGGAAACCATTAAAAATGATATAGTATAATTTGATTGGTAGTGGACATTTCATAATAAGATACTAAAATATTTACTAAGGAAAATAAAAATCTGTTGAATATGTTTTTTAAAGGTGTAATTATGTTATTCATAGAGCTCTCATATATATGACATTGATTCCCAGTCAAAATAATGTGATTAGTGTTAAGGTAAAAGTGCCATTGTTATCATGTTCTAAATCAGTTGATACAAATGGATCCACACCAATGAAGTTGGTTGAACCTGATAAGAAAGAATCTTTGTTCATACTCTCTGGTGATTTATAAAACGATAGTCTAAAAAATGAAAAATATTTAGAGTTCATTAATTTCTCAAGTGAATATGCAATTTTCAAAAAATAATAAACATGTTAAAGAAGAGAAAAAAATGTTTCCTCGACAAAAACATGTTTAGAATATGATAAATTACAAAGGGAGAAGAAAATAAAACACTTTTTAGTGACAAAAAAAAGTGATCCAGTTTTGAGAAAAAAATCCTCAATTAGTGTTATAACATAGAATTTGATAAACCCATGTTATTAGCATAATTATTGATATAAAAAACAATCGAATGAAAATTTTACCTAACATGCACTTCACATTCATATTTTTTTGTTACATAAAATAATTTTTCAAAATTAATCCTTTATATAGTGTTGTCATTCTGCTATGTCACTCCCAAATCATCCATAAATATTGACTTTACAAATCCATAATTTAAAATTACTATTCAATAATAAATAAAACTAATTCAGGAAAAAAATACTCCTTATAAGAATATGAAATCTTGAATACATTAATGGATCAATGTGAAAAAATAGTAAGGCGTGATCTTAGGTTCTCTTATTACTAATTATAAAAAAATATCTATCTTAAACGATTGGTTTCACCATACATCAGTGAAGTCAATGAATAACCCTAAAATAGACACTTCTGAAATAAAAAATTTCATAAGGGAAACAATGCAGGAGGTAGGTGGAATACCTATATACACACTTTTGGATGACACCAAGAGTGAATAGTATTTTGGGGAGGGGTGAGCGACAATTGCAATATCTAGGGATGGGAGGAGGGATAGTTGAGCGATGACGAGCGGGGAGTGGCGATCAGGGAGCGGCAAGCAGTGAGTGGTGAGCAGTGAGTGGCGAGCAGTGAGTGGTGAGCTGAGAGTAGCGAGAGGTGAGAGGAGAGGGGGCGTTGGAATGGGAGGAGGGGAGCATGAGGGGGATGAGTGAGGCAGTGAGGGGGGTTGGGATGGGAGCTGCGGCAAGGAGGGGAGGAGTGGAGTAGTGTTGTAGGCATGGAGAAGTGGGGCATGAGGGGAATTTTTTATGGGAGATGGATCACGATGGAGAGTAGAGGCTTTTTTAGGTTGGTCTCTCACAAAGGTTCTTATGAACCATTGGTATTGAGGTGGTGTTTTCTAATGGTACACTAAAAATGTTGAGAAACCCCAACATAAATTATTCTATACCAACGGTTTCACAGAACCATTGGTATAGGTTCTTTATCCCAAGGGTTTTTTCAAACCGTTGAGAAAGAAGTGCTGGTACTGCTGGGATTTCCACTAGTGGAACATTCTCAGCAATGAGACATTGAGAACAATATTTACATTATATAGGCTAGGCAGCATAGCCAAAAATTGTGAAATATCTCCAATTATCTCTTATATTTCATGAAATCCTATGTACTTAGGGATCAGTTTCCCTTTCATCCTAAATCTTATAATGGCCTTCCATGGAGATACTTTTGAGAAAACCAGATCTGCCCATTGAAATTCCAAATCCATCATTTGATTATTAGCATAGTTCTTTTTCCTACTTTATATGGGTTTCAATAGTCTTTACCTTGGATATTGTATCCTCTGCAAGCTCTGGACCAACTAGTTTCCTTTCACCAACCTCGCCCCAACATGTTGGTGTACGATATCTTTTTCCATACAATTATTTATATGGTGCCATTTGAATAATGGAATGGAAACTATTATTATAGTAAAACTCCACCAAGGGTAAATACTGATCCCACATACCTTGAAATTTGAACAATCATGATCTCAATATGTCTTCCAGAGTTTGGATCATTCATTCTGATTGACCATCAGTTTAAGGATGATAAGGAGTAGTCAAAAATTCTCATTATCCAAATATTTATAAAGCCTTTTCTAGAATTTCGATTTAAATCGTGGATCACAATCATAACACATTTTAACTTTTTGCTACATGAATTCTTAAAACTTCATTGATATGTATTCATGTAGGCCACTCTATTGGAAAATCCCCCTTATTGAGATAAAATGTGTATATTTTGTAATTCAATCCATAACTACCCATATTTCATCATTCTTTCAGGGAGTTTCAGGAAATATAGTGATAAAATCCAGGGTGATGCCATCCCATTTTCTTGTAGGAATATGTAGAAGTTCATGAATCCTCAAGGATGTTGTTATTCGTTCCTCACTTGTTGATAGACTAAACATCTTGATACATAATTTTCAATTGCTTTTTTCATGTTGTCCCACTAGAAATGTCCCCTAAAATATCTATACAGTTTAGTGTTACCATGGTTTATAGAGAAATTAAAGCTATGGGAATCACCCAATAACTCCCTTTTCATATTGGGTGTAGAGGGAACAAATAGGATCTTCCCAAATTTCAGAATTCTATATTCACATATGAAGTTAGCCAAATTCTAATCTTTCATAACAATAATTTTCTTTTGAAGGTTCTCATCATCAGGATGAGAGAATTTAATCCATTATAATAAATATGGATGATAAACTTATTGAAAAAGTCATGATGTTTCATCCTCATTGATAATTACCATTTCCATCCTTATTAGATCCATGAAAACATGATCCGTTTAAATCCTCAATTTTTTTAATGCTCCATGATCTTTCTTGTTCAATGAATTAGGTACCTTATTTTCTTTTCTTGGGTGGTTTTGTACAGAAAAATCATAATCCTTGAGTAGTTAAATCCATCTTCTTGGCCTCATGTTGAGTTATTTCTATGAGAAGATATATTATAGACTCTTATGATCTATATATATCTAATATTTTCCCTATAGAGGTACTGTACCTCTATTTTTAGAGAAAATATCATAGAAACTAACTAAAGACCGTGAGTAGGATCGTTTTTACATGAATTTTTAACTACCTTGATATATAAGCAATTACTCTATTATTATTCATAAGAACACAACCAAGTCCTCTCTTTGATGCATCACTATAGATCACAAAACCATCATTCCATAATGGTTGAGTTATGATCAGAGAATTAATTAATATCCCCTTTAATTCATTGAAATAGTTCTCAAATTATTTTTTCCATAACAACAAAACCCCTTTATGTGTAAGATTGGTCATTGGATTGGATAAACAGGCAATGTTTGGAAACAAATGTAGATTATAACTTTCTAAAAAAATAAAACTACATTCCTCATTTATTTTTGATGAAGAAGGACATTCTTTCATATCATTTGTCTTCGAAGGATCACCAGATAATTAATCCTTAGAGACAATGTGTCCAAGGAATGAAATTGATTGAAGCTAAAATACACACTTTCTAAACTTCTAATATTATTCATTTCCACTAAGAGTATTCATAATTGTCTGAAAATGATTTTCATAATCTTTTTAACATTTGGATTATACCAATATATCATCAATAAATACCACCCCAATTTTATCAGGATATTATTTGACAACTATATTCTTTAGATCCATGAAAATAGAGGGTGCATTACTCAATCCAAAAGTCATTATTGTAAACTCATGCCCAAACCTGGTTTGAAATGATGTATCTGAAATAACATCATTCCTCAAAAAAAAACTAATGATATCCAGATAGAAGATCAATCTTGAAAAAATATTGGACTCATTGAAGTTGATCAAATAATTTTTAAATAAAAGATAAGTGATTCTTTTTCTTTATTATTATAGCATTTATTTCCCTGTAGTCAATGCACAACCTTATAAATCCATGTTTCTTCTTAATTAAAAGATTAGGGTCTCCCCATAGAGAAAAACTAGGGATAATAAATTATTTATCACTCAATTACTCTAGTTATTTATTCAGTTCCACTAATTCCACTATGGCCATCCTATAAGGGTACTTTGATAAGGGCCCTGAATCCAGAATTAAGTCAACAGAAAACTCAATTTCTTACAATAGAGGATTTCCAGGTAAATCCTCTAGAAACAAATCAACATATTCATGCACAATAGGTATATCCTCTATTTAAATATTCCATTACTCAAACATATTTATTTCATTCCCTTCCTCCCCAATAATTAAATTAAGTATAGCTACTTTGGTTGGATCTCGATGAGAATTAGATGCTGATGTTTCTTCTCTAACGATAAGGGATTCTACATTGTCCTCCAAAATTGTAACATCCTTCTTCTTGAAACAAATTTTCACATAATGGTTTTAAATCTAATCCATACTGGGGATTAAATCTAATTCAATCATGGGTATTATAATAAAATCAGTACGTAAAGACCATTTATATTCCCTAATGGGGACTTTTCGACACAATTTTTTTTCAATGATACTTCCATATTGAGTTTTCACTAACAACTCCCGTGTTAAATCAAATAATAAATATCTAATTTTCATGGAAAACATAGAAGATATGAAAGAATGTGATTATCTAAAATCAAATAAAGCATTTTCTAAGTTTGAGGAAACGATTATTGTACCTTCCACCACATCATTAGGAACTTCAACATCTACAGTTGTGACCACATAAGCTTGATCTTTCTCCCTTGTCCTTATTTTGGGAATATTTCATTAATGCTTAGAACAATCATTTTTATAATGTACCCTATGCATGATATTGTATCATTAAACATTGGTAGCTTCATTCTTACCCTTAAAATCACGATATAGGTTTCTTTTTTTCCACACTTTTATTAAACACCCATACCTTTCAAGCTAGTATCATGGTGTCTCTTCCCATAATTATCACAGGGTGTAAGGTCAACTCTTCCCTTCTTCCTAATTTACTTTTTTCCTTTTCCAATGTTTTTTGTATCCCTCTTGTTTTCTTTCATTTCCATTAAATAATATGACATTAAGAATTCATTTTATATCTTGATATAAATGATACTATATCTTCATATGATGAGAAAATTTGGGTGACTAGATACATTCGAAGGAATAGTTTTAGACAATCAATGAATTGATAATTATTGCTTCTGGGATTATGTTTGTAGTCCACATCATGTCTTGATAACCTTGTGAAGTTATATTTATAATTTACAACATTATCAACCTCTTTTTCCCTCAGATTCAGAAATTTACATTCCATATATACTCAATTTTTACTAGAGAATTATTTTTCTATGAATAATTCCTTAAAATCACTCCATTACAGTTCCTCTATTTCTTCATCCTCCTATGCGTTTTGGATTAAAGACCACCATTGATCTGCATATCCTAATAGTCGATAAATTTTCCTGACAACCTTGTCTCTTTTGTTACATCCCAATGTGATAAATATCTTCTATAATGAAATTATCCAATGCTCTTCTATGAATGGGTTTATAGTCCCAATAAATGATGGAGGTTTTTGTCACATAAAGATGTCGAACATCACTACTTCACATTGTGGATATGGAATCTCCATTTGGGTAATGTTATTGTTCATAACCTGATAAGGTTGTCCTTGTGTAGTTATAAGTTTCTTAGCACCAATCGTATCTCTATATCCAACATCACTATCTTTCATAGGATGAAAATCCCTACATGGGATACGCATGTTCATGTAGTTTCTATTCCTTCCACTAGGTTCCATTTCTAAATAATGGAATACACTAGATTAGGATATGATTCATAATGTATACTCTCAACTTAAAATACCTGGCATAAATTGAAATCCAATATATGGATAATCACATAATCATAAATATGGTTTCTTTGAGGAAATATATACATTTAAATCCTTCACAATGGCATGTAAAGAAAATATGAATTATCCTAAGTATATCCCCTAGGATTTTCAAACCATGTGTGCAGTAAGACCTATTTTCATGTACCAAAATACCCCTAATCAAGCCTAAAACTATTTTTTGGAGTTTTTACTCCTAGGTACATCTATGCTAGAACCACATAAACTTCTATTATCCATGTAAGGATGTATTTTTTAGAAATATACACCTAATATTTTCCTTACAAAAATTCCAGGATATAATTTTATGCTTATCCTCAAATAATATCTTAGGGGTTTTCCCAAAATCTTCATTTTCCAAATATGGTTTCTAGGGTCTCCACAAAAATTCCTCTAATACAAACTATAAGGACCGGGTCCTAGTTTCACGAAGTTGGGTACATATTTTAGTATAATATCAAATAAACAAGGAATATGCATCCTATAGGACAAGGTAGTTTAGTATCTTTGGAAACAATATACATTCATAAGCTCAACATTACAACATGAGAGGAAAAACAATTTAAAAAACCTTTGAAAATATCTATAACTCCATGGTTATTTCTGCATGTCATTCATAATATACCTATTAATGTTTCCGGAAAACGAAACATAAGAAAGTGTTGATCTCAAATTCTCAGTAAGGGTAATAAATACAGCGAAATATATCATAAACATAAACATTAGGAATGGTGAATAACTAAAAAATCATGCCTATAAAAATGTACTTAAAGACATTATGGAAGGAAGAAGATTTGAATAAACAATAAAATTATAATGCGAATTCATGGGTATTATACTAGTCCAATGACATCATTATCATTCAATTACAAGATTAATAATGTGTTAACACATAATGTTAGACATCATATCCTTACCGTCAAAGCCTCGTATAAAGACCATAAATAATGATTTTTTAATGGCCCTGTGCCATGACCATATTTTTTCTCATGAGACCTACTAGTGCATCGAGGGGATATAGTGGTCCACACCCATAACATATTAAGGGTAATGTATTCCTCGTAGGAATGGGGATAAACATAAACACTAACCATTCAGAGCTAATTGGTGATGGTTTTAAGATAGTTAATCCATAGTCAAACTAATTATAAATCAATAAATTAAATATGTTATATTATATCATATATAATATTAAATAATAGTGTTGAAAGAGATGAAGATACGCTTATAAAATCATCGAGTAATCTATGAGAGAAGTACTCTTTTACTTTCAAAAGAAGTGTCCTTTTGGAATAGTGTATTTATAAAACTAGAAGTGATGTAAGATAGTATTTTCATAATAAAATGGGTGATCTGAAAAAGATAATGTTTTACAAAAATAGATTATACAGTGCCTTTGTAAAGAGGTAAGAATTTGAGAAATTCCCTTGAATTGGGATTTTAGTTTGGGATAAATTTTTGAAATATCCTTTTAAAACATATAACTACCCAAAAATGAATGTAAGATTATGGTTGGTACAAATATATAAAACATTATCATAGAATATATATGAGGAGTAAATATGAATAAATAAGAATTTAATTATGGTAAGTAGATAATAAGAGTAGTCTGAATGAAAATGGAGGATCGGTGAGAAGACCCTTACCTTAAGTCTAAAGGTGTTCATCACTTGACCTTAATGACCTGAATACTAAAATTTTGGTTCATAAATTAATAATTACTGAAAATAATTTTAATTCAATTGATTTTTTATAACCTTATTAGGTTCATTCATGGACTTTGATGGTTTAAGAAATTCAATTCTATTGTTTTGGAGTGTTTTCTTCCTTCTTTTTCCTGATCAGTTTACTTATATTCATGTACGGATAAACATGTAGAATGAGAATAGTTTTCTATAATAGAAGTATAAATTTCTTAGTGGAAAACCATAATATTAAATGGAAGTATAATTTTTTTATTGGGAGTGAAGATTAATCATTATATAAAACATTAATTACAATTGTTCGGGTTAATTGTTTGGTTTTGATCACAACAAACTCATTTTGATTTATAAATTAATATCTTGTTTAAAAAAGGAATCCATGACTTAAATAAGTTATAATACATATATTATATTCTTTTTAAACCATCAAAATGGATTAATGACCAGAATTGGGTATAGTAATATAAATTGAAAACTCATTTTCCTAGAATGTGATAAGCTAACAAATCTTGGATGATGTTTTCACTTCATGTATAAAAGATATGGAAAGGGGAGATGATGAAGAATTATTCATTTATCATAACAAAATTATATTAAATGTATGGTACTGGATTAATCACAACATTGTGATGAAAGGAAGGGATGAATGAAAAAGAAAATAAAATAACAAGAAATAAATGAAATGAAATGAAGAATTTACCTCTTTGAGTAATATTCCTTGAGAGCCTCTTTTGGGGAGTGGTTTTGGCCTTTTATGAGTCGAAGGGCAGGTATACATGGGAGAGAAGATTGGGAGTATATTTTTATAGAATTTATATTATGAAAAAGGATTTATAAAAGTTAATAGAAGAGGGATTGAGGGGGGGGGGTTATAGGGGAGGGTATGAGGGTTTTCCCATTATTTTACTCATTATTTTATTATTTTTCCAAAGAAAACTATTAGTATTGATTCTTCTAACCAGGAATAATATGTGCATGTGTGTTCGAACCAAGTGTGCTTACATCATCTATGATGGTAGGAATAATGAATTTAACTAATAATATATATATACGTTAAATTACTATATTTTACTATTCAAGAAAATTTTGATCATTTCATAAAAATCCCCAAAATTCACCACAATAATTTTTTGACATGTAGAATTCAAATATGAACTCCATTTTTAGAAAAAAAATCTAAATATCATAAATTTAATTGTTTAATAAAATATTATTTTTATTTGAAAAATAACTATTTAATTACTATAATTCATTTTATATCACCTTCAAAAATTAATTCGGACCTCATTATCTTATAAACATAAGACAATAAAATAATAATATGAATGACTATTCATAAGGGTTATATTACTATTCATATCACTATTCATAAGGATATATTACTATTCACCAAAAATTAAATGTTTCGTATTAGACTCTAAGTATCTTATTCAAAGAAACTGCATATGTAAGATTTTTGAAATTAAAATCACATAGGTGGAGAAATTTTGCTTACTGGCTAGATTATAACAAATTGGTGTTTTAAAATGACTTAGCATTTCATGAATTCAATATTAAATTTATTATCAATATCATTTGTTGTTACGTCTCTCAAAAATATCTACCACATTTTTCTTAACTAAAATCATTCTTTATATCCTATGGAAAAAAATAGAAAAATGGTGTGCTCAAATGCTCATAAAGGTTAAATATAGAGAACATAAAACAAACCATAAACATAAGAATGTAAAAAACAAGAACATAATGTTTAAAAATAAAAATATGCTATCATGAAATAATTTTTTGTAGTACATGAGGCATAGATCATAACTGAACATTAACTGTGATAAAATTGCATTATCATAAAACATAGAATTGTGGAAAATAAAAAACCACAAAATATAATTTCCATAGTAACCCAGGTATTGTTTCCTAGACTATCATAATGGAAAAAGTCCATTACTGAATAGGGTTTACGTGTTGTTCAAGCCCTGTATTACTAAACAGTATTTACTTTTCCTTCTATTCATGTCTATCTCATGAGATATAAATCTTTATCCAATTCATTGGAGAGAGATATAGGTCTCACCCATATCATAAGGAATTCATTCTTATATGTGCCACAAAAAAACATAAATCATTAATCATATCATAACCCATAAAATAAAAAAAAATCATAAACATCATTCCATCCTAACAAAATCCACATAAAATATCATTCCATCATCAAAATTGTCAAATATTAGTAATAATAGGGATAGAAACATAACCCTATTTAAAGAGCATCATATTAGATGAAAAATAATTTTGATAAAACACTTGAACTTAATTAATGGGGATGATATCTTTTCTTCTCCAAAACCATTTTCTTTCCTAAAAATATTGTACGATATTAAATCAATCTAATTTCTTTGAAAATAAACCTGAAATCATGTAGAGGACGATTCTTAAAACTAAGGTGTAAAAACTGATCATGTCGTATAAGTTAAAAAACATTCTTCTCAAACTCTTGCAAGAAAAGTCGTAAAATACCTCGTATGGGAACGAATGAATGATTTCATCCCTACCATTTGATAAAACATTACCAGTGGATAAAATTCACGTTAAAATATAGTATAAGTATATAAATAATATTATATATTTGGGATTCATGGAAATTAATGATAATTATTCCCCAATAAATATTTTTGAATAAATAATCTTGGATAATAATGAGATTAAAAATTTATCCATTACATTAGGTCTGATTTGATTTGTATGTATCCTAACCTACACTATAATTATTTAAATAATGTTATTAACACATTACAAAAACAAAATAATTTTTATGATATCATATATGATCATATTATTATCTTTTTGTTAGTATCATTTCATTTTCACCCTTTATTCAGATATTAACTGCTTTATGTTCTTATGCATGGTTTGTCATATATGTTCATGTTCCACTTATTTGGTTATAATTAAATCATTTAAAGAATAATATTAGTATTAAATTATATCTTATTTATTCATTCCATTCATGTATATAATCATGGTTTAATAAATATCTTGTAGAATGAATTGCATCTCATTTGGGAGGCGGTAGGTCATCCGTACACATGAGCGACGATATCCTTAAATTAATGGTTAAATGGTATAGAATTGGATGATATATTAATTATAAAGATCAGGTTATATTCATTATTTACATCCATTATACACATCAATATAACCATCTAAATTATGTATTTTTGAATAATAAATTACACCACAACGTGGAGATGTTAAGTTGTATGTACGTACACATGGTGATATTGTTTTCCATAGGATGGATAAATTGACGTATAAGGTTGTACCAAAACTATAATAATATCTCAACATGTAGAATATACTATATTTATTACTTTATTATAGAAACAACATAATATGAGTAAGTAGAAGAATCAATGAATTTTGAAAGATGTGATAAAATAATTAACTTTTTTCGAGTATCTCCTTTTAATATGCATAAAAGGCCTCCCTAGGATGGATTTCTGCAAAATGTGTAGGTTCTAGGAGGAATTTATTGATTATGGGAGATTATTTGAGATGCTTTTGGATGATACAATGGGCATTATAGGTGTGAGTAAGTGGGTAGAGGTGGTGGCCTTTTATAAGAGGGAGGAGAGGAACTTTTGGAAAGTCTTAAAATATTATTTTATTATAATATTATTTTTGAATAATTATAGTTAAAAAGTGATAATTTTATAGGATAGGATATTTATGGGACGAAACAATCCCATCCAATAGGTTTTATACAAGTTTAGGTCACAAAAGTAACCTTATCTATTAGCTTTTACCCTTATATAAAAACATTAACTCTTACCATGTCTTCTTGTATTTTCATAATATATGGTTGTTATAGTCCCTATAAAATGAAAATAAAATCACAAGTGAGATAATTAATTTCATTTTTAATATTATAAAATTAATTTGGATTAATATTAGTTTTTAGGACTATTATATCATTTAATAAAATAGTATTTGTTTTAAAAACTCATTTATGTCAATTTTAACACACTTTAGTAATTGATTTTTTTTAAATCATAAAAACATGATTTATTCAAAAAAAAACTACCCTAAATCAAATATAATGTTTCATAATCATTCCTAAAATTTCATTAGGGAATAAAAATGTTAAAATAAAATTTATTTTAAAATTTTTAATTTCATTTATTTGAGTCATTTTTTATTAACGTAATCATTGCATCATAATTGTGTCATAAATAAATTTAATTATTTAATGTCTGCAAATTTTAAATAAAATACCAAAATATAGAAAATATTTGTATATTACATGTTACTATTTATATTCAATGATATATGTTATATAACCCTATATTAAACATGTTTTATTAAAAGATACAAGTTTATTTTATATATCTCTTTACTTTAAATTAATTATTATAACATGTCATTATCACACCCAAGTGGCTCCAGGGGGTCCAAATATAGATAAAATGATGCTCATAGTTGAACATGTCTCATATAATAGGATTAGAAAAAGTTTTAGTGTAGTTTATAATTATTTCAATGTTATTTGTTTACCCTTATTTTAGCAGGTTTACCTATTAATCATGGTAAATAAAAATAATTATTGTAGTTACTATTCACAATGTACAAAAATAAAACAAAACTATTTAAAAAATTTGTAACTTATGATTCCAAATATGGAATCTATTCTCTCAAATTCAATACACCCAATTGGTATAAATTAATTTAAAATTAATTCTCATCATCAAAACCAGATAGCATATTTTTAAGAATTAAAAATATCCAAAGATTGACATGTTTTTATATCAAATTTAAATGATATATTAGTTCCAATGACAAAACATGGATTTAACGATAAAAAATAGTCTAACTAAACTTTAAAAAAATGAAAAATATAATCTAACTATATAAATAAATTAGATGGAAAGGCAGTTTTGAATTAAAATGCAATATTTTTCAGTATTAATTAAAATATGAATTTAATCAACACAATACCAAAATTTAAACCCAGGAAAATTTTGATGATCCAATTTAAAAGAATAATATTATAATGTTATATATAACTTATAAAATTCTCAAAAACTAGATTTAAAAATGTTTTTCCATCGAAAGGTGGTGAAACTGTATATTTTTTTTTTTGAAAAATACATCTTTTATCTAAAAAATTGAATTTTTTCATACATCATATTTAGAAAACATATAAGTTGAATTTAAAACATTAAATTGAATATATTAAATAGATATTTCACTAATAAAATCCATAAATATTGATTTTTTTTATTTTATAGACTCACTTATTTTCAATTAAATACATTTTTAGAATGAAATTAATACAATTCATACCTGCTATTATAATGACAAGGTTATAATATTTAGCTATCACTTATACTCGGAATTGAATAAAATTAATTATATCAAAATAAATTTAAACTATGTGAAAAAAAATACTAGAATATTTTTGCATATATTGGAAGCTAATATGGTGTTGTGTATAGTGAAAGCTAATTGTGGTGTGGCATAAAACACAATACATCAATGAAATTGAAAATAATATCTCTCATAAAATCTCATGGTGATACATTCTACACCCATTAAAATGAATATTTCTCCTGAAATTAGTTGAGTTTATAAAAGGATTACTACTTGAAAGTTTATTTCATAGAAACCCACATCGTAAAAAGGAATACTAAAACCTTATTTTTAAATAGGAATGATAAAAACATAACAGTTACCCAATGTAATGCATCACTGGGTTTCCACATAGGATAACATAGGTGGGATGTAAAAACATTGATATGGAATAAAAATCTAACCATCAAGATCTGATGGATAGTGATAGAGAAGAAGGTTTGGAGAAAGTTAACAACCATAAATCCATAAATCTACGACGATTTAATGGGCCATATGATTCATTGGATAAGATGGTACTAGGATAAAATTTCTGGTTTCTATTTTATTTTCCTAATATTGAATAATTTTGAATAAGAAAAAATACATTCTTGATTTTTGTACAATCTCCCCATTTTTCGTTCCTTGACTAATTCCCACCTCATCTATTATTCAATGAAATTATATTGAATTTAAAATTATAGAATTGTTAGTAGATCTTGAAATCTATAAATACAATGATAGTTCATTCAATAAGTATCTACAAAAACGTTAGTAAATTTAATTACATATACCTTAGGAAACCTATATATAGATAATACATTAATATAATAAACTTCAAATGGAATATATCTTATATGATCCATGTATGGATAACATTACAATACTTCAAAAAACTAAAAATATAAAACATTATAAAGAGGTTAATTAAATTGAATTAACATTTATCTCTCATATCTAATAAGGTATTTATTGGTTTTCAAATTACAAACATGTGAATACCTTAATCATGTATTCTCTTGAAACATTATAATAACATGATTTATTGTATAACATTAGTGAAAACATGTATGCTACCATAAATTAACTATTAAACATACCAAAAATCCTAAAAATTATATATACTGAAATGATGATATCATTTTGTCCTTCTATCAGTCATTAGGTCGTTAATACTATTAAACATCTCATTTTCTACATATCCCATCATTATGCACATATCATTAATTTTCTAGAAATATCTTAATCACATTTCATAGTTACTGGTATCATTCAATATATAATTTCAAATACCTAATGAAAAACAATAATTTACCCATCCTTATATGTTTCTTTATTCCATAACACCATAAAATTACTTATACAATGGTATTCTTGATAAACATGTAATCATTCTACTATATTTTTAAACCATTGACTGAGCATCATTATTTTATTCCTTAACACTTATTTGAACTCATATATCAATTATAGTCTCTTCATCGTTTCCAATATAAATACTACCCATATGACCATGTAGATCCTATTAATGAGATTTTCCCTTAGGGAATCAATTTTCATAATGCCCATACATTCCATATTTAAAACATTCAACCGTTGGTGATGTCTAAGAAATATCATTATCCTTGTCCATTGTGTCAACTAAACCTTTTCCATTGTAATTATAGGATTTATTCCCTTCTTTTCCAGACCCAAATCATCTTTCAGTTCCATTGAAGCATTCTGCTTGATACCTCCACCCACATTATTTACCTAAGGAAAATTGGACTTTCTTTCCTCTATGATCACCATGAAATTCCATATTTCTCTTCTTGGTGGGGTAACAAAACTCACAAATGTTTATATTATTTGTTACATTATGAGATTTCTAATTATGCATAATAAATATGTTTCACCTTCTATGTCCCATTTCATTTGTTTTCTCATGAAGAATAGTATTCCATTTTCCATTAAATTCTTCATTAATATTATTCCTCCAGTTTCCATCCATTTTAAAAAACCCAAAAAAATTAGTGTGAGTTGAAAATATTATACTAGGAAAACCGCACAATCAGGGGGGAGTACATTCAATCTCTAGAATATTTGGTTTAATCCTAGGTTATTCATGAACATTACCATAATTCTTGGACTGTAACCAATATTTATACTTACCCTTACAAACATCCATAGACATACCTTAGAAATATATCTAGGGATCTCACTAATGTTTTTGCATCCTATATTCCAAATTTTAACTAAACATTCTATATAATACCAACTCTAATGACTCAATCTAGTCGTACATGGACAATATATTTATTTTGTGAACTACTTAATGCATTACACAAATATATGTGCAAAGACTATTTTAGTTTATTAACTTTAGAAACATGGAACATAATCTTTTTACTTTTTGGAAGATATTCAACATATCCCATAATGATCATCCCCTTTTTTCTTACCCAAAATCATTCCTTAAATCCTGGGGAAAATAAAAAATAAAAAGGGTGATCTTAAATAATCAGTAAGGGTAAACATGGAGAATATAAAATAAACCATAACCACAATAATGTAAAAAAATGAACATGAAGTTTAAATATCAAAATATTGGGTCATAAAATAAATCTTGGTTGTATGTAAGTCATATATAATAAAGGAACATTAACCATGATAGAATATCATTGGACTAAAACATGAAATTGTGGAAATAAAATAAGAACATAATATGATTTCCATAATAACCAATTCATTTCTTCCAAGACCATCATAGTGGACAAATTCAATTACTAAGCCGGGTTTACATGTCATTCCAATCCTGTATTATGGATCCAAATCTACTTAACATTCCTATCATGTCTATATCATCTGATATAAATATTTTCCCAATGCATTGGAGGGATATAGAGGTCCCATCCATCTCATAATGAAATCTTTCTTAAATGTTTCACAAAGAACATAGATCATTCATCAAAGTATAACCCATTAAATAAAATGGGTTTTTTAAACATCATTCCATCAAAACATAATTTATATAAAATATCATTCCATCATTAACACAATAAAATCATAGTAATAATAGTTATAGAAACATAACCCTATTAAAAGAGCAACATCATAGATGAAAAATAATTTTTATGAAACACTTGATGTTAATTCATGAGGGTAAAATACTTTATTCTTCATAAATGTTTTCTTTTCTAAAAAATTAATGTATATTTAAATGAAAATATTTTATGTGAAAATAAAAATTAAATCTTGTAGAGGAATCTTCATGGAACTAAGTTGTAAAAATCATTCATGTGGTATAAGGTAAAAAACATTCATATTATACACTTGCCAGAAAAGTCAAAAATATACCTCGTATGGAAAATGAAAGAAATATTCCTTCTATAAAATTTAATAAAAATATAATAAGGGGTAAAATTTACTTGAAACAATAGTTTAAGAATATAAATAATATTACATATTATGGAAATATGGATGTGAATGATAAATATACCTCAATAAATACTTACAAATAAACAATCTCGTATAATAATGAGATTGAAACATTATCCTTTAAAATAGGTTTGATATGCTTCATATGTATCTTAAAATACTGAATAATTATTTAAATAATGTTATTTTCATATTTAAAAATCATATTCATGTTTATGATATCATATATGATCATGTTATATGTTTGTTAGTAATATTTCATTATCACCCGTTATTTCGATATTAACTACTTCATGTTTTTAGGCAAGTTTTGTCAGATAAGTTCATGTTACACTTATTTGGTTATAGTTATATCATTTACATAATGATATTACTATAATATATATCATGTTTATTCATTCCATTCATGAATATAATCATGTTTTAATGAAGATCATGTAGAATGAATAACATCGCACGTTGGAGACGGTAGATCGTACGTACACAAGAGCGACAATATCATTCACTTTTTGGTTAAATGGTATAGAATTGGTTGGTATATTAGTTATAAAGATTAATTATAATATTATATTCATTATTTACATCTATTATACTCATTATTATAAACATCCAAATTATGTATTCTTGAATCAAAAATTACACCACAGCGTGGGGACGGTAATGTGTGTGTATGCATGCATAGTGATATTGTAATTTATATGATAGATAAAAGGAGGTATAAGGTTTTACCAAAATTATAATAACATCTCATGATGTATATGATACTGGTTTTATAACTTTATTATGGAAAAAACATAATAAGAAGAATGTGAATAAGAAAAGAATTTTGAAAGAGGTGATGAAACAATTTCTTTTTTTCAAGTGTCTCCTTTTGATTTTCACAAAATTTCGTTATAGGATAGGTTGCTGCATAAATTGTGGCCTCTGAGATTATTTTAGGTGTTTTGGGAGATTATTTGAGTATAATTTGGACAAACAAAGTGGTTTTATAGGTGTGATTATGTGGGTAGAGGTGGTGTCCTTTTATAAGAGGGATAAGGGGCACTTTAGGAAAGTCTTGAAATATTATTTTATTATAAATTTATTTTCGAATTATAAATGTTACAAACATATAATTTTAGAATATAATATTAGTATGGGTATAAATTCCTTCATCCAATCGGTTTTATAAATGTTTATGTCACAAAAATTAACCTTATCTATTAGCTTTAACTCAATGTTTAAAACATTAACTCTTACCATGTCTTCTTGTATTATCATAGTATATGGTTAATATATTTACTATAAATTTCCAATATATCTACAAGTGGATAATTATATAAATTTTTAACATTATATAATTAATTTTTTAGAATAATATATTTTTAGGACTATTATCTCATTTAATAAAATAGTATTTGTTTTAAAATCTAATTTATGTCAATTTTGACACTATTCAGTAATTGATTTTTGTTAAAGTAATAAAAACATGATTCATTAAAAATCAAACATAACTCAAATATAACATGTCATAATCATATATAAAATTATTTTTTGGGATAAAAATGTTCAAATTATAGTTATTTTAATATTTATAATACCATTTATTTGATTCTTTCTTTAAAAAGATAATTGATTCATTATCTTTGTTTAATAATTAAATTTATTTATTTGAGATCAAAAAATTATAACCAAAATTTCTTGATATATTAAATGTTTTTGTCTCTATAATTAATATTTATATTCATATATATTAGTTATATGGACCAATATTAAAAATGTGTTAATAAAAGGGACATGTTTTTTTATATTTCTCTTTGCATTAAAATAATTATTATAACATGTCATTATCACACCCATGTGGACCCATGGGGTCCTAAAGAGTGATTTTATTATTTTAATGACTCATTTATTTTCATTTAAATAGTTCTTTTAATAATAAGGTTAATAAAATTCATACCTACCATTATAATTACTAGGTTATGATATTTAGTTATCACATATACTTGGTCCTTCAAGAAATAAATTCAATCAAAATAATATGAAATTTTATGAACCAAAATCCAAGAATAGGGTTGTGTATACAACAAGCTAATTTGGGGTTGTGTATAGAACATGCTAATCTTGGTGTATCATACAACACAAGTTATCGATGAAATTAAAAAGAATCCATCCCATAAAATATCGGTGTTCTACACATGATGCCTCCTAAAGTAATAAATAGTGTATTGTTCCCTCCTTTTCTCTTTTGAAATTCTAACATGATTCATAGGTTTAAAACATTGTGTGATCATAACATCATTATTTTTCATTCCTTCTCTAATATCATTAAATTACTCAGCATAAAGATCATTGGATTGAAAATTATATTCATCATCAACATAGTTCCTAAAAGTTATATCCATTAACGAATATTATAAATTATAGTGTGAGAAACACTAATAATAGTGGAAGAACCACATATTAATGGGAAATTAATTATAAAATTTGAATCTAAGACACCTTATTTTTAATCCTAGGTAATTCATGATCATTATGAAATATCTAGGATTTTAAACTATAATTAGACTTATACTTGATGATCTTTATATAGATTTCACATACTAGTTTTCAAAGGTTAACTAAACCTTTACTCTGATACCAACTATAACTACCCTTGATTTTCATAAACGGATGTTACATCTTTTTTTAGATGAATATTCATTATATTACACTCACAAAAATCATGACGACATTAATAGTTTAGTGCCATTAGAGGCTTGGAATAGAAACTTTTAGTCTTGTGAAATTTCGTTATTCTTTCTCATGAAGATATTCCGCTTTAGTACCACTACATAAAACCATTATTCATAAACTATTGAATGGAAACAAAAGGAATGGGTGATCTCAAATGATCAGTAAGGGTAAAATAGATAATAGTATTTTATTATCTTATTAAATAATAAGATAATAAATCTGGGTATGTGATCACAATCATAACACATAATGTTCATTCCCAAACTTTTAGGGATCATATACACGAGTCATTACATAAAATATTAACATTTCAAGAGACGTGAATAATATTAATGGAACATATTTATAACTCCCTCATGAAAAATAATTTCATATCATAAATTAGTTTGGAATCTTCATATTTATAGAAAAACATTTAATATTTCATGCCTAACAAAAATTATTCTCGGATCAGACCATATCACATGTTTCCACAAAGAGATCAAGAACATCGACTAGTTTCCCATCACAGATCATACACATAGACTTGTTTCCACTAACTATCTCATGAGATAATTTATTTCCCAATAAATTGGATGGAGATATAGGTCCCACAAATCACATAATGAAAAAAAAAGAAATTATTTTTCCACATGTCCTTAATTCAATCATCATATCAGATCCCATTTAATGAAATGAGTTTCATAAACAATTCATCATACCATTAGTCATGGAAAAGAGATAGGTTTCAAAAATACCATTCCATCATATACATAAACCATTCTGAGAAATAATAATACTGATATCCATGGTTAATATCCCAATTAAATAATAGGAAACATCAATAGAGGTAATCTTATTTGGAAAAATTACTTTTTGAATGATCAATTGAAATAATTATTGAGAAAAATAACATTTTCCATTTGAAATAATTTTTTAAGAGTCGCACAATTATAAAGGAGGAAATTTTATTTGAAGATAACCTTTTAATATTTTAATGGATGATTCAAATAATTAAGGCTTCATGATATTGGGAAAATCTTTTCATGTTGTATAAGATAGAAAACATTCCTTCTCTATTTTTTTCAAAAAATACATAAATTTCCTTGTTTATAAAACAAAAATAATATTCTTTTCAACCAATTTTTTAAAAATTATAAAATAGGTAAAAATAAAATTAAATATTAAAAATATACTACTAAAAAAATTATTAAAATATTTTTAGTAAAAATTTATGTGGAAGATAAATATTTCACAATGGATATTTAAAATGAGACAATCTTAAATATTTATGAGATTGTGAAAAAAAATATTACCGCATTATAGTTAGTAGAATAATATTCCCCATGAAATAGAGAAAAATATATTGATATTAAAATAACCTAATAATCTTAATAATATTCGTAAAATACATTCGTGGTTAGTATATACACCACACAAATGAAACAAGTAGTTAATAAGGAATGTGTCCTATATAAGTTAAAGTGAGACAGAATCTCATACCATAAATATTGCCATTCATTATTCTTGTTAAAACTTATCTATAATAAATATATATTTATTATAAATTTATTCCATAATATTATATTAATGATAGAATATATTATTTTTTATAACATCTTATCACTAGATTATTGATAATTTAAAATTATTGTTCTTCGTGATATTTTCTTGGTTTCCCTAGCATGTTTCAGTTTGATAGTCTTTTTACATATAATTGGACCATGGTTTCATCGTATTAAAAATAATTATTATGTCATATATATCATAAATTTTTTTTTAAAAATTTCTTTATTGACACCAATGTAAAATATAGATGAAAAATGAATCACATCACATCATGGAGATGGTAAGCCATAAGTACGCATGAGGGACGTTATCATTTCCCAAAATATTCATTTGTAAAAATATAGATATGATATTATTTTTTAATTAGTATAATAATTTCATAAACATAATATATATAAATAACCCGTTTATAATTATTATACATTAAATATGGTGATGGAAAATGAATCGTTTTTCTTTATGGAGATGTTAAGTCGTAGATACGCACGAGCGATACGTTCACTTCATGATTGATGGGAAAGGGGTTGTATAGTACTATGATCATAAAAATAAAGACATTTAAACATATTTATTATGTTGAGGTTGTTATTTTTCTATATATATCATTTATTTTTAAAATTTATATAAGAGTACAAAAAGAGATTGATCAGTAAGAGTGATTACCTCATCTTGGAAAAGGCACATTTAGATCTATTCTAAAGGACTCTAGAGTTGGTAAATTGGAAAAAACCACACAACTGTATTGTGGATAAGGAAGTGTAAGAGGTAATTTTATATATTTTTGTTGAGCTTGAAGACCCAATGTGGTGAAATTATATAAGTGATGAAGTTACATTTAGAATGAAGGTGATAAACACTTTTAGAATTTCTCAAAAGATTAAATTCTAATAAATTAAATGTCAATACAAAGACCACCAAATGGTAATTTATTAGAAGATAATTTGGGATAGGGAGGTGATAACATAAAATAATATATTTTAGACATGTTTCATTTTAATTTTAATCCTTATCTATTTTACTAACCCATAGTTAACCTATTTTAATTTTAACTACGATAACAAAATTTTAAATATTTAAATGTGGTGATTTTTAGTTATAATGATTCAATTGAATAATAAATGTTCAATTTATGATATTTTATTACATAATCTATCCCAATTTTCTTTAATTATTATTTATCTTATTTTTAACAAATTCAAAAAATATATTATTTTCTTAAAATATCATTTGTGTCATTTTCAACATTATTCATTACATTGACTTCATAAAAATCAGTACGGAATGATAACATTGAAAAAATTAATTTAATACAACCATAATATGTCATGTTAAACTATTAAATTTTTTATCAGCTTAATTAATTTAAATTATATTTATTTTAATAACTTTAATATCACATAATTGAGTATTTCATTATTTGAATAATTACTGAATCATCATTGTTCAATTATTTTTTATAATAATTTATTCACTAAAATTAAATAAACACATAATGTATAGAAAACTATTATAATTTAAAATAATATATATCATCTATCGTGTCTTCTATTTATCCACTTATTATAAATATTATACTTATGAAATGTATGAGTGTGACATTTTGTCAATCTCATTGATTTTAATAATATACAAGTCATTTTTGTAGAAATGTGTCCATTAAATTGTAAAATAACATAAATTATGTGTTAAGGTTCTAATTAACATCATATAATAAAATTTTGGCATGTTTTGTGGAAATTTTCTAATATTTATAATATTATGTTTACCCCAAGGTATTGGTTTTAACCATAACTATGGTAATAAATATTACAATGGTTACTATTCATATTATCTAAAAATTAAAGGGACTTGTATAATAAATTATAAAATTAAAATTAAAATTTTGGATTTAATGTTCAAAATTTAAATCACATAAATTGATAAAATTAATTTAAAAGTAATCCTATTAATTGGCTGAGAAAACGGGTTTTTTAAGTGAAAATGTTCAAAAGATTGAAATTTTTTATATACAAATTGAGTATGAAACTGATTGAAATGAACTAAATTGTATGAAATAAAATAAATTTGATCTAATTATAATTAATAACCAATCTATAATATAATTTTAAAATGTAAATTATTTTGTTGGAAAAAAATTCAATTAAAATTCAATATTCTTCATTATTCATCAAAACGTGAAACTTATCAAAAAAATTACAAATAATAAACCAAATTAAATTTTCGTATCCCACTTTTAAAGAAAAATTTTATAATTTTAAATAATTTTTTTTAATTTTAATTATTTAGTTTTAAAACATGTGCTTTATTGAAAGGCGGTAAAACTACTTTTAGAAAAAATACAGTCTTTAAGCATAAAACTGGATTTCTGATGTTTAGATAACACATAAGATGGATGTTAAAAATTATATTGAATTATATATATATATATATATATATATATCATTAATATAGTCCAACAATATTTATTTATTTATATATTTGTACAAAACAAACTTGTACAAAATTAAATAATTTTTCTAGAAAGAAATTCCATTTATATTCCAAAGGGTATTTTCATTTAAAATTAATTAGTATCAAAAAAATTAATTATATATGGATTTGTAAAAAAATATTTTTAATAAATAATTTAATTCGGTTTAAACCATTCATTCTATTAGCTATGTTATAATTTTATTTTTTAAATAATTACAATAATAGTATGATGTTTTTTAGAAACTCAATCTTGTGTATAATGCAAGTTATATTGGTGTGGTTTATAGTGAAATATTAAAATGTTGTCATGTGAAATGAAAGGTATCAAATAAATAATAGTATTTAGAAAACTATTTCATCAAAATATTTGTGTTTTATAAATTCTTCCATTTTTATCGCTATACAAGAGGAATTTTATGTTGAATTCCTACATATGTATATTAAATATACGGTGAAAATTTATTAGGGAACCATTTTCAATTTCTTCTGATCGATATCCATGATTTACCTACAAATTCAGGAGTATCCTTAAAAAGTCTATTAATACTAAATTAAAACTTTTCACAAGTTATCATCTACAGACTTATGGGAAGTCTAAGAGGACTATAAAACATTTAAAGACATGTTAATGTTAGATCACATCATTTTCAAAGGAATTGTGACCAAAATAATCTAATTTTTAATTCTATTATAAAAATATTATTAAATTTAGTATTAAATGGAACTATATAAATCACTATATAGGATAAGGTATAGTACTTGAACATGTTATAATGAAGTTTAAGAAGTAAAATATTAGGACCATACATTTTTATGGTCACTTAGAGGTGATAAATGTGTTCATGAAATATATCAAGGCTACCCAAAGTTGATAAAAGTTATTTTATATCCAAAAAATAAGGTTATATAATTTCTTATTGGGAACCATGCATTTTTAAAAATATCACTATGGAATTGAGTAATGTGATTTGGAAAGTAAGGAAAACTGAGTCCAATGCACATTGGACAGTTGAAGATTCTGGATCATGTTGGTGTTGTTTCCTATTAATTTACACTAATCCAAATATTTCCCATGATCATGATGTCTTCCACATTTACATGATAATAAATTATATGTTGGGGCCAACACATATGCTAGAAAAAAATTGTATGGAATTGGTTCCATACCAACCTTATAAATATGAGTTGAAACAAATTCTTATTGAAATGGAATAAGTGTTAAAGAATAAGAAAATTCAACTCATGAATGTACTATTAAGAAATTCAAAGATTGAATAAGCATACTAGGATCTCAAATAAGTGATGATGTATAAATGCCTCCATTTTTTGTTAATGGAAAAAAATTTCTTGGAAGATATTTTTAAGGGGGTTTAGAATCTATTGTCTTAAAAATTCATCTATGATGTTAGTGGAATATGTCATATTTTTCAATGTCCATTTTATTTTGATAACATATAAATTATATTCATTTTAAAATGAATAATACATAACATTAATTGATATTGAGTAAAATAGATAGAAATAATATAAGGATATAAAAATAGAACAATGCATAAAGTAATGTAAACTCCATAGGCCCGAATTCTACAATGAACTTCCCTCCTACAAAAATAAAAAAAGAAATATTAGAGTTAAGAATTTGATAGACATTATATAGGAAAGTGTATAACCTTAGTAATTGAAGTAGTGAGTGTTTGAGGTATGATAATAATGGAGTATATAGAGGGTATAAAGGTAAAAATTATAGTTATGATATAACTATTACCTAACAATTTTATAATATGACTATTGGTCAATATGACCGCTAGAAATTATGAATGTTTGTAATAATTTTTCTTTTATAATTAGTGAATATAAAATGTTCTTTCAAGATATAATGAATATAGAATGTATAAACTATGGACACCACCAGTAATATTAATCCATTATAATACCATTTATTAGAGCATGGGCAGGAGTTTACATTATAGGGGTTCTCCCTTTACCAATACCATGAAGAGCTTCAACAAGTATATATTAATTGAAATCGACTATAGATGAAGTAAAATTTTGTAGATATCACCACTAGATCAATATTAGATTATCCACCCCATGAATGTACCACTATCTCCCACATTACCCATAAGATATATGTTAGTGTAATAAGGGGTTATGTATCTAGAAAATAGTATTATAATAGTTTAATTTTGATCTTAGAAATTAAATAGATGATTTTTCAGTTCCATTTTATGCTTTATTTTATTGAACAAAATACACATGAATATAAGTTGAATCTTATACATAGAGTTTTTGGATATATAGAAAAAAAATATTTTTATTAAATATTTAATTTCAATTAAAATTTTAAATAATTTTTTTAATGAAATTATCTTATGAACCCTAGTTAATTTGAATATAAATGATAATATAATTTTGAAGTGTCCCATGTAATTTTTTTAAGGGTGAGGACGTCAATTACATCTTTAAAAAAATAACTCTACAATAATTATTATTTTTTATTTAAAATATAAAAATAATATATTTATGAAAATATTTTTATTAAATAATTATTATAATTAAAATCATCACATAAAAATTAAGATAAGCTAAAAAAATTTAATTTTCTAAAATATATTATTTTTAATGAATAGTAAAAAAAATATTTTCTATTTTTTGTATCATTAATCACTCTATAAATATTTAATATTGATATAATAATTAATAAAACTGAATTCATGACCAAAAAATCTTATTTAATTAATAAAATGTATTTTATCCAAATTTAAATGAACATAAAAGCCAATAAATAAATTTTCAAAGTGTAAAATGGAAATTAAGGCTTTAAGGACATTACTTTGTAAACAATATTCTCCCATGCAAAAAGTAATATAATATATTGATATTTGGTTTGGAAAACAAAATATTCTCAAAAAACTAATTAATATCATAATCCAATATCCAAAACCCTAGGTAATCCAATGAATTTTGTTCCTATAACCTATATTTCCATGGCCAATATTTTGAAATAAATAATTACCCAACCCCCCCCCCCCCACCCCCCTTCTATTAATACACACAAATTAAATCATTATTTTTTACTATCAATCCCTTAATCATGAATTTCGACTCATTTTACCTCTCTATTGCCTTTCCAAAGAGTTTATATGTTACCATAAAAGTCTCATCAAGCATTAAGAATCTATCTTTGAAGTAAAGGGACTCTACATCTCCATTTTTATCCAAGTACTTCCTTAATATTGTGTCCCCTAATTTAAATATAATTATTTTGTCATAAAAGTATGTTCATTATATATGTTTTAAATTACAAATCTGTCAATGATATACTTCTAATATCTCTAATGTATCTCATTCCTTAAACGAATTTGTTTACACATTATACTACTAAAATCATTCTTTGATTTTCAATGCCCCCTTTTCATTTTTTTTAACACCAAGCCCTATTATTTTGAATGATATTAATATAGATGTAAATATGTTTAATTAATTAGGTATTTACATGTATAAAACCCATATTCCTTTCTCATGGGTATAAAATTATGAAATAATTTTCAATAAGCACTTACAAACTCATGATTTTTTATGAAACATGTTCCTTATTATCCATGGGTTATTGGTGAAAAGCATTATTATGATAAATAATCCATGTCACGCACATGAATTAATATATATAAATGGGAAACCCTAATATAAATCCAATTAATTTTATATATAATTAATATCTACATATGAAATGTTTACGATACCTTTGTGAAAAACCTTTGTAATATTTTTTATGAAACCTTGTGATGAATCATGGTTATTTTTTTATGATTACCTAATTTTTATTTTGTGGACACATTCCCATGTAATGTATCAAATGAATATTATTATTCTCTCATGTCATGCATCATTTTTTTTTCAATTACGATCACTCATGTTTTATTTCCTTTGTTTATCCCTTATTAGAGGTTATACTCACCCTTTTCTATTGATATATGAGTCTAGTAAAGCACTTGTAATAAAGTGAACTTGGATGAAATAATACATGAGTATTTAAATAAGATAAAATAATATTTATGTTTATATTTTTATTATATACTACATGTATTTTGTGCCTATTTTCTAGGACTATAAACATTAAAAATTATTTCTAAGTTATTAATGTAATATTTTGTTAAAGAGTTATTTTAAGTATCATGCATTAAAAAGGTGGGTCACCATACTGGGTGTAAATTAATGATGTTGTATAATGTTTAAATATATTTATAACTAATAAGCCTTTTATTTTCTCCCTTCTAGACATAGATTGAGTTATGACTTCTTGATGTTATAAAATTTGGTGATGAGATTGTTATTTGGGTTTATTATGGAATGATAATTTGGAGGAGGAGGATACAAGTTTAACATCTATCACATTTATGATCTCTACTGTGAAGTGATGTGTGGTGGATCTAGTGATGTGAATATGTAGTGATATGGTATCTCATTGTGGTTATGTACTTAATATTGTGATATAAATATATTGTTATTATGTTTCATGTATGTCTTGTTGATGGGTACCCCATTACATAATTCGTTGTGTCATGAAAGATACTAGTTAATTGAGGAAGTTGAATTAAGGTACCTTATCATATATTTTCTAATAATTATATTACTACAATTGAGTATAGATTTTGAGTGAATGAAACTTTTTGAGGTTGTGGAATTAGTTTCTCTTGTTAGGGAATGAGTATGAGCCACTATTTATTCACTGAGGAATTAATATTCCTTTTACAAATTATAATGAGAGGTATTGGGGATGATCTCACTTAGTATAATTGCATACTCACTAATGAAATATGTGTATTGTTTCTATATGTCTACAAGATGGTTTTTTTATCGAGATGGGATTTACTACCTCGTGACTTGGTGTGAGCTGGGGTCATGGAGTGGAAAAACTAGGAGATGAATCTATTTGTATTCATTTATAATTTTTCATTATGTATAAAATTTCATTCATTATTTGATTTTATTATTTAATATTACATAGATTATTTTCAGTTTCACAAGTAATGTTACTTGTAAGAACCTGGGTTTTCATACAAGGTACAAATCCTTTTCTTTTCAGTTTACCTATTCTGTTGAGGCCTAATGTGGATTCCTAACTTGACTGAGGAAGTTACGGAGGTGTTTGGGGCTTGTTCAGATCCTAGAACCAATTTTTAAGCTAGAAATGTCATGGCACACGGTTTGCACATGTCCTGCGCACAGCCTGGGTAAACTGTGCGCCTTGGTGGATGCTTGCTAAAGGCAGGAGCACGGCCTGCGCATGGTTTGGGGAAACCATGCGGGGTGGCCCTGTGGTTTCCCCTTTCCTTACAAGAAGGTTTGAACGGTCTCCAAGCGGTTTATTAGGCTGTGTGGGTAAACCGTGTGACCTTCTGTGTTTTGATTTTTAATACATTTTTAATTAAATTTATTAAAAGTTATAAAATCTAACATATTTCTCTTCTCCATCAACCGGACAGCCGGGGGTATGCTCTCAAGGAATCTTTGGAGGATTTTGAGCTCGCTTCTGCATCTGATCTCCGTTTCGAATGTTGTTCATCTCATTAGATCTACAATAGCAATTACTCAATTCCTTTTAAATCCTTCTCGATTCTTCTGGTCATAACGAACACAGATTGTATTAATGTTCATATTACCTAATTTCTTTTTCTTCGTATGTTCTTCAGATTTCTTCTATACCAGGATGATTCAGAGCCTGATACTAGACGAGATATCTAGTACGATCCTATGGTAGGTCGTCCCGTGCTTTTCTCTGATTTTCAAGCTGTTTATATATGCTGGAGTGTCGTGCGCCCACTTTTGGGGTGTCACTTGAACGTGAAATTTAACCCTGTTATTACCTATCATGTTGTAGAAAATTTGAATAGGAGGGTATGTGCTTGAGTTAGGTTGTACACCTGGGGCAGGAACCACCCCTTGGGTGTGTTTCCTTGAATGACTCTTTTATGGATTTTTGACCTAGGATGCCTTTAAGGCATGTTTTTCCTTTCCCTTGTGGGTTGTTAAAAATGTAAATTGAATATGAATGGAATTGCAATGAAATGAAATTGTAATTGAAATGGTTTTGGGTTCGGGATGGAGTTTTTCCCGTTGACCCTTGTATATAAATTCTTGAATTGCTAGCCCACGTGAGTTAAATTCTTTTGAACTGCTTAAAATGTGAAACAAAGCCATTGGTGAACAATGGAACCAATGTGAGTTTCCATGGACGGAATCATATGAGACATGTTACTGAAATGACAAGTGAATCATGGATCCCCTATGAGATTCCATGGATAGGCTCAACAGGGCATGATATGTCATGGGAGATAACCAGATCTTATTTATAGGATCTCGGGGACGGGCTCAGATGACAGATTGTGCTGCACCTAGAACAAGGCTGGGTGCCTAGGAGGTTCCCCGGAATGGGCTTGTAGGGTGTTGGTAGATTTTCTCCTTGAACGATGCCTAGGTTCCGAATTGAGTATTCCAGGAACGGGATCAAGGAATGGTTTTGACAAATGAATTAAGTGATTAATTAATGGAATGGACATTTATTGTGATGCCAAGCCAAAGAACAAACTTGGGTAAGTCTTGCTAGTTTATCTTGTCTACTATTTTTCATATTACACTGTCTGTTTATATATTCACTGACAGATTAGCATAGATCTTTGGCGATTGCGTATTGGGATTTTGTATCACACCCTATTTGGGTCATGTTTTTGTACCCAAGAATATTTTCTGATTTCAGGTATAGATAAGGGAAAAGGCCCTAGTACAGGTACTTGACTTGCTGCTCGGAGTAGGAGTGCATGGGACTAATCTGAGGCTTGCGATGCGACTGGGGATACATTTTGGTTTCTTTTGGTATTTTGTGTACTTGTACTATGTTTTATTGACCTTCACCATCATATATATATCGGATCCTTATATTTTTATCTATTTCTGCGGTCTATGTGTTGTATATTGGTTATCTAATTCAGCTATTGTATGTTTTTAATTCTGATGTGATGCTTTGGTAATGAGGGAACAGTCTCCCCACGGACTCACCTAGGCCTTCATTGCTAGTCGGCAGCCTCAGGCGTTTGGGGAGATGCGCTTGAGGCCATGTGGTTATCAGTCCGTCTACCGGGTTGAATGGTATGTCAGGTCAGGACGTTACAATGTGATATTAGAGGGGTTTTCTTTTTCTGATTTGACTTAATATTTGGTGACTATAGACTGGAGTAGGAAGGGAAGGGACTTTGGTAATAAACTGTGCTCGGGAGTTGCAAACCCGCAGATAGGGAAAATCCAAGTTTCCTAGTATGGAATTGTGTTTTTTGGTTTTGCTTATTATAGTTGTTCTGATTTCACCATTGGGTGACGCACATGGTTTTTGGATGATATTATTGATATTATTGGGGGATCTATTTCGTTGCAACCCTATGAGATGAGGGTTTGACATCTCATGCATTATATAGGCACCTTGTTATAAATAACATGTCATGCATTATGCCATGTTATCTAGTATGCATTAGATATTGCATGATTTTGTGATAGGTTTTGTGATAGCTATTGTATACTATTTGATATTCAATTGACAGGTGTGCCTACTATTGTGTTATATTGGGTGCAATGAATGAAGACTGACGTCATCTTTCAATTCCTAAGGTGTATGGGCCCTTATGTATGGGGAAATGATGCACCGATGGGATAAAAATGCTAAATGAAATTAAATTGCTTGGTTGTATGGGAATCAAATTTTGATTCATGAGGTTTTATGGGCCCTCAGGGATTGGAACTTGGTGGACCATTGGTTAAAGCTTTTGAACAAAGGTATGTTAAAAGACTGAATGTTGAAAATAGAGCCTAACCTAGACCGGACTTCTGAGTGGGAAAGAGATAGTGACTCTAGTGGTTTGGTGAGTGTTCATTATGTTGTCCTAGCTTTATAAGTAGGTTGTGGGTTGATGTGGCTTTTAGGAAGGTCTTGACATATCCTGTCCTTGTTCTTGTGCTTGTGAGTTTCAAATCTCATTAAAAATATTGAACTAAGGCGTGTGTTTGGAATTGCAGGGTCATGCCACCACCATGACCTTCGGTCGTACATTGGGAGAGCAGTGATGACCACGTTCTGGAGATGGTAGGCCACAGGATACTAGAGGAAACTCCATTTGTGCCAGTTGTGGCACCAACAGTTCTACCGGACACAGGTGCTGAGGCATAGTTCTGTGAGATCTTGTTGCATTTTATGCAGACCGTTCAGGGAGCACCGCGACCTTCCCCGACTATGGCAGAGCTGACACATGAGTTTCAGCAGAAGCATCCACCTACGTTTTTAGGGGATGGTGGACCACAGTCCACAGAGTCCTGTTCAGAGGTGATACTTTCTATCATTGAGCATTTGGAGACGCCTCCGGAGAGGAGGGTCAAGCTCGCTACGTACATGCTTTGTGTTTCCGCTAAGAGGTGGTTGGATGTGATCACACAGTTAGATTGTCATAGGGAGATGGATTGGTTAGTGTTTCATATGGCCTTCTATGATATCTTTTATCCCAAGAATTTGAGGTCCGATCAAGCCCGATAGTTCTTGTGTCTGGAACAGGGTGCGTTATCAGTGATGGAAAACTCAGCCCGTTTTACTGAGCTTCATCGCTTCTCACCTATCCAGATGGGTGATGAAATATCGAGGGCTAGGCATTTTGAGGATGGTCTGAGATATGACATCTGATATGAGGTAAATATCTTCAGGTTGACTACCGTTTCTGGAATTGTGAACTAGGCGCTAATCACAGAACGTAACCTGAGAGAGGCTGGAGGTGCGAGCCAGAGCAATTCGGCATCGAGATCAGGTCATGTAGTGATTGTTAGTAAGAAGCATTATCTGGAGCTTACACACGGTGATTCTAGTTGTCAGAACCTATCTTCGGTTAGCAACCTGAGGTGCTACCAGTGCGGTAGGCAAGGACACACAAAGTTTCATTGTCCTAGGGACCCAGTCGAGTGCCGATCATGTGGAAAGATGGTTCATCTTCAACGTTTCTGCAGAATGTTTTCACTAGTATCCAATGATAGAGGGTCTGTACCAACTCCATATGCAGGAGCAGAGTCGGAAGCTTCTCATCAGAATAGGAGTTGGGGTGAGACAGGCCGATCAGGCAGAGGTAGTGGTCTTGGCAGTGGTAGTCAGGCACAGGGCACACCGAGACGTCAGAGTGGGCCAGTTCCGGGTAGTGAGGTTCTATCACAGGGTCGTGGTTTAGTCCATATGTATGTAGTACAGCCTACTTCCAAGGATCATGGAGCGGGACCTTCTACGGCAAGAGGTACGATCTTAGTACCATCTTTTATTTCCTATGCTCTCTTTGATACCGGTGCATCACACAGTTTTATATCTGTGCCTATAGTGAAAAGCCTTGTGCTAGTCGTGTTTTCCTATGATGGAATCTTGAAACTACACACACCACTAGGAGTTAGGTCAAAGGTTTTATGCCAGTGCAGAGGGTGCCTCCTTGATGTTAGAGGGTGTCACTTTGTTTGGAATATTTATGTTCTCGGAATGACATGTTTTGATGTCATTCTCGGTATGGACTGGCTAGTACCTTACCGAGACTACGTTAATTTTTACCACTGAAGGGTAATTTTAAAATCACAAGAGGGTGTAGTTTATACTCTTGAGGGTGAGTGGGATCTCCAGGTAAGCTGATCTGGGCCAAAGCATCGTGGGATGGATGGGATGACAACCCAGATCACTAGTTTGTTTCTGGATGATCAGGGAGTGAGTCAGACGGACCATCCTCCAGTGGTTGAGCGCTTCCAGAATGTTTTACGTGATGAATTTGAAGGTTTTACCTCTTAAGAGAGAGGTGGAATTCTCCATTGAGCTGGTGCTACGAGTTGTACCAATATCCATTCCTCCTTACAGGATGGCTAAGATGGAGTTTCAAGAGCTCATTAAACATCTCGAAGATTTGGAGGTAAAGGGGTTTATTTTACCCTGTACTTCTCCATGGGGTTCGCCGGTCCTTTTTGCGAAAAATGTGGATGGAAATATTAGGTTGTGTGTGGACTATCAATATATGAACCAATTGATGGTTAAAAACCGATATCCCTTTCCTAGGATACATGACCTATTTGATCAGCTTCATAAAGCTAGGGTGTTCTCGAAGATTGATTTGAGGTCAGGGTATAACCAGGTCCGTGTTCGACCTGCAGACATAACTTGTACAACTTTTCATAGCATGTATAGTTTAGATGAGTATTTGGTTATGCCGTTCGGTCTCACGAACGCGCCTGTTGTTTTCATGGATTTGAGGAATCATGTGTTCCATCCTTACTTGGACTCGTTCTTTGTGGTTTTCGTGGACTATATTTTGGTGTATTATCAAAATCGAAACTACCATGCCAACCATCTTGAGATCATCCTGAATACACTGAGAGAGCGTCAAATATATGAAAAGATTACTAAGTTCCACTTTTGGATGGATCAAATTCAATTCTTGGTCTATGTTATCTCTGAGATAGGAGTTTCTATAGACCCAGGGAAGGATAGAGTTGTGGTTTCTTGGGAATGGACCAAGAATGTCTTTGACATAAAGAGTTTCTTGTGGCTTTCTAGTTATTATCGTCATTTCATACAGGATTTCTCACGCTTAGTAGCACCGTTAACAGGCCTGACTAAGAAGGGTGTGAAATTTGTATGGATGGAGGCTTTTGAAGCATCCTTTAAAGAGCTAAAAGGAAGGTTGACATCAGCACCAATCTTGATACTGCCATAACAGGGAAAGAGTTACACAGTCTATTGTGACGAATTAGGTATTGGGATGGGTGTAGTGTTGATGCAGGGAGACAGAGTCGTGGAATATAGATCTCGGCAGTTGAGGCCACACGTGAGGAATTATCCAACGCACAATCTTGAGCTAGTAGTAGTTCTTCATGCGATGCGTTGTTGGAGACACTATTAATTGGGAGAGAATTTTGTGGTGTACAAAGACCACAAGAGCCTCAAATATATCCTTACTCAACATGATCTGAATCTTAGGCAGTGACGGAGGGTGGAGTACCTACAATCCTTTGATTTTGAGCTTGCTTATATTCCTGATAAGGGAAATGTAGTGGCCGATGCATTGAGCAGGAGGACACAAATACAGGCTGTGCAACAGGCAAGCAACGAATGGAAGCTTATGCCCTTGTTCTCTGAGATGCATATAGATGTTCAGAATAACCAAGGGATGTCTTTTGTATCATCCTTATCTTTGACTTCTACCCTCCTGGACAGAGTATGGATGAGACAACTATCAGACTCGGAAGGCCTAGTTCTAAGGGAAGGTGTGTCAGGTGAGGTCCCTCCTTCTGGTTGGACGATAGGTGAGGATGAATTTCTTCGTATCCATGGACGTGTATGTGTTCTAGTGGATATTAGAGAGGAGATGATAAGGGAGTTTCATGCTTCGGTTAGGAGAGTTCATCCCGGAGTCAATAATATGTATCGTGACTTGCGACAACAGTACTGGTGGCCGGGTATAAAGTGGGAAGTGGCTAGTTTTGTCACGATATGTTCCACCTGTCAGTAGGTGAAGGCGAAACACCAGCGGCCAGCTGGGCTTTTATAGCATTTACCTATCCCGGAGTGGAAATGGGATGATGGTGTGATGGACTTCTTGACTGGTTTTCCGAGGTCACCTCGAGGTAACGATGTTGTGTAGGTTGTGGTTGATAGGCTCATGAAGGTTTCTCATTTATTTCCAATCAAGGAGACCTTCAGTGTGGATTGGATGGGAAGGTTGTATCTCTGGGAGATAGTATGACTCCACGGGGTCCCGCACACCATTGTTTCAAACAGGGATGTTAATTATACATCACTCTTCAGGCATAGTTTTAAGAGGGAACTGGGTACACAGGTGATTCTGAGCACAGCATACCACCCTCATACTGATTGCCAGTCAGAGCGTATGATACATGTGCTTGAGGACATGCTGCGAGAATGCATCCTGGATTTTGGGGGCTCTTGTGGGAGGACCATTCCCTTAGTTTAGTTTTAATATAACAACAGTTATCAGGCGACTATACATTTGGCACTGTAAGAGGCTTTATATGGTAGGCCATGCTGATCACCCCTATGCTGGTTATAGGTAGGTGAGGCAGCTTTACTAGGACCGCGTCTTGTTCAGGAGACTTCTGAGAAGGTCCAGTTGATAAAAAAGTAGATTTCTACCGCACAGTCTCGCTAGAAGTCATATGCAAATCGCTACAAATGACACCTAGAGTTTGAGGTTGGGGATTAGTTTTTCTTGCATGTTTCACCGAGACTGGGACACAGGCGGATCATGAGACAGTGTAAGCTATCGCTGAGATATGTTGGGCCTTTTGAGATTCTAGAGAGGGTTGGGCCGGTAGCCTATGGGTTTCAGTTACCTCAAAGGTACCGAGCTATGCATGATGTGTTCCATGTTTCTCAATTACGGTGATACTATTCAGACCTGTCTCATTTTTTCTAGCCTAAGGAGGATGAGCTTCAAGTAGATTCATCCTTTGAGAAGCATATAATTCGTATCGTTGATAGGAGTACGAAGGTTCTTTGAGGTGGGTCAGTTCCTCTAGTACGGGTGCTATGGCAGCACGGCCGTTTACAAGATGAGACTTTGGAGCGGGAGGCCGACGTATGTGCTCTGGGGCCATAGATGTTCGTAGATAAATCTTGACAACCCTTATGAGAGCAATTCGGGGACGAATTTCTATAAGGGGGGAAGATTGTAAGAACCCGGGTTTTCGTACATGGTAAAGATCCTTTCCTTTTCAGTTTACCTATTCTTTTGAGGCCTACTGTGGATGCCCCACTTGATATAGGAAGTTACGGAGGTTTCTGGGTCTTTTTTGGAGCCCAGAACCATGTTTAATGCTGGATATGGCCTGGCACATGGTTTGCGCATACCCTGCGCACGGCCTGAGTAAACTGTGCGCCTTGGTGAAGGCTTTCCAGAGGCCGGAGAACGGCCTGTGCACAGTTTGGTTAAACCCTACGGGGTGGCCATGCTGTTGCCACTTGCCTTCCAGGAAGGTCTGAACGGTCTCCGAACGGTTTGTTAGGTCGTGCAAGTAAACTGCACGACCTGCTATGTTTTGATTTTTAATTAATTTTTAATTAAATTAATTAAAAGTTAGAAAATCTAACCTATTTCTCTTCTTCTTCAACAGGACAGCAGGGGGGAGCTCTCAAGGATGCTTTGGAGTATTTTGAGCCCGCTTCTCTGTCCGATCTCTGTTTTAAACGTTGTTCATCTCGTTAGATCCGCAACGGTAAGTCCTCAATTCCTTTTTAATTCTTCTCCATTCTTCTGGTCATAACGAACGAAGATTGGATTAAGGCTCATATGCCCTAATTTCTCATTCTTCATCTGTTCTTCATATTTCTTTCAAAACATGACGAATCATAGCCTGATACTGGACGAGCTATCTTGTACGAGCCTATGGTAGGTGGTCTTGTGATTTTCGCTAATTGTCAGGTTGTTTTTATATGCCGGAGTGTCGCGCGCCCACTTTTGGGGTGTCTCTTGAACCTGAAATTTAACCCTGTTATTATCTAGTGTGTTGTAGGTAATTTGAATAGGATGGTATGTGCTTGAGTTAGGTTTTACACCTTGGGCAGGAACCACCCCTTGGGTGCGTTTCCTTGAATGAATCTTTTATGTATTTTTGACCCAGGATGCCTTTGAGGCATGTTTTTCCTTTCCCCTGTGGGTGGTTAAAAATGGAAATTGAATATGAATGGAGTTGCTGTGAAATGAAACTATAATTGAAATGGTTTCGGGTATGGGATAGAGTTTTAACCCTTGACCCTTGTATGATAATTCTTGAATTGCTATCCCACATGAGTTAAATGCTTTTGAATTTCTTAAAATGTTAAACAATATCATGGGTGAACCATGGAACCAATGTGAGTTTCCATGGATGGACTCATACGAGAATTGTTACTGAAATGCCGAATGAATCGTGTATCCCACATGAGATGCCATGGAAGGACTCAATAGGGAATGATATGTCATGAGCGATACCCGGATCTTATTTATAGGATCTCAGGGACGGGCTCATATGACAGATTGTACCTCACCTAGAGTGAGGATGGGTACCTAGGAGGTTGTCCAGAATGGGCTTATAGGGTGTTGGTGGATTTTCTCCCTGAATGATGTCGGGTTTTTGAATTGAGTATTCCATGAACAGGTTCAAGGAATGGTTTGGACACATGAATGAAGTGATTAATAAATGTAATGGGCACATGAAGTGATGCCAAGCCAATGAACAAGCTTGGGTCGGTCTTGCTAGTTTCCCTTATTTACTTCTTTCCATATTACACTGCTTATTTATATATTCACTGATAGATTATCACGGATCTTTGGTGGTTGCCTATTGGTATTTTGTCTCACACCCTGTTTGGGTCATGTTTTTGGACCTAAGAAGATTATATGATTTCAGGTATGGATAAGGGGAAAGGCCCTCGCACAGGTACTTGACTTGTTGCTCAGATCCGGAGTGCACAGGACCAAGCTAAGGCTTGTGATGCAACTGGGGATACATTTTGGTTTATTTTGGTATTTTGTGTACTTGTACTATGTTTTATTGACCTTCATCATCATATATATCGGATCCTCCTATTTTTATCTATTTCTTATGTCTGTGTGTTGTCTATTGGTTACATTCTTCCACTATTGTATGTTTGTAATTCCATTGTGATGCTTTGGTAATGAGGTCATAGTCTCCCCACTGACTCAGCTAGGCCATCGCTGCTAGTCGGCAGCCTCTAGTGTTTGGGGAGATTAACTTGAGGCCATGTGGTGACTGGTCTGGCTACCGGGATGAATGGTAAGTCGGGTCAGTACCTTTCATTACTAGTAGTTACTGAAATCCTAGGACGGTATCTAGTAGGGATGTGTATTTATTGAGTAGAATTTGAGATTTTTTTGGCATGTTTTTTAGAGTTAAGAATTTTTGGAGATTAAATTGGGTTGGTATGGAGACAATATTAATAAAATATAACATTGGAAAAAGGTAAGGGAAACTAGATAGCACACATGTGTTTATAGAACATATGATATGATATGATAAAAAGACACAAAATTTACTAGATTTATTATTTCAAATGGTGTTACTATATCATACCTGATTACGCATATATTTTAATTATAATAATTTAAGATATTGATGTAAAATTAAATAAATTATATTTAATGAAATAAATATTCTTGGTTTGAGGAGTTATTCTATTTTAATGATATAACTAGTAAGTAATAGAATCATGTGGTCAAAGTAGGATATGTATTGTAGAATTAACCTGTTGATTGTTTAATTGTCATACATATGGGTGATGATTATTAGAGGTATTAATTACATTAGATTTAGTTTTTGAGATTACTAATGTTTTTTGGAATTATTTTGGATTAGTAGGCAAATTTCTGAACATGGGAGGTGAAGATCTCATTTCATCTAATTCGAGAAGTAAAGGGAATTGGTTTCTGTGAAAATCCAGTTTTTCAATCAGGTAAGGATATATTTAAATTCAGTATAGTTATTTATTTTGGACCTAATGTGGATTCAAAATGAGTTCATGGATATTTTGGGGGTGTTATGGGATTGTTCAAAGCATGGAACCCCATCCGGAGAAGTAATGAATTGGGTTTCTCGGTTTGTAGAAACTCTGTAAGCTAGTCTTCACGATATCCCTAACCAAGCGAGGGAAGGATAATGGGATGAAGGGTGACACATAGTTTGAGGAAACTGTCCCTCTAGGGGCGCACAACCTTGTGGTTGCTCTACTGTTTTTAACAGTTCCATTGAGTATGGTTGGCACATGGTTTCTTAGACTATGCTGCCTAACTATGTTAGGTACCCCATAAGGTAGTTCTATGCACATGTTTGGAGCACAATATGTCCAACTGTATTGAAAAACCATGTGAACTAGACATTTTTGGGTGATGTGATTATTTTCACCTTAATAATAATTAAACTTCACCCCTCCTCTTAGTTCTCCTCCAATGTATTAGAGGCCTATTTTTTCTACCATAAGTAGAACTCATGCCTGGTTTCCATAGCCCTTTATCTCATACTATCATCTAGAGTCTGACTGAAGAACTATATATAACTTTGGATTTATTCAGGTAAGATATTTGATCCTTGGGCTCAGTTCATCATTCATTATTCACATTATGATTATATTTTGATGCAGGATCATATACCCTATTTTTTGGGAGTTGATATATTCCTTATTTTTATTTTGATCGAGGAAAAACTCATGGTTGTTACTAGATGTGGAGAGTGTTATATGCTCATGGTCAGTGTTCTATGACTCATACATTAAGTCTAATAATTTTATAAACTTCTATCCATGTGTGTACACTAATTTATTCAGTAATTTCCTATTTAATTCATATTTCATGCATATATTCATCATGATCATATTATAGAGATTTTTTTATATGTTTCCTTTTTTGTTAGAAGTTATGACCTCAATAAAGACCACCCGAAGTAGGTTTCTTTTCTTTTTTATGAATCTTATTCCCTTGTTTTGAAAATGAGCAACCATTCGGGTGTGTTATGACTTGACCATTTAATGTTGGGTTCCAAACTAATTAATGATCATTAAAAGTGTAAATGTTATGCATATTATCTATATCACTTAGACTATTTGACTATAATTAAATTATATTTTTTTCATATACTTATCCCTCATTTTTCAAGTATATTAAAGGTAATGGAATGAACATAATAAATTATTATTAATCAAACAAATAAATGGTTTCATGTCCTTTTCCCCTAGTCACATTGTCTGGACGGAAATGGAACAAACCAGATGACTTATTAAATAACATTAGTATTACATGGCCTAATTAAATAATTTTTTATGTATAAGGTGCCTATTACATATGGAACTTTTAATCCTTATATGTGTGGTTCGACTTGAGAAAGCAGTGTATTCCCTAGAGAACACCTTATGAACTCAGAGGATTCTATTCTAATTCAAGGAGGTGTTTTCCAAGGGAGGTACCCACCATGGAACCTGGTTTTTATCTACTAGTTGATGGATAGAATAACACTTTAGGATCTCTTAAATATCTTTTGGAAGTTAATATTACTTGGATACACTCCTGGAATCAAACATGATTTCTTTGTACATGTTGTTCCATTGATACACCCATTGGTACTAATCATTACATATCCCATTCTTACCTTGGAATAGATCCTTAGACTCTATTTGAATCACATTACAGTGGAATACCTTGGGAAATTCCCCTTGGATTAAAATAACGTCCCATGTAGATAATCTTCATGTTATTTCTGAGTTGGCTCAACCCCTAAGGTCCAGGTTTACATAGCTACTGCCTTAGATCCTCTTCCATTATTTTCATCATAAAGGATTCCTTGATTTTTACATTGGATACAATGTTATGATTATTATTATTATTATTATTATTATATGATTCATTGTTCAGTACTTGGATCCTCATACTTAAATTATTATATACTCAATCATAATTAATTATACAAATTCATGTTTAGACACCAGCTAAGGATGAATTAGTGATTGAGGAATTTACATTACATTACCATATTCAAATTCATATATACATGTTCATTATTTTAGTTTATATTCACTAATTGTATGATTTTGATGATGTTGGTGGTTTCCTTCTAAGATTTATCTCAAAAACTATCTAGGATTATGATTGTACTCAGGTAGATTATATATATGTAGGTGTTCACAAAGGGAGTTTTCCCACTTTGGTCAGCAGATCTTCCTTACATGCATTATGATAGAGCTTTGTAGTATTTGATCGATCCAGTTCCTGGTATGGTGGATAGTTTTTAGTTTCTTTTTCCTTCTTTTTTATAAAATTCATTGTATGATCCCATGTATACCTTTCCACCATATTTCTAGATACATGACATAAATTATCTGCATTATGAATATGATTCAGTTTCAATCTTTTGAGTATTACTATTAGTTACTTCTTATTTATATCTTCTTCCACAACATCAGCTTACTGGTCCATTCGTTATAGTGTATGTTTTTGATGTTCCATTTGTTATATGATCTTATTATATTAATCTGTTATTACTTATCTATTGTTATTCACTATTGTAATGAGGGAATAGTCTCCCCACAAACATACATCAGTCCCTCACTACTAGTCTAAAGAAACTTTCATACAGAGAGGTACACTTGAGGCCATGCGGCCAACTAGTCCTGGGGAACCTTTTATTGGAACCTGGGTCAAAGATGTCACAATTTTGTATCAAAGGATTTCTTTTTTAGATTAACTATTTTGAGACAATAAGCAATAGATTATGAATGATTTTTATGATTTCATAATAAATTCTTGGGCGTTGATAATCCATAATCAGGGTAAAAACTGGGTAACCTGAAATGTGGAATTTTCTTCTATGTTTTTCTTTTTAGAGTTGATATCCTTTCACCATTGGGGTACACATATTCTATGAGATTTTTATTATTATTATTATTGATTATTTTATTTTATCCTTAGCTCATGGAGAGTATGAAAAGTAAGCATCTAATATAAATCATTGTTGGTACCTAGAAATCACATTCCATGCATACTCCATGCCATATAGGTGCATATTAACTTTTTCCATTACCTATGTTTCATATGATTATGGAGAGAACTGTAGTATTTATATTTATGAATGTTATTATAACATATTATGTAGGCTGTTGTATCGGTTATTTAATGTGTAAACATCATTTTAAATAGTGTTTTCTTAAATATGTTGATGGTGGAATATTAAATAGTTTGTTTCTACCTAGGTCATCTATGTAACTCGGGTTTCATTCTCATATCTTAGTTGTGACTGAGTAATATCTAGTTTTAATCCCTGAGTTGTATGGGCTCTCTTATGTCATAATTGGTAATTTACTAAGTCAAGACATTTTATATTACACATTACAATCTTTGACCGAATATAGATGGGGTTGAAAAGAAATTTAATTACTGTGAATTTTAGTGATAAGATGTATGGGGACTTTTCAAAAAGAATGATGATCCATTTAATGAAATTTGATATAAGAACATAAGAAAATGAAATTATTAAATGTATATCGTGGATTATAAAAATTAAATGGTTATCAATAAATGAAGTTGTAACGTGTGACTGTCCTTTTCACTTACTGAAACCCATGTATGTAAAACATAAACACTTATTAATACCTAGCCTCCTAAGCCTGTTTTTATGGTAGAATACCTTGGGTAGTTAGCCCTTATTCTTACATTATTATTCAGAAGGTTCTTATATCTATTTCTGTTCAGGATATATGGTGTGTTCAGGTAATTTTTAGAGCTATTCCATAACGTCCTCCAGCTGTGATCTAGGAGGGTGGTGATGACAATGCTCCGGAGGTGGTGGGCTCTGATCCACCACTGATTCCTCCTATAGTTCTGCTTAAAAAACTACCTAATATACCTAAATTGGGATCAAATAATAATCTTTAGGAGGGTTTTATTTTTTTGAAATTGTCGATGTATGCTTCTCTAGGACCTTCACGTACTATTTCTAATTTGACTCATGATTTTAGCAGAACCATCCTCCCATATTTTCATTAGAAGATGGTCTATATGATTTTTAGTGTTGGATGGATCCCACTATATATATCTTCGAGCATCTAAAGACACCTCTTGAGAGGAGGGTAAATCCTTCCTCCAATATTTTTTGTCTTCTTTCCAAGAACTTGTGGGAGTGATTACCGAAGATATACTTCATGAACACATAGAATATGCTAACATCCAAACATCATTCTATGGAAACCTCTTTCAATAGATGTTGGGATTTGACTGAGTGATAGGGTACATGCATCTAGAGAAGGATTCTATGCCTATTATGGACTATTTAGTGTGTTTCTATGAGCTATAATACATTTAACTACTTATATCCAATGATGATTTGTCATGAGTGTGATGTTTCGAGGATGGGATCTAATATTCCATATGTACATAGGATAATGTCTTTCTCCTATGTAATTTTTTTTGAGATTGTAAATCAGGATCTTTTCATTAAGATAAATATGATGTAATTCTATAGTTTTTGGTTCATATGTTCATTCCCAATATAGTTCATTAGTTCTTCTAGTAGTATGAATCATGTCATTGAGGTTTCTCACTAGGGAAGTTGAGGCAAGAGTATCTACAATAGTAGCTCCATTATATGCCATTAGTGTGGGTGGTAGGCTCATCTAAGGCCTCAATGTGATAGAGACCCTCTTCTATGCCATTATTTTGTATGTAAGGGATATAATTAGAGATTCGCTTATACATTTACACCTACTCGCATTAAAAATGGATTTTCACCAACTCCACCTTCAAGGGAAGATCAGTTTTTCCACATCGGGCAGGAATTTGGAGTAGCACTGGAAGGATTTGCTGAGGTGGAGGTCATGGATGAGGTATCTAGACTATTGATTATATGTTCTATTATATCAGACCTTCTCAGAGTAGTCTATTTGTGTCATATTACCATGAATCTGGTCAGTTTCATGCATTATATCTGATACCTGAGAATCAGAGTGGAAGACCATCTACTGTGCGAGGTACAAATCTAGTAGTATCCACTAGTTTATATCTCTTGTTCGATATATATTCTTCATACACAATTACCTCTTTATTGAAAGTATATTGTCTTAGGAGGGATATTTTGCACTTCTGTGGGGTGATGGCCAAGGACATGCCATTGGGAGTGCATTCTGAGGGCATACACTAGTGTTGGGAGTACCCCTTGATGTAGGAAGTTAGCCTTTATTACAGGACCCCTTAAACCTAGATATTATGGGATTCAATGTCACTATTTCAATGGATTTGTTATTTCCCTATCACAGCATTATGGACTACAATCACCAAAAGGTATTATTTACGTCACTGTAGTGAGGAAGTTATCTACACAAGGGTGAGTGGAGTTTCCATGTCCGTAAATATGGACGAGAGCATCATGTGATAGATGGAGTGACCACCTAGATTACTATTATTTTCATAGAGGATCATGCCTTGCCTCTGAAATATTTTACTCTCATAGTATATCATTTCAGGTATGTACTTCTAATCAATTTTTTGGATTACCTTTTGATATAAACATGGATTTTATGGTCAACATTGTTCCAGGAGAAAATCAGGTGTCTATTCTTCTATACATTATGGAACCTACTAAGATCCAAGAGCTGAAGAGATAGTTGGAAGACCTTGAGTATAGTGGTTTAATTTAACCCAACACTTCTTTATGGGGTTGAACTGTCCTCTTCACAAAGAAGGTGGATAGAACACTCAGTTTTTTCATGGATTACAGATGGTTGAACCAGATTATATTTAAGAACAAGTATATACTACCATGAATGGATAATATCTTTGACCAACTCTGGGGATCTATGGTATTCCCTATGATCAATATAATATCATTCTATCATTAGGTGCGATTTAGGTCTTTAGATATACAATATACGAATGTATGAATTTGGTATGATATGTATGAGTATATCTTTTTTCATTAAGTCTTATAAATATGAATTCAATTTTCATGGATTTTATGAATAGGGTTTTCTACCCCTATTTAGATTCTATTTTCTTGGTATTTATGGATTAAATCATGTAGTATTCTCATACATAGATAACCCATGATAAACATATTAATATCATTATTAATACCCTGAGAGAGCCTCAAATATATCCTAGGATTGTATAATTCCACTTTTAGATAAAAAATTAACATATTATATCATATTATCTAAGAATTATAAGTATTTTTTTACACATTTAAGGTGAGTGTCCTGGTTTTCTAGGAGCTTCCCAGTATTCTTTTTGATAAATGATGTTTCCTGGGGATGGATGGATATTTTATGTGTTTCATAAAGGATGTATAATGCCTTATTTCAACTCTTATATGTCTTAAAAACAAGGTTATGAAGTTCCTTTGTTTGAAAATGTGTGAGAAATCATTTCTAGATATGAAAGGAAGACTTATTGTGGCACAAATCATGAATATACTAGATCCTGTCAGAATATATAAAGTGTTCTATGATGCATCAGGCATCGGGATGCGTGTAGTGATAATTAGGTAGGATAAATTCCATATGTAGGGATCATGGAAGATGATGCATCATGATAGAAACTATATAATGCATGAACTAAAGCTATAATCTTTTATCTGTTCCTTGCATTACTAGGGACCATATTTGATGGGTGAGTGATTTGATGTGTATCTGCATATAAGAGCATCAAATATATATTTTTATAGTGATGATTAAATCTAAAACAATGGATATGGGTATAATACCTTTAAAATTTTGACTTGGATCTTTCTTATATGTATGGAAATGGAAATGCGGCAGCAGATGTGTGGCGTTATAAAACCCAGGAACATGCCGTATAGGAAGCTAGTGATGAATGAAAATTTATGACACTTTTTATGAGTTTCATCTATAGTTTTATGAAATTCATGAGAATTATAATCTTTTACCTTTAACAGTTACCTCTTAACTCCTTGTGAAGTTCAATAGTAAGAATATTTCAGATCTAGAATAATTAGTTCTCTTTGAGAATTTTGTCGGAGAGGACTCGCATCCATATTGGTCGATTTATGGAGATAACATCTTATGTATACATGGGGATGCATGGGTTCTTACAGATATGAGAGAGGAACTGATGAGTGATTCCCACACTTATCTTTGGTCGGTTCATCAAGTAATATCCAAGATGTATTGAGATATGTGTCACTGGTATAGTTTTCCTTGGATGATAAATTAGAGTGCAAGTTTTGGAACTAGGTGTTCCACCTGTCTGTTTGTAAAGGTGGAGCACCAATGACCACATTGACTATTATAGCCACTTTTAGTCCTAAAATTTAAATGGGATGATCTTTTAATGGATTTAATAGTAATCTTACTGATTTCACCTCAAGGTATAAATGTAGTTTGTGTAGTTGTTGACAGAATGGAAAAGGATTCTCACTTCCTTTCCATCGTATAGATTTTGGAGTTGATGAGCTGGGAAGACTGCATGTACATGAGATTATATGGCTACATAGGATCCCTTGTACTATAATTTTAGATATGGATTCTTGTTTGACATCAAGGTTCTCATATGGGTTACAAAAATCGAAGGGTACACTTTTTCTTCAACGTACATCCTTTCACCCAATTCCTAATGGCCAGTCAATATAGAAAATTTAGGTGTTGTAAGACAATCTCTTAGCAAGCAGTATTGATTTTGGATTCTCATGGGAGGGGCATATCCATATGATTGATTTCTCTAATCATAATATATTATATGAAATTATTCATATGGCTACCTATGAGTCATTGAATCATTGGATCTTCCATTCACACATGTGTTTGTCAGAGGAATGAGAGGTAGCACTACTGGGTCCTCGCTTGATGCATGAGACTTCAGAACGGGTTCAGATGATCAATAATTTAATATCTACTGAACTGTCTAGAAAAAATTGTTTGTTTATCGCTAGTGAAAACCATTGGAGTTTGAGGTCAGGGGTCCTTTTTTCTTATGGGTATCACCCAGACTTGGGTATAGACAGATTTTGAGGCAAGGTAATTTTTCACCTCATTATGTCAAGTCATTTGAGATTTTGGATTGATTCAATCCAATAGAATATTGGTTTATAATACTGTAGAGGTATTATTCCATGCATGAATACTTCCATGTTTCACAAATTTTACAATATCATGTTGACCCATCTCACACCATTGATCATGGGGAGGTTATATTTGTTGTTTATTCTTCAATTGAGGAGTATCACATATGCATCATTGACTGGAGAATGGAGGCTCTTCAGGGATATCATTCTCATTCTATATGGGTGTTATGAAATCGCATCCATGTACAGAATAAGACATGGGAGTGGGAGGCTAATGTATATGCTCAGTGGCGGGAGTTGTAATCAGATGGTGTTTCACATCCCGTTGAAGGTGAACATAGGGATAAGTTCCTTAAAGTGGGGAAATGTAAGAACGTAGTTGGTATATCTGGTATGTAACCTTTCAAATTCAGTATAATTATTTATTTTTTACATAATATGGATTCATAATGGTATCACAGTTGTTTCAGGGGTGTATGTGGATTGTTTGGATCTCGAAACCCTGATCTGTGGAGAAAAGGACTACGTCGCATAGTTAGTATAAACTATGTGATATTTTCCACAAAGTTTCCCAAACCATGTGAGTTTTGGAATTTGGGTTGTAAGTGGATGAATGGTTTAAGGAAACTTGACAACTTGGGGTGCACGCAAGTGCGGTTGATCTACAGTTTTTAATAGATCCACTAAGCATTATTGGTGTACAGTTTCTCAGACTACGTGGTATAATCGTGTGAGGTCCTCCTGGATGTTTTAAAATAACTATTTCATTTATTTTGATCTCATTACTTCATATAGATTCTGAAAAAATCATTGTTTATCTCTTTGGATTCCTCTAGGTAGGCTCTTCAATCCTTAAGCTCAGTTAATTATTCTTCTTTCTCTCAATGGTGCTATTTTGATGGAGGCTCATAAACACTATTTTCATATTATTGATCCATTATTCAGTTGTATTATGATCTAGTACAAACTAAAGGAATATACTAGAGGAGGAGTGTTCTATAAGATTATGGTAGGTGTTATATGACTCATCCCTCAAGTATCACCAATTTATAAACTTCCATCATTGTGAAAATACTAATTTTATAATCCATTTTCTTTTTAATTCATTTACCATTCTTTTATTCATCATGACCATATTCTAGAGCTCATTATATATGTTTACATCATATTTGGAGGTAGTAAAATCAATTAAAAAACCCCTACGAAGGGTTATTTCCTTTTTTATTCCTCTTATGTCTTTCTTTTGACTTTGTATTCCATATTTTGGGTGTGTTATGCCTTGATCCTTGAAAGGTAAGTGACCAAATTAATTAATGGACCCTTAATGAGTAAAGGGATAGTGTATTATATATATCACATGGCCTAATAATCTATAATTAAATAAAATTTTCTGGATTAACTTATCCCTCCATTTCATTATTATGAAAGTAAAGAAATTAAAACATTAAACGATTAGGAAATGAATATAATAAAATGTTTCATGTCCTTTCTACCTTATCACCTAGTATGAAAATAAATGGAATAAACCACCTAAATTATTAAAAATGCATGAATATTACATGGCTTAATAAAATAATGAATTATGTATAAGTTTCCTATTTAATATTAACCCTTAATATTTTGTAGGAGTGGTAAGACTTCAGATATCCTTGGATTCTTGATGGAATTACTTGGGCTCTCAATGGACGCCATTCTGTTTCAAGGATTTAGTTCCAAGGGAGATACCCACCGTAGAACCTAGTCTTTTTCTACTAGGGGATGCCAGAAATGATGTCATAGGATCCCTTCACTATCGTTTAAATATTTTGATTCATTGGCTACAATTCTTGGATATATCTTGAAGTCTTCAGATATGTGGCACTATGGATACACCCATTGGACTCAGTCACTACCTAGCTCGTGCTTCACATTGATGATATCCTTATACAAAGTTATAATCATATTATAGTGGAATACCTTGGGTTATGACCCTTGGATTATACTAATAAACCTTATATATAGGCTATAAGTTATTATTGACTTTTCTCAATCCCTAAGGTCGTGATATCCTTATTTACTACCTTAGACCCTCTTTCATTATTATCATTTTAAAGGAAGTCTTGGTTATTACATTGGATCGTCTATTGTTATTATTATTATTATAGGGTGAATTTTTCACACCATGTATCCTATAACATCACATATTATTGTCAAGAAAATAATCAATTAAATGACTACATGTTCAGAAACCATCTTAGGTTGAAGTAGGTATAGGGGTAAATACATTACTACACGATCTTTGAATTCATAAATACTAGCACTGTGTTTCAATTTATATACACAAATGAAATGGTATAGATTTCATTTATGGTGGAATACTATGATTTATCTCATATCCTATAACAACCCTATCTTTACATACATTAATTTTACATACCAATTAAAAAATACATAAAACAAAATACAAACAATCACTCAAAGACTGTACTAGTCTAATTCCTTTTGAAACCTAGAATTATAATCACTGTTACATAATTGATTTACATTAGCTCCCATTACGTAATTCTAAACTAGAAACCTTATTATAAAAATCAAACATAATAAAAATATTAATAACATTGGGGAATAAAAACCTATAAAGGGGTGAGATCAAATTCTCAATAAGGGTAAACAATAGAAACCTGTAAATATAAAAAATAGAATAGGGATATGAGAACGTGATAAAAACATTAAAAGATCATACCGTGTATATCAAATATTATAAACATGTATCATGGAATAAAATAAAAAAAGATTATGGGAAATTAATCATAATGTAAGAAATAACATAAGCCATGAAATCATAACACGAGAAAAAACATTGAATTTTGGAAAATACATAAGCATATTTTATAATTTCCATAGTAGCCAAGGACTCACGGCCAATACCATCATTGTAGTATGAGATCACTCCACGTACCAACTTGGTAGTCATGGTTCACTCCAAAGGTTATATTAGTAGCCTGAGTTCACTCCTCATACCGTATTGTTATTCATGGTTCAGTCACATGGCCAACTTAGTGGTCAAGGATCACTACCAATACCATCATAGTCTATCACATGAGATAGAAACCTTAACCCAATGCATTGAAGGGAGATATTGGTCCCACCCATATCATAATGAAATCATACATAAATGTTACCAAAAAACATAAACAATCATATAATAACCCATAAAATGATATTGGTATCATTAAAATTTAATAATATCATAACCTGTAGAAAAAATATACAGGTTTTAGAATCAATTCATCAAAAAATAACACATGAAAGAAAAATAGCTTTCATAAATATATAACCCATGAAATAAGAATGGGTTTCATAATGAACATGAAATAAATCATAGAAAAATTTAGATATCTATTATTAGTGGATCATTTACATTATTTTCATGAAATTCCTGAGTAACATCAATATGTGTCATCTTATATGGGAATAATTTTAAAAACCTTTTAAAACATTTCTTGCTGAAAATGTCCTTATTATTCAAAAATTGTTGTTTAAAAAATATAATATTTTAAAAAATATTATCCTTATTAATAGACATTAAAACTTATAAACTGTTCTTAAAAATGTTTTAAAAATATTTTTAATTGATAATTTAAAAGAATCCTGTAAAGCATTTCATAAACGTTTTCCATGAAAACATACAAAAAACTCTTAAGAAACCATTAAGAAAATAAGTACAATTAATGAAATATCATAGAAGGGGTTATGTATTAACTATAATAGGAATAAAATATATTCATTGTTAATATATACACCAAATAAATAAATTAATAGTGAATAAGGAATATATATCATGGAAATAAGGAGTGGGATGAAATTCTCTTGCCTTGTGTCTTGAGTCTCATAGTACTCATTCAGACCTCATGTATAAAAAATATAAATTTATTATACATATATCACAAAACCATATTCTTACATATAATATCATATTCGGTTGGATGATGGATTTATATTACCCACTTCTTAACACTTCTATGTTAAGGTTTCACTTTCGGTAATATCCTCTTTTTTCGCATGTGTCTTAATTTGATATATATTTCATCCTTATATTTATATCATGATTTACATAATGTAAAACATGATTTAAATAGATTTCATTATTATTAGATTAGTATTATAATAATTCATAGAATATAGAATAATTAAATTAAATGCACCATTCATGGAGACAACAAGTTTTACGTACGAATGAACGTTATTTCTGTTAAATTTGTGTGTTGAAAGCAATAGAGTAAAATAAATATATATGTACATATATGATTATATATGATTGTTAAATTATCTTTATTATATCATATATATCATTTATATTCACTAAATCCATCCTTAATACATTCTAGGTATTGTATAAATGAATCACATTGCTTTGAGGGGTGGTAGTCCACACTTCCTCAAACGAAATTATCATATTAACACAAGATGGAAAGTGTAAAAATACATATTTTAAAATAATTAAATAATCTTAAATACAATATAAATATTATCTATAAAATAGATTAACATATTTTCTATCATAATGTTCACCCTGAAAGGTGGTAATGTAAAAATGAACAATCATCGTTTAGTGAGGAAGTAGTCTGTTGTACTCGTAAATAGTATGTTTGTTACCCATTACAAGGATGTGTGTGTAAGTGTATATTTAATCCTTAGTATAAAAACATTAAATAATATTTTTATACTGGTTTTTTTATACAATAATGGAAGAAGAATACTTTAGGGAGTAGATAAAGAAAATAAAATAAAGGAGTTTAAGGGAGTGTGTTAACTCTTAATCGGGTAACTCCTTTTGTTTTACACCAAAGAGATTCCTTGGAAAGATTTCTTCCCAAAGGAGGATTCAAGGAAAGAGAGACAGGTTTTATCTAGATAATTTTATAGAGTTTTTTTGAGACAATGTGGCTTGAGATATGTGAGGAAGTGGGAGGATATGAGGCCTTTTATAATGGAAGAGTGGCTCTCTTGTAATATTTTAAAAGAAAGGAACCCCACCCACAATTTTTTATTTCATGTGGTTCAATAATGGTCCAAAGTAGAGACATGGGAGGATAGTGCCCAAATATGGACAGAAAATGGCTTTGGGACAAGTGTATAGGTAACTTTGGTCCTTATGGTTATGGTTTAGTCCCATATAAAGAATAATTTAACATTAATCATTGTAATTAATTTTAATTACATTTACTAATAATTTCTGTCAAATATTCTGTTAAAATTATTAGAAATTATAAATTATTTTGATTCCAAATATGGAATCCATTTTAAAAAATTACAAAAAAAAAACGGCTGAAATTAGTTTAATATTAATCCTACGTATGGGACAACAATGAAGGTTTTTAAACTAAAATCGTTCAAATGTTTGCTATATTTTTATAGTCAAAATTAAAATAATATTGATTCCAATAACATTAATTAGATTTATTGATAAATATTTTATCTAATTAAACATTAAAACTAGATTAAAATATAATTTAACCTTATAAAAAAATTATATGAAAAAATAGTTTTTAGTTAAAATGAAATATTTTTAACAATTCATTTAAAAAAGTAACCTTTCAGAAAAATTTGAAAACAGTATCCTAAACTAATATTAATGTTTCACATAAAAATATGAAGATAATTTTTGACATATTGAATTTTTAAAATTTCCATAAATTGGATTTAAAATGGGTTTTCCATTAAAAGGTGGTAAAGTAGATTAATAAACATATAGGTATTTATGTGAAACAATTGGTTTTTAATTATCTTATGGATATCAAAAATTTATTTGATGAATATAAAAAATATTTTATTTGAATGTGTGTTGAATATATTAAATTAATTGAAATCACTTATTTAATTTATATTAATTAATTAGTATAAAAAAACATTGTGACCCTAAACTAGTTTTCGATAAATATATTCACTTTATATTCAATTGGTTCATTATAAATAATGAATTCATTTTATATTTGTGTAAACCATAGGTTTTCATAAAAGATTTAGTAATATTCATAAACACTGACTTAATGACTTGGTTTTGTCTTAATATAATATTTTAATAATATTTTTTGGTTAGGTAAAACTCGGTGTTGCGTTTAATATACACCATGTTGATGTCATGTGAATTGAATTTTTGACTTACTACATAGAAAATAATCAATCAAAATTAATTAATTTGAATAAAAAGGTCCAGAAATGATCAGGGTGTTATATTATACCCCTTTAAAATGAATTTATCCCTCAAAATTCATCATTCTGGTACAAAAAAATGTTGATACTTTTGTTTCATCATACCCTCAAGTTCCCATGTCACATCCTCTAACTGGTTATTTCTCTAAAAAACATTGAATAGGCATGTGGTCTTATTTCATTGAACTTTCTCTATATGACCCAAAATTTAAACTGACTTCTTCAAATAAGAAATATCATGCGCTTGCGGTACGACCTCTGAGTTCTGTACATGTAAATAGTTACGTATATACTTCCTCATGAGAGTTACACGGAACATGTCATGGATTTGATATATATTGGGAGGAATTTCCAAGTGATAAGCTACCATCCTGATACGATCAAGTATCTTAAACCAACCAATATACATAGGGATTAGATTACCTTTCTTCTTGAATCTCATAATATTCTTCCCAGGAGCGAATCACAGAAATACCTTTTCACCAATGTCGTATTCTAGATCACATTGATGGTTATCTAAATAACTTTGGTGACAACATTGAGATTCCTTGATATATTACTAAATGGATTTAACATTATCTTTCATTTCTTCATCAATCCTAGGTCCCAATATATTTCTTTCTCCAACATCATCCCTACCCATTGGAACTCTACATTTCTTCCCATAGAGGGCTCTATAATGTGTCATTTTAATTCTTGTATAAAATCTATTATTGTAAGAAAACTATTCTGAGGAAGGTGTTGATTCAAACCACCTTTCAAATATAGAGAACAAGATCTCATAATATCCTCTAGGGTTTTAATTTTTATTTCATATTGACCATTTATTCTGAGGATGATAAGAAGTGATGAAACATAATTCTGTATTAAGTTCTTGCTGAATACTTCACTAGAACATTGATGTAAACCTCAGATATCGATCCAATACAATAGAATTTGGTACAGCATGTATTCTCACCACTTCTTTAATGTGTATCTTGGAAATATGATCCAAAGAGTAATATTCTCTGATAGCAAAGAAGTGTGATGGTTTTGTAAGGCGATCGAATTCCACCCATATATCATAAAACCCTTTAGAGGTTTTTGGTACACCAAAGACAAAATCCATAGTGATGTTCTCGCATTTCCATTCTTGTATTTGAAATTAATGCAACATCCCATTAGACATTTTGTCTTTCAACCTTAACTTTATATCTTACTAAGAAGCAAGATTCAAAATTTTCAATATCTCTCTTCATTCCATCCCACCAAAAATATTCAGTCAAATCGTTATTCGTATTCATACTTTCAGGATGAATAGAGAATGACGAACTATGAACTTCCTCCAATAGCTCGTTCTTCAAATCTGGTATCTAAGGAACACAAACACATTTCTTTAACATTAATATTCCATCCTGATAAAGTTTAAACATAGGAATATTTCTAACGTTATTTAGAAACACTATATCTTCTTTAAAGACCTCCTTGATCATCACAAGGATAGAGGGGTGAAAATTCAATTGGAAAAGAAAATATTTTTCCCATTTGGGATTTCATGGTACATCATTTGGATATATAGAAATATTGAATCTTTTTTTATCTCATCAAGGATAAGCTATAACAATCCTTTCAACCTAAAGCACTAGACATCTTGTTCTCTTTTCCATAGTTTAAATGTATTGAGTAGTCATAACACTTCATCAACTCTGAATATCTTCTCAGACACATGTTCAACACCTTCTTTATGAGTATATATTTTTGAATTTTATGATCACTATATTTATCACACTTTTCTCCACAAAGATAATGCCTCTATATGATTAGTGGAAAAATACCATTTCTAACTCTAGATCATGAGTTGTCTAATTTTACTCATTAATCTTCAATTATATTGATCCATAACATATAAGCATTTTTTTTTAAGAAAACATCCCAATATTATTTTTGATGTATCACTATATATTAAAAAACCTTATCCACTAAAAAGTAATGTAAGCATAGGTGCGTTGAACAAACTTTTCCATACTTACAGGAAATTGTTCTCACAAGCATACATCTAGAGGAACATGACTCATTTTTGAGTTAATTTGGTCAGTGGATTAGATAGTAATGAGAAATTCTACAAAACTCATTTTTAAAATCTAGATAGACTAATAATGTTACGGATATTAGTCATTATGGTTGGTCTAGGCCATCATTCAATTGCCTCTGTCTTTGAAGGGTCTACTTCTATACCATCTCTTGAGATTATGTTACCCAAAAAGAATCGTTTTGGTAGCCAAAATTTACACTTTGTAACTTTTTAATATAGTTTCTCATTCCTTAGGATATTTAGTACAATTCTTAAGTGCTCTTAATGTTCTTTCTTGATCTTTTAATGGATAAGAATATCATCTATAAAGACTCCCACAAACTGATTGAGGTAATCTATACTAAATCTACTTATTGAATCCATAAAGATATAACGAGAATTTGTAAGACCAAAAGGAATTACTATATATTAATAGTGTCCATACATTGTATGGAATGCTATCATGGTTATATACACCTTCTTAACCCTAAATTGGTGATATCCAGAATGAAGGTAAATCTTGGAAAAGTATTGGGTTCTACATAGTTGATCAGACAAGTCATCAATATGGGAAAGAGGACACTTGTTCTAGATTATGTTCTTGTTAAACTCCCAATAATCAAGGCAATGTTTCATCAATACATATTCCTTTTTTTAAAAAAGAATTGATTCACCCTAATGTGACAAACTTGGTTGAATGAATCCCATGTTAATATTTTCATGGAGTTTTGTCATGACCCCCTCCCAGCAAGGATTCCCCTTTTGAGATGGAAATGGTGAAAGGGAGATAATGACCCCCAAGTCCCACCTTCAGTAGGCCCCGGAGTGGTGACTGGCACCAAGGGTATGAGTTTTCAAAAATATGGGAGGCATTACCCATTTTATTATTTATGATCGGGAAATAGCATGAGTCAAACACCAAAAGAAAATGGAACAAGTAAAAAAACCCAAACCAATCCCACATGCATGTTTAAACAATTCTGAAACAAAGTACATGTACAAGAAAACTCAACAGTAAAATACCAAAGGAAACAAGAGTACATCAAACTGCAAAAACACTAACTATCCTGACTTTTAGGGTCCTTCACAACCCTGGTAGTCCTCTTGGAAACCTGAAAGTAAACGTAGGGTGAGAATACAAGTATACTCATTAGGGAAACCTAAATCTATCGTGCACAGGTGGGGGGAAATTTTAATGTCCCGTGAGAACAACAGAAGAAACAAAAACCTAGAAAGGAATTATATCCACCCAACCTCACCAGCCACGCACACAAAAAACACAAAACAATAGGTAGTAGTATATAAGAACAATTTTATTGGGTACCCCGCACCATTTTCCCCCACTAGTTAGATGCTCTTCCTAATGGCGAACATCCTGAGTCTACCACACTCTTCCAGGTCGCACACACCTGAGCCTCACAAACCACATATCCTGCCCGCACACACTTGGGCCTCACAAACCACATATCTCGCCCGCACATACCTGGTCCTCACAAACCACATATCCCACCCCCACACACCTGGGCATCATCCCGAAGATTCTTGGGAAAACAAACCTTCCTGAAGAGTCTTGGGCTAAAATCACACCAATCAAAACCTACCCAAAGAGTCTTGGGTGTAAGGTCGCCTCAAGCCATCATAGCCTATGGAAGAAGGAGTAGGAAGGAGATAGTAACTAATGGGAAAACGCCCTCTCCCCTGGAATAGGAGTTTTCAGCACTAAGTGCTCAACATGGGTGGGGTGCGACAAAACACAAAGATACAGATACATATATGTATACTAAACACACAGCCCAACCTATGGATTCTAAATAGAGAAACAGAGCATGTGCCTCGGCACTGCTACTAAGAAGCATGAATACAATAACCAAACCTATCCCCATTTAGGTTTTCATGTTTCAATGGTATTATTTTATTAGTTCCTTAACTACTGGGAAATTATCAAACCAGATCAATGGTTTCATAGAACAAAACCCTGCCAACCACAAATCAAGTTAGATATAACACAAGAAACACAAAACCAACCTTCTAATCATCAATCAATCCCCATTGACTGTTCCCACGTTTAATTAATTATCTTTCCCCATAGTACATTTATCAACCTTCCACTTTCATTTATTATCACAACCCATTACTGCAGCCCTGCTACCACTATAACCACATCTCCACAATCGTATCACAAAACAAGGCTCGTGCCATATCATTGCCCCTTTACATCCTTTACTGCAACCCCATTTCCCATCCTATTTATAACAAACTAGGATTCATCCCCCCCCATTCACACACCACGTACCAAACCAACACCCACATGTTCATTATTCCATTTTGTTCAACTTGGGTGATCACACAAGGGTTACAGATATTCATTTAATTTTCCAACATTACGTGATTAACCAATTTCCATATTCCATAAAGTTTCCAACCACAAAACGGTCTAGAAAGATAGGGAAACATTTAATTGCGCAAGCAAAGGCCCCCAATGACCGTGATTTTCAGTAGGCATAATCCTATTCAATTCACAACATAACAATAAGATAAACAAAGATAAATATAACAACTTTCCCCATCCCTATTCTTTAAGATAGTTATTATTTTCATTAAACTGGTTAAACTATGTCTCGTGAAATCAAGAGGACACCCATCCCGCATGATGCACAAATTAGAGAGATGAAGGTAAAATCTCTACCTCAAAGGTTTTTTACAAAAACCACAACAGTCAAGGAACGCTCAAGGAACCCGGGTCGATTCTCCGAGACCCCGCCTTATATCTCTCCTCCTAGCAAGATCAAGACCAAGAATCATCATAATCAACATCCACACACATAGATATACCCATAACAGGTGTAGATCTAAGAATCCAAGAGTGTAGGAGGAGTAGATCTAAGAAAACAAGCATGAAAAATCACATACATCAAGGAATCGACTTTGATTCACCAAGAAAAGCCTTCGGTTTGCCTCCAAAATGCTTGGCAGAGGTTCTTCTACCTCCAAGGAAGGGTAATCTCGAGTTATGGCCACTTAGGGGTTTGACAACCCATTTAGAGGAAAAATAGTTCAGATCCAGAATTTTAGGATCTAACTTTAGGGGCCTGCACAGTTAGTCCGCACGGTTTAGCAAACCGTGCGCTAACTGTGTGTTAGCATCTACCTCTCTAAACACTTCTTGCATGGTTAGTCTGCACGGTTAGTCAAACCATGCGCTAACCATGCATTAGCCACTGCCTCCAACACCAACCTTTCACAGTTTGGCCGCACAGTTTAGCTAAACTATGTGATAACCGTGCAAAAGCTATTTCACTTTATCTTCCTTTACAATTCCACCCAAACGCACCCCCAAGGAACCTTGATCTCCTGGCACAGCTCCAGCACCACATTTCGGAAAGTAATGGAATGGATAGGTGTAGTCCATTACATCATATACATCAAAAAACATTCTGGTCCTCAATAATTAAAAAAGAACCCATAAAAATAGGGAAAGGTCCAAACAACCACCCCTCAAGATACCTCTTAGGGATCTCGTCATAAAAGGAACCCAACCAACAACCCTAATCATAATGTGTTAGGAATTCCTTCTCATATGTCCAGATATTATCCACTTTAGGCGGCACTGACTCGCTTGCATGGGATTAATTGCATCTGCATTAATGTGTCTCGATTAAGAATTGGGTATTCCCACTTCCATATATTAGGATTTTTTTTCAAATTACACTACCCCCAACACCATACAACCAACACACATCCCGAAAACATGGATTGGGGAATTCCTTCTCCCATGTCAAGATACTATCCGCTTTGGGCGGCAATGACTTGCCCGCATGGGTTTAATCACATCCACATTAATGTGTCTTGATTAAGGATCATGTGTTCCCTTTCCCCACACATCTGGACATGTTACACACTTCTAAAGAACAAAGAAACAAAAAGTCTCACAACTGAAAAGCCAAGAATTCCATATATCAAAGGTAGCGAGTATAACATCAAAACAAATCTCAGAATAACAAATAAAAACACAAGTCAAAACAACTCTGGGTACTGAGCATGCATCTGAACCTCCTGCTCCCAAGTTCTCTCCTCGAGGCTGCCATGCCTCCACAACACACTAACCAAGGTGATGGTTCATCCAAGAAGCACCTTCTCTTCACGGTCCTTGATTTTGACTGGTTGTTCCTTGAAGGTCACGTTTCCTCCCATATCTAAGTCTCCCCATTTGATAATGTGGGATTCGTCGTGTAGGTACTGACGAAGCTAGGAGACATGGAAGACTTCATGAACCTTCTCCAACTGAGGTGGCAGGGCTAGCTAAAATGCCACCTCGCCGACTCGCCTCAGCACCTCGAAAGGTCTGATGAACCTAGGGGAAATTTTAGTCCCCTTCCCAAACCTTTGCTGCCCCCATTGTGGGGAAACCTTCAAGAACACATCATATCCCACCTCGAATTACAAGGGCCTCCTCTGACGATTAGCATAAGACTTTTGTCGGTCCTGAGCCACTTTCATCCTCTCATGCACAAGCTGGACTTTCTCAGTGGTGCTCTATACTACCTCTAGCCCAAGAGTACCTGTCTCACCAACCTCTGCCCAGCTAATTGTTGAACGACATGGTCTTCCATACAAATCCTCAAACGGTTCCATGCCAATAGTAGAGTGGAAGTTGTTGTTGAAGGAAAACTCTACTAAAGGAAATTATCACACCCATGATCCTATGAAATCTAGAATGCATTCTCGCAGCATGTCCTCCAACTTCTGGATAGTCCGCTCTGTCTGCCCATTGGTCTGGGGGTGGAAAGCAGTGCTAAGGCGTAGCTGGGAGCCAAAAGAATGTTGTAACCCCCTCCAGAATCGTGAGGTAAACCGAGTATCCCAATCTGATATGATAGTCTTCGGAACACCATGAAAATGCACCACCTCGTCTATGTACCTCTCTGCTAAGGTACTCACTGGGCCCAACTCCTTAATTGCTATGAAGTGAGTTGATTTCGTTAGTCAATCCACCACTACCCAGATAGCATCATAACCACCCTCAGATTTGGGTAGTCCTGTGACGAAGTCCATTGAGATGTCATCCCATTTCCACTCGAGTACATCTAAAGGATGCAACAAACCAATGGGGACATGGTGTTCAACCTTTACTTACAGACACACTAGGAACCTAACCACAAACTCTGCCACTGCCCGTTTCACCCTGGGCCACCAAAATTGTTCCCTCAGTCCTCAGTACATTTTTGAAACTCCTGGATGTACCGCTAAGGCTGAGCTATGGAACTCACTGAGAACTCCCTCACGCATTGCCTCCGGAACAAACAACCTTCCATGAAAAAGCATTCGATGTAGGCTGTCCTCTTAACATCCTTATGGAGCGTTTCCCTGATCGATACGATCCCACATTACTTCTGACTTGGAGTCTCCCCACTGAGACTCTTCCACCTAATACAACAAGGAGTATTGCACCGTCATCTAAAACAAACATCCTCTAACGCCCTATACCCTTGCATCCAAGTGTAAGGAAGCCAACTCTTCTATCGCCTTCCAAGCATCAGCGGATTCATGAACCACTTCCTTATGCAAATTCCTACTCAGGTCATCAGCCACAACATTTCCCTTACCTTCAGTGTTAGAGATATTGAAGTTGTAGTCTTGGAGAAACTCAACCCATCTCCGCTATCGTAAGTTCAGGTCATGCTGGTAGAAGATATAATGTAAGATCTTGTGATCTGAGAAGACCATTAAGCTCTCCCCAAAGAGGTAATGTCGCCACAAATTCATTGGGAACAATACTGTTGCAAGGTCTAGGTCATGGGTGGCATAGTTACACTCGTGAGGGTGCAACTGTCTAGACCCATAAAAGATCACACCCTTCTTCTGCATCATTACGCACCCCAAGCCAAGGCCAGAAGCATCACAAAACACCTCATACAAGAACCCTTCCTCTAGAAATCTGAGTAATGGAGCACCGGACAACTTCTCCTTCAGTTAGTCGAAAGCTTTCTGGCACTGCTCGCTCCATAAGAAGACCTGATCCTTCCTAGTCAAGGCTGTCAATAGAGCAGCCACTTGAGAGAAGTCTGAAACGAACCTCCGATAATAACCTGCCAACACCAGGAAACTATGAACTTCTACCACGCTCTTGGGTGCCGCCCATGAAACAACTGCCTCCACCTTCGACGACTCCACTGACACTCAATGCAGAGACACCACATGTCCAAGGAAGTGTATTTCTTGCATCAAGAACTTACACTTCGACAATTTCCCATAAAGCTGGTGGTGTCGAAGGACTTCCAAGACTGTCCTGAGATGTTCAACGTTCTTCTCCTCTAATATTGAGTAGATCAGGATTTCATCGATAAACACAATGAAAAACCGGTCCAGAAACTCTCAGAAGACAAAGTTCATAAGTACCATGAACACAGTTGGTGCATTCGTATCTCCAAATGGCATCACTACAAACTCGAAGTGCCCATACCTGAACCTGAATGAAATATTCAAGATGTTACTGTCCTTTACCCTTACCTGATGATATCTAGATCATAGTTCAATCTTAGTAAACCACCCCGCTCCACTCAGCTGGTTGAATAGACCATCTATCCTTGGAAGGGGGTAACAGTTCTTGAATGTTACCTGATTCAACCTTCAGTAGTCTATGCATAGCCTGAGACCACCATTTTCCTTCTTCACGAACAAAACTGGAGCACCCCATGGCAACACACTGGTTCGAACAAAACCCTTCTCCATCAGATCGTCAATCTGAATCCGCAACTCCCGAAACTCTGAAGGTGTCATCCGATAAGGGTCCATCGAAATCGGATGGCCACCAGGATGTAAGTCTATCCTGAACTCAACGTCACTTCGGGGGGTAGAATCACAACCTCCTCATGAAAAACATCGAGGAACTCCCCAATGACCTCTGGAACATCCATCATCTTTGAATCATCTGAACCCACTGATAACACTCCAAACAAGGAAAGGAGATGCTTCACATGAAGGCTTCCCACCTGATAGCTCCTCTCGCCAACAAAAGTTACACGCTTCCCATCCACTTCGGAGAACACAAATCTTCTCCAGAAGCAGTGAATAATGGAACTAATAGAAAAAATACAGTTAATGCCTCGGATGACATCGTATGGCTGCACCTGTAGCAAAAGAAGATCCCCACTAGATTGATGTGGTCCCAACGTCAGCCCGCATCCCCGGAAAACCCAAGATACGATGGTCTGACCTCCAAATGGTGTACTCAGCACCAGGGGTACGGAAATTCTCTCTACGTCTAGACCCATAGAATGGTCTAGACCGGGTGAAACAAAGGAGTGTGAAGCTCCCAAATTGAACAAAGAAGAAATGATAGTGCTGAACAAAGAAATCGTACCTCGCACCACCTCTGGTCCTGCCAGAGCTGCCAACTCTGCTGCGTGCAACTGTCCATGCCCAGCTCCTCTACCTCTCTGATGTCGACCACCTCACCAACCACGCCCTAGTCGAGGTCCCTGAGGAGCACCCTAAGGTCGTCCTCCTCCGTAAAATTCTTCCCTCGGAGGAGCAGGGTCCTGCTGCTGATGGAAGGGCTTCGTCGGCAACCGGTGCTGCTGAGGTGGGCGCTGAACCAGCCCACCTCCACCATACTGAGCTCAGGTCGGGCACAGACTCTAAATGTACCCAAAAACTATGCAAGAGAAACACTTTGGTCCTGGGCTCGTGAAAAAGGGACGAGGAACCAAAGATTTGAACTGGAACTGCTGGGGCCTGCTCCCTATTGGCTTGAATCTGGAATGTCCTGTCGCAGAAGACCTGCTACGGACTGCCTTCCCCTTTGACGAACCCGTCTGGATCCCCTCTCCTGGTGCACCTCCCTGTGAGTGCATCCTCTCTACAACCTTTGCCTTATTTTGTACTTCCAAGTACGTCTGAAGGGTGAAGGGGGTGACAACATACTAGAGCAAAGGATGAAGTGCTTCCTCCAAAAGTGTCGCCCGGGACTCTTCATCCGGACAGAGATCCGGAGCAAAGTGTTGGAGACCCTTGAACTTGATCACCAATTCTCGTACTAACATACTCCCCTACTGGAGGGAGAGTAACTCATGCCGCTTCTCTTCCTTGATCATGGAAGAAAGGAATTTCTCTTAGAACTCCTTCTCAAAGTCAGCCCACGGAACCTCCGCCTCTGACCTCTCCCCGAGGTAGAGCGTCCACCACTAACGTGCCTCACCTCTCAGCTGACTGTCTTCTAGGGGAACCCAGTACACCCTCGGAGCACGAGTCAATGTAAAAGAGACCCCTAGCTCATAAATACACCCCTCGATCTCCATATCTGAAGTACCATTGTCGTACTTCTTGAAGGTTTGTCATTGGAATGAACGGAGAGTCTTCTACCACTGATCATCTTCCTTTTCTCGGTCAATCCTCAACTGATCGACCGCCTAAATCTACCGGGCCTCGACTATCCGAGTCACCCATGGATGACATCCAGGTGCCATAGCGGTACGGTAAACAAAGATCACCTAAGCCCAAGTAGTAAGGAAATTTCTCAAGGTTTCATTTTATTAATTTATTTCAATTTCATTCCTTGAACACCAAAATCAAGTAAAACACAAACAAGATGATGCATGTACCTTCCCTAGGGTCTCTACCCTGTAATAAATGTAGTCTCATTTGGTCATTCGGTAGGCTCAGATTTCTTGCATCGGATCAAGGGGGGACCCTAAATTCTTGTGTCCTAGCCGGTCTTCCCTGGCCTATGTCACACACCAAGATCACCTAACATTGTTTCCCATCCATCCCATGCAATCCTCACTGTTCCTAACTCCAAAATCCATCCTATCTCTCATCCATCACCTCTGATACCATTATTTCATGACCCCCTCCCACCAAGGATGCCCCTTCTGAGCTGGCAATGGTGAAAGGGTGATAATGACCCCCGAGTCCCGCCTCCAGTAGTCCCCGGAGTGGCAACTAGCACCAAGGGTATGATTTTTCACAAATATGGGAGGCATTACCCTTTTTATTATTTATGATCGGGAAATAGGATGAGTCAAACAACAAGAAAAGGAACAAGTAAATAAACCCAAACCAATCCCACATGCATGTTTAAATAATTCTGAAAAAAAGTACAATTACAAGTAATCTCAAAAGTACAATTCCAAAATAAACAAGAGTACAAAAAACTGCAACAACTCCAACTATCCCAACTAGTAGGGTCCTACACGGCCCTGGTAATCCACCTATAATCCTAAAAGTAAATGTAGGGTGAGCATACAAGTATACTTAGAAGGGAAACCTAAAGCTATTGTGCACAGGTGGGGAGACATCCTAATGTCCCATGAGAACAAAAGAATAAACCAAAACCTAGTAAGGAATTCTATCCACCCAACCTCACCAGTCCCGCTCACCAAAAACACAAAACAACTGGTAGTAGTATATAATAACAAGAGTATTGGTTACCTCGCACCATTTCCGCCTATAGTTAGTTGCTCTTCCTAACGGTGAACATCCTGACGCTACCACACTCTTACTGCCCGCACAGTCCTGGGCCTCACAAACCACATATCCCACCCGCACACACCTAGGCCTCACTAACCACATATCCATCCCACACACACCTAGGCCTCACAAACCACATATCCCGCCCACACACACCCGGGCCTCACAAACCACATATCCCACCCACACACACCTGGGCCTCATCTCGAAGATTCTTGGGAAAACAAACCTGCCCGAAGTGTCTTAAGCTAAAATCACACCAATCGAAACCTACCCAAAGTGTCTTGGGTGTATGGTCGCCTCAAGCCGTCATATCCTATGGAAGAAAGAGCAAGGAGGAGCTGGTAACTAATGGGAAAACACCCTCTCCCATGGAATGGGAGTTCCTGGCACTATGTTCTCAACATGGGTGGGGTGTGACAAAACACAAAGATACATATACATATATGTATACCAAACACACATCCCAACCTATGGCTTTTAAACAGAGAAACGGAGCACGTTCCTCGGCACTGCGACTACGAAGCATGAATAAAACAACCAAACCCAGCCCAATTTAGTTTTTCATGTTTCAACATTGTTACTTTATTAGTTCCTTAACTACTAGGAAATTATCAAATCATATTAAGAATTTCGTAGAACAAAACCTCGCCAACCACAATTCAAGTTAGATAGAAACAAGCAACACAAAACCAAAATTCTTATCATCAATCAATCACCATTGATTGTTCACGCGTTTAATTCATTATCTTTCCCCACAATACATGTATCAACCTTCCACTTTATTTTAACATCACAACTCATTACTGCAGCCATACTGCCACTATAACCACATCTCCACAACCGTATCACAAAACAAGGCTTGTGCCACATCATTGACCCTTTAATATCTTTTACTGCATCCCTTTTGCCCATCCTATTCGTAATAACCTAGGATTGACCCCCCCCCCCTTCACACACCATGTATCCAAACCATCACCAACATGTTCATTATTCCATTTTGTTTAACCGGGGTGATCACACAAGGGTTATGGATATTCATTTAATCTTCCAACATTACGTGATTAACCACTTTCCATATTCCAAAAAGTTTCCATCCACAAAACGGGCTAGAAAGATAGAAAAACATTTAATTGGGAAATAAATGGCCCCCAAAGACCATGATTTTCAATAGGTATAAGCCTATTCAATTCACAACATAACAATAGGATAATCAAAGATAAACATAACAACTTTCCCCATCCCTGTTCTTTAATCCAGTTATTATTTTCATTAAATGGGTTCAACTATGTCTTGTGAAAATAAGAGGACACCCATCCCGCAAGATGAAAATATTAAAGAGATGATGGAAAAATCCAGACCTCAAAGGTTTTGGACGAAAACCACAATGGTCAAAGAACGCTCAAGGAACCCGGGTCGATTCTCTAAAACCCCGTCTTAGATCTCCCCTCCAAGCAAGATCAAGACCAAGACTCATCATAATCGACATCCACACACTTAGATCTACCCATAACTGGTGTAGATATAAGAAACCGAGAGAGGATGAGGAGTAGATCTAAGAAAACAAGCAAGAACAATCACATACCTCAAGGAATCGGCTTCGATTCACCAAGAAAAGCCTCCAGGTCGCCTCCAAAACACATGGGAGAGGTTATTCTACCTCCAAGGAATGGTAATCCCGAGTTATATCCACTTAGGGGATTAAACAACCCATTTAGAGGAAAAATAGTTCATATCCACAATTTTAGGATCTAACTTTAAGTGCTCGCACGGTTAGTCCGCATAGTTTGGAAAATTGTGCGCTAATCGTGCATTAGCTTCTACCTCTACAAACACTCCTCACACAGTTAGTCTGCACAGTTAGCCAAACCGTGCACTAATCGTGCGTTAGACACTACATCCAACACCAACCATGCTTGGTTTCGCCACATGGTTTTGATAAACCATGCTCTAATCGTGTGAAATCTATTTCCCTTTAGCTCTCCTTAAAAGTCCACCCAAACGCACCCCCAAGGAACTTTGACCTCCCGTCACAGATCCATCACAACATTTCACAAAGGAATGGACTGGGGAGGTCTGGGCCATTACAAGTTTCTTCTTCAATTCCTGGAACTCAATTAGGGCCATTCTATAGGGAGTCTTTGAAATTGGTGTGTAACCGGGTATTAGTTCAATTCAGAATTAAACTTCATGTTTTGGTGGAAGGATAGGAAATTATTCCAAAAATATGTCCCCAAACTCTTGAACAATGGGCATATCATTGATATTGATTTTCTCCCCAATCATTTAATAAAAATAACCCATCTAAATAAAATTTAAGACTCATACCCTGCATGTAATTTCTATAGTATGTTCATACTTATAATCACATCGATTGATGGTCAAAGGAGGGACTAAAATATCAATATTATGTTCCATTACATGAAATGTTATGATATATTTATATACAAAAAAAATCCTTGCCTAAGATGATATAAAATTCAACTAGTGGAATAATTTTAATATATTCATGAAGCGCATTCTCAAAAATTTCAAATAGTGAGGAATACTATACATGGGATTAAATCATCATACCATTAGGGGTCTACACTAATAATTCGTCATCTAATCTTTTTTTTAATCATAACATCCTTAACAAATTCATTAGATATTAAAGAGTGGGTAGGTATAAAATCAAATAATACATTAGTAGTTATAGATTAAATGGTATATGTACCTTTTACCATATTGATATTTCACACCTCCTTAGAAAAAAGGATTTCGAAATATTTCCCATTTTCCCTTGGCATAAGAGGTTGCTGACGTCGATTATCATCACCAACCCTTCGTTTTGGGAATTGGTTGCCCTAATGCACATTCTCCTTACACTTGTGGCATTGAGCTTGGAAGGTGCATTTGGTGACACTTTTTCTCCTTGCACACCATTAACTAACTTCTTCCCATAACTTTAGAAATAAAATGAACCTTTTCCTTCCCTTAAATAATTAAAACACGTATTATAACAATTAAAAAAACCCTTTCTTCTTCCCATGTATAGTGCATAAAGGAAATCTCATCTTCTTATCTTCATGTTTTTTATATTTTCCTTTAAACTCCAACATCCATTTCTTATCAAACCCATTAGATTGATATGTTACTCTAACCTCTATTTGAACCTCCATTTCACAACATAAAATCTCTTCATAGCTACTAAAGTATCTTATGGCCAATGAAATTATGAGACTTTTCATTAAGCCACTGAATAACCTATAAAATTTACTTTTGGTTTGGATGATAATTCATAAAGTGTACCTCACAAATCTCAAGAAATTATCCTTGTGGGTACCAAAATATTCATCATCATATTACATCAACTCAAAGAACACTTTCTCTATCATCGTATGAATAATCTATGGAATGTTATTATTAAAAAATATGTTCTTGAACTCATCCCATTACATGGATTCAATATCATCTTATTGCCTTGTATTTTGATTAGAGTCCACAACAGGTATGCTTCACCTACTAAATAATGAATATCCCAGATAACTTTCTCATGATCTTAACATATGATAATAGATAATATATTTTCAGTAGTGCTGATATTGTGTTTAGTAATATGTGGATCAGAGAATCCTCTGGAAGATTGCAGATGCTGCCTCATGAATGACTCAACAGAATGTTGGTCTTGCTTTTTCTCATTTGGTAGTCCACCATAATTCCTAGCTTTAGAAAGTTGTGTGAGAATTGAAACAGGATTTTTCATTCATGCTCCCATTTCATTTGGCTTCTATATGGGACAATCATTACATTATCCATTACAATCACTAGTATCGTGGTTCCTATTTCATTATCCATTGCAATCACCAGTAACGTGGTTCCTTCAGGTTCCATCAATTGACTAAACCCAAAATCATAGTGTATGAAATAGTTATCAAAATGAGGCACCACATTATCATGAAAATTAATTTATGGGATGTCTATGTTTTGACACCATACTTAATCTATGACACCATTATTTTATCTTAAGTTATTAATATCAGAATTATATATAAAACATTCATAATTTTTCATAAAGTGTTTTTAAATTTCAAAATCCTATTCCCCTAAGAGTGTCAAACTAGGTGTACAACAAGGCCTATTTTTTTGTACAAAATTACCCTGATTCGGTCCTGGAACATCTTGTTGGAGTTGTTACTCATAGGTGCATCTCTTCTAGTTCTACCTCCAATTTGTTTACCTATATAAGGATGTATTTCTAAGAAACCACTCACTTTATCTTTTACCAAAATTCCAGGACATTTTCTTATATTTTCCCTTATCTGTAGACATATCCTTATAAATTTCCATATAGTTCTCACTCAGGATTTCTCATATAGGTTTCCAAAGGTTAACTAAACCATAACTTTGATGCTAGTGGTAATTACCTGATCATGAAATACATTAATGTTACATCAATATTGAGGAATATATAAAACATAATAATAAGAAATTCCCAAATACCATATTAGTATAGTGCCTTTGGAGACATGTAATCATAAACACTGGTACATTAGTGAGATACATTTTCTCCCAATAGGTTCTTCTTAATCAGAACACTTCATAGACACATCAAAACTAATAAGTATCTTTGTAACCTAGGGAAAGGAAAAATTAAAAGGGGTGATCTTAGATGGTTAGTAAGGGTAAACAATGGAAACATTTAAACATAAACATGAGCATATGGGTATGATAATTTGACAATGATTTTAAAAGAACATACATTGAAAATTAAAGATTATAAACATGAATCCTAGAATAAACAATGATAGTTTATAGGACATGAATCATAAAAAAATATAGAACATAATCAATGAAGGAAAAATATAGTAATACAACATGGAATTTTGTAAATCACATAAGCATATAATATGATTTCCATAGTAGCCAAGTCATCGCTTCCAATACCATCTTAGTTGTATGGGTTCACATCCCATAACATATTGGTAGTAATGGATCACTCCAATGGCCATATTAGATGTATTATCCACTCCTCGTCCCATTTTGGTAGTCATAGTTCACTCTCATGTCCATCTTAGTAGTAAAGAATCATTCCCAAAACCATCTTAGTCTAGCTCATGAGATATAAATCTATACCCAATGGATTTGAGGGAGATATGGGTCCCACAAATTTCATATTGAAATTATACATAAATGCTCCAAAAAAGCATAAATAATCATATCATAACCCATTAAATGGGATATTTATCACAAACATGTAATATAATCATTACCTGTGGAGGAAAGATACAAGTTTCATAATCAATTCTTCAAAACATAACTCGTGAATGAAAAATGGAATTCATAAACATATAACCCATGATAGAGGAATGAGATTCATAAATACCAAGACTGAAATATTAAACCCTAAAGATATTTAATATGAATGTAAACTTTATATCATTTACATGTAATGTGTAACATCAATGGATGTTATCTTAAATGGGAAATAATTTTGAAAGTTCTTTTAAAACATTTCTTGAGTAAAATATTATTTTTCATTAAAAAAACTTTTTAATCATAAAATATTCTAAAAACTATTTTCTATATTAATATACTTTAGAACATATAAAGTAACCCTTAAAAAATTTGAATTCCATTTTCCTTGAAACTTATTAAGAATATTGTAATCCATTTCAAATGCACTTTCCATGAAAACATACAAAAGAATCTTAAGAACCCTTTATAAAAATAAATCCAATTCATGAAAGACCATAGAAGGGGTATGTAAATTTCCATAGTTTTAATTAAAAGAGTCATAAAATAAATTAATATCATTATATACACCACACAAAATAAATAAATGTTGAACAAAGAATATATCTCGTGGAAATAAAGAGTGAGATCAAATTCCTTTACTTTGTGTCATGACTCTCGTAGTACTCATTATAACCTCATTTATATTAAATAAAAAATTATTATAAATATTTCACAGAACCATATTCATAATTATAATACCATATATGTTTTATTAATGGATTTATATTACCTGTTTGTCAAAAATCCGTTGTTAAGGTCTCATTTCGGATAATACCCACTCTGTTTTTCGAATGTGCCTTAATTTGATGTATCTTTGGTACTTATATTTATATCATGATTTATATAATGTAAACCATGATTTTAATATTTTTATTTTTTATTATATTTTTATTATAATAATCCATATAATATAGATGTATGAAATGGAATAAACCACTCATGGAGACGACAATGTGTTTGTACCCATGAAGGATTTTTTCGTTTAATTATCATTTTGAAAAAAAATAAACTAAAATACATGTATATATATATGTATATATATAATTATTATATTAGATTTCATATATCATATATATCATATACATTCACTAAATCTATCCTTAATAAGATCTATGTATTTTAACATATTTCTTTGAGGGGGTTGTAGTCTGCACTTCCTCAAATAAAATTATTATATTAACATAAAATGGAATGTATAAAGATATGTGTTGTAAAATAATTACAAAAGATTAGATAATTAATAGATATTATCTATAAAATATATAAACTGATTGTATATAATAATTTTTACTATGATAACCAATAAAGGAAAAAATGAATGATCATCATTTAGTGAGTCGGTAGTCCGTCGTAAAAGTAAAAAATAAGTTTATTACCCATTAAATGGAATTGTGTGGAAGTTTAGGTCAAATAATTATCATAAAAAAATTCATTTACATTTTTTATACTGATTTTTTTATTCAATCATGGAATAATATGATTATAAGGAGTGGAAAATTAAAATAAAATAAAGGAGTTTGAGGAAGGTTGTTACTTATTAGTCGGGTAAGTCAATTTGGTTTTCTCCAAAGGAATTTTTTAAAAGAACTTCAGCCAAATTGAGGCTTCAATGAGTAAGTGAGGGATGTTTGGTAGATATTTTGGTAGAGTTTTTTTATCCACAGTGTCTTGATATGTGTGGGTAAGTGGGAGGAGAGGAGGCCTTTTATTATGGAGATGAGTGTTGCTCCTGTAATATTTAAATTGAAAAGAACCCCACCAATAATTTTTTATATAAAGTGGTTAAATTATGGCCCAAATGTAATAAAAGGGAGTAATGGATATAAATATTTCCACAAAATGTAATTTAAAAAAGTTTATAGGTATTTTGGGCCTTAAAGTTATTGTTTTTTCTCTAATTAAGGTTAATTTTACCTTAATCATTACAATTACTTTTAATTACATTCCCTATAATGTTTGGTCAAAAACTAAGATGAAAATATTAGAAATTAGAAATTATTATTATTCTAAATATAAAATCTATTTTTCCAAATTCTAAAAATATAATTGGATGAAATTGATTTAAACTTAATCACTCATATTGGACAACAATGTAGGTTTTTAATGTAAAAAATGTTCAATAGTTTGTTGTGTTATTATTGGAAATTTTAAAATAAAATTGATTCACATGACCTAAGTTAGATTTCATGATAAAAAATTATAAAAATAAAATTTTAAACCAAATTAAAATATAATTTATCCTTCTAAATAATTTATTTGAAAGAAAATTTTTGAGTTAAAATCCTGTATTTTTAAAAATTCCTTAAAAAATTAAACCTTACAGAAAATACGAAAAATTTACCCTAAACTAATTTTTATGTTTATATTAAAAATATGAAATTTATTTTTATATCTTAAATTTATAAATATTCCAAAAATTGGATTCAAAATCACTTCTCCATTCAAATGTGGTAAATGTACATTAATAAAAATATATGTTTTTATGAGTAAAATTGGGAATGATCTTATCTTATGCCTATCGAATCTTTTGGATGAATATAAAAAAATATTTTATTGAATATATATTGTATATATTATATTAATATAATCCATAAAATTAATAAATTTATTTTTTTATGATAAAATATCTTGTTGATCTTAAAAATAGTTTTATATAAAAATATTCCCCTTGTATTCAATTGGTTCATTGTAACTAATGAATTCATTTTATATTTGTGTAAACCATAGGTTTTCAAAGGGTAGTTATTAATATTCATAACCACAAACTTAACAGATAGGCTAAGTCTTAGTATAATATTTTAATAATATATTTTTTTGGTAAAACTCTGTGTTGTGTGGAATTTATGCCTAGTCAATGTCATGTGTAAAGATTGTTTGACTTTATTCATTGTAAAGAAATAATGAAAATTAGTTCATTAAAAAAAAGGTCCAAAAAAACTCATGGAATTAAACATCCTATGTGGTCCTTCAATGGTACCCGGGAAGATTAAATATTTTTTAGTTTTTACAAGGGGATGTTCCCTACTTTTGAAACCTAATCATACTAGCTTTCCTTAGGATGGAGGATGGTTATAGATGGCCGAGTTAATGCTCAGGATACTAGATAGTTTTTGTTTTATTTTTGCTTATTTTTTAAAAAATGTATTTCTTCCTTCCAGCTATACTTGTTTAATATATTTGTAAATACAAGAAAAAAATTTGTTGATCCAATAAGGGTTCTTTATTACTTTTCCATTCCCAATTCCTACGAATTCAGAATTAAAATTCCTCAGAATTATGACTCTGAATTCCTCATAATTCAGACTCTGAATTCCACATAATTGAGATTCTAAATTCAATGGAATTTAGACTTAGGAATATATAGAATTAAGATTCCGAATTCTTTGTAAAATAGAATCCAAATATTCGTGTTCCATATAATCAAATTTTTTATATGATTAGAGTATGAATTCTATTTTTTACTAGACTCTGAATTATTTTTTTGCTTAGACTCCAGATATTCAAATATGGTTAAGGTAATCCATTTTTTCTTATACATGTTATTATTAAAAATCAATGTTGTGAAATTTATTTCAAACTAACCATTGGATGAGTTACATGTGTACAGGTCCCTATGAGATTCAAGTAAAAATATGACCATAGGAGGTGGGAGCTAACCGTTGGAGTTTTTCCCATAAATAGGAGCCCATTTTAACGAGCTTATAGTTTCCCCTTCAACCTGGATATTACATGCTGTGATGTGATTTCTATAGATAGAGGCTCTAATGCATTGTGTGTTACTGAACATCTTATTCAACTTTCCTCATGCGACTCTAATTGTTGTTGAGTATAATCAAGGACTTCTAGGGATATGAAGATAGAGGTGTTGACTACCTTAATATTTGAGGACTTGTGCTCATAGAAAGACAGATTATGATATTTCCTATTTTTATTTCCATTTTATTTTGATAAAGGAAGAAATTATAACTTTCTTATACTTTCTTCTAAATTATTTACTCTGATAAATAAGATTCTATACGATTTAAGGAAGAATCTTTTCCTAAGTAAACTTTTCTTAAGTTTCATTTCCCGAACCATATTTTCGGAATATAAAAAAGTTTGCCTCAAAGATCTATTTTTAGGGTCTTTGAATTTACCTTTTTTAACTCTATTCAACATAGTTTTATTTAAGGTTAAAAATAAATGTTTTTAAACATAAAATCCACCCCTCTTTCAATTGAGTATCTATATATACTATTTAGATCTTAAAATTTGTATTAGAGTAGGTCTTTAAAATACTTATATTCACCTATATGTTTTCTTTCTTGGGATTTCCTTATTCTAAATTCTTCTTTAATAACATTTCTTGTGCATTTTTTTATTAAATATTTTTATCATTTTTTATAAACTTTTAATACCTACACATTTTGGGAGAATATAATTTCTTATAGAGTTGAAGGTATAAATGTTGGGTCCATTGAAAATTTAAATCCTACCAGGAAACCTATTTTTTATGGTAATTATTATGATTACTAGAGAGATAGGATGAAGAGTTTTGTTATTAAAACTGGAGTAGAAATTTTTTTTATGCTTACTAGTTATTACAAAATTTTTGACAAGGATGTCAGAACCAATACCAACCCTGAAAAATCAAAATATCAACTAAATTACAAGGTATGCAATACTATCTTGTGTTCTATGACCAGAAATATATATAGTCAAATATCTACTTGTGAAGCTGCCTACTGCATTTGTAAGAAACTTGAAGTTACACATTTTAGAAATTATAAAGTGATTGAAACAAGAAGAGTTGTGTTAAGAGATAAATATCATGGATTCATTTTTTCTTATGGATAACCAATTTGAAAAGTGCAAAAAGGATATATGACCATTGAAAATAGTCTTCAATATATGGGATAGAAAGGTCTTGATGTTGAATCGATTGTGTTCGAGATAATTGATATCATGCCAAATGAGAAGGAATCAAAAAGAACAACCATTGATGAAAATTGGAAAGTTTCCAATATTAATCTTGATGAAATTTTTGGTACTCCCTTATAGCATGAAACAAGAATGAATGGAGATGATGATGTGAAAAAAAAAAGAATAATGGAAATGGATGTTTAGATTTTACTACTACCAAAATCAGGAATCTGGAAAGGGTTACAAGATCCAAGTCTAAGAAAGGCACTATTCTATCAGAGTCTAGAGAAAGTGAACATTCTGAAAATGACTTATCCAATCTTTCTCAAAGGATGAAAAAGATTGTTGGAAAGAAATATTTTCAGTACAGATATAAGAATAATGTTATAAAGGACAAGAGAGATTCTAAGGTATCCTATTATGAATGTAAATGGGCTAGAAATATTAGACCTGATTCTCCTATGCTTAAGAGAAAGTATATAAAGGAAAATAATTCTAAGGGGAATAGAAATAGGTATTACATATCCAAATTTAATAAGTTCTTGTAGGATAATGAAACATGGAGTGCCAGTGGTAGGGATTATTCAGATGAATCTTCAGATTCTGAATCTTCTGGTTAGAAGAATATTAGTCTTATAGAAAGAGTGCGTATGGAAAATCATTATCTTATGGATAACGTACACAATGATGAATCTCTAGCCAAAATATCATTAAATTAAAATTTTTCTAATGAAGAATATTATGAATATTCATATGATTAATCAACGTCATTCGGAGATAATAACTTACCTTTATTGGAAGAAGTTTCTAGATTTTCTAAACTTTTTAAAAATGAAATTTCTATGTTAAAAAATAAGTAAGAGAAATAAAATTCAAGAATTTCTATTTTAATAAAAAATTATCATAACATTATAATGATCTTGATCAAAAACTATTATTTTAAAATCGCTTTTAAAAACATAATGGAAGTTAATATTGAGAAGAATAAAATTTTTAATGATCTTAATGCTGTTAAATCTATGAAAAATATTTTAGATACTAACTCTTGTTCTAAAACTAATATCATTGAGGATAAAAACTTAGTTATTTAACTAAAGTAATAAATATTTTCCTTAAGGAAATTCTCATCAAAATATCCATATGGTAAGAAATTTTTTTAAAATATGTATTCCCAAATTCATCCTTTAAGGAATAAATCAGAATTTTATTATACACATTCGAAACCAATTTTTAGTAATTACTATTTTATTCCCCAAAGTGGTCCATATTGTACTAAATGTCAGTGTGATGGACATTGGGAGAAAAACTATTCTTTAAACAAAATCCAATATTTAGGATTTCAGAAAGCATATTTTTTTAATAAAATGTGGATTCCTTAAATCATGATTTTTGAAATTTCAAGATCCCAGAATTTTTGGATTCTGAATGTCTAACAATAATATTTTCCAGAAAATAAATAAAGTACCAGTAGCAATAAATGGTATATGGATAGTGAATGTTCCTGGAATATGACTAGTAACAAAAACCTCTGTGAAAATATTATCATGATGAAAGGAGGAAAAGTAACTTTAAGAGATTATTCTTAGGGAAAATTTTGGGGATAGGTAAAATTATTCTTCTTGGAAAATCATTAATTTCAAATGTTTTATTTATTATGGATTTTAAGAACAATAAAATTAGCATAATCTTATTATGTAATGAAGGATACCATTGGAATTTTTTGAACGATAAATGGTTATTACACAATTCCAAGGAAGAGTTTATTCTTTCTGCCTATTGGCATGAGAATGTATACACACTAAACCTAGAAGACCTTATAAGCCAAGATCTACCTTGACTTAGTGCAATGTAAGATCAATAATTGTAATGTCATAAAAGACTAGGAAAATTTAATCATATGATCTTATAAAACACTCAAAGAAAAGACTTGTTAAGGATCTACTAGAGATTTGATTTGATTCTTCAAATGTTTTTGACCCTTGTAAATATGGAAACCAACATAAATCACATTTTAAATAAATTGGTGAAGTCTAAACTTCTGATGCATTATAGTTAGGGAATTTTTATTTTTTTGGTCAAACACAAACTAGAAGTATTGAAGGAAAATATTATTTATTTTTTAGTTCAGGATTACAGTATATTTATGTAGGTCTATTTTCTAACAAATAAATTTGATTCATTTTCTTATTTCAAAACTTTTATATCCAATGTCAAAAATGAAAAAACCATTCATTGATAACTATTCATAGTGAACATATAGGAGAATTTCAAAATAATATTTTGAAACTTTTGTAATAAGAAAGGCATAACTCATAACTTCCCAACTCCAAGAACTCCTCAACAGAATGTTTTTGTTGAAAGAATAAATAAAATTATTCAAGAGATAACTAGAACCATGTTGAATGAATATTCTATTACTAAAAACTTTTGGGATGAAGCTGTTAGTACCGCTTGTTATACTATAAATCGAGTTTTAATCAGACCTTCTCTAAACAAAAGACCTTATAAATTGTGGACTGGTAGAAAACCTTGGATTTATTTTTTCAAATTATTTGGTCGCAAAGTATAACTCATGAATACAAAAGATAACTTACATAAATTTTCATCCAAATATGATGAAGAGACTTTCCTAGGCTACTCCACAATCTTTAAGGATTTTAGTGTTTTTAATAAAAATATGTGTACTGTTGAAGAAATAGTGCAAGTTAAATTTGATGAAACTGATTCTTTTTTGTTTAAACAACTCCAACATATATATTTAGATGTGTTTTAAAAAACTGGTTATCATCCTTTGATAGAAGATTCTTGTAATAAAGACAATGTTCAAGAAAATATTTCGGAAATGTTTACACAAAAATATTTCCTACCATATTTTGATGAACTGGTTTTACAAAACCCAAATCAACTATTTCATAAAAATCATCTTGGGGAGTGTATATTTGGTGATGTGAATCAACCAGTAAGGATGAAAGGTTCATTATGAAATGAAGTAGAATATATATAATTCTTTTCTAAATTATAACAAAAAAGAACTGATGATGATTTTGGTGATGTTGATTGGATTAAATACATTCAATATGAAATAAATAAATTCAAAAAGAACAATGTAAAGACCTTGGTTTACATAACTATGTAAAATTCTATTATTGGAGTAAAATGGGTTTTCAAAAATAAGTGTGATGAAAATGTAATGATTGTAATAAATAATTCTATATTAGATTCTAAAGGATATACTCAGCAAGAAGAAATAAACTATGAAGAAACGTAAGCTCCTATAGCTAGACTTGAATCTATTCACATATTAGTTTATTTTTCAGCATTCTTTAATTTCAATCTTTTTTAAATGGATATGAAGTGTAATTTTCTTAACAGATATGTTCAATTGTAAGTTTATGTTGAACAACCTCCTGGTTTTGAAGAAAAAAACATCAACATGTTTTCAAACATACCAATGCTTTATATGGACTTAAATAATCCCTAGATCCTGGTATGATAGGATTACAAATTTTTTGTTACAGACCTATTATGTTAAGGGAACTTCTCATCCAACTCTTTTTATAAAGAAAGTTAAGAAAAATGTTTTTAGTGTTCAAATTTATGTGGATGACATTATTTTTAGTTCAACTCATAAATCATTAACTGATTCATTATCAAATCTAATGAAATATGAGTTTGAAATGTGTGTTATGGATTAGTTATCATTTTTCTTAGGTTTTAAAATTTCTCAAAAACCAGAAAAAATTTATATATCAATACATAATTTTATTAATGATCTTCATAAAAAGTATAGATATGAAAACACTAAAAGTATAAGTACTTGAATCGATACCTTGAATTCTCTTGATCATGATGAAGTTGGGAAACCAGTAGATCAAACATCATTTAGAGAAATGATAGGAAGTTTACTATACTTGACAGCATGGCATCCATACTTAATGTTTTTATTATACTTATATATAAGATATAAATATAAGAAAAAGGACTCTTATTTAATAGTAATGAAAATAATTTTTCTCTATTTAAAGGGAACCATGGATTTAGGACTTTTCAACACTTCTGTAAATGATTTTGTTTTAAATAGATTTTCGGATGCTAATTTTGGTGATTGTCGAACGGATAGAAAAATTATATCTGAAACATTTCATTTCATAAGTGATTCGTTAGTTTATTGGTCATGCAAGAAGCAATACTCAGTAGCACTCTCCATTGCTAAAGTAGAATATGTTGCAGGTGGAAGTTGTTGTGCTCAAGTATTATGGATGCAACACACACTCACAGACTATGACATGAGTTTTTCCAAAACACATAAATTTTGTGATAATAATAGTTCCATTTTCATAAGAAAAAAACCTACACATCACTCCCATTAAAAATATATAGATATTTGGAACCAATTTCTTAGGGATCACACACATAAACGATATATCGTTCATTAATTTATCAGAATACAAGATCAACATACTGATATTTTTACAAAATCATTACCAACTGATAATTTTGAATACATTAAACAAAATTTTTCAATGATAACCATAAGGTAATCCTCTATATTAACATTTTTTTGAAACCTATCTTCATACATTAAGAAACTACATTTTATAAGGGGTAAATTTTCTTGTTCACCAAATTTTTTACCTCTTAATCAAAAATTTTCCTATACTGAAATTTTTCAGAACTCACCATTCCAGAACATAATTGTTTTCTTTCTTTACATGCTAAAGTTTTCCAGATTCATAAATTTTCTTTCCTTAATATAATTTTCCAAAATCTAATGTTCCTTATGTAGAATTTTCTCCATCACTGACAATTTTCCTAGAAATATGGAAGGTATGTTTATATACTTAGTTTTTCATAATTGATTTTTTCTACTTGTTGGTATTTTTTTCTTGTTTTAAGAATTTTTCTATTCAATTTTCTTTGAATCCTAATTTTTACCATAAAAAACTCAAAAGATTGGAACCTAGAAAATCATTCTTTGGCTTTTATCTCAACCATCATATCAGATTGTGCTTCTCATAACCATTGTATCAATTTGAGAATCCAAACTATTACTTAAACGCATCTATAAAGGAAACCCTGTTCTTTGTCCCACAATAGTTTATAGGATTTTTTTCATGTTGAAGCCCTACCTCTATTCACAAATCTCATTCCACTTAACAAATATTTCTTAGAATAAGGATGTCTTTAGAATCCTCTCCATAGAAGGAGATGTCTTCAGCTAAGTAAATCACATAATTGAGAATATAAATAGAAATGTTAGGTGATATAAGATTCTTCAATATGTATAAGTCCCTGATTTTGAAAAATATTAGGCTGAATGGATGGGAGAGCCTTTGTGTATCTAAACCAAAAAATCAAGATCCAGTTTATCCAAAGCTGTTTATTGAATTTTATAAGATTGTAATTTTTTAATGAAGGTGTAAGATATAAGTTTTCATTCAAGAGTTATGGGGAAACCTATTCCCTTTACTTCAACATGTAAGAAAGTATCATTTGAGTACCATGTGAAGGAGAAGCAATTTAATGCCCCAATAAACATCTAGATCAGTCATGATTATTTGAGAAAGAAAATGAAATAGAGTTTCTGGGACTCAAAGTAGTGAAAACACCAAAGAACAAACATCTCTCAATTAATTTAATAATTCTAAAATTATGGGTACAAGGTTTCCTCATTCTAGGAAAAGGAGATAAGGACCCTTTAAAGAAAAGTGGCATCTATGTTCTGGATTTTCTGGTGAACTTGAGAAAGATAAACTTGGTGAATTATATCTTGATGATGATTACCAATATCAAAAATGGAACTCTAAAATCTCAATTCATTTTGTATTGAACTATTTTTTATAAGATCATAGTTCTATGTCATGAATTGTTCAAAATCCTACACAGATCTAAGAAATGAACCTTCACGATTTTGTTTCCAAGTGATGAAACTTTTAGGAGGATGAAAGTTGGTTTCAATAGAAATTAGTGAATTTTTTTTATCTATCTGAGTGTGAGATGGAAGCCCAAGAAAAAAATGTGTAAGTAGTAGAGACTTCCAAGAAAATGAAGAAGAAGAGAAAGTAGAATGAACCAAAAATCAAAGAGAATTCTTCATTTCTGGAAAGTCAGTCAGCACCCCCAAAACTATATAAGAAAAAAGAATTTCCTGATGAAGTTGTAGCTAAGTGGATAGAATAGAAGAAAAAATAAGAAAGAAGGATATTCACGTTTTTTCCTAGATCCTACTGAGGTAGAGGCATTGAAAATTCAAGGAACTGAGGAATATAAATGGAAAGAAAAAAAATAAGAAAAATAAGAAAATGTCCGAAGCTGAAATCATGCATGTTCTTCTCAAGGATACTGAGAAAGCTTTGAATATATTTAGCTACCAAAATATTTTCTACAAGAAATAGTACCAGTAGATACTCTAGGAAAGAATTTTATAATTCGGGAACCCGAAGTAGAATAAGATATAGTTTAAGATGAGGATGTATAAGAAGAAGAAGAGGAAGAAGGATATGATAGTGATTATTTGATAACCAAAGTCGAAGAATATCATCAGAAGGAAATCCCTTTTAAAAATTATTCTATCTGGATATCCCATGCTGAATTAATGAAACTTTTTTCTCAAGGAAAATATAATGGGAATTACGAAGAAGTTAATAAACCTTCTGATAATTATATTAGCAATCATGACTTCATTCAAACCTCATGATCTTTAAAGAGATGTAGAGAAGGAAAAGGTTGATGAAGGTAAAATCTTCCAAGTCATAGATAGTGAGCATCAATCTCTAAAGGGTGTGGAGATGATTTCAATAATAGAAAAAGGAAAATAAGTGAGATTTGACTCACCTGAGAAAACTGTCATAGTTAGAAAGGATTCTAATTGATCATCCAAGAGGAAGGATGCTAAAATTGAAAAAAAAATCACCCACAAGAGAATCATATTCTGAATCATCCTCCATGGGTCAAGATGTTGTGGTACAGTCGCTGAATAAATTATTAGTCACCATACCCTTTTTTTTAGTATTGACTCAAGGATTTATATGTTTCAACATTCATTCAATAAAAATTCATATTCAATTATCATGATAATGGAAAAATTCATCAACATTAAGGATTATTTCAAAAACTTTTATATTAGTTATGATCCTCATAGAAGATCCTATAATAAATTTACAAAGAGGTCAAAAAAATTGAATACATGAGATTCTTTAATGACTTCAAAGAATTAGTGAAATGTGCCTTCGATAAGCTAGATGACTGGATAAGAAATCTTACAAAAAGTTTCACATAGAAGATTAACCCTGAACAAGTAGCCCAATATAAAGAAGAAAAAGATCAGAATGGGAAGCTGACTTTAGTTGCCTTAAATTTGAAGAGAGAAATGGATCTCAGGATAGAGTTCGAAGAAAATATCAGTCTTCAAGAAGATATATTGAAGTCTCAATAAGAAATCCTTAAGTCTCGGGAAGAAAAAATCAAGGATCTGGTGAAGAAAAATTAGGATCGGGAATAAATTCTCAAAAGGTTTAAGGAATATCATAATGAACATAAGAAATTAAAGACTATCGTGAATAAGATCATGCCGAAGGAAAATAATGGATTATTTTTTTTCCTTTCAATTCTTGTCTTTTGTTTTATTTATTTCTTGTATTAATTTTTTCAGACTTAATGAAAAATTTTGTTGATCTTCATTTTTTTTAATGATCTATTCATTTAGGTACTATATTTTTCTCCTCCATTAACTCTACTCCTTTTTGAAAATCACAAAGGGTGAGAAAGGAATGATATAAAGAACAATAATTATAAATAAGTGAATTACCTAAGTAAGGGGAGTTTAAGAAATGTGGAGTTTACTTAAAAATACTATATGATGAAAGGAAAAGTAAAATCCCTCTAAGGATGTCAGGAATATGAACCCTAGGGATTTAATAACCTAAGGGGTAGTTAGTCGTATTAATCATGATTCATAATAAATGGGCATATGTTTTTCTTTTAATGTTCATAAAGCAAATTTTTATTCCTTATATTCTTTTTCGAAAGGTTTTTTTGTGATTTCCAAAAAGAGGGATATTGTTGAGTCAATAAGGTTTCCTTATGAATTTTCCATTCCCCTATGTTTTTATAATAAAAAACACTTTATCTTAAGGAAAGTTATTATTCCCAAAGGATTGTTTTCATAAATAAATTTTTCCTTCTCTATGTAAATTTTTTTCCTTCTGTTTGTTTTCATTATTTCATTTTAAGAACTATCAAAACCAAACACATTTTATTAATATGTCAAAAATTCAGATCATTATTGTAATAACTCAGAAGTTATTTTCATGTATATTTTCCTTTTTTGGTTGTTTTTTAGAAAAGGAGGAAATTCTGGAAATTTTCTTAGTACACGCTCCATTTACATTATGAGTACATGTTGTGTACTTGTTTTTCATTAAACGCACCAGGGTCTCTTATGATGAAAACAACTCACTTATTTTCGGTTCCATTCGTCCGAGAGTTCCGAGAAACCATGGATCTTTGATGATACCTTTATCCTCCATCTGTCATCTCATTCGAACACTGATGATTGCATTGGAATCGCATCAGTGAGTTATCTCTTCTGTTGGAACCTCATTTCGTAATTTCTGTTCTTTTCCAATATATCATGGTTTCGACGTTTTAGAAGTTTGTTAAGATCTATAGCATTCTAAGTATATTCAAGCTTTGAGGTTCACGTATATTGATCTTCTAACCTCGAGGTAGGTGGTTTGTGCCTTTCTATAGGAATTCTTTGAGTTATTTTTGCAAACTTGCCCAATACCCATGAACATGGTATTGTGTGTATACTATTTGAGCCCTATTGTTTCTCGGATATGCCAGTATGCCTGAGTATATGATTATTGATTGGGAATAGGGTGATTTTTTGTGCTTTAGATGTATTTCCCATGAATTTATTCCTGTTTTGACCTTTGGGTCCTATTTTCTTATAGGCTGCTGTTTACTTTCCCATGCCTAGTATTATAGGATGGTGTGACTGTTCTTCTATTATGTTGTTGTTCTATAGAATTCCAGCCAAGTAGTTCTTGCGGTTGACCTTGGCCGTTACACACTTCTACACTTGCTTGACTTATACAGGGCCGTGAGAACCTTGTGTATAGAACAAAGGGAGAATGGATGATGAGGTCTTCTCCAGAGTGTCTTTATAATTTACAATGCGAGATCAGAGAGGGAATTGACATTGAGTGCTTCACCAGAGTGTCTGTAGTTCCTCGACGCAGACCATAGGGGGAATGAGATGTTTAGTGCTTCCCCAGAGCGCCTTTAGTACTGCTACAAGACTATAGTGGGAATTGATGGTGAGTGATTCCTAAGAGATTCTATGCTTAAACTGAACCAGAGGGGTTAAACTGAGTTCACTACCAAGAGGGTTGATTTTAATTGTTAGGTAGGACCAGAGGGGTTTGGCTATGAGTACTTAGTGTAGGGTTACCTGTAGTGTTATCTAATTTCTTAGTTTTTACATACTGTGTGGTGTTTGAATGCTTTAAACTGTGGATATTTTACTACTTAGTGCTTTCCTGTTTACTATTTTCTGTACTTTTAACTTTCATATACTCACTGAATGTTAGGAATAGATCTTTGGGTGGTTTCCTACTGGTATTTAGTCTCACACTATGTTTGGGTCATGCTTTTGGGCCCAAACAGATTATATTGATATAGGTATAGATAAGGGAAATCACGCTTCTACTTCAGGTACTTGTCTTGCAGTGGAGCTAGAGAAAATGGGAGCAAGCATATACTAGTGATGTTGAGGAGATGTTTATCTTTTATTTTGTACTTTGGATTAGTAATATTTTTATTCCATCATTGTGACTTGGTTGGATGATTTCCTAGACATATGTATCTTTCATAATTTATATATGTGTTCTCTAGTTTAAATGTTCAGTCTTCTACTGATATTGTTATATGCCATTACTACTGCTTCCGCTCTTGTATGTATTTTTTTACTTCCGATATGTACTCTTCCTATAAGGGAATAGTTTCCCCACTATCACACCCAAGGCCCTCGCTACTAGTCGGTAGCCTCTGGCATTTGGGGAAATGCACTTGAGGCCATGTGACCAACCGGGTACGGGGTGCCTTTGGGTGTATCCAGAACTGGGATGTTACAAATTGGTATCAGAAGATTATTTTCTATTTATTTATTTTTTGGAGCCTTTATGCAGGGATATGAAGGAATAGGTACTAGGTATTAAGTTGTGCCCGGGATTAGCTAACCTGTGTACAGGGAAAAGCCAATCTACCACATTTAATTGCAATTTTTATAGTTTTGTAATTATTATATTTCATTTGATTTCACCTAGAGTGATTCACATGATTTTTGCTATTATTGTTGATGTTATTGAGGTTCTATTTATGTTTCAACCTAATGAGATGAGGGTCTCCCATCTCATGCATCATATAGGAACTTACAAGAAATCACATGTCATTCATTTTTTCCATGCCATCTATGATGCATTAGAGATTGGATGTTTTTGTGATAGATGATGTGTAAAATATGCATGTTGTTGTGAGAGTTTCCCTAATAGAAATACTTGATATTTGATAGGGTATTGTTTTGGGTATAAATTCTCTTGAATGAACTCCAAACATTGATTCTTGAGGTGTTATGTTCACTCATGGCCCAGAATTTGGTGGATCATTTCTTTGTTTTCCTTTTAATAACTTTTATAAGATGCCAAACTTTGATTCGTGGAGAGTATGGGCCCTTAAAGATCAGAATTTGGCACTTTATATGCTTATTTAAGTGTTTTCTGGGTTATAAAGTAGTCTCTGAGGATTACTGCATGGAAAAACCCAGAATACACGCTGTGTGATGTTATGTACATTCCATGTGTTCTTCTTTTCTGAAAGAAATAGTTTTTCTTAAGTAAAAGTTGTGTACTTTATGTACACGCCATGTAGTCTCTTACCGTGTCATAGGCCATGTGGGAAAAGACATGGGATGGGGAAAAGTATGTAGTGAACATGTCGTGTATCGTCCTTACACACCATGTTGTGTTGAACCTGTGCCCACCCGTGTCACTAGCAACACAGGTTGGCTGAGTCGTGTCTAATACACGATGTGTTTCATCTAAACACGCCATGTAGTCTAACCCATATACCCAGCCGTGTGACGAACAACATGGGTTGGTGTTACCCTTTCACGTAAACGCCATGTCCGCCTTGAACACTCCATGTAGTCTAACCCAGGTACCAGGCCATGTCATGAACAACACAGGTCAGTGTTATCCTTTCTCATACACACTGTGTCCGTCTGGAACATGTCGCGTAATGTGAGCCATGTGTCAGTCCGTGTCACTAACAACATGGGCCAGGTGAATCTTATCTAGTACACACCATGTAGGAATTTTATACGCCGTGTAGCATTGTCATAGGAGAGCCATGTGGCTTAACTGTGTAGAAGGACTCGGGTAGGGGAAGAGGATTCGAGTACACGCTGTGTGTTAAGACAACACGCCATGTGTTTGTGGTGTTACATGACCAGTCTAGGTAGGAATACATACCCAGTTAAATGACTTTAGGTAACACTCTGTGTAGGAAATGTATATGTCATGTTGTCATGTTTTGTAAAACATGAGTGCTTTCTTCCTCATGTTCCCTTCTTACGCTCCTTGTTTTCAGTCCTTGATATCTTGATCTAAGGTGTGTGCTTGACCTTGCAGAGTCATGCCACCAAGACGTCCTCCGGTTGTACGTCTTTTACTAGGTGGTGATCAGACACCGGACATTACTGATCAGGGACTTCCAGCAGATCCTCCAGTTGTTCTAGTCTTGGCACCAGCAGTTATACATGTTACCAGTGCCGATGCAAAGTTCAGGGAAGGCTTCATGAGGATGATGCAGAACTTTTAGGGAGCAACGCCTCCTTCCACGTAAATGGATGATTTGACACGGGTCTTCCAGCAGCAGCATCCTCCCACATTCTCAGGGGAAAGAGGACCTCATGCTATAGAGGCATGGATAGTAACGATGCTGATTATCTTTAAACATCTTAATACACATCCAGAGATTAGGGTCAATCTCGCTATCTATATGCTTCATGACTCCACCGAGATGTGGTGGGATGTGATCTCACAAGTGGGATGCCAGCAGGTTATGATGTGGGATAAGTTTCAGCACATCTTCTTTGACTATTTCTATCTAGAGACCCTGAGGGAAGATCGAGCCCAGGAGTTTATGAGTCTGGACCAGGGTACTCTTACTGTTATGGAGTATTCCTCCTGCTTTACCAAGCTGCTGCACTTCACGCCTATTCCAGGAGTTGATCAGATGTTCATGGAAATTATGTTCGAGGATGTTCTGAGGCGCGACATCCAATCACATGTGAACATCTTCCGGTTGACTTCTATCACTTCTATAGTCAGCCAGGTGCTGATCACAGAGCTCAATCTAAGGGATTATAGAGTTGTGAGCTAGGGAGGCTCAACATATGGGGTTAGTATTCCTCCTAATAATAGTAGGAATATTCGCAGGTAGTCTTTGTGAGGTGATCCAAGAAGGCATGAAACACCATCAGGTAGTCAGGTGGTATACTACCAGTGTGGAAGGGTTGGGTATATAAGGTTGTACTGCTAGAGAGGCCCAGTGGAGTGATGATCTTGCGACAAGATGGGTCATCTTCAGTACTTCTATCAGATCTTCTCTCCAGCAGCTAGTTACATTGGTTCTTCTATGACTCCTCATTCAAGATCAGCACCACCGGTTTCTCACCAATCTGGGAACTGGAGTTCTTCCAGCCATTCAGGCCTAGGTGGAGGTTGTGGTCGTGGTATCCAGTCACTCGGTTTTCAACGACAGCAGAGTGGATCAACTCAGAGTGGTCAGGAAGGGTCACAGGGCCATGGTACAGGAAATATTTTTTAAATGGAGCAGACCTAGTAGGATAGGGATCCCATACCTTCTACCGTTCAAGATACGATCTTAGTAGCCGCAGTTTTATCTTCTGTACTTTTTTATAGAGGGTTTTCGCATAGCTTTAAATCTGTTTCTGTCATTGAGATCCTTGGGCTTTTCATCTTTTCTTATGATAATATCTTGATTCTAGACACTCTTTTGGGGACTAGAACGGATAGTGTACGTTAGTGCAAAGAGTGCCCTCTACAGGTTGGGGGATGTCACTTTCTATGGGACCATTATGTCCTAGAGATGATAGGTTATGATTTCATTCTCGGGATGGACTGGTTAGTTCCATTCTAGACATTCATCAACTGTTATCACTGTAGGGTGAGTTTCATATCACCAGAGGGTAGATCTTTTCTTCATAGGGGTGAGTGGGATGTCCAGGAAAGCAGAGAGGATCCAGGGCATTATGGGTTGGGAGGAGTTATGACCCAGATTGCTAGTCCTTATCTGGATGACCATGGGACTTCACAGTTAGACTTTCCTCCAATGGTGGATAGTTTCAGATATGTCTTTCCTGAGGAATTTTTAGGTTTTCCTCTTGAGCGTGAGGTAGACTTCTCAATTGAGCTTTTTCTAGGAGCGGCACTGGTGTCCATTCCTCCTTATAGGATGGATACACCTATGTTGCGGAAGCTCAAGAAGTAGTTGGAGGAGTTGCAGGAAAAGGGTTTCATCCGACACATTACTTCTCCTTGGGGTTCTCATGTCCTATTTGAAAATAAGGAAGATGGTACCATCAGGCTTTGTTTGGACTATCGGAATTTGAACCAGTTGATGGTTATGAACTGATACCCCTTTCCAAGGATCGAAGATCTCTTTGATCATCTTTGAGGATCCCGGGTGTTCTTGAATATTGAATTTAGGTCCAGTTATCATCATTTTCACCTTATACCCTGAGATATACCTCTTACATCCTTCAAGAGCTTTTATTGTCTATACGAGTACTTGTTTATTCCATTCGGTCTCACAAATGCACCTTTAGTTTTCATGGCACTGATGAACCGAGTGTTCCATCCATACTTGGATTACTTCATGGTGGTCTTCATGGTCTATAACTTGGTGTACTCTCACACTCGACATGACCATGCTACCCATCTTGAGATTGTTTTGAGTACAATGAGGGAGAATCAGTTATATGATAAGCTCTCAAAATTCAACTTTGGGATGGATCAGAATCACTTCTTGGGTCATGTTATCTCAGAGGAATGATTATCAGTAGACCCATAGAAAGTGAGAGTTGTAGTTTCCTAGGAGCATCCATAGAACATCTTTGAGGTGCGGTGTTTTCTAGGACTGGATGGATATTATAAACATTTCATATAGGACTTTTCACGCTTAGCAGCACCACTGATAGGTCTGACCCAGAAGGGTGTGAAGTTCTCAGGGTTAGATTCTCGTGAGTCAGCCTTTTAGGAGCTGAAAGGGTGGTTTACTTCAGCAGCGATACTAGTCTTTTCAGAGCCGAGCAAAGGCTATACTATTTACTGTGGTGGGTCACGAATTGGGCTAGGATCTGTACTTATGTAGGGAGATGGAGTCGCTGCATACGGGTGTCTGCAGTTGAGGCCACATTAGTGGAAATACCGGATGCACGATCTAGAGTTGTCAGTTGTTGTTCATGTCTTACGTTGTTGGAGACATTATATTCTGGGAGAGAATTTTGTGGTTTTCACTGACCAAAAAATTATCAAGTACATATTCACTAAGCATGATTTGAATTTAAGACTGCGCTAGTGGGTTAAGTACCTACAGTGCTCTGACTTTGAGCTTGCCTATACACCTAGGAAAGGCAACGCAGTGGCTAATGCATTGGGTAGGAGGACTCATATACATGATGTTCATGAGGCCATCAGTGAGTGGCAGCTTATGGATCTGTTATCTGGGATACATTTTGAGGTGCACGACAGTCAGGGGCAGATGTTCAATTTTTTTTTGTAGTTTTTACCTCTACTCTTCTAAATCAAGTTTGAATGAGGCAGCTAACAGATTCTATTGGCCTAGTCCTAAGGGAGAGTGTGTTAGGAGAAGACCATATTCCTGTATGGACCATAGGTGATGATGAGATCTTGCGTTTCTAGGGGTGTGTATGGGTTCCTGTAAATATATGCAAGGAGCTGATATAGGATTTTCATTCCTCAATTTGGGAATTTCATCTTGGCATCACCAAGATGTATCATTACCTACACCACAAGTATTGGTGTCCATGTATGAAGAAGTATTTTTCTGGATCCGTCATGAGGTGTTCCACTTGCTAGCAGGTGAAGGTAAAGCATCAGTGACCAGAAGGGCTTCTATAGCAGTTACCCATTCCCAAGTGGAAGTGGAATGGTGTCGCGATGGAATTCATGACAGGTTTTTCGAGGTCTCCTCGAGGGAATGACTTAGTTTGGGTTGTCATAGACAGACTCACAAAGGTCGCTCACTTCTTACCGATCAAAGAGACCTTAAATGTTGATGAGCTGGGATAGTTGTACATCTGTGAGATTGTACATCTTCATGGAGTTCCACACTCCATTGTTTCAGAAAGGGATGCACATTTTACTTCTCTAGTCTAACAGGGGCTTCATAAGGCTTCAGAAACAAAGGTATATTTGAGTATAGCTTACCACCCCCTCATAGATGGCTAGTCTGAGTGTATGAATCAGGTGCTTGAGGACATGATCTAAGCATGCATTCTAGCTTTTGGAGGTTCTTGTGAGAAGTATATACCTCTTGTGGTGTTTTCCTACAACAATTATTTTCAGGAAACTATCCAGAAGGCACTTTATGAGGCTTTATACGGTAGGACATGCCGATCACCCTTATTTTGGCTGGAGGCGGGAGAGGAAGCTTTGATGGGACCTCATCTTCTTTAGGACACCACATAGCAGATAGAGTTGATTTAAAAGAGGATGGCTAATCCATAGTTGTGATAGAAGTATTATGCTGATCAGAGGAGACGACCTCTAGAGTTCGAGGTCGGGGATCAGGTTTTCCCACATGTCACACAATGGATGGGACACAAGAGGATTAAGAGAGAAGGTGTTATTTCAATGAGGTACGTCGGGCCGTTTGAGGTGTTGGATAGAGTTGGGCCGGTTTCTAATCGGTTTTAGTTACCTCAGAGCTACCGAGCTCTGGATGACATCTTCCACATTTCTCAGAATCAATGTTACTTTTCAAACTTGTCTCATGCCTTTCAACCCGAGGAGGTTGAGCTCGAAGTGGATGTGTTGTTTGAGGAGAATCCTATCTGTATTGTGGATCATAGTAAAAAGATACTTTGTGGCCGGTCTGTTCCTCTGGTATGGGTGCTATGGCATCACGAGCGAGTATAGGATGCGACTTGGCAGAAGGAGGGATATTTATGAGCTTAGTGCCCAGAACTGTTTGGGGTTTCTTCTTTTACACCGTGCTAGGGAAATTCGGGGACGAATTTCTTTGAGGGAGATTTTTGTAAGAACCCGGACCTTTTTTTCAGGTATGTTTCCCTTTTCTGGTCATTTTTTTGAAAAAGGGGAAATTCTGGAAATTTTCTAAGTACACGTCGTGTACATTATGAGTATACACCGTGTAGTTTCTTTTTTTCATTAAACGCACCGGGGTCGCATCTGATGGACAGAACTCACTTCTTTAAGGTTTCTTTTGTCCGAGAGCACCGAGCAACCGCAGATCTTCGACGAGCCCTCAAGCCTCCATCCGACCTCCGATTCGAACACGGTTGATTGCGTTGGAATCACATTGGTGAGTTCTCTCTTCTTCTAGAACCTCATTTCGCAATTTATCTTCTTTTCCTAGTTATTGTGCATTGAACATTTTAGATATTTTCTTGTATATATGGAATTATAAGGAGATTCAAGCTTTTATTTTCACGTATATTGATCTCCTAACCCTGTGGTATGTGGTTTGTGCCTTTTAGTAGGAACTCTTTGAGTTATATGTGTGAATTTTCCTAATACCCATGATTGGGGTATTGCATGTTTACCATTTGAGACATATTGTTTCTATGTTATGTTGTTATGCCTGAGTAGATGATTATTAATTGGGAACAGGGTGAATTGGTGTGCTTTGGATATATTAACCATGCATGTTTTCATGTTTTTACCTTTGGGTCTTGTTTTCCTCTAGGCTGATGTTTACATTCACTATTGGAAAATGGACCTATACCCATGGTTTTGGGAAACCCTGTGGGTACAGGTCACCCTATCCCCATGATTTTGGGAAGACCATGGTTATAGGAATTTTTTGATTGCTTATGCCCATGGTTTCCCCAAACCGTGGGCATATGCTACCCTATACCCACAGTTTTCTCCAAACCGTGGGTATAGGGTATCAAAAAATTCATATACCCATGGATTGCCCAAAACCATGTAGATAGGGTGACATATACCCACGGTTTTCCCCAAAACATTGGGTATAGTCATCGGATAAAAAGTCCTCTACCCACGGTTTTAACAAACCGTGGGTATAGGTTTTCAGCGTGTGCGCTGGAAATTTATTTTTTCTGTGAGAACAAAAAAAATTGGCGGGAGTTCTATACCCACAGTTTATTCCTCTATACCCACGTTTTAAATAAATATATTTAATAATATATATATATATATATATATATATATATATGCAATGATGGGATAGTGGTACGGCCGCTTGTGAACGGAGAAGTGGTCACGAGATCGAATCCCGTTGGCAGCTATTTTGTAAAATATGTTATACCCACGGTTTCCAAACCATGGGTATAGAGTTATGACATGGTGGAAAAACCTATACCCATGGTTTTTTCAAACCTCATGTATAGGTCATGTACTTATACCGATGCCACCAATGACCACGGTTCCCTAAACCATGGGTATAGCCTATACCCACCGTTTTGGGGTCTATACCCACAGTTTTGAACCATGGGTATAGGATAATTTTCCAGTAGTGTTTTCCACGCCTAGTATTATTGGATGGTGTGACTAGTCTTCTATTATGATGTTGTGCTATAGAATTATAGCCAAGAAGTTCTTCAGGTTTACCTATCCCATTACGTGCTGCTACACTTGCTTGACTTACACAGGGCCATGAGAACCTGGGGTATATACCATAGGGATAATGGACTATGTGGGCTTCTCCAGAGAGTCTATATAATTTACGATGTAAGACCATATGGGGAATTGATGTTGAGTGATTCCCCATAGTGTTTTTAGTTTCTTGAAGTGGTCCATAAGGGGAATGATACGTTGAGTGCTTCCCTAGAGAACCTTTAGAACTGATATGAGATTATAGGGGGAATTGATGGTGAGTGATTCCTCAGAGATTCTATGCTTATGATAAACCAGAGGGGTTAGACTGAGTGCAATACCAATAGGGTTTCTTGTACTTGTTAGGTAGGACCAGAGGGGATAGGATATGAGTACTTCACAAAGGGTTACTTGTAGTGTTATCTGCTTGCTTAGCTGTTACATACTGTGTGGTGTTTGAATGATTTAAATTGTAGATTGTTTACTGCTTAGTTCTTTCTTGTTTACTATTTTTTGTACTTTTACCTTCCATATACTCACTAAATATTAGGCATAGATCTTAGGGTGGTTGCCTACAGGGATTTACTCTCACAACCTGTTTGGGTCATGCTTTTGGGCACAAAAAGATTATATTGTTATAGGTATAGATAAGGGAAAGCGCCCTTCTACTTCAGGTACTTGACTTGTTGCGGATATGGAGAGCATGGGACCAAGCATATGCTTGCGATGCTGAGGAGTTGTTAATATTTTATTTTCTACATTGGTTTAGTACTATTTTTATTTCAGCATTGTGACTTGTTTGGATGCTTTCCTAGATATATATATCTTGCATCATTTATATATGTGTTCTCTAGTTTATACATTCAGTCTTCTACTGATACTCTTGTATGCCATTACTACTACTTTTGCTCTTATATGTATTTGTTTACTTCTGATGTGTACTCTGCCAATGAGGGAATAGTTTCCCCACTATCACACCCAAGGCTCTCGCTGCTAGACGGCAGCCTCTGGCATTCGGGGAAATTCACTTGATGCCATGTGACCAACCGGGTACGGCACGCCTCTGGGTGGCTTCCGGAACCGGGACGTTACATATATTAAAATCCTCAAAATCTTATAGTCCCTTGCATATAGAGTCTTCTATTTCTAGACGTTGATTTCCATTGAATTTTGACTCCAAATTCTTCATAATTATGACTCCGAATTCCTTAGAATTTAGATTCTGAATTCCTGAGAATTTGGACTCTGAATTCCTTATAATTCTGATTACAAATTCATTGGAATTCAGACTCCAAAATCAATAGAATACAAATTCTGAATTCATTTTAAATTAGAATCTGAATATCCATGCTCTATAGAATCATATTGTTTATATAATTAGACTCTGAATTCTATTTTTCATTTGACTCTGAATTCTATTTTTTCCTTAGACTCAAATTATTCAAATTTGGTTAAGATAATAAATTTTTCCCTATACATGTTACAATGATTTCTTGTGACATAACAATATAAGTTCATTGAAACATGGAAAAAATTTATAGGAATTTTAAGTTTCGTAATTTCATTAGACCTAAATATCCATTATTCACTGGGAAAACTCCTCATCGCTAAAAACACCCATTGATTGATCATTGACAGTATACATCACTAACACCACAGAGAAACACAAATATTCAACACACATGCACTCTAGAAAAAATTCACCATCACCCCACCCACAAGGTTAACCTCCTACATATGTATCTTATATGCAGACACAGCATAAGTAAACATAAAGCTCACACATTTGGGTGTGTATAAACATACTCAGGTGGAACCCCAAAACCAAAAACAAAAAAATAAAACTGTACGTTGGGTTTAGAATCTAAAACAAGATAGGAATCATAATTAAGGTAATAATTTAGTTATAATTTAAAAATATAATTCATAATGACATATGGAAGTACCCATCATATCGTCTCATTTAAATAAATCATCATATCTAATAAGAAACTAGGGATGTTTGATTTTTCAAATGTCTCAAAATGGCTGATGTTGACCGTCCAACTACACAATATATCTCAATGGAAACCAATAATTCTTTCGGAATATTAAATCCTTTAAAATTAATACTACTTACAATTTATCTATTCTATAAACCAAAACTATAGTGGGACACCCATCCCTCATGGAGGTAAAAACATTAATCGATTGAGTACCACACATATCGATCAAAATTACCACATCACCATTTTAGAAACATATTTGGGAAACATGTACCATTAAAAAAATAGATACTGGATAAAAGATTCATATAACATACATACCTAACTAATCATTCGCAATCTATATTATGGGACCCATGCCTCAATGAAAGCTAAGAATTAGTCAACGAAGTACCCCACTAGTATAGATGACCCATGCCTTTTTCCATAGACCATGTAGGTCAAGGATATATCAAGCCCCATAGATAGAGTACTTATGTCCCATAGAAGTGGCAGTTTTCAAAACCTTAATGGTTAGATGGGGGACTTGTGCATTATTTAGGCTATGTATATATGATTTCCATACCTTATTAAAAGGAAACATTTCCTAATTCAGTGAAGGTGTATAAAAATATTCAAACAATGTAAGGGACCCTTTCTCTTTCATCAAAATGACACTATGTGAGTTTTAACCCTATTTATACTCTCATCATTACATCCAATCCCAACCATCATTATTTTGAAGTCAATGGATCCAAACTACTTGAATCATGTTTCATCTCACCATGTATAACATATAGGGATGTACAATTTCATTTTATATAGAAACATGTTCAGAATATACCACTCAAGTTCCCAAATCTGATTCACAGTCATGATGTTACGAAAAACACCCTGAATGGAAATGTACATAGTATATAATTTAGGGGTACACATGACATATATCCCCTCAGTGATTACATTTTCATGTAATTCTTTCCAAATTACATGTAATGTTAAACCTACATTGTGTGTACAATGGTATACATGATGTGTAGCGATCATAGAGGTACTTGATATGTAACACCAATTTCCCAAGTTATATTGTCATAGATTACACCTATTATGTAGATTATCCTATATCTAGTGTCCTATAAAGATCTATTTAGATGTGTATTGAATCCAATTTCATTTCATGTATCTTATACATGGAAGGTACTCAAAATACATGTCATGTATAATAAATAAGGGGTTTTGGAATTTATAAATTTCCCCCCTGAGTCCTGATGTCTAAAAATGTATGACATATACCTTGAACCACATTTCATGTGTGGTCAAATATGGTGGCTGAGTCATATACAATATTACACAATTATTCATGTGTAATGTCTCTATAGAATGTGTGTATATGAGTAACCCATCTTTTGATATTTAAAATCTATATTAAAAATAGTTTTGTATCCCACAATCAAACTTGGTGTATGAATTCAAGAACTATATAATGTATTGTTTTGTTCTATATATTTAATATATATATATATATCATTTATCACTTCACTACCACCACAATTTTCACCCTCAATTATGAATGAATCGCTATGAAATTAATTTTCCATCTCTAGCACAACTCTATTCAAAATTTTATAGACCTATTTATCTAGAAAACTACTTAAAATCAATTATAAAAAATACTTGAAATCCATTAATGTATGTTGCCTTTCAGAACTATTCACATGACCCCATCAATAACCAACAATTAACTAGATGAATTTCCACATAACACCAACTACCACTACTGCACTCGTAGTGGGGAATCGTAGCTCTGATCATCACCATTTCATCATCCAATTCCATAATTTTCCAAATGTAAACCATGTCTACAACTGATGATTAATAAGTGAGTAATATTGAGAAAATAAATATGGGAGGACAAAGATTTCATGATTGATAAGATGATCAAGACACCATTCATCATGTATGAATCCCCCAATTAATGAATAATGTTTCGAGAACAAACTCATTCCATAGAGAAATCATGAATACTAATTGTATAAGGATAAAAATATCAATAATAAGTAAAAATAATAATTTTTGATAAGAAATAAACTTTTTAAAGGTAATAAGTGGTCAAAAATTTGATTAATGGTCCGTACCTCATGGAATTTAGTATTATTCCTCCCTATGATCATCACATTCACTGGGTATATTCATTGATACCATTAATTCATCTCAAATATGATCTTGATCCCTCCCCTATCAAAGAATAAATTTTCCTTCATTTATCTATATAGGGTTTAGGTTAATAGAAATTATTACTAAAACAATAGTGGACTCATAACGGGGGTTAGAATCACTAGCCTGGTCAACAAGGATTTTTTAATTAAATGATTAAAATGGCATGACCAGGTGCTCAACACTTAAGAAAAAACAAATAACACTCCTTGTGAAATAAAATTATTCTAGTCAAAACCATGTGGAATACATTTATTTCTGATATTTTTCATAATAGACTTCACTATCTATTCTTGTATAATAATAATTTAATTAATTATTAAATATTTAATATCACATTAAATATAGTCATCTTGAAATTGCACCAAAACATATCTTGGGGGTAACCACAACACATTAAGACTAAAAGAAAACTCAAATTTATTTCTATGATCATCCTCTGGTTTAAATTTTCATTGTTACCCCTTTGGAGGGACTCAAAATTTTGAAATAAATATTATTCCTTGTTTGTAATATGAAAAATCCCAGTCATAGAAGATCCCACCTTTAATCCTTTTAAAACATGAAAAATAAACAATTATATCTATTAAATGAAACATATCTTAAAACAAACATGTAAAAAAATAAAATCAACCCATGAATATAATACCTTCGCCATACCCATATTGACTTTTACTTCTTGAAAATACATTTTAATAGATGAAAATATATCCCATACCTATTGTTTCTGCATCTTCTATACCAAGACTTCTACATTAACGGTTTTGGGATTGTTATAATCTAGGTACTATATTTCTTCTTTCCAAAGATGTGAAGTCTTCCACCACAAAGGTGATGATGGAATCATCATCAATCAGAATGGTAGGAGTGGATGTCAACTTGTCTCAATAAGTTTATTATGTCATAGTTATGTAAAAAAATATAATATTTAAGATATAATCATGAATATCAATATTGATTACACCCATATGAACATCTGTTAATTACGTCACATGTTACCATGGTTGGGTGACCACCTTTCTATCAGATAGGATGTGTTTTTTGAGAATTAATCATATAGATTATTTTTTATCTTCCTTGGGTCATAAAATAAGGTAATATTATTCTCAACACATAAGGGAAGGATGGGTATAGTAGTTTAATGTTATGAAGAGTGATTTTTTTGTCTTCCTCATATCCGATCATTGGGGATTCATATACTCATAACATAAGGCTTATTATTCTCAACGCATATGGAATCATATTATTCTTATATATGTCGTATTAATTATTTCATATGATTTATATTTTTACCATCACATAAAGAATGATGGGTATCCTTTTCTCATCACATTTCCCTTAATCATATCAATCCATATGGTCACCCTATGTTGATCACATAAGAGATAATACTTCATTTAGATGACTAAATAAATAATCATCACATAGGGTATATTACTCTTGTCACATTAGGATGTCACTTTTATGATTTACAATTTTGATGAATGGACCTCTTATGATCACCACATGAGGGTGGTCACAGTTGGAATTCCAATTGAGAAGATCACAGTTTAAAGACATGTAAGGATAATTACATTATAGAGTATTTTGTGGACAATCATGAGCCATATTCCTATTGGGAAACTTGTAGTTTAGACCTCAATGGGGACATAAATGGTTTAGTGTTGAGTAGAGACATAAAATTTATATAGTTTAGTGGAGAAACTCATTATTTAGAGTCATTTGTGGATACCCTATGAAATAAATACTAAATGGTCGGCACTCTGGGAGGATTGGTTCTCTATAGGAAGGTGATCAAGTTTGGTATATATTTACACTCATGTGGGAGAGAGGATAATAATGCAGTTCATATTGAACCATGGAAAGGAATATAATGTATCACACTAGAATGGAAATAAAATACAATGTATCATGAATGATTAATATTAATTTTATGGGATATGAAAAGAGAGTGTAGTTTTATTTCATATGATAAGGATACATGTTACATCAAGGGGTTATAAATAGATGTTATGAAGATCTTTCGAATTAGGATTTCTATATTAATCCTATATAATTATTCTAAGAAACTAGAAATTTTGTGGCACTTATGAATTAATTAATTATTCCTTTTATAATATTGAAGGATCAAGAAGTCCACAATATTGGTTGTGTATATGGATTTTTCAAGAATTAATCCCGATTAGGTGGATCTATGTTCAATGATCCATAAACTCCCACATAATACTACATCATGTAGAAGGAATCATATGGGTTTCCATAAAAAAACTCTAGTTAAAGATTGAGGTTTCATGAGACATTGATTTGTCTTAGTTGTTATGAGTTCATGCGATGTCTTCTCTTCATAAAAAATATTTGTAAGATATTTTATAAAGAGTTTTACAATTCATTGAAGGGATTACCATATGTAATTCAAATAAAATTTCTTATATAAAAGAGTCATTATAAGTAACATGTGTTTTATTTTATGAGTTTTAGAGTTTGTGTTTCATGATATGGGATAGTTGTTTCTTAAAAATATTCACAATGACCCCAAAAACCCAAAATCTCTAAAATTCACCAAATGTGGTGTGATGGGGTGTGTTTATATTATCCTTGGTTCATGAAAATGTATTTATCATGGAAGGGTTATGCATTTAAAAATCAACATTTCACATTGTAATAATTTTCATTCTCAAAAAATAATTGAATTCTCATGAAAAATCATTTTTTTCCACCTCACATGTTAGAGACCCCCATAATGTCATGAGAATGAGAGTCATGTCATATTCTCTTAAATAGATTATTGTGACATTTCATCCTCCTTGATCATTCCTCAATGAATCTTTGAGCATCATTTCCCATCATGAAAAAAACCTTATAAAAATAATAAAGAAAATTTTATTCAAGTTTCTCTAAGCCTCCATACTCAAACGATTTCTCATCTAAGGGTTTTTCAAATACAAATAAGGATATAAAATCATAAAAAACTAACATACACCCAAATAATTGTTCACCAAGATGGATACATCTTATGGGATATCTATACTATCCACCATTAATGAGGAGTTAGGATAACTATCAAATGAGAATAAATCATTAAAAAATTCTACTTGTTATATAAATAACAAAAAAATTTAATAAACCATGAAGAAATCAAGGGTATAATTTTCTATAGGGTCTAATTTTTTTCCTTTAACTATCCCTTTTTAATAATGTGTACATGACACTATCTAATACAGAAGGACTATATAACGTTTTTTCATTCCTTTCCTAAAAAATCATTATGAACCTCAAACCCAAACCTAGATCATCAATGATGATTCCTTTACCTAATGAAAAATTCTTGGATTTGTTATTCTCACTCTTTTTTAAAATATACTAAAAATAAAAATAAGGAACCCCACCAATAACATAAATATAGCTGATATCTTACCACTACTATTTTGTTTCCCAATTCACCAAAATATGAGTTGGATAGTCCTAAACATCCAATGATATTATATTATCAGCTCCATAACCCATGATAAAACATATATGAACTTGAGTTATCAAGTATAAAAACATATGAGGAAGCATAATCCATCACCTAGATAAAGATTCCATATATTGGAAAGATCGAGAAATGTCCCATAAGACACACAATAATAAGGATATTGTTTCACTAAGAAATTCCTCGCATATAATTAAAATCATAATATTCAGTATGAATTGAAAAGAGGAAACCAATATCCACTATGGGATATGGATTATGTGCTATCTATCATAAATAAAAACTTTTTTCCCCTTTCTTAAGAATATATTTTCATTTGAGAGTAGTAAATTAATATCACATATATAGGATTATTCGAAACAATATAATAATGATGGTAAAACACCTATTGATTTATTGTCAGTAATATTTCTCTCTACATAAATTAATTCAACTGCCATGGGGAAATATATTCAATAAATTCAAAAATAGACTGTACACATAATTTTCATTTATAAGAATAAAACACTATATAGTTATTGTGCCACATTGAACACATAAACATATAAATCCTAAAACAATATAGATCTCAACTATTATTCAATCCTCCTTGTTCACATTCCAAATATAAAAGTCTCCAATAAACTAAAACAATATTATTCACTACCACATAATGGTGTTGGGGAAGATTTTATACCTGTGTTGTAAGAACTTGACAAGCTCACCCATCATTCAAATTAGAAATACTTAAAAACATTTTCTAAAATGAATTTAAATTCTTACAAAATTATCTTGTAAAGTAACAGTCATGGGAAACCCTGTAGAAAAAATAAATTCATTCATTTATATTCTCAAAATTCTAATCCTTAACTACAACCATAACACATATATCATTGCTTCCCAACTCATGGAAATCATACTAAAAAATCATGATGATTAGGTATCATTTACATATATAATGGGACCCATGTGTTATTAAAGGTATTTCGTGACTCATATTCTCAACCACATATTACTATGAAATACTAGAAATGGGTAACCAATCCATAACAATTATGACACTTCATGGTCCTTTCACTTATATAGGGGAATCCCGTGATATAATTATTTCTCAACTATGGATAAGTTAACCTCATCCAAAGGGTAGATAAAAATATATTCATCATTAATTGAATTTACCAAACCAAAAAAATAGCTAATGTACCAAATATAAATTATAGTTCCTGACTAAACATCATAGGAACAACAGCTTCCACTTGCATCAAATAGTATACGGCTCGTGAAGAGTGTAAATTAATGATACCTCAAACCATTCCTAATGTAGCTAAACATTATCCATACATTGGAAACATAATTATATATCTTTAAGTATAAACACTAATTATTTAATGAGAACTAACTAAATTTGGTGATGTTGTTTTTAGGTTATATGATTTTCTATCTCTGATTACTCTTATTCCACCAGTGTCTTAACTAAAATCAACTATATGATCAACTTAAATTTGAAGTGTTCATAGTAGTGTTTTGATAGAGTAATCATTTTCTATTATTTTACATTTAATTTTAATTTTTCTAATCCCATAAATGTGTTATTTTATGAGAAATTGTCACATTTTGTGATTTTAGTGGTATTTCGAACCTAATGGTAAAAATGCCCCATTTTGGATTTTTAAGAGTTTAAATTTATTTCTATTTCTAGCCATAAAATATTATATAATGATACAAATCATGAACTTTTTTCAATTTTTTATTCTATACATCATGGAATTAATTTAACTATTTTGGACGCAAATGCTAAATCTTCTATTTGAAAGACCAAAACAAACTCACAAGTTGGGTAATGTAAATTTTGCACAGATTTGGATATTTTTTATGTGGGGACGATATATCAAAAATGGGTTGACCAAATGTGATGTAATTATATATAGATACATAAAAAACATTAGGTAACTTATTTCATGTATAATTATATGCATCAATCATCTAGTTTCATTGTCAACAATGCATGAAAAATACAATGATTTGAAACATGGAGACTCTACCTTGGTGGAATAATGTCTCAGAGTAGTATCAATATATATCTCTCTCTAAATGTGGCAAAATATGATGAAATTTGGATGAGATATGTTAATGAAATTTATGAACAACTTCCATGGAGGATAAAATTCATAAATCTTCCATTTAATAGAGAAACAATGTGCAGTATTTAGAAGGAAAATTTTGGAACAAAAAATCCCTCTCCTCACCTATAAATGAAGGTGAACCGCTCATTTCCAAAATATCTCAAAACCAAAGAGGATGTCTCCACCAAGGAAGGTTGGCTACTCCAACCTTCTCCAACATTTATTTTTCTTATTAATTTTTTTACCTTAGTTTTCTTTTAAATTTAATTTTACATTATATTGTTTTAAACTAAATATAATTCTTGCATGTTTTTTATTTTTGTATTTTCTTCTACACACACACCCCTTATATTCTTATTTTCTTTTCTTACCTCTCTTTTTCATTCCACCCCATTATTATCCATTGTGATATCTCATGCTCATTATCATGAGTAACTGATCTGAGAAATATCTCAGGGGAGTAATCTGATCCTTGAACTAAATACCATGTTTTTTTATTATCTTTGAGTTAATTATAAGGATAATTTATAGTGGGTGTAATCCTCATTGTGTTTGTCTAAGGCGTATCTTATTAAACATCAACCATTTTACATTGATTGAGGAGGTTTATAAAGGATTTTCTTACTAGTCTCTAGGTACAATTTTAATTCATAACTTGATTAGATTGAGGTGTGCACAAATATGATGGAGTGTGTTCGCTAAGTATATTTAAAGTTGGTAAATGAAGGTGATCCATGAAAGTTCACCAGGGATAACTTCTGTTCGTTTCCAATTCCATTATTTTTAGAATTTCATGGTTATTTAGAATTGAATTTTAGTTTCATGTAATTTTTTAAATTCATTTCATTCATTAAATTTCATTAATTTTATAAAACAAAAAAATAGAAATTCGTTATTGAGAGAATTAGTTTAATTAGGTGAAAAAATAGGAAATCATCTTCAACTGAGATGACCCTGGTCATACACTATGATACATTGGGAAAACATTGAAATTTTCTTTTACCACACCATACAATAGGAATGTGTCAAAACTGAATCCATTGTAGGGGATCCAACCAGTTTTTTAATTATATTTGTCTATTTCATTTTTTAGATATATTTTTAATTTTTTTCATTAAAGAAATACAAAAAAAAACATGATGTATATTAACTACAATTATTATTCATGGTAAGATTACTCGCTTGTGAAATGTCAAGAAATATAAGTTGATTTTAGTGATCTAAATGACTAGGTGGAAAGGATGAGAAATGTTTTGGATGACATGGGGAGGAAAATAGAAAGATCATTTGACATTGTTTGTGCATTAATGGAGCAACCTTTCCGTGAGCCAGAGCAAAAACATGAGGTATTGGTGGAATAAATTTCACCACTCATCATTGGAAATAAAGAACCTTAAGAGGACAATGTGGAGGTACCAGAAAATTCATTCATCCTAACTCAACTATTTCTAAGAGAGATAGACAAAACAGACTTCCCTTCTGAGCTAAATGAAATAAATGATCTTCATAAAAATTACAATGAAGAAGATATATCATATTTGATGGAATAAACCATCCATGTGGTGTAATTTGATGTAGATATGGCAGATCCGGACTACCTATATCCAACCATCAATGATCAACTCCAATAGGCACTTCCCATCAGAGAAGATGTTCAAGTGGAACCACCTTCGGGAGACGATACATTATGGAACTCATAATCATTTAATTTTAAAGATACTAATTTTTGTATTACTCCCAATAGTTTTAAATTTTAAAAATTGACTGACTCTTATGATTGCATGTATGATTAATAGGAAAAATAAATTTCACCTATTGAGGAACACATATATCTCAATAAAGAAATTGAATATTTTCTACAGGGAGTACAAGAAGAGACCATATTTGTTTTTCCTGAATAATAAGAGACCCAAGTTTCCTACATTAAAAGGAAATATTATGATATTAATAATTCAAGTTTAAATTTTTAAACTCCCTTTATTTATTCATTTCATGAAGCAAAAATCAACCGCTATTTTTTGAATATGATATTGAAAAAGTATAAATGGAGGAGGTTCAATACTTTATCCTACCCCTTCCATACAAGATATACTACATTACAAAGGGGAAGGATATAGTGTACTCTATCCATGATGTCGTCCTTAATAGAAAAGAATAATTGGATGCATGGAAAATCTACATGTGACGGTTCAGGTCAATGAAGCCCCGACCACCATCAGACTTTGGATAATACCTCGTACTACCCTCTAGATGCAATAAAAATTCAGGGTCCACATGGGGGATCTACTAATATTTATCCTTTACATGATTTCAATAAATTTTATTTTTATTATTATAAATTTATATTTAAAATTTATTCTTAGTAATTAGTTCATCATATAGAAAAATTCCTCTTATATTCTTGAAATTTAATAACATGGTCAATGTGATTAATTGAGAAATTTTATTTTGTAGGTTCATGATGGTATAAAAAAGCACCAAATATCAAAGGTGGAAATAGAAATAACAATTATTTAAAAATGTATTTCACTATAAATTTTTATCTTTTAAACTCCTTATAATTTTTTTCCAAACCATTATTTGAGTATTAATCTAAAATAACATGACCCTGTTTGAATTCATGCTTTACTTGACTTATCTATGGGAAATTAGTTTTTTGGAAACCTTTGATTCCATGTTTTATATTTAAATATCAATGAAATTGTATGAGTGAAATGGATAATTGAATATTTAAAGTGAAGAATGGATATTGAAATGAAGACCCATGATTTAAAAAGTTCTTGTGATTCAAGTAAATGAAATTTCCTTACAATTTTTCATGCTTCGAAATTATAAAATTCAGGTGGCTTGAATTTTAATAATTAATCATGTCTTGAGTGAATGTAAAATATTATATTCCCATTCCTGATAATATTTTTAAATCATGTACTTACAATTTATTCATGATCTTGTTTCTCAAGTAATTTTGGTACATGTCACTATCTAGAACATGAATTTGAACTTATAGAAGCTATGATTGTGAAAAAACATTTTTAATGTGATTGAGGCATGTTTTGACAAACCAATTATCCATAAGAGACCACCTTAACATAAATCCTTCATTTTCCCATAGAGACTATGAATTACCTTTATATGGATGATCAACATTTCAATCCATTTTAATCCCTTCCTACCCTACTATTGGTATTTTCATGAAATTTTAAAATTGAAGTGTAGGGGTAAAAGAAAATCATGGTGAAATGGATGTTATAAATTATAGGTAAGAAGTTTAGGGGTGAAATTTTCCATAATTATAAAGATCGTTTAATTCATTCATTGTATTATTTATTCGTTTTCCCATCTTCAATAAAAAAATGAAAATGAAAAAAATAACCAGTTAACTGTGAAAAATGGGATGTGATTTGTGTAATCCAAAAATCACTAATACTAGACCTATTATTTTAATCATATATAGTTAGGAGGTGGAAGTGTGGTTTACTCTAGTCATATCTTTTCAAAAAAATGAAAACCTTCTTTGAAAAAGAAAATAAAAATTTATAAAAATAGAAAAAATCCATAGGGTGCACAATTCATTAATTATTAATAATTTGATGATAACCTTACTTTGAGTTTGCTGGAAGTGGGGTTGATACTTTGAATGGGATAATTTTATTACACTTTTATTTTTGATATCATGCATTATACATAAGAGATAAAACTCTTCCTTGAGCCATCATTTTTAAAGAATCAAATCCTACCAACCTTATGATTCAGAGTCATTTGAACCTTTCATGCAATCCCTCATGATTTTATATTCTTTTTTATTTTAAAAAGTTGTAAAAGTAGTTAATTTACAATATTATGCATAAGGATAATATTATCTTGATATTATAATAACTCTACTTTAATTTTATCATCAGTGATGAGAGAAAATATTAAAAATTTAGGTAATTCATGATTTAGAATGTTTAATAATAATGAATTGAGGAACATGAATGAATGAAAAGAGAAGTTCCACCATTTTCAATATGGATACAGAGAAATACATGTGTTGATTTTTTCTATGAAAAATGGTAAATTGGAATGATATTTTATGTGAAATTTTATAATTTTATTCTATTTTTAATTATTTTCATTTGATTTTATTGCTTTAAAAATTTGAATGATGTTAACATTAGTGGCCTCTGAATTCCATATTGAGATTTTAGGATTGAGGAAAATAATTTTTTATGTTTGGTTGAATTGTTAATGAAAATATTATAAATTATTTTACATTTAAAATCAATTTATTAAATCCGAAAAAAAATTATGATAAATTGTCATATATTATGATTTTAATGGTATTTTGTTCTTAATCTTAAAAATGGCACATTTTTCATTTTTAACAGTTTTTAATTATTTCTATTTTTTTGGCCATTACATGTTATATACTAATCCAAATCATGAAATATTTTCTTCATATTATTATATAAATCCAAATATTTATTTAATTGTTCTATAACCAAAGATAAATCCACAATTTGAAACCCAATGACTAGCTCAGAAGTTGGGTCATAAAAATAATGCATAGATCAAGAATGTTTTTATATGTGGACCATATATCTAGAATGGACTAACACTATGTTATGAACATCTAAAATGAGACACTAAAGTTAATGGGGAATATCTTTCCTGAAAAATTTTACCCATGTATTGGCCGTTTTCATGGTCATTAATCCATGAAAATCTGGAGGTTTGAATGATGGAGAGTCTTCTTTGGCAGAATAAATTCATGGAGTAAAATTGACATAAATACATCTAAATGTGTCCAAATACTCTCAAATTTGGAGAGTATATGTTCTATGATTTTTTGAAAAACTTTTATAAAGGATTAAATGAATTAATCATCCATTTAATGGGTCAAAATGTGATAACATTTTGAGGATATATTTGGGAACCAAAATCATTCTTCTTCACCAATAAAAGGAGGTTAACCCCTAATTTCCAAACCATCTGGGTACCAATGAGGAGATCCCCACCAAGGATGGTATGATACTCCATCTTTCTTCCACACTTAATAAATTACTCAAATATACTCCCAAATACTGTATTAGTTTACTGTCTTTGGAAACATGGAATATAATCTTCTAACTTGGTGGAAGATCTTTAAAATCTCCCATAAAGATCTTCCTCTTTTTTTACTACCTAAAACCTTTCCTTATATCCTGGGAAAAGAAAAAATAGAAAGTGTGAGCTCAAATGATCATCAAGGGTAAACATGGAGAACATAAAACAAACCATAATCATAAGAATGTAAAAAACATGAACATAAAGTTTAAATATAAAAATATTGAGTCATGAAATAAATCATGGAAGTACGTAATACATAGATCATAAAGAAAATTTAACCATGAAAAAAAATCATTGACGTAAAACATGGAATTGTGGCAGACAAATAAGCACATAATATGATATCTATAGTATCCTAGGCATTACTTCCAAGACCATCATAGTGGACAAAATACCTTACTGAACTGGTTTTACTTGTTTTTCAAGCCCTGTAATACTGAAATGGAATTTATTTTTATTCCATTTATGTCTATTGCAAGAATATAAATCTTTACAAAATGAATTAAACAGAAATATAGGTCTCACCCATCTCATAATGAAATCATTATTGCATGTTCCATTAAATATATTAATCATTCATCATTGCATAACTAATGAAATAAAATTGGTTTCTTAACCATCATTCCATCATAACATAATCCATATAAAATATCATTCTATCATTGTGATAAACAAATAATAGTAATAATATGGATAGAAACATAACCCTATTTAAATAGCGTAATCTTAGATGAAATATAATTTTGATAAAACACGAGAACTTAATTCTTGATGATATTATTTTTCTTTTTGAAAATTAGTTTTTTCTGTAAATGCTGCAAAATTTTAGATGAAAAGAATTTATATGAAAATAAACATGAAATCCTATAGAGTAATATTCATGTAACTAAGGCATAAAAATGTTCATTCCATATAAGTTGAAAAACTTTCTTCTCAAACTCTTGCTAGAAAAAATCAAAAATTATATCGTATGGAAAACGAAATAAATATTCCTTCCATAGCATTTAATAAAAATTTAACAATGAATAAAATCTAATTTATAAAATAGTAGAAGAATAAAAATAATATTATATATTTTGGAAACATGGATGTGAATGATAAATATACCCATGTAAATAATAGCAAAAAAAAATCTCAGATAATAATGAGATTGTAAAAATTATCCCTTACAATAGGTCCAATTTTCTTCGTATGTATCTGAATCTCCTGTATAATGACTTAAGTAATGTTGTTTACTTATTATATAATTTTAGTCATTTTTAGGATATCATATGTGATAATATTATCATCTTTTTGTTAGTAACGTTTCATTATCACCTGTATTTGGATATTAACTACTTTATGTTCTTATGCATGTTTTGTCAAATAAGTACAAGTTCCAATTCTTTTGTTATAGATACATCATTAACATAATGATATTATTATAATATATATCATATTTATTAATTCTATTCATGTATATAATACCGGTTTAATGAAGATCGTGTGGAATGAATCCCATAGCATCATTGAGACGGTAGGTCATATGCCCACACGAGCGACGATATCATTAACTTAATGGTTAAATGATATAGAATTAGATGTTATATTAATTATAAATTATAATTATAATGTTATATTAATTATTTAAATACGTTATACTCATCATTATAACCATCCAAATTAATTATTTTTTAATAAAAAATTACACTACTGCGTGGAGAGAGTAAGTCGTATATACACATGCATAGTGATATTATTCTTCATAGGATGGATAACATGAGGTATAAGGTTTTACCATAATTATAATAACATATAAGAATTTATAATGTACAAAATTTATTACTTTATTATAGAAACAAAATAATAATAGAATGTAGAAGAAGAAAATAGGTTTAAAAGAGGTGATAAAATAGTTGCCTTTTTTTCGAGTATATCCTTTTGATTTTCACAAACAATCTCCCTAGGATGGATTTATGCACAAATTTTTTCCACTGAGACAAATTTATGGATTTTGAGATCTTGTTTTAGAATAATTTGGATGATATAAGGGGCTTTAGAGGTGTGAGTAAGTGGGTTGAGGTTCTTTCCTTTTATAAGAGGGAGGAGGGGCACTTTAGTAATGTAATGAAATATTATTTTATATAAAATAAATTTAGAATTATAATAGTTCCAAAGAAATAAATTTATAGTATATTATATATATGGGTCTAAATACTCTTAGATAATTGGTTTTAGATTAGTTTTGCTCACAAAATTAACCTTATCTTTTAGCTTTAACCCTTAGTTAAAAACATTATCTCTTACCAAGAATTCTTGTATTTTCATAATATATGGTCACAATAGTTAATAAAAAATTAAAATTGACCAAAAATTGGATTTATAATGAAATTTTAACGTTATAAAATTATATTTTCCTAATAATAGATTCTTATAAATATTATATCATTTAATAAAATAGTATTTTTTTTTAAACTCATTTGTGTCAATTTTGACATTATTTAGTAATTGATTTTTTTTGAAGTCATAAGAACATGATTAATTAGAAAAAAATAAATTAACTCAAAGGTAAAATGTCAAAATCATCCATATAATTATTTAATGCCATAAAAATTTTCAAAATAAATTTATTTGAATATTTATAATATCATTTATTTGAATATTTCTTTAATAAGGTAGTAACTCCATCATCATTGTATCATAAATAAATTTATGTATTTAATGTCTAAAAATAATAAATAAAATATCATGATGTATAAAATATTTTTATATTTATAATTACTATTTATAGTCAATGATATCAATTATATAACCCTATATTAAATATGTTTAAGTAAAAGATATATGTTTATGCTCTCTTTCTCATTACATTAAATTAATTATTATAACATGTCATTATCACACCCAAGTGGCTAAATGGGGTCCTAAAATAGACCCAAGGAATCTCATGGTCAAACATATCTCATTAAATTGAATTAGGACACATTTATGGTAGTTTTCTATAATTACAAAATTATTATTGTACCCATGATTACCAGATTTACCCTTTAACCATGGTAAATAAAATTAATTACTAATGTTACTATTCATATGTCCATAAATAACAGTGACCTACCTAAATAATTTCTAAATTAGGATTAAAAATATGGAATCCATTTTTCCAAATTAAAAACACATAATTGTGAGAAGTTAATTTAAAATTAATTCTCGTTGTCCAAACCATAAAGCGGGTTTTTAAGGAATAAAAACTATCAAAAGATTGACATGTGTTTACGTCCAATTTAACTGTGAAATTACTTTCAATATCAAAATTGGATTAAATGATAAAAAATAATCCAAATACAATTTAAAACAAATTAAAATATAATCTAAAAATATAAATAAATTATACAAGAAGGTCGTTTTGAATTAAAATGTAATATTTTTCACTATTCATTAAAATTCGAATTTAATCAGAAAAATTAATAAATTTAAACGAAGGTAAATTTTGATGTTGAAATTTCAAATAAGAAGTTTATTATGTGAAATATAACTTATAAAATTTTCAAAAACTATATTTAAAAAGGGTTCTCCATCAAAATCCGGTTAAAGTGTATTTTTTGAAAAATACATCCTTTATATGAAAAATTAAAATTTTTCTTATATCATATCTTGAAAAAAAATATAAGATGGATTCATAAAATTAAATTGAATATATTAAATATATATTACAATAATAAAAACCATAAATAGTGAATTTATAATTTTATAGACTCGCTTATTTTCATTTAAATTGTTTTTTTAAGGAAGTTAATATTATTCATATTCACCATTATAATGAATAGGTTATAATATTTAGTTATCACTTATAATCAGACTTGAGTGAAATTAATTATATCAAAATAAATTGAAATTGTGTGAAACACAAGCCACAAATAGTGTTGCGTATACTACAAGCTAATACGATGTTACTTATAGCGCAGGCCAATCTTGGTGTAGCATACAACACGAGACATCAATGAAATTAAAAAGAATATCTCTCATAAAATCTCGGGGTGTTAAATTCTACCCCCTTCAAATAAATTTCATCTTAAAAATTATTTGGGGTTATAAAAGGTTTACTACATAAAAGTTTCTTTCCTAGAAACCAACATCATAAAAAAATACTAGGACATCACTTTTAAAAAACAATGTTAGAAACATAATGGTTACCAAAAGTAACTAATCATTGGGTTTCAACATTGGATAAAGTAGGTGGAAATTGAAAACCTATACATAGAAGAAATATATAACCATAATTTCCTGGTGGATATTGATATAGAATAAGTTTGGAGAAAGTTATAAACCAAAAACCCTTAAATCTTTGAGGATTTAAGAGACCAACTGATTCCTCATATTAGAAGGTACTAGGACAACATTTTTTATTTCAAGATTATTTTCCTAAATTTGAAGAATTTTTCAAGAGGATAAAAACTTACTTTTTTGTGTTATAATATCATCGTTGTTTGTTCTTTGAACAATTTCCACTTTATCTATGATTAAATGAAATGAAGATGAATTTTTATTTAAATAAGTGTTAACAGATAGTGCGATCCAGAAATAGAATGACATATCATTAAATCTATCTCTATAAAAATGTTAGCATAGGTTATCACATATGCATAAGTCCACCTATATCAAGATAATACATTAATATAACAAACATAAATTGAAATATTACTTATACTGTCCATAAATGGATAACATTTCAATTCATCCAAAAACTAAAAATATAAAACATTAGAAGGAGGTGAAATAAATTAACTTAAATTTTATCTCCCATATCCCGTAATGTAGTTCTTGGTTTTTACATTCCAAACACGTGAATAATTTAATCATTTATTTTCTTTAAACATGATAATAACATGATACAGTATAGAACCTTAGTCAAAACTTGCATGCTGTCAAAAATTAAATTGTTCAAAATACCAAAAATCCCAAAAATTCTATATGCTCAAACCATGATATCAATTTGTCCTTATATCAGTCATAATGTCATTAATACTATCAAACATCTCATTGTCTCCTTATCCCATCATTGTACACATATCATGCATTTTCCAAAAATAATTAAATCACTTTTCATAGTTTCCGGTATTATTCAACAAATACCTTCAAATAATTAAGTAAAAAACAATAGTGGAATAATCCGTAGATGTTTCTTCATTCCATAATACCATAAAATTACCTATATGAAATTATTATTGACAAACATGTAATCATTCCACTATCTTCTTAAACCATTGACCGAGATTGATTATTTTATTTTTTAACACTTCTTTCATCTCTTATATCATTTGTAGACTCTTCATCATCAGCAACATAAATACTTCCCATACAACCATGTTGATTATCTTTATGAGATTTCCCTTAGGGAATTAATTTTTATAATTCCCATATATTCAACATTTAAATAATTTCACCCCTGTTGATGTCTTAAAAATACCATTATGTTTGTTGATTGTGTTAATTGAACCATTTCCTTTGTATGTAGTGGATTTGTGTGCTTCTCTTCCACAACCAAAGCATATTCTATTTTCTTTGAATCATTCTCCTTAATGCCTCCTCCCACATTATTAATATGATGATAATAGAACTTTCTTTACTCTATGATCACCATGAAACTCTATCTTTCTCCTGTTTTCTGGGTCAGGAAACTCACCAAAGTTTAAATTATAGATCATATAATGATATTTATGATTAGGCATAATAACTATTTTTCATCTTCCAACTCCCATTTTATTTGGTTTCTCATTAATAATATCATTCCATTGTCTGCCATATTCTCCATTAACACGAATCCCCCTATTTCCAGCGATTTTCTAAAACCTAAATAGATTACTGTGAGAGGAAAATATCATACTAGGAAAACAACATAATCAGGGTGGGTACTTTAAATCTCTAAAATCATATTTTTAATACTATGTTATTAATTATTGTTACCATAATTCTAGGACTATAACCTATATCTTTACATACCCTTATGTACATCCCTAGACATACCTTACAAATATCTATAGGGATCCCACTAATATTTTCACATATTACTTTCCAATGGTTAACTAAACATTCACTTTAATACCATCTCTAAAAAACAAAGCTTGATGTACATGGAAATTATATTTCTTCTTCAGAATACTTAATACATTACATAAATATATTCCCAGAGACTGTATTAGTTTATGGTCTTTGGAAACATGAAAACTAATATTCTAACATAATGTAATATCTTCAATATCTCTAATAAAGATCTTCCCCTATTGTTTTTCCTACCTAAAACCTTTTTTATAACCTGGGTAAAAGAATACATAAAAAGGGTGAGCTAAAATGCTCAGCAATTGTAAACATAGATAACATTAAACAAACCATAAACATACAAATGTAAAAACAGGAACAAAATGATTAAATATCAAGATAATGAGTCATGAAATAAATCTTGGCGGTACGTAAGTCATATATCATAAAGGAACATTAACGATGATAAAATATCATTAGAATAAAACATGGAATTGTGGATAAAAATAAGCACATAATATGATTTCAATAGAATCCAAGGCACTGCTGTCAAGACCATCATAGTGGATAGTTCCCATTACAAAATTGGGTTTACTTGTCATTCTGTCCATGTATTAATGAACCAAATATACTTGTCATTCCATTCATGTCTATATCATGAGATATAAATCTATACCCACTGCATTGGAGAGATATATAGGTCACACCCATCTCATAATGAAATAATTCTTACATGTTACATAAAAATAAAAAGTCATTCATCATATCATAACCCATGAAATAAAATGGTTTTATTAAACGTAATTCCATCATACCATAATCCATATAAAATATCATTATATCATTATAAAATTCCAATAATATTAATAATAGATATAGAAAAATAACCATATTTAAATAGTGTCATCTTAGATGAAAGACAATTTTGATAAAACACTTAAACTCAATTCTTGAGCATAATATCCTTTCTTCTTCGAAAACATTTTCATTTCACAAAATGCCTCACAATTTCTGAAGAAAAGAATTTATTTAATTTAAATTTAAAATATTTTAGGGAAAGCTTCATGTAATTAAGGCTTAAAAACCATTCATGCCTTATAATCTCTAAAAACATTCTTCTCGTACCCCTTCCAGAAAAGTCAAAAAGTTCCTCATGTGGAAAACATAAGAAATAATTATTACATACCATTTATTAAAAATTTAACCATGGGTAAAATTTAATTTAAAATAGTATAATAATTTAAATAATATTATATATTTGTCAAACATGGATTTAAATGTTGAATATACCCTAGTAAATACTTATGAATTAATAATCTTAGATGATAATGAGATTGAAAAATTATACCTTATCTTAGGTCTGATATGAATCGAATGTATATGAACTTCAAGTATAAGGATTTGAATAATTTTATTGACTTATTCCAAAATTTTATTCATATTTTTGATATCATATATGATCATTTTATCAACTATTTGTTAGTAACATTTTATTGTCACCTGTAATTCAAATATTAAATTCTTTATGTTCTTATGCATGTTTTGTCAGATAAGTTCATGTTACACTTTTTTTATATAGTTATGTAATTTTGATAATGATATTCGTATAATATATATCATATTTATTCATTCTATTAATGTATATAGTGGTGTTTTAATGTAGATCATGTATAATGAATCACATCACATCATGGAGATGGTATTTCGTACGTACACACGAATGACGATTTCATTCACTTAATGGTTAAATGGTATATAATGGGATGGTATATTAATTATAGATAAAAATTATCATGTTGTATTCATTATTTAAAACCATTTTACTCATTATTATACCCATCCAAATTAAGTAATGTTGAATAAAAATTTTCACCACGACTTGGAGACGGTAAGAGGTAGGTACGCACGCAATGTGATATTGTTATTCATAGGATGGATAAAAGGATTTATAAGGTTGTACCACAATTATAATAGAATATTTTAATGTATAATATACTATATTTATTACTTTAGTATAGAAAAAAGATAATAATAATAAGTATAATAAGAAAAGAATTTTCAATGAGGTTATAAAATAATTACCTATTTTGAGTATCTCTTTTTTTTCCAAAATGTCTCCCTATGATGTCTTCATGACCAAAGTGTGGACAATAAGATGAATTTAGGGATTTAATGAGCTTATTTTAGAATAATTTGAATGATACAAGGGTCTTGAGATGTTTTATTAATGGGTAGAGGTGGTGGCCTTTTATAAGAGGGAGGAGGCGCACTTTAGGAAAGTCATGAAAAGTTATATTATTATAAAAATATTTTCGAATTATAATAGTTAAAAAGTGATATATTTCTAGGATATGATTAGTATGGGTATAAATCCTCTCAAAAAAATAGGTTTTATACTAGTATATGTCACAAAATCATCCTTATATTTTAGCTTTATCCCTTAGTTAAAAACATTAACTCTTAGTGTGTCTTCTTGTATTTTCATAATATACGGTTACTATAGTTACTATAAAATTACAACAGAACCAAAATTGGATCATTAATGACATTATTTACATTATATAATTCATTTCTTCTAATAATATATTTTTAATACTATTATATCAATTAATAAAATAGAAATTGTTTTAAAAACTCTTTTATGTGAATTTTCAAACTATTTAGTTACTGATTTTTGTTAATGTCATAAAAACTTGATTAATTCTAAAAAACTACTTTAAATAAAATATAAAATTTCATAATTATCCATAAAATTATTCTATGGCATAAAAATTTTCAAATTTATTTTATTTTAATATTTATAATATCATTTAATTGAATCTTTCTTTGATAAAGTTATCACTACATCATCATTGTGTCAAAAATAAATTTACATGTTTAATGTCTAAAAATTATAAATAAAATATCATGATGTAGTAAATATTTTTATATTTATAATTACTATTTATTGTCAAATATATCTATTAAATAACCCTGTATTACAATTTTTTTAGTAAAAGATACATGTTTATGTTATATTTCCCTTTACTTTAAATTAATTATTATAACATGTCATTATCACACCCATGTGGCTCCATGGGGTCCGAAAATCATCCCAATGATTCTCATGGTCGGAAATATCACATAAAATAGTATTAAACAGGTTTTATAATATATTTATATTTTCATAATACTATTTTTTGACCCCTATTTACTATATTTACTCTTTAACCATATAAAAATAATAATTACTGAATTTACTATTCATAATGTCCACATATAAAAGTAGTATATTCACATACTTTATACCATATTATTAACAAATATGGAATCCATTTTTCTAAATTCAAAACATGTTTTTAGTATAAATTAATTTAAAAATAATTCTCATTGACAAAACCAGAAATCAGGTTTTTAAGAAGTAATAACTATCAAAAGATTGACATGTGTTTATGTCCAATTTAAATGTGAAATTACATTCAATGACCTATATTGGATTAAATTATAAAAAAAATTAAATAATAGTTTAAAACCAACTAAAAATATAATCTATCTATATAAATATATTAGACGAAAAAGCAGTTTTGAATTAAGATGCAGTATTTTCATTATTAATTAAAATATGTATTTCATCAGATTAATATCAAAATTTAAATCAAGGTAAATTTTGAGCTTCCACATTCATATAAGAAGTTTATTATTTCATATATAACTTATAAAATTGTCTAAAACTCTATTTAAAAAATGGTTCCTTATCAAAAGGTGGTAAAACCTTAATTTTTTGAAAAATACATAAATTATCTGAAAAATTAAATTTATTCTTATATCATATCCAGAAAAAAAATTAGATAAATTTAAAACCTTACATTTAATATATTACATATATATATCACAAATAAAATAAGAAATAGTTATTTTATTATTTTAGAGACTCACTTATTTTCATATAAATAGTTTTTTTATTTTTTAAAGGTTGGGGCCGAAGCCTCAATTTATTATTTGAAAGTAAAGACCTCTTTAGACTAGGTAGAGGGAGACCCATTATATAGCACGAAGGCCTAAGGCCAAGTGGCCTTAATACAAGGCTTGAAAGCCCATTTTAATGGCCCAAAGGACCCCTCGGTGAACAGTACTACTACAGTACCTGCGCTGCTACAGTACCTGCTACAGTACCACCACCGCTATAGTATCTGCTACAGTCCCTCCACCGCTATAGTGATGCCGCTGCTACAGTGCCAATGTTCGTGCATTAATGGAGAAACCTATCCCTGATCTAGAGTAAGAACCAAAGGTAGTGGTTGAATAAATTTCACAACACATCATTGAAATTGATGAACCATAGGTTGTAAATGTGGAGTTACCTTAAGATTCATTCATCCTCACATAACCATTTCTAGGAGAGATAAATGAAACTGACTTCATGTCTGAGCTACATAAGGGAGTTAAACAAGAACAACATGAATTAAGGAATGAATGTGAGGAACTAATTTATCTTCCCAAACCTTATAAATAATAATATATTGTATTCTTGAAGGAAGAGACCACCCAAGTGGTGGAATTTGATATAACGATGGAGGATCTTGACTACTTACCTCCACCCATTGATGATCAACTTTAAGAGCCACATTCCATTGAAGAAGTGATTTAAGCAAAGTGATTTAAGGAAAAACACCTCTTGGAGATGTTTTACAATTGAAATCAAAATAATTTATTATTTTGAAACTAATTAGAGTATTAATCCCAACTATTTTGAATTTTCATAATCAATTGACGATTATTATGCCTTGGAAGATGAAGAGGAAAAATAAATTTCACCTATTGAGGAACACCTAGATCTCCCTAGAGAAATTGAATATTTACTAGGGGAGTAAAATAAGAGAACCTTGTTGTTTTTCCTAAGTAAAAAAGAGACTTTGGATTCCTAAATTAAAATGGAATATTTTTAAATTAAAACAATAAGTTTAGTTTTTTAATCACTCTTTGATTATTCATTTCATGCAGCACATATAATGAAACCACTAGATTTTGACGAATATGTTGCACAAGTTGCAATAAAGGAGGTGGAGGTTCCGAACATCATCCAACCCCCTCCATGAAAGTTGTACCACATTTAAAAGGAGGAATATATAATGTAATTCATTCATGGATTCATTATAAATAGAGAAAAATAATTGGATACTAGGAAAATAATTATTCGGTGGTTCATGTCAATGAATCCCCAACCATAATCAGACATTGGATAACATCTTGTAACTTTCTATGGAGGTATTAAAAATTCAGGGCCCATTTATGGTATCATACCAAGATTTATCTATTACATGATTTCTATTACTTTATTTTTTAATATTAAGAATTTATATTTTAAATTTATTCTTTCGAATTATTCCACCATGCATCCCACTATATCTTATATATTCAAACATAAATGACATGATCCATGTGATTAATAGAGTAATTTTATTTTTTAGGTTCATGATATAATAAGAAAGCACCCAATAACCCAGATGAAACAGGTATAATAATTATTTATAAATGGAGTAAACTTTTAATTTTTACCTTTTAAACTTCTTATATTTTTATTCGAATCGTTATGTGAGTATTAAACTGAAATTTAACGACCATGCTTGAATTCATGATTTACATGATATATCAAGGAGACATTAGTTTATTATGAATCATGTGATTATAATTTTCATATTTTAAAATCAATAAAATTTAATGAATAAAATAAAAAATAAAATGTTTAAAGTGATTCATAGATTTTGAAATGAGGGCACATTATTTAAGGAAATTAGTAGATTCATGTAAATGAAATTCCACTACCATTTTTCATGCTTTGAATTTCTAAAATTCATGTTAATTTTGTTTTTATTATTAATCGTTCATTAAATTATTTTCCAAAATAATATTCTCATTCTTAAGTGCATATCAAGAACAAGTACTTCCAATTTATTCTTGAACATATTTCTCATGTGATATTGGGACATATCAACTGCTAGAACATTCATTTGAACTTGTCGAAGATATGATTATGCAAAAACACATTTAAAGTGATTATGGAATCTTTTTATAACCCAATTCCCCATAAAATACCAAATTTACATCAATCATTCTTTATCCAATAGAGACAATGAATGACTGTTATAGAGATGATCCATGTTTTAAAGTATTTTAATGCATTCCTACCCTACTCGTGGAATTTTCATGATATTATAAATATGAAATGTAGGGGTAATAGAAGTAATTTTGGAAGGGTTGTCATAAATTATATTTAATATGTATGGGGTGATATTTTTGGTAATCAGAAAATTAATTTGATTCATTCATTGTATTATTTATTTTTTTCCCCGTCTTTAATTAAAAAAATGAAAATGAAAAAAAAAACAAAAAATTTAAGAAAAATGGGTGGTGATTTTGGGAAACCAAAAATCATAATTAAAAGACCTGTGATTTTTATCATACATGGTAAGGTGGTGAATTTTAGTTTTATTCTAATCATAACATTTGAAAAAAGAAATAAAAAAAGTTTTTGTGAAAATAAAATAAAAATTTATAAAAAAATCAATACGGTTCACAAGTCATTCATTATACATAATTTGATCATGAATTTAATTTGAGTTTGGGGGAAGTGTAAGTTAATACACTAAATGAGATAATTTCATTGATATTTTATTTTTAATATCATTTATTTTACATAATATATAATCCTCCTCCTTGAGCATTAATTTTTAATCCTTCAAATCCTACTAACTTTAAGCCTTAAAGTAATTTAAATATTTAATGAAATCCTTTATTATTTATTGTGATTTTTGTCTTTACAAAGTGTAGAATGTTTTTATTTTACAAGATTATAGATAAGGATAATTTTCTATTTATATGAGAATAAATATATTGGAATTTTATCATGAGTGATGAGGGAAAATATTAAAAAGTGAAGTAATTCGTGATTCTCTATGTCTATTAATAATGAATTGAGAAACTTGAATGAATGAAAAGAGAAGTTACACCATTTTCCAAATAGAGAAATTAAAATACATGAGTTAATTGTTTCTATATAAAATGGGAAATTTAATTGATATTTTATGTGATATTGGATAATTTTATTTGACAATGAATTTTTTTTTTGACTTAGTTGTTTTGGAATTTGAATATTTGTAACATTGGTGCCCTATGAATTCCATATTGATATTTTATGCATGAGGACCATCATATTTAAGTGTAGGGGAATTTATAGATAAAATATTTCCAATTATTTTACATTTAATATCAATTATCTAAATAAAAACAATGTGTTATTTTAAGATAAATTGTCACATTTTATGATTTTAGTGGTATTTTGAGATTAATTGTAAATATTATAATTTTAAATTTTTAATAGTTTTATATTATATCAATTTTCTGTCCCTAAAATTTTATATACCTATCCAAATTTTGAACTGTTTTTTTATGATACTATACATCATGGGATTCATTTAATTTTTCTGGTCCCAAAGATAAATCCTCTATTTAAAAAACTCAAAATGATCTCACAAGTTGGGCTATGAAAATTGTGCACATATATGAATATTTTTTTATGTGGGGACTATGGATCCTAAATTTGATAACCAAATGTGTTATAATTATACAAAAAGACACACCATACATTTGGGAACATCTTTTTAGAATAATCATCCTTGTGAATCGGTTGTTTTCATGGTCATTAATTCAAGAAAATATAGAGATTTTAAAGATGTAGAGTCTAACTTAGTAGAATAAATTTTTAGAGTAATATAGATATAAATATCTTTAAATATGGCCAAATACAATGAAATTTTAATGGGAGGAATCCAAGATATCTATGAACAGATTTCTTGAAGAATGAATCATGTTAATAATCCATTTAATTGATTAAAAAGATGAAAAACTTTTGGGTAAGATTCTAGAACTATAAATATCCCTTCTCCCCTATAAAACGAGGTGAACACCATATTCTCAAAACATTCGATAACCATGGAGGAGATCTCCACCAAGGAATATTGGCTACTGAAACCTTCTCCCACATTTTATTTTCATCTTAATTTTACTTTTTATTCTTTTTTCCTTTAGTTTTTTTTAAATATAATTTTTCATTAGATTCTTTTAAATGAAATATAATTCATGCTTGGTTTTTATTTTTGTATCTTCTTCCACACACACACAACTTCATTTATTATTTTCTTTTCTTCTCTTCCTTTCTCATTCCACCTCGTTTATATCCACTATAATCACTAATCTCATGATCATGAGTAATTGACCTAAGGAATATCTTAGGGGATTAATCTGGTGCTTAAACCCGAGACTATGTTTTTTATTTTCTTTGAGTTAATTCTAAGGATAATTTCTAGTGGGTTTAATCCTCATTGGGGTGTTCTAAAATTTAAATTCATAATCTTCAACCATTTTCCCTTGATTGATGAGGTGTATGAAGGGTGTTCTTGGCGATCTATAAGTACACTTTTCATTCATAAATGAGTTATATTTAGGTTTCAACACATATGGTGGAGTGTGTTAAATTATTATATTTGATGGTTGTAAATGAATTTTTTCCTTGAAATTTTTATTGGGAGAACTTCCTCTCTTCTCTAGTTTCATTCTGTTTAGCATTTCATATTAATTTAGAGTTGAATGTTGGTTTGGTATTATTTTTTCATTTCATTTATTTTATTATATTACATTTTTTGTAAAATATAAAACAATAACTATTATTATTTTCTAGGTGAATTAGATTAAGTAGGTGAATAAACTAAGAACCCTCCTCAAGTGAGACGACCATATTCAGCCATTGTGTTACATTTGGAAAACATAGAAATTTTTTTTACCACACCCTATGACAGGTGTTTGTCATAACATGTTCCATTATCCTGGAGCCAATTAGTAGTTCACTTATCTTTTTCTATTTTCATACCGTAGATAGATTTTCATTTTTTTAAACCCCAAAAAATGAATTACCATGATGTATTTGAACTACAATTATTCTTCATGTGAAGATTACTCACATTTACAATGTCTAAAACTGGATGTTGATTATAGTGATATAAATGATAGGGTCAAATGGATGAGTGATACTCTAGATGTCTTGGAGAGAAAAATGGAAATAGCATTTGACAATGTTTATGCTTTAATGGATAAACTTGGCCCTAAGTGAGAGAAAGAACCTAAGGTAGTGGTGGAATAAATTTGACAACTCTTTATTGAAATTGAATAACCAGAGGAGGTAAATATATAGGTACCTAAATATTTATTCATCATCACTAAACCATTTATAGGAGAGATAGATAAAATATACACCCCTTATGAGATACATGAGTTATATCAACAAGATATGGGTGAATCCTAGAATGAATATGAGGAACTAATTGATCTTCCAAAACCTTAAAAAGAATAAGAGACAACACCCTTGAAGGAGGACACCAACCAAGTGGAAAAATTTGATATAAAGATATAGTATCTTGACTACCTACCTCCACCCATCCATGATCATCAAAAAGATACACCTTCCATCGAAGAAGAGATTTAAGTCAAACCACATCAGGGAGATGATACATTCTTAAACTCAAACTCATTTAATTTTATTGAAACTAATTTTAGTATTACTCCCAATTGTTATGAATTTTCAGAATAAAATGAAAATTATTATTCCTTGGAGGATTAAGAGGAAAAATAAATTTCACCTATTGAGAAACACCTAGATCTCCCTAAAAATTGAATATTTACTTGAGGGAGTACATGAAGGGACCCTAGTTATTTTTCATGAACAACAAGAGACACAAGAAGCCTGCATTAAATGGGATTATTTTTAAATTAATAATTCATGATTAAATCTTGAATCTCCCTTTGATTATTCATTTCATGCAGCACATCTGATGCAACCATTGGATTTTGAAGAAGTTGTTTCAAAAGTAGCAGCGAAAGAGGATTTGGTCCCATAGTTTATCACACCCCCACCATGAAATTTGTACCACATTGGAAGGGGTGGATATAGTTTACTTTATCCAAATATTAATAATTATTTAATAAGACTATGTGTATACTGGGAAAATCAACTCATGGTGGTTCATGTCAAAGAATCTCTAACCAGCACCAGTCTTTGGATATTAGCTAGTACTACCCTCTAGAGGTTGTAAAAATTCAGGGCCCACTTGGCGAATCATACCAAAAACTATCATTTACATTATTTCTACTAATTTCATTTTAATCATATAAATTTAGATTAAAAATTCAGTCTTATGAATTAGTCCATCATATAGCCAGATACCTCTTCTATTTTTGAAATTTAATGATATGATCCATGAGATTAATTGAGTAATTTTATTTTATAGGATCATGATGGCATAAGAAAGCACAAAATATCCTATGAAGAAATAGGGATAATCATTATTTCAAAAGGGAGTTCACTTTTAATTTTTATCCTTTAAACTCCTATTTTTTTTGCAAATCACTATTTGAGTATTAAACTAAAATTGCATTCCCATGATTGAATTCATACTTTACTTTACTTATCTAGAATACATGAGTTTCTTAGGATTCTTGTGATTCTATGTTTCATATTTCAATATCAATGAAATTATTATTGATCATATTTATTTATTGATCTTGGGGCATGTCACCTACCTGAACTTTCATTTTAACCTTTCAAAGCTATGATTATGAAAAAACACATTTAAATTGATAGAAGAATATTTTGATAAACCGATTATCCATTAAATACTACCATTTCTATATCCTTCTTTATCTGATGGTTTCTATGAATGATATTTCTAGGGATGATACTTATTTCAAGACATTTTAACCAAATCCTACCCTACTCTTGGTATTTTCATGTTATTTTAAAGTTCAAGTGTGGGGGTAAAGGAACTCATTGTGGGAGGGATTTTATAAATTGTAATTAATAAGTGTGGGGGTTTTATTTTAGTTAATCCAAAAGTTTATTTTATTCATTCATTGTACTATTTAGTTTTTCCCCTCTTGAATAAAAAAATCAAAATTACAAAAAAAGAAAGAAAATTGATAAAAATGGGTTATGATTCGGGGAAACCAAAGATCACCATTACGAGACCCACTATTTTTATCATACATGTTTAGTTGATAAATTTTTGGTTTATTCTAATCATAACCATTGAAAAAAGAAAAAAAATTGAAATGTCACATTGAAAAATAAAATAAATATTTATAAAAAAATTCCAAAGGGTTCACTAATCATTCATTATGCATAATTTTATCATGACCTTACTTTAAGTTTAGGTTAAGTGGGATTAGATAATTTTAAGGGGATGATTACATTAAAATTTCATTTTTGATATCATGCATTGTAATTAAAAGACAATCCTCCCCATTGAGCCTTAATTTTTAAAGTATCAAAATCTGTCAACCATATGTCTTGGAGTTATTTGAATCTTTAATGCAAGACCTCGTGATTTTATGTGATTTTTGTCTTTAAAATGTGTATAAATTATTTCTTTTACAATATAATGGATAGAGATCATGTTCTCCTGACATATTAATAACCCTACATTAATTTTACCATGAGTGACGATATAAAATAATGAGGTAAGTCATGATTTGGCATGTTTAAAAATAATGAATTGAGAAACTTGAATGAATGAAATTAGAACTTCCACCATTTTGAAATGTTAGAAATTAAAATATATGATTTGATTGTTTCTATGAAAAATTGAATTTTTATTTTATGTGACATTTTATTATTTTATTAAACATTGAAAATTGTTTGATTTTATTGTTTTGGAATTTGAATATTTGTAACATTGGTGCCCTCTGAATTCTATGTCAAGATTCAATACTTGTATAAAATAATGTTTTCATTTTGGGGGAATTTATAGAGATAATATTTTATGTTATTTTACATTTAATTTTAATGTTTTAAATCACACCGAAGCATTATTTATGAGAAATTGTCACATTTTATAATTTTAGTTGTATTTTGATCTTAATCATAAAAATGGATCATTTTGGATTTTTAAAAATTTTAAATTATTTCTATTTTTGAACAAAACATTTTTATAATATTCATTATCATTAAATTTTATCTTTCTGGATTCTATACATTATAAGATTCATTTAATCCATCAGGATGAAAAGCTAAATCATCCATTTGAAATCCCAAAATCAGGTCACAAGTTGGGTCATGAAAATTGTGCATAGATATGGAGATGTTTAGTGTCGAGATCATATATCCTAAATTGGACAATAAAATTTATAGAGATGCTAAATACATTTTAGAAAAACATTAATGAATAATATGATCCGTGAATTATTCATATTCATGGTCACTAATGCATGACTATCTAGATATTTGAAAGATAGAGCCTCTTCCAGGGAAGAATAAATTCTCAGAGTTAAATGGACATAACTCTCTATATACATGGAAAAATTCACTGTCATAGGTATGAAATATGTTCAAGAAATGTTTAACAACCTTTATGAATTATTAAATGCGTTAATAGTCTATTTAATGTGTTTGAAATGTGAAAAAATTCAGATGATAGATTCTTGACCCAAAAAGCTCCCTCCTCACCTAGAAAAAGAGGTGAACCCATCCTTTTCAAACCATATGGGAAATAATGAGGATATCTCTACCAAGGAATGTTGGATACTACAACCTTCTCCCACATTTCATTTCCTTATTACTTTTTCTTTTTATTATTTTAGATTTAGTTTTATTTTAAAAGTAATTTTATATTATATTCTAATAAATAAAATCTAATCCATGCGTGGTTTTTATTTTTGTATCTTCTTCCACACACACACCCTTATTTTCTTCTTTTCTTTTCTTCACTTTCTATTTTATTCCACCCTACTCTTTTCCATTGTGATCTCTAATACTCAGGATCATGAGTAACTTACTCATGAAATATCCTAGGGGATTTATTTGGTTCTTAAACCAAAGACCACGTCTTTGATCTTCTTTGAGTTAATTCTAAGAAAAAAATTTAGAGGGTGTAATCCTCACTGTGGTTGTCTAAATTTTAACTTCTTAATCATCAACCATTTCCCATCGATTTGGAGGTGGATGAAGGGTGTTCTTGGTGATCACTAAGTACACTTTTCATTAATAACAAGGGTATATTGAGGTGGGAAAACATATAATGGATTTTTTCACTAAGTAGATTTGAAGTTGTTTAATGAATGTGTTCCCTGAAAATTTTCTTGGAAGAACATTCTTTCTTCCCTAATTCCATTATGTTTAGAATTGCATAGAAATTTATAATTCAAGGTTAGTTTTGTCTTAATTTTTCTTTTCATTTATTTTATTAAATTCTATTTATTTCATAAAAACTTAAACAACAAAAATAATTAGTTTTTAGGTTAATTAGATTAAGTGGGTGAAAAAACCAATAATGCTCTTCAAGCGTGATGACCCTAGCCAGCCACTATGCTGCATTAGAAAAACATATAAATTTTCTTTTACAACACCCTACAATAGGCATGAATCATAATTCAACTTCACTCAATCCTTTATCACATGAGGCTTCTGTTTATCGTAAAATATAATAATTCCTTATTAGTGGAATGAAAATAGTTTAGTTAACCTATGAGTAGTATTATTAGTGTGAACTATTATCTTATCAACATAACGGTAATCACTAGACATAAAGTGAATAAATTATGAATCTTTTGACAGGGAAAGTATATCTATTAACTAATACTAAAAACTGATTCCTCATTACTCAAATAATAAAATGATAAAGGATCTACCACTAGAAAGGTATCCTTATGAATCATCTAGTAAATACTCTCTTTATATATGCATGATGTATGATTCACTCTATAGGATGAATCCACAATGATTAGACATTATATGAAATATTTTACATTGGTTTCACCTGAATAACCAGAACTAACTATTATATAATGTATATACAAACTTACGTTTTCCCATTAAATGTTCATATAGATATCTATATCAATTAATAATTTTTTAATGACTTGGAAAATTGATAAATTTCCCATGACACCTACACTAGTCTTCATAATCAAATACATAATTCCATGAAACAATTAACATCACTTTTTTAAATTCAAAAACATATCCTCACATGATTTCTAAAACAATAATCTATCTTATAGACTCAATCACTCTGATACAATATTAATATGACCCAATACACCACGGCCCCTCTTGGGTTAGAATTAAGACGATTGTGTGAACCCAATCTTGCCTCCAATAGTATTGGGTATATAAAAAAGTTGCATGAAGTCATAATCATACTTAATAGGCCTTAACCTATAAAAGAATTCATCAAAAACACATATAAGATATATAAAATAACATTCATCACCAATTATATATATAAACTAAAAATATTTATACAATTCATTCTTGAGAAAAAAAACTAAGCGAAACTAAAAATTGGCAAATATAATATGAACTATATATCTGAGAAAGTATATAAACTTGAATATCTAAGAAATATGAGGAAAATACAACACTGCTATATAATTTCTTTTATAAATTTTTATCTACAATTGTGACCACCATAATCATCGATCTCCATTCATTAACTTCAAATACGATACACTGTAACCACTCCCACAAGGTTCATCTATAAAGATTATGTTATCTAGAAAAAAATATAACATGTTTGGGAAAAATCTCACGTATTGGAGAGAAAAAACATACTCAGTACAATACCACAAAACCAAAATTTAAAATAAATCAATATGTTATATTAAGACTATAGAAGAATGAAGGAAACAATCTGGATATAATCTATAACATGAACTCTTTATGTCATGGGTAATTCATAATCATCACAAATCATTTCTATGAAGGATTTTATCTCAAAGAAGTATATGAAATCTTAGAGTACTTAAAGAATAAAAAATAATTATGTTAACATCCCAAAAACAAGTCATATCTAAAAAGCCCTTTAATTATTGAGGATTCATATGTCCAGAAACACTAATTATATAAAACCTATTTAACTGCAACTATTGTAAACTATAGTGTGGAACATGTGCCTTATTGACTTAAGTTCAGGAAGATATGTAATTCCATAATTTATCATTGTAAATTACTTCAATGCCATTCTTGAAATATATTTATGAAAACAAGGGCCTTTATCATGAATATATATTGTCCAAGGGAGTTCTAAAACCTACATTCATAGCTACCCATCTATATGAAGACCCTCACACATCATGGAATATATATTGAGGGACCAATGACTTATTTAAATTTATTTTTTGGTCAAGGGAGTAACTAACGTCATGTAGGACCCATGTCTTGTTTAGAATATTACATTAAATGAATAAGTACATTACCCTATAGATATAAGACTTTCACCTCATGTAATAGCAGATATATTAACTCTAAATTTTTTATTTTGGGCCCAATTATTTTCTTTGCCAAAGGTAGTAATGAACCTATGAATAATTTTGAGGGACCACACCCATAGTTTATGGGGGGTATGTAACTTTTATAAAAATGTAGTTAACACATTATTTTCACTATCACATCTCAAAAGGAGATCCTAACATCATGAATTATTCAATCATATCACCCAATACTAGTCAACATTCTTGTGAAGTAAAGAGATTGAATCTATCAATATTTACTCATGTATCACCTCTGATGTCGGAAATGGATATACCATCAATTTCTATGTGAACAAAACATAGGATATACTACTCAACATCGCAAATCCATGTTACGGGGAAACTATTATGAATATAAAAATTGCTAGAATAGTCCATGACATGTACTTGAAGGCTAAAAAAATGTATATCCCCTCATATATAGAATATCCACATTGTGTATTCTTCATTATGTATTATGGTGGACTTATATGGTTGGTAAGATGGTGTAAATGGAATGTGGGATCCATGTGGGTACTCAACATGTACCACCAGTTCTTCGAGTCGTGTTGTCTTAGACTACATGGAATTTATCTATGGTCAGTTGGTGTGTGATCAATAGAGATTAATCTGGTGCTATTGTAAGAGAAATTATATTTCTTTTAGATCTTAATTATAATGTACATGAACACCATTCATTGTATACCAAATGGTCTGGTTAGGTGTGTAAGAGATTACACACCGAGTCATGTGGTTGAGAACTACATGATGTATACCCTAGATCACAAGGTGTGTAAGGAAAAACAATGTGGTTGATTTGTGTTTCCCAATACATGATGAGCTATTTTATCTATCCCATTATGACATGCATACCCATTACACATGTTGTTTTATATTTATCAAAACCCAAACCCTTGTTCCAAACCCATGACTTTACATGGAATGTACATCTAAAACTATACATTGTGAATTTGTGTTCCTTTTATAGAATATAAATAACTATAATATCTACATTACCACTATAATTGTTTCCACTTTTTATACTAAACTTTCCACAAATTTCTTCATTTTTAATGTTTATACCGGTTATATCATATTTTTGGGACTTTCATCATTTGAATACTAAATGGAATCTACTCTCACACATACCTGATTCTCATCAATTATATTACCCATAAAAATGGTTCTATCACACCTTCCAAGTTATATATTTTCTCATCCATTATCCCATATTAGACATAATTATAGTATCATACTCTAAATTTCAACCATGTCCTCTGATCATCACCTATTATTCATCCTCAGTCATTATTAACAACTCATTAACGATATTAATGGATGAAAATGAACAATCAAGGAGTATGGGGAAAATAAATGATGGATAACATGGATTTGGTGGATTAGTAAATTGTCTTTTCATCTTTTTCAATAATAAACCCACCTCAAAAAATTGAATTTTGTAATAATGATGTCTTATAATAATATAAATTAAAATTACATTCACATGAGGATTTCATTTGAAACAATATTCCAATAAAATAATTTTTGACATTAAATGAACATTATAACCACATAAATGATGCAAAAATTAGTTATTGATCTCTCATATATTTTGTTAAATTTTATCACATTAAAGGATAATTAGTGTTGTTGGATTCATTAATTGTCTCCATGAATTTGTTTATAATCTAATGAAGATTCTTACTCACCAATGAAGAAACCATCACAACCATTAATTATACCAATCTATATAAATTTTATGTAAATTTAATGTTTAAAAAACCAAATAGAGGACTCATAAGGGGTATTTTATAATAATTATCTTGATTAAATGGTGTTTTTAATGAGTGGTATGATGTAACCTAGCTCTGGTCATCACAATAAAAAAAACTAATACCTCACATATAGAAAAAAATTTAAAAAAACCCAAATGGAAATTTATTTATCAACACTTCCATTTAAAATATACCACCATTCATGAAATAATGATATTTATTTATTTATTTTAGGAATGTTAAATCTCATCTAAATTTCCAAATTCTTATATTTTCATCCAAGATCATCCATGGTGTTTTCACCACACTTTTATATCAGTGAAACACTTGACAAAAATTCAAATATCATTTTCCAAAGTGGATTTACCATTTTATACCATTTATAGGACCTTAGAAATTATGACAAAAAATTTATACATGAATCAATACCTAAAAAATTACATCATTACCAGATGTGTAACACCCCGAGCTTCCACGATACGATTCTCATTCAATAATGCAATAGCTTGCATTGTACGCAACTTCGAGTTCTAAAACACCGCGACTAATCAAAGTAGCCGTTATGAATAGTAATAACCACTTTTTAAAATTATAGAAATTTTATATTTCAAAATGGACTTCATTTTTGTATTCGTAATATCGAAATTATCCTAAGTTGAATTTTTTGTAACTTTCTGAGAACATCCAATTTTTTTATGAATAGTGAAAAATACATAAAACAACTTTTTTAATCAAATTAATTTATTGTGATAAATTATACTATATAGTGGTTTTAAAGTATAATTGGAATATATTTTTACCATTTTATCCACTGGTGGTCATTATAATTAATTTAACATTGAAATTGGACATAAACAATTGCCAATCTTTTGATATAAATTGTTTCTTAAAAACACGCTATTTGTTGTGACAGCGAGAATTAATTATAAAATTAACTAATGAAACTTATATGTTTGGAATTTTGTAAAATAGACATCATTTTTGAATTTGGAATATCAATTATATCTTAGGGTGAAATTTTGGCATTGTTCTGAAAAACTTCAATTTTTGATGAATAGTGAAACCACTAAGTGGTAGTTAAATAACTGCTTTTTTGTTTAAATGAAATATTACCACTTCTGTGATTTGATTTTCAAAAATCCGACATACATGGTTGTCATTAAGAAGTAAAATGTGGTTCAATTAGATTAAAATAATTTTTTGGTGAATAGTAACTTTTAAGTTCTTAATCGCGATTAGAGGTAATTAGTGTAGTTTAAGGTAAATAATGTTTTAATAATATGAGATGAGCATGAAACTTGTCCTACTCCTATTGGAAGATTCATGGCCGACCAAGACAACCCATGGGTCAACTTGGGGACCCCATGGAGCCACATTAGTTGGAAAATGACATTAATATATATTTATTTAATGTTAAAATTAAATTGACACAAACATGAGTAGTTTTACTAAAACAGTTTTTAAGTGGGGTTACATAAGTCCAAATTTTGACTATAAATATTCATTAGAAAGATAAAAAGATTTACTACATCATAGTATTTTTTTTATAATTTTTAGACATTAAATAAATTAAATTATTTATGACATAATTATGATGCAGCGATGACCTCATTATTTAACGATTTTAATAAAATGAAAAGATAATGTAAAATCCTAGGGCTTAAACTTGTCCAAAGACTATTGGACGGGTATATTTCGAACCCTTATCACCATATACACTAATTATATATAACTGTGGGACCTTTAGAATCCAAAAATCATTGTGTAATAATATAACATTTCAATCTTTCCAAAAGATCCCCTCCTCTCCAATTATAAAAGGCCCCACCTCTCCCACCTTATTCACACCTTCAAGCCATTTGGATCGGCCAACCTCTGCCCAAATACTCTCCCAACTTCCCCCTATTACTCCTAGAAGCCTCACTTTGGGCAGAACTCTTTCCAAGGAAGCCTTTGGCTCAAATCAAAAAGAGTTACCCGATTTTGAGGTAATGTCTTCTCTAATGTTGTTTTGTTTTATTTTTCTTCTCCAACCCCCTAAACTATTTTTATTCATTTCTTTTGTAACAACAACAGTATCCTCACTATACTAGGATGTTGTTATAATAATTATTCGAGCTACACATACACACACCTACATCTAATGGTTAAAGAACATACGGTTTCTGTGGATGGCGAATTTCTGCCTCACGAAACGATGATTGTTCAACACTCATATAACACCTTCAAAGGTGGCCATTAAGATGTCGCTATATTTTTATATGATATAAAATATGTTTATGTTTTACTTATGCTTCTGTATTTATCATTTATGGCATACATTATGATTTCCATTATGGGTAAAATGCGATAATTTCATTTTAGGAAGTGCGGACTACCGCCCCCTCAAAGTGATTTGAATCATTAATGCCATATGTGGGATGTATAAAGGATGTATTGAATGGTATTATACACAATATTATACTGTAACTATATTTTAAATTTGTATCATTATGATTTCATTCCATTAAATACGAAATAGAAATGAAAGTAGCGTTCATGCGTACGTACGGCTTACCGTCTCCATGAACGGTGCATTTCATTTCTTACCTCTAAATGTTACGTGACATTATGAATGAATGTATATACTGTATATATATGATATATATGATATCTACATCATGAATATAATTCTGGATATAATGGATATTTCACCACATGAACAACTTGTAATTATAAGAAGTTTATTTTTGACTCAAGTACCAAAGATCGACAAAAGGACCGTTATTAACTTAAATAATTAAATAATGTTCCTAACACGGTAATAAGGGATATAAAAGGAATAATGAACATGAATAAGGTTCTTAAGTAAATATAAATTAACTCTAGTTTATTATTCAGGAGGTTAAAGAACGGTCGAGTCAGGACAAGACGCAAGGTAAGGGAATTTCTTAACCCAATTTCCATTCTTTGGGTTAATCTCCTACTTTCAAATTATGTCATTATATTATTATGTCATATCTTGTACTTGTACTTTATTTATATGTACTTATAGTGAATACACATAGTATATCTATTTTATTTTAGAAATGATCTTTGTATGGGACTTCGTCTCAATCTCCTTTCATTGAGGCATATTTTATTTTATACACAACTTTCTTTTATACGGTGTATAAACCCCTTTGACTTTTACGTTTATTCAAAAGGAATCCTTTTTATACGAAGAATTTTACTAAACGACAAAAAGGGAATGTTTTACTTTCCGTACTTATGCGGCGACAATGACTTCTCTGCCGTCGTGACCATTATTTGAGTTTCGGCTTCCTCTATAAGCCATCACTTTTTTTAATGAAAAATAAATACAAAGTTTTAACTTGCTTTTATTTTGGTATTGAAAATGGTTTTGAAAGCGTTTTTATTATATCAATGTGTTGTATTGACAATATTGGGATTGAAATGTGGAAATTTTATGTTTCCTTTACGCATGTTTTATGTGATATGATTATGTTATGGTTTATGATATGTTTAAACCTATTCATATGAGGAATGCATTGGACTTAATAAGTGACGGGTGGAGCCCGCTATAGCTTCTCGATGCATCGGCAGGTCTCATGAGACAAACTAGTGTCTTGGCACAAGGCCTTGACAAAATCTTATTTGTGGTCTTGGCACGAGGCCTTGGCTACGTGGTTATGATAGTCTGGCATTATGCATTCCATCATTATGAAAGTGGTTATTGATATTGCATGTGATTATTCGATCAGTAGAATATCCATGTGAATATGTAAATGGCATTATCTCATTTTACTTTTTCCATATTATGTTGAAGTTCATGTTTAAAAGGCTTTTGTTTTAGTTATACATTGCCTTAAATGTTAATGCTTATTTATGAAAGCTTCCGGAATATTGTTATCCTTACTGAGCATCTGAGCTCACCCCTTTCAATGTTTTAATGTTTTCCAGGATGTGAAGAAGTATTTTATGAATGACCTACAGGGATAGTCAGAAGAGGATAGAAGTGTGGACTATGGAGACTATGTTATTATAGTTTTTCACTTTGTGATGTAATGTAAAATTTATGAATGTATCTAGTGTTTCCAAGGCTACTAAACTAATTGGTCTTTCAAGACATGATCTTTTGTGATCATGCCAATGTTACGAACTAATGCACCGACTCTGGGTAGCTGGGGTCGGGGCGTTACAGTTGGTATCAGAGGAAGTTTAGTACAAACCTTGGAAGCTAGATTTAGAGAAACTCTGATTAGAGCACGTAGACCTAAGATGAACATTGAGGATTAGTATAGAAGAAATTCCTAGAATTTTGGTATTGTAGGGATTTTGTGAGTTTTCCGAGCAATACATCCCTGTCTGGATATGAGCAGGTAGAGGCGGCTCTGGCACATATGTTCCTAGGGGTAAAACCCGAAAACACTACTTTGAGCTAGACTCGAACAGGAACTGGTGCACGACAACGAGCCTTGCTGCACTCTTGGTTACGACACTCCCGGGGGATATGCTTAGGATAACTCTCATTTTCTTTACAAATAATTATGAAGGGTTTATGAGTATATACTTCCTCAAAGAAAACATTTTTATGATTATGTATTATATCCATAAATAGTTCAATTTATGTTAAGTGTTTTATAAGTATGGGATTATGTATTTTGATTCATAAACTGATCTAGTTTATGCCATTGTTTAGAAATGGCGCCTAGTGGAAGGAATGGAAACTGTATCAATGCACGAACTCCATATAGGGATTGCCCTCCTGCTCAAGATAATTATTGTGGAGCTGGTGATGCAACTGGTGCCGATCAGCTAATCACCATACTGGGACAACTTACTCAGGTTATGAATAATAACCTTACCCGTATGGAGCACCCTGATCCACAGCGTGGAGGATCAATGTTAGATCGATTCATGAGGCAACAACCACCAACGTTCAATGGGAGTACAAATCCCTTAGTAGCCGAGCAATGGATAAATTCCCTAGAGAAAATATTTCAGGCTTGGGGGAGCAGTGAAAGGGAAAAAGTTATCATGGCAGTTTACCGCCTCACTGGAGATGCTGATCAATGGTGGTCATTGATTCAAAACATGAAGGAAGATGATGAAGTATCAAATATGGAATGGAGGGAGTTCAAAGATCTATTTTTAGGAAAATACTTTCCTCGCGACCATCGAGCAGATATGGAAAGGCAATTTCGGAGTCTGAGACAAAAGGAGGATGAGAATGTCACAAAGTATGAGGCTAACATTACCAAGTTAGCAAGGTTTGATGGAGATTATATACGTAACCGAAGAAGTATGATTGACCATTTCTTTGATGGGTTAAAACCATTCCTCCGTCGATCTTTAGTATCACAAACCTTCTCTTCATACGAAGATATTGTCTCATGTGCTATCAAGATGGAAAAGGAATTCTCTAAGTCTTATGACAACAAAGTAAAGCAAGAGAATAATAGAACGGTGGAACAAGAGACAGATAAAGGGAAAAAGGGAAAGAAGGATTTTCCATTATGTGATAATTGTGGGAAGAATCACCCTGGTACTTGCCTAAAAGGAATGGGAGTTTGTTATAAATGTGGAGAAAAGGGTCACCAGGCTCGTGATTGCAAGGGAAAGAAAGAGGCTATCAAAGTTGAATGATACAATTGTAGAGAAATGGGTCATTATGGAAATGAATGTCCTAAGCGTCAGGGAAAATTACCTCAGAAAAGTCCAAGGGATCAAGGACAATCTTATGCTGTTACTACAGTTGAAGAAGAATAACTAATGTAATGGTGCTTTTGGACTCATGGATTATATTCTGGTTATTAGAATAATGAGATATATATATAAGGATTGTACTGCAGTAATTGTTGATTTCAGTAAGGTTTTTATATTTTTAGTATGTGACAATAAGAGAAAGTTTACTTTGTTTGGGGAATCTGGTAAATTGATTTTGGAATTAAGAGACCTTTTAGAGAAAGTCTGGACAGAGGTATTTTGGATAACTATAAAGGTTAGAGTGGATTAAGTTGACCATGGATAGTATTGTTTAAGGTTAAAGCATTTATGAATATTATTTTTGGAATATTATGATACTATAGTTTTAGGAAAAGGACAACCTGCAGGGTGGGGCATAACCTGTCGCATTGGACAAAGCTGCAGGAATCGAACCCACAATCATAGTGCGACATGCCTTTATTTCCTACCACTAGCCTACAGGAAGTCCCCAGTTATTACAAAATAATTTTACTAATCTAAATGCTATGTTTTAACATTTGGAACCTTATACAATTAGGATAAGTATAATATTTTTGAGTTCTATTATCTTTTTGAGTGAAAGATGAGTTGAAGGTTGAAACTCTAATTGTCAAGCATAAATATATATATACCTATCTCTTATTCAAAGAATAAATTAATTCTTAAACTTTATTAAAGGGATATTAAAACAAAAAAAATGTGTTATCCTAATACCTTATGTCTTGTTGAACTGATGATAATTTAAATCAACATAGATTGAAGGCTTTGAGGCCCTCAATTTAACAGTTGATTGTGATTGATGACCTCAATCACTCCCAACAAATATTTACGTTTTTCCTCCAATTATATGTCTCTAATTGACACCAATGTTCTCCTAATCGAGATCATAATTGGGTGGTGACTTTGTCATTTCCATTTCCCTCTTATTAAGGCTAAATTTTATTAATCTTATTTCCGATGTGGGTTTTCCTCAAAGGTATTTTCTCCTTTCAACCTTTTACATTCAAAGAAAGATTTCAAATTGCGAGGACACAATTTATTGAAGGAGGGGAGAATGTAACACTCCGAGCTTCCACGATACACTTCTCATTAAATAATGCAATAGCTTGCATTGTACGCAACTTCGAGTTCTAAAACACCGCGACTAATCAAAGTAGTTGTTGTGAATAGTAATAACCACTTTTTAAAATTATAGAAATTTTATATTTCAAAATGGACTTCATTTTTGTATTCGTAATATCAAAATTATCCTAAGTTGAATTTTTTGTAACTTTCTGAGAACTTCCAATTTTTTTATGAATAGTGAAAAATACTTAAAACAACTTTTTTAATCAAAATAATTTATTGTGATAAATTATACTATTTAGTGGTTTTAAAGTATAATTGGAATATATTTTTACCATTTTATCCAATGGTGGTCATTATAATTAATTTAACATCGAAATTGGACATAAACAATTGCCAATCTTTTGATATAAATTGTTTCTTAAAAACACGCTATTTGTTGTGACAGCGGGAATTAATTATAAAATTAACTAATGAAACTTATATGTTTTTAATTTTGTAAAATAGACATCATTTTTGAATTTGGAATATCAATTATAGCTTAGGGTGAAATTTTGGCATTGTTCTGAAAATCTTCAATTTTTGATGAATAGTGAAACCACTAAGTGGTAGTTAAATAACTGATTTTTCGTTTAAATGAAATATTACCACTTCTGTGATTTGATTTTCAAAAATCCAACATACATGGTTTTCATTAAGAAGTAAAATTTGGTTCAATGAGATTAAAATAATTTTTTGGTGAATAGTAACTTTTATGTTCTTAATCGCTATTAGAGGTAATTAGTGTAGTTTAAGGTACAAATAATGTTTTAATAATATGAGATGAGCATGACACTTTTCCTACTCCTATTGGATGAGTCATGGCCGACAAAGACAACCCATGGGTCAACTTGGGGACCCCATGGAGCCACTTTAGTTGGAAAATGACATTAATATATATTTATTTAATGTTAAAATTAAATTGACACAAACATGAGTTGTTTTACTAAAACAGTTTTTAAGTGGGGTTACACAAGTCCAAATTTTGACTATAAATATTCATTAGAAAGCTAAAACGATTTCCTACATCATAGTATTTGTTTTATAATTTTTAGACATTAAATAAATTAAATTATTTATGACATCATTATGATGCAGCGATGACCTCATTATTTAACGATTTTAATAAAATGAAAAGATAATGTAAAATCCAAGGCTTACGCTTGTCCAAAGACTATTGGATGGGTATATTTCGAACCCTTATCACCTTATCCACGAATTATATAAGTTTGGGACCTTTAGAATCCGAAAATCATTGTGTAATAATGTAACATTACAATCTTTCCAAAAGAGCCCCTCCTCTCCACTTATAAAAGGCCCCCACCTCTCCCACCTTATCCACACCTTCAAGCCATTTGGCTCAGCCAAACTCTTCCCATATACTCTCCCAACTTCCCCCTATTACTCCTAGAAGCCTCACTTTGGGCAGAACTCTTCCCAAGGAATCCTTTGGCTCAAATCAAAAAGAGTTACCCGATTTTGAGGTAATGTCTTCTCTAATGTTGTTTTGTTTTATTTTTCTTCTCCAACCCCCTAAACTATTTTTATTCATTTATTTTGTAACAAATCCAGTATCCTAAATATACTAGGATGTTTTTATAATAAGTATTCGAGATACACTTACACACACCTACATCTAATGGTTAAATAACATACGGTTTCTGTGGATGGAGAATTTCTGCCTCACGAAACGATGATTGTTCAACACTCATATAAAACCTTCAAAGGTGGCCATTAATATGTCACTATATTTATATATGATATAAAATATGTTTATGTTTTAGTTATGCTTCTGTATTTCTCATTTATGGCATACATTATGATTTCCATTATGGGTAAAATGCGATAATTTCATTTTAGGAAGTGCGGACTACCGCCCCCTCAAAGTGATTTGAATCGTTAATGCCATATGTGGGATGTATAAAGGATGGATTAAATGGTATTATACACTATATTATACTGTAATTATATTATAAATTTATATCATTATTATTTCATTCCATTAAATACGAAATATAAATGAAAGTAGCATTCATGCGTACGTATGGCTTAGCGTCTCCATGAACGGTGCAATTCATTTCTTACCTCTAAATGTTACGTGACATTATGAATGAATGTATATACAGTATATATATGATATATATGATATCTACATCATGAATATAATTCTGGATATAATGGATATTTCACCACATGAACAACTTGTAATTATAAGAAGTTTATTTTTTACTCAAGTTCCAAAGATCGACAAAACGACCGTTATTAACTTAAATAATTAAATAATGTTCCTAACATGGTAATAAGGGATATAAAAGGAATAATTAACATGAAAAAGGTTCTTAAGTAAATATAAATTAACTCTAGTTTATTATTCAAGAGGTTAAAGAACGGTCGAGTCAGGACAGGACGCAAGGTAAGGGAATTTCTTAACCCAATTTCCATTCTTTGGGTTAATCTCCTACTTTCAAATTATGTCATTATATTATTATGTCATATCTTATACTTGTACTTTATTTATGTGTACTTATAGTGAATACACATATTATATCTATTTTATTTTAAAAATGATCTTTGTATGGGACTTCGTCTCAATCTCCTTTCATTGAGGCATATTTTATTTTATACACAACTTTCTTTTATACGATGTATAAACCCCTTTGACTTTTACGTTTATTTAAAAGGAATCTTTTTTATACGAAGAATTTTACTAAACGACAAAAAGGGAATGTTTTCCTTTTCGTACTTATGCGGTGACAACGACTTCTCCACCGCCGTGACCATTATTTGAGTTTCGGCTTCCTCTACAAGCCATCACTTTTTTTTATGAAAAATAAATACAAATTTTTAACATGCTTTTATTTTGGTATTGAAAATGGTTTTGAAAGCGTTTTTATTATATCAATGTGTTGTATTGACAATCTTGTGATTGAAATGTGGAAATTTTATGTTTCCTTTACGCATGTTTTATGTGATACGATTATGTTATGGTTTATGATATGTTTAAACCTATTCATATGAGGAATGCATTGGACTTAATAAGTGACGGGTGGATCCCACTATAGCTCCTCGATGCATCGGCAGGTCTCATGAGACAAACTAGTGTCTTGGAACGAGGCCTTGACAAAATCTTATTTGTGGTCTTGGCACGAGGCCTTGGCTACGTGGTTATGATAGTCTGGCATTATGCATTCCATCATTATGAAAGTGGTTATTGATATTGCATGTGATTATTCGACTAGTAGAATATCCATGTGAATAAGTAAATGGAATTATCTCATTTTACTTTTGCCATATTATGTTGAAGTTCATGTTTAAAAGGCTTTTGTTTTAGTTATACATTGCCTTAAATGTTAATTCTTATTTATGAAAGCTTATGTAATATTGTTATCCTTACTGAGCATCTGATCTCACCCCTTTCAATGTTTTAATATTTTCCAGGATGTGAAGAAGTATTTTATGAATGACCTACAGGGATAGTCCGAAGAGGATAGAAGTGTGGACTATGGAGACTATGTTATTATAGTTTTTCACTTTGTGATGTAATGTTACATTTATGAATGTATCTAGTGTTTCTAAGGCTACTAAACTAATCGGTCTTTTGAGACTTGATCTTTTGTGATCATGCCAATGTTACGAACTAATGCACCGACTCTGGGTAGCTGGGGTCAGGGCATTACAAGATGTCTCTTTAGACACTTCATGTTCATGATCATTCCTTTTAGTAGCATAATTTTTTATGAAATTTACATCAGCATTCTAAACACGGTATTCTAAGAGTTCTCTCATCAGTTTATGGATATGTTCATATATTATATATTCATGTATTCAAGGTTATAGGAGGATCTGGTTGAGAATATATAGCCCATTCTGGAATATATCTAATGAAACCACATATATGGGATGTTTTCCAATAGAATATTTTGGACATGAGACATGAAGTTTCTTAGGACTATTATTTCTCAACATGAAGAAAATATTTAACTATCAATTATTGAGTTAGATGTATCTTCGATAGATACCAATAATTTTGTATATATTTATACATTCATTGGTGTTTCATGTTATTATCATTTTTGTTTCATAAATTTCTTTTGATTTTTAAACCTTATATATCCTTTACAAGGAATTATCAATCTATCATATGGATATATTAATTTATTGAATTGTTTAATTAGATAATGTAATAGTAGATAAATACCCATTTTCATATTGTTTGTAATTAGGGAGCCATGTTTTAGTTCATATATGATGGATCTGGACTTGATATGAGTATTTTTAAAAAAAATTAATGTTTATTTATCTTCTATAATATATAGATGTAATGTCTTCATGGGTGAAATTTTTTCACAAATTTTTTTTCATTGTTGGGGGTGGTATTTTACTTTAATATATGATGTACTATCATATCAAAGGGAATCTCATGGTCTGCAATGATTAAAAGTACCTCTATTATATATTCTCTTAATATTATTTGAATCAATGCTAATTGAGGTGGATTGTGTTGTTAATTTGTTATGACTCTAAGATAACCAAAACACTATGAATTAATTTTAATATATAATATACTAAGCATAATTTAATGTAGATGTGTCTCTCAAAAGGAATAGAGATGTGTATAGGATGATGTAGTTGGTTATATCTTTATACCTATATGGGGAAGAAACTAATCATACAATTATCTTATATTACATGCATGTGAAATAACTATTGATGTTAGCGGTGGACTTATAGTAAGTATATATTTATGTGGAAGTGTATATAGAATATGTAGTCTATATAGATTATACTGAGTAGTGGTTAGAGGATGATCAACCTTGTTTTTTTCTTTAGGGGAATAATTTTGTTCACAAGTGGTGTGTAAGGTGGTTCATAATAGGTTTCACAAATCACCTCTATCTAGGAATCATATTATTTATATTATATAACATTCAATAATGATTTAGCCCTAGGATCCCTAGATAAATATGTCAATATAAGATTTTTGTAACTATTCTGGATCTAACATAGTGTAAATTTCATGAATCGAGATCAAACATTTCTCTTGCTACCATTGGATATTCTTTAGTGAATTTGGGAAGAGATTTAGATGGATTTTGTTATTATTTTCCTTGAGATCAGGGAGAATTTGAGTCTACCATGGTGATTTGGATTAGTTAATGAAGATCAATTATTTTTTGTTGATCAAGGAGTCAAGTTTTGTGGATTCTTTATTGAGGAAATATGTTGATGAGGTTATTTTTTTCTTTATAGGGTTTCCATGATAATCATATTTGAGTTACATCTTCGATTAACGTAATCAGTATGGAGAATATTAAAAAACTCTCTAGGAACATTTATTTTTCTTTAATACTTCATTTCATACGTAGATGGTTGGTCAGAAAGAGTATAAAATACAAACACAAAAAGACATGTTCCATGCATGTATTCAATATTATTAGAGGTTAAAAGGGTGAAGAATTTATGTTTGGTTGACTTTTCCTTTAATAATAGATATTACATATCCATTTTTATAGCTTTTTTCAAGGAATAATAAGGGAGGTATTGTAGTTATCCAATTTTTTGGAAAATTTTTGAGTATCATCATGTTTTGGACCAGATTTGGAATAGAGCATGATAGAAAAAGGTATATGTTTTTTTCAGTGAATTATGGATGCCCAAGATCAGACAATTAATTTTATTGATTGGAGTAGGTGGACTTTATAAATCATGATTATTGATCATGTATTCATGGAGTTTTCTCCCCGTCATATAAAATAATGGTTTGATCAAGTTATCACGCTTTATCATTAATTCATTATACTTTTCATGGTGTTTTAATATCTGAGAGAGGATAGATATCAGTTATCTCTTCCTACAAAGATATATAAGATTTATGATTATTTTTATGATTCATAGTATTAATGATGTATTTACAATTCTATCATTCATTGATTGAGCACAATAATATATTGAGGTGGATTTGCATTTTTGGAACATCCTATGAAATTTAATGGATTTATAAGGTTATGTGTTCATGTTATTCCTTTTAATATTTTATTAAGGAATAATTTCTTAGAGGATTTAATAAGTGAATTTCATTCACTAATGCATAGTAATTTATTTATATAATTATTTTTTTTATCTTTTTCTTATATGTATGAAGTTTATTCGTATTTATTATGACATTTTTATGCCTTTGGAAATGGTGAGATTCTTTTTGGTGTACAATATCAAGGGATTTTGTGTTATAATTTTGTTCCATTTACATCATTGGGGTTTTTTAAGGATATAAAATTTTTTATTGGTATCTAATATAGATTTTTAGACTATATATGTCCATTAATTTTGTGTTTATTGGTTGTTAGATGGTTTTCAGTAGAGTATAGAGGATATTTAGAGGTAAAAAGTAGTGTTTGTGATTCTTAGTGGCTAAAATGGGTATGATGGAATCCATTATGTCATGTTGGATACAATGTTTAGGTTATTTCTGTGATTAGTTGATTGTTTTTTTGTGAAGTTAGGGTTCTAAAACGACCATTTTGGGAAATCCTACATTGTGATGGTTTATTTATTATAGATTTAAGAATTTTGGGGGGTGTGAATAGTTAGTTAAGTCACCATAAGCTTTATTAAATGCCAAAATTCTATTTTTTGGTGATTTATTACATGTTAATGAGAATTATATATCATGTTTGAGACACGTAGACTCAATGTAAATAAATATGTTGGATAATATATACCGAGTTTTTTAATGGATTCGAGTCAGCGTAGTAGGCTAAAATGATCATGGATGAATCCATTATGTCGAAAAATTTCTCAATGTTTCAACCATTACTGAAATTTTAGTGAAATTTAAAATATATTTTCCTTTTTAAAAACTACAATCCTTAGATATTATTTTAATTTGATCATTTATGTTGTAGGCAAGGAATCCCCCCAAAAGTTTATTGAATAAATTTTATTATAAATTCAACCCCACAACATTATTTTTCTTCAGAGTATTAATCTTTTATAATACATATTGAGAATTGGATATCAATTTAAATTTAAATTAGTGTTTTTTGTGGATTTTAACATTCCACTTTTTGTAAACAATTTATACTTGATCTGTGGATCAATTTAATTCCTTCTATCCTTGTCCTTATCTATTTCCATCATTTATCTTCCATTATTCCTTCTATAAATTCTATAATATGTTTTATGTAATTTTTTTGTTTTATGGTAATGGTTTTAATGGATTATGAAATTTCATAGGTTTTTGAAAGTTTCTCTTATGATCTTGGTGGTTTTTAGTCATCAATATCTTTTCATCATTTTTAGAGACTTTTTATATTAATTTAATACACGGTATTCAAGTTATCTTTTATTAGATTTTAGTTTTAAATATAGAGTTAACATGAATGTGTTATTAATAATCAATTAGATTAAATTGACCTAAGGATATTAATGAAATAGTTGCATATAATTGGAATGTAATAGTGAATCTAATATTCTTTATATGATTTCACAATTATTTCATTAATCCATTAATAATCTTGATACCGTGATATTTTATTATTATTTCTAATATAATCATAATTTTTAGAAATGATTAATAAATATAAAGATAGAAACGAATACAAAAATATATAACTATATAATTGATTTTTTAAATTTTTGGGCAAAAAGATGAAAAAAAATTAAATTATAAATCAATGTGAGTGATTTTTGTTTTTTTAATTTAATACTTTTTATTTTAACTTTTATATATTCATATTAGTCTTGATACACTTGGTTTTATATAATAGAAAATGGTTTGATGATATAACTTTTTGGTGGTATATGGGTTTAGTTGATGTGAGATAGAGTATTTGGGGTTGTGAAATTGGTTGAATTAATGTTGTGTTTATTGGTATAGGATAATTAGGTTATTGATGTAGTCATATAGTTCCATTTATGTGTGGTTGAGTTAATATTGGGCTTAAAACTTGAAATAGTACTAAATGAAATGATTAAATAAAAAATATACTGATTAGATGAAAGTGGGATGTGTTATGTCAATATTGGGTTGTATAATTAAAGAATTATGTGGTAAGTAAATGAAATCCTATGAATAATTAGGTGAATATAATTTTTAATAAATTATAAAAAAATACTTGTTAATAATAAATTAAAAATAAAATTAATGTTCTGTAATAAATGAAAATATGAATTATTTGAAGATGTAATGGTTGTGTAAATTTGTTGTGTATGGAAAATTAATAAAATGTTTGTCATGATTATAGTGAAAATAATTAATATACTTTTAATAAAGTTACTAGAAATAATATAATGATATAATGACTATGAGATTAATAAAGGTATATTATGTGTTCATTAGGAGGTTATAGTGTGGTGATTATAGTGTTGGTTTAGGTTGTGTATGGAGGTGAAAATAATATTAAGGTACTATATTAATAGTTTTTCATGATTTTTTATCTTGTTAGGTAGTAAACTATTAGATTAAGATTTGGGGATATTATATAATCTTGCTATTGTTTTATGTTTTCATGCACTTCCACATGAGTTAATAGATGTGTCAAATTCCCTTATAATATTTTTGGTTTGGGGTATACCCAAAATAAATAAGATACAAGTGATATTGATGATTGAATACTCCCCCTTCCTTCCTCTCTCTACCAGATATAGTATAGGATGGGATGACTTGATGAAATAGTAAGAGAAATTCATTTGGTTATATGGGTGTGAGTTGGAGACGTATATAGGAGGATGGAACTGGGTTGGTGTCAATCATGTTCAACTTCTCTTCTATTATATGATATGTGGTAGTGGAAGATATGGGGATATATTATAATGTTATATAGGTTTATTGTTATGCAGTTTCGTATTTAATGACATTAAATAGATATTTTTATATGTGGACATTATAATGATATAATAACCATGAAAAAATTATTTGGGGCATTGTGGGGACTATTTAGTTAAGTAGTGGATCTAAGTAAATATATCATATATTTTCGTGATATTATATTCCTGTAATTGGGTGAGGTTTTAAAAGAGTTGGACTTATTGAGGTTAGGGAAACAATTTATTTTTTTAGGGATTGAGTTTAGATTATTTTTTATTAATTGATGCATTAATATGGTTGTTACACGTTTACCTGATAATTTTTCAGAGGATCATATTGATTATACATGAACGCTCACCCATACTATGTATATTATTTATACATATATATTAGATGAAGAAGGTGATTATTTTTGGACTTGGTAACTCATGAAGTAGAGTTATTTGGGGTTTTCCAAGTCATTATCATAATAGTTTAATCTTTTTGAATTTCATTTGTGAGATTAAATTTTATTTATTGAATTATATGCATTATGATATTGGTTTTATTTTATATTATAGAGTTGATGGGTTGTTTAAAAAATGTTCTTTTGATTAATAAGGTCAATTCCTCCTATATGTTTATTTGATACTCAATGTTCTAGCCATTATCCCATAGAAAATTAGAGGTTGGATTCATGGGCCATAATTGTCTACACTACCGGACTAGGATGTGTTCTAAAATGGAGTTATCATGACCTAGATTACACATCCTTATGTCTTGGATCCTGCTTAGAGGTTGTTTAAAAGATTTTAATTAGATAATCTATATTAATCCCATCCTTATTTATTGTTTACATAATTAGTATCCAACAACTTATGTCCACAAAATCATGACATTTCTAGGTTTTTATTTTTGTCTGCTTACTATTGTATCCTTCTATTATGGGAAAGTAAAGGGTTTTTCTTTGTGTTCATGAGGTAATGAATATTTTCACTATTATTATTCATTATTTTCTATTAGGGAAGTTTCTTGAATAACCTTTCCTAGTATATAAAATATTATAATATTTTAGGAAGTAGTATTTATTATTCCATTATATTTTTTGTTTAGCATAACTTTCAACATGGGTCACCTTATCTTTCCTACGATGACTTTATATACAATAGTAAGTGAGATATGGGATATGGGGAAAATAAATTGAAATAATATGTTTTTAAAAAATAATAGTTTTGAATTATTTCTTCGTATATGGTTTAATTTGAAACAAATATGGTTTCTTTATTTTGTAATTAGGCCAAATAAATTCCCTTTCAAATAATGTTAATTTATTATAATTGATGTCAAAACATTAGTTGATTAATTTGACATACACTAAACTTCTTTTTTATGAACCTATTATGTGACCATATTCTTACACAGTTTGTTGATTATGGAATACATATATTAATGGGAAAAGTAACATTTTATGGGTTTATTACCATAGTTAGATATTATTATGTAAATACATGAATTAACCATGATTTATTATTATAGATAGTATTATAGATTGTGTTGAATGGCCTTGATGAGTGGAAAATGGTTATACATAGTTACTCTATCTAACTAATATATATTTAAACATAAACCCATATATATATATAGTAAAGTGATAATATGGGGGACCACACCTCCAATTTATATGATTACCCTGGTTGGATGTGCACGTGTAGTATTATTCCCTAAATACAGGTGTATTGAAAACTTATATTATTATGATGGTATTACTCTTTATATAGGTTGTCTTTTGTGAATTCCATTAACATCCAAAAGGATGTATTGTTGGGTTTTCATCATAATCCTGTATAGAACATATAAAACAACATATTAATAGTAAAATTGTTTTAATATAGTACCTAGGATATGAACTAATTATTTCCAAAAAATAATATCCATATCTTTATATATATTATAATTCTTATGCACTACCTTTTCCTTATGATAATTTTTTATGTAATATTATATAAAATTACAAAAAAATAGGTGTTTGGATGTTACAACCTACTAGGTATGATATACTCACACCCTATATTTGAATTTTTGGGGTTATGTATTGATCACACATTACATGATTTGGGGGAGGTAAAAGAACTAAACTATAATGGAATATAATGCATAAATTATGGGGTACAAAATTATATTTTTATAATTTTTTTGTATGACTTGTTAGGAATCATTGGGGCTATCAATGAGTTCTATTTTCATACAATGTAATACATGAATCTTATCAATACAACATTATTTTTCCTTTTTCTCAAATAGTAATGAAATTTGAGGATATTGACTACCTTAAAAAATTATTTTACTCTAATGGTATATATATATAAGGGTTTAGTTATGTGAAAATATAGTTATTCCAAGCACCCTTATGTCATATTAGTTTTCTTACATGGATAATATGTGATAATTTTTTCCCTATTGGTGCATTGCATTTAATGTTCATGTAGACATGAATAGGTTTATATTTAAAAAACCAAAATGAGGTAAGCCCTATCCTAAAAATATTTTCTCCATCCTCTATTTTTTATAATGTCCTCTAGAGATTGAGAAGTGATCTTGAGTTGGTTTTATGAACTAGCTTATATGCTATTTGGGTATCTAGATAAAGGTATTAAAAAAATGGTATAACATCCCACTAAGGGAAATTTATTATTGGACTATCCATGATATAGTACTATTATGAGTCCTGATTTAATTAATAAAGATTCATTGATAACATAAATATAATTGAATCATGAGTTACCAAGGTTTTTTGTGTCTAATCTTGAGTCAATTCTACAGTTTCAATTCACATAAAACATTATTAGATGTGTATAGGTTGGATTTTGTTAGATCACATAACATGTTTCATGATTTTGTTTCATTTTTATGTTATTTTTGAAAAAAAGTTATAAGTTTATATTAACTGAAAAATATATAATAAATATATTTGACTTTAATATTAATTTATTAGTGATGGATAGTTTTATATAGCATATTAATTGATTCAATTGATTCTAAAAAATTTCTTTTATTGTTATTATTATTTATCCTTTTTTATATTTTTTATTAAAATAATATTTTTATTTTATTTAATACACTGATCAAAGCATAAATTGATTTTATAAAAATGGAAATATGTGTGATATAGGGGAATGTGATTTTTCATTATTTTTGTTGTATTGAAATAATTTTTGAATGTTGGATACATTTTAAAGGTTGTCCATACATGAATCCCCAATTTATTGTATAGTATTCCACGAAATTGACTTCTATAACCTCTATATGAAGGATTAAATTAGTAAAAACTATCTACTAAACCCATTATTCAACATCATGTCCTTAAGGAAATTATATATTTTTGTTAAGCTATAAGTATGATAAGACCTTTATATGAAGAAAATTTTGTTGATGTAAATTGGGATTTCCAATTCCATATCTACTACATTTAGTAGTGATATATCTCTATATGACGTAGATGAGTGTGATGAACAAATTCATCAAATAAATGAAAATATTAAGACTTGAAAACAATATCACGTTTTTTAATTGAATTTAATGTCTAAAATAGTATCTTGTCACTAGTGATATATGATGATTGATGAATATAAGGCTCAAGAACTTACATTGAAAGGATATCAAGGGATATTTTTTGAACAGTTATATCCTAACCATCTTTATTGAGAAATATATTTTTAATTTTTAGGTTGTTAACAAGGATCGATGAAGATAACTAAATATGAAAATACTTTTATTGATCTTATTTTTTCTAGAAATATATGTAGAGATAATGAATAAATGGCTTGTAGATTCCAAATGGGTTTGAAATAATTTATAGAAACCCTTATAATGAAGATTAAACTATCCATTTTACAAAAATTGGTGAAGAAGGATATTTTAGTTTCCATAGGTTTGAAGGTATGTACATTAATTGGTTATCCTTTATCATAATTTAGAATTTTTCTTATACCATATAGTGTTATAAGAGAGAGTTTTCATTAGATTATGAGTAGGGTTGGATCAATCCTGATTGTTAAGGGTAGTAGGTAACTACCATCCCCTATTGTAGGAAGAAGTCATGTTCAACTTCATCTATCTGGACACTTAGTAATTACAGTGCCTAGTTATCTTTTTAATGTAATGCAATGCTGCGTATGTGGATTTTATTATATTATACAAAGTTTTAATAAGATAGGGGTTATTTGAGGGTATTAGAAAGAATGCTTAGTAGACTCAAGTTTACCATTCCTAGTCGAGTGTACAATCTGTTAGAGGAATCCAGCCACAAATAGAGAAATATGTATTGATAGGTAAATAAGTAATTTAGATTAAAATTTTATCTTATCTTTCATTAGGTATAGTATATAATTGTTAGGGATATATTTAGGTTATATGTGGGGTATACATAGTAGAGTATTCCATCATTAATGTTATATAAGGGACATCTATTGTGTGATGTATTATTATAGTATTGTCTATTATTACATTTTCTTTTATTGATATAAAATCATTTCATTAATTTATATGAAAAAACTATATTCTCTCATTAAATGTAAATTTAATTTATAATATAGGATAATTAGCGTAGAAAATTTTCTATTTTAGTGAGTCAAAAGGAGTACGATATTTCAAATTTGTTCAATTCGGATATAAAAATTTAAGAATCCCTTTAATTTCAATTTTCATGATGTAAAACCATTTTATGTTATTTATTGTTATAAATGTTAATAAAGTTTTAAGCCCATTAAAGATTTATTAAGGGAGTATCTCTTTCTCTTATCAAATTAACGATTAGAAAACCATTATAAGTGACTGGGAATACAGTTATAGTATTTTGGAATATAATAAAGAGTATGTATAGGATATACCTAAAGAAATTGATAGAAATTTACATGGTGTGGTTAAAAATGTCTAATCATCGTACCTCTAGTGGTTAATATTCATTAAATGTGTTCAATAATGAATTTTAAGGGTTAACTTTGAAGTGAGAAGTTCAATTTTATAAAAAATTAATTCTTTTAATAAAAGAAAAATTCATTCCACCAGACCACATGTGTCAGATAATGAATAAGGATCTACCATTATAATCAATAGAGATTAATGATAAGGGGTGTTTTCAACCATGTGATTAACCATATGGAAATATATTTCACTTTATCGAGAAGTATAATAAAGGTATATGGTTTTTTATGGTCTATCAAAAGATAAATTCATTAATGATTAAGAATTTTTTCTCCCATTAAAACAAAATCCTGAGGTGTTAGTTGAGGTTTTAGTAAACATGAATGTTTTTCCCACTCCTGGTAATTATAATTTATGAAGATAAAATTTTAAGAATAAAAATAGTATAAAAATTAATAATCATAGTGGAAATTTATCTATTTAGAAGATGGCGTGTACTTATATTTTAAATAGAACAAGAATAATACAAAATATAATGATGCAATGGGGTCATTATTTCGGTCCATAAACCTATAAATATTATATATAGTTATCACAATTCTAAATAATGGAACTCTTCACTTATAATCAAAATCTTCTGCAAAATCAATAACCATATATTGAGGAATCGTGTTCTAAAACTCCAAAAATTATTCAATCAAAAAAGACCATAAAAACAGTTCCCATCCCTAGACATTGACAAACATCAAAACCCAAAATCTATATCATTGATCACCCTTTTAATCTTACTATCAGAATCATATATATACTTATCGCTAATCCATCTTGGAACAATAAGATTAAACATATTATTCCTAATCTAGGAAACGATTTGATTACAAGCCAATTAGTCGAAAACCATTAAAATGGGAAACCTAATGATTTTTTGAGAATCCAAAAAAAACAAAATCTACATAATCACACTAGAAACTAACATAATAATAAGATATAAAGTCACTAAAATATTTAGAAACCTTAAATTTTAGCATTTTATTGTGATAAAATATCTATTCATTTAAGCCTCAATCTTCTATTAATAGGTGTACTTTTCCATAAAAAATAACATTAGTAAACTCATATATCTTTAGGTATAGATATAAAAACTAAAAGTCTTACTATTTCTTCAAAAAAAATCCATTAAAATTAGTTCAGGTGACTTCATGATGTTTTAGATATTCATGGTTAATAATAAAATCACCACTAACAGATAATTTGTATGTTAAAACTATAAAAAATTGATCTATCGAAATATCATGTAACTGCAAGTGATATATTATGTGTGTTGTGAGTTATCAAAACCAGGAATCCATAATATGCTATTTTAAAAAAAATAACATATAAAAATTATCCTTATTCTTGAATTGATGATTAATATGGTAAATAAAATCAGTGAGTTGGTTTTCAAGGATTGATTTGTGATTTGGTTACTGTCAACATTGAGTTATACATGATAATATTTTAAAAAATACTTCTCTATTCCATTAGGTCCACTATGATTATATTTTATTTTTTACTATTTTGAGATATTCCATTTCAATGTTTATAGAATTAATGAATTAAATATATCCACCTTCATAGATACATTAAAATTGGTCAATTTGGATGATATTATAAACTATTATTATTCTATGAAATATAATTGTATTCATATTGAGGTAATTTTACAAACCATATAAGTACATTGGGTATATGGTAAACCTTTATAATTATCCTTTAAGAATCAAGAATTTGAATATCTCGAGAATTTTTTCTCTTAGTTTGGAATATTAGTTTATCAAAAGATGATGGATATGGTTATGTCATAGAATGTTCCCAATAATGTATTTGAAATTCAGAGATATTTTTGGATTCTATTATATTACCATCACTACATTAAATATTTTTCTAGAATTTATAATGTAATAAATACCTTAATGAAATATGGATTCAAATATATTTGATCAAATAAATATAATTTTTTATTTTTAGATTTAAAATAATGATACCTATATATCATAACCTAATATTACCTCATATTGGTGAGGGTTTTGAGGTTTTATATTATTCAATATCAATATTTATTGGTTTTGTTCTTATATTTTAAATTTTAGGAGATAAATTAGGGTTTAAAATATCTTCATCATTATGAAAAATACTATGTGGAACATGACTTAAAATAACCTTTGGTAAAATATTCAATAATCATATAGATGTAGTACCACTTCAATTAATGATTTGTGGTATAATCATATGAGAAGATTATATATTATACATTATCATGGTTAGGTTTAATACAAAGGCATGGTTTGTGGATAGAATATTCCTTTGATTTTATTTTGATAAAATATAGGATCCTATGAAGGTGAACAATTTTTATAATTTTTTAGTTGAAATACACAACATCAAAAAGCAAAATATGGAAGTGAGTAATAATTATTTATGACATTTTTTTACTGAACTCTATTAAGATATTAGTTTGAATTTATAATTTATGTGTCTATTCCATATTATTTTGTTGTCATTTATTATGGATTGAGTATAGGATTCCAATATTTTTATCAAGAAATGAATATTATTTGAGAAACCATCGATCATAGTGAGATACCAAAAATTTGATTTCTAGATTATTTTTATTTTTATTATGTTTTTGGTATAATATGAGTTTATATTAGTATATGGTAGAATTGATAAAATAATTATCATAAATCCAAATTTTGTTTATTAATATATTAATTTAATAAATATATCAAGATATATATTGAAATATTTTTTAATCTTAGTAGAAATAATATATTCATAGATTCTTTGAAATGTTTTTCACTTTTCACTGGGTTAAGGTTGCCCACTAATTTCTTTCTGGTGCCTCACAAATTCTTTTACTACCAGTAAATAAATGAGAAGAGACAATCATGGAAATTGTAAACATCAACCCTCAATCATTGAAATCACATAATTTTGAATGGTTTATAGTTGATATCATAACCTAGATGACTCATTTTAATTCTATTAAAGATATTTATTCCATAGATTAATGAGAAAAATTATATTTTCATAAGATTTTAAACATTCATGGGTTTTCAGTGGTTATTTTTTATTGGTACCTTAGATTTATGTCCAGGTTTAATGAAGTTACGCAGTGAGCTATTGGTACTCAATTAATGTTTATTATAGCTTAACACCTCTATATTGATGTTTAATTTGATATAAAATCCTCATATAGAGATATTTAATAGGACTAACCACACATTCAAAAATTTACTTTAGTATAAAAAGAAATATATTGTGGTATCATATCATATATTAGAGCATTAAAAACAAATTGGATGAAAAATATTCATACCATGTATTGATATTTAATAACATTTTCTAGGTTATAATAGTCCTCTTGAAAATAAATAATAGAGAAGGTGGATATAGTTTTTAGGTATTATTTTTTTGTCAACATGTAAATCATGTTTAAACAAATGTAATGATTCTTGTGTTATTCTTAAATGAAATCATGAAACGTGTATGTGGATGAAGTTTCACTAATCTACAACTTTCTAAATGTTATTTTGAGATGTTAAAGGAGATATTAGAGAGATTTAAAGTTGCCTAAAATAAAACTATGTGAATTGTCAAATTTTCTATTCTGTAGTAGGAGAGCATAAAATGGTAAAGGAAATTATCTTACACATAGGATCCATATCATATGCATAATTTAATTGAGCTATGTAAGGATAATGTATGATAATTTAGTGGGTGATGAAAAATAGAGAATTAAAGTATCTTATATGGATGATAATTCTTATATACGAGAACATCATGCAAAGTGAGTAAGACATTTCATCTATATATAAGTGAATTGAGCTACATGACACGAATGTAAGACATTTTTTCAAGAACAGAAAAATGTTAAAAGAAATTTTCCGTTATGATTAAAAATTTACATAAATATATGATATTTGTGTATTGTTTAAGGAAATTAGTCTATATAGAATATAATTTATATATGAAAGTTTCAATTATGATTTTTTTTAGATTTTATAATTTTATAATGTTATAATTTTAAAAAAGAAGATATATTCGGTGTATGAATATTCAAAAATTTATAATTCATATGAGATAAGTGTAAGTAATTTTGAGGGATTTTATGATATTTTAATACTTGTATGATATTTAAACTTAGGGAAATTTAGAGGAAATAATCGACCAAATATGGTAATGCAATATAATATGGGATTTTATGTTTCTAAATATCATAATTAGATCACAATGATTCTTTGATTTTTTTTAAAATATGTAAAAAAGAAGATTCACATGGAGTCATGCTCCAAATATTAAGAATTATCTATTACTTGGATTTTTTTAAACTAATCCATATTTGGAATTTATTTTAATAATGTAGAGTCAATATAATAATAAAACTAATAACATAATCAGTCCTTCAGATGTGTTTTTAGGGATAATTGATTGGAGGATTAAAATATTAAAAATAAAGTGAAAATAAAGTGAAATTTTTACAAATGTATATCTCATGGATTTTGAATTAATAAAAAATCTTGATAATAAGAAATATTTGTTTCACTTATTTGATGTAATCCAAGCATTACAATCATAAATATTTCATAGATTTTAACATTCTCCCAAAAAATTCATCTCTTATAATATTCTTCTAATAAAAACCCATTTTAAAAAATTTAATCATAAATTATAGAATATGTAACATAATAATGAGTGATCATATATTCTGAATTGGTAATCAAAGGAGATATCAATTGATGATCATAATTTTGCATAAAAAATCATAATTTTACAAGAATATGATCAAAACTATTTAATGTTAAACCAAATCAACAAATTATAATTAAATATGATTCATTACAAAAGGATTTATTATAAAAAACCTAATTCATTATTGTGTGGAATCAATAATAATAAATAATTAGGTAGGAAAACATATATAAATAATAAGGCATACATTTTTTGAAAAACACATAAGCATAGAATATCATTTCCTTATTTAGGGATCACTTCCAAAACTATCTTAGTGGGCATAGTCCTATAGTGGACTGGGTAAACTCCATATTCCATTATTTCCTTATTCAAGGATATCTTCTAAGAATACCATAGTGGAAAAATTCCCTTACTGGACTATGTCAACACTCTATTTCGGTCAATATTATCTCATGAGATATTAATCTTTACCAAATTCATTGGAGGGATATATAATTATGGCCCCACCCATGACAAAACCAAATCCATAAATATGTATTCCATAAGACTATAACTACATCCATCATAACAAATTTGCATAACCTGTGGAAAATAAATATGGATTTTAAACATCTATTCATTATATAATCATAAGTAATCAAGATAATTGATGTGAATTGTATCATGAAAACATTCAATATCACATCATATATTAATTAACATGTGGGAAATAAATGATTTTAATTAAATAATCCTAATTACATTATAATCATAGGAATTCCATAAAAGTGGATGGAATCGTAAGATTATATTCCTAGTGAAGCATAATAATCATCAAATAATGTTGACATTGATTAAACATACCATTAAAATAACATTCAAAACATTCTATGAAAACATAAGAAAAATAACCTTTTCTTTTGATAACAATTTAAATAAAAAATTACTTAATATTGAAAAAAATATATATTTCTTTGAAATAAACCTTGTAAAAATATAAATTAATCATTAAATAAAAAATACTCATGAAATTAAGAAATTTCATATGTGTTGTAATCATTAATATAAAGATTTAATACACAATTAATTATTAAAAACCATAAATAAAATTTTGGGAAAAAATTTTAAAAAATAAATAATGTGGTTTAACATTACTTTAAATAATAATTTCATCATATAAAATAAAATTCTTGAAATATTTTTAAATGACATAGAAATGAGATAAAATGTGCATCGCCCAAAAATGAATTAAGGTTGGATTTTCATTAAAATATTTTCATAGTTATTTTAACCACCAAAGAGTGCATAATTGAATGATGACATAAAAATTCCATAAATAACTATACAATAATAAAATATATGTGTGTTTTAATTGATAAAGATAATTTAATTTTTCCAAAGGATAATCTATCATAAACAATCATAATTAAAAATGATATTGCAACTTAATCCCTTACCTCTTATAATTGCATGCTTCGTACAAGTTCAGAAATCATATATATTAAGTAAATATTTATTATAAATACTTTATAAAAATATATTTATACATAAATTGATATATACCATTCCATTACAATTTTCAATTAATCTTTTATTTATAATTATTTATTAAAATGATCATTCAGGTGAAAAACTATAATTTTTTCTATGCATGTTTCGGTTTGATAGTTTTGGTTGTTGAATATTGGATGAAAATTCATCATCTAAAAAATATTAATAATATCATTAATATCATATTTATTAAATATATAAAATTTTATGACTTCCACTATAATATGGTGTTGAAAAATGGCTTACATCACTACATAGATAGGATAGTTCATACGTATGCACGAGTGATTTTCCACTTTTGTGTAGATGTAAAAAAATAAATTTAATTAATAATTAAACAATAAAAAAATTAACTATATCGTATATATTCATTAAATAAATATTTATTACAATCCATGTAACTATGAAATGAAAAATATATCACATCTCTTTGTGGATGAGTTGATACACATGTACTGATAACCGATATTATCATTTTCTAATAGAAAAGAAAGAGTAATAAAATGGTTATAAAATTAAAATAAAAATATATTAGTATGGTAATGATATGATTTCACAATGTTAATATTTTTATGTAACATTTTGTGGATTTTTAGAATGAAAAAACTTGAAAAGGGTAGGTAAGAACATATGCAACCTCTTTGCGTATCATTCTTTTAAAATCACTATAAGGAATCTTGTATGAGTTTTTATGGAAAAACCATAACCTAAAGATATTCTATAATAATTTTGGGATATTATTTTGGTAAATATTGGTTGTGTAATTTTGCTCATTTTTTGTGGAGAAGAGATGAGAGGAGGTTCTTTTTTATAAGTGAGGTGAGTGGGAACATTATAATTACATAAAAAAATTAAAATATAATATAGTAATGTTGAAGTAAGGGGCAGATGAGGAAGATAAAATTTAATGATAATATAAGGATGGTTATAAATATATTCAACCATAAAAATTAATTCATTTTTATGATATAATTTAAATATTGTCTATTAATTTATCCCCCTCGTTAACCCTTTTTAACCATAAACAATGTAAAAAAATTAACAATGTTTCTGTTAATTATAGAAAAAAATTAAAGTCAAATAATTTGAAAATTTTTATATTATGACTTTAAATATGGAAATAGTTTTAACAAATTCTATTACTATAAGGGGATGAAGTTTATATAAAAATATGTATACAAAACCCAATAAAACATTGTTTCTTTTAAAAGCATTTTTAAGAAAGACATTAAATTTAATCCAATTTGATTCCTACTAAAAAATAATTGAAATATAAGATATTTAATTAAATATTATAACTTCAAATTTCATTTAGATAATTCATTAATTGTGATTTAATTGATTTGTTTTGGTAAAAAGACATTGTGATCATAAAACAAGTTTTTATAAAAAAAATATTTCTTTTTAACCTAGTACTATTTTATTTTAATTTATAATCACTAAATAACAAATCAATTCATTTTATACATGCGTAAACAATAACATACCATAGTTTAGTGATTTTAATTAATTTTTAATTAATACATATAAAAAATAACAATGTATTTAAAAACATTTATTTAAGATCAATTGTAAATCCTATGTTAATTATGAATTATTGTAAAAAATTAAATTTCATTTAAATACCATATAATGCTCTTCATTTAATAATGTATAAGTATTTTTAATATTACAAAAATATAAATAGGGGATTTATTGTTGGTGTTTTAATGTATTTTTTTAAATCGATGTTAAATCTTATGTATGTTACTTTTAATATCATTTTTGGAAAACCTAACATCAAAGGATTTTAAAATTACTTTTAATATCTATATTGTTGAAAACTGATGCCTAATACGTTTTAAAAAACACACCATGACCCTAAAACCCACATTTCATTTTCAATCAAAAGCCAACTTCTCGATCGACGGTCGCACCTGACGACCATTAATGATACTCAATCTTTTCATAAAATTCATTTTCTTTATATTTTTTCATTTTTTCACAAATAATATACACTTTATCCTTCCTTCATGATCCTTGAGCTGTCTTGGTTGACCCACAACTATGGTTTAAGGTTTCAGTTGGTTCCTTATTTATCTTATTTTGGAACAAGTTTTTCATCAATATTGCAACCTTTGACTTGTTTCCACTGACCTTGAATGAGTTTATTTATTGTAATTTAGGATTTATTTTAAAATATCGAACTTAAAATTTTATAATGTTTTAAAAAAATTAAAGGCAAATTAATTATCTATTAGTTATAAATTTTATTCATCCATTCATTTATTTGTATGGATTTTATTTTCAATTATAATTTTTTTATTTATATTTAATCAATATTATTAATTTTTTATGTTTATAAATTTTTTTTCAAGATGATTAATTTTTTTTTCGAATGGTTTTTATTTATAATTTTCATTTATTAAAACATTTATTCATTAATTTTTTTTTTGTGGTTGAAATTGTTTTGTCATCGAATTTCTTTTATTTATAAATTATTTCTGTATCTTATTTCCATTTCAAAAATTTTTTATCGTAAATTATGTTTTTAAAAATTTATTCATGTTCAAATTATCTATTTTTATATTTGTTTAATCAATTTTATTAAATTTTTCAATTCTATTTTTTTTAATATTTATAATTATTTAGTATGATTAAATAGTTTTAAATAATTGAAAATATTGATTATATTTTTTTATGTTCCACATTTATCTATTCATATATATGTATATATATATATTAAAATGTTTATATATTTTAATATATTCATGTTTTATATTTTTATCATGGGAAATTAATAGATCATAGTTGGGTAAATTGACAAATCAATACTATCGAAAATGAAAAAGGAGTGGATGATTTCACTAAATTTTCAAAATGAAATCTTCAAAACAAGGATTTGGTTTCGTTTCCTTGCATGAATTTCTTGAATGTAAGAAAGTTAAATTCTTGAGAAATCAAGGATCATCTAATTTTATTAGGTTTTAATGATAATTATACAATTTGGATCTTCCATGGTGAAATAATCGACTATTCAACATCTAATGTTGATTAAAATATTTAGCTTGAGACGTAGGATCATATTGATGAATTAATTCATTATGTATATTTGGAAACCATCAAAACACAGAAATTGTTGAATGGTTGTATGAATATTTTGAGAAGACACTTTTCATAGTTTGCACTAAATTTATAGTAGTATCAGTATTACTAATATTAGTTAACTTGAAAAATAAATAGGTGGAGTAATAAAATTTTCTCTAAATTTCTTGAACTTTTAAAAGAGCTACTTATGATAGGTAACGGGCTTTTAGATTTCAATTATAACATAATGAAAATATTTTCTCCAATGGGATTAGGTATAAAAAGATACATGATTTCCCCAAATGATTCAATATTATCGAGAAATGAATATGAATGTTTATAAAAATTTCTTAAATGTTGGAGATCATGATATAAGATTGATAAAAATTTGAACTTTGATTCATTATCAGGTTTCAACATCAAACCTCTTTCTAAATAAATTTGGTACCATCCTATAATTATTTATTTAAAGTGTCTATTTTAAAATTTAAATGATTCAAAAATATTAAGATGAAATACTAGTGAGCACATATATTATGGAAACTTATTTCAGCTTATTAATTTACCATAGTGAAAGAGATTTTATAGAAAAATAAAATTTTGATGTGAAGTTAAAAAATTCAGAATGGGACTGTGCATTGATAGAATGAATCCATACCAGAGCCTCCACAGCTAGAAAAGTTCATTTTCTATTGGATTGGTATTTTACAACTTTTCACCAATAATATAAGTAAATAAAAAATATCTTATGATGATATTGATGGTTTTTAGACCACAACATCTAAAAAATGATATTGATGTGTATCTTTAACCATTGATTGATGATTTGAATCTTCTATGGGATACATGGGTTATAGTTTTTTATTCCTACAATATAACATCTTAGGTAAATAAAGAATGAGACTTTTTAATATTTATTAATATTTGAAAATGAATAATTAATTTTACTTTTAAGGGGATTAATGTTCGATGTTATACTCGATACACAACAACGGGTTTCATTGAAATCTTATATTGCACAATAATAATATAATATTATTATTTTAAATGGATGTTAATGAATAACCATTGTATTAGTGGTAATGAACAGGACTTACTATAATATGATTATATATGTTTTTTAAATGTTTTTACATTTATCCAATAAAAATTAGAGTCTTAAGTTGTGAATGAATCTAATTTAAAGCATAATTTACTTTAAAAGGTTTATTTAACACCTTTTAATGGAATAACCAATTTAAATATAGTTTTTTTCACTTTTATATGTTCTATTTTACCAAATACAATTTTTCTTTATAATTGGGACATAAAAATTTACTTTAGGTTACATTTTTGTATTTTTCTGATAAAATTCAATTTTTGATGAATAGTGGAAAATACTATATTTTAATTAAAAACTTCTTTTTAATATAATTAATTTATATGGTTAGATTATCTTTTTAATAGGTTTTAAAGTGTAATTAGATTATATTTTTACCATTTAATCCAATTTTGGTCATTGGAAGAAATTTTACATTGAAATTTGGTATAAACAATTGTCAATCTTTTGAAAGTTATTATTTCAAAAAAAACACGCTTTTTGTTTTAACAATGGGAATTAATTTCAAAATTAATTAATCCAACTTCTATGTTTTAAATTTGGTAAAATATATATCATATTTTAATTTGTAATGTTAAATATATCTTAGTCTGAATTGTTTGTATTTTTCTGAAAAACATCAAATTTTGATGAATAGTGAAACCACTAAGTTGTAGGTAAAAATATGACATTTTCATTTAAAAGAAATTTACCATATCTGTGAATTGAATTGAAAAAATCGTACATTAATGTTTTTTATTAGTATGTTTTATGTTGTTCAATAAGATTAAAATAATTTTTGATAAATAGTAACTTTTGACTTTTATTTACCGCGGTTAAAGGTAAAGAGGGTAATTCTTGGTAAACAAATATAATAATTATAAACAATTACCTTAACACTTGTCCTTAAAATATTAGATTAGTCTTGGATTACCTTGGGAATTCTTAGGTCTATTTTGGGACACCATGGATCCACTTAAGAGTGATAATGACACTTTTTATTAATTAATTTAATGTAGAGACAAAAATGACAGAAATAAATATCATTTAGTAAATCAATTTTTACATGGAGCTATATACGTTATCTCTTCGACTATAAATATTATTTGGATATATGAAAATATTTCCTATATAATTGTATTTTTTAAATAATTTTTAGAGATCAAATAAATTAAATTATTCATGACACAATAATGATGAAATGTTTACCTTATTAATAAATGATTTAATTAAATAAGAATATAATGATTAAAACAATATCCAAAACCTATCCAATAATTATTGGATAATTTTATTTCGACCATGAGTCATCTTATAATTTACTTTAATTAGTTTTTAACCTTTGTAACCTTAAATAATTATATAATAAAGTAATATTTTTCACACTTTCCTAAAGAGCGCCACCTCCCCCTTATAAAACGACACCAGTTCTAACCCAATCCTCACACCTATCAAGCCAGCTGTCTTATCCAAAACCTACACAAATAATATCTCAAAATCCCTATATTCATCCTAGAAGACTTAACTTAGTAAGAAGGAACATCAAGAATTCCTTTTTGTTCAAACTAAAGGGAGTTACCCGATTTAAAGGTAACATCTTCTCTTAAGTTATTTTGTTTTATTTTGCTTCTCCAACCCCCTAAACTATTTTTATTAATTTATTTTATAAAAAAAAAATAGTATCCTTAATATACTAGGTTCTTTTATGAGAATGATTCTAACTACACTTACACACACCTCCGTCTAATGGGTAACAAACATACTTTTTCTGTGGACGGCAAACTAACGCCTCATGAAATGATGATTGTTCAATCTTCTCATGCCTCCTCTTATAGTGGCCATTATGATGGCGCTATATTTATATATGATATATATTGTGTTTATTTTTTCTTTATTCTTCTGTATTTTTCTTTTATATAATACCTTTATGGTTTCCATTATTGGAAAACACGATAATTTCATTTGAGGAAGTGCAGACTACCGCCCCCTCAAAGTGATATGACTCGTTCATTCCATATGTGGGACATATAAATCTTGGAGTTAATGAAATTAAATATTATATTATAATTGAATTATAATATACCTATGTATAATTATGGTTTCATTCCTCTAAATATGAAATAGAAATGAAAGTAGTGTTCATGCATACATACAGCTTACCGTCTCCATGAATAGTGCATTTCATTTCTTACCTCTAAATGTTATGTAATATTATAAATAAATATATATATTTATACTAGATATATTTGAAATATATCTGATATATAAATCATAAATATCATTTTTTATATAATGGACTCTTGACCACAAGGGAAACTTGTAATTATAAGTTTTTCATTTTTGACTCAAGTAACATATATCAACAAAATTACCTTTATTAACTTAAATGTTTCCATAATGTTTGTAACATGGTAATAAGTGATATAAAAGGAATAATAAAATTAGAAAATGGTTATTAATCATGTATAAATTAACTTAAGTTAGTTATTTAGGAATAACAAGAAACAAATGAGTCAAGTAGGATACGAGGTAAGGGGTTTCTTATCTCGGTTTTAATTCTGTGAGATTTCCATTGATCACCACTTATTTATTTCATGTGGTGTATTGTGTACTTACATTTGAAATGTATTATCATTATTCTTTTTATATTAATGGTATTATGTGATTAATTTGGTCGTTATTACCTATTTTTCATATGACTCGATTCATTACAATGTCGTAAGGGTTTTTAATCTCACTTTTTATTCCCGTGAGATTCATGCTATATTAGCCACTATTTCCATTTTTGTGGTGTATGTGCTGCCCATTATTGTATTATTGGTGTAATATACATTAATTTTTTGGTATTTACAACTTCATTTTATGATCCTTCTTTCATGGGGTGTATGTTTTGTATGTTACCAAATCTGTAAGGGTATTTCAAATTTCAATTTCCACTCATTAGGCTTTAGGCATACTTCATTTATTTTTTTACTCCAAGATTATGTGAAAACTCACTATTAATTTACTTATGTATAAATTTACACTCCCTTTTGTTTGGATATACATTTTATACACATGATAAATCTATTTATAAATTCTCAAGTCATCGATATGAACTTGATAACAGTAATTTTAACTCAATTTCTATTCATTGAGTTAAACATCCAAGTCAATGGTGTTGTTTTTTTAAAAAATATGTGTGAATGTTCTTTGATTGATTTAAACTGAATATCCAATCATATGGAGTGTATTTATATTTTCCACACATTATTATGTAATTTATTTGTCCTTAATTTAAGAATATAGTATTTATAAGGGATTTCGTCTCAATTTGCATTCTATTGAGACTTCATTGTTGTTATGCACCAATTCACTATTATATGGTATATATACTATCCATTGGCATTTATATCATGAATCCATTTATTATCAGGATATTGTTCTTATTCAATGTTATTCCTCAATTATTTGTATTCAATAGTTTCTAATTTGGTTAAAAACTCTTTAACTAAAATATCGTTTTAAATGTTTTAAAGATTTATTCATCTAAATATTTATCACAAATGTCAAGGTTTTTCGAAATTGTTTTAAGGATTTATTTATATGGAAATTAATTTTTTTAAATGATAATTTATTTAAAAGTTTCAAAGTGTTATGGGACACTTAGATTCAAAAATATCTTTATTAAATCTTTTAAATAGTTTTGAAAATGGTTTGATAAAGCATTGATTATGTCTATACCTTGAAATGATATGTTGTGTTTGCAATGTGGAAATATTATATTTATTTTATTCTTGTTTTAAGTGTTTTGAATATGTTATGGTTCTTGGGCATTATTTACGTATATGGGTGGTTTTGTGATAAACCTAGGGTGGGTGAGCTCGAGATAGCTCTCTAATGAATTGGGTAATGTGATGAAGGTAAACATTAATGTTTCTCCTGATAGATTCATGGAATATACTATGATGGGTATTCCAACATAACTCTATATATAGATGTTATAACAACATGAAGTGCACTGTGTTGCATTTGTTGTCAATAAGGTATGTTGTTGATCAGAAGATGTCAAAGAATGAATGGATGTCAAGGAGAGTCAATATGTGAATGACAAAGGCTATGATGGTGTTGGGATGAATGGAGGATGTCCATTGTGTTAAGATGAATGTCACTTATGAGATTCACTAAGTGGCATAACTGTTTATGGTTGAAACATTTATCCATGTTAAAATATCAGACGATTGTAGAACTGATCTTAATGGTTCAATACTTGTATCAAGATGATACTAAGTGACAACACTTGAAGAATTAATGATGATGGAGCATCATTACATCTGACGATTGTTGAACTGGTCTTTAAGTTCAAAGAACTTGTATCAACTAGATACAATGTCACAACAATGTTAGAAGACCATGCATTGTTAAGACAATGTATGAGGAGATGAAGATGATCCATCCACACCTCCTAAGTGGATGATGGGGATTAATGAAGTCCATGTACTATTTCTTAGTGCATGATGAATTAAGGATGATCCAACTTGATCTCTAATTAGGTCAATGAAGAACATTGAAGAAGTTATTTGATTAAGGAGCTCGGTTGATGAAGAAGAACCTTCGGGACGTCTATTATTAAATATTGAATACATGATTAAGAAGAGGAGGAATCCATTTGAAGAAGAAATGATGAAGAAGTGAAGGGAGTGGCATTTGGCATTTGAACTTTGTTACTTTGTTTTTAAACAATGTACATGTTCTATACTTAAGCAAAAAGAGAGCCACCATGGAGGCCAGCCGAGGGTCATCACCCAAGGCTCTTGTGGGACTCAAGGTCACCACACCCTTGGGGAACCCTCAAGGCCAAGGCAGCAGCCCTGAGGAAGGGGCGCACCCGCAGGATGCAGCATAGGCACCAGGGGCACGCCCGGAGGAGCGCATGGTGCATAGCGCGCCCGTGTGTGCGTAGTGGGCGCCAGTGGCACGCCCGGGGGAGCGCATGGGGGGCGCATAGCGCGCCCGCAGGGAGCAGAGGGGGGCGCAGAGCGCGCCCGCAGAGAGAACACGGTGCAGGGCGACACCGTGAGGGGAGAAGTTCAATTGCGGTGAAGGGGGGAGCGGATGTTTGATAAACCGCAAAAAAACCGGCCTCTGTTTCGATGTGGGACGCGGGATTTTGCCGCAGAAGAGATCCTGGCCGCCCATCCAATCGCGCGACTGATCACAGCCGCTCATCGCATCCCGCACGCGATCTTCTGATCGCGGCCGTCCAAAGATCTGATCCGACGGCTGCCACATCGTCTTCCTCGAGCTCAGCCGAAGACCACCCCGCGAAGCCACCGTTGAACCAGAGGCCTCCCGAATGAAGAATTAGAGCTCCTGGCCTCTGTTGATCAATCCAAAGACACCTTCGAGTTCATCTTTCCATGAGGAACTCATACATGCATCAAAATACTCACGCATGCAACGAGACAATATTTTCGAAGAAGGCCGAGGCAAAAGAATGTGCGGAGGCCATGTGGAGTTCGTGTTTTGCATGGGATTGAAGAGAAGATGTCGTGCATGCGTTCTAAGTCGCATGAACATAGAGAAAAATAAAAATGAAACCCGCGTTTGACAGAAAGATAAAAATCAAGATTTTGAAGATTTTAAAAGCCTGAAAATCTCGGGGATTCAAGATATCTCACGCGGAAGATTTGGCATCGCCTATGCCTATATAAGGAGATCCCGAGGCGATGGTGATGCTTGCTGAAACATTGAGGAGTCCCGCGAGTGCCTTGCCTCACGAAGAATTGAGCTGCGCGCCCCCTGCGCGGCAGAAAAGCCCGAAGCCATTTTTGGCTTCGCGAAGTCCCTTTTGCGCACTCCTTGTGCGAAAGAAGAAAGGGAGGTCCCCTGCACGCTACCCCTTTGCGCGACAGGAATGAGAGGTTGGGCATCGCGACCTTGCGCGCTCCCTCTGTGCACCACGCCCCCTGCGCGTTAAGCACTTGTGCACCCGCGGTGTTGCACCGTGCACACCCGAGGCAGTGGCCCTTGCACCAAGACCCTACGTGGCTATTAGAGAAAAGGATTGGCCGCACCTTTGCGCACCTCCTTTGAGCTCAAGTGGAGACGACCACCTACGGACAGTGTGTGTGCTAAGTGCAAAGAAGGGCAGTAGGTGTTCGGGTGATGTGAATTACACACCTTGTGTGTGTGTGCTTAAGGATAATACACCCTAGCCAAGTGAGTGCACACCTACGGGGTGTGTGCAAGAAGGAGTGGAAGGCCACCACATTTGTGTGTGTGCAAAACAAGAGGAAGGCCGATGCCTTAGTGCCTTGTGTGCAAAGTGAACAAGAGGAGGCCGTAGCCCTTGTGTGTCCACACTTTGAAGAACAAACTAAAAGAACACTAAAGTGTGTGTGTGCAACAAGAAGAGGAGGAGGCCAAGCTTACTTGTGTGCATAAGAAGTGTGTACAAAGAGAAAAGAGGCCGAACCTAGTGTGTGCACTAATTGAAGTGTATACACTTAGAAGAAGTGGAAGACTCTCACACCAAAGTATAACACACATTTATGTGTGTAATCAAAAGGAATTAATTGTGTTAAGGAAGTGAGAATGTGTGTGGTAAAAAGGATTACACCCTTTGTGGGTTTATTGAACCGAGAAGAAGAAGGGGAGTGCGTGCTTACATGCATGCACGTGCACACGTGAACAAAGCTGAATCAGGTTGTGTGCATTTGAGAAGACCAAGAACAAGAGTTCTTGAAGAATTTTGAGAGGCCATGCAGTCCGTGCATGAGGAAGCAGTGATGCCATGCACTCAGTGCATGCTGTGAGACTGGACCAGACTGAAGTTAAAGATATCAGTTGTCTGAGTATTCAGTAGTTGAAGAGAGAGGTCGGGTCATCCTTAGAAGAAGGTGATAAAGCCCGAGCAAGATGAGAAGACATGTTCATCACAAGTGAGCAGAGGTATAGAGAAAGGCCAGCATCCTTTATCCCAGGCCGCTGAGGACACTTGAAGAACTTAAAGTGAAGAAGAGCAACTCGTGTGACTCGAGGAGCCAGGAGAAGCCCCCTGTGAGACTCAGGGTGGAGGAAGTCTTCAGTGGGATTCTGGAGCAGGCCAGTGGGACTCTGGTAACACTGTGGGACGCAGTATAAAGACCCTCCTGTGGGACTCAGGAGAGATACAGTGGGACTCTGTATCGACCATTGTAATACTAACAGATTATAATGGGAGAAACCATGTTGGGGTGTACAACCAACATGGCAAGGACGTAGGCCTTTGGTGCCGAACCTTGTAAATCCTTGTGTCCAGTGCCTTTACATTTACTGCATCATTCGAGGAAAGGTGAGAGATACAAGAAGAGTGGATCGAGGCCTTAACAAGCCATAGAGGTTTAATTGATTAAGAATCAATTAGTAAAAAGTTTTAAAGGATCACTGATTCACCCCTCCCCCTCTCAGTGATTCACACTGATCTGGGCACTTCACAACAATATAAGTATTTTATGTATGACGTAAGTTACCTTTATGATTTATGATTTCTGTGTGTTATTCATAAATCTTATGATTTCATAAAGTATGTTATGATTGAAAAGTATGGTATAATTTTTTTGTATTTATTGATTTTATAATGTTTTAATTACTTATTTTATATCCATTACTAAGATTTTTATGCTCATCCCAAGTTTTGAAATGTTTTTCACAGGACTAAAAGATGTATAGGGTCAATGATGGGATCCAGGAAAAGTCTTGCTGTCTAAAACATGGAGGTAGACATGACTCTTTTTTAAGAGTTTTTATTTTGTAAAAAAATGTGAAATGAGTATAATTCTCTAATTTTTAACTTTTGAGATGTAATGTAATAGTAATGACCTAATTTTATAAAACTCTAAACCTAAAAAGATCGTCAATTTGAATTATTCATTAATTCATGATTATCTAATGTTCTAAGGTCGGGTCATTATATACAAGAAAGAGTATTTTATTTTGTATGCTTTGATAATGTTCACAATAAATAAATTTTCTGCATATGGAAAATTATTTGGAAACACTATTAAGGGACATAAATCATGTATAATTTTTTAACAAGATAAATCATATTATCAATTACAGAATAAAATACAGATAGTGAACATGGTATATCAAAGATTCATTCGAATTGATGAACCTTATTATAGATTAAATATTAATTTAATGGTCTGTGGGAATATAATCTCCCCCCACAACCATTGTCATATAAATAATGTTATGACATGGTAAAAAATAGTGAATTCATGTTTGGAAATAAATTATGTTCTATTCATCCAAAAAATATCTATATGAAAATTTCTATCAGATTAGAATTACCTTATTGTATATTTCTATAGATAAAACATAACATTGAAATTATATATGTTTAAAATGAAACGTTTGAATGTTTAATTGGAAATTTTTTAGACATAAAAGGAAAGAAAAAAATTTATTTCATCCAATTTTAGATTTAATATCCATTTGAATTTATTTAGAGTTTTAACCCACTATGAAAGGAAACAAAACTTATTTACCTTTGGATTATCACACATTGATCATGAGGGATAAGATGAGTTTTTTTTGGTGTATTCATTTTAGTAAAGTTACCAGTGGATATTATTCAAATGTTAATAATTTAGTGTCATTGATGTATTTTATATTAATAGGTTCGAAATATCATGACTATTATGTATTGATGTAAAAAATGCTAATGGTCGCACAATGTGTACACCTATTAAAAATCATATTATTCGATTGTGTTATTTTTTTCAAATAAATTTATAGAAAATTCATTGATCCAAATATGTTTTAAGTGTTTTAAAATGTATTTGAACTCAAACTTTTCCAACTATAAATGTATTTTATGCCAACGTTTTTTGATATAATGGTTAATCTAGTGATTCATTTAGTGCATGAGATAAGAATATGTGGGCTTGTTTATTTATTATGGATGTGACCTTTTGAAAGATATATGAAAATTTTTAAGTGATATATTAAAACCCCTCATTGAAAAGAGGCCACTATTATTAAAAACTATGTATCAAAAATGTTAATTTATTTATGAACAGATTATTTGTATGAATTGGAGAATAATGGTCTCCCAATATCTACACATTTGATAATTAATAGTGAACGTATAGTGGTTCATGGATTCAAGGTAAATTTCAATAAATGTGATGAAGTGATGATAGAAAATTTATACTTTTTTAATAATATATATGATGTTCAACTATATATTTCATCACATATTGCTAGATTAAAGGTATGATATCTGAAAGGAAATAAAAATTGTTTGATTATTGAGCATAAAAACACATTTGTTTCATGGTTTAAAGATAAATTCAATATATATTTATCTACATCATAAACATTTAAATATTTAGTATGGGGTTTTCTATTAATGTGATCACATGGTATAGATTTGATATTAGTGGTTACACAATTTACACACACAAAAATAAGATGACAAGAGTGCTATTCCAAATTGTTGGGTAATGGAATTTGCTGAAGCAAAGCATTTTTTTGAGTGAAAACGATAAAAATCCAATTTCAGAATACACAACATATTTTTAGTCCTTAATTATATGTGGTAAATATATTATACTAAATTTTAATTAATAGTTTCTAAGTGTAACTGGGTTGATAGTAATAGTGGTCTGAATCATAATGATTATAGATTTATACTCATTGGTCCAAAAAAAGTTACCTGTAGATAAGAATCATTTAACATGGTGAGATGTGAAAAGAAAATAAAATGTTATTGATCTATAGAATTATCAGTGGTCTATATTTTTTGAAATAGAAATAATTCATTTAGGTGATGAGGATGATGATGATGTTATTGATTTATGTGAGGTTTCTTCATCTAATACATGATTTATGGATAATAATAATTACTATAATGTAGACATAGTCCATGTTGTAAAAATCAATCATGACGAAGGGATATGGAAAAACACCAAATTACTCTCCAAATTATCCAGGTAAATATTAATAATAAATTTCTCATTATCAACCACAAAATTTTTCAAATTATTTTTTTCTTTAGTTTTGTTCATTTATAATTATTTTTTGTTGTTATAAATACTTTTTATTGAATTCTAAACACTTTTTTATTTTTAAATTTTTTAATGATATAATTGTTTAGCTAAATAGTTATTATTGTTAAATTTATTTATTTTAAAATTTTCATATATGTTTCTCTTCAAGAATTCAGCATTCCCCTTGTTTCCATCACCTTTGAGTGAGTTTATAAACTTTCAAGATCTATTCACATCCTAATTTTTTAAGTTATTTTTTATATTTTATTATAAATTAATTATAAAAGAGTAAAAAATATCATTTATCCAATCATTTTCTATATACATTTTTTTATCAATTATATTTTTTTAAAAAAAATTCGTTATATAATTTTTTTATAAATATAATTTTTTATGAATAAATTTTTTTTTATATTGTAACTCTTTGTTTTTAAATTTATTTTTATGTATAATTTTAGTATCATTATAATATTTTTTTGGTCTAAAAAAAATTTCTTCAATTTTTTTATTTTTAATTTTATTTACCTATTAGGAACAATCAAATTTATCTTTATTACAGTTCTATAATTTTAATCAAATACTCATAAACATACTTTTCTTGATGTAGAATTCATATTTCAAAATTAACAAAACTAATGAAAAATTACTAAAGTATGTAATGTTTCTTATTTAAATATATATCTATAGAAATTTAATTATTTGATTAAATTAATATTATATTTATAAATATTATTTGAAACTCTTATTCTTTTCAAGAGATGATGATACCTAAATATGGTAGGTTTTGGATTTCATGTTTACAAAAACATTCACTCACACATTTATATAAATGGGAGTTAATTTAATTTTAGTAGAATAACTTCCTAAATTGCCCAAATGAAAAAAAAATTAGGACTTACTAGGATATATAGATCCATAAAAAGATAAGTATTTTATAAAATAATTAGTGAAATATAAACCAGTAGATTAAATATATTTTATGGTAATCCCAAATGAAAAAAAGTTATAAATTTATTTATTTGGTTTAACAATAGTTTAAAATTAAAAATTTCTTAAATTTTTTTTTATTTATTTATAGATGACATTTTAAATTCAACGGATAAAATTATTTAGAAAAATAAATTATCCTTTTAAGCAATAATATGGAGAGATTTTAATAAAAAGTATACTACATTTTTTTGGAAAGTAAAAGAAGGATAATGATACATGCCTTGAGTATAGGTTTATTGATATAGATATATGGAAGAATTTTTCTACCCATTCAATAGGAGGAAACTTTTATAGTTTTTATTTTTTCATTGTAAATTTTATTTGATTAATTCAATTTGATTACTTTTCCACTAATTTATTTTTTCATCTATAATATGCCTCTAGAAAAATTCACCAAGAGATACAGTCTCAAAATTTATACCCACATACATTTTCATGAGGATGTTATACTTTATTATTTGAAAAAATGATTGTTCAAAAACATATTACATTAAAGTCACGGTCAATTAGAAACTTTGAATAGGTCCCACTCAACCCTCCATCTCCTCCCACTTATTATTGAAATGGAAAAGAGAAATAATGTAACAATAGTTAGAGTATATTACTTATCCATAAATATAAGTAGATGATGATATTGTAAGTAATTAATTTTTAATTTTCAGTGATAATATTATTTATTAAATTAATCTAAATAATATTATATTTTGAAAATATTATTTCAAGATTCCCTTCAATGGAAAATGACATAGGAGACATTTATACCTAAGGGTAGGAAATATATTTTTATAATTACTTTAGGAAATTAATAACAGCATTGTTGCATTAGAAGATATAAATAGGGTGTCAGATTTTTTTTTGTGAGACCCCTAATGAAATATCCACGGGGGTGGGATATAGTTAAGAAATCAATTCATTGAATCCTAGATTCAGTAACATGAATGATTCAACATATAATAGGATTTAATAATCTATACCAACTATTCATGTAGAAGTGATGAGAGAGATGCAGCTAGTTTAGCCTTCGCTTCATGCATGTCTTTCTTACCTAGATCTTCCACATCCTCATCTAGACTCGACCATGTACTATAAGTTACTTATTGGTATCCCCATGTACATATTTTAGCATATTTAATTTTATATTATCTATGATATTATTTACATAAATAACTTATATTGTTGGTTCAGGTAAGAGTAGTAGTACATTATTTTTTTGATCTAAATGCTTCAGTATCACTGCCTACTAAGGTGGTGTATATAGCTGGATTGCGTATTGGACATTTTTTCTATGGCCAGCTAATCATTTCCATCAATTGACATATGATGTATGAATTTCTTTTAATTTCTTATTTATCATTAAAGTCAAAATTACATATAATATTTTCATACACTTACTTTATATGAGAGTATTTGTTATTGAAGGGGATCACTACAAAATAAATAAAAATTATATATTCGACTACATTTAGATATTTCTCAAGAAGAATATTGGGTAATAAATATTTCACAATTTTTCCTATATTATATGATCATTATACTTATCTTATGAGTACTAATATATGTGGAAGAGATTATGAATTAAAAATTTTCAAAACTGACATCATAGAAGATATAAATCTGATCATCACATTGTACATGTATTACAATTCTTTATCACGTTTATAAATTTAAATTATTAATTTATTCTCATTAAGTAAACATATTTTATATTCACTTAATTAATTTCTTTCCTAATAATGTACCTCCACATAATTTTCATCCAATATAATTTTAGTTATTTTTATGGTTTTATCAACCCACAATACATTTCAATAGAATTAAATATTTTAAATAAGAATCTACAATTGAATATGTATCTAAATTATTCAAAAATAAGTATATAACATGTTGGGTTTTTCCATTTTCTATAGATAAGAAAAAATATATAATATTGAACCATTATTAATTATGAATATTTTATTTTTAGTGGATATTGGATTTTATCTTTATTTTTTAAAAAATGAACAAAAGATGATTAGATTTTCTCATTGTTGTGTGGTGTTTGAATATGATTTAAAAAATTGTTAAAGAATTAAGTTTTACTCCATGTTTTTATTTATGTAATATTAATATTTTTTTAATTTACATTAGTATTAATAATTAATATTTATAATGACATTAGGCATTGGATTTTCCTCAAAAAATATTTTTATCCAACAGTGGATCTTGAAAAAATTGAATATGATAATGTTTAGGTAGATAAATTTTATATTAATAAATAATTGGTTTTTATTACATATTTGATTTTTTAATTTTTAAAATATGATTTCATAAACATAGTTTCATTATCAAAAATGTAATATTGAATGCGGATATTATGTTTTAAAATTCATTTATAAGATAATAATGACTATGACAATAATAGATTTTTGAAAAGGTTAGTTTCATTAAACACTTGTTATTTAAAAAAATATGTTATTTTTTAAAATCATGACAATTTATTTTTTAGTTTTTTTATATTCCCTTTTCCTATAAATCAAATAACATAAAACAACTTAACAATATATTTTCATAATACTTTCTAATTTTTTCTAAATTTGACATTAAGTTTCTTTTATTTGTATATTTGTTAAAAAATTTGTAAAAGTTATCAGGGTGTTTTATTACTTGTTTCATTTATCTACAATATGTTTGCACTTTTTTGTTCTACTTTTGAGTTTTGAGTATTTGTGTTATGTAATTTTTAATATGTACCCAAATCAAATAAACAAACTCATAATCCATTGAGAGTAGTATGGTTAATGGGTAAAAAATTATACAACCTTAGTAAAACTGACCATAAACCAAATAAATAATAAATAATTATAATATAAAAACAATATATCCCTATTTCATTATAGTTAAAATAAATTGATTATATTATTGATGAATATAATTTCTATAAATTTTTTATTAAAACATTTCTAAGGAAAATATTCTTTTCAATTTGAAAATATTTTAAATAAAATGTCATGAAATATTTTAATGTTAATTTTCTATGAAAATAAACTTATAAAACCTATAAAATTATCCTTAAATCATTTATTGGTTTTGATGGAGGAAAATTTCTTTCATGTCACACAAATTAAAACAAAGAATCTTTTTACATTTTTTTGTAAAATCCCAATGAGGTTTGTTTTGAAAATGAAATGAATATTCCTTTAAAAAAATTATGTAAAAAGTTAAAATAGATAAATTTCTTTTTAATGAGTTATTTTTAAAATACTAAAATTATTTTTGAAAACATTTTCTGAAAACATCGATATTGATGAAAAGAGATGTTCGGCCAAAAAGAGAAATAAATTCATATTTACTTAAAAACATTTTCTCAATAATTTAAATTACCAAAGAGTGGGAAATGGTAATATTATTTTAATAAGTTCATTAATAACAATTTTATAATAAAATATATTCATTTTAATATATTAATATCAAAAAAATTTCCCACGAAAGTTGTAAATAGGAATAATCCCAAATAATGATCAGTTTGTGAAATAATCTATTACCACTTTGGTAACTTATGAATAAGAATCCCCATAAAAAATATTAATAAAATGGATCATTAAATACCATGAAGATAAGGAGACTAAATATACTACATATCAATTTTTTAGTATATACACCATTCAAAGGAATAAGTTTTGAGTATGACATATGTTTCATAGAAGTAAAAGTGAGGTGAGAAACCCAAGCATTAGGATTGACTTCCTTTGTATGTGTCCCAACCTCATATTTAATAAATATGGGTTTTTTATAAATATTTAATTGAACCATTATAATATATAACATAGTATATATGACTTTATTATAGCATTTTATCACCCTTTTATTATCAATTCTTTGTTAAAATCATTATTTCAAGTGAAAATTATTTTGTTTGACATCTATGTTTTAGTTTGGTTATTTGGACCTTTTATTTTTATCATGGTTAAATAATATACAGAATTTTAAAAACAATATAAATATAATATATATTCATTATATATTTATTTAGAGTAACTTATTATAGTTAGAGATAGAAAATAGGTTACACCGTTCATTGAGATGGTAGGCTGTAAAAACGCATGATCATTGTTTCCATTTTTCTTGGTGGATGGAATTAAAATATAATAAATATTAACTAAAAATTAATAAATATTAATTATTTTATATGATTCATTTAAATAAATTAATTCAATATTTTTTTCATCCTTTTAAAAAATAAATGAAAATTATATCACATCGCTGCTTAGAGGTAGTAATCCACACGTACACACGATTGATGTTATTGTATTCAAACGAAATATATGGTAAGAACTTATAATTGATGTTATATTTATATAGGTATAGTAAGATAATAAAAATAAAATATATTTATTAATTTTATCCTTACTACCTTTCATGTAAAGCGTAAGAGAAATACAAATCACATAGCTTCGTAGGGAAGTAGTCTGCCACACACCCGAGGGACGTTATCATATCCCCAAGGAGAAGTAAATTAAAAAGGTATATGTGATATAATAATTCCATAAGTATAATAATATCATGAATATCATATTCAAATGTTAAACCCATTATTATATCTATCTTTGAATGTTATTGATAGAAAACTAATTATATCAATTCGTGTGGTGGTAGTCTATTGTGCACATGGTCGGCGATTTAGTTTCTCATTTGATGGAAGTGGAGATGGATATGGGATATTTAATTAGAATAATAAAATATAATTCTATTTTATATACTTATTTTACTATATTATAATTGTTTAATAATGTTTCATGTAGTTGTAAGAGGAAATAAAAAAATACACACGTTTAATAATTTTACCTCTTTTTCAGAGAGACTCTTTATGATTATAGCTGAAGCCTTCTTATGATGGATTAATAGTAAAAATAAGGTCTCTAGGATGTCTGAATCAAATTATGGAAGTAATTTTTTCATTTTCTAGTCAAATAAATGGTTTTTGAATTGTGAATAAGGGAGGATATGGGGTGTCCTTTTTAAGTGGGGAGTGGACATGCATGGAATTTTTAAGAAAATAAAGTGATACACATGTTTTTATCTTGAAAAAATCTTAAAAATGGTTCATTATTGAACCTTAGAGATGATAGGGTTGAAACATCTCCTTAAAAGGGTGTTAGATAAGTTTTAGGTCATTTTCCCCTTATCTTCTTAGTTTAACCCCTTCATAAAAATACTTTTACCATAACCGTGGTAATTTGGTTTTATTGTTTTTACTATTATTTATGGTAAAATTTTATTTTGAACATACAAGGTAAAATTAATTATCTTTCTTAAAAATATGTAATATAATTTTCGAAATTAAATTCACAGACGTGGAAGAAGTCAATTTAAAATTACACCATAGACGCAATGAAAGAGTGGTTTTCCAAAGATAATATTAACATGTGTATAAATGTTTTAATATAAAAATTCAATATGAAATTGGTTATAATTACCTAATTTTTCTAAATTTTATTCTAATTGAACTAAATTTACTTTAAATCATTTTAAAATATAATTTAACTTTATAAATGATTTAAATAAAAAGATGTTTTTCAATAAAAATAAAACATTTTATATTTGGGGTGGTACCTAAGTGGTAAACCCTATAAGCCTACATAAAAAATAAAAAGTTTAAAAAGTATTCAATGGATATTTATTGAGTATTGTAGCATCATCGTACTAGGGAACCATAGTAATACTATAGCTACAATTGGAACTGTAGCAAGGGTAGCACTATAGACGCATCACAATAGTGGCAGCTTATACTATATCACATATTGTAGTAGTGGAAAAACTATAGCATGTACTATAGCATCCTTTGGTATTGTAGAAATACTATTCATCAAAGGGGACTTTTGATCAATAATGGGATTTATGGCAAATAATTAAGGACCCTCAAGCCTCAAGGCCTTTGAGCCGGGTTCATAGGCCACATGGCCTTGGTCCTATGAGCAACGTAATTTTTCTCCCTTTACCTAGATTTAAATCGGTATTTGTTTTCATAATAAAAGGAGGATTTATCCTCAAATTTAACAAAATAATAAAAAACATTATTTTTTTCTATTCATCAAAAAAATATTTTTTGAATATTCTCAAAAATTCACCCAAATATAATTTTGATAAGTATATTTCAAAATTTATTTATATTATTTAAAATATATTTTCTAAAAGTGTTAAAAATTAATTTTAAATTATGTGTACAAAGCTGGACTGATCCACCTTTTACAAAAATAACCTTTTTCAGTAAACATTTATATCTCTTTAAAATCGATATTATTTTATTTATTATCAATAGATAATTTTTCAATTTATTATATTCATGTATAAACCATATAATATTTATTATTTAGTTGTAGCTATTCATATATTCCTTCTTAACATCTTGTATATAATTGTTATGATTAAATAATAATATTTTAAAAGTGTATCTCATTTTGTTGAAACCCTGTAATGACTCGAATTATTCTTGTATTTTTTTGAATATTATATACATTATTTTTGAGACCAGGTTCTGATATGGAGTGTGATCTGGAGGCCTAGTGTACCTAGAATAAAAATTTGAAATATATTAAATATATTAAATAACACATGTGAACAATTTTCCTGAAAAATTTATATAATTCCCAAAAGGGGGACCTTATCAGAAATCCAAGGTTATTGTTGAATTTATAATGTGGGTTTTACCATAGGCATGGTATATCCTATTTCATTGTGGGATTTTTCTAAAAAATTCATTTGTGGTCATAAAAGTAAAAAATAATAAAATAAATTATTTTATTTTTATTTATTGACATAGTGACCTAACCTATTCTCTAAGTATTTGATTATGGTGGATTAGTTGGTTTAGACACTAAAACAAAGAGATCCAAAAACTATGGGAGATACGTTGGAGGGTATTATGTGGGAAGAAAATAACAAGATCATAGTTCGATGATCAGTGCACAACAAGATTCAAGAATATCACCAAAAATATTGATGGAACTTTGTTCTTCATCAGTGATAAACAAAAATCAAGTTATGATTTTGAATTGTGTTTTCCATCCCGTTATTTGATCCTGGATGATCATCGATCAATTCAAAGAACAGAATTGATACATGCATCATCAGTGGACTTAAATTGATGTATTATTGTTCATTTTTTATATATCCCTCTTTGTTTTTTCAAATATATGAAAACAAATTTAGGACAAATGAGAAAAGGGTGAGTTTTTTTCCTCACTTTTAAGGGATTATGTATTTATCCCTTGTTTCTTTATTCGATCATCATTGGAATATTCTTTTTTCAATAGTTTGACCAATTCTCATCATCTGGTCATTACACGACCATTATTTGGGGGAACGTATCGATATTGTGATTATGGATCATGATGGAAGATGTGACCTACCAATCGACATTAGTGGTGGAATATCAGATGTAGATTAGATAGATTTAAGGTTCCCATTCTTCTTGTTTTTGAAACACAATCACAAACGACTATATGAATGGATCTCTAATAAGATCAAGGACCTGGCTTAGATCAAGTGACATCATCATGGATTTCACAACCCCATATATATTATTACTAGAATAGTTGGTGGTTCCAGAAACACATAAGTCAACATGGAGGAAGATCCTAATGGATCTAGAAAATTCTGATCTACTCAGCATGTGTTTATGGATTGTGAGTCATCTCGGTCCCCCAAGTTGTGGCACTAGGGTTTTTAATGGAGTTAAATAACACATGTTATGTGATATGGTCACACACCATGTGACACTTCCCAAGTGTTTGGGTGTGTACCCCAAAGGGTACACAGACAAGACCAAAATTTCATGGGCTCTGACACACCATGTACTGGGAATGGCTTGTACTCATACAAAAACATGGCCAAAGATACACCGGCATAACCAGATGGCATGAGTAGGGTGTCTGGAGGCCTATACACACTATGTGTTTCACTCATATTCCATGTATATTGAATTTTAAATTTCATGTGATGTGTTACCACAAATGAAAATCTAGGGTTAACTGGACACGCTGTGTGCCCCCTTTAATTATTTTATATACCTTCATTTCTTTAGTCTGTACCGGTCTTACATGAGTGTATTTTATTTGTTCGTTACCTATATGGTATAGTGTGTAATTACATCATTAGAAATGAATTAAAATCCCCTATAGTGTATGAGTATAAGATAGAGTTTGTGGTGTCCCTCTATGGACTAGAGTGTGATCCTCTATCATCATTTTTCCTTAGGTGGGGTTTTTGAAATTGGTGTTACCTCCTTGAGCAGGTCATTGATCCACCATATAGTGGATCATATTGGTTGGGTTCATGATATCATTAGTGTATGATCCCCTATATAGTGGTTTGATCTATATTGGGTTCTTGGAGTCCCCTTGTGGTTCTGGGTGTGACCCATGTAAGAGTATCAGTGTCTTTTGGGACCAGTGAGATTTCTTTGGTGGGTCCTAATTGTCAGGAACTCTTGGATGAGTTTCTCTAATTAATACATGGATCATGGAGTGGATTATCCTTGAATAAGAATTAATTAAAATAGAATTATATGTGTAACAAACCGAACTTTGGAATAATATTTGTTTCCTGATTTTTTGTGTTATTTTATTTTATAAAAAAACATATATCCATTAATTAATTAATTGAGTATAATTAAAATGAGACCATTGGTTTTTGACTATTATATGATCGTTGGTCAATATGAACTCTAGAGACTATACTCTTAATGTTATGATTATTGTTTATAAATAAAAATGATCATGATTAATTAATACAGAAAGAAGACTTGATAGCCTCATCCAGTAGATTCAGGCCGTATTCAGCCCATCTATCGAAGCTTGGGAAGGAGGTAGTATCACTGGGCTTTGCTCTGAACTAATCCCAAGATGAACTCCAGGACATTAAGCTTGAACCTAATCTCTTAAGGGAGAAGTTCATGCTATAGAAACCACCACTCGAAAAATGTTTTTCAATCCAGCCCAAGATTATATCACCATTGCACACCTTACTCTTAGGTCTTATGTAGTTGTAATAAGGGGATATGTAATGAGGCCTTAGTTACACTGTATAATCCTTTTGCATAAATAAAATTAATTATTTTTTAGTATGGTAAAATTTTTGAATTTCAAATGTCAAAATAAATATAGGATGAGTTTGTAGAAGTTCCATATTATTGGTGTGTTTTTGAAAATGATATTTTAAAATATTTTTGAATACTATAAATAATTAATAATGTGAAATGATTTTCAACTAATGGTCTTCTACAGTGGTGATTATTAATAAATTTAGAGTCTAATAAGATCAACTTATTTTTTGCAGAATAAAAAATTATGAATCGTAACATTACCCTTATAAATAATAATGTGACCTATGGAATTTTAACCTCACTTAAGAAAGTATAAATATAATTTAGGCATCTTATTTGTTAATGTGATATTATAGCATTACTAAATAACTGTTTCAGAAATTATTAGTTAGCTATTAGTATTTTTTTGTTCAATTGTGTTTTTAATCAAAAATTAAATATCTCATAATTTGAAAATTATATTAATAAAATGGATTTAATTTTTGAATTCAAAACATTTATATTAGTTTACGGTGATTTGTGAGATTTTTAAAAAAAATCGGTGAATAATAAAAATTGCAGTTTGGAGTTTTGGGTTGTTTAATGACATCATTGATGATGTAATAATGATTTAGTAATTATGGTATACTTTTGAATATTAAGATATGTTATGAGGTGTCTAATGTGGCTAATACCATGGGAAGATACCATGGGCAATCTCGTGGTTTGTTCCAATACCACTGATGAGGTGTCCCTTGGTAAATAATAAAATATTCCCTCACTTTTTCTATAAATACCAACCCATTCCTTCATTACATTCATTCTAAATTCATCCTAAACTATTATTTGGTCTTTTTACCTCCTAATTATTCCTCCCATTTTTCCTTCAATCCACCCAAGGTCCCAAAATTAGAACTTTTGATGTTACTCTTCAAGGTAAGGGAACATTTTTCCCATTCTCTTTTAGTCATGATTTCCTTTATTTTATGTCTTCTAGTTTCCATTTAATTATTTTGTGGTGTGTTCTACTATATCCTTAATACTTTCCATTTCATTTCCAATATATAAGAGACCCTTTCCACTCTCATAAACTGATTTTTTTTATTTTTTATGTGACTTCATTAGGCTGTAGAATTTTTATAAACCAAATTGCATCATCCTTTTCTTTCATGTTTCGTTTTCATGTGGTATGTCATTCAAACATCCATAACATGATTTTATTTAAATTATATTTTGTCCTTATACTATATTATTATTTATTTGTGAGTGTTTGACTCTTTTCCACATTCTTTTTAATGTTTTCTAAAACCAGGTTATATAGCAGTTATGCTGCATAAATTTTGTCTCAACATCTCTCTCTCTCTCTTTATCAAGAAATTTATTTATTCTATTTATATGAATAACCAACCTATTTATTTTCTATGGGTGTTAATAAATTCATAAAAATGATATATTTCATTCTATAGGTTACATACATGAAACCCTCATTCATTTTCCATGGGTTATAAATGACATAACAATCAATTTTTATGCACTTTTAAGACGTCATGATTTTGAAATGAAGACAATTTATTTTATTATTTTTGGGTTATTTATGAAATTTTTGTATTTGATATATATTGGATGACATTAAAATAAATACATATTAAGGGTGAGCCCTGATAGCACTCCAATGAATTGGGTAAATAATTTAATCTCTATAGATGATAAGTTTTATGAAACCTTGGTGAATAACCATGGTATTTTTTATGACACCTTGGGGAAGGACCTTTGTGATATGTTCATGAATGTTTAAATTAAATTATGTAGCCACATTTTAATGTTACGATTCATGTTATTATTTATATGATATTACTTTTATCATTCCTTTATGATATCCCTCATGTTCTTATTAATATCACTCAAGAACAAATATAAACTATTTCAATTGGTTTTCTTATAGGGCCTTCTGATAACCCTTTCCTTTTATGTACGTCTCTAGGCTATAAGATGAAGTAATTTTACTTAGGATTAACTTATTATGATGCCTTAAAACTTTATTTAAATAATTTTTTATTTTTTTCATATATATTGTTCCTAATTTCCAAGATATTAGACTTTAAAGATCCCCTGGTTGTAAAATGTAATGAAAAGTTATGTAATAAAAAGGCGAGATTCCATAGTTTGTATCAAAGGATAGTTTAGTTTTTTGTTAAAATTATTCTATGAAAACATTAGGAAGAACCCAATAGAAAAGTTTTAATATAGTAAAACTTCCAGGTATTTTGGTGAAATATTAAGTAAGTGGTTTCCAAACAAATAAATCTATGTTTAGATACGAACAAGGGGATGTGGCTCTAGCACAGATATACCTAGGAGTGAAAACTCCAACAAGGAGTTTCAGGCTAGACCAGGGGTATCCTGGTACACAACAATGGGCCTTAGATCACTCGTGGTTTGACACTCTTAGATGATATGCTTGGCTAATAACAATATTTTTATGAATCATTATGATGGATTTATAGAGAAATGTAATTATTTTTATAGAATACTATGTTTAATCATGAATATTTACGACATAAAAATCAATTATAGTTAAAAGATTCATAAATTAAATAACCTTCTAACTAAGGTTTTATTTTTTTAGAAAATGGTGGCCAATAGGATGAACCATGAAAATGGTGACCGTAATGGACTATGTGCCGGCAGCCCTCTGATGGAAGCCCGAATGGAAACATTCATGATAATGATGAACCAACTAACTCAAGTAGTGGGAAATAACTTGAATCAAGATGAAAGAACAATTTCACCGTGAAGGGAACAATATTTTGTTGAGTCCTTTATGCATCCAAGACCCCCAACATTCAGTGGATCTACCGACCCATTGATTGTTGAATAGAGGATCAGATTTTTCAAGAAGATATTTTCTCTACTCTACCATTCAGAGAAGGAGAATGTCACCCTGGATGTTTTCCACTTATAGGGAGAAGATGATCAGCGGTGAAAAATAATTAAAAACACTATTCCGAGATTGTAGTTTGAAGCTATGGAGTGGGAAGAGTTCAAAGGGATATTCTTCAATAAGTATTTCCCTCAATATATGGGAACAAAAATGGAGAAGAATTTATCAAGCTAAAGTAGAAGAAGAGTGAATCTATGGGAAGCTATGAGATAAACTTCACCAAGATTTCACGTTACACCTTCATCTCTGTCATGGATCCAAATGGTAAGTTTGATAGATTAATTGGTGGAAAAAGATCTCATATGTTTAAGAATCTAACAAACCGAGACTATGACATCTATGAGGAGATCGTTCAGAGTGAGACGAAATTCAAACTCGTGTTTGTTGAGTAGAAGTGGTCTCATTAATCCAATGACAAGAAGAGATCAACAGAGCCAATCCTAGGGAGGAGCATTAATCAGAGAAGAGGAGACAAGAAAGTGCAATTTCCCATATGTAATAAATGGGGGAAGAATCATTCAGGGAACTACTATCTCGAGAGCGAAAAGGGAAACAAATATAGAAGATATGGCCATATTGCGTGGAATTGTCGTAGTGAAGTGAATCCTCAACATCCCAACACTAATGAAAAATGTAAGATGGTGCAAGACCTACCTGATGTATGATGCTTGGGATCTTTTCCAATCTCTTTCCAAATCCCAAGGTAGTAAAGGTGAACCACCATTAGCCTCAGAAAAGGCCAAGGGAACAAGGTCATTCTTTTTCAATCACGATAGCTGATGTTGAAGCTCTGAATGATGTGGTGGATAGTGCTCTTGTTGTTCTCTCAAAGATATAAAATACTTTGTTTTATTTTTGTTCTATGAATTACTTTATTTCCTACATGTTTGCAAAGAATTTTTAATCACCCACTGAATTTCTAAAAGTAGATTTATCGAGGAAGACTACTGGTGGTATTATCCAAGCATCGCCTGTGTTTAGAAACTCTAGTATTTACTTTTTTAAGCATAATCTTATCGTAAATCTTATAGACATTTCCATGCTATATTTTGACATTATACTAGGGATGGACTGGCTCGCAAAGTAAAATGCTAATATTAAATGTAGAAGCAACGAAATCTATGTAGTCTTGAATGGAAAACCATCAGTTATCTTCCAAGGAGAGATATATCAACCTGATATATGTCTAAAAGAAGCTCCTATATCCATATTTATGGAATTTATCGATGAATAAGAACAAAGAAATGATATTATAAGGATAGAAAATGACCCCATAGTCCAGGAATACATTAGCATATTTTCTGAGTTTTTCAAACCTCCCCCACCAAGAGAGGTAGAGTTCTACATTGTACTCATACCAAGATCTCATCTGATTCTAAAGACCCCATATAGGATACTAGATGTGGAGTTGTAGGAATTAAAGAAACTACTCGACGATCTTTTGTATTAGGGGTTTATCTGGCCGATTTCATATCCTTGGGGATAAATTGTTCCCATTGTGAAGAAGAAGGATGGATCAATGCGGTTATGAATTGATTATAGAGAACTGAATGGGTCATAGTGAAGAAAAAAATTCCATGTTCCAATAATTGATGATTTATTTGACCAAATTTATGGGGCTCAATTCTTCTCCAAGATTGATCCTTGATCTGGTTATCATCAATTGAGGGTAAAGAAAAAAGATATTCCAAAAACTAACTTTTGATCAAGATATGGGAATTATGAGTTTATTTTTATGTCTTTTGAATTGACTAATGCACCTTCTATTTTTAGGGATTTTATGGATAGATTCTTTAAATAATACTTTGATAATATTGTGGTAGTTGTTATTAATTATATTCTAATATATTCCAGAAGTCGCGAGGAGTATGAGGATCATCTAAGGGTGATTTTGAAAACTCTATAGAAGGAGAGGATTTTATGGAAAGTTCATAAAATGTGAATTTTGGTTACGACGTGTTCATTTCTTGGGGCACATTGTACCTAATGAAGTAATCATAGTTAACCCTACAAAGATAAAAATTGTAGAGGAGTGGCCTCATCCTACAATAATAACTAAGATTCATAGTTTCCTTGGATTAGTAGGATATTATAAGAGGTTTCTGAAAAAACAAATCATGACATTATAATCCATTATCCAAGTTAACTCAAAAAGGGTTCAAGTTCATCTGGATAAAGGAGTGTGAGGAATATTTCCAAGAGCTGAAGAAGAGATTATTTATGGAACCCGTGTTAACTCTTCCCTCAAGTGGTGAAGGATTTGTTATTTTTAGAGATGAATATCTAAAAGGTATTGGGTGTATCCTCATGAAAAATGAAAAAGTCATTGTTTATGCATCTTGATAGTTTAATACTCATAAAGAGAAAAATCATATTCATGATTTGTATCCGGCTACGGTTGTTTTAGCTCTGAAGATATGGAGGCACTATATTTATGGGGATAAATGTTATATATACAAAGACTGTAAAACATTAATGTATATTTTCAAATGATAGGAATTTAACATAAGAAAAATTAGATGGTTGGAACTTCTTAAAGACTAAGATTTTTCAGTTCATGATTATCACAGAAGAACAAACAATGTCACTAATGCATTAAGCAAGAAAGGCCATGTTTTTCTGTCAATGATATGAATTCAAAGAGGTCCTTTGATCAATGACCTAGTAAATTTGGACATGGTAATTATAAGAGAAGGTAAATCATCCACCCTAACGAAAATTATTTTTCAATATTCATTACTAGAGATGATCAAGAAATCTCAGAAAGTTGATCCTTAATTACAAAAAAATGTTTGAGGCTGTAAAGGATGTGAGGTTTCTAGAGTTCAATATTGATCAAGAAGGTGTAGTGAAATTTTGTACTAGACTATGTGTTCCTTTTATTCTGGAAATAAAGGACTTTATGGATGAAGCTCATAGCTCTACATTCTATATACATCATGTAAGTACAAAAATGTATATAGATCTTCATGATCATTATTGGTGGGATAATATGAAAAAGAGATATTGATGACTACACTTCAAGGTGACTAGTATGTCAGAATGCAAAGGTAGAGAAACAAATTACTAAAGGGGTATTGTAACCACTACCCATACCATTATGAAAGTGGGACAATATCACTATAGACATTGTCAATGGTCTCCCGAGAACTTCCAATGGAAAAAATGTGATCTGGGTTATTGTGGACCATCTCACTAAGACTGCCCATTTTGCCTCTATTCGGGAAGATTTATCTCTTGATCAACTTTCCTAGATTTACGTAAATGAAGTGGTAAGGCTGTATGGAGTTCCACTTTCTATCGTATCGGATTTTGATCCAAGGTTCACATCAAAATTCTGGAGAAGTATTTAATATGCTCTGATTTCTGAATTGAATTTCAGTATGTCCTATCACCCCCAAATAGATTGCCAATATGAAAGGATTGTTGAAACACTTGAGGACATGCTGAGAACATGCGCAATGGAATCTAAAGGCGAATGAGATCAACATATCCCATTTGTTGAGTTATCTTACAACAACGTCTTCCACTCAAGCATTCAAATGGCACCATATGAAGCTCTATATGGGAATCAATTTACAACTTCTACTTGTTGGTATGAATCTGGTGAGAGAATGCTTCTTGGGCCTGATCTTGAACATGGGATGATTGAAAAGGTCCATCCCATCTAGAAACACATTAAGGCTAATTTGATTCGGCAAAAAGAGCTATATTGATAACCATCAAATGGACTTGGAGTTTGATGTTGGTGATAAATTAATTTTTCGAATTTCACCTTGGAAGAGAGTCATGAGGTTTGGGAAGAAAGGGAAGCTCATCCCTAGGTACATTGGTCCCTTTGAAATCCTTGATCTAATAGGAGTAGTGGCCTATCGGCTGACACTTCCTCCCAATCTATCACAAGTTCATGATGCCTTCCATGTATATATTTTTAGTATGTACATACCTGACCCTTCACATGCACTAAATACCGAGGTGGGACAACTGGAACAAGAGCTCTCTTATGAGGAGCAGCCGATGGAGATCTTTGATCGTATAGACATGGTTCTATGCAACATGACTACCCACCTAGTTATGGTTTTGTGGAGGAACCAAAAATGTGAAGAAGAGAAATGAGAACCAGAGGAGTCTATGAGGTGGAAGTACCCATATCTTTTCTCTTCTGAGGGTATGAGTAGAAATTTCTAGGATGAAATTTCTTAAGAGGGGATGAATGTAATGACCAAAACTTTTGAATAATATTTATTTCTGAATTTTGTGTGTTATATTATTTTATACTCAACAAAATTATATCCTTTAATTAATGATGTGAGTATAAATAAAATGATACCATTGGGTTTTGACTATTATATGATTGTTGTCCAATATGACCATTGGAAACTATACTCTTAACTTTATGATTTTTGGTTATAAATTCAAATGATCATGGTTAATTAATATAGAAATAAGATTCGATGGCCTCCTCCAATAGAATCGGGCTATATGAAGCCCATCTGTCAGAGCTTGGGAAAAAGGTAGCACCACTAGGCTTTGCTCTGGACCAAGCTCAGGCCGAACCCCAACATGTTAATCTTGAACAGAATATCTTAAGGGATAAGTTCAATCTGATAGAAATCACCACTTAGGTAATGTTGTCCGAGATTCCCCAAGATTCTATAACATTGCACACATTACTTCTAGGTCCTATGTTGGTGTACTAAGGGTATATGTAATGAGGCCTTAGTTACTTTGTGTAATAATTTTTTATAAATAAAATTTTTTATTTATTATTATTGTAAAATTTGTGAATTTAAAATTTTAAAATTAATATAGGAAGAAGTTATAGAAGTTCCATATTATTGGTAAATTTTGGAAAAGGGTAGTTTATAATATTCTTTTATACATTAAATAAATAATAAGGTGAAATTATTTTCAACAAATGGTTTTCTATAGTTTTCATCAGTATGAAATTTAGAGTCTAATAATATCAACTTAATTATTGGTGAATAGTAAATTATGAATAGTAATATTACCCTTATGAATACTAATGTGACCTATGGAATTGTAAACTCACCTAAAAAGTCAAAATATAATTTAGGCATCTTGTTTGGTAATGTGATATTATAGCATTAGTAAATAACCGTTTCAGAAATAATAAGTTAAGTATTAGTATTATTCAGGTAAATAGTGCTTTTAATTAAAAATTAAATATTTCATAATTATAAAATTATTTTCATAAAATGGAGTTCATTTTTGAATTCAGAACATCAATATTAGGTGAGTGTGAATTTATGATATTTTTATAAAATTTTTTGTTTTTCGGTGAATAGTAAAAATACATTTTTAGAGTTTTAGTGTGTTTAATGACATCATTAGACATGTAATCATGATTTAATAATTATGGTCGACTTCTGAATAGTATGGTATGTTATGACGTGTCCCAAGTGGCCAATATCATGGGAAAATATCATAGGCAAAGCTATGGTTTTTCCAATACCACTATTGAGGCGTCCCTTAGAAATTAATAAAATATTCCCTCACTTTTTCTTTAAATACCAACTCATTATTTCATTAAATTATTTAAAAATTCATCCTCAATGATGATATGGTATTCTTATCTCCAAATGTGTCCTCACAAGGTTCCCTCAAGCCCCCCCAAGGTCTCAACCTTCGAGATTTTGAAGTTACTCTTCATGGAACGGGATCCTTTCAACCTTCTCTTTTAGTCATGACTTCCTTTATGTTATGTCTTCTAGTTTCCATGTATTTATTTGGGGTTTTTTCCTTATATATCCTTTCAACATTCCATTTCATTTCCAATTTATTAGAGACCCTTTCCTCTCTCATCAAGTGATTTTCTGAATTTTTTATGTGACACTGTTAGGCTGCCGAATTTTCGTAAAAGAAATCACCTCTTCTATTTTATTTCATGTTTCCTTTTTATGTGGTGTGTCATTTAAAAATCCATACCATGATATTATTTAAATTATATTATTTCCCAATACATTATTATTAGTTATTTATGAGTGTTTTTCCCTTATCCCCTATATTTTTTAATGTTTTTTAGAACCATGTTATATAGCTGTTATACTGTAGAAATTTCATCTCAAAATCTCTCCCTTTTTTTCAATAAATTCTATTATTTTTTTATATGAATAAAAAAACCTATTTCATTTATAGGGGTACTAATAAATATATAAAAATGATATATTCTATTCTGGAATTGATATACATGAAACCCTCATTCCTTTTCCATGGGTTATAAATGACATAACGATCAATTTTTTATGCACTTTTAAAACGTCATGGTTTTAAAATGAAACCCATTTCTTTTATTATTTTTGGGTTATTTATGAAATTTCTGTTTATTATATATGTTGATAACATGAAAATAAATACATATTAAGTGTTTTCCCGGATATCACTCCAATTCATGGGGTAAATAATTTAATCTCTAGATATGATAAGTTTTACGATACCTTGGTAAATAACTTTGGTAATATTTATGACACCTAGGGGATGGACCATGGTGATATGTTCTTAAGTGTCTAATTTAAATGTTGTACCCACACTTTAAAGTTATTATTCAATTTATTATTTCTATGATATGACTGTTTATCATTCATTTATGATATATCTCATGTTCTTATTGATATCGCTCAAGATCAAATGTAAATTATCTCACTTGTTTTCCTTAATGGGCCTTTTGCTCACCCTTTATTTAGATTTATGTCCAGGTTATGAGATAAAGAAATTTTACAAAGGATAAACTTATGATGATTCCTTACAATTGTATTATAATAATTTTTTATGTTGTTTTCATTTATATTTTTCCTGGTTTCCAAGACACTAGACTTTAAAGATCCTCGGTTAGTAAAATGTAATGAAAAGTAGTGTAATAAAAAGGCGGTATGTCATAATATGGACGGTAGTTAGTTGTTCCATCCTAGTGGAATGGTTTCATTTATATGTATATCTTGTTTTTTACTATTATACATTGATTTTAATATCCTTTGGTTGATCTTACTATACTTGACGCTTCATGTTTAGTTTTTTCGTGTTGCCCTGCAGGATATTGTTTTACTCACCCCTTCAAGGGATATTCCTGCATGTGTCAAGTCTTATGAATAAGAATATAAATTTGATGGTGTCTTAGGAAGATGTGGATTAGGTGGATCTTAGCTTGATATTTATAGATCAAGGTTTTTTATGGGAGTTTTCATTTTATCTTATTCTTATCCCTTGGAATAGGTTAGAATCAATATAGTTTTTGGTTGGGATTGTATTTGGACCATTTATCGATTTTTGTACTTTACTAGCATACTCTGGTTATGATATTATAGTTTTATGCGTGGAGGAGTTTCAGTTTTTTTATATTTTAGTATTTTGTGGGCTTGGATATTTTTTTGTGTGTGAGGGTAAATTTTTCTAATGTCTCCCATTTTTTGGATATTTCTACTCAATTTTGATCTCTAGTAACAAGACTATTGAAGAAAGGCTTGGGGTAGTCCTAGGTTAGACCCCAGTGAGTTATATCATGATAGAGTGGTATCAGAGTTTTCAGTTCTAGCTTAGGATCATAGTTACAGATATTGGTTTGGGGAAACAATGTTTAGTGTTTGGAGTTTGGATCTTAGTAAAGGGACTCTACTGTTTGGGCAACAGCTGAAGTATCCATACACTAGGACTCTGATCACCAACCTTTAAACTTATTACATATTGAAATAGGTTGTATTAAAACAATTGGTATATGCATCATATAGGAATGGGTAGTGTTTTACATTTCTTTCTTGAGTTATCTCCCAATATATACTCTTTGACTCTGGTATATCATGTTTTATTTAAAGATTACTCCACAAAGAAATCTGTCTAGGATCCCACTACATGATCAAAAGGATTATCTAATGAGTTATGATTCATTAGTATAGGGGAATGTACTAGGGATAGCACCTATGGGTGGTTTACTATCAATAGCACCACCCATTGATAATCATCTATCACTAGAAGTTTCAGAAGAGGATGAAGACAGGATGAGTTCACTTCATGAGTTATAGAGGTAGAAACCTCCTAGGTTTTGGGGTGAACTAAACCCCTAGGTGTCTGAGGAAACCATAGAGGCATTCACTCTAGTTTTTTACCTTGTGAGGACTCCTTTAGATCAAATGGATTCCCTCATGACAATTCTTCTTCAGGGCTCTATTGGGCGATGGTGGAGTTTAGTGACTTGGTCACCTAATGAGACAACTCTCTCTTGGTCAGACATCAATCATATCTTTAGGTAAGAGTTCTATCCTTCCATATTTTCATCAGTTCACATATTATTGATTCTACATATACTTTAGGGAACTTTATCCATTATAGTTTATTCTGTGATTTTTACTTATCTAGTCTGATACTTCATGAATATGGTGAGAGATCAGTCCTTCATTTTGCAGAAAATAAATTAGGACTTATGTCGGGATATCAGGGCCTTAGTGGTATCCCATTACATTCCCACCCACACTGGGGTGCATGAGCGGGCCTTGGTGGTGGGTAGATTCCCAGTAGAGTTGCACCGATAGTGGGTGTGGGTTGGGGGAACTAAAGATTTGAGAGCTTGGTATAAGGTAGTCAATAGCAATCACATGGATCCAAGTGTGTCAGATGCTTCAAGAGATGATCCCAATACATAGTTTCAGTACTATAAGGATCCTTATATGGATCAAATTAACCGGGGGAGAGGTGGTGTTTCTCATATGATAGTTAGGGACATTTGGATTGAGGTTGTCTGGACTATCATATAACATATCAGGAGATGGATGACGGACTATTGAGGTTGAGATATATGTAGAATAAGGGTGGTTTGAAGGGCGGATGATATGGAAGAGGTTTCATCAGAGTATCAAGAGGCGGTTAGAGGTTTGACCTATTACTACCACCACCCCAAAGTGGTCCACTCTAGTCTTTGGTAGATGGTTGTTAGGGATGAGGTCAGTTGTAGGTTATGGATGCATATTACCCTAAGGCTCTAGTGATTATATGAGATTCAATCTATATCATTTATACCTTATCATCTATTTTTTTAGAAATATTTTAAAGTAATTCCTTTATTTCCACTTCTCTAGTTCAATAATTATAGATTCTAATTGATTCATAGGCTCAACCCTTGTAGTTGCAGACATTGATATGAAGTGACTCTGTGATTTCCCACTTCTTCAGATAGTTTGATCTGAAACCTTGAGGTGAATTTTTTGTATGGGATCTATTTATATCAGTGATTAGGCCTGATGTCATCATAAAAGGTATAGACTAGTTATACACAATTATTTCCCATCATTATTGTTTTAGGTGGAGGATGCAGTGTTTCCATAGTGATGGGACAAGATTTTCCTTTTTGGGTGAAAAGGAAACTCTTGGAGAAAATAACAGGATTAAGAATGGGAGAGTGAAATTAATTACTCACATGTTGTCTCGTATAACACTTTGAGTATTATATGTTATGGTCTACTAGTCCCATGTAGTGGTAGCGGGGTATGAGGATGAATTTCTTGAAGACATACCATATTTACCTCCCCACCGAGAGTTGTACTTCTATATTTAATTACACCCTAGTGCTGCCTAGATATTAACACCAACATATCAGATGGATCTTATAGAGAATCATTATATGGGGGCGTATTCGGGGGAATTGTCAGAAAAGGAATTTGTGAGACATAGTGTTTCCCCCGGGGTAGCCCCAGTATTTTTCACCCAGAAGGATAATGGGATCTTGAGGTTATATGTGTACCACAAATTCCTTAATATGTTCTCCATGAATAATAATTTTTCACTACCAAGGATCAAGGACCTCGTAGATCATTTGAGTTGGACACAATGGTTCTTGATGATTCTCTACAGATCAGGCTATCACCAGCTGTGAGTACGGGGTGATGATATACCAAATAAGGAATTAAGTTGTTTCTATGGTCATTATGAGTAGTTGGTGATTTCGTTTGCTGAAAAAAAAACTCTTTAGTAGTGTTCAAGGGATTCATGAACTGTAACTTCTATCCTTTCACAGACTGGTTCTTGGAGGTCTTCATCAGTGATATCCTAGTGTACTCGGCATTTGAGAAGGAGAACATGAGGCACTTGACAATGTTCCTAGACACAATCTAAAATAACCATATATATGAGAAGCTCTCGATGTGTGGGTTTTTGATTTTTGAGCTCCACTTACTAGGATATGTCATCTCAGAGGCATGATTAGTAGTGGATATGACAAAGATTGAGGTGGTGGTTGCTTGGGATCCACCCAAGAGTGTTCTTGTAATGAGGAGTTTCTGGGGGTTGGTCAGGTCCAATTAGAGTTTTTACTCAATTTCACATGAGTGGAAGAACCTTGAATTGATTTGACCCAAATGTGGGATCATTTCATGTAGATGGAATAGTTCTAGTGGTGCATTTAATAGTTGAGACAGTGGTTGATGAGCGCACCCATATTAAGATTTCTAGAGGAGGGTGTCAAATACATCGTTTTTATGATGTTTTGGAGGATGAAATTGGTTGTGTTCTATTACAAAGGAAGGTAGTGATTATATATGGTTCATGATAGTTGAGACCAAATTCAAAAAACTTCTTGATGAATTACATTGAGTTAGTAGTGGTAGTCATCCAATTGATGATGTAACAACACTACCTGATGGGTGAGTAGTTTATCGTCAACTCTAACCATAAGAGTCTCAAGCATATATTCCCTTTTAATTATATTAACTTGAAACAAATTTTTTGGATGAAGTTTATATAGGAATAATACATCAAGATTTTATATACTTCTAGGAAGGGGAACATGGTTGCAGACGCTCTTAGCAGAAGATCTTATTCTCAATTGTTTGACTAGGCTTCGGAGCAGGTAGCCTATATTGGGTCTTGAAAACTCTATAGACCATGAGAAAATAATTCCATGAAATTGTAAAATGGAAAAATGATAATGAATCCTAGATTGTTTTGAATAAATGATCAATGTATGGGAACCGTAGAGGAGGATGAGGGTCTATATAGAAAAGCATGTTAGGCATACCGCCAATCCGTGTGGCATTCTTCCGCTTCATGAGCTTTCCCACGAATGAAATAATTCATGGGAAGATATGGTACCACCAGATTCCACAAATGAAAAAAAATTAGTTTTGAGTCTATATGGTGATTTCAATCCCCCTAAAACAAAAACTCCCCATGAATGATAAATCGTTTATGGGAGAGGGATTTCTTTTCTGTCCCCTGATAATGAAATCATTCACAAGAATGGTAATTCTTCCTAGGCTCCAACAAATGGAGGCCCCATATCCCACCACAACTGGCCAACCCAGAATTAGGTTGTGTAGAACCTCTATAAAAAGTAGTTAGGGGAGTTGAGGGGAGGAATTATGAAATTTTAGGGTATGTTCTGGAGAAATAATTATTGACAGTAAAATAACATGACCATCAACATAGTAAAAATCCTTTGTGGATGAACACTTATGCATAGTGAAGGAACTGTCTCATGAAATATTTGTGGAAGACCCTTCATAGAATATTCCATGTGTAGGTAGTGTCGTTTGTAATAAGAGATGTAATTTTATGACCCCAAAAATGAATAAATCACTTCATGGATGGACCCATTGTAGGTGTCCCATTATGGATTTCTCCAAGAACATTGCTTCGTAGACGATGATTCATAGATGATCCATTATGGATGGATCCTCTTTGTCTAAACCTTTGTGTACTCCCTTTGTGGAAACTGCTTCTTGGGTCACCCTTTGTGGGAAAACCTTCTTAGAAAATCCTTCACAAAAAATTCTTCACGAATGATGATTTACAGCCCAACTTTTGCGAGAAACCCTTCTTGGATGACCCTTAATGAAAAAAATTATGTGGCCATCTCTATGCACCCATTTTCACACAATTCACTCCTATTATTCCATACTATGGTAGATGCACCCCTGCACCCCTACTTGGGATCTGTGTTAGGCTGTGGTCCTGGCCCTCCAGGAATGTCCTGTCACCACTATCATTAACACCCATGAAAAATGAAAAGTCTCATCGTGGCCTTTTTAGGGAGGGTAGATTCCATTTTTGGTTCCACCTTATATGTCCCTAAATTCCACCCCATATAATACCATGAGTCGAAACATTCCTCATACACCTCATGAAATATCATCACCTAAATCTTATGCCTGGTTATTCTATAAAGGGTTTCTCTTGCATAAGTCACACACCAACCATTGTTACGAATATCCATATTAGTTTTCCTGACCACATGACATTAAAATGTATGGAAATCATCTCTACAGCAAGACATTAAATTGTGTTTCCATTATCCCCACAACATGACATTAATCTATGTTTACATAGTCTTAGATATATGACTTTAAACTATACTATAAACTATATGAAAAACATAGGATGACTCTTATGACAAACATGAGATTTTGTATACATAAATTATAAGATTACCTAAGTAAAGATCATGAGATGAATACCAAACAATTAAATTGAAATCCTCCTAGGATTAATCCCCAACCATTCAAGGGAATCCCTCCTGGAATAATCCCCTGTCCTTTTTTGTGTGAGACGACATAGTTTATCCTCTTCACCAGCCCAGGACATAGAAAGATTGGTCACTATATGTGAATATGCTATCTACCAAAATAAAAGTGGTGACTAGAACACTCAAATTCCTATCCCACTAACATTAGGCTCTAGAAACCACCCACCAACAAACAAAAGTGTATTGTGTGATCTTTAGATCCACTTATTACTCTTGTTTCTAACACCAAACATGAACCACATAGACATAGAGGTTAGTGGTAATCATGAAATCTGGATGATCCTAAGTAAAACTGAGGATATTTATGAATCCCATAGTATTGGTACAATCCTGACATCAAATCAACTTCTGTCTCCCTAAATGATGATAAACTCTAAAAAACCCCACCGTATGGCTTCAAATAAATATCTTACTAATGAACGACTAAAGAATCTATGCCCCTATATAAAATGGGGACTATTGATGCAGAATCTCATATACATATAGATCCCTCATTTTATCAAGAACCTTATAAACATACAAATGATTCTGGACCCATCCTTATTCATAATGGATCATTAATACAGGTTGATTTTTGTATACATACTTTGGAATGAACAAAGAATTCATGAACATATCATAAACCTATAAGAGAATATTGGAATAGGAAATAGTCCCCCCCCCAAATGGTGTGATGAGCCTGAATTCTATCCTCTTGACTATAGTGAGTTTTTAAGTGTCATTGTCCACATTCCCTAATGAACGCCTTCCTTTGGAAAGTAATTCCATGAGTCATCATGAATATTAGAGTCATTGGGTGTTTCCAACTCCATGAAAAAAACCCATTGGATATAATTCAAAGATGATGTACCCAACATTAGTCATTTCACATAATTCAACCCCATTCAGTCAATCATTGGGTGAAAATGGTTTTCTTTATATTAAGCCTTGTTGTAGTTGTACTTAGTGGGCATATATGGTAATTCATATCTTCAGTTGATAGTTTTTACCCCACCACTTTTAGAGCATGTTATTGATGCTCAGCATGGATATATGGACAATGAGACCTTATGTACATTGTTATCCACTAGATATTCTCTCGGTGGATATTCGGATAGTGGAGAGAATGTTATCCTTTTCAGAGGATGGATGGTGGTACCTTTGATGTCGTAGGAGTAGGTGATGTGGTAGTTTCAGACATCCCCTTTAGTGGTACATCATGGAGTGTAAAAGATTTACCAAGCCCTCTAACATTAGTTTTTGTGGTAAGTAATGAATCATTATGTTGCTAAGTTTGTCTCTTGATGCCTCACTTTTCAGTAGTTGAAGGCTGAGCACCAGGTTATAGTGGGTTTAACTAAACCCCATGAGGTGTTATAGTGGAAATGGGATTTGATATCCATGGAATTAATGATGGGTATACCACATATGTTCAGGGGAAATGATTCCATCTGGGTTATTTTAGACTGAATCACTAAGTGGGCCACTTACTATATATTCAAGATAAATGTTTAGTAGAGAGATGGGGATACCTATATATATAGGAGAGAGTCTTAATCCATGGGGTTCCCTCAACGATCATTTCAAATTGTGTTGAATTCTTTTTTTCATGATGGTGGAGAGGATTGTAGGAGGCCTAGCATTACACCATTAGTATGGGACCATTTGAGGATTTATACGGGAAACCCTTAAATACACCACATTGTTGGAATATTCCAGGTAAGTCAGAACTCATGGGCCGATATTTGGTGAGACATACTATATAAAAGGTGAATATCATCTAGTAGCGGATGAGGAGTACACAGAGCCATCTAAATCCTTATAAGGACTGATGAATGATAACTATAGAGTTTTAGGAGGGGGAAGATGTACTCTAGAGGGTCTTACCATAACATGGATTATAAGTATTTTTCAAAGGTGGAAAGGTCTCTCCAAGATTCATTAGTCCATTCTTGATACTGCATAGAGTTGGTAATTTAGTGTACCACTAATCTCTACTATAATGACCCGACTATTCAATAAGGTATGACTCATTTTTTTAATACGTATCCTTTTTTTATTCTTGGAAATCCTGATTTATGGCCTAAGTAAGGTCCTAGGAGTGTCAGGCACTTTTATGAAGCCTAGAGTACTAGGAAATTGGAAAAAATGGTAGGTCACCCGGTTATTATACAGTTTTTACAAACTGTGTGGGGTAACCATGTGGGGAACATTTTGAGTAGTAAGGGATGCACGGTTTGTCTACAACTATGTGACCTTAGGCACACACCCATGTGGGTCATATATAATTTTTGACAAAACAATTTTCCATGGTTTGTGTGGGGTTTGGGAAACTATGTTCCTTAATCATATAGGGTATCTCTTTGGATAGTGGGATAATCATGGTTTGTACACAGTTAATCCAAACTATGTGACCCTATTTTGAGGTTGAAATAATGAAATTTTACATAATCAAGTAAAAACCTATTATCCTATTTTCCTCCTCCCATTTCTAGTGGGTGTATCTCTTTTTCTCTCATGTGGGTTCACCTCCTCCCTATTCAATGTTTTTTAATATCTCCTATATCTGAAGACCAAATCAAGATCCTGTTGAATCATTTGATATCTCTTAGTATGATATAAATCTTTATACTTTTTATATAAGTTACTCTTTCTATCTATTTTGATATTTTGGCGTGAGCTTATTCTCCATATTTTCAGGGTGTTGAATCTTTTCTTCGATTTCTGCCAAACTACTTAAAAAATGACAATACTATCAGACAAGAATTTATCAATGTATCTAAAGAATGTGGTCTATTTATTCTCCTTAAAAAGTGTTTTATTTTCATAGCCTCTCTATTATACCACACGCCGCTCTTTTTTACACATTTCCTTAAAATATATTTTTTAATTATAAATTGATATTTGTACCCTTTTATACTCCCATTAAGACATTCTAGGTTATTAGAGAATTTTGACCTCAATTATGGACACCCCTTTCATGTGATATCTTGAAATTAACATTTATAATAAATTTATTAAATTCCCAAAAAGCCTTCTAAACATTTATCTTGAGTAGTAAATGGAATTTTCCTCCTTGTAAAAATTTTCATAGCTTATAATAGCACCTTCTAAGTGCTTCATTGAACCTTGGAATTGAATTTCCATGCCTAAAAATCTTTCAAGGTTTTTTCTATTACGCATTAATTGGTATATCCTTTTCATGAGATGAATATGATTGATGCATCATGTTTATTTTTTTTGGGGTTTCCTACTAGGTATTTTTCTTCTCACCACTGACTCGGCTCTACCCACACATGTCATGTCTTATATAGATGATGACCCTTCTGATGGAGTCCTAGGAGGATGTGGAGAAGGTGTATTTATCTTGATCATGATAAAAATGGGTGTTTTCTATGATTTTTAATTTGATCATATTCCAATACCTTATAATAGTTTGGAATATATATAGATTTTTTGCTCGTATTTGGCATATTTTTCCCATTCAGTACTTTAATTTAATACTCTAGTTATGAGAATATAGATGTACGCATGAATTGGTTTTAGTTTTTCCTCATTATAGCATTGTGTGGCCTTGTATGTGTGTATGTGTGTATAGGTACCTTGGGATATTGCCTCCCATTTGTGGGATATTCCTACTCAACACTATTCACTATCCCCTAGCCTATTGAAGGTGGTCTTGGGGTGGTCAAAGGTCAGAATTTGGTAGCTAATGTTTTGACCAACCCAGTACTGTGTGCATTAAAATATATAGAAGATATTAAATTTATTTAAAAATAAATATATTTTAAATTATTGGGGAATTATATACATACTTGATTCAAGATCTTTTTCCTAGAGTGGAAGAATTCCTTTACCATCTTTACTGAGAACATATGAAATATACATACTTGATATATTTTTATTTTATTGGAATAATTTCATCCTTTGGTTGTGGCCCAATAAATTCCCAATTCATTTCTTACTCTAAGAAAAGATTATCCAAAATGAAGTTTTATAAAGGAAGAACATTTAACATATCTTTAGAATGAGAATCCATTCCACCTATCTCTATATATTTTCTAAAACAAAATTTGTTATCACAAGTTATCTAATAACATCCCATGGTCTCCTTAATACATTCTTATATAGTTAACCATAAGACTCATCCAAAATATTTCTATCCAGATTTAATGTCTAAAAAATAGAAGTAAGTTCACTAAATCAACATTATATTCCCCAAACATTATAAAATGTCTCATAATGTAAAATTTAAACTATTTAAATACCTTGATTACTAAATAACCTTAATGTAAACATGAAAGCATCAAAAATTAAAATCATTGTTTTTTGAATATATTCCATAAATAAATATTTGAAGTAAAATCTAGAAAGGATGGTATAAACCATAAATACTATAAAACATTTCACGGTCTCTAACTCTATCCCATAAACATGCCATTATTATCTCAACATATGGAATATATTACGGGTTATCCTCACTTCAAATGTGTTTTCCAATAGGTCCAACTTGTCATGGAATCACTTTTGTTGTTCATTGGTACCATAAAATATATGCTCTCAAATCCATCATGAAATACTATTGTAGTACAATTCTTATGCATTTCATGTGTAATGTCACGGACCAAGATTCAACTCAACATTTCGCTCAGCCTTGTTGGCCACATGGCCTCAAGCGTATGTCCCATAACACCAATGTTTACTAACTAGCAGAGAGGGCCTAAGGTGTGTCCATGGGAAGACTATGACCTTATTACCATAGTGTAACATAGAAGAATAACAATAACAGTCAATTGTACACATAGATAAAAAAAGTAGACAACTAGTAAATAAACAAGACCAGAATACATAACAAATCCAGAAGTTCATCATATACAATTATGATGATACATGTATCTACAAAGAATACAAAACAAGTATATAATATTACAATACAATACATGTACCCAAAATACATAAAAGACCAAAAAAATTATATTAGAATAGCACCATAATCCTTAGCTTAATCTCATTCTCCCATACTCTTATGCGTGGTGCAATGTCAACCCTTGAATTGTGGGCACTTTCCCTTGTCCCTACCTGTATCCAAATAATTTTTTTCGGTAACCAAAAATAGCCCAAATAGGGTGTGAGATACAATACCAATAGGTAACCACCCAATGATCTATAAAATCTAGAAATTGTAGTATAACAAGCTAAGCAATGTGCAATTAAAGCATATTAGCATAAAATAAATGTAAATATTCCCATCGAATATAACTACTAGACAAGTAATACTAAAACAACCTCTCAAATATCTTTGCAAAATAAAGTCATTCTCATTTAACAAGTCATCTCCAAACAATACATAAATAATGAACATGACATTATCGTTCATAAAAACATATCACGTTAAACATGGTATTTTCGTACAACCTGAAATGTCATAATATCCATAGACGATTTGTAAAATTATGTGTGTCACATATTTTACAGTCACTCTATATAAACAAGTGTCAGACAACGAAGGGCTAGATCTAAGGTGTAGAAAACCAATTCATCCTTATCGAGGCACATGAGCATCTTGATGGAAACTTGGTTAGGAACTGTTCATAATAATAGAATCATTTTATACAAAACATATCCTACATGAGTCTAGGAAAATTGCATCCAAGGTGTAGCATGGCTCGAGGCATCCCATGAAATCAAGACCTAAAAACCGTACTCAATCTAAGGCATCTACTACCACATTCAAGATCCAAGGAGCATAATCTACTATATATAATCACTAATTCACCATTTCATTCCATTTATCATTTCATATCATATGTTATTCCATACCATATGAGTCTACCCACTCATATAAAAATTTACATCTAAACACAAACAATGATTATAACCACTCATTAATAATGTTTCATAATCAAGTAAACCAATGAATATACCCATCCATTTATCAAATTGCTAATAATTCCATTTAAGAAAAACAAGATACAAATAAAACATTTAATTTAATGTGTTAACATTAAAAGGAGGCCACCCATATTCTATTTAACTATTTTAAATAAATTCATTTATTAAAGAGATTTCTCTAACTGGGAAAGCATCAATGTACCCCATGGGTGGTTCTAAAAGGTATGAAAAAGGTAAATTCATATGGAACATCCCATGGGTGGAGTTGGTTAGGGGAACAACCTCAAAAATGTCTCATGTAAGAAAAATGGAATCCCTAATAGGTTCCAATTTAATTAACGCAATTAACCTGTTCAATTTCGTGGTTAACCCATAATGTTTGGTGGGTGGATTACTTGAATATGGGTCTATAAAGGACCAAAACAAATTATAAAAGTATAGACCAACTATTATAGATCAGCAGTAGAGTAATCATCCAATAGAAACTCTTGATTCAGCACATATCAGGAGAAAAATGAAGAACCTATGAAGAACATAAAAATAGTGAAAATTAGCTTTTTCTTAAATAGCATCGTCGATGGGAAGAAAAATAATGAACGGATAAATCGGAATTGAGTAACCAAAGGCCAACTATATATGGTTAGCTATAGAAGAATGAAACATGCGTGGTTTTTCATCATCATTTAACTAACCATGTGAAAATTGTTCCAAAACCCACTGTCAAAATTGAATAGGTTATCGTATGGACGAGCATCCCAAATCACATGGTTTGTCCTAATTGTGCGTCATGTTTCTCTTCACTATCCAACCTCGCACTGTTTGATCTAACTATATGGGATTTCGTGTAAGTTTTACTCTAATCATGTTCTATGCCTATATCACCCCCAATACTAGGGTTCCAAGCATTGAAAAAACCCTAAATACCCCTGATACATTCATTCCCTCTAAGGCCATTCACATTAGGAAATATTTTAACATTCAAACATAAAAAGAAGGAATTCTCACCTCATACAAAAACTGGGGTTCTTACAGTCTTCCCCCTTAATACAATTTTTCCCTAAATTTCCCTCTCAAGGGTGGTTATGATTCATTTAAGAACAACATTAGAATGTGAGAATGTATATCAAACTCCTACTCCAAATTCATGTCCTTTAAACGACCATGCTTCTATAGTACCCAAACAAGAGGAACTAACCGTCCTCGGGGAACATTCATGCTCTTATCAATGATACAAATAGGATTCTCATCAAAGGACTCATATTCCTATAACTCAACATCCTTGGGCTGAAATCATGTGATGGGTCTGAATGAGAGTGGTGCATCTAAGACATGTGGAAGACATCGTGCATGGCTCAATACCTCTATGGTAACTGCAACTGATAGGCTACCAGAACAAATCTCTCTGGAATCTAAAACATCCTGACATATCATAGTGAAAGATAACCCTATCTCATGATCTATTTGTTCCCCAACCTTAGTGAATCCTATAAGAAGACTAGATCCCCAACCTCAAACTCTAGAGGTCCTCTCTGGTGATAAATGAAAGATTTATATTGAGACTACCCAATATACATCCACTTAAGAATCAATTATAACAACTCAAATTTCTCATAAATGATATTTGGTCCTAGAAATGTTGTCTCACCTTCCTATAACAATTACAGGGGTGAAAATCATGTCCCTCCATAAAATCCACTTAAGGTTCCATGAATATCATCTCCTAATAGTTGTTATTCTAGGTGAAATCAAACAGTGTTATATGAATCTTCCAAGAGCACCCAAAATCTAGGACACATGCTTTTCATATGTCCTAAATAGCCTTTATTATACACTCTAACTATCCATCAGTCTGAGTGTGGTATGTTGTGCTTTAATACTCATGTGTACCTAGAACTCTCTGAAAACACTTCCATAAATGAGATATAAAATTGGAATCCCTATCTAAAATGATATCACATGGGACTCAATTAAGTTTTACTATATGACTGATATACAACATCCTATGATCATCCACTGAGTAGGTGGATAATCACATAATAAAATGATCTGCACAACTTTTCATACCTAGACACTATTATTGGCTATCTTTTTTATCTAGATAAACTATCATGTCGTAGTCTCTTTAAACATTGATCCGATGGTGCTCCCCACCATGGATTTTCTCACAAAAATTGGCCAATTTCATACCATGGTACCTCCACCATTGGAATTGACTTACAAAGAAAACCATTAATAATTCTAGTGACACTCCTAACATGACTTATTTAACTAGGGGAACCCAACTACAAAAGAGGTCATATCAAGACCTTGCCATAAATGAATGGTCGAATCCCGATTGACCAAACTGAAACTGGTCACACAAGCTTTCCTGAGGAACATTTTTGACCTTTTTTTGAAACCCACCTCAACCTAGAGATGTGTTTAAACTAGTTCATGTGACCATAAACATTGAACAAGAATGATAACAATTTGAGCCACCTTGTTCGTAAATTCTTAAAATTATTATCTTAAATGGACAAAATATTACAAACTCAATCGCAACACCTTCTCTCATGGAATCTTAAAGCTACCATGAACAAATCCACCAAAGTCCACACCCAACTCACTATGATGTTCCTTAGTCATACCACCACCAAAAATTTTAAATCTATCATTCCTCGGCACAAATAAGGGTTAACCTAGATCCATCCCACTAGAATCTTTACCCCTTTCTAAGAATCACCTTAATCCCAAAATGAGTTTTAGATAACATTGGATTCATTTAAATGGAGTCTATGGAACTAATACATGGTAGTCCATTATCTATGTTTACAAATTATATGTCAGTAATAAGACATGAGTTCCACTTAAAAACATTGACTAAGCCTAGAGTGGCATCCACCTGGCAGTCAAGTCAATAGAAAATGGCAACTGTCCAAGAATCCATCCAAGGAATTACTACATCGGAATGAAATAATCACATAGGTCTAACCATTCCTTGATAAGAACCACATGTCATCGGGAAACACTGAGAAAACCACCCACACAAGCCCAACATCTTTTAAAACATTAGAACGGTGTAAAACTTATGCTCTCATAGTGCATCAAGGATGATTCCAAGATAGTGGACATTCTCATTGCCGAACAAGAGTACACTAAGAGGATACTGAAGATTTACAAGAAGAACAATCGAACCATTACGGGCCGAATTCCTTTGAAAGAATCTCATATTCACCTGGAAATGCACTATAATTAACTAATCACATGCCTTTACCACCTAAGGCATCCTGTTATCATTCAATCCTTACCAATGAAGTCCATGATTGACTAACATTGTTCTTAATAGGTTACATACCCTACTAACCCCATTAATGCTCTTCTTTTGAGAAATAAATGACACATACACTAGAACCAAAGACATAATACTCGCATTAGGAGTGTTCTAATTTTCAAAAGAAAAGACATAACATCTGCTCATAAGTTTTCAAGATCATATTCAATAAACACACACATGTGATACTACTCTATGTCACACTCACAACATTAAGGTATATGGAATGAGAACTAAAACCAACCTAACTGTCATTTCAAAACACCCGATTCTCTTGAAGTTCATCCTGATCATTGGGATGAGATTTATTGATTTATCACCTAGGTCACTATACTCAAAATTTGACCCATGTATGTACTTAACATATCAAAGATCAATGATTTCACCAATCTCAACTAGTTCATTCTACCATTTAGAAACCCAATGGGTACTACCTATATGATCTCACAACACCCTGAGGTATAAAAAAAGATGACTATCCTTGATATTATCCATACGTTTTCCTACCTTTACATCCAAGTATCAGGTATTCAGTACAAGAGATTTAACCAAGATTTATATTTCCACATATGACCATTAACCTATATGATGACAAACCATGTCATCCATCACTAAAGAAAAGAATAAGGTAACGAGACTTACTAATCAGATGACAATAACCTATTCATGTCTAACCTATTGAAACTGAGCCTTACCGGATTCTCATGCCAGTAAAAATGGTCAAAAAATCAATGACCACCCATTAAAACAAGGGAGTCATAAAAAATCTAAGAACCCTACTAGGGACAATGACACACAAACCAACCTAAATAATAGAAAATTTCAACATTTAGCAAGGCACATAGGCTCTAGGGTGCTAATTACCATAAGCCACCCCTTACAAAACATAAATTGTTGACCCATAACGACTCTAAAATGATAAAAGTCAATAGGATTAAGAGATTATCCCTTATAACACTACTAAAACAAAAATGGTCAATGTAAAACACCCATGTTTCCATTCCAAGGAAACTCACGGGAATGTTTAAACTACCCTTATACAAGGGTTAAAATGAAGGATACCATTTCAAGTTCCAATTTTAAAGTCATTAAATTAATTAAACATTAATATTTAAACATTTCAAAGATTTAAACAGAACATCAAGAACCAACTGAAAAAATTAAAGAACTCGGTACTTGATTTAATAAACACATCAAGGGAAAATAAGAAAGTCTTATCAAAATTATTTTTTAAATCATTAACCATTTATTAAAATTTAGTAGTAATTAGTCAATTTATCAAAATAAAATCCTTTCAAATTATTAAAGATATGCTAACCTATGAGGGTCCCATTAAACCAACCTGGGTCCGTTGGAAAGAAACCCAATAGAAGTTTTTTAATTATCAAAGTTTAATATAACGATATTGGGTCATCTCAAAAGAAACAAAACCCAAATGACCTACTTGGGACAGTTATGAATTTTGAATCCAATAACATGCCTCAGAAAAACAGCAATTTTCAAAGTTCAAAAGTGTAGGACCAGTCAAAACCCTCATAAAATTAGGTCATGCCACATAGCCTACTCCTAAATCCAAGACTGTAAAAATAATAGTCACCAATAACCATTAAAGACACTACCTCTTTCCCGCTCAATGTTGGTTCTAGCTAAAGTCTCTATTTTCGATTCCACTTTCCCATTTCAATTCATTTAATATTCATTTAATTTTATTTTTCATTATTTATTTATTCAAATTTTTTAACCAATGGTTTGTGAAGTTCCAATCCATGAGGGCCCATAACACCTCACGGACCAAAATTTTGTTCCCATATAATCCATACCATAATGAATTAACTATAAATAATTGCATCAAAAGGTTTATAAATATCAAGTCTATAAGGGATCATAATCTTTATGAAATGAAATATGGTTTAACTTTCTTTATAAACAACACAAAATCTATCACAATAGTAGGTACATATATCACAACACCTATCACACTAGAATGAAATAAGTAATTCATCCTAAATGGCATGTCATAGTGCATGACATGTGATTTCTAAAAAGTTATGAGTGTGATGAATGATATGGCATAACCTCATCTCATCGGTTTTCAATAGAAATAGAAACCTCAATAATATCAATATTAACATCATTATGAAAGTTTATCACCCAATGCTACAATAAAATCAACTATAATAGTCAAAATCCTGAAAATAGTTATCTAATTTGAGTAATTTGTTTCCTATATGAGGGTTAGTTACACCCTAGAATAGATCATTACCAAAATCTAATACCTTTATATCCCTATTTTTTCTCCAAATATTAAATTAAACCATAAAAAACTTGGATACCACATTATAACATCCGAGACCCGAATTCCACTCAACAGTGCACTAAGCCAGGTTGGGGACATAGCCTCAAGCACATCTCCACAAATGTCGAAGGCTATTGACTAGTATAGATAGACTTAGTTGTGCCCATGGGGATATTATTCCTTCATTACCAGAGTGTAACATAGTAGAATAGAAATAACAATCAATAGTAGAAGAAGATACAATAATCATACAACAAATAAATAAACAATACATGAATACATAACATAAAAAAGTGTCTCCTATACAATGATGATGATACATGTATCTACAAAGAATCCAAAATTAGTACACAATAGTGCAGTACAATACATGTACCCAAAACACCAAAAATATATATCTCTGAATAGCATTATGATCCTCAACTCAAGTTTGTACTCCCTTGATTCTAAGAATGGAAGAAAGGCAACTCTCAAACAATGGGTTCTTTATATTATCCCTACCTAAATCCCAAATAATCTATTTGGGTACCCAAAATTGTCTAGAATTGGGTGAACGATAAAATCCTGGTAGTTACCACCTAAATTTCTATACAATATAGAATGTGCAAAATAAAAAGCTAAGCAATGTTCATGTAAATCATGTAGGAAGTAAAGAAATGTAAATATACCCATTGCATGTAACTACCATACAAGTAATATTGAAATTGCCTCTTAAGGAACCCTACAAAATATAGACAAGTTGTTCTTACAAGGTAGCTCCAAAAAATATATAAATTACTGACATGGTCATTTTTTTCATCCAAACATGTCATGCCAAACACAACCTTGTCAAACAACATGAAGTTTTTAAACATCAAAGGTCGAGCCATATAATCAACTGTATCACATATTCCATTTTCTTTTCATATAAATAAGTTTCAAGCCATGAAGGGACATATCTGATGTGTGGAAGACCAAGTCGTCATCATCGAGTCCCATGAGAGTCTCAATGAAAAGTTGATTTGGCACTAGTCGGAGTCCTAGGAGAGTGTCATACCGAACATATCGTACATGAGCCCATGCATGTCGGATCCAAGGGGTATCAGGGCCTGAGGTATCCCACAGAATCAACACCCAAGGAGAATACTCAATACTAGGTGTCCACTACTACATTAAATATCCAAGGAGAACCATCCAAGTAATCTAATCATTCGTTAACCATTTTAAATCATTTATCATTTCATACCATAGGTCATGTTATCCTATATATGTCTACCCACTCATATAATAATATATATACAAACCCAAAAAAATGAGTATACCCACTCATTAACCACATTTCATAATCAAGGAAACCAAAGAGTATACCCATTCATTTATCTAATTGCTAAAAAATCCATTTATGTGATACAATATCAAAATAAAACATTTAATAAACTAAATAATCGTGAAAAGGAGGAAACACATATATTATTTAACAATTTAAAATCAATTAATTTATTGAAGATCATCCTCTCTCTTTTAAATAATCAACACACCCCATGGGTGGTTCTACAAGTCATAAAAATAAAAATTCATATGGTGAACTGCATGGGTATCCTTGGTTGGAGGAACACCCTCCAATAAGTATCATGGAATATAATGTTAATCCCTAAAAGGTTCTAATTTAATTAATTCAATTAACCTATTCAATTTTTTAGTTGCCCTAGAAATTCCACTGAGTACCGCAATGACAGATAGGTCTATAATACACCAAAAATAATGGGAAAAGTATAGATCATCTATCGTAGCTTAGAAGTAGGGTGATTTTCCAATATCAACTCCCAATTTGACTGACATCCGGAGAAAATGGAGAAAAGAAGAAGAACCTAAAAATTGGGAAAATAAACATGTACCTAAATAGCATCATTGATAGTAATAATAATGACGAATTGAAAAAAAGGAATTTGGTACTCACTGATACAGATCTAGTGATACATTATGTGGTTGAATCAGAGATTATAAAGAAGAACAGGAAAAAAACAAGAATATTAACCTCATAATCCCTCAAATGGGACGCTTTTCTCTACGAAAGAGAAAATGAGATTTTAAAATTAGATATAAATGAAATTTAAAAGTAAAAACTTTTAACCAAAATTAAGGGTTCAGACAGTTTAATTGAGCAGTTTGACAAACTGTGCACCAACCATGAATGGTTATCTGTATGATAACAGCCACCCACTTAGTTTGTCCACATGATTTGACTAACCATAAACAAGTTTTTCCAAAACCCACTATCAAAATTCCAGAGGTTTTCTCACATTTGTGTGGCCCAAATAAAACATTTTGACCTAACTGTGAAGCCTTGTAGCTCTCCATTGTCCATCCGCATGTGGTTTTATATAACTGTGTGGCCTTCCCTGCATGGTTTACTCTAACAATGAACCAGAACTATTTTACCATAAAATATGGGTTCTAGGATTTGAACAAGCCTCATACCCCCCCACCTACCCCCCCCCCCTGATACCTTAATGACATCAATGTGAATTCCCATTAGTCCATATTTAATCATTCAGTCCAAAAAAATATGGTCTTCATATATTATATGAATACTTGGTTTCCTATATCATGATTCTTATATCCATAATACCATTGATAAATTTATCAGATGACCAATTTGATGAATCTAAACACAATCACATTAATCATCCCTCTTTAAAAAAGGTAATATATTATTCTAGACCATGATCCCTTAGTTTCTATTGATTTATATTCCCTTGAATATTAAGGAATTCATTGTTATAGTTACTAATCTCCTTATGATAATTATGGACCTTATATCCACACTTATAGATACTCTCATTCCCTATAATCAAATAGTAGGGTGTTTCTTTCCATGATTATCACATGTGGGGAAACCCTTCTTTATCTTCTCCTGCTTATCCATGTGTTTCTATAATATCCTTTTCTTCCCTTTCATTCCTTCAAATATATAATAAATATCTAATTATTTCATAATTTTATAACACCTTATATTATATCCTTTAAGGATGATAATTTGTAGGATACAAGTTCCCATCAAAATATTAGATTAATCTCATTAATGAAATGATCAGTCTTATTATTTTTATTATGTGCATTGATATGAGTTACCATTATTTCCTCTTGGTTAATTTTCTACAAAATTTAATACACTAGATTATATAATAACAATATTTATAATAATTTTTAATCAAAAAACTAGTGAAACACTTAACATAAATTAAAAAATATATGCATGGATAATCTCACAATCTTAAACATTGTTTTTTTGGGTATGTTTACAAATCATAAAATAATTTTCAAATGTTTCATAATGGTTTATAAACAAAGAATCAATTATCCTAATCATACCTCATAGGAGTATCAACATATTTCTATAGTAAGTCCAATTATCATGTACCAAGTAATGCTCAATCCATGTCTAATGTTCAGTTTCTAGAATTATTACCCCTAGGTACATATGTTCCAAAACCACATCCACATGTAGTATCTAGGAAGGTATGTATTTATATGAAAAATAACATAATATCTATCTTAAAATAACTTTAGGATATTGTTTTATGCATTCCTTCAATGTCTATCACAAGGTTACAATCCTAAATCTATATTTTTCTAAATCAAGTTCCCAAGGTTTCAACTAATCCTCCCTCTGAAATCAACTGTAATGACCCCGACTCCAGTAACCCAGAGCAGGTATATACTTTATTAAGTTGGAACTAAATACAATGTATAAAATCTAAAAATAATGAATAATATTTTTTTATTTGTAAACTAGATACATAATTGGAAATCACATTACATTTTAAAAATAAAATTCACAATGTTTTTTCTTTAAAATTTTTATTATTACTGTTAGAATATCCCTTTATATTAATCAAAAAATTCTTCCTGATATCTAGGGGAACATAAAACATAAGAAACTGGTGATATTAGATTCTTAGTTTGTGTATTCATACATTATAATCTATTATAAATAAGTAATTATAATGAATATAGAAAGGTAAATAACAAAAACATATTCCATTAAATCAATATATTGAGATTAATATGGTAGAAATAAATGATGAAAAAATAAATCTATATAAATAATCAAATGAACTTAAAACATATCCACAAATATTATAACTAATTAAATAATCACATAAATGTAAATAATTCATCTCATAATGAGAGAATTCATAATTTCATGCATCTGAAACTATCAAGAGCTTTCACAAGATAGTTTAACATTTTTGGAAGAAACTCATCTAATTTGGCCAACTGATTTGTCTCATGATACCTATCGATACATTGAGGGGATCTATATTTACAAGACCCACCCATAACATACTAATTCTAATTCATTCTACACATGAAAATGGTAAAACATAATAATCATGAACCTTTTTATTTAAAAACTAACATATAAAATGTTAGTACATACCTCAATCAAATAAATATAATCATAAACCATCCATATTAGTTTGGTGAATGGTGATAAAATTGTTTATACTCAGTCAAACTAAGAATAAACCATAAAAATAATGAATAATGATGATATCAAAACAATATATCATCAGTGGAAAAAATCCATCATAATTTGTTCATGTTATTGATTAATATAAATGCCATATAAATTTCACTAGAAACAATTTAAAAAAATAACCATTTCACATTGAAAATAATTTTTAAAAATGTCACAAAACCTTATGAAAATACTTTTATATTAAAATAACCTTTAAAAAATTGTAACATAATATTTAAAACAATGAATGGTTATGACGTTGTAAATTTTCATTCATTTCATACACATTAAAACAAAGATTCTTTTCACATTTTGGTAAATGTCAAAAGGGCATTTTTTGGTAAATTCCATGAAGATTCCTTTACAAAAAAATAAAAACTAAAAATAGGTAAAAAAGTTTTTAATAAATAAATTTTTAATGGTTATATATATTTTTAAAAAAAAATTAAAAACCATGGATTTTGATGAAAAAGGATTTTCAACCAAAGAGATAAATAAAGTTAGATTTTATTACAACCTTTTTCTCAATAATTTTAAGTATAAATAAGTGTAAAAATGGTACTATTATTTGAAAAAGATCATAAATAGCCGTATTATAAGAAAATTTATTTATTTTAAGATACAAATATAAAATAATCACCCAATTAGAGAGATAAAAATAATACCAAATAATGATGAAATTGTTCAATAAACCCTTACAAATTCGGTAACTTTTTAATCATAAGTCTCATAATATAAAAATAATCAAATGAAACTTTCAATAAAATTATTATAAATATATTAATGATATAGCATATCCAATTGAAAGTATATACAACATTAGAATGAATAAGTGGTGAAAATGGAGTATGTTTCACTGAAGTAAAAGTGAGACTGGAAACTCTTACCTCATGCTAAACATCTTTATATGTTTCTAAACCTAAGATATAATAAATATAGGTTTATTAAAAATTTATTTAATAGTCATAGTAATATTTATAATACCATATATGATTTAGTTTTATAATTTTATCACCCATTTATTAAAAATACTTTGTTAAAATCAATATTTTGGTTGATAATAGTTTTTTTATGTGTGTTTTAGTTTGGGGGTTTTGGTCCTTTTAATATGATCATAGTAAAATCATCTCCATAATTTTAATCATGATATGAATATCATATATATTCATTATATAAATATTTATAGTAATCTATTAAGGTTATAAATATATATATTAGATTACACCATTCATGAGATGGTAAGTTATACATATGCATAAACATTGTTTTCATTTTTATTTATGTATGAAATGAAATGAAAAAATGATAATTAGTATTTATAGAATAATTATTATGTTATATATAGAATTTATATTAATAAAATCATTCCCTATTACCATACATGTAAAAAAAATAAAAAAAAATTCCATTCCTACGTGGAGGTGGTAGTCCACACATACACATGATTTATGTTATTGTTTTAAAATAGGTTGGAATGTAAGAAATTATATATGATACTAAATTTAAAAACATATGTTTAGATCATAAATATCACAGATATTTATTAATTTAACCTTACTACCTTTCAAGTAAATTGTTAATAGAAAATAAATCATAGCGCATCGTGAGGCGGTAGTCCACCGTACACATGAGTGACATTATGATATCCCCCAAAGAATGGAAATTAATAAGGTATATGTGATATAATAATTAAAAAAATAATAATAATTTCATAAATATAATATAAATATGTTAAATATGTAATTATATCCATCCATTAAACGTGGATGGAAAATAAATTACATCAGTTCACAAGGCAGCAGTCCCACATACTCATTATATTATTTTAATTAGTTTTGAAGGATGTTAACGAATAACTAAAACAAATATTCATTTTTAATAATTATTCCTCATCTTCAGAGATACTCTTTATATTTATACCTAATGACATATTGGGATGGATTTTTAATAAAAATAAGGCCTCCTGGATATGGATAGGGAATTAAAGAATGGATTTATGTGGGGATTTTTCAACCCAAAAGGTTTTGGAATTGTAGATTTGGGAGGAGATGGGGTGGCCTTTTATAAGTGGCAGAGAGGATACAAATAGAATTTTCGAAAAGATTAAGTGATATGCCCATTTTTTCACATTTCTAAAGCCTGAAAATTTGTTTATTATCAAACCTTAGAGATTATAAGGTCTAACTACATCCATAAATGGGTTTTGGATAAGTTTTATTTCATTTTGTTCCATTATCTACTAAGTAAAACCACCTAGTAAATCAATTTTTACCTTAACTGGGTAATTAAGTTTTATTATTTTCACTCTATATTATGGTCAAAAAGTACGTTGACATTATTAGAAAATATAAATTATACTAATTCCAAATTTGGAATCTATTTTGCAAAATTTTATTCATAAAAATTAATGAATTCAATTTAAAATTATATTGTACATGTGACAAAAGAGTGGTTTTCAAAAGATAAAATTCTCAAAAAGTATGTAATTTTTTAATGGAAAAAATAAATATTAAATTGATTCCAATGACCTAAATTACATATATTATATTATAACTGAACAAATTTTTCTTTAAAAACAAATTAAAATGTAATTTCTATTTTTAAATAATTTAAAATATGTCATTTTTTAATAAAAACTAGTATTTTTTACTGTTCATTAAAAATTAATCTTTTCAAAAAATTCTCAAAAATTGACCCAAATTTTTTTTTTTACATTTATATTTCAAAAATAAAATTTTATTTTGTCCAATATGTTTTAAAAAATTAGTAAAAAATTAATTATAAATTCTGTGTGCATAGTGCAACAAATCCTCTTTTAGGAAAAATAATGTATTTTAGAAAACATTTATTTCTCTTTCAAATGGTACTTATTTTATATAAAATAAACATATGAACATTTAATTTATTTAATTAATATTTAAACCATATAATTTTAATAATATGTTAATTATTATTCATACACTCAATCTTAACCTCTATGTTATGATGTTCATGTTTAAATAATAATATTTTAATAGAGTATTCAGTTTCGTTCAAAGTCATTGTTGCATGCACTGCAAGATATCGAAGAGATTTAATTTACATAAAAAATATATCATAAAGTATTTGGTTGTTATATTATCTTCTAATCATTTTTTTTTATTTTATACATGTTATCCAACATTATGTTCTTATTTTAAAATCTTTAGGTGTTACATATCAAGGTGAATTTCATCATCTATTTTTTATAAAACCTTCATTGAAATCCCTTTAAATATCAGCATGATTTCAATGTTGGTATTTTATAAAACCAATGTATAAAGATTCCTATGGGGTATTCAAATTATTATTTCTTATAAAACGAATATTTAAATCCCTCTTGAAAATCATTCCATGGTTTTTTTTTAAAAACTAACCTAAAAATCTCCTATAATTCCCCATCAAGAAGCGTTTTCAACATTAGTTTATGAAAATTTACATATAAATTCCCACTTTTAACAACTCATGTATTAAAATTGGTAATAACCCAATGATAAAAGATAAAAAAACTACTTATTAATTTATTTTTTGCACTAGTGTAAGTACATTGTTTTGTGCTTCACAATTCATTAAGCACATTTACTTATTAAATATATATATATTCTAAAATTATAGGGTGATACCTTATACCCTCTTATAATAATTTCAACATCCAAATTTTTCTACTATGATTTAAATGAATGAATATTCCTTTTCCTCAACACATCCTTGGGTTTTTAATATACTTCCTTGAATTTAGTGTTTCACCGTAAGACATTGACTGGGTGACTGGTCTTGTTCTACAACACATTATCTCTTAGATACATAATCGCTACCAATTTTTCCTCATAATAAAAATGAAAATAATGTATTAAGATCTATGTGTTAATTACATGTAAAGGGTCATTTTTTGATTTCCTCAAAATTGATATATGGAATACATCATGAAATTGGGTTTTGTTTAGTGGGTGTACCAAGTGAAAATATATTGTCCAGATATGATCAATAATCTCAAAGGGGTTAATAGATATAGGTATATTCTTACCCTTTATTACAAATCTTATGACCTCATTCCCAGTAGATATTCATAAGAATTATTTGTCACTAACTTTCAATTATAGATCCCAATGATTTTTGTCAATAGAACTATTCAATTAACTCTAATATTCCCTGGTGTTCTTCTAAATAGATCTATAATTCTCTAAAATTTCATTAGAAAACATAAAACTTGGTAACTTTCATTCTAAAGCTTCATCACATTACATTAGAGTTATTAATTTTGTTCCAGATAGTTCCTTATAAGGATCCATTTTAAGGATTGAGTGAATTCTACTTTTATATGAAAATTCAACTACATAGTGGTGTTGATCCTTCCCTCCTTTGAAATCTATATAACATGCTCTCAATATATCATTTACAGTTTGAATGATCTTATATTATGGAAAATTCATTGGAGGATGATATATATCACTAAAGCTAATTCACATATTCAACACATTGTAAATACTTCTCCAAAACATCAATGTAACCCTTGGATCAGAATTAGATATAATAGAATGTGGTACCCCATGAATACTTACAACTTATTTAATGTATATCCTAAATATATTATCAAGATATAAACTCATTGATATAAATGACATGTGATGAATTTATAGGGAGATTCACTAATAAACAAATACTTTTATGTTCCTTAGATGTTTTGGGGGGTCTAATGACAAAATCCATGGTGATGATTCCCCATTTCAATTCTAATATGGGTAATGGTTTTAACACCCCTATAAAATTACTTCAATTAGAATTAACTTAGTGAAATTACATGAAATGATTTGCATACACTATAATATACCTTTTCTTGTTTTCGGGTCCAAAATACTCTTTCGAATATCTACACATCTTCATGGTTCTTGGATGAATATAAAATTATGAATAATGTGATTTATACAATAAATACATCTTAATATATGGTATCAAAGGTACACATACTCGATCCCTAAACCTGATCATTCCAGAATTATCATGGTAGAACTTATAAACCTTCCTCACCCTTGTCTGTAATTCTACATCTTCCTTTTGAGAATCTTTAATCCTCTTATGGATAGATGGATCAAATTTCATCTTAGAAAGATGTTACCAAACCCCTTTACTCATTATTTCATGATCCATATTCTTCAAATCCATAAGTGTTTGATATCTTTAAATCCCATTCTTGTACAAACCATCATGGTCCTTTGCACCTTGAACATTAACAACCTTATATTCCTTCCCAATGTGGTAATTTATTGAGAAATCATTATCATTAATCAACTTCAACCATATCTTTTAGAACATATTAAACTCTTTTATGTGAATATATTCTTAAATTTTTTATTATCATTATATATGTCACGCCATTCACCATAAATATATTTCCTCTATAGTTTTCATATAAAAAATTATAGATGCTAACTCTAAATCATGAGTTGTATAATTTTTATCATAAATATTAATTTATTATAAGGTATAATATATTAAGATATCATTCCACATGAGGATACATTCATATACATTATTAAATTTATCACAAAGGATCACAAAAACTTCTCCATTATAGGGTAATATGAGCACGGGTTCACTTGCCAACCATATTTTCAACTCCATGAAATTTTTGTCACATTCACTTATCTGAAGGTAATTGTCACCCTTTCGTGTAAAAATGGTTTTTATGTTTGAAATATATGATGAATAAATCAAAACTCATCAATACTATCTATTTATCCCAAGAATATTGTGGGTCTTGATCATCATGGTAGGTTTGGGAAATTTCTCAGTTACTTTTATCATTGAAGTTCCACCAATATACCATCACTTGAGATTATATAACCTAAGAATGAAATATCAATTTCCAGAATCTACACATCCGAAATTCGGCCTATAGATTCTATTCCTCAATGTATTCTAAATAAATCTAAAATTATCTTTATTATCATCCTTTATATTAGAATATATTTGAATATCATCTATTAAAACTACCATAAACTGATCAAGTAAAACTATAAAGTCTTTATTCATTAAATCCATGATGATAGTAGGAGAATTGGTAACCCAAATGGGATCACATAAAATTATTAATGATCATTCATCATATAAAAGGATTACTTGGATATACCCTCCTTTATGACTCTCATCTAATGATATCCATATCAAATTCCAATCTTTGAAAGTACTCAACTCATCAATAATTTATCAAACAAATCACTTTTATAGTTTAAACAATAAAAGTTCTTAATAGTGATTTTTAATGTTCCAAATAATTAATGAAAAGATGAATTGGAAAATCATAATTTTTAACAAAAATAATATGTTCACACCATGATCGAATAATAAGTCAGATGAATCCCTTAAAATTATTAACACAATGTTTCTTCTTCAATTTTTGCAACACAATTTGGGTGATTATATATATAGTCTTTGAAATAGGTTTAACACCAAGTATGGGTACTATTGAAAACTAAATGTCAACATTTAGGGGGAGGGGACTATGAAATTATTATATAAATACCTCAGTATATTCTAAAAAAATTATATCATTAATGATTAGTTTCCCCCAAACCATTTAATATGAATATCTCTCGTGAATAGGTAATTAAAATCATATAGTGGAAGTGGCTTCCATTAGAAGTTATTATTCATCCTCCCACTCTTATAAAATAATTGGTTAATTTATAATATGAAATATAACTACCCCTCCTTAAAAATTATCATGGGATCAATATAAATAATGCTAATCCAAGTTCAATCTCACATCAAATTCCACTTGATGGAGAATAAAAAAATTACAGGATGCAAGTTCATTAAAACTTTTATTGGGGAGGAATAATAGTATTCAGATTAAATCATCATACATTAATATATTTACCTAAAATTAAACATCTAATAATCGATTTTGTGATGTGATACCCTTATAAAATTCTTCAATATTAAATTAGTAAGTAGAATCAAAGTCAAATAATACTTCTATAGTTCTAGAGTGGTTGATATTTGTACCATTCACTACATTGTTCTTGTGACCCACTTCATCATGTTTGATTGACTGATATTTTCCTTTATATCTTTGATTAAGAGGTTGTTGATGAATATTATCATAATTACTTGAAATAACATAATCACTCCATTAAATTATATCATTTGTGAGTGGATGCTTCATTCAGCTAATATTTCTAATTATGAATTTCATTGGATGAATTATTCCAATCACTTTGACATTATTTTACTCAATGGTAACATTTTTTATAGTAAACAATTTACTAAATACCTATTGAAAATTTCCCCCATTCTTCCTCATACACTTTTATCAAGATGGATGATTAATTTTATTATCTCCATGGGTCTTATTATTATAACATCCTTAAAATTATATCCTTCTACTCATTTCAAAACCATTATATTGATTGGAATATATACACTAAATTTCTTCCTTGAGGGAACATCATCAATTTTCATCATATTTAATAATGTATTTAATGGTTAAAAATTTTAATGGACTTGGTTTTACTACATTGAAAAAATAATTGCTTTATCAATTATGGTCATTAACATGAATAGAACTATACCTTGTATATTCTATAATTTTTTCCTCATGGGTTCCAACAGATTCCTCATCCTTCTTATTTTTCTCATTTAATTCACTTTTAATTTTCATCATAAGAGTTTTTCCAAATTACATAAAAAATACCTTCTTAAAATCATCTCATTCTATGGAGTAAATTTTTTTTTCGGTCCACATGTTATTAATATGATTCTACAATTAGTATACTTTTCCTTCCAAACAATACACTGAACGATATACCATTTTATTCTCAAAGAACAATAGAATAAGAAATATCTTTTTAGTGATACTAATCCATTTCTCTTCAAGTATTAGATTAGAGGAACAACAAAAATAAGGTGTATGTATCCTTATACAAGATTCAATGGTTCATTGGTTCCAAATTTTGTCATTTTTAAGCTTATTATGATTCAGGTTACCACACGTTGATAGAGATAGTCTAGTCAGAATTATAGCATGATTTCATATCCGAACTCCCATTTCATTTGGTTACTCATGTGTCCAGTCATTGCATTGGCCATCAAATTTATTCTTGATGTTGTTAAACTTAGTTCTATCTATTGGCTACAACTAAAAACCGTATAGTATGTATGAAACTAAAATAATTAGAGTGAAAATCAAAAAAATAATTCTAGAGATATCGTAAATTATCATGCCTTATTATCAACCTATGAAGCTTTTTAGTTCACTATATATTACTTTTTGTTATTCATATGTTTTCTTATGTTCTATTTATATATTCTTCAAAACCTAATTCAAAAAAATAACCAAACCATGCTTGGATACTAACTGAGGTGACCCAAGCCTTAAATATATAAATATTATATCTTTTTAGATGAATATTCAATATATATCCAAATAATATAATCCACATAACCATAATGTTTTACTATTTTTGGATACTAGATACAAAATCAAAAAAAATTATTAAATATTATAAACATCTCACATGATTTTCTTCTAAAATAATACCCTTACTAGACATACCCTATTTAGAACCTTTCTTCATAACCTATTGAAAAAAAACCTACGAAAGGGTGAGTTCTTATGCTTAGTAAGGGTTATATAGGAGAGATCTATTATGGATAATAAGTGATAATAATATAAGAATAAGGGTATGAAAGCATGATCATAACTTATAAAAGTCATTCACAATCTGTCAATGATCAATAATCCTGATTAATGATATAAGTCTTTTTAATATAAAAAACATAAGTTTTAATTGTTTGAAATTATAAATAGTAAATATTGTTCCATGAGAATATATCATAACCATAATATATATGTTTTTATAAAACACATATGTATAGAAAATAGTTTTCTTAATCAAGTCTCATTGGAAACCCTAAAAAAGTCAATAGAGTGCCATGGTGTATTAGGTTTACTCATCCTTTCATTATTTAATTAGCTGAGGTGTACTTCCATGACAATAATATTTGATACAATCCCTTAATGAACTGGGTTATCTCCAAATTCACACCCATATTATCTCATGATATATAAATATTTACTCAATGTATTAGAGGACTATATAATTTTGGGCCCACTTATCGCATAATAAAAACCATACAAATGTGTACCATAGGATCATAATAGAATTCATCATATCAATATATCATAACCCATGGAAAACAATTGTTTCATAAAAATATTATAAACATATATTCATAATCCTTCCATAAAAAGTGGATGTTATCATAAAAAGATTCATTGTCTCATCATAGCATAATTAACTCAATGGGAAAGAAATGGGTTTAATTAAATCATCCTAAGAACATCATCATCATAATTAATCTTTAAAATTGGACATTATCATAAGATCATATCCCTGGTAAATTATAATAAACATCAAATTATGTTAACATAGATTAAAAATTCCATTCAATGAATATTCAAAGCTTTCTTTGAAAAGAGGTGAACAATAACTTTTTCTATTTATAAAATTAAAATAATGATTCTCTGAATAAGGATAAAATTATATTATTTCAAAATATTTGGAATCCTGAAAATTAATCTTCAAATAAAATAATTTTATTGATGGTGGTAAAAAAAATTCATATGTTAAATGATTAAAAAAATTCTTTTCAGTATTTTTATAAAATGACATAAAGAAATTGTTCAAAAAATAGAGAAAAAAATAAATTTTAATCATTGAAAATAAAAAGTCAAATATTAATTAAAATGAATTTAATTTACAATTTAATCACTGAAAATGATGTTCAAAAAAACATTTCAAAGATCATGGATAGGGAAGAATAATTTTTTCAACTAACGAGTAAATAAGGTCATATTTTCTTAAAAACATTTTTCCCTTATTTTAAGTGCCAAATAGTGGAGAATGAATGTAAAACATTAAATACATATAAATAAATGTTGTATAATAAAATATATGTTGTTTAATATATATTGGTTATATAATTCACCCAATTTATATTTAAACAATAACAATACTGATTAAAAATGAGATTTCTATATAAAGACATATCATAAGTCCTTGTATTCTTGATACATGTTCAAAAAACATTATAATAAAAATTGATTTATTATATATCTATTAAATAGAAATATTCATACATAAAAAAATATATATCATTCATTTATAATTTAAAATTAAACTTTTATTAATAACTCTTCATTAAAATTAACATTTGCGGTGAAAAACTAGTCTATTATACATCCAAGTTTTACTTCAAAGGTTCAGATTATTCCACCCTTGTTATAGTATCATCATATTAAAAATATTAATATGGTAATAATTATTTTATTTACTCATTATATAAAATTTGATAACCATACATATAACATGGTGATGAAAAATAACTTACATCACTTAATGGAGATGATAGTTCATATGTATGCATGAGGGGTGCTTCAACTTTTTTATAGATAGAACAAAATAAATGTAATTAATAAATAAAATTTATATAAACCTGATTATGTCATATATAAAAAACATATTCATTAAATATTTCCTTATAAAAATTCATGTAAATGGGAAATTTAAAATTAATCACATCACATCTAGTGGTGGTAGTCAACACATATGCATGGGTGACATTATCATTTTACAATAGATGGGAAGGATATAAAAATTGATATAAAATAAAATAAAACATCTCAATATAATAGATATATACCATCTATATTTTTATTATGGTTATAGAATAATCTATGCATGTTTAAGATATGTGAATTTTGGATAATCATTGTAAGAAATTATACCTCTTCTTCGGGTATCTTCTTTTAAAAAGAACCTTATGGATTCATTTATAGGGATTATGGAAATAAAACACCTCAAGGTCAAGGAAATGAATTTTGGCAGTATATTTTAGTAGATCATGGTTGAAATAAAGTGAAGAAGTTGTTTGGAAAAGATATAATAGGAGGTTGCCTTTTATAAGTTAGGTGAATAGAAAACCAATAAATAATTAATACATTAAAATATAATAAAGTCATATTCAAGTAAATGTGGAACATAGAAAAAAATAGAATATAGTTTGTGGTTGGTACAAAATATAATCAACCAAAAAAAATTAGAGAAATCTAACTAATATTTTAAACCATATATTTTAGTTTTACTCCCACTTTAAAACATTTTTTCCTTAGGCGATGTAAGAATAAATTAAAATATTAACTATTCATTAGGACCAAATATGAAACATAAATAATTTAAAAATGAAAAAAAAATATTATAAAATTCAATTTATTTATGTGAAATGAATTAATTTTAAAATAATCACACCGAATTTATAAAAAATTATTTTAGAAAAATTATTTTCAATGAATGACACTGAATTTAATCTAATTACATTCCTAGTAAAAACCAAGAGATAAAATTTATAATATTTGATGGAACATATAATCATAAAAATTCATTAAAATCATTCATAAATAGTGTTTAAATATATTTATTAAGATAAAAATAGTTTTCCCATATAATAGTTGTTTTTCATAAAATCATCATTTTTTTCTTCAAATGATTTTATATTCATTTCTAAAAAATTGATAACTAGTGAATTAATTTTATATATTTGTAAACAATATTTTCTCATAATATTAATTCACTGAATTAGTTTTTAAATAAAATATATGTGGAAAAATATATTTTCAATCATTTCATTAGTACCAATGTTATTTCTAATGTGAATTTGGAATTATTCACGGCAATTATATTTATTTTTAAATATAATATAATGTATTCAAATTGAAATTTAAAATAATTAATCACATAATTTTAGGGTTATGGGATTCAAATTTTATTGACAAAAATATTTATTAAAGAAAAATATATTATAAAATCATGGCTTTTTTAGTGTTATTGTGTGAATATTTAAGAGTATAAATTAATTAGAAGAATTTTTTTGAAATATTTAGAAATAAATTGATTTAGAGAATTTGAGATAATTTTTTATTAATAATAAATATAAATAAGGATAAGGAAGAAGAATTATTTGATCATGCTCACTTCAGTGAAAGAGTTTGATGAAGAAAATTGATAACTTTAGACTGCTCTAGTTATGAAGAACAAGATACCAATACAAGGAAAATGAGAATGATGTCTAAAGTTGTGGATGAAATTTCTTATTATTGAAAAAAACTGAATAAATTATTATTACTATGTGTGAAGTACATACACCATTGAAGGGATAGGTATTGTCATGTGTTTTTTTATCCCCAGCTTGTTCAAATCCACATGATTGTTTTAGTAAACACTGTGATCTAAATTGTTTCCTTATCATAGGAAGGATTAACTAATCTTTTTCGATATTGATCCATAAAAATTATATTTCTCCTTATTTTTTGTGTATTCTGATGTATTTTTCTATATATTTCAATTAATATAACTAGTAATGATGGTTTTATAAATAAATAAAACATAAAATCTTGAAAATCATTTATTCAACCCCCCCCCCCCCCCCACCCCCCACCACCACCACCAATGTGATTTAACTAATATTATGGGTTGATTTTAAATTAATATGTGAGATAGGATTCCTTCACTAGAATCACTATTGTTTAGAGGCTGAGTTGAATGTGTATCTATAAAGATCAAGATTCAGTCATTGAATTATTTTTCTTTAATTATTTACAACTATAATTTAGTTAATAGAAAGGGGTTACCATGTTTCATGGGAATAATTACCACTTTTGGAAGGATCGAAATGATACCTTATCTCTTATCATTAAGTATGGATGTGTAAGTGGATACAATTAATAGATATTATCCACCAGTTTAAGATCATTATTTAGGAAAAAATGATTAAAAGAGTCTTGATAATTATGGACATTCTCATAATACCACATTATCTTCCTTATTTGATAAGAAGATTCCTAAATTAAAAGGTATATTGACAGTTAATGGCTTATGGAATAAACATAAAAATGTTGATAAACGAAAAAACAAAGTGAATCATGAATTTTAGCCAAAATTGAAATAAAAATATGAATATATAATTTGAAATATGATGAAACTGTTGATGTATTATTCATAATAGGTAATGAAATAGTGATAACTGTCAGTAGTTTTAGTGGTAATTTATAATATTTATCTATGGTTGAGATGATTCAGTGTATGTTCTCTAATAGGTTTGACACCAAAGTATTAGCCTTTTAAAATAGAGACACTGTTACATATCCTTTTTATTCATTACACAATATTCCTATAGTTTATGTGATGTGGAATGACGATACAACTAAGAATAAAGTAAATTCTGAAGAAAAAAATTCTCTTTAAAGGGATCAAGGATTTATAAAAGAAATAATAAATATAGGGATAATGAATCTTGAAATTATGAATTATATAAATGAATGAGAAGTTTGATTGGCTTATTTTTTTCTCAAGATAGGAGTAATACCTTGACTCGAGTCACTTGGTATGAGACATAATTCCAAATGACATCATCCACTTATCTCTGTATACCAAAGACTATTGAATAATAGTAGGTGTGTAAATAGAGTCATGGGGAAACTATACACTTCACTAGAGTGCACAATAATAGACAAAAAACAAATATGTAACAATATAAAATATAGTATGTGTAATAAAAAAATATCTATATAAATGAAATGTGATGGTATATAAACTCAACTATCATACAAATGTAATGGTTAATCACCCATTAGGCCAATCACATATACAATAAATAGGAGTATAAAATTATAGTATGTTCTTTAAGTCCATTATCACCTCATCTAATCCTCTAGAAATGTATCAAGATATCATGACCAATGAAAAAACCTGGGCCTCAACCCAACCTATACATGAAACATGTGAGGGATTATCGGGTACTCCTATTAAGCGGCCCCCTAAGTAGGGAATGAGTTCAACATATTAGTATACCACCAACATTGATTTATACATTCCTAATAAATTCATTATATATGAATGTGATAATAATATATTATAAGAAACTAACATATAATACCTAACTACAAAAACAAATCTCATAATCACTGACATGCGAGTAATTAATAACACCAATGGGATATGTCTTTTTGTGCTCAATACGCAACTACAAACCCTGGTCATCCCTTCTACTACTCCATGATGGAAAGAAACAATGATCATTCTCTTAAAAAAATTCCCTCAATGGGATATCCTAAAAAATAAGCGACACATCCCACTTGAAGGGGTAACTCTAAGCATTCCAACCAAGAATTTAACATATCCCCATTTGGGGTATAGTCAATAGGGATCGTCCTATATGAAAAAGTACAATAGATAAGAACAAAATAATGTAATAAAATATAAAAATGATGTATCAAACACCCCATAAAATAATAGTCTGTCTGGGTTGTATGAAATGTTTGAAGCCTATGAGAAATTAATTCCTCTAAGACCTATGGGCCATGTAATACTAATTCCTACAGGCCCTGTAATGGTTCCACCTCACCCCTTGAATTGTTTATTATAAAAAATCAATAAAAAATGAAGGCCTTCATGCCATTGGAGGAAGAGGTGATCAAGAATCAGACATATCTCTCAGGGTATAATAACACACTCAATGTAATCAAGCATCAAACATGGGTCTATCAGAAAAAAGTATATGGGAAAATTTTAAACATTTATACCTTAAAAATCAGTGTCGAGGGAAAAATATAACACAATAGGTCCAATATGTCCTTTGGAACATTATTAGTTTATTAAGAGTATTCATTTATTTATTTAATAAATTTAATTAATTAACTAATTAGGAATATTCACTAAATTATTAAACATGTTACTATTTATCTCATTTTAATTGACGAGATCAATAAAAATATCTTTTTGGGAACTCATTTATTTTTTCAAGACATTATATGAATGTAAAGGTCAACCACTAAGAGTTGCGTGACCACATATAACATTCTAGTAAACTAAGAATTATGCTTATTTTCATGTACTGAGAAAAACCTACCTCAAATAAAGCCAACTTCATTTCCAGCAAGGCCAGTTTCTTTATACAATATGTCTAAGTCTATTCAGCCTCCAATAATTGAATGAGGTTTTAATCACATACAAGAATCCCAAATTAATTTATTATAACTAAATTATGATTAAATAAAAGAATAAAAGTAATATTATAGCCAAAGTTGAAGGAATTAATTTACTAATAACATGCTTAGTATCACCACATAACTAAAACCAAAACCAACCACCCCCGGAAGATTGATCTCACATTTTTAACATAATTCCAAGAAAAAGAATTATCATAAAAAAATATGTAATAAACAAATTTAATATAATATTATTAGAATTTCTTGATGAAATCAACAAAATGATGGACTATATCTATAGTATCCCTCAATGATATTCAAGCCACTCCTAACACACTCATATATCTATGTTGAGAAAAATCCCAAAAAAATCCTTGTTTCAATAATGAATCTAGAAAAAATAAACAAAAACCATATAAATATTCTTAAAAAGTTATAAATTCATCAAAACACCCATCATCAATATGTTTTTTGCTTTACATGGCATCCTCATTCCATATAATCTAATGTCTCATCATTCATTGAAAATTATATTCAAGATCCACTTTTTTATATGATTTCTATCATTGGAATGAAGACATGATAAATACGAATTCATTGATAAAAAGAATATCATGGGATTTATATGGATAATACATAACAGTAAGAATCTGTCCTAATAATTAGATCATTGATCGGTGAAGGAATGAGGTTAGATGAGCTATTGGAGTACAAAACCCACCACTCTCATCCAAATATTCATAGGTAATTATGAGGAATTAAATGTGAGGGTAAAAAATCCATTCATTTTAAAACATCCAAATAACTTCCCCTTAGTATTTCATGGTGTGGTATATTGTTTAATTTTGTGATAATTTAGGGTGGAAACCCAAGTGAACATGGCCCAGATGATTTATAATTTGACAATATGTTTTACGCCATGAATTGTTCAAGCAGCATGCAGTTACTATAGGAACCCCGCAATATTCACCTAAAGCCACCACTAAAGCACCTGAAATATTTGTAAATACTAAAAAATACATAAAATTAATTCAAACCCTCAGGTTATAGACACAATATCTGGTTCTCAAAAATAATTATCCACTACAATGAAAAGTTTTATTATGAATGAAATTTCTGACTCATAACAACATGGATCATTAAAATATTCCCACCATAGCATGTATCATCCTTGACAAATCATGGTAGTACATTAACCACATCATCTGATGTACCTAAATCATAAAATTCTTGGACTTATCTATATTCCATCCCTAAAATCTATCTCATCGCCCAAATGTCATGCTCATTCCCAAGAGCTCATCACACTCATGCAGCACAACTCCAATGATGAACACCGAAAGTTGAGATAAAAGCTCAGTTTCACCAATAAAAACAAGGTGATAATGCTCAAAACCCACATATCTTTTAGTATTCAAAAAATTAACCATATATTAATAAAACTTATAGTGTCACTAAAATAAGACTCTACTTTCCAAGATCGATTCCCAAATCATAGTGCTCTCCACTATTGGAATCACTAACCAAAAACACCAAACAATGGATCCACCGAACTTATAACTAAGTTTCACACTATTTTATTTACATGTTTCTTCTATCACCATGTTCACACTCATGAAGTAATTCTATTTTGGTATCCTCTACCAATATTTCCTAAAATACATGTTCAATCTATAGATGCATCCTTTAAATAAATTTCTACATCCAACCTATCATTTCCACAAAACAATAAAACATACAGCTCTATGGTTGCGTTACACTACAAAAAACCTCATTCCTGTGATTTAAAATCCTTTTAACTCAAAAGTAACCTTCATAAATTTTTTTCACATGGTTCACCCTTTCAAGCATGTGATAAAAATAGGCTTCTCACACAGAAACATTTCCCAAAAAATATCATCACATGATTCACCCCTTGAAAATTTTTAACACAAAAACTAGTTTAATATTGATACCAAAACTAAATTATCGATTAAAAACCAAGACAAAAAGTCTTACTCTCCAACATAACCGAATGGAATCCAATATTTATTAAAGTTTTCCAACTGATTCAAACTAATAGATTCATTCCTAAAATAAAAATATCAATTCATTTTCAACCCACCACATTCTGGTTCATGTGGATACACCACTCAATTCTCTTCCATCCAACTACATTCCAAGGTAAATGATAGGTAAAAAAATAAGATTCATGAAACCATTGATTTGGATACTTTATCCTTAAATCCATAGTTAAATAATTATAACATACTAAAAAACTTCTAAACCAACTTTGAAGGATCCTTCCAATAATAAACCAATCTTTTCATACATAGATATTATACATTTTTAGAGTAATATTCAATATATTACACAAACAAACACATGAAGATCACAATAGTTTTGTGTATTTGGATACATGATATGCAATATTTTAATTTGGTGAAAGTTCTTCATCATCCACCAAAAATATCTTACCCTTTAGTCTTCTTTAAAAACATAAAATAATGAAAACAATTCTATATAACCTGGGGAAAGTAAATATAATAAATGGTGAAATTGGATGCTCAATAAGGGTAAAATATTGAGATATATAAGTATAACATGAACATAAGGTAATGAGAAAATGAGCATAACATTGGATAACCATACCCTATATATTAATATCTTAATATTGGGTCATGACATAGAGATTTGAACTTTGTAAGACATGAACCATAATGAAATAAAATAAAATGATCCAATAAATCATAACATTGTCATAAAAAATTGAATTTTATCATATAAATAAGAATATAAAATCATTTCAGTAGTAGTCCAAGATCTTTTACAGGGATATCATTGTTGAATGGGTTCACTACCCAAACTTTAATTATAGTCAAGGTTTACTCGCAATACCATCATAGAAGACTCATTCAATTATTGATCTTGGATCACACCCCATTCCTATCATGTCTATCTCATAATATATTATTCTTTACCCAACGAATTTGTGGTAGATATAGGTCCCAACTATGACATAATAAAAATAATACATATGTGTACCATAAGATCATAAAAATATTAATATCACAACCAATGAAATGAAATGAGTTTCATGAATATTTCATTATATCCTAAACAATGGAAAATATATAGGTTTCCCAATCATTTCAACGTTTCATCATAGAAGAACTCGTGAAAAAATAAATGGGATTCATAAGAATTGTATCATGTTATAACCGGTGGAATAGAAATAGAATTCATAATCATCACTTGATTATAAACCTTTCAGATAAACTGTAATAATGGTATCCTTGGTTTATAAACTTACTAAATCATAGGTTACATCAATGGATTTCATCTTACATGGAATGTGATTTTTAGAGATCACATGGAATGTTTCATGGGGAAATAAATTTTATTTGAAAATAACTTCCTCAAAATATAAATTCAAAAAAAATTCTAGAAAACCTTTTTATGGAAAATGACCGTGAATTTTATAAAGTAATCTTTTAAAAATCATTAAAAATATAACTTGAGGAAAATATCCTTTACACTTTGAAAACCTGTTTTTAATAACTAAAAATTTTTTAAAATAATTTCATTCGATAATAAAATTGGATTTTTTTAAATTAATATTTAAATAAAATAATGTTTATGGTGGTGGGAAATTACATTCATATAAAAATAAATATTCCTTTCACATTTTCAGTAAAATAAAAATAGTAATTTTTTAGAAAATAAAATGAATATTCCATTAAGAATTAAAATTTAAATAATTGGTAAAAATGAATTAAATATATCATTATAATAGTGTTAAAAACATTTTTCGAAAACATGGTTTTTCAATAAAAACTTGTTTTCTATCATAGAGAGAAATAAAGACGTGTTTTTTAAATCATTATTTTAAAATATTCAGTACATAAAGAGTGTAAAATGAATGGAAACATGTATCTTCTAGAAATAAACATAGTTAAATAAAATAAATTGTTTTATTGAGGTTATATCTTTGTATTTAATCATTTAAATCATAATCAAAAGTATTCTCATTAAATGATAAGAATGTAACACAAAACCATTACCAATTTTGTAACTCAGAATCATAAGCCTTATGAGTGAATAAAAATATATTAAACTTAAAATATAATGAGAATAAATAAATTCATGATATTAAATGTCATTGTTTCTCTATATACACCTATTAAATAAGATAGGTTCATAACATAACATATTCCTCAAAGAAAGAAAATTGTGATAAAGATCCCTTATAGCTTGGGTAACTTTTAAACTATGAACCCTATGAAAGTTATTTAATAAAATTGATAAGTAAATCCCTATAATTTTCATGAAAATAAATATAAAATACATTCATGGTTAGAATATAAAAATAATATAAGAAACTATTGGTGAATATGGCCTATATCTCATAGAAGTAATAAAGTGAGATTGAAATCCCTTACTAGTTTAGTAATTTGTTGAATCGTAAGACCAAATAAATAATAACATAAAATGAAAAATTGAATGAAATTAAAATGGAGTTATTAATTATATAACATTTAATAATGGTTATTATATACACCACATGAAATAGATGAGTGGTGAATTTGAATATGTCTCCCAAAAATAAAAGAGAGGATAGAAATCCCTTACCTTAAGTTGCAAATTCCTTTGAACACATTCAAACCACATGTATAATATATATAAGTGTATTTTGAATCTATTATAGAAAAAAAATTATATATATATAACCTTATATTATTTATTTAATACCATTGATTTCCTATTTATTACTAATTCCTTGTTAGAATCACATTTTATGTAATAACCAATTTATTTTTCAAATATGTTTTGATTTATTATTTTTTCTCCTATTACTTTGATCATGGTTACATCATCTCCAGAATAATAATAATGAAATAATTATAATATTTATATATAAATTATACTTTTCATACCAACCATTAATTTTTTTTAGAAATGATGTGTGTTATGATCAATGGGATGGTAGGTCATACTTACGCATGAGTAACATTTACATTTTTCAATAATCTTTATATAAAAGAGTTAAGTAACATTTTATCTTTAAATAATGATCATAATATCCTAAATAACATATTACTATTTTAAATATACTTATTCATATCATCCATTTGGTTTGGTGTTGAAAAGCATGAGTCACATCATTTAGTGAAGGCGGTAGTCCACACCTACTTGAAAGACATTATCCTTTTTTTAGTGAGTGAAATGGTAATAAAGAAAATTATATATTATATTAAAATAATAATAATAAATACTTTATGAACATAAATATTATTGGATTTTTATCATATACATTCATTAACTTAATCCTTATTATCATCCATGTAATGAAGTAGTGAAAAAACATATCACATTTCTTTGGGAGTTACTAGTCTGTCGTATCCACAAGAGACGTTATTGTATCCCCTACAGAATTGAATGTAAAAAATTTAGATATGGAATAAATAATCAAAAGGTATAATTATATTATAAATATAATATATAAACTATATATCCATCATCATACTCAACCATGATAGGTGGTAATGGAAAACATTAATGACATCAGTTCATGAGGCGGTAGTCCATCATACACACAAATGATGATCGTGTAACCCATTTGATGAGACTAGGGATGGTTTTAGGACATTAAGTTAAAATTAAAACATGTTATTATATTTATGATACTTTTGTTTATATCATTGTAGTTTACTAATAATTTAAGTAGTTTGAGAAATAATGAAAATAAAAACACTCATTGATGAATATTGTCTCTTCCTCAGGTAACCTCCTTAGGTTCTCACAAAAATCATTCATGTAATTTATTTATGCTAAAACAAAGGATTATAGTATTAATTTAGGGAAATTTTTAATTAATTTTGGTATTTATTGTAAATGTAAAATGGTTTTTAATGTTTTAATAGTTGAGGATAGTGGGTGTCCTTTTATTAGTGAGGTGAGTTGCACACATGACATTTTTGAAAAGAAAAATGTGTCCCAATTGTTTCCACTTTAATTAGGGGTCAAAATAGATTATTATATATAATTATACATTATTGTGTATAAATATATCCATTAAATATTTTTTAGACATTTTTTGGGGTCATTTTAATAGTTATTATTTTAGTTTAACCCCTCGATACGCATTTTTACTATAACCATGAAAATTAATTTTTACATTTTTCACTATTAATTTTTGTCAAAAATTAATTTGACCTTATTAGATAATATAAATTATTATTATTATTTCAATTATTTGATAAATTTTTTTCAAATTCCATTCATATATGTTTCAAATTTTACTTTAAAATTATTCTCACAGATGTGATGAGAAAGCAGGTTTTTCAAAAAAAAAATCTTCAAAAGTTTATGAAGTTTTTATTTCAAAATTCAATATGAAAATGATTAAAATTAACTAAATATTATTAATAGATTTATAATTTTACAAATTTTAATTTAAAAATAATTTAAAATATAATTTATCTTTATAAATAATTTTAAAAAAAGGTAGTTTTCAATTAAAAATCAATATAATTCACTATTCATCAAAAAAATATTTTTTTAGAAAATTATTAAACAAAACCTATGATAATTTTGAAACTATTATTTTAAATTTTAAATTTATTTTTTAGTATTAATTTTCTAAAATTTTAAAAATTAATTTTAAAATAAGTGAAAAAAAGGACGACAAAACTACTTTATAGAAAAATATTTTTTTTAAGTGTAAAAATGAATTTATGATAACATATTTTCTAGAAAAGAATAAGATGAATGTTAAATATTTTATTGAATATATACACATTAAATTTTATGAAAATAATTCACCGAGATTTATTTTTTTAATTTATCAAGGTAAAACACATTGGTACAGATAAAAATAGTTTTTCATAAAAATATTTCCTTTATTTCAAATAGTTTTTTCATTTATTATTAATTAGACACAAAAGAAATCTTTTTATATTTTTGTGTACACAGTGTATTTTCAAAATTTAGTTAATCTTATCCATACCCTCAATTCCAATTGATATGTTATAACTATCATAAAAATATTTTAATAGTATGTTATGTTTCATTTAATCTTAGTGTTGCATGTAATGAAATCTAAACTTAGTGTCCCATGTAACAAAATCTAAACTTGATATTTCATTTAACACAAAAAATCAAAAATATTATATTAATTTATGAAAAAATTACAAAATCTCTAGATGTTACATTCTACCCCCCTTAAAATGAATTTCACTGATGCAATTCATCTCAGTTATCAAAGGTTTAACATTTGAAAATTCATTCATAAAAACCCATCTCATAAAAATGATGGTTAACAAAAATCCTCTTGAAAATGAGAAAAGGGTGTCCCAAAACCATATGGAATAACACATATTGCATTTCTAAACTAGATATCATAGGTGGGATGTTAAAACGTGAATATTGGTTCAAAAATTAAGTCCCAAATACTAATAGAGTGTGATTAAGAACATGGTCTAGAGAATGTTAGTCACCAAAAATCCAAAAACCAAGGAGGAATGATAATGAAAATTGATATCATCAAAAATTATTTTATCAATATGAAATTCTATTTCCATATCCTTTTCCTAATGTTAGGTAATTACCTTTCTATCTATACTGAAAACATATTAAAATGTACATATTTGATATATTTTTATTTAATTTTCACAGTTTAATCCTTTCGTTGGGACTTGATTAATTTTCACTTAATGTCTTACTCTAAGAGATGATTTATTCCATTTCTGAATAAATAAATTATATCCATAATAGAGTGATAATTTATTTCATTTATCTCTATTTACATTAATGGTTAGCACTTTTTACCCAATATGGATAAATATTTATATTGTGAAGTAATATGTTACATCTAAAACCTCATCTAAATTTCAACACAAACCATTTTCTAAGTGGTTAACATTATTACCCTTCAAAAATTAAAAAAACTTAAACCAGATCACTAAATTTCTCAAAATAAACTTAACATTAATCCTTTATATATCATAAAGTAACTCTTGATTGTCACATTATAAATGTGTGATTACTTTCATTATATATTCTATACAAATATATTAGTAACATGTATTATCATAAAACCTTATTAAAAACATTAATTCTTCTTCATTTCTTACATAAAACATATATTATTGTATATATTCATTAAATATAGAAATGTTGTAAACCCCATCAATGATCTCATAAACCACTTTGTCAGCAAATCATCAATCAGTTTCAAGGTAATTAGTAATACCCAATTTAATTATTCATATAAAACATTAATTTATCCCAATATCATTATCTCAACATCCAAAACATATTAAGGGTTATCTTCCCTCGATATAAATATCACAATTCAATTAAATCACTTTTCTAGTCCATCAGTACCATTTAACCAACTTTTTCAAATCCTTAATGAGAAATTTATACTCAATAATCCTTATATATATCATGATTCAAATAACATTATCCTTTAATTTCAATACATTAATAATTCAATCAACCCACTTCCTTCTCATACATTTAACTAGGCTTCATCTTCTTATTCCTTAATACAAATTTCCTTATATATTTCATTCCTAGTCTCTTCATTATCAACAGAAAGACCATTACTCATTCAACTTTGTAGATTCTCTTCATTATCCTTCCTATTAGAAAATAAATTTATATAATTATCATACTTTAAACATTTAGAAAATTCAACAATCAATGATACCTTTGAGAGAAAATTATTCTCATCCATCTTGTTTAACTTAAATTTTGATTTTCCCGTTTAAATTACATTATTTTATTACTTATTTTCTACACCTATAAAATATTCTAATCCCTATAAGACATTCCCTTGAGTGTTTCTTCCTACATTCTCAACATATAATAAAATTAATCTTATTTTCCTTATGGTCTCTACTACCTAAAATCTCAGAAAAATCTATCATTCTCTTATTTGGTGAGTCCGAATGTTGCTTAAGGTGCATTTTTTAATTCATGTTTTGTGATTTCTAATTAGATATTATCAAAACATGTCACATAAAAAACCCCAGGTCAACCCTAAACCAGTCACCTGATCCAGTCTGTGACATGTCTTGAAGGGCGTTCCTAATCCCCATGGGCTGGCAAATAGTTTCGGGTATCAAAATGAACATGTGGGGATGATTTAGACCATAATTGAAACACAATTAAATAATCAAGAAACTGAATATAAAAATCAATACTGTCAGTGGAAAGAAAAATAATAAATACCTTCACATACCTCCATGTTACCTACTAGGTACCATCCAACATAGAACCAAGATTTCTCCAAGAGATATGTAAAACTTGGAGAACCTGAAACTAAAATGATAGAGTAGGTGTGGGCACCAAGACGCTCATTAGGAAAGCCCAAATAAACCACGCCTGATTCCCCACCTCTAAAATGAATTCCATTCTTTCTAAACATAATTATATATATAATATGGTTTTATACTCCTTTTAAAAAAACAAGTAACAAGATTTTACTTTTAAGAAAACATCCATTTTTTATTTCATTTTTCTAAATAAATTTCCAAAATATATAAGTCATTGCATTGAATTATTTTTGAAACCGACTAGTACTAAAACAGTTCTATATTATAAAAAGAAAGGTGAAAGTATCATGAGATCAAAAAACAAAAAGTGCCATAAAATAAAGTAGGAACATACAAGTATGAAACTATATGTATTACCCAATCATCCATAGAGAGATCCCAATATGTACACAGTTCGAAACCACCTGCAGGCGTATTGTGAAGCCCCTAAGTCAATAACCAACTAGCTTCCCTAACCTGGAATCACTAGTGGCACAACCCGCCTGGACTAATAGAAAATCCAGGGGGTACCAACCCGTCTAATCAGGGTTGATAATAAACCTTCACTCAACCCTCTAAAAGACTCCCAGGAACCCATGGCGGTAATAATAGTGTGTAAGTATGCTTCCCTCACACGCGTGACTCATCTTACCTATCGTCACCACACATTCATACCCCAAACACAGACACCCTATACGACAAACCCTAAAGGGATATACCTCCTATAGAGGTTCCCACTAATATATATATATATATATATATATATATATCTGTGTGTCTGTGTGTGTGTCTAAACTTGTGTAGACCATATCAACCAAGGTGTCAACTGCACCATCACATCACACGAACATTTAAACCATTTCACAAAGCACTTTAAGTTTCCAACTGGGAATTTAAACATTCAAAGTGACATAAGTTTCCAACTAGGACTTTCATACTATCATTCCAATATACCCTAAAAATTTTCCAAAACAAATTCATTTCGTCAATACATTTCCAATTCCAAGTTAAAAATGCACAATATACTTAAAAAGTGTAAAACTGGCCTTCATGTCATTGAATTTTCAAACCACACTTAAAAGAACCAAACAAGTTAGGTTTTAAAAAACACATTTGACCAAATCCTTTTAGTTTCACAATATAAACATCCCAACTAGAGAACTTTTAGTAAATAACTTTAAAATACTTTGGAAACCTGTCAAATTAAAAACTATTTTTAAACAGGCTTGGACAAGTTCTCAAAATTAATAGGAAAAAAATCTCCAAGTGGTTCAAACCATTTCACCAAACACATATACATATATTCATATATAAATATCACATGAATATGTAAGAACAATTTTTAAAAATTCTATGAAATCATGGAATTAAAATTAAAGGCGCAGGCATAGAGGACTTACCACAAAAAGAAATCAGGTCAAGCTGAGGCCCTTCATCTCTTGATGCTTTTGATGAAAACTGCCCACAACAGCTCACACATACATTCTCATACATGTATATTTATATATATCTTTAATCCAATTTACATATTCCCCATTCCATGAGGGAATATGTGCATGAAAGATATATATATATGTACATATACACATACATACCTATGTATTTGTGTGCACGCACCACCAAGGAGACACCAAAGCATTAATTAATTAACCATGAGGGAACAACACCACTTAGAATCCAAATAACCATTTAAAAGAAAATGGTTTTAAAAGAAAAATATTTTAAAGGTGTCATTTCATTTTAGGGAACATCCATGGGTTCACCTAGTGCACCACGGATGTTCAAACTTCCAATGGAACACCCAACCACAAAAAGGAAATGCAAAACTATTTTTAAAAAACCACTAATTTCATTAAAACCACAACCAACTAATCACATAATATAAATAATATAAAACAATCCCCTTAAAACCATATAACTGCTTTCCAAAAAAATTACACATTAAACAAGTAATAGCATTACTAAACCAAACACACCAAACCATGTTCACAAATAGACAACTGCTATCACACCATAATTAATGCTAAAAGTTTCTTGAAACCCCCCAATTCCATTTAGTGGAATGATAGCATTTATAATAAAAACCCTGAGTGCTAAGACTCTTATAATTGAACATAAGTAACCTTAAAAATATATTTTTCACCAACTAGAAAAAATTTCAAAATGCTATAATAAGATCAAAAAGGGTGTCAAATAAGTTCCAACCAACTTATTAAATTTATTTGAAATACAAAGCAGCAATTAAAATGCCTTAGGAAAACAATATATGGAAACACCGACCTCAATGGTGTGCAATTATGATGCTACTTCGGAGAAAGGAATAACTGAGGTCTGAAGTCCCTTCGCACACCCTAAAACTGAGAAAAATGAACCAACAACCCCTACGAGTATGGTTTTTCCAACTTAAATAAAAACACCCATAATGAAAAGAAATATACCAGAGTGGGAGGGTTTGGATTAGCAGGAGGAATGAGCGGGAGGCTCGAGGAGGTGGCCTGGTCGAGTGCAAGGTGTAAAGGAGGTGGAGGCAAGGTCTCAGCTACTTCCAGAGCAGAGGAGAAGGAAAGGGATGTTCAGCTAGAGGTTATAGGTACTACTAGCTAGAGAAAGGAGGACAGTGTGCCGAGGTTGGGTGCGCTGAGGGGATGAGAGGTGGGCCAGGGTGACCCTATCAGGGTGGTCGCACGCAGAGGGCTATGAGAGAGGGATTGCGAGGTGAGTATGGATAGTGTGAGAGGTGAGTGAGATGGTTTCTGGACCTGGTGCTCCAAATAAAAATTTAAAGGGGAGAGGGTAGCTCATCGTTCCTCTCTATGGGGGAAGAAGAAGGTGGGTCGTGACCCCCCCCCCCCCCCACCCCAGGGCTTCGACTCCTTTTTCATTATAATATAATAATAATAATATAATGAATAATAATAATAATAATAATATAAATAATAATAATCAACTTATTAATAATATAACATAATAATGAATTTTATAATTATAATAACATCAAAAATATAATATTCATCATAATATTAAAATTTTAAAAAAATATATTTATTTTTCTTTTAAAAAATAACAATAATAAAATTATTATTTCTAATAATAATATTATTATTAATAATAATCATAATAATAATAAAAATAACATAATATTATTATTATCAACCATTTTTATAAAATTTTAATTCATATATTTATCTTGTTCTGAAAACCGGGTAACCGCGCACTCCTTGCACGGCTTAAAAAAACCACGCACAATTGGTGTGCCTCAACCCAGACCCCTTAGGCACTCGCACTAGCACCTAGGGTGACTGTACGGTAACCAATAACAATGTATATCCCATGCGCCGATCTAAAACCCACCAAAATCATTAAACATCAAAAAAAATACACCAGTACCCAGTCTTACCCTTGACGCGAGAACCCAGAGCCAAGAAATAATAAAATAAAAATAAATTAAAAATTCGGGGTGTGACAATTATCCCAACCATAGGCACTTTCTTCCCCAGAAATTCACCCATACAAACAATAGAAAAAACAATAATTCACGCCCGATTGAACCTGAAAGAAACCACAACACAAGGGAATGGAAGAACACAAGAGAGTTCTCCCCACCATAGGAACTCAGCTAGCATGGAAACTTAACACTCAAACATAACACTTTGGGAAGGGGTGATGTCGAAACTCTCAAGATATCTAAACTAACTTCTCTTGCATGAATGAAGCAACACCTCTACTGAAACATGGAACTCTTGACCTAGAACACAACCCCCAACACTATAGAAAAACCTCCGAGCAAAACTTAACCCATAAAGTGAACCTGAGCATAAATAAAAACACTGATTCTACCACAGCCACTTACACCTCCAAATGAAAACAGCTAAACCAAGATTTAAATATATAAAGGTGAAACATACTTTAAGAAAAAGCATGATTCAGAAAATCATAATCAAACAAACAAAACTGTGGGATTACAACCGAACGAGTCCATCATAAAATCACGATGAAACAATGAACTTACAACAATGTAAAAACTTTAACAGTAGGAAACCACGAGCATAAAGACTTTAAATGTTCTACTGTCAACACGGAACACAAAACCTGAACTGAGGATTCACACCACCAGCAACTCCTGACTATGTACGAGCTTCCCACCAAGACCTGTGTTTGGGGAACTAATGGATTAAGCATCTCCTACCTCATAGTTAGGCACTAGAATCCTACATTCATAGTTTATTCATCATGAAATTCTTCCTACAAAACATCTCCATATGACCCATACATCCACAAGGATGACACATCTTCATAGGGATGCGACATAACGGCTTCACATGCTTGAACTATCCACACTGGTGGCACACCACTGAATGGTATAATGAACTGGAAGCCAAAACCACTGTAGAAAACTCTTTAATAATAGGCCTCTTGAGTACATCCTTCTCACCAGATGGGGAACCTTCATGAGAAACTAGATATGATGGATTTTCAACTATCTCCACTCTAGAGACCAACTCATCTAGGAACGCATCATCCACCAGCTTCTCGAAATGATGTTATATAGAAGGGAGGACCCACCCCTTGATCTATGGATGAAGACCCCCGATAAAGATATATTTCTTCATCAAATACTACAACGATACCTCTAAAAAAGGACACAAGTTTCTTGAAATGTTCAACATATAATTTCACTATCTGTTCTTCTTATTGAATTTGCATGAGCTCTTCCCTTTTTTTCACCTTCACCTCATCAAGTATGAACCATCAAACAAAGATGGATTTAAAAACATCCCAAGTCATCCCAACTTGTAGTGATCGTGGGGCGAACAACTCACATTCATCCAGATCTAGACCATCAAAAAGACCCAAAATGGCACACACTATGACAGCTTTAGGAGTTCCCAATACCATGAAGACGTGCTTAACCTCTTCATGCCACTCTGATGCCTCTAACGAACCTAGATCAATATAAAGAATAGGAAATTTATGAGAGGGACCAATAATTGGGAATGACTTATCGAAAAACTAGGGGACCTTTCTAGGGGGAATTTTCTAAACAACATATAACACACAGAGCCAAAACCAATATCAAGTCGAAGAAACATCATTTAAAGTGCCTTCATCTAATAACAACCAGTTCAAAAAAATAAATACAAACAAAACCCAAAACACCCTTTCTCATTTTAAATTTAAAAACTACATTCTTTCAAGGCCACTATCAAAATACCAAACCCACTTTTCAAGCCAAATTAAATTTCCAAAATCATTTCCCCTTTTTATAATCACTTTTGAAAAACAAGGTCAGGCCTTTAATGCCAAGTACACACCCAAGTAAACCCATGAACAGTTTCACATGTATTCATCTTATTTCATCTAGACACATCAACACACACTTTCCATGAATCCCCTCACATGTGAAAACGTTCATAAAGATTTCCCATGGTTTCACCCAAATCATTTCTCTACTAAGTCCAAACAAACACCAGAGTTTTAGACCAGGAACTTTCAGTTTTAAAACCAAATTATTTCAAGAATTTAAGTCCATTTAAAAGATACCAATATCATTTAAAAAACCAATTTTCAATTTTAAAATCATACTTACGCAAAGTAGAACCAAGATGACTCTCCACATTCATCAAACTACTAGAGTGAGGGACTAGTTTTCATACTTAACCTGACGACATGGTAGTGGGCCATGCCACAATTAAGCATCATCAACATGGAGGAACTTAAACTGTGTACTTAGGCTCCACATGGGTCACTACTCCATATAAAATTCCTATCTAACATCATCTTTCCTATATTATCTTCCCTCAATCTAAAAAAACCAAAATGATATAAGGACTCAATTCCGAGAATACCCCTTGTGACTCAAGTTTCGAAACGAGCAAGGGTTCATGATGCCCTTACCATACCTACCACCTGAGCCCCGGCAGTCCTAATCTCTATCTACCGGACAGCCCAAATAACAGGGGTCCCCTTTGATGCCATTTTATCATGAACCGACCCGGTTCCACCCTGAACTGGTCACCCGAGCCAGTCTGCAACATGTACAAAAGGGCATTCCCAATCCCCACAGACTGACAACTAGTGTTGGGAATCAAAACAAACATGTGGGAATGATTTTTCCCATAATTTAAACATAAGTAAATAAAAAATAAACTGACAATAAAAAATAAAAAATATGAGCAGAAAGCAAAAATAATAACCTGCACATACCTCAATGTGACCTACTAGGTCACCACCCAACATAGAACCAAGATCACTCTAAGAGTGATGTGAAACTTGGAGAACCTAAAACTGAAAAAATAGAGTAGGAGTGATCATTGAGAATCTTAGTAGTAAATCCAAAATAAACCATGCCAAATTCCCCACTACTCAAATGAATTCCATTCATACTAATGTTGAAAATCAGATATATATATATATATATATATATAATGGTTTTCTAATCCTCTAACAAAACAATTGACAAGATTTTACTTTTAAGAAAAAACCAACTTTTTCATTTCATTTTCCTCAAAAATTTTCAAATTAAATTATTCATTGCAATGATTTCTTTATGAAACCGACTAGTACCAAAATAGATCTATATTATGAAAATAAAGGTAAAATATTAATGAGATCAAATAACCAAAATTTCCACAAAAGAAATCAGGAACATAAAAGTATGCAACCATGGGTATTCCCTAAACATCCCTAGAGTGATCCTTAGACGTACTCGATTCGGAACCACCTACAGATGTATGAGGAATCCCCTAAGTCAATAACCAACTAGCTGCCCTAACATGGCCTCTCTAGTGGCATAACCCACCTGTCCTAATAGAAAATATTGGGGGTAGCAACCTGTATAATCGGGGTTGACCAGAAACCATCACTTGACCCTCTAAAAGATGCACAGAAACCCATGGTGGTAATAAAACTGTGTAAGTAGGAGGCCCTCACATGCGTGACTCATCTTACATACTGTCACTACACTTGCCTAACCCAAACAAACACCCTATAAGATAACCCCTAAAGGTATATACTTCCTATGGAGGGTCCCACTAGATATATAGGTTTATGTGTGTGTGTGTGTGTGTAAACATGTACACTTAATATCAACCAAAGTTCTAACCATGCTATCACGTCCCACGAACTTTTAAAAATTTTCAAAAAGCACTTTAAGTTTCCAATAGAGCATTCACACTTTCAAAGTGACATAAGGTTATAACCGGGCCTTTTATACAATCATTCCAATATACCATAAAAATATTCAAAACCAAATTAATTTCGTAAAGCAATTTCCAATTCTATGATAAAAACACACAACATACCTAAAAAGTTCCAAACAGGCCTTTATGTCATTGAATTTTCAAACCACGCTTCATGGTGCCAATCAAATGAGGTTTTAAACATAAAATTTTAAAAAATCATTTTAGTTTCATAAAATACACTTCACAACTAGGGAACATTTAGTAAATTATTTTAAAATACTTAGGAAACCTTTATAATTAAAATAAATTTGTAAAAAATCTTGGACAAGTTATGAAAATTAATAGGATACCAATATCTAAAATGTGGAATCCATTTCACCAAACAAATATACATAAATAAATATATAAATATCACATGAATATGTAAACACACTTTTTAAAAATTCTATGTAATCATGGAATTCAAATTAATGGTGCAGGCATGGATGACAAACCTCAAAAAGGAAGCTGATCAAGCCGAGGCACTTCAAATCTTGATGATTTTAACGAAAACAGCCCACACGAGCACACACATACATTATCAAACATATATATATACTCTTAATCCAACATAAGTATTCCCCAAAACATGAGGGAATATGTGAAAGGAAGATATATATATATATATATACATATACAGATATATACATATTTATGTGTGTTTACGCACCACAATGGAGCTACAAAAGCTTTAATTAATTAACCTAGAGGGACGAACACCACTTAGAAACAAAATAACCATTTAAGAGACCAAGGTTTTAAATTAATTCTATTTTAACGGTTTTATTTTCATTCTAGGACACATCTATTTGTACACCTAGTGCACCCATGGATTCTCCAACATCCAATAGAACACCCAACCACCAAAAGGACATGAAGAACTATCTTCACAAAACCACCACTTACTTTAAAACAATAGATAATTACTCACATAATTTAAATAATATAATACAATCCCCTTGAAACCATAGAACCCATTTCAAAAACATTTTACACATTAAAAAAGTCATCGAATTACTAAAAAAACACACCAAACCAAGTTCAAAAATAGAAAAATTCCATCACACCATAATTAATGCTAAACATTTCATGAAATCCCATAATTTCATTTAGTGGAATAATAGTATTTAAAATTAATACTATAAGTTCTAAAACTATAGACATTTCATATAAGTAACCTTAAAAATCTATTTTTCAAAACACAAAAAAAATTCCAAATGCTATAATAATATCAAAAATGGTGTCAAAGAGATGCCATTAAACATATTAAATTTACATGAAATGAAAATAATCAATGTAAATTCTTAGGAAAACAATATATTAATAGTCCTACCTTATTGGTGAGAAACTGTGATGCCGCTTAAGTGGAAAAAATAACAATGTTTGGTGGTCCCTTCGCACACCCTAAAACTGAGAAAAACACACCATCAAACCCTATGATTAGGGTTTTGAAAATTTAAATAAAACACCAAAATATGAAAAGAAATATACTGGAGAGGGAGGGTTTGGATCAGTAATAGGCTAGAGCGGGAGATGTGAGGGGGTGCTGATATCTGGGCGGTCACATGTGGAGGGTTGCGAGAGAGGGAACGCGATGTGTGAGGCAAGGATTGACGAGTCAAGAGGTGTGGGTGATGGTTACTAGACCAGGTGAACCGAACAGGAAATAAAAGGGGGGAGGGGAGCTCACCACACCATGCTATGGGGGAAGATTAAGGTGGGGTGGTCCCAACCCCCCCCCCCCCCCCAGTTTTCGACACATTTGTTTTTTCATTTTAATATAATAATAAGAATATATAGAATGATAATAATAATAATATAAAGAATAATAATAATAATATAAATAATAATAAAAAACTTAATAATATTATACCATAATAATACATTTTATAATAATACTAATAACATCAATAATAGAACAGTAATAATCATAATAATGAAAATATTAATAATTATTTATCATTGTTTTTCTTAAAAAATTATACCAATAATATTAATAATAATCTCATTAATAATATTAATATTCTTAATAAAAATAATAATAATAATAAAATAACAGCATATTATTATTATTATTATCAAACATTCTTTTTAAATTTTAATCTATTGATTTATCTTATTCTGAAAAATGGGTAATTGCGCGCTCATCGCACGGCATAAAAAAATTGCATGAAAGTTGGATGACTCAAACTAGACCACTTGGGTACCCACACAAGAAACTGGGGTGAACTCACGGTTACCACTAACCATGAGGTACCCGTACACCTGTCTAAAACCCACAAAAATCTTAAAACGTCAAAAATTTTAAACCGGGTCCCACTTCAACCCTTGACGTGAGAACCTGAAGACAATAAATAATAAAATAAAAATAAATTAAAATTTCAAGGTGTGACACAACATCCTTCACTCCAATAATCATCCCATTTGGTTCCTCATCAGTAAATTGTTAATCACATTCAATGTTAACTCAGTTCCTTCTAGTTCCCATCATTGACTAAACCCAAAAGGCATAGAGTGAGAAAAGGTAATCATGGTGGAGAACCGTATAATCATGATATATTTCACTTATAGGATTTTTAAAATGTTAATCCTTATTTATAATCCATTAAAACTTAGGTTTTATTATTTAATTCATTGTAATCATATTTTTAATTCATTCAGGATGGTTCAAAAAATGTTTGTGAATTTAAAAAACATAGCCCTTGGGAGTGTCAGACTATGTGTGTAGTAGGGACTATTATTGTGCACCAGGTGACAATCTTTTCCATCTCAATGTGTCCTTCTTAAAGATAATACCCCTAAGTACCTCAATTTCTTGGAAACATTCACTAGTAGTTTTTATATAGGGGAGTAATTTCTTGGAAACCACTTTCTCTATCCTTTGCCAAATTCCAGGATATTTCCTTTATGTTGACTCATCCTTAGACAAATCCTTATTGACATCCCAAAAAATATCCTCAGAAATATCTCTAGGGATATCACTAAATTTTTCTCATATTATTTTTTAAAGTGTAACAAAAAATTTCATCTAATACCAATAACAAAAAAATGGGATTTTACATCTACAAATATTAAATATTTTTAGATGAATATTATATACATTACTCAAACACATTATTGGGGACCATAGTAGTTTAGTTGATTTGCAGACTACGTAAAAAATATTCTAATTTGGTTAAATATATTCAACATATCCAATAAATATCTTAACTTCTATTACTCTTTTTAAACATAACCTACTTTAAACCATTCTACATAACTTGGTGAGAGGTAACATAATAAAGGGTGAGATTATATTCTTAGTAAGCGTAAATAAAGAATATATGTAAGAATAAAATTAATATAAGGGTATGATAACATGAGAATAAAATTTTAAAACCATGCCATGCATATCAAAGATCATAATATTGAGTCATGACATAAAGATTGGTAGTTCCTAAGATGTTAATCACAAGGAAATAAAAGAACCTGATCTAAGAGATCATAGCATTGGCATATTACATGGAATTGTTTTATACACATAATAATAGAAAATAATTTCCATTTAGTCATTCCTCACATCCAAGGCTTTAATAGTGGAATGGTTTAACTCCCCCAAACCATCATAGTAGTAAAAGTTCACTCTAAGACCACTATAGAAAGCAAAGTCCATTATTAAACTATGTTAACTTATCATTCCAATACATTCAATATCATGAGATATAATTCTTTAGCCAATGAATTATATGGAGATATAGGTATCATCCTTCGCATAATGAAAATCAAATCTATGTGTGACACAAGATAATAAAACATTCATCATATCGTAACCCATGAAATTAATGGGTTTCATAAAAATTTCATCATATCATAACCTATGGAAAATATATAGGTTTCATAACCATTTCATCATAGGATATCTAATGGAAAATAATTGGCTTTCCTATGAATTTTAACATCATATAAATTTTGGAATAGAAATGGGTTTCATAAGTATCATGTCATTATAAACCTTTCAGAGAAACAATAATAATGGTATCCTTGGTGCATATCCCTAGTAAATCATAAGTTACATCTAAGGATGTCATCTTAGAAAAAAATTGATTTTAAAGATCACTTGGAACAATTATTTGGGAAATAAATTTTCATTGAAAATCAATTTTTAAAAATAATAATTCATAAAATATTTTTTAAATCCTTTTCTTTGATAATAACATTGAAAACATATAATGTAATAATTCAAAAATCATTTAAAAATTTTCTTGATGAAAATATCCTTCCCTCTTTAAAAACTTTTATAGAATAAAACATTTTTTAAATTTTTTTTATTTAAAATAACCTTGAAAGTATATAAATTATGATTCAAAAAAATTATAATGGGATGAAATTACATTTATGTGGTATATATTAAAATAAATATTCAATTCACATATTTAGTAAAATCCAAACATGAATTTTTTGGAAAATGACATGAATATTCCTTTAAAAAAATTAAAGTGAAAATAGAGATAAAAATTTATTTAATAAATCATTTTAATAGTGTTACAAACATTTTTTAAAATAATTTAGGAAAACATGGTTTTTTAATGAAAAATAGGTTTTTGAATGAAGAGAGAAATAGAGACAATTTTTCTTAAAAATATTATTTTAAAATCTTGAGTACATAAAGAGTTAAAAATGAAGTAAAAAACATTTATTCTCAAAATATTACTATAGTATAAGAAAAAACTTATTTTCTATAGTGGTAGATCATAATATTTCATCATTTGAAGCATAATCATGAGCTATCCTAATAAATGATAAGATTGTAATATAAAAAAAGTAACCATTTAGTAACATTGAATCATAAGCCCCATTAAATAATAAAATTAAATGAAACTCATCATACCATGTAAATAAGTAAAATAATGATTTTAAAAGTCAAAGTGGTTTTATATACACCTCATAAATAATATGGGTCCATAATTTAATATATGTCTCAAAGAAGGATAATTGTGACCAAGATCCCTTACCGCTTAGGTATATTTTTAAATATAAACCCCATGAATGAGTGATACTCAAATAGATATGTAAATAAAAATAATCTTAATGATAATGAATATAAAATACCTTAATTTGTATTATATACACCACATATAAGAAAAAAAATTGAATAAAGAATTTATCTCACAGAAGTAAAAACTGAAATAGAAATCTCTTGCAGTTTTAAAAATATTTTGAATAGTAAAACCCAATAAAACCTAAAATGAAAGAAAACTTTTAATATCACAAAAATGAATTGATCAATTATATAAAATTCAAAATGGTTATTATATTCACTACACAAAATAATCGATTGGGGAATTTGTATATATCTCCCAGAAATAAAAAAGAGAATAGAAATCTGGTACCTTAAGCCTCGACATACTTTTTACACATTTGAACCTCCAGTATAATAAATATAATTTGTTATAAATATATTATATAAGAATATATATATATATTATACCATATATTATTTACATAGTATTATTCTTTTCATATTGATTACCACTTCCATGTTAAAATCATGTTTGGGGTAATAACTGCTTTGTTTTTCATTTATATTTTTATTTTTTATTTTTTGTCCAATAAATTTGATCATTGTTCTATGATATACAGAATAATTATCAGAAAATAATTAATATATTTATAAATAAATTACACTTTTATACCAATCATTAAATATGTTTTTGAAAAATTAATTATGTTACGATAATAGAGATGGTAGGTTGTACGTACGCAAGAGTAGCATTTCCATTTTTAAATGATCACTATTGAAACGAGGTAAGTCATATTTTATGTTTAAATAACGATAAAAATATAATAAATAGGTTATTATTCTCTTAAATACACTTATACATATCATACATATGGTTTATTAATGAATGGTCTAAGTCACATCGCTTTGTGAGGTAGTAGTCCACACATACATGAACGACGTTATCATCTTTCATTGAGTGAAAATGTAAGAAATAAAATGATATATTATATTTTTAGAATTATAATTATGAAATTAACGTAATTATTATATCTTTTATATCACATATATTCATTAAATTTCTCCTTATTATCTTCTATTTAAAGCATTAGTGAAAAACGAATCACATCGCTTCAGAAGGTTGTAGTCCTCCATAAACACGAGCGACGTTATCGTGTCCCCTATGAAATGGAAATTAAAAAAATATATAATATATAATTACTAAATTGTTATAAATATTTTATAAATATAATATGTATATATATACTTTATATCTATCATCATAATGAACCTTGAGAGGTGTTAATGGAAAAAATGGCATTGGTTCGTGAGGCGGTAGCCCTCCATACACACGAATCATGATTTTATAACCCATTTGATAGTAGTGGGGATGGTTTTAGATCATTAAATTCATATTATAACTTCTCATTATAATTAATATGCTTGTTTGGTTATATAATAAAAGTTTAATATGAATTTAAGGAGGTGGAGGAAGAAAAAAATCAAAACGCTTATGGAAGAACATTACCTCTTCTTCGGGTAACCTACTTAGGTTTGCACCAAAATCCTTCCTATGTAGAATTTATAAAAAAAATAAAATATTATTGGGTAAAATAAATTCATTTGGGAAGTTTTTTGTTTATGTATTTTTTGAACAAAAATGGTTTTATGTTGTGAACATGAGAGGATATGAGGTGGCCTTTTATAAGTGAGGTGAGTGTCATACTAATATGTTTTGAAAAGAAAATGTATTAACCACGTTTTACACAATAAAAAAAATTTAAAATTAAGTAATATATATTCTTATAGATGATATTGTGGAAATATTTTCATCCAGTATATTTTTCATAAGTTTTTAGGTAATTTTAACCCTTATCTTCTTGGTTTAACCCCTCGTTAAACCCATTTTTTCCTTAACTAGGATAATTAATTTTTACTATTTTAACTTTTAATTTTGGTAAAAAATTATGTTGAACTTATTATATAATTTAAATTATTTTTTTCAAATTTTCAATACATTTTACTAAATTTCAATCATATAATTGGAAAATTTTAATTTTAAATTAATCCTACAGACGTGACGAGAAAGTCTTGTTTTCACAGAGAAAATGTTCAAAAGATTACATTGTTTTTATATCAAAACACAACATAAAAATTATTCAAATGGAATAAATTGGACTAATATATATATATATATAATTTCACTAATTTTAATTTAAATCTAATTTAAAATATAATTTAACTTTATAAATAATTTAAAAGAAAATTTAGATTTCAACTAAAATTCATTATTTTTTACTATTTATCATAAAATTTATCTTTTCATAAAATTATCAAAAATGAACTCTAATATACTTTTGAAATTGTGACTTAAAAAATGAAATTTATTCTATAAAATTAATTTTCTAAAATTGTAACTAATTAATTTTTAAATAAGTGCGCAAAATGAGACAAAAACTTCTGTTTAGAAAAATACAATTTTTAAGCATAAAATATGATTTATTATTATCACTTATATAGAAAAAACTAATAGGAATGTTAAATAGTTTATTAAATATATATAAAATATACATTTCATTAAATTCATTTAGTAGAATTTATTTACTTAATTTGTTGAGGCAAAACATGTTTGTGTGCATAAAAATTGTTTTTTAGAAAAATATTTCCTTCTTTTAAATAGTTTTTATTTTAATTTATAACTAATTGGAAACCAAAGAATTAATTTATATACATGTTTATACCATATATTTTCATAAATTAGTTAATCCTATTTAAACCCACCATTCCAATGGCTAGGTGATAGCTATCATAATGATATTTTAATAGAATGCCATGTTTAGTTTAAAATCTGTGTTGCATGTAATAGAAGATTACCTTAGTGTTGTGTGTAAAGTAATATAAAATAAAATTTGTTTTTGATGAAAAATATCAAAAATAATAAATTTATTTGAAAGAAAAAAAATTCAAAAAATCAGGGTTTGTTACAATTCCCCTAGTTGGTTCACCAATAACCTGCACAGACCACAATGCTTTCAGTTGTGAGTCAATTCACCAATAATCTCACTCCCTCTCAGTACACGAAATTTATTCCCTAAGTTAAAATATCAAATATAGTATCTATTAATTTCACCATCTAAATCAAACACTAGAAATTCAATATGTAACTAGATACACCTGGGTTCACTATGCATTAGTCTATAGAGTCTCATTATCCTTCAATGGTTTTCACCGTCTAGGGAGTTTGACTAATAGTGGTTATTACTCTTGTGACTAGGACAATTAACCCCATCATAGTAGTATAATTAATTTCTCTAGATAACACTCAGCATTGTCTACGAAGTCTGTAAGTATTCATCCTCAAACATTATGACTAAGCATGACTGTCTGATCAACTGATTTCTAAGAATAGCTATTCAAATACAGATTATTAGAATGTAGTCCACCACATTTAATGATCCATTACTATGTGTACAACATCCTATGATTCACTATGACTAGATAACAATTCTTAACTCAGACGATTCTTGTTCCCTTTTATAAGAATCTATTTTTAACCATATAATATCCATCAATCAAAAGCTTGTGTAGATCGCACAGTGGTTCCATATTCCATTATCAATGTTGTTTTCCCAAAAAAAAATACATCTCTACACCAAACAATATCTAGGAAAATAATCTCTATGATCTTCACACCATATGTGCTAGTTTCTAATATCATGGGTGTCACCAAAACAAATTCATAAGTGATATACCATCACTTCCTCCTTCAAACAAATCAATAGAACTGGGAACATTTTCAATATTCGGTGCACCACTCTACTTCCAACGGTTCAATAGACCCTCTGCATAACCACTGAACAAAATATTATGCATTATGGATTCCCATAAAATAACAAAAACATCACTCATTACTCAAATAGAGTGATTATTTCATGATTCAAGCTCCTCCAAGATAGACTGACTCACCTTTAGTGGTCCACACCACAAGGTGGAAGTTCTACAAAACTTGAGAACAACTATATCTATTAATTGGAAAGGAAAATCATTTGAAATTGGATTAAAATTACACCACCTGACTCTAGATGTCATTTTAATCCGCTGAGAGTCTACCCATGATCAAACCATCCATGGTCCGACCTCATAGGATCTTCACTTAGTTCTCGATAGGGGTTAATTTCTAAATAATGGGTTAAGAAACCATGGGTCATACACTCAATTCTATATTCATCCAAGAATTCTAAAAACCTAACTATGTATCATGATTACCAGAACTCAAGGTGATCCAAATTACTAGGTCACAAAGAAACTTTCTAGGCCTTTCTTTAATCCCACAAAAAGTTTAGTCACATGAATAGTGAATTTTGTCAACAAAATTTACCCCTAAGGAAATATCTATTACTATCAATTAATAGATTAATTTATTTAATCCATTACATAATAGAAATATAAGGCACTAACTTTCTAGTAACTAAAGTATCATTTATAAGGCCACATGGAATTACGCAACACTCGCACAAGGTTACACAGGGGGTTACCTTTTTTTGAATGTCATCTAGGTACATATCCAAAAATATTTCAACATGGTTTCACCCTTAGAATAACTATATTGAAAGTTATTAATCCCTAGTTTGGTTGAACCTAATTCCATTAGGTACTATTTGGAAATATCCACATAGACTGTAGTTGGAAAATCAATTAACCAAACCTATCCAAAGACTACTCACCTAAGGTTCTTTTATATGTAAATTAACACCCAACAATTACCTAACAAGGTACACTATAGAACTCCTAACAAAAGGAGGACTACATCATCCCAATAATGATCATCCCTATATCCATCACCATCATCATCATTGTTGTCTCCTAAGTGAACCACAATGTAGTATCACATAAACTTATATCAAAATTAAACAAGCATTGAAGTCTATCTAAAATAATGTCACCAACATCTAATATATAAAATCAAAATACAAGTTTTTAACACAAAGAAGATGAATCATACATCATTATAATAATAACACACATGTATAATATATTTTATTTGAAACTAGGGTTCCAAAATGATTCCTGTGAAGCCTCCTACTAATACAACCAACTGTTAAATCAATAGGAAATAATAAAACACTAAAATAAATGTCTGATATATGAGGATAATTCATATAAAACCATAAATTTATAAACCCAGAATATCAATCTCATGCACGGGTAACCTAGACTACCTTTCCAAATATTTTTCATGGTGCACTATCCCTAGTTTTATCGAAAGATCTGGAACATTACTATGCCACCTATATTCTAACTTGTCAGAATATGAAAAACATTAGAACCCCTTTGACACCATTTTGTAACACCACAGCCCTAATAATTATATATAATCTAGAATCTCATATGACCACAAGTAACCCCCCATACACTAAAGTCTACCAATTAGAAGCCGGTTTCTAGGTAGAGTCGTGGGGAGATTATACTATCCATAAAAGTGAACAATAACAAATAAATAACCCAAAAAGTTAAAATATAAAATTGATTTTTTAGAAGAAAAAAAGATATCTATATAAATTTGATGCAACATTATACAGAAATAGAAGTTATACAAAAAAGTTGATCACCTACTTGACTAATCAAAAATGCTATAAACATATAAATAAAACTACAGGATGATCTGCAACTGCAGCCTCACCTAATCCCAGTATCTTGACTCAGAGAAAGATATACAGCTCAATGATCTTACCAGGGAGTCATACCAACCGATACCAGCAATAATTAAGGGATAATTGGGTACCTAATACCACGTCCATCCAATCAGGGTGTGAATAAAATTTAGTAGGACTCCAACAATGTGGTTCTACATATGAAAAGTAAATGTAGTGTATCTCCTTGTGATAAGGATAGCTAAGAAGAAAGAAACACACAATACACAACTATAAAAACAGTTTATATAATCAAAAACACATAGTTATTTAATAACACCATATTTTTATGTATTCATAAACCAAATAATCCTTTTTGAACCTCGTCCATTCCTACTTCATCTTCATGTTGGAAAGAAACAATGATCATCCACCTGCCACTTTCTTATCAGTGCGATAACACAAAAACATGACTAAAACAACCTTATTAAAGGGATAATGTAAATCATGTTAATCAGGTGTATGATATATCCCCCTCTCAACATACATTCTAAATATTAATATAAAAAACATCAAAATTAAATAAATGATATATTAAACATCACATCAAATAAAAAGAATCATAACTAGAACAATCCCAATGAAAACAATATAAGAACACTACTGGAAAACTAACATATACCAACGGTTTGGAACTGTTGGTATATGCCTCCAAACCGTTGGTATATCCTATACCAACGGTTTGGAGAACCGTGGCCAAGTAAGCCGTTGGGATAGGTCTATACCAACGGTTTTCCCCAAACCGTTGGTATAGACCTATCCCAACGGTTTTGGAAACCGTTGGTATAATTAATATGAAAATCTTTACCAACGGTTGTGGAACCGTTGGTATATGTATTTCAAAAAAAAACATTCGCTGGGATTTGATCCCAGCACCCCTAGTTTATTATTGAACGACTTAACCACTAACCTAACATGACTTTTGTGTATATAATTACATAAATATATATATGTATTCTCATAATTATATTAAATTTTGATTTATATAATGTTCTGGGTAAGAAGAAATGATAAAAAATCAAAGGATCTATACCAACGGTTGTCAAAACCGTTGGTATAGGTCTATACCAACGGTTTTGACAACCGTTGGAATAGATTTTGAGCCTGGATTTGATTCTGGGTGAAGGTTGATTCATGGGTGACCTTTCCCAACGGTTTTGGCAAACCGTTGGGAAAGGTATACCCTTTCCCAACGGTTTTGGCCAAACCGTTGGGAAAGATGTCCACAAATTGGACCTTTCCCAAAGGTTTGGCCAAAACCGTTGGGAAAGGGTATACCTTTCCCAACGGTTTGCCAAAACCGTTGGGAAAGGTCCCCACAATGTGGGTTTTCCCAACGGTTTGGCCAAAACCGTTGGGAAAGGTCCCCACAATGTGGGTTTTCCCAACGGTTTGGCCAAAACCGTTGGGAAAGGTCCCCAAAATGTGGGCTTTCCCAACGGTTTTCCCAAACCGTTGGGAAAGGTGGCATCAAAGTGGGATTTCCCAACGGTTTGGCCAAACCGTTGGGAAAGGGAACCTATACCAACGGTTTTTATGAACCGTTGGTATAGAAGCGTTGGGAAAGGTCAGATTTCCAGTAGTGGAAGAGGATTCTTGAGGATATACCAACACATCATATGATAAATCATAAAACATAGATATTAATGGATACTCGTATACACCATGTGATCAAGAATCACAAATAGCTCTAATAGAAGATGTAAATGAGAAAAACCTAACTAGTCAAACATCGTCCATCTATGACCATGTAACCAGCTAGCATAGAAAGTCCAATATGTCCCTTCATACCTTTATAGTTTATTAGAAAAATTATTTTAATTATTTAATAAATGAACTTATTTAATTAATAAATCATACGAACTTAATTAGTAAATATAGGGAATATATTAACTAATTAAACATGGAATTGGGTCTCATATTTTAATTGACTATATTAATTAAAATATTGTGTTAGTAATTCATTTAGTTTTTCTATGAACTAATTTAATCTCAAGGGAAAATTCCCAAGGTGTCATGTCCTCATAACATATACCCGTAAAATATAAACTAACCTTAGGGTCAAGTACTTAGAACCACCAACCTCAAATATATACAAATTCCAATCAAGGAAAGGAAACTATTTTTCTAATCTGTCTATGTTCATTCATCCTCCAAAAGCACCACAAGGTTATGCTCATGTCCAAGAATCCCAAATCAGTTAATTATAATTATTTAGTAATTAATAAAAATATTTCAATTAAAATTTTAACCAAATATAAACGTTTTTTTTTGAATGACATGTTGGGTTACACTGCCAAGATGGAACTATAACCAACCACCCCTAGAAGGAATTTTGTGTGCTTCTGATGCCTTTCTGGGAGAAATTAATATCATGTAATATTAAGTAATATACTAATTTAATATAATTAAATTGTAAACACATGAATAAATCATCACTTTGACATTCCTTAGTGGTAGAATTGCCTAATATAGTTTGATCCACTCTCATGGAACTTCCAAATATATGATAAAAAATCAATAAATCAATTCCATGTTTTGATAGTCAATCTCAAAAAAAAATAAAAAAAAATAGAAATAATTATGAATTATAAATGATTCATTGAAATAACCATCAATAGTATACATTCATCATCAGGGTATATCCCATTTCAATGAGATCCAAAGTATTATCTTCCTCATAATATTCCATTCAATATCTGGTGGATTTTCAATCAAATTTATATAATCGAAATCAATACATGATGAAAAATAATTTAAGTAAAAATCAAAATAAAATGATTTTAAGGGCTATAAATTTCTAAGATGTATCAATCGCAACAAATGGATCTTTAATCAGTGAAGGAACAAGTTCTATGGAGCTCTCAATGTCCAAAACCCTTTATCCCATCCAAACCCTCATAGGGAATTATTAGGAATAAAATTTGAGGATTCTGAAAATGTCTCGTCACATTAAGAAAACTCAAATACTGTCTAGGGGAATTTCCCATTGTGAAACATGGATTCATAACATGAATATTTTGGATATATTCCCAAGGTATCCTAGCCATGATAATTCACAGCGTGAAAAAATGTCACACATCATGAATCATTACCAAGACACCTAGTTGCTATAGTAACCCCTCTACATTCACCTGAATTCACCCCTATAACACCAAACATCTCTATAATTTTTTAAAACATCCTATTAAGGCATTTAAATCCTTGGATTATATACATGATCTTTATTTCTCAAAAATAAACATCCACTAAAAGAAAATTATTAATCTTTTAAAATAATTTCTAACCTGTAATAACATGGGATATAAGTAATGGTGAGAAGGGGACACTACAAAAAAAATGACTTTTACCAACAGAAATTTTATGATAGATAACAGAATTTTTTTTAAAATTGAGTAATTCCAGCACATATTAACTTTTGATACTGTTAACTATAAATAGCAACAATTATTTTTACCATCAAATATATCTGTTGAAATTAATTAATTAATACCAACAAATACTTTACTAACAATTAAATTTTTTGTTTTATCATAACTATAAAAACATATTTTTTATAATAAATAAATCTATTGTTATTAATTACTAATACTAATAAATATTTTACCATAAAAAATTTCATCAAAATAAATTGTTCAATACTCAAAAATCTCTGCCCATCCCCACCATCATTGTTCCCCAAAAACTCACTATAATCTCACCCATAACCCCTATATCACCACCACTCCCCTCGATCCCTCTGTTGCTAGTACTCCATTGACCCCAACATCGCTACCTCTCTGAGATGTTACCTCTGATGTGACTTGTTCGCTGCCCTGCCTCCAGTATTTCTCCTCGGCAGCCACCCAATGGTATTTCTTGCATCCCTTTTTTTGAGTCGTTTCCCTAATCTCTATTATAGATAACAGTTTTAAATTTATAGTATTTGGATAATATATTTAAATTTATTGTTTTTCTCTCTGAACTGCTATCTATGCTTTCGACTTTGATTTTTTTGGGGCTAATTTTCAGTTTTCTCATGGGAATGAATCATGGGTTTCATAATTGTCCATTGTGATTAAGTTTCATTTATTTTGTTGTATTTTTTTATCCCCTCAATGTTTCGGTCTTTACATTTTTATAAGCATAAGTTTTATTACTGGATTATCACTTTTAGCGCTGATATAATATTCAAGTAGGCTTCCTGTATTGCATAGCTAGTTATAATAGATATCTCTGAAGATGATTTTGTTTGAGAACACTTTGAAATTTATTATAGCACTAGTGATTCACATGAATACTTTAACTTAATATAGTTCATAGAAACTTTAGTACCCCAACTCATGTTACATGTGGTTGTCATCTTTCCTCAATTAAAGTACTATCAGCACCTTCAAGTGTAGTCTGCAATGTAATGGGCCATAGACCACCTTTAAATGTAGATATTTGGCCACACAATGGTCATATTATTTAATTATAAAATGAGGATTCTTAATATTCTGTTATATTGGAGACCCATGGTGGCCCTTGAGGTTGGAGTGCAGTTGGATTGCTTTGCTGCTTCAACTTTTGTGCCTTAATCTTTCTGCAACCGACTCTATATGAAGTCATAATCAACTCTAACAATAAACGAAGGTCCTTGATCGATTTACATAGTACAGTATATATAGTGGCTGTAATTTTTTTTGATTAGGTAATGTCAAAAGATGTCCCATGTATAGTAAAAAAATTCTATCTTGAATGACATGGTTTTAATCTTCCTTTGTCTTTTATTTTCTTTATTTCAATTATTGTATTTGTGTGTAAGAGAATATGAATATGAACATTTCTGAGTAGATTGTTTTATCAAGATCCAAACAACATACTTGATGATTTTTAATCTTGTTTCTTGCAACCATTTTTGAAAACCTCATAAAATACTTACGCTGGTTTCTTATTTTCATTTTGCTATATGGTCTTCTTTTGTTCATTTTGAGATACTTGTATAAAATATTTAAATTGTGTTGTCTTTTGATTATTAATTGAAATTTTATGTTAATTAAAGTATTATATTCTAGTTAAATTATAGAATTTACTTGAGCACAATTTATATAATGTTGTGTAATTGAAAACAATGTATAATAATTAATATTATGATATGTATTTATTATGTTCATCTCATATTGCATGTGAATAATGGTTTTTTATATGCTTATAAAATTTATGATGGGAATTTTTATTGACTACGAATTGAACCTGTATATGTTTCATCATGTTATTATTAGGAAAAGAAAAATCACTTATTTAAAATGATCAGGTTTATATCATCTCGTCGGAAGGTGAGTTGGTTTGGATTATCAACAAAATTATTTCACAAGTCTATGAGTCCTCTTGATCACTCACGTATTAGTGTGTAATATGACTTTAAATTGGTAAATTGTTGATATGAATGTATATAGAAAGTATTCAATTAAAAGTAATTACCTTTGTGCATGATATTCCATACCATTTTATTCAGGTAAATCTTTTATTTCTTTCCTCTGTTATGTATTATATGAATTAATATTTGATTTCGCTTTTTTGCTGAATTTTTCTATTATTTATCTTGCACTTTTTAGCACCTATTAGGAGTGAGGATATGTTTGTTGGTCCTGGCCTTTTATTTTTGAATGGGCATTGAGTACTTAGATCTTGGAGCTGTTATTTTTTATTTGAAGTTTGATGGATTTGTGTGTAGTTGATGACTATTGAATTGATGGAGCTACAAATCATTGCTTCCAAATATGTTGGACCACATGAATCACCCTTATCTTACATAAATTCATTTTGGATTAATATGTGATCATATATCTACATGAGGTTTCTATCTTGTAAGCCCTCCAATTTTGAATTAAATAAGAGGTCGACTCTGAGTTAGTCCTTCCTTTCTAGACTCTTGTCTTAACAATTGGTGGTTTTTGACCATATATTCTCGATTTGTGGGTTTGGTTTTCTTTTATATTGTGTTCTTCTTGTCTCATATCATGATTTAGTGATCTACATGGCATTGTTTGAATGTTTTTTTGTAGTTTACATTCCAATTTTATGCTCTTATAGGTAGTGGTTCTGTTATAGGGGTTGATGTTCGTTTCTACGGTTGATCTGACCTACTGCTTGCATAGGCCAGGACATTTACTCTAATGTTTTGTATTACTGATGCCTATTTTTCTATTTGTTTAATTATCTTTTTACTATATTTTCTATTAGATGATGCATGCATGGGTGATTTTCTAGTTTCATCAACTTGGAGGTAGACTATTTCTCTATGCTGGGCAAGGGATCTTCTGTAGCAATCTCTGTCAGACAGGTGGTGCCTTGTGTTACTGCTAGCAGCCCAGGTTTTCATCTGCTTCATCTTTAGGGTTATGCTATCAAGCACTTGGATTTGTTTGTTCCAGATTGTGTGGGTTTGGTTTTCTTGTGATTACATGGTTGTTGATTTGGTCCATTTTTGGGGAAGAAGTTGTGGCGATGGAGCTATTGCGACAGTATGTTGGCATGACAGCGGTGTCGTGATGATGCATGATGGCGATGATGACTTGACATGCCTCGTTTCTTGTGCCCTTCCATGCAGCTCGAGGCACAGATGTCCCGTCATTGTTGGAAGTTTGTGGGTTTGAATTTTGAATTATATATGTTTGTTGGATTTGTGGTTTTCTATGATCGGTGCAGTATGGTTACCAGTTTGTATTGGTTCCCACATAACCTCAAAGTGTTTTATTGAAAATATTAATAAAAAGTGATTATTGGACTCAATCTTCTTGTGATCTTTTGATGTCATGTTTTTAAATGATGTTTGAACGTGTTTTTTCAAATAAACCTTTAATTTGTTTGAGTTTCATTTACGTTAATTTTATAATTATTATATAATAAATATATTATAAATAATTAAATTAATATACATAATGTACAATTATAGTGAAAAATAATATTACGGATGGAAATATATAATTGTTGATAATAATATTACCAACAGATAAATTTTTTGTATGAATATATTGCTATTTACTTTAACCAACATATATATTATCTATTGGTATTATTATAATTGAAACAGTACTATTTTATTTGTCGCAATAACATTAGCGACAGAGTTTTTATCGACATTTTAGTGAGAGGGACATATATGTTGGTAAAACGTTTTACCAATAGAAAATACACTTTTACCAACAGATATACCCATGTTGGAAAAAGTGAAATATTTTTTAGTGGGAATAAGAATGTACAAGGGTAAGCTACCACTAAAATTATTTTAAGTGTATAAATATTGGACACATTTTAGAAAACTAATAAATATTAAAACAATTGTAAGATAATAGTAAAGAATATGAAACATCTAGGATACCCTTTAAAAATTAGGATAACACGTCAAAGAGAACATACAAATATAAAGGTAGGTGGTTATCTAAATATAAAAATAGAACATTTTTATCTATGTGTGTGTGAATTGATGAGAGTAACAATAGAGAATAATCTGGCACTTTCATTAAAGATAATGAGAATATATTTATTTCTATGGTAAATGTGGCAAATTTTACTGTTGATGAAAGATGTAGTTATAAAATTAAACAGGAAGAAACTCAGATTATGTTAATGTTGAGGAAATATTTTAAATAATGTCTATAAAATAATACATAACCCAATAAAGGGAGAATGAAACTAAAAAAGGATAATAAATTTACTGACACTAAAAACTAGGAACATGTTGAATAAAAATATAGATTTCATAAATGAATAATTGAAAAAAAAAAGTTACATGGTAAAGAAAATACATTTATCATTAGAAAAGAAGATAAAACAAAAGAAAAGAAGAAGAAACATGAGGTTACTGAATAGAAAATGATGAGTACTAATAAAGAACTCCATAAATTAAAATTAAATTTCTATAAATCTACTCATGATGTTAGATGAGGTTTATATAAATCAAATACTCATGTATAAAAATAAAAAAATATCTCAAAATATTAAAAAAAACATTTAAATGACTAGTATAGATCCTAAGAAGAAGGATAATTTTATTCAAAATATGTTTCTCGCTAAACCAAGTTAGTCACAAAAATCTATAAAAAATTTGGAACCTGAACATAAGAAAAAAACATCATCAACTAGTTTATATGATGAATTTTAGAATAATTAAAATATAAAGATATATATTTTCGGTGTTAAAAATATTTTTTTCAAAAAAACTAAGTCCAGATTGTTGGAAAAATTAAAGATGAAAGAAAAGTGTCATGTTTTGGAGAGAAATTTACTTAGTGTGGAAATTAAAACTTTTATAATTATTGTTAGAAAAATATAGGATTTGTGAATATGGAAATAGTTCATTGGTTCAATCTTCAAGATTTCTATGAATCACTGAGGTTTGGTAGGCTAAACATGAGTTTCAGTAAATTCACTCAAAGGAAAGTAATACAAAAAATCTAAAAAATCAGAACTGATGGTTGACAATAAATATCCAAATTGGGAATAAATTTTTGAAATATATTATTAGGAAGGTAACCTTGTTAATAGTTTCCTCAGCATGATACCATCCAAACTGGAGAAAAAACATCAGAACTCAAAATCCTCAAGAAATTATGGAAAAATGAAAGGACAATCCTCTTATTATAAGAGTGTCACTGAAATATTAAATAGAGGAATGTAGATGGATATTGTTAGTTTATTATCTTTACATATGATATAATACATTAAGGTCATGATTATTATTGAATATCACAAATAGTTATATGTGAATCTTCGGAATGATGGCTCACTAAAGTTAAAAGAGCTTATTCGGCCATAATTTGTAATAATGTATTGAATTAAAAAACTATTATTTGTTAATGGGATAAAACATAAAAAGATAATTGTTCCTCTGATCTGTGATGAATAAAAAAAGGATACTTTAAGAAAAAAAAATTTATTGATAAAGATACACGAATATGGAGGGATAGAGATAGGAGGAAATTTAACAAAGGTGTAGTTATTTTATATAAGAGATTCTTTGAATTAGTATTACTTGAATATTAAAAATTAAAATGAACTATATCAGAGAATTCTTGTCTGTATCTTTTATTGGTATGTGGGAAAATATAAAATAAATAAACATGTTGATGATATTCTTATGATGAATTTCTGAATGTACCCTATTTAAGTCACTTGTTAGAATGGGAAGATTGTTAATTCTTCATATGTAATTGTACCAGCTCCGAGCACCTAGATCTACTACTAAAATCACATACATTATATATTGTATTTCAAACCAACTATAGACTTCTGAATATAGGTATCCCATAATTACATAACCTAAAGAAAATAATGCATTTCCTATATTATCATGAAATTTTAGGTTTAGATATTTTGAGAATTATAACAAATCATATGCAAATAATGTCCATTTCATTCTCAGCTGCTGGAAATTTTCTTCCATAACATAATAAACTACTTAATCCTTAATAAGTCTTCAACATCACCACGAATGTTTTACACAATCTATTCAAATAGATATATCAAGTGTAATATATTTATTCATAACCATGGGAAATTAATAACATATGTAATGGTGTGATCAAACACTCGGGTAGGGTAAACATTAGCAGTAACAATTGAATATCATAAGTTAGTATAATATGAGCATAAATAATATAGAGGGAACAGATGACCAAAAATTATGTTGTAATATAATCAACTGAAAGCATAATATATCCATGGAGAATAATGGAAACTAAAAGATATCATGGTTAATAATAACTAGTTCCTTAGAAATGAAATTCATAATTCCAGATAGTTAATTATATTACCAAAGACAAGACATCATTATCATAGACATCATGATCTCAACATCAATGCCCTGTGTCTAGGAAAAATAGTTTTCTAGGTTGGAATACACATAAATACCCAAGCAAGTTTGTATCATGAGACTTGTTAATGCATTAAGGATCAATCAATAATCGGGCCTCACCCATCACTAATTTATTCCAATACATTCATCATATTAAAATGTGAATAAACAATACAAAATCAAATATTCAAATAACAATTCCTTTTTTAATAATAAATATAAGTATTTCCAATTGTTTCATAATCAATAAATTGAAGCGATTTATATACAAGCATCTTATAAATTAACATTATAATGAGATGGGAGTGTATAGATAATTTAATAGTTTACCTAATGAATAAATGTATAGAAACTAAGTGAAAACTTTTCAATCAACAAGATGGAAAATATGGTATTAAAAAATTAAAGGAATTAAAATAAAAGATTTTATTATTCATGGTGGATGGTTAGTAAAGAAAAAGAAAGTTATGGATCATATCACTGGAAGAGAATAATATTATATAATACATCGAGATAGAGAAGTGTCAAGGTTGTAAAATTATAATATCCCTATTATAATAAAATAAAAATAGAATAATGTAAATGTGAATGGAAAAACCATTAAAAGAACAATGATTCCAATGATACAACACATAAAGGGTTAAAGAATTTGATTGGTTGATACCATGACTTCAATCGAACCAAATGATTTACAGAATAAAATAAAATATATGGTATTTCATGTAACATATGTCCTTTTAGGTTAAATACTTTTGAATATGAAAGTGAAACTATAAGTGAAATCATAATAGAGTTTTTTTTAAACAATTTTTATGTTATCATAAAGATGATGTAACGGATCACATTCAAACGAAATTTTTGAAAAGTTGAAAAAAATTCTATGATGGCATTTAATTTGGAAAAAAATAATGTATAATTAAGAAATTTATAAATTTATCTAATAAAATGTGTTCTAGATTTTAAAATATTTGATCATGAAAGGGATAAAATTTTTGATATTTTAAAATTCTATATGTTTAATAACTACATCAATAAAAGAGTAATAAAAAAATATATTGTATTAGAAAAAATTAAGAGAGGAAGATAATAAAAAATATGACATAATATTAGGTTTGGTGAATCTAATCATGAAAAATAAATTTTCTAGATGAAACACTTCAACTCAAATAAAGGAGATTTGAGTTATCATCATCCCATATAGAGAACATACTCTATTATGCATGGAATATTTTAAATGATATTTATATGTTAAATTTTTAAATAATGAGATAATTCTATGTAATACATTAAACTGGTCTAACTGACCCTACTTATATGAAATAATTTTAATATAATTATTATAACATAGTGAATGAAAATTGAGTTACCAAAAACTCTTACAATTGGGATAACACTTTAGTAAAAATCTATTTGAAGAAAATAACATAATTTTTATAAGTATGTACCACAAATTAGAACTAAATAAATTATAAAACATTCATGATATAGTTAATCAATAGAACACCATAAAAATTAAACATAGTGTATAACATGTATCATATCTCAAATAATCAAAATTGAAACTAAGAAAACCCCTTACCATGTTTCTCTATATTGTCGAATACACTCTAACCGCCTGTAAAACTAACATAATTATATTAATATTCTATTTTAGAATATAATTAATATCTATGACCTCTTATAAACATCAATTATAAATATTTTTTACTTTTATATAATAATTGTTTTTATAATTTTCAATATCGGGTGTGTGTGATCGTGGTTGTTTTGAACTAGTTTCGTGATGGCCCTATTGTCCTCTATTATTCTCCAAAATTTCATCATTTTCAAATAATACATGATATTTCATTTTTTGTTTTATAATTATTTATAAAATTATAATTGAATTATAATTTATTTTTTTATGATCCTTAAATATGAAATTTAGGATGAGCATGTTTTAGTTAGATATAACAGACGAACAGTTGTATCTTAACTAATGATTTTAAAACTAATGTTACCATACTATGTTATAAATAAATTCATTATTTACTTATTCAGATCATATTTTACAAAAAAATATATTTTCAAAAATCCATCCATGATATAATTTTATAACAATGTTGAAGTAGGTGGTTAAATCATCCAAAACAAAAACATACCAAAATTAATAGATGATTATGGAGTGATTTAGTTATAATATCATTATAAAATAAACATCCTGAACGGATTTATAATTTAATACTGTGTTATATCATAATTTCAAGGAATTATATGAATAATATAACTTATATCAAATTATTACAGAGTATGAATAAAGTGTTCCTTTCTCTATGAACGCGCATTTAGTGATTGGATTTTCCACAGTTGTTTATTGCTCTTATTTTTTGTAGTATGTAAAATTTTTATTTCTAAAAACCTAATTATTTCATAAAAATAATCTTTATCCATTAAAAAATATACAATTATGATTAATTTATGTTGGTGGTTAAAAAAGAAATATAAATTAATCATTCCATGATGGGGCAGTCCAGAAGTACACATGATTGATGAATTCATTTTCTATAGAATGAAATAAATGTATAATATTTTTTATCATTTTGTAAAATAAAATATATTATAAATATCATAATTATGTATTAAATTCAACATGGGTTCCGTACATGTAATTTGGTTAAGTAAAACCATGCATGTTGTTTTCTAGAGGCGGTACTTCATACACACAAAAAAATATCATTTTTCATTAAGGGAAATAGGGAAACGTGGTTAGTATTTATTTCATTATAATTATAACATTTAGTATAAAAAATAAATAAGTAATAATATTGGAATAAAAAACATCTATTTGGAAATGTAATATATGAAATAAAAGAAAGTATGGGAAGTTAGTAGTCAGGTTGTGGACAAGGGATTTCCCTTGAAAGACTCTTGGAAAGAGAGATATTATCCAAATCTCTTGTGACCATAAATTTAATATGGTGAAAGAGGATTATGGATGAAGTAATAAGTTTTCTATTACAAGTGGAATCTAAATTGTTTTATTGTAATTGAAAGAGTGGTGAGAGTCCTCCTTTAAAAGTGTTTAGAATGGTATTTTTGTAAATATTCCAACATAATATAAAGATGAAACATTATTCACAAGTTAAGTGGAACGAAATAATGAAAAATAATTCCGTAGTGGAATATATGGTAAAGAATCCCTCAATCATTAATTTCTACCCATGTTTTACACATTATTCTAATTCATTTACCATTAAAATTATTAATTTTACTATTTTTGGTTTTATCGTGGTAACAAATTTCTAAATATTTAATTTAATTTTAATTCATAAAAATAAAATAGCTCTTATTGCATAATTTTAAACTATTTATTCCTAATATTAAGTCAATTTTATTATATAAATATTTAATATGTAATAAATATAAATTTTATCATAATAAAATGTGAAATGTAAAAAAACCCTCTTTTAGAATAAGTGTGTTTTAAGATGAAAATTTATGTGTAGGATAACATCATCATTGTATTTGGTTATCACGATATAAAATGGTTATTATAAAAAAATAGAATCTTTTATTTTATATAAATTCAAAACCCAATAATAAAAAAATGAAATTTAATTAATAGAAAATATAAAAACCAGTTACTTTTATTGGAAAATATTACATAAGTTCTTAAAATGTTAAAAATTATATTTATAATTTAATAATAGAATTCTATGATATATAATTTTAATCCTTAAAAAATTGTTTGATAAATTAAATGGTTTTTAAAAATTTTATTTCTATATTATATTATAATAAAGTCATAAAATATATAGTATTGGTAAAACCTATTTTTGAAATACTCACCTAAAAATAAAATATTTCCAAAAAAATTTGAAAAATCATATTAAAACAATATTTTCATAATAAATCTAAAAATGATGTTTATTTTATCAAATTTAAATTTATAAATTTTACAATATAAAAACTAAAAAAATAAAATATAATAAAAACTTTTTTATAGTAAAATAACCTTGTAAAAATATTCATAATTTCATATCTTATTTATTATCAATTTCTAATAAAATTTCCCTTAATATATTATTAATATCTATAATATTTTTTATCCATAATATTTTTTCAAAAAATTAAATGAAAAAAAAACTTATAGGGTAATATTTTGAATCATAAATCAGTATTATTAGTAATATTTCTATACTGATTTAATTTTTCAATTCTTTATAATTTATAGTGACCATTTTTTTAATTTTTTTCATATATTTCTTAATTATAGTAGTTTTATTTTTTTCTTCGAATTCTATGGATACATTTTAACAGTTACATATAGTTATGTAGTAAGTTGTGGTGAAGTGTTTCTTGTACCACACACTGTCAATGATATTATGTCTCAAATGAATATATTGTTTATAATCATAGGGTGTTACATTCCCACCATGCTGAATAAATTACATCCTCTCATTTTAAATTATCACTAATAGTAAAATTAAATAATGGTATCTAAAATATGGGAATAACATGAGATATAATATCAAATGAGGAACCTACCTTAATATCCTTGGTATGACAAGGTAATTAAACATTTCCCTTTATCATGTTATCAAATTGATTCAGTCTTTTCTCCAAAAAATCTCTATTAAAAAATTTTCTACCCGTGAAACATCTTCTAATTCATTAATGAAATTTTCCTAGGTGATTTTTCGCAAATTTTTTATATAAAAGAGATTTAATATTCTTTCCTTCATCGTCTTTATCACCTATTATTCCATTATGCTTCATCCTACTCTTCATTGGTGAGTTTGGAAACTCAAAAATGTTCATGTTGTGAATAATAGTTTCATAGATCTGAGTTAGAATAATGATAATATTTCTCACTCTAGATCTTATGTCATTCGATTTCTCGTTTGGACAATATTTGCATTGTGTATGGTTTTCATTTTTAACTTCTTTCCATCAGGATCAATCCATTACTAAAACCAAAAGTATTGAATAATAATTTATGAACACAAAAAGTGAATTATTTTATGTTAATTACATGAAAAAATCTATATCAAAATATATTACTCTTAAATATTATTACATTATCTCTATGTTCAACCTAAATAACTATTGGTTCAATATAGGTGTATTTAGGTTGAATTACTTCTTACTTATTATCCTAAATCCTTAACATAATAAAACCTATGTGATGGTTTAATAATTTAACATGAATAACAAAATAATATCCCCTAGGAGTGTCCAACTAGGTGTGTAGTTAGACCTCTTTATCATACACCAGGTAAAGATTAAATTAATACCCAATATTCCCCTTTCATGGTTGTTACCCCTAGGTAAGTCTATGCCAAATATTATATTCACATGTTGTATGTCACGAACCAGCCCGGGTTGACCCTGAACCGGTCACCCGAGCCGGCCCGTGGCATGGCCCGAGGGGCGTTCCCGATCCCAACGAGCTGGAAACTAGTGCCAGGCATCAGAACTAAACAAGAGGGAATGATTTTTCCCAATAAGAATAAATAAAATGGCGGAAAAGTAGAAGAAAGAAAAGTAAATAAATGACCCTAAAAAGAAAGAATGACCAAAAATACACACTAACCTGGTCTCGACCAAAACTCTTCGTGACTCCTAGAGTCGCTCACCAGTCCAAAACCAACTCTCGCCCATAGAGAGCATGTTCGAACTAAACCTGCAGCAAAACTAAAAATAGGAAAACACTATAGTCATGAGTATTAAAACTCAGTAGGTAGGCCCGACTATTTCTATTCCCAATGCACATACCATTAAATAAGAAGTTTATCAATTCCAAGTTTGAACTAAATGATACAAAATATCAGTTTCCACACATACTCTCATTTCTAAAACAATTAACGGTCCATTGCCCTTTTAGTTAAAAAAATAAGTTTTTTGTTTGAAATGAATAGGTGCATTGCATCTTAAAACATTGTTGTGAACAATTTAGAAGTCCAAATTTTAGTTATTAGCCAAAAGGGAAAACCACACATAATAGACAACACACGCCAAGGGAAATGGGAAAAAATGGCACAAACGAGCTAGCAATCAAACTAGACCTCTCAATCGTTCACCACACGCAAATAAACACTAAAGGAAACATGGGTCGAACCTAGGAGATCGTGAATAATCTAGAACATACTATACATGTGACTCATCCTGAAAGAATGCTCTAACTCAATGACGTCATAACGCCCTAACACCTGGCATAGCCCTACATGGCCTAACCGTGGGGCCCAATCCCCATAGCAGCAATAACTCAGTATTCCTCTGGTATGGGGCCACTATCCAGTGCATATTTTAAACTAGTGCAGTAATTGTTCTCAGAAAATTCACTCAATATGCCAGGTTCCCATGTCAACACATACAACAAAAAGGGGTGAGTCCACAATGTAAATCAATAAGTCATGATGCACAAATATCACACACAACTCATGCAATCAACGCACACCCATGATCATCCCTGAGTGGGTTTTACAAAATAATTTATTTTATTAAAGTGTGAAACGGGCCTTCACCAATTTTAAAGCAAAACCTCATTTCTCAAGAAAACCCAAAACCCTTGTTTAGAAGAAATCATATATCTTTAAAACTAGAATTACATTTGAAATTCCGTGAATTATGTTTAAAGTCCAAATGGGCATTCTTTCAATACTGGGTGTTCGCTCGTCAAAAAAATGTTTCAACTGTTCGGTATAAAATAAACGGCTCTTTTCGCACCAAATAATCATATAAAAATTAATTATATTATATTATTTCCAATTTATTAAAATTTATAAAACATCAAGCAGTTAATAAATTCTAAATCTAATAGTATGTAAAGTGGGGGAGCTACCTCGACTCACCGATCGATCGAGCTGACACGACTCGCTTCGCATTTGCGCATAAGCACGCGTAACCCGATAACCACATTGTCATAGACTTCCACTGACGACACGCTGCAACAACCGCAGGACATTTAAAACCAAAAACCTTTACCCAACTCAAACAAGATAATTTTCCATCCTTAATAATTATTTTAAAAAACCTTTTGAAAAATTTATAAATAAAATTTTAAAGACCATTTCCACGGATAAAAAAACACTAGAAAATTTATTAAAGAGTTTTCAAAATATTTCGCATGACTTTAAATGCCAATAACATAACTCAAAACATTCTTTTAAAACCAAACACACCTTGGCGCAACACCAAACCACCTTTTAGACATGTTTCCCACCATTAATATAATTTAATAAACTAGAAATAAAAGTTTATAAAACAACTTTCAGGAAGTGACACATGGCTTTACCAACAAACTCATTCAAAAACTTGCTTTATTACCCAAAATACCCCAAAAAAATATCGAAAATAGGATCTTCAACCCCTGTAATAATTAATAAGCCAGTTTTACAGTTTACAAAACACCCATTTATAATGAAATATGAGTTTTCGTCCAAGATGCACCACAATTCGCATGAACATGCTACTTTAAAAATCAAATGCATAACAAACACGCATAAAAACTAATTCCACACCAACCAAACTAATCAATAAACAAGATTGATTAACTAAATGAGAAAAATTAATCCATCAAACAAAATTTATACATTAAAAAACTAACCTCGATATTGACTAAACACCACAAAATTCGTGCACATAGTTCATCGCACTTCAACATAACCTCAATCAATACAAATAAACCTTAAAATCAAATAATAAAATCAAACACACCGTAAGGAACTAGACGCAAAACTGATACCCCAAATTGGTGAAGGTGGGTTTACCTGGAGGGAATTCTTGCTGGATAAGGGAAGTGGGGCACCGTAATTTGCGCCAGCATGAGGCCTGTTGAGGCTCGCAGTGCGCTGGAGGAAATTAGAAGGGGAGAGTGTCAGAAGTTGTTATAAGGAGGTTGGTGTGATGGTGTGAGGTTTGGCCATGGGAAAGGTGGTAGCGCGCGACTATTACAGACCAGAGGGGAGGGTGCACACGGCGGTTCGGTGCACTGAAAGAGATCGGACGGGGTGTAGAGGAGCGGGTCGGTGGTTCTTATGCGATAGGCGAGGTGGGCGGCGTGGCCGACCGAAGAGGGAAGAGAAGGGCAGGCCGGCGTCGGTCCAATCGTGCGAGGCAGCGGGGGCGACGTGAAGAAGCTCGAGGCAAAGTGGGAGGCGCGGTTATGGTTAAGGGAGGAGAAGCGTTACGGATAGAATGGGGGGGAGGAGAGGCCCACACAATGGGAGAGAGGAGAGAATGAAAGGGAGGAAAAAATAATATGAAAAAAATAAATATAGAAAAACAATAAAATAAAATAAAATAAAAAATAAGGATAATTTTATATCTTAATAAATTATAACAAATTTAATATTAATAAGAAAACGAAAATAATAATTTCAACCACAATAATAAAATTATTTATTGAGAATGGACACCGTGTAGGGTCACGCGCACGGTCGCGCGCTGGGTCGCGTGCACGGTCGCGTGCATGGTCGCGTGCACGGTCGCGCGCACGGTCGAGCACACGGTCGCTGCTCATGGTCACGGTGCGTAGGGTCGCGCGCACGGTCTTTTTAGGGTCACACGCGAGGTCACCACACATGGTTGCGTGCCCACAAAAGAACCCAAAAATAATCAATTTAAAAAAAGGGGGGGTCGATCAGGGTGTGACAATTCTCCCCACCATGACACTTTCTACCCCCAGAAAGTCCCAAAAAGACTTCGTTAAGCGAAGGTTCCAAGAAAGATTGTGAAGACCAGAAGGTATTTTAAACAAAACCTTCATCGCTCGAAGACCGAGCACTTAAGGCACCCATAACATGAAATTTTCATAGATCTCAAAACTATAATCACCAAGAGAAAAGACCAACAACAATAAGTTCACCTCCAAACATAACTTCAACAAGCAACACTCTAACCCCTAACTTAGGAAACACCAGGGCTCACTCGAGACCTCCATGAACATTTGTAAGGTGAACGCTGCCCGTGCGAACCAATTACAATGATCAGGGTCGGGTGGAGTAGAAGCAAGGGATTTTCCTGCCATGCGCACTTCGAAGACATAGTTTTCCATAATTTCATCCGATGGGGGTCTCCCCACCATATTAATATCCTTGTAAAACATTGGTTCTCCAAACGAGAACGGTTCACAAACCCGGACAAAACCTCTAACACTAGCTTGACCCTATAAGATCCCTAAGTTGAACCAAACTGATACAAGAGGAGACGCTGGCGAGACCCACAGTGGGTCTCCCCACCATTTTAGAATTTTCCTTACACCACGACACCTACGTGGGCATTTCCAGTTTACTTTGAGCGATACAGACTGAACTCTTCATCATGAACCCGCTAACACGGGCTGACCCACAAAGAGGATTCCCACACTGACCAAAACTCCACCACATTGGAGGGTTTTGACAATATAAACAGCTAACCAAGAGACGAACTGTATAGACGCGCGTCAATTCCACAAGACATGAGCTTCTCCAAAATGAGTACAATTTTGATTGATTTCTGATAACCAGAAGGGTCACAGAGCACACTCATTGCAAGAGGGATTCTCCAAACCTCTTTAAATCCAGAGAGGAACTTCCATAAGTCAAGACCACCACAAGGAGACAAGTCCTTTATGCCCCTCACAACAAAAGTGAAACCTTTAAAGATTATACTGCAGTAGGGAAGATTAAGTCGTCCCTATCCAGAGACTACGGACTTAATTTAGACCAAGCACATCCCACGTCTGACGAGTCTTGACTGCGCGTAAGCTTCACCCCGAGAACTATGGTTGGGGCCCTGATGTGTGAAACATCTACTGCCTCGCAGTCATAAGCTGACCACCTCAAACTAGAACTTTCTCCACTGGAAAACCAACCTATATACTTCTCCTCGTGTCCCGAGCGGTCACTCCATCAACATACCAACTAAGAATTTCAGCGAATGACTTAGGGTGTCCGACTGACCACACTAGAGGTAAGCGATTGAGTGGTATGTCAAACACGCGATGTAAACTGATGAGAGAGGCACTCCAAGAAAAGTCCCTTTGGATCACACTCTTCATCGGATGAGGAACATTCACTTACCACAATATGGACGAGACCAACAACTATTACGAGATTTAAGCTGATTGTTCCACACAACCTCTGGAGAACATGAAACCATCTCATCAGAAAGGTTTACGCACCTCAATCTTCGTCGGTTGATTGATTGAGAATGTAACAGACGAGAATTTTATGTTATATAAATCATCAAAGGAATCTTTTTCTACACACAACACTTTCTTGGCTTTCTTTACACGAAATCGCGACCTTCCTCGATAGCTTGCGTCGTACGCAATACCGAGTTTCACTAAACAACAATATACTATTAAAATATTTTTAAAACTAGCCGTTATGAATATTAATAACCACTTTTTGAAATTCTATTAATTTTATTTTTCAAAATGGACTTCATATTTGGATTCGGAATATCGAAATTAGCCTAGGGTAAAATTTTGGTATTTTTCTGAAAACATTCAATTTTTGATGAATAGTGAAACCACTAAGTGGTAGTTAAAAAAACTAAATTTTTCATAAAACATAATTTTACCACTTCTGTGAGTGGAATTTAAAAAATCCGAGAGACAAGGTTGATGTCAGTAAGTAAAATGTGGTTCAATGAGATAAAAATAATTTTTGGTGAATAGTAACTTTTTACTTTTATTTCACATGGTTAAAAGTTAATAGTGTAATTCAGGGTAAAAATGATATTATTATTACCCTAACACATGTCCTAATTTTATTGGATAAGTGTAATTCGACCAAAAACAACCTTAGGAATAAAATATGACCATTTAGGACCACTTGGATTAGATTAGGACATTTATTATTAATTTATTTAAAGAAGGGTTAAAATAGTTAAAATCAAAGTTTAATAAGTAAATCATTTTTAATATAGGGTTATACATAAGATAAATTCCACTATAAATATTCATTATAAAGCTAAAAATATTTCCTACATAATGACATTTTATTTTGTAATTTTTATACTTTAAATAAGTTAATTTATTTATGACACAAAGATGATGCAGTAATTATCTTATTAATGAAATATTGACATAAATGATGTTATAATATCCAAATAAATGTAATTTGAGACTTTTTATGAATTCCAATAATTTTCTAGGTTAATATGACTTTTTATTATCGATTTAATTAACTTTTTCGAACTAATCATTCTATTATGATTTTCACAAAAATCAATTACTAAATAGTGTCAAAATTGACATAAAATAGTTTTTAAAACAAACATTATATTATTAATAGTTATTTTATTCTTAAAAAATATAAGGTTCGGCCAAATGAATTAAATAAGGTTATGTATATTAATAATAAACAACTTGGGGTTCGATTGGCTTGTTATAGTGAGTTTATTAACCTTATAGTATAAGAACACAAGAAGACATGGTAAAAGTAAAATTATTTAACTTAATGATAAATCTAAATGATAAGGTTAAAATAGGAACCTAAACTTGTCTAAATTCTATTGGATGAGATTATTTTGACCCATACCCGCCTTATCTTCTAAATAAATCAATTTGGAGCTATTTAAAACCGAACTTGACTTTATAATAAAATAATATTTTTAGTTTTTCCAAAGGAGCCCCTCTCCTCCCTTATAAAGGGGCACCTCCTCCCCCTCTTCCTCACACCACTTTGTGCCTTCAATCTCGGCCAACCCCTGCCAATTTCTCCTCTACACTTCCTTAGAGACATCCTAGAGGTCCTAGTATTCTTAAAAGACCAATTTTAGTGCCCTAAAAGGAGGTCTAAAGAGGCATTTCAAAGAAGAGGTAATGTCTGTTACCAATTCTTTCAACTTTATTTCTTCTTCCACTTCATCTTCTTTAGTTGTTTAATTATGAAGTAATAACATCAGTATCACTCATATACTGATATGTTATTATATTTATGAAACAACCCTATTTCACCATCTATCCATCCTACGGAAAACAAAATCACCGCGCGTGCGTACGTACGGAATACCGTCTCCACGCCGTGGTGTAATCTATATTCCACCACCACCTTACTTGGATGGGTATAATGGTGTAAATAATGACTATATATCACTATTGTAAATTGATATTGATTCTGAAATAGTATAAATACACTCCAACTTAATTACACAATCATGGGAATGGTATCATCGCTCGTGCGTACGTACGGAATACCGTCTCCACGATGTGATGCGACTCGTTCTACATGAACATCATTTCATAATGATTATATAAATGAATTTAATGAATAAATATTATATATAGTACACTAATACCATTCTGTAAATGAGGTATCTATAACCTAAAAAGATGGATAAGAATTTTTTCGACAAAAGACGCATAAGAACAAAAAGTAATAAACACCTGAATAAACAAGTAGTAATGAAATATTACTAATAAGAAGCTAAGAATATGACCATATATGATATCATAAAAATAAGTATGATTCTGGAATAAGTCAATAACATTATTTAAATCACTATACAGGAGGTTCGGACACGTACAAAGCATATCGAACCTAAGGTAAGGGAAATATCACAATCTCATTTTTATCTGAGATTGTTTATACTTGGGTATTTACTGGGGTGTATTTTATCATCCACATCCATGTTTCCTCAATATGTAATATTATTTCCATCCACCTACAATTTTTTAAATCCATTTTTACCCTTTGGTGAGTTTATAGTAAAAGATATGGAAGGAATCTTTTGTCGTTTTTCGTATGAGGTGCTTTTTGACTTTTCCGACAAAAGTACGAGAAGAATGTTTTTTTAACTTATAAGGTATGAATGGATTTTTAAAAAATTATTTCCAAGAATCTTCCTTTAAAAAAATTTCAAGTATATTTTTAATCAACTTTATTTAGTTTAAAATTGTATGACATGTTAAGAAAGGAAAATGTTTTTGAAGTAGAAAGGATAATTTCCTCAAGAATGGAGTTCAAGTGTTTTATCAAAATTATTTTCAATCTAAGATAATATAGGGTTCTGTTTCTATCCCTGTTATTACATTGATTTGATTATGTTGTGATGGAATTATTTTTATGAATTCCTTTATCTTATATGAATTGTTTTATGATGTCATGTTGTTTAAGAATCCCATTTTTCTTACATGGGTTATGCAATGATGTATGATTTATGATTTTGTGGCACACATATGAATTGTATAATTATGATATGGGTGGGACATATATCTCCCTCCAATGCATTGGGTAAAGATTTTATATCTCATGAGATAGACATGGCTGGAACGACAGGTTAAACCGATTCAGTGAAACAGGACTGAAACGAGGAGTGAACTCGGTTCATAAATGGACTTTTTCCACTAAGATAGTCTTGGAAATGAGTCTTGACTAATAAGAAATGATTCTCTATGATTATGTGTGTATGACACAAATTTCCATGTTTTATGTTATGATTATTGGGATTACATTTCACTTCTATGATTTATCCCATGGTATGAAATTATGATTTCTTTTCCAGGTTGAGATTTCCAAAATGTTATTTTCATGATGTGATTGATTTTTATTTTATTTACCCTTACTGAGCATTTGAGCTCACCCTTTTGTATGTTTTATTTCCCCAGGTCAGGAAGAAGGTTATTAATTATGATATGCCAAAAAGGGACTCTAGATATGATGAAATAAGTGGGAGGCAAAGTAGATGCTTTATGAACCAGTTGTTTGTGTTTCCCAGTTTCTAAAGACACTATACCTATACGGTCCTTTCCGGGTTTTGTTATATGTTGTAATAAGTGTGCTTAAATTCTGAAGTAATAACAATGTATGTAAAGTATGGGTCATTATAGTTTGCATCATAGTAAAGGTATAGTCAACTGTTGGAAACTAGTATGTGAAAGCCTTAGTAAGAACCCTAAGGATAAGTCTAAGCATAGAACATAATCTTAGTGTTTTAGAAATGGCCATGAATAACCTAGGATAAGACCTTAAGTGTGAAATTTTATTCTTGATTATGTGGTTTTCCTATTATAATTAGTGTTTCTCACACTATTCTTCTTGGTTTTAGTCAATGGCTGGAACCTGAAGGAAACGTGTTAATGCGGAATGCGACGAGCAATGCAATGATTGTCCCCCTGAGAAACCAAACATTATGGGAGCTGGAATGCAAAATCTTGTAGCCATGCTCACACAACTTTATCAAGCTATGAATCATGCAGGACTTCCAAATGAGCAAAGGAAAGAGAAACATTCTGTTGAATCCTTCATGAGGCAGCATCCACCTTCATTCAGTGGGTCTACTGATAAATTAGTTGCTGAAAAATGGATTAGTACTACTAAAAATATATTTTCAGTTCTTCAATGTTCTGAACATGATAAAGTCATCTTAGAAGTGTATTGTTTTGAAGGTGATGCTGATCAATGGTGGAATCTTATCAAGAATACGAGGCAAAGAGATGAAATTGAGTCCATGGAATTGTACGAGTTCAAGAACTTATTTTTCAATAATTAGTACTTCCTTCGTATTCTCCAAACAAAGTTGGAGAAGGAGTTTCTTGAACTGAAGCAAAAGGATGATGAATCTGTTGGTACCTATGAAGCAAATTTTACAAGGCTTGCAAGGTACGCTTCTGGTATTATTATCCAACCTGAGAGTAAGATCGATAGATTCATTAGTGGCTTAAAACCAAGTCTTCGAAGGGCGTTATCCATAAAGGACTTTAATATCTATGAGGAAATCATTCGATGTGCTCTCAAATTCGAGATGGAGATTGGAGTAACCCATCAGTCATATGGGTTTGATAAGAAGTGGAAAATGGAATTGAAAGGAAAATCTAAAGAGCACACTGAAAAGAAGATGAGCTTTCCATTATGCTCAAAGTGTAGAAAGAAACATGGAGGGAGTTGTCTTAATGGGACAAGTAAATGTTTCAAATGTGGAAAGGAAGGTCATCGGGCATTTGAATGTTGTAATGATGGGAAGAAGATGTCTAATGATGCAAACAAAGGAAGGGACACAGAGAATGAACCTACTACACTTCAATGTTTCAAGTTCAAGGAGATGGGGAATTATGCTAATAAATGCCTTAATCCAAGGGTTGATGATGATGGTCGACGTCAACAAACTCTTAAGGCTAAAGACAAAGGAAAGTCACATGCAATTTCTATCAGTGATGTGGAGTACGATAACGATGTGGTGAAAGGTACACTTACCATCCACTCTATAGTAGAAAATGTTTTATTTGATTCTGGATCCACACACTCTTTTATTTCTGAAGATTTTTCTAAGGATATCATCGTATTACCTCAAAAATTAGATGTTGAGTTAGCTGTGACAATCCCTAATGGCACAACATTTCCATCAAAAGTTTATAATTCTTCTCCGATTGAAGTTTGTGGGAAAGTGCTTCATGAAAATCTTGTGATACTTCCTATAGTTGAATTTGATGTGATTCTTGGCATGGATTGGCTTTCTTTATATAGAGCTCATATCAATTTCCAACGAAGGGAAGTCACATTTCATATTCCAGATCAATCTATGATCATCTATCGATGCAAGGATGAACATAACCTTCCAGTGTAAATTTCTTCCATCTTATGGGTCTTGATTCCACTAAATGAAGGTTATTTATCTCAAATGGTTGGTGAGAAACTCACGATTAAGAATATTCCCATTGTACGGGAGTTTGACGATGTCTTTCCGGAGGAATTGATGGGTCGTCCACCAAATCGTGAAGTTGAGTTTTCAATAGAACTCGTACCGGGTGCTTTGCCTATTTCAAATACACCTTATAGAATGGCCCTAATTGAGTTACAGGAGTTGAAGAAGCAACTCCAAGAGAATATTTATAAGGGATTCACACGCCCTAGTGCATCACCTTGGGGAGAACCTGTTCTATTTGTTAAGAAGAAAGATGGATCAATGAGACTCTAAATTGATTATCGAGAACTTACCAAGATCACTATCAAGAACAAATATCCTCTCCCACGCATTGATGACTTATTTGACCAACTACACGGATCTCAATACTTTTCCAAGATTGATCTTCATTCAGGGTATCGTCAATTATGGGTAAAAAGGGAGGATATACCAAAGACGGATTTCCGTACAAGGTATGGACACTATGGATTTATAGTGATGCCATTTGGTCTTACGAATTCCCTTGCTATCTTCATGGATCTGATGAATAGAGTCTTTAGAGACTATCTTGATCAATTTGTGGTAGGCTTTATAGACGATATTATTGTCTATTCAAAGAGCAAGGAAGAACAGGAAGATCACTTGAGAATTATATTGAAGACCCTGATAAAGGAGAAGATTTATGCCAAATTTACCATGTGTGAATTTTGGCTTCAAAGAGTTTCATTTTTGGGTCACATAATCTCAAAAGAGGGGATATCTGTGGATCCAGCAAAAACAAATGTTATCGAAAGATAGTCGAGACCAACAACAGTAACTGAGATCTGACGTTTTCTTGGTTTGGCTGGATATTATCGACGTTTTGTGAATGATTTTTCACGATTATCTAATCTACTCACCAAGTTTACTCGGAAAGGAGTTAAGTTTGTCTGGACGGAGGAATGTGAAGAGAATTTCAAGGAGTTGAAAAGAAGGTTATCCAGTGAACCTGTGCTCACACTACCTTGTAGTGGAGAAAGTTTTGTGATCTATAGTGATTCATCCAAGAAGGGATTTGGGTGTGTTCATATGCAAAATGATATGGTGATAGATTATGCCTCACGATAGTTGAAAATCCATAAGCAAAATTACCCAACACATGATTTGGAGTTAGCTGTGGTAATCTTTGCATTAAAGATTTGGAGGCATTATCTTTATGGAGAAAGGTGTGACATTTATACTGATCATAAAAGTTTAAAGTATATTTTCACACAAAAGGAGCTGAATATGCGCCAAAGAAGATGGTTGGAGCTGATTAAGGATAACGACTTCTCAATCCATTACCACCCTGGGAAATCAAACAAGGTGGAAGATGCATTAAGTCGACAAGACCATGATAGCTTATCCATGATGGGGATCACAAAAGATCCAATATTTATGGATTTACAAAGGATGGATCTTGGAATTATAATGGAAAGGGAAAAATCTTATCTTTCTCAAATGAATGTTCAACCATCTATACATGTGAAGATTAAAGAGGCACAGAAAGAAGATGTCGAGTTACAAAAGAAGGTGAGAAATGTTCCTGAATTCGACCTTGATTGTGATGGGATAATAAAGTTAAGGAATCGGTTTTGTGTTCCTCCCATCTCCGAATTAAAGAAGGATCTACTGGATGAGGCTCATAGTTCTCCATTCTCTATTCATCCTGAAAGCACGAATATGTATAGGGACCTGAAAGAGTACTTCTGGTGGGATGGCATGAAAAGAGATTTTTCTGAATATGTCTCTCGATGCTTGGTTTGTCAGCAAGTTAAAGCTAAGAGACAGAAGTCTAAGGGGATGTTACAACCATTACCCATACCCGAATGAAAATGGGAAAACATCACTATGGACTTTGTCACAGGACTTCCTAAAACATCCAAAGGCAATAATGCTATCTGGGTCATAGTTGAATGTCTTTCAAAGTCTACACACTTCATTGCTATTAGAGAGGATTTCTCTCTGGATCAGCTTGCTAGGATATATGTAAAGGAAGTGGTAAGATTGAATGGAGTACCACTTTCTATTATATCTGATCGGGATCCGAGATTTACCTCGAACTTTTGGTGAAGTCTTCAGCATACTCTGGATATAGAGTTGAGTTTCAGCACTACTTATCATCCTCAGACAGATGGTCAGTCTAAGAGAACAATTCAAACACTAGAAGATATGTTGAGAGCTTGCTATATGGATTTAAAAGGTGGTTGGGATCAACACCTACCTTTGGTGGAATTTTATTATAATAATATATTTCACTCCAGTATTCATATGGCTTCTTATGAAGCTCTCTATGGAAAGAAATGCAGGACTCCAACTTGCTGGGATGAAGTTGGGGGAAAGAAAGCTATTAGGACCTGATCTCGTTGATGAAATGGCAGAAAAGGTCAGATCCATTCAACAACACATAAGAGCAGCTCAGAGTTGACAGAAATGTTATGCCGACAACCGAAGAAAAGACCTAGAGTTTGAAGTGGGTGATAAAGTGTTCTTACAAATACCTCCCTGGAAGAGGGTCAGGAGATTTGGAAAGAAGGGGAAGTTGAGCCCTAGATATATCGGTCCTTTCGAAATACTGGATCGTGTTAGAAAGGTAGCTTACCGATTGGCACTTCCACCGAATCTCTCTCAAGTTCACGATATGTTCCATGTATCTCTCCTGAAAAGTACATACCTGATCCTTCACATGTACTCAGCTCAGAAGTTGTACCACTGGAGCAAGATCTTTCTTATAAAGAACAGCCGATAGAGATTCTGGATCATAGCGAAAAATTCCTACAAAACAAGACCACTCGATTGGTGAAAGTTTTATGGAGTAACCACCAATTAGAAGAAGCTACATGGGAGCTTGAGGATATGATGAGGGAGAGGTATCCTCATCTGTTTGTTACAAAGTGACGAATTTCGAGGGTGAACTTCATTTTAAGGGGGGTAGAATGTAACAACTGATACTTTTATGTTATATAAATCATCAAAGGAATCTTTTTCTACACACAACACTTTCTTGGCTTGCTTTACACGAAATTACGACCTTCCTCGATAGCTTGCGTCGTATGCAATACTGAGTTTCACTAAACAACGATATACTATTAAAATATTATTAAAACTAGCCGTTATGAATAGTACTAACCACTTTTTGAAATTTTATAAATTTTATTTTTTAAAATGGAATTCATTTTTGGATTCGGAATATCGAAATTAGACTAGGGTGAAATTTTGGTATTTTTCTGAAAACTTTCAATTTTTGATGAATAGTGAAACCACTAAGTGGTAGTTAAAAAAGCTGAATTTTTCATAAAACTTAATTTTAACGCTTCTGTGAGTGGAATTTCAAAAATCCGAGAGACACGGTTGATGTCAGTAAGTAAAATGTGGTTCAATGAGATGAAAATAATTTTTTGTGAATAGTAACTTTTTACTTTTATTTACCATGGTTAAAAGTAAATAGTGTAATTAAGGGTAAAAATGATCTTATTATTACCCTAACACATGTCTTAATTCTTTTTCATAAGTTTAATTCGACCAAAAACAACCTTAGGAATAAAATATGACCATTTAGGCCCACTTGGATTAGATTAGGACATTTATTATTAATTTATTTAAAGAAGGGTTAAAATAGTTAAAATCAAAGTTTAATAAGAAAATCATTTTTAATATAGGGTAATGCATAAGATAAATTCGACTATAAATATTCATTAGAAATATAAAAAGATTTCCTACATAATGATATTTTATTTGTAATTTTTAGACTTTAAATAAGTTAATTTATTTATGACACAAAGATGATGCAGTAATTATCTTATTAATGAAATATTGACATAATCGATGTTATAAATATCCAAATAAATGTAATTTGAGACTTTTTATGAATTCTGATAATTTTTTAGGTTAATATGACATGTTATTATTTATTTAATTAACATATTTAGAACTAATCATTCTGTTTTGATTTTCATAAAAATCAATTACTAAATAGTGTCAAAATGGACATAAAATATTTTTTAAAATAATATTATATTATTAATTGTTATTTTATTCTTAAAAATCTAAGGTTCAGCAAAATGACTTATATAAGGTTATTTATATTAATAATAAACAACTTGGGTTTCTTTTGGCTTGTTATAGTGATTTTATTAACCTTATAGTATAAGAACACAAGAAGACACAGTAAAAGTAAAATTATTTAACTTAATGATAAATATAAATGATATGGTTAAAATAGGAACCTAAACTTGCCTAAATTCTATTGGATGAGAGGATTTCGACCCCTACCCACCTTAGCTTCGAAATAAATCAATTTGATGCTATTTAAAAGAGAACATGACTTTATAATAAAATAATATTTTTAGTTTTTCCAAAGGAGCCCCTCTCCTCCCTTATAAAAGGGCACCTCCTACCCCTCTTCCTCTCACCACTTTGAGCATTAAAGCTCGGCCAACCACTGCCAATTTCTCCTATCCACTTCCCTAGAGACATCCTAGAGGTCCTGTTCTTCTTCAAAGACCAATTTTAGTGCCCTAAAAGGAGGTCTCAAAGAGGCATTTCAAAGAAGAGGTAATGTCTGTTACCAATTCTTTGAACTTTATTTCTTCTTCCACTTCTTCTTATTTAGTTGTTTCATTATGAAGTAATAACATCAGTATCACTCATATACTGATATGTTATTATAAGTACGAAACAACCCTATTTCACCATCTATCCATCCTATGGAAAACGAAATCACCGCGCGTGCGTACGTACGGAATACCGTCCCCACGCCGTGGTGTAATCTATTTTCCACCACCCCCTTACTTGGATGGGTATAATGGTGTAAATAATGACAATATATGACTATTGTAAATTGATATTTATTCTGAAATAGTATAAATACACTCCAATACAATTACACGATCATGGGAACTGTATCATCGCTCGTGCGTACGTACGGAATATCGTCTCCACGATGTGATGTGACTCGTTCTACATGAACTTCATGGAATAATGATTATATAAATGAATTTAATGAATAAATATGATATATAGTACACTAATACCATTCTGGAAATGAGGTATCTATAACCTAAAAAGATGGATAAGAATTTATTCGACAAAAGACGCATAAGAACAAAAAGTAATAAACTCCCGAATAAACAAGTAGTAATGAAATATTACTAATAAGAAGTTAATAATATGACCATATATGATATCATAAAAATATGTATGATTCTGTAATAAGTCAATAACATTATTTAAATCATTATACAGGAGTTTCGGACACATACAAAGCATATCGAACCTAAGGTAAGGGAAATATCACAATCTCATTTTTATCCGAGATTGTTTATACTTTGGTATTTACTGGGGTGTATTTTATCATCCACATCCATGTTTCCTCAATATGTAATATTATTTCCATCCACCTACAATTTTTTAAATCCATTTTTACCCTTTGGTGAGTTTATAGTAAAAGATATGGAAGGAATCTTTTTTCGTTTTTCGTATGAGGTACTTTTTGACTTTTTCGACGAAAGTACGAGAAGAATGTTTTTTTTAACTTATACGGTATGAATGGATTTTTAAAAAATTATTTCCAAGAATCTTACTTTAAAAGTTTTCAAGTATATTTTTAATCAACTTCTTTTAGTTTAAAATTGTATGACATGTTATGAAAGGAAAATGTTTTTGAAGTAGAAAGGATATTTTCCTCAAGAATGGAGTTCAAGTGTTTTATCAAATTTTTTTCCATCTAAGATAATATAGGGTTATGTTTATATCCCTGTTATTACATTGATTTGATTATGTTTTGATGGAATTATTTTTATGAATTTCTTTATCTTATATGAATTGTTTTATGATTTCATGTTGTTTAAGAATCCCAATTTTATTACATGGGTTATGAAATGATGTATGATTTATGATTTTGTGGCACACATATGAATGGTATCATTATGAGATGGGTGGGACCTATATCTCCCTCCAATTCATTGGGTAAAGATTCTATGTATCATGAGATAGAAATGTCTGGAACGGCAGGTTAAAACGGTTCAGTGAAACGGGACTGAAACGACGGGTGAACTCAGTTCAGAAATGGACTTTGTCCACTAAGATAGTATTGGAAATGAGTCTTGACTAATAAGAAATGATTCACTATGATTATGTGTGTATGCCACAAAGTTCCATGATTTATGTTATGATTATTTGGATTACATTTCACTTCTATGATTTATCCCATGGTATGAAATTATGATTTCTTTTGCAGGTTAAGATTTCCAAAATGTTATGTTCATGATGTGATTGATTTTTCTTTTGTTTACCCTTACTGGGAATTTGAGCTCACCCTTTTTTATGTTTTATTTCCCCAGGTCAGGAAGAAGGTTATTAAGTAGGATATTCCAAAAAGGGACTCTAGATATGATGAAATAAGTGGGAGGAAAAGTAGATTCTTTATTAACCAGTTGTTTATGTTTCCCAGTTTCTAAAGACACTATACCTATATGGTCCTTTCCTAGTTTTGTTATATGTTGTAATAAGTGTGCTTCAATTCTGAAGTAATAACAATGTATGTAACGTATGGGTCGTTATAGAGAACCTATGAGATCCCAGAATTTCCCTCCCCTTCACTTCCTTAGGTACAACCGCGGAATGTGGATAGTCTTGAGAATCGCTCACAACATTCCCACTTGCAATGAAAACTGAACGATTACCGTTTGTTGGTGTAGTCTCTCTCTTCCAGACACACTCGAGACAACTTACACCCATAAAACATCTAGAGTTCCTCCAAAACTAGACACTTACAACTTCCCTAAAGCATTAATCGATATCAAACTGACCTCGACGTCTACGAATAGTCGACACCATCGAGCAGAACCGAACTCTGCCACTCCACTGAGAGTCTGGGCTGGGACAAAAACTGAGAGAGACCTGCTGGAACCCATGGAACATTTTAGGGGGAATATCCCACACAAGAAACACAAAACATCCTTCCACACATCCAAACACAACACAAATCAAACATCAACATTCCAAAATCAAATACAATAATTCCAATTTAAAACATCAATTCATTTTCAAGGAAAAACACTCACTTGAAAAACCAAGCACTGCACAATAAGCCCAAAAGCTATTTTGAAAATCAATCTTTACTCTAAATGCAACATCATTTTTTTCATTTTCAAAACCATTTGTGCACAAAACCCCATTTAAGAAAAAGGCCCACTTTCTAGAAAACAAGTAGCAACCTTAGAAATCAATCAAACACCATTGATATTCCATGGTGCCTCGCATGTATGAATTTTCATGCCACTCAGGCACCTATCTTCACGATCCACCAACTATCCTTTAATCAAGTCCACATGCACATGCGAGCACTCATAGGAATACCACTAGAAAGAAACAAGGCTACTCCGATTTCAAAACAAAACATTCTCAAAATAGCTCACTTCAATTTCAAACACACCAAAATGTTCTTTTAGAAACCTGATTTCAACAAATCAATCACCAAATTCCATAAATATGGTCAGAGGAAAACATACCCTAAAAATTATGCCAAACTGACACCAAGAGAAAAAATATAGAAGCAACCCCTAAAGAACATGGATGGAGAATTAGTGGTCTTGTCTAACCCGGCTACATGGTTTAGCAGACCATGCCCTAGGAAAGTGCCAACCACTAGGAGTGTCGGCCCATACTCTTGGGCATCACATGGGTCGCTACTCCATGTGAGACCACGCGCAGCATCATTTTACTCCAATTGTCATCCCCCATCCACACAGGCCAAAGCCAAAGACTTAAATCCTGGACTACCGCTGGTTACCCAAGGATCGGAATGAGTAAGAGTTTGTGACGCTCTTCTTGCACCTACCACTCAAGTACCGACAGGCCTATCTCTGATCTACCTGACACCCCAAAATAACAAGAACAAAAACCTCCTCTAATACCAAATGTGAAAATTGGTCCCCACCCACCAATTGCCTTTCAGACACGTGGTCCCCACCATGGGGCCCACCCATGTGCCTGAACGGGTCATCTGACTAATGACTGTCCCCACAGGCCAACACATGTCCTTTCCAGTGTGCTTTGTCCTCACTCACACATACCCTAAGAAACTTCCCAGGAGTTCACCCATCCTGATCACTACTCCAGGATAAGAACGCTTAACTATGGAGTTCTAATCAGACAAGCTCCTGAAAATAAAGGTGCACCTTGTTGACATGATTCATATCATTTAGTCATTTATCCCTTTATCATTTGGGGGTGTTACATTGTATCAAGAGAAGGATGTAATTTCTAGGAGAACCACACAATCACTAATTTAACAAAAAAATGGTATGTTATCCCACACTTATCCTTATCCCTTAGATGTATCCCTAGGTTTATCAATGATATTCTATTATTAGAATAACTAAAATATTTTATATTACCTCAACTAACAAAAATGATTACCTATACCTTTGAAATTGTTATCAACTTTAACTTATCACTATTTAATTTTACCTCAACCAAATTTGTAACCTCTAAAGTTTTCTAAATACTACTCTGATGCCAACCATAATATCCCCGGATAGACACTACTAGATCTAGTGTTGAAAAAAAATACATTCCATAATAATTTTGATACTAACTATTGATTTTGAGAAATAATTATCCCAAAATTACATGAATTAAAATAAAATATTTCATTACATAACCTGTGAAGTTCTTTTTGGTTTATATATTTATATAATTTAGAAAAATCATAAACTAATAAGTCTCATGTGTTTCTCAACTTTTATAAAATCTTACAAATGTATAAGATACTTCTTAATACATAATAAGCCTTCAACATGTCCCACAAAATCTCTAAAAAAAGTAATTTATTAAACATATCATGCGTAATACATTTATTCATAACCTAGGTAAATAAAAACAAAATATGGGGTGATCTAAAACACTTTGTAAGGGTAATCATGAATGATAAAAATAAAATATCATAATTGGGCATAAATTGAGAATAAATAATATATCAAAAGTAGATAACCAAAAACACTATTATAATAGAATGAACCTAAAATCATAACACATTCATGGATAAAAATGGAAATGAAATTATCACATGGATAAGAATAACTAGCTCCATAGATATAAAATGAAAATTTTCATACAGTTAGTTTCATTCCCTAATAAAATACATCATGATCTTACCGTCAAGGCCATGTGTTTAGGAAATATCATTTTCTGTGCAAGAATGCACTAAAATACACAATCTAGTTTGTCTCGTTAGACCTGATAATTCTTCAAGGGGATATATATAACTTGTCCCACCAATCCCTAATTACTTTAAATGAATTCATAATATAAGAAAATGAATAAATAATATCTAATAAACTTTTCCAATAATGATATTTTTATAAATAATAAATATATATATTTTTAATAGTTTCCCAATTAATAAATGGAATAACTTTCTATGTAAGAATTCCTCATACTGACACCATATATAGTATAGGTTATATGCTTAATTCAATAATTTCACTAATTAACTGATGTGTGGAATCAAGGTGAAAACCCTTTAATAAAAGAAATTGAATATAGAGTATTCATTATGTAGGGGATTTAGAATAAAACAAATGATTCATGGTGGATGGTATAGAAATAAAAAAGGTAGTGATGAATCATATCTTTGACATGGAATAATGTTACATAACCATACAAGGATAGAAGTTGTGTTGTTAAAAATTATTTTTGGCCTCCCCTAGTTTTAATGATCACAAATCATGCTTCATTAAGTTCAATCAAGTTAAATTATGTTTACACATGTTTAATTATGTTTACATAAAAGTTTAATCTATTTGTTAGTGTTTTACATCATAAGATAGGTTGGAAATATATTTCTATGTATGAGTCACCATTAAGTTGGACTTACTGCCACTATTAAGGCTGAGTCACAGTTAAGGTGAACTCACTATCTCGCTATTGGACATCTCACTAATGGATGAAAATCAGTTAAATATGAGCTACAGTTGATATAGACTTACCGTTGAGATGTATCATTGTCACCTATCTCACTGTCAACATATACGATGAATTCTAAAAAAGGACAACACACTGTTATTCAACCTAACAATACATCAACTAAAAATATTTACAAAGATGATTCATCGTCACACAAAACAACCAATGGAGAGACTTATTGATATCCTGAGTTTTTATAAAGCATGAGCTACTGATACATGAGTCACCATCAGTTGGACCTACTTCAAAAATGACTTAATATCCCTAATTCACCACTACTTGACTCACTATTACTGATTGAGAAATGCATTGAGTATCATACACCCTTCCATTACACCATTACAAAACAGAATTCCTAATACCCCACTCAAATACTCTGTTCCAAGTCACCATTCAATATCACTGTTCAGAGACACCATCACTTCTAACGTTATCATTTTAATTCAAATTTATTTCTAATGATCATATTTGTGAAATGTAGAATCACTAATTATTTTAATTACATTTTCTATATTTTTTAAACATTATTTAATTCAATTCTAGACTGTAGTACAAGGTATGAGGTTCCTAAATGTGATAGAGATCATGATTCCTATTGTTTTTAGTGTATGAAACTAATAACTGATGAAAAAGATAATTATGTTGATAATTTATGTGCCTGATAAAAAATAAAGAACTGGTAACTGTGGAAATATATATATATACTATCGATAACTCAAAAAAGGTCATTTTGAAGCAACACGCAATGAGTGGATAATAACTCATCAAGAACATTTTGTACCTTACTAGAAATAGAAGACATAATCTCTCACGACACTCAGTTTTTCTGTATGTTTTTTAAAGCCAACTCGAGATGCATTTCAACATAACTTCCAGAAGTTGCAAGCTATATTTCCAATCACACAGTTTCTTCTAACTCAATTGTCTTTATTTTTTCTCCTCTATTGTACTTTTTTTTACATTATGATTAGTGTGTGTATGTATTTTCTTTGAACACACATTGAATCCTATGAAAAACTAAAATATACTTACATATCTTCACAAACTTCTCTTTTACACCTTACACTCCCATGAATAATAGTAGAAGATGTCCTTAACTATCCTGTTTGTTTTTACACTCCCACAAAAACTGTGGAAGATGTATAGTTGACCTGGAATGTTGTGTATGTTGTTGTTTACCCTGATCCATAGTGTGGATCAAAGTTTATTTTTATAAAATACTTGGTAGAAGGTGATCATCAAGTTTATATTGTTAAGTCTCATCTTGAGACTGAACACCTTTTTTTAATTGTACTATGTTCTTTCAAGTTTAGTTTTCTATGTTTGTGTTTATATAAATTAGAGAACTTCACTTTTATTTAATATTTAATATTATATAGAGTTTATATTATAAATTTATAAGTATATTTATTTAAAAAGTTAATGTAATAATTCATATTATTATAATTGAGAACTAATCACTCTTTGAGAAATAATTCAAACAATCAAATCTTTTATAAACTACTCCATAGGTTAATTGGGATGTTTTTATTTCAAATTGGGGGACTTTTAAATGTATCTTTTTGAAGAAAAAAAATATAGTAACTCAATTCACTCCTCGCTTGAGTTTCATACTCTGACCAACATTTGGTATCATTGGTTCTTACTTTTTGGGTTTCAAGATTTTAATGTTTTTAAATATTCTAAATTTTGATTTTAGTTTGGTTTTAAGGATCTCAAAAATTCTATCAATTCAAAAAAATTCATTCATTAAAAATTATTTTTATTCTTTAACATGGATAATTGATAGGGAGGTGTTGCTACCAATAAACCTCTCTATTTCATTGGCGCAAATTATGCTTAGTGGAAAATCAAAATGACAATTCATTTAGAAAGTATGGTTTTTGAAATATGGTCTTTTATAGTCTATGAATATAATATTCATGCTACTACAAGAAATATTTGGGATGACCCAACTAAAAAAGCCTATAATATTAATTGCAAAGATATGAATGCCTTATCTTGTGTTCTAGGTGATGAATAATTTAATAGTATTTATGCATGTAAAAGAGACTTTGAAATTTGGGATACATTAGCTATTCCACATGAAGGAACCACTAATGTGAAGTAAATGAGTCTTAACACATATAATATTAAATATGATAACCTCAAAATGAATCTTGATGAAAATATCTATGATAATTACTATAGGTTCAGTGATATTGTACTTACAATGATCTCACTGGAAAAGACAATCACTAAAAAAGATCAGATCATGTAAATCATGATATTTCCTCTAGAAATATGGAGAGGGACCTCGGTATCAATTACAGATTCTTGTGACATCGATGCACTACCTATAAAGGATCTGATTGGAAAACCGATGATGAATGAAGAAGATATAAAGTTTAATAGAGAAGAAGATGATGAACCAAGAATTAAGTTAGTGGATTTTAAAATCATTACATCAAAACAAAAAGAGAAAAATAATGTTCATGTTGAATGTTCCAGCAATTAAGATTCACCAACTGATAGTGATGAGGAAATGACTCAACTAGCTATGAGATTTAAGAAATTATACAAAAATAATAATTTCCTTATAAATCCTAACTACATAAGAAAAAATGAAAATAAAGGAAAGTAGAAAAATGATTGGAAAAAAAATATGAATAAAAATAAGATATCCCTTTATGAATTTAAATGAAAATGACCTATGAAGGATGACTTTCCAAGACAAAAGTACAAGAAGAAATATGAGGACAATGATATAATATACAAGAAGGATATTAAGGCTACCTTGAGTGATTTTGAGAATAGATCTAGTGAATCTGAATCATCTCATGATGAAAAGGATGATAAATCCAACATGTGTTTTATAAAAAATGAATTCGAGGTAACCCTAGTATCTCTTGTATAAATTTTTTATTATTCCGGAGATGAATTTAAATCTAAAAATTCTGAAAATATGACTAATAATGAAATGTTTGAAAATTGGAAAATTCTTGAGGGTAATTACAATGAACTGAAATATAAATATAAATACTTCAAAAAAACATGATCTTTTTACTTATATTATGTATTAACTCGAAATAGAAAAGAAGAATAATTATCAACTTCTCAATGAGAACACTAAACATAAACTATATAATGAGAAATTAATTAAATATTTAAATAAATTTTAAAATTTTAAAAATACATTAAACCAAATTCTTGGAAAACAAGTTTCTCTCAAATATACTACTGGAATTTTTTATCAACCTGGGAAACCAAATTTTGTTAAAACAATTGTGTATACAAATATGAAAAATTCAGTTTTATGCCCATATCTGAAAATTTTTCCGCAAGTTCCAACACTAGAAAATCACATATTTTTTATAGTTATTTTGAACCTAATAGAGTTTATTTCTCTAAAACCTTAAAAACTGCTTCTAGGAGACTCATGAAAAAAATTTGAGTTCCTAAATCCTTAATTGCTAATATTATTAGACCCAAGAAAATCCAGGTACCGATGTCTTTTCTTGTTTAAATTATTTTTGTAGAAAATATATTTGATGGGGTCCTATAATAACTTATGGTACATAGATAATGGTTTTTAATGACACTTGACAGTGTAATACTCTATATTTAAGAACCTCATAAATTTTGATGGTGGACAAGTCACCTTTAGTGACAATACAAAAGAGAAAATTATTGTCCTTGGCAAAATCGGTAACACTAACTCATTTTTTATTTCTGAAGTTCTTTTTGTTTATGGTATAAATTAAAATCTACTTATAATTTTACAGTTATGTGATGATGTATTTCATGTTAAAATTTAAAATGATTCTTATAATTTTTTCAATTCGAATAATTATATAGTCTTTACTACCTTTAAAATGAAAATGTTTATGCTGTGAATCTGGATTCTTTAGTCTCATGGAATGATTATTGCTTAATTTCATTTCATAAAGATTCTTGGCTCTGCAATATGAGACTAGGACACTTTTACATTCACTCACTTAGAAATATTAATAGAAAATTATAAGTGAAGGTTCTACCTAAACTAGAGTTTCCCAATAATAATGTCTATAATTCTTATCAAAAATAAAACGACATAAAATATCTTTCAAATCAAAGAATGAAGTTATAGCTTCTCAACATCTTGAGTTGGTTTATATATTTTTTTTTGGACCATCTAGATTTTCAGGTTTAAATGATATTCAATATGTCTATTCTCTAGTAGATGACTATTAATGGTATATTTAGACATTCTTTTTAGCTCAAAAGAGTGGGGCTTGTTCTTATTTCACAAAATATTCTAAATCAGTACAAAACATAAGTGAACATATAATCAAAACCTTAATAAGTTACCATGTTTGTGAGTTTGAAAAGCAAGAATTTGAAATCTTTTTTCTCACAAAATTATTGTAGTCATAACTACACTTCTCTTAGAAAACCATTAGCATAATAGAGTTTTTGAAAGGAGAAATAGAACCTTACAAGAGATATCATGGACTATGCTTAATGAATATGATCTACCAGTTTAGTTTTTTGAAGAAGCTATGAATATATCTTTCTATATAATTTATATAGTCTTAATTTGACCTATCCTAAATAAAACACCCTATGAGCTACGGAATAAATGGAAACCCAAGGATAATTACTTCAATGTCTTTGGTTGTAAAGTCTTTATTCTCAATACAAAATAAAATCATGACAAATTTTCCTACAAGAGTGGTGAAGGATTTTTCCTAGGTTATTCAATATCTAGTAAAGTCTATATAGTCTTCAATAAGAGAAAAAAATGTGTGAAAGAATCTATGCATGTTACATTTGATTAAACAGATTGATGTGAATCCAAAAACTCTTAATAGAATTTTGAGGACAATCTGTCAAATCAAAATCCTACTAGGAAAATTTTAGGATAATATACAAAATCTAGACATGAGTCATAAATCATTTGAGTATGTTCTTAAACATGTAGTGGAAAAATCTAGTTCTGGAAAAAATTTATATTTTTACCAAAAGGATCCTAAACTTGTAAAGGAACCCAAAGTAACTAGCCCTTATTTTTGTTGATATGTTAGATCCCTTAATAAACATCCTTTATATGTTTTAGTTGGAGACATAGAAAAAGTAACACAAACAAGATCTTCTCTAAGAAACAAGGTTGATCATGAAGTCTTTTTATCATAGCTTGAACCTAAGAACATCAATGATGTAATCAAAGATGAATCCCAGATAATTACAATGCAATAAGAATTCAATTAGTTTGAAAGAAACAGAGTATGTAAACTTATATATAGACACAAATACACCTTTATCATAGGCACTAAGTGGGTGTTTATAAAAAAGTGGGTTTAGTTGTCACTATAATGAGAAATAAGGATAGACTAGTTGCACAAGGTTTTAGTCAAGAAGAAGGAATCGAATATGAAAAAACATTTACGCTAGTATCCCAACTTGAATTCATTATAATACTACTAGATTATCCAGCACAAATAAATTTAAAACTTTATATAATGGATGTCAAAAGTGAATTCTTGAATGGTTATATGGTTGAGGATTTCTTTGTTGAACAACCACCTAGTTTTAAAAATCCTCATTTTCAAAATCATGTTTTCAAGTTAATAAATGATTTTAATGGTTTAAAATGAGCTTCAAGATGTTGGTATGATAGGCTCAATAAGTTTCTTATTTATAAAGGTTTTTATAAAGTTATAGTTGATCCAACTTTTTTAATAAAAATAATCTCTAAAGATGTTTTAGTTTTTCAAATATATTTTGATGCTATTATATTTGGATTTTCCAAAAATTCTTTATGTTCTAAATTTTCAGAAAAGATGAAAAATGAGTTTAATGGGTGAACTCAAATTCTTTCTTGGATTTAAAATTTTTTACAATAAATAATGTGTTAGTTTAAATAAATTTAAATATACTACATATATTTTAAAAAAAATCATGGATAGAACTAAAATTATTGATACTCCTATGACTACCACCTGTAAATTGGATCTTGATGAAAATGGAAAAGTAGTGGACCAAACCAATTACATAGGTCTAATTGGAAGTCTTCTATACATGGTCGTAAGCGGAGCTAGTATTATGTCTAGTGTGTATATGTGTGCTTTTTCACAAGAAAATCCTAAATATTCACACCATCTTTCTGTTAATTTTTTTTTCAAATACCTAAAGTATACTACCAACTTAGGAATATTATATCCTAGATAAAAAACATTTGATGTAGATAGTTATTCTGATGCTTATTTTTGTGGTTGAAAGTTAAATAGAAAAAGAACCTATTGAACATGTCACTTTTTAAGAAAGTCTCTAGTTTCATGGTGTGGTAAGGAAAAACATTATATTGCATAATCTACTATTGATGATAAATACCAAGACTCGGGTAGTTTTGTGCTCAAATTTTTTGTATGAAACACATTTTACTAAACTATGGCTATCAATTTATGAATCACCCTATAAAATTTGACAACACAAGTGCTATTAACAATTCTAATAATATATTTTTTCATTCAAAAAACTGATCATATTGATATAAAACATCATTTTCTTGGGATCATTATCAAAAGGAGGATATAACTCGTGAATTTATTAGAACTGAATATCATCTTGTTGATATTTTTAATAATACATAAATTCTAAGAGAACGAGTTATATCTGACTTGAGTTAGGGATGATAAATTTTGAGTGAATAACTATTGATGACTCTCCATTGTGACACACCATTGGTGATGCACCGTTGATGACTCAACATTGTGACTAACTATTAAAGACCCACCATTGTGACTCACTATTGTGAATCACCATTGAATGACTTGCTATTGGGTCTTACCGATGACAAACCACCATTAGTACTCACCATTGTGTCTTACCAATCTTTACATTTTTATTTTTCTAGCTTGGACTTAAAATCTATGTTTTATTTATTTTATATTATTTTATTCCACATTGTCGATTTATGATTTTGAAATACCTAAATGATAAAAATTGAATCTTCCAAATCGTTTTTCACTTACTCTACTCTCTAAACCAAACCTTTCTCTCTTGGACCCCTTCTGCATTATTCCTTTGAACCAAAACCTTCACAATGGCTCAAGTGAATCACTTCTCTAATATGTCTCTAGATGAGTCTCATCCTTCAAAGAAGAAAAAGGGTGAATCGAGTGATCCTAAACCCAAACCTATTAACCCTAATCTTTCCAATAGAATGGTCATTCCAGAAAACGAATTTCATACATATTGGATCGTATTAAGTAAGTCCATTGTATTGAAATTATTGAAAGAACATGGTTTTGAGTCAATAAGGTTTTCCTTATGACTTTTCCATTCCTTCTTGTTTTGAAAATCACAAACACCTTATCTTTAAGAAAATTTCTTTTATAAGGAAAATTTCTTTTATAAGGAAAATTGCTTTTATAAGGAAAATTGTTTTTATAAGGAAAATTGTTTTCTTAAGGAAAATCGCTTTTATAAGAAAAATTATCCTTATCATATTTTCATCCATATTTTTCTTAAGTATGAGATTCGGATTCATTTTCTCGGAATCGATGAAACTTTGATATAAAGAATTCTCTTTTAGGATTCGGATTCTGGATAAGAACTATAAGGAAGTTTCATTCCGAATTCTGGATATGAACTCTGACTAAGTTCTATTCCTGATTCAGGATACGAATTCTAAAGAAGAATTCTCATTACGAGTTCTAATGATGAAATCCCATTCAGAATTCTCATTACGAATTCTGAAGAAGAATTCTCATTACGAATTCTAATGAAGAAATCCCATTCCGAATTCTCATTACGAATTCCAATGAATAATTCCCATTATGAATTATAATGAAGAAATCTCATTCCGAATTCCCAACGAATTCTGATAAAGAATTCTCATTACGAATTCTGATGATGAATTCTCATTACGATTTCTGATGATGAATTCCTATTCCGAATTCGCATTCCGAATTCACCTATTAAACAGAATCTGATTATCTTGGTTTTATACACTCTGAATTTATTCACTCCGAACCTTCACTACGAAGTATCCATTCCGAACTTTTATGTTAGAGTTTAAAATGATGTTGTACATTCTGTTATACTTGTTTTGTTATAAAACGATGTCGTCTGTTTTGTTATAAAATAATCGTTGTCTAAGTGACACGTGTACAGGTCCCTCCGATCTTTAAGGAAAATATGACCGTTGGAGAAGGAGCCGACCTTACCTATAAATAGGAGCTCATTTGAAAGGGCTGATAGCTGATAGCTGATGAAAGTGCTGAAAGGCTGAAAAAGTTGCTTGAAGTGATTTCTAGAGAGAGAGGCTCTTATTAACTCTCAAAACATCATGCGACTCCGAATGTTAGTGATTACATTCGAGGGCATCCGGGGATAGGAAGACAGAGGTTGCCGACTACCTTAAAGTTCGAGGGCTTTCTTGCTGAGGAAGACAGAGGTTGCCAACTACCTTGAAGTTTAGGGCTTGCGGGGATAGCAAGACAGAGACTCCGATCTTCATATCGAGGGCTTACCCTGGTGTGGGTAAGACAGACTTGCTTGAAAGTATAAATCAAGGGACCTTTATCCAAGGTTGTGGGATACCCTTCTCTTTGGGTTAAAAGACTATTATCTTGTTACTTGTAGTTTAACTACTTGTTTTATTTCCGCTGCAATTTGTATCTTAATGAAAGTATAACTTTCTTATACTTCCTTACTTACTCTGATTCATTTAGATTCTATACGATTTAAGGTAGAATCTCATATTGTAACTTTTGTTAAGTTTTAATTTCCGGAACCATATTTATGGAATCCACTTTTGGAATCTTACATCAATTTTGTATTCGGTAGTAGAGGTGTTGTGAATTTACTTAGTTTAACTTTGTTAAACATAGCCCTTTCCTTTTCTTAAGGAAAACATAGTTAATCGTAACTAACTTTAAAGGTTCCAAAGGAATTTTTAAAGTATACAATTCACCCCCCCCCCCCCCCCCCCTCTTGTATATTGAGCATCTCATACTATATTACGATCCTACAATTGGTATTAGAGGTTGGAAACCTCTTACTCTATACCAATCTTACATTTGGTATCAGAGCAGGTTACTGAAATACTTGTACTCACATACATGTTTTTCTTGCTCACTTTATCCTTCCGAACTTTTTCATTCCGAATTTGTCCATTCCGAACTTTTCCCATTCAGAACTTTGTTATTACGATTATTTTGCTACTAACAAGTTTGTGTGCAAAGTTATTTTTAGTATGGCAGGAATTACTGTTGGATCAATTGAAAATCTAAATCCTACAAGACCACCTATATTTGATGGTAATGACTATGAATACTGGAGAGATCGTATGAAGAATTTTGTTATTAATACCGGAGTAGACAACTTTGTCATGCTTACTGGTGATTATAAAATTCCTGACAAGGAAGTCATAACCTTTACTAACCAGGAAAAGCAAGAATATCAACTCAACTATAAGGTACGCAATACTTTACTATGTTCAATGACTAGAAATATATATAGCCAAATTTCTTCTTGTGAAGCAGATAAATGTATATGGAAGAAGTTAGAAGTTACACACTTTGGAACTTCTAAGGTGATTGAGACTAGAAGAGCTATGCTTAGAGCTGAATATCATGGCTTCAATTTTCCTTATGGAGAACCTATCTGTAAAGTTCAACAAAGATTTATGACTATCATCAATAGTCTACAATCTATGGGAGAGAAAGGTTTAGATGATGAAGCTCTTGTGGACAAGATAATTGATATTATGCCCAATGAGTGGGAATCCAAGAGAACAGCTATAGATGAGAACAGGAAGGTCACTCAAATTACTCTTGATGAATTATTTGGAACTCTTCTACAACATGAAACAAGAATGAAGAGAGATGCTGACAACATCAAGAAGAAGAATGGAAATGGTACTGTTGCTTTTACTACAACGTCGAATCAGATGAAAGCTAAGACTCCTGAGAGGGTAACCAGATCCAAGTCTAAGAAAGTCATTTTCCAATCCGAATCCAGTGAGAGTGAAGTTTCAGAAAATGAATTAGCTAATCTTGCTCGAAGGATGAACAAGATAGGTGGACAGAAAAACTTTCAATCTAATTATAAGAAAAAGGACAGGAAAGATAAGAAAGATGGAGAAGTTGCTTGTTATGAATGTAAAAGAGCTGGACATATTAGACCAGATTTCCCTATGCTCAAAAAGAAAGAAAGGAAGGAAAGACATTCAGACAGGAACAGAAAGAAGTATTATAAAGCTAAAGCTAAGAAAGTTCTGAAAGCTAATGACACATGTAGTGCCAGTGGTGGTGACACTTCAGATGAATCTTCTGATTATGAATCTTCAGGACAGAAGAATCTTGGTCTTATAGCCAGATTACCTATTGATAATCATTGTCTTATGGCTAAGGTACGAAATGCTGAATCATTGACCAATGTTTCTTTAAATACTAATGATAGTAAGTATTATAACTCTTCTGATGAAGAATCATCTTCTGATGAGGAAAATACTTTACCTACTTTTGAAGAAGTCTCTAGGTTTGCTGAACTTCTTGAGATTGAGAATTCCAAACTCAATAATAAACTTGATAAGGCAAATTCTAGGAATTCTATTCTTACAAAAGAGATATCAGATCTTTCTAAAGATCTTGATAAGAAAAATGCTGATTTTGAAACTATTTCAAAAAATCTTGAGGAAGTAAGTTCTGAGAAGAAAAAACTTTCTAAAGAGTTAGAAAAAGTAATTTCTAATAAAAATGTTTTCGAGCCTAACTCTAGTTTAAAAACTAATGATTTTGAGGATAAAAACTTGGTTGTAAAACTAAAGTCCGAAATTTTTTCCTTAAAGAAGTGTTTATCAAACTTTACCCATGGTAAGGAAAATTTTGATAAGATGTATTCTCAAATACGACCTTTAAGAAATAAATCCGGATTTGGTTATACCCATGCAAAACCAGTTTTCAGTAACAATTATTTTGTTCCTCAAAGTGCCCCATTTTGTACTAAATGTCAATGTAGAGGTCACTGGGCAAAAAGTTGTTCCTTAAATAAAACCCAATCTCTAGGTTTTCACAAAGCTTACTTTTCTAAGAAAATATGGATACCTAAAATTTTATTGTCTGGAAATATCGGATCCAAACAAGTTTGGATTCCGAAAGTCTAATTTTCTTCTTGATTTCAGGATAATAAAGAAAGTACCAGCAACAATACATGGTACATGGATAGTGGATGTTCCCGGCACATGACTGGTAACAAAATCTATTTTGAAAAGATTATCAAAACGAAAGGAGGAAAGGTAACTTTCGGAGACAATGCTAAGGGAGAGATTGTTGGTATTGGTAATATTGTTCTTTTAGGTAAAACCTTGATTTCAAATGTTCTTTTTGTTAAAGGTCTTAAGCACAACCTCATTAGCATAAGTCAGTTATGTGATGAAGGTTACCTTGTGAATTTTAGAAATGATAAGTGTTTAGTTCACAATTCCAAGGAAGAATTTATTCTCTCAGCCAATAGGCAAGAGAATGTCTACACTTTGAATCTAGAAGACCTCAGGAGCCAAGATTTGCCTTGCCTAAGTGCAATGGAAGATCATTCTTGGTTATGGCATAGAAGACTAGGACATTGTAATATGAGAAACCTATGTAAACTCTCTAAGAAGAAACTAGTTAAGGATCTACCGGAGCTTAGATTTGATTCTTCTAAAGTTTGTGATCCTTGTCAATATGGAAAGAAACATAAATCTAGTTTTAAGTCAGTCAGTGAAGTCTCAACAACCGATGCATTACAGTTAGTGCACATGGATCTTTTTGGTCCAACACAAACTGGAAGTATTGGAGGCAAATACTATGTGTTTGTTCTAGATGATGATTACACTAGATTAACTTGGGTCTATTTTCTAGCAAAGAAATCTGAAGCTTTTTCTTATTTAAAAAGTTTTAGAGCTCAAGTTAAAAATGAGAAAAACCTTCCATTGAAAAATATTTATAGTGATCATGGAGGAGAATTTCAAAATTCTGATTTTGAAACTTTTTGTAGTAAGAAAGGTATTACTCACAATTTTTCAGCACCTAGAACTCCTCAACAGAATGGTGTAGTTGAAAGAAGAAATAGAATTCTTCAAGAGATAACTAGAACCATGCTGAGTGAATATTCTATTGCTAGACATTTCTGGGCTGAAGCTGTAAGTACTGCTTGTTATACTATAAATCGAGTTTTGATTAGACCTTTTCTTAATAAAACTCCTTATGAGTTATGGAATGGTAGAAAACCAAGACTTTCCTACTTCAAGGTTTTTGGTTGCAAAGTATTCATTTTGAATACTAAAGATAACTTACATAAATTCGCACCAAAATCAGATGAAGGGATTTTCTTAGGTTATTCCACAACCTCTAAGGCTTATAGAGTTTTTAATAAAAATACTTGTACTGTTGAGGAAACAGTGCATGTGAAATTTGATGAGACTGATCCTTTTGTTTTTAAAACTTCTCAACTTACATCCTCGGATGTGTTTTCAAAAACTGATTGTCAACCTTTTATAGAAGAACCTTCTGATAAGGAAATTGTTCTAGAAGATACTTCTGAAACATTTACCCCAGAAGACTTTCTACCCTATGTTGATGAACAGGTTTTACAAAACCCAAATCAGGTGTTTCTTAAGAATCATCCCAGTGATAGTATCATTGGTGATGTAAACCAACCGTTAAGGACTAGAAGTTCCTTATGAAATGAAGTAGAACATCTAGCATTTCTTTCCCAATTAGAACCTAAAAGTACAAATGAAGCTTTGGGTGATGATGATTGGATCAAAGCAATGCAAGATGAACTAAATGAATTCGAAAGGAATAAAGTCTGGACCTTGGTTGAAAGACCTAAGGAAACTTTTGTTATTGGAGTAAAATGGGTTTTCAGAAATAAATGTGATGAAAATGGAATCATTGTTAGAAATAAAGCTAGACTTGTTGCTAAAGGCTATAATCAGCAAGAAGGAATAGACTATGAAGAAACCTATGCTCCAGTAGCTAGACTTGAATCTATCCATATTCTACTTGCTTTTGCAGCATTCGTTAATTTCAAACTTTTCCAAATGGATGTGAAATGTGCTTTTCTTAACGGTTATGTTCAAGAGGAAGTTTTTGTTGAACAACCTCCTGGATTTGAAGATACAAAACATCCTGATCATGTTTTTAGACTTACCAAAGCTTTGTATGGCCTTAAACAAGCCCCACGAGCATGGTATGATAGACTCACTGGATTTTTGCTTCAAAATAACTATGTTAAGGGAAATGCAGATCCAACCCTTTTTATAAATAAAGATAAGAAAAATGTTCTGATTGTTCAAATTTATGTTGATGACATTATATTTGGTTCAACTCAGCAATCTCTGACTGACTCTTTTGCCAGTCTAATGAAATCTGAGTTTGAAATGAGTATGATGGGTGAGTTAACATTTTTCCTTGGTTTTCAAATTTCTCAAAAACCAGAAGGAACCTACATATCTCAACATAAGTATATTAAAGATCTTCTTAAAAAGTATGGTTATGACAACACTAAGAGTATAAGTACTCCCATTGGTACCTCAAACTCTTTAGATCTTGATGAAGCTGGGAAACCAGTAGATCAAACATCTTTTAGAGGTATGATAGGAAGTCTACTTTACTTAACAGCTAGTCGACCAGACTTAATGTTTTCAGTATTCTTATGTGCAAGATATCAATCCAATCCTAAGGAATCTCACTTAAAGGCAGTAAAAAGAATTTTTCGCTACCTTAAGGGAACCATGGATCTAGGATTATTTTATACTTCTGGAAATGATTTTGTTCTAAAAAGATTTTCTGATGCTGACTTTCGTGGATGTAGAATGGATAGAAAGAGTACATCCGGAACTTGTCATTTCTTAGGAGATTCTTTAGTTTCTTGGTCATGCAATAAGCAACATTCTGTAGCTCTTTCCACTGCTGAAGCTGAATATGTAGCAGCTGGAAGTTGTTGTGCACAAGTGTTGTGGATGCAACACACACTCGCAGACTATGGCTTGAGTTTTACTAAAACTCAAATTTTGTGTGATAACACAAGTTCCATTGCCCTAAGTAAAAACCCTGCACATCACTCTCGTGCAAAACACATAGATATTAGGCATCACTTTCTTAGGGATCACACACTTAAAGGAGATATTATTCTTTAGTTTATCGGAACGCAAGATCAACTTGCTGATATTTTCACAAAATCTTTGTCTTCTGATAGACTTGAATATATTAAACAGAAGTTAGGAATGATAACCGTAAGGTAATATTTATTAATTAACTTTCTGTTGAAAAAGTCTCCTTACAGTAATAAACTCTTTTTCATAGGGGGAGTACATTTGATTGTTTGTTTAACAAAGTTTTTCAAAATTTGTTTTCAAACTTTTCAGAACGAATATTTTTGGAATGGAACTTCTGGAACTAAAATTTTCCAAATTAGACATTCTCATACAGAACACTTCTGGAATGGAAGTATTCGTATTGGAAATTTCCGGAATGAAAATTTACGTACTGGCAGTTTCATAACCAGATATTTTTGTACCAGTTGTTTTTCGTACTAAAATTTTTCGTAATGTATTTTTTCGTACTAAGTTCTTTGTACTGTTTTTCTTCTTAAGTTTGTTTTTCGTACTGCGTTTTTTCGTAATGAGTTTTTCGTACTAAGATTATTTTTCATAGTTAAATTTTTGCGAAATCTGCCATTACGAATAATCCTCCTAAGCCAATCCGAAAGGTATGGTTACCCTACTCAAGTTTTCGTTGTCATATTTTACTTGCTGAAATTTTCTTGTATTATGATTTCGGATTATAGTTTTCTTAACTCTTTGTTTTAATAAAAACCTCAAAAAGACCGGATTCAAGCTTCCAACTGTCAGATCTGATCTCAGCTCATTCCAACCGTTAGATCAACTGTGGAATGTGAACTGTCATATCGTTGCCTATATAAAGGGGACCCAAATACCCGTCCCACATCGATCTCAAAGCTCTCGCATCCCGAATCTCTGCCTCTTTGATTTAAGGTCATTCCGAACTTCAGTCTTCTCTGTTCCGAACTTCTCAGAGAACTTCAGATCCGAATGTCTGCGGAGTTAGCATCTCAAGAAATGTCATCTATTAAGCCTATTTCTCAGTGGTTAGTTTACAGAGAAAGTTTGGTCCATCCAAATTTCTTCAAAAACTATGATTCCCTTATCTCAAAGAACATCAAGTTGAATAGCTGGGAAGATGTTGCGGTATCAAAAACCGGGAATCAAGATGAAGTATATTCAGACTTACTTATCGAGTTTTATGAGTCAGTTTCTTTCTTCAAGGAAGATAATAGGGAGATGTTCTCTTTTAAGTCTTATGTCAAGACTTACAAGCTTTCTCACACCAAGGCCGCAAGCCTGGTAGGATTGTCTTATGAAGGAGAAGCAGAATTTATTTTGCATGTTTTACCGGACTCTAAGGGTAGCTTCGACAAGGAAAAAGCCTTAGAAACTCTCGGACTTGCTGATGACAAGGCTCTGAAGATTGCTAGTTTGCCTACAAACTTCCGGATTCTAGAACTATGGGTGCAAGGAATAATCGTACCGAGAAAAGGTGATAAAGACAGCTTGAAGAAGAGTGAGATCTATATCTTATATTTCCTGATAAATCTAATGAAGTTTAACTTGATGAAGCATATTCTTCTTACTCTTGAAAATTTGAAGAAAGGAAATCTGAGAGCTCAGATTATTATGTTTTCAGCAATCCTCTCCAAGTTAATTGTTCGGTGCCTTGAGTCTTTCAAGGAGGCTTGCAAATCTAAGCCGAGAGTTTTCAAGATCATGCTGGTCAGCGATGGTACTCTTAAAAGAATGAATGTAGCTTTTGACAAGAAGTCTGGAAATTTTATTGATCTACCTGTTCAAGAAGAAGTGGCTCCGAAAGTTGCTGATCCGGAATCATCTAAGCCAGTAAGGAATAGAATGCTGAAAGAAGTGGAAGTACAAGCAGAAAATCCTAAGTCTAAGGAAGTCCACTCCGCACCACCAAAGCCAAAGAAGAAAAAAGCCTATCCTGATGATGTTGTTACAAAGTGGAGAACTGATAAAGAGAAAAGGAAAGAAGGGGATCCGCAGTTCGGATTGGACCCTGCGGAGGCTAAGGCTTTGAAGGAGAGAACCGCTGATGAGCTTGAAGAACAAGCTAAACAAAAGAAGCTCAAGAAGAATATTTCTGAGGCTGAGGTAGCTTAGGCCTTGTTAAAATTCAATGAAATGGTTTCAGCAACTATTCCAGTTCCGAGATCTTTCTCCCTGGAATCTCTACCTGAGACTCCAGGAAGGAATTTCGCTGCTCCGGAAGAGGCTGTTGCTAACAATTCTGAGGAAGTTGAGCAAGTGGAACAAATAGAAGAGGGTGCTGAACGAAGTGGTGAAACCGGAGATGTGCTGAAACAAGTAGATGATTGCAAGGGAACACCTTCGGAACACTTATCACTCCGGACTTCAGAAGCTGAATCTTCGAAGTTAGTTACTCCAGCAATAGAAGAAGAGAAAGGAGAAGAAGAAGTTGCTTATCATGGAGAAGAAGAACAACTTTTACATGATATTTCTCAGATGAAAAACGTAGAGGAAGGTATTCAGGAAGTTTCTGATGAGGAAGATAATGTCGTTCAAGTTTCTGATAGTGACAAGAGAACTCCGGAACAGGATTCTATTCCGAAAAAAGATAAGGGGAAGCAAATTCTTGCTGATACTCCGAGTTCACAAGAGAGGAAGAGAAAGGAAGCCGGTGATTCATCTAAAAGGAAGTTGGAGCTTATTGAGGAAGAAAACTCTCCAAGCAAGATTTCAGATTCGGAGTCATCATCGTTGGGTCATGACTTTGTTGTTCAGTCCTTAAAGAAGTTGGTGGGAACCATTCCGACCTTCTCTAGTATTGACTCAAGATGCCAGATGCTCCAACATGCCTTAAATCAGAAAACAAACTCCGTATCTGTGGTTATGGATAAGTGCGTTGAGATTGAGGCTCAGTTCAAAACCTTCTTTGTTGGTTACGAAGCCCATAAAAGATCTTGCAAGTGGATGACAAGCTGGTCGAAGAAAAATGTGGAAGAAATGAGGTTGCTTGATGAGTTTCAAGAAAATGTTAAAGATGCTTTTGAGACCGAGGACAAGAAGATAAATGAGCTGACTTCCTCCTTTGAAGAAAAGATGACTGAAGAAAAGAACTTCCGGATTCAAGAAGTCAGGGATCTGAATGGGAAGTTGAATTCTGTTTCTCAGAATTGGAAATTTGAAAGGGATCATCAGATCGATTTTAAAGAAAGGATGAAGGCTCAGGAAGAAAAGATCCAAGCTCAGGAAGAAAAGCTGAAGGCTCGGGAAGAAAAAATTTAAGCTCAGTCCGCAAGAATAGTCGTCTTAGAGAAGCAAGCTGAAGAAGATCATAAAGACTTAAAGAAGATCAAGACTATTCTTAAGGGGCTCATGTCGAAGGAGAAAGATCCGAAATAACCAAATCCGATCTTTTTGTTGTATTTTTTTGATACTGACATTCCAAATCTAATGAAAATTGTGTATCTCGTTTCCATTATTGTCATTACTAATCTTTCAGGTACTTTGTTATTTTTTTTCCATTCCCTCCAATTCTTTTTGAAAATCACAAAGGGGGAGAAGGAAAAGATCCTTAAGAAAAAGAAGAACTCTAATAAGAGTTTATCAAAGGGGGAGAAATAAAAAATACCCAAGGGAAAAGAACTCTAATAAAGGTTTGTTTAAGGGGGAGTTTTTCTTAAAAGAAGACCTTCTTATGAAACATCACTCCGGAAATATGAATACGATCCTTAGAGTTTCAAAGCCTAAGGGGGAGTAAGTCGTACTCATCTATATCCTTAAAACAAGGGAGATAAGCATTAATTTTTTTCTTTCTTCTTAGAATTTTTATTCTTTCATAAGGATGTTTGTGCTTTCCAAAAAGGGGGAGATTGTTGAGTCAATAAGGTTTTCCTTATGACTTTTCCATTCCTTCTTGTTTTGAAAATCACAAACACATTATCTTTAAGAAAATTTCTTTTATACGGAAAATTGCTTTTATAAGGAAAATTGCTTTTATAAGGAAAATTGTTTTTATAAGGAAAATTGCTTTCTTAAGGAAAATCGCTTTTATAAGAAAAATTATCCTTATCATATTTTCATCCATATTTTTCTTAATTATGAGATTCGGATTCATTTTTTCGGAATCGATGAAACTTTGATATAAAGCATTCTGTTTTAGGATTCGGATTCTGGATAAGAACTATAAGGAAGTTTCATTCCGAATTCCGGATATGAACTCTGACTAAGTTCTATTCCAGATTCAGGATACGAATTCTAAAGAAGAATTCTCATTACGAGTTCTAATGAAGAAATCCCATTCCGAATTCTCATTACGAATTCTGAAGAAGAATTCTCATTACGAATTCTAATGAAGAAATCCCATTCCGAATTCTCATTACGAATTCCAATGAAGAATTCCCATTACGAATTCTAATGAAGAAATCTCATTCCGAATTCCCATTACGAATTCTGATAAAGAATTCTCATTACAAATTCTGATGATGAATTCTCATTACGATTTCTGATGACGAATTCATATTTCGAATTCTCATTCCGAATTCACCTATTAAAAAGAATCTGATTATCTTTGTTTTATACACTCTGAATTTATTCACTCTGAACCTTCACTCCGAAGTTTCCATTCCGAACTTTTATGTTAGAGTTTAAAATGATGTCGTACATTCTGTTATACTTGTTTTTTTATAAAACGATGTCGTCTGTTTTGTTATAAACTAACCGTTGTCTAAGTGACACGTGTACAGGTCCCTCCGATCTTTAAGGAAAATATGACCGTTGGAGAAGGAGCCGACCTTACCTATAAATAGGAGCTCATTTGAAAGGGCTGATAGCTGATAGCTGATGAAAGTGCTGAAAGGCTGATAAATTTGCTTGAAGTGATTTCTAGAGAGAGAGGCTCTTATTAACTCTCAAAGCATCATGCGACTCCGAATGTTAGTGATTACATTCGAGGGCTTCCAGGGATATGAAGATAGAGGTTGTCGACTACCTTAAAGTTCGAGGGCTTTCTTGCTGAGGAAGACAGAGGTTTCCAACTACCTTGAAGTTGAGGGCTTGCGGGGATAGCAAGACAGAGACTCTGATCTTCATATCGAGGGCTTACCCTGGTGTGGGTAAGACAGACTTTCTTGAAAGTATAAATCAAGGGACCTTTATCCAAGGTTGTTGGATACCCTTCTCTTTGGGTTAAAAGACTATTATCTTGTTACTTGTAGTTTAACTACTTGTTTTATTTACGCTGCAATTTGTATCTTAAGGAAAGTATAACTTTCTTATACTTCCTTACTTACTCTGATTCATTTAGATTCTATACGCTTTTAGGTAGAATCTCATATTGTAACTTTTGTTAAGTTTCAATTTCCAGAACCATATTTCCGGAATCCACTTTCGGAATCTTATATCAATTTTGTATTTGGTAGTAGAGGTGTTGTGAATTTACTTAGTTTAACTTTGTTAAACTTAGCCCTTTCCTTTGCTTAAGGAAAACATAGTTAATCGTAACTAACTTTAAAGGTTCCAAAGGAATTTTTAAAGTATACAATTCACCCCCCCCCCCCCCTCTTGTATATTGAGCATCTCATACTATATTACAATCCTACAATTGGTATCAGAGGTTGGAAACCTCTTACTCTATACCAATCTTACACATGGTTGGTGGGAATCATTCTCAAAAAACCAGGGGACAATTTATCTAATGTTATTTCATGGTTTTTATCTATATGTAGTGTTTATTATTGAAATAATAGATTATTTTTGGATCATGTCTCGAATTAGTGGAAAAAGGATTTCTTTTACCTCTATGAAATGGGATGAATGCATGAATGTACCTCATGAAGGTATTTTTGAAGATCACAAAGGCAGTTTTCCGCATGCAAGTGATATTTTTAGTTATGAAATAGACTTGACAGATCTGGCCAGTGATGGTATCACCAAAATACCAATAAAAACTGAACTAGATAGAGAATGTTGATTGATGTTTAAGTTTATTTAGCATCAACCTTTCTCAAGGAAAGGTTACTTTTACTCCATAAAGTAGCATGATGTTTATATGTCGTATCTGATGAATTAAGGTCACAGGATCAACCTCTATAAATATCTTATACTCCCTATATCGAATACGATCAATCCTAATTCAAATTGAACCTCAATTTTTTATTCAAAGCATATCTCTTCCATGAAAAAAGTTAAATGAGTGGTGATTAAAGGTAAAGAAACTTTCAAAGAGCATATTGGATTTTTTTTACAAGGGATATATGAAAAATGATAAGGATTAGATATAATTCATGTAAGATATAGTGGGTGGAAGATAATAATAAAATTTAGGAAGAATTTAATCCTTCTCATGATCCCACAAGACCAGAAGTTATGGATGCCCCTGTTTTATGACCAGATGAGGTTGCAGAGTATTTGGAAGAGGATGGACAAGAATCTAAGGAAAATAAAGGAAAAGAATCTCTTTTTAATGACAAAGGTGATCTGGATATTATATAATTCCCTAAAGGAATCACCTATGGATATTATATCCATCCAAAAGTTCTTCTTACAAGAGAATATATCCCAGATTTTGAAGATGAGGAGGAAATAGAATATTCTGAGGATGTTGAGTATTCCAGTGGAAGTAGAAGTTAAGAGGAAGAAAAATAGAATAATGAAGAGAAAGATAATAAAGAAGATGAAAAAATGGAAGATAATCAGAAGAATAATCTGATGAAGAGTAATAAAGTGATGCAAAGTAAGAAGAATAAAAATTAGAAAGTGGTAAAGTTGATGGTGAAGAAGGTGGAAAATCTGGTCATCCTGTTAGTAATAAAGGACCTACTATAGAACCTAAAACCCTTGATGAAAATGTTTTAGTGGAAAAGAAACTAGTTTTGGACCAACAAAAGTATGCAATGTTAGTATTAGTTGAGTAAGAAGTTCTAGTTGATCAAATGAAAGAACAATATTATATTTGAAAGAAATAACCTATTAAGGTGGAGAAACAGTCTCATGGAGTTAGAGTTTCTACTCTTAATCCTTTTGATGTGACAATCATATCTATATTTGAAAGATAACTTGGATATGTCACTCTCATCTTTAACTATCCATATTCTGATGATTAATCAGATCATGTAGTGACTCTTACGTCTGGTCCTCTGGTTGTAGCTTTTCCTACTGTGTATGTAAGTCAAAATGAATTCACATTTTTTAAAGAAGAATTATGGTTAGTTTTCAAATAAATCCTCCAAACTCCAACTTCAGTATTGGCACGTCTTAGTGAAACCTATGTTTCTGTTCTCTAAGAGGAATTAATCTTCTATATTTAACATCAAATGGTTTATGAGCTTTGGGAACTTAGGATGCAGAATAAATTATTAAGTGATGAACTGGGTACTCTAATTCCTATTGTTAAAGGGATGACTTATGAGAATATATAATATTGATATGGTGTTGTAAAAATCCTTGCATATACATCTTTTGATGATGATACAACTCAACATCCATCACTTCACCTTGATCTTTTATGACCAATTATTAAAGAGTAATTAAAATGTGCCTCCAAATCTGTTTTTCTCATGTTGACCCCTTCAACGTTGGGATAATCGGATTAGTGATCAGAGAAGAACTATAAACTATGGTGGGTAGTTTAGATTAATATAGCTTAAGAAAAATTAGATAGAATAGTAATCATGTGCATGAAATGGAATGTTTTTACTTTAAAGGGGACACTAATGCTCAAGAAGAGATCACCATCAAAGTAGATTTATTATTTAAAAGTATTTATACCAAACATCAATTGGATAGTCATTCCAAATACATGTTTAAGAATTTGAGGCCACCTCTAGTCACACTATCCTTCAAGGAATAAGTGACACAGCTCATGGAGCTCTCTTATTCTCTTTATATGTTCATGGATAATAAGGATTATTTTACTAAGGCAATAGAGAAAGGTCAGATGATAATCATGGACTTTTTCAACCTTTTGAATCCATAACTTCATGTTCAGAGTACTGTAATTGTTGCACCAAAGGCCTTCCCCATTAAACATATGACTGAGAAAATGCTTTCATGTTCAGTCTACATATCAATTGATCCTCAGTTCAGATCACTGTCATGCAAAACCCTTTTTCTCCTCTTCCTCAAACCTTTCAACCATTTCCCATGACTCCAGCTCAGGATCTTAGTCATCTGAGGCCTATAATTTTTTAATAACTTAGATCCCCTCCTTCATCTACTCAAGGTCTTAAATCTACTATTCCATCTAGAGTTCACATTCATCAGCTTTATACATCACCCCCTTCTACACCTTTTATTCCTCTATCTTCATCTGCTAATAAGGAAAAAGTAGTCATGGATCCTTCTTAGAGAAACATTTAGTAGTGATTTTTCTTTTATAGGGATGTATTTTGATCTTTTTTATTATTAAATGTACTATATTTTTATCATGAAATAAATTTTCTTTTCCTCTATTATCTATTTTTTACCAATTTTTATTTCCTATTTTATCATCTAATATATTTGTTCACATTTTGATAATCCCAAAATGGGGATAATATATATAGAATTTAATCTATGAATGGTATTGAATTTTATTTGAGTTTTTTTATCTCATTATTTAATCTCTCATAAACTCCTTAAACTGATAAGCATAAAAATTATCTTTTGTACTTTGATCATTATGAATAACTTGTTAATGTCGTGATTTTCATCATTAAAAATAGGGAGATTATTTGCCTCCTCTAGTTTTAATGTTCAAAGATCATGTTTCATTATGTTCAATAAAGTTAAATTATGGTTAATCATGTTTAATTTTGTTTATATATAATCTTAATCCCTTCTGTTAGTGGTTTAAATCATAATACAGGCAGGAAATATATGTCTAGGTATGAGTCGCCATTATGGTGGACTCACTATCACTGTTAAGGATGATTCACTGTTAATGTGAACTCACTATCTCACTATTAGACATCTCACTGATGGAATAAAATCATCTAAGTATGATCTACCATTGTTATGGACTAACCATTAATATGTCTCACTGTTAGTTCTCTCACCGTCTGCACAGATGCTGAATTCTGAAAAAGGGCGAGACACATTAATTCAACCTGCCGACATCTCAACTCAAAATTTTCAATAATATGAGTCACCATCGCACCGAGATACCAAAATTAAGACTTACCAATATCTTAAATTTCAAAATGTATGAGTTATCAATAAATGAGTAACCATCAAGTGGACCTACTATCAAAATGACTTACTATTCTTGAGTCACCACTACTTGACTCACAATTCCTGATTGTAGAATACATTGAGTATGAGACACCATTCCAAGACTCCATTCCTGAGAAACCACTCCAAGGAACCCTTCCAGACCACCATTCCAAGTAACTATTCACAGACACTTTCACTTATTACTTTTTCATTTAAATTAAAATTTATTTATAATGGTCATATTTGTGAAACTTAGTACCACTAACTATTTTAATTACTTTTTCTGGATTTTGTAGACATTGTTTAATTCAATGTCAAACTCAAGTATGAGGTATGGGGTACGTAGATCTGATCAAGATCATGCTTCTTGTAGGCTAAAATGTATAAATCTAATACCTAATCAAAAAGGTAAAGGTGTGGATAATTCTTGAACCTGAGAAAAACTCAATAATTACTGACGGTATAAATATAAATATACTACTAAGAACTCAAAAAAATAACATTTTGTAGCAACACACAATGGGAGGAGAATAACTCATCAAAAAATCTTATACTTCACTAGAAACAAAATAAAGAATCTCTCACAACACTCTGTTATTCTATATGTTTCTAAAATTCAACTCGAGCTATAACTCAACATAACTTCTTGAAGTCACAAGCTGCATTGGAAATCCCATAGAACCTTCTAACTCTATTCTCTATTTTTCCTTCTTCTATACAATTTTTTACAGTAGGAAATGAGTTTGACTATCTATTATATAAAAACACACTAACTCCTTTGAAAAACTAGAAGATACATAGGTATCTTTATACACTATCCTTTTACATCTTAGAATCCCATGGATAATATTGGAAGAGGTCCATGTGTGGTCTATTTTTTCACACCCATAAAACTGTGGAAGAGGACTAGTTGACTTCAATAGTTGTGTATTCTATTTTTTCCCCGATATAGGGTTTGGATCATATTTTATTTTATAAAATGCTTAGTGGTAGGTAATCACCATGTGGAGAGGATTAAGTCTCAAAATGAGACTAAACCTCTTGTTTTAATTCCAATGGTTTTTTTCAAGATTGTTTTTCTTTATTTCTATTTATATAATTCAAAAAAACATAACTTTTCTTTTATAGTTAATATTAGATATTTTTTATTTAAGAATTTTCATTAATATATTGATTTCAAAAGATAATATAATAATTCAAATTGTTTTAACAGATAACTAATCACTCTATAAGAAATCATTCAAACGATAAAGACTTTTATAATCTTCTCCTCAAGTTATTTGGGTGATTTTTATATCAAATTGGGGAACTTTTAAATATGTATTTTTGATAGAAATTTTTATAGGAACCCAATTCAACCCCTCTTGATTTTTCTACTCCAACCAATAATGTTTATATCCCCCAATGTGAAAAAGGAAACATATAAGGATTTTTACATAAAGTATCAATGGAAAATAATTGAAGTATAAATGGAAATGTTTTTTGGAAATTAAAACTTTTGATCATTAAAGGAATAAACCTTTTTGATATTATAAATTCACATTTGTTTAATTCCAACATCAAAAAAAAGAGTATTAAAATGTAATTTTTCATTAAAACATAATTTTCCTAGAGTGGAATTGAATTTAACATATAATGAAATATTACAGTTGGATAACCCAATCATAGGAAAGAACATTTTATGATGAAACATTATAACTCAATGAAATGCTATTCGAGTTATAAATATCCCTTATGAGATACATACTCTATAATTCAAGGAATATCTGAGAGGAGGTTTACGTGGTAAAAATATAAACAATGAGAGAATATCACATAATTTAATAAAATGGTATAATTTACCCAACTTAGCCGAAATAAATTTTATAGAATGATCATAACCCAATGAATGAAAATTATCTTATCAAAAAATCTTAAAACAGTGGTAACATTTTAGTTAACATATATTTGAATAAAATAAAATGATTTTGAATTATATGACCAATGAATTAATAATTAGTAAACTATAAAAAAAATCATGATATATTAAATAAATATAACACCATAAAAATTTATCTTGGGTAATAAAATTTAACATGTCTCAAAGAATCAAAATTGAGACTTAGAAAGCCCCTTACTATGTTTCTTTGTTTAGTCAAATGCACTCTAAACTCTTATATAAAAAATTTAACTATCATAATATTATTTTTAATAAAAATATTCATATAAATAATCTTTCATAAAAATTATTTAATATTTTTCTATGCATTTATATTAGTTTATTATTATCTATTTTTGATATTAGGTGTGAGTAATATTGATTATTTTTAAAAAGTTTTTTTACAGTGTGTTTTCTAATCTTTCTTATCTCAAATATAGTAATAAAAAGATCAAAAAAATGAACTAGAATATATGTTTTATAATTTTTTTATTGTTATAATTTTATTCTATTTGAGTTTTGTATGTGATAATTAAAGATGAAATCAGTGATGAACATTTTTCCGTGATTTTTAACAAAAAATATATTGGTATCTTAATTAATGAGTTTAATATTATTGTTAACATCCAAAAAACAAAATTATTTATTTTTTTTCAAAGGTATATCATATATTTCCATAGTATTCCTAAATATAAATTTATATTATTGTTCAATTAGCTGTTTAAACAAACCAAAACAAGAGCATTCCATGGTTTATAGATGATTATGAAGTTGTTTAGTTGCAATATCACTATAATAGAATCATAATGAACTCATTTAACGTATATGAGTGGTTTATATTATAATTAGAATGAATTGGAAGAATGTAACCTAAATTATGTTAATTCATAATATGAATACATCATTTTTTCTCTTAGAATGATATGTTCAATTTTTGAAATTACTATGGTTGTTTATTGCTCATGTTGTTAATAAGATTTACAATTTTTCTTTTAAGAACCTTAATAATTTCAAAACCATAAAATTTATCTATTTAAACCATTCTCATGACCATCAATATAATATGGTGATGAAAATTAATATAGAAATAAATCATTCCATGGAAATGGTATTCTACATGTACGTATGATTGATGATTTCATATTCCATAAAATAGAATAAATGTATAAATTGTTTTATAATTTTATAATCTAAAATATTTTATAAATATAAAACTTATTTATTTAATTAAAAAAATTTGAATACACGTATTGTGGTTAAGGAAAATGAAACATGATGATTTATGATGGTGGTGGTCCACACACACACATGAATATAATTTTTATTTTACTTATGGTAAAAGGGGAATAGTTGTTAATATTTATTCCCATAACGTAATAATATTCAGTATAAAAATAATAATGATGGAATTTTATAGGTATGAGAAAAATATATTTTTAAGTTTGACATATAAAATAAAATAAAATATGTAAATTTAGTAATCATGTTAACGATATGAACTTTCTTTTTTAAGACCACATGAAAATTGATAGATTTGGTTAATCTACTATAACCATAAGATTAATAGGGTGTAATATTATTCTATAGAAAGTAATAAAGTATATAATTAAATATAAAACCTAATTTTTTTAGTGGTATTGAAGGGGTGGTGAGTGACCCCTTTTATAACAGGTGAGAATTATATTTTTTGTAAATATTTAAACATAATATATAGAGGGAACATGTTTCACATGTTTAGTGGAACTAAAAATGACAAAAAATGAGCTGGGTGAAAAAAAAAGTCAATAATTCCTAAAAAAATCATTTTTAAACAAGTTTTCAACACTTCAATCTTATTGACCCTTAGAATTTTCGCTTTCACCTTTATTCATTTTTTTTAGAAAAATAATGTATACCTAAGAAATATACTTTTAATACCAAAAAATAGAATTTCTCTTTTTGAATATTTTTTCCTAATGATTCCAAATATAAAATCCATTTTATGCATAAAAAATTCAATATGTTAGAAATATAAATTTTATGACTACTGTAAGTAACCTCTAAAACCATTCATTAAAAAAATTATAATTTAAGCTTAAAATTTATATATAGTATAAACATATAAATGTATTTTTTTCATGATAAAAATTATTTTATTATAAAACATATATAATTTAGGAAGATATTATATGAATCTAACAACTAATATTACTAAAAAATATTTAATATAAGAAAAAACCAAAAATTGTTTCTTTTAATAGATAATTTTACTTCAGTTCATAAATGTTAAACATTAATTTTATAAATTTAAAAAAGTATTTTAAAATGTGTTATTTTACTCGTTAAATATTTATTTGATCAGGTAAAAGGTTTTATAAAATTCTATATTTTTATAATTTAACTTTTAAATAAAATTAAAAAATATACTGAAAACTGTTTTCATAGAAATATAAACTTTTAAAAATATTAATTATTTATATTCATATTTCCTATCAGTTACTAATAAAATTTTTGATAATATATTATTAATATCAAAAATATATTATATCTAAAATATATTTAGATTCCTAAAATAAATTACATAAATGATAATTTTAAAAGGGTTTCATTTTAAATCATAAACCGGTCTTATTAGTTATCTTCCACCATTAATTAAATTTATCAATTTATTATAATTTTTAATGTCCTTTATTTTTAGTTATATATATTTTTCATAATTTTATTACATATACATTTACACACTAATTCTAAACCTACATTTCGATGGTGATGTATTGTTTTGTGTTTCATTTTTGTTCGATGTTTCATCTATTACATTCTATTGAATATATTAGGTCTTAATAGAATATATAATTTAATATCTTAAAGTGTTAAATTATACCCTATAAAATAAATTATATCCTCAAAACATTAATTATAAATTACAAATAATATTAATTAATTATATCAAATATTTGAAAATAACTCAAAATATTATTTCAAATGAAGTATCTACCACAATATCTGAGGTATAACTAGGGAAAAATATTTTCCCTTAGTATTGTTAAGATGTTTCTTCCTTTTTCATCATGACTTGTTTTTATATATGCTCATTTTCCACACATGAAGAATCTTCCAGTTCATTGAAGACATTTTCATGGGCGGTTCTTCCCACATTTTTGACATGTAAGAGATTGAATCATCATTAATTTATTATATTTATCACCAAGGATTCAATTAGACTTCAACCTTATATTAATTGTTTTGTTTGGAAACTTAAATATGTTCACATTGTTAATCATAATTCATGAGATTTTATTTTTCAAAATAAAAATATTTAACACTCAATATTTTATCAAATTAGGTTTCTCATTAGAATAATTTCATCATTACCATAGTTACCACTATTAACTTGGTGCTTTTGGGGAAAATACATTACTAAAACCAAAAGTCGTTAATCATGAGTGATGAACATCAAAATATAATTATTTTATATTAATTACATGAAAAATTAAGCTTGAAATAGTTTTACTATTTGAAATTATTATATTAGTATTCTATTAAACCTAAAGCACTCTCATTTAAATATATATTTCTTTATGTTTGGTTCCCTCCTATATAATATAATTTTTAATTAACATAATAAATCATTTATAATAGATGGTAAGTGAAATATAATAAACCAAATAATATCCCCTAGTAGTGTAAATACTTATGGGCAGTTTTTTTTTCTTCTTTTGTGCCCTAAGTGATGATAAAGTTATTACTAAATCCACTCATTTGGGGTTATTTACACTAAGTAAAATTATGATATAGTATTTAACCACTTTTATTATCCATATAGGGATTTAATTTCTAGGAGATCAAAAGAATCTATAAGTTAACAAAACTCCAGATTACTATCACATAAATAGACCTATACTTGGTTTTTCAATTTAGTTATATTATCTTAGTATCTAAAATACTAAATATTACCTCAAATAAGCTAAAGGGTTACCTATCCCATTGAAATAATTATCAAAATTAACAAATCAATCTTTAAATTAAACTCAACCAATATCCTAACCTCTATAGTTAACTAAACCATCCTTTGATTCTAGTTGTAATAGTCTCATACCTATACTCCCAGATCTCATGCTATAAACACGTACTTTACATAGTAGTTTTGATACCAAATGTTGATTCATTGAAATAAAAAAAAATATAATTACAGAACATAATGAAAATATTTAATTATATAAATTCCCTATAACTTTTAGTTTTATAGATTATGAAACAATATATAAACTAATAAATCTCCTATTTTCTCAACTAATGGACATTATTTACACTATATGAGAAACTACTTAGTCCATAATATGTCATCAACATCTCTAAAAAATATTATACATAAGATATTTTATTATACATATAATGTGTTATAAATTTCTCCTAAGGTGGGGAAATGTAAACATAACAAAGGGTGAGACGGAATAATTAGTAAGAGTAAACATAATTGATAACAATCGAATATCATAAGTGATCATATGATAAGCATAAATAATATATCATAAAATTAAAGAAAAATCATAATTTATTTAAAATTAAATAATAAAATATTCACGTATAATAATGGTAAATAAAGGATCACATGGATAATAATATCTATTTTCTAAGTTATGAAATGCATAATAGAAGGAAAAATTCACATTGATTTTAGTCATGGGTTGGAAAAATTAATATTAAACTCATTATTTGATATAAAGATAAACCCCTACCTAAAATCAATTCATTATTTACTTATTTATATCATATATTAATATAAATTAATTTTTTATACTCATACATGATATAAATTTATATCATTGTTCAAGTTTTTGGTTAAATCAACCAAAACAAGAATATACAATAATTAATGGATTATTGTGAAGTGATGTAGTTGTAATATCATTATACCAAAATAATAATGACCTTAATAAATGTTTATTAGAGTGGTATATCTAAATTTTAAATATTTATAAGAATAAGATACCTATATTAGTTATTTCATAGTACAAGGACATCATTTTTCTCATTGAATTTTATTTTGGATGGTTAAATTTGCTACAGTTGATTATTTCTCATATTATTAATAGTTTTTTCAATTTTTACTTATTGAATATTAATAATGTTATTAACATAATATGTATCCATTAAAACCATTATCATGACTATAAATTTAAATAAGTGATGAAATTAAAAATGGGAATCAATAATTCCATGGATACGGTAGTCCAAACAAACACATGGTTAAAGATTTTGTTTTCCATAGAATAGTAGAATTGTATAATTTGTTTTAATTTTATATATTAAGAAATATTTTATAGATATCATACATATTTATTAAATTAAATATTTGTACCATCTAAATATAGTGTTCAAGAAAAATGAAACTTGTTCTTTTGTTGTGGTTCTAGTACACACACAAACAAAAATATCATTTTAGTTTTCCTTAATGGAAAAAGGGAATGGTACTTGACAGTTTTTAACATAGAATAATGATTTTAAGTGTAAAAAACTATTGATTTAATTGCATAAGAAATATAAAAAATTTATTTGAAAAATTAATATAGAAAATAAAAGAAATTAGTGGAAATTATTACTCACATTGACGAAAAAGAATTTTCCTTGGAAAACTCAAAGAAAAGGGAGTTATTGGGATAAATTACTATGTCTATAAGATTAATAGGGTGAAATCGAATTCTATATGATGTAATAAGGTTATGGATTCAATAAGAAACTAAATTTTTTAAGTGTTATTGAAGGGCTGGTGAGGGGTCCCTTTAATAAGTGGTTGGGAAGAAATTTTTTTAAACATTTCAACTTACTAGAGGGGAAGGCGTTTCACATGTTTAGTGGATCCAAAATTGGACCATAATTTAAGGGGGTGATATAAGGTTTATAATACCTCTAAATTTCATTTTTAAACATATATTAGACATATTTTTATGTTCTTTACTTTTATAAATTGCACTTTTACCATTTTAGGTTTCATTGTGTCAAATACCATTTACCAAATTAATTTATTTTAAATGATTAAAAATAAAATTAACATTATTAAATAATTTGGATCTACTAATTCAAAATATGAAATTAATTTTTTCATATAAAATTTCTATACTTATGAAAAATAATTTTATATTACCGCATGTGAGATGTAAAACCCCCTTTATAAAAAGTGTATTTATAAGATTAAATGTTATGTCTATGGTAAAATTATCAATGTGTTTAGTTTTCCAGAGGGAATTTTTTTTTTATTAAAACAGTTTATATGAATTTTATAGAAATCCAAACTAAAATATTCCTGAAATAAACTTTATATAAAATAAAAGACCAAAAATAATTTCTTTTATCAATAAATATTACTTATATTCATAAAGTGTTAAGCATAGTTTTTATATATTTAAAATAGTATTTAAAAACATTTAATTTTAATCCTTGAAAATATATTTGATAAATTATAATTTTTTATAAATTTATTGATCTTAATTTTATAATAACAAATTTATAAAATTTATAATTTTTTAAGTACAATAGTTTTCACTATTCAACTAAAAATCAATTATTTCATAAAACATATAATCAATTCATATTATGATAATATTTTCCTAATAAATATAAAAATGTATTTTTTTATCAAATTAAAATAATAAAATTTTATAATATAATATTTAAAAAATATAAAAATATAATGGAAGGTGTTTTTATAGGGAAATAAACTTCTATAATTATTAATTATTTCTATTTTTATTTACTATCAATTAATAATAAAAATTTTGTTAGTATATAATTAATATTAATAATGTATTTTATCCATAATATAATTATTTTCATAAAATAAAGTGCATAAAAGGGTATTTAGAAGGGTTAAATTTTAAAGATTAAATCGGTATTATTAGTTATTTTATTACAATAATTTAATTTATCATTGTCGTAGGATCTATAATGTTATTTTCTTTATTTATTCATATATTTTATAATTTGGTTACAATTATTTTTACCTACTAATTCTATGGATTTATTTTAGTATTCATATAAGGTTATGTGGTTCGTTGTGGTTTGTTGTTGTGTGTATTACACACTATCAAACCTATAAGGTTATAAAGAAATATATAATTAAAAAAATCATGGAATTAATTCGCATAAAAATATTTAGATTCATACATACCAACCATTATACCTTATTAATTATTAAATTTATAAATCCATATAAAATAAATAGATAATGTATGAATATAATTTTATTTCATTTTTTGATGATTTCACTCATATTACATAAATCATAGGACGATAAGATGTTTCATATTTTCAAGGGAAGTTCTTAAAATGAGTGTTGTAAATCCTTGATGAAGTTATTAATATATAATTTCATCGAGTACACTAGTATCAGCTTTAATGCATATGCTGAGAAACATGGTATTCTCCCTGAACTCATTTCCCTATATACAATACAATATAATGGTGTGGATAAATGTATGTATATAAGTATATGATAGATGGATCAAAAATTATAGATAGAGAATAATACTTCATTGTACTTTTAGAGACATTATATTTTGGAAGAAATTAATATTTAAAGTAATTTATTGTGTTTACCAAAATATGCATGTCATTATATGAGATTTATTTCAATAGACATTAAGTTTTAAGTACCTTATGATACACAAAAATTCATATATTATTGAATTCAAAGGTGAAACTCTTGTAAATATTGATATAAAAGTATTAAAGGTATGTTTTGGTTTTCTTATAAATAGAAGGGGATGGCAATGCTACAATAAAGATACAAGTAGGATCCCTAATATTGATGATGTTAAAGTGTTAGAACAAGATAATAAAGAGCAATATCTGGGAATAACTTGATCCAAAAGTAAGGAAGATATATCTTTTTTGGCTAAATACCTGCATAAATTTATATAAAAATGATGAAATTATAAATAATTTTATGTTAAGGATGAATATTCAAGTATATTAATTAATGAGGACGAGACTTGCTCATCTCATCCAAGTTTGATAAGGAATGGGATTTCAAATATATCATTAAATATAAAGTATAAAAAGATCAAATTCTAAGAATATTAAGGAAAACATCACATATTCCATTATTTTCATATGTCAAACTAATGGATGTTGAAAAAAAATTAGATGATTAAGAAGGTATTGATTCCAATAATAAAGAATTTGAACTTATAGAGAAGAAATATAAGTGGTAAATGATACTCAAACCTAATGAGAAGAATAACAATAGAACAAAATGGGTATTTCAAAACAAGTTGAATGAAAAATGAATTTGATTATAAATAAATTTAGACATGTGTGTAAGGGTTATTCTCAAGATTAAGGATTCTATTTTTATGAGACTATTACACTTGTTACTAAGAATAAAACCTTAAGAATGATTTATATTTATATTCAATGAAATAAAAGTATCTTTTTAAAAGGATTACAAGTCATTATTTATAAATAATGAGTTGGAAGAGGTTGTTTATATTGAGAAATATTGTGGTCTCTTTCTTGGAGATGATGAGAGTCAAGTTTAAAGCTTAAACGGGATTTATATAGGATGAAACATTCCCTAATATATTGGTATTCCTAAATTTGAATATGTTTAATGATATCTAAAATCATATTAGATAGAGTGGATAGTAAAATCTATATTCAAAATTCTAAATGAGAATTTACGATTATTATTTTTTACATAAATGACATCATATTTACTATAAATGATAAATTTTTATGTGAATGATTTTCTAAGGAGAGGAAGAAGTTTTTTTCAATGTCTATTCTTTTAGAGATGTGGAGATTTCTTGGCTTATAAATTTCATAATTGAAATATTTCATCATTCATTATCAATAGAAGTATCCTATGGAAAATGTTAAAAAATCATGGATTATTGAAGACCAGTTTCTATAAACGTTTCAATATGTATTGGGATATAAAAATACGAAAAAGGAAAGGAAGTGGATAAAATATAATTTTAAAATCTAATAAGAAGATTGTTATACTAGACATCCTCATAGATATATATAGTTCATTTGGTCACCCCCTATTCTAAGTTTCATAATACACCAAAAATATCACATCTTATGTATGTGACAAGAATACTTTAATAAATAATGAGTGAAACTAATTTTTTCCTGAAATAAGACTTAAAAGGAGAGTAAAATATATTTTCTTATAAGGATGCAAACTGAACATGGAGTTTTGATGATAGAAAATCAATAAATGATATAGTTTTATTTCATTGTGGTGGTTTGTTTTTTGGTACACAAAGAAGTAGAATTATGTGTCCATGTTCATTTTTTGGGTACAGTGTGTGATATCACATCTATCCACCACTCCATTAATTTTGATGAAAACTCGACACAAGGATATCAATGTGGAAGTAAAGTTCCCCTAATTTTTTATACGTTAATCAAATTTCTATAAAGACGGCATATAATTTCTTTAAAAATTCATCATCTAATACATTGATATCAAATATCACTTCATGAGGGAGTTTATTGAGAGAAATGTGATAAATATGTAATTATTTTATACTTGGGAGTAAACATCTGATGTCTTCACAAAATCATTATTAAAGGATTTATTTTAATGTATGTTTTTTAAATGGGAGTATAGTCTGCCTTGTTATAATTTTATGGTGTTGTGTTTAGTTCCCTCTATCATCTTGCATATGGATACTATTCTAAAAGTAGGAGAAAAGAAAATTCAATATAAATATTTTTTATCTTTAAATTCCAATATTTTTTTATAAAGGGAAGAATATCTATAGTGGAATAATTTAATAAGTATATGTTTGGAGATAGACATTAAAAGGTGTAGGTTTTAATTTTTTTCATGTTCTATTTGACAACTATTTTTATAGTTTTATTGATGTTAATATAGTTATTTTTTCATTAATATTTACCTTGTAGATATTTTATGGTGGTGGTAGTGGAGATGAAGTAATGACATAAAGATGTGTTGATTCTTAGATGTGATAATAAAGTAATAATTTATAAAAAGTTTCATATCAATGTTTTTACATGGGGTATCATTTCATCAATTGTAAAATATAAAAACTGTAATTAAAAATAATTTGAACATTTATCTTTGTTTTTATTGAAAATATGATATTTTTATTCATATTCACTTTTCTAACAACATGTTTTTTCAGTTATACTTAGAATTATTTATTGATAATTTAATGATGATAATTCTATGTTTGACAGTGATTTTGTTTTTGAAAATAAATTAAAAGCAGAGATTACTAAGTTAAAGTCTTGATATTGAATAATTTCTTATAGGTTTTTTCATTCAACAATGAAATAGTTATTAGTGATGTTTGAATTAGATATGATGATTTTATTGCATTTTTTTAATATATACATTATACTCAAACAGATGTGATTATTTATTTCATATTATTCAAGGATGTCAATAGAGGAATATGTCGATCAAAGTGTATTGGTCTTCAAATTATTATAAGTTTTTTTGATATTTTTGAATAGTAAACTGAATGATTGAATAAGGTATGAAATCAAATTGAGTTAATTCTTGTATTTTTTCTTTTGAGAGTTAGAGAACTAAAAATTGAAAGAAAATTATACAGTGTCTATGATATTTTTACAAAACATAAATGAATTGAGCTAAAAAACACAGTCAAATGACATTTTTTAGAGCCAAAATTGGTAATGTGAATTCTCTTATGTGGATGTGAATTCACATATGTATAAGATAATTATATAGATAATAAGGCATTTGATCTACAAGGAGGTAAATTGAGTTAAATGGGGAACCCATAAGTTATTTTTTCATGAGATACAAATTTGAAATGGTAATTCTTCTATGTAAATGATAATTCTCTTAAATTCAACAGATTTTTACAGTGCATAAGTCATTTTTTCTTCATAGAAGTGAATTGGAAAATTTGAGCCCTGATACATATTTCATTTGTGAGGTAACCCAAGCATAACATACATAAATATTACATCATTTCAGATGAATATGAAATATATCTCAAAGCAACACACTCCCAATACTATAAATTTTTAGTATCATTGAATCAAAAATACATTATCATATTATTTTCGGAAACATATTCAACATATACCAAAATTTTATTCTCATATATTTCCCTTATTTTATATACCATACATAAAATCTTTATTTAGAACCTAGGGAATATACAAATAATAAATGGTGAGATCATATGATCAGTAAGGTTCAAGATAAAAAATATCAACCAGTGATCATAAGTGAGAAAAATATAATCATATGGGTATAAAAACATGACCAATTCTTACAATAAGAATACACAATAAGTTAATGATCATTAATCATAATTCATGGTAAAAGGATTTCTCAAAACAAAATATAGAAGTAGTAAGTTTTTGGAATCCTAAATAATTAACCATGATCTTTGAGAACCAATCATAACATTAATAGGTATGTTTTTTTTCAAAAATATAAGCATATAAAATCACCTTCAGAGACATGGTTTACTCCCAATACTATCATTTTAGACTGATTCACATAATTGAAATTCCTACCTGGTTATTCTCAATATTCTCTTATGAGTAAATTATATCTTATTAACTCCATCATAACATAGGATTTTATTAACTTTTTCATATCGTAATATTTTCTAAACTCTATCATCAATACCCAATGAATTGTAAGTCTATAATTTATCCACTCTTCATCATGAGCTATGTGGTTTTCTCCTATTATATAATAACAATCTATATATTTGAGTCCGACATGATCATAAAACAATCATATTTTCATCATATCATAACCCATTAAAATAAAATGTGTTTTGAGATAATTTCATAATTTTATCATATAATAACCCATTGAAAATAAATGGGCTTCATAAAGGTTTCATTATAACTAAATTAACCAAAGGTAATGAAAAATATTTCATTTAATCATCCTAAAATCGTTATATTTATAAGCCATATAGAGAAAGAAATTGGATGTTATCAAAACATAATATCCTTAGTGAATAATTAAAATCCTTACATTTTTTTAACATAGAATAAAAATACTTCTAAAATATCATTCAAACCTTTCTTCCAAAACAAGATAAAAAAATTTTGAATTTTTAAAATAAATAAAAAAATATTCAAAAGATTATTTTCCTTGAAACTAAAATATTAAAACATTAAAAGTATACTTCAATGAAAATAATATTCATGGTGGTGGTAAAATATGTAAATTTTTCAAATGTTAAAAGAGAACATTCTTCCCACAATTTTATAATAAGTAAAAAAATGACTTATTAGGAAAATTTTTATTTTAAAATATTAAAATTATACTTTTTAAAATAAAGGAAAAGTTAATGAAAATAAAATTTTGAAAACATTTCTTGTATATGTAAAAATCTTTATAAAATCATTTTGAAGAGAATGGATATTCAAGAAAAAATTTGATGACCCTATATGAAATAATGTTTCCTTCTCTTTAAAAATAGTTTCTCAATATTTCTAAGTACCAATGAGAAGAAAATGGTAATAATTCAAAAAACTATAGGATTAACCAAAGTAAAATAAACAATATGGGTTTTAAATTATAATATCTATATAATTCCAATCTATTGAAATTTATCATAGATTATCCCAAAATGAATTGAGATTATAACAAAAACTATTACCACCTTTGTAATTTTCGAATCATAAACCAATTGAAATATGTAACATAAAATGTGGATTTAAAATCCCTGAATGTAATTATATTAATGATATAAAATAACACGGGTTTGGTATATACAACTCATGAAAGACACAAATTTTGAATATAGAATATGTCTCACACAAACAATAGTGAGTTAGGAACCCTTACCTAAAATATCATCTTATTTCATATACATTCAAACTCCATACATAATAAATATAGATTTATTATACAGAATTTAAATAGAATTATTCATAAATATAACACCACATATGATTTAATTATAATATCTTATCACCTGTTCAGGAAAAACTTTTTATTATAATCAATGTTTTGAAAGATAATTCTATTGTGTGTCAAGTATGTTTTAGGCTATAAGTTCCAATAATTTAACTTTGAAAATGGTTCTATAATATATAGTGTTTTAATAATTTCATAAGTATCATGTGTAAAAATTATATATAATTTTATAAAAATTTATATAAATCTGTGATGAAAAATAAATTACATCACTTGATAGAGACAGTAGTTTTACGTACACATGAGTGATGTTTCCACTATTTAAAGGAAGGAAAAATTAAGGTAAATAATATTTTTTTTCAAATAAACATATAATATTATAAATAAAATATTTTTATATATACTAATTAAATATATCATTATTATAATCCATGTAAATTGAAAATAAAAAAATAATTACATCTCTTTGTGGAGGTGGCAATCCACAAATACCCAAGAGTGATTTTATCATTTTACATTGATTGTAAAGGTAATAAGGTAGATAATATTGTATAATTTTATATTTATAATTATGTAATTATTATCATATATAAACAATAAATTCATCATAATAACCTACCATGAATGGAGATGATGGAAAATGAATCTTATCGCTTCGTAGAGGTGGTAGTCTGCATGTATGTACGATCGACACATTCATTTTTCACATGATGGAAATGAGATAGATAAGTATTAAAAACATTATAAAATAATATTAATTTGGAATAGTTGTAATATAATTATAGGAGTTAAAAAATAATAAAAATAAAATAGTTTGATTAAGAAGATTACCACCTCTTTGAGGATCCACCATTAGATCACTCTTTAGAGACCCTAGGGATGAAATATTGAAGATACAAGCACATATAAAACTTGGATAATGATTTCTGAAAGAGTTTTTGGCATGGTTTCTCCAAGATAAGTGGATCAAGGTTGTATAAGTAAGAGAATATGGGGTGTTCCCTTTTATATTGAAATAAATTACACACTTGGAACTATATAAAGTATTTAAATATAATAAATTGTTTTTCATGAAAAAGTAGAAAAAAAGTATTATGTATTTAAAATTTAGACTGAAGAGGAGTTGATATCATCTTATCCAACAAATTTTAGATATGTTTATGTATAATATTAAAACTTATATTCTGGTTTAAAACCATTATTAACCAATTTTAACCTTAAAATAGTAATAACTTATTAAAATCTAATGGGTTATAAATTAACTTATAAGATAGTAATTAGATTAATAAGGGGAATTTTATGAAATTTATAATAATATCCCATCCCCATTTTCCTCTTTAAATAATATTTTATAATTTTAAATCATTTAATAATATATTATTTAACATAAAATACCATTAATGTCATTTTAAGAACTATTCACATATTTTGACTTTAAAGACATCCAAACAAGCATGTAATTCGAACATAAACTCTTTTTAAATCATTTAGACGTTATTATTAACCATAAAATTCATTTGACACTATAATTCATCCAAAAAATTTACTTTTTATGCTTTTAAAGTCATTTACATAGGTTTTTCTATTACCTGTAAAGATCATTTTGGATGTTTTTATGACATGTTTAGTATTTTCTGAGGACATATTTTTGTTAATAATGTTTTTTTAATAGATTTTAAAGAGTTTTTGAAAAAAAATTATAAATATTTTTTCATATGATGTATTAGAGGAGATGAATGATGTTTTTATATAACTATGTTTGGAAAACATTCTTGAAATTAGATGATGTTAAGTCATTCAACAAGTTCCTAGAATCTTAGATAAATTCATGATATAAGATATTTTTGTACAAAGAGAGAGAATAACTTTATTACTAGACTGACCAAGGATAAAATTATCATATTTTGGACACTATAAAAAGATGATCATATAAATATACATCTGAATGAATTCCATGGTTTTGGTTTCATAGATTTAATTTTACGGGACATGCTAAATATTATTGGATACACTGGGCACATACATTCTTGAAACATTGTATAGATCTATTTTTTTATAAATATATATATTGTGAGAAAAGTTTAAAGGGGAGAATAAATAATCTAAGTTAGTGTTCAAAGTGATATCTTAAGTATAGGACATATATCACTAGATGTAGATCACCAAAAGGTTATTATTGGATAAAGAAGTAATTATATGATTTCCATGGGGAGAAAGTCACAATAATGTTACAATATGGACTATAGTGTTTGTTACCTATCAATGGTTTGAATAAGGATATCACTATATAGTATATAAAATTCTTAAGAAGTCTAAAGGGGTAAAGAAACCAAAAGTTTCGATGATTTTATTTTTCATGCAGTTGTGCAAATTTAAATATACAAACCCATAAGAAATAAGAAAATTTTAACCAGGTTGAATATCGTCTAGGATTGTAGTCTTTAAAAGTTGAAAAAATATTATAACAAATCAACTATTCAAGTTAAATAGATATATGTAGGTGGATTTTTTGGATATATATTTTTGTACAAAGATAATATGTAAAAGTTTTATGTCTCATATTGTATAAAGTTTGAATTCATGAAGAGTAATGAGATATAAATATATCATTTTTATTCCATTGGATGGATGATAATTATACAAAAAATAATAATGTTATCGTATGGATAATTCAGATATGTTGTACCATGATGGGTTTTCTATTCATGTAAATTTATGATACTTGTATAGAGGTATATAACATTAGATAGAAACTTTCTAAAATATTAGTTTAAGTAGATTGGATAGAAGGAAGTTAAATAAATAAGATCATGACAAAATATTATTAATGATGTAATAGGAAAAACATCTACCAGATAAAGCTTTTTAGAATATTTAAATAATTTTGTAAATCCATTTATAATGATGATGTGATTCTATTTGTTAATTTTTTTCTAGATTATATAAAAAAGATTGAAGAAAGTGATTATAACTAGAGTTTTCATGAATGTTTATGAATATTCTAGAAGTTTTGATAATTTTTTTGTGAAATTTATATGATTATGATGTTCAAAATTAGAATTATTTTTGAGAGGGAAAATGATTTTGGGTTTTATCCTTTTCCATTTCAAGTGAACCTATAAATAGTGGTTGAAATTATAGTATGAACTGACCCTTTCACCAATACAAAAATTTCATACACTAATGTATTTCCGCTGTAATAATTTCTAATAAAATTGAATGAAGAAGAGAGGAATTAGTCAGATTAATAAAATATAGTTTTCAGACTTATCACTGCAAACAAATATTCAGTTCTGATACATAGTATCGGTCATTAAGTCGTAGATACTTGAAAAAAATTATCATATGGAGTTTCTGAGATGGTTTGGAGGTGTAGCATATTTTTCATCAAATAGAATTTACATTAGAAAAACTAGCATAGTTTTAGTGAGGTGCACCAAAGAGAGTCCAAAGTTGCAGTGGATAAAGATATTGGATCAAAATAACCTCATGGAGGAATTTTGATTGAGGAAATCCGAATGATATTTTGGGGACTTGTTTTTACAATGTTTTATACACTTTTATTTGCACATTATTCTTAAGTAAATTTATATAACCAACAAGAGTTAGTACAAGATTTTGTATCATGATGTAGAAGATATATAATTGGAGTTGACTCATTGGATTTAGTTTTTTATTATAGTGAATTTTCATGGACTAATAGAAGTTTCATTTTAAAGTATGTATCCACCCACATTGGGGGTAAAAATTTTAAATCTTGTGTGCCTTGAACTATAAGTGAAAAAAATTATAAAATATCCAAACATATTCAACCCCCCTCCCCCTCTTAGTGGTTATAACGATCCTAATGAACTAAAAGTTGTACTTAAGGGAAGGTTCCACTTGTAATATCCTTTTCATGGAAATTCCCAACATAATTAAAATTTTAGTTATTATTACTTTCTAAGGAAAAAAATTATCGTGGATGGAAAATATAATTGTACCTTATCTTCAATATCTTGGACAGAATGTAATTAATGTAGCTAAAGTTTGGTTTCCAAACACTTAAAAATATGCACGATTTATATTTTCTAACAAAAATTAATATGGTGATAAATTTTTAAGATATAAATTCTATTCATATTTCATTGTCAGAAAAGTTTTATATATAGGTTATTGGTCTAAATACCACTTTAGAAATTTGGGACAAATATTTATATAAAGGTGATGTTTTTTAATACTTTTAAAGAAATATGGGAAATATCAAAGTAAAGGAATAAAATATAAAATTTGAGAAAATAAAGCTCAATAATATCACATTGGGAGATAATGAAACAATTAATGAGTACATCATTAGAGTAAATAAAGTTGTTTTCAAAATCTAATTTTTTGAATATGTCTTGGAAAATTAAGTCATTGTTAGTAAACTCGTCAGAAACCTTCCAAACATTAATGATTCTAATTTTTCTACATTAGAAGTCAAAGATGATTTATATCCTATTGAGTTGTATACCCTTCTTATTTCATATGAGATGATAAAATATGTAACATTCAAAAATAATATTACATAATAAATATCCATTAATGTAATTAATAAATTTAAATTTCATGAATAATAAAATGATTTGGTAGAAATCAATGAATCCGAAGATAGTGAATTTGATGTTAAAAAAATAAATAAATCATTTATCATACCTCTAAAATCTATATAAGGGGCATATGAATCTTAAATGGTAATCTCCCCATCTAATATATTGAGTTTGTAGGAATTAAGAATTATTATGAGTTTTCTAAATAAGACAGTTGTAGGATATAGTGATGAGTTCTAGAAAAAATATAGGTGTAATAAGTAGAGAAAAACAGTTGACGAAGAAAAGAATTCCACTATAAGTAATAGAAGATTAACTAAAAATAATAGAATAATTATGTTGAGTAAGATATTTTAATACCAATATACTAAAAATAATTCCTCAAAAGATGAAAATATAAATAAATTTAGAACCTTGCTTTAAAATATTGAAATTATGTAAAAATCCTCAATTATTCAAGAACAATAAGAAGGTAAAGAAATCTACCTATAATATTAGTTGATTTCAAGGCTTATGTAATGTATTAAGAAAAACAAAAAAACTCAATAAATAAATTTGAATATTGGAGAAATAATCTAACAAAAATAATATAGTAATGTTAGACTATCTTAAGGAAGATGTTTACACTGAATAGATTAAGAACATCAAACTGAAATTTGTTAAACAAGGAATTATGGTGGAAGACCGTGGAAAGAAAACTTTTTTTAAATAATTTTAAGTTTGTAAAGATAAATTTATATTTGTTAATATTGAATTTACCTTAAAAAGTATGATTGAAATTTTCAATAAGGGTTTAAAAGTAAAGGTTGAAACATCTTGAGATGCTTTGAAAACTCTCTCCAAGAATCTAGAGACATCATAACCACTAAACATAAAATTTCATCATATATTTCAAACTGTGATGGTTTAAGAAATAAATTGGGGAAATCATGGGTTGAGAAAGGATATTTGAAATCCATCACGTAAACAAAATTTGAAAATAACATCTATAATAAAGTTTTAACATGCAAGGGAGTTTATTCTATAGAAATGTATATTAAACCTCAACAAAATGATTACAAAGAAATATCATGCTTCTATAGAAGACTATGATTCAGTGGATATTTTTAGTTTTGTTATATTTTAGGAAATAATGAATATAATTTTTGGCATAAAATTTCTCTTCCTAGAAATATAATTGAAATATGGGGGATAAATAGTGGTAAAATAGTATAACTTTTTTCTATTTTAGGAAGAAATAAAGTAAAATTCACCAAATTATATAATGTTACCAATATGAAAAAAAATCCTTTGAGTAATATTTTTTAAGAGTTGAGTAACTATGTTATATTGCTAAAGAATTTATGACAACTCTTCTGGGAAAAGTTTCTTAAGCTATAAATGAAAGGGAGACTGAAAAAAAGAAAGTTGAAGAAATATATTTTATTACTCATATGGAACTAAAATAAATAAAATGAAACTAACTATGGATTATTTAGAGTTTTTCTTATACAAACATGAAATCTAGTATAAAAATCATGAAATATTTTAAAAATATTTTTTATAGAATTATTTAATTTTTTCAACCATAGTTCCTTAAAAATCATGTGAATCGAGACATCTGATATAGACTCTCATCAAGTAAAATTAAAGGATTTTTTATATCTTAATTCATTCAAGCACAACATAATTAGTTTTATCTAATATTATTATTATAATATGGAATTAATCTTCATAAATGACTCATGTATCATAAAAAATTAGAAATATAGGAATTTCATCACTAGGGGAGAAAGAACTAGTAGAAATATTTTTTTTGATTAGATGTCCATAAAGCTCTAGTTACTTAAGTACTATGGATAATAATATTTTTTTTACATTGAAGACTTGGTAATCTTGGATATAAAATATTTAGTATGCTTTCAATTGAAAATTATGTAATAAACATACCACAACTCAGTAAGAAATATGATGTAGTTCGTTCAACTTATATGAATGGAAATATGGTTAGTGGAAGAAAAAAGAATATTGAAATCCATTCCACCAAAACTATTGAACTTATACACTCTAATCTTTATAGGATGATGATATTTCAATCAATAAATGGGGAATTATATTTTATCACTTTTATTTATTACTTCACTCAGACAAACAACATTATATTTTTCAAATATAAATCGGAGTCTAAAGAGATGTTCAGATATTTCAGAAGGGATGTTGAGAGAGAAATGGGTATCTATATACTAAAACTGAGAAGTGACAATGGAACTGATTACACAATAATTTTTTTTGAATCCTATATAAATAGACATGTAATCATATTTAAATATAGTTCTCTATAAAATCCTAAAAAATGTATTTGAAGAAATAAAAAATTGAGGTTTAGTTAGAATGGGGATAAGTATATTGACTGAATATAGACATTCTATATTTTTTGGAGAGAAATTTTTAATACCATTGTTCACATAAAAACATATATTTCTTATGAATATAATACTAAATAACTTTCTATGAGATATGTTATTAGAAGAAACCTTTAGTGATATATTTAATGGTTTTTGGAATTCCTTACTAAATAAAGATAATATAAATTGTTTGATAAGATGGATGTGGAATGAATTTTTAATTTTATTTACATCCAATTAAGGATATTATAATGTTATAATAAATGTCTAAAAAAATTGGGGGATTTTTATGATGTGATTGTTATTGAAAAAACAAACTGTTCAAAAAAAAATTGTCGAGAATAATATAGAAGACTAATTGAATACATTCAATGAGGATACTGGAAGAAAAAATGAATCGAATACATTGCATATACAATATGAGTCTAATGAATCCTATAATTAAGTGTGATAGGTAGAAAATATCTTAAATTTCATACATTGTAAAAATAGTTTGAATTTGACAACATCATTGGAAATCAAAAATATCTATTTTAGAAAGTAAGGTAGTTGAGGTTAGAAAATATAATATCATTTATCTCACTAGTAGAACCATAATCAATTTTATAGGTTTTTGAACATGATGAATGTGTACAGTCTATGAAATATGAGTTATATTGGATTATGAAGAATGACTTCTTGAACTAGTTCCATGACCATTAGGAATGATTTTTATAGGATAAAAAATGGTTTTTCATAAGCATGTTGAAGAAATATGGAATAAAATTCAAGAATCAATGATCGAATTGTTTTCAATGGTTACTCACTTATGGAAGGTCTATATTATAAAGATATTTTTTCCATTATTTTGAGATTAGAAACTATAAGAATGTTCATGGAATTTTATGCACTTCAAAATTAAAATTTCATTAAAATTGATGTTAATTAATCATTTATAAATGGGTATATTTTGGAAGAAGTTTATAATTAGTATCCTATTTGGTTTCTTCTTGAAAAATATATAACCATTGTGTAAAAAATGAATAAATCCCTGTGTGTATTAAAATAGGCTTCAACTGTATGGTTCTCTATACTCAATATTTTAATGAAAACATTAATTATTTCTAATGAAAAGGTTGATATAAACTTGTATTTGAAGGATGTAAAAATAGGTACCCTGATTTTTATTGTTTAGAAGGATGTAAGAATAGGGGTTCAAAATGTTCAAATTTGTTATGATTGTTTCCATAAAATTTGAAGTAGTAGATTTAAGATCCTTTGTGAGGTTTGTTCAAAGTAAATTTTATTTTTTACAAAAATATTTTTTTAGAATTTTTATATTAAAATTTTTAGAAAGTTCTTCTGAATGTTGTAAAATAATATTTTCCAATATGAAGTATTTTAGGAGGTGAAGGAAGTTATTCCTTAACTATGATAAAAAACATTCATAAAGTTATATGACTCTATTCCATTCAACAAGTTTCTACCATCAAAAATAAATTCATAATCTAAACTATTTTCATACATAAGGAGAGATTCACATTGTTACCAAATAGACCAAGGAATAAACTACTAGATGCAAGTCACTTTACAATTGTCTTCACATAAAGATACAGAACAATAAAGACTAAGGTTGTTCTTACAATTATTTTATTGGACAGATCATGATCAATGATTTTGTATGACCCATGAACATGGTTTCTATATAAAATATTGAGAAATAATTTTGTATTTTTATGTATAATATAGGAAAAAATGGGATAATACAGAATTTGAATATTTGAACAAATTATAGTTGAATTATCAGATGTAGATCACTAGTCAAAGATCACATGATAGGTTTTCATCGGATGTTGAATCATTCATATTAGATTTATTGTGGAAAAGATAAAATAATATTATGGTATGGGAGAAGGAATTTATTACTAGTCAACGGTTTTCATGAAGGTATCAGTGCTAAGTTTTTATAAATTTTAAGAATTATATTTATGGAAATAATCCAAAACCTATGATGAGTTTAATGTTCAATTAATAGTAAAAACTGGAAACTACAACACTAGAAATAGTAGGGAAGTTGTAAACATATAGGAAAGTATTCATGTATATAAGTATTTATAATTTTAAACAATTTTATAGGATACGAATGGCTCAAGTGTGATAGATAGAGGAATATGGATTTCACAGATAGACAGTTTGTATAAAGTTCAAATGGAAAAGTTTTTTGTTATATGTTGTATAATGGTTGAAGTCATGAAGAGAATTTTTTTACAAAGGCATCATTTTTAGTTCCTAAGATGGATGACAATCAAATAAAAATTAATATTTTAATGGAAAAAATATTTAGAGATGTTGTTCCGGACAATGGATTCTAATCCAAGTAGCATATCACATATTTGCATAGGGAGGCTGCACTAGACAAAAACTTATTAACACATTGGTCTAAGTAAATCAGACAGAATGATTCCAGATATAGATGATCAAAATGAAATATTATTAATTATACTACTAGACACATATCTACTAGAAAATGTTTTATTAAAATAATAATATAAATTTTAAATCCCCTTATAATGATTGTGTGATATACTTATTTCAAGTATTTTTTATCTAAAATAAGAATGATTGAAGAAGGTGATTATCTTTGGAGTTTTTATTAATCTTCAGAAATATTATTTAAGTGATGAGAAGTGACAAGTGAAATTTATATGAGTGTGATGTTCAAAATTATAATTTGTATATAGTGGTAAAATTATTACGGGATTCTACATAGTCCCTTTTTATCACATGCATAATTGGGTTTGAAAGTGTTGTGTGAACTAAAATTTTCACTTGTCTAAAAATATTGCTTTTTGTTTTGAATAGTTTGAGTTTCCAAGTGAATTAGTTGAATAAGAGATAAACTGAATAGGTTAATCAGATTGATTTTTCCAACATAATACACCATACATCGATTCATCACTGATATATTGGATAGAGATTTTTTATAGAGATACTATAAAAATTATCAATAGATTTTCTGAGAAGATTGTGAGTCATAATGGTTCTGTTCATTGTATAGAATATATGTGATAAAAGCTTTTATAGTTTTAGTGATACATATTGAATGGGTAATATAAAATGTATTTAAAATTTAAATCAAATGGATTACCATATAGACATTAACATAGGGATAAAATCGGATAAATGAAATCCAAACCATATTTTGGGGATCTATTTTACAATATTCCATACTCTTATATTGGCTCCAATTTCATAAAGAAACTTTTTTAACTGATAGGAGTCAGTATAATATTTCCTATTGTGGGATAGAAGGAGTATAACAAGATTTTTCTCATTAAATTCACTTTTATATTGTATTATGATTTCATAGATCAATTTGAATTTACATGGCATGGATGTAGTCACCCACACTAGGAGAGGAATTTGTAAATATTGTGTACCTTGAAAAACATTCGTATTATTTATTCTTGTAAGATTATTGTATAAATTTGATAAGGATAAAACTATATCAAGTTTAATGGGTTAATTTATATATGAAAATAAATTATGAAGGATCACCACTGATTCCCCCCCCCCCACCTTCTTAGTTATTCTCATGATCCTATGGAACTTCAGCTTATACAGCCATTATGTTAGGGTTGGGTGATAATTTAAGGTAGTTATCCCATAAGTAAAAATTAAAAAAAAATTATAATCATAAAACAAATTAATTGTGTTCAATGTAATATTTTTAGATTCCATGATAATATATTATTTTACCAATGTGAATATATAAGTTAAATTAAAAGAAATAGAGGGACATTTTAAAACTTTCCTTTTCATAAAATAATAAAAATGTTTTAATCATGAAAAATCTAACCAAAATTCAATATGTTTGAATTTATTAATGTGGTGGTAAAATTTCAATCTTCTATTGAAATATATTTAAGTGTATTGGTGATTTTGAAGCCTTATTCAATATATTTAACCATGTTTATCCAATTTTACCCTTTAATGGGGTAACAAATTTTACAATGGCTAATATTCCTCATGCCTAAAAAAGGGACATATTGACCAAATTGAACCTACAAATTTAAAAAATGGAATCCATTATCAGGATTCAATTTCTGGAAATTGTAGAAATCATTTTTAATAAAAATTTATAAAATGTAAGATATATTAGTTTTTAGAAAATTCTGTTTTTTAAAATAAAAATGAACTTATATAAAACTAAAATTTAATATTGATTCATATGGAATTATTTATAATATGTTTAATAAAATGGAACTTCTATTTCTTTATAATAAAATATAAAATTCAAAGATAATTGAAAATTACTTGATTTAGAAAATGGTAGTTTTACCAAAATTGGAATTTCTCAATATTCACTTAAACATAAAACATTTTAGAAAAATCACAAAAACTCACACTAAGATAATATTGAAATGTTTGTTTTGAAAAATATTTTAATTTCCCCAATTAAAATTTCTAAAAATGTTATAAATTAATTATAATGTCCATGAACAAAAGATGATAAAACTATTTTTAAAAGAAAACATATTCTTAAATACTAAAATGACAGTACTGACAATTGAGTACATATTCATTATACTAAACTGGTCTGAGACATGAGTTGGTTGACAGACCCATTTCCATCAAAATTTTATTAATGAAAATTTAATGTACAATTAAAACATAATTTATAATGATCTTATGCCATATGAGAATTGAAGGAGATTATAAATGTAAAAGAAAAAAAACACACATTAATGAGAAACCAAAACATGGATCTGTGTGATAGCCTAAATTTAAAACTAGTATTGGGATGTTGCATCAATTATTAAAGTTTCTACTCCATAGTAGTTGGCTGCATCAACCTTTATAGTTATAGAAACTCAATGTATCACATAGAATCAAGTGGTTATTGTCAACTCCATAGAAATTATAAACTGATGATCAAGAAGGCTCCAACATTCAATAATCAAAGAGAATCTCCATGTATAATGAGAACAAGGATTCCCATTCAAGTAATTTATTGTTCATTAAGCATCTGGTTAGTGAGATTCATTCTTGAAACATTTTATGAATCCTAATCATTCTCAAAGATCATTCTCATATAAAGAATCTTACTGACTACTCCATGCATATCTTATCAAGAAAAACACATGTTTTATTTATATTAATAAAAACTATATTGAAAATATAATGCATTTTGTGAAAACAATCCCAAAATATAATCTCATAAATAGTATAATAACTGGTGAAAATCATGTCAGTGTCCAAAGAGACGCCTATAAAAAACTATTCCCAGAAAAGTTATAGGTAATAAAAATAAGTATTTCGATCAAGTTCTAGATCAATTTTATCAAAAACTCTCTCTCTCATACATAGATAATAAATTATTGATATCTATTTATTATAATATCTTCCAAAATACTATCTTTGATGTTCCTCAATATATGGATAAAATTCCTCCTTATATCCATCCTTAATAGCATGAGTGAAATTTTTAAGCTTAGTTTTATTCTATTGATCCTCCTCATCTGAGGATGAGGAGGAATATTATTCATCAAAGGATACATAGGTATCTTCATTAACTTCTTGAAGTGAATTGATGATTTATTTATCCAAATTAATCCCGGAAGATCTATTTGAAATATTTCTATCTTGATAATCATAAATTTCTATCCATTGATGAATGCTTGTTCTCTCTAAGAAAATACATGAATATTAATTGACAATGGTACTCTCCAACATAGATCAGTCTATATGTTTTTGTTTCTGATTAGGTAGGGGATTGATAAACCCAACTGAAACAATGATATGCATCTTTACTTTTTAGAGATCAAGTGTAGGTTTCCATCCTCAATTTTTTATTCTTGTTCATAATCATCTTTATTGGATTCACCAGAAACTAAGTGAGTATTTTGGGCCATAATATTATTGGTTGGAATTGATCCTGAGGAACCCATAATGGGTTGATAATTATTTATATCATCCAAAAATATTTTTTAAATAATAACATGATATCATTGAGTCTAATCATGGTTAAGAGTTGGTTCGGATGAAGAACTCACTAGTTCGTTAACACAAGAGGGTTAATCTTTCTCTTTAGAAAACTACTTATCATTTTCAAAAAACAAATGTTTTCCCTTATATTATAGGGGATAGAATTTTAAAAAGTTAATATTTCTTAAACTACCATTCCAAAAGTCATATTCTCTAATTTAGTGACTGAGGAGCGAAAATTTAGAGTAGTAAAATGGTAAACTCTTATAAAACACTTCTTAAAGAAAACCCAGATAACAAGAAAAAATGATTTAGTGAGTTCAAACTCAATATAAATATGTGTAACTAAGGGACTTGTAATATTTTGAGTAGGAAAATCTATCTTTATTGGGTTCGCAGTTATTTTTACAATATAGAAGATGAAAATTTATTTGAATAAGTGAAAAAAAAATCCTATGAAACCTAACCAGATTGGTGAAATATGTTATTTAAAATTGAAAAAAATGATTAGAGACCATTTTATAAGATTCATTGAATATACACAAAAAAACACCTAGACCAAAGATGATATTAGTCATAACATAGTAATAAAATATGATAGAGATTCTATCAGGTAACCAATTTTTATGTCACTATAAAGAATCATAGTATTTTCTATTTATTTATTTTTAACACTAAGTATCTTCCATTATAGGACTTGTGGGTTTCTAAAAATATACCTTCATAGTTGAGTTATGTATTAAAAATAACACTCAATAGATTTATCATTATCTTACTTGAGTTGAGGAAATAATTTATCATCATGGTTGAGAATATGAAATAACTTATTTGATTTATTTCCATTCCATAAGCATAATTTAATCCTATTATTATATATCTAGAAGACTTAAATCAATGATTTATCTCATATTCCATATAATAAATAAATATGATGAATTTATTTTCTTTCATAAAGAACTAAAATTAACTTTCAATAAATCCAAAGATCTACAAAATAATGACAATTCATTCATCCTATTTGTAGATATTTACCAAAATCAAAATTGAATTGCTAGAATAATTTATCCAATATGTATAAATATCCATACACTGATATCTAAAATCTCTATAATAACACCCATGGTTCATCTAACCTTAAAAATATACAAAATATACAAGGAAAATATTGAACTCAAAAGATTAAAATGATTTAAACAAGTATTCATAATAATGATATCTAGATAATAAGTTCATATAATAAAAATTTATATACCCTAATCGTACAGTCCCCAAAATATGGGAATGATTTAATTAAATATACCAAATATCTATAATGACACAATATAATCATATATTTTCCCAAAATATAATTATACACAAACTATCCAATTAAATTAATCAATAAAAATCATCTCTTTATCCCAACTAAACATTATTATCTAAATATCATCTAAATGTTAAGGTTTATCTGTCCATCAATTATGTGTTTTCTAAAAATATATTCCTACTAATAAGTAACTCTTCAAGTTTATTTGTACCATTCAATGTATTCTTAAAATTAAATAAATAAAAACTACTATATAAGGATCGTTTGATGCTTCATGACTCTTATAAAAGGAATATCATTGATAAATAAACTTCTAAAACCTAATTATTGAATCCAAAATATATAAACACATCAGTAAATTAACTTCAACTAGTGAAATAACCTAGTCCATTCCTTGGTCTTGAATTTATCCTCTAAATTAGGGAATTGACTTGTATAAATCCCATATTCCATACATATAAGTCATTAAACTATAAATGGTACCATAAAATGTATTTAATTCCATCCATTGAACTTTTACTTTTTTCCTAGAAATTACCTTCTCTATATCCTTATTTTTCACACATAAAAAATATTCATATTCCATTGAAAAATTTACCTAGGTGGTTCTTAATAAATTTTCGACATGTAGTAAGATGAATCTAGTTTCTTGTATGGTCATCATGAAAATCCATTTTTTCTTTATTTGGTTCATTTGGAAACTCAGATATGTTTGGTTTGTTAATCATATATTGAGATATATGATCATGATTAATCGCAATCGTTTCCACTTCATCTCCTATTTCATTTAGATTCTCAGAAGGAAAATCATTGCATCTTTCATCACATTTAGTGTATAAATGATTTTTCCCAGTTTCATCCATCAACTAAAACAAAAAATCATAGTATGGGAACAATAATCACAGTGATTAATTATATTATCATGAAATATATTTCATTGGTTGTCATAATTATAATAGATTCTTAATCTATGATTCTTTATGTTTAACCTAGGAAAACATTGGTCCTTATCTATTGAAATCCTTTATAATGGTTTATAACTAAAATGTAAATTAATCCAAGAATATCCCCCATGGAGTGTTTATCCATGTTTTTTGTCTTATTCCCAGTCATTTTTCACTTGTGATGGTCAATTTATTACCTAATTTTCCACATTCGAAGTTATTACCCCTAGTTGAATTTATTCCATACCTATATCCACTTTTGAGTATCTATAGAGGGATGTATTTTTTAGAAGAACCACAAAATATATACTTTAACCAAAATAACATGATGTTATCTTATATATATATATATACCCTCATTTTCTTCAAAAATATTTGATAATATAAATATCTTAAAAAACTAATTCCTCCTCTGATACCAAATTTGGAGATCCATTCATAACATAAATAAATATTACATCATTTTAGATGAATATTTAATACATATAATAACAATACTCTCCCCATAACCATAAAGGTTTATTTTATTTTAAAACTATATACATAATCATCTTATATCATGAAATATCTTCAAAATATCTTATAATATTTTTATCATATAGCACCCTTCTTAGTCATACCATACATACAACCCTTAAAAATAATATGGAGAATAAAAATATAAGAAAAAATGATCATGGATAGTTAGTAAGGGTAAATTTAATAGATAACAGTCAATGATCATAATTGTCCATAATATAGTCATAATGTTATAATAACATGATCATAAATTAAAATAATCATAAAAAATCATTCAAATATGATTAATTAAAAATCATCGAAAAGGCTTTTCCATAAAACAAATATAATTAATATGTGCATAAAATCATCAATGATCTTTCGAGATACATGATAACATATCATATACATAATAAATAAGTTTCTTCCATATATATAAGCATAGAAAATAATTTCCTTAAATATGGTTTACTCCCAAGACAATTATTGTGGACAATGGCCCATAATGGAAGTGCTTAAGAGGTTATTTACAATATTTTATTAGGCGTAACATCCATATAGTTAAATAACCCATATATTGGAATTTTTTTAACTCTATAATCTCTTATGATTTTATCAAAGCATTCACTATTAACTAATATATTGGATTACTATAATTAACCCTCTCAGCATCATTAACTATATTAGGATTACATATCCCATAATCATAATCCATTCCTTTGAGTTCCAAAAGATCATAAAAATTTCATCATTTCATCATATAATATCCCATTTAAATAAAATGGTATTCAAAAAGTTTCATCATTTCATCATAGGATAACCCATGGAAAATAAACGGTTTTTATTAAGGTTTCATTATAAATAAATTGACCTTTGGAAAAGAAACAGGATTCCTATAATCCTCCATAAATCATCATCATTATAATCCACATAGAGAAATAAATTGAATGGTATCATAATATCATATCCCCAGTAAAGGATAAAAATTTTTAAAGTATTTTTATATTAATGAAAATAACTTTAAAAGATCATTTAAACCTTTCTTTTAAAACATTAGAAAAGTATCATTATCTTTTGATAACACTTTATCCAAAAAATCCTATAATATTGATAAAATTAACTTATTTTAAAGTAACCATTCAAATATTCAAATTAATATTCAAGTAAAATAATGGTCATGATGGTAGTAAAATAGATTCATACTTCATATGTTAAAATAGAACATTTATTTTACACATTTTAAAAAATTCTAAAATGACTTGACTATAATATGTTTCTTTTAATTTAATTATTTTAAAACATTTTTAACAAATAAATATTTGATTAAATTAAAAAAATTATAATATTTCATGTATCAGTAAAAAAATCCATAATTTGATTTTGAAGAGATGGAAATAGAAGAAAACATTTGATGAAAAAAGAGACAATAAGATCGATTTTGCATTAAAAACGTTTTCTCAATAATTGTAAGTAACAAAGAGAGTAAAATTATTATAATACATAAAAATTAAAAAATTATACCCAGTTAAATAAAATATATATAGGGTTTAAATGAAAATATATTTATAATTTCCCTCAAAATAAATTTATCATAGATTATACCAAAAAGAACTGAGGTTGTAACATAAACCCTTACTACTTTGGAATATTTTGAATCATAATAACCTTGTAAAATGTAAAATACAATGAGATGTTAAATTCCATGAATATAAAATGTTTCATTATATAACATATTTTATTGGTGGTATATAAACCACATGAAAGAGACATTTAGTGAATATGTAATATGTCTTAGAAATAAATGTGTGATGAGAAACCCTTACCTCAAGATTAATGGTTATTTGTACATATTAAAAACTAATTTATAATTAATATAGATTTACTATAAATATATTATATAACAATGTTAAATAATATAATATCATATATTATTTTTATTATAACATCTTATCACCCATTTATTAATAATGTTTTATTAAAATCATTGTTCTTAGTAAAATCATTTCATCTTTCACACACGTTTCTGTCTGGTACTTCTAAAACTTGAACTTTTATCAATATTACATCACTTTTATAATTTTAATAATTTCATAAGTATCATATTTTATCATTATATACACTTTTAAAAAAATTTCCATAATGAGGTGATAAAAATGAATCACATCACTTTGTGGATATTATATTTTGTATGTATGCATGGGTGATGTTTCCACATTTAAATAGGTGTAAAAAGGAAAAGGTAAATAATAATTCACCATTAAAAAATATTAATTGTATCATAAATATCATATAAATTCATCAAATATATATTTATTACCATCTATTAAGAGCATAAATTAAAAATCAATCACATTGATTTATAGATGTGGTAGTCCACATGTACACACGAGCGATGTTATCATTTTTTAAAAGATGTAAAGGTAAGAAGGTTGATAATATATTTATGTTATAAAAGAATAATTATTTAATAAATATCTTATATAAGCATTATATTCATCCTCATATTAAATCATGAAATAAGGTTATGGAAAATAAATCACATTGCTTCATAGAAGTTGTAATCTTCACATACAAATTAGTGATAATTTCATTTGAAACATGATGAAAATAATATGGATAAAGGTTTTCCAATCCACATAATAAAAAAATATTATATTTTAGATACTAATTTTATTATATTTAAATTTTTAGGATAGGATTTAAGTAGGTAAAATAATAAGTAAAATGAAAGAGATCGTTTGAGATGATTGTGTCCTCTTTGAGGATCCACCTACAAATTCCTTCGTAAGAAGTATTCATTTTCATTTTGAAGTGATAAAAACCTACAAGAAAATTGATAAAGATATTGAGAATCGTTTTTGGTAGGGTTTTTTTATGATAAGTGGATCAGGGTTGTGTGCAGAATAGAGGAGGGTTGTTTTTCATTTATAGTGATGGAAAGGACTGCTTGGAGTTGCATAAGATATTTAAATATAATAAATAAATTTTCATGTGAAAGTGGAACCAAGATGATATATTTTAATTATTGGATTAGTATTGGTTAATATAATCTACTATAATAAAAAAAATTATGTTTATATGGAATTTTAAACTAAGTATTTTAATTTAATACATTTGTTAACCAATTTTAATCCTTAAGAGTTGTAACAACTTTCTCAAAAATAAATGGTTAAACATTACCACTATGGTACCAATTAGCTCAATAATGATTAAGTAATAACATTTTAGACCATAAACCATACCCATTTTACTCTTTATATATTTTTATTAACTATTAAATCATTTAATAATACATTATTTAACATAAAATACCATTAAATTTATTTTAAGAACTATTCCCATATTTTGACTTTAAGGATATAAATACTGGTATAATTTAGAATATAAACTCTTTAAAAATAAATTATAATTTATTATTAACCATAAAATTCACGTTCCATAATAATTCATCTATAAAATATTACTTTTTTGTTTTTTAAAATCATATACTTTGATTTTTAACTACATGCATGAAAACTATGTCATCATTGTGTAAACATTTATGGAAATTATACCTTCTCTAAAAATTAAATTTAAATTACATTAATAAAATTTTTAAATTATTTTTAAAAATAAACTTTTATATTTATTTATAAATTCTTCTTATCCCATTCTGATCATATATGAGAAATTAAAAGCAAGAGAGTGAAATTTTAGAATTTTTCATTACTTAGAATAATATAAAGGTCTATATTAAGGAAAATGGTCCCAAAATGACATATTTTATAATATATTATGAAATTTCTGAATTAAACTCATAAAATAAAATATATAAAACATTATTTAGGATTTTTAATCTTTATACTATAGTTTCAACCTTGTTTATCCAATTTTACCCTTTATTGAGGTTATAAATTTTACCATGGCTACACTTTGTAATGCCTAAAAATAAAAGGGTTTTATTTACCAAATATGAACATCATAATTAATTATATAGAATATATTATATAGGATTCAATTTATATAAGTGGTATAAATCAATTTTAATGCAAATTTTTAAAAATAAAAATAAAAACTTTTTTTAAGAAAATTGATTATTTAGACATAAAAATGAACTTATACCAAAATAAAATATAATGTTTGATTCTATGGATGTATTTAAATTATTTTTAATAAAATAGAACTTATTTTACTTTAAAATTAAATATATAATTAAATTTTCCATTTATATTACTCTATTTGAAAAATTCCATTTTTACAAAAAAACGGTATTTTCCACTATTCACTAAAAATTAAAAGATTTTAGAAAAATAAAAAAAATACCATAAGATAATATTTACATTCTAATTTAAAATATTATATTCATTTTCTAAAATTTAATTTACAAAAAATGGTGTAAATTGATTATAATGTTCATGCACAAAATGCAATAACCCCATTTTTTAGGAAAACATATTTTTGAAAAAAAAATGGCATTACTAAAAATTGGATTCTTATTTATTATAAATTAATAAATATATATTCATAATATAAAACATTTATAAATATTTTTATAACATGGTCTTCCCTAATTATACCACCAATTAAACATCTTGATTATAATTTATCATGGTTCGTTTTGAGCATTGTGTTGCGTGTCGAGCTAGCTATCGAACACTAATAATTTATTAAAAGAAAATGAAATTAAAAAACATGACGTGTAACAATTTTAGTATTACATAATTTAAAAGGTGAAAATTTTTATGGCATGTAAAATTTCATCTGGATGTATGATATTTGGGAAGGAAGTAAGTCATTTCGGGTTTATGTGTTATTTTTCCCTACTATTATGATATTTACACTTAGATAAGTTTCAATAAAATGATCAATGCAATATAAAGATGAAATTTTAACTAATATTTCCTTTGATCAAATATTATGATGTTATTGTCATGATTCTTATAGTTTTTGGAATATGTAAATAGGAAATGTTTTTTGTATTCTTTCTCCACAATGATATAGTATATGTGACTAATATATGAATGAATTGATCAAATTGTGGATACCATTTTAATTATGAATATTCCATAGAAGAATTAAAATATTAATAGCATTGATTATTTATCTGATTTTTACTAGAAAAAAATTCACTGACTAAAATATACTAAATAATAAAAATAATAATTTAGAGATTTGAAAAAAAAATCTAAGATATTTTAAATTACTAATAAATTTTGGTAATTATAAATAATTATTTCACATTGTATTGTATGAATATTTTAGATAAAAATATAATAAGTATAATATTATTAAATTTTTTAAATAAAATAATTAAACTAATTTAAGATATTTGTTTTATTAAATAAAGATATAAAAATAAAAAAGAAATGGAATTATATTGTTGAATTTTATGGATAATTTTTAAGGAGAAGAAGTAAAAACTTATGATGGTGAAAGTTGTGAAGTATAAGAAATTTATATAGGGAAATCAATAATGATGCCTAAAGCCATGTAATACTTCTCCTATTATTAAAAAACTCTTAGAATTAATCTTACTTTCAACTTAAACATACTCCACCGAGAGCCTATGGTGCATCATAAGATTACGGTTGCCTGATTCTTGATGTAATGCATAGGATTTTTTTAATTGGGATCGGTGATCTCATGTGTTTCTAAACCATGCTAAGGATTAGATACTCTTATTGAGTAGTGAAACTTGTAAATTTTGATTCTCCTTTTCTGTGAGTATGTGTGGGTTGTTTAAAATACTAAATTTAATTAACTTAACTTATAATAAAGTTTTTTTAAAAAGAAAAAATGTTAAATTTAAAAATTTATTATTAATCCTCTAGTGATTTTACTAATCTTATAGGCGTATTTTCATAACATTTTGAGATAAAGGATAAATTAATTGAATTAAAAAATAATGGAAAAAAGATATTAAAATTGATAAATAAAATTATGAAAAATTAAATAAGATAAATAAATAAGTGGTAATGAAAATTTGAAAGAATTATGTAAATAAAATAATAAATAGTAATTTAAGGAATATAATATAATATAATATACCTATAATAATTTGATGAAAATAATTTATATCTTAGAAAACAATTCCAATATTAAGAAGTGTGTTCTGACCACTCCAAAATGATTTTTAGTTTTACTAAGAGAATTCTTGGGGCTAACATATTCATTCTCAAATAGAGACATTATTTTTAACAACCTAATATAGGTTTTAATAACCAAATGAAATAAATTTTAGCAGAAAATGTGGGTAATTTCTTGAATAATTTAACAACAAATGATATAAAAATAAAACGATGATGGTTTTTTCGAGAGATTATTTAGAAAAATATAATTTATCTAACAAACACCTTTAAAAGATTGCATATAATTATAAATTAAATTACAAATTCAATTCAGTATCCTTCTCAAATTTTTTATTTCTTAATCCCATTGATAATTTACAAGACCATAATAATGAAAACATTTAAACCGTAAACTTCTTGTGGGAAGAGCATTCATATAGACCATCTTATATTAGAATTGTAATGTTGGGTTATTGTCACTGTGAAATTAGTTAAGTATATGAAAGCATTAATTGATAATTATATTAGTTTGGGGATTATATTTCAATAGTATAAAATTAATTTGATTTTCTATAATTTTTTCAATTAAAATGAAATTATTGTTATTCAAAATTCACTCAGACACACAAAATAAGTGTTAATAATTTTAATTTGTTGTAAATTAAGAAACACAAATTATATATTTAAATTTGATGAATAAAATAATATTACAGAATAAAAAGAAATAAAATAATAATTTTTTAATAATATTGAGTATTAAAATAACTTATATTCCATTGATATTAGATTCATCAATGATTCAATTTTCATAAGTATAATATTTAAAAGAGAACATAATTTAAGAGATCCTTAAAAATTCACTTCCAATGGTTAAATAAATGATGATAACATAATTTTATTAAATTATTAAATTTATTATCTACACAAAACCCTCACTAAATAGAAAAAATATATTTATATATTGTCTGGGGGACTAAATAAACAAATGGTTTGAATTATGAATAAATACTTATAGTTAATTATTTTACTCCAAATTGTTCAAACTTCTTGACCCTCTTTATTTCTAACCCATTTTTATATCAAGAAATATTAAATGTTTTATTTAGTTCCCTTTAAATTATATAAAATATTTACCAAAAAAAATATCCCTTATGGAGTCATGGGTGAAATATTGATTTGGTCTGCATGATTTGGTGTCTTTTTCAATTTTTATTTAATAGACCATCTTCCCTTCCCAAATATGGGATCTAAAAAATGATCCAAATACTATTTTATATAGTTACCAATAGATTATTTTAAAAAATATCATATAAATATCTCAATATTAAAACTTTATTGAAACAATATTACTATTTTTAAATGATTCCAAACTATGATTTTCATGGTATTTTCAAATACATTCTCAAATTACAAAAAATAAACAAATGGTACCATTTTAGTGAAATATGGGGAAGATTTTAATATAATTATTGATAAAAATATTTATATAAATATAATTTAGCAATTATTCACACACTTGAACACTAGTGTGATATTTTTAAAGTTTGATGAAAGATATGTAATAAATAAAATTGATTTTAGAAAGATAATTGGATTTTTTTTATGTAATACAATTAACTATAGACATATTTTATATTGGTAGATTTGGTTCAAGGTTTTAATAGGTTTTAGAGGACTCACATACGATGGCTCAAATTATAATTCCGAGATATTTTAGTGGTACCCAATATTAGGGTTATTTTTCTAAGGATAATTTCATAACATGATATTTTAGTTCATAAATTCATATTATCCTAGTAATTTCAATGAATGAATTTCCACATATGTTAAAAAATTAGGTACAAAGTGTGTCCTCTTTTACACATGAAGAAAATTTTAATTACACTAAATTAAGAGGGGATAATTATTCTATTATTACGCAACCATGAATATGTTTCTAATGCTTTAATAAATAACTTAAATATTTCAAAAGTAATAAATCATTTCCATAAAAAAACTAAATTTGATATCATAAGGGAAGTTAATATATATAGTAAATTATTTTAACACACTAAATATTAACATATCTATATAAAGTATCATTTTCATGAAATGATATTGTACTTGGAATTTTGAAGTATGGTTATATACTAAACCCTAAAAATGTGGATAATATTTTTATATTGGAACATTCTGATGAAATATTTCAATAATTAATGCTGAATATGAGTGTTTATCTTTCACCTCACAACACATAAGGAAGGTGTTGTTCCCCTTTCCCTAAAAATTTCCTTGGATTGTATTTTTCAATGGAATAAATAAATAAATATTTTATTTTAAAAAATTATAAATCTCATGGTGTTAAATAAATTATTCGGATGTGTAATTAAGAGATTATAGAATTTGTTAAATTTTAAAAAATTGATTTTTGATTGTAAATTAAGATTTTTAATTAAAGAAGGTAGGGTATGTTTTTAGTTTCTAAAAAAATATTTTGATATGTCCCAATAAGATACAATATTCTTGATATTGAGGGATAGTGATTAAATAAAACATTTCTCATTCTAGTATAATTGTAACACCTAGAGATTTTGGGAAATATTGTTTCCCAAATCAATTTAATATTGTTTAGATTTTGTGTTACACATAATACAGTGTTTAGATTGTGTTACATGAAACACTGAGTTCGGATTGAATTTCATGAGAAAATGATTTTAGATTTTTTTTACATGAAACACTATGTTTGGCTTATGTTACACACAATACTGAGTAACTCTTGTGCTACATGCACCACCGAATTTGAACAAAACGTGACAAACTATTAAAATGTTATTATTTAATATAACAGTTATCACCTAGCCATTGGAATGGAATGAATGAATAGGATTAACTAAAATTTAGAAATATATTCTCTATACAATTATATATAATGGATTATTTTGTGACCAATTAATTATAAATGAAAATTAAACCCTTTTCCAATTGAAGGAAATCATTTAAAAAACAATTATGCACATAAGCACATTTTACCATAATAAATCAAAATAATAACTTTTTATAAATTGTTTTAATGAATTTTATATATTATATATTCATTAAAATTTATAAAATTCATCTTATGTGTTTTTTAAATAAGAGATACTAATAAATCCAATTTTATGCTTAAAATTGTATTTTCTAGAATGTAGTTTTTTCAACATTGGAATGCTTATATTAAAATTAATTTTAAAAAAAATTAAAATTTATCTGAAAAATTAAATATCATTTTTAAAATGAAATTACTGAAATTATATTAGGGTAATGTTTTTGTATTTTACTAAAAATCATTTTTTGATGAGAAGTAAAAAATACTGAATTTTAATTAAAAACTAGATTTTCTTTAAAATTAGTTGTAAATTTAAATTATATTATAAATTGGTTTTAAAGTAAAGTTAGTTCAATTATATATATATATATATATAATTTATTTCATGGGAATAATTTTAATTTTTAATTATTATATAAAATCTTTGTAAACTTTTGAACTTTTTCTAATTAAATATCCATTTTCTCATCATGTCTCTGAGATTAAGTTTAAATTAAAATATTCTAGTTATGTGAATGAAATTTTTAAAAATGGAATTAAAATTTGTAAAAATGATAATTTATATTATCTAATGTGTTCAATTTAATTTACTATCATATTTATTAGTGAAAATTATTAAAATTAATTACAGTGATTATGGTTGAAAAGGGGTTTTGTGCATTACATGCACTTGTGTTAAAATTAATTTTTTCATGAACATATGATTTTTATTTAATAATTTGACTCTAATATTTAAATTAATTAAGTATAAATTATTTAATAAATCTCATTTTAATTTTTTTCCTTAATTTATATTTTACTAGGTAAATAAAATGATATAAGTTATCGTGGTAAAAAACTAAAAGGGTAAATTTGAGTAAGCATAAAGAATATGGAATGAAATGATAAAAGTGAATCTATTTTTTTAGGTTTTTATCAATCATATAATCCATAAACTCCATTATTTATCAATTTTTTTGGCACATGATGTAAAAGTGACCTCTCAATAGTAAATACTTTTGGGTATTTGCAAAACTTTCACTCCTCTTCAATTATAAACGAAAGCTCACTCCCTTCATTTATTAACACCTCTCGATCCATTTTTATTGACCAATACCCACCCAAATAACAGTAAAAGTTCTTTATTCTATAATACTTATTTTGTATAGAAATCCAACCTAATAAGGCTTTTGGATCAAACATAAGGAGGATACCTGAAGAAGAGTTAACATTCATCAATGATCATTTTTGATTTATTTTTTAATCCACCTCATTCAATTATTATTATACCATTATGATATAATAACCTCATTATCCTAAATATACTGATATGTTTTATTGAAAAGTTCATTTTCTAAAACCATATCCACATTCATCAAATGGGTTATGAAATAATGGTTTGTGTGTACGGCCGACTACCACCTCACTAATCGATGTCATTTGTTTTCCATTATCACCTCTCTTGGTTGGACATAAGGAAAGATTTATTTTTTTATATATGATATTTATTATATTTCTATTATTTTTGAACTATTATTTCACACATAAATTCATGATTTCCATTTTTTAAGAATATGATAATGGCACTCATGTGTACGTCGGACTACCATCTCGTGAAGCGATGTGATTCATTAATTCTTTACATAAAAGGTAATAAGGGTGGGTTTATTAAAAATATTTAATGTTTATTACATAAAAATTATTCTGTAATTATTATATATTATTTTCCTTTATTTATTTCAATTCTAAAATAAAATAGAAATAGTGTTCATGTGTACGTACAACCTTCCATCTCCATGAATGGTGTATTTGATTTTCAATATCTATCTTTTACAGATTACTATAAATAAATATATAATGAATATATATGATATTTATATAATAGTTAAAATTTTGGGGATTATTAAACCATTATTTAAATAATATGTCCAAAAATAACAACAAAAAACATATAAAAAAGTAGTTATTTCTCAAAATGTAACTTTAACATATAATTGTTATTAAATTGGTAACAAAAGCTCATAATAAATACACATGGGGTATGATATATATTAATATATTTTTATAAAATTTTTATAATAAACTTATATTTACTTTACAGTATGTTCGATTATGTACAAAGGAATTTGAGTCTTAAGGTAATGAATTTTCGTCTCACGTTTTACTTCTGTGAGACACAATCCATATCCACCACCTATTTATTTTATGTTGTGTATATATTGACCATTAATGTATTTTATTATGATTATAATTTAAATTATTGGTATTTAAAAATCCATTTTATTATCTCTCTTTTAGGGGGTTTACATTTTAAACGTTAACATGTCGATAAGGTACTTTTGTCTCAATTTTTCTTCTTTGTGACATAAGTTATGTTATAAACATATCATCTTCTATGAGGTGTATATACATACCATTTTACATGTTATATCATGAATTTAATTATTTTCATGATATTTTATTTTTCATTTATTTTTATTATGTCATGAGTCTTACGATTCAAACTTTCCAAAGTGGTAATAGTTTTATGTTATAGTCTCATCGTTTATCAGGATTGTTTATGATTATTGTTCCAAAGATAAAATATTATTATATATCTATGATAAACACAATAATTTTATTATCATATAGTTATGTCATGAGAATAAATTATTTCTCTTCACATTCCTCTATTTATTTACTGAAGAGTTCAAAAAAATGTTTTTATGGAAAAAATATTTTTAGGTAAAATATTTGTTTTATTCCAAAAACATGGTTTATGTAAATGTTTTAAAAAATGATTTCAAGAGTGTTTTTAATATATAAAATGATAATTTAATTAATAAATTATTTCAATTATTTTTAAAATATTACTTTATAAGCTTTAAATGGTTAATTTCAAATAAATTTATTTTTTAAAAGGTTTATATTTAATAAAAGTTATTCAAAGAAAAGTTATTTTCCTAAAAAAATGTTTTAGATGATCTTTCAAAATCATTTTCTTTATAATATGAAATCTATTGATGTTACATATTATTTACTAGGGATATGAACCAAGGATATTATTCTTATTCTTTCTCTGAATTTTTCCTTATGACATGATTTTTACGAAACCTATTTTTCTTCCACGGGTTATACCATGATAGAATTATTATGAACCCATATTATTTTTCATAGGTTATAACATGATAAAATGATGAAATTATTATTAAACTAGTCTTTTTTTCAAAGGTTATGATATAATGAAATTCTTATGAAACCCATTTCGTTTCATGGGTTATGATATGATTAATGTTCTATGATATTGCAGAATGCATTAATATGGTTTTGATTATGATATCGGTGGGGGATATATCTCCCTATAATTAATTGGGTAAATATGGATAAATCATAATTTAATATGTTATGCATGAACTTGATTAAATATTCACGATGTTATGAGTAAAAATGATTACATGTTATCAATGTTTTTATTGAACCTAATTACATGTTCATAATGTTATAATTGAACTTGGTTATATGTTCAAAATTTTATGCGTGAACTTTATTACATGTTCACAATGCTATGTGTATATATGATAACATTTTCACAATATTATGTATAGAATTATATTTATTTCCCATAATTTTATGGGAAGACCTCTCTTTCATGTCCATAATGTTATGCATGGACCTGGTGTCATGTCTATAAGTTTATGTGAGGGCTTGATTTCATGTCCTTAACTTAATAAGGGAACCTATATCTATTATGCATGTTCACAATGTTATAAACTGAATATTATGCCACAAATATAAGTTTCAGTCTAGATTTATGATCTCATGGATCATTTTATTTAATTTACTTATGATTCATGTCTTGTGAATTGTCAATATTTATTCCAATACTCAATATTATGATCTTTGATATACAGGGTATGGATTTAAAATGTTATGATCATTTTCTTATATCCTTATATTCATTATATGATTATGTATTTCCCTTATTTACCCTTATGAATCATTTGATCTCACCATTTCTTATGTTTAATTTCCCTAGGTTATAAATAAGGGTTTTAAGTAGGGTATTTTTATGAATAGTGTTTCATGGGAAGATCCTTATGGAAGAAATTGAAGATATTTCAATAATTAAGAATATTGTGTTCCATGATTAAAATGTAAGTAAACTATTTGGTTACTTAGGTGTGTGTTTATGTTATGTAATGAATATTTGTCTAAGAAGATTTAATATCCATGTATAATAAGTTGGGGTCACTGTAATAATTGTTCTAAAAGTTTAGCAATATAAAATTAATATTGATAAAGTCAATTATTTTAAAAAATGTAAACAATTAATCCAAAAATTGAGATTTTGAGGACTATTTTTTGTTGAATATTTATTACATTAACAATTGATAAAAATAACGACATCTAATAACCCAATAAATTGTGATGTTGTAATGGTTATTAGAAATATTCTTCAGAGGAAATGGAATTGTCCACAAAATTGTGAAGTTGATAATATATTTATATAATGCGCATAAAATGTTGTGTGATATATTTTATGATAACAAAAAAATTAAACATGATGAAATATTGAAATAGTTTACCTGAGAACATTTAAAGAATAATTTAATATGTTCTAAAAGATATATGGGAAATCACAAAATATGGGGATTCTAGGAACAAAATATATTGTTAAAATAATATTATATGAGGACCATAAAACATATTTAGGTACAAAATATTTGAGTCAAAAAGTTATGCAATAAATAAAATTTATATAAAATATTTTTTGATTGATGAATAATTCTCTAGGATTCTATAAATTAAAAATACTAACCATATAAAATTTTTGTGGAAAATAATATTTAAAAAATAGTTATAATATTATATTTTTATAGAATATTTTAAATGAATGTAAATAATAAAATAATTAAGAGTAACTATATTTTAGAAAGTGGAGTTTATATTTTGAGAATATTTTCATAGAATATTCAATTATGTAAAAAAAATTACCAAATTATATTTATCTATAGAAAATAAATGATTCAATGTATAAGTCATTTTTTATTTTTCTCTAACATTTGAGAAGAATAAGTACAGAACATATTACATGTCACGACCCGACCCTACCCGGGCTCGAGCCGCAACTACCCCAAGCCCGCCTCCATCGGCCAGGGGTTGGCGACCAGCGTCGAAGGCACAAAAACTCGGGGAGGCCTTTGCCTAATCACCTGTACACACACACAGCAATCTCAATGCAACAGTGCAGAGTAAAAGTAAACACAAGCAAAGAAAAGGAAAGGGAAACTGCTATATAAATACCACAAACTGCATCAACCTCTACAAGTACAAAGTACAAACTGAAAAGAAAGCGGCAAAACACGCGCCCAACAAAAAAGTGCCACAACCCGGCAACAGGTAAACAAAAGAAACTGCTGAAGGGTCTCCCACCTGGAACCCAGCCACGACCACCGCACGCGGTCCAAGCTCCCAAGCTCCTACGCTCCACCGAAGTCACGCTCCACCTGTCCGTCGTCTGCAAGGGCACACCAAGTGCAGGCAAAGCCCAAGCAGGGGTGAGTATAAAAATACTCAGTAGGATACCCCGAAGGCTTGAGGGAGAAACAAAGGAGGTACCAAAGGGTGAGCAGTAGAGAGAACAGGAAAAGTAGAGGAGTACAACTGAAAGTGAAGTAAAGAGTCCAGCTCAACCCAACAAGAGAAACGTAGAAGACTCGTCCTAACAGGAGAATCTAGGAACGGTGAGAATATGCACTTCTCGTCGAGCTTTCACTGCCTATAGTAGGATATTAGACTCATCCCACCATGAGAAGCTAGACACAGAAAGAACGTGGCATACCCCGCGCGTCTTCGCCTCTCCTGGAAGGAGAGTAGCCAACCCCAAGAAGTGGGTACCGGAAACAAGGTATATACATATGTATTCTTTGTCAAGAAGCCTGAAAAAACTCGTAAGGGGATCTCCGTCCCATAGCTCAGCCCAAGAAAGAGTAACCAACAGTCCCAGAAGTAACACCATCAATGCCCACCATCCCACACGTCTGCCCCGAACCGCAAGCCAAGGGGCTCAATCACCACACCTCGACACTATCCTCTTTGGGCGGCACTGACTCGCCCGCACGGTTTTAAGTCGCGTCACAAGGACGTGTCTTGGTGGGGGAAAGTGCTCCATGTACTTGAGAGTTCTGGGGGAACGTCAACCACAACTCGTCACTGCCCCGCAGTCGAGAGGTCTGCTCAAAGTCGACAGGCGACCCCCTGCCCAGCCACACTGGAGGATCCCTGGAAGTCAACGGGTTCCCACTATGGGGATACCCAGTATGTCGACGGGTGCCTCACTGCCCAGCCCCGTAACAGGGTATTCCACTGGAGGGCGACCTGGCTAAAGTCGGCGACGGGACCACTACCCAGCCCAGCTGGAGGTAACCCGGCATCGGGGACCACTGCCCAGCCCAGCTAGAGGTAAGCCCGACATCGGGGACCACTGCCCAGACCAGCTTGAGGTAAGTCCAGCATCGGTGACCACTGCCCAGCCCAGCTGGAGGTAACCCCGGTATCGGGGACCACTGCCCAGCCCAGCTGGAGGTAAGCCCGGAACTGCTCTGGCCATCCCTGCTGGATGGTACTGCTCGGTAAACACCACTGTATTGGCCATCCCTGCTGGATGGTAACCCACTGGCGAGCCCTGCTCGAAACCACCTTAGCTGTGCTAGAAACAACCTCAGCCCTGCTGGAACAACCTCATCCCTGCTGGAACAACCTCCTAGGTAGAGGATCGGTGGCCGCGTAAAGTGTTGGTCACACCGAAACCACAAGCTCTACCAGGGAACACGGAACAATGGGAGAAACTCCCCAGGCCTCACAAGGAAATCCCGCTCCAATCCTCTGAGTCACTGTCGAAGCGGACCGAGACACCTCATCCCAGAAAGTGGGGAAAACACCAACGCTGTACGAACACCCGTAGTCGCAGACGGTGTCACAGTCCGGTGAATGGGCACAGTACTGAAACCCCTCACAGCCAAAGAAGTAGAGGGACCAAACCATCTCTACTGGCCAAACCATCGAGCAAAAGACCAGGGGGAGACCGCTCAACCCTGCTGGTCAGACAAAAGAGCACCAGGCCAGGGGAAAATCCGCCCTGCTGGTCAAACAGACAAGCACAAAGCCAGGGGAACACTCCACCCTACTGGTCAAACAAACGAGCACAAAGCCAGGGGAAAACTCCACCCTGCTGGTCAAACAAACGAGCGCAGAGGGACCCTCTACATCGCGAGAGGACAAAGTACTTAAAGCAGATCATAGCATGCACGTGGTTCCAACACGACGTGTGGCCCAAAGTCAACCCAACTGAGCGCACAAACATCCTCAGGTACCAACAACCACACGTACCTCCAAGCGCTCCCGTATACTCCCGGAGTATACCTCATTCCAGCCCAAAGGCTATCGTGCACACGGCACCCAGTGTCAACGCGAAGGTGTGACGTAACAAATCCACTCAAAGGCCCAGGCACGGCCAACCACATCTCGCGAACCATTTGTATCACTCTCCCAAGAGTCCGCGATCACACGCCAAGGGTCCGCTACAACAAGGTAGGGCGAACCACCACTAGAGCACCTTCCACATTCCACATTCAACAAGATCGCGCAAGAGGCTCCGCACAACCCAACGGATCGCACCGTTGTAATCCTCGCGGAAAAACACGCTAGATCGACTACTTACTCGCCTCAAACGCATACCCGACGAAAAAGTCACCAACATCGCCTCACGCCCGAACGGTGTCCCGTGGTCCCGAGCCTCGGCCCCGAAAACAGTCATGCACATCACACCATTGTGATCCCCTCAGGAAAACACATCAAAAGCACTACTCACTTGAGTGCAATGGATATCTGGAGAAAAAGGTGAATCCCGGCGCACCGCACACGAGCGGTGCCACGTGGGACCCGCATCCCGGTCCCAAAACTCAACGAACGGATCGCACTGTTGCGATCATCTCGAAAAAGTACACGAAATGGACTACTCACTTGTCCAAAACGGTCGCCCGGTGATAAAGCTGGAAATCACCGTCAACTCCCGAAACGGCCCTCGCGGGGCCCCCACCATCATGCGGAATTACAGCGGGCAGATTGCGCCAACGCGTTTCCCTCGGAAAAACACCCATCATCGACTGCTCGTACGCCCCGAACGGACGTCCGAGAAAAAAGTTGCTACTAGCTGCACGCAACTCAAAAGACGGGCCGTGGGGCCCGCGCCTCAACTCCAGCCTCAACGCCTGGAACCGCACTGGAAACCTCTGCCTCAGTGCCAGGGTCACAACGCCGTTGACAGCGCTCAAAACGGACATTGGACGCGTCCGTGCCGTCCAAAACAAGAATCCCGGAAGAAAACGCTCGTCTACTTAGAGACATGTCGCGCCTCCATGACCCCTCGTTTCGGGAATTAAAAAAATCCTGAAACCATCTCAAAAAGACCGTCTCGTCAATACGGTCCCACCTCCGTAGACGGCACTCAAAACGGACACCCGTAGCAGAAAGTACGGGTGTCCGAACACCGAGGGGGCATAACCCCTGGGGCTGGACCGGCCGGTCCGCCCGGCCTGGGCCGGCCCGCGGCTTAGCCGCGCGGGCCGGCCGCAGACACCCGGTCCCCGCGCAGATAGGCCACGAGGACCTGTCGCAGCCACCGCGTGAAGACGCGCGCGGCGCGAGTCTTCGTCGCCGCACAGGGGTCGCGCGACGCGACCCTGGGGTCGTCGCTCCCTGGCGACCCGCCGGCGCGCCGAGCGTCCCGCCGGACACCCGCGGACGCCCGCCAGACACCCCCACCGACGCCCCTGCCTCGCCTGGACGCCGCCCCCCCTTGCGCTGACCAGACGCCGCGACACCCCGCTGTCGCGCCCAGCTCCTCCACCGGACACCAGCGGACACCCCTGCCGCGTCGTCCGCCCTCGCCGCGCCGCCGGCCGATCCCCCCATTTCCAACAATCTTCAGCGATCATCCTTGAGCAGCTCGGGACTCGGAATTGAGATCCGAAAGATGCTTTGGAAATATAATTTACTCTAATAAGAATTAATGTGCTTTGATAAAAAAATTTATGAGGAAACGACAGTGCAAAACGAGATCAAATTAGGTACGGGAATAGAAAATGCAACGCAACATCCTACCTCGCGGGGCTTCGCCCGAAGCTTCGCGATGATCCGCCGGAGCTGTCTCGCCGGACTCTCACCGGAGATGGAGGAGGAGGAGGGAGAATAGGGGCTGCCAGGGGAAAGGGGAATGAGAGGAGGGAGGAGGGTGTGTTAAGCGTTTAAATAGAAAACGCTTAACCACACGCCCGTCGGCCCGGACCCAAACTCTCAACAGGGTCGAGGTTAAGCCTCCCCTACGGTAAAAACCACCTCCCGAGCACAACGGCAGTCTCGGAATTTTAATCCGAGATCCCATTCAAAAGTTATAAAATTTAACGTCCGAAGCCGCTAAATTACAGAAACGCCCCTGGGGCCATTTTTCACAAACGGCCCGCGCCCGTGAAACTTATACCCCTCCTAGGGTAAAAGGCACATTATGAACACAACGGTGCCCTAGGTTTCCCAATCCGAGCCACCGTTTAAGAGATACCTGTGTTTATCCATTAAACGAATTAATTTAATTTATTTATCCGTTTAACGTTCCGGGAGCGGGCGAGGGGTCCAAACATCCCGCGCCGACATGTTTTATGTCATTCCTAGGGTAAACACCCCATTCCGGACCCATCCATACACTCGGATACCTGATCCGGATCACGGTTTAGGAGTTATCTCATTTATTTTGCATTTCCACTGTGAACGCACTGAAAATTTAATTCCGGCCACTCCGGGGCTCGGAATCGCACGCCGTCTGAAGGCACTGCTCTGGAATATCATCAAGAATATTCCAAATTATTTCACAGAAAAAACCAGGTTCTTACATCATTCCCTCCTTCATGCTTTTCGTCCTCGAAAATCAAAACTAGGGAAGAACACAGGGTACTAAGCCCACAACTGGCTTTCCCATCCCCAGAAGAACCCACGCACAGCTCTGCGTCACCGCACACAGACCAAAGGACTGATCTGTTCACACTAGGTCGGCCCTTGCCGACGTCGTGCACCCACTCCAGACTTTAGGGTTAGGGAAAGGCGGTAGGGTACCTCGCCATCCCTTTGCATGGTCTCAAACGGCTCGAAGGCCCTCGGGGGTAGCTCACCTCCCCGGTCCAACCTCTACGTTGCACGCCGCGACTGGAATCACCGCCCGCACCTGAAACAAGGCCCGGTGATTCCCTCCTTCAGAATATCCATATGGTGAAACAGCCAATGATATCTAGTCACGCAACGTTCCACAGTCGATGCTCTCTTACACGCTCAAAAGGTGAAAGAGTCAACACCATCGACTAAAGGAAAAGGTCTCACGCCTTTTTCCTTACCAACTCAGGGTTACACCCGACGCCCTGCGTCACCCTGGTAACACATCAAACAAGGAGAAGGGAGGGAAGAAGATCACACACAGAGTCTAACAATTCTACTGCACAAAGGTAGAAGAGATGTAGAGCATACCTCTTATCTCCTCATGCTCTGGAGGATCGTAGACATCCAAAGCTCGCGGCTGCCCGTGGTCCCAACTGTCAGCTCCCGAAGCCTGACGTGGACCCCCTAGTGGTGATGGGAAGACCTCGTAATGTCGTCCCCCACTACCAGCTCCTCCCGCTCCTCTGCTATTACCACCTCTCTGGGTACTACTCCAATCACAGTGCTGCCTCTGTCATGGTGGTGCACCTGCTGCCTGCCCGAAGCTCCCAGCAACTCGGGTCGGGCAATCTCGTTCCATGTGACCTCGCCCGTCACAAGCATAGCACCGACTCTCTCTGGGCGACACTAGTGCCCTCCGGTGCCACTATGGTGTATGACCACGCCCCTGAGTCCGGTTGTCAGAAAGCCACCTACGTCGAGGTCTTGCTTGTCGGCGCCCACTAGCTGCGGAAGACATCTCAGCTCCAACGTGTCTGCTGCCACCACCCACTCCAGAACGCGACAGGAATCCCTCTGTCACCAGCGCCTGCTCTAGCACCCCGGCATATGTGGAAATTCCCAAAGGTACTATGACAGAATGAATCTCTCTGCGGAGACCCTGCTCAAACTTCCGCGCTCGGAGGTTGTCGTCACGGACCAAGTTCGGGTAAAAGCGTGCATGGTCTGCAAAACTAGCCGCGTACTCGGCCACCGTCATCCCTCCCTGCTGAAACTACAGGAGCTCCTGAATCCGAACGGAGCGCAAGTAGGAGGAGAAAAACTCCTCACGGAGAAACAACTGAAAGTCATCCCACGAAAGTGACGACTCATCAAGAAGCTGAGTCACCAGACTCCACCAACGCCAAGATGCTCCACGAAAAAGGGTGGCTGCCAAAGCCACTCTCTGATCTATCGGCGTCTGCACATGCCTGAAAAGGTGAACCACTGCCTCGAGCCAAACCTCTGATGCCTGAGGGTCTGGCTCACCACTGAACCTCAGCGGTCTCTGCCGCTGGAACTCACAGAGCGCGCGCAACCTGCGCTCACGCTCAGCCTGCTCTGCTGAAACTGCATGCTGCTCAACAGGTGGGGGTGCTGCTACCGGCCCACCCGGAAAAGGGGCTCACACGATGGGTTCTAGACTGTGGCCTCGTAGCTCATAGGGTCGTCGTCATGAACCAGAGCTGGTATCCTGACTGGCTGTCCTCGCGGAGACATCCTGAAAATTATCAAGGAGTGCCGCGGTCAGATGAGCATATATGTATATACCAACAACAACGATAGGGAGCTGAATCAATAAGGACAGTCTAGACTCATTCCTATGTGATGCACAACCAAATTTCCTTGCAACAAGTGTCTCAGAATACCGAGTCGACAAGCGGGTTATCAAGGTCCTAGTGAATGGATACGTCGGCCGCCGCACCATCACTGGACTCCCTGGCCTGAGAGCTGCTCTCGAGACACGTTAACACTATTTCCCTATATCCCAACCAATTCCTTTTATTTTAGGGATGTCTGAACAGCGTCCCATGGAACAAACCACCTCTGATACCACTTTGTCATGACCCGACCCTACCCGGGCTCGAGCCGCAACTACCCCAAGCTCGCCTCCTTAGGCCAGGGGCTGGCGACCAGCACCGAAGGCACAACAACTCGGGGAGGCCTTTGCCTAAGCACCTGTACACACACACGCATTAAACTCAATGCAACAGTGCAGAGTAAAAGTAAAGACAAGCAAAGAAAAGGAAAGGGAAATTGCTATATAAATACCACAAAGTGCATCGACCTCTACAAGTACAAAGTACAAACTGAAAAGAAAGGGGAAAAACACGCACCCAACCAAAAAGTGCCACAACCCGGCAATAGGTAAACAAAAGAAACTGCTGACAGGTCTCCCACCTGGAACCCAGCCATGACCACCACACGCGGTCCAAGCTCCCATGATCTTACGCTCCACCGAAATCACGCTCCATCTGTCCGTCATCTGCAAGGGAACACCAAGTGCGGGCAAAGCACAAGCAGGGGTGAGTATAAAAATACTCAGTAGGATACCCCGAAGGCTCAAGGGAGAAACAAAGGAGGTACTGAAGGGTGAGCAGTAGAGCGAACAGGAAAATTAGAGTAGTATAACTGAAAGTGAAGTAAAGAGTCCAGCTCAACCCAACAAGAGAAACGTAGAAGACTCGTCCTAACAGGAGGAGCTAGGAACGGTGAGGAGATGCACTTCTCGTCGAGCTTTCGCTGCCTATAGTAGGAGAGTAGACTCATACCACCATGATAAGCTAGACACGGAAAGCATGTGGCATACCCCGCATGTCTTCGCCTCTCCTGGAAGGAGAGTAGCCAAACCCAAGAAGTGGGTACCAGAAACAAGGTATATACATATGTATGCTCTGTCAAGAAGCCCAAACAAACTCGTAATGGGATCTCCGTCCCATAGCTCAGCCCAAGAAAGAGTAACCAATAGTCCCAGAAGTAACACCATCAATTCCCAGCATCCCGCACGTCTGCCCCGAACCGCAAGCCAAGGGGCTCAATCACCACACCTCGACACTATCCGCTTTGGGCGGCACTGACTCACCCGCACTGTTTTAGGTCGCATCACAAGGACGTGTCTCAGTGGGGGAAAGTGATCCCCGTACTTGAGAGTTTTGGGGGAACGTCAACCACAACTGGTCACTGCCCCGCAGTCGAGAGGTCTGCTCAAAGTCGATAGGTGAGCCCATGCCCAGCCCCGCTGGAGGATCCCGGGAAGTCAACGGGTTCCCACTACGGGGATACCCGGTAAGTCGACGGGTGCCTCACTGCCCAGCCCTGTAATAGGGTAGTCCACTAGAGGGCGACCCGGCTAAAGTCGGCGACGGGACCACTACCCAGCCCAGCTGGAGGTAACCCGGCATCGGGGACCACTGCCCAGCCCAGCTGGAGGTAAGCCCGGCATCGGGGACCACTGCCCAGCCCAGCTGGAGGTAAGCCCGACATCGGGGACCACTACTCAGCTCAGCTGGAGGTAAGCCCGGCATCGGGGACCACTGCCCAGCCCAGCTTGAGGTAAGCCCGGCATTGGGGACCACTGCCCAGCCCAGCTGGAGGTAAGCCCGGAACAGCTCTGGACGTCCCTGCTGGATGGTACTTCTCGGTAAACACCACTATACTGGCCATCCCTGCTGGATGGTAACCCACTTGCGAGGCCTGCTCGAAACCACCTCAGCTCTACTGAAAATAACCTCAGCCCTGCTGGAACAACCTCCTGGGTAGAGGATCGGTGCCCGCGTAAAGTGTTGGTCACAAAAAAACCACATGCTCTACCAGGGAACACGGAACAACGGGAGAAACTCCACAGGCCTCAAAAGGAAATCCCGCTCCAATCTGCTGAGTCACTGTCGAAGAAGACCGAGACACCTCATCCCAGAAAGTGGGGAAAAACACCCACGTTGTACGAACACCTGCAGTCGCAGACGGTGTCGCAGTCTGGTGAAAGGGCACAGTACTGAAACCCCTCACAGCCAAATAAGTAGAGGGACCAAACCATCTCTGCTGGCCAAACCATCGAGCACAAGACCAGGGGAGACCGCTCAGCCCTGCTGGTCAGACAAAAGAGCACCAGGCCAGGGGAAACTCCGCCCTGCTGGTCAAACAGACAAGCACAAAGCCAGGGGAACACTCCACCCTTTTGGTCAAACAAACGAGCACAAATCCAGGGGAAAACTCCACCCTTCTGGTCAAACAAACGAGCGCAGAGGGACCCTCTACGTCGCGAGAGGTCAAAGTACGTAAAGCAGATCACGGCACACACGTGGGTCCCACACGACGTGTGGCCCCAAGTCAACCCAACTGAGCGCACAAACATCATCAGGTACCAACAACCACATGTACCTCCAAGCGCTCCCGTATACTCCCGGAGTATACCTCATTCTAGCCCAAAGGCTATCGTGCACACGGCACCCAGAGTCAACACGAAGGCGTGACGTAACAACTCCACTCAAAGGCCTAGGCACGGCCAACCACTTCTCGTGAACCATTTGTATCACTTTCCCAAGAGTGCGCGATCACACACCAAGGGTCCGCTACAACAAGGTAGGGCGAACCACCACTGGAGCACCTTCCACATTCCACATTCAACAAGATCGTGCAAGAGGCTCCGCACAACCCAATGGATTGCACCGTTGTAATCCTCGAAGAAAAACACGCGAGATCGACTACTTACTCGCCTCAAATGGATACCTGACGAAAAAGTCACCAACATCGCCTCACGCCCGAACGACGTCCCGTGGTCCCGAGCCTCGGCCCTGAAAACAGTCGGGTGCATCACACCATTGTAATCCCCTCGAGAAAACACATCAAAACCACTACTCACTTGAGTGTAACGGATATCCGGAGAAAAATGTGCATCCCGGCGCACCGCACACGAGCAGTTCCACGTGGGACCCGCATCCCAGTCCCGAAACTCAATGAACGGATCGCACTGTTGTGATCTTCTCGAAAAAGTACACGAAATGGACTACTCACTTGTCCAAAACGGTCGCCCGGTGATAAAGCTGGAAATCACCGTCAACTCCCAAAACGGCCCTCGCGGGGCCCGCACCATCGTGCGGAATTACAGCGGGCAGATTGCTCCAACGCGTTTCCCTCGGAAAAACACCCAACATTGACTGCTCGCACGCCCCGAACGGACGTCCGAGGAAAACGTCGCTACTAGCTGCACGCAGCTCAAAAGACAGGCCGCGGGGCACGCGCCTCAACTCCAGCCTCAACGCCTGGAACCGCACTGGAAACCTCCGCCTCAGTGCCAGGGTCACAACGCCGCTGACGGCGCTCAAAACGGACGTCGGACGCGTCCGCGCCGTCCAAAACAAGAATCCCGGAAGAAAATGCTCGTCTACTTAGAGACACGTCGCGCCTCCGTGACCCCTCGTTTCGTGAATTAAAAATTTCCCAAACCATCTCAAAAAGACCGTCTCGTCAATACGGTCCCACCGCCGCAGACGGCACTCAAAACGGACACTCGTAGCAGAATGTACGGGTGTCCGAACACCGAGGGGGCATAACCCCTGGGGCTGGACCGGCCTGGGCCGGCCCGCGGCTTAGCCGCGCGGGCCGGCCACGGACACCCGGTCCCCGCGCAGGCAGGCCACGAGGGCCTATCACGGCCGCCGCGTGAAGACCCGCGCGGTGCGGGTCTTCGTCGCCTCACAGGGGTCGCGCGACGCGACCCCGGGGTCGTTGCTCCCTGGCGACCCGCCGGCGCGCCGAGCGCTCCGCCAGACACCCGCGAACGCCCGCCAGACACCCCCACCGACGCCCCTGCCTCGCCCGGACGCCACCCCCCTCAAGCTGGCCAGACGCCGCGACACCCCGCTGCCGCGCCCAGCTCCTCCACTGGACACCCGCGGACACCCCTGCCGCGTCGTCCGCCCTCGCCGCGCGGCCGGCCGATCCCCCCATTTCCCGCAAACTTCGGCGATCATCCTTGAGCAGCTCGGGACTCGGAATTGAGATCTAAAAGATACGTCGGAAATAGAATTTACTCTACTACAAATTAATGTTCTTTGATCATAATTTTGACGAGGAAAAGACAGTGAAAAACGAGATCAAATTAGGTACGGGAATAGAAAATGCAACGCAACATCCTACCTCACGGGGCTTCGCCCGAAGCTTTGCGACGATCCGCCGGCCACCACGCCTCGCCGGAGCTGTCTCGCCAGACTCTCACCGGAGATGGAGGAGGTGGAGGGAGAATAGGGGCTTCCAGGGGAAAGGGGAATTAGAGGAGGGAGGAGGGTGTGTTAAGCGTTTAAATAGAAAACGCTTAACCACCCGCCCGTTGGCCCGGACCCGAACTCTCAGCAGGGTCGAGGTTAAGCCTCCCCTAGGGTAAAAACCACCTCCCGAGCACAATGGAAGTCTTGGAATTTTAATCCGAGATCCCGTTCAAAAGTTATAAAATTTAACGTCTGAAGCCGCTAAATTACGGAAACGCCCCTGGGGCCATTTTTCACAAACGGCCCGCGCCGCGAAACTTATACCCCTCCTAGGGTAAACGGCACATTCCGAACACAACGGTGCCCTCAGTTTCCCAATACGAGCCACTGTTTATGAGATACCTGTGTTTTTCCATTAAACGAATTAATTTAATTTATTTATACGTTTAACGTTCCGGGAGCGGGCGATGGGTCCAAACATCCCGCGTCGACAAGTTTTATGTCATTCCTAGGGTAAAAACCCCATTTCGGACCCATCCGTACACTTGGATCCCTAATCCGGATCACCATTTAGGAGTTATCTTATTTATTTGGCGTTTCCAATGTGAACACACTGAAAATTTAATTCCGGCCACTCCGGGGCTCGGAATCGCACGCCGTCTGAAGGCACTGCTCTGGAATATCATCAAGAATATTCCAAAGTCTTTCACAGCAAAAACCGGGTTCTTACATTACACATCTTATAACAGTTTTATAAGAGAATTATTAACATTAATTAAACCCCAAATATTCAATTATAAAAAAATAAGAATGCATAAATTATAAAAAGGTCATAATATTTATAGGAAGATAAAAAAATTATGTTGATATCGAAAATATTTGTAACAAAATTATCATAATACATATAAATTATAAACAATATATTATGTAATATAATTTTTTCCTATATAGAATATTTTTTACTGAAAATAGTAACATAAAATCATCTATGTAGCCTAAAATTAACATAATGAATTTAAAGTAAAAATAATTTTTTCTATATATAATAGATGCTATATAATGATATGATATTCTCAAAGAAATTAATTATATACCTTTTCTATACAATAACTATGTGTGGTTGAAAAAATGATAAATTTCAAAGGGTTATGAATTATTTTTTATATTTTTAATTTAATTTCATAATAAACTAAATAAATTTGGACACATATTTCATTAGGAATGAATATGCAATTGAAAAATCACAAATATTTTCCAAAGGTAAATTTATTGTGTTGTTAAGGACAAGTTATTTTGAATATTTTTTCGTGTTAATCTAATGAAGTATAAATTTAAAATATATTTTATAAATGATGAAATATGGTATCTTAGATTATATTTGTTAACAATTAAAAAATATTATAAATTTATTATGTTTGAAGTTATTTTAAAAGATAAACCTTTTCAATTTGATGATGTGACAAAATGTAAGACATTTAATATATAATAAGGATTAAAAATTCCAAATTTTTTTATATTTATTGATTAAATTTTTGAAACAATTATATTTAAGAAAATATGAGATGGTGAATTACACTCCATGAGAATAAATGTTTACAAACTCTGTAGATTAGAGGGTGGTATGTATTTTTTATACAGATAATTTTTTCTGGGAGAAGGGAACCCTCTTTGAAAGAAATTAAAGGATTATAAACACATATCAAAGAAAGTATATTTTTTTGATATATAATCATCTGAAATTCAATTTTTTTATTCTATTTTATGATAATTATTATTGTAACTATGTAGTAATATTTCTGAAATTCTGTTGATGATGATACCTCTTGATAAAAATTATGATACCAATAAAAAATTAATTGATTTTATATGAATCCATTAAATTCAATCATATTTGTTAAGTTTTAATCCAAAATAGGGAATCTCATATAAATCATGTGTGCTACTGTTTTTTATTTTATTTAAAAGTATAAAAGTGAGTTAGAAATTTAAAAAAGAGGATTTTCTTACTACATCCTGTAATAAATGTTAACAGAATAAATTATACAATATTTTAAACAATTATTTCACCCCCTATATGATTTGTATTACTTTTTTTCTCTATTTTTAAAATATCATCATTATTATTAACCATTACTAAGTGGTTGAGATATCACCCTTATCTATATTTTATTATTTCTTAATTATTTCACAATAACCATTTCTATGGGTATAAATATTGAGTATGACATGAATATAAAACAATATAGTATTTAAAAATTATTAGGTACCACAAACCCTATAATTTAATATGTGAAATATAATATATATATATATATATAATGGAAAATAAACATTGGATACTTTGTTTTATAATTCTAAAATTATATTGAGTAATAAATAAATACCATCTCTGGTGATGTGATTCAATAGAATTATAGTTAATATCAAATATAGAAAAGTAAAAAACCTCATTAGAATATATTTAAGAAGAACATATGTAGTGAAAATAGGCTCTATAATTCCCCTTTATGAAATTAAAGATAATATTATAAATTTGGCTAAAATATAAATATAGTTTTATTTTAAATGAAAATTAAAATGTTATAAGAATACATAAGATGAATTAAATATTAAAGAGTGACTCAGAAACTAAATAATAAATTCAATTTCTTTTAAAAAAATTTCCCACCATATGAAAAAGAAATAATGCCAAAAACCAATGACAATATAATGGTCATACACAACACCAAACCTGTAATTACCCCGCCTCATGTAATCCTAAGTTGGTGATTACTTTATTGCATTTTTACAAGACACAAGGGAACAAACCACATAGGATCGATTAGTTTACCAGTCTTAGAAAACAAGATACTTTCATGAATCTCATATTAAATTAAAAATAAAAAAACATTCCATAAAAAAACAATATTTCATCCATGAAATCAATCAATATATCCTTCTTCATATCTCAGGGAAATGAAAACAAACACAGGGTGAGATCAGATTCTCAATAAGAGTTGGTTACAGTTTAATCTATCATGATTAAATAATTTATAATAAAAATTTTTGAGTTGATGATCTGATAACATTCCATTAAATAAACAGTATTATTTCAAGAATATCCATTCATAATATCAATATAAAAAATAATATGGATATTGGAATAAAATCCTCAATAAATGAAATTCATAAATCTATCCATTCATTAACGTTTCATTAAAGAATCAATAAATTTATCACGAATCATATGGTTAAGGCCTCAACCAAGACATCATTCTTATTTTCAAGTCCTCTCAGCCAAGACATATTACATAAATAGGTAATGTATACACCAAATACACAAATATTATGAAAAGATCATATTGTAATGGCATTATACATTGTGTGGGTACTGTAGTAAAACTATACAATATAAATGTACTATAACAGACTATACACTATGCAGGTACTGTAGCAGGTACTATTCAGTACTGAAGTAGCTAGAACTATTCACCTTGGGCCACCAGTTTGAACTTGGAGTCCTTAAGGATTTCAGGACACATAGGCCTTCAAGTCAGTAGGGCTTTCAGTCCACCTTTAAGGACTTAGAGCCACCTCAAGGCCTTCGGGCCACAGGCAGTTGCCCCAGACATACTCTAAAAAAGGAGCATCCCTAGAGGAGGATTCAGAGCATGTACACTCACCAGAGTAGATCCAAATGGATTTTTCAGAATGAGAAGATATGTCTATCCCATTGGAATGAACATGTGCTTTCACGGGAAGCCTAGCCAGACATCCATGCAAAGGTAGAGAGCTACTATCATGATGTAGATTCTGGGGAGGGGCAGTTCCTTGTAGATAGACTGGTTGAATTCCCTAAGACCTTTGGTTCATGAAATCTCTTAATATTATGGGTCATTTAATCTCTGTGCCTATAGGAATTGTAAGGGTTCCCCCTCATCCCTTGAAAGGGGTTTTATCAAAAATAAATAAAAATGAAGGCCTTCGGGCCATTCGGGTATAAACAGGCCACACCCATAACTTTCACATCCTATTAATTACTTATATATCGAATGATCTGTATAATTGATTCTCAAAATTTCTTATAAATCAACATTTATCTTTAATAAATCTAGGATACCAAATATTTACCCATTCAATGAAATAACATTTTTTAAAAACTTTTTTCAGTTGATATTATAAATAAAAATTATATAGTTTTTAGACAATTATAATAGCCTGACCCACTTTGGTCTGCCTTTCTTCTAGAAGGTCAAACCATCACAAACCCAATCCCTCCTTCAGTAGTTTAGGGGATGGAGACAAGCACCAATAATAAATAACTATAATGGGAGGATGGTTTCTCTTGTCGTTGACTAAAGTTATATGCGTCCCAAATTAATTACCCATTCTTAAAACTTTAGTATAGAATAAGTTGGGTCTGATCCACAGGTAACTATGGCATGCGTGAATTAAATTGAGTCAATACTTAATTAGGTGAAGTATGCAGAATTTTGAGTTTATTGGGTTGATTTTGGTTTTTGATTGAAACTAAGTTGTTTTACTTTGGATAAATGATTAATAGTTTTAAAGAAAACAATGGGTGAATTTAAAGAGTTTAAAACAGGAAGAAAAGACGTGTCGGGGCTATGGCAATTAAGGAGTTCATGTGCATATTGTTTAAATGGTTGTGTTGTTCATGATAATTCAATCATTCTGGATTTCATTTTGTTACGAGATTTCCTTGGTCTGGTTCCTCTTGTTTGGAATTAGAGCAGTCGACTCCTTGGTCTGGTAGTCAATGTTCTTAATTATTTATTAAGTTCAGTCCATTAGTGAATCGGTGAAATATTTCCAATGGTCATGGACGTTTTCACCATTACTTTTCTTTTGTATCGTTGAAAATTCTTCCCTTGGTCCGGCTCAGAATTCTCAGTTATATTTAACAGTGAATTAAGAAGAGTAAGATGAATTACAATGAGGAAACACAACTATATAAAACAACACACAAATTATGATCCCTTCATCCACATCCCCAACACGAGGGGTTTAGTTTCACGTAGAAAGTGTAGGAGAAATGACACATGTGATACCTGACGGATTCATCGTGTAAGCGTTGAGGTATGGTGTCGGAAGGTGGAATGGTGGAATGATGGCACCTCAGTGGATTTGGAATGGAATCAGAATGTCTCCTCTCCCCAAATGGTTTCTCACTTTGGAATCCGAAGTCCAAGGCCTCGTTTTAAAGAAAAATAAAGTACCTGGCGTGTATATCAAGTACACGCCGTTTACTTTTCGTCAACGCGTTTTGGCGCCATTTTCTCCATGGGCAGGTGGCCTAACATGTTGTCTTTGACTTTTGAACACGGTGATGCCTGGTGGTTGAGTGTACATGGTGTGTAGCGCCGCCATACATGGCGTGTAGTGTCAAAATTAGGCAACCAACTCTTTCTAGAATATCAGACACGGCGTGTAGAAATGGAACATGTCGTGTCTCCTTCAACGGCCACATTGGCGTGTAGAACCTTCTCGGCAAAAACCGATTCTAGAATGTAGTACACAGTGTGTAGCGCTTCCATAAATGACATGTTTCTTCTGCCGGGTGACATGGGCGTGTACTCCCTCCTTTGGTCTGTGTCCATGTCTGGATGTACACGGCGTGTATAAAAGTACATGTCGTGTAGTTTCAAAAAATTTCACAGACTTCCCTTGATTCATGTATTTAGCCAGAAAGCTCCTGAAAGTAAACAGAATCACCAAAATCAAAGAATATGTTCATGAAACAACAGATATTTTCTGAAAACTTGTTTTTTTTCTTCAATTATATATATGGAAATGTATGCACAAATTGGGTGCATCAAATTCCCCCACACTTAGTCATTTGCTTGCCTTCAAGAAAAATCTCAACATCTAATTAAGAGATCATATACTTTTAAAAGGAAGGAATTTAATTAATCAAAAGTATAAATGATAGAGTTACTAAGTAAAAATTCTAAAAGGCAAAAAAAATTCAATTCATAAGAAATTAAAATCATGCCTCATATATAATTCAGTTAACTATTCTCACCCTCTATCAACACATTATTCAACCCTTCAAAAATAAGCATGCCACTTGATGATTTACCTTACCAGTCAAAATCACACTTCGTATTCAAGATATTTTTATTCAATGTTATGCTCAATCTAAGGTATATACACTCTATCCATAGGTTTGTAGGATATCTTGTTCTCTACTTCAGAAAAATTGAATTACCAAAATCATGAGGGATTTAACAAAAAGGTTCGGATGTCTCTATGGATAAAGGTTGGTAGGTTTAGATGAAAATTAAATTTTGAGGCTTGAAAAAGGAAGGCTTATTCCTTTAAACAACATTTCATGATATTCAAAGTAAAGCTCACTGAAAATGATTCCTTTACAAGCTCAATCAAATGCTTTTGTAATCGTCAACATCCTCCTTCGGCAAGTAGTGTTCATGAACAAATAAGCATAAGGTCCCCTTTTTGTTTTTTTGTTTTTTTTAAACAACATAAGGGAAACACTTATGAATACCATGAGTATATTTTTGGAACCCATTTTGATCCAAATAATCAAGAGGCACTCCCCCACACTTTATTCCATGGCTGTACACAAAAATATTCCATATATTGCCAACTCCCTCTTTAAAGATCAAATGAATAATCATGCAAAGTTTAAAAATAAATAGGGTAGGAAGGGAAATAGGCTTGTAATGTGTCTTCCTATAAAGGTTGCTAATGTCTTATATGGGCTTAACAAAGATTAAATGTATGGTAGGTCTCAAAATAAAGGGGTTGAAACAATCCAATGCCTCAATCATTTTAATGTAATTCAAAAATTTCATCATATTTCGAAAAGAAAAACTTGCAAATTCTGGTAGTGATGCATATCCTAAGAATCTCTCAAGAAATAGGGTATTAGAAAAGAAATATGAAAAAGGGTTTAGAATACCTCTCAGGAGTGGAAAAATAATTAAGGGACAATCAGGTCATGATATGTATATAAATGATTATCCTAATCAATGTAATGTAATCAAGGATGAAAAGTTGGAATTGAAACTATATCAGCAATCATTTTAAAATACTTAAAAATTAAAATAAGCATGCAACTTTTCCAAAAGTTTCTACTGATAAATCTAGCATTTATAAGAATGATTAACCAAAATTGCATTACATTTACAAATATAGAATCTAATAATGATGTCTCCTATATTATTTTAAGGGAAAAGACTAAGGGGAAAGAGATAGATTCTCCCCCACACTTATTACGGCACATGGCCCACCAAGTGAAACACTAAGGTAAAGGGTGAGCAAGGGTGAGATATGGGGGAAAATGAGGGAAAGCCGTGGAAGAAGTAAATCCAAAAAGAAAGAAAATAAAAATGGAAAAATACTCCCCTCATGAAAAGTGATGCCCAAGGCGCCCTATAACCGTACCTGTGACTGTCGAGAAAAAGGAAAATTGCAAACAAGCATAACATCACAGCACAGAAAATGAAAAAAGAGATATATAAGAGAAATAAAATTGTCACTAACATGGGGTCGCCTCAGGGGACGACACATCTAGTACAGAATCGTCCGGTAGAGATGGCACATGAGGTTCTGACTCTACATCGGGAAGGGGAGCTGGAAGTAGGAGCCGTAGGTGCTGCACTTGAGGTAGGAAGCATAGTAGCAGGTCCTGGCCCGGCAGAAGTGTTAGAAGTAGGGCTCACCGTAGTTAGCAGAATAGAATCTGTGGCATGCGCAGGAGATGGCGGTGGAGCAGTAGCAGAAGGGCCAGGAGCGGAGGTAGAGGCTGGTAGCTGAGGTATTATAACACCAAGATGCTGAGCAATATGGTCCAACAGATGCTCCGTGTGGTTCTGTCGGTCGTCCAAATGAATCAAATGGAATTCCATGGTGTCCTGTCGGCCAATGATATGAAATAACTTCTACTCCATCGTGGCTAGGCGGAGGGAAAGGGTCGGATCAACCGAGGGTGCGGGGGTAGGTGGGATAGGGGATGGGACGGAAGAAGGAATGTCCGAAGAAGTGGGGTCAGTAGGAGGTGGGTGAGGGGGAGAAGCTGGAGGGGGAGGGGAGGGAGGAGCAGATTCATTAGCTGGGGAAGGGGGGTCACCTGTGGCTGGGATCGAGCCTGGTCAAGGATTTAGGCACCCCCCTGCTTCCGGACCAATCCCATGAGAATGATCATGAGAAAGTCCATCCGCTGGGGTAAACATAACAATTCATGAGGTAAAGAGGGCTCTAATACCCCTAAGTGGTGGGCAAGATGGGTGGTGTAAAACCCGCCATTCCGGTTGCCCTGACAGCCAGTAAACATGGAGTGGAAATAGAATGTGGCAAGATAGGGGAGGTCCAGGTAGTCGTGCCAGATGACACAGGTAAGAAGCTCCATGTCACGGCTGGTCACGACCCCCATATCCTCATGGCAGGGGAAAAGGATGGTGCTGAAGCACCGGTGGGCAAAGCGAAGGACGGGGTCAGCTATAAGAGTGCTCTTCTAGTAAGTGGGGGAGTACCAGTGGTCAGGCCCAGTGATCTCCCGCCACATGGAAACGAGTTCAGAGCGCTCGGGCCGGGTTAAGGCAGAAACGGGGGGTGGGGTGATAGGATGGGGGTAGAAGTCGCATCCTCGGCCAAACTTTGTCATGGTAAGAGAGAAACGTTGGCCGCCTAGCCGGAATCGAACTACGGGTACCGCATCGCTAGGTGTCTCTCGGTACTCCGCTCCATCGAACTCAAACGAGGCCACAAACTCCAAAAATAAATCATGGAACAAAGGAGTATTGACTTGGAAAATATCGAGGAGTGAGGTGTGCTCGAGAAGCACCTCCAACTCCTCCCAAATACTGAGCCGCTGTGGAACGTTGTTATCGAGGTACCAGCCACTTAATGGTATCGGCTGACGAGAGAAGCATCGGAACCTGTCGTATGCGAGTTCGGTGACCGGGAATACCGTGCAGGGATAGGGAGCACCTGCAGGTCCCGGACCAGGTGCTGGTGTAGCAGCAACGTCTGTCTCTGTAGGTGGATCTGCCGAAGTAGAGGGTGGATCGGTGGAAGGTGTGCTCGAAGAGGGACCAGCTACTAAGGACGATAGCGCGGGTAAAGTGTCAGCTGGTGCAGCAGAAGTAGGAATGGCCTCATCTGAGGGAGTGGGTGGCAGAAGAATGGCCAATGCAGGGAGCTCAAAGACCGGAGCATCGAGGCCCGGCTACATAGGTGGTCGGACTCGGATCTGATGATAGCTGGACCTCTCGCCCTCGGTGGCGGAGGCTGGACGCTTCCCTTGAGAAGGATCGTGATCTACCATATCCTGAAATATAAAGAAAAATAAACAAAACAAAAGAAAAAGAAAAAAGAAAGAAAACAAAATAAAGAAAATGTGAGAAAACTGGAAAATAACTATACACGGTGTGTACTCCAGAGTACACGGTGTGTAGTCAAAATATATATTATCTCGTGTTCTCTGGATAGACACGTCGAGGGTGAAAAATAGACCATGTAAAAGGACACGGCGTGTACCAAACCTACACGTTGTGTTCACTCAAAGTGCAGGTGGTCGTGCGGTACAAATGAGACAGCCATGTCGTTAGCAGTTCAAAGAAAACAATACACGTCGTGTAGGTGAAGGACACGGTGTGTACTGCACACGAAGAACATGGTCCTGTAGAGGGTGAGACACCGTCCGGCTAAAGATATAAAAGCCACGGCATGTACCGAACCCACATGCCATGTTCTGGAACATGGGGTGACGAGCCATGATATATGCCACACACGGAGGGGATAAGGGAAATGGTCTACACGGCGTGTACCAAACACACACGTCGTGTATGTAAACATGGTGTGTGAGGCCGTGTACAAAACGGTCACTCGGACACGATGAGGAAAAGGACATGGTGTGTACCGAACATATACACCGTGTCTTTTCAAATTTCAAATTATTTTGTGTGTGGTCGTGTATAGAAGTACACAGCGTGTGTTCTTCATTTCGTGGCCATGTACAGGAAGAAGCCGAACGGTCGGCCGATCCAATAAACACCCTAAACAAGTCTAAAAATTTGAAATAGAGGGTGCAGAACGGCATACCTTGACCGAGGATCACAATGTGAGAAGAATCAGAACTTGAAACGCCCTAAATTGACGGAGCTGGCAAAGGTGGGTTTGGGTGGCGTTCGGGAGAAGAAATGGGAAGAAAGGAGGAAATGCGGTGGTCGTGCGACACGGTCTCAAGCCGGGTGGACTTCGGCTTATATAGTTGCGGTACATGATGTGTATGTTTGGACTACACGCCGTGTATTCCGAATTTTTTTTTTTGAATTATATAAATAAATATAATTATTATAGTAAACTATATAAAAATTATTATTAATAATTAAAATAAAATAGATATATCTACAAATTCTATTATACATAAACCTGTACATGATGTATATCGGGAAATACAAGCAGTGTATTTTAAAATTAGAAAAAGAGTATTACAACCTTTGGTCCGGTGCTTGGGGCGGGATTCGAACCGGTGATCAGCCGTTCCAAATGAAATCCATCAACCACTGGAGCAAAGGTTGTTATGTTTTTCATATTTATTTTATATATATATTTATTCTATATGGCCTATACACACAAAAATAAACAAAATCATGGCGTGTGGTTTTTATTTAGGAAAGGATGGGGTGAAGCAGAGAGATTAGCACGATTCAAAACCAGGTCTTTTGAACCTGGTGCCAAGACTTTGTCAATCCGCCAACTTCACCCGCATGTAATTTCTTATTTTAAAATATTTTTTAATTTATTTTTGAAAAATCATAGCGCACACGGTGTATATCAAAGTACACGTCGTGTGGTTTTATTAAAAGAACAAATGATGGAAATGGGACGGTTTTCTGGATTCGAACCCGAGCCCTTTTGGAACCGGATTACAATTCTAGCCAACCATTCCATCCCCATCATGGGTTTTATTAAACACACATATATATAAATATATATGTATGAAAAATACCACACACGCCGTGTAAATAAAATGAGGAACCCCGTGCTGAAGGTAGGTCAAGAGGATTCGAACCGGGGACGGTTTTGAATAATCTCTAGTGACTTTTCCATTGGCACCAACATCGTCCTTGATTATTTATTTGTTATTCTATAGATTTATACTATTAAAATTATAAATTTAAAAGATAAGTACATGTCGTGTATATAAGTGGGACACGGCGTGTATCCTCTGGGTTGCCTCCTAGGAAGCGCCTTTGTTTTATGTCGTTGGCTCGACCTACTTACCTTACTTACTTGAGGGGTATTGTGGACAATGTTCCCACAATGTTGTCTATAGGATGGTAAGATTTCAACAGCTGCCCATTTACCTTGAATGGTTGACCATCTTCTCCATAAATTTCTACCGCTCCATGATGGAATACACAGACAATGTGGAATGGTCCCGACCAGCGTGACTTTAACTTCCCCGGGAATAAGCAAAGACAAGAATTAAAGATAAGTACCTGATCAGTAGGTTGGAAAGACATTCGTGAAATCATCCAGTTGTGAATGGCTCTTGTCTTCTCCTTGTACAACATGGTGTTCTCGTATGCCACTATTCGGATCTCATCTAGTTCCGACAGTTGGAACTTCAATTTCTCTTCAGCTGCCTTCAGATCAAAATTTAGGGCTTTGATGGCCCAGTAGGCTTTGTGCTCCAATTCTAATGGAAAATGGAAGGGATTTCCATAGACAGGGCGGAATGGGGACATTCCCAATGGTGTTTTGAAAGTAGTCCGATATGCCCACAAGGAATCATCTAACTTATTGGACCAGTCCTTCCGTGAGGTGTTCACTATTTTCTCCAAAATCTTCTTGAGCTCACGGTTGGAGAGCTCTACATGTCCACTGGACTGGGGATGATATGGTGTAACACCCCGAGATTTTATGAAAAATATTCTTTTTAATTTCATTAATGTGTTGTGTTGTACGCTACACCAAAAGGATCTTTCACAACACGCATCCTTGACTTTCCTTTCATTCCACGTAATCGCGACCTTCCTTGATAGCGTGTGTAGTACGCAATACCGATTTTTACTAAACAACGATATGCTATTAAAATATTATTAAAACTAGCCGTTATGAATAGTAATAACCACTTTTTGAAATTTTGTAAATTCTATTTTTCAAAATGGACTTCATTTTTGGATTCGGAATATCGAAATTAGCTTAGGGTGAAATTTTGGTACTTTTCGGATAACTTTCATATTCTGATGAATAGTGAAAATTACTAAATTTTAATTAAAAACAACTTTTTTAATAGAAATAATTAATAGTGATAAATTATTATTTTGAGTGGTTTTAAAGTATATTTAGAATATATTTTTACAATTTAATACAATGATGGTCATTGGATGTAATTTCACATTTAAACCACTTATAAACAAGTTTCAATCTTTTGATAGATATTATCTCCTAAAAACACGCTATTTGTTTTGACGACGGGAATTAATTTTTAAATTAGTTAATGCAAATGATATGTTTTCAATTTGGTAAAATAGACATCATTTTTGAGTTCATAATATCAAATATAGCTTAGGCCCAATTTTTGGTATTTTTCTGAAAACTTTCAATTTTTGATGAATAGTGAAACCACTAAGTGGTAGTTAAAAAAAACTGAATTTTTCATGAAACTTAATTTTACCGCTTCTGTGAGTGGAATTTCGAAAATCCGAGAGACACGGTTAATATCAAGGACTAAAATGTGGTTCAATGAGATGAAAATAATTTTTGGTGAATAGTAACTTTTGACTTTTTTACCACGGTTAAAAGTAAATAGGGTAATTAAGGGTAAAAATGATATTATTATTACCCTAACACATGTCCTAATTCTATTGGATAAGTTTAATTCGACCAAAAACAAGCTTAGTAATAAAATATGACCATTTAGGCCCACTTGGATTAGATTAGGACATTTATTATTATTTAATTCAAAGAAGAGTTAAAAGAGTTAAAATCAAAGTTTATTTAATAAAACATTTTTAATATAGGGTTATACATAAGATAAATTCTACTATAAATATTAATTCGAAATATAATAAGATTTCCTACATAATGATATTTTATTTATAATTTTTAGACTTTACATAAATAAATTTATTTATGACTTAACGATGATGCAGTAATTACCCTTTTAAGGAAATGTTAACATAATTGATGTTATAAATGCTAAAATAAATGTAATTTGAGACTTTTTATAAATTCCACTAATTTTATAGGTTACTATGATATATTAGTGTTGATTTAATCAACTTGGTTCGAACATATAATTCTGTTATGACTTTCACAAAAATCATATATCAAATAGTTTCAAAATTGACACAAAATTGTTTTTAAATCAAACATTATATTATTAATTGTTATTTTATTCCTAAAAATCTAAGGTTCGGCCAAATGACTTAGATAAGGATATATATATTAATAATAAACAATTTGGGGTTAGTTTGTCATGTTATAGTAAGTGTATTAACCATATAGTGTAAGAAAACAAAAAGACACGGTAAAAGTTAAATTATTTAACTTAGAGTTAAATCTAATTGATAAGGTTAAAATAATAACCTAAACTTGTGTAAATTCTATTGGATGATAGTAATTCTACCCATCCCCACCTTAGCCTCGAAATAAATCAATTTGGAGCTATTTAAAACCGAACTTGACTTTATAATAAAATAATATTTTTAGTTATTCCAAAGGTGCCTCTCTCCTCCCTTATAAAAGGGCACCTACTCCCTCTCTTACTCACACAACTTTGAGCCTTCAAGCTTGGCCAACCCCTGCCAAATTTTCCTCTCCACTTCCCTCGCAACATCCTAGAGGTTCTGGTCTTCCTCAAAGACCAATTTTAGTGCCCTAAAAGGAGGTCTCAAAGAATCACTTCAAAGAAGAGGTAATTTTCGTTACCGATTCTTTCAACTTTATTTCTTCTTCCACTTCTTCTTCTTAGGTTGTTTCATTATTAAGTAATAACATTGGTATCACTCATATACTGATATGTTATTATAAGTATGAAACAACCCTATTTCACCATCTATCCATCCTACGGAAAACAAAATCACCGCGAGTGCGTAAGTACGGAATACCGTCTCCACGTCGTGGTGTAATCTGTTTTTCCACCAACACCTTAAATGGATGGGTATTATGGTGTTAAGAATAACTATACATAGTTATTATAACATAATAATGATTCTGATATATTTTATCATCCACTCCAATTCAATTCAATAATTATGGAAATGATATCATCGCTCGTGCGTACGTACTGACTACCGTCTCCACGACGCGATTAGATTCATTCTCCATGTTAACCATTTAAGAATGATTATAAATTATATATAAGCAATAATAATGAAATATATGACATTATAAAGCTACTGGATTTATGTATATATGTATGTCATCTACTTACTTCCATTCAAGATAATAAGGAAAGGAAAACAGCGTTCATGCGTACGTACGGACTACCGTCTCCATGAACGGTGTGTTTCATTTCATTTATCTATCTATTATATATATATATACTGAATATATATGATATATAAATCATGTTTTTTATTCTGAAAGTAATTAAATCATGATATAATTAATAATAATGTCATGAACAACAAGTCCAAACACCTACGATAAATGAAACGATTTTACCCAAAACGCTTCTTTAACCTGGAATTTACAAAAGAACGGGTAATATAAAGTCATAAGTGAACCATATATGATATAATAACAATGAATATTATTCTGTAATAAGTTAGTGAAATTATTTAAATCATTATACAGGAGTTTCGGATACGTAAAAAGCATATCGGACATAAGGTAAGGGAAAATATCACAATCTCATTTTTATCCGAGATTGTTTTTACTTTGGCATTTACTGGGGTGCATTTTATCATCCACATCCATGTTCCATCAATATGTAATATTGTTTCCATCCACATACAATAGTTTTAATCCAATTTTACCCTTTGGTGAGTTTTTAGTAAAGAATATGAAAGGAATCTTTTGTCGTTTTTCGTACGAGGTACTTTTTGACTTTTCCGAAAAAAAAGTACGAAGAATGTTTTTTTAACTTATACGGCATGAATGGATTTTTAAAACATTATTTCCAAGAAGCTTCCTTTATAAGTTTTCAAGTTTATTTTTAATCAACTTCTTTTAGTTTATAATTGTATGACATGTCAAGAAAAGAAAAGTGTTTTTAAAGTAGAAAGGATATTTTCCTCAAGAATGGAGTTCAAATGTTTTATCAAAATTATTTTCCATATAAGATAATATAGGGTTCTGTTTTTATCCCTATTATTACATTGATTGGATTACGTTGTGAGGGAATTATTTTTATGAAGTCATTTACCTTATATGATTTGTTTTATGATGTCATGATGTTTCAAGAATCCCATTTTTGTTACATGTGTTATGCGATGATGTATGATTTATGATTATGTGGCACACATAAGAAAGGATTCATTATAAGATGGGTGGGACCTATATCTTCCTCCAATGCATTGGGTAAAGATTTTATATCTCATGAGATAGACATGGCTGGAATGGTAGGTTATACCGGTTTAGTGAAACAGGACTGAAACGAGGGTTACTCGATTCAGAAAGGGACTTTGTCCACTAAGATAGTCTTGGCAATGAGTCTTGACTAACAAGAAATGATTCTCTATGATTATGTGTGTATGCCACAAAGTTTCATGTTTTAAGTTATGATTATTGTGATTACATTTCACTGCCATGATTTATCCCATGTTATGAAATTATGATATCTTTTGCAGGATAAGATTTCCAAAAGTTATGTGCTTATGTATATGATATGATTGATATTTCTTTTGTTTACCCTTACTATGCATTTGAGCTCACCCTTTTATGTTTTCTTTTCCCCAGGATATAAAGAAAGGTTTTAGGTATAAAAAAAAGAATATCTTTATGTGAGATGTTGAAGATCTTTCACCAGGAATTAGAAGATTATATTCCGAGTTTCCAAAGACACTAAACTATTACGATCCTTGTGTGTGTGTTTTTGTAATGTACTAAGTATTCCGCAAAAGTAATGTAATGTCCATGTACATCAAGATACGGGTCTCTACAGTTGGTATCAGAGGAAAGGTTTAGTCAACCTTTAGAAACTAGGATGCGATAACTTTAGTGAGATCCCTAGAGATATTTATAGGGTTTGTCTAGGGATGTCCCTAAGGATAAGTATACGTATAGGATACAGTCCTATAAAAACGGTAACGATCTTAGAATTTAACCTAAGAAGTTATATATTGAGGATACTCCCCCTTTATAATGTTGTTTTCCTTAGCATGATCTTTTCCTCTCACACTATTCTTTTTGGGCTTTAGACGATGGCTGGAACCCGAAGGAACCGTGTTGATCAATGCAATGGACAATGCAATGATTGTCCTCCTGAACAAGCAAATGTTATGGGAGATGGAGTGAAAAATCTTATTGCTATACTTACACAAGCTATGAATCATTATGGACTTCCAAATGATCAGAGAAGGGAACAATATTCTATTGAGTCCTTCATGAGGCAACGTCCACCTTCTTTTAGTGGGTCTTCCGATCCACTTGTTGCTGAACAATGGATCAGTACCACTGAAAAGATATTTTCAGTTCTTCAATGTTCTGAGCATTATAAAGTCATCTTAGCAGTATATCGTTTGGAAGGTGACGCTGATCAATGGTGGAATCTTATCAAGAATACGAGGCCAAGAGATTAAATTGAGTCCATGGAATGGGACGAGTTCAAGAACTTGTTTTTCAGTAAGTACTTCCCTTGTATTCTTCGAACAAAGATGGAAAAGGATTTTCTTGAGCTGAAGCAGAAGGATGATGAATCTGTTGGTATATACGAAGCTAATTTTACAAGACTTGCAAGGTACTCATCTGGCATTATCATCCAACCTGAAAGTAAAGTTGATCAATTTTTCAGTGGCTTAAAACCAAGTCTTCGAAGGGAATTAGCTATAAGAGACTTCAGTAGCTATGAAGAAATTGTGTGTTGTGCTATCAAGGTAGAAATGGAAGTCGGTGTTACATATCCATCTCATGGTTTTTATAAGAAACAAAAGATGGAGTTCAAGGAGAAATCTCAGAATAATGGTGAAAAGAAGATGAATGTTTCCTTATGCACAAAGTGTGGAAAGAAGCATGGTGGAGATTGTCTTAAAGGGACTAGAAAATGTTTTAAGTGTGGAAAAGAAGGTCATCGAGCAGCTGAGTGTCGAAGTAATGGGAAAAGGGTTTCTAATGATGTGAATAAAGAAAAGACTGTAGAGAACCCACCACCAACACTTCACTGTTTCAAGTGCAAGGAGATGGGACATTATGCCAATAAATTCTCTAATCCAAGGGTTAGTGATGATCAACATGAGAAACCACTTAAGGAAAAGGACAAAGGGAAGTCACATGCGATCACTATTGGCGATGTTGAATATGACAACGATGTGGTGGAATGATTAAGTGTTTATGTAATGGGATTCCAAAATAATGTTGTATATAGTATTGTAGAATATTGGAATATTAATGTTTTGGTCTATTGTGGTTTTCAATAATTTTATGGTACCGGTAACCATGAAAAGTGATTGAGACATTTTTTGGTAAACAGATGATATGAGAATAATGAAGGGATATGAAGATAATGAGATATTTGATTGTATTCATGAGATCATGATTGATATAAGGACTAAGTGATATCATGGTTTGAGTATATAGAATTTTGAGGATTTTGGTATGTGGAAGGTGTTAAATTTTAACTGCATTCATGTTTTCACTAAGGTTAAATGGGTATTCAAGAGAATACATGATTAAGGCCTTTGAATGTTTGGAATGTGACCAACAAGACATATCTTATGATATATGGGGATCAACGATGGTATTAAATCTCTGGTAATCGTTTTCACTATATTATGAGAATGGACTGCAGTATTATGGATAAGCCTAAAGATTGAAATGGATTATGTTGGACATAAGTTAGTATTGTTTAAGGATAGAATTTTTTTTCGATATTATTGATGGGATATTATAGTAGTATAGTTTTAGAAAAAGGACAACCTGCAGGACGGCCGACAGCCCATCGCTTCGGACAGGGCTGTGGGAATCGAACCCACAACCGAAATGCGACTGGCCTTTATCACCTACCATTGGCCTACAGGAAGTCCCTGTTTAGTAGAAACTAGTTTTATTTTATTAAGCGGTATGATATATGAAGTATAAGTTCATTTTTGGAACCATATACGATTAATCTAACCATAAGATGAACTTATAACTTTTCAAACCTTTTGTTTGAGACAGATGGAATAACCCATCATTCTATTACATGATCTACTAACACATCACGAATGACAAATTAAACTTCATTTCTTTAAGGGATTAACTGGAAATTGTCCAAAGAACAACCAACGGTGAGACTATACTGAAATCACGAAAGTATTTCTTCTAATTCCAATTTCATCAACTTTAGGGAAATGATACTGAAAACCAAAAATGTTGTCCTAGTGATCTTATATCCAATGAATCAGATGGTACCCTAGATCATCACAAATTTATGGCTTTGTGATTGTTGGCTTTTTCATAGCCATGTCCTCTACCACTCTCCATCAGAACATGATGGTTAGATTTCTCTTCCATGTCCATATTTTCACCTATGTTCTCCTATGTGGATACCCAGTGATTAGTTAACTCGGGTAACTATTAAGTTTTATACTTTAGTTTTTGAAGATAAGTTTTGGTATTCCTTTTTATGATGTGGGTTTCTATCAAAGAAACTTTCAAATAGTAAACCATTTATAACCCCGATGAATTTCGAGGGAGAAATTCATTTTATGGGGGGTAGAATGTAACACCCCGAGAATTTATGAAAAATATTCTTTTTAATTTCATTAATGTGTTGTGTTGTACGCTACACCAAAAAGAGCATGCACAACACGCATCCTTGACTTGCCTTTCATTACACGCAATCGCGACCTTCCTTGATAGCGTGTGTAGTACGCAATACCGAGTTTTACTAAACAACGATATGCTATTAAAATATTATTAAAACTAGCCGTTATGAATAGTAATAACCACTTTTTGAAATTTTGTAAATTCTATTTTTGAAAATGGACTTCATTTTTGGATTCGAAATATCGAAATTAGCTTAGGGTGAAATTTTGGTACTTTTCGGATAACTTTCATATTCTGATGAATAGTGAAAATTACTAAATTTTAATTAAAAACAACTTTTTTAATAGAAATAATTAATAGTGATAAATTATTAATTTGAGTGGTTTTAAAGTATATTTAGAATATATTTTTACAATTTAATACAATGATGGTCATTGGATGTAATTTCACATTTAAACCACTTATAAACAAGTTTCAATCTTTTGATAGATATTATCTCTTAAAAACACGCTATTTGTTTTGACGACGGGAATTAATTTTTAAATTAGTTAATGCAACTGATATGTTTTGAATTTGGTAAAATAGACATCATTTTTGAGTTCATAATATCAAATATAGCTTAGGCCTAATTTTTGGTATTTTTCTGAAAACTTTCAATTTTTGATGAATAGTGAAACCACTAAGTGGTAGTTAAAAAAACTGAATTTTTCATAAAACTTAATTTTACCACTTCTGTGAGTGGGATTTCAAAAATCCGAGAGACACGGTTAATATCAAGGACTAAAATTTGATTCAATGAGATGAAAATAATTTTTGGTGAGTAGTAACTTTTGACTTTTTTACCACGGTTAAAAGTAAATAGGGTAATTAAGGGTAAAAATGATATTATTATTACCCTAACACATGTCCTAATTCTATTGGATAAGTGTAATTCGACCAAAAACAAATTTAGGAATAAAATATGACCATTTAGGCCCACTTGGATTAGATTAGGCCATTTATTATTATTTAATTCAAAGAAGAGTTAAAAGAGTTAAAATCAAAGTTTATTTAATAAAACATTTTTAATATAGGGTTATACATAAGATAAATTCGACTATAAATATTCATTAGAAATATAATAAGATTTCCTACATAAATATATTTTATTTATAATTTTTAGACTTTAAATAAATTAATTTATTTATGACTCAACGATGATGTAGTAATTACCCTTTTAAGGAAATGTTAACATAATTGATGTTATAAATGCTCAAATAAAAGTAATTTGAGACTTTTTTAGAATTACACTAATTTTCTAGGTTACTATGATATATTAGTGTTGATTTAATCAACTTGGTTTGAACATATAATTCTGTTATGACTTTCACAAAAATCATATAACAAATAGTGTCAAAATTGGCACAAAATAGTTTTTAAATCAAATATTATATTATTAATTGTTATTTTATTCTTAAAAATCTAAGGTTCGGCCAAATGACTTAGATAAGGATATATATATTAATAATAAACAATTTGGGGTTCGTCTGGCATGTTATAGTAAGTGTATTAACCATATAGTGTAAGAAAACAAAAAGACACGGTAAAAGTTAAATTATTTAACTTAGAGTTAAATCTAATTGATAAGGTTAAAATAATAATATAAACTTGTCTAAATTCTATTGGATGAGAGTAATTCGACCCATCCCCACCTTATCCTATAAATAAATCAATTTGGAGCTATTTAAAACCGAACTTGACTTTATAATAAAATAATATTTTTAGTTATTCCAAAGGTGTCTCTCTCCTCCCTTATAAAAGGGCACCTACTCCCTCTCTTCCTCACACAACTTTGAGCTTTCAAGCTCGGCCAACCCCTGACAAATTTTCCTCTCCACTTCCGTAGAAACATCCTAGAGGTTATGGTCTTCCTCAAAGACCAATCTTAGTTCCCTAAAAGGAGGTCTCAAAGAAGCACTTCAAAGAAGAGGTAATTTTCGTTACCGATTCTTTCAACTTTATTTCTTCTTCCAATTCTTCTTCTTAGGTTGTTTAATTATGAAGTAATAACATATGTATCACTAATATACTGATATGTTATTATAAGTATTAAACAACCCTATTTCACCATCTATCTATCCTACGGAAAACAAAATCACCGCGCGTGCGTACGTACGGAATACCGTCTCCACGCCGTGGTGTAATCTGTTTTTCCACCAACACCTTACATGGATGGGTATTATGGTGTAAAGAATAACTATACATAGTTATTATAACATCATAATGATTCTGATATATTTTATCATCCACTCCAATTCAATTCAATAATTATGGAAATGATATCATCGCTCGTGCGTACGTACGGACTACCGTCTCCACGACGCGATGATATTCATTCTCCATGTTAACCATTTAAGAATGATTATAAATTATATATAAGAAATAATAATGAAATATATGACATTATAAAGCTACTGGATTTATTTATATATTTATGTCATCTACTTACATCCATTCAAGATAATAAGGAAAGGAAAACAGCGTTCATGCGTACGTACGGACTACCGTCTCCATGAACGGTGTGTTTCGTTTCATTTATCTATCTATTATATATATATATACTGAATATATATGATATATAAATCATGTTTTATATTCTGAAAGTAAGTAAATCATGATATAAGTAATAATAATGTCATGAACAACAAGTCCAAACACCTACGATAAATGAAACGATTTTACCCAAAACGCTTCTTTAACATGGAATTTACAAAAGAACGGGTAATATAAAGTCATAAGTGAACCATATATGATATGATAACAATGAATATGATTCTTTAATAAGTTAGTGACATTATTTAAATAATTATACAGGAGGTTCTGATACGTAAAAAGCATATCGGACATAAGGTAAGGGAAAATATCACAATCTCATTTTTATCCGAGATTGTTTTTACTTTGGCATTTACTGGGGTGTATTTTATCATCCACATCCATGTTCCATCAATATGTAATATTGTTTCCATCCACTTACAATAGTTTCAATCCAATTTTACCCTTTTGTGAGTTTTTATTAAAGAATATGAAAGGAATCTTTTGTCGTTTTTTGTACGAGGTACTTTTTGACTTTTCCAAAAAAAAGTACGAAGAATGTTTTTTTTAACTTATACGGAATGAATAGATTTTTAAAAAATTATTTCCATGAAGATTCCTTTATAAGTTTTCAAGTTTATTTTTAATCAACTTCTTTTAGTTTATAATTGTATGACATGTCAAGAAAAGAAAAGTGTTTTTGAAGTAGAAAGGAAATTTTCCTCAAGAATGGAGTTCAAATGTTTTATCAAAATTATTTTCCATCTAAGATAATATAGGGTTCTGTTTTTATCCATATTATTACATTGATTGGATTATGTTGTGAGGGAATTATTTTTATGATGTCATTTACCTTATATGATTTGTTTTATGATGTCATGATGTTTCAAGAATCCCATTTTTGTTACATGTGTTATGCGATGATGTATGATTTATGATTATGTGGCACACATAAGAAAGAATTAATTATAAGATGGGTGGGACCTATATCTCCTTCCAATTCATTGGGTAAAGATTTTATATCTCATGAGATAGACATGGCTGGAATGGTAGGTTATACCGGTTCAGTGAAACAGGACTGAAACGAGGGTTACTCGATTCAGAAAGGGACTTTGTCCACTAAGATAGTCTTGGAAATGAGTCTTGACTAACAAGAAATGATTCTCTATGATTATGTGTGTATGCCAAAAAGTTTCATCTTTTAAGTTATGATTATTGTGATTACATTTCACTGCCATGATTTATCCCATGTTATGAAATTATGATCTCTTTTGCAGGATAAGATTTCCAAAAGTTATGTGCTTATGTATATGATGTGATTGATATTTCTTTTGTTTACCCTTACTAAGCATTTGAGCTCACCCTTTTATGTTTTCTTTTCCCCAGGATATAAAGAAAGGTTTTAGGTATAAAAAAAAGAAGATCTTTATGGGAGATGTTGAAGATCATTCACCAGGAATTAAAAGATTATATTCCGAGTTTCCAAAGACACTAAACTATTACGGTCCTTGTGTGTGTGTTTTTTTAATGTACTAAGTATTCCGCAAAAGTAATGTAATTTCCATGTACGTCAAGATACGGGTCTCTACATATGGTGTCCCCATCTGATGCTTTACTCCATACTTCAACAGTATTCCTCTCATCGGTGTGTTGTCGAAGTTGGTCCCTCTATCGCCGATCAGTACTCGTGGAACTCCAAACCTGCTAAAAATATTTTTCTTTAAGAAATTTATGACTACCTTGGTTGTGTCATGAGCTGTAGCAGTGGCTTCCACCCATTTGGAGATGTAGTCAACGCAGATCATGATGCAAGCATCTCCTTTTCTGTGGTGGTGTAGTTGATCTGTTCCTCATTGATAATCCTCCTGGCATAATAGATAGGTCAGAAAATCCGATCAAGTCACTGGCCCAAGACTGCTCCCACTGCGTAGTCGCTCACATCGCACATCACCTCAAATTGTTCCTCCCAATTAGGATAAATCATAACTAGAGCTTCCACCATGCACTGCTTTAGAAGCTCAAAAGATCTAACAAGTGTCTCATCGAACTCAAATATGGCATCCTTGGTTAGAAGATTGGTGAGGGGCTGGGCTATTTTGGAGAAGTCATGGACAAACCGCCTGTAAAAACCTGCATGCCCCAAGAAGCTATGGATGGTGTGGACGGAAGTCGGTATAGGTAGTCATGAAATGACATCGATCTTCATCGGGTCCACCTCTATCCCTTTCACTGAAATTTTGTGGCCAATAACTATGCCACTTTTCACCATGAAATAACACTTTTCCTAGTTCAAGACTAGGTTAGTGTGCTCACATCGTTCCAAAACTAGCTCTAGGTTTCGTAAACAAATGGTGAATGATTTTCTGTAAACGGAAAAATCATCCATGAATACCTCCAGGATTCGTTCAGCCATTTCATCGAAGATGGCCAGCATACAGCGCTGGAAGGTGGGGGGGGCATTGCACATGCTGAAAGACATCCTTCGATAAGAAAATGTGTCATAGGGGCAAGTGAATGTGCTCTTTTTTTGATCCTCTAGAGAAATGGAGATTTGGATATAGCCGGAAAAACCATCGAGGAAGTAATAGAAGTTGTGCCCTGCTAGCCTCTTTGGTATTTGATCCGTGAATGGCAAGGGGAAGTGATCCTTTCTTGTGGAATCGTTTAACTTCTGGTAATCCACATAGACTCGCCATCCCGTGATAGTGCATGTAGGGATGAGCTCATTATTTTCATTTGAAATCACAGTGATACCCCCCTTTTTGGGTACCACTTGAAGGGTACTCACCCACGGACTATTCGAGATGGGATAGATGATGCCTGCATCTAATAATTTGATCACCTCCTTTTTTAAAAATTCCTTCATGGGAGGATTCAAGCACCATTGTGGTTGTCGAGATTTCTTGGCGTCTTCTTCAAGTAGCACCTTATGAGTGCAAATGGTAGGGCTGATTCCCTTCAGATCATCGACTTTCCACCCAATAGCGTGCTTCCGCTATTTGAGAACCTACAGAAGTGCATCTTCTTGCTCCTGTGATAGTTCTGCGTTAAGTATAACAGGAAAAGTTTGATTGAGTCATAAATACCCATACTTGAGAAATGATGGAAGAGGATTCAGTTCGAGTTCAGGCACATTTAAAATCAAAGGCACAAGTGGTTTCACCTTGTCCCATTCCAAACTATTAGGAACAACTACGCGCTGCCAATAGTGGCCACCCTAGCCATCTAAGAATTGCAAGTCTTCTAGCACTTATTCTAATAGAATATCTGGAATAGTTAAATTATTCGAAGTAAAATAACATACCAGATCGTCCCCTTTTTCGCTAAAATGGTTAACCATGGTGGACACTGCATAACAGTTCTCATTATATGACAAGGAATCACATTTGACGGCCTTGAGGAAGTTGTAGGAAACTCATTCATTACCTACCTGAAAAATAAGCTCTCCTTAGTGCACATCGATCAGTACCTTCCCAGTTTCCAAGAAAGGTCTTCCAAGAATAAGAGGTGCTTCCTGGTCATCCCCCATGTCGAGGATGATGAAATCAGTTGGAAGGATCAGCCTACCCACCTTGACCAGTATGTCCTCCAGTAGTCCTTTCGGGTGTTTGATGGATCGATCAGCAAGTTGAAGGGCTACATGGGTAGGCTTGAGCTCGTTGAGTCCCAGATTCTTGAAAACTCCGAGGGGCATGAGGTCCACGCTGGACCCTAAGTCGCAAAGGGCCTTACCAAACTCATAGGATCCAATAGTACAAGTAATGTTGAAACTACCTAGATCTTGGAGTTTGCGAGGAATGGAATGTTGAACCACCGCGAAGCACTCCTTTGTTAGTGCAATAACGCCCAAATCCTCTATCTTCCTCTTATTTGAGAGGATTTCCTTCATGAATTTGGCATATGTAGGCATTTGTGCCAGGGCCTCTGCAAATGGTATGTTAATGTGGAGCTTTCTAAACACGTCCATGAATTTTCTGAACTGGTGGTCCAGCTTCCTCTGCTTCAATCGCTCCAGAAAGGGTAAGGCAGACTTGAATGGTTGGACTACCTCCTTTTCTTTATTCTGCAAAGCCTCCTTCTACGGGATTTTGGATGAGGAGGGGTCGGTACTAGTACGTTCTTCATCATCAGGGGGTGTGGGTACACCTGGCTATGCTGATGGCTCCTTCTGTGGCAATTATTTTCCACTCCGTAAGGTGATAGCATTGGCATCCTCCTTTAGGTTATTTTCTGTGTTTCCCGACAGTGTACTGGGTTGCCTCCCTGAATGTTGGTTTGCCAGCTGGCCAATCTAATTCTCCAAGCCTCGATTTGAAGCATCCTGATTTTGGAACCGATTATCATAAGTATATATGAATTTAGTCATCAGATCCTCTAACCTTGAAGTGTTCTCCTGCTGAGGTGGTTGTTGAGCCGGTGGGGGAGGTGGCTGTCGTGGCTGCTATGGGAAAGGGTTCTGATACCCTTATTGCAGATAAAGATCCTGATGGGGTTGTTGCGGCCTTTGGTATTGGTTCTGGTATAGAGGTTGGTTGTAGTTGGGCGGTCGCTGGGGCGGAGGATTCTGCTGTTGTTGGCCCTAGTCTGTGTTCTGTTGATCTCACCATGCCGGGTTCTGGTACTGCTGGTACTGGTTAGGCCCTCGATTTTGGGCAACATAACTCACCTCGCTCGTCGAAGGGCCTCCAGTAGAACCCGGGAATTCTCTCATGATGTGGTTATCACCACAGTCGCCACATGCTGGATGGTTCGCCGCATGAACATGAGATGCTCCTTTGAGGTTCAATGCGTCGATTTTCTTGGACACAACATCCAACTGAGCAGATAAAATAGTGGTAGCGTCAATATTGTGCATAACTCACTTATGAGTCCCCCGCTCGGAGTGCCACTAGAATTTGTTGGCTAACATGTCTTCCAGTAGTTCGAATAGCTCTTCAGGGGATTTTCGCATCACCGTACCTCCAACAGTAGCGTCCATAACGGACGTGGTATTCGTGGTAAGTCCTCCGTAGAAGGTCTGGACTTGCATCCAGAGTGGGAGTCCGTGGTGGGGGAATTTTCATAACATTTCTTTGAATAATTCCCAGGACTCGTACAACGACTCAAAGTCGTGTTTCTAGAAATTATAGATCTCATTACGGAGTTTCACCATCTTTGATGGTGGAAAGTACTTGGACAGAAACACCTGGGCTAGCTCCTCCCAGGTGAGGATAGATCGTTGTGGCAGCCCCTTGATCCAGTCGTTTGCCTTGTCCCATAGATAAAAGGGGAATATGTGAAGATATATGGTGTCTTCAGACACGCCGGTGTTCCGAAATGTGTTGCAGATCTCCACAGAGTTGAAGAGATGGGCGTTCGGGTCCTCGCTGGCCAGGCCTCCAAATTGGACTATGTTCTGGATCAGCTGTATGATTGCAGGATTGATCTCAAAGTGTGGAGCCTAGATCGGGGGATGGACAATGCCTGTATCAGCTCCTTGGATTGAAGGAAGACTGTACTCCATAAGGGTACATATTGGAGGTTGTTGCTGAAGGGGTGGAGCTTGCATGAACTGCTCCTGAGTGGCAAAGTATGGTCGTTGGAAGATTTGTTGCGGTTGTCGGAGTTGGTCGTACGCTGGAGGAGGTTGCTGTAATATTCATTGGTAATACCTTGGAAGGAATTCCATGAAGCCCCCGGGTTCCTGCTCTGGTAGACCAACTGCTACTTCTGGTACTTATTCTCGGCCGCAGCATCCATGGCTGGTGCCCCCTCTTCCGTGTTTGTCATGGGTTCTGGTTGCTGGTTGTGATTTTCTGTCAATGCACGCCCAAGACGAAACAGGGTCCACTCGATCTCCGGGTCAAGTGGAACTAATTCCGAATACTCGGCGCTTCTGGATCATGTAAGACATCTAAACATACACTTTATTCTCTACACAACACAAAAATGAAAACAAAACGTAAAAGGGAAAAACAAAAGTGAAATTTCGAAATGGAATTAGAAAAGATATTTTTGATAATTTTTTATTTTTATTTTCACTTAAATCAATTATTAACACAATTTAAATATTAGCACTAAAACCAAAGATGTTCCCCGTCAACGGCACAAAAATTTGGTCTCGCTTGTCATTGATTGAAGTTATATGCATCCAAAATTAATTACGCATTCTTAAAACATTAGTATAGCATAAGTTCAGGGTTGATCCACAGGGAACTATGGCGTGCGTGAATTCAATTGAGTTAATACTTAATTAGGTGAAGTATACAGAATTTAGAGTTGATTGTTTTGATTTTGATTTTTGATTGAAACTAAATTGTCTTACTTTGGAGAAATGATTAACAGTTTTAAAGAAAACAACAGGTGAATTTAAAGAGTTTAAAACAGGAAGAAAAGACGTGTTGGGGTTGTGGTAATTAAGGAGTTCTTGTGCAGATTTTTTAAATGGTTGTGTTGTTCATGATAATTCAATCATTCTGCATTTCATTTTGTTACGATATTTCCTTGGTCCGGTTCCTCTTGTTTGGAATTATAGCAGTCGACTCATTGTTCTTGTAGTCAATGTTCTTAATTCTTTATTAAAGTCAGTCCATTAGTGTATCGGTGAAATCTTTCCAATGGTCATGGACGTTTTCGCCATTACTTTTCTTTTGTATCGCTGAGAATTCTTCCCTTGGTCCGGCTCAGAATTTTCAGTTATATTTAATAGTTAATTAAGAAGAGTAAGACAAATTACAACGAGCAAAGACAACTATATAAAACAACACACAAATTACGATCCCTTTATCCGCATCCCTAACATGGGGGGTTTAGTTACACATAGAAAGTGGAGGAGAAACGACACACGTGATACCTGACGGATTCATCGTGTAAGAGTTTAGGTAGGGTGTCGGAAGGCAGAATATTGGAATGAAAACACCTCAGTGGCTTTGGAATGGCAGAAGAATGTCTCCTCTCCAAAAATGGTTTCTCACTTTGGAATCCGAAGGCCAAGGCCTCTTTTTATAGAAAAATAAAGTACATGCTGTGTATTGCAAGTGCACACCGTGTACTTTTCGTCAACGCGTTTTGGCGCCAATTTCTCCATGGGAAGGCGACCTAACATGTCGTCTTTGACTTTTGAACATGGATACGCCTGGTGGTTGAGTGTACATGGTGTGTAGAACCTCTATACACGACATGTAGTTTCAAAATTCGGCAACCAACTCTTTCTAGAATATCAGACACGGCGTGTAGAAATGGAACACGTTGTGACTCCTTCAACGGCCACATGGGCGTGTAGAACTTTCTCGGCAACAACCGCTTCTAGAATGTAGTACACGGCATGTAGCGCCTCCATACACGACGTGTATCTTCTGCCTGGTGACATGGTCTTGTACTCCCTCCTTCGGTATGTGTCCCTGTCTGGATGTACACGGCGTGTATACAAGTACACGTCGTGTAATTTCAAAAAATTTCACAGACTTCCCTTGATTTGTGTATTTAGCCAGAAATCTCCTAAAAGTAAACAGAATCACCAAAATCAAAGAATATGTTCATGAAACAACATATATTTTCTGAAAAAAAAAATTTATCTTCAATTATATATATGGAAATGTATGCACAAATTGGGTGCATCGGAGGAATTTTCCTAATTAACCTACACACACACCCAGCCATCTCCATATAATAGTGCAAAAGAATATAAAGTAAAATTATAACATCTATAGATAAACCATTAAAGAAATAAACACTAGTGAATACATCCAAGTACAACAGAATAAAACCAAATTGTAAAGGGGAAGAATAAAAACCCAACAAAAAATGGATCTCAAGCTGAAAAAACAAGAAAATAATGAAAATTGAGAGAGACCTTCTCTTAATATCTAAGCTCAACCACAGTACATAGTAAACTCACCCAGGTATCACTATGATCCACTATAATCATTTTTTATCTTTTCATTATCTACATAAGGCATGTCACATCTGAGAACATCCCATATAGGGTTATTATATACATACTGAGTAGGACACATCATAATTGAATGATAACGATAGAGAGATAATATAATAGTTATCTTAAGTAAAAGAGGTAAATGAAACCAGTTAGATAAACATATATATACTCAAAAATAAATCCAAATGAGAGTGAAAGGGGGTCTCCATATCATAGCCCATCTGAAGTTTATGAGTAATCCTAAAACTCTAAAAGTCTAACATTGATCCCCTACATCAAATTCAAGCTCACAAGAATATTAATTTAGGGACCTGCACCTTGGAACTGTTCTTTATAGAGTAGGGAGTACACATCTCTCATGGAGGACCTACACCCCACAATAGATCAAAGATGGGGCAGTACCACTATGTAGGTAGATAACTTGTTCCTTTTGTAGTAAGGGGAGTATTTAACTTGGCTATATATATAAATGAGAAACACATTCCCTAGTGTGACAAGGAATTATTGACCCCAATATCTCTCCGATATCTAGAGAAACCCGCACCCAGGTATCATAGGGGAGTAATATCCCCAGAATCTCTCTAGTAGCATGGGGAACCCACACCCTAGTGAGATAGGGGATTACCGACCCTATAATTCATCAAATAGAATAAGGAACCAATTTATTTATTGTTTGGTGTTCTATATGAGTATATATATTTGTGCATGATTAGTTTCATTTACCTATTGATTTGGTTTGATCTAACTATATTTTTATCTATCTGTCACCCACTTTCGGTTTTGTGGTGTCCTACATAGTATGTATAAATTAACCATTACATGGTATTTTCCCACATGTGTCATGTGTTATGTAGAAAATATATATATTGGTAGTGATTATGGTGGTTCATAGTGATACATGTGGTCATTGACCACATACGATGGTTTTTCTTGGGGATTATGAGTAGGTCTCCCTCATCTTTCATTATTTTCTTATTGTTGTCTAGTTGGGACTTCATTTATGGTTGGGCATGTATTCTTACCCATTACACATTGTTTGTATTATTTTTTACTCTGATGTGTCCCCTAGAGTTTATTGCATTCATGGTTTTTCTCAATATGTTACAGTCTTTACTTTATAGTCATCTTCACAATTTCATGGGGATGGTTGGGTATGTGCATAAATTTCCATTAGGAAAAGGCCTCATATTATAGTTATAACATCTCGATGCTTATTTATATTCCCTTACATATTGGAGGTGGTATAAGGGTTGTTATGGATCAACCTTCTATAGGACAGGTGGGCCTTAGTGGCTTGTTTCATTGCATAGTGGTATCAGAGGTGGTTCGTCCACAGGATAATGTTTCTCTATAATGACTTGATCCGCCAAAGACATCATGGCCTGTGGAAGGTTGAATCATCATGACCCCAATACCACCTCCTATAGCTGAGGGCCTGGTGATAAGTGTTGAGAATACATAACTATAATGGGAGGAATTTTCCTAATGAACCTATACTCAAGCACCGAACTATATCCAAGAAATAGTGTAAAGGAATGTAAATTAAATATTGTAACATATAGAGATAAACCATGCATGCAATAAACTCTAGGGAATTCATAAAATTACAAAAAACAATGTTTAAATGGGTATAATACACACCCAACCAAAAATGAAGAACCAACCTGACAATAACTAGAAAATATTAAAAGATAAGAGAGCTTAGCTTCTAATCATTATATTTGACCACCATACGCAATCAATGCATCCAGGTATTAATGTTCTTCACCTTAATTATCACCAATCTATTTTTCATCTACTTAATACATGAAACGTTCAAGAAAAACCCATGCAGGGGTGAATATATATATGCCTAGTGGGACAAACCGAAACTGTATGGGAGATATATGTAGATATACAACTATAGTCATCTCAGCCCAAATCAAGAGGGATAAAAAACCCATTTGATACACATATATATACTCATCAAAAAAATGAGAGAGAAATGGGATCTCTATATCACAGCCCATCCAAAGTCGATGAGTATTCCTGCATGTCCAAAATTCCAACACGAATGCCTGACATCAAATTAAAACTCACCAAATTATAAATAAAGGTGAGCTTTCCTCACAACTGTGCTTCATATCAATGGGAGAATACAAATCCCATGGAGGACCCACACCCCATTAGAGATTGAATATAGGGGAGTACTAATCTGTATGTAGAGAACCCACACCCTGTAGTATTAAGGGGAGTATTGAGATGGCCTATATAAAGATATGGGGAACATGCGCCCTGGTGTGACAGGGGATTACTGACCCTAATATCTTTCTAATATCCTAAGTAACCTACTCCCTAGTGTGATAGGGGAGTATTGACCCCATCATCTATCTGGTATCATGGGAAAACCATTATATTGTGCTATAGGGGAGTACTGACCTAAACATTTAATTGATGTAATGGGGAACCCCTTTCCCTCCCATTTGAGTTTCTTGATGAGTATATATATGTTTATCTAATGGGATTCATTTGTCTATTTCTTTGAGATGATAAAAATATTTCTGTATCTCTCTGTTCCTCCCTTTCGGTTTCGGGGAATCCTTCTGGGTATATATATACTCACCACTACATGGTTATTTCCCTCTAGGGTCATGTATTATATAGATGATAGATAGATCAGTGGTGATTATTGTGGATAATAGTGATACTTGGGTGCATTGACCATGTACAGTGGTTGGAGCTATGGATTAAGAGCAGGGATCTTTCATCTTTCATTATTTTCCAATTGTTGTCAAGTTGAGAATTCATTTCTAGTTGGTTGTTTATTCTTCCTGTTAATACTTGGTCGTATTTTTTTATACTTTTATGTATTTCCTAGAGTTCATTGCATGTATGATTTATCTCTATACATTATATTCTTCTACACTATTTCATGGATATGGGTGGGTGTGTGTATACATGTTCTTTAGGAAAAGTCTTGCCATTGTAGTTATTCCTACACAGGGCTTGTTGCTAGCCCTTGGCCTATTAGAGGTGGGATAAGGGTTGTAATGACTTAGAATTTTATAGGCCAAGTGGACCCTGATAGGTCAGGTCATTACAAAAATATAAAATAATTCAAAATGATGTTATATAAATTCATGATAGTTAAAATATGGACATGGAGGAGAAAATAATTTCCAATAAAATGATGGAGTATGATTGGGAATGTGATCATGATAAAGTTAATGACCACAAAATTATAAATCATTATAGTTTGAAAGAACACCATTTATTTATCATAAATAATTCTTTCAATAAAAGAAATTCGCTTGAGGATTAGAGGTTAAAATTGAAGTGAAACATTAAAAATAACATTCCTTAAATATTTTGAAACATTATGGTAAAAATGAAGTTATAAATCAATTTTGATATTATTTCCATTAATTTTAAAAAATAATACCCTTTAATTTTATTATATTTTAAATAAAAATTCTCAATATATTTAAAAATATAATTTCGTTGAAAATAACCATAGAAACATGTAATGAAATATTCAATTAAAATATTTATCTTATTGTTAGAAAAATCTTTTCATTCGATAAAACGTAAAAACAAATATTTCCATCATACATGTGGAAAACAGTACAAAATTACCTTGTTCAAAAAATAAAAAAATAATAATAATTTTAGAACCATGAAAATGAATTCAAATATGGTTCAAAATAGATATAAATAGTCATTTCTTCATATAAAATTTCATTCTTGAAAATATTTTAAAGAATCTAGATATGGAAGACAATTTCCATCTACCAAAGAGGAAATATGGTTAATTTTTTTTGAAAACTATTTTCTTGGTAGTTGTAAGTATCGAAGAAATATATAATTTTATTAAAATAAAAAAACCACAGAAAATTCAGAATATATGAAAATAGTATGGGTCAAAAGAGAATATATCATACATTTATTTCAATAAATATTTGAACCTAAAATATCGTGATTAAAAAATGTGATTATGAAATAAATCCTTATTGTTTTGGTAGATTTTGAACACATTAAAAGAGAAAAAATAAATAAAAATATTTTTAAATCATTAATAATGATTAATTCATTAGATAATATTTAAAATGGTTAGTATGTATACCACATCATATAAATTAGGTGTATAATATAAACTTGTCTAATTGAGGTGGAAATGAGAAAAAATTACCCTTACCTTGGATCTCCTCATAGTATTACATGTTTGATCCTCCAATATAATAAATACTAATTTATTAAATACTTGATTTATAACAATTTTCACCTATATTAATATTTTTTGCGATATTTTATAAAAACTTGAAATCTATTGATTGAATAGTTCTTTCTAATGTTGACCACTTAATGTTGTTCGTTTAATTTTCTCCAAAATTAAATCAGTATATTGTCAATGGATAGATGAGTTATAAAATTGTTCCATAATGTAATTAATGTTAAAAAAATTATTAATATAATTTTTATTCATTATATACAATTTTATAACCATAAATGCAAGGTGGTAATAGAAAAATGAATCGCATTTCATTGTGGGGGTGGTTGCCCACATGTACACACGAGAAACACTATAATTTCACATTGGATAGAAGAAAAAGAATTTATATGATATATTATAACTAAAATACATAATTTTTTTATTAATAAATTTTATATTAACTAATTTCACTTTTTTAACTATCCACTTAAAGTGATGATGAAAAACAAATTATGCCATTTTATAGAGACAGTGGGATATACGTATACAAAAGAAATGTTTTCATATTCCATACAATGGAATGGAGATGAATAATTTTTATGCCTTAACAATAATAATAATTCATTATATTTAATAAAATTATGTTATTATATGATCATGGTTATAGAAAATTTGAAGAAGGTAGAAAAATAAACAAAATGAAAACACTCAAATAAGGGTAACACATATTCTTCAAAAACCCATTATTGTTTCACAACATAATTATTATAGGTTAGTATTTTGATGATATTAGTTCCTATAGGTCATATGGAGGATGGATTATGTTATATTTTTTCAAGTTAAACCTCTTCAAACCCAATTTAATTTTAACTATGATAGATTAACTTTTTACAATGATAAATCATTTATGTAACCAAAAACTTTTGAATTGTAACCAAATTTTTTCATGATAATTCAAAATATGTAATAAATTTCACCATATTAATATTCTATAGGTAGGATAAATTAATTTTAATATAAGACAAAAAACGCATGGAAACCATTTTTAATAAAATACCTTATTTAAGGGTAAAAATAAATTTTAAGTAAAATCATATAAAAAATATGATTTAGGAAAAAAATATTAAATAAAATGAATGTTTTTACACATTTTTAAAATTAAAAAGGTTAATGGAACCTTCCAAATGTACCATTAAATTCAAATACCGAAATATAGTTTTAAATTTGAATAAAATATAACATATGTTCACAAAAGTCAAGCATGGGTTACCAAAATAAAAATAATGTTTTAAACTAAATTTTTTAACTTCTTAATCATTCATTCTATAGATAAAAATGTTTTAAAATTTATTAAGTCATTTATACATCAAAATAATGTTTTAAAAGTGAATTTTTTTAAAAAAATCGTTATTTTCTCTATTCACCCAAAAAAAATTATTTCTAAAAAACTAAAAAATAACCCTAAGATAATTTTGAAATTATTGAATTGAAAATGATATAAATTATCTCAAAAAAATTATAAATGTATCAAAAATTAATTGTAATATCCACATAAAAACCATTTTTGAAGAAAACATATTTCTAAAGAATAAAATGAAATTATTCTCATTACTTGCATAATACCATAATAAAATGAATATTTATTCATTTAATTGGATATAAAATATAATTATTTTATTATAATTATTTATCAGTGTAATTAATTTAAACTATTCTGGTAAAAATAAATTTCACACATAAAAACAATTTTATAAAAATTATATTTGTTTGCTTCAATAGATTTTATCTTAATTTTCAACAAATTAATAATAAATTTATGATTGATTATTAATTTTAATAATAAAAATAATTATATATATATATATTATAATATGATTATTTATATTCAAACCTGACAACCCATTATCTAGGTTCTGAGAGTCATATTTAAATATTATTATTTCATAGTTTGTTTAACATCGAGTTTGCATGTGGTATATGATGTCCAATATAGTGTTACTTTAAAGTGGAAAAATAATATATAATATTAGGGTATTTAATTTCCCCTCCTTATAGAAATTTCATCCTCAAAATTTTAACTCTTTTTTTCTAAGTTGAATATACAATGACATAGTCATAAATTTGGAAATAAATTTTATCATGAACTTTAATTTCTATGCTAATACCGTGAAATATATTATCCATATATATCTATATGGATCATAATCAAAAATGATTTTTTTAGAAATTTACCTTAGAAGTTGAGTGTTAATTTCCTCATATGACTCAATATATTTTCCATCCATTTTCTCCAATTTTAGAAATTCCTTTACAATTAGCATACAAAATATGATAAAATTTTCTTCTTTTCTTCTCATTTTATGATCATTATTTCATCATTTTTTGTTAATCATCTTAATAATAAATATTTCTTCATGCTTGGATCACTTAAATAAACTTGTAATTGACTATAAAAACCCCTAAATGAAGAAATTTTTTTCCTCCTATATAAAATTGAAATGGTTAACCCAAAATAAAATAATAACCTATATGAATAAACCTTTATAAAAAATAATATCCAAAATATTAATATTAAAAAAAATCATATTTAAATCAACTCAAATATTCTTGATGAAATTTTAACTCAATAATTAGAAAAGTTTGATCATTTATTAATTCAAAATCATTCCACTATTTTATACCCCAATAACATTTATCAATTAAATATTTATATTCACTCATTAAATATTATACAATGTGATTTTTTCCAAATAAACTACATCAATATGCATAAAAATTCACCAAGGATAATCTTTTCATATCAAATATTAACCTTAACAGACATATATACATTCATCCAAAAGTATTTTCAGAAAATTACTTTTCAAGGTGATTAATACCATTCAACATATGTTTCAAAAGTAAATTGTTTTGGAATTTTACATACAACTGAATATTATTTGAACAATACATAGATATTTTTTCTTAATACTTATACAAAACTACTGTTGATAAATAACCCCACGTCAAAATAACATATTATCTACTTTAACCTTAATTAACTAGAATTTAAATCCCTAAATGTTTTATATATCCATGGGGTATATTTTTTTATTTCCTTTTGTCTTAGAATGATCAACTGGTATTTCATCCAAGGAGACAATATTTTTGGGAAAAGAAACATCCTAAAATCAAAATTCATAGTTACTATATTTTTAATATAACTCTATTTCCTCTAAATTATTCAATAATTATTCTTAATTGATCATAATGATCTATATAATACTTAGAGTATCTTTAGATATCATCAATAAATACAAAAACCCAAAATTATAAGTTTAATCCCTATATTTACCATGGGTGTTGATTCCCCTTCTTCATTTAGGTGTTATTTATAAAAAATGGCTCACTTAATTAAACCAAATTCATCATGAATATTAATATATAGAATAAAAATCCATAAAATGTTCTCAAATTTTATAAGGGATTTTTATCATTCTCATTTTAGCTATGTTAATTCAAAATCTAATCCCCAAGGGTCTAACTAAAGTTTCTCTAATAGAACTGTAACATCCCAAACTATAGTATCCCAAAGTAGGTGCTTAATTTTTTATATGTGTTCATGATAAAATATATTAATCCATTTATGATAGGTCAGTTTAGTTGTCTTAGAAAACTAGATACATAAATGGTTCCCATATTACATTGGAAATATAAAAATAGAATAAAAACATTATTTCATACTTTAAATCAACCAAAATATCCTTTTTCATATCCTCAAGAAAGGAAAATAAATAAATGGTGAGCTTATATTCTCATTAAGAGTTATGTATATAAGAATATATCATGTGTAAATAATTAAAAATCAATACAATTGATTTGATAATAAAAAAACATTTAATCTTGTCACTAAAATTAATTTCGTGAATATTTATAGATAATATCAACCCATAAATTACATTGATAATTGAAAATGAATTATCAATAAAGGAAATTCATAAATTAAGACATTTATTTTTTAATTTTTTAACATGCTATGGTATGCCCCATTTTATTTAAAAAATGGAAATGCTTTTTTTAATCTAAGTAGAGGGGAACCCATTATATGGCCTATAGGCTAAGGGTTGTGAAGGCCTAAAAAGGATAGCCTAAAGTACCAAGGAAAATATGCCCATAATAAGCTCTAAGGCCCAATACATTATTTGTACCTGATCCACCACTATTTCCCCATTATGTCATGCACTCTCTTGTACCTACTTCTACAGTCGTAGGTCACCCACCCAGCCAATGAACAACCCTATAGAATCCATCCTTTCCTGAAGCTTATATTAAATGCATAATAATTTCCTTAAACATTCATTCATGGGGCCCCTACCATCTAACACTTTATGCCAACCCCCAGATCAGTGTCTCACCTAAGGTAATCCTAATGGGTCTCTCCCAAGAAACCCAACATCCCACTAAAGTTATGTCAGGAGCACCCCTACCAAAGAGTTCTTATCAATACGTTCCAATATTAGACCTTCCCAAATGCCTTGAGGTCATCCCCTACCATCAGTATACAGACGAAACCATTGCCTAAATGTGGGTTAAAGGGGGATTGACCCCCCCCCCCCCATACACACACACTTTAATCTAGTATATAAGTCTGGTGGACCACTCATCCACTACCATAACTACAATCCACCCACTAATAAACCTTTTATCAAGGTCTCATCCATTTTATCATAAATCATACAATAAAAGCCTCATAAAATTAATTTTTTATATTTTCAAGGCCTCATAACTATAACATCCTACATAAATAGGTGAGGTATACACCAAATACCCAACTATTATAACATGATATTAAATCATCATCCTATACATCATACTAACTTGTTTTGTTTCATAATACCAATTGATTCATCAATGGGATGTTATATAAATAAGTAACACCATTCACATTCATTTCCTAATAAATCCTTATATATTTAATGATCAATACTATTAATTTTCAAAATTACACATAAATTGACCTTTATCATTATTGAATCAAGAATACGTACTATTTCCCAAGTAAATTAATTAACATTATAAATAAAAAACCATTAACTGATGTCATATAAAAAAACATATATTGTTGGAAAAACAAAAATGTGGGGGAAATAATTTTATATAAATCCATTGTAATAAAAATATATACATGTAGAATAAAATAATTTCCAATCAAATGATGGAGTGTGATAAATAATTTGATCATTAGAAATTAAATTTCCAAAAAATCATAAATTAGTAAAGAATGAAATAAGAAAATCCATCCATCAAAAAATATGGTTTATAATTAAAAAATTGAAAATTAGAGAGTAAAATATAACCAATACTATAAAAAGGATAATTCATAAATCTTTTTTAACTTTGTTGTAAAATAGATGTTATAAATCATTTTTGAAATTTTTCTCATCCTAATAAGATAATAATATCCATCACTATTGATAAAATATAAAATAAAAACTCCCAAAATATTTAAAACACAATTTCCTTTAAAAATAATCATGAAAACTTGTAAAATATTATTCAATGAAAATAATGATCATGGAATTAGGTAAATTCGTTCATTCAATAAATACTAAAAAATCATGTCTTTCACAGTTTTGTTAAAAAGTCAAAAATCACCTTGTTCAAAAAAATAATAAGAATATTAATCTTAAAGCACTAAATAAAAAGTCAAATATTGTTGAAAATTACTTTAAATAATCATTTTATCCTGGAAAATAACATTTTAAATAAAATAAAACACATAGACATGGAAGTGAAATTTCATCGACCAAAGAATAAATAAGGTTAGTTTTTTGAAAAATCATTTCATGGATTATTTTAAGTTCCAAAGAGATTAAAAATTGGATTAAAACATAAGAACCACATAAATAAATATAATAGATGATTATATATTAAGTTTAAAGAGAATAGATCATATCAATCGATCAAAGAAATTAAAAAATAATAATCTTGATTAAAATATGAGATCGTGAAATAAATCATTACTACTTTGGCTGTTTTTAATCCTTTTGAAATAGAAAATATTAATAAAAAACTATTGATACCATGATTAAAAAGTAATTCAGGATATAATATGTAAAATGGGTAGTATAAACACTATATAAAATAAATTAGTTGTATAATATAATATTGTCGCATTAAAGTGGAAGTGAGACAAAATTACCCATATGTGGGGTCTCTACTTAATAATACTTGTTTAATACTCTAGTATAATGAATTCTAACTTATTAATAAATTTATTGAGAATCTTTTTCAAATATAATCTATTTTTATGGTTATTTTATAATCATTTTAAATCTAATCATTGAATATTTATTTCTTACCTTAACCACTTAAGGTTATCCATTTATTTTTAAAAAAAATCATCGGTATATTGTCTATTGTCAATGGATGTATTAAATGGTTACATCATTTACATAAAGTTAATAATTACTTTATTATAATTTTTATTCAATATATAAAACTTTATAATAATCCATCCATTATGGTAATATAAAAACGAATCACATCACTTCATGGAGGTGGTAGTCCACACGTAAACAATAGCGGCATTATAATTTCTCACTTGATGGAAGTGTAAGATGTTAAATGATATTTCATATTTAAGTAATTATTATTATTTCATGAAAATAATATATATTCCTTAATTCCACATTTATAACCATTGATGTAAGTCAGTGATGAAAAATGAATTACACTGCTACGTAGAGATGGTAGGTCATACCTATGGACAAGAAATGTTTTTGTTTTTCATAGGATATAAAGGATATGAATAAGATATTTTCCTCCAAAATAATAAAATTTATTTTTATTTAATATATTTATGTTATTATATAATCAATTTTATAGAATATTTGAAAAATTTAGAAGAAGAAATATAATGTAAACACTCGGTTTAGAGTTATACCTCTTCTTTAGAAATTAACAATAGTCTTTCACCTTAACACTTATAGGTAGGTATTTTGATGAGAATATATAATCAAGTTAATGGGTAGTATGTTTGGGAAGGTATTTTCCTATTTTATGGTTAAGATAAGTGGATAAATAGGTGTGAATAAGAGATGATAAGTAGTACTCTTTTATAAGTAAGGGGATTGGTACTCATTAAATTATTAAATGTTTTAAAATATTAATTGTTCTTATTCATGGTCAAGAGGAAACAATGTAGCCCAAACTAATAGATATGATGTGATAGGTTTTAAAAAAACAACTAATAAAATTTAGATATATTTTGGAGACATTTGAATCCTTATCTCTTTATTAAACCCCTTTAAACCCAATTTAACCTTTACATGATAACTAAACATTTTACCATGATAACTTGTTTATGTAACTAAAAAATAAGAAAACCATTAACATGATGATTCCAATTTTGGAGCCATTTCTGTCAAATTAATGTTCTATTTGTCTCTGAAATTAATTTTAATATAATAACATGAAACTCTTAAAAATATTTTTTAAGGCAATACATGATTTCAGTATAAAAATAAGATTATAATGAAATCAAGTAAAAATTATATTTCTATAATTTATTTAGTTATTTAAATAAATTTTGGTTTTAACATTTTGTGTTAGGAAAAAATTGAATGATTCCTTTCAACCAAACTATTAAATGAAAATATCCAAAAATAGTTTTTTAATTTGAATAAAATATAACTTGTGACCACAAAATTCATTCTTGAAGTCACAAATACAAAATAATGTTTTAAAATACATTATATAAAAAATTAAACACATATTTTCTTGATCCAATGTTTTTATATTTTATTAATTCATTATTACCTCATAAAAATGTTATAAAACTGGTAGTATTTTGAGAAATATATATTTTCACTATTCACTTAAAAATCAATTATTTCTAAAACATTCTCAAAAATTAGAAATAAGATAATATTTAAATTATTATTCTAAAAATTATAGGAATATTTTAAAATAAATTCTATAAAATTAGAAAAAAAATTAATTATAATATCCATGCACAAAATTCAATAAAAACTATTTTTGAGGAAAATGTATTTTTTGACGAAAAAGATGACTTTATTCTCATTATAATACTAATAAATCTAATTAAATGAGTTTTAATTCATTACATTGGATATACAGTTTACTTATTTTATTCAAATCATTCATCAATATAAATTAATTTAATCTAGTAAGATAAAAATACCAAGAACACATAAAAAAATTTTATAAAAAATATCTCTTTTAACATTAAAATATATTATCTTCATTTCTAACCAATTAATAATAAATATGTTATTGATTATTTATTTTAAAATGTAAAAAACTTATTTATATATATATATATATATATATCATAATATGATTATTCTTATTCATATCTACCAACCCAACAGTTAGGTTATGACAGTCATAATTAAATAATATTATTTCATAGTCTTTTAAGCTCAAGGTTGTGTGTGGTGTACATTGTCAAACATATTGTTTGTGGAAAAGAAAATATAAACAAAAATATCAAGCAATTATAAACCAGGTGAAATTGAAATTTTCTTTAAATGTTATCATTGATATTTTATATTTGATATGGTTTATGAAAATTAAAACTATCACAGTGTAGTTACGTAGTGCCTATCAATAAGTATTAACTATCTTGGAACACTTCATGAGGTAGAAAATGTAGTCTATTTCCCTACATTTTAATCCCTTCACTAACCCTTCACTCCTCTCCATATTCTTAGAATTTGATGTATACCCTAAGTTTAAATTATATGAGGATAGTGTCCTCGTAGTTTCAATTTCTTCCCTGGAGTTCACATAAGACTCTATAATGCTAAATCTAACATTGGTGGCAAAATTAAGAAAGAAAATACATTCCATTAATTCCTTATATATATTATTGTTTGATCATTAGATTCTAAAAGAGTGGGTGATTATAGGTATTTAGAATCTAAGGAACTTCTTGATTAGATTCGCATCTGAAGATGGCCTAATTTCTTCCGGGGAGAATGCTCCGCACGTTGTTTCTAGTTTTCATTTTTCCTCTTTTTTGGTTGTTTTACTTTCACTTAAATCACGATACACCCATTATGGCGATTTGGATATCTCTTCCCAGCCACCACTTACTGTTTCAGAACCAACAATCCTTCAATTGATTTGTGACATGGTTGGTCAGTATCTTTTCTCTGACCAGTGTACTTGATCTATCTTTAATCGCATTTCTTAGAGGATCTAAATCGATGTTGATGTCTCCAAGAGATAGAGGGATTTTATTAGCATCAAGAACAAAGGTGAGTTACGCTGGAATAAAAAATTCTGTTATGAATCATGGGTTTTATTTTATTAATCATGAAGACATATTGGTCATGACTCTAGTAGTTTCCAGAAAATAATGCCTTCAAATTATCAGGAGGTTCCCCGTCAGGAACCTTGGTAGATGGTTATCCCATTTAGTTCAAATGGAAAGATGAATTGAACACACTGAACACTAGGGAACTATTCAATTCTCCTAATGAGGAGTATATGTGGACGGTTGTGGATTATCCTTCTTCTGTCATCAATAAATAAGTTTTAAATATGGATATAGAGCATAAAATTTTTAACATCTTTGATCAAATTAAGCAGGAATTGGATGGAATTAATTTTTATAGAGATGTGAAAGTCGGTTCATGGGGGGATGAGGGTAAACTCGAGGTATTGAAAAATATCATAAGTAACTCCTCTCAGGATTATATGAGTGTTGACTTTGAACGTCCAAAGGGGGTTTCAGTTAGGAGTATGGTGAGAGTTGTTCAACCAACTACAATAGGTATGAGGCCGGAATGAAGGGTGTAGCAGATGAATATTAAATTGGAAGAAATATTAAGATTTGTAAGTGATTTGAAGTAATATAAATAGAGGGGTATACTCATGGAAAAAAGTGACTCTTCACTAATGGAATAACCCTATGTGTAACAAGAAGCCTATGTGTTAGAGATAGATAATGAAAATGATGTATTTTTCTCATCTGATAGTGCATAGGAAATATATAGTAGAGAAATTTACTGCCTGAGAATAAATAAATGGATAAAGGAAAACATGATTCTAGTAGTTTCATCCTAACCAAGAGGAAAAAAATATAAAGGAAGGAAGGATTACTCCTTCTGGCCTAAACCAATGGATTCAAGGTCATCCAGTAAGAGAAAACACAAGGAATGTAATGGTGAACTAGTAAATAGTGGTAATGAAGGGGATCTAAGTATACACTATGGGGAATATATGTTGTAGGAATCCATACTAATTAAGGACTCTCAAGAATATTCTAACATGATAGTTGAGATGGTGATTCTATAGGACACCAATGATGAGTAGAGGAGTTGGTTTAAAAAAAAGAACTCATTTTGATGAGAGGCTTTAATGATAGTAAAATTAATTTGGAAGAATTTATACAAACATGGAGAAGCTTGCATCTCACTTCGAATACCTAATTAAGGATGACCCGGTAAGAAAGATACATGTCTTGAACTAGTATTTATATAGTGATAAAGTGTATAATAGGATTAATCACTTTTTTAACAGTTATGTGATCTCAATTGGGGCATGCTATGTTGTGGTAATGAGGTGTGGTGTTTGGGGTGGGTGGAATATTGGTGTGATCCATATTAAGTTGGTTTATTCTATGAGGTTTCTCACTCATCCCCAAAAGTGGTTTTATATTTAAAAAATATTGTGATGATCTAATATAACTAAGGTTTGTTTCTATCTATGAATGAAACTCAAAAAGTCAAAATCAGCAATTAAAGGATTTATTAAATAAATTCCTTCAAAGGCCTTTAGTATTTAAAATTTCATGAGAATATTTTTGATACAATGGTATCTTTCATAAATAAGGATAATAATTTCTCCATATCATGAATTTTAAAGGTATTTCTATATAATAACCTGATATAAAATCAATAAGTATACATATTTGTAGGAATATTGAATATGAGTTGAGTGTGCATTCTAATATATATAAATTAAGGAATGAATCATCCTAGATAATATTTAATGGATAAAACTAATTCTTGAAATATGTAATATGTGGTAACCATAAAAATAATTTCAAGGGGAGGATAGAAAGACTGAATGTTCAATAATTCAATTTCATGGAGATAATATTTCCATAGATACCTAAATTGTAGTTTCCTTGGTTTTTCTATGTGGAAGACTTGAATGATTTTTATTTCTGGATCCATTAACCCTAAATAAAGGTAAAATTATAATTTCCCCTTAAAAAATCTCATAATTCATTTATTTTTAGAATGAGACTTTTACCCTTATTTAGTATTCTTTTTAGATTCTAAGATTGAAGTGTTTTTTGGAAATATTTAATATTTATAAAATAAATATTATTGAATCCCACATCTATGAATATTGATATCTCCAAAATTATTCTCTTTATGGAAGTTCAAAATTCTCAATTGATTCTAGAATGATGGGTTTTACCTAGGTATATTATAATCTCCCCTTGGTTTTAGGTCCTAGTTCAAGAACTTTTTTTGGGTATTTTATTTATTTTTATTTTTCTCTCTACCCTCACACATGATAAGTATAAAAAATCACTGGTACAATAGTTAGATCTAGGATATGTAATATTTTAGAGACAGATCTAGTAATGGTGGCTAATTCATGCCAAATTGAGGGCCCAATATTGAATTTTGGTATTGGTGATTACAAATTAAAGCATCGATATTACACAATCAATCTAGGAATTGTTTTTTTATTCCTATGTTTTTATTAATTATTCATTTATTCTTATTAAATTTTTATTCAATTTATGGTTTTTTGTGAATGATGATGGATAAAGTTTATGGAAGATTATCCAAAGGCCAAGACTGGTGATGGAACAGGAGGAGTTGTGGTCTTGTTCATATGTGATGAGGTTTAGATATAGGAATTTGAGATTGTTCATAGGCAACGAGGGTTATGGAATAGATGCACGAGTGCTGTAATTTGGTGAAGGGGCCACTTGGGTGTGTTGAGAAAATCATATCATTCTTCTATAGAATTCAGAAATATAGTGGTGACCTTGGTCATCCATGACACATAGGACAAGATCTATATGACTCAAGTGAGTTAGAGGGGAAATCATTTGGGTTTCAACATGTCTATCTGATCCTATTAGGATCACACAACTCTCCAACAGCTATATAGTTGGAGGGGATTTTCGGGCTTTGTGACTTGGGTGTTGGGTGGTGCTGGCTAACCAGTTGATTCGACCCAACATGATGTAAGTCAAGTTTTCCTTACCCAACCTATGAGTGATATATTTCACTTATGGATCGTTGTGTTACATTTACATCGAATAATTTTCAAGTTCTATAAGGAACACATGGTGTATATGGCATGACACATGTTTTCCAAGAGGTTCTCCACTTGGCCTCCCATTTCCTTGGAAATATTTTTTCAAACGTTCACCTCTATGTGTCTTTTTTCACTCAAAAATATCATATCTTTAGTATTTTTAAGGCATGTAATTATGGATTATTTAGTTTTTCTATAGGATTCATTTTACTTGAATATATTTTAATGTTTTAAATTTTACTCTATAGGACTAATGTCAAATTTTAGCTAGTATTAGGAAGTTCCCTCAAAGTATTGAGGTATCCTAGAAGGGCCTAAGAATGTCTATATATCTCAAGGACACATACCTCCTTCCCATTCACTCTATAGTGTAATTTAGGGCATGTTGTTTTGACTAGAGGATGGGGATTTAGTGACATACACATAGAGTGACATAATTATAAATCATACACGACATCAATTTTACTGGGAAATCAGTTCTAATGAATACATGGTGATAATGATATATATTTTGGGATTTATAAACTCTATCAGGATTATATTGCGTAATGTGTTTTGGGTTTCCCCTAGTGGTAATTGAATCGGTACTTCCCTAAAGATGTGGGGTTTATATTTTCTATGATAGTTGATGGTTTCTTTCATCTCACTCTGTGTGGTGAAGGTTATTTATTATGAGGTTTTAAATTTTATTTTTCTTTTTGGGTGGAATTATGATAGAGAAATTAGTAACACATGGATAGTCAAAGAGATCAGGGAATTTTGGTGCACTATGTGTATTATTTTTCTCCTCATTAGTGTGTTGTTCTATTAGAACTAGACTGAGTGGGTGGGGATTCACCTTCTATTGGGTTTATCTCACACTTTTGGGAAAATCTAGGACACATGAATCCCTTATCTAATAATATAATGAATAATTATGTTCATTACTTTTCATGGGATTATTATGACACACCCAAATGGGACAAGGCATGAGTCACTCATCTATGGGTTCTGTAACCACTCTGAGCATTATATCATTAATGTGGTTTGATCCCCATATCTATTTAAATTGACTATTCTTTATTTTTTGAGTAAGAGTTTTGGGTAGGCCATTATTTTTCAAAGGCATTGTTCATGGAACAACATTATGCCATATATTTTGGTTGTATACCTGGGGTGGTGAGTGAGTGTTGATGTGATTATATGAGAAGTGGGTTAATAGTTTTGATCCCTCTTTGATATGGGATCATATGGATAGGATTGAAGGGTTTAAATGAGTGATTTTGAAAATATTACACTTATGAATACCTATGTGATTTGATTATTCATGTTGTGGATAATTAAGGAGGGTTGTACCCTTGGAGCGTGTAGTGTATCTGGTGTAGATAGTAAGGGATGTATTTTTTCATAAATTTAGTGAACATATAGGTGTCTACCCCCTTTGTTATGATATTTTATTCATGGATTCCTTTTTCTTTGTAATGATATATAATTAAGGGGTATCCACAATATTTTCCCATGAGATTGTGGGAGGGTCCTATTGGGAAGTGAATTCAAAGCATCTTCTATTGATAGATTTTTCCCCCTTGATGGGTTTGGTCAATTGTATGCTTTATCCCTTGGTTTACTATCCACTAGAATCCCTATATCCCATTTCATTTTACGGTGACTTAATGGGTATTTTTATACTCACCCCTATATGTGTATTATTTCCACAATTTTTGTATTTGTATATATGGAACATAGGTTGTTGGTGATGTCAGTGGGTATGGAGATAGTGGTTCTAGTTGAGCCAAATCTTAGTGGAGTCATATCATAGTAGAACTAGTAATATTTTTTGACGTAAATTATATGTATTTAATTTTTTTCACATGTTAATACCATTCCAACCATTCACTATAGGTCAGTTATTTTGAGAGTTTATGGGCATTGTATTTCCCCCTTTTATATCAGAATTTATATTTTATGCCATATGATATTTTTCATATGTAATCATGTCATTTTTTTAATTCTCATATATATTTATATAAATAGTGTGGTAATATTATATGTTCACCCATATGCATATTATGACTTCATTGTTGGTATCATTCCCTTGACCTATTAGTGGGTGGCATAAAGTGGAACATCTAACCACCAACTAGCCTAGGAAGGAACCTACTTGGTTGGGTTGTGTCAGAGTTTTATCAAATTGATATTTACTCAGTACAAATTATTGATATAGCTTTCATATAATATTTTGGATTGGGAAATGTGGGGATACAATTATTGATGGAACTAGGGTATTTTTGGCAGATTATGGAACCCATATATGATATGGAAACCGATTCACTTCAAGGAAAATTCATTGATAATCAGCTGACTAACTTGAGGACTTTGTGAAAATGTAACAGGGTACAGTTTAATAGGTCCCTTAATCATATAATTTTTTTGTATTTTTGGTTTAATAGTGTGATATCATACATCTTGATATGTTTTTATGTAATGATAATTTTGACTATCTTCATGTAAATTCCATTAAATTAGGTTTGAGATGGACCTTCTGTGGAAAATTGAATGAAAATTCAAATTCTATATGTGTGAGATCTTATTTTTTTCTCTCTTGATAAACCCCAAGAAATCAAAAGAGTGTAAACGTGTGACCAAGTTCTATTTTTAAAATAGGTAAGGTCTTCTCCACCCCACATCTAAGAGCTAATTTGTGGTTCATGATCTTATAACATAGTAGTTACTCCCTTGACTGAGGTGTTTTCTATCAAGGTGCGGGTCCCTTCTATGAGATTGTGGAGTTCAGTACTCCCCCATGGGTTTAAGGATCATATACTACCATTTTTGGGACAAGATTACACATTTTATAATGTGGTTTGATACTCCCTCTATCTCAATAATGTGTAGATCATCCATACTATAGTGGGGTTGATACTACATTATTGGATATGGCACAAGTATTCTATATGCAATGGGAATGATATATGTGATATGGAATTTTTTTCTTATATCCATGTGATCTGTTACTCACCAAAGCTATGAAATCACATACTACTATCATAGGAACATGTATTCTTCTCTTAGGTATGGGGTATGAAATTCCCTAGTGTTGGGAAGAAATCCCTCAAGGTAACATTGTAGTGTTTTGGGTTGTTTTTGTTTTTTAACAAAGTAGGTTTCCAAGGTTATTTATAGAGTTCAAGAGATATTTTTTACAATTCTTGTTGAAAAATATCCTAAACAATGAAATGAATTCTCTTGAGGAAGTATAGGAAAACATGTATACAAGGTGGCATCATTTCCCAGTGTTTTCCAAATCTTTGGAGTCCAAAACTAGAGAATAGAGAAAGGTTTTTTTGGCCATGTAAGTTGTGTGCAATATTGAAGGTGACCTGAAAAGTTATGTGAAAAGCATGTTTTTGGATGACCACATAAAAATATGGCAAAGTAAAGAAGCATGTGAAAGATTTCAATTTGAAAAAAATATGAGTTCACATGCTAAAGGAAGAGTTGCATGTTCCTAGAAAATAGAGATGAATTGATCAGTGTAGAAGGATTTTACGCACCCAAAATGATGTCAATAGTGGACTTAAATTCTCAGGGAAAATCTTACATGCACATAGGAATACATGTAAATATATTATGCATAGGTTTGATCGGGTATATAAATAATTTTCTACCCACATAATTTCAGTATATCAACCCTTAGATAAATTTGGGGCTCCCAATAATGGAGGATTTATGTTCAATAGTAGTTGTACGTAAAGAGACTTTAACACAAAACATAAAATTTTCAGGCAAGGCTGAAATGTTTCACATAAGACACCCCAAGGTTTCACCTAAGATTGAAGTTTCCTAGTTATTATATGGTAAATGGGTATTAATCAAGTGGATTATTGTGTAACTTAATAATACACTAAGTTAGGTTTAAAACACATTTATTCAAGAGATCAAAGTAGATTACTCTAAAGAAGAAGTAATCACACTTAAGTTTAGAGAGCATTGTTCTTTCAAATTGTGATTTGTTGTAACCTAAGAGGGATACAGAGTCCCTTATAAACATTGTAAAGGTATTCATCCTATAATAAAAGTAATCTATCCCAAACCACTTTTAGGCAATGAGCCTTAGTAGATGCATTACAATGGAACATCACCATTTTATACTCATGGGATGTTTCCCAATGAGGGAAAACCAAGTAAAATTGATGTGTCTCATGTATGTTTTCATTTATATTCATAAATTTATAAGGTAAAAATATATAGAAAAGTTCTTTTTTAATTAAGAAATAATCTCTCAAGGGGTATTTGTTTTAATATTCCATACCTTCATTCACCCCCCCCCCTGGGGTATTTAACCTAGTTGGGATTACACTTATTCATGATGATGTGTGCGTCACCCATACAATATGAGAATCATTATCCCCTTGATAGAGGTCATGATTTATCCTTTTTCAAATTTTAATATTGTCTAGACCAACCACTGGTGAGGTTGATTATCCCTTCATCTAATTTTTGACACATAAAGTGTTGTGGGTTCATCACCATGTATCAGTTTTTAGTAGAGTTTAGATAATGTGTAATGATGGTTATGATATATTATATGAGAGTTCATCTCTATGATTTTCCATCATTATAGGTTTTTTTATATTATTGGGCTCTCTCATATTGAGGAAGGTTAGTTTAATGAGAAATATTCTAGGCTTGCGAGCCTCAGCTGGAAGAGATGTTATTTTTCATGCATATAGGTTATAATTTAAATAGAGATCATGTCTTATAGGTGGTAGTAAAATGAAACATGAATATTTCTATCATGATTTTATCCTAGTTTGTGTTATTTATGTATTTGATAAAATAGTTCATGATGTATCCTAAGGATGATTATGATATTTTTTTCCTGGATCTTATCATCATTAGAATCAACTAGTGTGTTTCTATCGAGGTTGTGTTGTTTGATGGGGATCCACATGTCCCATTTGAGTCTATAAATAAGATTGATATAAATGGAGGATTTTAATAAGTGAAAATATTCTATTTTTTCTACCACTTGTGGGATAAAACTTTGGAAAATATGTTTTTGGGGGATTCTGCTAAGGTAGAGTGTCAAATTTGTGATGTCATTAGGGATGGTTGATCACACATGTCCTCAGTTAAGATGGATGGTTATCTTTTAATGGTGTTTTAAAATTATTCAAGTGTGTTTTGTTAAATATTTAAATGGATGTGGAACAATTTTATGAGTATAACTAACCATCAGGAATCTACAACCAGTTATTTCACATTTTTATGAACGTAACTTGTGAAACTATTATTGTTTTAGAGGATAATTCCTACCATTGTAGTGTAGGGTTGGTTATTTTCTAAGAGGTTACCTAGTTGAGTTCAACGAGCATGATGTTATGTTATAATTATGCTATATTTCATAGATTTATAAATATTTTTTGTTGGGGTTGGCCTATACTCATGCTCTGCGCTGTCTAGTAGATGGAGTGGGTGTGTAGTGATCTATAGAGTCATTAAAATTGGTTATGGTTATATTATAATGTATAAATAGGTTAAATAAGATGATTTTTTCAATAAATGGTGTCCTAATCACTAGTAATTAGTCCTTTAGGATTCTTTGAAACTATGGTGGTGTGGATAGATTTAATGGGGGATCCCTTATAGAATCTTATGTTTTGAGATAAGGCATAGCATCTTCTAAGATGATGGTTAGATGTGATTGGTCTTTAGTAAGATATTGAAACATTTTTTTCTAGGGACTAACCATATCTTCTATGTTGGATGAGACCATGGGATTGGTCAGTGGTGTGAGCGTGTTTTTCATAATGTTGTTAATTATATGAAATGATTATAGGATTAGTATTATCCTCATGCCTTGGGATATATGAAATTAATTCTCATGATCAAAAACTATTTATTAATATTGTATGTGTGTAAAAAACATTTCTTGTAGTATTTTTCTATTATATAGGATCCTGGTGGTTTTTTGAAGTGATTTTATTGTCTCCTATAATATTTTTTGTCGTATCCCTTTTTTAAGTTAGGGAGCATGATGACCCCATGATAAATTTCTTGGTAAATAAATTATATTTGATAGATATAGATGGATCAAGGTAGAACTTCATACTAGATTTTATGAGTGTTCTATGGTTGGAGTAATAGGTTTTGGATGGAAACTATTGATGGAATTCATGAGGCTAATTGTAATGGTTTCAAGACCATTACATGCGGTGGGTTATGGATGTATAAAACTTTTTGATGAAAAAGAATCTCAAATGTGTTGTCCCTAGTCTGACTAATTGAGAAGTTATTTGTTCCAATGGTTTTTTTAAATTTTTTCCCTATGGATATATGTATCTTATCAATTTATAGGAGCACATGCATGAGTGTGTTGTCTTCCTACATGAGGATTATGTGTGGTCTTCTTGGTGAGTTGTGTGGGTTGTTTCTTTTTTGTGGATGAAAAGTCTCCAAGGAGTGGAGGATGTATAGACCTTGGTTTTCTTATATTAAATTCTTGGATCATTTTGAGATTTCAATCCATTTACCTATATGAATTATAAACTATAAATTTTCCATAGAAATTTCCCTCTGAAAATTTTTACGATGGTTCCATTATTCTTGGAATGCATCATTTACTCTTGGATTGTATTTTGGTGTGATTTTAATCCAGGTTTTTTTTCATAAATTTGTAATATTTTTTAAATAAATATTACATATTTTTGTATATGATAATGTTTATATATTATAAATTCAGCTTCAAATAAAATTTCTATCATTGTGGTTAAGTATTGAATGGATGTTTTACCAATACAAGGTACAAAATCCCTAAGGTTTTAGGTCTCTAACTGGGTCCTTTTTCTTGGGTATTTTATTTATTCTTATTTTTAGCTTCCCCCTTACTATATATTCCTATATCCATACACACTATAGGGAGATAACCTCCCATGTTTTAGAGTCCAATACTGGTGTAGGAGGAGGTCAGTAAGAGCTCTGATAAGGGTGGATGATCGGGGGTGGATTCAGTGATTGAGATCATATTTGGGTTGTTTTGATGATTAATAAATGTGTCAACATTACTCTATTGAGGTAGAACTTGATTTTTCATTCATGCATTATTAATAATTTTTTCATTGATTATTTTAGTGTTTTTTAATGACTCTTGGTTTGGTGTGGATGGATATGGTGAATGGTTTTATATAGATGAATTAAGTCTATGGATGGTGATGAGATGAGTGGAGGTGCAGTCTTGGTCTAACATGTTGCAATTTTTCCATTGGCACATATACATGGTCAAGGGAGTATAGGGTCTTGAAATAGAGGTATGGTATTGGAATTCAGTGAAGTGGTGGCTAAAGTATGTTAAGGATGGATAATCTTATCAAAATAGTGGACAATGAGATGGTGGTGTGCAAGGGTAGTGTAGAAATGACTGGTTTCTTATTGGTGGATGGGGCATGGGGTACAATCCTTATACCACACACATTGTGTGATGCACCGATGGTAGGTCATGCACTTCACTCATGGACCCACACAACCACATGATGCAATGTGCCTGGGGAACATGGTTCACCCAGAGTACTACCACATGTCTAGCTTTTTCTTTTAGACATGTTTTTCAAACCTCCTCATTTGAGAGTTTATTTTAAAAAATTAAATAACATATCATGAGTTTTTTTCATGTATATGAAAATGTTGAAGTTGGTTCAGGTATCTAATTCCATTTATAAGAAAATATTGGAATATTTAAAATTTTACTCTATAGTACTGATGTTTGAGTTATGAAAGACTCGGGAAGTATCCTCAAATTAGAGATGTAGCCTTAAAAGAATTGTGGATGTGTTTAGATCTCAAGGAGACTTACATCCTTCCCATACACAACAAAGATGCAGCAGTTGAATTTATTTGGCAATGTTTGATGACATTTTTGTGATATAATCCTTCTATACTAAGGATTATAAGTACATATATTTTATAGAGAAATGAATTCCATCTCTCCAATGTAGCACCCTAAGAGATATTTTGTGAGGTGGAGTGAGATATTTATGAATCGTACTTTTAACCTCCTTCATTAGACTATAAAAAATGAAACCTTTTGTGGAATAAATAGTTTTTCTCTATGAATGATTTGGATTTATGGATTTTATAACACCCTCATGTTTTTATTTTGTTATGATTTATAGGAAACCCCTATAGTAATGGAGTCATTACATAAACAAATATGTTTGATATAGGACCTCTATGATAGGAGATCTCTTCTCACATATCCCTCTTTGAGGTGTGGCCAAGTTGGTTTATATGATTAAATATATAGTCATCACCTTCTTCAATAGTATGGTGATAATGGTTTTGTGGACATGTGGATAATTATGCTTATTAGGGACTCATTATGTGTTGGGTACATAATATTTATCCCCTCCAGTATACTACTTTAATGGTTCTAGGCTGAATGGGCAGGGATACACCTTCTGGTTGATTAATCTCTCAATATGGGTATAACTATGGTATAGGATAGAATTATTATATCCAATAATGGATAAGGATTTGTTATCACATTAATCAGATGTGGCCAAAATTCCCCCATGGGATGAGGTTTGGGTCACTCATCTGGTGAGTTGGTAAATACCACATGCATTCTATCATTCATGGGGTGTGATCCCCATATTTGGATGAACTGACGATTCTTTTTTAGTTATCAGGATTTTAGGGCTGTCCGTTAGTTATAGGAGGTGTTTTTTAGGTAATAATGTTCTGTTGATAAGTTCAGATTCATAAATAACGGGGTGGAAGAGTGTCAGTATGAGTGTATATGAAGTGGATTATAGGCATTGGTCCACCTTAAGTATGGGATCTTCTAGGAAATATCCTAGGGATTTGATGTGGGGATTTTTTATGGTTTCCTCATTCAGACAGATATGGTTTGATATTCTATTTCATGGAAGATTATGATGTTTTTTATCCTTGAGTATTGTTTTATACCTCTTGTGGATGGCTAGGGAGTTCTTTTCCCCTGGGTTTAGGAATAATGGGATTTTCTACATCAGGGTATAGTTTCTTTTGCATAGAGTCCCTATTCCCATAAATTAGTTGCAATTAAAGAATATGCTTGATATTTTACCATGAGGTTGTGTCAAGTTTATGTTAGGAAGTGAATTCGAACCTTGTTCCCTAGTTGGATTTCCCCCCTTTATGGATTTAGGTGGTTTTATAGTTTATTCCTTGATTTAATTTTTATTATTATTCTTATTTTTCTTTGGTTTTAGTTAATACTAATAGGTATTTTTATACACACCCCTATTTGGGATTTGTTTCTATACTTTATATATATATATAGATGATGCAATGTTCAATTCTTATATTGGTGGGAATGGAGATAGGGGGTCTATTGGAGCTAAATATAATTATAACCTATGTGATTTGCATATAGAAATTCTTTTTATGAAGTTAGTGTGACATGTTGATCACATTATTCTAAGTCACTCAAGGATGATTTTTTGGAGTGTTTCGAAACATTGTATTTTTCACCTTTTTATTGAAATTATATTGTATTCCATAGGATGATTGGTAGATGTATGAATGAACATTTCATAATTTAGATTTATTTTTATATATTTTACGGGTTATATATGTTATTTCATCCCATATGTACATTATACCTTCTTGGTGATGGTCACACACTATGGCCTATTAGAGGTGGACTTGGGATGGCACGCCCAACAAAAATTTTGTCCAGGGATGGACCTAGTGGTTCTGAGTGTATTGTAAAGCATCAAGGGATATTTCCACAGAATATAAATTGGTAGAAATTACATGATTTTATTTATTATGATAGTTGATTTAAAATATTGAAATGACATGATAACATTATAATACTCAATAAATACATAAGAAAATATTTCATTATTATTAATGATATATTATAAATCATAGATACTAATTTACTAATACTTAGATAGAAAAAAGGAAAATAAACAAAAACAAACTATTTGAGTATTATGTAATTTTCTTCTTACTAGTATTCTACAGTTAACATCACAACTATGACTATTATGTTATAAAATAAAAAATATATAAGTGATAGAAAAAGCATTATGAGATAATTTCATTTCAAAATAAAAAAGATTATTTAGGGGAATGAATATATAGGAAGTCATTATAAATATTGATCATTATTATTATTGATTATTATAGTCATCAAGAATCATAACCATTGATAATATATTTGTTATAATGTGACATAGTGGATAAGTGTATATTATTAGTGTAATGGTACAAATAAATTATTACAAAAAGAAGAATACAAGGGTTCAATGCATGGTAATGTCCTGTATAAGATATATATATTATTTCTTTTGATATTGATATTACCAATAAGGTTTTCCCAAGACCAATCTCATGTTGAAAATCAATACTATAGTTTACAGTAGAAACATCAATATGTGATGTTCAAGTTAGTGTAAATCACCACAATATCAATATTGGTCAAATAGTACCATGAATTTATCACCATTGTATTTCTTATTCTTATGGATTATTCTGATTTAATAATCAATTTTTTCTTAGGTTTAAGGTAGTATTATTGTTTAAATCAAGTTCATAATAAAATTATTTTTTATTAACACTACATATTTTTTAAAACAATTATTCATTTTAAGTACCTAATTTCATATTATTAAAAGACTAATTTGATAAAATGAATTAAATATTTTAAATTATGTCTTTATGAAATAATTAAGCAATTAAATTTAATAATTTTTAGTTAAAATAGTAAAATATGATAAAAAATAAATAATTTTGGTAATATAAAATAAATATGAAATCATATATATGTAAGAATGAGAAACCTAAACCAATTTATATATCTAGGCCTAATATTGGAAATAATAATTACAATTGATCACTAAGGGAGATTATGGGGCATCGTAGGTGTAGTATAGAAATTTAGATAATAGAAAAATAAAATATTGAATGATTAATTACCTTGAATTAAACTCACCATCCCTATAAATACCCATCCCATATTCTCATTTTACCATAAAAATATTGTTAATCCTTTATCCATTGTTTTGTATAGGGTTTTCTACCATAATCATGATGATTTTGGGTGTTTTTAGGTGTTGGTTTTAAGACATGACATTTAAGAAAGGTAGTAGTTACTATTCAATTATCTTCCTATTATTATATTCCTTCCATTGTGAAAATAATATTTTAGTTCCCATTTAATATAATCATATCTTGATAATAAATTATATAATTATCCCATTGATTTATTTTAATGAATAATTGTTCATTCAATCTTATTATTCAAATTTCTCAATATATTACCTTACCGATGTAAAGAATTTATAATACATTTCTCTTATCTCTAACTCAAGTGCTTCTTGAAAACTCTATTAAAATATTTCTTCACATTCTTCCATGAATATTGTTGTGTGAAATTATCATTCTACTAATCCTTTATCATTAAAGGAATATCCATTCACTCTCTTTGTACAATTTTAAAAAGAATAAAAACTTAAAAAGAACCTATACACTAATCTATAATTTTATTTTATGTTTATTTTTTTATAAAACCATTTAAAATTTTCATTTGATATATTAAAAAAATATTATATACGAAAGTTTTTTATCCATTTGATCAATATTCAATGATTTATTACATATTTCTTCTCATTATTAGTCTCACTTAATCTATTACTATGCCAAAATGGTCTAATGAACCAAGATCCAATACTTGTTCTCTTATTCATTTATAATTCTATAGAAGTTAAATAACATTTAATGGATTGAACAATAAATGTCACTATATTTCTTTCATATCAATCAATTTTAATTCTAATTTTTTTACGAATATCTTCTTATTTACATTGATCATAAGAAAAAACATTATTAGCGATATTTTTCATTGTTCCTATAAAGGAATGTTGAGGGAATATAGTTTTAAAAGGTTATTATAGAAAAGTGAGGGGAAAACTAAAAATTTATAGATTTTTATAACAAGATCACAAATACTTTTCATTATTCACTAAATCCTTGATAAAACCATATCCTTGTAATCACCTTCTATGTTCATATATTTTGTTATTGCGTTGAGAATATATTCTTAAAATCCTTTGTAATAAATATTTAAGAGTTTACCTATAACATATACCCAAAATTATGAGTACTATAAACTTATATATTATGGTAGATATTTATTCACTTAGAAACCAATATCATTCCTTAATAGGGGATTTATAATATAGAAACTCACATTTCATACTATTGGGATAAATTTGAATTTTGATAAACATTGTGAATTTTTTATATTTATGTTATCATGAATGTCTTATTCATGTTATAGAAATTAAAATTGACATATTAGAAGATGTTTGGGCCTAATTATATATCCCTTTAATGCATTGGGTAACATTTCATCTCCAAATATACTATGTATATATATTTATTTTTACACCATCTTTTTTTGAAAGCATCCTTTCCACATTATCCATTTAAATTCCCTAAATTTAGCTACTAATAATTTAATTAGATGTATTTGAATACATTTCTCTAATATACCAGTTGACATATAAAACCAAAGTATCAAGTCATCCATATGTAACATGTTGTTCATCATGTTTTGTGATTAGCATGTTTTCAAAAGTATTATTCCTTTAAATGTTACAATTCTTATTATTTCCCTTACAAATCATATGATATCATCCTTGATTTTATTTCCCAAATTCTAAGGGAAAAATAATCTTAGATGATATATAGACTATGTACTAAAGGATATATCAAAAATAAAATAGTATAAAAGTTGGTGTGTTAATTTTCATGTATTTTGTCTCAATTCCAAAAGATATTGTATATAATTATTCTTTGAAGAATTTAAATTTAATAAATTTTAATTTTTTAAAAAAAAACATTTGTATATAATGTAATAGATTTGGGATTTTTTTTATAGTTTATAAATGTTGGTATCATAGAAAATTTTAGTTATTTTTTTAATTGGGAAGAAAATATGAGGATAAATCCCTTGGTTCTTGAGAATTATCATAAGTTATGGGATTAAAATTTCATATTAAACATTATTTATATTAACTTTAGAAAAATATTTTATTATATTTAAATAATTTATACTGAAGGGATATGTGGAAATAAGAATTAATAGTTTGTAAATAGTGGTAAAAGTAATTGTTATCCCAATATTATAAAAATATTTATGGGTTCTAGTGTTTGAAACATCATGGTGGTATTAACAAAAATGACTGTGGTTTTCGATAATAATCGTAACTATATAGAAATTATAACATCACCATGACATGTAACATCATAAATTATATAACTCATAAGATAAATACTTCTATAATTTAGTTGGTCTATAAATCTTCTTCTGGCCGATGGTGGGAGTTAATTTTAGAAATGATCGTTATTATAGTGGAATGCCCAAAATTGTTGAATTTTTTTCTACATATTTATCCTTCTAAAAGAGATTTTGGCAAATTTTATTAATTAATAAAGGATAAAACAAATAAATAGATGATCAAATCTATTTTATGGGTTTATTTAAAGTATTTTTTCCTTGGTAAATATTTCCATTGGACTGTATGAATCAAGATAGAGTAATAATTAAATGAACTAAAGTAGAGGGATAATAAATGAATTATGAAACATGAAGAAAACATTACTTAGTCAGTAAGGTATTGTTACAGAGTTTTCATTAATCTTAAAAGTATTATTAATATATTTATAATTAATTAATTTCATTTCCATGTAATTATTTGGCAATCCAAAAATTTTAGGGTTTTGAGTTAATTTTTTCGATGTGCTCAAAAGGTGGAAATGTAATTCTAAAATAGTTATTTTGCTCGTTTCTTTATAGGATTCAAAAGGGGGATGATTATATTAAAATATCATGTGATAAATAGAGATAATATAATGAGTTCCAACATTCTATATGCCAAATATTTAAATAATAGGACTTAAGAAGTTGATTATAGTGAAAAATGTAGTGTTTTAATTATGGAAGGAGTATTCATAAATCACATGAATATGGAAAATGAATAATTCCAGGGTAGTTTAGTGGTAATTATGGGATCATTGTCGAAAAAATAAAGGTTTTTTTGAGTCCTAAACTTATAGTTAGATGATTTAATTGTAATGAGGTGGGACATTGTGCTAATAATTGTTTAATATAGATTATGTAAGAAGGGAGTAAGTGTACTCAACCCCAAAATTCATGAGGTCTATTTCATTTATTTTCTACCACAGCATAAAAGTTGTAACAATCCAAAAAAATCGTTTATATTATATCTATTTTACCAAAAGTTTATTTTTTTAGTTTTTTATCAATATATTCCCTTATATCATCAAAATTATTAGAGCTTGAAATTCATCACAACAAGTTTTAATTGTTGACCTATCTATAGTGACACCTAAAATTTCATCAATTACTACCGAAATATTAATATACTTCTCTATTATGATTAATGGGGAAGTATTACCTGAGTATTTTGTTCTCCTTCCCTTGGTATAATTTGATATTATTATAGGTAATTGTATTTCCTCAACTTACAAGGCCAATATATACTATAGAGATAATGATTTCCCTTTATTTTCATAAACTGTCCCCAATTTTTATTCCTAAACAATAAGGGGTAAAACTTATTATTTAATAAATTTTTGTGATGATATAATACTTTTAGAAATTGAATATTATTGATTCTTTCTCAAAAATGAGTAGGGTTCAAAGATTCTTGATAAACCCAAACTGATATAAACTATAGATACTTTCCTAGAATATTTTTTTGAAAGTCCATTAGAACAATATGTGTATTTTTTTATTTACCAAGTCCTTTGATCTATTCCAATATAAATATCTATATATAGAATGTATAAATTCAAGAAATATAATTTAAAGAATTAATAGCAATATATCTTAAACAATGTTTTTATCTATTCTAGTGTGTCTTCATAGGATTGTGATTGATTTATTTGTAAATAAAAATTATATATCAATATATTATGTATTGATTATTAAAAAGTAAATTTTAATACAATTAATAATAAATAAACCTTGAAAATAATTGATTGTCTATTTGATCAAATTTCTGGTGCATCATACTTCTCTATGATTGAATAAATATCCGGATATCAATAGTGTAAGGTGATAAATAATGATACTCTAAACACTATATTTTGAAATTTTTATGGAATATTTGAATTTATCATAATTCCCTTTGTTATAATAAATTCACATACCTTTTTTATTGATTTAAATATTAGAGTCCTTAAGTATTCCATTCACCAGTTTGTGGTTGTCTTTATAGATAAAAATGTTATTTATTCTAAAATATGAATAGAGCATTAAGAAAATTTAAGGATTTTTTTAAAGCCCATTTGGAGGAAGAAGTTATATGAAAATTAAAGAAAGTGTGAATTTTAGATGAATCCAATGGAATATCTTTTTCATGTGGTCACCAATAATGACATATCAATTAACACTTCAAAACTAATGTCATAGAATAATGGTCTATTACTTCATCTATGATACATATATATATCAATAAAGATCTATCCATGTACTATCGATTCTTTTTTCCAAAATTATCAGGATTAAGAAACCCACAAACCTAGTCAAAATTATAGGGTCTATTTTTACATACAATGTCGAGTGTAAATAAATCATTAAAGAGATTATGAAAAGGTTAGTTACTTCACCTATACTAACCTTACCTTTTGTAGGTGAGTAATTTTTAATTTATAATGATTTATAAATAAGGATCTTAGTTATTTCTTGAATTATAATTAGATGATTATAGAATACACATATATATAATTGAATAATCAAGAGAATAATTATCCTACTCGTGATTTATAGGTGAGGCATTTTCCCTTTGTACTTGTGTCATGTTTGGTGGATGCAATTGAATTTATTTTTCCTACAATAAAAATATTTAATTTTTAGTCAATCATAAAATTATTAAACTTATATTTAGAAAAAGGAGGTAAAATGAGGCATGGGAGATAGATGGTGTTAATGAAGGATTATCATTTCACCATAAATTATTATCTTGGGAAAAAATAAGGTAGTTGATTCCTTGTGTCAAAAGTATTATGGAATTATTTCTAGTCTAAGGATGAAAAAATATTCTATGAATAGTGATTTATTAAAGTGGGATTTGAGAATCATAAAGGAAATAATGACATCAGTTATTTCATATTGGTGGATATGTAATATATTTTATTGAAGAATTTTTAGAGAATTTCTTGATAGATAATTTGTAGGGTTTTAGAAATTGATGTATAGAAGATGAATATATTGGTTGTTCTAGAATTTTTTATGGTTTTTCAATGTTTAAATACAACTGATTATGTTTTTAGAAGAAGAAAGAATATTTCATACTGTGAGAACATGGTCCACACCATGAAGGGTATTTGATTATTGAAAAATTAAAAAAGTCTTAAAGTATTTCATACCATATTAAGTTTGATCATGTCATGAATGAATCACATGTAATGGTAACTTGGATCATATGTAAGAGTAATTGGGATACATGAAATGGAATTTTAGGCTTTATAAGTTTCACAAATTTGAAGAAACTTTGTCATGTCATGACATATCAGTAATTCCATGAAGAGGTTAAAGTATGTTTTATTTATTCTTTACATATGGAGACCCCATGACATGGAATTTAGTCACACCATAATATCTATAATGTTTAAAAATATTTGGGATTTGATCGTGCCACAATATAAATGACACACCGTGATTAGAAGAACTATTCCATGATATTTAGGTCATAAAGTTAATCTATGAAAAAAATTTCATCAAAAATAAAGGTGGCATTATGAAATTTTATATCATACAATTAAATTTATATAAATTGAATAAAAAACTATATATGTAACATTTCTATCATTCATTATGTAATTCTCTATACCATAATTCTTGAAATCTATAGGATTTGAGTAGTTTTAAGGATTTGAATTTCTAAAGTATGTTTTGAATGTTTGGAATATCTATTTACTACATATAAATATATATATCAATGGTAATTATTCAATTAGTAATTATCAAATCGGTGGATTTTAAGTAGAGGATATAGAAAGTTGATTGAATATTAAATTTATAATTTTAATTTCATTATTATCAAGTCATAATATAAAATTATATATTAATGGAAAAAATATAAGAATACAGAATAAAGAAGAAATAAATTCTATATTCCAAGAAGGAAGAAGAAGTTTTATACTGATAAGATATTTATTGGATATTTTATTTAGGAAGAATATGTTGTTACTGGCTAATGGTATAGCTATTCATTTAATATATTATTTAAGAAATTGATATTTTTATGGAAAAATTTTATTGAAGATCAAATCAAGGGAATTTCATAGATTAATCCATTTAGTTGATTTAAGGAATACCAAAAAACCTTAATGATAATTTCTATATTAAATTTTAGTATTGGGTTTTTTAAAATGAGTGATGTTTATTGAAATAAAATTCTCCAACTCTTATAAATTGTATTTTACTTTCTTCAGAAAAGTATTTGTGAGTAGAACATGGTTTACATTAGAACGTAATATTTTGAATTATAGTAGTATACAAAATGACTATGTTAATAACTTGAACATGGAAATAAAATGAGAAGAGACCCACATTTCTATAAATTGATATCGTCTAGAGTTGTGAATCAAGGAGGATAAGGGAGTGCCCCATGAGAGGTAGTGAGTTATTACCTAAATCATTCTATAGGTATTAGGCCTAAAATAATAGTGATTTCACATAAATATGTACATGAAGTGACCCATGATGGGGTGTGACTTCACTTAAAATTTGAATCCAACAAAATAATGGGTTATAGTTTTTTTTACAACATAAAAATGGTGGTATTATTCTCCTTTAATGTGGACTACTACAGATAAACTAAGTAAATTAATGTAATAAATTTTGTTTTTCTTTATAAAAATGTTCATGATGTTTTTTGTTGATGTATTTGATATAGGGAATGCATTCATATGATGAATATTATACCATCGTACAAGGGAATTTTATTCAAAGAAAACAAGTAGAGGTGAAAAATATTAAATATATTAAAACACTATTTAACCCCCCCCCCCACACACACATGGCTTATTAGGCTACATCAAGTTGAATCATATCCAAAAAGTTTAGTACATTAGAGTTTAACCATGACTACCATTTTTTAAACATCTATATTTCTTATATATTCAAAGGATATGATAATGGTTTAATATGAGAATGAATATGACAGAGGTGATTATATTTAATTAGATTTTATGGGTTCACTTAAATAATTATAACTTCAAAGAATTAATACATAGATTATTATAGGATCATTGAAAGATCCTTATTAATATATTGAACAACTTCAGGCTAAACTGGACCTGTTTAAAAAAGTAGTAAATTTTCATAATGAAATTCGTAATGAATCAGAATTTTGTGTCTATTTTAATAAAATACTAGAAGAATAAGATAGGGTGATATAACTTCTTACTCAATCAGTTAATTAGTGAAATGAGAAAAACAATTTCTCTTGATTAAGAAGTTTTTTGTTTAAAAATTGGACTTAATATGATCCCTTAAGTGATTAATTATTAAAAAGTAAAATTTTTGGGAATTAGTGAAGAATATGAGACACCTATGTATGATGTGAGTGATAATGATTAAGGGATGTCGAAGGTTTCAATGATGGTAATAGAGGAAGAGATTAAAAAAAATAATGAATCATTGGAGAAACTATTAATATAACATGATGACATTATAATTAGGATCTATAAGGATCTCATTGAGAAAATTGTTAAGTAATATGTTCTCTTGATTATTAAATGGATGAGAAGAATATATTTTGACATAAATGGTCGACCAATACAATTGCAGAAAAATTAAAAATAATGTAAATGCAATTAAAATCCTGTATAGAATTCAATGATTCTAGGTTTTATATAAATTGAAAAAATATTAATAAATGATACTTTTATTTAGTATATTTATATTAATTGAATAAATATTAAGTGAATATTCTCAAAAGGGAATATGGAGATAAATTTTGTTTGAAAAAAAGTGATTGGTCCTACTAGAAGTGTATTGGTATATTGGTTATTTTGATATATGTTAAATGATTAGTTTTAGTAAATAATATAACATAGTGTAGATTGGTTGAGTAATTAAGAATGATTATAGAGTTATTTGAAGATATAATATAAATAACTATGGGAAAATAAGGTTTTATGATTTATTAATTATATTTTAATGAAATCAAGAAAACTATATTGAATTATAAGATTGATTTAAAAGGATTACACATAGGTAAATTGATAAAAGTTAGATAAAAATTTGTTATTTTAAATATGTGGACACAATGGGAGATATATGATAACTTGTGTTTTTATTATGGGATGCACGGTTATATGGAAAGTTTTTCTAAAGATTCAATATGGTTAAATTTATTTTTTAAAAGAAAAGAATATCAAATTCATTTATATGATAATATAAATGTTATATAACTTATAATTTTGAATATCTTTCTTCAAGTTATGGTGCTAGTAAATTTAATTATAGATACATGTCTAGATGAAAAGTTATTCCAAGAAAATTAAATTCAAACTGCACCATTAGAGGAATATTTTTTTAATGTTAGAAGAAAATATATATTATGAATATGTTCCATAAGAAAATTTTGGTCTTGACTCCATTAAAGAAAACAATTAATATTGATCATTACAATAAAATTATTTATTAATCTAGCTATATAATAAACATTTCAATGTATTATAATATTATAATAATAGTGGGTATGATGTGGAAAACTAAGATTCCCCAACCCATTATCCCTAGTTCAATGTCCAAAAAATATTAATTACATAATATATTAGATACCAAGTGAGATGAATTGATCATAAAATATATATATATAATTTATATAATTTGTATAACTTAAACTTTTTATATCATAAATAAACACAAAATATCATAAACCAAATGTTTAGTGTCTTTAGTGATTAACTACATGATCTTTTTATTTTACAATATATCCTCAACATTTACTATAATTTTCAACACACATGATAATTTTCTTAACATATCCTATATAATACCATTCTTCATAAACTAGTGAAATATAAAAATAAAATGGTGAGCTCAAATGCTCCAAAAGATTAATTAAAGGATATGTAAATAAATTATCATTAATGGTCATAAGAAGATAATATTGGTATAAGATAATAATCATTTCTTCTGAATAGAACATAATATATTTATACCCAATAATTCCAAGATCATAAACCCAGAATAATAACTTGATGATCTTGTAATAACAAAATTCATGACTAATATAAGTGTGCAAACACGAGTCAATGATAATGTGCTAGAAAAACATAGTATAGGTATGTTTAATAACATAAGAATATGGAATAATTTTGAGGAATAAACATAAATATAGAAATAAAAACATATTTCAAGGATATCCACCAAGGAATTAACATAAAAATGTAATACACTAACCACCTATCAATAGCATTGTTAACTTGGTCTAACCACCTGTATCACATAACTTACTAGAATTTGGATAACCCACCAAGGTCTAATAAAATTTTTCTCTTGTAATAACCCACCCATGTTCTATAGTATTTTCTAAAGATATATAAAGAATTACTCAACACATTGGAGGGATATAACATAACCACCCATCACATATTATATTAAAAAAACATATGTGTGCCTAAAGAACATGGAAACATTCATAATTACATCATAGAAATGTTTTATCATGGGAAATAAATTAGTTTCTAAAAAATTACTTAAAACATATTTATAGTCCATCTTGATGATGTAGGTGGATTGAATCATTATATAATATCCTTATATAATAATATGAAACATTAAACTATTATGATATATATTAAAAACAACTTTATAATAACATTAATAAAGTTTCTTTATAAATTATTGATGAAATATCCTTTAATTTTGGTAATAAATATATTTCAAGAAGAGAATTCACAAAAAAATAGGAATATAAATTAGTTCAAAAAAACATGAAAATGTGGAAAGGAAGATTCATAATGAAAAACAAACATAATAATGGGGAAAAAATTCATAAAGAAAATGTTAAAAAATATTTTATTTCGATTTTTTAATGATATTACCAAATAGACAGTGTAGAAAATATTAAGATGATTACACATAAAAATGTTGTAATGAATTTAAAACATAATAAAATTTAAAAAAAAATTGGTTTTATACAATAAAACTTTTTAAGCAACATAAATAATTTGGACCTTGAGGAAAAATCCCCAACCAAAAAAAAAGAGATACGGTCATTTACACTCTAAAGAAACTTTCATAATGATCTTCGAACCAATTGGAAATGAGATTATAAAAATATATATAAGCCCAAAAAATATTCATAGGAGATTATATATGAAGGTTTTAAATATAAAGAACATATAATTCCACTAAATAATAATTTTTTATTTAAATAATATCAAACTTAAAGGGAGATTGAAAAAGAAACCCTTATAACTTTGGTAATATTTGAATCAAACCCCATTGAAAGATAAATCCTTATATGAATTTTTAAATACCTTTAATTAAAATAAAACGATTACATAAAATATTATTTTAAATAATATAATCCAAAAAAAATAAAACATGTGATGAATATGGAACACATCACAGTGAAGGAAAATTGGGAGAACCCCTTACCTCAGACTTTTACTTAGTTGGGAACTTTCTAACTCCTTGTATAATAAATTGAGAGTTATTATTCATATTTATAATAAAATTATTCAAATTATAATACTTAATATCATTAATTTATAATTTCTTGTCACCCATATATTAATTTGTTTTCTAAAAAATTAATGTTTTGTTATTGACTTTTCAATTTTCTATGCATTCTTTGGTTTGGTGGTTTTGATCCATATTCCTTGTTAATGTTTTAATCACCTAAATAATGCTCATGATAATTTAAAATTGGTATATATATGGTTCTAGAGTCTCATTTTAATTTTAGGGATCTTATGATGATGGTTCTTGTGGAACACATAAAAATCCTTTTTTTGGTTATTATAGAATTTCTAAAATAATTGATTATATTAGAGATTATAATTTTGAATATTAAAATTATAGAATTTTAAAAACCAATTAAATTTATAATTATTAAATTATATTATCGGTATTAAATATTTTTAAATTTCTCAGGATTTAAAATTTATAACATTGGTCATGTATGTGTTAAAACAAACTCAAAAAACATATTATAGTGATAAATGAGTGTGAACAAGATATTTTATAGAACTAATATAAATTTTACATAATAATAATTATTTAAAATCATGTTCTTAAAAAGATAAATTATATTCAAGAAGTATTGTATGACGAATATATATAACAATTACTAAAGAAAATATAATGCTTATGTTGAAGTCTTGAATATCCTCTTAGAGAGCCTCATGAAAATATGAGATTTTGGATATCCTATTTTGATAAAAGGTTCCAAAAAAAGATATAGGAATTTGAAATTGAAAATATGGTAATTTATTCCTAAAAATTCTAAGGGAAAGGTTAGTGTTGAGTTGGGAAGTGGAGGGGACCTTTTATAGTTGAGAAGTGTTCCATTTCGAAAAATACTTATTTATTAATATAAAACTAATTTCATTTTGATGTCAAGTAAATAAAAAATTTACAATAAATGATTATAATATAAGTGGAGGTCTAGAATAACCTCATCCACCCATTTAATGAGCACGTTTTTGTGATATTTTGAGATCTTATCCCTTAATTTAACCTTTTTACCTTATATTAGTTGTTACCGTGTCGACTAACTATTACCTAGGTAAATTATTTTTATAAGAAAAAATAGAATAAATATAATTAACTAATTTTAAAAGGATGATTAAGAAAATTAAATACATTTTATTATATTTTATTTATAAAAGTGATAAAATTTAATTCTAAAATAATTAATGTATGATAAATAAAAACCATTTTTCAAAAATTATATTTTGAAGAAAAGAAATTATTTTAAGAAAAAGATTATGAATACTATGTATCTTCATGAAATTTAGTAATTTATAATTATAGAAATAATATTTTTGAAACTTTAAATCCATTCAAAAAATTATGGGATGATTATGAATACTTAATTAACGTAAATAAACCAAAAATAGTTTTTTATTAGAATAAAATATAACTTCTATTCCAAAATGAAAAACATTGATTTATAAATTTAATATATTGTCAAAAATTTCATTATTTTACTCCTAAAATATTTATTTCATCAATAAAAAGGTTTTATAATGTTTTACATCATGCTTATATCATGAAAATGTCATAAAATATAATGCTTTTAGAAACTGTATTTTTAATATTCACCCAAAAAATAACATTTTTCAAAAAATTATAAAATATTTATCCTAAGTTAATTTAAACTTAATGAATCCAAAAATTAAGTTGATTTTATGAAATTAAAATTAAAATTTTAGTATTTTTATTTTTAATTGAAAATATAAAATATTATGAAAAAGTGTTTTTATTTGAAAATAACTTTTAAACATTAAGTTCTCTTAAAATTATTTCATATCACTTAAAAATTAAATTATTGTTAGTATATTTTTTTTAAAAATAAAAAATTTAATAATTATTTAAAAGTGATCAAAAAAATTAATATAAAAATATAAAAAATTTAAAAATAATTCTTTGAAAAATATCACATTTTAATATTAAATGATTATAATAACATTATAATATTTTATAATCTTCCAAAAATTAAATTTTATCAATTCAATGGTTTTATAATTCATAAAATATTCCTTTAAAAACAATAATAATAGTTCATAAGGAATTATTATACATGGGGAAAATACATACTAAAATATGTGGATGTTATATTCTACCCCCTTAAATAAATGTCTTCTTAGAAGTTTTAATTATCACTCAATATTAAAAATGTTTAAGGGTGTACACAAAAAATTAATGAATAAAAATATAATTTATACTGAGATATTCTCCTCACAATCATATATAATAGGATACTCATCCTTTCCCTAATGATAGGAATATCCATTAAATTGAATGTACCCCTAATTATTTGATCTAAGTACCCTCCATGGTTGGGTATTAAGACCCATTTAGTCAAGTTAATTCTCATTGAGAGTTTAGAGTAAGCCTTATAAATGATAAATGATTAGGGGTTGATTTTAGATATGAAATGTGGCTTATTTATCTCTTAATTGATATGGAATATGTATAGATAGATTAAATTGATGCACAACAATAACATCATATTTTTTCAATTGAAAAATAATAATATTTAGAAGAAGTTCATTATCTCATAATTATATCTTATAGTAGTTATATACTTGGGATGTAATTATTGTAACCCTATGATTTTTAATAGATAATTCATTATCTAATCATTAGAGTTGTTATTTGATTCATGTAGAAAAATATTACATATAAAGGTTTAGGTGGAACCACAATCAAATAAGATATTTATAGTTCTTGAATGGATGGTGTTTATACCTTACACCAATTCATTTACATGACCCACTTTAGTAGTTGTGATTTGGGAAGCCTTACATTTTTCTATTATCTTATGATATTTTTGATGTTGATTATCATCATTAACCCTTAGTTTGGTACACATGTTGGCATAATTTTATACTCCTTCAAATTGAACCATTAATAATGAACCAGAATTCTATAAATGAGATTTCCCTTCTTATGTTTACTTTATATAGTATAGATCATATAAATTCACTTATAGAACACTATACAAACCTTATAAATAGAGAATGAATTAAATAAAAAGTATTTTTATGGGTTAATAAACCTATATCGATAAAATTGAAATTTCCCTTAGGAATACTAATATGACCCTTATGAATAGTAAATTAGTCTAATGAATAGTAACCACACCCATGTATGTATAAATAAAATTTAGGCATCTCATTAATGAATGTATGATATCAATATATCATAGTATAAGTAAATGAATATTTTAAAAAATATTAATTAAGTGTTGGTATTTTTTTGAGTAAAAAATATTTAATTATATTTTTATAATTAATAAAAAAATTAAAAGAAAATTTATTTCATAAAATGGACACATAAATAAATAACTTGTTGTATAATGATTTTAGGATAATTTTATAATAACATAGTTAATTTTTTAGAGTGTTATAAAATCAGTTTTAAATTTAAAATCTGTATTTTTTGAGTAAATACCGATTTTCTAAAAAATTTAAATTACACATATCTAGAAAATTATTATTATAAAATTGAGTCCATTGTTAAATTTTAATTGTCAAAAAAATTTGGGGGTGAATTTTTGGTATTTTTCTAAAATACATGAATTTTTATGAATAGTAAAATACAATAATTTTTTATAAATGCTAAATACATGATTTGTTGAGTCATTGGTGATATATGGATGATTTAAGCAAACCATGTTTTAAATCAAATGAAATTATTAAAATTTTTGGTCATAGGAATCAAAACTATTACATGTCTAGAGAAAATTAATAAAATAAGGAATAAGATATTCACAAATCACCCCTCTCCTCCACTATAAAAACCACCTTCTACTCCCTATTCTCCTCACTCCTATAAGGCTTAAAGATTGTAATTGTTCTACCCAAACCCTCTTCTATAGTCTCTCCCCGCATCTAGTAGCTCTTTTTCTTTCCAAAATACTAAAATCCCTTCCCTTAATATTGTTCTCAAGGATGATATTTTAAGAGGTAAATCCTCTTCCTTTTTCATTTAATTTCATTTTAATTTATTTTCTTTTCTTAGTCTCTCATTGCCTCTTCTGTCCAAATGATCATGATAGATATAGTCTCATATATATACTATAATTATATAATGTTAATTTAATATCCTTATCAAACTACCACCACTCTCTCTCTCTCTTTTATTTTAAAAATGAAATCATCGCCCGAGAGGTACTAATTTACAACCTTCATGGACATTAAACCTTCGTTCTTAAATTTCTTATTCAAGGCATGTCATGAAACCATTATTATGGATGAACTAGATTATAAAATTTTTATTATATCTTATGTAAGGATTTTTGAACCATAATTTATACATGATATTGAATAATAGAACAAAACTAGTTCATTGTGATCGAAAACCCACCGTAAAAATCTAAACGATTATCACTGAATGTATTATCTAATGATTCATCATAATACTATGAAACAAAATGATATATATAAACTTTTACACTTATTTATTTTTATAAATAATATAAAAATTCAATTCTAGAGAATTATATTCATCCCACATGAACTTCCATACTCATATACAAGTATACCAATCGTGAAAACCAAGGAAATGAATGCTCCTGAGTGATAAAATTGTATCTTATAACTCATAAAAATGGCAATAAATGAAATTAATAAAATTAAAATAAATAAAATAAATTTTTAGGAGGTTCTTATTTAATTAATTAATGGATTTAATTTTATTATCCTTGACGTTAAGGTCAAGTGCAGAACTCATTTAGACATAAGGTAAGGATTTTCTACCCGAACCTCCATTTTTTGGGTTACTCTTTATCTCTATTTACCCCAATTAAATTCTTAATTATTCTTATGTACTACTAATAAATTTTGTGTTAATGTTATATATATTTTTACCAATTATAATCCATCTTCATTTTATGGGGAGTTAAATTTTTTATAAAGATCTTACTCAATTCTTCCCGATAAACAAGCTTGATTAAAGGGAACTTATAAAATTCTTATCTATTTTCAAGGGAAATATATAATCAATTTTAAGACACTATTATTTTTTTAAATCACTCATTTTATTATGAAATAAAAAATTTATTTCACTTCTATTTTTATACAAATATTTTTCCAAAATAACTCTTCTTTTTAATTTAAAACAGTATTTCTCTCAATAATTACTAGATGATTTTATATGAGTATTTTCATCCATTTCAACATTGTGGTTGATTCTTATGTTTAATTGGGATAAATATTTTATGATAACATCTACCAAATTTTAATGAATGGTTTATGTTCAGTTTGACTGTGTATATTCTATTTTAATACCATTCACCTTATTACCCACAATGGTTAGTGATTGTGTTTATAGATTAGGGAATGTTATTTACATTTCATATATTTATGTTGTTTATAGTTAGCCCCATTCATATTAGAAATGAAATAAAATTAGTAAGTGATGTTCGAGGCCATATATATCCCCTCATTGCATCAGTAGGTCTCATGATATGAAACAAATATGTACTTGGTCGAGGCCTTACCTATTTTCAGATATGGTTTGGGCTGAGGCCATAATAATTTTTAGATGTATTGGATGAGGCCAAGACGATATGATTTAGATGTATCGTATTATGCATTACATCATTATTAAACTTGTAATTGATATACCATTTGATTACTCTACTAGTATAATAACCATGGTTATGTGTTATTATGGCATTATTTAATTAATTTTTATTCCTTCCATATTATTCTCAGGTTTAATTTTATTGGAATGAGTTTTTATTTTATTCACAATGCCTAATGTTTATGTTTATGATATCTATTTTTGTATATCTTACCATTAATGATCATCTAAGCTCACCCCTTTCTTATATTTCATTTTTACTAATATGTGAATAAGGTTATTATGAAAAACTTCAAGGGATATTCTAGGAGTGGTTAATGTTTTCAACAGAATTTCTATATGGTATTCCCTTTCAAGTTATAATGTTGAACTTATGTATGTATCTGATTTTACACAGCTAAAAAACTATTCGGTCCTTAGGGATAATAATTTCTTGTAATCATTGCATTGTAATGAAATAAGGCTCCAACTCTGGGAAACTGGGGTTGGGAACTTTAATGTTGGTATCATATGAATTTTAGTAAAATCCTTGGAAACTAGATTTAGATTAGGGAACAAACCCCTAAGATATAATTTGAGGATAATCCTACAATAATAGCCCTGGATTTTGGTAAGGTATAGATAATTTGGATATTAATAGAAATAAATACCTATATGGATACCACAGGTAGATATGGTTTTTTCACTGATGTACCTAGGGGTAACAACTCGGACAAGGTGTTCAGAACTTGACTCGGGGTAACCCAGTACACTACAACAGGCCTTACTGTGTGCCTGGTTTGAAACTCTTTTGAAATATGCTTAGGATAATTCAAATTTTCTTTATAAACCAATATAAAGGATTTAATTATAAGTATTTCTCCAAGGAAACCGTGCAAATTATTATGATAGTATACATTCATAGGATTTCAATTTATGTTAATTGTTTTACTAGTTCGACATTTTACATTATGATTTATAACCTAATTTAGTGTGTGAAATTATTTAGAAATGGTGCCTAGTAAAAGGAATGGAATCTACATGAACATGTGTATCCCATGCAGGGATTTCCATTCTATGCAAGATAATGATATAGGTATCGGAGCAGCGACTGGTGATGAGCCAATTATAACAATACCTGGATAGCTGACTCAGGTTATGAACAATAAAATTACCTGTATAGAGAATCCTAGTCCACAATGTGGAGGAGAAATGTTAGACTGTTTTATGCGACAACATCCTCTGTCATTTAATAGGACTACAAACCCATCTATAGTAGAGCTATGGATAAGTTCCTTAAAAAATATATTTCTCACTTTGGGAAGTAACAAAAGGTATAATGTTTCCATGGAAGTTTATAATCTATTAGGATATGATGATCAATATTGGTCATTATTTCAAAACACAAAGGAGGAGGAAGATATTAAAAATATAGAATGGAGGGATTTTAAGAAAATTTTCATAGAAAAATACTTCCCTCTTTAACAGTGAGCAGATATGGAAAGGATATTTCTAAATTTGAGGCAAAAAGAGGATGAAAATGTTGCAAATTTTGAAGATAAATTCAGAAGGTTAAGAAGGCATGTGTCTAACTACATACATAATCTAAGGAGCAAGATTTATCAATAATTTTATAGTTTAAAACCATTACTCTGAAGGGCACTAGTCTGCCAAAGTTTCTCATCATATAAAGATATAGTTTCATGTGCTATCAAGACAAAGAAATAATTCAATAAGCCTTATGAATTTAAGGGAAAACAAGGGAAGAATATGGTGGTAGAGGATAGAATGGATAAAGATAAATTTTCCAGCATGCGATACTTGTATAAGTAAACACCTTGGTTCCTACTTAAAAGTAAAAGGAATCTACTGCAAGTGTGGATTGAAAGGCAATATTGTTATTGATTATGAGGGAAAGAAAGAACCAATAAATTATTAATGATATAATTATAGGGATCTAGGACACTATGCTAATGATTGTCCAAAGCATTAAGGAAACATGCCTCAGAAAAGGCCAAGGGAGTAGGGATAAGATTATTTGATTAAAAATGCTAAGGTTGAAGTTCCTAATGACATGGTGATAGGTACATTAATAATTTCCTCAAACTTATCCAATTATTTATTTGATTATGGGTCATAATATTATTTTATATATTCTTAGTTTTCTAATAAAATTAGATATTTATAATTTGAATTAATAAATGAGTTATCAATCAAAACTCCTAATGGAAGTATCATTCCAACTAATATGTGTGATTAGTCCCCCTTATGACACATAAACATGATTTAGTTTCTAACCTTATCATCATACCTATGATTGAGATTGATATAATTCTTGGTATGTATTGGATTTCAAATTATGATGAAAAAATCTATATCAATAAGAAGGAAGTTACAATTTTTTATAATGATATAAAATCCCTTATCTTTAGAGAAAACACATCATCATATAATTCCTATCTAGATCCGCCCCTAGTAGCTCTACAAAATTCAATTATTGGAGAGGATGAGAACACAATATCTTAGGGTGATAAAATAAATCTTCAAATTGAGGATGTACCTATTATGGAAGAATATATTGATGTATTTCCAGAGGATTTACCTAGACATCCTGTAGAGTGGGAAGTTAATTTATCTATTGATTTAATTATCGGTTCAATGATTTTATCAAATACTCATTATAGAATGTCCATAGTGGAATTATTATAACTGAAGAAACCAATATAGTAATTGCGTGATAAAGGATTTATTTTCCCTAGTGTTTATCCATGGGGATCCCCATTTCTTTTACTTAAAAAGAAATATGGATCCATGGGGTTTTTCATTGACTATTGGGAGATCAATTCTATTACCATAAAAAAGTATCCCCTTCCTCTCATTGATGATTTATTTGATCCACTTCATAGAGCCCAATATTTTTCTAAGATTGACCTTTGATCTGGATATCATCAGTTCCATATGAGGAAGGAAGATATACCAAATACAACATTTCTAACTAGGTATAGGCATTACGATTTTACAGTAATCCCTTTTGAAATGACCAATTAATCCTTTGTTTTCATGGATTCAATGAATAGAATTTTAAATAAATATCTTGAGTAATTTTTTGTGGTATTTATTAATTATATCATGGTATACTTAAAAATATATTATGATCATGATAATAAAATGTGCATTATTCTGAAAACTCTTAGAAGAAATGATTTATATGGAAAGTTTTGCAATTGTGAATTTTGGATTTAAATAGTTTCTTTTATGGGTAATATCATCTCTGAGGTTATTTTAATTGATATTGAATTGAAAAAGGTAGTTCAATAATGGCCTACACCAATGAACATAACTGAGGTATGTAGTTTTATTGGTTTAGTAGGTTATTATCAGCATTTAGTTTAGAAATTCTCCTGATTATCCAACCTATTAACCAAGATTACTCGTAAAGGGGTTAAGTTTGTATGGAAAAATAATGTAAAGAATTTTTTAAATAATTGAAGAATAGGTTAGTGAATTCTATGATCCTTACTCTGCCATAGGGATATGTTGGATTTCTGATTTATAATGATGCATCAAAGAAAGCAATTGGTTGTGTCTTTATGTATAATGATAGTGTAACATCCCATGTAAGTAATGAATAATAGATATTTTTATATATGTCTATTTATGAGTTAGATAATGTTTTAGAGGCTTAAAATGAGAATAAATCCAATCTTAAGCATGGAATACACTAATATTTTTAAAAGATTGTTTTACTACCTTTTGATGGAAAACCATTTTCAAATAAAACTATTGAAAATTTTATAATCCCTATTTGTCAAAATAAACATATTATTTATGATTGGGACATTGAAATTTACATTGGATAAATTTTTGATATTTTTTGACAATGTTCATTTTTTAATGAATAGTGAAAAAAATACTGCATTTTACATCAAAACTGCTTTTTCATCTAATTTAATTATATGGTTAGATTATCTTTTTAATTGGTATTAAAGTGTAATTTGAATATATTTTTACCATTTAATCCAATGTTGGTAATTATTATTAATTTCACATTAGAATTGGGCACAAACTAATGCCAAACTTTTCATAGATATTGTTTCAAAACACCCGCTATTTGTTTTGACAACGGGAATTATTTTTAAATTAATTATTGCAATTTCTATTTTTGGAATTTGGTAAAATGGATTACATATTTGAATAATAAGTTCCAAATTATGTAATCAATACTCTTTTGTTTTTGGACATTATGAATAGTAACGACGGTAATTATCTTTAATTATCTTGATTAATGAGTAATCGGGTAGTTAAGGATAATAAAATAATATCATAATAATAAAAAATGACACCAACATGTGTCCTAATGCTACTGGTTGTCTCCTGGCCGACCATTTGATTCCTTGTTCCAAACTTGGGGACCCCATAGAATCACTTTTGTGGGAAAGTGACTTGTTATCTTTTTATTGTTTTTAAAGAAAGTAAATATAACAAAGAATGTATCACCTGAGTAAAACATTTTTAATTTTGTCTAATTAGATTATATTTTGGACTATAAATATTAATTTTAAAGGTAAAACGATTTCATACATTATATTATTTTTTCATATTTTTTAGACATTAAATAAATTAAATTATTTATGACATCATGATGATGCAGCGATTACCTCTTTATTTAACGATTTAAATAAAATAAGAAGATAATGTAAAATCTAAGACCTACACTTGACAAAGACATATTGGATGAGTATATTTTAAACCCTTATCACCTTATCCTCGCAATACATCAATTTGGGGCCTTTAAAATTTGAAACGCATTTGAATATAAAGTAACGTTTTGTAACTTTTCAAGAGTGCCCCTCCTCTCCTCTTATAAAAGGTCCCCACATCTACCACCATACCCACACCTCTCAAGCCTTTGGCTCGTCCAACCCCTACACATTTTGTCTCTCCACATCCCTCTCTTACCCCTAGAATCCTCACTTTGGGCATAAGTCTTCCCAAGGAAGCCTTTGAGCTCAAATCAAAGAGAGTTACCCGATTTTAAGGTAATGTCTTCACTTGTGTTATTTTGTTTTATTTTTCTTCTCCAAACCCCTAAAATCTTTTTATTCATTTATTTTTTTAACAACTCCAGTATCTTAAATATACTAGGATGTTTTTATAAGAAGTATTCGTGCTACACTTACAAACACCTACATCTAATGGTTAAAGAACATACTGTTTCTGTGGATGGAGAATTTCTGCCTCACGAAACGATGATTGTTCAATATTTTCTAACACCTTCAAAGGTGGACATTAAGATGTCACTATATTTATATATGATATATAATATGTTTATGGTTTCCTTAAGCTTATGTATTTTTCATTTATTTCATACCTTTATGTCTTCCATTATGGTTATATGCGATATCTTCATTTTAGGAAGTGCGGACTACCGCCCCCTCAAAGTGATTTGATTCGTCAATACCATATGCGGTACGTATAAAGGATATATTTAATGATATTATATATGATACCATACTGTAATTATAATACTATTATGTATCACTATGTTTTAATTCCATTAAATTATGAGATAGAAATGGAAGTAGCGTTCATGCGTACGTACGGCTTACCGTCTCCATGAACGGTGCATTTCATTTCTTATCCCCAAATGTAATGTACTATTATAAGTACATATATATAATGGATATATATGATTTATGTTACATATAAATGATTAATATAATTCTGGAATTAAAATATACATATCTCTCATTTAGTTTTAATTCCATTAATATGACATATAAATGAAAGTAGTGTTCATGCGTACGTACGGCTTACCGTCTCCATGAATGGTGAATTTAATTTATTACCTCTAAATGATTATGTAATATTATAAATGCATGTATATACTGGATATATATGATATATATGGCATCTAAATCATGAATATCATTCTTGAGATAATGGATATTTGACTACGTGAACAACATGTAAATATAAGAAGTTCACTTTTGACTCAAGTACCAAATATCGACAAAATGACTGTTATTAACATAAATGATTACATAATGTTCATAAAATGGAAATAAGTGATATAAAAGGAATAATGAACTTAAAAATGTTCTTAATCAAGTAGAAATTAACTCAAGTTTATTATTTCGGAGATTAAAGAACGATCGAGTCAAGTCAGACACGAGGTAAGGGAGCTTCTTAACCCAATTTCCGTTCATCGGGTTAATCTCCTACTTTCAAATTATGTCATAATATTATTATTTCATAGCTTGTATTTGTACTTTATTTATGTGTACTTATTGTTAATACACATAATAGTTTTATTTTATTTAAAAATGATCTTTGTAAGGTAATCCTTCTCAATCTCCTTTCATTGAGGCATATTTTGTTTTATACACAACTTTCTTTTATACGGTGTATAACCCCCTTTGACTTTTATGCTTATTCAAAAGGAATATTTTTTATACGAAGCATTTTACTAAATGAGAAAATGAATGTTTTTTTGTCGTACGTATGCGGCGACAATGACTTCTCCGTCATCGTGACCATTATTTGAGTTTCGGCTTCCTCTACAAGTGATACCTTTTTTTAAAAGAAAAATAAATACCATGTTTTACTTTTCATTTATTTTGGTATTGAAAATGGTTTTCATAATGTTTTTATATCAATGTGTTGTATTTATATCTTGTGACTGAAATGTGGAAATTTTATGTTTCCTTTATGCATGTTTTATGTGATATGATTATGTTGTGGTTCTTGGGAATTATTATGAAGACGGGTGGTTCCATGATAAACTAAGGGCAGGTGAGCCCGATATAGCTCTCTAATTCATTGGGTAACGCGAAGGAGTTAAAATTTAGGGTTTCTACGAAGAGATTTAGGGAATATACTGTGATGGGTATTCCAAACGTAACCAAGAGGGTTACTCCCTACGTAAGAATGTTATGAATGCCTCAAGTTACCTTTATGTCTTATGATTTCTATGATTTATTCATGATTTGATGAGGTATGTTTAAGTGCTTGTGTTTTATGAGTAGAGTATGATTTCATTGAATCTAATGTATACATGTACTCATATTTCCTTTCCATATTTTTATATCCCTTACTGATCTTTTTATGCTCATCCCATGTTTTTGAAATGTTTTTCACAGGTCAAGGGAATGGTACATGATATGGTGATAGTGTCAAGGAAGTGTCAATAAAGAATCCAAGTTTTATTTTAAATATTTTTCCGTTGATGGGAAAAATGAATACTATCTTTTATGTAACCAGTTTGTTTAGATGTGGAATGTAATGCAAGTTTTATGATCTAATTCTCAAAAACTCTAAACCTGAAAAGATCCTCAATGTGTAATCTTGTAATAACTCAAGATTAAGTAAGGTTTAAGGGTGGGGCCTTATAGTTGGTATCAGAGGTCGGTTTAGATAACTTTAGGAGTTAGAATTCTATTAAATGATTATCCATTTTTTTTTTGAAATGATATAGCATTTGGAGATTACCATGTTGCATCAAATAAGGTATTTCAGTGTTAATAATGGTTTTTCAAAGAGGAAATAGAGAATCTTTTTTGGGGAAGGCATACTGAGAGAAATGACCTTCCAAATCAGCATACTGAGATGGTCAGAATCAGAATTGAGCAGTTTACTGCAGTGATGGCTCAATTGAATCAGGTGATAAATGGTGGTTGTGTTATTGATGATATTTTGTTGTTTTCTAAAAATAAAGCGGAGCATGAAAGTCATTTAAGGGTTATCTTCCAAACCTTAAAAAAATTGTATGGGAAATTCAGAAAGTGTGAGTTTTGGTTACAAAAAATTTCTTTCCTTGGTCACATTGTTTCTAAAGATGGGATAAATGTTGATCCTGCAAAAACAAAGGTTGTTGAAGAATGGCCAAGACCCACAAATGTAATAGAGATTCGTAGTTTCCTTGGTTTGGCAGGATATTACTAAATGTTTGTTAGAAATTATTCACGGTTATCTAGTCCAATGACTAAGCTAACTCGGAAGGGTGTTAAGTTTATCTGGACAAAAGAATGTGATGATTGTTTTCATGAATTGAAAAGAAGATTGGTGAATGCTCTAGTTTTGGAACTACCTTCCAGGAATGGTGAGTTTGTTATCTACAGTGATGGTTCATTGAAAGGACATGGTTGTGTCCTAATGCAGAATGATCAGGTAATTTCTTATGCTTCACGTCAGTTGAAAACTCATGAGGTAAATTACCCAACACATGATTTGGAATTAGCTGATGTTGTTTTCACATTAAAAATTTGAAGGCATCATTTGTATGGAGTAAAGTGTGAAATATATACCGATCACAAAAGTTTAAAGTATATATTCACTTAGAAAGAATTGAACATGAGATAGGGGAGATGGGTGGAATTAATCAAGTATTATGATTGTAAAATTCATTACCATCCGGGAAAAGCAAATAAAGTGGCTGATGCTTTGAGTCAAAAAAGTAATGCTTCATTAACAATGTTGCATTTGGAACATGATCCTTTGGTTAAGGATTTGATGAACTTTGGAATTGAAGTTTTTGGTGCAGGATGTTCTTCTGTTTTGTTTCAGGTATCAGTGAAATATTCTCTATCAGATAGAATCAAGCAAGAACAGAAGAAAGACAGTGAGTTGCAGAAAAAGGTAGAGCTGGTTCATAAGGGTAAGTTGCCTGAATTCAACATTGATAATGATTGTGTTTTGAGATTTGGGAAGAGATTGTGTGTGCCTTGTGATTCACAGTTGAAGAGAGAGTTGTTATGTGAAGCTCATAGTTCTCCGTTTTCAATTCATCCTGGAAGTACTAAGATGTACATAGATCTGTGGGAGTATTACTTGTGGGATAGAATGAAAAGAGATATTTCTGATTTTACTATGAATTTTTTGACTTGTCAGCAGGTTAAATCTGAGCGGAAGTTACTGAAAGGGATGCTTCAACCTTTATCAGTGCCAGAGTAGAAATGGAAAAATATAACCATGGACTTCGTTGTGGGATTGACGAAGACACCTCGAGGTAATAATGAAATATGGTTTATTGTTGATCACTTGACTAAATCTGCTCATTTCCTTTCTATACGAGATACTTTTTCCCTAGATCAACTTTCCCATTTGTATCTAAAATAGATAGTCAGGTTACATGGAGTTCCTCTCCCCATTGTATCTGATAGTGATCCCAGGTTTACTTCTAACTTTTGGAAAGGCATTTAGAAGTCGTTGGGTACTGAATTAAATTTTAGTACATCTTTTCATCCTCAATAAGATGGGCAGTCAGAACGAATGATCCAGACTTTGGAGGACATGCTACGTGCTTGTTCGATGGATTATCAGGGAAGTTGGGACCAACATATTTCTTTGGTTGAGTTTTCTTATAATAACATTTTTCATTCTAGTATACAGATGGCACCATTTGAGGCGTTATATGGGAAGCGGTGTCGAACTCCAGATTTCTGAGATGAAGTGGGTGAAAGGAAGTTGATGGGACCAGAATTAGTAGAAGAGTTGGCAGAAAACGTTCAGCTGATATAGAAACACATGAGAACGGCTCAGAGCAGGTAGAAGAGTTATGCGGACAACAGGAGGAAGGATCTCTCTTTTGAGGTAGGTGATTATGTTTTTCTCAAAGTATCACCATGGAAAAGTGTGATGCAATTTGGTAAGAAAGGAAAGTTGAGTCCAAGTTTCATTGGACCATATGAAATTCTGGAGAGAGTTGGATCAGTTGCTTACCAAGTGGTTTTACCTTTGTGTTTATCTCAGGTACACAATTTTTTTCATGTTTTGATGTTGAGAAAGTATATGCCAGATCCATCTCATGTTTTGAGTCCAGAGGTAGTTCAGTTGGAAGAGAATCTATCTTCTGAGGAACAACTAGTCCAGATTCTTGACCATAGAGAGCAAGTGTTGCGGAAAAGGTGATTCACCAGGTAAAGGTTTTGTGTAAAAACCATATGGTTGAATATGCAACATGGGAATCTGAAAATGCTACGAGGGATAAATACCCCCACTTATTCGTTAAGTAAATAAATTGCAGGGATGCAAATTTCTTAAATGGGGGAAGGATGTAACATCCCAAGTAAGTAATGAATAACATATATTTTTATCTATGTCTATTTATGAATTAAATAGTGTTTTAGAAGCTTAAAATGAGAATAAATCCAATCTTAAGCATGGAATACACTAATATTTTTAAAAGAATGTTTTACTGCCCTTTGATGGAAAACCATTTTTAAATCAAAATTTTGAAAATTTTATAAGCCATATTTGTCAAAATAAACATATTCTTCATGATTGTGACATTGAAATTTATATTGGATAAATTTTTGGTATTTTTTTTACAATGTTTATTTTTTAATGAATAATGAAAAAATACTGCATTTTACATCAAAACTGTTTTTTCATCTAATTTAATTATATGGTTATATTATATTTTTAATTAGTATTAAAGTTTAATTTGAATATATTTTTACCATTTAATCCAATGGTGCTCATTGGGATTAATTTCACTTTGGAATTGGGCATAAACTAATGCCAAACTTTTCATATATATTGTTTCAAAAACCCCGCTATTTGTTTTGAAAACAGGAATTATTTTTAAATTAATTAATGAAATTTATGTGTTTGGAATTTTTTAAAATGGATTAAATATTTTTAATTAGAAGGTCCAAATTATTTAATCAAGACTCTTTTGTTTTTGGACATTATTAATAGTAACGACGGTAATTATCTTTAATTATCTTGATTAATGTGTAATCGGGTAGTTAAGGATAATAAAATAATATCATAATAATAAAAAATGACACCAAAATGTGTCCTAATGATACTGGTTGTCTCATGTCCAACCATGGGATGGCTTGTACCAAACATGGGGACCCCATGGAATCACTTTTGTGGGAAAGTGACTTGTTATCTTTTTATTTTTTTAAAGAAAGTAAATATAACAAAGAATGTATCACCTGAGTAAAACATTTTTACTTGTGTCTACATAGATGGTATTTTGGACTATAAATATTCATTGGAAATATAAAACGATTTCCTACATCATAGTATTTTTTTCATATTTTTAAGTCATTAAATAAATTAAATTATTTATGACATCATGATGATGCAGCGATTACCTCATTATTTAATGATTTAAATAAAATAAGAATATAATGTAAAATCTAAGACCTACACTTGTCAAAGACATATTTTATGAGTATATTTAGAACCCTTATCACCTTATCCTTGAAATACATCAATGTGGGACCTTTAAAATCCGAAACTCATTTGAATATAAAGTAACATTTTGTAACTTTCCAAGAGTGCCCCTCCTCTCCTCTTATAAAAGGCCCCCACCTCTACCACCTTACCCACACCTCTCAAGCCTTTCTCTCGGCCAACCCCTGACCATTTTGTCTCTCCACATCCCTATATTACTCCTATAAGCCTAACTTTGGGCATAAGTCTTCCCAAGGAAGCCTTTGAGCTCAAATCAAAGAGAGTTACCAGATTTTAAGGTAATGTCTTCACTTGTGTTCTTTTGTTTTATTTTGCTTCTCCAACCCCCTAAACTCTTTTTATTAATTTATTTTGTAAAAAATCCAGTATATTAAATATACTAGTATGTTTTTATAAGAATTATTCGAGATACACTTACACACACCTACATCTAATGGTTAAAGAACATACTGTTTCTGTGGATGGCGAATTTCTGCCTCACGAAACGATGATTGTTCAATATTTTTCTAACACCATCAAAGGTGGCCATTAAGATGTCACTATATTTATATATGATATATAATATTTTTATTTTTTCATTAAGCTTCTGTAGTTTTCATTTATGTAATACCTTTATGGCTTCCATTATGGGTATACGCGATATCTTCATTTTAGGAAGTACGGACTACCACCCCCTCAAAGTGATTTGATTCGTTAATACCATATGTGGTATGTATAAAGGATATGTTTAATGATATTATATATGATACCATAATTTAATTATAATACTATTATGTATCACTATGTTTTAATTCCATTAAAGTATGAGATATAAATGGAAGTAGCGTTCATGCGTACGTACAGCTTACCGTCTCCATGAACGGTGCATTTCATTTCTTATCCTAAAATGTAATGTACTATTATAAGTACATATATATAATGGATATATATGATGTATGTTAAATCTAAATTATGAATATAATTCTATAATTAAAATATACATATCTCTCATTTAGTTTTAATTACATTAATATGACATATAAATGAAAGTAGCGTTCATGCGTACGTACGGCTTACCATCTCCATGAACGGTGCATTTAATTTCATACCTCTAAATGATTATGTAATATTATAAATGCATGTATATACTGGATATATATTATATACATGGAATCTACATCATGAATATCATTCTTGAGATAATGGATATTTGACTACGTGAACAACTTGTAAATATAAGAAGTTCACTTTTGACTCAAGTATGAAATATCGACAAAACAACCGTTATTAACTTAAATGATTACATAATGTTCATAACATGGTAATAAGTGATATAAAATGAATAATTAACTTGAAAATGTTCTTAAGCAAGTATAAATTAACTCAAGTTTATTATTCAGGATATTAAAGAATGATCAAGTCAAGTCGGACACGAGGTAAGGGAACTTCTTAACCCAATTTCTGTTCTATGGGTTAATCTCCTACATTCAAATTATGTCATGATATTATTATATCATATCTTGTATTTGTACATTGTTTATGTGTACTTATAATGAATACACATAATAGATCTATTTTATTTAAAAATGATCTTTTTAAGGGAATCTGTCTAAATCTCCTTTCATTGAGGCATATTTTGTTTTATACACAAATTTCTTTTATACGGTGTATAAACCCCTTTGACTTTTATGATTATTCAAAAGGAATATTTTTTATATGAATTGTTTTACTAAACTACAAAAGGAATATTTTTTTTTCATACGTATGCAGAGACAATGACTTCTCTGCCACTGTGACCATTATTTGAGTTTCGGCTTCCTCTACAAGCCATACCTTTTTTTAAAAGAAAAATAAATACCATGTTTTAATTTTCTTTTATTTTAGTATTGAAAATGGTTTTCATAATGTTTTTATATGAATGTGTTGTATTGATATCTTGTGATTGAAAGGTTGAAATGTTATGTTTCCTTTATGCATGTTTTATGTGATACGATTATGTTTTGGTTCTTGGGAATTATTATGAAGATGGGTGGTTCCATGATAAACTAAGGGCACGTGAGCCCGATATAGATTTCCAATTCATTGGGTAACACGAAAGAGTTAAACTTTAGGGTTTCTCTGAAGAGATTTAGAGAATATACTATGATGGGTATTCCAAACGTAACCAAGAGGGTTACTCCCTACGTGAGAATGTTATGAATGCCTCAAGTTACCTTTTTATCTTATGATTTCTATGATTTATTCATGATTTGATGAGGTATGTTTAGGTGCTTATGTTTCATGAGTAGAGAATGATTTAATTGATTCTAATGTATAAATTTACTCATGTTTCCTTTCCATATCTTTATATCCCTTACTGAGCTTTTTATGCTCATCCCAAGTTTTTGAAATGTTTTTCACAGGTCAAGGAAATGGTACATGATATGGTGATAGTGTCAAGGAAGTGTCAAGAAAGAATCCAAGTTTTATTTTAAATATTTTTCCATTGATGGGAAAAATGAATACTATCTTTTATGTAACCACTTTGTTTAGATGTGGAATGTAATGTAAGTTTTATGATCTAATTCTCTAAAACTGTAAACCTGAAAAGATCCTCAATGTGTAATCTTGTAATAACTCAAGATTAAGTAAGGTTTAAGGCTGGGGCATTATAGATAGTGTTATTTTTTATATATCAAGGTAGTTAAAAATTTATGAATAGAACTATCCAACTCATGATCTTGAGTTAGAAGCTGTAATATTTTCTCTGAAGATATGGACACAATATATCTTTATATAAAGTTGTGAGATATATACGGATCACGAGATCTTGAAATATATCTTCTTATAAAAATAACTCAACATGAGGAATATGCGATGGATTGAACTAATCAAGGATTATTATTGTTCAATACACTATCTATAAGGCCTCAGCCTTAAACATTACTTAATCTTGAGTTATTTCAAGAATACACATTGAGGATCTTTTCAGGTTTATAGATTTAGAGAATTAGATCATAAATCATGAATTACATTCCACATTTAAACAAGGTGGTTACATAAAAGGGAGTGTTAATATTTTTCATAAAAAGAAACATATTTAAAATAAAACATGGATTCTTTCTTTACACTTCCTCAACACTATCATCACATCATGTACCATTCCCTTGACCTGTGAAAAACATTTCAAAAACTTGGGATGAGCATAAAAAGCTCAGTAAGGGATATAAAAGTATGGAAAGTAAACATTAGTCCATGTATACATAATAATAAATGAAATCATACTTAATTTATAAAAGATAAGCACTTTAACATACCTCATGAAATCATAAGATTTATGAATAACTCATAGAAATCATAAGACATAAAGGTAACTTGAGGCATTCATAACATTATTACGTAGGACGTAACCCTCATGGTTACATTTGGAATACCCATTACAGTATATTCCCTAAATATCTTCGGATAAACCTTAGAGTTTAACCCCTTCGCATTACCCAATTCATTGGAGAGCTATCTTGGGCTCACCCGCCATTATTTTATCACAGAACCACCCATCTTCATAAACAATGCCCAAGAACCATAACATAATCGTATCACATAAAACAAGAATAAAGGAAACATAACATTTCCACATTTCAATCACAATATATCAAAAACACATTAATATAATCAAAACATTATCAAAACCATTTTCAATACCAAAATAAATGAAAATTAAAGCATGGTATTTATTTTTCATTTAAAAAAAGGTTATGGATTGTAGAGGTAGCCAAAACTCAAATAACGGTCACGGCGGCGGAGAAGTCGTGGTCACCGCATACATAAGACAAAAACATTCCATTTTTTCATTTAGTAAAAAGATTTGTGTAAAAATATTCCTTTTGAATTAATATTCAAAAGGGTTTATTATAAAACTAATAAAATAAGGTCGTATATAAATTGAATTATGCCTCAACGAAAGGAGATTGAGATGAAGTCGCTTACCTAATGTCCGACTTGACTCGATTGTTCTTTAATATCCTGAATAATAAACTAGAGATAATTTATACTTGATTAAGAACCTTATTCAAGTTCATTATTCTTTTATATCACTTATTATCGTGTTATGAACATTATGCAATCATTTAAGTTAACAACGGTCGTTTTGTCGATCCTTTGGACTTGAGTCAAAAATAAACTTCTTATAATTAAAAGTTGTTCATGTGGTAAAATATCTATTATATCCATAATTATATTCATGATGTAGATATGATATATATCATATATATCTATTATATACATGAATTTATAATATTACATAACATTTAGAGGTAATAAATGAAATGCACCGTTCATGGAGACGGTAAGCCATACGTACGCATGAACGCTACTTTCATTTCTATTTCATATTTAATGGAATTAAATCATAATTATATAAAGTTATATTATAATTAAAGTATAATATCATATATAAAATCATTAACTCCATCCTTTATACTTCCCACATATGGAATTAACGAATCAAATCACTTTGATGGGGTGGTAGTCTGCACTTCCTAAAATGAAATTATCATGTTTACCCATAATGAAAAACATAAGGGTATACCATAAACGAAAAATAAAGAATCATAAGGAAAACATAAACATAATATATATAATATATAAATAGATTGAAATCTTAATGTCCACCATGAAAGTTGTTAAAAGAAGATTGAACAATCATCGTTTCATGAGGCAGTAATTCGCCACTCACAGAAACAGTATATTCTTTAACCATTAGACGGAGGTGCGTGTAAGTGTAAATAAAATCATTCTAATAAAAAAAATACTATTATATTTATGATACTGGTGTTGTTAAAAAATAAAGTAATAAAAATATTTTAGGGGGTTGGAGAAGAAAAATACAACAAAAGAACATAAGAGAAGACATTTCCTTTAAATCGGGTACCTCCCATTGGTTTGAACCAAAAGGGTTTCTTGAAGAGCTTTCTGCCTAAGGTAAGGCTTCTAGGATTAATAGAGGGATATTGGGAGATTATGTTTGTAGAGTTTGGAAGAGAAAAAGAGCTTTATAAGTGTGAGATATGGGTAGTAAGTGGGGTCTTTTTATGAGGGAGAGGAGGGGCTCTTTTGAAATCTTGAAACTATTATTTTATTATAAAATGATGTTCGGTTTTTAAAGCTCCAAAAATCATCAAAGTAGAGGATAAGGTGTCCCATGTTCTAAATAAAATCATCCAATAGGTATTGGACAAGTTTTGGATATTTTTTAAAACTTTATCTTCTTATTTATTTAATTTATTCATTAATGACGTAAACATTGCATCATCATTGTGTCATAAATAATTTTATTTATTTGATGTATAAAAACTATATTAAAATTACCATCTTGTAGGAAATATTTTTATCTTTATAATGAATATTTATAGTCTAAAAGATAACTTGTATAACCCCTTATAATAATTGTTTTACTAAAAAAACATGTTTGTGATATTTTTATTTTTACTTTAAATAAAAGGTATTAATGTCATTATCTTACCCAAGTGGCTCCATGGGGTCCCAAAAATTTACCCATGGATTTTCTTGGTCGTACATGGCTCATCAAATAAGGGTAGGACATGTGTCAATGTATTTTTATATTTTTATAATATTATTTTTACCTTAAATTACCCTAATTACCTCTAATCGCGGTTAATAAAACTCAAAAGTTATTATTCACCAAAAAATATTTTCATCCCATTGAGCCACATTTTACTTCCTAATGAAAACCATGTATGTCGTATTTTTGAAATTAAATTTACATAAGTGGTAAAATTTCATTTAAATGAAAAATTAGTTTTTTTAACTACCACTTAGTGGTTTCACTATTTATCAAAAATTGAAGTTTTTCAGAACAGTGCCAAAAATTCACCCTAAGATATATTTGATATTCCAAATTCAAAAATTATGTTCATTTTACCAAATTAAAAACATAGAAGTTGTATTAATTAATTTTATAATTAATTCTCGCTGTCAAAATAAATAACGTGTTTTTAAGAAACAATACCTATCAAAAGATCAACAATTGGTTATGTCCAAATTCAAAGTTAAATTAATTCTAATGACCACCATTGGATTAAATGGTAAAAATATATTCTAATTACTCTTTAAAACCAATTAAAAAGATAATCTAACTATATAATTAAATTAGATGAAAAAGCAGTTTTGAAGTAAACTACAGTATTTTCAACTATTCATTAAAAAATGAACATTGTCAGAAAAAATACAAAAAAAAATTCCAAAGTAAATTTCAATGTCACCATTCTAAAGAATAAGTTAATTTTTACAAATAGAGATTATAAAATTGTCAATAGTTATATTTAAAAAATGGTTTCCCATCAAAAGGCAGTAAAATAATCTTTTAAAAATATTAGTGTATTCTATGCTTAAGATTGGATTTATTCTCATTTTAAGCCTCTAAAACACGATAAAATTCATAAATAGACATAGATATAAAAAATCTATTACTCTTTACTTGGGATGTTACATCATTACCCCTTTAGAAAATTGTGTCCCCGTAATTTATTTACTTATCAAATAAGTGGGGGTATTAATCCCTCATTACATTTTCAGATTCCCAGGTTTCCTCTTCAATCAAGTGGTATTTTTCACAAAACCTTTACTTGATGAATCACCTTATTCCGCAACACTTGCTCCCTATGGTCAAGAATCTGGACCAGTTGTTCCTCATAAGATAGATTCTCTTCTAGCTAAACTACCTCTGGACTCAAAACATGAGATGGATCCAGTATGTACTTATTTAACATTGAAACATGAAAAAAATTGTGTACCTGAGATAAATTAGGTGGTAAATCCACTCGGTATGCAACTGATCCGACTCTCTCCATAATTTCATATGGTTGAATGAACCTTGGACTCATCTTTCCTTTCTTACCAAATCGCATCACACTTTTCCACGGTGATACTTTGAGGAAGACAGGATCACCTACCTCAAAAGAGAGATCCTTCCTCCTGTTGTCCGCATAACGTTTCTGCCTGCTATGAGCAGTTCTAATGCGTTTTTGTATCAGCTAAACTTTTTCTTCCAACTCAGCTACCAATTCTGGTCCCATCAACTTCCTTTCACCCACTTCATCTCAAAAAACTGGTGTTCGACACCGTTTCCCATATAATGCCTCAAATGGTGTCATCTGTATACTGGAATGAAAACTGTTATTATAAGAAAACTCAACCAAAAAAAGATGTTGGTCCCAACTTTCCTAATAATCCATCGAACAAGCATGTAGAATATCCACCAATGTCTGAATTTTTCGTTCTGACTACCCATCTTATTGAGGATTAAAAGATGTACTAAAATATAATTCAGTACCCAATGACTTCTGAAGGACTTTCCAAAAGTTAGAAGTAAACCTGGGATCACGATCAGATAAAATAGAGAGGGGAACTCCATGTAACATGACTATCTCTTTAATATACAAACGAGAAAGTTGATCTAGGTAAAAAGTATCTCGTATATCAAGGAAATGAGCAGATTTAGTCAAACGATCAACAATAACCCAGATTTCATTATTACCTCGATGTGTCTTCAGCAATCCCACAGCGAAGTCCATAGATATATTCTCCCATTTCCACTCTGGCACTGGTAAACTTTAAAGCATCCCTTTTGGTAACTACCTCTCTACTTTAACCTATTGACAAGTCAAACACTTCATAATAAAATCAGTAATATCTCTTTTCATTCCACTCTATCAGTAATACTCCCAAAGATCTCTATAAATCTTAGTACTGGTAGGATGAACTGAAAACAAAGAACTATAAGCTTCACATAACAACTCTCTATTCAAATGTGAATCACAAGTCACACACAATCTCTTCCCAAATCTCAAAACAGAATCATTATCAATGTTGAATTCAGGTAACATCCCCTTCTGAACGAGCTCTACCTTTTTTTCAACTCACTGTCTTGCTTCTGAGCTTGCTTAATTCTATCTGTTAGAGAAAATTTCATTGATACCTAAAACAAAACAGAAGAACATCCATCACCAACAACTTATATTCCAATTTTAATCAAATCCTTAGCCAAAGGATCATATTCCAAATGTAACATGGTTAATAAAGCATTACTTTTTCGACTCAAAGCATCATCCACTTTATTTTCTTTTCTCAGATGGTAATGAATTATACAATCATAATACTTGATTAATTTAATCCATCTCCTCTATCTCATTTTCAATTATTTCTGAGTTAATATATACTTTAAACTTCTGTGATCAGTATATATTTCACACTTTACACCATACAAATGATGCCTCCAAATTTTTAAAGCAAAAACCACAGTATCTAATTCCAAATCATGTGTAGGGTAATTTATCTCATGAGTTTTCATCTAACGTAAATCATAAGCAATTACCTGATCATTATGCATTAAGATGCAACCAATTCCTTTTAATGAATCATCACTATAGATAACAAACTCCCCATCCATTATAGGTAGTTCCAAAACTGGATCATTCACCAATCTTCTTTTCGATTCCTAAAACAATCATCACATTCTTTTGTCCAAATAAACATAACACCCTTCCGAGTTAGCTTAGTCAATGGGCTGGACAACCATGAAAAATTTTTAACAAACCTTTGGTAATAGCCTATCAAACCAAGAAAACTACAAATCTCGGTTACATTTGTGGTTCTTGTCAATTCTTCAACAACTTTTTTTTGCAGGATCAACAGTTATTCCATCTTTAGAAACAATGTGACCAAGGAAAGAAATGTTTTATAGCCAAAATTCACACTTTCTGAATTTCCCATAAAATTTATTTTCTTTTAAGGTTTGCAAAATAACATTTAAATAACTTTCATTCTCCTCTATACTTTTAGAAAACACTGAAATATTATCAATGAAAACAACCACAAACTTATCCAAGTACTCATGGAAAATTCTATATATAAGTTCCATGAATACAGCAGGTGCATTGGTTAACCCAATAGGCATTACTACAAATTCATAATGGCCATATATTGTACGAAATGCAATTTTTGGAATATCTTCTTCCTTTACCTTCAATTGATGGTACCCCGATCTCAGGTCAATCTTTGAAAAATACTGATCTCCTTGGAGCTGATCAAACAAATCATCGATATGAGGCAAAGGATATTTTTTCTTAACAGTGATGTTATTCAAGACTCTATAATCAATGAAAAGTCTCATTGAACCATATTTATTTTTAACAAAAAAGATAGAATCACCCCATGGTGATGTGCTAGGTTGAATGAAACCTTTCTCTAATAAATCTTGAAATTTCTCCTTCAACTCTAAAAGTTCAATTTGAGCCATTCGATAAGGGTGTTTTGAAATTGGCTTAGCATCAGGAACTAAGTCGAAAATAAATTCAACTTCCCGATCTGGTATTATTCCAGGAAACTCGTCAGGAAAAACATCAGGATACTCATTTACCACTGGCACATCATTAATCTGAACAGTTCCTTTGTTTTCAACAATATGTTCAAGGTAACATTCATTTTCCATATTTTAAAATTTTCTCAACCTCTTGATATGTTATCAATGGTAAGGGTTCATTATTGTACACAAACTGAAATTATTTCTGAAAAGAAACTTCTTTAGCTCTACAATCAATCTTAGCATGATAAACATAGAGCCAATCCATACCCAGGATAACATCAAACTCTACTAGATGTAAAACAATAAGGTTTGCAAGTAGGTTCTTTCTGTGGAAAAGGATAGGAAGATTCTTATAAATTATTTTTACCTCAACATTTCCCCCAGGTATTTTTACCACAAGTTCAGGAGTCATTTCTTGAGATGAAATTCCCAATTTACTAGAAAATTTTTCAGAGATGAAAGAATGTGTAGACCCTGAATCAAACAACACATTGGAATAATCTAAAAAAACAAAAAAAAATTACATGATACCACTTCATTTGATGGCCCAACATCTGCTGAAGTAGTTGGAAAGGATTTCACTACACCCTTCTACTTTTAGTCTAACTGCTCCCCATAATTCAAGCTCTTTGTCGAACACTCATTTGTATAATGACTCATCTCATTGCAAATGAAAAATTTCACTAATTGTAAATCAAATTTCGTCTTATCATTACCCTGATCTTTTCTAGTGCAATCATGAGCCTTATGTCCCATATTACCACATCGGAAGCACTTTCCAAAATACAAAAGACATTCCCTAGAATGATTTTTACCACATTTATCACAAACTACAAACTTATTCTTCTTACCATCAAACCTTTTTGAAGGATTCTTCCCTTTCTCCTGCCACCTCAGTCTCTTATTCTATTGGTTGTCATAGAACACTTGATCATCGGAAAACTCCATTTCCACCTTCTCATCACATCAAAAAATCTTTTAATAACTTTTGAACTCACGAGAATCTAATTCCCTTTGATATTTTGGTTTTAATCCTGAGTAAAAACAATTGATTTTACTATCAAGGTCTCAGATAAAATTTGGAGCATACCTTTCCAATCGAGTGAACCTTTCTTCATAAGTAGCCACTGAGTCATCCTCTTGCCTCAATTACAAGATTTGTTTTTCCATCCTAAGTCGAACAGCCTTAGGAAAATATTTCTCAAGAAACATACCTTTGAATTCATCCCAGTCAATAGCATCAATCTCATCAGCGTCCCTGATATTTTTAACCATCAACCACCATTGATCTGTTTCACCCTCCAAACGATAAACAGTAAGACTAACCTTTTGATTGTCTGAACACCCCATGAAATTGAAAATATTCTCTAGTTCTTTAATCCACCCTTCATCTAGCACAGGGTCAGATGATCCTCAAAATTATGAAGGATTTTTTCTCATGAAATGTTACAACACTGACAGGTTCCTCTATGGTTGATCTGGCTGATCTCGTGCGTGGATACCACCACCATTTATCACTTGAGTCAACTGTTTCATTGATAGAGCTCATATTTTCATATTTAAACATATGTTTATAAATTATTTAATCCCTTCCCATTAATCAATTTGATCTTATTTGCATCATTTTATGACTTTTGGTGAGTTTTGAGCTTAAGTGTTAAAACTGGTTAATTGTAGACATTAAACCGATTTATGTTGCCTATGTATTATGAGCATAACTCCTACATTTTGTATCCAATTCACCTGATTCTTTTTTTTAGTATTAAATGTTTAGTTGGATATAAATTATTATTCTGTACCAAGTTCCAATTCGAACTCCAACTGGCCAAAACAAATCAGTCAATGTACAAAGTTATTCTGGCCGGTAGAATGGACCATGACTCATTAAAAGAATCATATCTCGGCCAAACGATCTCAAAATGAAGTGATTATAGATGTGTTAGAAATATTACTATAACTATCAGAAGATAGAAAAATATCAGGAATAAATTCATTCATTAAGTCTGACAATTCAATGTTCAAAAAGGGTTGGTGGAATAGTTTTTGGCGTCCAAGAAAAGTCTCTTCAATTTAGGTGGCCATAACTCCTTCCACACGGCTCCAAATTCATTAAAACTTCATGGGTGGATGTCCAACTCCATTACTCACCTCTTATAAGAAGGTACCTCGGCCTTATTTGACCATATGGTGGGATAACTGAAGCTGAACTTCTGGTGGACATATTCTGGAGGAGAAACTTTTGGTTCTTTCTTTTCTTTCTTTTCTTCTTTTTAGTTTTGTAATGTATTCATCTTCCCCCTTCTAATCAATTACCCTTACCATGGTGGGGTAAATATTATGAGTTATTGGGGAAGGTTAGGTTTTCCATTTTTTAATGTATGAGTTCATACACTTAATTTTATAAAATGTTTTCTCTATTATGAAGTCGGTTTCAATTATAATAACAGCTTATATTATCTTGTGAGATTGTATTTGATTTTATATTCTGTTGTTATTATTGATTTGTTTAATGATAATTATATCTTTCACTAGGTTATGGTCTATATATGACGGAATAGATCAGAACATAGTGGTGATGTACTTGGAGATCGTCAGTACGTGTGAGATTTGTACTGAATATTCAAGATTGTTTGGGATAAACAAGACCCGATTGGGAATTGCCTTAATAAATTGAGGGTATTCTCTACAAATATTTAACAAAATGATATAGATTAGACCAAAATAATATATTATTAAGTTTTAATCTCCCCAACATCATTAAACAAATAAGTGAGATGAAGCGATTGTGAAATCTCATTTTAATCGATTTAATAAAAAAAGGAATGAATAAATAAGAACTATGATAACATTGCAATTGGAAAACCAACCCTGACCTGATCACACAATAATTATCACTATTTTTAATCACATTCCTTTTCAATTTGTTTTAAATCTTATACTTTATTGTTTTCTTTAGTTTTGTTTCATTGTTTTCAAAATGAAACAAATTCAAATACAAAGTGACAAACATGATTGTTGTGCGCTCCTCTCTGGAGACAACCTAGGTTAACCACTACACTATATTTTAACATAGTAAATAATTGTTTTTTCCACACCACATGATAGTTGTACATCAGTAATTGCTACAAAAAACTATTCAGTTCCAATTCCAACTATCTCAGGATGCTGATTCAGAAGGTCATTTCCTTTTGTATGTCTTCCTAGCACTGCTTCCCTATTTCCTCTGCGGAAAATCATTCTGAACAAACATGTCTTAGATGAAGCAACATGGTAATATTCAAATGCTATATCATTTAAATTTGACCATAAATATATATATATATATATATATTTGGATAATCATTTAATAGAATTCTAACTCCTAAATTTATCTAAACTAACCTTTGATACCAACCATAAGGCCCCAGCCATAAACATTACTTAATCTTGAGTTATTTCAAGACTACACATTGAGGATCTTTTCAGGCTTAGAGTTTTAGAGAATTAGATCATAAATCATGCATTACATTACACATTTAAACAAGGTGGTTACATCAAAGGTAGTGTTCATTTTTTCCATCAAAGGAAACATATTTAAAAAAACATGGATTCTTTTTTAACACTTCTTCGACACTATCATCACATCATGTACCTTTCCCTTGACCTATGAAAAAAAAATTAAAAACTTGGTATGAGCATAAAAATCTTAGTAAGGGATATAAAAGTACAGAAAGTAAACATTAGTCCATGTATATATATGAATCAATGAAATCATACTTTATTCATAAAATATAAGGACTTTAACATACCTCATGAAATCATAAGATTTATGAATAACTCATAGAAATCATAATACATAAAGGTAACTTGAGGAATTCATAACATTCTTACGTAGGGAGTAACCCTCATCGTTGCGTTTGGAATACCCATTACAGTATATTCCCTAAATCTATTCGGAGAAACCTTAGCGTTTAACCCCTTCGAGTTACCCAATGAATTGGAGAGTTATCTCGGGCTCACCCGCCCTTAGTTTATCACGGAACCACCCATCTTCATAAACAATTCCCAAGAACCATAACATAATCGTATCACATTAAACAAGCATAAAGGAAACATAAAATTTCCATATTTCAATCACAAGATATAAAAAACACATTGATATAATAAAAACATTATCAAAACCATTTTAAATACCAAAATAAAATAAAATTAAACCATGGTATTTATTTTTCATTTAAAAAAATGTTATGGATTGTAGAGGAAGTCGAAACTCAAATAATGGTAACAGCGGCGGAGAAGTCGTTATCGCCGCATACGTAAGACAAAAACATTCCCTTTTTTCATTTATTAAAACGCTTTGTGTAAAAATATTCCTTTTGAATTAATATTCAAAAGGGTTTATTATACAACTAATAAAATAAGGTCATATATAAATTGAAGTATGCCTCAACTAAAGGAGATTGAGATGAAATCGCTTACCTCATGTCCGACTTGACTCGATTGTTCTTTAATATCCTAAATAATAAAATAGAGTTAATTTCTACTTGATTAAGAACATTTTTCAAGTTCATTATTCTTTTATATCACTTATTACCGTGTTATGAACATTATGTAATCATTTAATTTAATAACGGTCATTTTGTCGATCCTTGGGACTTGAGTCAAAAATAAACTTCTTATAATTACAAGTTGTTCATGTGGTAAAATATCAATTATATCTAGAATTATATTCATGATTTAGATATCATATATATCATATATATCCAGTATATACATGCATTTATAATATTACATAACATTTAGAGGTAATAAATGAAATGCACCGTTCATGGAGACGGTAAGTCGTACGTACGCATGAACGCTACTTTCATTTCTATTTCATATTTAATGGAATTAAATCATAATTATATAAAGGTATATTATAATTCCAGTATAATATAATATATAAAATCATTAACTCCATCCTTTATATTTCCCACATATGGAATTAACGAATCAAATCACTTTGAGGGGGTGGTAGTCCGCACTTCCAAAAATGAAATTATCGTGTTTACCCATAATGAAAAACATAAAGGTATACCATAAATGAAAAATAAAGAATCATAAGGAAAACATAAACATAATATATATCATATATAAATATAGTGACATCTTAATGGCCACCATGAAAGGTGTTAAAATAATATTGAACAATCATCGTTTTGTGAGGCAGTAATTCACCACTCACAGAAACAGTATGTTCTTTAACCATTAGACAAAGTTGTGTGTAAGTGTAAATAAAATAAATTTTATACCAAAATCCTAGTATATTTACGATACTGGTTTTTTTACAAAATAAAGGAATAAAACTATTTTAGGGGGTTGGAGAAGCAAAATACAATAAAAGAACATAAGAGAATACATTACCTTTAAATCGGGTACCTCCCCTTGGTTTGAACCAAAAGGGTTTCTTGAAGAGATTTATGCCTAAGGTAAGTCTTCTAGGATTAATATAGGGATATTGGGAGATTATTTGTTCAGATTTTGGAGGAGAAAAAGGGCTTTATAAGTGTGAGATATGGGTATTAAGTGGGGTATTTTTATAAGGGAGAGGAGGGGCTCTTTTGGAAATCTTGAAACTATTATTTTATTATAAAATGACATTAGGTTTATAAAGCTCCAAAAATCATTAAATACTAGGATAAGGTGTCCCATGTTCGAAATAAAATCATCCAATAGGTATTGGACAAGTTTTGGATATTGTTTAAAACATTATCTTCTTATTTATTTAATTTATTCATTAATGACGTAAACATTGCATCATCATTGGGTCATAAATAATTTTATTTATTTGATGTCTAAAAATTATATTAAAATTACCATGTTGTAGGAAATATTTTTATCTTTATAATGAATATTTATAGTCTAAAAGATAACTTGTATAACCCCTTATAAGAATTGTTTTACTAAAAAACACATGTTTGTGATATTTTTATTTTTACTTTAAATAAAAGGTATTAATGTCATTATCTTACCCAAGTGGCTCCATGGGGTCCCAAAAATTTACCCATGTATTTTCTTGGTCGTCCATGAGTCATCCAATAAGGTTAGGACATGTGTCAATATATTTTTATATTTTTATAATATTATTTTTAACTTAAATTACCCTAATTACCTCTAATCGTGGTTAATAAAACTCAAAAGTTAATATTCCCCAAAAAATTAATTTCATCCCATTGAGCCCTATTTTACTTCCTAATGACAACCATTTATGTCCTATTTTTGAAATTAAATTCACAGAAGCGGTAAAATTTCATTTAAACGAAAAATCAGTTTTTTTAACTACCACTTAGTGGTTTCACTATTCATCAAAAAATGATGTTTTTCAGAACAATACCAAAAAATCACCCTAAGCTATATTTTATATTCCAAATTCAAAAATGATGTTAATTTTACGAAATTAAAAATATATAATTTTCCTTAATTGATTTTATAATTAATTCCCGCTGTCAAAACAAATAACGTGTTTTTAAGAAACAATACCTATCAAAAGATCGACAATTGTTTATGTCCAAACTCAATGTTAAATTAATTATAATTACCACCATTGTATTAAATGGTAAAAATATATTATAATTAATATTTAAAACCAATTAAAAATATAATCTAACCATATAATTAAATTAGACGAAAAATCAGTTTTGAAGTAAACTGCAGTATTTTCCACTATTCATTAAAAAATGAACATTGTCAGAAAAATTCCAAAAATTTATCCAAAGTAAATTTAAATGTCCCAATTATAAATAATAAGTTAATTTTTACAAATAGAGCTTATAAAATTGTCAATATGTATATTTAAAAAATGGTTTTCCATCAAAAGGAAGTAAAACAATCTTTTAAAAATATTAGTGTATTCTATGCTTAAGATTGGATTTATTCTCATTTTAAGCCTCTAAAACACTATCTAATTAATAAATAGACATAGATATAAAAATCTATTACTCTCCACTTACTTGGGATGTTACACTATCATCCAGGAAAGGAAAATAAGGTAGTTGGTGCATTGAGAAGGAAGGATCATGGAGTTCTAAACAAAATGAGGATTCCCAAGGGCCCATTGTATATGGATCTAGAAATTGTGGATAAATGAATTATCAAGGAAGGTGAAATATCATTATATCTTAAATTTTTTACCCAAACATCTTTATTGGAAATGATTAAAATTTATCAGACTAGTGATGATAATCTTCAAAAGAAAATTAAAGTAGTGAATGATGAGAAGTTGGAAGACTTCGTGTTTGATGATGGAATTCTAAAATTTGGGAAGAGGCTATATGTTCCCTCTATAATTGAGCTAAAAAAGGGTTATTAGATTATTCCCATAGTTCAAATTTCCCAATACACCCTGTTAGCACTAAGATGTATAGTGATTTGAAGGAATGTTTCTGTTGGGATTACATGAAAAAAAAATCTGATTATATATCAAGATGTTTAGTATTTCAATAGGTGAAGGTAGAAAGGGAACATCCTAGAGGATTCATCCATCCACAGCCTATTCTTACATGAAAATGGGATGACATTACTATATATTTGGTAACCAGATTACCCAAAACTCTAAGAAAGAATGATGTAATAAGGGAAATTATGGATTGACTTACCAAATCTGTACATATTCTCACTATAAGGGAGGATTTGCAACTGGAGAGCCATGCACGACTCTATATTAATGAAGTCATAAGACTTCATGTAGAACCTCTCTCAATAATGTTGAATCTTGATCATTGATTTATATTGAAATTCTAGAAAAATATTGATAAATCATTGGATATTGAACTTCGTTTGAGTATTTTTTATCACCCTCAATCTAACAGGCAATAATAAAGGAAGATCTGAACTTTAGAAGACATGTTGAGATATTTATCACTTGATTTTCAAGGTATGTGGGATTAGTATTTAGAATTGGTAGAGTTTTCCTACAACAATATTTTCTATTCTAGTATTCAAATGGAACCATATGAAGCATTATATAGAACAATATGTCATGAACCAATATGTTGGGATGATGTTGTTGAAAGGAAGGTTGTGGGCCCAGAGCTTGTGGAGGAAAAAAATAGCGAAGGTAAAGACTATTCAAACCCATATCAAAGCATCTCAAATTTGGAAAAAATATCTATGTTGATAATCAAAGGATGGATTTTGAATTTCAGGTGGGAGATCATTTTTTATTGAAACTATCTCCATCGAATGGTGATATAAGATTTTGGAAGAAAGGGAAACTGAGCCCCATGTATATTGGTCCATTTGAAATTCTAGAGAGAATTGAACTATGTCTTATAATTTGGAAATATTGACTATAATTTCTAAGGTACACAATGTGTTTCATGTCTCATTATTGAGAAACTACGTGCTAGACCCAACACATTTCCTCGCTTATGGTGGTATAGATTAGAACCTGAATTATCTTAATGTGAATAGCATATCTGGATTCTAGAAATTAAAGAATAGGTGTTGAGTAATTGGATGACTCAGCTAGTAAAGGTACTTTGGAAAAATCATAAAATTGAAGAGGCAACATGGGAGCCTGAGGAGCTTATGATAAAGAACTACCCAAATATTTTTATGTGGTGAAAATATGAAATTTTGAGGAAAAAGTTTTTGTAGGAGGGGAGAATGTAACGACCAAAAATTATATCAATGATATTTCTCTTCTTATTTTTATTTCTTATAGTATAGATCACATAAAATCACTTATATAACACTATACAAACATTATAAATGAATAATAAATGAAATAAGAGGTATTTCAAGTGGTTAAGGAACCTATATCGATGAAATAGAAAATGTCAATTATGAATAGTAATAGGACCCTTATGAATCGTATGTCAGCCTAATGAATAGTCAACACACCCATGTAAGTATAAATTAAATTTAGGAAACTCCTAAGTGAAAGTATGATATAGTTATATCATAGTATAAGAAACTGAATATTTTAAGAATAATTAATTAAGTGTTGGTATTTCTGTGAGTCATAAATATTTAATTACATTTTTATAATTAATAAAATTATTTAAAAGGATATTTATTTTCATAAAATGGATTCATAAATAAATACCATGTTGAATTATTATTTCAGGATAATTTTAGGAGACTTAGTTAATTTTTAAGGGTGTTGTAAAATCGGTTTTAAATTTAAAATCCACATTTTTCGAGTTAATAATGATTTTTTAAATTAAATTTCACATATTTAAGAAACTATTTTGATGTAATGGAGTCTGGTTTTGAATTATACTCATCAAAAAATGTTTTTAGTGAATTTTTGGTATTTTTCAAAAATACTTAAATTTAGTGAATAGTAAAATACAATAATTTATGATGAATGCTAAATAAATGATTTATTTAGTCATAAGGGATATTTGGATGATGTAAGAATACTTGGTTAGAACTCGCAATAACATATTACTATTTTTGGTAACATGAATCAACATTATTTCTTGTATTTGGAAAAATAATAAAATAATGAATAAAATATTCAAAAAACACCTCTCTCTTCCACTATAAAAACCACCCCTCACTCCCCCTTCTTCTCACTACTCTAAGATTTGAAACTTGTAAAATTTGTACCCAAATCCTATTCCCTAGTCTCCCCCCATTTTCAGGATCTCTTGGTATTTCCAAAACACCAAAACCCCTTCCATTTAGGAGGTTCTCATAGAGGATATTTCAAGAGGTAAATCCTGCTCCTTTTTCATTTAATTTATTTTCAATTTATTTTATTTTCTTAGTATATCCTCACCTAGTATGTTAAAATGATAATGATAACTCTATTATAATATTTACACAAGAATTATATCAATTTAATGTAATATTCTTCCTCAAACTACTATCTCTTTCTATTTTATTTTAAAAATGAAATCTTCATCCTGGAGGTGTTGATTTACAACCTTCGTGGACAACGGACCTTTGTTATTAAATTTCTCATTCAAGGATGGTAATGAAACCATTTTTATGGTTTAAATAGATTATAAAATATATATTATATCTTATGTTATGATTATGAAACCTTAATTTATACATGATATTAAATAATATAACAAAACTAGTTTGATGTGATCGAAAAACTGCCATAAAAATCTAAACAATTATCACTATATGTCTTATCTAAGGATTCATCCTCATAAAATGTTACCAAGTGATATTTATAACAATGAAAACTTATGTATGTTTATAAATAATATATAAATTCAATTTTTTAGGATTATATTCATCCTACATGAACTTTCATACATATATACGAGTATATCGATCCTGAAATCCAAGGAAAGGAACACTCCCGAGCAATAATATTGTATATCATAGCTAATTAAAAATCACATAAATGAAATTAATAAAATTATAATAAATAAAATACATCCATATAATGTTATTAATTAATTATTTAATTTATTTAATTTGATTATATATGATATTAAGGTCACGTAAAGAACTCATTCGGACAAAAGGTAAGGGTTTTATACTGAAACCACTATTTTATTTCAGGTTACTCATTGTATCTATTTAAACCAATTAAATTCTTAATTATTATTATACAATCCTCATAAATTATTTTTTAATATTATATATATTTTACCCATCATAATACTTCTTCATTTTATGGGCAGTTAAATGTTTTATAAATATCTTTTTCAATTATTCTCGATTAACAAGTCTGATTCAAGGGAACTTATCAAATTTTATCTATTTTCAAGGGCACTATATAATCTATTTTAATCCAACATTTTTTTCTAAAATAAATAATTTTATTTTGAAAAAACTATCTTAGTTCACTTCTTATTTTATACTAATATTTTTCCAAACAAACTCTTCTTTTCAATGTAAAAGAGTATTTCTCTCAAGAATTACTAGATTATTATATAAGAGTATTTTCAACCATTTCAACACACTTATTGATTATTATGTTTAATTTGGATTAATATTTTATTATATATTCTACCACATTTTACGGAATATTTTATGATCCGTGTTATTGGGGATTTTATATTTTAATACCATTCACCTTATTACCCAGAATGGTTTGTTAATATGTTTATAGATTGGGGAATGTTATTTACATTTCATATGTATATTTTGTTTATGTTTAAACCCATTAATACAAGGAATTTATTGGAGTTATTAAGTGACAGTTGGGGCCCGTTATAGCCTCTCGATGTATCATTAGGTCTCATGAGATGAAACATATATAGAATTGTCCAAGGCCTTTCCTATTTTCATATATGGCTTTGGTCGAGGACATAATCATTTTTAGATGTCTTGACTGAGGCCTTGGTGATTTGATTCATATATCCCGCATTATGCATTCCATTTTTATGAAACTACTAATTGATATACCATGTGATTATTCAAATAATATATTAACCACAGTTATGTGTTATTATGAAACTATTTAATCAGTTTTTATTCCTGTCATATTATTCTTAGGTTTAATTTTAAAGGCATGTGTTTTTAGTTTATTCACCATGCCTAATGTTTATGTTTATGATATCCTCTATTTTATCTCTTACCTTTAATGAGAATCTGATATCACCCCTTTCTTGTGTTTTATTTTTCCCAGGATGTGAAGAAGTATATTATGAATTACTTGTAGGGATATTATAGGAGTTGTGGTTGTTTTCAAAATAATTTCTATATTGTATTCCCTTTCAAGTTATAATGTTGAACTTATGTATGTGTCTCACTTTCCAAATCTACTAAACTATTTTTTCCATTGGGATACGAATTTCTTGTAATCATGCCAATGTAATGAAATAAGGAACTAGATTCAAGAAAATAGGGTCAGGGTATTTACACCATTTGAGTGTGGGTAGCCCATAAGCCAAGATTTTTCTCCATCCATTCAATTAGATTACCCCTTCATATATCCTCAACATTCATTTTATTATTTAACCTGTATTCTATAGATGAATAATTAACCTATTCTTTGGAGTCATTTTTCCCAATACTTCCTCCAATGTCCATGATATATATGGAAATGAATATTGTTTCCTCATTTGGTTTTATCAATGGAGTTTCCATGAAACTCTATTTCCCACTACTTTTCCACAAACCATGATAATAATAGAAATAACTAATTTCCATTTCCAAATATATAGCACATATTATAATCTCTTTATAGCTACTGAAGTCCCTTATAGATATTATTTTTGGGAGATTTGGTTTTAATACAAAAAATAATCAATCATATTTTCATCCTTGAGAAATAATAATACAAGAATAATACCTTTCATGTCCTGAGTAGTTTTCATCATAGGTAGAAATGGATCTATCCAAATTATTCTCCTTATTAAGGAATTTTCTCTCTATCATAGTTTGAAGAGTTCAAGGAAATTTTTTATTATAAAATAAATTATTAAAAAATCTAATTCCATGGAGTCATGTTCTTCTATATGCCTTATGTTATTGATTATGTTCCTCAATTTATTTTCCCCACCATTAAAATTGTAAAAATTTAAAACAATATTTTCATTATATGAGCACTGAATAATGGAAAATATTTTTTCTAATGAGTTTTTCTAGGGATTAATAGTTAGATGATCATAAGTCCTGCCAAAGGTGGGTGTTCATTTCCACATAAAAGTCTCAATATTGTGTTTCTATTTCTTTAGTTCTTTTAATATATCAACATTATAATTCCCTAATTTTTTTAATATATATCTACTTTTATAAATTAATAATATGTTTGGTAGGTTTCTCCCCATAAAATAATGAATGAGAATGATCCACAATATAATAGATCAATATTATTAATATAAAATAATAATTATAAAGCCACTATATAATAAAAATATTATATACAATTACAAATAAATAAAAGTGGTATTGAGAACACTTTATGTTTAAAGAGTTCATTTTTCAATAATAGTAGTTGTTATTTATATATTTTACAAATATTTAAAAAATAATTGTATAAATTATATAATTTAAAATTCATAAAATGAACTACATTTTTGAATTCATCATTTTAAAATTATCTTATAGTTAATTTTTAGTATTTTTATAAAATAATAAATTTTTAAGTGAATATTCAAGAATATAGTTTTTACTAAAACCGTAGTGTTTATTCCTATATCAAGAAGACCAAATAAATTAAAAACTTATTAAAAAAGTTTGATAATCCAATATTTATTTAAATATTTAGATTAATTATTTAGTAATACTAATTTAAATTTAGAATACCTATGATTATCATTTTAAGGACTTCAATAGTATTTTCAAATAAAAAATGGTATTTTTTCTTTTCTATCTATTAAATATTATTATTTTTATATTAGTTTTTCTATTTATTTCTAAGCCAAATAAAATTTAATTTTTTATAAAAAAAAAATCATTTCATGAAAATAATTTACATTGATAATGTTCTTCAATGCATAAATTTTACATTTAAAAACACAGTTTTATTAAAAGTTGTTTTTACATGCTTTGTTCATTAATTCTAAAATTATCTTTTTTAAAAAAATAAACATTTTATTTGATAAAATAATATTCATATGTGGAATTATAATTTTTAAATTATGCAATAATTTCAATATTAATTTTTTCATTAAAATTAAGTCTTGAGTTTACAAATTAGTTACCATAGAAAAAGTTAATTAAGGTCAAGTTTAACAACAACATAGGTAAAAGGCCTAAAATCACCTAAAATTTCACCAAAATATATGTTTTATATGATTATAGACAATTAATTATCATGCATTCTATTATTTCTTATATTTTAACATTTTAACTTGGAATATTATCATACCATTATTGAAAACTAAAAATTATCTACAAAAATGTCATTTATATTTAATTTTAAAAGGATATCACTTCAACCACTTCATACGACACATATTTCTTCAAATATCTTCCTAAATATTTTTCCACATTTCTCCTCATCGAATCCCCTATCATTTTAATATTTCTATGGTCTCAATTACTTAGCATAAGGTCTTTATTTACAAGGACATTTCCTAGAGAAATCTCATGTTTAAAAAGTAAGTACTAACTTCTCACTAACATTGTTACTTTTATATCATTCCCTTTAAAATTTATTATTTACAATCCTATTTGATGAATTTTTTATTTATAGTATAATGAATTTTCTTACATTATGGGAATAAATATTGTAACACCCCATGTAAATAAATAATATTACATTTTCTTATTTATCCATATTTTTGAATAAAATATTAATATTACTTTAAAGGGAATTCTATGCTCGATGGCATACCCAATTTGCAGCAACGAGTTTCTTTGAAATCTTACGTTGCACTCTAATAATAAAATAATATTATTTTAAATGGTAGTTAATTCCTAGCCGTTGTGATGGAGGGAATGAACGGAACTAACTACAAAAATGATTATATATGTTTGTCAAATATTTTTACTTTTATCCAATAAATGTTAGAGGCTTAAAATGCAAATGAATCCAATTTTAAGCAAATATCTTCAAATATTATTTAAAAGGTCGATTAACTTCTTTTTGATGAAGAACCCTTTTTAAATATACTTTTGACAATTTTATATGTTTTATTTGACAAAATAAAATCCTTTTTTAGAATCTTGACATCAAAAATTACTTTGTTTAAATTTTTGTTTTTTTACGATAAAGATCGTTTTTAGTGAAAATGTTGCATTTTAATTCAAAAACACCTTTTAATATAATTTATTTATATGGATATATTATCTTTTTAATTGAGGTTAAATTTTATTTAGAATATATTTTTACCATAGAATCCAATGGTGGTCATTGGAATTAATTTCACTTTGAAATTGGACTTAAACTAGTGCCAATCTTTTAATAGATATTGTTTCTTAAAAACATGCTATTTGTTTTGATAGAGGGAATGAATTAGTAAATTAATTAATACAAATTATATATTTTTAATTTTGTAAAATAGACATCATTTTTGAATTTGGAATATTAAATATATATTAGGGTTAATTTTTGGTATTTTTTTGAAAAACATCAATTTTTTATGAATAGTGAAACCACTAGGTGGTAGTTAAAGAAACTAATTTTTCATTTAAATGAAAATTTAACACTTCTGTGATTTTATTTTCAAAAATATGACATACATGGTTGTCATTAGGAAGTAAAATGTGGTTCAATGAGATTACCATAATTTTTTGGTGAATAGTAACTTTTATGTTTTATTAATCACGATTAAAGGTAATTAGTGTAATTTAAGGTAAAGATAATTTTATAATAATATTAAATGACCTTGACACATATCCTAACCTTATTGTATGAGTCCTGTCTGACCAATACAATCCATGGGTCAACTTGGGGACCCCATGGAGCCACATTGGTTGGAAAATGACATTAATAACTTTGTATTTAATGTTAAAATTAAAATGTCACAAACATGTATTATTTTACTAAAACAATTTTTACATGGGGTTATACAAGTCATATTTTTTACTATAAATATTAATTAGAAATATAAAAATATTTCATACATCATGATATTTTTTTTATAATTTTTATACATTAAATAAATTAATTTATTTATGACACTGTGATGATGCAGTGATTACCTCATAAATGAACGATTTAAATAAAATGAGAAGATAGGGTGAAATATAAGTCTTACACTTGTAAAAAACCTATTTTATGGGTGTATTTAGAAACCTTATCACCTTATCCTAGAAATATATCCTTTTGGGAGATTTAAAATCTGAAAATAATTTTATAATAAAGTAATAGTTTATAACTTTCCAAGAGTACCCCTCCTCTTCTCTTATAAAAGGCCCCCACCTATACCACTTTACCCACACCTCTCAAGCCTTTGGCTCAACCAAACCCTGCCCATTTCATCTCTCCACATCTATCTCTTAATAATTGAACCCTAACCTTTGGCATAATTCTCTTCAAGAAACCCTTTTGGTTCAAACCAAGAGGAGTTTCCCGATTTAAAGGTAATGTCTTCACTTGTGTTCTTTTGTTTTATTTTGCTTCTCCAAACCCCTAAAATCTTTTTATTACTTTATTTTGTAACAACACCAGTATATTTAATATACTAGGATTTTTTTATGTGAATTATTTGAGCTACACTTACACACACGTCCTTCTAATGGTTAAAGAACATACTGTTTCTGTGGATGGCGAATTACTGCCTCACGAAACGATGATTGTTCAATCCTCTCTTAACACCTTTCAGGGTGGAAATTATGATGTCACTGTATTTTATATATGATATATATGGTATTTATGTTTCCAATATTTTTCAGTATTTTATATTTAAAACATACCTTTATGCTTTTCATGTTGTGCAATTGTGATAATTTCATACTAGGAAGTGTGGACTACCGCCCCCTCAAGTGATGTGACTCATTCATGCAATACATGGAATGTATAAAGAATGAAATTAATGAACTTATGTGACCTATAAAACATATATATTATACTGGAATTATAATATATATATCTCTCAGTTATTTTTAATTCCATTAATATGACAAAGAAATGAAAGTAGCGTTCATGCGTACGTACGGCCTTCCGTCTCCATGAATGGTGCATTTCATTTCCTTTTATCTCCAAATGTTATGGAGTAGTATAAAATGAATATTTACAGGATATATATGATATTTAAATCATTAATACTATTCTAGAGATTATTTACTTATAACTACATGGAAAATCATTTTCAAACAAGTTCATTTTTAACTCATGTACCAAACATCGACAAAAACGTATGATATGAACTCACATTATTAACCAATTATTATAAAATTATAATATGTGATATTAACTGAATAATAATATTTAAAGGAGTAAATTAAGAAATTATAAATTGACCAATTTTTATTATTCAGGAATATAAAGAAACAAATAAGACAAGTCGGACTTGAGAGAAGAGATCCTACCTCTCTCTTTCTTTTTAAGTACTCTCTTTTATGTCATTTCTTTTAAGCTCCTATTTCTTAGTTGGGGGATGTTATTTTATATTCCTATTACTGTAATTTCTATGTTCATATGATGAGAGACCCTATTTGATCTCATAAATCCATTTTTGTAAGTTTTATGTGGCGTCGTTAGGCTGCCGAGTTTTCATAAGGGGATTTTCATCTCACTTTTTATTCTCATGAGATTCGTGCTACATTTTCAACTATTTCCTTTTGTGTGGTGTATTTACTACCCATTATTTTTCTATTTGTGTAATATAATTTAATTTATTATTATTTACATCTTCATTTTATGAGTCTTCTTTCATGGGGTGTATGTTTCGAAAGTTACCCAAATCGGTAAGGGAACCTTTCACCCTCCTCTTCCTAAAAGACCTATTTTGTTATGTCTTTTAATTTACATATTTTTATGTTGGTATATTTTCTTCTATATCCATATTGATCTAAATTTTATTTCAAAGTGATGAGATACCATTTTATCTCTCATCAACTAATTTTATGAATTTTAAAGTGACGTCGTTAGGCTGTCGAATTTTACCAAGGGAACTTCTTAACCCAATTTCGATTTCTTTGGGTTCAACATGTAGTTATTGAATATGTCATCCTTTGAATATGTGTGAATTACCTTTGATTTTTTGACACTTAATATCACCTTAAATTGGGTGTATTTATATTTGTCACACATAATTATGAGATCGATTTATCCTTAATTTAAGGATACCTTCTTTATAAGGGATTTCATCTCATTTTACATTTCTATTGAGACTTCATTGTTACTATGAACCAATTCACTCTTATATGGTTTATATACTATCTTTTTGAAAATTATATCATGAATCCATTTATTCTCATGATATTATAAAGTTCTGATTAAATGTTATTCCTCAATTGGTGTATTCAAGTGTCTCTCATTTTGTTAAAAACCCTTTAACTAACATTTCATTTTAAATGTTTTAATGATTTATTCTTATAAATATTTCTCATTAATATCCATGTTTTCAAAATGGTTTTAAGGATTTATTTATATGGATATTAATGGTTTAAAATTTTAAAAGCTTCAAAGTGGTGTGGGACACTTTGATTCGAAAATCTCTTTATTAAATGTTTTAAATGGTTTTGAAAATGGTTTTTTGAATGGATTCATTATTTCATTATCATAAAATGTTATATTGTTATTTAAATGTGGTAATGTTATCTTTCATTTATTATTAAGTTATGTACTTTGATTATGTTATGGTTCTTGGGAATTGTTTATGAAGACCGGTGGTTCCGTGATAAACTAAGGGCGGGTGAGCCCGATATAGCTCTCCAATGCATTGGGTAACGCGAAGGAGTTAAACGCTAAAGTTTCTCTGAATATATTTAGGTAATATACTATGATGGTTATTCCAAACGTAACCATGAGGGTTACTCCCTACAAAATAATGTTATTAATGCCTCAAGTTACCTTTATGTCTTATGATTTCTATGAGTTATTCGTAAATCTTATGATTTCATGAGGTATGTTAAAGTGATTATGTTTTATGAGTAAAGTATGATTTCATTGTTTCTTATGTATACAGGGACTGATGTTTTATTTCCATATTTTTATAAACCTTACTGATCTTTTAATGCTCATCCCAAGTTTTTGAAATGTTTTTCATAGGACATAAAGTTGAATAGGGTCATGGATGGGATCAAGGGAATGTCAGGCTGTCTAAAACAAGGAACTAGATATGAATCTTTTGTTCAAGAGTTTTTATTATGTGAAAAAATGGAAACTGAGTAGATGTGTATACTTTGTAATCTTTGAGATGTAATAGTTATGTCCTAATTCTCTAAAACTCTAAACCTGAAAAGATCCTCAATGTTAATTATTCAATTTAATTCATGATTAAGTAATGTTTAAGGCCGGGTCCTTATAGTTGGTATCAGAGGTCGGATTAGATAACTTTAGAGGTTAGAGTGTTGTTTAAGCAAAAGTGACAAGTTGTGTATAACCACAATGGTTAGTATATTATATGGAGTCATTGTTTTTTTTTGGAAGTTAGAATGAGTTTGAGATAACTTGGATAAGTATATATTGGTGTTTATCTTCTTCATTATTATACGATGATTTTATGGATATACTAACACTGACCTTTTTGGTTTTAGTAAATGGATGGATCTAGCAGGCACCAAAGTAACAGTGGATTTGAAGAAAACTATGACGGTTTTATGAAAGAACAACTGAATTATATGGGAGCTGCAATGAGAACTCTTGTGGTTATCCTCAACTAACTATCTAGAGTCATGATTGACCACCTGAACCTTATTGATTTTTATAAGGCATCGTATATGCGAGAAACAAATCCCTATGTAAGTTTAAGTAATAATCCTAAGGGTAAGTATGTTCAAAAACCTATGTGTCAAATATGTGGAAACAAACACATAGGAAAATGTTTCAAATGGACAGAAAGATTCTATAGATGTGGAAATGAAGGTCATAAAGCAAGAACCTGTCATGGAAAAAGGAAGCATCTAGTTGACTCTAGGAAAGGGAAATAAGTTCTTTCTGAAGGATCAATTTAATGTTTCAAATGTTGTGTGCATGGTCATTATGAAAACGCTTTTCCTATGAAGAAGTTTCAGGAATGGGGTCACCAAGATCATACAAATATTCTTTTACCAATACCTAATTCCATTTCAATTGAGGATAAAGAAACTGATAATGACCAATTAAAGGTATGGATTATTTCATAACATATGTTTTCCTATTATTGGAATCTTAGGATATGATTCATGATTTTTTTGTAGGAAATAATTATTTCCGAATAAGTTGAAAAGGAATGGTTAATGTATCATGAAGAATGTTGAATGAGTAAGAAGTAAACATATAAGGGATTCAAGAGTTATGGTAGATTTTAGGATGTTGAAATTCTTAAATGTATTAAGTCTCTTTTGATGATGGGGTTATATTAGAAGAATTTTTATAGTATATGTAACACTGATGTTTGATATATGAAAATTTTATTCAAGGAATAATCATCCTTTCTTTTGTGGATATAGTTATAAAGAACCATTTGGGTTTATATGATCCTTGAATTTGAGGCAATTACTGGTTAATACATTTTGGGTTGAAAAATGAAAGTTATTAGATAACATTTTTGGTTAAAATATGTTATGGTTATTTTTGAATATTTTATCTCTTTTTGGGTAATGTTTTAAGAATTATATAGTTTTGTAAAAATGACAACACGCATACCGTGTGACAACCTATCGCGTCAGACGAAGCTGCGGGAATTGAACCCACAACCAAAGTGCACCTGGTATTTATCGCCTACCAATGGACTACATGAAGTCCCTGGTTAGTTTTACTGATTCTTTTTAGTTAGATGATTTTATGAATCAAGAGTAAGTTTATTTTGGGTTATCTATGGAAATAATTAGCCTATCATGGAGGATATGTGATTAGGTTAATTACTTTTCAGTATGAGACTTTAAGAGTAACTGATGTTATTTTGGAGGAAAATGTTAAGATTTATCTTAGGAGATTATGTGATTAAATCCTTCAGATATTTCGGTTTTAATATTAGTTTGGTTCACCTTGAATAATTTTATGGATATATTTTTATTGAATGGTCTTTGTTGAACTTTGGGTTTTATTTGACAAATTTTGGAGATTATGAGTAGTTTTTATTTTTGTAAAAAAGTTATTTTTTTGGGTATTATCTGATCTCGTACTAAACTTTTTGGTTTGGTTTTGGTTAAGGTCTAAAGACATGGGAAATATATAGTTCTCTTTTGTGGATTAGTTGATTCTCTAGAAATTGATTATAGATCTCTTGATGTGAACAATTCATCCAAAATACTAGTCTTTGGGAGAAAATATGAGTTCGTGTAAGAAATCTAGTAAAAGTTGAAAGTAAACATGACAAGTAAGTTTGTTTCCTTATGTTTTAGTTAAGCTCATAAATAAATTCCTCAATGAAAAGTAACTTAAAACAAAAATGTTTTCTGTTAATTTTTCCTATTGGGGAATCAAATACCGTTTAACCCATCACAAGTTTGTGATTTTCTTGTGGTTAACTTTCTCCTAAACATGTTTTTTATCACTCTCCATCAGAACATGACCCTTTGTTTTCTCCTCCATGTCCATGTTTTCCTATATGGAATCCTAGTATGGGTTAACTCAGGTTACCTTTTAACTTCTCTTTCTTTATTTTAAAGTGATAGTTTTATTTACTCTTGTTCTGATGTGGGATTTTCAATGAAGTTTCCAAGCCCAATTTTAAAATTGCGAGGATGCAATTCCCAAAAAGGGGGAAGGATGTAACACCCAAGGTAAATAAAGAATATGAAATTTTCATATTTATTCATATTTTTGAATAAAATATTAATATTACTTTAAAGGGAACGCTATGCTCGATGGCGTACCCAATACGCAACAACAAGTTTCTTTGAAACCTTACATTGCACTCTAATAATAAAATAATATTATTTTAAATGGTAGTTAACACCTAGTCGTTATAATGGAGAGAATGAACAGAACTAACTAAAAAATTATTATATATGTTTGTAAAATATTTTTACTTTTATCCAACAAATGTTAGAGGCTTAAAATGAAAATGAATCCAATTTTAAGCATAAATATTCTAATATTATTTAAAAGATCGATTAACCACCTTTTGATGGAGAACCCTTTTTAAATATACTTTTGAAAATTTTATATGTTGTATTTGACATAATAAAATCCTTCTTTAGAATCTGGACATCAAAATTTACTTTCTGTAAATTTTTGTTATTTTTCCGATAAAGATCATTTTTAGTGAAAATGTTGCATTTTAATTCAAAACCTCCTTTTAATCTGATTTATTTATATGGATAGATTATATTTTTAATTGAGGTTAAATTTTATTTAGAATATATTTTTACCATATAATCCAATGGTGGTCATTGGAATTAATTTCACTTTGAAATTGGACTTAAACTAGTGTCAATCTTTTAATAGATATTATTTCTTAAAAACACGCTATTTGTTTTGATAGCAGGAATGAATTATTAAATTAATTAATGTAAGTTATTTATTTTTAATTTTTTAAAATAGACATAATTTTTGAATTTGGAATATCAAATATAGATTAGGGTGAATTTTTTGTATTTTTCTGAAAAACTTCAATTTTTGATGAATAGTGAAACCACTAAGTGGTAGTTAAAGAAATGGATTTTTCGATTAAATGAAAATTTACCACTTCTGTGATTTTATTTTAAAAAATCTGACATACATGGATGTCATTAGGAAGTAAAATTTGGTTCAATGAGATTATAATAATTTTTTGGTGAATAGTAACTTTAAAGTTTTATTAATCGCGATTAAAGGTAATTAGTGTAATTTAAGGTAAAGATAATGTTATAATAATATGAAATGACCTTGACACATATACTACCCATATTGGATGAGTCATGGAAGACCAAGACAATCCATGGGTCAACTTGGGGACCCCATGGAGCCACATTGGTTGGAAAATGACATTAATAACTCTTTATTTAAAGTTAAAATTAAAATGTCACAAACATGTACTGTTTTACTAAAACAATTTTTACATGGGGTTATACAAGTCATCTTTTTTACTATAAATATTCATTAAAAAGATAAAAATATTTCCTACATCATGATATTTTTTTTATAATTTTTATACATTAAATAAATTAATTTATTTATGACACTGTGATGATGCAGTGATTACCTCATAAATGAACGATTCAAATAAAATGAGAAGATATGGTGAAATATAAGTCTTAAACTTGTAACAAACCTATTATATAGGTGGATTTAGAAACCTTATCACCTTATCCCCGAAATATATCCTTTTGGGACCTTTAAAATCCGAAAAGCATTTTTTAAAAAAGTAATAGTTTATAACTTTCCAAGAGTGCCCATCCTCTTCTCTTATAAATGGCCCCCCACCTCTACCACCTTACCTACACCTCTCAAGCCTTTTACTCGGCCAAAACCTGCCCATTTCATCTCTACACATCCCTATATTCATTATTTAACCCTCACCTTTGGCCTAATTTTCGTCAAGAAACCCTTTTGGTTCAAACCAAGAGGAGTTACCCGATTTAAAGGTAATGTCTTCACTTGTGTTCTTTTGTTTTATTTTGCTTCTCCAAACCCCTAAACTCTTTTTATTACTTTATTTTGTAAAAAAACAAGTATCATAAATATACTAGGATTTTTTTATGTGAAGTATTTGAGCCACACTTACACACACCTCCCTCTAATGGTTAAAGAACATACTGTTTCTGTGGATGGCGAATTACTACCTCACAAAATGATGATTGTTCAATCCTCTCTTAACACCTTTCATGGTGGAAATTATGATGTCATTGTATTTTATATATGATATATATGGTATTTATGTTTCCCATATGCTTCTTTATTTTATATTTAAAATATAACTTTATGCTTTTCATGTTGTACAATTGCGATAATTTCATACGAGGAAGTGTGGACTACCGCCTCCTCAAGTGATGTGACTCGTTCATGCAATACATGGAATGTATAAACAATGAAATTAATGAACTTATGTGACCTATAAAACATATATATTTTACTAGAATTATAATATATATATATCTCTCAATTATTTTTAATTCTATTAATATGACAAAGTAATGAAAGTAGCATTCATGCGTACGTACGGCCTACCGTCTCCATGAACGGTGCATTTCATTTATTTTTATCTCAAAATGTTATGGAATAATATAAAATTAATATTTACTGGATATATATGATATTTAAATCATTAATACTATTCTGGAGATGATATACTTATAACAATATGGACAATCATTTTCAAACAAGTTCATTTTTGACTCATGTACCAAACATCGACAAAAACGTCTGATATGAAATCACATTATTAACCAATTATTATAACATTATAATATGTGATATGAACTGAATAATAATATTTAAAGGAGGAAATTAAGCAATTATAAATTTACCAATGTTTATTATTCAGGAATATAAAGAAACGAACAAGACAAATCGGACTTGAGGTAAGGGATCCTACCTCTCTCTTTCTTTTTAAGTACTCTCTTTTATGTCGTTTCTTTTAATATCCTCTTTCTTAGTTGGGGGATTTTATTTTATATTCCTATTACTGTACTTTCTATGTCAATATTATGAGAGACCCTATTTGATCTCATAAATCCATTTTTGGAAGTTTTATGTGGCGTCGTTAGGCTGCCGAGTTTTCATAAGGGGATTTTCATCTCACTTTTTATTCCTGTGAGATTCATGTTACATTTTCCACTATTTACTTTTGTGTGGTGTATTTACTACCCATTATTTTTCTATTTGGGTAATATAATTTAATTTATGGGTATTTACATATTCATTTTATGACCCTTCTTTCATGGGGTGTACGTTTCGAAAGTTACCCAAATCGGTAAGGGAACCTTTCACCCTCGTCTTTCTAAAAGACCTATTTTATTATGTCTTTTAATTTACATATTTTTATGTTGGTATATGGTCTTCTATATCCCTATTGATGTAAATTTTATTTCCAAGTGATGAGATAACATTTTCTCTCTCATCAACTAATTTTATGAATTTTAAAGTGACGTCGTTAGGCTGTCGAATTTTACCAAGGGAACTTCTTAACCCAATTTCGATTTCTTTGGGTTCAACATGTAGTTATTGAATATGTCATCCTTTGAATATGTGTGAATTACCTTTGATTGTTTTACACTTAATATCCACTTATATTGGGTGTATTTATATCTTTCATTCATAATTAGGATATTTATTTATCCTTAATTTAAGGATGCCTTCTTTATAAGGGATTTCATCTCATTTTAAATTTCTATTGAGACTTCATTGTTGTTATGCACCAATTCACTCTTATATGGTGTATATACTATCCTTTGGAATATTATATCATGAATCCCTTTATTCTCATGATATTATAATGTTCTGATTAAATGTTATTCCTCAATTATTGTATTCAAGTGTCTCTCATTTTTTTTAAACTCCTTTAACTAAAATTTCGTTTTAAATGTTTTAACGATATGTTACTATAAATATTTCTCATTAATATCCATGTTTTAAAAATGTTTTAAAGGATTTATTTATATGGATATTAATGGTTTAAAATGTTAAAAGATTCAAAGTGGTGTGGGACACTTTGATTCAAAAATCTCTTTATTAAATGTTTTAAATTGTTTTGAAAATGGTTTTTTAGAATGGATTCCTTATTTCATTATCTTAAAATATTATATTGTTATTGAAATGTGGGAATGTTATCTTTCCTTTATGATTAAGTTATGTACTTTGATTATGTTATGGTTCTTGGGAATTGTTTATGAAGACGGGTGGTTCCGTGATAAACTAAGGGTGGGTGAGCCCGATATAGCTCTCCAATGCACTGGGTAACGCGAAGGAGTTAAACGCTAAGGTTTCTCTGAAGAGATTTAGGGAATATACTGTGATGGGTATTCCAAACGTAACCATGAGGGTTACTCCCTACGTAATAATTTTATGAATGCCTCAAGTTACCTTTATGTTTTTTGATTTCTATGAGTTATTTGTAAATATTATGATTTCATGAGGTATGTTAAAGTGCTTATGTTTTATGAGTAAAGTATGATTTCATTGATTCTTATGTATACATGGACTGATGTTTTCTTTCCATATTGTTATAAACCTTACTGAGCTTTTTATGCTCATCCTAAGTTTTTGAAATATTTTTTACAGGACATAAAGTTGAATAGGGTCAAGGATGGGATCAAGGGAATGTCAGACTCTCTAAAACAAGGAACTAGATATAAATATTTTGTTCAAGAGTTTTTATTCTGTTAAAAAAATGGAAACTGAGTATATGTGTATACTTTTTAATCATTGAGATGTAAGAGTTATGTCCTAATTCTCTAAAACTCTAAACCTGAAAAGTTCCTTAATGTGAATTATTCAATTTAATTCAAGATTAAGTAAGGTTTAAGTTCGGGTCCTTATAAATATTATCCACTTCACCCATTTTTTCCTTATGAAAAATAAAAATGAAGTTCATACATACGTGAATACTACATTCTTCATGGAGCATGATGTTTCATTTTCCCCCACCACCTCACATGGATGGTCCTAATGGGAAATTTAATTTATAAATACTCTTTTTATGAAATTATTGGAATTTTTATAAGAAAATTTGGAAACCTTATTAATAATATAACTAATAAATGATCATTGTAAATTCAACCTTCTAAAATGAATGTACTAAGAGGAAAAATAATTTATTCAAACAATGTAACAGTTTTTTGTAAATTACATATACTTATATATACCTTAAATATGGATTTATAACATTAATAAAATAGAATAATATTTCATTATTCCCCTAGAATAATGATATTACAACTAAATCACTTCATAATCATCTATTAATTATGATATAGTAATGTGTGAGTTGGTCTAACCACCTATATAAACAATTCCATAAAATAATATCATGTATAACTATGAGAATAGAATTATAAATAATATAAAATATAAATAAGTAAATAATGATTTTTTTGTTCTTGAATCAGAACATTAATATTAAACTCATCAATTAAGAAACCAATATCTATTTGTTAAAATTACATGAACTATGCTCAGCGTAGATATCATCATTAATAACTCTAACCAAAACTCACAAATAATAAATTTATAAAATTATAAATAATTATAAATCATCAATTATTATTCCTTGCATAATATTGGAATGATAAAATTATGGATAATAATGAAGAATAATACCTCTATTATTAAACCACTTTAGAATGATCAATATTACTCACACCTGATATTGAAAATAAATTAAAAAAAATAATATACATATTGAGAATAATTATAAATTAAGATTATAGAATGTTATTTATATTAAAAATATTCTATAAGTAAGATATTTATATAGATATTTTTTATACATGAGATTCAAGCACTTCTGTGGAAGTAATGAATTTTGGTAAGGGGTTCTTTCTCTCTAATTTAATTGTTGGAGACATATTTCATATTGTGCATCATAATATCTTCAATATGGTGTAATTACTAAAAAATATATTTCTGAAACCATATTAATTTAATTCATGGGGTTTTAAGAGTCATATCATTTTATTTATTTAAATAGATTTTGATTCAAAGTATATCAAGTTTTTAAGGGATTTTACATCCCAATTTTTCTTCATTGAGACATAATAAAAATTCACTAATTATTTCATTTTTATGGTTTATATATTTCCCATAAATTTATGTTAACATAATTTTACATTCAATATAATATATTTACAAATCTATATTAAATTATTCCTTTCATATATTCTTATTTTAAAAGATAATGATTTTGTAAGTATTTTTTTTAAATCAATTATCATCTATTGAGTTATGATTTTTCCTCCTGGTCTAATTTCATTTAGGTATAGAATATTCTACTTTTTGATTTTATTATGTGGTTTTTTCAATTTTTTATTGGGTATTTAAATTTATACCACATAAAAAACCTTTCTAAATCTCTCTTACAGGATGAATTATTATATCCATCAAGGATTTGGTTAACTCAAATTTCCTTTCATTGAGTTAAAATTTTATTCCCAAACAATCATTATTATATGTTTGATAAATTATTATATTTTCTATTTCATGATATATTTCCTTTTTATCTATTTGGGAAATATTTTTTTAATTGAAATATTCTTTCTTGATGAGTATTTTCTCATTAAAGTGAAACTCTTTTAAGAAAAAAATGTCACTTCCTTTAAAAATAGTTTTACCTCTATTTTAATTCTCATTATTCAAAAAAAAAATTCCTTTATTTTTTTTAAATAAAAATGTGTGATTACTCATGTGAAATTACTATTTTCCATTGAAACTGATTAAATATAAATTTAACTACTACTTTTTATAATGTGAGTTTTCAATAAAGGTATTTAAAAATATTAAAAATGATTTTCCATCATTTGCAAATAAAATGTTTTATCTTACACTCTATATTCTCTTTATAAATCCTTTATATGTTTGAAATTAAATATTATCTATGATTTTTTTAATGTAAAATTAAAATGTTTTCAAAACACCTTTTTTAAACCATTATATCTTTTTTAATGATTCATTTTTTAATATACTTTTTTTTTTAAAATGTTTACAATATTTTTTCACTTCACCTATTTGAAATATTTATATCTTTTCAAGGATCTACTATTTAATTTTCTTTTTAATAGTAAATTATTTCTTAAAAAAATTCACTTCACCTTTTCAAAAATGAGTTTTCAAAGTGACTCTAAATTTATTCTTTAAAACAAAGATAAAATTGTTTTCTAAAAACTCTTTTACAGTTTCACTATCATTTTCCTCTTTATATCTAAAAGATTTATTTTTTTGGAAATTATTTTTCCAGAATTACTCTATAAATTTCTTTATAAAGTAATTATTTTGGGTGATTGAATTTTTAGGATTTAACCATTCACATTCTTAGTGTCAATTTTACAAATACCATCTGAGAATGTTACAGAACCCATTTTATGTTCCATGGGTTATTTATGATGTGATTAATGATTTTTTCACCAAGCACAGATATATATATATGAATTATTTATGGGTGGGTTCCAATACCACCTTCCAACAAATTGGATAAGGATTTATATCTCATGAAATAATTATGGTAATCTATTATTGATTATATCAACCCTTTATTTTCTTACATTACTATTACATCATTATAAAGATAAAAAACATAATAGTATTACACCATGAGGATCCAGAGGTTTAGTGTATTGGGAAAACTAGGACCAAATATAACAATTACAACATTAAACATAAACATTTATTTAATTCCTTCTTCTCTAGATTCTTAATCACACTTGACCTCTCCTTAGTACATGTAGTCACCTGAGGATATATATCAAAAATGGGTGATCTAAAAGCCCAGTAAGAGAGTATATGAGAACAATATATCATGGGTTGAGAATAATCATAACATAATCATAACAATCATGATAATAAACTTTAATAAAAGACATTAAATGTGGAAATGCATAAAAAATGAAACATCATGTCTTAGTGGTTAACTGCCACACATAGTTGTGAACAATGAAAGCATTATTTTCACACAAACATTTCCCTTTTAATCATGATATTCAACACTTTACCAAATTTATTGCATAGATTTATAATTCCAGGCTCACCCGTCACATTCAAACATTCATATTTGCACTATATAATTCCTTGTGCACCCATCACATCATAATATTTACATTATCATGCATGCCACATTAAAATATGTAAAAATTGAACATAACATAACCCATGGAATGAAATGGGTTTCACATAATAAATAATACTTTCATAAAAATTTGGTCCCAGAAAAAAATAGGGAATATCATTCTTGACATACAACCATTAACTATGAGTGAAGACTAAAAACAATACTCAAGAAGTAAAAAAGGGTGCATTTATTTGAAAGAGGAGTTCTTTTGGAAAATATTGGGTTTTTCATAAAATCATTTAGATAACATTTATATCCCATAAAAGATAATATAATGATGAAAAAAAAATATTTTTATGGATTAACAATACCAAAAATTGAGTGAAAGATGGAGAACCCAAAGAAAGAAAGTTGGGTTCGGGAATTTCCCCTAATCTTGTATCCAAATGATTTCTTAGATTTAATGTCATGTATAACCACATTAGATTCATTAATTAACAATTAAAGATCCCTATGTACGTGAATATGGTTCATTATGGTTTTATTAAGTTATTTTATGTTTCTTTGGATGAGTTATAGAGTTTAAAAACATTGTTCGGGAATGTTCGTTATTATGGTTTTCTTGAGCGGTTCACTTGTATTCATAATTGGAAATTCATGTAGAACATGGATAAACATCTGTAACTAATATTTCATGTTATTAATGATATTAAATAAGTTTAAATGATCTTATAATCAGTTGTCTTATATACCATGTGGATGAATCATTATATAAGAATTAAATGATGATTGTTTGGGTTAATTTGGGTTGTTTTTCGACCACAACAAACTTGTTTAATTTAATCATTTAGTAATATATACATAAGTTAGACAGAGAACATTAAATTGGATAAAATACATATAATATATTCTGGTTCTAACATAAAAATAATTTCATGATCATATCTAAAAGTATAAATGGAAAAAAGGAAACATGTCGTTCTTGAAGGTGATAAATTAACACCTCAGAGACAACGTTTTCTTTTATAAAATAAAAAAGAAGAGGAGAAGGGGTTGGATGATATATTATCCCATTCATATCATAAAATTCCATTATATGTCAGATAATAGAGTTATAATACCATGTTTATGGGGATAGGTGGTTATATATTAAAAAATGAACTGGAAATTGAAAGGAATTTAAAGGGAAAAGAGAGAGATGGGAATTACCTCTGGAATCCTTCTCTTGAGATCCTCCTTAAGGAAGCTAGTCTTGGTCTTTTAATGAGACCAGAAGCTCTTAGACGTGGGGGATGGGATAGGGAAGATGTTTGGGAAGATTTTAGACAATTCTTGAATCTTGATAGGTGTGAGGAAATGAGGGTGTGAAGGGAGGTATTTTTATTGGAGGGTAGAGGGGTTTTCTCAATATAATATTCATTAATTTATTATTTCTCCACAAAACAAGAAATAGTGATTATCCCATGAACAATAATATAAAATAGGGCATGTGAGTTCTATATTTGGGTGATTACATCACTTTTTATGTTAGGAATAGTGGGTTTAAATTATAATGTATTTATATTTTAAATTAATGAATTTTACTATTCACCAAAAATTCATGTATTTCATAAAAATCCCAAAAATTTACCCTAACCATTTTTCAATGTGTATAATCCAAAAATGAAGTCCATTTTTCAAAAATAATTTTCTAAATATGATTAATTTAATTTTTAATTAAAATTATAATTTATTATTAAAACCCCACTTTTAAAACATTCATTTACTTATTCTTAAATATAGGTACATCATACTTTAACTTGAATATTACATTTATACTATCATAGGTAAGGTTAATATTCATTAGGGTATATCACTATTCATACGATTATGTTACTATTCATAAGGGTAGTTTTCTATTCACAAAAATAAGTTTTTCTTATCGGACACCAAATAACTTACTAATCACAACCGTGTTTGTAGGATTTTCAAAATTCCAAACATGGAAGTTAAAAAATTATGTTTAAAGGTCACATAGAACTTAGTAGTTCATTATGTTGAGATTTCATGTGATTATATGAAATGAATTTCCATTTATAAAACATTGGGTCGTTACATTCTTCCACCCTTATGAGATTTCACCCTCTAAATTCCGTTTTACATAAACAGGTGAGGGTACTTCTCCTTTATTGCCTCCTATAGTTCTCAAGTTTCTTCCTCAAACTTATTATTCCTCCACAACACTTTTACAATATGGGTTGTCTTATTTTGAAGAACCTTATCTCTCCGGTCCAGAATCATTATGGGTTGCTCCTCATAAGAGAGATCATCTTCCAAATTTACCACCTCTAAGTTCAGTACATGTGAGGGGTTTGGTATGTACTTACTCAGAAGTTATAAGTACCCAGCCTTAAACATTACTTAATCTTGAGTTATTACAAGATTACACATTGAGGATCATTTCAGGTTTAGAGTTTTAGAGAATTAGATCATAAATCATGCATTACATTCCACATTTAAACAAGGTGGTTACATTAATGAAAAAATTCACTTTTCCCATCAAATGAAAGATATTTAAAACAAAACATGGATTATTTCATGACACTTCCTTGACACTATCATCACATCATTTACCTTTCCTTTAAACTGTGAAAAACATTTCAAAAACTTGGGATGAGCATAAAAAAGCTCAGTAAGGTATATAAAAATATGCAATGAAAACATTAGTCCATGTATTCATAAGAATCAATGAAATCATACTTTACTCATAAAACATAAGTACTTTAACATACCACATCAAATCATGAATAACTCATAGAAATCATAAGACATGAAGGTAACTTGAAGCATTCATAACATTCTTACATAGGGAGTAACCCTCATGGTTACGTTTGGAATACCCATCATAGTATAATCCCTAAATCTCTTCGGATAAACCTTAGTGTTTTACCCCTTCACGTTACCCACTGCATTGGAGAGCTATATCGGGCTCACCTATCCTTAGTTTATCACGGAACCACCCATCATCATAAACAATTCCCAAGAACTATAACATAATCATATCACATAAAACATGCATAAAGAAACATAACATTTCCACATTTCAATCACAAGATATCAACACAAAACATTGATATAATAAAAACATTATCAAAACCATTTTCAATACCAAAATAAAAGAAAAGTAAAACATGATATTTCTTTTTCATTTAAAAAAAGTTATGGCTTGTAGAGGAAACTGAAACTCAAATAATGGTCACGGCGGTGGAGAAGTCGTTGCCGCTGCATACATACGACAAAAACATTGCCTTTTGCGTTTAGTAAAACATTTCGTATAAAAAAATATTCCCTTTGAATAAAAGTAAAATTCAAAGGGTTTTATACACCGTATAAAAGAATGTTGTGTATAAAAACAAAATATGCCTCAATGAAAGGAGATTGAGATGAAGTCCTTTACCTCGTGTCCAACATGACTTGATCGTTCTTTAATCTCTTAAATAATAAACTTGATTTAATTTCTACTTTATTAATAACCTTTTCCAAGTTCATTATTCCTTTTATATCACTTATTACCATGTTATGAACACTATGTAATTATTTAAGTTAATAACAGACGTTTTAACGATCATTGGTACTTGAGTCAAAAATAAACTCCTTATAATTACAAGTTGTTCATGTGGTAAAATATCCATTATATCCATAATTATATTCATGATGTAGATATCATATATATCATATATATCCAGTATATATATATGCATTTATAATATTACATAACATTTAAAGGTAAGAAATGAAATGCACCGTTCATGGAGACGGTAAGTCGTACGTACGCATGAACGCTACTTTCATTTCTATTTCATATTTAATGGAATGAAATCATAATGATATAAAGGCATATTATAATTATAGTATAATATCATATATAATATCATTAACTCCATCCTTTATACATCCCACATATTTCATTAACAAATCAAATCACTTTGAGGGGGCGGTAGTCCGCACTTCCTAAAATGAAGATTTCGCGTTTACCCATAATGGAAACCATAAAATTATACCATAAATGAAAAATAAAAAAGCATAATGAAAACATAAACATAATATATATCATATATAAATATATTGAAATCTTAATGTCCACCATTAAAGGTGTTAAAAGAGGATTGAACAATCATCGTTTCGTGAGGCAGAGATTCACCATCCACAGAAACAGTATGTTCTTTAACCACTAGATGGAGGTGTGTGTAAGTGTTGCTCTAATACTTCTCATAAAAACATCCTAGTATATTTAAGATACTGGTATTGTTACAAAATAAAGGAATAAAAATATTTTAGGGGGTTGGAGAAGAAAAATAAAACAAAAGAACAAAAGTGAAGACATTACCTTTAAATTGGGTAACTCCTCTAGGTTTGAACCAAAATGGTTTATTGAAGATCTTTCTGCCTAAGGTAAGGCTTATAGCATGAATAGAGGGATTTGGAGAGATAAAATGATAAGATCTTGGCTGAGCGAATGTCTTTAGAGGTATGGGTAAGGAGGTAGAGGTGGGGGCCTTTTATAAGAGGGAGGAGGGTCACTCTTGGAAAGTCAAGAAATGTTACTTTATATTAAAATGAGTTTCGGATTTTAAAAGTCTCACATTGATATATTTCGAGGATAAGGTGATAAGGTTTCGAAATATACTCATCCAATAGGTTTTTTTACAAGTTTAATTCTTAGAGTTTACATTATATTTTCATTTTATTTAAATCGTTTATTAATGAGGTAATCGTTGCATCATCATGGTGTCATAAAAAATTTAATTTATTTAATGTCTAAAAATTATAAAAAAAATACTATGATGTAGGAAATATTTTTATATTTCCAATTACTATTTATAGTCCAAGATATAATTTATGTAGAAAAAATTAAAATAATTTTACTTAGGTGTTACATACTTTTGTGATTTTCTCCTCTCTTTAAAAATAAAATGATAAAGTGTCACTATCACCCAAAAGTGATTCCATGGGGTCCCTAAGTTTGGCAGAAGGAATCCCATGGTCATACATGACACAACTAGTAGCATTAGGACACATTTTGGGGTCATTTTTTATTATTATGATATTATTTTATTATCCTTAACTACATGATTACTAATTAGTCACGATAATTAACGATAATTATCGTCGTTACTATTCATAATGTCCAAAAACAAAACAGTCTTAATTAAATAATTTGGACCTTTTGATTCCAAATATGGAATCCATTTTACCAAATCCCAAACAAAAAAATTTCAATAATTAATTTAAAAATAATTCTCATTGTAAAAACAAATAGCGGGATTTTTTGAAACAATATCTATGAAAAGTTTCGCACTTGTTTATGCCCAATTCCAAAGTGAAACTAATTATAATGACCACCATTGCATTAAATGGTAAAAATATATTTTAATTAAAATTTAAAACCAATTATAAAGATAATATAACAATGTAATTAAATTAGATGAAAAAGCAGGTTTGAAGTAAAATGCAGTATTTTTCAATATTCATTAAAAAAAATGAAAATTGTTAGAAAAATACCAAAAAATTATCCAAAGTAAATTTCAATTTCCCAATTGTAATGAATAAGTTTATTTTTACAAATAGATATTATAAAATTGTCAAAAATTTTATTTAAAAATATTTTTCCATCAATAGGCGGTAAAACAATCTTTTAAAAATATTAGAGTATCCCATGCTTAAAATTGGATTTATTCTTATTTTGAACCTCTAAAACTCTATATAATTCATAAATAGACATAGATGGTATAATATATTATTCATTACTTAATTTGGATGTTACATCCTTCCCCCCTTTAAAAAATTGTGTCCCCTAAATTTATTTACTTATTGAATAAGTGGGGGTATTTATCCCTCATTGCATTTTCAGATTCCCATGTTGCCTCTTCAAGCATGTGGTTTTTTCACAAAACCTTTACTTGTTGAATCACCTTATTCCGTAACACTTGCTCCCTCTGGTCAAGAATCTGGATAGGTTGTTCCTCATAATATAGGTTCTCTTCCAACTAAACTACCTCTGGACTCAAAACATGAGATGGACCTGGCATGTACTTCCTTAACATTGAGACATGAAAAACATTGTGTACCTGAGATAAACTCGGAGGTAACTCCACTCGGTATGAAACTGATCCAAATCTCTCCATAATTTCATATGGTCCAATGAAACTTGGACTCAGCTTTCCTTTCTTACCAAATTGCATCACACTTTTCCATGGTGAAACTTTGAGGAAGACAAGATCACCTACCTCAAAAGAGAGATCATTCCTCATGTTGTCTGCATAACTTTTCTACCTGCTCTGAGTTGTTCTCATGTGTTTCTGTATCATATGAACTTTTTCTGCCAACTCTTATACCAATTCTGGTCCCATCAACTTCCTTTCACCCACTTCATCCTAAAAATCTATAGTTCGACACCACTTCCCATATAATTCCTAAAATGGTGCCATCTGTATACTGGAATGAAAATTGTTATTATAAGAAAACTCAACCAAAAAAAGTTGTTGGTCCCAAATTCCTTGATAACCCATCGAACAAACACGTATCATATCCTCCAAAGTCTGAATTGTTCATTTTGACTGCCCATCTGATTGAGGATGAAAATTTGTACTAAAATTTAATTCAGTACCCAACGACTTCTAAAGGCCTTTCCAAAAGTTAGAAGTAAACCTGGGATCACGATCAGATACAATGGAGAGGGGAACTCCATGTAACCTGACTATCTCTTTAAGATACAAACGAGAAATTTGATCTAGGGAAAAATTATCTTGTATAGCAAGGAAATGAGCATATTTATTCAAGCGATCAATAATAACCCAGATTGCATTATTACATCGAGGTGTCTTCAGCAATCCAACAACGAAGTCCATGGATATATTCTCCCATTTCCACTCTGGTACTGGTAAAGGTTGAAGCATCCCTTTCGGAAACTGCCACTCTACATTAACCTGTTGACAAGTCAAACTCTTCACAGTAAAATCATCAATTTCTCTTTTCATTCCATCCCACCAGTAATACTCCCAAATATCTCTATACATCCTAGTACTGCCTATATGAAATGAAAATGGAGAACTATGAGCTTCACATAACAACTCTCTCTTCAACTGTGAATCACAAGGCACACACAATCTCTTCCCAAATCTCAAAACACAATCATTATCAATGTTGAATTTAGGAAACTTACCCTTCTGAACCAGCTCTACCTTTTTCTACAACTCATTGTCTTGCTTCTGTGCTTGCTTAATTCTTTCTGATAGAGAAGATTTCACTGATACCTGAAACAAAACAGAATAACATCTTGCACCAACTACATCTATGCCAAATTTAATCAAATACTTAACCAAAGGAATATGTTCCAAATGTAACATGGTTAATGAAGCATTAATTTTTCAACTCAAAGCATCAGCCACTTTATTTTCTTTTCCCGAATGGTAATGAATTATACAATCATAATCCTTGATTAATTCTAGCTATCTTCTCTATCTCATGTTCAATTCTTTTTGAGTGAATATATACTTTAAACTTTTGTGATCAATATATATTTCACAATTTACACCATACAAATGATGCCTCCAAATTTTTAAAGCAAATACAACAGCAGCTAATTCCAAATCATGTGTAGGGTAACTTACCTCATGATTTTTCAACTGATGTGAAGCATAAGCAATTACCTGATCATTCTTCATTAGGACACAACTAAGTCCTTTCAATGAAGCATCACTATAGATAACAAACTCACCATTCCTGAAAGGTAGTGCCAAAACTGGAGCATTCACCAATATTCTTTTCAATTCCTGAAAACAATCATCACATTCTGTTGTCCAGATAAACTTAACACCCTTTAGAGTTAGCTTATTCGTTAGAATAGATAATCGGAAAAAATTTCTAAAAAACCTTCGATAATAGCCTACCATACCAAGGAAGCTACGAATCTTAGTTACATTTGTGGGTATTGGCCATTAGTCAACAACCTTTGTTTTTGAAGGATCAATAGTTATTCCATCTTTAGAAACAATATGACCAAGGACAGAAATTTGTTGCAACCAAAACTCACACTTTTTGAATTTCACATACAATTTATTTTCTTTTAAGGTTTGCAAAATAACCCTTAAATGAATTTCATGCTCCTCTTTACTTTAATAAAACACCAAAATATCATCAATGAAAACAACCACAAACTTATCCAAGAACTCAGGGAAAATTATATTCATAAGGTCCATGAATACAGCAGGTGCATTGGTTAGCCCAAAAGGCATTACTACAAATTCATAATGGTCATATCTTGTACGAAACGCGGTCTTCGGAACAACTACTTCTTTTACCTTCAACTGATGGTACCCCAATCACATGTCAATCTTTGAAAAATACTGATCTCCCTGGAGCTGATCAAACAAATCATCGATATGAGGAAAAGGATATTTGTTCTTAATAGTGATGTTATTCAAAGCTCTATAATCAATGCAAAGTATCATAGAACCATCTTTCTTTTTAACAGATAAGACAGAATCACCCCATGGTGATGTTCTAGTTCGAATGAAACCTTTCTCTAATAAATATTGTAATTTCTCTTTCAACTCTAAAAAAATCAATTTGAGCCATTCGATAAGGGGGTTATGAAATTGGCTTAGCATCAGGAACTAATTCAACAGTAAATTCAACTTCCCAGTTTGGTATTATTCCAGGAAACTCATCAAGAAAAACATCAGGATACTCATTTACCACCGGCACATCATTAATCTGAACGGTTCCTTTGTTTTCAACAATATTTTCAAGGTAACATTCATTTCCACCTTTTTCCAAGTTTCTCAGCCTCTTGATATGTTATCAACAGTAAGGGTTCATTCTTGTACAGAAACTGAAAGTCCTTCTGAAAAGAAACTTCTTTAGCTCTAAAATCAATCTTAGCATGGTAAACAGAGAGCTAATTCATACCCAAGATAACATCAAACTCTACTAGAGGTCAAACAATAAGGTTTGAAAGTAGTTTCTTTCCACATATAAGGAAAAGGAGATTATTATAAAAAAATTGTCACAACCTTTTCCCTAGGTGTTTTTACCACAAGTTTAAGAGTCATTTATTGAGATGGAATTACCAATTTACTAGAAAATTTTTCAGAGATGAAAGAATGTGTAGACCCCGAATCAAACAACACATTATCATAATCTGAGAAAACAAACAAAGTACCTCATACCACTTCATTTGATGGCCCAACATCTGCTAAAGTAGTTGCAAAGGATTTCACCACTCCTTTTTTCTTGTAGTCTGACTGCTTCCCATCACTCGAGCTCTTTGTCGGATACTCGCTTGCATAATGACCTATCTCATTGCACTTGAAACATTTCACTAATTGTAAATCAAATTTGGTCTTACCATCACCCAGATCTTTTTCAGTGCAATCAAAATCCTTATGTACCATCTTACCACATCAGTAGAACTTTCCAGAATTTAGAATACATTCCCCTGCATGACTTTTACTACATTTATCACAAACTGGAAACTTAGTTTTCTTACCATCGGACCTTTTTGAAGAATTCTTCCCTTTCTCCTGCCACCTCAGTATCTTCCTCTGTTGGTTTTTATAGAACACGTGATCATCGACAAACTCCATTTCCACCTTCTCAGCACATAGAACAGGCTTTTCCTAACTCTTGAACTCGCGATAAGCTAAACCCATTTGATATTTTGTCTTTAATCCTAAGTAAAAACAATTGATTTTACTATCAAGTTCTCGGATAAAATTTGGAGCGTACCTTTCCAATCGAGTGAACCTTTCTTCATAAGCAGCCACTCAGTCATCCTCCTGCCTCAATTCCAAGACTTGTTTTTCCATCCTAAGTCGAACAGCCTTAGGAAAATACTTCTCAAGAAACATACCTTTGAATTCATCCCAGTCGAGAGAATCAATCTCATCAGCGTCCCTGATATTTTTAACCATCGAACACCTCTGATCTGCTTCAACATCCAAATAGTAAATTGAAAGACTAACCTTTTGATTGTTTGAACACCCCATGACATCAAAAATCTTCTCCAGTGCTTTAATCCACCATTTAGCTAGCACAAGGTCAGATGATCATCTGAATGATGGGGGATGTTGCCTCATGAAATGTTCCACCACTGACATGTTCCTCTGCAGTTGATCTAGTTGATCTCGTGCATGGATACCACCACCATATATCGCTTCATTCAACTGCGCCATTACTGCAACAAACTATTCAGTTCCAATTCTGACCATCTCAGGATTCTGATTTGGAAGGGCATTTCCTTCCATATGCCTTCCTAGCACTGCTTCCTTGTTTCCTCTACAGAAAACCATTCTGAACAAACATGTCTTAGATGAAGCAACATGGCAATCTTCAAATGCTATATTATTTCAATTTGTCCATAAAAAATATTTTTGGATAATCATTTAATATAATTCTAACTCCTAAAGTTATTTAAACTAACCTTTGAAATTGACTATAAGGCCCCAGCCTTAAACATTACTTAATATTGAGTTATTACAAGATTACACATTGAGGATCTTTTCAGGTTTAGAGTTTTAGAGAATTAGATCATAAATCATGCATTACATTCCACATTTAAACAAGGTGGTTACATTAAAGACAAAATTCAATTTTCCCATCAAAGGAAACATATTTAAAACAAAACATGGATTCTTTAATGACACTTCCTTGACACTATCATCACATCATGTACCTTTACCTTGACCTATGAAAAACATTTCAAAAACTTTGGATGATCATAAAAAGCTCAGTAAGGAATATAAAAATACAGAATGAAAACATTAGTCCATATATACATAATAATCAATGAAATCATACTTTACTCATAAAAAATAAGCAATTTAACATACCTCATCAAATCATGAATAACTCATAGAAATCATAATACATGAAGGTAACTTGAGGCATTCATAACATTATTACGTAGAGAGTAACCCTCATGGTTACGTTTGGAATACCCATCACAGTATATTCCCTAAATCTCTTCAGAGAAACCTTAGAATTTAACCCCTTCGTGTTACCCAATGAATTGGAGAGCTATATTGGGATCACCTGCCCTTATTTTATCATGGAACCACCCTTCTTAATAAACAATGCCCAAGAACCATAACATAGTTGTATCACACAAAACATGCATAAAGGAAACATAACATTTCTACATTTCAATCACAAGATATCGATACAACACATTCATATAATAAAAACATTATCAAAACCATTTTCAATACCAAAATAAAAGAAAAGTAAAACATGGTATTTATTTTCATTTAAAAAAAAGTTATGGCTTGTAGAGGAAGCTGAAACTCAAATAATGGTCACGGCGGCGAAGAAGTCATTATCGCCGCATACGTACGAAAAAAAATTCCCTTTTTTCGTTTAGTAAAACGGTTTGTATAAAAAAATATTCCCTTTGAATAAAAGTAAAAGTCAAATGGGTTTATACATAGTATAAAAGAAAGTTGTGTATAAAAACATAATGTGCCTCAATGAAAGGAGATTGAGACAAAGTCCCTTACCTCGTGTCCAAATTGACTCGATCGTTCTTTAATCTCTTGAATAATAAACTTGAGTTAATTTATACTAGATTAATAACTTTTTCCAAGTTCATTATTCCTTTTATATCACTTTTTACCATGTTATGAACACTATGTAATTATTTAAGTTAATAACGGTCGTTTTGTCGATCATTGGTACTTGAGTCAAAAATAAACTCCTTATAATTACAAGTTGTTCATGTGGTAAAAGATCCATTATATCCATAATTATATTCATGATTTAGACATCATATATATCATATATATCGATTATATACATGCATTTATAATATTACATAACATTTAAAGGTAAGAAATGAAATGCACCATTCATGGAGACGGTAAGTTGTATGTACGCATGAACGCTACTTCCATTTCTATTTCATATTTAATGTAATGAAATCATAATGATATAAAGGTATATTATAATTTCAGTATAACATCATATATAATATCATTAACTCCATCCTTTTATACGTCCCATATATGGCATCAACGAATCAAATCACTTTGAGGGGGCGGTACTCCTCACTTCCTAAAATGAAGATATCGCGTTTAACCATAATGGAAACCATAAAGCTAGGCCATAAATGAAAAATACATAAGCATAAGGAAAACATAATCATAATATATATCATATATAAATAGTGTGACATCTTAATGGCCACCATTAAATGTTTTAAAAAAATATTGAACAATCATCATTACATGAGGCAAAAATTCGCCATCCACAGAAACAGTATGTTCTTTAACCATTAGACGGAGGTGTGGGTAAGTGTATCTATAATAATTATCATAAAAAAATACGATTATATTTAATATACTGTTTTTTTTACAAAATAAAGGAATAAAAAGAGTTTAGGGGGTTGGAGAAGAAAAATAAAACAAAAGAACACAAGTGAAGACATTACCTTTAAATCGGGTAACTCCTCTTGGTTTGAACCAAAAGGGTTTCTTGAAGATCTTTCTGCATAAGGTAAGGATTCTAGGATGAATAGAGGGATTTGGAGAGATAAAATGATCAGATCTTGGCCGATCCAATGGCTTTAGAGGTGTGGTTAAGTAGGTAGAGGTGGGGGCCTTTTATAAGAGAGAGGAGGGGCACTCTTGGAAAGTCAAGAAATGTTACTTTATATTAAAATGAGTTTTGGATTTTAAAGGTACCAAATTGATATATTTAGAGGATAAGGTGATAAGGGTTCAAAATATACTCATCCAATAGGTTTTTGACAAGTGTAATTCTTAGATTTTACATTATATTTTCATTTTATTTAAATCATTTATTAATGAGGTAATCGATGCATCGTCATGGTGTCATAAAAAATTTAATTTATTTAATGTCTAAAAATTATAAAAAAAAATACTATGATGTAGGAAATATTTTTATATTTCCAATGAATATTTATATTCCAAGAGATCATTTATATAGACAAAATTGAAATTTTTTTACTTGGGTGTTACATACTTTTGTGATGTTCTCCTCTCTTTAAAAATAAAATGATAAAGTGTCACTATCACCAAAAAGTGATTCCATGGGGTCCCTAAGTTTGGAACAAGGCATACCATGGTCGTCCATGACAAAACCAGCAGAATTAGGACGCATTTTTGGGTTATTTGTTATTATTATGATATTATTTTATTATCCCTAACTACCCGATTACTAATTAATCATGATAATTAAAGATAATTACCGTCGTTACTATTCATAATGTCCAAAAACAAAAGAGTCTTAATTAGATAATTTAGACCTTATAATTCCAAATATGGAATCCATTTTACCAAATTCCAAACACATAAATTTCAATAATTAATTTAAAAATAATTCCCACTGTCAAAACAAATCGCGGGTGTTTTTGAAACAATATCTATGAAAAGTTTGGCACTTGTTTATGCCCAATTCCAAAGTGAAAATAATTCTAATGACCACCATTGGATTAAATGGTAAAAATATATTCTAATTAAACTTTAAAACCAATTATATATATAATCTAACCATATAATTAAATTAGATGAAAAATCAGTTTTGAAGTAAAATGCAGTATATTTCATTATTCATCAAAAATGAACATTGTCTGAAAAATACAAAATATTTATCCAAAGTAAATTTAAATGTCCCAATTCTAATTAATAAGTTGATTTTGACAAATATAGCTTATAAAATTGTCAAAATTTGGATTTAAAAATGGTTTTCCATCAAAAGGCGGTAAAACAATCTTTTAAAAATATTAGAGTATTCCAGGATTAAGATTGGATTTATTCTCATTTTAAACCTATAAAAAACTATATAATTCATAAATATACATAGATAAGAAAATATATTATTCATTACTTACATGGGATGTTACAGGAGTGATACGTGAAACACATCATGAACTTGAGCCATATTCAGTAGAAGTTCAATCTAATGGGACATGACTTCTATGCGGTCAAGGATCTCAAAGGGGACAATGTACCTTGGACTTAACTTACATTTATTTCCAAATATCATGACTCTCTTACATGGTGATATTAGAAGTAAGAATTTATCTCTAACATCATACTCCAAGTCCCTTCAATGATTTTCAGCATACCTCTTTGGTCGACTCTGAGTAGCTTTGATGTGTTTCTGGATGACTTGAATATTCAATGTCATCTCTTGCACAAGATTAGGTCCATGTAGTTTTATTTATCCAACTTCATCCCAATAGGTTGGAGTTATACATCTCTTTCCATATAGAGCTTCATATGGAGCCATATGAATACTTGATTGGAAACTATTATTGTATGAGAACTCAACCAATGTGAGATGTTGATCCCATATACCTTTTAAATATATAGAGAAGGATCTTAGCATATCTTCAAGAATCTAAATAGTCCTTTAGGATTGGTCATCAATTTTGGGGTGATAGGCCATGCTGAAATTTAATTTAGTACTCAAAGCATGTTGAAGGCTCCTCCAAAATTTATATGTGAACCTTAGATCATGGTCAGAGACAATCGAGAGTGGAACTCCATGTTGTCTCACCATTTCATTTAGATATATATTTTCAAGTTGTTCAAGTGATTGGTCTTCCCGAATAGTAATAAAATGGGCAGTATTGGTGATTCGGTCAACCAAAACCCATATCGCATTATTTCTCTTCGACATCTTTGGGAGACCTGTTACAAATTCCTTAGTGGCATTGTCCCATTTCCACATGGGTATATGCAATGCTTTCATCATCCCTTGGTACTTTTGTCACTCTTCTTTAACTTGCTGACATACCAAGCACCTTGATATATATTCTATAATCTCTTTCTTCATGTTATCCCACCAGAAGTGTTCTTGGATGTCAGAGTACATCTTGGTACCACTAGGATGGATTGAGAAAGTTGAGCTATGTTCATTTTCTAATAGCTCTTTATTTATCCTGGGTGATAAAGGAAAACAAAGACGCATTCCAAACCGAATCACACCTTCATCGTCGATATGGAACTCATGTAGATTCCCTTCCTTTACTGTATTCACCCTCTTTTGTAACTCCATATCATCCATTTGTGCCTCCTTAATATTCTCTTGGATAAATTGTTGGGAAATTATTTGGGCAAGGTAGGATGTATCCTTTGCCTTTATGATTTCCAAATCTATCCTTTTCATATCCAAAAAGATAGGGTCTTTCTCCATCCATAACATGGATAGAGTAGCTGGTACATTTCTTCTTAGAGCATCAGCTACCTTGTTCTCCTTTCCAGGATGATATTAAATAGAGAAATCGTAATCCTTGATTATCTCTAACCATATCCTTTGATTCATGTTGAGCTCATTTAGTGTTAATATATACTTTAAGATCTTGTGGTTAGTGTATATGTCACACTCTTCACCATAAAGGTAGTGCCACTAATTTTTCAAGGCAAAAATCATAGCTTCCATCTCTAGATCATGCATCGAGTAGTTCTTCTCATGGATCTTCAACTGACATGAGGCATAGGCTATCACATTATCATTTCTCATGATTACACAACCCAAGTCATTCATTGAAGCATCACTGTATATCACAAAACTTTCTCCACTCTTTGGTAATGTGAGTACAGGTGTAGTGATCAGCCTTTTTTTAGCTCCTTGAATCTTACCTCACATTCTTCTATCTAAACATGTTTTACACATACTATTCACTCAAGAGGGCTTGGACCATTCCTCAATCACCTTTGTTTTTGAATGGTCCACTAACATTCTCTCACTTGTGGTCACATGTCCCAAGAACATGACTTGCTTCATCCAAAAGTCACACTTTTTAAACTTGGCATATAACTTATCCTTTCTCAATGTCACCAACATAAGTCTAAGATGTTCTTCTTGTTCCTCCTTGTTCTTGAAGTATATGAGAATATCATCAATAAAAAATAACTCAAATTTTTCAAGGTAATGTCTAAAGACTCTATCCATCAAATCCATGAAGATAGTGATCTTTTTATTTATAGTGATCTTGTTGAGTTCCCAATAATTGATACGCAACTTCATTGTTCCATCCTTCTTCTTCAAAAAGAGAATTGGTGAACCCCAAGGTGATGCACTAGGGTGTATCAAACCTTTTTCTAGATTCTCTTGGAGCTTCTTCTTTAACTCCTCTAGTTAGATAGGAGCTATCCTATAGGGACACTTTGAGATAGGAGTAGCTCTGGGTATGAGTTATATTGAGAAATCTACCTCATGATCTGGGGGAAGTCTGGGTAACTCTTCGAGAAATACATCACCATATTCCCTTACAATGGTCATTTCTGCAAGTTTGGCACTTTTTTTACTCAACCATTTGGGAAACGTACACTTCTTTATAGGGAATCAACACCCACATAGTTGAAGTATTTTTGAATAGAGATTCATGATCTTCCTTAAATTTTTTGAGGAGCATGGGATGGTTCAGAATATGAAAAGATATTTACTTTTCTTGGTATTTGATATGTGCTCTATATAATGAGAGACAATTCATTCCCATTATAGCATCAAATTCCACGAAGGGAAGTACTATGAGATTCACTGGAAGAATCTTTCCACATACGCCAACAGAATAAGATTCAAACAATTGGGTTGAAATGATTTCACCACATCATGTTTTTATAGATATCTCTACTACAAGGTTTCAGGGCTTCGATTCTATAGTTATAGAAAACTTTCATGATATAAAGGAATGCGTAGAACCAAAATCAAATAATATGTTTACCACTCTTGAGTGAATAGTTAATGTACCTTGTATGACTTTATTATCTTTCTCCACTTCCACATTATTAAGGGCATAATACTTCCCTTTTTCCTTTGTCTATGTTGCCTACTAACACTGATTACCCATGAGAACTCAAGGTTTAGTGCACTGGTTTTCATAGTTCCCTTTCTCCCTACAGTTGTATCATTGAACCATGGGTGGTTCTCTCCTTTCTTCAACTACATTATCCTTCCTTTTCTTATCTTTTAGACACTCTTGAGCATGGTGTCCTTATTTCGCACACTTAATTCATTTACCCATCCCTTTGAGTCGTTCTCATGATGAAACTTCCCACATTTTTGGCAAGTGGGTCATTGAGTTTTCTTCCCACCTTTATCATTAGATCCTACAGCTTGAAACTCTATATTTCGTTTCTTATCCCCATAGCCAAGGGGCTACTCTCTAATCTCCATCTCCACTTTGAGATCACACTGATCAACATCTTCATAACATCTAAATTCTTGAATTTCAAGAGCCTTTTGAAGGTGTGGTTTTAATACAATAAAGAATATATCAATTTTTCTATAATTGTTGATAAAAACCCTTAATCATACTTTGAAATCCTTTTGAAATTCTCTTCATAGGTTTTGAAAGATTCTCGTTCTTTGTGATTGAGTTCTTTGAATTCTCTCTCCATCTCTGTACGAAGAGTTCATGGGAAATACTTATTAAGAAACATGATCATAAAGTATTCCCATTCCATCTATTAAATTTTTTCCCTTGGCTTGGTGTTCTTAATCAAATCTCACCATTTATTAGCCTCTCTATTTAGATTATAAACAGATAGATTCACCTTCTCTGTCTCATAAAATTGGAGCATAGAAAAGATCTTCTCTATAGAGTTTACCAACTGTTCTGCAACTAGTGGATCGGAAGATCGACTAAACGTTGATGGTTGTTGCCTCATAAAACACTTGATAGCCAATTACTCCCTATTTAATGAAGGATGAAGTTCCACATTATTCTGGTTATTGTTTATAACCTTAGATATTTGGGTAAGAATATCCCTAATGTTTTGAACTCCACCTCCCAAATCATTGGGGATGTTGTTTGGGTAATCGTTGCATTGTCCCTCACATGAGTTATTGGCCGGATTTCTCCTGGTTCCCACCATTTTCTAAAATAGAAAAGGTTATAAAAAACATAAGTCAACAAGTCATGAATAACTTATTTATTTGTACAATTTTCACTAAAATCATAACTTATGGGATCCCTATGTAAAGATTATTTTTTGCATATTTTTACTTAGTCACAGGATAGAGGTTTTCTCTAGGGTTTACTAATCCTAATTCCCATATTAACTAAGTCTTTCCTTTGATACCAACTATAGAAATACTTAATTTTCTTACATTACTATTACATCATTATAAATATAAAGAACAAAATAGTACTACACCAAGTGGATCCATAGTTTCAGTGTCTTAGGAAAACTAGGACCAAACATAACATTTACAACATTAAACATAAACATTTATTTAATTCCTTCTTATCTATCTTCTTATTGTCACTTGACCTCTCCTTAGTACATGTAGTCAACTGAGGAGAAATTTTAATAAAAGACTTGAAATGTGGAAATGCATAAAAAATGAAACATCATGTCTTAGTGGTTAACTTCCACACATAGTTGTGAACAATGTTAGTATCATGTTCACACATCATTTACATTTTACTCATGATATTCATCACTTTACCCTATTCATTGGTGTGCTTTATAATTCCGAGTACACCCATAACATTAAAAAATTCATATTTTTGCTATATAATTCCCAGAACACCCTCCACGTCATAATATTTACATTATCTTGCATGCCACATTAAAATATGGAAAACTTGAACATAACATAACCCATGGAAAGAAATTTGTTTCAAATAATAAATCATACTTTAATAAACATTTTTTCCCCAAAATAAAGAGGGAATATCATTCTTGACATACAACCATTAACTATGAGTGAAGAGAAAAAAAATAATCAAGAAGTAAAAAAGGGAGTGTTTCTTTGAAAGAAGAGTTCTTTTAGAAAATATTGGGTTTTTCATAAAATCATTAAGATAACATGTATATCCCAAAAAAGGTAATATAATGATGAAAAAATGATTTTTATGGAGTAAACATACCAAAAATGGAGTGAAAGAGGGAGAACCTGAAGAAATAAAGTTGGGTTCGAAAATTTCCCCTTACCTTGTATCCGAACATTTTCTTCGATTTAATGTCCTATATAACCACATTAGATTCCTTAATTGAAAATCCAATAACTATTTGTGCATGAATGTGTTTAATTATGTATTTATTAATTTATTTTATGTTACTTTTGATGAGGTATAGAGTTTAAAAACATTATTTATGAATGTTTGTTATTATGGTTTTCTTGAGTGGTTCACTTGTATTCATAATTGGAAGTTCATGTAGAACATAGATAAACATCCAGAAATGATATTTCATGTTATTAATGATATTACATTATTATAAATGATCTTGTAATGAGTTATATTATATACTATGTGGATGAATCATTACATAAGAATTAAATGATGATTGTTTGAGTTAATTTGAGCAGTTTTTCGACCACAACTAACTTGTTTTGTTTTATCATTTTGTAATATGTATGTAAGTTAGATAAAGAACATTAAATAGGATATAATACATATAAAATATTATGTTTAAACCATAAAAATGGCTTTATGACCATATCTGAAAGTATAAATGGAAAAAATAAAACATGTCATTTGTGAAGTTGATAAATTAACACCTTACAAACAACGTCTTCTTTTATAAAATAAAAAGAAGAGGATAAGGGGGTTGGATGATATATTATCTCATTAGTATAATAAAATTACATTATATGTGAGATAATGGAGTTACCATACCATTTTTATGGGGATATGTAGGGAGATATTAATAAATCAACTTGAAATTGAAAAGAATTTGAAGGAAAATAGAGAGAGAGAGAGAGAGGAATTACCTCTTGAATCCTCCTCTTGAGATCCTCCTTAAAGAAGCTAGGATCATTCTTTTGATGAGACCGGAAGCTCTTGGAAGTGGGGTAAGGTATATATAAGATTTTTGGGTAGATCTTAGACAAGTATTTAAGCTTTAGAGGTGTGAGGAAATGAGGCTGTGAAGGATGGTATTTATAGTGGAGCAGAGAGGGGTTTCCTCGATATAATATTCATTAATTTATTATTTCTCCACAAGAAAAACAATAGGTTTTATTTCATGAAAAAGAATAGTAAAGAGGGCATGTTAGTTAGATATTAGGGTGCTTACATCACTTTTAATGTTAGGAATAGTGTATTTAAGTTATAATGTATTTATATGGTAAATTAATGTATTTTACTATTCACCAAAAAATCAAGTATTTTGGAAAAATCCCAAAAATCCACCCTAACCATTTTTCAATGTATAGAATCCAAAAATGAATTCAATTTTTCAAAAATAATTTTCTAATTAAGATTAATTTAATTTTTAATTAAAATCATAATTTTTTATTAAAAAACTAGTTTTAAAACATTCATTTACTTATTCTAAAATATAGGTACATCATAATTTCACTTGAATATTATTTTTATAGTATCATATGTAAGGTTACTATTCATTAGGGTATTTAACTATTCATAAGGGTATGTTATTATTCAAAAGGGAAGGTTACTATTCACAAAAAATAAGTTTTTCTTATCAGGCTCCATATAACTTACTGATCGTAACCTTGTATGTCAGATTTTTGAAATTCCAAACACAAAAGTTACAAAATTATGTTTAAAGGTAACATAGAACTTAGTATATCATTATTTTGTGATTTCATTTGATTATATGAAATATTTATAAGAAAGGAATTTCCATTTATAAAACATTGGGTCGTTATATTGATTCTTGGTCCACTATGGGAACTAGTATGTGTTTCTAAATTCACTATGTTAAAGTATGGATGTAATGCATACTCCATTATTTTATGGGAATAATGTAGTGATTATTTCTCTAAAATAGGAATTATGTAGTTATTTTTTATTCTCTATGTTATAGGAAATGGGTTAGTATTCTCACTCCACTATTTTATGATTTATATGCCTATACTAGTACCATTGAATATTGTTATGATTAATTTCCATGACATGCCATATCTTTATGCCTATAATTATACTCTATAGATCATGATTATTGTCTCTTGGATTCACAAACTTGTCTTATTCTTTATATTTTATTATTTCAGTTTATATGGACTTCTATCATGCCTTACATAAAACTCTTATTATTCAATATTCTTTTTAATAATATATTCTCTATAGAGCATATTTTCTCATATTTTTATGATATAAACCATGATGAAATATAAATGAGTTATTCCTAAAACTATGTATTTGAGCTTACCCCTTTCCTATGTTTTCATTCATTGGGTTATTAAGATGATTATAAATTATAAAGAGACTGGAAGGGAGTATAGTGTCATTCGATTTAGGATAAATTCCTATAATTACTGTAAAATTGGTTTCTTATGTAATTGATATTCAAAGACACTAAAAATTTCCTTTATGAGATAGTGTGATTATTTTTATATTAAATGGTTAAATGTTTTAGATATATGTATGTTTATATGGTTTATATACCTTTATATCTATTCTAGTGTATAGAGAATTTTTTTTAGCACGAGACCTGGGAGTATGGGTTTGGGGAACCTCAGTTGGTATCATAGTCAGGCTCTGTAATTTTTCTAGATTATTTTTGTTATTTTAGGGATTAAAATAATATATTATAATTTAAAACCCTAGAAATAAATCTATGTATATCATAATAACCTTAATTTTTGGTAAAGTAGAGATTATATGGTTTCTTTATAATTGAATACCCATATAAATACTATAAAGTGGATATGGTTATGAAATAGATTCACCAAATGGTAATCACCTTGAAAAAGGCTGGTTTGATATATACTTAGTCTTTACTCTGGTGTATTATGAGTGTGACATAGACTTCACACCTAACTAAACATTTCCTATGGATAATCTTTAGTTAGTAACATTTTATTTATAAACCAACAAAAAATATTTAAATATATTATTATTTAATAAGGATTTATGTTAGAGAAACTAATATGAAAATTACTATAAAAAACCAAATTTAAATTAATGGAGAGATAGGTTGGTCTAATTATATCATAGTTTAAATGAAAATATCAAATTTTAAATGATGCTTTCATTGGGGAATAAATCATAATATTAAGTTTTCATATTCTATTGATCATTTACAATGATTTTATTGGACATTATCTTAACATTTTTTGATGTATTATTTCATTGGAACTATAATCATTAAAATGAATATGTCAAAAATAAGTCCCAAATAACTCCTAAATAATCATATTTGGGTTAAATAGTTTTCTAGTGTTACCAAGTATCGTGAGGTGGATATCTTAGTAGAAGATTTATCTTGATTTTCTTATGGATCACTTAGATTCTTCTTTTGGTGAATGATAATCCAAATCATGAGGATAGGATTTAATTAAGGATGGTGACTGTAACCCTCCATGATTGTTGAATATATATATTCTAAATTAATACCATTTTTGGTATCTTCCTTCACACACAACACCGAACAAAATTGATTTAAAAAATATCAGATGAGTATTATTAAAAAAAATAAGAATCATAAAACATCTATTAAATAAAATAACCATAATCAATTTTAATGGCATACAAAATACTATTAAGAACACATAAATCATGAATAGTTTATTTTTAAATAAAATTAGTTTTTATTTGTTTATTTTATTCTATTTAAAAAATAAAAAACTAAATTATAGAATTTTAACTTTATAAAATGAAATTAATTTTTGAATCTATAATATCAAATTTATCTTAGGGTGGATTTTTGGGATATTTTAGAAATAATTTTTAGTTAAATAGTGTACAATACTCTTTTTAGTAAAATCATATTGTTTATGATTATATAAAGAAGAAATTAAAAATTAAAAATTATTAAATAATTTTGACTATCCAAAATTTATTTAAGGATTAATATGATTCATTTAAAAATATTTTGTTAAATTTAGGAATCCTATGATAAATATTTGAGGAATTTAAATAATATTTTATAATAAGAAAAATATTTTTGGGATTTTTCAATCAATTAAATATTATATTTGTAAAATTCAATTTATAATTTTCTCGGATATCACAAAAAATTTCTTTTTTATAAAAAAAATTATTTTAATCAAAATAAATAAAATTGAAAATTTAATCTAATACATAAACTTTAAGCTTAAAACACTTTTCATAAAAACTATTTTTACATTCTCTGTGAATTAATTATAAATTTATCAATTCTCGTGTATAAAATTGGTATTTGGTAAAAAAATTAGATATGTAATTATAATTTTTAAATTATCTAATAAAAAAATCATAAATGATTTCATTAAAATTAACCATCAAGTCTAAAAATAAGTTATCTAAGTAAAACTCAATTATTGTAAAAGTTAGAGAAACCTAAAGGGAAAGAATAAAATAAAACAATTTTTAATCCAAAAAAGTGCTTAAGATAGGATTTAAAATCTTAACATGTCATACATTCAATTATTTTCCATATTTTTTTCTTTTACCTTAGAATATTGTAATTCCATTATTGAAAACTAAAGAGTATTTACAAAAATCCCATCTTTCTTCACTTGTAAAAGAGGATCACTTCAACCAATTCATGTTATAGAAATAAATTATAATTTAAACCTAACCCTCTATAATTAATATTCTAATTTAATCCTATATCATTTTGATTAGCCTTCGGTCTCATTTAGTTATCATAAGGCCCCTATTTTCAAGGATATTTCAATAGAAGTCCCATGTTCACAACATAAGTACAAATGTTTCCCTAAAATTTGTTCATTTATATCATTATAACTTAAATATATTACTTCAAATATAATAATATGAAATAATTATTTATATTATAATTAATAATATAATATTTTTTTAATAAATATTATCCATCATTCCCCTTTTCCCAAAAGAAAAATAAAAATTTAATTTGTGTGTATATATGGACTACCACCTCCACAAAGCATCATGTTTCATTTTCTATTAAAATATTACATAGATGGTAATAAAGGGAATTTAATAGATATATATTCTTTTTGGGACATTATTATAATTTTGGTAAGACAAATTGGGAAACCTCTAAATAATATGGTCAAAAAAATATCACATTAATAAAACCAAAAAATATCATTATTCTCCTATAATAATGATATTACAACTAATTCACATCATAATCATTAATTGATTTTGGTTTGTTCACATTTGGGTTTGTCTAACCACCTACTTGAATAATGATATAAAATAATATCTTGGATGAAATTTAGAACACAATTATTGATAATATATTTTATAAATATTTTAATAATGATTTTATTTTACTTTTCTTAACTTTTAAAAAAAATTTAAACTCGTTAATTAAGAAATCTTCATCTTTTTGTTGAAAAACACAGACACATGTTAATCGTTGATTTTATCTTAAAGCATAATAACCAAAACTATCATAGCATAAAATTATATTATTATAAATAATTATAAATAATAAATTCTAGTTCCTTGTATGATATAATAATGATTAAATTTTTAGGAAGAATAATGAACAACATAGTTATTACAAAACTAGTTCAGAACAATCATGATTATCCTCCATCAATTTTAAAAATTGATAATAACTATCTAATATAAATATAGATAAGAATTATAAATGATTTTTTATAAAATTTTATATATATAAAAAAAATTATAAATAGTTTAATAATATAATTTTTTTATATAAGAGATTCAAGTGTTTTAGTGCAGGTCAATAATTAAGGTAATGGGTTCTTTGTTTGAAATTTAATTTTGTGTGACATATTTCATATTGTATACTCTAATATCATTGATATATTGTGATTAATACCTAATGTATTTATTTTACCTTATTCAGGTAACTTTTTGGTTCTTAATATTCATATCATATTCTTTTTTAAAATAGATTTTTATTTAAAGGATATCAAGGTTGTAAGGGTCTTTGAATCTCAATTTTACTTTATTTAGATATGATGCATATTCAACAATTGTTTTCTTTTTTTGTGTATATATTGGACATGAATTTTTTTATCATAATTTTTTATTCAATATAAGGTATTTTCAAATCTATATCATAATCTACATTTCATGGATTCTTAATTAAAATCATAATAACGATGTATGGGTTTTTGTTTACAAAATTATCATTCATTGAGTTATGATTATTCTTCTTGAAATTATTTCATATATACATAGTATATTTTTCTCTTTGATTATACTATATTTTAATTTATATTTGTTTCTTGAGAATTAACATTACTAAAACATAAAACCCCAATATAAATATATCTTGATTTATGAATTGTGATATCCCAAAGGGATTTGGTTTACTTAAATTTATTTTCATTTATTTTAAATGATATTACATGAGCATCAATCTTATTTTTTTTTATAAATTTTTCTATTTCATATTTCATAAAATATTTCCTATTTTACCTCAAGGTAAACCATTATTTTAAACTAAAGATACCTTCTCTATGAATATCTCTCTCATAAAAGTTTATTACTTTTAAGAAAAAATTATAACTCCATTAAAGACTATTTTTCTCCATTTCAATGTTCATTATTTCCAAAAAATAGTTATTATTTTAAAATAAAAAATATATGTTTACTCATATTACCTCACTATTTTACATTACAAATTTTTAATGTTAAAGTTTTATACATTTTTATATGATGTGGGTTTTCAATAAATCTATTTAAGTATATTAAAATTGGTTATCCTTCCTTCAAAAATAATTTATTTTATCTTCCACTGCACATTCTCTTTCAAAATACATTTTTCACTTTCAAATATCTATTATTAATAAAAAAATTAAAGTAAAATTTTTCAAAATTCTCTAACTTTATATTTTTTAAACACTTATTTATTTTTCAATGATTTAATATTAAAGATTATTTTGAAAAAATTTAAAATTTTACAAGGTGTTTTTACTTCAACTTTTTAAAATATTTAATTATTTTAGAGGCACTATTATTTAAATTTCCTTTTAAAAGTAAATGATTTAAAAAAATAAAATCATTTTTTATAATGAATTTTCAAAGTAACTGTAGCATCATCTTTTTCCCTAAATATAAAATCATTTAATAAAAACTATTTTATGATTTTAATACAATTTTTACTTTCATCTCTAAAAGAATTATTTACTTGAAATTTATTTTTCATCGATATCCCTATAAATGTTCTTATAAAAACATTTTTGGGGGCGATTTAATCATTGAGTATTGACTATTTACATTATTAAGGTCGATTTTAGTGATTCCATAAAGAAATTTTACATAACCCACTTTTATTTTAGTGGGTTCTTCATGATGTGATGAAAGATTGTTTTCAAGTGGCATAAATATGTATAGATAATTAATAGGTGGTTTTCTATATTTCCCTCCAAATAATTAGTTAGGAATTTATAGATCATGAGATAATTATAGGAATAGAGTATTGATTCTTGCTCCACTATGGGAATTAGGAAGTGATTCCATAACCACTATGTTATGTGAATCACATAGTGATTTTTACTCCACTATGTTTTAGGAATCGAGTAGTGATGCATGCTCCACAATTTTTATAGAATTATGTAGTGATGATTTCTCCAAAAAGGGAATAATGTAGTGATTATCTCCCCACCATGTTATATGAAATTATTTGTGATTCTAACTCCACTATTTTTTGCTTTTTATTCTTATGTTAGTTCCATATTTTAATATTATTCTTAATTTCCATAATATGAAATATTTTTTTTCTTATAATTATACTGCATGCCTCATGATTAGTGTTTCTTGATTTCATTTTCTTATACCAAGGTATATATTTTTTTATTTGAACTTATATGGTCTTCTATCTGTCCATATATACCACTCTTATAGTTTTAGTTCTTTTTAATAATATACATTTTCTACAACCATGTTTTCTCATATTTTTATAACCCAACCAATAATGATAGGTTGATGAATTTTTCACCATACTGAGCATATGAGATCACCCATTGTTTTATTACATTCTATAGGTTATGATGATGACTATAACTAATAAGGAGTATATAAGGGATTCTAGAGTGGTTCAATTATGGTGAAATTTTCACAGCTACTATAAAATAAGTTTCTTATATATCTGATAATCAAATACACTAAACCTTATGTTCATGGTACTGTTTGATTATTTCCAGATGATATATTTATATTTTTTTATATTTATATATGTATATCTTGGTTTATATCACTTTTTATAAAATCCAGTGCTTAATGAATCTATTTTTATAATTTCACCTCATAGTGAGGGTCAAGGAAACATTAGTCAAGGTTCAGTTTATTATTAGTAACCTAATATTAAATTTCTATGATGTTTTTAACTCCATCTCCCATCATATTATTTGAGGGCTATGATAGTTATTGCATTATCCTTCACCATCATTTTTAACTCAATTTCAAATGCATACTTCCATTATCTAAAACCAAAATGGTTTATGGAATTATCAATAGATAATAAGAGTAGGAAATAATATGATAAGAAATATCAATCCTAAGATTTATTAAATTATAAAAACCTTAATTTCAAAATAGTTTATTTCATATTCATCCTATATAAAAAAAAAATTTAACATTAGTTGTTTTAATTACAATACTCTTATTTTCCCTAATCTAACCCTCAAAAATAAATAAACCCCACCCTAATACAAACTTAGATTCCCTGACTCAAGATGCATTATTCCATGCCAAAAACATCATTACATACTATTTTTGATAACAATTGATATGACATGAGTAGAAAATGAATATAATTTCTATAGTTTACATAATATAAAATTAACCTTTCATAGATAAAACCGTATAACCCAGAGGTTTAGTGTCATTGAAGATTAGAAATATGGACTCATTATTTTAATATAAATCTTTGAAACCTCCCATAAAGTTCTACATACAATATATCCATTTATACATATCATATCTAATACACTTATTCATAAACATGGTAAATGGAAAAATAAGAAGGGTGAGATCAAATTTTTAGTATTGGTAATCATAAGAGATATAAATTGAATATCCTAAGTGGGAATAAGATGAGTATATGGGTATGAGGGCATAATCAATGTTAATAATCATGCATAATAATTTTTCTTTCATAAACCCAAAATCATGAAATAAATTTAATGGAATAACATAATATATTTTTACTATGAATCGGGAAACATTGGTTAAAAATCATGAACCATGAAAACATAACATAGGTATATTCCATAACATATGAATGTGCCATAAGTTTCTCATATTAACATAAACCAAGATTTCATAAAAAATATCAATTATATCAACCATGTAATTCATATAATAATGCACTAGGATAAAACCCTATCATTAATATTGTAGACCTAGGTAGGCCACCTATATCCCATAACCTTTTGGACTTGAGATAATCCACCTATGTCCCATAAACTTTGGACATGAGATAACCCACCCATTCCCCATAACATTTTCTCATGAGATGGAAACATTTTAATAATTAATTGAAGGGATATGATGTACCCACTCATCACATAATTGATATATCATACATATTTTTCCTAAGAACATGGAAACATTCATAATATCATCATATCTTGGTTATCCCAGGTTAAATAAATGAGTTTCATGAAAAAAAAACTTAAAAAATTATCATAATAAATATTTAATAAGAAGTTGGATAAAATAATTAAATTATATCCTAAGTAAATTATAAGAAAAAATAAATTTTTTATATAGATTGAATGAACTTTATAAAAAATTTAGAGTGTTTTTTTGGAAAAAATATAATAAATGTCCTCTTATTTTGGTAATTTTATTTTCGAAGGAAAACATCAAAAAATGGGAATATAAATTAATTCCAAAAAATATGAATAAATGGGAATTAATCATCATAATTAATAACATATATATGGGATAGAAATTTAATTCATACAGAAAATGCTAAAAAATAATTATTTCACACTTTTTTAAAGAAATTCATAAATGACGCATGTTAAAAATGTTAAGACAATTACTTTTAAAATCATTTTAATGAAATTAAAAGGAATTAAAAAAATTCAATAATAAATAATTAAATTTAATTGCATAATATTTCTAAAATATTATATATAATATGGATGTGGAGAAACAAATATTTGAGACTTAAAGAAAGTGATAACATCAATTCCACATGGAAACATATTTCCAATTTATTAGTGAAACAAATGGAAGTGAAATGGTAATAAGGAATTTAGACACTAAAAAATCATATGTGATTATATATTTTTTTTAATTAGAAATAACATATAATTACTTCAAATTGTAATTTATAGATAAATAATCTCAAACTTAAAGTATGATTTAAATATATACCCTTATGAATTTTATAACATTTAAATAAAAATAACTTTAAAGAGTGATCAAAAAATGAATTTTTATATAAATTTGATTGAACGAAAACTGTTAAATACAATTTTCATATAAATTATATACACTATAAAAAACATTAAGTGAACATTAATCATGTCCCAATGAATGGGAACATTGATGTGAAACCCTTACATCAGACTTTCACTTAGTCAAGCATATTATAACTCCGAGTTTAATAAATATAGTTTTATTATTAAAATTAATAAGAACCTAATTTAAATTTATTTAAATTAATATTATTTATTTATAATTTCATGTCCCATATAAATTAATTTTTTATAATTAAAATTAGGGTTCCAGTATTAACTGTCTCATTTTCCATGCATGATTTGTAACATCCCAAGTAATTAATGAATAATATATATTCTTATATATGTCTATTTATGAATTAGATAGTGTTTTAAAGACTTAAAATGAGAATAAATCCAATCTTAAGCATAGAATTCTCTAATATTTTTAAAAGATTGTTTTACCGCCTTTTGATAGAGAACCTTTTTTAAATATATATTTTAACAATTTTATAAGCTCTATTTGTCAAAATAAACTTATTATTTATGATTGGGACATTGAAATTTACTTTGGATTAATTTTTGGTATTTTTCTGACAATGTTCATTTTTTAATGAATAGTGAAAAATACTGTATTTTACATCAAAATTGCTTTTTCATCTAATTTAACAATATGGATAGATTATCTTTTTAATTGGTTTTAAAGTTTAATTAGAATATATGTTTACCATTTAATCCAATGGTGTTCATTATAATTAATTTCACTTTGGAATTTGGTATAAACAAGTGCCAAACTTTTCATAGATATTGTTTCAAAAAAACCTTCTATTTATTTTTGACAACGGGAATTATTTTTAAATTCATTATTGAAATTTATATGTTTGTAATTTGGTAAAATGGATTCCATATTTGGAATTATAAGGTCCAAATTATATAATTAAGACACTTTTTTTGACATTATGAATAGTAACGATGGTAATTATCTTTAATTATCTTAATTAATTAGTAATCGGGTAGTTAAGGATAATAAAATAATATCATAATAATAACAAATGACCCCAAAATGTGTCCTAATTCTACTGGTTGTGTCATGTCAGACCATGGGATGCCTTGTGCCAAACTTAGGGACCCCATGGAATCACTTTTGGGTGAAAGTGACACTTTATCATTTTATTTTTAAAGAAAGAAGAATATCACTAAAGAATGTATCACCCGAGTAAAACATTTTTAGTTTTGTCTGGGTAAATGATATTTTAGACTATAAATAATAATTGGAAAGATAAAACTATTTCATACATCATAGTATTTTTTTATAATTTTTAGACATTAAATAAATTAAATTATTTATGACATCATGATGATGTAGCGATTACCTCATTAATGAACGATTTAAATAAAATGAAAAAGATAATGTAAAATCTAAGACATACACTTTTCAAAGACTTATTGGATGAGTATATTTAGAAACCTTATCACCTTATCCTCGAAATATATTAATTTGGGACCTTTAAAATCCGAAACTCAATTTAATATAAAGTAACATTTTATAACTTTCCAAGAGTGACCCTCCTCTCCTCTTATAAAAGGCTCCCACCTATACCTCCTTACCCACACTTCTCAAGCCATTGGCTCAGCCAATATCTGCTCATTTTATCTCTCCATATCCCTCTCTTAATCCTAGAAGCCTTACCGTAGGCAGGAAGCTCTTCAAGAAACCCTTTTGGTTCAAACCAAAGGGAGTTACCCGATTTAAAGGTAATGTCTTCACTTGTGTTCTTTTGTTTTATTCTGCTTCTCCAACCCCCTAAACTCTTTTTATTTCTTTCTTTTATAACAACACCAGTAATTAAATATACTAGGATGTTTTTATAAGAAATTTTCTATCTAAAACTACACACACCTACATCTAATGGTTAAAGAACATACTGTTTCTGTGGATGGCGAATTTTTGCCTCACGAAACGATGATTATTCAATTTTCTTTTAACGCCTTCAAAGGTGGACATTAAGATGTAACTACATTTATATATGATATATAATATTTTTATGTTTTAATTAAGCTTTTGTATTTTTCATTTATGGCATACCTTTATGGTTTCCATTATGGGTAAACGCGATATCTTCATTTTAGAAAGTGCGGACTACCGCCCCCTCAAAGTGATTTGATTTGTTAATTCCATATGTGGGATGTATAAAGGATAGAGTTAATGGTATTACATATGATATTATACTATAATTATAATATACCTCTATATCATTATGATTTCATTCCATTAAATACGAAATAGAAATGGAAGTAGCGTTTATGCATACGTACGGCTTACCGTCTCCATGAACGGTGCATTTCATTTCTTACCTCTAAATGTTATGTAATATTATAAATACATGTATATAATGGTTATATATGATATATATGATATCTACATCATGAATATAATTCTGGATACAATGGATATTTTACCACATGAACAACTTGTAATTATAAAGAGTTTATTTTTGACTCAAGTACCAATGATCGAAAAAACGACCATTATTAACTTAAATAATTATATAGTGTTCATAACATGGTAATAAGTGATATAAAAGGAACAATGAACTTGAAAAAGGTTCTTAAGCAATTATAAATTAACTCAAGTTTATTATTCAGGAGGTTAATGAATGATCAAGTCAAGTCGGACCCGAGGTAAGGGACTTCGTCTCAATCTCCTTTCATTGAGGCATATTTTGATTTATACACAACATTATTTTATATGGTGTATAAACCCATTTGACTTTTAAGTTTATACAAAACGAACATTTTTTATACAAAGCATTTTACTAAATGACAAAAGGACTGTTTTTTTTTCGTACGTATGCGGTGACAACGACTTCTCCGCCGCCGTGACCATTATTTGAGTTTCGGCTTCCTCTACAAGCCATAACTTTTTTTTAAATGAAAAATAAATACCATGTTTTATTTTTCTTTTATTTTGGTATTTTAAATTGTTTTCATAATGTTTTTATTATATCAATGTGTTGTATTGATATCTTGTGATTGAAATGTGGAAATGTTATGTTTCCTTTATGCATGTTTTATGTGATACGATTATGTTATGGTTCTTGGGAATTGTTATGAAGAAGGGTGGTTCTGTGATAAACTAAGGGAAGGTGATCCCAATATAGATCTCTAATGCATTGGGTAATTCAAAGGTTTTAAACGTTATGTTCTCTCCGAAAATATTTAGGGAATATAATGTGATGGGTATTCCAAACGTAACCATGAGGGTTACTCCCTACGTAAGAATTTTATGAATGCCTCAAGTTACCTTTATGTATTATGATTTCTATGAGTTATTCATAAATCTTATGATTTCCTGAGGTATGTTAACATGCTCATGTTTTATGAGTAAATTATGATTTCATTGATTCTTATGTATACATATACTAATGTTTCCTTTCCGTATTTTTATATCCCTTACTGAGCTTTTTATGGTCATCCCAAGTTTTTGGAATGTTTTTCATAGGTCAAGGGAAAGGTACATGATGTGACGATAGTGTTAAGGAAGTGTCATGAAAGAATCCATGTTTTGTTTTAAATATGTTTCTGTTGATGGAAAAAAATGAATATTATCTTTTATGTAACCACTTTGTTTAAATTTGGAATGTAATGCATGATTTATGATCTAATTCACTAAAACTCTAAACCTGAAAAGATCCTCAATGTGTATTCTTGAAATAAATCAAGATTAAGTAATGTTTAAGGCTGGGGCCTTATAGTTGGTATCAGAGGTTATTTTAGATAACTTTACGAGTTAGAATTTTATTAAATGATTATCTGAAAATATTTTTTTGAAATGATATAGCATTTGAATATTACCATGTTGCTTCATCTAAGACATGTTTGTTCAGAATGGTTTTCCGCAGAGGAAATAGGGAAGCGGTGCTAGGAAGGCATACAGAAGGAAATGACCTTCCAAATCAGCATCCTGAGATGGTCGGAATTGGAACTGAACAGTTTGTTGCAGCAATGGCGTAGTTGACTCAAGAGATAAATGGTTTTAGTATCCATGCATGAGATCAGCTAGATCAACCATAGAGGAACATGTCAGTGGTGGAACATTTCATGAGGCAACATCCCCCATCATTCAGAGGATCATCTGACCCTGTACTAGATTAAGGGTGGATTAAAGAACTGGAGAAGATTTTTGATGTCATGTGGTGTTCAGACAATCAAAAGGTTAGTCTTGCAATTTACCGTTTGGGGGTTGAAGGATATCGATGGTGGTCGATGGTTAAAAATATCAGGGATGCTGATGAGATTGATGCTCTCAACTGGGATGAATTCAAAGGTATGTTTCTTGAGAATTATTTTCCTAAGGCTGTTTGACTTAGGATGGAAAAACAATTCTGGGAATTGATGCAAGAGGATGACTCAGCGGCTGGTTATGAAGAGAGGTTCACTCGATTGGCAAGGTATGCTCCAAATTTTATCCGAGACCTTGATAGTAAAATCAATCGTTTTTACTCAGGATTAAAGCCAAAATATCGAAGGGCTTTTTCTTCTCACGAGTTCAAGAGTTATGAAAAGCTTGTTCGATGTGCTGAGAAGGTGGAAATGGAGTTTTCCGATGATCAAGTGTCCTATAACAACCAACAGAAGAAGAGACCGAGGTGGCCGTAGAAAGGGAAGAATTCTTCAAAAAGGTCTGATGGTAAGAAAACTAAGTTTCCAGTTTGTGATAAATGTGGTAAAAGTCATTCTGGGGAATGTCTTATGAATTTTGGAAAGTGCTACTGATGTGGTATGATGGGACATAAGGCTCGTGATTGCACTGAAAAAGATCATGGTGATGGTAAGAGCAAATTTGATTTACAGTTAGTAAAATGTCTTAAGTGCAAAGAGATGGGTCACTATGCAAACGAGTGTCTGACAAAGAGCTCGAGTGATGGGAAGCAGTTAGACTACAAGTAGAAAGGGGTGGTGAAATCCTTTGCAACTACTTTAGTAGATGTTGGGCCATCAAATGAAGTGGTATCAGGTACTTTGTTTTTTTTCAGATTATGCCCGTGTGTTGTTTGATTCAAGTTCTACACATTCTTTCATCTTTGAAAACTTTTATAGTAAAATGGGAATACCATATCAAGAAATGAATCTTGAACTTGTGGTAAAAACACCTAGGGGAAATGTTGAAGCAAAAAGAATTTATAAGAATCGTCCTATCCTTATCCATGGAAATAACCTACTTGAAAACCTTATTGTTTTACCTCTAGTAGAGTTTGATGTTATCCTGGGTAAGGATTCGCTCTCTGTTTACCATGCTAAGATTGACTGTAGATCTAAAGAAGTTTCTTTTCAGAAAGACTTTCATTTTGTGTACAAGAATGAACCCTTACTGTTGATAACATATCAAGAGGCTGAGAAACTTGTAAAAGATAGAAATGAATGTTACCTTGCACATATTGTTGAAAACAAAGGAACTGTTCAGATTAATGATGTGCCAGTGGTAAATGAGTATCCTGATGTTTTTCCTAATGAGTTTCCGGGAATAATACCAGATCAGGAAGTTGAATTTACTGATGACTTAGTTCCCGATGCTAAGCCAATTTCAAAACCCCCTTATCGAATGGCTCAAATTGAACTTTTAGAGTTAAAGGAGCAATTGAAAGATTTATTAGAGAAAGGTTTCATTTGACCTAGCACATCACCTTGGGGTCCTCCTATTTTATTTGTTAAAAAGAAATATGGTTCAATGAGACTTTACATTGATTATAGAGCCTTGAATAACATCACTATTATGAACAAATATCTTTTGCCTCATATCAATGATTTGTTTGATCAACTCCAGGGAGCTCAGTTTTTTTTCAAAGATTGACCTGAGATCGGGGTACCATTAGTTGAAGGTAAAAGAAGCAGATATTCCGAAGATCGCGTTTCATACAAGATATGGCCATTATGAATTTGTAGTTATGCCTTTTGGGCTAACCAATTCACCTGTTGTATTCAAGGACCTTATGAATAGAATTTTCCATGAGTTCTTGGATAAGTTTGTGGTTGTTTTCATTGATGATATTTAGATGTTTTCTAAAAGTAAAGAGGAGTATGAAAGTCATTTAAGTGTTATTTTTCAAACCTTAAAAGAAAAGAAATTGTATGGGAAATTCAGAAAGTGTGATTTTTGGTTGCAACAAATTTCTTTCCTTGGTCACATTGTTTCTAAAGATGGGATAACTATTGATCCTGCAAAAACAAAGGTTGTTAAAGAATGGCCAAGACCCACAAATTTAACTGAGATTCCTTTTTTTCTTGGTTTGGAAGGCTATTACCGAAGGTTTTTTAGAAATTTTTCACGGTTATCTAGTCCAATGACTAAGCTAACTCGAAAGGGTGTTAAGTTTATCTGGACAAAAGAATGTGATGATTGTTTTCAGGAACTGAAAAGAAGAATGGTGAATTCTCTAGTTTTGGCACTACCTTCTAGGAATGGGGAGTTTGTTATCTACAGTGATGCTTCCTTAAAAGGACTTGGTTGCGTCCTAATGTAGAATGATCAGGTAATTGATTATGCTTCACGTTAGTTGAAAAATCATGAGGTAAATTACCCTACACATGATTTGGAATTAGCTGCTGTTGTTTTCGCTTTAAAATTTTAGAGGCATCATTTGTATGGTGTAAAGTGTGAAATATATACTGATCAAAAAAGTTTAATGAATATATTCACTCATAAAGAATTGAACATGAGACAGAGGAGATGGCTAGAATTAATCAAAGATTATGATTGTACAATTCATTACCATCCGGGAAAAGAAAAATAAAGTAGATGATTCATTGAGTCGAAAAAGTAATTCTTCATTAACAATGTTGAATTTGGAACATAATCCTTTGGTTAAGGATTTGATGAACTTTGGAATAGAATTTGTTGGTGCAGGATTTCATTCTGTTTTGTTTCAGGTATCAGTGAAATCTTCTCTATCAGACAGAATTAATCAAGCAAAGAAGCAAGATAGTGAGTTGCAGAAAAAGGTAGAGCTGGTTCAGAATGGTAAGTTGCCTGAATTCAACATTGATAATGATTGTGTTTTTAGATTTGGGAAGATATTGTGTGTGACTTGTGATTCACAATTGAAGAGAGAGTTATTATGTGAAACTTATAGTTCTCCATTTTCAGTTCATCCAGACAGTACTAAGATGTATAGAGATCTTCGAGAGTATTACTGGTGGGACGGAATGAAAAGAGATATTGCTGATTTTACTGTGAAGTGTTTGACTTATCAATAGGTTGAAGCAGAGCGGCAGTTACAGAAAGGGATGTTTCAGCCTTTACCAGTGCCAGAGTGGAAATGGGATAATATATCCATGGACTTCGTTGTAGGATTTCCGAAGACGCCTCGAGGTAATAATGCAATTTGGGTTATTGTTGACTGCTTGACTAAATCTGCTCATTTCCTTACTATACGAGATACTTTTTACCTAGATCAACTTTCCCGTTTGTATCTTAAAGAGATAGTCAGGTTACATGGAGTTCCTCTCTCCATTATATCTGATCATGATCCCAGGTTTACTTCTAACTTTTGGAAAGGCCTTCAGAAGTCATTGGGTACTGAATTAAATTTTAGTACATCTTTTCATCCTCAATCAGATGGGCAGTCAGAACGAACGATTCAAACATTGGAGGATATGATACGTGCTTGTTCAATGGATTATTAGGGAATTTGGGACCAACATCTTTCTTTGGTTGAGTTTTCTTATAATAACATTTTTCATTCCAGTATACAGATGGCACCATTCGAGGCATTATATGGGAAGTGGTGTCGAACTCCAGCTTTCTGGGATGAAGTGGGTGAAAGGAAGTTGATGTGACCGGAATTGGTAAAATAGTTGGCAGAAAAAGTTCAGATGATACAGAGACACATGAGAACAGCTCAGAGCAGGCAGAAGAGTTATGCAGACAACATGAGGAAGGATCTCTCTTTTGAGGTAGGTGATCATGTTTTTCTCGATGTATCACCATGGAAAAGTGTGATGCGATTTAGTAATAAAGGAAAGTTGAGTCCAAGGTTCATTGGAGCATATGAAATGTTGGATAGAGTTGGATCATTTGCATATTGAGTGTCTTTACCTCCAATTTTATCTCAGGTACACAATTTTTTTCATGTTTCAATGTTAAGTAAGTACATGCCAGATCCATCTCATGTTTTGAGCCCAGAGGTAGTTCAGCTGGAAGAGAATCTATCTTATGAGGAACAACCAGTCCAGATTCTTGACCACAGGGAGCAAGTGTTGCGGAATAAGGTGATTCATCAAGTAAAGGTTTTTTGGAAAAACCATATGAGTGAAGAGGCAACATAGGAATCTGAAAATGCAATGAGAGATAAATACCCCCACTTATTCGATAAGTAAATAAATTGCGGGGATGAAATTTTCTAAAGGGGGGAAGGATGTAACATCCCAAGTAAGTAATGAATAATATATATTCTTATCTATGTCTATTTATGAATTAGATAGTGTTTTAAAGACTTAAAATGAGAATAATTCCAATCTTAAGCATAGAATTCTCTAATATTTTTAAAAGATTGTTTTACCGTCTTTTGATGGAGAACCTTTTTTAAATCTATCTTTTGAAAATTTTATAAGATATATTTGTAAAAATAATCTTATTCTTTATGATTGAGACATTGAAATTTACTTTGGATTAATTTTTGGTATTTTTCTGACAATGTTCATTTTTTAATGAATAGTGAAAAATACTGCATTTTACATCAAAACTACTATTTCATCTAATTTAATTATATGGTTATATTATCTTTTTAATTGGTTTTAAATTTTAATTAGAATATATTTTTACTATTTAATCCAATGGTATTCATTAGAATTAATTTCACTTTGGAATTGGGATAAACAAGTGCCAAACTTTTCATAGATATTGTTTCAAAAAAACCCGCTATTTGTTTTGACAATGAGAATTATTTTTAAATTTATTATTTCAATTTCTATGTTTTTAATTTGGTAAAATGGATTCCATATTTGTAATCAGAAGGTCCAAATTATGTAATTAATACTCTTTTGTTTTTGTACATTATGAATAGTAACGATGGTAATTATCTTTAATTATCTTGATTAATTAGTAATCAGGTAGTTAAGGATAATAAAATAATATCATAATAATAACAAATGACCCCAAAATGTGTCCTAATGCTACTGGTTGTTTCATGTCTGACCATGGGATTACTTGTGCCAAACTTAGGGACATTATGGAATCACTTTTGGGTGAAAGTGACACTTTATCATTTTATTTTTAAAGATAGGAGAATATCACTAAATAATGTATCACCCGAGTAAAACATTTTTAGTTTTGTATGTGTAAATTATATATTAGAATATAAATATTGATTGGAAATCTAAAACTATTTCCTACTTCATATTATTTTTTTTATAATTTTTAGACATTAAATAAATTAAATTATTTATGACATCATGATGATGCAGTGATTACCTCATTAATGAACGATTTAAATAAAATGAAAAGATAATTTAAAATATAAGACTTACACTTGTAAAAGACCTATTTCATGAGTATATTTAGAACCCTTATCACCTTATCCTCTAAATATATCAATGTTGGACCTTTAAAATCTGAAACTCATTTTAATATAAAGTAACATTTTATAACTTTCCATGAGTGCCCCTCCTCTCCTCTTATAAAAGGCCCCCACCTCTACCTCCTTACCCACACATATAAAACCATTTGATCAGACAATATCTGCTCATTTAATCTCTACACATCCCTCTCTTCATCCCAGAAGCCTTACCTTAGGCAGGAAGCTCTTCAACAAACCCTTTTGGTTCAAACCAAAGGGAGTTATCCGATTTAAAGGTAATGTCTTCACTTGTGTTCTTTTGTTTTATTTTGCTTCTCCAACCCCCTAAACTCTTTTTATTACTTTATTTTGTAACAAAACCAGTATCTTAAATATACTAGGATGTTTTTATAAGAATTATTCTAGCTACACTTACACACACCTACATCGAATGGTTAAAGAACATACTGTTTCCGTGGATGGCGAATTTCTGGCTCACAAAACGATGATTGTTCAATATTCTTTTAACACCTTCAAAGGTGGCCATTAAGATGTAACTATATTTATATATGATATATAATATTTTTATGTTTTACTTAAGCTTATTTATTTTTCAATTATGTCATACCTTTATGGTTTCCATTATGGGTAAACGCGATATCTTCATTTTAGGAAGTGCGGACTACCGCCCCCTCAAAGTGATTTGATTCATTAATGCCATATGTGGGACATATAAAGGATGGAGTTATTGGTATTACATATGATATTATACTGTAATTCTAATATACCTCTATATCATTATTATTTAATTCCATTAAATATGAAATATAAATGAAAGTAGCGTTCATGCGTACGTACGGCTTACCGTCTCCATGAACGGTGCATTTCATTTCTTACCTCTAAATGTTATGTAATATTATAAATACATGTATATACTGGATATATATGATATATATGATGTCTACATCATGAATATAATTTTGTATATAATTGATATTTGACCACATGAATAACTTTTAATTATAAATATTTTATTTTTGACTCAAGTACCGATGATCGACAAAACGACCATTATTAACTTAAATAATTACATAGTGTTCATAACATGGTAATAAGTGATATAAAAGGAACAATGAACATGAAAAAAGTTCATAATCAAGTATAAATTAACTCAAGTTTATTATTCAGGAGGTTAAAGAACGATCAAGTCAAGTCGGACCTGAGGTAAGGGACTTCGTCTCAATCTCCTTTCGTTGAGGCATATTTTGATTTATACACAACTTTATTTTATAAGGTGTATAAACCCCTTTGACTTTTACGTTTATTCAAAAGGAATATTTTTTATACGAATCATTTTACTAAACAATAAAAGGAATGTTTTTTTGTCGTACGTATGCGGCGACAACGACTTCTCCACTGTCGTGACCATTATTTGAGTTTTGGCTTCCTCTACAAGCCATAACTTTTTTTAAAATGAAAAATAAATACCATGTTTTACTTTTCTTTTATTTTGGTATTTAAAATGGTTTTTTTAATGATTTTATTATATCAATGTGTTTTATTGATAACTTGTGATTGAAATGTGGAAATGTTATGTTTCCTTTATGCATGTTTTATGTGATATGATTATGTTATGGTTCTTGGAAATTGTTATGAAGACGGGTGGTTCTGTGATAAACTAAGGGTGGTTGAGCCCAATATAGCTCTCCAATGCATTGGGTAATGTGAAGGGGTTAAACATTAAGGTTTCTCTGAAGAGATTTAGGGAATATACTGTGATGGGTATTCCAAACGTAACTAGGAGGGTTACTCCCTACGTAAGAATGTTATGAATGCCTCAAGTTACCTTTATGTCTTATGATTTCTATGAGTTATTCATAAATCTTATGATTTCATGAGGTATGTTAATGTGCTCATGTTTTTTGAGTAAAGTATGATTTCACTGATTCTTATGTATACATGTACTAATGTTTCCTTTCCGTATTTTTATATCCCTTACTGAGCTTTTTATGCTCATCCCAAGTTTTTGAAATGTTTTTCACAGGTCAAGGGAAAGGTACATGATGTGATGATAGTGTCAAGGAAGTGTCATGAAAGAATCCATGTTTTGTTTTAAATATGTTTCTGTTGATGGGAAAAAATGAATACTCTCTTTTATGTAACCACTTTGTTTAAATGTGGAATGTAATGCATGATTTATGATCTAATTCTCTAAAACTCTAAACCTGAAAAGATATTCAATGTTTATTCTTGAAATAACTCAAGATTAAGTATTGTTTAAGGTTGGGGCCTTATATGCTTGGATTGGAGATTTTATTCCTTGATCCATTATCATGGTTTAATCTCTTTAAAAAATCTCATGGGGATTTAAAATATGTTTTTATATGTTTAAAGAGTTCCATGGTCATTAAATGGAACTTATGGTGACGGGACATGTGGAATACTTAAAAATTCCTATTTTGGTGGATATTGATTTGACAAAAGAATTAAATCTATTAGTATATATACTTTTGAATATTACAATGATAAAATTTAAAAAACAATATAAATAATTTTTCATTATTTTTTATTACCATAATAAAATGTTTCTATGTTATTCATTGTGTAAACATTACAACATCGTTCATGTAAGTGGTATAACTGTCCAAAACATAGACATTATAACAAATAAATGAGTAAGAACTTGTTGTTATTTAGTAATAATATCACATTTTCAAGATATTATTGATTTTAATTTTTTTATTAATTTGATAAAACAATTTAAAATTGGTGGATGAAAATGATATTGAAGAATTATTATGAATAATATTACACTTACATTGAAGTCATGAATCTCCTCTTAAATAACCTCTTGGAAATGAGGAATATGGGACTTCTTATTATTACCAGTGGTTCTCAAATATTAAATAGGCTAGTGGGGGAGAATATGGGAGTTTATTAAAGTATAATTATAAGGAAATTATGACTTATGGTGGGAATAGTAAGTGTTCTCGTATATATGATTGGGGTTCCATTTTTTTAAATACTCATTTATTAATATAAAAAGAATAAAATATTTATTTCAAGTAAATCAAAAATTAAAAATTAAATTAGAAAATTCAATGGGAGTTTAATCATACCCTAATCTACCAATTAAAATATAATTTTATTGATATATTGTGACTTTATCCATTAACATTACTATTTTACATTATTTTATCCATTACCGTGATGACTAAATTTTACCTAGGAAACTTATTTGTTTGAAAAAAATATTAAATTATACATTTTTACTGGACATGAAAACACTGATTCAAAATCTAAAATCCATTTTTTCTATTCAATTTATAAATGTGATAAAAATTAAAACAAAAATAATAAATTTATAACATATAATGTTGTTTTTTATGAAAATATATAATTTAATAATAAAAATTTATTTAGGAAAAAATAGTGTTAATATTATTTATTCCCATGAAAATTATTATTTTTTGATTAAAAATTAGAGTTATATGATTTTCTAAACAAGCCAAAACTAATTGTTATATTTTGAATACTTAATTAAAGGAAAAAGATAAAAAAATAATTTTTTATTATAATAAAATATAACTTATGTTCCCAAATGTCAAACATGGTTTTATAAATTTAGTATATATTTTTAATATAAATTATTTTACTCTGAAAATACATATTTTCATAAGAAAATGGTTTTATAAATTTTTAATTCATTATTATATCTTGATGATTTCATTAAACATATAGTATTTGTAAAAATGACATTTTTACTCCTGGCCCAAAAAATAAATGTTTTTTATAAAAATTACAAAAAATATAACCTAAGATAATTTTGACATGGTGAATCCAATAAATTTAATTTTATCAAATTAAAATTATAAAACTTAGGAATTTAACTTTTAGTTGAAAAATTAATGAATAATGGACTATTTTTATTTTAAAATGAATTTTTAATCATTAACTAATCTTAATATTATTACATATCTATTATGAATTAAAATATTATTATTATATTTTTTCATGCATTATAATTTTATATTAAGCTTTAAATTTCATTAATATTATTTTACATAAAATACAAAAAACTTTAAAAATTGTGTTTTAGAAAAATATCACTTTTTAACATTAAAGAATTTCAATCACATACTATAACTATTTATCTTATAACCATTGAACGTCATCAGTTCATTAGTATTGAAGGTCGTAAAATAATTATTTAAAAATAAATAATAATTCTATATAAGGAATTCAAATACATAAAGAATAAACATAATAAAATATTACATTGTTACTAATAATAAATTTCTTTCACCTAGTATATTTCAAGCTGATATGGGAAAGAAATATATTATATTAAAGAACGGGTTCATGTTCTTGAGGAAATATATGACATATTATTAATGGTATGTGTATTGGACTTCATTAATTATTAATATACAATACTCTTCATGAAAGGAAATTAAATCATTGTAGAAAATTGTGATGAACGGGGAATTAACATTAGTAGAAAAAAAGATGATGTAAACAGTGAAATATTTTCCAATGTTAAATAGAAATAACAAAAAGGGTCTTGTAGGACTGGTGGAGGATGTCTTGTTATGATAATAAAGGAATCATGCAAAAATGTAATCATCAAAAATATTTCCAAACATGGAATTTAAATGAATTCAAATGAGAATTTCAGTGGGAAAGCACAGACTCATGATGAATAATGAATTAGAGATATCATTTAATTATATAACACTAATAATAATTGAAATACATAAATAAATAATATGTCGGTTCCAGAAGACAAACCATAGTTCTCAATTTAATGATTTCAAAGTTACCCTTATCACCATGCACTGATGTTTTATATTGGATGATCGGATTGATATAATACTAAGGGGGAGATATGATCCAAGGATTTTGTATACATGGAAAGGAGATAAATTCATAATAATATTGTGAATGATTTTAGATATACTAATTTTTTTAGAATTGTAAAAAATAAACACACTATGTTAGAATAATCCATTATGGATGTTAAATAAAAATCTCTGATAGTATTTGGGTTATGAGAGATTTAAAGAAGAAAATTCCAAATCTATAGTTACATGTTAAGATAAATAAATTTGTGTAGGCTGATGACGGACATTAGAAATAATTGATATAAAGTAGATACTATGAGCAATCAATGTTGAATCCTATTATACATATTATAATGATGAAGAAAAAGATATGGATTATGAGTGAAAAATGCATCAAAATCACATATGAGTTTTTTTGAAATGGTATTAATAGAATTTTAAAATTTTAAGAGGTAGTATTAGGACATTATGTAGGAGTAGAATTCCCTGAATAAGAAGATGTATAAATTTATAAAATATTATTTTCATTCATTGAGGAATTCTTATTTATATTTTTATATACTCACAATAAGGCATCATCTTATCACATTTTGGGATACTAAAATTTACTAAGAAGAAATTTTTTTAACCAATAAATTATTTCCTTATATTAAATTATATTAAAATATTTTAAATATAGAAAAAAATATTCAAGGAAATAGATGATAAATAATAAAATATTGATATCCTCATCCAAAAAAAGATTTTTCCTATGAATAAATAAATACCATATATATATAATGGTATCCCTAAATTATCATAAACAATTTGAATTAATTGTTTATACATGGGGTATGACTCCTATGCTCTATTATTTAATTCTTATATACTATTTTCATGAGTAAGTTTGATTGTGATAACATGTTGTTTATTATTTAAAGAATATAATCTATCACGTTTGATAAACATATGGAAATAAGTGAGTGACATAGAAAACATTTATGTAATTAACATAGAATATTATTTACTTCAATTAGTTCTAAATATATTTGATTAGATTATTTTATTATGATTCATTGAAATGTGGTGAAATAATTCTATTTAATTTCATGAGAATAATCTAGTTGAAACTAAAAGTGAGATGAAGTTTAAGGTATAATTAAGGTTGAAATAATATCAAATTTTCTGATGATATTCAGGAAGAGGTTGAAATAACCTTATTTTTTTGTGGAAAAAGCTGGTGGATGAAAGTTATGTATGTCTTTTCAAATGGGGTAGTTCAAACACTCTAAATCATAAATTTTATTCAAGTGTTATAAGAAGGAAAAAGTTCATCGATATAGAATCTTAAGGATATTTGAAGATAATATATTGGTGGAGTGTTGTATCTCTATATCTATAGGTTCTTAAAATTATTAAAATATATTAATATATCATAGAAATCAGGTTTAAGAATATTATTGAAAATGGGTGAAAAAAATTATAATGCACCCCACTACACTATTATAAATTAAAGTTAAATAATAATTGAATTATTTTGAAAATATGAAACCTTTGAATTTTGTTGATAAATAAGTAAATATGTCTTTAAAGTCTGTATTTTTTTAGGATATTGTATTAGAAGATCATGGAGAGAGTTTATATTTTTCTCTTTATAGTCCATGGATTTTATGGAATTATTTTCAATAAAACAAAAAGGGGATATTTTTTAAAAAAGGCGGTTTATCTTGGATTTGTTAATAATCATAGAATTTTGGTGATGATGTATGTTTTATTAAAGGTTGTTTCTTTCTAAAATATATTAAAAGTTTTTTTTCATTTAAATAATAAAAAAATCATGAGGCTGTGTGTTTCCTAGAGGATATGAGAAGGAATAATTGTTCATTAAAAGAACTATAATTTATGAATTGTTCATTTCCTTCAGAAGTAAAGAACTTAAAGTTAAGAACTGAGCATCATGGTTTATGGAAGTTAGTCTATATGTTATCTTTGATGATGAATTCTATAAGTTGATATGGAAATAAAATCTATAAAATAATGGGGAAACTTCATAGTGATACTTAATATAATTTATAAGGATTCAAAATATATTTAAATATACAATTTCAAAAAACAATTCAATAGACTAACTGAATGACAATTTATTTTTTATTATAATAAAAGGGATCATATAGAGAGACAAATTAAAGGGGGTGGAAGTTTTGTAGTCTAATATCACCCCCTTTAATTATATTAATATTATCCATAGGTAAATAACTAACACTATAATATTTAATTATTATCTCTGTTTGAATAACCTTATAGGTGATAATATTAACTGCCTTATTCCCTACATGAAAATTGTATAAAACCACTACACCAAGATTAAACATGCTTCTACAAACCATGATGCTATATGAAATGATCCATATGATGAGGTAGGGTCCCAATAAATAATTTACAACCATATATGTAACAACCCTTTTACTTATAAAATAAATTGTTTTCATTCTAAAATTCAATAGTAAAATTCATTATAAATGTATAATGGAATAAGTTGTATTTATAGAAATTAATAAATCTATACTAATAGAATATTAAGCTCCCAAATGAAGGTATAAATAAAATTCATGTATCTTAAAAGTGAAAATATGATATATTTATATCATGGAATAAGTAAATAAATGTTTTGAAAGTGATAAATTAAGTATTGATATTTGTGTGAAACATAAATGATTACATATAATTTTATTATTAATTTAATGATTAAAAAGAAAATTTACTTTCATAAAATATTTTAATAAATTTATATTTTATTTTCATATGATTATAATATAATTTTATGATACCTTAATTAATTTTTCAATGTGTTAAAATATAAGTTATAATTTTAAAATTGGTATTTTCTGAATAAATTAAGATTTTAATTAAAATTTAAATTTCATATATTTAAAAAATTATTTGTATAAAAAAAGAGTTCATCATAGAATTATACACATTTATAAATGGTTAGGGTGAATTTTTTTTTGTATTTTTCTAAAATAATTGAATTTTTGGTGAGTGGTGAAATTCGGTAATTTACAATATTTAATATATACATGAATTAATGAGTCATAGATGGTGTATGGATGATGTAAGCCCATAATCTCGAACTCTACTTCATTATTTTAATATATTTAGTGATAATGATAAAACTATTCATATTCTTGGGCCAAAATAATAAAATAATGAATAAAATAATCAAAAAAACACTCCTCTCCTCTACTATAAATACTACTCATCACCACCTCTTCTCCTCACACCTCAAAGACTTGTATCCTATTTAATTTATACCCAATTATATCCCCAAGCCTCATCCCCATGTTCAAGATCTACTAGTATCACAAAAATTCCAAAACCAAATTCCTTAAGGAGGTTCTCAAGGGGAAGAATTCAAGAGGTAAAATCCTCTTTCAATTTATTTTATATTCTTTTTAATTTATTTTCTTTTCTTTTTCTCTATTTGTCTCCTCTTATCCAAGTGGCTTTAAAACTCTGTAATATTATATGTAATGTAATTTTATAACTTTTATGTAAAAATCCATCACAAAACTATTTCTCCTCTCCCTTTTATTCTAAAAATTATAACATCGACCGTGATGTGTCGAATTACCACCATCATGGACAATATATTTTCATTTTATTTTAACTCCTTCAAGGCTGGTTATAAAACAATTATTATGGTTAAATAAGATTTTATTATACATATTATAAGTTATATAATTTTATATAACCATTATATAAAGATGATATTAAATAAAATGATATAAGTTTGTGATGGCCATAAAAACCATCAAAATAAACTAAATCATTTTCATTAATGTTTTATCTAATGGTTCGTAATCAAATAAGAAAAAAATGATATATGGTATCATTTAAAATTATTTAAACATAATAATACCATTTATTTTCACTTCTTTATTTTTTCTTCCATTTGAAAAGAAAATCCATAATGAACCAACCATAGAAACTGTGAAATAAATGCACCTGAAATAATGAAAATAACAAAAAAAAATCAATAAATGAGATGAAATATGTAATAAAAAGATAATATAAGGAATTATAAATATGAATATGATTCTTTAATATATTAATTACACTCTTTAAAACATTATACATGTGGTTTGAACACGTTTGAAGTAAGACGAACCTAAGGTAAGAAATTTTTCATTAAAAATATTCTTTTAAATTTCTATTTTTAAAAAAACCAAAAGGAGTATTTTCATGATGCAAGTATTATTATTTTATGATTGTGTTTTTTTATTGGTAATTTTATAAGATTAATCATGTAACTGATATCTCCCTTTAATACATTGGGTATTTTTATGTAGGAAGTTGACCATAATGGTTATTCCAACTGTAACTAGTATGGTTACACTATAAGGTATCTGTGAGGATTATATTATAAGGTATCTGTAAGGGTTACATTGTAATGTATCCATGATGGTAACGAATCACATATTATTCATAAGGGTTATAGTCATAAGTAATTAATTCTCAAAGTTACCTATAAGGTTTTATTTATGTTTTCTATGTTTTTTGTAAATATCATGTTTTCACAAAGTATATCATACTTTAAGGGTGAGAAGTATATCTTATGAAATGATTTTATACATTTATAAGTATTTATGGAATAATGGTTCCTTTCTATTTTATATCCCTTACTGAGATTTTTTTTCTCATCCCAAGTTTTAAAATATTTTTTACATGGTATAATGATGGGTAATAGAAAATAAGAAACCAAGATAAATATTGTGAAGATTTTTTATGAAATGAATTCATTTTTCATTAAAAAAATTGTATTATGAAAGAAATTGATATAGTTTTCATAGTATCTACTTTGTATTCTTGTGGTTTTTTATGTATGTTTTATGTCCTAATTCTCTAAAACTCTAAACCAAAATGATCTTTTGGAATTTAATAAGCGTATTCTAGTTGAATTAACTATATTTGTTAATGTTTAAGGTTGGGTCCTTATAGTTGGTATCAAAGAATAGTTTATATAACATTATGGGTTAGGATAATGTCAAAAGAATACCATAAATTATTTTTTACCATATGGTTATGTTTAAAATATATATAATTTAATTATTATAATGTTTCTTTATCTATTATATTTCCATTAATAATGGTTTTCAAAATATGAAACAGGGAAGATGAAGTAGGAAGGCACTGAGAGGATAATATTTTTCTGAATCCATATCCAAGAATTGTTGGAATTAGAACCAAGTAGTTTTTAATAGTAATGGATTATTTGAAGCTGGTTGTAGATGGATAATAAATCCATTCAAGATAATATCTATAGCTACCACAAGGAACATGATGATAGTGGAACATTTTATGAGGTAACACCCTCCTAATTTCAATAGATCTTCTGACCTAGTGGAAGCTGAATGGTCGATTAAATCCCTTGAAAAGATATTTTATGTCATGGGATGTTCATATAATCAAAATATTAGTTGTTCTATTTATCGTTTTGAAGGTGAAGCTGACCAATAGTGGTAAATGATCAAGAATATCAGTGATAGTGAGGAGATTTATGTCTTGGATTGGGATGAATTTAAGAATATTTTCCTTGAAAAAATATTTTTCAAAGGTGGTTTGAGTTAGGATAAAAAATCAATTCCTTGAATTTAAATAAAAGGAAGAAGATTCAGTGGTTGTGTAAGAAGAAAACTTCACCATATTGGAAAGGTATATTCTGAATCTTATTCGGGATCTTGATAGTAGAATCAATCATTTTTACTCGTGATTAAAGCCAAGATACCAAAGGGATTTGGACATTCATGAATTAAAAAGTTGTGAGAAACCTGTTCAATTTAATGAGATGGTATAAATGGAGTTTTTGGATGATCACATGTGCTTTGAAAATAAGAATAAGAATATTTCCAGATGGAAAGAAATGGGTAATAGTAAATCAAGGAAATATGAAGGTAATAAAATTCAGTTTCTAGTTTGTGGGAAGTGTGGTAAAAACCATACTAGGGAAAGCCTTAAAAATCTAAGAAGTGTTTCTGATGTTGTAAGTTTTTATTTATGGTCTGAGATTTTAATGAAAAAGATCTTATTGATGGTATGATTAATTATGATAAGAAAACTATAAAGTGTTTTAAATGTGGTGATATGGGTCATTATACAAATACCTACTCAAAGAAAGATCTGAATGATGGGAATTATCCATATTGTAAGAATAAAGGTGCAATTAAATCATTTTTACTACTTCATAAGATTTTGGGCCATCCAATGAAGTGGTAATAGTTAATTTTGTGTTTACTTGGATTTTTCTAATGTCTTGTTTGATATAGGGTCTACACATTCCTTTATTTTTTAGCAATATTTTATTAAATTGGAAATTTCAACTCAATAAATGAAAAAAAAAAGAACTTTTGATTAAAATACTAGGGTGGAATATTAAGGCAAAACATCATTATAAGGATCTTTCAGTTATTGTATGTAGAAATAGATTTCCTATAAATGTTATTGTTTTTTCTTTAGCGTAGTTCGATGTTATTCTAGGTACGAAATGTCTTTCTTTTTACCATGCTAAGATTTTTTGTAGAGACAAAGTAGTTTTTTTAGAAATATTTTTATTTTTTATACAATAATCAACCCATACCATTGATAACATATCAAGAATCTGATAAACTATTAAAATATGGAAAAGAAATTTATTTTTCACATATTGTTGAAAACAAGGGAACTATTCAGATTAATAATGTTCTAGTGGTAAGTGAATACCTAGTTGTTTTTCTTAATGATTTTCCTTGTGTAATACCTAATGGATATGTGGAATTTACTATTGACTTGGTTCCTCATGCTAATCTAATTTCTGAACCCCCTTATCGAATGGATCAAGTGTAACTTCTTGAATTGAAAAAGTAGTTTTAGGAGTTTCTTAATAAAGTTTTCATTCATCCTAGTACTTCACTATGGGGTGATCCTATTTTTTTCATTAAAAATATAGTTTCATGATACATTTCATTGATTGTAGAGCTTCGAATAACATTACTACTAAGTATAATTATCCATTTCCACATACTGATGACTTGTTTGATCAGCTCTATGGAGCTCAATATTTTTTCCAAGATTGACTTGAGATCTGGGTACCATCAGTTGAAGATGAAAGAGTATTAAATTCCAAAAATAGCATTCTATACTAGATATCGGCATTATGAGTTTCTTTTTATGATCTTTGGTTTGAAAAATTACACTTATCTATTTATGGATATTATAAATATAATTCTATATGAATATTTGGATAATTTTGTTGTTTTTTTATTGATAATATTTTAGTTTATTCAAAAATTTATGGGTAATATAAAAAACATCTAAGGAGTGTTCTATAAAGAATCAAAGAAAATAAGTTATATAAGAAACTTGGGAAATGTGATTTTTGGTTGTAATAAATTTATTTTCTTAGGAACATTGTAAATAAGGATGGTATAATAGTTCATCTCACCAAAAAAAAGTGGTTGATGAATGTTGAAGACCTACAAATGTTACTGAGATTCATATTTTTCTTGGATTAGAAGGTTATTACCGAAATTTTGTGAAAAAAATTGTAAATTTATCTAGTACACTAACTATGTTAACATTAAAAAGGGTTAAATTTATTTGGACAAAATACTATGATGTTTTTTTCAGGAACAGAAAATAAGATTGATTAATGCTCTATATTTGGACCTGGCTTCCGGAAATGGAAATTTTTACATCTATAGTGATGTTTCATTTATGGTACTGGGTTTTTTTCTAATGAAGAATGATTAGATAATTACTTATGCTTCAATACAACTGAAACCTCATAAGTTAAATTATCCCACACATGATTTTGAATTAGCAGTTGTGGTTTTATCTTTAAAAATTTAGAGGCATCATTTATATAGAGCCAAATGTGAAATATATATTGACCATAAAAGTTTGAAGCATATATTTACTCATAAGGAATTGAACATGAGATAGGGAAGATGGATAGAACTGATAAAATATTAATACTTCATGATCAATTACCATCCTATAAAATCAAAAAAAATGGTAGATGCCTTGAGTTGAGAACATCATGCTATATTAACCATGTTACATTTGGAACATGACCCCTTTTTTATTATTTGTTGAATTTTGGCTTGGAATTTGTGGGTACAGAAAATTACTCAGTTTTGTTTCAAGTGTCATTCCAGTCATCTCTCTCAGACAGAATTAGGAAATCATAAAAGGAATACTATGAGTTATAAAAGAAGGTAGAATTTGTTTAGAAAGCTAAATTGGCTGAATTTAATGTTGATAAAAGGTTTTTTATTAAAATTTTGAAAGATATTATGTGTGAATTTTTATTCTAATATGATTAAATAATTGTTAATTGAAGCTTATAGTTCTCCATTTTAAGTTCATCCTGGTAGTACTAAGATGTACAGTGGCCTTCGGGAGTATTAATAGTGGGATAGAATGAAAAGTTCTTTTGATGATTTTAAAATGAAATGTCAAGATTTTCAATTGATTAAAGCATAATGAAAACTACCAAATGGGGTGATTCAAACTTTTCTAGTTCCAGAGTGGAAATGGTAAAATACATCCATGGAATTTGTGGTGGGACAACCAAAGACCCCTCAAGGTAACAATTTTCTTTCGGTTATTATTGATCAGTTGACTAAATCTATGCATTTCATTTTTATTAAAGACACTCTTTCTCTAGATTATATTTCATGATGGTATCTTAGATATATTTTCAAATTTCATGAAGTACCTTTATCCATTGTATCTAATTGAGATAATAGGTTCCCTTATCACTTTTGGTAAGGCCTTCAAAAGACTTTGAAAACTGAATTAAATTTCATCACAGCCTTTCATCCTCAATATTATGGACATACCAAGTTAACAATTCATACATTGATTGAAAATTAACTTTTTTATCATCAAAACACTTTTAAGGAAAATGTAAGAAACCAAAAATTCCATCAAAACAACAACAAAAAACCAAAACAAAGTGAAAACAAAAAAACGGATCTGCCTCTCCCCAGTAACTACCTTGTGTCAACAAACCCTCACCAATGCATACCACTTAGCTAACTATCCCACACAAGGGTGTGTGGGCTTATTACCAATGGCATATCCATTCCCTCTCAGTCTTCTAAATCCAAATGGCATGCAAAGTTGCAGGCTTCATGATCTAAACCCCATATGAGTTTTCTTATAATAACATTTTTCATTCCAATATAAAGATGGAACATTTCGAATAATTAAAAGGAAAGTGGTGTCAGACTCCAACATTTTGGGATGAAGTCTGAGAAAGGAAATATATGGTACTATAATTAGTAAAAGAGGAAGTTGATAAATTGAATATGTTCCAACAATACATAAGGACAGCTTAGAGTAGGAAGAAAAATTATGCATATAATAGGAGGAAAGAATTTTATTTTAATGAAGTTGATCATGTTTTTCTTAGAATATCACCTCGGAAAAGTGTTATGCATTTTGGTAAGAAAGGAAAGCTAAGTCTACAGTTCATTGGACCTTATGAAATTCTGGAGAAATTTCGACCAGTTTCCTACTGAGTATATTTTCCTATGAGTTTATCTCAAGTACATAATTTTTTTCATGTTTCGATTTTAATAAAGTATGTTCCTGATTCATCTATGTTTTTTAGACCAAAATAGTTCATATGGAAGAGAACCTATCTTATGAATAGAAACCTATTCATATTTTTTATCATAGAGAGAAAGTATTGTGGAATAAGGTAATTCACCAGGTTAAGGTTTTATGGAGAAACCATATGGTTGAAGAAGAAAAATTGGAATCTAAAAAAGCTATGAGGGAAAGATATCCTTGATTGTTTAATAAGTGAATAAAAATTATGAGTATGTAATTTATAGAATGGGGTAGAATGTAACAACTTGGGTACTTATAAATTAATTTATTTTCATTCTGAATTTAAAGAGTAAAATTCGTTATAAATTTATATTGAAAGAAGTGGTATTTATAGAAATTAATGAATATTTACTAATATAATAATAATATCTCCTACGAAAGTATAAATAAAATTCATGTATCTTAAAATTGAAAATATAATATATTTATATCTTGAAATAAGTAAATAAATGATTTGAAAGTGATAAATTAACTATTGTTATTTTTATGAAACATAAATGTTTATTATAATTTTTTTATTAATTTATTGATTTAAAAGAAAATTTATTTTCATAAAATAGATTAATAAATTAATATCTTATTATCTTATTATTATAAGATAATTTTATGATACCTTAATTTATTTTTCAAAGTGTTAAAAAATTAGTTATAGTTTTAAAATTGGTATTTTTCAAAAAAATTATTATTTTAATTGAAAATAAAATTTATCATATATATAAATTTATTTTCATAAAATAAATTTCATATTATAATTCTACACCTTGAAAAAATGGTTAGGGTGAATTTTTTGTATTTTTTCAAAATAGTTGAATTTTTTGAATAATAAAGTACATTAATTTATGTTATTTAACAAATACATGATTTGTTGAGTCATAGATGATGTATGGATGAAGTAAGCCCAAATTATCAAACTCGTATTCCTCATTTTAATATATTGAGGGATAAATATCAAACTATTCATAGTATTGATCCAAAAAATAAACTAATGAATAAAATAATCAAAAAACACTCCTCTCCTCCGCTATAAATACCACTCGTCGCCACCTCTTCTCCTCACACCTCAAAGCCCTGTAGTTTATTTTATTTATACCCAATTCACTTTAAAATCCTCTTCCCCATGTACAAGACTTGTTTTTATCACCAAAATTTTAAATCCAATTACCTTAAGAAGGTTCTCAAAGAGAATAATTTAATTGGTAAAATCCTCTTTCATTTTCTCTTATTTTCCTTTTAATTTATTTTCTTTTATTTTTATCCCTTCACCTCCCCTTATATATGTGGAAGAAAACTCAATTATTCTATATATACTATAATTTTATCATGTTTATGGAAGTCATCATCATCAAAATCCTTCTCCTCCCCATTTTATTCTAAAAATGAGAACATCATTCGTGATGTATCAATTTTCCATCATCATGGACAATACATTTTAATTTTATTTTAATGCCTTCAAGGCTTTTAATAAAACCATTATTATTGTTAAATAATATTTTATTATTCATATTATAAGTTATATTATTATTTTTAACCATTATATAAACATGATATTAAATAAAATGATATAAGTTTGTAATGGTCGTAAAAACGGCCAAAATAAACTAAATCAATTTCCTTAATGTTGTATATAATGATTCATACTTATATTAGAAAAAAATGATATATGGTATCATTTAATATTATGGAAACATAATAATAAAATTTCTTTTCACTTTAATATTTTTTCTTTCATTCAACAAGAAAATCCATAATGAACCAACCATGGAAACCATGAAATAAATGAACCTAAAACAATGAAAATAACAAAATATTATCAAAAAATATGTATAAATATGTCATAAAAATATCATATAAGGAATTAAAAATATGAATTTGAATATTTAATATATTAATAAAACTCTTTAAACCATTATACAGGAGTTTTGAATGTGTTTTAAGTAAGACAAACATGAGTTAAGGATAGTTTCTTTAAAAATCCACTTTTAAATTTCAATTTTTACAAAGTCCAAAAGGAATGTTTTTAAGATGAAATTATTCTTATATTATTATTATTTTATGGTTATTGGTAATAAATTATTATTAAGGGTGGAACCTATATATCACTCTAATTCAATGGATAGTTTTTTGTTGAAAGTTGATCGTAATGGTTATTCCAAGTGTAACTGCAATGGTTACACCATAAGGTAGCCATGAGGGATACGTCATAAGGTATAAATAATGGTTACATTTCAAGATAACCACAAGGGTAACAAATCATATGGAATCTATGGGTGTTACAATCATAAGTAATTAATTCCCTAATTTACCTATAAGTTTTTATATATAGTTTCTATGTTTTATGGAAATATCACATTTTCACAAAGTAAGTATATGATACATAAAGGGTGAGAATTATATCTTGTGGAAATTATTTCATAAATTTATACATATCCATGGACTAATGGTTAATTTCAATTTTATTCCCCTTATTTAGATTTTTTTCTCATTCGATGTTTTAAAATGTTTTTCCTAGGGTTTAAGGATGGGTAAAAGACAAGATAAATCCAAGATGAATATTGTGAAGATTGTTGATGAAATGAATTCATATTTTATTAAAAACTTGTGTATTATGAAATAAGTAGATACTGTTTTAGTAGTATCCACTTTGTATACTTATGAGTTTTCATTTTTGTTTTATGACCTAATTTTCTAAAACACTAAACCAAAAAGATATTTTGGAATGTAATAAGTGTATTCTAGTTGAAGTAACTAGATTACATAATGTTTAAGACTGGGACCTTATAATACATGATCCAGAATCAACTATGAAGTGATAAATTTTGATTAACCTATATAAATTGACCCTAAATATACAATTCATCTTCTTGGATGGATATTACCTCTCCATAGTAGGTTGAAAAATTCTTGATGACTAAACCATGATAGCTTCAGTTAATACCACCTCTATGCATGATGTTATAGACACATGAACCATATGTATTTACTTGAAAAAGGTTTTAATATATGTTTATAAGTTTTGTGGGAAAATATCAATAAAAAATAGGAACTTTTGGATATTTAAAATGTTTTTTTGTTTTATCATTAATAAAATATTATTGATTATGTTTCTAAATGTAAAATAAATAGGTCATGATATAATAACATAGGTCATTACATGAAGGGTTGTTTCTTATAGAAAAATAATAAATTCATGAATTTTACCACACCATGGTGAATCTAGAAACACTATGAATTTTTAACATGTAAGGGTTACCTGGATAAAATATAAGAGTAATTGGGCCGGATGTCGTGAAATATTTTTTTTATAATTTTCAAAAATTTAAAGAAACTCTATCATGTAATGACATATCAATCACACCATGAAATGGTTATGTAACATTTCAGTGATTCTTCCAATATGAATATCACCACACTATGGTATCAAGTAAAGCTATAATTGATATGGAGTTTGAGAGTATATATATATATATATATCAATCACTCCATGATAAAAATTCGTTTTATGAATAAAGAAACCTTATTTTTATATTCATTCCATGAATGTTAAGATTTGGGTAGTATTTCAATGAAAATCAAGGTTATATTACAAATATTTATGCCACCCCATGGTGCTACAATACTTTAAGAAAAATGGATAAGTAATTGATTCAACATGTCATTATGTATATCACCATTATGTGGTTCTTATAATCCCAAGGATTCAAATGGTTTTTTTATTTGGTATTATCAAGTAGGTTTTTATGGTTTTTGAATATCCATTAACTACCCATATGTATATCAATGGTGAATATTCTATGGGTAATTATCTAATGGTTGGATTTTAATTATAGGATGTTTGAAGTCAATAGAAGATTGAAATTTTAATTTTAATTTCATAATTCCCAAGTTATATTTTATCCTTCTATAATGAATGGAAAAATATAAGAATGAATAATAGATAGGAATGGAGTTGTGTGGTTTGGGAAGGGAGAAGAATTAGTACAATCATAAAGTCTTTATTGAATATATATTTTATAATTATTGTGTTTTTACTGATTGAGGACATATTTGAGATCCTATATATATAATTAATTGGATATATCTAGTTAGATGAAGTAATAATTGAAGAATACAATGATATAAATTCTTATAAAATAATGATTATATCTATTTCTCTCTATTGTGTGGTGTTTCTTGGAATACATTTCTTTAACTCTTTGTAGAGACAATGGATTAATTAGGTACCATAGAGAGGGGGTGTGAACAATTATTACACTATTTTTATGATTTTTTACATTTTAAATTCAACCTATTAACCCTATTATATTTATCGATCAACTCAGTATAATATTACAACCTCAAATCATGTGCAATGATAATGAATGGTATAGTAGCACACAGAATGTACAAGTTTCATCCTAAAAGATTATTCCTTTTCTATGTTGGTTATTATCTCCAATATTTATTCTCCACTATATTAAAAAATTGTTACAGTCAAGGACAATACAATCCTATCTATATTGATTCCACTTTTTATTTATTCAATAATTGTTCCATAACACAGAATCCTATGTATTCACACTACTTATTGAATCCACAAGAAGCCTTCTTCACTTCTTTAAGGATGATTCAAAACTAGAAATTTCATCATTATTTTGGGTGATAGTCTTACTTCAATAGAATATAAGATCATGATTTCTCATTTATAATTCATCAAGTTCTTCAACAATTATATGTAGAAAGTTTTTTGTCCTTGAAACGCTCCTTAAATATTCAAACATCTAATTCTCTCAATCTTTGAAAACTCTGGTCAATCTCTTTTATGGACTCTAGGATATAACTCTCATTCTTTCTTATATACTATCATGTATCATATTCTCTTATATTATTTCATAATATTTATATGAGTTCACCTTTTTTACCCATTAAATCTTCATTACCTACATATTCCATTTATATTCACAATAATAATATCATGAATATTATCCTCATAATTATCATGGTAATAGTTTTGTAATTTTTGGAAACCCCATGATCATTGACAATAGGAATTTTTACTCCTTTTAATCCAATAAATATATCTCAAAATCTTCCCTTATTTATTATATACATAATTAAATATTAAATGTCTCATAATTATTCCTCATAAAAATACTTATTCCAAAACCAGACATGATTGAGTCTTATTTTCCTTATTCATGCAACTCATATTCCCTAAACACCATGGATCATTATTTTCATGTTAAATACTCCATGAAACCTGATATTGTATCTTGATATTATTTATTTAAATATTTTCATAGGTTTAATGTCATAAGAAAATAATTTCTCATAAGGTTTGTAAATAAATGAATCCCCTTATGTATTTAATGAATATGTATTATATATTTCATGTATGCATTGAAACTGTAGCATGAATTCTCATTCATGTAGATTCTTACTAAATTTTTAAATGACTATAGGCATCATATGTTTCTTCATTATTCATGAATAATACACATACCTGTGATATGCATTCATTATGAACAGTGGATAGATTTGGACAAACCATTGATACCACAGCTATACATTTAGTTTATATAGTATCAAAATACACATGAACTAACATTCTAAATAAAATACTAGAATGATTTTGGTATTCATCTCTATGAGTTATGAACATCCATATATAATATTGCATTCCTTCATCGAACTCCACATGTTAAAATTGTATATCACTCATCTTGTGTACATCATCGACTGAATTAAATGTCTTCCCATAACCAAATGATTAAAAAGCACACAATAGAATCTATATGAATTCATCTATAATTTTAACCACTCATCCACTATCTCATGAAATTAACTGATACTCACTTAATCATAGGACACAGTTTACTCCATGCAAGTTCAATTTATCAATTGGCGCATAAGCTCAATATGAACGCGAAATAATTATGTTCTTCATACGGTAGTGCAATATGAATGCACAGTTGATCCTATATACATGAGATTGATCAAATAATCACATGGTGAACCTTAAAGTATTTATGTGTATGATCACTATAGGAATGGTTGTTTCGGTTCCATTTGTGGTCACACATTGCATATGGTAAATCTAAATAATTTATATGGTTAATACAAATCATGAGCATTAAATAAATCCATATAAATTCATGTGGTCGATCCAATGATGAGAATGTAATCTCTTAGACTAAAAATTTATTGATTAATTTTCACTCATAAATTTAGTCAGACTAGTAATAATCATTAAACTATAATGTGTAGTGACATCAATATTTTTTAAATAGACAGGTTGTGAGTTGACAATAATATCTTGGAGGTATGTGTAGTATCTGATTAACCTTAATTGAATAGATCACTTTCTATTTATATTTTTATCAACATAGTAATATTACACACATATAAATTTCCCCACCTTAAACATCAAAATGGATGAGGACTACTATATAATAATCTACACTTTTCATTGGCGGTATAACAAGATAGTAGGGTATCGTATGCTACCATCAGGTTATTCATTTTGACCCATGCATGAGTGGATAATGACCCCCTCTTTACTTGATATTTCCTTCTCACAAGTTCTCCAACCATACATACCATGTTTGAGCTATACTCCTCAATACAATGCCTCTTAGGTTGGTTAATTATGGTTGAATTGGATCCCCCTTTGTCAAGCTAGTTCCCATGGTTGTCTTAGGATGGAAAATTTTTAGAACACACTTAATTGAAGACTTGATAATAAAATAAATATAAAACATAGGAAAACATTTCATGAAGATTATTTAAATCATATTCTTTTCTTTTTAACACCTATTTTTAACTACTCAATTTATTCTTCAATGGTTATTTATGAAAAATAATTAATGGGTGGATCTTCTTCAATCATCTCCTTTACTAGTGCTAATAAACTCAACACATATTGATACATTGACAATAAATGAAATAATTGGGATCAATAATATCCCCCTTTATATTTTCTTCAATACAATCAAACATATTTAGGATTCAATATGTTTGATCATTTATTTCGCCCTTTTATTGACAATCAAATACAAAGGATATTTCAAGGGGTCTTCTCATTAATTACCTTTGAGGTACAGAAAAATATCTTCCCTATTTTCATGAGAGAAGGATTATACAAAAGGGTTCTCTTAGAAAATATCCTTCAGTTGGTCTAATCTAAGTTTATGTGATCCATCCCAGTGTATAAAACAAGAGAGATGAAACCAAGGTTGCCTATTTTTTCTATAAACCACCATTCATGTGATACCATGCTCATAAATTTCTTATTTCTCAAAATAGGGGCTATAAAAAAATTGATCATGATAAACCAGTAATTTGTACACATTTCACAAACCCATCGACATAGTTCCTATACAAGACAAATAAATCCCCTTCATTTCATATTCTCAGCAACTAATGCTCCCCCTTTATAAATATTTATAATAAATATATGGTATGATAGTGTGTTTGAATACCTCCTTCATTAAATTTATCAAGCTTCCAAGAAAATATGGATTCAATAGAAGTTTAAAATATGACATTCGCACCTCATGATAGATCCCCATCGAGGGATGAACTCATCTCCTTCTCTGTATAATAGTTATGAAACATCATGAATATTCATCTTTTTTATGATCCCAAAGTGATATCTTCAAACTTCCCCATCAATTCCATATACGTTAGAACCAAATTCATAAAATAATAAGTAATAAGGAGGGACCTCTATGAGTCTGAAAGGTAGAAATTAGCCTGAAAATTTTTTCCCCACCTAACCCTTTTGTGAATCTATGCTCATGATGGGAAGTGATTTCTTTCTTATTAGTTCCCTTTTATTCACCTGATATTGTATTATTTTCTTTAAATATCAATGAAAAATTCACTTCCATTTATTTTCACTATCCTATTCATCATTTCCTCAAGGATAGGTAAGACGATCATACACTCCTTATAAATATTTCTAGCTTACTCACACCTCTTACATCATTTATAAATTTTTCAATCCCTAATTATGGATATATTATTCTAAAGTTATTCCTTCTCTTTTATTATCACTTCCATTCCTATATCCCTAGAATTTATCTCAACTTTATCCTTTTCCATTTCCAATTAATCATGAAAAAATTTCAATCACTCCTTGAAATTCTCTACATGTTTGGGTTTCTCGTATGACTTAACATAAGTTGGTTAAACAATTCTATTTTTTTGATAATTACTCCCTCTTTTACCATAGGTAATTTCTTTTTATAGTCTTGTAATTCATAATTTAGATTCATGACCCTCATTTGATTATCTACCATACACTTCCTCTAAATATTAAATAAATGAGTGGATTGATTTTTCATAGATCTGGTCACATATTTATTTTGTTTAGAATTAGTCCTCATCTTCTTTCAAAATTCCACCCTTTGTTATTTACTATTTTCTAGTAATGACATATTAAACCAACAAGAATAAGATTTATGCCCATATCTTCTATAGATCCAGTAAAAACATTTAAATTTTGTTCTTTGGTTTTATTTTCATATTTTTTTAGAACAATATTGTTATTCTCTTAATGTATATTGAACCTTATTTCATCCAAAGTGTAGTTCTTTTCTTGGATCACTTATTATATCATTTTTAGTGGAATATTTTCTCACATTTTAATTGATCCAAACCACCCCATAAATTCTTCTAAAAATACATTATTAGAAATAAATAAAATAGTTTTATCCTGATTAGGTGTAGCTTTACCTTTGTGTCATGGATCTTTCTTTTCATTAGATTTAAAATATTATCATTTCATTTAATTTTCTTGGTTGAATTATTATTTGGGCTTGTTTAACTCATGTTGAACTGTTACACATATGGATTTTGTTTCAAACAAATATTCTTATTTTTTAGAAATCTGTTATTCAATATCACTCACCATATTTTCATTCATGGTAGACAAAAATATTTATTTATTAATATCATCATTATAAGCTTATTCCATCTTGTTATTAACTTACTTTTCTTCAGTTACCTTGTATTTATCCATTAATACCTTTATATTTTCTTTCTTTAGTTCTTTTATTTTTTCCATACAAGATTCAATTTTTTCTTTCAACTCCCACTAAATTTCTTTATTTCTTCATTATCATCACTATTGGATGAATCTGATTCTTTGTTCATAAAGTTAAAGAGAGTGAATTCATTGTAACAATTGTTTTATGATTAAAATCTATCCTTATTACTCATAAATATTCTTCTTTTGATATTAAAATATTTTTTATCTTCTTCTCCTATTTCATTCTCTAGGGTCTCTATTCTACCTCATCTGAAACATGCTCTTAAACTTTCTTTTTTGGAAAATATTTTGAAATATGACTAATATCATCACAATTAAAATATATTGGTAATTTATTACCATTTTTCCACTTTCCCTTCTTGATTATATTTCATATAAAGAAAATAAATATTTTAATGTCGTCCTCTTTCTTATAATCATTAGATTCACTTTGTTGATAAACTTATTCTACTTTAACAAATCCTTTTATTATGACTTCAAATACCATCTATTCATTCATCTTATTTTTAAAGGTCGAAGCCTTTCTCATATCATATTGAGATAGTATATTATATATCACATCAAATGTTATGTCTTATCTATCTTCAAATGAAGATATTATTGAATCAAACATATCTAGAAAAAATTTCATTAGAATTTTAACAGTAGTGGAATCATTAAGGTTCTCACCAAACCCTTAAATATTTCTAAATATATCATTTACCATTGTTAAATAGTCTTGAATCTTATCATCATATTTAATTTAAATATTTTTCAATTTTCTCCTCTAAACATGAAGTTTGGATTCCTTTCCTGAATGGCTTGAAGGCCTTCGTTTTTATTGATTTTTGATAACCCCCCTTTCAAGGGATGAGGGGTAACCCTTACAAGTATCGTATGATTAGAGAGAATACATGACCTATAGTTATTAGAGGAAATATCCAAACTATAACTACATTTAACTACTCCTCCCCGGCATCTGCATTATAATAACAGCTCTCCACATTTTCATGGTTTTTTGGTTGGGCTTCTCGTGCATGCATAGTTTAGTCCTGATGGTTATACCATACCCTCTCTTTCTTCCACATCTGTTTAGCTTTTTCTCTTATGAATACTCCTGCTCTGAATCCTCATCTGAAGTATGCACCTTTATAGAGTCTTCATGGTCTATTTAAACACAATATTGAGGTGTCCCTAAGGCCTTGAGGTGGATCTAATGCCTTGAGGTGTCCCAAAAGCCTTACTAGCCTAGAGACCTTGGGTGGGTCGAAGGCCTTCAAGGACCCAGGGACCAAACTAGTGGCCCAAGAGCCCTAACAGATGAATAGTTCTAGCTGCTACAAAACAGAATAGTAGTTTCTACAGTACTACTAAAGTTCCTGCTATAGTAACCTGGAAATATGTCTCCACCCAGTTTTGAACTTGAATTTAATGTTTCCCTCATATTTATTCCTTAATTTATATATGATTTCTTTTTCAATTTAAAGACCCATAACCTTTATGTAAACCTTTTCTGCTAATGAAATCAAAATAGGTTTTTTTTCCTTTATATTCATTTCTATATTTCTCTCATTAGTATGGGTCAGGAATGATATTTAAAAATAGTTTGAAATCCCACTATGGTAGCATCTCTAAATTTATGGCCAAGTGAAATGATGTAGACTATGATATTTTTCCCAAACTATTGTAGCTTTTTCTATCAAAGATAAAAACTTCTCATATATTCATAGAATTCAGATTCTCCATTTCTCAAAACATTTTATAGGATATTCAAAGATATCTAGACTTAGATAATAATTGAAATTTACAAGGACTGATTAGATATAACTGAAAGGGGGTGAAGAAGTGATATTTGCATTCTATGAATTCTTTCCCTTTTAAATTCATCCACTTAAATATTTTAGGGTTCATAATCAAGTTAATATAATCCCACAGCCTCACCTCATGAGTAGTGATATTAAAAGATAGAGTGGGACATAGTATTTACCATGTTCAACCTAATATCTTACTCATTTCTAGGTTAGTTATTCTCCTCAAAATTGACTATTCACTATCTTAATTTATTATTATAACCAATGACAATATAATCATTTCTTTAAAGTTTCCATCATCTCTTACTTCTGCAAGTGTTCTTTAATATAGAATACATTGTGTTTCTACTAATTCTATAATCCACTAGAATACTTCTTCACATATTTACACATGATCCACAACTAGAAAGACCTTAAAAGTTTTAGATAATTTTTTCATATTTGAGTATATAGTATTAGGTGTTCTCATGTAAATTTATTAAAGGACTTCAATAGGTAAATACAACATGTCTGTTGGACTTGAAAATCTTTTAAGTTCTTTAAATATCTAATTTTCTTAATATTTGAATACTCAGGAGTGTCTCTTTAAAGAAATTCTAGATTCATCTCTCTTTATCTCTTAGACACTATGGTTTATTGAATTCTCTTAGAATATCTTGGAATATTCATAAGAGTTCACTCTTTTTTACACATTCATTCATCATCACCTTTATATTCCATTTATATTCACAAAAATAATATCATTAATATTATCCTCATAATTATCATAGTATTTGATTACATAATTCATAGAAACATAGTCATCATATACAATAGGTATTTTTCCTCTTTTTAATTTGGTCATGAAATCCAAAAAAATATTAATTTATTCTAGATATAAGTTCATATTAAATATCCCTGTATAATTCTTCATATAAATGATATTTCAAAGAAACATTGGATTAGGTATTCATCTCCTTATTCACAGGGCTTAAATTAATCAAACATTACAGCTCATAATTTTCACTTAAAATACAGCATGATTCATAATCCTATATCATGATATTATTCCTTGAAATATTTTCATAAGTGCTTCATAAAAAGTAAATAATTTCTTAATAATTTTGTAAATTAACTGCATCCCCTCATGAATTTAATATACAAGAATTGTACATTTCATAAAATCATATAATTTGTAGAATGAATTCAATTTCATGTAGCTTCTTCATTTATTCTTAAATTATAAAAATCATTGGTTATTTCTTCAGTCTTCACAAGTTTTACACATACCCATGGTATGCATGAATTATGTATAGTGAAGGGATTTGGAAGAAACATTGATGCTATAACTACCCATTTATTTCATACTATATCAAAATACATACAACTTGTCTCACTTTTTTATATACCTAAATAATTCAGGTATTCCTTTTAATACTGCATGAACAATTGAGCCTCATATTTCATGCATGAATCAAACTCCTCAGAATTAACTAGCACACAAATCATATTAAAGTTATGATAGACTAAATTTCTTCACATCATAACTCTTCATGTGGTATCTCAATATGAACTCAATTTCGAACCTATTTACTTGAAATAGATCAAATTATCATATGGCCAACCTTAATCACTTTGTGTATTTGATCACTATACACACACTGAATTCAGTAAAAGTTGAGTTCCCTCGCTGGGCAGGGTCATTTCATATATTCCATTAGGTTGATCCATATCTGGATCATGTGTTTAATCCATAGAAAGTCTTTTGGTCAGTATAGTGATATCCATGTGTTCACATAGATAAAAAAACATGTGATCAATCAGTTTTATCTCATGCAGTCAGTTGAACTGGGAAAGGTTCTTCCTCTATATAGTGTGTTCACTTTGAGAGTTTGTGTCTAGATATATCTTTAGTATAAGACTATAGTGTGGAGGTATTTATAGTGTTATATCACCCATGATTTAATGGATTACACTCTTTATTATGATTATTAATATAGTAATAATACCCACATATAAACTATCTTACATCCAACATAAAAAGGTATGAGGTCCTCTTAATAATAATTGATGATTCTCATTATCATTATAAGAATCATGTAGGGTTACAGACACTGCCATCCAGGCTCTTGTTCCACCCCTCATGTGAGATACTAATGTTCCACTCTTCACATGAGCCTTCTTTCTAACAAGTGCACCACTTGTGCATACCATGTTCAATAAATACTCCCCAAAACACTTCCTCCTTGGAAAGTTATGTGTGGTTGAACTAGCTCCCTCTTGGTCAAGTTGGTTCCCATGGATAGCTTGGGATGTCCAGTTTTTGGATCACACTTCCTTCAACACATAACCAAACAATAAGTGTAAAATACAGACAATATCCTCATCAATCTTATATAAAACATATCATCTTCTTATCAATAATTATTTATGAATTCTAAATTAATTTTTCAAATGTTCTTAATTCCAAATAATTAATATCTGGGTCATATTTCATCATCTCTATCTCTTTTGTTCACCAACTAAACACATATTGACTCATTGATAAGAAATGAAATACTTGGGCTCAACACACTTGTAACATGGATTTGATTATATGATTATTTGCATTTCAGGGTAGTAAATGGCTTACATGAGTATTAATATCTGAATTATGGTGTTCTGTATTTTAAGGATTCATATTGAACGTGAAGGGTTATTTTTTCTGATGATACACATGACCTACATTCATTTTGAGATGACACAAACCTATTTTACAATGATAAGAGGTCCCTAGGTCTTTTCCATCAAATATATGGGTGCACATTGGTTGATAGGATTGGGGGTTGAGCTCATCACACCCTTTTAGGGAAAATTATTTCTTAGTAGTGTGGGACCAATTACCTCAATTCTTTTTATTTTCATGAAAAAATATTTTTATGTGAATATCTCTATCTTTTAGTTGTTATTTATATTTATCTTATCAAATGTTGATTCTCTAATATAAATCTACATACTAGGTAAATCAGAAATTTATTACTATATCAGGAAGTATAAGTTCATTAAAGTTGGGATTGGACCAATTAAAGGGGATTCCTAGACATCCCTATGAAGATAATTCAAACCAATATAGTCTAGTTTTGTATAATAGTAAATTTTATAGTCTTTTATGGTTATAATACAAAGTACAATGTAGTGACTTTTGAGTTATTTCGATAGTGACCAAGTGATATTACCTTTAATTTTGTGTCTTTGGGAAAACATCCAAGAAGTTTAATGTCATTTAGAGTATACTACTATGTTAAATGTGTCTATTAATGGTATTTTGGGTACTTAATCATAAGTTTCCCTTTATGGATTACCATTCCTTTGAGTGTCTTGACTAATGAATGGTATGATTGAACTAATAAGGAATATGGTCCTAGTAATAATTGATTATGTAGATAATGGGGAATATTTCTTAATGAAGAAGAGTATTATAGTTCATAAGGATTATTACCTAGTGAAAATATGGGTTTCATAGGTAATATGTACCATTGAGGGTATGGATTTGGATTTGGGATAGAACCTCAAAGAGGAATCCTATGTATCCTGATTAATGGGAGCCAAATCCTAGGTATTTTGAGTTTCACATTTTAAGGTTATGTGATAGGAAAATAGTATACAATTTAACATCACATGGGATGGGAATTGTTGTGAACTTTTTCATTATTTGATATATACATTTCCATGCAGTTTAACATCGTATGATAATGAGGTTTATATCAAAAATATGGTGATAAAAAGTGATTGTTTGGGGATTATATATTGTGTTTCACATATGAATGTTCACATCTATTTTGTTGGTAACTAAAAGTGGAATGGAAACTGGTCCCATGAGGTATATAGCCTGGTGAAATAGGTTTTGGTGATTATAAATGATGAGAGTAGGGCCATAACCTACCATGGGGGGAAAAGGATATTTGAGTGGAATTTGCCTATGTTTCACAACCTATGATTGAGTAAAATAGTTATGGATATTTTTCAAACATTTATAACCTATTTGGTGATTTATATGAAACAATTCACTCTAGGTATACACTTAGTAGAATTCCCATACCTACCATGAGTGAATAATTATATATTCGGGGATTTCATATATGCTTCCCATCAAATTATGGGGATAAATAGGCATGGATGCTACCCAAATATGTCTAACCAAGTTGGTGATTTATGTGAAGGATGGTTTTAAAGTCTTACATATAGTAGGTGTCCCATTAATTATGTCTACCTCATTAAGTGGAACAAATAATTCCACTAAAAGTTATGACTAACATGGTATTTAATATGGGGTATCCCCATTGGGAATCTTGAGTAAAGATAAATTTGAAAGGTATCCTCGTGGTAAGGACCCTCATTTTCAAGGTAATACATGATATTTTCCCAAAGGTTCATATTATTTTAAGAGGTAAATATGAGATAAGACTATTATTATGAGAATGAAATATTTAATGGTTTCAATATAATTTGTATGACTTAATCATGTATCATAGGTGGATATGGAGTAACCTCACTATAATTGGGACTTCTTCCATAGTGAAAGGAATCCAATGTGGGAATTTTGATGATCCCAACCTAAGTAGATGATCTTACTAAATGAAATTGTTTTATGGAATCCTCATTACCCATAATTAGGTTTCTTCATGAAGGGTACATCCTTAGGTTACATTCATCAACTCATGAACTATTTAAAAATGGGTAAAATTTACTATAGGAAGCCTCATTTGTATATAGTACTCGATGTGATATTTTCATGGATATAGAATGGAATTTATGAGTACTAGTTCAAATATAGTTCTTTATGAACTGCCCTCCAAGAACTATGATTACAAGGTTTCTCAATAAAGGATCCTTTTGAGCTTCCCTCCTAGAAATATTTTCATGGAGTCAAAATCTAAAAGATCCTTTTAAAAAACACTTAGAGAAGGGGGTATTGGAAAAATCTTCATGTGGTGTGCTTCATGAAGGTATTTAAGGTTACTTTTCTTTACTCTTTCTTTATCTTTATCTTAGGAATTTAAAACATGATTTCTCATCATGAATTGTGTTCCCTTAGAGGTAGAATTGTTTTAGGTTGAAAGTTTCTCCAAATGAAAAGGTTTTAATTTTTTTGAATGTAGTTATATATATTTATAGAAAACACTTTCAAAAAATATATGATCATATAGAAATAATTTGGTCACATAAGAATCATTTTCCTTCATTAAAATCATGAATCATGGCTATAAATGAATACTAGTATGTGAAGAAACCACATGTACATGATGGTTGATAACATTCCACCAAAAATGTACACCAGTCCATGATAGAATTATGAAACCAAAAAGGTATCTTGTGAGTACAAAGTAATTGTATGAGTTTTAAAGAACCATGATAAACATTTGTAAAATAATTTTGGTTGTTACCAAACTATATAGTCACAAAGTACTTCCTTCATGAATGATTGAGATTCATTGTGAAAAACTAGGCACTTATGTAAAAATATTCCTTTTCTGATTTGTTATTCATTATAAAATGGAAGGAAAAATTAAATTAAAAAAACATTTGATCTCTAAGTCTATTTTTCTCTTTTATAATTCAAATAAAACATTGAAACTGAAATATTCCACTAGATTTCGTATTTTCCCATAGTAAGAGTTATTCGAGGACAAAATTTTACTAGAAGACCCTAAAATTGTGTTTATAGTTTTGATTCCCATTTTTATTAGTAACAAATGGAATATATAGACTAATCCTTAAGGTTGTTTCTCATAAATAAATCACTATACTGGGAAATGTCTTTGATGAATATTTATTACTAAGTGTATGTGTATTCATGAAGTACATGGGGATCCCATTATTGTATTCTTTGTATAGAGAGATATTTTTCTTCCCAAATGTGACTTATTTTATCCAATAGGGGAAATTATTACAATTTCCATGAAATATTGTATGGAACACGTTTTTCATGTAAAAAATAAATTTATATCCATATAATGAGAATAGACCCGTAATAATATAAAATGATATCTTATGAAGATGTTCTTGTAGGAGGTGAAGCTTATTTTACATGGGAACTAGTGTGTTATTCTCTAATTTATTATATATTTAGTGAGCCTGGTGTGGAGATACTTCACTTATTCTTAAACATGTAGATATACTTGGTGAGGAGTTACTTGCATTATATAATTATACCTAATGAAAATGATTTATAGTCAATATTTGGCACACCAATATAATGATAAGTGTATTCTCATCGGATGAAGATCTATGTGGTTGAAAAAATTAAAATAAGTGTATCCCAATATGTTTTACTTTCTATCGATGTAAAAAATTATTTTAGTGGAATAATTTGATAAAGGAAATGAAATCGAAGGTTGAATAGTATTACTTATTACTAGGGAACAATATTTGAAGGGAAAGAGAATATTTAAAAAGAACTAAATATGATAACACCTTGATTCACCCCCCTCCCCTCAAGGTGTATTGGGTTAATATATTAGGATGCTATGTGTTTCATAAATACCTATGAATAAGAAAGAATTAAAAGATTATTCACACATATACTCTTTCTTTTTATAGTTTAGGAGTGATATCATGTAAAAGGATATTTATGAGAACAATTGGTGTCATAACCTAAAGTGTGAAACTTTAGACTATACCTAAAGATGACTTGTATTACTATAAGTTATTGTAGAATGTATGTTAGCCAAAGGAATAATGAAATCACTTAAAATAACCATATGGAAGTGAGACAATATCATAATATATTTTTTTACTGGTCTCTTAGAAAAATAAATAGGGGAAAATGTTATTTGGGTAGTGGATGATTGATTTAAATATTCTTAACATTTCATAATAATATAAAATATACATCCATTAAATATCTTACTAAGATTTATATAATGGATGTTTTAAGGATTTATGGTAAACCACTATTTTTTTCTCCAATTATGATCCAATGTTCCCCTAAAATAAAAGGAGGATTTGTCAATGGTATTTAAATATAGACCTACATCTTAGTTCTTAATACTATCCTTAGACTGATGGTTATTAAAAAGAACAATATAAACATTATCAGATATGTTATGGTCATGCTCACTTGATTTCTAGAAAAAACTTATAGCATCAACATCCTTTGGTGGAACTATCATATAATAGTAATTATCATTCGAGAATTACTATAGAAGCTTATAAGGATCATTATGGGAAGAAATTTTAAAATCAATAATTTTGGGATGAATTTGTAGAATTGATTTTCTAATGACTATGGTTGATTCAAGAGAACATAGTGAAGGTCAAGTTTATCTATCAACTTTTAAAAGTATCTCAAAGAATTAGGAAATATATGATGACATCTGATTCCAATATTTATATTTTTAGATTAGTGATCGATTATTCTTAAAGATATGTCCTTGTAAATGAATCATGGTATTTTTAAGAAAGTAAAAAAACAAAGAACATAGATTATTACTCAAATTAAAATATTATATTGAATAGGACAATTATCTTATCATATGGATTTATACTAAATCATTCCATTTTTTATGATGAATTTTTTATCCCTAGTATAGATGTATATACCAATCCTATTAATTATACTTTATATTTAATAGGTATATCTATAACCTAATATATCATATAAAGAGGTTCCCATTAATATTCTTGGTCAGATAGAGAAAATTCTATGAATTAAATAACTATATTTGTGAAAGTGATTTAGTGAAACCAAAAGTTTGAGGAAGAAACATTAGATCCTATAAAAGTAATAAATAAGACGTATACAAAGTTTCATACATAATTAGGAAAGATTTAAAAATTCAAGGATGAAATTTATATAAAGGGGGAGTATGTAATACCTAATAAATCAATAAAAATTAAATATTTCATTATTATTATAGATACAATACAAATCAGACTTATATATTTAGTAAGATTATTATATCTATGAATGAAAAATAACCAAAAAATTATGACGGTATAATGTAAATGTCCCTTGGATTGTATTTTCTAATCACACAATGACTTTAAATATTAGAATATAAAAATATTAATAAAATTCACTAAATAGAAATTATGATAAAGTTATGTTTCAAAATAATATGTATTATTTTGAGGATTTAAACTTACAATAAATCATTATTATCATTGATCATTATGAAAGTTGATCATTAGAATCACAAGGCATCATAACCATTGATAATATATTAGTTATGATGTGACCATTATGATTAGTGTATATTTTAATGGTAATGGTATAATTTAATTATTACAAAAATAAGAAAAAATAGTTTCCATGACTATGAACATCATATATGATTCACATTTATCAATTTTGGAGAATTTTGTAGTATCACTAGGGTTTCACCTAGAACAAACTCAATCTAAAAATCATTAATTGTAGTTTAGGTAGAATAAACTAATTGAGAAGTTCAAGTAAGTATAAATCACTATTAAAAAAATTTCTTGAACCACCCCATGAAATTACCACCTACATTTCACATTAACTATAGGGATTATGTTCATTTAATATGGGGTTATCTATCTAGTAGGTAAGGTGTTATTATTATTTAACTTATTTTTGTAATGAAAAGATTTTTATCCTAAATCTATGTTTTTGTTAGATAAATAATTTTTATCTTAAATTATAAATTTAAAATAATTATAAGTTTAATTTGATAGAATGAATTTCTTATTTAAAATAATGGTTTTGAAATTATCTAAGGGGTGAAATAAAGTATTATTTGTTAAAGTAGTAAAATATGGTAAAAATTAATGAAATTCAGTAATATATGGTAAATATTTGTAGTAAAGTGAAGCATAATTCAATTTATGCTAAGGATATGACAACAAATAGTTGTTCCTGAAGTTATTTACTATATTGAAGTTGTGGTGATGATATCAGTTTCCTTTAGTATTCTAGAATGAGGTTTCTAGAAGGATGATGTTATCAAAGGGGCATCTTCCAAATGTGCTCATAGTGGGTTCTATTATTCCAAATGTTTTAGTTTTTACTTATAAAATAAGAGGATTATTTATTTTGTTGTGAAAATTCCTATTTTATCAGGGGTGTATGTCACATTTAAGATTTGTATAGGATATTAACAGTGGTAATAATAGAATGCATAGTCTCGTGTACTTTCCAAAGGTCAGTGTAACTGGATGAATAGATAGTAGTATTTCTATATAGGGGTGGGCCACCTATGTTTTTATTATCATGGTGAACATATTTTTTATTACTTATCTCTAGTAGTAAAGTTTCACTATTAATTCAATAATTTATAGTGCTTTATTTCAAAGGAAGAAAATTTTATTATGTTTCACCTGTGGATATAGGACTATCTGTATGAACTATTTAAAAACAAACTATAATGGACAGTCTTTTCACAAAGGTATGGATCATTTTTGTTCAATTTGAATCCTTTGTTTAATCTTGATAAACATTTATTATGGCCTAAATAAGTTCCAAGGAGAATCTAGGGCTTATTCAGAGCCTGGAGTTCCAAAGAATGGGCAAAATGTTGGTCCACACTGTTTGGAGAAACCATGCCGCCCAACCCACATGGTTTCTCTAAAAATGGGTGAATTCATATAGTAGAGACATATAGGATACATTGTTTTCTGGAAACCATGAAACCTATGGTTCATATCCATGTGGTGCTTCTAGGTTTTGGAACATTTCCATTTTATACAGTTTGTACATAGTTAGATAAATTGTGTGCCTAACCATGATGGTTGCCCCTCTATAACAGTGAACAGAACATGGTTTGCGCATAGTTTAGCTAAACAATGATACCAAACTGTGTGACCTTATGTTTTGAGGTGAAATTTTATTTTTACCCTCACTTAATATTTTACCTTTTCTTTCTTCCTTCTCCTCCCTCCAGTGACTGTCTTGGTTTTTCTTCACCTATGAGCTCATCCCCCTCCACATGTTAGAATTTGAGCTAACTTCCACATCTGGTGTCTAAATCAAGATCCATCAAAGGAATTGGATATATTAAGGTATTCTCTCCTAATATATAATATTAAATATAATTTTTCCATCATATCAGTCGCACTATTTAGGTGCAATCTCATTTTTCCTATTTTTAGGGTGTTGGACCATTTCTCGAATCTCATCCAACCTACTCTGAATTTGATGCCAATATCAATTGAAGAGTCCTCTATAGTCTTGAGGAATGTGGTCACATCATTTTTCTTCATGTTTATTTTCCTCTTAGTTACACCATTGTGACGCATGCTGGATTTTGCTGAGTATCCCCTTTTATTTTAGTTATTCGTGTAAAATTGATCATTGCACCTTGATGCATGCTTATTGAACCTTGTTTAGTGAGTTAGTGGTTGTTGGTTTTATATATAGACACTCCTTGGGTGCGCCAAGATAAATTACCCCTTAATGGTTAATTTCCAAATTTCCCAAAATGCATATTTAGAATTCGTATTAGACTTTAAATGGTTTTCCCTCAATTATAAAAGTTTCTAATGATCCCAATTACTTCTTAAGTGCTTGGCCTAGCTTGTTAGGTGAATTTACCATGTAGTTATTTACCCTCTTAATTTTGACACCTTAAAATTGACACCTTGAGCCTTATGTAAATGATTTTACATGTCTTAAAAAATTAAATAGGCTGGTCATACTAAATGGAGTGGATAATGAATAATGGTTTCTCTACTTTAAATGAATTGGATGAATTAAATGAAATGGTTAATATAGGGTGGAAAGGCCACACCTTTGATTATGCATTATAAAATTATTATTGCGAATTGTAATGTATTAAATGGAATTGAACTTTACTAAAGGGACAAATGAGAGGTATTGCCTTGTGTGTTATATTATAAACATGAATATGACTTATTTATATATATGAGATAGATAAAATAGATGTATGGGAGGTAATTCCCTATGAAAATTATAATCATATTACACTTTATTATAGTTATGATGCAGTGGTAATGGATCTGTTGAGCATGACGGTATCAAGCTCCCTTACATAGGGTGTTGATCATGACATCTCACTCTATTGACACTAGTTAGACATTGGGATTTACATGTCGCATCCCTTGTTCGAGTAATGACATGATGGTTCACTCACCATCCTGAGTGTCGTGCATGATGTATCACACTCTTATTGGGATGTAGGGCATGTACCCTATTTCGTGAGATAATAGACTCATTAGACTAGATGGGATGTCTGAGTTACACCCTAGTCCATCTAAAAAACTTGTTTTTTGGGTATATAGCCACTTACGTCTTCATGTACTTTGTTTATATATGTGAATGAAATACATATAATTATACAATATATATACTATTTCTGTATATATAGTATATGATCAAACACATCCTGGCTATGAGTTGAAGTAGGTAGAGCCTCCAGGTGTCCTTTAGGAGCCTGAGTAGCTTGGTTATTAGTTTATTTCAGCATTGTTAACTTATTATCATTTCTTTCAAATTGTTTATTTATGAGCACTGCTTGGATTACACATAGTCACCGTTGGTGGTGGCCTACTGATATTTTTATCTCACACCCTACTCGGGTTGAATTTGGTACCTGATAAGTTTATCTATCTATAGGTATTGATAATAGAAATCTCTCTTTTACAGATTGTTGATATACTTACTTATATTTGGAGCTTAGGATAAGAGGATTGAGAATTCTCTTGAGATAATAGTGACTCAATTTTTTTATTTTATTTTTTTCCTTTTTTATAGAATGATTGTATACTTATTCCACTGTTCCCCTTTTTGTATATCATCATTCCATACATCTTTGTACTAACACTACCATAGTGTATTTTGAAATATTTAATTAGTTTCTCAGTTATTATCTTTCATTGATTTTATTTTTTGTCTATTATGTATGCTTCTATTATTGTTTGTTTATTGTTGTATATATTGTTCCACTTTGATATGAGGGTATAATCACCCCATTGTTACACCTTTACACCCTCGCTACTATTCAGAAGCCTATATCATATATGGAGGCATGTTTGAGGCCATGTGACCCACTAGATCAGGGCATGGGTTATGTGGACCCTGATTCAGGACATTAAAAAGTGGTATTAGATAAAATTTGCCTTTTTCAAACTATTTGGGATTTAGAAAAAACTGGGAGTTAAAGTAATTTGAAATTTACCCTATTCCTAGATGTAGCTAACCCATGTATAGGGGAAACCCAAATTACCTAGGATGGGAAATTATTGTTAATGATTATGTCATTTATAGTTGATATAATTTCATAGTTTGGTGAAACACTTGTCTTATGATGTTATTTATTTTGGTATGATTGAAATGAGGATTTATTTACCATATCTCGATGAAATGAGGGATTTTCATTAGATCATGCATCATTATTAGGCACACCATGACTAATATTCCATGAATTTTTCCATTTCATGTCTACCTTCAGAGTGTATATACCTATTGAATATTATTTCTTCTATGAATATGTATTGAATTATTTTGACATTTCTTGAAGGTATTGAAAAACATAATTGATACTTAAAGTGCCATCCTTAACCTAACAGTGTTTTTTTAAATAGGTTAAATTAAACACCTTAAGCAGTCAATTATGGAAAGTTGAGCCATGGACCATCAGTCTCATGGGATGAAACAGGTTATGGTTTGGGTTAGGTGAATTCCATAGTTTGGTTCATAAGGTGTATTGGCCCTTATGGATCAAAAATAGATATTAATCCAAGTCAACCATTTTAAAGTGAATTACATAGTTGAACAAGCACAAATTTAAATTTTTTGACTTCTAAATTGAAATTATCTATCTTATACCTATGAAATAGAGACTTAGATGCAAACTCATCCTTAGTAGTGGGTAGTGGGGTATCTCTTATGTTCTTATAACCTGTTGTGGTCCTTTTCTATCATCTATACCTATTTTTTTGAGTGGGTAGAGAGGTGTGATCATTTTATATAGGAAGGATTAATATCTATCCTAGTCTTCAATCTATAATCTTATCAATGGTTAAATCTATTTTGAGTCATGAATTTGTCATTGTAGTTTCATTCTGACGTGATGTCCTCCTATCATATGCACTGAAGGTGGTGATGACCATGCTCCTGAGGTAGTGGTCCCTGAGCTTCCAATGATTCCTTCTACAGTGACACCTGTGGTACCTCTTACTATACCCGGTATGGGCACAAAATTATAGTTTTGAGAGGACTTCTTTCATATGTTTTATAATATGAAATGCATCATTATTCTTTCCTTGAGTATGGAAGAGTTGACTCAATAATTTCAGCAGCAGCATCCTCCCACCTTTTTGAGGTATGGCAGACCTCATGTTGTGCAATCTTGGATTGATGAAATGATCTCTATATTTGAGCATATGGAGATTCCTCGAGAGTGGAGGATCAAGCTAGATACATATATACTTCACGATCCCTATAAGAGGTGGTGGGATTTTATCACCCTGGAGAATCAGTAGCATGACATGGTTTGTGTTGATTTCTAGATGATATTTTATGACTACTTCTTTCCTTAGACTCTGAGGGATGACAGAGCTAGATAATTCATAAACCTATAGCAGAGAAGTATGTCTGTTATGGAATACTCTATTAATTTCATTCGGTTATAGTGGTTCACTCCAAATATGGTAGGTGATGATCTTATGAGTGCTAGGTGATTTGAGGATGTGTTGGTATACACCATCCATTCATAGGTCAATGTCTTTCAATTAATGACCATTTCTTAAATTTTCAACCAAAACCTTATTATAGAGAGGAATCTTAGAGAAGCTAATGGTGTGAGTTTGGGAAATTTGGAACCTAAAGATATCAATGGTTCTTCTTATGTGCACAAGCTTCATCTCATGGTTTCTTCCAAGGGTAGTAGTAGTCATGATCCTCATGTAGATAGTTTCTTAATCTATCACTAGTGCGAAAATCCAGGACATACCAAACCTCAGTGCTTGAGGGATTTAGTGGAGTGCAGTGGTTGTGGTAGGATGGGCCATATCCAACACTTCTGTTGAACTTTCCCTTCAATTACTAATGAGAAGAGATCTACACCCACTCCACATGCAGAAGTGGGTCCAGTAGTATTACAACTGGTAGGCGTCTGGAATACCACCGGTGGATTAGGCTGTGGTAGAGGTCATGGAAGAGGCAACCATATTTAAGATTCTCAATGCCAGAAAAGAGGACTTGCTCAAGGAAGTTAGTAAGTGACTCAAGGACACGATACCTTCTAGTTACATGCATTCTATCTTATTCCAATAGATTATATTTCCATACCTTCTATTGTATGAGGTGCTAATCTAGTAGCATTCACTTTAGTGTTTGTTTTATTTTACACAAGTGTGTATTGATATTTTTTATATGAGGGAATCATTGAGAGTTTTGGCATCATGGGTATCTGGTTATAGAGAATTCTCTATTGTAAGGACTACCCCTTGAGATAGGTGGTTGCCTCTTATATGGAATCTTTTCTCCCTCGACATGAATGGCTTTGACGTAATCATCGAAATAGAATGGTTGGTTTCCTATCGATCTCATATAGATTTATTTCATCATAGGATGATTTTTACATCACCATAGGGCGTTTGTAATGTGCATAAGGGAGAATGGGATGTCAGTGCGACTACATCTAGACCTAAGAAGACGAGGCGGGGTAATGTTACATATCATATTACCAGTATTTTCTTGGATGACCAGGGGTTATGTCCCACTTTTTTTCCTTCTGTATTTGAGTGTTTTAGGGATGTATTTTCTAATGAATTATCTATTCTACTTTCATTACGATAGGTTGAGTTTACTATTGATTTAGTACCAGGATTAGCACCAAATACCATTCCTCCTAATAGGATGGCACCTAAGGAGATTTTATAAGTCAAGAATTAGTTCAAGGATATGAAGGATAAAGGCTTTATATTCCTCATAACTTCTCCTTGGGGTTCACCGGTCATTTTTTCTAAGAAGGAATATGGTACCCTCATGCTCTATGTAGATTAACACCGATTGAACCAGCTCAAAATAATGAATCGGTATCCACTTCCTAGAATAGAAGACACCTTTGATCAACTCCGAGGATTGAAGGAGTTTTCAAAGACAGATCTTAGGTATGGATATCATCATGTACATGGAATAACTTCAAACATACCTTAGCTTTTAATAGTAGGTGTGGTCTATACAAGTACCTAGTCATGCTGTTTGGAATCACGAACTCACCTTCTATCTTTATGGCGCTTATGAATTAGATTTCCCACCTATATCTGAATTCATTTGTGGTAGTCTTTGTTGAAAATATATTAGTGTATTCACACTCCATGAATGACCATACCAACCATCTTGAGATCATTTTTAAACACTGATAGAGAATTAGATCTATGTTAAACTTGGTAAATGAAACTTTTGGATTGAAAAAGTCAACATCCTATGTCATGTCATCTCAGATTCAGTAGTTTTAGTAGACCTAGATAAAGTGAGAGATATAGTTTTCTAGGAGTAGCACAATAACATCTTTGAAATTTGGAGTTTATTGGGGGTTTCCAAATATTATTGACACTTCATCCAATATTTATCATTCCTTAAAGTACTGTTTATGGGCTTCAAAAAGAAGGGTGTGAAATTTGTATGGTCAGAAGCTTTTGAAGTAGCCTTTCAAGATTTGAAGGGTCATTTGGATATAGTGTCGATACTAATTCTACCAGAGCTAGTAATGAGCTATATTGTATATTTTGATGCATTAGGTATCAGGATTAGGGATATTCTTATGTAGAATGAGTGATTCATCACATATTGGTCTTAGTATTTGAGGTCTCATGAGCATAATTACCCAATTCATGACCTTGAGCTTGATGATATTGTGCAGGACTTATGATTCTAGACTAACTATCTAGTTCGAGAGTGATTTATTGTTTTCACTAACCATAAAAGTTTGAATTAATTATTCACCCAGTGGGATCTAAATCTCAGAAAGTGTAGGTGTTTTACGAACCTATAGTCGTTTGATTTTGAGATTTCCTACACAATTGGTAAGGGGAATTCTATATTCAACGCTCTGAGCTAGAAAATTCAGACTTAGTACTTTAAGAATCCATAGGTGAATAGAGTATTATTGTCTTATTCTTAAAGATGCATGTTGAGGTTCAGTTGGTCCATGGTCAGACTATCCTCTCAGACTTAGCAGTGAATTTTACTCTTATGGAATGGGTAATAATGAGATATATATCTAATCTCAAAGGCCTTGTTTTATGATAAAGTGTATTGGATAACAGTACATCTTCACATTAGAACACATATGGGGATGAAACTTTAAATTTACATGGACACAGATGGGTCCCAATAAACATCAAAGATGAGTTGATGTAGGAATTTCATGCTTTATCATGGGAATTTCACCTTAGTTTCACAAAAATGTATCAGGATCTTAGGCACCAGTATTGGTGGCCTGGTATAAAATGCGATATTTCCAGATTTATCACTCAATGTTATGCATGTTTGTAGCTAAAATCATAACATTAGATTCAAGTAGGTATTTTACAACCGTTTTCCATTCCTGAGTGGAAATGGGATCATGTTTCAATGGATTTCATGACCGGTATACCTAGATTACCTCATGTCAATGATACAGTATGGGTTTTCATTTATTTTTGGATGAAGGTATCAAACTTATTACTTGTATGATAGACCTTCTTGATAGATGAACAAGGAAGGTTTTACATTTGGGAGGATTTAAATTTTCATGGATCTCCTTGTTATATATTTTTTGACAAATATGCTCATTTTATATCACGTTTCTGGAATGAATTGCATAATTCCTTAGGTATACAGGTTCCTATGATCATATACTATCACCCTCAAACTAATGGACAGATAGAGTGTATAATTTAGGTGCTTGAGTACATTCTTTATTCATATGTCCTGGACTTTGGAGGTTCCTAAAATAAATATATTCCTCTGGTTGAGTTCACTTATAATAACATCTTTTAGGATGCCATTGAGATGGCTCATTATGAATCCTTGTATGGTAGGCCTTTTCGGTCACCTCTATTTTGGATAGAGGAAGGGGAGGTAGTTATTCTTTGACCACATCTCTTGTAGGAGGCTATATAGTAGGTCTAATTGATCCAAAAGAACATGTTGAGTTTGAGTTCAGAGACCAGGTTTTCTTGTGAGTCTTGCTCAGGGTGGGCCATAGAGATATTCAATAGTAGGGTAATATCTCATTGAGGTTTTTTGGACCCTTCGAGGTTGTGAAATAGATCGGACTAGTTTCTTACCAGTAGGACTCTCTTTATAGATACCATTAAATGAATTATGTATTTCATGTATCTTAGCTTCTCCGATACTATATAGACCTGTCACATGTATTTCAGCCTAATGAGGTTTAATTGGGTGTGGATTCTTCCTTCGAGGAATATCCAGTTCGTCTTGTAGATCGGATTTTGAAGATGATTTGAGGAAGTTCAGTTACTTTGGTATGGGTGTTTTGGAAGCATGGATGAGTAAAGGATGAGACTTGTGGATAGAAATTAGATATAAGATTTCATTGGCTAGAACTCATCACTAACAACACCTATTTACCCTCATAAGGCCAACTCAGGGATGAGTTGCTATAAGTAGGGGTGGTTGTAATGACCCGTCATTTCAAGAAGGTATGGATTGTTTGTTTTTAAATTTGAACACTTTTTTTAATCATGAAAAATGTGTAATACAACCTAACGTATAGGTTTCGGGCATAGCGGAAGCGCGGTTGGGCCGACACCCATCTTTGATTGTTACCATGATCAATGATTATTTTGGGATCATTTTGATGATGAACTCCAGTCTCTATAGAACAGAATCAAATATTTAGATAAAGAAGGGAGAGGCCCAAAACCTTTAGAGAGGATCTTGAACATCAGGTTTATAATTAATTTAATTAATTTCATAAAGAAAATAATACCTAGATCTTTAGTATTTTCTTTATTTATGATGTTGATCATTTGGAATGACCCTTTCAAATTATCTTGTTATGATTGAAAGGATCCAGACTATAATCCCTCTAGCGTTGATCCATACATGCTCTGATGGCCTCCAATCGAAATCGCTCATTCTTCGGGTGCTAGCACAGAGAAGCGAGTGTCTTGTGTTGGTCGTTCTTGATCACCTGTTCTTCATCCTTGAAGAATGTCTCTCATTCTTGAGAGGGATGAGAAGAGGATTATAGAGAGAAATTTTTTAGCTCAACAATTCTCAATTCACCGAGTTTGCGGTTCGGTACATGGCACAACAGACGTATGTTTCTATTTATTGACATAGGGATTCAGTTGCAATATTTAATTGCGTAATAGTATTTAAATAAATTCATAACCTTAGAGAAAACCCATGCTATTAATAATAATATTGTGTCATTATTTATGGTGTACCAAATTGTGCAAAATGGAATTATAAATAAAATTATGGGTTACAAAATAATAGAAGTGTTATTTTAATTTGTGCCAACTAGTTAAAGAATTATTTATCATCTTGAAAATAATTATTTTACTACCAGACCGGCCTTAGTCCTCTCAAAATTTACTTCCATTTATTGAACACCTGAATAAATAAATAAATAATTTATTCTCTTAAATAAATATTTTATTTAAAAACATGTAAATAAATATTTATTAAATGTTTAATAAAATAAATAAATATATTTTACCCACAATGTAGTGAATAAATATTTATTTAATTTATGCAATCATTTTAACTAAAATAAAATTATTCCATTGTCTTGAGAATAATATTTATTAATTAAATTCAAATATAATTTATTCTTGACCATCAGAAACACTTAGTGTGTGACCCTATAGGATTATTTCTCGCTGGAATTAGGTGGGCTTACCTAAAGTCCAAGAGTACTATCTAGAAATGGGTCAAGGAACCCAAGATAAAGAACTTAAAGTAGCAACAACAAAATCCACATATGAATGCTCACTGTGTAATATAATCACTTTATTGTAATATCTCATCAAGAAGGTTTCATGATAGTGTCATCAACTTTTATGCTTGATATGTCGTTCTTTGACTACCAGAAATAAAATCATTGTTACACCATGACCATGGAATTTCATGTGAAAGTTCTATTTCAATCAAAGGTTTGAGTTATCAACTTCTATAAATGGAAGGGACAAATCCTTCCTTGACTTATCCATTAATAACATGCCACTCATGATGCACCCAACGTACCCTAATTCCAACCAACTGTTTGCATGACAGTTTTCATCAGTAAATCAAAGTGCATGAGTTGTGACACGTATTAATGATAATATTAAATTCTAAGGATCATTACACATGCTCATAGATATGAATATCTGATTACACCAAAACATGCAGAATTCCTACCTAAGGGTCTGTTCTCATAATCTCTTATCTTGGGTATTACCAAGTGAAAACTTAATGAGAGGATGACTCATCTTCTTATGAGTACTCACACCTGACAATCTGCATGCTATGTGTCTCATCATAGTATGTCATCAAACCATAGAACTATATTTAAGAATATTTTTATATCATTCCAATGTTCTAATCATAGTGGGGAACTACCATGACCTTATCAATGAAAAAAAACTATATGCCATTATTATATCATAGTCATGCAGAATAATGACCAATATGTAATAAGATGTTTAATATTTAAATAAATTAAATATGCATGTAATCAATGTAAAACTAGTTGGTTCTTAGACACTAACTCTTACATAACTAAGGTCCCATGAGCATCTAGGGCTTATCCGGATCCTAGGGTTCAAAAAAATGGGAAAAATAATAGAATTAATGTTTTGGAGAAACCATGTTTTCTATCCTGTATGGTTTTTATAAAACCATGATGTTGTAAAAAGTTGAGACTTATAGGCCTCACGGTTTTTCTAAAACCATGATACCTGAGGCACATAATTGTGTGGTGTTGCAGGGTTTTGGGACAGATCCATTTTTCAAGGTTTATGCATGGTTAGATAAAATGTGGACCTAACTATGCAAGGTGTCCCTCTATAGTAGTGAATGGTGCACGATTTGTGCACGGTTTGTCCAAACTATGTAGCCAGACCATAAACCCTTATGTTTTGAGGTGAAAAGTAACTTTTCCCCTCACTTATATTTTTACCTTTTCTTTCTTCCTTCTCCTCCCTCTAGTGGCTATATTGGTTTTTCATCACCCATGAGCTCTTCCTCCTCCTTAATCTAGGCTTTGAGCTAACTTCCACATCTAATTTTTGAATCAAGATTCGTCAATATAATTGGATAGATTATAGTATTATCCCTTTAACTATTATATTCAATCTAAATTTTTCTTTAGAGTTGACATGTTATTTCTGTGTAAGTACATTTTCCCTATATTTAGGGAATTGGATTGTTTCTCATATTTCTTTTAACCGACTTCGAATCTAAGGTTGATATCAAGTGATTCATCTATGACCGTGAGGTAGGTGGTCACATCATTTTCTATTCAATTTTATTTACCTCATAGCTACACTATTGTGTCTCATGTTGGCTTTCACCAAGTGTCTCCTTTTATTTGAGTTATTCATGTCAAATTGATCATTTCACCATGATACATGCCTATTAAACATTTTTTAGTGAGTTAAAGGTTATTGGTTTTATATATGGACACCCCTTGGGTGTTCCAATTAAAATTTCTCCTTATGGTTAATTTCCAAACTTCCTGGAATTCATATTTATGATTCAGATTAGAATTTAAATGGTTTTTTCTTCAATTATATAAGTATTTAATGATCCCAATCACTTCTTAAGTGCTTAGCCTAGCTTGTTAAGTGAATTTATCATGTTTTCATTTACCCTCTTTATCATGAAAACTTCCAATTGACACCTTGAGCCTTATGTAAATGATTCCCCATGTCTTAATAAATTAAATGGGTTGATTATATTGAATGGAGTGGTTGACACATGATTTTTCCCTACCTTAAATGAATTAAATGAATTAAATGAAATAGTTCACAGAGGGTGGTAAGAAAACACCTTCGATTATGCTTTATAAAATGATTATTATGAATTGTAATTTCTTAAATGGAATTGAACATGACTAAAGGTAAATATGAGAGGTATTTCTTCATGTGTTATTTTATAAACATGAATATTCCTTATTTATATATATGGCCTAGATAAAAGTGATGTATGGGAGGTAATGCCATGTGACAATTATAATTATATTATGACTTGTTATGGATATTATGCAATGGTAAGGGATTTTTTGAGAATAACGATATCACACTCCCTTACATTGGGTGTTGAGCATGAAATATCACACCATTGACACTAGTTATAGGTTGGGCTTTGCACACCACATCCCTAATTCTAGTGATGACATTATGGATCACTTACCATCTTTGGTTTCATGCTTGAAATCTCACACTCTTATTGGAATATAGGTAATGTACCTTATTGCTCGATCTTATAGGCTCATTAGATTGGTTATGGATGTCTGATTTACACCCCAGTCCAGCCAGCAACTAGTATTATAGGTATATGGCCACTTACATCCACACATACATGGTTCATATAAGTGGATGAAATATATATAATTATACTATATATATACTATTACTTTATATATTTAGTATATGATCAAATACATCTCATCCATGAGCTAAAGTAGGTAGAGTCTCCAGGTGTCCTTTAGGAACCTGAGTGTCTTAGTTGTTTATATATTCCAACATTTTTAATTGATTATATTTTCATGAACACTGTTTAGTTATGATCACTGCTTGGATTACACATAGACACCATTAGTGGTAGCCTACTGATATTTTTTTCTCACACCCTACTCGGGATATATTTGGTACCCAATAATATTATCTATCTGTAGGTATTGATAAGGGAAATCTCTCTTCTATAGCTTGTTGATATTATTACTTATAATTAGATCTTAGAAGTAGAGTATTGAGCATTCACTTGAGATGTGATTGGAGAAGTTTTTTTATTTTTTGTACTTTTTTTATAGTATGATTGTATGCATGTTCCCCTATTCCCCTTTTTGTATATCATCATGCCATGCATCTTTGTACTGAAACTTCCATAGTGGATTTTTATATATTTATTCAGTTGATTTGTTATTATCTTCCACTGATTCAATTTTCAATTTGTTATGTATGATTATGTTGTTGTATGTTTATTGTTGTATCTGATGTGACAATCTAATATAAAGGTATAGTCTCCCCACTATTCCAACTTTACACCCTCGCTGCTATTCATTAGCCTCTTGTGTATGGGGAGGTGTGCTTGAGGCCATGTGACCCACTGGCTTGAGGAATGAGTTAAGTGGACCCCGAGTCGGGATGTAACCAAAACTATTTCTTTTACATACTTATTTTAACTTAAAATTGGTTGAATGTTTTATCAATTGGAGTGAACCTAGATAAATTTTGGTTTTTTAACTTAGCATGATGATTTGGGTGAAAATTGTTTATACCATATTCTGGAACATTATGTTGGGGGAGTTCCTTTCATAATTGGATTCCTACAAGTGATTCCAAAATGATATATTTTTTATTATTTTTCAAAAGTATAAACTAACTAAAGGAATTATCAAAAAGTAATATTAAAGAGAAGGGTCTATGTAGGCTCAATAGTTTTCTTATAAGTTTAGGTAACATTATTTTTCCAAGATATTTTTTTATATTCATTAGAAGTAGTTGTTTTTAGAAACATGGCATTAAGAGAAGGAAAGGTTCAGATTTAAAATATTAATGGAATAGATTTCAGTTTCTTGAAATTGAAAATAGAAGACAATCACATTCAAAAAATAAGAATCTTTCATTAAAGTGTGTCTAATTAAAAGTAATGGAACAATTTCTTCTTATTGTTGGGTTTATTCATCATGAGGTTGACATAAAGAGGATCATTATCTGATCTATTGAAAGATTTAAATTATATATAGAGGATGATAGAGTTTATAAAGTTAACATTTATATATGATGTTTGGGTGGTATTTTTTTGTCATCCCCACCAAAATATTGTGAGGCCATGGTTACAGATGTGATTAGTTCAAGTAGAAATAATGACTTGATATTCACTGATGTTTCAAACTTTATTATCAATTAAGATCTATGAAGGAAAGTGTGTGTAGTTTATTCTGATGATGTATTAAATACATAAGGAATAGGATGGTCACCTCATTTTAATAATAAAAATAATTAAATGAAGAAACCAACATAAGGGTAGAGGTAAGTCTTCTATATATGAGACTATTTATTGGAACTACTCAAAGAGAGGTTTCCTCAATAAATATTATCATGATAGCAAGGAATCTTCCATAAGTAATTATTTTAAAGATATGAGTGTGGTGGTTACATTTAGTGATAATATATATGAAAAAAATTATAAAAAAAATGGAATCATGGAACATTAATTCTTGAGATTAATTTCATTACATATGAGAAAACGGGATAATAAAAAAAATATTCTAGAATATTGGTAGATTTCATCTTTCTAATGAGGAATCTATTAGTATTATGGAAAAAGGAGAAGTGAAATTTTAGTTGAAGAATAGAAATTTTCATATACTGAGGGAAGTTTAACAGATTTCAGGACTTCAAAAATATATGATTTTACTAGGTTATCTGGATGAAATAGGTTTTAGAATATGATTTGTGGAAGGAATATATAATATTACTTAGGGTTCTCTTATCATAGCCATAGGGTTAAATGATAGGTAATTATATCTAACCAGAAGGTTGGTGGGAGAAAAACATGACAGAATGAAATTTTTTGGAAGTTTATAACTTTATAATAATCAGTTTTAAAGCCTCAGTAAAAAGGGAATTATGATTCTAGAAGATAGAGTCATGCTGAATCTAGATCAATCATAGGTCAAAAGATGTGATAGTTTCATACTCAAGAAGAGAAATAAAGTTTCAATATTTCTAGAAGAAAGAATATATTTTAAAATCTGTATTTTTTCTTACATATTTTTAGGGACCTTCTCCTATACATTCATGTGTAATGGATAGATACTGTTTTACCTTCATTAGTGATTACATAAGAAACATATAGGTTTAGTTTCTAAAACATAAAACTGAAGTTCTTAGAGTATTTTTTTAATGAAAGGCTATGGTGGAATGAGAAACCAGAATCAAGTTGAAGTGTTTGAGATTAGAAAATGGTGGTGAGTTTACTAAAAGGAGTTTCTCAAACAAATTTAGGAAATGAGGACTCTGATATGTGAAGAATGTTCTAGAAACAACTAAAAAATGGTGTATCTAAGTGAATGAATCATATAACAACCCATAATTTTCATACATAGATAATAAATCTTAATATATTAATATTCATTACATAACATTACAATATATTCCAGAACTATATAGGTTTAGTATCTTTGGAAACAAGGATACATAAATGATTGGTCCAGAAGAGATCTACATCATCTCTAACTAATTACTTCACAACTAGAACCCCTCTTAGACATATCATACATAATACCTTACTTCTTAATTTAGGTAAAGGAATCATAATAAAGGGTGATCTCAAATGCACAGTAAGGGTAAACATGGAAGATATCAATGATCACATAAGCATAACATGAGAATAAGGGAAGGATACATGAACATGAGCTTAATATTTGAAAACCATACCCAGCATATCTTAGATCATAATATTGAATAATTTCTTAAGTTTTGGTAGTTCATAATACATGAATCATAATGTAATCAAAGAACATGTTTCGTGAGATCATAACATTGGCATGAGACATAAGTTTTTGGCATGCACATAAGTATAGAAAATCATTTCCACAGTAGTCAATGCTCAATGCTAATACTATCATATTGGTTGGGTTCACTCCTCAAACTGTCATATATTTATTCAATATTAACTCCCAATACTATCATATTGGATAGATTACCTTAGTAAATTGGGTTCATTCCCCATTATAGTTTTTATTATCTCATGAGATATCAATCTTTACTCAATGCATTGAAGGGATATATAATTACGGGCCCAACCATCACATAATAAAAATCATATATATGTGTAGAAAAAAATCCTCAAACATTAATATTATCATATCATGTGAAAAAAATGGGTTTCATATACATTTACTAATTTACTCATAGAAAACCCCATGGAAAATAAATATGTTTTGTAAAGGATAGATCCTAACATAATTAACCTATGGGAATGAAATGAGTTTCATAAAATCATCTTTAAATCATTATCATCATAATACATATACATTATGAAAGTGGATGGTATCATTAGATCATATTCCTAGTAAATAATAAGTAACATCAAATGATGTTATCATTGAAGAAAGTTAATTTAAAATATCACATGGAATATTTCTTGAGAAAAATACCCTTTTCATTTTAAAATAATTTATTTAAAATATAAAAATTTAAAAAATTTATGGAATAATTTTATTTCAAAAGAACCATGTAAAATGTAATGGAAGATTCAAATATTTGAGTGTTAATGATAGTAAGAAATTATATTCATTCCATGTATGTTAAATAAATATTTCTTTACCATTTTCAATAAAAATTAAAAATTACTTTATTTTAAAAATTCCAAAAATATTACATTTAAACCATTTTTTAAAAATTAAAAATGGTTTCAAATTAATTTAAAAATTATTGTAAAATAGTAAATATATTCTTGAATATATTTTTACAAAAACAATTAAATAGAAGAAAAAGGATTTTAATCAAAATAGAGAAATAAATTCAGTTTTTCTTTAAAATATTCATTTGGTATCTTGAGTACATAAGGAGAAGAAAATTAATGTAAAATATTTAATCTCTATATATAACCAGAGTATAAAAAATCATTTTCTTATTGATAGAAATATCATAAAATTTCACCATCATAAACTTAATCATAAAAAATCATGATAAATAATGATATTATAATATAAATCACTTACCTAAAGTTCCACTTGCTTCGAAATCACTCTAACATCCTATATAAAAAATTAAATGTATTATACTTCTATAATAGAAACATGTACGTTTATATAATACCATATATTATAAACTTATTACATTTAAACACTAATTTATTAAAATTTATTTATTAAAATTTATTTATTAAAATTGTTGTTTTTAGGTGTTAACTATTTCGTTTTTAAGGGAATTTTCAGTTCTGTGGTTTCGGTCCATGTACATTGATCATGGTTACATCATATCCATAATTTTAATAATGATATAAATAATATACATATTAATTATATATATATATATATATATATATTCATCCATAAAATTTAGATATTGAAAAATGAATTACACCATTCATAGAGACGGTAGGTCATACATATGTGTAACATCCTATTACTATTTTCAGGTATTCCTAAACCCCTCCTTTTTAACTTTATTTGGTTGGGTTTTATTTGGGGTTTCTTCAGGTGAAATTTTATGTTTTTTTAAAATTTATGGTCTAGTACACGGTTGGCACATGGTTGGCAAACGGTTTTCCAAGTTGTGCACCCTCTCAAGCCAAATTGTAGAAATTAGACAGTGGGCTTCACATGGATTTCTCACATTTTACCAAACCATGATCCCTCTCTATAGAAACTTTGTGTCCCATTTATAATAGGTGCATGGATTGCGCACAATGTTTCTAAACCATGCACATGTTCCTAGGAAACCGTGGGGATTGAGAACGCCCTTTAGGCTATGTTAGATTTGGCTCGATTATCGAGTTACCAGGGTACTTGGGTTGGTTCATGACAAAGTGGTATCATAGATCAAGGTTGATCTTTTATCTTAAAGTTATTATGCAATTGTGTAATCTTGTCAGAGCTTGGGATTTAGTTTTGATTGAGTGTTTGATTAGCTATCACCACAATAAACATTAATTCACCAGGGGTGGTTAGGGAAAGATGTCTTATGGATTTGTTATAGTCTTTTTTCTACTCATGATTTGGATAGATTAAAATACAAATCTTTAATGCTCTATCTATTGTGATTAATTTCCCTATTACTCTGTTTGAGTGTTAATCTGGTGTTTCTATTATTGTCTATTTATGTTTTGTGGTATCATACATCTGAGAAGACATAATAATGAGATCTAGGAGAAATTTGTTGTTAAACCTCGAAAATAAAATCCTCTCATGGACCCAAACCTAGTTGAGGTGATTGTGCATGTTTTCTAGGATTTAGGAAAAGAAAGACCTCCATCTCTCATTTAGGCTCCAACTGTGGAACCTCGGAGGGACATTCTCAAGATTTTTTCTCAAGAGTTCCTTCTCCAAAAGATAGAACTATTAAAAGTCTCAAATGATCCTCAATAGGATAAGAAGTGGTTGAGAAAAATGGAGTGTTTTTTGGGTTCTTGGACACACCCGATGAAATTAAAGAGAAGTGTTCCACCTTCGTGCTGGAAGGATTGAGAAATAAATGGTGGGATGCGATGGTAATAGTGAAGAAACATAAGGTATTAGAGTGGAAAGACTTCAATATTATTTTCACTAACCAATTCTATCTAGATTCAATGTTGTTATCTAAGCCCACTGATTTTTTCAAACTTGAGTAGGCTAATAGGACCATGATAGAGTATGCAAAACATTTTGTTAATATTGTGCACTTTACACCTAAGATAGTATCGAATGAGAAGATGAAGGCTCAAAGGTTTGATTTGGTAATTATTTAGGATATTCATTATTAGGTTTTCTTGCTGAAACTACTTTCATATGATGATGTAATGGATAAAGCACTGATGGTCGAGATGGTCCTGGCTAGCAATTTAGGGTTATCGAGAGTTTTTTTCTTCCATTGGTAGTGTGAATTCCTCTAAGGGAAATAGGAAGAGTGATTATTCTCATGGTGGTTATCAATATTAGGTTTTTTCTAAAAATATTATATTTCCTAGAAGAGGTCTTTATTTTTTTACTAGTGTGGAAATTTGGGACATTAAAGGACATTTTTCACTGAGGCACCCAAGAACTGTGGCTCATGTGGACACTCAAATCACTTTTAGGGGTTCTATAACATTTATTCCACTCTAAATAGTGGTAAAGGATCATATGAAACTTCTATAACTATAGAAAAATCATATTATTCATGTGAAAAAGGGTTCCATCCATAGGAATTAGGAACAAAGATTCTGTATGCGGTGGAAGAGTCTCTAGAGGAAGCGGATATGGGTCCAGTGACCGTAAGAGGTACCATTACTATAGCTTCATCAATAGTGACTAAAATATTTGATACTAGGGAATCTCATTTATACATTTCAAACCATATTTTTAATATTATTAATCATTCTATATATCGTTTATCTTGTGCAATTGATATTACTACACCCATTGGTACAAAGAGGCTGTAGGGACTTTGTAGTCCCTCTTGTATTTTCTCTCTATCAGATGTTGAGTTTTTTTGGATCTTTATAATTTTCAACACTAAATATCTTGAAGTCATTTTTGGTATGTATTAGATCATTTCCAATAAATCCCATAATGATTGTTATCTTTGATGGGTCTCCCTCACTACGCCCAGTGGTGTGTGCCATGTCTTTCAATAAGAATGGGACCCAAGGATGAGTAGACTCAGACCTTATTATACAGAGTTTGGGAAAGTAATATTAGTGTTTCCCTTTGATCTATAGTGGGAATATTTGATCAGTGATATCCCTCCAGTCATCATTGAGTTTCCCAATGTGTTTACTTTAGACTTCTCTGGTTTTCCTCCGGTAAGGGAGTTTAAGTTTTTTGTTGACTTAATGTCTGGTACTCAACCATTTTCTATTTCCTCATACTACATGGATCCAGTTGAAATGAAAGATATGAAGTCCCAGTTAGATTATATTTTAGAGAAAGGCTTTGTTTTCATGAGTGTGTCACCATGGGTGGCACCTATTCTCTTTATTAATAAGTTTGATGGATCACTTATCCTATGCATTAATTATCCAAAACTCAATCAAGTTTAGGTAAAGAAGAAGTATTTTTTCCAATAATTGATGATCTAATTGATCAGTAGAAAGAGGAAAAGTTTTTGTCGAACATTGACCTTTGATCTAATTACCATCAGTTGATGATAAAAGAATATGACATTTAGAAAACTGTCATTCATAGAAGGGATGGCCATTATGAATACCATTTCATGCCCTTTGGTCTAACCAATTCTCCTGTAGTTTTCATGGATTTAATGAAAAATATTTTCCACAAGTGTCTTGATTCCTTCTTTGTAGTATTTTTAGATGAAATCCTCATTTACTCTAAGTCCAAGATAGATCATATGCATCATCTGAGAACATTTATGAGGTTGCTGTGAAATTAGAAACATTATGACAAGCTTTCAAAGTGTGATTTTTGGATTCAGGAAGTGAAGTTCTTGGGAAATATGGTGTCAAAATAAGGAATATCATTTGATTATGAGAAGGTGAAGGTTTTATGACTTGGGAGCAACCATGAAATGTCTTTGATATATGGATCTTCTTGGGCTTAGCTGGATATTATCTCTAGTTTGTGAAGGACTTCTAAAAGTTGGCTTCTCCAATGACTAACCTAACTCGAAATGGATTAATGTTTTCATAGGATGATAAATATTAGAATTATTTTGTTGAGATGAAATGAATTTTCACTACTGCACTGATTTTGACTCTTCCAAAGTCTAGTTAGGGCCATGTGGTCTTTTGTGATGCATCAGTTTTAGACTTGGCTTGTGTTCTTATGTATGGTGATCATGTCATTATTTATGGATCTCATCAACTTAGGCCACACGAGAATAATAATCCAAACCATGAACTTGAAATTACAGTTGTGATGAATGAACTTAAGATTTGGTGGCATTACCTTTATGGATAAATTTTTACTATGTTTTATTACCACAAGATATTGAGTTATATCATCCATCAAAAAGATTTGAATCTATGCCAGATGTGTTGGGTGAAATACCTGGTGTATTTTGATTTCAGCATCACTTATACCTATAAAAAAGTGAATGACATTTTGGATTCTCTGAGTAGGAAACTTCTTACTCGGAAAATGAAATAATCATCATAAGAGTGGAACATTATGTCTCTATTTTCATAGTTGCATATCAGAGTTCGAGAATTAGGGTTCAAGGTTTCCTTCTCCAATGTTCAGTTTACATCTTCTCTTCTCAAATTGATTCTTTATGAACACTAACATGATGATGAGTTCAATAGCATTAGATACTCTCTTAATGATGGGGAGACTATTTCATATTGTTCATTCTCCAGAGAGGAAATTCTATGATTTCATAAATATTTTGTGGTACCATCTTTGGTGAGGAAAGTTGTGATGGGGAATTTTCATAGTTCCCAATGGGAAGTGAACCTAGGAACCATATAGATTTTCTATGATATGTTTCAGAAATTATGGTGTCTAGGAAGATATGGAGAATTAATAAGTTTGTTTCTTATTGTTATATGTTCCAGGAGGTGAAGGTTGGGCACCAGAAGCCTTCGATTTTACTTCATTCACTTTCAGTCCCTACTTGGAAGAGGGATGATATCTCTATGGGATTTATGGTTGGATTTACACATACCCAGATAAAGAAGAATATGATATGGGTTTTGATCGATAGGATGATGAAATCTGATCACTTTATACTCATTCATGATACATTCAAAGTTATGGAGTTGGGAAATATCTAAGTGAAAGAAAATGTTTGTTTTCACAGAGTTCCTTCTGCTATATTTTCTGATAGGGATCCTTGGTTAACATCTTACTTTTGTAGAGGCCTTAAAGAGGCACTAGGATCTCACATCCATTTGAGTATGGCATACCATCCATATTGGAATGGCCAGACATAAAGATATATACATATTCTTGGGAATATTCTATTCTCTTATGTTCTCAAATTTGGTGGAGCTTAGGATGATCACTTAGGGTTGGTTGAGTTTTCTTATAACAATAGTTACCAATATATAATCATAATATATACTTTTGAGGCCTTGTATGGATATTCTTGTAAATCTATGTTGTGTTAGTTGTAGATTGGTGAATGTTCCTTGATTGGACTGAGGTTTCTCCAAGAGACAACATCAAATATTTAGTTGATTTTTTAGAGGATGTAGATGAAACAGATTCAGTATAATTCTTATAATGATCATCATCATAGTCCATTGAAATTATAAGTTGGGGAACATGTGTTCTTGGAATTTTAACCTGGTTGGGTCATCGATGTATTGGAAGGAAAGGGAAGTTTTCTCCTCATTTTTTAGACCTTTTGAGGTTGTTGAGTAGGTGTGGAAAGTTTATTACCATTTAGCACTTACACCATATCTAATGTTGATACATATTGTGTTTCATGTATAGTCACTTAGAAAGTATTTATTTTATCCATCTCATGTTTTGAGATGGAGTGATATGGAAGTTGAACCTGATTTATCCATGAGTGAACTGCCTATCATGATAGTTGATTATGAAACCAAAGTACTTATTGGGAGGAAGAAACATTTGGTTCATTTGTTATAGAGAATTGTTCTGATTATCATGATACATGGGAGAGGGATTCACTAATGATAGAGTAGTGTCCTCATTTTTTTGACATAGAAGCTTCATCATAGGCTTTCAGGGGACAGAAAGTTTCTATAGTGGGGAGGTTTTTACATCTTATTTCTATTTTTAGGTATTCCTAAATCCCTATTTTCAAACTTTATTTGGTTTGGTTTCATTTGGGGTTTATTTAGGGTAAATTTTATGGTTTTTGGAAATTTATGGGATAGTGCCAGGGTGGTGCATGGTTGGCTTATGGTTTTCCAAACCATGCGCCCTCTCAAGCCAAATTGTGAAAATTGGATAGTATTCTTCACACGGCTTGGGAACAGTTTCCAAAACGGTGTGCCCTCTATAGATAAACAATACATCCCATTTATAATAGTCACATGGCTTGTGCATAGTTTTTCTATCTATGCACTTATTCCTAATAAACCATGTAGATTGGATTTTTAAGTGATCCGAATTTTTATTAAAAATTCCCAAATACCTCTTTTAGGACCCCGAAAAACTTTCTTCAACCCAAAATGAATTCTACCTACCTTGGATCTCTAAAGAATAATTATTGGAACCTTTTACCCCTCCCAAAAGAGGATTTAATCTAGGCGTATGGCGGTCGATCCTCTCATAGTTAGTTTCCCCCTCTCGTTCTTAATCTCATGTTGTCTCGTTCTTTCTCTTTAGGGTTTCATGAATCCTTTTTTTGTTTTGTTGATATAATACCCACTATTTTTGGTTTATAAAACTATGTTTTATCCTTGTATCATAGTTTCTATGATCATCATTCTTCATGGAAAAATCCTGATTAGGGTTTGACATTTCGAAATCCATTGGATTCCGAGGTAAGTGGTTCTGTTACGTTTCCCAATTTATGTTAACCCAAAATTTATTTTTTTAACTTAAAATGTTTGAATTAAATGAAATTTATTGGTTTTGATTAAATTTATTTCAATTTTTATAGAAAAACTAAATTCCATTGAATTGGGGTTTTTTAGAAAAATGGGTTTTTGGCAGGAAGTTGGAAAACCCCCCAATTCCAATGAATTGGGTTGTGTTTATGGAAATTTATGGTAATTTAAATTATTTAATTTAAATTTTTTATTTGATGTAAATTATTTCATTAAAGTTTTTATTTTAATTGTGAAATGTATTTGATGGAAATTTAAAAAAAAATCAGTACCGGTGAATTGGGGGTTTGATATGAAATTCAAGGAATTTGTTTGAAAATTAAATTGTTGAATTAAATTTGTAAAATTGATTTGAGTGATTGGATTGTGAATTGATTTCAATTCCTTATTTGTGAAAATGTATTAAAAAATTTCATATAAACCCAGTGGTTTTATCTTGGAAAAGGCATGTTTTTAATTGGAAACCTGTTATAGGTTTTAAATGGAAAATTTTCATATTTGAAATAGATAATCGGATTTAATTTTATTTTAAGAAGTATTAAAATAAATTTCCCATCATTGTTTTATACTAGAGAACATGCAATCCTTAGGTATTTAATGTGTTATTTGGATATCACTTTATAACTTACAAAGTTTTAAATTTTCATATCTGCATATCACATCCCTTAGGATATGGTGATGAATCCTCTTGGCCCTTAGGCCCAAAGAAATGTATGTACATATTTTTACTTTCAAAGTGTCATTTCTATATAGCATAGAACTATCGTACCTTATTAGGTATATTACCATGTTACTCACTTGTTTTTATTTCAAATGAATATATGCCATTATTGTAAATTGTTTTACATGCCTTCTATTTTATATAATCTATTTTATATAAAAGTGTTTATTTGATCCATTTGTGAAAAGTTCCATTATTTTTGAAATATTCCATCAATTGAAATGTGAATATTTGTTTGAAAATTATTTCCATCTTTTGAAATGTGAAACAAAAATTGCTAAATTATTTTTATTATTTGAATTGTAAAGCATGATTTTTATAAATATTCTTCTGAAAAATTACGAAATTATTTATTTAAAATTTCAAATAATTTTCTTTGGTTGATTTAATATTGGAATCTTGTTATAAAATATTTGGGTGAAGTCCTACTAGGAATTTCCTCACACCCAACTTGTGACATCAGGTGATTATAGATTATCTCCTTCCAGGTTTGAGGAGGGGTAAATCACCATTTGGATGTGGTTCTTACTATTGATCTGTGGATTTGGTGAATTTCATCCTTGTTAGAAGTTGGGAAATTTTCTTGTTATAGTACTTTGGTTATAGTAATTTGGTATTTTATGCATGTTTGACTTCTTGTATAATTATACCAGTGGAGTTTTTTTTGTATGAATTATTGACTTGTATCTTTTAGTTCCACAATGTATGGGTAAAATCATTCCCACTTACATTTTTTATAAATCTAGTTGCTAGTCATCGACCCATGGGGATCAGGAACTCCCTTCGGATTATGTTAGGGTCATCTTGGTTATCGAGTTACCAGGGTACCCAAGCTGGTTCATGACAGTATGTATGAACACTATTTTTATTTTTTGATGGATGGAACAAAAGAAAATTAAAAAAAATAATTCTTCTTTATTGGGTGATTTTTATGTCATATATATATTATATAACTATTAAATATATCTTTATTACACTAAAAGAAAACTGATGTGTAGCGGTGGTTATTTTATGATATGGATGTGGTTTAAACTGCCACTAAAGTTGGTGTCATCATCCAATATATAGAGATTCCTTAAATTTAGAGGATACTTATGGTAAGTGTCCTAGAAATCATATTTAGCAGTGGTTTTATTTATCTTAGCAGTGGTTTTCTGGAAAAAAAATGACTAGGATATAGCCATGATTAAAACCTCTTATAAATAATAGTGTGCTATATTTTTCAGCAGTTTTAACCACCACATATAAAAACCATCATCATATGGCAGTATTTTACACCACCTCTAACAATATTCCATATTTAACAGTGGTTTAAACCATGGTTATATGTTGATTTACAAAAAAACTAGCTACAGATTATGTATCCCCAGAACTACCCTAAAAAAATGCACAACCTGGGTGTATCACCTATCATAAGAAAAAAAATCACACTCATTAAATAATAAATATTGAATTAATACAATAGCATATCTCACCAATTTAAATTACCTATAGTTCTAAATAGAACTTATTCTGAGTTTAAGAGGCCCAAAACAATCCTATATATTTCTCTATAGTTTTCTTAGACCATATTCATCTACACAGTCCCCTGAAACATGAATAAAGGAAAGAAATCATATATAAACAAGTATATTAATTAACCCAAACCATAAATGATTTCAGTCTCTTCAAACATGGGAAATCATGAAAACTTCATGTGAATACTCTATGCCACAAATGATACATGAGCAAACCCTCTCTTTCTATATTAGTCCAAGACATAAAAAAGACCAATAATCACTACCCATTGATGAACTATACTTGTCACCCTATCCATCTCCATCTCTACTTCCTACTATCAGCACTTATGAGAAAATTATACTAAAAATTAAACAATGATGTATATTTATATTTAAACTTAAAACCAATAAAAAAAATTAACTAAATTATTTTGAAGTTATGTGATTTATCTAATCACTTCCAGTCATTGATGCAATATGACCAGGTAAAAATCCAATTGTCTTCTAATATAAATCAACAAACCCTTTCTGCAAAGTAGATATTTGATCCTCATGTTCCTAAATTTTTATTCTCATATAAACAAACTCTCTCCAAGTATCTACAGGAAGGGAGTGACTAAAACCAGGAGTAAATGTAGTTATAATCCCTAATGGCCTTCCAAGTACCTTACAAGGTAATGGTCCCAAACCCATCTCGTGCACTCGACCAGGATACTCTTTCCCAAAAACTTTTCCAACTGGGTCATCATGGGAGACTGAGTAGGACTGTGTGGGATTTACATCCCATAGTTCTTTAATTTTTACCTATAAATCAAATATCACCCATTTTTGAATAAATATATATTAACATAGTGACAACTGATAATAAATTATTATAAGGAAAAATGAATTAATACCCTCAACTTCTTTGGAAGGCTCATTAACATAACTCACATAATATTTTTTATGAACATCCAACCACAATTCTTTTCGGGAGGCTTGGTACCATAAATTCTATGACTGTATTAAAAAATATAAATAAAAATTCAATATATGGAATAGATAATATTGTCTTATAAATATTTAAACTAATGAAAATATTACCAGATTTGATTGACTTCTAGAAAAACTCTTTGACCCTACAGTGTGAGGGATGATATGCATAGACCGACTCAATACATTCTACCTTTAAACATCCTAAAATAAATAAAATGTAATTTAATAGTAATGTATGCAATGTCATCTCATTTTCAAATTCCTTTATATATGTAAAATTATATTAATATAATAATATATATTTAAATACCATGTGCTTCTCATCATGATGGATATCAATAAAAATATTCCATTTCTCTCTAGGTACCCCATTGGGTACCTTATCATATAGTTTCTGGGTTCTCAATGAAGTATCATTAAATTCATTCCATAATATCCATTTAAATTTTTTCTTTTTATTACCCAAAACTTTCAATGTCCACTTTCATTCTATAAGATTATAAATAAGAAAGTGAAAAAACATATGTATAAAGAGATTAATTTTGAAAATATTAGAATTTATTAATATAATGACATTGAATTACACCATAACGTATTAAAATTACCTTTATATGTGAATTAAAAACTTTATTTTTTCAAGCTAAAGGCATATTCCTCCAATCATCATATGTAATCGGAAGGGTAATCAGATCTACCACTAGCTGGCCTAGAATTGGGCCAAATAATCTGGTAATGTCATCCGTAGGGACCCCATAGTATTCAAATGGGACAACTTTCTTTAGTCAGTTTAGATTCCATACATCTGAACTTTTCATATTTTTCTCTGTAGTATCATTGTTTCCATATTTTATGAAAAATAGTTAATAGTATTAAAATAGTGAAATAACTTTATTCATATTAAAATATATACCTACAAAAATCGCCCTTCAATATCCCTATGAAGAACTAGGAGTGGCGATCAGCTCCCTCACTGTTGAGGTAGCTGAATGGGGAGGAGATGGTTGAGCAGTTGATGGGACGCTGACAGAGGGTGTGAGAGATAGTGTATAGGGAAATCGAATGGTGTCTTAAATGTTGTGGGGATGGAGAAATATGAATCATCGTTTTTCAGTATGGTCAAGGGAATGTCAATTGAGAGTCAATTGGCATCAGTATAACGATTCATCCTTAAAATTATTGTCATTTTATAAAATAAAATTAAATTTAGAATATATATTTCAAAAAATTCATACAGAAAAAAATAGAAATGATAACAGATGCACAATACTAAAAAATAAAATATACATAACTATGATAATGAATGACTGCACAAATGATATAATTGGTTGATAAATTAACGGATGGCTGTACATACAATCATTTTCTCCTTCAATCATATCATTTTCCTTCTCCATCATTACTTTATCTACTTCATCCACCCTTACAAGACTAATATTTTTAATATAATTATATAAAAATAAGTTTACTTCTCACTGTCAATGGGATTCAATGTTAGAGGTCAAATCTTCTACTTCATCACCCATATCATTCAAGTCTCTTTGTTTTTCAGTTATCGTACAAGTCTCTTCTACTTCATCCATGACATCTTCCACATAATATACCATTTTTTCTTATGATTATAAGATATACATATCATTTAATTCACAATCACCAACATCCATAAAGTGAGACAAGTTCATAGAAGTAAATTTCAAGGAATCTCTTTTAACACCCTAGATAATATCGACCCAATTTAATTTTAATAAAATAACTGAAAAATGTATATGGTAGTTTAATTAGATAATATCAGTAAACTTTCCATAGAATCCCACTTTAGAAAACATAAATATATATTTTTAAACCCACTTCCTAATCAATTGTATTAAATTTAATGTTATTGACATTGTAAGCAACAAACTTTCTAGCCTATTTTAGAGGACCACAAGCAATAAACTTCAAATATTTTGACAAATCAACTCAATTATCAGTGATCATGATATAAAAAAGTAATATACATTATTATATTTACAAAATATATCTGTCAACCTAATATCTGTATTGATTTAGATATTTATAAACTTACACGTCATATATACCATTCTATAATCTTTTTATTAACATATTTTGTTATATATTTCTCATTTCATGTTCAGCCTCTCATTCATCTCTTTTTTTGTATCATCAAATCTTAAATAAATGGATTTTTAATTTCAATATTCAGAATCACATATTTATGTGCCTATAATAATTTCATTTCTATCAGTGTAACATTTGAGATTCTCCCAACTAATCAGCCAACAACAAAAAAGATTTTTTATTTCCCATGTAGTTGAGATTGATCCAATGTGTCTTCAACATGTCCAAATCAATTGAATCTTGTCTCAATATTATCCATGTATCTAGAAAAAAATTTATACACTCTTCTGCTAAATATCCTTCAGAAATATATCCATCAAATTGAGCTTTTTTTCATATATGATTTCAAATTCCCAAGATATCTATGAAATAAAAATAAAAAAAAATATAATTTTTTATTTAATGAAGTGTCAAGAATTGTTTAATTAATTTAAAAACATATTAATAATTTACTTATCAATTGGATACATCCACTAATAATGTAATAGGACTATTAATTTAGCTTCTTCAACCAAATGCATAGTTAAATACATCATGATAGTAAAAATGACGAAGGAAAGATCATCACCATTGCACAAAGTGTCAATACAAATCTCTCCTAAAGGTTTTCAAGAAAAAATGGTTGTATAGTTTTCTCACATAGTTTTCTAAAGAATTTCTTAAATTAGAGTAAAAAAGTAGTAACCTTTTCAGTTAATTATGTATTCAATGCCAATAGAAGTAACTACTGTAACAAAATATGTAAATTGTGACTTTTTAATCCATATAACCTATGATGCTTTAAGTCAACACACCTTGAGATGATACTTGAATACCCATAAGATACGTTCAAATGTTTTAAAATTTCAAGGAATGTATCTTTATCCCAATTTTTCATTGAAAAAATTTTCAAATCATACTTTCCATCCACATCTATACAGAGGTCATGTTTTATGATCATTGATTTTATGATTTTCCAATCATTGAGATGATCCTTAAATTTTTCATGCTCATTAAGAAATGTAATGTTAAAATTGTATTATAAATTATTCTAAATATGAATCACATCAATATTATGCCACAAAAAATTAAATTCCCAAGATTTAATTTTAAAGAATATAATTTTTTTCTTCCATTGTTGCGTTCTAATTTCACTTGACGATGCACCAAGAACTCATTTCACACTATCATTCAAATTATGAACCATCCAAAATTATATTTAAACATTTACATGTTGTTAAAATATTTTATAACTGATTAAAAACTTTGAAGGTGGTCTATGATCAATATAACCATTGAATTTTTATTTGTTCAACCTAAATCTTTGAGATGCAACGATACATCTATGATGACATAAGAAGAACCATTTTCTACTTTGAGGTAGTCATTTGGGCTCAAAATCAATGTTACAAATAGGACAATACAAACCTATGTAATTGTTTAAACTATCTAAATTATCATTTCTAGTTAAGTCACTAATGGTTCACATTAGTGCATCTTTTTTTTAAAATTGTTATATAAGTTTCATCATATGTCTCAACACTATTGCTCCATAACTCTTGTAATTATTCAATTAGAGGCTTCAAGTATACATCAATATCATATCCTGTCATTTTATTTCCAATAATAATCATCAAAATGATAAAATATATTTTTTCTATACACATCCATGAAGGAAGATTATAAGGGATCAAAACAACGGACCAAATTCTATAACTGATGCTCAAAGTCCCAAATGGGTTGAACCCATTATCATTCAATCCCAATAAAATATTTATAGGATCAGATGAGAAATGTGTGTGTAATAAATCTTATGTCTTCCAAGATTGTTAATATACTAGATGTTACATTAACCCATCATTGTTATTATCTATATAATGTTACTTTATGTGTTTGGTGGTTTTTGATGACATGAATAATATTTTCAATTGAGGATTTAAAGGAAAGTAACGCAAAACATTTGCAGGTGTGTTCTTTTTCTTCTTATTTATAGAATTGTGTTGATTCAGACTTCCTACATCACCCATTGACTACCTTTTATAAAAAAACATTTTTTAAATCATGTCTTCTTGAATCATCTCCCTAATAAAGAATATAATCATTGGGACACGCATGTATTTTTTATATAATTTAGACCAAGTTTTTTAACCAATTTTCTCATATCATAAAAAAATCAGGTATCTTTGCATAAGGAAATGAATCACGCAACAATTACAATATCATAGACATCACCTTATTTTTAATTTCATGTAGGCATTTGATATGGTAAAACTTTAGAAGAAAATAATGTTTTGAATATTTCAAGCATCCACAATAAAACTCTTGATTTCCATCATCAACTAAATCATGAAACACATTTGTTTTCTCAGTGTAGTTTTCTCCAATATTATTCTCCACAGAATCAAGAGGTGGATCTAATAATATGTTACAATCTTGATCTGGTTTTCATATTATCTCAAAAACATGAATTTTAAATTTGTTATTTTTAGCACCCTAAACTGATTGTTCTGATATGTTTGATGTTTATATTTATGTCTTACAATTATAAATTCATCATTCATAAGGTTTTTAATTTCATTTTCCATCATTGATGAAGTTGGGAGCTCATTATATCGATTGACATCAGTGCTCAAACTTTCTATAATGTTCGATTCTCCATTCCAAATCCAAAACAAATATTGATTAGGTAATTGATTCAATATCAAGTGTTCATAAACTTCATCTCTTTTCAACCATATTCTAAATTTACATTTATGACATGGACATCTTATTATCACATCAACAGATCGATTATAAATTTCAAAATCTAAAAACTCCTCCAAAACCTTAGTATACTAAGGTGTGTTCCTTGGTAATATGATCCATCTTTTATCTGTATCACAATGTTCATACACTTTATAATAAAAAAATTTAAAACAAATAAGTATTACTAAGTAAGAAAATAGATAAATAGAAGTGAAAAAAACTAAACCCAAGTAGTAATAACAAGATTCATATAAGTACTAAAAAATTTAAAGTAAAATAAGTAAATCAATCATGGATATTATTATGTAAAATAGAAAAAAAATCATACATTCATTAATTAAAAATAAGAATCATGGGATAAATGCCCTAGGGTTACTAAGTCTAGGTGAACCTAGAAATTATCTATCACCATAGTAGTTGATTTAGAGTTCTAACACATCTCTATCTAGAGAGTGTGTCACATAATGATTTGATATCATTACTAGTGGTTATATAAGAGAATCTATTTATGTATGTCACATTCTATTTTTTCTTATTTACATATGGTACATCACAACCCAACTAGATTGGTTTTAAAATTTCCGAATAGATCTACTACATTTCAAGTGAGAGTATTTGAAGATTTTATATTTGGAGGGAATAATTTGATCTTAATTACTTACTTTTATGTTTTAATCATATAGGAGGATAGGTCCTCTACTTAGTCACCTGTCATCTTGGATAAACCTTTCCTAGAAATATAAAATGCAACCATAAATGTCCATAAAGGTACTAAAATAATGGAGTTTGGTTAAAATGTTTTCCAGTTTAATATTTTTGATTCCATCATGTACCCATAATAATATAACTTAATTTTTTACATTGTCACATTATAATGAGTATAATTCATATAAAGAAAGTTTTTGATATAATAAATTTTTCATTTTGGAAACAAATTGTGATTTGAAAATTTAATCAAAAACAATTGGTAAAAACATAAATATTCTATCCAACCATCTAAAGATGAAATAAATTTTCATTTATTTTATTAATTTTACTATTTATCCAATGAAAAAGTTTTTGACACTTCATCTCTTGCATAGGAAGTGTAAACCATTGAGTTAAGTAACTCAAATCTATTTTTATCTTTAGTCCAAATTCTAGATCTATAAATAAAACCCTTGACTACTAATTTAACATATTTATTTCTAATATAAAGAAACAAGACACCAATGGTAATCAAAAATTTACAAGGGCTCACTAAATCATTGGGGGATTATTTTACCTTAAAATAAACATAACCTCTCAATACAACAAGAAAACAATAAATCCAAAATATATGTTCCATGAAATGTAAACAATACAACTCAAAAACAAGAAAAATATCCAAAAATATCTAAGTGGTAAGAAAATATGAAACTAGAAAATTACACCATAATAAATCATGACTGAGGAAAAAAATTGGAACCACTCTAGACTATAAAGACATGAAAAACTCTAAGGCTCTGATGCCATAAAACTAAATTAAAGGAAACAATAGAGAAATAAAAAAATATTCATTTTTCAAATATCATGGAAAAATCATCCGAATACACACCAATGTTCATATGTATGGGGTTAGTAATCATACCAAGTAGGAAATCCAACCAAAATATTACCACACATGCCATTAAGAATAGAATATCTTGGCTCACAATTAAAAATATAAATAAAACTATATGGAGAAAATTTAAAACAGCATACTAATTTATTTCAATTAAATATAAACATCAGAAATAATATATCCATTTCATAAACTTGGAATATCAATTCCATATTCACAAACACAAAAAAAAATGCATGCATCAAACTAATAGAATTCCTAAATCATGATAAGAATCCCATCCTGCTAGTCAAGTCATCACATGTACATGAATCCAGCATTCCCTTATCTAGAACTAACCCATGATTGAACCCAACATTGTGTAATCTAATTAAATTTAAACTCATGTAATTATAGTATATGGAAAGCTCTCACACCCATTAATTTATTAAAAATTAATAATTTTTTAAAAAAATTAACCAAAAACATATCATTCCTTAAACAAAAACCATAGTTTAAAACCATGAATCTAAAGGTGTTTTTTCAAAAACTATTCAAAATAAAAAATTTCTAGTTAAACCAAAATGATTTTCCAAGAAAGGAAAGCATCCAACATTTCCTTTGTAAATAAAATAAAAAATTTCAAAAAATATAAGACTAACATTTCAAGATAAAGTATAGAAAAGTGGAAATCCATCTACCTAACACGGGTTTCAATTTCAAAAAACTCTTATAATGACATAGAATAATAAAATTTATTCCTCATTTACCATTAAATATTTGATGAAATTATCCACTAGATTGACAATAACCTCAAATAATATTTAGAGAGAAACTTATATTTGAGAGGAATCAAATGGGGAAAAATGTGCAATTGCATGTGTTTGAATGGTTTAAATAGGATAGACCCCACTTGATTCAAGATGTTATTGGGAGATTCAATTCATGAATTGTAGAGATGTCACATACACTAAAATTCATTTCACCTCAGCTTTAAAATCTGAAAACTCATCAATGTTGTGAATTTCATTCCACATCATGAATTTCATTGAATAAAAAACCATTCATTCCTTAAATTAAATTCATGGAATATACTGAGAAAAAATTAATGTCATGAATGACCCTACATGACGTGAACCAGCTCCTATATTTAGGTTCTATCTTCTGAAATTTTTCTTCCAATGAACACTTCTAGAAATGGAACCCAAACATTATATAAAAGCAAAAATATATAATAACAGGATGAATTAACTCAAACTAGGGAGATAGGGGATGGCGGCTCGGGCTCAAGCTCGGAGAGAGGGTCCAATGGCTCAAGCTTGGGGAGTGGCAGGAGTGACAGTTTAGAAGAGTAGTGCATGAAGGTGGCTGATGTAAATGAAGAATGGGTATGATGGTGAGGGGGATAATGGGTTTCGTGGAGAGGGGATAGGGTTCAATGGGGTCGGGGGAAGAGTAGGTGGGGTGTTGGGTTCATGGGGGAGGGGAATAAGTGTTGTGTGTAAAAAAAGTTTTAACGGTGGTTTTTAAAAAACCTCCACTATATTTTGACTTTATTTTAGAATTGGTTTCTTAAAACACCATTAATTAATGAATTTGGTGTACCATCCATGTAAATCATAAATGAATAAATTTAACACATAAATTTGTAGAGGTAGTAGTCCACACATTCATATGAGTGATGATATCATTTTCCAATGGATAAAAAGAAGGTTTATTATAGTTATTGCATCATTATAACAATAATTAAGTATATTTAAAATAGATAATTAATTATTTTATAGTGGATAGAATGGATTTATAATATTTATAAGAAGAAATAAATTGAAATAGTATGGGTAAGATTATTGAATCTTCTTTAGTAGGCTGTCGATATATTCCTTATTAAGGATCCCTCGAAAGGTATTTTAAGAATAAAAAACCACTAATTCTAGGATAGTAAATTTAAGAAGATAATTGGGAAGGTTTTGGATAATATATAATGTTCAAGAGGTGTGATCAATAGAGGATAAGAAGCACCCTTTTAGTAGTGATAAGAGTGGTACTATTAGAATGACTAATATTATTAAATTAATATAAATTAATTTTCATATAAAAATGACTCAAAATTGATAGAATTTAGAGATAATATGAGTATGAGTTGAAATCCTCTCATATAATAAAAATTTTACAAGTTTACGTAATTTTTTCACACTTATCTCTTTATTTTAACCCCCATTAATAATTTTTACAATTACCACAATATCAAATTCATTTACTCTTTAAGGGTGAAGAATGTTATCATAAAAGGAAAAGTAACCCATAAATGGAATGGTTGATATTTTCATCCACAACCCATTCACATGTATGAATGAATTATTTTTATGAAATTTAAATTATTCAATAAAATATTTTTTATAATAAAATTTATTAATGTCACTTTTGGAACTATTCATTTACATTGTATTTAATATCATCAATATTGTTAAGTAATTCGAATATAAACCTTTAACACATTTTAATATGTTATATTTAACTAAAAAAATCATTGAACACAATAATTCATCTATATTCTATTAATTTTAATATTTTTATAATCATAATTTTACTTTATATTAATTGAAAAAGTATTGTTTCAGCATTGTGTAAGCATTTAATTTACTTATTAAATAAATAAAAATATAAAATAAATTACCATGAAAAAATATTTTATAATTTTAATAAATATTTAGTATGTAACTTATCCTATTTTTAAACCTATGTAAAAAATATAAAGATATTAAACTCAATAGAGTGAAATTTTTTATTTATTATTTTCTTAAATTAATAAAAATGTCATAATCAAATAAAAATTACACCAAGTGGCAAACTATTTTAGAATTGGTTGAAAATGCCTGTATTAAACTCATTAAATACAATAAAGTCAATTGTTATAGAAATTCTAAATCCTTGTTCGAATTTTTTTACCTTGTTTTACTCGTTCAACCCTTATTTTTGTGACAAACATTTACCAAGGTTACTATTTATAATGGACATAAAAAAATGGCCTTATTTGATAAATTTTATCTTCCTAATTAAAAATATAGAATCTATTTTTCTCTATTAAATTCAATAAAGTGATAAAAATTAATTTAAAATTAAACCCACAGAATGTGATGAAAAGTAGTTTTCTATAAAAAAAATGTTCCCTGAAGTATAAAAAGTTTTTTATACCAAAATAAAAAATTTAATTTAGTCCAATTACTTTAATTGGATTATTAATAATATAAATGATCTAATTTTTCTTTTAAAATAAATTTAAAAATGGAACATTGTAAATTCATTAAGAAAATACAATTTTCAATAAAAACTATTATTTTTTAGTATTCATTGTAAAATCAATTTTTTCAGAAAAATATCAAAAAATAAATATAATCAAATTTTTTCAAGTTTATTTCAAAAATTAAGTTATTTTTTCATGTAAATTTTATAAATGTTTTAGAAATTAATTATTTTATTTTATCACAAAAATCAATAAAACCCATTTTGAGGAAAAGTAGTTTTTTTAAGCATATAATGACTAATAAAAATTAAGTACTTATTTATCAATAAGTATGTTTTATTTGAAAACATTATATATATTTTTTAAAAAAATATTCAAATGCATTCCACAAATTTAACAAGTAGGTTATAATGGTATAATATATTATAATTCATTTAGACTTAGTGATGCGGGTACCACAAGGTTATCAAAAAAATTAAATTTATTTCAAAAGATATATATCCTGAAATCTAGGTTGGTAAATTATACCCCCCCCCAATATATTTTTTTATTCAAATTACTTCACTCAAATACAAACAAATTATGATATATTTGTTTCATCTCATCCTTGGATTCCTATGTAGCTTCTTTAAATTTTTTATTCCTTCAGAGAAATTTAACCTAGTGAGTAGTCCTATTTCATAGCACTTTATCTCTATGATCTGAGAATTATACTGGTTTTTATTCATTGAAAATATCATTCTATAATGGTAAAACATCTAAGTTTATTACTTGTAAATGATCAGATATATACTTCCTTAGGAGATATACATGGAACTCATCATGAACTTAAGAGAGGTTTGATGGAAGTGCCAAGAGATAATGTATTGTCCTTACTCGATAAAGATTATCAAAAGGTCCATTATAACTAGGGATAATATTTCCCTTCTTTTTTAATCACATAAACTTATTTTATATATAAATTCAAATGAATTCCTTCTCACTAATATTGAATCCTATATTTCTCGGGTAATTTTCAGCATAACTTTTCTATCGAATCTAAGTTTTCTTTCTGTGTTACAGAATGGATCTAAGTTTATATTTCATTTACTCAACTAGATCAGGTCCCAATATCTTTATTTCTCTAACTTAATCTAATCGTATTAGAGTTTTACACTTCTTTTTATAGAGGTATTTATAAGGATCCTTCTGAATGCTCAAGATAAATATATTGTTGTACAAAACCCTGACTAGAGTAAGGTGTTAATCCCAAAAACATTTGAAGTATATATAAAAATATATTATTATATACTCTAGATTTTGTATGGTTCTCTTAGATAGGTCATATATCTTATGATGATAAGAAGTACTAAAACTCACTTCTATATCTAGAGCCTATTGAAGACTACACTGGAACTTCTAGGTAAACCTCAAATCCTAATCAAATACAATATAATTTGGTACTCTATGAAACCTTAACACTTACATAATGTCTATTCTATAAATATTATCAAGTGTGAAATATTATCTAATATTAATGAATTTTTTTTAATTCATAAAGCAATCAACTATAACCCCAAAGGCATAATTTCCATTAGAAGTTTTGGGTATTCTAATGAGAAAATACTTGGTGATGTTTTCCCATTTCCATTCTTGTATGGGTAATGGTTGTAAAATCTCCTTATACTTATCTCTATCATACATAACATGTTAACATTATTAGTACCATGTTACATAGTTTGAAATATCTAATTTCATGTTTCCCTAATAGAATTATTTTTTTTGGTCTCTAGAGACCTTCACACTTCCCATGTGAATATAGAATGTTTAACTATGAGGTTTATCCAACAAATCATTCTTAAAATATGGTATTAAAAAGATAAATACATGGTTCCTAAACATTTTTATTATACTATAATCAAGGTTTAACTCAAGATCATTTCTTTCCTTATTTTTCATCTCTACGTCTTTTTTATGCCTCCATAATCTTTTCTTGGATAGATAGTTGAATACATGATTCAGAAAGTTAATAATTATATCCTTTCATAAATATTTCTTGATCAAACCTTTGAAAATATAAAAATATTGGTTATTTTATAATCCTAATAATAGATAATCTAGCATGATCCTTTTAACTCAAGTATATTCCACCTTGTTTTTTTCCAGGGTGGTATGTATTGAGAATTCATAATCTTTAATCAACTCTAACCATCTTCTCTGGTTCATATTCAATGATTTATTAGTGAATATATACTTCAAAATTGTATCATAATTATATATGTCACATATTTCTATATAAAGATAATTCATCCACATCATTAATGAAAAAATTACCATATTTAACTCTAGATAATGAGTTGGGAAATATTGTTCATGAACTTTCAATTATCATGAGGCATAAGCTATCACCATACCATTATTTATGAGGGTTCATCCTAATACCTTATTCAATGAATCACAAAAGATCACAAACCCTTATCAATATTAGGGTAGTTTAATCATAGGTGCACTAACTAACATTCTCTTTATTTCCTTTAAATTTTACTTGCATTCATTTGTCCAAATGAACTTGGATCACTTCTTAGTTAACTTGGTGATTGGATTAGACAGCTAAGAGAAATTCTCTAGAAAGAATCATTAATAACCAAACAAACCATGAAAACTATGGATCTCATTCACAGTGGTTGGTCGGGTCCAATGTTCAATAACTTCCATATTTGATGGATCCATCGATATACCATCTCTTGAGATTATTTTACCCAAAAATTAAACCTTTTATAGTCAAAATTCACACATGGTAAATTTTTTATTCAATTTTTCCTATCTTAGGGTCTTTACTATAATTCTCATATGATATTATTTATCTTCCCTAATCATTTAATATATATTAATATTATCTAAAATGACTTCTATAAACTATTCAAGGAAATCTATAAAGACTATATTCATTAATTCTATGAAGATAGCAGGGTAATTATTAAAACCAATTGGAATTACTATAAATTCATAGTATCCATACCTTTTATGGAATGATGTATTGAGTATATCCTCATTATTGAATCTCAATTAATTATATCTAAAATAAAGGTAAATTTTGGTAAAGTATTGTTCTCCACACAATTGATCAATCATGTCATCAATATGAGGTAGATGATATTTGGTCATGATAGTGATCTTGTTAAGTTCTTTATAATCAATGAAAAGATGCATTGACCCATCCTTATTCTTAAAAAAAGAATAGGTTCACCCCATGGTGATGAACTAGGGTGTATGAATTCCTTATCAATATTCAATAGAGGTTTCTTCTTAAATTCTTGCAACTCAATTGGGTCTATTCTTTAAGGATTCTTTAAAATTCGTATAACACTAGGTTTGAGTTATATTTAAAACTCCATATTAGGATTTGGTGGTAGACTAGAAAAATATTCTATAAATACATCAAAAAAATATCAGTAAATAAGAATATATTCAATGTTGAGTTTATCCCTAAAATTTTGAGATAAAATCCCCTTTATAGAAATTAAAACCCATACAACAGATTTAATTTTTATAAAAATTTCATATTTATTATCGATTTGATAGAGGATCATAGGTTGGATAACAAAAATGACTTCTCTTCCTTAGTAATTGATGTGATATTTATGTAAATAATTCAAATAGATACATAAGATAACATCAAATTCAATTAGAGGGGGGATAATGAGATTTTTAGAAAACACAATCCCATAAACATTAATCGGGGAAGAATAACAGTCTTGAGATGTGATCATTGTATTATTTGGGTTTCTCACTTATAATTAAACATTTAATATTTGATAATTGTAATTAAAATTCCTAGATACTTTTCATGATATAATGGAATACATATAACTAATATAAAATAAGATACTTCGGTATTTGAGAATTCCTATCACCTCCTCAACTTTATTGTTTTACCATCAGTCCCTTCTAAAAACTAAAATAGTTAGAATCAACATAATGTATTCTTAATTTTAGTGATCAATCATTAATATTAATTCAAGGGATGTTAAAATAATGACACCATATTTTCAATTTAAGACACCATAGGTTTAATCTAGTTTATCTATGATCTTCATATGTTCAAATAATTCATAATTGTTTGAAAATAAAATCTAAAATAAAGAAAGCATATCCCTTGGAGTGTCAAACAAGGTGAACAGTAAGATAACACTCACCGTGAACCATAATGATGGAAAATATATACTTGAATTACTCTTTTGGGGTTATTACCCCTAGAATCATCTATGTCAAAACCATTTCAACTTTCGGTATCTAGATAGAGATATTTTTCTTGGAAAATCATACTCCATTCATTACCATAACCTAGGATGTCCTCCTAAACATAGGATTATCCAAAGGGTACTTTCTAAATTTTTCTCATCCTAGTTTCCAAAATTAACTAAACCTTTATCTGATACCAGCTATAGTGACCCATATTTTTCATAAATAGATATTACATATTAATAAATTAATATTCATTACATAACATTACGATCTACACCATAACTATATAGGTTTAGTATCTTTGGAAACATGGATATATAAATGAATCATTCATAGGATATCTACATCATCTCTCACTAATTTCTTCATAACAATATCCCTTATTATATATATTTTAAGATCGAAATATATATTTAGATTCTCAATTACAAGAGGGGTGAATTGTAGGTTTTAAAACATTCCCTTTTAAGCCTAAAAGGAAATCTATGTTTAATAAAGTTAAACAGTAAAATTTCACAAACCCTCTTTAGTTCTAACTCAATGGGATAATTGGAAGGGCCCAAGTCTAACTATAAAAAACCTAAACTTAAACAAGTTAAAATTATGAAAACTTAAGCAGGTTTTACTTAGAGAAATATTCTACCTTAAATCGAATTGAATCTTATTTATATCAGAGTTGAAAAAGTTTAAGAAAGTATAAGAAAATTATACTTTATTTCTTTAAAAAAATATAGAATAAATAAAACTAGTAACATCAAAAAGTAAACGAGTAATAAATAGTTTAACCAAAATAGAAGGGTATCCAACAACCTTGGATAAAGGTCCCTTGATTTATACTTTAAAGAAAGTTTTTCTTTCCCACACTAGAGTAAGACCTCAATAAAAATATAGGAATCTTTATTGTTATCTCCATAATCCCTCGAAATTTAAGGTAGTTAGCACCTCTATCTTCCTATCCCAAAAACCCATAGATTGTACATAGAAAAAATCAGAGTTACACTAATCAAGATGAAAAAGTTTTTCACGGTTGAACAAGATGTTCACAGATTACACAAGGCACAAGAGTCTCTCCCTCTAGAAATCACTTCACAGCATCATAGCATGTAATCTCTAGATTTTTCGAACTCTTCAAATAGATGAAGTATTTATAGGAAAAGGTTTCAACAGTATGCTCCCTCCTCCAACAGTCATATTTTTCCTTAAATTTCATAGGGAACTATATACATATCACTCATCTAATGGTTAGTTTAAAATAGATTACATGACATAGTTTTGTATAAGTAAATATGAGAAACTATGACAAGTGTAAGAAACAAAAATATATAAGTAAAACAATATCATGTTTATTAAACTAGGATCTGATAAACTTGAAAGAATATGTTAAGAAAGTAAAGTGACTTTAAAAATATGAATAATAGGAATCTAGGAAAAAATGGATATTCGTAGTCTAAATTCTAAGGAATTTTAAATCTGAATTCTAAGGAATTAAAAATCTGAATTCTGATGAATTTAGAGTCTTACTTATGAGGAATTCAGAATCTGAATTCTTAGGAATTTAGAATCTGAATTCTGATAAATTCAGAGTCTGAATTCTAAAGAATTCGAAGTCTGAATTCTGATGAATTCAGGGTCTAGATTCTGATGAATTCAGAGTCTGAATTCAGATGAATTTGGATTCTAAATTATACAGAATTTAGAGTCTTATAAACTGTTAGTTTCTAAGTTAGATAAGGAACCAAATTTTTGGATTTAATAAAAAAATGGTTAGACAAGATTTAACAAAAAATTAAATAATAAATTAAAAAACAAGGGTAAGGATAAAACTTTTCTTAAATAAAGAAAATTTTCCTTAAGAGAATAATTCTTAGAGAAGGATAATTTTTCTTAAGAAATGTGTTTGTGATTTTCAAAAAATAAAGGAATTAATAATTTATAAGGGAACTTGTTTACTCAATAATCTCCCCCTTTTTGTATCGCACAAAAAACTATTTGTAAAATAATAAAAGGAATCAGGTTTTCAATTTTAATTTAAAAAATACTTATCTCCCTTTACTTATAACCCATGATGAATTTGACTAACTCCCCCTTGGGTTTTGAAATCCCTAAGGATCGTATTCTTGTTTTTCATAGAGAAGTTACTTCTTCTTTCTTAATAATATCTTCTTTAAGAAAACTCCACCTTAATTAATATCCCCCTTACATAGGACATTATATTCTTTTCAATTAATATTCTTTTGATCATTCTTTTATCCCCCTTTGTGATTTTCAAAAAGGAATATAGGGAATGAAAAAAAATTTACCTGAAATTTTAGAAATATACAAGATAAAAAAATGGAAGTATAAAAAAATTTCATTATGATTGGAAAAAAATTACAAGGAAAATACAAAAAAAAAGAGTGGATTTTAAGGAATCATTCATCCTTCTTCTCCTTCAGAATCATATTTCTCAAGGTTTCCTTTAACTTCTTAAACTCTTTGTAATCATCCTCAAATTTCTTGATCAATAGATCCTGATCTAGATTCTTCTTCTCAAGAACTTTAATTCATTATTCTTAGGACTTAATAAATTCGTCTTAAAACATTACCACCTCTTATTGCTATTTTAATTTTTCTTTCAACTCTTCCCTGAGTTCTCTTTCCCTTTTCAAATTTATAGAAACTAAATTGAGATTTCCATTCAGGTCTTTATCTTGTTGAATTCAGGATGCTTTCTCTTGATTCAGATTTTCTGAAAGATTTGATGTAAGGTTCTTCATGGTGTCATCTGACTGATCAAAGGCATCCTTTACTAAATCATAGAAATCATCCATGATTTTCAGAACACAAATTACTAACTTAGACCATTTGGTTATTTATTTGCATGATCTCCTATGAGAATCATAACCAATGTGAAAATATATGAATTCTTCTTCAATATTGATATACATTTTCATAAGCATGCTTATCAAATATGACTTCTGATTGATAGTATATTGAAGAAACTAACATCTCAAATAAATACATGGAAATAAGAGGATGGTGTTCACTAGATTTTCAAAATATTAAACAAAAAATCTTATCCCAAGGAAGATTAAGATTCATAATAATATCCCCTTACTGGTGAGGAAACTGTATATTTCTCTTCATATTTCCTCTTGGATTTTCCAACAACATCTTTCTTAGATTTCACAATTACAACTTTTCTAGGCGAATCAACAACCAATTATTTTCCTTTATCAGCTCTAGATATTACCTTCTTGACTTTTGAAGTCTCATTCTTTCTATCAGATACTTATATTATCTTATCATTATCAACATAATTGTTATCACCACCTTTCTTAACACCTTCAAGATGAATAAAATCATCTTTACCTATTTCATCATTAGTAGGTTTATTAACCTTATCATGTGCATCATCATCTTTCCCTTCTGAAATTATTTTGGTTGATTCAACTTGGGATGTTCTGATCGACAACTTTTCTAAAGGACTTTTATTCTCATGGTATTATTCCACCATTTTGATTACATCTTCAATTTCCTCTTATTCTTCTTCTTGTTCTTCTTATTGTTTTACTTATTCTTTTGTAATGGGTTCTAGAATTGAAAATTTCTTTCTCGGAGACTCTATTAGAACTGATTCTTTGAAGAAGGATTCGGTTACCTAGATTTTTTCAGAATCGTTCTCTATATCTTTAAGCAAGGCTTGGACAATTTCGTATTCTAACATATTATTCTTTATCTTTTTCTCTTTAGCTTGATTGTTAATCTCTTCTGCTACTTGAATATTCAAGGCCTTAGACTCAGCAAGGTCTAAACCAAAACGTGTATCCCTCTCTATCCGTATTCTTCTTCTTCTACTCTCTCCAAATATCAACCACTTCATTAGAAAAGATCTTTTTCTTTTTCAGTTTGGGTAGAGATGACTGAGTATCTGAAATGGGTACGTTTTCTTTTGATTTTGGTTATTTCTTTTTTCTCTTCTTTAGAGTTTTCTTAGAAGTTTCACCTACTTCCCCTTATTACTGATAGCTTGAACCTCACTTTTAAGAAGATCACAGAAAACTCTTGACTTAATAATAAAACCAATTATTATTCTCCTTAGAGTATCATCACTCAACAACATAATCTTAATGATTCTATGTTTTGAACTGTAAGTAATTTTGAAGGATTATAAAAAAAAGAACAATGATCATTGACAAGATCACTGGATACATAATTATCTGAGACTTAAGGGTTTCATTCTTGATATTTATGATGGTTATGAGAATAAACTTGATAAGTTTTACCTTTATTAGATTCACCAAGAAATCCATCATAAAAATATCACACTTCTTAGGGGAATCTTTGTCTACCTTTATTAGAATGATAAACCCTTGAATCCACAAGGCTAGCAATCGGTAGTTGGTTGTAAGGTGATTGATCTTGGGTGACTTAACTCTTTTAAGTCCTATTAAATCAATAGATTTAACCTTTTAAATACTTCCTTCCTTGTTTGGAAACTTGTGAGAGAAAAAGATATCCTCTCCCTCCTAAGGAATATCCAATATACTAGTTTCTTTGGTTAAATATAAGGATTAAGTCTTCCTATATCTCTTGAAGGAAAATCAATTTATTCCTCCTTGTTCGTAAAAACTAACTATATCATATAATTCAATTAGGAGATCAGGATAAAGAAAATCCTTAGTCTTTTTATTAGATATACAAATACATTTCCATCCATTCTTCTTAATAACTTTAGAAATCAGAGAATCAAATTTTATAAATAAATTTGGTTTGACAAACCTTTCTCTGTAAATTTTCAAATCATTGAGTTCCTCTTTTAAGGCTATTATATTTTGTGAGGAATCTTAAAGAGATTTCTGGAATGTAAGGAAACTGGGAAAACTGAATGGCTGATTTGAAGGGAAACAGAGCTTAGGTGACAAAATAGTGGAAAATATGATGTGGGTTGTGAATATGGGGGGTCTTTATATAGTATTTGTGGTGATAGTTCGAATTATTGAATCAATCCAAAAATTGATATAAGCTTGATCTGATCTGATGGTTCAAATCAATTCCAAATAAGTATTTATAGGCTCTGATATTTTTAGGTTTTAATGAAAAATCAGATTTAAGGAAATTGAATCCAATAAAGTTTTCTTAAAACAAGATAGAAACACCAAAAAGTAAAAAATAAAATTACAAAGATTTAAGTAAGGAAACATACCTTCTAGATTGCTTAGAAATAATTTTCAATATAAATAAGGTTCTTCTTAAAGAACATAGATTCCAAAAAAATAGGTTTTGAAAAAAATTATTAAGGAAAGGAAAAATTTTAGGTTCCAAAAAAATATTCAATGAAATTTTTCAAAGAATAAAAAAATTTACTCTCCCTATCAAAATGAGTTTATTAATATAAGGATATAGGTTTTAACAAAAATTTAATATGGAATATTACCTTACGGTTATCAATTCTAACTTTTGTTTAATGTATTCAAACCTATCAGAGGGTAAAGATTTTATAAAAATGTTAGCAAGTTGATCTTGAATTCTGATAAATTGAAGAATGATATCTCTATTAAGTGTATGATTCCTAAAAAATTGATGCCTAATATCTATTTTCTTTTCACGAGAGTGATTTTTAGGGTTTTTTCTTAGGTAAATGGAACTTTTATTATCATAAAATATATGTGTTTTGGTAAAACTCATTCCATATTCTGTGATTTGTGTTGCATCCACAACAATTGAGCAAAACAACTTCCATCTGCTACATATTCAACTTCAGCAGTGGAAAGTGATACTGAGTGTTGCTTCTTGCAGGACCAAGAAACTAATGAATATCTTAATAAATAAAAAGTTCTGGATGTACTTTTCCTATCCATTCTATATCCACCAAAATTAGCATCTGAAAAAAAAAATTAAAATAAAATCATTTCTAGAAGAACAAAAAATTTCTACATTTGTGGTTCCCTTTAAATAGTGAAAAATTATTTTCACTGCTTTTAAATGAGATTATTTTGGATTATATTGATATCTTTCACATAATCATACTAAAAACATTAAGTCTGGATGACTAGCTATTAAGTATAATAAACTTCTTATCATATCTTGAAAATATGTTTGATCTACTGGTTTCAAAACTTCATCAAGATCAAAAGAGTTTGAGGTACAAATTGTAATACTTATACTTTTAGTGTTTTCATATCTATATTTCTTAATAAGATATTTAATATAATTATGTTGAGATATGTAAGTTCCTTCTGGTTTTTGAGAAATTTTAAAACTAAGGAAAAATGTTAACTCACCCGTCATACTCATTTCAAACTAAGATTTCATGAGATTTGAAAATGAATCAGTTAAATATTTCTGAGATGATACAAATTTAATGTCATCAACATAAATTTGAACAATTAAAATATTTTAAATTAAATCTTTTACAAGAATAACAATGTAACTTATACCAAAAATTTCTTCTTAAGCATTATATCTAAAATTTAATTTTCCTTCTTTCTTCTTGATAATATTTTCAAAGAATTTTTTGTTACTAATCATGTGCTGAGAACATCCACTATCCATGTACCTTGTATTGTTGTTTTAAATTACTTTATTTTTCTGAAAATAAAAAGTTAGACTTTCAGAATCCAAACTTTCTTAGATCCGGAATTGTTTAAAAGTAAAATCATAGGTAACCACATTTTCTTAGAAAATTAAGCTTTATGAAAACCTAAGGATTGAGTTTTATTTAAAGAACAATTTTTCTCCCAATGTTCACCACATTGACACTTAGTGAAAAAATGAGCACTTTGGGGAATGAAATAATTATGACTAAAGATAGGTTTTGAGTGAGTATAACCAAATCCAAAACTATTCCTAAGAAGAAGAATTTGTGAATACATTTTATCAAATTCTTTTCTTCAAGAAGTAGAATTTGATAAAAAATTATTTGAGGATAAAATTTCATATTTTAGTCTAATGACTAAATCCTTATCCTCATAGACATGGGTTTTAGAATTTGAGTTATTCTCTAAAACATTTTTCTTAATATTTTTAAGATCCTTAGAAAGTTTTCCTTTTCATAATTAACTTCCTTAAGGTTTTTAGATACATTTTCAAAATCAAGAGTTTTCTGATCAAGATCTTTAGAAAGATCGGATACTTATTTTGTTAAAACATAAATTCTATAATTTTATTTCTATAACTTCTTTTTTATCTTATAGTTCTCATTCTCAAGTAATTTAGAAAATCTAAAAACTTCTTCAACTGAAGGTAAGGTATTATCTTCTGATGAGGAATATTCTTCATCTGTAGATTCATAATATTCATCATTAGGAAAATTATAATTGAAAAAAATATTAGTTAAGGATTCAGAATTGTGTACCTTAGCCATAAGACAATGATTTTCAATAGGTAATCTGGCTATAAGACCAATATTCTTCTGACTAGAAGTTTCATATTCCGAGGATTCATCTAAAGAGTCACCACCACTGGAACTCTAGGTGTCATTAGATTTAAAAAATTTCTTAGCCTTATATTTATAGTACTTCTTTCTATTTCTTTTAGAATGCTTATCCTTTATATCTTTTCTCTTAAGTATAAGAAAATCAGGCCTGATGTGTCGAGCCCTTTTGCACTCATAACTAGTTACTTTATAATCATTCTTTTCCTTTCTATATTTCTTCTTATATATGTACTGAAAATATTTATTTCCCAAAATATTGTTCAACCTTTGATAAATATTGTAAAGTTCATTCTTAGATAGATCATTTTCACTTGTCTCAAATATAACAACACCTTTCTTAGCTTTAGTTCTAGTTACCTATTCTGGAGTATTGGATTTAGATGTAGTAGTAAAATAAATTCTTCCATTACCATTCTTTTTCTTATTAAAATCAGAATCTCTCTTCAATATTTTTTCATGATGATAAAGAGTTACAAGTAACTCATCAAGAGTGATGTTAGATACTTTAATGTTTTCATCAATAGCTATCATATTTTATTCCCACTCATTGGGAATAATATCAATTATCTTGTCCACAAAAGCATCATCATCAAGTCCTTTTTCTTCAATAGATTGAATAATGTTGATGATAGTCAAAAATCTTTTTTTTACTTTGCAAACAGTTTCTTCATAAGAAAATGTAAATCCATGACATTCATCTCTGAACATAGCTCTTCTAGTTTCTAACACTTTAGAAGTTACAAAATTTGTAACTTAAAGATTCTTAAAAATTATATTTTTATCTTTATAAGAAGATATTTGACTGTAGATATTTATGGTCATGGAACATAAAAGAGTATTTCATACCTTCTAGTTTAGTTAATATTCTTGTTCTTCCTGATTTGTGAAGGTTATTATTTCCTTGCCAGGAATCTTATAGTCTCTCGTTAGTATAAAAAAGTTATCCACATTGGTGTTGATAAAAAATATCTTCATCCTATCTCTCCATTACTCATAATCATTTCCATCAAAGATTGGTGGTCTAGTGGGATTTAAGTTGTCTATAGAACTGATATTCATTCTGGAAATTATATAACAAAATATCTTTTCCAAAAAACTGGTTAGTAGAAAAAGTTTATAAAAAAGAAAATATTTAAGAAAAACTTGAACAAGTAAAGATAAGTAAGAAAATTTGAGCAAAAAAATTTATATGTGAATATAATTATTTTAGAGACCTACTCAGATACCAATTGTAGGATCAAAATGAAGATGTAGATGCTAAATTACAATATGGGGTGAATTGTAGTTTTAAAAAAATAACCTTTTAAGAATAAAAGGAAATCTATATTTAACAAAGTTAAACAAGGTAATTTCACAAACCCTCTTTAGTTATAACTCAACAGGATAATTGGAAGAGCCCAAGTCCAATTTTAAAAAACCTAAACTTAAAAAAGTTAAACATAAGGAAACTTAAGCATTTTTTACTTAGAGAATTATTCTACCTTAAAGCGTATAGAATCTTATTTATATCAGAGTTAAAAAAGTATAATAAAGTATAATAAAATTATACTTTCTTTATTTAACAATATATAGTACAAATAAAACTTGTAACAACAAAAAAGTAAGAAAGTAAGAAATATTTTAACACAAAGAGAAGGGTATCCAACAACCTTGGATAAAGGTCTCTTGATTTATACTTTCAAGAAATTTTGTCTTACCCACACCAGGGTAAGCCCTCAATAAAAATATCGGAATTTGTCTTTCTATCCCTGAAAGACCTAGAACTTTAAGGTAGTCGAATCCTGTGTCTTCCTATCCCCAGAAGCCCTTGATTGTACACAACAACAATCAGAGTCGCACTAAGAAAGCTAAAAAAGTTGTTCACGGTTGAGCAAAATGTTCACATATTGCACAAGGCACAGGAGTCTCTCTCTCTAGAAATCACTTCATAGTATCACAACATGTAATCTCTAAATGTCTTGAACTCTTAAAATGGATGGAGTATTTATATAAAAAAAATTAACGGTTGGTTCCCTCTTACAATGGTCAAATTTTTCCTTAAATTTCAAAGGGACCTATACACTTGTCACTCAGACAATGGTTAATTTAAAATATATTACACAACATAAGGAAATATGAGAAACTGTGTTAAGAGTAAGAAACAAAAATATGTAAGGAAAAAAATATCATGTTTAAGAAACTAGGATATGTTATACTTGAAACAATATGTTAAGAAAGTAAAGTAACTTTAAAAAATATGAATAATCAAAATTTAGGGAAAATAGATATTCGGAGTCTGAATTATGAGGAATTTGGAATCTGAATTCTAATGAATTCAGAGTCTGAATTCTGAGGAATTGAGAATCTATTTTCTGATGAATTCAGATTCTGAATTTTGGGGAATTCAAAGTCTGAATTTTGATAAATTTGGAGTCTAAATTCTGGTGAATTCAAAATCTGAATTCTGAGGAATTCAGAGTCTGAATTCTGATGAATTTGGATTCTGAATTCTGAGGAATTTAAAATATGAATTTTGAAGAATTCAGAGTCTGAATTATAAATAATTCAGAGTCTAAATTCTGATGAATTCGAAGTCAGAATTTTGATGAATTTGGAGTTTGAATTCTGATGAATTTAGAGTCTGAATTTCAGAGAATTCAGAGTCACAAAAACTATTAGGTTCTAAGTTAGGTATGGATCTAAATTTTTTTTTAAGAAAAAAATGGTTAGACATGGTTTAAAAAAACATTAAATAATACATTGAAAGATAAGGTTAAAGATAAAACTTTTATTAAAGAAAGAAAATTTTCTTTAAGAAAATAATTCTTAGAGAAGGATAATTTTCCTTAAGAAATGTGTTTGTGATTTTCAAAATATAAAGGAATGGAAAAGTCATAAGGGAACTTATTAAATCAACATATATCATAGTTAATACCTTTATTCCTAACCAGAGGAAAGTAAAAATTGGAAAGGGTGATCTCAAATGCTCAGTAAGGTAAAATAAGAGAGATATTAATTATCACTTAAGTATAAAATGACAATAAATGTGTAAGAATATGATATTAACATTTTAAAAACATACCTAACAAATAATAGATCATAATCTTGAATCATTTCATAATTCTTGCAAGTTCATAAGTCATGAATCATAAAGGAATCATAAAACATGATCCATGAGAGCATAAAATTAGAAAAGACATAAGTTTGTGTCATACACATAAGAATAAAAAATCATTTCCTTAGTTTCCAAGGATGAATGACAATACAATCATAGTGGATTGGGTTCTCAACCCAAACCATCATATCCCTAATCAAGGTTCACCCCTCAAGACTAATTTAGTGGAAAAATACCCTTAATAAAATGGGTCTACTCCCCATTCTAGTATTTATTATCTCATGAGTTATCTATATTTACTCAATGTATTATAGGTCTATATAATTCTGAGACCATCCATAACATAATTAAAATCATAAATATGTGTCCCAAAAGATCATAAAACATTCATAATATTATAATCCTTGAATGGTAAAAAGGTTTCATAAACATTTCATCACAATATTTCCCATGGAAAAAATGGGTTTTATAAAGGTTCATCATAACATAATAAACATATAGGAATAATATAGGTTTAATAGAACCATAATTAAATCACAATCATTATAAGACATACAAAGAATGAAATTTTATAGAATCGTTAGATCATATCCCCATTAAATCATGAGTAACATCATAGGATTTTAGCATATAAAAAATCTTTTAAAAGATCACTTGGAATATTTCTTGAGAAAAATACCCTTTTAATTTTAAAATATCTTTGATAAAATCTAAAAAATTAAAAAAAAATTATAAAAAATTTTATTTGAATATAAAAATGTAAACTTATAAAGGGATATTCAATTATTTTATTCGTATTAACAAGGGTAAATATTTCTCAAGTAGTGTCTGTTAAAACAAAGATTCCTTTCACATTTTTTGATAAAAAGTCAAAAGTAATTCATTTGGAAAATGAAAAATAATTCCTTTGAAAAAAAATTAAAAAATTAAAAAATTTGTAAAAATGAATTTAAAAATCCATAGGATAATATTAAAAACATTATTTAAAATATTTTTAGAAATCATGTACATAGAAGAAAACGTATTTTTGATGGAAGAGAGAAAAAAATTTAGTTTTCCTTAAAAATGATCATTTGGTATTTTGAGTACTTATAGATAGGAAAATGAAAGGAAAACATGTAATCTATAAATATAAATATATGATAAAAAATTCATGAGTTTCATGATAGGTATATCATAAAATTTCAACATCAAAAACTTAATCATAAACAATCCTGATAAACAAAGAGATTGTAACATAAATCGCTTACCTCGTGTTCCAATTACTTTAAAAGTGGTCAAAACTTATGTATAATATATTTAAATTTATTATAAATATATAATATAATAATTTAAATACTTATAATATCATATATGATCCACTTATAACATTTCAACTCTCATTTATTAATAATTCTTTATTAAAATTGTTGTTTTTAGTTTTTAATTATTTTGTTTTACATGGAAGTTTCAGTTATTCATTTTCAGTTCATATAAATTGATCACTATTTCATCATCTAAAATATGTTAATTATGATATAAATATCAAATATATTCATTATATGTATATTTATAGTCATACATAAAAGGTAGATATGGGGAAATGAATTACACTATTCATGGAGACGGTCAGTCGTACATACACATGGATGTTGTTTTCATTTTTAAATTGATAGAATTAAAGAAAGGTAAATAATAATTAAACTTTAGAGGATATTTTTTATATCATATATATATATTCATATTCATTAAATCTATCCTTATTATCATCTATGTAAGTAGAAATGAAAAAATGTATTACATCACTTCGTGGAGGTGGTAGTCCATATATATGAATGAGTGGCATTATCATTTTCCAACGGATGGAAAGAAGATTGATTATGGTTATTACATCATAATAAAAATAATTCAGAATACTGAAGATACTGAATTAGTTATTTTATAATGGATTCCATGGATTTATATTAGGTAGAAGAAGAAATATAATAAAAGAGATCAGGTAAAACGATTACATCTTCTTCAGTTGGTATCCTCTAGAGTCCTCCTAAAAGACCATTTTAATGGTATTTTAAGAAGAAAAATACCTATTAATATTGTATAGGTATATTTATAACATAAATTGGTGGGTTTCAGTCAATATAGAGTGATCAAATGGTGTGAGTAATAGAGGACAAAAGATTCCCTTTTATAAGTGATGGGTGGGGAACTCTTGGAATTACTTATATTATTAAAGTTATAAAAATTAATTTTAATTTAAAAATGGAAAAAAATTTGTATAATTAAAATATAAGATGACTATAGGTGTAAATAATCCCATCTAATCAAATTTTTACTAGTTTAGGTGATGTTTTCACCCCTATCTCTTTGTTTTAACCCTCCGTTAACTCTTTTAACAATTACCATAATATCAAATTTATTTACTCATCAAGTGTGAAGAATATTATTGTAAAATGAAAAGTGATACATAAATAGATCATGGATGAATTTTTAAAAATTATCTCATTTACTTTCTGAATAATTTTTTTTATGAAATTTAAATTATTTAATAAAATATTGTTTATTATAAAATATTATGAATGTCATTTTGAGAATTATTCATTTACTTTGACATTAATGTCATCGAGATAGTTAAGGAATTTTTATATAAACCTTTCACACATATTTAATGTGTTTTATTTATCTAAAATATTCTTGCAAACTAATAATTCATCTATATATTATTACCATAAATATTTTCAAAATATTTTATTTTATTTTTCTATTAATTGAATAAATATTGTTTCAACATTGCATTATAATTTAAGGTAATAATTAAATAACTAAAAATTATAAATTAATTACCATTATAAAAAAATAATTTATACTTCAACAAAAAACCTAAAACTAAACTTATTCCATTTTATTCTTATGTAAAAAAACTATAGGTATTAAATTCAAGTGAGTAACATTTTGTATTTATTCTTTTCTTAAAATAATATAATAGTAATAATCATAGAAAATTGGGACCAAGTGTCAATATATTTGATACTTATATGTAAATGACAAAACTACACTCATAAAATAGAAAATTAAAGTGTTATAGAAATTTTAAAGCCTTACCACAATGTTTTGACCCCATTTTATGTGTTTTACCCTTACTAAGGTGACAAATATTTACCAAAGTTATAGTTCATAATGACCAAAAATAAAATGGTCTTATTTAATAAATTTGATTCAATTTACTATATATATAGAATCCATTTTCAAAGATAAAATTCATATAAGTAGTAAAATTTAATTTAAAACTATATCCAAATAATGTAATGAAAAGCAGTTTTCTAGAAAAATTGCTTTCTGGTGTATAAAAATTTTTATTCCAAATTACAACATTAAATTAAATCCAATTAAATTTATTGGATTATTCATAATATAAATGAAATAATTTTAATTTTAAAACATTTTAAAATAAAATGTAACTTTTTAAATTTCTAAAATTAAAATCATCTTTCAAGAAAAATCAGTATTTTTTCACTATTCATTGAAAATCATTCTTTTTAGAAAAATATCAAAAATTTAATATAATATAATTTTGACATGTTGATTTTAAAAATTAATATCTTTCCTTAAAGTACATTTTCTAAAAAATTTATAAAATAATTATATTATTTTCTCTCAAAAACAAAAATAAATGATTTTTATGGAAAAGTTGTATTTTTGAAGCATATAATGAATTTACTAAAAAAATAGTACTTATTTATCAATATATATATATTATCTAAACCATTTAAATAAATTTTTAAAAATTTGTTTATTTATATTCCTTATACTAATTTAACATCTAGTTTATACTGGTATACTAGATTACAATTCATTTAGACACATGGTTGTGTGTATTGAATGCTATTGGGGAAATTTAATTTATTTGAAAAAAATATATTTCATAAAATCTCAAGGTATTAAAAATTAGAAATTTATTGAGAGGAAAATAATTATGTTGTTGCATTTTGTAATTCATAAGGAGTTTTGAGTGGAAGTAGTGGGAACAAGTAACATACTTAATATTTAGAACTCCTTCAGCACTAGTTGATGAGAGACTATCAGAAGAAATTTTATTTTTAAAAGTATAGAAATTTAAATACTTCAATATTTTCAAAACATTATCATATATTCATGTGTCTAACAAATAAAGAAATAATATTGAAAAAAAATATCATGCATGTTTCTCCATAGGGTATAGAAATGAAGACTTTGGTTTTAGACTTTGGTATGATGAATATAAGAAAGTTTTTAAAAATTTTAATGTACTATTTAATGATAAAATATTATATAAATATCAAAATATGAAGGTTAATAGGTTGAAGATAAATATTCAACTTCATTTCAAGTTGATATGAATGGTGGTTCCAAAGAATCGCATGTTTTTTAATCTTTATATGTCTCTAAATCTAATGGATGGACTCATATTCTGGAAGGAATATTTGAGGAATATGAAAAAGGTTCATAATTTATCAAGAAGAAAAGATATCAGAAAGATTAGAAATTGGGGAAGCTTGATCTAAAGATTTAAAAAGAGAATTTTTATAAGGATATGTTCCAAAATTAATAATTTTATAAGTAGCTAAATCATAGTTTAATTTTTGAATATATTTTAAGGATTAGAAAACTGGTGAAGAGGTATAGAGCTTGTATAAGTTTCTTAATTTTAATGGATGTAGGAGAACCATATAGTCTATAAGAATAGGCAACTCTAGATGATTTTGGAAGGTGGGAGTTATAAATGTGGAGTTAGATTTTATATGAGTGAATAACACCTGGGAGATAATAGAACTACCATAATGAAAGATAGAACTTGATAAAAAGTGGGTATTTGGATTAAAATAAGAATCTAGTGGAAGGAAGAGATATAAAGTAAAGATTTTTTGAAGGGATTTCAGTATAATAAAGGGAATTAATCTTTTAAGATTTTATCTCTAATAGTGAAAAATAATATATCTGAATCATGTTAATTTTGGTTGCTTAAATAAATTTATATCTTTAAAAAATTGAGAAGAAGATAGATTTTATTCAAGGAGATTTGGGGGAAGAAATTTATATAAAGCAAACTGTTAGTTACATGTGGAATTAGAATTAAGAATTGGTGTGTAAACTAAGAATTATTTTTTGTGGATTCAAATGAGCACCAAGATGATGGAACTAAAAATTTTATTCCTTCATGGGTTAAAAGGGATTAATATAATGTTAATCTAATAATTTTTTTTATTAAAATAAGTTTAGTGGAAATGAATTCATTATCTTACTCTTGTACATTCAAGATATACTCTTAATAGGTAAAAAAATTCAAATAATTTGAAATTTAATAGAGTATATATTATAGTGAGATGAAAGATCTTGTAAATAAAAAAAGATCACAAACATGAGGATGGAACATGATTGGGAAACCAAATGCTTGGTTTTATCACAGAAGGATTACATTTTAAAGATTGTTGAAATATTCAGAATGAATAGATGAAAGATAGTTTCAACTACTCTGATTGGTCACTTCAAACTATCATATAAGTAGGCACTACAAGAATAAGAATAAAATAAATACATGGAAAAAGTTCCATATGCCTCAACAGTCTGAATTTTTATGTACGATATTTTGTCTACATGTCTAGATATTATTGATATAGTGGGAGTACTCATTTAGTTTATATAAAATATAGGAAAAGTTTATAGGGAATCTATTGAATGGATTATTTGGTATCTCAAAGGAATATAAGGAAAAACTCTTCATTTTAGAGATGATGATCTATTACTTATATTTTTTTATATAAACTTTGGGGGATATTTTGATTCTAGGAATAGTATAACTAAATATTATTACATGTTCAGAGGAATTGTGATAAGTTATTTATCCAAAAAAACACTTGGAAAATTCACTTTCTACAATGGAAGCAGAGTATGTGGATGTCCTGGAATAAAGTAAATATATTGTATGGTTTAGGCACTTAGTTGAAGAACATAAATTCAAATAGGTAAAAGTAATGTTATTCAGTGATATTCAGAGTGTGGTTCATTTGGCTTATGATCCTATGTTTAATTCAATAACTAAAAACATTGATCTGAAGTACCATTACTTTTGGAAGATGTTGTAATATGGTGGGTTGGAGTTATGGAAGGAATTTGAAAAAAAATACAATGGATATATTTACAAAGAGTTTGGTTCCAAAATTATTGATGAAATATTAATCCCCGGTATGACATGGGTGAATAGAATGAGATGGAGGAACATTATACAGAACCAAAGTTGAATGTGTTGCCAGATTTTTCTCTAAATTATTATTTATGTGGGTGATTATTGGGAATGGTAATCCTTTCTCAATTCATACAAAGTAGATGAATGGAAGGATTGCTTTTTGAAATTCTACACATCAGTGTATTTACAGCAATGAAAGTATTTTCCTTCAACATTCTGGAATGGGGTTTTTAGAAGAATGTGATTCATATGAATTTTCTTTGAGTAGGTAATGTTGTTCCATAAGTTTTATTTTTTATATCAAGAATATTGGGATGGTTTATTTTGATGTGGATATTGTTGGTTTACGATAGGTGGAGGTAAAATTCAAGATTAATATAGGATATCAGTGGTGAAAATAGTGTAATAGATGGAATCCTGAACTTTTCAAAGGTTGGTGCAACTGGATAACCATATGATAGCCTCTATATATAGGGTTTGGTCCACCTCTATATGTATGATCATTATAAACATTCTTGTGATGACTTTTATATTGTAACCCATAGTGACTCTTAATTTTTTATGTTTTAATGTTTTCTTTTAGTGAAATGAAATATTGTAAAGTTTCTCCCATGGATATAGGATATCTATTCTAAACCATATAAAATAAATGTATTTATTTTAATTGCTTAAATTTACTTTAAATTGCATGATTGTTGTATATGTTGGCGTGATTGAGGATGAATTGAGGTTCCTTAACTTAGGGTGGTGATTTAGGTGAATAAATTTTCCACTAAGTTCTATAATATTTTGTTGGGAGTGTTTCTTCTAGAATCGTATTCTACAAGGTGATTCTAGAATGACTACTTCCATTTCCTTTTTTGGAAGTACAATGTGGATGAAGGTATTCTCAAAAAATATAACATCATATATATATAATCATGATGCAATTTGAAAATTTTATTTCACTAATTAAATTAGATAATTTAAGGATGTTATTGGGCATAATGGGTTTTATAGAGAATATGACATAATGGAATAATAAAATTTTGAATAATTAATGTCATGGAATTACACTCATGAGACCAATAAATACCCACCCCATATTCAAATATCTAATAATAAACAATATTTATTCTATATTTAGTTTTTTATTATTAAGTATCTTTCATATATTTTTCATTTATCTTAAACATTTTTAGTGGTTCAAAGTGTTAGTTTTAAGGTAAGATGTTAATTAAATGTATGGTTTCTATTCCTCTCCATCCCTTTTGTTATGAACATATTTTGTTAAAATATTTATTCATTTTTCATTTCATATGATATTGTCGTTATAATATATTATATTATCATATCCTTAATTTATTTTTCATAAGGTATTGTTCATTCACTCTCATTATATAATTTTCTTAAGTCAGTACAATACTGATGTAAATAATTCCTAATCCTCTTCTTTTTTCCAAATGATATGTTTTGTTAAAAAACTATTTTATAATCCTTATTTGCATGATTTCATGACTATTATTATTTTTTATGATCATTCCATTAGTCTTTTATCCAGGATTAATCATCTATTGACTCTCATTATACTATTTTTTATTGATAAAATATGTAACAGTAAAATATTCCTATTAATTTATCTTTAATTTCATTTTTGTTTAGTTTTTTATAAAAAAAATTAAACCATCATTTCCGATTATTAAAAAAAATTATATATTTTATATAATAATCATTTAGATATATTATCAATGTTATATTACCCATTTCATCTCATTATTCCCTACTTATAATCTATTAATACACCAAAATGGTCCAATGAACCAAGATCTAATACCCAAGATCAACAAAATTTGAGATGATATGGAAATTAAACACATTTAAATGGATTTTTCCATATCATATTTTCTATTTAATTCATAAATATAATTATTATTTTAAGTTTTCAACTAATACATTCCAATGTACTTCGATAATAATAAAAAAATTATAATTACTAACTTCTATGTATTTAAAAATGAATGTTGAGGGTATGTAGTTCGAATGGGTATTTACATATAATTTAGGTAGTCACTCATCTTATATGACATTCTATATCAAGATCATATGTCATGCTCATTCTTTAATGGGTCCTTATAACACCCTAAATTTTTTATGAATTTTTTTTGAATAAATTAAAAATATATGATGGATTGCACTGTATGCAACACCAAGTTAATATTTCACTACATGAAACACTTATTTTAGCATGTGGTTCATGAAAATCTGAGGTTGTCTTTTGTTACATGCCATACCATGTTTATATTTCATTACACGTGGCACCGAGCTGAGCCTGCATTAAACGCAAATATGAGTTTAAACAAAACCTAACATATTATTAAAATATTATTATAGTTATCACCTAACCGTTTGAATGGATATTTTGAAAAGTATTAACTAAATTATGAAAATATGGTTTACACATAAATTATTCTATGGTCAATTAATTATAAATTAAATTAAAACCCTTTTGAAAATAAAAGGATATATTTTTCTGAAACACTATTTTTATGTGCACAAGTGTGTTTTATATCAATAAATTAACCAAATAACTTTTAGATAATGATATTAATGAAATTTATCAATTATATATTCAATAAACTATATAAAATTCATCTTATGTGTTTTTTATACAAGAGATAAGAATAAATCCAATCTTACTCAAAAAAATGTATTTTTCTAAAAGGAATTTTTACCGCCTTTTAATAGACCATATATTTTAAATATAATTTTTGACACTTTCATAAATTATTTTTGAAAAAATAAAATTAATACTTTAAATTGGAACATTAAAATTTTATTAGGGTGAATTTTTTGGTTATGAAAAGATTTATTTTTTTGATGAATAATTAAAAATACTTAATTTTAATTGAAAACTGCCTTTTGTTTGAATTATTTCTATAGTTAAATTATATTATAATTTAGTTTTAAAGTATAATTAGTTCATTTATTAATATTATAATCCAATTTAGTTCATTTTAATCAATTTCATATTTAAATTCTATATAAAAAATTTTCAAACAATTGAACATTTTCACTTTAAAACCTCATTGTCTCATCCCGTCTATGGGATTACTTTTAAATTAATGTCTATAAATTATGTGATTGAAATTTAGAAAAATTGATTTAATATTATTAATAAGTACTATTTATAATTTTTAATAATTATAACTTAATTTTTGACCAAAATTATTAGTAAAAATAGTTAAAATTAATCACAATGATTAAGAGAAAAAATGTGTTTACCAATGGACTAATCTTTAAACATAAGAGGAAAATGACCTAGAAACTTTTCCAAAACCCATTTTATGTCCATATTTTAAACATATACCCTCTTGGATCAAATTTAGTTCATTATTAGAGGAACCTAAGATAAGATAGACCTCCTAATATTGTTTACTTTTTGGTATTTTCAAGTTTACCACTCACCTTGATTATAAAAGGCCACCACCTCTCCCCCTCTATTCACATATCTCAAGCCATTTGGATCATCCAAGACCTGTGAAAATATCTTCCTAATATCCCTAAAATCATACTTTAAGATTTTATGTGGTGATAAATCCAATCAAGTAAGTCCTTTGGTGAGAACCAAAATTAAATACCCAAAAAAGAGGTGATGTTCATCAATAAAAGTTATTGTTTAGGTTACTACCTACAACTTCACACACTTCCATCAAATGGAATATGAAATCATATTTCATGTGTGTGGAAGACTACCGCCTCGCGAACCGATGTTGTTTTTTCTTCTGTTACCACATTTCAAGGTTGTAATAATTATGTATTAATAGTTTATATATGATTTTTATGATTTTTATGATGTTATTATGATTCTAGAATTTTTATATCACACATACCTTCATGCTTTCCATTTTTTGGGAATATAATAATGTCATTCATGTGTATGACGGACTACCACTGTGGGATGAAATGTGATTAGTTAATGCTTTACATGGAATGTATTAAGTATTATTTTAATAAAAAAATTATATATATGACATAAAAATGATTCTGAAATGATAATATATCATATTCATTTTTTTAATCTGATTAGAAAATAAAAATATCGTTCTTGCATACGTAGATACTAACATCTCCATATACAGTGTATCTCATTTCCTATTTATATATTCAATATATTAATATAAATATATATGATGAATATATATATATATATATATGATATTTATCTCTATTTCATGGGGTTTACATTTTAAAAGTTACAAAATCAGTAAAGGATTTGTGTGTCAATTTTCCTTCTTTGAGATGTATGTTATGATACAAACTAATATAATTTCATGGAATGTATATACATCCTATTTGACATATAATATAATTAATTTCCCTATAATTGTGATATTTTAAGTTCCATTTTATTTTATTCCTTTATGGGGATTAGGATTCAATGTTACCAAAGTCATAAAGATTTATTCTACAATCTCATCATTTATGAGGATTTTTTATGATTAATTCCTAAATGATAAAATATCATGATCTACCTCTCATGGTTTCTCATTAAGTTTCTTATCCTCTGGTTATTAATGATATCTTAAATTGATGGTACCATTTTTCACCTCTTTGGTACTTATGATAATTAAGAAAATATTTTCAATAAAATCCAACTTTATTCCTCTCTTCGATCAGAAATATATTTTATTCAAAAAACAATATTTTCAAAAATATTTTAAAATGATATTTTAAGATAATTTTCAAGTGAAATGATTTTAATAAATTTTTTATGTTTAAAAAGTGTATTAAATGATTTTCAAATATTCCTTTATAAATTTTAAAATACATTTTCAAAGAAAAGGGTTTATTAAAAAGTTTTTATGTTTTACAAAGAGTTTTAAAAGAAGAAAGTATATTTTTCTCAAAAAAAATTAAATGGTTTTTAAATATTACTTTATATGTTTTAAAAGAAATTTATTTTGAAATTTTTTTATGTTTTAAAATTTTATTTTAAAATAAAAAGTATTTTTAAAAATTTTTTATGTTTTAAAAATTGAATTTCAAAGAAAAGTATTTTTTAAAATGTTTTATGCTTTAAAAGCTTGTTTTCAAAGAAAAAAAATTTCCTCAATAATTACACTAATGGAATTTCAAAATCCTTCTCTATCTAAGATGACATATTGTGATATATTTTATTCTTTACTAGGGAAATAATCCACATATTCCCTTTTTATTCTTTATTTTAATGGTTTATGTTTAAGATGACAAGTTATTTATGAAACCTATTTCTCTTCTAAGGGTTTTACCATGATAAAATACTTATGAAAACCAATTTTTTCATGGGTTATACTTTAATGAAATGATTATGAAACTTGTCTCTTTTCCATAGGTTATGATATGATGACATGTTTATGATACCAATTTCATTTCATGGGTTATGATTGGATGAATTTTTATGATCTTGTGAAATTCATATGTATGATTTCACTACATGAAAAGTGGTACCTATATCTACCTCCAACGCATTTAGTAAATATTTATATCTCATGAGATAGACATGACTAGAATAAGAAGTGAAATTGGTTCAGTAGTACAAGGTTGGAATGGGAAGTGAACTTGGTTTAGTAATGCAGGGATGGAATGGGGAGTGAACTCAGTTTAGTAATACAGGGATGGAATAGGGTGTGAACCCAGTTCAGTAAAGGACTTTGTCAGCTATATAGTCTTTTCAATGAGCCTTGACTAATATGGAAATTATTGTCTATGCTTATGTGTATGCAAAAATTTCATGTCTTATTCTCTCTTGGAACATGTTCTTTGATTCCCTTATGATTCATGTCTTATAAACTACCAATATTTATTCCATGACTATTTATTATGATCTTTAATGTGAAGGTTATGATATTTTAATGTAAATATAATGTTCTTATACTCTTATTCTCATGATTATGCTTACATATCTCCCTAGTTTACCCTTACTGATCATCTGATCTAACCCTTTCTTATGTTTCCTTTCCCCATGTTATGAAGATTTGTATTATGTATTATGTTTCTAAAAAGGGAGTTGGTCATGGAGAACCTAGTGGAAGATAATGTATCTCACTTATCACTACTACAAATATGGCTTTTATCAGCACTAAAAATGGCCATTAAAAGCGCTAGAAAAAGCGCTGATAATGCTGGCGAAGATAAAGTGGGGGTCCCCTTTATCAGTGCTCCAAAAAGCGCTGATAAAGACCTTTTTTATCAACACTAAAAAAAGCGCTGATAAAAGGGGTCTTTTATCAGTGCTAAAACGACGCGCTGATAAAAGGGTCTTTTACCAGCGCTTTATTTTTAGCTCTGATAAAAGACCTCTTTTATCACCGCTTTTTTTGAGCACTGATAAAAAAATAAAAAAAAATACTACCAATATCGTGGGGGGGATTTTTACAGCGCTTAAGCCCCCCTTTATCAGTGCTTTCCTGCACATTCAGTGCCCGCCCAGACCGCCTACACCCTTTATCAGCTCTATCCCTTTAAATCGCCCTTGCGTGCGTGCCCTTTCCTCCACCCGGATTTGATCTCGAGACCTCCCCCATGCACACCTAAAGCCTTTTCCACTACCCTATATTGATTTGTTCTCTTATTCATGATATATTTATTTATATATATATATATTTCGTTATATTTATCCATACAGTAATATATATTTACAATAATATATATAGTTATATTAATATATATATATATAGTTATATTAATATATATATATATATAGTTATATTAATATATATATATATAGTTATATTAATATATATATATAGTTATATTAATATATAGTAGTTATATAAATATTAATATATTGGTATTTTAAATAAAATGGATATTAGTTATTATTTAGATAAATCTAGTATATTTTATATGTAAATATGTTTAATTATTTATTTAAAAAAATTAATTTTTAGGTGTGAATACATAAAAAATATGTACATATAGTTATATATTTGATTATAAATAGAAGTGCATTATAAAAAATGATAAAATTTCAAAGACATAATATCAATATGAATGTAATACCTTGGAATAAATTCAGTCCCCACCAAAAAAAATCCAATAATACCCCCTTAAACGAGGCTAAAAATCCACAAAATGTTAAAAAATCTCGGTACCCCAACTAAAAACTCTGTTTTGGAGGCCTTCCGGGCCTCTTTTGGACTCTAAAAACGCTTGAACGAGGTCTTCCTGAGTCACAATGACGTAGATCTCATCGCAGGCTTCAATTTGATATGTGGTAGAGCTCAAACGGACACCCGGATCAAAAGTTATGGTCGTTTGAAGTTTGAGTTGCGTTTTCAACATATTTTGGATCTTTTCTTTATTTTTTTTATTTTTTTTATTCTTAAAATTGTTATTAAATGACTATTACTCCATAATAATTATCAAATTATTAATTAAAAATGTTTTTTTAATTTTTTAAGAATCCATTTTCACTGAATATCTAATATATTAAGTATATTAAGTGTAAATGTACATTTATACTTATCTAAAATATATTTAAAAATTATATATTATACTTATATCAATATAAATATATAACTATATTTATATATTAATATATTTTTTAAAATTTTTTTTTTGAAGTCGACCATTTATCACCGCTTTTAAAAAAAGCGCTGATAAAGACCCCCCCCTATCAGCGCTAAAAAAAGCGTTGATAAAGGGGTACTTTTATCAGCGCTTTTTTGAGCGCTGATAAAGCCCCCCCCCCTTATCAGCGCTTTTTCATTAGCGCTGATAAAGGGGTGGCGTTGGCCTTGCCTAGTTTTTTGGTAGTGTATATACTAGGGTTTATGTCTCTATGTTTCTAAAGGCACTAAAAATATCCATCCTTTGGGTCTGTGTTTGTGTAATGTAATGAATATTACACAAAATTGATGTAATGTATCTATATGATAATTTTGGGTCACTTTAGTTGGTATCAGAGAGAATTTTTTGGAATCCTTTGGAAACTAGGATGAGAAAACTTTAATGATATCCATAGGTATATTTCAAAGTATATGACTAGGGATGTATCTAATAATAAGTCTAAGTATTAGTTAAAGTATAAGAAAATGTCTTGTAATTTTAGTAAAGTATAGAGAATGTGGTGTCCTAGAAACACATCCCTTTCTAGATACTACAAGTGGATGTGGCTTTAGAATATATGAACCTTTGGGTAACAACCAAGAAAACATTGTATTGAGATAGATTCAATCAGCAACTGATGTACAACAATGGGACTTACTACACACCTTATTCTTTAATCTATGACACCCTAGGTTTATCCTAGGTTATTCATAGTCATATTCTATTTAAATTCTTCATTATAGTTCGTTAAGACTTTGTTAATTTCCAAATTATTTTTCATGATTATGCGGTTTTCCTCTATGATAAGTGTTGCTCACACTATGTTTTCTTGTTGTAATCAATGGTGGGAACCAGAAAGAACTGGGTTAATGTTGAAAGTGATGTAAAATTTATTGATGAGCATCCAATAGGGTTAATGATCAGAGAAAAGGCTGTTGGGATTATGCCTAATCAGTTTTCACAGAACATGATTAAAAATATATACCTTAACTAAATGTCAGACATACAAAATAAGATATGTAAAGTGTTTACTGAAATTTTGGTTAGTGGAGACCATGGAATAAATAAGATTAAATTTCTTATTTGTCAAGAATATCGTAATAAGAACTCTAGGTAATGTCTCAAAGGGGAAATAATATTTTTTGACTGTGGAAAAGAAGGACACAAAATAAGTAACTACAATTAGAAAATAAAAAATTTTGTTAACGCAAATGATGAGAATAATGGTATCCCTAAGATATCATAGAATGCTGAGTGATTTACATTTTTAAATTAGGGTAATTATGAAAATCAATATCCTTGGGGAAAAGTTTGTGAAGAAATTTAGAATAGTGGTATGAGTAAATTTTATACTGTTGATGATGAAGAGACTGTGATTGACATATGAAAGGAAATAGGTATTAAGGTAGAATATGAGGAATCTTAGTTAATTTCTTAAGGATGAGAAGGCATAATTAAAATTTTTAGTTTTTTTATTTAAGAATTATGAATTGTGAAATATATAAGGATTTTTTAGTATAATTTTTTCATTAAGTATTTTGAATGGTAATGATGGCCTAGAAAAGTGATTTAATGGAAATGTTATATTTTATGGAAAAACATGATTAAGGGAAGTTAGACCTTAATATGTTTCTGATGTTGATAAAATGGTGTTTAGTTTGGATAAAGATAAATTGGATCAGAACAAAGTAAATTGGATGGTACTGATTACCCTGGAATAGATTAATGACTTGTTGAAAAATTGTTTTATGCTTCCATTAATGAAGTTTACATCATTTTTGTATTTAAATAATATATCCAATAATCTAGGTTCTTTTTAAGGAATGAAGGATCTTTTATGTTTTCAATAAGGTTTTTTTTTAATTCATGTTATTACCATGTTTCAAGAGAATATAAGATAAAGGTAATCATATGTTTGGTATGTGACAATCAAGAACTACTTTATGATATACAGGGGATCAATGTTAAGCTAATTTTTATCAATTTAGTGAATTGAAATTTTTATATTTTCATCATTTATAAGGTTTAAAAATTTTACCATTTATAAAAAGGTTTATGTTGAACTTTGAATGAGGTTTTAGAGATTAATGTTTTTCAATATGAATATTTATGAATATTGGATAACATGTACTAACCATTTTTTTGTGATGATAACATATCATTCTATTTATGGATCTTATGATCCATTATTTCTTTAGACACACAAAAAACCACTTTTAATTCTTGGAGTAAGAGATAAAGTGAAAATTGATAAATGAATAACCGATGGATGAGATTGTTCTCAAGTAAGTATATCTCCTTGTGAAAATTATTCAACTTTAGAAAAGGATCTTGGAACAGCAATGTTATCCTAGTACCTTCATTTCTGATGAATCAGATTTTCCATTAGATCATCAAATATTTATGGTTATTTTATTGTTAACTTTATTTGGATAACCTATTTTTTTATGACCAGTGATCTCGATCACTCTCTAAAATTATTTACTCTTTTCTTCCATGTCCAAATATTCACTTCCCACATATATTCTCCTATGTAGAAACATAGTTATGAGTTACTTTGGGTAAACATTTTGTTTCCAAATTTCCATTTTTAAAGGAAGTTTTAGTATTCATTTTTATGATGTGGTTTTATATTAAAGTATCTTTAAATTATTAAAATATTTATGACATAGATTAATTTGGGTGGGGGATTCATTTTAAGGGGGTAGAATAAAACACCCTGGTCTTTTATTTATTTTTTCAAATAAATAATAATTATTTGATGGATTGAATTATAAACAACACCAAGTTAATATTTCACTAAATGAAAAATTTATTTTATCATTTGGTACATGAAACAGTAAGTTTCTATTTTGTTACACATAATACCAAATTTATATTTCAATATACACAACAACGATCTTATTTTGTGTTACACGCAATTCTGAGTTTAAATAAAATGTGACATATTATTAAAATAGTATTATAGTTATCACTAAGCCATTAGAATGGTGGGTATAAAAATTATTAACTAAATTATAAAAATATTTTTTATACATAAAATATTTGGTGACCAATTAATTATAAATAAAAGTAAAACCCTTTTTAAAATGAAAAGAAAATCTGTTTTCGAAAAAATATTTTTATGCGCACAAGTTTGTTTCAAATCAATAAATTAACTAAATAACTTTTGGTTAATGATTTTAATTAAATGTATATATCATATATTCAATCAACTATTTAACATTAATATTTTGTGTTTTCTAAACAATAGATAATAATAAATCTAGTCTTATACATAAGAAAAGATATATTTTTCTAAAAGGTAGTATTACCACCTTTTAATGGTGCACATAATTTTAATATAATTTTTGAAGATTTCATAAAAAATTTAAAAAATAAAATTCATTTTTTAAATTATAATTTCAAAATTATCTTAGGGTTATTTTTTTATTTTTATGAAAATATTCATTTTTAATGAATAGTAAAAATACTTAATTTTAATTGAAAATTGATTTTTTGTTTGAATTATTTATATAGTTAAGTAATATTATAAATTGGTTTTAAAGTATAATTAGTTTATTTATACATATATTAATCCAATTTATGTCACTGTAATCAATTTTATATTTAAATTGTATATAAAAAACTTTAAACTTTTGAACATTTTCACTTTAAAAACACGTTGTCTCGTCCCGTCTGTGGGATTAATTTTAAATTAATTTCTTCCTATTATGTGATTGAAATTTATAAAAATGGATTAAATATTTAAAATAATAATAATTTATAATGTATAATAAGTCCAAATTAATATTTTACCAAAATTATTAGTGAAAACATTTAAAATTAATCGTAGTAATTAAGTAAAAAATGATCTTACCAAGATACTAAACATTAAATTTTAAGGGAAATGGCTTAAAAACTTTTCCAAACACTATTTTATTGAAACATTTAGAACATATCCCATATTTTATAAAATTTAGTTCATTATTGGAGGAACATGAGGTAAGAGAGACTTCTCAATAGTGTTTACTTTTTGGTATTTACAAGTTTTCCACTCACCTCCCTTATAAAAGGTCACCACCTCTCCCCCTCTCTTCACACATCTCAAGCACATTGGATAGGACAGTACCTGTCTAAATATATTCCCAAATTCTCTCCATTTATCCCATAATACTTCCTTTTATATTAAATCCAACCAAGGAAGTCCTTTGGTGAAAACTAAAAGAAGGTTCCTGAAGAATTGGAAGTGTTCATCAAAAATGTTTTTGTTTTATTTATTCCTAAAAACCCTTTAATTATTTTTATATCCTGATTATATAATAACCTTATTATCTTAAATATACTTATATTTTTTATATTAAGGTTATGACCTAAAAAAATACACACTTCCATCAAATGGGATACACGAACATCATTTGTGTGTACAGCGTATTATAGCCTTGTGAACCAATGTCGTTAAATCTTCTATTACCACCTTTCAAGGTTGGGAATAATGATATATTTATATTTTATATAATATATTTATAATTTTTATGATTTTATTATGATTCTTTAATTTTATATGGCACATACCTTTACTCTTTCCATTTTTTGGGAATATGATAATGTTATTCGTGTGTACAGTGGACTACCGTCTCCATGAACAGTGTATCTCATTTCCTATTTATATATTTTATATATATTTTGAAATATATATATATAATTAATATATATATATATGTTATTTATAACATGTTTCACATTCTTTATATTATTAAATCGTGATCGAAGTAAGATGACCAAGAATAGAAAGTCAAAACATGTACGAAAAACTAAGCAGTTATTACCTGAAACATAACTTTAATATGGGATTGTTAATAAAAGAGTAATATAGAGTCATAAGTAAATCATATATGATATTATATATATATATATGGTTCTTTAATATATTTATAATAAACTTATATTTATTATATTGTTGGTTTGAATGAGTGTGATGAGAGTCAAGACTTCAGGTAAGGAATTTTTTTCTCGTTTCTTACTTTTGTGAGACACATAATATATTCACCACCTATTTCTTCTTATGTGGTGTATATACTTTCCATGAATTTATTTTATGGTTCTTATACTAAAATTTATTGGTATTTACGTATACACTTTAGTATCTCTCTTTTATGGTGTTTACAGTTTAAAATTTCACAAATCAGTAAAGGAGTTTTGTTTCAATTTTCCTTCTTTGGGATGTATGTTATAATATAATCCTATATTTGTTCATTACCTTTGACATGTAATATCATGAATTTATCTATCCTCAGTATATTTTATGTTCTATTTTATTTTATTCCTTTATCAAGATAATGATTTAATTTTACAAAATTCATTAAGATTTATGTTACAATATCATCATTTATCGGGATTATTTATGATTAAGTCCTAGAAGTTGAAATATAATGATCTAAATCTTAATATTTCTCCTAAATTTTATTATACTATGGTTATTCATGTTATTTTCAAGTAATGGGACCATTTTTCCACTCTTTAATACTTAATATAATTATGAAAAACAATTTAATATAATTCGACTTTATTCCTCACTTTAGCACTAAATCTATTTCATTCAAAAAACCATATTTTCTAAATATGTTTTCAAAAATGTTTTTGAATGATCCTTTAATATCATTTTAAAGGAAAATGGTTTTAAAAAAATATGTTTAAAAAAGTTAAATTATTTTCAAATCATCCTTTATAAGTTTTTAAATTCAATTTCAAAGAAAAATAGATTTCAAATTGTTTTATGTTTTAAAAAGTGTTTATCAAAGCTGAAAGGATATTTTTCTTAAGAAAATTTTTAAATGATTTTTAAAGATTAATTTTTATGTTTTAAATGTGGTTTTAAAATAAAATTATATTTAAAAAGGTATATTTTTTAAAATATTATTTTCAATAAAAAATATTTTCCAAAAAAATTTGTGTTTTAAAATTTTATTTTCAAAGAAAATGATTTTTTAAAATGTTTTATGTTTTAAAAACTAATTTTTAAATAAATGATTATTTCATCAAGAAATTCTCCATGATATATTTCAAAATACTTCTCCATCTAAGATGACATCCATTGATATAGTATTTTCTTTACTGGGGATATGATCCAGGGACACCATTCTTATTCTTTATTTGAATGGTTCATGTTTAAGATGGAAAGTTGTTTAAAAATCATGTTTCTATTCCATGGGTTATACCATCATAAAACACTTATGAAACAAGCTTCGTTTCATGGTTTATTCTATGATGAAATGATTATGAAACATGTCACTTTTCCAAAGATTATGATATAATGAAATGTTTATGATATTCATTTCATTTCATGGGTTATGATATGATGAATTTTTATGATCTTATGGAACACATATGTATAATTTCATTATTTGATATGTGGGACCTATATATTCCTCTAAAGAAATGGGTGAGGATTTATATATCATGATATATACACTACTAGAAAAATAAATGAACTTGGTTCAGTAATACAGGGTTGGACTAAGAAGTGAACTCGGTTTGGTAATACAGGGCTATAATAGGAAGTGAATTTGTTTCGGTAATGTAAGGTTGTAATGGGGTGTGATAAAGATTTATTAAATGAATTTTTACATTATTATAGTCATGGAAGTGATCCTTGATTAATATACAAATAATTTTATATTCTTATGTGTATGCCACAGATTCCATGGCATATGCTCTCTTGGCTCATGTTCTTTGATTCCCTTATGATTCATGTATTATAAACTTATAATATTTATTCCATGACTCTTAATTATGATCTTTGATAAGAAGTTTATGATCTTATATTGTTAAAATCATGTTCTCGACCCTTATTCTTATGACCATGCTTACATATCTCTATTTTTTACCCCTAATGAGTATTTGAGCTCACCCTTTCTTATATTTCCATTCCATGGGTTCTGAAGATATTTATTATTTATTATTTTTCTAAGAAGGGTTTTAGTCATGGAAAACCTATTGGGAGATAATATATCTCATTTATATACTAGGGTTTATGTTTCCATATTTCCAAAGGCGCTAAACTAATATGGTCTTTGGGTGTGTGTTTATGTAATGTAATGAATATTCCATAAAAATGATGTAATGCCTCTGTATGAGAAGCTTGGGTTTCTATAGTCCTAGATATAACTGTATCCTTTTTATCTTCTTTTATAGTGATAAATTTAAATATTACATTGAGAATATATTCATACGATCCTTTTTAAAACATATTTTAGAGGTTACCATTCGCATAAACCCTATACATTGAGTAATATATACTTCTATATTCTGATTAATTGGTTTTCACCTAGAAATAGTTATATTTCATTAAATGGGGATTTATAATATAAAAATTTACCCTTATTACTTGTGAGTTAAAATTATAATCAGATATTCATTATGAATGTGTTATGTTTATGCTCTGGTGAATTTACATTATAATTTATGAATTATACATTATAGGTTTTATTCAATGGGTTGGACTAGTTACATATCCCTGTAATGAATTTGGAAATGTTTCTACTCTAGAGATATAATATATATGTAAATATTAAGATACCGTGGTTTTGGAAGGTTCCCTTTCCATCATATATATTTTGATACCATGAAATTAGATTATAGACTTGTGGTAGGAGGTCTTTGACCATAAATTTATGATATACCAGTTGTAATGCATTACTTGTGTGTATTTTTTATATATGTATCATTATCCCTATTGTTATTTATGTATAAAATGTTTTTTTAAATGGTATCTTCATCAATATGATTCCATACTTATTTTTTACCTTACTGAGTACATAAGTAGACCATTTAATTTCTTTCCCAAATACCCAAGAAAGAAAGTATATTTCAAAAGATAGATCAACTATGTACTAAAGGCTATATCTATAATTTGTAATATAAATGTTAGTGTGTTAATTTTATTTTATTTTGAATTTTTTCCCAAATTTAGTGGACATAATAATTCTTGAAATAATTTAAATATTTTAATTTTACATGTTTTATCAGAAATTTATATAATAAAATCACCAGATCCGGGTGGGTGTGTTCAGGGGTTCTAAAACTTGTACTGCCTTTATACACTCAAAATTTGTTAATATTAATTTTTAATTCTAATTATACACAATATTTTATTTTTTTCATGCTTTCAAGGAATATCAAATAACCTATTAAGAAATTAAGAAATGAGTTGTCCATTATAACACCAAGCATAATTTTAATTGAACCAAAAAATATTTTTTGGGGTCATTATATTAGAATATTTGGGTATTACTTAGTTGAAATTATTTCATCATACCGAATATGGAATTTTATATAATTTTGGGAATTGATTGACTCTGAATTTATAGATCTCCAAGTAAATTACCTCAACATTTATGTTTCAATTCTTTAGGAGGGTATAGAAATACATATATTTAGAGGTTATATTATCTTCCTTAATTATTTTAGGAACCACACTATATAAACCATATTATGGAAATTCTTTTATTTTATCTATGTAATACAAAAATAATAGCTAATGAGTATATAATAATTTAACATATAACCATTTTAAAAAAATGATGCTATATTAATGAATAAATTAAAAAAAATCCCTACATAAAATAAATTATTTAATTATTAACCTTATTTTAGATGAAAACCATATTTTCTTGATTCATTATTGAATGGATCTGGTATAGTTAGGATAAAAAATAAAAAAAAATATAATATGTGATAAAGGATTGATTTAAAATATTCTTTCACCATAGGGATCATTTATCTTATTTTTTTAAAGAAAGATGAATCAATAATGCTTTGAATTGATAATGAATTAGTTCCCACTAACTTGATTTGATGATTTTTATATAAAATTAATGGGGGTAAATATTTTTTGATGATTTATATTTGTTTAGGGTTTATAGATTATTGGTGAAGAAAGGTGATTTACCAATGAGAAATATGCGTACAAGGTATTGACATTATGAATTCATAGTTATTCTATATGTGTTATCAAATTCACCCTCTATATTTATTTATTAAATGATTATTATTTTCCAAAATTAAATAGATAAATTTATAGTTATATTTTTCAATGAAAATATTATATATTCTACTAGTCATAATGAGTATGAAACCTATTTATGGATTTTCCTTAAATTAAGAAGAAAAAATAAATAATTTGTTAAAATTGAAAAGTATGAATTTTTATTATAATAAAGTGTAACCCTTAATCACATGGTTTCCAAGGATGATGTATTTATTGAATCATAAAAGACATAGGTGGTTAAACAAAAAAAGTAACTAACTATTATAGTGGAAACATTTAGTTTTTGTAACGAACTAGCCCAGTTCGACCAAACACGTCGCTCGATCTAGCTCGCTACAAGGCCTCAAGAATGCCTCCCCGAATAGAAGAGGCCACCAAAAAGTGGTGAGGGTATAAAAGATATAGTAGGGAGACTATACCATCTTGTCATAGTGTAATAATAGTGTAAATAACCAAATCATCCACAAGCATAAACATCATAGTACACATAATTAATAACTAAAATAGAATCATGTTATAATAAAGAATTGTAGAAAACTTTCATATAGACTAACAAACATAAAAAACAAAAAACATATGGTCTACCACTAGTCCAAACACATATAAAAAATAAAAAACTGAAAATAATAATAAATTAGGATCTACTACCAACATCGACCCAAAGCACATACCCAGTCTCTATGATGCTCGAGCTACACCAGCTTGATCCTAAGACTCAACATGAGCAGCTCCACTCGATCCAACAACACTAGGCCTTGACCCATCCATTGTGTAACCTATGATCTAACCTGAAATAAAAATTTAGTTCTTCATGCACACTAAGGTGCATGTACAAAGGGTGAGTAATAAATCACATTAGGCAACCCCCAATGGTGAACATATAATGTTTTTTCATAAAAAGTGCATGCACATGTTATATACCCATCCTAGATGAATCTAACAAAAGATGAAACAAAAAAAATTATAAAATAAATGGTGTAAAATAAAAAATAGGAAAAAATAAACCACAGGTTCTATCCTAAAACCCAAGGTAAATCTACCCCTACTCAGGACCCTACCATTGGAATTCGAAAATTTCACTTGTACAGTCACAACATTAAGTGAATCTTTCTAAACAAAAAGGAGCTCCAAAGTCTATCATAGTTAAAGACACAAATTTTGGACATTAGGATCCCATTTTAGGTTTATAAACACTAACAAAAATATATCAGGATCTATGAATCTAATGGAATAATCAAACTTTTGACAAATCTCCACTACGCACATCTGAAAAATCATCATGACTCAAAAATCTTGTAGAACAAATCGGCCTCTAAACAAGGGCTTAAAGGTATAAACTATCCTAAGGGAACACTTAATAGTGGGTCTGACACATGACCTATCCCTGAGAATCTCAACCACCCCATAGTCCCAATAGATACATTATCCCAGGGATCCCACTCAAGTAACTAGGATCCTACCACATCCATGGTATATAACCTCTATCCAAATAGAGTATTAAACTAGAGGGGTTCACTCATCTAGATCATCCATCAACTCCATAATCATGTCTAAAAATATTCATCCAATCGAGGGGTGAACCAGATCAAAACTCAAGTCCAATGCTCGATCTAAGATATCCCAAGGTCTCCTATTTAAACCAAAATCCTTAGAAGAAACTATCACAAACATTATATAAAATAGCCAACCAAACATGGAATGATCCAACCTTGAGCCCATTGTCCAAACAGTCAAACTAGCAGTACCAATCCACTCTTATCCAATAAGAACTAGGAATCTCTTAGAACCATGGATGTCCTCATATAAAAAAATAACCACCATGGCCCCTCCATAACACACCTCAGAACCAAAAAAATGTGGGGCTACCACAGATACCAGGGTCATAGTATAAAGTGAATTCCTACTAGGTAATCCCTTCCTGTATCCAAGATCTCGGCCCATTCCCATCAATAAGTCCAGAAAAAATCCCAAAGGACATAGAAAGAGTAATAAAACCTATGAGGGATTCCTCTATCTCATCCAAAGTATGAGACATGAGCATTATAGAAACAACCCAAATAGCCATAAATGTCCTATAAATAATCCTTGATCAAAAACACACCCAAAGGGAATCCAAAAGAACAAGCCCTCTAATGGGGGAACTCAAAATGGTCCCCATGAACACCTCAAAGAAGTACCCTCCATAAGGACTCCTCGGCACAATCCAAACCTCATGGAAAATCCCCTTGTAAGAAAACCTCAATAGGACTTCCCTATGAATGACCCATACATGGGTACCAACTATCCCATAAAGGAAACCTAAGCATCACTATAACACATGGGAATTCTTAACCGCATGGAAACCACTTATCACTCAATCAACAACCATCCCACTAATGAATCTTACAGAGTCCCTCAGAATTATATCAATATCTCAATGTCACCCGAATATAGCTTCCATTCAAAGTGTTCAAACTAAACCAAATATTCTTATAGTTCTAGTCCTCTAACCTAAGATCTAAACTTCAATGGATCCATCCTTTAGAAATCGGTCTCGAAAACCAAGGACAAATTGTGATCTCCTAATAGATACTACTCGATCCAATCTTCTCATATCCATCCAAAATAACCCCAAACAACATAGCTCTAGAATCCACAATCCAAGGCTAACTAATGATTTCACACCCTAACTTGGGCCTCACACCTTATAACTAAACCCGCAGGAGGATTCTGAATCCAAAACACAAATAAAATCCTCTTACATAACTCTTACAGTCTAAAACACTGTCCATATAGAAAATAAATGTTGAAAGGATTCCACCATTGTAATGTATGTGGAAAAAAGGTTAAAATGGACTAATCACAAGTCTAATTTATACTTTGACGCACAAAACATCAAAAAAAACCCAAGCTGGAAAAATCAAACTATGTGTACACAGAGTGTAGTCTCAAAGGTGCACTTGGCCATGTACTTTTACATGGCCTGGGAACACCTAGGGTCTGCCCGTGTAATACTACACATCTAGTGCATACATGAGGTATTATCATGTACTACTACATGGACATGTATCCCTCACATGGGGTGTCTTTAGAGTATATAAGCACATGTCCATGTTTCACTACACGGCATTTACTTAGAGTACATAGCATGTACTTCCCAAAACTCTGTCTTTCCATGTACTCAACCACATGGCCAAGTAAATGGAAAAATTCTACTAAACCAAGTGTATATATAGTAAACAGTGTGTAGTTATAAAAACTCATCTTACTTGAATAATAAGAACACATAGTGTGTGTTCTCTGAACCACATGTTATGTACATGAGTTTTTCTAAATGAAAATCCCAAGAAACCTCCTGAAATGCCGGATTTCTCCCCAAAATCCATAAATCAACTCACTAGGGGCCCCAAAACCCATAAAAGGATTTAAAACATTAAAATAGTTACACTATTAGGATTTATTATAAAACATAAAAAATGTCCTACCTTTGGGTGGAAACTGAACCCATAGCCATCGAACTCTGATCATAACCTCAAACGAACCCCCAATGGTGCCTCATCCCTTTACCTACCCTCTTCTCTCCCTATCCCTATCTCATCCACACAAAGGTAATCCTATGGGGACATATAGGGGAAGCCAAAAGGAAATAGGGAAAATAAAAATGATAAAGGATAAAGGGAAGGGAAAAAAAGAAAAGAAAATGGAGTTGGGCCTGACCCCAGCGCCTGATGTAAGTTTTTTCCTCACTGAGGAAAAATATTTCATTATGGACTCAACTATGAAGGTTTAATATCAATATAAAAAATCATTAAAAATATATCACCATAAGAACATGCATGAATAAATTAATATATAATTAATTAAATATTAAATATTTTTTAAAAAAATCAAATTGATCAAATTTCACCAAATATAGTAGGGTAAACACCCTATTCTGGGAATAATAGAGTGGTCATAAAATTATCCAAGATAATATCATACTAGAATTTACCATTTTGACCCTAAACACTCATTGAAAAAAATGTTTAAATTTCCCCTATTTTTTACAACCCATGATGATGAGGGTCGTCACAAACTCCCCACCACAATCTCTTATCACACCCCCCCAAGAAGCCTTAGTGAACAACTAGTTATCATTGTATCCCCCAAGAATTAGAATAGTTGATTCTATATCAACTATCCAATGACCAATATTATCGCTCCCACAACCCTCTCTTGATTCAAGAGACATTCCACTATGACCAACCTAATTATCACCACCACAGAAGTATCCTTATCATTTCCCTGCTTCCCAAATGAAAAACCACATGGCTCACACTATGTCATTCACCAAATTAAATGGATAAACATAGCCAAAGAACTCTCAAATGATTTATAGCATGAAAACCCACAACCTCTACACTCAAAAACCCACTTAAACAAGGTTTATGACCTTTAACTACCTATAATGCACTCCCAACCACAAGTATTTCCTTAAATCAAAACCAAAAAATCAACAGGTCCCATGATCACACAAGAAAAATCCTAACAAAACTAGGATAAATTGAATGGAACCACTGACCATGCTCCTTAGGTAGGTGAATTACAATAAACTAGAGAACCCAATGAACTCCTCTTAAAACCCAAGGAATACCCCTCATGACAAGATCTACCACATGACCACTCTCCACTTGAGTTTCAATCCAAATCCATAAGAATCTAACCATACTATCGCTACGCTATCCAAGGTGCAACCAAAATGAGAAAGTTTGGAAAATTAACAAAACATGGCCTATCAATCCATCCATGAGATAGAGAGAACTCCCACCACTCTACTTCTCAAAAACCAGTCATCCTCATTCCTAACAACACCCTAGTGAAAGTAAGCCTCGATGGCCCCACCAAGGAAGAACATCCACACCCACCCAAGTCAATAATGATGGTAGGAACATAGACCTCACTACAAGACTTGGAAGACAACATGTGGAAAGAACATCTCCCTCAAAAGGAACATGAACTTGGGAATTTAGGGGAACTATAACATTAGGTAAGCTCAATCCTGATCTAAATATCTCTTTGGCATATTTTTCCTCATTGTTCCACTAATTGGAAACTCAAAGAGCATAAGGGTCTCTATTTATCCCTTAATGAAGGGAATGTATCTCCACCACTAGTGAAAATCTCACCCTAAGACCAACATGGACTATCATCAAAATAAAATATAGACATGAGGTTCATTAAATTATAATGACACCAAGTAATTATATGAAAAAACATTGTATAAGAAGTTGTAGACACTTTAAATTGTTGAACCTCCATCATCAGTAAAACCACACACATATAAGAATATATCATGTGAATAATATGTGCCTATAATTATGCATGAATACCAACTTATTTTCCATGTTCCAAGAGTCAAAAAAATCATAAATCATAAATCCATAAATCCGAGTTCATTACACTAGGTGAAATCACACAACCGTAAAAATGGAAACCAAGACCAACAATCTCATACCCTAGAAACATGGAATTACTATCACAAAATTTGTTTGTGGAACACTATTATAACATCCATAACAAGTTATGAAATATTCCTAGACCTCTTATCTACTAACCCCCCAAATCAAAAAAAACCAAAATACTCTAATATCATTCTGTAATGAACCCTCTCGAATTGACTCGGCATGTCACCCGATTTGACTGACCACAAGGTCTCAAGAACACCTCCCCAAATTATAGAGGCTACCAACCAAAGTTGAGGGTCTAAAATATATAATGGGGAGAATATAACATCTATTCAGTTTCCAATAACAATGTAAATAACCAAATAATCTATAAGGATAAACATTAGAGTACTCATAATAAAAAAATGAAATGGAAGATTGCTATAATAATGAAATGCAACATACATTCATAGAGACTCACATGAATACAAATCATACAATAGATTATCACTCATTGGGATTACCACATATACAAAATAAATAACCAAAAATAAAAATACATTAGTATCTACTGAAAACACTTATCCAAACCACATACCTCACCTTCAAGATGTTTAAGCTACACCAGCCTGATCATGAGACCCCACACGAGTGGTTCTACTCAATATAGCAACATTGGGCCTCAACCCTATCCATTACACAACCTTTTCCAATTTAAAATCATGCATTAGGTTAGCATGTACACCAAGGTTCACTTATAGGGGTGAAAAGTAAATCTTAGTAGGCCACCCCCAAATGTGAACCTATAATCTACTATCATAGCATGTAAATTTAACTGTGATATTCCCATCCAAGATGAAACTAATAAAAATAGGCATAAAATAAACAATTTCATAAAATAAATGAGGGAGATAGGAAAATAGCCATCAGTGGGTTCTATCATGACACCTAAGGTAAATATACCCCAGCTTTAGACCCTGTCAGAGGAATTCCAAAACATGGATTACATAGTCAAAACATAAAGAATGTTCGCCTAATCAAAAAGTAGCTACAAAGTCAAATGAAAGTACATGCATGAATTTATAACCCTAGGATATCATACTGGGTGTCTAAAAACTAAATATAATCTATCCGACTCTAAGACTCCAATGGAATGATCTAAATAGTGAAAGATCTCAAATCCATGTGTTTGAGAAACTATAATGTCTCAAAAGTCCTAAGGGGAACCCCCCACTATGGGACTGACACATACACTTGCCCAGGGAATCCTATCCACCACATGGTCCTAACAGATACACTATCCCAGGGGTCTGACTCAAGAAACTAGGAGCCCACCACATCCATGACATATGATCTCTAGCTAGGGTGAATACTTAACTAGAGGGGTGAAATCATCCAAAGAATCCATTAGCTCCCTAATCCTACCAAACAAAATCCTTCCAAAATAGGAGAGAACTATATCAACACTTAGGACCAATTCTTGACTCAAGATATCACAAAGGTATCCTTCTTAAAAAAATCCAAAGCAGAAAGTGCATTAAACATCACGGCCGTAGGAAAACCAAACATGGGATGATCCAACCTCAAACCTGTTATCCAAATATATTAACTACCATCACTAATCCACTCTAGGCCAACAATAAGGATGCCTCTCTCAGCATCTTGTATCTTCTAATCCAATAAAACAACCTTCATGGGCTATCCATGACTCACATCAAGGCTAAAACAAAATTTGAGGCTACTACGATCCCTGGGGTCACGGTTAAAAATAAAAACCTAATAGGGACTCCCCTACTACACCCAAGTTCTTAGTCCATTACCATCAATATATCCACCAAATTCCCAAAGGCCACACCAATAGTTGGACTCCCTATGAGGGGTTCCTATATCTCATCCAAAGCACGGTACACACCCATTATAGAAACATCCCAAATATCTCTTAGTGTACTCCAACTAATCCTCAATCAGTAAAACTCCCAAAGGGAATCCAAATGCACAATCCCACTAATAGGGGAATTCACAATGGTCCTCATGACCACATCAAAATAGGACCCTCCACAAGGGTTTTTTAGCACAAGAAAACCTTTGGGGAAATACCCTATAATAAATCCTCAGTCGGTCTTCCCAGTGAAAAATTCATCCATGATTACTAATTATCCTATAAGGGAAACCTAAGCATCACCATGACACCTAAAAATTCTCAACCACTGACTATAGAAACTGTTGATCACTTAATCAGTAACCATCCCAATAGGGAATCTTCAAGAGTCCCTCTGTCTCATTTTAATAACTTAATGGCACATGGCCTTAACCACCATCTAAAGGCATAAAACCAACCTAAAGGATCAAATAACTCTATTCCTCTAGCCCAATAACTAAATCACAACTACTTTAACAATTATTAGCCGGTCATGATACCTAGTAACAAAGCAAGATCTCCTCATATATACTACTCAATCCCACCTTTCAGGATATTTCAAAAAGAACATTGAACAAAAATAGTGTATAATCCATAAGCCAACTCTACCTAATGATACCACACCATCTACTAGGCCTCACATCTCATGACCTAACACATAGGAGGATTTTAAATCCATACATCAAATAAAATCCTCCTACTGAAATATCATAGTCCAAAACACTATCCATAAGACGTATTAACACTAAAAAGATTCAATAATTGTAATCTAGGTAGAAAAAATATTATAATGGACTAATAATAAGTCTAATTTTGACTTTAGGGCATAAAACACCTAAAAACACTCAAGCTAGAAAAATTACATGGTGTATACTTTTGAGAACATGGTGTGTACTCTCAAAGGTACACTTGTCCATGTAATTTGACATGGATAGGGCATGCCTAAGGTCATACCATGTATTAATACACAACCAGGGAAAACATGGTGTATTTCCATGTACTACTACACATTCATGTACCCCTCACATGGGGGTTTTTCATGAGTGCATATCCACAAGACCATGTCTCACTACATGAACTGTACCCAGAGTACACAGCATGTACTTCCCAAAACTGTGTCTTCCCATGTACATGGCCACATGGATAGGTGCATGGCCTAGTACTACTACATAGTGTGCACATAATGTACTTGATGTGTACTTATAAAAACTCATCTTCTAAAACAAGTAGAACAAAATTTATGTGTTCTCTAAACTACATGTCATGTACATGGGTTTTCCCAAATGTAAAGCCCTCAAAATAGCCTAAAATTCTTGATTTCTCCTCGAAATACACATATCGATCCACTATGGGAACCCAAATACCCATACAAGTCTTTAAAACTAAAAAAAAGATAAACTATGGAAATTTATGACAAAACATAAAAAAGGTCCTACCTTTGTGAAGAAACCACTGACACTTTACACAGAATATGCCACATGTAGGCACCACACTCAAATATGGGCATTGGAAGAACCCCTAGAGGCACCTCCTCCATTTCCCTCTCCCTCATCACTCCCTCCCTCTCTCTTTGTATAATGAATGAAATCCCACAGACGAATTCATATGAATCCAAAGGGGAAAAGAAAAAACCAAAACAGGAAGAAAAAAATGAAAAAGAAAAGAAAAGGTGCCCAAGCCCATCCCCAGCACCCGATGTAAGGTTATACCTCACCTAAGAAAAAACTAAAGTTCAAGAATAAACTGAAAAGATAAATCTCAATCCAATTTTCCATTTAAAATATATCATTGAACTAACTTGTGCAAATAAGTTAATATTTAATTAATTAATTATTAAATATTTTGAAAAAAAATAAATGACTCAAATTTCCCCCAAAATTCTATCCTAGGATAAACACCCTATTTCAATAAAAAACGATTGTTCTGAAAATTACCTCAAATATTCTCATTATATAATTTACCAATTTTTTCCTAAACACTCCTAAGACCAAAGAGGTTCAAATTTTCCCTAATTTTCAAAACCCATGTTTATGAGTTTCATCATAGTTTTCTTCTCCAAAGAGATTATTACTTGAAGTGTGTTGAAAAATTTATGTGATAAGATACTATATTAATATTTATTACTTGTAAGATGGTAAAAACTAGTGTGGTTAATGGAATTGAATGAAATTTTTAAAGTGTTAAAGATGAGGTTGGTTAATAAACATTTGTTATCTTTCTAATAGTGAATGATGAGTTTTTATCAATAGTTATTTATTAAGGAAAATATATTCTAGTGTCTAGAAATAGAATTAGAGGGTGGTTCCTTATAAATACTAATAAGTATGTACCCATTAGTATAATTATATGACTTACTACATTTATTTGGATGTTGTAATATTTTTATTAATGGTATGAAAATAGTACTTATGTGTGGAGAAGTGTTACATTTGCACAAACCAAAAAATTAATAATTAAACATTCACAAAAACTAAGTTAAACATTGATGTAACCTTAAATTCATACATTTTTAACATATCCACTTGATGATATTTTGGTGATTTTAGGTCTTAAATGATAATTTAATGATAAATATTTTATTATTTATTTCCTTGTTTTGTAAATACTATTATTTTTATATTTTTTGTTAAAATTTTGATTATGGAAATAATTTATTCATAGTTTTTTAATATTTATTTTAAAACCATTTTAATAACTATTTTTTTGTTTCGCATAGTCAATTATTCATTGAAAATTTAATGAAAAGTTTAAGGTGGATTGATGTTGGAATTAAAATGATCAAACAACCATAATTTTAATTTTTAAATTTTTCTTGGTTGGATAAATTTTTTGTCATCATTGTATATGTTTAAAAACTCATGAAATTTTATTACAGTATTTTATTTTTGTATTAATTTTAATCCACTATAGTGGATTTTCTATATTATGTTTTCATAGACATCATTGATCCCTTGTAAATTTATTTTAAGTCTTTATAAATATTTTTTATTTGTGCATAAGAGAAATTCTAGGATATCTGTGTAAGATAATTATGTATTTGATCATCAATTTTTGTGGGTGTCCTATAATTAAACATGCATCTAGTCATGTTAGGGAATTTTAGCAGTAAGTGGGATATTTTTGGTATTCATGTAGGATAAATTTTATCCATGCAATATGAATGGGAAATTAATATTGTGATACATGCAAGATATTTTAAGTCTTTGTGTATGATAATTTCAAGAAGGACGATCATAGGATAAATTGTTAAAAGATAATTCAGGAACATAAGAGTATTGATTTTGATCATCTTATAATGGAATCTATGTGTATAATAATTTTTAGGGACTTACTCATAAGATAAATGTAGGTATCCTTGTAATATAATTTCTTTGCTGCTCAAGATTCAATTTTTGAGAATGTGGAGTCAATAAAAGATGAAAAATTAGAGGTGTAAATCCCAATTTTTAGTCTTTTCAATTAAAAATTAGTTTTGGATGATAATCAAAACAATGTAAAAATCACATAATACCACAATATGAGACTGTTTGAAGCTGAGATATCAGAAGTTGAAGGCATCAGATCTGAGGATTCATGTCTTGTGATTAAAATAGGTGATTCGTGAGAATTCATAAATGGGGTCTTCATGTTCCATCATCACTAATCTTGATCCCTATATTGAATTTTCAAACTCATTCATCCTATCTCAGAGATTAAAAAATGAAATTTTGGAATTTTTTCACAAAAAATATGATATGAAAGTTGTAAATGCCTGAAATTGATCATATTAGAAGAGAATAAAAATTGAAAATATTCTATGAAGTAATCCAAGTCTGGTTATGAATATAAAATTAGATGAATTGAAGAAATATGATTGATCATAATGACAAATTATAGAGGCCAATTCTGGGAAGAATTTTGTATATGAGTGGTTCTAAATTATTGGAGATGATGAACCAGTCCAAAGCTGGGATAAACACTTGTGAGAAACCAAGAATGATATATTGACAAAATAGAAGTTTTATGAATCAAATTCAATGGATTTTTACTGGTTTGGAGGAAACTAAGTGTTTATCACCGATTTTATTTTTTTAAGATATGTGTTGATCTCATGCTATGTGAATCTAATAAACTTTAATTAAAGTAAATGGATATAAAGGAGGTATCATTGGTTTAATTTTATTTTGAGGACACATGATATTAAGGGTTATTCACCAAAGGAGAAAATGTTGAGGTCAAGCTTCATGGTAAAAATGATTATTTTTTGATCCAATTGTAACTATCTTCATGTTTGAAGGATGAGGGGACAATGATATTTCCAATTCCATGGATATGAATTCACTAATGCATGCACACAACATTTTCAGATAAATGTTTATGTGAATAACAATTTTTTTCACCAACTATAACACTAGTGAAATACATATAATGGATACCTTAGATTTTCATGGATTTGATGGTGCAAGTTCAATACCCTATTATTCATTATTATTTTTGAAAAGACAAAGGTGATTAATGTTGGTAACCTACCAAACTGGATAGAGTTATCTTTTTCTATAGAGGGGATGTGTTTGAGGAAAGATATGGTTTAATTTCTTAAATATGGGTTCATTAAAATATAATCATGTGTGAATGATGGTTTTTAGTTAGAATTTTTTAAAATTTAAAAGAGGTTTTAGGAGGAGAAATGAATTTCAGGTGTAATTAAGCTTGTGTTCAAAGAAGGGGAGATATCTTGGACAATTTTTGGAAGATCCCAAGGTGAACTAATTTAGGTACACATATCAAAATCAAGTGTCATATTAGGTCTGGGTATTTCTAAGTTCAATGATGTTGTAGTCCCCTTCTATTGTAAAAAACTGAGATGTTTGCAGTTTTTAAGAGGATGGATGGATGAAGTTAAGTAGGGATTCCAATTACATGCTAATCTAGATTCACATGAAACATTAATTATTTTATTACAAGGGAAATTCATTATCTTCTTTTATTCACAATAAATAGAGCTGAAATACATACACACTACTTTCATCTAGAAAGTATTGAATGTGATGAAATTACACAATCCTATAGACTAAAAACAATGATATATTATGATTATAAATTAATTCATGAGTGATTATATGACTAGGGAGAGTAGGAAACTGATAGGAGATCCATGAAACAGGGAACAAGAACATTGTTGACTCTAGATTTGAAGTATCTAGAGATAGGGGAAGAGAATGAATTCAATAGATAATCTTCCTTTTTCTATATCCTCATCCAGTAATACTATTTTGAGAATAATTTTATTGAATATATTTTTGTTTATTTCAATATAAACATGTGTAATTATTTTTTTTAGTGTAAACAAATTAAAAGAGTTTATATTTCTTTTATCCCCTCATTCTCATAATTATGCCAGTGTGATTTTTTGTTCAGTGATCCTAATTTTTTATTAATTAATATCATTTTTCACTATTCTAAGTACTGATGGGGGATGATATATATTTATTAACGTTTTATGATCATTTGAATTACTGAAAATTTGAAAAAGATGATGATTATCTTATCCATTATTGAACTAAATACATTTTGAGTTTTGATTAATATATCATTCTCTCGAGAGAGTTCACTAAACTATAAATATCATTTAATGACAATTAAGTTCTTCAAAACATTTTCCTCATATGAACTATCATATTTTTATTAAACTAAATCTTGAATAGACACATATAAAATCAATTTAGGAAATTTTAATCCCCCTTACATCATCATCCATTTTCCATCCTATCATATATCATTGTTTCCTCAACTACACACCTTAACTATATGTTAATCAGTATTTTCCATTTCATTCCACAAAATAAGTATCATCGCTTCCCATTAATTTTTTTCAATGTGGTATTTTTTGTTTTTATTTGATTCAGTTGCACAACTTCATTTATCCGTCCTTGTATAAATGATACACAAACTGTCAACTATACTAATAGTAAATAGGTTTAATTAAAATTAAATTTAAACATGTCAATGACCATGTCTAATTGAAAAATTTCATCTATTTCTAGGTAAGGAATGTGTGACCAATTCAAAAAAATCATTGAAAAAAATTGAAAATTAAATATAATTAAAAAATAATCTTATAAAATAATTGTTCAAAAAAAATTAAAACTAATGATTTTATTTCTACTCATAATGTGTGATGGTTATTTCACTAATATCACTTAAATTTATATACCCAATTGAGTTAATTATATAGAGATTTAATCTCTAATTATATAAATAAACAGACATTGTATGTTCTTAGAAAAAAGAAAAATCAAATGGAAAATCTGTAAGTTTTGGAAGTTGGAACTTTAATATAAAACATAAATAAACTATATCTTTAAAATTAGGTCCCTGAGAGGCCTGGGTTTAGGTAGTTTTATTTACCTTCTATTTCAAGTAATCCATCATGTATAAGGCTTACCCCTTGTTCTAGGTAATCTGAGATAAAGCAAAGACAAAAACACCATGATTCTATCCTTAAATGGTATGCATGTAGTAGACTCTTTAGTTTTAAATAAATAATTGTATATCTCTATTCAACAACTACCTTTATGAGTATTTAGTGAGGGTTAGTTGATATTGAGGTTATTTCCATTTTGTTTCAATGGCAGGGCAAGAAGATAGTTTTAGAAGATTGATAAATATATTTTCAATGCCTGGGATGAGTTATTCAATTATTTTGTTTCTAAATTATATCCAATAAATAACACAATTTATTTGAGTAATAATATTAAAGGAAATGATAAAAATGAGGGATATATTTTTCATGAAATGTATGATAGGTTTAGAGACTTACATAAACACTATCACAGTCACCAAAGGGATCCACATCTTTTGATGGATACATTTTACAATGCTCTTACACCGAACAACCAAAATATGGGAGATCAATCTTGTGATAGGTATTTTTCATACCTTACCACTAATTATACCAAATATATATTTGGTAAACTATATTAGAAGTCTCAACATAAATGCAGTAGTAAAAGAGTGATTCATAGGGTTGAAACAAACCCTCAAGCTACTGTAATTATTGATAATACACTAATAAAGTAATGCTTACATTGTAGGATGTATTTTTAAAATAAAAATGTTATCATAATTTTAATATACCTATTGAATATGATAAGAGTGCTCATTTTATGGATTATAGGGCTAAGAATCAAGTTAATAATGATCTATTTTCAAACCAATATAATTATGAATATAAAAATCACCCAAACAAGTCTGGGAGAGATTAAGGAGTTATTAAAAAAATATGATTCCATAACATTCTAATCACCACCTAAACCTTATTTCCCAAAATAATATGAGGTTGAGTCTTTAGATTCCCAAGGTGAGTTAAAGGGGTTATTGTATCAGGTGTTGGGTGATATTGGTTCATTTAAGAAAGATTTATATGCTAAGATTCATAGCTTGGATATTCAAATGGGCCAACTTGATAGAGATATAGGTGGGAGAGATAAGGGGAAAATGACCAGCACAACAGAACCTAATCTAAGAGTAAATTTCATGGATGTAACCACAATATTATGCTTAAAAAGTCATGAAAAATTAAAGTAAAACCCGAGGTATGTTAAAAAAATGAACAAGATAAATATGGAAAATAAAAATTACAAAATTACAAAATAATATATCTAGATAAAGAGGTCCATAATGAATAGATTGATGAACCTTCACATGAAATATCCAATGGATAAAATAAAATAAAGTTTGAATTAATTTAGGAAGGTAAGAATAAGGTGTGATTTGATGATGAAGAGAGTAATCAACTAATTTTTAATAATTATGCCCCACTAAATCATTTTCTCAGAGAGTTAAAAATAGTGATAAATCTAATTATTTGAAGTTTATTTTGATGTTTATAATTTTTTGGAACAACATGCCTTTTGTGGAAGCTTTGAACAAAATTCCTTAATATGATAAATTTCTTAAAATGTTCTTATCAAACAAGTGTGATTAGAGAAATTATAAAATCATTAATCTTGTTTAGAAATGTTTTTAAATTATCAAAAAAAAATATACCTCCAAAATTTAAATATATTGAATGCTTTTTAATTTCTTCTATAATAGGAAAAATTTAGGGAATACATTTTCTTTTTTAATTGGGGGGCTAGAATCAACCTTATATTTTACTCTTTATTTATTAAGATGGGTATTAGGGAGTGTAAACCATCATTTATATATCTAAAATTGGCTAATAGGTTAGTTACTTATACTTATGGAAGGTTATATAATCTTTTAGTTAATGTAGTAAGTGTCACACATCCCATTGATTTTCTTATTATTAAAATTTAGTATGATAAAAAAAGTTTCAATCATTCTAGGTAAAACTTTCTTAGAAACTATCAGGGTTGTCATAGATGTTCCAAAAGTAAAATAACTATAAAAGATGGTGAGGATTAAGAATAATTTTATGTTTTAAATGATTATCCACTTTTGGTGAGTCAAAAAATAATATATTTTTCTGCGGAAGTATTTATGTATTATGATATGAAGTAAAGACATAACCCTTATATTAAAATAATCAAAGAATCTATTAATGAAAATTTTCAAGTGAATTTTATTGTATCTGAATCCGCTATAGAGGATGAAAGTATTGGGAGAAATGTGAGAAATCATAGTAAAATTATTTCTAAGAACTAATATATGATTGAACTTGAGAAAATTTTTAACTTAGAGATCATTAGTAAGGCTAATGGTCTACCATTACACCCAACTATTTTTTAGGAAATTCCTTCTCTAAATAAAAATCTAGATAAAGTGATACAAATCCTTCATCTTGAGTTTTTTTATCCAGTTTTTGAGTGTTTCTAATATGAATATGGGTTCATAAAGGTCTCTAAATATATATAGAATACTATTTTAAGTACTTATAAAAGACTATCCAATTGTCATATCGAATAAGTTTTCTTTCTTGATAGTTTATTATCAATAGTAAATGAACTTGTGGACGATTTTTTTCTACCTATTTTTTATAAAATCACTTCATTTGGGTTATATTTAGATCTTAAAATTTTATTTTTTATTTAATAATTGAAAACCATTTAGTGGGAGCCTTATGAGATGTCTTTTTCAAAATTTGTTTCATACACAGTTCTTAGTGGCAATGAGTAGGTTGCAGTAGATTTTGTGCATGGTTTTACGTGTTTAGAAACCATGTGTGTGTGGAAAAACCTTCATAAATTCTATATTCATATTGGTGTATTTTCTAGGTTGTGGTCCTTAATTGTTTTCCCTATTTTTGAAAATATAGATATAGGAACTATGGTGGGAAACAACCTTAGTTATTTAATTTTACTAGAGTTTACAAAATATTTCCTTAATGTTAATGTTCTTAAGTTTTTGAAATAATGTAATGAACTCCTAACTAAAAATATTAAATATGCATTCATTAATATAATATTTCATCTAAATGATCATTATTAGACATTTTAGATAGATATTCTAACTAGAGGATTAAAATTTAGTGCTTCATGGTATGAAACTTATGGTTTTTATTTATTTTTATTTAGTTTTTATTTACTAAATAAATGTATCTAACTATATTCCATTCTAACTATAGATCTAACCTACCCCCTTTCAAGTGATTTAATAATAAAATTCTCACAAATAAATTTATGACTTTTATTCACTATAATAAAGAGCTATAAAGCATGATCAACCTGCATCAATATCCCTTGAACTTTATCTCTGGTTATATGCTTTCTTGAGTATAGATTCTTGTTTTCTAATGTTTTATATTTTTATCTTGTAAAAAATGAATCTTTGAGTCTAAATGGATTTTCATAGTTCAATGATGGGATTATTTAGAAGAAACGAGAATGAAAAATTCTTTTATATACTAAGGGAGTAATTGTTTTAATTTCTTTATTTTTAATTCTTCCTAAAATATTTACAATGCTACTACCGATCTATGTTATTCACAGATAAATAAAATTTTGGGGTTATATGATTCATTTTTTTTATTAATAAATATTGTTGGTAATTGATACTATTTATTATTTACAATGTTATAATATTTCTTATTCATGCTATTTTCTATGCTCCTTTAGAAATCAATGTTTAATTCAAAATGTATAATCACGCATCATTTATAAATTTCATGTTCTGTATTGAACTATTTTTTCGTGGCCAATATAATTCTTTTTCTTATTAATATTGTTTATTTTGAGTGGAAAAATGTTTTTTTTTTACTTTCTTATAACACTATACATGAATCATTCATTATTGAATTAATAATCTGTTTGAACATTAAATTTTTTAAAATTGTTTTCTCCCTCTATAAATAAAACATTTGGCACAATATTTGGTTTTAGATGTGGGATAATTAAGCATCTAAAATATATTGAAATATGATTCAATGTTTAACCCATCAAAAAACCACGAAATATTTTTAAAAAATCACATTTTTAAGCATCACTTAGAAATTTTCAAAGGTTCAAAACTTTTCTTAAAAATGAGTCTATTTTCACAACACTAAAAAGATTAATCTTTATTTTTTCTATGGGCTTAATTGCGTAAATATTTTTAATTTTCTAAAAAAAATTGTTTTGGTAAAATATTTGGAGAATGTTTTACAATCATTATTAACATTGAACATTATAATTTTAATTTAACTCATAATATATTTATAAAATGGACTATGATATTAAAATCATATTCCATAATCAAAATCCTTATTATTTTATTCTTTGTTCATTATTCATTAACTATTATATGGGTTATTTATTCTGCAAATAAATTTACATTTCACCCAATACAATGGTGTTTCTAATTATTATGATCATTTAAATTATTGAAGTCTATTTTGAAGGATGTAAAGAGAATTTTTTATATTTATTTTGATTAAAATTTAAGTGTTTTTAATTCTCTTTATGATTTTAGAAGAAAAACATTTTTTTAAAATAGTATCAAAATTTTCACTCAGAAATTTATTTTAGGTGGTCAATCAATTTTTTTTCAATATAGTTAATATGGGAAATAATTTTTAGAATGAAATATTTGAGGATTCTCAATTTTTAATTTTCAATATTAATTTTATTCCCCTGAGTTTGACTAGTCGATTGCTTGAGGACAAGAAATATCTTATGAGTGGAGAAATTTGATGTGATCTTAAATTGATACATTTTTACCACATCTACCTGGTGATATTTTAGTGATTTTTGTGTTAGATTTTTAATTTAATGATAAATATTTTATTATTTAAGGAATTTTTTTAAAATATATTTATTTGTACATTTTTTTTTGAAAATGATTATTTATAAAATAATTTATTAATAGTTATCTGATATTAATTTTCATATCATTTTAAAAACTATTTTTATACTAATGGAAATAGATTGTTCAATAAAAAATAAATGAAATGTATATGTTAAATTGATGTTGGAATTAAAATGATCAAACAAACATTTTTTTAATTTTCCAATTTATATTCATTGGATAATTTGTTAATATTCATTATTAAAGTATGAAAACTCAAAAAATATTATTATGGTGTTTCATTTTGTATTCATATTTATATATTGTAATGGATTCACACTCTTATTATTTCATGGGAAGAATTTATCCCTCATAAAAATATATTAATCCTTTAAAAATATTTTTTTATTGAATATGATACATATTAGGATATTCGTATAATATAGTTATGTATCTTCACATTAGTTTTTTTTGGAATCTTGTAATTAAACTTTCAATTAGCCATGTCAATGAATTATAACAGCATATGGGATATTTATAATATTTTTAGAGGGAAAAAATTTTCCACACAAGAGGAATGATAAATTACTATTATAATTTATATAAGAAAATTTAAATATCAGGGTAAGATATTTTTAGGTAGGTAGTGAAACCACCCAAGTTTTTTAAATGATATTTTTTTCCTAAATAAATGTGTGTTATATATTATATAATATTACACACTTAAAAATATAGAAAAAACAAAAAAAAACTTATCTCAAAAAAAATTATATTAGTCAACTATGAAACTAATGAAAATTCCTAAAATTAAAATTGGACAAATATTTTAAAATAGAATATCTAAAATGGGAAAATATGGATCATCCCAATCTGTTAGAATCATCACCCCCATGGCCAAAACTATAGAAATGAAACAAAATATTATTAAAGCAATAAAAATATTAATAAATGAAAATATAATATTAGGAGTAATTTTAGTAAATATTGAGTGAAAGAATAAAGTGGTATTTATTGGGTATAAAGGGAACTGTGGTTGTTGGAATTCGATAATTATATGACCATTGGTAAATATAATTGTTGGAAAATTTTACCATTAGAAACAAAAGGTTGATAATTTAACTATTATAATTAGTGTTTATGACTAGTAATAAAAAATGATAATTGATATAGGAAGGATAAACAGTGGCATCTACCAGTAGATTCATGTCGTTTGAATCCCATTTGTCAGAACATGGGAGGGAGGTAGCGTCACTAGGGTTCACCCTTGACCAAGACCAAGCCTAGATTCAACAAGTGAATCTTGAATGAAATCACATATGGTATAATTTCAAGTTAGTGTATATTACCAATCTTTCAATGTTAGTTGATCCACCCCATGAAACTACAGTTATCGCACACTTTACCCTTAGGGCGTGCACGGGTGTATTAAGGGGTTTCATGTCCAAACCTTAGTTACTTAAAGTACAATTCCTTTTTATAAATAAAATTTTTATTCCATCAATTCCATTTTATGAATTGAATTTCTTAATAAAATATATGTTAATTTTAGTCGAATTTGATTAATTGATTTTTGGACACACCTAAAACATAATTGTATTTTCTAGAAAAGATGTACATTTTTTATAATAAACTAAGGTATTATAAATAATAATTTTTTTAATTAAATAGTATTTTAAGAGACTCTTGTGTAAATATAAACTAGAAAACAATTTTATAATGTCCTTGGAAAATTTTATTAGTGGCAGAAATTTGTCTATATATTAAAAACTACTATTTTTTAATAAATAAGGATGTTTATATTTAAAAGTTAAAATTATCATTTTTATAAAATTATTTTGGTAAAATAAATTTTTTATTTGAAATCATCATTCCAAAATTAGGTTCTTGTTAATTTTTGATAATTTTCTGAAGTACTTTATTTTTTAATGAATAGTAAAAATATATTTTTGGGTTTTCGATATGTTTTATGACTTCATATTTATGTCATAATGATTTAATAATTGATTAACCACAATAAAGTACCTAAAATATTTTATTTTATTAATATTAATTATTTTAATATATTTTAATCAATTTCCAAACCTATAAGTAACTTTCTAATGTCTAAAATGGAAATTTTGATTTTAAAAGTATTATTTTGTGGAAAATTTAACTTTTCATGTTCAAAGGAGCATTAAAAATGTTGTGTGGTTCTAATAGATTAAAATATCCTAAACTATGACCCAAATTTACAAAACCATTAGAAAATATCATGGTTAATCCAATGGTTTTTCATTTTCCAAAACCAAGATTTCCAAGACCTATATTTGGAAATTATTAAACAATTCATCTACTCTTGATATAAATACCCTTACATTTCACTAGTACCCTTCACTCGCAATCCATCCTATAAAACTTTCTCGTGTTTTTTCTCCCAAGGATTCCTCCTCATGTGTCATTATTCCTTCAAGTTTCCAAACCTCAATATTTAGGAGAAACTGTTCAAGGTAAAGAAAATATTCACTTCTCTTTTCCATTCAAGTTCTTGTTTTTGTATGTTTTCTAATTTTAAAAATAAGTTATTTTTTATATTTAATATTATCCCATTACTGTAATAATAGTCTTTTATCAATGGGTTAACTTATTTCTCACTCTTTTTACCCTTTTCTAAAACCACAATCTATACCTGTCAAGTTGCCGAATTTATTTCTCAAATTTCTCTCTTTTACTTGAGAAATTGTCTTTTATTTTATTTTTTTGAATAAAAAAACTTCTTCCTTTTCTATGGTTATTCTCCTAATTTTAAAAATTGTTTATTTATTTACATATTTACATATATGGAACCGATATTTCCCTTTTTTAAGTTAAAAATGATTTAATGATCATTCCTTTAAGAACTTTATATTCCATGATTTATTAATGAAATTATTTATTATGGTCGATATGGATTACATTAATTAATTCATATGAAGGTTTATCCCTGATAGAACTCCAATACATTGCTTAAATAATTTAATCTCTAAAGATGACATGCTTTATAATACCTTGATGAATAACCTTGGTAATTTTCATTTATGACACCTTGGTGATATGCTTAAGAATATCTCATTTAAATGGTGAAGCCACATTTATAGGTTATGATTCATGTTCTTATTATTATGATATACCTTTTCTCCATGCCTTATTGTTATTCCTCATTTTCTTAATGATATATCTCATGATATCATGCTATATGACTCCCTTTATTATTCATTTACTGGGCTTCATGCTCACCCCTTTATTTCTATGTATGTCCTCAGGATATGAGATGCAATAAAATTAACCTAGGGTTAACCCATGAATATGTATTTCAAGTGGATTAGAAGAATTGTTTATGTTTTCAAGTAGTATGTATCTAATTTCAAAGAAACTAAACTTTAAAAGATCTTGTGTTTTTTTCTATGTAATAAAAAGGTGGAATGAAATAGTTTGTATTAAATCATGGTTTATTTATTTATGAAAATTAGGACTTAAAACTTTAGTATGAATCCTTAGGAAAAGTCTAAATATATGAAAAAATCCTAGTATTTTGGTAAGTATTAAGAAAGTGGTTTCTAAGAAAAATTATCAATGTCTAGATACCACAAGTGGTTGTGGCTCTGGCATAGATATATCTAGGGGTAATACCTAAAAACACCAAATTGATCTAGACTCGATCGGGAACTAGTTCATTAAAACGTTTCAGGTTCCACACTTGGTTTGAAACTCCCAGAGGATATGTTTGGTTAATCACAATCTTTTTATAAACCTTTATAAAGGATATATAGAATATTCAATTGTTATTAGATGAGATTAATAACATATTTAATCATTTTTTTAATAAATAAAATCAATTTAAAATTATAGGATTCTTAAAAGTAACACATTTCTCACTATTGTTTTCTTATTTTAGAAAAATGGTAGGAAATATGAGTAAATGCGTAAATGATGAGTGAAATGGATTATGCACTGACAACCTTCCACTCGATGATGGAATGGAATCCTTCATGAGGATGATGAATCAACTAAATAGAGTTATGAATAATAACTTGAATCGTGTTGAGAGACCAGATTTACCTCAAAGGGAATAACTTTTCATTGAGTATTTTATGCATTAAAGACTACCTTATTTTAGTGTATCTAACAACTCATTGATTGCTGAATAATGTATTAGCTCTATAGAAAATATATTTTTTTACATCATTGTTTGAAGTTAGAGAACATCACCCTGGGAGTATACTTCCTAGAAGGAGAATCTGATCAGTGGTGGACACTGATTAACAACATGAATCCAAAAAGGTAGAATTATGTTATGAAGTCGTAAGAGTTTAGGGGAACATTTTTCATTAAATATTTTCCCTATTCGATTTGGAAAAAAATTATAAGGAATTCATAGATGTTATGTAGAGGTAAATTAAATTAGTGGGAATATATGGGATGAAATTTACAAGGCTTTCTCAATACACCAATAGCTTTATTATGTATCTTGAGGGAAATGTTGATATATTCGTAGGTGGATTGAGACCCCATCTATGGAGGAATTTAGAAAATAAAGATATAAAATACATGAAAAGATATTACAGAGTGATATGAAGGTTTAATTAGAGTTTTTAGAGATGTTTTGGTCATATAGGACAAATGAACATAATAGATAAATGGATCCAAACTCAAGGAACAATTCTGATCATGGAAAAAGAAGAAAGAAATTGCATCTTCCCATGTGAAAAAAATGTGGGAAGAAGAATCTGTGGAACTGTTGTATTGGGAGTGTAAAGTGTTACAAGTGTGGAAGAGATGTCTATATATCTAATAACTATCATGGTGAGGTTAAGTATTAACTTCTCAACACTAATGACAAAGGGAAGATGGTTCAGGCCCAATCGTAAGTTCAATGTTTCAAGTATGTAAATATTGAAAACTTTTCTAATCAATGTCCAAAAATAAGATAATAGAGGTAAACCACCATCAACCTCATCATAGGTTATGGGATCAAGGTTAGTCATTTTATTTCACAATGACTGAAGTAGAGGCTCTAAATGATTTTATGGTAGGTACACTCATTTTGCTCACAAAGCTAACAAGTACTTTGTTTGATTTTGGTTCTATGAATTCCTTTATTTAAAACAAGTTTTAAAAGAATATAGAATCAATCCACGAGATAATTTAAGTAAATTTATTATTCAATACTCTTAGAGGGATTATCCTAGCATCAACAATGTATAGAAACTCTAGTATTAACTTTGGTGATTATAATTTCATCGCAAATCTATTAGTAATTACCATGGTAAAATTGGACACTATACTAGGGATGGATAGTCTCTCAATGTATAATGATAAGATCAACTATATAATAAAGTAAACTTGAATATAAAACCTACAATTATTTTCAAAGGATAAATATCACGGCCTGAGATTTTTCTAGAACCAACTCCCATAAAATTCTTTATAGATATAATTGGTGAATAGGGAGAAGGAAATGAAAGTATAAAGATAGAGAATGTCCCCATAATTCAGGAATACATTAATGTATTTCTTGAAGAGTGACTTGGGCCTCCCCTAGAAAGAGAGTTATAATTCTCTATTAAACTCATACCTAGTTCGAAGACAATATCGAAGACCCTTTATAGAATTGAAAATGTGGGGTTGGAGGAATTAAATAAAAAAACTTTAAGATATATTGGAGAATGGATTTATCCAACAAATGTGTCCCCTTGGGGAGCATCTATTCACTTTTTAAAGAAGAAGGATGGATCAATGTGGTTATGCATTGATTATATAGAATATAACAGGATCATAGTGAATAACAAGAACCCTATCCTAAGGATTGATGATTTATTTGACCAAATTTGTGGGGCTAAATTCTTCTCCAATATTGACCTCCAAACTAGGTATCATCAATTGAGGGTGAGGAAATAATATATTCCAAATACTACCTTCCAAATAATATTTGGGCATTATGAGTTCGTTTTTATTCCCTTAGGCTTAACTAATGCTCCTTCTATATTTATGGATTTGATTAATAGATTCTTTAAGGACTACCTTAATAAATTATTAATAGTTTTTTTTATGATATTTTTGTATATTCCAAAATCCTCAAGGAGAATGTGGATCATCTAAGGGTTATATTAAAAACTATGATGAAGGATAATCTATTTAGAAAATTATGAAAATTAGAATTATGGTTCCAAAAAGTTTCATTATTGAGAACATTGTAAGAAATGAAGGAATATCAGTTGACCCTTCCTGGAAAAAGGTTGAAGAGGAGTGGCCCCATACTACAAAAATAAAATAGGTTCATAGTTTCCTTAGTTTAGTAGGATATTATATAATGTCCGTGAAAAAAAACAAGAATTTATAATCCACTAACCAGGTTAACTCGAAAAGGATCTAAGTTCATCTGGAAAAAGGAGTGTGAAGAAAGTTTCCAAGAAATAAAGAATATATTGGTTACTGCACCTATGTTAACTCTACCCTCTATCATAGAAGTGTTTTTTATTTATAGTGACGCATCTCTGAAAGGTCTTGGGTGCGTCCTCGTGTAAAATGACAATATGGTCACTTATGCATCTTGAAAGTGAAATCCTCATGAGTAGAATTATCATATTCATGACTTGGAGTTAGATGCATTTATTTTTACTCTGAAGATATAGAGGAACTATCTTTATGGGGATAAATTTGATATATACACAGACCACCAAAGTTTGAAGTATATATTCATGAAAAATTAATTAAACATGATATAGAGGATATGGTTGGATATTATTAAATATTATGACTATTCAATTCATTATCACCCCAATAGAATAGAAAAAAATCACCGATTCATTAAGTAAAAAAGACCCTTTTATGATGGCAATGATGAGGATTCAAAGATATCCATTGATCAAGGACCTAGTAAAGTTAAACATGGGAATCATAAGGGAAGTTACATCATCATTCATATCCCAAATTATTTCTAAACCATAATTACTGGAGAATATCAAGAGAGATCAGAGAAGATCCTTTGATATAAAAGAATATAGAGGATATAGATTATGAGATGTTTCCTGAGTTCAATATTGATCAAGAAAGTGTACAGAAATTTCTTACAAGGCTATGTGTCACATCTCTCCCAGAGATAAAGATAGATATGATGTATGAAGCTCATATATCTACATTCTATATACATCTTGGAATCACTAAAATGTATAGGTAACTTTGTGATCTTTATTGGTGGGATAATATGAAAAGGGAGATTGCTGACTACACTATAAGGTTCTTAGTGTGTCAATAAGTGAAGGCAAAGTGACAACTTCTTAAAGGGATATTGTAACCACTACTCATACCAACATGGAAGTGGGATAATATCACTATGTAATTTTTCACTGGTCTCCCAAGTACATCCAAAGGAAACAATGTGATATGGGTTATAGTGGATCAACTCACCAAGATGGTCCACTTCATATCTATTAGGGAATATTTCTCTCTCAACCAACATTCCAAGATATACATATAGGAAGTGGTGAGACTACATGGGGAACCAATTTATATCATTTCTAAACATAATACAAGGTTCACATATAAATTTTAGATAAGTCTTCAACTTACACTAAATACATAATTTAATTTCAGTATAGCCTATCATCCCCAAATTGATGGTTAATCTGAAAGGACTATTGAGACACTCGAGGACATATTGGTGGAAATCATGGACTATAGAGACAAATTTATATGCAACAAGACAAATCACATTGTAAAATTATTATAGAGGAACTATAAATATAAATAATATACATGGGAACCTTAAAAGATAATGAGATAGAAGTACCCTTACCTTTTCTCAACTGAGAGAATGAGTTGAAATTTTGAGGATGAAATTTCTTAAGTGGTGAAGAATGTAACGACCCAGGCTAATTAAATGATATTTGTTTCCTGAATAAATGTGCATTTTATATTATATAAAATTATAAACATAAAAATATAGATAAACCAACCAAACCTTATCTCATTATTAAATATAATTACATTAGTCGGCTATGAAACCAATAAAAATACCAAACATTACAATTGAACAAAAAATATAAAATAGAATAGCTAAAATAGGAAAATATGGATTTCCCCAATCTTCTATAATAATCACCCCCATTTCCAAAACTATAAAAATGAGAAAAAAATTAGTAAACCAATCAAAAATCTTAATCAATGAAAATATAACTTTGGGAGTAATTGTAGTGAATAATAACTGAAATAAGGAAGTGGTATTTATAGGGTATAAATGGAAATGTTCATGTTAGGATTTGATCATTACATAAACATTGGTCAATATAATCATTGGTCAATTTGTCCATTGAAAAATATACCCATGGGTGATAATTTTACTATTATAATTAGTTTTTATAAGTATTATTGACAAAATATAATTGATGCATAAAGGAGAAATTATGGCCTCGACCAATAGAGTCATATTGTTTGAAGCCCATTTGTTAGAACTTGGGAGGGAGGTATAATCACTAGGGTTCACCCTTGACCAAGCTCAATCTGAGCTTCAACAATATAATCTTTAATTAAATCACCTATGGAAGAATTTCAAGTTATTAGAGATTACCACTTGGTAAATGTTAGTCAAGACACCCCATGAAACTACCACCATCATACACCTAACCCTTAGGGCATATACAGGTGTTATAAGGGGTTGTGTGTCCTAGATATAGTTACTTAAAGTGTAATTCCTTTGTATAAATAAAATTTTTATTCCATCAATTCCATTTTACGAATAGTATTTCCTAATAAAATATATATTTAATTGAGACTAATTTGATAAGTTGATTTCTAGACTTAAATAAAACATAATTTTATTTTTCAGAAAAGATATAATTTTTTTATAATAAACTAATTTATTATGAATAATATTTGTTTTAATTAAATATTATTTTAAATATATATTTAAATATAAATGATAAAATAATTTTATAATGTCCTAGGAAAAATGTATAAGTGTCTGAAATTTGATTGTGTCTTAAAAACTACTATTTTTTAATAAATAAGAATATTTATTTTTAAAATTTAAAACTATCATATTTATAAAATTATTTTGATAAAATATATATTAAATTTTAAATCATAATTTTGAAATTAGGTTATTGTGAATTTTTGATAATTTTCTAAAATACTTTATTTTTCAGTGAACAACAAAAAAACAGTTTTGGGTTTTCAATTTGTTTCATGACTTCATATTTGTTTCATAATAATTTAATAAATAATTAACCACAATACAATAACTAACATATTTTGTTATTAATATTATGTATTTTATTGTCTTTTAGTCAATTTCCAAACCTATAAGTTACTTTCCAGAGTCTAAAATGGAACATTTTATTTTTAAAGAATTATTTTGTGGAAAATTTAACTTTCCATGTCCAAAGGAGTGTTAAAAATGGTGTTCGTTTATAATAGATTAAAATATGGTAAAATGTGACCCAAATTTTAAAAACAAAGAGAAAAAAGCATGAGTAAGACAATGGTTTTTTATTCTCCAAAACCTAGATTTTAAAGACCTATATTTGAAAATTATTAAATAATTTCTCCACTCTTTCTATAAATAACCACCTATTTCACCATTTCCCTTCACTCAAAATTCATCCTCCATGAAGTTCTAGTAATGTTTTCTCCCAAGGAGTCCCACAATGTTTCCTTAAGCCACCGAGGTTCCAAACCTCAAGATTTAGGAGAAACTCTTCAAGGTAAGGAAAATCTCCACTTCTCTTTTCCATTCAAGTTCCCTTTTTGGGGTATGTCTTCTAATTTAAAAAATTAGTTCTTTTTTTCCACTTTAAATTATTTAATTAATATAATAATAGTCTTTTATTAATTGTAGGCCTTAATTATCCCTCTTTTTTACCCTTTTCTAAAACCATGTTCTATACCTGTCATACTTCCAAATTTACTTTTCAAATTTCTCTCTTTTACTTTAAAATTTATCATTTATTTTATTTTTTTTGAATATACAAACCTATTATTTTACATTTTTATTCACCTAGTTATAAAAATAATTTATTAATTTGGGTATTTACATTTATAAAACCCACATTTCCTTTTCTTGGGTTAAAATTACATAATGATAATGTATTTAAACACTTTTGTACGTCATGATTTTGATTAGAAACCCATTCCTTATTCTCCATAGGTTATTAATGAAATGATTTATTATGATCTATATGGATCGCTTTAATTAACACATATGAAGTCTGTTCCTTTATAAGACTCCAGTGCATTGGATAAATAATTTAATCTCTATAAATGAAATGTTTTAAAATACCTTAGTGAATAACCTTTGTAATTTTCATTTATGAAAACTTTGTGATAAAAAATGGTGATAAATCTTGGTGATATGCTTATGAATGCCTCATTTAAATTTTGTATCCACATTTACATGTTATTATTCATGTTATTATTATTATGATATTCCTCTTGTTCAAAGATTATTGTTATGCCTCATGTTCTTATTGATATGTCTCATGATCACATGTTATATGTATCCCTTTCTTATTCCCTTACTGGGCTTCATGCTCACCCCTTTCCTTTGATTTATTTCCCCAAGATATGAGATGAAATAAAATTAACCTAGGGTGAACCCATTAATATTTCATTCAAGTGGATTAGAATAATTTTTTATGTTTTTATGTATTATGTACCTAATTTCCAATAAAATAAACATTAAAATATCATACATTTTGTTCCATGTAATGAAAAGTTTATATAATAAAAGGTATTATTCCATATATATCCCATATGATAAATTTTTATAATATAATTCATGAAAGTGTATTGATTCTGAGATACCCATAAGAGAATTTGGGCCTATGGTAATTTTTGGAGACTTCCTTATAAGATAAATGGAGGCGGCCTTGTAATATAATTTCAACATAACTCATGCTTAAAATTAGAGAACAAGGGTTTCTTGAAATTTGAAAATCATGAGGTGGTAGGCCCAAGTCCAACATTTTTTCATTTGAAAAGTATTTTCATCCTATAACTGAGAAAATTTTGAAATCAAAGGAGATAACTATTTTCGGTCATTTAAAGCTAATATCTCAAAAGATAAAGGCATAGGGTTTAAGGATTCATGGATTATTTTGGAATCTTGAGGAAATGTGTGAGAAGTCATGGATGGAACATCAATTATAAATATCACTAATACTAATATTTTAATGGGATTTTCAATCTCATACATCCTATATTCGAGCACGAATGAATAAAATTTTGGATTTTAATTTCATGAATAAGATGATATAAAATCTATATATTCCCAAGTTCGAGAATGTTGGAAGATAATAAAGATAGAAAGATGTATTCAAAGTTATCCAAGTCCAATAATAAATATGTGCTCAAATGAATTAAAGAAATATGATGATGATAATGAAGAACCAGGGAGGATGATTTTGGGAATAATTGTTTTTGATGAGCCATTCAAAATCATTGTAGATGATGAAACAATCTAAATCTTTGATATTAATTGGTGAGAAACCAAGCTCAATTTGTGGAAAAAAATGAAGTTGGATGAATTTTATTTAATGGAGTTTGACTGATTTGAAGAATACTAATTTTTTATCACTTATTTAAGTTATTGAATATGGAGATCTATGCCACACTTCATGAAGTAAATGAACATTAATCAATTTAGAAGGATATGAAGAATGTATATTTGGTTTTATTTAAGTTTTGGGTCACATGAACTTGAGGATCATTTAGTGAAGATGGAGATGTATGGATTTACCACCATAGTGAATATAATGACTTTTAAATACAATTTTAATTATATACAGGTTTGAAGGAGGGGACCTTGATCTCCCTAATGCACTATCTATGAATTCACTAAGGGATGCGCATAGCATGTTTGGAGAAATTCCTATGTGAAACCCAGTTGTTGTAACCAATTGTAACACTTGTTCAAGACACATAATAGATAATTGATCTTTTCAAGGTTTTTATGGTTCAATTTAAAGATCCTCTATGTGAATATCATGTTTAACAATCCATAGGAGAGTTACGTAAGTTACATGTTGAACTGGGTTGGTTGATCTTGTTTGAGAGAGGTGTTGTGTTTGAATAAAGATCTTCTTCATGTTCTTGAGGATGGGGTGATTGGAAGACGCTCACGTGTGAATGTGGGTTTTTAGTTTGAATGGTTTAGTAATGAAATAATAGTTTATAATGTTTAGTGACTGTCATAAGTAATTAAGCTTATGGTCAAAGTAGAGGATGAGATTAGAAAATTATTTGAAGTGCACAAGGATAATTAATTTATGGAAACCTGTCAAAATCATGTATTAGAGATAGTACATATGATTTATGACTTATGTAAATCTACAGTCTCTATATAAGGAAAAAATTGAGATGTTTGGTGTTTCTATGAGGACATCTAGATACAGTTAAGTAGGTATTATTGGTTCATGCTAATCTGGATTCTTGTGTAGCATCAATTAATTTGTTATAAGAGAAATTTATATTCACATATAGGTCAAAATAAATAATGTTGAAAGACATACCTACCACTGTTATCTGAAAAATAATAACTATGAGGAAATTCTATAATCAATAAGACAAAAATTTTTGATATATTTTGATGATATATTCATTTATTGGTGCTTGGACAATGAAGGATAGTAGGAACTAGAGTGGTGATCCACATGATTGGAAGTAATAATACACTAAACTTGTTTGTTTAAGGATTTTAAGCAAGGGGAAGAATGTGACTTCAATAGAGAAGATTCATTTTATTCATCCTCTTTCATTATTCTTGTTTTGAGATGAATTTTATTGAATATATTTTTGTTTCTATCATTGTGAACATGTGTACTTATTATTTTATGGCAATTAAATAGAAATGAGTTGAAATTTTTAATCTGTTCGGATATCATTCTCATAATTTTTTTAGGTTGATTTTATGTTCATACTTCATAATTTCATTCATAATGAGTATCATTTTTTTCAATTATAAGTACTTAAGGGTGACGGTAGAAATTTCATAACCATTTAACATCATCCAAAGTACCAAAAATTAAAAAAAAGATGATGATTCTATTCCCCATTATCAAAATAATCATTTCTTGATTTTTAATCAATAGATCACTCTTGGGAGAGTTCACTAAACTGTAGATATCATTTAATGATTATTAGGTGCTTCGATATATTTTCTTCTTATTCACTATAGCGGTTATGTTAACATAAATCTTGAATAGAAAAAATTTTAAATCAATTCAGGATATTTTGATCCACCTAACATCAACATCAATTATTCCTCGTCTCATCTATCATTGTTTTCTTACTTCCACACCATGCCACTATTTTTATTATTGGTTTCCATTTCATTCCACACAATCACCATCACCTCATCTATTTCACAATTTTTAATTTAGTTTTATTTGTTACACAACTTCATATATCCTTCCCTATGAATATTATACCCTGTTAGTCAACTATACTAGTAGAAATTAGGTTTTTTAATTATTTTATTTGACCATGTAAACAATTATAGATAATAAAACATGTGTAAAATAGATAGATAAAACCAATCATGGATTATGAATTTATAATAAACTATTATTTTTAAATTAAAATAAAGATAGTGGTGTATTTTATTATATAGATCATGATGTTTTATCCTTGATGAGGATTTAGAATGATCTAATACTTAAATATGCAGTAAATATTAACCTAGAAATTATAAGGTAATTTCCAACATTATATTATTCCCTGGTAATTTCTATAATATTTTTTACAGAGAATATCTAGTAAGAAAAAAATAAATCATGGGATGATAAAGAAAGATTAAAATGGTGATACATCCCCACCATTGGTGGTGGGCTGGTTTGGGTTTGGGGGAGAGGGGTAGGTCATTGGGTTAAGTCCCTAGGGCCCTGATATTACTATGATTTCATTCATTATATTGGTTTTTGTGGTAAAATATGTAACAACCTTATAATAAAATGGTGATAAATAATAAGACACTTGAAATGGACATCAATGATGACATGATAAAGAGTTTTGGAAAATTTTAAATGTTACATAATTTTTCAGAGATAAAGAAGGAATTAATAAACTATGATTATAGTTAAAATTTCACTATACTCTTTGATATAATCACGATTTGTAGGGATCTCCTAAAACTTTTTCTCTTGTGGAAAACAAAATGGGTGATTTTTAGTTACATAAATTGAACTTTTTTTGATAAAAATTAATGTTTTAGTTACAAATAACTATATAGGTTAAACAACCTATACCTATACTTTTATGGATTTTATACAACTTCAAGATGTAATTTTTCCTTATACTCTCTAAATGATCAAGTTAAAATAATTTAATATTGTATATTATTGATCATGTTATTAATTACATTCATTTTATAAAAAATCAATATGGTTTATCTAATGATCATATTTCAAGACTTTATATTAATTAACTGGTGAGTCTCTATGGTGTGACTATTTTGAATTTTATTAGACTATGAATAATGTTTATAAGGATTCTTTAAAGGTTTTTGAAAATTGAGGTAAATCCTAGTTGTGACACCCCAAAGTTTCTATGTTGGGTATATTTTATTATGGTAATATTTTTGGAAGGGAAATAGTGAAAAATTAAAAAGGAAATTGATATTTTGAGACATGAAAAATTTGAGAAATCATACATAATAACCCTATAAGTAATAATATCAAGATAACAGGTGATTCATGGTAGGCACTCAATTTCAGAAATTGTTCATAATAAGTGATCATTTCTAAAATATTAACCAAAATAATAATTTTATTATTATTTGGAATTCTTCCTATTTTTCATGATCGATTTATACATTATTATAGATAAATTTTCTAGTATTTTTATGATAATTAATACATTTTAATTACACATAAAAATATTTTTTATTTAATTATAGAATATATATGTGAAAATTAAATTTTTTGGTTGAATTTTTTTTGTTTTGTTTATTTACTATCATTATTTTATTATATGTGTTTGTGTGTGATATTAATTTTTAATTGTCATGGAATGATATTGATTTTAATGGTATTATTGTTGATGGAAGGGAATTATATGTGCTTTTGTTGATAGTAATAGAGGTTTCTTGAGAAGTAGAATCTAGTTGTTATGATAATTCATATTTTTAAATTATTATTATTATTATTATTTTGGTAATATGATATAAATGGTGAAATTCTATTTATCCTTCCCATTTGTTTGAGACATAAGGATTGGGGTAAGGAATTATTCTCCTCTCTTATATATTCTTATTATTCCCATTATCCATCGTGGGTATTTAAGTTCTCATTTTCTTATTCCTCTTATTCCTCTTCCACTTATCATTATATTATTTGTCGATTATGGTATTATTATATATAAGGTTCATTGGATTTTTTTTTCTATATCAAATAATAACACTATAATTTCGTGGATATTTTTGTTACTTGAGGATGTATACTCATTCCCTTAAACTAATATAACATCATTTAGTGATAGAGTTGTGATTGTTCTAATCTCCTATTGGTTTATCAATCCATTTACATTTCTTTGATGAAACGATGGATGATATATTTTTGTATATTATGTTTTCAATGAAATAATATCTATATAAATTGAATATATTTTTTATATGATTATTTTTTCTTATTTCACTATAAATTCATATGATAAAAATTATTCTTTAAAAAATTTCAAGTTTTAAATACTTTTTAATGTAATGATTGGAACAAAAGATGATATATGAGAATAATATGATGCATTTAATATAAAATAATGTTTTTTTAAGTAAATTTTTTTTTATAATTTATAAATAATATCTATTATGAATTCATTTATGTTTTCAATGTCTAAATACCTCTTAGGACTAAAAGAATGTTATTTTATGTTTTTTCCTATTCCCTATCATTTCAAACCTTGTTCATGATTATATAAATATTTTGTTATTTTATTATTATGGATATATTTTATTTGTGAAAAGTGTTATTTTTTTAATGTGTGTTCATAGTCGAGATGTGAGTTTATTTTTTTACTTGTAGTGATTTTTTTTTTTGAAGTTATTTATATATTGATTTGTTTTTTCACAACCCTATAGAAATCATCATGGGAATCCTTGGGAGTCTAAGTGGAAATTTGAGGGATGAGTATTAAAATAGCTATATATACTATCTATTATAATTTAGTTTAGTTCATGATCTAGTTATATGGTTATTACCTAAAATTTTTAGTGATGGTAGAAAAGGGTTTTTACTAAGGATTTCATTGTATCCTAATAGAGAGTTCAACCTATTCAAGACATATATTATCTCCTTAGGACCTTAGTAAATATCCAATGAAAGACTTTGAGTTATTTTTAATAATATATGAGCATTATTTATTTTGTTATTTCATTATATCTTGATATTTTAGATGACGATTATAAATTTTATTTTTTTATCTACTTCACACTAGTTTGGATTTATTTTTTATAAATTTTTTTCATTTATAAAGTCAAAAATATAATGATGCTTTGAATTAGTTTTAGAAGTATGGAAGTGGTTATTATTTGAAAATAAATATGATAAAATGTTAATTTATATATTTATTGTCTCAAATATAGTAATTTAATTTTTAGTATTTATTTTTAAAATTGTTATTTATAGTTTGGATTGTTAATGTAAATGTATACTATCTTGGTATTATCATACTGGTAATAGGGAAAAATCCCCAGTCCCCTAATATTACTGGTGTTTCTTTCCTTATGTTGGGTTTCATGATATAAGATGTAATCGACCTCATGATAAAATGGTGATAAATAAGAAGACACTCAAACTGGAAATAGGTGATGTTGAGACTTAATTTTTCCCTTGTAAGATTTTGAAATGTTTCTGTATATATTTTTAAATACATGCACTGAGATGGCGTGTGATTATGAGGCCCAGTGTGTGAAGACTCATAAATTCCATATAATTTTTTCTAAACTATTTGGGATTATTACGAGTTTGCAAAAATTGACGGAAATTGATTCTAAGGCCCGGTGTGCCCGAAATGGATTTTTGAACTTTTTTTAAGGTATGTTTAGTAAACGTGTGGGTGGAATTTTCTATCTTTTGAACCGGTGCTCAGATTAAAAATTTTAGGGAACCAATGAATTCGCAGTGTTTGGATTCTCTTAAGGGAGGCTTAACTTCGACCGCTATTGGTCGGGTGAAAAAGATAGTTTTTGTGATATTTAAAGAAATAATAAAATAACATAAAAAAATTTATTTTATTATCCTACCTCGTATTGAGTAGTGGTGGTGGGGCTGATTCGTTTTCAAGATATTTAATGGCTTGACTCTTCAGTTTGTAACCACATCGTTAAGAGATTAAGAGGTTCATTCATTAATGAACCTCATTAATCTCTTGTTGCATCAAATACCTTTCCCCATCTATTTAATTGAGTCTTGGGTGGGGGTTTTTGACATAGCTTTGAGGAACCTCTGGTGAAGTACCGCAACATCTTCCACCAATGAATAATGGAAGATTGGGTGGCAATTATCCGGGATCAACGAACGTCGGTGTCTTCATCAAGAGATGACTCTTCTTCTTCCACAACTGTGACGTCACCTCCAATTATGAGGTAGGGGTTTTTTATTTCTAAAATCATGAGAATTGTTTCTTTGTCACGTTCTTGAAGCATGATGAATCGTAGAAGTTATTAATGGAATTAAATTTATCTTTGTGATGAATTTTTTATTAACCTCTTGATATAATGCTAACACGGAGGGCACAGGCCAAATGAACAAGGCTCGAACCATCTGCCGCTTTGGTATTTGTCACATTATTCAGGAACAAATTTCCAATCAGATCATAAAGATGAATTTGGAAGCCACATAGTGACGATGGAATCCTGGGAGGCCTGTAGGCTCTTTCATAAGGGAAAATGGACCACTGGAGCTCACCCAGTGGCCCGTGGAAGACCCGCTGACGCGGCACCAGTGCAGCAGCACCGACGACCAGTGTTGGTGGGTGAAGGTGGCGGACGGTGATCACCGGATGAAGAAGGAGGAGATAACACTCGGTGTCGTGGTAGACCATCAAGGGTGGTCAGCTTTTGGCTGGTCGTGTTGGTGGAAGGGCGGTGTGACGTCACGTGCTATTGGTGGAGGTCGCGGCTTCAAAGTCACGACGGAGGGGTACCTGCACCCTGCGGGTCCCACAGATAGCAAGGTGGCACCATGTGGAACCTCTAGTTGAAGAGAAAAATGGATCTTTGATCCATTTAGGAAGGAGGGGACATGAAACCCTTCACATAGGTCGTGCCTAGCCGGCGGGCCAAGTCGGTCCATTGCCCAGCGGGCCGAGCTCGTCGCGGTCCAGACCAGCCAGTACGGGCCAGACTGATCTCACTACAGCCTCGCCAGTTCAGGCCAGGCTGGGTCAGACCCGGGTCAGACCCGGACTAGGTTGGGTCTGCCCAGGCTGGGTCGGGCCAGGTCGGACCGGCCCTAGACCCCTTTATGGACCAATTTCGCTTAAAAGGCTGCATCTTACAAACCAGAATTTTGTTTGACGAGTCGTATGCGGTGTTGGAATCCTTGGGATGAGATGGTACTTTTGAGATACTCCACCTGAGTTTTGGAGAAATTTTGATTATGGATGGGTTGGATCGTACCTGAATCCAACCGATCACTTAGCACTAAAATGCCTATAACTCTCAGATCGGGTGTCTGATTGACGTGTCATCTATTGCGTTGGAACCCTTATGAGATGATGGATCATTAGGTTACTTCTTCATGGGACTTTGTTCTGGTTGAAGTATTACTGATTCCATGAGGAAAGGATCCTCCTAGAATCAATCATACTATGTATGGGAATCCAGTGGCTGCCTGAGACGTGAAGAATGAATAGCAATCCTGTGTGGATCAGCACCTAGCGATCCTATATGAATCATCACTTAGAGATCCTGTATAGATAAAAACCTAGAGATCTTATGTAGATCATCACCTAGTTATCCTATGTGGATCACCACCTAGTGATCCTGTGTAGATCAGCACCGAGCGATCCTATGTGGATCAGCAGGAGAACCCTTGACAGAATAAGATGATCTAGCTTTATGACTAATCATTTGTACTTTTGTACTTAAGTTATACCTAGTTTGAGATGATTATTTTTATTTTTTATTTGTGATTAAGATCATGCTTTTTGATTTTCCTTTTTGTAATTCTGATAGACCTTCTGGGTCTCAAGGTCTCTACTGGGTATTGTTATACTCACCCATGCACGGGCTTCGCCCGCACCTTGTTGTGTCTTATGCAGATGATGAGCAGCTCAGTTGAGTCTCTATGAGCTAGGACCAGGCGGTACAAAAAGGTGACTGGTTGACATGGTGAGTTGTGTATATGAGTTTTACCTACCCTTTAGGTAGGATCCATGGTTGATAATCTCATGAGTTGTTTTCTGTTGTAGTCGTATCTTTCAGTTGGGATTGTATTCCGACCCCTTTACTTTTAGTACACACTTTTACTACTACAGTTTTACTTCGTGATTGCATCTTTTTGTGTTCTTGGACTGTGTGTTTGTATAGTTTTAAAGGCAATGTCTTCCCATTTTAGGGATATGCCTTTCCGGTGCTAGTCACCAACCCCTGGCCTATGGAAGGTGGGCTTGGGGTAGTCACAATACGGGCCTTGAGGGACGGCTTGTGACAAAGTGGTATCATAGGAGTCGATTCTATTGAATAACTAAAAATATTATTTTTTCAATGGAGCATTATTTTTAAGTGTTTTGATTGTGGTTTCCATTTCAGGGAGTCCAGTGTTGGTGCGGCGGTTGATGTATCCATACAATGGGACCCTGAATTCTGATTTTTGACTTAGTGCACAAAAACACTAATTGTGTGTGTTTTGGAAATGTTTTACTTTTTATCTCTTTTGAGTCAAATCATCAGGTATAAATTTTTGACCATGGAACACCTGTTTCTTTTCAGGATGCCACTGTGTAGACGGCTAGCCAGGATTCTAGAGAGAGTATACGATGATGACCCACCGAGCGACGAGGCTTCGGTGCAGGGCCCTCTTACTGTGTTGGAACCTTCGGGTAGTGTACCAGCATCACCACTACTCATAGGTTAGAAGTTTCCAACATCCCCACTGGAAGAATGTGTACGCTGACTGAGCACATTTCACAAGTTCCAGAGATAGAGGCCTCTGAGGTTTTAAGGTGAGACAGATCCTCAGGCAGCTGAGGACTGGATATAGGTTGTGGCTTGAGTTTTTCACTTTCTTGAGACACTAGCAGATCAGATGGTGATTCTAGCTGCTATCCTATTCCAAGGCACGGTAGGGAGATGGTGGAGTCTGATGCTTCAGATGCATGAGGAGGCAACACTCTCCTAGTTGGACTTCGGGACCCTATTTAGGGAGGATTTCTTACCAGTGACTTTATGCTTAGTGCATATCCAAAAGCTACTGCAATTACAATAGGTCAACCTATTAGTGGCCTAGTACTCAGCGAGATTCACTGACCTCTCACGCTACTCCACTGACATGGTACAGGACCCTTTCTTTAGGGCTCAAACCTTTGAGTAGGGTCTCCAAAGGGATATCAGAGCATTCAAGATATAACTCAATATCTTGACACAAGCTAGAGTGCTCGAGCGAGCATTATTAATGGAGAGCTTCTTAGCTGAGCAGGTACTGACGATGAGAGCCACCACCAGACAATAGTTAGCCGAGTCATCTACAGTAGGTAGTAGGCAGATGACGCAGAGGTCTAAGCAGGCCAGATCTTCTGGTGGACGACCCCAGGACACAGGGTCGGAGGTGAAAAGCTCGCGAGGCAGAGGAGGTCTTATGAGGACTAAAGCCTATTACTCTTGCGGTAGGCAGGGACACATGGCTCTCAACTATCTGACTCCCTACATAGGTGATCAGTATATCACCAAGGTACTGCCAAGGCAACATCCAAGGTTCAAGCAAGGAGGTCCGAAGGGTGGCGGACATGGTAGAGGAGCAGGTCGTGCAGCAGGTGGTGGATGACGGTTTGAGGTTCTACCACCACCATCCCCAGGTGCTCCACCTTGACCATATGGAGTAGGTGGACAGGGGATAGCTTGGCTTCAGATGGAATAGGCCTACAACCACGGAGCTCTATAGATGATTATAGGTATGATTTGTGTCTATTCCACCCTAGTTGCAGTTCTTATAAACATAGGTTCTAGTAACTCTTTTATTTTCACAGCACTCATTCAGAGCACGAATATTATGATGGATCTTTTGGCTCGATCCTTATGATTAGAGACTCCTATGAGAGAAGATTTGATGATTACACATCGTTTTAGATAGTGTGATCTCACTCCAAGAGGCAAGATCTTTGTCTATGATCTCCTAGTAGCAGCATTGAGGCCTTACAACGTCATATTGGGTATGGACTGGCTATCCATAGTCCATGCTCAGATCGACTGTTTTAGGCACAAATTACAGTGTGTCCATGAGAATGGGATCAGGTTTTCCTTCACCAATGAGAAGGGGACCTTTGAAACATAGGATAGAATTTCTTAGAAGAGGGTGCAGCCAAACACTCATCAGTTGGCTAGCCTTACCCTCAGAGTTATTGATGTGAGGAGTCTGAGTTATCCTATAGTGGTGGACCAGTATGCTGATGTCTTTCATGATGATGTTATGGAACTACCTTCCCATAGAGGGGTAGACATCTACATCGACCTATACCCTAGTACGGCACTGATTTCTACACTAGTATATTTGATGGCTCTCGTGGAGCTTTGTGAGTTGTGGGTATAATTAGAGGACTTTCAGAGGAAGGGGTTCATAAGGCCTAGTGTTTCTCTATTGTCATCCCCAATATTGTTTGCCAAGAAGGAAGATGGGATTCATAGGCTTTGTGTGGACTATCAGCACCTGAACAAGGTGGCAGTGAAGAACAAGTATCCTCTCTCAAGAATTGATGATCTCTTCGGCTAGCTGAAGGGAGCACGATGTTTTTTGAAGATAGACTTTGGATCAGGCTATCATCAGCTTAGGGTACAAGATAAGTACATACCTAAGATAGCCTTCAGATGTCGTTATGGCCATTACGAGTTCTTGGTGATGCCCTTCGGTGTGACCAAATCTCCATCAATGTTCATGGTTCTCATGAACAGGATCTTCTAGCCTTACCTCGATCACTTTTTGGTGTTATTCAATGATGAAATCTTGATATACTCAGCATCAAAGGATGAGCACGCCATGCACCTATTGATAGTTCTGGATACACTCTAAGAGAACCAGTTTTATGGAAATCTCTCGAAGTTCTAGTTTTGGATACGGGAAGTCCACTTCATGGAGAATGTTATCTTAGAGGCTAGAGTTTCAGTGGATTCAGTGAAGATAAGGCAGTTCTTTCTTAGGATCCACCTAGGAGTGTGACTAATGTGTAGAGTTTCCTGGGATTGGTAGGGTACTATTGGAGATTTCTACCTGACTTTTCCAGAGTTGTAGCACCCTTGTCATCTTTGAAAAATAAGGTAAAACCCTTCGTGTGGATGAAGATATTCTAGTAGAGTTTTTAAGAGCTGAGGTAGAGACTGATGAGTTCCCCTATCTTGAGGCTACTAGAAGAGGGCGTTGGGTATGTAGTCTATTGTGACACATCAGGGACTGGGATATATTGTGTCTTGATGTATTATCAAGTGGTTATTGCCTATGGATCATGATAGTTTAGAAAGCATAATCAAAACTATGCTACCCATGACCTAGAGTTAGCAAGAAAGGTATTTTTACTAAAGATGTGGTGGCACTACTTGATGGGCAGACATTTTACAGTCCAATCTTATCACAAGAGTATCAGGTATATCTTCTCATAGAAGGACCAAAACATGAGAAAATAGTGATGGCTAGAGTTCCTCTGGGACTAGGACTTTGAGATAGTCTATAATCCTAGAAAGGGGAACATAGTAGCAGACGCACTCAGCAGGAGGTTTGGTCTACAGTTGCTGAGTGAGGCGACAGAGCATCTATTCACATTGCAGATATCCTTTATGGATAGAGATGGATCATCTTACCTCCAGTCTATGACAGTTACTCCCCCACTCCTTCAGAGAGTCAGGGAGACATAGCTTGGGGATGTAGACTATGAGGCCAGACGTGATCAGATATCCTCAGGACAGGCTTCTGATGGATTTTCTAAAGGTGGGAATAATTTCATTCTCTTCAGAGGATGTACCATAGTACCATTGATTCTACGAGAGGATGTGTTGAGGGAGTTCCATACATCCCCTTTGGAGGTGCATCCTGGTGTGGAGAAGATATACCAGGACCTCCAGTGTCATTACTAGTGTCCAAGGATGAAGAAAGTAGTGGTGGAGTTTGTTTCTCAATGTCTCACTTACCAGCAAGTGAAGGGTGAGCATAAGGTACCATCAGGCTTAGCTCAGCCCCTTGAGGTATCAGAGTAGAAGTGAGATGGTATATCCATGGACTTCATGATAGGGATACCATGTACATCCAAGGTCCAAGATTCCATCTGGGTAATCGTTTACCGACTCACCAATTTGGCCCACTTCCTACCCATTCGAGAGTAGGGATCAGTATAGAGCTTGGGAAGTCTCTACATATAGAAGATTGTATGACTTCACGGGGTGTCATCGACGATCTTCTTAGATTAAAATGCAAATCTTACACCCCATTTGTTGAAGGGATTACAGGAAGCATTTGAGACTCAGATACGCTTGATAAATGCCTTCCATCCTCAGATAGATGGTCAGACGGAGCGAACCATACAGACACTCAATGACATGCTTCGTGCTTGTGTCCTTGATTTTTTCCGTAGTTGGGAGGACCACTTGCCACTAGTAAAGTTCACTTACAACAATAGTTATCACTACACCATTGGCATGGATCCTTTTGAGGCCCTATACAGGCGACTTTTCAGAACACCTCTATGCTGGACAGACCCAAGGGAGTTGGCACTTATGGTTCTAGAGTTGGTACAAGCTACCACGGAGAAGGTGTAGATCATACAGGAGAGGAAGAAGACTACACAGAGCCGGTAGAAGTATTATGCTGATAGGAGATAGAGACCCTTGGAGTTTGAGGAGGGAGACCATGTATTCATATGGGTCTCACCCTGACGAGGATTATAGAGGTTTTTCTGGGGTGGAAAGCTATATTCTAGGTTTATCGGACCTTTCCAGATCCTCAGCAGAGTAGGCGAGGTGGCATACCATCTATCTCTTCCCCCATATATTCACAAGGAGCATAATGTTTTCCATGTGTCGCAGCTGAGGAGGTACGTGCATGATCCATAGCACGTTATCGACTGGGGTGATCTAGACATCGATGATGGGGCGATGTTTGCGAAGTTCCTAGTGGAGATAGAGGATCGACAGGAGCGGTTCCTTTATGGGTGGTCGATTCCTCTGGTTCAAGTTTGTTAGCAGCACAGTAATATCTAGGAGATCACATGGGAGCGGGAGGCTCAGATATGTTCTCAGAACCCCCATTTGTTTCCCTAGTTTTGTTGTAGATTTTGGGGATGAAAATCCCTAAGGTGGGGAGAATGTAAATACCCAAAAATTCAATATAAATTTTTTTAAAATTATTTGGGATTATTATGAGACTGTGAAAATTGACGGCGCTTGATTCTGAGGCCCGGTGTTCCCAGAATGGATTTTTGAACTTTTTTTAAGGTATGTTCAGTAAACGTGTGTGCGGTGTTTTCAATATTTTGAAATGGTGCTCGGATTAAAAGTTAGAGGGAACTGTTGAATTCACAGCACCAGAATTTGATTAAGGGAGGCTTAACTTCGACCATAGTTGGTCTAGTGAAAAAGATATTTTTTGCGACTTTTAAAGAAATAAGAAAATAATATAAATATTTCTATTTTATTATACTACCTCCTATTGATCGGTGGTGGTGGGACTGATGGGTTTTCAAGCCATTTAATGGATTGACTCTTCGGTTTTTAACCACACCATTGAGATATTAATATGTTCATTCATTAATGAACCTCATTAATCTATCATTTTGTTAATTAACTTTCGCCCTATATTTAATTGAGGCTTGATTTGGGGTTTTTGACATGGCTGTGAGGAACCTCTGGGTAAGTACCGCGACATATTCCACCGACGAAGAATGGAAGCTTGGGTAGAAATGATTCGGGATCAACGAACACCGGTGGCTTCATCAATTGAGGACTCTTCTTCTTCCACAACCATGAATTCACCTCCAATTACGAGGTAGGGATCGTTTATTTATAAATTCATGAGAATTGTTTCTTTGCCACATTCTTGAAGAATGATGAATCATAGAAGCTTTGAATAGAATTAAATTTATCTTCATGATGAATTCTTTATTAACCGCTTGATATAATTCTAACGTAGAGGGTGCAGGCCAAACGAAAAAGGATCAGACCCTCCTGCACTTCGGTATTTGTCTCATTATTTGGGAACAAATTTCCAATCAGAGCGTCAATATGAATCTAGGATCCATGTAGTGATGATGGCATCTCAGGAGGCCCGTAGGAGCTTTCGGAAAAGAAAACAGACCACTGGAGCTCAACTGGGGCCCACGGAAGACCCTTTGGTGCGGTAGAGGTGAATCGGTGCTAGAGACCAGTGCCGGAGGGTGAAGGCGGTGGTTGGCGATCATCTTCCGCAGAAGGAGGTGGCATTGCGTTGAACCAGTAAGGGCGGTCAGCTTTCAGCCGACCGCATTGGCGGAAGGGTGGCGCGCCGTCGCACGTCGCAGGTAGAGGCCACGGCTTAGAAGCGTCGGAAGAGGGGGACATGTGCCCTGTGGGTCCCGCGGATAGTAAGGCAATGCCACATGGCACCTCCAGTTGAAGAGTTGAACGTTTCTTTGAGCTGTTCGGGATAGAGGGATCGTGAGACCCCTCGTGCGGGTCGCGCCCAGCTAGAGGGCATGGCTAGTCCGCTGCCCAGCAGGCCTAGCCTGCCACAATGCAGCCTAGCTGGTTCAGGCTGGTCTGTATCCCAGTGTTCCATGACCCAGCGGGCCGAGCCTGCTGCGGCCCAGCTAGTTCAGGTCAGGTCAGACCGGACTCAGACCCCTTTATGGCCCATTTTCACTTAAATGGTTGTATCTTACAAACCAAAAATCCATTTGATGAGCCATTTGTGGCGTTGGAATACTTGGGATGAGACGGTCCTTTTGAGATACTTCACCTGAGTTTTAGAGAAATTTGTAGTACGGTAGGGTTGGATCGTACCGAAATCCAACCGGGCACTCAGCACTAAAATGCCTATAACTCTCAGACCGAGCGTCTGATTGATGTGTCGTTTGCTGCGTTGGAACCCTTATGACATGACGAATCATTGGGTTACTTATTCGTGGGACTTTGTACTTATTTAAGTATGAATTATGTCTTGAGTACTGGATCCTCCCAGAATCAATTATACTATGTACGGGAATCCAGTGGCTAGCTGAGACATGAAGAATGAATAGTGATCCAGTGTGGATTAGCACCTAGTGATCTCGTGTGGATCAACACATAACGATCATGTGTGGATCAACACCTAGAGAACCTATGTGGATTAGTACTAAGTGATCCTGTGTGGATCACTATTAGAACCCTTGATAGAATAAGATGATCTAGCTTTACGACTAATCATCTATACTTTTGTACTTAAGTTATACCTAGTTTGAGTTGAGTCTTTTGCTTTGTGCTTTTTGATTGATATCATGCTTTGTAATTTTCATTTGTGGAATTATGAGAGACCTTAGAGGGTCTTGGGGTCCCTATTGGGTATTTTTATACTCACCCCTGCACAGGCTTCGCCCGCACCTTATTGTGTCTCGTGTAGACGACGAGCAACTCAGCTGAGTCTCTAGGAGCCCAAACCAGGTGGTACACAAAGGTGACTCATTAACATGGTGAGATTTTGAGATGATATGTACCTACCCTTAAGGTAGTATACATGGTGGATGATCTCAGGAGTTGTTTTCTGTTGTATTTGTATCTTTCAGTTGGGCTTGTATTCCGGCCCCTTTACTTTGAGTACACACTTTTACTATTGTAGTTTTACTTTCTGATTTCATCTTGTTGTGTTCATGGACTATGTGTTTGTATAGGTTTAAAGGCAATGCCTTCCTATTTTAGGTATATTCCTTTCCAGTGCTAGTTGCGAACCCATGACCTATGGAAGGCAGGCTTGGGGTAGTCATGTCACGGGCCCCAGGGGACGGGTCATGACACGGTGTGCCCATAATTATTTTTATAAATATATTTTATATTACATGCACATTTTTTCTTAAATAAAATGGGATAAATCTATTAAGGAATCTAATATTTGAAACATGATACCATGGTTGAGTCTGGAACGTATTGTTTACATTAGGCATGACCAAAAATAGGTCAATTCGGGGTGTTTAGATATCTCTCCCATTGGTGGTACATTTATTGAATTAATTAAATGTTTAATTTAATTAATTTAATTAAATAAAATAACTCATATTTCCTTTAAATATATCATTATGGTGATTTTCTCAGGGTTAGCCTCATAATCATGGCACCGTCGAGAGCTTCCCATTCCTCCTTTTATTGGTGGATCATATCAAATGATGATGAATCTATGGATCAGATCACATTAGAGTGTAGCAAATGCAATGAATTCCTTCGATTATTGAATAACATGTTCTTAAACAACAAATGATCCAATATCCATGTAGGAATCATCAATTTTTGTATTACACTCATTTTGATTAAATTGATTGAGCATATCAATCCCCTCCTTTGAATGTGTCAATTGTGTCCTTTGTATGAACCTGTGTACTGGATTGATTGATTATTATTTGGTTTTATAACCCCAAATATCCTAGTTCTTGATTTTTTTTCCATGAACACTTGGCAAAGATTGATGAAAAAATATTTTTACTTTTCCCCCAAAATTTCTTCATGTTCATCCCCAGTTGGACCTTACAGTCCCGGTTCAACATTATCGGGTGGTACCAAGCTCAATTGGACCCTTGGAATCATGAAGAATCCGAGTGTGAGGGATGGATCAACAAATCAAGGGTGTTTATAGATAGTTTGCAAGATGTGGGTGATCGTTTTGATGATCAAAGATCAAATGTTTGATGGAAGAAGGACCGGAGGCGTGAGGGATGTGTGATGAACCTCTGAATTACAACATAAACCGATTTACAGCCACTAGATGGATGGAAATGACAAATTAGGACTAGATACACTAATTGCAGATGGTGTGGAGGTGAGATCTGCAGTGAAATGACTGCATTCAAAGTGTGGAGTTCAAATCTGTTTTTCTGTGAAAAAATCGACTACATGTCATGTACCATGATGAACACATGGCATGTAGACCCTATGTTGTGGTGGCTAGGGTTTTGGTAATTTTAAGGATGTCACACCATTTAGAATCCCTACCCACCATGTACCACTTCCCCAAGTGTACGAGCCATGTAGCGAAGAATATAGTGAGGCACATGCGATGTGCCTGAGTACACGGGCATAACTAGAGACATGGGCAGCACCCCATTTAAAGATGCATGTCATGTACTAATATACATAGAAATAGGATAGAATACACAAACATAGCCAAGCACATGGGTAGGACCCTGAGTGGTATAGGCACACCATGTAAATTTATCCACACACTGTGTATGCCTACACAGTTGGCGATCCATGTACCTCCAGGGACATGAAAAGGTGATGGAGCAGGACCACATGTTGTGTGGTCCCCCTCACACACCATGTACCCCTTGGATCCTTTTGAGTAAACATCAATATTCTATATCTCTTTCATTTGAACTAGGATTTTGGCCCACGAGTAGCCTATCTTGAGTGTTTTTTCTCATAGAACATGATGGTGCCCTCCATTGTGGATTTTGGGATACGATGTAAAATTTTATGTTCATGGTGATTATATAAGAGATGCTCAGTGATGGTAGTTTTTAGGCAAAGGATCACTAGATTGGAACCCCCCCCCCCATTAGCTTGGGCATGGGTCTTATACCTACCAAGTGGAACCCCCTATCGGATAGGACACGGGTCCTTGATGATTAAATTATAACCCCCCCCCCCTGTCGCACCAGGGAGAGGGTCCTCGAACTGTAGAGTAGAACCCCCAATCAGCTTGTGAGCAGGTCCTCTAGTTACTGAGTGAAATCCCCCTATCAGATAGGGTGCAGGTCCTCAATGGTAAGAGTGGAACACCCATGTCACACTAGGGAGTGGTTCCTCTACCTATAGGGTGTAACCCCCATCATGTTGGGTGTGGGTCCTCTACCTACTGAGTGGAACCGCCTATTGAATAGGGCCTGGGTTCTCATGACACTAGATTGGAACCCCCCATCATCTTGGGCATGGGTCCTCTACAGATATATACATAGTGGACCCCCCCCCCCCCCCGACGCACTAGGGCACAGGTTCTCTACATGGAGTTTGTGCCCCCTCGGCTGTGTGGCAGAGTGGCGAGGTGAGGTCCTTCTCACAGTTACTTTTTGGTAGATGTGTGATATGATGGTCATCATTGATGTGTTTTTATAAATGTTGGTGACTGTTTTCTTGGGATGATCTGTAAGATGTAGATCCTATTTCTCTCTCATTTGAGTTTCCTTTGACTAAGAATATATATATATATATATATATTTTGTATGACTATATCCATTCCTTTGGATTTGGTTACTCTCCTATCATGGGTTTTGAATATTTTTGGGGTATACCACATCCATTCCATGTTTAGATTCTCATGGTTTGATAAGGCTACTCTCATGCTATGGGCTCATGCTATGGGTGGAAAAGAATCGACATGTAGTTCATCTCTACACCATGTTGAGCCCCTTGTAATTGGATGAGGTTACTCTTTCTCTTTATTTTGGTTGGGTTGTATATTGTTTACTATCTACTATATTTCTGCTCTTATAGAATCTCTTACTTATCCCCCCTTTATCATTCCTGGTGTCCTACTTGGTATGTATATACTCACCTATGCATGGGATTTTCCCACAAGTGTCATGTCTTATGCATAAAATGGATAGTTCAACGGTGACTATAGAGGAGCTTAGGGATACCTGGTACTTTGGACCACATATGGTGGTCACAGCTTGGAGATTAGGATTTGGGATCTCTTAGCATTTTACTTTGCATTTTTGTTTGGTTGGGACATCATTCTGTTTGGGTATGTATTTTTCCCCTTTACTTTTTAGTTTTCACTATCGTACTCTTGTGTTGTCTAGAGGTTTTACATTTATGGTTGTTTAACATAGTATTTTTTTCATATTTTACTATTATCCCTCTATACTTTTTCATCGACATGACAGTTTCTGTGTATATAGGTACTTAGGAAAAGGCCTCCCCATGTTAGTTATGCCTTCAATGCTAGTCGCTAGCCCCTGGCCTATGTAGGTGGGTGTCATGACTCATATTTTCAGTTTATTATTTTTAAATATTATAATGATTAATTTCAAGGCAGTCAATGATAAGGCGTATGATTCCGATGCTCGGTGTGCCCGTAAAAAATGTTTGAAATATATTAAAAAATATATTAAATAGAACACATGTGTGGTTTTCTTAAAAAAGTGGAATAACTTCTAAATCGGTGTTTGGATCAGAAATATGAGAGAACCGTTGAGTTCAAAATGGTGGTTTTACCCTAGGTGTAACCTAACATAGGTTAGCATGGTTCGATTGTGGAAAATCCACCACAAACGTTTAAATGAATAAAATTATTTAATAAAATTATTTAATTTCAATTGTTAACATGGCGAGGTGGTTTATCTTTAAATAAGTCCTTTTTTGAGAAATATATGGTTGGTCTCATAATCCTAGAATACTATGGAGACATTGGAGAGAGAACCTCTAGAGAATCCTTCTGACAGATACTGATGAAACCTCTAATCGACGATCGGCGCTCACCGATGTTGACAGATCTCACTAACAATGATGATACAGTGACCGTTATTCATTGGAAATTCATCTGAATCTAGGTAGGATGCTTAATTTTTATTTTCTTTCCCATTCTTGATTTCCTATGATGAACATGGACCAATCCATGAATAGATTGTCCCACAAATCGATTATATTTTTGGGATGGGTTATTTTTGTGAGATTTATCGGGAGTTTGATCTTAAGATTTATTTTGATTAATTTATCATTCTAATGATGAAAAACCAAGATCAGCATGAACATCAATTGAGGTTCATACCTATTGATTGGTTTGTGATTTTTTACCCCGATTCATGCGCTCTTTGTCGCATGTTCTTCGTTATTCCCCATATTTTGAAACCCTTTGTGAACAATCGATCATTGTGCCTTTGATTCTTGGTGCAACAATATGAAACTATAGATTTGGCATCAGGCCGACTCAACGAATGTGCGATGATGGTTCTAGAAGTGGATCAAACAATGGTGGGTTCCAAATTCATGTTCTTTAGTGGCAACGAATAATGGTTACGATCATGTTTAATGAGCAGATTGAAGGCCTGAATCCCATTGATTTAGCGCTAGGGTGGTGAAACGACCTTGGATCTAGAGTTTTGAGGAAAACTGATCCTTGGAGCAGAGGTCGGAAGATCGATGGTGCGAGCAGGAGGTGGAAAATGGGTTGTTAAAAAACTTGATACACACAGCGTTTACTCCATGACTACATGGCGTGTGTCCCCTTTTGGGAAAACTTGGCGTGTACCTTGTGTGGTACATGGACATAGGGTGGAGTACCTAGGTTTCCTACATGGTGTGTACTCTCCCACATGGATTGGCCTGGACCAGCTACATGGACTACCCCATGTAATGGCACATGGTAAGGGACACACAGGTTGACGATGTGTACTGGAACATGGTCAAAGGTCACAAGTAGACCCTGGATTCAAGGACATGGTGTGTAACCCTTATACATGCAGTGTATTCCTCTTTTACATGGAAATATTTGAACAACATGGGCCGTTATACATGGGAATTACCTAGGGTCAAAGGACATGACATGTTATCCTACTACATGCTATGTAACCCTTTCTACAAGGATTTATTTTCTTGTCCTCTGTATCTTGGATAAGTTTCATTAGGTTTCATTCCCATTATTATTTCCCTGAAGGTTGGTACGAATTGTTTCCTACTCTTAGGACTTTGATCCCTTCAGCAGGAATTCCTAGATAGAGTTGTTGGAATCTCCCTGAGAGGACTAGAGTGGGATCCTTTATTCATCTTCATACCCTAGGAGAAGTTCTTGGTATTTACATGACCAACACTACGTAGGAACCGATCCTCTACATAGCAGGTTAATCAAGATTGATTTGTTGGTATCACTCCATGGTCCTGGCTATGATTCTAATCTATTGTATCATATTATCTTCAGATATATCAGCATGTATCTTTCTCATGATGGTTCTTAATGAGTAGTACCTCTTGGATGGATGTCATCAATTCTACTAGACTCAAAAGTATACTCTCCCATATGAGTGATTTGTGGAATCTTTGAGCTGAATTCCTAGGAATGGTATGCATTGGTTGTGAGATACCTCTAGACTGTGTGTCTTGGTTTGATTATATCTATATATTCTTGTTATATGTGTTGTAGATATATACTTGTGTATATCTGAATGTACTTTAATTTGTTGTATTTATTTGTGGTTTCATAGTGTCCTACTGAGTATTATTATACTCAACCTTGTATAGGCTTTCCCTGCATGTTTCATGTCTTGTGAAGATAAACAACCTTTTAATAAAGTCCTAACTTGACTGGGACCAGACGTTTCTTAGTGAGACCGGAAAGACTGATGTGTGTTCCTGTGGCTTTTAGATAGTAGTCTCGATGCCTTTTAATTATAGGTTGGACTCATGTTACAAACTTCTTTTGGTAGGCTTGTATTTAGCCCTATTTACTTTACTTTACTTCCTATCATACTCTGGTTGTGGGATATAGTTGTATGCATGAATTGGTTAATTAGTGGTTTTTATATTTCATCATTTTGTGGTCTTGGAGATGTGTTTGTGTGTATAGGTACATAGTAAATGCCTCCCATGTTATTGGTATGAAACTCAGTGCTAGTCACCATCCCCTAACCTATTGGAGGTAGGATTGGGGAGTCGCAGCATAGGCTCCACCAGGATGGGTCCAGATAGAGTGGTATCCGAGAATGTAGGTTCTAATTTAGGATCAAGAGTCTATGATATTGGTTTGGGGAAATAGTGTTAAGTGTTTTGAGTTCGGATTCCAAGCCAGGTACTCCAATGTTGGTGTGGTCGCTGACATATCCATACACCAGAACTTTGATAAACTGATTTTTGACTCAGTATATGAGAACATTAGTTGTAGTGTAAAATGTTACATGAATAATATAGGAATGGTTTTAGGTTTATATTTCATTCTTGAGTCAACTATCCAGATAAACTCATTGACCATGGTACATTTTGTTTGTTTCAGGATTCCTCCACAACGTATATCAGCTAGAATTTAGTAGCTAGATCATGAGGATGAACCCCTTAGTGACAAGGCTTTGATACATGGACCAGTTCCCTATATGTTACCTCCAGGTGGTGCACCATCCATACTTCCACCTATAGAGTATCATGCAGTACCTGCATTACTAGTGAATGAGGAGTGCAGGATGATCATACTTCATGAGTTTCAGTGATAGGAGCGGGATTATTTGTAGGGTGGTGGATGTGGAAGAGTACCTGGGAGAGGATCAGGAGGTGGTTGACGTTTTTACTTGTTACCACTACCACCCCCAGGTGGTCCATTCTAAGATCAGGGTGATAGAGGAAAAGGGCGGGGATAGCTGCATTCAGTTGATTCTTATGACCTAGGGGCTCCAGGAATGATTCAAGGTACGATCTGTGTCTTTTATAATTTAGCTATAGTACTGATAGACATGGGTGATAATCAGTCCTTTATCTCAACATATCTTATTCGATACTTAGAGACTTTTATTGAAATGTTAACAAGACCCTTATGCTTAGAGAATCCTACCGAAGAAGACTTAGAGATCATGCACTTGTGCCAATAGTATGACCTGACCCTTGGAGGTGAGGGTTTTGGTTGGAACCTCTTAGTAGCAGCATCAAGGCCTTGTGACGTCATTATTGGTATGGATTGGTTATCTACAGTATATTCCCATATTTACTATTTTAGGTGAAGGGTGTGGTGTTTCTATAGTGATAGAACCGGGTTTTCCTTTTTTAGAGAAAAGGAATCCCATGCAATACAGGATACACTCATGTGTAGGAGGGTGCAGCCAATTTCTCATCAATTGAATAGCCTAACCCTTTGTGAAATAGATGTTGTGAGTTTCCATTTTCCTTCAGTAGTGTTGGAGTACATGGAATTCATTCCTAAAGATATTACAGGTTTATCTTCCTGCCAAGAGATATACTTTTTCATTGATCTACAACCTGGTATGGCGCCAATATCCACACCATCATATCAGATGGCTCCCATAGAGCTTCGTGGGCTGAGGGTGTAGTTAGAGGACTTACAGAGGGAGGGATTCTTGAGACCCAGTGTTTCACCCTAGGAATCCCCAGTTTTGTTTTCCAAGAAGGAATACAGGAGCTTGAGGTTGTGTGTGGACTACCAACTCTTGAACCATGTGATCCTGAATAACAAGTATCCACTACTAAGGATCAATGACCTCTTTGATTACTTGAGATGTGAATGATGGTTCTCGAATGTTGATGTCAGATCAGTCTACCACCAACTATGGTTATGGGATGAGGATATACCAAATATGGAATTCCAATGTCACTACGATCATTATGAGTACTTGGTGATGCCCTTTGGAATGACGAACTCTCCATAAGTATTCATGGGACTCATGAACCGGATCTTCCAGCCTTACTTAGACCGGTTCATGGTAGTCTTTATCGATGATATCATTATGTACTCAGCATTAGAGGAGGAGTATTTGAGAAACTTAAGGATAGTTTTAGATGTACTCCAAGAGAACTAGCTTTACAGAAATCTCTTGAAGTGCTAGTTCTGGATTCATTCGGTCAACTTTCAAAGACAAGTTATCTCAACCGATGGATCGACAGTGGACCCATCCAAGGTCGAGGTAGTGTTAGCATGGGAGCCACCTAAGAGCATGATAGAGGTGTGGAGCTTCCTCAGGTTTTTAGGATATTACCAAAGATTCATACCTAATTTCTCTATAATATGAACACCCATGATAGATTTTTCTTGAAAGGGGTATCCTTCTATGTGGACAGAGAAGTTCCAGCCAGCTTTTCAGTGGTTGAGGCAGAGTTTGATGAACGCTCTGATCTTGAGATTTATAAAGAAGGGTGTGGAGGATGTAGTGTTATGTGATGCATTAGGAATTGAGCTAGGTTGTGTACTGATATAGAGGAAAGCGGTGATTGCCTATGGTTCATTCCAGATGAGACCACATGAGAAGAACTACGTGACCCACATTCTTGAGTTAGCAGTGGTTTTCTTTGTCTAAAATATGTGGTGAAACTACCTGATGGGAGAGTGGTTTATCATCTACTCTGGTCACAAGAATCTAAAATATATATTCTCTTAGAAATATCTTAACTTGATACAGAGGTGATGGATATATTTCCTCCAGGATTATGACTTAGAAATTGTCTATACTTCTAGTAAGGGGAATGTGGTAGCAGATGCTATCAATAGTAGATCTAGTTTGTAGTTACTGAATGAGGTGTAAAAGTAGTTGGCCTCGTTTTAATTATCATTTTTTGATAGAGATGGATAATCTTACCTCTATTCGATGGTTTTCATCCCTCCACTCTTACAATGAGTCAGGGAGGTATAGCTTGGGGATACCAACTATCAGACTATACGTACTCAGGTATCCACAGGGAATGATCCTGATGGATTTTATAAAGGTAGGAAGCATGTCATTATTTTTTGAGGTTAAACGATGGTACCAGTGATTTTTTGGGATGATGTTATAAGGGAGTTTCATATGTCCCCTTTGGTAGTACATCTAGGCATGGAAAAGATGTACCAGGACCTCTGACATCAATTTTGGTGGCTATGTATAAATAAAGGAGTTGTAGAGTTTGTCTCTCGATGCCTTACTTGTCAGCAAGTGAAGGCTGAGAACCAAGTTCTAGAATTCTTAGATCAACCCCTTGAGATTCAAGAAAATAAGTGGGATGGGATATTTATGGACTTCATTATGGGATTACCACATACATCCAGGGGACATGATGCCATCTGGTTGATCGTTGAATAACTCACCAAGTCGGCTCACTTCCTAGCTATCCAAGAGCAGAGCTAAGTAGAGATATTTGGACGCCTCTATGTTCAAGATATAGTTAAACTCCATGGAGTTCCATCGATGATTTTTTAGATTTTGATGGTCGCTTTAAATCTCAGTTGTGGAAGGGATTACAAGAGGTGTTTGGGACACAGTTACATGTGAACACAGTGTTTCACCCACAGACTGACGGCCAAATAGAGATGACCATTTAGATTATAGAGTACATGTTGTGAGCTTGTATATTAGACTTGGGACGTAGTAGGGAGGATCACCTACCACTAGGGGAGTTTTTGTACAATAATAGATACCATTTCACCATTGGTATGGCACCATTTTAGGCTTTTTATGGGCGGCCATGTAGTTCACCCATTTTTTGAACTGACCCAGGAGAGTCAGCACTCATGGGCCTAAAGTTGGTGCGAGATATAATAGAGAAAGTTCAGATCATATAGGAGTGTATGAAGACTACAAAGATCCATCAGAAGTCTTATGCTGATAGGTAGTGAAGTCCTTTGGAGTTCAAGGAAAGATACCATGTGTTTCTACGGGTTTCACCTCGATATGGATTATGGAGATTTTGATAGGGCATAAAGTTATCACTAAGGTTTATGGTCCATTTATAAATACTGAGTAGAGTTTTCGAGGTGTCATACCAATTAGCTCTACCCCTGTAGTTAGATTGGGTACATGACGTCTTCCATGTGTCGTAGATGAGGAGGTACGTACACGACCCATCACACGTCATCGACTGGGGTGAGCTAGACATAGAGGATGCAGATATTTTTCTGAGTACCTAGTGGAGATCAAGGATCGGTATGATAGGATCCTTCTTGGTTGATCTATTTCTTTAGTGCATGTCCAATGGTAACATGGGAATCTCTATTAGAGAACTTGGGAACGGGAGGCTTAGATTCATGCCCAGCAGACTCATCTTTTTCAGTAACCTTTGTTTTGTATTTCCAAGGATGTAAAGCCCCAAGGTGGGGAGAATCTAATGAGTCTGATTTTCCATGTATTATTTTTAAATATTATATGGATTAATTTTGAGACAAGGTGCTGATATGGAATGCGATTCTGAGACCCTATGTGCCTAGAAAAATTGTTTGAAATATATTAAAAAAATATTAAATATCATGCATGTGTGGTTTTATTGAAAAAATAGAATAAATTATAAATGGTTACCCATATCAGAAATCCAAGGTGACCATTGAGTTCATAATGTTTGTTTTACCATAGGTGTGACCTAACATTAGTCGGTGCGGGTCGGTTGTGGAAAATTTGTCATGGGAATTTAAATGAATAAAATTATTTAATAAAATTATTTTATTTCAATTGTTGATGTAGCGAGGTGATTTATATTAAATAATTCTTTTTTCATAAATCCAAGGTTAGTTTTATAACTCTGGAATCCTATGGAGACATTAGAGAGAGAGCCTTTAGAGAATCATTCTGACGGATGACGATAAAACCTCGGATCGACGATCAGTACTCACCAATCTTGTCGGATCTCACCAACTATGATGAAGCAGTGATCATTATTCATCAAATACCTATATGAATCCAAGTAGGATGTTTTATTTTAATTTTCTTTCTAATTCTTGAATTCCTATGATGAATGCGGACCAATCCATGAACATATTGGCACAGAGATCAATCGTATTTGTGGGATGGGTTATTTTTTTGGGATTTATCAAGAGTTTGATCTTGAGATTTATTTTGATTTATTTACCATTATAATAGTGATGAATCAATATTAACACAAACATCGATCGATTTTCATCCCTCTTGATTGGTTTGTGCTTTTCTCTCCCAATTCATGCATTCTTCGCCACATGTTCTTCATTATACAACGTAATTTGAAACCCTTTGTGAATAATTGATCGTTACACCTTAGATTCTTGGTGAAAAAATATGAACCTGTAGATCTGGTATCAATATGAATCGATGTAGATTTGATGAGGGTAACATTAGTGGATCAAATGATGGTGGTTGTTGAAATCACATTCTTTGGAGGTTGTAAATAATGGTTATGATATCATTTTTCAAGACAATTGAAGGCCCAAATCCCATAGATTTGGTGTTAGGGTGGTGACACGACCTTGAATATAGATTTTCAAGGAAAGACAATCACTGAAGAAGAGGTTAGAATATCGAAGACGTGAGCAGGAGGAAGAATATGGGTTCTGGAAAAACCCAATACACATGACATGTATTCCAGGACTACATGATGTATGTCCCCTTTTAGATGAACTTGGTGTTTACATTATGAAGTACATAGACACCGAGTAGAGTACAGGGGTTGCCTACAAGGCTTGTACTCCCCCATATATCTTGTCATGCACGAGTTACATGAGTTACCCTGTGTACTGGCACACAAACGAAGTACATGGCCAGACCCCAGATGCAAAGACATGGTGTGTAACCCTTATAAACATCATGTATTCCTATTTTACACAACACAATTTGAACGACATGGGTCTTTGTTCATAGGAAACACTCATGGTCAAAGGACACATCATATTCTCCTACTACACATTGTGTACCCATTTCTACATGGATTTATTATATTGTCCTCTGTATCCTGGACAAGTTTTATTAGGTTTCATTCCCCTTATTATTTCCCTAAAGGTTTCTAAGAATCGTTTACTACTCCTAGTATTATGATCCTTTTAGAAGGACTTCTTGGATAGAGTTATTAAAATCCCCTTGAGAGGCCTGAAGTGAGATCCTCTATTAATCTTCATTACCTATGTGGAGTTTTGGTATTGATGTGACCAACACTACATGGGCATTGATCCTCTACATAGAAGGTTAATCTAGATTTATTTGTTGGTATCACCCCCATGGAATTATATGTGATCCTCATCTATTTTATAGTATTCTATTTAGATCTATCAGTGTGTATCTTTCTCATAATAGTTTCCAATGATTAGTACCTCTCAAACGGACGTCATCAGTGCTATTGGACTCAGGAGTGTTCTCTCCCAGATGAGTGCTTCATGGAATCTTTGATCTAAATTCTTAGGGCTGGTATATAGTGGTTGTGACTTACCTCTAGACTATGTGTCTTGGTTTGAGTAAATCTGAATATTCTTGTTGTATGTGTTGTAGACATATACCTATGTAGAGATTATTGTACTTCACTTTTTTTGTAATATTTTTTGGTTTTTAGGTATCTTACTAAGTATTATTATACTCACCCCTACATAGGATTTTCATGCATGTTTCATGTCTTGTACAGATGATCAACCTTTTGAAGAAGTCCTAGGTGGACCAAGACCAGGCGGTGCTTAGTGAGACCGGACAGACCGAGGTGTGTTCATGCTACTTTCAAATAGTAGTCCTGGTACCTTTTACTTATAGGTTGAACTCATGTTACAGACTTCTTATGGTGTAATTTTATTTGGCCCTATTTACTTTACTTTACTTCATTTCATAGTCTAGTTGTGAGATATAGTTATATGCATGAATTGGTTACTTAGCAGTTTTTATATTTCATCATTTTGTGGGCTTGGAGGTTTGTGTGTGTGTGTGTGTGCATGTACATAGGCAATGCCTACCATGTTAGTGATGTTCCTACTCGATGCTATTCACTAGCCCCTGCCCTATTGGAGGGGGGATTGGGGAGTCATAGTATGGGCCCCACTGGGAAGAGTCGTAACAGTGGGCTTGGGGTAGTTGTGTCTTGAGACCCGATTAGGGTTGGTTCATTACAGATTGGTATCAAACTTGGTTTTATCCTTAGGATGGTGTTTGGAGTAGTCCACTTATGAGTATTTGGTTGGGATTTAGGGAAATAGTTTCAAAGTTTCTTGAGTGAAACTCTCAGGCTAGGGAACCCAGTGTTGTTATGGGCAGCTGACATATCCATTCACTAGGACCTTGACTACCTTCTTATTGACTCAGCATATCGGGACATTGGTTGCAGGGATCAATAGTACATGCCTCAAATAGGATGGAGTATTTTACTATCCTTCTTGACTCATCTACCCATTGTTTATATATATATATATATGCTCATATGACTATAGTGCATCTTGATTAAATTTCAAGATACCTCTATAATGACACCCAGCCAGGATACTAGTTTCGGATCATGATGACGATCTAATGAGTGATGAGGCCACGATTAAGATTCTATTTCATGAGATTCTTCCTCCAGGTGGGTAGGTTATAGAACCACTAACTATCATGTAGCAAATTATATTAGCAAGATAGATTGAGGATGCATGCAGGCTTAGCACACTCTACGAGTTCCAGCATGAGAGGTCGTTAAGGTTCTGCGGTGAGTCAGATCCTTAAGCAGCAAAGGATTTTCTAGAGTCAATGGTCAATGTATTCAGGCACATTTGGACACCAATGGATCATGTGGTTGTGATGGAATCTATACTTTTCCATAGATTAGTTGGGTGTTGGTAGAGTCTCATTACCCAGATGCATGATGATTCGACACTCTCATGGTCCAACTTCCAGCAACTGTTCTATGAGGATTACCACCCTTCTTACTTGTTCTTATTATAGATTCATGAGATTTTGGAGTTTCATAAGGGAGTGATTATAGTGGATAATTATACAGAAAGTTTCACATACCTTAAACAGTACTCACTTTACATGATCTAGGATGGATAATTTTGAGCATGGAAGTTTGAACAGAGAATCCACAGAGAGATTCCTGACAGCGTAGTTCCCTTGTGCATACCCAACTATGTCGGGGTACTGGAGTGGGAACTAGTTAATGGGAGATTTCTCTTATAGGGATTCCATATAGATAAAGTTAACAGTGGACGTTATAGGGATGATTCCTCTGTAGCAGCTAGCAGACATCAGTCAATAGGATCTCGGTGCAGGAGACCTCCCTATGGTTAGACTCAAACATGTAGTCATGGGAATCATAGAGGAACATTTCATACCAAAGAGGGGTGGTTCTATGGTTGTGATGTGTGTGGTCACATGGTGTGTGATTTCCTGACCCGACGTGTTGAGGATTGTAAGCAGATAGCTGATGGACCGCCATAATATTGGAAGCACTATTATCAGGGATCACCCAAGTGAGGGAAGGGTAGCCCCCAGGGAGGAATAGATGGAAGAGGAGCAGGAGGAGCTATGGGTGGTGGATTATGATATGATATTGTTTCGCCAGTACCACTAGGTTTCCTACATCCAGCTCAGGGAGCTGGAGATCGAGGTTGTAGATAGCAGCAGGATTTGGAGGCTTATGACCCCATGACACACGAGATGATTATAGGTAAAATATGTGTGTTTTCTACACTTTATTCAGTATTATTAGACATGGGTTTCAATCATTACTTAATATCTATACTCCTTGTGCAAGATATGGATCTCCTAGTTGATCTGTTAGCTTAGAAGCTTCATCTTGAGATTCCTACAGGGAATGCTTTTTTGTATCTTTTAGCTACCGACAGTACAAGCAATCACTTGGTGGAGAGAGGTTCATGTGGGACCTTTTTTTTTGTCATAATGGAACCCTATGATGTAATATTGGGTATGGATTGTTTCCCATGATACGATCCTAGGTAGACTATCACCACTGACGATTCAGATTCCTATGCACTGATGGGATGATATTTTCCTTTGTGGGTGAGAGAGATCTCATGGCGGTATGAGTGGGTTCTACAAGCATGAGGTTGCATCCCATCACCCATAAGTTAGAGATTATATCCATTGTTGTAGTAGGATCTTCAGGTATATGGATTCCTTCAGTTGTGGAGTATTTCATGGACATATTCACCTAGGACATCTAGGGACTACCTTTGAGTCGGGTGATAGGGTTTTTTATCAACTTACATCCCAGAAGAACTATGATATCTTTTATGGCATATCTAATGGATCCTATCAAGATCTAATAGCTGTAGTTGCAATTGTAGGACCTTTGAGAAAAGGGTTTCATTAGGCCTAGTGTGTCCCCCTGGGAAAACCCAATGTTTTTTGTGAAAAGGGAGGATAGAATCTTGTGGCTTGGTATTGATAATAGATGCCTGAACCAGGCCATGATAAAGAAAATATACCCTTTTACAAGTATTGATGACCTGTTTGAAAATTTCTGAGGTGTGATATGGTTCTTTAAGATTGATATGAGGTATGGATACCACTATTTTAGGGTTTTCGAGGATGACATTCTGAATCTAGCATTTTGATGTCATTACAGACACTCTGAATTCTTGGTGATTCCCTTTGGTGTGACAAATTCCCCCATCATTTTTATGGCTTTGATAAACCATTTTTTTCAACCGTAATTGGACCAGTTTGTGGTTTCCTTCATCTATGACATACTCATATACTCTGTATTATAGGAGGATCATGCGGAGCACTTGAGGATGGTCTTAGACTTACTCTAGCAGCACCAACTTTATGGTAATCTCTTGAAGTTCCAGTTCTAGATTCATGAGGTTCACTTTTTGGGGAATATAATTCCTAAGCACGGTTTATCCATGTACCTAGGGAATATCAATGTAGTGATTTCTTGGGATCCATCCAATATCATGTCATAGGTGTAAATTTTCTTGGTTTGGTAGGGTACTATAGGAATTTTTTGGAAGACTTCTCCAGGATTGCATCCCCTTTGACCACCTTGACATGGAAAGGGTAGCCTTTTACCTTGATTGAGTAGTGTCATAGGACCTTCAAGGATTTTAGGTTGAGGCTAATTAGTTCCCTTTTTTGAGACTTTTGGAGGAGGTCGTGGAGTACGTAGTGTATAGCGATTCCTCGGGAGATGGTCTTGGGAACATGAGTATCATCCCAGTTGGTGAGGACTCCTTAAGTGCATCTAGGTGACCCGGGATCAAATCCAAGCAGAGGGATATTTTCAGGGGGACACTGTAGCAGTACTGTAGCAGGTACTGTAGTAGGTATTGTAGTAGGAACTGTAGCATGTAATATTTATCACTGTAGCAGTTGAGACTATTCCCCCGTTTAGGCCTTCGGGCCAAATATTTGGTCTGTGAGTCCTTTAAGGCATTCGGGCCACCTAGGACTTCGGGTCAGTAAGGACTTCAAGCCACCTCAAGGCCTTCAGGACACCTTTTGTGCAGATGCAAACCAGACAACCTATAAGGAACAAGCTCCAGAAGGAGTATTAGCAAGGAGCTTTCACCACAGTAGAAGCTAAATAGATTGCAAGAATGAGAGGGTATGGCACCTGTCATCGGGACAAGCATGTGTTCATGCATGGGAAATCCTAGATGAACATTCATGCGAAGGTGGATAATTGATTTCACGATGAAGATTTTGAGGAGGAGCAGTTCCAAGTAGTTAGTGTGGGTTGTATGTAATGTTTGAAGCCTATGGGTAATTAATTCCTCTAAGGCCTACTGGACATGTAATTCTTACTTCTATGGGACTTATAAGGGTTCCACCTCACCCCTTTAATGGTTTATTATCAAAAATCAATTAAAAATGAAGGCCTTCAGGCCATTGGAGGAGGGAGCTGGTCTTGGATGCATGTTGATATAGTGGCAGGTAGTTATCGCATATGGGTTGAGGCAGTTGAGACCCCACAAGTAGAACTATGTGACTCACGACCTAGATCTAGTAGTTTTAGTTTTATCCCTAAGGATGTGGATTCACTACCTTATATGGGATCACTTTGTGATTTACTCAAACCATCATAGTCTTAGGTACTTCTTCACATAGAGAGACTTGAACCTAAGATAGTGGCACTGGTTGGAGTTCTTGCAGGACTATGTAACAACCCCGACCCCAGTAACCCAGATTCGGTGGTCATTTTATTATAGTGGAATAGATACAAGATACCAAATCACCAATGATCGATCAGTTTATTAGTCTTGAAGAAAATAGATACATATATGGTTCCCTTATTATATTAGTAAATAAACATAGTACATAACAAAAGAAAATGAACTGCTTATTTCCACTTATTCAAAGATATCATCTTCACAAAATTGGGATGGAAAAAAAATAAAATGGTGAGCTCAAACACTCATTAAAGGTTAAATATAGAAGAATAATTAATCAATAATAATTGAATCATAATCAATTAGACATAATCAATATGTCATGGTGAATAACTGAAAACACACGCCACCAATAAACTGAGAATGAAAATGCATCTAGTGATTTTTTTCATAGTGAAGACCTCAAGGAAAGTAACTAAATACTGAATAAAGAAAATGCTTATTATTTAAATGTCATGTATTTAGAACATGAACCCTCATACCATAAATATGGTTTAATTTTTTGGGAAGATACCCGTCTGATTCTGTTTGTAAACAAACATGAAGGGTTTATCACCAACTATTTTGTCTCGTGAGATATGTCGATGAATCGAGGGGCTATAGATGGCCCCGTCCATCACTAAAATTTCAAATAATTTTTCATAAATAGATTTAATTAAATAATAATATACCTTTTCAAAACATCTATATCGAGTATAGGATACAAATTCATCAAAATTTTCCCAGTTAAAATGAAATTCAAAATAAACACTATATGTAAAATGGTATACGACTAATAAAATAATCATATACATGATAAAAAAATATGAATATTTAATATAAATATAATTAAAAATTAAAAATGATCTCAAAGGGGTAGTAGATACTCCACAAAAAAAATATTTGGTGCACAATACCTAGTAAATCTCAATGAAATGAAATTTGAGATGAAATCCCTTACCTTAATTCCAACATAATTACATCACTTTTACGCCTCCTAAATAACAAAATTGTATTTATTAAAACACTAATAAAGAAGTTTATTATATTAATTTATACAATTATTCTTAAATTATAATAATTTGATTATATTTATTATTATTTTTGATAAAATTGAAGTGTTTTAATATCATGTTTTTCTTAAAAATTTCTTATTTTTCCTTGATTTCTCTATTTTGTTAAATGTAAATAATACATTAGTATAATTAATTATAGAAGTATATAATAAATGTAATTAAATATTTATATATTATATATAATTCTTATTATTCATCCTTGAAGGTGGTTATAATAATTGTTTTTGGAAATGTCTTCATAAGTGGTTAACCAACCTTTAATAGGACATTATTAAAAGTACAGGAAAGGGAGTACAAAATTTATATATGTCGTATATATAATACTTGAAGTAGTTTAACATCATTAATATAATTTTAAAATAATGAATAAATAATTTTTACATTATATGGTTTTGAAAGGAATTTTCAAAATAATAAGGATAAGAAGAAAAGAAAGAGGAGTTAATAGAGTCTTACTCTTTCCTCAGTGTGGCTTTACTTTCACGACACTAAAACTCCCCTAGTGATTAGATTTGGATGGATCCATAACGTCCCTAGGTATTATAATAGGCTTAAGAGGAAGGATTTGGGTATATATTTGGATTTGAAAATGGTGGTATGAGTGCTTTTCTAAGGGAATAGAGAGGGGTTATTTATACTTGAGGAGAGGAAAATTTTTAGAATAAAATATTAAGTAAAATATTCTATCAAAGTTGAGACTTGTAATAGTAAATTTTTTATAATATAAATCATATATTAATATAATATAATGGGTTTAAGAGTTTAAAACACTTTTATAATTCTAATTCATTAATTTATTGAAAAGGATAATGGAAATAAAGAAAAATTAATATTTTAAGAAACTACTTTAGACTTTAGGTTTTGGAAAATAATTTTTTGGTTTGGAAATTGAGTTTATTATATTTTAATGAATAATTTTTCAAATTAAATATATAATACCCAAACTTTAAGTTCTACAATTTATTATTTCACCAATACATCATGAATTATGTAATTTAAGTTACACTGGTTAAGTGAAAACTATATTTTTACTATTCATTGGAAAATTGAAGTATTTCCAAAAATTACCAAAAAAATATCCCTTGGATAATTTTGATATGATGAATTCAAAAATGAACTCTAATTTTTGAAAATAATTTTCTAAATATGAGAAATTTAATTTTTAATTAAAAACACCATTTATTCGAAAAATATTGATTTTAATATTATAATTGATTTTGTGACACTTTGAAAAATTAATTAAGGTCTTATAAAATTATCTTTTAACAATAAAATATTAATTTATGAATCTATTTGTATAAATAAATTTTATTTTAAATCATTATAAAATTGTAAACCAACACCCAATTTATCATTTTTAAAGTATTCATTTACTTATTTCTGGATATAAATGTCATATTTTCATTCATAAGATACCTAAATTTTATTTATAATTTCATATGTGTGGTTATTATTATAATGGTAACATTACTATTCCTAAGGGTTACATTTCTATTCCTAAGGGTCATGTTACTATTCCTAAGGGTCGCATTACTTTTTCAAAAGTCATGTTAATATTTAATCATTGTTCATTTAAGATCAGTGTTGTGTGCAACATAAGATATCAAATGAAATAAATTTATTTAAGAAGATACATATTGTAAATATCAGGGTGTTATATTCTTCCCTCCTTTGAAAATATCACCCTTAAAATTTTTCATGAATATTACCTTTTAAATAGATGAGGGTGGTTCTTTTTCATAACATTTTCAGGTTCCCACATTACTTCCTCCATTTTATGGTTTCTTCAAAGAAAATTTTCTAGATGAGTTATCTGATTTCTCAATACTTGGTCTCTTATGCCACGAATCTCGATAGACTCTTCACAGTAAAATAAATCAAGTTACAGTTCTATTTATTCATAGGTGAGTACATGCATTGGGTCTAGTGTGTACTTATTTAATAATGACATGTGTAACAAATCATGAACTTTGGAGAGACTTGGTAGAATTGATAACAGTAATCTACATATCCAATTATTTACAATATTTCAAATGGTCCAATGTACCTGGGGCTCAATTTTCCTTTCTTACCGAACCTTAAGACACCCTTCCATGGAGATAATTTCATAAAGACATGATCTCCCACTTGAAATTCCAAATCCTTTCTATGGTTGTCAGCATAACTCTTTTTTCTAATTTGAGATACTTTAATATGATTTTGAATTTTATTTACCTTTATCATTGTCTCTTCAATGAGTTTTGATCCTATAAGTTTCCTCTTACTGACCTCATCCCAACAAGTTGAAGTTCGACATCTCTTTCCATGTAATGCTTTATATGACACCATTTGAATACTAGAATGGAAACTATTATTATAGTAAAATTCCACCAAAGGTAAATATTTATCCCACATACCTTGAAAGACAAGTGAGCATGAACTCAACATGTCTTCTAGTGTTTGAATAATCCTTTTAGACTATTCATCTGTTTGAGGGTGATACGAAGTACTCATATAAAGCTCAGTATCCAAAGCCTTTGTAAGAAACTTCCAGAATTTTGATGTGAAATGGGGATCCAGATTAGACACAATCTATATAGGTGCACCATTATGTCTTACAACTTCTTTAATATAGTCTTTCTAGGTTCTCAAGAGGTAAATCTTCTCTTATAGAAAGGAAATGTGCTGATTTCATAGGGCGATCAATAATTACCCATATTGCATCATTCCTTATAGGTGTCCTTGGTAGTCCTCTGAAAAAAATCCATCAAAATTTCATCCCACTTACACATAAGAATAGGTATAGGTTTCATGACTCCCCTAGTATCTTCTCTCTTATCCTTCACTTATTGAAAACTAAACACCTTAACACATAGTCAGCAATTTTCTGCTTTATGTTATTCCAGAAAAAATGTTCATTCATATCTCTATACATATTGGTACTTTCAGTGTGTATAGAAAAATTTGAGCTATGAGCATCATCTAATAGTTACCTTTTTAGCTCATGTATTAATAGAACACATAAACTCTTTCCAAATTTCATAACTCCGTCTTCATACACAAAGTCTGTCAATCTTCCATCCTTAACAGCTTTAATTTTCTTTTAAAGATTCTCATCATCAGATTGAGAGATTTTTATCTTCTCCAGTAAATATGGTTTAGCAATCACTTGAAAAAGTAGTGATGCTTCCTATTACTTAATAATTCATATATCCATATTTACTAAATCAATGAACATAAGATCTTTATCAATCATTATTTGGATTAAAAGTCCATGATTCTTCTTGCTTAATGCATTTGTTGCCTTATTTTATTTTTTTAGGTGGAAGTGTATTGAGAAATCATAATATTTGAGTAACTCAATCCATTTATTTTTCCTTATGTTGAGTTATTTATATGTAAATATGTATTTCAAACTCTTGTAATCTGTATATATCTCACATATTTTACCATAGAGATAGTGTCTCCATATATTTAGATAAAAAATTACAGCTGCTAACTCAAGATAATGAGTTATATAATTTTGTTCATGTGTCTTAAACTTCCTTGATTCGTATAAAATAACTTTATCATTTTGCATAAGGACACATCCCAGTCCGTTCTTCGATGCATCATTTTATATCACAAACTCATCATTTCTTAATGGAAGAGTCAAAATTAGAGCATTGACCAATATTCTCTTCAATTATTCAAAACATTATATATATTCTTATATCCATAATAACTTAACCCCTTTATGTATGAGCTTGGTTAACAGGTTAGCCAATTAGGTAAAATTCTAAACAAAATTCCTATAGTAACTTATTAAACCAATAAAACTATGTACCTCAGTTATGTTCATTGGCATAGTCCATTCTTGGATTGAATTTTTATTTATAGGATAAATTGGGATTCCATCCTTAGAGAAAATATGACCAAGAAAAGAAACTGTTTGAATCTATAATTCACACTTTCTAAACTTCCCATATAACTCTTTTCTTATAAGAGTCTTTAGAACAATCCACAATTTATTCTCATGGTCCTCATAGATTTTGGAGTATACCAAGATATTATTAATAAATACCATAAAAATATCAAGATATTCCTTGAATACTCTTTTCATTAGATCCATGAAAATAGAGGGTTCATTATTTAGTCCAAATGGAATTACTATAAACTTGTAATGTTCATATCTGGTTCAAAATGTTGTCTTAGTAATATCTTTTTTCCTCAAATAAAATTGTTGATATTCAGAACAAAGTTGAATCCTTGAAAAATATTGATCTCCAAGGAGTTGATCAAATAAGTCATCAATGTGAGGTAAATGGTACTTTTTCTTTATTGTAATAGCATTGATATATTTATAGTCAATGCATAGCCTCAAAGATCCATCTTTCTTATTCACAAAGATAATAGGGGCTCCCCATGGAGAAACACTAGGGAGATAAATCCCTTATTAATCAAATACTATAGTTGTTTATTTAGCTCCACTAATTTCATGGTGGATATTCTATAGGAAGTCTTGGATATAGGTCTTTCACCAGGAATTAAATCAATAAGGAACTCGACTTCTTGCTCTGGAGGATGTCTAGGTAAATTATTTAGAAATACATCAATATATTCTTACAAAATTAGTACATACTAAATTAGAATATTAATTTACTCATCCTTAGATGTTGTTTTATCTTCCACCCCAAGAATTTCATTTAGTAGAGCTACTAGAGGTGGGTCTGGATAAGAACTAGATGATGACATTTCTACTCTAAAGATAAGGGATTCTACATATTACTCACAAATTGTAACTTCATTCTTCTTGTAATATATTTTCACATTATATTTTGAAATATAGTCTATACCAAGGATTATTTAAAAATAAACCATAGGTATGATGATAATTTTTTCAACTAAAGTGAATTTATGTGTCATAAAGGGGACTAACCGACATATCTTTATTGCAATGATACTTTCCTTGAGAGTTTTGACTGACAAATACTTTATTAAGTAAAAAAGGTAAATGTATAGTTTTATTGAAAAACTAGGAAGATATAAAATAATGTGATGATATAGAATCAAATAAATCATTGGATATGTTTTAGGAAATTATTAAAGTACCTGTCACCACATCATTAGGAACTTCAACCTTCATAGTTGTGATCACATAATCTTGGCCATCTCCCTTTGGCCACTTTTATGCTAGATTCCTCTGATGCTTGGGAAATTTATTTGAATAATGCCCCATTTCCTTATAGTTGAATCATTTAATTTCATTCATTTGTTTCTTCCCCTTGTATTCATTAGCTTGATAAACCTTTTATCTTTACTTATAGAAAACTCACATTCCTTTTAAAGCATTTCCTAAGATGATTCTTTCCATGATTTTCACATAATGAAAATTGCTTCATTCCATTTTTATTATTTGATGCTTCGCCTTTTCCATGGTTATTAGAAGACCTATTCTTATCTTTATTTACTTTTAACAATTATAATCGAGCAAATTCCTTCTATGTTTTTATGGAACATAACATTATTTCATCATACGATGAAAATTTTTGTGAAGCCAGTGCCCTTCGGATAATTGGCTTAAGAGCTTCAAAAAAATGATCAATATTATCTTTAGAATCATTTATATAATCTATAGAATACCTATATAGTATTGTGAAGTTATCCTCATAATCTGAAACACTCACTTCTTCCATTTTCTTTAAGCTAAGTAATTTCCTCTTCATTTCAGTTTGTTTCCCATGAGGTAAGTATTTGTCAAATAATTTTTCATTAAAATTTCTTCATTACATGTCTTCTATTTCATATTCCTCCTTAGTATTTTGGATCAAAGACCACTAATGATCATCATCACCCCTGAGACAATATACTGCCAGTACCACCTTTTCATTCTTAGTTCACCCCAATGTCAGAAATATCTTTTCAAGGGACTTGATCCACTACTGAACTACCACTAGATTAATATTCCCACTAAAATATTGGGGATTATTCTGTATGAAATGATCCAATATAGGTGTATTATGGTTATTTTTCATAACCTGAGTAAGTTTTCCTAATATGGTCATGATCTGATTATCTCCAACACTAACTGTGTTGACTTTCTTAGTGGGGAAATCCCTACATTGTCTACGGGTATTGATTCTTTTCCTTCAATTAGGCACTATTTCTAAAAAATGGAATACACTAAATTAGGTTATGAATCATAATGCATAATTTTAAACTATAAAAATTGAAAATTTATGCATAGATAATCTCATAATCATAACATGGTTTCATTGGGGACATATTTACTTTTAAATCATTCATAATGGTTTTTAAATAAAATGTAAATCATCCTAATAATATCCCCCATGAGTGTCAAACCAGGTGTGTAGTAAGGCCCGTTTTCATGTTCCAGGTTACCCTGAGTTAGTCCTAGGACACCTTGTTAGAGTTTTTACCCCTAGGTATATCTGTTCCAGAACCATATCCACTTATAGTATCCAAACAAGTATATATTTCTAGGAAGGCCCATATAATCTCTACCTTACCAAAATTCTAGGATTTTATTCTATGATTATCCTCAAATTATATGTTTCTTAGGGTTTTTAAGGTGTGAAATGGGTTTCACTCATTGGGATACCATTTTCACTTTTCCCAAAAACTCCTAATGGTTCCCCCATCTATAGCTGGGTATAGAACTGCTTTCCAAAGGTCAACAGTCATCTTTATTTTTAGGCCTAATGACTCTTGGGGACTCACATTAGTGGATAGGATTGGATTTAGATTTCATAAAACCCTTTTTTAGGGGGGGTTATTTCTTACTCCAAGACTCTCTTATAGATTTAAGATATATTCGTATATCTCTTCTTAATCCCAGTACGAGACCGATTACCCTAACAAAATGATTCGTTTGTTAATTCTCTCATTAACCAAATAAAGGGAGTCTCATTGATGAACTGAGGGGAGTTCAATCTCATTATTTAATCCATATTTATGTATTTTAGGTTCTTCATACATCTCCTTAATGGTGAATAACCGCTTTATGTGTTGAAGTCATATGACCAAATGCTTTGGAATGTGTTGTCATACGAGGAGGCATTTAATATTCTAAGGAGTGGATTTATCCATTATGATGTGTCCTATGAATCCTAGTTATTGTAGGAATCAAAACCCACATAGTTTTTTTGTCCTGTGTAGTTTAGAATCATGAGTAGATGAAATATGTGTGGGTACTAAGACACCAAATTTTTGAGCATGATCCTCAAGGAGACATCCTATATATATCCTAGTTATGGCAGGAATTAGATTCATTATAGTTTAATCACTCCCTTGGGACTGGCCTCAAGATATATTCCCTTATATGAGGGTTGTTCATACTATACCACTCATCAGGTATTACATACTAGGATCTCCCTAGTTAGTGGAAATTCATGATGCTTAATGAGGTGTTCATTATATCTCCCTAAGACCACGTGAGCTATGCTCGGTGTGAGAAACAAGGAGGAATAGATGATCAACCTCATGGAATATAGACATGGGACTTATGTAATGGGATATTACTTGGGGTGTTTTCTATAGAACTCGAGCCTCGAGAAGGCATCATATGTATCCTGAGTATGATAAGAATCAAATTAATCATAGTTCGATTTGTTTTTCAATCTGATAATGGGTGAGGTAAAGTGATCATCTCATGGTAATGATCATGTCCCGATGGTTGTAATCTCATAGATATGATTCTTACATTGAATTGTATGTTTATTAGATATTGTTCCATAGAAAGGCATCTTACGTATCCCAGTTATGGCGGGAATCAGAGTTCTCATGGTTCATTTATCCCTTAACCTGCTAATGGGCTAAGGTGGATGATCACACTCAGAGACATTATGACCATCCTCAAGGTCTCAGGAATGCTAGGGATTTATTCCAAGATGGATTCCCAATTTATTGAGTAAATTCCATATGATGTCAGTAGTTGGGGCTTATGCACTGAGGTTTCCCTTGTAACCCTAGGGTATATAGTGTAGATGACATGATTAGTGGAACTCCCTAAGCCCACATGACCTATTCTAATTGTGAGAAACAAGGTTTATCAAGTAATCAATTTCATTTCTTTGGATAAGGGAATTATATACTGGGATCACCATGGGTAATCAATATGAATCTCATACCTTAAGGAGAGGTGGCCTATGTATCCTAAATATGGTAGGAATCAGATTCATTATAGTTCCCTTTATACAAGATTACACATTGAGGTTTACCATGTATTTGGAGCTTACACACTGAGGATGGATAGAGCTATAAAATTCTAGGATTCCCTTGTGACCTGGCCTACTTTTCTAGACGGTGACGCATGACCCCGTTCACTCATCCAAGGGGCATCACATGACCAAGTTGACTGGTCCTAGAAACCATTGCATGACCTGTCTGGGCACATATGGGGTGTTTCAAGAGTTAGTGTGATGTGGTTTAAAAGATTTCACATGTCCTAGATAACATCCATAGAGGTCCTCTTGAGAACTTTCTATCTTATATGGGGGGTGTCGCAGGTCTCATTTGGATTTCCCAGAGGGTATTATGAGAGGTTGGTTGTCATGCCTAGATGTAATAGTAAGACTTTACCTATATGAGTGAACGTTATTATATGAGTTGAGAGATGTATCTTAAGGATGTCTCAAGTCTCGAGTGATATACCCATAAGGTTTCACAAGACCAAGGTTTTGTGCCTAGGGGGACCGTGTGACTTTATTTAACATTTTCGGAAGACTTCGTGTGTCCTGGATAGCATTTTAAAGAAATGTTGTGAGATCTAGGAGACATGTACTGGCATTGTCTCATGTCCTTGTATGATTCGTGAAAATTTCGTGAGGTCTAGAGAGCATGTATTTCATTTATTTCTTCCAATTTTGATCTTGGTTCTATCCCTTGTATTGTGAATGCATTATGTTTGTTTAGTATCAGTTTATTTTGAGTTACACATGATCTGGTAGACATGTGGTATGTTCTTCAGATGCCTTTCCAGTAGCCCTTCATGTGATCTATGAACAATCATGTGAATTTCCTTATGTATGGTGAATGATTTCTTTGTATGTTCACCAGTATATTTCTTGATTGAAGACTTGTTAGTCGCGTTATTGGTTTCCCTAAGAAGTCTTCTTTGATGCTTGGGATTTTTTCATTCAAGAGTTTCCTTCACATGGTAGTTGATACATTTTTCATTTTGGGGTGGGAACTTCATAGGCCTCGCCACCCTGGATTATCGTCAGTTTTTGCGTTATATCTAGTTTGGATCTAGGCTAGATTCAGTAAAGTGGGATGGTACCATTTGTTTTTGTGAGTCCTTGTCATGGGTCATTTTGAGTGTGTCACCTGATTTTCAACGATCATGAGTATCTTCCATCAACGCTTCTTTTATCAGATTATTTATAATTAATGAAGACTTTTTTTATCATAAGGTCATGTCAAGGGACTTTTCATCTTGTCCTATAGACATGTCCAAGGTCCTTTGTGAGATCTGAGGTTCCTATTGAAAGGAGTTGGTGAGATGCTTTATGACTTTTCGGGGGATTTCCGCAAGACAAGGATGATTTTTTGGGGGGGTCTCATGGGACCACGTTGTAGAATTTCTTAGTGTATAACAAGCATTTTATGACCATGATTAACTTACACCTATTCACTTTTTTATTTACTTTGTTTTATGTGACAAATTTTGGGATTCATGAGAGATTTCATAAGTAATTTCAAGGACAATTACTCTATTTTTTTGGTGATGTTTCATGTGACTGATATGGGTCATGTGGGGGTTCACAATCATTTAGTGGAAAAATATATTCATTTTTCTTTAAAGATACAAAGGGAAGTGAAATGTTTTCTGGACATACCTGAGGCTTTCCATGTAATAAGGCTGAAAATTCAAAGGTATTTTGCGAGATGAGGCGGATATTTCACGGAGGTCTTGTGGTATCTTGTGTTTCTCTAGGGGCATGTCATATTTCCTTTAGTGACTGTGAGAACATCTTTCCTCCTCCCCTTTATCCAATTTATTTTATTTTACAAAGGCTTTTAATTTATGCAAATTTTCATGAGTAATGTCAAGGAAATTTACTTTATTTGTTAATGATTCCCCGTGTGACCAATATGGGTCATATAGGGGTATGTGAGCATGTTGTAGGAAAATATATCTTTTTTTCATTAGAGCGCTGAAGGGGGAAGCATGGATTTTTCTGGAAAAACACAAAGAATTCTGTGTGGTAAGGCTAACAATTCAAAGGGCTTTCAAATGATGAGGTGGACATGTTGTTGAGGTCTTGCAGTTTATTTCAGTTCTCCAAGGGCACACGGCATGTCCTTTAGTATATGTGGATACCTCTCACCTCCTCCCCTTTATCTCATTTTTTTACTTTAAAAAGGTTCAAGGGTATTGAAATTTTACTTGGATATCATCAAGGAAATTTATCCTTTCTAATTATTATATGTCTCATGAGCTTTACAACCACTATGGGACTCTCTCTTTGGATATCATTCCTTCTCATTTTTAGAGTAATTTCAGATAGTTTTTCAAGAAATTTTCAATGAAAACCCAATTGGCCTGGGAAAACTCATTTGATTGTTATCATGTGGAAATAAGTTGTCTGGAGAGGCTTTGCATGAGTAGGAAGGTTTTTTGATAGGGGGCTCCTATGGGATTTTCCACAGGTTATACATTGTGCATGAAGTATTTTTGTGACCATAAAATGGTCACGTGATCATGATTTCCTTGGAGGCTCATGTGATCTGCAAGTCTTGGTTCCTTTTATTTTGTAGGGAAGGTAATTCCCATATCTAGGTATTCCTTCCTTTTTAGAATTTTCTGATGCTTATTTGGATGGTGTCCACAAATCCCCCCCCCCCCCTCAAAAGCAATGTTTGTGGGGACAAGGACTCATTTCTAAGGAAAACTAATCATGCATGAGTCTTGGGTGGTGTCATGAACTGGTTTACTAGGTGACGTTTAGTCTACTGGGAACCATTTGGTATTCCACACAATATACTATATATAGGGGGTAGAAGAAAATTCATTTCATTAGTCACCCCTTCTCTAGATAACTCTCGTATTCACCTCTACTGAGTGCCTCCATTGTGAGACTGTTCCACAAACCCTGATCACATGCCTCATTCACGAGTCCTCTTCGGAATTCCATATCGTCAAATATTTTTCACAAGAATACTTATTTCTCAAACACTTATATGATCCAATTGCAAATTATACTTTGTTAATTTCTCAGACTTCAGATATGAGTGTTTTGGTTGTCTTGAGGTCTTCATCAGATCTGTTGGCCCAAAATTTCAGTCACTTGAGACTCGCGTGACCATGTTCAGGTCATGTGGTCATGTGTCTCCAATGGAATAATTTGGTTCATGTGATGACCTATGGGGTTTATGTGCCCCGTGTGTCCTTATAATGTTAGTAAATTATTAAACTCATGTGATTCGTGAATCACTTGATGAGTCGTACGATGTGCTTGATTTTGTTGGTCTTCATCATTCTTTAACAATATTTATTTTATTCATATAACATGTTCCACTTAATTTTTTTCAGATGGATTCTAGTTCTCATCAAGGTCCCTTGATGGTGGCTAGTCAAAGGGCCCTGATTTCCAAAAAACATAATGTTAATCCCTGCTACCGTGTGTATACTGTTAATGAGATTCTAAAGGGATTTCTCTCACTCGAGCTTCGGGACTACCCCTTATATCATTGACTCCCTCTATACAAGTTCAGTTTTCTAGATGACACCACAATACCTCCCCAAGAATTTAATCTACCATCTCTATGGGTGTTTAGTTCTCCCGACTGTGCTCAGATAGTGATTATCGAGGATGATCAGTTGGTTACAAATCAATCTTAGGGTTTATATTACCTATTGGTCAACTCTCCTCTGAGTCTGGATGGTCATGAATTCTCCCAAAAACCTATCACTCAAAGCTATCCAAGTATACTCACCTCTTCTCTAAACACTTCTAGTAGAAAAAGGTATTCAAAATGGAATTTCAGCATGGAAGAAATTTTTTCTAATGAATGGGCATGGCAATTTTGGGTGAGGAAAATATATTTAGAGTCTGATGATGATCTGTATAGGGTTCATATTTATGAATCCTTATGTATCTCTCAATTTATCGTTTACCACCATCCTACCCTTCTCTAGGAAATGATTAGTCATTGGTGTCCTAGGATCAACACATTCCGTCTTCCTCATGCTGAGGTGGGCATCAGCTTATGGGATATTCATCAACTAGGTGGTATTCCTCCTCTTGGGGATATGTATTATGAATTCATTACTACTGTGGATGTTTGGGAAGATCCTTTACAAACCCTGATTTTGGCAAGGGGGATGCTTGATACCGTGAATTTGAAATTAAAAAGAGAGTTGGTGGTGCACTCGATTATTTCTTTCATGGACTAGATTAGTATGTTTTTGTGTGGAAACGGGGCTATACCAACTATTATTCGTCCTCATCAGTGCCCTTCCCAAAAATTTTGTGATAGAGCTGGCTCGTATTGGGATATTATAGAATTTGGGTAATACACCTCATGGGGCTATTGGGTGAACCCATAGGTTTCTTCATACCTAAGGTTGGTAGAATTTCTAGCTATATTCTTGAACGAGTGGCTTTTCCTAGTTGGGGATGCATGCTCAAGGATCCATGTTAGCACATTGGTGATGGAACCGCAACTTGCAAAAGAGAGGCACCTTAAACTCATACTACTAGTCCTTATGTTCCCCTACCAAATATTGGGCCATATCCAACAAGGCAACATTCCTTATAGGATCAGTGGCCCTATCCAGTTCTTATTTGGCTGAATAGGGGAGAACTTCCATTTTTATGAGTACTAAAATGCTTCTAGGATCCCAAATTCACCATCCCATCCAATATTTCTAAACATATCTATGGTTGGGACTATGTTTCTAATCCCTATTGAGGTCAAAGGTACACTATGTTAACCTAATAGTTTTGAATTTTTTACTTTCTATGCATCGAGTGGTCCAATTATTAATGATGGTAGTTGTTCTATTAATGAAAGGTCTTATATAATCTCCCTTTGAGATGGGGTTCTTGTAGCCAAGGTGGATGATCTGTTTATCTATGATCTGTACACACTATATCGATTCACTTGATAGTTTGGATGCTTTCAAAGAGTTTCTCCTATCCCTTTTATCAGTATCTGAGGAGAACGACATCCTAGAGTCATTCATCAATTTTGGAAGATATTTTCATGTGAAGATATGGGATCCAAGATCATACTTCCACCTACTGATGCTTATTCTTTCATTACCTAGGATTATACCTAGTCTTGGGTAATAGATTATCCCAATGGTGTGTTAGTCCAGTTGGTCCTTCATGTGGACAGGCCTTTTTTGCCAATTCCTTTATTTGTGGTGTTAATGGAATTGACTGAAGACCTAAATGAGGTGTTAAGGAAGTGACCCCACTCTTATGATAGTCATTTTAATAGTGGATCAAATTATATTGAATAGATCAGTCCTCTAGTACAAGGCACGATTGATACAGATGCTAAGAGAAGAGATTATGGGGCTTCCTCTCCTGATTTTGCATTGGTTCGGCTAATTATCCCTCCATCCATTCTGCCTACTCCTTCAATTAAAGGGGATTAGGTGATATATAGGATGGTATGGAAATGGATTCATTACTTGATCACTAAAACCACCTTGGAGGTATTCCATGACCAAGGGGAATGCTTTCATCAATTATTTTATGAATTAGGGTGGATGGTTTTGACCGTCAGCATCTATATGAAAATATAAAGAAGATGGTTTTGATGTGGTGAGATACGGCTATGAGTGAATGGGTTCTGCATGACTTTGTGGATGAGGATCCCCTTTCCAGGCAGATTAGGGGGACATCAGAGGCATTGGAGTAGAGTCATCAGCAGATATCTGAACTAAAAACTCATATGGACATGTGGACCGTAAAAATATGGAAGTATGAGGATATAATTACTCATTTGAAGTCTGATATTTTTATATCTTCATCCTCATTGATTGCTGCTCAAAAGAGGGTTGAAGATATAACTACCTTGGTCTAGACTCTTCATCCTGGAGTGGAAGTGGAAGAATCGGGGAGAGCGGTACTCCAGTGTTTTATCAATGCTTCTTTTCAGAGTCTTTATGACCTTTTCAATGTATCCAATCGACTTTTTCCATAGTTTGAACCTTGTAATGAATCCCATTTTTGTTGGAGCTACAGAGAGACACCAAAATGTGGATATTCCTCCCCCTTTTTCACAATACAAATGGACCTTCTGAAATATTTATTTTTCTTTCCATGTTCTCTTTGTCTATAATGTGTATGATATTTCATTATTCCAATATTATGAGATTCTCTAACACTACCCATAATTTTTATAAAATCAAGAAAATCTGAATGTCTGGATCTAGATATTTGGATCATAATAGACTCTTTTTCAATAAGTACTCATGAATTCCCCCCAACATGATATTCTCTACTGACGATCTATTCCAGCTATCTTGATATCACCTAATTTGAAGAAGGATAAATGGGTAGAATATATGTCTTGAAGGGAGAGTGATCCATTATTTTTCAAATACAATAGGCTTGGTGAGCATAGATTGATTTTGATAAGGCCATATGGATATCCTTATGATCTCTTACAGACTGGATTTCTATCATGCTTTAGTTTGGGGTCTTTTAGCTCAGAACTAATATTTCTTTTAGTTTAAGGTATTTTAGCTCATACCTAATATTTATTTAGTTTAGGGTCTTTTATCTTGGACCTTATATCACTTTAGTTTAAGGTATTTTATCTCAGACCTTATATTTCTTTAGTTTAAGTAATTTTATATCAAACCTAATATTTCTTAAGGTATTTTAGCTCAGACCTGATATTGATTTAGTTTAAGGTCTTTTAGCTCAGACCTAATATTGCTTTAGTTTTAAGTTCTTTTACCTCTGACCTTATATTTATTTAGTTTAAGTTCTTTTATCTCAGATATTATATTGATTTAGTTTAAGGTATTTTATATCGGACCTGATATTTCTTTAGTTTAAGGTCTTTTATCTTGGACCTAATATTTCTTTAGTTTAAGGACTTTTAGCTCAGACCTAATGTATGATCATGGGATATGGTGCAGACATTCCATGAATGACCAAAAACACAATGAGATTACAGGTTTGTTCCATGGTGTTATTGAGGCTCACAATGATCAGAAATACATTTTTCAGAGTGACACATTTGGTTGATGACCATAGGGGAATATGTAGGAGCCATAGGAATTCATGCATAGTCAAGCAAAGGTTCCTTGAAGCTGGGTATCTTTTACAGGGGCTATGGAAGATTTATGGCAGAGATATCAACTGAGGGAGGAATATTAGGGAAGATAGATCCACCTATATAGATGGAATATGGGTGATGTAAATCATAATATAAAAGTTTGAGCCCATGAATATGAGATTTTTCAAACATGTCAGGTATGTCTCGTGACATTCTGAGATTCCAGGTTCCACCACAATGTTGCTAATTCTCACAAGGATTGAATCTCATTTCTGGTAAGGATAATATTTCTTTAGTTGGTGGGTTAAGACCCTTATGTGTCGGTAGCATACCAATCAAAAGATGATATCTACTCTTCTATGAGGCCCATTAAAGGTTTGTGAGGACTCAAGCATCCATATGATGAAGTTGGGTCTGAAGTGAAGGCTATCCAGGAAGGGTTTATATACCCAAGGGAAATTAGATCTTAAATCATAAAGCTTAATCCTTATGCCCTATGGTTTTGAATCATCAAGCATGGGCTGTCAAAGGTTAGGGAATGAAGTATCATAGTCCATCCTTGAAAAATGGTATGAAACATAGTGATAAAACATTAAGGATATCAAATATGCTTTGATAGTTTGGTGAGGGGATTTTAAATCATGACCTAGAGTGCTCGAGTTAGGAGAATCATATGGGAAATTCATACAGGTAGTAGTTTAGACACGCTGAGGTGTTGAGTGTTGCTGCAATTATGCTAGGGATCATGAGGATTAGAATGTCCTTTTTTAGAGTGATGCATTTGGTTGGCGGCCATAGGCACATATGCAGGATCCATATGCATGTATGCATAGTCAAGAAAAGGGACCTTGAATCTAGATATCCCTTCCAAGGTACATGGAAGGTTATGATGATATGAGACACCCCAACTCATGAAGTGTGATCTGTGGAAAGTGTAAAATCCAAAAAGGGTGAGAGTACCCTAAAATTTGTACCACCACCTAATGAACATATTCTTGTAGCGAGGAGATGTGATAAATCATTACTCTAACTTTTTACTAGACCATGGGGTATAGTGAGCATATATTGGTTTTTACTAGGGATACAAGTTACACCTTATGATCTTTATACCTTGTATACTTGCACCCTAATTTTTTCCTAAACTCTGGCAGAGACTCGACTTTTTCTTTTGTCTCACTTTGTGGGTTTTTGAACTAACAAGTTTTGTGTCTCTTTAATTAGTAGTTTAAGGTCTTTTTATTTGGACCCTTATGGGATAGAGTTTAAGGTCGTACATCTTTGACTAAAATTTAGGAAGTTTAGGGTCATGAATCTCATGGACCTAATATGGGAGATGTTACAGAAGAGCCTAATTAGGATACACAGGGTCAAGAGAGCCCCAAAATCCTTATGAGAGGGAGATATAAATGTTTTAAATCATGGATTGAGTCTCTTGGGTCATAATTAATGACATTTTACAGTCATATCGGTAGTATTTCAAACACTCTAAGGTGCTGAGTCCTACCGCAGCGATGTTAGGGATCACAAGGATCGGAATATCCTTTTTGAAAAGTGATGCATTTGGTCGATGGCCATTTGCGTATATGCAAGATCTATAGTCATGTATGCATAGTTAAGAAAAGGGTCCTTAAATTAGGATATCCTTTCCAAATTCTATGTAATATTGCGGTTATATAAGACACCTAAGGCATGATGTGTGGCTTATGGATTGAGGTACTTTAAAATATGGTGGAAGCACCTTGTAATTTGTTAACCAGGGTAAGTCTCTTCTGATCAATGATGAAGAATGAAAAATGGGTGATGATTTTCCTAGTTTAATGTCATATAGTGGGGGATTGCTTGACTATGTGTAGTTTTTACATTGTGTAGTAATGACATTCTTCCATGCTGTTTAAAATCATGAGGTAAGGACGTACTTCCATATAGGAGTGTCCATGGGTCAAGTTGGGTCGGGTTGAGGGCTATTTTGGACCCGACCCAAGAAAAATAGGTTGGGTCAGGTTGGGTCAGGTCAGAGATGTTTTTGGATTTAGACCCAAACCGACCCAACCCATCTCAAATCGGGTCGGGTTGATCGGGTTAAGGAAAAAAAATTGTTTGGTATTTTTTTATGATCCCAACCCACAGGTTGACCGAGTTACAATAAAAAAAAATTTCAATTCTTTTTTTGGCTATCGTCCTATGGGTTGATCGGGTTACGTATTTCTCTGCTTCATCTTCATCACCACACTAGGGAACGCCCGCATCCTCTGCCCTGTAATAAATCGACCCAAAAAAACATTAGTCTGCGACTCAATGGTGTGATGTGATTAGCTTGATGGCAAGTAGTTATCAAGGTTATAGGAGGTTCAAGGTGAGGCCAAGAGGGTGATGAGAATGGGGTAGTGCCTGACACTGATATATTTGGCATCGCATACAGTCACGATGAAGATGGAGGTGGTGGCAGAGGCAGGGGGTACATGTAGGTGCGACGTGGTGGATATACTGAACTAGTGAGGGTGGAGGAGATGTTCAATGATCGTTTTCTTAGTCGATCCTCCTCCGTCGAATCTTCGAATCATTAAAATTGTTCTATCTTCCTTTGGTTTTTTGCTTGTTCTTTAGTTTTCTTAGCAAAATCAAATGAAATCCAGTTATCTTCATGTTTTTTGTTTGTTGATTGGGCATTGTTTTTCCACTGTTTTCACATGTCTCAATTCCTTTGAATTTATTTTATGTTTGTCTTAGAAATTTCATGGAATATTCAATCATATATGTGATTAATAGAGTATTCATGTAATGGTGGGTGATGGCATGGACTCAATGGATGGTGTAGGAAAGGAGAAAGATAGCGGCGTGGGGCGAGTGTGTGGGGGAATTGGGTCGAGAGGTAGGGGGAGAGGGCGAAGTCTGAAGAGGAGACTCACAGTTTTCGGATTGGTTGGGTCGGGTTGGGTCAATTTTTTCCCAACCCGTGACCCGACCCAACCCGACCATGATATAACCCAACCCGTGGTATAAATTTTTTAACCCGACCCAACCCGATCAGGTCGAGTCGGGTTGGTCAGGTTGGGTCAGGTCTGGACACCCCTACTTCCATGTAGTTTAACATTATGCATTAAAGATGTGGGAAGCGATGTGAAAGTGTGGAAATGTTGCAGTTGGGACCAAATATGGAGACTTATGAGTCACTATGTATCTCATGAAAATGAGAATCAAGACACACGTAGTTCTAAATGAAGTATCCTGTGCAAGTCTGACCCATATGCAAGTATGGGGAACTTTTATATTTGTTTGTTGTGACTAGGATTAGAGTTGGAAATTTATTCGTCACTACATATCCCACGAGGGCATGAATCAAGTCACATGTAGTTATATAATAGGAAATAATCTATACAGGTCTGACCCATACGTAGGGGTGGGTATTATTTCTATTCACTATTGCAGTTGGGCCTAGGATTAGAGATTCTAGTGTCACTATGTATCATGTGATGACAGTAATCAAGATAAATGTAGTTCTTGATGTTCCATGTAGTTTAATGTCATGCGGTGAGGATGAAGGTGAATTGACATGAATAAATTAAAATGTTACAGTTAGGCCTAAAGATGAAATTTTGGGCATCACTATATATATAATGAGAACAAGAATCAAACCACACATAGTTCTTGAAACCCCATGCAGTTTAACATCATGTGGTGAGGATAGAGGTAAACCGATGTGAATCAATGGGAATATTGTGTTTGGTCCCAAGGGTGGAAGTATGGGCATCACTATGTATCTCATGATAATGAGAATAAAATCTCATGTAGTTATGAACAACCATGCATTTTAAATTCATACAACAAGGACATTGACCGTGCATTTTAACATCATGCAGTGAGGACTCATGGTATTACTTTTATGGTCTTTCATTAAGGATTGTAATTAACCTATTGTGTACTTTTATGCCTTGATTTTTAGGGTAATACCCTACCACAGTTACTAAGCTCACGTGGGCTATACTTAGTGTGAGAAACAAGGAATGAAAAGGGTTTCCCTACAATACAGAGATAGTTGAGGGTACAATGAGGGAATTTTGTATCATGTAGTGGCTAGACCAAGATATAGGATTAAGGCATCCCTACATATCTCATAAGTATGATAATCAAGCCTTATGTAGTTCTAGAAGAACCATGCAATTTAACATCATGCGGAAAAGACATAGGTGACTCGACGTGAATAGATATGGATATTATGGATCCATGAAGTTTTATGTCATATAGAAAGGACATTGGATGTGTAGTTTAATGCTTGCGTAAGGAAAAGATATTCCATGTAGTTTAACGTCTTGCTGCCAGGAAGAAATATTCCACATAGTTTAACATCTTTCTTCTAGGATGAATTTGTATAGTTTAACATCATGTATCTTGGATGAATTTTGTACAGTTTAACATCATGTGGTTAGGATGAATTTTGTACAGTTTTACATCATGTGGTCAGGATGAATGATGCTACTTACACTGATGTGTACTCCATTGTGTCGATAGTTATGAAAAGTATTTCTTGCTATATCTTTCATTTGTGGGAGGTGCGACATGCTCTCCATCAATTGTGTCTAATGAGTAATCCCCATTATGGTAGACCTTATATATGATGTAAGGTCCCTCTCATTTGGGTTCCGAATTTGGGAGCTTCTTTCCTGGTATCATTGGGGTTCTGTGGACCAACACCAGTTCCCCATTGAGGAATGAGCAGAGGCGAAACCTATTATTGAAGACTCGTGCAATCTGATTTTGGTGGACCACAAGGTTATGATATGTGAACAACATGTTCTCATCAAGTCATTCCTATTAATCTAGTCACTTTTGTGATTTCTCATAAATTGAGAGTTGCACGCATATGGTTACTTGGAGCGAGGGAATCTGGACTTCCAAGGGTAACACTTTCTTTGTCTCGTACGCTAATGAGTATGGAGTTTCTTATGTAGCAGTATGCATGGTAGTATGATAGGCCCATAAAGCATGGAGGAGTTTTTAAAGACAAGACTTATTATCCCTATTTACTATCTTATGGAGTATATTTTATAGAGTCTCATTGAAGGCCTTTATCAATCCATCTGTTACTGCATGATATTGAGATGAGTGATTGGAATCAATATTTTACTCCTTGTATAGATTCTTCAACTCCATGGAATATAAATTGGTGTTGTTGCCTATCAATATTGTGTGAGGGACCCTTAACCCGGTGATGATATGGCACTTTACAAATTTTATGGTGTTATTCTTCTTGACTTCCTTGAGGGGTATTGCCTTATCCTATTTGTAAGAGAAGTTAGTAGATGTAAGGGTGTATTTTAACTTTTTAGTTGTGACTGGGGGATATGTCCCCATGACATCCATCCCCCAAACAAAAAATGACTAGGAATATTTAGCTGTATGTAGAAATTAAGGAGGTTGATGGATGAATTTTTCATGTATTTTTCATGCATGAAATTTCTTGGTGAATTCTATGAAGTCCTATATCATGGTTTTCCAGTAATATCATAACCTCTGGATCTGGTGGGAGAGCCTAGTCCCAAATTTATGGGCATCACAAGATCCCGCATGGACTTATTCCATGATGGAAGAAACTTATCTTTCTATTATGCATCTGAGGAGAACCCTATTGAATCCATGATTATAGAGGGTTTTCTTCTCATTTGGGTCATCTTGTAGGGTAAATTTCATTGCATGGCGTCAAATATATTCCCTTCCGGTTTTATTTATTGGGAGGATCCCATTTTGTAGATAACCGATTATGGGCTCCATCTATCCATGGGTGATTATTGGTGCATCATGATCTAGGGTGGTGTTGACTTGATTAATCTCTTCCATATCACAGACGATGATTGCTGAAACCATTCTTCAATGCATGATATGAAAGATTTATTCTTCCAGATTAGGATCGGCAAAGATGGTGGCTGCATTGGCCAATGTGTTGGTGCAATCATTCTATGATTGAGGAACATGATGCAATATGGGTCCAAAAGGGAACTATGCCATTAGTCGCCTGACATAACCAATGAGAGGGTACATTTCTTATTTTTTTATGGTGTATTCTCCATTGACCTACTTTATCACTAACTCATAATCCCCTTTGATGTTTAGGTAGTCTATTTTCTATTGTAGTGCTAGTTTCAAGACAATAATGAGGTCTTGGTATTCCACCTCATTATTTGTGCAACATTCGGATAGTGAGAAAGAGTAGGGTAAGACCACTTTTTCAGGAGATACAAACACAATACCCAAGACAACTTTATTGAGCTTCAAGTTTTCCATCCACATTCTAATAGGACATTGTGAGGCTCTATCAAAATACATATCCAATGTCCAGGGAGTGTCATGGGAATATAAGACCTCTTCATCTGGAAGCTCAGTGTATTCCGACATATTTTATGGGGAAAGATGTGTTGTGAGGAAAGTAGAAAAGGCTTGTCCCTTCACTAAATTTTGTGACACAAACTGGATATCATATTATTGAAGATTGGTCACCTATCGGTCTAGGAACCCATTCAATATCAGACATCCAAGGATGTACTTGAGTAGCTTGATATAAGAGACCAATTGGAATTCTTGGTGCAGCAAGTAATGCCTCAGCTTTTACACTATGAAGATGAGTGCAAGGTAGTTATTCTCGACATCAGAATATCTATTCTTAGTACCTAGAATAGTCTATCTAAGGTAATAGATACTATTTTTACTTCCTACATCATTATTTTGTGAGAGGAGGGCACCTAATGAGCATTCCATGGTGTCCACATACAATATGAGTGGCCTTCCTTACACTAGAGGCATCAGATTCAATGGGTGAAGTAGGTATTGCTTGATATTTTTTAAGGCTTTTTGGAAATCATCATCCTATTGGTAGGTGATTCCCTTCTTCATTAGCCTGGTGAAGGGGATATCTTTACTGGATAGGTTAGAAATGAATTACTGAATATAAGAAAGGTTCCCTTAGATCCCCCTCAATTATTTGTGATTTCTGGGGGTGACATTGCTAAGATAGCACTAGTTTTATCTGGGTTGACCTCAATACTATGTTGTCATGCCACAAAACCGAGGAATTTCTCTAAAATTACCCTAAAATTTAATTTTATTGGATTCATCTTTATAATGTGCTATCGTAGGTTGTTGAAAATTGTTTTAAGGTCCGTGAAGTGATCACACTATTGTCAGGATTTAATCATAAGGCCTTCGACATAACATTTGGCTATATTTCCCATGAATGGATTAAAGATATGGTGCATGGAAAGTTGATATGTGGATCCATCATTCTTCAATCCAAAGGGAATGTCCTGATAAAAAAATATTTCATGAGGTGATCTGAAGGAAATTAATTCTTCATCCACAGGGTCCATCTTTATATGATTGTACCCCGAGTATCCATCCATTAAAAAAGGGTCTTGGAAACCAGTAGTTTCATCGATCAAGATTTATGTGATTGTAAATGGGAAATCATCCTTTGGGAAATGATTATTAAGGTCTCTAAAGTCAATGTAGACCCTAATCTACCCATTCTTATTCTTAGTATGGATGATGTTGGAAAGTGATCATGGGTATTTCACTTCTTGGAAAACGTTTTCTTTGATCAACTTGTCGACCTCTGCATCTATATTGGTGGAATGAGAGGGGTACATCCTCCTGAATTCCTTCTTGAAGCCTAGATTCTCATCTGGTAACCCAAGATCGTGTGTATCCACATTTGTATTCAGCCCGAGCATTTATGTTTAGTTCCACATGAACACATATCGGTTATGCTTCAGGAATGAAATGTAAATATCTTTCTCTTCAAGGGGAATGGTAACACTAATCAGTTTAGGTCATGGGTCTTCCTATATTCCTATATTTATCTACCTGAGTTCATTGATGGTGGTGGAGAAACCTTCCTCAAATGCTAGAGGGGTGTTACTAAGGTCAATCTCATTATCTTCCATCTCTTAGTCTGTGGAGGAATTTCTAGATAGTGATAGAAATATGGGGGCTTCACTATCATTATTAGGTTGAGAGAGGCCATAATAATAGACATTATCATCCCCTATTTCCTGAGTCATTTCATAGAGATGTTAGAGATGATAGTATTTGATTTTTTTTTCACTGGGGATAGGAGAGGCTTGGACCTCTAGGATTATATATGTGACCTCAACCAGGTTTATGGGGAGAATATAATCATCATCAAGCATACACTAGGGATTCATAGGGGAGGTACCCAATCCATTAGGAGTGGAAACCTGTATATCATTATCCACCATTGGTTTGTTTCCTCCCTTTTTATAGAAATATGATTCAGCATATGTGGCCCTACAAGTCTTGAAGGGATAACTATCACCATATAGTATACCAACTTTTCCATTAATGGGATACTTCAGAAATTGGTGAAATTTTTATGTTATCTCTAGGTGGCTATGGAGCCAGGGCCTTCCGAGCAGGATGTTATATATGGTGTCTTGATGTATTACTATAAACTCGGAATCTAATGTGAGATCCCCAAACTAGGATTCAAGCTTGATCTTCTTGAGAGGTCTTTGCTCGTGCTTATTATACCCTTAGATGGTTATCTTAGTAGGATATAGATCCCCTTCACTATATCCAAAATATCGTAGGGTTTTGACTGGGATAAGATTTATCCTAGAACCATTATCAATTAGAACCCTTTGGATGTTGACATTATTGAGTCTACCTGAGACATATAGGGGTCTGATGTGTCCTTGAAGGTCCTCCTCTTGATCTTGATTAGTAAATGAGATAGTGACATGACATTTAGATTATATGGTCTCCCCTCGATAGACCTCATCTATAGTGAATTCTGTCTCAAACTCTTGTGGGATTCGGAGGTCTTCAACAAGTACCTCCCTTAGTTTTTTTGAAATATGGAGTGCATTGAGGATTGAGAGATTGAATGGGATTACCGCCAGCTACTTCAAAACATTGTACTTATGTGCTGGATATCAATGTTTTTAGATATGTAGTTACTCCTAGACATGAGGATTAGGAGCCGAGTAATTCTAGGAAGATGGATTTGGAGTTTGTATAGAGGTTGAGGGATTATCTTCTGCCCATGGTGTAGGCTTCACCAGACTTCCCTATTGCCTATTTTGATTGGATTGGACACACACTAAGAAGTCATGCAAGACAATCGGATGTGGGCGACTGCTGGAGGGATCTGAGGAACCTCCTTGACTTTTTAAGCCTGCTGGATCATTTTACCATGATTCTTAGTTGCATGTATGTCTTCTATGGGAATATGACCAGAATATTGAGTCTGGACACATCTTCATTCTCCCATGTATCCTCAGATTGAATGCATATGACCTATCATTCCCCGATTATGTGCGAGAAACTAGTGATATGGGGAAAACTCATTGTTAAAGAAGGGTTATGAAGAGTGTATCATGTTAAATAACTAAATATGAGTTCCTTTTCTGGTGAGGGTTTTATTTGGTGGGGTGGTTTCTGTATTTTGGATGTTGTGGGAAATAAGTATATGAGAGTTAATTCTCTCTTTGGAGGAGAATATGGCTCTTACTCTTCTGTTTCCTCCTACTTATGGTGGTCATTCCCACCTTTGGGAGGTATATTTGATGTTCCCTCCTTGTTTGGTGGAGCTATTGCGGGTCTATGCAACTGTATTTTCAGAGTTTCATGGGCTTGATTAGCTGCGTTTTGGGTCATCCAGTTGTCAAATTTTTGTGAACTTCTAGTCAGGACCTTCTGCCAATCACCCTATTATTCTAGTTGGATCACAGTTATGAAAGCCACCTTCTCTGGGAATTTATCTAGAACCACCTGTCCAGAATTGATCATGCCTTGAAGGATGTCTTTGAAGATTAAACAGTTCTAGATATTATGACCCAGCCTTCTATGGAAAGGGTAGTAATCAGGATGGTCAGTGAGGTCAACCTCATCATGCTTTTTATGTTGTAGAAGTGGGAGCAGGTCATTATCCATGGATAACAAGAAATAATGGGGGAATTATTAATTATAGAAGGAGTATGCCTAATTCATATATTCTTTAAATCCTAGATGAGCTTGGTTTCTCTATGCTTCTGGATGAGGGATATTCTATGGATATTGATGCTCGATAGGAGGTGCTAGGCGGTTTGGGTCCTGCTTAGGTATTTAGACATGCATTGTTGTTGGATTGAGATTGAAAACTGTAGATTCTACTCTGGATGAACTTATTCCCTTTTTTGTGTGCATGAGTCAAGTTTTGGATTGGTTCCACTAGATGGATTCTTCCAAATGTTGGGCTGTTTTGGTGAACTCGCGGAATCCACCTGGATATTTCATTGGAATCAAAGGCATATGCAACTCATCCCTAATATTTTCATCATATAGTTCCAATAGTTTCTCTTATGAGAGAGGTATGATGAGTGATTAGGTCACACCCTTCCACCTTAATATGAAGTCAGAAACCCTCTCATTATCATGTTTTTGTAGTTTTTTAGGTCGATGATTATTGTATTCCTCATCATCATCATCATCAAATTTATTCTAGAAAAAGTAAAAAGGCACACAAGGAAGAAAAGAAAGCACAGGACCAATAAAAAAACCATGCCCCACCCTAGGGAGGCCTAAAATAGTGAATTAAAAGGGCATCCCCTTGAATAAAATTGACTCCTTCTGGAGTAAGGGAAGTAATTTTAGGGAGACAAGTAACATTGGACCCATGTACTTCCAAAGAATCCAGGTGGTCTACAACCTTATTACCCTCTCTCCGTGTGTGAGTAATCTGAATGCTTCTATTGATGAGAGCCTTACATTTCTTGATGAGGTAAGCAACCAACCAAGGTATTGACCCTCTGCTATGCAGGGAGTTGTGAAGAATCAGAGAGTCAGTTTCCAGTTGTTTCAGAACCAGGTTCTTCTGATTACAAAGCTCGAGGCTGGTAAGAACTGCATTCATCTCCGCTTGAAGTGTTGTGCCACTTCCATAATATGCAGTGAAGGCCATGAGTACACTCCCCTCAGTGTCTTTCACAACCCCTCCTCCACACATATCACCCAGAACATAGGATCTATTAGTATTTAATTTCAGGTCGTTTGTTGGGGAAGCAATTGAACCCATTGTCCCTACTTCCTGGAATTCAAAGGTATGGCCTGGGCAGGCTGGAGTGAAGATGACACAGCAACAGGAACTCCGACTATTGTCTTCCTCATTTCAGAAATGAATTGATAAAGGAATTGACAAATAAGGTCTTTTCATCTTAATACAAATACTACTATTAGACTATTATACCAAACTAAGGTTGGACCTATAGGAGTATATACAAAACACCTCATATTGGTCACCTCATATTGATATCGAGGGCCCATCATCAACCCACATTGGGATACAAAGTGTGTGAGATGTTGTTCAAGGTCTCCTACATCGTCAAACGTAGAGAATGTAGGATTGCCGAAATTGGGTGGAGGTAAAGTGACGTCCACCCAATCAGGATACGGATTCCTCTTGGACTTCACAGGTGCGGGTCATCCTTCCATGGATTATATTCAAGTAGCCAAGGACTCAATGATGCTAAGAAGCTCTAGGGACACCATTGACTGAGCCATCTCGCATACATAGGGAGCTAGTGGGGGTTGATGAGGTGGCCCAATTTTTATATCCAACTGATTTTTTATTATTCCCAACATTGAATGGTTTTCCTAGTGAGGGAGAGGCTATTATCATGATGGAGGGAAGTCACGGTAATTTTTTACTTCCTCATTTATGTGGACTAGCTATATAGATCCAGAGCCAACATGATTCTCAAATACCACTCTTTCTGGAAGATCAGCCATGGGAGGAAGAACATCCATCTCTACATAAAGATGATACCTAGTGGGAATATTGCATATGAATAGCTCCTTGTTGAGTTGTCATATAGTTTTTATTTTTCTCTCATATTGCAATAATTTTTCCTCCATGGAAGGAACCTCATTTCTTCTGGGAGGTGATCAGGATGTGATTGTACCCTTCCCCTTGGTAATATTTCATCGTGGAGGTGGAAACTCAATATTCATGGGTACCATTTTTTGGATCTGCCTTTTTTTCCTAGTGTGTGCAGCCTCATTTGGTGCATCCAAGTCACCCTCCTCCTAAGGTATGTTTTACATGTCTCAGACTTCTGAACTTGTTTCTTGATCAATATCTTCCATGTTGATAGTGAAGAAATTCGCAATGGCATATCAGGAAATGGTGGTTGTGCCATTACTTTTGACACAACAGGCTGATTCTACACTATCCTCTTCAGGGTCATTATTAAAACCCTTGTCCATGTTGGGCCATTATGTCTTGCAACCCCAATGGGGTCTAATTTTATTCATCATACGTTCCTCTCATTTTGTTCTATAAATAGTGACTCCAAGGGAGTTTCCAGTCATGGTCACTAAACATTCCCTAACTAGAAAGGTTTTATCTTGTGATGGGAGGAGTTGGTGGAATGTCAACCATTGATTAATTCCTCCTAGCCTAGAAAAGACGGATTCCCTCTATGGTGGTGATGATGATGAAAATTCTCCCAACCCTATGGGGTGGGGTCATTTTGGCCTAAAATAAGCATGGATTGATCCAGTTGTTTAGGATCCAATAAATCCAATCGGGGACTTGATGATTTTTGGGATGGACATGAAGGTATAAATTCCCCTAGACCAGCAGGTGGGGTTATTCTAGGATCATCGTTGATGTCTCCAGGGTCCTATTAGGGGATGATGAACCTGGTGATGATGATTGAGATATAAATTCTCCCATCTTGGTGGGATGGGGTTAACCTGTGGCTGTCGAGGTTATCTCCTGAATCCTCATGGTAATTACTGATCCGAAGGGTGGAGGTAGTGGTAGATATTCCCCTAGACCATGGGGTTGAGTCTTCTCCTAGATGGCTATTATGGTAGTTTCTATTGCAGTATGTGTGATGTGGCATAGCTGTTCTCACATGGGAGCTAGGTGTGATGGAAGCCCGTAGTGATAACCAATCCTTACGGGAAGTTGTTTGGGTGATCGAAACTTCAGTCTCTATGTTTGGAATGTACTCTTATTGTCTTGAGGGGCCCAAATTGAAATAATTTTGGATATCATTCCCGTTTGTAGTGTTTGGGCACCATTGAAGCAGGGGAATTCAATTGTAGTTACCAATTATCCCGAGTGTTACCTGGTCCCCTAATTTCACAGGAGGCTATAACATTGCAGGATTCCACATCTGGGGATATTTGTTGTTCTGGGGGAGTAGAAAAGTGTAACACTTCATATTATCACCATCCTTGAATATGGATCCATGATGTAGCTTCAGATATAATCTTCTAAAGAGTTGTGATGTAATGGAATAAAGCTTGTTGCAGACTCACACTGTGTTTTTCCAGTTTTGGATCTCAGGCCATAGAGATAGTAGCCAGGTCTAGCAAACAATTGTGTATACTGACTATCTAAAGGTGACACTCATATATTGTATAAGGTAGATGTCAAGACTTCAGTTGATGATTAGTATCCCAAATATTTTGGCATAGATAAGACATTAACTTCTTTTCTAGATCATTTGGGACCTCATAGTCAGCAATAGAGAGGGTCCAGAACATGATGGGGAGGTTTTTTCCAGCTAACTCTCTCTATATGTCAATGTCATCCTCCTTCTCATAAGGCTTACAAAACTTCATTCGATCATACCATAGAATATGGATCTTATGGTATCCTACTGACGAGAGTGGGGTGCTGCTGGAATTTGATGGGGAACCATATATAGTTGACTCTAATGATTTGAGCACCTCTCTATACGTAGGTGTTAGATTTTTGAACACCTCTCCATATGAAGGTGTATGGGAAATGGGAGGATTGCCTTATCTATAGGATATATCATCGTGAGGAGGTTTAACATGGTGTATGTTAGGAGTAAATTACCTAAAATCCATCTCCACACTACCATGAAGAGGACTATCATGGTAATGAATGTATTCTTCTTTTTCTTAGATAGAAGAGTCGACGAACCCTTGTGGTGTTGAGAATATATCTCAAATGACCTCATGGACACTAGCATTGAGAAGATTTGGAATATAGGACATGTTCTACATCATTGTTGGGATATTCCAACCTACCTTTTGTAATTTTTCAGGGATATGAGCCTGCAGTGTGACGGCTATCGGAACTTGTATATAACCATTTGGTATTGCGGGAGTATGAGCCTACTGCTGAGGAGCTATCAGAATATGCTGATGAGCTATATCATTATTGATAGGAATGTGAGCCTATACCAAGACAAGTTTCATTCTCACTTAGTGATCCTCATTCAGGATGGGAATATGAGCCTGATCCTATGCCTTTAGATATGTTGTTGGTCTTTCTTAGTAGGAATATGAGCCTACACTGAGGTGTGTGCCACTCTCACTTGGTGGGCCCTACTTGGATCATGAATTTGACCCTGGTCTGAATATTCATTCCCCATAAAAATATGCCAACATACCTCCAAATGGGAGAAGGAATATGAGCATCCCCCTGTGTTTCCTTGGAATGATGCTAGTGAAATCATTCGTCAGTGGAAGTAGAAATATGCATTTGGATTCCATGATTTACTAGAATATGCTAGGTATATTCACTAATAGGAATGTGAGCTTGTCCCATATCTTATTCCATTGTCACTTGGTTATCCCTGGATAGAATGGGGTGTGTTCTCAATCCTAGGCCTTTGGATTATGCTGCTAGACTTCTTCTATAGTAATATGATCCTATCTCGAGGCATGTTCCCCCCTCATGTGGTGAGCCTCTGCCAGAATGGGGATATGATCCCAATCCTAGTTCTTTTAAATATATATTGTCAAACTTCTTTTATAATAATGTGTCCATATCCCAAGGCATGTGCTACTCTCATCCGGTGAGAACCAGTTAAAATGGGGATATGATCCCGATTTGATGCCTCTCCCTTCATTAGAATATTTTGATAATCCTCACAGGTGGGAGAAAGAATGTTATCTTGCTTTGATACAACCACTTTATTGTGATGATCTGAGTTTTGAGTCATCCTAGCTATAGGAATAGATGTATGTGCTTTTCCCTTAATCTAAAATAGTGCCAAAATATGCTGGTGGAGTTTTGTAGTTGTTGTTAAAATATATTGGAACTTTAGAAAAGTGTGTGCAGGGATATCAGCCTGCATATTTTTTATCTCCATGATAAACTGGAAGATGTATTCAATTGAAGTGGGGATATGTGATCACTTATTTCCTCCTTATTCCACTAGAATATGCCGATGGGCTTCATGTAAGGGGGTAGGAGTATGATCCCCCCCCCCCTCATTCCTTCTGTAGGGTATGCCCGAACACTTGTTCCAAATGAGCAGAGATATGAGCCTACTTGTTGGTTTCTACCTGAATATACTAGCAGTCATCATCGATAGGATTGAGGGTATAATCCCTCTCCTAGATATCCAATTCCTTCCTCCTCCAATGAGTCTTCATTTTATCTTGTGCATGGGCATCAGAGGCGGTTGTGTGTAAAATGGTACCCTCAGTAGGAGACGGATAGGTACCAGTAGGATGGTGTTCGTGATGGAGATGATAGGTGACCTCCTTGGTGGAACCTGAACTAAAAGGGAGATATATTTTCCTCCTAGTTCGCCTTCATTAGATATATAATATTACTATTTTCTCTCTCTAGTTATAATCTCATGAATCTGTTAGTCACAGTGATGAGAGACACTGGCTTAGTAGCAGCCTTTCATGGGCAATGCGGACTCGCCAGTCAATGTGCTTAGAGAAATTTATGAGCAGATTACATGGTCGGGATTATACCATTTCGATGGTACTTCCATACCATCATATTCACCACCTATCATTGGAGTTTTCATGTGGGTGATATTATCTTGTGACCTACAAAGGTTACAGTCATGGCTGATTTTCTAGAGTGAATGTTGGATGATGAAGACATTGTATCGAATTGGGATGTTGTAAATATCTAAAATCATAAATAAAATAAGGATAAAGGTTACCAATTAGTGAAATATCATATTCATAATGTTTTCAATTAGATATTCATGTTTAACATAATTTTCCTTATATTCTTCGATTCATCCATTCTACTCATTTGGACTTGTCAAAACAAGGATGGACTTATTTCATAAGAACCTTGGTTATAAAGGTCCATCTATAAGATCATGTCAGTCTTGATTTTTTGATTGTATATGGATTTCAAAACAAAGTTTCCTAAGTGATTCACATTGATATTTTTAGTATTTTTTCATATAGGGATAAAAAAATGACTCGATGGATTATAACCCAATATTTTGTTATTGCAGATATTCACATCGGGTTCACCATTTTTTCATGTAGGGGAAAATAAAATGGCCAGATATACAATAACCAATCATTTTTTCATTAGAGATATTCATGTTGGTTTCACCACTTTGTTTGCATATAGGGGAAAATGAAATGGCCTGATGAAAAATAACCAATAATTTTATCATTGGAGAGATTCATGTTGAGTTCACCATTTTTGTTTTCATATAGGGAAAAATGAAATGGCCAGATGGACAATAGCCAATCATTTTTTCATTGGAGATATTCATGTTGGGTTTACCATTTTGTTTGCATATAGGGGGAAACGAAATTGTTGGATGAAAAATAACCAATCATTTTCTCATTGGAGATATTCACATCTGGTTCACCATTTTTGTTTTGTCAAATTTTTGAGGCATGAAATGGGTTTCGATCATCAGGATACCATTTTTAACTTTTTCAAGAAACTCCCAATGGTTCCACCATATGTATATGGGTACATACATTCTTTCCAAAGTATGGTGTTCATCTAGGTTTTTAGGCCCAAGAACTCTTGGGGACTCACATTGGTCGAGAGGATGGGAGTTTGGGATAATCACACTCTTTTTTGGGGGAACTATTTCCTACTTCGGGACTTTCTTATAGATTTAATATATGTTCATGTATCTCTTCCTAATCTCTATATGGGACCAGTTACCCTAACAAAATGAATCATTGGTTAATTCTCTCATTAAACAAATAAAGGGGGTCTTGTTGATGAACTTAGGGGAGTGAGGTCTCATTAGTGAATCCATCTATATGTGTCTTAGGTTCTTCATATGTCTCTTTAACATTGAATAACCATTTTATGTGTTGAATTTTAGACCCATGACGCTCTCGAAAACAGACCATATACCCTGTAGCCAAAAATTTAGTGGACTCTGCGCTAGTGAGGCCACTGAATTGGGTGGAGTATCTGGATATCTCCCATGTAGTTTATGGTCATGCAGAGAGGACATATATGTAGGTAATGAGACACCAAATGTTTGAGCTTGATCCTTAAGGAGACATCTTACATATCCTGGTTATGGAAGGAATCGGATTAATCATAGTTCAATCACCCCCTTGGGACTAGCCCCAAGTTTATGCCCTTATATGAGGGGTTTTCATACCATACCAATCATTAGGGCTTACATACTAGGATCTCCCTAGTTAGTGAAAATTCATGATGCCTAATGGGGTGTTCATTGTATCTCCCTAAGTCCGCGTGAGCTATGCTCAGTGTGAGAAACAAGGGGGAATAGATGATCAGCCTCATGGAATATAGATATGGGACTTTTGTATTGGGATATTCCTTGGGGTGTTTGGTATATAGCTCAGGCCTTGAGAAGGCATCTTACGTATCTTGAGTTTGAAAGGAATTAAAGACATCATAGTTTGGTTTGTTTCTCAGTCTGCTGATGGATGAGGTAAAGTAAACATCTCATGGTAATGATCACTTCACAATGGTTGTAATCTCATATATATTATTCTTACATATAAGTGGATGTTTATTAGAGATAAATCCATAAAAAAGGCATCCTACGTATCCCAGTTATGGCAGGAATTGGAGTTATCTTAGTTCATTTATCCCTTAACCTGCTGATAGGATAAGGTGGATGATCACACTCGGAGACATTATGATCATCCTTAAGATCTCAGGAATTCTAGGGGTTTATAAAAAGATATATTCACAATTGATCGAGGATATACCATATGATGTTAACAGTTGGGGCTTATGAACTAATTTATCCCTTATAACCTTGGGGTGTATAGTGAAGATGACATGATCAGTGAAACTCCCTAATCCCATGTGAGCTATGTTCATTGTGAGAAACAAGGGTTAGAAAGTATTCAATGTCATTTCTTTGGATAAGGTAATTATATGAGTCAGGTGATGTATCTGAAGGACATCACAAGGATTGAGTGTAACGTCCCAGTTCTGGAAGCCGCCCCGAGGTGCCCTGTACCCGGTTGGTCACATGGCCTCAAGCACATTTTTCCTAATTCCAGAGGCTACATACTAGCAGCGAGGGCCTTGGGTGTGATAGTGGGGAAACTATGCCCTCATTGACAGCGTAACACAGTGGAAGAGAAATAGATAACAATAGTGGAAGCAGTATAATATCATAAAATAGTAAACAATGGAATACTAAGAGTAAGAAACAACATAAGCACACATATATAAATGATGCATGGTACATATTTCTAGGAAATCATCCAATCAAAATATAAATCTGGAATATAGTACTAAATCAAAGTACACAAGAAAACAGATAGACTCCTCAGCATCGCAAGCCTCATCTTGGTCCCATGCTCTCTAGCTCCTCAGCAATCAAATACCTAAATTAGAAGGGTGTTAGACCTTATCTATACCTATAACAATATAATCTATTTGGGCCCAAAATCATGAGCCAAATAGGGTGTGAGACTAATCTCAATAGGCAACCACCAAAAGATCTATGCCTAACATTTAGTGAATATATATGGTAGGCAATAAGTAAAAAGAAGCATTAAACAAGGAATTACTCAGCAGTAAACATTTCCACAGTTTCAAAGCATTCAATTCTACACATCAAGCAAGAAGATAATCAAGCTGGTAACCCTCTGGGAATTACTCTCACCCTAACCCCTTTGTTTCAACCAAAACAACACAAGAAACCCTCTGGGAAGTACACACAGTCTAACCCCTCTAGTTCATCTTAAGCATAGACTCTCTGGGGAAGAAATCATCGTCAATTACCCCTATAGTCTCGTATAGGTAACTAAAGGCACTCTGGGGAAGCACTTACATCACATTCCCCATGTGGCCCACGTAGAGGAACTACAGACACTCTGAGGAAGCACTTACGTCAATTCCCCCTATGGTCTCGCATTGTAACAGAAAAATAGACACTCTGGAGAATCCCTTACGTCCATTCTCCCTATGGTCTACTACACCAGGTTCTCACGGCCCTATGTAAGTCAAGAAAGCATGGCAATGCATATTGGCCAAAGTAAACCTCAAGAACTACTTGTCTAACAGTCTAAAACATAACAGCATGTCAGATAAACATCACTCCATCCTACAATACTACGCATGGGAAACAAACAAGGAAACCTAACAGGCTAAGCAAGACCAAATGGTCACAAAAAAAAACATGAATGGGAAAACACTTCCAAAGAAAATAAATTAACCATATTCACATTTAATTAACCTCTAATCATGCATACAAGCATGGTAGGAAATTAAACGGTCTAAAACAGTAAACGCGCAATACCCCATTCAAGGGTATTGGGCAATTTTGCACATATAACTCAAATAATTTCAACAGAAAGGCAAAAACCACCTACCTCGGTGTTATAGGATCGATATAATTGAACCTCAAGACATGAATCTCCCAATAACACCATATATCTACAAAAATACTAAAACAACTCAACCAAAGATAACTTGATAAAGAGGAGGAATCAGAAAATGAAGCTCTAGGAGAAGGAAGATCTTACTGAGGTGATCCCAACACAATTAACAGTGGTCGATTCGGATAAAAGACTCTCGGTTGGGGGCTCGGGGATAGATCGTGGTCGTTCTCTCGCTCTCGGACGAACCAGACCTAGAAGGAGATGGTTATGTCCGTCAGATGCGACCCCAGTGCGTTTAATGAAAAAAAAATTACATGGAATGTACTTTATAAGTACACAGTGTGTACTTGCCTTCACTTTCCCCCACATTAGGTGGTCTCCATGTCACTACACATGGTCGTGAGAATGGACGCTACACAGCCAGCACCTGGCTACCCGAGGTAACCAAGTACACAGCGTGTACTTAAGAAATTTCCAAAAACTTTTCTTTTCCTCTAAAAAACCAAAAAAAGGAAAACATACCTGAAAATAAGATTTGGGTTCTTACAAACTTCCCCCCTTAAAAAAATTCATCCCCAAATTTCCCTGTCAAGGCGGCATAGAAGAAGAATCCTCAAACAGCTCCGGCAACTGGGATCGTACATCGGACTTTCTCTCTCAGGTCTCAACATGTACTCGCCTGTGCTGTTATAGCACTCGTACCAGAGGAATAGACCGGCCACGGAGAACCTTCGTACTATGATCAAAAATCCGGATAGGATGCTCATCAAACGAGGCATCCACCTCTAACTCAACCTCCTCAGGTTTAAAAGCATGATATGGGTCTGAGAAGTAACTTTGAAGCTGAGAAATGTGGAAAACATCGTGCATATCCCAGTACCTATGAGGTAACTGAAACCGATAGGCAACCATCCAAACTCTCTCCAACACCTCAAATGTCCTAACATACCTCGGTGAAGCTTACCCTATCTCCTAATCCTTTTGTGCCCCAACCTTAGTGTGACACGTAGGAAAACCTGATCCCCGACCTCGAACTCCATAGGTCATATCTGCTGATCAGCATAAGACTTCTGTTGAGACTGTGTTGTAGTCATACTCTTCTGAATCAACTCTATCTGCTCTGTGGTCTCCTAGACAAGACGAGGTCTCAGTATAGCTGTCTCTCCTACCTCTATCCAACATAAGGGTGATCGGCATGGCCTACCATATAAAGCCTCATAAGGTTCCATCTGAATAGTTTCTTGAAAAATATTATTGTAGGAAAACTCTACAAGAGAAATGTTCTTCTCCCAAGAACCTCCAAAATCTAGGATGCATGCACGAAGAATATCCTCAAGCACCTGAATTGTACGCTCAGACTGGCCATCTATCTGGGGGTGGTAAGATATACTCATAAGTACCTGTGTACCTAGAGCCCTCTACAATCCCTGCCAGACCCGAAAAGTAAAACAGGCATCCCTATTTGAAACAATGGAGTGTAGAACCCCATGTAGACATACTATCTCACATATGTACAACCGTCCCATCTCATCAACACTTAAATTCTACTTGATCGGAAAGAAGTGAGAAACCTTCGTGAGTCTGTAAATAACAATGCAAATAGCATCATTCCCTCGAGGTGACCTCGGCAACCCTGTCATAAGATCTATTGCAACATCATTCCATTTCCACTTGGAAATGGGTAACTACTGAAAAAGCCCAGTTGGTCGATGATGTTCCGCCTTCACTTGCTGACAGATGGAACACCTCATCACGAAACCAGCAATATCTCTTTTCATACTTGATCACCAATACTGATGGTGTAGATCGCAATACATCTTAGTGACACTAGGATGAACTGCCCAAACTGAGGAATGAAAGTCCTGTATCATCTCCTTGCGTATGTCTGCTGACACCCATACGCACCCGTGAAAATTCAAGATCTCATCCTCACCTATGGTCCACCCAGGAATAAGGTCCTCTCCTGACACACTTTCTCGTAGGACTAGGCCTTCAGAATCTAATATTTACCTCATTCACACTCGATCAAAAAGAGTATAGGTAACAGCTACAGAAGAAAGAAACGTCTACCTCTGCCTATCGTGCACCTCCAAATGCATCTCAGAGAACAGGGCCATAAGCTGTCACTCACTGCTGGCCTCCTGAACTTCCTATATCTGAGTCCTCCTGCTCAGTGCATCATCCACCGCATTGCCTTTCCCAAGCATATTGGCAATCTCAATGTCAAAAGACTGAAGGTACTCAACCCACCTTCGTTTTCTCAAATTCAAGTCATGCAGAGTGAAGATATACTTGAGACTTTTTTGGTCAGTGAAAACCACAAAATTCTCTCTCAACAGATAATGTCACCAACAGCCTAAGGCATAAACAACTGTAGCCATCTCAAGATCATGTGTCAGGTAATTCCCCTCATGTGGTCTCAACTATCAAGACTTGTACACAATGACTTTTTCTTCCTTTATAAGAACAGCTCACAGTCTGATACCTAAAGCATCATAGTAAATAGTGTAGCTCTTGTATGGCTCTGGAAAAACTAGTATCGGTGCTAAATTCAACCTCCCTTTCAGCTCATAAAAGGATGACTCACAATAATTTGACCATAAGAACTTTTCACCCTTCTTAGTCAGGCCCATAAGTGGTGCTAGTAAGCATGAAAAGTCTTGTATGAAACGTTTTTAGTATCCAACCATCCCTAGGAAACTTCGTACCTCAAAGAAATTCTTCGGCTGCTCCCAGGAAACTATTGCTCTCACTTTCTCTGGGTCTACTAATACTCCTATCTCTGAGATAACATGACCCAAGAAGTGAATCTGATCTATCCAAAAGTGGCATTTTGAGAGCTCAGCATATAAATGATTCTCTCTCGGTGTACTCAGAATGATCTCAAGATGGGTAGCATGGTCATGTCAAGTGTGATAGTACACCAAGATATCATCCACAAAAACCACCATAAAATAATCCAAGTATGGATGGAACACTCGGTTCATCGGTGCCATGAAAACTGTAGGCGCGTTCGTGAGACCGAACGGCATAACCACATACTTATATAGACCATACCTACTCCGGAAGGCTGTAGGAGGTATATCAGATGGTCTAACATGCAAATGATTGTAATATAATCTCAAGTCAATCTTCAAGAACACCCGTTCTCCTTGAATCTGATCAAAGAGATCATAAATTCTTGGTAAGGGATATTAGTTCTTGACCGTCAACAATTTCATCTTCTGATAATCCACACAAAGTCTGAGTGTACCGTCCGTATTCTTCACAAACAGGATAGGCGAACCCCAAGGAGAAGTACTGGGTTGGATGAAACTCTTAGCCTGCAACTCTGGTGTAGCCATCCTGTGAGGAGGAATGGACACCGGTGTTTCCCCTGGCATGATCTCAATAGAAAAGTCCACCTCTTTCTCCGGAGTCAAACCTGAAAATTCATCTAGAAAGATGTCCCTAAAATGATCCACCACTGGGGAAAAGTTTATCTGTGAAGTACCCTGGTCATATAGATATATACTAGAAATATGGGATATAAATCCTCCCAACCCATGATACTCGGGTCCAACTCTACTCACCTGGACATCCCATTCACCCTTATGAAGAAATGATCTGCCCTCTGGTGATGTGAAACTCGACCTACAATGATAGCAATCAACAAATTCCTAAAAAGGAACTAACCATTCCATTTCAAGAATGACATCATAGCCTGTCATCTCTAAGACATAGAGGTCCCACAAGAAGTGACACTCACCAACCTCAAGAGGGCACTCCTTGCACTGACGTACACTAGTCGTTCTAGTCCCCAACAGTGTGTCCAACTTCAAGACATTAGCATAAGTAAAGATACAGAGCCCAAGGCTCTCCACAACTGAAACAGATATAAAGCTATGAGAAGCCCCTGTATTGAAAAGAACAGAAGCTAAAACTAAGAAAACTAAGATCGTACCTTGAACTGTAGAGGGTCTGATATCCTTCTCCTGCTGGGTCTGCTCCACTGTAAAATTCTGACCTACACCATGGTCCTGTGACCCTGCCTGACCACCCTGAGATGATCCACCCTATTGTCACTGAAATCCTAGTGACTGACTACCATGGTCGCAACCTCCACCTCGGCCTAAATGGACAAAAGAACTCAAGTTCCCAGACTCATGAGAAACTGGTGGCACTACTCCTGAACGTGGATTCATTGAAGAACCCCTGTCACCGGCTGCTGGTGAGAAGATCTGACATAAAAGCTAAAGATGAGTCATCTAGCTTCAAGATCAGCACTCCACTGGGTCTCTCGGGCAATGTGCCCTCGTATTCCCACTCTTTCCGCATTGGTAGCACACCACCTGGATACCAGAAGAAGCGTCTCGCCTCCTTGGATCACCGTGCGAAGACCCCCTATGGAACTTCCTACTATTAGTAGGAGGGATACTAACTCTGGATGTCAAACCTCCCTATCTCACAACTCCATAATCCCTCAAATTTTGCTCCGTGATCAGCACCCGGTTGACTATAGAAGTAATGGAAGTCAACCTGAAGATGTTCACCTGAGATCAGATGTTGTGCCACAGACCATCCTTAAACTTTCTTACCAGGAATAAATCATCACCTCCTAGAATAGGCATGAAGTGTTGCAGCTCTGTGAAATGAAAAGAGTACTCCATGACTGAGAGAGTACCCTACTCCAGACTCATGAACTCTTGGTCTCGACCAGCCCTCAAAGTCTCCAGATATAAGTAGTCAAAAAAATAATGCTAGAAGTCATCCCAAGACATAACCTGCTAGTGTCCCACCTATGAGATCACATCCCCACCATCTATTGGTGTAATCCTAAAGCATGTACATAGCGAGATTGACCCTCCTCTCTGGAGGGGTCTCCAGATGGTCAAAGATGGAAAGCATGGATTCTAACCATGACTCTGCAGCCTGAGGTCCTCCTTCCCCGGTGAAAGTGGGAGGATGTTGCTGCTGGAAAACCCACGTCAAATCTGCCATAGAAGGGGTGGGATGCGGTACTCCTCAGAAGGTCTACATGAACCTCATGAATCCCTCTTGGAACTGTGAATCAACACCTATGTCTGTAATGATGGCTGGATCCAATACTAGAACTATAGGAGGATTTGTTGGAAGTCCTTGATAATCCATGTCTGGTGTTTGATCATTTCCCTGTAACTGGCATACAACCGAAGGGCATCTCGATGTCATGACTCTGCAAGGTCAAGTGCACACCTTAGATCAAGATTAACAGGGACTGAAACTTATAAGGATAAAAAGGGAACATGAGAAAGAAAGCATTCAAGTTTTTCAAAACATGGATACACGGTGTGTATAATTCCTACATGGTGTGTTCCCTTAAGACTTTCACATGGACGTGTACTTCTGCCAAAACTGGTCGTGTAACACCCCATACACGGCGTGTTTTCCTTACACACGGCGTGTACTTGAATCCTCTTCCCCTACCCGAGTTCCCTTACACAGCTAAGCCACATGGTTCTCTTAGAACAAGACTGCATGGCGTGTCAGTTCCAGACACATTGTGTACTAGACGAGCTTCACCAACCTGTGTTGTTAGTGACACGACCGGATACACAACTCACACTACACAGAATGTTTCAAATGGACACGGTGTGTACTAGGAAGACTTTGTTGACCCATGTTGTTAGTGACATGGATGGATTCTAGGGATTACACTACACAGCATGTTTAATACTGACACAGCGTACATTATAGAAGACTCAACCGACCTGTGTTGTTAGTGACACGGCCATCTACACGGTTCTACAACACGGCGTGTACATCCGGTACACAGAGTGTCCTAACAAAGATTACAAACCCCATGTCTCTTCCCCCAGAGTCTAAGACACGGTTAGGTACTACACAACATGTACATACGACACACAGTGTATACTTAAGAAAATTAGTTTCTTACCGAACAGAAGAACACAATACGTTTATTCAACATTACACGGTGTGTATTCTAGGTTTTTCTCAACAGTAAGCCTCAGAAACTACTATGGAGACCAAAAAAACACTGAAATGAACATTAAAGTGCCAAATTCTGATCCATGAGGGACCATACTCCCCGCAAATCAAACCTTGGAAATTTATACAAGTCATAAACAAGAATAATAGATCAATGATCCACCAAATTTTGATCCATGAGGGCCCATAACACCTCAAGAACCAAAGTTTGGCGTTCATTCAAACAAAACCTTACATAACCAATGCCCTATCAAACATCAGGTATTTTTATCAAGGAAACTATCACAACAGCATACATATCTATCACAAAACCTATCACAACAACATGAAATCGCTAATTCACCCTAAATGGCATGGCAAGAATGCATTACATGTGATTCCTAGAAAGTGCCTATATGATGCATGAGATGGAATACCCTTATCTCATCAGGTTGTAATAGAAATATAACCTCAATAACAACAAAAATAATAGCATAATACATGTGAATCACTCAAGTTGAAATCAAATCAACTGTAATAATTGAAAAACCAAAAAAAAATTCAATAAACGAGGTAGATTGGATTTTCCTTGTACATGGGTTAGCTACTCCCGGGTACAGCTTATTACCAAGTACCAATTCCTTCATATCCCTTTCTATAGGCTCCAAACAGTAATTCAAGAAGAAAATAATTCCTCTGATACCACTTTGTAACATCTCAGTTCCAGAAGTTGCCCCGAGGTGCCCCGTACCCAGTTGGTCATATGGCCTCAAGTGCATTTCCCCTAATGCCAGAGGTTGTCGACTAGCAGCGAGGGCCTTGGGTGTGATAGTGGGGAAACTATTCCCTCATTAGCAGTGTAACATAGTGTAAGAGAAACAAATAACAATAATGGAAGTAGTATAATATCATACAATAGTAAATAGCATAAGACTGAGAGTAAGAAACAATAGAAGCACACATATATAAATGATTCATGGAACATATGTCTAGAAAAACATCCAAACAAAACACAATGCTGGAATATAGTACTAAACCAAAGTACAGAAGAAAATAGATAGAATCCTCAGCAGCACAATCCTCATCTTGGTCTCATGCTCTCCATCTCCTCATCAATCAAGTACCTGAAGTAGAAGGGAACTTTCCCTTATCTATACCTGCAACAATATAATCTGTTTGGGCCCAAAAGCATGACCCAAATAGGGTTTGAGACTAATCCTGGTATGCAACCACCAAAAGATCTGTGCCTGACAGTCAGTGAATATATATGGCAGGTAATAAGTAAAAAGAAGTAGTAAACAAGTAAGTACTCAATAGTAAACCTTTCCATAGTTTCAAAGCATTCAATTACACATATCAATCAAGTAGCTAATCAAATCAAGTAACCCTCTAGGAATTACTCTAAGCCTAACCCCTCTGGTTTAACCAAAATAACACAAGCAACCCTCTAGGAAGTACACACAGTCTAACCCCTCTGGTTCAGCTTAAGCATAGACTCTATGGGGAAGAGCTCTCTGTCAATTCCCCTTATAGTCTCATATCGGTAACTAAAGGAGTTATATGGAAACACTTATGTCACATTCCCCCTATGTCCCATGTCGAGAAACTACAGACACTCTGAGGAATCACTTACATCAATTCCACATGTGGTGTTGCATCGTAACAGTAAAAACAGACACTCTGGAGAATCCCTTACATTCATTCTCTCTATGGTATACTACACCAGGTTCTCACGGCCCTGTGTAAGTCAAGCAAGAATGGAAATTCATATCGGCCAAAGTAAACCTCAATAAATACTTGGCTAATGGTCTACAGCATAACAGTGTGTCAGATAAAAAATACTCCATCCTACAATACTAGTAATGGGAAACAAACATGGAATCCTAACAGGCTAAGCAAGACCAAATGGTCATAAAAAAATGCATGGGAAAACAATTCCAAAGCATAGAAATTAACTCTATTCACATTCAATTAACCTCTACTCAAGCATACAATCATGGAAGACAATTAATAGGGCCAAAATAGTAAACGTGCAATACCCCATTCAAGGGTATTGGGCAATTTTGCACATATAACTCAAAGACTTTCAATGTAAAGGCACAAACCACCTACCTCGGTGTTGTAGGATCGATATAAGTGAACCTCATGCCTTGAATCACCTAAGAACACCATAGATCTACAAAAACACTAAAAACACTCAACTGAAGATAACTTGAGAAAGAGGAGGAATTACAAAATGAAGCTTTGGGAGAAGGAAGAGCTTACCGAGGTGATCCCAATGCAATAGACGGTGGTCGATTTGGATAACAGACACTCTATTGGGGGCTTGAGGAAAGATTTTGGTCGTTCTCTTTCTCTCGGACGAACCAGACCTAGAAGGAGACAATTATGTCTGTCAGACGCGACCCTGGTGAATTTAATTAAAAAAAGTACACGACATGTACTGTATAAGTACACAGCGTATACTTTCCTTCACTGAACCCTGCATTAGGTGGTTTCCAGGTCACCACACATGACCGTGTGCATGGCCTCTACATGGCCAGCACCTGTCTACCCACGGTAACTGAGTACACGGCGTGTACTCATAAAGTACACGGTGTGTACTTAAGTAATTTATAGAAACTCCTCTTTTCCTCAAAAACACCAAAAAAGGAAAACATACCTGAAAAGAAGATATGGGTTCTTACATTGAGTGATACACCCAAAAGGTTTCACTAGACCAAGGTGGTGTGACTGGTGGGGCCATGTGACTTTTTTGACATGTCTTAAGGACTTCTCATGTCCCATATAGCATGCTTAAGGAATGTTGTGAGATCTAGGAAATGTGTCCTGGCACTATCATGTGTCCTTGTATAGATCACATGAAGCACATGAGGATCATTGAACATGTATTTCGTTTAATTCTTCCACTTTTGATCTTGGTTCTAAACCTTGTATTGAAAATGCCTTAGGTTTGTTCAGTATCAGTTTATTTTGAGTCTCACATGATCTAGAAGACATGTGGTATGTTCTTTTCATGCCTTATTAGCATCCCTTCATGTTATCTATAAATTATCATGTGAAATACCTTATGTATAGTGCATGATTACTCCAAATGTTCGCTGGTATATTCCCTAAAAGAAGGCTGGTCAGTCGCATGATTGGTTTCTATGAGAATTCCGCTTTGATGCTTAGGACTTTTATACTAAAGAGTTTCCTTCGCATAGTAGTGGTTTATTTTTCATGATGTGTGGGGAATTTATAGGCCTCACCAACCTGAATGCTCATAGGTTTGTGTGGAATATCTAGAATGGATCCAGGCTAGAGTTGGTGAAGTGGGTTGGCACCATGCATTATCACAATTCCTTGTCATGGCTCATTCCGAGTGTGCTGCCTGATTTTTAGTGGTTGTGAGTCTCTTCCACCAATGCTTCTTTTATAATATTATTTCCGATTAATGAAGACTTCTTTGATCATGTAGGCATGTAAAATGGATTTTCATCTTGTCTTATGGATATTCCCAAGGTACATCATGAGATCCAAGGTGCCTATTGAAAGGCGTTCGCCAGATGCTTGATGAATTGTCTGGGGATTTCCGTGAGATAATGATGATTTTTTTGGGGGTCTCATGGGACTGCACTGCAGAATTCCTTAGAATGTTGCAAGTATTTTACGATTGGGAGTACCTTCCACCTCTTCCCTCTTTTATTTCCTTTTTTATGTGACAAAGGATGGGAGTAATACAATATTTCATAAGTAATGTCAATTAAAATTACTCTTTTTTTTATGTGTCGCATGACCGATATGGGTCATGTGGGGGTACGCGAGCATTTCATGGACAAATATTTTTGTTTTACCTTGAATAGAAAAAGGTAAGTGCAATGTTTCCTGGACATACCTAAGGATTTTCATACAACAAGGCTGAAAAGTCAAAGTGATTTCGTGAGATGAGGAAGATGTTTCACCGAGGTCTTACGGTTCGCCAGGGGTGCACCACATGTCCTTTAGTGACTATGATCACCTCTCACCTCCTCCCCTTTATCCCCTTTGTTTTATTTTACAAAGTTTCGAGAGTTATGTGAATTTTAATGAGTAATGTAAAGGAAATTTACTTGATTTTTTGATAATGACTCACGTGACCAATATGGGTCATATGGGGGTGTGTGAGCATGTTGTTGGCAAATTTATCTGTTTGTCCTTAGAGCATCGAAGGGGGAAGAATGGGGTTTTATGGACATACCTGAGGAATTCCATATGGAGAGGCTAACAAGACAAAGGGATTTCACGAGATGAGGCGGATGTGTCTTCAAGGTCTTGAGGTTCACCAAGGGCATGTCGCATGTCCTTCAGTGACCGTGGATACCCCTCACCTCCTCCCCTTTATCTCCTTTGTTTTACTTTACAAAGGTTCAAGGGTCTTGCGATTTTACTTGGATATCACCAAGGAAATTCATCATTTCGAATGATGATATGGAACATGAGCTTTATGACCACATGGGGTCTCTCACTTTGGATATCATTCCTTCTTATTTTTTTATGAATTTTGGATAGTTTGTTAGGCACTTTCCAATGAAAAACCAAGAATCCTACCGATGCTAATTCAGTTGTCATCATGTGTCCATCGGTTCTCTATAGATACTTCATAAGAGCATGAAGTTTCATTAAAAGGGGGATCTAATAGGATTCACCATAGGTTATTCACTATGCATGGAGTCTTCATGTGACCTTGAAATAGTCATGCAATTGAGAGTCCCTTATAGGCTCATGCGATCTACAAGTCTTGGTTCCTTTGCTTTTGTGGGGAATATAATTCCCATATCCAATTATTCCTTCCTTTGTGAATTTTATGGTTCATATTTGGTGGGATTAAATAGTCTATCTTAGGGTTATTTTCCCTAAAAAATGTCTTCTAAATCTATTTCCCAAGGTTTCTACTAAATATCCTCTGATACCAACTGTAACAACCCTGACCCCAGTAACCCAAAGTCAGTGGTTATTTTATTATAATGGTGTAGATATAAGATATCACATCACCAAGGATCAATCAGTTTATTAGTATTGAATAAACTAGATACATAAATGTTTCCCTTATTACATTTGTAAATAAACATAGTACATAACTAAATAATATAAACTACTTCTTGTCACTTATTCAAATATCTCATCTTCACAACCTGTGGATGGAAAAGAAATAAAAGGTTGAGCTCAAACACTCAGTAAGGGTTACATATAGCAGAATCATGAATCAATAATAAGTGAATCATAATCAATTAGACATAATCAATATGACATGGTGAATAACTGAAATCACATGCCATTAATAAATTGAGAATGAAAATGCATCCATAGATTTTTTTTCATAGTGAAAACCTCATAGAAAGTAATAACTGAATACTGAATAAAAAAATATTATTATTTGGACATCATATATCTGGAACATGAACCATCATGATATCAAGATGTTTTAATTATATGGGTAGATACCCATCAGATTCTGTTTAGAAACAAACACTAAGGGTTTGTTGCAAACTGTTTTGTCTCATGAAACCTGTCGATGCATCGAGGGGATATAATAGGCCCCTCCCATCACTACAAGTCCAAATTATTCTCCATAAATAGATTTAATTAAAGAACAATATTCCCTGTCAATGTATTCATATTGAGTATAGGATATAGATTCATCAAAATTTCCCCAAATAAAACGGCATTCAAAATAAACATCATATGTAAAATGGTATACGACTAAGACAATAATCATATCCATGATACAAGAATATTGATATTTAATAGAAATATAATTTCAAATTAAAAATGATCTCAAAGGGGAATTATATACACCACAAAAAAATGATTAGGTGCACAATACCATGTAAGTCTCAATAAAATGGAAATTGAGACGAAGTCTCTTACCTTAATTCCTGCTTAATTACGCCACTTTTATGCCTCCTGAATAACAAACATATATTTATTAAAACAATAATACAGAATTGAATTATATTAATTTAAACAATTATTCTTAAATTATAATAATTTTATTATATTTATTAATTTTTTCTGATAAAATTGAAGTGTTTTAATATCATGTTTTTCTTAAAAAATTTATGTTTTTCCTCGATTTCTCTATTTTGTTAAATGTAAATAAAAAATTAGTATAACTAATTCCATAAGTATATAATACATTTAATTTAATATTTATATATTATATATAATTCATACTATGCATCCTTGAATTTGTGTATAAGAATTGTTTTTGGTAATGTCTTCGTAGGTGGTTAACTGACCTTTAATGGGACATTATCGTAAGAGTGGGAAAAGGGAGTACAAAATTTAAATATGTCATATATATAATACTTGAAGTAGGTTAAAATAATTAATATAATATTAAATTACTACATAAATAATTGTTATAGTATATGGTTTTGAAAGGAATTGGGAAAGGAATAAGGAGAAAAAGAAAAGAGGTAGGAGTTAATGGAGGCTTACTCTTTCCTCAGTGTGGCTTCACTTTCACAACACTAAAAATCCCTTAGTGATTGGAGTTGGGTGGCTCTAAAAAGTCCCTATGTCTTCTAAGAGGATTAAAAGGAATGATTTTGGTAGATATTTGTCTTTGTAAAGGGTGATATTAGTGGTTTTTTTAGGGAAGGGAGTAGTATTATTTATTCTTGAGGAAAGAGGAATTTTTAGAATAAAATATTAAATAAAATATTATATCATAGGTGAGACTTATAATAGTGAATTTTTGATAATATAAATAATATATTAATATAATATAATGGTTTTAAGACTTTAAAACACCTTTATAATTCAAATTAATTGATTTATTGAAAAGGAGAGTGGAAAGAAAGAAAAATTAATATTTTAAGGCACCACTTTTGACTTTAGGTTTTGGAAAATAATTTTCTGGTTTAGAAATTGAGTTTATTGTATTTTAATGAATAATTTTTCAAATTAAATATTTTATAGCCTAACTTTAAGTTCTATAATTGATTATTTCACCAATACATCATGAATTATGTAATTTAAGTTACACTAATTAAGTGAAAACTGTATTTTTACTATTCAATGGAAATTGAAGTATTTTGGAAAATTACCAGAAAATCACCCATGGATAATTTTGATGTTCTAAATTAAAAAATGTACTTAATTTTTTGAAAATCATTTTATAAATATGATAAATTTAATTTTTATTTAAAAACATCATTTATTCAAAAAATACTGATTTTAAAATTATAACTGATTTTGTGACACCTTGAAAAATTAATTAAGGTCTTTTAAAATTATCTTATAACAACAAAATATTAATTTATGAATATATTTTTGTAAATAAATTTTATTTTAAATCATTATAAAATTGTAAACCAACACTTAATTTATCATTTTTAAAACATTCATTTACTTATTCTATGATATAAATGTCATATTTTCATTCATAAACCTAAATTTTATTTATAATTTCATAGGTGTTATTATTATTAAAATAGTCAAATTACTATTTCTAAGGGTCACGTTATTATTCCTAAGAGTCACATTACTATTCCTAAGGGTTACATTACTATTCCTAAGAGTCACATTACTATTTCAATTGTCATGTTAATATTTAATCATTATTCATTTAAGCTCACTGTTGGGTGCAACATAATCTATAGAATGAAATAAATTTATTTAAGAAGATACGTACTGTAAATCTTGGGGTGTTATAACTATGACTTCAAGATAGTCTATACTCTAGGGAAGGTAAATGTGGTAGAAGATTCCCTTAGCAGGAAGTCTCAGGATCTCTTGGTGTAGGAGGTTTGAAAGTAGTTGGATTCTTTACAGTTGACCCTAGTAGAGAATGAGGGTATATATTTTCTTTAGTCGATGGTGTTGACTCCTCTTCTCGAGTGTGTGAGAGAGTCTCAGCTGGGAGATATCAACTGTGTGGTCTTATGTGACTAGATATCTATAGGGGACTCACCAAATGGATATTTTGAAGGAGGGAATTACATAATATTTTTTAGGGATGGATGGTGGTTTCATTCGCGAGGTGGGAGGATGTGATTAAATAACTCCACACTTCTCCCCTATCCGCACATCCCGGCATGGGAAATATGTACATAGACCTTCAAAAAAAGTTTTAGTGGTCCATCATGAGACAGAGCATAGCTGAGTTCATATCTTGGTGCTTCACCTGCTAGTAGGTGAATGCTAAGTACTAGGTCCCATCAAGTTTGTTGCAGCCCCTTGATATCTCATAGTGGAAGTGGGAAGACATATCCATGGACTTTGTGACAGGGCTTCCGCAAACAGCGAAGATCCAGGATTCCATCTGAGTAATAGTTGACCAACTCCAAAAGTTGGCACACTTACTTGCTATTAGGTAGAAAAGTTTTGGGGAGAGTTTAGAGGATTTTTATGTAAGGGAGATCATTTTCCTTAATGGGGTTCCCTTAAATATTGTCTTTGATCGTGACACGTGATATATGTCACAATTTTGGAGAGGCCTAGGAAGCATTTGGGACCCAAATGAGGATAAGTGCATCCTTTTACCCCCATAAATATGGGATGACTGTGCGCAATATCCGGGTATTTTAGGATATGATGAGGGATTTTTTTAGACTTTATTCAGGGCTAGGAGGATCACTTTTCCTTGGTAGAGTTTGTATACAACAACAGATACCATTATACTATCAACATGACACCCTTTGAGGCCCTGTATGGGAGAACTTATAGGTCACCCCTATACTGGACATAGATTGGAGAGACATATCTTGTGTTTCTATAGTTGGTTCATGTAATGATGAAGAAGTTACAGGTCATCTGTGAGTGGATGATGATGGCCCATAGCAACAAGACATCTTGCATAGATCATCATCATAGGCCTTTGGAGTTCAATAAGGGGGACCATTTTTTCCTGAGTCTCTCCATAAATAGGACTACAGAGGTTCTTATAGGGAGGAAATCTATCTTTGAGGTTCATCAGGTCATTAGAGATCATACATAGGGTTGTCAGGGTTTCTTACCGCCTCACCTTACCCCCATAGCTGGAGCGGGTTCACAACGCCTTCTATGTGTCACAGATGACGAGATACATGCATGACCCTATGCACATCAATGACTGGGGTGAGCTAGACATCAAGGATGGATCCAACATTGGGTATCACTTGGTGGTGATCAAGTATTGACAGAATAGGACCCTATATAGACACATTATCCCCTTGATTCATGTGTTGTGGCAGCATGGGAACATTTAGGAGAGATCCTAAGAGCGGGAGAACCAGATGCGTGCTCAGTATCCTGAGTTTTTTTTTTAGTTTTTCTTTTTGGGGACAAAAATCTTAAAGGAGATAATGATATAGAAAATTAGATTTTCCTTGTAAGTATTTGAAATATTTCTTCATATATTTTCGAATCCAAACACTAAGACGGCATGCAATTCCAAGTCCTAATGTGTCCAGGATTAATTTTATAAATATATTTTATATATTTTATATTACATGCACATAGGTTTTTAAAGAAAACAATATAACTCTTAAACAGAATCTTGGTTCAAATATATGAGACCACATTTGAGTCTGGAACACATTTTTTACCCTAGGCATGCCCTAAAATAGGTTGGCATGGGGTGTTTAAATATCTTGACCATTGGTGGTATGTTCATTGAATTGATTAAATGTTTAATTTAATTAATTCAATTGAATAACCTAATTCATATTTCCTCTAAATATATCATCATGGTGATTTTCCTAGGGTTGTCCTTATAATCCTAGGATCATCAAGATCTTCCCCTTCCTCCTTTCATTGGTGAATCATATCAGATGACGACAAATATCTAGATCAGAGTAGATCAGAGCATAGTGAATGAAATGGCTTCATTCAATCATTGATGAGCATGTTCTTTACTGATGAAAAATCCAATCTCTAGGTTGGACTCATCAATTTTTGTATTACACCCATTTTGATTAAATTGATTGATCAGATCAATCATCTCCTTTAATCTATGATGATTATGGACTTTGCATATGCCCATGTACCAGTTTGAACTATTGGAAAAGGAACCTATACCCATGATTTTGAACTGTGGGTATAGCCCCCAAAACCATGGGTATAGGCTATACCAATGGTTTTGGGAATTGTGGCCAGTTAAGGCATCAGTATACACTTATACCCATGGTTCCTATAAAAACCTTGGGTATAGGTCACATGGATTTTTCCATACCCATGGTTTACAAAACTATTGTTATATCTATTCCCATAAGACAACCTATACCCATGGTTTGTAAAACCGTGGGTATAGGTAACTGCCAGCATTTGGCAGCAGCACCACCACATCTTCTTCTGCCAACTCCTTAACCTGTAAATCAGAAAAAACATACAATATACATGCAATAAAGTACAAATTTTCTACATTTAGAATCCAACCAATAACTTTTACTAGTTTTCAAAACATATAAAATACTAAAACATACATATACATCCATAAAACAAATAAATTTAAGTCATTATAGAACTACACAAGTCTTCTTCCTTCTAATTAAAAAATGGAGGGGATCAATATCTCCCCCATCATCAACATCCTCATCCTCAACATCATTATCATCATTATCAGTAGCAATATCCTCACCAACAACATCATCTTAAGTAGAAACATCATCAACGACATCATCGCCACTACCTTCATCTCGATCGCCACTAGGACCATCCTTGGCATAAGTCGAGGAATCATTTAAAGAAATAATTGATTCCATATATGAATTAATAGTAGTAGAATCCTCTTATATAATTGATCGAATTATAACCGACATAGCTTTCAGGAATTGTTCAGTGATCATCTTACTTCTTTCATGCTTCTATTTACTTATTCCACACTCCTATAAAGATTTTTTTTTGCTTCATCTTCTTTTGCATGATAACTTTTTAGCTTGAGGGTATGATATCCTTGAGAGGAGCCTCATGAGGACCAATTCCTATATGGGATGATGTTTTTCCCTGGTCTACATTGGAATCTTCCCTAGTGTTCATAACCTAATACCTGACTCAAATGATCATTTAACCCAAAGTTGTCATCTTCTTTATCATCAAGGGCCTCCATAGAGGTCTATTGAAAATATAAACATGATATTTAATTTTTAATTTCATATTTAAATATAAATAAAAAACTTACAATATTTTCTTGTGTTTTTGCATTTACTGCACTTCCATCTTTTTTTTCTTTCTACTTGAGCAAAATAATTTAGCACGAGGTGGAAAACCTTTGATTCCCAATATAGCTTACTGAAAATGACATTGATTAATATACACATATTAAAATTGTAAAAATTTTATAATCTTGAATAATAATAAAATGGAATAACTTTTAAATAAAAAAAATCATAATTAATGTGATAAACATTCATGAAAAAATCATATATAAAACCTAATCATAAAAACTTTATAATTTTAAGTACTCATTATAAACATTTAATAATATTTAATATGAATGATTTATATTCATTTCATAATATTAACTCCATATTATTCATTATATGTCCATTAGTAATAATTTACAATGGGTTTATCGGCCTAATGGACATTTTAAAGGGGGGTTTCAGCCTTTTATTGAAGGGATTAATGATAATAAAATTTAAAATTCAGCATGAAAAGATAACTAAGTAACAATATAAATAAGGACATTATTTTAATTCTGATTAAAGTTCCTGGTGATTCTCATGCTTTAGAATTGTAGTGTGCCCTAATGTGTATACATATTTCATTAAATCTTTGTTTTTTTGTTTTTTTTCCTGACACTTCCTAAATAAATCCAATAAAAGTAATAAGAATTAAATTTTATATAAAACCATTAAAGATTGGTAATACCTTAAAATCATTAGTATTCTAATGTGCAATCATTTTTTGATATTGAGTTTTTGGATAGTTAGGGAATTTGGGTACATCCTCTAAATTAGAACCAAATATGCTCTTCTAATCAACATATAACTCATTCTTGTATGATCGCCATAAATCCCCAAGATCCATCAAACTTGCAGTCTTAGCAGCTTCTCCATCGGAAAATTTAAACTGAATATGCAATGAACATGTTATTTTATATAAATACCACAATAATATAGATATAAATTTATAAAAATTTCTTACCCATATCTACTCCTATTCTTTTTCTTTGATGTCTTTACTGAAATGTCTCCATAAGACTGGTTCCACATGAATGATAGCGTGGTCCTTGGCTAAAGTGGCCATGAAACTTCTACACTACCTTGAATTTTTACCTACCATCCAATTTTATTGATTGTAATCCACCATTATCTGTGTATGGTGATTCCAAGCTTCCTACATACATGTTCACCCAAATCACCTAGAAAAATATCCCACTAAATAAGAAAAGAGGGGGGAAGAAGAATTAAGTCATGATGTAATAGGAAAAAAATGAAGTGATATAATTTGACACGATTATAATAAAAAAACTTGTTGCAAGCTACTCAATAGACTGTAGAGGATCTATGGGATGTACTGGATCAACAGCCTCTAGAGGAAGTGTTTGTTCCAATGCATGCTTTGGGCGGTCTTCATGCACTAGAGTGGAAGCTGAAGTAAGAGACTCATTAGATGTTGGATGGATGGTAGGAATTGGAGGTGGAATATACAAGGTAGAATATGGGTATTAGGATTGGGGATACATCATCATATATGGATATGGTAAAGGTGGGAACATCCATGGAGGTGATGTAGACATGGTATGGGAATAATAGGATAAATGAGATGATGGAGGCATCAATGAGATCATCCCTAGAGGTGGGATAGTCATGGTATGTAAATAAGAGCGTAGTTGATATGATGATGGAGGCATAGATAAGAACATCCATGGGGAATCAATCGGATGATGGAAAGGTGCGGTAGATAGGGTGTCTATTGGTGGTTCAATGTGGGAACGGGTATGACAGGTGCTCTGTCTAGGTCTAGGAGTATCCCCACTCGACCCCATGATAGTAGGATAAGGAGTCAACTCTGGTGGAACTGAATGTCCCTAAAATAAATTGATAAATAATATTAACATGAAATTATATATATTGAAGAAGAAAAACATTACAATTATTATACTAACTTAGGGAAGCGAAGGAGGAAACACATGCTCATTCACCTATTGATCGGGGTAAAATAGTTGATTCCTTTGAAGTTATGAAGTATTTGGAATAATCTTCATGATAATAAAATGTACATTTTGTAGAAATAGTTTTTATAAATCATGAATACAACATAGAATTCACAGAAGGCATAAGAAATGTCATAACATCTTTTAGTAACAATAATTTAAAACCAAGTTACACATTTTTTTTAAAAAATGGTTTAAAACCAGTTTTATAAATTGAAATAAATATGATTAAATGAAATGAAACTAGACAATAATAAAACAAACATATCATTCCAAACTAAAACTAAATTAAAGTAATTATAGTAATACTAACTTGAGAAACTCATGTCAAGGTAAATTGAATGAATAGTGAATATATATGGTTGCTTCTATATATTACCCACCACTATGTTGGGTTAAACATCAACTCTCATAATGGGAAAATTTGAGTCATCAAATGTAATATTTTGGTCAATTCCAATGGGGGCCTCAATGGTGACAATTTCATCATCATCATCATGAAAAATATGTCTTGGGATTACATCATTAATGACACCATAATCAGGTCTCAGATGATCTTTCACATAAAACACTTGTTTTTTCATTGATTCCAAAATGTATGGTTCATTAGTATATAAGAATTGACTAATGTCAATAACTATGAATCCATAGTCATCAATAAATGTATCATTTCATGTCATTGAATCAAACCATTTACATTTATTCATAGTGACTCAACTTTGAGAGTAGTAATCCAATTAAAATATTTTCTCAACAAGTCCATAATAACACACATCTTCATATCAAGTTCGACTATCTGAGGCACTGTAATAACAATAAGTTGTAGTAGTTAATATAATTCAATCATGTTGTGTTCTCATTTTCACTACTCTATCAATTGTAACAAATGTATACCCATTGATTACTAAAGAGTTTCATTTACAAACCAAAGAATTGGGATCGAAGTCAACAGGTAAAACCAATACCTAAAATAAATATGAATAATAAAATTAAATGGATATATATATTTTAATCTAATTAAAGTAATGTCTATACCTTTTATTTCAACCAAATAGGGAACTCTAGGCTATGTAAAGCCTCTATCCTTCTCAAAAGAAAATATCACAGAACTCTACTTATAATTTCTTCATGTTCCCTACATAAAATGATGATAAAATTCTAAGGTATATGTGAAATTCCACGATATGATATAACATATAAATATCCAAATTAATTACTTGATATAGTCATCGAACAAGCCACATTTAAACAAGACTATGCGATGTTCCATATCCCACTCTTCAAGGCTCAATGTTGACAATGTATAAGACCCAATAATTACTCCTTTTTGGGAAAGATATGGAAATGAGGGATCAATTTCCCCATACTGACCATCTTCATTTCTCATTGTTTGGTTATGTCTTTTTCTCACATCATACAAATACATTGAGTAAAAATCCATACATTCTTGATCCAGATAACCTCTCACAATAAAACCTTTAGGATAATTCTTGTTTCATACATATGATTTCATTATGCAGATATTTATTTCCGTAGGATACATCCACCAAAAAGAAATTGGTCCCCCGATAAGTGTTTTAGTTAGAATATGAACTATTAAATGCAAAGTGAAAGTGAAAAGGTATTGAGGAAATATTTTTTTTCATCTCATGCAAAATTAATAGTGCCTCCTACTGAATTTTTATCAAGAATGACTTAGATAACATTTTAGCACAAATGTATCTAAAAATGGAACAAGTGAATCATTGTCACCCTAACATTATTGGATAGAAAATGAAAAATTTCTATTGGAATCAATTCATGAATAAGGATGTGACAATCATGAGTTTTTAGGGATTTTAGTTTTAAATCCCTTCTATTGACTCGTTTAGATATGTTGATGGAATATCCATCAAGAACCTTGATATTCTCAAATTCTACCAAAAAATGATATTTCTGTCATGGTGTCATCACATAATATGCACAAGGAAGTTTCCATTTTTTTGACTGATACACAAAGGATGCAGTTTTGGTTGAATACCCCAATCCAACAAACCCTAATGAGATCAGATGTCATATTTTATCTTCCCCTTGATATTTAGAAGAATTGAAAGAAAATTTTCACATATATTTCTCTCATTGTGCATTATATCTAAAAAATTATGTAACAAATTGGTAGACCAATATAGAAACTCAAAAAATATACTTCTCTTTTTTCAGTTGTAAGTGGCTTCAGTGTCAACATTATTCCTCTTTTTATATTTCATCTGACCTTTCCCTAATGAAAAACTGAAAATTCATTAAGCACATCACTACCTGACTTGCATTGAGGTGGTTATTTAGTGTTAACAATATTATAAAACCTCTGACTATTCTTTTTATATTGATGATTCATTGGAAAGAATTGTTGATGCCCCATGAAATTGAAACTATGATGATATTTAAGCCTTCTGGATCGTGTATTCTCCATACATATAGGACATGATAGTTTTCCCTTCATGATCCAACCATACATCATTGTATAAGAAGGGAAATCATTTATAGTTAATATAAGGGTAGCACGCATCTGAAATATATTTTTTGAAGAAGCATTGAATGTCTGCACACCCATATCCCAAAGTTATTTCAACTCTCTTATTAAATGATGCAAGTAGGTATCTATATAATTTTCGGTATCAGAAGGTCCAGATATCAGTATACTCAATAAAGTGAAAGGTTTTATCATACACATCCTCATAAGAATATTATAAACATGAATAAAAACTGGCCACATGTTGTGAGTATTAAGTATCTGACCAAACAGATTAAAACTATCACAGGATACACCCAACCTGACATTATGAACCTTAGCTACCAAATCAAGATGGTGTGCATCAAATTTCTGTCATGCTATCTAAAAGATAAACCAACTCATCATTTTCTTTAATTATCTCAGCATTATTTCATTGCATATTGGCTGAAATTTTTCATACATGAATAGATTTTGAAGTGTAGGAATCAATGGAAAGTGACAAATGAATTTCTATGGAACATGAGATGGTGTTCCATCTGCATTTTGCTTCCATCTAGATGTACCACATTCTTTATAGTTATTATGGTCAACTATTTCCTCCCAAAATAAACTGCAATATTTTGTACAAGCATGAACTTTATTAGTATCAAATTCAAGATGCTTAATTAACTTTCATGCCTTGTAATGATTTAATGGAATATTTGCACCATCAAGAAGAAATTACTTAAAAAGGTAGTAATATAATCAATAGCAGTATTATAAATTCCATACAAGGTTTTTCCATGATATAATCTCATTAAAAATTCCAACTTAGTCATTTTAGTACAATCCTGATATACTGGAGTTCTGGCATCATCCATTAAAATTTTCACTCTTTAAACATAATCATCTTCAGTATTTTCCTCATGTATATTGAAATTATTATCTTCTTGAGCTGGCATAATATCTCTCTCATGATGACACCCAAATGGAAACCGATCAAATATCAAATTCTCCATACTAGTTCTTTGTTTTCATTCATGAATAGTAGAATATTGGTCTATCTCTCTGCAGTGATATCAAATAGAATAATTTGTTTGAAATCCAGGTTTTGTTATATGGTAACTAACTTCTTCCTATATTAACCATGGTATTCCAACACAATTATAACATGGACACTATATACAACCTCCATCTAAAGCATTGTTAAATGAAAAATATTAAAAAATCCAAATTATTTTGAAACTTGACTGAAGTCTGATCAATATGATACATCCAGCTTATATCCATTATATTACAAGGGAAAAAATTATCTTCCAATCAATAATGTAACCCATAATTAAAAAATTCATTATAACCAATTTTAATATTAAATTCATCAAAGCATACTAGTAGCTATAAAAACAAAGAATAAGATAAATAACATATTTTATAAGTGATAACTAAAAATAATGAACCAAGGTGGGTATCCCTGAAATTTAAGAATTCACTATCATGGTCATTATCCAAACATCTCCCTAGTAAGATCAAGAGGTGTAACAAGCTAGACTGAAATGAAAAAATAACCATTTTTCATAAGGTTTTATAAAATGAAATGAAAACACATCAAAAGTGTGTTAAAACTTGGCACATTTGACTAAAACATTATTTTTAAAACCAACACATGCTCAAAGTTTCATTAACAAAGAAAACATGATTTCCTATAAAATTTATTCCTAAACTATTTTGGAAACAACATTTTACAGTTTAAATAACACACCCTGTCAAATTCATTTAAAAAATAGTTTGAAAGAACTATATGATTACACTTTCTCATTATTTCTTTTAATAAAATTTAAATCCCATTTCCAAATATAGAGATGTAAACTACACTCAAATAATAAGGAATCACATAGTTAGGAACCACTATGTCAACCCACACAAAAAGGGTAAACAACAAGAACATAGACACTAATACTAATGTCTCTATGAAAAAAACTTTTTCCTTGTTTCTTTAAAATCATACACACATACCCTCCTCAAGGTAAACAAGGAGGTAAGGGTAAATAGTCAAGAAGAAACGTGATAAATACAAGGATGGAATAACACTAAAAACATGGTTAATCCGCAAAAGGGTCAACTCACCAAGAAAGACCATACAATAAAAAAACAATACAAATGAAAATGTATAAATGAATGATCCATAACATAAATACATATCATTAGGTGAAATCATGATGAATAACATGACCACACAAGACATGAAAACATGGACCTAGGTTTCAGTAGGCTACAATCATACATCTATCCACTGAATCAATCTATGTAGTATCCTCAGTGAAAAACCAAAAAACGAGGTATTACATACAACTAAGAGGGGTATATTCATGAACAACCTTTACTATCCTATAGATTTTCTACTTATACCCACTTAGTAACCTCAGTATCCTCATGGAATAATAATTTAGGTAGACCATGTACAATAACATCATCACAAGACAATAAGAATCCACTAGGTCTAACAACATTATCACGTCATTCCCACCTCCTACACTACCATCAATGTGACCCCCCAATACACAAGCACAACATGCATCATGTAACAAATCATCTGTCACATGGATAATATTAACATCAACAAAATCAATGGGGGCCAAAAAGGGCACCATCAACGATCAACTCAAAACAAGGTGCCAACTGGGCCTTCACTTTTATTCATACAACATACATAATTGGAAATTTCTGTACAAAAAAAACATGTCATGCTAACACAATTACAAAAGGAAATATATTCATCAAAAATTATAACCACACAATTCATGGGATACCTCTATTCATATTTTGAATCCAAAAATACCATCAAAAAATTAAATCCATCTTTTAACACAAAAAATTAACCCACTTTGGAAGACTCATTTTTCTTATAATACCAAAAACAAGTGTGTTTCATTATGAAAACAAACCATAGAATTTTATCAAACATTGGGAGTTTATAAAAAAACCATTTCCAATCAAGATACCATTTCAATAATGAAATTCCACCGATTTTCCACATGAGAAATAATCAAAATAAATTAATGTAATAGAAAATTGACCCTATATATAGTCCACACCATGAATATTAAGGCCAAATATGAATTTAGAAAAGACTTGTAACATTATAACTCTTGAATAAAATAAAATGAAATAGAAACACCAACATCAAACATTGAAACCATGTCGCCTTCAATAAAACACTTGAAAAATATTAAAAACCTGTAGAGAACAAATAAGATGTGGGAATAAAATGTTACCACTCAAAGATTGCAACAAAAAATCACTAGATAAAGGACACTTTGGATGGGTGGGTATGCCAAAATCACATGAGGAGGAAAGTGGGTTGGTCTAAATCACCTGAGGATAGCAGTGGGGCAGCCGAAGTCGCCTGAGGAGGGCAGTGGGGTGGCCAAAATTCCTGGAGGGGAGGGAGGAGGCTGGATGAAGTCGCCTAATGGGAGGGGGTGCGCAGATGCATGGGAGGAGGTAGGGTTTGAATGAGGAGGAGGGGAGGAGGATCCCAAGTGGGCTTCCAATATTTATAATTCTATACCAACGGTTTTAAAAAACTGTTGGTATAGGCTTGGACAAGAACCTCTATACCCACAATTTTTCTAAATCATGGGTATAGATCTGTTAGGATATGTCCCTTTTCCAGTAGTGTTAATTTACAATTCTTTGGTTTTCTAACCCCAAATATCCCTATTCTTGATCATTGGCCAAGAATTCTTGGGAACAATCAATAAACTTTTGTTTTTTTATTTTCCCCATCAATTTCTTTGCGTTTGTCATCGGTTGGACTTCATGGTCCCAATTCGATATTTTCAGGTGATACCGAGCCCAAACGGACCCCCAGAATCATGAAAAATATGTGTTTGAAGGATGGATCGACAAACCAATGGTGTTTACAGATAGATAATGGGACATGGGTTATTTTTTTAACAATTATGGATCAAATCTTTGACAGAAGAAGGATCAGATGTGTGTAAGACATGCGATGAACCTCCAATGACCAATGGAAACTAATTTCTAGCCACCGGATGGCTGGAAACAACAAATCAGGACTTGATCCATCGATTGCAGATGGTGTGGAGGAAAGATGTCCAATGGAATGGCTAGATTTGAATCACAGAGTTCGTATCTATTTTTTTGTAAAAAAACTGACTACACATCATGTACTATGATGAAAACATGGCATGTAGATCTTATGTTGTGGGATCTAGGGTTTTGATAATTTATAAGGATGGAATGTCGTGTAGGCTCCCTACACATAGTGTACCACTTCCCTGAGTGGAAGATTCATGCAGCGGAGCACATGGCCAGGCACACGGCATGTGCCTGAGTACATAGGCACAAAAAAAGACACAAATTACACCATGTGTGAAGAGGCATGTCATGTACTAAAATACTCAAACATGAGACAGAATACACATACACAACCAAGAACACAAGTGGGACCCCAAGTGTCATGGGCATGCCATGTAGATTACCCCACACACCGTGTATTCTTACATGATTAGCGAGTCATGTACCTACAAGGATGCGACTAGGTGATGGGGAGGGAACACATGCTATGTGGGTCCCCTCACACGTTGTGTACCCCTTTTCTCCTTTTAAGGAAACTTCAATATTTCATATCTCTTTTGTTTGAATTTGGATTTTAGCCTGTGAGTAACCTATCCTGAGTGTTTTTTTTGCATAGATTACGATGGTTCCATATATTGTGTCTTTTGGAATACGATGTGAAATGTTCTAGGAATGACTCTTTTTTAAGTAACACCTAATGACGGCAGTGATCAGGAAGAGGATCACCAGAGACAATATAGTGGAACCCCCCTTCAGCTTGGGCATGGGTCCTCTGCCTACTGACTGGAACCCCCTATTGGATAGGGTGTGGGTCCTCGATGATCATAGTGGAACCACCCTATCACACCAAGGAGCAAGTCCTCTACCTATTAAGTGGAACGCCCCGTCAGCTTGGGTGTGGGTCCTATACCTACCGACTGGAACCCCCATATCAGATTGGGTGCGGGTCCTCAATGATCAAAGTGGAACCCCCTATTACATCAAATAGTGGGTCCTCTACCTATAGGGTGGAACCCCCCATCGTCTTGGGTGCAATTCCTCTACCTTTTGAGTGGAATCCCCTGTCAAATAGGGTGAAGGTCCTTGTAACACTAGAGTGGAACCCCCCATCAGACTGGGTGAGGGTCCTCTATGGATACATATAGAGTGGACCCCCCCCCCCCCCAACACACTAGGGTGTGGGTCCTCTACTTAGAGTTTGTGCCCCCTCAACTATGTGGCACAGTGGTAAGACGTGGGAATTCTCACGCTTACTTCTAGGAAGACATGTGTGATGTTGGGCATCGTTGATGGGCTTTTGGAACTATTGGTGACTCTTTTCTTGGGATGATATGTGATATGGAGATCCCCTTTATCTCTCATTTGGGTTTCTTTTAACTGGGTATATATATATATACATACCATTGGATTTGGTTACTCTTCTGACATGGGTGGCAAAGATGTGAGGGGCATGCCACGTGCTTTTCATGTTTAGATTCTTATGGTTGGATGAGGCTACTATCCTACTATGGGTGGTAAATAATTGATGTGTAGCTCATCTACATACTGTGTTGAACCCCTTGTGCTTGGATGAGGTTACTTTTTCTCTTTCTTTGGGTTTAGCTGCATCTTGTTTACTACCTATAGTCTTTATATTCCCATTGTATCACTTACTATCCCCCCTTTAGTTTTTGGGGAATCCTACTGGGTATGTATATACTCACCCCTATATGGGCTTTTCCTGCATGTGTTGTGTCTTATGCAAATGATGGACAGGTTGGTGGTGACAACAGAGAAGCTTAGGGATACCTGGTACTTTGGAAAGTGTACGGTGGTTACAGCTTGGAGATCATGATATAGGCTCTCTCAACATTTTACTTTCCATTTCTGATAGGTTGGGACATCTTTTTGGTTGGGTGTGTATTTTTTCCCTTTTATTTTTAGTTTTTACTATCGTACTCTTGTGCTATATAGAGGTTTTACATGCATGGTTGTTCCCCCAAGTTTTTTTGCATCCTTTACTATTATTCCTATGCACTTATGCATTGAGATGGTTGTGTGTGTGCATATAGGTACTTAGAAAAAGGTCTCCTTGTGTTAGTTATGCCTTCAGCACTAGTCACCAGTCCCTAGCCTATAGAGGCAGGCTTAGGGTAGTTGCGGCTCGAGCCCTAGTTAGGGTCAGGTCGTGACAGGTGATGACAGGATCTAGTGTTTTAGAATAATTTATATGTTACATGATTTTCAGAGATGAAGAAGGAATTACCGAATTAAGATGATAGTTCAAAATTCACTATACTCTTCAGTGGAATCAGGATTTTTAGGGATCTCCTAAAACATTTTTTATGGTAGAAAATGAAGTGGGTGATTTTTAGTTAAATAAAAAGAACATTGTTTGATAACAAGTAAGGTTTGAGTTCCAAATAACTAAATAGGTTATACAACCTATACCTATACTTTCTTGGATTGTATATAACGTCATGATAGAATTTTTCATTATACTCCCTAAATGATCAAGTTAAAATAATATGATATTGGTTATTATTGATCGCGTTATTAATTAGATTCATTCTCTAGAAATTCAAGATGATTTATCTGATGATCATATTTCTAGACTTTATATTAATGAACTCATGATTCACTATAGTGTGGAATTATGAATTTTATTTAATGATGAACTGTGTTTATAAGGATTCATTAAATATTTTTAAACATTGTGTTAAATCTTAGTTGTAACACCCTACAGTTTCTATGTTAGGTATATTTTATTGTGATAATATTTTTAGAATGGAAATAGTGAAAATTTAAAAAATAAAATTGATATTTCTTGACATGAACAGTTTGAGAAATTATACATAATAATCATGCAAGTAATAATTTCGAGATAGTAGGTGATTCATGGTTGGTGCACAATTTCAGAAATCGTGCATAGTAATAGAGAATTTCTAAATGATTACCCAAAATAATAATTTTGTTCTTATTTTGATTTCTTCATATTCATTATGATCGATTTATACATTATTATAGGGAAATTATCTAGTATTTTTTATGATAATTAATACATTTTAATTGAACTTAAAATATTTTTTTATGTTCTTATAAAATATATATGTGAATGATACATGTTATGAGTGATTTTTTTTATTTACTATCATTCTTTTATTATATATATATGATATAAAATTTTAATTTCCATGGAATAATATTGATTATTGGTATTATTATTGATGAATGGGAATTATATGTTCTTGTGTTGATAGTAATAGAGGTTTCTAGAGAAGTAGAATTCAATTATTATAAGTATTCCCATTTTTAAATTATTATCATTATTAGGGTAAGGTGATATAAAAGGTGACACTCTCTTTCTACTCCCCACTTGGTTGAGAAATGAGGCTTGGGTTAAGGAATTATTCTCCACTCTTCTAAATTCTTCATGTTCCCATTATCTACCATGGGGATTTAAGGTATGATTTCCTTATTCCTCTTCTTTCACTTCTACTTCTCATTGTGTTCTTTGTATCTTATGGTATTATTATATATAAGGTTCATTAGAGCTCTATGTTTTTCTATATCAAGGAATAAGACTGGAATTTCATGGATATATTAGTGACTTGAGGGTGTAGATTCATTCCCTTACATTGATATAATTTTATTCAATGAAGGAGTTGTGATTGTGCTAATTTCATGTTGGTGTGTCAATCCACTTACAATTCTTTGATGAAACCATGTCTGAAATCTCTTTTTATATTATGTTTTCGTTGAAATAATATCTATATCAATTGAATACAATTTTCCTATGATTATTTTTTCTTGTTTCACTGTAAATTCATTTGAGATAAATGAGTTTTTTTAAATCAAGTTGTAAATACTTTCTAATGTAATGATTGGCACAAAAGATGCTAGATGAAAATACTATCATGAATTTACTATAAAATAACAACTTTTTATTTTAGTAAAATGTTTATTATAATTTATAAAGAATATATATTATGATTCCATTAATGTTCTCAATGTCTAAATACCAGTCTGGCCTAAAAGAAATTGATTTTATGTTTTTTTCCTATTCCCTATCATTGTGACCCATGTTTGTGATAATATAAATATTTTTTTATTTTGTTATTATGTATATATTTTATTTGTGAAAGGGGATGTTTTTTTAATGTGTGTTCAAATCCAAGATGTGAGTTTATTTAGTACTTGTAATGAATTGTTTTTTAAGTTATTTATATATAGAATTGTTTTTTCACAACCCTATAGAAATTATCATGGGAAACCTTGGGAATCTAAGTGGGAATTTGAGGGATGAGTATTAAACTAGCCTTATATAAAATCTATTATAATTTATTTTAGTTCATGATCTAGTCAGAGGGTTACTACCTAAAAATTCCAGTGATGGAATGCAAGGGTTTTTATTGAGAATTCCATTGTATCCCAGTAGAGAAGTCGGCCTAGTAAAGACCTATATTATCTCCTTAGACCCTTAGTAATTATACAATTAAGGAATTTGAGTGATTTGGGATACTTTATTATTATTATTTATTATGTTATTTCATTATCTCATGATATTTGAGATGATGATTGTACATTTTATTTTGTTATCTACTTCACACTAGTTTGGATTTATTTTTTATAAATCGTTTTCATTTATAAAAAAATAGAATGATGTTTTGAATTGGTTTTAGAAGCATTCAAGTGGTTATTATTTTAAAAGAAATATGATAAAATTTTATTTTTTTTATTAATTTTATCAAATATAATAATTAAATTTTTAGTATTTATTTTCAAAATTATTATTTATAGATTGAGTTGTGAAAGGAAATGTATAGTATCATGGTATTATCATACTAGTAATTTTTTCACACCTTATATACACTACATGATATGCTTTCAATTTTATCGAATCTCAGATTTCTAGAAGGTACGGATGATAACCCTATGCATAGGACTAGACCATGGTCTAAATTATAGAAATATTGAGGAGGTGACTTATGAAGATGTTCATGTGTCGTAGGAAGATGTTTAATATTTTCTTTTCAATTATTTTAGGTTTTGTTTATCAATTACAGAGACCTGGCTAGTATTTTTTGAGTAGTTCATATCATTATGTATGAAATTATTTATTTTTGTATCTATATTCCATGTTTATTCGTTTTTTTTATAAGTTGTTAATCAGTCTCATTGTTTAAGTGTGATACCCTCAGCACATAAGCCAACCTATGTTGATCGGGATAGCATCTAAGGTTTGTGGCAATACAGTTTACGTATAACAACCCAGAATTGAGGTTGGAATGTTAAAAATATGTATCAATGCATGAACATGATGTTGGAATGTATGTATGGTATATGTATATATCTTTATATTAATATATAATGGTATGTATAGGGATTGATTTTTGCTTTGGAAAACTCTGGATTTATAATTTCCATTTTAAATTGTATTCTCTACTAATTTTAAAGAAAGGAATTTCCATGGAATTATTAAGTTTTCAAAATAGAAATGAGATTTCAAAATGGTGTTTTAAATGTTTGGTGGGAATAAAAAAATTTGAATCCTCGATTGAATTAAAATGATTTATAATAATCATAATTTTCAAAATTTTCATTTGAAAAAGAAAGTATATGTTAGTATTTTTTACTATAATAATAAAAAATATTTGAAATTGGTATTGCGAAAGTGTACTGAAAATAAATATGTGTTTGGTTATTTTTTATTTGTTTCGACAATCTGAAAAGTCTATTGTATGTATTGACTTGAGCAGCTCATTTTCATTCATTACATGTATTGATTGAAAAGTAAATGATTGCCTGTATTCAGATTTGGATATGATTTGTTATGGAGTGAACTGATTTCAATGAGCTTGTTTGTATGCCTTAGAAATTCCTAAAATGGGATGGAGATTATGTCAATCTAAAATTCAAAAAATAAGTTTCATAAATGTTAAATGACTTATTTTAGTGGTGTCCAAATTGGAAAGTTGTTGCTTGTTCATTTAAATGTTTAATGTGTTTTATCTGTAGTTATATTTAATGTAAAAGGTTATTATGAGTTGTTATGGGTAATTTAATGGACATTCATAGCTTTATTTTTATTTATTTATTTTATTTTTTTGTATTTGATAGATTGTCATTAGACTTACCAGATTTATTTAATACCAACAAACTACTAGACTGTGGTGAGCATGGTGTTGAACCTCAAGGAAGGTGAATTGTCTGCAAACCAAGAAATAAAACTCAAAATAAGAAAATCCACAACTAACATGCCTGAACATTAACTGTGTTGAATATTTTTTTAGTAAGAAACATGTGAGCGATGTTGAATTTGGTGAAATGTAAGGATAACAAAGAAGACTAGCAGCAGACAAGAAGTAGCAGACAATGAGAGGTCTAGGGGAATTTCAATTGTTTGGTTAAAAATTAATGGAAAAAAAATCGAGTTAACCGTCTTGAAATTGGAGCATGTACCTATGTGGAGAAGATTGACATGCAGTTGATAGGATTTTACAATTCATCACTTACAGAATTCAATTGATTTCATGAAAAGTGAAGATGATTTTACAAAAACCAGTATGGCAAACGATTCCAGTGAACTACAAGAGATGCAACTCGACTTTGAAATGATGACATTGGAAAAGTTAATGAATAAATCGAATCAATTTTATTCCACAAGAATTATTCTAGCCAGACAATATACCTATATACCGGTGGCTTACAACGCATGCAACAAACGAAAACACGCCCAGAGACTCGACCCCGCGACGCACGCCCCAAACCCCACCCACCCCAACCACCACAGACAATATATTCAAAACTGAACAACACAATAAATTCTTATCAAGTGAAGGAAAGAAAGAGAAAGATGACAAAGAATCTTCCCTTGATCTCCCTCTCACATCGAGCTTCTCATCGTCTCGTTGCATCTTCCTCAGCTCCCGTCTTTCCATAGATGCTTCTAACATTTTAAATGATCTAGGCCCCATGGTCTTTCGTGTTTCCACCGCCTCGCAATGCTAAGATTACCTATAAGTCATCACCAACAACAATAATCTTCAGTTTACCTTCGGTCACCACCAGATCTTCCCCAAAAAAATTTGTGCTCTGCACAGCACCAAATTCTAAATAGAATTCCTTTACAATTGCACATACATGAATACTGCACATGCTCCATGAGTCCCTCTTCAGCGCATGTAATCAGCTCCATTCATCCCCTACCAACATTTGGAATCCAAGTGTTGGTAAATTCTGAGTTCGACTACCTCCTTCATTGACTGCTATTCAATGAGCTCATGCTTTCATCAAACTCTGCCTCACCTATAAGCTGGTTCGAGCTCACTAGAATTCCCAACAATAATTTGACAACCCAGCTAGAATGGCTCTTCATCTTCCATCCAACTCACTTGTCTCTCATCTGCCTCAAATTGTTCTGAAAATCTCATCTTCCATCATTCCTGACATAAGGCTGGTGCAGATGTCTTCTTCCACATTGGTTTTGAAATCCTAGCTCGGTCAACTCAGTTCGTCTATCATCATCCATCTACGCTCAGATCAGTGTCATGAAACTTCATTCGGAATCCTCTCAGCTTCGGTAAAACCAGATTCTTTGAACCAATTTCCCTATCGGCATTTCATCGAATGGGTTGTGTGCACACTTTCCCGAAATTGAAACAGGATGAATGTGGAAGTTGAGGCCCCGTCGAACCTGCAAATCAACAAAAACAAGCGATGGAAAGTCTGTAACTCAAATCAACACCAACAACTTGTCATCAAAGCATCAGTCGGCCCTCATCAGACTTTCAAAGACTTCCCTCAAACCCATCCTCTCACATTCGGGTTGTTCTTTTCGGGTCGTCGTTCAGCCTCGTCAATCTCCTCCAAAGAACCTTGGCTCCGACTCTAGCATTGAAGCTTGGCTTTGGTTCATTTATCTATACTCTAGGGCTTCAGTGACATGGATTCCTCATACACATCCAATCTCTTCAATCATGGCGTCGACCAGATTCCCGGTCAAAGGCATAGATTTAATCTCAAATCAGTTCTCAGATTCGGCTAGGATCGAGCTCGATTATTCTTTAGTAGCTTCGATTACACTTGATCAGATTTCCGTAAAATCTGGTTCGAATCTCCTTTGGTAAAAAATATACAATGCCCTGAAGCCTTGTGATGGGCTGTTGAAGCCTTATGCAGCACCTTATGACATATGTTCTCTACATTAATTTGAAAAAAGGCTTAAGTAATCTAGGATCAAGAGGACCTTAACCCCACTTAATAACTTCATCTATTTTAAAATAAAGTAAAATCTTATTTCAATTGAAAATCGATAATCTTTTCGATCCTTTATTATCATTTTATTCTTTTTTAGTCACAAATTGATATTAATGTTTTGGTTCTGAATCGTTATTTTCCTTATTTTTTTCATGGGATTTCAGCATAATAGGATATTAAATTCTACAATATATATATGATTAAATCATGGATCTTTGTTAAATAAAACGTCGAAGCCTGAAATTACTTCATAAATTAATATTCGAATCAAAAATAAAAAGAAACAAGATAATTGTTCCCAAAACATAAAAAAAATCAAAGACCTTTTTAATCATTCAAGTCTAAAAATCGTAATTTTTATCATGACATCGAATGATTAATAACTGTGGCAAAAAGTGATCAAATATCAAGAATTTACCGGTATAGGCCCATTTAATCACAAATATTAAAAATCATCAATTAAATGTCGAAAAAATGTATCAATTTAAAGCAACATCAATGCCCCCCACACATGAGACATTTCTTATCCCCGAACAATAAATTAATTAAATTCAATGGAAGAAAAAAGTAGTCGAAGGAGTGAAAAACTAAAAGGTCGCGAATAATTGATTTTCAATGATTGATAAACTTTTGTTTTTTTACTTTTCCCCTTAAATTGCTTTGCGTTCGTCTTCGGTTGGACCCCGTGGTCCCAGTTCAACATTGTCGAGTGGTACCAAGCCCGATTGGACCCTCATAATCATGAAGAATTCAAGTGTGAGGGACCAGTCGACAAACTAGGGATGTTTGCAGATAGATTACTAGATGTGGGTGATCATTTTGGTGATAGGAGATCAAATCTTCAATGGTAGAAGGGCTAGAGGCGTGCGGGATGTGGGAAGAACCTCTGAATACCAACGGAAATCGATTTCCAGTCATTGGATGGCCAGAAACGGAAAATCAGTACTAGATACACCGATTGAGGATGGTGTGGAGGTGAGATCTGTGGCGAAACGACCAGATTCGAAGCGTGGAGTTCAAATATGGTTTTCTGCAAAAAAAAAAAAAAATAACTACACGTCGTGTACTGTGATGAACACCCGGTTTGTAAACCCTATGTTTTGGAAGCTATGGTTTTTGGAATTTATAAGGATGGAACACTATGCAGACTCCCTACATTCCTTGTACCACTTCCCTGAGTGGACGATCCATGTGACAGAGCACACAGCCAGGCACAAGCCATGTGCCTGAGTACACGGTCACACCCAAAGACACGGGCGACACCCTGTGTGAAGAGGCACACTGTGTACCAATGTACACGGACATGGGATGGAATACACAGACATAGCCAAACACATAGACAGGACCCTGAGTGGCATGGTCACACTGTGTAAATTCACCCACACACTATGTATGCCTACACGGTTAGTGATCAGTGTACCTTTAGGGACATGAATAGGTGATGGAGTGAGGCCACATGTCATGTGGGCCCCCTCACACACCGTGTACCCCTTGGATCCTCTTAAGGAAACATCAATCTTTCCTATCTCCTTCATTTGAACTCATATTTTGGCCCACGAGTAGCCTATCCTGAGTGTTTTTCCTCACAGAACGCAATGGTACCCTTTGTTGTGGATTTTGGGATGCAATGTAAAATTTTATAGGAATAGTGCTTATTAAGCAATGCCCGACAGTGGTAATGGTTAGGAATAGGATCACCAGATACACTAGAGTGGAACCTCCCATTAGCTTGGGCATAAGTCCTCTACCTACCGAGTGTAACCCCCTGTCAGACAGGGTATAGGTCCTTGATGATTAGAGTGGAACCCCCCTATTGCATTAGGGAGAAAGTCCTCTACCTATAGAGTAGAACTCCCCATCATCTTGGGCGCGGGTCCTCTACCTAAAGAGTGGAACCCCTGTTAGATAGGGTGTGGGTCCTCTATGATCATAGTGGAAACCCCATGTCACACTAGGGAGCGGGTCCTCTATCTATAGGGTGGAACCCCCATTATCTTGGGAGTGGGTACTCTACCTACCGAGTGAAACCCCCTAACGAATAGGGAATGGTTCCTCATGACACTAGAGTGGGAACCTCCATCATCTTAGGAACTGGTCCTCTACAAATGCATACAGGGTGGAACCCCCACCCCCCAATGCACAAGGGAATGGGTCCTCTACATGGAGTTTGTGCCCCCTCACTTGTGCGGCACGTTGGAAAGGTGTGGTCCTTTTCATAGTTACTTCCTGGAAGACACGTAAGATGTTGGGCATCACTGATAGGATTTTGTAAATGTTGGTGACTTTTTTATTAGGATGAGTTGTGAGATGTAGATCCCATTTTTCTCTTGTTTGGGTTTCTTTTGACTAAGTATATGTGTGTGTGTCTCTATATCCATGCCTTTGGATTTGGTTACTCTCCTGCCATGGGTTTTGAAGATTCACGGGGTATACCATGTTCTTTCCATGTTTAGCTTCTCATGGTTAGATGAGGGTACTCTCCTGCTATGGGTGTCAAAGAATCGATGTGTAGTTCATCTCCACACCATGTTAAGCCCCTTGTGCTTGGATGATGTTACTCTTTCTCTTGATTTTGGTTGAGCTGCATACTGTTTACTACCTATTGTCTTTATATTCTTATAGTATCTCTTACTTATCCCCCCTTCAGCTTTCAAGACGTCCTACTTGGTATGTATATACTCACCCCTATATGGGATTTTACTATATGTTTCGTGTCTTATGAAGATGAAAAATAGGTTTTCGGGGACTACGGAGGATCTTTGGGATACTTGGTACATTGGACTGCGTATGGTGGTCATAGCTTGGAGATTAGAAGTTGGGATCTCTTAGAATTTTACTTTCCATTTTTTCAGGTTGGGACATATTTCTGGTTGGTCATGTATTTTTCCCCTTTAATTTCTAGTTTTCACTATTGGGCTCTTATACTATCTAGAGGTTTTACATTCATGATTATTCCCCATAGTATTTTTTCACATTTTACTATTATTCCTCTGCAATTATGAATCGAGATGACCATGTGTGTGCATACAAGTACTTAGGAAAAGACCTCCCCATGTTAGTTATGACTTCGACGCTACTCTCTAGCCCCTGGCCTATAGAGGCAGGCTTGGGGTAGTTGCGGCTCAAGCCCCAGTTTGGTTCGGGTCATCACAGATTGGTATCAAAGGTTGTTTGATCCTTGGGATGGTGTTTGGAGCAGTCCACTTATGAGGATTTGGTTGGGATATAGGTAAATAGTTTCAAAGTGTCTAGAGTGAAACTCTCTGGCTAGGGAACCCAGTGTTGGTATGGGCAATCGATGTATCCATTCACCAGGACCTTGACTACCTGCTTTTCGACTCGTCATATTGGGAAATTGGTTGCAGGGATCAATATTACATGTGTCAAATAGGATTGAGTCTTTTATTATCCATCTTAGGTCATATCCCCAGTATTGTTATATATATATATATATATATATATTCTCATCTGACCGTGGTGTATCTTGATTAAAATTTAGGATACCTCTGCAGAGACAACCATCCAAGATACCAATTCCAAATCATGAAAACAATCTGATGAGCAATGAGGCCTCAGTTCAGGGTCCATCCTAGGAGCTTATTCCTCCATGTGGGTAGGTAGTATCACCACCAACTATCGCGCATAAAATTATATTAGCAGGATAGACTAAGGATGTGCACAGGCTTAGAACACTCCATGAGTTCCAGTACCAGAGGCCACTGAGGTTCTATGGAAAGTCAAATCCTTAGGTAGTAAAGGATTGGCTAGAGTCGATGGTCCGAGTCTTCAGGATCATCTAGACACCGATGGATCAGGTGGTTGCGATGAAAGCTACACTTTTCCATGGATTAACTGGGCATTGGTGGAGTCTCGTTACCCAGATACAGGATGAGTTTGAACTCTTGTGGCTCGACTTCCAGCAGTTGTTCCATGAGAAGTATTAACCTTAATTCTTGCACTCATTTCAGATTCATGAGATTTTGGAGTTTCAGAAAGGAGGGATGATAGTGGATGAGTATGCGGTGTGGTTCACATACCTTACACAATACTCCCTTTACATGATCTGGGATGGATACTTACGAGCACTGAAGTTTGAACAGGGACTCCGTAGAGTGATTTGTGACAGTGTATTTCCCTTGTGCACCCCCACCTATGTCGGGGTGTTGGAGTAGGAACTAGTGAATGAGATATTTCTATCATAGGGATGTTAGGTAGATAGAGTTGGCTTTGGACGTTACAGGGTTGAGTCGTCTACAGCAGCTAGAAGGCATCGATTAATAGGATCTTAGTACATGAGACCCCCCCGTGGTCAGACTCGGGATCGTGGTCAAGGGCAATGTAGAGGACCAAGTCAACCCAAATAGGGGTGATTCTATGCTTGTTATGGGTGCACTAGTACAAAAAACGTTTTTTATGTCGGTTATTTAATAAATGACATTAAAAATGAGTTTTTATGGTTTTTAACATCGGTTTTTAAAAAACCGATGTGAAAGACCTTCTAGAAATTCCATAAATTAGCCATTTTTACGTCGGTTTAAAAAAAACCGACGTGAAAAGTCATTTTTTACGTCCGTTATTTAAAAACCGACGTTAAAAATGAGTTTTAACATCGGTTTTTAAATAAATGACATAAAAAATATTTACCATCTTGTAGATAATTTTGTAAGCTTTGATTTGACAGGTCGTAGAGCTCAAACGGATTTACGGATCAAAAGTTATGAGCATTAGAATATTGATATATTTTTTCGAGGAATGATCGAATGAGCCAACCATAGCTTCGTATTAGAAGAAATTTAAGAATTCAGAGGAGGATTTGTAGTTTTACCATGATATAAAGAATTATACATAATTATAATAAAATAATAATCCTTAAATCGTATATCAATTAAGAAAACTACTCATAAAAAATATAAATCATGAAAAAATAATTACGAATACCTTGAAGAGATCGTGGAAAGATGAAATAATGGATTCACTTGGAAGATCAAACAAGTTCAGTTGGCAGAATGATGATGGTTGGAAGAAATGATTATTAAATGGTATATCAATTAAGAAAACAAATCATAAAAACCATAAATCATGGATAAACAATTAAAAATACCTTGACAAGATTGTGGAATGAAGAAATAATTGATTCACGTTGAATATCAAATGAGTCTAGTTGGAGGAATGATGATGGTTGAAAGAAATGATTGTTAAATTAGGATATGTTTATAATGAAAACATATAATTGATATGATAAATGAAAACACGATATTAAAAATTTTAAGCAGTAATTGGAAATGTCGATGCTGCGATGTAAAAAAATTGAAATTTCACGTTGGTGGGATATGAAAATTATCTTTCACGTCAGTTTTATGATAACCGTCGTAAAAAGATATTAAAATTTTCACTTATTTTTCACGTCAGTTATTTAATAACCGACTTTAAAAGATATCTTTCACATCGGTTATTAAATAACCGACGTGAAAAATGTTAACAAACATGTAGTTCATTTCTTAATCTTCAATTTTATAGGTCACAGAGCTCAAACAGAGTTATGGATTAAAAGTTATGGCCTTCAGAAATTCGCCTTCTCTAAGACTTCGTTTAGAGATGATCAAATTCCTATGCTCATAACTTTTGATCCATAACTCCATTTGATCTCCCTAACCTATCAAATCAAATATTGCGAAATGAACCACATGTTTTTAAACCTTTATCACATCGGTTATCAAATAACCGATGTGAAAAATCAAATTGTATATCTTTTTCACGTCGGTTATTTCATAAACGGCGTTAAAAGGTATTTTTCACATCGGTTATTAAATAACTGACATAAAAAATGTTAAAAAAATGTAGTTCATTTCCCAAGCTTCGATTTGATAGGTCACAGAACTCAAATGGAGTTACATATTAAAAGTTATGGCCTTCAGAATTTGGCCTTTCCTAAGACTTTGTTTAGAGATGATCAACTTACAATGCCTATAACTTTTGATCCGTAAATCCATTTGAGCTCTGTGACCTATAAAATCAAATCTTGAGAAATGAACTACATTTTTGTAAACCTTTTTTACATTGTTTATTTAATAAATTATGTGAAAAAGTCATGAAAATTAATTTTTCATGTCGGTTATTTAGAACGGATGTGACAAAATCTGGAAAATAGATTTTTCACATCGGTTATATAACAACTGTCATGAAAAATGAAAAAAATGGATTTTTCACGTCGATTTATATATAACTGATGTGAAAAATAAAATAAAATGGATTTTCACATTGGTTATATAATAACCGACGTGATAAATCGATTTTCATATATTTTGACGTCGGTTCTAAAAAACCGATGTGAAAGATGGTGACGTTAAAAATAGTTTTTGTACTAGTGGTGTGGTCACATGACACATGATTTCCTAACCTGACGTGTTGAGAATCATAGGCAGATAGATGATGGACCACTATAATAGTGTCAGTGCCATGATCAGGGATCTCCCAGGCGAGGGCAGGGTAGCCCCCAGGGGGGTAGAGCTAGAAGAGGAGAAGGAGGAGTTATGGGTGGTGGATGATGATATGAGATTATTCCACCAACACCACCATGTGGCCTACATCAGGATCAAGGAGCTGGATATCAGGGTCATGGACAGCTGTAGAATTTGGAGGATTATGACCCTACGGCACATGAGATGATTAGAGGTATAATCTGTGTGTTTTCTACACTTTATTCAGTATTAGTAAACACAGGTTTCAGTCATTCCTTCATCTATATGCTCCTGGTGTGAGATTTGGATCTCCTAGTTGAGCCATTATCCCAACAACTTCGTCTTGAGGTTTCTATAGGGAACACTTCTTTTGTATCTTTTAGCTACCGACAATACAAGAAATTCCTTGGTGGAGAGAGGTTCATGTGGGACCTTTTGGTTGTAACAATGGAACCCTATGACATAATATTTAGTATGGATTGGTTTTATATGATATAAGCCTATATTTATTGTCACCACTAACAAATCATATAAACGCACTGATGGGATGAGATTTTACTTTTTGGGCTAGAGAGATCTCATAGAGAGATGAGTGGGTTATAAAAGCATGAAGTTTCATCCTATAAACCATATGTTGGAAAGTATATCCCTTGGTGTTGTAGGCTCTTTAGGTATTTGGATCCCTTCAGTTGTGGAATATTTCATAGAAATCTTCCCCGAGGACATCCCAGGAATGATTCTAAGGTGGGAGATAGAGTTTTATATCGACTTGAATCCCAGAACCAATCTGATATCTTTTATGGAATATCTAATGGACCTACTAAACTCTAGGAGCTATAGTTGAAATTATAGGGCCTTTGAGAGAAGGGTTACATCAGTCCTAGTGTGTCCCCCTGGGCAGTCCCAATGTTGTTTGGGAAAAAGGAGGATGGGAACTTGCAGCTTTTCATGGATTATTAGCACTTTAATGAGACCATGATAAAGAACAAGTACCCATTTACAAGAATTTATGGACTCTTTGACTAGTTGTGAGGCGTGAGATGGTTCTTGAAGGTCAATATCAGGTCTGACTGCCAACATTTGTGGGTTCACAAGGCTGATATTTTGAATCTAGTATTTTGATGTCGCTACATACATTGTGAGTTCTTGGTGATTCTCTTTGGTGTGATGAATTCCCCCATCATGTTTATGGATTTGATAAACCAGGTTTTCCAACCGTACTTGGACTAGTTTGTGGATTCCTTCATCGACGACATACTCATATACTCTTCGTCATAGGAGGAGCATGGGGATCACTTGAGGATGGTCTTAGAATTACTTCAGGATCACCAACTTTATGGTAATCTATCTAAGTTCATGTTTTTAATTCATAAGGTTCAATTTTTGAGGCATTTCATTTCTGATCATTATTTAGTTGTGTACCCAATGAAGATCGATGCAATGATTTCTTGGGATCCAACCAATAGATTTTCATAGGTATGGAGTTTTCTTGATTTGGTGGGGTAATAAAAGAGGTTTTTGGTAGACTTATCCAGTATTGAATCCCCTTTGACCGCCCTAACGTGGAAAGGGTATCCTTTTACCTGGACTGAGCAGTGTCATAGGGCCTTTGAAGATTTTAGGATGAGGGTGATGAGTTATCTTTTATTAAGACTAACGGAGAAGGGTGTGGAGTAAGTAGTGTATTGCGATGCCTAAGGATCTAGGTTCGGCTATGTGTTGATGTAGTAGTAGGCAATTATTGTATATGGGTTGAGGTAGTTGAGACCACACAAGTAAAAATACATGACTCATGACCTAGAGCTGGTAGTGGTAGTCTTTTCCCTGAGGATGGGGAGGCACTGCCTTATAGGGGAGCGCTTTGTGGTTTACTTAGACCATCAAAGTCTTATATACGTCTTCACACAGATAGACTTGAACATAAGGCAATGACATTGATTGGAGTTATTATAGGACTATGTAACAAACCTGACCCCAGTAACCTAGATTTGGGGGTCATTTTATTACAAGGGAATAGATATAAGATACCACATCACCAAGGATCGACCAATTTAGTAGTATTGAAGAAACTATATACATAAATGGTTCCCTTATTACATTGGTAAATAAATATAGTACAAAACAAAAGAAAATAAACTTCTTCTTTTCACTTATTCAAATATCTCATCTTTACAACCTGGGGATGGAAAACAAATAAAAGGGTAATCTCAAAAACTCTATAAGGGTTAAATATAGTGGAATCATTAAAAAATAATAAGTGAATCATAATCAATTAGACATAATCAATATGGAATGGTGAATAACCGAAAACACACGCCATCAATAAATTGAGAATGAAAATGGTTCCATTGATTTTGTCACAGTGAAAACCTCATGAAAAGTAATAAATGGATAATGAATAAAGAAAATTATTATTATTTGGATGCCATTTATCTGGAACATGAACCATCATACCTTCAAGACGTTTTAAGTCTATGGGTATATACCCATCTGATTCTGTTTAGAAACAAACATAAAGGGTTTGTCGCAAACTGTTTTGTCTCATGAGACTTGTTTATGAATCAAGGGGATATAACAGGCCCTGCCCATCACTTCAAGTCCAAATAATTCTATATACATGGATTTAATTATAGAAAAATATGTATTTTTAAAATATCCATATCGAGTAGAGGATACAGATTCATCAAAATTTCCCCAGTTAAAATGAAATTCAAAATAAACACCATATATAAAATGGTATACGACTAAGACAATAATCATGTCCATGATACAAGAATATGGATATTTAATATAAATATAATTTCAAATGAAAAATGATCTCAAAGGGGTATTAGATACCTCACAAAAAAATTATTAGGTGCACAATACCAAGTAAGTCTCAATGAAATGGAAATTGATACCAAGTCCCTTACCTTAATTCCTCCTTAATTATGTCACTTTTACGCCTCCTGAATAACTAAATTATATTTATTAAAACACTAATCTAGAAGTTAATTATATTCATTTATACAATTATTCATCAATTATAATAATTATATTATATTTATTAATTTTTTTTGATAAAATTGAATTGTTTTAATGTCATGTTTTTCTTAAAAAAATCACGTTTTGCCTCGATTTATCTATTTTGTTAAATGTAAATAATAAATTAGTATAATTAATTCAATAAGTATATAATACATGTAATTAAATATTTTTATATTATATATAATTCATAATATCCATCATTTAAAGTGGTTATAAGAATTGTTTTTGGTAATGTCTTTATAGGTGGTTAACCGATCTTTAACGGGACGTTGTCATAAGAGTGGGAAAAGGGAGTAAAAATTTTATATAGGTCATATATATAATAATTGAAGTAGGTTAAAATCATTAATATAATTTTAAATTACTACATAAATATTTTTTACAATATGTGGTTTTTTTAGGAATTGGGGAAAGAATAAGGAGAAGAAGAAAAGATGGAGGAGTTAATGGAGACTTACTCTTTCCTCAGTGTGGCTTCACTTTCACAACACTAAAACTACCTTAGTAATTGGAGTTGGATGGATCTAGAACATTACTATGTCTTATAATATTCTTAATAAGAATTATTTGTTTATAGATTTGGATTTTTAAAGAGTGGGATGAGTGGTTTTCCAAGGGAAGGGAGAGGGGTTGTTTATACTTGAGGAGAGGAGAATTTTTAGAATAAAATATTGAATAAAATATTATATCAAAGGTGAGACTTGTAATAGTGATTTTTTGAAAATATAAATCATACATTAATATAATATAATGGGTTTAAGACTTTAAAACACCTTTATAATTTTAATTAATTAATTTATTCAAAGGGATAGTAGAAAGAAATAAAAATTAATATTTTAAGGAACCACTTTTGACTTTAGATTTTGGAAAATGATTTTTAGGTTTGGAAACTGAGTTTATTTTATTTTAATGAATAATTTTTCAAATTAAATATATGATAGTAGAAATTTAAGTTCTATAATTGATTATGTCACCAATACATCATGAATTATGTAATTTAAGTTACACCAGTTACGTGAAAATTGTATTTTTTCTATTCATCAAAAAATTGAAGTATTTTAGAAAATTACCAGAAAATCACCCTTGGATAATTTTGACATGATGAATTAAAAAATTAACTCCATTTTTTAAAATAATTTTATAAATATGATAAATTTAATTTTTAATTAAAAACATCATTTATTCGAAAAATACAGATTTTAAAATTATAACTGATTTTGTGACACTTTGAAAAAATAATTAAGGTATTCTAAAATTATCTTATAACAAAAAATATTAATTTATTAATCTATTTGTGTAAATAAATTTTATTTTAAATCATTATAAAATTGTAAACCACCACTTAATTTATCATTTTTAAAACAATCATTTACTTATTCCATGATATAAATGTCATATTTTCATTCATAAAATACCTAAATTTTGATTTATAATTTATTAGGTGTAGTTATTATTATAATGGTCACATTACTATTTATAAGGGTCACATTTTTATTCCTAAGGGTTACATTACTATTTCAAAGAGTCACATTACTATTTCAACAGTCCTGTTAAAATTTAATCACTATTCATTTAAGATCAATGTTTTGTGCAACATAAGCTATTGAATGAAATAAATATATTTAATAAGGTACATACCATAAATATTGGAATGTTACCTATGAATTCAATATATTCTATACCTTAGGGAATGGAAACATGGTAGAATATTACTTTAGTAGGAAGTCTTAGGATCGCTTGGTGTAGGAGGATTCCGAGCAGTTGGTTTCTTTACAGCTGACCCTGGTAGAGGAGGAGGGTGTAGTTTTTATTCAGTTGATGGTATTGACTACTCTACTTCTCGAGTGTGTGATAGAGTCTCAGCTGGGATATATCGACTATGAGGTCTTACATGACTAGATATTCATCAAGCACTCACCATATGGATATTCTAAAGGAGGGAATCACATCATCTTTTTTAGGGATGGATGGTGGTTCCATTCATGATGCGGGAGGATTTAATGAAATAATTACACACTTCTCCCCTATCTGTACATACCAAAGTGGGAAATATGTTCATATAAATTTAGTGGTAGTTTTGGAGGTCCAACATAAGACAGAGTGTAGCTGAGTTCGTCTCTTTGTGCCTCATCTGTCATCAATTGAAGGCTGAGCACCAGGTCCCAATAGGTTTTTGCGCTCCCTTGAGATCCCGTAGTGGAAGTGGGATGACATATCCATGGACTTTATGGTAGGTCTTTCACAGACAGTGAAGAGTCATGATGTCATCTAGGTGATAGTTGACCAAAATCACAAATTCAGCACACATCTTTGCTATTAGGGAGCAGAGTTCGGTGGAGAGTTTGGGGTGGTTGTGCGTATGGGAGATCATTTGACTTAATGGGGTTCCCTTAATGATTATCTTCGATCATGAAATTCTATTTATGTCATGATTGTGGAAATTCGTACAGGAAGTTTTTGGGACCCAAATGAGGATGAGTACATCCTTTCACCCCCATAAATATGGGCAGACCATGCACACTATCCAGGTATTGGAGGATATCCAAAGGGCATGCACTTTAGACTTTGACCGAAGCTGGGAGTATCACTTTCCCTTGATAGAGTTTTCATACAACAATAGATACCAATATAATATTATCATGGCACCCTTTGAGGCCCTGTACAGGAGACCTTTTAGGCCACCCTTGTGCTAGACAGATATTGGGAAGACATCTCTTGTGGGTCTAGAGTTGATGTAGGCAATGAAGGAGAAGGTCCAGGTCATATGTGAGTGGATGAGGATGGTTCAACAAAAGCAGAAATCTTACATCGATCATCATCATAGGCCTTTAGAGTTCAATTAAGGAGACCACATTTTCCTGAGATTCTCCCCACAAAGTGGACTGAAGAAGTTCAGAAAAGGAGGCAAGCTATCCTTGAGGTTTATTGGGATGTGAGAGATCATGAAAGGGTTGGAAAGGTTTCTTACCACCTCACCCTACCCCTACAACTAGAGTGGGTGTACGACGTATTCCATGTGTCACAACTGAGGAGATACATGCATGACCATTTGCACGTCATTGACTAGGGTAAGCTAGACATAGAGAATGGATCCACCATTATCAATCACCTGGTGACGATAAAGGATTTATAGGATATGAACCAATGTGGATGGATTATCCCCTTGGTCCGCTTGTTGTGGCAACACGGGAATGTGTAGGAGAGATCCTAGGAGAAGTAGAACCAGATATGAGCTCAGTATCCTGAGTTTTTTAGTCTTGCTTTTTGGGGACAACAATATTGAAGGAAGGATTGATGTTGAAACTTGGTTTTTTCATTGTAAGACTTTGAAATATTTTTTCATATATTTTTGGAGCTAAACACTGAGACGACATTCAATCCTGAGGCTTGGTGTGCTTGAAATTAATTTTATAAAAATATTAAAAATATTTTATATTAGACGTATGTAGTTTTTTTAAAGAAAATGAGATAACTCTTATACAGAAGCTTTAATTATATATACGAGACTGTGGTTGAGTTTGGAACATGTTGTTTACCCTAGGTGCAACCTAAAATAGGTCAGCATGGGGATTTCAAATATATCACCCGTTGGCGGTACATTCAGTGAATTAATTAAATGTTAAATTTAATTAATTTAACTGAATTACCTAATTCATATTTTTTTTAAATATATCATCATAATTATTTTCCTAGGGTTTCCCTCATAATCCCGAGACCATCAAGCGCTTCCCCTTCCTCTTTTTGTTGGAAAACCATATTGGATGATGATGAATCTCTGGATCAGAGCAGATTAGAGCACAACGAAAGCACCGACTTCATTCCATCATTGACGAGCATGTTATTTAGTTATGAATGATCCAATATCTATATATAACTCATACATTTTCTGTATTACATCCATTTTGATTAAATTGATTGAGCAGATCAATCATCTCATTTGATCTGTGCCGATTATGGCCTTTACATGTGTCTGTGTACTAGTTTAATTGATTATTCTTTAGTTTTCTAACCTTGAATATCCTTTTTGTTGATATTTTCCAAAGAACGCTTGGGAAAACAATAAAAAATCGTGCTTTTACCCCTCAATTTCTTTTTGTTTATCACCAGTTTGGAACTCGCAATCCCGGTTCGACATTTTCGGGTGGTACCAAGCTCAAATAGACCCCCGAAATCACGAAAAATCTATGTGTGAAGGGCATATTAAAAAAACATTGGTGTTTAAGGATAGATAATGGGATATTGGTGATCATTTTGATAATTGTAGATCAAATCTTTGATGGAAGAAGGATAAAAGGCATGCGAAACATGTGACAAACCTCCGAAGACCAACTTAAACCAATTTTCAGCCACCAGATGACTGGAAACGACAAATTAGGACTCAACCCACCGATTGTGGATGGTGTGGAGGAAAGATATCTAGAATAATGGATGGATTCAAAGTGTGGATTTTGGTTATGGTTTTCTGAGAAAAAATTGACTACACGCTATTTACCATGATGAACACATGTCGTGTATACCTTATATTATGGGAGCTAGGGTTTTGAGAATTTGTAAGGATGGAACGCCGTGTACCACTTCCCTGAGTGGATGAACCATGTGGTGAAGCACATGACTAAGCACACACCATGTGCTGGAGTACATGGGCACAACTAGAGACATGTATGATAACCCATGCGAAGTGGTGTGTCGTGTACTAAAGTACACAAACACGAGATGGAATACACAAACACAGCCAAACACACGAGCGGGACCCCAAGTGGCATGGGAATGCCATATAGATTACCCCACATGCCATGTATTCCTACATGATTGGCGATCCATGTACCTCCAGAAACACGAACAAGTGATGGATCAGTGCCACACATCATGTGGGTTCCCTCACACGTTGTGCACACCTTGACTCCTTTTGAGGAAACATAAATCATTCACATCTCCTTAATTTGAACTCAATTTTTCCCACAAGTAGCCTATCCTGAGTGTTTTTCTGCATAGAATGTTATGGTGCTCTCTGTTGTAAATTTTGGAATATAATGTGAAATGTTCTGGGAACAATTCTTATTTAAGCGACACTTGACAATGATAGTGATCAGGCATAGGGTCACCAGAGACAATAGAGTGGAACCCCACATCATTTTGGGCATGGGTCCTCTACTTACCGAGTGGAAATCCCCTATTATATAGGGAATAGGTCCTCGATGATCATAGTGGAACCACCCTATCACACCAGTGATCGGGTCGTCTACTTATAGAGTGGAACCCACCATCAGCTTAGGTGCAGGTCCTCTACCTACCAACTCGAACCCCCTATCGGATAGGGCACGAGTAATCGATGATCAGAGTGGAACACCCTTATTTCACCAAGCAGTGGATCCTCTACCTATAGAGTGGAACACCCCATCATCTTGGGCATGAGTCCTCTACCTACTAAGTGAAACCCCCTATTAGATAGGGTGCAAGTCCTCATGACACTAGAGTGGAACCCCCCATCAGTTTGGGTACGGGTCCTATATGGATATATACATAGTGGAACCCCCCCTAACGCACTAGGGTGCAGGTCCTCTACTTGGAGTTTATTCCCCCTCGGTTGTGTGGCATAGTGGCAAGGTGTGGGCCTTCTCACAGTTACTTCTGGACAGACGCATGAGATTTTGGGCATTTTTATGGTCTCTTGGAACTGTTGGTGACTCTTTTCTTAGGTTGAGATGTGAGATGGAGATCCCCTTTATATTTCATTTGGGTTTCTTTTGATTGGGTATATATATATGTTTGTATCCATATCTTTGGATTTGGTTACTCTCCTTTCATGAGTTGTGAAGACGCGCGGGGTATTCCATGTGCAATCTATGTTTAGATTCTCATGTTTGATGAGTCTACTCTCCTATTATGGGTGGAAAAGAATAAACATGTAGCTCATCTATACACTGTATTGAACCCCTTGTGCTTGGATGGGGTTACTTTTCCTCTTTCTTTGTGTTTAGTTGCATCTTGAATACTACCTACTATCTATATATTCCCATTGTATCTCTTAATGCTCCCACATTTAGTTTTCAGGGTGTCCTATTGAGTATGTATATACTCACCCCTCCATGGGTTTTTCCCGCATGAGTCGTGTCTTATGAAAATGATGGATAGGTCGTTAGTGACAACATATGATCTTAGGGATACCTAGTATTTTGGATCATATATGGTGGTCACAGCTTGGAGATTAGGAGTTGAGCTCTATCAATGTTTTAATTTCCATTTTTGACAGGATGGGACATCTTTCAGGTTGGGCGTGTATTTTTCCTCTTTACTTTTTAGTTTACACTATCGTAATCTTGTAATGTCTAGGGGATTTACATGCATGGTTGTTCCCCCAAGTCTTTTTCATCCTTTACTATTATTTCTCTACACTTCTGCATCAAGATGATTGTGTGTGTGCATACATGTACTTAGGAAAAGGTCTCCCCATGTTAGTTATGCCTTCGGTGCTGGTTGCTAGCCCCTGGCCTACGGAGGTGGGCTTGGGGTAGTTGCGGCTCGAGCCTCGGTTAGAGTCAGGTTGTGACAGGTGATGACAAGATCTTCAGTTTTAGAAAAATTTATATGTTAGAGAATTTTCAGAGATGAAGAAGGAATTACCAAACTAATATGATAGTTCAAATTTCACTATACTTTTCAGTGGAATCAGAATTTATAGGGATCTCCCAAAACATTTTTTCTGGTAGAAAATGAAGTGGGTGATTTTTAATTGCATAAAAATAACATTGTTTGATAATAAGTAATGTTTGGGTTCCAAAAAATAAAATAGGTTATACAACCTATACCTATAATTTTTTTGGATTGTATAAAACTTCATGATGGAATTTTTCATTATACTCCCTAAATTCTCAAGTTAAAATAAAATAATATTAGTTACTATTGATCATGTAATTAATTAAATTCATTTTCTAGAAATTCAAGATGATTTATTTGATGACCATCTTTCTATATTTTATATTAATGAACTCATGAGTCACTATAGTGTGAAATTATGAATTTTATTTGACAATGAAACGTGTTTAGAAGGTGTCTTTAAATATTTTTAAACATTGAGGTAAATCTTAGTTGTGACAGCCTACAATTTCTATGTTGGGTATATTTTATTATGATAATATTTTTAGAATGGAAATAGTAAGAAAAATTAAAATGAAATTGATATTTCTATACATGCCCAATTTGGGAATTTATACATAATAACCATGCAAGTAATAATTTTAAGATAGTGGGTGATTCATGGTTAGTGCTCAATTTATGAAACCGTGCATAGTAACAGATCATTTCTAAATGATTACCCAATATAATAATAATGTTATTATTTTGAATTCTTCATATTCTTTATGATCAATTTGTACATTATTATAGGGAAATTATCTAGTATTTTTATGATAATTAATACATTTTGATTACACTTAAAATATTTTTTTATGTACTTATAGAATATATATGTGAAAGTTACATGTTATGAGTGGTTTTTTTGTTTACTATAATTATTTTGTTATATATATATATGATGTAATTTTTTTAATTTCCATAGAATGATATTGATTTTATTGGTATTATTATTGATGGATGGGAATTATATGTGCTTGTGTTGATAGTAATAGAGGTTTATGGAGAAGTAGAATTCAATTATTATAATTATTCATATTTTTAAATTATTATCATTATTAGGGTAAGGTGATATAAAATGTGAAATTCTCTTTCTACTCCCCATTTTGTTTATACATGAGGCTTGGGGTAAGGAAATATTCTCCTCTCTTCTACATTCTTCATATTCCCATTATCTACCATGGGGATTTAAGGTATGATTTTTTATTCCTCTTCTTTCTCTTAAACTTCTCATTATGTTATTTGTATCTTATGGTATTATTATATATAAGGTTCATTGGAGCTTTTTGTTTTTCTATATCAAGGAATAAGACTATAATTTTTTGGATTTTTTTTGTGACTTGAGTATATAGACTCATTCCCTTACATTAATATAATTTTATTCAGTGATGGAGTTATGACTGTGCTAATTTCATGTTGGTGTGTCAATCCATTTATAATTATTTTTTGAAACCATGGATGAAATCTATTTTTATATTATATTTTCATTGAAATAATATTTATATCAATTGAATACAATTTTCCTATGATTATTTTTTCTTGTTTCGCTGTAAATTCATTTGAGATAAATGAGTTTTTTTTATTTCAAGTTTCAAATACTTGCTAATGTAATTATTGACACAAAAGATGCTAGATGGAAGTCCAATCATGAATTTACTATAAAATAACAACTTTTTATTTTAGTAAAATGTTTATTATAATTTATAAATAATATATATTATGATTCCATTTATGTTCTCAATATCTAAATACCCATCTGGTCTAAAAGAAAGGTATTTTATGTTTTTTTCCTATTCCCTATCATTGTGACCCATGTTTGGGATAATATAAATATTTTATTTTTTATTTATTATGGATATATTTTATTTGTGAAAGGGGATATTTTTTTAATGTGTGTTCAGATCCGAGATGTGAGTTTATTTAGTACTTGTAATGAATTTTTTTTGAAGTTATTTATATAGAGAATTGTTTTTTCACAACCCTATAGAAATTATCATGGGAGGACTTGGGAATATTTGCTGAAATTTGAGGGAGGAGTATTAAACTAGATTTATATTAAATCTATTATAATTTATTTTAGTACATGATCTAGTTAGAGGTTTACTACCTAAAAATTCTAGTGATGGTAGACAAGGGTTTTTACTGAGGATTCTATTGTATCCCGGTAGAGAGGTCTACCAAGTAAAGACCTATATTATCTCCTTAGGCCCTTAGTAGTTTTCCAATGAAGGAATTTGAGTGATTTGGGATAATTTATGATTATTATTTATTATGTTATTTCATTATCTCATAATGAAACTGAAAAAAGGCTTAAATCTATGACCAAAAGAGGACCTTAACCCCACATAATAACCTCATATATTTTAAAATAAAATAAAATATTATTTAAATGGAAAATTCATAATCTTTTTGATCTTTTTACCATTTTATCCTTTTTTGGTCACAAATTGATATTAACTGTGTGTTTTGGTCTTGAATTGTTATTTTTCCTATTTTTTCATGAAATTTCAGCATAACATGATTTTAAATTATATAATATATATATGATTAAATCATGGATATTTATTAAGGAAAATGTAGAGGCATGAAACTACTTAATAAATTAACATTCCAATCAAAAATAAAAAGAAATAAGATAATTGTTCCCAAAACATAAAAAATTAATCCAAAGACCTTTTTAATCATTCAAGTATAAAAAATCAAAATTTTTATCATGACATTCAATGATTAATAACTTTGACAAAAAAAAGACCAAATATAAATAATTTATCATTATAGGCTCATATAATCACGAATATTCATAAAAAATCATCAATTAAATGTCAAAAAAATGGATCAATTAAAAGTAACATCAATTCCCCCCCCCACATGATATATTTCTTATCCCCAAGAAATAAATTAATCAAATTCAATGGAAGAAAAAAGTAGTCCGAGGAGTGAAAAAATGAAAGGCCACGAATAATTGATTTTCAAAAAGATTTACCTCTATAGACCCTCTCATATAGTAAATGTGATTTCCCTTAAGAAATTAAATGATTTAGCGGAGAGTTGGTTTATTATTTTACAAAAATGACTAACTTTGAATATTTTTAAAAGAATTAAATACACATCAATTCTCATCCAACTATAACTTCTAAACATCTCTTTACGTTTTTTTTCCGGCAAACGTGGAGGTTTCACCCAATGCTTGATTGTGGATAATTGAGTGTGGTTGCACAATCGTTTGTGTCAAGTTTACCATTTTGTCTCTAAGGGAAACTCTCAACAGTTCCCACATCCATAACAAGGCACATTCCTGTATTCCAAAGGCATATGGTCATTCGGTGTTTCAAACCCAATGATGCTTTGGAACTCACATTGGTCGAGAGGATAAGAGGTTGAGCTCACTGCATCTTTTTGTTGGGAATTATTGCATAATTTATGACTCTCTTATATATTTAAGATATGTCTATGAATCCTTACCAAATTATGATATGGGATTGGTTACTCATGTGCCAATGACTTCATCAAAACCATGTGTTGACGGGAAGAACTGTTTGTATCATAGGTTCTCCGTTATTCTCTTATCTATTTATGATTCTTTAATTTATAGCCATATTTGGGAACTATAGAGTTTATCATCATCCCGGGAGATGGATGGTGTCTTGGATATAGGATAAAACCTTCATGAGACGTCCTACATATCTTGTGAGAACAAGAATAAAAAAACATGTAATTAATTTGTGACATCTCAGACCCGGATGCCACTTTATGGGTGCCCTAAGCCCGGTGGGCCACATGGCCTCAAGCGCATCTCCCCAACCACCAGAGGCTATCGACTAGTAGCGAGGGCCTATGGTGTGTCTGTGGGGAGACTATGCCCTCATTAACAAAGTGTAGAACAATGGATAAATATTAAAAGAGGTAAATTGCGGAAGCAATACAAGTAAACAGAAGACACAATGAAAAATAGAGACAAAAATAACAATAACTGAAATAACTGGAATAACAGACAAGCATACAACAACTGATGATGATATTTCAAGTCACTAAAAAACTGGAAAACATGGATACAAGATAGCATACATAACATGTTTCCCAAATTATACAAGAAATCAAACACTATCCCAAGCATCTTGAGCTCCGTCTCGGTCATCTGATAACAATCTCCACCCTAAAGAGAAAACAATCAAGTGTTCGAAGCCGTATGTTTCCCTTTATCAACACCTTCATTCATGTAATCTACTCCGGGTACCAAACAATGCCTGAAGAGGGTGTGAGATAAATCTCAGTGGGCCACCACCAATGGTGTCTATAACATCTGGCCCATGTAATGGAAATGTAACAGTGTGAAAGCATGCATATATAAAGTAAAGCAGTGCAATGTAACTAAATACCCAAGTACCTACTTCATCCCTCGACTAGTGTCTGAACATAACTAGTTCATTAATTTATTATTACCAGTTTATAAATGAGTCACTTGTTAATAATAGTGAAGGTTTCAAGTTGTGACAAGGAAACCTGTGATGACATTTAATAATGAAGTTCCAAGGTAATAACCAGGGCAATGTTGACCTTAAGGGTCGCTAACTCAGTAATAAATGTATCCTGGCTAAGGGTAAGAGTGTAATCCAATGAGAATATTCCAAGGCATTCCACAATAAGGTGCCTATCAAATCCAAGGTGATCATCTAAGGTAAAATGGGGTTAAACAGAGATAGAGCTCTATGGGCTGTAACCATGTCACCTACTTGTCAATGTTGGATCCAAGGAGTGTATCCAAAGCATCCATTAATACCATGCGATGGATCCTATGGTGTCATATCGGGCATCCAAGAATAGACAAGGGTTGGGATCTAGGTGGGTTTCAACCTAATCAATCCATATCCTTGAATCAGAATGGGGTTTCCGAGTGCTCATGGAATTCCCCGATAAGAATCCAAAGCGAGATCGAGTCATACCATTCCTGTTTAATTATTAAGTCATGCAATATTTCATTTGGTTCAAGCCTTGTTTTTCATTAGTGTGATATGGCCAAGTAGCATTCAACCTTTATTAATTCCATTAAAGACATATTCAATGATTAAGGTTCATTCTGCTACCTTCCATTAATTTGGTAAGGGGTGTTACAAACATGAAACCTATATTTCATTCACATTTAATACAGTCAAGTCATATACTCAATATACTTTCCAATTTCTATTTCACATTTAATTATCAATTTGAAGCACTTACCTTAGGCGGGTCAAGTGGTGAGTATACATGGTACTTTACATTATGCAATTCACAATATAAATCAAGCCATTTAATATAGAAAAGAATACCCTTAGAAGGGTCAATCCAAGTCACACCTGAACGGTGGCTCAAATGTATCAAATATTAAATACCCAATTATGACATAACATCCTACATGGGATGGATGAAGTTGTGGGCATAACCACCAATAATTAATCACATATATGGAAAGATAATAACCATATAGTTATAATGATTATAATCATGACATATAAATTCAATAAACGACACCCAATGAAATCGGTGGGCCCCACACAATAATTCTAAAATCAACAAATTTGAGGGATGAGTTATAGACCACCGAACTTAGGCTTGTAGGAATATCCTCCTATGGTATCAACCCTTTATTTGGATCAGATTGGAGTATATCTAAGAAAAGAGGAAAAAACACTCACACCTTAATAACTAGGTCAAGAGTAAGAGAGGAGAAGAACAGATAAGAAAGATTCGAGTACTTACCGTTGCACATCCAATGTGATGAACGGAAGATCGATTGGATCCCGGAAAAAGGAGATCTTTCAATCCCTAGATTTGGTCTTCAAAAATCTCTAAAATGAGATCCATGGAGGTAAATACCTCTAGAAATTATATTAGGGAAGAAGAGGTGGCTTAATTAGATCATTAAAGGCAAAATAGACATTTTACCCATAAAAATACCCTGTGAACATTTTGCCCGCACGGTTTGAAAAACCATGCACAAACCATGCATGGGTACCTGGGAAGAAAGGGAACCTACATATTTAGGCCACATGGTTGTGAGTTAACCATGAGATATGGTTTTTCCTGAAAATAGACCATCTGAACGGTTAGGCAAATTGTGCGCCAACCGTGCGATATGTCCAGTTTCCCAAAAAGGTGTGTTCCGGGCTCCGAACAAGCCCCAAACACCCCTAAGACATTTTATAACTCATTAGGAATCAATATTAGGCCCAAAATAAATAATTAGACTGAAATTTAAAGGATCCATACCTGAGTGAAAAACTAGGTTCTTATAGTCTTCCTCCCTTAAAAGAACTCGCCCTCTGAGTTCACCTTCCAAGGGTGGTGAAACACTGTCTGAGAACAATTAGGGACAATGAGCATGTATTTTGGCCTCCCTCTCCCAATTCTTGTCCTTCACACAACCACACTACCATATCACTCGTACTAGAGGGATAGACTAGCCTCAAAGAACCTTCGTGCTTCTGTTGATGATGTGTACTGGATACTCCTCAAAGGAAGCATCAGCATATAACTCAACTTCCTCTATATCAAAGGTATGAGATGGGTCGGCATGATTTTGTAAAAGCTATGAAACATGGAATACATCGTTCATGGCATGGTACTTCTAAGGTAATATAAACCGATAGGCTACCGGTCCGATTCTTTCTAGGATCTCAAACTGGCCTACGTAACGAGGCAATGACTTCCCTTTCTTCTGTAACCGTCTATTCCCTAGCCTTGGTGATACACGAAGGAAAATAGGATCCTTGACCTCAAAATCTAGAGGTCCTTGAAGAGGATCAACATAATATTTTTGTCTAGATTGGGAAGTAGTCATATGCTTTTTGATCAGCTGAACTTTCTCTAAATTCTCCTGAATGAGATGAGGACCTAGTAGGGCTGCCTCACCTACCTCTAACCAGCATAGTGGTGAATGAAATGACCTACCATATAAGGCCTCAAAATTATCCATCTAAATTGTAACATGAAAGCTATTATTATAGGCAAAATCAATGAGAGGGATATACTTCTCCCAAGAACCACCGAAATCAAGGACACATGTTCGAAGAATATCCTCTAGAACTTGTATTATCTATTCTGATTTTCCATTAGTATGAGGGTGAAAAGATGTGCTTAGAAAAACCTGTGTTCCCATAGCTTTCTACAATCCCTTACAGAACCGTGATGTAAAACGAGCATCCCTATCTAAAATAATAGTACGAGGGACCCCGTTGAGTTATACAATCTCACAGACATACAGTCTTCCTAACTCATCAACTGAGAAAGTCTCTCAAATAGAAATGAAGTGGGATACTTTTGTTAGTATGTCAATGAAAATCCATATAGTGTCACTATCTCTAGGAGACCTAGGTAAACTGACTATAAAGTCCATAGCAACATCTTCCCATTTCCATTATGGGATTGGAAGTGACTACAATAATCCTACAGGTCCCTGGTGCTCCGCCTTCACCTACTAATAGGCGGAACACCTAGTGATAAATCTTACTATCTGATGTTTCATCCCAGAACACCAATACTAGCATCGCATGTCTCGATACATCTTCAAGATGCCTAGATGAACTGCCCACTAAGAGGCATGTGACTCTTTCATCAACTCCTATCTCATATATTTAGGGATCCAAACATGTCCATGAATACGTAGGATGTAGTCTCCATCTATAGACCAATCCAGAGGCGGTTTATCTCCTGATATACTATCATGGAGTACCAAGCCTTCGGAATCTAGAAATTATATACCCTTCACCTTCTCAATGAGGGAATAAGTAATTGTCAAAGATGAGAGATAAGACTACTCGTGACTATCATGAAACTCTAGGTGTAGATCTGAGAAGAGGTCCATTAACTTCAATTCATCATGAGATTCTCGTATGGCTTTTGCCTGAGTTTTCTGACTCAATGCATCCGAAACCACATTGCCCTTCTTAGGCGTATATGCAAGCTCAAAATAAAAGTATTATAGACATTTGAACCATCTTCATTGTCCGAGGTTAAATTAATACCGAGTAAAGATATATTTGAGACTCTTTGTGATTCGTGTACACCACAAAGTTCTCACCCAAAAGATAATGTCTCTAAAAATATAAGGAATGGACAACTACTGCTAGCTCAAGGTTATGCGTTAGGTAATTTCTCTCATGAGGCCTCAAATGCTGAGATCCATACATAATGACTCTATCTTCCTACATCAGCACTGATCCTTGGCTGATGCCTAATGCATCATAGAAGAAGGTATAACCTACACCTAGCATAGGAAGAATTAGAATAGGTGCTGAGACAAGCCTCCCCTTTAGCTACTGAAAGGATTTATCACATGCTTATGACCAAAGGGACCTAACACCCTTCTTTTTAAGGCCAGTGAGAGGTGAATCAAGGTGTGATAAATCTTGTATGAAACACATTTAATATCCATAGAACCACAAGAAAATCCATATATCAAACACGTTTATGGGATGCTCCTAGGAAACTACAACACCATCCTTTTTTGGGTCAACAGATACACTTAATTTTGAGATAATATGACCCAAGAAGTGAACTTTGTCGATCCAGAAGTATAACTTAGCAAGATTGGTGTAAATATGATGTTCTCTCAGTGTACTCAAAATGATATCAATATGTTTGGCATGGTTTCTATGAGTATGTGAATACACTAAGATTTCGTCCATAAGGAACATGAAAAAAGAGTCCAAATAGGGGTGGAAAACCCTATTTATAAGATCCATGAAAATGGAGGGTGCATTTGTAAGACCTAACGACATAACAAGGTACTCATACAGACCATACTTGCTATGAAAAGCTATCTGTGGTATGTCTGATGACCTAACTCACACATGATGATAACCCGATCTTAGGTCTGAAGGTTCCGGGCACAGCGGAAGCGCATTGGAGGGTTTGACCAACTTTAATTTTAGCGTTAAACGACGTTAAATCCGAGATCCGTCACGATATAAAACGCCGGATCTTAGGAATATAACGAAGAACGAAAAATAAAAGAAGATTCCCGGAACCCTTGAGATAGGATCTTCATATGTTGGTTATAATTAATTTAATTAATTCATAAGAATTACCTCGATGGAATTCTTTCTTCGTTGGTGTATCCGGTCACGATCCTGTGATCCGTCGTTGCATCGGAGAATCCAAGTGTAGGATTCCTCTAGCGGTGATCCACATGTGTGCCACGTATCTCTAGACGTAATCGAAGGGAACTCCGGGTTCTAGCACGGAAGATCCTTCTCTTGCGATGTCCGTCTTCGATCGCCTTGATCCGGTGGAGGATCTTGCTTTCGTAACTTGAAAGTGTTCTTGGTGGAAAGGGAATTCTCTTTTGGATTGAGATTATTTCCAATCCGTTGTGCACAACCAAAAAAATGGATAACCTTTTTGAGAATAATGTAATTAGGATTTATAATACCTAGAATAATAAAATAAATTAATTGATCATAAGCATTTAATCATTTCATTTAATTCTTAGTAATACCCCATGTCTTAATAATGACAGTTGACCATCATTATTACTTGACATTCATCCAACGTATTACATTTAATATCATTTAATTAAATAAACAATATTTTTCTCATGAATCCTGAAAAATAAACTACACGGCATGTATATATAAATATACACGACGTGTACTTTTATTTTTCAGGTTTATTTATTTTCCTCCACCATATTAATTAGACCTTGAGTAATGGCTATTTATTTCTTAAATAAATGTAACTGCATTACTTACTAATAAATATATATATTATTTCGCCCACAATATATTCTCTCGAATAACTAGTGTCAAAATAAATGCGATCATACATCCTTGAATAATTATTAAACCATAATTGGGAATAATCTTTATTCAACTTGTTAAATTAGTATTTAACTGAGATACATGGACACACTTAGTGTGTGACCCTCTAGGCCTCTTTCTCAGTGGAATTAGACTGAGCCTGTCTAAAGTCCAAGGTTAGCGTCTAGAAACACGCCAAGGCACCCATAGAGAAAGAAGTTAACGCCGAAATGACGTGTCACCTCCTATGAACACTTACCGTGTAATATAAACCCTTTGTCTTGATATCTCCAATCAAGCAGGTTGCATGCTAGTTCCATCAACCCATGTGCTTGATTATTCTTTCTTTGAATTCCCAGAATTGAACTTTCCCATACCTTACCATGGCCATGGATTTATTTAGGCTGTATCAATTCCATCAAAGGGCCTGAGATATCTACTTCCGTTATGGAACGGAAGGGACAAATCCTTTCTCGGATTATCTATTAATGCGGTATTACTCGTGACGCACCCAACGTATCCTACCTCGCTGCGAATAGTGTGTCGTCACAGTTTTCATCAATACATCTAAGTGCACGAGTTGTAATACCCATTAATAATAATCTTAAAGTCTAAGGACCAATACACACGTCCGCAGATAGGAACATCCAATGACACTATGAAATGTGGATTTCTTACTGGCGGGTCTCGTTCTTATAATATCCTCCTGGATATTACCGAGGGCGCACACCATGAGAAGGTGCCTCAAAGTTTTATGAGTCCTCACCCCTAATGACCTGTATTATTTGTGTCCCTCAAATAATATCATCCGGCCATAGAACATACATTCAAGAACAATGTTATGGCACTTCTGGGTTCTCATCATAGCAGGGATCCGCTACGACCCTTTAATGCAACAGTTGTCCTTAGGATATTATCACATGACATGTCATGCAGAAGAACAATCAAGATGTGATAAGGATTTTATTTAATGAATAAAGTATAGAGTAGTTGGTTCTAGACCACCAACTCCAACAGACTCCCACTTGGACTAGAGCCAACTGCTAACAACCTTTAACCCGCTAGCTCTCACATGATATTCATGCTTCTGCTGAGATAGACCTTTAGTCATGGGGTCCGCCACGTTCTCTTCCGCGAACACTCTGCTCACTGCAACTTCACCCCTTTGATAGAAATCCCTCAAGAGGTGATACTTTCGGAGTATGTGCTTTTTTCGTTGATGTGACCTTGGTTATTTTGAAAGAGCCACCGCTGCAGTATTATCACAATACAATGTAATGAGATCTTTACTGCTAGGCACCACATCAAGCTCCTGGACAAAGTTCTGAATCCAGACGGCTTCCTTGGATGCATCAGAAGCCGCTATATACTCGGACTCTGCTGTAGAATTGGTGATAACTGGCTGCTTTGAACTCTTCCAGCTCACAGCTCCTCCATTGAGACAGAAAACATATCCAGATTGCGACTTCAGATCATTCTGATCTGTTTGAAAACCAGCATCATCATACCCTCTGATGACAAGCTCCTCGTCTCCTCCATACACCAGGAACATATCCTTAGTTCTTCTCAGATATTTAAGGATAGTCTTAACAGCAGTCCAATGCTGTTCTCCTGGATCTTCTTGATATCTGCCTACCATGCTCAGTGAATAGGCAACATCAAGCCTGGTACATAACATGGAATACATGATGGATCCTATAGCCGAAGCGTATGGGATCTTACTCATCCTATCTTTATCCTGTTGTGTCTGGGGACACATTTTCTTAGAAAGATGTAAGCCATGTGACACTGGAACCAATCCCCTCTTGGATTTTTCCATACTAAATCTCTTTAGTATCTGGTCAATGTATGTACCCTGACTTAGTCCAAGCAACCTCTTGGATATATCACGAATGATCTTGATCCCTAGAATGTAGCCTGCTTCTCCTAAGTCCTTCATGGAGAAACACTTGTTCAACCAGTCCTTAACTGACTGTAAGGCTGGTACGTCGTTTCCAATAAGCAATATGTCATAAAAATATACCACTAGGATAACGACCACATTCCCATTAAACCGCTTATAAACACATGGCTCACATTCATTCTTAATGAAACCAAATTCCTTTATGGCTTCATCAAATCAAATGTTCCATGTCCTGGATGCTTGTTTCAATCCATAAATGGATTTCTGCAACTTGAAAACCCGTTTGGATTTACCTGGTGTCACAAACCCTTATGGTTGTTTCATATAGACATCTTCCTGAAGGTTCCCGTTAAGGAATGCTATTTTGACATCCATCTTCCAAATCTCATAGTCATGGTGAGCTGCTATGGAAAGTATGATTCTTATAGATTTAAACATGGCAACTGGCGAGAAGGTTTCATCATAGTCAATTCCTTGACGCTGTCTGAATCCTTTAGCCACTAGCCTTGCTTTATAGGTGCTAACTTGACCTTCCATGTCCAAATTTCTTTTGAATATCCATTTGCATCCAACAGGCTTTACATCAACTGGCTCATCGACCAGAACCCAAAATTGGTTCTAATACATGGAATCCATCTCAGAATTCATAGCTTCTAGCCATCTTGCAGCTTCTGAGCTTTCTACTGCTTCCTTGTAGTAGAGAGGTTCATCATTGTCCAGCAATAATGATTCACCATCCTCGGTGACTAGGAAACCAAATCTCTCTGGTTCCCTTACCTCTCTTGAGCTCCTACGCAGTACTTGTGTTTCAGGAACCTCTTCCACGGGGACCTGTGGAACTTGTTCCTGTACCAACTCCTGTGTATCTTGAGCATCAACTTCATCAAAGTCAATCTTGCTCCCACTATCCTTCTTGAGGATGTGCTCCCTCTCAAGAAAGACGACTTGTCTAGTGACAATAACTTTCTTTTATTGAGGGTTATATAGGTAATATCCTTTCATTTCCTTGGGATATCCTATAAAGATACACTTCGTGCCCCGGGGTGCTAGTTTGTTGCCTGAGAAGGCCTTAACAATCACCTCACATTCCCATACACGTGTGTGCGACAAAGTGGGTTTCCTTCCATTCCATAACTCGGATGGAATTCCATTTTACGCCTTAGTTGGTACTCGGTTTAATGTGTATGCTGCAGTTTGTAATGCATATCCCCAAAAGGATAATGGAAGATCCGCATGACTCATCATCGAACTCACCATGTCCAACAAGGTGCGGTTCCTCCTTTCACTAACACCATTCCACTGTGGTGTATAAGGAGGAGTGAGCTGAGATAGAATTCCAGACTCCAGTAGAAGATCGATGAACTCTTGGTTCAGATATTCTCCACCTCGATCCGATTGAAGCTTCTTTATCTTCTTACCAAGCTGATTCTCTACTTCATTCTTGAATTCCTTAAATTTCTTTAAGGACTCTGACTTATACCTCATTAAGTAGACATAGCCATATCTACTCAAATCATCAGTAAAAGTAATGAAGTAAGAATATCCACCTCTAGCTTTTACTGGAAATGGTCCACACACATCTGTGTGTACCAATCCTAGAAGCTCTGTGGCCCTTTCACCTTGTCCACCAAAAGGCGGCTTGGTCATTTTTCCTTGTAAACAAGCGTGACATCTATCAAGTGGTTTTAGCTCAGTAGAGTCTAAATAGCCATCTTGGTAGAGATTTGTCAAACGCTTCTTGTTCACATGACCAAGGCGGTGATGCCATAACTGGGTGATGTATGAGTCATGTGAGTTCGTTTCGTTATCGATTTCCAACACTTGGTTTTAGTAATTCAATACATACAAACCATTATTTAAATGTTCCATACCATAACATACATTGTTCTTATAAAAGAGACAACCCTTATTTCCGAATTTGAAAACAAATCCATCCATATCCAAACAAGATACAGGAATTATGTTCTTGGTAACACTAGGCACATAATAACAGTTATGTAAAACCAAAATCATCCCAGTCGGAAATGAGAGGTGGTAGTCGCCAATAGCCAACGCAGCCATCCTTGCGCCATTAACATCTCGAAGATCCACCTCTCCTCTGGCAATCTTTCTAAATCTACTTGGTTCCTGCATTTGAATACAGATGTGAGCCCCACAAGCTGTATCTAATACCCAATGTGTAGAAATAGAAATATTGCACTCGATAACAAACGCACCTTTAGCATCCCCATGCTTCTGGGTGCAGTTCCTCTTCCAATGGCCCTGCTTGCCACATACAAAACACACTGCCTCCCATTCCTTGCCCTGCCTCTGGATCTTCCCCTTCTTGGAGGGACGGTGCTCGGGGTCTTCAGACTGTTTATAAGTCTTTGGCCCCTTTGCCTTGTCCTTCCTTTTCTTGTTCACCATAAGGACCGCAGGTTTGTCACGCCCCATGTCCTTATCTACCTAGCAAATCAAGGTCATAAGCTTCAATAGAATCTTCTCATTGCCGCTCATGTTATAGTTGACAATGACGCTAGAGAAGGTCTTGGGCAGTGATGATAGGATGAGATCTGTATGAAACTCATCCGGGAATTTAATCCCTAAGATGTCCAGGCGTTCAATGTAGCCAATAAGCTTGACTACATGAGGCCCAGCTGGCGCAGACTCTCAAAGCTTCGTGGTAAATAAATCATTGGAGATCTCATACCTCTCTTGTCTCGCCTTCTCTTGGTAGAGATCTTTAAGGTGAGACATCATGCTATATGCGTCCATGTTTTCATGTTTCTTTAAGAGCTCATTAGACATGGTCGATAGCATGAAACACTGGACATCTATGGCATCATCCATGTGTTTCATGTAGAGAGATAATTCCTCATCACTATCCTCTTTCCCAGGCGCAACTGGAATAGGCTCTTCCAGCACATATAATTTCCTTTTGTGGTGAAGGACGATGCGTAAACGCCTCTGCCACTCTTGGAAATTGGTGCCGGTGAGAAGGTTTTCCTTCTCGAGTATGGTGCACAATGATATGTTTGAAGTCATTTTCTTGCCGTTTCTAAAAATTAAGATGAGAAAAGGTTTAGTAATTTATTACAAAAATTGAGACAAATAAATAAATTAATACTTATTAGTCTCCCACTATTTTATCGAAATCCAATAGCCCTCACCATTGACTTTAGAATATTCTGTTGCGTGAATATTCTAGTGGAAAGGATCCATATTGCCCTTCGCATTACCCCAACTAGGGTTGGTCAAGAAACTTGAAGGGTTTTAGGTAGGCATTCCAAATTCCAACTGCATTAACTCACAGCTCCTTGATCCGCTGAGTGGACTCCCCAATCCTGAAATCCTTTTTTGGATTTCCTCAACCTTTGCCTCTTGGTCACACCAAGTCCTACTGTGGCAGTCAACCCTTTATGCGAACCAAGTCAAGTCAACCCAAAACCTTGAATTAGAATTCCCCGATAATTGAAAGCACCCCAACTAGGGTTGGTCAAGCACTTAAAACTATGGTTCGATTCTAACCAAGATTATGGAAGGCTATGCCGACTTAATATTTATATTGAGGGATTTTATCCTTATATGTAAATTTCCATTTTATTATCTTTGATTACATGCTTGTTAATATTAAATGGGATATACTTAAGTGATTAACCATGTCTAAGATAATATTTATGTATAAGCCGGTTTTATTTTAGTTCCATCTTGCATGCTCGTTTAATTCATTAATTGTGTGATTGTGACAACACACCCATAATAAATAAACCATGCAACTGACAGAAATAAAATAAATGGTATGATCATGAGCTTTTCTATTGGTTAGTTTATCTAGCGGTTGATAAACTAACCCAAGACCTAGGGGAGAAACACCTTGAACCTTTCGAGTTCGTGTTTACAGCTTTCCAACTGTCTACCTTTGTATCTCCTTGGATTGGTTTCACCATGGCTCCTGACTTGAGCTGCCTCCACTAGCTTGGGAGCTCCATCCATTACATATGCATTTATCTCACACGCAGGTGAGGGGTAAAATGGGTTTTTACATAAAAGAATCCTTGGGCACGCATGCCCTACATATTAATGAGGAGATGGCTCGCAGGACAACAAATTTAATTTAAATAAATAAATTAAAAGAAACCATTCACATACAAAGGTCTCGGTCTAGCTCATGATCATCCATACATGCAACAATACTTATGCATAAATAAAACTAGCATTCAATTCTTTAATCGTTATTGTTTAAGATAAACCACGCTCGAATCAATTAATTTTCTTTTATTAATCAATCCTTTTATCTTAAATCCCTTTTCTGAATTTCCTTGAGATTCTCATCCATCATAATTTTAAACAAATAAATTCATTTAAAATTATCCTTGTACGTAACTTGTAACTTGGAGGCAACCCGGTGAATTCCCATTTATTACGCAGATGTTAAATTAAACACATATATATAAAACACCTATCACGTGTTGTGCCTCAGCTTTATGCCTGCACCATGGTACACGTCTCAAGGGTTTGTATAATATAATAATAAATTTTAATAAATATGCGTAATTTGGGTGAGTACACGTCATGTAGTTCCAACTACACGGCGTGTACTTTTCTTCACCGTCCATCCGAAGTATATGCCCGGGGACAGGGCGTGTTAATGTACTTCAGAAATTTTTGGAGTACACGACATGTATAGTGGGACACACGCCATGTAATTTCTGCGTTACACGGTTTCCAGCCGGGCAGGCCGTGTATGGAGTACACGACCCAACCCTATCCCGAAGGGACTACACACCGTGTTCATTGGACCACACGGCGTGTATTCCGGAAACCGTGTGCCACCTGTTTCTGGTCAACAAACGGTGTCTTAAATTCTTAGAAAGAATCCAATACACGTCCTGATTTGACGGATTAGTCAATGCATTGAACCTAGACTACACGGTGTGTACTTCCGAATACATGCCGTGTATTCTGGTGTTATATGGCCAGAAACGTTTGGCTGCTCCGGATGAGTTCCTCTATTTTATTTTAATCAAAATTAAAAGAAAAATTCGTTTCTGTGAGGTGAACGAGAAACGAGGGAGGAGGAATATATCTCGATATTAATATTTCCATAATGATTAAACTTGAATTGAAATAACTAAATTATTAAATTCGTAAATTACCAACGAAAAACTAAATAATTATAATCAACGATATGACCGCCCTGATACCACTTGAAGGTTCCGGGTGCAGCGGAAGCGCGTTGGAGGGTTTGACCAACTTTAATTTTAGCGTTAAACGACATTTAATCTGAGATCCGTCACGATATAAAATGCCAGATCTTCGGAATAGAACGAAGAACGAAAAAGAAAAGAAGAGACTCGGAACCCTTGAGATAGGATCTTCATATGTTGGTTATAATTAATTTAATTAATTCATAAGAATTACCTAAATGGAATTCTTTCTTCATTGGTGTCTCCGGTCACGATCCTGTGATCCGTCGTTGCGTCGGAGAATCCAAGTGTAGGATTCCTCTAGCGGTGATCCAAACGTGTGCCACGTATCTCTAGACGTTGCCGAAGGGAACTCCGGGTGCTAGCACGGAAGATCCTTCGCTTGCGATGTCCGTCTTCGATCGCCTTGATCCGGTGGAGGATCTTGCTTTCGTAACTTGAAAGCGTTCTTGGTGGAAAGGGAATTCTCTCTTGGATTGAGAGTATTTCCAATCCTTTGTGCACAACCAAAAAAATGTCTAACCTTTTTTAGAATAATGTAATTAGGATTTATAATACCTAGAATAATAAAATAAATTAATTGCTCATAAGCATTTAATCATTTCATTTAATTCTTAGTAATACCCCATGTCTTAATAATGACAGTTGACCATCATTATTACTTGACATGCGTCCAACATACTACATTTAATATCATTTAATTAAATAAACAATATTTTTCTCATGAATCCCGAAAAATAAACTACACGGCGTGTATATATAAATATACACGGCGTGTACTTTTACTTTTCAGTTTTATTTATTTTCCTCCACCATATTTATTAGACCTTGAGTAATGTCTATTTATTTCTTAAATAAATGTAACTTCATTACTCGCTAATAAATATATATATTATTTCTCCCATAATATATTCTCTCGAATAACTATTGTCGAAATAAATGCGATCATACATCCTTGAATAATTATTAAACCACAATCGGGAATAATCTTTATTCAACTTGTTAAATTAATATTTAACTGAGATACATGGACACACTTAGTGTGTGACCCTCTAGGCCTCTTTCTCAGTGGCATTAGGATGAGCCTGCCTAAAGTCCAAGGTTAGCGTCTAGAAACACGCCAAGGAACCCATAGAGAAATAAGTTAACGCCGCAATGACGTGTCACCTCCTACGAACGCTTACCATGTAATACAAACCCTTTGTCTCGATATCTCCAATCAAGCGGGTTGCATGCTAGTTCCATCAACCCATGTGCTTGATTATTCTTTCTTTGACTTCCCGAAATTGAACTTGCCCATACCTTACCATGGCCATGGATTTATTTAGGCTGTATCAATTCCATCAAAGGTCCTGAGATATCTACTTCCGTTATGGAACGGAAGGGACAAATCCTTTCTCTCATTATCTATTAATGCGGTATTACTCGTGACGCACCCAACGTATCCTACCTTGCTGAGAACAGTGTGTCATCACAGTTTTCGTCAATATATCTAAGTGCGCGAGTTGTAATACCCATTAATAATAATCTTAAAGTCTAAGGACCAATACACACGTCCGCAGATAGGAACATCCAATGACACTATGAAATGTGGATTTCCTACTGGCGGGTCTCGTTCTCATAATATCCTCATGGATATTACCAAGGGCGCACACCATGAGAAGGTTCCTCAAAGTTTTATGAGTCCTCACCCCTAATGACCTGTATTATTTGTGTCCCTCAAATAATATCATCTGTCCATAGAATATACATTCAAGAATAGTGTTATGACACTTCCGGGTTCTCATCATAGTAGGGATCCGCTATGACCCTTTAATGCAACAGTTGTCCTTAGGACATTATCACATGACATGTCACGCAAAAGAACAATCAATATGTGATAAGGCTTTTTATTTAATGAATAAAGTACAAAGTAGTTGGTTCTAGACCACCAACTCCAACAAGGTCGATATTAGATAAGACCCTAGCTCTTTAGAGATGGTTGAAGATATCATCTATTCGAGGTAGTGGATATTAGTTCTTGACCATAATCCGATTCAACCTTTTGTAATCTACACATAGATGTAAGGTTCCATCCACCTTATTGGAAAAAAGCACGGGTGAACCCTAAGATAATGTACTGGTCCATATAAAACCTTTTCCCTATAAATCCTCCAACTTCTTCTTGAGCTCCGGAATCCCTGTAGGTGCTATCCTATACAAAGGAATGGACACTGGAGCTACTCCTAGAATAAGCTCAATTGTAAACTCTACCTCTCTCTCAGGAGGTAATCTAGAAAAATTATTGGAAAATATGACCCTAAAATGACCCACTACTGGAGGGAAATCAACTTTTCATAAACCCTGATCCTCTATGAAGATATTTTCAATCTGGGCAGTCAATCCACCTAGCCCATGATGCTATGGTCCAAATATACCAAGATGGACATCCCACTCACCATTATGCAGATCACTGCTGCCCTCTGGTGACATAAATGATACCCTATAGTGATAGTAGTATACAAAAGCATGATACTGAATCAACCAATTCATCCCAAGAATGAAATCAAATCCTATCATCTCGAGAATGAAGTGGTTCCATAAGAAAGGGTAACTTCATACCTCAAGGGGACATCCCCTACACTAGATCTGGCACAAATCCTTTTCCACTCGAAGTTGGTGTAAAGGTACTACATAAATGCTGAAGATGCCCCATATGGCCAAAATCCTGTCAATCCATTGGGTATCTATCATAATGAGTCTTCAGGTGCCCCCGTCATCCACATTGATGACACACTTTGGAGCTATTGATATGGGAACTCTGGTTGTCACTTCCAGGATGAGAAACCTCAAGAGAATGCTTCCTTCCACTGGAAGAACTACTGGCCTGATGCGACATTGGTCCTCTATGCCTAGTACTATTGTCATCTCTTAGGTTACGCTCAGTGATAAGAGCCTGATTGACTATTTCAGAAAAGGTAGGAAGGTGAAATACATTCACCTATATATGGATGGCATACTAGAGCCCATCCTCGAATCATCTAGCACTTGAAATCTCATCACCGGATAGAAGTGGTGTAAAGAACTTGAACTCCATGAAATGCATTGAATATTCCATAACTAACATAGAAACCTACTTGAGATTCATGAAATCTCTAGCTCTATCATCTCTCAGCATCTAAGGAAAGAACTAATCATAGAAGGCAGTATGGAAATCAACCCATAACATGCCCTGATGACGATCGGATTGGGCAATCACATCCCACCAGCGCTTGGAAGAATCCTAAAGCATGTATGGGGAAAGCTTGAACCTTCTCTCTAGAAGCATATCCAGATGATCAAAGATATATAGGGTGTCTTCTATCCAAGTCTCAGCAGCCTATAGACTACCATCCTCTAAAAAGGTAGGATGCTGCTGCTGTTGGAACTCACAAGTCAGGTTAGCCATTGTAGGTGCAAGGCATGGAGAACCATGCATGGACTACATCAGATTTAGGAAACTATCACAAGCTTGGGCATCAGTTCCCATATTAGGTACAATAGGGGGTGCCTCAAGTGGCACTCCTAGAGGTAAGAGTGGTGGCCTAGGGCCCACCATATCTAGAGCATAGTCATCACCACCCTCTTGGAATACAATACAAGGATGTCAGGGAGAAATTGGTATACAAATGCCAAGAAAACGCCTTAAGATCAATAAGAAATATAACATAACCAGAAGAAACTGAATGTAATAAAACTCACTACCCAAGGCATACTACCCCAACTACCCTTTTAGATGGCCAGGTATCATTAAGTTCTCAAGTATAAGTTTCATTTCATTTTACATTAAATTTACAGGTTCACTCCTTTACCTTTCATAAACATGACAAGGGAGATAAGGATATGAAACCAATTGCTTTTAGATATCATGATTCACTTTTTAATAGATAACCATTCCTGGTGAATCAGTGCCCATACACCTTATCATTGGAAATGAAACCCATTTATTTATAGCATAATGGCCTGACTCAATAAATTACTCATCCCAACCCACGAGGGCTCATACACCTCATGAATTGAGACAATAAATCACTCAATCATGACCAATAATAATACAATAATAAGTTAACTATCACAACATCACTCAATAATCACAGGCATATCAAGTAATAAAAAATAGTGAAATTCACCTATATGGCATGGTGATATGAATGACATGTGAATTCTAGGTGCCTATAATGATGCATGTGATAATACTCCCTGCCCTCCTATCATCAGGCTAAGGATAAAAGAAAATACTCAAATAGAGTAATAATCAACAATACCACACAACATGTGCATCACCCAATGATGAAATAATGTCAACTATAATAGAAAAAACAGAACAACAATTATAATTTAGGCAACTCGAATTTTACCCCGAACATGGGTTCACGACACCCAAGAACGACTTATGACCAAGTTCACAAAGTTCCTAATCTCAAATATATTGTCTCTAAATAGTAAAGTAAGAAAGGAAACTCCTCTAATATCACTTTGTGGCATCCTAGACCCGAAATCCACTTAATGGGTTTCTTGAACCTAGTGGGCCACATGGCCTCAAGCATATCTCCCCCAAAACCAGAGGCTTTTGACTAGCAGCGAGGGTCTAGGGTGTGTCCGTGAGGAGACTATTCCCTCATTACCAAAGTGTATCATAATAGATAAATATGAATATAGGTAAATAGTGGAAGCAATATAAGTAAACATAAGGCACAACATAAAATAGATACAATAGTAACAAAAACTGAAATAACTGTAATAACATACAAGAATAAAAAAACTGATGATGATATGTCATGTCACTAGAAAACTAGAAAACATGGATACAAGACAGAAGACATAACATGTTTCACAAAGTATAAAGCAAATTAAAGACTATCTCAAGCATCCTGAGCTCTGTCTTGGTCATTTGCTATCAAGATCCATCCTAAACAGCAAGCAATCAAGTGTTTGAAGTCATATTATTCCCTTTATCAACACCTACATTATTGTAATCTACTCTAGGTACTAAATGGAACCTGGAGAGGGTGTGAGATAAATCTCAGTGGGCCACCAACAACAGTGTCTATAACATCTGACCCATGTAATGGAAATGTAACCGTGTTCAAGCATGCATATATAAAGTAAAGTAGTGAAATGTAACTAAATACCCAAGTACCTGATTCAGCCCTCGGTTGATGTTTGAACATAACCAATCCATTAATTGATTATTACCAGTTTATAAATGAGTCACATGTTAACAATAGTGAAGGTTCTAAGTTGTGACAAGGCAACTTGTAATGAAATTTAATAATGAAGTTACAAGGTAATAACCAAGGCAACATAGACCTCAAGGGTCACCAAATTAGTAATAACTATAGCCTGGCTAAGGGTAAGAGTGTAATCCAAGGAACATATTCCAAGGAATTTCACAATAAGGTGCCTACCGAATCTAAGGTGATCATCCAAGATAAAATAGGGATAAACCAAGATAGGTCCCTATAGGCTATAACCATGGCACCTACTTTTCAATGCTGGATCTAAGGAGTGTATCCAAGTAATCCTTTAATACTATGTGAGGGATCCTATGGTGTCATACCAGGCATCCAAGAATAGAAAAGGATCAGGATCTAGGTGGGTCTCAACCTAAGCAAGCAATATCCTTGAATCAGAATGGGGTTCCCGAGTGCTCATGGAATTCCCCAATAAGAATCCAAAATGATCTCAAGTCAGGCCATTCCTGTTTAATTATGAAGTCATGTAATATTTAATTTTGTTCAAGCCTTGTCTTTAATTAGTGTGAAAAGCTCAAGTAGCATGAAACCTTTATTAATTCCATTAAAGTCATATTCAATTATTAACGTTCATTTTTATACCTTCCATTAATGTGTTAAGGGGTTCTACAGACATGCAACCTATATTTCATTCACATTTAATATGGTCAAGTCATATACTCAATGTACTTTCCAATTTAACTTTCACATTTAATTATAAATTTGAAGCACTTATCTTAGGAGGGTCAAATTGTGAGCATACATGATACTTTCCATTACACAATTCAAAATATAAATCAATCCATTTAATATATAAAAGCATACCCTCAGAAGGGTGAAGCCAAGTCACACTTGAATGGTGGATCAAACATGTCAAATACTAAATACCCAATTATGGCATAAAATCCTACATGGGATGGATGGAGTTGTGGGCATAACCACCAACAATAAATCACATATATGGAAAGATAATAACCATATGGTTCTAATTATTATAATCATGACATATAAATTCTATAAACGACACCTGATGAAATCAGTGGGGCCCACACGACAATTCCAAAATCAATGAACTTGGGGGATGAGTTATAGTCCACACACATTAGGCTTGTACGAATATCCTCCTCTAGTATCAGCCCTTGATTTGGATTATAACTGATTAGATCTAAGAAAATAGGAAAACACTCATACCTTGATAACTAGGTTGAGAGAAAGAGAGGAGAAGAACGACTAAAAAGGACCTGAGTACTTACCATTACGCATCCAACATGATAAAAGGAAGCTCGATTGGATCCTAGATGAAGGATATCTTTCAATCCCTAAATTTTTCCTTAAAAAATCTTCAAAATGAGATCCATGGAGGTAAATCCCACTGAAAATCATATTAGGAAATAAGAGATGTCTTAATTAGATCATTAAGGAAAAAATAGACATTTTACCCAGAAAAATAGCCCGTGCACAGTTTTTCCACACAATTTGAGAAACTATATGCAAACCATGCATGGGTATCTGGGAATAAAGGTAACTTACATGGTTAGGTTTCACAACTTTTCAATAACCGTGCGATATGGTTCTACCCAAAATAGACAATCTGTACGGTTTGGAAAACTGTGCGCTAACTTGCGCCAACCGTGCGACATGGACAATTTCCCAAAAATATGTGTTCTGGGCTCTGAAAAAGCTCCAGACACCCCTAAGAAATTTTTTAACTCATTAGGAATCCATATTAGGCCCAAAATAAATAATTAGACCAAAATTTAAAGGATTCATACCTGAGTAAAAAACCAGGTTCTTACATCATTTGACATAGTTCAAGGTCGTATGATAGGACTACACTATTCAGTTTAATGCCATGCGATATGGACATAAATACAAGTCTTTATCCTTGATAATATTTCTTATATATCATATTAAGATGAGAATAAAAGTCTACATAGTTCATGTTATAGGTGTCTTCTTTGTAAAAGGTGTGACAACAAAGGTCCTGAACGAGACTTCTGCATTTAAAGTTTCCTTGAACTGCTTCATCAGAAACACAACCCTTTGAGTAAATATGAGATGTAATTGAGCTTACATCCCAAATAAGGGACCATATTGGGGGTATACACATCATGATATTGGTAAAATCATCATTTGTATCCATACCCACGTGAGTCATGATCGGTGTGAGAAATAAGAGATATCGGGATATTGGACGCACCACATGAGAGAAAATTTTTATGGGGATTACACATTAAGGTTACCCTTAGAGAGATATGATTATTAGTCTCATGGAGAATGTGGTATGGAGATCAGGCCTTAGGAATACATCCTACGTATCCTGTTTACAACATGAATTAAATTCCTCGTAGTTTAATTAGTCACTAACTCACTGATGGGTTTGAGGTTCTTGAGGGATTGGACGGGGGATTACACTTAAGAGGATGCCTATATATAAGCCCAATTATCATCCGTTAATAAACAAGGAAGTATGATAGACTCATATAGGATAGTTCAGGTTCCATGAGTTAGATTGTTTGAGATATGGAGGGACTTACATCAAGGTGGATGACCATTGGGACTCAAGCCTTAGGAATGCGTCATATGTATCCTGTTTGGACAAGTATCAGATTTCTCATAGTTTAGATGAATCCAAGCCTACTGATAGTTTGGTATTGTGGATTACACTTGATGGTATTATTATTATCACCGATGTTTGGTAAAGTTATGGAATTATACCTAAATTGATGCCCATGTTACATATTCATTCTCTATCCTATCACAGATAAAGATACATGATGACCATAAAGGTCTGTCAAATATGTTTGGTACGATATGTCGACTCTTTCGAGAGAATTCTATGGATAGGTTTTGATGAGTTCTTAAACATAACCCATTAAAGACACTACCCTTATAAAGGGGGTACTCAGCTGAAGGTTCATGGATGAGGGTTTACATGGTGCATATCCAAGTGTGTCTGTCAGACAAGGTTGACATGTCCTAGGGTGTCTTCCTAACATGTTCTTGGTTCTTCGCATGATCAAAACTCACATGTCCAAGGTGGTTCACATGATCAAAGCTAACTTTTCCAAGGTGCTTCACATGATCCATGTTGGAATGTCCAAGGTTATTTGCATGATCAAAGACGACATGTCTAGGGTGCTTTTCATGATCAAAGCTAACATGTCCAAGGATCTTTGCATGATTAAAGAAGAAATATCCAAGTAACTTCACAAGATCAAAGCAAACATGTCCAAGGTTCTTCACATGATCAAAGAAACCATGCCCAAGGTGCTTCATGTGATCGAATATGACATGTCCAAGGCCTTTTGTGTGATCAAGGCCAACATGTAAAGGGCCTTTAACGTGATCAAGAATGACATGTCTAGGTCTACATGAGGGCATCACGTGACAAGATATTAGTCATGTGATTTTGGGATCTTAAGAGATTTACACTACAGGATATCAAGAACATTTCCATGACCATGCACAATACAAAGAACATACATCCAAGGGTTGAATTTTCATGTCCAAGGGGATCATGACATGCCCGCATTGGAAATGTTTTACATGTCAGGAGGAGTTCATGAATGAGGGTTCATGTCAAGGGAACACATCCTAGGGTTTTCATGGAAAAGGGGAGTTCATTTCCATGGGGCAACATGCATGTCATGGCTGCATGTCATAGAGTATTCACATGACAAGGGTGTATGTGATCACAAGATCCTAATGGAGTCATGCGATTGGGTTATGTGAACCAGTCCAATGGTTTCATATCAAAGCTCCATAAATGCACCACTCATCAGAGGCTCGCATGAGGGAATCACATGATGTTCATATCATCATGCGATCACATAACCACAAAGGGATCATGTGAGGGGTTCTCGCATCAGGCTCTTAAGATTAGTTGGAGGATTTATCTGAATATAGTATCCCACTATTCTCTTATGATACACTCTTGTACATCTATTTTTCTTCCACTAAATATCATGTTTCACTAACTCCACCACTTTTTAAAGGGGGGGGGCAGGGGTTTATATAGGAAAAAATAGCCTATATTTCTGCTGCTTTTCACAGTGAAGGCACCATGTGCACTGGATTGAGGTGGTGGGGAGATTTTTATGATTGAAATCACATGACATATAAGCAATAACATGATAAAATGACTAAAAACTATCGATACTTTTCATGGAAGATTCAGGGACTTCACATGATCACTTTTTGTTCATATGATGCTTGATAGCTTTTCATGATGTGCTTTAGATGATCATGTGACAGTTTTCTAGATAATCACTAAGTGTTTCATGTGATTGATTTGGAGGCTTTGTTTGATCATGTGGCATGTCAATGGAAAACCACAAAAAATCCTTGAAGGATTCACATGAGAAAAATAAAAAATGAAAAAGGAGGAAGCCTCTTGCAAAGGAAACATATGTCGTTTTCATGAAAACCCACATGATGTTAGTAATGCTTCACATGAGCATCATATTTTGATCACATGACACTTATAAATTATTATGATGGATTCATGAAGTTTTCATGATTTCCTCCATGTGATGGCTCTGTTATTCGAAACACTGCATGCATGATGTCAAGCATGTTTTTTGGATTTTATATCCTTTATGCAATGGGGTAGAGGATAACCAAAGATTAAACACTTGACAACCAATGGTGTCTTCATGAGATATTTGATGGTCACGTGATTCATAGTGCTTCACATGAAAACTTTATATGATAGCTCATAGTTTCATAATCTATAAAACATCACATGACCGAATACATTCATGTGACGGGTGTTGTTCTTCGAATAATGGAATGTATGCAAGAAACAGTCATATGCATGGAATCAAGCATGATCTAAATTTTATGGGATATATTGCTGGATATGTTTTTCATGGAGGACATCGAGTGATGGAGTTGATGTCAAGTGTCTTAGGCTTGAACTAGTGGCATCAGTGTGTGTAATAGAAGGGTGGAGAATGAAGATGATCGTGCGAGGCGATTAGACAATCAAGATTAATCAGATCAGATGAAATACATTATATACATAGGTTTTAATGGAGGGATAATAGTTTCATTCCTAGTTCTAGTTCCACATCAATTTTTCACTGGAATGATGAGCGCTTAATAACTTATCTTTGATCCTTTGTTCGCCAAAAGAAAGTACTGGGATCCATTCCTAACAATCATTGGAACTAACCCATGTCAACACTATCCAATGTTCTTCCAACCCACAATGTAACTCTTCTCCTCTAAAGTGTGCACATGTGTGTGCACCCACCCATTCTGATGTGCGCTGGCCACCTTTTCTGGCTCTTGGGTGTGGTTGAGGTAGCTCCTACATGATCCCTAGTTGAGATGGAAAATGGGGTATCCATTTCTGGCCTATTTTTTTTTATTTTGTTATGCAGTGGTGGTGATGATTTGTTAGTGGTTTCAGAACTGTGGAGACAGTTCTATTTTTGCACTTCTGTTATGGTGTTTGAGCTTGCTGAGGTGATGTTGGTGGTTCGTTCTCACCGATGCTGTTGGTTTTGTGGTGGTGATAATGAATGGTGGCGATCTACGGAGGAGGTTCTGGCGACGACGCTTTCGATGGTCTCGCCGATGACCGTTAGTGATGGCTGTGCGTGATGTTCTTTAATGGCGATGCAGTGATGGCGTTCGACCTGTAGTGATGGCGATGCAGTGATGGAGATGTGTGATGATGTGTACAAGACTTGAGGTGTGGCGCGTGGTGTTTGATGGATGTGGTTTTTTTGAATTTGATTCTTGAAATATGGATTTTGGGGATTGTTTGTACGGGTACCGAGAACCCATAAACCAGCTTTTGAAAATGAAAAGAAAAGATTTCCCACGGTAAGTGACTGTTATAACCTGGCCATTAAAATAGTGGGAATGAAAAATATTAACCACATTATGAAATTTATATATGTAATAATTTTTTTTGAAATTCATAGAAAATATTTTATAGGCATAAGATAATAATGAATCCAATTTTACACATTAAAATGCTATATTTTTCTAAAGGCAGTTTTACCACCTTTTAACGAGAAACTTATTTTAAAACTAAATTTTGAAACTTTTTAAAATTATATTTGACAATATAAAATTTATTTTTTAAATTGGAATATCAAAATTTAATTTTGTTTAATTTTTGTTATTTTTATGATACGTTTCATTTTTTATGAATAGTGAAAAAATACTACTACTCAATGTGAAAATTTTTATTAATAAAGACAAAAGCAAGACCAACCAACCAAAGCATCCGAGGCAGAGAAGGCCTATGAGGGACTGAAGTAATGAAGGCCCAAAGAATATCCCCTAATCAAATTGACCCCCTCTGGAGACAAGCTATTCAAATCATGCAGAAGGATTGGAATAGGCCCATGAACTGTAATCGATTCCAGGTAGTCGGCAACATGGTTGCCCTCGCGCCGGGAGTGCATCACTTTGGTGTTGTTTCCGAGCAAGCTCCGACACTTTCTGATGATGTATAGGATTAACCATGGAGTGGAACCGATGCCACACAGGGCATTATGGAGGAGCAGCGAATTAGTTTCAACAATGGACAGCTCTAGCCTCTTCTGCTGGCATAACCTGAGGCCATGAAGCATCGCCTTGGCTTTATCTTTAAGGGATGAACCGCAACCCATGCGTCCAAGAAAATCCAGGAAAACAGAGCCGACAGGATCACGGATGACCCCTCCTCTGTGAAGAACTCCCGAGGCATAGGATCCATCGGTATTAAGCTTCAGGCCCTTGGAGGGAGGGGACCAGGAGACCTAAAGGCCTCTGTTCAAACCAGTATTAGGAAGGGTACAAGGGTGAGGCACTTGATGTTTTTGAAGGGTAGGTGCCTACCGCCAGTTGGAGAAGAGGCTTTCCATATCAAGGAGGAGGTTCTTCATACTGAAAATAATGGATCTGCCCGAAGCATGGCCTTCCTCATGCTTACAATTGTTTATCACCTTCCAAATACACCAGCAATCTGCATGCAGGACCATCATGCGAACCAGCCTCTCCATAACCTTCTCGCCCGCGACGTGGTAACACCTCTCGAAGAAATCCAAGTCCACCATGTTCTGGTTAGGAAGAGCGGTGAAGTCTCCAAAATAATTCCAAACAGTGCTTTCCCATTCACCTTCAAAGAAGAGGTGAGTCACCGACTCCTCCCTATATCGACTGCAGCAAGGGCATCTTGAGGCCAGAGGGATGCTGAAACCCTTGATATTATCATCCGTTGGAATATATTTATTCCTAATCCTCCAAGTGAGAATGCTGTACTTCGCTGTAATTCCTCGGGGCCATATAGACTCCTTCAAGCGGTCCGACTGGACCTGCGTCACATGGGAGTGCCAGAAATCTTTTGCTGAGAAATACCCTGAGGCAGAGGGAGTAAAGACGCATTTTTCCATCTCCGTACTTAGATCAATGAGATTGAAAACCTCTTGTTGATCCTCATCCAAGACAGCCTTGATAAAAGAAGGGTAGCAGCTGGCCTCCCTAAAGGAGATATCGGCAGCTGGACATCCCGGGAAAACAAGAGGGGTTCCGACCCAGTTGTGGTGCCAAAAGGAGATGTCCCCCTTTCCTATGATCCAATGGAAATGGGGTTTGATGGCCGTTATCATAGGGGAGATCACATACCATAGTGGGGAGGCTTGGCTCTCGGATTGGGTCTAAATTCCAAAATGGGAATTGCGTATAGTAGACCCCCAGAGCATGCGTTGTTCAAGCACTTCCCATGCAATTTTGCCATGCATGCATGCCAGGGTATCTGTGAGGCTACGAACGTTGATTCCTCCTTCCCCCGCCGGACGTGCCACCTTGCGCCAGGAGGCCTAGTGCCACCTCCCTTCCGCGGTAGGATCCCAAATGAATCTGTCCAGAAGCTTCTCAATTCTGTTAATTATACCTTTTGGAACTTTTATGGCTGAGAGAGCATGAATCGGTGTGGCAATTAGGACGCTGTTATCCATTGCTATCCGACCCCCGGAGGACAAATATCTGTTCTTCTAGTTGAGAATTCGGTCCGTGATTCTGCTGGTCAGGAAACCCAAGTCCCTAATCTAGATCCTACTTGAGGAAAAAGGATCCCCCAATTACTCTAAGGGAAAGGAACCTCTTTTCATGTCAAGGATCTACTGCACAGAGGAGATCCGACCAGGCAAGCATCTACTGAAAATGAAGAAGTCTCTCTTGGCCTTGTTGATGACCTGACCGCTCCAGTGACAATACCCTGCCATCAACTTGTTTAAGGCTCTTAGATATCTCTTGTTGGCATTCATGAAAATTAAGGTATCGTCCACGAACATAAGGTGGGAAATGGAGGGATAACTCTGGCGTCTGAGAAAAGGCTGGATCAAACCATTGTTGATGCTCCTATGCATGAGGCAGCTAAGGACATCCTGGGCTATGATAAAGAGGCTTGGAGAAATGGGGTCACCTTACCTGAGGCCACGAATGGACTTGAAGAAACCGTATCTCTTCCCCATGAAGGTGACTTCCATCCATGCAAATCTGAAGCATCTAAACAAGAGATCAATGTTCCAAGAGGAGAATCCCATACCTGCCAACACATTATTAATGAAGCCCCACTCAACACGGTCGTAAGCTTTGTTCATGTCCAGCTTAATGGCTATGTTAGATCCATGGGTCTTGAGGTTGATATCACAGATCATTTCTTAAGCCAGAGCGATAACACCCTGGATTGAGCGCCCCTTCACAAACCCATGCTACTCTAAGGAGATCCAACAGGGAAGATGAACAGAGAGTCTGTTGTTGATTAAGCTGGCCAGAATCTTGTAAGGGAAGTTGCAGAGACTCACTGGTCGGTAGTGCGAGAGGGAAGAAGGATTCTTAATTTTGGGAAGGAGGACTATTGTTGTGGCACAAGAAACCCGAGGCAATACTCTCCCCTGGAAGAAGTCCTAGATGGCAGAGATGATATCCTCTTTTACCATGTCCCACGAGGATCTGAAAAAGGAGCCCGGGAAGTCGTCCGGACTTGGGGTGCTTTCGGGGTTCAGGTTCTTCATAGCCTCATGAATCTCCTCTTCATCCGATATTATTTTGAGGCTATCATTTTCCCATTGCGAGAGTTTTATAGGGATCACATTAGAAAGATCGATATTCCATTCTGGGTACCCGTTCAGCATTCGGGGATTTTGCCCAGTGAGGAGGTCCCTGAAGAAAGAGTAATCCAGACTACCCACGGTATCTCTGTCATCTGTGTAGGTTCCGTCGTCCAGGAGGATGTTTGGGTTCCCTAAGTTCTTACTCTCCTTGATGCACGTGTGAAAACAGGCCATGTTCTTGTCTCCCTCTTTGATCCATTTTATCCTGGATTTTTCGCATGCCAGACGCTCTTGTCTGAGGATCAAATCCGATAGAGTTTCTTTCTTCTTGGACAGGACTTTGAAGATCTATTCATCCCAAGTATTTTCCAGACTACTCTCAAGACCCTCAACCTCTTTCATGGTAGCGTCGATGTCTCCGTCAATGGGGGGGGAGCCCTTTCTCCCACACTTGTAACTTTATCTTGAGTGTTCTCACCAGATCGTGGAACCTCGGGTAGCTGGACCAATATAGATAAAACCGAAATCTGTCCTGAGGGTGCCGCCCTATGGACAAAGAGACCAAGAGAGGAGAATGGTCTGATAAACCATGAACAAGATGGCTTACCTTTGAGTTAGGGTAGGTAGAGATGGCTTGCATGTTTTCCAGACAACAGTCCAGGCAACTCCATGAGCGGTGGGATCCTTTTTGGTTATTGCACCAGGTGAAACGATCACTAGAGAATCCTAGATCATTGAGACCTTTCCCTGCCATGAACTGTTTGAAGTCCTGGCCAGCACTTCTATTGAAGGGACCCCTTCCTTTATTCTTGTATGGACCGACAATTACATTGAAATCCCCCCCAACTATCCATGGGAGGTTGTCAGGATGAAAGGAGTTAAGTTCTTTCCACAGAGCTTCCCGTTGGTCAGTGTCACAACTTCCATAGATGAAGGATATAAAAATAGAAGTGTCATCACGTGACACGTTTTTAGTGATGAATTGATCGCCTGCTTGAACCAGATCAATAGAGAGGTCCCTGTGCCAGAAAATCTAGATGTTCTTGTTAATGTAATCAACATGCATGGAGTTTTGCAGCTTGATTATCCTGGAGAAATCATGTAGCTTGTTGGAGTTTTGCTTATGCTCAAGGATAGAAACAAGAGAGGCCTTGTGTTTCTTGATTTCAATGGCAAGGAAGTCCGGCTTAACCGGGTCACCTAATCCCCGAGCATTTTATATGATCAGGGATATCATTGGATGAACAAAGTTCTGGCTTTGGCTCCAGAACACTTGGCCTTCTTGAGGTGGGAGGATGAGAACTCCTTTTGAAGCTTTGATCTTGATCTAGTGAAAACACCACCATCCTTGGAGCCCATCGAGGACCCAGGAAGGAGCGGTCCATAGGGGGGGGGGGAATGGGTTGAGCTTCTTCCGATGGAAGAAACCCCGACAGCCCGGCCATGGCCATTGGGTCTCAAGCTTGGGGAACCTGCTGGTGGGCTCGAAGGAGAGGCAGGAGCAGGGAATGGGGGAAGCTCTCCAATGGGTTCAGGCTGGAAGGGGAGGGAGGACCTGAGGAGCCAAGGAAGAGGGGAGGTCCACGAGGGGAGACCTCTTGGGGGGAAAGGCCAGAACATGGGGATCTAGGAGGATCCTGGGGGCCATCAGGAAGAGAGGGGGGTGAGGGTAGGACCAACTGACCTGCGGGGGAAAAGGAGCAACAGGTCATTATCTCTGATAGGCGAGGCCCCTTAAACAAAAGGTTGCGTAAGAGGGAAAGAAGATCCAGACCGGGGTGGAGGGAAAATGAGTAGGTATGGGAAAAAGGGGACAGGACTGAGCACCTTAGCGGGGCAACATACAACGGTGTTGGAGGAAGCTCAGGAGCGGGAAGGGGGGCACTAGGAGGAAGCGCCACAGGGGGAAATGCGCACTGATCCTACTCCAAAGGGGGGGGGGGAACGATGGGGGAATGAGGCCGGCTGCCTGGCTTGGGTATGAGAGATCGGGGGAGTGGGACGGCTGGCGCTGCGACACTTCCTACTACACACCTGGAGCAAGTTCCCTTGAAGCAGACAATGAGGGCAGTACCTTGAGAAGATTGGGTAGACGATGTCTTGGATCCAGGGGGGAGTCCTGCACCTTAAGAGAGAGGCGGTCGGGTGGGGGAAGTGTCAGGTCCATCTCCACACATAGGTGAGCTGTTGACACATCAACACATCCCTTAGTCCTTTCATCCGAACAGAGAAACCCACCAAGGGAGTCTCCAATCGCTTTGAGGAAACCACCATTCTGGAAAGGAAGGGGGAGCCCAGGGAGGGAGATCCAAACCATGGAGAGAGGACTTTCCTTGCCCCTATGGACCTCCATGGACCAGCGAGTAAGGATGAAATTCCACTGGCCAAGAACTCGGGGTGCCTTACACCACGCGTGAATGAAGTCAACCTCTGTAGAGAAGATTAGGCAAAAGGAGTTCCTTTGGATCGGTGAGATCTGAACCGGGCCTTAGATCCCCCACGAGGAAGCAAAACGTTGGAAGAAACCGAGCGAAGGAGAAGCCAAACCAAACCGGGAAACGAGAGTCCACTTTAGGCACACTTCATCATCCTTAAAGGCCGACACGGGGAAGTCCAGAGAGAGGCAACCACCTTCCCTCGAAGCCTTCGAAACAGGCAGGCCAATCTCCAGGAAGAACACCTAAGATCCACCCGATGAGACGCAGAGAACATCTCTTAAGGATCCTGACTTGGGAACCGCCAGGGGGGGGGAAGAAGGGGGCACACAAGCCGCAGGAGCAGGCATCAGAATTAGGAGAGGGGACAGATCCACCGAGATCTGGGGGCTGAGAGGGCAGGAAGGGGACTTCCGGGGACCTGAGGAGGGGGGGGACCAATGAGGAGCCGGGGTCGAAGCGCGACGGACCAGACGGTGACCAGGAAGGCGGGGACGCAACAGCCAGAAAATTTGAAAACCCTAACGGTGCGTAGGGCGCATATTGGTGGACCATATTCCCTCTTTTAGAACGTTAATATGTGAAAAAATACTACATTTTAATTGAAAACGGTGTTTTAATATAATTTATTTATATAGTTAAATAATATTTTAAATTGGTTTTAAAGTATAAATAGTTCAATTATACATAATTTAATCCAATTTGGGTCATTGAAATCAATTTTACATTGAAATTAGATATAAAAACATTTCAATCTTTTGAGCATTTTTTTACTTTAAAAACCTCTTGTTTCATCCCGTCTTCATGATTAATTTTATATCAATTTATGTAAATTTTGTGAATTTAATTATGAAATAATAATTCCATATTTTCAATAATAAGGTCTAAATTTATTAAATAAGTCCTTTTTATTTTAGGACAATATGAATAGTAAATTTACTAATTTTTATTACCACGGTTAAGGATAAATTGGGAAATTAAGGATAAAAATAATATTATAAATATTATAAAATTACCCTAACACTTGTAATAATTTTATTGAAAGAGTGATTTTCGACCCAAATAATCCTTGGGCCAATATTAAGGCCTTTTAGAGGGACTTGGATGACTTTAAGCATTTTTATAGTATTTTATTTTAAGAAAAGTCAAATATGTCATACTCATATTTTTAATAAGTTTTATTTTTTTAATATATGGTTATTCAGAATATATTTTCAAATATAAATAGTAATTTGAAATATAAAATGTTTATCCTCATCATGGTGATTTATTTTTAATTTATAAGAAATAAATAATTACCTTAAAGGCTTACATAATGATGATATAGTAATTATTTAATTAATGGAAATATCAGATAACAGATATTAAAAATATTAAAATAAATATAATTTGAGATAATTAATGTTATAAAATAATTTTATATATGAATTTTATATTTTAGTTATTTTTTAAAATATTTGGTTCAAAGATATGATGTTGTTGTGATATTTTATAAAAAAATCATGTAATGAATAATATCAAAATTGACATTAATGATATTTTAAAATAAATAATATTTTATTAAATGATATAAAATTCATAAAGATATAAAATTTGGTAAAATTATTTTGATAAGGATATTAATATCATAAATGACCCATTTATGGGTTTTTGGCATTTTAAAGTAAATATATTAACCCTTATGGAGTAAAAACACATGCTGTCATAGTAAGAATTAAAGGCATTAAATAAGAGTTAAAGCCAAAAGATAAGGGCAATAATATGACCTAAAAATATCTAAAAATTATTGGTTTAGAGTATTCTGACCCATAATAATCCTATATTAGAAATTAATTACTTTATATACATTTTTAAATTAAAATTAATTTATATTAATTTAATATCTTTGGAGTTTCTAAAAGTGCCCCTCACCTTAATTATAAAAGGGCACATCCTCCCTCACTTCCTCACACCAATTTGAGCCTTGTAGATCAATCAAAACCTGACCATTTCTCCTAAAAAATACTTATAAAGGTTCTAGAGGTCTTGGTATTCCAAAAATACCAACTCTAGATGATCTAAAGTAAGTCCACTGAAGAAGAGGTAGTTGTTTTACCAACTCATTCAAGTTTATTTCTTCTTATACCCAATTTTCATGTGTTGTTTCCATAATAAAGTAATGACTACAATATTATATATATTATGATATGTTATTATTATTATAGTATAACCATATTCCACGTTTTATCCATCCAAAAAAAATTAAAGCACCACACGTGCATATGTATGACTTACCGTCTGCACGTCGTGGTGGATTTTTTTTTCATCACCACTTTATTTGGATGAGTATAATGATGGAAATAATGGATATAAATAATAAATATTACATGATATTTATTATTTAAAAATTAATATAACATACAATTCCTTACCCTTTCACCATTAAGGTAATGATACCGTCGCTCATGCGTACGTACGACCTACCATCTCCACGACACAGTGCGATTCATTTTCCATGTTCACTATTAAAGAATGATTATAAAAATTTATATAATGAATAAATATGATATCTATGACCTTAATATCATTCGTTATATGATGTAACTATATCCTATTCACAGGAATCATGACTTACATGATGAAACATGCATAGAAAATGAAGCAGTTAACACCCAAAACAAAGATAATAATGAAATATTATTAACAAACAGGTGATACGATAATATAAGAGGGTAATATATGATATAATAAATATGAATATGGTTATGGTATAAATTAATAACATTATTTAAACCATTATACATGAGGTTCATATATATATAAAGGAAATCATACCTAAGGTAAAAGTTATTTCATAATCTCATTATTATTCAGGATTGTTTAAGTTTAAGTCTCCACTGGAGAACATTTTTCTTCCATGTCCATGTTTTATAAAAATTCTTTCAAAAAGTTTTTTAATATTATCATACAAAATTTTAAAGTATTTTTACCCATGTTCTACTTTTTATAAAATGGTTTGTAAGGAATCTTTTTTTTTTGTTTTCCAAATGAGGTATTTTATTACTTTTTCGACAAAAATACAGATGAAATGTTTTTTTAAATTATGAAACATGAGTTTATTTTTCCACCACAATGATGACTTAATGTATTGAATAATCATTTACAAGTTTACTAGTCTCATTTTAATTAATTTTTTTCTTTTAAAATTGCACAACCTTTTAAGTAAATGATTTTAATGTAAATAAAGGGGGAATTTCTCTAAAGAATTTTCAATAATGTTATTAGATTATTTTAATCTATGACAACATAATTTATTGAATTTTATGTTTAATTTAGTTTGATCTATTATGATATCATATACCATATTTTATTAAATGGTTTATGATCATTTTAACTATGGATGTGCTATTTTGATATCATTCACCATATTACTCAGAATGGTTTGTGACTATGTTTAATGATCAAGGAAAGTTATTTAAATTTCATATGCATATGTTGTTTATGTTTCAAATCATTCATAATAGGAATTAATTGGTCTTAGTAAGTTAAGGGTGAGAGTTTCTATAGCCCCTCGATGCATAGGTAGGTTTCATGAGACAAACTAGATTGGTATTTGGCCGAGGCCTTACCCATTTATTCTCAGATGTCTTGGCTGAGGCCTCGAAAGTATATTTTAGATGTCCAACATTATGAATTCCATAATTAAAAGATTAGTTATTGATTTTAATGCAATTATTCAATTATTAAAATTTCCATGGATATGTTATTTAGCTCATTAGATTGTTTATATGGAATTATTTGATCATATTTTATTCTGAACATATTATGATCAGGTTTTGGATTAAATGAAATGTGTTTTAGTTACTTACCTTTCCATAATTATTATTTATGATAGTTTATTCTATATACATACCCCTTCTGACCATTTGATCTCACCCCTTTCTTATGTTTTATTTTTTCCAGGATGCCAAGATATATATTATGACTTATATACAGGGTAAATCTAGGAGACTAATGGTGTTTTCAATGAAGTTTATATGTTGTATTTTATATTTTTAGTCATAATATAAGATTCAAGTATGTATCTAGTTTTCCAAAAGCTACTAAAATATTTGGTCCTTTGGGATATGATCTCTTGTACTTAGTACCAATGTAATAAAGTAACCACCAACTATGGGCTACTGGAGTCTGAGTCTTTATATTTGGTATTAGAGTAAGTTTAGTAGAAACTTTGGAAACTAGATTTAGAAAAATATAGATTAGTAAAACATAACCCTATAAAATACTTTGATAATATTCCCAAAGTAACCAAGCTTATGATTTTGAGATTATTTATACATAAATTTTCAATTTATGTTATATTTTTTACTAGTTAAAATTACACATTATGATTCATAACCTAATCTAGTATATTCCATTATTTATAAATGGTGAATAGTATAGGAATGGAAACCGTATCAACACATGTAATACATTTAGGTATTTACCTCTTATAAAATATAATGATGTTGGAGATGGAGCTATAACTAGTGCTACCTAAATTATAACCATACTGGGACAAATGAACCAGGTTATGAATAGTAACCTTACCCATATGGATCATCCTGATACAAAATGTAGAGGAACAATTTCAAAACACTTCACGATACAACAAAATTCATCATTCAATGGGACTATAAATCCATTAGTTGTTGAGTAATGGATAAGTTCCTTATAGAAGATATTTATTTATTTGGGAAGTAACAAAAGAGGGAATGTTTTCATGGAAGTTTATAATATCTTGAGAGATGCATATCAATGGTGGTAATTGATTCAAAACATGAAGGAGTAAAAAGAAATAACAAACATGGAATGAATAGATTTCAAGGAAATTTTCTTAGAAAAATATTTTCTTTGCGGACAATGAGTGAATATGGAGAGGAAATTTCTGAGTCTGATGAAAAATTAGGATCAAAATGTTTCTAACTTTTTAAGGATAATAAGGAATGCTGAATATTACATACAAAATCCAAAGAGAAAAATTGATTGATTCTTTTATGGGTTAAAACAATTCCTCCGAAGGGCACTGGTTCCCAAACTTTCTCATCATACAAAGATATATCCTCATGTGCTATTAAGAAATAAAAATAATTATCTATGTATTATGAATTTAAGGGAAATAAAGATAAGAATAGTGTGGAATATCAAATTATGTATAAAGGGAAGAAAAAAGGGAATTTTTCAACATACAATACTTGTGGAAGGAAACACCCTGATACCTATTTAAAAGGAAAATGAGTTTTCTTCAATTGTGGTGAGAAAGGCCATTATGATCATGATTTAAAGGTAAATAAATAATCTACCAATGTTAAATAATAAAATTATAAGGGGATGAGAAACTATGAAAATTATTGTCCTAAGCGTCAAGGAAACTTTCTATAGAAAAGGACAAGGGATCAATGCCAAGCTTATACGATCACAACAACTGAGGTTGAACTTCCTAATTATGTGGAGGAATGTGTTTTAATCATCTAATCAAATTTATAAAATGATTTATTTGATTTTGGATCATCAAATCCTTTTATATCTTTCTAGTTTTTCAATAAAAATAAACATTTACCTTTTGATTAAATAAATGAGTTCTCAGTCAAAAACTCCCAAGGGAAATATTATTGTAATAATTATGTGTCAGGAAGTCCCCTTTATGACACATAAACGTGATTTAATTACTAAGATTATCATTATACCTATGGTTTAATTTTATATAATCCTTAGTATGGACTAGATTTCAAAATATTATGTGAAAATTTATTATAAGAAGAAAATTATGATTTGTGAGGAAGATGTAGAATTAATTATCTTTAAAGAAGAAACTTCATCATTTGATTCTTATCTAGAACATCCCCATAAGATCTACTGAATGAAATTCTTATGGAGTAATAGAAAACAATATCTAGGGATACAGAAGGTAATATTAAAATTGAGGATGTACCTATTGTAAAGGAATACATTAATGTATTCTTCGAGGAATTACCTGGACACCCCTAGAGGGTGAAGTAGATATTTATATTGATTTAATATCTAATGAAAGAACAATATCAAATACTCTCTATAGAATGGCCATAGTGGAATTAGAGGAGTTGGGTACAAAAATATTTATTCTTCCTAGTGTTTCTCCATGGGGAGACCATGTTCTCTTTGTTAAGAAGAAAGATGGATCCATGATGTTGTGTATTGATTATAAGGAAATAAATGCTATTAGAATAAAGAAAAAGTATCCTCTGCCTTACATTGATGATTTATTTGATTAACTTAATGGAGAATTTTTTTTCTAATATTTACATTCATTCTGGATATCATCAATTATGAGTAAAGAAGGAAGACATTCTGAACACAACTTTTTAGACGAGGTATGGACATTATGAGTTTTTAGTAATTACATTGATTGAATAATGTACCCTCAGTTTTTATTGATATAATGAATAGATTATTATAGGAATATCTTGATGATTTTGTTGTTGTATTCATTGGTGATATTATGGTGTATTCTAAAATCTATGAGGATGATGATAATCACATGCAGATCATTCTTGAGACTCTCAAAAGGAAAGAGTAATATAGTAAATTTATAAAGTGTGAATTCTAGATTCAGGAAATCTCTTTTCTTGGCCATATTATCTCTAAGTTTGGAATCTCTGTTGATCTTGTAAAGACAAAAAAATCCAAGAATGGTCTGCACTAACGAGCATAACTGAGGTATGTAGTTTCCTTGATTTAGTAGGTTACTATTAATGTTTTTTTTCATAATTTTCCCTCATTGGATATCCTGTTAACCAATCGCATTCGTAAAGGGGTGAATTTTATATGAAAATAAGAATGTTAATAATGTTTTGAAGAATTTAATAGAATATTGGTCAATGCTCTGATCTTGACTTTATCATTGGGAAATGGTGATTTTTTTATTTATAGTGATGCATCAAGAAAATTACTTGGTTGTGTCCTTATTCATAATTATAAAGTTATTTCATATGCATTAAGGAAGTTAAAAACTCATGAAAATAACTATAAAACTCATGATCTTGAGTTAGCAGTTGTAATCTTTGTTTTGAAGATATAGAGACACTATCTCTATGGTGAAAAATGTGATATATATAAAGATAAAACAATTTTCAAATATATATTCTCACAAAAATAACTAAAAATGAGGAAAAGGAGATGGCTTGAGCTACTCAAGTATTATTATTGTTCAATACACTACCACCCAGAGAAGACAAATACAGTAGAAGATGCATTGAGCAGGAAGGATCATGGAGTTCTGAACAAAATGAGGATTGAAATGGATCCTATGTTCAAGGATCTAGTAAATATGGATATGATAATTATTAATGAAGGAAAACATAAATCCTCTATCAAATGGTTTCCAAACCATATTTATAGGAAAATAAAAAAATTTACCAGTCTAATGTTGAGAATTTCCAAAATAAAATTAAAGTTATGAATGATGTAAAATTAGAAGACTTCATATATGAAGATGGTATTTTGAAATTTGGAAATAGATTTGGTGTTCCCTTAACACCTAATCTAAAAAGGGAATTATTATATGATGCACATAGCTTGAATTTCTCTATACACCACGGTAGCACCAAGATGTATAGAGATTTGAAGAAACATTTTTGGTGGGACAATATGAATGAGAAATTGCTAATTATGTGTCAAGATGTTTGGTTTTTTAAAAGGTAAAGGATGAAAGAAAACATCATAGAGGAGTCATGAAACCTCTACCTATACCTATATGGAAACGGTAAGACATTACTATGGACTTTGTCTCTAGATTACCAAATACCCCTAGAAAAATGATGTGATATGGGTTATTGTTGATTGCCTTACCAAATCGACACATTTTCTTAATATAAGAGAAGGTTTACCACTAGTGCTCCTTGTATGGGTCTATATTAATGAAGTTTTAAGACTTCATGGTACACCTATTTCAATTGTGTATGATCACAATCCACAATTTACATCGATATTCTGGAAAAATCTTCCATGGACCTTAATACCAAACTTCATTTGAGCACCACTTATCACCCTCAAATTGATAATCAGTCAGAAAGAACTTTACAAACTTTAAAAGACATGTTTAGGTCCTACTCAATTGACTTTAAAGGTATGTGGGATCAATATTTACCTTTTTTATAATTTTAATATAACAATAACTTCCATTTAAGTATTCAAATGGCGCCATATAAAGTGTTATATGGAAAGAGATGCCATACCCCAACTTGTTGGGATGAAGTTGGTGAAAGGAAACATATAGGCCTAAAACTTATTTAAGAGACCATGTTAAATGTAAATACTATTTAGTATCATATTAAATTAGCTTAAAATAGGCAAAGGAGTTATGCTGACAACTGAAGAAAGGCTATGAAATTTCAAGTAGGAGATCATGTCTTTATGAAAGTATCTATATGGAAGGGTGTCATAAGAATCAGTAAGAAAGGAAAATTAAGACCAAGGTACATCATACCTTTTAAAATCTTTGAATGAATTGGAACTACTGCTTATCATTTATAAATTCCGCATAGCCTTTCTAAAGTACATGATGTGTCCCATATCTCTTCGCTAAGAAAGTACATGCTAGACCCAACACATGTTATCACTTATGAATAAATAGATTTGTAACTTAATTTATCTTACTGTGAAGAACATATCCAGATTTTGGATACTAGAGAACATGTATTGAGGAATCAGATGACTCAGTTGGTAAAGGTACTATGGAAAAATCATAAAATAGAAGAGACGATGTGGGAACCTGAGGAAATTATGATGAAGAACTACCCAAATCTTCTTATGTGGTGATATTTTGGAAATTTAAAGGATATTTTTTTTAAGGATGGAATAATATAACACCCCAAGATTTTATGGTACATTTTCTTTTTAAATAAATTTAATATCTTTTATTGCATGTAAAACCGAGTTTCAAACACACCATAATCTATTAATAAGTGACTATTATAACCTAGCTATTAAAATAGAGAGAATGAATAGTATTAACCAAATTATGAAATTTATATATGTAATAAAATTACTTTACATTCATACAAAATATTTTATAGGAATAATATTAGAATGAATCCCAATTTACCCATTAAAAGGCTATATTTTTCTAAAAGCAGTTTTACCGCCTTTTAATGACATAATTATTTTAAAACTAAATTTTGAAAATTTTAAAAATTATATATAAAAAAATAAATTCAATTTTTGAAATCGAGAAATCAAAATTTACTTTGGTTGAATTTTTGGTATTTTTCTGATATGTTTCATTTTTTTTATGAATAGTGAAAAAATACAGCATTTTAATTGAAAAATTCATTTTAATATAATTTATTTATATATTTAAATAATATTTTAAATTGGTTTTAAAGTATAAATAGTAAAATTATACATAATTTAATCCAATTTGAGTCATTAGAATCAATTTAACAATGAAATTAGATATAAAAACATTTCAATATTTTGAACATTTTTTACTTTAAAAACCTGTTGTTTTATCCCATCTGTAGGATTGATTTTATATCAATTTATGCAACTTCTGTGAATTGAATTATGAAAAATGAATTAAATATTTGTAATAAAAAGGTCCAAATTTAGTAAATAGGTGTATTTTATTTTTTAAAAATATGAATAGTAACTTTAGTAATTTTTATTACCACAGTTAAGGGTAAACCAGGTAATTAAGGGTAAACATAATATTATAAATATTATAAAATTATCCTAACACTTATCCTAATTTTATCGGATGAGTTATTTTCGACCAAAATCATCCTTGGGAAGATTTTATGACCTCTTGGAGCAATTTGGAGTACTTTAAGCCTTTTATGATATTTTATTTTAAGAAAAGTCAAATATGTCATACTCATGTTTTTAATTAGTAATACATTTTTAGTATATGGTTATTCAATATATATATTATAATATAAATAGTAATTTGAAATATGAATTTTTATCCTTATCATGGTGGTTTTTTTAAATTTTTAATAAATAAATAATTATCTTAAAGGCTTACACAATGATGATGCATTAATTATTTAATTAATGGAAATATCAAATAAATGATATTAAAAATATTAAAATAATTATAATATGAGATAATTAATGTCATACATGAATTTTATCAATGACTTTGATATTTTAGTGATGTGTTAAAAGATTAGGTTTGAAGATATCATGTTGTTATGATTTTTTTTGAAAAAGTCAAGTGATGAATAGTATCAAAATTGACATTAATGATATTTTAAAATAAATAATATATTATTAAATGATATAAAATTAATAAAAATATAATTTTTTTCCAAATAATTGGGATAAGGATTATAATGTCATAAATTATCCATTTATGGTTATTTTGGAATTTTAGAGTAACTATATTAACCAATAAGGAGTAAAAACCCATGTTTTCACGGCAAGTGTTAAAGGATTAAATAATGGTTAATACCAAAAGATAAGGGTAATAATATGACCCAAACATGTATAAAATTTTTTGGTTGAGATTATTTAGACCCATAATCATATTATATTTGAAATAACTCATTTTTGATCCATTTTTAAATGAGAATTAATTTATATTAATTTAATATTTTTAGAGTTTCCAAAAGTGACCCTCACCTCAATTATAAAATGACACCTCCTCCCTCACTTCCTCACACAACTTTTAGCTTTATAGCTCAAGAAATCCATACCAATTTCTTATCCCAAAATATTTAGATAAGTTTGGATGTAACGTCCCTGACCCGGAAGCCACTAAAACGGTGCTCCGAGCCGGGTGGTTACATGACCTTAAGCGTGCCTCCCCGTACGCCAAAGGCTGCCGAATAGCAGCGGGGGTCTATGGGGTCAAGTGGGGAGACTATACCCCCTTTTTATCAGAGTAATCCACAACAGAATAAACAGATAGCGGAAACAATAACTAATAAATAAGGAAAATGTATAGCGACCATGTCCAAAAATAAATATGCCATGTCATACTACAGTGCAAGATTGAAAAAAAGCCCAAAAATAAAGACAACAGCCAAAATCCCAAAATGGTCCCGACTAAAAGTCTGAATCCTCCACCAAGTGCTACCCATGTCCACTCAGCTAACTAGCAAGGACCCTTTCCCTTGTCCTGACCTACAAACATGAAGTCTTCTCGGGTACCCAACGACGGCCCGAGCAGGGTGTGAGTACAGCTCAGTAGGCCACCACCAACAGTGTCTACAAAATATTCAGTATAAATAGTTGTGCATGTAAAAGTAAAATGAATGATAAATGCCAAGTAATTATTTAAGATGCCATTAACCAGTTTAGAGCCAAAGCCCTTGCCATTCCGTTACCATCCATTTATTATCATTTACCATCACTTACCCTTTCATCACATCTCCATGAGTTAACCACATACCTTATGTTACATGGGTCTAAGTCCATCAATCACATGCAAGAGGGTAAGCACATCGTTATCCTATCTCACTAGGACTAACTCCCTCATAACAACCATATCCTCACCTCGAAGCCTCAGTCAGGGTGGATGCAACCGTTAAGAGAATAGACCCTCAGTCCCCTTTCCTAACCCGTGCATTTTGGGTAGAGTTTAGAGCCTCAGTCTTCACTCGACCCATGGGCATAGATCCTCATGTCATACCCCACTCTACGAAGCCATGTGCACATGCTTATATATAAGAAACCATCAACCATCCAAACCATTGCCCTATGGAAAACACTGTTCACAATACCCCACATGGGAATTCCACATCATGCCTTAACCCATTAACACATTTTCCCTTTCACATAATTTAACCATTCACCCAATTCCCATGTGTTATGACTAAATCACTAAGCATTTAACACTAAACCCATAACCCATCCCGTTATGGTCTTTAATCAATTTACACATTAACCCATTCAGCCCGTTCACCATTTCCATGATTCAACCATTCAACCCATTCCAATTAACCCTTTGGTTATTGCCAAGTCTAGGTGCATCACCTAACTTCTATTCCAAGTTCAACCAATCATGCCAACTTATTCATTAAAGTCTCTACCCTTAATTACAACAAGGTCACTTGTTCAATTACAATACCTAAGTCTGGGAGAAGCCGACACATCCCATGGATGGCCCCAATTAGGTCAAGTCAATCCCAACACATCCCATAGGGATCGTGAGGGTTCCCATTTGCCATTTTAAACACCATTAATTCCAAACATGCCAAGGTTATCCAAAACATAACCAAAGGTAAACAATAACATAACCCAACATGCACAATTTACTCAAATACTATGGGATATAAATTGTAGACCACCTACCTCGTAACCGCGGTTGAACGCACCCTCAATCGAGTCCTTAGACTTCGATCCAACCAACCTTTGGAGCTTCAACCTAAAAATCACCCAAAAGATAGGGTTTTAGGGTTCGGAATGAGGGGGAGAAAATACATCAACCTTAAACCAAAAAGAGAACCAAATATGAGATTAGCCTTACCCGGAGCTTCAATCTGCAACCAACATCTCTCTAAACGACCAAGAATCGAAGGAGAACCACCCTTGGGAAGCTTGGGTCAGCAAAGTTCATCACTAGGGTCGGGAGAGGAGGAGGAGATGAAAATCCTGAGTGGGTTTTAAAAGCCCGAAGTGGTAAAACTGCAATTTTTCCCAACTTTAAGTGGCCACAAGGTTTAGAAAACCATCCGCAAAACGTGCACACACCACTGTCTAAGGAGGAAGGGTAGAACGACTTCACCTGGGCAGGCCGTACAGTTTTCCTGGCCGTGCGCAGGCCGTGCGCCCTGGCCTGTCTTGCCCAGCTCTCCCTTCTTCCATGCCCCGAGTCCCTGAAACACCCCCAAATACCCTCATACTTTCAGAAAACATCCCTTGATGCCCAAAACAAAGGATTCAACCGAAACATTACAAGAACATACCTTTACGAACACCGGGATCTTACAACCTCCCCACCTTATAACGGCTCATCCTCAAGCCGAGCTCCCAAGCCTCATTCATCCACCGAAGAGAAGAGTTCAGGCTAGTGAGCCTGTATATCCGATTCTCACTCCCAAGTTTCTTCCTAAACTTTCCCATGATTCCATAGTACCTGCACTAATAGCACAACCTTGCCTCACAAGACCTTCTCGCTATGATCCACCACATGGACCGGATGCTCCTCAAAGGACGCATCAGCCTCAAGTTCTACATCCTCAACATCAACCATGTGAGATGGGTCAGGGTGATACCGTCAAAGCTGCGACACATGAAACACATCATGCATCCCACCATACCGCTATGGAAGAGCCAATCAGTAAGCCACTTGTTCGATCCTCTCCACAATCTCTAAAGGTCCCACATATCTGGGCGCCAACTTACCCTGCTTTCGAATCCGACGGTGACCCAACCTTGGCGACACCCAAAGGAACACTTTATCACCCAACCCAAACTCAAGAGGTCTACGCCTCTGACCTGCATACGAATTCTGCATACTCTGAGACGTAGACTTTCGCTTCCTGATCAACTTGACTCCCTCTGAAGTCTCCTGCATGAGACTTGGCCCCAACAACTCAGATTCATCGGCCTCTAGCCAACACAACGGGGACCTACATGGTCTCTCGTAGAGTGCCTCAAACGGTGCCATCTGAATCGTAGCTTGAAAACTGTTGTTATAGGAAAACTCAACCAACGATAGATGTCTCTCCCAATAACCACCAAAGTCCAAGACACAAGCTCTTAACATGTCTTCCAACACTTGGATCATACGCTCCGACTGCCTGTCCGTCTATGGGTGGAAAGACATACTCAAAAACACCTGCGTACCCAGCGCCTTCTGCAACCCTTGCCAGAAACGAGACGTGAAATGCGGATCTCTGTCCGAAACTATGGTCCACAGCACCCCATGCAACCGCACTATCTCTCGAACATATATCTCACCCAACTGGTAGACTGTATAGGTCTCCTAAATTGGTAATAAATGATCCACTTTTGTTAACCGATCCACGACCACCCAAATTGCATCGTTCTTCCGTGGAGTACTCGGAAGACCCACAACAAAATCCATTGTTACATCATCCCACTTCCACTCTGAAATGGGAAATGGATGCAAAAAACCACCTGGGCGTTGATGCTCGACCTTCACCTACTGACAGGTAAGGCACCGTGCCACAAAGCCCACAACTTCCTGCTTCATTCCAGGCCACCAAAACTGCCTTCAGAGATCACGGTACATATTGGTCAAACCAGGATGCACTTACCAATTTGACGCATGGAACTCACACATCAACTCTTCCTGCACACACATGGGCACAACCACACGATCACGAATACGAACAACACCTTCCGCGTCGACGAAACAACCAGAAGGTAGCTCCCCACCTTTAAGATTTTCCTTCAAGGCCAAAAACTCAGGATCATCAAGCTAACCTTCTTTAACTCGACTCAAAAGCATCGACTCCATCGTTAAGTAAGAAAGAGTGACCTGAACACTTTCTTCCTGCACCTCCAGGTGCATCTCTACAACCAAAGCCATCACCCTCCACTCAGTGCTGGACTCCTGAACTTTCTTATTCTGAATCTTCCTACTCAGAGCATCAACAACACTATTCCCCTTTCCCGACGTGTACACCAAATCAAAGTCAAAAGACTGGAGATATTCAACCAATCTTCACTGCTGAAGATTCATATCCCACTGTGAGAAGATGTACTTTAAGATCTTATGGTCCATAAACACGGTAAACCGTTCCCCCAATAGATAGTGTCTCCAACACTTCAAGGCGTACACTACTGCAGCTGAATCAAGGTCATGAGTGGGATAGTTCCACTCATGGGGTCTCAACTGCCTCGACCCATAAGCCACAACCCGCTCATCCCGCATCAACACAGCCCCAAGTCCGATTCCGGACGCATCACAAAACACAACATACTTATTACCCGATTTAGGTAAGATTAGGATAGGTGCAGTCGTCAACCACTTATTCAACTCTTGGAAGGCATCCTCACAAGCCCCCAACCAATCGAACCTGATTAAATTCTTGGTCAAGCCCGAGAGTGGTGCTACCAAGAGAGATAAATCCTGAATAAACCTTCGGTAATACCCTACCAGACCTAGAAAACTCTGAACATCAGAAACAATCTTGGGCTGCTCCCAAGACACAACTTCATGCACTTTCTCTGGATCCACTGTCACACCTGCCTCCGAGATGATGTGACCCAGAAAATTCACCTCACCTATCTAGAATTGACACTTGGATATCTTGGCGTATAGCCAATGCTCTCTTAGCGTACCCAAGACGATGTCAAGATGTTGGGCATGATCGTCGTGAGTTTTCGAGTACACAAAGATATCGTTAACAAATACAACCACAAAATGATCTAGATAGGTATGAAAGATCCGGTTCATCAAAGCCATAAACACCACCGGTGCATTGGTCAAGCCGAAAGGCATTAACACAAACTCAAACAACCCTTACCGACTTCGGAAAGCGGTCTGTGGTACGTCAGAAGACCTCACACTCAACTGGTAATAACCCGACCTCAGATCAATTTTAGAAAAAACTGATGCACCCCTCAACTGATCAAACAGGTCATCAATTCTAGGAAGAGGGTACCGATTCTTCACTGTCATCTGATTCAACTTTCGATAGTCCACGCACAGCCTCAACGACCCATCTGCCTTCTTTCCAAAAAGTACAGGAGATCCCCAAGGAGACGTACTAGGACAGATAAACCCCTTACGCTCCAAATCCTCAATATGAACCTTCAGTTCCTAGAGTTCTACCGGTTCCATTTGGTATGGCGGAATAAAAACTGGCTCCACTCTCGGCAGCAACTCGATCGTGAACTCAACATCCCTCTCGGGTGGAAACCCCAAGAAATCCTCAGGAAACATGTCCTGGAACCATTCCACCATAGGAGGAAAAACATGTTGTTCCCCTCTTTCATCATAATCGAGAATGAGACATGCCACTTGGGTTGTAAGTCCTCTCATCTATTGAAAAAACGGCCCCGCACGCCCTGTTCGAACATCCCATTCGCCATGGTGAACGTAAGCGTCACCCTCAAGCGACCTGAACGATACTCTATGACGATAACAGTCTATGTGTGCTTGGTACAACACCAACCAATCCATTCCCAAGATTAGGTCAAATCCTGACATCTCAAGAATGAACAAATTCCAAAGAAAAAGATACCCACCAATATCCAAGGCACATCCCTTGCACTGCTTGATATCCTTAACCCGCACTCCCAACGGGGTGTCAATTGACATAACTCCACACACCCTTTCAATAGGAAAACCCAACAATAACACAAGTTGAGCAGAGATAAAAGAGTGTGTGGCACCTGTGTCAAACAACGTACTAGAAAACATAGAAGCTACAAGGATTGTAACTCGAACTGTCGACGGTCCGGCCTCGCCATCGCTAGGAAAAAACTGAACTGCTTGAAGCTGACTTGCCCCTCTACCCTGGGCTCCAGCCTAAACTCCCTACGCTGCACTGCCTTGATGGCGTGAGCGATCTTGACCGGGAGTTCCACGTCCACCACCCCTACCAGTACGGCCCGTAGAGCTCCAACTGATTTCCTGATATGGGGAAACTGATCCCCTTCCCATATCCGGTATCTGCCTTCCACCATCATGCTCACCTGCCTGCTAAGGATTCCTACAGAACCTCTGCACATGTCCCATCCTGTCGCACGAATGACACTCAACTGGAGGTCGAGGACACTGACCACGCATGTGCCCCGGACTACTGCACTGATAGAAGAACACTTGATCCCCACTCTGAGAGGAAGACCCTCTCTTCCAGCCGCTTTGTACACTTCTACCATGCTGTGAGCCCTCATGGCGTCGCTTCCGACCCTCGGTAGCTGTACTACTCTTCTGCCCCACTAGCACCACTAGCCCACTACCCGAAGCTCCCTTTAGGTTTCCTTCCGAGATCGATGCCTGATCCACTCCCTCTGCGAACCTCTTCAAGCAGAATATATTTACTTGAGAACTAATCTCATGCCTCAACCCATCCTGGAAACGTCTTTCTACCGCTGCCTCATCCCCTACTAACACTGGGACAAAGCGTCTCAAATCAGTAAAGTGACTAGCATAGTCCATCACCGAAAACGATCCCTGAGTCAGGCTCATAAACTCTACAGCCCGCTCCGGCCTCAAAGTCTCTGGGTAGAAATGCTCCAAAAACTTTTCCTGAAAAACCTTCCATGACATTCCCTCAGCCTGCTCGATTTGAGCCTGAATGTCCCACCAATGCCTAGCCTGACCCCGCAACATATAAGCAGTCAGCTTCACTCTCTTTTCAACCGGAGTCTCCAGATGATCCAGTATCGTCTGGATAGACTCTAACCATAACTCTGCTGCCTTTGGCCCACCCTCTCTGGTGAAAGTTGGAGCTGTTCAGCTCAAACATACTCGGTGCAACCATCCCTGGGTCCCGATCCATCATCTGCATCAGGCGAGCCAAGTTCTCTCAGAGCTGTTCTTCTATACCTTTATTGATCACCACATTTTCTTGCTCCTCTACTGGAGGAGTGTTCTCAGCAACATCCTCCCATTGCCCAACTGGCAACCGACGTCGTGGTGGCATCTCTCTACAATGCCAAGCACAAGATTTAGAATGCGTACCATAAAACTTTACAACTGCAACAAAAGATCTTCACTAGCTACAACCGCCCCAACCATCCCTACTGCGGCCATGGTCCATATGGGTAAACAACCATTCACTACCACCAAACCCACACAATGTTTTACACAACATTTTACACTTCATTTCAAACCCTTATATTTCATTTTCTCATTATTTCTTGGTTTCATGAAATGCATGTTGCACTCTACCTTCCTGCCTCACACACCCACCCCATGCATGTGCCTAAAAAAATGAATGTCACCTACCTCCCTAGGTGCCTACAATGATGCATGAATGCAAATTCTCGTGCCATTAAGGCCACAAGCCAAATATCATAAAATAGTCATATCAAACCACATGTGCATCACCCAACGGTGAAATATCATCAACTATAACAACACACAACCAAGAACAACATTTCCCACCCAGGGTGACTTAGACTTTCCCCCATACCTAGGTTAGCTACTCCCAAGCATGAGCTCATTGCCATGGCCCGACACATCCTAACCCTTGGATACCAATCCCAAATAACAAGAACTCAGAGAAGGAGAAGAAATACCTCCTCTGATACCACTTTGTAACGTCCCCGACCCAGAAGCCACTAAACCGGTGCTCCGAGCTGGGTGGTTACATGACCTTAAGCGCGCCTCCCCGTCCGCCAAAGGCTACCGAATAGCAGCGGGGGTCTATGAGGTCAAGTGGGGAGACTATACCCCCTTTTTATTAGAGTAAGCCACAACAGAATAACCAGATAGCAAAAACAATAACTAATAAACAAGGAACATGTATAGCAACCATTTCCAAAAATAAATATGCCATGTCATACGACAGTGAAAGACTGAATAAAATCCCAAAAATAAAGACAATGGACAAAATCCCATAATGGTCCTGACTCCAAGTCCGTATCCTCCACCAAGTGCTACCCATGTCCACTAAGCTAACTAGCAAGGACCCTTGCCCTTGTCCTGACCTGCAAACATGATGTCTGCCCGGGTACCCAACGACGGCCCGAGCAGGGTGTGAGTACAACTCAGTAGGCCACCACCAATGGTTTCTACAAAATATCTAGTATAAAAAGTTGTGCATGTAAAAGGAAAATGAATTCTAAATGACAAGTAATTATTTAAGGTTCTATTAACCAGTTTAGATCCAAAGCCCTTTCCATTCCGTTACCATCCATTTATTACCATTTACCATCACTTACCCTTTCATCACATCTCCATGAGTTAATCACATACCTTATGTTACATGGGTATAAGGCCATAAATCACATGTAAGAGGGTAAACACATCGTTATCCTATCTCACTAGGACTAACTCCCTCATAGAAACCATATCCTCACCTCGAAGCCTCAGTTCGGGTGGATGCAACCGTTAGGAGAATAGACCCTCAGTCCCATTTCCTAAACCGTGCATTTTGGGTGGATTTTAGAGCCTCAGTCTTCACTCGACCCATGGGTGTAGATCCTCATGTCATACCCCACTCTACGAATCCATGTGAACATGCTTATATATAAGAAACCATCAACCATCCAAACCATTTCCCTATGGAAAACACTATTCACAATACCCCACATGGGAATTCCACATCATGCCTTAACCCATTAACACATTTTCCATTTCACATCATTTAACCATTCACCCAATTCCCATGTGTTAGGCCTAAATCACTAAGAATTTAACCCTAAACCCATAACCCATCCCGTTATGGTCTTTAATCAATTTACACATTAACCCATTCAACCCATTCACCATTTCCATGATTCAACCATTCAACCCATTCCAATTAACCCTTTGGTTATTTCCAAGTCTAGGTGAATCACCTAACTTCTATTCCAAGTTCAACCAATCATGAAAACTTATTCATTAAAGTCTCTAACCATAATTACAACAAGGTCACTTGTTCAATTACAATCCCTAAGCCCGGGAGAAGTCGGCACATCCCATGGATGGCCCCAATTAGGTCAAGTCAATCCCAACACATCCCATAGGGATCGTGATGGTTACCCTTTTCCATTTTAAACACCATTAATTCCAAACATGACAAGGTTATCCAAAACATAACCAAAGGTAAACAATAACATAACCCAACATGCACAACTTACTCAAATACTATGGGATATAACTTTTAGACCACCTACCTCATAATTGCGGTTGAACGCACCCTCAATCGAGTCCTTAGACTTCAATCCAACCAACCTTTGGAGCTTCAACCAAAAACTCACCCAAAAGATAGGGTTTTAGGGTTCGTAACGAGAGGGAGAAAATATATCAACTGTAAACCAAAAAGAGAACCAAAGATGGGATTAGACTTACCCGGAGCTTCAATTTGCAACCAACAACGCTCTAAACGGCCAAAAATCAAAGGAGAACCACCCTTGGGAAGCTTGGATCAGCCAAGTTTTTCTCTAGGGTCAGGAGAGGAGGAGGAGAAGAAAATCCTGAGTGGGTTTTATAATCCTAGAGTGGAAAAACTGTAATTTTTACCAACTTTAAATGGCCGCATGGTTTAGCCGTACGGTTTAGAAAACCGTGAACACACCACTATCTAAGGAGGAAGGGTCACACGACTTCACCTAGGCAGGCCGCACGGTTTGCCTGGCTGTGCGCAGGCTGTGCGCCCTGGCCTGTCTTGCCCAGCTCTCCCTTCTTCCATGCCCCGAGTCCCTGAAACACCCCCAAAGCCCCTCATACTTTCAGAAAACATCCCTTGAGGCCCAAAACAAAGGATTCAACCGAAACATAATGATAATATACCTTTCTGAAAACTGGGATCTTACAATCGCCCCACCTTATAATGGCTCGTCCTCAAGCCGAGCTCCCAAGCCTCATTGATCCACCGAAGAGAAGAGTTCGGGCCAGTGAGACTGCATATCTGATTCTCGCTCACAAGTTTCTACCTGAAATTTCCCATGCTTCCATAGTACCCACACTAATGGCACAACCTTGCCTCGCAAGAACTTCTTGCTACGATCCACCACACGGACCAGATGCTCCTCAAAGGATGCATCAGCCTCAAGTTCCACATCCTCAACATCAAACACGTGAGATGGGTCAGGGTGATACCGTCGAAGCTGCGACACATGAAACACATCATGCATCCCACCATACCACTGTGGAAGAGCCAATCGGTAATCCACTGGTCCGATCCTCTCCACAATCTCGAAAAGTCCCACATATTTGGGCGCCAACTTACCCTTCTTTCAAATCCGACGGTGACCCAACCTTGGAGACACCCAAAGGAACACTTTATCACCCAACCCAAACTCAAGAGGTATACGCCTCTGATCTTCATACGACTTCTGCCTACTCTGAGCCGTAGCCATCTGCTTCCTGATCAACTTGACTCTCTCCAAAGTCTCCTACACGAGACTTGGCCCTAGCAACTTAGATTCACTGGCCTCTAGCCAACACAACGAAGATCTACATGGTCTCCCATAGAGTGCCTCAAATGGTGCCATCTGAATCGTAGCTTGAAAACCGTTGTTGTAGGAAAACTCAACCATTGATAGATGTCTCTCCTAAGAACCACCGAAGTACAGGACACAAGCTCTTAACATGTCTTCCAAAACTTGGATCGTACGCTTTGACTGCCCGTCCGTCTGTGGGTGGAAAGACATACTCAAAAAAACCTGCGTACCCAGCTCCTTCTACAACCCTTTCCAGAAACATGACGTGAAACTCGGATCTCGGTCCGAAACTATGGTCCGCAACACCCCATGAAACCGCACACATGAACAATAAGTTCTTTATCCATTAGATATAGTTGTGTGTAAGTGTAGGTTGAAACATTAGCATAAAAAAATTATAGTATATTTATGATGATGGTGTTGTTATAAAATTATGGAAAAAATAAAGTGTATGGGGTGGTGAAATAAAATAAAACAAAGGATTTGAGAGAAGGCGTTACCTCTTAATCGAGTAACTCCTTTTAGTTTATGCCAAAAGGATTCCTTGGATTTCCTTATTCCCAAAGAAAGGATTCTAGGAGGAATGAAGGATTAATGGGAAGTTTAATGGGTAGATATTTTTCTAACTTAATAGTTTTTAGGGGTGTGAGGAAGTGGGATAGTTTTTGGCCTTTTATAGGGAAGGAAAAGGACTCACTTGAATTTTTTTCAAAACAAGTTAGGTGTACACATGTTCTTACATAGAAAAGTCACAAAAAACCAAAAATAAATCAATAATGGGAGGTTTTTGTACTAATCATAGTTAGACAATGGGTTTTTGAACAAGTGGATAGGTTATTTCCCCCCTAAGAATAAGGTTTAGTTACTAATTTATCTTAATTTCAACTTAATCACTGTGATTAATTTAAATCACTTTTACTAATAATTTTGGTAAAAAATAAACATGATCTAATTAGAAACTAAATATAATACTGATTATTATAGTGTATTTATTTTTTTAAATTAAATTCACAGAACCAGAAAAATTAAGATTAATGCTAATCCCACATACGGGATGAAATAACAGGTTTTTAATGTAGAAAAATATTCAAAAGTTTATTATGTTTTTATATTAAATTTCAAAGTGAAATTGTTTATAATGACCTAAATTTTATTAATATATGTATAAATTATCTAATTTGTCCTCCAAAATATTTTAAAGTTTTATTTAACATTAATAATTATTTAAAAGAAAAGGTAGTTATTTACTAAAATGTAGTATTTTTCACTATTCATCAAAAATGAATTTTCTCAGAAAAATCCAAAAAAATCACCCTATTATAATCATGGAATTATATATTTAAAAATGAGGTTTGTTTTATCAAATTAAATTTATAATTTTTTCTAAAATTAATTTTATTATTTTTCACAGAAGGACATTAAAAGTAGTTCATTTTAAAAAATGATATTTTTAAACATAAAAGGACTTTAACAAAAATCATATATTTAAATACCAATATGCTTTATTTATATAAAAAATTATAAAAAATATTTGAAAAGTATTTATTACTATTAATATAACTAATTTTAATGGTTAATTTATAACTATCTCATTTCAATAATTATAACTATAAAATGATGTTTCGTAGAAACATTATTGTTTCATGTAACATATTCCAAGTTGGTGTTGAATGTAACGTACACTGAGTAAAAATTATATATAACGTATTATGAGTTTGTTCCATGTAACGTATGCCTATTTTCTATCATGTAACATATGCCAATTTGGTTCCATGTGAAAGGAATTTTTGACTTAGGGAATTACAGGACAAAAATGAAAATTTAATTTATTTGAGGAAAACATGTCCATAAAAACATGGGGTGTTACATTTTACCCCCTTAAAAGGATTTTTTCCCTCAAAATTTATCACTCGAGTAAAAAATGAGGATACTTTTTCTTCATCATATTCTCAGGTTCCTACATAGATTCCTCTAACTGGTGATTTCTACACAAAATATTGAGCCAGTGAGTGGTCTTGTTTTGTAGAAATTTCTATGCACGATCCATAATTTCAATAGGTTTCTCCTCATAAGAAATACCTTGATCCAGTGGTATGAAATTTGAGTTCAGTACTTGTGAAGGGTCAGGTATTTACTTCCTCAAGGGAGATACATGGAATACATCATGGACTTGAGAGATATTTGGGGGAATTTCCAAGCGATTAGATACAATCTCGATACAGTAAATAATCTAAAAGGGGATGATATACCTAGGGATTAATTTTCCTTTATTCCTGAATCTTATGAATTTCTTCCATGGTGATATTTTTAGAAACACTTTTTCATCAACTTCAAATTCCAGATCGCACCGATGATTATTAGTATAAATTTTCTACCGACTTTGAGCTGCCTTGATATAATAATGAATGGTTCTAACCTTATATACCATTTATTTAGTGATCTCAGGTCCCAATAGATTTATTTCTCTAACCTCATACCAACACATTTGCGCCCTACATTTCTTTCCATAGATGGATTCATACGGTGCCATCTGAATGCTTGAGTGAATACTATTGTTGTAAGAAAACTCAACTAGAGGAAGGTGTTTTTCCCAAATACCATTGAAATCATGAGAGAAAGATCTCAAAATATCCTATATGGTTTGAATTGTTCTTTTAGACTGACCATTTAGATGATAATAAGTTCTAAAAACCAATTTTATATCAAGTTCTTATTGAAGACTAGGCCATAACTTTGAGGTGAACCTCAGATCCTGATCCAATACAATCTAATGTGGTACTCCATACAACCTTACCACTTCCTTAATATATATAATGGAAATCTAATCTAGGGAGAAGTATTCTCTGATAGTGATTATGTGTGCTGGATTAGTAAGGCGATCAACTACCACCCATATAACATTAAACCCTTTAGAGGTTTTGGGTAGTCCCATGAAAAAATCCATAGTGATGTTCTCCCATTTCCATTATGGTATGGGTAGTGGATGAAACACCCCCTTTGACTTTTGTCTTTAGGCCTTAAACTTTTGGAATACCAAGCACTGAGATACAAACTCTCCAATGTCTCTCTTCATGCCATCCCACCAAAAGTATTATTTCAAGTCCCTATAAATCTTTGTACTTCTAGGATGAATTGAGAATGAAGAACTATAAGATTCCTCTAATATCTCTTTCTTCAAATATGGTATGGAAGGAACACATACATGATTCCTAATCCTCATTATTCCATCCCAATAATGGTTAAACTTAGGAACATTTCTGACTTTCTATTGTATATCTACATCTTCCTTCTACGCCTCCTTGATCTTCACTTGGATAGAGGATTGAACATTAATTTGAGAAAGATATGACTTTTAACCTTTAGGATTTCTAGATCCATCCTTTTTAAATCCAAAAATATTGGATCTTTTGTGATCCTCATCATGGAAAAGCTAGCATGATCCTTCCATATTAAAGAATCATCCACCTAGTTCTCTTTCCTAGGGTGGTAATTTACTGAGCAGTCATAATCCTTATAAAATTTAACCATAGTCTATGATGCATGTTAAAATACTTCTTTGTGAATATATATTTCATAATTTTATGATAGGTATATATATCACATGTTTCTCCATAAAGATAACACCTCTATATCTTTAAGAGAAAAATTACCACTACTAACTCCAAATCATTAGTTGGGTAATTTTTCTCATGAACATTCAACTTTCATGAGGCATAAGCGATAAACATGTTATTATACATAGGAACACATACCAATCACTTCTTGGATGCATCATTAAGGATCAAAAGACCTTCTCCACTATAGGGTAATGTAAGCATAGGTTCACTAACTAACCTTTTCTTTATTTCCTTGAAATTTTCCTCACATTCATCTGTCCAGAATAACTTGACACCCTTTTGAGTTAACTTGTTCATATGATTAGATAGTCATGAGAAATTATCCACAAACTGTCGATAATATACAACTAAACTAATAAATCTATAGATCTCAATCACCGCGGTTGGTCTAGGACAACATTCAATAGCCTCCGTATTTGATGGATCTACTACTATACCATCTACTGAGATTATGTGACCAAAAAATGAAACCTTTTATATCCAAGATTCACAATTTTTAAATTTTTCACATAACTTCTCATTCCTTAGGGTATTTAGTATAATTATCAAGTGATCTTCATGCTCTTCCTTGATCTTTGAATAAAGAATAATATCATATATAAATACTATCCCAAACTGATTGAGCTAATCTATAAATAATCTATTTATTAAATCCATGAAGATAACAGGGGCATTAGTAAGACCAAATGGAATCACAATATAATAATAGTTTCCATACCTTATATGGAATACTATATTGGGTATATCCTCTTTCTTGAACCTCAATTTATGATATACAGAATGATATTAAGTCATGTAAAAGTATTTATCTCCATGCAATTGATGAAACAAGTCATCAATATGAGAGAGAGGATACTTATTCTTGATCATGATCTTGTTAAAATACCGATAATCAATGTATAGATGCATTGATCAATATTTATTTTTCCAAAAAATAATTGGTGCAACCCAAGGTGACACACTCAGCTGAATGAATACCTTATAAATATTTTCTTAGAGTTTCTTCTTCAATTACTTCAACTCAATCAGGTCCATTATATAAGGTGTCTTTTAAATTAATGTGGAACTAGGTATAAGTTCTATTGAGAACTAAACTTCACATTTTTTTGGAATACTTGAATTTTTTTTGGAAATACATTCACAAAATCCCAAACAATAGGAATATCATCGATGTCAATTTTCTCCCCAACTATTTGAGATGAACAACCCTTTTGAATGGGTATTAAGAGCCATACACTGGATGTAATCTTCATAAGAAGTTCATACTTACCACCACATAGATGAATGATCATAGGAGGGTTAGAAATATTAAAAGTAACTTCCCTTCCTCGATAATTGATATGGGATTTATGTAGAGAAATCTAATCCATGACTAAGATGATATAAAATTCAACCAAAGGAAGAATGAAACAATTTGAAGGAATAACATTCCCACGAACTTCAACCAGAGAGTAATAATTGACTTGATATGCAATAATTGTACCATTAGGTGTTTACACTGATAATTTCACATCTAATTATTTTAGTGGAATCCTAAAAACCTTATAAAATTCGTTAGATATGAAATAGTGGGTAGATACAGAATCAAATATGAAATTAATAATTATAGAGTGTATGGTAAGTGTACCTTTCATCACATTATTATCACACTCCTCATCAGAAATAGTGATTTCATGAGATTTCCCCTTATCCCTAAACTTAATAGGTTTATGATGTCAATCATGATCAATAACCGTTGTGTTTGGGTAGTGGTTAGCATAATTCCAATTCTCCTTACACTTGTAGCACTGAATATTAGGAGGTACATTCTGTGTTGTTTTCCCCATTCACAACATTATCTAACTTTTCCCATCACTTCGGAAATAAAATTCTTGATGGCCTTCCCCTCCAAACTTAAAACATTTATTAGACCACTAAAGTCAATTTCCTCCATGCTTATTCCTACACTTAGAGAATAAAGGGAAGCTTATCTTCTTCTTTTCATGGTTTCTAGATTTTCATTTAAACTCCATTTTCCTCTTCTTGTTAAAACCAAGAGATTGATATATGACTATAACCTCCATTTCAACCTTGATTTCACAATGCACAATCTCTTAATATCTACTAATGTCTCTTATGGAAAACTTACTTCCAAAACTTGGTTTTAAGTAAGTAAATAACCTATCAACTTTACTTTTGGTTTGGATGATAATTAATGAAGTGTACCTCACAAGTCTCGTGAAATTTTCCTCATAGGTACCAAAAGATTCATCATCCCTTTACTTCAACTCGAGGAAATATTTCTATATCTTAGTACAAAGAATCCTAGGAAATTACTTATTAAAAAATAATCTCATGAACTCATCCCAATCCATGGATTCAATCTCATATTTCTACCTCATATTCTTGATTAGAGTCCAACTTTATTCTTCTTCGCCTTCTAACTGATAGACAACCAGAATGACTTTCTCATGCTCCGAACACTATAGAACAGAGAATATCTTTTTAGTAGTACTAATCAATTGTTCAGCAACAAGTGGATCAGAAGAACCTTTGAAAGAAGGTAGATGCTACCTCATGAAAGGCTAAATATAATTTTTTTCTCTTTTTTCCTCATTTAGAAGTCCACCATGGTTCATATCTTGAGAAAGATGTGTGAGAATTGGAATGAGATTTTTCATTCCATCACCCATAGAATTCGATTTATTAGGAGGATTTTTTTTTAATTTTCCATCACAATCACCATTAACACAGTTCTTTTGAGTTCTATCCATTTACTGAACAAAAAACCATAGAGTAAGAAACAATTATCATAGTGAGGAACCACATAATCATGAAAAGTCACTTATAAGATGTCTAAATTTTGACACCTTCCATAATCCATGACACCTAAGGTTTATCCTTGGTTATTCATAGACAACTTATTTTTTAAATCCTTCATGATGGTTCATGAAGAGTTTGTGAATTCCAAAAGCATATCCCCTGGGATTGTCAAACTAGGTGTGAAACAAGGCCCATTGTCGTGTAACAGATTACCCCAAGTTAGGCCTAGAATATCATGTCAAAGTTTTTACCCATAGGTACATATGTCCCAATACATACCCAATTGTAGTATCAATACAAGGATGTATTTCTAGGAAACCACTCACTCTATCCTTCACCAAAATTCTATGACATTTTCCTATGATTTCCTTATCCTTATACTAATCCCTAGACATTTCTTTAGGGTTATCACTAAGGTTTTCTCATCCTAGATTCCAAAGGTTAAATAAACCTTTTATATAATAACAAATATAGTGACCTCAATTTTAATACATTAACATTACATAAAATTTGAAAAATACTTAAAACATTATACAAAAAGTCACCCAAAGATTGTACTAGTCTAGTGCATTTGAAACATTGAAAACATAAACACTAGTACATAAATGAGCTACATTACCTCTTACCAGGTTCTTATCGACTATAACCCTTTTTATACACATAAAACATAATAAATATCTTCATAACATGGGGAAATAAACATAATAAGGGAAAATATAAAATTCTTAGTAAGGGTAAACAAGGAATACATGTAATCATAATCTTGAGAATAAGGGAATGAGAACATGATCATGGAAATAGAAGATCGTACCCTATATATCAAAGATCATATACATGAATCATGGAATAAATATTCATATTTCATAAGACATGAATCACAAATAAATAGAGAACATAATCCATGAAAGCATAACATATGAATAAAACATGGAATTGTGGAAGACATATAATCTTATATAATATGATTTCCATAGTTTCCAAAATATCTCTTCCAAGTACATCTTGGTAGTATAGGTTCACTCCCCATACCATCTTGGTAGTAATGGTTCACTCCCATGGTTATCATAGTAGCATGAGTTCAATACTCATACCATATTGGTATTCATGGTTCACACCCATGGACATCTTAGTAGTCAAGATTCATTCCCAAGACCATCTTAATCTATATCATGAGATATAAATGGTTACCCAATGTATTGGAGGCATATATAGATCCCACCAATCTCATAATGAAATAATACATAAATTTTCAAAAAGATCATGAAAAATCATATCATAACCCATGAAATGAAATTTGTATTATAAACATGTAATCATATCATAACCTATGTAAAAAGTTAGGTTTCATATTCATTTCATCATAAACGTAACCTATGAAAAGAAGTGGGTTTCAAAATCATATAACCCATGTAAGAGAAACAAGTTTTATCAACATCATTCCATCAAAACATAATCCATTCAAAGAAATAATATAAATGGAAACATTAAATAATTTCCCTATAAAGTCATGACTAAAACCAATGGATGTTATCCTAGATGGGAAATAATTTTTAAATATCTTTTAAAAAACATTTCTTGAGGAAAATATACTTTTTACACTGAAAATGATTTTTAAAACAAAAAACCTTTTGAAAACAATTGTCCTTTAAAATAGCTTTGAAAACTTATAAAGGAAGCATTAAAAACCATAAAACGTTTTTAAAATACTTTTCCTTGAAAATGGGATTCAAAGATCTTTTGAAAACATTTTGGAAAACATTTTTGAAAACATGGTTTTTGAATATAATATATTTCCAATAGGAGAGAGAGACAGTCCAATTTTACTTAACATCATTATATTAAGTACCAAAGAGTGAAAAATGTTAAAAATAAATGAGGATATACTAAATAAATAGAGTAAAAGGTGTTGAGATCAGTGATTGAATTTGTTGTCAATAACATTTCAATATGTGCTTAATGAGTGAATGGTTGAAGTAATAATGTTTGGAGTATCCTTAAATCAGATGATTGTTTGATCTTATCCTCAAAGTCCAAGATATGTGTTAATGGTGAACACATCCCTCACAACAAAAAGGCCATGAATTATGCTTTAATGCATTAGGAATGAAGAAATTATCCATACATCATCCATGATTGGATTAAAGTAATGTATTGAAGATATTTGGGATTCATGATCTAAAAACAATGGAATGAATGATGGTGGATGAATAAAAAGAGAAGAGGGAGAGGCATTGAAACATTTTAAGGTGGAAATGCATATTATTTTATGTTAACATTTATGTTTACATTTTTTATGATACTTTTTTAAAAAATAGGGCCAACCAAGAGTGCTGGCCGAGGTCCTCGACCATAGGCACATGCGGGACCCAAGGGTCAATCGCACTTGAGGGAAGCCTCAAAGCCAGACCTACATAAGGCAAGAGTGCGGGCCGTGTATAAGAATGTAGGAGAACCGTGGTGATTGACCCGTGCAACAAGGGTGCATAGTGGGTACAAGGAGCATGCCCATAGAAATAACCAGTGTGGGGTGGCAGTAGAGGGGGGAGAGGAGTAATCTGGAACTAATCTCGCACACCTTGATTAATATACCACTCTTTACCCATGTCTCTGTTTTGATGTGGGATGACCTAAAATTATCGGGAACCAATCTCAGTCGTCCAATGCATCACAGACACGTGGTCTTCCATCCGATCACCGCACCATTGATCCAACACATCCGAACCTTCCATCTGATCACTCACTTCACGGTTCAACTAGCACCATCCGATCTCTGCAGCCGAGTTATCTTCAACCTTCGGCCACCCCCACTGCACCCATGAACCAGTGATGAACCCAAACACCTATCTCATCACTATGGATACCGTTTGAGCCACTGATTAGCTTGTCTGGATCATCTAAGCATAATGAATCCCATGCATGAAATTCCATTTGCATGCATGCATGAAAGCGAAGATCTCCAAGGAGGCTGAGAGCACACGAAGCTGATAAGGCCACCAATGTGATCCATGTTCAAGCCTACATTAATGGTGGTTTAATACTAATCACATTAATGTGATTTTCTCATTGCCCAAAAGAGAAGGCCGTGTGTGAAATCAACCCGAGACTTACGACTTGTAGAAATTACATGGGTTTGAAGATTTTAAAATCTTAGGACTTCATCTATTCAATAGGATGAGTTTTATGTAATCGTAATCACACACACGTGAGGATTAGAATGTGAAATCATAATCCTGCATTGAAAAGAATGGAGAGATATACGAGATATCTCATTGGACTTTGAAATATTCAAAGCTAACGATCTTGTCTATTAGAATCTTTGAAACCCGCGACATCTCACGAGGGATTTAAATGCGGAGCAGTTCCATCCTTACCTATAAGTAACAGAGCCCTTGAACGAGGCTATGTTGTTGAATATCTTGAGAGAAACCTCTTGTTCTCAAAAGAACAGAGCACCATGCAGAAGATTTACATGCAGACCTTGCTTGTGCGAAGAAAGAAGACATCCTCGTGGTAACCCTATGCGAAGGAGAAGGATTCAATGAGATCCCAACACGTGATTTTCACCCTTGAGTTTCATCATAAAGAACTAGGAATGTGAATCCACACAGGGATAGTGCTTTGCACCTCCATAATTTGTGTAACACACCTAGAACCACAAAGCCTCCTTGGTTTGTGTATTTTGAGAATCCCACAAAGACAATGTACATATACACTGCCTTTTGAGAAGGAGAACACATGGAAACCCTTTACCCATTCATGTTTGCACATAATAAGACATAAATAATCCACCCTTCAATTATGAAGAAGAAACATTAATAAAAAGTTTGTGTAAAAGGAAAAGAAAAAGAACCTATTATTTGGGTAGTATTACACCAAACATACATACATGAAAATATGAATTCCCATGAACACGAAAAGATAGATTTGTTGAATCAAGCAAGAATAAAAAAAAGTGGACAAATTGTGTAAGACCATTCTTGCATAATAATTATTTTTAAGGAAGATGTGTGCACCATTTGCACATGTCTAAGTGAGGCCAGGACTTCTGTCAGAAGAAAGAATTTTCAGCCAGAGCATTTTTTGCATTGAGACAACTGATCATTTTTGGTGATCAGAATGTTTGATCAAGACCAACAGATTCAATCAGAGATTCTTGACGCTACTTGAACAAAAGGAATACTATCAATCCATTCGAAGGAAGAAGTTGAAACTAGGGGGGTATAACCAGTTTTTGGAAGAAGAAGAAGGTGCAAAGAAGTTGGGGGGTTTAAACGACTTGTAATTGGGGGGTCTAACCAATTACTATTTGTAATAATCTTCTAATATAGTGAATAATATGTGTTTGGGAGAATAACCAACACAACAAGAAGTAGGTATTTGTACCGAACCATGTAAATCCTTGTGTTCTGTTCTTTTGTTTTACAGTATCATTTGAAGAGTGGATCAAGGCCTTTACCATCCACAGAGATTGAATTGACAAAGGAGGCAATTCATGAAGATAAAAAATAAAAAATGGGATAACTGATTCACCCCTCCCCTCTCAGTGATCTTGCTCTATTCTGAGTATTTCAATTAGTATCAGAGCAAGGTTCCCTCTGTAAGGATCAAATACTTTGAGAATATAGAAAATTTAAATTCTGTCAATATCAGGGGTGTTCCTACCTTCGATGATAAGAATTATCATAGTTGTAAGAATAATATGTTACCCTATCTTCTATCTCTTGTCCTTGAAGTTAGATATGCAACCACGTTTGGATTCTCTCCTATTTCTGATGAATACGTTCTGACTTTAACTAAGAAAAGAAATATGGAAGTCAATGGAAAATATCAAAATTCCATTTTGATGTCTCTTTCAGAAAAGGTGTACATAATGGTTATAGAACTCAAAAATGAAAAAGAAATTTGGGACAAATTAGAAAGCAGCTATGAAGGAAACATGAAATTAAAGGAAGCCAAATTGAAAATTTGGAAGAGAAAATTTGAAGATATCAAGATGGGTGAAGAAGAAAAATTTGATGAATATTTCACAAGATTCAATGAGGCTGTTAATAACATTCAGGGCTTTAGAGAAAAGTTGTATGATTCAACTATTGTCAAAAAACTAATGAGAAATTTTCCTAAAAGGTTTAATCCCAAAGTGTCATATTTGGAATATAAATATAATGTTTCTCTTGATGAATTACACAACATTATCATTTCATATGAAATGTGAAATATCCTAGTTTTTAAGAAGAATATCAAAGATGAGATGGCTTTTGAGGCCATGAGAAAACTCAAAATCAAAGATGATGAAGTTTCAGAATCAAGTGAATCTGACGATGAAGATAAAGATGAAGAATATAATAGAATCATTGCTCTTATATCAAAGTGATTTAGGAAAGTAAAGTTTAAGGGTAAAGGGAAAACACAACAAATATGTTACAACTACAATGAATTTGGACAATTTTTTATAAATTGTCCTAATAAAAGTTTTATTGCACCTGAGACCGATGAAGAAAAACCACAGAAAAAGAAATGGGGTAGAAACTCAAAATATTCAATCAAATATGGTGGAATAAAGAAAAAATTATTTTCAGGTGAAAGAAGAATCTATGCGAGCAAAGAAGAAGATGAAGAATCTACATCAGGTAGCCAAATAAGAGATTAAAATAATTTTATGGCTCACGTGGAAAAAGGTTTTGATACTTCCAACAGTGAAGATGATGAAAGTGAATGAATAGATATTGAACACATGTTGAATAATGAATTAGAATCTTATCTTTAGAAAAACATAAAGATCAAGAAATATAAGATATTATTATTGAAATAAATAGAAAAGATAACTAAGGAAAAAGTATAATGTACAAATAAATAAACCTATTATATTGAAGAAATAAAAAGGTACAAACTAATGGTAGATGAAATGGAAAATATGGTAAAAGACCTCGAGGAAAAGCTTCACCTAAAAGAATAAGAACTGTCAATGACTCAGTCTAAATGTCTTGAAGAACAAAATACATTAGAAAATATCAAATAAGATTTCAACAAGTCTGTTGAGGTCAAGGAAGAATCATCACACACTGGTGAAATGATGGGATCAAAGAAGCAGGTCAATTCAACACTCATCAAATATCAAGATTCATATGTTATTTCTAACAATTCAGGTTCAAAAACAAATCTGAGATGAGTTTTGAGCACAAAGGCTAGTGATAAAACTTCTTATAATATAAAAAAGAGGTAAATTATCTAAAAAGATTCCCCCCTAAAACGAAGACAATTTTTGGCTCTGGAAACAAAACGACAATGATCTTCGAGACAAGGCTTTTATCAGTTGGGAAGATTGAGGTTTAGAGGATACTGCTAGTGTTGTAGAGTATTTGGGCACAAAACATATTCATGTTGGTATAACATGTCCCTACCAGAAATGAGGCATGAACCCAGGGGGAGAAATTTTGAAAGAAGAAGATCAATAAAAAATAAATCAATCTTGTAAAGATCATTTGATTTTCCAAATAAGAACAAATTTAACTACTTAAAGGAATTATGTGGAATATGTGATCAACAAGGCCATAGTGTTGAAAATTGCATGGGTATTCTTCCTAAAAAAATAATAAAAGTCAAGAATGAAAAAGTAATTTAGAAAATGAATGAAGAAAACTCATGTTTTGCTGATGTTTCTTTAAAATCCAGTAGTAAAACTGAGTTACGGATTCTTGAAAGTAGATGTTCATCACACATGACTGGTGATACAAAGATTTTAATCAACAAAGAAAATAATGAAGGAGGATCCATTATCTTTGGAAATGATTGTTCTCTCAAGATCAAGGGAATTGTCAAGGCAATGATTGAATCTAAAAATCTAAAGTCCAATGATGTGTTATTTATTGAAGGATTAAAGAATAAATTCTTAGTGTGAGCCAAATTTGTGATGATGGACATGAGGTGTTATTCAAAAAGGATTCAAGTATCATCAAGAGCTCAAAGGATGGAAAAATCATCACTCAAGGGAAAAGGACCACTGTAAATCTATTTCAAATCGGTGACTCTATTAATTAATGTTATTTGAGTTCTAAGGATGAAATCAACCTATGGCATAGAAGACTTGGACATCTTGGTTAAAGGAGTATATGAAAAATCTAGAAGTATGTCATTATGATAGATCTTCCCAAATTAAAAAGAGAAAGGGATGAAATTTGTGAAACATGTCAGAATGGAAAATTAAAACAAAATTCACACAAAGGAGTGGATATCCCATCCACTAGGCCCCTTGAAATTATTCATACAGACATATGTGGGCCAATGAGAAAAAAATCGACAAGAGTTGATCTGTATTTCATAACATTTGTTGATGATTACACTTGAATGACTAATTTAATATTTAATAAACACAAGTTAGAGGTAACCACAATGTTTAAAAAATTTATAAGGCAAGCTGAGAAGGAGTTGGGTCTCTCTATCAAGAAAGTGAGATCAGAAAATGGTAACAAGTATACTTGTGATTCTTTTGAAAGCTATTTTTCAATCATGGAATCAAGAATCAATATAGCACACTATATAATCCACATCAAAATGGATTATATGAAAGAAAGAACAAAAGCATAGTTGAAATGCGAAGAACTATGTTGGCTGAACATAACATCTCGATGTTTTTTTTGGAGAGAAGTTGCATGCACTGCCATACATATACAAAACATATATCTTCTCAGAAAAAAAACCCAAATGATAGCTTATGAAATGTGGTGTAATAGAAATCTAAATTTTAAATACTAAAGAGTTTTTAGAAGTCCCTACATCATAAAGAGTAAAAACATTAATCTAGAAAAATTTGAAGAAAAGGAAGAGGAAGGGATCTTCATGGGACACCTACCTTATATTAAAGGATACAGATGTTGGAACAAAAGAATGAACAAGTTTGTTTATTGCAGTGATTCCAGAATTATTGAAAACAATATCAAATCAGATATTGTTCAAAATAGTGATTTAGAATATTTGAAACAAAATTACATAACTATGGAAAAAATAATTATGAAGCATCTAGGATAGAAAAAAAAACAATGTTGACATCAATTCTAAAAAAACCAGCGATGAATAAGATGATGATGAAAATAAAATAAAATGGTACAAAAAATTAAATAAACATGTTGATATAGAAAATGTAATTGGTAATCTATAATCTCGAGTAAAAACAATAAGAATATTGAGAATTTAATATCAAACTGCACTCATTTCTCAAGTTGAACCTCATACAGTGGCTGAGGTAGTTGAGTACGAGGAATGGATACAAGCTATGCATGAGGAACTTGATCAAATTGAAAATAATTCCACTTGGGATCTTGTGTTAAGACCGAGGAATAAAAATGTTATTAACACCAAGTGGGTTTTTAGAAATAAGCTAAATGAGAAAGGGGAAGTTTTTATAAACAAGGCTAGGCTAGTATGCAAAGGATATTATCAAATGTAAGGAATTGAATTTAAAGAAACTTATGCTCCAGTAGCAAGACTGGAAACCATTAGAATGTTCTTGGAAGTTGCAGCACACAAGCATTATAAGGTATATCAAATGGATGTGGAATCTATAGTTCTAAATAAAGATCTTTAATAAGAAGTATATATCGAACAACCAAATGGTTTTGTTCTAAAAAAATATGGTAGCATTGTATGCAGTATGAGAAAAACTCTGTATGGTATAAAACAATCCCCTAGAGTCTGGTAATCCAAATTACATGGTTTTCTAAGGGATATGATGTTTTTCAAGGGTACAATTTATAGTAATATTTATGTTATAGAAATGGACACTAGTACTCTCATAATCATTATATATGTGGATGACATCATCTTTTCTGGTGACAAGGAAGGTATATGTGAAGAATTTGATGATAAGATGAAGATAACCTTTGAAATTTCCATGCTTGGTCAAATGACATATTTTTTTATATTTTAGGTTGAATAAAAAAATTACATATTTTGATCACAGGAGAAGTGTGAAAGGGAATTGGTGAAAAAGTTCGGAATGGAAAATGAAAAATAGGTTTCAACACCCATTTCAGTTGGAACCAAATTTTATAAGGATGAAAATGGAAACAATGTTGATCAAAAAGATTTTAGAAGAATCATTGGAAGCCTACTTTATCTCACTACATCAAGGCCAAACATAACTTATGCAGTGACTCTATGTGCCAGATTTCAGAGTGATCCAAAAGAGTCTCACTTATCAGTATCTAAAATAATTTTGAGATATGTCAAAGGAACTCTGAACTATAGGATTTTATACAAACACATTACAAACATGAAGTTGTTGGGATTTACAGATGCTGGTTGGGATGGTGGTTGTACTAGAAAGAGATCAACATTCAGTAGAACCTTTTTTCTGGGAGAAGGATGTGTCAGTTGGTATAGTAATAAATAGAATTATATAAGTTTAAGCACTACTGAGGAAGAATATGTGGAAACTACACATTCATGTTCAAATATGATTTGGATGCAAGTGAAGCTAGCAGATTTGAGAGTTGAAACTAAGAGGCCATTAAAGATTTTATGTGATAATCAAAGTTCCATAGGATTATCTAAGAATCCTATACAACATTCAAGATCCAATTATGTTTATATCAGATATCATTTTATCAAAGAAAAGGTGGTTGTTGGAGATATCACGATAGAATACATTTCTACTAAAGATTAGGTTACAGATATTTTCACCAAAGAAATGCCAACAGAGAGGTTTGTTGAACTAAGGCTGAAACTTCATGTTCAACCTTCTCCTCTCACATGAAGAACAAGAAAAGGTCCATCTTTATTCCCTAAATCTATATACATTCTTTTTTAGTAATCTATAGGGAATTGAAGGAGATGAATGCATCCCTTGAGGGAGAGCATTTTTTGTTGAAGTTTGTGCAGGGTTATTGTAGCTCAGTGAAGAATATGTCTATTCTCATCCCCTTGGATATGATTTGATACATTCTGAGAATGATTTCACATATATGGTTGTCTCTTGATAGCATTAAAAACCTTGGTTATATCTCTATTTTTTTCTACACCGGGTTAGCCCACATAGACTTAGAGTTGATTAACTATAGGCACTTTTCTAAGTGAACCATGTGATATCATCCCTTTGCATTTGTTTTCCAATAAGAGGGAGAAAACATCATAGCACATATATTTAATCTACCAGACTGTGCTTCAGAGATATTGATAACAAAATACAAAGGGGGAGATTGTTGAGCCCATTGATTGCATTTATTGTCAATAACATGTCAATATGTGCCTAATGAGTGAATGGTCGAAGTAATGATGTTTTGAGTATCCTTAAATAAGAGTATTTTTTGATATGATCCTCAAAGTCTAAGATATATGTTAATTGAGAACACATATCTCACAACAAGAATACCATGCGTTATGATTTAATGCATGAGGAATGAAGAAATGATCCATGCATCATCCATTATTGGATTAAAGGAATGTATTAAAGATATTTGGGATTCATGATCTAAAAAAAAAGGAATGAGTGATGGTGGATGAATAAAAAGAGAAGAGGGAGAGGCCTTGACACATTTGAAGGTTTCCATGAATCTTATTTTTTTGTTAACATTTATGTTTACATTTTTTGTGATACTTTGTTAAAAAACAGGGCCAACCAAGAGGGCCAACCGAGGTCCTCGACCACAGGCTCATGCGGGACCCGAGGGTCAACCGTGCCTAAGGGAAGCCTCAAAGATAACCCTATATGAGGAAGAATCATGGACCGTGTATAATCCTGCAGGAGAACCACAATGATCAACCTGTGTGACAAGGGTGAATAGTGGGCGCAAGGAGCGCGCCCGTAGAAAGAAACAATGCGGGGCGGCACCAGAGGGGGGAGAGGATCAATTTGGCGCTAAGACCACATGCCTTGATTGATATACCACTCCTCACCAGCATCTATATTTTGATATGGTATGACCTAAAATTATTGGGAAGCAATCTTAGTCGTCTGATGCATCGCAGACACGCAGTCTTCCATCTGATCGCCATGCCATCGATCCAATACATCAGAACCATCCATCTAATTGCATGATTTTCAATTCAACCAGTATTTTACAATCTCTCCAATCAAGTTATCTTCAACCTCCGACCACCCCCGATGCACCCACAAACCAGTGATGATCCCAGACACCTATCTCATCACTCCAACCACCATTTGATCCACTAAGGAGCTCTTCTAGACCGTTTGAGAATAATGAAGACAATTCATGCAATTCCATTTCCATGCATGCATGAAACTGAAGATATCCAAGGAGGATAAGAGCACATGAAGCTGCTGAGGCCACCAATGCAATCCAAAATTGAGCCTACATGAATGGTGGTTCAATACCAATCACATGAATGTGATTTTTTCACTGAACAGAAGAGAAGTCCATGTGTTCAATGAACTTGAGAATTATGTCTTGAAGAACTCATGTGGGTTTGAAGGTTTTAAAAGATGAGGAATTCAGCTATTCAACATGATGAGTTGCATGTAATCATAATCACACACACATGAAGATTACAACATGAAATCAGAATCCCACGTTGAAAATAACAGTAAGATATTCAGGATATCTCATTCTCATTTGAAATATTCAAAGTTGACGATGTTGGATATTCAAATATTTGAAATATGCAGCATATCATGAGGGATTTGAACATGAAGCAGTGTCCATCATCACCTATAAATATGAAAACCCTCGACCAAGGATCTATTTTTGAATATCTTGAGAGAAACCACTTGTTCCCAAAAGAATAGAGCACCGTGCAGAAGATTTGCATGTAGCCCTTGCATGAACGAAGAAAGAAGAACTCCTCAGGGTAACCCTATGTGAAGGAGAAGGATTCCATGGGCACCCAAAAAGTGCTTTTCACTCTTGAGTTGACTCATGAAGAACTAGGAACATGAATTCATACAGGTATAGTGATTTTCACCTCCCTCATTTGCGCAACACACCTAGAACTACAAAGCCTCCTTGGTTCGTGTGTTTTGAGAATCATGTGAAGACAATGTACATATACACTTCCTTTTGAGAAGGAGAACCCATGGACACCCTTTACCCATTTGTGTTTGTACATAAGAAGACATACATAATACAACCTTGAATTGTGAAGAAGAAACATTAATAAATAGTGGGCGTAAAAGGAGAAGAAAATGAACCTAGTGTTCAGATAATATTAATCCAAACATACATACATGAACATATTCATTCCCATGCACATGATGAGATAGATTTATTGAATCAATAAAGAAGAAAAAAAATTGGACAAATTGTGTAAAACCATTCTTGCATTATCATTATTTTTAAGTAAGATGTGTGCACCACTTGCACACATCTAAGTGAGGCTAGGGATTCTGTCAGAAGGAAGAATTTTTATCCTGATGATTTATTGCATTGAGGCAACTGATCATTATTGGTGATCAGAATATTTGAGAAATACCAACATATTTAATTAGAGTTTTTAAAGCTACTTGAACTGAAGGAATACTATCAATTCATTCAAAGGAAGAAGTTGAAATTGGGGGGTATAACAAGTTTCGAGAAGAAGAATAAGGTGCATAGAAGTTGGGGGTGTTTAACCAACTTGTAATTAGGGGGTCTAACAAATTACTGTTTGTAATCATCTTCTGATATAGTGAAGAATCCGTGTTAGGGAGAATAACCAACATGGAAAAGAGTAGGTCTTTGTACCGAACCATGTAAATCCATATGTTCTGTGCTTTTTTTATAGCATCATTTGAAGAGTGGATCAAGGCCTTAACCAGCCACAAAGGTTGAATTGACAAATGAGGCAATTCATAAAAAGGAAAAATAAAAAAAGGGGATCATTGATTCACCCCTCTTCTGTCAATGATCTTGCACTATTCTAGGTATTTTAGAAGGAAACTCATGAGTGTTTTTTAGAGATGGATCATAAGATTTCATAAAAGTAAGCATAAATATAAAAAATCTTGAAAAGTGAAGATATTGTTTCAATAAACTCTTATAACTTGGTAAATTGGGATCATATTATCCATGTAAGAAAAAGAAATTAAATAATATTAAAATATAATGTAAATAATTAAATTATTATATAACTTGTAAAATGGAAGTATATACACCTTGAAAAAGTGTTTAGGTGCATAGAAAAACATGAGTCTCAAAGAAGAAAAATTGAGACAAAACATTTTCACTAATTTGGTAACTTTTGAAACATAGACCCCTGAAAGTAAAGGTCATAAAATGGATATATGAATAACCATAAATTTTATTATAAGAAAAATATAATACAATCATGGGAAGGAAATACACCACACAAAATAAAATAGCTGTGAACATAGCATGTATCTCACAGAAATAAAAAGTGAGATGAAATCCCCTTACCTTGTATTTTGACTCTCATCATACTCATTCTAACCACCTATATAATAAATATAAATTTATTATACATATTTTATATATCCATATTATTATATCTAATACCATATATGGTTTTATTACAACCTTATTTCACCCACTTGTTAACTATCCTATGTTAAGGTTTCATTTCAGATAACATTCAGTTTGTTCTTTGCATGTGTATTAATTTGTTATATATTTGGTATTTATACTTTATATAATTATTTTAAGAATTTAAAACATGATATAAATATCATGTACATATAGTATTTGTGTATTAAAATAATCTATAGAATACATAAGTATGAAACAGAAAACACTGTTCATGGAGATGGTAGGCCGTACATATACATGAACGCTATTTCCATTTAATTATCGTGTTGAAAGAAGGAAAGTACAAGAAATATATATGTATATATATATAATTATTAAATTGTATTTATTATGTCATATATTTTTTAAATATTCACTAAAACTATCCTTAATGTAATCCATGTAGTGTATGAACGAATCATATTGCTTTGAGGGGGCGGTAGTCCACACTTCCGCAAACGAAATTATCATATTAACAACAAATGGAAAGTAAAAAGATATATGATATAAAAGGAATAAATAAGATTAAATAAATAATAAATATAATATATAATATATTTAAAAAGAAATTTCATCATAATGTCCACCATGAGAGGTGGTAATGAAAATTGAACAATCATCATTTAGTGAGATGATAGTTCACCGCACACAAAAATAGTATGTTCGTTATCGATTAGATGGAGGTGTGTACAAGTGTAGGTTGAAACCTTAGTATAAAAATATCCTAGTATATTGAGTATATTTATTTTTTTTATAAAATCATGGGAAAAATAATGTTTATGGGTGGTGAAAGAAAATAAAAGAAAGGACTAGAGAAAAGATGTTACTTCTTAATCGGGCACCTCCTTTTGGTTTATGCCAAAAGGCTTCCTTGTATTGCCTTATTCCCAAGGAAAGGATTCTAGAAGGAATGAATGATTTATGGGAATTTTATTGGGTAGATCTTGGCTGAACATAAGAGCTTTTATAGGTGTGATTAAGTTGGATTGGTGGTGGCCTTTTATAGGGAAGGAAAATGACTCACTTGGTTTTTTTTGAAAATAGGTTCAGTGTACACATGTTCTTATCTAAACAAAGTCATACCAAACCAAAATAAATAAATACTTGAAGGTTATGGCATAATAATGTTTATAAAATGTTTTTTACAAGTTTCTAAGTCACCCCCCTAATATTAAGGTTTAATCCCTAATAAAGCTTAATTTGACATTAATCACTATGATTAATTTTAATCACTTTTACTAATCATTTTGGAAAAAAATAAACATGATCAAATTAGAAAATAAATGTAATAATGATTACAATAGTTTATGTCTATTTTTTGAAATTTAGTTCACATAAGAGGAAAAATTAAGATTAATTCTAATCCTGCAGACGGGATGAAATAATAGATTTTAAGGTAGAAAAGTGTTCAAAAGTTTATTACATTTTTATATTCAATTTCAAAGTGAAATTTTTTATAATGAAATAAATAGTATTAATAGATGTATAATTTATCTAATGTTACTTTAAAAAAAATTAATGTGCAATTTTACATTAATAATGAATTAAATGAATAGGAAGTTATTAATAAAAATACAATATTTTTCACTATTTATCAAAAAAATGAGGTTTCTCAGAAAATAAAAAATACGCCCTAAGGTAATTTTGGAATTATAAATTAAAAAATGAGGTTAATTTTATCTAATTAAATTTATAAATGTGTCTAAAATTAATTTAATTATTTTTCACAGAAGGACATTAAAAAGAGTTCATTTGAGAAAACATTATTTTTAAACATAAAAGGACTCTACCAAAAATCATATCTTTCATTATCAATATGTTTTATTTATATAAAAAAATATAAAAAATATCTAAAAATTAATTATTAACATTCATATAACTAAGTTTAATGAATAGGTTATAATTATCTTTTTAAATAATTATAACTATAAAAGGACATTTCATAGAAACATCATTGTTGCGTATAACATACGCTAAGTTGGTGTTGTGTGTAACAAATGCGGATTCGATGTTCCACGTAACATATGCAGAGTTTGTATTGTGTAACGTATGATGAGTTGGTTCCATGTAACATATTCCATGTCGGTTCCATGTGAAATTAATGTTTGACTTAGTGCATTACAAGGCATAAATGAAAGTTTAATTTATTCAAAAAAAAGGTCTATAAAATATTGGGGTGTTACATTAACTCAAAATTAATGGATCTGAATGACCACAATAAATGAGTTTAACACATGTAAAAATATCAATAAGAAATAAGGAATGGGGATTAAACCATACCATCTGATTGAAGGCTACATGTTTATAAACCTTATTGTAGTGGTTCTGAAAAATATTTAATAAAAACATAAGGTATTTTAAAATATATAAATTTTTGAGAAGAGGGGTAAAATTTTCATTTATTTTAAAGAGGATAAAGAAGAAGAGATATTGGAACTTTCTCAAGAATATTCCAATGGAAGAAGAATAAAGTGATTCCATGATGCCACATTAAGGGTAGATATTTCTCATGGTGATATTGAAAACAAGTTGTATAAGAGAAAGAGGATATTAAAGAAATCTACATCCACATATTGTGTAATCTAAATTTTTTTGGTGATATTGTTCTTGTCCTGTGATCCAACTTGTTATCAATTATTTTAGTAGTGAGAAAATATATAGTAAGTTTAAGGGAAGTGATCCAATATAGATATAAACCTACCCTAAATATTTTTAAGGGTAGTGATTCTAGGTAGGACAGGACTAGTCCCAATGTAATGAGATTTTAATGATTTTGTTTATTGATGCATTGTTGATTGCATGATTATATGGTTATCTTGTATTGGTAAACTATATAAAAATTCATTTTGTATGCATGAATTGTGTTTATCTATTACATGAAACAAAAATCTATGTGGGGTAGATCAACTACAAATAATATATGATATATAAATTTTTAAGTAATGTGGATATCATATCAATGTTGGAAATAAGAGGGAAAAGTGTGACCCTTGTTTTTAATAGGATAAGATCATTAAGGTAGTGAGTTATTAAAAGAAAAACATTTAATTTGGAGATGATCTGCATACAATAATTAAAAATCACCCCCAATTATATTATTTCATTAAGTTAAGTACCTTGAGGAATATACATTCTTTCTCCCACAAGATAAGATAACAAGATTCGAGACCCAAGGTAGGGATATGAGAATATCTTTAAGTGGATGTCGGAATATTCCACCTTGTTCATTTAGGTACTTTCAGAATGTGCAGGAAGACTTATTGGGTGTGAGTATGAGTATAAGAATACTCATCAATTTCTTCTAGAGAATTTATATATAATTATTCAATGAGAATGTAAATAGGGTCTTCCCCATATGATAAGAAGTTTTCCAACCCTGGTGAGAACAGATTATATCCTGGTTCTGGATGACTGGCATCAAGACTTCATCGAAAGCCTCTATATTGGGTTGTTGAGGGGTTAGAGCCACATAGTTCATTTGATACTTTCATCTTGAATCATCCCTCCTAGGTGACTCCAGATATGGGGTGAGTTTGTGATTGACTTCCACTTTGATTTACTTGAGGTTTGATAACTAAATTTTATCAAGCTCTTGGGAGAGACTCATAAATATGTTCAAGGTGTTCATAGGCACCCTGACATTGTTACAATCATCCTCTCTTAGTAAGGTATTATATTAATCTTCATTTCTTGGTGGAGATCCCATGATACCTCTAGGATAGGGATAATACAGTTGAGGCAGTACTCCCTCACCAGTGAATTATTGACATGTCGTTGAAGGTATTTTGTTTGTGAAAGCATCCTTATGGTCAGTGGTTCCATAGTATTGGAAATAAATAAGTTTTAGGATGTATTACTAAATAATACCATTGAAATTAGATTTAATGGTACCCTTTATATAAATGAATTGAATGGATCAAAAAATATAAACATGAAAAATATATGTGTATCATCCTAAGGAAAAACATGTTCAATTGATCACTTCCACAGTTGAAGGATTAACATCAAGTTCAAGAATTTTTTCCAAATCAATATTGAATAGTTGGGAATGAATTTTTATGAAACCTATATTAACTCAGTTATTTGGTTATCACATATATTTCACATTTGGTTCACCATTTTTTTAAAGGAATTGTGCATGTTTGGGAACCAAAATTCCCAGTTCCTGTAGTAACTTAGTTAATCTTTTATCACATATATTTTACTTTGATTTCAATATTTTTTCATTTCAATGGAATTATGTGTGGTTGTGAAAAACTACCATCACCTATGGTAACATATTTATTTAGTTATCATGTAGATTTCTTGTCAGTTTCACCATTTTTTTCTATGCAAAATTATAAAATGACTCTATTGTTGAATTTTAAGTCAGTACAGACTTGCATTCCAAAGGAAAGAGGATGCTGAGGATTTTCTAGTGAAACCTTGGAATAAATGGTCTTCAAGAGGATAGGAGGTCGGGCCCATATTCTAAATTTTATGAGGAAATTATTTCCTACATTGGGAATCTCTCTTATACTTAATTAATATTTATAAATTCTTCACAAATTTTAATACAATTTTGGTCAACCCTATGCCAACGGTGGATCTAAAATATACATTAATTTCATCTTAAATTATATATTAGTGTTATACCAAAATTTTTTATATATATATGTATCAATGGTTCCCCATATATATTACCAACTATATTTATTATAGGTTCTTTATCTTTTTATTATCACTCGGTGATGGTTTATTTTGGGGTACTATGGTTTAAACCCATATAGATGCGATCTTTGGAGTTTATTTCTGACCAGGGAGGTGATATGATTTTTTTGGAGATGGGATTGGGACCATGAAAAAGGATTTCTATGTATCCATATGAAAGGAATCCGAAACCACATAGTTTAGTGCCACTCAATGGGACATTTCATAACTTTTATGTTTCTATGAAAGAACCATTGTGGTGGGTTTTAAAGTCATGTAACCATGAACTAGTATAAGCAGTTCTATGCCATCTATATTGTAATTATTAGTAAAAGTTGGTCTAATAAAGGATTTCATGGGATAAAAACATGATTAGACCTTTTTTTATTATTTTAAAGGGAGATATAACCTGATAAAGATGGATTTGATTCCCAAGGAATATGACCCTATGAGACAATTAACTATGTTCATGGGTATATAGCCTAATGAGAAAGATATGGAAACATCATAAATACAACTAGATAAGGATAGTTTAAAAGGAATATGGAAAAAGTGAATGGATATTGGGTATTAAGAGGAATATGGAATGTTAAGGAAGATATGGAAATTATTGGATGAAACATGTCTCTCAAAGTAGGGGGCATGATTTAATCGGAAGTATGACCCAATAAATGGAGGTATTAAATTGATGTGAATATGGTTTAGAAAGGCAATTATTAAATGAAAATATAAGGCATATATCCCCATAAGGATAGATATATAATATTGATGATGTTGTGCTTGAACCTAAAAAGGATTAATTCATATCCTAGTGAATATAAATCAAGGTCCATATTTTTTAAATGTCATGTCATATTACAAGATGAAATAAAATGATATTTAATTTCTTTTTGTAATTATGTGGTCATGTAGTTTAACATTGTGAGACTAGGATATTCTTTTCCTGAAATGGGAATTTTTTTTTGAGTTGGACTTATGTGTTGGGGCTACCCAAAATAGCATGGTTTAGTTGGTGGAATTAGAGGGTCTTCCTTAACTATGTAATGAATGGGTATTACACCTAGGATGAGGTCCAGTATGATTCTTATGATCTGTGATAAAATGAGTGGGTTTTAAGAAAGTATGGGCGTTACACTACTTTTTCTCAAGCACAACTAACATGAATGTTTCTCAAAGATTAATATCTATCTATGGATCCCATGATGATTCATAGCGATGAAATTAATAGTGAGAACATGATAAAGGCTTAAATCTTAAAAGGATACCCATACCCACATATCTCATTGATTGGAATTGGGATCTTAAATGACCATTTTGGGCTAGGTGATACCTTTCCAATGTCATCATGATTTGAACTCGTATTATTATGGAATTCCCGACTGTGATCTCCCAAGGGTTATACATATCTAAGAGGATAATTATAGAGTATAATTTTATCAAGTTAATATAGGATCAAAGTGGTGAACACTGATGTGTATGAATTTATTATGCATTTCAGGTGGTTTTTAAAAAGTTATAGCTTTGGAAATTTCATGGATTTCACTTTAGTGAGAGGAATAAAAAAGGTTTTTGAATATTTTTTACTCAAGGAAACAATCCCAATGGTTGGTATGATAGGATAGAGACTTGTACATATATTATTTTGAGGATGGTTTACAAGGGTTACATACAATAAAAAATACACTATGGATAAAAATCGGTGGTAAGAGTTGATCAGATACCATATAAGAGGTCGGTTTGCATGGTATACATGTGAGAGAGAATTTTACATGATATAATATTTCATGATAGATGATCCTTGTGGTTTACTCATGAAGGAGGTCAGTTTTCCAGGTATGGTTATGAGGGGGGCCAATTTCCTTGGTTAGCTCAGGAAGGAGGAAAGTTTGTGAAGTAAGCTTTCACAATGGAGGATCGTGCACAAGATCTAATTTTTTGGAAGGTTGTATGGAGAGATGGTACACAGATAAGGAAGTTTTATGATGTAACTGAAAGGTGAGTGCCTATATGATGGGTATTTAGGGAGGGAAATTGCATGGTAACTATGATATTAGGAAGCATATAAAAGAAAACAACTATGAATTAGGCTTGAAAATAATCCCTCATGGAAGATCCTTCATAGAAATAATAACTTAAACTATTTTAATTCCAAAGTTTCATCAGATCATGAAATACATATCAATTTTTTCAAGATTTCAATGGAGTAATAAATTGATCATTTTCTCTATTTCTACTCTATGTCCATCCTCACATCCTCTATGCATGTCTCTTGAAATAGAAACCCTAGTATTTATAAGAGATGAATATGTAAACATATTTATAAAATGGGATTCAATGTAGTATAGAGTGAAAAACCACGGAGTGTCCCTACTAAGAGTCTGCAAGTATAGGAATTTTGTCAAATGAGTGGTATGTTTTGGAAAATATCATCATCCCACATCATAAAACATATTCAGTTCTAGGTGAATACATACTCACGAGGGGGGGGGGGTCTTATATTCACACCACCCTTTATGTGGGATGTTTTTAGTGAATACTATCGTTGGCCCATCCATGAAGAGAATAGTCTATGTGGATACCATGTTATTTAAGAGGTACCTCTATTCATTTATTACAATGCTTTTATGAAGTATACATGAATACATCCATGTTATAATAAATCATAACTTAAAAAAACCCATAATTATGTATTTAATTGAAAGGATTGAAATTTATTACATTCCCTTAATATATTAGGTTTAATTTTTTAGAGAATTAGGAAAAATATTATATAGTAAATAGGAAACATGCACATAATGTACATTTTTTCCAAAAAATAGGTACCTATGTTTAAACACCTATTTCATTCTTGACACACTTTTCTCATTCTAGTAGTGTCATAATTACTTCATGATTAACCTTGATACAATTTTTATACATAATGAGGCCTTGTGAAAACATTTAAAACATGGTATGAGAAACATAGAGCGTTATGAGGGATAAAAAATTAATAAAACACATTATTTCATTTAAAAACATGAAAATCCATAAGGAAGGTTCCTTTAAAAATAATAAACTTCGGGATCAAATAATAATTTAATTACTCATGAAATAAACCACATTACCAAATTTTTTTCATAAAAAATTTTGTAATCAAGAATAATGTCAAGATCATAATCATGATTTTTACTTGTTAAAACATGATAACTCATGAAAATGTTTTAATTATAAATAAACCATTCAACTTTTAGAGATTATAAACCTTTACTTAATCATAAGTTCTTTTCCTTACCTCATGAAATCAAAATATTTCCATAAAAATCCATAGAAGGTACATAAAAATTTGGTAGGTATATATGGAATTTAACTTCATATCACCATTACAATAACCCTTAAAAGAACCTCAATAATTTGACTAACCAACATGATAAATTTTAACATGTATTTTATAAGGATCATGACATTTCCTAATGCATTGTAGGGACATATTAGACCCAAATTTCATTATATATCATATAAAATAACCATAACACAAATAGAACACATATGAGATTTCAATTTAATCATAAAACTTGTAAAACATTCATTTGAAACTATATGAATCATCATTTATTATTATTACATAAGGATAAAATTAAATATTTTTTTCTTTGATAACTCTAAAAAATTAAAGATTCACTAAAAAATTGGAATTTTAATTTCTTTAGAAATACATGAAATAGTGAATAAGAATCTTTATAATGATAAATTACCATGATTTCAATAAAAGGCAGTCATGAACTAAATGTTAAAAGACACTATTTTTAAACCATGATAATGAAGGTATAAATATGAACCACATAGAAAACGTTAAATACATTACTTTATAAACCATTTTTAAAAAATTAATATGTTGTTTAAAAAACACTTAAATAATATATAAAGTATAATGAAGAATATTATTTATAAATTTAATAGAACATGTACATGGAAGAAAAATAGTTTAAAACAATAATAACAATGTTTTAAAGAAAATTCTATTACCTCGAGTCCTAACTCACCACTTACATATTTTATTTTTAAGAGTAATAAACTTAAATAAATTATTTAATTTATTAAGAAACTGTTTCATTTTTATTAATTTACTTTTATTCCTTTTATTTACTTTTTTATAATATTTTTTGAAATTACAACATTGGTTAGTTTTATGTTTGATGTTTTGGGGTCATTCTATCCAGAACATTTTAGTTGTGTTGAAAAGGGTAAAAAGGTGCCATAAAATGATTACATAATCTTTTAATAATGTTAATAATTTCAGAGAAATCATATTTATTCATTATTTAAACTTTTAAAAATATCCATGTATAGTGGAAAAGAAAAATCTAACAGTCCATCAGTGGAGAAAGTAGTCTACACCTACACATGAGGGATGTTTCCACTTTACCAATGGATAAAAAGGAAGGAAATTTGATCATATATTATTTTTAAAAAATAATAATTATGTTATAAATATAATTATTATTGATTTTATCTGTTGTTATAACCAGTCACATGATATCGTGATGAAGAACAAAATTTTTCATCTATAGAGGCAGTAGTTTTCATGTACACACGAACAATGATTTCATTTTTCTATGTTTGGATAGAAAGTAGATAATGGTTGTTACATCCAAATAATAACAGTTAATTATAGTAATGATATTTATTTAATTATTTTAATATTTTTATAGAATATTTTGATAATTTTTATGATTAAAGTAACTTGAGGGAGATTGGTTAGAGAATATATATCTTTCTTGGATATTCTCTATCTAAAACACCTTAAGGATTCTTAGATTGGTATTTTTGAGAAGATTGAAAGATCTAAGATGATGATAATATTTTTAGAGATATATTTGGGTAGGTATTGGTTTTTCTAGGGTTCTAAATGTGTGTGTATAGTTTAGGATAAGAGACACCCTTTTATATGTGAGAGGAGTGGAAATCTTATATATAATCTTAACTTTAAAATAATATAAATGTATTTATAAATGAAAAGCGGTACTAAATTAGTAAAATTTAAAAGATAGTGTGTTTTAGATTCAAATAAACTCATCCTATAATATTTATATAAGTTTTAGAGATATTTTTGTCTTTATGACATAGTTTAACCATTTACAACATTTAACATTAACAGTGGTAACTAATGTTTTACCCAAGTAAATTAATTTTTATAACTAAAACTGAAATGGACCATATCAGCTAGTTTAAACCATACGATTCAAAATATGTGATTAATTTTAGATTATTAAAATTTTATAATTTGTAAAAATTACTTTTAATATAAATATGAAAAATGAAATGAACAATAGTTGGTAGAAAAATATGATTTTAAACATAAAATTGAATTTATAATTAAATCAATATATTGTATTGGTATATAAGACATTTATTAGATTATTACAAAAAAGTTGGGTTATTTGATATATATATATCCATTACATAATAGCACATCTATTAAACTAAATTAAATGAAAATAACTAAAAATAGTTTTTCTATTAGAATAAAATATAACTTAGATTATAAAAAGTCAAGAATGGTTTTCCAAATTCAAAATAATGTTTCTAAAGTTTTTATAATAAACCTTTAATTCATTTTGATCAATCTAATGGTTTTATATATCTTTAATCCAAGCTTATATCATGATGATTTCATAAAAGTTTCAATATATTTAAAAACTATATTTTTTAATATTCACTAAAAAATGAACCTTTTCATAAAAATATGAACAATTCACCTAAAAATAATTAAAAAATATATTTACAAAAATTAATTCCATTATATAAAATTAAAAATAAAATATTTTGAAGTTTAAGATTTAAATAAAACTATATAATTTATAGAAAACTATTCAGTTGAAATAAAACTACTTATTTTTCAATTGCAAAAGTGTACCAAATTTTTCTATTTTATTTGAACCCATCAAATATTGTTATAAAAATTAATGAGAAATGAAATTTATTTATTATTAACATTGTGTGGGTTTTCAAATTCTTCCCTATTTAGAGAAATTATTTATTCATAATTTTATTCTTTAATAAACAGGTGAGGATATTTTTCTATCATAAGATTTTCAGATTCCCATGTTGCTTCTTCCATCATATAGTTATTCTATTAAACATTAATGCAATGAGTTACCTTATTCCGAAATACCTTATCTCTATAGTCGAGATTATGAACAATATTTTCCTCTTAATAAATATTCTCCCACTACTGGAAAGATGATCTTTCCCAACACTTCTATACCAACGGTTTGTAAAAACCGTTGGTATAGGTGGCCTTTCCCAACGGTTCACCAAAACCGTTGGGAAATCCATATATTTCCCCACCTTTCCCAACGGTTTGACAAAACCGTTGGGAAAGAGGGACCCTTTCCCAACGGTTCACCAAAACCGTTGGGAAAGGCTGTCTTTTGAGCCCCTTTCCCAACGGTTCACCAAAACCGTTGGGAAAGGCTATCTTTTGAGCCTCTTTCCCAACGGTTTTGGTGAACCGTTGGGAAAGAGTGGCCTTTCCCAACGGTTCACCAAAACCGTTGGAAAAAACCATCCAGAAATTCAACACTCGGCCAAGAACAATTCAACCCAGCACTAACCTATCCCAACGGTTTTGAAAACCGTTGGGATAGGGCTATCCCAACGGTTTTGAAAACCATTGGGATAGGTTCTTTATTTTTTTTCCAGGTCTGATAACCGAGAACATTATATAAATCAAAATTTTAAATAATTATGATAATACATATATATATTTATAAAATTATGTTTACAAAAGTGATGTTAGCTTAGTGGTTAAGTCGTTCGATTAGAAACGAGGGGTCGGGGGATCAAATCCCAGCGGATTTTTTATTTTTGGAATTTATATACCAACGGTTCCATTACCGTTGGTATAGATTTCATATTACCTATACCAACGGTTTCCAAAACCGTTGGTATAGGTCTATACCAACGGTTTTCCAAAAACCGTTGGTATAGACCTATCCCAACGGCTTACTTGGCTACGGTTCTCCAAACCGTTGGTATAGGCTATACTAACGGTTTGGAGGCCTATACCAACGGTTCCAAACCGTTGGTAAAGGTTAGTTTTCCAGTAGTGTCCTATAACTAATATAATTTTATACATAAAAACATGAGATGTATTATGTATATATTTCTTTAACAATGAAACATGAAACACATCATGAACCAGAGAAAAACCCAGAGTTAACATAACATGATAGTAATTTGATACCAACTTACCCATAGTTTTATACAGTAAAATAAACCATGTAAATTATTTTTATTTTCTTCTAAAATGCACCACACCTTTCCATGGATATATTTAAAAAACATGATCTTCTACCTCAAAAGAAAGATATTTCCTCCATTTATCAGCATAAATCATCAACTTACTCTGATATTCCCTTATATGATGTTGAATATTATTTACCATTTTAACCATATCATCTTCCAATTCAGATCCCAACAACTTTCCATCCCCTACTTTGACATAATATACTATAATCTGACACCATTTTCTATATAATTATTTAAATGGTTCTATTTGTATACTAGTATGAAAACTAATTTTATATAAAAATTCTACTAATGAAATATGTTACTACTAGATTCCCTAATAATTTAACAATAAATCCTAAATCATATCCTCTAAATTTTAAATCTTCCACTTCCACTATCCATATGATTAAGGTTCAAAATCTATAATGATACATAACTCTTTACCCAAAAATATCTCAAGAAATTTTCATAAATTGGATGTAAATCTAGGATCGTGGTCAAATATAATATATATAGAAACACAAAATAACTTGAATATATCATTAAGATTGAATCTAAAAATATGATCTAATGAAATAGTATTTATAATGGGAAGAGAATGAAAAAATTTAATCAAATGATCAATAATAACCCAAATCACATTAATACCTTGAGAAGATTTTGGTAATCACACCATGAAATTTATATACACATTCCCTTATATCTATTAATGTATGAAAAATTTCTTAATAATCCCATTTAGTAGTTATTATTCTACTTTAACTTTTTGATAATTTAAACATTTAATGGTATAATCAATAATATATGTCTTATTTCATTCCCACCAATATTATTCTATAATATCTTTATAAATCTTGGTTATAGTAGGATGAACATAACACTAAAATCCAGGATATTCGCATCACAATTAATTTCTCATCTAAAAACAACTTTCAAAACAAATTTTCTTTCAAAATCTTATGACACATTTTTTATCAACATTAATATCAGACAACATTTCTTAATTAACCAATTCTATACTTTCATTCAAATCAAAAATTTCTTTTTGATATTTATAATTCATTATGATAAGGATAATTGTACTGATATTGAGTTGAAAAAGGAATAGATTTCAAATACACAAATTCCTATCATAGATTCATTAAATCACTAAATATTGGATCATGTTCCAAGTGTATCCTGGTTAATGATGCATTATTATTTTTACTAAAGGCACCTTCTACCTTTTCAACTTTACCTAGATTATAGTAAATCATTAAATGATAAATATTTATCATTTTCATCCATATTAATTTACATATTTTCAAATATTTTTTACTAAATATATCAAACCAAACTTTTCATACATAAATATTTAATATTTTTAGATTAATATTTAATATTTTTAGATTAATATTCAATATATTTCCCAAATATAATCCTACTGACCATAAAAGATTAGTCTCATTAGAGACTAGATAAACAATATTCTTATTTAATTAATTTTATTAAAAATCACCCATGAAGATATTCCCATATAGTACTATTTATAGACATACCCTATATAAACATTTCTTCATAACATGGGGAATGGAAACATAAGAAAGGGTTTGTTTAGGTGATCAGTAAAGGAAAACATGTGAGATAAAAATTGATGATCATATGAATGCATAAGATAAGAAAATGGGTATGTGACCATAAACATAACATACAAAGTTCATACCCAATCTATCATGGATTATAAAGATTAGACATGGCTTAAAACTTTATCATTTCAAAAGACATGTATCATAGGAGTGATAAATCATCATAAATCAATCAAGAACTATATTTTCATGTTATAAAAATTTGGTACCATAATATGTATAAAAACTATTTAACATTTCAAGGTTAACTATCAAGACCATCAAATAATATCATATTAGGCATAAACACATGTTTTCTATATCATCATAGATATGGATTCATTTCCTATTTCCTATAGTGGATCCATAACATCGACTCGTTTCACATAGTGGATCAAGTATATCGACTTGTTTCCCATAGTGTACTAGGAACATTAACCTTTTTCCCATAGTGAATCTATCACATCGACTTGTTTCCCATAATATTCTCATGAGATATACAAATTTACCCAATGCGTTAAAAGGTTATATATTTCTAGGCCCACCCACCATATAATTAATCCCATAAAAATGTGAGCCACAATATCATAAAACACTAATCATATTATCATATCATAACCCATTCAAATAAAATAGGTTTTATAAACATTTCATGAAATCATCATACCATAACCCATGGAAAATAAATGGGATTCATAAACATCTCATAATTATATTCATAAACCATAAGAGGAGATAATATGGATTGTATCATTGGTTTATACCCATAGTAAAACATAATTAACATCAAAGGATGTCATTATAGATGAAAAATACTTTAAATTAATCATATGAATATTTCATGATAAAAATATAATTATAATTTTGAAATCACTTATTTAAAATAAAAATGTTTTCAAAATATCATATAATTTTTTTCTTTAAAACTAACTATGGAAACATGTAAAGGAATATTTAAACCATTGATCAGTCATGATGGTGGAAAATTTCATTCATGCTGAGTATATTAAAATAAATACTCCTTTCACTTTTTTTGTAAAAATTAAAAAAAACCTCATTCAGAAAACAAAAAGAAGATTTGTTTGAATTTTTTTTATAAAATTAAAATAAGGGAAAAGAAGAATTTTAATAATAACAGGATAATAGTAAAAAAATTGAAAACATTTTAGAGAAAACATGGACATGGAAGAAAAAGGATTTTCATCGAGATAGTAAAACATAATTAGGTTTCCTTAAAAATATTATTTCAATCTCTTGAGTACATAAAGTGAAGAAAATGAAAGGAAAACATGTATTCTACAAAAATAGCTAGATGATAATTGAATGAAATGTATTTATAAGATAAATATCAAATTATTTCTTCAATGTAAATTTAAGCTTGAACATTCACAATTTAAATGGGATTATAACACAAATCCCTTAACACTTTAACTTTTGAATCATAAGCCCCGTGAAAGAATAACATTAAATGAAACATTAAATATCACGAATAAAAGGATATTAATTATATAACATGTAAAATATTTAGTATATAAACCATATAAGATAAACTAACGGTGAATATGGAATATGTCTCTAAAAAATAAAATTGATACTAGAAATCCCTTACATCAAGTCTCATATTTCTTCGTACGCGTTCAAACCTCATATTAATTGAGAAACCTTCTTTGGATCACAAATTATTCCTTCAAAGGATAGTATTTTAGAAACAAAATAATCTCAAGGAGGTTTTTAATGAAGTTAATTTTATATTAGAGTTGTTCTTAGTAGAGTTATATGGCTCAATGTGGTGTCATGAAAATCTAGAAGGGCTGTACATTTATAAGGGAGGGAAATTACACACATGTAATTACAAAAAAGCTAAAATATAATTAATTAATTTTCAAGGAAAATGATTACAAATGGCCATTGATTAAAATTAAAATTGGATAAGGTTAAAATTCCTTCACAAAATGAAATTTATATTCGTTTTGGTGTCATTTTAAATCTTATCTTTTGGTTTAACCCCTTGGTTAACCAATTTTCACCTTAACCGTGGAAATAACTTTTTCAGTATTAAATGATTATAATTTTACATATAAGTTTATAATTGACTCATAAATTTTCATAAGAAGACATTTTAAATGTTAATTTATCAACCTTGTCTTATTTTAATAATTTTTAATATTTAAATAATTTAATAAAATATTATTTTTATAATATATCATTATTGTCATTTTTGACACTAAAAATTTAATTTGACTTTAAATACATCAATAAAAAAGATTTAATTTAAATAAAATCCTTTAAAACATCACTATTATGTGATATTTATTTAAAAATTTCATAGAACATAAAAATTCACAATTATTTTATTAATTTTAATATTTTTAAAATCATATATTATATTTATTTATTAATTTAATAAAAACTACGCAAGCGTTATGTAGGAAATTAAGATAATTATTCAATAAATAGAAATTAAATAAAAATTAGAAATATAAAAAACTATCCATCTTTGAAATACACATTTAAAATATAACAAAACCTATTTTATCCTTATTTTTAAATTTTAGAGATATTAAAGTCATGAGTGTGAAATTTTGAATTTATTCTTTTTTTAAATTAATATAAAGGCCATATTAAAATATATATTGAACCAAGTGGCAATATATTCAATACGTTTATGGAAATGTCGAAAATAAACTCATTAAATAGGATAAAGGTAGGTGTTAGATAAATATTAAAGTATTATACCATAGTTTTAACCTTATTTTAGTCATTTTCCCATATTGATGTGACAACATATTACCATCGTTACAATTAATATTGAAAAAAAAATAAAAGGGACCTATTTAGAAAATTTAATCCTCTTGATTCAAAATGTGGAATCAATTATTCTTGATTCAATTTTTATAAGTGGAAAAATTTCATTTTAAAATAAGTGTGTAAACTGAGATGAAAATTATTTTTTGGAAAATACACTTTTAACCATGAAATTGGATATATATTCTTATCTAATTTCTAGAAAAAATATGAGATGATTGTTTAATTTTTTTTATTGAATATATAATATATAAATTCAATTAAAATCATTCACGTATAGTCATCAATTTAATTTATTAAAATCAAAACACATTCCATACATAAAATTAGTTTTTTAGAAATACATCTATTTCACTTTGAATTTTTTTTTAATTACATTTCTAATCAATTGAAATATAATGAATTAATTTTGAACATGATTAAACTATAAATTTTTCTTATTTTAGTTAATCTTATTCATACCCTCTAATCCAACAACTCGAATATAAATACCATATTAAATAATAATATTTTAATAATATATCATGGTTTGTTCAAACTTGGTGTGGCCTGTAATAAAAGATATCAATGAAATAAAATTTATTTATAGAGAAATATTTCATAAAATTTTGGGGTGTAACATTCTACCCATAATAAAATAAATTTATCCCTTGAAATTATTTCACTCCAATACAAAGAATTGTGGACATCTATATTTTATCACATTCATAGGTTCCCATGTAACTTCCTATAATTTATGGGTTTTCAACAAAACATTGAACATGAGAGTGGTTTGATTTTATAGAACTTTCTCTCTAGGATATATAATCTCTAATATTTGTTCCTCATAATAGAGATCTTATGCCAGCAGTAAAACCTCTGAGTTCAGTACATATGAAGAATCAGGTATCTACTTCCTTAGGAGAGATACATGGAACACATCATGAACTTAAGATATATTTATAGAAGTACCAAATGATATGATAACATCCAAATACTATCAATAATTTCAAAAAGGATCACATATATATAAGGATAAATTTTCCATTATTTCTAAATATCATAATCTTATTCCATGGTGATATTCGTTGAAATACCATTTAACAAACATTGAATTATATATCTTGCCGATGATTGTCAATTTAACTTTTTTGTTAACCCAGAGATTCTCTTATGTGCTGCTGAATGGATCTTACATTCCCTACTATTTTCTTAGGTAGCTCTTGTAAAAATATTTTTTTTCTAACTTCATCCCAATACGTTGGATTTATTCACCTCTCGCTATAGAGGGATTCATAAGATGCTATCTTAATCCCCATGTAAAATTTATTGTTGTAATAATACTTTACTAGATGAATGGGTTTATTCGAACTACCACTGAAATAAAAATAACAAGATCTCAACTTATCCTATAGGGTTTGAATAGTTCTCTTAGACTTTGTCTAAGGATGATAATTAGTACAAAAAAATAGTTCTATATCCATATCCTACTGAATTATTCTCTAGAACATTGAGGTAAACCTTAGATCCTAATCAGATATAGTAGAATGTGGTACTCAATACAATCTCACAACTTGTTTAATGTACAACCTAGAAATCTGATCATTGTAGAAATATTATATGATAGAAATAAAGTGTGATGGATTTTTAAATCAATTTAATATAACCCAAATAACAACATTATTCCCTTTAGATGTGTTGAGGAGTCCAATAAATAATTCCATGGTAATGTTTTCCCATTTCCATTTAGGTATGGGTAATGGTTGTTACACACACTTAGACTTATTCCACTTAGCCTTAAATTACTGACATACTAGAAATCAAGATACATACTCTGTAATATCCCTTTTCATGTTTTCCTACCTAAAATATTCTTTAAAATATGTATACATCACTTTACTAATGTGATGTAATGAGAATGATGAACTATGAGCTTCATCAAACATTCCCTCATCAATTATAGTATTGATATGACACATACTATATTTATGATTTGTATTATCCTATCACTATCATGGTTGAACTCAGGAACCTTTCTCACCTTCTTTTACAGTTCTATATTTTCCCTCCACACCTCTTTAATCCTCATAAAGATATACGGATGAACATTCATCTAAGAAAGATAGGATTTTTCCCCTTTCTTTAGGATTTAAAGGTCTATATTATAAATTTACACATGTACTGGATCTCTTTCAATCCTCATCATGGATAAACTAGAATGGTCCTTCTGAATCAAAGCATTAGACAACTTGTTCTTCGTCCTAGGGTGGTAAATTATTGACCAATCATAATCTTCAATCAATCCAAACCATCTTCTCTGATTCTTATTTAACATTTTCTATGTGAAGATATACTTCAAAATTTTATGATATGTATATATGTAAAACGTTTCAATATAAAGATAATTCATCTATATCTTCAATGAAAAAAATTACCACCTCTAGATCCAAACCACAATTCAGGTAAATTTTCTCATGTATTTTCAGTTGGAATGGGGAATATGCTATCACTATATTATTCACCCAGAGGAAACATCCTAGTCACTTCTTTGATGGATCAGTATAGATTACAAACCCTTCTTTACTATATGGTTTTCTGAGTATCGGTTCACTAACCAATCTTCATTTTGGTTCCTTAAAATTCTATTTACTTTCATATGTCTATAAGAACTTAACCCCCTTCTAAATGAACTTGGTGAGCGGGTTAGATAGTCATAAGAAATATCTCCCAACGTGTTGGTAATATCCAACCATCCTATAAAAACTACAAATTTATATTACCATGGTCAGTCTAGTCCATTTCTAAGTAACTTATTTCTTTTATTGATCTGCTGTTATAACTTTACTTGAGATTATATTACCCAAGAATGAAACTTTTTGAATCCAAAATGCACACGTGATAAATTTGGAATACAAATTATCCTTACTTATGGTATTCAACACAATTGCCAAATAATCTTCATGACCATATTTTCAATTTTAATATGTAAGAATATCATTTATAAAAACTATTGAAAACTAGTTAATGTATTCTCAAAAGTCTATATTCATTAAATAAATAAATACAACAAGGGAATTAATAAGTTCAAATGGAATCGCTATAAATTCATAATGACCATACCTCAAACTAAAGTATGTATTGGTTATATCATCCTTATTAACCAACAATTGATGATATTTAGATTAAAGTTAAATTTTTTAAAACTATTGAGATCATTTTAATTTATCAAAAAAATAATTTAAATGGTTTAGAGAATATTTTTTTATTCATATTGATCTTATTAAATTCTTAATAATAAATTCAAATACACATTGACCCATCATTATTCCTTACAAAAATAACAGGTGTACCTCATGGCGATGCACTAGGAAATCTGAATTCCTTATCAATATTCTTCTTGAGACAGTTCTTCAATTCCTAAAACTCAATTGGGGAAATCCTTTAAGGAGTCTTTGAAATAGGTGTAGCACTAGGTATGTGTTTTTTTTAAAACTAAAATTCAAAATTTATATGAAGACTCAAAAATATTTATAGAGTAACATAATAAAACCCTATAAAATAAGCATATCCTCAATGTGGAGTTTCTCCCTAACTAACTTAGACTGATACCCTGCATGACAGAAATTAAGACCCACAAGATAGAATTTATTTCTATTAGAAGTTCATATTCATCATTACATTACCAAACAATCATAGGTTCATTTGGAATATGAAATGTGACTTACCTTCCTTTATAATTGATATGGTATCCATATAAAGAAATCCAATTCATTCCTAGAATCATATAAAATTAAACCAAAGGGAGAATCAAAATATTTTCAATAAGTACTTTCCCACAAACTTTTATTGGAGATGAACTATAGACTTGATATGTGTCCAAATTACTATTTGGAGTTTTCTCTGTTAACTCAACATCTAATCATTGATGAAATGAATTAATATTCTTTGATACTTTTTCTAATGTACAATAATTCATATAACTAAGATCAAATATGGAACTTCAATATTTGATCATACCTATTACCTTCTCAAATTCATCATTATATATTCATTCCCATACTAAAAATTGTTTACGTGATAATCAAACATAAATAATTAGAAGGAATAAATCATATAATCATGAAAAATCATTCATAGGAAGTCTAAATTGTTACACCTTATTCTCTATCTATGGAATATTAGGTAAATACTCTGTAATCTATGGTTTTTAACAAAACTCTAGGATGTTATCCTACACATAGACACCTATATAGGGTTTTCACCAAGGTTTTCTAATCCTAATATCTAAATATTAACTAAACCTATCCTTTAATACCAACCATAGAGACCAAAAAATTTCATACATAAAAATTTCATCTTTTAAGATGAATATTAAATACATTTCACAAATACACACTAGAGGAATGTAAAGGTTTACTGTATTTATATACTAGAGACACATTATTTCTTTTTCATGAAATATCACCAATAACTCCTATAAATGTTTTCCCAAATTATACTTTTTATAGATATACCCTACAGAAACATTTTTTCATATCCTATAGAATGGAAATATTACAAAGGGAGAGCTTAGATTCTTATTAAGGGTAAACATGAGAGATACAAATCAATGATCATATAAAATTAAAATATATTAATAAGGGTATGAGATCAATAAAATTACTTACAAAGTTCATATCCAATATAAAATGGATCCTAAGCATGAATCAGGGCATACAACTTTATCATTTCAAGATACATGTATAGTAAGAGTGATAACTCAACATAAATCAATTATGAACCATAAGTTCTTATTATAAAAATATGGAACCATCATAAGTATAGAAACTATTTCATATGTCAGGTTTAACTTTTGAGACCATAAAATCATAGTATATCAGACATCAACACATGTTTTACATAACATCACTGATCAAACATCATTACATGTTTCCCATAGTGTATAAATAACATCGACATATTTACCATAGTGTATCAAGAACATTGACTTGTTTACTATATTTGATCAAGCAAATTTACTTGTTTCCCATAGTGGATCAAGCATATAAACATGTTTCCTATAGTGGATCAAGTACATCGACTTGTTCCAATAATTATCTTAAGATATATAAATCTCCACTAAATGTATTGGAAGGTTATATAATTTCAAGCCCACTATTACATAATGAAAACCATACATATGTGTGCCACAAGATCATAAATCATTTATCATATCATCATATCATAATCTATTCAAAGAAATAGGTCTTATAAACATTTCTAAAATTCATCATAGCATAATCCATGAAAAATAAATGGGTTTCCTAAACATCTTATCATCACATTAATAAACCATATAAATAAATAATAAGGATTAAATAATAAGTTCATATAACCAATAATATTTAATTAACATAAAAGTATGTTAACATATATGAAAAATACTTTAAAATAATCACTAGAATATTTCTTGAGGAAAATACCCTTTTTATTTTAAAATCACTAATTTAAAAACAAAATATTTGAAAAATTCTATGATTTTTTTATTTTAAAATAACTATGTAAAATTATAACGTTAGATTCAAATCATTGATTATTAATTACTATGGGGAATTCTATTCATGCTAAGTATTTTTAAAAAATATTTCTTTCACATTTTCAGTAAAATGTCAAAAGTACCTCATTCAGAAAATGACAAGATGATTCCTTTTAATTTTTATTATAAATTTAAAATATGGGTTAATATGAATTTAAATAATCAAATTAGACCATTAAAACATTAAAAAAAATTTATATAAAATATTTACCTTGAAGAAAATGGATTTTCAACCATACATTAAAACATCACTAGTTTCCCTTAAAAACATTATTTCATTCTCTTGAGTACGTAAAGGAAGAAAAATGAAGAGAAAATATTTATTATATAGAAATAAATATATTATAATAAAATTAAATGGATTTATCAAATAATGATAATATATTTTTCTTAATATATTTTCAAGAATAAACACCCTTGATTAAAATTTAATTGAAACATAAATCCCTTACCACTTTGGTTACTTTTGAATCGAAAGACCCATGAAATAATAACATCAAATAAAACATTAAATATCATGAATATATGAAAATTTATGAAATAAAAATGTAAATGGGGTAGTATATACACCACACATATAAATAAAATGATTAATATCACATATGTCTTTGGGAATAAAAGTGAGACTAAAAACCCATTACCTCAAGTCTCATCTTTCTTTGTATGTTCTTGAACACCATATTCATTGAGAAACCTTATTTGGACTATAACTTAGGACTTGAAAGGATGGTATTTTATAAAGAAAAAAAGATCTAGGATATGGTGAAGGAATATTTTATGATATTAGATTAGGGATTTTTTGAGATAGATGGCTCAAAGTTGTGTAAAGGAAAGATAGAACGAGTGTCCTTTTATAAGGAAGGGAAAGGAAAGACTTGGAATTTCTAGAAACCAAAAAATATACTTAATCTATTATAAATAAAAATTCTTCAAAATGAATATATATTTAAATAAAACATGTATAATATTTAAATAACATCATCCAATGAAATTATGTAGGTTTTGGTGTTATTTTAAACATTATCATTTGGTTTAACACCTTGGTTAAACAATATTTAACTTAACCATGGTAATTAATTTTTCATTATTAAATGGTTATTTATTTACTTAAAATATGTTAATTGAATCATCAATAGAAAAGGGATAACATTTTCGACCATATATTATTCAACTTGTCCTATTTCAATATTTTTATGTTTTCAAATAATTTAATAAAATATTATTTTCATAAAATATCATTAATGTATTTTTTGAAAATATACATTAATTTTACTTTTAATACATCAATAAAAATATTGAATTAAAATATAACCCTTTAATACATACCTATTATATTATATTTATCAAAAATTTTCTTGGAACACAATAATTCACCAAAATTTTATTACTTTTAATATTTTTAAAATAATTTATTATATTTTTCTATTAATTTAATAAATACTCTATTAGTGTTGATCAATAATTCAAGATAATTATTCTATAACTAAAAATTAAAAATAAATTTACACAATAAAAAAGTTTAATAATATTTTAAGTAAACATTTAAAATTGAATATAATCAATTTTTTTCCTTACAAAAAAATAGAGATATTAATGTCAAGAGGGTGATATTTTGTATTTTTTTTAAATTACTGTAATAGACATATTTGAATAAATATGAAAAATGGCCATATATTCCAAAATTGGATGGAAATGTACAAAATACTCTTAAAATAGGACAAAAGAAAGTGTTATACAAATTTTAATGCCTTATACCAATGTTTTACCATACTTTTACCCATGTTACACTTACCTAGGTGACAAAAATTTAGTATAGTTACTATTCATATTGGGAAAAAATAAAAGAGAAATATGTAACAAAATTTAACCTCCTAATTCCAAATATAGAATCTATTTTTAAGATTCAATTTATATATGTGGTAGAAATTAATTTTAAAATAAGGTCTAAAAACATGACTAATTGTTTTATAGAAAAATATATATTTAAAACAATTATTTATGTTTATACCCTCCAATCTAATTACTAGGCTATAACTGTCACATTAAACAATAATATTTTAATAGTATATCACAGTTTCTTTAAACTCGATGTTTCTTGTAAAGAAAAATATCAATGGAATAAAATTTATTTAAAGAGAAATATGTTATAAAATTTATGGGTGTTACAATGAATATATATTTCAATAGTTTAGGATCCTTTTATATGTCACATTTTTTCACACATAAATGATGCATCCAAATTTTTAAATAAAAAACAATCACTACAAGGTCATGGTAAAGTGTTGGATAATTATTATCATAGAGTTTTAATTAGGATACTATATAATTAATTACCCAATAATCATGTATCATAACACAAACAAATCCCTTTAAGGAATAATCATTACATATAATAAAACCCTTTTTTCTTGATAGAAAGGCTAATAGTGAAGCATTAACCAATATTTATTTTAATTCTTATTTTTTTCATAATTTATAATCTAAAACAATTTTAATCCATTTTTAGTTTATATGGATAGTGGGGTATCTAACTAAGAAATTTTTTCAAAAAATATTTAGTAATAACCCATTATTCTAAGAAAACTATGCTGACTGAAAATTATCTTTTTATTATAAACTCACTTTTTAGGCAAAGTGAGAAACCAGTCTAGTTAATCTTGAGGTGAATCCTCATAGGAGAAAGCAAAGCTGTCTAAGAAAAATATTCATATCATATCATTGAGTTTGTTTTGTCTATTATTATAAAACTTTAGTATTATTGAGATAATATTTTATGATATTTTTAGTTTCAATATTCACATGAAATGAACCCTGTGATAAAAAATTCCCATTTTCTAATTTTTCAAATAATATAATTTCTTTTAAAGACCAAAGAATAAGAAATATAGGTTTCTCATAATCCTCATAACTTTTAGAATATATGAGAATATTATCAATAATAACCACCATCATGTCATGCAAAAACTCAAGGAAAACTTTTTTGATTATATCCATAAATATATTAGGTGCATTTTTCATCCCAAATATAATAACCACAAAATCATAATGATCATAACTAGTCCAAAACACCATCCTCATAATGTATTATTCATCACTTTTAGTTGAAGATACCCATACATAAGGTTAATCTTAAAAAAAAAATACTAAGAACCCTAGAGACGATCAACAAGTCTTTGATAAGAGGCAACAAATACATGTTCTTAATATTAATGCTGTTGTGTTATCTATAAAAATAAAAAATGCCTCATCAAACTTTATATATTTTTGAATAATAAAAAAATATCACCCCAAGGTGAAGTGCTAGTGAAAGAAGAAACTATTATCAAGAAATTATTGAAAATTATTTTCCAATTCCAGTAGCTCTCCAAGATCCATTTGATAAGGAGGTATCAAATTTATTTAGTGTTAATAACCAACTCAATATGAAATTCAACATAATATTCAGGAATAATACTATGAAAATCATCAATAAATGCATCGAAAAATTTATTTACCATAGTATCATCACTAATTTTAATGTATTCTATCCTTTCAGGGGTGTGGTTAATATAATTTCACCCTATATCTAATCAATTTCTCAACTTCTTGATATATCATCCTATGTATGAACTTATTATTATATATGAATTGAAAATCACTTTTAAAATTTAATATGATTTATTTTGAATAGAAATATATCATATCATAAGAAACTGAAATCCAAGCATTTACCAAAATAACATCAAACTATAATATATAAAATACAACAATATTTTTATAGAAAACCATTCCACAAAATAATATAGAAATATTTTATTCTATAAGACAAACAATATAATTCTTTACCAAAATTTATGTCTTAATTTCTTGAGGTGATATCTATATATTAATATAATATTTCATAGAAATAAATGAATGTGTAGATCACATATCATACAAGAAATTGTAATAATTTTAGTAAACAAGTGATGTACCTATAAAAACTAAATTTAATGGTCTAGTATTTTCTAAGGTAGTATAAAATTATTTTCCTACACACTTCTTCTTATGGTCATGATGATTTCTACCCTTTTTCATTTTCATTGGACACAAAATTTCCTAATGGATCATGACATTACAATTAAAACAATCTAATGATAGCCTTTCATTATTATTTTGACCATTACCATTTCACTTTTCTTTTTAGTCACGAACAAGATGTATCAACTTACCAAATTGATTAAACTTTATAGATATCATAAGTGATTCTATAGAATAATTATTATTGAAGTTATTATAGCTGGTTAATTTAATTAATTACCTTTATATTTAATTAATGAATATTTCCCCATTTTATATCACCCATATATATTTTTATCCTTATAGTTATAGAAATAAAAAAATCTATCTTGAAATTCTCTGCACATCAAACAATATTATCATAACACGAAAACTTATGAGTAACTAGGGCCCTTCATAAAATTGGGTTTAATTCTAAGTAAAATATAACCATTTCACTGTCATGGTCTAGAATAAAAAATGGTTTATACCTATCTATTATTGTAAAATTTTATTCATAGGAGACAACAGAATCATAATCATTTTTTCATAAAATCCAAGAATTTATTTTCCATTTCAATTAAAATAGTATTAAAAAATATTTTTCAAGGAAAATATTATTAAATTTCATTCAATCTATGTAATTAATCTCATCCTCTTCCTTATTATTCTTAATCAGTGATCACCATTGATCATATTGACCTTAAAACTGATAAATAATAAGAGTTTAATTCTGATTTACTCCACATCCCAGAACAAAAAATATCATCTCTAAAGTATTAATCCATACTTCAGATTTCATAGGGCCTGTGGTTCCACCAATAGCTATAGGGTGTTGTTTCATGAAAATATCCATTATTAACATGTTCCTCTGTCAATCATTTGGTTTCTCCCTTACATGGGTTTAACCATTATTACCCTACACAAATTGATTTCACATATCTATAAACATACCAGTTCTAACACCAAAAATTCTAGAATGATGATTCAGAAGGATATTATCCTATCATTACTTTTATACATCATTCAACTCATTTTATTTATGGAAAACCATTAAAAAATTCCACATACTATACATTTTTCACAAATTTTTTCTCTTATGTTCACATTCCTATTCTATTCTTGACACACTTACTTTGTTAAAGACGTGTCACCATTACTTAAAGATGTAAATTTATACAGTTCCAAAAAATTCTTAGACCCTATTAAAATAAATTGAAAACATGGGATGATAAGAAGTAGAAAAAATTATGGATATAAAATTAAAGAAACTCATTGGTATATTGAAAAATGTCCAAATCCAAAAGGAATTTTTCTTTTTTATATAATAATCTTTAATATAAAAATCTTTTCATTACTTATGAATTCAACATATTTGGAAAAAATTCATAATTTTTTTAAGAAATAATAAATTCAATAACATAATCATGAATGTTACTTGGGAGAACATAAGATCTTCTGTATACTTTTCCTTGAAGATAAACCTTTCACATTTAAAAGAGCATAAAATTTTCATGAATCATAAGCCCAATTTCTAACCTTATGAAATAAAAATATTTCTATAAAACATATATAAATATTTGATAAATAATGTAAAAATATTAGTATATTATGTTCTTATCAACCTTACAACAACCCTTATTAGAACCCCAATAAATGGAATAATCAACTCTCTGAATTACAACATGTATCCTCTGAAGATCATATGATTAACTAATGAATTGGATGTCTATATCAGTCCCAAATATAATAATATATAATTTCAAATAACTATAAAATGGATGAAAAAAACGTGGGCTTTCAATTTCATTATAAAACTCATAATAACATTCATTCTAACCCAAAACCCTAAGAACTTATAGTTATCCTATAACAATAAAAATAAATATCCTTTATTGATTAATATTTAAAATTAATGATTCACTGAATAACGAGAATTAAATTTACATTAAAAATACATGAAAAAAATAATTATAATATTTATAAGGAATAATGACCATGATGGTGTGAAAATAATTTCACATGGTAAATATTAAAAAACAATATTTTTATACCTTTGTAAACAATTTCAAAATATGCCCCATTTGAAAAAATTAAAAAAATTACTTTTAAAATCTACGTAAATAATTCAAATATACTCAAAAATAAAATAAAATAATATGTTTAATATAAATAATCACATTTTTGAATAATTTGAAAAAACATGTACATGGAATAAAAAAATTAAAACATTTAAAACTATATTTTAAATGAAAATACCTTATCGTGATTCCCAAATCTCCATATACATATTTTTCCTTAATTAAAAATACGCTTATATTAATTATTTACATAATTAAGAAATTTTTAATTTTTATTACTTTATTATAAATTTTTATTTAAATTATTTTTATGTTTTTTTAATTATTAAATCGGTTAAGTTTAGATTTGACATTTTGGGGCCATTCAGTCCAAAACAGTATTGATGTGTTGACAGGGATCAAAAGGGTTAATAAAATAGTTCCATCATATTTAAAAAACCCTAATAATGTTATAAATATCATATTTATTCATTATATACACTTTTAGAGCCATCCATGTGAGTTTAAAATGATAAATGAAACACGTAATTCATAGAGACAGTAGTTTATAGATACACACAAGCGACGTCTTCTCTTTCCAAATGGATGGAAGAGAAAGAAACTAGATAATATTTTATCTTTATATAATCGTAATTAAGTTAAATATATAATGTTTTTTCATTTTATCTATGATTATAATCAATTATGTGAGGTGGTGGTAAAATATGAAATACTTTGTCCATGGAGGCGTTAGTCCTCTTGTACACCTATACAACATTTTCATTTTTCTATGGATGAAAAGAAAGTAGAGAATGGTTGTTACATCAACATAATAAAATTTCATTATATTATTTATACTGATTTAATTATTTTAATATGGTTTCATAACATTAGTATAATGGTTAAGAAGAAAGAAACATGAAAGGGATTTGTTAGAATATATACCACATCCTAGGATACTCTCCTTTAAAAAACACCATAAGGATTATTGGATTGGACTTTTAGGAAAATAAAATCTCTAGAACGTGTATAAGGATGTTTTGGAAGTATTTGGATTGGTATTTTCCTAGATATGCTGCTCAATGTGTGTGGATAAGTGAGGATAAGAGAATCCATTTTATAGGTGAGAGGAGTGACACTTGTAAATAATTTTAACATTAAAATAATATAAATGTATTTCTCAATAGACCGTGGAACTAAATTTGTCCAAATTTAAATATAGGATAAGGGAGGGTTGAAATACACTCATAAAATCATATTTATACTTCTTTTAGATATATGTGTGGCCCTATCCCTTATATTAATCATTTATAACTTTTTAATTTTGACCATGGTGAAATGTTTTTACCAAGATAATTATATTTTTACGAAAAAATGGAACATTTTTCCCAATTTAAAACTTAGAATTATGAATATTAAAATATTTTTATTTTATTCAATTTACAACAGTTTTAAAAATTAGTTTTAATATAAGTACACAATATGTAATTAAAATGGTTTTTGTAAAAATAAAAATTTAAACAAAAAATTCAATTTACACCAGAATTATTTATAGAGATAATCATCAAGAAGTTTATTATTTTATGGCTAAATAAATGTGGTTTAATTTGAATTAAAATTATAAAAAACCAAATTTCACCTTGTACCCAATCAATTAAATAAAAAAACTAAAAATAGTTTTTATTAGAATAAAATACAACTTAGGTTTGAAAAAGGAAAGAATGGTCTTCCAAATTCAAGATAATATTTTTAAATTTCTTATTATACTATGTAGATACATATTTTATGAAAAATGGTTTGAAAAATTTCTATGTCAGGATTAAATCATGATGTTGTGAAAAAAGTTACAGTTGTTTGAAAAATTTTATTTTTCACTATTCACAAAAAAATCACCATCTTAAAAAATATCCTAAAATTTCAACCTAAACTGATTTCAACATGTTTTTTAAAAAATGAGTTCCATTTTAAAAAATTAAAATTAAAAAATGTAGAAATATAACTTTTAAATAATCCATATTGTTTATGGAAAAAAAAATTTAGAATAAAAAAATTTGTTTTCAACTGAAAACATATATCAAATTATTAAATTAAACATGAATCCATAAAATTAAATTATTAACATTAATAAGAAATGAAAATTATTTATTATTAGCATTAACTAGGTTTCCATACATGTGGTTATTGGTTGGTAATAAGGTGGTGCATGGGGAATCTACTTTTCTAATATTTAGGGGATTTTGGACAATTGATGTTTTAGTAGGAAGTGAAAAAGCATGAGCATGTGAAAATAGTGTAGAGGAAATCGTGATAATTCCTTAATCAAATCCCAGTCCCACATCAAAATAATATTCCTTGGAAATTTAATCATCTACAAAGTGTCATCTTTTTTGTTTATAATGTTTATCCACCATCACTTGAGTTCATGAAAATGATTTATTCACTTTATATTCTAACAACCATGGTCCTAGTATTAGATTGTAATTCCATTTAAAACATGTAATGTCCCGACCTAGGTACAACACAATGATGCTCCAAGCCGATTTTTTACATGACCTCATGATTGCCTCCCCACATGCCTGAGGTTTCAGACTAACAATGAGGGTCCATTATTGATCATGGGGAGACTATACCCTATTTATCAATGCAGCCCAACAATGGAAATAAATAAACAATAACCAATAGGCAATAACCAACAGCCAAAATAATATAATAATTATAATGACCAGGCTCACATGATGAACCAAAAATGAAAACAATATCTAAAAATAAATAGTAGATATACAGTTCCAAATAAGTATCAAGTGTAAAATAAAAAAACCAAATTAAAGACCCTGAAAACTCCCAATAGGGTCCCAATACCAAGTTTCATTCCCCAATCCATGCTCCATCCCAACTCAACCATATACCATAGGGTCCTTACCCTTATCCCGTCCTGAAAACATGAAGTCTATTCAAGTACCGATCAGAAATCCTGGGTAGGGTGTGAGTACAACTTAGTAGGACACCACTAATGATATCCAAAACAATAACCAGTCAATAATAGTTTATGTAGTTTTATAAAGAATAAAAGACAAGCAATAAAGTAAACAATTTACATATTTTAAATTGTTCTTTATTTAACCACATAATCCCATGAGTTCCTAAGGAAACCCAAACCATCAATACTTTCTTTGTCCCATTCCAGAGTTTGAACTATCCCCAAGGGATATCACATATCACAATACCTTGATTATCATTTATCAACTCATATCTAATCACATCATGACCAATTGGAACCATAGTCCAATGCCAATATCATGCATGTAAAACATCATGTCTAACACCACATGGGTATTTGGTGCTTCAGTCCTTTCCCACACCTCATGTCACATGGGTATTTGAAGCCTCATTCGTTTTCCTGTACTCGCTATCTCATATAGGTATTTGGAGCCTCAGTCCCTACCCAACACCTTAATATCACATATGGGTATTTTTAACATCACTCCATGTCCCACACTCTTATATAAATCAATCAAATAAAAAACACATACATCACATCAATCAAGGTTAAATGATATTAACCCCTTTTCTACCAATTAACCTAAAGGATACCATCTTAATTATAAAAAACAATCGTGGTTCAACACTTCAATCACATGGAATAACGTGAGAAATTCACCATTAAACCATTTTACATTGTTTAAATCATATAACCAATTAACCATTAAGGTTAAGTTAACCATATCATAATTCACATTTTCAATTAATTTATAATCACATTAATTGACCAATTACAAAATCCCAATATCCCATCAATTTCAAAATCACAATATTCCATTAACTAATTAACTAATTAATTAATCAAATTCCATCAATTCCAATTTCCACAAATTTAGCACAATTCAGTACCACATGGAAATTAAATTAAACTAGTTTAATGTCTCATTACTCACTAATTGAATAATCATAATTACCATATTCAATTTTCCCAAGCTCAACTCACCTCATAATCACTCACCAAAATCAACTAATATAGGTTCGATAAAATCTTACTGGGAGAGGTGAAAATCTTCAATATGTGATTTGATTCATCATGAAAATAGTTTGGATGGATTTTAATTTTTCTGATAACCTCTACAATTTGATAAAAAATGTTTAGGGTTGATCTAGGGTATTTCGAGATATAATACGGGGTTTTGGGAAATTATTGATTAATTTCTGGGGGTTTAATTTTCCTTGTGCATAGCTTCTTGTATGGGGCACATATTTTTCACTAACCATTAACCTAACTATGTGAATCCTCTTAGGGGGTCATACATTTACTACCTATAGGGAGAAAAATTTGAAAAACTATGTTCCAGCCATGCGAATCCCCCCTGTTTAGGTTCCCATGGTTTTCTGGCATAGGCACACAGTTTGGGAAAGCTGTGCAAAACCTGTGCACTACCCCTCTTCCTTCCAAAAATCTATAATTACTACCAAAGAATACCCAAGGTAAAACCCAAACCATATATACTCAAAATAAGGGAAACATTTACCTATAAAAAATCTCAAGAAATATTTATAAAAAATCAGGATCTTACAATCTCCCCACCTTATAATAGCTCATCCTCAAGATATACTTTCAAGAATCTATATGATTACAAGTTAAAATGATCAGGACACAAAGACCATATATCTAATTCACTCTCCCACGCTTCCTCATGAACATTTCCATGTTTCCATAATACATGAACTGTCATCATAGTCTTTCCATACAACACTTTCTCACTGTGATCTAACCCGCGTATCAGATGCTCCTCAAAGGACGCATCAATCTCAAGATCAAAATCATCCACATCGATCACATGAGAAGGGTCGGGGTGATACTTTCAATAATGCGACACATGAAAAAAATCATGCATAAAAGTATACCTCTATGGAAGATCTAATTGGTACACCACCAGACCGATTCTCTCCACAACCTCAAATGGTCCAATAGACCTATGCGCCAACTTGAACTGGCTTCAAATCCTACGATGACCCAATATAAGGGACACCCAAAGGAACACATGATTATAGTTTCTAAACTCTAGGGGTCATTAAAATCTATCAGTATATGAATGCTTCTTTCTCTGAGTCATAGCCATACATTTCCGAATGAGATGATCCTGCTCCTACATCTCCTACATGAGACTTGGTCCCTATAAATCTAACTCACCTGTCTACATCCAAAATAGAGGTGATCTGCATGGACTACCATAAAGTGCATCATATGGTGACATTTGAATAGTTTCCTAATATATATTGTTATAGAAAAACTCCACCAATTCTAGGTGATTCTCCTAATACTCACCAAAGTCTAAGAAACATGCCTGAAGCATATCCTCAAGCACATGTATAGTAGGCTCTGACTTCCAGTCTGTCTACGGTTGGATAGACATACTCAGTAAAACCTATGTACCAAGTGATTTCTAAAAACTCTATTGGGAGTGCAAAGTAAAACATTATTCAAGTTCTAAAACTATACTCTATGGAACCCCATGTAGAAGGACTATCTCTTGAATGTACATGTCTCCCAAATGATCCACTTTTAAAGTCTCCCATATAGGAAAGAAATGCACTACATTCATCAGTTGGTCCACATCCATACAAATAGAGTTATTCTTCCAACAAATCCTCAGAATAACCACAAAAAAAATCTATGGTAACATCGTCCCACTTACATTCTGAAATGGGAAATGACTGTAGTAAACAACCAGGTCATTAATGCTCAACCTTCACCTATTAACAAGTGTAGCATCATGTCATATACCCGGAAATCTCTTTTTTCATGCACAACCACCAATATTGCCGATGTAGTTCATGATGCATTTGGGTAAAAAATAGATGTATCTCCCACTTGGAGGCATGAAATTAACAAATTATATCCTCCCAGATACTCATAGGAACAACAACATGATTCCTAAAAAATATGATCTCGTACTCATCTATGGTCTAATAGGATGGTGACTCTCCACCTTCAAGGCATCCCTCAAGGAAAAACATTCTGGATCATCATACTTTCTCTCCCTGATCTATCTCAAAAGTGTGGAATCCAATGAAACTGATATGAAGGTCAAATATTCATGGCCCTCCTGAACTATTACATGCATCTTAACAAGAAAATTCATCATCTTCCACTCATCATTAGACTCATGAACTACCTGAGTCTGAGTTTTCCTACTTAAAGATTCAACGAAACTATTTACCTTCCTAGGTGTATATTCTAGATCAAAGTTGAATGAATGAATATACTCAACCCGTATTCACTGCTATATATTCAAATATAATTGGGAAAAGATATACTTTGAACTCTTTTTATCATTCTACATATTAAACTTCTTGGAAAATAGATAATGCTGCCAAACATCAAAGAATAAACAGTAGTAGCTAACTTGTGGTTGTGTGTAGGTAAGTTATGTTCATGTGGACTCAAATATTGAGACACATATTCCACAAATAGATATCTATACATTAATAATACTCTAGGGACTACCCCATAAGTATTAAAAAACATTGTATATTTCTCACCTTGCTCTGGTAGGTTCAAAATTGATATAATTTTCAAGTGCTTATTTAATGCTTGGAAATCATTCTCACATGCTCCAGACCATTGAAAAATTATTCCCTTATTGTTCAAGCCCAAAATTGGTTCTAGAAAATGGGAAATGTTCTGGATGGACCTATGATAATAACTTGATAATCTAGAAAACTGCAGATATCCAAAACATTCTTGGGATTCTCCCCAAAAACAACTGCCCGATATTTCTCTAGGTCTACTAAAACACATTTTTATGCGACAATGTGTCCCAATAAAAAAATCTAATCATTCCAAAATTGAAACCTTGATATCATGGCATATAGTCGATTCTCTATCAGTATACTCAGGATGATGTCAAGATATTGGTCATGATCATCATGAGTCGTGGAGTACAACAATATTCCATCCAAAAACACCACCATAAACCAATATAGGTATGGGTGAAATATTATGTTCATCATGTCCATAAAAATTTCCAGAGCATTTGTTAGACCGAACAACATCATAACGAACTCATAAAGTCCATAAATGCTTCTAAAAGCACTCTAAGGTATATCAAAATGCCAAACTATCAATTGAAGATAACACGATCTTAAGTTGATATTTTTGAAAACGAAATATCCCCTCAAATACTCAAAAAGGCCATCAATTCATGGAATAAGATACCTTTTCTTCACTATATTCCAGTTTAACTTTTGGTAGTCAACAAACAAGTGAAAATTATTATCATACTTATTTTCAAATAAAATAGGAGAACCCCAAGGTGGCATAATCATATGGATAAAACCATTATCCATCAACCATTCTATATGAGTCTTGAGCTCTTGAAGCTATATTGGTTCCACTATGTATGGTAGAATATAAATTGGCTCATCCCCAGACATGAGATCAATTGTAAATTTCATATCTCTCTTAGGTGGGGGACATGAAAAGTCTTTAGGAAATACTTCCTAAAACTGGTCCAATACCCATGGAGAGAAATCATGTTTCACACCCCTATTATTTATAAAAGTTCTAGCAACCTTGGAAGTTATCTCCCTCAGTTGCTGATGAATTGGCCCTGCATGGCCTACTTAGATATCCCACTCTCCATGGAAAATATAATTGTTACCTCAAGAGACGTAAAAGTCACACTCATTTGGTAGAAATCAATGTGAGATCATTATGCTAATAACCAATCCATAAAAATAATTAAGTCAATGCCTGAAATTTCATGGATGTAAAGATCCCAACTGAAATGATACTCCCCAATATTGAGAGAACACCCCTTTCACAAATAGATGTCTCTCAACCATACTCCCAAAGGTGTATCTACCATCATAAACCCACTCAAGAACTCCACCGTCAGCCTCAAACCATTCAAAATATGTACATATATAAAATAATAAGAGGAACCAATATAAAATAAGGAGCTAGATAGCATAGAAACGACTTGAATAGTACCTCTAACTATCGATTTTCCAACATCGCTATCCACTAATATAGGCTAAATGACATAAAAAATTCTCACCCCTCTTCCCTGTGTTGTAGTCTAAATCCCCTGAGATACATCACTCTACTGATATGGGCTCTCTTTCCTAGAAGTACCAAATCTATTTCCTCTCCCCCCATAAGCAATAGTACTCCAACTTCCATACTGATACGGTGTAGAATACCCTCTTCCTGCTCTCTGGTTCTTCCTAGACACTCCACCACTACCCATATGTCAAGGATTCCAGTAGAACTATTTTAGATTTTCCATCCTACCGCAATCCCAAAACTTTATTGGTGGTCATGGATAATGTCTATAAAAGTGGAAAAACTTACCACATTGGTGAAAAAGTACTCGGGTAAGATCCTGAGTAACTGATCCTTTCCCCAACCACTCTTCTTTCCAATGATCTAGTTAAAATTCTCATAATGACGCTTCCTACCCTTGGAATATGAACCTATAGATCATGCATCAGAAACCACATGGCCTATAATGGAATATTCCTTTAGGTTCTACTCAGATATGAGATCCTAATCCACCACTTTAGAAAACTTTTTTAGCTAAAAGATATTCACTTGGTATTTAATCTCACATTTAAGACCATCCTATTTTCCATAGCAGTTTCATCCCATTCCAGCATTGGATTAAATCATTTCTAGTCAGAAAAGAAACTGGCATAGCTCATCATGAACATAATTCTCTAGGTCAACCAAATGAAATCAATTAACCTATCCCATATTAGAGAATCTGGATGTAAGTGCTCCATGAAATTCTTTAAAAAGTCCCTTCATATCATACTATCTTTCTACCCAGTCTGAGAATGAACATACCTACTGTGCTTCGATGATCCCCATAACATATAAACAGAAACATTGAACCTCTTATCAGCATGAGTCTCTAAATGGTTAAGTATATTCTGGATTGAATCAATCCATAATTCTACTACCTCAAGTCTAGCCTCTTCGGTGAAATTTGGAGGGTGCTGTAACTAAAAATCTAATTTCAAGTTAGACATACTCTTAATGAACCGCTCTAGGTCTCTCTCCATAAACTGTATGAAGCGAGAAAATTTCTCATGAAACAGATCTATAGACCCTTCACCTGACACTGTTGGTGCCTCAAGTTCCACTGATAGAAGATCATTTCAATCCATGTCCTATTATCATCCTATTAGCAAACATCATCATAGAGGCATATCTATATAATGCCAAAAACACATCTCAGGACACATAAAACAACATTAAAATAGTTAACAAGAGGGTTTTACATATATTCATAACAATTCATCCCCCTTTTCCCCACCACATAGTGAAAATAGAGGTACTATCACTACCCTTAACCATCACACATCCATTTCATTGTTAATAAAGGGTAAACTCATTATCATGTTAAAGTTTTTCATTAGACACCCATTTTCCAAAATTTTCATAATTTTACAATTTTCAATTTCATATTAGGAACCTTTTTTCATTTAACTCACATAAAATGGGATTTTTTTTAATTTTACAATAGTCCAAAAACCTACTTTTCCCATGCGTACCTAGAATGATCCATGTCACAATAATTCCTGAGTGCCTAGAATGATTCATGATTACACAACTCTACCGGGCCATGAGTCAAATCTAAAAAAAAGTTAGAAACAGTAATCACAACACACAAAAAGTGCATCACTCAAGGTAAAATAACATCCAACTATAACAACACACATCAACAATAATAATCTCATATTGGGTACTTGGATTTTACCCTTGTACTTGGGTTATCTACTCACATGAATGAGCTCTTAACCAAAGAATGAATCATCCTATTATACTTCCTACCTTTCCAAAATAGTAAGAAAAAATAAAAATAAAAGAAAAAAAATCCTTTTATACAACTTTGTAATGTCCCAAACAAGGTTCTATACATTGGTGCCCTAAGCTGGTTTGTTATGTGACCTCAGGTGTTCCTCCTCAAACACAAGAGGTTTCCAACTAGCACCAAGGGTTTATTATTGATCTTGGGGAGAATATAAATTCTTTATCAAAGTAGAAAAAGGTGGGAATAAATAAATAATAACCAATAGGAAATAACCAATAACCAGAATAATACAATAACCTGAACAGCTAGGATCACACGATGAACCAAAACTAAAAACAATATCCAAAATTAAATAGTGTATATGTCATGTCAAATAAGTATCAAGTGTCAAATAAAAGACCTAAAGTAGAGATTATGAAAACTTTTAAATGGGTCTCGATACCAAGTTTAGTTCCCTTATCCACGATTCTCCCAAATCAACCATCTAACATAGGGACCTTGCCCTTATCATGTCCTACAAACATGAAGTCTATTCGGGTAATGATCAGGAACCCTGAGTTGGTTATGAGTACAAATCAATAGGAAACCACCACCAACATCTAAAACAATATCTAGTGATTAATAGTGTATTTAGTTATATAAAGAATAAAATACAAGAAGTAAATTAAACAATTTACATATATGTAATTATTATTTATTTAACCACATAAACCCTTGGGTTCCCGAGGACACCCAAACCATCAATACATGCTTTAGACCATGTTAGAGTTTGAACTATCCCCAAGGTATATCAAATTTCACAATACCATGGTTATCATTTATCAATTCATTTTGAATAATAACATAGCCAATTAAAACCATAGTCTAAATCCAATATCATGGGCATAGAACGTTGTGTCTAACATCCCATGGGTATTTGGAGGTTCGATCTGTATCCCACACATCATGTCACATGTGTATTAGAATCCGGTGTCACTGTCCCATAATCACTATCTCATATGGGTATTTGGAGCCTTAGTCCCTATCCCACACCTCAATATCACATATGGGTATTTGGAACCTCAGTTTGTATACCAAAATTGTATATGAATCAATCAAACAATAATTACATACATCACATAAATCAAGGTCAGTCAACATTTACCCCCTCTCTGTCACTTCACATCAAGGATACCATCCCAATTATAAAAAAAATCATGTTTCCGCATTTTAATAACATGTAATAACATGAGAAATTAACCATTAAACCATTTTTGCTTATCTAAATAATATAAAATATTAATAAATAAGGTTAATCCAACCACCTCATAATTATTATTGTCAATTAATTTATAATCACATTAATTTACCAATTTCACAATCCTAATATCCCATCAATTCCATAATCACAATATTACATTAATTAATTATGCAATTAATTAATCTAATTCAACTAATTACAAATGCACCAAATTTAGCCCAATTCATCATCACATGGAAATTAAATAAAATAAATTCAATTTACCATTACTCACTAATTTCATAGTCATAATTACTACATTCAATTTTCCCATGTTCAACTCACCTCTTAATCACACGAAAAAATCAACAAATCAATTCCACAATTTAATTAATTTATTCAATTCAAGATTCAATTTAAAAATGTGACAATTAAAAATACACAACACATATATGCAATTGGAATTAAGTACTATGATAATTTAATATATAACACCTACCTTGATATTTTTATTGGATGCTTGCCAACAGAAATCCCCAATAGAAGCAGAACAACCAAGATTATGATGAAGAATGAGATATAGATCCAAAAAATAGATCCAATATTGAATGGAATATGATGTATGAAAACCTAGATCTATATCTATAACTAATAGAGGAAAAAATCCATTCAAAATATGAGAAAAGGATATGAGAGAGAGAGGAAACTAATTGGGATGAGAAACTGTTCCCGGGAGATGTGAAGATCTTCAATCCAGTCTTCAATTCCTCAAGAACGGAGTTTTGATTCCTTGGAATTCGTCTAGGATCCTCTAAAATTATAAGGAAAATATTTAAGGTCATGATAGGGTGTATAAGGATATAATATAAGGGGTTTTATAAAATTTTAACGAATTTTCAGGGGTCTAATTTTCCACGCGCACGGTTTCCTGCACAGGGCGCAAAATTTTCCATTACCGTGTGACTAACCATGTGTCTCTTCTTGAAACACACTGAGTTTTTATGAACCTTTTTCTCTTGAATAAATTCTATTTTTTTATGTATTGTGTTATACTATACATTAAGTCAATCTTGTGTTACACACAACACAGACTTAGCTTGCTTTACATGTAACACTGAGTTTCTACGAAACATCATTTTATTATTATGCTTATTTAAAAAATATAATTATAACCTCGCCATTAGAATGGAAGGTATGATTAGGGTTAAATGAATTATTAAATTATGGTTTACGCATAATTATTTTACCAATTAATTATAAATTAATGTAAAACCTTTTTTAAAAGAAAAGGAAATGTTTTTTTTTGAAAAATTATTTAAATGTGGAAAAATGTATTTTATACCAAAAAAATAAATAAATAAATATTATTGAATTATATTAATGAAATATATATATCTATATAATATTCAATCTAATTTTTAACATTAATCTTATGTGTTTTCTAAACATGATATAATAACAAATCCAATTTTATGCATCAAAGAAGTACTTTTCTAAAAAGGCATTTTTTTCGCCTTTTGATGGTACACTTATTTTAAATATAGTTTCTAAAATTTTTATAAATTATATTTGAAAAAATAAATTTCTTCATTGAAAAATGGATATTCAAATTTACTTTGGTTTAATTTTTGGTATTTTTATGATAAGTTTCATGTTTTGAGGAATAGTGAAAAATGCTGAATTTTAATTGAAAACAACTTTTTCATCGAAATAATTTACAGTGTTAAATTATATATTTGATTGGTTTTAAACTATAATTATATCAAATTTTTATAATTTAATCCAATTTAGGTCATTATAATCAATTTCATGTAGAATTTTATATAAAATCAATTCAATCTTTTGGACATTTTCACTTTAAAAACCCATTTTCTCATTCCATCAATGTGATTAATTTGATATAAATTTTAGCCAATTATATGTTTTGAATTTTGAAAAATGGATTCAATATTTGTAATCATAATTTAAAAATTTATCAATTAGGTTTTTTTTTTAATTTTGGATAGTATGAATAATAACTTTGGTAATTTTTATTACAATAGTTTAGGGTAAAATTGGGTAATTAAGGGTAAAAATAATATTATAAATATTATAAAACAACCCTAACACTTGATAAAATATTATCTAATGGATTTAATTCAAAACATATCACCTAATTATTTGAAATTTAATTATTTAATAGTCAATTATACATGGAAATGATTTAGATATGATTAAAATCAAAGAGATTGACAAAATGTCACTCTTACTTTTGATAAGTATAATATTATTAATATGGGGATAAATAGAAGATATGATCAACTATATATATATATATTATTATGAAATATAAAATGTTTATCTACATCACATATATATTTTTTATTTTTTATTAAAGAAATAATTATTATAAATAATTATAAAATAATGATGCAATAATTATTAAATTAATGAAACAATCAATTAAATGATATTAGAAATATTAAAATAAATATATTTTGACTTAATTTAGGTGATACATGAACTTTCTATGTTAATATGAAATTTTATGTGTTTATTAAATGAATTATTTCAATGTAATATTTTTGTATTGATTTTATTGAAGCTAAAGTAATAAATAGTGTCAAAATTGACACTTATGATATTTTATGAAAATAATATTTTATTAAATTATTTAAAAAGAATAAAAAATAATAAAAAATATAAATAAATTATAATATGTTATAAAATGTTATAAATAATTCATTTATAATTTAATTAATATTACATAAGTAAAATCGTATCCTTTATTATAGAAAAAAGTTTTTACCATAGTTATAATTAAAATAGGATAACTAAGGGTTAAACAAAATGATAAGGTTAAAATAATACCAAAAATTATTTAAAATATTTTAGATGATTATATTAAAATCCTATATCATATTATCTTTAGATACATGTACTTTTGGAGGTATTTGGATTGATATTTAATTTATTAAAAATTAATATTTTTAGGAAATTCCAAAAGTGCCCCTCTCCACTTTTATAAAAGGGAACCTCTTCCTCTCAATTTTTTGCACTCCAGAAACTATTTGGTTCAGAAAAAATCTATATAAATAATCTACCAACATTCCTATATTAATCCTAGAATCCTCCCTTTGCAAAAAATTCCAACCAAGGAAGCCGTTTGGTGAAAACCAAGAGGAATTACCCAAAGAAGAGGTAACATCCTTTCACAATCTCTTTTGTTTTATTTTCATTCTACACCCCATCAATTATTATTATTAAATAATTATATTTTAACCTCTGTATATGAAATATAATTATATTTTTTATTCTATGGTTTTTTTCTTACACTTACACACACTTCCATCAAAAAGGTAATGAACTTACCATTCTTGTGTATGATGAACTACCGCCCACGAAACGATGTTGTTATTTTTTCCTTTACCAAATCACACAGTTGGGAATTATGATGAAAAATATATTTTTATATGATATATATGATATATTTATTATTATTAATTTATTATATATATATATATATATTTCATTTACCTTCTTTCTTTAAAAAGGATAATTAAATGGAAACATCGTGTATGCGTATGTACGACCTACTATCTCCATGAACGGTGTATTCCATTTCAAATTTATATTTTTTATATATTATTATAAATGTTTATATAATGAATTTATATTATATTTATATCATTATTTATATTCTTGAAATAATAAAATAATTATCTAACTAAGAGGATCAAGAATAATAAGTCAAAGCAAACGGATATTACCTGAAACATAAAACTAACATGGAATGGTTAATAAATGGGTAATATAAGGTCATAAGTAAATATTATATGTTATAATGTAATTTAATATTTTTATTTCATAGATGTATAATAAATTTTTATTAATTATATAGGAGTTTTTAACAAGTATGAAGAGATTCAATATATAATGTATGGGATTTATGTCTCACTTTTCTTTCTATGGGAAACATTCCTTATACACTACTTATTTCTTTTAAGTGGTGTATATACTAACCATGAATTTATTTTATGAGTATTATCCATATGAATATAGTATTTTCATATCCATATAATTTTATTCATTTCACGGGTCATATGATTCTATTGATTAAAAATTAATGAGGATTTATTTCGCAATCTCATAAATATTTTGGATTATTTTGTTTTAAGTATCCATTGGGGAATATTAAGCTTCCATGTCCATGATTTCTAAAAATGTTTTCAAAAATTTTCTTACAATTCTCCTATGTATGATTAAGTTCATTTTTACCCATTTTTTCTTTATTAATATATGGTTTAAAATGAATCCTTTTGTTGTTTTCCCAATGATGTACTTTGTGAATTTTTTGAAAAAAGTAAGAAAGGAATGTTTTTTTAACTTATATATAATGAATGGATTTTTACAACATCTATAAACATAAATTATTAGATGTTTACTTTACAATATTATAGGTTTATTTTCAAATAAAAATGTTTTATTTCAAAATTACATGTAATTTTAAGAAAAGAAAACATTTTTAAAGAATAAATGATATTTTCATTAAGAATTGTTTTCATGGGATCTCTCAAAATTATTTTTTATCTAAGATATTTTTTTTTGATTTTACTTATGTTTTACTAGGGATTTTATTCAATTATTACATTCATATTCTTCCTAAGCATGGTTTATGTTTATAATAGAATGATATTTATGAAAACCATTTCTTTTACGTGGGTTATATTATGATTGAATGATGTTTATGAAACCAATTTCATTCCCTGAGTTTAGATATGATGAATGATTTATGTTATTTTAGAAAAAATATTTATGTTTTTCATAATGTGATGGGTGAGACCTATATATCCCTCCAATTAATTGGGTGAATATTTATATCTCATGAGATAATGATTGAAATAAAGTCAATGTGCTTGATCTACTATTGAAAATGGGGAAACCTAATCCACTATGAGAAGATGGGGAAACCCGATCCCTTACAAGGAAAGGGCTGCGATTGGGCATGGTGGTGTGTCCCACCCAGTAAGTGCAGTCCTCATAAAGTTCCCTGTTATGTTTTGGAAATGTGACTTAACTTATATGGAATTATATTTCATGTTTACGTGTCTATCAAAAATTTCCTATCTTATTCCATGTTAGGATTTTATGGCTTATTCTCTTGATTCCCTTATGATTCATTTTTTATGAACTACCAATATATATTCCATGAATAATGTATATGATCTTTTATATGAAGGGTATGATATTTTATTTCCATGATCATGTTCTCATACCCTTATGTTCATGATATACTTATATATGTCCCTTTTTTAACCTTAATGAGAATATGAGATCACCCTTTTTTATGTTTCCTTTCCCCAGGTTAAGAAGATATGTATTATGTATGATGTTTCTAAGAAGGGTTATAGTCATAAAGAATCTAGTGGGAGATAATTTAGCTCACTTATGTACCTGTGTTTTTGTTTCCATGTTTCCAAAGGCACTAAACTAATATGGTATTTGGGTGTATATTTGCGTAATGTATTAATTATTCCATAAAACTGATTAAATTTTAATGTATAAAAGGTGAAGGGCGTTATAGTTGCTATCAAAGAAAAATTTTAGTCATCCTTTGGAAACTAAGATGAGAAAACTTTGGTGATATACCTAGAGATATTTTTAAGGATATTTCTAGGGATTCCTCTAAGGATAATCCTAAGGTTTCGTAGATTAAATAAGGTTTCATAATTTAGACATCATATAAGTGGTTTTCATGATTATGTTGTTCCTCACAATGAACAATGTTTCTTACTCTATGTTTTTTTAGTCAATAGCTGTAACCCAAAGGAAAGGTGTTAATGGAAATTACAATGTAAAATGAAATAATTGTCCTCTTAATCATTCGAATGTTATAAGATCTAGAGTGAAAAATCTTGTTATTATGATCACACAATTTTCTCAAGCTATGAACCATACTAGGCTTCCAAATGACCAAAAGATGGAACATTATTTTGTTGAGTCCTTCATGAGGAAATGTGAACCATCTATCAACGGGTATTTTGACCCACTTATTTCTCAAAAATGGATTAGCACCACTAAAAAGTTAATATCAGTTATCCAGTGTTTGGAACATGATAAAGTCATTAAGGCTATTTATCAGTTAGAAGGTGAAGTAAACTAATGGTGGACTCTAATAAAGAATACGAGGTAGCAAGTTGAAATTGAATTCATGGATTGGGATGAGTTCAAGAACTTATTCTTAAATAAGTAATTTCTTCCTGTTTTTCGTAAAAAGGTGGAAAATTTGTTCCTTGAGTTGAAACAAAAGGATGATGAATCCATTGGCAAGACTTGCGAGGTACACTTTTAGAATTATCATCTGACTGGAAAGTAAGGTTGACCGGTTCTTCAGTGGGTTAAAGTCAAGTCTCAGAATGGCGTTATCTATAAGAGTCTTTAGTATCTATTAAGATATTGTGAATTGTGAAATCAAGGTTGAAATGGAGGTTATTATTACGTATCAATCTCATGGTTTTAACAAGAAAAGGTAGTTTGAGTTCAATGAAAAATCTAAAGAATATGGATAAAAAAAGATGAGCCTTTTTATATGATCTATGTGTAGAAATAAGCATGGAGTAAATTTTCTTATGGGGTCTAATAAATGCTTTATATGTGGAAGGGAAAGACATCAGACAATTGATTGAAAGAACTGATGGTAAGAAATTAGCTAATGATGCGAATAGAGGGAAATACCCACAGAATAAACCTCCCACACATTAGTGTTTCAAGTGTAAGGAGAAGGGGAATTATTCTAACCAGTACCCAAACCCAAGGGTTAATGATTATGATTAGTGTCGGCAACCTATTAAGCCATGGGATAATAGGAAATCTCATGATATCACTATTTTTGATGAGGGGTGTGATTATGATGTGGTAAAATGTACACTTACCATCCACTATAGAACTGCTAATGTCTTATTTGATACTATATTTACCCACTCTTTCATATCTAAAGAGTTTTATAAGGGTGTTAAGATTACTCCCAAATATTTAGATTTGGAATTAGAAGTGAAAACCCCTAATGGTATAATGATTGCATCTCAAGTCTATGATTCCCCTCCGATTGAAGTTTGTGGGAATGTGTTTCCTGAAAATCTTCTCAATATTCCTTTGGTTGAATTTGATGTCATCTTAGGCAGGAATTGTCTTTATCTATATAAATACCACATCAATTTTTAAATAAGGGAAGTGATGTTTGATTTTTCAATCCGATCTATGATCATCTATCAATGTAACGATAAGTATGAAATTCTTATAGAGATTACATCCATTATATGGGTATTAATTCCCATTCAGAAGGGCTGTTTAACTCAAATAGTTGGGGAGAAAATTGACATCGATTATATTCTTATTATTTGTGAATTTTTGGATGTATTTATGGAATAGTTGAATATTCTTCCACCAAAATGTGAAGTTGAGTTCTTGATAGAACTCATATATGGTTCTATACCAATTTCAAATAATCCATATATAATGGACCCAATTGAGTGGAAGGAATTAAAGAATAAACTCAAAGAAAACCTTGATAAGGGGTTCATTGGGCCAATTGTTCCACCTTAGGATAAATGAGTTCTTTTTTTGTGAAGAAGAGAGATGGATCAATGAAACTCTACATTGATTATTAGGAGTTTAACAAGATCATAATCAAGAACAAATATCCCCTTCCCCATATTGATGATTTATTTGATCAACTACACGAAGCTTAATACTTTTCCAAGAGTGAAATTCCTTATTGATATCATCAATTAAGGTTCAAGAAGGAGTATATAATCAAGACGAAATTCAATATAAGGTATGTTAACTATGAATTTATAGTGATTTTTTTGGTATTACTAATTAAATTTATATTTTAATGGATTTTATGAATAAATTATTTATAGACTACGTTAATTAATTTGTGTTAGACTTTATTGATGATATTAATATCTATTCAAAGAAAAATTAAGAGAGTGAATACCACTTGGGAATTATCCTAAAGACCCTAAGGAAGGATAAAATGGGTGAAAAATTTACAAAGTGTGGATTTTAGCTGCAAAAAGATTCATTTTTATGTAAAATAATCTTAAGAAATGGTATAACAGTAGATCCATCAAATACAAATGATATTTAATACTATCCTAGACCAACCATGGTGACTAAGATCCACAGTTTTCTTGGTTCAATTTAATAATATCGATGGTTTTTGATAATTTATCATGACTATCTAATCCTATGACCATGTTAACTTAGAAGGGTGTCAAGTTACTATGGACAGATGAATGTAATGAAAATTTCAAGGAACTAAAGAGAATATTGGTCAACACATCTATTATAATATAAACCTATAATGTGGAAAGGTTTATAATATTTAGTGATGCATCCAAGAAGGTATTGAGATGTGTCTTTATGTAGAACAACGTGGTTATCTCTTATGCCTTATAATAGTTAAAGATTCATGATAAAAATTAGTCAAGTCATGATTTAGAGTTATCCATGGTAATTGTTTTATTAAAGATATGGATTCATTATATCTATGGAGAAAAGTGTGATATATATACCAATAATAAAAGTCTGAAATATATTTTCACACAAAAGGATTTGAACATGCACTAAAGGATATGGTTAGAGCTGATAATGTTTTATGATAAATCAATACATTATCACCTTGGGAAAGTGAAAAATGTGACCAATTCTTTGACTTGAAAGGATCATGCTAGCTTATCCATGATGAGGATAAAAAAGATCTAATATTTTTTGATTTGTGAAGGATGGATCTAGAAATCTTAAAAGAAGGGGTAAAATTTATCTTGCTCAATTGAATGTTCAACACTCCATCCAAGTGAAGATTAAAGAGTAATAGAAGAAAGATGAAGAGCTATAAAGAAGGTTAGAAATGTTCCTGAGTTTAACCTTAATCATGATGGAATGATAAGGTTTAGGAACTGTGTATGTGTTCCATCCATACTGGATTTAATTAAGGATCTATTAGAGGAAAATAATTGTTCGTCCTTCTCTATTCATCCTAAAAGTATGAATATGTATAGATATTTTAAGGAATACTTATGGTGATATGGCATGAAGAGAGATATATATGAGTTTGTATCTTGGTTCTTGGTATTACACGAAGTTAAGGATGAAAAAAAATATAAGGGTTTATTTCATCCATTACCCATACTAAAATAGGAATTTGAGAATGTCACTATGGATTTTTTCATTGGATTCCCCAAAACATCTAAATAGTTTAATTCTATATGAGTGGTAGTTGATAGAATTAATAAGTTAAAAAACTTTATTACTATTAGAGAAGACTTATATATGGATAAAATTTATAGGATATACATTAATGAAGTGGTAAGGTTTCATGGAGTACCACATTCAACTGTATCTGATCGGGACCTGAGGTTTACCTAAAAATTCTGGTGATGTTCTCAGCATACACTTGATACGAAATTGAGATTCCAAACTACTTATCATTCTCATATGGATATTCAGTCTAAAAGAATAATTCAAACCCTAGAGGATATATTGAGATATTTTTTTTCTATATTTCAAACGTGGTTGGTATCAACCCTTCCTCTAGTTGAGTTTTATTACAATAATAGATTTCACTCAATCATTCAAATGGATCCTTATGAATCCCTTTATAGAAATAAATGTAGGTCTCTAACGTACTGAGATGAAGTTGGAGAAATAAATGTATTGGTACCTGAGATTAAAAAATAGATGGATGAGAAGGTTATTACCATTCAACAACATATCAAAGAAACATAAATTCTGAAAAAAGATATGCTGATAACTAATGGCATGATCTACAAGTTGAGGTTGGTGATGGGGTGTTTATATAAATGTCTCCATAGAAGAAGGTTATGAGGTTCAAGAAGAAAGGGAAACTAATCCATAGGTATATCGATCCCTTTGAGATTCTGGATTGTATTAGGATGGTAGCCTATCGCTTGAAACATCCTCCAAATCTATATCTAGTCCATGATATATTCCATGTATCTCTCATAAGAATGCACATACCTAACCCATTACATGTATTTAACTCAAAGGATATACCACTAGAGAATGATATTTCTTATGATAAGAAACCATTTGAAATTAAAGATCATTTAGATAAATTTATATAAAACAAGACCTCTCATCTGGTCAAAGATTTCTGAATAAACTACCAGTTAGAGGAAGCTATATGGGAATTTGAGGATATAATGTGGAAGAAGTATCCTCATTTGTTTGTATCAGAGTCACAAATTTTGAGGATGAAATTAATTTGGTGGGGGGAGAATGTAACAAAATGATTTTTTATGAACCGTTTTCTCTCAAAAAAATTAAATTTCTTTGATTTCTTGTGTTATATGCTACACCAAGTTAAACATGCACTATACACAACATCGTCTTAGCTTTCTTTATACATAACAATATGTTTCTATGAAACCTAAATTGATTATTATCCTTATATAAACAATAAAATTATAACCTAGCCATTAGAATAGCGGGTGTGAACAAGATTAACTGAATTATGAAATTATGATTTACATATAATTATTTGATCAATTAATTATAAATTAATGTAAAACATTTTTCAAAATAAAAGGGTTTTTTTGAAAAACTATTTAAATTTGCACAAGTGTGTTTTATACTAATAAAAAACAATACAAGTTTGTTTAATTATATTAATGATATATATATATAATTCAATATAATTTTTAACATTCAACTTATGTGTTTTCTAAACATGATATAAAAACAAATCCAATTTTACATATAAAAGTAGTATTTTTTCTAAAAATATAATTTTACCACATTTTGATGGAGCACTTATTTTAAATATAATTTTTGAAAATTATATAAATTATATTTGATAAAATAATTTTCTTCTTTGAACGTGGGATATGAAAATTTACTTTGGTTTATTATTTTTTATTTTTCTGATAACGTTCATGTTTTGATAAATAGCGAAAAATACTGAATTTTAATTGAAAAAAACATTTTCATCAAAATAATTTATAATTTTAAATTATATATTTTACTAGTTTTAAAGTATAATTACATAAATTTTTTATCATTAAATTCAATTTAGGTCATTGGAATCAATTTCAAATTGAATTTGGATATAAAAACAATTCAATCATTTGGAAATTTTCACTTTAAAAACCCATTTTCTCATTCCATCAACGTGATTAATTTTAAATTAATTTTATCCAATTATGAGTTTTTGACTATGAAAAATAGATTCCATATTTTTAATCATAGGGTTAAAATTTATTAATTATTTCCTATTTATTTTTGGACAATATTAATAGTAACTTTGGTAATTTTTATTACCACGGTTTAGGGTAAAATCAAGTAATTAAGGGTAAAAATAATATTATAAATATTATAAAAATATCCTAAAACTTTATAAAATATTATTTTACAAAGTTAATTCGACCCATAGAACCTAATTATTTAAAATTGAATTATTTTATGGACACTTTTCTATTAAAATGATTTAGATATGATTAAAATCAAAGAGAGTGACAAAATGTCACACTCTTACTTTAAATAACTATAATATTTTTAATATGGGGATAAATAAATGTTATGCTCAACAATATATATTATTATGAAATATAAAATGTTTATATACATCATATAGATTTATTTTTAATTTTTAGTAATTATTAATAATTACAAAATGGTGATGCAATAATTATTAAATTAATGAAACAATCAATTAAATGATATTATAAATAACAAAATAATTTTTTTTAACTTAATTAAGGTGATAAAAGAATTTTATAGGTTAATATTACATGTTAGGGGCGTATTTAATTAATCTTTTATAATTTATCTTGATGTAAATATTTTCTTAAAGTCATGTTAATGAAGAGTGACAAAATTGACACTTATGAGATTTTATGAAAATAATACTTTATTAAATTATTTAAAAAGAATAAAACATTATAAAAATACAAATAAATTCTAATATTTTGGAAAATGATATAAATAATTAATTTATAATTTAATTAATACCACATAATTAAAATTTACAAGCTTTTATTATAGGAAAAGTATTTACCTTAGTTAAAATTAAAATAGGATAACTATGGGTTAAATAAAATGACAAAGTTTATAATAATACCAAATACTTCTATAAAATATTTTTTTTGATGATATTACAACCATATATCATATTATATTTGAATAAATTTCCTTTTTGAGGTATTTTTAGTTATATTTAATACATTATAAATTAATATTTTGAGGAAACTCCAAAAGTAACCCTCACCTCTCTTATAAAAGGGAACCTATTCTTCTCTTTTATTCAAACTTAAAAACCTATTTTTTTGGCCAAAATATATCCAAATATTCTACTAACATCTCTTATTTAATCCTATAGGCCTACATTTGGGCATAAATCCAACCAAGTAATCCCTTTGGTGAAAAACGAGAGGAATTACCGAAAGAAGCGGTTACATCATTTGAAAATATCTCTTTTTATTTTCATTATCCACCCCCTGAAATATTTTTATTACATGATTATATAATAACATAATTATCCTAAATATACTAAGATTTTTTTTTATTTTAAGGGTTTGACCTACACCCACACACACTTCCGTAAAATGGGTAACAAAATTACCATTCTTTTGTACGACGAACTACCATCTCACAAAAAGATGTTGTTCATTTTTCATTTTCCACCTCTAAAGGTTGGTAATTATGATGAAAAATAAGTTTTTATATAATCTATGGTGTATTTATTCTTATTTATTTAATTAATATATATATATATATATAATTAATTTACCTTCTTTCTTTCAAAATGATAATTAAGCAGATACAACGTTCATGCGTACGTACGACCAACCGTCTCCATGAACAATGTATTCTATTTAATATTTTTTTATTGTTTATAAATTATTATAAATATTTATATAATGAATATATATGATATTTATATATTTATTCACATTCTTTAAATAAGAAAATCATGATCTATGTAAGAGTATCAATAATAACAAGTCAAAACAAGCGAATATTACCTAAAACATAACATTAACAAGGAATGGTTAATAAACTTGTAATAAAAGGTCATAAGAAAATCATATATGATATGTTTTAATTGAATATGGTTTTTTAATATAATTATAATAAACATATATTTGTTATATAATAGGTTTGAATGAGTATGAAGAGATTAAAGATATAAGGTAAGGGATTTATGTGTCACTTTTATGGGACACATGACTTATACACTACTTGTTTCTTCTACGTGGTGTATATAATGACCATGATTGTATTTTATGAGTCTTATTCAGAAAATTATTTTATTTTCATATCCATATAATTTTCTTTATTTAATGTGGCATACTATTATACATATTATAATGTAATGAGTATTTATTTCACAATATTATCAACATTTGGGATTGTTTTGTTTTAAGTCTTAATTGGGGAATATTTATCTTCCCTATCCATGTTTTCAAAAAAAAATTTAAAAATGTTTTTAATATTCTCATCTGGATGTTTAAATTCATTTTTACCCATTTTATAATTTTTATTACATGATTTAAAAGGAATATTTTTTTTCATTTTCCAAATGAGGTGCTTTGTGACTTTTCCAGCAAAAGTATAAAACAAATGTTTTTTTAACTTATACAACATGCACATAATTTTATAGCATCATGAAGTCTTGATGATTTGATTTTTTATTTTACAATATTCTAGGGTTATTTTCAAATAAAATGTTTTCTTTTAAAATTGATTTCATTTTAGGAAAAGAAAAAAAAATTTAAAGTAGAAAGTATATTTTCCTATGGAATTGTTTTCATGTGATCTCTCACAATTATTTTCCATCCAAGATAACATTATTTGATGTTAATTATGTTTTAATGGGTATATGAATCAATTATACCATTATAATTATTCTTAATCATGGTTTATGTTTATTATGAACTAATATTTATGAAGCCCATTTCTTTTCCATGGGTTATGTTTTGATTGAATAATGTTTATAAAACCCATTTTATTACATGGGTTCTTATGCGATAAATGATTTATGTTCCTATGGAACAAATATTCATTATTTTAATTATGTTATGGGTGGTACCTATATCTCACTCCAATTAATTGGGTAAATATTTATATCTCATGAGATAATGATGGGAATCAAATCGACAGGCTTGATCTACTATAGAAGATGGGGAAACCCGATCCACTATAGAAAGATGGGGAAACCTGAACCCTTATAAGGATAGGAATGCAAATGGGGATGTTTGTGTGTCCCAACCAATAGTTATAGTCCCCATGAAGTTCCATGTTATGTTTTTTAAATGTGACTTGACTTATAGGGAATGATATTACATATTTATGTGTTTTCCACAAATTTATTATCTTATTCAATGTTATGCTTTAATGGATTGTTCTCTTGATTACCTTATGATTAAAATCTTATGAACTTCCAATATTTATTCCATGAATAATGTATATGATTTTCATATATAGGGTATTATATTATATTTTCATGATCATGTTATAATACCCTTATGCTCATGATATTCTTATATATGTACCTTGTTTACCTTTATTGAGCATCTAAGATCACCCCTTTTTCTATTCACTTTCTTCAGGTTATGAGGATATGTACTATGTTTTATTTTTTCTAATAAGGGTTTTAGTCATGAAAAATCTAGTGGGAGGTAATGTAGATCACTTATGTACCAATGTTTTTGTTTCCATGTTTCCAAAGTCACTAAACTAATATGGTCTTTGGGCATATATTTGTGCAATATATTAAGTATTTAAAAAAAATGATGAAAAGTTAATGAATGAAAGTTGAGGGATGTTACACCTCTCTGGGGGTCACATAGTTACATCTAGTAGGGAACACAATTTGAAAACCCACTCAATATTCGTGCTAATCCACTCTATTTGGGTTTATATATTTTTTTTATCCTGGACACATAGTTTTAGAAAACTATGCGCCGACTGTACACTACCTCTCTTCCTTCAAAAACTCTCCAATTCCACCCAAAGACTCCCCAAGGTAAAACCCAAATCATATATACTAAAAATAATTCAATAGGGTATATGTAAATGAGCTCGATAAATCTTTATAAAATTTTAGGATCTTACACAACTTGTCTAAGAAAATATCTCACAAATATTCTTCAAGTGATCCATCTTTCCAAATTCATGTCATGGTAATGGGGAAACTTAGAAATTATCCTTTATTATACTCTTTCCATCACATTTAAAGAACATAAAAATAACCCCCTTGAGAATAAAATGAATACAATTATGATAATTTAAATCAAAATTCGATTAATTTTATCTTATGTTTAATGAAATAAATTTTTCCTATTTATAGAAATGGAATAAAATTATTTTACATTATACATATATACCATTTCATCTTCAATAACATCAACCCTACAAACCTCCTCTAGTTAAGCACGTACTTTTAAAAATATCCTATATCATATCATTAGTTACAAATATATCTCAATCCTGTATAACATAAGGTTATTTTTTCCATTAAATCTTGAACATAACATATAAAATATTAAAAAATCACATTGTACTCCATTAAGAATAAGTTTTCATGAAAAAAATTCCACATATTTTTATAGAATAAACTCTTTATAAAAATATTTATAATTGAATACAAACATGAAACTCTTCAAGTAAAGATTTTTATATAGTATTTGTTTTATCATAGAACTCTATAATTTATGTGGTTATTCCACTAGAATATTGATTACCAACTTTACCTTTGATGTCTTAGGTTCCCATAAAACTGTGAATATGAAATTAATATTATCTAAAAATTTAAACACCTTCTATAGGCCATCATCACTAAAAAATGATGTTAGATTTTGTTTATTTCACTATATATCCTACTACCTAAAATTTTAACTTTCTGAATTGGAATATTTAAAAGTAACCTAAATAGTTTATATTAATATAGTACAACGTTAGAGATTTATAAAATAATTTTATAGCTCCTTTAGTCCTTGCCTAGTAGAAAATTAAATTAGCTAAAATGTTTTAATAATATCTATAGAATTATCCATAAAAAATAATCCACATTACTGTCAATTATATTTCTAAGTGGATCTATATCTTATGTGGAAATAAAAAATAACCAAATTTATAAAAAAATTTATGATTTCCTAAACAATTTTAAAAATTTATAGAATACATAATTTTTTTTGAAATCAGAAATCCATTTTGAAAACCATTTTCATGACCATTTTCTAATGATGTAGTTATATCTTTTATAGAATGATCTATGAATACATCATTGTTTTTATCTATTATGGTTAGACTCTTGGAACACCTATAAAAATATTTTCAATGAAATTTATTCTATCCAAACAACATGGGAATTTTATATTTTCCATAAAAAGGTTCTTAATATCATTTATTTTATACATTTATTATCAATCATCCTATTATACAATCATACTAGACTTACAATACCTTATCTAAGCTTGATATATTTTTCCAATGACATGATTTGAGAACCTCATATTTAAAGCCATCAAACTTCTTCTGTCATGTTTATATCATTGATCTACCAGCAACCAGTGATGAGGAATGAATTCTTCAACTTATATACAACACATCCAAGAACATAAATATGTCTAACAAATCTCATATGATACTATTGAGTATAATATCTGTAGGATATCCAGAGTGACTATAATTTAATAACTTGCATGTATAATCAAATTATAGATTTCTAATGAAAGTGTCACAATTTTTTGTCAAAATATATTATCAAAAAAACTATGATAAATAACTCCCTATTTTACTAGAAAATTAGAATATAATAATTTAGAAACAAAAATCAACTTTATTTTCAATAATATGGAAATAATAATTAAGGTTGTCCCCATTTTTTCATAAACATAATCCCAAAATATAACATGTCATAAGATTCTCCATCAATTACTTCCATGTCAGTAATACTATTTTTATATAAATAAATATTTGTTTTTTATAATGTAACCCTCTTGAGTAAAAATGAAAATTTTAATGTTCTAAAACCCATGGTTTTTCGTACATTGAACTTTGTGAGAGGTTTTACATGTAATAAAACCCTAAAAATTAAGATCTCTTTATATGATTCAACTCTAATTATTACACATGTAAACTTATTTTTTGTTAAATTTTAATTCATAATTTTTCCTAGATTAAGAATATAGTCATATGTTTATTAAAATTATAATAAACACATTTACTGGATTATTCCCAAATTCTCATGTTTTATAAAGAAATCAAGGGAGAAAACCATGATAAAAACCATAATCCAAATGAAATATAAAAAACATCAGTTAAAATATTATTATCTATACGTCATTACAAATCATTTTAATTTTTTTTACCCAAAACCCTTATTTTACAAAATCACAGGTTGGAAATCAACATTGTTTCCCCTAAAAATATATATTTTTGTTAAAAAATTAGTCAATACCTATATATAACAATTTACAATAAATATATTATAAATAATCATTATGTAAAAATCTTATAACAAACCATATAAGGACTCATCAACGAAAGTAATCAATCGGTGCCATCTACCCAGGTGAGGTTTTTTGAAATTTCAAAATTTCATGATTTGATGATATTAAATGGATTAAACACAAAGTCTTGACACTAATATTTCCTTATATAAATCATTATTTATTTATTAAATGAAATATTTATTTCTTAAAGGATGTTTGTAATGACACATGAGTGTTTTTAATAACCCAATTCCCTTTTGGCATGTCCCATGATATTTTGGTACACTGACTGTGTAACTCATTAAAGAAAAGAACATGACCTCCAATGAGTGTCTTAGAACCAGTAAAATATGGAATGAAACTTTTGTAACATACCAGTATTAAGGAATTAAAGAAAATAATTTATGTGGAGAAATATTGCAATATGTCACATGGCCCTTATACCAAATTTTCCATGGTCCAAGTTAAGGTTCTTCACAGCATTGACACATTACTGAAAACTATGAATTGTGTATGTACAATATATCAAATAAATAACATTACATGCCTTGGAAGTTATGAACAATGCTCAAATATATAATTTACATCCCTCAAAATGTGTATAGCCATTAAAAATTAGTGAGAGAGAGATATGATGATAAGAGAGGAAAACAAGTATTATAAAAATAGACCAGTCTAATGCTCTATTGAAATTAAATTTTCCTTATGTTGTATTCAATTTTAATTCGATATTTTATTCTTAAATGTATCCAATAAATTAATTTCCAATAATATTCAATCCTATGTCTTCCATTTTTCCCATTTTACATTTATTAAAATTATAATTTCTACCAAGTAAATCATTTTTGTTAAATTTATCTGTCCAATATTTAAATTCCACATAATTATCCATTATAAATCCAAGTTTACGGGTTATATAAAAATCTATAAATCAATAATCTATGTATAATTAATATCCAAAATGGTATAATTGCAGGTAAATAACAATACTAATTTATAAAAAAATAATTCTATTTAATGAAATTTCCATATAAACTTATCTTTTTAAAAAATACTCCCATACATTTATAAAATATTAAATAAATAGAAATATTACATCATCCCATGATAATAATAAATATCCAATAAAAAAATAATAAATATTTTTATGGATATTTTTTCACATAAATATATTTCAAAATTACATAATGTAATTTTTTATCCTTATTGTGTAATAAAATAAAATAATAATGTGTTACAAAATTCCTCTAATTTTCAAGGATCATCTCTAATTAATATAATATTATTAAAATAGATGGTAAAAATAAGATAATTGATATTTTATTCTATCCTGTAAGGGTTTTAATCAATGATACCTTTCAGGAAGTTCATACATTTTATACACGTTTATAATATCAAATACCAAACAAAATTGGATTTATTTAAGTAATTGATAGTATTATTTAAAATTTAATGATATATACCATCATCATCAAGTATGAATCCCTTTAGTTACTCATTTTAGACACCCTCTTATAGATCAATGTTATGAATTTCACAAATCACATTCAATTTAAATATACATTACTTACATTAGTAATAAATATAATGGAAAATTTAAAATCATTCAACCCATGAAATAAGTGATAGTTTCTCATCCAAATTAATGTATTTTACCTTTTAATAAAATATTAATATGAGACTCATATTTATATGAGAAACTATAGTATTTTTATTTGGATTATTATATAAAGATTACTTTATATAAATCATAGTGTTCTATTTTGGCCTCTATAAGATTTAAAAAGTATTCGTTTTCATTATTTTTTGAGCTCATTATCTATTTTAGAGATCCATTATTTGTGTTGAAATTATTCCTACATAGCCCTTGGATACATTATGGAAATAAAGTGTGTATAGCATATTATCTAATTTTTCATTGTATATATAGTCAATAATTCATGTAATGAACTATTTTCTCTAGAAAAAATGATTCATTGTATTTATATAATTTATTTTGGGTAGTAGCATATATTTCTTATTTCTTGAGCATATTGAATTTTCATAATCACCTTTCAATTAATTTTTATTTTTAGAATGAGTAATATCTAGTCTGATTTTTTTAGAATATTTTACATCCTTAATATCAACATGTTATGAATTATTTATTCAAATTAAATCCTACTCAAAAACATTCATATACAATTTATATATTAATTTTCCCTAGGATTTTTCATAACATTGATTGTAAAATTAATTTATTGTATTTTCAAGGATGATAAATTTATTTTATTGATCATAAAATTTACCCAAATTAATCTATTTATGGTTTTTCATATATGATAAATAGAATAATTTAAAATTATTCCATTTTTAATCCTTTATATACCATATTTAATCGGGAATCTTTTTAGAGTGATGTTAAATAGAAAATTGTTTTGGAGATGCATCACTATCAAAGTAGTTTCCCCCCAAAGCTACCAAGATGAGAGAAACTCAAAAAATATAGTTCAAACCATGTTAATAATGATATGAATTTACCATTCAAGAAAAAAAATATTTTTTTAGGAAGGTAGTAGTTGGTTTAACTCATGATTAGTTCCATTCATTCTATGATACACCTCAATATCTTGGTTCTTATAAATGGTTAAATTATCAGTTCAAGACTCTTAATCACACAAATTATTTAATTTTTTGGGGGACACTAATAGTTTTTTGTTGTGTATATTGTTTTTTAATTTCATTTAAAAATTATTACATAATTTATTTGATTACAATCATTAATAATTGTAAAAATTCACTTCCCTATGTTAATTTAGATCATTTTAATTAGAACATATATGTTGTAGAACACAAGAATAATAATTCCACCTCTATTTATATAAACAATCTTGTGATGTTGGTTTGTCATCTTACCTTTGTGAGGCATGTCACATAATAAAAAGTGATCCCTTATTTTTGATATTTTTGATCAATATTATCATGACCATTTCAACTATGTGTACAAGTATCTAGTTCTAAAAGTAATTAACATCATTTAAGATTACATATTATGATTTTTTTTCACTTATTTCTTCAGATAAGTTTTCATTGGTTTGATTCCCCATTTCCAAAATGGTTATATTATTAACACTATTTACCACACAATCGTTATTTCAAAATATTGACTCATATACACTTTCATAAAGTTTCAACATACTAAATAAGTTATATTTTATCTCATTAATGAATAAAAAGCTCTTATATTTTAACTTATTTTCACTAATTTATAACAATTAACTACATTAATTATAATTAAGTAATTATGTTTTAATGTGACAACAACTCCATAATATTTGTTCCATGGATTAGAGAAGATATTTGTCACCATTAAATTGTAATGAACAACCATTATTCAATATATATTGAATATTAAGATCAAATTTCATAAAAAACATCCAAATCGATCACACACATTTTTAGTAATTAATTAATTAGAAATTAATTTTATTTTTTTACTACTATAGTTTCATCAAGAGTTTTTTAAATTAATCATTAACAATATAACCTTTTTGTTCTTACATCACAGACATCCCATAAATAGAATTAAATCTATTATTGATTTCAAAAATCCATTATATAATTTATATAGAAACATCGATCAATCATTAATATATTTACTCTATTGACTAAACACCGATTATTAGTGTGGGATAAAATATTTTTACTAGATTAATTTTTTATTTTAGACTCTCCAACACTAAAAAAAATATTAAAAAATAAAAAATCATTGTTGAACACTCAATTAATCTTACATGAAAACTCTTTATTTTTTTCACCATTAGCCTAATTGTGGATTAGTTTTGCTGAAAAAATTCATTAAGTTATAATTTAATCATTCTTATTGATTATAATTTACATATTTTAATTTTTTATTCAGATAAATGACAACATGATTGAATATTTATTTTGGATTTTCATGATAAACTATAAATATTTTATACCTTTCAAGTGAGAAACACAATATTTTTTTTTGATATGAGTTATGTCCATGGATTTGATATATTATATGACTTGTTTTATCCTTCATTGTGCAATTTTCTAATTTAATCAATATTCAATATTAATTGATTTTATGGATTATTTCTTATTAGATTTAAATGTATCTCATATCACTTCCATAGATCATCCATAATAAAACATGAACCTTTTAAGGTAATTATCTGATTTATGTAAATTTTATTAATGTATATAAACTTATTCATCCTTTAAAGTCATCTTAGATGTTATATTGGTAGTGATATTTCTTTTTTATATAAGAAAGACACATAAGTCCTTAACTATCCTTATAATACCTTCCTCCTTCTGAAATTATTATAGTACCTTAATTACATTACATGAATTGTTTAGTAATTATTTATTTTTCTCAAAATTGGATAGCTTATTTATACATATTTTAGGTTAATCTCAAAATTGATATTCAATTTATATTTTATCCTCTCTATAATCATATTTCTCTTAATATGATGAATCTTATTTACATTTGACACATTCCATGTATACAAATTCACCTTCATATTTGGATATCTTTTACTTTATATCTGTATCCTTATAGTACGATTATTGTTACTCCTTTGATAATAAGGTTCTACTTTTAGTTTTTGATCTCTTCATTTACTTCCTTTTAATAAGACAACCTCCATTTTAATGAAAACAACGATATCTTCTCTATACTAAAAATAATACCTTGAAGCTTTTCCATCATATTCATCATCATGGGGCATCATTGAGAAATCATATTTGATGTATACAATCTTCATAGATTTGAGAGAATTGATTGAGTGACTTCATTTGTACTTTGAATTTTTGTTATTCAATATTAATAATAAGAATAATAATATATACTAATGGTTAACACATGATTATTTTATCTTTTAATATGATATGGATTAACTCCTTATATTCACTAATTTTTATCCTCTTAAAATATTTTAAGGTGATATCATTTTTCCATAAAATATTCTTATTTAGGCATTTCCTGCTTCTCATATCATTTTAAATCAATATATTATAAATCCATTAAAATATGATGTTTTCTAATTCCAAATTATCAAATTTTAATATTTTTTTTTGAGAATTTTAGGAAGAACATGAAATAACATATAAACTAATATAAAATATTCTAAATTCTATTTATAACCTCAAATTAAGCTCATGATCCTAGTCACTAGGGTGAAAAAATATAAGACTACATGTTTTACAATGATTATAATTCCTCAAAATTATATCTATGAATTTTTAATGCAAATCCATGACCTATTTTTCATCATCACATATTTCATCAACCTTATCCCAATTATTTTTAATTTATTTACATCCTAACTACATTAATATTTCCTTATCATATAATGAATATAATAGTAGGTTTCGACCACATCCATAAAATTTAATATTCTTTTGATTTATTAGCCAATGTGAAATAATTCCTCATAAATGAAAAAATATATCAAATAATATCTCTAAAATATTATTCCATAATGATAAAAAATATGGGACCATAAATTCACTATATAATATAAAATCTACACAATTAAACATCAGTATAGTTTAGTTGCTGAAAAAATTAATACATTAAATGGACAATAAGGAACAATAATTTCATCCAAGGATATTGATACACCCTTAAGAGAAAAATCCAATAAAATACTTATTGTATACCACTTGGTGTTCCTGGAGAACTGGGGAGGATTGAATTTCTGATTATTATCCCTATTTTAATTTCTAACTCATGGAATAAAGGTTTATATTCTACTGGTTAGTGAAAATATATCATATAGATAATGTGAGTATAGTATCCATACCTTACACACGTAATTAATATAATAAAAATGAAAATAATTCCAAAAAATTGGATTTATATTCTTCACCAACTTATATGTGTAGTCAATCCTTGGATAGGAGTGGTTGATATCTCATATATTATGATTTATTTTGTTCTAAAAATGCTCAATGAATTAAAAAAGGGGATATAATTGAATTTTATTTAAAATTAATATCCTTTAATTATATGTTTGTTTATAGTATAATTATAAATGATTAATTTTATGGGATTTGAGATAATAAATAACAAGGATTATGATATCACAAGATAAAATTTCCCCATCACATGAATTATTGAAAATTTACTATATTAGAGAAGTTTAAAACATTACTTTTAATTTAATAAAGATGTTTTCAACCTATAAAATATTTTATTTCAATTTTAAATTCATTAATAAACCATACTTGAAATCTTTAATCAATGAATTATTCTTTCAAATTCCCTGAAATATCATATAGAAAAAGTGATTACAAAAGATAACTAATAAAAATACAACCTTCAAGAAATTATTATATTATTAATTAAAAATATATTAAAATGATGGAAATTACATAGAATTATCTTACTTATAAATTTTCATATTTTTTATATTTTATGTCTAGATTCTTTCCTTTTATTTTTTTTTTCAAATTATGGAAGCAGAGTTAGAGAATCCATATGATAACCCTAACAAGGATTAAACTAGAAAATATTATATCCCATGACTCAAATTTAAAATTATTCATTTCCAAATACTAAGAATAAGAAAAAATGAAACTAAAATTATAGGAAAACACTTTCATATATTATTTAAATAAAAAAATATCCTGGTACTAATGATAAGGTCAAGTAATTATAGTGTAATAAAATAAATTGATAAGGAGATGTGAGGTTATAATATAGGTAAGGTAAATGATGTGAGAGAGGTGTCAAATATGGCGAATAATATAAATTTTTAATGAAATAAGTAGAAAAGGAATATAATTAAAAGGAACATTTTATAGGTTTCTTATAAAAAACTTAACCAAACATCATTTAATCACATTGAATGAAAATTTCACTTTACCACCAAGTTTTAATAATGCTATAAATGTAAATTGAGGGAAATAAATCTTCAATTGAGCTTAAAAATAATAAAACATCATAACCCCATAATTTATTCGAAATGAAAGAGGTGGTTGGGGATTCTACATGCTATCAAAATTGTTGAATTACATCTACAACAATTACAACCATTATTGTGGTTGGTGCTACCAAGTAAAAAGTATGTGAAGAAGAGTTTGCCTATTTTCCTAGAGGATTCTATATACTAGGATGTGGATAGAAAACTAAATCCATGATGATGATAAAGAGTGATATGTGAGGCTTGTATTGATAATGGAAGGGAGGATGAAGGTGATGTGTGGTTGGGAAGGAGAGCGGAGGGAGGAAAATTGTGGGAGGTATAGGGGTTGGATGATAGTTTTTTTTAGGGAAAAAGGAGGCAAGAAATATTTTTTATACCCTTACACTTGGTTTTATCAATACTTGGGGAATGTTAGGAATACCTTGGTCTCGTTCTTTCCACAATAAATCACAAACAATCAAAATGGAATCATTAATTAATTATGGGTATTTATTTCCTGTATTTTATGAATATAGAATAAATAATTTTTAGATATTGAAATTCATAATCATATAAATAAAAAAATATTATGAAAATTAATCAATTAAATATAAAAAAATACTGTGACTCTGATAAAATATTGGTTCAACAACTTGATAATGTGTTTTTTATCTTTCATTAAATTATTAACAACTGCATTTTTTTCCACAATTTAATTTAAAAATTGATATAATTATAAATTTAATGAAAATTTATAATTTTTTCATATTTTTATAATTTTTAATAAAAACCAAAAAGACAAATTTTATGATATAAGAATTCACTTAATCCAGAATATGTAATCTTTAATAATATTGTGACACTGTTATTGGAAAACAAGTTTTTTAGCATATATTTTATATCAAGATCAAATTATGATAATTATTAAAAAAATTATATTAAATAATTAAATTATATTAACTAGATAATTTAATTATATGAATTTTCAATTGGATATTAAAATAGTATATATATTACATGATATTTAAAATTTTCATCCTTTTTATACTATTTTTTATATGGAAACTTATATGAGTAATAAAATTTATTAGTGATCTCCAATTTAGTTGGAAGATTATAGATTCATTTTAGACATATTATAATACATAAATTTATTTTATTGATAACAAAGAATAATATATACAAAGGTTCCATTAAAATATACTATATGTTATATTTTATAGCATATTCTCACTGAACTGACTCATAATAACTCCAATAAGTTTTAATTTTTTGGATTTAAAAATATTATTTGGGTGATTTAATTTAAATAGGAAATATTAATTCACTGTATAAAAATATATAGTGATCCAATAAGCCCTAATTTTTCTTATTTATCATCATACAACCCATATAATATATATTTAATTAGTATGCAGAATATGTTTTTTGTAAAAAATAATCATGTCTATAATATAAGTATCTTGTGGTTTCTGTAACACCCCAGGTAAATAAAGAATATGACATTTTTATATTTATCCCTATTTGTGAATAAAATGTTAATATTACTTTAAAGGGGACGCTATGCTCGATGGCGTACCCAATACGCAACAACGAGTTTCTTGTGAATCTTACGTTGCACTCCAATAATAAAATAATATTATTTTAAATGGTAGTTAACGCCTAGCCATTGTAATGGCGGAAATGAACAGAACTAACTACAAAATGATTATATATGTTTGTCAAATATTTTTAATTTTTACAATAAATGTTAGAGGATTAAAAATGTGAATGAATTCAATTTTTAAGCGTAAACATCCTAATGTTCTTTAGAAGGTCGATTAACCACCTTTTGATGGCGAACCTATTTTAAATCAATTTTTTGAAAATTTTATGTGTTATATTTGACAAAATAAAATTTTTCTTTAGAATAGAGACATCAAAATTTACTTTGTGTAAATTTTTGGTATCTTTTCGATAAAGTTCTTTTTTTTAATGAATAGTGAAAAATGTTGTATTTTAATTCAAAACCTCTTTTTAATCTAATTTATTTATATGATTAGATTATATTTTGAATTGTTTTTAAATTAAAATTAGAATATATTTTTACCATTTAATACAATAGTATTCATTGGAATTAATTTCACTTTGAAATTAGACTTAGACTAGTGTCAATCTTTTAATAGATATTGTTTCATAAAAACACGCTATTTGTTTTGACAGCGAGAATTAATTGTTAAATTAATTAATGCAACTTATATGTTTTGAATTTTGTAAAATATACATCATTTTTGAGTTCGAAATATCAAATATATCTTAGGGTGAATTTTTGGTATTTTTCTGAAAAACTTCAATTTTTGATGAATAGTGAAACCACTAAGTGGTAGTTAAAGAAACTGATTTTTCATTTAAATGGTACTTTTCCACCTCTGTGTTTTGAATTTAAAAAATCCGACATCCATGGTTGTCATTAGGAAGTAAAATTTGGTTTAATGGGATTAAAATAATTTTTTGGTGAATAGTAACTTTTAAGTTTTTAATCGCGATTAGAGGTAATTAGTGTAGTTTAAGGTAAAAATAATGTTTTAATAATATGAGATGAGCTTGAAAAATGTCCTACCCCTATTGGATGTGCCATGGATGACCAAGAAAATCCATGGGTCAACTTGGGGACCCCATGGATCTACTTTGGTAGGAAAATGACATAAATAACTTTTTATTTAAAGTTAAAATAAAAATGTCACAAACATGAGTTGTTTTACTAAAACAATTTTTAAATGGGGTTATACAAGTCATATTTCTGACTATAAATATTAATTGGAAAGCTAAAACAATTTACTACATCATGATATTTTTTTATAATTTTTATACATTAAATAAATAAAATTATTTATGACATCATAATGATGCAGCGATTACCTCATTAATAAAGGATTTAAATAAAATGAAAAGATAATGTAAAATATATGACCTACACATGTCCAAAACCTATTGTATTGGTGGATTTAGAAACCTTATCACCTTATCCTAGAATTATATCAATGTGGTACCTTTTAAATCCGAAACTCATTTTCAAATAAAGTAACATTTCTTTACTTTCCAAGAGTTCCCCTCCTCTCCTCTTATAAAAGGCCCCCACCTCTACCTCCTTACCCACACTTCCAAAGCATTTGGCTCGGCCAAACCATGATCATTTTGCCTCTACACATCCCTCTATTACTCCTAGAAGCGTCATTTTGGGCATAAGTCTTCCCAAGGAAGACTTTGAGCTCAAATCAAAGAGTTACCCGATTTTAAGGTAATGTCTTCACTTGTGTTCTTTTGTTTTATTTTTCTTCTCCAACCCCCTAAACTCTTTTTATTCATTTATTTTGTAAAAACTCCAGTATCTTCAATATACTAGTATGTTTTTATAAGAAGCATTCGAGCTACACTTACACACACCTACATCAAATGGTTAAAGAACATACTGTTTCTGTGGATGGTGAATTTCTGCCTCACGAAACGATGATTGTTCAACACTCATATAACACCTTAAAATGTGGCCATTAAGATGTCACTATATTTATATATGATATATAATATGTTTATGTTTTACTTAATCTTCTGTATTTTTCTTTTGTGTCATACCTTTATGGTTTCCATTGTGTGTAAACACGATAATTTCATTTTAGGAAGTGCGGACTACCGCCCCCTCAAAGTGATTTGATTCGTTAATGCCATATGCGGGATGTATAAAGTATGTATTTAAAGATATTATATATGATGTATGTTACATATAAATGATGAATATAATTCTGTAATTAAAATATACATACCTCTTATTTAGTTTTAATTCCATTAATATGACATAGAAATGAAAGTAGCGTTCATGCGTACATACGACTTACCGTCTCCCTGAACGGTGCCTTTCATTTCTTACCTATAAATGATTATGTAATATTATAAATATATGTATATTCTGGGTATATATGATATATATGATATCCAAATCATGAATATAATTCTGGATATAATGAACCTTTGACCACACGAACAACATGTAATTGTAAGAAGTCCACTTTCGACTTAAGAACCAAATATCGACAAAACAAACATTATTAACTTAAATGATTACATAATGTTTATAACATGGAAATAAGTGATATAAAAGGAATAATGAACTTTAAAAAGTTTCTTAAGCAAGTATAAATTAACTCAAGTTTATTATTCCGGATGTTAAATAATGATCGAGTCAGGTCGGACCCGAGGTAAGGGATCTTACTCCTCTCTTTCTTTTTAAGTACACTCTTTTATGTCATTCCTTTTAAGCTCATCTTTCTTGTGATTGGGATGTTCTTTTATATTAATATTACTGTAATTTTTATGTTCATATGATGAGAGACCCTATTCTCTCTCATCAATCCATTTTGGATGTTTTGAGTGGCACCGTTAGGCTGCCGAATTTTCGTAAGAGATCTAACATCTCTCTTTCTTTTTAAGTACTCTCCTTTATGTCACTTCTTTTAAGATCCTATTTGTTATTATGGGGGATGTTATTTTATATTCCTCTTGCTGTAATTTTTTTTAATACTATTAGAGACCCTATTTGATCTCATCAATCCATTTTTGGAAGTTTTAAGTGGTGCCGTTAGGCTGCCGAGTTTTCGTAAGGGATTTTTCATCTCACTTTTATTCCCGTGAGATTTATGCTACATTTGCCACAATTTACTTTGAGTGGTGTATGTACTACCCATTATTTTACTCATTGTGTAATATAATTTCATTTATGAGTATTTACATCAATTTTTTATTGTCCTTGTTTCACGGGGTGTATGTTTCGAAAGATACCCATGTCGGTAAGGGAACCTTTCACCCTCCTCTTTTTAAAAGACTTATTTTGTTATGTCTTCTAATTCACATACTATTATGTTGGGATATGTTATTATATATCCTTATTGATGTAAATTTTATGTCCAAGTGATGAGATACCCTTTTTATCTCTCATCAACTCATTTTCTGAATTTTGAAGTGACGCCGTTATGCTGTAGAATTTTACCAAGGGAACTTTTTAACCCAATTTCGATTTCTTTGGGTTCAACATGTAGTTATTGAATATGTCATCCTTTGAATATGTGTGAATGAACTTTTATTTATTTACACTTAATATACACTTATATTGGGTGTATTTATATTTGTCAAACATAATTTTGAGATTGATTTATCCTTAATTTAAGGATACCTTCTTTATAAGGGATTTCATCACATTTTACATTTCTATTGAGACTTCATTGTTGTTATGCATAAATTCACTCTTATATGGTGTATATACTGTCATTTGGAATATTATATCATGAATCCATTTATTCTCATGATATTATAAAGTTATGACTAAATTTTATTCCTCAATTATTGTATTCAAGTGTCTCTAATTTTGGTAAAAACCCTTTAACCAAAATACCGCTTTAAATGTTTTAATGATTTGTTATTATTAATATACATGTTATAAAAATGGTTTTAAGGATTTATTTATATGGATATTAATGGTTTAAAATTTTAAAATCTTCAAGGTGGTATGAGACACTTTGATTCAAAAATCTCTTTATTAAATGTTTTAAATAATTTTGAAAATGAGTTTTTTTGAATGGATTCATTATTTCAATATCATAAAATGTTATATTGTGATGATGAAATGTTATGTTTCCTTTATGAATGTTTTATGTAATACATTTATGTTTTGGTTCTTGGGCATTGTTATGAAAACAGATGGTTCCTTGATAAACTAAGGGCGAGTGAGCCCGATATAGCTCTCTAATGCATTGGGTAACACAAAGGGGTTAAACATTAAGGTTTCTCCGAAGAGATTTAGGGAATATACTGTGATGGGTATTCCAAACGTAACCAATAGGGTTACTCCCTACGTAATAATGTTATGAATGCCTCAAGTTACCTTTATGTCTTATGATTTCTATGATTTATTCATGATTTTATGAGGTATGTTAAAGTGCTTATGTTTTATGGGTAAAGTATGATTTCATTCTTATGTATACATGTACTCATGTTTCCTTTCTATATTTTTATATCCCTTAATGAGCTTTTTATGCTCATCCCAAGTTTTTGAAATGTTTTTCACAGGTTAAGGTAATGGTACATGATATGATGATAGTGTCAAGGAAGTGTCAAGAAAGAATCCATGTTTTATTTTCCGTTGATGGGAAAAATGAATACTATCTTTTATGTAACCACTTTGTTTAAATGTGGAATGTAATGCAAGTTTTATGATCTAATTCTCTAAAACTCTAAACCTGAAAAGATCCTCAATGTGTAATCTTGTAATAACTCAAGATTAAGTAAGGTTTAAGACTGGGGCCTTATAGTTGGTATCAGAGGTCGGTTTAGATAACTTTAGAGGTTAGGGTATTCTCTAAGCACAAGTGACATTACCATAATGGTTAGGATTTCAGAAAGAGTCTTAGTTTTAGACAAAGTGAATGAGTAAGTATATCTTAGTGTTTACCTTCCTCATTAGTACATGATGGTTTTGTTGATATACTCACACAAACATTTCTATTTTTAGTGAATGGATGGATCTAGCAGGCACCAAAGAGACAACAGGTTTGAAGGAAACTGTGGTGGTTCTCTGTTTAAGATACTAGATAAAATGGGGGATTCAATGAGAAAACTCGTGGTTGTTCTAAACCAACTATCAAGGAGTCATGATCAACCACTTGAACCTTGGTATTATCTGTAATGAATCATGTACGAGATGACCAATCGATGTGGAAGTTCAGGTAATAATTATAAAGGTAACCATTAGAGTTTATATGATCCTTACTTTTGAGGTAATTATGGGTTATTATATGTTATGATGGAAAATGAAAGGCATGAGATAAACTTGCGGTTAAAATATGTTATGATCATTTTTGAAGATTTTATCTCATTTTGGGGAATGTTTTAAGAATTATATAGTTTTGGAAAAAGGACAACATGCAGACCGTGTGACAACCCGTCGCGTCGGACAAAGCTGCAGGAATCGAACCCACAACCAAAGTGCGACGGGTATTTATCACCTACCACTGGACTACGTGAAGTCCCTGGTTATTTTGACTAATTCTTTTTAGTTAGATGATTTTAGGAATCAAGAGTAAGTTTATTTTGGGTTATCTATGGAAATGATTAACCTATCATCAAGGATATGTGATTAGGTTAATTACTTTTCAATATGAGAATTTAAGAGAAACTGATGTTATTTGGAGATAAAAGTTAATTTGTACCTTGGAAGACTATGTGACTAAATCCTTAAAATATTTGGGTTTCAATCTTAGTTTGGTTTACTTTGAATAATTTTATGGACAAATTGTTTATCAAATGGTCCTCGTTGAACTTTGGGTTTTGTTGGACAAATTTTGGAGATTAAGAATAGATTTTCTTTTTTATAAAGGGTTATCCTTTTCTGGATTATCGGATCTTGTACTAACCATTTTGGTTTGGGTTTTGGTTAAAGTCTAAAGACATGGGAAGTATATAGTTTTCTTTTGTGGACTAGGTGATTCTCTAGAAGTTGATTATAGTGAACAAGTCTTCCTAAATACTCGTCTTTTGGAGAAAATATGAGTTTGTGTAAGAAATCTAATAAAAGTTTAAAGTCAACATGATAAGTAATTATGTTTCCTTATGAATAAATTAATCAATAAAAAAACAAAAATGTTTTCTATTAACTTTTCCTACTGGGGAATCAAATACCGTTTAACCCATCACAAGTTTGTGATTTTCTTGTGGTTAACTTTCTCCTAAACATGTTTACTATCACTCTCCCTTAGAACATGACCCTTTGTTTTTTTCCTCCATATCCATATTTTCTTACATCAAATCCTAGTATGGGTTAACTCGGGTGACCTTTGTACTCCTCTTTCTTTCTTTTAAAGTGATTGTTTTACCGACTCTTGTTCCGATGTGGGACTTTCAATGAAGTTTCTGAGCCCAATTTTAAAATTGCGAGGATGAAATTCCCAAAAGGGGGGAAGGATGTAATAGCCCAGGTAAATAAAGAATATGAAATTTTTATATTTATCCCTATTTGTGAATACAATTTTAATATTACTTTAAAGGGGACTCTATGCTCGATGGCGTACCAAATACGCAACAATGAGTTTCTTGGGAATCTTACGTTGCACTCTAATAATAAAATAATATTATTTTAAATGGTAGTTAACGCCTAGACATTGTAATGGAAGAAATGAACAGAACTAACTAAAAAATTATTATATATGTTTTTCAAATATTTTTACTTTTTACAATAAATGTTAGAGGATTAAAAATGTGAATGGATTCAATTTTTAAGCGTAAACATCCTAATGTTCTTTAGAAGGTCGATTAACCGCCTTTTGAGGTCGAACCTATTTTAAATCCACTTTTTGACAATTTTATGTGTTATATTTGACAAAATAAAATTTTTCTTTAGAATAGAAACATTAAAATTTACTTTGTGTAAATTTTTGGTATCTTTCCGATAAAGTTCTTTTTTTAATGAATAGTGAAAAATGTTGTATTTTAATTCAAAACCTCTTTTTAATCTAATTTATTTATATGATTAGATTATATTTTGAATTGTTTTTAAAGTAAAATTAGAATATATTTTTACCATTTAATCCAATAGTGGTCATTGGAATTAATTTCACTTTGAAATTGGACTTAAACTAATGTCAATCTTTTAATAGATATTGTTTCATAAAAACATGCTATTTGTTTTGACAGTGGGAATTAATTATTAAATTAATTAATGAAACTTATATGTTTTGAATTTTGTAAAATAGACATCATTTTTGAGTTCATAATATCAAATGTAGATTAGGGTGAGTTTTTGGTATTTTTCTGAAAAACATCAATTTTTGATGAATAGTGAAATCACTAAGTGGTAGTTAAAGAAACTGATTTTTCGTTTAAATGAAACTTTTCCACCTATGTGTTTTGAATTTAAAAAATACAACATACATGGTTTTCATTAGGAAGTAAAATGTGGTTTAATGGGATTAAAATAATTTTTTGGTGAATAGTAACTTTTAAGTTTTTAATCGCGATTAGAGGTAATTAGTGTAGTTTAAGGAAAAAATAATGTTTTAATAATATGAGATGAGATTGAAATATGTCCTAACCTTATTTTATGTGTCATGGCCGACCAATAAAATCCATGGGTCAAATTAGGGACCCCATGGAGCCACTTTGGTAGGAAAATTACATAAATAACTTTTTATTTAAAGTTAAAATAAAAATGTCACAAACATTAGTTGTTTTACTAAAACAATTTTTAAATGGGGTTATACAAGTCAAATTTTTTACTATAAATATTCATTGGAAAGATAAAACAATTTCCTACATCATGATATTTTTTTTATAATTTTTAAAAATTAAATAAATAAAATTATTTATGACATCATAATGATGTAGCGATTACCTCATTAATAAAGGATTTAAATAAAATGAAAAGATAATGTAAAATCTATGACATACACATGTCCAAAACCTATTGGATTTGTGGATTTAGAAACCTTATCACCTTATACTCGAATTATATCAATGTGGGACCTTTTAAATCCGAAACTAATTTTCAAATAAAGTAACATTTCTTTACTTTCCAAGAGTGCCCCTCCTCTCCTCTTATAAAAGGCCCCCACCTCTACCTCCTTACCCACACTTCCAAAGCATTTGGATCAGCCAACCCCTGCTCATTTTGACTCTCCACATCCCTCTCTTACTCCTAGAAGCCTTAATTTGGGCAGAAAGCTTCCCAAAGAATCCTTTGAGCTCAAATAAAAAAGAGTTACCCGATTTTAAGGTAATGTCTTCACTTGTGTTCTTTTGTTTTATTTTGCTTATCCAACCCCCTAAACTCTTTTTATTCATTTATTTTGTAAAAAATCAAGTATCTTCAATACAATAGGATGTTTTTATAAGAATAATTCTAGCTACAATTACACACACCTACATAAAATGGTTAAAGAACATACTGTTTTTGTGGATGGTGAATTTCTGCCTCACGAAACGATGATTGTTCAACACTCATATAACACATTAAAAGGTGGCCATTAAGATGTCAATATATTTATATATGATATATAATATGTTTATGTTTTACTTAAGCTTATGTATTTTTCTTTTTTGGCATACCTTTATGGTTTCCATTGTGGGTAAACATGATAATTTCATTTTAGGAAGTGCGGACTACCGCCCCCTCAAAGTGATTTGATTCGTTAATGCCATATGTGGGATGTATAAAGGATGTATTTAAAGTTATTATATATGATGTATGTTACATATAAATGATGAATATAATTCTGGAATTAAAATATAAATACCTCTCATTTAGTTTTAATTCCATTAATATGACATAGAAATGAAAGTAGCGTTCATGCGTACGTACGACTTACCATCTCCATGAACGGTGCATTTCATTTCTTACCTCTAAATGATTATTTAATATTATGAATACATGTATATTATGGATATATATGATATATATGATATCCAAATCATGAATATCATTCTGGATATAATGAACCTTTGACCACACGAACAACATGTAATTGTAAGAAGTCCACTTTCGACTTAAGAACCAAATATCGACGAAACAAACATTATTAACTTAAATGATTACATAATGTTTATAACATGGAAATAAGTGATATAAAAGGAATAATTAACTTGAAAAAGGTTCTTAATCAAGTATAAATTAACTCAAGTTTATTATTAAGGATGTTAAAGAACGATCGAGTCAAGTTGGACCCGAGGTAAGGGATCCAACTCCTCTCTTTCTTTTTAAGTACACTCTTTTATGTAATTACTTTTAAGCTCATCTTTATTGTGATTGGGATGTTATTTTATATTACTCTTACTTTAATTTTTATGTTCATATGATGAGAGACCCTATTCTCTCTCATCAATCCATTTTGGAAGTTTTGAGTGGCGCCGTTAGGCTGCCGAATTTTCGTAAGAGATCTAACCTCTCTCTTTCTTTTTAAGTACTCTCCTTTATGTCACTTCTTTTAATATCCTCTTTGTTATGATGGGGGATGTTATTTTATATTCATCTTTCTGTACATTTTATTGTAATATGATGAGAGACCCTATTTGATCTCATCAATCCATTTTTGGAAGTTTTAAGTGGCGCCGTTAGTCTGCCGAGTTTTTGTAAGGGATTTTTCATCTCACTTTTATTCCCGTGAGATTTATGCTACATTTTCCACAATTTCATTTGAGTGGTGTATGTACTGCCCATTATTTTACTCATTGTGTAATATAATTTCATTTATGAGTATTTACATCAATGTTTTATTGTCCTTCTTTCACGGGGTGTATGTTTCAAAAGATACCCTTGTCGGTAAGGGAACCTTTCACCCTCCTCTTTTTAAAAGACTTCTTTTGTTATGTCTTTTAATTCACATACTATTATGTTGGGATATGTTCTTATATATCCTTATTTATGTAAATTTTATTTCCAAGTGATGAGATACCCTTTTTATCTCTCATCAAATCATTTTCTGAATTTTGAAGTGACGCCGTTAGGCTGTCGAATTTTACCAAGGGAACTTTTTAACCCAATTTCGATTTCTTTGGGTTCAACATGTACTTATTGAATATGTAATCCTTTGAATATGTGTGAATGACCTTTTATTATTTTACACTTAATATCCACTTATATTGGGTGTATTTATATTTGTCACACATAATTTTGAGATTGATTTATCCTTAATTTAAGGATACATTCTTTATAAGGGATTTCATTACATTTTACATTTCTATTGAGACTTCATTGTTATTATGCATCAATTCACTCTTATATGGTGTATATACTATCCTTTGGAATATTATATCATGAATCCATTTATTCTCATGATATTATAAAGTTATGACTAAATGTTATTCCTCAATTATTGTATTTAAGTGTCTCTAATTTTGGTAAAAACCCTTTTACCAAAATATCGCTTTAAATGTTTTAATGATTTGTTCTTATTAATATCCATGTTATAAAAATGGTTTTAAGGATTTATTTATATGGATATTAATGGTTTAAAATGTTAAAATCTTCAAGGTGGTATGGGACACTTTGATTCAAAAATCCCTTTATTAAATGTTTTAAATGGTTTTGAAAATGAGTTTTTTTTAATGGATTCATTATTTCAATATCCTAAAATGTTATATTGTGATGTTGAAATGTTATGTTTCCTTTATGCATGTTTTATGTGATATGTTTATGTTATGGTTCTTGGGCATTGTTATGAAAACAGGTGGTTCCGTGATAAACTAAGGGCGGGTGAGCCCGATATAGCTCTCCAATGCATTGGGTAACGCGAAGGGGTTAAACGTTAAGGTTTCTCCGAAGAGATTTAGGGAATATACTGTGATGGGTATTACAAATGTAACCAAGAGGGTTACTCCCTACGTAAGAATGCTATGAATGCCTCAAGTTACCTTTATGTCTTATGATTTCTATGATTTATTCATGATTTTATGAGGTATGTTAAAGTGCTTATGTTTTATGGGTAAAGTATGATTTCATTCTTATGTATACATGTACTCATGTTTCCTTTCCATATTTTTATATCCCTTACTGAGCTTTTTATGCTCATCCCAAGTTCTTGAAATGTTTTTCACAGGTCAAGGGAATGGTACATGATATGGTGATAGTGTCAAGGAAGTGTCAAGAAAGAATCCATGTTTTATTTTCCGTTGATGGAAAAAATGAATACTATCTTTTATGTAACCACTTTGTTTAAATGTGGAATGTAATGCAAGTTTTATGATCTAATTCTCTAAAACTATAAACCTGAAAAGATCCTCAATGTGTAATCTTTTAATAAATCAAGATTAAGTAAGGTTTAAGGCTGGGGCCTTATAGTTTCAACCTCCATAAACATAAAAGGAATAATTATCATTTATTAGTAGGTAAAATTCTCATAATCCAATATAAATAGCTTGTTTACAAAACAATACAAAATTCATCAACAATAACATGTGGTAAGTATACATAATTTGATTTAATCATATGAAATATAATTATTTTATCAAAAAGGGGAGGGAATCTAGAAACCTAGTCACAAGATAGTGTTACTATTTTTAAGTGATTACTATATCTAAGTGGATATAACTTTTATACAGTAGGTTTTATTTAATGTAATGCATGTATTATCTCTTTATTATAAATAAAATATACAAATAATTCCTCATAAATATATTTTTAATAAAAATTTAATAAATTTAACATTTTTGGTTGAATTTAGTGAAAGAAAATATTTGGAGCTATAACTCATAGAAGACACAACAAAGAAGAGTAAAATGATTTAGAATCACACCATAAATGTATAATAAATGTAATAATGTTTTATAAATAATAATATGTTGAACATGGAATTTCATGATAGAGATCACATATTATTGAATAAAATTAAATGTAATAGAGTTATATGGTTTGAGAATAAAGGGAATATTAGTCTATAGTACATCAGAACTTTTGAAAATTTAAGAATATGACATACTAATTGACTGTTCCCACTGAACTTTTCTAAGTACATAATATCTCCTACATCTCTCTTATGAGGATATTGATACCAATAATAATTTATATACATATTATTTATGAAGTTTAACTAGATCATAACAAAAAATATGATAAAGATTAGGTCTAGACCAAGAACTGAAGATATAATGTGTTAAAAAACAATTATACATGAATGTTGAAGGTGTTATGAGAAATATTTTTTATCGGGAAATATGGGAGATTGAAGAAGAAATTAATGGGAAGTATCTATATTTATTCACATCATTAGGTTTAATTTGAAATTTTGGTGAGGAATTAGGGTGGGGGGGGGGGGTAATGAATTAGATATTATTATTAGAAAATATATAATCAAATAAATATAATATATTCATCACCCTTACTAAAATATAAACAATTTATACATTCATAATAATATATATATATATATATATTGAGAATTATTGTTAAAAATAAAATGTAATGTAAATAGAACTAAATACCATAACTATAATAAAGAGTTTAACAAGATCGTATTACCCAACAAATAATATAACTATGAGATATGTGGTTTATAAAAATAATTGTATAAGACATGGAATAAACTTTTCATGGTGGAATTGAACATGGATATATAATTTTACTGGGATTAAAATGGAGTGAATTTATAAAATGTAATTGTGTTAAATATAAATTAAATGACTAATAGAAAGGGATAATGTAACCACATGTATTATCATTATCTAAAAGTTGAAAAATACCTGAAAAAAATTTGAAATAAAATATTTATATATATAAATTAGATTATTAATTTAAAAGTTTGTTTATATTTTTATTTCCAGTCCTCAAATGAGATAAATACATCATTAACCACGATAAATATTTTTATATATATTTAATGTTTTTAATAAATACATGAATTTATTAGACATGTTTATTTATTTTTAAATAATAAAATAAATACAATAATTTATGATATTTAAATTAGGTTCGATTAAAATTAAAAAATTAATATAATTAGAAAAAATGGCAGTGAATAAAAAAAATATAAAAAATATATTGAATTGGTATAATAAGATAATATATGAATAAATTAAATCATGAACAAAATAATAATGATATATATTGTCTAAAATAATTTAGATGATATTATTAATCCCAATAATAAAAATTATTCATTTACTAGATTTAATATTATATTCTGTTTAATATTTTATTAAATTTTATAAAATATGTATAATAAAAATATCACCCCATCTCCCATTAAATATCCACTAGTACAACCCATTTTCCTCACACCAAATTAATATTTATCCTTGAATTTTATCTCAATATTTTTCTACATTAATGATACCTTAAATCTTAAAAATTATTGAAAATATATAGGGCAGTTATCAAATAATGGAAGTGATATATTATATGATTTTTCTCCCAATTCTCTCATTAATTCTTATTTATAATTTTATGTTTTCATATTAATTTATATTAAATTTGTCTTAATCAATTATATTTTTTATTTTATATTTTATATCACATATTTTTTTCTTACAAATATTTTATGGTGTTTATTAAAATTATATGTGACATATATTTTTTACCAATGTGATGCTAGATATATTTGGTTCAGTGCTTTCAAAAACCATTATTAATACTATTGGTATTGGTGACAAGTTAAACTTTTATAACACAAAAATAACCATAATAATACTTTCTTGAAATAATTTAATATAACATGATTATATTATATTTAAACATAAATTTTTTTTGAGGGACTATGTGTTATTTCTAACTTAATAAATATTTATGTGATACTTTGAAGTAGAATTAATATGTGAGGTTTACTTTGATCAAGTAACCAAAATTATGAATATCCTTTTATATAGTTGTTTAAGGTACATTTTTGAATACATACCATTCTATTTACATAGGAAACCATTATAACTTTCATATATTTAATGATTATATATATCTTAACTTAATAAGAAAATTCTTATTGAATGATTTTCCAAATGTTTCTAATTGATTCATCATTTATAATTAAAAAAGTTATCTCTAATAAATTTGTTTTGAGGTAATGTTTTTTTGAATAATAATGTGAACTATTATCCTTAGAATCCCACATTACTCAATTCATAGGTAGATATCATGGAATATTTAAGGATATATATTGGGAGTGCCCTTACCCTTTATTTTTTTATTTAGAACAAGGATTTAAATATACATCTATAAAGTCTAAAGATTTTCATTTCATTAATACATTATGATATACAACAATTTTTTAAATAACTATATTTATTATTTATCCCACCAATATTATATAATCATTGGTTACAACTTGATGTAATTATATATTCATTTATTTTAAAACTACTATTGAGCATCAAATATCACCATCTTTATTATATTTCATTATTTTACTAAGATATGCTGATGAATATTTCTATAATAGTTCATTATATGGAAAAAATGGAAGAATAATATCAAAGAAAAATTTTTAGGGGCCACATAATATATTATTTATGATGAAATTATAATTTATATTTATATATATTATCTCTCAATTATATTAAACTTAAGATCCTATGGGCGATAAATAATGACATTTTTAATTTATGAAAAGACCACTAATTCTAAGAGATGGAGTTAGGGACATTACAAGCTTAGCAACATGAAGTGGTAGATGGTGTCTTCCCACCATGGGATATATTTTCTAGGTAAATAACCCATGTAACCCACCCTCATGTGAATCATTACATACATTTATATTAGTGTATGAAAGGCCCATGGATTCAAATCTGATTCATTATATAATTTGGTATCTATTATATAGAATCTATTCGTACAAACCCCCTATATTGGAAATCATTCTTAAAACCATCTTACTATCCCTTAATTTTTAAATTTATCTCCTTATATATATACACAATACGTAATAAAATAAATTTTCATGTTAATATATATAAATATTTAGTAACATGTAAAATAATTAATATTAATTAATTATTCAAAACCACTGAACCCAATTCTTTTATCAGTAATATCATCTATGATTGATGATAACCAAATATAAATTTAAATAACTTAATTTAAAGAAATAATTAATCAACATGAAATAAATATTATTTATCTATATTTTCAACATTAAAATTCATTTCTAAAACCAATCCATCCACAATGGAAAATCTAAATATAATCATAATTAATTTTTTAATTTAAAGTTGTCTTTTTCATGAATGATATTATCTTAATATTTTACCACCATTTAATATTTTTGGGAGGTTTCTAAAATTTACCCTTGGAAAATGTAAGAAAATAATATCACACATAAATTCATGAGTTAAATGTATTTTCCATAACTTCTCTCCCAAAAATCATTATTTTTTGAAAATGATTTTCGAAGCTGAGCCAAAGTAGGTGTTTGTATGGGTGATTTTTTCTCTCATTGATAGTATATAAATTGGTTTTTGATTCTTTAGTCGATTATTTTTTTCTAAATCTCTATTATAGTACTATATATTTAGTTTTTATTATATAATAATATCACTTCTATTAAATCATTATTATATGTGGTTTCAGATAAGTTCTTTTAGTAAATTCATGATTTCAGGAGGAAAGCATCAAAATATTTTATTACATTTTTATATAAATCTCCTAAGTTTTAATAGGTAAAAAATTATTCTAAACTAATTTATAAATGATTTCAAAAGTTCTTTTAATAATTTAATTATTTAGTCCAATAATATTAATTATTATATTTTAATCTTAAATGGTTATTTTTACTGTAAATCACATATGTTATTGTTTATAAAATAATATAATAGTAAATTATTTATTTTATTAAGTTTTTTTTAATTTATTTAGAAGTTTTTTTTAAATAAATATGTAAATTTTTTAGTTAAAAAAATTATATAGAGAGGTTCTTTATTTATGAAATAATATATGTCTACCATTAAAGTTTCTGGTATAATCCAAATTCATTTTTCCCCTCTCCCATGGGTTAATTCATCTATAAGTTAGTATATTAAATTTTACACATATGTTTTTTTACATTCTTGCCTCAGGTGTTAGAATCACTTTGTGATAAGATCGTATAGGGGTGGGGGGAGTGAAACGGTGTGGAATGTCTTTCATTCTAATGTTTACCTTTATCCCTTGATAACCTATTCACTTATTTAGTGAATGGATCTCTTTACCTATTTATCACCTTTAGTCGGTTTGAAGATATGATCCTAAAAGAAAAATAAAATAACACCAGATTTTGTTAAAAAGGTTCCCCGCCTTTCAGATGACTATGTCCTTAGTGAATCATGGTTATTATCCAATATGAATAAATTCATTTTTATTATCAAAAGAAGCTCATGCAAGGGAATGAACTTGAACCTGTTATCTTGAAACTGACAAGGTACAAAGTTGGATTGAGGTACCTTTATATAATAGAATGGGATTGTAATTCCATTGATTAAATATAACATTTAATGGATCATTTCCCTCTTAGTTTATATGTATTGATTTTATTCCTCTCTTGTAGGTGTCAGATGGGTTGTCGCAATATTCTTTAGTCTTCTATAACGAGTTTCTATAGGCTGTCTCTCTCAAAAACATCATATATAAATGTGATCAACATTTGTAAATCAAAAATATATATTCATGATAAATGTAAATAGAATATGTATATAGGTTATATTTATCAATATTCACATTATTCTTCTTCATCACTGTGAAAGGATTACTACCTCACTAGAATATCTTCTTCTTTAATAAGTACATTGAATTTATAACAAACACAAAGTCATTTCTTATCTGTATCTTCTTATTTTGAATTGGAGTATATTCATAGGTATGCATAGTCAAGAACCTCTCAACTATTATTAATATTTTATTCCAAAAATATATATATTCTCATACAATATCTTGGAAAATATTTTCTCTATAATATTTAAGAAAATATAATTTGTCTTTAGTAGGAACTGACTCATTTAAACCCCTAATCTTAGAGTTAAATCACTCTTTATAATATTATTGAATGTTCAGTTGAAGTCTAAATTATTTCCAGGGTGTGATAGATGAATTATCATTGTTTTTTTCTAAATTAAAATCCTTCACAAAAAAAGATTCTATTAATTTTCTTGATATTTTCACATAAGCATAGTGACATGGCTCATGTATCATAAAAACTAGAACTCTTACAACCCCCGAATAGTCTCCCCTCTCTGAAACTCGATTTATTTTAGAAAAAAATCATGATCATGTGTTTTATCATGATGTTTAATCCATGAAGAACATCACTCTTTAATCAATTAAGATGTTTCATATTTTATTTATTCAGAATATAAATTCTATAATATAAATATTTAATTTAGTAGTATCATAAAAAATTCACTAATTAGTGAAGCATTATGGTTAGAAAGAAGGATAATGCTCAGTGAAAAGGATTACACTCTTAAGTATTATTCTTAGGTTCAAATACATATACTCTATCCTTTTTCAATTTTATGGAATAATTTCAAACTCATAAGATCAAATTGAAGACTTATTATCAGCATAAAGGTTTACACTAAAGATTTCTGATTTAATGGTAAATAATTACCAAAATGAATTTTTTGTTTTTACTACCTTAGCATAAAATTATTATAGTTACTTAGATATTTATTCTGAATCTTTACATCCAGTCTCAAATTATTATAATTAAGCGATTTTCCATTTTTTCAATTTCATCTCTATGTTTTAGTCCATCTTTAGATGAATTATACACTTATTCAAAGAAACTCATGTCATTTTTAATAACTTAAAAACATCATCTATGGAATATTAAATGTTTCCATTAATATGAACATTCCTTGTATATAATCTTAACTACTTCAGCTCATCCATATTTTATTTGGGAAAGCTTTAAAAAATATATCTAATAACTCTTGAAGTTGTACACAAAAACTGAACATCAAAATTTTTACAAATTGATATAGAAAATGCTTCCTCAATCGAACACTTTACATGTCTCTATGAAGATGAGTACAGTAATCCTCATATGTAAAGTCTACTACCTATAAGTTGTTTAGACATATCTTCAAGGATAGTAATAATTCCTTTATTTACCATCAATTTATCTGAACCTAAACAATATGAAGACAAAGCGATCATCATCATCATCACCATTTATTCTTTAACCCAATATAGATATGAAAATCCAATTAATAGAACATTTAGACTCCAAAATATCATTCCCATGTGAATTGAAATTTAAGAAGAACATATTGGCAATATATACATCATATTATTATCTCAACTAATTCAATAGATACCAAACATGGATTTCAAGATGTATTTTCACTATTTTCCATATATATAATGATAACACATACAATGATTTTTATATTATCATTTGAATATAAAATAAAATAACTTCTACAACCATACTTGCTATTTTGTTTTTTATATAACTAGTGATGATAGTGATACTTTGATGATTCATGGTATTCCATTAATCCTCATAATAAAATAACATATGGTTTAGGAACACCAAGTTACTTCTTAATTGTATTGGGTGAAACACATTTCTGACATGTTATTATCCTCCATCACATGTTGATTTTGTACACATTTCTTCATTTATTATTAGAAAATACAACTCAAAAACAAAGTGTGTTCATAAATGTCCTCATTTTTATTTTTTGTCACTATAAATACTAGAAAATGGATTGTTAATATGTGAGATCATTTCATCTCTCACTTTTGATCATAATTACCAGATTCCATTTTCTCCTCTCTCTCACCCATATTGAAAATAATTAAAAAATATTATATTTAGTGGTATAATTCATACCTTATGAAACATTATATATATTATTAACCTCTGACTATACTTGATCCATGATTATAGGTAGAAACAAGAGGATTTTATTTAGACATCAAGGTTACCCATAAATAATGGATTATCATACCAATCATTAACATTTTCAAATATATTCTACATGGGATGCTCTCATTTATTTAAGATATTATAAAATATGGAAAAAAAATTTAACATTAATTTCATGAAACTACTTAATAGATGAATTAATAACATTCAAGGGTAACCAGTGGATTTTAGTTTTCAATTACCATAGATCACATTATGTTTTATTAAATTTTTATCATTGATTAAAATAATTTATCCCCCTTAATGTCAAAACCAATTAATTGAGATATACGGATTAAAGTTTACGAGTTTATACTTTATCAATGAATGTTTCAAGAAACTTCTAGAAATTCTATATTTTTATGAATTAAATGATCTTGGATGATTATCAAGAAACTCCCCTTTAACATATGCATTCCATATTCACATCATCAACATTGATATCATCATCATGTAAGATTTATGATTCTATTTTTTTGAGATAAACCCACAATAGAAGTATTAGTAGTTTATCCATCATAGAAAATTAACCTTTTTAATTACTCTTTAGGATATCATGTACTTAATTCCCATAGATATGGGGAATTTTATCATTTGCTTTGTTTAGTTTTGATGTTCTATTTTCATTAATCATGGTTGTCCTTTTCTTCAGATTTTTTTAGATTACCATTTGATAATTTATAACATGGTGGTTTCCTCTTTAGATTCAGAATAATTATTCTTGATTATATTATTTAATTAGTTCTAAATTTGAGAACCAAAATTAACTTCACTTTTATTTATGGTTATCTTAGAAAAAACTAGTTAATAAGGAAATGGGGTGGATCATCCTTCTTCATAAATATGAGTAGTTAGACTGATAATTTATTCTTAACTAGTTTTCCCTTTTCAAATTTTCCATTCGCCCAGAATAAATCTTCATACTTGAAAAATTATTTTTGAAATCATATTTTTCTTCAGGTATAATGCGTCATTTTTCTTTTTTCTTTGTGTAGAATTTTTATATTTATCATTATTTATAAGGTAATATGAATCAATTGGCGTAACTTTCATGTTATTTATGTTTTTTTCTTATAATCAAATAAAGGTTACATGATCATTTTAATTGTATCCATCCATTGTTCACCAATATATCTACTCATGAGATATTGAGTTCTTACCTTTTTAAAAAACTATAATAAAATTCAACTTCTTCCTAATTTGTAATATTTTATTTCTTGTTGAATCTTTATTTTTCTTAGTCTTCCAATTATCTTTTATTTTCCAAATTAGATGGACTGATTTTTAAAAACAAATTATGAATATGCTTGGCCTTTTTGGTTATTCAATATGAATTTTCATATTTTACATTCACCCATATAGTCCTTTCATTTCTCCCTTGGATTTTTCTTCCATTCTATTCTATCTAATTACTTTTAGATAACTAATTTATGGAATTTTGGTAGTTGTACCTACAAATCTAAATTTATAGAATGTTTTTACTTTTCCCAGATGATTCATCTTCTTTCAAAAAATAAATAGCTCCTACCTTTTAGTGTGTCTTTATATTTTAATTATTAGTATTTTTCTGAACTTTAATATTTTCCTTCTTATTATTCAATGATAACTCACTAGACCACTTAATAAAATTTTTGTAAATGATATTTTCCATAATTTGTAATGATTATTTCCCAAAGAAATATTGTATCTATTATTTAGATTATATGGAATTTTCTATATATTATTTTTGGATTCTTCTATAAATTATTTATACTTTCATGCATCTTATTAGTAACTAATTCCATTGAAAAACAGACACATCTTTTCAAGTATTCCTAATCTGTTTCCACTATAATTTTTTTCATCATATCCTTTGGATATTGCCGAATATCAGGTTTTCTCCACCTCATTGTAAGATATCATTTTCTTTAGTAGTATCACATATTATTCCATTAGTCTTTTGAAATGTTCAAAAATATATTACAATTAAAAAATAACTAACAAAACTTTTTTTTTAAATTTAGTTTTTTCTAGATTTTCCAAGATTAATAACTTTCTATTATTTAGATTCTATAGTAGTTATCTTTTATTTTATTGGGGAATTATATCTCATAAAACTTCTTATATCCTCCCTTCTTATAAATTTTATTCATATATATTTGTATATATTTTGAATTGAAGTCTACATAATATATTAAAATAGGTTTAACATAAATAGTTTTCTTTATAATTTGATTGTTTCTTTTCCTTTGAGAATGTTACTGAATGATCAGAATATGATATCAAAATATTTTTTCCTTTGATAAATTGGTCATTCAATTTTTTTTACACCTTTGTATTATCTTTGATAATAATATTATTTTTAACTTGTGTTGAAGACATGGATTGAACTGATTCAATATTTTTTAAATTTTATTACATGGTCCAATTATTTCATATTGATATTTTTTTTCACCCTCCAGTATTTTTAGTTTGTCTACACCAGCCTTTCTCATCTCTTAAATACTATATTTTAGCATTTTCCATTTTCCTTTAGCAGATGTTGAATCTCTTTAATCCTCTTGGATTTAATTTCTAGTTGAGATTCTTTAATAGTAGTTATATCTTTAGATCCATGGGTTCTTTATTTATTATTTATCTTGATCTTCTCTCTCTTGTGAATTATAACAATCCATTCATTCAAAAAATAAAGAATATTTCATAAAAAGTCTCATTCAGGACATTTAAGGATCCTATGTAATTATAGAACTCTATTATGATTTCTTTACTTTAATTCAGATTATTCATCATCCATTAATTATCCTCTTTATGGTTAGTGATCTTATCTTACGTAGATCTAAATATTCCACATATATTTGAGACAATTTCATTGGGGAAATTACACAAGATATCTCTTATAGCACAAATTGATTCATCTTGTGTATCCTCAGAATTGTGATCATCCCCATAGATACGTAGTACTTTAGTAGGATAATTTTTATAATATTGTTTGTATACCCCATTGATATGTTGAGTTGAAAAAATACATGAGACAAGAATGTGATCCAATTTTTTAGTGGTGGATTTGGCCATAAGATATTTATCTTCTATGAATGACCTGTGGAATTGGGAGACTAATCATTCTTGCTATTTATATAATATATATATCTATTAATCATAATTAAAAGTATAATTAATAATTGATATTTACAAAATTAATTTCTATATGATTATATTCAAATAGTGGAGATTCTATTTTATTTTATTATTCTTTTCTTAACATCATCAATTCTATTTTCATCATGTTCTTCATTTTATTATAAAACATATCTTCCATGATTGATTTGTTAGGGTGCTCATAGGATTCTTCAAATATATAATTTATATATCATTTTGAATAGAGGAATTTAATCCTTTATATAGAACTTAAAATATGATAATTCAATAGAAGAGTGAATTATGTTCTGATACCGATTGTTTGGATCACTTTGGGATAATCTCACACTAATGGGGGTATGGGAATCAGTGTGGAGTGACTTTATTTAAATTGTTTCTTTTATCCCTTGATAAAATCATTAACTATTCAGTGAATAGATCTTTCTATATCTTTATCATATTTTGTTGGTATGTAGATATAGAATAGGAAAGCAACATAGGAGAACACCAATGTTTTTTAACATGGTTCACCTCCTTTCAGATGACTTTGTCCTCGATGCATCATGATTATTATCCCACATGAAATAATTCATTATTATTAAAAAAATAATCATAGGAAAGTGTATTTTCATGAACTTATTATCTTATAACTGACTTAGTACAAAGAAAGAGAGGGATTTTGGTCCCTCAATACAATTGAATGAGATTATACTTCCTTAAAAGAAAGATCAAATGTAATTGATCAAATACCTATTGAAATATATGTATCAATATTAATAATTTATTTTTATTATAATATGGGATGACTCAATATTATTTTTAATTTTATAGTAGGATACTATAGGATGTCTCTCTCAATACTTCATCTTGGAATGTGATCAACAGTAACACATCTGAACTCTCTCTTCTTCAGTATTCTTCATCGAATAAAGGCTATATGATAAATCTATAAATATTATTATTACTCTTATTTAGTGAACATGGATTGATGTATCCCTGGTATGTATTTGTGTTTCCTCAAATCAGAGTGTTTTCTTCTTTCATTGAGTCAATTATTATCTCTCACTTCTTCTTTCGACATGTAGTATATTCACAAGTATGCACATTCAATAACCTATCACCTATTCTTATTCTTATTATTATTCTTATTATTATATATATATTCATATATAATATCTTGGATTTTTTTCTATAATATTTATGGAAATATAATTGGTTTTATGAAGGCTTTGACTCACTCAAACTCGTAAACATTGAGTCAAAATATCATTTATATTCTTCCTGAAAGTTTGAATGAAGACTCGATTGAATTCTGGGTGCAATATTTGAAATTTTATAGTATTTTACAAAATTAAAATTCATTACAAAATCCATTATTTTAATTCCATAGATATTACCATGTAGGAATGGTGACCTGGCTCCTATAGCATGTGACATGGAACTCTCTCGTCACCCCTAACTTTCTCTTCAAGCTGGAGATTCCTTGATTTTAGAAAGAATCAAGATCATGTGTTTGATCACAATATTTGATTCTGGAATATCATTTTACATTCATCATCTTATTTATTTCTTCATTTATTTTTTCACAATATAGATTCTTGAAAATTCAATTTTCACTTGGCGTGATCCTAAAAACTCTACTAAGTGCTGAAAACATACAATTAGAAAAAATGTTTAGATTTAGTGAAAAGGCTTATGATCTGAAGTCTTACACTCATAGTTAAATTATTATGATAATTAATTCATAAATTTTATAGAATACTTTAAATGTAATATTATTAGATCAAAGTCTTATGATGGAATTTTAGTACATAAAATCTTTACGATCAAGGAATTGTGATCAAAACAATGATTTTTGATGAAGCCTTATACTTTTTGGGTAAATAATTACAATAATACATGTATTTTTTTTCTTACCTCATCCCAAAATTACAAGGGTCACTTAGAGATTTATGATGAATCCTTACATTCATGCTCAAAGTCCTTCAATCAAGGACATGTATATTTTTTTAGTTTCATCTTAAAGTTGCAGAATTTATTTAGATTAATTATAGACTTATTCATAGTAACTCCAATCCTTTTTGATAACATAAAAACATGCTATAAATAATATCAAAAGTTTCCATTAATCATGAAACTCCTTATATTTATTCTTCATTACTTAAAATCATCAATATTTCATTCGGTGTAGCATTAAAAATATTACCATATTATCCTGAAGTTATATAAATAAGCTAAAAATAAATTTATTTCAAAACTGATATAAAGAAACATCCTCAATATGGTAATTTTTATGTCTCTATAAATATCAATACATAAATCATCATAAGTAAATGTGGATACCTAAATTTGTTCCAATGATATCTTCATGTATAGTGGGATCTCTTTCCATTTACATCATTGGATTGGAATCTTAGAAATACATTGAAAACAAAATTATCATAAATTTTTATACTTGAACTATATATAGTTTGAAATACCAATCATTAGTGCATTTAGATTCCAAATTTTATGTTCCAAGTAATTGGATATCCAAGAATCTTCTATCCACATCATATAATTCAAATTATCATCTCATCCATTACAATAAATTCCATATATGTAGTTCAAGAAACATCTTCATCCTTTTCCATTTGTATAATGGAAGCACTTCTAAAACTTCTTCAATTATCATATTAATATGACAATAACTAACTTCTATAATCATACTTTCTAACCCCTTCTGTATACTACTAGGGATTTCAATGACACACTTAAGCTTCATGGTATTCCATTAATACTCAACACCAAATAGAATCTATATTGGGAACTACATGTTACTTCTCATCGCGAATGGGCGAAACACATTCCTTAAAACTTGTTCTACTCTATAAATTATTAAAGTCATACATGTTAGTTTCATTATTTATATAAATAAAATCTCAATAAAAACATGGGATCATAAATATGTTAGTTTTTTATAAATGATATAAATCATTATTAATGGGTATATTTATGTATCTTTTTATGTGTTAAAGTTTCAATAGTAAATAAATTATCCATTAACTATAAATTAAGTCACCCCTTAGTTGGTAATGTATTTTTTACTTTAATATTGTCATATCAGTGCATGTAAATTACATTCCAGCTTCTTTTAATGTATTTAATTCAATGATATTTAATATATAAATTTGATTTTCTAGGATTATAACATTAATAGAAAATAATTAGGTCATTATCATAAATTTAATCACATATATTGTCATACACTAGGTGTTATTTATTAGTTATTTTCATTTGATATTTAAATCGACAATCTATTAACTATTTTTCTATATTTATATATTGTCCACATTACATATGATTGTTTTTATGGTTATTAGTATAATCATAGAACAATCTACTCACCTTGAAATATAATCACCCATAAATCATTATACTATGTCATACATGATTATTATCCCTTATTCATTTGTATATATTATATAATTTTTGAATTATCATATATATTCTTTAGGTTTTATATATTTAGTGTTCCATGCTTAAAGTTTCATAACAAAGTTTTAAAAAAAGATACCCATGATAGTATTTATTTATTTATTAACCTACACATATCATTAATCATAGGGGAAAACATGTATAATTATTTAAAAATAGAATTACCCGCAACATTATAATCATATATACGTAGGTTTAAAGGTGATTTTCTATAATTTTAAACTAAAAAGTGGAATTTAAATAGAGTTATACATAATATCACACACTGTATAAATATATGTTCTTTTATTTTTTTAATTTCATAATGGGATCATAAGTTACAATATCAATAGTATTATATTTAATGATATGTACCCTTAAATTTTAGTATCTTAGTTATAGAAATCGACAAGGGATTTATAAATAGATAATCACATGAAAGTATATTTAGTTTTAAGTATATTAAAACACAATTTTCTTTAGTTATAAATGAAAAAATTGGAGTTCAAAATAGTGTTAATAATTTTAGTAAATTTATATATAAGTATTTATATATTTTAGTATCATAGTTGTTAATATAAAATATTTATTTTCTACATGTTGGACCCTTTTTGAGATAGTTGTTTTAATAATAAAAAATCATGCCAATTTACAAATCATGATATATTCACATATTATGTTTTAAGTAATGAAAATCAAGTCAATGAATATTTATAAATGATTTGATTATGTCACATGGTATAATAAATTTCAATAAGTCAATAAATTATGGATATTTGTGTTTCAATATATTTATAAGTGTATATTTACTTGTAATTATGAATTTCACTAAATCTAGTATTGTTCTGTATAAGACAGACACTTTGTAAGTTTTTCAAAGTATCTGAAACCGATTGATTCAAAGGAGTTACTGATGGTTGACTCACTGATGAGGACTCACCGATCGAAGAAGACACTAATTCAAGACTCACCGATAGAACAAACAACACTTTGATGGACAAGTCACTAATGATTGTTCACACCAATAGTTCTAGGAATGCACCGATATTTCATAGGACTTATCGATAGGCGAATCACCGATGGGTGACACACTGTTAGTTCAAGAAAATCATCGATGGACAACTAACCTATGGTAGATGCACCGTTAGTTAAAGGGACTTACCAATGGACGACTCACCGATGGGAGACAAACCATTAGTTCAAAATGTGTCACCGATGATGATTCACCGATGTCCAGACTGATCGATAGTATGAATGAATCACCGCTGCTCAGATTCACCGATATCGATGGAAGAGAATCCCCTGTACAGAGAGTCACTGATGCTGATATACTGATGCTATTGACTCACTGATACTTATGACTCACCGATAGTCATAATAACTATTTTTATTTTTTTAATTCAAATTTATTTATAATAGTCATATTTAGATAAATTAATGATTTTCACATTATTTATTGTTGTTTGTAGAACACTCAGAGGGAATTAAAAGGTACATGCATGTGGGGAGATCATTATGTATACTGGAACTTGAAGTATAAAATAATTACAAGATGGATCATTCAATATATGAGAAAATACATAGGGAATAATAGTAAGAAAAGAATGTTACTAAAAGAGAAGAACTCATACAACACTCGAGCATACTTCTAAAATCCAACAACTCTAAAGGAAGATCACACAGGGAGATCAAGAAGTCAAGCTCAACATGCTGAGATTATCTAAACATCTTTCTAACAAGAAGCTAAATCTATCATACTCCTAGAATCCAGAACACAGAGTCTAAGACACTCTGTTTTGTAGTCAAATTACAGAAAAGGACTTGAAATTCAATTCCAATACATCAAATGAGTCTAGAGCTACACTACATAACACACAAATACTTCTAAAACATACATTACATCTTTATCTCGGATGTGTTCATTTATTTACATTTTTGAGAAGTGTGTGTATTTTTATGTTACACACACTGATTCTTATGCATAACTGGATGATACTTTTTATCCTCAATATCACACTCTATTTATCATTTTGTATCCCATGTAGAATTGTGGAAGAGGTCGTCTGTGACCTGTTTGTTTCTATTCCCATGTAAAACTATGGTAGAGGTCCAGTGTGACCTGGAAAGCCTTGTATGTTGTTATAAACCCCAATCCAGGGTGTAGATAAATTTTTTTTATTAATTTAAACTGCTTGGTGGATGTTTATCTCTAAGTCAAGAGGAATATGTCTTAGTTTGAGATTGAACCTCTTATTTTTAAATTCCACTGTGCCTATTTTTATTTTCTTTTAATATGTTTTTTTAACAAATTTCATTCAAAAAAAGTAAAAATCTAATAGTTAGTTTAGAAAGTTTTTATAACATTTTTAAACCAATAGGATAGTTTCAGAAGTTATATTAATCTTTAATTTAGTATAACTGAGAAATAATCAATCTATTGAGAAATTAATTGAACATTCAAGACTCTTATAGATTCACTATGAACTGAGTTAGTTTATATGTTTAATTGGGGGAAATTTTCAAAGTACCAATCTTTAATTTTTTTATAGATACTCAATTAACCCCCTCTTGAGTACTCTACTACAACCAATATTTATTATCAGAGTAAATTAGGATTTTTTTAGTTTGAAAATATTTTTCAAACTTTTTCAACTATAATTGTAGTTGTATTTCAAGGATCTTAAAATTTATATTATTTATAAGTTTTTATCTCTTTGAAATATTTTCAAAATTTATATTATGGAAAATATATTAGAAGGAGCTGCTAAAAATAGACCACATTTTTTAATAGAAAAAATAATGCTCAGTGGAAACTCAAAATGAAAATACATTTAGAAAGCATGGGATTTGAAATCTGGACTGCTATTGAGGGTAAATATGCACTCCTTGAAACTGCTAGAAACACTTGGGATAAAGCTACCGAGGATACCTATAATAGTAACTATAAATTTATGAATGTATTATACTATGAACTAGGAGATAAAGAATTTAATCACTTTTATGCTTGTAAAAATGCTCATGAGATTTGGGATACATTAGCTATTTTCCAAGAGGGAACAACCAAGACGAAGAAGATGAGATTAAATACATATATTATTAAAAATGAATTTTTTAGAATGGAGACCGATGAATCTATTTATGATATGTATCTTAGGTTAAATGAAATTATGGACACCATGATTTATTTAGGAAGAATAGTAACAACAAAGGAGCATATCGTGAGGATTTTGTGATGCTTACCAGAGAGATGGTGAGGGACATTAGTATCCATAAGAGAATCATGTGACATTGATAAAATGCCAGTGAAGGAAATAAATGGAAAATTAATTATGTTTGAAGAGGAATTAAAGTTGAATCAATATGAATAAGAACCAAAGATAAAACATGTACCCTTAAAGACTACCTCTTCCATGAGTAAAGATAAAGATAATTTTCAAGCTGCTGTTAAGAGCACAAGTATTGAAGAATCAACTTTAGACAGTGTTGGAAAAATGGCCCAACAGGCCAAGAGATTCAGAAAATTTTACAAAAAGGAAAAGTTATTCAAGAAACCAAACTATAAAGGAAAATATCACAGCAAAGGAAATTGGAAAAAGGATTGGAATAAGCCTGAAAAATCAGAAGAAATAGTTTGTTATGAATGAAAAAGGAAAGGGCATGCCAAAGATGACTGTCCTAAATTAAAGTATAAAAATAAGTATGAGTATAAAGATAGGATATATAAGAAATAAATGAAGGCCAAATGGAGTGCATCTGAGGACAACTTCAGCGAATCTGATTTTTATTAGAATGAGAAATAAGATATGAAAAACATGTGATTTATGAAAAATACCTCAGAGGTAATCTTAAACTCTCTTGTACATAATGATTATTATTCTAGAGATGAATCATAATATGAAAATATGAAAAATGATGAATTGTTTGAGTATTTTAATATGCTAGAAGAAACTTGTAATGAACTAAGGGATACATATAAATCATAAATAAATAGTATGCACTCTATTAAAATATTAAATATGAACTTACTTTTGAGAAAGAGAAAAACGCACAATTACTAAAGGAAAAAAATGGCCTAAAATTATCTAATGATCAATTAAATAAGGACCTAGAAAAGTTTACTAATGGGGAAAACACTTACCTAGTTAATTAGTAAATAGATAAATCCTAGGTATACTACTTGAATAGGATATCCCCCAGTACAAACCACTTTATCTAAAACACATTTTATGACTAAGTCTGGAAAATCTTCTTCTCTGTCCAAAAATCAAAATTTTACTGCAAGTTCCAGTTTTGAAAAATCTTTTCAGCATCATGTTTTTCTAGACCAAATCAAGTTTATTTTTTAATTACTTTATATTATACATATGGGAAACCAATAAGAAAATTTTGGGTTCTTAAAGCCTTTATTATTAATGTTTCTAGACCTAAAAAAATATGGGTACAAAAATCTTTTCTTGGATGAATTGTTTTATAGGTAAACTATATAAAGAGTTCCTATATAAATATTTGGTACTTGTACAATGGTTTTTCAAGACACATGACAAGAGACTACTCAAGTTTCAATAATATAATCAATATTTATAGAGGACATGTCACATTTGGTCACAATGGTAAAGGAAAAAATCACCAGCTTAGGCCAAATTGGTAACCTTGAATCAATTTTAATTTCTAAAGTAAATTATGTTAATGGATTAAAATATTACTTGATTATAATATCTTAATTGTGTGATGATGGATTTAATATAAATTTTAAAAATGATTCATTCCATGCTTTTTATGACAAAAACAACTTAGTATTTACTTCTCTTAGAAATGATAATGTATATGCTATAAATTTAGACTCACTATCATCACATAATGTTTCCTACCTAAGTGCCTTTCACAATGAGTCTTGGATCTGGCATAGAAGAATAGTAAATTTTAATGTACACTCCCTTAAGAAATTGACCAAAAAAGTTTTAGTTAAGGACCATCCCAAATTAGAGTTTCCAGAAAATTGAGTGTGTAATTCTTGTCCAAAAGGAAAGTAACAAAAAATAGCTTTCAAACCAAAGAAAAAAGTTTCAACTTATAAAAATCTTGAGTTGGTTCACATGGACTTGTTTAAATCATCTAGAGTTTCATGTCTCAATTGGATGAACTATGTTTATGTTCTTCTAGATGACTTTTCTAGGTACACATGGACCTTTTTCTTAGCTCAAAAAAGTGATGCTTTCTCCCATTTTACCAAGTATTCTGAGACTTTAAAAAAACTTAGTGGACTTAATATTAAATCCTTAAAAAGTGATCCTCACTGTGTGTTTGAAAATCAGGAATTTGAATATTTGTTCTCACAAAATGGCTATAAGCACAACTTCTCTACCCCTAGGACACCTTAACAGAATAGTGTAGTAGAAAGAAGAAATAGAAGTATATGGAAAATTTTACCATATATTCTCAATGAATATGAGTTGCTAATTTATTTTTGGGATAAAGCTGTTAATAAATCTTGTTAAATAATAAATAGAGTCTTAATTATAGATATCCTTAAGAAAACTCCATATGAGTTGTGGAATAATAGGAAACCCTAGGTAAATTTTTTTAATGTGTTTGGATGTAAATATTATATTCTTAACACTAATGATAATATAGATAAATTTTCCTCCAAAAGTGATAAAGGAATATTCCTTGTATATTCAACATCAAGGAAATCATGTAGAGTCTTTAATAAAAGAACCAAATGTATGAAGGAATTTGTACATGTCATGTTTGATGAAACAGATCCACATGAACCTAAGACCTCACTACAAAATATTGAAGAGGATATGCCCAATTTGGAAATTATTTCTAAACCCTATAACCATCTTATAAAGGAATCTATTAAAACTTCCATTTCTAGAAATTTCCCAGATTCTAGCCATAATGAACCAAAACCAAGTAATGATCCTGAAATAGCTATCCCTACTTTTACTAGACCAACTAGAACCCTTATAAACCATTCATTAGATGTTTTAGTTAGAGGTTTAGATAGAGGAACTTAAACTATAAATTATTTGAGAATTTAGGTTGAACATCAAGCATTCTTGTCATAACATGAACCTAAAAATTTCAATGATTCTATCAATGATGAATTTTGGGTGATGACTATGTAAGAAGATCATAATCAGTTGGAGATAAATAAACTCTAGAAGATTTTTGATAGAACAAAATATACCTTGACTATAGTAACTTAATGGGTGTTTATGAATAAAGTAGATAAATATGAAAATATAGTTAGAAAAAAATCTAGATTGGTTTCCCAAGACTATAATCAAGAAGAGGTAATTGATTATAAGGAAAAACCTTTGCACCAGTAGCTAGGCTTGAATCCATTAGAATCTTACTTGCCTATACAACACACTTGGATTTCAAACTTTATCAAATGTATGTCAAAAATTTATTCTTAAGTGGTTATATAATAGTGGATTTTTTTGTTCAACAACCCACAGGTTTTACAAATCCATATTTTCCAAATCATGTTTTCAAATTAACTAAAGCATTATATGGTTTGAAACAATATCCAAGAGCTTGTTATGATAGGTTTTGTAACTTTCTTATTTCTAAAGGTTTTACAAAAGGAGTTGCATATGCTACTTTATTTATTAAAATAATTTATAAAGATGTTTTAATAGATAAAATATATGTAGATGATATTATTTTTGGATCTTCTAAAAATTATTTATGCAATGATTTTTCAAAAATGATGCATAGTGAGTTTGAGATGAGTTTGATGGGTAACCTTAAATATTTTATTAGATTTCAAATATTTCAAAAAAAAAGAAGATATTATTATAAATAAAAGTAAATATACTAAAGATATTTTGAAAATATATGGATTTGATGACATTAAGAGTAGTGAAACACCTATGAGTTCTACATGTAAGCTGGATCTTGATGAAAATGGAAAATATGTTGATCAAACCAATTATAGAGGAATGATTGGGAGTTTACTCTACTTAACTGCTAGTAGGACATACATCATGTTTAGTGTATGTATGTGTGCAAGATTTCTAGAAAACCTAAAAGAGTCACATTTAAATGTTGTTAAAATAATTTTTAAATAACTCAAATATACAACTAATTTAGGATTGTTATACCCAAGAGGACAAACTTTTGATATGGTTAGCTATTATGATGCTGAATTTGGTGGATGTAAGTTAGACAGAAAAAGAACATTTGTAACATATCACTTTTTTGGAAATTCTCTAATTTCAAGGTGTATAAAAAAGCAAAATTCAGTTGCATTATCAACTACTAAAGCAGAGTACATTGCTATTGGTAGTTGTTGTGCACTAATTTTGTGGATGAAACACACTTTATTAGATTATGGATTTCAATTCAGACATATCCCCATAAATTTTGACTATAAAAGTGCTATTAACATTTATAAGAATACAATTTCTCATTCTAGAACAAAACATATTGATTTAAGACATCAGTTTTGGAGAGACCATTATCAAAAAGGTGATATAACTCTTGAGTTTTTTGGGACTGAACATCAACTTGATGATATTTTTACAAAACCTTTAAACTATGAGAGTATGAGATACATCAGAAATGAACTAGGAATAATAAATCTATAAATAATATCCAACCTTATCCCCTTATAAAATGAAATTTTCATGTCACATAGATCAGGTGACACCGATCAGATGTAGCCAATCAAGTGAGACTGATATCGTTAGAGTGAAACCGATACCAATAATGAATTTTTAAATCTATTCATCTATTTATTTTTTACGTAAAATGATTTAGTTTCATTCTTTTTATTTTACCATTATTCTATTTTATATTACGAAGTATGACCCCTAAATGATAAAATTGAATCGATCCATGACCCATCACTATCCTCACTACCTTCGAACCTCCAACCTTTCGACTTACTTATTCGAACCCGAACCTTTATAATGGAAAGGAATAAGCGTGTAATGGAAGGACCAAGTGAATCATCATTGGAAAATCACCAGAAAGAAGAATCAATTAGTGTTGAAAGTTTTATGAATTTGGGGTTGGGAGGCCGCATAGTAACTGTTGAGAAAGAAGTGTATGCTGAGTGGTTGTTATCGATAAAGTCTCTCTTGCTAGATGGTTTGGAATCACAAGGGTGGATAAGAAGATTTGAAGACAATGAGAGTCTATTCTATCCCAAGTTGTTACACTAATTTTATCTCAACATGAATTTATTTTTGGAAGGATCCCAGGAGGCTCAGATGAAGTTTTTGGTAAAGGGAAAGGAGATTTATTTTTTCATCAAAAGATTGGGCCGAATACTTAGAGATGCCTTATGAGGGAATATTTCCTAATTACTAGGGTAACATTACAAAAAATTCAGATTTATTTTCTTATGAAAATTAATTGAAAGATTTTACTAGAAAAGAGGAGTAAAAAAGGTTGATAGCTTCGGAGTTAGAATGGAGAGGCCAGAATGCTCTTCAAATTCATCCAACACAAAATCTTTCCAAGGAAGGGAGATTTTTCTACCTTGAAGTATTAAGATGTTTTTATGATTTATTTATTGAATAATGAGGTAAAAGTGAATTTGTGTAGGTACCTTATGGTGCATATTTATGAGATGATCAAATACTCTAAAAAGGAAACCCTTTTATATTACCGAAGGGTGATTTCTGCAATGTTGAAGAAGCTAGGATGTATGGAAGATGGAGATCATGTGATCACTGCATGTAGTGGTTTTTTCCAGTACAAAGATATATTCAAAAGGATTAAGATATTTTGGAACCCATGGAGGATAATGTGCGTAGAAGAATAGGGGAAATTATATGAGGATTATAATCCTATTGATCATCCTACAAGACCAAGGGATCAAGCTGATCCAAGGATTAAAACTGGTGTGCAGGTTGTGCATTCAGATGAAGAGGAAGCTGAGCCTGAGCTACCATGAGAAGAGGGGTCTTCTATAGATGATATGAGTGACCCAGATATTGTTGAAATCCATAAATAAATGTCATATGGACCTAAAAGTCCACCATTAAAATTACCTTCTCATGAACCTTCTTTAGATGATGAAGATGAGGAAGAGACTGATGTTTATGGAGTTGAAGGTTATATCAGAAAAACTAATGATGACGACGATGATGATGATGATGATGATGATGATGATGATAATGAGGATGATTATGGTGAACATGTGAGTGACTCACTGAAAGCAAGATTAGAATACATTAGTTCTGGTTGGGAGTCTATACAGAGAGATGATGGTGAGACCGGTAGATAGGATAATGTTGTTCCTATTGGACACGATTATACTGATCATGATGGAAATGATTATGGAGATGCTATAAATGAAGATGGACATGACCACCCTAATGATGCTCATGGAATCATTCATGAACTTAATTATATTATGGATGGAGTTCAAGAAGAAGCTGAAGATTAGCCTGTACCAATGCCTCATAATGTAGAGGAGCCTCAAGTGGCTGGAGTGGCTGGAGTTCAATAAGAAGATAAAGTTTAGCTAGTACCAGTGACTTAGAATGTTATTTTGGATGGGGGTCAAGAAAAGAAGATGAAGCACAATTTTAGAGGAAGCGTCAAGAAAGAAGAGTAAGAATTGATACTGTAGAGCCTAGAGATTAAACTTTTTTCTGGTGAGTGGAATAGTAATCTAGGATATATCCTATTTGGGATGGATTATGATTCAGATGAGGAGATGGTAGCTCCTCCTTCTCCCCAAGTTGATGTAGAACCTATTGCTCCTACTTCACCTATCTTACCTAATACTGATGAGCCTGTTGTACCTTTAGTGCCCAGTGACTATGTCACCAAGGCTAATCTTGAACAATTCAAGGATGATATATGTAAATCTGTGAGATCCTCTATTAGAGTTAGAAATTAAGCTTCTATATTTGGGAGTATTTCAGAGGCAGATGCTTCTAGGATTTCAAGAATGGTAATTCAGGAGATACAACCCAACCTAATCACTATAGATGAGACCATTGTTAGAAATAATATAGTACTGGGAGAAGAAGTGCATAAAATGAGTCATGAAATGGTATGTCTTTCCAATGATTTAAGAACCACCCTTGGTGGTGTTATAAATATTCTTCGGAACCTTGTTACACATCTACTGAGTGAATATTTAAAAAATTTGAAAGATGATCATGGAAAGATGATTTCTGGTGCATCATGTTCTAGAGTTACCAGGACTATTGCTGATATGGAGTCCTTCAGGACTATGATAAGAGAATATCTCAAGGTAATTCAGAATGAATCTGATAAAGATAACCTTTCCAAAGTGAACATGAATAGTGAACTTATTTATAACATGGTGATACATTTTACAAATGAGGCATCTACTGCTCAAAAGGATATCAGGGACCAAGTGGACAACTATTTTTCTAAAATCTACACTAAGAATGATTTGAATAACAACTTTAGGTACTTGGATGGGAACGTCAAGATACTAACAATGAATAAGGATTTTAATAGGAAGGTGATCCATTTAAAAGATTTTACCCCCAATTTGAAAAGGTTCATGGAAAAAGGAGGATTTTGAAAAGTCTATGCAGTATGGGGGTGAAATAATCAATGATTTTATCAAGATTTTGATGCCCTAATTGCATGTGTAGGATAAAGATATAGTGGTCCCTACAGATACTTCCATTAGACCTGGTTCACTTCCCCCCTACCTAGATTACAATATCCCAAGATTTATCTCAAGTTAGGCTAGTGATCCAAGAGCAGCCTTGAAGTCGTGTTCTATCAGAGAAGAGACCAAGCCTTGCAGCTAATGTTCCTACAACTATTGCTTTACCTAGTGTAACCCTTCATTCAGTCTTTACTAAATCCACAACACCATCTCTTGAACCCACTATTGACCCTTAAAACAAAGGTAAATCTCATTAACCTCTCAATCCTTAGTTGTGAATCATTTCATTGATAGGGTTTTGTACTTAAATTTTGATGGTTGCACTCTTTTTTACTTTCATGATTATAAATTTGACTTCATTGTGTTTTAAGTTTCTTTGTGTTATTTTTCCTTATCCTTTCTATTTCTTTACACCTTTTTTCTAATCCCAAAAGGGGGAGAAATCTATGGATGGCCTTAAGGGGGAGACTATCTCTGGCATATGAAAGATAGAATGTAATCAACAGAAAAAAAATTATATATATATATCCCATCTTTAATATAAATCACTAACTCTAGTCTAATATAACTTACTAAGGGGGTGAATGAAAGCGATCTAATATAAATCTCTTGCAAGAACCCTATATATATGCTCTGATAAAATTATTTAGGGGGGGCGTACAAGGAAAGTCATTATAGTTATATTGAGATTTCACACTCATTGATGGTTTGTTAAGTTAAGTCACTCTTATTACTTAACATCTTGTATAACTCATTCGTGCCATGATTTTTGATTATCTAAAAGAGGGATTCTGTTAGACCCTTTTTGAGATAGTTGTTTTAATAATTATAAATCATGAAAATTTAAAAATCATGATAAATTCACATATTATGTTTTAAGTAATGAAAACCATGTTAATTAATATTTATAAATTAATAGATTATATTACATGGTATAATACATTTCAATAAGTTAATAAATTATGGATATTTGTGTTTCAATATATTTACAAGTGTATATTTACATGTAATTATGAATTTCACTTAATCTAGAATTGTTCTGTATAAGACAGACATTTTGTAAGTTTTTCAAAGTCTCAGACACCGATTGGTTCAACAGAGTTACAGATGGATGACTCACTGATGAGGACTCACCGATCGAAGAAGACACTGATGCAGGACTCAATGATAGAACAAATGACACACCGATGGACAAGTCACCGATGATCATTCACACCGATAGTTCAAGTGACGAACTGATAGTTCAAAGGACTTACCGATAAGCGAATCACTAATGGGAAACACACCGTTACTTCAAGTGACTCATCGATGGACGACTCACCAATGTGAAATGCACTATTAGTTCAAAGGACTTAATGATGGATGACTCACTGATGGACGAAACACCATTAGTTCAAAATGAGTCACTGATGACAAATCACCGATGCCCTGACATGCCAATAGTACGAATGACTCACCTATGCTCAGAGTCATCGATACCGATGGAAGGGACTCATCGATAAAGAGAGTAACCGATAATGATAGACTGATGATATTGACTCACTAATACTTATGACTCACCAATATTTATAAGAACTGTTTTTATTTTTTTTAATTCAAATTTATATTTAACGGTCATATTTAGATAAATTAATGCTTCTAACATTATTTGATGTTGTTTGTAGGATACTAAGAGGATAGTACGAGGTACATGCATATGGGGATATCGTTATGTCTACTGGACCTCAAAGTATAAAATAATTACAAGCTCTATAATTCAACATACAAGAAAATACACAAGGAATATTAGTAAGAAAAGAAAGTGCGTAAAAGAGAAAAACTCCTGCAACTCTCGAGCATACTCCCAAAAGCCAATAACTCAAAATAAAGAACATGTAGGGAGATCAAGAAGTCAATCTCAACTTACTGAGCTTACCTAAACATCTTTCAAATGAAAATATGAATATATCAAACTCATGAAAGCCGGAATACAGAGGCTACGACACACTATTTTGGAGTCAACTTCTAAAAGAGGACTCAAAGTTCAATTCCACTACATCAAACAAGTCCAGATCTTCACTACATAACACACAAAGACTTCTAAACCTTACTATACATCTTTAGCTCTATTGTGTTCATTTATTTACATTTCTAAGCAGTGTGTGTATCTGTCTGTTACACACACACTCACTTTTTTAAATAACCGGAGGATACTTGTTATCGTCAATATCACACTCTATTTATCCTTTTTTATCCCACTTAGAACTGTGGAAGAGGTTTTTTGTGACTTGTTTTTTGCTTTTCCCATGAAGAACTGTGGTAGAGGTCAAGTGTGACCTGGAGAGCCTTGTATGCTGTTGTGAACCTGATCTTGGGTGTGGATAAAAATTGTTTATTAATTTAAACTACTTGGTGGAAGGTGATCACCAAGTGGAGAGGACTAAGTCTCAACTTGAGACTTAAACTCTTGTTTTTTTTATTCCATTGTGCCTATTTTTATTTTATTTTACTTTGTTTTTTAACAAATTTCATTCAAACAAAGTCAAAATCTGATAGTATTTTAGAAAGTGTTTATAATAGTTTTGAACCAGTAGGTTAGTTTAAAAAGTAATATTAATATTTATTGTACTATAAATGAGAACTAATAAATATCTTGAGAAATTAATTGAACATTTGGGACTCTTATAGATTCACTACAAACTGACTTGGTTTATATTTTTATTTGGGGAAAATTTTCAAAGTACCAATCTTTAACAGAAATTTTTATAGATACTCAATTCAGCCCCCCACTTGAGTACTCCACTCCGACCAACACAAAATATGTTAAAAATCATTTTAATGCCTTTATATACAGTTATATAAAGATAAAAGTGGGGTTATAAGTGGATTTTCCCATGGTATTTATTTTAGGCACACGTTATTTTAAATATTATTTATCATAATTGTAAGTGAAAATGATGATTTAAAAATTTTGTTCCCCATGGAAGTAAATTCATATTTTATCCCTTTTAATGATACTATTTTTAGTTAAATATATAAATAGTGGGGTTGTAAATGGTGTTACCAATTATAATAAATTTTAATTTAAATACTTTTAAATTTTAATATACTCTATTATGAATTTACAATACGAATGTATATATTATGTTTACATGATTGTAAATAAAAAAATATAGTTATCTAGTAATTATATAAGAAAAACATAATTGAAATTGACTATTATTTATATAATTTTTGATACTCTAAATGTTCTAGTGATCAATGCAAAGAAATATTGATGAAGTAAATAGGGAATTTGGAAATGGAAATTCCATCATGAAGAAGACGAGTCATGATGAATGGGAGTTGTCTATAGAATGTTTATAGAAATAATTTAATGCAACCTTATTATCACTTATATAAATATTACATCATTTTAGATGAATATTCAATAAATATCACAATAATACATGCCCATTAAATGTAACAGTTTAGTGTTTTTGTAGACTAGATACATAATCCACTTATATAATGAAATATCATCAACATCATCCACAAGGTTCCCTTCACATATCAACCTTATTATACATTAAATACTTAAAAATATTTTTTCATAACTAGAGGGAATATAAACAAAATAAAGGGTGATCTCATATGCTCCATAATTTTAAAAATGAGAGATATCAATTGATGATCATAATTGAAAATAAAAAAATTTCAAGTTTATTAGGACATGATCACAATTTATGATATCACACCCAATAATTCAAAAATAATAAATCATGATACATGGAATAAGTATTTTTTATAATAAAATAAATGATTCATAAGTGTGTTTATTCATCAATAGTAATTAATAATCTATGATATAATATCTTAATCATAAGAAATTTTTATTAGAATTAAAGTGTGGTATAAGAATAATTATAGAAATGATATTTCAAATATTCTCACCATGAAAATAACCACATAGTAGGATTGTGAAAACTACCCATGTGCATTTTTGTTCTTTTTCTTACCCCCATATACCCTCTTGGTCTTGGTAAATCCTATCGTTCACCCTCACAAGCTTAGTAAAACCTCCCACATACCCAGCTGGGATTGGGAAAACCTCTAGTGTATCATCTTGGTCTGGTGCTAACGACCCATGTACCCTCCATGATCATGAGATACGAAACATTATTCAATGCACTGGTGTTCTATACTGGACCCACTAGTCACATAATAATAACCCATTCATATATATTCCATAAAAAAAGAGTATTCATCATTCTTGAATTGTTTAATTAACCCTTGAAAAAGAAGAAGTTTTTATAAAACATCATTAAAAAATTACATTCATAATACATCAAGGGAAATGAAGTGGATGGAATGATAATATCACACCCATATAAAATCACTATACCTAAAGTATTTTTACATATACGAAAAATAATTTAATAAAGGAATTAAAGATATGATTTTGAAAGTAATAAAAAACTTCATTTTATTTGGATATATTTTAAAATATAAGAATTACTGAATAATGGAAATAAGATTTTATTTGAAAGACCATATAAACTTGTAATGGAATCTTGATAATGAATAAAAAACATGATTTTGAGAAAATTTTTCTAATCTATAAATGTTATAAAAACATTCTTTCCTTTATTTTATAAAAAATAAAAAGCGAGTCATAATTTTTTTGGAATAGTTCATTTTAATTATTTGTAATAAAGGTCTAAGGAATTAGGAAATATATTTATTAAAAATTTATTTGTATATAAATAACCCATTAAAAATTTGGAATAACATTAATATTGAAGATAATTATTCTTATCTAAAAATTAAAAATAAGGTCATATTTTATTAAAAACAATATTTTGGTTTTTTTGAGTTTCAAAAAGGGAAAAAATTAAATGAATACTTTAAAAAATCAAAAATAACCAAGTAATAAGAAAATATATGGGGTTTAAAAGAAAAATAATACAAAATCTTCTACAAAGGAAATCAAAACATAAAAAATCCTTTTAAAAGTAATAATTTAAAATAAACACATATAACTTTTTTAATCATTGAATCAAAACATCATGAAAGAATAATTTATAAATGGATTTTTAAATACCAATAATTTTCATTAAAATAATTATAAAATAAATTCTTGGGGATTATATACACCCCATAAAAAGAATAAGTTGGAAAATATATAACATATTTCATTAAAGGGAAAATGAGATAATAATACCCTTACCTCAAGTCTCGATAAGTTTTATAGGAATTATAACAACCTATATAATAATAATATATTTATTATCCAAATATATAAGAAACAAATTTTTAATTATGCAATGATATATCATTTCTATCTAATTTTCAATTACCCATTTATTAACAATTCAACCTTAAAATCAATATTTATTCATTAACCATTCAATTTTCCATGAGTTTTTTGGTTTTATAGTTATATTACATTCACCATGGTCATGGTTACATAATATTAATAATTTCATAAATAAAATATTGATTTATTACACACACACACACACATATATCCATTTAAGGATGAGATAAAAAATGATTAACATCACCTCATGGAGGATGTAGTCTACATGTACAGACGAGTGATTGTAACACCCGAGATTTTTATGAGTAATATTTTGTTTTTATATATCATCAAAGGAATCTTTCACTACATACTAGCTTGGCTTACTTTACACGCAATCACGACCTTCCTCGATAGCTTGCGTCGTACGCAATACTGAGTTTCACTAAACAACGATATGCTATTAAAATATTATTAAAACGAACCGTTATGAATAGTAATAACCACTTTTTGAAATTTTATAAATTTTATTTTTCAAAATGGACTTCATTTTTGGATTCGGAATACTGAAATTATCCTAGGGTGAAATTTTGGTATTTTTCTGAAAACATTCAATTTTTGATGAATAGTGAAACCACTAAGTGGTAGGTTAAAAACTGAATTTTTGCATAAAACTTAATTTTACCGCTTCTGTGAATGGAATTTCGAAAATCCGACAGACACGGTTGATATCAATAAGTAAAATGTGGTTCAATGAGATAAAAATAATTTTTTGGTGAATAGTAACTTTTTACTCTTTTTACCGTGGTTAATAGTAAATAGGGTAACTGAGGGTAAATATGATATTACTATTACCCTAACACATGTCCTAATTCTATTAGATAAGTTTAATTCGACCAAAAACAAACTTAGGAATAAAATATGACCATTTAGGCCCACTTGGATTAGATTAGGACATTTATTATTAATTTATTTAAAGAAGGGTTAAAATAGTTAAAATCAAAGTTTAATAAGTAAATCATTTTAATATGGGGTTATACATAAGATAAATTAGACTATAAATATTAATTAGAAAGCTAAAAATATTTCCTACATAATGGTATTTTATTTATAATTTTTAGACATTAAATAATTTAATTTATTTATGACACAATGATGATGCAGTAATTATCTTATTTATGAAATATTGACATAATTGATGTTATAAACACCAAAATAAATGTAATTTGAGACTTTTTATGAATTCCACTAATTTTCTAGGTTACTATGATATATTAATGTTTATTTAATCAACTTGGTTCAAACATATAATTCTTTTATGACTTTCACAAAAATCATATATCAAATAGTGTCAAAATTGACACAAAATAGTTTTTAAATCAAATATTATATTATTAATTGTTATTTTATTCCTAAAAATCTAAGGTTCTGCCAAATGACTTAGATAAGGATATATATATTAATAATAAACAATTTGGGGTTCGTTTGGCATGTTATAGTAAGTGTATTAACCATATAGTGAAAGAAATCAAAAAGACACGGTAAAAGTTAAATTATTTAACTTAGAGTTAAATCTAATTGATAAGGTTAAAATAATACCCTAAACTTGTCTAAATCCTATTGGTTGATAGTATTTAGACCCATACCCACTTTAGCTTCGAAATAAGACCCTTTAGAACCATTATAAACCGATTTTGACTTTAATATAAAATAATATTTTGAGATATTCCTAAGGTGCCCCTCTCCTCCCTTATAAAAGGGCACCTCCTTCCCCTCCTCCTCACACCAATTTGAGCACTCAAGCTCGGCCAAACCCTGCCATTTTATCCTCTACACTTCCCTATAATAATCCTAGAGGTCTTGGTCTTCTTCAAAGACCAATCTTAGTTCCCTAAGTGGAGGATTCAAAGAGGCGTTCCAAAGAAGAGGTAATATCCATTACCGATCTTTTCAATTTCTTTCTTCTTCAACTTCTTCTTATTTAGTTGTTTCATGATAAAGTAATAACATAAGTATTAATTACATACTGATATGTTATTATAAATATGAAACAACCCTAATTCACCTTCTATCCATCCTATGGAAAAATGAAATCACCGCGCGTGCGTACGTACGGAATACCGTCTCCACGCCGTGGTGTAATCTATTTTCCACCACCACCTTACTTGGATGGGTATAATGGTGTAAATAATGACTATATATGACTATTAAAAATTGATATTGATTCTGAAATAGTATACATACACTCCAATACAATTCCACGATCATAGGAACGATATCATCACTCGTGCGTACGTACGGAATACCGTCTCCACGATGTGATGCGACTCGTTCTACATGATCATCATTATATAGTAATTATATAAACGAATTGAATGAATAAATATGATATATGTTACACTAATACCATTCTGGATATAAGGTATCTATAACCTTAAAAGAAGAATAAGAATTTATTTGGCAAAACACACATAAGAACAAAAGGCAATAAAGACCCGAGTAACAAGTAACAATGAAATATTACTAATAAGAAGCTAAGAATATGACCATATATGATATAATATCAATATGTATGATTCTGGAATAAGTCAATAACATTATTTAAACCATTATACAAGAGCTTCGGACACATACAAAGCAAATCTGACCTAAGGTAAGGGAAATATCACAATCTCATTTTTATCCGAGATTGTTTATTCGTAAGTATTTACTGGGGTGTATTTTATCATCCACATCCATGTTTCATAAATATGTAATATTATTTCCATCCACCTACAATTGTTTAAATCCATTTTTACCCTTCGGTGAGTTTTTAGTAAAAGAAATGAAAGGAATCTTTTGTCGTTTTTCGTACGAGGTACTTTTTGACTTTTCCGACAAAAGTACGAGAAGAATGTTTTTTTAACTTATACGGCATGAATGGATTTTTAAAACATTATTTCCAAGAAGCTTCCTTTACAAGTTTTCAAGTTTATTTTTAATCAACTTCTTTTAGTTTAAAGTTGTATGACATATTAAGAAAGTAAAAATGTTTTTGAAGTAGAAAGGATATTTTCCTCAAGAATGGAGTTCAAGTATTTTATCAAAATTATTTTCCATCTAAGATAATAAAAGGGTTCTGTTTTTATCCCTATTATTACATGGATTTGATTATGTTGTGATGGAAATATTTTTATGAATTCCTTTATCTTATATGAATTGTTTTATGATGTCATGTTGTTTAAGAATCCCATTTTTATTACATGGGTTACGCTATGATGTATGATTTATGATTATGTGGCACACATAAGAAAGGATTCATTATAAGATGGGTGGGACCTATATCTCCCTCCAATGCATTGGGTAAAGATTTTATATCTCATGAGATAGACATGGCTGGAACGGTAGGTTATACCGGTTCAGTGAAAGAGGACTGGAACAAGGGTGACTCGGTTCAGAAAGGGACTTTGTCCACTAAGATAGTCTTGGGAATGAGTCATGACTAACAAGAAATGATTTTCCATGATTATGTGTGCATGCCACAAAGTTTCAAGTTTTATGTTATGATTATGGGGATATCATTTTCACTTCTATGATTTATTCCATGTTAAGATATTATGATCTCTTTTGCAGGTTATGATTTTCAAAAAGATATGATATGATTTTTATTTCCTTTATTTGCCCTTGCTGAGCATTTGAGCTCACCCTTTTATGTTTTCTTTTCCCCAGGTCAGGAAGATGGATATTAAGTAGAATATGCTAAAAGGGACCCTAGATATGATGAAATAAATGGGAGACACTGTAGAAGATTTATGAACCAGTTGTTTATGTTTCCCCGTTTCTAAAGACACTATACCTATACGGTCCTTTGTGGTTTTGTCATATGTTGTAATAAGTGTGCTTCAATTTTGAAGTATTAACAATGTATGTAAAGTATGGTTCGTTATAGTTGGTATCAGAGGAAAGGTATAGTCAACCTTTGGAAACTAGGATGTGAAAGCCTTAGTAAGAACCCTAAGGATAAGTCTAAGCATAGAACACAATCTTAGTGTTTTAGAAATGGCCATGAATACCCAAGGATAAGACCTTAAGTGTGAGATTTTATCCTTGATTATGTGGTTTTCCTATTATAATTAGTGTTGCTCACACTATTGTTCTTGGTTTTAGTCAATGGCTGGAACCCGAAGGAACCGTGTTAATGCGGAATGCGATGGGCAATGCAATGATTGTCCCCCTGAGCAACCAAACGATATGGGAGCTGAAATGTAAAATCTGGTAGCCATGCTCACACAACTTTCTCAAGCTATGAATCATGCAGGACTTCCAAACGAGCAAAGGAAGGAGCAACATTCTGTTGAATCCTTCATGAGGCAGCGTCCACCTTCTTTCAGCGGGTCTACTGATCCATTAGTTGCTGAACAATTGATTAGTACTACTGAAAAGATATTTTTAGTTCTTCAATGTTCTGAACATGATAAAGTCATCCTAGCAGTGTATCGTTTGGAAGGAGATTCTGATCAATGGTGGAATCTTATTAAGAATACGAGGCAAAGGGATGAAATTGAGTCTATGGAATGGGACGAGTTCAAGAACTTATTTTTCAATAAGTACTTCCCACGTATTCTCCGAACAAAGTTGGAGAAAGAGTTTCTTGAACTGAAGCAAAGGGATGATGAATCTGTTGGTACCTATGAAGCAAATTTTACAAGACATGCAAGGTACGCTTCTGGTATTATTATCCAACCTGAGAGTAAGATCGATCGATTCTTTAGTGGCTTAAAACCAAGTCTTCGAAGGGCGTTAGCCATAAGGGACTTCAATTGCTACGAGGAAATCGTTCGATGTGCTCTCAAAGTCGAGATGGAGATTGGAGTAACCCATCAGTCATATGGGTTTGATAAGAAGAGGAAAATGGAATTCAAAGGAAAATCTAAAGAGCACACTGAAAAGAAGATGAGCTTTCCCTTATGCTCAAAGTGTGGAAATAAACATGGAGGGAGTTGTCTTAAAGGGACAAGTAAATGTTTCAAATGTGGAAAGGAAGGTCATCAGGCATTTGAATGCCGCGATAATGGGAAGAAGATGTCTAATGATGCAAATAAAGGAAGGGATACACAGAATGAACCTACTACACTTGAATGTTTCAAGTGCAAGGAGATGGGGCATTATGCCAATCAATGCCCAAATCCAAGGGTTGATGATGATGGTCGACGTCAACAAAATCTTAAGGCTAAAGACAAAGGAAAGTCACATGAAATTTCTATCAGCGATGTGGAGTACGATAAAGAAGTGGTGAAAGGTACACTTACCATGCAATCTAAAGTAGAAAATGTTTTATTTGATTTTGGATCCACCCACTCTTTTATTTCTGAAAAATTTTCTAAGGGTATCACCGTATTACCTCAACAATTAGATGTTGAGTTAGCTGTGACAAAACCTAATGGCACAACAGTCGCATCAAAAGTTTATAATTCTTCTCCGATTGAAGTTTGTGGGAAAGTGATTCCTGCAAATCTTGCGATCCTTCCTATAGTGGAATTTGATGTGATTCTTGGCATGGATTGGCTTTCTCTACATGGAGCTCATATCAATTTCCAAAGAAGGGAAGTCACATTTCATATTCCAGATCAATCTACGATCGTCTATCGATGGAAGGATGAATATAACCTTCCAGTGGAAATTCCTTCCATTTTATGGGTCTTGATTCCACTAAATGAAGGTTATTTATCTCAAATGGTTGGTGAGAAACTTACGATTAAGAATATTCCCATCGTACGGGAGTTTGATGATGTCTTTCCGGAGGAATTACCGGGTCTTCCACCAAATCGCGAAGTTGAGTTTTCAATAGAACTCGTACCGGGTGCTTTGCATATTTCAAAGACACCTTATAGAATGGCCCCAATTGAGTTGCAGGAATTGAAGAAGAAACTCCAGGAGAATCTTGATAAGGGATTCATACACCCTAGTGCGTCACCTTGGGGAGCACCTATTCTATTTGTTAAGAAGAAAGATGGATCAATGAGACTCTGCATTGATTATCGAGAACTTAACAAGATCACTATCAAGAACAAATATCCTCTCCCACGCATTGATGACTTATTTGACCAACTATGCGGAGCTCAATACTTTTCCAAGATTGATCTTCGTTCAGGGTATCATCAATTAAGGGTCAAAAGGGAGGATATACCAAAGACGGCTTTCTGTACAAGGTATGGACACTATGAATTTATAGTGATTCCATTTGGTCTTACTAATGCCCCTGCTATCTTCATGGATCTAATGAATAGAGTCTTTAGAGACTATCTTGATCAATTTGTGGTAGTCTTTATAGACGATATTCTTGTCTATTCAAAGAGCAAGGAAGAGCATGAAGATCACTTGAGAATTATATTGAAGACCCTGAGAAAGGAGAATCTTTATGCCAAATTTACCAAGTGTGAATTTTGGCTTCAAAAAGTTGCATTTTTGGGTCACATAATCTCAAAAGAGGGGATATCTGTGGATCCAGCAAAAACAGAGGTTATCAAAAGATGGTCAAGACCAACAACAGTAACTGAGATCCGAAGTTTTCTTGGTTTGGCTGGATATTATTGACGTTTTGTAAAAGATTTTTCACGATTATTTAATCCACTCACCAAGTTGACTCGGAAAGGAGTTAAGTTTGTTTGGACAGAGGAATGTGAAGAGAATTTCAAGGAGTTGAAAAGAAGGTTATCCAGTGCACCTGTGCTCACACTGCCTTGTAGTGGAGAAAGGTTTGTGATCTACAGTGATGCATCCAAGAAGGGATTGGGGTGTGTTCTTATGAAAAATGATATGGTGATAGCTTATGACTCACGATAGTTGAAAATCCATGAGCAAAATTACCCAACACATGATTTGGAGTTGGCTGCGGTAATCTTTGCATTAAAGATTTGGAGGCATTACCTTTATGGTGAAAGGTGTGATATTTATACTGATCATAAAAGTTTAAAGTATATTTTCACACAAAAGGAGTTGAATATGCGTCAAAGAAGATGGTTGGAGCTGATTAATGATTATGACTGCTCAATCCATTACCACCCTGGGAAAGCAAACAAGGTGGCAGATGCATTAAGTCGACAAGAACATGTTAGTTTATCTATGATGAGGATCACAAAAGATCCAATATTTATGGATTTACAAAGGATGGATCTTGGAATTATAATGGAAGGGGAAAAATCTTATCTTTCTCAAATGAATGTTCAACCATCTATACATGTGAAGATTAAAGAGGCACAAAAAGAAGATGTCGAGTTACAAAAGAAGGTGAGAAATGTTCCTGAATTCAACCTTGATTGTGATGGGATAATAAAGTTCAGGAATCGGGTTTGTGTTCCTCACATCCCCGAATTAAATAAGGAGTTGCTGGATGAGGCTCATAGTTCTTCATTCTCTATTCATCCTGGAAGCACGAAGATGTATAGGGACCTAAAAGAGTACTTCTGGTGGGATGGAATGAAAAGAGATGTTGCTGAATATGTCTCTCGATGCTTGGTTTGTCAACAAGTTAAAGCTGAGAGACAAAAGTCTAAAGGGATGTTACAACCATTACCCATACCCGAATGGAAATGGGAAAACATCACTATGGACTTTGTCACAGGACTTCCTAAAACATCCAAAGGCAATAATGCTATTTGGGTCATAGTTGATCGTCTTACAAAGTCTGCACACTTCATTGCTATTAGAGAGGATTTCTCTCTAGATCAGCTTGCCAGGATATATGTAAAGGAAGTGGTAAGATTTCATGGAGTACCACTTTCTATTATATCTGATCGGGATCCGAGATTTACCTCGAAGTTCTGGTGAAGTCTTCAGCATACTCTGGATACAGAGTTGAGTTTCAGCACTGCTTATCATCCCCAGACAGACGGTCAGTCTGAGAGAACAATTCAAACCCTAGAAGATATGTTGAGAGCTTGATCTATGGATTTCAAAGGAGGTTGGGATCAACACCTACCTTTGGTGGAATTTTCTTATAATAATAGCTTTCAATCCAGTATTCAGATGGCTCCTTATGAAGCTCTCTATGGAAAGAAATGCAGGACTCCAACTTGCTGGGATGAAGTTGGGGAAAGAAAGCTATTAGGACCTGATCTTGTTGATGAAATGGAAGAAAAGGTCAGATCCATTCAACAACACATAAGAGCAGCTCAGAGTCGACAGAAAAGTTATGCCGACAACCGAAGAAAAGACCTAGAGTTTTAAGTGGGTGATAAAGTGTTCTTACGAATATCTCCCTGGAAGAGGGTTATGAGATTTCGAAAGAAGGGGAAGTTGAGCCCTAGATATATCGGTCCTTTCGAAATACTGGATCGTGTTGGAAAGATAGCTTACCGATTGGCGCTTCCACCGAATCTCTCTCAAGTTCACGATGTGTTCCATGTATCTCTCCTGAGAAAGTACATACCTGATCCTTCACATGTACTCAGCTCAGAAGTCGTACCGCTGGAGCAAGATATTTCTTATGAAGAACAACCGATAGAGATTCTGGATCGTAGCGAAAAAGTCCTATGAAACAAGACCACTCGATTGGTGAAAGTTTTATGGAGGAACCACCAATTAGAAGAAGCTACATGGGAGCTTGAGGATATGATGAGGGAGAAGTATCCTCATCTGTTTGTTACAAAGTGACAAATTTCGAGGGCGAAATTCTTTTTAAGGGGGGTAGAATGTAACACCCGAGATTTTTATGAGTAATATTTTGTATTTATATATCATCAAATGAATATTTCACTACATACTAGCTTGGATTACTTTACACGCAATCACGACCTTCCTCGATAGCTTGCGTCGTACGCAATACTGAGTTTCACTAAACAACGATATGCTATTAAAATATTATTAAAAATAGCCGTTATGAATAGTAATAACCACTTTTGGAAATTTTATAAATTTTATTTTTCAAAATGGACTTCATTTTTGGATTCGGAATACCGAAATTAGCCTAGGGTGAAATTTTGGTATTTTTCTGAAAACATTCAATTTTTGATGAATAGTGAAACCACTAAGTGGTAGGTTAAAAACTGAATTTTTGCATAAAACTTAATTTTACCGCTTCTGTGAATGGAATTTCGAAAATCCGACAGACACGGTTGATATCAGTAAGTAAAATGTGGTTCAATGAGATAAAAATAATTTTTTGGTGAATAGTAACTTTTTACTCTTTTTACCGCGGTTAATAGTAAATAGGGTAACTAAGGGTAAATATGATATTACTATTACCCTAACACATGTCCTAATTCTATTGGATAAGTTTAATTCAACCAAAAACAAACTTAGGAATAAAATATGACCATTTAGGCCCACTTGGATTAGATTAGGACATTTATTATTAATTAATTTAAAGAAGGGTTAAAATAGTTAAAATCAAAGTTTAATAAGTAAATCATTTTAATATGGGGTTATACATAAGATAAATTCGACTATAAATATTCATTAGAAAGCTAAAAATATTTCCTACATAATGGTATTTTATTTATAATTTTTAGACATTAAATAATTTAATTTATTTATGACACAATGATGATGCAGTAATTATCTTATTTATGAAATATTGACATAATTGATGTTATAAACACCAAAATAAATGTAATTTGAGACTTTTTATGAATTACACTAATTTTCTAGGTTACTATGATATATTAATGTTGATTTAATCAACTTGTTTCGAACATATAATTTTGTTATGACTTTCACAAAAATCATATATCAAATAGTGTCAAAATTGACACAAAATAGTTTTTAAATCAAATATTATATTATTAATTGTTATTTTATTCCTAAAAATCTAAGGTTCGGCCAAATGAATTAGATAAGGATATATATATTAATAATAAACAATTTTGGGATCGTTTGGCATGTTATAGTAAGTGTATTAACCATATAGTGAAAGAAAACAAAAAGACACGGTAAAAGTTAAATTATTTAACTTAGAGTTAAATCTAATTGATAAGGTTAAAATAATACCCTAAACTTGTCTAAATCCTATTGGTTGATAGGATTTAGACCCATCCCCACTTTAGCTTCGAAATAAGACCCTTTGGAACCATTATAAACCGATTTTGACTTTAATATAAAATAGTATTTTGAGATATTCTTAAGGTGCCCCTCTCCTCCCTTATAAAAGGGCACCTGCTTCCCCTCCTCCTCACACCAATTTGAGCACTCAAGATCGGCCAAACCCTGCCATTTTCTCCTCTCCACTTTCCTATAATAATCCTAGAGGTCCTGGTCTTCTTCAAAGACCAATATTAGTTCCCTAAGTGGAGGATTCAAAGAGGCGTTCCAAAGAAGAGGTAATATCCATTACCGATCTTTTCAATTTCTTTCTTCTTCAACTTCTTCTTCATTAGTTGTTTCATGATAAAGTAATAACATCAGTATTACTTTCATACTGATATGTTATTATAAATATGAAAAACCCTAATTCAACTTCTATCCATCCTACGGAAAAATGAAATCACCGCGCGTGCGTACGTACGGAATACCGTCTCCACACCGTGGTGTAATCTATTTTCCACCACCACCTTACTTGGATGGGTATAATGGTGTAAATAATGAATATATATGACTATTAAAAAGTTATATTGATTCTTAAATAGTATACATACACTCCAATACAATTCCACGATCATAGGAACGATATCATCACTCGTGCGTACGTACGGAATACCGTCTCCACAATGTGATGCAACTCGTTCTACATGATCATCATTATATAGTAATTATATAAATGAATTTAATGAATAAATATAATATATGTTACACTAATACCATTCTGGATATAAGGTATCTATAACCTTAAAAGAAGAATAAGAATTTATTTGGCAAAACACGCATAAGAACAAAAGGCAATAAAGACCCGAGTAACAAGTAACAATGAAATATTACTAATAAGAAGCTAAGAATATGACCATATATGATATCATATCAATATGTATGATTCTGGAATAAGTCAATAACATTATTTAAACCATTATATAGGAGCTTCGGACACATACAAAGCAAATCAGACCTAAGGTAAGGGAAATATCACAATCTCATTTTTATCCGAGATTGTTTATTCGTAAGTATTTACTGGGGTGTATTTTATCATCCACATCCATGTTTCATAAATATGTAATATTATTTCCATACACCTACAATTTTTTAAATCCATTTTTACCCTTCGGTGAGTTTTTATTAAAAGAAATGAAAGGAATCTTTTGTCGTTTTTCGTACGAGGTACTTTTTGACTTTTCCGACAAAAGTACGAGAAGAATGTTTTTTTAACTTATACGACATGAATGGATTTTTAAAACATTATTTCCAAGAAGCTTACTTTACAAGTTTTCAAGTTTATTTTTAATCAACTTCTTTTTGTTTAAAGTTGTATGACATGTTAAGAAAGGAAAAATGTTTTTGAAGTAGAAAGGATATTTTCCTCAAGAATGGAGTTCAAGTATTTTATCAAAATTATTTTCCATCTAAGATAATAAAAGGGTTCTGTTTTTATCCCTATTATTACATGGATTTGATTATGTTGTGATGGAAATATTTTTATGAATTCATTTATCTTATATGAATTGTTTTATGATGTCATGTTGTTTAAGAATCCCATTTTTATTACATGGGTTACACTATGATGTATGGTTTATGATTATGTGGAACACATAAGAAAGGATTGATTATAAGATGGGTGGGACCTATATCTCCCTCCAATGCATTGGGTAAAGATTATATATCTCATGATATAGACATGGCTGGAACGGTAAGTTATACCGGTTCAGTGAAACAGGACTGGAACGAGGGTGACTCGGTTCAGAAAGGGACTTTGTCCACTAAGATAGTCTTGGGAATGAGTCATGACTAACAAGAAATGATTTTCCATGATTATGTGTGCATGCCAAAAAGTTTCAAGTTTTATGTTATGATTATGGGGATCTCATTTTCACTTCTATGATTTATTCCATGTTAAGATATTATGATCTCTTTTGCAGGTTATGATTTTCAAAAAGATATGATATGATTTTTATTTCCTTTATTTGCCCTTGCTGAGCATTTGAGCTCACCCTTTTATGTTTTCTTTTCCCCAGGTCAGGAAGATGGATATTAAGTAGAATATTCTAAAAGGGACCCTAGATATGATGAAATAAATGGGAGACACTGTAGAAGATTTATAAACCAGTTGTTTATGTTTCCCAGTTTCTAAAGACACTATACCTATACGGTCCTTTGTGGTTTTGTCATATGTTGTAATAAGTGTGCTTCAATTTTTAAGTATTAACAATGTATGTAAAGTATGGGTCGTTATAGTGATGCTTTCAGATTTCAATAAATGGATTGAAAGGAAGGTAAATAATACATTTTATTTCTAGAATAATAATTAAATATGAAATATCATATATTTTCATTAAAATAATATATATAACCATCCATGATATTTAGTAATGAGAAATGAAATACATAGCTTCATGGAGGCAGAAGTCTACTCAAACATATGAATGACACCTTTATTTTCCATTCGATGGAAAGGAGATAGAAAATCATTATAATATTAACATAAAAACATATCATAATATTAAATATTCTAATTTAATTATATCAGCAAGTTTATTGTTTATTTAAAGAAGGTGGAAGAATAAATAGTCCTGAAATAAGTGAGTTAAGATAATACCTCCTCTTTGGGTATCCTTCCTTGGCTTACACATTAAGACTTCTTAGGATGGTATTTTGTTCAGAAAAAACCTCGAGGAAATGACAATGATATTTGGGATGTGATTTTGGTATTTACTTTTTGGGATAAGATGCTCAAGTGCTGTGGATACATGAGAAGAAGAGGTTCCCTTTTATAATTGAGGGGAGTGAAAACATTGTATATAACATTGTTTTTAAAACAATATAATGTAATTTAATTTGAATGTTGTACCAAATGTACAATTAAAATAATATAGAATATTTTATCTTCAAAATAAACTCAAAGAGTCAGGTTTAGATATGTTTTAATTATATCTATATCTATATGTCATAGTTTAAGCCCCTCATTAACCCTTTTAACCGTTACCATGGCGATAAGTTTCTTATGATAATAATTATTCATAATGGATAAAAATAATATAAAAATATTAACTCATATTTATTATGACAATTCAATACCTTGAATAAATTTTTAAAGATTAATTTTCTAAATATGTAAGACATTACATTTAATATAAGAATGCAAAATGAAATGACAAATAGTTTTTAGAAAAATTTCTTTCTAAGAATAATATTGAGTTCACAGCCAAATGATGTATATAATTGATATATATAAACTTTATTAAATTATAGACAAGATATATGAGTTTATAAATTAAAAAAAGCATCATTTACAATTCTTATTTAAAGGAAAATGAGAAAAATAGTTTTTTATAAGAATAAAATATAACACTGGTTACAAAAAGTCAACCATGGGATTCTAAATACAACATAATAGATATAAATAAATTATTTAACTCTATAAAAACATATTTTTCTAGGAAAATGGTTTCATATATTTTCATTTTAGGATTATACCATAATGATTTCACAAAAGTTTCAGTATTTATAAAAAATAGATTTAACACTATTCACTTAAAAAGAAACCATTCCAGAAAAATCCAAAAAATAACCCTAAGATATTTTTGACTTATTGAATTCAAGAATGATGTTTATTTTTTCTAATTAAACTTATAATATTTTATAATTTAATAATTTAAATAAAATAAATAAAATATACAATACAAAATAATGTTCTCACACAAAACATTTTTATTTTTATATGAATAATTAAAGTATCACTTATTATAATTACATAATTGATTTTAAAAATTATATTTAATTTAATTATACCATAATATATATTAATCTTTATTATAAAGAAACATCAATATCATTAGATCTTTACGCATAAAAATTTATCAAACACATTGAATTTATTTTAATGGAATATATATTCTAAAATCGTGGGTTTCTACGTTATTACCGATTATAAGAATTTCACCCTTGAAATTATGTTATATATATGAAAAGGAATGAGGATAATTGTAACATCCCAAGTAAGTAATGAATAATATATATTTTTATCTATGTCTATATAGTGTTTTAGAGGCTTAAAATGAAAATCAATCCAATCTTAAGCATGGAATACACTAATATTCTTAAAAGATTGTTTTACTGCCTTTTGATGGTAAACCTTTTTTTAAATCAATATTTTGACAATTTTATAAAATATATTTGTCAAAATAAACATATTCATTATGATTGGGACATTGAATTTTACATTGGATAATTTTTTGGTATTTTTCTGACAATGTTCATTTTTTAATGAATAGTGAAAAATACTGCATTTTACATCAAAACTGCTTTTTCATTTAATTTAATTATATGGTTAGATTATATTTTTAATTGGTCTTAAAGTGTAATATGAATATAATTTTACTATTTAATCCAATGGTGGTCATTAGGATTAATTTCACTTTTGAATTGGTGATAAACTAATGCCAAACTTTTCATAGATATTATTTCAAAAAAACCCGCTATTTGTCATGACAGCGGGAATTGATTATTAAATTAATTAATGTGACTTATATGTTTTGAATTTTGTAAAATAGACTTCATTTTTGAATTCGGAATATCAATCATATATTAGGGTGAATTTTTGGTAATTTTCTGAAAAACATCAATTTTTGATGAATAGTGAAACCACTAAGTGGTACTTATAAAAACTGATTTTTCCGTTTAAATGAAGTTTTTCCATCATTGTGTTTTGAATTTCAAAAATCCGACATACATGGTTGTCATTAAGAAGTAAAATGTGGTTCAATGGGATTAAAATAATTTCTGGTGAATAGTAACTTATTAAGTTCTTAATCGCGATTAGTGGTAATTAGTGTAGTTTAAGGTAAAAATAATGTTTTAATAGTATGAGATGAGCTTGACACATGTCCTAACCTCCTTGGTTGTGTCATGGACGACCAAGGCAATCCATGAGTCAACTTGGGGACCCCATGGAGCCACTTTGGTTGGGAAATGACATAAATAACTTTTTATTTAATGTTAAAGTAAAAATGACACAAACATGAGTTATTTTACTAAAACAATTGTTACATGGGGTTATACAAGTCATATTTTTGACTATAAATATTCATTAGAACGCTATAAAGATTTCTTACATCATAGGAGTTTTTTTATAATTTTTAGACATTATATAAATTAAATTTATTATGACATCATGATGATGCAGCGATGACCTCATTATTTAACGATTTAAATAAAATGGAAAGATAATGTAAAATCTAAAACCTACACATGGAAAAAACCAATTGGATGAGTGGATTTCGAACCCTTATCACCTTATCCTTGAATTATATCAATGTGTGACCTTTTTAATCCTAAAAACATTTTAAAATAAAGTAACTTATCTTTACTTTCCAAGAGTGCCCCTCCTCTCCTCTTATAAAAGGCCCCCACCTCTACCTCCTTACCCACACTCCCAAAGCCTTTGGCTCGGCCAACCCCTTCCCATTTTGTCTCTCCACTTCCCTCTATTACTCCTTGAAGCCTCAATTTGGGAATAAGTCTTCCCAAGGAAGCCTTTGAGCTCAAACCAAAGGGAGTTACCCGATTTTAAGGTAATGTCTTCTTTTGAGTCCTTTTCTTTTATTTTGCTTCTCCAACCCCCTAAACTCTTTTTATTATTTTCTTTTGTAACAACTCCAGTATAATAAATATACTAGGATGTTGTTATAATATGGATTCGAGCTACACTTACACACACCTACATCTAATGGTTAACGAACATACTGTTTCCGTGGATGGTGAATTTATGCCTCCCGAAATGATGATTGTTCAACATGCTTTTAACACCTTCAAAGGTGGACATTAAGATGTCACTATATTTATATATGATATATAATATGTTTATATTTTCCTTAATCTTCTGTTTTTTTTATTTTTGGTCATACCTTTATGGTTTCCATTATGGGTAAACGCGATATCTTCATTTAAGGAAGTGCGGACTATCGCCCCCTCAAAGTGATTTGATTCGTTAAATACCATATGTGGGATGTATAAAGGATGGAACTATGATATTATATATGATATTATAATGGAATTATAATATACCTTTATATCATTATGATTCCATTCTATAAAATACGAAATAGAAATGAAAGTAGCGTTCATGCGTACGTACGGCTTACCGTCTCCATGAACGGTGCATTTCATTTCTTACCTCTAAATGATTATGTAATATTATAAATGCATGAATGTACTGGATATATATGACATATATGATATCTACATCATTAATAACATTCTGGATATAATGTATACATGAACAACATGTAATTATAAAGGGTTTATTTTTGACTCAAGTACCAATGATCGTTAAAACAACCGTTATGAACTTAAATAATTACATAGTGTTCATGACATGGAAATAAGTGATATAAAATGAATAATGAACTTGAAAAAGGTTCTTAAACAAGTAGAAATTAACTCAAGTTTATTATTCAGGATATTAAAGAACGACCGAGTCAAGTCGGACCTGAGGTACGGGACTTCGTCTCAATATCCTTTCATTGAGGCATATTTTATTTTATACACAACTTTCTTTTATACGGTGTATAAACCCCTTGGAATTTTACGTTTATTCAAAAGTAATCTTTTTTATACGAAGCATTTACTAAACGACAAAAGGTAATGTTTTTGTCGTACGTATGCGGCGACAACGACTTATCCGCCGTCGTGACCGTTATTTGAGTTTCGGCTTCCTCTACAAGCCATACCTTCTTTTTAAAAGAAAAATAAATACCATGTTTTACTTTTATTTTATTTTGGTATCGAAAATGGTTTTCATAATGTTTTTATATCAATGTGTTGTATTAATATCTTGTGATTGAAAGGTGGGAATGTTATGTTTCCTTTACGCATGTTTTATGTGATATGATTATGTTGAGGTTCTTGGGCATTATTATGAAAATGGGTGGTTCCGTGATAAACTAAGGGCGGGTGAGCCCGATATAGCTCTCCAATGCATTGGGTAACGTGAAGGAGTGAAACGTTAAGGTTTCTCCGAAGAGATTTAGGGAATATACTATGATGGGTATTCCAAACGTAAGCAAGAGGGTTACTCCCTACGTAAGAATGTTATGAATTCCTCAAGTTACCTTTATGTCTTATGATTTCTATGATTTATTCATGATTTGATGAGGTATGTTAAGGTGCTTATGTTTTATGGGTAAAGTATGATCTCATCCTTATGTATATATGTACCCATGTTTCATTTCCTTAATCTTATAACCCTTACTGAGCTTTTTATGCTCATCCCAAGTTTTTTGAAATGTTTTTCACAGGTCAAGGGAAAGGTACGTGATATGATGATAGTGTCAAGGAAGTGTCAAGAAAGAATCCATGTTTTATTTTAAATATGTTTCCATTGATGGAAATGAAGAATACTATCTTTATGTAACCACTTTGTTTATATGTGGAATGTAATGCAAGTTTTATGATCTAATTCTCTAAAACTCTAAACCTGAAAAGATCCTCAAGGTGTAATCTTGTAATAACTCAAGATTAAGTAAGGTTTAAGGCTGGGGCCTTATAGTTGGCATCAAAGGGAGGTTTAGATAACTTTAGGAGTTATAATTCTATTAAATGATTATCCAAAAATATTTTTTTCGAAATGATATAGCATTTGAAGATTACCATGTTGCTTCATCTAAGACATGTTTGTTCAGAATGGTTTTCCGCAGAGGAAACAGGGAAGCAGTGCTAGGAAGGAATACAGAAGGAAATAACCTTCCGAATCAGCATCCTGAGATGGTCAGAATTGGAACTGAACAGTTTGTTGCAGTAATGGGGTAGTTGAATCAAGCGATAAATGGCGGTGGTATCCATACACGAGATCAGCCAGATCAGCCGCAGAGGAACATGTCAGTGGTGGAACATTTCATGAGGCAACATCCCCCATAATTCAGAGGATCATCTGACCCTGTGCTAGCTGAAGGGTGGATTAAAGAACTGGAGAAGATTTTTGATGTCATGGGGTGTTCAGACAATCAAAAGGTTAGTCTTGCTATTTATCGTTTAGAGGGTGAAGCAGATCAGTGGTGGTCGATGGTTAAAAATATCAGGGACGCTGATGAGATTGATGCTCTCGACTGGGATGAATTCAAAGGTATGTTTCTTGAGAAGTATTTTCCTAAGGCTGTTCGACTTAGAATGGAAAATCAATTCTTGGAATTGAGGCAAGAGGAAGACTCAGTGGCTACCTATGAAGAAAAGTTCACTCGATTGGCAAGGTATGCTCCAAATTTTATCTGAGACCTTGATAGTAAAATAAATCGTTTTTACTCAGGATTAAAGCCAAAATATCGAAGGGCATTAGCTTATCGTGAGTTTAAAAGTTATGAAAAGCTTGTTCGATGTACTGAGAAGGTGGAAATGGAGTTTTACGATGATCAAGTGTTCTATAACAACCAATAGAAGAAGAGACCGAGGTGGCAGGAGAAAGGTAAGAATTATTCAAAAAAGTCTAATGGTAAGAAAACTAAGTTCCAGTTTGTGATAAATGTGGCAAAAGGCATGCTGGGGAATGTCTTCTGAATTCTGGAAAGTGCTACCGATGTGATAAGATGGGACATAAGGCTCATGATTGCACTGAAAAGGATCAAGGTGAAGGTAAGACCAAATTTGATTTACAGTTAGTGAAATGTTATAAGTGCAATGATATGGGTCACTATGCAAATGAGTGTCCGACAAAGAGCTTGAGTGATGGGAAGTAGTTAGACTACAATCAGAAAGGGGTGGTGAAATATTTTGCAACTACTTCCGCAGATGTCGGGCCATCAAATGAAGTTGTATCAGGTACTTTGTTTGTTTTTTCAGATTATGCCAGTGTGTTGTTTGATTCGGGGTCTACACATTCTTTCATCTCTGAAACCTTTTCTTGTAAAATGGGAATACCATCTCAATAAATGACTCCTGAACTTTTGGTAAAAACACCTGGGGGAAATGTTGAGGCAAAAAGAATTTATAAGAATCTTCCTATCCTTATCTTTGGAAAGAACCTATTTGCAAACCTTATTGTTCTACCTCTATTAGAGTTTGATGTTATCCTGGGTATGGATTGGCTCTCTATTTACAATGCTAAGATTGACTGTAGAGCTAAAGAAGTTTCTTTTCAGAAAGACTTTCAGTTTGTGTACAAGAATGAACCCTTACTGTTGATAAATTATCAAGAGGCCAAGAAACTTGTAAAAGATGGAAATGAATGTTACCTTGCACACATCGTTGAAAATAAAGGAACTGTTCAGATTAATGATGTGCCAGTGGTAAATGAGTATCCTGATGTTTTTCTTGATGAGTTGCCTGGAATAATACTAGATCGGGAAGTTGAATTTACTTTTACTTAGTTCCTGATTCTAAGCCAATTTCAAAACCCCCTTATCGAATGGATCAAATTTAACTTTTAGAGTTGAAGGAGAAATTGCAAGATTTATTAGAGAAAGGTTTCATTCGACCTAGCACATCACCATGGGGTGCTCCTGTCTTGTTTGTTAAGAAGAAAGATGGTTCAATGAGACTATGTATTGATTATAGAGCCTTGAATAACATCACTGTTAAGAATAAATATCCTTTGCCTCATATCGATGATTTGTTTGATCAGCTCCAGGGAGCTCAGTATTTTTCAAAGATTGACTTGAGATCAGGGTACCATCAGCTGAAGGTAAAGGAAGCAGACGTTCTGAAGACCGCGTTCCGTAAAAGATATGGCCACTATGAATTTGTAGTAATGCCTTTTGGGCTAACCAATGCACCTGCTATATTCATGGACTTAATGAATAGAATTTTACATGAGTTCTTGGATAAGTTTGTCGTGGTTTTTATTGATGATATTTTGGTGTTTTATAAAAGTAAAGAAGAGCATGAAAGACATTTAAGGGTTATCTTGAAAACCTTAAAAGAAAAGAAATTGTATGGGAAATTCAGCAAGTGTGAGTTTTGGTTGCAAAAAAATTCTTTCCTTGGTCACATTATTTCTAAAGATGGGATAACTGTTGATCCTGCAAAAACAAAAGTTGTGGAAGACTGGCCAAGACCCAAAAATGTAACTGAGATTCGTAGCTTCCTTGGTTTGGCAGGCTATTACCGAAGGTTTGTTAGAAATTTTTCACGGTTATCTAGTCCAATGACTAAGCTAACTCGGAAGGGTGTTAAGTTTATCTGGACAAAAGAATGTGATGATTGTTTTCAGGAATTAAAAAGAAGATTGGTGAATGCTCCAGTTTTGGCACTACCTTCCAGGAATAGTGAGTTTTTTATATACAGTGATGCTTCATTGAAAGGAATTGGTTGCGTCCTAATGCAGAATGATTAGGTAATTGCTTATGCTTCACGACAGTTGAAAACTCATGAGGTAAATTACCCTACAAATGATTTGGAATTAGCTGCTGTTGTTTTTGCTTTAAAAATTTGGAGGCATCATTTGTATGGAGTAAAGTATGAAATATATACCGATCACAAAAGTTTAAAGTATATATTCACTCAGAAATAATTGAACATGAGACAAAGGAGATGACTATAATTAATCAAGGATTATGATTGTACAATTCATTACCATCCGGGAAAAGCAAATAAAGTGGATGATGCTTTGAGTCGAAAAAGTAATGCTTCATTAGAAATGTTGCGTTTGGAACGTGATCCTTTGGTTAAGGATTTTATGAACTTTGACATAGAAGTTGTGGGTGCAGAAAGTTCTTCTGTTTTGTTTCAGGTATTAGTGAGATCATCTCTATCAGATAGAATCAAGCAAGCACAGAAGCAAGACAGTGAGTTGCATAAAAAGGTAGAGCTGGTTCAGAAAGGTAAGTTGCCTGAATTCAACATTGATAATGATTGTGTTTTGAGATTTGGGAAGAGATTGTGTGTGCCTTGTGATTCACAGTTGAAGAGAGAGTTGTTATGTGAAGCTCATAGTTCTCCGTTTTCAGTTCATCCTGGTAGTACTAAGATGTATAGAGATCTGCGGGAGTATTACTGGTGGGATGGAATGAAAAGAGATATTGCTGATTTTACTGTGAAGTGTTTGACTTGTCAACAGGTTAAAGCAGAGCGGCAGTTATCGAAAGGGATGCTTCAGCCTTTACCAGTGCTAGAGTGGAAATGGGAGAATATATCCATGGACTTTGTTGTGGGATTACCGAATACATCTCGAGGTAATAATGCAATCTGGGTTATTGTTGATCGCTTGACTAAATCTGCTCATTTCCTTGCTATACGAGATACTTTTTCCCTAGATCAACTTTCCCGTTTGTACCTTAAAGATATAGTTAGTTTACATAGATTTCCTCTCTCCATTGTATCTGATCGTGATCCCAGGTTCACTTATAACTTTTGGAAAGGCCTTCAGAAGTTGTTGGGTACTGAATTAAATTTTAGTATAGATTTTCATCCTCAATCAGATGGGCAGTCAGAATGAACAATTCAGACATTAGAGGATATGCTACGTTCTTGCTCTATGGATTATCAGGGAAGTTGGGACCAACATCTTTCTTTGGTTGAATTCTCATATAATAACAGTTTTCATTCTAGTATACAGATGGCACCATTTCAGGCATTATATGGGAAGCGGTGTCAAACTCCAGCTTTCTGGGATGAAGTGGGTGAAAGGAAGTGGATGGGACCAGAATTGGTAGAAGAGATGGCAGAAAAAGTTCAGATGATTCAGAAGCACATGAGAACAGATCAGAGCAGGCAGAAGAGTTATGCAGATAACCGGAGGAAGGATCTATCTTTCGAGGTAGGTGATCATGTTTTTCTCAAGGTTTCTCCTTGGAAAAGTGTGATGAGATTTGGTAAGAAAGGAAAGACGAGTTCAAGGTTTATTGGACCATATGAAATTCTGGAGAGAGTTGGATCAGTTGCATACCGAGTGGCTTTACCTCCAAGTTTATCTCTGGTACACAATGTTTTTCACGTTTCAATGTTGAGAAAGTATATGCCTGATCCATCTCATGTTTTGAGTCAAGAGGTAGTTCAGCTGGAAGAGAACCTATCTTATGAGGAACAACCGGTCCAGATTATTGACCACAGGGAGCAAGTTTTACGGAATAAGGTGATTAAGCAGGTAAAGGTTTTGTGAAAAAACCACATGATGGAAGAGGCAACATGGGAATCTGAAAATGCAATGAGGGATAAGTACCCCCATTTATTTGATAAGTAAATAAATTGCGGGGACGCAATTTTCTAAAGCGGGGAAGGATGTAACATCCCAAGTAAGTAATGAATAATAGATATTTTTATCTATGTATATTAATGAATTATATAGTGTTTTAGAGGCTTAAAATGAAAATCATTCCAATCTTAAGCATGGAATACACTAATATTCTTAAAAGATTGTTTTACTGCCTTTTGATGGAAAACCTTTTTTAAATCAATATTTTGACAATTTTATAATCTATATTGGTCAAAATAAACATATTCATTATGATTGGGACATTGAATTTTACATTGGATAAATTTTTGGTATTTTTCTGACAATGATCATTTTTTAATGAATAGTGAAAAATACTGCATTTTACATCAAAACTACTTTTTCATTTAATTTAATTATATGGTTAGATTATATTTTTAATTGGTCTTAAAGTGTAATCTTAATATAATTTTACCATTTAATCCAATGGTGGCCATTAGGATTAATTTCACTTTGGAATTGGTCATAAACTAATGCCAAACTTTTCATAGATATTGTTTCAAAAAAACCCGCTATTTGTCATGACAGTGGGAATTGATTATTAAATTAATTAATGTGACTTATATGTTTTGAATTTTTTAAAATAGACTTCATTTTTGAATTAGGAATATCAAATATATCTTAGGGTGAATTTTTGGTAATTTTCTGAAAAACATCAATTTTTGATGAATAGTGAAACCACTAAGTGGTACTTATAAAAACTGATTTTTCCATTTAAATGAAATTTTGCCATCATTGTGTTTTGAATTTCAAAAATCCGACATACATGGTTGTAATTAAGAAGTAAAATGTGGTTCAATGGGATTAAAATAATTTTTTGGTGAATAGTAACTTATTAAGTTCTTAATCGCGATTAGTGGTAATTAGTATAGTTTAAGGTAAAAATAATATTTTCATAGTATGAGATGAGCTTGACACATGTCATACCCTCATTGGTTGTGTCATGGCAGACCAAGACAAGCCATGGGTCAACTTGGGGACCCCATGGAGCCACTTTGGTTGGGAAATGACATAAATAACTTTTTATTTAATGTTAAAGTAAAAATGACACAAACATGAGTTATGTTACTAAAACAATTTTTACATGGGGTTATACAAGTCAGATTTTTGACTATAAATATTAATTAGAAATCTATAAAGATTTCCTACATGATAGGATTTTTTTATAATTTTTAGACATTTAATAAATTAAATTATTTATGACATCATGATGATGCAGCGATGACCTCATTATTTAACGATTTAAATAAAATAGAAAGATAATGTAAAATCTAAAACCTACACATGGAAAAAACCAATTGGATGAGTGGATTTCGAACCCTTATCACCTTATCCTAGAATTATATCAATGTGGGACCTTTTGAATCCGAAACTCATTTTAAAATAAAGTAACTTATCTTTACTTTCCAAGAGTGCCCCTCCTCTCCTCTTATAAAAGGCCCCCACCACTACCTCCTTACCCACACTACCAAAGCATTTGGCTCGGACAACCCCTGCCCATTTTGTCTCTACACTTCTCTCTCTTACTCCTTGAAGCCTCAATTTGGGCAGAAGTCTTCCCAAGGAAGCCTTTGAGCTCAAACCAAAGGGAGTTACCCGATTTTAAGGTAATGTCTTCTTTTGAGTCCTTTTGTTTTATTTTGCTTCTCCAACCCCCTAAACTCTTTTTATTATTTTCTTTTGTAAAAAATACAGTATCCTCAAAATATTAGGATGTTGTTATAATATTGATTCTAGCTACACTTACACACACCTACATCTAATGGTTAACGAACATACTGTTTCCGTGGATGGTGAATTTATGCCTCCCGAAACGATGATTGTTCAAAATTCTTTTAACACCTTAAAAGGTGGCCATTAAGATGTCACTATATCTATATATGATATATAATATGTTTATATTTTCCTTAAGCTTCTGTTTTTTTATTTTTGGTCATACCTTTATGGTTTCCATTATGGGTAAACACGATATCTTCATTTAAGGAAGTGCGGACTACCGCCCCCTCAAAGTGATTTGATTCGTTAAATACCATATGTGGGACGTATAAAGGATGGAACTATGATATTATATATGATATTATACTGGAATTATAATATAACTTTATATCATTATGATTCCATTCTATAAAATACGAAATATAAATGAAAGTAGTGTTCATGCGTACGTACGACTTACCGTCTCCATGAACGGTGCATTTTATTTCTTACCTCTAAATGATTATGTAATATTATAAATGCATGCATGTACTGGATATATATGACATATATGATATCTACATCATGAATACCATTCTGGATATAATGGATACATGAACAACATGTAATTATAAAGGGTTTATTTTTGACTCAAGTACCAATGATCGTTAAAACAACCGTTATGAACTTAAATAATTACATAGTGTTAATGACATAGAAATAAGTGATATAAAAGGAATAATGAACTTGAAAAAGGTTCTTAAACAAGTAGAAATTAACTCAAGTTTATTATTTAGGAGATTAAAGAACGACTGAGTCAAGTCGGACCCGAGGTATGAGACTTCGTCTCAATCTCCTTTCATTGAGGCATATTTTATTTTATACACAACTTTCTTTTATACGGTGTATAAAACCCTTTTACTTTTACGTTTATTCAAAAGAAATATTTTTTATATGAAGCAATTACTAAACGAAAAAAGGGATTGTTTTTGTCGTACGTATGCGGCGACAACGACTTCTCCACCGTCGTGACCGTTATTTGAGTTTCGGCTTCCTCTACAAGCCATACCTTCTTTTTAAAAGAAAAATAAATACCATGTTTTACTTTTCTTTTATTTTGGTATCGAAAATGGTTTTCATAATGTTTTTATATCAATGTGTTGAATTGATATCTTGTGATTGAAAGGTGGGAATGTTATGTTTCTTTTATGCATGTTTTATGTGATATGATTATGTTGAGGTTCTTGGGAATTATTATGAAAACGGGTGGTTTCGTTATAAAATAAGGGCGGGTGAGCCCGATATAGCTCTCCAATTCATTGGGTAACACGAAGGAGTGAAACGTTAAGGTTTATCCAAAGAGATTTAGGGAATATACTGGGATGGGTATTCCAAACGTAACCAAGAGGGTTACTCCCTACGTAAGAATGTTATGAATGCCTCAAGTTACCTTTATGTATTATGATTTCTATGTTTTATTAATGATTTGATGAGGTATGTTAAAGTGCTTATGTTTTATGGGTAAAGTATGATCTCATCCTTATGTATATATGTACCCATGTTTCCTTTCCATATTTTTATAACCCTTACTGAGCTTTTTATGCTCATCCCAAGTTTTTTGAAATGTTTTTCACAGGTCAAGGGAAAGGTACATGCTATGATGATAGTGTCAAGGAAGTGTCAAGAAAGAATCCATGTTTTATTTTAAATATGTTTCCATTGATGGAAATGAAGAATACTATCTTTATGTAACCACTTTGTTTATATGTGGAATGTAATGCAAGTTTTATGATCTAATTCTCTAAAACTCTAAACCTGAAAAGATCCTCAAGGTGTAATCTTGTAATAACTCAAGATTAAGTAATGTTTAAGGCTGGGGCCTTATAATAATTCTACCACATAACATACTAAAGATACCAATTATCTTTATCAAATTTATTATTTCACCATAAAACTTTTACTAGTTGAGTGGTCTTGATCAACAACACCTTATCTCTTCGATCCAAAATATCCACCAATTCTTATTCTAAATAAATCATATTCTCTTGTTATATAAACTAAGAGTTTATTACGTATGAAGGATTATTTATATACATTATCTAAATAAATATATTAAACACACCATGAATTTGGGAAAGGTATTATGGATGTTCCAAGTGATAATATACTTTCCCAATATAATCAAGAATCTCATAAGGACTGATATATCTAGTGTTAAAAATTATCTTCTTTCCAAATCCCATAAACTTATTTTAAATAGATATTCATAAGAATAAATTGTTACTAATTTTTAATACTATATATCTCTTATTATTTCTGGAATGCATCTTCTGTCAAATAGTAACCTCTCGTATGTATGGTTGACTAGATCTTACCTTAGCTTACATTTCCTCAGCAAGATAAGGTCCTAATTTATTAAATTCTCCAAATTCATCAAAACATGTTAGAGTTTTTCACTTATTATAAAGAGTTACTTATAAGGATCAATTTTAATATTCACATGATAGCTGTTTTTGTATATAAATTTATCTAGTTAAAGGTGTTGATCTAAACTACATTTGAAATATATATAGATATATCTTAGCATAACTTCTAATAATTGAATGATCCTCTCAAATTGTCCATTTTTATAATGATGATATGAATTGATAAATTTAAACTCCATATTCAATGATTTATGATTAATTCCCCATTACATTGATGTGAACCTTGTAGTTCTATTAGATACAATTATGAGTGGAACATCATGAATCCTTACAACATCCTAAATATATATCTTGTAATATTAGTCTAGAGAGAAATATTCTCTAACTATAATGAAATGTGATGAATTCATAAGGCGATTGAATAAAATAAAAATGGATTTATAGTATTTAGATGTATTGGGAAGTCCTATAAAAATATATGGTGATTTTTCCCATTTCCATACAGGTAAGGGTAATGGTTGCACCATCTCCTTAAACTTATGACATTTATCTTTACATGCTTACATACCATTCATAGAGATATATAATTCGCAACATCAATTTTTATTTAATAACACTATAAATTCTATTTGAGATCTTTATACAAATTTTTACTTCCAATATTGAGAGATAATGATGAGATATGAACCTTATAAAATATATCCTTCCTCATTTATATTTTTAAAGGGACACATATATAGTTCCTAAATCTTATCATTTCATCATGGTCAAGGTTGAAATATATAAAATTTTATACCTTCTTTTGTATTTACACATCCTCATTTAGTGCCTCTTTAATATTCACATAGATGGACGTTTGAACATTCATCAGATAAAGATACGATTTATCCCCTTTCCATGTTATTTTGTGGTTTATTATTTACAAATCCATAAGTATTGGTTCTTTTTCCATCCTCATTAAGGATAAGTTAGCATGATATTTTTATCAAAGTACATCAAACACCTTATTTTCCTTCATATATTGGTAATTTATTGAGCAGTCATAATATTTAATCAACTCCAACCACATTATGTGGAGAATAATTAAATAATTCTAGTTAATTATAAATTTCAATATTTTATGATCATTATATATATAACACCTTTCACTATAATGATAATGCACCTATAATTTCAATTCAAAAATTACTGATGCATCCTATAAATCATGATTTGAGTAATTTTTCTTATGAATATTTAATTTTCATTTGGTATTTGCTAATACCGTGTCATTTTATAAGAGAGAACATACCATTCCCTTCATTGATGTATCATAGTATATTAAAAACCCATATCCAATTTAGTCTATTCTAAGAATAGGTGAACTTAACAACATTCTCTTTAGATTTATTAAATTTTATTCATATTTATATTTATAAAGGAAGATGTATCCATTACATGTCAACTTGGTTATTATATTTGATATCAATCAGAAAATTTTAACAAAACATTTGTAACATCTATCCAAGCCAAGAAAACTACCTATTTCAATCATTATGATTGGTCTAGGATATTTTTATATAACTTTATTCATTGAAATATTCACTTATATAAACTATATTTTACTTTTATATCCCAATAATTATACTTTCTATATCTATAATTAAAAATTTGTAAATTTGGAATAAAATATCTCCTTCCCAAATGTATTTAAAAAAATACATAATGATCACTTTAATCATCATTACTCTTAGAATATATGAAAATATAATTTATAAATACTACCACAAACAGATTGAGTTAGTCATTAAAGGATATATTAATTAGATTAATTATTTCATAGGGGTATTTGTAAGTCTAAATTTCATCACTATAAATTCAAATTTTCCTCACCACATATGAAAATCTATTTTGGGTATATTCTCCCTATTTACCTTAAACAGGTGATATCCATATCGAAGATAAATCTTGGAAAATATTTTAGATCAACATGGTTGACCAAACAATTCATCAATATCGGGTAGGGTAAACTTTTTCATAATAGATATCTTGTTATGTTCCCAATAATCTATGTAAAGACACGTTTACACAACTTATTTGTTATCAAAATTAAAGGGTGAACGCTATAGTATTTCACTGTGGGGTATGAGTAATTTTTCTAGTTTCCTGTAGTTTAATATTCAATCACTATAACTAAATAGGGGCCCTTGAATAAGGATTATTTTAAATAAATGATCCACAATGTAAGTGTCATATTAAAATATCAACTTCAGGATTTTGGGGAAGAATGAAACTCCTTAAGAAATATATCAAAATATTATGAAATGATAGTTATATATCTAATGTTTAGGTTCTTAGAAAACATTTGAAATAAATTCACATGATGAATAGATATTAAGAATATTATAATTTATATAATTTACATTGGAAGTTCATGTTTATCCTCACATCAGTAGACAATCATAAGTTGATTTAAAATTTAAAATGAGACTTCCATTCCATATAAATTGTTTTGTGATCTATATAGTTATATCATATCAATTAAAAATATCTCCTAAAATTCAACTATAAAGATAATAAAAAAAATTAGGAAGAAAGTTTTCAAAAACATCTATTAGATAAGAGATTTAGATTTGATATGAAATCATTATACCATTTTTTCACTGATAAATCAATATCTAACCATTCAGGTATTGATGTGATCTATATATAAAATACCTCATAAAAAAATAGTGGTTAGGATATAAAATAAGTAATAAATTTATAGATATAGATTAAGTGTACCTCTCACCACTTCATTATTATAGCCCACATCAACAGTTGTTATTTTTTAAGACATCCTTTTTTTATTTCAGATTAGAAGATTGTTCATGTTTATTATCTTAATTAAACTTTGGATTCATGCACTAGTTAGTGTAATTTTCATACTCATTGTAATTTCAACATTAGAGATTTGGTGGAACATTAGTTAAAGAATTCTCTACATTCATTCCATTGGCTGAATTCTTAACATCACTTCCACATTCATGTACTTGATGAACTTATCTTATATACTTGAAACATTTTCCTCTTACTTGGGGAAAATTTCCCTATGCTTCTTATGACCATAAAAATAAGGAACATTATTTTTTATTCATTCACGTGTTTTATTTTTTGAATCTACATGAAAATCAATTTATCTTTTATTTTCCCAAAACAATGAGAGAAATGAGATAATATCTATATATTTCTACCTTGATTTCACGTTTAATGATTTCCTTATATCTATCAATGTCTTTTATATCCAATGCATTTCAAAGAATTTTTTTTCTAAATAAATAATCAAAAAATCATTCATTATTGATGATAAATCTAGGAGCATACCTTGAAAGACTAGTGAAATTATCATAATATGTTCAATGGATTCAACATCCTTAAGATTTAGTTATAGTAATCCCATATCTATTTTAGGAAATTATAAATTATAATTCTCATGATTATAAATACAAATATTATCTATCCAATAATATTATATGAAAACCTTCATGTACATATACTATTTTTTATATAAATTATTAACTCTTGTAAATTTATTATTACTAATGTGAATAAATATAGATGAAGGATAAATTTAGGAAAAATAAATCCCATCTCACAAAAGATAATTTGTGATGAATTGGGGTTGTTTTTAGAAAGATAATGGAAATCCTTTAAATAAACCTAAGTATCACTTATATATTTTTTCATCATTTTATATAGATATTCAATAAATACCATTTTTATTTATAACCAATAATTTTAATGGTTTAGTGTTTTTTGAGAGTAGATACATAATCCACTTATTTGATGAATGAACTTGATCATATAATAGAAATGTTTTATCACATAGTACCCTTTTTATGAATTTCCTACTTAAAACCATTCTTCATAACCCGAGGGAATGAAAACTTAATAAATAGTGATCTTGGATTATCCATAAGGGTAAAAATGATAGATATAAATTGACAAACATAAGTGAAAATAAGATAAGCTTAAGGGTATGAAAACATGATCAAAATTTACGAGATCAAACCTAATAAATCGAAAATGTTAAAATAAAAGTCATGAAATAAGTATTTTTAATATTAAAATATATAAAACATAAGAGTATATAATCATTAATAACCAATCATGATCCATAAGATCAAATTATAACCATAATTCATTAATTTTTGGAATAAATTTGTGGCATAAGAATTAGACTATATAACATAATTCAAGGATTCTCACTAAGAAATTTATCACATAGTAGGCTTGGGATAACCAACCAAGTACATTTTTGTGCCTGTTAAGACCTCCCATATACCCTCTTTATCTTGAAAACCCCTTATTTATACCCTCCTAGGCTTGGGAAAACCTCCCTTCTACCCTCATGGTCTTGGGAAACCTCATGTATACCCTCTTGGGATTGGGATAATCAAACATGTAACCTTTTAAATCACGAGATATAAAATATAATCTAATTTATTGATGTTCTATACCAGACGCACCTATCACAAAATAATAACCCATTCATATAAATTACATAGGAACATAATAGTACTCATCATTCTTTAATAATTCAATTAACTCTTGATAAAGAAGACAATTTCATAAAAAATCCTTAAAACATCATCATAATAAAATACATAGGAAATGAAGTGTATCATATCATATGATTATATCCATATAATTATATATAAATCCCTAAAATATGTGAACATAAAATAAAAATACTTTTATAAAATCATTAGAAACATGATTTAAATAAAAGAGAAAACATACTTTTCTTTTATATTATTTTAAAAACTAATAATTAAAATAGTAACAGGAATGATATTTTATTTTAAAGAAAATATTAAATTATAATATAAGCATGATGACAAATAAAATTCATACCGGTCAAAAAATATGGTTCAACTATAAATTTTAAAAAACATTCTTTTCTTACATTTGTAAAAAGTCAATAGTGATTTGTATAGAAAATATTTGAAAATATTACTTTTAATAATTTATAATGAAGATAAAAGGTAGTAGAAAATGTGTTTATTAAAAATTTATTTTTAAATAAAAACATCAATAAAACAATTTGATGAACATGGAAATATAATAGAAGTATTCTAGACAAAAAAGGGGAAATAAGCTCAAATTTTAATAAAAGAATTCTTTTTCTATTTTTGAGAAAAATCAAGGGAAAACAACGAATGAATACTTGTAAAAACTAAAATGACCATAAGATAATAAAATATATGTGGTTTGGATTATAAATAACATAAAATTTCCCAAAAATGAAATTTAATCCTAAACAATCCTTATAAAAGCTAGATTGTAACATAATTAATTAAAACGTTGGTAATATTTGAATCAAAATATAATGAAATAAAAAATTATATGGATTTTTTAATCCCAATAATTATCATGAAAATCATTATAAAATTTATTTATGGTCATTATATACTCTAGATAAAATAGAGATGGCGGGGAATATAAAATATATTCCAATAAAGGGAAACTAAAATGAGGAAACCCTTACCCAATATCCTAAATTATTTTGTACACATTGTAAACTTTTATATAATAAATTTATGTTTATTATAAATCTATTTAGGAACCAAATTTTTAATTATATAACTATATATCAATCTTATATAATTTTTAAAAACCAATTAATTAATAATTATTTCTTAAAATCAATATTTAGGTGTTAATTATTCTATTATCCATGCATGTTTTGTTTTAAAAGTTTTTGTTTATTCAAATTGGTCATGGTTAAATAATATTAAATATTTCAAAAATAAAATTTATTTTTATTTTTTACACTTTTAAAACTATCCATATAAAGAGGTGATGAAAAATTAATTAGATCAATCCATGGAGACAATAGCCCGCAAGAACGCATGAGTAATACTTTCATCTTTCAATGAATTGAAATAGAAGATAGTAAATGATAACTTCTATTTAAAAAATATTAATTAAATTATAAATATCATATATGTAAAATTCATAAATATATATAACATTCCATGATATTTCTTTATTAAAAATGAATTACATCACTTCATGGAGGTGGTAGTCATCATGTATGCATGAGTGTCACTTTAATTTTTCATTGGGTGGAAAGGAGAAATAAAATGTTTATAAAACTAACATATAAGTATTTTAGTCTATTAATTTTATTTATTTTTTTATATTTAAAATGTTATAGAATATTTGTACTAGGTGTAAGAAAAAATAATTTTGAAAGTATTTATTTAAGATAATTACCTATACTTTGGGTATTTTTCTTTGGATTACACCTTAAGACTTCCTAGAATTATATTTTTGTGAAACTAGAACCTATATAATGAAATTATAATAATTGGGAAGTAATTCTAGAAGTCATTGTGGATCATTTTGGTCAAATATTTAAATTAAAGACCGAAATAGTTATTTTATGAGAATAAAATATAACTTAGGTTCAAAAATTAAAGCATGGGTATCAAAATCAATGTAATAGTTTCAATCGATTTATTTTTCTCCATAAACAAATGTTTGATTAATAAAAATGTTTTAGATATTTTTATTTCAATCATATATCATAATTATTTCATAAAATTTATAGTATTTGTAAAAAATATAATTTCTCACTATTCACTTAGAAATCAACATTTCTAGAAAAATATATAAAATTTTACCTAATATAATTTTTATTGGACAAATTCAAAAATGAAGTTAATTTTTTTAAATTTAAATTATAAAATTTTAGAAATATATATTTTAAATAAAATATATATAATATATAATAAAAAATGATATAAAAAAACATTTTTTCCATGAATAATTATAGTATCACTTCATATAATTTGTTAATTTATTTTAATAATTATATTTAATTTAATTATAAAATAATATATTTCACTTTTTTATTATAATGAAATATTATTCTTTTTTTACTTTACTATTCAGTTCATCATAAGCTATCAAATACATTGAATTTATATTAATGAAATATATGTTCTAAAATCACATGTGTTACATTCTTCGCCAATTATAATAATTTCAACATAAATATATGTTACATTGATGAAAAAATGAGGATAATTCTATCTCACCATAACCAAAGTTTCCCATGTAAGTTCCTAAAATTCATCGTTCACCACAAAACATTTACCAGGTGAGTGGTCTTGATCGACAATACATTATCTCTTCGATCTAGAATATCCACTAGTTGTTATTCAAAAGAAAGATAATGTTAAAATTATAAAAAATATGAATTTAGTACATGTGATGGATATGGTATAAACATTCTTAAAATATGTACATAGAACTCATCATGAACTTGGGTGAGGTTCGATGGAAGTGTCATACGATAGGCTACTATCCCAACATGATAAAAAATATCACAGGGACCGATATATATAGAACCTAACATACCATTATTCGTAAATCTAATAACATTATTCCATAGAGACATTCATAAGAATAAAATGACACAAACATCTATATCCAGATATGATTGATGATTTTTAGAATAACTTTTCAATCAACTCTTAATTGCATGGATGTGCTGCTGAATGACGCTAACCTTATTTTTCATTTCTTCATAAATCTCATCATAGGGATATGAAATTTTCATATATTATTATAACATATTTTAGATAAATATTGATTACATACCATTATAATAAACATAAGAATTATAAATGCTTACAATATTTTTAAACATGGATACATAAACAACTGATTCATAAAATATCTACACCATATCACAATTATTTCTTCATAACTAGAAACCTTCTTAGACACATAATACCTAAATCTTTTATTTTATATCCTTGGAAAATTAGAAAACAATAAAGGGTGAGATCAAAATATAATTAAGTGTAAACCAGGGAGATACTAATATTACATGATCAAAAGGGTATTAAAATAAGAGAATTATACTTAAAAACCACCCTATTCATATAAAAGATCAAAATTTTGATTTGTGATATAAATCATGGATTTTTTAAGATATAAATTATAAAGAAATCAAAGAAAATGAGCCACGAGATAATAACATTGGAATAATACATAACTTTATGACATACATGTAAGCATAAAAAATAATTTCTATAATAGTCAAGGATCACTACAAAGACTATCATATTGGATTGGGTTCACTCCGCAAAACATTATAGTATTCAAGGTTAACTCTAAATACTATCGTAGTGGACATAGACCATAACTTAACTGGGTTTATTCACCATTCCTATCCTATTTATCTCATAAGATATTTGTCATCAACCAATTTAATGGAGGGTCATATAATTTTAGGCCTACACATCACATAATTAAAATCATATATATGCTTGCGAAAATATCACAAAAAATTCATCATATCATAATATATGAAAATATATAGGTTTCATAAAAATTCCATCTTGGAATAGCCCATGGAAAATAAATGGGTTTCATAATCATTTCAATAATTCATCATTTCATAACCCATATGAAAGTAAAAGGTTTCATAAACATCTTGTCATCATAATCATTAACTATCTAGAGAGTAAATATGGATGATATCAATGGGTTATATCCCAGTAGAGTTTAGTAGTCATTGAAGGATGTTTTTCTATGTGGAAAATGATTCTAAAGATCACATGTAACATTTATTAAGGAAAATATCATTTTTTTAATTTAAAATCACCTATTTAAAATAAAAAACTTTCCAAAATATTTATGTAAACGTTTTATTTGAAAATAAAATTGGAAAATGTTAATAAAATATTTAAATCATTGATAAGTCATGATAGTATGAAATTCCATTCATGTTGTATAAGATAAAAGAAAACCTTCCTTTCACACTTTTTTATAAATTAAAAAACTACCCTATTTAGAAAATTATAAGAAGATAACTTTTAAATGATTTTTAAAAATTTAATCATATTTAAAAAATAATTTAAATAAATATTGTATAATATTATGAACATTATTGGAAATATTTTTAGAATACATGGATATGAAAGAAAAAGTATCTTCAACTGAAGAGATAAATAAATCCGGGTTTCCATAAAAATGTTATTCCAGTATATTGAGTATGTAGAGAGAGGAAAATGAAAAGAAAACATGTATTCTCAAGAAATAATGATAGGATAAGAAATTTTCATGATTTTATTTAGAGGTATATCATAACATTTCATCATTGGAAACTAAATCATAAACAATCCTGATAAATAATGAGATTATAACATAAAACCCTTACTCCTTTGATAACATTTGAATCACAATCCCCAGGAAATAATAACATCAAATGAAACTTTGAATATAATGAACATAAAGATAATAATGATATAACCTTTAAAAGGTCAATATATAAACCTCATAAAAGATTATAGGTCCATGTCATAACATATGTCTCAAAGAAGATACATTGAGATGATAAACCCTTACCCCAATTTCCAAATGCTTCAAAATCACTCTAAACCACCATATAAGGAATTTAAATATATTATAAGTATAAAAAAACATTTATATACTAATAATATCATATATTACCCCTTTATGACATTTCAACACCCAATTATTAATAATTCTTTATTAAAATAATCATTTATGGGTGTTAATAGTTTCCTTTATCATGATTATTTCAGTTATGTAGTTTTGGTATATGTACCACGTTCATGGATCCATTATCTATATATTGTTAAAAATTATATAATTATCATAAATATTTAATATATATATATATATATATATAATTATAGTTATACTTAAAGTGTATATATTGAAAAATGGATTATACTAGATTTTGGGTTGTAGGTACGCATGAACGATGTTTTTATTTTTTGATGGATAGAATGAAAGAAAGGTAAATATTAATTCACCCAACCAGAATTATTATCAAATAATATATATGATATATATTCATTAAATCAATCCTTATTACTATCCAAGTAAACATTAAATGAAAAAAAACAATTACATCGTTTCCCGAGGTGGTAGTCCGCCCTACATATGAATGCTGGTTTCATTTCCCATTTGATGGATAAGGGGATGGATATAGGTTAAGATATTTAAATGATACCATCAAATTATATTTAAGATACTGATTCTATTATATCATCATGGTTAAATAACATTTTAAGGGGTGGGAGAAGAAATAATTTTAAAGATACCAGGTAATACGATTACCTCTTCTTCAAAATATCTCATTAAGATCTCCTATTAAGGATTCCAAGGATAGTATTTTAGGGATAAAATAACCTCTAGAATATGGATAAAAATTTATTAAATAGATTTTTATAGGGTTTTATTGATATAGACATCTCATAATGTGTGAATAAGTAAGGTGATGTGGTTCCCTTTTATAATTGTGGTGATGGGAACTTTCAGAATTTCATAAAAGATTAAATTATAATCAAATAATTTTCAAGAAAAATCTTTAAAAATTGACATATAATTAAATATAATTTTTTCTATTTTTTAATACCCTTAACTAATAGAATTTGGATAGGTTTAATTGGTATTTTAAACATTATCTTTTGGTTTAACACCATAGTTAACCCATTTTAACCTTAACCATGGTAACAAATTTCTCCAAACTAAATGGGTTATAAATTTAGATAAAAGGAAAATATTGACTCATAAATTAAAAATTGATGAAGTTTTAGACCATACACAATCCTAATTTTTATATTTAAATATTTTTATATTTTTTAAATAATTTAATAAAATATTATTACTATAAAAAATCATTAATGCAAATTTTGAAAATATTAATTTAATTTGAATTTAAAGAAACCAAGAAAAAAATGAAATTAAAATATAATACTTTTATATATAAAAAATATGTTAAATCAATAAAAAAAACTCGTGGAACACTATAAATCACACGTGTTATATTACTTTTAATATTTTTAACATATTTTATTTGATATTTTTTATTAATTGAATAAATACATTATTAAAGTTTCCTAATAATTTAAGATAATTATTGAATCACTATAAATTAGAAATAAATTTTAATCATGAATATAATTTCATTATTACAAAAATTATCATTAATATTCATTCACCACTTGATTTTGTACCTATGTGAACACATAAGATCTATTTAAAACTAAGAGAGTGACATTTTGTAACTTTATTAAATTTAAACAGTATTGAGGTTATTTAATGGAAAAGTGTCCCTTAAATAATTAAAATTTGTCCTTATATTGATAATGGTTGACTCCAATTCATCCTATAAAAATTAATCTATAGAATGGTGACCTTAACACTTAGTTTTAATTTCGAGTAACCCTATTTTCCCTTTACCGAGGTGATTTTTTTACCACATTTACTATGCATATTGACCAAAAATGAAAGGGGAATATTTACCAAATTTGAACCTAATAATTAAAAATAATAAATACATTTCTCAAGATTCAATTTATATAATTTTTATAAATTAATTTTAAAATAAGTACTCAAAACACGATGAAAACCTCTTTTTATAGAAATTTAGTTTTAAGCATAAAACTAGATTTATTCTTATACTACACCTAAAAAATGTTGGATTAATGTTCAAAATTTTTATTGAATATATAATATATAAATTTAATTAAAATATTTCACAAATAGTGATAAATATTATTTATTAAGGTAAAATCACATTGTGCACATAAAAAATAGTATTTCTGAAAAATATATTTTTACGTTTAAGAATGTTTCTATACTAAACTCAACAAAAAATTGATTCCAATGAAGATATTTGGAGTATAATAATATTATAGGACTAATTTTAATTTTAAATCATTATAAAATAAAATATACCTTTGTAAATTCTTGAAATTAAAATACAATTTTCAATAAAAATTAGTATTGTTCACTATTCACTGAAAAATAACACTTTTCGAAAAATTATCAAAAATTCATCCTAACATAATTTTGAACTTTTGAATTCAAAAATGATATCCATTTTATCAAATGTAATTTATAATAATTACTTAAATTAATTATAATATTTTTTCACACATCGTAATAAAATTCATTTTTGAAGGAAACATATTTTTGCTGAATAAAATGAATTTACTTAAAAAAATATGTATTTATTTTAAAAGAATTAATCAATACATTTTTATTGAGAATTTCTATTTTATATATTTTATAATTCATTTAATCATATCTATACTCACTAATTCAATGACTATGTGATAATGGACATAAAAAATATATTCTATATTTCATTTAAGCTCGGTTTTGTGTGTGGTGTAGGATATTAAAAAAAGTTATGTCTTAAAAAATCACATTGTTACATTTTAACCCCTTTAATAAACTGTTCCCTTTAAATTTTAACATGTTATTAGTAATAAAGGGTTCAATATTTGAATGTTTTTATTATAAAGTGACATCATAAAGAGGCTTAAAAAACATACCCCTGAAAAGTTGGAGGAGAAAATATGAGGGCCATGTGGAATAACACATAAATGGGTTCTGAAATAGAAGAAAATTCGTGGGAAGAGAAAATATTGGCATGGATAAGAAATATAATTCCCAAAAACTAGATATTTATAGATAACATGGTTAAGAGAACTTTAATGATCATAAAGCCATGAATTATTGACGAGTTAACAATCTATCAATTAATTATAATTTATGGTTATAGGAAATTTTTTTGGTCATAAGAAACATTTTCTATAGTCTATAAATTACTTTAACATCTAGGTTAAGAACATAAGAAAACACACTTTCATGAAAAGTATAATTTCATCCATTAATCAATTTCTACCACAATCTAATATGTTTATCCAAACAAAGCGTATTTGTGATATACTTTTCATAACTGAAGAACTAATATACAATTATAACAGATAAAAAAATATCAAGATATTACTGTGTCATTAGGCATTTACCAAAAAAAATGGTTATCACAAGGTATGATAATTCCCAAAATGAATAAACCTTGAAATAATACAATTAACCCCAAAATTTCTTATATTAAAAAAAATATTTCACTATGATCAATTCATAAAAAAATTTACATCACAAATAAACTCAATAAACACAACATTGATGTATGTTTTTCCCTCAAAGGCGATCTCATATATTTTTTCAACCATCTCTGAAAATTTAATTGAATTCTTCCTAATTAATTTGTCATGCTAAATAACATGTTAAATCTAAAGGTTATATATAACTCAAACTAATAAAAGTCCCCCAAAATATTATTAATTACCTTGATAAATCAATATATAGTCTTGTAATGTAGTGAACTTCACCAAAATATCAGGAATCAAATTTATATACTAACTTAAAATGTAATCCTTAGCTTGACCATTGATATATTCTAAAATATCACCTTGTCAATGAATCGCTTTTCAAAAATCAAGATTATCTATACCCCACTATCAAATATACCAAAATTAATTTAAAATTAAATCATATACAAACCCAAAGGGTTATTTAAACCTTAAAATCATGTTCTTTCTAAAACCCAGTAAATGTTTCAAATTAACCTATAATCTCATCTCTTAAATCCTCAATAGGGGTTATCAATGCCATTTAATTTATGATCAACCTTAAACCCATGATAATATCCCAAAATCTTAAGTTAAATTCATGTGAAAACATATATGATTCTATAAATTAAAACAATATTTATTCCCAAAATATTTTCATAGAATATTTATTATATTTTATAAATCATAAAATGAAATAAACATCATCAAATATGTCATAAATCAATTTTTATCAACTAATAAATTTCAAGGTCGTCGATACTATCCAATAAATATCAATCATCTATTTATCCCAACTAAAAATTAATACTTTTCTTAGTTATTGTTACCATTCCTCATATGTTTTCAAATACTATAATGGAGAAATACTTAGATGTTTCAGTATTTTTATATCCAAAATATCATTGATATAAAACTTAAAAAAAACAATTCCCAAATCCTAATACATAAAACATTAATCCTTTCACTTTTTTCAATTGGAATAATATATGTACTTCCTTGGTCTATGATTTATCATTTTTAAGAGTGCATTATCTTGAATATTTCTCAAGTTCACTACATATAAGACCAAAATCTATGAATGATACCTTAGAATTAACATCATATACCTCCATAAAACTATTTATTTTCCTCAGTAATTTATTGGTTTATACCATTATTTTTCACCCATAAAACATTTTAATTTTGTTTTGGGACATTCTTCTGGGTGTTTCTTTCCACATTATTAACACGAAAGAAATTGAGCCTTCATTCCTCCATGGTCCCCATCAACCAAACTCTTAGAAAATACATTCTTATCTTATTTGGTGAGTTCAAGAGTTCATTAAAGTACATATGGTTAATCATATATTGTGACAACTTATTTTGAATAAGCATAATATCATTCAATCACCTCATCATTCCCTTTGATTTCTCATAATCACCACATTATTCTTCCTAATCAGTGTTAAAACAATTACTCCTAGGTTCATCAATTGACTAATACCTAAAAGTATAGTGGTAACAAAAATAATCATTGTAAGAAACCACTTAAACCTGAAAAATCATTTAAATTATGTATAAATAAGATAATATTATTTCAATCTATGATTGTAAAGACCCATAAAATTCAAGGGAATTTTTTTTCTTAATTTTCTTGGGAATTTTACAAGAGCGCGGTTTCTGACGGCACCTGATTCTGAGGCCCGATGTGCCCAGAATCAATTTCCGAAGTTTGGCTCGGGTACGTTCAGTGAACGAATGAGTGAGAATTTCTAACTTTTGAAACGGTGCCCGGAATCTAATTCCAAGGGCACCGATGAACTCGCAACACCGATATTCTCTCAATGAGACCTTTTATGAGGTTGCGTTTTATGCGGGTTGAGAGTTAGTTTTGGGGGAAATAAAATGAAGTTAAATAAATCGTGGAAACACAATTTATTTTTATTCATGTTGGTTATTTCCTCCCAAAGGGAGTTAGAGGTGGGACCCACACCCACATAACCTCCCTTGAGAGGATTAAGTGTGGTGGGGCCCACACGAGCCCTAACTCTTCAACTCCCCATAAAATCCCCAATAACTCCACTCTATTTAATTTTGACAACTTGTATTATTAAATAAGATGAGTGACTTAATTTCAAACTTTTGAAATTCAAAGTGGTTTAGTTGTGTAAATAAAATAATCCTTAGTCTTATTTTATTTTGGTTAGTTCCTTTTTGCCACCTTGAGAAGTTTGGGAAGCTTTCTTCTTTTTCTTCAACCACGACGAAGAACTCGAAGAACACTTAGGCTCCAACGAAGAACGCCGTCACCATAAGAAGAGAAAGACGTGCCGTCTCTTCTCTTCTTCGCAGCCGGTGTGTTTCCGAAGATCGACGACGCCGCTTCTATCGATCTTCTTCTTGTGTCAACGAAAGGAGATGCCGCTTCCTCCCCGGGCTTTCTCCATCACCTTACGAAGCTTCTCCAGCGACATACCTCTTCGGACGTACCTCGACGTCACGGGAATCGACGTACGATTACTGCGACGCCCGAACACCGTGACGCTTGTCTTCCGCAGTTTGTTGACGTGCTCCGCTCTTGAAACCGAGGTAGGGGTTTTTTGTTATTTTATTAAATTTTTCCTTTCTTGATTCAAGCATGTCGAACTTTGTGGTTAATAGGCTAAAATGTTATCGTTAACGAGAGGGGGCCGGACCGCAAAAACACGGCCGGACCCCCCTCCTTTGTTCATGTTTTTTCCCTTGCAGATGGAATGGGATGGCATGGTGCCGTCGCACCACGCGGGAATCATACGGCAAGTTTTGCGCGGCGCCGTCGCGCCGCGCCGTGGAAAGAAATTCAAGAACGCGATGCCGTCGCGTCGCGTCGAAGGAAGCCAAGGACTCCGTGGCTGGAACAGGGCCGCGGAGGAGGGACGCGGTGCCGTCGCACCGCGCCGGACGACAAAGGCCGCGGCCGGTTCCGGGCCGCGGCGGAACAAGGTGACCGGCGGCCAGCCGGGCCGCCGGTGTCCGAAGCCGGAAGAGGACTGGCGTTTGCCGGTCCTGTTGAGAAGGAACCGGCCGGCCAGGTCGGGCCGGCCGGAATGGAGAAAATCGGGGGAAATAAATTCCCCCGGCCAGCAATCAACGACCCCCAATTATGAGGGGGGGCCGCGGTTACAAAGGGGGGCAGGCGCCCCCCGTTTTTTTCAACAGCTCGGCCGAAGGCCGAGCTGGCAGCGCGCCCAGCGCGCTGCGCTGAGCCGGACCGGTCTTCCAGGCCGGGCCGGGCCGGTTCGACCCTTTCTGGGGCGGGGCGACCCGGTTCGGGCCAGCCGGGGGGTCTCGGGCCGGGTCGGCCCGAGCCCGAAACCCCCGATACCGAACTGTTTGGGTTCAAATGCCCATAACTCGGGCTACAGACCTCCAAACGACGCACCGTCAGTGGAGATGCGATCCTTGGATCGAGACGGTCGTTTCGGTATATCAAACTCAAGGTTTCGGAATACTTTAAGTTCGGCCGGGTTGGTTCGTACACGAAACCAACCGGGCCCTCGGAGCGGAAACGCTCATATCTTGAGCTACGGACGTCTGATTGATGTGCCGTCAGCTTTGTTGAGTTCCTCTTAGTGAGACAGATCTTTTTTCATACTCTGCCTGAGGTTTGGACGCAGGTGGAGTACGATCGGGTTGGTTTTGGCTTAAAAACCAACCGGGCCCCTGGGACGAAAAAGCCAATAACTCTCAGACCGGGCGTCCGATTGATGCGCCGTCTGTTGCGGTGAGTTCCTGTTGACGGTACGGAACTTTTGGATACATCAACTCTAGAATTTGTGACAGTTGATGTATCAGCCTCTCGGCTCGTAGAGCAGACCCTCCCGAACGAGCTTGCTGTGTGCGGGAACCCAGGAGCTGGCTGCGACTGCTACTGTGACTGCGACGACGACTGTGCAGAGATCCTCAGTGGATTCGACGACGACGACTACAACACTCAGTGATCCTATGTGGATCAGTGCTACCGATCCTGTGTGGGTCCGATCCTGTGTGGGTCAGCGCTTAGCAGTCCTGTGTGAACCAGCGCCTACAGATCCTGTGTGGGTCCGATCCTATGTGGGTATTTGCGGGGGTTAGTACCTATCGATCCTTTGTGGGTCTGACGACTTAGATGGATCAGTGATCATCTCTATCGTCTTTCAAATAAGTATACCTGTGTGAGATGAATCTCGTTTACCTTCCTGTGTGGATTGTGTTGTGCTATCCTGTGTGGATTACGTTTTTCTTTCCTGTGTGGAATATGTATACTTTCCTGTGTGGACTGAGTTGTACTTGGGCTCGGAGGTTGGAGCGTATTGAAATGATGACTTAGGTATATGTATGGGCATATACCTAAGCAGTGTCGGTTGTTACTTTGTGATTGTATCTTTTCTTTTTGGTTTATCCTATGTGGATTTTGGGAGACCTTCGGGGGTCTCGGGGTCCCTACTGAGTAGCTTATACTCACCCCTGCACGGGCTATGCCCGCACTACATTGTGTTGGTTGCAGACGACGGACAGCGTTGATCATGGTTGAGGCGTGCAGAGCAGGACGGTACCTGGAGGTGGACCACTGGGTGGGACGTACTCGGAGTGGACGGCGGGACCCGAGGAGCAGTGGAGCGATCTGTACCCACCCTTCAGGTGGGATCTCCAGTGGACAGCTCGGTGTAGCGGCTTTTAATTTACAGTTGCTGTTTTCCCTTTCAAGTTGTACTTTACTTTCAGTTTGGGTTTGTATACTGGCCCATTTACTTTTCCGCATTTGCAGTTGTACTCTGTTTTTACTTAGTGTTTACTTTTCTGCTTGCTTACTCTGTGGTACTTGTTTACTTTAAAAAGGCAATGCCTTCCCTTTTTACCGGGATTTACGCCTTGGTGCTAGTCTCCAGCCCCTGGCCTATGGAAGGCGGGCTTAGGGTAGTCACGACACGGGCCCCGAGGACGGGTCGTGACAAATTGGTATCAAAGGAGTTCGGTTCTACCGCGAACTCTGATCTTTTCTATGTGAAGCAATAATGTTTAGCGTATTGAGTGTGGTTTTCAGTCCAGGGAGTCCAGTGTTGGTGCGGCGGCCGACATATCCGTACACCAGGACCCTGACTTCTGATTTCCGACTTAATGCACGAAAACATTGATTGCGTGTGTGTTTCAAGTTTTCTTTGTGTTTACTTTATATCAGCTCACCAGGTATACTGTTATGACCGTGGCACACCTGTTTCCTTTTCAGTATGGCCCCACGACGGCAGCCAGCTAGGGTTCCGAGAGTCGAGTGTGACGACAGCCCACTGAGCGACGAGGCCTCGGTGCATGGCCCTTTGTCAGCAGTGGCACCGACGGTAGCACTACCCGCCGAGCCACCGATACTTCCAGCACCAGCCGCTGACGATGCACGTCACCTCAGTGCACTGCATGAGTTTCAGCGCCAGCGAACGCCCAGGTTTCGTGGGGAGACAGACCCCCAAGAAGCCGAGGAATGGCTGGAGGCAGTCGTACGAGTTTTTAGGCTAGTGAGGACACCAGCAGTCCTCATGGTGATCCTCGCGGTGAGCCTACTACACGCAGCAGTGGGCCGATGGTGGAGTTTGATGCTCCAGGTGCACGATGAGGCATCTCTACTTTGGACAGACTTTGAGAGCCTCTTTTGATCGGAGTTCGTCCCAGCCACCCTCCGTGCGGTGCGCATTCAGGAGCTTCTTCAGCTGCGGCATGGCAGCATGACGGTCGCTCAGTACTCGGCGAGATTTACCGATCTCTCGCGCTACTCGACCGACATGGTACGGGACCCATTCTTCCGGGCCCAGACCTTTGAGAAGGGATTGAGACATGAGATCAGGGCATCACTAATCTCCCTCAGCATACCGACTCAGACGGGAGTACTGGAGCGGGCCCTTTTGATCGAGAGCTTTCTTGCTGAGTCTACACCAGCGCCGAGACCCACTGCAGGGTGGCACGTAGCAGAGTCTTCTGCAGTAGGCAGTCGACGGATGACTCAGGGGTCCAGGAAGACCAGACCCTCAGGCAGACGACCTCAGGACACTGGCTCAGCAGTGTGGGGCACACAGGGCGGAGCCAGTCTTTCGAGAGGCAGACAATGCTATTCGTGCGGCGGGCAGGGCCACATGGCTCGTGACTGCCCGACCCGCCGTGCCGAGGAGCAGCAGACGGTTGAGGGACCACCGAGGCAGAGGCAGAGGGTCGACCATGGCGGTCCGCAGGGAGGAGGCGGATGAGGCAGAGGAGCTGGCCGAGCAGCAGGTGGTGGGCGACGCTTTGAGGCTCTACCACCACCACCACCAGGAGGTCCACCCTGACCACAGGGAGCTATCAGGTAGAGATAGGTACAACTCCAGGCAGCGGAGGCCTACGACCACGGCGCGATAGAGATGATTTGAGGTACTATCTGTGTCTATTACACCCTTGCTGCAGTACTTATAGAAACAGGAGCGAGTCACTCTTTCATAGCCGTTGCCCTTGTTCGGAGCTCGGAGATTCCGACAGAGCCGTTGGCTCGATCCTTACGGCTAGAGACTCCTACAGGAGCAGACTCGACGATTACGCACTGGTGCCGGCAGTGTGAGCTTACTCTAGGAGGTGAGAGCTTAGGCTGGGATCTTCTTGTAGCAGCGTCGAGGCCTTACGATGTCATCTTGGGCATGGATTGGTTATCTACGGTCCATGCACAGATTGATTGTTTTAGGTGCAAGGTGCGATGTGTACGCACCGATGGGAGCAGGTTCACCTTCACCGATGAGAAGGGAACCTTTGCAACACAGGAGGGACTCTCGCAGAGGAGGGGACAACCCATCACTCATCAGTTGGCTAGCCTCATCCTAGGAGCAGTTGACGTGCGAAGTCCTGGTTTTCCTGCAGTGGTGGATCAGTTTGCGGACGTTTTTCCCGACGACGTTCCAGGGTTACCTCCTCGCAGAGAGGTAGAATTTTATATTGACCTGTACCCCGGGACAACCCCGATATCAAATCCATCATATCAGATGGCCCTCTTCGAGATTCGAGAGCTATGGGTACAGTTGGAGGACTTGCAGGTCAAGGGGTTTATCCGACCCAGTGTTTCACCCTGGGCTTCTCCGATTTTGTTCGCCAAGAAGGCGGACGGGAGCTTGCGACTTTGTGTTGAATATCGTCGCCTGAACTAGGTGACAGTGATGAACAACTATCCTCTACCGAGGATTGATGACCTCTTTGATCAGCTCAAGGGAGCACGATGGTTCTCGAAGATAGACCTCAGGTCAGGCTATCATCAGCTCAGAGTTAGAGACGAGGACGTGCAGAAGACGGCCTTCAGATGTCGGTATGGCCACTATGAGTTCTTGGTTATGACTTTCAGTGTAACCAATGCTCCAATAGTGTTCATGGCCCTCATGAACAGGATCTTTCAGCCATACCTCGATCGATTTGTCGTGGTCTTCATCGACGACATTTTGATCTACTCGACGACTGAGGAGGAGCACGCCTACCACTTACGGGTTGTACTAGACACACTCCGAGAGCACCAGCTTTATGGAAAACTCTCGAAGTGCCAGTTCTGGATACGTGAGGTCCACTTCTTGGGACACGCCATCTCTAAGGCGGGAGTTGCAGTGGATCCTGTGAAGATCGAGGCAGTGTTAGCTTGGGAGCCACCCAGGAGCGTGACGGAGGTGCATAGTTTCTTGGGACTAGCTGGATAATATCGGAGATTCGTTCCAGACTTCTCTAGGGTTGCGGCACCACTCTCAGCTTTGACGAAGAAGGGGAGACCCTTTGTGTGGTCAGACAGATGTCAGCAGAGCTTCCAGGAGCTGAGACAGAGATTGACCAGCGCACCTATCTTGAGGTTGCCTGAGGAGGGAGTAGGGTACGTAGTCTACTGCGATGCATCAGGGACCGGAATTGGTTGTGTTCTGATGCATGAGAGGGCAATGATCGCCTATGGATCATGTCAGTTGAGGCCGCATGAGTAGAACTACGCTACCCATGACTTGGAGTTAGCAGCAGTGGTCTTCGCTCTGAAGACATGGTGACACTATCTGATGGGCGAGCATTTTACAGTATTTTCTGATCATCAGAGTCTCAGGTATATCTTCTCGCAGAAGGACCTGAACCTGATACAGCGGTGATGGCTCGAGTTCCTCCTGGACTATGACTTTGAGATGGTCTATACTCCTAGGAAGGGGAACGTAGTAGCCGATGCCCTCAAGAGGAGGACTGGCATTCAGCTACTTGAGGAGGCGACGGAGCAGCTAGCCTATTTGCAGATATCCTTCGTGGATAGAGATGGAGCAGCCTTCCTTCAGTCTCTCACAGTCACTCCTCCACTTCTACAGCGGGTCAGAGAGGCACAGCGTGGGGACGTTGACTGTGAGACGCGGCGGGCACAGATATCCTCAGGACAGGTACCTGATGGTTTCTCCTTTGGAGAAGAGCACGGCATTCTTTTCAGAGGACGTACCATGGTACCAGTTGCTTTACGGGAGGAGGTGCTGAGAGAGTTTCACACTTCTCCCTTGGAGGTACATCCTGGAGTGGCGAAGATGTATCAGGATCTCCGACGACAGCACTGGTGGCCGGGCATGAAGAAGGTTGTGGGAGAGTTCATTTCTCGATGCCTCACCTGCCAGTAGGTGAAGGCAGAGCATCAGGTACCAGCAGGCTTGGTACAACCCTTGGAGGTTCCGGAGTGGAAGTGGGACGACATATCTATGGACTTCGTGACTGGACTTCCACGCACTTCCAGAGGTCACGACTCCATCTGGGTGATTGTCGACCGACTCACCAAGTCGGCTCAATTCTTACCCATCAGAGAGAAGGGCTCAGTGGAGAGCTTGGGACATATTTACGTTCAGGAGATTGTGCAGCTTCACGGTGTGCCATCTTCTATCGTCTCCGATCGAGATGCTCGTTTTACTTCCCGGCTATGGAAGGGATTGCAGGAGGCGTTCGGAACGCATCTACGTCTGAGAACAGCCTTTAACACTCAGACAAATGGTCAGACGGAGAGGACCATTTAGACACTCGAGGACATGCTCCACGCATGTGTCATCGACTTTGGTCATAGCTGGGAGGACCACCTACCCTTGGTGGAGTTTTCATACAACAACAGTTACCACTCCACCATCGGGATGGCACCGTACGAGGTATTGTACGGCTGACCTTGTAGATCTCCTTTGTGCTGGACAAACACTGGGGAGTCAGCACTTGTGGGACCGGAGATGGTCCAGGCCACGACAGAGAAGGTCTATGTCATCCAGGAGCGGATGAGGACAGCTCAGAGCCGACAGAAGTCATACGCTGACAGGAGGCGGAGGCCACTTGAGTTCGAGGATGGCGACCACGTCTTCTTGTGGGTCTCACCTCGACGTAATATACGGAGATTTGGCCGAGGCGGAAAGTTATCTCCGCGCTTCATAGGACCCTTCTAGGTCCTCAACAGGATTGGAGAGGTGGCTTATCGCCTAGCTCTACCACCTCAATTGCACCGGGTACACGACGTCTTCTACGTGTCTCAGCTGAGGAGATACGTGCACGAACCGACGCACATCATTGACCATGGGGAGCTTGACGTTGATGATGGGGCGACTTTTACGGAGTTCCCGGTGGAGATCGAGGATCGACAGGAGCGGGTCCTACGTGGACGGTTGATTCCTCTAGTGCGCATCAGATGGAAGCACGGGAATCTCCAGGAGAGCACTTGGGAGCGGGAGGCTCAGATGCGTGCTCAGTACCCTCATTTGTTTCCCTAGTTTTGATGTATCTTTACGGGGACGTAAATCCCTGAGGTGGGAGTAATTTAAAGACCCGTAAAATTCAAGGGAAGTTTTTTTCTTAATTTTCTTGGGAATTTTACAAGAGCGCGGTTTCTGACGGCACCTGATTCCGAGGCCTGGTGTGCCCAGAATCAATTTCCGAAGTTTGGCTCGGGTACGTTCAGTGAACGAACGAGCGGGAATTTCTAACTTTTGAACCGGTGCCCGGAATCAAATTCTGAGGGCACCGATGAACTCGCAACACCGATATTCGCTTAAGGAGACCTTTTCTGAGGTTGCATTTTATGCGGGTTGAGAGTTAGTTTTGGGAGAAATAAAATGAAGTTAAATAAATTGTGGAAATACAATTTATTTTTATTCATGTTGGTTATTTCCTCCCAAAGGGAGTTAGAGGTGGGACCCACACCCACATAACCTCCCTTGAGAGGATTAAGTGTGGTGGGGCCCACACGAGCCCTAACCCTTCAACTCCCCATAAACTCCCCAATAACTCCACTCTATTTAATTTTGACAACTTGTATTATTAAATAAGATGAGTGACTTAATTTCAAACTTTTGAAATTCAAAGTGGTTTAGTTGTGTAAATAAAATAAGCCTTAGTCTTATTTTATTTTGGTTAGTTCCTTTTTTCCACCTTGAGAAGTTTGGGAAGATTTCTTCTTCTTCTTCAACCACGACGAAGAACTCGAAAAACACTTAGGCTCCGACGAAGAACGTCGTCACCATAAGAAGAGAAAGACGTGTCGTCTCTTCTCTTCTTCGCAGCCGATGTGTTTCCGAAGATCGGCGACACCGCTTCTATCGATCTTCTTCCCGTGTCAACGAAAGGAGACGCCACTTCCTCCTCGGGCTTTCTCCATCACCTTACGAAGCTTCTCTAATGACGTACCTCTTCGGACGCACCTCGACGTCAACGGAATCGACGTACGATTACCGCGACGCCCGACCTCCGCGACGCTTGTCTTCCGCGGTTTGTTGACGTGCTCTGCTCTTGAAACCTAGGTAGGGGTTTTTTGTTATATTATTAAATTTTTCCATTCTTGATTCAAGCTTTTCGAACTTTGTGGTTAATCGGCTAAAATGTTATCGTTAACGAGAGGGGGCCGGACCGCACAAACACGGACGAACGCCCCTCCTTTGTTTATGTTTGTTCCCTTGCGGATGGAACGGGATGGCATGGTGCCGTCACACCACGCGGGAATCATACGGCAAGTTTTGCACTGCGCCGTCGCGCCGCGCCGTGGAAAGAAATTCAAGAACGCGACGCCGTCGCGTCACGTCGAAGGAAGCCGAGGACGCCGCGAATGGAATGGGGCCGCGGCGGAGGGACGCGGTGCCGTCGCACCACGCCGGACGACAAAGGCCGTGGCCGGTTTCGGGCCGCGGCGGAACAAGGTGACCGGCGGCCAGCCGGGCTGCCGGTGTCGGAAGCCGGAAGAGGACCGACCTTTACCGGTCCTGTTGAGAAGGAACCTGCTGGCCAGGTCGGGCCGGCCGGAATGGAGAAAACCGAGGGAAATAAATTCCCCCGACCAGCAATCAACGAACCCCCATTATGAGGGGGGGCTGCGGTTAGACAGGCGGGGCAGGTGCCCCCCGTTTTTTTCAACAGCTCGGCCGAAGGCCGAGCTGGCAGCGCGCCCAGCGCGCTGCGCTGAGCCGGACCGGTGCCTGGCCAGTCTGCCAGGCCGGGCCGAGCCCAGCCGGGCCGGTCCGGGATGGGCAATTCCGGGCCGGGTCGACCCTGTCCGGGGCGGGTCGACCCGGTTCGGGCCAGCCGGGGGGCCTCGGGTCGGGTCGGCCTGGGCCCGACACCCCCGATACCGAACTGTTTGGGTTCAAATGCCCATAACTCGGGCTACGGACCTCCAAACGATGCGCCGTCAGCGGAGATGCGATCCTTGGATCGAGACGGTCGTTTCGGTATATCGCATACAAGGTTTCGGAATACTTTGAGTTCGGCCGGGTTGGTTCGTACACGAAACCAACTGGGCCCTCGGAGCGGAAACACTCATATCTTGAGTTACGGACTTCCGATTGACGTGCCGTCAGCTTTGTTGAGTTCCTCTTAGTGAGACGGATATTTTGGAATACTCCGCCCGAGGTTTGAACGCAGGTGGAGTACGGTCGGGTTGGTTTTGCCTTAAAAACCAACCGGGCCCCTGGGACGAAAAAGCCAATAACTCTCAGACCGGGCGTCCGATTGACGCGCCGTCTGTTGCGTTGAGTTCCTGTTGACGGTACGGAACATTTGGATACATCAACTCTAGACTTTGTGACAGTTTATGTATCAGCCTCTCGGCTCGTGGAGCGGACCCTCCCGAACGAGTTTGCTGTGTGCGAGAACCCTAGAGCTGGCTGCGACTACTACTGTGACTGCGACGATGACTGTGCAGAGATCCTCAGTGGATTCGACGACGACGACTACAGCACTCAGCGATCCTGTGTGGATCAGTGCTACCGATCCTGTATGGGTCCGATCCTGTGTGGGTCAGCGCTCAGCGGTCCTGTGTGAACCAGCGCCTACAGATCCTGTGTGGGTCCGATCCTGTGTGGGTCTTTGCGGGGGTTAGTACCTATCGATCCTTTGTGGGTCTGACGACTTAGATGGATCAGTGATCATCTCTATGGTCTTTCAAAGAAGTATACCTGTGTGAGATGAATCATGTTTACCTTCCTGTGTGGATTGTGTTGTGCTATCCTGTGTGGATTACGTTTTGCTTTCCTGTGTGGAATACGTATACTTTCCTGTGTGGACTGAGTTGTACTTGGGCTCGGAGGTTGGAGCGTATTGAAATGATGACTTAGGTATATGTATGGGCATATACCTAAGCAGTGTCGGTTGTTACTTCGTGATCGTATCTTTCCTTTGTGGTTTATCCTATGTGTATTTTGGGAGACCTTCGGGGGTCTTGGGGTCCCTACTGAGTAGCTTATACTCACCCCTTCACGGGCTATGCCCGCACTACGTTATGTTGGTTGCAGACGACGAACAACGTTGATCGTGGTTGAGGCGTGCAGAGCAGGACGGTACCTGGAGGTGGACCACTGGGCGTGACGTACTCGGAGCGGACGGCGGGACCCGAGGAGCAGTGGAGCTATCTGTACCCACCCTTCAGGTGGGATCTCCGGTGGACAGCTCGGTGTAGCGGCTTTTACTTTACAATTGCTGTTTTCCCTTTCGAGTTGTACTTTACTTTCAGTTTGGGTTTGTATACTGGCCCATTTACTTTTCCGCACTTACAGTTGTACTCTGTTTTTACTTAGTTTTTACTTTTTCGCTTTCTTACTCTGTGGTGCTTGTTTACTTTACAAAGGCAATGCCTTCCCTTTTTACCGGGATTTAAGCCTTGGTGCTAGTCGCTAGCCCCTGGCCTATGGAAGGCGGGCTTGAGGTAGTCACGGCACGGGCCCCGAGGACGGGTCGTGACAATGATACCTTATGTCTAACATAGGTCATTCAACATCATTTCCAAAACATTAAGATATTATCCAATGTGTATACAAAGCATTAGGGTTTTCACTAAAGTTCTAAAATTCTAATATCTAATTAATAACTAAACCCCTCTTTGATACCAACTATAGTGACTCGAACTTTTCATACGTACCTATCAAATATTTTTAGATAAATAATTAATACATAAAATTATGATCTAAAACACAACTATGAATTTTTAGTCATTTAAGAAAATTTGGAACATAAATTATAGGTTCATAAAATATCTGCATCATCTCTCACTTAGTTATCCATAACTAGATCCCTTCTTATAAAAATTACACTTACAATTTTTTTCGTACCTTGGGGAAAAGAGAATGTAATAAAGGGTGATCTTGGATACCCATTAAGGGTAAAAATGGAGAGATAAATATAACATGAGCATAAGGGTATAAGAATGTGATAATATCATTTTAAAACCATACTTTTCACATCAATTATATTAATCCTATGTCATGGAGAAAATTTTGGTAGTTTATAAGACATGAATCATAAAGTAATCAAATAACTTGAGCTATGAGAGCATAAAATAGGCATAAGACATAAGTTTTTGGAATATACATAAGCATAGAAAATAATTTCCATAGTATTGAAGTCTCACCGCAAAGACTATCATAGTGGATTGAGTTCACTCCCCAAAAAATCATAGTCACAATGGATCACTCCCAAGAATATCGCAGTGGACATAGTCCCTTACTGAACTAGGTTCACCCACCATTTGAGTCCTATTTATCTCAGGAGATATATATCTTTACCCAATGAATTATAGGGATATATATTTCTAGGTTCAACCATTACATAATGAAAATCATACATATGTGTGGCATAAAATCATTTAATATTCATCACATATTAACCCATGAAAATAAATATGTTTCATAAATATTTCATTATGGTATAACCAATAGAAAATAAATGGGTTTCATAAACATTTCAACAATTCATTATATCATAACTCTTGGAAAATGAATGGGATAAATAAAACTATTTTCATAATAATCATAAACCATCCATAGAAATAATAAGGATAGTATCATTGGATCATATCCCCAGTAAATGGTAGGAAATATCAATGGATTTCATTTTAGATTTAAAATACTTTTAAAGACCATTCAAAACATTTCATTGGGAAAATATCTATTGAGTCAAAAGTTTCCTTATGACTTTTTCATACCTTTTTGTTTTGGAAATCACAAACACCTTTTCCTTAACAAAATTTATTTTTTTAAGAAACATTATGTTTGTTATAATTATATTTCATTCTTTAAGAAACTTTATTTTCGTTAGACTTATATTTATTTATTTAAGAATATTTATGTTTGTTATAATTATATTCAAAAATATCTTTTGTTATAAATTCTAGCTAAATCTAACATAGTTTTCATCAAGGCCGATTATATTCTATAATAAAATGAAAAATAGGATACATAAGCATATAGTCAGAATTAACATTTCCAAGATTCCGAGTCACTCAGAAAAAATGATTCCAAATCTATGCATTTCTTATATTTCTAATCACTTAGAAAACATGATTCCAAATTAGCTCATTTCTTAGATTATAAATCGTGCAGAAAAATTGATTCCAAATCAGCAAATTTCATAGATTCAAAATCTCTCTGAAAATCTTATTCTGAATCAGCAGATTTCTTATATTAAGAATCACTGATAAAAAATGAATCCAAATCATGGAATTTCTTATATTCCAAATCGCTCAGAAAAACTGATTCTGAATTACCTCATTTCATAGATTTCATATCACTTAGAAAGACCGATTCCAAATCATTTTATTTCCTAAATTACAATTCTCAATAATTTCTATATCTGATTCTTATCTTAATTAGGATCTGATTTCATATATTTCTTAATGTTTTAATCAATTTATTAAAGTTACAATATTTCATTAATATTATGTTTTATATATTTCTTAAAGATTATGTATTTCCTTAATGTTATTCTTTCATAACTTTCTTCGTGGTCATATATTTTATTTATTCTATGATTTCATAACTTTCTTTAAGTTTATATATTTCATTAATGTTATGATTTTATAAATTTCTTAAAGTTACCCTATTTTATTAATGTAATATTTCATACATTAATATTATTACATATTATTGCAAAGCTAATGTTACTTGTGATAGTTATTTTTCTACACTAAATGGTGTCATTGTTTCAGTTACAATATGATAGTTATGAATGCCACCTGTCCAAGTTCGTCTGAGATATCTGGGAAAATTTGACTGTTGGAGGAAAATGTGACCATTTGAGATATCTTCTATAAATACCCAATCATTTGAACATTTTTATTTCTATGAAATTTTGGGATAATTGACGCTCTATGAGATCTCTACCAGATTTTATTTTTGTGAAAGCCTTGAAGAGTTTAAGTTTTGAACAACTTGTTCCACATACTTAAAACTTCAACAGGAATTGTTTGCTTTATGAAATTCCAATTATGTCTGTATACAATCAAGGACCTCCAAGATGAAGGAAGAAAAAGGTTATGATTACCTATTTAATTGAGGGATTCCATGTTAAAGGATGAAAAAGGCACTAATAACCTTAAAGATCGAGGGCTTGCGAGGATAGTAAGATAGATATAGATCTTTATATCACAGGATTATCATAGTGTGGGAAAGACATAATTTCTTAAAAGTATAAATCTAGGGACCTTTATCCAAGGTTGTTAGATACCATTCTATTTGTGTTAAACAATTTCATTGCACTTGTATTACATGTTTAATTAAAAGTTCTTTAAATTCCGTTTCATTTTTGTTAAAGATAGAAAGTGAAACTTTCTTACACATTCTCTGTTGTTTTAACTCTGATTCTAGTTTCTATATGCTTTAAGGTAGAATCTTACTGAAGTATACCTATGTTATTATTTCTTTATAATATCTTTTTAATTAGACCTTGGGCCCTTTCGATCTCTTTTCTTGAGATAATAGAGGGTATTTTAAATCTTGTTTATTTAACTTTGTCAGAAAAAGTTTCCTTAAGGTTAAAAAAAGTGTTTAAACTTAAAATTCACCCCTCTTGTAATTGAGTATCTACATCTCATATTTTGATCCTATTATATCCATTTTTATTTGAATTTAAATATTTAAAATATATAAATAACCAAATATTAAGGAAAACAATTTCATTAAAAATATCCTTGAAAATTTATGAAGGAATCTTTAAATCATTAATTGGTCATGATAGTGGGATATTTTGTTCACATCATATACGCTAAAAGAAAACATTTATTTCACACTTTTGTAAAATTTAAAAAAGTACCTCATTTAGAAAATGAAAAAAATATTACTTTTAATTTTTTTAAAATTTAAATAATTGATAAAAATAAATTTAAATAATCATGGGGAAATATTATAAACATTATGGATTATTTGGAAAACATGGATATCGATGAAAAATGATCTTCAACCAAAGATTGAAATATAGTCGATTTTTCCATAAAAATACTCTCTCAGTATCTTGAGTAAATATAAAAATGAAAATTTAAGGAAACCATGTATTATTAATAAATAACCAAAGGGTAATAAATTATCATGAGTTTTTGAAGAGGTAAAACATAATATTTTATCATTGGAAACATAATCCTAAATAATCCCGAAAAATAATGAGATTGTAACATAAACCCATCACTGCTTAGGTAACATTTTCATAATAAGCCCGATGAAATTATAAAATAAAATGAAACTTTAAATATAATTAATATAAAGATAATAATGATATAACATGTCAAAATTAATTATATACACATCATAAAAGAATATAAGTTCATGACATATCTTATGTACCAATAGAAGATAAATTGAGATGATAAACCCTTAACCTGTGTTTCATGTGATTTGAAAGAACTATAAAATCCTTTATAATAAATTTAAATTTATTATTATTATATAAAATTATAATTTACTTATAATATCATATATGATCACATTATGGTCATGAAATGACCCAAGGGGGATCGCGCTATGAATTACTAAGCCTGCCCATATAGGCCATGGGATAACATCTAGCACCGAGTAAGCTATCACACACATGGGAGGTATGAGCCTACAGTACCTGTATGCACACACACACACCTCTATGTAATAGTGTAAAGACATATATAGAAACTGAAAACGAATTCATTCATAGATCTATCCCAAACAAAAGTACAATAGAAGTCCAAATAGAAAAAATATAGGGGCCCCCAAAAGAAAACTATACAAGTGTCCAACCAACTTAGTATGAGGTGATCAATATCAAATAAAACCTCTAAAAATATCATGTCCAAGTTCTGGTAAACACTCTGGTCGGTCTATCTCACCAAGATTTTCTTGCTCTGGGTCCTCCTAGGACTCCATAGAAAGGCCTGAGTCTTGAAAATGACACAATAAGTGTGAGAAAATCCCATGCAGGGGTGAGTATAAAGATACTCAGTAGGCACCCCAAATTACCCAAAAGAAAAGGGACTAACTGAAAGGCAATAGTCTGATCGACCCAACCGAGGGAACCCCAATGATAGAGATACTCTATCTTGAAGCCATCATCAATTACACATGACCAGTCAACTCAAAACCTAAGGCTTTTCATATAAGATGTGATAATACTGTATGGGATCCGAAAAACACACACATATATACTCATCTAATACTCCATGTCTCATGAGGTTCTGAACTCATAAACGATTATAGGTTCCTACTCGAGGAACTAAAAATCACTCATCCATGAGTACACACTCTATGAGCACAGTCATTCTAGATTATTCTCATCAAAGAGATACACTTCATCAGGTATAAACCATCCCTCCTTGATGGAACATCTGAGAGATACCACTCAATTGGGAGACACAAAGTCGATGGAATAACACTACCATCCCAAGGGGTATACATCCGAGATAAAACACTCATTGGATATCACTACTAAGAAAGTAATGTTGGAACTCAGTGGATTTCGATACTCAGATAGGGCATCCCTACCATGATTCACTAGAGGACATTTCTAACCCTACTGGAACAATGAGAGGCCTCATTCCTCTAAAAGTGGATCCCTCCTAGGATCCACTGGGGGACACTGTGAACCCAGTTTGGAAAAACAAAACCCAAAACTCCTTAGATAGATGATCACTCATAGGATCCACTAGGTGATTTTAAAAACCCAATCCGGTAACCCAAGGATCTCTATCAGATAAGGTATCACTACTAGGATCCGATTTGGGATACCACAACCCAATATTCCATCCTTGATATCATAACACTTTTATAGAGGACCCCCTCCCATGTAGTGTTAGTCATGATGATTCTACAAACCATATTTGGTATAAACTGCACCATAGGGGATCACACTCTCGACAATAAGAAAAAACCTACACAAACCATCTACTGATTAGGGGATCATATATCCGATGATGCCAAAACCCTACTAAAACTACCCAATGTATATGGGATTATACTCCCAAAAATAACACAAACCATACAAGGATATCCCACTATATGGGGGATCACCACCCATGTATTATTGGTCCTAATGATTCTTAGAGCCCGATATTGGGAAACAGTATGCTAGAGGATCCCACAACAGTGGCTCAGGAAGGATAATATAACTCTAACAATACAACAGAGGATCCTACCATGGACTCCCCAAAGGGATACTACAACTCTATCCATGATCATCTTATAAAGGTGATCATAATCATGTACTAAAGACATAATACCACACTAACCATATTAGGAATGATCCAAGGGAGCTCACACAATAACTTCTGGTCCAAACATTGTTAAACCAAGAAAATGACAACAACATCTCACCTCACATCTCTTAGAACCAAACCATTGAAACCCTTGCATTCTATGAAAAAGACTAGTAAGGATAGGATACTCACAGGCCTAATTTTGATCTTCGAATGAGGAGATATGCTGGGAAGAAAATCCCCTAAGAGTAGACTACACGATGTTTATGGGGGTCTACATGGCCTCTGACCCCACCCGAATAACTGACCGTGACCTCTAACCACACGCCTTGGCTGAGAATGTAGAACTACATGGAGTGTACCAGTAGTACACGGTGTGTCACACATCACCCCACCCCCATCCATATAATCCATTAAAATGGTTGACTATCAATGTCTCCCAAAAAACGTGTACCATCGGGTACACAGTGTGTACCACCAGGTTCATGACATGTCCCAACCACACGGCCCCTAGGCCGTTCCTCATGCCACATGACATGGGGTCACTACATGGTGTGTAACCCATGGTACATAGTGTGTTGTCCCCAAAACCCATATTCTCAAAACAATAAGAACACACAACATTTTCCTCCGGTCTATATGTTGTATAGACTGGAAAATCCATCGGAAATACCCCACGAGCCACTCGATTTGCCCTCGTTCACCTAAAAACACACATATCGACCCACAAGGGGTCTCTAGAAAGAGTCTAAGGGATATAAAACCATAAAAAATGTATAAACAAGGGGATTGGTACTTAAAAATCAAACCACATACCTCATGGAGAAACATCGAATCTTCAAGGACGAATTATCACTCAGAAACTGCTGCTGCTCGATTCAGGAGTGATCACCATCAAGATCGAAGATCAATGGCACCTTGTTTCCTCAATTCCTTCCTTGGGTCATCCAGCTAAATATAGGGGGAGTGGGGTGTGGGATCCTTCCATGCACACTACAGGGGGTGGGGAGAGTGTATTTTTTTAATTTTTATTAAAACAATAATCCCATTTAACTCCCCTCCAACACGCCTCTAAACCAGAACCCGGTACTGACAAAGTTAATATCACGCCTAGGGTAAACACAACGTTTTGAACTAAAATATGGTCTTAGAAATCTGATACAAGACTTCTATCAATTTTTATTCTATGTTCTTAATGAAACACACATGTGTGATAAAATATATATAATATTTTTAAAATCACTACTCCGATGCTCTTCGGGCCTTGATTTTTTATGTCGACTTTGTGCATGGATTTGGAAATATTCTTAGGAATATTTCAATTTCTTATAGGTAAAACCTAAGTCACTAAATACAATCCTACTTTAGGATTTTCATCCCTAAAAAGAGAAATCCTAGGCATATAGAAGGAAACTGAGCTCTCAACTGGGACTCCCACAACAACAAGATCACCAAGACCACCCTAAAGGCCACCTAGGGTTTTGATGCTAATTAAAATAAAAAAATCAGTGGGAAATAAAGGATTAACACTCCTAATTGAAGATCAAATATGCCAAAATCATGAAATAAAGCTGGAACATGTCTTTTTAGCTACGATAGTTGGAAAACAACAAGCACTATGTTTATCCGATTAGTAGTACACCACCTTGCTAACATGATAAAGAGATTAATGAAATCCTAATTCGAATAAACAAGTCAAAGGAAATCATCCACCACACCTCAATAATATCCTATTTGGGAAGAATTGACTCACTCAAACAGTTTTAAATCCTGTCTCAATAATGCATCTTAGTGGGAAATCATCCCTTATCCTTGTGAGACTGATTCCACATCATCCAAACCACACCCTACTCAAGCATCTCACATACAAAGATGACTCTAAATACGTGACGGTGCCAATGAACAAAAAAGAGCTTCCCAAGACCACACTATGAGTCTTACTAAACCCTTTATGAATAAAACCAATGCACAAACCCTCTCCGAATACACAAGTCAGAGAGAATCATCCACCAAACCTCGATATTATGCACTTTGGGAAGAACATAGTATCCCCCAAGGTTTTTCTCACATAATAAGAACAAATCTTGGTGGGGGATGAATCACTCTTCCTCAAGAATTCAAATCAATGTCAAACACCACCATCACTGGGTCTTAACGACATGTTGAACAAACCTCGAGAAAGAGGGGGAAAGAAAAGAGTACCATATAACAATTTTGATCAGTACTACTGTAGAAAGTAGAAAAAAATAGAGCATACCTCTCTCCATATTTAGAGCCATTGGGTTAAAGGTGTTTAAGGAATGTAGCTGTCGTTGTACCCATCCTCCCACTTCCTGAGCCTAGAATGGACCACCTAGGGGAGGTGGTGGAAACTCATACCACCTAACACCTCCTATTACTCCTCCCACTCCTACTCCATGTATGCAACCCTATAGACCTCTATGATCAAAAAGCCGCCTCTGCCAAGGTGGTCCATTGAACGACTCCCTGTCAATAGGAAAATGGGTCAAACAATCTCTAGCAAGATGTCCCTATCCACTACAAGCGTAACACCGCTTATCCTCTGGCTGACCTAAACCGACCTAAAAGCCATGAGCCTCTGACCCTCCATCCTAGGATCACCTCTGAAAATGTCGCGATCGCTCAGATCCATAATCCCACCATTACTTATAAACTACTAAACAAGCTACTAAGGTCTCATATCCGGTGTGACCAACACTAACAGTCAGATTCTGCTCAGCCAGAAAACTCTCCACCACCAGGGCCCACTCCAACACTCCAACATAAGTGGGAATGCACAACAACACCGCTGATGCCCTAATATCTCTATGAAAGCCCTGATCAAAGGTCTACGCTCTAAGAAAAGGATACAAAACAATATCTAGGGAGTAACAAGATAGGTCTCTGAACCCTATTTAGTACTTGGACATGGTCATGATATCCTTATGAAGCTATAGAAACTCCTAGATCCACTCTGACCTCAACATGGCTGGATAGAACTCCTCCCTCAAGAGCCACTCAAGATCTGCCCAAGTGAGCATCACCTCATCATTAGACCACATCACTAAAATTCATAATTTCCCTGCCAAACCATAAAAAATGATCACCTCTACGACCACCATCTGATCGGAAGGTGTCCTTACAAGGAAAAAAACATATGAAACTGCCTCAATCCAATCATCAGCTGCCTAGGGGTCTGGGTCACCTTGGAACCTTATAGGTCAATACCTATAGAACTAATACAGCGCACTCCACCTATGCACATCCTCGACCTACACTACCATAACAACCTGCTGGTCAATGGGTTGTAACCCAACTAGTTGACCACTTATAGGTCTAGATTTAGAACTAGTTCCCTGCACTGAAACCTAAAATTAAGAGGATCTCCACTAAAATACCACTTCAGAACCTTTTTTAGATGTCATTGTGGAGGAATCCTAAAATACAACCAAGAAACTAGATGATCAAGGAGTATATCTTTGGAGGTGACTCAAGAAGGATAAGAAAAACCCAAAACCCAGTTCTATATGATGCTTGTACCATTATTTCCCAATGACCAATGTCCTTATGTACCGAGTCAAAAAAGAAAGTTTTTAGAGTTCTCTTGATTGGATCCGTCGGCCACCAGACCAACATTTAAACCTATGGACTGAGAGACCAACTTGAAACATCTTAACACTATCACTATTCTACCCAAACCAAGATCATGGCACTATTTTCCCAAAGTGGAACCTGCTTAGATACCACACTGCCACAAACCGACCTAACCCAATGGGGCTCAAGTTGTGACTCCCCAAGATTGGCTTCATAGGCTAGGGGATAACATCTATCGTTGAGTAGGCTAGCACACACATGGGTGGCCTAAGACTATGGTACTTGTAAATACACATACACATACACATACATAAAACTATATATATATATAGAAAATGAAAATAAATTCATTCATAGATATATCCCAAACCAGAGTACAACAGAAGAAAAAAAAGGAAAATAAATGGCCCACCAAAAGAAAACTGTATAAGCATCCAAACTTCTCAGTAGAAGGGGATCACTGTTAAATACACCCACAAAAAAGATCCTTATACAAGGTCTGATGAACACCCCAGTCGGTCTAGATAACTAAGCTTCTCTTTCTCTGGGTCCTCCTAGGACTCCATCAAAAGGTTTATGGTTTTTACAAGACACAATATGTGAAATAAAATACAATGATAGGATGATTATAAAGACACTTAGTAGGTTCCCCAAATACCCAAAATAAAATGGAGTAACTAAAAGGAAACAATCAATTCGAACCAGCTGAGGGAACCCTAATGAGATAGAAAATCCATCTCGAAACCATCCTTAGCTACACTTGACTGGTCATCTCAAACCCCAAGGAATGCCATCCAAGATGTAAAAAATTCACATTGAATCCCAAAAAACACCTAAACATACTCACCTCCTATTACAAGTCTCATGAGGTTCTGACCTCATAGCTAGAGACATGTTTCTACTTGAGGAACTAAAGCAATACTTGACCTGGAGCACCCAATACATGAGCCCAATCATCCCAAATGGATCTCATCTAAGAGATAAACTCCATCATGTACGGACCAGCCTTCCCTGATGGCACATCCAAGTGATTCCACTCAATCGGGAAACACAAAGTAGATGGCAAAACACTACTATTGAAAGGGGCATACATCTAAGAGAACATGCTCATCATATATCGCCACTAAACAAGACATAAAGGAACTCAATGAATCTCGATACTTAGATAGAGGATACAACCCAAGATTCACTGAGGAATAATAAGAACCCTACTGGAACCATGAAAGGCCTCATTCCTCAGAAAGGGGATCCCCCCACAGGATCTATTGGGGGACACTACATAACTAGTCTAGAAAATTGAAACTCAAAAATCCTTGGATAGGGGATCACTCATAGGATCCTTTAAGGGATAAAAAAAACCCATATGATAACCCAAGGATCTCTCTCAGATAGGGGATCACTCCTAGTATCTGATGTGGTATATCACATCCCAATCTAAATTCATAGATACCACAAAACTTAGATAGAGGATCACTTCTCATGTAGTATTGGTCATGGAAATTCCACAAACCCCATCTATTATAAACTGTGTTTCATGGGATAATGTACCCAATGTTACCAAAAAACCTATATAAACCATATGTGAGTAGGGGATCATATATCTGATGACACCACAACCCTACTAAAACTACCCACTACATAGGGGATCATACTCCCAATGATAGAAAAAACCTTACAATGATATCCTGCTAGATATTGGATCACTACCCATGTAGTGTTGGTCCTGATGATTCTGAGAACCCAATCTAGGGAAATGATATGCCAGAGGATCCTAACCCAACCACTATAGAGGGACACTACAGCTGTAACAATACGATAGTGGACCCTACCCTAGAATCTCTAGAGGAATAATACAACTCTATCCATTATCATCATATAAATGGGATCAATATCCTATACTGAGGATGTAATACCACACAAACCCTCTTAGGAATGAACCAAGGGAGATCACTCAACCACTGCAGGTCCAAACGATTCTAAACCAAGATATACACAACATTGACTCACCACATATCTCCTAAGACCAAACTATAGCCACCATAGCATTATATGTGAAAAAATGATTAGTATATTCTATTCATAGGGCTGATTCCGATATCATAAGGAGGAGATACGTTGGGTGTAAAATCATTGAAGAGGAGACTACATGGCTTCAATGGGGGTCTATATGGTGTGTGACCGTACTTGAACACCCGACCATTTCCCCCACCTGCACAGCTTGGCTGAGAATGTGGAACTATATGGTGTGTACTAATGGTACACGATATGTCACACCTCAACTAGCCCCTGGACTCGTAATCCCTTCACACAACTCGCTTGTCATGTCTCCCACATGCCATGTACCACCGCGTACACAACGTGTCCCAACTACAAGACCCCTTGGAAATGATTAAGGCCACATAACATGGGGTCACTACATGGAATATAACCAAAGGTACATGGCCTGTAGTCCTCAAAACCCATCTACACTAAATAAGAAGAACGCACGACAAGTTCCTCTAGTATATACACCATGTAGATGGGAAAATCTATTTAAAATTACCTATGATCCGCCTCATTCACCCCCGTTCACCCCAAAACACATAGATTGAACCTAAATGGGTTCCTAGCATGTATATAAGGTATATACAACCTTAAAATGATTCATAAAATATGGGATCAATACTTATAACTCAAACCATGTACCACATGGAGAAACATCAAATCTTCAAAGTTGAATTAATGCTCGGAATATGCTGTTTCTCAATATGGGAGCGATCACTGTCAAGATCGAAGATTGATGGTGCTTTATTTCCTCGATTCCATGATCAGGTCATTTTTCACCAAAGAGGGTGAGAGGGGAGGGGTATCCTAACATATGAACCAAAGGGAGTGGGGCTAGGGTATTGTTTTAATTTGTATTAAAACAATACTCTCATTTAACTCATCACTAACACACCTCCGACCCGACACCCGGTGCCAACAATGTTAATGCATGCCTAGGGTAAAAATGACATTCTAAACTCAAATGTGGTATTAAAAATATGATTATAGACTTCACTTTGGGTTTATTCCATGTTTCCAAGGAAACCACGCATGTGATAAAATATATTTAATATTTTTAAAATCATTTCTCCAAGGCTCAACAGGCCTCAGTTTCTCACGCTGACTCAGTTCCTGGCTTCAGAAATATTCTTAATAATATTCCAAAGACTTAAAGGTAAAACTCAGGTCACTACATTTATAAAATTTAAACATCCAATTATTATTAATTCCTTAATAAATTTTTTATTTCTGGTTGTTAATGTTTTCATTTAACATGACAATTTCAGTTCAGTAGTTATAGTCCTCATGCCTAGGTTATGTTTATATTAAACCATAATGTTAGACATGATAAATTAATAATATATATTAAATAAATAAATATATATATATATTTATAATTATATTCATCCTTAAAAGTTAGATATATAACAATTAATTACACCATTCATAGAGATGGTAGGCCATACATACACGCATGCACTATTCCATTTTTCAATGAATGGTATGAAAGATAGGAGAACAATAATTCACCATTAAAAAATAATTATTATATCATATATTTCATATATATTCATTAAATATATACATATTACCATCAATTTAAATAGGAAATCAAAAAATTATTTACATCAGTTTGTGAGGTGGTAGTCCTTCGTACACATGAAATATTGTTTTGTTTCCCATTTTATGGAATAGGGGATGTATATAGGTTGAGATATTAATATAATAACATAAATATATTTTTTTGGATAAACTGGTGTTATTATATTGGTGTGGTTGAAGATAATTTGATAGAGGTAGAAGAATAAATAATTTGAAATAAATCAGGTAAGATGATTACATCTTCTTTGAAAGAATACCTTTAGATCCCCTCACACGGATCCTAGGGGTTGTATTTTTGGAAGAACAGAACCTATAAAATGTGTATAAGGATGTTTTGGAGGGACTTTGAAGGTTTATTTTGAGATATATTCATCAATTGGTGTGAATATGTGATAGGATGATGTGCCCTTTTATAATTAAGGCGAGGGGCACTTTTAGAATTCCGAAAAAGTTTAAATTATAATAAATTAATTATCATTATATTTACTACCAAATTGAAATATATTGGAATATAATGTCGTATTTATTTAGAAATAAAATCATGAAGTATAATTTGGATAGGTTTAAGTTGTGTTTTAAACCTTATCTAATAGTTTATTATCTTAGTTAACCCATTTTAACCTTAACCATGGTAATGAGTTTTTTCACTCTTAAAGAGTTATAATTTTACTTATAAGGTAACTATTGATTCATTAATAGACATTAGATTAAATTTTCTACCATATATTATCATAAATGTCCTCTTTAATGTTTATTTTAATTGTTAAATAATTTATTAAACTATTATTTTCATAAAATATCATTATTTTCAGTTTTTGAACTATTCATTTAATTTGACTTTAAATACACTGAAAAAAATATGAAATTCGAATATAATCATTTTATATATCTATAATATGTTATATTAGTCTAAAAAATTCATGGAACACTATAAATCAGTCAAATTATATTATTTTAATATTTTTAAAATCATTTATTTAATTTTTTATTAATTGAATAAATATTGTATTAGTATTGCACAAGAATTTAAGGTAATTATTTAGTCACTAAAAATAAATAAATAATTACCATAATTAATATAATTTAATTATATAGAGAATTATAATTAATATCCATTCAACACTTATTTTTTTCCTATTGGAACACAAAACACGTATTTAAATATAAGAGAGTGACATATTGTAAATTTATTTGATTTAAATATTATAAAGGTTATTTTCATATAAACCAATAACTTAAACAATTAAATATTAATCCTATGATTATAAGGACCGAATTTTATTTATATAGTAAGAATTAATAAGAATAATGCTAACCTTAACACTGAGTTTTAACCAAGATAAACCCTATTTACCCTTTATCGAGGTGATAAATATTACCATGGATACTGTGCATATTGACTAAAAAACTGGGCCTATTTACCAAATTTGAACATATATATCAAAAATATGGAATTAATCTATCATGTTTAAATTATTATAAATTGAAAAAAATTAATTTTAAAATAGGTGCGTAAAATGCGATGAAAACCACTTTTTAGAACAATACAATTTTAATCATAAAACTATATTTAATCTTAAACCATGGCTATAAAATGTTGGATGAATAATAAAACATTTTACTGAATATATAATATTTAAATTTAATTAAACACATTCAAAAATAGTGATGAATTTTATTTATTAATATGAAAATCTAATTCGATGAAACTCATGTAACGTACTCAGCTACCTTAGAGAATGATGATGCCCTAAGGTGATGATGGTCATAGTTCAAGTCCCTCCCCCATCGAGGGGTGGGGGTGGGGGGGATTCCTCCATCACCCTTAGGGGTTCGGTTCCCATAGTCCCCAATCACTATCCTAGATTTCCTTCCACCATTTCCCATAATCGATCTCAACCCAAAAAGTTCTAGATCTTCATGCTGGTTTCCCACAACTCTCGATTTCACCCTCAAAGTTCACTGCAACATCAAATCTCCTAAATATGACCTTGGTGGATCATTTTAGTCAACATATTCCATTATTATACACCTTTTAAATGTTCATTTTTAGATATTGGGATTTATAGGATCGAGCAATCGTTAGGCTTCTTGATAATTAGTATATAATGGTCTTTTTTTTAATGGTGGAGGACCACATCCTTGATTTCTCTAAAGCTATGAACACTTGAAATGGATCCTACTTCTATCTATTATTTTTGTCTTATGATTTACATATGAAATGGGATGTTTAGACTATGGGTATTTGGGTATGATTTCTTGAACCCCCTCTTCCTTTCCAAAAACCATCAACTATCTGTATGCTTGGAAACTTGGTCGACCTCTTACTATGCTTGGACAACCGACCAAATTCAGTTTTCCACCCTATATCCCCACATATATGCATCAAGGTTTTAATTTATATACATCCTATTGAATGAGTGAATATCATGATTAGGGTGGAGTTTTGGGGCAAGAAACCTATGGTCTTCAAGACATGGATAGTTTTTTACTTATTATTTCATAATTTCGGACATTTGTCCTCTCTTTTCCATTGTGGTCACATGATTCATCATGGGGATTTTTATTTTATTACTAGGAGTGGGGTTGTTTCTCGTATAGTTATTTATGTTGGAAATTTCATAGTTTACGAAACATCCATTGATCATATACTTTTGAAAGATTAAGGATCAAGGAAAAATAATATAAGGGTTGCTAATATATTTTATACTTCTAAATATGATTTAGTTTATTTTCAGATGACAATATAGGTCCTTAGTGAGGAAAAACTGATACAAAATAAGGTATGTCCGTCCTTTTCTAATAACATGATGGATGGATCCATGAATAATGTATATAAACTTTCCCCATTTATTTTTTTCTATGGATGATAATTATAAGACTTAAATTTCAATTCCATCCTATTAAATTCAAGTGTTTCCTAGTCAGAAAGCTTAAAATGTTCAAGAACAAGGATATTCTGATCATTAAGATGCACCAAGGTTTATTTAACTCCAAAAATAATTTACATCATTGCATGGTAATGAGAAATAAGGTGTCTATTCAAATGGGTTCCAGACTTTTACAATAATATAAAAAAGGATACATTACAGGAAAAGGACCATTGAGGAAACTGAGAGGAGTGATAAAATAAATAACTCCCAAATAGTGTCATATGATGAGAAAGACCCTCATGGGAACATTATTGTTGGAGTCGGTTTGAGGAAGGGTAAGAAAATTAACATTTTATCGAGGAATTTTCCAGTTCATAGGGGGGAACAAGGCCCCACAATGATTACTCTATGTTAACAAAGACTATTGTAACATGATAATCAGGTAAAGAAATAAAATCTGGGATAGGAAAAGGGTTGGAGGATCAAACATTTTTGGAAGTGGTTAATCAAGAACCGACTAAGGAATATCCAATTGAGGTTAATATGGCACCTGAATGAGGAGTCAATAGGAAAAAATGAGAACCAATTTTTTAAATGATATGAATGGAATGGTAAGAAAAGGGAAAGATAAAAAATGATCTTTCATGGAGATCATTATACACTCCATGGAGGAAATTCCTGAATAAATATTCAAGATCAATTCCTTGAAGGAGGAGACTGAGAGAATTTTTGACATAATGATGAAAATTGATACAAATGAGGACCAATCTGCATGGATCAAAAAACAAGACCACATCTTGGATCAAGGACTTAACGAAAATTAGACTAGTGAGGAGGAATACATTCAAACTTGGCACACAATGGCCAATTATTTTGAATATCTTATCAATTATGATATGGATACATAGGTGATTTCACTTTAATGTGAGTTATATAAGGTATTTAATTCCAATCATCCTAGTCTTATCTCTAATAATTATTTCATTTCCAAATGTGTCTAATAGACCTTAGTTTTGACCTGTGTGGTTTCTAATTTTTTCCTCAAAAGTGTTTTTGGAAGAAAAAATTACTTTTCAAGTCAATATAAAACACTCATTTAACGCATAAAATACCTTTTTTTATTAAAATTATTTATTTATGTATAGAATTTTTTTATACTAAATTCAACATAGTAATTTCCTCTAATAAACATAATTATATTGTTCAAAATATATGAGAAATAATGTTACTTTGAAATGATTTTTTTTAAAATTTAATTTTTTAAATTCATGAAATGAAAATATAATTTTCAATAAAATTTAGTAATTTTAAATATTAATTGAAAAATAATACTTCTTATAAGATTATAAAAAACTCATCCTAAGATAATTTTGACATGATGAATTAAAAAATGGTATAAATTTTATAAAAATATAACTTTTAATAGTTACCCAAACTAATAGTAATATTCATTAACAAAAGGAATAAAATTCATTTTTGATGAAAATATATTTTTTATTAATAAAGTGAATTTACTTAAAAAAACTGGGTGATTTTTTCATAATCATTAATCAATAATTTTTTATTGAGAAGGTACTTTTTATATATTTAATAATGTAGTTAATATTATTATATCCATCAAATCAATAAAACTGTGATAACAATCATAAAATAATAATATATCATGTTTCGTTTAATGATGATGTTGCGTACTGTATAATATATCAAACAAAGGGATCTCTTAAAAAACTCATGGGGTTATACTTAGGTCCTAATTTCTTTTTTTCTTTAACTTCATCCCAACATGTTGGAGTTTTTAACTTCTTTCCATATAATGATTCCTAAGGATCCATCTGAATTCTTCAGTGGAAGCTATTTTTTATAAAAAATATACTAGAGAATGGTTTTTATCCCAACCACATATGAAATATACTATGGATGATCCTAATATATCCTTTTGTATTTGGATGGTCCAATCAAACAAACCATATTTTTGAGGATGATATATAGTGCTAATGTTCAACTTTATATTTTACACTTTGATTAATTTTCTTGATATTTGTGGTAGAAATTAGATCTAAAATAGATATAATTGAGTGTGGTACTACATAAAACCTTACCACATGCTTAATATGTATCCTAGAAATTTTTTCTAATGATAAATTCTATCTAATTATAATTACATGTACTAACTTTGTAACGAGATTATATAAAACCTAAATTTCATTATAGTATTTAGATGTCGTTGGGAGTCTTATGAAAAAATCAGTGGCAATGTTTTCCTATTTCTATACATGTATGTGTAATAGTTTCACAATCCCCTTAGACTTATGACTTCATCCTTAAACTGATGACATATAAGTAATATATATACATACTCTGCAATATCCATTTTCATTTTGTCCAACCCAAAATGAAACTTGAGATCTCTATAAATATATGTAATTCTAGGATTTATAAAGAATGTGGAGCCACTTTATTCATCAAATAGATCCTTCATAAAATATATTATTTAATGGAAACATATTTGATTCCAAAATCTTATCATTCCATTATGGTCAAGGTTAAACTCCATAACATTTCATAACTTCTATTATAGTTCCACATCTTTCTTTTTGTGCCACTTTAATCCTAAAATAGAAGGATGAATAAGAAATCATATAATAAATATAATATTCCTTCCATTTACATTTTATTTCAATGTATATTATTTATAAATCCATATTTATTATATATATTTTAATCTTTATTATTGAAAATCTAGCATTATCTTTCTGAGTTAATGCATCATCCACCTTATTCTCCTTCAATGATTGGTAGTGTATTGACAATTCAAAAACATTTAGTCTACAATAACCATATCATGTGGAGAATAATCACATATTTTAGTGTTATAATAGACTAAAAATTGTTTTAGTTTATATATCACACCATTCACCATTATGATAACTAATCTATGTTTTTAATTTAAAAATTAACATTGGAATCTCCAAATCACGAGTTTAGTATTTTTTCTCACAAACCTTTAATTTTCACGAATAATATTCAATATCCTTGTATTTATATAATAGGGAACATACTAGTCCCATCATTCATGCATAGAAATATATTATAAACCCTTATATACTATAGGGAAGTGTATGCACAAGTGAATTAAAAAAATTCCTTTAACTCTATGAAAATTTTGATCACATTCATTGGTCTAAAAGAAAATGGCTCCCATTCACATCAACATGGTTATTGGATTTTATTTCCTTGAAAAGTTTCTAAAATTTCATTAGTTATTCACTTGGGATCCATTAAAACTAGGGATTTCTATCACTATGGTTGGTATAGGATATTGTTTAATAAATTCTATCTTTAGAGGATCCAAAAATATAAACTAGCTTTTAATTACATGACTAAATAATGATACTATTTGTAACTATAATTCAAACGTTATGAATTTGAAATATAGATTATATTTCCTCAAGGTCTTCAACAAAATCCATAAATGTTCTCTATGATCTCCCTTAATCTTATAATACATGAGAATATTATCTATAAAGGCTATCAAAAACAGATCATGGTAATATTTAATGACATTATTAGTTTCATCCGTAAAGATAGAGGATGAATTGGTATGTCCAAATAGAATCACTATAAATTCATAGTTAAACACCTTATATGAATGGCTATCATGGTTATATCCCCCCTTTTAGACCCTTAACATGTGATATTCATATCAAACATCAATCTTGGAAATTATTAAGCCGCACATAGTATACCAAACATCTCCTCAATATGCGGTAGGGGAAACATGCTCTTGATGTTTATCCTGTTAAGTTCCTAATAAAAAAACTTTCATTTAGTGATTTTTTATTAAAAAAATATGAAAAGGTGAATCCCTTGATAATTCATTAGGGTGTACGAATCCCTTTTCATGATTTTACTAGAGTAATTTCTTTAATTACTACAACCATATTAGGGTTATTCTATTAGGATTCTTTGAAATATTCATAGAAACATATATGAGTCCTATTGAAAACTCAACTCCATGTTTTGAGGTAATAATAGAAATATTTATGGAAATACATTGTAATATTCATAAAAAATAGGTATATATTAAATGTTGAGGTTTTACCCAACCATTTGAGATAGATACCCCTCATGAATAGGTAGTAACACTCATATAATGAGATTAGTTATCATTATAATTTCATGCTCATCCTCAAATCGATTGATAATCATAGGTTGATTCTAAATTTCAAATTTGACTTCTCTTCCTAAAAATTGATATGATATCTATATAATGAAAGCCAATACATCCCCAAATCACATAAAATTAAACTATAGGGAGAATTGTCAGGACCCGACCTCGGGGCCCGTGTCGTGAATACCCCAAGCCCGCCTTCCATAGGCCAGGGGTTGGCGACTAGCACCAAGGAGTAAATCCTGATAAACAGGGAAGAAATTGCCTTTGTAAAGAAAACAACCACCATAGAGTAAGCAAGCGGAAAGAGTAAACACTAAGTGAAAACTGTAACAAGCTGTGCTGAAAGTAAAAAGGGGCCGGAAATACAAGACCAACTGTAAAGTACAACTGAAAGGGGAAAAAAACAACTGAAAAGAAAAGCCGCAGCGTCGGGCCGTCCTCTGGAAATTACACCTGAAGGGTGGGTACAGGTAGCTCCACTGCTCCTCGGGTCCCGCCGTCCGCTCCGAGTACGTCCCGCCCAGTGGTCCACCTCCAGGTACCGTCCTGCTCTGCAAGCCTCAACCACGATCAACGTTGTCCGTCGTCTGCAACCAACACAACGTAGTGCGGACATAGCCCGTGTAGGGGTGAGTATAAGCTACTCAGTAGGGACCCCGAGACCCCCGAAGGTCTCCTAAAATCCACAAAGTATAAACCACAATGGAAAGATACAATCACGAAGTAACAACCAACACTGCTTAGGTATATGCCCATACATATACCTAAGTCATCAATCCCCGTTCAGCTCCAACATCCGAGCCCAAGAACAACCCAGTCCACACAGGAAAGCAAACGTAAATCCACACAGGATAGCACAACACAATCCACAAAGGAGAGAAAAACAGTAAATCCACGCAGGATAGTTCAGCACAATCCACAAAGAGAGGAAACAGTAAATCCACACAGGATAGTTCAACATAATCCGCAAAGGAGAGTAAATAGTAAATCCACACAGGATAGTTCAACACAATCTGCAAAGGGGAGTAAACAGTAAATCCACACAGGATAGTTCAACACAATCCAAAAATAGAGGAAACAGTAAATCCACACAGGATAGTTCAACACAATCCACAAAGGAGATTAAAACAGGATTCAGCTCACACAGGTATACTTCGTAGAAAAGGTGAAAGGGATGATCAGGTATAGATACTGAATCATCTAAACTGGGACCCACATAGGATACAAGACCAGCACCGAGTCATCTAAGCTGGGACCCACATAGGATTCAAGACTAGCTGTCTTCGTTGATTCATCTATACTGGGACCCACATAGGACACAAGACCAGAATTGAATCATCTAAATTGGGACCCACATAGGATAAAAGACCAGCACTGAGTCATCTAAGCTAGGACCCACATAGGATACAAGACCAGCTGTCTTCATTGATTCATCTATACTGGGATCCACATAGGATACAAGACCAGTAGTGAACCATCTAAGCTGGGACCCACATAGGATACAAGACCAGTTGTCTTCATTGATTCATCTATACTGGGACCCATATAGGATACAAGACCAGTAGTGAATCATCTAAGCTGGGACCCACATAGGATACAAGACCAGCATGGCTGGGACCCATATAGGATACAAGATCAGCTGTCTTCATTGATTCATCTATACTGGGACCCACATAAGATACAAGACCAGTAGTGAATCATCTAAGCTGAGACCCACATAGGATACAAGACCAGCATGGCTGGGACCCACATTGGATACAAGACCAACACTCTTTATCGTCGCAGTCCACTGAGGATTTCTACACAGTCGTCGTCGTCGAAGTCGCAGCCAGCACTAGGGTTCCCGCACACAGCAAGCTCGTTCGGGAGGGTCCGCTCCACGAGCCAAGAGGCCGATACATCAACTATCACAAAGTCCGAAGTTGATGTATCCAAAAGTTCCGTATCGTCAACAAGAACTCAACGTTGCAGACGGCGCGTCAATCGGATGCCCGGTCTGAGAGTTATTGGCTTTTTCGTTTCAGGGGCCCGGTTGGTTTTTAAGGCAAAACCAACCCGATCGTACTCCACCTGCGCCCAAACCTCAGGTGGAGTATTCCAAAAGATCCGTCTCACTTAGAGGAATTCAACAAAGCTGACGGCACATCAATCAGACGTCCGTAGCTCAAGATATGAGTGTTTCCGCTCCGAGGGCCCGGTTGGTTTCGTGTACGAACCAACCCGGCCGAACTCAAAGTATTCCGAAACCTTGAGTGCGATATACCTAAACGACCGTCTCGATCCAAGGATCATGTTGCCTCTAACGGCGAGTCGTTTGGAGGCCCATAGCTCAAGTTACGTGCATTTGAACGAAAACCATCCGAAGACGGGGGGTCCGGGCCCGGGCCGAGCCGGCCCGTCCCCCCCTGGGTCGGCCGAACCTGGTCGACCCGGTCCAACCCGGTCGGACCCGGTCCGGCCCGGCCAGGGCGCGGCCCGGCCGGTCGGACCGGCCTCGCTCGGCCAGCCCGGCTCGGCTCGGCCGAGCGGCCGAGCGACGCAGGGGGGAGCTGCCACCCCCGCGTGACACCCCCGCGGCACCCGCGGGGTGTCGCCCTGGGTAGCCGAGCGACGCGGGGGGGAGCCGCCACCCTCGCGTGACAACCCCGCGGCACCCGCAGGGTGTCGCTCGGACAACCGGACGCGGCTTCAGCCACGTCCCGCGCGCGCCGGACCCACGCGGCCGCGGGTCCGCGAGCGCCGCCGCCGTGGCTTCTGCCGCAGTGGCCTTGTCTGGCGGCACGCCGGGGCGTCGCCACTCCCGGCTGCCGGCGCCGCCGCGCCGGCGACCCGTGCCGCCGACGGCTTCCGCGGGCCACTAGAGTCGCTACGGTGGTCCGATTCTATTCCCGTCTGCGCCGCTGCTCCTCCCGGGACTCGCTCTTCACTGCGGAACCATCAAACCTCCGTTGCAGCACATTCCGTCATCGCCTGTCAAATCCGCATAACAACAAAGAACGGAGGAGGGTCGTCGGGCCGTGTTCGTTTGGCCTGCAGCCTCCGCGTTAGTGATAAACAACGGGAGAAACAATAATCACATATGAATCAACAATTTTTAATGGAATAAAAATTGTTTATGAATCGGGTTCTTCATTCTTGAACAGAAACAACACGGGAAAGTAAGGTCAATTCCAAAAATAAAATGCCTACCTCGTTGGTCTTCGTCGTACGCACGTTCTTCGCAGAATTGCTCGTCGCGGAAGGAGGGGATCATCGCGTCGTCGCGGAAAGGCGTCACGTTTTCGCGGAAACCGGCGTTGAGTCGGCGAACTCAACGGACCAAGAAACAACAGATTTAATTTAATTATAAATAATTAAATCCGTGTTTTGGTAAAAACCACAAGGGATATTAAAAAGAAAGTCCGAGACTCTTACCTCAAGCAGCTGATCAAAGATTCATTGCGGAGGAAGAGACTTCGCAGAAAAATGTTGCAGGAAGGGAACGTCGGCGTCGCGGAACACGGCTTCGCATCGTCGACTTCCACGGGTTCGGCGTTCATCGCGTTCTTCACGTTCTTCGTGAAGGAGGATGAAGGTTGAAGAACTCTGACAAACCTCTCAACGAGTAATCCTCCAAAAAGACTTGTTGGTCTTATTTTATTATTACGCCAACAAACGAAAAAGGGTAAGTAATGACCCATCAATTCGTTGAATTAATTCAACGAAAGAAACCGTCCATTTAATTCACGAAATAAACCGCCCAATTAAATGGTGCGTTAAGGATTTAAGAAAACGCATCAGTTGACTTTCATAATGACGGGTTTTCGTGGGTGCGTTACTTAGCGGAAAGAAACGGTGGGGTTCGTGCGGGCCCCACCTCGCAAATATCCTACCAAGAGGGTATGATATTTCTGGATAGCAGCCTATCCATTTCAACTCAGATTAAGTCGCTTTTAAGTGGCTTCAAGTGGCTTCCAAGTGGCTTAAGTGAAATAAAATAAAGTTGTCATAAAATTATTTTATTTCTTATCTTTAAGCCCGAAAACTAAAAACCACACCCGAGTAAATGCAACTCCGTAAGAGGCGTTTCTAAAAAAATACCGGTGCTGCGATTTCATCGGTGCCCTCAGAATTTGATTCCGGGCACCGGTTCAAAAGTTAGAAAAACCCGCTCGTCCGTTCACTGAACGTACCCGAGCCAAACTTTGGAAAATGATTCTGGGCACACCGGGCCTCGGAATCAGGTGCCGTCAGAGACTGCGCTCTTGTAAAATTCCAAATAAAATTAAGAAAAAAAATTTCCTTGAAATTTACGGGTCTTTAAATTACTCCCACCACAGGGCTTTACGTCCCCGTAAAGATTCACCACAAACTTAGGGATACAAAGGCGGTACTAAGCACGCAACTGAGCCTCCCGCTCCAAAGTGATCTCCTGGAGGTACCCGTGCAGCTATCTGATGCGCACAAGAGGAATCGATCGTCCACGTAGGACCTGCTCCTGTCGATCCTCTATCTCCACCGGGACCTCCTTAAAGTTGCCCAATCATCCACGCCTAGCTCCCCATGGTCAACGATGAAGCGTGGAGACGACTTGCCACCTCGGCCAAATCTCCGCAAACCAGTCGAGGTGAGACATGCAAGAATACGTGGTCGCCATCCTAAAACTCTAGTGGCCTTCTTCTCCTATCAGCATAAGACTTCTGCCGGCTCTGAGCTGTACTCATCGCTCCTGGATGACCTGGACCTTCTCTGTCATGGCCTGGACCATCCCCTGTCCCACAAGAGCTGCTAAGATTTCTTCTTTGCTGATAAGAGAAATCTGGTCCCATCCCCTGGATGAACCACATTCTTTGCCTAATACAGTCAATCCCAACATGGATGATACTTTTCCATACCAAGGATGACGTCGTAAGGCCTCAACGCTACTAACAAGATATCCAACCGTTACTCTCGCCTCCAAGGGTTGAGTCACACTGTCGGCATCAATGTGTGGTAACTGGGTCTCCTCCAGTAGATGTCTCACAAGTGAGGGTCAAGTCAACAGTCAAAACTGGAACCTCTTAGTAACAACACAAAAGAGGACAGGAATGAAAACATCACAAAGGCATGCGTCTTTTATTATTGCAGCTCATAATACAAAGACTCTACAAAAGGAACTAGAAGTACAAAGGACGTATCCACTAGTTCCGCTCCTGTCCATCTGCTCCCAGAGCTCCATGATCGAAGGCCTCGGCTGCCTGAAGCTGAGCTCTCGAATGTCCACCTACTCCCTACGGTCGGGGTGGACCTCCTGGTGGTGGTGGTGGCAACACCTCGAAGTGTCTCCCACCATCGGCTACTCGGCCAACTCCTCTGCCTCCTCCGCCTTCACCCCGCGGACTACCGTGGCCAAACCTCTGTCTGGGAGGTCCCTCTACCGCCTTCTGCTCATCTATAAGACGAGTCGGGCAGTCTCGAGCCATGTGACCTCGCCCACTACATGCACAGAAATGTTTTCCCCTCACTTAGCTGGCTCTCCTTCGGGTGCCCCGCACAACTGAATATTTATCCTGAGACTGCCCATCTGATGGTCTGGCCCGTTTGAACCTCTGCGTCACCTGTCTACTGCCAGCTGCAGAAGACCCTGCTACGGGCCGTCCTACGGAGGGTCCTGTCACTGGAGCCTACTCGGTGAGAAAACTCTCCACTAGAAGGCCCCTCTCCAACACCTCTGCCTGTGTTGGAATGTTGAGGGAGATCATCGAAGCCCTGATCTTGTGCCTCAGTCCCTGCTCGAAGGTCCGGGCCCGGAAGAACGAGTCCCGTACCATATCTGTGGAGTAGCGCGAGAGATCAGTAAATCTCACCGAGTACTGGGCCACTGTCAAGATGCCCTGCCGCAGCTGAAGTAGCTCCTGTATGCGTACCGCACGGAGGGTGGCTGGGACGAACTCGGAGCGGAAGATGCTCTCAAAGTCCGTCCAGAGGAGTGATGCCTCGCCGTGCACCTGGAGTATCAAGCTCCACTATCTGCCTGCTGCCGTGTGCAGGAGGCTCGCTGCGAGGATCACCATGAGGTCTGCTGGTGTCCTCACTAACCGAAAAACTCTCACTACTGCCTCCAGCCAGTCCTCGGTTGCCTGGGGGTCCGTCTCCCCATGGAATCTGGGCAGTCGCTGGCGCTGGAACTCATACAGTGCACTGAGGCGACGTGCATCGTCAGCGGCTGGTGCTGGAAGCATCGGTGGCTCGGTGGGTAAAGGTACCGCCAGTGCCTCTGCTGACAAGGAGCCCTGCACCGAGGCCTCGTCGCTCGGTGGGATGTCATCACGCTCCACTCTCGGAACCCTAGCTGGCTGCCGTCGTGGGGCCATCCTGAAAGAAACAGGTGCGCCACATTCAGAATAGTATACCTGGTGAGCTGACATAAGTAATCACAAAGAAAACTTGAACACACATGCAATCAATGTTTTCGTGCATTAAGTCGGAAATCAGAAGTCAGGGTCCTGGTGTATGGATACGTCAGCCGCCGCACCAACACTGGACTCCCTGGACTGATAACCACACCCAATACGCTAAACACTATTGCTTCACATAGAAGAAAGATCAGAGTCTCCGGTAGAACCGACCACTTCTGATACCAATTTGTCACGACCCGACCTCGGGGCCCGTGCCGTGACTACCCCAAGCCCGCCTTCCATAGGCCAGGGGCTGGCGACTAGCACCAAGGTGTAAATCCTGATAAACAGGGAAGGCATTGCCTTTGTAAAGAAAACAACCACCACAGAGTAAGCAAGCGGAAAGAGTAAACACTAAGTGAAAACTGTAACATGATGTGCTGAAAGTAAAAAGGGGCCGGAAATACAAGCCCAACTGTAAAGTACAACTGAAAGGGGAAAACAACAACTGAAAAGAAAAGCCGCAGCGTCGGGCTGTCCTCTGAAAATCCCACCTGAAGGGTGGGTACAGGAGGCTCCACTACTCCTCAGGTCCCGCCATCCGCTCTGAGTACGTCCCACCCAGTGGTCCACCTCTAGGTACCGTCCTGCTCTACAAGCCTCAACCACGATCAACGCTGTCCGTCGTCTGCAACCAACATGACGTAGTGCGGGCATAACCCGTGCAAGGGTGAGTATAAGCTACTCAGTAGGGACCCCGAGACCCCCGAAGGTATCCTGAAATCCACAAAGTATAAACCACAATGGAAAGATACAATCACGAAGTAACAACCGACACTGCTTAGGTATATGCCCATACATATACCTAAGTCATAAATCCCCATTCGGCTCCAAAAGCCGAGCCCAAGAACAACCCAGTCCACACAGGAAAGAAAACATAAATCCACACAGGATAGCACAACACAATCCACAAAGGAGAGCAAAACAGTAAATCCACGCAGGATAGTTCAGCACAATCCACAAAGAGAGGAAACAGTAAATCCGCATAGGATAGTTCAACACAATCTGCAAAGGAGAGTAAACAGTAAATCCACACAGGATAGTTCAACATAATCTGCAAAGGAGAGTAAATAGTAAATCCACACAGGATAGTTCAACACAATCCACAATGAGAGGAAACAGTAAATCCACACAGGATAGTTCAACACAATCCACAAAGGAGAGTAAAACAGGATTCAACTCACACAGGTATACTTCGTCGAAAAGGTGAAAGGGATTATCAGGTATAGATACTGAATCATCTAAGCTGGGACCCACATAGGATAAAAGACCAGCACGACTGGGACCCACATAGGATACAAGACCAGCACTCAATCATCTAAGCTGGGACCCACATAGGATACAAGACCAGCACTGAGCCATCTAAGCTGGGACCCACATAGGATTCAAGACCAGCTGTCTTCGTTGATTCATCTATACTGGGACCCACATAGGATACAAGACTAGTATTGAATCATCTAAGCTGGTACCCACATAGGATACAAGACCAGCACTGAGTCATCTAAGCTGGGACCCACATAGGATCCAAGACCAGCTGTCTTCATTGATTCATCTATACTGGGACCCACATAGGATACAAGACCAGTAGGGAATCATCTAAGCTGGGACCCACATAGGATACAATACCAGCATGGCTGGGACCCACATAGGATACAAGACCAGCTGTCTTCATTGATTCATCTATACTGGGACCCACATAGGATACAAGACCAGTAGTGAATCATCTAAGCTGGGACCCACATAGGATACAAGACCAGCATGGCTGTGACCCACATAGGATACAAGACCAGCATGGATGGGACATACATAGGATACAAGACCAGCACTCTTTATCGTCGCAGTCCACTGAGGATTTCTGCACAGTCGTCGTCGTCGAAGTCGCAGCCAGCACTAGGGTTCCCGCACACAGCAAGCTCGTTCAGGAGGGTCCGCTCCACGAGCCGAGAGGCCAATACATCATATGTCACAAAGTCCGAAGTTTATGTATCCAAAAGTTCCGTATCGTCAACAAGAACTCAACGTCGCAGACGGCGCGTCAATCAGACGGCCGGTCTGAGAGTTATTGGCTTTTTCGTCCCAGGGGCCTGGTTGGTTTTTAAGGCAAAACCAACCCGACCGTACTCCACCTACGCCCAAACCTCGGGTGGAGTATGCCAAAAGATCCGTCTCACTTGGAGGAATTCAACAAAGCTGACGGCACATCAATCGGACGTCCGTAGCTCAAGATATGAGCGTTTCTGCTCCGAGGGCCCGGTTGGTTTCGTGTACGAACCAACCCGGCCGAACTCAAAGTATTCCGAAACCTTGAGTGCGATATACCGAAACGATCGTCTCGATCCAAGGATCGTGTTTCCGCTGACGGCGAGTCGTTTGGAGGCCCGTAGCTCAAGTTACGGGCATTTGAACGAAAACCGTCCGAAGACGGGGGGTCCGGGCCCAGGCCGAGCCGGCCCAGCCAGGGCGCGGCCAGCCCGGCTCGGCTCGGCCGAGCGGCCGAGTGACGCGGGGGGGGGGGGGGGGGAGCCACCACCCCCGCGTGACACCCCCGCGGCACCCGCGGGGTGTCACCCTGGGCAGCCGAGCGACGCGGGGGGGAGCCGCCGCCCCCGCGTGACAATCCTGCGGCACCCGCGAGGTGTCTCTCAGACAACCGGACGCGGCTTCAGCCGCGTCTCGTGCGTGCCGGACCCGTGCTGCCGCGGGTCCGCGAGCGCCGCCACCGCGGATTCTACCGCGGCGGCCTTGTCCGGCGGCGCGCCGGGGCGCCGCCGCTCCCGGCTGCCGGCGCCGTCACGACGGCGACCCGCGCCGCCGGCGGCTTCCGCGGGCCACCGGAGTCGCTCCGGTGGTCCGATTCTGTTCCCGTCTGCGCCGCTGCTCCTCCCAGGACTCGCTCTTCACTGCGGAACCATCACACCTCCGTTTCGGCACGTTCCGTCATCGCCCGTCAAATCCTCATAACAACGAAGAACATCGGAGGGTCGTCGGGCCATGTTCGTTTGGCCCGTACCCTCCGCGTTAGTGATAAACAATGGGAGAAACAATAATCACATATGAATCAACAATATTTAATGGAATAAAAATTGTTTATGAATCGGTTTCTTCATTCTTGAATGGAAACAACATGGGAATGTAAGGGCAATTCCAAAAATAAAATCCCTACCTCGTTGGTCGTCGTCGTACGCACGTTCTTCGCGGAATTGCTCGTCGCGGAAGGAGGGGATCGTCGCCTCGTCGCGGAAAGGTGTCGCGTTGTCGCGGAAACCGGCATTGAGTCGGCAAACTAAACAGACCAAGAAACAGCAGATTTAATTTAATTATAAATAATTAAATCCGTGTTTTGGTAAAAACCACAAGGGAGATTAAAAAGAAAGTCTGAGACTCTTACCTGAAGCAGCTGATCGAAGATTCGTTGCGGAGGAAGAGACGTCGCAGAAGAACGTTGTAGGAAGGGAACGTCGGCGTCGCGGAACACGGCTTCACATCTTCGACTTCCATGGGTTCAGTGTTCTTCGCGTTCTTCGCGTTCTTCGCAAAGGAGGATGAAGGTTCAAGAACTCTGACAAACCTCTCAACGAGTAATCTTCCAAAAAGACTTGTTGGTCTTATTTTATTATTACGCCAACAAATGAAAAAGGGTAAGTAACGACCCATCAATTCGTTTAATTAATTCAATGAAAGAAACCGCCCATTTAATTCATGAAATAAACTGCCCAATTAAATGGTGCGTTAATGATTTAAGAAAACGCGTCAGTTGACTTTCATAATGACGGGTTTTCGCGGGTGCGTTACTTAGCGGAAAGAAACGACGGGGTTCGTGTGGGCCCCAACTCGCAAATATCCTACCAAGAGGGTAGTATATTTCTGGATAGCAGCCTATCCGTTTCAACTCAGATTAAGCCGCTTTTAAGTGGCTTCATGTGGCTTCCAAGTGGCTTAAGTGAAATTAAATAAAGTTGTCGTAAAATTATTTTATTTTTTATCTTTACGACCGAAAATTAAAAACCACACCCGAGCAAACGTAACTCCGGAAGAGGCGTTTCTAAGCAAATATCGGCGCTGCGATTTCATCTGTGCCCTCAGAATTTGATTCCGGGCACCGGTTCAAAAGTTATAAAAACCCGCTCGTCCGTTCACTGAACGTACCCGAGCCAAACTTTGGAAAATGATTCCAGGCACACCGGGCCTCGGAATCAGGTGCCGTTAGAGACTGCGCTCTTGTAAAATTCCAAAGAAAATTAAGAAAAAACATTTCCTTGAAATTTACAGGTCTTTACAGAATAATAATATTTTTAAGAAGAACATTCTTACAAAAATATATTGGATAAGAGCTATGGATTTGAAATCAAGTCATCATGAAATAAATAGCTTTCACTAAAAATTAAATATATTACCATTAATGTAGTGATGTAATACTCTATGAAAATTATTAAGACATAAATGATTATGTAGAACCAAAAATATTTATACATTTTATATTCTAGAGTATATGATAAGTGTATATCCCACCACTTCATTATTGTGACACACCTCAACAATTGTTATTGTACAAGAATTAATTTTTTTAATTTGGATTAAGAGGTTGTTCATGTCTATTTCTTTCATTAACCCTTGAATTCATGCTCGGGTCAGTGCAATTTCTATAATTTTTGAAATTATAGAATTGAAGTGTGGGTGGAATATTTGATTTATAATTCTCTTTAGTCATTTCATTGGAAGAATTATTCCAATTACTTTGACATTCATGTACTTGATAACCTTATCATACACACTTAGTTTCATTTTTATGTTCCTTGTTAAATTTATTTACTAGGATTATTCAGACATTTTTGGCCCAAAGGAACATTAATTTTCTCTCATCCATGGGTTTTTTATTTTAATCTCCATAAAATTTTCTTCTTCTCTTCTTTTTGACAAAACCATGAGAATAATTAGAGTGTGTAATTTATATTTATAAGTTGAGAAAATTTTGAATGATTTTATCATATCTTTAAATTCCTCCTTTATCCAAATAATTTCATAGAGTTAGTTTTAAATCACTAAATAATTGATCAATATTTATTTCATGATCGATGATAAAACCAGAAGAATACTTTGAATGTCTTGTGATATTTTCCTCATCAGTACGAATGGATTCATCATCCTTCAACTTTAGTTGCTGTAATTACCTCTATTTTTTATAAATATATATTATACTTCACATGAATGAAAACTATAATTATAGCAATACATTAATAGTATAAGAATACCATAAAGTAAATAAACTATTTGATATATATTTTATTGATTATTTTAAAATTATAGTGATCAATATGAAGAAATATCGATGATGTAAGGAGTGAATTTGAAAAAATAAACCTCATATTGAAGAATATATTTCATGATAAATGGGATTTTTTTGTATTAATCACATTGAAATACTTTGAAGAATCTCGAGAATCATATATATAAACATTTATTCATTTTAGATCATCATCATCATTTCAATTTTTATTCCAGCAGCGTTCAAACAAGGAAAAAATACTAGGTAGGCCGAAAGTAATGCAATCCAAGGGCATCACCCCGGATCAAATTCACCCCCTCTAGCTTCAGCTGAGAAACATTAGAATAGCAAATGACCGACACGTCATCACCCACAAGAGACGCCAGATGATCCGCCACTTTTTTACCCTCCCTCCACATATGTGTGATGCTCGTATTTTTGGACACGAGGGATTTTCATTTCCTTATATTATAGACTATTGACCAGGGGAAGATACATTTTTGTGCTTGTTCTAACCTCCCATGTACCCTCATGGTCTTGGGAAAACCATTTTAATACACTATTGGACTTGGGAGAACCTACCGTATACCCTCTTGGGATTGGAAAAATCTCCGGTGTATTCTATTGGTCTTGGGATAATCTATAGTGACTTGAGTTTGACCTATAAGTCTATGAAATATTTACAAGAATATTTCAGAAGACAAACACTGAGCCGATGCATGATTCAAATTCCCAGGGAGCCACAAAGTGGTGATTTTTAAAATTTTAAATATATTTTTTCACACATGTGAAGTTTCTCTTGAAACATGAATAAATATAGATAAGTGTCTCAGATAAAATTTATAAGACCATGGTTGAGTTCATAATTTTTTGTTTATCCTTGGTGCAATATAAAGTCATCCATGTTGGAAGTTTTGATCAGGGGAGTTTTGGTGATAGGGTGTTAAAAGGGGGGTTAATTGATTTTAATTGAATAAAATCAATTCTCCTCTACCACACCCTTTCATGCATGAAAAAAGTAGGATGAAAACCTCCTCCTATTCCTCTTTGGTCGATAGATGTAAATGATCCCAAATCAAAGTAGTGAAGTGATGCTGATCTCCATTCTTGAAACCGATCATCATCAGATCGAGGAGAAGCATGATCTAGGAATTGTTCTACACCCGAAGTAGTGGCATTTCTCCCTCAAGGTAGGAGGTTTTTAGTTTTTAGTCCCTATACCCTTTTTTATTCTTTGTTTTAAGGTTTTAGAGCCTAAATAAAATTTCTATAGATCCCTTCTAGGTAGATCTATAGGTTTTGGGGAAAACCAGGATGAATCAAGAATTTTTGGAGGTAATTCACAAATAGAATTACTATTTACACAACATGTATTCCAAAGATACACACTATTTAACCCTTCCTATCCAAGGAAGATGAATTTTACTATCTACACGCCCTGTATCAAGGTTACATATCGTGTAGTGACCCAAACTGTGTGACCATGGGACATAGTTAGGGTTAGCCATATAAAAGTACATGGACATGTAAAATTAAATGGGAGAAGTACATGGACACAAGGTCTAATGAACGAAAACAAGAAACCTATATGGCTAGGCAGCTGTTTATCCCAAACACCCCATGAAGTATGGGAAGAAAGATGTGTAAGGGACACAGTTGGCTAGGCCATGTGGAAGAGGAACAAGGACAAGGGCCAGGAGAAGTCGTACACAACAGATACCACCTTTACAAAAATTATACCCCTATATGGTTTAAAAAACTGTGTATATAGGATACATGAATATATTCTCAGGTGCTCTCACACACCATGTGTATCCCAGTGCATGTTGTGCACTCCTTGAAGAACTTCTTAAGATCTTCAGCCTTCCATATCTATTTTTATGGAACTCAGATTCAAGATTGTGAGTTGCATATACTGACCATTGTTTTCATGTAGAACGTGATAGTGGCCTCTTTTTCAGACTATGAGACACCGATAGTAATTATTTTGAAAAATAATCTTTTGTAGAGGAGGTAAACAGATGATGAAGATCAGTGTGGTTCGTAAAGAGAGATGCTGGGACTGGTAGTCCCCAGTAGAATCAGTGCACATTTTTCCCTTACCTCTCACATTGGTTGATATGGGACTCCCCACATCATGGGAATGAGTTCTTTTACATTTTTGTAGTTCTTCCTAGGTTGTTACTCACCTTATGGTTTAGGGCATGGGTTCTCCATATCATTCATGTAGTTGGAAATAGCGCTTCCCTATGATGACATGGTATATACCCTCTATACTCTTTGTCAACATAGAGCAGGTACTCCCCTATTGGACCAGGGTGTGGGTCCTCTATCCATGGAACCATTACTTCCATGCCATGTTAGTGAGTAGTTCCTCTAGACATAACGTATCGATTGAGTGGGTACTCCCCTATCATTAGGGTGGTTTTCTTATATCCATGGAGTCAGAAATCCCATATCGTTATAGGGTGTGGGTCCTCCATATATGTTTTTTCGACAGAGTTGGTACTACTCTTTCATACCAGGGAGCAGGTCCTCTAGCTCTAGGTCAGTGCTAGCCTATCGTGTTAGGCCACAGTTCCCCCACAATAATTGAGCTTGTTGAGTAGTACTCCAATATTGTACTAGGGTGTGGGTCCACTATCCTCGAATTTTTACTACCCTGTCATTCCAGGGTGAGGTTCTTCATCTATGCAATACTCCCCAATCCATGAGAAGTAGCAAGGGGAGGGTCCTCCATTGGAGTTGTGCTCCCTCGTCTGTTGAGTACAATAAAAGGAGTGGGCCCCTCAACTAGTTTCATGTGATACCCAGTTGGGAGTTATTTATGCCTATATAGACTAAGGTATAAGACACTCCATACATGGGAGAGAGATGTTTGAAGTGTTGGTATAATAGTTAGTACTCCGTCTACTGTAGGGTAGTAGCAAGGTGAAGGTCCCCCTATTCTCTCTTAGTTGAGAGGATATAAATTGTTTATAGTCTGGAGTATTTATCCCTCAACTCTATGTTGGGTTGAGGGGAGTGCTTCTATATTGGATTCTTTTGACCTTGCACACGGTACAAGTTAATAGTGGAAGAACCAATGGTGATGGGCACTAGATATGAACCTAGAGTTGTTCCTGATAAAGTGTATCTCTCAGAAAGGTTCTATATAGGATGGTTGAGCTTGTGGAGTGTGTTTTCTTAGTTGTATGTTAACTTTAGAGTCTCGTGTATAATTATATCACCGATTATGAGGTCAGAATCTCATGTGACTTGGAGTCTAAATTGAGTATATCTGTGTGATTCTAGGATTCATTGCGGTGTTTTCAAGTGTCTATGTGGACACCCCTTGTGGACTGAGCTGACTAGTGATGTATAGATGAAGATGGTTTGATATGGAGTTTCTATCTTGATTAGGTTCCCTTTGGCTAGGTCGAGCAGACTGTTTCTTTTCAGTTGACCCCTTTTCTTTTTCATATTTTTGGGATCCTATTGGTTATTTTTATATTAACCCATGTATGGTATTTTCCCACACATGTTGTGTCTTGTAGAGACCACAATCCTTTTGATGGATTTTCTAGAAGACATGAGGAATGAGGATCTTAGTGAGGTTGACTGACTTAGTCATTTATCAGAGATAGGCCAAAGAGCTTTCTATAAGTTACATTTGAAAGTGATCCACTCCTTATGAGTAGGTTGGATGATTTTATAGTTTTCTTTTGGTGGGTGTATGTGTTTACCTATTTTATACTTTTAGTGATTTTTCTGTACTCTGGTTTGGGATAGATGCATGCATTCATTTTTATTTTCTGTCTTTTTACATATCTGCACTGTTGCATCGAGGTGTTTGTGGGTAAGTGCATATAGATAACTTTGGAAAATTCATCCCATATATGTGATATGCCTTCTCGGTGTTATTATCCAACTGTTGACCTATTAGTGGTAGGCTCAGGGAGTTATGGCCTAGGATCTATTGGGTCAGGTCATGACAGATTGTTATCAACGTGGGTTCTAGTTTGGGATCACAGTGTCCTGAGATTGGTTTGGGTTGCATAACGATATTGTTTTGATGTTTTGAGTTTGAATCTTAGGCCAGAAGTACCAGTGTTAGTGTGATGGCCAATTTATCCCTTTAATAGGACTCTTATAACCTAAAGGGACCCTGGTCGTAGGGAAATAGTGGTACATGCATTATATAAGTCTGGGTTTTGGTTTTTAATTGTCCTTATTGAGTGATCTCCATATACATACTCTTTGAACATGGTGCATATTTATTATATTTTAGGATTCCTCTTTGATGAAAAAAAGATAAGGTTCCATAGTAGGATTTTGGTGATGATCCACCCCATGAAGAGGCTTCAGTGCATTGCACTGGTTCTGAGGCAGTTCCTCCGGGTGGTCTGCCAGTGGAGTGACCACCTATTAAGCAGCAGGTTATTTTGGAAGTGTAGGCCACATATGTTTGGAGTATGAATACACTTCATTAGTTCTAGATATAGTGACCTCTAAGGTACTAAGGTGATCTAAACCCCCTGGTAGCTGATAACTAGATTGAGGCAGTAACACGTGTTCTCTTCTTTATGAGGAAACTTCCCGATCTGATGGTAGTCCTAGAGGAGAGCCTTCTGCATGGTTTATCCAGAAGATGGTGGATTTTAGTGATGCAGTCCCACAAATAGGTGATTCTTACTAGGGTATAGTTTGAGATACTCTTCAAGAAAGAGGTTTACCTAGACATACTGAGATCAATGCGTATCCAGAAGCTTCTAATGCTCTAGAAGTGTAGCATGAATGTGATGGAGTACTCTGTGAGGTTTACATATCTGTTTCATTAATCCCTTGCCATGGTGTGAGACCCATTCTTCAGGGATTAGAACACTTAGCAATGCCTCCATATAGACTTCAGAGTAGGTGTGGTCTCTTTGTGCCATCCATCTTATGCGAGGGTACTAGAGTGAGATCTGATTGTAAAGAGCTTCCTAGAAGAGTGATAGAAGGATGTGGCCCACAGTGGTGGTCATTAGGCTGAGGAATATTTAGTATATGGAATTAAAAAATTTCAAGTTCATGTCATTGGAGGCAGACAGATGCCCAAGATCGAGCACATGGGCCTATTGCACAGGAGCAGTGCTGGAGATCAGGTTAGTCGTAGGAGAGGCTGTGTTACGTTTGCAATGGCTAGGGATATCTTGATAAATATTTTCCAACCCACTATGATACTTAGAGGGAGCCTCTTGATGGGACTCCTTGGAAGAGGATGAATTTGGAGCAAGGAGTTATGTATTATGGTGGATGAGGTGGAGGAGCTGGGATAACAAAAAGAGGCAACATGCGATTTGAGGTGTTGCCACCACCACCCCCATGTGGTTCATGCTAGGCTCAAGGAGCTGTAGGATATAGGCAAGGACTTCTTGAGGAAAAATAATTATATAACCCTAAATCTTTGAGGATTAATAGAGGTATGATCTGGGTCCTTTTAAATTTATATAGAAGTGACTATTAAACACTGTTGTGAGTTAATATTTTCTTTTCACTTCTTGGTCGAGTTTCTCTCAGGGTGATGTAGGGGTGTAAGTGAACCTTTTGTGGGATCTGTTCGATGTAGATTTGAATGTATGAGAGAGACAGTTCATTTCCCCCATTGAGATCCATTTTTGGGACATGAGTATAATTGTGTGGGACTGTCAGTTCCATTCCAACACATATAGTATCGAGGTGCGGTGGATGAGTCCCTCTGACTTGAGTGCTCAGGGAATGGTAATCATGTTGATGGTTATAAAAGAGGTCTCGATAAGACCTAGTTGAGTGTTTAGGCAACCATTTATTATTATTTAGTACCAGCATGTGCCTTAAATCACTTTTTACATTAGAAACTTGAGGAGGATGTGGCATAATTTTATGTAGATTTATATCCATGAAGAAAAGGCCCCACCGAGATGTATTTTTGTGACGCGACCAAAACCATGCAAGAGATTCAGTGCCAATCAAAGAGGACAGTGTCAAGGTGTGGTGGAAGAGTTCCTTCTAATTCCGTGTTTAGGTTAATGTTTCTAGTTTTGGTTACTCTCTTTCCAATAGAGGTGATGACACATCGGGTATGGCATGTTCTTTTTGTGTCTATCTTCTCAAGGTTTGATGAGTCTACTCTCATGTTTTGTTCATGGGTACCATCACATACTTGAATTCAACATTGAATGTAAGATGATTTATTTTTAGTATATTTCATCCAGGGGTGGATGTGAATTTATAGGTTTTTTCAGTATTTGCATCAGGGTAGCGAGGTGGCGTACCACTAAACCCTATGAATGCAAATGGATTATGGTGGTTAGTGATTTTCACATGTCACAACTAAAGATACGTGTGACACCATGTTGTACAATGTTGACCTAGTTAGAGCTAGATGTGAGAGTGGTTTGGATTTGGTGGTTCTCTCAAGTGTGTTCATCGAAGAAGCACAGGAACCCCTAGTGAGATCACTAGTGTGGGATTTCTAGTAAAGAGATCAGTTTCTTTCCCTAGTTCTGAGGATTTTTTAATTAAGGGATGAAAATCACTGAAGATGGGGAGAATTTAGTAACTTTGGTTTGACCAATAATTTTTTTGAATATTTCTATGAATATTTCTGAGGATAGGTGCAAAGTCAGCATGGGATTATATGTCCTAGAGAGCCTTAATGTGGTGATTTTAAAAATATTAAATATATTTTGTCATGTAAACACAATTTCTCTTGAAATGTGAATAAATATTAAGATGTTTTTAAATCAAATTTTAAAGACCATTATTTAGCTCAAAATTTCGTGTTTACCCTAGAAATGAACTAAAGTAGTCCACATCAGGAGTTTTGATAGGGGTGTTAAAAGGGGATAAAATTGATTTTAATTGAATAAAATCAATTCTACTCACCCACCCTCTAGGACACATGACACAAGGAGGAAAAATCCCTCCTCTTATCCCACTTTTTTTGATGGGAGAAAATGAGCCAAAATCGAAGTGATGAAGCACTAACAATCTATGTTCTTTATTCCAATCATCATTAGATCAAGGATCATCATGATCTAGGCATCATTATAAACCTAAAGAATCATTATTTCATCCTTAAGGTAGGCATTTTTGTGTTTTTTAGTCTTAATCCCCCATTTTATGCTTTATTTTAATGTTTTAGATCCCAAATACAATTTCTAGAGACCCGTTGTAGGAATATCTATATGTATCAAGGAAAACTAGGGGGAATATGGAATTTTTGAAGGTAATTGCTGACTGTAATTACCATCTACACGGTGTGTAATCTAGAGAGACATGCCATGTATACCTTCTAGTTTGGGGAAGATGATTTTTGGGGTGGGGTTACATGCCTTGTAGTGACCCAAACCATGTGACCACGGGACATGGCCAAGGTTATCCATGTAAAAGAACATGGAATGTAAAAATACACAAAAAAGTAAACACACATGAGGTATGGTGCAGAAAAAAGGAAACCTACAGAGATAGTTGTCCATTTATCCTAAACATGCCATGTAGTATGGGATGCACAATGTGTAAGGGACACATTTGGATTTTCCTTATGGAATAGTTAAAAAAACTAGGGTTGGGTGAAGTGGGACACAGTGTGTACCACATTTACACGCATTGTACCCCTACATGGGATGGAAAACCTTGTATAAAGGATACACTACCAGATGTATGGGTGGGATCAAACGACATGTTTACCCCAATGCACACTGTGTACTCCTTGAAGATCTTCTTGAGATATTCTACCTTCCATATCTACCTCTATGAAACTTAGATTCAGGTTTTTGAGTATCCTATCCTGAGTAATTTTCCACATCAAATGTGATGGTTGAATATTTTTCATCCTAAGAGAAATGTGGTGGAGTTATTTCTAGAGAGACTCTTGTGTAAAGGGTCTTAACCGATGCTGAGGATCAGTGTGGTTCATAAAGAGACATGAAGGGAATGGTAGTTGCATTTGGAAATAGGTCACAATTTTTCCTTACCAATCTTCTTTATTAGAGACAAGACTCCACACATTGTGGGCATGGGTCCTTTTTTTCTTTGGGTAGTTCTTCTATGGTTGGTACTCCCTTGATTGTTTAGGGTGCGTGTTCCCTGTATCATTGAAGTAGTTGGAAATAGTTCTCCCCTACCATGCAAGGGTGTTATTCCTACTTACTCATTAAACATATAGAGTTGGTACTCCCCTGTTAGACTAGGGTGCATGTACTTTATCCGTGGAGTCATTACTCCCCTACCGTGTTAAGGCATGAGTCTTCCAGATGCAGTGTATCAATAGAGTGGGAAATCCCATATCATTAGGGAACATGTCCTCAATTATTGGATTCTTAAATCCCCTATCATTATAAGGTGTGGTTCCTCTATACATGTAATTTACGATAGAGTTGGTACTCCCTTTTCATACTATAGAGTAAGTCCTCTAGGCTGGGGTCTGTATTCCCCTATAATGTTAGGTCTTGGGCCCCCCACATTAATTTGAGCTGGTTGAGTAGTAATCCCTTATCATACTAGGGTGAGGTTACTTTATCCTTTTATTTATACTAACCTATCATTTCAGGGTGTGGGTCCTCATCTACGTAGTACTCCCTCGACTCCAAGTAGTAGCGAGGAGTGGGTCCTCCATTAGAGTTATTCTCCCTTATCTGCTGAGTGCAATATGAGGAGCTGTACCCTCTAGTAGTTTTGTGTGATACTTAATTAGGAGTTAGTTCTCCCTTGAAGGAAGGAGGTGCAGTCCAATCTATATAGGGAAAACAATGGTTTCATATTTTGGTATAAGAGCTAGTAATCCCTTGACTTCATGGAATTAGTGAGGTGCAGGTCCCTCTATTATCTCTTTATAGAGAGGATGCACAGGGTGTAGATTCTAGAGTAGTGACCCCTAATCTGTGTGTTGTGTTGAGGGGTGAGACTCTCAATTTGGGTTCTTAAAACCTTGCACAATGTGGATGTTAGCGATTGAATGACCTATGGTGCTAGGCACCAGAGCTGGACCTAGATCTATTCATGATGGATTCTATCTCTCAGATGGGTTCTATATGGGATGGATGGGCTCATGGAGTGTATTTTCCTGGAAGTATGTTACCTTTAAAGACTTGTGTATAATCTTATCCCTATTGATGTGGTTAGAAACTCATGATACATGGAGTCTGATATGAGTATATATTGGTGATTTTGGGAGTTATTTTGGTGTTTTCATGTGTCTGGGTTGACACCCCTATGGATTTAGTTGACTATTCATATATAACTGAGGATGGTTTGAGAAGAATTTTCTCTCTCAATTGGGTTCCCTCTAACTGATTCGAGATAACTTTTACCTTTCATTTTACCCTTTTATTTTTGGTTTTTTAGGGTGATTATTGATTATTGTTATACTCACCCATACGTGGGATTTTTCCACTTGTGTTGTGTCTTGTGCAGGCCACATTATTTTCTATGGAGTCCTTGGAGGACCTATGGAAAGCAGATTATAGAGAGTTTGACTGATTGAGGTGTTTACTAAAGTTGGACCAAAGAGTTTTTCGGCAGCTTCATTTGACAATGATCCCCTCTTTATGGGAAGTTTGGAAAATTTTTTAGTTTTCTTTTGGTGGATGTGTGTTTTCCCCTTTTTATGCTTTCATTACTTTTTTCACTCAAGTTTGAGATATATGTATGCATGATTTTTTAGTTTCTTGATTTTTATATCTCTTAACTATTACGTCAAGGTGTTTGTGGGTGCGTGCATATAGGTAACCTAGTCAAAGGCCTCCCATCTATGTGATATGGCTTCTTAACACTAGTCACCAACCCCTACCCTATTGGAGGCAGGTTTGGGGAGTTGCATCCCAGGCCCTGTTGGGTCAAGTTGTGACATAATATATCATGTTACCTTTGAGATCATGAGATATAAAACATTATCCAATGGATTGGTGGTCTATACTAGAATTTATAATAACATAATAATAACCAACTCATACAAATTCTATTGGAATATAGGTGAATTCATCATTACTTCATAGTTTAATTAACCGTTGAGGAATAAGAAAAATTCATGAAACATTATTAAAACATTATAAACGTAGTCTATCTTGAGAAATGAGGTGATGGAATCATAATATCATATCTATATAGAAAAATTTCAATCCAAAAATATACTAACATGGATGATAATTACTTTAATAAAATTATGAGAAATATATTTTGAAAGATAAGAAAAACATCATTTTCTCTTAAAAAATTTTAAAAACTAAGAATTAAAAAAAATTGGAATAATTTTTCCATTGAAATACCATATTAACATGTAAAGGAATATTGTTATATAATAATGATAATTTCATTAGTAGAATCCAGTCAAGTTATAAATGTTAAAAATATTATTTTCATACTTGTATAAAAAGTCAAAAGTGAGTAGTATGGAAAATGTTTTAAAATATTACATTAATCATTTGTAAATAAGTTCAAAGGTAGTAGAAAATAAAATAATTAAATATTATTGTATAGATAAAAACATTCATAAAACAATTATAATAACATTAATATGGAATAGAAATATTCTCCGCCAAAAAGGATAAATAAGATTAGATTTTATTAAAAACATTCCTTTGTATTTTTGATTACCAAAGAGGGAAACAGAAATGAAAAATGAGAAATCCATGAAATAACTAGAGGATAATAATATAAATGTGGTTTAAAATATATATAATATATAATTTTCCAAAAATGGATATTTAAACACAAAACTTTATTATAAAAGTATAATTGTAACATAAGCACATACAAATTTAGTAATCAATGAATCAAACCATTATGAATTAAATAACCTTAAACTGATGTTCAAATCTCTAAATTTTTTATGAAATATATCATAAAATAAATTCATTGAAATTATATACACTAAAAAAAATAAATATGGTGGTGAATGTATAACATTTTCTAACAAGGGGAAATTTAGATAAGGAAGCCCTTATATAAAATCCCAAATTATTTCATATGCATTGTAACCTACTATATAATAATTCTGGATTAATTATAAATATATATGAGAACTAAATTTATACTTATATAAACATAAAAAAATTCATATATAATTTCAAATCAACAATTTATTAACAATTTTTTCCTAAAATCAATATTTAGGTGCTAACAGTTCTGTTTTACAATCATGCTTTGGTTTGAAGGTTCTAGTCCATTCTCCAAGGTCAAGGTTACATAATGTTAATTATTTCATAAAAAAATATATTTATTATAAAAACTTTTCCAACTATCCTTGGAAGGATATGATGTAAAATGAATCTCAATACTTTCTAGAGGTACTAGTCTACACATTAACATGAGTAACAATTGTTTCTTTAAATGAATAAAATGAAATAAAGGTAAACTATAATTTTTATTTCTAGAATAATAATAAAATAATAAAAAATATTATATATTATTTAATATATATATATACATAACAATAAATGATATTTAGTGATGAAAAATTAAATACATATCTTTACGAAGGTGGTAGTTTGCAATTACTCATGAGTGACACTTTAATTTTCTATTGGATGAAAGAGAGATTGAAAATAGTTATACCATTAACATAAAAAAAATTAGTGTATTAAAGATTCAAATATAATTACATTAAGAATTTTATTGAATATTTGTATTATTTGAAAAAGAAATAATCTTGAATGAATATTTTTAAGATAATTACCTCTTCTTTGGGTATCCTCCTTTTGATTACTCATTAATCCTTATAATGTTTATCTATTAGTGAGACCAGATCATTTAATATGTGGGGATGAGAGTTGGGAAGTGATTTTGGAAGATATTTTTTGGGCTAAGTAGCTCAAGTTGTATAGAGAAGTGATAAAAGGGAGTCACTTTTATAAGTGAGTGGATAGGAACCATTGTTTATACCATTATTTGTAAATTAATATAAATCCATTTTTATAGGAATGTGGAAAAAATGGAAATATTTTAGAATATAGGATAATATTTTAATACTATGACCTTAGATGTCCGAAACCAGTGAATTATATTATTACATTGGCATGATCACAAGAGAAAAAATCTGGAAGGACTAGTCAGTTTAGTATCCTCAGAAAAAACTAGATACAAACATAATTTTTACATTACATCATGAAATGAAAAGTAACATAATATTTACAATTAAAACACTAAAATCTATTATACTATCCCTACAGTTAATTTATAATATACCTCATCACATCCTGTGGAAAATGAAATATAAGAAAGGGGTGATCTTAGATTCTTAGTAAAGATAAATATTATAGCTGGAGCGGTCATAAATAAGCCTAAACATTTAAGGTAATGTATAAAATGTAAACATAAGAATTTAAAACATAACCTTGAGAATAATGAAGCAAGAATTAATCAAATAGTTCTATTTAATCATTCACATAGATATTCTACTAGCCTAATAATCACATGTAATATCAATAACTAATCTCTTAAATAGGGAATGCATAATGTCGAACATCATAACCACACTGCCAAGGCCTCGTGACAAGATCATACATAATGGGTAAAAACCAAAACTAGATTGTCTCATGAAACCTACCGAAGCATTGAGGGGATACATTGGTCCCCACCTATCACATACTAAGTCCAATGCATTACTATTATGAAATGGGTAAAACATAACCAACATAAAAATTTGTATTAAAACTAACATACATAATCTTAGTACATTATCCATAAAACATGAATAGTTTATAAGTAAAACATCCACAATCAAACTATTAATAAAACCTCCAATACAATATGATAGGTTGTATCATATGAAATCAACCTCAATTAAACATAATATATAATAAAGTATACTGAAATAGATGAAAATTCTTTAATAAAATCATTAGAAATTTATTTAGAGAAATACCCCTTTTATTGAAAATAGTTATTTAACATTCCATAAAATTTAAAAAGAAAATATTTTAATTGAAAACAGTCTTGTAATATTGTAATTTAAGATTCAAAAATGTTAAGTCATCATGATGGTTGAAAAATCATCTCGTTCCGTATAAGTTATGAAAAACATTCTTATCATACTTTGTTGAAAAAGTCAAACAAAATACCTCGTAAGGAAAATGACAAAAAGATTCCATTTATAAAATCAAAAAAGGGTAAACAATGTATTTAATTTTTTTTAAAAAATATTAATAATGTTTTGAAATAAATTATTAAGAAACATGTATATGGATGATAAATATTTCATAGTAAATTCTTACATAAAAGCAATCCTGGCGAATAAAGAGATTGCAAAATTAACCCTTAACTCGTACTATGATTTAGTCTAGGGTGCATTAACTTCATGTATAATGGTTAAATAACTTTATTAAGTAATTCAAGAACTATATAAATTATTTATGATATTATTTATGATCCTATGATATCATTTTCATAATAATATTTCATTATTATCATTATTTTGGGCCTGAACTACTTTATTTTCTTATGTCTATCGTGTAAGTATTGTTTATTATGAATATGATATATTTTCTTCATATATATAATGATATTATTTTCATAAATATTATATTAATTTACTATATATATTTATATTTTCATAATCATTCTTAAATGGTTGTAGTGGAGGATGAATATCATCACGTTGTGGAGACAGTAGGCCATACATACGCACGAGCAACGATATGATTCCGTAATGGTAAAGGGTAAGGAGTTGGATGGAATATGAATTATATAGTAACAATATCATGTAATATTAATTATTTAAATCTTTTATATTCATTTTTATACCCATATAAATAAAGTATAGATGAAAAATAGTTGACACCAAGATGTAGAGACTGTAAGCCGTACACACGCATGCTTGGTGATGTTGTTTTTCATAGGATGGGTAAAAGGAGGAATATGGTTGAAAAATAATCACAATAATATCTCAAAATATATTGGATGTTGTAGTTATTAATTTATTATAGAAAAAACATTTTAAAAGGAAGTATAAGAAAAAAATAACTCTGAAAGTGTTGGAAAAACAATTACCTATTCTTCGAGTGGATCCTTTTTATTTTCACAGTAGGACTCCTTAGGTTGGATTATTTCCCAATGAATGGCCTATAATTTGAAGTGAGAGAATTTGGTAAAATAAATAGGAAGGGTTTTTTCTGATAAAAATGTATTTATAGGTGTGAATAATAGAGAAGGAGAGGTTCCCTTTTATAAGAGAGAGGATGAGCAATTTTGGAACTCCAAAACTATTAATTTAATATAAATTTATTTTCTATTTTAAATAGCTCAAAATTGAGTTATTTAGAGGATAATATGATCAAAGGTATAAATAATTTCAACTAATAAAATTTAAACATGCTTGAATTTTATTTTGAACCTTATCATTTTGATTTATCCTTAATTAATCTATTAAATTTTAATTTTGGTAATAATATTTTAAATATTAAAAGATTATAAATATTTACTTATATGGTGTAAATTTTCTATAAATGGAAAATTTAGGATATTCTAGACCTTATAATTTTCACATTGTAGTTTTTAAAGATTTTAATTATTTTTATATAATTTAATAAATTGTTATTTTTATAAAATACTAATAGTGTTAATTTTGACACTATTCAATACTTTTACTTATATTAAAATCCAAACAAAAATATAACTTCTAAAAAACCATTAAATATACTCTTAACGTGTCATATGATCCTAGAAAATTTGTGTATCACCTTAATTAATTAAAATTATATTTATTTTAATATTTTTAAAACCATTTATTTGATATTTCTATTAATAAAATCATTTTAGCATCACTATTGTGTCATCATTAAGGGTAATTATTTAATCTACAAAAATTATACATACATTACTATGATTTAGGTAATTATTTAATATTTATAGATACTTTTAACAATCGATGTTATCTTATGGTTATCTCTATATTAAAATTAATATACTTATACAAAATGAGAGTGTGACATTTTGTCACATTCTTTGATTTTTTATAATACCTATGTCATATTCTTAGAAAAGTGTCAATTAAATGATTAAATTTATAACATTAGGTGATAAAGGCTGAATTTTGTCATCAAATAGGATTTTTACTTGTTTTAGGGTAATTTTATAATATTATTTTAACCATTAATTATTTGATTTACCCCTAACCATGGTAAATAAATAACAATTTACTAAAGTTACTATTCACTAAAAAATTAAGGTGATTCTATTAGATAAAAAATTTCATAATAATTACAACCATGTTTGTCTATTTTTCTAAATTCAATTAACAGAAATGGGAAATTTAAGTTGAATGTTATTCATGTAGATGTGGTGGAAAAGCGGGTAAAAAAGACATTCAAAAGTTCAATAAATTATTATATGTAATTTTATTATAAAAAATGATTCTTATGAACTAAATTATATTAATATAAATATGATTTATCTATTATTAATTTAAGATAAATTTAATGTAAAACAAATATTTAAATGAAAAAGTTGGTTTTTTAACAATAATATAGTATTTTTCACTATTCATCAAAAATTGAAACTTTCCAGAAAAATTCCAAAATTTCACCCTAAACTAATTTTGATATTATGATTTCAAAAATTAATTCTATTTTGAAAATTAAAAATTAAAAATTTCATAATTTGGTTTATACTATTCATAACCTCTTTTAAAATAGCTAGTTTGATAGATCATGGTGTGCTTCGGTGTTGCATGTAGTGCAAGATAATGAATTATTTAAAAAGAAATGTACCGTGGAATCTTGGTGTGTTACATTATTCCCTACTTCAAAAATTTCACCCTCCAAATTTCTATAATATGACTTTATAAAAAGGTTCAGGTGGTTATTTATCATATGTTCTTCATGTTCCCATATCGCCTCTTCCATTTTATGGTTTCTCCAAAGGACCTTGACCAGTTGTGTCATTCAATTCCTCAAAACTTGTTCTTTAGTGTCAAGAATATCAATAGGCACTTCACAGTAAGAAAAATCTAGTTCCAGTTCTTCTTCTTCATTGGTGAGTACATGTTTGGAGTCTGCCATGTATTTCCTTAATAATGATACATGGAAGAAAACATTAACTTTGAAGAGTCTTGGTGGTATTTCTAAATAGAAAGCTACAACTCTAATTCGTTCTTGAGTTTAAAAAGTTCCAATGTACCAGGGACTAAAATTACCCGTCATACTAAATATTATATCACCCTTCCATGGATACTTGTTTAAGAAAACATGATATCCCACTTAAACCTCAAAATACCTCATTTAGTTATCAACATAAATCTTTTTCCTATTATGATCTGATTTGATATGGGTTTGAATAATCTTCACCGTTTCCATTATTTATTCAACAAGTTCTGGGCCTATGAGTTTTCTTTCACCAACAACATCCTTATAAGTTGTTGTACAAAATCTATTTCTATATAACCCCTCATATGATTCCATATGAATACTTGAATGGAAGCTATTATTATAGAAAAATTCCACTATAGGTAAATACTAATCCCACATACCCTGAAATTCAAGTGAGCAAGATCTCAACATGTCTAATAAAGCCTGAATATTCATTTTTGATTTTCCATCAGTTTGAGGGTGGTAGGTAGTGCTCAAATAAAGCTCAGTAATTAGGGCCTTCTTAATAATTGTCTAGAATAATGAAGTAAAATGAAAATCACAGCTATAAACAATCTATAGGGGAACACCTTGAAGTCTTACAACTTCATTAATGTAAACCCTTGATAAACATTCAAGTGGTAAATATTCTCTTATATCAAAAAATGTGTTGATTTATTAAGATGATCAATAATAACCCATACTGGATCATTTATTCAAGGAGTATTTGGTATCTCCTTTAAAAACCCCATCGTAATATCATCCCATTCCCACACAGGTGTTGGAAGATGTTCCAAGAATCCTTTAGGATATTGTCTTCCAACATTTACCTATTGAAAAAAAACATCTTGACACATAATAAAAAATCTCTCTCTTCATGTTGTACCAATAATAATGCTCCTTCAAGTCTCTATACATGTTAGTGTTACTAGGGTGTATAGACAAATGGGATCCATGAGAATCATCCAATAATTCCCTTTTTAGCTTAGGTGTAGAGGGAACACAAAGACACTTCCAAAATTTCAAAATATTCTCTTCATATATGAAGTCAATAAATCTCTCATTATTTATAGATTTATTTTTTTGAAGATCCTCATCATCAGACTGAGAAAATTTTATCTTTTCTAGTAAAGATGGTTTGGAAACCATTTTAAAAAGTAGTGATGTTTCACCTTCCATGGTATTTCCTATATCCATCTTTACTAGATCCATGAACATAGGTGTAACACCCCGACCCTAGTTACCCAGAGTCAGTGCATTATTACATAACATTGGCATGATCACAAGGAAATCATGTCTCAAAAGACCGATCAGTTTAGTATTATTGGAAACACGATTCATACATAAGTTCAATGTTACAACTTGAAGAGAAATACAACTAAAATATATTTCATTAGAAACATCCAAGCCTCCTATATTATGCCTTCCGGTCACTTATAACTAACTTATTCATATCCTGGGAAAATGAAACTTAAGAAAGGGGTGAGCTCAAATGCTCAGAAAGGGTAAGTAATACAGCGGAAAATGAAATAAATATTAAGCATGGTAAATAATTGAAACCACATTCCTTTACCAATAATAAACATGAATACTTTTATGGAAAGAATATGAGATGAGTAAATAATGCCATAATAAAACATGATCATGGGTATTATACTAGTCGAATGACCACATGAACCATCAATATTATTTCCATAATGAGGGAATGTATAATGCCAGACATTCTGAAACATTTTGTCAAGGTCTCGGACAAGATGTCTAAAAATGATTAAGGCCTCGGCCAAAACCATAAATCAAATTGGGAAAGGGCCTCGGCCAATTCCACGTCTAGTTGTCTCATGAGACCTACCGATGCATCGAGGAGCTATAGCGGGCTCCACCTGTCACTTACTAAGTCCAATACATCCTCATATGAAAATGTTTAAACATATCATAAAAATTCATATTACAACTAGCACAAAAAATGTCAATACTTTAACCATAAACCATGAATGGTATAAAAATAGCACATCCAGAGTCAAACATATCACAAAACCTTCAATACAATATGGAAGTTTTTTATCCTAATAAATCAACTTAAATAAACTTAAAATCCATCAAAGGATGTTGACATAGATGAAATAAAAACCCTTTTTAGAGAAATATGTCTTTCTATTTTGAAATCATTTAAGAGTCACATAATTATAAATTAAAACATTTACTTTGAAAATATTCTTATAATCTTGTAAGGGAATCTTCGACGAGTTTATAACGCTAGAAAATAGCCGCACCGGCCGTATAAGTTAAAAAAGATATTCTTACCATAATTTTGTCGAAAAGGTTAAAAAGAACCTTGTTTGGAAAATGATGGAAATATTCCTTTATAAACATCTTATAAAAAGTCAACAAGGGTATAAATGACTTTAACACATATTTTGTAAAATATTAAGAATGTTTTGAAATACATTTTTAAGAAACATGGATGTGGATGATAAAGAGGTTCCAGTAGATAATTACGTATAAACAACCTCAGAAAATGAAAAGATTGTGAAATAAACCCTTACCTTGTAATTTTCCTTGGTTGAGGGTAGGTTAAACTCCTGTATAATGGTGAAATAATTGTTATTAAATTATACAAGAATTATATACATTAATATGATATCATATATGACCTTTTAACATTACTTTGTTAATAATATCTTAAAATTATCGTCATTTCAGGTGTTAACTTACTCATTTTATTTTATATGTTTTGTTACATAAGCCGTGTTTGTTATGGATAGGTTGTATATTATTAATATACAGAATGATATCAAGTCCTTAAACATTATTTTTAATCATCAAATGAGAATTAGACTTTAATGGATATGATGGGTAATGAATCTCATCGCGTTCGTGGAGACGGTAGTCCATACGTACGCACGAGCGACAATATCACTCTTTTGATATTAAAATAATATATAATTGGATGGTATATAATATATAAAGAATAATTATCATGTTATATTTATTATTTACATGAATTAAACATCATTATTATACCCATCCAAATAATAGTGTATTGAATAACAATTACACCATGACGCGGAGATGGTAGATCGTACGTACGCACGTATGATGACATGTCATTCAAAGGATGGATAAAATACTGAATATGGTTGTAACATATTTATAATAACATCATAGTATATAAAAGATACTAGAGTTATTATTTTAGAATGTAAATAACAAAGGAAGAAGAAGTTGAAGAAGAAATGAACTTGAAAAAGGGTAGTGAAAACATTACCTCTTCTTCGGGTTCTTCATTTGATTTGATCAAAAGGTCTCTTTAGGTGGGCTTTATGATCAAAATAAGGCCTCTAGGTTTAAGTGAGGGAAGTTGATAGAATATTTGGGTAGGGGTTGTCCAAACCAAAAGGCTTTGATGGTGTGAATAATTGGTTAGAAGTGGTGTCCTTTTATAAGGGGGAGGAGGGGCTCTTTAGGAAAAAATTAAAGTATTATTTTATAATAAATTCATATTCGGTTTATAATGGCTCCAAAGTGTATTATTCAAAGTATAAGGTGGGTATGGGTAGAAATAATTCCAAACAATGTATTTTAGATTGGTTTGGGTCATTATATTATCCTTATCTTTTAGCTTTAACTCTTAGTTAATTAGATTGACATTTACCATGTCACTTTGTATTTTTATATTATATAGTTAATAAACTTACCATATACATCCAAGCGACCCAAAAGTGGTCAATTAATGATAAAAATATCATGATATAAGTCATTTGGCCTAAAAATAGATTTTTAGGAATAGAATATCAATTAATAATATAATATTTGTTTTAAAAACTCTTTTATGTCAATTTTGACACTATTAGGTATTTTGTTTTTGATAAATTCATAACAGCATTATTACTTAGAATAAAATTCATATAACAAATAATAATAAGTCATATTAACCTATAAAATTATTATAATTCATAAAAAGTCTCAAATTACATTTATTTGGATATTTATAATATCAATTATTTTGATATTTCATTAATTTGGTAATTACTGCATCACCATTGTGTCATAAATAAAGTAAATTATTTAATGTCTAAAAATTATAAATAAAATACCATTATGTATTAAATATTATTATATTTCTAATTAATGTTTACAATCGAATTTATCTTATTTATAACCCTACATAAATATTGTTTTTCTGAAAGATATATGCTTATGTCATTTTTGTACTTACTTTAACTTAATTAATATAAAGTGTCCCTATCACCAACAAGTGGCTCCATGGGGTCCCAAAATCTACCCAAAAACGACCATGGTCAGACATGTATCCACCAATAAGGTTAGGACACATTTTAGGTTAATTTATTATTATTATAATATTATTTTTTACCCTTATTTACCGAATTTACCCTTTAAACATGGTAAATAAAATATTTACCGAAGTAATTATTCAAAATGTATAAAAATAAAAGTTACCTATTTAAATAATTTGGACATCCTGATTCAAAATATGTAATCCATTTTTCCAACTTCAAAACACAGAAGTGGCAAAAATTAATTTAAAATTCATTCCTGCTGTCAAAACAAAAAGCGTGTTTTTAAGAAATAATAACTATCAAAAGATTGACACTTGTTTATGTCCGGTTTAATTGTGAAATTATGTACAATGACAAAAATTTTATTAAATGGTAAAAATATATTCTAAATATACTTTAAATCCACTCAAATTCATAATTTATTACTATTAATTATTTTGATTAAAAATTTGTTTTTAATTAAAATTTAGTAATTTTCACTATTCATAAAAATATAAAAGTTATCTGAAAAGTACCAAAATTTCACCCTAGGCTAAATTAGATATTCTGAATCAAAAAATTAATTCTACTTTGAGAGATAAAATTTATAAAATTTCAAAAAGTGGGTATTACTATTCATAACGGCTAGTTTGATTGGTTGTGGTGTGTGTTAGAATCTCGAAGTTGCATACAACACATGCTACTATATTATTCAAAGATAATCATACCATGGAAGCTTGGGGTGTTACATTCTCCCCTCCTTAAAATAATTTCATCCTCAAAATTTATAGAATACTACCACATGAAAATACCCGGGTGTTTCTTCATCATAAGTTCCTCGGGTTCCCACGTTGCCTCTTCCATCTTATGGTTCTTCCATAGAAATTTTACCAGACGAGTCGTCATGTTTCTCAGTACTTGTTCTCTCGTATCAAGAATCCTTATGGGTTATTCGCAATAAGATAGATCGGGTTCCAGTTCTAATTCCTCGTAAGTGAGTACATGCGCTGAGCCAGACATGTATTTTCTCAATAGTGATACGTGGAACACATCGTGAACTTTGGAGAGATTTGGCGGCATTGCCAAATGGTAAGCTACAAACCCAATTCATTATACAATTTTGAAATGTTCGATGTACCTGGGACTCAATTTACCCTTCTTACTGAAACGTATAACTCCCTTCTATGGAGATACCTTCAAGAAAACATGATCTCTTACCTAAAAATCCAAATCCTTCCTTCGGTTATCGACGTAGCTCTTCTTCCTACTTTGAGCTACTTTGATGTGATTTTGGATTACCTTCACCTTTTCCATCATTTCCTCCACCAGTTCTGGGCCTACATGTTTTCTTTCACTAATGTATTCCCAACAGTTTGGTGTGTGACATCTCTTTCCATATAACGCTTCATATGGTGCCATCTGAATACTTGAATGGAAGCTATTGTTATAGGAAAATTCTACCAGAGGTAAATATTGATCCCACATACCCTGAAAGTCAAGTGAGCATGATCTCAACATGGCTTCTAAGGTTTGAATAGTCTATTCTGATTGTCCATCTGTTTGAGGGTGGTAGGCAGTGCTCAAACGAAGTTTAGTATCCAAGGCCTTCTAAAGACTCTTCCAGAATCTTGAAGTAAAATAGGGATCACGATCAGAAACAATCGATAGGGGTACTCCATGAAGTCTCAAAACTTCATTAATATATAGTCTTTCTAGGCGTTCAAGTGTTAAATCCTCCCTTATAGCAAGAAAATCTGTTGACTTGGTAAGACGATCAACAATAACCCATATTTCATCATTCCTTCTAGGAGTCTTTGGTAGCCCCATGACAAAGTCCATCGTAATATTATCCCATTTCCACTCCGTTATGGGAAGAGGTTGAATAACTCCTCCAGGATGTTGCCTTCCAGCTTTCACTTGTTGACAAACCATACATCGTGACACAAAATCAGCAATCTCTCTCTTCATGTTGTCCCACAAAAAATATTCCTTTAAATCTCTATACATTTTGGTTCTCCTAGGGTGTATATAGAAATTGGAACTATGAGAATCTTCCAACAATTCCCTTTTCAGATCAGGTATATCGGGAACACAAAGTCTCTTCCCAAATTTTAAAATTCCATCTTTATACACAAATTCACTCAATCTCCCATCATTCACAGCTTTAATCTTCTTTTGAAATTCTACATCATCGTTCTGAGAACTCTTTATACTTTCTAGTAAAGATGGTTTGGCAACCATTTGAAAAAGTATTGAGGATTCACCTTCCATGGTGATTCCCATATCCATCTTTACTATATCCATATATATAGGATCCTTTTCAACTCTCATCTTGTTCAAAAATCCATGATCCTTTCTACTCAAAGCATCTGCCACCTTATTTTCCTTCCCTGTGTGGTAGTTTATAGTGCAATCATAATCCTTGAGTAGTTCAAGCCATCTCCTTTGCCTCATGTTGAGTTCTTTCTGTGAGAAAATATACTTAAAACTCTTGTGATCAGTATAAATCTCACATTTTTCACCATAGAGGTAGTGTCTCCATATATTCAAAGAAAAGATCACAACTGCTAACTCAAGATCATGAGTATGATAGTTTTTCTCATGAATTTTCAACTGTCGTGATGCATAGGCAATAACCATATCATTCTGCATAAGGACACAACCAATTCCTTTCTTCGATGCATCACTATAAATAACAAACCCATCATTTCCCGATGGTAGAGTCAAAATAGGTTCATTGACTAATCTTCTCTTCAGTTATTAAAAAAATTTTTCACACTCTTTTTTCCAAACAAATTTAACCCCTTTACGTGTGAGCTTCGTTAATGGTTTATCCAACAGGGCAAAATTCTGGACGAAATGTCGATAATAACCTGCTAAACTAATAAAACTGCGTACCGCAGTTATACTCGTTGGTGCTGTCCATTCTTGGATTGCTCTTGTCTTAGAAGGATCAATGGAAATTCCATCCTTAGGGACAATATGGCCAATAAAAGAAATATCCTAAATCCAGAATTCAGAATTGCTAAACTTCCCATATAATTCATGTCTTCTAAGAGTCTTCAAGATAATGCGTAAGTAATTTTCATGATCCTCATATATTTTGGAGTATACCAAGATATCATCAATAAATACCACCACAAAATCATTGAGATATTCCTTGAAAACTCTATTCATTAGATCCATGAATACCAAGGGTGCATTAGTCAATCCAAAAGGCGTTACTGTAAACTCGTAATGCCCGTACCTGGTTCGAAATGCTATCCTCAGAATGTCTTCCTTCTTCACACACAACTGATGGTATCCAGATCAAAGGTCAATCTTTGAAAATTATTGAGCTCCATGTAGTTGATCAAATAAATCATCAATGCGAGGTAGGGGATACTTGTTCTTTATTGTTATTGCATTGATTTCCTTATAGTCGATGCATAACCTCATAGATCCATCTTTTTTTTAACAAAAAGGACAGGGGCTCCCCATAGAGAAACACTAGGGGTGAATAAATACCTTATTACTCAATTCCTCTAGTTGTTTCTTTAGTTCAACTAATTCTAGAGTGTCCATTCTATAATGGGTCTTCGATATAGGCCTTGAACTAGGAATTAAATCAATGGAAAACTCAATTTATTATTCTGGAGGATGTCCAGGTAAATCTTCTAGAAACACATCAACATATTCTCTCACAATAGGTACATCATCTATCTGAACATTCCTTCCTCACCCACAGTTATTTCATTCTCTTCCTCCCCAATAATTGAATTTATTTGAGTTACTAGGGGTATATTTAGGTAAGAATTAGGTGGTGACAATTCTGCTCTAAAGATAAGGTGTTCTTTATCATCATCATCAAAAATCACAACCTTCTTCTTCTTACAATATATTTTCTCATCATGGTCTGAAATCCAATCCATACTAAGGATTATATCAAATTAATTCATGGGTATGATGATGAGATCAAAAGATATAGAACATTTATATGCTCTAATGGGAACAAATCCACATAATTTTTCAGCAATGATACTTCCCTTAGAAGTTTCAACTGACAAATCCCTTGTTAAATAAAATTGGAAATATCTAATTTTCTTAGAAAACTGGGAAGATATGAAAAAATGAAATGATCGAGAATCAAATAAATCATTTTCTAAACTTGAGGAAACCATTAAATTACCTGCCACCACGTCTTTCGGGCTTTCAACCTTAGCAGTAGTGATTGCATAAGCTTGGCCTTGGTCCCTAGGCCTTTTCTGAGGTAAGTTTCCCTGACGCTTAGGATATTCATTTGCATAATGTCCCATCTCCCTTCAATTGTAGCATTGAACATTGGTAGCATCTTTATTTCCTTTACAATCACTAGCTAGATGGCCTTTCTGTCCACAATTGTAGCATACTTCTTTTCCTTTTAGATAGGTACCGGGGTGCTTCCTTCAACAATTATCCCAAGGTGGAAATTCAATTCTACCCTTCTTCCCTATTTCCATATTTCCTTTCCTAGAGTGTTTAACAGATCTCTTGTTCTCTTGCTTTGATTTAAAGTCATAAGACTTAGAGAATTCCTTTTCTGTCTTGATAGCACACAAGACAATATCTTCGTATGATGAGAAGGATTGTGATACTAATGCTTGACAGAGAAATGGTTTTAACACATCAAAGAAACGATCAATATTACTTATTGGGTTACGTATATAATCTTCAGCATACCTTGCTAACCTTGTAAAGTTAGCCTCATACTTTATGACATTCTCATCCTCCTTTTGTCTCAGACTCAGAAATTGCCTTTCCATATCTGCTTGATGGTCACAAGGAAAGTATTTTTCTAAAAATAAATCTTTGAACTCCCTCCATTACATATTTGATACTTCACAATCTTCCTTTGTGTTTTGAATCAATGACCACCATTGATCAAAATATCCAGTGAGGCGGTAAACTACCATGATAACTTTTTCCCTTTCACTACTCCCCAAGGCATGGAATATTTTCTCTAAATAATTTATCCACTGCTCAGCTAATAAGGGATTTGTATTCCCATTGAATGTTGGTGGTTGTTTCCTCATGAAGCGGTCTAACATTGAACCTCCATGCTATGGATCAGGGTGCTCCATATGGGTAAGGTTATTATTCATAACCTGAGTGAGTTGTCCCAGCATGGTGATTAACTGTTCAACACCAGTTGCATCACTAGATCCACTATAATTATCTTGAGCAGGAGGGAAATCCCTACATGGAGTGCGTGCATTGATACAGTTTCCATTCCTTCCACTAGGTGCCATTTCTAAACAATGGCATAAACTAGATTAGTTTATGAATCGAAATATATAATTCCAAACTTCTAAAACACTTAACATAAATTCAACAGTTTATGGATATAACCCATAATCATAAAAAATGTTTTCTTTGAGGAAGTATATACTCATAAACACTTCATAATTGTTTGTAAAGAAAATGAGAATTATCCTGAGCATATCCCCCGGGAGTGTCGTAACCAAGAGTGCAGCAAGGCCCGTTGTCGTGCACTAGTTCCCGTTCGAGGATAGCTCAAAGTGGTGTTTCTGGGTTTTACCCCTAGGTACATCTGTTCCAGAGCCGCCTCTACCTTCTCGTATCCAGACAGGGATGTATTGCACAGAAAACTCACAAAATCTATACAATACCAAAATTATAGTAAGTTCTTCTATATTAATCCTCATAGTCTATCTTAAGGCTATGTTCTCTAATCAGAGTTTATCTAAATCTAGTTTCCAAGGTTTTTACTAACCCTACCTCTGATACGAACTGTAACGCCCTAACCCTAGTTACCCAGAGTCAGTTCATTATTACATAACATTGGCATGATCACAAGGAAATCATGTCTCTAAAGACCGATCAGTTTAGTATTATTGGAAACAAGATTCATACACTAGTTCAAGTTTACAGCTTGAAGAGAAATACAACACAAATATATTTCATTAGAAACATCCAAGACTCCTAGATTATTCCTACAGGTCACTCATAACTAACTTCTTCATATCCAGGGAAAATTAAACATAAGAAAGGGGTGAGCTCAAACGCTCAGTAAGGGTAAGTAACACAGTGGAAAATGACATAAATATTAAGCATGGTAAATAATTGAAACCACATGACTTTACCAATAATAAACATGAATACTTTTATGGAAAGAATATGAGTTGAGTAAATAATTCTATAATAAAACATAATCTTGGGTATTCTACTAGTCAAATGACCACATGGACCATCAATATTATTTCCATAATGAGGGAATGTATAATTCCAGACATTCCGAAACATTTTGTCAAGGCCTCGGCCAAGACGTCTAAAAATGATTAAGGCCTCGGCCAAAACCATAAATCAAATTGGGAAAGGGCCTCGGCCAATTACACATCTAGTTGTCTCATGAGACCTACCAATGCATCTAGGAGCTATAGCCGACTCCACCCGTCACTTACTAAGTCCAATACATTCCTCATATGAAAAGGTTTAAACATATCATAAACATTCATATTAGAACTAGCATACAAAATGTCAATAATTTAACCCTAAACCATGAATGGTATAAAAATATCACATCCACAGTCAAACATATCACAAAAACTTCAATACAATATGGAAGATTTGTATCATAATAAATCAACTTCAAATAAACTTAAAATCCATAAAAGGATGTTGACATAGATGAAATAAAAACCCTTTTTAGAGAAATATCTCTTTCTATTTTGAAATCCTTTAAGAGTCACATAATTATAAAATAAAGCATTTAATTTAAAAATATACTTATAATATTGTAAGGGAAGCTTCTACGATTTCATAATGGTAGAAAATAGCCGCACTCTCCGTATAAGTTAAAAAACACATTCTTACCTTAATTTTGTCGAAAAGGTAAAAAAGGACCTTGTTTGGAAAACGATGGAAAGATTCCTATATAAAAATCTTATAAAAATTCAACAAGGGTATAAATGACTTTAACCCATATTCTGTAAAATTGTAAGAATGTTTTGAAATACATTTTTAAGAAACATGGATGTGGATGATAAAGAGGTCCCAGTAGATAATTACGTATAAACAACCTCTATAATGAAGATATTGTGAAATAAACCCTTACCTTATACTTTTCCTTGGTTGAGGGTAGTTTAACCTCATGTATAATGGTTAAATAATTGTTATTAAATTATACAATAATCATATACATTAATATGAAACCATATATGATCTTTTAACATTTCTTTGTTAATAATATCTTAGTATTATCGTCGTTTCGGGTGTTACCTTACTCGTTTTCTTTTATATGTTTTGTTACATAAGCAGTGTTTGTTATGGATAGCTTGTATCTTATTCATATATAGAATGATATCAGGTCCTTAAAAATTATTTTTAATCATCAAATGAGAATTATACTTTAATGGATACGATGGGTAATGAATCTCATCGCATTCGTGGAGACGGTAGTCCGTACTTACACACGAGCGACAATATCACTCTTTTGATATTAAAATAATATATAATTGGATGTTATATCATATATAAAGAATAATTATCATGTTATATTTATTATTTACATGAATTACACATCATTATTATACCCATCCAAATATTAGTGTATTGAATAACAATTACACCATGACGTGGAGACGGTAGGACGTACGCACGCACGTATGGTGACATGTCATTCAAAGGATGGATAGAATATTAAATATGGTTGTAAAATATTTATAATAACATCATATTATATATAATATGTTGGAGTTATTATTTTAGAAAGGAAATAACAAAGGAAGAAGAATTTGAAGAAGAAAGGAACTTGAAAAAGGGTGGTGAAAACATCACCTCTTCTTCGGGTTCTTCCTTTTTATTTGATCAAAAGGGATCCTTAGGTGGGATTTATGATCAAAATAAGGCCTCTAGGTTTAAGTGAGGGAAGTTGAGAGAATATTTGGTCAGGGTTTGGCCGAACCAAAAGGCTTTGAAGGTGTTAAGAATTGGTTAGAAGTGGTGTCCTTTTATAAGGGGGAGGATGGGCTCTTTAGGAAAAGCTTAAAGTATTATTTTATAATAAATTCGTATTCGGTTTCTAATGGCTAAAAATTGAATTATTAAAATTTTAAAGTGGTTATGGGTCGAAATACTTTCAACCAATAGATTTTAGACAGTTTTGGGTCATTATATTAACCTTATATTTTAGTTTTAACTCTTAGTTAATTAGATTGACATTTACCATGTCACTTTGTATTTTTATATTATATAGTTATTAAACTTACCATATACATAAAAGTGACACCCAAGTGGTCCATTAATGATACACCTATCATGATATAAGTCCTTTTTCCGAACCTTAGATTTTCAATAATAGAATATCAATTAATAATATAATATTTGTTTTAAAAACTCTTTTATGTCAATTTTGACACTATTGGGTATTTTGTTTTTGATAAATTCATAACAACATTATTAATTCTAATAAAACTCATATAACCAATAATAATATGTCATATTAACCTATAAAATTATTTTAATTCATAAAAAGTGTCAAATTAAATTTATTTGGATATTTATAAAATCAATTATTTTGATATTTCATTAATTTGGTAATTACTGCATCACCATTATGTCATAAATAAATTAAATTATATACTTTCTAAAAATTATAAATAAAATACAATTATTTAGGAAATATTTTTAGATTTCTAATGAATATTTACATTCGAATTTATCTTATGTATAACCCTATATAAATTTTTTTTTGCTAAAAGATATATGCTTATGTCATTTTTGTATTACTTTAACTTAATTAATATAAAGTGTCCCTATCACCAACAAGTGGCTCCATGAAGTCCCAAAATTGACTCAAAGATGACCATGGTCAGACATGTATCCACCAATAAGGTTAGTACATGTTTTAGGGTAATTTATTATTATTATAATATTATTTTTTACCCTTATTTACCGGATTTACCCTTTAACCATGGTAAATAAAATATTTACTGAAGTAATTATTCAAAATGTCTAAAAATAAAAGTTATCTATTTACATAATTTGGATATACTGATTCCAAATATGGAATCAATTTTTCCAAATTCAAAACACAGAAGTGGCAGAAATTAATTTAAAATTAATTCCCACTGTCAAAACAAAAAGCGTGTTTTTAAGAAGTTATAACTATCAAAAGATTGACACTTGTTTATGTCCCGTTTAATTGTGAAATTATGTCTAATGACCAAAATTGTATTAAATAGTAAAAATATATTCTAAATATACTTTAAATCTACTCAAATTCATAATTTATCACTATTAATTATTTTGATTAAAAAAGTTTTTTTAATTAAAGTTTAGTAATTTTCACTATTCATCAAAATATAAAAGTTATCTGAAAAGTACCAAAATTTCACCCTAGGCTAAATTCGATATTCCGAATCCAAAAATGAATTCCATTTTGAGAGAAAAAATTTATAAAATTTCAAAAAGTGGGTATTACTATTCATAACGGCTAGTTTGATTGGTTGTGGTGTGTGTTAGAATCTCGAAGTTGCGTATAACACACGCTACTGTATTATTCAAAGAGAATCGTACCATGGAATCTTGGGGTGTTACAATAGGATCCATTTGAAATCTCATTTTGTTCAGAACTCCATGGTTCTTCCTAATCAAATCATCTTCCACCTTATTTTCTTTCCATGGGTGGTAATTTATTGTGTAATCATAATAATTAAGTAGCTCAAGCCATCTTCTTTGTCTCATGTTGAGTTCTTTCTATGAGAAAATATATTTCAAACTCTTATGATCAGTATATATCTCATATCTTTCACTGTTGAGATAGTGTATCCATATCTTCAGAGTAAATATTACTTTAGATAACTCAAGATCATGAGTTGGGTATTTTTTCTCTTAATTTTTTAATTTCCTTGATGCATAGGCAATAACTCTATCATTCTACATAAGAAATCAACTGAGTCCTTTCCTTGATGCATCAGTATAAATCAAAACCCTATAATTTATAGATGGTAAAGTAAAGATTATAGAATTGTATAATAATCAATGAAATTATTCAAAAAATTATTTACACTCTTTTTTCCAAATGAATTTAACCCCTTTACATGTGATCTTAGTTAATGGGTTATCCAATTGGGAAAAAATCTGGGATGAAATGCTGATAGTAACCAGATTAACCAATAAAACTGCTTACCTAGGTTATGCACATCGGTGCTGAACATTCTATGATTGCCTTAGTCTTTACAGGATCAATATAGATTCAATCTTTTGATATAATACAGAAAAGAAAAAAAATTCTTGAAGCCAAAATGCACGATTTTTAAATTTCCTTTATAGAAAATTTCTTCTAAGGGTCATCAAAACATTTTGTATGTGGTTCTCATGGTCTTCGTAGATTTTGGAGTATACCAAGACATCATCAATAAGTACTTTGAAAAAATCATTGAGACATTCCTTGAAAACTCTATTCATTAGATCAATGAAGATATATGGTACATTAGTCATTCCAAAAGACATTATTGTAAACTCCTAATGTCCATACCTCGTTCAAAACACTGTCTTTAGAATATCTTCCTTCATGACACACAATTTATGATATCCAGAATGAAGGTCAACATTTGAAAAATATTGAGCTCCATGAATTTGATCAAAAAAATCATCAATGTGAGGTATAAGATACTTATTATTTATTGTAATAGCATCGATTTCTCTATATTCAATGCACAACTTCATTTAGCTATTTTTTTCTTAATAAAAAGAACTGAGGATCCTCATATAAAAACACCAAGGAGAATAAATACCTTTTACTCAACTCCTCTAGTTGTTTCCTCAGCTCTAATAAATACCTTTTACATAATAGAAAACTCAACTTCCCACTCTATAGGATATCCAAGAAATTACTCTAAAAATATATCAATATATTATTATACAAGAGGTACATCCTCAATTTGAATATTAGTTGGTTTTATATTCTCTTCTTCCCCAAGAATTTAATTTATAAGTTCTATAGGAGGTGGATCTAGATAAGATTAGATGATGAAGTTTCTGCTATAAAGATAATGGATTCTATATATTCCTCAAAAATCATGATAGATGTAATAAAAATGTCATAAGTAGTTCAGTCACACCATAATAATTTATATGATTTCTGGTATCACAATATTAAAATACTATATCAGTGTGATAAATTTCTATATAACAATTATTTCTTCATTTGTTTTGAAAAGTGATGAAATCTTCAAAATTAAAACATATTACTAGTCCATCATTCCATTAATAATATTTGGAATGAAGATATTTTTTTGACTTATTAAAAACTATATATAGGTACACAAAAATTAATACCTAATTAATGGTGAGATGATACCATAATTTAAGGTTGTATGTCATTCCATGATGATTAGACCGTAGTTGGAGACCATAAGTAATTTTTTAAGGATATGAAATATAGAATGTATTTTAATCTATAACTTGTAAAAACAATATTCTAGAGGATTGGGGTTTACATTTTAATGATATAGGATAATCATTAATTCATCTTCAAGGAAGAATCTAGTTATATCGACCCCATGATCTTCCATGATTGAATTTCAATTTCAAGAAATGATTTTTGGAGAACATATTAATGGAATTACATTAAATTTCAATGTAGTTCATCACATTCAAAATTTATATATTTATGTTTAATATGATAATAAAAATTTGGAATATTTTTATTAGACATGTTGAAATATGTTTTGATCCTAATTGATATATTTTAGGGTAAATCAAATTATTAGATATTGAATTTGGAAAATATCATTATTATAATGTGAAATCAAAGTAGTATAGAAAGGAATATTAGAAGAATAAGTAGATATATGGTTTTTATTGAATTGAATAAAATTCAAACATATCATGTTTTTATAATTTTTTTTAATTTTCTTGATAGCCATTGAAGATATAAAACTAATTAGAGGCTATAGATAAAGAAAAAACACTATATATATATATAAAGTAATTCTATTTTTAAATATTCATTAAGATTAACCTATATATAATGTATTGTGTGAAACAATTAATTTAATAAGTTAATGGATAAAAATACATATGTAGTTCACCTTGGTTTGGAAATGGACATATCTATATATTCTATTCATATTTAGTGATTAATGTTTTTCAGTATTGTATAACATCACCATGTGTAAATTACTTTAATATACATTTTAGTATAGATCGATGTAAATAACTAAATCACCACATTTACTTTATATATTATTTATATTTTGTATGTGTGTTTTTGGTTTTTGTAGTTTAATTTTATTATTTCTAATAAATTGACTATATCCATTATACATTGAGAAGAAAATTCACACCCTAATTCACAACCTCTTAAAATGATTTTGGGATAATGATAGTAATAGTTTTGAAAGAAAATAATGTTATAATGAAATAAACAATTTCATATATTTGTTTTATCATAAATAATGTAAAATTTTATATATCATGATATAGTTTATTACATTCCCCCCATAAAAAATTACATCCTCAAAAATTATACTCATTAGTAAGCATAGAGAGATTAGTAGTTTCCACCATAATATTATTGATAGTTATTAATCCAAAAAATATCAAAACATGTCTATGAAGTGATAAAATTATATATAATATTTTTAAATTCCTTCACTTATTTTTTTAGAATACAATTTGAACAATAAAATTTAAACCGATGTGGAAAATGATATATTTTGTTGAAGATACACAATTTTGAATCTAATTTTTCGAAACATTATAAAAAACATAATTATATTATAGAATTATAATAGACTCACATTTGTGTGGATTAAAACATGGTAAACTTAATAAACGAGTAATATAACCAGGGATATTAAATTGAAAAATTCGGAATATATAAATTTCATAAAGATGAACTTCATATACAACATTATATCAATTTTTATGACCGTTATAAAATATATCATTTATGAAAAAATTATAGTTTAGTGATGATATCATATAAACTGAATGGGAGGAATATTTGGAGTCTATTGAATCCTAGGAAAATATTCTAAATCTTCATGATAAAATATAAATAATTAAGACGAGTAATATATATAATAAAATCATTTCATGTGTCATAAATATTGGAGATGATAAAAATCATATAAAAAATCTAATATAATGATAATCATATTAAATTAATTTAGAATAAATAGTAATTTAATTTTACATTCAATTTTAATAAAACTCAATATAGTGATAACGATTTTTAATAAGTGAATATTTAGAATAATTACTCATATCTTCCAAATTCCAGGACATGGTAAATTATATTTATGGTCGCATATTAATGATTTAATAATTTTTAATAACATTTAATAATATACATATTTTTCAAACCTATGTTATCTTACTAGTTATAAATTAAATATTTCCATATAAATATGGGATACATGTTTTGGTTTTATATCATATGGAACACTTTTCATTTGTCCTAAATTATTAAACTCTCTCATGAATATCAAATCCTTAATTCCACATACAATATTTTTAATAATAAAAATTATAAATACCATTACCATTTCCTAAATCGGGTTTCATTATTAATTAAATTTCAAATATTAATCAGACCCTTTGTATCATAATTAAGTAATAATATTAAATTCATGTCTTCTGATACATATATCATAAATGTATAACATGTGTTTTGAAAATATAAAATATTTTCAATATATTTTTATAATGTTTTTTTTAAATTTTATTCTTCTACATATAATTCTTATGGTTATTTTTAAACAATATTTAATTCAAAAATTAAAAATCCCATCTATAGTAACCCATAGTTACTATTCATTTCATAAAATGGAAAAATAATGCATAAGATAAAATTTCACATGATCTGAAATATTTGTATTCTCATGTTACTAGATACATATAAATTTACATAAAACCATATTTGAAACATAAATTATATCATAAAAATACATGAATAATTATTATTGATTCATTTATATCCTTAGGTCTTGCACAATGAAAAGACTCATGGGTTTGAGTGTTAGTTAATCAAGTGGTGGGTCAAATCTCGATGAATGGTTTGATGTATGAATAATAATTTTCTCACATGGATAGGTGTAAGGGTATTTGATTAATTTTTTGGTCTATTTTGGGATGTTCTAAGGGGTGGTATATTGGTGAAAAACGCCCAGTGAGGTATTTTTTGTGTTTGTGGGAGAATATGGAGATAAATATAGCAATATTTTATACTTGGTACTCAATATGATTTCATTTCTTATATAGTGGGGGTCCATGGGTGGGGATCCCTTATATAACACATTAGGTTACGAGGTTTATACACCTTGTTCCGGATGGAGCCACTAGAAAACAAACATGGATCAATAGGGTTCAAGGTAGTTTATAATCCTATTTTTAATAACTAATGATAAAGGGGGTATTTTACCATTCCCAATATGAACCCCCAATCAAGGTTACTTGTGAATTGATACATGTATGAAATGAGAGTGCCTCCATTTTCTTTCCCAATCGACACTTATTTGGCTTCAAATCCTGGTTATTTGAGAGCAATTTATTGAATGTATTAGAGGGATGTTCTCCTTTCCCTATCCAATTGTTCCCATCATTCCACCTCTTCTATTTTTAGTATAGATGCTCTGATATTTGGATAAGGAATTCACCAATGTATGGTGGAATAATTCCTCTTGATGAAGATTTCATGATATGTGTATAGATAAGGTTATATAATGACATATTTATGATTCCATTCATCATTGGCATTGAGTTTTTCTTCATGATGGATTTAAATAGGTATTTTTTAGGGAATACTACTAATAATAATTATATTAAATTAGGAATTTTATATATCTTAGTCTCAAGTGCATGTCAAGAGTGGGGGAAACCTCTTTGGTTAATGTTCTGGAATCAAGGGAGTACCCAATGAACATAGAGGTAGTTACACTAACTAGGGTTTATCATAATTTATTTTTATTAATTTGGAGGTGTGTGTGGATGACATTTATGGGAACAATGGTTTTTATTTTGAACTTGAAAAATTATATTTTATCTCCAATTATCCTATGTGGCCTTTATATTATGAATTATCTTAGTCCTTTGTATTTTAACTATTTTTTTGATCAATATTGATATTTTTGGATTGTTATATATCTTGTATTATTTTCCTGTATAACTAAAATATGGGATTCAGTAATCTTAAAAATAAATAATATCATATATAATGCTATAAATTTGCTTCTAGGATCTCCTATTGAATGTGTTCTGATGTAACCATTTAATTGGGTTTTCTATTATAAAGGAAATGGTTTTGGATTGGGATTTAAAATATATGTGATGATTTAATAAAAGGGATTTGAAATATGATTTCAAATCATGGTGTTGTATCAAAATTGGATTCAAGATGAGCACCTTGTTTGGATGATGTTTCATGTGATTCATTTTTAAATGAATTTGTGGGTGTGATTTTGTGTCATGTTATAATTTAAAATATATGTTTTTTACTCAAATTCTAAATTATTCTAAGAAGGGTTTGTTCTTAGATTTTTCATATTCTTTTGACCTCATGAAGGATATCACACTATATTTAAAATCTTATATGATTATGTTTGTGTAGGATTATAGTTTCTTAGCATGTTATAAAAATTTTATTATGATACCTAAAAGAAACATTACATTGGATAGAGGTTTGAAATAATTTATAGATATTTATTAGGTTTAATTTTCATATAGGTCATTAAGAACATTAGTATACCCTTGAGATGAGAATTGTTTTGAACTAATATTTTAGAATATATATTTTTTTCACAAAATTAATATGATGTTAGATAGCATTCTCAACATGCAACACTAATGTAAAATGGGTAAATTCATATTTGATCAATATTTTAAAATACATATATATGAATTTTAGAACCACTATAAAGAAAAAATAGGTACTACGAAATCAATATTGCTAACATTTGGTGAAAAAATAATTAATATGATTGTTTATTGTGAATTAATATTGTAAATTATTAATAAATTAAATGAAATAATTATAATTGATTATGTACATAATATATAATATTTCAATATATAAAATTATAGATTTCAATATCTATATTATAAATTAGCATGAAATAACATTGAGAAAAATTAATGTTTTTAAACAACTGTATTTCAAAAAGAAACGATCTTTATTTATTGAATGATTTTTTATCGAATATATATATATATATATATAAATTTATTATTTCAGTTCGATGAAATTAAATATATTATTGTATTACACATTTAAAAAATTAATTTGGAATATTTTTTTGTTATTTTAAATTAATTTATTTATTTTTAATAATTTTTTTTAAAAATGTTAATTTTATTAATAATAATATAATGTTTGAAACATTATTATGATTTAAATATTATGTCAAAATTGTAATTAATTTCATTATTCTATAAAAAAATTATGAAGAAAAATTAATCATTTAAAAATAAAAAATTTTACTTATAAAACCCTTGTCATAAATATGGGAAACCTGAGTAATAATTTACTCAAAAAACTATTCTCATTCACTTATATTAAAAATAAAATTTTCTAATTTATAGTATTTTAATACATTAAAATGGATTTCATATTTTATATAATACATTCATTTTATGGAATATGTTCAATTTCATATGTATGCCCAAAATAAAAATTTTGGTATAAAATTTAATAATTGTGATAATTGTATAATTATTATTTTCAATTAATATTGTTATTAACATTATGTAATTTTTATCTATTAAAATATATTAATCACTATTAAATAATTAATTTAAAAATATTTTAAACCTATATATAAATATATTAATAATCATTCAATTCTGAATCAATTCTAATTAGGATTAACAACAATTAATTATAAATAATAACTTCTTTCTATAAACAAAATTCAATATATTAATTTTTTTGACATAAAAAATTATTTTATCATATTTATAAATTGAATTATATTGTATAGGATTAAATAAAATGAACCAGAATGGATTTTAAGGACCCCACCCACAAGGAGTCTGACCAGTGACTACCTAGGCCCGCCTAAAACAGGGCAAGGGTAGGCGACCAACACAAAGTACACATATCCTGTCTATATCATTATACCCTTACCACTTTGGTAACTTATTAATCATAATTACCATTAAAGAATAAAATAAAAATAAAAATAAAAATAAAATATCATTAATATAAGGAATTTCATGAATTTACTTATAAATGGTGTTGTAAATACAACTCAGAAAAGAATATTGGTGTATATCCAAACAAATGTATCAAATAAAGAAAATTGAGACAAAAATACTTTAACATATGTCACCTATTACATATAACACATTAAAACCTCCCATATAATAAATTTATGATTATTTAAAATATTTTATAGAAACCTAAAAATATATAATACTGTACATAATTTTCTCCTAATTTTTTGTTTCCTGTATATTATCAATTCCTTGATAAAATTAAGTTTCAGATAATGAATGCTTTATTTTTCATGTAGGTTTTGATTTGATATATTCAACCCTTTTAAATTTATAATGGTTTAATAATTTCCATAATTTTTAGAATTATATAAATATCAAATTTATTAAGAATAAATTTATTTATAGTGACACATAAAAATTTAGATATAGAAATGACATGCATCACTTTTTGTGATGGTAGACCCTACATACAAATGAACGCTATTTCCATATATATGATAAATGGAAATATAGAATATTAAATATTATTTTACGCATATTGAATAATTTCCATTTCATATATATGAGATATATTTGATAAATTTACCCTTATTACCTTCAATGTAAATCGTTAGCGACAAAACAAATCACATCGCTTCACGAGGTGGTGGACCTTTGTGCACACGAAGGACATTATCATAATCACAATGGAATGTAAAGTAATAAGGTATACTAATATCACAATTACAAAAAATTAATTATGTTAAATATATCACATATATTTATTTAATATATCATTATTATCATCCATGTAAAAAAATGAAAAACACATCACATCGATTCGTGAGGCCATAATATGCCGCACATATGACTAATTTTATTATTTTCCAAAGGGTTGGCAAGTAAGAATTTATATGTGGTATTATAATTATATATTTATTATAATATAATAAATATCATATATAAATATGATATAAATAATTATATATAGTCTTGCGAGGTGGTCATTGATAACGAATAACATCTCTATGCTAGGCGGTAATCTGCCATGCACACGATCAAAAGTTTTGTTTCCCATTTCAAGGATAAGGATATGGATGTAAGTTAGTAAACTAATATAATAAATTATAAAGATATTTGATATAATATTTTTTATTATATCATTATATTTTAATAATGTTTTAAGGATCTAGATGTAGAGATAAAACACAACCCAAGGTCAAGTATTTTACATATTCTTTATAGAACCTATTTATATTTATTCTCAAATCCATATTAGGAGGGTTTAAAAATCATCCCAAGGAATATAATAGGTGTATAGAGAGTCAGGGAAGATATTTTGTTAGTTATTTTCCTATGAAAAGGGTTTTGTATTTTTTAATAAGAGAGGGGTGGGGTGGCCTTTTGTAAGTGTGAGAGAGGACGTATATGGAATTTTTGAAAAGAATAATGTGTACCCACATTTTTCACATGTAAAAAGGAACTAAATTGTCTAATATTTAAAAAATATGGATGTTAATGTATAAATATTTTCATAAAATTGGTTTTTATAGGATTTAAGTTTATTTTACCCACTAACCATTTATTTTAACCCCTAGTACACGCATTATAATTGTAACTGTAATAATTTAATTTTACTATTTTAAATGATTATTATGGTAGAAAATTATGTTTAAATTATTATATAATATTAATTTTTATGATTCCAAATATTGAACCCATTTTAAAATCCCATTAACATATGTTTAAAATATTAACATAAAATTAAATCCACATGTGTACCGAAATAAAGGTTTCCATGGGGAAAATCATCAAAAGCTTAAAATTTTTTATATAAAATTACAGTAAGAAATACATTAAAATGACTAGAATTGGATTAATTTTAGTATATCAGATATAATTTAACATTAAAAATAGTTTTAATAAATGAAAACATAAATATTCTTCAAAAAATGCAGTTTTCAAATAAAAACCAATAGCTTTCACTATTCATCAAAAAATTATTATTTATAAAAAATAACCAAATATTAATCCACACATAACATTGGGATGTATATTTGAAAAATGATGTTATTTTTAAAAGTAAATTTCTTTAATTTTTAAAATGATACATTAATTATTATTTTTCAAAATGAGAAAAAAATATTTTTTGAGAAGATAATATTTTTAAATCATATTATGAATTTACTGAAAATAAATATTTTTTCATCAATATGTTTACTATGTAAAAAAGAATTATAATTAATATTAAAAATTTATTTATTCCAATTCATAACCCCATGTCTAATATCAATTTTAAAATGGTGAAGTTTAAATAATAATACAAATTCTATATTTTTCCCCTTAAAGTCTATGTTGGGTATAACAAAACCTATCAAAGACATTAAATTATTCAAAAAAATATATTTCAAAAACAGTTTATCATTTTATACAACCACCTTTAAAATTAATTTATCCCTCAAACCTCATGAATCAGATTAAAAAATTAAGGATACTTCTATATCATCATATCCTCAGGTACCCATGTATCTTCTTCAATTTGTTGTTTTCACCCCAAAACAGTGACAAGGTTAATAGCCTTCTTGCATTAAACATTCACTATTTGATCCATAATCTACAATGTTTGTTCCTCATAATAAATATCAGGATCTATTAGTACAACCAATGATTTTTATACATGTTATGGATAATGTATCTACTTCCATAAAAGAGATACATGGAACACATCATGGAATTGAAGGAGGTTCAATGGAAGTTCCAATCGATAAGATACCATCCAAATATGATCACAAATTTCAAAGGGTTGTATATTACTAGGATTTATTTTAATTTCATTCCCTATCTCATTTTCTTCTTTCATGATTAAATTATTATAAATACCTAATAACCAACATGAAAATCTAGATCATGTTTGTAATTATCAGCATAACATTTTTGCGACTTTTTGTTATCCTTATGTGTTGTGGAATGTATACATCCATCCATTCCATTTTTTTAATATAGATCACAAACCAACATATTTATTTTAATAACTTCATCTGAGTATGTTTTATTTCTATATTCTTTATTTTGAGGGATCCATAAGGATCCATATGAATTCCCTGTGTGAATGTTATTGTAGTATGAAAACTCAAAAAGAGGAAGGTGTTGATACCAATCAACATTCAATTTTAGAGAAAAAGGCCTCAAAATATTCTCAAGGGTTTGAATTTTTATCTCATTCTAACCATATTTCAGTAGATAATAATAAAATATCACTAATAGAAGGATTTTCATAAATTTACCTGTAAATGTGGTTGTATATACAACTCATAATAGAATATTGGTGTATATCCAAACAAATGTATCAAATAAATAAAATTGAGACAAAAATACTTTAACATATGTCACAAATTACATATAAAACATTTAAACATCCCATATAATAAATATATGTTTATTTAAAATATTATATAGAAACCCAAATATATATAATAATATATATAATTTTCTCATGATTCTATGTTTCCTATTTATTACCAATTCCATGATAAAATTAACTTTCAGGTAATGACTACTTTTCTTTTCATGTAGGTTTTGATTTGATATATTCAACCCTTTTACATTTATAATGGTTCCATAAAATCTATTTTTTTTATAATTATATAAATATAAAATTTATTTAGAAATAAATTTATTTATAGCAACACATAAAAATTTAGATATTGAAATTAAATACATCACTTTTTGTGATGGTAGACTATATGTACATATGAACGATGTTTCCATATATATGATGGATGAAAAGAAAGAATATTTAATATTATTTTACAAATATTGAATAATTTTCGTATCATATATATTAGATATATTCATTAAATTTACCCTTATTACCTTTCATGTAAATCGTTAGTGACAAATCAAATAACATCGCTTCACGAGGCAGTAGTCCACTGTGCACACGAAGGACGTTATCATTATCACCATGGAATGTAAAGTAAGAAGGAATACTAACTTCACAATTACAAAAAATTAATCAGGTTAAAAATATCATATATATTTATTTAATATATCATTATTAACATCTATGAAAAAAATGAAAAACACATCAAATCGGTTTGTGAAGCCATAGTCCACCGTACATATGACTGATGTTATTATTTTCCAAAGGGTTGGGAGGTAAGAATTTTTATGTGGTATTATAACTATATAGTTAAAATAATATAATAAATATCATATATAAATATGAAATAAATAATTATATTTATTCTTGAGAGGTGGTTATTGATAACGAATAACATCTCTGTGATATGTTGTAATCTTCCACACACATGATCAATAGTTTCATTTCCCATTTCAAGGATAAGGATATGGATATAAGTTATTAAACTAATATAATAAATTATAAAGATATATGATATAATATTTTTATTATAACTATATATTTTAATAATGTTTTAAGTATCTGGATGTAGAGATAAAACATAACCCAAGGTAAAGTATTTTACATATTCTTTAGAGAACCTATATACATTTATTCCTAAATCCATATTAGAAGGGTTTAAAAATAATCCCAAGGAATATAATAGGTGTATAGAGAGTTAGGGAGGATATTTTATTTGTTATTTTCCTATGATAATGGTTTTGTATTTGTGAATAAGAGAGGGGTTGGGGTGGCCTTTTGTATGTGTGAGAGAGGATGCATAAGGAATTTTCGAAAAGAATAATGTGTACCCACATTTTTCACATATAAAAAGGAACTAAATTGAATAATATTTACAAAATATGGGTGTTAAGGAGTAAATATTTTCATAAAATTTATTTTTATCTGATTTAAGTTTATTTTACCCACTAAACATTTATTTTAACCCATAGTACATGAATTATAATCGTAACCGCAATAATTAATTTTTACTATTTCAACTGATTATTATGGTAGAAAATAAAGTTTAAATTATTATATAATATTCATTTTTATAATTCCAAATATTTAACCCATTTTAAAATCACATTAACATATGTTTAAAATATTAACTTAAAATTATATCCACTAGCACGTCGAAATAATGGTTTCTATAGAGAAAATCATCAAAAGAATAAAATGATTTATATACAATTACAATAATAAATTCATTAAAATGAATAGAATTGGATTAATTTTAGTATATCAGATCAAATTTTACTTTTAAAACCGTTTAAAAAAATGAAAACTTAAATATTCTTCAAAAATTGCAGTTTTCAAATAAAAACCAATAGTTTGCACTATTCATCAAAAAATTATTATTTATAAAAAATAACCAAAAATTAATCCACACATAACATTGGGATGTAGATTTGAAAAATTATTTTATTTTTAAAATTAAATTTCTTTAATTATTTAAAAAGATAAATTAATTATTATTTTTTAAAATGAGAAAAAAATATTTTTTGAGAAGACAATATTTTTAAATCATATAATGAATTTAATAAAAATTAATTATTTTTTCATCCATATGTTTTCTATATACATATGAATTATACTTAATATTAAAAATTAATTTATTCCAATTCGTAACACCATGTCTAATATCAATTTTAAAATGGTGAAGTTTAAATAATAATAGAAATGCTATATTTTTCCCATTAAAGTCTATGTAGGGTGTAACATAAGCTATCAATGACATTAAATTATTCAAAAAAAATATTTAAAAAAAAATCATAGTATTTTATACTACCACCTTTAAAATTAATTTCTCCCTCAAACCTCATGAATCAGATTAAAAAATTAAGGATACTTATATATCGTCATATCCTCAGGTACCCATGTATCTTCTTCAATTTTGTGTTTTCCCCACAAAACAATGATTAGGTTAATAGCCTTCTTGAATTAAAAATTCACTATTTGATCCACAATCTCCAATGATTTTTACTCATAATAAATATCAGACTCTATTAGTACAACCAATGATTTCTATTCATGTGATGAATAATGTATCCACTTCTATAGGAGAAATACATAGAACACATCAGGGAATTGAAGGAGGTTCAATAGATTGCCAGCTTATAAGATACCATCCAAATATGATCAAAAATTTAAAAGGGTTATATATTCCTAGGATTTATCTTAATTTCATTACCTATCTCATTTTTTTCTTTCTTGATTAAATTATTTTAAATACCTCATAACCAACGTCAAAATCAGGATTATGTCGGTAATTATCCGCAATTTGTTTTGTGGCTTTGAGTTATCCTTATTTAATTTGGAATGAATGTAACCACCCCTTCCATTTTTATTAATATAGATCACAAAACAAAATATTTATTTTACTAACTTCATATGATTATGTTTTAGTTATATATTATTTACATTGAGGGATCCATAATGATCCATCTGAATTCTTGTGTGAAAGTTATTGTTGTATGAAAACTCAAATAGAGGAAGGTGTTGATACCAATCAAGATTAAATTTTATAGAAAAATGCCTCAAAAGTTTCTCAAGGGTGTGAATTTTTATCTCATTCTAACCATATTTTAGTGGATATTACAAAATTTTGAAACTAAACACTCAAACTAGTGCTTGATGAAGATGTATCTAGAACATTATGGTAAAACTCTTATCCTGATAACACATAGTTGTAAATGGAACTCTATACATCCTTGACACATAATTAATGTATATCCTTGAAAACTTAACTAGTGAGAAATATTATTTGATAGTGATGAAGTGTGATAACATTGTAAGTAGATTGACTATAACATATATAACATTATTTTAATTAGATGTTTGGGGGAGTTTAATGATAAAATACATGGTGATGTTTTCCCATTTCTATTCTCCCTAGGGTAATGTTTGAAAATCCCATTATAATTTTTCATCAAAGTATTAACTTGATGCCATGCCATGCATAGGGATACAAATAATGAAATATATATCTTCATGACTTCCCAAAAAATCATTAAAATCCTAATACATATTTGTAATTACAGGATGAAAAGTTAATGTTGAACTATGAACCTCCATTAAAATATCTCTATTACAATATGTTATTGAGGGAATATATACCCTATTCATAAACCTTATCATCCCATCAAAATCAAGGTTAAAACCATAAACATTTACCACATTCATCTATAGGTGAATATAATACATTTATCCCTCATTAATCTTTATTTTATTGGATTGTTAAACACCTATTTCAGAATCAAATGATTTATCCCCTTTGTTTAAGATTTATAGATCCATCTTATTTAAATCCATAATTTTGGGCTCTCTTATGATCCTCATCCTATAAAATCTATAATGACCCTTTCAAATAAATTAATTGAGCACATTATTTTCTTTTTTCTAAGGTGGTAATGTATTTAGTACCCATGATTCATAATTATTTATGACTATCTTTTATGGTGCACATAAAAATACCTATTTATGAATATATACTTCCATATTTTTTAATCAGTATTTGTTGGAAACTCATAATTTCAATGCTCAAAATAATTATTATTATTTTACTAATGAGATTTATTTTTTATAATATTATATTATATTGCAATGAAAACTGGAAAGTTTTTGGCTATGTATCAAAAAATGATATAATTAGTTCAAATTTCCACCCAAACATTCATATGTGCTACTGTTAGTTCAAATATTATATCATTCATTTATAGGTGCCACAATTATTTTAAATGTGATACTATTAGTTTATATGTTCCTCTTCTAGAAGTGATACTGCCAGCTCTATGCTACCACTAGAAATACATCCGCCAGCCATGTGCCTATGTTTGATCAACTAGTATACCATTAGAAATACTACCTCCAGTAATATAGTACCAAAATTTCAACTGTGTTACCACTATACATACTACCAACCAACTTGTTCTAATTTTTGTTAAACTTTCCTACTTCTAGAAATGATATCCCCAGTTCTTTTGTATAGATAATGATGTGATACCACAACCTTGTGCTACCTTTAGACCATTTACTATTAAGTAATGGTACCATATGACTATTCCACCCTCACAGTTGATCCATCATCATGTTTCAACCATTTTTGTTATGTACATTATTAAAATTTAATTCTTCCAGTGGCTAGTTTATCAGATTTAATGTAGAAAATAATCATGTGTATTTATTAATGATTATTCCGAAACTACTCCATAGATGCATTTATGAATAATTCAAATGTTTCTATATTTTTTACTCATTAAGGGGATTCTAGATATTATTATTGTTATTAATCAAAGGATAATTTGTACCTACATGGATATATATATTTCTATAATCTCCCTCATGTGTGTGGGTGTGGGTGAATTTTTTAACATGTTGAATTTATGTGAGTGTAAACATGTGGAACATATAAAATAATTATAACATTTCAAAAACTAATTAAATAGATCTCAATAAAATCTTATTAGAGTGTCTACATACAGAGAAAAGAATTTAGGTCACTCTTTTTTACTATATTTTTATATAATCATATTTTATCTCCTATACAATTTAAATTTTGGTACTCTAGAGCCTCTGAATCTATTTATACAGAACTGCACCACATCTTAAAGTTATTTTTATTTTCTCTCATTGTTTTATGATTTTAATTTTTGAACAATTTTTTTTACTATTTATTATTATACAATAAATTCTTCACTTTAACATGAGTATTCTAGACGTATGCTCCCATATTTTTTTATTATTTATTCCCATGAAAAATATGGAAGATTTCATGTGTGGTATATGTTATTTTTCTTCCCACGTATAATAGGGGATCAGGATTTGACCCTTCAAAAACATTGTTCTTTTTTTAGTATTACCTGATCCATGTTGTGGATCATATTATTGTTATGATAATATACTTTACAGATAGAGATTTACTATGAAGAGGAATATGTTTCAACATGAGACTCGAACCCTTGTTCATTTCACAATGTTTTATAGTTTATTTTATATATTTTATATTCGAGAGTTAAAAATGAATTTGTTTTTAAATATATAAATAAAGTTTATCCATTGATGGATAGTATTAACCTATGTTTATCTAATGAGTTTAATTAAATAAATTTGTCTCCTTAAAAATAACATTATTTCAAATATTTTATTAACTAGGACCCAATATGGATTTGAGAAATATTATGAAAGATCAAACTTATATAATTCTTTTTTTTATTAAATGGGTGTTTTTGTTATATTTTGGGATTTTGATTTAATGTTTCTTTAATATAAATTTTATTTGTAACTATATTCAACCCTCTATTGAGTCACTCACTCTATTTAAAATTTAGTATGAATGAATTTTAAATTATCTTTTCAACTATGATTTAGTTGGCTATTAAAGAATCTAAATATATACTATTTCTAGGTTTAGTTATTTGTTGATAATATACAATAGGTATCTTCTACCAATATTCCTTATTATATTAATGGAAAAAACTATCATGAGTAGAAAATTAATATTAAAATGCATCTTTAGAGCACATGTTTTGAAATATGGACTATCCTTATAGATAAATATGAATTAACCAATACCACTTGAGCTACTTAGAATGATCTTAAATAATCATATCATAATTATAATTTTAAATCGATGAGTGCTTCTTATTTTTATGAAGTAGTTGAGGAATTTAACAGAATATCTACATGAATGATAGATTATTAAATTTGGGACAATTCAGTTTTTTTCCATTGAGGAATATTTAATGCCAATTAAATTCTATTTAAAATATAGAATATAAATTATGATACTTTTAAGATGATTCTTGATGAAAATATTTCACATATGTATCTTAGGCTTAATGGGATTGTGAAAACTCTGAATTCATTGGGAAAACCTATTTCTAACAATGATCATGTGATGTGAATGATGAGGTATCAACCAAATAGACGGAAAAAAACATTATTATCAATCTATGAGTCATTTAATTTATGCAATATTCCAAATTTTCAGGTGATAAGAATGGTTATTATGTATAACTATGAACACAAATTAAATAGATAAGAGGATGTTGAACTAAATAAAAAATCAATAAACATAAATAATACTACTTGAAAACAAAAGTTGAAAATTCATGATGGCAGTTCAGGTGATGAAGAGTCACCTACTAGAAGTGATTAAGAAATGGATCACATGTCATGAATATTCATAAAATTTATAAGAGGGAAATTTTTGTAGGAAACCTAGTTAAAAGGGGATATATGACAATAGTGATAATTAGAGAAAGGACTGGAATAATGGAGATACTATGAATGAGATAATATTCTATGAGTGTAAAACAAATATTCATGCCAAATATGACTTCCCAAAGTTAATAGTTAAAAAGAAATATGATGATAATGATAATAGATATAATAAATCTATGAGATAAACCAAGAGTACTTTTGAAGAAAACTTGAGTGAATCAGAATCAACCCAAAAGGATAAGCATTATAAAGAAAACATGTTTTTTAACAAAAAACACATATGAGGTTTCTAATTTAATTTTTAATTCTCCTATTAATATTTCTAAAAATTACAGATATTAAAAGATCAATGAATAAATGTAATAGTAAAATGGTTGAGTAATGTAATATTTTAGGAGATGCATTCAACGATCATAAGGATAATTATAAAATTTCGAAGTAACAACATACCTCGACAGCTATTTTTAAAACTAATATTATTATTGAGAAAGATAAAAATTATCAACTATTAAATGAGTAAAAATATTTAAAATTATATATTTAGAAATTAAAGAAAGATCTATAAAATTTACGAAGGGGAGAAATACTCTTACCTGAATTAATGGAAAGATGGATACTCCCAAATACACAAATAAAATAGGCTATCAGCTGGGAAAATATGAATCATTAAAAATATTTTTATTCCATGTTCTAGTTTTGGAAAATCATTTTTTAATTTTTTTTCTTCTATATTGAATGAAATATTAATTTTTAAAAATTTCAAATCTGTTTTTAGGAATCCTTTTAGGAATGTTTTGGTTTCTGAATCTTTGATTACTTAGAATACTATACCAAATAAAATTTGGGTAAGAGAGTATTTTTTATTTTTAATTTTGTTTTGCAGGAATGCTAACTAAAATGATCCAGTATGATATTATAGTTCCATGAAATTTGTGGTTCCAGACACTTGAGTATAAACTATTCCTTTTTTAAGAACATGATCTTGCTGTATGGTAGACATGTTCCTTTGGTTATATTATTGAAGGAAAAATTACTGGACATGGTCAAATCAGTAACTCTAAAACTATTTTAATTTATGAAATCTTATCTGTATATAGATGAATGTATAATATTTATAGAATATCATAGATATGTGATGATGGTTTTCATGATATGTTTAAAGATAATTCATACATTTTTTTATTCTCAATTTTATTTGGTTATTACTTATCTATGAAATTATAATGTACATGATGTTAAATTATAAACATTATTTTCCCAATTTATTTTTTTCCTATATTACTTTCTAAAGTAATCATTGATTTGGTATAGGAGACTAGGCCATTGAGATATTAATTCATATATAAATCTCATTAGAAAAGGGTTAGTCAATTATATACCTATACTGTAATTCCAAAATGATAAATTCTATAACCTGTGTCAAAATGGGAAATAACACAAAATAATATTGAAATATAAAAAATAATTTTCATCTTATCAACAACTATAGTTTATTGACATGGAATTATTTGGACCTTACAGAGTTTATATATTAAATGAGAACCACTACGTTTATGTTTTAGTATATTTATTTTTTTGACATACTTTGTTATTAATTCTATTTCACCAATGTGAAGATTTTTATTATTCTAATACATGTTATAAATATATAGAAAAGCCTAATTTAATTAATTTAAAGTCTATATGAATTTATTATGGACATGAGTTTGAAAATAAAGGTTTTGGATTCTTTTTACCACATAATGGATATAATATAAAACATTTCTACTTCTAGTACCCCATTTTCAATGGTGTTGAAGAATGGAGAAGTGTAATTCTTTAATAAATTTCCATAACCATTATTAATGAGTCTGACTTACCAACTTATATTAGGTAAAAAGATATGAATAAAACATGATATATAATAAATAGATTTTTAATTCGACCTCTCTCAAATAAAACTCTTTCTAAATTATGGATTGTTATAAAACCAATGGTATTTACATTTTAGTTTTGTTCAAAGTATATATTAGGAAATATTAAGGATAATCGTGATATATTATTTTTCCAAGAGTGATGAATGAAAATTTCATGTTATTAAACTTATAGTAAAGAATATATATTTTTTATAAAAGCACCTAGATTGTGGAAGAATCAGTTCATGGAATATTTGATGAAATAGATCCATATGAGCTAATTACTGCTTTTAAAAACTATGATAATGATCTATCGTGTCTTAAAACCATTTTAAACACATCTAAAAATTAATTGAAACAAGTAGAAAAATAATCTGATTCTGAGGAAAAATAATATTATGGTTCAGTAGAATATAATGACATAATCAACACTTCTTTTCTTAGGACTATTGGGAACCATAGATACCATCTTCTAGATGATATTTTGGGATACCATGATATTAGTACCAAAACTAGAGCTTCACATATACATGTTGTTTACCATCATGCATTATTATTACAACACTAACCTATGATCATAAATGATTCAATTAATGATGAATTTTGGGTAATAAAAATAAAATTATAACATGTTTTGATTGGAATTAATAAATTTAGGGAACATGTAATTGGCTTAAATACACTTCAACTATTGACACTAGGTTTTTGTTTAGTAATAAAGATGGTGATTTAGGAACTGTAGTCCGAAATAAAACTACATTGGTTATAGAAGGATAAAGTTTGGATGTGGTCCTTAAATATATGGAAACCATTCCACCAATGTATAGACATGAAGCCATTTGAATACATATTTCCATTATAGAACATTTGGATTAAAAAATATATCAAATGGATTTCAATAGTGCATTTATAAATAATTTTATAGTTGAGTATTATTTTAGTAAACAACCATATTAATTTTAAAAAAATCATTTTCTAATTCCTGTTTTAAAATTAACATGATATTTTTATGGATTAAAACAAGTTTCTAGAGATTGGTATGATATGCTCAGATCCCTCCTAATTTTTAATGGGGTTTCAAAAGGAATATATGATCCAACTCTTTTTACAAAAATACTATCATAAGATGTTTTAGTTGTTAAAATTTATGTTGATGATAATTTTAGTGATCCTGTAAAAATCATTGTGGGCCAATTTTTCAAAATTTATCCATAAGGAATTTTAAATGAGATTAATGGGATATCATAAAAAGTTTTATCACCTTTTAATTTTTTTAAATTAACGATTGAATTATTTTAAATTAATATAAGAACTAAATACCTTATAATATGTTTTAGATTACATAGAACTAAATGTAGTGATACTTCCATTAGTATAACATGAATGCATAAAATTAATGAGATGAGAATACCAGTGGATCAAACAATGTATAGATGTATGATTCAAATCATCTTATACATAACTGATATCTGAATAGATATTATGTTTAGTGTGTGTATGTGTTCTCATTTTGATGAAAATCCTAAAAAATATCATTTAATTACTATTATATGAATTTTTAAAAACTTCAAATATACAATCAACCTAGGAATATTATATCCTAGAAAAAATTATCTGAATTAGTTAGTTATTCCAATTCATATTTTGGTTGCTTTATATTAGATAAAAAAATATCCTCTAAAACATGTCCCATTTTTGGTAAGTCTCTTTTTTAATGGTGTATTAAGAAAAAAAATTATATTGCACTGTCTACAAGTGATTATGAATACATTGTAATAGAAACCTCTTGTGCACATGTTTTTTTATATGAGAATCATGTCCCTAGAATATTGATTTAAATTTATACATGTCCCCATAAATTATAAAAATACAAGTGTTATAAATATAACTGAGAATCCTATTTATCATTCTATGAAAAAGAATATTTATTTATGTAATATATATTGGAGAGACTATTTCCAAAATGGTTTTATAACTGTCGAATATATAGGAACTGAATATCAAATTGATGATATTTTTATAAAGCCCTTAAATTAAATGATACCCAACTATATCAGCTATGAATAATTTAAGTTAAATTCCAATTAATTATTTATAATTGGGGATTCACCATTGGAATATCCACTTTTGGTGATCCACTATCCGTGATCCACTGATGCTGATACACTATTGAAATGATTCACAAATGTGGGATCCAATATATAGTACCCATTGGTTTAGACTTAATCTCTTTTTATTCTACTAGTCATATTTATCTCCGATTAATATTTTAATTTCATTTATTGTTTTCTATTTTATTAATTTTTATATTTCACATCCTAATATGATAAAATTAAAAAATAAATCCAATTTAAGTCAATATCACTCATGTCAACCCTTTGAACAATTTCAATATTCCGTATCTCATGGCCTTCATCCCACCTTGTACCCTTCATTCACCTTTCGATTTAGTGAAATTGTGAGAGCTAAGAACCCCTTATGGTCATATCCCAAAGGATCATGGCCTACAATGACGTCTTATGGATAATCGATCCCCAATGTATTTGAATAGAAATAACATAATCTTGTGAACCACATATCTATTGTAGATAAAGTAAAATATAATAAATGGATATTTTATAAAATGTCAGTGGTACTCATGTTGGTTTAGGACCAAGGATGGATAGATTGGTTTATATGGAATGATAGTTCATTTTGTTGATGGTCAGTTAATCAATTCTACCAATACGATGTGTAAAATATTTTTTAAAAGAAATATTTTATTTAAAGTATGATAGGTGGTAATAATGTTTCTTTTTATTAAACTTAATGTTATAGTTGTATAAATGTACATCACATGAGAGTCTCTGATTACTATCAATGTTCAATACAATGTGATTGTGAGTGATTTTTGTATGAGGTTTCACTATTGTAGATATTTGGTGTTGGTACAGTGGGAAGACCTACTGGTACAATGATGGAAGGTGAATATAGATTTCTATTCAAGTTTACACAGTATATTCTATATCCTAGGAAATAATATTTTAGAAAATGGGGTACCATGATGTATTTATTTTATTCATTATGAAAAAATGGTAAATAAATTTTTTACATTTCTTGTGGTCCACATGATGGAAATGTGAATGTTCTATTACAGATGAAATTATCTGAGTTATCTTAAGCTGATCTCACCTATGTTAGAAGACAAAGGCTTGGTTTAGGAAGAAGTTTAAGTTGAGATAAAATGTATTGGTTTGTGATTATTAAAAAATAAAATAAAATAATTAAGGAAAATAGGAATACATCGATGAGGAAATGGGTTGAGGATAATGATATGATTTTTGATTATGTTGACATATTGAACATATAACGAGGAACATGAATATTGATGACAATATCTTGGATCTAGATGAATTTATTGTTTATTTGGAAGAGGGAATGTAAGAGGAAGATGTTTTGGTTAAATAAAATGATGTAGATAATTCTATTAATGATGGATGTTGTACATAAATTGCCAAAATATTAAATGTATCATATGTATCCACATGTTAACATTATTCAATCTGAACTAGATACATCATATTGAGTTATGGATAACGAGAAGAGCCCAAGGTTTCCAGAGAATAATTGATTCACAAATATTAAGAAACCATTAATGAATTACATGACATCTATGATTGTTCTAATATTATAGATAATGGTAATATAATTCATGATTCAAAATCTCATGATTATGATGCTGACGTTGATGGTGTTGAGAGGGATTAGTCACATCATCATTCTCTTGTATGTTCAATTTCACTTTATTATATCTAAAGAATAGGTTCTGTTAAGTTGGATATTGATTTCTACTCTTTAAAATCTTGGATTAGGGAATCGTTTTAGGGATAATAATCCATAGTTTATTCCATTTATAAGTCATTTCATAATTATGAGAATTATATTTCAGCTATGGATAGGGATGCATCCAAGGGGAAGCCTTATCCTTTACCAATTTTTCTTGGTATTTCCTATCCAATATGATATGGGTATAATTGAATGGACGATGATCATATAAATAAATTATATCATGTTGGACTATCTATCATGTTTGTTGAAGGAATAGATCCAAATGGATCTATGGTTGATAAGATTGGAGAAGATGGTGTGTTGCAAGAATTTCAATTTGATGCACCGGTTACTGGATTACATAATGCAGAGGATGTTATTCCTAGCCATGAGGGGGTTGAATTATCATTTCCCACTAATATATATTTTCCATTACATTATACAACCATGGATGATTTGGAAACAATCATAGATTGGATGATTTATTATTTTAGTAGAGTTTTTAGATATTAGGCTCCTACTATTACACATCTCTGTGAAGATGATATGATTCATATCTTAGAGATATTAATATTCAATATTTGTCTAAATATGATTTTAATGATTCTATAATTTGATATTTAAAATATAATATTTGATAATAAGATGGAATATAGGAAGTATATTATGCAGGTGAAGAGTAAATATTTTTTTATCTTTATGTTACTCATTTAGAGAGGTTGGAGACTCACCCCTAGTTATTCCATCAACATCCACTACTACACCTCCTTCTTTATCTTTACATGGTACGATTATTAGAGATATATTTAAAAAGGTTTCATATTCCATCACCAATGATATGACTACATCCCACATGGAGGACCTTCAAAATTTTTTACAGGATGGTGAGAATTTGTATAAACTAGTAATGTCATGTTTGAAAGAAACCTAAAGTGATATAGAAGCTATAAATAAGGATATTAGGTAATATCATTCTGTATTATATAACAAAGTTGAGTTAAATTGCCATCTTATTTTCAAAGATGATAACATAAGAACACCACCTGTGACTAGGTCCTTTAAAGAATAGGTAGAGCAATTTAATATCTTGGCTACTATACTCATGTTTACTATAGAAGAGAAGAAAGAATTATTCAGTGCCATGGTTAATTTGTAAACATCATCATGGACTTTTTGAACATCATGAATCCATTTTTGTATATATCTCGGACAATAGTTGTATCACATGTTTCCATTTTTATGCATGGCTTCCCCTCTAAACTGTATTATTCTTCACTGCCTCCATTGTTTCATCCTTTTAGTATTTCACCAGCTAGATTAGTTAGAATTCTCAGACCATTGGTTATTTGAGAGCTTACTTAGACAATATCATCACCCTCAGCATATACAATAGTTCCTCCTACCACTATGGAAATCAATGTCCATATTTATCATATCTCCCATTTAGATTGAAGTGATTCAAACTAGGATTAGTCATTGATAGGTATTATGTTTTTTTATTATATTTATTTTTGGGATGTGAATTTTTTATTAAATAATTTATTTCTATTCATCTTATATTCTTTCCTAGAAAATAATTAATTTTAGTTTATTATGTTTTTTATAATCTCTAAAGGTGGAGAACATGTTTGTATGATAATTATTTTTTATTTTTTTAAAATTCAACATTTAAAAATTTGTTTTCCATTTTTTAATTATCATTCAAGTACTATTATTTCAAAATCTCTCACATTATAATTTTTATATATTAAGAAGATATTATTAGTCATGATTCATCCACTAATGCCTATTTTTATACATGATTATAAAATTCCATTATATTTGACCATCAAAATGGGGAGATTTTTGGAACCCCACTATTTTAATACTCATGAATCCTGAATATTATATTACTACTGAGGTTACTATATTATGATATTATTGTATTAGATAAAATATTTGGATGAAATCTTCATATATAATGAAAATTTGAAATCTTAAGTTCAAACGTGCTACCATTAGTTAATATGTGATACCATTAGTGTTAAGATTATACCATTAGTTCAAATGTGCTACCATTAGTTAAAATTGGATACCTTTAGTTTAGATGTGCTATTGCCAAATGTTTTATGTCTGACTATGTGCTAGCACTAAACAAGTTTCCTAAAACCATGTGGTTCCATTAGTTCAATTTTTACACCACTTGACATGATAATACTAGCCATGTGCTACTGTTAGTTCAACAGTTCCACCAACAGAATAGATCATTGATACCTCCTGAGATGTGCTACCACTAGGTTTTTTCTACCACTAGCCTATGAAACTGTTTTTCTATTCCTATAATAGGTTTGATCCACCATCATCATTCTACCATTTATTTTCTTTCCATCATTCTAATTTAATTCATCAGATGACTACATTATGGGAGTTCATACATACATGCTCATGTTGATTCATTAATGATTATTAATACACCACTACACATATGAATTTAATAATAATATGTTTTTTGATTTGATTCTTTATATGAGGGGTCTCAAAATCATTATTATTACATTCAAATTGATAATTTGGATATGAAGGGATATAAATTCCTTTGATCTCCTTCATGTTCATGAGTGGGGGTGAATGATTTTACATGATAAATTCCTGAAACTATGAAAGAGTGGAACATACATAAGAATCATAACATTTCATACACTAAATAAAGAGATATGTGTGTAAATATTTCATAGAATCTTCTTATAATGTTCAGACTCTACAGCACTTTGTGTTTTCAAATTTTTATATACTAGTATTTCTAGATCCTCTTCAAGTAAAATTTGGGGACTATTGAGAATCTGAATATATTAGTACTGGGCATCACACATTATCTATCTGTTTTTTACTTTATCTCTATGTTTTAGGCTTCCCATTTGAGAAGATTTATTTTTTACACTATTTATTTTTACACAGTGTCTTTTTCACATTAGTTGGGGTATTATAAAAACACTCTCTAATATTTATTTATTTAGTATATCAACAATGTAATGTCCAGGACCACTCAAGTCCATTCCTTTCTTGAAATATTGCGTCTGAGGTGTTCTGGGATGTAAAGCTGACTTATCCCTAACACATTCCCAAATTTCTATTTCTATGAACAATGTTTCCAGTTTTTTGAACAATGTCATCAGGGAGACAGCTATGAATACTATCATCAGTGAGTCATTTTGTGAACATAGCCATCTGTGTTGGTGAGTCATTTTGTGAATAATTCCATCGATGTCGGTGAGTCATTTTGTGAAACGTTCCATCGGTGTTGTTGAGTCATTTTGTAAACAATGCCATCATGTAAGTTAGTCATTTTGTGAATAGTTTCATCAGTGTTGTTGAGTCATTTTTTAAACATTGCCATCGGCATCAGTGAGTCATTTTGTGACCAGTGCCATCGGTATCGGTGATTCATTTTATAAACAGTGTCATCGGTTTCCATGAGTCATTTTGTGAATAGTTCCATCAGTGTTGGTGAGTCATTTTGTGAATAGGTTCCTCAGTGTCAGTGAGTCATTTTGGGAACAATTTTATCATTGATATAGATGTGAACAGTGTCATCGATGAGTCTTTTTTTGAACAGTTCCATCAGTGTCGGTGAGAAAGTTTGTGAATAGTTCCATCGGTGTCAGTGAGTCATTTTGTGAATAGTTCCATCAGTGTCGATGAGTATTTTTTGTGAATAATGCCATCAGTTTTGGTGAGCCATTTTTGAAAAGTGTCATCAGCCTTGGTGTGATAGATGTGAACAGTGTTTCTAACAGCATTAGCTGTAAAGTGTTTCTAGATTCCAATAGTTTCACCCCTTTAGAAATTTCATTAAAGAAAAATTCATTGAAGGACGTGTTTTAAGAGATTTATGGAAAATTAAAATCCCAGAACTCATATATTATTTTTCTTATGACCTGGGATGCCTTTAACTGGTTAATCATCTTATTTAAATACTATCCTCTTTTAATGGAAAATCCAACGTATCTTAATCCGTTGCTCTATTAAATCTTCTAAAAAACAAGATATCTTCCTCCCATATTCCACCATTGTTTTCCTCGGTGCGATATGCTAAAACCATTATTAATAGATTTTTCTTAGGTGTTGGTTGGTGTAGTCATGTCATAATGTGTTCGGGTGTATAAATATGTCATTGTGGGAGGAAATCGTGATTGGTTGAGTGGATCAATATTGTGTAAAGAACATCATGGAACTTTTGACGTAGGGGATTCATTTAATATCTATTATTTTATGTGAAACTGTAGAGTTTTCATGTTTTAGGTAATGAATCACAATGTAATTGACATAATATATATTTGAACTGGATAAATAAATTTGTATCGATCATATGTTATTACCTTTTGTTTTTCAAGGTATTGTGATATTTTTTTCCTTGTTTAGCATGTCATTCATGAAAGATATTGGTAATGAACATATATTGGGATTAATTGTAATTATTTTTCAATGATAAATAGATATGTAAATAAATCTAATTGTTGATGTTGTAAATTAATGATTATCAAATTGATGAAGTAACATATTTAATTGATTTTTTATAGATATGATAGCTTCATGTTTAGGTTTCCCATAGTTAGAAACTAAAAATAATAATTCACTTAATTCCAGATGAATTAAAGAACTTGATGTTTTATAAAAAGATAATGTGTGGTAGGGTTCTGAGTTACACACTTTCTTGTAATGTCTAGTGCCTTGTGGTTTGGAGCCATGGGTGCTCATTATGTATAAAGGCAGGATGTCTTGTTTAAGGGCCATGATACCAGTTGATATGATGTTTTTTGATATTTTTTATGTGGTGATGTGATTCTGGATGGATGTTTTGATATGTGGGGGTAGGGAGGCCCATTGTTGTGGCAGCCGTTGACACCTAGAGTGCTGAGATGCATTGGTTTATACATGTGGGTGTCGGGGAGGACACCAGATACGATGAAACATGTAGTATGTGAATGCTTGTATTCCTGCTGAATCTTGTTGGTTTTTTTATCTTCTTTACTATCCCCAAGGATCAAGCTTGCTAGTCTTTTTTACCCTCCTTCCAATAACATGCAATTACAAGCGGGGTATTCTATATTCTTTCTATGTTTAGCTTCTTGATAGAGGATGAGTATACGATCTTGTTTTATGTGGAAAAGACATGATGAGTAGATCACTTACTCATCGTGTTGTGCCCCTTTGCGCTTGGTAGATTAAGATGTTTTTCTAGAATTCCAGGGAATATGAGAAAGTAATAATTATATTAATAAATGATGTTAATAATGGGGTTGGAGCTTGCTGGGACACAATGATGAGGTTACAATTTAAAGGAACTATAGATCTTGGTTGAAATTTCAATGAAATGAAATGTGGAATTGATAATGGTTAATTAATGTTTAATGAATGAATTAATGAAAATCACAACTGATAAAAATGTAATGAAGTAATATATAAATCAATTAAAATTGTTGTGTTCTTATAGGATACCTAGTCCTAGTAGTGGCAACCGGGAGTCTGAGATACATTAGCTACAGTTGAGTCTAAGACTAGTTTATGCCCATAGTGTGGTTTTGAGATATATTATATTTTGTAATGTTTTGTGTTTCTATACACTAATCCACCTTGTTAGTTAGAGAAACTAACACCCTGAGGATTATAAGCCATGGGGGGGGGGGGGGTGTTTTCCCTAACATTTCGGTGGGAGGATGGAAGGATAACTACCCCCTTTGTCCCCACTCTCTTCTCTTGGTAATTAATTATGCTAGTAGGAACAATTTTTATTTTTCCTCATATATGTGTGTAGAGGGATGTAATGGATTGTGGTTATTAACACACATATATTCTGGATATATTTTCCTATGAAATACTTTAGGTGTAATGTGTATAGGTTGTGTTGTATTGAGGATCCTTACTCAGTGTATGGGCTGTAATGAATTGAGGTATAATTCTTGACGAATGATACACATTATGTGAAATGTGCTGGCTCCTAGAAACTATCTCGTTACTTTGGTTATGTGGATATAGTGGTTGTGTTCATGAGGTTCATGTGTTGGTTCTTTACCCAAGTGTCTGCTGAAAAACCTTTTTAGAAAGAGATGCTTAAGAAGTGTGACATTGGGGAAATGTGGCAAACCAGCGGGGAAGTGTTAGTAGATTACCCATGATATTAGTTATTATATTATATAATCTTGTATGCGATACTTGGTGAGGGTATCCATGGTGAAGTTGGGAACTTAGTATACCTGTTTAAGATACAAGTTAGTTTCAAATTTTTTTCACTGTTCTTTAGCATGCTTTCTTTACTTTTCCATGAGTGGCTCCGGGGATGATCCATTTGAGTATATAGTGAAACTCACCCTACATATTTATAAACTGTTTTTTTGTGACATAGATAATGTTTGAATTCAGGTTGGTTACTACTAGCTTAGGGTTGCAAGAACTGTTTGGGATTTGTGGTCACTGTTGTTTTTACATTACATTGGTACTTATAGATTTATCTTTCAGTTGTAGTAGTTCTTTAATGACATTACATATGTGTACATGGGATTTATTTTATATTGAATTCTTAGTTTGTGTTGGGTGGTGTTTTTCTTATCTTTCTTTTTTTCATGTGTTATTTGAGAGGGAAATGCCTCCCATTTGTGTGCTTACTATAGCCTTAGTGCTAGTCGCAAAGAAGGGGCCCATTGGAGGTGTGAATCATGGGTCACAACCTCCCTTATAACATTTTTGGCCCCGAAGGGATACATATAGTGGGGAGGGGGTCGTGAAAGATTGTTATCAGAGGTCTGGTAAAGGGATAGGATGGAGTTTAGTGTTAGGAAAAGGTTATGTTGTATGGGTTGGTAGGTAAAGAGTGTCAGTCAAGATTAGAAAGTGATGTAAACACTGGATACTGGCTAAGACTTAGGCATTTAGGTCCCCCGATGATCTGATGCCTGGACCTTTATGTTTACAGTGGCTACTAAATAAGGTATACTAGTTTCATGGTAGAGAACTTTTAAGGGATCAAACATCACTCTTATTTATGAATGTGATTATATGGGTAGACTCTGGGATAAGTTAACCTAAAATGAATAAGAGTAAATAATTAAGTAATATATTTTTAGTTTTCCATATTACACTTCAAGGAGATCTAATAGATTTTTATTTTACCAATATAGAACCTGGTCGATGTCCTCATCAGAATCATGTATAAGTTCTCCAGTAGGCTATGCCAGCATATAAGGTTGATGATAGTGACACTTGGAGGAAGACTCTCTGAGAGTCTCAGTTCCAGAGTCGGCATATGTTTGATGGATTTGTTTTAGATTCATTAATGGAAGACTTTTTCAAGGTGGTTAAGATATCCTTCAGTTTGATCCGTGATTAGAAGAAGCTATGGGTTTCATTGGTTATGAAAATTCTATGTGGGGTTGTGAGGTAGTGGTGGTTCTTTTTCCCCGATGATTGTGAGGAGTCGATGATCTCTTTGGAGGAGGTCCGAGACAAGTTTAGAGTTGAGTTCCTTTCTTCCACCACGAATGTGTCTAGTCACCAGGAGCTACTTACCCTTCGATAAGAGATATTTAATGTGAGAGAGTTTGTAATAATTTTTAGAAACCTTTTACGATATGCTTCATACTAGTTTCCAGATGAGGAGGCTAGGGAATGATATTTTGGGGAGTCTTTGGTTCCCGAGATCCCATGCTAGGTCACCCAGTTTATGCTGAAGACATATCTTGAGGTGTTGATGAGGGTAGAGGTCATTGAGAGGACATTGGGTAGAATTGGATCGTCATGAGAGGGGATTCATCATGATTCCTCACAAAGTAGAGCTGTGGTCTAGGGTTTCCAGTATTCAGGTCATAAGAGTTTCCTTTTGGATAGGGGTAGGTCAAAGCCCCCAGTTTCTCATTTCATTGGGGGCAGCGACTCTCAAGCCTATTCCAAGGGATCAAGTGCTTGTTTTTATTTTGGCTACCAGTATCATCAATAGTGATAGTTCCCATCCTTTCAAGGATGTCATCCTGCACCAGGTGTTTGGATCAATGTTCCTCCATTGTGGAAATTCCAGCCGAGACATCAATAGCATGTTACACTAGCTTTGGATCAACAGAGAGCATATGGGGATGGTAGAGGAAAACCCTTTGATATTCCCCATCCTCAGAGAGGGAATCACCACTGTGGTGGTGATCGTTATTAGTTTCAAAGAGGCCATTGAGGAGGTCATTGTTAGCTTCATGCTTTAGCGTACTTTGCTAGTTCCTGGTGATCCAAACATCATTTGAGGTACGCTTTGATTGTTTTCAACTTGAGTGTATGCCTTGTTTTATTCAAGAAAAAACACTCATTCATATCACCTTACCTTGTCCATGCATTGGGACTTGAGGTAGGTAGGCTTCTAGTTCCCTTAGCATTGACTACGCCAGATGGAGGTTGAGATGACTTTTTCGATGTATGTAGTGACTGTGAGCTAGTGATGAGGTAACACCACTCTTTTGGAGATTTATTATGTTTATGGATACAAATATACTATGTCATACTTAGTATGGATTGGTTTTATTCTATGGAGGCTATTGTGGATTGCTTCAGTAGGAAAGTGGTGTTCTTCCATGATGATGGAGAGCCAGTGGTGGTTTTTAGAGAGTGAGACCCACAGATAGGGTAGAGACTTGTTCTGTCCTTTTCATCCTTGATGAATGAGCCGATTATGAGTTCATAGGATGTTCAATAGTTATCATTTCTTAGGGTCATGAAAGAGTACCCTGATGTCTTTCTAGAAGTGGTTATAGAATTACCCCATCAACAATAGATCATGTTTGGGATCTATCTATAACCAGGGGAATCTCCTATTACTATGTCTCCCTATAGGATGCCCCATTTTGAGTTATTAAAGATTCTTATATAGCTTGATGGTCTGTTACAGTGTGGTTTTGTTTGGCCAAGTATGTCACTGTGGGGTGAACCAATTTTTTTCATGAAGAAGGATGACTATAGTTTGAGGTTGTGTATCAATTATCACCACTTAAACAAAGTGATCGTGAAGAAGTGATATAATCTTCCATGTATTTATTATTTGTTTGATCAACTTAAGGGTGAATGTTGGTTCTCAAAGATCCATTCGTAGTCAGGATATCATCATATGTGTGTGGATAATGAATATATCTCGAAGACTACTTTCTATTATCTTCATGGAAATTACATGTTAGTTTTAATGATGTTTGGTGTGACGAATTATCCAGCTGTGTTCAAGGGATTAATGAATTCAATGTTCCGTGAGTTCCTAGTTAAGGTCATCGTGGGTTTTATTGAAGAAATCCTTGTGTACACCACGTCTGTTGAGGATCATGATGAGAATCTACAGACCATTTTTGGAGTTCTTCCTCAATAGAATTTATTTTGGATGTTGTCAAAGTTTAAGTTTTGGGATTGAGAAATCTGTTTCTTGGGGAATGTTGTATCCCATCATGGAGTAGATGTGAATCCATCAAAGATAGAATCAATCGTTTCTTGTGAATCCCCTAAGACAATGGTAGTGGTGTAAAGTTTCATTGGTCTCACGGGCTACTACATGATGTTTGTACACGATTTCTCTCAGGTTGCAAATCGTTTAACAGCTTTGACAAGGAATGATCAGGAGTTCATATGGATTGATCAATGTTAATAAGCTTTCTAGTAACTAAAAGAGATACTAGTATGTGCTACATTTCTTTGTCCTCTAGTGAGGGAGTTCAGTTTGATGTTTCTTGTGATGCTTTGTATCTGGGTTAGGATGTGTTCTGATGTAGTAGAGATTAGTTGTTTCTTATGGGTTTATTTAGATTAATCCCCATGAGAGTAACTATTCCACCCTTGATCTTGACTTGGCATATGTGGTGTTTTCTCTGATGTTGTGGAGTCATTACCTCATTGGAGAGTGCTTTGTGGGGTTCACCAATCATAAGAGCCTGAGGTATGTTTTCTCCTAGCATGACTTGAACTTGCGGCAGTATCACTGGATGGAGTTCTTACAGGAATATGACTTTGAAATATCAAATACACCAGTAAAGGAGAATGTTGTAGATGATTCCCAGAAGAGGAAGTCACATAGCGATGAAGTGTGTGAATCTAGGGATTCAAAGAGAGTGATGGAAGAACATTAATAATTATATCTCGATTAGGGAGATGTTGGGGGGAATAAGTTGTCTTTTTCAGATTATCATGTAGTAATATTTGGTGCAGCAGGTGTAAGAGTCCTAGTTTCGGGATCTAGAGACAGAGGTCTGGAGAGATCGAGTTTTTTATGTAGAGGACCTGATAGATGGACAGAGGATGAAAAATATCAAGTGTTTTATGGGGGATTGATGTTCATTCCTTGGGATATGCGTGAGACAGTTCTCAAAGAGTTCCATCATTTTCACATATTGGTACATACTTCCTTTACAATGATGTACTGAGCCTTAAGGAGGTAGTTTTGGTGGCCTAGGGTGAAGCATGTAGTTTCAGAGTTTGTTTCTTGTTGTTTGGTTTTTCTGAAGGTGAAGGCCGAGCACCGTGTCCCCGGTTGTTTTCTCCATCCATTAGATGTTACTCGGTGGATGTGGGAGGACATCTCAGGGGACTTGGTTACTTGTTTACCTTGAACGTAGGGAGGACTTGAGGAAATTTGGATGTATGTGGATAATTTAACAAAATCATCCCACCTCATAATGATTAAGGATTCAATCTTAGTGGATGTTTTGTCAAGCTAGTATCTGGAGGAGGTGGTGAGACTCCATGGATTACTGAGGATGATCATTTATGATCGAGATCCTCATTTTACCAATATGGTGTGGAGAGGTCTCCAACACACTTTTTGTTTTCATCTATGCCATAGCACTACTTTTTATCCATAGATGAAGGGTCAGAAAAAGCAGACCACATAGACTGTTAAAGACACGTTTCACTCTTGTGTCCTAGATTTTTGATGTTCGTGGCTGAGGCACTTACCCTTGGTGGACTTCACTTAAAAAAATATTTTTTACTCCACCATTGGTATGAAACCATTTGAAATCTTTTATGGCTGAACATTTCATTGTTTGTTATGCTGGACTGGGGTTGGAGAGTCAGAAATTCTCAGATTGGAACTAGTGCAGAATACGACATAGATAGTTTAACTGATTTGTGAGAGGATAAAGACAGTATAGGATTGTTAGAAATCATATATTGATCAAAGTAGGAGACCATTAGAGTTTCATATTGGGGATCACATTTTTCTGAAGGTGATAACCCATCATGGGAAGTGAATGTTTTGTTATGGGAGTAATCTTTCTCCCAAGTTTATTGGGGCTTTTGAGGTGTTGGTCTGCGTTGGAGATGTGGCGTATTGAGTAGCACTTCCCTCATAGATGGTCTGGATACATGATGTTTATCATGTTTCACAACTCCATTTTTATCTTCATGATGACTCTCACAACATTGATTGTGGAGAGATCAATGTTGATGATGATTCGACCTTCGAGGAGCAGCCCGTGGAGATCCTAGAATGTAAAGACAAGATGTTGCGTGGGCATTGTATCCCCTTGGATCATGTCTTGTGGTGACACGGTGGTTTAGAGAAGAGTAACTGGGATCATGAGATACAGATACATGCTTAGTACCTAGAGTTGTTTGATGTTTAACTCTTCTCATGTAACAATGTTTGCTTTGTGTTTTGTAGACCTTTTGTGTTTATGAGATTTCTTTCTTTTGTTTCTTCTTATGTATTTATCTCTTTTGAGAGGTATCCCGAAGGTTGGTTCTTCAGAGCCATTTTCTATTTCATTTTATTTTGGTTTTGAATTATCTAGGGAGATAATGTTTTGAGTGTTATATGATGTAATGGCTCTAAGATCTTTGGTCCATTCCATTATTGAAATACAGTGTCTAGGGTGTTCTGGGAGGTCAAGGTGACTTATCCCCAACACATTTCCAAATTTCTAGTTCTATAAAAAATATTTCTTTATTTTTAAATATTTTCATTGGTGAGTCATCTATGAATAGTTTATTCAGTGATTCATTTTGTGAACACTGCCATTAATGTCAGTGAGTCGTTTTGTGAATAGTGACATTGGTGTTAGTGAGTCATTTTGTGAACAGTTCCACCGATGTCAGTGAGTCATTTTGTGAATAGTTTCATCTATGTCAGTGATTCATTTTGTGAATAGTGCAATCAGTATCGGTGAGTCATTTTTTGAACAGTGCCATCAGTGTTGGTGGGTTATTTTCTGAATAGTACCATTTGTTTCGGCGAGTCATTTTGTGAACAATACCATCAAGGTCGGTGAGACATTTTGTGAACAGTTCCATCGATATCCATGAGTTATTTTTGGAATAGTTCCACCAGAGTTAGTGAGTTATTTTTTGAGCAATTCCATCGGTGTCGGTGAGACATTTTGTGGACAGTTCCATCTATATCGGTGAGTCATTTTGTAAATAGTTCCATCAATGTCGATGAGTCGTTTTTTGAACACTACCACCTATGTCGGTGAGTCATTTTTTGAATAGTGTCATCGGTGTTGGTGAGTCATTTTTGTGAAAAGTTCCACAGATGTCGGTGAGTCATTTTTAAATAATGTCACCATCATTAGTAAGATAGATGTGAATAGTGTTTCTATCATCAGTAGGTGTTTAGTGTTTCATGCTTCCTATAGTTTCTCCCCTTTATCATTTTATTTGAAAAAAATAAATTCAATGCATTTTTTAAGGTATTTAAAGATGAATCAAATCCAATAAATCCTATATTAATTTTTATATGGCTCGGGATTCATTTACTTGGTCAACCCGGATGGTTTTATGCGATATGATTTTAATAGAAAATCCTAAATATCTTAAATTGTTTCTCCATTAAATCTTCAAAAGGGATGAGATAAATTCCTCCCATGATCTACTTTCTTGTTCCCTGGTGTGAGATGATTTTACCTTTCCATATTTTTATAAGATAAGTGTGATAGAACTTTAATCCTTGGATTATTTCCCCATGATTTTTCTTCTTACTTCATGTGCACCGCCTATTTTGGTGCAAGCAGCAAGTGCCGATTCTTCATCAATAAAAGGTATGATATACCTATATTCTTGTGTCTTCTCCAATACTTATTCTCTCGTTTCACCATCTCATGTTATGGAATGTGATCTTCATGGTCCTAATGGAGTTTTCTATGGTTTCGGTTCATGCGGTCGTGCCAGGACATCCTCGGGTGGATGCAGTTGTTGTGGTGGGAGGAAATTGTGATCGGTTGCATGAATCATTCTCGTGTATAGAACGTCAAGAACCTTATGAGGTATAGGATTCATTTCTTCTCTATAATTTTACGTGAAACTTTAGTGTTAGCATGTTTTATCCACTAGATCACAATCGAATTTTCATAATAAATATTTGAACTAGATAAATCAATTGGCATCGATCATATGTTATTGCCTCTTATTTTGCAAGATTGTGTGATATTTATGCTTACCATTTTTATCATGTCATTCTTGATCAAAATTGGTAAATAACATAAAATATGATTTATTGTAATTATTTTCCAAATATTAAGAGCCATGTAAATGAATCTGGTTGTTTTTGTTGTAAATTAATGATAATAAAATTAATGAAGTAATCATGTTTAATTGATTTGTGATAGAAATGATAGCTTGCTGTATATGTTTCTCATAGTTGGAACCTACAAATAATAAATCGGTTAATTCCAAATGGAGTAAAGAACAATATATTTGATAAAAAGATAATGTCTGGTAGAATTCCAAGTTACCCTCTTGCTTGTAAGGCCGGCTGCCTTGTGCTTCAGAGCCCTTAGTACTCATTCTGGGTGAAGGATGGATGACTTGATTATGGGACAAGAACCCAGTTGATATGATGTTTTTTTCCATATTTATTATGATGTGATGTGATCCTGGATGGCTATTGTGATATGTGGGGGAAGGGAGGCCCATTGGTTATGGAAGCAGTTGATGCCTAGACTGGCGAAATGCATCGGTTTATGCTTATGGGTGTAGGGGTGGACACCAGAGATGATGAAACAGGTTGTATGTGAATATTTGGATGCTTTCATAATTTTTTTGGTTTTTTATATGCTTTACATTCCCCACTACTCAAGGAAGCTGGTCTTGATAACACTCTTTCCAAAAAGTGGTGAAGACGTGCATGGTATGCCACATTCTTTCTGTGTTTAGCTTCTCAAGGGAGGATGGGTCTACGCTCTTTCAATAGGTTGCAATGACATTATGGGTTGTTCACTTACTCACCAAGCTGAGACCCTTGCACTTTGTATAATAGAATGGTTTTTCAATAATTCCTGGTATTATGGGAAAGTAATAATGTCGTTAATAAATTATTGAATAAATGATGTTAACACATGGGGTTGGAGCTTGCTGGGATGCAATGCTGAAGATGAAATTTAACGGAACTGGGGATCTTGATTTAAATTATAATAAAATGTAATTTGGAATTAATAATGGTTAATTAATGTTTAGTTAATTAATAAATGTAAAGTTAAAATGATAAAAAGGGAATGAAGTAATATATAAATCTATTTAAAAGGCTGTGTTCTTATAGGATACCTAGTCTTAGTAGTGGTAGCCATGAGTCTGAGAGACGTTAGCTGAAGCTGAGAATATTACTAGGTTATTTCCATAGTGTGGTTGGGAGATATATTATATGTTATATTTTTTTTGTTTCTATACACTACTCCACCCCTTCAGTTAGGAAAACTAACACCTCGGGGATTCTGAGCATGGAGGGTGTTTTTCCCAACATTCTGGTGGGAGTATGGATGGATGAGAACCCCCTTTGGCCTCGATATCTTCTCTTGGTAGTTACTTGTACTGGTAGGAACAATGGTTAGTTTTCCCCATATATGTGTGTAGAGGGTTGTAATGGCTTCTGGTTATTCACACACCTATATTCTGGATATAGTTTCTTATGGACTACTATAGGTGTAACGTGTATAGGATGTGATGGCTTGGTGATCCTTACATGGTGTATGTGATGTAATTTATTGAGGTATAATTCCCTATATATGATACACATGATGCAAGTTGTGGTGGCTCAAAAAAACTACCTAGTTACATTAGTTACATGGACATATTGATTGTGTTCATCAGATGCACGTGGTGGTGCTTAACTTAGGTGTCTGTGGGCAAGACGTTTTGGAGAGAGATTCCTTGGACATGCGATGCTGATGAAAAGTGGAAAACCATTGGGGAAGAGGTAGAGAGGTACCCTTTATATTCTTTATTATATCATGTAATCTTGTATGTGATACATTTTTAGAGTAGCCATGGTGAGTCTAGAAACTTAGTATACCTGTTTAGGTGATGAGTTAGTTTCACTTGTAATTCACGGTGCTTTAGAATTCTTTCATTACATTTTAATGAGAGGCTCTAGAGAGGAGACTACTGAGTATAATATTATAATCACTTTATATATATATAAACATTTCTTAGGTCACATTGAGTTGGTTGGAGACCAGATTGGTTACAACTAGCTTGGGGTTACAAGAGTTGCTCGAGCTTCATGGTCGCTTCTATTTTTACTTTATTTGGTACTTATAGTTTTCCCTTTTAGTTATAGTAGTTCTTGAATTACATTAAATATGTGAACTTGGGATTTATTTTATATTGTAGTCTGAGTTGGACATGGTTTGTGTTTGTATTATCTCTCTCTTTCTCATGTATTCTCTTAGAGGGTATTGCCTCCCATTTGTGTGTTTATAATACCCTCGGTGCTAGTAGCCTCCTCGGGGCCTACTAGAGGCGGGACATGGTGGGTCACTATCTACCTCACATTTCTTTCCAATTTCCACTTCTTATCCCTATGAGAAACATTAGATTTGAAAATATTCATTTCAACATTGAAGGAACTTTAGGTTTTGACTCCTCAGGTCAGGTGAAAAATGTTATATCAGAGGCATGGAAGGCTTAGGGTTCTCCGGATGGAACCCTAGCTGCGACGCTCAGCCCTCGAGCAGCGACGATGGTCGCCCTGCCCTCCCCTCAGCTCCTCCCGACCTTCACCTCTTTCACCTCCCCAGCCTCCCTTTCTGATTTCCCTCATATCTGTGTCTCCCCTAAAGTCCCTGCTCTCTTCCAGGATGCTCCATCACTCCCGCTTTCTCTCTAGGAATTCTTTGAGGCTTCATTGCTCCTCGAGTTGTCCCTCGTCACCCGATTTGGATGTCGAAGACCGTCCCTTGACAACTTTGATAGGTTTGTTAACAGCGCCTGGACCCTGAAGTCCCACGTTGTGGTTGGGATGTTGAATTCACGTCACTTTCTTCTCTGCTTCGACAACGCTGATGATTTGGCCTCCGCATGGTCCAAATGTTTGTGCGCCTATGCTGGTTCCCACTGTTTTCTATTCGGATAGGGCTACGAGTTCCACTGGAATCGTGAACCACCGACTACTGCGATCCTGATTAGTTTCCCGAATCTCCCCCTTCCTTTCCAAAATCCAACTATTCTGGTGATGTTGGGTAACCTCATTGGGAGGTTCCTTGATTTCGATGAACGTTATCGGACCTTCGGCCACCCGATTGCTCCTCGGATATGCGTGGAAGTTGATGTCTCAAAGGATCACGTAGACTCCTTCTGGATTGAGGTTGGTTTTGAGTTCATATACAAACAAACAATGTTTTTTTAAAGCTAGACAAACTTTTGTAGTTACTGTTCTCGTCTGGGACACCTTCATCATGTCTATCATTCAACTTATTTTGATCCTGATGTTGGAAATTCTACAGGTAGTGTTCCCTACAGTAGTGGTGTTCCTCTTCGTTTGGAGGCTCAGCCATATTTCCCTGACTCAAAGGAGGATGGTACAGAGGTGATAGAAGGGGAAGCCTGTATGTCCCCTGCTATTACAACCACCTTTTCAGAGAATGCTAGAGTGCCTCATGTGAATGGCCGAATCACGGACCCCCCACTTCCAAGTCAAAGTAGGTTTACTCTGATCCAAGGGTTGCATAAATATTTGTTATATTAAGATGTGATTTGGATCCCCTCAAACCTGTGAAGGTATAGGGAGAATGCAACTCTTTGGTACCCCCCTCCTTTGATGAAATGGTCAAGGATGGGGGTGGGCAGAATGGAAAGGAACCAGAGATTAGTGCTCATGCTCTAGGTGGTTAAGAAGGTCATGGATGGGAGGAAAATTCCAAGCAGTTGTAGTTCATTTGTCATGGATTTGATCAGCTTGATGGCGTTGACATGGTTTAGGGAAAGTCCTCCTTGGAGGTGGCACTTCACTGCAGTCTGAAGAACAAGGAAGGTATGGGAATTCCCTCAAGTGCACACATTACCCGCAAGGAAGGATGAGAGGTCAATTTGGGGAATCGTTTTGATGTTTTAAAGGATGATTAATCTGCACTGCCTTAGGAGGAGGTATCTTCAGGTGATGATAGGATTTTTCATTCTTCAATGGATAGCATGGACCACTATCAAGGGAAAGGACCTCATAACATTAGGAGGAAGAAAGCGAAACAAGGAATTCAAGTCCCAGGGGAATGTATTGTGGTGTAGGGGAAAAAATATAAGATTCGCAATGTAATGGCCCAGACATATCTTTTCCATTACTTTGTAAAAATGTGGTGTTAGAGGCGTTCCGGGAGGTCAAGATAACTTATCCCCAACACTTTTCCAAAATCTTCCTTTTTGATAAACCGTTTCAATGGTAGACAATTGTAAAATGTAACATCACGTTACATCTTTGGGTACTTTTGATGTTTCTAACTACCTCTGTTTTGGAGTAGTGTCTTGGGGGTGCGCTTGGGTGAACTTTTAAGGGAGACTAAAGGGCAATAGCTTTCTCATGGGCGGTGCATGGTTTGTCCAAACCGTGCGTCCAAACAGTGCGAGGTTGGTGTTGGAGGCAGTGGCTAACACACGGTTAGTGCATGGTTTGTCTAACAGTGCGGCCTAACCATGCGAGGACTATTTGATGAGGAAAAAGCTAATGCACGGTTAGTGCACGGTTTGTCAAACCGTGCAGACTAACTGTGCGGGCACTTAAGTTAGATCAAAAAATTGTGGATCTAACTCGTTTTGCCTCTAAATGGTTCGTTTAAGCCTCTAAGCGGCCATAACTCGAGATTACTCTTCCTTGAAGGTAGAAGAACCTCTCCCAAGCATTTTGGAGGCAATCTAAAGGATTCTCATGGCGAATCGAAGCCAGTGTCTTGAGGTATGTGATCGATCTTGTTTGGTTTCTTAGATCTACTTAGATATACTCCTCCCATTCTCTTGGTTTCTTAGATCTACAACCGTTATGGGTATATCAATGTGTGTGACAGGCCAAATATGATGATATTTGGTCTTGGTTGTGTTAGGAGAGGAGATCTAAGGAGGGTTCTTGGATAATCAACCCAACTTTCTTGGGCGTTCTTCTTTTGTTTGGGGTTTCGTAAAAAAAAACCTTTGAGGTAGGGATCTTACCTTAATCTCTATCTATTTTTTGCATCATGCGGGGTGGGTATCCTCTTGTTTTTATGAGATATGGTTGAACCAGTAAATAAAGATAATAACTGGTTAAAGAACGAGTTTGGGGAAATTTTTGTTGATATTTTTTTATTTCCATCAATGCTTATCATTTTATTATGTTGTGAACTGAATAGTCTTATGCCTACTGAAAATCACAGTCATTGGGGGCCTTTGGTTGCGCAATTAAATGTTGAACTATTTTTCTGGATTGTTTTGTGGATGGAGTTTCATAGAGTTTGGAAATTTGTTAATCATGTAAAGTTGACTGATTAAATGAATACCTGGAACCCTTTTATGATCACCCCAGTTAAACTAAATGAAAGAATGAATTTTTTTGGGTGTTGGTTGGGGTTTAATTATGTGAATTGGTGTTTCGTGGGTTGCTGTGGAACATGTGAGCAGCAGGTCTGCGGTTGTCTTGGTTGTGGGTTGGCGTGTATGATATGGTTGTGATGGGTAGTGAAGCTGCAGTAAATGGTATCGAAGGGATGATGATGTGGTGCGAGTTTTGTTTCCAATGTGTTTGTGGTTATGGTGGTTAGCAGCAGGGCTGAAGGGATGGGTTGTGCATATGAATAAAAGTGGAAGAGTTAACTAATGAATTGTGGGGCATGGTAGTTGATTAAATATAGAAAATCAATGGAATTTATTGGCTGATAAAAGAACATGGTATTGTGTTGCTTTTGTTTTACATAACTTTTTTTTTGTGGTTGGCAGGGTTATGTTTTACGAACGATTGATCTGGTTTGGTTGTTGTTAGTTTCTCAGTAGTTAAGGAGATGATAAACTAAAACTGTTGAAACATGAAAGGATTAATGGGGGTTGGGGCTATTTATTGTGTGCATACTTTTGAGGTAGCAGTGCCGAGACATGTGCTCAGATATTTTTGTGTAGAATCCTTAGGATGAGCTAAGTGGTTGATATAAATATATAAATTTGTACGTTTTATGTTTCTTTATACACCGCATCCATGTTGAGAACTACGTGCCGAACACCCGTGGGATGGGGGGGGGGTGAGATTTTCAAACATCTAAAGGATGGCTGGTTACTATTCTTCCCTGTGTTGCCTCTTCCAGGTTCTATAGCCCAAGATCCTTTGGGCAGGTTACGAAAGATGTTTCCTAAGAGTCTTTGGGATGAGATGTGGTTATGGTAGAGGATTGAGTGCCGGAGAGATACTATGATGGCCAAGGATTAGGTGCCGATGAGATACTATGATGGCTGAGGATTGAGTGCCGGAAGGATACTATGATGGCCAAGGATTGAGTGCCGGCAGGATACTATGAGCTTCGTATGGCTAGGTTGCGGAACTAGCTCGAGCTTCGTATGGCCAGGTTGCGGCACTAGATTAGGAAGAGGGGGAAGCATCAGAGCATTAGGCCAGATGGATTGAGTAGTATTTAGTGAGAAGGTGGCACGGGGTACCCATACTTTGATAATATTACTATACTACTCTATTTACTTGCGATATTTGGTGAGTGTGGCTTGTAATGTTGGGTGGATAGATTCCTTTCTAGGCTTTGGTTCCTTCTGTTTTCTCACGGTGCATTAGGATTTCTCCCCACCTATGCACGAGAGATTTAAATTTTCCTACTGAGTATACTTGTATGCTCACCTACGTTTACTTTTAGGATTTCAGGAGGACTTCAGGGACAGTGCGGTACCTTTCTAGTTGGGTGTTGGAGTTTTGCTGGTGGCAGTTTTTCTTTCTTTTTTTTGGTATCGTACTTTGAATCTTTTCTTGTACTTTTATTTTTGTTTTAGTAATGTATAAAACATGCATATGTGTTTGGTTTTGGGTTTATTTTCTTTTACTTGTTCCTTTTTCTTTTGGCGTTTGATTCATCCTATTTCCCGATCTTAAATAATAAATAGGGTAATGCCTCCCATATTTGTGAAAAATCATACCCTTGGTGCTAGTCGCCACTCCGGGGCCTACTAGAGGCGGGACTCGGGGGTCATTATCTTCCTTTCACCATTGCCAGCTCAAGAGGGGCATCTTTGGTGGGAGGGGGTCATGACAGAATGGTATCAGAGTTGATTATTGAGAGATAGGAAGGAGTTTGGAGTTAAGAACAATGAGGATTGCATGGAATGGTAGGGCAACAATGTGGTCTTATCTTGGTGCGTGACATAGGCCAGGGAAGACCGGCTAGGGCACATGATTTTATCCCCCCCCCATGATCCGATGCAAAGACTTTGAGCTTACCGAACGACCAGGTAAGACTACATTGATTGCCGGGTAGAGACCCTAGGAATGGTACATGCATCATCATGATTTGTGTTTTACTTGATTTTGGCGTTCTGGGAAAGAAATCGAAATAAAATGATACAATGAAAACGAGAGAAAATTACCTTTCTACTTGGGCTTATGCATTATTTGTTTACCATACAACTATGGCACCTGGATGTCAACAGAGAGGCACAGGAGTGGGATGCGGACAGTTTCACGCAATAGAAGCGGCAACCCTATCAAGGACAGAGATCGAGAGAGATGTTTTCAGTTTTACTTAAATGATCCCATTTATGTTTTTTTTAAATTCAGGAGCATCACACTGGTTTGTTGAAAATCATTCTCGCCCATGCTTTGGGGATGGACCTTGTTTTTCATGAGTCTATAATTCTATGTTGTTTCCCTCTTTCCTTTAAATGTGTTTAAAGAGTCCTAACATTTGGGGAGAGGAGGACCTGATCACTAATCAAGATGCATTAATGTGGATGCGATTAAACCCGTGCGAGCGAGTCAGTGCTGCCCAAATCGGATAGTATCTTAACATGGGAGAAGGAATTCCCCAATCCATGTGTTGGGGAAGTGTGTTTCTTGTTTTGTGCGGTGTTGGGGGTAGTCTGTGTATGAGAAATCCTAAATTATGGGGATGGGAAGACCTAATCCCTAATCGAGATGTATTAATGTGGATGTGATTAAACCCGTGAAGGTGAGTCAATGCCGCCTAAAGTAGATAATATCTCGACATGGGGGAAGGAATTCCCTGACTCATATAATTAGGATAGTGCTTGGATTCCTGTTATGACGAGAGCCCTGAGAGGTATCTTGTGGGGTGGTCATTCGGACCTTTACCCTTTTTATGGGTTGGTTTTTAATTCTTGAGGGGGATAATGTTTTGAGAGGTATCTGATGTAATGGCCCCGACCTCTCCTGTCAATTACTTTGTAAAAATGTGGTGTTAGAGGTGTTCCAGGAGGTCAAGATAACATATCCCCAATGCTTTTCCAAAATATTCCTTTTTGATAAACCATTTCAACAGTAGATAGTTGTAAAATGTAACATCACGTTACGTTTTCAGGTACTTTTGATGTTTCTAACTACCTCTATTTTGGAGTAGTGGCTTGGGGGTGCGCTTGGGTGAACTTTTAAGGGAGACTAAAGGGAAATAGCTTTCGCACAGGCGACGCATGATTTTTCCAAACCATTTGGCCAAACCGTGTGAGTTTGATGTTGGAGGCAGTGGCTAACACATGGTTAGCACACAATTTGTCTAACTGTGCATCCTAACGGTGCGAGGAGTGTTTGACGAGGCAGTAGCTAACACACAGTTAGTGCACAATTTGTCAAACCCTGTGGACTAATCGTGCAGGCAATTAAGTTAGATACTAAAATTTTGGATATAACTCATTTTTCCTCTAAATGGTTCATTTAATCCCATAAGTGGCCATAACTCGAGATTACTCTTCCTTAAAGGTAGAAGAATATCTCCCAAGTATTTTCGAGGCGATCCGAAGGCTTATCTTGGAAAATCGAAGCCGGTTTTTTTGAGGTATGTGATTGATCTTGTTTGGTTTCTTAGATCTACTTAGATCTACTCCTCCTATTCTCTCAGTTTCTTAGATCTACACCCGTTATGGGTAGATCAAAGTGTGTGACAGGCCAAATATGATGAGATTTGGTCTTAGTTGTGTTAGCAGAGGAGATTTAAGGAGGGTTCTTGGATAATCAACCCAACTTTCTTGGGCGTTCTTCTTTTGTTGGGGGTTTCGTAAAAAAAACATTTGAGGTAGGGATATTACCTTCGTCTCTCTCTCTTTTGTGCATCATGCGGGGTGGGTATCCTCTTGTTTTTGTGAGATATGATTGAACCAGTAAATAAAGATATTAACTAGTTAAAGAACGGGTTTGGGGAAATTTTTGTTGATATTTTTGTTTTATTTCCATCAATGCCTATCATTTGATTATGTTGTGAATTGAATAGGCTTATGCCAACTGAAAATCACGGTCATTGTGGGCCTTATATTGCACAATTAAATGTTGCCATATTTTTTTGGATTGTTTTGTGGATGGAGTTTCATAGAATGTGGAAATTGGTTAATCATGTAAAGTTGGATGATTAAATGAATACCTGGAACCCTTTTATGATAACCCCAGTTAAACTAAATGAAAGAATGAATTTTTCTGGGTGTTGGTTGGGGTTTAATTATGTGAAGGGGTATTTTGTGGGTTTCTATAGAATGGGTGAGCAGCGAGGCTGCGGTTGGCTTGGTTGTGGGTTGGCATGTATGATATGTTTGTGATGGGAAGTAGAGCTGCGGTAAATGGTATCGAAGGGATGATGATTTGGTATGGGTTTTGTTTCCAATGTGTTTATGGTTATGGTGGTTGGCAGCAGGGATGTAGGGATGAGTTGTGCATATGAATAAAAGTGGAAGAGTTTACTAATGAATTGTGGGGCATGGTAGTTGATTAAATACATAAAATCAATGGAATTGATAGGCTGATAAAAGAAAATGGTAAGGTATTGCTTGTGTTTCCCCTAACTTTATTTGTGGTTAGCAGGGATATGTTTTAAGAACAATTGATCTGGTTTGGTTGTTTTTAGTTGCTCGGTAGTTAAGGAGATGATAAACTAAAACTGTTGAAACATGAAAGGCTTAATGGGGTTTGGGGCTGTTTATTGTGTGCATACTTTCGAGGTAGCAGTGCCGAGGCATGTGCTCAGATCTTTTGTGTATAAGCCTTAGGATGGGATAAGTGGTTGATATAATTATATAAATTTATATGTTTTATGTTTCTTTACGCACCCACCCTTTTTGAGCACTACGTGCCGAACACCCATGGGATGAGGGGTGAGATTATCAAACATCTAAAGGATGGATGGTTACTGTTCGTCCCTGTTCTCCCTCTTCCAGGTTCTATAGCCCAAGATCCTTCAGGAAGTTTTTGACATATGTTTCCCAAGATTCTTTAGGATGAGATGTGGTTATGGAATATGATTGAGTTCCGGCAGGATACTATGATGGCCGAGGATTGAGTACTAGTGGGATACTATGATGGACGAGGTTTCAGTGCCGGCGGTATATTATTATGGTTGATAATTGAGTGCCGATGGGATACTATGAGCTTCGTATGGCCAGGATGCGGTACTAGCTCGAGCTTTGTATGGCCAGGTTGCGGAACTAGCTCAAGAATAGGGGGAAGCATCAGAGCATTAGGCATGATGGCTTGAGAAGTATTCAGTGGGAAGGTGGTGCGGGGTACCCATACATTGATAATATTACTATACTACTCTATTTAATTTCAATATTTGGTGAGTGGGCTTGTAAGGTTGGTTGGATAGATTCCTTGCTAGGCTTTGGTTCCTTCTATTTTCTCATGGGGAATTAGGATGTCTCCCCACCTATACACGAGAGATTTTGGTTTTCCAAATGAGTATACTTGTATTCTCACCCTAAATTTACTTTCAAGTTTTCAGGAGGACTTCAGGGACCATGTGGGACCTTGATAGTTGGGTGTTGGAGTTTTGCTGGTGGCAGTTTTTTCTTTTTTTTTTGATATTGTACTTTGGAGCATTTCTTATAATTGAATTTTTGTTTTAGTATTGTATAAAACATGAATATGGGTTTGGTTTTGGGTTTATTTTCATTTACTTGTTCCTTTTTATTTTGGTGTTTGATTCATCCTATTTCCTGATCTTAAATAATAAAAAGGGTAATTCCTCCCATATTTGTGAAAACTCATACCCTTGGTGCTAGTCGCCACTCCGGGGCCTAATGGAGGCGGGACTCGGGGGTCATTATCTCCCTTTCACCATTTCCAGCTCAGGAGGGGCATCTTTGGTGGGAGGGGGTCATGACACACAAAAATTACTCTAATCTGCCAAAACCCATGGAGACCAGGTTGGCCAAGAAGGGTAGGAAAAAGTAAAGCACAATCCAACTGCAAGGGGAAAGAGAAGAAATGGTAAGGACTACTAGAAATAGGGATAGATAGGATGGGGAGTGCTTGAGGCTTATCTTGCACTACAAGGAAGAAATGCTTGAAAAAAAGGTACAACCAAAATTCTCAGAAGAGGTTCTTAGTATATTTGATGAAAGGAAGATACAAGTGGAGACCAATGAGGAGAAAATAGTGTGGCCTGATAAACAAGACCATATTTTGGACAGAGGCTTCAATCAGAATGAAATAAACACAGAGGAATTTATTCAGACAATGGAACATATGATCTCTCACCCGGAAGATCTTATTAGCAAGGATCCAGACACCAAGTTTAGTTCACTACACTGGGAACTATATCGAGTATCTGAGTCATGTTATCTTATTTTGGTGTCTAATGATTTTGTGAGCTCTTTTAGCACGTAGTGGTGTATGGCTTTGAACCTTGGTTTCCATTTTCCCTAAAAATGGCCTTATCTTAATAAAAAATTTAAATTTAGTGGACATTGCTTTCCTAGAAGGTTAAACCTTGTTGGGAGGGGGTCGTGACAGATAAAAACTAAATAATATGTCCTATATCACCTACATTTTTCCTTCCCATGTATATATAAGGAAGACACATTTAGCCAATATTGCCTATGTGATGTTGTTGGAATTACCCAATCTAGGTAGTTGATTTTATAATTGGTATAATATTAATATTTTCATCAGTAGACTTCAAACTAGACGAGACTAAGTCTTACCTTGAGACTGAAACACTGGTTTATTCTACTTTGTTTTCTAGTTTTCATTTTTTTATATTTTATGTTTTATTATTAAAAATACTTCTATTTTTAAATCTATAAAAAACATATAATTTGACAGCTAATATTATACTGTATTTATATAAAGTATTTTATTAAGTGATCTTTTTTCAAAAGACAAAATTAATTAAAATATTTATTATCTATTTCTCAATCCCACTTTGATAAATTTCTTGAAATATCAATCTTAAATAATTATATTATTTATATTAACTTTTAATTATTAATTATTTTAGTCTATTATATTTTTAATTGTTTTTTAAATAAATTTTATTAGGATCTAAATTGACCCCCAATTTAGTTATTCACTTCATGAAATAATATATATGTCACACCTTTCTCTATAAATAAAATTCCACCATTTCATTAATGTAAATGTTAAATTAGCTAACTCTAATCAATATTTATGTAATTTTTCTCTTGATCCTTCAATTTTAACGAGGCATAAGCTATAACCATGTAATTGTGGATGAGAAATAATCCCCATCCCTTCATGGATGCATCGCTATTAGTTAAAAAACATTTTCAACTAAAAGGTAATGTGTCCTTCACACACTTACTAACATTCACTTTAATTCCATAAAACATTCCCAATATTCACCCATCGAGAAGAACATATCACCATTGATGGTTTTCATGATCATTTTATTAGACATTACTATAAAATTCTTAAAAACCATTGATAATATATAAAAAAACAAAGAAAACATCATTTCTCAATCATAGATGTTGTTTTGGTCCAATTATTAATAGATTTAATCTTTGTTGGATCTATTGATATAAACCTGCTTGAGATTATATGACCCAATAAATGAATCAATTTATTTCCAAAATTCATTTTTTTTATTTTTCATAAAATTTATCTTTCATTATATTATTCATAAAAATCCTCAAATGATCTTTGTGATCTTCCTTTTCCTTTTAATATATAATAATATTATCAACAAAGGCTACCACAAACTGATCAAGGTAATCTATGAATAATGTATTAATTATATACATGAATATAGCTTATGAATAATATATAACAAATGGTATCAATATATTCTCATAGTTTCCATACCTTTTATGATATTATGTTAGGGATATATCCTCTTTCATGACCCTTAATTGTTGATATTCATAAGGAAGGTAAATCATGGAAATGTATTGAGCTCTATATAGTTGATCATAAAAGCCATCAATAAAACGAATTGGACTTTTTTCTTGATTTTTATCTTATTAAATTTTTGGTAATCAAGGTATAGTCACATTTATCCATATTTTTTCAACCAAAAGAATTGGTTCAACCCAAGGTGAGACACGTGGTTGGATGATTCACTTATTAAGGTTCTACTGAAGAAACATCATCAATTCTTGCAACTCAATTTGGGCCATTATATAGGGATTTTTTAATGTTATTATGGCACTAGTTATGAGTTATATTGAAAAAAAATCTTTAGGATTTAGTTGAAACTAAGAAATTCTACCAAAATGACATAAAAAATACCTCAAAATCAGTACATCATTGATGTTGTTTTTTTCACAGCCATTTCAGATCGAAAAATATTTTAAATAAAAATTAAATCCCATAAAATATATGTGATCTCAAAAGGAATTTTATATGTGTCATCACATAAATAGATGATCATAGGTCGGTTTGGATCATAAAATGTGACTTCCCTTCAATGTAAATTGATGTGGTACTTATGAAGAGAAACCCAATCCATGCCCATGATAAAATAAAATTTAAATAGAGGATAATAAAAATATTTATAGGATCCTAATTCCAAAAAACATCAACTGGACAATAATTATATAATAAATTTGAATTCATTGTACCATTAGGTGGTTTCAATTCAAATTTAATATCAAATCATTGAGGTGGTATTATTATACCCATAAAAAATGTTCAAATTAAAATGGGATGGTTGAATAGAATATAATGATAAATTATTAATTCTATCATGAATGTTATTTATACAATTCAATGTGTTGTTATTATACCCCTCATAATAAGTTTTTATCACATGCGATTTTTATTTTTCCCTTATCTTAAGAGGATTTTGACTTCAAACATCGTCATTATTGTTTTTATTAGGGATTTGGTTACCATAATTCCCATAATAATTACATTTGATGAATTGAATCATGGGTGGTGAGTTTGTGGTTATATTACTCTCTTCCATTGTGTTAACTAAACCATTCATTTCCTTGAGAAAGTCAAAGGATCAATAACCAAACATACCACATTAAAATCACTTCCCAGTTCCAATCAATAAATTACCATGATGTTTCTTCCCATACTAATTTCATGTAAGGGATTGTAATTTCATTCCACCATGTGATCTATTTATGTTCTTTGGAGACTCTATTTTACTTTTCATATAAAAACCATGGTAAAAGTGGGAATATAAAATTAATTTTTCAACCATGAGAGGAAGTCAAATGATTTTATCATGTTAACTAATATCTTTTATAGATAACCCATTCTGAATAATTGTTTTTGAAGCCCCATAGAATTGATAGAATGGTATTTCAGGGTTTATGAATAAATAATAAATATACCTTTCAAGTCATGTAAAATTATCATCATATGTCGCAATAGATTGACCATCCTTCATCACGAGTTCATAAAATTATTTATACATCCTTGGGGATGGAATATGAGGGAATCATTTACTAAAAAAAATATTTTCTTATGCTCATTTCATAAATTGGATTCAATTTCTTCCTCTTGAATCATATTCTTAATAATATTTTAATGTTGATCTACATTTTCTTCCATATATTAAACAAAAAAATAATTTTCCATGATTTGAACACTAGATAAGGAAAAATTCCATCTCAATGGAATTAATCCATTTTCCCACAAGTAGAGGATTAATGGAACTACTAAAAGAATGTGTATTTTTCATTATGAAGGAATTAATAGAAATTTTTTCCCTAGATTTATCATTTTGTAATTTAGTATGATTCTTAACTTTATAATGTTGTGTCATCATAACCATGATATTTTTCATTCTAACTCCCATATAATTTGATTTACTGGGAGGTAAATAATTTCATTGTCCATCACACTAATAATTAACAGGGTTTATTTGGATTACATTCACTGACTAAAACCAAAAATAATTGTGCTAGAGAAAAAAACACATTTGGGAAACCACAAAGTCATGAAAAATACTTTAGAGGATTTATAAATCATGATTCCTACTTTTAAATATGTTACAAAATTAGTTTAAACTAAATCATTAATGGTTATCATATATTTAATTCATTTGTTATGGATTGGTATAAAAATGTAAATTAACTAAAGCACATCCCACATGAGTTTCAAACCAGCTACGCATTAAGGAACATTGTCCTATACCATGTAATTATCGAGTCATGGTTGAAAAGTAACTTTTATGGTTATTGAATCTAGTTATATCTATGAAAAAACCTTATACACCCTTAGTATCCTGAGAAGGATATATCTATATGTAATTCATATATTATAGTTTAAAAACATTATTATGTTATCATATACTATAAAATATCTCAATGGTTCCCACCCATGTCTCTACATCCAAGATTCTAAAGGTTATATAATCCTTTCTATAATACAAACTATATTTACCAAAACTTTCAATATATATATATCAACTTAATAGAAGCCTATTCATTCAATTAAAAAATGATCTATTCCAAAATCATTTTTTCGATTCCCATTAGAATCATTGAATTAGAAATAACAGAGTTATAAGTGAAGTACATATTCTTCCACTAATATCATTATATCTGGAACCCTTCTAAGAATTATCATAGGACCTTAAGAATTTTAAAATAATAATATAATCCATGAGAGAATAACATTGGAAGAAGTCATAGATTTGTGTATTAATTATAATGTTTTGATGTTTTATACATGTATAAATATAATCAGGATCACTCATTTCATTAATGAAAATAATTAATTCCCTTCCAAAATCCCATAGACATGAAATTAGATATGCACCTATAATTTTATACATTAAATCATGTTTACATATAATAAATCATTACCCAATTTATTGGAGGGAGACATAACTCCCAACCAATATTGGTTAAAACATGACCACTGTCTGTGGTTATATTTTTACCACCTTCATTAATTATAACACAACCCCTATCCCTTTTTTATAACTTATAAACATTTACATAATGAAAACATACATATTTAGGCCATAAGATCATAAAAAATTAATCATATCAGAACCCATGAAAAGAAATGGGTTTCAAAATCATTTTATCATTGTATAACCTATATAAAATGAATGGGTTTCATAAAATACTTTTCATCATAAAAATGAACCATAAGAATAAATAATAAAGTTTATAAGGTTGGATAATATCCCACGTAAAACATCAATATCATTAAGCGATGTCATGTTAGATGGAATGTTATTTTAAAAGATCACTTAAAATATTTCTTAAGGAAAATAAACTTTTATTTAAAATTAATTTTTATAAATAAAAATACATAAATAATTTATTTTAAAATAAAATAAAATATAAATTTTAATTTGGAATCTCTAATATATTCAATGGTAATTAAAATGGAAAATCACATTGATACCATTCACTTTAAAACAAAACTCTCATTCACATTTCTCATAAAATCCAAATGGGACTTTTTTGGAAAAAATTATAAAGATTCCTTTTAAATAATTTTTTAAGAATTGAAATATGGGTAAAAATTAAATTAAAAATATTTATATAATATTAAAAAAGAATTTAATTTTTTTATAATACATGTCCATGGAAGAAATAATGGTTTAATTTTTATAGAAAATAAAGGTGAGTTTTATATTAGAAAATTATTTTGGAAAATAGTGTGTATAAATAGAGTACAATGAAGTAAAAACATGTATTTTTAATAAATAATGAAAGGAAAATAAAATTATGAATTTTATTTATAAATATATCATTATATTTAATCATACAATGTATAAAAAATTACAATCATGATAAATAATGATATTTTAATATCAAATTGTTACAACTTTAGTAACATTTTAATCATAAAACGCATTAAAAATTTTCATAAAAATAAAAAAAAATAACAATAATATAATGAGATTCATGATATATCATGTTAATGGGGAAGTATATACACCTTATAAAAGGATATAGGTTTATATTATAACATATGTCTCAACAGAGGAAATTTTAGAAAAAAATATATTAAATCATATCTCGAAATACATTGTATGCATTTGAACCTATTATATAATAAATATAAGGTTTTATATAAATATATTAAATAAACATACAGATATATATATATCATATAATTTATTATTTATTTAACACATTTGGATAATTGTTTATTTTTATTTCTTTATTAAAATAAAGATTCAGGAAACAACAACATTGTTTTCATGTATGTTATGATTTTTTTATTATCAGTTCTTTTACTTGGATCATGGTTATAAAATCTACATATCATTAAATATAAAATATATAAAATATATATTCATTATATATGTATTTAGTGTAAACCATAGATGTTACCAATAGAAAATGAAATACACCGTTCATGGAGATGGTAGGTCGTACATACACAAGAATACTATTTCCATTTTATCGATAGATGAAATGAAATAATGGTAAATAAAATATTAAATTTCTTGAATAATTTTTACATTATATATATAAAATATATTCATTATATTTTCCTGTGTTACCTCTATTCAATGCTTTAGTGATAAACAAATCACATCACTTTACAATGTGATTTTCCACTTTACACATGAAAGAAATTATCATATCTCAAAAAATTGAACGTCAGAATGTATATGTAATATAATAATTAAATAATAATATTTATATTTAAAATATAATATTTATTTTTTTAATATATCCTTATTTTAATCCATGTAACACTGAAACAAAAAACACATCTAATTAGTTCGTGAGGTGGTAATAAATCGTATAAATGTGCAACATTTTTATTTTCAAATGGTTTAATTAGAATGAAGGTAGATGTGATATTATAAATTTAGAGATAAAAAATATCATATATATCATATATATAAATATTAAATTCATTATTATATCCATCAATTATTGGTGGTTATGGAAAATAAATAACATTGTTTCACAAAGTGGTAATCAACCATACACACGATCAATAGTTTGGTTCCCATTTAATGAAATAGGATATTGATATAGGTTACACAATTAACATAATATAATATTAGTGAACGGTAGATAATTTTTATAATATGTCATCATAATTTATTGTTATTTGATGGATTGGGAGGAATAAATAAAACAAAATGAAAAGTTAAGAATTTTACCTCTTCATTGGAGGACCACTACAGGTTTGTAACTAAAGACTTATTATGAGGGTTTACAATTAAAATAAAGAGTATAATATATATATATATATATATATATATATATGTATTTATATAAAATATTTTGGTATGTATATTATTAACCAGATAATTTTGGAATTATGAATATGAGTGGAGAGGGTTGTCCTTTTATATGTGTGGGGGTGGATAGACATGAAATTGTTTAAAAGAATGAAGTTTATCCACATTTTTAAAATCCTAATGGCCCAAATATAAGTTATTATCAATCATTATATGTGATAAGGTATATATATGACCCTAAAATGGGATATTAACAGGTTTTTAGGTAATTTTAGTAACTATTTATTTACTTCTTCCCCCAAGAAAACCTGTTTTATCCATAACCTCAATAATTAATTTTTTACAATTGTTACTATTCATTGTTAAAAAAATAATGTTGAAAATTTTAGAAATAATTTTTTATTTTTAATCAAAATATTGTATCCATTTTTTCTAATTCCATTCATATAATTCATAATATTTATTTTTTTAAAGAAACTCACAAATGAAATGAAAAAGTGTGTTTCCAAATCAAAAATCATCAAATTTTTAAACTGTTTTGATATAAAAAATCAATCTGAAATTTATTTCCATGGACATAATGGGAATAGTTATAATCTATTTTAGATAACTATCCTTAATCCATTTTAATACAAAACTCAAACTTAAAATTTACTTAAATGAAAAGGAACTTTTTAATAACAAGAAAATTTATTCACAATTCATTAAAACATTAATCATTTAAAAAAATTAAAAAAGAATCACCTTATTTTAATTTTGAAATGATTATTTAATTTTTTTATATATTCATTTATATTTCATATAATATTAAATAAATTAATTATATAACTTTTAACAAAATTTAATAATTTTTTTGAGAAGATAATATATTTGAAATATAAAGAGTCTTTTCAAAAAATTTACTAGTTTCTTATCTATAATATTATTTTATATAAAAAACTATAAATAATATATAAATATATATTATTAATTTTATTACTTTTTTGGTATTAATACCCCTTTCTTTAGCATAAAAAATAGAGTATCTCTTTTAAAAACTGGAAAAAGGGTATTCAAATTAAATGACACAGATGAAAAACATCCAAGATTAACGAAATTCTTATAACTGTCATGTTTAAATAATAATTGAAATAATATATATTTTTCATTAGATATCTCTGTTTCCTAAAACACAATATGTCAATGAAAATAATTTATCGAAAAAAAATATTTCATAAAAACTCAGGGTGTTACACAAGTACAATAAAAAAGGATAAATAGGAAAGTGACCAAAATAAGAACTAAACACTATCTCTATATGATTAACTGTCCCCAAAATCCATATCATAAATATGTAAATAAAATCAAAGAGATTCCATCGAACTAAATTATTCCCTTTAAATTATATAGGCATAGAAAAACCAAATATATAAATGATTTAAGACAATGTAGGGTGTTAGAAATAAATCATAGTAGGATACACATAACTAACCTATATAATGACTCTCACCATGAAACCATTAGTTCATGATTTATAACAAAAAACTTTTATAATGAAATTTATAAAGAAAAGATATTTAAAATATCCTTTGGTATCTTCTAATGAATTTCATATTAAAAAAACCAATATTATAAACAATAAATAAATGATGGTGAATCAACATAAAAAGAATTATCAATGGAAAAAATATATATCAAACCTGTGAGAAATCGACCATAAAATAATACCATCATGGATAAAATCAAGATTTTTTTTCTCTATGAAAGTAAATTTCAGGACACCTGAAGGAACAATAAGTAAGACATTACCTGAACCCTAAAAATATTGAGTTCTTCCATAGTCTATCAGTGTCACAAGAATTATCCTAGTGGTGATACACCCACTAAGGTTTTCATATATCAATATCCCAACACACCTAAGGTTCCCAATGTTCTATGTTTGACAAAATAAATTAAATTATCCATTATAAAAAATCATAAAACGTTATTATTGAAAATAACCACATCTTTCATGGTATTAAATTCATTTTTGGATCAAATTCATATTTAAAGAATTTCATTAAAAAAATTTCTAAATATAATTTCTAATATAAAAAACCCATAATTTAAGTCCATTCAACCAATGATAGTTTTCATAAAAAATCATCATTGATAAAAAATCAATAAATTTAAGAAACTAAACCATTGTAATTTTCAATATAATTAAGTAATTCATGGATTTACACTATATTTTAAATACATGTTCCTCAGTTATGATTAATAATCACCTAAAACAGGTTCCACCAATAGATAATCAAAGGCTACATCGATCAAAATGGGATCCCAGAGAGATAAAATTCATCAAATGAAGTTTTAGTCCATTAAACAACAATTTTTGATTTTCTAAATTAACTTTAATATATACACTAAAATTTTTCATGTTTAAATATCTCAATAGATGATTTTTATAATTAAAATTATATTTAAGAGAAGTAATGTTATGATACTACCCTTCTTCTACTCACCCCAATCAGAGTTAGTAATTAACCATTGGATTCTAACAGCTTGACAGTGGTTCTTGGAAGAATTTATTAGTTCCTGGGAACACCACCATCTAGCCCATTGTCCCAATACTAAATCTACCAAAACTGTTCATCCCACAGGTTAGCTGATGGGATTTATATTGGATATCCCTACATCTATCCATACATCTGTCCACTGATGGCCCTCACCGGCGAGTTAGTGGAGCTCTTATGGATATCCATATATTGAACAAAGTCAACTCCTTATTATTATTTCCTCAGATGTATCCCATTATCCCATTCAATAACCATAACCACATTATTAATACCTAAAAAGGTGCTGACTACCAAAAAATGACCATGAATCAATAAAAATAACTAGATATCAATGATATATTAAAGTAGATCCAAAGTAATCGATGGTCATACATGATAAATAGTTTTATGATATTACCCATTATTTTGGGTCATCACAAAAAAATTTTAAGTAGGGGTTATAAGATTTTTTTTTAAAATAGAAATTTCTTTGTTAAAAACTAATTGAAAATTTATAAATGAAAAATAGTAAACAGTAAAATGAAAGTATTAAAAGGATTGAAACATATTTTAAACATGTTTGGAAATTATTATTAGATAATTTATCAACCTTATATCACTCATAACATAATTATTTTCCGTTTTTGGATATATTGTCCAATAAACAGTATCATTACATTTCTGTAAAAATAATGGGTGAACACAAAAGTTCCATTTTCATCACATATAAATGGGGTTCAACCACACCATTTAAATTCTCCACTTTACCTTATAAATATCATTGAAAACTATATATTTTTCCTATCTTTTATTTCCCTTAAATTTAAAAATTCCCACAGTTACTAGATGTTATCCTAATCCCTAAAATTTTAAGGATACTTCCATGTGATGGTTCATGGTCCAAACCTGAGTGTTACTATTTCTAAAATTTTCTTTCTTAATCATTCAATTACAAAACTACCATAAACTATATAATTTAATGAAAATAATATAATTATTATAATTAATTTGTATTATATTAATGGGAAAAATATTTATTTCTTTAATTTATTTATGAAAAACAAAACATCACAGATCATGAATATGTGCCAAATATAACACCATGAAGTAACATTTTTTATTTTTCATCTTAATTTTCATATTTATAAAACAATATTCAAATAGGATTAATAAAATTTGATGAACAAAAATAATATCATTATGATTCAAATATAATGATATTTTAGACTTCATTATCCACACTCACACATTGAGTTGTAGTGTGTTATTATTTTGGTTTGTTTAACAACCTATATGAATTACACCACACAACTATATAATTAATGCAATGAGAACATAACTAATAATATTATTATTATATGGTATAAATTAAAATATTTTTCTGTGGTTCATAAATCTTTATATTAGGAATTTAAATTGAAACTAATGTATAATAATTAGAACCTAAAATTAATGAAATAACTTTACACTAATTCCATTTTCAAAAAATATAACTAAAACACTTATCGAATGAGATAACTGATTTAAAATTTAAAATATGTTATATATTAATGTTTCATAAATATCCAAGGTGTATCGAAGATGGTATCTAATAATTGATTTTGAAATTGACATCATGAATCATGTGTGATGCAATTAAATTGAATAAATGCTAAATTTAAAAATAAACTATAACTAACTAACATATTCATAATTAATGATTCCAACTGAAGAATATAAAATGTTTTGAAAATGAATAAGTTTATTAATATTTATTCTTTGACATGATGTTATATCACATTCAATTATGTGGTGAAATATGTTTAGGGTTCTTGCTAACTAAGCTTCCTTAGAGTGAGTTATAGTCTGAATTATTGAACTATAGAGATACATGTTTTATTTATTATTCCAAATGAATAATTTATAATTTATTTAAACATTATATTCTATGGTTTTATTATTAATTCTTATAAACTCATATTATTTTTACTATTTCCATAAATATTATTTTACTTCTATGGGTTAATTGTCTATATTTTTCAATTCCAAGAAACATGTTTTCATGTGAACATTAAATTAAATTTCAGTAATCGAATACATAATTCATTCATGTGTTATGAATATATTTAATTTAGTTATATTTTAATTTCCATTTTATGGTAACCTCATTATGTTCTTTTGAGTCTTATATTACAACTACGATAAGGGAATTCTGTCTTACTTTTCTTTATATAAGACTTGTTTTGAATATGCACCCAATTTCATTTAAATTATGGGTAAACATCCTATTAGTTATTTTAGATCATGAATTATATTTTATTAATGGATTTTTATGTTCAATTTGAGTACCTCTATTTCACGTGGGTTTTGTTAAAAAAATGTTATTCCTTCATGGATATTCATAACTGATGTCCTATTTCTTTGAGTTATGATATTTTTTCATGATCATTTTTTCATTAAATTGCATTACTTTACAAAAAGTATATATTTTCATCATTTTATTGATTGGTGTTCACCAAGATTCCATAAATTTATTTATATGTTAAATTATTGACTGAAATATATACCCCTTATCTATATAGATTAAATATTATATCATAATTGAATGGTATATACCTAGGAAGTTTCTAAATATCACTGAATATCCATTTTTTCCCTTGGTATTAACCTGAAATTATTATTTATATAATTATAAGTGATTTTATTATGTGATCCCATTTGAAAAGGATATAAAGACCCATTTATTCTCATGTGTTAATTGTGATATAATGAATTATTGATTTCATGTCTTAATCATCTGTATGGATGATGATGGGATGGGTCCTATATCTTTATGAAATTTATTAGTTATGGATTTGTATCTCCTGAGATGATGATGTGTATACATACATGGATTTTAACACAAATATAAAATTATACATACTTATATTTGTTTACAACATAATGGGTGTATATAATTGTATTTTTTCAACCTAATGGGCGGAAATACTGGGATTTGTATACTATGTGATCCTATCTATATGTTTGTGCCACTCCATCATGAAGATTTTTACTCTTTTATAGATCATATTTATTGACTAGTTTATCCACACACACGTGAAACTTTTATTATGTTCTTCCATGAAATATTACATGAATCATTTTTTATGACCTACATTTTATTGGGTATGATTTTCTTATATAATATGATTTTAACTATATGATCATTAAATTTTCTTTTAATATATTTAATTGCATTCACTAGTTTTTTACACTTTCTGATCATTTAAATCCACCCATTTCTAATAATTAAATTTCCCCATCATATGATGATAAATTTAATTTATATGAACTCTATAAGGGTTTTATGTGTAGATAAAATTTGTAAAAATGTTCACAATTATGGAAAAATAAATTTCTTATGTAGTTATTCCATAAAGAAACAAAACATCATGTTCTTGGGATGGTGTGTTTATTATTTATATGTTATGTTTAGATAATGGAAATGATTTATAATATTAATAGTTTAATGATACTTTTATGATGATTTTTTAAAGAATGTTTATTTAGAATCAGATCATGGAGTGTAGGATGGGTTTCAGTAGGTGGTACCAGTGTATGGTTTACTTAATTTTGAGGACCAAATTAGTAATTTTTTTTATATTAGGATAATATTAAATTTTTAAAAACCATATGTATAGGTATAATTAATGGATAATATCCTAAAATATTCTAATTTATATATTTTTTGGTTTTACTTAAAATAACATATCTATTTAGATACTACAAGTTGATACAGTATCTGACAGAGATTTATGTAGGGTTACTAACCTTGAAAATTGTTTATTGGATAATAGTTCTATTGTTACATGTTTATAACAAATAGTTCTATATGAACAACTTTTTTGACAATCCTGGAGATTTTATTTTGTTAATTACATTCCATTTTCCAGCTATTATAAATAATTTATTGTATTAAGGAATTACTTAAGGGAGTATAATAGACCCCAAAGTAAAAAAAAACTGATTGAATCGAGAGTGATTTTGGTTGAACTAAAATACAATTTAATGCGTTCAAGGAGTAAAATATTTTTACGATATTTTTATAATAATATTAATTTTTTAATTATTTCATGATATTAATTTTTCATCACATAAGTTAACCCCTATTGGTTAATGTAATAGATGAAACCCAATGTAACTAGGTGAATAATGAATTCCAATGAGAATGAATAGATTCTTCTAATGGGATAACTAATTGGGTAATAGTTGAGGGAATAAATCATGTGATTATACCAAACAAACTATTATGAATTTTGATTATCAATGTGAAAATAAATTATTTTCAAAATGAACCAAAAAAAGGGTGGGTGGAGTCTCAAGCAAGTTTAGGTGATGAAGATGATGATGGAAAAAAGATTAAATTTACTTTGTGTAAATAATGTTGTATGATATACATAAGTGTCTGTATCAATGTAATAAGATAATGTTTTATCTATTGTAAATGTGGGAATAAATATTAATATATTAAAAAAATAAAGAGTTCGACAAACTTATAAAAGGCATGTTTTTTTCTTATTTTAAAGGTAGGGAAAATGATTAGACTAATATTGATAAATTTCCAAACATGATTTATATATTTGGTTATAGGATGGATTTATTTGACAATTTTTCAAAATATTTTTGTTCATGAAGGTTGTTGGATTATTATAGTATCTATTTATAGGGTTTCAATGAATATGATCTTGTGGTATTTATCCTTGATATTTTGGTATACTGAAATGTTATGAGTATTATATAAAACATTTTTGGGTTGTTCTTCGTTATATTTACTATAAATATTTGGAAATATATACTATATAATGTTGGAATGTGATATTACAACATATTAATATTTTTGAATAGCTATAAAAGAACAAATAATAGAATGTAATGACCCAATATTTTTTAGTATTTTTTTTATCAAAATTAATTCTATATTGAATAGATTTCCCTATATGAGACAATAAATTAATTTTAATCACTAAATATTTGAAAAACATTATTATATATATATAAATAATAAAACATCTACAAATAAAATAAGGGATATTATCAATAAAAATTACATAAATTTAGTGTATATATAATTAATTCGACTATTCATTATCATTTTATTTATTAAAATATTAATAAATTAAAATAAAAACTTTTAAATTATTATTATTATAATATATATACAATAAATATACTAACTAATATATTTACATTATTTATTTTAGAAATTAGTTATAAATAATAATGATAACACATTATGTTTTAAAAGTTTTTTTTTCACTAAAAGTAGTTTTCTTTTATATAAATGATTTTTATTTGAAATATAAATTTAGTACTTTTAGCATTTTTTATTGATAAAATGAATAGTATTTTTTAATTAAACTTGTCCAAATTTTATTCCAATGAATTTTTGTGGTTTCTCTAAAATAATTTATTTTTTGGTGAATGGTAAAAAATACCGTTCTTACCAATACTATAATTTTTATAACCATTTCATGATGAAATTATTATGAAAATATTATAAATTTTTTTATTACTAATAAAATTAAGGAGTAAAATTATTCATTGAAAAATACTATGTTGAAATTAGAAATCACATGTCAAACATTTGAGAAACATAACATACAAGAAATGTTGACATATGTGGTGGGTTAAATTTGATTGATCTTACTCCATAAAAAATAACCATGAATAAGGATTTTTTTATGAATAATATTATCCAACAAAGTTATTTTTTATCGAGGTGGAAAATAGTGAAAGATAATAATTTTTTTTCCAATTAATCCTTATTGTAAGATTAATAGCGATGGATGAAAATGTCTGTAAAAAATTTCCATCTCGATATCATTTTTAGCAGTGAATTATCTATCACATTTATGGTATTGAAAAATATATATTTAAAAATAAAATCAAAACCTTCCCTCCACCCCCTCAAATCATTATTCAATATTTGGAATCCACCTCTACGTATAGCTATCTCCCACACTACCATCAGATTCACCCGTCACATCTGATTTTTGGGGGATTGAGGTTTGAATCCCCCATATACGGTCTCATGTTCTTTCCTCCATCATTTTGGAGATCTAGAATTCCTTATTACTCTAATTTTTTATATTTAACCATAGGTAAAAAATGTTAACATATTTTTATGGTTTAATAGGTATTTAGTGTTATTGAAGGTTTATTATTCCCTATTTGGATGTCCACCATCAAAAATGACATTTTCTTGATCTAAAAGAGTTGATTCCTCTTTACTTGAGGATATTTTCCCAAGGTCAAACATATAGATTTAGGATATTTTCCTATTTGGGTGCTCGTATTTTTTTAATAGATATTTTAAATAAAAATATTATTCTGAAACATTTTTTATGGATAGTTTCTATATTTTTCAAGATTTCATTTTTTAAATAAATTTTTAAACAATATGTAAGAATACTATACATGTTTGTTTCATGATCATATTATTATTTCAAATTTGACCCTATATGAATTTTGGCATGTGAATAGTTAAATATTTTTATTTTATCACTTAAATGTAGTAACAAATTATGACTAATTTATATGTCTAATTATATAATTCTTTTATATTATAATTATTAAAAATAATGATATATATTTAATATTTGAACTAAATTTTGTGGTTTATTGATTGTATTAATTATTTTAAAATCTCATATAATTTATCTGTGATACTCATATATTAATATTATGGTATTTGATATACTCCAATGATTGAGATTATTCATCTTGTTTATGTAATATTTATTAAAATATTTTATATAATTAATAATTAATTAGTGTTTTATATTATAAATGTATAATAATTAGAAATTATTATTTAGTTTTAAAAATTTAAAAAAAACTAACAACTATTAGAAATAAAATAATATTTAGCAAAATGTAATAATAATTTTAGAAATAAAAAATTATTAAATTATTTTTGACAATAAAATGATTAATTGGTAAATATTAGTAATAATTATTAATTATTAAAAAATTATGATAATTTTTAAATGTAGTAAATATTATATATAATAATAATATCAATTAAAAAATGTTACATTTATTCAAAACAAAGTGATCAATAATTAGAATTTTTAATAACTTGTAAATATATATATAATACAAATAATTATTAAAAATTTGAAATAATTATTAAAAATATAATAATTAAAAATAAAATTACTAATAATCACAGTTATGTACGAATCCTAGTAAAAAATGGGGAAGGGATTTAACACAAAGTGCATGATGCATGTTACACCATTGCACTCTATCACACACTCTATGTCCCGACTTCCTAAATGTGTCATGTTGAATCCATGTACATCAATTCATATCACTAGCCATGGTGCAGTGACATATAATTCTGTACAAAATTAATTTTTTTTATAAATTATTAAATAATTTTTGATAATTAATAATTAAATTGTCACATTAGTAATAAATAACAAAAATTAAAATGAATAAATGATATGTAGTTATAATTAGACATATTTAAATTTTAAAATTTATATTTATCACGTAATAATAAGTAATAAAATTTAAATTTCTGTTCATTTTGTAAATTTCTATATATTTAAGAATAAGAAAACTATTTCTAATTTTTTATATTGATTGGATAAATAATCAAAAAATCATAACATATATAGTATAAATTATTTCTACCATGAGGGTGTTCCAAAACATATAGCATTTTCATCATCAAATTCAAATTTTTTTTCCTGAACAAACAATTAAATGTCTATGTATGAAATGGGATCTTATTAGATTCAAATATTTTTATAATATTTGACATAATTTACATTTTTTTTGAAGATTAAATTTTTTGGTATCAAAATAGGGAATAAAAAACTATTAAAAATAATTTTTTTATTTTATATTCGTCATTTCAAATATTTGTACCATAGGTTTTAGCCTATATTTTAATAAAAAAACAACGAAATATATTCCAAAAACCAAATCAAGATCATCTAAAATTACCAATTTTTTTATATATTCTATGGTGGCCTCATATCATGGATTCCAGATAAGAAAACATAAATCCTTTACAAAATTTGTTTCCATTAAATCACATTTGGAAATGTAAAAAATAGTTTTTTATTGAAATATTTTCTTCAATAAAATAATTGTTTTATGGAAAAAATACATTACCTATAATATTATATGGAAATAGAAATGATGGCCCATAATTTTTATCTTAGTCTGTAGAAGATACATTTTTTTTAAAATTACTATATCATATATTATATTGATTATGAATAAATTTTTAATTTTCTAATAAGTGAATAATTGATATATAAAGTCGAAAAACAAGGAATATCTTGTTTGAATATGAAATAGTTGAGGTATTTTCACATTACACCCCATTTAAGACATCTATTTTTGACTCACAATATTGTTTCATTGATGACATTTAATAGATCAAATATTTATGTTATAAAAACATTAAATCATCCATGTGATGAAGATTCATTGATACAATTTTATCAAGTTCTTCATTGTTTTTTAAGAACCTAATATCATATGGGTGACCCTTTATACTGATTATTTCAATCTATTTCTTTTTTATGATAGTCAATATTGTTGTTTTTCTATTTTTATAACCCCATACAACTGAACTCTCAGGATTTTGATGAAATAATAATATATATTTTTTGCAATTAATTCGAGGACATCTAAATAAGAATATAATTTTTTGCATGAATCCACTAATTTAATAGTTCATTTCCTTATGGAATGACATTGTAAATATATATAATATTCCTACATATCTAAATTTTACAATAAACATTTCATTAATGTGGGAAATCAATGAATTTCTAAAAATTTTATGTTATCTGGATAGAGTACAAATACTCTAATATCATGTTAGTTCTTCATGGATGAGAATAATGATTTTATTCATATCAATTGATGTAATATTAGTTAATTTGACTATTTTTTGTTATTTTTTTCTATGAATCCCCATTCATGATGGAATAATTTTTAAGAAAAATGAAGAATTGAATATAATGAAATACTTGAAGAGCTCATGGGTATTCTTGTAAAATATATTATCTATTCATTACATCATATTAATGTTTTATCAACTATAAATGAATACATAATATATGGTTTTAGAAAATATCTTAATATGTTAATGAAGAGTATTTTTTGTGGCCGCAAATATTGGTCTAATTTATAGGTTCGTCATATGTTAGATATAATGAATATTTTGACAAATACTGGTAACTTATTTTATATTATGATTGATGCACCCAATAATACAAAATACAACTTAATGTCATGGTTATATATTTTTCAAATGTGAAGGTGTCATAGACTTGAATTATTAGAAGATAAATAATCAAAAAAATAAATTAAGCCAAAAAACATATAGACTTTCTAAATAATTTCATTTATTATTCATAAAACGGATTAGAGGTTTGTAGTTTTTGTATAGTTATAATTATTATTTATCTCATTTCATAAAAAACACACATATTATGAGGTTACAAATTCTTGACTATAATGTCATAATGGAATGAATACTGCATGTTGGTACTAGAGGGTTGAATAATTCATCACGATTGGGCATGATAACCAAAATATTATACAGAATCATATATATTTATTTGGATGAATAATATTTTAACGAATGTAGTTTTATTTAAAAATTTATTCCTTTAAATTTATTTAAATTATAGAAAATATTCCCAATAACCTTATTTAATTCAATTGATCATTTAATCTTTTAATAAACTTATGAAGCTAAATGTGGAGGGCTAGTACAATAATGATTTATTAACCCATTTCAGAGATTTATAGAACAGTTAAATTAGAAAGTATACAAAAATAATCAATTGAATGGTCAATTTTAGAAGGATACTTACAAGAGTAAATTTCTAATTTCATCCCATATTATTTTTAATATTTATATCCTTCAGTATATAATCATATGGTTAAAAATTGGAATAACGATGATGATTTCATAGTCAACTGTCCTTTTTTAACCACCTTGAACATTGTTTTAGTGGTTATCCTGAGCGATGTAATATAGTTGATTAACATCACATATCATATAAATAATATCTTCTGAATTGTGAAAAAATGAAATTATTTTCATAGTATATATTAATTTTACTATTTTTATAATTTTTTTAATAAATATATTTACATTATTTATTTTGTATGATATATGATTCCAATTCCAAAAAAATAAATATATATAACCACTTCTCTTTAAGAATATCAAGAATAGAATTTTTCATATATGTTTCAAAAAAATCTAAGTTAATTTTTTAAATATAGAACATTAAATCAATTTTTAACGGTTTTAATTAGTAAATTTTTTATTATGTTTACATAACAAAACAAGTATTTAAACTTTAATGTTAATTATTTATACTAATAAACCTCCATAAAATTTTTAAAGTAAAATAATATGTATGTGGTTAATATATTTTTATTTCATACATGTATATATGGTTAATCAAAGAAATCAATGAATAGTTGTGTTTGTTTGAAATTAAAACAGCATATTGAAATTGATGTCTAATTTTATGTAATGTATGATGGAATAATAATTTTTTTATATTGGAAAATATTGTAAAAATTATGATATTTCATTTTTTCTCATTTTTATTTAAGATTTAAAGATTATTAATGATATCTTGTCAGTACCATTAAATATAAAATCTTTCTTACCTAATATGAAAAATTTATCTGGGAATAAAAATAACATCATGTTAATTATTCAAATTACTATGATGTTTTGAGATATACAAATGACTCGTGGATTTTAATATAATTAAAATATTTAAACAATTATTTTCATTAAAATGAATACAGTTTTATGGGTGAAAAATATATTGATATTTTTTAAAAAACAACCCAAAATAAATATCTAATTTGATGAGATATAAATATTAATGATGAAACCCACATTGTTATTGGATAATGATATTGATAATTATGATGATGTAATAATGAATGATGAAAAAAAATTCCTATGAATGTTGATGATGCTAGAAAAGAAGATGAATAAATTTTCATTAATGACAATGAGGTTGAAGATGAAGAATAATGTTTTATATTCAGATATTTATTGGGTTTTTATATATGATACATGTAATTATTATTATTTACAGGTCATATTTTTTCTTTCTTATGCATGGATATAGATCCGTTGATCTATTTTTTTCTCTCACTGATGCTGATATTTTTTTATGTTTTTATATTTTTTATATTTAATATATGTATTATGAATTAATTACAGGTAATATTATTATAATACGTATTATATTTATACAATTTTTTTATACGATATCTATTTTAATAATTATTTACACATAGGATTATTATATTATGGTATTTATTTATAGTTATTTATTATAATTTGGTATTAATTAGTTTTTTTATATTTATTTTTTGTATTAATAATTATAAATGGGGATGATAATTATCATATCATATTATGTATTACTTTTTTTTTATATAATATTTCTATTAACATTTTTTTAAAATTAAAATTATTCGTTTCTAATTGTCAGAGATGATTCTTATGAACTATTTCATTCACTCAGTAATGATGGGATTCCTCAAGATGATCCAGATTTATCAGGCATGTATGATGCAACTAGAACTATATATTCTACAGGGGCCTAAAACCTTTATTGATTGATGATTTCAGACCATATTCCAAAAATATATACTTCTCAATATTTTCATTCTCAATTACAAATGAATATTCAATTATTCAATTTTTCATTATATATTATAATTTTGAATTAATGTTTCTAATAATATTTGGATTATTTGTTTTAATTTGAAATTTTTTTCATTTATTTTCTAGGAAGGATACTTTGATTTAAGAAATAATTTGTTACCACCATGGGTTTCATGGGATTAGATTCCCATTACTATTTGACAATAGATATCAGACCACTGAATTATATGTTAATAAATTATATATTTTATTTTTATATTAATTTAATTAAGAAATATTTTTTTTTAATTTTTTTGCAAAATTTTTGGTTTTTGATTGATAATAGAATGATAGATCCTATTCATCGGGAATGCGATATTTTTTATTAATTAACATTGTCATCTATTTTTAAAAAACCTATAAAAGAGAACAAGGAATATATCTTTTGTTACCATTTTCAGTCAGTCTTTATTTTCACATTGAATTGACTATATCTCTGCTCATTTTTTGGATATAATATTATCCTAATAGATAAAATAGATTTTTAAGATGAATTTATCATTTATGAATTAGAACCAAGGTAGGAAGGAGGTCACACATTGTGTTAGGAGTTAAATATTATGTATACATCTAAAATGTATAATAACTAATAGTATTAAATATATTATATATACATTAAATTAAAAATGTTTATTGTAATATACTATCCTATTCAAACCCATCGGTTATGGATCTCAACATTTACAAAAATATGTACATCGAACCTCATACATCACAGATTGTTGGAGACATAAAACATAATATTGTGTTTAGTGTTTTTAAGGAAGTTGAATTCAATTAAAAAAAATTAGTTTATTTTCTAATTATATTTAATGGAAAAGTATGATACTACAACTTGAAAATTATGGGAGAGTCATGTTGATACAAAAAATTGATGTCACATGCAAGTCAGGTTTTGTTGAGGGTGCTTAGGTACAATTTACTATAAATGGTATTAGAAGGGTTGGATGACCAATATTGGTTCGCAATTGAAACCTACTAGTTACTGTGGGAATTTTATGATATCATCATTCGGATAAAAGGGTTATCATCAATATTCATTATTTTCATCTGTTTCATAGTATAAATAGAGGTTACGAGCTCAGGATGAGATGATACAAAAAATGTATAACCAACAGAAGGAGTGCAAGAAGATGTTTTAGAGAGTTGATAAGATTTTGGTGTACATGTGATGGACTAAATATGCTTTTGTAATGCTGCTTCCCCCCATAATAAATCTGGTGATCCTCCTCCCCAAGATACAAGATGGCCATCAATTATTTTTGTCATTATTATTTATATTTATTCAATAGAAATTTTTTATGTGAAATAGTGTATTAATTTAATGAATGATTTTATTATATATAATTTTATTAATTTTATTTAAATTTTTTTATTATATTATTATAAATATATATGTAAATGAAACAAATTTTTTATTTCTTCACAATTAATTATTATAAATAATATCGGGGTTTTTTGGTGGGAAACAAATATGCCACAATTAATTTTTTTTATAGTGGACCATAAAAATAATAATTTATGATTCTTTTACTTACATATGAGATTTATTGATGTATCCCCTATCTAAAAATTATTTTCAATGAGAATACTTCACAAAACAATTATCACAAAAGATCGAAAATACTACAATGTTATCCAATATTTTACTCTAATTTTTTAATTTACCAATATTAATAATTTATTTTCATGAATTATATAAATTAAATATGTAAAAAATTCATAGTTTATATAAATCTATTATATTTATGAAACATAAAGAATTTAATTTTTAGTCATAAAAATAAGGCTGTCAGGATGAAAATTATTGTGAAAATTGTAAAAATATTATTTTAAATACACATTTTAATAGCATTGCATATTTTATTTCTAAAAAAATAAATTTATTTATTATAAAAAAATACATTAAAATAATTTTTAATACAATATATAAATATATTAACACTCATTAAATTTTTAATCAATATTAAATTGGATTATGAACACTTAATGGTAAAAAATAACTTTTTCTCAAAAAATAGTTATATATATATATGTATAATAAAATTTTATATTTAAAAGCTAGTATTTTATTAAATAATTAGATTACATATTGATTATATTTATCATAACAATACAGAAATTTAGTTAGAGGTTTTATTTTGTATTTTTTAATGAAACATAAATTAAAAATAAAAAAAATAGCTACCGAACTAAAAAATGAAAATGGTAAAATGTAAAAAAAACATGTATTAAAATCCATGAAACATTTTTAAAAAATTTCTGTAGATGAGTGATATAGGTTTTATATAACATATATCACCATAAAATAAATATTTCATATATTTCTTTGTATTTACCTTTGAAATATGTAATTCAGTTATTTATAAATAATTTTTATTCAAGAAAGTGGTCATTTCTTCAATTGTAAAATGGGACCACATAAATAATTTAAATGTCAAAATTTATCTTAAAAATTCCATTGAAAACATTCCAAATTATCATCTAATATAATTCAATTGATATTCATAAAAACACTGATAAATAGATGTTATCATAATCACTTAATTTCAAATGTAAAGAAGATGTTCATGGCCCTATCATGAGTGTACCTTAAACCTTATATTTTTATTCATTTAAATTATCTTCTTAAACTAATATAATAATGTTAATATAATTTTATAATTATTTTTATAATGTAGAATTATAATTATATAATTGAAATAACCATTGATTTTTCTGTCTCATCCACTATTAAAAAAATGTCAATCATGCAAATGTGTGGACTTCCACCTCCAAAAAGTATCATTTTTAGTTTTCCATATCTATTTTATTATTTTTCCTAAATATTAATTATATTATTAAAAGGATAAAATAAATATGAAAAATAACACTGTTCTTCATTTATAATTATTTTAATCATTTTCTTAACCACACACACATTAAATGAGTTATAGTGCATTCTGGTTTGTGTCACTTTATAAACCATCATAAAAAACACTATTAAAATATATCATATATATAAATGGGAATATAAATAATAACATTATTATAAGATATCCAGAAAGTAATTATTTTTTTATGTTTATGAAATTTATGTATTATAGGTTTAATTTTTAATTAAAATGTCATTTTTTGATCACTACAATTACCGAAATAAGATGACGCAAATTCCATTTCAAAGAAACATAATTAAAAAACTACGTATGATATTTATAAATAAATATATTTTGTATATTATATTTTTTAACTTAATATAATAATTAAGAACTTTGTAAGAAATACTTGACATCTAAAATTGATATCATAAATCATGGGTGGAACAATTAATGTTATGAACACCTGATGTTTAATGTAATCTATAAATAACAATATATTCATAATAAATAATCATAAATGAGGTATATAGAAGTTAATTAAAATTATTATGGTTATGATATTATAAATTAATAATTTAATGTTTGTTGTATAAGATGTTTGACCAGAAACTATTAATTATGGAAGCAATGTGACAGTTTTTGCAAACTCAATTTGCTTCCCTTCAGTTAAAAGATTTATTTTTGGACAGTAATATTCAATTTTTTATTAAAAATAATTAATAAATTAAAATTTATTTTAATTTTTTTTTCACTTTTTTAATTCATTATTGTAACATTATTTTTAAGTTTCTCTTTCCCCACAGATCATGCTACATGTAAGGGTTATTTGTCCTTATTTTTCATTCCATGAGACATGTTTGATATTAAACACCATCAATTATTTTATATGGTTTATTCAATACCATATATCCTTCATGTATAATTAATATATTTCATTTCAAAAAATATAAAATTCAATTTCATGGAAACTCTCCTATTTTACTTATATTCATACATTAACACTACCATAACAGTGTTTCGTCTCAATTTCATTTCTCTAATACATTTTTTTGTTAATTTACATAATATTATTTATGTTTTGTGTAAAATTTAAATTGGATATTTAATATCCAAAATCATCTATTATTCATATCATTTTATGTTCAATTTCATGCCCTCTCATTGAAGGGTGTATTCTCAAAATATTTATTAAGTAGTAAGAGATATTGGTTACTAAAAAATATTTATTTTAGATATATATTTTTTGAACATTATTCATTCCAATATTTTCATTATATGGACACTATATAATTACTTACATTTATTAAATTGACTTACTATAGAATCTATACATCTATTTTTATGTAAATATAGTCAAAATTATAACATGGTGAGATTTTATTATTTTTTTCCTCTAAATAATTAAAATTTGTTCATTAATTTTCTCGACATGAAACATCAATGAAAAAAAATCCATGGTATATATATATATATATATTTGTGTGTTTGTTAAAATATAAAATGTAGCTAAAAAAACTATCTATTGAATTATTATGTATGAATTGGAGTGTCCGAATTAAAAAAATACTTTTATATTGATATTTAGATGTATAAATTCTATTTTATAAAAATTCACTTATTTCATTATAGTGTTCAACAATCTATCTTTTTAGGTACTATAATTTTAATTAAATAAGACTAAGAATATAATTATTAAATGATTATTTCTATTAAATAATATATATATATGTATATATATATTCATTATAGAACCATTCATAGATATGTATTTATAACCATTTTATTATTGGATAAATGAAATATTTGATTAATCAAATATTAAAATAGATCCACTTAACTCGCCACAAATGATAGAGGGGTCCCAATGTCTCATGCCGACTAACATTATATCACTCTAGGGTAAACAACATATTAATGACTCAACCATGGTCTTATATATTATATCAAATCAAACATTTAATATTTATCCCATTTTGTTTAATTATATACTCAAACATAATATAAAATATATTTAATATTTTTATAAAATTAATTTTGGGTTGCATGTGCATTAGAATAACACGTCATCTCAATTCCTAGTTCTAAAAATACATATATATAAATTTAAATGTATTATAAAGGAAAAATTGGGTCTCTACATCATTTCAGCAATGAAAATTCTCATCACCGCAAAGAAAAAACTAGGAAAAAATTTCAAGATACAATGGTCATACATGGCCCTCCAACTTCGAGTATCTCTCTGGCATGTTTCCATTTAGAAACACCATGTGAACCAAATGTATTTCCATCTCACCCAAGTCGATTAAGTTCATAGAGGAATCCATGTATCACCTCATCTATGACACGTGGAAGACATTTTTCACCAACTCCAACTGTTGGAGTTGGGCGAGGTGGTATGAAACCTATCAAAACGTCTACATGATCTCAAATGACCTGATTCACCTCGAGGATAGCATGACTCCATGGGAAACCCTCCATATTATTCTTAGTTGAGAAACACAAAATAAAACATAGTCTCCCTACTCAAACTCCATCTGATTATGATGAAAATATGTGTTAAATTTCATCCTGATGTGGGAAATCCTCATCCATTCAAAGATGACATAGAAATTCTCAGTTGTCACCTACTCCATCATTTGTCCCATGAAAGATGACTCACCAATTTGTATCTTGCACAAGAGTGACCTGTAGGGTTTCCAATACAAGGACTCAAAAATAATCAAGCCTATGGTAGAGTGGTATATGTTTTAAATAAACTCTACCAATGATAGATGATCCATATAGATATGATCAAAGTCCAACATGAAATCCCAAAGAATATATAATATCACATGGATAGTGTGCTCGGTCTACCCAATGGTCTAGGGTGAAAGGTTGTACTAATCTGCATCTGGATCTCGAATTCCTTCTACATGCCTCTACACAATCATGTCATAAACTGAATTTCATGATCTGAGACAATCATTGACTACACCCTGTGAAAGAGAATGGTCTCCCTTATGTATAGCTACCCAAAAAATTCCACCAAACTCTTCCCCCGAATGCATGGAAGAGCACCATCTTCATGATCCTGTTGGCTATCACCCACATGGAATCGTGTCACATCGCTATGTATGGAATCCCTATGAAACATTCCATGTAAATACCATCCTATTTACACTTTAGGATCTCAAGGTTATGTAATAAACCCATTGGAAATTTGTTCGTAGCCTTTACATGTGGACATATAAGGTAATAATAGATGAACTCAGTTGTACATTGTCAAATGATGGACCACAAAAACTACAACTGAAGGTCTCTGTTCATCTTCCCCACACCAGGTTGTATAGCGAGGGAAGAGGTGTGGAACTCCCACATCACCTCCTCCCGCAACCTAACTAGAGCCACTATATTATCTTAGAATAAGAAAACATTATTCCCTCCATCATTAAATCTATTTAGTGAATCTCCTATGTAAATATAAAAATGATAGACCTCACAATCAATGTATCCCAACTATGTCTCTCTCAAAATCGTGATGACCAAAGGGGTCAAAACCATCGAATGAAAAAATGTTTTACCCTCCCTCTCTACAAGGGCCCACTACATGGAATTTATAATCTCTAAAACACCACACACTGAGCCATCCTGGGAATTCCTGATATATAAATATATTACAACATTTCCCTTTCTTGGAGTATAGACTATATTAGAAACATAGTTCTGTTGGAATTACAACCAGGGTCTCTACCTAGTGTTCAGGTATCACTTAGTGATGACATACCAGAGACTCTGATCGTCTGATTAACCCATGAAGAAAACTCCCAGAAGATTGTTCGTTGACATCCTCAAGGTGTGTACTACGACTTCCAGCTCTAGGGAGTGACTGACATAGTTCTTTATATGGTGTATCAACTTCCTGAACCTGTATGTGATAACTATCCATTATTGCATCAACACGTAACTGATCCCTTCCCTGAGGTATCTCACTATAATAAAAGCTCCACACCATCACATGGTAGTCTCAATATAGTAGAAATCATCAGGACTTGCCTAAAATCATAGAAGTATCTATAGAACTTCTCATACGATCTAAATGGATGCCCATTCCCCATAAAAGTTGCTAAAGGGGATTTTCTTCTGAAGAAGACTTATACAAACCTCCTGTAGTAACCCTCAAATGAAAGGAAGCTCCATAACTCTGATACATTATTTGGTGTTTTTTAAGAAATAACATCTTGGATATTTTATGGATAAATGGACAAATCATGTCCAAAAATGATATGGCTCAGAAATTGAACCTCATTTATCCAAAATTGGATCTTTGAGAGATCTCTATAAACATAGTGCTCTTACTAAAAATCAATAACCATAATAGATTTCTCTACATTCTGCTCCTCAATTACTGAGTAGATGAGTATTCCATCGATGAAGATAACAATGATCTAGTATAATTATGGTTAGAATACATGGATCATAAAATCCATAAAAAGGTTCGGTAATTCAACACACCAACATGCATGACTAGGAACTCATAGTGTCCATCGACACATCGTACTGCCATATTTGGAATATCCGCATATGAACCATCAACTACAGATTTATGGACCGAAGATCAATCTAAGAGAACCATCTCACACCAGGAAACTATTTAATGTGGTCATAAATCATTTCCAACGAGTACTAGTTCTTTATCATTACCTGGTTCAAGTGATGATAATCAATGAAAATAAGTAATATCCCATATTCCTTTTTCACAAATAGGACCAGAGCTACCCAGGGGGGCACACTAGGTAAGATGAAACCATTCACACAATGGTCCTCCAATTAAAAATAATAATCTTGGATTTTTCTAGGTTCTATCTGATATGAATTATATGTTATCAGAGCTTTCCCTAGATGAAAAGAAATACAAAACACTATCCAATATCTCAATGGTGTTTTAAGAATATCCTTGGGGAAGACATACATATAATCCACTATAAATAAAGGAACCCAGATTCTTGAGGATCCTACTATAGTAAGGGACAAACATGCCAACTAATGTGCGACGGTCTACGACCTCTTTCTTGGTGAACCCACTCCCTCTATTACGAGACCTCTCTCGCCAAAATAGGTGAATCTCCTCCCTTGAGTGTATAGAAATATGAACTATCTAAATTTATATTCCATCTAATCTCAGACCATGAAAATACAATCCATACCAACGATGACATCATAGGGTTATACCTTGATGACCAAAAGGTCCTATGTGAACCTCCCTCCACAATGTTATTTCGCATAATGCCAAAAGATGAATGATACAGAATAATTGTTCCCTACTGAAACTTCAAGATGAGTATGTTATTCTATATCATCTACTAGGAGATCCAGCTCTCGCACTAGGAGTATCAAGATTAAATATTGGTTATAAACGTTTTCAACAAGTACTGATTAAAATGTAGAAAACAAATATATTTTACCTCGTATCATCTCTTATGCTATTGGATCATAGAAAACCAAATCAAGAAGCAAGATATTTCCCCAACCGCGAGCTCTATGATCTAGACATAGGATTCCTAACGGTGGTGGTGGATGAATCTCATACTGACATCCACTACACATATATCTTCCAACTACTCTTCCGTCTCTCCATCCATGTGGATATCCTTGTCCAAACCTGGGATATCCTTGATAATGACTGTGACTTTATAACAGTGGTCTATTAGATATCTTTTTATTCTACTCAACACGTCTGGTTAGGTAGTCTCGTTCCATGTGACTAATCTAGTCACAAGTAAAACAATTCACCTCCCTAGTATTCCCTATCTCTCTACATTGTCTTGGACCCTTTTGATTATGTTCCTAAGAATTCCCTTAGAGTGGAATCCTTTTAGAAGATCATATTGTATGGAGTCTGATTGCTGCTGTAGACGACTCAACCTTGGTTTTTCCATATCTAGCTCCACATGCTTGACTTGCATCTGAATGAATCACTATTAATTGTGCCAACACTAGCAGCACTACATAAGTGTGCTGCATAATGGAAAGATGCTAACTCAAATAAAATGTAATAGTTTCTACTCAAACATCAATGAATGGATGCATCCATCACATATCATTTCAAGGGTGTAATTTGTATGTTCCATGAACCTAACCACGTATTCAGCCACTGTCAGTCCTCTTTGATGAAGCTATAGATACTTTTGGATATAGCCTGAGTATATGAAGAAGGGGTTGTACTCTTAAAAAAATAGATTATGGAAGTCTTCCTATGAGATTGTTGACTCATCACTCATATGTGCAACTAGGATCAACCATTTCTAAATGCTTCCTGATGAAGGTAGGCTTTTAGTTTCTCACATGATCCATCGAGGTTCAAATAATCATGATGATATGGACCACCGAATCTAGATATTCCACTACTGTATGGGGATCAGGCTCATCGTGGATCGTTGGCTGTCTCAGAAATTGGAACTCACAGAGTAAGCTATGCCTATGAACATCCTATGATGTCTCTAGTGGGATGATCTTATACACAATACGTATAGATTCTTCTATAGAACCTTATGGAGGATGGTGATTGCATTAGGAATCCATAAATGAGGCCTTGTCGTTCATAGGGTCATTAATAAGAACTATAGTTTCTATCCAAGCTAGCGGTCACTGTGAAGACATCTTGAATGTTATCATGGAGTACCACATTCAGATGAGCATATATATATATATATATATCAACTATAATTAAGAGATGAGTCAAGAAGGATATATAGAGACTCAATTCTATATGATGCATGTACCATTTATCTATGAATAAAATGTATCAGTATATAGAGTTCATATGAAGTTATTCAAGGTCCTGGTGAATGGATACATCATTCAACTTTACCATCACTAGATTCCTTATCCTTAGAGCTACACATGAGATAGCTTAAAAACTACTTCCCAAATCCCAACCTATTCTCTTTAAGAGATACATTCGATCAACCTATCGAGTAATGAAAAATATATAATACCAATATATAATGCCTTGATCCATGTCGTGGCTCAAACCACAATTATCCTAGTATCACCTCTATAAGACAAAGGGTTGAGTCAAGTGTTGAAGGCACTAGTAACTCAGGGAGACCATTTCCTAATAACATGTGAACACACTAATTGCTGACTCAATGAAAAAGTGTAGAGGGAAGGACAAAAGATTCAATAATTCTATAATGTTAACCATGTATGAATGAACCTCTATACAGTACAATAGAACAATGGTGTAAAATTAAAATTAAAGGGGAAAAATACACACCCAACTAGAAACATGTCCCAAACATTCAAAACTAGAAAAGTAAATTCATAGATCCATACTCTTGAATCCCTAGAAAATAACATCATATGCAGTATAAGAACCAATTGGCTCTAAGCTTCTATAATGTCATGGTCTACTATCAGTGAACTCCCAAATAGATGAAACATGTGGGAAAAGACCATGCATGGGTGAGTATATACATACCCAAAATAACAACCTGAAAGAGGATACATGGGAGTGGTAAGAGGAACAATAAAACTGTAATGTAGTGTATAGAACAAGGTATAGTTAATGAGTACAAATCAACCTAAGAAAGAGTAAATGTAACCATTTACAGCACAATGGGATAAAAACAGCGAGTAGATGAACAAGCCATCAAGCCTTTTCCATTTATAGAAAGAGAGTATACTCATCCAAACATGATAAACTAGACATAGAAATCATGAGGCATACCCCATGTTTCTTGGACTCTCATGGAAGGAGATTATCTCAATTATAAGGGAAAGATATATAAGAAGAATATATATATATATATATATATATATGCTCAGTAAATGAATCATGACTAAAAGAGTAAGGGGATATTCATCTCAAAGCTCATCCCAAGAAGAAGAGTAGACCATATTTCCAAAAGTATATATCAGTGATTCCCAACATCTCACGTGTCTCATATGAACGCACAAGTCGAAGGGACTTAATCACAACACCTTGATACTATATCATTTTGGTGGTACTGACTTTCCCGAATGGTTTTAGGTCGTGTCGCAAGAACAAATGCCAATGGGGAAAGAATCCCTCTTCCTCATGAGTCCAATTTTACATCCGACACTGTATCATCACTATTCCACACATTCTAGGGTCTCAAAATCCTAGTAAGTATCCTCTTCTCTAACATGATAGGAGTTTCCAACTCTGATATTCATTGACAAATTACACTCCTTATCCTCTTTGGAGTGAATGGATCATGTTTTTCATTGGGAAAATCCACTTATTATAACTTGTGGAGGGTAAAGCCTATAAGAGGACATTGAGAAACTAAACTACCCATCCCCATTATAGGGTAACACATGGATTAGGATGTCATAGAAATCTATTATGTAGATAAGTTAGAGTGTAATGATTGAGAGAGATTGTCATGGAACTCCACTGCCCACCACTAATGTAGTGTAATGCCTAGAATATTAAATTGGGGGACCCTAATGCTCAACCCTAGAAAAGGGTAATAGCCAAAATAAGTGTTCATGGAACTCCAATTCCCATCCTTGGTATAGGTTATCACCCAGAAAAGTCTAGTGATCTTGTGTGGTCTCTTATATCATCTAGTGTATCCTTATCTTATTAAAACCCCATGAAATTTTACATAATATCTCAAAAGTTGATATTGAGGGAACCATCATGTTCTATGGGAAAAACACATATGATAGGATATATGTACAACAAAATATGAGTTCAAACTAAGGAGATACTGATGAAGGAAATTTTCTCAGAAGAGATCTAGGGGTACATGGCGTGTTAGGGGAAGGACAAGGCTGGTGGTCCAGCTTCACAGTATGGATATGTCCCTAGCCAGTACATGGTACTTTGTACATGTAGAGGTATATACCATGTTTGTGGAATAAATGGTGTGTATAGGATGATCGAGTCCCATAATGTGTCTCCACTAGCCTTGTCCATGTACGAGAGTACATGGGTGTGTATATGACCCTATGTACCTCCAATCGAGTCCCTGACCCTGTTCCCATCAGAGATGTTAACCAACAAGGTAAGGATACATGCTATGTGGGGGGGGGGGAGGTTACACCTTTTGATACCATTATGTTTTCTCAAACCATAGTGCATCTACCAAGGGAGCCTACACCGCATGTGTTCATCCTAGAACACACTGTTTAGTTGGGTTTTATGTAAAAACCCAATACACAGAGTTGTGACTTGAATTCGTCCTTTCATCCTTATATTCCATGAACAATCTATCCAAAAATCATCAAAGAAACTAAAGAACATGTGTGTTGGCCAATTTTCATCATGAATCATCCTCAACTCCCCATGAGGGTTTCACCTATTGTTCTACAAGACAACACATATTTATTTCTTCCCAACATATTCTATGAAAAAAGAAACAAAAATAATTTCATCATGATGATCTGAGATCAATGATTCACATAAAAAATTGTTTTTATTTCATTGATTATCTATAAATATGAGGGTCTGATCGAGCTCTTTACCTCTCTGGAAATCCAAACCGGGACCGCTGGGATCCAATAAATTAATAACACAATTTAACGAGTGATAAAATCTCCATAAAAAGGTTTTTAAATATCATCATCCAAATAATCTTGGATGATGATCAAGAACTGGGAATGAGGGATATATGAACAAGTTGAAAAATAATTAAATTTTTGTATGTTGGCATACACATGTTATTACAAATGGGAACTAATCTAATAAAAAGTATGGATCTGAAAAATCCAATAATCTAGTGGAATAAAAAACAAAAGATAAGTCCTACATCTATTTTGGATAGATTTCTATTGAAGAACACACTCATGCAATGATTGAGAGGTGTGGCTATGTTCATTACATCTTGATCTGATCTGAACTAACATTTCATAATCATTCTCCAAGGGAATCAACAACAGTTAGAGGAGTGGAGAGCTCGATAATGATCGTTGGATTGTGAGGACAAACCTATAAAAACCTCCACAGATATATATATATATATATATTAACATTATATTATTGGTCAAATGAATTATTTGATAAATTAAATAATTAAATAAATCCACTTAACACTCCGACAATGTGAAAGGGGTTTGAACATCCCATAACGACTCACTTTATGTCACGCCTTGGTTAAGAACCAAATTCCACACTCAACCGTTGTCTTAGATTTTTGATCTGATAAACCATTTAATAGTTATCCCATTTTCATTGAGAATCTATGATAGCACAATCTAAAATATAGTTAATATTTAGAAAAAATAAATTGTTGGCAACCCGAGCCTTGAAATCGCACACAGTCTCAACACAGAGCTCTAGATATATATATATATAGAAGTATTATAAGGGAAAAAATAGTCTCCCAAAACACATATCACTTGATTATATCCAAATCCCATAATTTAAATGGAGAATGTTTTTAAAAGGTTTAAGTTCCAAAAGTGGGAAATACATAATCCCAAACTTTCCATCTTAATCACTCACATAAGAAACTATTACAAACAAACTAATATAATGAACTAATTATAAGTAGTATAATGAAATTTTATTATATTAATGGTACAATCATTATTTATTCATTCCTACCCACATAGAAAAATCAAAATAATTTTGAACATGTGTGCATGCAGACTAATACTACCATGAAGTAACATGTTTCATTTTTCATATTTATTTTAATTATTCAGATAGAACACATAAAATAACTTCTAGAAACTGAAATTATATAAATTATATAATTATGAGTTCTTTAAAATGATTAAATACAATTAATTATTCTCACCCATCGAGTTATTCCATGTTATTGTTTCAGTTAGTCTAACGACCTACCAAAAAAAACAATTAAAGATTAACATAGATGGCTATGAGATAATAAATAATAATAATTTTAAAATATATTAATTAAATATTTATTTTATTATGGTTATGTAAAATTTTTATTCTGTTTTTAACTTATTAAAATATCATATGTAATCACAAAAAATATAGAAGTTTGGAGATTGTGATTCCATTTTCACAAAAAATATAAAAACTAATGGAATTAGATAAGATAGTTATAAATAAATATAATTTATCAATTATAGAACCCTAAATAGTATAATAATTATGAACATGAAATAAATAAATGGATACTAAATTCAACATAAAGAAGATGGAATAAAGATATTAATTTTAGAAACACATGATTGTAAAATCAAGTTATAAATAAATAATACATTCATAATATGTTATTATAAATGTAGTATATAAAATGAAATTTAAATTAATATGGTTCTTAAGTTGAATGTAATGATAGTAATTTTTTTATTGATGAGGTTATATTTCATTTGATTATGTATGGAAACAGGGTATGGTATTGGTTACTTAATATCCTTCAAATAAGTAACATGATTTCATATTGAACTCTATTTTTCAATGTTTGATTTATTCTACATAAAGTTTAATTTATGATGTATTTCCATAATATATTTTGTGTTTTTCAATTTTATTATTATATACTCATTTTCATGTGATCGATTCTTTAATTATTATGTTAATTGTAATTGTTATTTTTCTATAATTTCAATTCCATGATACATGATTGACATTTCCAACCATATTTACTTTTATGTGATGTATTCCCAGAATTATTTACTTAATGTAAAATGAATATAGTTCATTTATAATATTTTAATGTTTATTTCATGTGAACCCCCTTAGTTTCTTTTGAATTTTATGTGACTACTACCATAATAGTTGGGTTTCTATAGACATGAGACATGAGACATGAGAATGAACTTTTTAATGGGTGAGATATCTATAATTATACATTGGGAATTTTTATTGGAATTCTTAACAATCTATATAGAATACTTAGTTCTTTATAGGAGAGCATTGATATTTTCCTCTTTTTTGAGGTGGGAATGATTCCCATTGTTCTTGATTGATGGGTTGGGTCATGACTGACTGATATAGCCCTTATAGAATAATGATTAACAACATGGATCGAGACATTGGATATGATATGCCTAATGCCACATTATGACAATATAAATATGGTTAGATTCCCTCCTAGTAGTACTTATATTTGAAATATGGGAGAAGTGTTATTAAGAACATATCATGATAAGAAATATTATTTTCTATGATAAATCTATGGATCTAGTGTTGACACATATTGTAGGTGATGTATAAGATAATCTTCAATAATATCATTTGGATTCACAAGCACATTTTTTTTGTTTAGGATGTCATGTCCATTACTAATTTTCTATCTAAGATATATAACTCTATTGATTTTTCGCTTCCCAATATGTGTTTTGATATTTTGTGATGATAGACCAAGTTTTATGTTCTATGGTAGATGACCCTTGGGAAGTAATAGTTAGATTTTCAAAATAGAGACAAAATGGATCATCATAAGGACCCACTTATGGAAAGAACATGGTCATGGTACATATATTTATTATTTGTGAAAAATTAAAATTCATATTTATCATATGAGTTTATCTGTATTGAGAGAGATTCAAACTATCATATATAGTGATACAATAACTATGAATACATGCAATATATTGGATCAACCTAGATGTTCTATATTGTTAGTCTAAATAATAGTCATTACATGGATCACTGAGATGATACAGTGTTGGGAATGTGTGTTGGGTTTTTAATTTCATATGGTAAGGTACTAATATGATTTTTTTACTTTTCATTAACATAATATTTTGGTTTCATGATATTTGATTCCCTGGTCTCTATTTTTCTATCTATTTTTATTTTTATTCATTTAACATGTGATCAATGGTTGGATCCTATTTGATATATATTTCTATTCATTTTTATTCATTTTTTAGTATGTTATTTTTAATATTTTTTATTAAATAATCTTGTGATAAAAATGGATAAATTGAGAAATAAATTTGTGAAATTTGATTCTATTTGGATACCCCATGATGATACAACTTTCTATAATGAGGGTGATTGTAAGGAATACCTAGTTGGGTCACAAGGGAATGTGTTTTATTAGTCTTTGGAAGGTGGTTCATGACCTGATTTTGATAGTATAGGTGTATGTCATTGAGGGAGTTATTTTATTATAGACATGAGACTGTAGGTTTGTTGTTTATGTGAATATAGTGTTATGTTTCTAGTTTAGTGAGTTTCAATATTCACTAGATTTCACTCAACCCGATGGTTTTCATTCATATTCAATTAATCCTGTAACGCCCCGAACCTAGATACCCAGAGTCAGTGCATTATTACATAACATTGGCATGATCACAAAGGATCAAGTCTCGAAAGACCGATTAGTTTTGTAGTCTTGGAAACACTAGATATATTCATAAGTATTACATTACATCACAAGGTAAAAAAAACTAAAACAACATCTTGTATTCATATCCCCTCATACTCTCCTTGCAGGTCATTCATAAATTACTTCTTCTCATCCTGGGAAAAATAAAACACTGAAAGGGGTGAGCTCAGATGCTCAGTAAGGATAACAATATAGCATAAGATTTCATAGATAAACATAAACACTTAAAGAAATTTATAACTAAAATAAAATCCTTTTAAACATGAGAATAATATGGAAAAGATAAAATGAAATAATGCCATTTAATTATTCACATAGATATTCTACTAGTCGAACAATCACATACAATATCAATAACCACTTTCATAATGATGGAATGTATAATTCCAGACTATCATAACCACATAGCTAAGGCCTCGTGCCAAGACTACAAATAAGATTTTGTCAAGGCCTTATTCCAAGACACTATTTTTTCTCATGAGACCTACCGATGCATCGAGGAGCTATAGCGGGCTCCACCCGTCACTTATTAAGTCCAATGCATTCCTCATATGAACAATTTTGAAACATAACATAAACATTCGTATTAAAACTAGCATAAGAAATGTCAATACTTTATCCAAAAACCATGAATGGTATAAAAATAGCACTTCCACAGTCAAACATAACTCATTCGATACAATATAGAAGATTGTATTGTATCATATTAACCTCAATTGAGAATGATGAAGGATATTAAAAATAATCATCAAAACTATTAGAGATAAATATCCCACCTTTTCTTGAAATCATTTAAAATTCGCACTATTTATAATGAAGTCATTTAAAAACATATTTTTGAATCAAAGTGTCCCATAACACTTTGAAACTTTTAAAAGTAATTTAAATTTTAAAACCATAATTTCCATATAAATAAATCCTTAAAACCATTTTTAAAACATGGACATTAATGAGAAATATTTAGAAGAATAAATCTTCAAAACATTTAAAAATGATACTTTAGTTAGAGTTTCTAACCAAAGGAGAGACACTTGAATACAAATAATTGAGGTAATCACAGACTTTTTAATATCATGAGAATAAAGGGATTCATGATATACTATGTAAAATTACATTATATACACCATATAAAAGTGATTTGGTGTATAACAACGAAGAAGTCTCAATGGAATGTAAATTGAGATGAAATCTCTCATAAAGGCCGTATCCTTAGGTTAAGGATAAATCAAATAAATAATTATGTGTGACAAATATAAATACACTAAATATTATTGGATATTCAGTGTAAAAAAAATCAAAGGACATTCACACATAATCTTGTAAAAACAACACCAATGAATTGGATGTTTAACTCAACAATGGAGAATGAGTTAAAATTACTCTTATCAAAATTCATATCGATGACTTGAGAAATTATAAATGGATTGATTATGTGTATCAAAAGTATATCCATAGAAAATGGGAGTGAAAATTATGACATAAGAAAATGAATAGTGATTCCACACATAATCTCGGAGTAAAATAATCAATGAAGTTTGCGTAAAGCCGAATAAATGGAAATTGAAATTTAAAATTCCCTTATCGATTTGGTAACTTACGAAATATAAAACCATGAAAGAAGGATCATAAAATTATTATGTAAATATACATTAATTAAAGTATATTACACAACGAATAAAAACATGGTCAGTACACACACCACATGTAATAAATAAGTGGTGAACAATGGAATTCTCACGGAATTAAAAGTGAGATAAGAAACCCCTTACTTTGTACTTTTTCCTTGGTCAAGGGTAGTTTAACCTCCTGCATAATGGTTAAATAATTGTTATTTAATTATACAAGAATCATATACATTAATATGATATCATATATGATCTTTTAACATTGATTTGTTAATAATATCTTAGAATTATCGTCGTTCCGGGTGTTAACGAGTTCATTTTCCTTTATATTCTTCGTTATTTGAGCCATATTTGTTACTAATGGGGTGTATATTATTCATATACATAATGATGTCAAATCTTTAAAAATTATTTTTAATCATTACACGAAAATTAGTCTTGAATGGATTCGATAGAGAATGAATCTCATCACGTTCATGGAGACGGTAGTCCGTACGTACGGACGAGCGACAATATCATTCTTTTGATATTAAAATAATATTTAATTGGATGGTATATCATATATAAAGAATAATTATCATGTTATATTTATTATTTAAATGAGTTACACATCATTATTATACCCACCCAAATAATAATATATTGAATAACAATTACACCATGACGTGGAGACGGTAAGCCGTACGTACGCACGTATGGTGACATGTTATTCAAAGGGTGGATAGAATACTGAATATGGTTGTACCATATTTATAATAACATCACAGTATATATAAGATACTGGAATTATTATTTTATAATGGTAATAACAAAGAAAGAAGAAGTGGAAGAAGAAAGGAACTTGAAAAGGGGTGGTGAAAACATTACCTCTTCTTCGGGTTCTTCCTTTTGATTTGATCAAAAGGGCTCCTTAGGTTGGCTTTCTGATCAAACTAAGGCCTCTAGGATGTAGTGAGGGAAGATGAGAGAGTATTTGGTAAGGGGTTGGCTGAACCAAAATGCTTTGAAGGTGTGAGTTAATGAGAAGGGAGAGTGCCCTTTTATAAGAGGGGTGAGGGGCACCTTTGGAAAAGCTAGAAATATTATTTTATAATAAATTCATATTCCGTTTAAAATGGCTCAAAAGTAGATTATTTAAATTTTAATGTGGGTATAGGTCTAAAACCACCCAAACAATAGAATTTAGACAGGTTTGGGTCATTATACTAACCTTATCTTTAATTATTAACTCTTAGTTAATTAGTTTCACTTTTACAATGTCTCTTTGTATTTTTATATTATATGGTTAATAAACATACTATATACATCCAAGAGACCCAAAAGTGGTCCATTACTGATACAAATATCATTATATAAGTCTCTTTTCCGATCCTTAGATTTTTATAAATTTAATATCAATTAATAATATAATATTGTTTTTAAAAACTCTTTTATGACAATTTTGACACAATTCAATAATTGATTTTTGTAAAAATCATAACAGAATGATTACTTCTAAAAAGGTTAATTACATCATTCCTAACATGTTATATTAACCTAGAAAATTAGTGTAATTCATAAAAATTCTCAAATTATATGTATTTGGGTATCTACAATATCAATAATTTTAATTTTTCACTATTATGGTAATTACTGCATCACCATTGTGTCCTAAATAAATTAAATTATATAAAGTCTAAAATTTATAAATAAAATATAATTATGTATGAAATCTTTTTATATTTCTAATGAATATTTATAGTCTAAATTCCAACATATATAACCCTATTTAAAAATTGTTTTTCTAAAAGATATATGTTTGTGTCATTTTTGTATTCATTTTAACTTAATTAAAATAAAGTGTCCCTATCACTTACAAGTGGCACCATGGGGTCCCAAAATCGACCCAAAGATGCCCATGGTCAGAAAGGTATCAACCAATATGGTTAGGACACGTTTTTGGGTAATTTTTTATTATTATAATATTATTTTTAACCCTTATTTACTGGATTTACCCTTTAACCATGATAAATAAAATATTTACCGAAGTAATTATTCAAAATGTATAAAAATAAAAGTTACTTATTTACACAATTTGAACATACTTATTCCAAATATTGAATCCATTTTCCCAAATTCCAAACAAAGAAGTGGCAGAATGTAATTTAAAATTAATTCCCGCTATCAAAAAAAAAGCGTGTTTTTAAGAGATAATAACTATCAAAAGATTGGCACTTGTTTATGTCTGGTTTAATTGTGAAATTATGTCCAATGACAAAAATTGAATTAAATGGTAAAAATATATTCTAAATATACTTTAAAACCACTCAAATTCATAATTTATCAATATTAATTATTTCGATTAAAAAAGTTGTTTTTAATTAAAATCTAGTAATTTTCACTATTCATCAAAATATGAAAGTTATCCGAAAAGTACCCAAATTTCACCCTAGGCTAATTTCGATATTCTGAATCCAAAAATGAAGTCCATTTTGAGAGATAGAATTTATAAAATTTCAAAAATTAGGTCTTACTATTCATAACAACTAGTTTGATTTGTTGTGGTGTGTAAGAATCTCGAAGTTGCGTACAATGAACGCCATTGAATTATTCAAAGGGAAATGTACAGTGGAAGCTTGGGGTGTTACAAATCCCATCAGTACTATGTGTGTTAGGGTGGGTAGTAGAATCTTACTAAGTCATTAGACTCAATCCTACTTGTATAAATGACATTGGTTTTAATGTATGTGGGAATCACCTTATGTTTTCTTGTAGGTATAGGTATTGACTAAAGATAGACAAATATATTTGATATAAATTATGACATGAGTTAGATAAAATTCCATTATTATTTAATTATCATATATTATAATACTTTTTTATATTTTAGTGTGCCAACATGATAATTTATATTCTTGATTCTTATCATGTTTATAATTTCTATACTACATTATTTTGTTTGATGCATTATATATACTTTTAATACATTTATATTATTGGTTATGGTGGCCCTCTTAGACTACCATTTATTATCTATAGGTTTTGTTATATATGTTATATGGATGGATAATAGTGATTGTTTTATGGGTTTAGGAATGACCATCAGAATTTTTATTTGAGTACATTTTCTCCCTCTGAATTGTTTAGACCCTCTCCACTAGTTATATGCATATGTTGTATGGGAATGTGACCATAATTTCATGTATTTCCTTATAATTATGTTCAATTTGTTATTGAATGTTCTTTTTAGGTGGAAGCTATTTTCCCTATTACTAGTTTCTTCATCAATTCATTCATTTTCTCCCTATCTAAGTTGAATTAAGAGATGATATTGGATGAGATATCATCTATCAACCTATGGTATGTTGTATAATGACTCTCAATTAAATTTGAAGTGTTTATATATATATATGTGGTTTTTACGCATGGGCAATATTTAGAGTGTCTCCTCTAAAATGGATATTAAACCATATATTAAATAAATAGGTATGGACTATTCAATTAATGATACCTGATGATAATTGTTTAATGTCGATGAACATTAAATTAAATCCACCCTGTTGGGTGTGTCATTAATTTCTTTGACCACCATGTGTATCTATTAAATTTGGTAACCTTATGATGTTCATTTTACTCTTTACCATAGGATGTGAATCATAAATAATGTTGTTGGATATAATTGGGAATTGATATGTGAAATTAATTTTATTGTCTATTATAATTTAATTGATTGAGAAAATGGAATGACATCCATGTCCCTAGACACATTTCATGGATTGGTTTTTTAGAATGATATTATTGTTATAATTAAATTTCCACATGAACAAAATTAACAACTAAGCCTTGTAAGATTATCCCATCCATTGAGTCACCTTTTGTGATGATGTCGGAATTAAATGTTATTTGTGGTGAATATGACATGTTTAAATTTAAATGAATATAATTTAATTTATTAAATGCTAATATTCTTTTGGTGAAACATGGATTCATATAAGAATACCATTGACATACTGTGTCAGATTATACCTCATTTACACCTGAGTGACACATGGACTCTTTATATGGAATGAGGAGGACATACTTATATGGGTTGACTATGATATACTGAGTGAAATTTGGACACCATAAGGTCTTATATGGATGGAAGTGGAGGTAATTTTTTCATATATTCCATGGGTAATACTTGGGCTCACATAGTGGACCCCCCAGATGGACTTGAGTGGCAGTGATTTTATACCTCACCTAGAGTGATACTTGGGTTCTTGGGAGGATTACCATGGATGGGTTTGTATGGTGTTTTTTATATTATACTGAGAGAGATACCTAGATATAAAATTAAAAATTCAAAAGATAGGATAATGTTTATAAATGAGTAAATAATAAAATGAGTTATATGAAATTTTTACCAAGAAGAAGCACAATCATGGATTCAGTCAATGTCCCGCACAATATAGATGACATGTTTAATAATCCTTTGATCATATCATCATGGGGGTGTCGAGCTATGCACCGAGTGTCGATAATTATTAATTATAAGGAATTAATTAATTAAATTAATTGGATATAAATTGTAAAATGGAATTAATATGACGTTTACATTCAGTAATAATTTGAATATTATATTACTACCTACTCACTGAGAATGTAATATATTCACTAACTGGATGGAACAAGAAATTTGGGTGGTTTCTAATAGGGATTTTTTCTCACATTCTGATCGAGCTTCCTTGGGTTCTCAAAAATACTGTATGATTGTAGGTATAGATAATGGAATTCACCCTTTTAACTGTTCTTGAATACTGATTTGGAGTAGTAGAACATATGACTGAGCTGGGGCTCATGATGCTAGATGTATTTTTCTTGAATTTTTTTAGTTTTGTTATAAGTATTCTAAACCTTCCATGTATACCTATTTTGGTTGTTTTTTAAAGATATAGGACATGTATCATCTTCAACTATATATGAGATTACATTTGTAATTATTATCTATTTCAACAATTTTTTATTTTCTCCTTGGTTAACTAATTCCAATGATATTATGTTATTGTGTATCTATTATTCTACACTATAGTGATGAGGTTATAGTCTCCCTAAAGACACCTCTATACCCCTGATACTAGTGAGTATACTTTGATGTTTGTGGAGATGTGCTTGAGACTATGTGCCAACTGGTCTTGAGGAACCTTCAGTGGAATCATGGTATAATACGTTACAAAATGAGTTATTAAAATAAACTATAATAAAATTATATAAATTTATAAATTTATGGGGAGAATTAAGATGTCTCATTCCAATTAGAAAATGGATTAATAAAAGGGTATATTGAAAGATAATGAGTAATATATCACTGATAATATATCAAATGGGTAATAATTCCATGGGAATATAATCATTATATAATATAAAATAGGGTTTTAAAATATAATATCATAATATAATATGAATTTTTTATGAAATGAAAGAATTATAAACCATAACAGTGATATAAAAATGATTTATTAAAATGGTGTAATTAGAGGGTATGTGTATTATTTATTTGTTAATTAATAAAATATATGATAATAGAATGAAAGTGTAATATGGGTAGAATATTAAATGGTAGAGTAAACAAGATTATAACAAAAATTTCCATGTTTTATTAGAAATTATATAATTAGAAACCCTTACATTGGTATAATAACATAATTGGAAATGGACTTTATAATAGTGTAGAAGTAATATCTCACAAATAATATAGAATATATATGATAATACCATGTATGTATAATCATTAAATCATATTTAATTGGATATTGATGTAATAATAGACAAATAATCTCGATTAATAAATAAAAAGTGAGAATTAGGAACCATTAGTTTATTAAAATAATTTCTTATACCATGATTATTATATGAGGGAATGAGTAATATATATTTTATAATATATTAAATGCTTAAAAATAACATAAACTTATAATCATTGAGTAATATAAATTGATAATTTCAATAAAATTATAAAAAATGTCTTAGAGAGTAATTAAAAAATGATTTAAGAATCCTTATCTTACTAAATATATTCTTAAGGATTAGGAAATAACAACTTACCACATAAAAGTATAATTTTTATTGGTGGAAATGTTTTTTTAGCAATGAAATTATTAAATGAATAATTAATTGAATAGGATAATGTTAAAAAAGAAATATGGAGAGAATATAATTTATGGAATGAAATATGAATTAAAATATCTAAATGGTAAAAAATATACCTCCCTTGTGGACCCTCAAAAAAAGATTATATATCTAAACCCTGTGATAGATTCATCAGTAATACCACCATCCTCCATAAAAATATCCATAATTATGTACTATAAACCTATTACCACAAGACCCTCCCAACATACCCCCAACATTGAGGCCTATCATCACTATCTCTTCACATCATACCTCAATAACTTTGTTGAATTATATCATTCAATAGTTGATGATAAAAATTTGATTCTGGAAAATAGAACTCAAAATAGTGATCAAATGGTAGATATAGATGATAGAGGGAGATTATTTACAATTAATAATAGTGATATATTCTCAAGCCATGGACAATTGGTTGGGATGATGAAATTTTATTGAAAATATGTGGATGTAGAGCTTGGTATGGTGAGCCATCTAGAATGAGTAGTTATAAAAACCTAACCCTAAATCTTTAGTATGATAATGAACAAGATTACAATAAACATAGTTGATATCCCTTAGAAATAAAATATTTAAAATTAATTCCATAGGGATTAAAAAATGGTGGATGAATATTTCCCCTATGAAATATAACACAATATGTAATATAAGACCTCACCATGATAAAGTAATCACGATGAATGAAAAAAAATCAACCAAATTCCCAATGATAGAATATGAAAAAAACTATATATGTAGTATAAAAATAGGAAATAGTTTGTTTCCAAGATTCTAATATGCAAGAGAAACAATGGAAAAAATATCACACTAAGATGACTACCTTAGAAGACAATATTGGACTTCTAATTTATATGGGACACAACTACCACATTAAAATTCACAATTATATAATTATGAAATCATATCGTTACCTATATCATGGTAAGAAAAATCTATATAAAAACCAAGTAGCATATATAGGGGTGATTATATAACACTATAGTCATTACCCAAGTCATCTATGACATGAAACTACAAAAAGAAAATGTACAAATATAGTAAATATTGTGTATAAAAAATAAGATATCAAGATAGTCTGAAAAGGTAAAATTAAGAAGCGATGAAGGTAAGAACTCACATGATGCTCTACATGTCATGAGTGATTTCCTATCTGAATCACATAACCAATGATTCTCTAATCAATGAAGGTCCACTGATCATCCAGTACTCATGATCGGTATATGTCACTATGAACAAAAGTTTTACTTTGTTAGTGAGCTCCACTTATCGCCAAAATTAGAATAATAACTAGTTCTAAATCAATGAGGCACATTCTATATTAAACAATAATTCACATGATTCCACAAAAAATCCCACATCCACATTTCATAATACTTTATTTTTAAATTTCATATTCACTATAAATTTTCATAAAAAACATTTATGTGAAAAAAAGAAAACACCATAATATATTATGGATGTTTAATTAATAAAATTTAATCAAAAATCACATTTATACATTTTAAAAAAATTAATTACACTAATTTATTTTTAAACATTAAGTGATAGAGATTCCACCTAACTTGAATTGTATTTCATAGTAAAACCCAAGAGTATGAACTATGTTAGGAAAGAGATCATCCATAAATTCTATAAAATTTCATTTGTTTTAGGGATAAGTGAATGGAGATGAATGAGGGGGTTTCTTATATATAATTGAGTCGAAATAAAATTAACCCCTCCATGTAAATAACAACATTCATTTTCTCATCATGGTTGAAAACACCCCCACGATTTGGTAGCTAAATCAGTTGTTTTTAAAAGAATGACAATCAGATCTAAATCTTACACAATGGTGTGTTGTGTTCACAAAATCCATTTTCCTCATCCCACATGATGTAACATTTAACAGGAACCATAGATAAGACTATTTTCAAAAAAGGGGTGGTGAGTCCTAAAAATCCCAAGCACTACAATAAAAAATCTGAATTACTACAAAATATTCCAAAAAACCAAATATAAAAAACATATTATGTAAAAATATAAAATATTAATACAATACCTAAATAGAGGTGTGTTACATTCTCCCCACCATTTTCCTTCCCATCATCCTTATATTAGAAGTTGAAAACATTAATGGGATTTTATGTCGATTGTTCTAGAATTGTTTTTCTTTCCCATGTCTCTTTTATCTCTGACCATTTATGAAAAATACACATTCCAATGATTTAAATTATCCATTAACAAATTTTTATTTCCTATATGAATAAAAACCACAGTGTGAATGAATTTCTCATCAGAATCCAATGTAACATGATCCCAACTAATCACATTGGTAGAGTAATTATTATAATATTTAAATTAATATATATGAGAATCATAATGGAATATGATGTTGCTTTGTGGTATGTCTAATAAATTTTCAACACACCAATGTGTTCTTGGATTTCAAATGGTATTAATAATGAATCACCAATATAGGTGACACTCTTAAGAAAACATGGTCAACCAATTAGAAATATAACAGTCAATGAAAATTATCTACATATAGGTTTTTAGGATTTGGGATAATTTTACCTCTTCATAATAATATGATTCTTCTATTTAGTCTCATGTATAAGGTATGAATCAATTAGTAATGTTCAACCAGTCTTTATACAAAAAAGTGAATATAAATAATTATTGTAACATAATTCCATATACATATTCAAATATATCATTCTTGAATAACATTAGTTATAGAAAAAATCCAATAAATGAAAATGGTCTTCCCCTGAATCACCGTAGTCCATCAAACATTATATAGGTACATCTTCACAATTCTGAATCGTATGCTCTGACATACCATTAATTTTAGGATGATATATTATTCACATTGATAAATTGGTTCCCATGTTCTATAGAAATGAATTTCTATATTGTGATGTTAATTCGGGCTCTTGGTTAGAGATGATAACAATTGGTATCCATTATTGTCTCCAAAATTATAAAAAATAGACATTTTCAAACTCAGATAACATGTTCATCTCCCAAATTGTAATGATGTGTATTAATTTCATCATTTTATCTAATAACATATAAAGCATCATATTTATAATTTGATCTTAGTAGGCTAGTGAAAATGGACAAGTAAATATAAACCAACATACACATAGTTATGTGGAATGAACATAAAATGATGGATCATTACTGATGTTCAACCTCGACCCATTGAAACGTGACACATCAGATAACATACATGTCAACCATCAGCTTCATACATGACCACTAGAAATAATTCATCATTTCCTTGTACATATTTTGAAAACCTAAATTCATATAAAAATTATAATGGTGATATATGTAATGATTGTTCTAATGATATATTGCAGTTATAACATATTGATCCTCTATCTAAAATATTAAATTTACAAATTTAGTATATCCATCAATGGTATCCCCATAATTATGGTTTAAATTCCTTGTAAACCATTTTGTTTTGAATATTGACCCTCCTTCAATTTTCCAGCAATGTCTAGAATAATAATTTTGAAAAATAAAATCTATGTGTAATTCTAATTAGAACACTATATGTGAATATCAACAATCAACCCCATTATTTATAATTTGTCTGAGGATTACCTAGCCACATGGGTATATAAATTATGACTCTATCCATTGTCCAATGTATTTATTATCCTATTTGTATACACTATGTATTAATAATGAATCAAAAGATATTATATCCATCCTAAATGTCCCATGATAATGTCTCTTTGTGGGAGGATATGTTACATGATCTTGATATCCATAAATAAAATTAAATTTTCACTAATGAAAGTGTGGAACCATATTTATAAAGAAGTGAAAAATGTTAGTATTTATGGATCACTGGTTAGATAGTTCCTTTTTTACATCATCGAATTTCATGTGTTATAATCTATGAAATGTTTTAACTCTGTATGAATAAATAAAAACATAAATCAGGATGCATCAAAAAATAAAATCTATCCCTTAAATATTTCCTAAAATATGTGGATATTTTTTGATGTGAGCCTAGTATAGTGTGCCTTGATGATTTTATAACAACAATATATCTAGTAGAATGTAATTATATTGAATTTTAATTCAGTCATTATAAATTTAAGATATTATAATTCATAGATAAAGAATTAATAAATAATGATCATCACATAAAAAACATAAAAACATTCTTAGGTGGTTTATGTGAATTGGTGGTTTCAATTTTATCAATGATAAATGAAAATCATTTATTCATGTTTAATTTCCCATAAAAGAAAAAAATTACACCAAAAAGGAAAATTTTACGAATAATTTATAATGAATGTGTGATCATTAATTATAATGTACATTATCTAAGTTCTTTTTTATGGTCGTCCTTCATGTGAGAATACAACAATATATTGAAAATTATTTTCACAATAGGAGAGTATTAGAATCTATTAAATATAAAATAAATTAATTATATAATTAATATTTTTACATTCATGTGAACAATGGAAAAGAATAATTATTTATAGTGTTCATAATTACTTCACAATGTATTCTTGGGAATGTCTTATTTCCAAACTGGTAGATAGTGGTACTTGAATCAAAGATCAATTTTTAAAAGAAAATTGGATCCCATAAATAGTCTAAAGTGGTTATTAATAATAATTATAGGATATATATTATTTATTATAACATTTTTTATCCTACAATAATCACCGTAATGTTTTTTTCTACCCACATTCTTTAAATTTAGAACCAGACTGTCCCAAATGGGACATAAATGTTATTATAAAACCATATATTTTTAACTCATCTAGTTGGAATGTTAAATCACAAAATTCATGTGGTTCCATTAAATATCATATATGATAAATATTATTCATTCATCGGATTTTGTTGATAGAATATTCCATTTCTATTTAATGTATTAGACTGTATAAGTTATCTAAAAGGACAATAGTGTATCGATGCACTAAATTAGGAAAATATATATGTTCAGTTTCTCCAATAGACCATAATTTGATCACTAATAATTGATAGAATATTTTTATAAACATTTTAAGAAATGGTTCTACACTTATGAAATTAATATCCCACTCCTCTTTTAAAAACTAGTATACTACATTGAAATATTAAAAAGTTACCCATCATGTGTAGAAATCAATATGAGCCTGGAATTCTACCCACCAATAAATTATCATGATAAAATTTACAATTCTCTTTTATACGATAGTGATGTTAAATAAATATTTCATGAATCAATAGTGACAGAACATTATTAATATTTAAATACCCCACACTCTTGTTACCCAATATATTTCTTTATAATCATAACGTGAGTCATCATTTCTGAAAATTTACCAATTTTTTACCAATAGAGAATCAATAAAAGAATCAGTATAACCAATTAAAAAAATGAAATACTATAGTTGAACGATTAATAGAACCTCACATCGTTATAGAAGATAATTAATTATTTTTAATAGTATACTTTGTCTAAGCAAGTTTTTGATCCACTCAACCTACATTATTTTTTCTCCCTTGCTGAGGGAGATCCTGGTAAGGTTCTGGGGTGTTTATGGAGTCACTATTTGTAAATTGTTTATAATGATTATAACTAAAATAATGTTAACATAATATTTTATTATTAGAACCATGTGTCATAGTAAATCTATATATTCTAATATAATTTATTATATTTGTACAATAGCTCCTATGATACCATTTCAAGCCACATTTATTACAGTTCCAAGGAGGTGTCATTCAAGTTATCTATAAAATATATATTAACAAACATAGTTGTTTAGTGTAATGTGAGGGAAAATAAATTGATCTAGTAGATTTATTATTATGTTCTATGGTAACTTTAGAATATCACTAAATTTTTTTCTTATTCCACAGACCGATGTTGGAACTTGTGTGTTTGGGTGGAAAAAGTGTTATCTCTATTAATGATTCCCACCATATATTTCAAATAAAACATTTATTTGTTCACCATGTATGAGTAATTACCATTTTTTTACATCAACACTCAAGAAAAATGTTTTATTGTGGACCACATAAAATATATGTGTCTTGAGTGATTAAATAGCTACCACTTCTAGTAAAAAACTACCATGTTATGTAAATCTGGAAACATGTTCTGTAATTTTGGAATTTTCATTGATTTAATAGGAGATAATTCAATGTACAACACACCTAGAAATAATAAAATTAATTTTTTTATTAAGGAACTCCTAAAATATATCCAATATTATACCTTGTCCAACTAATGTCATTAATTTTATCTAGGGTTACAAATAAATTTTGGATTCTTTTCATTCTTCTAAGACATGTTTTTGATTTCTCATGTCTAGAGTCACTACAAAAATATCAATGTGGTCTTCCTTTCTAGTTTTTTATGCAATCCAAATGGTATTATTTATTAGGATATTTTCATTTTTTTATATTCTAAAAATCCTCCATGATGCTTCTCATAATCTATTTATTTACACATGGTTCAGGGGAATGATGTTCTCGACAACATCCTCCAGTTGGTTTCCTTGCCACAGTATGGGCAACATCCTACAATATCCATAGACAAAAAAACTTTCATCAAGAACCAAACCCTTCAATAACATTAATTTTATCATATACTAAAACATAATAATAAGAATCATCAAATATTATACTAGTGGAAATTATCATTAATATAGAATGATTATAATCTATCATAAGCTAATCCCAGGATGATAAGATGATGAAACACATAGAAGTTATCAAGAAAATTATTTATAATTATATCACCTCGGTAATAGGGTGTTTAACATGGAGTGGGTATTTTTTGCCTCTTATTATGTAGATTTCAGGTTGTATCACATCCTATTTTAACACATAAAATTCTCTATAGATTTTCCATAAAAAACTAATACCATTTGTAACATCCTGACTCCAACCCATTGGACAGGGAATGGCTAAGAAGCCACTAACCTTAGTTTAAATCCCATATAAAACAAAGGCTTGAAATAAATGCCAAGGTTATTTCAAAATCCTCAATGATTATTCCCCCTACATAATTATCACACCATGTAGTCGAATATCGAAATAGTACAAAGTAAACATAAGGTATGATATAAAAACCAAAAAATTAAATTATATAATAAGTCTAGGATAAAATATATTGTAGAAAATTAAGTAAAATTTAGAATATATCATAAAAAGATACAATGTAATACAAGTAAATGATAACAAATCGTGACAGCTCCAATGAAAGAGAATCTCTATCCTATGAATCCCATAGGGCATGACTGAAAAATTAGAGTTATTTTGTAAAAAATGTATTAAGTCTCCCCACGATAATATCCTGATAAATTACTTTTTAATACACACTAACATGAATATATAGGTGGTATTTAGACCCTCTAATAGAAAATCTCTAATAATTTACTTACAATCCACAAAAAAGTACACATTATCTCACAATAACAAAATTTTGATAACAAAGGAGGTATTTGATCAATAATATAATGTACAAAGAAGAAGTAGTGAACATAAGACATATTATAATTTTCTCAAATTTAATGAATTGAGTCCCATTTAACCGACACACTGTCACGACCCCCTCCCACCAAAGATGCCCCTCCTGAGATAGTAATGGTGAAAGGGAGATAATGACCCCCGAGTCCCGCCTCCAGTAGGCCCCGGGTTGGCGACTAGCATCAAGGGTATAAGTTTTCACAAATATTGGAGGAATTACCCCTTTTATTTATTTTTAAGATCAGGAAATAGGACAAGTCAACCACCAAAAGGGAAAAGAACAAGTTTATGGAAATAAACCCAAACCAAAGCCACATGCATGTTTAAACAATTTTATAACAAGGTACAAGTACAAGAAAGATTAAAAGTACAATACCAAAAGAAAACAAGAGTACAACAACTGCAACAACTCCAACTGTCCGACTAGTAGGGTCCCGCACGACCCTGGTAGTCCTCCTGGAAACCTGAAAGTAAACGTAGGGTGATAAAACAAGTATACTTGGCAGGGAAACCTAAATCTCGCGTGCAAAAGTGGGGAGCCATCCTAATGTCTCGTGAGGACAACAGAAGAAACCTAGCAAGGAATTATGTCCACACCACCACACCAGCCACACTCACCAAAAACACAATCACAATAGGTAGTAACATATAAGAACAAGAGTATTGGGTACCCCACACCTTTCATTAACTCTTCCACAATTTATTTATTATTCTCAACCCATAGTCCGTTCACATTTAAACCCATCCCTGGAGGCCCATTGTCAACCACCATAACCACAAAAACACCGAAACCCATACATCATTATCCCGTTAATACCATTAATCATAGCCCCACTTCCCATCACCATCACAACATTCACACCAACCCACAACCAAGTCAACCGCAACCCCACTGATCACCCGATCCACAAAAACCCACAAAAACCCCCCATCACATGCCACGTATCCAAGCCAACACCCACATGTTCATTATTCCATTTTGTTCAAACGGGGTGATCACACAAGGGTTCCATATTTTAATTAGCCAACTTTATGTGATTAACCAAATTCCACATTCCATGATGTTTCCATCCATAAACAGTCTAGAAAGATAGGGTAGCATTTAATTGCGCAAGCAAAGGCCCCCAACGACCGTTATTTTCAGTAGGCATAAGACTATTCATTTTACAACATAATATCAAAGGATATAAAATAATGTAACAACATTCACAAACTTCCCATACCCGTTATATAAGCCATTTATTATCTTTATTTAATGGTTCAACCGTTTCTCATGAAAACAATAGGATACCCACCCCGCATGATTCACAAATTAGAGACAAAGGTAAGATCCCTACCTCAACAGGTTCTGGTCACAACGCTCCCCCATATCAACTTTAGAAGACGTCCGTCGGCATCCGTCAATTCCATCGAGTTCTGGAAAAACCTCCTCGGGTGGAAGTAGGAAAGGAAAGGCTAAAGGAAAGACAACAGATCCAAGATCGGAAGTTCCGCCTCGTTGCTATGATCCCGTGGCCGCTGACGGATCATAAATCGGAGCTCGGATGAAGAAGTTATGGAAGAAAAAAGAGCCTTCGAGTCTCTTGGGAGAGCTCTGCTCAGAGGAGAGGGGAGGAGATGGGTGTGTTGAAAAGGATGAGGGGACCTCTCCTTTTATAGGTGAGAAAAGAAAAAGTACACGGCGTGTAATTTATGGTACATGGCGTGTACTCGGTTATTTCACATGGTCTCCATGCGGCTTCCAACACGGATCCGTGGCCGTTGACGGGTCAACACACAGTTTGAGGGTAACACATACGTGGGTAAAGACTACACGACGTGTAGTTTGAATACACGACATATACACATTTACATCACACGGAAAAGACACAGCCTTCCACACGGCACACGACCGTTGACTGGTATCGCGTATGCTGGGAGGGACTACACGGCGTGTAGTTTAGGTTACACGATGTGTACCCATTTGTTTCACATGGAAAGGACATGAACTTCAACATGGGGTATACCCGGCAAGGGGGTACATGACGTGTACTCAAACTACACGTCGTGTAGTTTCAAAATTCTAGAAAGTGAGGGAAAATTCCATTTTACCCTCCAGAACACTTCGTGGCCTTCTCTTTGACAAAGGAATGGGTCGGAGAGGTCCGGACCATTACATCAGATACCTCATAAAACATTCTCATCCCTGAGAATTCAAAAACCAACTCGGAGGAACCAAAAAATATACCTCTTAGGTCCCTTATTATAACAAGAACCCAACCATCAACCCTAATTATAGGTGTTAGGAATTCCTTCTCCTATGTCATGATATTATCCACTTTAGGCGGCACTGACTCACCTGCATGGGTTCAATCACATCCTCATTAATGAGTCTTGATTAAGAATCAGGTCTTCACACTTCCATATATTAGGATTTTAAACTTCCACTGCCCCCAACACCGCACAACCCACACACTGCCCGAACATGTGGTTTGGGGAAAATTACTTTTCCAATGTCGAGAAATTATTCGCTTTAGGCGGTACTGACTCGCCTTCACGGATTCAATCGCATCCGAATTAATGCGTCTTGATTAAGGATCAGGTTTTTCCCTTCCCCACACAACTGGACATGCTACACACTCCCAGAGAACAAGGAAACAAAAGGTCTCATAACCGACAAGCCAAGCATTCCATTCATCAAAGGTACAAAGTACAAAAATAAACTCAGAAGAACAAGGAAAAACACAAGTCAAAACAACTCCAGGTACTGAGCACGCATCTGGGTCTCCCACTCCCAAGTGCTCTCCTCAGGGCCGCTATGCCTCCACAACACATGAACCAAGGGAATGGTTCGTCCAAGAAGCACCTTCTCTTTATGATCCTTGATTCTGACTGGTCGTTCCTCGAAGGTCGTGTCGTCTCCCATATCTAACTCTCCCTAGTCGATAATGTGAGGGTCGTCATGTAAGTACTGAAGAAGATGGGAGATGTGGAAGACATCATGAACCTTATCCAACTGAGGTGGCAGGGCTAGCTGATATGCCACCTCACCGACTCGCCTCAGCACCTCAAAAGGTCCGATGAACCTAGGGGAGAGCTTACTCCCCTTCCCGAACCTCTGCCGCCCCCGTCGAGGGGAAAACTTCAAGAACACATGGTCTCCCAACTAGAACTCCAATGGAATCCTTCGACAATCAGTATAAGACTTTTTTCGATCCTGAGCCGCTTTCATCCTCTCACGTACAAGCTGGACTTTCTCTGTGGTGCTCTGCACTACTTCTGGCCCAAGAGCACCTATCTCACCAACCTCTGCCCAGAAAATGGGTGAACGACATGGTATTCCATACAAAGCCTCAAATGGTGCCATGCCAATAGTAGAGTGAAAGCTGTTGTTGTGGGAAAACTCTATTAAAGGCAAGTGTCGTACCCATGATCCTACGAAATCCAGAACGCATGCTCACAGCATGTCCTCCAACGTCTGGATAGTCCGCTCCGTCTGCCCATCGGTCTGGGGGTGGAAAGAAATGCTAAGGAATAAATGGGTGCCAAAAGCATGCTGTAACGCCCTCCAGACTCATGAGGTAAACCGAGTGTCCCGATATGAGACGATAGTATTTGGGACTCCATGAAAATGCACCACCTCTTTTACGTACCTCTGTGCTAAGGTACTCACCGACCCGAATCCTTAATTGCTAATAAGAAAGCTGATTTCATTAGACGATCCACCACCACCCAGATAGCATCATACCCTCCCTGAGCTCTGGGTAGTCCTGTGACAAAGTCCATCTAGATGTCATCCAACTTCCACTAGGGGAAATCTAAAGGATGCAAGAAACCACTAGGAACACGGTGTTCAAACTTCACTTGCTGACACACTAGTCACTTAGCCATGAACTCCGCCACTGCTCGTTTCACCCCAGGCCACCAAAACTTTTCCCTCAGGCCTCGGTACATTTTTGAATCTCCTAGATGTACTGCCAAGTCTGAGCTATGGAACTCACGGAGAACTCCCTCACGCATCACCTCCAGAACAAACAACCTTCCCTGGAAAATCATCCGATGTCGGCTTTCCTCTGACCATCCCTCTAGAGCATTTCCCTTATCGACACGGTCCCATATTACTTACACCTTGGAGTCCCCCCACTGAGATTCTTCCACATGCTGCAACAAGGAGGACTACACCATCATCTGAAACAAACAGCCTCTAACACCTTCTACCCTTGCATCCAAGTGCAAGGCGGACAACTCTCCCATCGCTTTCCAAGCATCAGTGGATTCCCAAACCACTTCCTTATGCGACTTCCTACTTAGAGAATCAGCCACAACGTTTCCCTTACCTTCAGTGTAAGAGATCTCAAAGTCATAGTCTTGGAGAAACTCGACCCATCTCCACTGCCATAAGTTCAGGTCACGCTGGGAGAAGATATAACGTAGGATCTTGTGATATGAGAAGACCACAAAGTTCTCCCCAAAGAGGTAATGTCTCCATAACTTCAGTGCGAACAATACTGCTACAAGATCTAGGTCGTGGGTGGCATAGTTATGCTCGTGAGGGCGTAACTTCCTAGAACCATAATAGATCACTCCTTTCTTTTGCATCAGCACACACCCCAGACCAAGGCCAGAAGTATTACAAAACACCTCATACAACAACCCTTCCTCTGGAAACCTGAGTACGGGAGCACTGACCAACTTCTCCTTCAGGTAGTCGAAAGCCTCCTAGCACTGCTCGCTCCATAGGAAGACTTGGTTCTTCCTAGTCAAAGCTGTCAATAGAGCATAAACTCGAGAGAAGTCCAAAACGAACCTTTGATAGTAACCTGCTATCCCCAGGAAACTACGAACTTCTACCACGCTCTTGGGTGTTGCCCAAGAAACAACTGCCTCCACCTTCGACGGGTCCACCGACACTCCATGTTGAGACACCACGTGCCCAAGGAAGTGCACTTATTGTTTCAAGAACTTTCACTTCGACAATTTCCCATAAAGCTAGTGGCATCATAGGACTTCCAATACTACCCTGAGATGCTCAACGTTCTCCTCCTCTGATCTTGAGTATATCAAGATATCATCGATAAACGTAACGACGAACTGGTCCAGAAACTCTCAGAAGACAAAGTTCATAAGTCCCATGAACACAGCCGGTGAATTCGTAACTCCAAACGACATCACTACAAACTTGAAGTGCCCATACCTTCACCTGAAAGCCGTATTCGAGATGTCACTGTCCTTTACCCTCAGCTGATGATATCCCGATCGTAGATCAATCTTAGAAAACCAGCCCTCTCCCCTCAGCTGGTCGAAGAGATCATCTATCCTTGGAAGGGGGTAATGGTTCTTGACCGTTACTTAGTTCAACCTTCGGTAGTCTATGCATAACCTGAGACCACCATCTGCCTTCTTCACGAACAAAACTGGAGCACCCCATGGCGACACGCTGGGTCGAACAAAACCTTTCTCCATCAGATCGTCAATTTAAATACACAACTCCCGCAACTCCGAAGGTGCCATCCGATAAGGGGCCATCGAAATTGGATGAGCACCAGGCTGTAAGTCTATCCTGAACTCAACGTCACGTCAGGGGGTTAGAGTCACAACCTCCTCAGGAAAAACATTGAGGAACTCCCAAACAACCTCCGGGACATCCATCATTTCTGCATCAGCTGGAACCATTGATAACTCGCATAACAGAGAAAGGAGAGGCTTCACACGCCGGCTTCCAAACTGATAGATCTTCTCACAAACAAAAGCTACACGCTGCCCGTCCATGTCGGAGAACACGACTCTTCTCCGGAAGCAGTCGATAACGTCACTAATAGAAAACAACCAGTCGATGCCTCGAATGACATCGTATGACTGCATCTGTAATAGAAGAAGGTCCCCACTAGACCGATGGGGTCCCAACGTCAGCCCACATCCCCAGAAAACACAAGATACGCTGGTCTGACCTCCAACTGGTGTACTCATCACCAAGGGTAGGAGATGTCCCTCTACGTCTAGTCCCAAATCATGGGATAGACTAGGTGAAATAAAGGAGTTTGAGGCTCCTGAATAGAACAAAGCAGAAACGAGAGTGCTGAACAAACAAATCGTACCTCGTACCACCTCTGGTCCTGCTGGAGCTGCCAACTCTACTGCGTGCAACTGTCCATGCCCAGCTCATCTGCCTCTCTAATGTCGTCTACCTCCCCGACCATGCCCTGGTCGAGGTCCCTGAGGAGAACCCTGAGGTCGGCCTCCTCCCGCAAAGTCTTCCCTCAGAGGAGCATGGTCCTGCTACTGCTGGAAGGGCCTTGCCGACAACTGGTGCTGATAAGGTGGGCACTGAACCTGCCCACCTACACCGTACTGAGGTCGGGTCGGGCACCGACTCTGAACGTTCCCGAAACCTCCAAAAGAAAAACACTTTGGTCCAGGGTTCTCGAAAAAGTGATGAGGACCTGAAGATCTGAACTGGAACTGTTGGGGCCTACTCCCCACTAGCTTGAACCTGGAAGGTCCTGTCACAGGAGATCTACTACTGACTGCCTTCCCCTTCGACGAGCCCGGCTGAATCCCCTCTCGTGGTGCACCTACCAGCGAGTGCATCCTCTCTACAACCTCTTACTTCTACTGTACCTCCAAGTACATAAGAAGGGTGAAGGGGGTGACAACATACTGAAGAGAAGGGCGAAGCGCCTCCTCCAAACGTCTCACCCGAGACTCCTCATCTGGAAAGAGATCCAGAGCAAAGCGCAGGAGATCCTTGAACTTGATCCCCAACTCTCGTACTGACATACTCACCTGCTAAAGGGAGAGTAACTCCCGCCGCTTCTCCGCCTTGATCATAGAAGAAAGGAATTCCTCTCGGAATTCCTTCTCAAAGTCAGCCCACAGAACCTCTTCCTCTATCCTATCTCCGATGTAGAGCATACACCACTATCACACTGCACCTCTCAGATGACTGACTGCTAGGTGAACCCAGTACCCCCTCGGATCACGGATCAAGGTAAAAGTGATCCCTAGCTCCTCAAGCCACCCCTCCGTCTCCGTATCCGAAGTACTACCCTCGTACTTCTTGAGGGTCTGCTGCTGGAAAGAATGGAGAGTATTCTGCCACTGGCTATCTTCCTCCTCTCAGTCAATCCTCAATTGATTGACCGCCTGAATCTACTGACTCTCGACCGTCTGAGCCACCCGGGGACGACGTCCAGGTGCCATAGCTATACGGTAAACAAGGATCCCCTAAGCCCAAGTAGTAAGGAATTCATTTTATCATTTTAATCAATTTCTTTCCCAGAACACCCAAATCAAGTAAAACACAATCATGATGATGCATGTACATTACCTAGGGTCTCTACACTGCAATCAATGTAGTCTCAATTGGTCATTCGGTAGGCTCAGAGTCCTTGCATCGGATCACGGGGGGCCCTAAAATCCCATGTCCTAGCCGGTCTTCCCTGGCCTATGTCATGCACCATGATTAACTAACACTGTTTCCCTACCATCCCATGCAATCCTCACTGTTCCTAACTCCATAATCCATCCTATCTCTCAACCATCAGCTCTGATACCATTCTGTCATGACCCCCTCCCACCAAAGATGCCCCTCCAGAGCTGGCAATGGTGAAAGGGAGATAATGACCCCCCGAGTCCCACCTCCAGTAGGCCCCGGTTTGGCGACTAGAACCAAGGGTATAAGTTTTCACAAATATGGGAGGAATTACCCATTTTATTTATTTTGAAGATTGGGAAATAGGGAAAGTCATCCACCAAAAGGAAAAAGAACAAGTGTATGGAAATAAACCCAAACCAAGACCACATGCATGTTTAAACAATTTTATAACAAGGTACAAGTACAAGAAAGCTCAAAAGTACAATACCAAAAGAAAAAAAGAGTACAACAACTGCAAAAACTCCAACTGTCCGACTAGTAGGGTCCCGCACAGCCCTGGTAGTCCTCCTGGAAACCTGAATGTAAACGTAGGGTGAGCATACAAGTATACTCAGTAGGTAAACCTAAAGCTCTCGTGAATAAGTGGCGAGACATCCTAATGTCTCGTGAGAACAACAGAAGAAACCTAGCAAGGAATTATGTCCACCCCACCTCACCAGCCACACTCACAAAAAACACAATTACAACAGACAGTAGTATATAATAACAAGAGTATTGGGTACCCCGAACCATTCATTAACTCTTCCACATTTTATTTATTATTCTCAAACCATAGTCTGTTCACATTTAAACCCATACCTGCAGCCCCGCTACCAACCACCATAACCACAAACACACCCAAACCCATACATCATTATCCCGTTAATACCATTTATCGCAGCCCCGCTGTCCATCACCATCATAGCATTCACACCAACCCACAACCAAGTCAACCGCAACCCCGCTGCTCACCCGATACAAAACAACCCACAAAAAACCCTAATCACATGCCACGTATCCAAGCCAACACCCACATGTTCATTATTCCATTTTGTTCAACCGGGGTGATCACACAAGGGTTCCATATTTTAATTAGCCAACTTTACGTGATTAACCAAATTCCACATTCCATGAAGTTTCCATCCATAAACGGTCTAGAAAGATAGGGAAGCATTTAATTGCGCAAGAAAAGGCCCCCAACGACTGTTATTTTCAGTATGCATAAGCCTATTCATTTCACAACATAATATCACAAGATATAAAATAATGTAACAACATTCACAAACTTCCCAGACCCGTTATATAAGCCATTTATTATCTTTATTTAATGGTTCAACCATTTCTCAGGAAAAAAATAGGATACCCACCCCACATGATGCAAAAATTAGAGACAAAGGTAAGATCCCCACCTCAACAGGTTCTGGTCACAATGCTCCCTCAGATCAACTTTAGAAGACGTCCGTTGGCGTCCATCACTTCTGTCGAGTTCCAGAAAAACCTCCTCGGGTGGAAGTCGGAAAGGAAATACCGAAGGAAAGACAACTGATCCAAGCTTGGAAGTTCCGCCTCATTGCTACGATCCCGTGGCCGCTGACGGATCATAAATCGGAGCACAGACAAAGAAGTTATGGAAGAAAAAGGATCCTTCGAGTCTCTTGGGAGAGCTCTGCTCAGAGGAGAAGGGAGGAGATGGGTGTGATGAAAAGGAGGAGGGGACCCCTCCTTTTATAGGCAAGAAAAGAAAAAGTACACGACGTGTACTTTATGGTACATGGCGTGTACTCGGTTATTTCACACGTTCTCCACGCGGCTTCCAACACGGCTCCACGACTGTTGACGGGTCAACACACAGTTTGAGGGTAACGTACAGGCGGGGAAGGACTACACGGCGTGTACTTTGGACACAGGACACGTACACATTTACTTCACATGACAAAGACACGACCTTCCACATGGCACACGACCATTGACTAGAAACGCGTACGCGGGGAGGGACTACACGGCGTGTAGTTTAGGTTACACGATGTGTACCCATTTATTTCACATGGCAAGGACATGACCTTCAACACGGGGTATACCCGACAAGGGGGTACACGACGTGTACTCAAACTACATGGCGTGTAGTTTCAAAATTCTGGAAAGTGTGGGAAAATTACATTTTACCCTCCAGAACACTTTGTGGCCTTCTCTTTGATAAAGGAATGGTCCGGAGAGGTCCGGGCCATTACACACACAAAATTAATCTCTTGTCAAATCTGACCCACTAAACAACACATACTCACGAGTGGTACCCATCCCTCTGGATCGAAGCCATCAAATTCAAGTAAAATAAACATATTCCCAAAATTAGAACTAGAACATGTTCAAAAGAAACAAGTTACCATCCATATGTTAATTGAAGTATCCATACCCCCTGAAAATTTCTATATTAACATTTAACAATCATTTATCTTGAATTTTCCAAAATATTATTCATTTTAAGAAAATATTATTTTCCATTAATGATTGATGAAACAATACACATGACCCAAAAGGTTTATTTTAGGAAATTTCTTGAAAATATCAATTATATGGTTCCCATTACTAAATTCAATGATTTATATATATAATTTCACTGATAGAGAAGCCACCATCATAAAATCATATTGTAAGTAAAAAAAAGTAATTATTATTTGGAAACAAATCATTAAGAAACATATCCGAATGTTATTAGATTGATTAAAAAATAAATATAAAAAATGGGGGTTTTTAATAGAAAGTTATAATGTAAAATTATTATTATTTCACCCCCCATAATTTTCATAATTTGGATCTTATAATGCTCATCACATCCCCTAGGATTTTGTGGAAGAATTTTTTATTTCTAAAACCAAAAAGATTGACACCATTACTTGGATTAGAGTGTTGTTTAATCACACTAACCATTTTTAGTGGAACAAATGATGCTATTTTCAACTCACAAAAACCTTAAGAGCACAATGTGGTGCATTTACCCACACCACATTTAATGGAACCAATGCAGGAATGACCAAAATCTTAAACTGTTCCAAAAAACAAGCTGTTTTTTTTCTACAAGTTCCCTAGAGGATGAATTACCATAGACCACAACCCAAAAAATGATAGGCTATATTTCATGGTGATGTTATAATACATCATAAACTAACCATGCACTGATCTACTTGATGGGATGCACCACATTCTTATCGATGGTCGGTACCAGGTAGGGTTAATCCCCATAAATACAAACACTAATTTCATCAACCCAACATGCTTCTAGTTCTTCTTATAACCAAATGAAACTATTTTATTACGTATAAATATAAAATAATAATATCATATAAAAAACTATGTGTGATAGAGTTTTTAATAAATAATAACCAATGGGGTTGAAGAAAAAGTAGATGTGAGGGGGGGGGGGGGTGAGGAAGATGTTTCATGATGGAAGTATATTTAAAAAAAATAGATTCCCTTGCCACTATAGTGGTTAACTTTTTTTATAATGAAATGAAATTGCATCAAAAGACTTAATAATTTGTCCCATATAATTATAATCACTTATAAGAAACAATATTTTTTCTCATTTGCATTCAATTTCATTTTTTAGTTTCTACATACAATGTAAAAAATAAGCCATTATAGTATCATAGAAAGAATATTATGAGGGAAAATGAGAGGGGATCCTTGATCCATGGATTTTGAATGAGGTGGAACGAGATTATTTGTGGGTATTTGTAGAAAAATAAGAATAAATGATAACTTATTTTTATGCATAGGCCTTGAAAATCCTTATTGTGGAAAATTCAATTCTATTTCCTTAATAATGGGGTTAGATCATGATATTTTTTTAATGAATACTTTTTACATTAAATATGTTATAAACTGAAAAAAAATTATGTAATTTTTTTATTCGTGGAGAAATCATTTTTCGATAATGAATATTTTTTAAAATGATAAAGTATAATGTAGTTTTTGAAAATTTATTTATAGATTATGGAAATTGATACATGATAAACAATATTACCATGAAAAAATGTTATTAATATTTTTATCACCATTAGGATGAAAATAATTCATGGAAACTTTACCAATGATATTTCTACATGATATTGTAATCATTATATATTTATGAAAGAGATGGTGCTCAGGTTTCGAGGAGCACGGGTGCTCGGTAGCGATGGAGATCAGGCGCATTTCTCCTAGGGTTTTCTATGACTATCCCGCACTACTTTCATTCTGCGCTCATGGATGGAGAACCGGGCTCGGCCTAGAATGAAGGCATTCCGCGTCTTCGTAGCAGAGCTCTTCCGGTGGATCTACCCACCGTGCATCTAGATGGTGCGGAGAAAACATCAATTCCTGCTATGGATCGTGATGTTCGAGCCTCGGTTCGTCGGGATGGAGGATGTGTGTCTGCTGTTTTGGATCGTGCGGCTCGGGATCAGATTGATGGTGGTGCTCAAAAGCTGGATCTGCTGCTTGTGTTAAGGGATTTGATGGGTCGTGGTTACTATGACTTGGATGCTCAAATCCCCGGTGTTCCTCGTAGGGATGGTGATTTGCAGGGGTCTTGGGTTGTCCTTCCTTCTGCGATGGAAAGGGTGATGTTGCAGTCCAATGTGCCCTCTAATTTCATGATTTCTGATCCACGGCTGATGAAACCTAAAGATCCTTCGAATGTACCGAATGGTAGAGTTAATGTTAAGGATCTGACTAGAGGAGTTTATACATGCTCTTCTACATCAGTACCCCCGTTTGCATCTCTCGTTGACTCCTATTCTAGTTGGATCCTCAGAAAAGGGTCATCAGCTCATGTTGATGTGAATCCTAATGTGTTTGTGGAGAGGATTGCAATTGGGAAGAATTCCTTGATTGCATATCTTGTTCTTCCGAAGGGTGAGAATCCTTGGGTGTTTGATGATTTGGTCAAACATATCTCATTTTTGTGGGGCTCCTCTGATTGGAAGTGTGTGTCTCCTGGCCATGAATTCTTTCATTGCATTTTTCCATCGAATACCTTCAAAATACATGCGTGGAGTATTGGTTATCTATCTCTGAAACCGGGATGGCTTCACCTTCATGAATGGTCTCTGGATTTCAATGTCTCACGTGAAAGAAATGATTTTTCTCAGGTTTAGGTCCGGTTGTATGGACTTAATTGGGTCTTCTGGCATCCAATGATTTTGCATGATATTGACATGGAAATTGGGACTTTTATTCGCCTTGACAAGGAAACAGAGGTGGTTTAGTTTGGACATTTTGCTCGATTACTGGTGGAGGTTGATCTGAGTTCTACCTTGATTGATAAGGTAACTCTCTCCACTCCCATTGATAATATTCATATTGATGATGAATATGAAAGGAAACCCCTCTTTTGTACTGAATGTATGGCTGTTGGACATTCTTTGGAGTCATGTCGATGGAAGATCTCCTGTGGGAGATATGGGATGAAGGGTCATCTAGATACTCTTTGTAGAAGGAATCCTGAAATAATTCATGTGGCTCTGTCAAAGTCTTCTGTTCATGATGGTGATGCTAAAAAAACATCTTCTGCTAATACTGATATTTTGGATGTTGAAAAATCTGTCCCTCAAGTGTCTGATTTGAAAGGCAATGGCTTTATGGTGGATATGTCCCTGATGAGAGCTAATAGTGGTCCCTCCAATGCTCCGACAAATTCTCATTATTTCAATGATGGTCGTGCTGCCCCCTCTAGATTTGATGTGACTGGAAAAAATACCGGCATCTTTATTGATGGGTCTCATAATCGTTCTGATCCTCCAAATCCAGGTATGAATAGTCCTGCTGTAGGAGTGTTATATGATGAGACTGTTGACTCAACACCTAGACTGGATCACACTGGAGCTCCTCAACATGTTTATTGTCATCAGAAAATCCAAAATCTTTTGAACTCCTCTAAGATATCTGAAAAGTGGGGTGACATCTATGAGGCAGAAGGGATGGTTGCGGAAAGTAGCAGTCCTACCTCTTTCAAATATGCACTCATATCTGATAAAGGGAAGGCAGATGATTTCACTCCTGCTCCTTCGAAGAGAAGGCTGAGGAAGGACTATTCTAACATGCCTCTCACTGTGTCTACTCGATCTTCTAAGCCATCATCCAATCTCAATACTGATCTTCTTATGATTTCAAATAAGGGTAAGTCTCAATCTGAATGGGACACTGCTGATGGCTCTGATTATGATAATGACATGTCTTACTATGATTTGTAATTTTGTTCTTGACGGATGAGGGTGAGTCCCTTTGTTTGAACCCGCTCGGCTTCTCTGTACTTTTTCTTTTATTTTAATAAATGGTCAGGAGCATAGCTTTTTACTGGACTTGCTGGGTATATTTACAAAATAATATTTTACAATGTAAAAAACTTTTTAAATAATTATAATAAAATTGACCATTAAATTATTTTAATTTACCCAATTCAAATATAAAAATAATTTTCTAAAAATAATTTCTCAATAAGAAAAGTTTACCTTTTTATATTAATATTATATCAATAAATAATAATTTTTATTATGTAATATATTTTCTAAAAATTATGAATATTTTTTATCATCTATCAACATTTGATCATAACATATAAATGATTATTTTTACATAAATATGTAATATTTCTCATATATGACATCTATTATTCATTTATAATTTTGAAATAGTAGAACTTCAATAATATTTTATTATTATTTTATTTTGGCCATTTAAGTCTACATATTAAATTATTATTTTTTATAATTTTAAAAAAGTTTTTAAAGGAATGGGTTTTGAATTAAACTACACTGAATTTTATTTAAAAAATTTGTTATTTAATTTTCAACCTTTTACTAAAAAAATAATAAATCTGTAATAAACAATATATGATAAAATTCAAAAGTCATATTTTACTAAAATAATATATATTCAAACCATTGAATTTCTATTAGCTTTTGGAATTTTTTTATATTTATAAATACATATTTATAATAAATATATATATTTAAATACATTGAAAATTTTATTTTAATTATTCAATTCTTATCAAATAATTAAAAAGTCACAACACAAACTGTACTCATGCATTTTATTTGAAATTTATTTGAAAATTCAATTAACTCAAAAAAATATCAAAAAATCACTATTTGAAAATCACGAGTCATTGATTACAAATTTTGGTTATATATTTTTTGAAAATGATTAAATCGACTATAAAAAATTAATAATTATATTTAAACTCTAAATATAAAAAATTTCCCATTTAATTTGAATGATATTTTTATTTCTAAAAATAATATGTTATTTATAATAGTAATTACAATGTTAATAAGAAATATTTTGTATTTATATCATTTAAATAAGGTATATATAATAACAATATATTACATTGGATTAGTTACTATATCAATAGTCATATGTTCAAAGGACATATTCCCAATGATAAGAGCTTAATGACTATTTATTGATCCTATAAATTCATATAATTCTAAATTTTAGAATAATTCAAATATTTCTATTAATTAGTTTAAAATTTAAATTTCATTTCATAAATTTAACATTATTATAGAAGAATATATTTTATATTAGTCATTTTATGTAGAATATGATCCCCCAAATTTCAAGATTATATTATTTTTATATATTTTGATGTGTTATGTAGTTCTAGTTGTAATATTTATTTTGAAAGTAATCATATATTTAATATTATATAATATAATGTAAGTAAATAAATTTTATTGTGTGATGGTCATTTTGATAAATTATTTTCTTATTAATTAAATACAGTTATAGTGTTCTTGTTTGTTTAAAAAATTATGTATTTTATGAAATAAATTAAGACATAAATATATGTTATTTTAAACAAGGTAAAAATTCATATAATACGATATGAGATGTGACAAAAGAGGTTTCTTTACCCACCCAATTTCTTCTTATCATTAAAATAAATCATTTCTCTAATATATAATTATTTATGAAATCTTATCATATTAATTAGCTAGACATTTCATAGATTCATTATCTTATTAATAAGAAATATCATCATACAATGTCCCTATGTAATCAAAAGATAATTAATCCTTCTATTTGAATATTTTGTCAAATATGTGAAATCAAAAACGATTGTAAAAATGGATAAACATAATTTTGGTATATTTTTATAATCACTTAAACTCATAAGCATCTATTTCTTACTGAAAAAAATAAGTATTTCATAAAATCAATGAATAGATATCAATACAATTTTAGGTAAAGTGCAATAAATTTTTGACAATATAAAAATAAATTCTTCTAAATACAAATATCAAAATAACGATTACTAATAACATAATGATAATAAATTACATAGATTGTTTCATCAAATACCTTTATCCATATCATATCTAGAATCATACTTAATAGATTATCACCAAGGAAGAAAAATAATAATATATCAATAGGACTAAGAATCTATTTATCATTTTATCAACCAACATCATCATCATTTTATATAATGGTAAAACATAATAAAAAATAAATGTATGAAAAATTATTTAAAACTGTTTAAAAAAGATTTCATTAATTGGATAAATATCACAATCTGTACTTTTGCGGTGTTAATATATATTCAACAAGAATGTGAATTCATCTTACATTGTTTTAGGTACATTTTCTATAGAGATATACATACTCCCCCTATATCAATACTCTTCACTAATATGGTAATTAATTTATATTCATTTTCATTTTAAAACAATCATATCATATATACATATATATAAGCCACCATTAATGTTCAACATTAGTAATTCATCCATCTCAACAACACCATAATGTTACATTCTATCAATATTTTTCTTACAGTACTAGAATACGAAAATTATCTTATTAATATCATTCATCATCTCTTTATATATAAAATTCATTTATAGAAACATGCTTTAATAATTAAATTTAACCTTGTTTATTTTTTTATATTAAATCCTCTAAAATTTTAAAAGAGGATATTTACCCTTATACTATATATAAATTCACAATTTCATTTTATGATGATTCATATTATAGAAATATACAACCCATATATAATAGAATATGGTCATGGTTACCCTAATGTCAAAATTATCACCCTCACATACAAGAAGGGACTTTATGCATGAAAATGACTCAAATCTAGATTGATAAAAATAATCAATAAAATCAATCCATTAAAATTAAAATAACATCTAAAATTTAATCACATAAAATATTCATCGATATTTCCCAATGAAAATTAATTACACATTTATTTCCCTTATTTGTACTAAACAAAACAATGTTTTTGATTTTATTGCAAAAAACAAAATCTCAAACAAATTTCCATTCACATAGTGTAATTATAAATTTCTTACACAACTAAAATAATGGCGTTTTAATTATTTTGATATATTCTTGATAATATTTATATATCTATGAATCCCACTAAAGTTTTTATTCACATTAATTAAATATTATATAGTTAATTTCAAGTGTAAAAAATTATCAATACAATAGTAAAAAAATAATCTGAATGGAGAATATATTCATAGAATCTCTATGAAACTGATGGAGTAATATAATTTCTTAATAATTCATTGAAATTAATTCCAACAAATTTTATTCCTCATAATCATATTACTCAACAGCTCACTATAACTAAATATTGTCCTATAAAATGTAAGATCGATATGAATTAGAAATGTGTAACAAATCATATTTCTCATGTAATATATGTATTTTCATAAAAAAAAATATGATTAAAAAGATTTAATGAATATCTTACTCTATGTCTATCCACTCATCCCTTGAGAAAAAATACTCTTCAACCACCAGATACTTTCCATATGTGAAAAAATATCATTATTAAGGGAAGTATCACTGATAAAATGTCTTCATTACAGAAATAAAATTACAATATTATCTATTTAAGGATCCACCAAAATCATGAATCTCACCTGATATAGGTAATATCATAAAATTAATGTCTTAATATTTCCAATTAGAACATTTCATATCAGCCTCCAATGTTTCTTCCATAATAAGCACTATCATGGGTATAATAGTAGGTTTATAACCCTCAGTTATCTCCCTAGATGAAGTCTTCCACAACCTCATGTATAATCCTGAGTGGCACATATGAGTTTGTAAAATCATGTATGAATATGTCATTTAATTAAAATATATGTTTCCATAAGGTATTATGTTACATTTTTAATAATTTTTAAACCCAAATAAATTCATTTTTTATTGAAGTTCATATTTGAAAGATATTTTTGGAAATTTCATGGAATTATTTAGTAAATAGTTTCCCAATCACATGAATGAATGTATCTAGATCATGCATTGTCTAGTATATGATGCATGTAATAACCTAATTTTACCCTATAATCAATATCAAACAATTCAATTAAATAAATAGATAATTATATTCCTTTTATATGAATGAATTTTCCTTCACATACTATGTTGGATTATTCAAAATATTAGATTGAATTCTATTACCTATAATATAAATTTATTTTTCTCCAAGCCAAAAATGACCTCACTTGTTGGTAACTCAATAAATAATCCTATATCTCAAACATAAGATATGATTCCAATATACCACTATCTTATTACATCTAGAACCTACTTGAGTTAGAGATGAAATAAAAAATGACATGAGAAATGCCCCTCAAATTATCCAAGATCACATAATAAGTATTAAGGGTCTACATATCACAAATAAGAGGCATAAAAATCAAAATAACATAGTGAAATACTGTATAATAATCCAAAACACCATACCATGAATGATAATTAATTCATGATAAAATTATATCTTAAAAAATACATCAATGAACATCATAAAATATAACCAGAAGATAATAAAACTAATACTACCTAAAAAATGACACCAAGAATATTGATAAACCCAAATAACTCAAATAACATCGTAGAAAAAAAATTTATGGACACCATCATCCTACATTCTAAATCCACTACTACAATAATTCTAAACAATAACTCCACCAACATGACATTATAAACTTGTATGAAAATGTGGGGGTAATTATATATGTATAATCAGTAGGCCACCCCAAAAGATGAATAATCTAGAAATTTGTTTGAATATAATATAATAAAAAATTAAAAAAACATGATTCTTTATTATGTACCTATAGAAAGAAATAACTAGGGTATACTATTTCAAATGTCACATAATGATCTATTTGAATCGGAGGCCATATAATAAATATTACACAAGTTTATACTATTCCCATAATCCATATTCTATATTTCATATGTCTGTGTAACAATAATTTTTTTAATATAACCTCAAGAACCAGTCACCAAATAACATGGTATGCATAGTATAAACAAACCATCACCAGGCCCCCCCACAAATCCACTCTTATAAACTACTATATACATCTCTAATAACAAGATTATTTTCACCCACAAACTACAAGGATAAAAAATAACCCCAAGATAACCAATATATATCTTATTAATAACATTTAATGTTGGTGATACTGGGCATGATTCTACCCATCTAGTAAGTTTACATTCTAATAAAAATGAAACTACCATTATAAAAATACCATATAGTGTATGCTTCAAAATAAATGTTTCTCTCATGCCTCAAATAATATCATAAATTAAATATGAATTATCCCAAATAAAACTATATTTATAATCAATATACTGATAAAAGATATTCTAATCACATCTAAGTAACTATCATCAACAACCCACAATTCATAACATCAAGGACAACAATATAATATACACATTTTCACTTACCAATTTATATCTATCAAAATTTAATGTTACTCACATTAGTATTCATGAAAATATCTTCCAACTAGGAAGGTGTTGAGTGGATAATTTCCATTTTGTTTGTATTTTGAGAATCTCAGTTCATAATTTCCTTTTCTTATGTTTTATTGATTATATCCCTCACTAATATTTTGAGGATTTCACTAATTTAAGAACAATTTTAAAAGAACTATGTATTAATCTACTATAATACGTGTTTTTATGTTAATTAACTAATTAATATTGCATATTATTTCTTATAAGAGTATATGTTGACATTGATTATTGAATTTGAATATGGAATTCTAATTTTGTGTTACAAAAATTTTCTTATGTAGTTTTTTACATAATTTTCTATTTTCAAATATAAGACATATCATTTTATATAAAAGAAAAATATTTTATAAATAAAATTGCATCAAAATTCTATCTTGTATGGAGTTTTTGAAAAATTAATCAATAATAACCAACTTATGGATAAAATCTATTATGTTTATAATAATATATATCAACTTTGTTTTAAAATGAGAACTCTATATATATAAAATTAAAACAACATACACATTTTATTTATCATTATTTTATAACATATTCTATTTTTATAATTTCAATATCATATGCATTTTCATATACAATGAAAAACATCATACATTTCTTTATTATATTACTGAAATTTTATATCTTATGAAATCTATATCATATGAAAATGTAATAACTTATAAAACTAGACGTATTATAGAGAAATTCTCTATCTTATGAAAATTGATTAATTATATTAAAAAAATAAGTGATTGATTTATTACTAATGTTTTTATAGGGAAGATGGTTTTTAAAGACTCATGATCTTGATAGACTTTATGAAAATCTATTTTCTCAATAATGAAATAATTCATAATGATTTTTATCAATTTATATATATCATCATGTTTGGAAATTTCTTTTACTGTTGGATCACATATATGAATTATTGAAATTACAATGCTGAAGTATATTATTATCTATACAATGATTATTATACTTAATATTTTCTATTGTTTTTATCTTTTTGAAAACTAAAATATTCCTTTCATGGTTGAGTTTTTGGAATATTTTTTAATAGTTCAATAAACCATTAAAACGTCAATAAACCTTACAAAAAGTCAATAAATCTTATAAAATTATAAAATATAATCACCAAATTTTAAAAAGAACCTTATGAACTCATATATTGTCCTCAAAATGTGTCTTTGGAAATCATTTTTTAATGTTCTTATTCTTTTAGAATACTATTTTGTTTTCTTAAAGAATGGCTTTCCACTAGTGTTATTTTAAAATTAAGGAGATTTGATGATTTTAATGAAGTTTATTAGAAAATATTTCAATTTCACTATGAATCACTATTTATTTCATGCATTATTTTGTTTCATTATATATATAAGTGTATATATATATATATATATTTCATTTTAATTATCTAAAATTTTCCCACAAATGTTTGAAACTAAACTGAGAGACACAAAAACTATATTTAAATCACCCACATAAAATAGTTATTTTTTAAACCATGACATATATAACCATTTCTAATTGTGGGGGTAATTTTTTAAATATAATAAATCAAATTTTTGGTTAATTCATGTATAAATAGATGATGAAGGATATGAGATGGAACACAGATTTTCTTTAACACTAATATTACTAAATGTTCCTATGATAGATCCAATAAAACGTAATTATCATAATTGATGCGTCTGTTTCATTTATCCCAAAGTAAGAATGTTCTAATTCAATTATAAATGGTTTAAGGTCCTTGTTTCAACAAAAAAATTTCATATTCTTATTTTATATGTTTAAATATTTCTTTTTTTCATTGTGTATATTTTTTAATGTTTTTATTTAATTATACTCACAACTCACCCATGGTTATTAAACCATTACAAGTAAAAGTCTACAATACTCTAACATTAAAAAAAAAGAAATATCACATTGGTTTGGAGTTTACTATTTAAATTACCATTTATTTCTGTAACCATAAAAGTAAAATGGATAAAATATTACCTTTGAAATTCTAGGTTAGGACTACTCCTAATAACATGTTGGATTTTATTAAACCAATAATAAGAAAGTAATAATGTTTTTTTCACAATGTTTAAAAAAGAAGTGTGTAAAGAGTTGTAACTCCCCTTGGGAAGATATATTAATTTTTAGCATGTTATATATATCTTGGGGTATTGAGAGATGTAAAGTGTTGAGATAGGACCACATTGATTTGACCTATTATGAAAATCCTTGTTTTATCTCTTTTACATGTTTATTCTTCAATTGATTACTCAGTTATTAAACATATTTTTAATTCATAAAAAAATAATTAATTATATATTAATATTTTTCATTTAATATTAAATATGCCAATATTTTTATTTAAAAAAACGTTTCCACCTCTAATCAATTATATCAAAATAGCTTGACTAACAATTAGTTTAACCCCAACAATCATATAAATATGATCTTTTTTATATGATACCCAAAAAAATTATATAAAGAATAATCTTGAAAGTATAGATTTAACCATGTGAGATATGTTTTAATGATTATTATTTTATCACTAACTTTAATATTATATCCTCACCACACAGTGTTTAGAAAGTATATTTATTGATTTATTAGGATTAAATATAAATGATGGATGTATTGCTTAGAGAACACCTTACATTTATGAAAATGAATATTACTATTTGAAGTCTTGAATAGATTCCTATCATTAGAAAATATATATTAATAATTTAACAATAATTTAAATATCCAAATATTATTAAAAGAATGTCGACAAGGAATAACATACAATGTACATAACACTGAGCCTAAATGAACAACGTAAAATTATTTTTTATATATGACCATAATAACCTAAACATTAAATTGGTAAGTATAAATATGATTAAAATAGTTATAAAATACATATAATATTACTAATCAATGAATATTTTTTTCTATTTTTTTTATGTAAATATGGATATGAGTTTTAGTAGATTCATTTTATTATTTAAAAAAAGGGTTTTTTTTTCATAAAATGCTTATTATTAATTTTTATGTGAAAATGTAACAATTATATGTTATCAATTGTAGATATTTTTGATAAAACTATTTTTTTTCTTCTAATTCATCATATTGAAAGTAGAATATTTAGGATATTTTAAAATTTTTAAAAAGCGTTATTTTTCAGTGAATAATAGAAAATATAAGTATTTTTTAAAAACTGTATTTTATTTTAAATTATTTTAAGTGTAAATTAATATATTAGAATAGTTTTATAATTTAAATAGTCCATTTTTTGAATTTTTTCCAATTATAGTGTTTTATTTCAATTTTAAAATTTTATTTATCATAAAAATAGTTTTTTATATAAAAATATGTTTTTATGAAAAACTATTTTCCCTCATGTTTTGGGGGTTTAATGTTAAATTTCATTGTACAATATATTTGATTTTTATTTTTAAAAAAGATACCACATTTTGAATTAGTTGGTCCAAATTTGGAAAATACCACCCTTTAATTTTTTTTAATTATCAATAGTAACCTTAATAATATTTTTGTCATGGAAAAAGGTAAAAATTATGTAATTAATGAGAAAATTAAAATGATAAGGGCTGAAAAATGGACCTAAAAGAAGCTATAATTTTATTTAAAGAATATATATTATAAAAGAGAAACCAAAATTTTAATATATGCATTATTTTTCCATTAAGGCATGATTTTGATGTTTATAATATTTAAGTGAATATAAATAAAAAAATGTGACAATCTTTATTTTATAATATATAATATTTTAAACATAGGTATGAAAAATGATATTTTTGGATTTAAATATTCAATTGAAAAATAAATTAATTTTTTATGATGATAACTTATTTTTAATTTTTAGGGGGGAAATAATTTCTTTAAATGCCTTTTTAACACTAAAATAGTGCATGTCCAAGTAGTAAAAAAATTAATAAGAAAAAATTGAAAAATAAAAAATATAATTTTAATTTAATTATGTTTTGTGTTACAAGATTTTTTAGAACATCATGACAAATTATAGAGTCTATTAAGCATTTTAATCAAATTAAATTATTGTCTAGTAATTTTCAAAGTTAAAGTAATTGAATAGTTTAAAACATTACATCATTATTATTATAAAATAAATAGTATTTTATTAACTATTATAAAATTCATTAAAGTATATTCATCCTAAAAGATAATTTTTAATGGTTTATTATAACAACCACAAAAAATTTATTGGCTTATTTTTTTATTGTAACTATATTTACCTCTAAAGTGTAACAAAACTTTGTTATCCCTAAAATATTGAAAACGGTTAACGAAGGGTTATGAAAATGCCGTGAGTAATAATTTAATAAAAACAAGTCTAAATATTACTACTTGAGATTATTTTATTATTAATCATAATATATTATAATATTATCAATGTGGATTCATTTTAACTTAAAAATTAAATTATAGTAATTTAATATTTTATGAAATTCAAAGAGTTCCCCTCCCCTGTCATATAAAATAGAACCTGTTCGTCTCATTTATTAACAATTATAAATCCTATTGGTTTTTAAAATTTATAAGAAACCATATTATAAAATACTTACGCACTTTATAGAGTCTTTAATTTGGTATTAATAACAATCATAGAGGAATTAATGTTTAATGAAATGGATATTTTATGAAGAAGATGCGTAGTATTTAACCGAATGTTTTTTATTATTTGTTCTTCCACCAGAATAAAATTTTCTTAAAAAATGAATACATAACAATATTATATCTAAAATATAATAATATGTTTTTAACTTAATGGAATAACTCATATACATCCCATTCCTTCATTAAATTGTAAAGGAATACATTATTCGTGTATACGGTGGACTATCGCATCGTGAACTGATGTAATTCGTTTTCTATAATCGCCATTCACTTATTGTTTTAATGATATTTTTAATTTTTATATATTATAATATTTTTTTTTTCATTTTAAAAACAAAACACATTCTATATTTTCCTACCCTTCTATTAACTAAAGAATGATAATGTTATTTGGGCGTATGTGTGGACTACCACCTCCACGATGTGATATGATTTATTTTTAGTCAACAAAACATGTGGAAGAAATATTTACATATTACTATGGAAATAATATTATATTTATGATATAATTATATTTATTTATGTATTAAATAATACAAACCTTAATTTAGTAATGATCATTGAAAAATGGAAATGTTCTTCATTCCTATATATATCCCACTATCTCTCTAATCGTAATGTATTTCATTATTCGTGATTATATTTTATGGTTATTATTAAAACTATAATTCTTATATGAAAATGATAAAATTGATATAATTATTATTTTGTAGGTGATAGAATAATTTTCTCGTTGACCATAGTAATCATATCAATAACATTTTGGACTTATGAACCAAATATCATAGAAACAGCCTATAAGAAATTCATTAATTAAATAATTAAATATCACATGGAAAGATATAAACTATGAAGAATAAAAAAATAAACAAATTTCTTATAATTTAAATAATTACGTTATATTTTTTATTTTATAATTTAAGGAATAAACATGATGTGTCAGACTCAAGGCGAGTGACTTTCTTTTAAAAAAAATTAACTTTTAATGTTTCCCTTCCAAATCATTTTATTTATTGTAAATTTTTTAAACTTTATATTTTATATTTATTTATATGGACCTGATTAAATTTTAAAGTAAATTTTATGTCACTTTTTTTATTTCATTAAATGTTTTCAAAGTGAATAACTTTACATATTCTATACGGATTATTTGATTACTCTTTAAACGATTATAGGATTTTATATTTCAATTTACATGCTGACAATGAATTTTCCCACCACCACAACCATTATTTGATGTTTATATTCCGTTACAAAATTAAAAGTTTTCTTCAATGTAGAATATTGTTTACCTTTATTACAGAATTTTTAAAATTAGATTTTATCATAATATGATATATAAATATTAGAAAAAGAATCATTATGCTTGTTAATAATGTTTTTATTGTATTATGTTTTTTTGAATTAGGTTTATGTTATGGTTCATGGATATTATTTATCGTGGCTTGATGTTCTATTATAATCCAAATATGAGTGGTTTTTTGATATCTCCCAAATTTATTAGGTAAGATTTATGGTTGGAAATTGACCTCGAGGTTTATTCCTTGTAAAACGGAGTTGGTTATTTCAATTGTAACTATGATGTTTACTCTATGTATAACTGTGATGGATATTCCATGTAATCCATGATAGTTATTCTATTTATAATCAGGATTATTATTCCATATGTTAGAGTGATATGAAAATGATACATTAAGATACTGATATGATTTATCCGCGTCTATTATGGTTATTTCATAAAGTCATGGGATTTAAAAAAAGTTTTCATTAAGCATATTATTTTTCACTGAAGAGGGAGTTTATAATTAATCATAAATGATAATAGTACAATTTTTTCATAAAAGTTTTTATGTTTTTTCATTATTTTAAATATTCAATTATGAGATTTATTTTTCCTTTGATATTTCCTATGAATATTTTTAGAATATTTAGGAAGAGAAAGTTATTTTTAGTTAAGAAATCTTTTATGCTCTACATAAATATTATATTAAAAAAGAAAATGTTTATTAGTATTCATCATCTAATGGGTTTTTCGATATTTATATGGCCCATTATAAGATTATTTTCCTCAATCCAAATATTAATTTTTTTAATATGGTTTTATTGATGAGTATGGACAGGGATTATGTCATGATTAAAACTGTCATGATTCTTCATGAAAATTAAGCATATTACTTTTTTTAATTTTTTTGTGTCGTGAAAAAAAGAACACTAAATAGAAGTGTAAAATATTTAATATATAGTTTTCATATATATGATTTATAATTAAAATCCTTAAATCTATAAACCTAAACAATATTTCGGAATGTAAGAATGTAAATTCTAGTTTAAATACACTATTGTATGTTATGTTTTTGGTTTGGTCCTTATAGTTTGTATAAGATATGTTCATTGAAAAAATTGAATATTGGGATGTTTTAAAGTGAGGATAATATAAGTGTTATGTATATACCCATGGTATTATAATATTAAGGATGATAATATGTTTAAATTCATAGAGAACCAATTTTTTGTTTTTATAAGATTTAATTTTACAGTTATTAATTGGAATTTGTGAGATTTTTTATTAGGTTAAAGTATAAGTAACACTTAGGTACAATGGGAAGGGTTAATTCATAATAATGCTTTAAATTTTTTATAAATTTTAGTAGATTGTTATGAGATAACCTTTTTAGTTAAAAAAATTAATTTAAAGTTATTAATTTTATTTTTTTGGATTTCAAGGCTATATTATTATGCGTCATTTTAGGGTATTGTCTTTATGAGGAAAATTTTTATTTTAAAATAAAAAAAATTTAAACTAATAATGATGTTCTTCTCTAGAAAAAACATCATTTATCAAGATAACCGTAAAAGGATCTCACACAACATCCTAATCCATTATAGATTATTAAATCACCACTATCATTGAGAAATATTTCTTAAATGATTTTGAAATATTTTTGAACATCTAAAATACCAACAAGAAACTATTTGATCTGTCCAACATCATTTAATTTCTATGAAATATCAATGTATTAATGAATCACTTATTTTATATTTAAAAATATTATTTATTCCATCTAATTATGGAAGGGAAATACCACCATGGTAGTCAGTATTTATTATCATAAGATATGGAATTCACAATGGAAGGTAAAGGGGATATCAATAGAATAATGGAAGCCCCTGATGTGTACATTTATTATATCAATTATATTTTAGTTATCAAATTTTTAATAGTTATTAAATATATATTAAAGAATTATATATACATATTTCATATCATTGAATAAGAAAACAATGAAAAGATGAATGTTTATGAATGAAGTTAAATGATGGATGTGTTTAACATCGATATTCTTATATATTCAAAATATTATGGTAATTAATAAACAATATATTGTGGATATTTCTTTTTTAAAATTTGGAATCCTATGTTAGATTAAATTGATACCTTGGAAAAATTTTGAAGAAAAAAGGTGATAATTTTTTATGGTACTCATTTATGTTCATATGATAAATATTCATTTAAAATAATATTTTCTTGATGATAAAAAATTATTGGGATTTGATTTTGTATAAAGATTATTTATATATAAAACCCTAGTGGCTAAAATTAAATTTCTAGTTAATGATATTTATATGATGTTTAACATATTTATTGAATGTTGAAGGAATTTTGTCAATATTGTTTTATTAGATGGACAAACATCATGTCTGGCGACAACCTGTCACATCCAGTAAGGCCACGATGCATAAACCCACAACCAAAGGGAAACAATGGTGGATTACGGATCAAAATCCTATATGATTTCATAGTTAGCATGAAATTATATATATAAATTTTATTGATTTAATGAATATATGTTTTATCATATATATAAACATGGTATTGAAATGTAATTTCGTGATTAGGTGATCTTGGAAGAAGTTCACAATATTGGGAACTATATATTGTTCTGAAAAAAATCTTATGGTATTTTATTTGGGGATAATAGGATGAATTATATTTTGGATGAATAATTGATTCTAATTATTATTATATCTTGAATATTATTTTATAATGTCATATAAATTTTTGGAATCAAAAATTATGTTTGAATGATAATATTGGAATATAGTTATTATATTTATCATTGAAGAAAATGGAAACAAATATTTCAAATATTTGTGTCTAAATCATAGGAAAATATATGGATTATTATAAATAATTAGAACTATATAATATAATTAATGTTCATTTTGGTGCTTTAGGAAAAAACCATCATAAATAATCATTATTTATTGAAAAATATTAAATTATGCTGGGAATTTATTAAAGGATGAAATTATACATGACAAGTAAGTATATTTCCTAATGTTCATTTTCATGAACCAAACTAGGGTTTCATATAGCCAAACACACAAACTAATCTTTGGAATGGCCCCAAGGGAATTCCTGGTCCCCATAAGATGGTAACTAGTTTCTGGGTATGGATAATTCACTTTGAGAATTATTTCACCTATTTATATATTCAAAAACCACAAAAAATAATAAACATCACAAAAAATATATCCATTACCAATCGAGTAATAAAAAAAATTAGCAGTTTTACTACATTAATCAAAACCAAAGGTAAAAAAATACGAGGAAAAGCTATAAAAAACCTCCATGATACAAAAGTGTCATCACCATCAAGCCATCACCACCAACAACTAAAAGAACCGGAACACGAGCAACCAGATCCAGCATCACTATGATATATATTGCCTTTACCTATGACATACATGGCAAATTCTACATACACCTAAAGGTCTATATAGGGCGTGAGCCAAACCCCACTAGGATTCCACCCAAATGGAAGATTACACATTATAATATTATATAAAAAATAAACATCCATAATACCGCAATAATATATGAATCATTTATATAAAAAAATGAAGTAAAAATATATCAAGAATCACTTTTTAAGAAAATTATTTTTAAAAAATAAGATTTCATGAAATAAAACATACTCAAATCTTATCTTATACCAATAGATGGAACAAAATCACTTGAGCATCATGTCACATGAGTGAACTATGTAAAAATCACAAAAGGAAACTAACAGAAGTGAGACTCTTGAAACCTCATACCTCAGTGATAAAAAACCTCCACTAAAATACCAATAGTGTTCTTCTGATGGAGCCATTAGAGAGGATCACATCCCATTGTGTAATTATCTCAATATGATAATCCAAAACCAACAACATTACCATTCATAATCCACTAAATAGAAATATACCTAATGGTCACGTGGACTCCAATCATATCACAAGCTTAATTATTATTGTGATCATGAATTTTTCAAGATGAATACGGGCCCTATCCACTTCCGAATAGACTAGCATACTGGGTCTTATTATCCTAACTAGATTCTTGGTATTCCCTCTATGATCAACATATAATTCACATATCACATGAACCATCTCTTTCATATACAAATACCATCCATCATAAGGACACAAGGAAATAACAACCGTACAAAACTAATCCCACTTGGAAATACATTTCATAAAACAATAAAAAGTTATGAAGTCCATTTGGAAACACAAAAAGAATAACACATATGAAACCCAACCATTTACATGGAAAAAACCCCTTTCATATTCAGGATCACATCAAACCCATTTTATGACAAGTTTCAAAAAACATTCACAACTCAAATAAGCATTTTAGGTGCACCAAAATTAGACAACATTTAACAAAACAACATTTCCCTTGTGAAATCCACATTCAATATAGCCACACATTGAAATATGTTTGAAAACACATTTCATAACTTCCACACAAAGAATATATACATTTAATAAACACAAGAAGAAGGAAAACTTATAAATAACAACATTCATTTAGAGAAATTATTTTCATAACATGTAACTCTTTAACCTTAAAAAAAAAGATTCGCACCACAAAATTTATTCATAAAACACCATTAAACAAATAATTAGGAATATTAAAGTCATTTAATAATATAAAATCATTTATCCACCTTCCTCAGTATTAGAGCCTTCCAGAAATTGATGTGAATCAACAATCACCACACCACAATACCCTATAAAATAAATATTAAACCACAACCATCATTATAATCCTAAAAAATACGTGACCATAACCTAATTAGGTTATAATACCAGATTGAAAATTGAAATACCTGAATTTGGGAAGAAGTACCCTATAATATTAGAAGAATGTAGGGAAAATAAACATACACGATGTTTCCTTCTGGAATCATGTCCAAAACCAACAAAGGATTGAGATTATCGGTATTCATGAAATCATGGAGGAGGACCCTGTGGCTGAAAATAACGAATCAGGTGGATGAGAGTTGAATTAGGGTTACAATAAAAGCATGAATAAAGGTAAATTCCTACTTTATAATGACACATGGTCAAAATATTTTACAGAGAAGGGAACATGGTTCCCCTAACCATGCACCAATTTTGCACAAATGGCTATTCGGAAAAAACACTATTATTTCACTAAAAACACATTGGAAAACCAATGAAAATTAAAAACTGACAACAAATTAAAAATTATCTAAATACACACAAATTTGATAATTCTCTTCGTAATGAAAACATTTCTCCCCTGAAATTCCTACTGGAAGCATGAATAGAGGAAAAATGGGTACTCATCCTCTACCCTAGACATCCACTCCCAAGTATCATTAAAATCATTTCCTTGATATCGATGAAAATTGACTAATTGGATTGATTTCACATGATTCATTTCCTCTAGAGATTCCATAATCCCCATTTTCCGCACAAACATGGAACAATCAGACTCCAAATCCAAATCTTCCCAATTCCATACCTAAGACATGGTTATACATTTTCATCTAAGAGAAATTAAAAACATCATATACTAGTCCAATTTTATAATGAAATGATAACCTATATGCCACTTTACCAATCCACATGGTAATATCATATAGTCCGTCATACCTTGACCTTAGCTTCCCTTGCTTTCCCAAACGACGATGACCCAATCATATAACCACTTTCATAAACACCTAGTCACCCATAGAAAACTCCAAGGATCAGAACCTTTGGTCAACATAAGAATTGTGAAGATTCTAATATATTAACAAACACTTGTTAATAATATTAACATTATCAAATGATTCCTACACAAGGATCATTCCCAACAATGAAATCTCAGCACCTCACCCATCACAAAAGAGATCATAATGGATGAACATAATGTTCACTAAAATGAGACATTCAAATTAATGATTTGTAATAATGTTTATATGAAAAATCATCCAACCCCAATCAGTTATCCCATGAACCTGAACAATTCAACCCACATTCTTGGAGCATGTATTCAAAAATATAACTCATCCACTTCTTCTAAAATTCCATTTGAGTTTAGAATACCATTATAAACATTACCTATGACCACATTTCATACTAAATTCCATCCCAAACCCATAAAGTAAAATAGGGGTCCCTTTTAGAAATAATTGTTGATGACACACCATAATGCCTCACAACCTCATGCATGTACAATATACCCAACTCAACCTCCTTGGATGAATCCCCAATAGAAAGGAAATGGTTGTATTTTTTCTTATGATCGATCACTACACAAATGGAATTCATCCCCTGGGGAATTCCAAGGTAGAGAAAAAAAATTTGGAGATATCATTCCACTTCCATGTAAGAATGGGTAGGGTCTTTAAAAACCCAATGGACCTCTCATGCTCTGCATTATACTTCTGACATGTATAATACCAAAATAAAATGTTAGAAAATTGATGCCTCATACATGGCTACCAAAACATCTAATACTCATCATAGTAAATCATGATATCACTAGGAAAAACAAACCACTATGATTAGTGGCTATCTTGAATCACCAAATTCCTCATATAAAAAAACACCATGAAGTGACCCTTGATACAAAAAAATCCATCAAGATATGAAGACCACTCACAAAAAGTATCCCCATCCTCTAAGATCTACATAAAACACTAGACCAGATCATCACACTTCCTCTTTTTCTAAAATCAACATTGAAGAGAGGGTGTCAATTCCACACATCCAAGAACACACCTCCACTATGATCCTTGGTATATAAACACATCTATGAAAATATCCCCATAAAAATCCCCTCATCACTAGAATCTCTCGATGCTTGAACTATCATTTTTCTTTTGAAAGAATATGCCAAAAAGTTTCCTTATCCTATTGTATATAATATATATAAATTGAAACCATCATGGAATTCAACCCAATGGAAGTGCCTCAATTTGAAGTATTTCTAGGAGAAAATGTAATCTGAGAACTTATGAGAAGAATAAATTATAAACTTCTCCCAAATAAATTAATGGAACAACATTCTCAAGGAATTAATCACAACTACTAACTCCATGTCAAGGTTTGAGTAAATCTTTTGTTGTAGTCAGAGTTTGATATAACAATAAGCCACCTGATGACCACCATGCATCATCAAACACCCAAGACACACACCTAATGAATCAAAATAAACCACATAACCCCTTCAATATTAGAGAAAGATTGAAATAGGGTTAGTGTTCAACCACTACATAAGATTTTCAATGGACTCTTGAAAATATGTGATAAAAAAAATCACCCCTTCCGGGCGAGCTCCATCAAAGATAAAGTGAGTTGAGAGAAATGCCAATCAAACTACATGCAATACCCTACTGGGGAAAAAAGCTCTTATTATCAAGAACATTTTTATGCCTTTTCAATTATTTCACTATACTGATCTTCTTGTGATATATCGAAATCCCTGGTAATGAGATTACATGGCCCAAAAACATCACCTCTCTAATCCATAAGGTTCACTTAAAAATTATTTCATTGAGATAATAATCCCGAAGTGTTCGTAGAGTGTTCTTCAAATGATTATCATTATCCTTCTGAATCTTATATTTGACTATGATTTCATCAATAAATACCATGAAAAAAGAAATGATATACTGATGTAACCCCATATTCCTAAGCTCCAAAAATACCACAGGGGAATTCGTAAACCTGAAGGGAATGGTCAAGTACACTATGTGATCGTATTATATTTAAAAATGCATATTAGGAACATACACTTCTTTAACATGGACTTGATCATACCTAGGATGCTAATGAATCTTGGATAAAAACTTTTCCCCCCAAATCTAATCAAATAGGTCATCAATATAAGGTAATTGTTTTTTGGTATCGATTTTCAGTATTATCATCTTCTAGAAATATTTACACAACTAGGGAGATCCAACAAACTTTTTAGAAAATAGCACTAGGGTGGACCAAGATGAGATTCTCAGGAGAATGAATCCTTTATTTTAAAAATATTCAAGTTGTTCCGTTAATTACGTCATCATTAGTGTGGAAATACAATGCAAGGTAAAATATACTAGCTGTGTTCCTAGCACAAAATCAATGGATAACTCCACATCATGATCTAGAGGGAAACCCAAAGAACCATTTAAAAAAACACTAGGAACTCATACACTACCTTAGGTAATCAAAAATAAGGATCACCAACATCTTCCACCAATAGGACCAATGATATCTAAAAATATGTTTTCCCAATTCCAAAAGTGGAGGTCCATCACATCCCAACTAAGCATAAATTTTCAACTTTATCAAAAATTTCTTGTGATTTGATTTTTGAACATAACCCCATCTTGATATTCTATGCCTTAATTTTCTCATTGGAAATGTGCTTAGGTGCATACCAAACCAACTATGAAATGTGTTGGCATAATTTATCATGGCCTGGTCTCCATGGCTAAGCACCAAAAACTAAATTGATATAAAAAATTAAGTAATATCATGAAATAATCATTATTTAAATCGACCTTGAAAACATACAATCACATATACTTGTGCTTTACAGCTTTCTTTAAGGAGTCCCACCATATCTCATTTAGGCCATCCAATAAGAATTAATATCAATTTACTCAAACGAACTTAATAATTTTTTGAATCTAGAACATCCTATATATATTCTTAATAAATTACCTTACTTTCCAAGGCTCTTTGATACCTCAAAAAGAGGGGGGTTGTTCAAGAAGATATCCAGATATTTTTCCTTCCCAACATGTATTTTTCTTTCTCTAACCTGATATGTACCATGGACCACTCTTTGACCCAAAGCCAGGATATTCCAAATCACTCCTTCCACTATCCTATGGTCAATTCAAGATGTTTAACTCTCTACGGCCTCTTCCTATGGTTGAATATGATTTATTCGATGAGGCATATTCCTACACAAGTAATAACCACAAATTAATCCATCAATACATAAATTCTAAAAATTTCAATACACTCCATCAAATACCAACACATCCAAGAATAAAAAAACCCAATCTGACATAATAACCATTCAAATCAGACCACTCCACCCCACTTACTATCCATATACTGTCTGCAGTATATAAGTCTCACCTAGAATATATGTCAAACAAAATTTACCAACATTCCATGGAGACTCTAGACTTTTCACATGGTGTGCTGGCCAAACTCCCCACATTTTAGCATATACTAAAGTCCCAATAATCGTAACTTTTATCTATCTAGACTCATCACAAATAATAGGAGCCAAAAAATCATGACTTTCTATAATAACATTTTGTTACGAACCAAACTGGGTTTCCATCCAACATGAAACTTCACCCAATCCATGGAATGTCATGAACGAAATTACATATCCCCACATGATGGAAACTATTTCTTGGGTATCAAAAATCCACATTGGGAATTATTTTACAAACTTATATAATCATAAACAACCAATAATAATAAAATCCCCAAACTGATTACCATAATGAAAAAAGGAAATAAAATTTTTATATTCAATGTTATATAATACTAAACAAAACTATAGGTACCAAAAGAGGATAAAAACCACAAAAATATCCCAAATCCTCAGGGAAATAATAGGAACATCACTATCATTCCACCACTACCCACACCTACAGGAATATGGAGATAAGAAACTAGATAGACCATCACCAAGATTCATCTTACCTTTACCTAGGTCATAAATAACAATGCCTACATACACACAAAGGTGTATGTAGTGTGTGAACCAAAGCACAATATAATTCCACAATAATAAAATATTCCATTATATAAAATTATAAGATAAATCAACATGCCCATGTCAATGAAAATAATTGAAAATTTTCCAAGAAACGTTTTATGGAAAACATGATTAATAAATAACTTCATAAAAAACATTTTTAAAAATAATCATGAATGAAATAAAACATACTCATGGTATACTATATACTGATGGTTGTCACCACATAACATAAGCATCATGTCATAAGAGAGGACTATGAAAAAAATACCTAATGGAAACTAGCACAAGTGAGACTCTACAAACATCATACATGAGTGATACAATTCCTCCAATAAACTACCAACAGTGTTCCCATGCATGATCCAGTAGATGAGATATAATCCCATGGTATAATGGTCAATATATCATAGTTAAAAACCAACAACGTTCCCATTCATTATCTACTATAATGAATCACATCCCCAAGGTATAGTTTTATTCGATTATATCATATGTTTGGTTGGTGTTGTAATCATCAATCATGATACATATATCTAGGCCTCTACAAATTTTGAATCAACTACCATACCGGTTTTAGTTGTCCCACACAGATTCAATGGATTCCCTCTGTACTCAAATTTTAATTCATGTATCACATAAATTATAAATTTTACATATACATTCCATGAATCAAAAGCACATAAGGGGTCACTACATTTCATAACCGAATCAATTTGTAAATACATTTCACACCACTTTAACAATTTAACAAATAAATTTGAAAACACAACCAAAAGAAAACATTTGAAACCCAACCATTTCCTTAGGAAAACACACTTTCAAATTTATGCTCACCTTAAATCCATTTTATTAAATGTTTCACATCACTTTAATAATTGAAGGAAAAAATTATGGTGCACAAAAAAATATCCAATACACAATACAACCCCATTCTCCTTAAAAAAATCCACTTTCAAAATGTCCCATCGTTAACTATATATGAAAACACATTTACCACCTTCCACACATGGAATTATATTCATTCAAGGAACACGACAATAATGCTCAATTTAAAATAACCACATTATTTTAGAAAATAAATTTTCATTACATGTGAATCTCAAAACCAATCCAAAGTAAGATTTGGAACACAATATTAATTCATAAAACACATTTATTGGAAAAATAAATCATATAAAATTTAAAAAATAATGTAAAACCATGGATCCACTAACCTTACACATGGAATCATCTAAAAATATGTGTTAAACCAAAAACGAACAAGCACAAGACCCAATAAAGGCAGTATTGAACCCAAAACATCATTATTTTCGTAAAAAATACAACATTGCACCCTCATTATGTACTAAACCCCACTAGAATATAGAAAATCAAAATAGAGGGATGAAAACCCAATAAAGTAAGAGGAATCAAGTAGAAATATATATACTTGATCTTTCCTTATAAAATATAGGAATAATCACCTATGATTCTATGTTCCAATGCTTCAAGAAAACATATAAAGGTATCCTATGAATGAAAAGTCCTAATGGGGTCGATGTGAGGTGAGTTCGGGTATGAATTGAAGAGGGTAGAAAGGAAAATTCACACTTTTTAAGGATTGGGAAGGAACACATGGTTTTCTTGCATGGTTTTACAAACCATGCTGTTGCCTTTGTCAAAAACAAAAATTGGCCACACGGTTTCCTAGAGTGGGGTTCATGGTTTTCTTAACCATGATCCAACCATTCACCACCTACTTTAAAGCCAAAATTCACTATTTTGAACCAAAAACACATGGGTAACCTATAGGAAAAAATTGAAAATATAAACAAAAATCAAATTACCTCAACACAAAAACAATAATCTAGAATTATTAGACATTATGGTAATAGAATTACACAAAACTAGAAAAAGAACCATGAAATATGTTTCCTATTACATTTATTTTGGATAAATTGATATAAATCTTCACACCTTATCTGTTTATGGGTTTGTTTTAATTAACATTATCATTATCATTCATATTATTTTGTTCAATTATCACTATCACTCTGTATCAATATTTTTAAATTAATCTTTTTTTACATGTCCATATTTTCAAATCCACCCAATGGTCTCATTTTTAGAGTAGAATGTGTTACATTAAATAACGTTAATATATCCATTTTCATCTTTTCAATAGGATCCTTAATTAAACATTTTATGATGTGGGATTCTAAGAAAGGTATTTTTAAATTTAAAATATTTTATTATAGGGTAACTTTCCAAATTGTGGGAAATCAATTTATTAAACGATATAATGTAATATCGTGATATGTTTAAAAGAAGTACTTTATTTTATAGTCTATAGAATACACAATCATGCTTAAATGAACTATGATATATTAATTTTAAATACCATCATTATAACATTGCAATTTAAGTTGAGGTATTTTGTGCCTTGGGTATGTGGTTTTTTATGGGTTCTCCCCTAACCCATATTCTACAAAACGAGGTTGTTTTTTTTCTACTTTATAATGGGCTTGCCTCATCTTAAAAAAAAAATATTAATCACATGATTTTATTGAATACTATTTTTTCATCAAAAATACATATTATTCAAAAATTATTATTATTTATTTTTTTATGAAAATATTATAATTAATTTATGGAAATTTTAAAATAAAATTTGACTATATTTTTTTTAAATTATCATAAAAAAATTATCTTAAAGTATTATTTTTTATTATTTAATAAAAATATTTATATATAATTGAATAGTAGGAAATAATGATTTTTACCGAAAACAAAATTTTATTTTATAGTATATATAGCATAAAATTATTTTCTAGGTTATTTTAAAATTTATTTAGTTTACTGTGGTTAAAACAAAAAATCATTGTCATTATAATTAATTTTATATTTGAATGAGGGTCAAAAACAAATTGTACGTAAAAGGAATTTTTTTGAAAATCTATTTTGAATGAGTTTTACAGGTTTAATATTAAATTAAATTAAATAACTTATGTATTTCACAATACTAAAAATTTATTTCATTTTTTATTTTATTAAGAACATTTTTTCAAATAAAACTCTTCTGTTTTTGATAAATATGAATAGTAACCCATGTAATATTTGTTGTCATAGTAAATCGTAAATTTCGAAATTAATTTTTAAAATAAAATTATAAAGTGTAATAAAAAAACAATAAAAGATAGAATAATTTTAAAGGATGTGTATATATCATTAAATATCTTCCATATTATTTATATACTTCTTTTTGTTACTATTTTGATATGATTTTTACCGTTTTAATATTTATGTCAAATCAAATCCAAAAATATAACACTTTTAATTTTAATAACTATAATATTATTAACATACAGATAAATAGAGAATATAAACGATTATGAATATTAATTTTAAATATAATTTTTTTTCATCATCTAAATTTATTTATAACTGTCAGTTAAGAAATAATTACCTCAAATTCTTATGCAACACTAACATAGTGCATGTGCATGTTGTTAAAAATTTAATAAAAAAATATTCAAACACTAAATATTAATATTATATGACTGAGTTTTTTTGTAAAATTATTTTTTAGAAAAAAATAACATAGATTTAATTTATATTTTATTTGTACTAAATTTTTTTATAGTTTTTAGAAGTATAATTAAATTATTATTTCCAAAATTTATATTAATGATATTTTCTGATAAATTATTATTTATTAAATGGTATCAAATTCTAAAAAAAGTATTTGGGGACAATTTAATGAGAGATAGTTTGTTATATAAATAGTTTTCTATTTATGGTAATTTTTTCCTTTTCTAGTAAATATATTGGTACATAAATATTAAAAAATATATATCACCTTAATTTTAAAAAGTGTTAACAAAGGATTAAAATATAAAGTCATGGGATAAAATTTTATCCAATCCTGTCAAACTTTTATTTTATGAATCTATTTTTACTCATACAATCTCATTATTAAATTATTATAATCTTTTAGGGGTTTTAATAACAATATTAAATAATATTAATTGTTTAATTTTTGAAATTCCAAGGGTACCCATGCACTATCTAAAGAAAGAGAACCCATTCTTGTCATTTATTTATGTTTAATACTCAATTTAGATAAAAAAATCCTTAATCAATATAGTAATAAAATAGTAACCTCATTATATAGGCATTATTGATGGAATAATAACAATCATATAGGTCTAAATACGTAATGAAACAGATATTGTACAATGGAGAGAAATAGTGTTTAACTGAATGTTATTATTTTATTTCATCTACCTAAATCATAGAATATTACTAAAAAGAGATTGTATGATTAAAAAAATATCTATATTATAGTATGATTTCATGAATTTTGTTGAATAACCTATATATATCCTATATATGAATTACAAGGGAATGGATTCTATCATTCGTGTGTATGTTGGACAATACCCTGGTGAAACAATGTAATTTATTTTCTACAAGTGGCTCTCATAAATGGTTATAATGATAGAATTAATCATTTTAAAATAAAATTATTACATATTTATAATTAAAAATATATAATATATCATTTACATTCTAATCATTCCTTTCAGTAATGAATGATAGTCACGTTTCTATGTATGTGTGGAATACCACCTCCATGAAGTGATGTGAATCATTTTTCATCACCAAATCACATTTTTTATATGTATAAGTGTTTTTAAAGAAAAAATATTTTATTTATTATGTAATTATATTTCTATAAAATTAAAACAATACTTACAAACATTCCAAAATGATATTTGAAAAATTGTAACGCAACTCATGAGAACATTCAGCCAACCGTACCAATGATAATAATGTAGTTCATTTTTCATAACCATAATTCATGATTGGTTTTTAAATTATAATTGATGAATAAAAATGATAATTATTTCATTATTATTTTAATTGAGATAGTGGAATAATGTACTTTTGACCAATGTGATCCTACCAAAGTCATTTTGACTTATCAACAAAATATCATCGAAACAACATACATAAAATTCAAGTATTAGGAAATTTAATATATAATGGTATGAAATAAAATAAAAGGAATAATAAAATTGAAAAAGTTTATTAATAAACTAAATAATTAACTGGTTATTATTATTCAGGATAATAATGATTTTACATGATGTGTCAAACTGTATGTAATTGTCTTTGTTTTACAATAAAATACTAATTTAATGTTTCAAGTTCCATATCCATTTCATCCATGTACATATTTTAAAAATTATTTTTTGGAATAACTTTAATGGAAAAAAATTTATTAATAAAGTCATTTTATGTGTATACTTAACATTCTTTCAATTTGTTTAAAAAATAATCATTTTACAGATTTTATATGGATCATTTGAATTCTTTCTAAAATAAAAAAGTAATGTCCTATTTTAACATATATTGATACAATGAATTTTCACACCACCATAACTATTTTTTATGAAAGGATTATTTTATAATATTCAATATTTTATTGAAAAAATGATATTTCACTTAATTATTGGAATAATAGTTTTGAAATTTGGGTTTTACTGAAACATGATACATGAATATTAGAAAATTATTTCTTTTGGGTCTAAAAAATAATTTTATGACACAATATTTTATGTCCTATAATGAGTTTATGGTTCTTAGGAATTAATCCTAATGATGGGTGGTTTTATTTTAAATAGACGATTTATGGGTCTATGATATCCCAACCTTGTATTAGGAATGAATTATTTTTTAAAGATAACCATGAATGTTATTCAAAGTGTGCTATGATTGTTATTTAAAGTGTAAATGTGAGGGTTAATCCATGTATAATTATGATGGCTATTCCATGTGAACAATGAAGGTTAGTTCAATTAAAAATTTTATGGTCAGTCTATATGAAAGAGTGATAATAAAATTATTTGGAAGGTTAACTGTATGTTTTATCTATTCATTATATGTGGATTTCTTGAGATCATGAAATTGTAAAAAGGTAGGAAATGAGATTCTTTTTATTAAATAAGGTAGTATATGATGATTCTAAATAGTGAAAATTATATCTTTGTGGAAATGTTTTCACATGTTTTTAATTATGTTAAAGAATCCATGGTGTTTTTTATTCTTTATTCATGAATTCTTATGAAATGTTTTTTTGAATTTTTTAGTAATAGAAGGTGATTTATTATGTAATAAAATGTTTATTTTGATCCAAAATTTTATTATGAAAAAATGAATGTTTTTTATGTATCCAAGACTAATGGTTTCACTCTCCCTTTTCATGTACCTTACATAGTTTTTTGTTCTCACCCCATGTTTTGAAATGATTTTCAATGTGTTTTAATGATGAAAAGTGATAAAGATGAAGTCGGTATAATTTTTTTAAAGAAATGTCATGAAATATAAAAATGTTTCCTTATAAAAATGTTTTTTGTGAAAAAAGGGATACTATTAGGCAGTCGATGAATGCTGTTATTAATTTCAACGGGGTTTGACTACCCATCTCCTAAAATTAGCTATTCCATATAATATTTTAGTTATTATAAATGGATAGTGTAATAACCATGGTTTCAGAAATTTCTAAGACATATACTACCAGGTAAACACCCTAATAAGATTTCTATTTATCTCTTTCATTTTATTCTCTTTTCTAGTAATAAATTCCTCTCTATTTTTTGTTCATTTACATAAAATATAATTATAAAAATTACTCAAACATGGAGATATTTATTTATATATTTTAGGCCTTATTTTTCACTATCCCATTGGATGGTTTGAATGTAGTTATATAATATCATTTATTTTTTGAATGAATGGAGGGTTTATGTAATTTATTTAATTTTCATGATAATGGTTGAATTATCTCTTACCTGAAGGGTTCTAATTTATTTATATTAAAATTCCTAATTTTATAGTTTAATCAATAAATCAGATTATAGAATAATATTTTCATCGAGTAATGAAATGAAATGATTTATTTCTTTTAAACCCTAATGTGATAGATTTCTTAATTGATTAAGGATGGATATATATATATTTATATATTTAAATAATATTAACTAGATTTTGATTTTTTTATTAAATTTTTATTTATTATATTGGTTTAATGTCAAATTTAAACTACTTTTGTATTCTTATTTTCATTATTTATAATGTTTTTCCCTAAAATATCCAAGTAATTATAATGTAAAATCATGAAAAACATGAATTCATTGCATTTGATATTACTTGAAAAAATTACATTCTATGGAAAATATATGTTAATATGAATATTAAGCCAATGGATCTGATAGAATTAATTAATCAAAATAATTCAAAAACCCTCAAAACAAAGAAATGGTGAAGATCAGAATCAGGAGACATCTTGACGAGGATTTGAAATGTGAATAACTCAAAAAATGATATCCATGAAAGTGCAGATGCAAACCAGACAACCTTCAAGGAACAAGATCTACAAAGAGGATGAGCAAGGAGCTTTCACCACCGCATAAGGCAAACAGATTGCAATAATGAGGGGGTATGACACATGCCATCGAGACAAGCCTGTGCATGCGCGAGAAAGCCTAGCCGAACAACCATGCGAAGGTGGAGAGCTGATTTCACGATGAAGATGATGGGGAGTAGCAGTTCCAAGTAGTTAGTCTAGGTTATATGTAATGTTTGAAGCCTACATGCAAAGAATTCCTCTAAGGCCTACGGGTCATGTAATACTTATGCCTTCGGGCCTTGTAAGGGTTCCACCTCACCCCTTGAATGGTGGATTATCAAAATCAATAAAAAATGAAGGCATTCGAGCCATTGGAGGAATGCTTTAAGCTTCCAAGACTAGGATCAGTGATTGCTATTTTGCAATTTATAGAGTTATATCCTAGATAATGTTCTATGGTATTGGGATTACAGATTATTATAATCTTGAATATATATATATACATACATAATATTTTAGGAATCTCTCATCACCATGAAAACAATATATCTCGTTAGGTTATATAAAATATTATGAGCTCAAATAATCATTACGTTTAGCAGGACAAAAGAGTGTTTATTTGATTGAAAATCATTATTCTCATCCTACTATATATTTATAATATGTTTATAAATAAAATTATATATTTTATGATAATAATAATGAAATAAGTCAGGGATTTGATTCTTATGGTGGACATGATTTTAGTGGTAGTAGCGGATGCCAACATGATCATAACCATTGGAAATCTTGAAATGAATATCAGAATCAATGAAATTTTATCTCATGAACTCTGATGAATTCATAATATTCCCTCTATAGGTGAGGTTTTATGGTACATTGGTCTTGAATTTTCAAAACCCTATAGTGTATTTGTATAATCTATAAAAAATCTCTATAATAAAATAATAATGAATGGCAATTTACTGAGAAATATTATAATGTGAATGAAAATGAGTTGGATTTTAGTGAGAATCAAGAGGCATCAAATTATGATTTAACTTACCTCAATGTGGGTGATTTTACGTGTTAATTTTATAATTTTTTATCTGGAAACAATTCATAAAAATATCAATAGTTATTATTTGTAATATGGAGTATTGTTATGCATTATTTATATTTTTTATGATTTATTATTTCAATGCGATAAAAATATTATTTTACTATTATATTATATATGTTTATGTATTATTATTTATTTTATAAATGTAATATATATTTTCATATGGAATAGTGGTACACTTCACAGAACTTATAAAAACAATTTTTTATCGTAAACCAACGAGACCAATTTTGAATACAATATGTAGCTATGAAGATCTGATTTAAGGAATTGGTAAAGTGAGTATTTATTTACCTACTAATAATAAATTATTTATACTAGATGCATTTTTCCCCAAATTCCAAAAGAAACAAGTTATGTTTAATTATTTTTACCTGCATGGGAATGATACACAACCAATATCTAAGAGAAATGAAAAGTACATATGCATTATGATAAATAAATTTTCTAAGATTATAATACTATAATGAATACCCAAATTAACATCTATATTTAATTTTATAAATATAAATCCAATCGAAAAACATATTATAGTAAATAAAAAACAAAAAATTATTAATTCTTGCCACTAGATATTTTGTCATCCTTCTTTATGAATGATGAAAAAAATTAATTACTATTATCTTGGACATTGAATAATGGTCTAGAAGATCTCTCTACAAAATAAATTCAATGTTAGGATTATTAACATAAAAAAATGTTTAGGAGACCATCTCAAGGTATAATTAAGTTTTAAATGCTAACAATTATTAAAATTATTTAAGAGAATATATAGTTCGAAAAAAGTATCCATCAAATTGGTTATTTAAATATTTTATTGTATTAAATGAAGAATCATTAATATCCTCAAGCATATTTTTTCTATAAACATGTAATAAAGAGTTTTCAAACTTTTAAACAAAAATAATTAAATTAAGTGAAAAATTCCATGATTATATCATCATGAAATAAATTCTTGATAAGGTTAGAGAATTTACATCTTAGTATTTCAATTATTATTTTATGGAAATGGATATTTCTTCAAAAAATATGGTCACCCATTTCCATAATGAGAATAAAACTATCTATAATAACATGGTTTCAAGAAATATTGCATGCCTTGATATTATTACACATCATACCAAGTGAATAACATGATGACATTCATGAATAATTGTAATTTTTCCAATGGATTGACATCTACCATTTAAAAGTCTTTATTTGTGTACTATATAAACTAGTTACTCCCACACAACATAAAAACTCGGACCTCAAAGGTGGTTGGGAATATATATAGGATATGAATCCCCATCCATAATCAGATATCATGAAAAAAAATTGATGATATATTTATATCAAAATTTTCTAATATTCAATTCAATGAAGAAGTATTACCAAAATTATGGGTGAAGTGAAAAAATTAGGGGAGATGCCCTGGAATTTGAAAATGTAATATGTTTTTTATCCTCCCACCCAGTAGTGTAACATAAAAGTGTAATAGATATTACTTTTTATGAACAAAGAAATATGTTTCCTGATTCATTTAATGATTCAAAGGAAAAAATAAATCACAAGTACCACTTATAAATACACAAAGAATAATTGATTTTCCAAATAAAAAATTACACATTTATATTATTGAAATTTCATAAACATGAATGAATCAAAGAAGAGTAATTGGATCTAATGATATAAATCTATAGAAGTGAAAAGGAATGAGTATAATTTAAAACCCCATTATAAAGACATGTGTTCCATACGAGACACATAATTTAGGAGTTCTTAAGGAAACAGAATATGTGAATCATAAAAAATTCATAAAATATCCAGGCCCCTGATGGTTTTGGTAATAATTAAATTTCATCATATTATTACACTACAAGTAATTTATGAAATGGTGTAATATTGAAAATAGGGATGAAATATTTTTAAATTCTCTGACACATTAAATAGGAAATAAATATCCCAAACCCAGGTATGCAAAATAATTTCAAAAAAATATGATTTGGATAAATGGAATGATATAATGAAAACTGAATTAATTTTACTTAAAATGAAATTTCCCTTTTAAAAATATAATTTTTCTTCTAGAAGATGTAAATCCTTTTTGATATAAATGGGTTTTTTTATGTAAAAAAACTGTAAAAACTACATTATAAGATATAAATATATTCTTCTCATATAAGGGTTTTCCCATAGACCTATAATTGATTATAAGGAGACATATTCTCAAGTTATGGATACTATTATTTTTCATTTTCTTATCACTATTGCAGTTTCTACAATGCATAATATTAATGTTATGGAAGTTTTTATATATTATTTATATGGGTGACATGATATTATTATTATATATATATATATGAAAATTTATGAAGGATTAAAAACACATGATGTTTTGAAATAAAAACCAAAAGGCCTATATTTAATTTAATTTCTCGAATCCATGAATGGAACAATAAAATTTAGTAGAATGTGTTATAATCATTTGAGTGAATATTTGTTAAATAAAGGGTATACGTAGTAACCCACTTTGCCGAGTGTTTTATTATTAAAGCCATATTTTGATATGAATTCATTGATGATTATATCGATGTTTCAAATATCATATAATCTCTACATGATATCAATGAAGTGATGAAAATCATAATGGATCAATTTTGAAATAAAATACCTTGTATAAACATAGTTTTTCATGGATAATAAATTAAACTAATGTCTAATGGGATATTTTTTTCATCGATAAAATTATATTGAAAAATTATCAAAACACATTAAAAATGGATAATGTTAATCCTTTGAGTAATCTTGTGGTTGTTCTTTGTTTAAATATTGATAAAGATTGATTTGTATCCTATAAAGAATATGTACTATTGGATGGTATAGATGTACCTTATCTCATTTCAATTAGAACACTTATAGATACTCTTAATTATAATCATTATAATATATCATTTATTACTCATATATTGGAATGATTTAGTTTATATCTTACACGAAGACACTGTAATGGAATTAATCTTATTTTTCATTATCTGTATAAAATAATAAATTTGGGTTTTCAATTTAAACAATAAAAAAGTAGATGGTCAGTTTTGATAAAATATGTTATTTATAATATTTGTATAATGCATGATCCCAAATTGGTTATTTTCTTATAGTTGGGCATACTTCCATATCATGGAGATCACAAATGTAGACACTCATTCCATCGACTTACAATCATTAAAAAGTATGGATTTACAAGAATAAAGTTGGGAAATTTTGTTGTTGTAGACTATGAATCAACACATTTGAGTTTTTAGTGTTTTTCTAAGGGATTATATCCTACAAATATTGTTCAAATAATGTACTATGTTCATCAAAAATTAAAACCAAGTCTAAATAATGAATGATTAGAAAAAGTACTATCTAAATTTATCTCTAACACATAATACATAATTAATAATGGAAATATCTACATGAAATATCTTTGATCAAGTAAAAAGATACAGATTTAATTATAGAATTAGTACAAAAAATTATTTTTAGAAGCCTAGTACATGATATCTGGATAGGTAGATTAAAAAATTTTCAATTCAATAAAAAATTAATGGTGAGCAAATATATATTTACTCTATTTCTAAATCATGTTTTTATCCCATAGTTTTATTCCTGAAAATATGTTTAATGAGTATCATCAAAACATATATGATATTGATATGGGTGTGTATCCTAATCAAAAGTGTTAGGGAGATAAAAATGTGGCTATTGATTTCAAAAATGGTGGGACACCCACCCCCACCAATCCCAACTACAACCTAAAATTTCACTATATATAAATGGGAAGTGAAAATAACTTGGTTTTAGATATGTGTTTTATATTTACTATAGTAGAAACCATATATTAAAAATATCATATTTTCTGTTCAAATTTAATATCTTTCTTGATATTAATTTTCCCTATTTTTTTAATTGCTTTAATAATAGATATGGATAAAATTTCCCCATGTAATATATGGGTTTTTTATAAAATATTTAAGAATTAAATCCCTAAAACTGTAAACCTAATAGATATTTGGGGATTCAAGAAACAAAGTTATAGTTCAATATTAATAGAATAAGTAATTTTTATGGTCCAATCCTTAAAAAGACTATAATACATGATCAATTTCATAAAATTCCTTATTATATTATTACATGAAGGGATGTAGAAAAAAATATTTTAAATTACAATTATTTGATTATTATATAATTTAGAATTAGTAAAAAAATCATTAATATATTTGTAAAAATGCTAATGGTGTGCTAAAAATCTCTCTAGTGAAACATTTTGTTGAAAACAATTATGATGATAATTCATTAAAAATTAAGAGTTTAATATTAATGTTTTAAGATAGTATAGAATGGAATATTTAATAAGTCTTTTTCCAAGCTCACAATCATATTTAATGAGTTGAATGAACTTATATAAACCTTAACCTTCAAAACCATTTTTGAAAGAGTTTTATGTATTCTACTAAATAAATTTTTATTCAAAAAAAAATATTTATTTGATGATATTGGTAAATTTATAAAAAAAATTTTGGTTGATCTTATTGGAAACATTTTATAGTTTTATTTAGAGATAAATAAAATTTTGAATGAAGGAAATGATAAAAAGAAAGTCATTATATTAAATACTATTATTTCTTCATCATCTACATCTAATTAATTAGGTTCCATAATATATATATTATAAATTCTATCATTGATAGTGATAGGGATTATTATAATATAAATAAGAGTGACCCTATAATAGAATGGAAACACATATAAGGTAACAATGAAGGTAATTAAAATTGAAATAATTAAAATTCTACTTGAAATTAATGTAGAAAGAAAGTGAATATGAAGACTAAGTAGAGATGATTGAAAAATAAAAGTATTATAAGTTCAATAAAATAGTGAATAAGTATTTGGTTACAAAGATAAATTTAAAAATTCTTAATTCATGTAGTGGATTATGATGTATTAAGGATACTATTAACCTTTCTATTAAGGAAAAATTATCTAAGGTATCATATTAACCTTCCCATTCATACATTATAGGTAATTTGAGATAATATTCTAGAAACAATTTTAATATATTTTTTTGGTAAAGAACTATTAAATTAAGAAAATTTGATTTTTTTCATTTGATTTTAATAATGATTTTTATACATTATACCATGACATAAGATTATTAAAAATAACTTTAAATAATTACATGAAATGTCTTTTACAAATGGATATTTTTAAAAGAATTTAAATATGGACAAAAATATTTTATTAAAAAAAAAAGAAATATAATGTTTCTAAATTCTTTAATATAAGAAAATGAAATCAGATTTTAAAGGGAATGAATGAGAAATTCAAGATTTTTTATCTTTCTCTTTTGAAAATTATTATGAAGAGTAGGTACCTATTAAAATGGAAAATTTGAATCTTAATACTCAATTATAATTACTATAGGAATAATAATCAAAACTTACTATTGGTATAAAATGTTAGGACAAATTTATGAGACTAATAATAGTGGAATTTAGTAAAAAAATAGAATATTTTTAGGTATGAATAATTTATGGATACATAAGAGTGGGTGAATTGCGTATTTTATATAATATTGATAGATTATATCATTTAACTATATTTTTGATTTATGCTAATATGAAGCACTCACTTTTTTGGACGAATACGAGAATCTGATATATAATGAAGATGAATATATAAGTTTTTATAGTGGTTAAAGGAAAATAGAAACATTATCCCACTCCACAAATACTCTCTTTGTGAGCTTAGTGATTTTAACTAGAATAGTAATCTTATCCCAATACCATTAAACATAAATTGTGTTCATGTAGTTGAAACCATTATAAGAAGGATAAAAAAGCCTTATTGTTCTTTTACTAGGAATAGGTTTCTCCATAACTTAGTGTAAGAAGTAGAGACTTATCCACAATTGAGTGAGAGTAGTCAAAACTCCAATAAAAAAAATATTTTTATTTATTTATTGTACTTGTTTAACATTATTATTTCATTAAAAACTAATATAATAAATATCTTATTCTTCAATGCTGATCATATTCAAGTAAGCATAGCTTTGAATATATCCTGGTTGTGAATGGTCTTATATAATAATAGAAACCAAAAATAGTAGTAGATTCAATAGTTTGAAGATTAAAAGGGTATATCTTCAGAGTGTAGCCACATCATAAAATAATTGGGTCATTTGATCTTTTTAAATAGTTAAATATTCATAATATACTCACTAATATATAGTATTATATCACATGTATTGTATTTTTCCTATATCATAAGTGAAAATATTCTAGCCATATATATAGAACAAAAATATTTTCTTTGGTTGAGCATATCTAAGAATATTTCTTAATTTATTGCAATTATTCAAATTTAAATCATTCATGAGAGTTATAACATCACTTAGAAATAATAATCATTTACTAGGTTGAATGGTTTCTTCAAAACAATCATAATAAGGATGCTAATTTGATAAAAAATAGTTGTGAAAAGATATTTCCCAAAAAAAGACTATTTCATAGATATCAAATAATATTGGAGATTTTAAAACATCATTTTTGAGTACTCATACATAGGGTCCAATCACATTAGGACAAAATAACAAATATATGGTTGACAATGTATAATTGATAATATATTTAGGGTTTATTTACCATACATTTGTTTTATTAAACCTATTGTTTCTTACATATGTTGGGCTGATTAACTATATGTACCCTTTCCTTAGACATAGGATTTCATCCAAATGTTGGGTTGATTAGAAATATGTTCCCTTTGGTCATATTAATGGTTCCATCTAAATTTAGGGTAGGATCCTTACACTATGCTTACCAATGTAGGGTGTGAACAATTATTCTAGAATATTTTAAAACATGTTGCAAATAAATTATCAAATATAACTCATAGATCAATGACATGAATATAATTCCCAAATCAATATTTATGTGAATATTAATTTCCTTAAATCCTGTTAATGTAATATCATAATTAAACAAAACATGTTTATTTATGATAATCAAATTCAATAAAATATATAGATTATTGTTGAGACAAAACATTCCCAATAATCTCCCCCATTGTGATGATCAAGAAACACATAAAATAATTTAATGAAAATATAAGATTTGAAAATAATAATGAAATAATATTTTAAATAACACATTTCTTATTTTGAAAATTAATTTTTAATAGCATTATTTTGATGAAATAAATATAGAAACTCTGAGTTCATGAATGTTTTGTTTACTCAATTTTTACTCTATATTTGTGATATCAAAAAAATATATATGAAAATGGATGAGAACACATTCAATGTAGCACATAACTATATATGAATGTTATATTCTAATTTTTAGGAAAAAATATGTGTTCTAGAAATAGTAGTGAATATAAAAAGTAATAAAGAGTCATATAAATAGAATAATATTCATTAATATGATTTTTAATTATTACAAGAGTTATTTGGATGATGAATAGTTTAAAAGAAAGATATGGTTGAAGTTGAATGGGTGGGTTCAGTAGAGTACTTATGTTCTGTAGAAGCTTAAACTATTTGAATAACATCCTTTAACCCTTCAATAAATCCTTGTAATATTTCAGGAATGTTGTCATCCAACTATATAAACAAAATTAGATAGTCCATAATAAATTTTAAACATTAAATCAGACTGAATTTACAAAGTCATAAAGATATTACTTGATCTATAGAAATAGTTTAAGATTATCACATAACATATTGAGAAACATTATTATTCTATGTTCACTAGAGGTCAAATGAGAAACAATGTCTCTATTATTATCCAACAACAAATTTAGAGGTGCACTATTACATGGAAGAGTGAAATGTTTGTCATTCACATAACCCATCACTGAAGTAATTTCATCAAGTCATCAGACTAATTCTAGAGGTGTTTTTGGTGCCATAGTATAAGCTCTAGATTGAATGACACTGCACATTATTTATTCAAATTGGATTCATAAATACAATATTAAATCATTGAAGTGTATCCTCAAAAAATATTGTACTTTCAGTTTTCCAAAATGAACTAACATTTCTCTTAAAAAACCATCAAAATCTACTATGAAGACTAAATTATCTCTAAAATTTTGCAATTGATTCTACACATCTTTAAATTTTATTATGGAAATAGTTGAATTCCTCAAATCATCCAATAATTTCTAGGAAGATTCTAACTCATTTTATAAAATTATTCTTTTCTCATTCATATTATTAAACATGATTTAAAAAATATATATCTGGTTATTTAGAGAATAACACATGGATTCTTCTTGATGGCTCCACTGATGAGATTATTCTACTATAGATAAAAACGTTTCTTGATTATCCCCACTTATAGATAGTGAAATTTTATCATTAACTTTTATCTCTCTCTAAAAATAAGTTGTTCTAGTAAAAAATTAGGAAATTAAAGAGAGAATATGATTTTCTAAAATCTTTGTGTTTTCAACTACTAGATTTGGTCCATTCTCATCTCCATGAAAACTTTCTTGAACATGTTATTTTTTAGGACCCAGATGTTCACCCTTTTAAGGACTGAAATGGTGTTTTTACTTAGGATTTATAGTTACATATTTAAATTATGTAGGAGGAACTTATTAATTTATAACAATACTAATTTCTAGGATCTTAGAGGTATGATTTTTTAAATTTGAAGTATGTATTATAATAGGTTCATTGACTACTACATTATTATATTCCCCATATTCATAGAGAGTTTCATATTTATGTCTCTTCATTGTTTTTTTGTGATATATATTCTATTCAATATTTTATAACTTTTTCATGACACAGATGATGTATTCCAACATATTTTTCTTTCTACCCTAACTAATAGGACTAGTTTCATAATTTTTATCCACATCAATAAGAAATAATTTTCCTGGTAATTGGCCCAATAAATAACCTAAATTCCATATGTTTTATCATTAAGAATGTTTTTGGGATGAAATTTTGTTCATGTATCTAGATGTAAAATTTTATTAATTCTATACAAGAGAAGAGACATAATTCTACCATATGGATAAAATGAAATCAACGCTTCTAATTGACTACAATGATTATTACATTGAAGAATATACCTAGAAAATTATATCTTGATGTCATTGATAATTATGAAGATGATATTCTGGTAAATAAAAATAATCTTCTATAATTATTCTACTATTGGGAGTATTATATACTAGATGAATTTGACTTGTAACGTATGGTCTACTTCATGATCTTTGACCATAATTTTTTGAATCAATGCCAAAACAAATTGAAATGAAATTATATCTTCATAATTATGTTCATGATTTCATATTGACCTAAGATTAAAATAGAAAACATCTTCTTGAGGAAATTTTATGATGTGTGCAATTTCAATAAAGGAAATAGAAAATTCAATATAATTACCATTTAAAGTAACGATATACATTGTTTCACTAAATCATAACTGAATATATATATATATATATTCTTCCATTATTGCTCAAAAATAAATTATTCATGTTCTTCATTACAAATAAAATTGAATCCTTGAAATGTGACGGATTCCATCAACAATAATATTTTTTGATACTGCTAGTAAGAGACATCATTTTTTTCTATGAACAATTTTTTCTAAAGGGGGTGTGCAGATGTTTTGGGTGACTATTTTCACATTCATAGGTTCTCTTGGTCTTTAAAATCATTGAGATTAAAGAAAAAATAAATTGTTGATTCTATAGGGTTTTAAGTAAGATAACATCCCTAGAATTTGATTTTTTTCAAGATTTTACAGTTATTAATTGAAAGAGAGAGAGGGGTTGGGTATTCTAACGGTTTTGGGTGAAGTACTCTATTATCTCGAGCCAATTTCTTAGTGTAATCATTAATTTATTAATTTGAAAAGATACACTTCTTAAAAAGAATGAAATGAAATTATGTTTTTATTTAAATAATATGTAATTGAATAATAACAAAATAAAAAATGAATAAAAAAGATTAAAATAAAAATTATCAAAATAAATTAATACACATTTATTAAAATTATTTAATCCTAATTACTCCTATATATAATCAAAACATGCATTTGGAAGAGGTTAAGTAAAAATATCAGCTAGATGTTATTTGGTATTTCCAAGCACTTAAGATATATCTTTTTATAGAACTTGATATTTTAAAAAATGGTTCCGTGTATCAATATTTTGGTCCAAGAATCACATATAAATTTTTTAGAAATATTAATTGAGCTGGTATTATCACATAAAATAGGTATATTATTAAAATTAAGTCAAATTTCCAATAAGGTGTGTTTCATCCAAAACACATGGGCATAAAATATGCCTGATGATATGTATTATACCTCAATTTTTTATTTGGAAAATAAATGTTGTTTCTTACTAGACCTTGATACTAATGATTTCACTAAAAAGTGAATGGTTCCTAATGTACATTTTCATTGTAATCTATATTCTCCAAATATAGAATCCTGATTTAAAATTAAATTAAAATTAGTGGTTTGTGGATATGGTATAGATAGAAAAATCCTTTTTATATATTTAAAAATATATTTAACTGTAAAAAATGGGATTATTTGTGTTTTACTAAAATCTAGCATATAAGAATACACAAACATTATTTCTAGTCTGTAAGTGGTAATGTACAATAAACTTCAAATCATACCTCTATATAACTTTTTTTAACTGGTTTTAATGTTTTATACATATCAATTTTTACATTAGTACACATGGGAGTTTTGTTAGTCTTTCAATTTTCTAGGCCAATTTTTTTGAACAAATCATTAATTTGTTTACTTTGTTTAAAAAAATTCCATAATATATTTGATAACTTTGAAATCCTAGATACATATTTAATTCTCCCATCATACCCATTTCAAATTATATTTCATTATATTTGGAATATAATTACACAGTTTTTTACTTGTTGATCCGAAAATAACATCACATCATAAATATTTACTTATAGTATATTATAAATAATAGATTTATTATATAGAGTAGTATTTTCAAATCTTATATAAAATCCATTTTTTATTAAAATTATATTTATCATTCATTACAAGATCTAGGTGCATTTATATGGTCGTAATGTGAATTGGTAACATTATAAAATGAATCTAGTTTATAAGGATTTTTAGAACCTAGGGTTGTTAGATGTAAACATCATCTATTAAATATTTATTTAAAATGTTAAATTTTACACCAATTTAATATAATTTAAAATTAATACGACTTGAATAAGCTATCAAGATTTGAATTATATCTAACCTATTAATAGGCGAAAAGGTTTCTACATAGTCTATCTCTTCTTCCTGATTCTATTCTTTTTCTACTATTCAAGCTTTGTTTCTAGTAATGATACCTTGATCATCATATTTATTTCTAATGACCTATTTGGTTCTTTATAATCATATAATTGGATGTTTTGTCTACTAATTCTCAACCTGTATTTCAACTGTATTTATTGACCTCTTGATGATTAGATATTAACCAATTTTAATCTTTAGTTATTCTTATATAGAAATAGGTTTTAATTCTGATAGAAAGGAAAAATATTCCACTATGTATCCTATATTTCATCTTTTGCAAACACGTGTTTCTAGGTTTCCTATAATAGTTTCTAATGGTTGATTATTTAATGTTATAGTATTTAAAGATAAGTCATGTTTAGGTTAATCTATATCATGTTCTTAAAGAATATACTAAATTTGTTTCAAAAAAATTTCATAAGCAGTTATAGGTAAAATAAGCATCATGTTTTCAAAAGAGTTAGTAATTTCACCTATTTAGTGTTTCATTTTATCAAAAGGGCCAGTTTGAAAAAACATCACATGAATTAATTCCTTAAAAATCAATGAACATTTATTAAACACTATATTGGATTTAGGAATAGTAGAATATCACAGAATGATTCCTTCAATATCTTTTGGATTGAATTTACTATGGTTTTCTTTAGAATTTATGCGATACACCTTGCATCAAAATACATTAAAGTACATTATATTATGTTTTATGTTATTCCTAATATTATATGGTCTCTTTTTATTAATTTCTAGTTTTAAAACATTATTATTGATATATAAGGTTATACATATATATTCTACAAAAATATAGGTAGGAAGGCTGTATTCATTGAACACAGTCCTTTCCATTTTTTGATTGATCTTTTTATTCTATCGAAAATTAATTTTTTTGAGGTTATCATGGTGTAGAGTATGTGAGTTTAATACAAATATTTTAGGGAAAAGAAATAAATTAATGATTCTCAAATTATTCACCATGATAACATAATTAGGATATTATTTTAAAATACTTTTCATTTATAATTTTTTTCTAAAATAATCTAAAAAATGTGAATATGTCGAATTTAAAATTTAGAAAATAATCCCAAGTAAATATTAAAAAATCATCACCTAGGATAAAATTATATAACTTTCTAGCCCAAATTTCTACCATAGATAGTCCAAAAAATCTATATTGTTAACTTCAAGTAGTTTATATGTCTCAAAAAAGTTAATTGATTTTATTTATTATTTGTGTTGTTTTAGTAGTTGGCATTCTTCATAAAACATATCATTATAAAATTTAAGACTATTTAAATCATAACCTCAATGCTTCTCAGTTAATTTATATAAATAATATATATTTCGATTTCCTTGTATCATATGCCATACCCATGACTCATTTGTCATATTAGATAAACAATTCAATATTTTTTACATAAGTAATTTAGATCGAAAGTATAAACATTTTCAATTCTGGGTGCTCTAATATTAAGTAGTTTGTATTTAAAAACTAAAGAATTATTTATAGATAAATATACATAAATGAAAACTTCATGAATTTGATAAATACTTACCATGTTGTGATTTCACCCATTTACAAAAATCACTTTGTTGACACATATTTCCTTGGGATCTCTAATGGTTTCATCTCTTAGAATCATTCCTTGATAATTGTCTCCAATTATGACCTAAAATCCATGAATTTTTGTTAGTGTATGGAAACATGATGATTCTACACTCATGTGTTTAGAGGAGCCATTTTCCACATACCATATAGATTTTTGTTTGTGAGGTTTGTTAATGAAAAATCATTTAAACACATGTTTGTTTTTGTGCCCAAATTTTCTTTGGACAAGTTATATCAGCTGGAAATGATCTGGGTATCTAGATCTACATTATTTTTCCAATTTTTTTACTAGATTCATTCATATTTTTAGAAATAAATTCCTATTTATACAACTTGTATATGTAGTTATTAATAATAAATTATTTTAAATACTTTATATCATTTCATGATGGAAGTAGGAGTCATTTTTAAAGCTAGGCACAAAATATTTTGTTATACAATTTTGAATTTTCTCCCTTCCTTTTTATTAAATAATTTTTTCATTTAATTATATTTTTACCAAAAAACACATTTGAATATTTTTATTCTTTAGTTAATATACTATAATCAATTTTAAAAGGATATGCATCCTCATATATTTATTTATTTTAATGTAATGAATAGTACAATTTGATGTAGATGTATTAAAATTTTCATTTAGTTCATGATATAGTTTTAACATTACATATTTTCCATTTAAAATAACATTATGGATATTTTATGGTTACATCTACTTATTTTTTAAAGAATAATATTGTTCATTTAATAGTGAGTATTTGGGAGCGATTTATAATTTGAGTATCTATCAGAGTCAGAGGTAGAAGAGTAATTGGTATATACCCCATCTTCTCCCTTACCCATAAAGCACATATATTCTATGAGATTGTGTGGATCGTTTTATGATATAGAGTTGAGATAGATGTTGGAGTCAGTAGACACACTCCATGAATATTATATGTAATTTTTTTTTCTTTATGATCATAATCAATTTTCCTTTGATATTTCTTTTATGTATTTAGTATTTCATTCTTTATATAGGGTACTCAGGTCTGATATAGAACATTTTCTTACATTCATATTATATTACATCTTTTAATCTTTTCTCATATTTCTTGAAGGAATTCTTGATACCTGTATTTTTCGTTGGGAATTTTCTAAATTTTTTAGCTAACTGAGCTACTTCCATTTAAGAGTTTGAGTAGTCTAATTTTTCTGATATTTTTTTTCATATTATCTTAATTTAATATCATGATTCTAAGACTTTACCTTAAGAGAAGTATTTTACCTTTGGACCATTTTGTGATATTCGTATTTATCTTGAATTTTTTATTCATACATCATCAATATTCCAGTTATTTATTTCTTATTCATTTTTTTATAGGTGATGATTTTTGAATATCTATAGATATTCCATTAAATTTTTATGGAAGCACTTTAAATATGTTCAATGAATTATCATATTGAGTAATTGGATCTCCAAAGTATGTAATATTGTTGAGAATTTCTATAAACCATCAATAAATTTGTGTTATTATCCCTCTAATATACATTACAAAGGTGTTAAGCTTTATTTTTAATGTAGCGTACCTTGTTTTTCTAATCATATGAAACATATGTTTTGTGCCACATTTCATATGTAGTAGGACATTGGGATACTAGATTTAATTCATCATGATGAAGTTAATAGATGATTTCTTTCACTTATTTTTATTTGATATGATATTCATCTTCTATTGCAGCTTCCCATATTTCTTGTTTCTTAGAAATAACACACTATAGTAAAAATTGAGTTTAGCGGCAGTTTTGTGGCAGCGGTTCAAAAAACCTCATCTAAATGTTTTCACCGAAAGATTTTGCGGTGGTTTTTAATAAATAGCCGTGAAAGCCAATTTTTTTTAAAAATCTCGACCCTTCCCTACCCCCATCCTGACCGTTTCCCCCAAACCCTCGCGACCCCCATGCCCTCCCTTCTTCCCCTAACCCCCCTGGTGACCTACAACCCCCAACCGTTCGACGTCCCCATGACCTCTGTCTCCGGTGACCCCGCGACCCGCGACCTCTGTCTCTGGAGACCCCGCAACTAGCGTCTCCGGCAGACCCCGAGACCGGAGACACCGAAAACCCGCGACCCCCCTTCTCCTGGCGACCAGAGGTGCTTAACATAGTCTTGTATATATTCCTACCATCCACTTATTATTTCAGGCTATACGCTAATTGAATTTGTATCATGTTGAAGTTTTTAATATGATTTACAATAAACTTCTCTTCTTACATACTCATTCCGAATGATATCTTTAGTATGAACATTTTATTTATCACCATGGGATTCTCAAACATGTTATCAAAGATCTTCATAAGTTCTGAACTAGTGTAACTTACTAAATATTTTAAATTTATTATGATTGAATTGAGTATAATAGTTTGTGTTAAAGTTGTAAATTCATTTATAAATAATTACTTCAAATTAAATAAGCTCAGGACATGAAATAAACATAAATGTTTTATGTAAAAATTGGACATGTCCTTTGTATTATATCAAATTCAAATTTTATGGTTTGCATGATTTTTTTAATATGAGTTGTTTGAATTATTTAAGATAAATTTTTATAGTACTAAACACAAAACATATTCAAGTGAAAATAACATACATCATTCATTAGTTTTTAAAATAAATTTTAATGAGAACCCCACTATGGAAATCCAAGTGGATGAATTAAAATTGCACAACCTAATGATATAATGAATAACAAAGGTCTCTCCAAATTCAAGGAAATAAGAAACTGATAGAGACCATCTGTCCAGCTGGAGGATAGAATACTCTAATAAGTGGTAGAAGGGTCTTTTAAGGGTGAGTTTGTTAAGTTTTTAGGGGGAAGGTTCTAGACCCCACTTGTGGGTCTAGAGAATCACTATATAAGCAGTACGTGGGGTGAGAAGGGAAAAGGAAGGGAAATTGAGTGTTAGTGCGGCTGTGTAGCTTGGGAGAGTGGACCTGGGGTCCCTCAATTTTTCTTCTTCCTCATCCATCTTTCTTCTTCTTGGTTTCTCTACCATTGTGATCTTCTGTTTGTAATCCTACTGCTAATACTAAGTAGATTCTGTTTGGGTGCGGTGTCTATCATTTGGTTCGACCTACCTACTGCCTCCGCAACAGAGGTGTGCTATTGGTTTCTTCACCTCCGCACACAGCAGAAGCAGACTAAACCAGCCTTTACTCATCCCAGGTGCGCTAAGGTTTCTTCCCTTCTAGCGTCAATCCACATCTGAAGCACACAACGCACAACCGTTTATACTCGGCAGGTGGACCTATTTACCTCTTTAGTTTGCCCATTTCCATCGCTGCATAGCACTTCCTCATGTGGAGGTGTGCTCAGAGGAGTCGGGTGCTGCCCACTCCCGACCAGCCGAGATGTGCGCACACTTCAATGACACACAAGAACTTCTACGGAAAATGTAGATTAACTGCTTCTATGATCAGCTGTTGTTCATCCAGAGGTGCACTGTCAGTTTCCGTTCATCAAAGGTCCCTTCACCTTGCCGGCGTGCTTCCATTTTTTTCGGTGCGCAATTTGGGAGTTGCGGTGATTTTCATCCACTGTGGAGACAGAGCACTCGTGCGCTATCCGAAACATCTCATGCGGTTCGTGCGCTTCCATTCTGTGAGGGTGCGTACTCTCCATCTGTGCTGAACTCTCCTCCGACGTCGACTTCATCGGGCTCGACTGCTGCAGACGACTCACGGAGGAGGCACGCCTGACCGCCGATTTTCTCGTTTTCACCAGCTATAGGAGCAAGGCCCGATTGATAAGGTCACAGACACAAAATAAAAATAAAAAAAGAAAACAAACAGAGGAGGCGCGATGCGCCCAGTTTTTGAAGCAGGAGGCATGACACATGATGTTTCCTAGAGAGGGGAAGGCCACTGGATTTTCTTTTGAAGTAAGGAAAACACTTCAGCTGGAGGCACATTTGGACATCACCGAACAATGCATGGGATAGGTGGAAGCTGTGTTGGAAAATGTGACTTCATCGGTGGGGTGATCGCCATGACGGTTGACTCCATCAGGTAGCGCCAACACTACTGGGTGTAAGAAGTTATAGAGTAGGTGGCATTCTGTAATTATTTCACTACAACTATCTGTCTCTTGGGGAAGAAACCACTTTTGGATAATGAGAAGTTGTACCTGGTCCTGAAGAAGCTACCGGTGCTTGATCAGAGGGATCCTAGGGGCTAGATCACATGAGCAGAATGGTATTCCTCTATCCACTAGACTCCAGAGGCATCAAAGATTATGCTTGCTCGGGTATCTATGGCAGGAGTCGCGTTATACTGGTGTAACATGGTTTTGGAAGTCTACCCAGATGCGTCAGGGTCCATGTTCAAAGATGAATTACTGGAATGATTTTTTGAAATGGAGTTTTAGAATCCTTTTGCGGATCTGGAGATTCCCACGACTGACATGCTGCCATTTGACTCAGCCTTAGTGCCAATCAGAGTTAAACAAACAGGGAAACAAAATCAGAAACCGATAAGTTTGGAGGCATCTTCATCAACTTTGGGATATGAAAAAGAAGAGGAGCATGAGCAACCGATTGCTCCAGCATCCGCGTTGCTTGTGGCATATTCCATAGCGCATGACTCAATGTCAGCGCAAGGGCACGTCATGGGGGATTCATCTGGACTCATGGTGATGGTAGATTCTTCTTTCACCTGTGTCACGAAACATGTGGTGATTGGGGAACTATGTCATCGGGAGGCGAGGACACTCCAGGGGGACGAGCTGGCCATGAAGGTATGTGCTAGGAGGGTGGCAGCACATTCCTCGACCACACTGATAGTCTGGTGATTTTGGTGGGGACCATTAAGAGCTACAAGAAGACCATGACGACTCATGAACCATCTCACCAAAAGGAGAAACATCGCAAACCGTTGATAGACCTTCTGTCATCCAATCATCATCCGAGAAGGACTATATGGGAAATTTCCTAGAAAGTATCTATGCTCGAGCTTCTGAACACACGAAGGGTCTATAGTGCTGAAAGGTCCATCTAAGAGATTGCCTGCGGAATACGTGGAGTCAAGTTACATGGAGCTTGACTGATATGAGAGATTAATTGGTGTGCACGTAGGGCACGAGCACCTTATATGGGACAACAAACGATTGGTCCTCAGTCGACGATATTTCTTGTTCCGACCCAACTCACTAGAGAAGGACGCCGAATATGGAAGATTTCTTTGAATACCTACGTGATCCACCACCTTGAGGACAAGGTGGTTTTTTAGGACGGTGGCAGTGATAGAGACCAGCTATCCCACTAGAGGAAAGAATATTCTAATAAGGGGTAGAAGGGTATTTTGGGGGTGAGTTTGTTAAGTTGTTAGGGGGAAGGTTCTAGACCCCACTTGTGGGGCTGGAGAATCACTATATAAGTAGTACGTGGGGTGAGAAGGGAAAATAGAGGGAAGTTGAGTGTTAGTGCGGCTGTGTAGCTTGGGCGAGTGGACCAGGGCTCCCTCGATTGTTCTTCCTCCTCCTACATCTTTCTTCTTCTTGGTTTCTCTATCATTGTGAGCTTCTGTTTGTAATCCTGCTGCTAATAATAAGAAGTTGATTCTGTTTGGGTGTGGTGTCTATCAGAAACACTATCAAATTCAAAGAGAGAGGTAAATTCAAATAGATAATGAAAATATTGAAAAACATAAAGAGCGATGAAACATGACCAATTTTCATGAACTGACCTAGGCTACCCATAATTCGGGTACCCAAGCTAGCCTGTGATAAGTCTCAAAGGGTGTTATATAAGGGCTAAATATTTCTAGTAATTCCGTTGTACTAATGGTATGAAAATCGTGCATCTTTGGTGCATTCAATGACATCACTTTCAATGGGGTGTTGTTTGAGGCAACATAAATGTGTGATCGACAGTGTTGTGATAAGTGTGTAACCCAATATTCTTACAGCTCCTCAATGAGGTGTTGATGCTGTCTCCTAGAGACCAGACTTGTTCGGTTTGTCTGGGCATGCTAAGTAAGTGGTAAATGTGATCAATGTACCATATTTATAATTTATGCATACTTTATGATCAATGGGCCATCTTTATTATATTATGTTTCTGTAATCTTACACTATCGTATATATGAATCTATTTCTCTATTTAGTAGTAACTATGTGTTTTCAATTTTTATTATTATTGTGTAGGAACATTGTGATATACATGGATAAAAGCTAGATCACATTACCGAGGAACACACCTCAATATGTTAAGGGTTTGAATGAGTTTTATTATTTTGAAATTTCTAATAAATCTATTAAATGGAGAATAAGATGTCCATGTCCTAAATGTAAATTTACAACATGGTTGAAGAGTGATGAAGTTTATGAACATTTAATACTGAATCAATTCCCAGGTCAATATTTGTGTTGGAATTGGCATAGAGAATCGAGCAATACAGAAAGATTGAGAACTGATGTTAATCCAGAGAATGAGGTCCCAAGTTCATCAATAATAGAAAATGAAATGAAAAACCTCATAAATGATGCATTCGACATTGCAAGACACCACTATGAGCATCAAAACATATCAGAACAACCAGAAGAGGGTGCTACAAATTTCAACGTGACAATTGATGTTTTTAAGACTGTAACACAAGCTGATCAAGACTGTAACATATCATTGGATCCTCCTCTTGATTATGTGGAGAAAAATGTAAGGGAAAACTTCAGTGAGGAAAATGCGTTTCATGATTTAGTTGATGATGGAAATCAAGAGTTGTATAGTGGGTGTTTTAAATATTCAAAGCATTCATTTCTACTGAAGTTGTACCATATCAAATGTCTATGTGGAATTACAAATAAGGCAATGTCCATGTTATTGGAATTGGTTCGTGATTCATTTCCTGAAGCAAAAATTCCAGAATCTTTTTATGATATGAAAAAGTTATTAACAAGATTGGTCTGAATTATACAAAAATACATGCGTGTCCCAATGATTTTATGATTTATTGGGGAGAGGATTCAAGTAGAAAGAATTGTAAGAAATGTTATTCTTCTAGATGGTAGTCAAAGGGTGATGTTGGAAGTCTGACTAAACATAATTTCATGGAGAAGAAGAAAAGGAACAAACCTGCAAAAGTTTGGCGTTACTTTCTTTTAAAGCCTCGATTGCAATGATTATTCCTGTCATCAAAAACATCCGAACACATGAAGTGGAATTTTGTAGATAATAACAATGATGGGTTAATGAGACATCCACGAGATTCCCAATTGTGGAGGAAATTTGATTCATTACATCCATATTTCTCAGCTGATCCTAGGAATGTTCAATTGGGATTGGCTACCGATGGATTCTACCCATTTGGGAATTTGAGTACCAGTTATAGCATTTGGTCAGTTGCTTTGATCCCTTACAATCTGCTTCCGTGGATGTGTATGAAACAAAAATATTTTATCATTTCATTGATTATTACTGGAAAAAAATGCCTGGAAATGATATTGATATATACCTACAACCTTTGAATGAAGAATTGTAGGAGTTATGGAGCAATGGTGTTGAAACATTTGATGTTTCTTCTAAAATAATGTTCAAAATGCATGCTGATTTAATGTGCACCATTAGTGATTTCCCTCGGCTTGGGAATTTATCTGGTAGGAAGAATTATACGGGTTTGGATTGTCTCATTTGTTACTTTGATTTTGAGCCCAAATGGCTACCTCACAGTAGAAAATGGTGCTTCTTGTTCCATCAAAGATGTCTTGATGCATCTCATAGATTTCGTCTGAACAAATCAAAATTTAATGGTTCCATTGATCGTAGACCACCTCCAAAGTTGTTAACCGGTTCTGAAATATTGAAACAACTTGAAAATGTTGAAACAAAATTTGGGAAGGTTCATCATTTGAATGATAGTGGAAAATGAGTCCGAAGTGCATTGTCAAGTGAAATCAGAATGCAACAATAAATGAAAAAAAGTATATTCTTAAAATATTCGTATTTGGAATTTAATTTTTTGTGCCACAAACTTGATGTGATGCATATTGAGAAGAATGTATGTGATAATTTGATTTTCACATTACATAATGAGCATGGAAAGTTGAAGGATCATCTCAATGCTCGCAAAGACTTACAAGTAATGAACATAAAACTTGATCTCTGGCCAGATGAGAATGAAAAGTATGCTCCGACCATTTTTCCAATGAAAAATAGGGATAAAGATACGTTCCTTTGAATTTTATAGAATGTGAAGGTATCTGATGGGTATTTGAGTAACATCTCGAGGTGTGTTTACTTGAAGAATCGTAAGTTATATTGATTGAAAAGTCACGATTCACATATTTTGTTATAATAGTTACTACCATTGATATTTCATACATTATTACCTGAAAACGTTACTGCTGGTGTACTCCAATTATCCACATTTTTTAGGCAATTATGTGAGAAATATCTACATCCATTTCAGCTTGACAGCCTCCAGGAGTGGTTTGTATTGACCCTTTGTGCAATGGAGATGATATTTACTCCATTGTTTTTTACTGTCATGATACATTTAACTGTGAATTTGGTTGAAGAAGCTAAATTAGGAGGCCCCTTTCATTATCGATGGATGTATCCAATTGAGAGGTATTTTATTTATATGTTTCCAGTTAAGTAAACAATTTTTGGAATTTAAATAAATGAATAATATTATTATTTTATTTCATAGATATCTTGGGCATTTGAAAGAATACGTGAGAAATAAAGCTCAACCAAAAGGCTATATTGCTGAAGGCTATTTGGATGAGGAGTGTCTCACCTTTTGTTCCATATATTTGGATGATATTGAGACAAGATTTAATCAAGTTGGACGTGTTGATGACACATCAAATCAATCTCAAAATGCATTAGAAATCAAAAATATTTCCTGCTATTGGTCAATCAGTTGGAAGGACCTCATATGTGACATTGAAAGAATTGGAATTATTATAGGCACATAGATATGTGCTGTTGAATAGTGAAATTGTAGATCCATTTATTGAAGAGTTGAGGATACAAACAAAGAGATGAATGAGAGGCCAAACACAAAATGAGAAAGATATAATGAAAGCTGTGAATAAAGAGGTGGTATAATGGTTTGCACGACGTGTAAGTTTATATATATTGCAATAAATACGAATATTAGTTTGACACATAAAATTTGTAAATCTATTAAATTATATTTATTTTTTCAAATAATGAATACTTATACTCGAGTAGACTTGTCAGAATATTTGAAGTTTCTTACTAGAGGTCCTATAAAACAAGCTAGAATGTTTGACTCTTATAATGTGAATGACTTTAGATTTCATACAGTCAATCGAGAAGTGGGTTTGAAAACACATAATAGTGGTATATTTACATTTTCTGAAGTGGGATACTATGGAAAGCTACATGATATTATTTAATTAAACTACCATGGGCATTTTTCTATTGTTTTATTCGAATGAAAATGGGTCGATATTATCAGAGGTGTTAAAAGAGATTCTTATTAATTTACTTCTGTAAACTTCTCTCGCTTGATGGATGTTGGTGATCGTGAACTGCATGATCCATATATATTAGCATTGAAATAAAAAAATGGTATATTATGTGAATGATGTTGTGGATGTAGGGTGGAGTGTAGTTACTCATGTAATACAAAGAGATTTGTATGATATGGGTGATGAAGTGGAAGATTTGACCTCTGCAATTTAATTTCATCAACAACAGGAAGCAGAATTATTTTCCCATCATGATATTGAAAATATTATTCTAGAAAGGATGAATGAATTGGATGAATCAATGGAGCAGGAAACTGACATGATTGATGGGGAAAATGATTGTATGTACAATTATTTATTCATTCAGAAACCACTTGTTTCATTTCTGCAGTCATTCATTAACATTGTTATATATATTTTGTTAGTTAGTACTGGGAATCTATTATCATTTTTAATTTTTTTTCTGCATAAAATTTTTAAAATATATATTATGAACTTAATTTTATTTTATTAAATGACTAGAATGCCAAGGAGGAAGTGGTACACTATTTCATATAGTTCTGTGATAGATGATGATCCGTCTATCCCCACGGCATCTGAGGCACCAACTACCTACAACCCTGAAGCATCTCCTCCTACACCATCATTGACACCATCTGTGGATGTCCCATTAGAGGATGATTCATCGAATCCCCCTACAGGAGCCTTAGTAGTGGGGCAGCAACACGCCCCTTCCAGTTCATCACGGACATTCTGGAGGGTCACAGTCATAGGTACAAATTTTAATTAAATAAATTTATTCCATTTTGTTTATACTATTTGTTTTCTCATTGCAGATGAAAAAATGACACCGCGGAAAAACACATAAAAAGTTCAGATGTTTGGAACATGAATGGAGAGAAGATAGCCATGCCATTTGATTCTTATGGGGTCTCGACAGATGATGATGTGGGGTTACTTGGCCAGATTATAGGTCAGCTAGCAGTGAAGCCCATTTTCTTACCTATTTCATATGATGATTGGAGGCATATGCATCCAAAATAGAAAAATAATGTTTTTGATTCTCAGATAAAGGTAATTTTATTACGTTATGGTTTAATTGAATTTCATGTTACTAATATGTTCAAAATGAATTTCTATATACAGATGTTCTTCCACTTTACCGTTGCTGATGTGATAGCACAGAAGTGGACATTGAAAAATCTTGGTAAAAAATGGAAAGATTTCAAATGGAGGTTGTGGTGTGATTACAACGATAATTCGTTGACTGTGCAGCAAATGTATGAGAAGCTACCCAGTGGGGTACCGAAAGAATAGTGGAATGTTTTTGTTGATAGACAACGTGATGAGAAGCAGATGCTATTGAAATATATATTATTATATTATCCCCATATTACATTTATAAATATATATGAAGAGGAGATAAAATTGGATAAATTACTGTTAAATTAAATTTTATTTATTTTAGGATCTCTCAAGACAGAATGCATCAAACCGGGCAAAGCACGTCATCCCACACACTGTAGGATCAAAAGTCTTTTCTAGAAGCCGAATGTCATTGGTAATATTTTAATTAGTTTAAATATTTATAAGACAATATTATCTAGTTAACATATTGAATTACATATTTATCTTTATTTAATGCAGTCATAGAGTTTAGGGCATGGAGCATCCAGAACTGAACTGTGGCTGGATGTTCACAAAAAAACAGATGGAAGTTATGTTAATGAGCCTTCCAAAGAAGCTGGGGTATGAATTCAATTTTTTATTATAATAACTTATTATCAGTTTTACTATGTTAATAAATATTGATATTTGATTTATAGGTAAAAATTAAAGAAATATGGGATGCCAATCCTGGGTAGTCCTACTCAGTCTCCCAGGATGACCCAGTTGCTAAAGTACTTGGGAAGGAGAATCCTGGTAGAGTGTGCGGGATGGGTTTGGGACCCGTACCATCTGAGTTTTTTAGCAGGCCACCGGGGATGGCAGCTACATCTACTCCTGGATTTAGTCAGCCCATACCCAAAGATTCTCAGAAAGAGATTGTTTCTCTATGAAACACAGTTCACCAGAAGGGGGATCAGATATCTGCTTTGCAGAAAGATTTGATTGAAATATGTTAGTATATGAGTAGATATGCCCTCGGTGGTAGTGCATCGACTAGTGGTGAGCAGGTAAATCACAAAAAATCAAAATCATTTAGTTTGAAAACTTTTATTGGTTTTAAGTTTAATTATAAATATGCATCAATATTTAATTTTCAATATAATGTTCTTACAGGTGGTAGTAGGTAGTGGAGATGGAGGTGGAGAGGGTGATGATGCATCATCAAACCATGAGTAGTAGTATTGTTGATGTGTTGAAATAATAATAGAACAATTGGTTTGTATATATAACATGTATGGCACATAGTTGCCACAAAAAATTTCCATGTCCTAATATTTTCTTGATTTAGTATGTTTCCTTCTATGATTTTTTTTGATTTATGATGTTTCATTTTATATGTTGATTTCTCGAGTGTGGTATAAATCATTCCATTTAGGCCTGTGTTTGAATTGGTAGTCAATATTTTGGATGACTAAAGATTGATCCTTTTGTTATTTTATTCTGGTTATATAAATTGGAACCTAGTAGGCAGTATAGAGACCAAACATAAGAGGATGATGGGAATGTGGTTTAGCCTAGTCATGTGATACGAATCATATACTCACCAATAAAAGTAGTTGGAAACAAAAATGGTGAACCTAACATGGAACCTTAAACAAAATTCATGTGTCACCCACATGTTAGGCTCCTTTCTCTCTCTCAAAATATGAAATGTGGACAAACATAGATCCGATACAATTGATTATACATGTGTTTATTTATTTCTATGACGATTTCAGGAGGATTTCTTGTAACTATTTCTCATAAGTATTTTGGCACTTTCAACTGGAACACCCTTTGATCCAAATGACATTTTACTACTTTAAGAATACATATGCTGCGACTACATCACAAGTTGGATCCTCATTTAAAACAAGGGATCTATTATCAACCTTAAACCCTCAACATTGGGTCTCAAATTCACTGGTTTGGGAGTCACACCTAAATGGTACCTTTCCATCTTCAGAGGAAGATAATAAATCCATTCATTTCAATTTTCCCTACTAGGTGTCTACTCGACAGTGACTAGTGGAACATAATTTGTTGTAAATAGTTTCCATCTCAAAACATTTCATAGTCATATCCATGGAAGGAAATAACATGTTCCTCCCATATCTGGGTAGGTTGATCAAGAGGTCAGTGATGGAATCATCTAGATAGAATAAGGTACCCTCCAAAGGGATCCTTCTAGCATTCACCATCACCAATGCTACAAAGCAATAAAACCTTTATATGATGTGTGTGTTTACCTCGGGAGTATGACCTAAGTCTTCTAAACCTAGGTAGTCAGAAAAACCCACTGAGGGTATTGAACAATCAACCATGAACATGGCCCTACATCTATACCATCCAAAGAATCCCACTAACTAAATATGGTGGAAAACTATGAGCAAGAGGACACATTTTCCCACATTTACTAAGCTTGTCGGTAAAATCTGGTATTATTCAAAGAAATCACCAAGAATATTTTCGTAAAAATTATAGGGAATAATCATATCCTTTCCCACTGACTTGATTAACATCGGTATATACCTATATGAAATGGTGGAAAATATCAGGCCCATACACATTCTCCAACAATAGAATAAGAAAATATGTATCTTTTGGTCACTAAAGTCACCTAGAATATTCTAAAAATGGTTAAAGGGAAGACACACAACTATTCTACCATAATTTGGGTGACTCATTAACACAATATTATGAGATTTAGAGAAGATACACATCTTTTCTCCCATTCAAGAGGGTCATGGGACAAATCCCATGTTATATGGACAACAAGATTGGGACCATACCCCCGTTCCAACTAAAGGTCACCAGTCTACCCCGGTGGGCACTACAGGGTATGAACATATCCCAACCGAAATTCCATAGACCTATCATAAAATTATCATAGTGACATGAGAGATAATCAAACAAGATTAAGTATATGTAAGATGATATCCATAGAAAGCAACCTCTATCACCCACAAGAGAGAATCCAAAATGAAGCAACCCCAAAGGTGATTGGAAAATGAATATATGGTCTATGATCTTGATCTACTTCATATTGGTGTTCTTGAACCCTCATATGTTTATCTATGGATGATCCAGATCCTAATCCTTTGTTACCAAATTACAAAAATAGTAGTTTCAGTTGTGAAGGTCCTCTTATCTACTTTTCTGCCAGTAGCTATGAAGGTCCTCCCCATACACCCTTCCATGAAGGATCACTTAATTCTTAGAATATGATTGATTATGAGATTAAATATCCTGATCAGCACCAAAAATATGCTATAAATGTCTGGATGATCAGAAAACAAGGATTTATTACCCTTAATATCATCCACACAAATGGTCTTCTCCAGGGTACACATTGTAGGAATTCTCCATATGGCATGAATTCAAGTTGTTATTGTAGTACTCCCCATGATGAAAATAATTATGAAGGTCATCTCTACATTGAAAGTTTACTTCATCAAGGAGGTCCTCTCCTTGTTGGATTGATAATGAGAAAGACCTCCTATCACAATTCACTTGGGAAAATGAGGTTAGTCATGCCTGATGCCTCAATATTGTCAACTGACATCCTTTCTCAATATGAGGACAACCCAAGAGAATGGTAATTATCCAAACCACACTTGGACCACTTTCCTTCCAATATAATATTTTAATCCACTTATAATCCCATTTTATAAAATAAATAAGTGGGGAAACAACCACTTTGGTCAGACCAGGTTGAGGAGTCTCTTGAAAAATATAAATAACCATTTTTCTAAAGACAATATACTAGTCATGTTATAGCCATTATCCACTCCACAATATAACATTCCATAGGTGTTTTGGAATATTTTGTGCATGAAATCTAGCTAATTATATGGCCCAATATTCATCACTTAAAAACAAAAGTATTTACAATTACTGAGATATCAACAAGGACCTTACAATTACTGAGATATAAACAAGGACCTTATTATGCCAAAAAGGCCCAACGTACAGTGTATCCAGTTGAATGAAGAGGTTATAAGATTTTGGGTCATATCTTTCACATCTTCAAAATTTTTCCACCAGTTCCTCCTAGGGGATAAGATCTTTACATATTACACATTATTATGTGGGTCCTCTTAATTTTTAGTTGGGTTGAAGCTATAATACCACATACTGCTAAGGCCAAGGTGGTAGTCGACATAGTTGACACTAGACTCAGGAATTAATGTGAATGAAATGTGATCCCACTCAGAATAGTTAGGTTGTAGCATAGATTCATGGTAAGGGAAAACTAAATGACGTTCAACATATGATAGGGAGCATAATTCAAATTCATCTATTGTTTGAGGTACTAATCTAGTAACCTTTACTATAGATTCTACATTATTTGACATAAGTGCATCATACAATGTTATATTTGATACATTTATAGAGATTATGGTCCTTGATATAGTGTATTTATTTTTCATTAAGAATCTGTAAACCTCATTGGTTATTCGATCAATGATTGTTCACCGATGGAATTATTTTCCCCATCAGATAGGTAAATGTTTTCTTATATAGAATTCATTCTTTCCCATTATGTAACTATATGATGTAATTATTGGAATGGATTTCATGCTTCACTATAGATCCATTATTGATTATTATCAGTATAGAATTATGGTTGATTGTTTGTTTGATGTATCATGTTTCATCATGTTGGGGATACCAAGTTAGAAATAAAATTTTATTTGTTTGTATGATGTCTCCTGTTCCATTTTCTGGTTGATTTGTTTTTCAGGATAGTGGGGCAGTAGAAGAAAAACTTTATTTTTTTTGTCAGCATTTCGTGGCAGTTATAACCACCTCTAATGCTTTACTGGTAAACAATTAGCGGCGATAAAAACCAATGCGAAATGTAATCGATTTATATTTAGTGGCGGTTATAACCACCACTACTTAGCAGCATTTTTCACCGCCACGACAGAGATGCATCAAATGCATGAATATCACAGTGGTTAAAAACACCGCGAATAAAAAAATATCCAACACCCGTCAAACCGCCGCTAAAGTGACAAAAACCGCTGTGAAATGAGGCACCTACGACGCTTCCCTTAAACCACTACGAAATAGAAAAACCACCGCTAATAGATTTCCGATGCCCAGTTTAGCGGCGGTTTTTGTAAAACACCGCCAAACCATATAGTGGCGGTTTAAACCACTTCTATATGAAAAAAACCACTGCTAATAGCCAGTTTTGTTGTAGTGACATAAAGAGTGACAATCTTCGAATAAAAATTGAATCCAAGATTCTTCATATATATAGTCATATGTGATTTCAAACATCTATAGTTATAATGAATAATATATAGAGGATAAATCCTATACATATCATCCATTTGATCATCCATTAACATATAATTTTTATATACCATATTACATTATGTTTTTTATAGAATTATCCAAAAATAAAACATTTGACACCAATTTTTAGGTCAGAATAATACAAAGATACAAAAGAAATGGTGAAATATTTCTTTTCGATAATCATGATAGATTCTGGCATATAAATCTCATTTTGATTTACATCGATATGTAGTTCACTCTTTTGTGATCAATATGACCATCAGATAAGTAGTAAAGAAGAAAACATATATTTGTTTGGGGAACAAAGATCCACTAGTCCACTCCACCAACACTCCCCCTTCAAGCTTGGTGATTTTAACTAGAAATTTCCACTTATCAAAATACATTTAAATAAAAATTGAGTGCAGGAAGTTGAAACCTTTATAAAAAGGCTAAACAGAGCATTTTGATTCGTTTACAAGGAACTGGTTTATCCAAATATTTGAGTTAGAAGCTGACAAATTACCGTATTGATTGTGGCCTGTTGAAACTCTAATATATGAAAAGATTTTTATTTTATGATTTATCGGTTGATCTTTTCATTTATAGAAACAACTAATAGAATATGGACCTTATTCTTTGAAGATAAATGTATCCATGTAAGAATAGACTTGAATAGATCTTGATTTTGAATGTTCTTTAATAAGAATAAGAGCAATCAAATAGTATTACTAAAAATAGTATGATGCTAAAGTATTTATATTATTATACTATAGCCTATTCAAAAAATAAAAGAGTCGATTGATCTTCGATACATTTATATATTCAAAAGATATTCACAAGAGTGAATTCATATATCACATGTATCTTAAATATCATTTAGCAAGATCGAAAATATTATATCCATATATATAGAACACACATCTTTCATTCTATTTATAAGAGCCAAGAATGTTTCCAGATAGATCCTAATTATTAAAATTTAAGTCATTCAAAATAGTCATAACGTCCCTTAGAAATCAGAATGATTTACATCGATGAACAGAATATTTAATTCTATAAAAAAGAGCCTTTGAATTGGCCATAAAATTTCATTGAAAATATATTTACGCCCATCAATATCATTGCATAAATATTTTACAATATCATGAATTAAAAACATTGTCATTGAATAGTAAAATGTAGGGTTCCTTAACATGATGAAAAAATAACAAACATACGGTTGAAAACATAGGGTTGAACATAAAATTAGGGTTGATATACCACAATTTTGTTTCTTTAAATGTATAGTTTATTTAAAACATAGGGTTGATTAACCATAAATTCTCTTTTTCCAAACATAGGGTTCTATCCAAACGTATGGTTGACTATGAATACATTCCCTTTTCTCAAACATAGGGTTCCATCCAAGTATAGGGTTTATTCTGTACAATAAGATTACTAACATAGGGTGTGAATAGTGTTTCTAGAAAATTCTAAAATATGGTCCTAATACTTTATAAAACATTCCTTGTGGATCTATGACATGAATACAATTCGAGAATACAAATTTTATAGAATATTAATTTCCTAAAATTCACTTAATGTAGAACTCACAATAAAATAATTTAGGGTATTTGTGAGTATCAAAATCAATTATATATATATTTTATTGTTGAGTCAAATCATTTCCAATATATATATATGAGTGATTATCATAGATATAAAATATTAAATTTTTGAATCATTAAAGTACATGAATTTTTTTTTGTTAATTACTTCATGTGTTTTATTGTTTTTCATATGGAATCATGTGTACCATAATAATTTGTTCAATATCTTCTTCATACGATGGGTTTTCTATCTAAATCTATTTTTAATTTTAAAAGAAAATTCTATTGAATAACATGGGTTTGTAAAAGGTATTAACCAAATAAAATTGTAACTACGATGGTCTTAATGACAATATACGTATTTTTTTATGGACAACACACATACCTATTTTATTATATTTTCTATAAATATTGAATTAAATTCAATAAATATATTATGAATTGTATTTTTGTATTAATTTATTATATATTTTTTATTTACTAGAATTTTATTACCCAAATGATAAATTTGAAATTCTTTGAAAATACTATTTCCAATCCATTATATATTTTTTATAAATTCCTTGGATATTATTTAACATATTCTCATGGATGATTTTATTAGTATTCAAATTTTAATAGGACATTATTTCTATATAAGAGAGTATCCAATATTTTTTGGTGTTTTTTACCATGAGTATTTCAAATTTTTTAAATAATTATTTATTATTTGAAACAAGTGGGGCATTGTAATTTTTGTTTGATAGTTGATATAAATCTTTTTGGAATACAATCCCTATGTGGGATATAACTTTTAATCTATATGATCATATTTTTATATTCATTCATTTAATATTTTTATTAATCATTCTAGTTTCTTATTATTTTTTCTCTTATAGTGGATATTTACATATTTTATTATCTTTTAGTCAGTTGTAATTTCTTTTGATTATGTTACTAAAATCGTTAAAATGATTAGTATTATATGAGAATAATCTAATAACAAATATTTATTCTTAGTAAATTTCGATTAAATATTTTTGATTTTATCTTATGGATTCAAAAATAATATTGATATTATTTGTTTTATTTTCTTGATTGCGTATAATCGTCACTGTGAAAATAATTAATTTTTTAAAATAGGTATAGTTGTTTAATTTTGGTTTATTCAATAATATTTTAATACTTTGATCTATTATAAGAATATGTATAATTTTTTAGTTCATTGTTTTTTAAATATTAAAAAGTGGTAATATTATTGAGATTCTCCATGCCACTTTTTGTGTTTTTATAATTATAATCAATCACTTCATGTGTTATGTTTTTTTAATGTACCTCTCTGTTAGGTTAGAACTTGTACTAATTATATAAAAGTATCTATTTTATAAGTAATTAATATAATATAATATACATTTTCATGTTTTTTTCATGATTATGTTTTCAAATTATTCTATTTAATATTCCATATTGAGATTGATTCAAGATTTTTGTTTTGGAATTATAATTTTGTGTAGATGAATTTTACATAATCAATTTATTTTATGGTTTGAGTTTTTTGGAATTAGATATATTATGTATCATTAAAATTCACATATAAATATGTTATGTATCATATAATCAAAAAAATATATTACATAGGAATTTTCATGGTAGACATCATTAAGACTAAACATATTGCATATTTAATATTCCGTATCTAATATCATACATATTAAAATTCCCATTAAATTATATCATCCTATGTATTATTTAAAAAAAATACTTATTTTGACTCCAAATTTTTTCACAATTAATCAATTTTATTTATTAAGTTTATCTATTTCATAATATTATATAGTTTTTATATCATATGAAAAAATATAATATGTTTTTGAAATCATAAAAAAATAAATTTCTTCTAAAATATATATCTTACAAAAATGGATTATCTTATAAAACTAGAAGCTTATTATGAAAATGACGTACCTTATGAAATAAATGATATAACTTATAGACATTTTGTGATATATTTTTTAGTAATGTTATTATATTATTTTTTTTGTGATGAATTATGATTTTGGAAAACCTGAAGAATAATTATGTTTTATCAATTTATTTTAAAATTATTTTAATCTATATTTTTTTTACATCATGTTGCTAAATTTTTTTGATGCGTATTATAAATCATTGAAAATATATATATTACTCTTTTTTATGAATATAACTATCCTTATGAAATTTATTTTACACAATATTGTCTAATTTTTTTATGCATATGAATTCTAAACATCTTTTTATAAATTGGAGTTTGTTTAAAATTTTTCAAGTGTCAAATAAACGATATGAAATTTTAATAAACCTCAAATCATTTAATGATCCTTATGATATTATAATATAATTATTAGGAACATGAAAAATAAACATTACAAAATCATATATGAACAATATGAATATTTTTACATTGTCAGGAAATCATTTTTATTTTATTATTATCATTTACCATTATTTAAAGGAAATATTTATAGTTTTTTATTTATTTTATGTGATTTTGAAATAAGGGATATTTTATGATAATATAGAAGTGTTTCAAATAATATTATAGTTCACCCATGAAGAACACATTAAGACATAGATTATTGTTTTATTTTTGTACATAAATGATCATGTTTTGCATTATTTTGTTCAAAAAAAAAAATAATACCACTAGACTCTGATATTTGATAATTGTTTTAAAAGAAAAAAAAAATATTAACCTCATTTAGGAAACCTTGACTAATCAGATTATTTGATGTTCGAATAAGAATATAAGAATCCTTGAGGTTTAAATAGTTCGTTAATTCATCTTTAAAGAGAAGGTGAATTATATATTCATGGAATCATGATTCCATTACATTAGTATTTATAAAATGAATCCATGATAAATTATTTACATACCACTACTTTGGATTTCGAAGGATATATAGGATAACCCAAATCCTCAATACTATTTTTTAATTCTAAATGGCTGATGTTTCTTGTCCCTACACTAAAATTCCCTATTAATTATTCCAGGGATTAACTATTCCAATTTTATATGTTTTATATTGATAGGTTTTAAAATTATTTTATCAAGTTTTACTAAAAACTCACACACAATTAAGGATATATTAAAAGTAAATTCCTATATTTTTCTATCATTATCATCAAAGTATGATTAAATAGATGTGGAATACACATGTGAAATTATGGTTTATATATATTCTAATAAAATGAAAAATGCAAGGGGTACAAATTTGAAATACTAGGATGGGTATGATTATATTAAAATATTACGTTATATTATATATATATAATAGAAAAGGGATAGGGGTTTGATCTTCCATGTTGAAAAAGGTTGTTCTAAATAGTTTCAACTCACCTTCAAATGTGATATAAATTTTTTAGTGGGTTTAATTTTTCTCTAGGATAGCGATGTTTGAAGAATATATATAAGATCACATTGATTTGATCTACTACAATAATTCTTATTCTATATATTTTACATTTTATTCATACACTCTTCATTAACTCACTATAATTATTAAGGATTTATAAAGCACTTTTATTTAATTTTCTACCAAATCCTGCATTAAATCTTGAAGATTCAAATTTTATAAAGACGAAAAATCCAACCCCTATTATAATTTTCATCACCATCTTGAGACCAATAATTATAACCTTTATAGATAACAATATATTTTTCAACATTATATATATTCTATAAAAAAATCAAAATTTTATCAAAGTTAGTACAATTCTTGAGGATAATACATAATAGAAAAAAACATTAGAAAAAGTGACATCAATCATGTTTCAATCAAAAAGTGATTATCCAGTCACAATAATAAAAATAATCACTGGAAAATTATTAAACATAACAAAAAAAACACATTTTATATACTATATTATAGTAGTATATAATGAGAGAGAGGAAAAAAAATATTAATCTCATCATATTAGAGATTCGAAGAACTAAGTCCATATGAAATCACATCATACCATAATTATTTATCATAATAATATAAAGGTAAAATAAATCACTAAATGAATTTGAATACGTCTCTCTGAGACTTATACATTTTTTTCTGAAATTTATGTATAATCATCAAATCATCAACAGTCATGTCATATCACATTAACTATCTCAATATTTCTACATCATATTTTATTTCCCTATATTGTTCCCCAATGTTTCCTCACCACTAAAAATCATGAATAACATAATTATTTCATCATATCATATTTAATAAAAAATCAATATAATTCATAGTAATTATTTTCAATATTATGAGTTACAATGGGGTATAAATTATGTATAATAGTCAATATAATAATTATTACACTATACGTGGACATAATCATGAATAAAACTACTTTTATTAATTTGATCATCTAAAGGGATTTAAACAAATCAAAAAAAGAACCCTTCTGATATAGATGAAAAATTTTACACACACATACCCCTTAATTTTTTATGGTATGTATATCTTTAAATATAATTGATGTATTTGATAGATTTCATTAAATGTAAAATTGAGTTAAAATAAACCAGGATACACTAATAATATAATATTATTAAATGTAATAGTTTTGAAAAACACTTTGTATTGGTGAGTTTGAATGGGAGAAAGTAAATTATGAAATAGTATTTTTATACATGGATAAAATGAATTAATTTGTTATACATTTCTTATAAATGATGATAAATGAATTTGAATGGAAAAATAGAGATGTTTTTGTTAATATATTTATTTTAAACATACATTCATTATCAATTAAATTAATAAATCTTGATGAATTATTTTAATGAAATGTGTAGATAATTTAATAAATAAAATACTTTAATATTCATGCAATGATTTATACTAGGCATGAAATATATATAAATATATATTTTTATATAAACATGAATATTTAAAAACTGCTTTATTTCATTTTGGTCACTAATTTTAATTTGAATTACTACCCCATATTGATATTATTCTGATGAAATATTTTTTATATATGGAATAACACATTCTAAATTTTTTAATTATTTTAATTTCATTTTTTCATTTTGAATAGTAATAGAGGTAAAATTTCACTATAATGGTAAATGATAAAAATTTTAATGAGTGAAGAAACATAATTGAAAAGAGTTAAAATGACATAATTATTTCTATAAATCATACTAGTTAGTTGTATTTGGAATAAAAAATATATTATTTTATAATTTTAATCATTTTTCAACTTTCATTTGAATATTAACTTTTTGTATTTTTATTTTCAATGTATTTATAAGAGTGTCACTCCCCGCACATATAAAAGGGTATATCCTCGTGTATCTTATTCATAATACATGATCTATTTATCTCAAAAAATATATATCCAAATACTCTTCAAAAAATATTTTTCATGGATTTCAGTTTCTGTTCTTCCCAAAAGAGCATCCATGAATCCTTTAGGTGATTCTCAAAGGAGGATAACTAAAGAATATGTATGTGTTATTGATGATATTTTTCATTTTTCTTATTATTAAACCTACCAAATTGATATACAACCATATTAATATGATGGAATAATAATATTTAATATAATTATATGTTTTTAATTTAATTTTATTACCATATCATTACTCCTTCCCATAAATTGGAAAATGATATCGTTACCCATGTATATGCTTCAACTACCACCTCAATGAAGAAAAATTAAATATTTTTCATTTAATCCTTATAATTATGGTCATAATGATATATTTAATGATTATATATAATATTTATTATATTATAATGATTTTTTTTGGTGAATTGTTTTTTAAAATTCATTCTTTCCATCAATATCATTGTGTAACAATCACTCATGCATACGTATAGACTGATGTCTCCCTAAAGTGATGTAAAAGATTTTTCATCACAATTTTATATGAATTGTTATAAAACTGTATAAAATAAATAATTTTGATATATAATGTAATTACTAATATTATTGAGATAGTGATACCTTGACCAATGTAGAAGGACTCAGAACATCAAAATGGAACATCCTAAGAAAACATCTGGGTTTTTATAGGAATGTTGATTTCAATAAATAATTTTCTATTAAAGAATTAATAAAAAATATAGATTAATGATAAATAGAATCTTATATATGATTATGTTACATGAATGTATTATTAAAGAGTATATATTTGTTATATAGGATGTAATAATTCATATGAATAAATTCATGAATTAAGGTAAGGGTTTATGTATGGCCCCCTTCTCTCCCAGATAGCTCTCCCGAGCGCGCTTCTCCATATAAGGTTTCCCCCTGGCGAGGGACCGACCACTTCTGGAATCTTTTCCTTTCTTCTCTCACCTTCTCAGATTGATTTTCTCCCTCAGTGACATGGTTTTCTTCCAGGGATTCTCTCTTCGTGCATTTTGGCACTTTTTAGACCTTATATTCTCTCTTATTCTCTCTTCCCGTCCGTCCTGGTCGGGTTTTCTATCTCTCCGTGTTCTTGGATCACTGTCAAGGCCTTTTTCATCTCAGTCTCTAATATTTCTCCCAGATCTATTCCACCGGAATCCATATCAGTCAGATGCAGTGGATCTCGTGGGGGTTTTGGGATGTGTTGGTTGAGTGTTCATTGGTTTCCAAGGAGCCACGATTCGTGTTGTTTCTCTTATGCCTTAGGGTTTCGGTTTTCTTCATTGGTTGTGCTTAGAGCCTTTTTTTATGGGTTGGTATTTTGATCCTGGTGGTGTTTTCCGATCGCGATTGATGTTCAGACCTGTGAAGTTCGGATTTGGTCATGGTTTTCATCCTCGTCGACATCAGAAGATTTTGGTGATTGTGTTCCCGCTCGACAGTGACCGCTCTTACTCTGCTCTTGCTCTTTGATTCCACCAATCTCTTCCTAGTCGGATTTTCATGGTGGATGTCATGGTGTCATGGGAGGTGAGTTAGAGTGGTCGACGGAGTTCTAGGAAGTTTTTGTGCTCGGTGATGTGTTTTTTTGCTACTGGTTTTGTTAATGGATTGTCTGTTATGGTGTGGTTATCTGTGACAATGATGATGGTGTTTTTTTTGGATTTTTTGTTTGAAATTCTATGTTTGTGAGTTTCTTCATCTGGTGGTTCTTGTGGCGTTGATCGAAATACTGTTTGGAGGTTCTTCAATGGTGGTGTTGGTTTCCGGTGTCTGCTCTCACCGACGGCATGATGTGGCTATGAGGATCAATTCGGGTCAGGGTACGTGACATGAGGTGACTCGTTAACCAAGGAGGTGATGATGGCTTCCCTTTTTCATTTTAAATTTTCCTCACTCAGTGGTAATGGGGATGTCACTAACCATCCATGATCATAGTTTTTGTTTGAATTTGACTCCTTGTTCTCTTTTGAAAAGTTTAATATCTTGAAATCTGTTAGGTTACCACTCAGCCTATAGTGGATTTTGAAAATACAAAAAAAGGGATTTGGATGAGGTAATGGTTTATGTTACACTGTCATATCTTTTCAGGATTGTGCATGATAAATTTATGTTAATGTATATTAAAAGTGTTATTACACTTAAAACCATATCTATTTTATTCCCCTCTAATTATTCCTTTAATTTTTAGTTATTATCTTCATTTTCATCACTTTGGTTCTTAAAATGTTTAAGTAAAATAACCCTTATTTTATCTATGGATGATGAATTTTTTATGCCACATACCTGCTATTTAAAATTTTATAAATAAATATATTTTCTATTATGAAATTAATATTTAAATTTATTTTTATTAAATTTTAATTTCGTTTCAATGTTTTAAAAATAAATTTGACAATGTTTTTGGAATTAATTATTTATTTTTTTTACAAAAAAAGATGAAGGAATATTTTTTTAATCATTGATCACAGGAATATGTTTTATAATCTTCTCAAAAATTATTTTATTTTATGTTTTAATTATATTTTTATATCTTTTTTCACATAAGAAAATTTTTTCAATAATCATGTAAATTTTATTTTTAAAAGATACAAAATAATGTTTTATTTTTCATGTTTTAAAATAACTCTTCATATACACTTTGAAATTTAGTATTCATTTCTATATACAACTTTTTAGAAGTATTATTGTTAAATGAGAATATGATATTACAATATCATGAACTTTAATTATATTTATGGATTCTTATGATGATATTTTAAGGATGATTCTATGAAACTCCATTCTTTTCTATGGGATAATTATGAAATGATGAAATAAGGACAATTTCTCTATACCATCCAATTAATTTTTTAAAGGGATATGATATTGAGATGATGAAATATATATGAAACAAATATCATTTATATTTGATACTCTAAGGTGATGTGATTAATGTTTTTATGATCTGGTGCAATAAATATGAATGTATTTCCTCATGTGATAGCTGGGATTGGACTTAGATTGCTCTCTAATGCATTAGGTAAAGATTAATATGTCCTAAGATAACATGTTCTATAAATGGGTGTGACCATAGTTCGGTAGGGGACTCTATCCATTCGGATAATACTACGTGTAAAACCTAATAAATAAAATAATTAAATATAGAGTGAACCCAAACCACTGTGATATTCTTAGTACTGATACATTATATGAAATTATTTTTTCATGATTATATGTATACCAAAAACTAATGTGTTTTGATTGTGATATGTTCTAAAGGATCATGATTGATTATTGATGACTCTATAGTCTTATAAATTATTTAAGTTACAATAAAAAGAAATTATTCTATGATTCATGATTAAATATCATTGATTTATTGGGTATGAAATTCCTAATACTTTGAACAAGTTATAATACCATTATGCTTATTTTATTATCACTTATGATTATTGATTTATAATTATTATTGTTACACTGAATGTGAATTTGATCTTTCCCTTTTTTGTTACATTTCCCTAGGTTATGAAAAATTGTTCTATGTAGGGTATTCCTAATAAGTGTACTATGTTACAAGAACATTTTTCGGATATTTTAGATATTTCAAGAAATAATATTATTTTTTATTCTATAAAGAAACTAAACCATTACATATTTAGGGTGTGTATTTTCATGATATATGATAAATATTAATCTAAATTTTTTACATTTATATATATAATTAATTTTAATAATTAGTGTGTAATAGAGTAGGGTTCATTTATTCTTGAAGATTAGGATTATATTAATTTTTTGAAAACATTGAGGATATGTTTATGTAAAGGATATCATCTTGATATTTTGGTAAAGTATAGATTATGTAGTTTCTATTAAATAAAATACTTTCATGGGTTTTGGGAAGTTGTTTCTGCTATATAATAGATGCATATATGTAGAAAACCCCTAAAAATGATTGTTTAGTATCAAAAAAACACTTTCCTCAATGCATGCTGAGTGGGAATATGACTTTTTGCATGGATAGATACTCTCAAGGGATATGCTTTGACTAAATGAAATTATCTTTATGAACCATTTAGATTAATGAGAGGATATAGTATATGAAAAATAATGATATTCCATAGTGAAATGATGTGAATATAATTGTGATGAGATTAAATAAAGCCCCATAATTTTGTACATCATAATAATGATTTTAACAATCATCGATTTCATACTTTATTTATTGATGACTGATATTCGGAATATTTTTTTTTGTTTTAGACAATGACTTGTTCCCTAAATAGTCATATTAAAAAAATGGGACAACCAATCTGAAGAACGTCCCCATGATTAATAAAATGAAATTAGAGGTGTAATATAAAACATTAAAAATTTTCGTAATTATCTATCTCAAATTATAATTAACAAAATGAACATAATTGAATTTATAAATGCACAGAATTAGAGAAAATATTAATTTTAGGAAAGTTATGGTGAAAATTTCCATGGGTGGAAGAATATTCACAGTCCTACGTTTCATAAATATATGAATAATCCTCCATTGAAAATTTCTAAAAGAAATGGAAATATGTTTTATGTGTGTAAAATAAGAAAATAATGAAAATAATAATAGATTGAAAATGATGAGTTCTTTGGATGGAAAAGAAGCTTGTCCAATGGTTCCCCTTATAGATAATTGTGTTTTGTTTTGGTAACTTGAGAATTAATTAAGTAAATTCCCTATTACAATTGCCTATCATTATCCCAAAGAAGGCCATATAATATATCAATCAATGAATTTGATTACGATAGTTATGGAATACTTATCCCCTATCCATAGTTGGGAATGTTATGTTGAATTATATATGAATAATACCCATTAAAAAGATATTATTCATACTTTAGTGGATGTTTATATCATTTGGAGAATTTTTAAGACTTATTTATACATTTTACATTTAAATTTAATGAATAAGTAAAAACCTTTTCACATTCCAAATCAAGTAATTATATTTCAGTGAATTAATGAATACAAACATCTAATTGAAATTACATCACCTATAATGGTCTTACTGCCTAATTATAAGGGATATTATTCTCTAATTGTTGGGGAAACCTAATTTATTATGATATTCCTATTGTTCGAGAATATTATAATGTATTAACTAATGAAATGAATGTTCATAACTTAAATTGTGATGTTCAGTTTTTAATAAAACTTATACATAGTGCTTAAATTATTTCAATGACTATATATAGAATATTTATGATTGAGTTATATTAATTGAAAAATAGAATATAAGTGAATTTTGAAAAGTATTTCATATTACCTAATGCATCACCATTAGTGGAACCACCTCATTTATTAATAATAAAGTGGGGTTAAGGCATAATTTCTTTGATTATCAAGAACATAACTAGATCATTACCAATTACATGTATCATCTACCTTATATCAATGATCTATTTTATCAACTATGAGTAGCAAAAAAAATTCATGATTGATCATTGATTTTTATATCATCAATTAACGGCCACGATGGGGGTTATACAGAATACATCCTTTTATATGAGGTATGATCATTATGAATTTATAGTGGGGACATTTTCTCTTACACATTCTCATTAAATATTCATTAATTTAATGATTTTAATGTTTATATTACCATGATTACATAATTGTAGTATTATTGGTGATATTATTATATATTACCTCAGAAAGGAATATCATGGTGATTATTTGAGTAATTTTTTGAAGAACATAAAGAATGATAATTTATATGATATATTTAGAAAATATTAATAATGGATACAAAAAGATTCATTAGAGGCTAATATAACCTTTACTCATGGTATATTATATGATTTCTAAAAGAGATATGTCCTTGATAAATGTCCGGAAATAAACATAATGATTAAGATCTATAGTTTTTTTGGTTGGAAGGATACCACTGATTCTTTTTGAGAGATTTAACCGAATGAAATTAATTTTTATTGCACATTGGGAGGGAACAAAACAAACATGACAAAAATCCATTCAAGGAGAATGAGAATTATGTTGGCACATGAAATCCCCTTGAATGATTGCCTTACTCTCAACAGGAAGAGAACCCAAACTATCCAAGATAACAATATCCTTGGACGATCTTCTCATATGGGCCAACATGTATACCGAAAAATTAGACTCCCTCCAATTATGATGAATTAGTCACCCTTGATCGGTCTCAATAGTTTATCTGTAGATCAAATATACCCACTCCAAAGGAACCATATGATCACCCTAAAAAACTCTCACCAGAACCTATGATTGTGATATGATTTCAGCCAATGGAAGGCCACGTCTCATATAGACCATTATACTATACATAAGTGCATGAACCTCCACCCCATAAGAGCTTCTTGACCATAATTAGATCTAAATAAAATAAGAACTGGACCCCAAGAATCTCAGAATACCCCACCACCTAACATCACTACATTCAATTAATATCTTTCCACATTCAGCTTTAGACTACTGAGAGGTGGTACCCACCTAATCCATCACCCTCTCACCCTATCCAGTACACGGGATTTGTTGAGAATATTATAGGCTATAATGGAACACTGGACCCCATTAACAACGAACCCAAATTAGGTATGAGCTACCTTAATCAAATCTAATGTAATTTAACTAACCGATTGGAGCCAAGCCGATCATGATAGTGGGCTTCCTAGATGGTCAAGATGATGGAAATGAGGACAATCATTGCAAATTCCACTCTATAATTATACTCTCCAAACCATGAAACTAGGATGAAAGGAAACTATTACAGTAGAATTACTCGTAGGCCATGTAAGGATATGGCATCAAGGACCTAAGGTAATTCACCCAGTCTCTCTAGAAAAAAAGGTAGAGATTCGACTTTGTTGTGGGATTCACGCAGCATAAGCAACGAGAAGCTGTGGAAATTCTTTTCCTTTGAATGTACTGATCGGTTGGAAGAGCCTTATTCATGATGTGCCAAAATAAAAAGTTCACTTTCATAGGAATTTGATTGCACCATACCTTTGGTGACTATTCATATGGGGCATTTCTTGTATAAAGAAATTTATAGTAATTCTGGGAGACAAAACATCCCGAGTTGGAGCCGACGAAGAAACATCATTATGATTATTTATTCATTAAAATACCTTGGAACACTTTTACTTAATCTAGAGAGATGTTCGTCTAAATGAGATTGTTATGACCAGATTTATCACTAAAAGAAATAAGCGAAAAGGGCTGCCTAAATATGCTATCCTTTTACCAAACTAGTTTGCAGTCTAAAAATTCAACATCTCCTTTCCCAACGATCCACCGATCAGTACCACTAAGAGCCTCCAAGTGAGAAAACATACATCGCACCAGGACAGAAGTTTTTAAACCTCGATAAGAAGATGCCTCCCATTTATATCCCAACAACTCCCTGAAATACTCTTCCCACAGAGACTCCCCAACCAGAATATCCCAAGACAATCTTCCTTGCATGCCCTACATGGCTTTATTGAGGTCCTGAACCCTAACACCACCCTCAAAAATGGGATTAACCAAACAGGAACAAGAGGCCTAGTGGACGATTCCTATTTTATTCAATCCCCATAAGAATGCCGTCATATTTCTCTTCACATTCCTTACAACCCCTTTGGGGGGGTTGATAATCGAGAAAACATGCATTCATATACAAGAGAGTATGATTTTAATCAAGGTAACCTGGCCTATGAACAACAAAATTTTGTTTTTTCAATTTAAAATCCTTCCCTGTTTGTGGTTGGTGATATCATCAAAATAATGGTTCTTTATGCGACCACATGATTATGGTACACAAAAGTATAACAATTGTAGGTTCTTCCGTTGGTAACCAAGAATGTCCTGAATATCTGTACATTGCCTTCCAGAATAATTAATGGAAATAATGACATGTCTTTTCATTGAATTGATACTCTAACCAATTAAGGGACCATAGATGAACATAGTTTCCATGAGGTTGATCAAGGAACTACATATTCCATTAATAAAAATCATAATATCATCCACAAACATTAAATAGAAAATACCCTCTATACCATGTTAAAAAATATAATGAGATAGTCTTCCCTCCTCCAGACCTCTAAGGTGATTCTTGGATAATGTATATTATGCCAAAATAAAAAATACTTGGTGATAGTGGATCACCCTAGTGGACACCTCGAACAAATTTAAAGAAACCAAAGAATCTCCCAATAAGATATAAAGTAATCCAAGGGTATGCCTAACACCTGATGTAGAGGTCATAAAACTACTCCAGGTACCCAAACATCCTCATCACAAAAACGATGAAACTAAATTCAATTTTTATGTATTCCTTTTCCATATAAAATTGGAAGATGAGATTTGAACACCTTGACTTTTTTCATATGTTATTCAAAACATCACTTGAAATTACAACAACCCTTTGAATGATCCTCCCCTAGACAAACCAAAATTGTTCCTTCGAAACCAACCAAGTAATGACCCCACTCTACCTCTTTGAAATGATCAATTCCATGATATTTTAGGAAACATTTCATAGGTAGATAGGATGATAATGAATAATATTTTTTGGGTCCTTCTTCTTTAGAAATAGAATGACCCTTGATGCACATTTCCTCTTGTTCAGTGCTCCACCAAAAAGAGGACTTTAACAACTTCCACCACCTAATAAATAACCATATCCCATGAGGCCATTTAAGAAGAATCCTAGAATCCACCTAGGCCTAGATCACTATCATGTGGAATACTAATAATGGAGTACTTGTTATCTCCCTCAAAAGGAAATGCTGATAGGAAGGATTTTTTGAGAGATTTAAAATTACTACAAATTCCAATGACTATGTAGACATAGGAGGGATCCATGTTCATTTGGACTGATGAATGTAATCAAATTTCATAGAGCTGAAGAAATGTTTGCGTGGTACACCTATACACACTATACCCTATAGTTGATAAGGTTTTTGGATCTATAGTGATGTACTAATGAATCAACTAGGTTTTATCCTCTTGAATAATTATATATTCAAATCTTATTACTTACAACAATTAAAAAATCAAGAGACAAATTACATAACCCATGATTTTGAGGTGAAACAATATTTTTTTCATTGAAAATTTAGATAATTTATCTTTATGTTTAAAGGTATGATATCAATATTGTTTATGAAATCATTAATTACATATTCAAATAGAAAAAACTAAATATTTTCAAATGGATATGGTTAGAGTTGATTAATGATAATGACTACTCAATACATTACCACCCTAGGAAGGTGAACATGATGGTTGGTTGTTTGAATCAGAAAGGATGCGAATTTTTTTCTATAATAAAATTTCAAATAGAATGAATATTTATGGATCTTATGAAGATCAATATCAAAATCATGAGGAAAGGGGGATGATCAATATTTCTTGAATGGTTGTCTAATGATCAAATCCATTTAAGGATTAAAGAGGTGTATAATGAATATATGGAAACACTAAAGAAGGTGAGGAATTATCCTGATTTAATATATGATTTTGATGGAATGAAAAGTTTCTAGAACATATTATGTGTCTTTCCAATATCAATTTTTAATAGGGGTATATTAGATGAAACTAATTATTTATTTTTCCATACTCAACATGGACATATGTGGTGTATTAATATATAAAAAAATATTTTTGGTGGGACAAAATTAATAGAGAAATTATAGATTATATATATATTGAGGCCTAGTATGCTAGAAATTTAGGAATTATAGAAAAAATTCAAATAGGATGTTACTTACATTACCTAAACTAGAATGTAAAGGAGAAAAAATCCACATGGATTTCTTCATTGCACTCCCAAAAACATCTAAAGTTAATAACAAAATATAGGTTGTAGTTGATTTCTTACAATGTCGGTGAGTTTAATTGAAATAATAGAATATATATATATATAAATTGATCACAATTCCTTGATATTAATTATGTATGTGTTAAAGTTACATTAAGTACGACATTCTATCAAATTTGATTAGTATTTGAGGTTTATCACTATGTTCTGAAGAATTATTCTACAACCCTCGAATAAAATATTATACCTCAGCATGACATATCTTCCATAAATACTGGTTCAGACTAATAGGTCCCTTCATATCATAAATTTTATTTTTTGAGCATTTTTATGGACTTCTAATGTGTTTCTTATCAATACATATCTCTGGTTAAATTTTACAATAATAATAACTATCACATTATCATTTATATTGTTTATTATCAATACCTTTATTGAAGGAAGTGTAGAACTATAATGTGATGATATAAATTTTGAGAATGAATGATATTGGGAAATTATATTGATAAAGAAATTTTATAAATGTTAAATATTTTTAAAATCAAATCTAGGTATCTTAGAGTGTTTAGAAACGTTTTTTTGATAATAATTGGGAAGATCTAGATTTCAATGTTGGTGTCATGGTATTAATATGAATATTTCATGGGAAGAGGGTTATGATATTTGTAATGAAGGTATATCTAAGTCCAATATATATTAGTCCATTTTAAATTCTGCATTGTATCAATATGGTTGCTATCACTTGGAACATCCATTTAATCATAATTATGTCCATAATGTATTCCATGTATCTCTTGAGGAAGTCCATAAATACTCATTCAATTAAAATTTACACAAAATTCATACCACTAAAGAATGATCTCTCTTATAAGGATCATTAATGGTGTATTATGTATAAGTGAGATAAAATATAATGATATCATTCCACTCACATAGTCAATGTTTTATAGAAAAACAATAAATCTAAGCAAGATAAGTGAAGACCTAATGATGTGATGAGGTAGATGTATCCATAGTTTATTGCATTAGAGTGAAAAAAATTCATGGAAGAAACTCTTAACATGTTGTCGAATATAAAAATTGAATATTTTTCGATTTATTATTTATATAAATATGTTTTTTCTCTTTTATATCTTTCATTACACGCAACATTGAGTTTAAAATAACTATTATATAATATTGAAATATTATTATTAGATGTAACAGTTATCAACCAATAATCATATTAGAGGGTATGAATATGTCTATAAAAATGATGAAAATAATATTATTTAAAAATTTATTAAATTAATTCATTTTTTATTAGTTGGTAATAAATGATGAAAAAAATATTATGTTTATAAAAAAGTGATATTTTTTCATTGGAAAAATGTTATTTATAAAAGAAATGTATTTTTAAGAATTATATTAATCACTGAATATAAATTTTTTTAAGGAAATGTGTAGATAATATATTCAATAAATTATTTTAACAAAAATATACTAATTATTATTACGAAATTAAAATTAATAATTAATTTTTAATAATAAAAATAAATATTTTTTTAATGGTTTTTGTTAAGTTTTACGCACTTTTGTACATATAAATTTGTTGTGCTTATCGAAATTTAATCTGTTTAAATATTTTTCATATTTGGAATCATAATTTAAAAATTTTATAATAAGGCAAATTTCATTTTCTATCAGTATGAATAATAATTTAGGTAAACCTTCATTACAATGATAAATGTAAAAATTGTTTATGTGGGGTTAAACTAAATAGATAAATTATAAAATTATCTAAATAAATTTTTAAATGATATTGGATATGTATATTATGTCTAGTAATTATAATATATTTTAATTTACTTATTTTATATTCAAATTTCACTTGAGTATAATTTATTATATTTAGTTTTTTTACTTGAGTACTGATCCCCTCCCTTGTTAAAGGCCACCACCAAGCCTCTCTTCTATACAACACATGATCCATTTATGTTGAAAAATATAAACCCAAATACTCCACCAACAACTTTATCCAAGACCATGAGGTCTTGCTCTTCCTGAAATACCCATCCAATAATCCTTAAGGTTCTTCTCAATGGAGGATACCCAAAGAATAGGTATAAGTTCTTACCAATAATTTTCTTATTTATTCCATATTAATCTAATTAAAAATGTAATATATACATATTAAAATGATTTTTTCATTATATTTAATATTATTATATGTATTTATGTTATGTTTATATCAATTTTCAATATAATTTTTATCCTTTGAAAAATGATAATGTCTTTCATGTGTATGTGTAGACTCCCACCCCTAAGAAGCAATATGATTCATTTTTTCATATTTACATTGATGGTCATAAGGGTATATTTAATTAATATACATGATAACTATGAAAAAAATATTATTATTTAAATTTCATTATTATTTATATTTATTTCATTCCATCCATTGAAAAGAGGAAACATCACTTGTGTGTATGTTCAGACTACCATCTATACAATGTGATCTAATTATTTTTTCATCCCTGATTTAAATGAATTTATATATAAGAGTATATAATGAATAAATATGATAAATTTTATCAGATTATTAATTTATAAATCATGAAACCATGACCATGGTTGAAGGATGAAAAACATCGAACTACACCATGCAAAGAAAACAAACTAGTTTTCACCTAAATATTAATTTTAAAAAATTATTATTGATAAATGGATATTTTGAAATTATGAAGGAATTATAAATTTTAAATTCTTTATGAATACTATTTTTGAAAAAAATAAGAATAAATATTTATCTATTATATAGGAGGGTTAAATTCATATGAATTAATATAGAACATGTGGTAATTGTTTATTATACCATCTCACTTCTTTTCAAGATGGATTTTGTTAAATTTACATAAATGGGAATTACATGGTTATAATCAATTAAACCCAATAAATATAATTATACTATAATAATTCCTATCATTTAAATGTAATTTTTTTAACTTTTTCACGTATTGATAATAAAATTTATCGACAGAATTATTTTAACAAAAACTAATAATACATCCTATTCCATTGATATGAAATTTCACATATGTCAACATTCATTAAAAAAATAATGAATTTTTATTTTTACATTGAAATTATTATATATATTCATTTTGAATGATATTTTTAATTACTTTACATTTTTAAAATAATAATTCTTTAATTGTTTTTTGGAGAGAGTTTTTAATTTTTTTGAAAAAATTAATTAAATCCTTGTTTTATTGTTTACCGCATGAAAGAATTTTCCCACTATCATAACTATAATTTAATTTGATTCTTCCAATATATTATTAAATATTTTATCCAAAGAAATGTTTTTTAATGCTATGGGTATTTTTATATTTTAAACATAGTTAAAAAATGGATTTTCCTTAATTTTTGATGATTTTTCAGTTGAAATACTAATAATATTATTCACCTATTCCAAAATAAATTAAGGATTGTTATGTTTCACCAGGGAAATGATCTTCTGGTACCATCAATTTTCATTCTATGTATGAATTTTTTTTATAATATATTAATTATTATTATATTAAATTGATTACTTTTCCATGGGATAATAAAGAGAGAATGATATATTGATTATTCTTATAATAACATCCATGACCATTCTCTTGAGGTGTATGATTATAAGATGATGAAATGTTTTTGAAATAATTTTATTTTCAATATTATATGAAATCATAAAGTGGTAAATGTTTTTATATTAATTTGGAAAACATATTAATGGTTTTACTTATATAGAGGATGGGCGTAGAATTATATATCCTTCCAATGAATTGGTTAAAAATTGATATCTAATGAGATAATGTGGTCTATAATGGGAACTTAACCTAGTTTTTTTAAAAATATATCCCATATGATAATATTGGGAGTGACCATTGGTAATGTAAATGATGGAATGTGGAGTGAACCACATTCATTATGATAGTATTATTATTAATCATCGAATGTGTAATTTATTTTCTATTCAATTGAATGAAAAAACTGTGTATTTTGTTTATGATATGTTCTCATGGCCCTTGATTTATTATTGTTGATTCTGAAATCATGCAAATTTTGTATTTTTTTAGGGAAAATACTTATATTATGATTCATGATTAATGAATATTTACTAATTTCATATGATTATCAAACTTTAATAACATATTATCATACAATTGTTCTAATATTATTATCACTTATGATCATTGATTTATATCTCATATGTGTATCCTTAATGTGAACATGAGGTCACCATTTATTTTTTTCCATTCACCAGTTTATAATAAATATCTTTACGTCAGGTATGTCTAAAAAGTGTACTATGTTGAAAGAAATATTTTGGGATATGTTATGTTATTTGATGTAATATGAATATTTTGTATCTAGAATTCAAAGAAACTAATAATTAATTGTTCTATGGTGTTTGTATTCGATATGTGTTGAATATTAATATAATGTGATATAAAATTTATTCATGTAATGATTGGGTCACCCCAACATTGGTACATTTTATCTTTTCAAGAGGCTCGTCATGGATAGTATATGTTTTCAGTTTTTTAATTCCACAAAATCCCTTGATGTATTCCAACTTGTCCAAACCAAACTTAGAAATTCCCACCTCATCAATATATAATTTTCAACCCTTTATATTACTAAAAATTTAGAATGATGTATTTATATATTGATATACCAAGTAATTTTTTTTTAACTAATATCCTATGTTTATTTAGAATAGAAAAAATTAATTTGGATTTTTTTTTCATTTTGAACTTGATTCAATGTTTTGTTGAATAATTTGCGACATGAAAGATCTAGGTACGATGTGGTTGGTGAACTATAGTGTTTTTTTAGTTTTGATAGCTCTAGTTATTTTGGAATATCTTTGGTGTGGAGTGTTTGCTGTGACTTAAAGTCTACGATTGTGGGGTCATGTAGTTATTGAAAATCCAGTATTTCTATGACATTGAGTATTAAATACCACATTATTATCTTGTTAGGTCATGATACCATGTCATAATGATGTCATTGCACCATGGTTTGTTTCACTAGTTTATAGGATCTCACATTTGACTAGGGTGTGGATTTAAGACATGTTTTTGACTAGGCACTATTATGGAATGGACATCTCTTTTACACAAAAGTTTTTTTTGATTTGATACCTACTATTTCAAAACCAAAAATATTTCCATGTGATGACTATATTATAATTTTTCTACAATTTCTCAATGCCCCTATGACCATTCCATTTGTCATACATTCCTCCAAAACCATGGGAATCTGTAGGAAATCATATAGAAATGTATATCTTACAAACACTTGTATGAATACCCTATATTACTTTAGACTATGAGAAATTATATATCCTCCTATGATGAATTTGGATTGGTTTTATAGATTCCATTTGTGAATATCTAATCTGGTTGGTGCAGATGTGTGATTTGGGTATCATTACAAGAAAATATTGGATTTTTGGAATTAAATCTTATAGTGTATGATGTTCCTTACAATATTGTTTCATTGAATATAGTTTTTTTGTGATTATATTTTTCCTTCATGTGTAGCCCATGAAAATTACTTTATGATATCACATTCTTAGCATTCATATGTAAACTATGAGACCAATTATTAATTTATGTGCTTAGGGTGTTTGTGATAGCCATTAAATGATACATTGTGAATGTTCCTTGAAACATCAAGGATAATTTTGGATGTTTTATATAATGTAAAAACATTTCCACGAGTATCATTATAAATGATATCCCAAGAATTAATTGTTTACTCATTTAAGGGTAGCATGAGTATAAATCAATAGACCTATTATTTTAAGATGTAATGACACTGAGAATTGGTATATATCAAAACATATCAAGAGTTATTGGTTGTGTGTAGAAGTATATATGTATGATTGAGAATTTGATGCACACTGATCTAGTGGTAGGAGTTGGGGTGTGATGATATGTGAGGCAATAATATTATTTTGGTTTAGAATCATGTTGTGAAAATGGTAGGATGTTAGGAGAGATATATGTTGTGTTCATGGTATGATCCATAGATGAATAAGTTGAAGAAATGGGGAAATAACCCTGCTTTATATATATTTTACTTAATAGGTAATACGTTCTAAGTGAACACACCATAATGTGATGATGAAAGAAGTGTGATTGTGGATGGTTGGATGGGAAAGATGACTACTATTCAATCTGGGAGCATGGATAACCATTTATGGAAGGCATCATATGCTCTTTAAAGGTGGAAAATAAACTAAAAACTAAAAACATAGTGAGATAATACATATATTAAATATTGGAATGATCCTAGTCATGCAACTACCATTTGTGACTACTCTTCTAAATAGAGATCAAGTGGGTACGAATGGGGTTCATGGCATCTTGGATAGTGTATCACAACATGACACAAATTTGAGTGATTATTTATTTTTATTATTTATTAATAACTTTAATACCACTTATGAATGTGAACTTATGATATATATGAATTGGTGATGTGATATTGGTTTTATACTTACACCCTACCTAAGAATCTAAATGTTAGTAAAGAAATCATCACCTGGGACCCAAGAAAGGGAAAAGGCCAAACTAGAATGTTTTTATAAGATGTAGAATAATGATAATTTATTATAATAGGATGAAATTTTCATTAATGTTTCTTTTTATCTATTTATTTATTGTATTTCATACATATACATCAGTGTGCCTATAACCTTTTAGGTCTATAGATTATCATTTTATATGAATCAAGGATACTTCAGATTCCATTTTAGAATTTATTATATATGGGTTCATAGTGACATTTTCTTTTATGTTATTATTCTGTTTTCACCTATTAATATTTAAGGTTTTTTTTATATTAGGAGGATTTTCTCCCCAATAGATCTTTCAAAACCTCAGTTATAGTCAGAATCCTCTTACAAATAGGGTGGTGCACAAGTTGCCTTATTGCTCACTGACCTAGATCGGTTGATTCGAGTCAGTATCTCACATATATTTATCTGATGAATTTTTCAGTTTATTTTAGCTAAAAATGTTTAGGGAAAGGAATGAACATTTATGGTTGTGGGGAATTTAGGTAGGGGAGTCATGTAATTTCCTAGAAAACTCATATGTGGTTGACCTCTCACTTTCCAATTAAGAGACTATATGCATGGTTATGTTTTTATAGATTCATGATGATCCTGAGTTTTTTAATCTATTTCATTTTTTTAAAATTTGGTGTGTTAATGCATCAAAATAATGCCTGTAGGATTGCATTATATATATATATACATATATATCAGTTTCTAACACAAAATAGTAGATCATTTAATTAAATATTAAGATTTTTTAAATAAATCATTAGTGATATACTATGTCAAAATGTAGATTACATGAAATTGTGAATGATTGAACATTTATATATATATATATATCAGTGTGACTAAAAAGAAGGTAAAAATAAGTAGACTTCATCATTGAATATTAGGAGGATCATTATGCCTTATCAATTTGGGTATCCCCATAGATATGTTTTCTACCAAAATACCTTATGTGTGACAATAGTATGAAATGAAAAATTTTAAGAGTAGAGAGATCATGAAAAAGAAAATATTCTAGGGGGCCTACATGGTTTAAGGAAAAGGGCTTCCCCAATCACCAAGTAAAAAAATCAGGGGGCAGGGTACAAATTCTAGAAAATATAAAGAGAGGTATCTCCTGAGAATCCATATTAGATAGAAAATCCACAAAATGGTTACCTTCATTCCATGTGTGGATGATGTATATATTGTTTTTATGAATATACTACAATTGAAAATAGAATACAAGATTTTACAGGTAGTAGAAATGAGTCCTTTCATAGCAGTACAAATAATAATTGAGTCAGCCTTCATGGATATAAATGTAAGGCCATGAGAATGACATAGATCTTGGATAGTGGGGATAGAATTAGCCTATGCACAAAGATAATCACCATGGACAATTAATACAGAGAAAACTGAAATTTATACTCCTTGGGAATGAAAAATGACTCATCCCACTATAATGAACCAATGATATAAAGAGCCATAATAATTGAGTTTATGACCAATTAGAGGGGGATCCCAACACAACCAAGGACCCAATATAGTTGGTATGGAAGGAGTGTAGCTCCAAGTATTACAATTCCATAGAGTGAGAGCATCATTATAGTTTTTTATTAGGTGTAATATATTAAGAGTAAGAAACATGGACCTAACAACAAAAATAGTGCCAGATGGCATATTTACATTATGGTGATCTTTATTCCTTGCCTTCTTGATACACAAACCGCCAACCAGTAAAATGAGAGATCTTGAAATCCACTGATGATTTCATTTGATGACACCACTAAACCATAGATGAAGGAAGACCTCAAAATATTCTGTTGGTATCAAAAATCATACGAATTAGAATAGAGTTCAAAATAATATTGATATCCATTTCAAATTGGAAAACATGAAGAATAATATATTCTTCTTTATAAATATTGAAATAGGATAACATTGAGGATAATCAGATTCCCTTAACTAGAATGGATATATCAATAGGGAGTGTATCATTACAAATCATTGAAACAAGGAAATTTATTTTTTTGGAATAGATTAACACAAGAGGAGGCCACCCTACACATAGGTATCACGAGTCTTGAACAACATACCCCTATAAGACATTGTATAATAAAATCCAAGCTCAGTTTTCTACGTACACACAAAAATCTGATACATATTTCATTAGGATATCAATAAAGATTTTTTTTGATGGAATTAATGATCACATGAATGAAATTGGGATAGTGTCTAGCCTACTTGAATGTCAACTATTGAGTCTTAATCCTAGAAATCCAAAAAAATCACCCACATAATAGAATTCCATGAATTTGATATCTCGATGAAATATAATCCAATATGTGGATGATAGATTATCAATATTTTTTTTATTAAACTACTCACCTTATGAACTGATAGTATGTGAATGAGGATATATGATAGAACATAGTTTATGAGGGTGATTCTCCCCCCATGAATTAAAGAAACATGTTATTAAAAAAATTGATATGACATGTAATCATTTACAACCCACCTAAATGTGGATGATTTGGGTCCTACCTAGTGAAAGAGGAGAACCATGTATTCCTTTTGGAAACTCTTCCTATGAATACCAAGCCTGGATTTAGTTCTCCATGATCTTATATCTGAGCATGTAGGGAGGACACATAGATTTTGTCCCGATAGCTGGCTTGACCACTAGAGATGGAATTATCCACCCTGAAATTAGTAAAGAACCTAATCGAGGATCTAAAATAATTGATAAAAAATACTATATCATCACCAATAATAAGGTGATACACCCAATTTCTTGGTGGATTTTAGTGATAGGTAAGAATGATGCCAAGTTTAACACAATAGGTTAACTTTCTACTATGACAATATTAAACCATTATAAATATTTTTGGTAGATAATGGGTTTCCATTCCTTATCCCTCTAAATAAATTTCAGAATATAAAATACCCCTCACCACAAATATAATATAGAATCATTGTGAGTTATAGTAGAATAAGAATATATTTTCCTCCCATTCTAATAATCCCATTCACCTAATGGACAGAAATAATAACATTTCATTCTAGTCCAACTTGTTCTTTATCCACATTGATTTTGATAACCATGTTTGATGTAACACCCAAATATTTCATAGTACTTTATTTCTTCAAAGTAATTCAATAACTTGCACTACACATAACACTGAGTTCAAGGACACCACAACTTACCAAAACAACCGTTCAAAAGCGGTTATGAATAGTATTAACTGAATATTGAAATATATATAAACCTTGTAATTTTAGAATCTATATTATGAGTTTCTTAGACATAATGTAAGAACAAATTCATTTTTTTAGATAAAAGAAATATTTATTTCAAAAAAAAATCACTTTTAGCGCATTTTAATGATGAACCCTTTTTAAATCCAATATTTGAAACTTTTATATATTCAATTTGACAAAATAATCTTCTTCTTTAGAATCAGGACATAAGAATTTAGTTTTAGTAAATTTTTGGTGATTTTTTGATAACTTTCACATTTGGGTGAATAGTGAAAAATACTATATTTTAACTGAAAACAACTTTTTTTAATAAAAATAATTTATAGTGTTAAATTATACATTTTAATGGTTTGAAGTATAAATAGATTATATTTTTACCATTTAATCCAATGCTAGTCATTTTAAGTAATTTCACTTTGAGATTGGACATAAACAAGTGTCGATCTTTTTATAGATATTGTTTCTAAAAAATACGCCTTTTGGTTTTGACAACGAGAATTAATTTTAAATTAATAAATGAAACTTATATGTTTTTAATTTGATAAAATTGACTTAATTTTTTAATTCTGAATATCAAAATTAGCTTAGGGTGAATTTTTTGTAATTTTCTGAAAACATTCAATTTTTGATGAATAGTGAAAAACACTGAGTTATAGTTTAAAGCCGAATTTTTATTTATTTAATTATTTATTTTATATAATATTATTTAAGGTCAAAATACATACATAATACCTATATAAGTTCAATTTAATTAATTGGAGTCATTTTATTACAATTTTAGATATATAAAAAGTTTGTTGAACTTTTCACCGCCTTTTACCCATCTCCCAGGAGAATTTGCAAATTCACATAAAACAAAATTTTACCAATTTTGTTAGTGAAATTTAAAAAATTTGAGAGGCACGATTAATATCAAGTAGTAAAACGTGGTTCAATAAGATAAAAATAATTTTTTGTGAATAGTAACGTTTTACTTCTATTTACTACGGTTAAATGTAAATAAGGTAATTAAGGGTAAAAATGATATTATTATTACTCTAACACATGTCCTAATTATATTGGATAAGTATAATTCGACAAAAAACAACCTTAGGAATAAAATATGAACCACTTTGGTCCACTTGGATTAGATTAGGACATTTATTATTATTTAATTCAAAGAAGAGTTAAAAGAGTTAAAATCAATGTTTAATAACTAAAAAATTTTTAATATAGGTTTATACATAAGATAAATTAGATTATAAATATTAATTAGAAATATAAAAATATTTCCTATATAATGGTATTTTATTTATAATTTTTAGACATTAAATAATTTAATTTATTAATGACACAATGATGATGCAATAATTAACTTATTAGTGAAATATTAAAATAATTGATATTATAAATACCCAAATAAATATAATTTGAGAATTTTAATGAATTCCACTAATTTTATAGGTTAATAGGACATGTTAGGGTTGATTAAATGAATTATTGTTGAGGTAATAATTCTATTATAAATTTAGCAAAAACAAACCACCAAATAGTGTCACAATTGACAGAAAAGAGTTTCTAAAACAAATATTATATTATTAATTGGTATTCAAGTACTAAAAATATATGGTTCGACAAAGAGACTTATATAATTATAGGTGTATCAAAAATGAACAACTTGTGATTTTCTTGGAATTATATAGTATGTTTATTAACTATATAATATAAAAATACAAAGAGACATGGTAAATGTCAAACTAATTAACTAAGAGTTAAAACTAAAAGATAAGGTTAATATAGTGACCCAAACTTGTCTGAATCCTACTGGTTTAGTGGTTTTAGACCTATCCCCACATTAAACTTTAAATAATCCACTTTTTATCCATTATAAACCAAATATGAATTTTTTATAAAATAATATTTCTAGCTTTTCCTAAGGTGCCCCTCACCCCTCTTATAAAAGGGCACTCCCCCTTCTCTCAAATTAATACCTTCAAAGACTTTTAGTTCGGCCAACCCCTACCCAAATATTCTCTAAACTTAACTCACTTCAACCTAGAGGCCTTACTTTGATCATAAAGCAAACTTATGGAGCCCTTTTGATCAAATCAATAGGAAGAACCTGAAGAAGAGGTAATGTTATCACCACCCTCTTTCAAGTTCATTTGTTCTTCCACTTATTCTTTCTTTGTTATTTACATTATAAAATAATAACTCCAGTATCTTCTATATAATGTGATGTTATTATAAATATGGTATAACCATATTCAGTATTCTATCTATCCTTTGAATGACATGTCACCGTACGTGCGTACGTACGGCTTACCGTCTCCACGTCGTGGTATAATCGTTATTCAAAACATTATTATTTGAATAGGTATGATAATGATGTGTAATTGAAGTAAATAATAAATATAACATTATAATTATTCATAATATATGACATACCATCCAATTATATATTATTTTAATATCATAAGAATGATATTATCGCTCGTGCTTACGTACGGAATACCGTCTACACAAACATGATGAGATTCATTCCCCATCGTATCCATTCAAGACTAATTTTAATTTTATGATTAGAAATAATGTTTAAGGACTTTATATAATTCTGGATAAGAATAAGATAGAACCTATCGATAACAAACACGACTTATGTAACAAAAAATATAAAAGAAAACGAGTAAGTGAACACCTGAAACGACGATAATACTAAAATATTATTAACCGAGAAACATTAAAAGATCATATATGATATAATATTTATGTATATGGTTCTTGTATAATTTAATAACAATTATTTAACTATTATACAATGGGTTAAACTACCCTTGACCAAGTAAAAGTACAAGGTAATGGTTTATTTCACAATCTCTTCATTATCCGAGGTTGTTTATACGTAATTATCTACTGGGACCTCTTTATCATCCACATCCATGTTTCTTAAAAATGTATTTCAAATAATTCTTACAATTTTACAGACTATGGGTTAAAGTCATTTATACCCTTCTTTGACTTTTTATAATATGTTTATAGAGGAATCTTTCCGTCATTTTCCAAACAAGGTCCTTTTTAACCTTTCAATAGAATTAAGGTTAGAATGTATTTTTTTTAACTTATACAGTAGGTACATATATTTTCCGCCATTATAAAATCAATGAAGATTTCATTACAAGATTATAAGAATATTTTAAAAGTAATTGCTTTAATTATGAGGCTTTAAAATGATTTCAAAAAAAGAGATATTTCTCTCAAATAGTTTTGATTTCATCTATGTCAACATCATTTGATGGATTTTAAGCTTATTTGAAGTTGATTTATTATGATACAAAACTTCCATATAGTATTGAAGGTTTTGTGATATGTTTTACTATGGATGTGTTATTTTTATACCATTCATGGTTTATGGAGAAAGTATTGACATTTCATATGCTAGTTTTAATATGAATGTTTGTGTTATGTTTAAACCTATTCATATGAGGAATGCATTGAACTTAATAAGTGACGGGTAGAGCCCACTATAGCTCTTAGATGCATCGGTAGGTCTCACAAGACAAACTAGTGTCTTGGCACAAGGCCTTGAAAAAATCTTATTTGTAGTCTTAGCACAAGGCCTTGACTATGTGGTTATGATAGTCTGACATTATACATTCCGTCATTTTGAAAGTGGTTACTGATATTGCATGTGATTATTCGATTAGTAGAATATCCATGTGAATAAGTAAATTGCATTATTTCATTTTATTTCTTCCATATTATTCTCAAGTTCAAGTTTAAAAGGATTTTTTTAGTTATACATTGCCCTAAATGTTTATTCTTATTTATGAAAGTTTCTGCTGTATTGTTATCCTTACTGGGCATTTGAGCTCACCCCTTTCTATGTTTTATTTTTCCCAGGATGTGAAGAAGTATTTTATGAATGACCTGCAGGGATAGTGTGAGGGGATATGAGTGTGGTATATGGAGATAAGATGTTGTTGCAGTTTTTCACTTTATGATGTAATGTCAACTTTAGGAATTTATCTATTGTTTCCAACGATACTGAACTAATCGGTCTTCCGAGACTTGCTCTTTTGTGATCTTTCAAATATTATATAATAATGCACCGACTCTGGGTAACTAGGGTTGGGGCGTTACAGTTGGTATAAGAGGAAGTTTAGTACAAACCTTGGATTATAGATTTAGATAAACTCTGATTAGAGAACATAGTCCTACGATAGATTTTCAGGATTAGTATAGAAGAACTTCCCAGAATTTTGTTATTGTAGAGATTTTGTGAGTTTTCTGAGCAATACATCCACATATAGATATAAGCAGGTAGAGGAAGCTCTGGCAAATATGTACCTAGGGGTAAAACCTGAAAACACCACTTTTTACTAGATTCGTATGGGAACTGGTGCACGACAACGGGCCTTACTGCACTCTTGGTTACGACACTCCTGGGGGATATGCTTAGGATAAATCTCATTTTTTTTACAAACCATTATAAAGGGTTTATGAGTATATAATTCTTCAAAGAAAATATTTTTTTATGATTATGGATTATATCCATAAACTATTCAATTTATGTTAAGTGTTTTAGAAGTTTGGAATTATGTATTTCGATTCATAAACTAACCTATTTTATGCCATTGTATTGAAATGGTTCCGAGTAGAAGGAATGTGAACTCCAGCAATACATATGATCCAAAGAGTAAGAAGGATCATATCTTCCATGGTATTAAGCCAACATTTAGAAGGGAAATAGTCTCTCATGTTTTCTCAACATATGAAGAAATAGTATCATGTGTTAATAAGATAAGTAAATAATTCTCTAAGTCCAATGGCTTTGAAGGAAAGCAAGAGAAGAAAAGGATGGAAGAGAGAAAGATGGATAAAGGGAAGAGGGAAAAGAAGAATTTCCCCATATGTGATAAATGTTGAAATAATCACCTTGGTAAATGCTTTAATAGAATGGGAGTTTGTTATAAGTGTGGAGAAAAGAAACACCAAGTACATGATTGCAAGGGTAAGAAAAAGTTTGCAAATGTACAATGCTTCATCTGCAAGGAGTGGGGACACTACGTGAATCAATGTTCAAATCATCAGAGTATGCCCCAAATGATGCTATTGGATAACAACAAAGTTATGATACTACCATAGATGAAGAGGAATTACTAGGGTTATTATGTTGTTATTAAATAATTATTTCATTTTAGTTTTGTATCAACTATGTACTGGTTATATGAATTATAGAGATAAAAAGGATTGCATTGTAGTACAATTTCATTGAGGATTTGAGATTATATGGTACTATGAAAAGTGACTCAGCATAATGTTAATTTTTTTTTGAAAATACATGGTAGATAGACAAGTAATCCTTAATATGGTCGTAATACTGAGGTAGTAATTTTGGAATAAGAGATGGTTGATTTGGATAAATTATATTGGATATTCTTGATTATCTTGTCACTGATGAGTGGTTTGTTTATTTCATCGTTGTTGGAGTATTAAAAGTTTTTGGATATAAATAATATATCTATTATTCTATAAGGAATAATGGAGCATGAATGTAATCAATAAGGTTTTATGGTAATTCAGGGTGTTACCATGTTTTAAAATAATTCACGATGAAGGGGTTCACATGTTATTTCATAGAAAAAAGGATCTTCATTGTGTTTAACTTCCTTATAAATTATGTACTGTGAGTTTGGATAGAAATATTTTGGATAAGTCTAAAGGTTGTAATGGATTAAATTTGAAAGGTTATTTTTATAATTTTATAAAAGGATAACACGCAGACCGTGTGACAACCCATCGCGTCGGACAAAGCTGCGAGAAATGAACCCACATCCATACTGAGATCTGGATTTATGTCCTACCGCTGGACTACGTGAAGTCCCTAGATTGTATAATGTAGTTTCTTTTTTATGGGGTCTGACATGTGAATTATAAATTCATTATTTTTGGAACCCTATACGATTAGGATAAATATAATATTTTTTTGAAATCTTTTAGAGTGAAAGAAGAGTTTGTGGTAGGAATTAGTTGAAGGATAAAATCTACTAGTCAAGTATATATATACATACATATATTTTTTTCCTCTTATTTTATGGATAAATTAATTATTAAACATTAGGGAAGGAATCATAAAACCAAAAATGTGTTACCCTAATACCTTATGTTTAACCGATGATATTTTAAATCAGCATAGATTGATGGCTTTGAGGCCCTCAATTTTACACTTGTTTGTGATTGATGACCTCAATCACTCCCTAAAAATATTTACCTTTTTCCTCTAATTATTTGTCTCTAATTTACACCAATGTTTTCTTAATCAAGATCATAATTTGGTGGTGACCCTTTCATTTCTCTTTCCCTCTTGTTAAGACTAAATTTTATTAACCCAATTTCCGAAGTAGGTTTTCCCACGAAGGTAATTTCTATTTTCAACCTTTTATTTTTGAAGAACAATTTCAAATTGAGAGGACGCAATTTATTGATGGAGGGGAGAATGTATCACCCCAATATTTCATAGTACTTTATTTCTTCAATGTAATTCAATAACTTGCACTACACGCAACACTGAGTTCAAGCGCACCATGACTTACCAAACTAGCCATTCAAAAGCGGGTATGAATAATATTAACTGAATATTGAACTTTATATAAACCTTATAATTTTATAATCTGTATTATGAGTTTCTTAGACATAATTTAAGAACAAATTCATTTTTTTAGATAAAAGAAGTATTTATTTCAAAAAATGCACTTTTACCGCCTTTTAATGATGAACCGTTTTAGATCCAATATTTGAAACTTTTATATATTGAATTTGACAAAATAAACTTCTTCTTTAGAATTGGGACATCATAATTTAGTTTCAATAAATTTTTGGTGTTTTTCTGATAACTTTCACATTTGGGTGAATAGTGAAAAATACTATATTTTAACTGAAAACAACTTTTTTTAATCAAAATAATTTATAGTGTTAAGTTATACATTTTAATGGTTTGAAGTATAAATAGATGATATTTTTACTATTTAATCTAATTCTGGTCATTTTACGTAATTTCACTTTGAGATTGGACATAAACAAGTGTCAATCTTTTGATAGACATTGTTTCTTAAAAATATGCCGTTTGGTCTTGACAACGGGAATTAATTTTAAATAAATAAATTCATCTTCTATTTTTTTAATTTTTTAAAATATAATTCATTTTTGAATTTGGAATATCAAAATTATCTTTGGGTAAAAGTTTTGGTATTTTCTGAAAACTTTCAATTTTTGATGAATATTAAAAAACAATGAGTGATAATTTTAAACCGAATTTTTATTTAAATAATTATTTATTTTATTTAAATTTATTTTAGGTCAAAATTAATAAATAATACCTATAAAATTTCAATGTAATTCATTGGAGTCAGTTTATAATAATACTATATATATAAAAATTTTATCGAAATTTTCACCGTTATTTACCCATCTCTTAGGAGAATTTTCAAATTCACATAAAACATAATTTTACTGCTTATGTGAGTGAAATTTAGTAAATATGAGACACAAGGTTAATATCTAGAGTGAAATGTGGTTCAAGAAGATAAAAATAATTTTTTGTGAATAGTAACTTTTTACTTTTATTACCACAGTTAAATGTAAATAAGGTAATTAAGAGTAAACATGATATTATTATTATCCTAAAACATGTCCTAATTATATTGTATTAGTATAATTCAACCAAAAACAAAATTAGGAATAAAATATGAACCTTTTTGGTCCACTTGGATTAGATTAAGACATTTATTATTACTTAATTCAAAGAAGAGTTAAAAGAGATAAAATCAAAGTTTAATAACTAAAATTTTTTTAATATGGGGTTATAAATTAGATAAATTAGATTATAAATATTAATTAGAAATATAAAAATAGTTTATACATAATGGTATTTTATTTATAATTTTTAGACATTAACTAATATAATTTATTTATGACACAATGATGATGCAGTAATTACCTTATTAGTGAAAAATTAAAATAATTGATATTATAAATAAGAAAATAAATATAATTTGAGGCTTTTAATGAATTAACTGAATTTTATAGGATAATATAACATGTTATGGTTGATTAAATGAATTAGGTTCTAAGTAATAATGCTGTTATGAATTTAGAAAAAACAAAATACCTAATAGTGTCAAAATTGACATAAAAGAGTTCTTAAAACAAATATTATATTATTAATTGATATTCAATTCCTAAAAATCGATGATTCAGCCAATAGACTTATATAATTATAGGTGTATCATTAATTAACCAATTGGGGTTCTCTTGTAAATATATAGTAATTTTATTAACTATATAATATAAAAATAAAAAGAGACATGGAAAATGTCAAACTAATTAACTAAGAGTTAAAACTAAAAGATAAGGTCTATATAGTGACCCAAACCTATCTAAAGCCTATTTGTTGAGTTATTTTTGACCTATCCCCACCTTAAAATTAAATAATCTACTTTTGAGCCATTAGAAACAGAATATGAATTTATTATAAAATAATATTTCTAGCTTTTCCAAAGGTTCCCCTCACCCCTCTTATAAAAGGGCACTCCCCCTTCTCACAAATTCATACCATCAAAGCCTTTTAGTTCGGCCAAAACCTGCACAAATATTCTCTCAACTTCTCTAACTTAAACCTAGAGGCCTTATTTTGATCATAAAGACAACCTAAGGAGCCCTTTTGATCAAATCAAAAAGAAGAAACCGAAGAAGAGGCAATGTTTTCACCACCCTCTTTCAAGTTCCATTCTTCTTCCACTTATTCTTTATTTGTTATTTCCATTATAAAATAATAACTCTAGTATATTCTATGTACTATGATGTTATTATAAATATGGTACAACCATATTCAGTATTCTATCCATCCTTTGAATGACATGTCACCATACATGCGTACGTACGACTTACCGTCTCTATGTCGTGCTGTAATTATTATTCAAAACATTATTATTTGGATGGGTATGATAATGATGTGTAATTGAATTAAATAATAAATATATCATTATAATTATTCTGTATATATGATATAACATCCAATTATATAATATTTTAATATCAAAATAATGATATTTTCACTCGTGCGTACATACGGACTACTGTCAACATGAACACGATGAAATTCATTCCCCATCGTATCCATTCAAGACTAATTTTCATTTTATGTTTAAAAATAATGTTTAAGGAATTGATATCATTATATATATGAATAAGATACAACCTATGGATAACAAACACAACTTATGTAACAAAACATATAAATGAAAATGAGTAAGTGAACACCCGAAACGATGATAATACTAAAATATTATTAACAAAGCAATATTAAAAGATCATATATGATATCATATTTATGTATGTGATTCTTGTAAATTCAATAACAATGATTTAACTATTATACCAAAGGTTAAACTACCCTAGACCAAGGAAAAGTACAAGTTAAGGTTTTATTTCACAATCTCTTCATTATCCGAGGTCGTTTATACGTAATTATGTATTGGGACCTCTTTATCATCCACATCCATGTTTCTTAAAAATGTATTTCAAATCATTCTTACTATTTTACAGACTATGGGTTAAAATCATTTATACCCTTATTTTAATTTTTATAAGATGTTTATAAAGGAATCTTTCCGTCATTTTCCAAACAAGGTCTTTTTTAACCTTTTCGACAGAATTAAGGTAAGAATGTCTTTTTTTAACTTATACGGTGGGTACAACTATTTTATGCCATTATATAATCGTCGAAGCTTCCCCTAAAATCTTATAAGAATATTTTCAAAGTAAATGTTTTATTTATTTGGCTTATAAATTATTTCCAAAAAGGGATATTTCTCTCAAATAGTTTTGATTTCATCTATGTCAACATCCTTTGATGGATTTTAAGCTTATTTGAAGTTGATTTATTATGATACAAAACTTCCATATAGTATTGAAGGTTTTGTGATATATTTGAATGTTTATGTGTTATTTTTATACCATTAATGGTTTATGGAGAGAGTATTCACATTTTTATGCTAGTTTTAATACGAATGTTGATGTTATGTTTAAACCTGTTTATATGAGAAATGCATTGGACTTAATAAGTAATGGGTGGAGCCCGCTATAGCTCCTCGATGCATCGGTAGGTATATGAGACAAACTAGTGTCTTGGGACAAGGACTTGATAAATTCTTATTTGAATTCTTGGCACAAGTCCTTGAGTATGTGGTTATGATAGTCTGACATTATGCATTTCATCATTATGAAAGTGGTTATTGATATTTCATGTGATTATTCGATTAGTAGAATATCCATGAGAATAATTAAATGGAATTATTTTATTTTATTTCTGCCATATTATGCTGAAGTTCAAGTTTAAATGGATTTTGTTTTAGTTATACATTTCCGTAAATTTTTATGCTTATTTATGAATGTTTCCTCTATATTGTTATCCTTACTGGGCATCTGAGCTCACCCCTTTAGAGACTTGATCTTTTGTGATCATTCCAATATTATGTAATAATGCACAGACTCTGGGTAACTGGGGTTGGAACATTACATTTTAACCCACTAACTTCATGTTAATATAATTATCCATTTCATATTCTATGATACTATAACCTTGAATTGAGTTTCATTTTATAAAAAAATATTTTATATATGGAATCGTGTTGTGAAGGAATTGTGTGAGCTGCTTGTTGATAATGTAGGCCAATATAGTTTATGGGAAATTGGTCCTAATAATCAACTGAATTTCCATAGGGATGAGGGATCACTAAAACTGGGGATGAGAAACAAAATTATGACATTGGAATACTGATATATGGATCTAGTAAGAAATATGTTTTGGGTAACCTCAAAAATACTTTTCGTGATATATTCCCATAAATATGAATAGAATGATCCCAGAAACCCATCCAAGCTTGAGGATATTTCATGATTAAGTGTCCAAAACATATAACACACCTCCTCCTTTTAGGGGAAAATAACCAAGTGGTTGTTAGCATATGGAGAGACCACTTACTAAATATAAAAAAATAAACCATCATGGATATTAGAGTTACCATACGACATAAAAATGTTACATTTGCAAAGAAAGGTATTTATGTACGAAACAATCATACCCCCACCATCTCTAGTTCATTAGTGAATGAACCAAAATTAAAAAGAATGTTGGGGATATACCGTGATTCTTTTCCTCATTAATGAATGGATGAATGATGAATTTAAATAACCATAATTCCTCCATGTGTCTCTTAAACTATCACAATGTTTTCTTTCTAGATTGAGTATAATCTCATTGAACTAATTTTTTAGTGCATGGGATGTGGAAATTTCATCATAAAACATTTATTCAATTATATATTCAAATAATAAGTATCTAATTTAATAAAGAAATGACATTTTCCTATGGAGGAATGGGATAAGTCCCATACATCAATGACTACATTGAATGATCACAGCGTAACATGAAAACCAATCCATGTACATCCTTTCAAGGTATTAATCCCAAAGTCTTGCACCCCTAGTGATAGTCGGGTTGATGAGGCCACCTGTTGGGGGAAATTTAAACACCTTCATTTTATCTAGAATTCAAGTTGATAAGAAAAGGTGAGTGGTCCTAATGATTATGAAGCATGTGAGATAATGAAGCATTGGAGAAGGAAGAAATATCTTGATGGTTTCCATGACAGGGATCCCACCTTCAACAAGTACCTTATCTTTCACTATGATTACTTCTCCAAGAAAATCTATCCCTAGAAATACCCATATCCATAATTGTGATAAAATACCCTCTCACTAACTGGGATAAATATCAGAGATTGAAGGCATTGAGATCAATCCAAAGTTGATCCTTTATATGTGCCTCAAAATTCATGTAAATAAAATAGAAGAGACATTCAGAAGAACCAATGGTGACATTTACTAACTAATATTGATCCGAAACATCTAGTTTTTCTAAAAATTTATGAAGGACAATATATAGTGTATTGAAGTATCCTCATGAATGTTATAACACATTCCAATATTAGCAAAAAAAAATAAATTATTATAGAAGAATTATTTCAGAACCATCATAATAAATAGAGATTAATTACTCCTAGAAACCACATTGGAGAGGAAATCAGTTTTCTCCTAGGAACGAAGAACCTGATAATTCCAGAGGATAAGAGTGATCATAAGAAAAAAGGGCGCCTGAAACTAGCCCATAGTGATAGAAGCATATATTTTAGGGAATGGTAACATGATAATATATTATTAGAATGGGACCTTCTATAAACTCCAATGGGAAGAGACATTAGAGAGATGAGAGGAAATTTTCCAGTTACTGTTCCATGGGAGATTTCTAAACAGAAAGCATGAGCCAATGATGGATGATCATGGTTTTCCTGAGAATAAAATAACACATTATAGTTGTTCAATGTCTTGTACCTAAAGTATGTTAAAGGTCCAGGGTCCATAATTTGTGGAGGGGATTAAGATGAATCATTTTCATTCCCACACACATTAAATATTATTTAGTGCGATGCCTAGGCTTGGAGCATGGTCACTATTGGAGCATGGGATATTAATGGTAGAAAGGAGATGTTCTCTATAAATGGGTTGATATTGGTAAAACTGAAAATTTTAGATAAACAGAAGATATATGTTGGGAATTTAGTGGATTTTAAACAACAACAACACCTTCCTGCAAATCATTTTTTTATTTTATTAAAGCCAATTTAAGGAAAACCGGTAACCATACAGAACCTCAAAATCCAAGCTTAAAACATTCAACTTCAAATTAAAATTTCAAATTGCCACTCCACCTCTATCATCACCTTGAGCCACGAGCCCCGACATGCGACATATCACGCGCCGACCTCGAAAACTGAAGTCACTCGATTACTGTGTCGCTGATCAGACGCGTCACATTCCTATCCGCATCGAACTCGAGATGTGAGACTTCACGAATCCCAATGTCACCTCTGGACAGGTCACCGACGAGACACACCGGACCTTCCACTGAACAAAAATCCATCCGTAGTAACGCCGGTGGGAACCCGTCATCTCCTTCACAGAATCAAAGGACCACAAACATCACGCATTCCACAGATCATCACAGATCCAAACATAAAAGGGAAACCCCACAGAATCCACCCTAACCACTGAAGAAAACCCTCATAAAACATTAATCACACTCCGCCACCACAGCTCAGATGACGACCTCCACCAGTTGATAAACCGCCACAACACAACAACTCATCACCAAGGGAAAACCCTTGGACGCTCCGTAGAGTGTGCCGGTGAATCCGGTCTTACGCCCTTGGATTAGACCGTCAGAGATGAAGAAGTCCATGCACAATGCAACAACAAGAAGAGAATGCCATGAGACCGTCGCAGCGAGCACCCGAGACCTCCGAAAAAATTCCCCCAGAGGGAAGAGGCTGCGACGAGAACCCAAGCACAACCAGCTTCAAGCGTAAACCGCTAAGAGAAAACCTTAAAAACTGAAAAACAACACAAAGAAAATGACATTGGAGGTGAAAAAATTCATAGTACCTAGGAATTTAGGGATAAAGGATGAGTTTCCTCCATTTCAGAGAGTCTTACTCTAGGAAGAATATCTATAGTGGGGAGGGATAAGTCAGATCCATGGTTACATAATTCCAATAATACAAATAACTCTAGAGATTAATGGTGTGATCATCCACATGCAATAAATTCCCATGTAAGTATATATTCTTCCTAAGAAACATAATATTCTGAAAGGGAATAGGGAGGCTATGAAGAGTAACTCAAACTATTGTTTTCAGTGATTCAGCATAGACCATTGTGAAAGATGGAAATTTTAATAAATAATATATTTATATCCATGTGACCATGAATTAATGAAATCTTTTATGCTTTCAAGAATTATGGGGAATGATTTTCAATTAATCTTATAGACACATATTGGCCAATAAAGACAATAGAACTGAATAAAGTATTCAAAATAGACAAATGAGGATTTTACTAGTATAAATGGGCCACTATGAACCATATAAAGAGATAAGAAGCTTCACTAAAGGCTGAATATGGGATAATCTATACTGGAGATCCATCACACCAACTGGAGTAGGAGGAGTCCCAAGAAAATAGCGTAAATTGAGGTGGGGGATAGGACATGATAAGAGGGGGGCTGAAAATAACATCCTTCATTCATATCATAAAAGAAATCTAAATATTAATTGGATGAGGCTCTATAAATTTAGTGGATGAGGGATCTGTGAAAAATTAACCTAGGAAGGGAGAGTTAAATATTCGTGTGATTGTTACACCGTCACTAGACACTCAGGACCTAATTGGTGATCCTGAACGGTAGGGAAATATTTAATTTTTGGTGGTATATACAATTTATTATGTGGAATAAAATTATCCATCTCCCCTTTTGCTTAGGTATACATATAAAATACTTAGTTTTTTGTTTTAAATATGTTATTATAGAAGTTATAAAGATATGATTGGAATTAAAGACCATGGAAGCTATAAGAATTTGGATAGGAATACCAATAAAAGTATGTAATAATAATCCATCATGGGATAATTACCCAACTATATTACCAGATATGTAGGTGGAAATATTTATGTGCTCCCCTATAACTAATCTAGTGGTTGAGTATGTCCAATTCATAAAACTATGATTCTTCATTATAGTTTATGTTCAGGGTGTAGGATTTCACATGATTGTAATAGACTAAGATGATGAATTTCACCTCATGAATCCTCTATCCAACATGGTTATGGAAACCCAACATGATTTTGTGAATGGGATTTCCATTATTGAACGAACCATTGATCTAGTGTATATTTTGAAGGGTCGACATGTAATGTTGGCTTCTTTCATTTTATAGGGACCTGTAGGGAGGTGGTGGGATATCATGAATTGGGAAAGTCTATGTGACTGTCATATATTGATTACCTTCATGAACAAATTATTCGAATATATTTTCCGAGGTACACTGAATCTAGATGGTGCTAAAAATGAATGGAGCTTCCATAGAGACTTCTATCATTGTCATGTTAATATACTTTTTTTATATAGCTATATTATATTTATTCTCTACTAGCTGGGGAGGTGGTGCATAGGGCCTTGAAATTTGATATTGGAATCTGAAAATAGTTCAAAAACTATGTAAGTCGATTAAACAATATAACATATATTAAGGTGTTATGAAATCCCCTAAAGGTCAAGAAGAGTCTATTGGAGGATAAATCTGTAAGACTTCTTTCAACCTATAATAAGTCTATGAGTCGGTTCTATAGTTATGTTGTATGATACACTTCCCTTAGTAAGAAGAGAAATCAAAAGGAGATGAATTTGTGTGGTAATAAATAATTGGGGTATAACACATGATGATTTTTAACCTCTTTAGATGGTAATTTAATAAGATACTATAAATTTGGGCAGAAGTGCCACATAAGTGGTTATTGTTTCTAAGTAGATAATCAGTGTCATTATTGTTTCATGATGGTTCTTATGCAACATTACAATTATAAGGTGGTGTGTTTTGATTCTAGTATGTTGAGTTAGGGTTTAAGATATGGTCCTAAAAAGTTTATTCAATATCTATCGACCATTTTGACCCAAATAGATTGATGCACCATAGGTACAGGGCCATGGTGGTAAAGTAAGTTGAGTTTGTGAGGTATATTAAGTTCAAGATGAATGTAATGATGGAACATCAACAATTCATGAATTGTATCATCAAATATATACCATATTCTTGGATGGTGATTTAGGGTTATAGATGAATGTAATGATATAACATCACCAAAGTATATATACAATTATAAAGTGAGGTGTTTGGATTATAGGATGGTGATTTAGGGTTTAGGATGTGGTTCTAAAAAGTTGCTATAGTCTCCCAAGACCAGTGTGACCCAAAGAGACCAATGCACCATGGGTACAGGTCCATGGTGCTAAAGTAGGTAGAGTTTGTGAGGTATATTATGTTCTAGATTAATGTAGTGATAGAACATAAATTATTTAGGGTATGGTATTATCAAATACATACTCTATTCATTCGTGTTTTATACTAGATTTCCCAATTCATTTGTATCCACTCAAATTTTGGTTAGGCATGACTTATCGTTCAAAATATATTATGAGTTCACATCACACCACACACCCTTGAGAAGGAATGTATATAACATCATGATATGTATCACTTAACCATTTTAGTTTTCATAAATGGAAATATATGGGATTTCATGATTGTTTATATAAATGGTACTCGTGTGATATTTAATTTGGTGTGGTTAACTAGATACTGAGTGCACATAAACTATTTTAGGACACATGTATCATTTCCCACATGCATGGTGGTGGAGGATTGTGATGAATGGTGAATCAGATATTGGGAGAGGAAGAAAAGGACTAGACCTAAGTTATTTTGGACCTATTACGTTGTATATAGTGGGATTGGTACTTGCAATGGATCGAGAAAGAGCACCCTCCTCTTTTCCTCCATTGGAGGACCTTTATTAGGACTACTTCCTTGATAACTTCTTTAGAAAACATCATAATAGAAATTTTTTTAATGATTAAACTTTTTCTAGGGGAATAACCTATATTTATTACACTAAATCATATGGAATAAGAAGATTCAATGGAACTGAATGTAATAATTAATGATTTTCTGGAGATGGTATTTTTCAGACTAGTCACATATCCTAGTGTTTCTTTTCTATTGTTTTCAAAGAATTTAGATAGTAGTATTATTTTTAATAGAAAATAAAATAAGAAGAAAAAGGTAACAGTGATAAATAAATACCAATTACTTGGGATATTTAACTTGATTAAATTGTTTTGGGGATCTAGATGGATGTCTTTGATTGAACTATGATTGCCAAACTACCACCCTCAGGCCAGATGGGTGTATATTTAAGAGACGATTCTCATAAGTAGATATATATATGAGGATAATCACCATTTATGTTTATTGACATCAAAAATAGGGTCTTCCATATATATCTCAACACCTTTATTGTTGTCTTTTTAGGGTATCCACATATTCTCATGAACATCAGTGATACATATAAAATACCTTTTGATTTTTTGAGTACACTTCCTTCACATCAATGTTATAAAAATATATTGAACGTTCACTTTTTGATCTAGGATTTAACACCCAAATATTTTTAATGAATAATATAATGTTCAATATCATATATAGAATGCACCACCATGTTCAAATGAGGTATGAAATTTTATTATTGAAATATCTCTATTTTAACATATTAGTTGAATTAGAGGGTTTTAAAAAGAATAAAAATATTGGGATATATATAGGTAATAATAAATAAAAACTAATTTATTGATTCATAGAAAATAATTTTATAATTTTTAGAAATTCCATATTTAGCATAAAAAAATATGTTTCCTTAAATAATGATTTAAATTATTTATTGGTTGAAATTATTATATTTAATTTTTTATTAATTGAAAAAAATATACAAAAATGTAACTTTTCATATTATAATTATATACTTATCTACGTGTAGTTTTTTTACATTATGAAAAGATTGATTTTTTCGATGAATAGTAGAAAATATAGATATTTATTTAATATTGTATATTTTTCCTTAAGAATTTTAATAAGATTCATTAAGTTTCCAAAAAATCATTATATATTTATTTCTATTATATTAGTAATAATAAAATCCTTTTTTTGATGAATTTGGATAAAAAATATTTGTATACCTAAAAATTAATTTATCTAAGAAAATGAATTTCATTGTTTTTTTGTGTATTAATCATAATTAATTTTCAACAAAATACAGTGATTCAATATTAAAAAATAGACACACTATTTTTAATTTGTAGTTTCATTTTTTATATATCCCTTTTGTAATCAGTTTATATAATTAGTAAGAATAATGCATTTTTAACACCTCGGAAAGGGTAAAGGGGGTAAAATTGGCTTATAGATTAGTGGAGAGGATTTAAATATTTTATAAAACCACTTTTTATCATATTGTTTGTGTTTATTTTTTATAGTTTCATCCATTTATAGAATATATAAACACTTTTACATATATTTATTTTAATATAATCTTTAAATTAATTTAATAAAAAACTAAAAATGAAATTTCACTCTATTTACTTTAATATCTCATTTTTTCACAATAATAAAATAATTATGTTCAATTCTGGAAAATTATTTTAAATTGGTATATTTTATTTACCAAAGTAATTTATTTTATATTTTTTTCTAATGGGATAATTAGCTTCAATAATTATAAAATGATAAGAGATTATTCATTAAGTGAATAGAAAAATATAATAAATGAATTTAAAAATATTAAATGTAATAAAATATGGGTAAATTTTTCTGTTCCCTAAATTGAATCAGTAAATATAAAATATATTTATATTTAAAGGATTTTAATCAAATCCCTTCTTAATCATGGTGTCATTAAATTAAAATCCAATGAATAATGTCAAAAATAAAAGTAATTATATTTTATTAAAATAATAATTTATTATGTCATTTAAATATTATAAAAATATAAAAATTGGAACATGAAAACAAAATATGATATAAATATAATCACATGGATTTTATAATCCAATTTTCACCATATCATTAAAAATCAACACTATTTATGAGTAAAAATTCATAACCATGATTAATGTTCAGATTGGTTATATGAGGGGTTAAAACAATTTTTTTTCAAAAACCCACATAAAGCTATAAAAAGTTTACTAGATAATTTTATTTCAACCACATATTTAATTATAATTAAAATTCTTATAAACTCAGAAAAATTTGGATAATTAATGATTTTATTATATTTTATTCTTTTAAAAAATCCATGAGTTCCCCTCCCTTTACTAATAAAAGTGACCCTATCATTTCCCTAATTTAATCCACACTAAGCCTCATATATTTAATAAAACATTAAAAATTATCTTCCCAAATTCCATATCCATGATTTAGATTTTATGGTCTTTTTGAAAAACCAATCCAATGTCCTTAAAATGGATCTAAAGATGGTGTTTCGAAAAATTGGAAATAATCATACTCAGCATCTTTTATTTTCATTTTTCATATAAATATCCTCAATATATAAAATTTTCATGAAATAATAAATTAAGTATCCTAAATTTAGTAAAATTTTATTATTAATATGAAATATCTGTCATTCCCTCTATTTTACATCATATTTATAGTGTTTATACCACTCGTGCATATGTTTGACTTACCATCTCCACATAATGATACAATACATTTTATAAAACCATATTTCATAGTTTTTTTATTAGTTTAATTTTATACATTATATTTATGAAATAATTATTCTTATGGAATTATAATATAAAATCTACTGTATTACATTACTTAATATTGGTAAATGAAAAATTTCTCATGTGTACTTGTGGACTACCACCTCCATGAAGTAGTGTGATTAATTTTATCATTTATTTATGAAATGTATTGTGAATAATATATATTTAATTAGAATATGGTTTATCTATGATATAATAAAAATTACAGAACATTGAATTATTTTTTACCTTTAATTTGTTACATCTGTCAGAAAATTGAAACAATTATCATGCATACGTATGAAAAACCATCTCCATGAATGGTGTAATTAATTTATATATATATATATATAGTTTCTGTATGACTCTCTGTAACACCATAAACATTAAAATATATTCCCTTTATGATAAATTTTATAACTTTTGATGCAAAAAACACCATGTTTAAATGAAATAGTTTTTAAAATATTATTTAAAAATGACCATTATAAACATCCTATTATGTTAGAGGGTTGAAATGGAATTAAATTATGAAAAATATTTATTTTACACACATTCAATTTTTTACACAATTATTATAAATGAAACTATGAATAATTTGGAATAAAAGGCAATGTTTTATGAAAACATTACTTTTTTGAAAATATTGTTTAGTCATTTTTTTTCACAAATGATTTAAAATTAATTTTATCCAATAATATAAAATTTATTATGAAAAATAAAATTCATTTATTAAATCTTCATACCAAAATTACCTTATTGTTTTTTTGTGATTTTTCTGAAATGGGTCAAATTTTGATAAATATTGAAACATTCTGAATTTTAATTGAATAATTTATTGTTCTTTAAATATATTTTAATGTTAAATATATTTTGATTTTAATAAAGTAATAAAATTAATTTTGAAATAAATTAGTCTATTTTTTCATAGGAATAATTTTCATATTTAATTTCAATATAATAAGATTCCAAAATTTTGAAAGATTACACATTAAAAACTATATTTAGCATTAAATCTGCAGGATTAATTTTAAAATAAAATTTTCTACTTTTTTGATTTGAATTGGGAAAAATGGATTCCATATTTTGGATTTTATAGAAATTAAAATGTATAATATGTTTGAATTATTTTTTTTTACCAAATTTAATAATGGAAACTGTTAATTTTAATGACTAAATTTATGGAAAAATAGATTTTCTACACAGTTAAACAAAGAATATTTAGGTTAAAAATGACCTAACAATTTACATAACACCCAATTTTGGAAATATATTGAACTCATATCTTGTAGGATAAATAATGTCCAATTTGGTTATTCTTTTTACATGATTAAAACATGGGTATGATTGAATATTTTTCAAAGTATAACAGGTGTGCCACTAACCTCAAATTTAAAAGGACACCCCTCACCTCCCTTCATTTCACATTTAAAGATCATTGGTTCATAAAAAACCAACCAAGATCACTTGAAAACAACCCTTCCATCATATTATAGACCTTATGTTGGGAATAAATCCAATATTGGTTGTTATAGTTAAATATTAATAAGGATACAAAAATAAGAGGAAATGTTTTTCAATGAGAATTTTTATTTTATTTCATCATCCAACTACATAAATTATTATGTAAATACTATTATATAATATCCTATTTAGTTTACATAAAATATGATTTTATATAATAATTAAATTACCTACAACCATATGTAATTAAATAAAATGGGTAATAGAATCATCCTTCATGTATACGATAGACTACCACCTCACGAACTGATGTCATTTGTTCGTACATTACCACCATCACAGTTGGGCATAATAGAAGATCTATTATATATATATGTGTGTGTGTGTGTGGGTGTGTGGGGGTGTGTGTGTTTGTGTGTGTGTGTGATATTTGGAAATTATTCATAGATTTGGAATAATTATATCATATATATCCTTTTAACTCTCTTTCTTCATGAGATACGATATCATCACTCTTGGGTACAACAGACTACTACTACGTGAAGAGATGTTATTCATCTCTAAGTAACACTCTACAAGGAAGGTGATATAGATATATTTTATGAGTATTTTTTTATATTAATGAATTAATTATGATATTAATGAAATATTTATATTTATTTTATAGATAATATTTTATTTTATATATTGACTTTCCACTCACTTAAAGAGGATAACATAATTCATATACTCGTGGACTACCACCTTCACAATGAAATGAGACTCCCTCTTTATCCCCAAACCACATGGAAAATATATATAATTTTGTATAAATAAATAATATTATGTATAGTATATTATGATAATTTTTTATATATAAAATATTATATAATCCATTACTATATTGATCAATTGAAAATAGAAATGTGACTCATGTATTCGTATAACCTACTATCTCCTTGACCATAAAGTACTTATGTTTTCATAACCATCTTTAATGATTGGTTTTAAATGTAATATTTATATAAAAATATGTTAATTACATCATGATTATTATTATTGATATGATTTATGTATATAATATGCACATGAAACTGTACATTCATAATAAATAATGAATGAAAAAACTACGCGATAAAAACCAGCAATAATAAAAATAATAAAATATTATTATCAAGCATGTGGTTAGTTGTTATTATAGGATGACATATGATATTATAAATATTATTATGTTTTTGAAAAAAGTTAATAAATTTTTTAAAACAACTGTATAGTATGATAAGAACATTTAATCAAAATTAAGAAATAGGTAATGGATTTCTTCCGAATTTTCATATTTTGAGGAATATTATAATATTATTATTCTAGTATCCTTTATATGGTCTATATAATACCCATTGGAAAAGTAATATCATGATATAATCATACATCATTTTATTTTAATATTCACATTGAATTATCTCTTACATGGGTATTTTTCATAAAAATTTCAATGTGGTAAATTTTTATTTTTCAATTTAACTTTTTTTGTGACTATAAAACTTTTTGTGATAAAATCACTTTCATGTGATACTTTTTCATTAGAAATTACATTTATATTAAATAAACAAATTATTGTACAATGTATATTATTATTTCCTAAACAATATAAAACTTATTTATTTGTTTTATACTTTTGATTTTATTTGATTAACTATGTAAATATTGATAAATCTATATCTTTTACTGAACACATATATTTAAAGATAAGGCACACTAATTCATGAATTAAATCGATTATTCAATATATGAGGTATTCATTAGAAAGTTAGTGATGTGTGGGGCCTGGACATTATATTTCCTCGCGATGCTTTGATAGGTCTATGGAGACAAATTAGTAGGTCAAAATTAAATTGGTTTGTACCAGTAGTTTTGAAATTTTAGGAGGACAATTCTTGACTGTACATGTATTCATGTTCCTGAGAGTTAGATTACAATAATTAAGCACTACATTGATTTATAATTTTTTTATTTTTATTATCCATCATATTTTATCTAGGATATTATATTCTGATTAATTTCATACAATGTTATTGATTAAAGAGAATGTGTTTGTATAATTACCATGCCATATTTATTATGCCTCATCTTTTCAAGACTGTCAATTTATTTTAGTGTAAATTGTTATTATTAATTTATCATTACTTGTTGATTCTCCTTATTGATTACTTATTTCTTCCTATATACACCATCCTTATATATATTTTTAGGGGACCCATATTTTTATTCCATTCATCTTGTAATATAGATGAATATTTTGATTGAGTTTTCAAGGATGTCAAATTTTTTATTTTGTTATATAAATTTTTTTATTTTATAATACCAAAGTAAAATGGGTATCATGTATGTATATATTTCTCTGAATATTCTAATCTGATACTTCCTTTGTGTCTTGATTTCATTTCTCAATAGTAATTTAATAATGAATGTCATTGGATTAGGGATACATAGGTCTTGGACATTATAATTAGTATTAGTGTAATTTAGTAGAAACCATGGGAACTAAATAAATGAAAGCAAATATTATGGAACATAACTCAATGATATAAAAAGAGGATAAGTATAGTAGAATATAATAATGTTTTGGAATTGATGATATAAGTGTGGTTTTACTACAAATATTTTTCATGTCTATATACTATAGTGGACATGGGTCTGGTATAGTAGTACCTCACTCTAATAACTCTGCGAGGGGTGCATTGGTCTAGAATGAATTAAAACATGGTAAGAAAAAACATCCTCTACTTTTCTCTTGGGTTGACTGTATATGGGGATAATAGTAAGATAGTTCACATTTTCTTTTCAACAAATTATCAAAGATTTTTTAATAATACTAACCAGAAATAAACAAATGTTTATGATTATTAGATTAACATTGCATAACATTTAAATTTATTTCATGTGTTTCACCATACACATAATTATACATTGTGATTTAATATTCATAATTTTATGAGACAATCTATTATATGTTATTATTTAGAAATGGTTCTTGAATGAGGATGGGTATTAATAGTCCTGCACAACATAAAGATTTACTAGATAATGAAAAAAAAACATGTAATATAATAGTGATAATTTTTTTATATTAGGAATGATTAATCAGGTTATCAAAAATAATATTTCTATGATGGACCAACCTATTCCACCATGATGTTATCCTATGATTGGTAAAATTATATTAATGAACCCACTATAATTTTATGGGGCTTCTAAACCAATGACAGCCGAGAAATGGATTAAATATCTAGATAATATCATTATCAACATGGGTTGTAGTTCAAAGGAGAAGAATAAAATTTTATTGTATTTTATTTAAATTTGATGTTGATCAATGGTGATCATTGATTTATAAATCTAAGGATGATGTGGAAAAAGAAATCTTTGAAATGAAATATTTTCAGGAGACATTCATTAATAAAAATTTCCCTCATGAGATTTTTTTAAATAACTAAAATGTAATATAGATTAATTAAAATAGAAAAATAATATTTTTTGGTCCATAGGGATACATTAAAAATTTTGTATCGGTATGATATAGATTAAATACACAACATAAAGTGAAATATTTACTATTTAATTGATGACCTTATCCAATTCTCTAAAAGGCAATTATCTTTCAAAATGTTTCCTCATATGGTGAAATATTTTAATGCACCACCAAAATAAAGAAATAATTCTATAAATATTTATTACTAAAGAGAAATAATGTGATTAATGGACATCTAAAAACCATGAATAATTGAATTCATCAAATAAGACTAAAAAACGAAATTATTTAAACCTTATGAAAACTGTGGAAATAATCGTCTTGGGAAATTCATGAATTGATAGGGAGAAATTTTTAGTGAGAATAAAATGTTAATGAGGAAATTGAATTAAAAAGGAAGAAGATTTTTTTATTTATTGTTTAATCTCTCAAGAAATTGTGAACTATGCAATGAAATTATCCTATCATTAATGTAATCTACCCTTAAAGAGTCCAAGGAGATAAGGAAAAGCTTATGTGATCATGGAAGATGAGTTCAATGTACCTAATGATGTAGAGGCAAATACATTACTCTTATATTTAAATATATCTGATGATTTATTTTATTCTATCTCCTCTCACTATTTTTTATCTATACCATTTTCCATAATGAATACAAATTTACCATTTAATTTATTAAAGGACTTGTCAATTAAAATTTATAGTAGATGTATCACTGCAAAAAAGATATGTTAGGATGTACCCATTATGAGAATAAGATTTCTGTTTTCTTTATTAACATATTATCATACTTATGTTTGACTTCAATATATAAATTAGTATGGACTGGATTTGAAATCATGATTAAGAAATTTATTTCCGGAATAATGAAGTTACAATTTATAAGAAACTTGTAGAATTACTTATATTTATAGTAGAGACTTCTTTATAAGAGTTGTATCTAGATCAATCACTAGTATCTCTACTAGATAATCTTCTGGGAGATGAAGTGAAAAAAATTAATGGATGATGAATCTAATCACCCAATTGATGTTGTACCTATTTTATATGTATACATCAATTTTTTTATCTAATTACTTCGATATCCCTGACATCATCAAGTATGTTTTTATGTTGGCTTAATCCATGATTCATGAATAATATCAAAGTATCCCTAAAGAATGACCATTTTTGAATTAGGGATGTTTAAAATACAACAAGAGGATTTAGTGATATGGGATTTATTCTCCCGATATTTTCACTATGGGGATCCCATATTCAATATCATTAGAAGAAAGATATATCCATGAGACCTTTCATTGGTTATAGGGAAATAAATTCTTTTATAATAAATAAAGTTTTCATCTACCATGTATTTATGAATTATTTGATCAACTTTACTAAAACTAATATTCTTCAAAGGGTGAACTTCATTATTGGTACTATCAATTTCCATTAAGTTATGATGAAATTTTAAATATATCTTTTTGAAAGACGTATGAACATTCAGAGTTAACTACAATGACACATGGAAGGACTAATGTACGATATGTTTTTATGGTTCTAATGAACATAGTGTTCAATAATATATGGGTTTTTTGTGGTAAAAATTATTAATATTTAGGTATATTCTAAATTCTATGAGGACCATAAGAATCATTTGTAAATTGTTCCATAGATTCTTATCAAGAATGTTTTATATAGGAAATTTAGTTGGAATTATTCTTATCTTCATGAAGATTATATCATTCACCATGTTATCTATATGGATGCATTCTTAATTGATACTATGAAGAAAAAGAAAGTCAGAGAAGGGCCTATACCAATAAACATAACTAGGGTACATAGATTCATTAGTTTGGTAGGTTATTATTAATGATTTGCCTATAATTTTTCCCAATTAGCTAACCCTTTAACAAATATTACATGTAATGTGGTTATGTTTGTGCGAAAAAAGGGTTGTTAGTAATGTTATTATGAAATAAATAGACTATTGGATAATGATCTGATTTTGAATCTACCATGTGGAAGTGATTGGTTTTTGTTATATAGTGATTCATAGAAGAAGGTAAGTTGTTTTTTCCTAATAATAAAAGAATATTTTTTTTCATATTAATTAGGGATGTTATAGTCTTAAGAATGAACTTACCAAAATGATGTTATTATAGTAATATTTTAATTAAAGATATGAATACAATATCTCTATTATGAATGTTGTGATATATAAATGGATAATAATATCTTAAATACATATTTTCACAAAATAGATCAATATGAATCAACAAAGATGGATTGATCTTCTCATGGATTATGATTTCTCAATACACTACAATAATGGGAATGAAAATAAGGTGGCAGCTGCATTGAGTAATAATGATCAAAGTGTCCTAATGAAATGGAGGATTTATAGGGATGCTATATTAATGGATCAAGTAAATATTGATATTAAAATTATTAAAAAAGGGGATACAATAATTATTTTTGAAATGAATTCAAAACCATCATTACTATATAATATAAAAAGTTCTTGATCTAATGATGAGAACATTTGGAAAAAAATAAATGATGTTAAAGATGAAATATTAGCAGTCTTCGTTTGGGAAGATGGTGTTCCAAAATTTTGAAGGATATTATGTGTTCCATCGATAAAGGATCTAAAAATGTAATTATTTGATAACACTCTTAGATAAAATTTATCTATAGACCATGGTAGAATAAATATGTATAGGGATTTCAGGGATCATTTTCTATTGGATAACATAAAACTGGAAATTGATGATTATTAGTCCAAATGTTTATTTTTTTCAAAATGTGAAAGATATGAGACAACATCCTAGAGGAATAATTCATTTCTTACTATTATTATGTTCAAATGGGATGGAATTACGATGGAAACTATCTCAGAAAAAAAAACTCATAGAATGAGTGATGAAATATGGGTTATCATTGATCACATAAAAAAATAATCACAATTTTTTCGATAAGAGAAGACTTTACATGTGACTGCCTCACAAGGATAGATATTAATGAGGCTATGAGATATCATAGAACAATTATATCAATTGTTTTGACTGATATTTCCATTTTAATCAAAATTATATAAGATTATTGAAAAGGATCTTCACACTATGATTCATTTGAGCATTACATACCATCCTCAAAATGATAGAATCTTCTAACTATAGATTTTTCTAATGGATGACTTGTTATGGTCACTCTCAAAAGGAATTAGTGGTATTCCTAATCATTATTTACCTTTCGTATAGTGTTCCTATAATAATAATTTCTATTCAAGTATTCAAATGATGTCTTATAAAGAATTATATTGAATGAGTTGTTTTACTCAAAATTGTTTGGATTAATTTTTTGAATGAAAACTTTTAGGTTTGAAAATTTATTAAGAGACAATAAAAAAGGTATAGGATATTCATAATAACATTAAATAATCCCAATTATGGTAAAAAGTTATACCAATAATCAGAATAAGGATTTGGATGTCTAAATAAATGATCATATTTTAATGAAATCTTCAATGGAAGGGTGTTATAAGGTTTTTTAATAAAGGGAAACTGATCCCTAGGTATATTGGACCCTTTTAAATTCCTTATTGAAATGGTGTTGTTGGTTATTGTTTAAAAATGACGCCAAATCAGTCAAAATTAAATGATGTGTTCTAGATATCCTTATTATGAAGTAAAAAATATGTCTGATTCATGTTCCCTACTTTGATAAAATATAATTCGATCCAGGTCATTCATAATGTGAATAACCCATCCACATTCATGATACTAGATGTAATTTTTTAGGAATTAGATGACTTTCCTAAAAGAGTTACTTTGAAGAAATAACAAAATAGAGGACTCCATAGGGTAACTAGAGGATATCATTAAAAAGAACTACCCTCATCTGTTTATATGTTTATAAACAAGAAATTTAAATGATCAAATTTTTCTAAGAAGGAATACTATATCACACAAAAATGATACAATATGTTCCTTTTAGAATTAATTTAATAACATGTGATGCACTCAACACTATGTTTGAAAGAAATTACCTTATTAAAATATTATTTAAATATAACAATAATAAACTAGACATTAATTTATTGTTTTTGAATAGAAATAAAATATAAAAATATATATTTTAAAGTCTAACATTTTTTATCTATTTATTATAAAAAAAAATATGAATCATTTTGAAGAATACGAAATGATTCCTGAAAAACTGTACTCTTTCTAAAAGGTAATTTATTCATGATTTTGGCAAATGATTTAAAATTATTATTTACCACATTTAAAAAATTTATTTTAAACAATAAATTATTTTTTAGATATTAATACAAATTTCATTTCTGTAGGAATTTTTTTCTGAAATGTTTCACTTCATGATGGATAGTGAAAAATATTGAATTTTAATTGAAAATTGACTTTGAATTTGACTAGATTATATCAATAAATTATATTTATAATTGGTTTTAAAGTGAATATATTTATATTTTAATTTAATTATTCCAATTTTGTTCATTGAAATAATAATTATATAAAGACCTTGTAAAATATTTCTAATTATGACTTTAAAAACCCGATTTCTCATTATGTCTACAAAATTAATTTTAAATTAAATTTGGTAAATTTTGTGAAATGAAATTTGATAAATGGGTTATATAATTATAACTATAATAAATTATTAATTCTAATATGTTCATCAACATTTTTAAACAAAATGAATATTGAAAATGGTTAAAATTAATTACCACAGTTGAGGTAAAAATACGATTACCAAGGGTTAATATAAGTGGTTAATGGTAAAAAATGAACTAATGACACATCAATAAACCATTTTATATCTATTGTTTTACCTTATATCTTCTTGAATCAATAATTTCTCTCTTTTAATTCTTTTGAAATGATTAAAACACGGGTATGATTGAATCTCTTCAAAAAAATTCAAGTGCACCACCCACCTCACTTATTAAAGTCCCCCACACACCTCCCCTCCTCACCTAATAAATACTATTTGGTGCATAAAATACATAAAAAATTAACTTAACAATGTCCATTAACTCATATTAGAAGCCTTATCATTGGAAAAATACATCATAGGATGTATTTACTAAAAAACTAAGAAAGACACACCAAAAACATGTAATGTTCTATATTGAGAATTTTTAATTTATTTCTTTATCAGTATCCTTAAATTTTTAATTATCCATTATGATATAATAAACTTTTTATATTCTATACACTGGTATGTTCTTATAATATTATAATTATAATAACACATATCCACTTGTATCGAAGGGTTGCAAAATCATCATTTGTGGGTATGATGAACAACCACCTCACGAACCGATGTCATTCGTTCGTCCATTAAACGTTTAAAAACTAGGTATGATGATGGATATAAAGTATTTATAATACATTTATAACATATTTATACCAATGGTGTCATTATATTTTATATAAAAATTTACCTACCATTCTAGAAGAGATATGATAATTTCTCTTATTTCTATTGCGGACTACCATCTCACGAAGAGATGTGATTTGTCTTTAACTAATCCTTCCAATGGAAGGTGATAATGATAATATTAATGATAATATGTGATATAAATTAAATAATTATCATATTAATAAAATATTTATATTTTTAAAAATATTATATATCATATTATTTCTTATATATTCACCAACATAAAGAAAACAACATTGTTTGTGTATGTGTGGTCTACCACCTTTACGAAGCGATGTGATTCTTTTTTATCACCACATCACATGGGTGATATATATAATAATATTTAAAGAATTATTATTTTATAAATGATATTATTATCAAATTGGGAAGATAAAATATTACACACCTTCATTCTATAATGATCATATGAATATGAAAACATTACTAATGTGTACGTATGACCTACCATCTCCATGGTCATAAAGTATTTAATTTTTTACAATGATCATTCATGTTTTGTTTTAAACATAAAATGTATATAAAAGTAAAATAATTATTTCCTAATTATTATTCAAGAAATGATGGAACTATATAACACAAACAATAATCAGAACATTAATGACAAATCCTGAATGAGAGAACAATGTGATTCACAAGAAAATAAAAATAAAAATAGTGAAATATTATTATCAAACATGTGTAAAATGATATTAGTAGATTATATATGATATTAAACTATTATGATGGTAATTTTATATGTTAATAACATGTTTATTCTACCATACATAATCATAAATAAAGTTCAATAAAAAATAATCTTGAAGTAATAGATTTCATCCCAATTTCATTTCATTGAGTCATATTATACTGCTATTCACATAGTTTCCTTTACATGATGTATGTACTACCCATTTTACATGAAATATAATGATTAAATTATACTTTATTTTATTTTATCATTATAATTTATTTACTTTATCCCATTGAATATGACTTGAAAAGTATCAAATGGTAAAAGTTATTGAATAATCACACTTTCATTTGTGGTTGTTAACCTCCTCTAGAAAAAAAAACATTATTGTGAACACATTTCATTGGTAATTAAATATATCATAAATAGCAATATTCTTTTATGATATATATGACTATTTCTTAAGACTTATTTCATTTTTACATATAATGTGTACATTGAATGTTATTTTATTAACTAGGGAAAATTGATAAATCTGTATCTTTTAATAAATAAAAATATTTGATAAAAAGAAAAAATGATTGATGAATTAAATAGATTATTAGATATATTATGTATGCACTTCACATACAGTGGTTGGTGGGTAAAAAATTTATATATCCCCTCTATGCATCGTGAGGAATCATGAGACAAATCAGTTGGCCATAATTAAATTGAATTCGGCCTATACTTCTAAAGAGCCTGGAGGATAGTTCTTGAAAGTAGATGTATTCATTTTACAAATACATTACATCCAATAATTAAGGGTTTTATTCTTTTTTAAATCATGAATTGTTATAATCTAGGATATTTTATCTATGATATTATCTCTGGATGCATTTTATTATAAATTTATGATTAAATTGAATTGGTATTAAGTTATATGACTTTCCATATTGATTCTTTTTGATCCTATCATGTAATTCAATTTATTTAAAAGGTATTTTCATAGATTTATTTACCATTCAAGGTTATTAGTTCTTATTTTTTCAAGATATTTTCTACTCTACAAGACCCTTACTTAGAATTTGACCTTCCCCTTATTTTTTCTCATTCCCTAGGTTCTGATGATGAATCTTTTGAATGTGTTTTCAAGGATGCTGATAATTTTATTTTGTTATGATGCATGATTTATTTTATACATAAAATTTAAAATGTGTATAATATATCTAAATGTATATATGTGTGTGTTTCTCTAATGATTCCAAACAAATTGGGAATTCAGGATTTTATTCCTTGTATCTATACTATTGTAATAAAGAATGACACTGGCACTAGGATACTGGGGTCGGGGTCATTAGACTCTATATACATGTAAAATGAATATATATGATATTAATTTCTTTAGAAAAATATTTAGAGTTTATGGAACCCTGAAAAATTTATATGGAACACAACTTCCAAACTATGACAAGCATATAAATGAAGCATTTATCAAATTGAACAATGGTTTTAGCATGAAATTATTTAAAATCATTTGATAATATCTCATAATTAATCATACATGGCATGATAAATATGGTTATGGTTTTTAATTCATTAAAAATAAATATATATTTATTATATTAGAGTTTATAATGTGTACTAAGAATAATGATACATGGGGTAAGGGATTTTTAGTGTCACATTTATTTCTAGGATACATATTCTATATTCACTACTGATTTTTTATGTCATAAATATTCCTCCCTATTGAAATATTATATAATGAATATAATTATTTTCATTATATATTAATATTTTATTTTATTTTATTCTTTCATTGGTATTATGATTCATAAAATACCAAACTTTTAAGTTTACTATGTTACAATCACATTGTTTTCACCAATTTTTATTAATATTTTTTCAATGAAAAAATATTATGTTCTAACATTAATGATACTTATGAATTTATTTGTCCTATATTTATTTCAAGATGATAACATTTTTGCATTTATTTTCCACTCTTTATGGACTCATGGAAATTAAATAATTTTTTTAAGGATAATATACATTATTTTTATATTTGATAGAAAATAATTTTTCTTCCATAAGAATATTTTCTAAAAATATTATCATGAATGTTTTCTAACAACATATTATTAATTTTTAATGATATTTTAACCATGAGTGATCTTTCACAAAATGTTTTAAAAGTAATATTGTTTTTTTAACAAGTTAGTTGTTTACATTTTAATGAAAATTGTGAAAGGCATGTTTTATTTTAACATATATAGTATGAAAAAATATCTCACTATTATGAATTCTAAATTCATTGAATCTTTGTTTACATTTTTCCAATTTTATATTCAATGGAAATATTTTATTTTAATATTTAGAAATATTTTAGAATTTAAAGAAAGGATCTTAATGTGAAATGAATATTTTCCTCAAGAAAAATTCCATGTGATATATTAATATAATTTTTCAACTAAAATAACATTTTTGGATGTTAATTATACATTTATATGGATATAGTCAAATGATTCCATAATTTTTATTTATATGGTTGATTTTTATTAAGATGAAAATATTTTTATGAAACATGTTCCATCTTAATGGGTTGTGATGTGATCAATTTCTGAAATGATTGTCCAAAATGATTCTTTTCTGCTGGTTATGTTATCAAAAAATTTGAATGAAATTCATTTTTTTCATGTGTTATGCCATGATGAATGTTTTATGAAACTTTTTCACATATATTTATCATTTTCATCATGTGATGGTTGGAATTATAAATATATATCAGTCTAATTCCTAGGCCAATGATAAATATCTCACGAGATAAATAGGACATAAATTTAGAGTGACCCCAATTCAGTAAGAGGATATTCCAACTATGATAGTCTATAAGTAAACCATAACTATTATGATATAATTGAGTGTAAACCTTATAAACTATTATAGTTATTTTATTGACCCCTTAAGACTATGGAAATTCTATTATCTTCTTATGTGTATGTCCCAAATTTGTGTCCTATTTGAATGTGTTGATATCATGGATCATGATTCTTGATTCTTTTATTATTAATGTCTTATGAAAATCAATGACACATGAAATGAGTTAATGTTATGATCTATGATATGGATGGTATTTCTTTTGAAATGTGAAAAACATGTTCTCATACTGTTTTCACATGTTATGATTACGTGATAATTGATATCTACCTTTTTAATCGTACTGAGCATCTGAGCATACCCTTCATTATAATTCATTTCCCCAGGTTATTAAGAATTATTTATAGTAAGATTTTTTATTAAGGGTTATTATTGTGGTGGAAAAAGATAATGAGGATGTAGATATCTTATGAACAAATTGATTATTTTTTTATGATTTAAAATATATTAAAATTATTATTTTATAGAATAATTTGTAATTTTTTAATGAATACTCATATATTAATAGATAATATAAATGTATAAAAAAATTGGTTTCTATAAAAGAGATATGGTTTCCTATTTATATGATATTTGAGTATGAATTTATATAGAACTCGAGAAGTTATAGGTCATGATGTATTAGAATTTCTATTGAATTGTGTTCATTATTATGATTATTCTTGGTTTTTCTTTGAACTATAGACATTTAATTTTGGGATTTATGCTGTTTGAAGTTCCTATGACTAGACATACAATAATGGTGGAAATTATTAATGGAATGAATAGTGTGAGATCAAAATAAGGGAATAACATAAGATACGATTCTAACATTATCTGAACATGGGATTAGATATGAAGTTTAATACAATGACTTTGGTGTTTGTTAAGGAGCTAAGATGTTGTAGGGGGGTCATGTAGTAACTTATGAGACATTCCATTTATTACAACATGGGAATAATTACCCTATTCATCGCTTGTAGTTAGTAGTTGTGGCTCATGCTCTGAAGTTTTAGTGATACTATCTATTTTGGAAGATAAGTTTCATATACAAGAATGACATGAACATGTGCTACATCTTCTCTCAGCACGACATGAATATCTAATGGAGGTGTTGTGGGGAGTATTGAATTTCCTTTGATTTTAATAGGTCCAATGATTTAGTAAATAGTTATATAGTTGTGTATTATCTTTGAAAGAAAATTCAAGAACTTTTAGATTCCCCTTTAGAGGATGAATGGATATTGATGAGCTTTTCGATCATATGGTTGTTCAATGCATCTAGAGACAGAGGGTTGATGACATGTGCTCCCTTAGTTATCACATAATTGAATGTAGATTAGATAAAGACCAATGAGGATTTTTATTATGATTCTTAATGAATGAGATCTTTTTCAATAAGTAACATAGTTTTAGTTTTTTCATAGGATAGTGAAAACATGGTTTATGTTCATATGAGAGTTGTAGTTACTGCTTCTATGAGGGAAGAAGTGATGTGGGAATCCCATGAATCATATTGGGTTGTTTACCCATGGTTGATGAAGAAGATTTTAGATATAATGTTATTCTTGTAGTATCTTGTAGTGGGGATAGATTTCGTAATCATTGTCTCTCGTTTTCTAAACTATAAACGTATCATATTATAGAATAAGTAACCTGGAGGGTTAATTTATCCACTTTCAATGCCTATATTGAAGTGTTATTATTTAAATAACTCAACCCCAGTATGCCATATTTAAGTGTTACATTATTATGCTGTAATATTATAAAAATAAGTCCAAACATATAGACCGAATAGTTTATTAATTTTGGAAAACTCGATACAAACTTTAAACATACAATAAAATTAAAAATTTAAACTACAACATAATGATTCTTTTATGGACACCATTTGTCTATTATTTTATCCCTGCATGATAATCATAATATACATCATTGAATATTTAAAAAATGTAAATTTTAGAAAGGGTTGATCTCATATTCTCAATAAGGGTATGTGTAAAATGTAATATATCATGAATAAATAAGCATAAACATTAAGGAACGTTGAATAACAGAAACACACTCTAGTTAAACATAATCTTGAGAATAATATTGAATGAATAAATGATAATAAAATAATAACTTAAAAACAATCACATGGATATTCTACTAATCTAATAATAACATGTAATATCAATAACTAACCACATAATGACATAATTCATAATGTTGGACATCATAAACACACCTCTAATGCTTCATCCATACAACCATATATAAAAAATTAAATCCTCAACCAATACAAAAACTCATTTTTCTCATTAGACCAACCATTGCACTAAGGGGATATAGTAGGCCCCTCATATAATTCACTATGTTAAATGAATTCCTCATATGAAAGGTGGGAATCATAAACAACATAAACCTTCGTATTGAAAATCAATTATATGAAATGGTAATTCATATCCCATAAACCATGAATGATAGCCCAATAACACATCCATAATTAAAATTTATCATAAATAATTTAGTAAAATTTGGTATATTATATCATAATAGATCAACCTTAATTAGACATAATATCAATTAATGTATGTTGACATACATGAAAATCCTCTAATAAATGTTTTAAAAAGTTCTTAAGATAAATACCCACTTCACTATAAAATAATTTATTTAAACTTATTTTTAATAATAAATGAAAACAATTTATATGAAATAAAACCTTTTAAACACGTAAAAGAAGTTTCAAAACAATAATGCATCATGATTTGCGTAAAATAAACCCATTCATCATAATATAAAAATAATTCATTTCATGTTTTTATTTGAAAATTAATAAATTACCACATTTGGAAAACGAAAAAAAGATTCCTCTAAAAAAATTAAAAATGTCAACAATGTTAAAAGACTACAAATTTGGAGTATAAAATTTATAACCTTTTTTAAAATATTATTAGATAATACAGACATGGAAGAAAAATATTTCCTAGTGTATTTTTAAATAGAAACAATCTTGATTAATTATGGGATTGTGAATTTAACTCTAACCTTAGGCATGATTTCTTCTATACGTGTCCAAAAAACATTAATAGTGGTTTTAAACATATTATTATCTTATATCATAATAAGAATAATAATAATTATGATATCATATATTATCCCATTATAACTTATTCCGTTGATTCATTTAACTATATCGTGTATTAATTTCTATGTTTTCCCATGATTGTTCTGTCTTGAAAGTCATAATTCTTTATTATATAATATATATACATAATATATAGAAAACTATTATGGTCAATAATATTAAATTTATTCATTATATACATTCCTAGAATCATTCATTGATTTTTTTAATGAAAATGAGTTGAATCGCTCAAGGAGAATGTAGGTCGTACGTATGCACAAGCGACTATATCATTCCCCTAATTGTAAATGGGTAAGCGAGTGTATGTTATATTAAATTTTTAAAAAATAAATATAATACAATATTATTTCAACATTTTATATATATATATCAATTATATACATCACTATACCCATCCAAAGAAATGGGTGAATAGAAACAAACTATAACATGTCATAGAGACGTTAAGTTATATATACTCATGCGCAGTGCTTTAATTTTTCATAAGAAAGATAAAATTAAAAGTGTGGTTGTGAATTAATAGTAATAATATCTATAAAATATATATTATAATGGATTTATTTCTATATAATAGAAACTAAAAATGCTTCAGAAGTAGAATAAGAAATTAACTTAGATGAGTTGGTAAAAATAATCACCTCTTCTTCAGCAGATATTTATTAGATCTATTTTTATTGGATATAGAGTTGATATTTATGTTATAACAGGATATCAAAAAAGCTTATATGGTTTTTTGGTATAGAAATGGCAGGGTTTGATTGATTTAGAAGGCTCAATGTGGTTTGAAGATGTGATGGGGGAGGTGCCCCTTTATAATTGAGGTGAGGGGAAATTTTGGAAACTAAAAAAATATTAAATTAATATAAATATATTAGCACATAAAAATTGATCGAAATTGAGTTATTTTTATGATAAGATGAGTATGGGGGTATATAATCCTATCTAAAAAAATTAGATAACTGTAGGCCATATTATTACCCAAATCTTTTGGATTTAACACTTATTTAATAACTTTAACTATTACTGAGAAAATATCCGTTTTTACTCTTTAAGGGTTAATATATTTACTAAAAAAATTCTAAAAGAACCATAAAATTATGGATTATTACTTTTAAAACCATATTACATTCCTTTTATTAATTTTTTTAAATTTATTTAATTTAATTAATTATTATTTATTTTAAAACAGCAGTAATGTTGATTTTGATAATTTTCATTCCTTAAATTTATTAGTATATCATAACCACATTATATCTTCTTAAAAACACTTTTAAAATATTTATAACGTAAAATTTTTTCTATAAAATTCATGAATGAAATTAATTATTTCCAATTATTTTTATTGTAATATTTTTATAAACCTTTATTAGATAATTTATTAATTAAAAAATTATTGCATTATTATTTGGCTTAACATTAAAGTAATTATTTATTTTTTAAAAATTATCAATAAATTTTCCTGATGAATATAATAATTTAATATTTCAAATTTTTATATATGGTCTAATAAATGATCTAAATTACAACATATTAATAATGTAATACATATTAAAATCATCCATATAATATATTTGTCTTTTCATAAAATAAAATACTATAAAAGTTTTAATATAATTCATGTGGCTCCATGAGTTCATAAAATCATCCCAATGTTGATTTTGGTCATCATATATTCATAATATAATATTAGGACAAATGTTACAGTGTTTTCCTAACATTTATAATATTAATTTTAACTCTTAATTACACTATTTACCTATAACATTGGTAATTAAAATTAATAAGTTTACAACTCATATTGTCAAAAAATAAAAGGGACCTATTAGCATAAATGTTAAACTATTTTTGAATAAATGGAATACATTTTTCATAAATTAATTCAAAGAAGTTTTAGAAATCGATTTTAAAGTAATCCTGTAGATGGGATGCAATAATGAGGTCTCAAAATAAAAATGTTCAAAACATTAAATGGTTTTTTTGTTTAATTTCAATGTGATAATGATTCCAGTGACCAAAATTTTGATTAGTGATGTATAATTAAAATAAATATACACTAAAAACAATTTATATAATTATTTATCTTTATAAATAAATTATATGAAAATGAATTTTCAATTAAAAGGAATTTTTTTGTTTTCACTGTTTATTAAAAATGAAACATATCATAAAATTCCAAAATTTCAACCACACTTTTTTTTATAATTATATTTCAAAAATGTTTTTTATTTTGTAAAAAAATTAATATTTTTCTAATATATTTTTAATACATCTTCACCATTACAAGATAGTAAAAATACCATTAAAAAAATATAGTCTTTTAATACATAAAATTTGATACATTCTTAAATGATGAGAATTAAATATTTTCGATTAATATATAAAAATTTGATTAAATATATAAATTAAATAATATGGTTAATACTATTTATTCCTGGAATTTTAATGTTTAGGTTATACCAATCACATATTAATTGACTGTGGTGCATTTGAAATCTGTGCTGCGTGCAACCTAAGATATTAAATTTATTTTAGAAAAAAACATACTATAAATTAATGGGATGTTACATTATTTGCTCCATCAAAAAACTTATATCCTCTGAATTTCTAAAATATCACCCCCATAACAATATTTTATTACTTCTTCATCAAAATTTTCCTTGGTTCCCAAATCAACTTGTTTATTTTATGATTTTTCCATATTAGCAGTACCAACCGAGTCACTAGATTCATAAAAATGAGTTCTGTAGTATCAAAGATATCAATAGGATCTTCAAAGTATGATAAAATTGGTTCCAATTATATTTCTTCATTAGTTGTAACATGCATTGGTTCTAGAATGTCGTTCCATAGAAAAGAGATCTTAAACACAATGTGTACTTCAAATATGCTAGGTGACATTTTCAACAGAAATGATATAGTTACAATACATTCTAAAATTAAAAAATTTCTTATGTACCAATGGATTAATATTCCTTTCTTACCATATCTTATAACACACTTCCATGAACTTACCTTCTAAAAACCTGAAATCCCATTAGAAATTCAAAATCATTCCTTCGGTTATTGACGAAACTATTTTTTATACATTGATCAGAATGGATATGGGTTTGAATAGCCTTGACCTTTGCTTTTGTCTCATGCATAGGTTATGTGCCTACACAATTCCTTTCCATAAATTCAACCCAACAAGTAGGGGTATGAAATATCTTTCCATTTAATGATTCACACTACTTCATTTGAATACATTAATGGAAGCTATTGTAGTATGAAAAATTTATCAAAGGTAAATAATGATCCCACATGACATGAAATTAATGTAGGAAAGACCTAAAAAAGTGTTCTAGAGTTTGGATTGTCCATTATTATTGCTCATCGGTTTGAGGTTGATATGATGTGTTGAAATAATGATCGGTATCAAGGGCCTTCTAAAAAGTTATCATGAATTTAGATGTAAATCATTGTTAGCGATAAGACCCAATTGAAATAGGATCACCATGATGTCATAAAACATCATTAATATAATGTATTTCATGGATCCCTTATGCTAAATATTATCTTATAGAAAGAGAATGTTATTATTTGTAATGGAAATCAATAATAACCTAAATGAAATCATTTTTCTATGGGTATTTTTTAATAACTGGGATCTTTATTTCAGGTATGGATCTTGATTTTAGTTTTATTTTTGAGTAAAAAGGATGAAATGTGAATTTTCTATGTACAAATCGTGTACCTATGAGTACATATCGTGTACCCATTTGTCGTGTACTGTCTGTGTAATGGAAGAATACATGGTCGTGCGGTGACCAGGCTGAATGCTTAAGGTGGGGGCTGATTAAGGATACTACATGGCATGTACGTTTAATGAACATGCCATACATTTTTTTTTCTGATAAATTAGAGTGGGGTCCCGTCTCATCATTGGAAACACGTTCTTCTTGAAGTGGTTCATACAAAAGTGTGACCAAAGGGACAATGTACTCTAAAACCCTCCCGATTCTCTATGTGACCTCCAATTGATACATTGTCAGGTGTGTTGGAATCCTACCGACGAGTTATCAAATCCCCTAGAGCCTTTATTCTGGATTCATTTTCTCTCCGGTGTTATTCAAGGATGGGATTTCCCCCCTTTTTTTTGATCTTTGCTGATTTTGGCTGATTCAAGGGTCGACATTCAAGTATAATGATCATACAACATTGAGGTATGTGGTTTGTACCTTATGTTTTTCGTCTTTATATGTGTATATATTAGCTTAATGTATTGCATACCCACATTTGGGGTTTCATAATTTGGAATTTAACCCTGTTATTCACCTGTTATGGTTTATTTAATTCATAACAGGTAGTTTCTTATGTGTAAGGTTATATACATTATTTATGGGACACCCTTTGGGTGAGTTCTCTTTATTTGTTTTTTTATGTATGCCTGGTCAATGATTCCAGAAAGGCTTGCATTTGTTTCATAGGCTTTGTTGATTAGGATGGAGTTTGATTGATTATATGAAATTCATGTGATATGCTTGTGAATGATTAACCATGCAGTATTTTGAGATTACATGAGAATCCTGATATTATATGTGCATAGTTTTTCTAATTAATTCTGAGATCCTTGGTCCAGGAAGAATGTGGGGACTTCCACATTATTTATATATGACTATGAGATCCTTTGCATAGATTAATTGACCTAGGGGTATTGATCATTAGAGGAACCTAGGTGGTCATTTTTAATTAATTTAGTGCTATATGGGACAAATGGCGTTAGACCAAGAGGGCATCCTTGGGGTCGTTATATAAAGAATTTGTGATATGTTAAACCAATGGGGTTATACAAATGAGAAATTTATTAGAGGGGTTTTTATGAATAATTGAATGAATGTGAGGAGTTTGTCAAGAGAAAGCACAATCTTGGACACATTTTTACTTGAATTTTGTGATGGTATGCTCAGATATCTATTTGACACTATTACATAGGGGCATATAAAGCTTAGGATAGATCTCAAGATTTCATGATCAAAATGATTGAATAATAAATGTAAATGAATGTAATTGAAAGATATATGATTGTTTACTTTTGATTTATTCCTAGTTTATTTCTTTATATTTTCATATTACCAGATATATATATTCACTGATAGTTAGGCATCAATATTTTGGTGGTTGCATGCCAGGATTCACCTCACACCCTTTTTGGGTCATGCTATGGACCCAAACAGATTATATTATTGTAGGTATAGATAACTACAAGAACCCATCTTTATCAAGTACATGATTACTATTGGATCCGGAGAGCATGAAACCAAGATGAGGCTTGCAATACTGTTGGAGATTACGTTCATTTCTGTAATTTTGTTTTTGTACAGATTTTTCCAAAATTGTGACTTGTTATGATGTTTTACAAGACACATGTTACATGCATATTTTATATATATGCTCTAGTTGTATTACTAATATCATTATTCCCCTGATTACTTTTGTTGTTTGGTAATACTACTTCCACTATTGTTTACTATTTTTTCTGCTATTTTTACTCTGTAAATGAGGAAATAATTTCCCCATTATCACACCTTAAACCTCTTTCTAGTCGGAAGCCTCTGGAGTTTGGGGAAATGTGCTTGAGTTTATGTGACCATCCAGGTTTGGTGAACCTTTGGGCGACACCCAGTTCTGGGACATTACAGTGTGGTATCAGATGAGGTTTTCTTTTCTTCATTACCTTAAAATTATGAGTCAATATAAAGGGATATGACACAATAGGTAGTTTTTAATATGTTTTGCTTAGGATTAGATAACTTGTGTGTAGGTAATATCCAGGTCACCTTGAATATAGTAATTTTTATGGGTTTTCAATTGTTATAGTTGATTTGATTTCACTATTGGGTGATTCACTTGTTGTGTGCTATTATGATTGATATAATTTGATTCTATTACTATTGCAACCTGATGAGATGAGGTCATTCCGTCTCATGAATCATATAGGGACATTCTAGAGAACATATTTCTTTCATTCTTGTAGTACCATTTTGGGTGCATTACTGATTTCATGTTGGTTTGAAATATGTTGTAGAAGATATGCAAGTTGTTGTGAAATATTTCGTGATAGAAATAACTGCTATTTTTATAGGGTATTAGAATATGTATAGTTTCATTTGGATGAAGGAAAATATTTTGTACCTTAGTTGTTATGGGCCCTATTGTATCAAAATTTGGTGGATCATGTTTGAACATTAATTGAATTTTGTTGAGGCATGATATGAATGTGGAAGCCAGACATTGATTAACATGGAGTATGGTCTCTCACGTATCGTAAATTGGAATGACTTGGACTATTTTTATGTATTTAAGCATTCTAGAGAAGTATCAGAGTCTTACTTCCTAGAACCCTAGACAACAAGGCTTTTGATGTTATGAGGAAACACCATGTGCACTTCTATTCAAGAATAAATACATTTTCTTATTTACATGATGTGTAGTGGATGACTATGTGACTGACTATTTGAGAAAATCCATGGGGTTGTTAAGCATTTTTTAGAACACGCTATGTACTAGGAGTGCATTCCATTCTATAAAAGACCATGTATACGACATTGTGATTAATGGTAAAAGTGGATGAAACATGGGTTTTACATGCCCTATCTAGATTATACATGTTGTGTAGTATTCATCTAGGTATCCACCCATGTGACTAATGATACCGGTGGATGGAACCATGTGGTACACACCGTATCTAGGGTGAACAAGTTGTGTAGTGTTACAATAGTAGAGAACAATGTAGTTCTTTTGGGGTAGAAGAATTTGGAAATGAGGGAATATTTGAGTACATTACATGTCTAAGGAGGAACACGCCGTGTGTATGGGTTGTTACCTGACTAGGTTGGTAGAGGTATGCACCCATGTTAATGCCTAAGGGAACACTCAATGTATTTGTTCTACATGCAGTGTAACCCTCTTTTGTAAACCATGAATGTTTTCCTTCTCCTATTCCATTCTTTTGCTTCTCAGTTGCAGTCCTTGATAATCATGAAATGAGGTTTTCCCTTGACCTTGTAGATTAATGCAACAAAGTGGTTATCTATTTGTATACTAGATGTAGTGTGATGACCAGAGACTAGAAATAGTATATAGGGGAATACTAGAAGATCCTCCCATCAATAGTGTCTTGGAACAAGCTGTTATACTGGATGCATGTGCTGATGCATAGTTCTATGAAGGATATATGAGGGTGGAGCAGACATTTCAGGGAGCACCACATCCTACCCCATAAATGGAAGATTTGACGTGGGTGTTTCATGAGCAGCATCCTTGTAACGACCCAAAATTTTGAATAAATCTTGATCCTAATTTTGTGTGTTATTTTATACTCAACAAAACTATTTCATTTGATAACATGAGTATAATTAAAATGAGACCATTGGGTTTCAACTTTTATATGATTTTTGGTCAATATGACCACTGGAAACTAAACGTTTTGATTTTTGTCTCAAAATACAAGTGATATTGGTTAATTAATATAGAAAGAAGATTCTATAGCCTCATCCAATAGTCTCGGTCCAATTGAAGCCCATCTAACGGAACTTGGGAACGAGGTAGCACCATGAGGCTTTGATCTGGACGAAACCCAATCCGAACTTCATCGTGTGAAGCTATAATTGAATCGCCATCGTGAGAAGTTCAAACTGATAGAAATTACTACTCGTGCAATGTTAGTCGAGCCGCCCTCAGATTCTATCACCTTAGCACACCATACACTTAGGTCATATGCTGGGGTTATAAGGGGCTATGTAAGGAGACCGTAACTGCCTTTTTTAATCCCTTTGTTTAAATAAAAATTGTGATTTCTTTTTATGAAGAAGTTTGTGAATTTTCAAATGTCAGGATAAATATAGTATGCATATTTTTGATGAATTTTGAAAAAAGGACATTTTAAAATATTTATGTAAACCTCAAATAATTAATGATGTGTAATGATTTTCAAAAATTTTCTTCTACAATTATGTTCAGTATGAAATTTAGAATCAAATAAGATCAACTTAATTTTTGATGAATAGTAAATTATGAATAGTGGTTTTATGCTTAGGATTAGTAATGTGACCAAATGGATTAGTAATCTTACTTAAAGAAAGTATTAATATAATATAGGCACCTTGATTAAGTAATGTGATTCAATAAAATAGGTAAATAACAGTTTCAAAAATTATTAGTCAAGTATTAGTTTTTTCAGGTGAAGAGTGTTTTTTTAATTAAAAATTTAATTAAAAATATTTAAAAAATTATTTTTATAAAAATGATTTCATTTTTGAACTCAGAGCATCGATATTATGTTAAAGTAATTTTGGGGGATTTTTCTAAAAAAAATGAATTTTCGGTGAATAGTGTATTTATTTAAAAATTAAATTAAAAATATTAAGAAAATTATTTTTATAAAATTGAGTTCATTTTTGAAATCAGAGCATTGATATTTGGTTAAGGTGAAATTTTTGGATTTTTCTGAGAAAGTGGAATTTTCAATGAATAGTGAAAATACAGTTTTTAAGTTACGGGTGTTTAATGACATCATTAAATGATGTATTAAGTATATAATCAATATGGTCGACTTATGAATAGTAAGATAAGGTATGAGGCGTCCCAATTGGCCAATACCATGGGCAAATACCATGGGAAAACCCATGGTTTTGCCAATACCACCAATGAGATGTCCCTTGGCCATTAATGCCTTGTCCCCTCACTTTCCCTATAAATACCTACCCTTTCCTCCTTTAGTTTTCAGTCCCAACTCTCCCCCAACGAAGCTCTAGTCTCATTACCTTCCAAGGAGTCCTCCCAATGTTCCCCCAAGCCCTCATGGTCCCAACCTTTGAGTTTTAAGAGATACATTTTAAGGTAAGGGATCCAACCTCTCTCTTTCTTTTCAAATACTCTCTTTTAAGTCATTTCTTTTATGCTCCATGTTTTTATGTTGGAGGATATTATTTTATATTCCTATTACTTTCCTTTTCATGTTCATATGATGATATATCTCCTCTTACTATCATCATTTCGTTTTATGAATGTTTAAGTGGCGCCGTTAGGCTGTCAATATTTTTGTAACAGATTCTTTCACCCTTCTCGTTTTCAAGATCTATTTTCATGCCAAGCCTTTAAAGTTCCTTTTTTATGTTGGGGTATGATCTCTATATCTATCATACTGATATTTTGTTTTCATATGATGAGAGACCCTATTTTATCTCATCAATTCATTTTTTTGATGTTTTAAAAGACGCCGTTAGGCAACCAAATTTTCATAAGAGAAATCTCATTTTTGTCTTCCTTTAATGTTTTTAATTTCATATGGTATGTATTTAAAATTAAATTATCATGTTCTTATATCCATTATATTTTGTCCCTCTACTGTTTTATAGATCACATATGAGTGGGTGACCCATGTCCCCTCTCCTTTAAATGTTTTCTAAAACCCTACAACATAGACGTTATGCTGCCGAATTTCCGTCTCAAAATTTCTCTCATTTTTTCTCAAATTATTTTATTTTATTAAGTTAATACTCAAATATCTTTCTTCTAAAGGGGTATTTACATATATACCAAAATTTTCTATTTTAAATTCTGGGATTTACATACATGAGACCTGCTTTCCTTTTCCGTGGGTTTAAAGTGACATAAAGATCATGTCTTTAAAGCAGTTTTCAAAATGTTATGATTATGAAATGAAACCCATTTCTTTTATGCTATATGGGTTATTTATGAAATTTTTGATGATGATATATGTGGATCACATGATAAAAAAGGAAAATTTAAGGGTACTCCCTGATAGCACTCCAATGCATTGGGTAAAGACTTAATCTCTAGAGATGACCATTTTGACTGATACCTTGGTGAATAACCTTGGTAATTTTAAATGACACCTTAGGGATGGACCATGGTGAAACAGAAATGATTGTCTATGTTAAATGTTGTATGCACATCTTCATGTTATGAGACACATTATTTTTATTATGATATGCCTCATTATATTTTTCACATGCCTTAAAGTTAATTTTCATCACTTTTGATGTTTCTCAAGTCCTCATGTAAAATGTTTCCTTTGTTTCCCTTACTAGGCCTTTTTCTCACCCTTTCCTTTGATGTATGCTCCCAAGTTATGAGATTCTGTAATGAACTTAGGATGAACAAATGAATAATCCTTTCATGTGTTTAATAAGAATGTTTTTTTTCTCATGTAATAAGTTCCTCGTTTCCAAGACACTAAACCTTAAAGATCCTCAGTTTTGTATAATGTAATTAATGTTTATGTGATAAAAATACGGGATTCTATAGTTTGTATCAAAGAATGGTTTAGTTATTTATGGAAATTAGGATATGAATACTTTATGAAGAACCCTATATAAAAGTTTAAATATAGGAAATATTCCTGGTCTTTTGGTGAGTATTGAGTAAGTGGTTTACCAAGAAAATACATCCCTGTCTGGATACGAGCAGGAAGAGGTGGCTCTGGCATAGATGTACATAGAGGTAAAACCCGAAAACACCACTTTGAGCTATACTCGAATGGGAACTGGTACACAACAATGGGCCTTGCTGCACTCTTGGTTATGAAACTCCCGGTGGATATGCTTTGGTAAATTCATAAGCTTAGTATGAACCATTATTAAAGGGACAAATATAAAATAAAATAAAGATTCACATAAGAATATATGATCATGGATAACCTAGATCGGAACCTAGGGGATCACAAGTTAGGGTATACTTTTCTTCTACAAGTTATCCTTTTTTGCTTTAAGTTCCTTTTCATGATTATTGGTTAAGTATTTAAGCCCATAATTATACTTTCTTTTCATAGTTAATGGTGGGGAATGGAAGAACATGTCCCAACAACCAATGTGATAGGAAATGTGACGATTGCTGTATTAATATGACAGAGATGATTCAGAGATTAAAAGATGATTATTATTTTAGAAGACGTTCACTATTTTGGGGACCCTATATGATCGAGGTAAATAGATTACTACGGTATTTTCATTGAGGAGTAAATGTTGACATATGTTTTGAAGAATCGATGAATTTAAGGTGGACTTATAGTAATTTAGGTTACTTATGGAAATGATTATCCTATCTTTGGTAAAATATGTTTTGGTTAGCTACTTTTGTTATAAGATGTTAGGAGTGGTTGATGTTGTTTGGAGATGAACAATGAATTTTATTTTGGAAGACTATGTTATCAAATCCTTCTAGTATTTGGGTTTCAATCTTAGTTTGGTTTATTTTGAGGAATTTTAAGGACAATTATTTATGGAATGGTCTATGAAGTACTTTGGGTAGTACCATGGAACTTTGAAGATTTAAAGTAGTTTCCCTTCCTCTGCGGTTCTTTCTTTTAGAAGAGCTGTTTTATCTTGCCCTTTCTATTTTTGGGATAATGTTTAAAGATAGTAGAAATAGATAGTTAATCTTTGGTGGATTATGTGATTCTCTAGATGATGATTCTTGTGCTTTGATGAGACCAAGTAGTTTTTAATGCTCATCGTTTGGAGAAAAGATTATTTTTGGTAGAATCTTATTAAAGGATGAAACTCTACTTATAGGTAGGTATATTTCCTTATGTTTTTATTCTATGTAGTAAATGAATTCCTCAAAATTATTAAAAGGAATGTAAAGCAAAAACGTTGTTGGTTTAAGTTTCCTACTGGGTAATCAAAGACCATTTACACACATCATAAGTTTGTGATTTTCTTATGGTTAACTTTCTCCTAATCGTGTTTTTTATCACTCTCCCTCATAACATGGCCCGCTTTTTTTTCTTACGTATCCATGTTTTCCTACATGGAATCCTAGTATGGGTTAACTTGGGTGACCATTATACTTCCCTTTCATTCTTTTAAAGTAATAGTGTTACTGAATCTTTTTCCGATGTGGGACATTCAGGAAAATTTCCAATCCCAATTTTAAAAATTGCGAGGATGCAATTTATTAAGGGGGGAAGATTGTAACGACCTGAAATTTTGAATAAATCTTGATCCTAATTTTGTCTGTTATTTTATACTCAACAAAACTATTTCATTTGATAACATGAATATAATTAAAATGAGACCATTGGGTTTTGACTGTTATATGATCGTTGGTCAATATGACCGCTGGAATCTAAAAGTTTCTATTTTTGTCTCTAAATACAAGTGATCTTGGTTAATTAATATAGAAAGAAGATTTGATGCCCTCATCCAATAGTCTCGGGCCAATTGAATCCCATCTAACGGAACTTGGGAAGGAGGTGGCACCACTAGGATTTTCTCTGGACAAAACCCAAGCCGAACATCATCGTGTGAAGCTAGAACGGAATCACCTTCATGAGAAGTTCAAACTGATAGAAATTACTACTCGTGCGATGTTGGTCGAGCCACCCTTAGATTCTCTCACCATAGCACACCTTACACTTAGGTCCTATTCTAGGGTTATAAGGGGCTATGTAAGGATACCATAACTGCCTTTTGTAATCCCTTGATTTAAATAAAAATTGTGATTTCTTCTTTTGATGAAGTTTGTGAATTTTCAAATGTCCAGATAAATATAGTATGCATATTTTTGATGAATTTTGAAAAAAAGGATATTTTAAAATATTTATGTAAATTTTTCATAATTAACGATGTGTAATGATTTTCAAAAAATGTTTTTCTACAATTATATTCAGTACGAAATTTAGAATCTAATAAGATCAACTTAATTTTTGATGAATAGTAAATTATGAATAGTGATTTTATGCTTAGGATTAGTAATGTGACCAAATGGATTAGTAATCTCACTTAAAGAAAGTATTAAAATAATCTAGGCACCTTGATTAAGTAATGTGATTCAATAAAATAGGTAAATAACTGTTTGAGAAATTATTAGTCAATTATTAGTTTTTTCAGGTGAATACTGTTTTTTAATTAAAAATTTAATTAAAAACATTTGGAAAATTATTTTTATAAAATGGATTTCATTTTTGAACTCAGAGCATCGATTTTATGTTAAGGTAATTTTTGGGAAGTTTTTCTGAAAAAAATGAATTTTCGGTGAATAGTGTATTTATTTAAAAATTAAATTAAAAATATTTAGAAATTTCTTTTTTATAAAATGGAGTTCATTTTTGAAATCAGAACATTGTTATTTGGTTAAGCTGAAATTTTGGGATTTTTCTGAGAAAGTTGAATTTTCGATGAATAGTGAAAATACAGTTTTTAAGTTACGGGTGTTTAATGAAATAATTAAATGATGTATTAAGTATGTAATCAATATGGTCTCCATATGAATAGTAAGATAAGGTATGAGGTGTCCCAAGTGTCCAATACCATGGGAAAATACCATGGGCAAGCCCATGGTTTTTCCAATACCACCAATGAGGTGTCCCTTGGCCATTAATGCCTTCTCCCCTCAGTTTTCCTATAAATACCCACCCTTTCCTCCTTTAGTTTTCACTCCCAACTCTCCCCCAACGAATCTATGGTCTCATTACCTCCCAAGGAGTCCTCCCAAGGTGCCTCCAAGCCCCCAAGGTCCCAAACTTTGAGTTTTAGGAGATACGTTTTAAGGTATGGGATCCAACCTCTCTCTTTCTTTTCAAATACTCTCTTTTAAGTCATTTGTTTTATGCTCCATGTTCTTATGTTAGAGGATGTTCTTTTATATTCCTCTTACTTATCTTTTCATTTTCTTATGATGAGAGATCCCCACTTACTTTCATCATTTCGTTTTATGAATGTGTAAGTGGCGCCGTTAGACTGCCGATATTTTTGTAATGCATTCTTTTACCCTTCTCATTTTTAAGATCTATTTTCATTACAAGTATTTAAAGTTACTTTTTTATGTTGGGGTATTATCTCTATATCTATCATACTGATCATTTATGTTCATATTATGAGATACCCTATTTTATCTCGTCAATTCATTTTTTTGATGTTTTAAAAGACGCCCTTAGGCTGCCACGTTTTCATAAGAGAAATCTCATTTTTGTCTTCCTTCAATGTTTTTCATTTCATATGGTATGTCTTTAAAATTGTATTACCATGTTCTTATATACATTATATTTTTTCCCTCTACTATTTTATAGATCATTTATTAGTGGGTGACCCATGTCCTCTCTCTTTTCAATGTTTTCTAAAACCCTACAACATAGACGTTATGCTGCCGAATTTCCGTCTCAAAATGTCTCTCTCTTTCTCTCAAATTATTTTATTTTATTAAGTGAATACTAAAAGCTATTTCTTATAAAGGGGTATTCAAATATATAGAAAAATTTTCTATTTTAAATTCTTGGATTTACATACATGATGCCCTCTTTCCTTTTCTGTGGGTTTAAAGTGACATAAAGATCATGTCTTTAAAGCAGTTTTTAAATCGTCATGATTATGAAATGAAACCCATTTCTTTTATGATATATGGGTTATTTATGAAATGTTTGATGATGATATATGTGTCTCACATGACAAAAAAGGCAAATTTAAGGGTGTGCCCTGATAGCGCTCCAATGCATTGGGTAAAGACTTAATCTCTAGAGATGACCATTTTGACTGATACCTTGGTGAATAACCTTGGTAATTTTTAATGACACATTGGGGATAGAACTTGTTGAAATAGAAATGATTGTATATGTTAAATGTTTTAGCCACATCTTCATGTTATGAAACACATTATTTTTATTATGATATGCCTCATGATCTCTTTCTCATGCCTTAACGTTATTTTTCATGACTTTTGATGTTTCTAAAGTCCTCATGTAAAATGTTTCCCTTGTTTCCCTTACTGGGCCTTTTTCACACCCTTTCCGTTGATGTATGCTCTCAGGTTATGATATGATGTAATGAACTTATTATGAACAAACGAAGAAACCTTTCAAGTGTTTAAGAAGAATGTTTTTTTATCATGTAATAAGTTCCTAGTTTCCAAGACACTAAATGTTAAAGATCCTTGGTTTTGTATAATGTAATGAAAGTTTATGTGATAAAAATGAGAGATGATATAATCCTCCCTCTTTTTCAGGGGATGGAGGATCTCAAGCTGTAGGGTCATAGTTGGAGGCTATTCTTTCTATCTTCGAGCATCTGGAGACACATCCTAAGAGGACGGTGAAGCTTGAAACGTACGTACTACGTGACACCAACAAAAGTTTGTCAGATGTTATCTCCAAAGAATTACATTACAAATATATGGCATGGTAAGAGTTTTAGAGCACCTTAAATAATTACGACTACCCCAAGACGTCGAGGTCCAAACAAGACTGGGAGTTTATGAATTTACAGTAGGGAACTTTTTCTATTATGGATTACTTCTCTCACTTTACAGAGCTTCAATGCTTAACACCTGTTTTGGGTAGTGACATGTTATCACTTTCAAGGAGATATGACGATGGTCTTAGGTAAGAAATCCGATTGTAGGTGAATGTTTTTAGGATAACATTGATGACAAAGATAGTGAATATTTTCTAGTTACGACACATAATATGAGGGAGTTTGGAGCTGCAAGCTAGGGAGGTTCACCATCCAGGGATGGTACTTCATCGAATGATAGCAGGAAACACCACAGAGAGATTACCCATGGTGGTTATTCTAGTAGTAGTAATGTTTCTTCAAGTATCCAAGTGGTGTGATTCTAATGCTGGAAGAATGGGCATATGAGACTACAATGCTCGAGGGACCCAGTCGAGTGCCAATCTTTCAGCAATATGGGTCATCTTCATTTATTTCGCTGAATTTTCTCACCAGCAGTGAATGAGAGGGAACCTATTATGAATCCACATTCCATAGAAGGAAAGCCAGTTTCTCATCAATTAGGAAACTGGAGTTCTTCTGGCCATTCAGACTAAGGATGTGGTCATGGTCGTGGTATCCAGATGACAGGATTTCAGCAAAATCAGAGTGGATCAGCTCATGGTAGTTGGACAAGGTCATGGGTCGTGGTATAGGTCAGGCCTTTGGGATGGAGAAGACCTAGCTGGATCATGATCCCAGACCCTATACAGTTATAAGTATGATTCTTGCTGCCTCATTTCTGGATTTTGCTCTTTTTGATGCATGGGATTATTATAGTTTTATATCTGTTACCTTTGTGAATATCATTTGGCTTTGTATCTTTATGTTTGAGGATTTTATGATGCTATACACTCCATTGGGGATTAGTAAGGCTAGTGTACGTCAGTGCATGGAGTTCCTTCTTGAGGTTGGTGGGTGTCACTTTTTATGAGACCTCTAGGTCTTAAAGATGACAGGCTTTAGTTTCATTTTTGATATGGTCTGGCTGGTCTCTTTCTTGGCTTTTTATGAATTCTATCAATGTAGGGTGACTTTAACTTCATGAGGGGGATGGTCGTTTCTACATAAGGGAAAATGGGATGTCCAAGAAAGTAGAGTTGGACCTGAGCATCATGGTTTCAGAGTAATTACATCCCTGATTTCTTTTTATAACTAGATGACCAGTAGACTTCATAGATATACATTCCTTGAGTGGTGGATCATTTCACATATGTCTTTCAAGATGACTTTTTAGGTTTACCTCTAGAGAGTGAGGTATATTTCTTTATTGAGGTTGTCATAGGTTCTCCACCGGTGTCCATTACTTTGTATAGAATGGCTACACCAGAGTTACAAGATCTTAAGAAGTAGTTAGAGGATTTTTAGGAAGAATGTATCATCATACCCCATACATCTCCTTGGAGTTCAACTATCCTTTTTGAGAAGATGGAGGACGACACCCTAAGACATTGTGTGGATTATCAGAAGTTGATCCTATTGATGGTCAGGAACTGATATCAATTACCGAGGATTGATGATCTATTTGATCATCATCAAGAAGGTTAGGTTGTCTCAAAGATTGAATTGGGATCTGGTTATCATCAATTGAAAGTTAGACCAAAAAATATATTTCTCACAGTGTTTCAAATTAGGTATTCTCTATACGAGTACTTCGTTATACTGTTTGGTCTCACCAATGCATTAGAAATTGTTATGGAACTGATGAACTGAGTGTTCCATCATTCCTTGGATTCTTTTTTGGTTGTCTTCATGGATGATATCTTGGTGTAATATCACACTCGACATGACCATGAAACCCTTTTTGAGATCATATTGAGTACACTGAGAGATAGTTAGTTATATAATAAAATATAAATTTTACACTTTTGGATGGACCAGATTCAATTATTGGGTCATTTCAACTTAGAGACAAAATTATCATTAGACCCGGAGAATGTGAGAGAGAGAGTTTCTTGGGAATATCCAAAGAATGTCTTTGAGGTACAAAGTTTTTTAGGTTTGGATAGTTAATAATGATGCTTTATATGATACTTTTAATGCTTAGCATTGACACTGACAGGACTGACTAAGAAGGGTGAGAAGTACTTGTGGAAAGATTCCCAAGATTCAGCCTTTCACGAGCTGAATGAGAGGTTGAATTCAGCACCAACACTTATTTTTTTAGAGCTAGTCAAGATTACACCATTTAATAAATTTCATCATGTATCAGGCTGAGTGTAGTACATATGAATGGGGTAGGAGTTGTTGTGTATGGGTCTCAACAACCGAGGGAACATGTGAGGAATTACCCGATTCATGATCTCGAGTTAGATGTAGTTGTGCATGATTTACATTATTGGATAAATTATATTTGGGGAGATCATTTTGTAGTATACACATGCCAAAAAAGTCTCGAGTATATCTTTACTTAGCATGATATAAATTTGAGACAGTGTAGGTGGGTTGAGTACCTTCAGTCATTTGACATTGGTCTTTCCTACATGTCTGGGTAAAGAAATACAGTGGCCGATGCATTGAGTAGGTTAACTCAAATACAGGAAGGTCAGGAGGCCAGTAGTGAGTGTTGGATTATGGATCTATTCTTTGAGATGCATTTAGAGGTGCATGACATATAGGGAACGATTTTTCTTTCTTCTATAGGTGTTACCTCTACTCTTCAAGATTGAGTGTGAATGAGGTAGCTATCAGATCTTGAAGGCCTAGTACTGTGTGAGAGTGATTCAAGAAAGGACCCTATTCTTGGGTGGATCATAGATGAGGATGAAGTTTTTCATTTTCAGGAATGTGTATGTGTGTCAACAGACATACACAAGGATATTTTGAGAGATTTTAAATCCTCGGTTTGGGTAGTTCATCCTGGTGTCACCATGACGTATCAGGATCTAAATCGTCAGTATTGGTGGCCATGTATGAAGTGGGTTGTAGTAGGTATTGTTATGTGATATTCCTCCTATCATCAGGTGAAGGTGGATCATCAGCGACCGACATGGATTTTAAAGTACTTACCCATTCCCGAGTTAAAGTGGAATGATGTCGTAATGGATTTCGTGATGGGTTTACAAAGGTTTTATAGATGAAATGATGTTTTATGGATTTTGGATGATATAGTCATGAATTTTTCACATTTATTTCCAATCAAGGAATCCATTAGTGTTAATGATCTTTAATTATTTTTCATCTAAGAGATTAAACATTTTCATGGGGTTCAGCACTCTATCGTTTAAGATAGGGACACACAGTTTATTTCTCATGTCTAGAAGGGACTACATAGGGATTTGAATAAGTAGGTACATATGTGTGTAAATTACAATCCCAAAAAAGATGGCCAGTCAGATCGAATGTTTTAGGTTTTTGAAGGATGTGCTTAAAGCATTCATCCTAGATTTTGGGGGCTCTCGAGATAGAAAAATACCCCTGGTGGAGTTTTCCTACAACAATAGTTTCCAGGAAACGATTCAGATAGAAAATTATGAGGCTTTGTACGGTAGGACATGACGTTCACCCCTACGTTGGATAGAGGTAGGAGAGGCAACTATGATGGGACCTCATCTTATCCAAGAGACCAGTGAGCAGGTGGAGTTTATTCAGAAGTGGATGGATACTACACAGTCTTGGAAAAAATCTTATGATCATCGTTGGAGATGACCTCTGGAGTTCATGGTTGGAGAACATGTTTTCTTACATGTAACACCGATGATTGGACACAGGAGGATTATGAGACAAGGGAAGCATTCACTAAGATATGTCGGGCCATTTGAGGTTTTGGAGAGAGTTGGGTAGGTTTCCTATTGGTTGTAGTTTCCTCAAAGGTACCAAGATATGCACGATGTATTTCATGTTTTTCATCTACGACCTTACTTTTCAAACCTGTCTCATGTTTTTATACACGAGGAGGTTGAGATGGAGGTGGATGAAACCTTTGAGGAGAATACCATTCTAATTTTGGATCACAACTTGAAGGATATTTGTGGCCAGTATGTTCCTCTTGTATTGGTTCTATGGTAGCATGGGTGAGTATAGGATGTGACTGGGAAGAGAGATGCTACTATACGATAACAATGGCTGGAGTTGTTTGAAAATTCTTCTTCACAACCCTTGGAAGGGAAGTTTGGGAAATTATTTCTTTAAGGGGGGAAGTTTGTATGAATCTAGATCTTCATTTTATGTATGGATATTTATGTAGGGTTTTTTTGAGGAAAAAGGAATAAATGAAAAATTTATAATTACAAAACTTGTACATATGAGAACACGTCATGAACCCGGTTGCTGCGTATAGCCACATACTTGCCATGTAACAGCTGAGTACATGGCTATCTAGTGACCCGACAGACTTCATAAGGTTGGGGACGATTAAGGATATTACACGACATGTGCCTTTAATGAAAAAACCATGTATTTTTTTTTGATAAATTAGAGAGCGGTCATGTTGTAACTTTGGAAACAGATTCTTCTGGCAGTGGTTTATACAGAAGCATAACAAAAGGGCCAATTAAATCTGAACCCCTCCCGATTCTCTATCCCACCTCCGATGGAGACACCTTTGGGTGCGTTGGAATCCCCCCAGTGAGTTCTCACTTCCCCTAGATCCTTTGTTCCTAATTAATTATCTCTCATAAGTTATTCAAGGTTAGGATTATTTACCCCTTTTCAGATCTACACCTATCTAGTACAATTCAAGGGCGGACATTTAGGGATATAGATCGTGTGACAATGAGGTAAGTGGTTTATTCCTCTCATTTTTTGTCTTTATATATATATATATATTTATATATATATATATGACTAAAGTTCCACATACCCACGTTTGGGGTATTTCTTGATTTTGAATTTATCACTGTTATTCATCTGCTGTGATTTTTTTAATTTATAAAGGGTAGTTTCTTATGAATAAGGTTATATACCTTGATAATGGGACACCACGTGGGTGTGTTCCCCTTGTTTGTTTATTTAAGATTATTTTAACTAGGATTCCTAATAGTCCTTCCTTTTTTACATACCTTGGTGATTAGGGTGGAGTTTTCAGGATTATATGAAATGAATGTGATATTCTTGTGAATTATGATCCATGTAGTAGTTTCAGATTACATGTGCTTCCAGATATTAAATGTGCATTGTTTCTTTAATGGGCCATGAGAAACTTGGACTATAAATACTGTGGGGACATTGACAAAATTTACACAGGATCAAGAGAGCCTTTTTGTAGATAATTGAACTCAAGGTATTGACCATGATAGATACCCAAGATGTAATTTATAATTACATATGATATGTTTACCTAGACTTATTGACCATGATAGCTACAAAAGAGGTTGTTTATAATTTATTGATGCTATGTTGACCAAGTGGTACTGATCATGAGATCAGCTCAGGTGGTCATTTTTAATTGATTTAGTGATATGTGGGACCAAAGGGGTTAGACTGAGAGATCATCCTAGAGGGTCATCAACTAATGAATTTTTAAATGTAAAAACAATGGGGTAAGACCATGAGTGATTTCCCAGAGGGTTTTTTATGGATAATTTAATAATTGTGACAAGACTGCCAAACCAAATAAAAAGCTTGGAATCTATTTTACTTTACTGTTTAGACTATCTTCTGAGAAATCTATTTGTTACTATTACATAGGGATATATAGATATTAGTCTAGATCATGAGATTTAATGAATCAAATTATTGAATAATTAAATTAAATGAATGTAATTGGAAACTATAAGATTGAATCTTTTTGAGTACATCCATTTTTATTACTTCCTTTCGACATATTATCTACTATATATATATTCACTGACAGTTAGGAATATATCTTTTGGTGGTTGCCTATGGGGATTCGTATCACTCCTTATTTGGGTTATGATTTAGAACCAAAAAAATTATATGGTTGCTGGTATAGATAAGGGAATGTTCCCTTCTTCGTCTTGTACATAATTAATATTGGAGCTGGAGAGAATGGGACCAAACTGAAGCTTGAAATTTTGTTAGAGTTTACTTGATTTTTTTTTAATTTTGTATATGTAAATTATTTACAACATTATGACATGTTTGGATATTTTCCACAACACATGTTAAATTCCTCATTTATATATATATTCTCTAGTTGTTTTATTAGTATCATTTTTCTGTTGTTTATTTCTGTTGTATGGTATTAGTTCTTCCTCTATTGAGTATTATTTTTCTATTGTGTATACTCTGAGAATGAAGAAATGATTTCACCATTATAACACTTTGGACCTTGCTTCTAGTCAACATTTCTAGTGTTTGGGGAATTATGCTTGAGGTTATGTCACCAACTGAGTTCATGTCACCTTTGGCCGACATCTAGATTCAGGATGTTACAAAGTGGTATTAGAGGAGGTTTCCTTTCCTACTTTTCATTACTATTTGGATCAAATATATTGGGATTGGAAATAATGGGTAGTTGGTAATAAGTTGTTCTCGGGAGTAGCTAACACGTGTATTGGGAAAATTTAGGCTACCTCAAATATTCTAACTTTTCTGGTATTTCAATTCTTGAAGTTGATTTGATTTCACCATTGGCTGATTCACAAGTTTTTTTGTTATGATTGACATCATTGTGGTTATATTCCTATTTTAACACGGTGAGATGAGGTCATGATGTATCATGCATCATATAGGCAGTTTCAATAGAAAACATGCCATGCATTCTTGTCAGGCCATTTTAGGTGCATTACTAATTATATGATGTTTTGATACATGTTGTGCAAGATATTCACGATATTGTGATATATTTTGTGATATAAATACATACTATAAATGATGGGGTACTATAATATGTAAAGTTTCATTTGGATTGATGTAAAAATTTGGTCCATGAGGTGTTAAGGGCCCTCTTGAATCCGAATATGGTGGATCGTGTTTGAACTTTATATTAATTATATTCAGATATGGAATGGATAATGATGCCAAACTTTTATTTGAGGGGATTATGGGGTCTCAAATATTGGAACATGGAATTAATTGGCCCAATATGATGATTTTGGGGAATTGAGAGCTGTTTCATTGGCTTACTATCCCGAAAACCCAGAAAATATGGGGTGTGATGTTGTGGAAACCCACCGCCATGTGTTTTTCTATTTTGGAAGAAATAAAATTTCTTAAGTACATGTCGTGTACTTTATGTACATATCATGTACTAGTTGACTGTGTGATTGACATTGTGAGTAGAGACATGAGGTTGGTAAATGTTTGGTAGAACATGATGTGTACTGGGAGTACACACCTTGCTATAAGAGACCTTGTATCTGGTTGTGTGACTAAAAACATGGGTAGAAGAACTAGGGGTTGTACAAACCATGTGTAGCTTATAAATGTTCTGTTGTAATATACCATGTATCCGGCCGTGTGACTAATGGAACGGGTGGATGGTACATACATGGTACATGTCGTGTTTATAGTGTGAACATCATGATGTGTTACACTAGTAGAACCACATAGTTCTAGAAATATAGGTGTACATGGGTTGGAGGAAATATTCAAGGACATACTCTATCTCAGGAGGAAAATACCACTTGTATGGGGTGTTACACAACCTAGTTGGAAGAGGTAAATGCCCATTAAAAGGATTACGGGAACACACCATGTACTGTTTATACACACTATGTAACCCTCTTTTGTAAAACATGAATATTTTCCTTCTCCTATTATATTCATGAACATATAAATTGCAGTCCATGATAATCATAAAATGATGTGTCTCCTTGACCATGTAGAGTCATGCCACCAAGACCACCTCTGGTTTTATGACAGATGTGGGGTGATGATCAGACACTAGAAATGGTAGATCAGGGACTACTAGAAGATCCTCCCATAGTGCCCATCATGGAACCATTTGTTATACTAGACACAGGTGATGATACAAAATTCTATGAAGGCTTTATGAGGGTGATTTAGACATTTGATGTAGCACTAGATCCTGCCCCGACTATGGTTTAGTTGACATGAGTTTTCCAGAAGTAGCATCCTCCCACTTTTTTAGGGGATAGATGACAATAAGATGTAGAGTCATGGTTAGAGGCCATGATTTCTATCTTCAAGCTTATGGAGATTCATCCTGAGAGGATGGTGAATAATGCAATGTACATGCTACGAGATTGCGCCAAAAGTTATTAGGTTGTTATCTCACAGTAACATCATCAGGATATGAATTGGAAAGAGTTTCATAGAACCTTCTATGATTACTTCTACCCCGAGACAATGAGGGAGGACCGAGCCTGGGAGTTCATGCATTTTGAGAAGAGAAATCTTCTAGTGATGGATTACATTTCTTTCATTAGATTACTTCAGTGCTTCACAACTATTTTGGGAGGTGACTAGTTATCATTTTCTAGGAGATTTGGGGATGGTCTCAGGTACGACATCTGATCATTGGTGAATGTTTTCCGGATGACATCAGTGATTGATACAATGAACCAGGGGCTAATTACCAATACAAATATGAGGGATTTTTGAGTAATGATCAAGGGAGGTTCAACATCCAAGGCTCATATTCCATCAATTGATAGTAGGAAGAGCCACAGAGAGTTTAGAGGTGGTGGTTCTTCTAGTAGCATGGATTTTTTCATCAGGTATCCAATTGGTGTGATACCAGTGCGGGAAGATTGGGCATATGATACCTTAAATCCCGGAGACTTAGTTGAGTGGCGATCTTGTAGCATGATTGGTCATCTTCAATGTTTTCGTAAATGTTCTCGGGAACAGAGAGTTATAAGGGACCTATTATGATTCCACGTTTAGGAGCAGGATGACCATTTTCTAATCTTCCATGGAACTAGAGTTTGTCATGCCATTTAAGCTAATAAGGTGGTCACTAGTATGGTATCCAGATGATAGGTTTTCAACAAAAGTATAGTGAAACATCTCTCGGTGTCTAGGAAGGGTCTCAAGGCTACATTATAGGTCAGATTTTTATGATGGAGCATACCGAGAAAGAGTAGGATCTCAGACACTCTACGGTTAGTGGTAGGATTCTATTTTCCTAATTTTTAGCTTCAAGACTTTTTGATATATAAGATTCCATTAGTTTTAAACATTTGTTGTTGTTGTGGAGAGCCTTGGACTCTGTATCGTTACTTCTGATGATGTTATGACACTTGATAGTCCATTGGGGATTAGGACATCTGGTGTATGTCAGTGGAATGAGTGATGCCATGAGGTTGGTGGTTGTCATTTCATGTGGGACCAATATGTTTAAGATATGGATGGATTCTATGTCATTCTCAGAATGGACAAGTTGGTCACTTTTCATGTCTTTTTTGACTGCTTTTTACGCAGTGTAAGTTTCATGTCACCAAAGGCAGAATCGTTTCTATACAAGGGATAATGGAATGTCTAAGATAGTAGAGTTGGACCTGAGCATCGTGGGTTGGGAGGAATTAAAACCCAAATTGCTTGTATATATCTAGATGACCAGGGGACTTCGTATATGGACTTTCCTCTAGTGGTGGATTGTTTCAGAGATGTCTATCCTAACCATTTTTCAATTTTACCTCGGAAGAGAGAGGTAGGTTTCTCTATTGAGATTTTTCTAAGAGAGGTACTGGTTCCATTCCAACATATATAATTGCTACACCCGAGTTTCAGGAGCTCATGAAGCAGTTGAAGGAGTTTCATACAAAGGGTTTAATCTGACCTAGTGCTTCTCCTTAGGGTTCACATATCCTTTAATAGAGAAGGTAGATAGTACCCTCGGACTTTGTGTGGATTGTCAAAATCTAAACCAGTTGATGGTCAAGAACTGATATCCCTTGTGGAGGATTGATGGTCTCTTGGATCGACAATAAGAAGCTCAGGTGTTCTCAGATATTGACTTGATATCTGATTATCATCAGTTGTGCATTAGACCATCATATATATCTCTTACAGCCATTCAGAGCAGCTACAGTCTATATGAGTACTTGGTTATTCCATTTGGTCTCACGAATGTGATGACAGTTTTTGTGACACTGATAAACTGAGTGTTCCATCCTTACATGGATTAGTTTTTCATTGTCATTGTGGAAAATGTCTTGGTTTACTATCAAACTCAGCAAGACAATGACACCCAACTTGAGATCATATTTAGTAATCTAAGAGATAATCAGTTATATGATAAAATCTCAAAATTCCACTTTTGGATGGACCAGGTTCACTTCATGGGTCAGGTCATCTCAGAGACATGTACATCAATAGATCCAGGGACAATGAGAGTGGTAGTTTCCTGGGTGCATCCAATGAAATTATTTGAGGTACAATGTTTTATAAGTCTGTTTGGTAACTACAGATGCCTTATATAGGACTTTTCACACAAAGCAGCGCCACTTATGGGCCTGAGTAAGAAGGGTGTAAAGTACGTATAGACATATTCCTATGATTATGCCATTTTAGAGCTGAAAGTGAGATTGTCATCATCACCAATACTTATTTTTATAAATCCGAGGAAGAGTTACTCCATTAAAAGTGATGCATCAGGTATCAAGCTGGGAGTATTGATTATTCATAGGGAAGGAGTTTTCACATATAAATCTCCAAAGTTGAGTCCACATGAGAGGAATTACCTGCCACATGATCTTGAGTTTTCTGCAGTTGTGCATGATTTTCACTATTGGAGACATTACCTTTAGGGAGAAAAGTATATGGAATACAAAAACAAAAAAATCCTCAAGCATATCAATTCTCAGTGAGATCTAAATTTGTAACAGTGAACAAGGGTTGAGTAACTTCAGTATTTTGACATTTATCTTGCTTACACTCCATGGAAAGGAAATGAAGTGGATGATGATTTGAGTAGGAGAAATCAAATATAGGTAGTTGAGGAGGTCATCGGTGAGTGGAAGATTATGGATATGTTCTCTGAGATTCATTTGGAGGTGTATAATTGGAAGGTGTAGAAGTTTCTTTCTTCAATAGTTGTTTCCCCTTCCTTATAAGATCGTGTGAAAATGGGGAAGATATTGGATTCTGAAGGCCTAAACCTATGAGAGAGTATGTCAGGAAAGGACCTTACTCCTGGGCCGACCATATGTGATGACGGGATCTTGCATTTTCATTGAGGCATATGGGTTTCAGGAGACATTCACGAGGGGTTGATGTGAGATATTCTTGACTTAGTATGGGCAGTTCAGCCTTACGTCACAAAGATGTATCGATATTTACATCATCAGTATTGGTGTCCAGGTATGAAGAGAGATGTAGATGGGTTTGTTATGAGATGTTCTACCTGTCAGTAGGTGAAAGTGGAGAATCAGTTATTGGAAGGTATTTTATAGCATTTACACATTACCAGGTGAAAGTGAAATACTATCAAAATAGATTTTGTGATAGTATTAGTAAGGTTTTCTAAAGGGAATGATGCGGGTTGGGTTGTTATCGACAAAATCATGATTATTTCCTATTTTCTTCCAATTAAGGAAACCTTCAGTGCTAATGAGCATGAAAGTATGTACATTCCCGTGATTTTAAATTTTCCTAGGGTTGTGCATTATATCATTTCAAACAGGGACACCTAGTTTACTTCTCGTGTCTGGATGGTATTATAATGGGCTTTTGGTACACAGGTACATCTGAGTATAGTTTACCATCACGAAACAGATATTTAGTCTGAGTGCACGATTCAGGTTTTGAGGACATGGTTCGAACAAGTGTTATGGATTCCAGGGGATTTTGGGAGAGACACATACCACTAGTGGAGTTTTCCTACAATAAGAGATCTCATGAAATGATTCAGTTGACACCTTTTGAGGATTTTTATGGTAAGAAATTTTGATCAACCCTATGTCGGCTGGAGGCAAGAGAGTCAGATATGATGGGACCTCATCTTGTCCAGAAGACCACTAAGAAGGTAGATTTGATTTTAAAGATGGTGGCTACTGCACAGTCTCAACAGATAAATTATACAGATCAACAGATATGTCCTCTAGAGTTTGATGTTGGAGATCTGGTTTTCTAGCTTGTCATACCAAGGTTGGGACAAAAGAGTATTAAGATATTGAGGAAGAATTAATTGAGATACATCAGGTCGTTTGATGTTTTTAAGAGACTTGGGACATTTACCTAAAAGTTTTAGTTACCTCAGAGGTACCTGAATATAGAAAACACATTTCAAGATCATTAGTTAGACATTAATTCTTAATCCCTTATCATGTTTCTCATCCAGAGGAGGTTGAGTTAGAGTTTGATGCAACCTTTTAAGAGAACCTTATTCAGAATTTGGATTATAGCACAAAGGTTATCTATGTCCGGTCAGTTCCTCTAGTATGGGTCATGTGGCAGCACAAATGAGTACATGATGAGACTTGGGAGATTTAGGCAGACATACGATCATAATGGTCAGATTTATTTGCAGATTTATCTTCACCACACATGGAAGGGAATTTCTGGGAAGAATTGATTTAAGTGGGGATGTTTTTAAAAACCCGGATCTACATTTCTGGTATGGATCATGATTTTGGGTAGTTTTTTAAGAAAAAGTAATAAATTTGAATTTCTTAAGTATATGATGTGTACTTATGAGTACACGTCGTGTACCTGTTTGAGGTGTACCTCCACATACTGTCTATGTAATGGTCGAGTATATAGTCATGTGGGGACTTAGAAGATCGCTTAAGGTAGGGACCGGTTAAGGCTAATACACAACATGTATCTTTAATGAACACACTATGTAGTTTTCTTTTTATTGGATAAATCAGTACGAGGTCATGTATAAACTTTAGAAACTCCTTCTTCTTGTAGTGGTTTATACAAGTGTGTAATGGAAGCTCTGAAAAACTCTAAACCCCTCCGGATTCTCTGTCCGACCTACGATTGAGATGTTGTTGGATGCGTTAGAATCCTACATGTGAGTCCTCAAATCCTCGAGAGACATTCTTCCTGATTATTTATCTCTCATGAGTTATTCAAGGTTGGGAATTTCCCCCTTTTTTTGATATATGCCAATCTAGGCCGATTCTAGGCTAATCGTTCAAGGATATCTGTAAGCACCCATATCTTCATTTTAGGTATGGATCTCGATTTGGGATATTTTTTACATAAACGAAAGAAATTGAATATTCTATGTACATGGCCTGCACTTATGAGTAGACTTTGTGTACCCAGTTTCTGTGTACAACTGCTTACTAGTTGTGTAACGGTCAAGTACATGGTCATGTGGTAACCTAGAAAATCACATAAGGTGAGTGATGGTTAAAGATACTACATGGTATGTACCATTAATGAAAACAATGTGTAGTTTTATATTTATTTGATTAATAGGAGCATGGTAATGTCACATCTTCAAAACACATTCTTCTAGAAGTGGTTCATACAGGAGTGTGATGGAAGGGATGGGAAACTCCAAACCCATCCTGATTCTCCATCCGACCTTTGATTTAGACCTTTTCATGTGCATTGGAATCCCATCGGTGAGTTCTCAAATATCCTATATCATTTCTTCCTAATAATTTCTCTCTCGTGAGTTCGTCAATGTTGGGATTTTCCCCCTTTTCTAGGTATAAATGATGCATGTAAGATGTGTCTAAGAAAACATCCAAACAAGTTATAATTCTTGAAATAATGTATAGAAACCAATGTTCAAAAAAGAAATTAAATACCAATAGCATCACAAGACACAACTTGGTCCATGCTCTCCAGTTCCAACAACAATCAAGTACCGATGTAGAATGGCTCTTTTCCTTATAAATACCAACAACCAAATAATCTTTTTGGGCATAAAGAATGAACCAAATAGGGTGTGACACGAATTCCAATAGGCAACCACCAAAATATCTATGCCTAATATTTAGTGAATATATATATTGTATTTAATATGAAGAAATGAATTAATAAAATAGGAATTAATCAAATGAAAACAATCCTACAGCTTTCCATTAGAGTCATTTACATTTATTATTCAATGATTTGAATCATGAAATCTCAGGATCTATCCTAAGCTCTATATCCCATGTGTAATAGTAACAAATATATGTATTAGAAGTCTATCTAAACAGTCAAGTAAAATTGAGTCCATGATTGTTCTTTGGCATGACAGACTCATCCCAATCCTTAAATTATACATAAACAACCCTCTAGTAAATCCCTCGCGGTCTAACCCATTTGGTTCAACATATCACCAATTCATTATATAACGATCCTTTGGGAAGATCACTCGGTCTAACACCTTTGGTCCCACATAACACTATATCAGTTATAAAAAACCACCTGGTATCTCTCATGGTCAATACCCCTTGGTCAACATAGCATCAATAAATTATAAACGACCTCCTTGGTAGCTCTCATGGTCAATACACTTGGGTCATCATATCATAATAAATTATAAAAAAACTCCTTGGTATCTCTCAAGGTTAATACCCCCATGTCAATAAACTACCCCAAGGCTCTCACTATATAGTATTAATAATGTAGAAGTTGAAAATGAGGACAATTGTCACCTGTCAACCATTCAATGTTCCGATACTCTGCTAATGTGTATAGCAGCACTCAGGTTGAATCCTTGGTGATGAAACTTTTTTTATAGTCAAATGTTTTTAGTTGACTGTATTTTGATAGAGCGGTTTATTTGCAGAGCATAAATGAAGTGATTAATGATTGGTGTTTAATTTAAAAATTTTATAAATATTGGGGTGAGTTCATTTTTAGGGAGTTAATCTTGTGATATCCTTATGATTTTCATTATATTGCATTTAAATTAACACCCACTTCACAAGATAATGTTGATTGGAATTCCAAAGTGTTAAGGTTTTAATCCAATACTTAACTTATATTAGGGTTATAATGACTATTAGATCATGTTGATGGTAGTGTATTTATGGTTCTATTAGTCGATGGAAACCACATGTTAATCAAATCATGTCATTAATCCACGACATTCTATGTTTAAAATACACAATGTCAATTTAAAGAATATCCATCGAGAAAATTCTCTCCATCACTTAACATCCCCAAATTATAACTCACTCCAATGGTATATTTACTCATCCATTGTTTAGGTTAACAATATGGTTGTAATGTTTATGATCATGAATTATAAATATAAGAAAAATAAAGGGATAAGAAATGATTTTTTCATCAAACAGGCACACTTTAACTATAAAGGGAATTAAATACTAACTTTACATTGAATTAGAAAGCATAAAAAGGGATTGGGAATCAACTTTATTTAAACTATTTTAAGACCAATAATAATATTTAATAGAATATGGGTGAGAATAATAGATGATGAATAAGAAAAATGCATTAAAATGGAATTACAAAAACCATGACATACAAGATTATAAACAATGAACAACACAAAAGTAAAAGGAAACAAAGAGAGGATGAAAGATATCTCAAGTGAAAACTGGAGTATGGAAGGTCCCCAAAATCCCTTGGAAAGGCTTTGGTCATGATAATATGTGCTCATATATTCTGAAATTCCATCTCTTTTTAAGGAGAGGAGGGGGATGTATTTATAGCCTATGGATGTGGACTATTTCCACTCCCAATCTATCCCTCCACATGGATTTATGATTTAGACATTCAGACAGCACAATCTCGATATATCTCCTTCATCAAAGTTGTATATAATAATGTTTTACGACTACTCTAAATATTTGGAGCCATTTAAAAATATGGATCCAAAGTTATGGTGGTTTAGTTAAACAAAGTTAAATTTTACATTTCAATCCATACCTTTTAGATGGCGGAAATGTGAATGAGTCTATCAATAGGAAGATATCTTCAAATGTAAAAACATTCTTCAAAAAAGTAGGATACCTATATCTCCTCATTCACAATGAAAAATCTCAGCTTTATTTTATTATTATATCATGAGAGGTGTCATGAATACTCTACTGATTTTATTTCATGGATAGAATGGTGGGATGAGTTTAAATTAATCATTTGGGCCTCTTGTATTTGGAGTTGGGCCATGAAACTTTTATAAAAGACTCCTTAAATTGTCCCCAAAACATTAGAGGATAATAATGGGATTTGGTCTTCTTGATGGAGCACTGAATGTAAATCTTCATGGTTGGGCCAGTTTTGTCATAGACTCTGTGGGTCTTCTTGTGTGGTACATATGACCATTCAAATGAAAGAATGGGCCAATAATTCCTTCTAATGATATGTGGGAAATTGAATAGTTAATCCTAAAAAAGAATAACAAAAAAATTTGGATTAGTAGGATGATTATTATAAAAAAAATAGTAAACTAACTCAATTGGACTTCTTCTAAAAATGATGAAAAATTATACTCAGTATTAAAACATTAATATTTCACAAAAATTATGCACATTTTATATAAAATCAGTAAAGGGAGTATATAATAAGTCATGAAACTGTTAATAACATCAAATCTCCCACACTTAGTATTATGCATATTCTCATTTGCAACAAATATGAAAACAAGAGAAAAACCATTTTCACTCAGAATCAAATATTAAAATTTTGTTTTCCCCAATCAGGGAGGTTCAGACAATATCACCCATCAATATTGAATTCCACCACAAGTTTTTACAGAAAAAATGTTCCAAAATAAATTCATCTTTTTCATGATCAAATTTAGAAATTTAAATTGGTGTCACACAAAACATACTCCTCTCAAGATGATAAAATTAATTTATGGAGCTTCACTCATTCACCAACCAAAAGTGAAAATATTAGAGTTTGAAAGTGCACTTAGCTTCCAATATATCTCCAAAGTTCACAAGAATCTCGAGGTCTTTTGAAGGGGTTTTTCTATGGCTATGGGATAGTAGGAATATAATGTCCAAGAGAGATAAGAATAGGGGTAAAGCACTAACATGGAAAAAGCAATGCACATTTTTTTTGAAATGAAATATTAAAGGAAATAGAAACACATATTTATGAGGGAATGAAAATGTGAAATAAGACCCAAAAGTGTAAGGAAACATGAAGGGGACGATAATATGGAATATTTACAAAACAAAAAACATCTCCCAATAAAAAAAGAATATAATACAAGTGTTATTTTTTTTCTCATTTTTTTCAAAAGATGAACTTGAAACAAGTATCACACTAATATCCCAACCCATTATTGATCTTCTCACGACACTAATTGTAATAGTTATAACAATATGATAGGATGAGAAATAACGAATTTTTACCGACCCAAGACACAACCCTTTTTTTGAGTTTTTTACTTTTTTTAAATAATTTTTTTTGATACTTGTCATTAAAATTTGAAAAATATTTCATAAAAATATATACATTCTAAAAACCCAGTTAAGGACAACCTATCCCCCACACAAAAATGGATGATTTCCCTCAAATATATGATAACTCATTAAAAATCAATAAAAGGGCACCCAAACAATGAAATCCACCCCCCACACATATATTTCAACAAATAAGGCAATGAAAATCAATGTTTATATTGGGTAGGATAAGGTATTGGTCTTGTACTGCGGAAATCAAAGAAAATGTTTTCATAGGCTTAAAGGGGCTTTCAAAAGAAGGATTAATGTATGGTTAATGGGAGACTATTTGGCTAATATAATTATCATGTGGTTTCAGAAAATGCCTATATCATTTTAATGTACAATAAAGTAAGAAATTTAGATCTAAGGTCCACAAACTCAAGATTCACAAATGTGGGTGAAAAAAACACTCATTTTGAAAAGATGTCCATAGGTGTCCTTGGCATGAAATCTAATTTTTTCCTCACGGTTGGGGAAAATAATTTTCCAAATCAATAACTGAGAATTCGAAATGTATTTTTCTTGAAACAATATTCTTTATCCAAATTCATGATAAAATACAAAAATTTTTAGATGAAACATGTCTTGTTGACTCGCCAAAATGGTTAGAAAAAATTTGAAAATTTGATGGTGATAAAGTATGACTCTTTTTTTCATTTTTTATTAGTTTTTATTAGTTTTTAGTGTTTTTATAATACACACCCACAAATAAGAGATAGAGAAAAAGATAGGGCATGATAAAGTAAGTGGTAAAAAATGAAATATAGAGGAAGAAGAACAAAGAGGTAGAGAGAGGAAGGGAGAGAGAGAAAGAGGTAATGGGAAAGAGGTGCCCCCTGGTTGGGATTTTGCTGGTCGCCTCTACATCCGATGGTGGGTCTAATGTGGATCTGATAGAAGTTGATGTGGTTCTAGGATTGTGGGATGTTACGTGAAAAAAAATCATTATAAATCTAATGAAAAAATAAAAATAAATTAAAATTTCATAAAATTAAATGAAAATATGGGTTTCCTCCTAAGAATCATTGCAATTACTTGTTTATAGATGGACAGTTGCAGTGGACTACCCATAGTCTGACAGTGGCCATCATATTTTCTCAAATCTAGAGTGCTTATAGAAAAACTTCTCCTTTGGGATGCATGATTGTTCCTTGGATAATTTATATCCTTCCTTGATTGTGTGCTTCCAATAAGATGGAGGTGGAAAGAGAAGATGACTATCCTACCTTTGGTATCCAATGTGAGGAATGATTTTATCTCTAAAGTGATGGTTTTTGATGATTGAAAATTCGGGAATATATATCAATTTTGATGGTTCAATTATGTAAGGATCAGATAACACAAAACTAGAGTATGAGATCCCAATTTTTTTTGAATCATTTATTTCATCACTTACCGATGTAGAGTAATAAGGATCATTTGAGTAATAAAACTAAATACATTTTTCAATATCCTTTTTAGAAATGTTTTTCGCCAAATACTGGTCAATTTCAACCTCACCAATGATCACTTTATTAATTAGGGAACAAATCGCACAACCTTCACTCTCATTGGGATAAGATAAACACATTTGTTTAGGGTTAACCTCATATATAAATGAATTTTCAGAATCACTGAGAAGAAATGATGAATATTGGATAAACTGATCTGAATCAACAATTGAGAATTTGATTTCATTTTTCTCATTATCATCCAAGTTGGAGAAGTAGAGTATAGAGGCAAGATAAGAGTCTAATGATTTTTCTTGATCCTTTAGAGAAATGGAGTTTGCATTTGTAATTTCAACATCAACTTCTCCATTTATGACTTGGTTAATGAGGATGGAATATTCACAAACTCATCTATCAGTATAAAAAGAATGACATGAAGGATTGGGATTGAACACACTCTCAGAGAGAGTTTCAGAAGAATGGCTAGAGAATGCCGATTCATTCTTTGATGGGTATCGCATGGATTGAAAAATATTGAACTTGACCAATTGGCAACCAAATTACATGGATAAGATGCCATCATGGACATCAATTTTGGTTTTATATGTCATGAGGAATGGTCTTCCTAAAATCAGAGGATATGGGAAATAAGTTGTCTCACCTTCCATGTCAAGGACATAAAATTAAGCTGGGAAGATAAGATCATTGTCTCAGATAAGTAAATCCTCAATTATAACCTCAGGACTAGAAGTGCTTCGATTGGCTAATTGTAATGCCCCGACCCTAGTTACCTAGAGTCTGTGCATTATTACATAACATTGGCATGATCACAAAAGATCAAGTCTCGATATACCAACTAGTTTAGTATCCTTGTAAATACTAGATACATTCATATGTTTTACATTACATTATAAAATGAAAGACTACAACCAAATTGTCTCCATAGGCCACCCTCATATCCCTTAGACTATCTCTACAGGTCAGTCACAATATACTTCTTCACAACCTGGGAAAAATAAAACATTGAAAGGGGTGAGCTCAGATGATCAGTAAGGATAAAAATATAGTGGAAACTTTCATAAATAAGCATAAACATTTAAGGAAATGTATAAGACTAAAACAAAAGACTTTTAAACTTGAAATTCAGTATAATATGGAAAATATAATTTAAAATAATTCCATTTACTTATTCAAAATAATATTCTACTAGTCTAATAATGACATGCAATATCAATAGCCAATTTCATAATGATGGAATGAATAATGCCGAAATTTAATTTCTGTGTCAAGGCCATGTTCCAGGACTTAGGGGATTACTATAACTGGACCCCAACCCAGAGAGCCTCTATAACTAGACTCCAACTGGGAGAGCCTCGGTAACCGGACTCCAACCCGGAGACCTCTGTAACTGGACTCTAACCAGGAGGGTCTATTGTAACCGGACCCCAACTCTGAGGGCTTACTTTTACTGGTCCCTAACCCAGAACATACAAGTGCAACACATTTATCTTAATAATAGGTTGAAATATAACATAAAAACTCATATTATAACTAAAATAAGAAATGTAAATACATTAACCATAAACCATGAATACCATAAAAATAACTCATACACAGTCAAACATATCACAAAAACAGAAATACAATATGGAATATTTTTATCATAACAAATAAACTTCAAACAAGTGTAAACTTTATCAAAATATGTTGACATTGATGAAATCAAAACTCTTTGAGAGAAATATCTCTTTCTATTTTGAAATCATTTAAGAGTCACATAATTATAAAGAAAACATTTATTTTGAAAATATTCTTATAAACTTGTAGGGGAAGATTTGATGATGTTATAATGGTGTAATATATCCTAAACTGCCCTATAAGTTAAAAAAACATTCATACCTTAATTTTGTAAAAAAGTCATAAAGTACGTTATTTGGAAAACGACAGAAAGATTCTTTTCAAAAACACATAAGGTCAAATATAGGTATAAATGACATTAAACCATTGTTTGTTAAATATTAAAAATGTTTTGAAATACATTTTCATGAATACACTGATGTGGATAATAAAGAAGTCCCAATAGATAATTACATATAAACAACCTCAGATAATGAAGAAATTATAGAATTAACCCTTACTGATTTGGTAACTCACGAAACATACACCCCATGAAAGAAGGATTATTCAATGTTGTTTTAAATACCCATAGATTAAATTATATTACAAAAGGAATAAAATCATGTCCAATACATACACCACAAAAAGGAAATAGTGGTAATACGACGTGAATCTCATAAGCATAAAAAGTGAGATTAAATCCCCTTACCATGTTGTAATCAATCGAGTCGTATGACCAAAAGTTAATAACCATCAAATAATTCATAGAATACCATGAATATAAAAAAAATCATGATAATATATATCAAATGGCAGTAAAAAATACAACACATGAAATAAATAAGTGGAAAACAATGGAAATATCATGGAATTAAAAGTGAGATAAGAAACCCCTTACCTCAAGTCCGACTTGTCTTGTATGTTCCATATTCTTCCTTTAATTGGGGTAACTCCCTTTGGTTTTAACCAAAAAGAATTATTGAAGTGACTTCTGCCTAAAATAAAGCTTCTAAGTGGAATAGAGGGATGTTGAGAGCTTATTTGGTTATGTGTTGGATGAGCCACGAGGCTTGAGAGGTGTGAGGAATGAGTTAGAAGTGGTGTCCTTTTATAAGGGAGAGGAGGGGCTCTTTTTGAAAGTTTGAAAATGTTATTTTATTATAAACATATCATCGGTTACAAAATGTCCAAAATAGATTAAATTATATGATAATTTGACTCATGTTTGAAATAAAATCATCCAATAAGGATAGGAGCGGTTTTGGATATTGTTTTAATATTAATAATCGTATTTATTTAAATCATTTATTAATGAGGTGAATACTGCATCATTATTGTGTCATAAATAATTTAATTTATTTGATGTTTAAAAATTATAAAAAATACCATAATGTAGGAAATTTTTTTTATATTTTAAATTAATATTTATAGTAGAAAATATGACTTATATAACCTCATGTAAAAATTGATATAACAAAAGATATTTGTTAATGTCATTTTTCTCTCTACTTTAATTTAATTAAAATACAGTGTCATTATCACACATAAGGGGATCCATGGGGTCCCAAAATCGACCCAAGGATTCCCATGGTTAGCCATGACTCATAAAATAAGCTTAGGACATATTTTAAAGAAATTTTGTATTATTATAATATTCTTTTTACCTTAAATAACCATATTTACCATTAACCACGTTAAATAAAAGTCAAAAGATTCTATTCACCACAAATTATTTTTATCTTATTAAACCAAATTTTTCTTACTAATAACAACCATGTATGTGAGATTTTTGAAATTCAATTCACAGAAGCTGTAAAATTTTATTTAAATGAAAAAGTCAGTTTTTTTAACTATTACAAAGTGGTTTTACTATTCATCAAAATTTGAAGTTTTTAAGAAAAATACGAAAAAATCAGCCTATGATATATTTGATATTCAGAATTAAAAAATGATGTCTATTTTATCAAATTCAAAACATAGAATCTGTATTAATTAATTTAAAATTAATTCCTGTTGTTGAAACAAATAGCGTGTTTTTAAGAAATAATAACTATCAAAAGATTGACACTTGCTTATGTATAATATCAATGTGAAATTAATTCCAATAACCAAAATTGGATTAAATTGAAAAAATATAATCTAATTATACTTCCAAACCATTCAAATGTATAATTTAACACTATAAATTATTCTGATTAAAATAGTTGTTTTCAATTAATACATTGTATTTTTCACTATTCATCAAAATATGAAAGTAATCAGAAAAGTACAGAAAACTTATCCAAACTAAATTTTTTATCTCCCAATTCAAAAGAAGAATTTAATTTCATTAAATTTAATATATAAAAGTGTCAAATATTGGTTTTAAAAAAGGTTCTCCATTAAAAGGCATTAAAATTGCATTTTTTGAAAAATACTTCATTTATCAGAAAAAATAAATTTGTTTTTATAATATTTTTAAGAATCACATAATATTAATGTTATAATTATATTGAATATATAAGATTAAAAATGAAGTTAATATTATTCATGATGTCTTTTTGAACAGTTAGTGTGGTAAGTTGTGGTGCGCTCGAACTCAGTGTTGTGTGTAGCGCAAGCTATTGGATTATTTTAATGAGATAACATAATTTGATACAATAGGGTGTTACATTACCCCCTCCTTCAATAATTTTCATCCTCACAATTTGAAATTTTTCTTCAAAAATAAATGGTTAAAAATATAAAATTACCTTTGTGAAAAACTCACATTGGAAATTGGGTTGATAAAATTTATTCATAATAAGAGGGAAAAGGAATAAAAAAGTTACCACCAAATTATGATATCTATTAAGAGAATATTGGTTTAAATTAGAGACATATAATTAGATGAAAAACGTAAATATTTATAGGCAGTGATTGAGGTCATCAATCACAAGCTAATGTTTAGTTGAGAGCCTCAAAGCCATCAATCTATGATAATTTAAAATATCACTGGTTCAACAAAACATAAGGTATTAGGATTACACATTTTTGGTTTTAAGATTTCTTCTCTAAAGTTTATGAATTAATTCATTCATATAAGAAGATGAATATATATATATATATACTTGACTAGTAGAGTTTCATCCTTCAACTAATTTCTACCACAAACTCACCTTTCACTCCAAAAGATAATAGAATTCAAAAATATTCTATTTATCCTAATCGTATATGGTTCCAAAAAAATAAATTTATAATTAATCTGTTAGAAAATTAAGAAAACTATAATATACAATCCAGGAAATCACGTAGGCTAGCAGTGGGTGATCCACCCTTGTCGCCCTTCGGTTCCGCGTTCAAGTCTCGCAGCTTTTCCGGATGCAACGGGTTGTTTCCCAACATCAGGTTGTTATTTTTATGAATATCCAAAAATAATCTCATGAAATCATTTAACCTTAACAATAGTCTCAAATTCCAAACTTAATCAATTCCAACCTTTAGTCTTATCCAAAATACTTCTGTCCAAACACACAGTCCAAACATGAAAAATAGTTAACATAAATTGAACAGTTCATGGATATAATCCATAATCATAAATAAATTTTCATTGAGGAGGTATATACTCATAAACCATTCATAGTGGTTTTTAAAGAAAAAAAGAATTATCCTATGCATATCCCCCGGGAGTGTCGTAACCAAGAGTGAAGCATGGCCCATTTTCATGCACCAGTTCCCGTTTAAGTCAAGCTCAAAGTGGTGTTTTTAGGTTTCACCCCTAGGTACATCTGTTTCAGAGCTGCCTCTACCTGCTCATATCCAGACATGGATTTATTTCTTGGAAAAATCAGAAAATCTCTACAGTACCAAAATTCTAGGAAGTTCTTCTATACTAATCCTCAAAGTCTATCTTAGGGTAGTGTTATCTAATCAGAGTTTTTCTAAACCTAGTTTCCAAGGTTATTGCTAAACTTCCTCTGATAACAATGGTAATGCCCTGACCCTTGTTAGCCAGAGTTAGTGCATTATTACATAACATTGGCATGATCACAAAAGATCAATTCCTGAATGACTGATTAGTTTTATAGCCTTGAAAATATTAGATACATTAGTAATTTTTATATTACATTATAAAAGGAAAAACTACATCAACATTGTCTCCATAGGCCACACTCATATCCCTCAGACTATCCCTGCAGGTCAGTCATAATATACTTCTTCGCATCCTGGAAAATATAAAACATAGAAAGGGGTGAGATCAGATGCTCAGTAAGTATTACAATACATCAAAAACATTCATAAATAAGAATAAACATTTTAGGCAATGTATAAGACTAAAACAAAATCCTCTTAAACATGAACATCAGCATAATATGGAAAAGATAAAATAAATTAATGCCATTTACTTATTCACATGGATATTATACTAGTCTAATAATCAAATGAAATATCAATAGCCACTTTCATAATGATGTAATTCATAACTCCAGACATTAATTTCTATGTCAAGGCTTTGGGCCAGGACCTAGGGGTTAACTATAACCAGACCCCAACCCAGAGAGCCTCTGTAACTGGACTCCAGCCCGGAGAGCCCCTGTAACCAGACTCCAACCCAGAGAGCCTCTGTAAACGGACTCCAACCCAAATGGATTACTTTTACTGGTCCCTAACCAGGAACATACTAGTCCAACACATTCATCTTAAGAAGAGGTTGAAATATAACATAAACATTCGTATTAAAACTAGCATACAAAATGTCAATACTTTAACTATAAACCATGAATGGCATAAAAATAACTCATCCACTGTCGAACAAATCAGAAAACCTTAAATTCAATATAGATGATTTTTATCATAAAAATCAACATCAAACAAGTGTAAAATTTATCAAAGGATTTTGACATAGATGAAATCAAAACTATTTAAGAGAAATATCTCTTTCTATTTTGAAATCATTTAAGAATCACATAATTATAAAGAAAACAGTTATTTTGAAAATATTCTTATAAGCGTGTAAGGGAATCTTCGGTGATGTTATAACCAGGGAAAATAGCTGAACCCTTTGTATAAGTTAAAAAACATTCTTACCTTAATTTTTTTGGATAATTCATAACATACCTTATTTGGAAAACGACAGATAAATTCCTTTAAAAAACATATAAGGTAAAATTATGGTATAAATAACATTAACCAATTGTCTGATAAATAGTAAAAATGTTTTGAAATACATTTTTAATAAAACATGGATGTGGATGGTAAAGAGGTCCCAATAGATAATTACATATAATCAACCTCAGATAATGAATATATTGTAGAATTAACCCTTACCGATTTGGTAACTCACGAAACATACACCCCATGAAAGAAGGATTATTCAATGAAGTTGTAAATTCCCATAGATTAAATTATATTACACAAATAATACAATCATTGTAAGTACATACACCACACAAAAGGAAATAGTGGCAATACAATATGAATCTCATGGGAATAAAAAGTGAGATGAAATCTGCATACCATGCTGTAATCAATAGAGACGTATGAACAAAAGTTAATAACCACCAAATCATTCATAGAATACCATGAATATAAAGAGAATCATGATAATATATATCAAATGGCAGTACAAAATACACCACATGAAATAAATTTGTGGCGAACATTGGAAATATCACTGAATTAAAAGTGAGATAAGAAACCCCTTACCTCAAGTCCAACTTATCTTGTATGTTCCTTGTCCTTCCTTTAATTTGGTTAACTCCCTTTGGTTTGAACCAAAATGTCTTCTTGAAGTGACTTTTGCCTAAGGTAAGGCTTCTATGTGGAAGAGAGTGATCTTGAGAGCTTATTTGGGAAGAATTTGGATGATCCAAGGGGCTTGAGAGGTGTTAGGAATGAGTTAGAAGTGGTGTCCTTTTATAAGGTAGAGGAGGGGCTCTTTTGGAAAGTTTGGAAAAGTTATTTTATTATAAACATATCTTCAGTTTCAAAAGGTCCAAAACTCATTAAATTAGAAGATAAAATAACTCATGTTCTAAATAAAATTATTCAATAAGAATTGGATAGTTTTTTGGATATTGTTTTAATATTAATAATCTTATTTATTTAAATCATTTATTAATGTGGTGAATAATGCATCATTATTGTGTCATAAATAATATAATTTATTTTATGTCTAAAAATTATAAAAGAATACCATAATATAGAAAATATTTTTATATTTTCAATGAATATTTATAGTGGAAAATATGACTTATATAACCCTATGTTAAAATTGATATAATAAAATATAATTGTTAATGTTATTTTTGTCTTTACTTTAAGTTATTTAAAATAAAGTGTCATTAACACACATAAGTGGCTCTATGGAGTCCCAAAATCGATCTAAGGATGCCCATGGTCGGCCATGGCTCATACTATAAGGTTAGGAAACGTGTGAAGGTAATTTTATATTATTATAATATTGTTTTACCTTAAGTTAGCCAATTTACCTTTAAATACGGTAAATAAAAGTCAAAAGTTACTATTCACAAAAAATTATTTTTATCTTATTAAACAACATTTTACTTACTAGTAACAACCATGTCTGTCAGATTTTTGAAATTAGTTCACAAAAGTGGTAAAGTTTAATTTAAATGAAAATGTTAGTTTTTTAACTTCTACTAATTGGTTTTACTATTCATCAAAATTGTTTTTTTTCAGAAAAATACAAAAAAATCAGCCTAAGCTATATTTGATATTCCGAATTCAAAAATGATGTCTATTTTACCAAATTTAAAACATATAATTTGTAATAACTAATTTAAAATAAATTACCGTTGCCAGAAAAATATATTGTTTTTAAGAAACAATAACTATCAAAAGATTGACACTTGTTTATGTATAATTTCATATTGAAATTAATTAAAATGAACAAAATTTTATTAAATGGTAAAAACATAATCTAATTAAACTTCAAAAACATTCAAATTTATAATAGAACGCTATAAATTATTCAAATTAAAAATGTTTTTTCAGTTAAAACATAGCATTTTTCACTATTCATCAAAATATGAAAGTTATCAGAAAAGTACCAAAAGTTTATCCAAGATATATTTTTTAGGTTCTAATTCTAAAGAATAATTTAATTTCATTATATTTAATATATAAAAGTGTCAAATATTAGTTTTAACAAAGGTTCTCCATTTAAAGGTGGTAAAATTACATTTTTTTGAAAAACACTTCTTTTATCTAAAAAAATTTATTTTTTATTATACTATGTCTAATAAACACATAATATGAATGTTAAAATTATATAATGTATATAAGATTCAAAATTCAGTAAATACTATTCACAACCATTTTTTGAACGGTTAGTGTGGTAAGTTGTGGTGCGCTTAAACTCGGTGTTGTCTGTAGCGCAAGCTGTTGAATTACCTTAATGAGATAACGTACTATGAAATATTGTGGTGTTATATTCTCCCCTCATTCAATAAATTTTTTTCTCAAAATTTGAATTTTTTTTTCAAAAATAAATGGTTAAAAATATAAAATTACCTTTGTTGAAAACCCACATCAAAAATTAGGTGGATAAAATTTATTCTTAAAAAGACGGAAAAGGAATGAAAAAGTTAACACCAAATTATGATCTTAATTAGGAGAACATTGATCAAAATTAGTGACACATAATTGGAGAAAAGAAATAAATATTTATAGGGAGTGATTTAGGTCATCAATCACAAACAAGTGTATAACAGAGAGCCTCAAAGTCATCAATCTATGATGATTTAAAATATCATTGGTTCAACAAAACATAAGGAATTAGGATAACAAATTTTTGGTTTTAAGATCTCTTCCCTAAAGATTAAGAGTTAATTTATTCATAGAAGAAGAGGAAATATATATATACATATATACACACTTGACAGGTAGAGTTTTATTCTTCAACTAATACCTACCACAAACTCACCTTTCACTCCAAAAGATAATAGAATTCAGAAATATTCTATTTATCCTAATCATATAGGGTTCCAAAAAAAATTGAATATATAATTTATCTGTTATACCATTATGAAAACTACATTATAAAATCTAGTACATCATGTAGGCCAGTGGTAGGTGATCCACCCTTGCCGCACTTCGGTTGGGGGTTCAAGTCTCGTGGCTTTGCCGGACGCGATGGGTTATCGCCCGACCTCTAGGTTTTCCTTTTTATGATTATCCAAAAATAATCTCAAGAAATAATTTAACATTAACCATATTATCCAATGTCAAACTTAATCAATTCCAACCTTTATTCTTATCCAAAATACTTCTATCCAAACACACATTCCAAAATTTATAAGGAAGGTAAACACAATGAAGATCCCTTTTTTCCATGTAATAACATGTAAATACCTGCATCATGTTTTCTTTTAAAAAACTATAACACCCTGAATTAACATAAAACCATATTGATTACATTCATGATCCCTTATTCCTTATAAGAAAAAATGGATATATTCCTTAAATCCAAAAATGTTGTAAATTCCAACAATGATGGAATAAACAATCCATTAATTAGTTCCAAAGTAGTCAATAATATCCAATATAATTTATCCAAATCAATTATATCTTATTCAAAAATCAATACCTTAGAATCAGGACCTTATTAAAGTTTTTTTCTTTAATTTAACCATGTATTTTCCAAGATGTTAAACTTTCTATTAAGTCACTTTTCTTGGTTCTACTAATCTCAATTCATTAATGAAATAGTACTACGATACAATCCATATATACTCTATAATTCATAAAACATGTACATCATTAATACAATACTCAAATGACACAATACATTAATAAAAACATAAGAACTCTTAATCATTCCTCTTCTTCTTCAGTAGTATCAAAACTAGACTATTATCCAATAGTATCATTTGGGGTTTACTCTGATGATTTGGTCATTGATTCGCGTTATGTACCAACTCCTTGTAGATGAACCATTGTACATTTGAAACCTTTTTCTAACCCTTTCAATCACGTACGTGGTGTCCCTTTCCTCCACAATTATAAAAAAATCCCATTACCTTCAAGAATTTACCAAGGTGATTATTTCTACAGTTATCAGATATGGGAAAATCCTTTTTTCCCTTATTCTCTTTATCCAAATTTCTCTATACCATATTTTTTGTTCTCTATCTTCCCTTCAAAGCCATATGACTCAGAAAATTATTTTCTTATCTTATTAACAAATGATATTATTTCATCATATGATGATAATACATGTGAGACTATTTGATTTCTAAATGTCAGCTTGACACCTTGAAAGATATGATCCTTCTTACCCTTTGGATCATGCGTATTGCTGGAGGTCTCATTCCATCTATTAGGCTCCATTTCTAAATAATGGAATACTATAGGTTAGTTAATGAATCACAATGAATAATTCCATACTTGTAAAAAAGTTAACATAAATTGAACAGTTCATGGATATAATCTGTATGCAAAATTTTTTTTTCTTTGAGGATGTATATACTGATAAACCCTTCATAGTGGTTTGTAAAGAAAACGAGAATTATCCTATGCATATCCCCAAAGAGTGTCGTAACCAAGAGTGAAGTAAGGACCTTTATCATGCACCATTTCCAATTCGAGTCCAGCTCAAAGCGGTGTTTTCAGGTTTTACCCCTAGGTACATCTGTGCCAGAGCCGCCTGTACCTGCTCATTTCCAGACAGAGATTTATTTCTTGGAAAACTCAAAAAATCCCTACAGTACCAAAATTCTAGGAACTTCTTCTATATTAATCCTCAAATTCTTTCTTAGGGTAGTGTTCTCTAATCAGAGTTTTTCTAAATCTAGTTTCCAAGATTATTGCTAAACTTCCTCAGATACTAACTGTAACGCCCCGACCCTAGTTACTCAGCGTCAGTGCATTATTACATAACATTGTCATGATTACAAAAGATCAATTCTTGAAAGGCCGATTAGTTTAGTAGACTTGGAAATAAGAGATACATTGATAAGTATTACATTACATTATTAAATAAAAAACTACAAAAACATTGTCTCCATAGGACACACTCATTCCCTTAGACTATCCCTGCAGGTCATTCATAATATACTTTTTGCATCCTGGTTAAAATAAAACATAGAAAGGAGTGAAGTCAGATGATCAGTAAAGATAAAAATATAGACGTAAAATTCATAAATATGAATAAATATTTAAGGCAATGTATAAGACTAAAGAAAAAGCCTTTTATAACTGAACATCAGCATAATATGGAAAAGTTAAAATAAAATAATGCCATTTACTTATTGACATGGAAATTCTACTAGTCTAATAATCACATTCAACATCAATAGCCACTTTCATAATGATGGAATGCATAGTTATGGAATTTAATTTCTATGTCAAGGCCTCGTTCCAGGACCTAGGGGATAACTTTAATCGAAACCCAACCCGGAGAGCCTCTGTAACCAGACACTAACCCGAAGAGCCTCTGTAACCGAACTCTAACCCAGAGATCTTATGTAACTAGACTCCAACCCGGAGGGGCTGCTGTAACCGGACCCCAACCCAGAGGGCTTAATTTTACTGGTCCCCAACCCGAAACATACTAGTCCAACACATTAATCTTAAGAAGATGATGAAATATAACATAAACATTTGTATTTAAACTAGCATACAAAATGTCAATAATTTAACCATAAACCCTAAATGGAATAAAAATAAATCATCCACCGTCAAACATATCTCAAAACCTTAAATACAATATGGAAAATTTTTATCATAATAAATCAACTTCAAAAAAGGGTAACATTTATCAAAGGATGTTGACATAGATGAAATAAAAACTATTTGAGAGAAATATCTCTTTCTATTTTAAAATAAAATAAGATTCACAAAATTATAAAGAAACATTAATTTTGAAAATATTCTTATAAGATTTTAAGGGATGATTTGATGATGATATAATGGTGGAAAATAGCGACAACCGCTGTATAAGTTAAAAAAACATTCTTACCTTAATTTTGTTGAAAAATTCATAAATTACATTATTTGGAAAATGACAGAAAGATTCCCTTAAAAAACATATAAGGTCAAATAAGGGTATAAATGAATTTAACCCATTTTCTGTTAAATAGTAAAAATGTTTTGAAATAAATTTTTACGAAAACACAGATGGGGATGATTAAGAGGTCCCAGTAGATAATTACGTATAAACAACCTCAGATAATGAAGAGATTTTAGAATTAACCCTTACCGATTTGGCAACTCACGAAACATACACCCCATGAAAAAGGAATATTAAATGTATTTATAAATATCCATAGATTAATATACATTACACAAGTAATACAATAATGGCCAGTACATACACCACAAAAAAGAAAATAATGTCAATATAGTGTGAATCTCACGAGAATAAGAAGTGAGATGAAATCCCCTTACAACATTGTAACCAATCAAGTCGTATGACCAAATGTTAATAACCACGAAATAATTCATAGAATACCCTGGATATAAAGAGAATCATGATAATATATATGAAATGGAAGTAAAAAATACACCACATGAAATAAATAAGTGGTCAATTATGGAAATATCATAGAATTAAAAGTGAGATACGAAACACCTTTCCTCAAGTCCAACTTTTCTTGTATGTTCCTTGTTCTTCCTTTAATTTGGGTAACTCCCTTTAGTTTGAACCAAATAGACATCTTGAAGTGTCTTCTGCCCATGTTAAGGCTTCTAAGTGGAAGATAGGTATCTTTAGAGTTTACTTGTGCAGGGGTTGGATGCGCCAAGGGGCTTGAGAGGTGTGAGGAATGAGTTAGAAGTGATGTTATTTTATAAGGGAGAGAATGGGCTCTTTTGGAATGTTTGAAAATGTTATTTCATTATAAACATATATTTGGTTTCAAATAGTCCAAAACTCATTAAATTATAAGATAAGATGACTTAGGTTTGAAATAAAATCATCCAATAATAATTGGATAGAATTTGGATATTGTTTTAATATTAATAATCTTATTTATTTAAATCATTTATTAATGAGGTGAATACTACTTCATTATTGTGTCATAAATAATTTAATGTATATGATGTCTAAAAATTATAAAAAAAATTCTATGTTGTAGGAAATATTTTTAGATTTCAAATGAATATTTATAGTCGAAAATATGACTTATATAACCCCGTGTAAAAGTTTATATACTAAAAGAAAATTGTTAATTTCATTTTTGTCTTTACTTTATGTTAATTAAAATAAAGTGTCATTATCACTATTAAGTGGCTCCATGGGGTCCCAAAATCGACCCAAGGATACCCATGGTCTTCCATTACTCATCCAAATTGGTTATGACAAGTGTTAAGGTAATTTTTTATTATTATAATTTTTTTACCTTAAATTACCCAATTTACCTTTAACCGCGGTAAATAAAAGTCAAAAGTTACTATTCATCAATTTTTTTTATCTTATTAAACCAAATTTTACTTAATAATAACAACCATGTATGTCGAATTTTCTAAATTCAAATCACAAAAGCGGTAAAATTTTATTTAAATGAAAAAGTCAGTTTTTAACTACTACTAAGTAGTTCTACTATTCATAAAAAATTGATGTTTTTAAGAAAAATACAAAAAAATTCAGCCTAAGCTATATTTTATATTCTAAATTAAAAAATTATGTATATTTTACCAAATTCATAACATAGAAGTTGTATTAATTAATTTAAAATTAATTCCCGGTGTCAAAAAATTTATCGTGTTTTTAAGAAACCATATCTATCAAAAGATTGATACTTGTTTATGTATAATTTCAATGTGAAATTAATTACACTGAAAAACATTGGATTAAATGGAAAAAATATAATTTAATTATACTTCCAAGCCATTCAAATGTATAATTTAACACTATGAATTATTCTGATTAAAAAAGTTGTTTTCTATTAAAACATAGTATTTTTCATTATTCATCAAAATATGAGAGTTATTAGAAAAGTTCCAAAAAATTATCCAAACTAAATTTTTATTTTCCCATTCAAAAGAATAATTTAATTTCATTAAATTTAATATAAAAAAGTGTCAAATATTAATTTTAAAAAAGGTTCGCAATTAAAAAGTGGTAAAATTGAATTTTTTGAAAAACACTTCTTTTATCTAAAAAAATGAATTTGTTCTTATACTTTGTCTAAGAAAAAGATAATATGATTTTTATAATTATATAGAGTAAATAAGATTCAAAATTCAGTTAATACTATTCATAACCTCTTTTTGCATGGTTAGTGTGGTAAGTTGTGGTGCGCTCGAACTTGGTGTTGTGTGTAGCACAAGATATTGAATTACATTAATGAGATAACGTACTATGAAATCTTTGAGAGTTACACCAATTGAATGAAAACACTTGTTGTAAGTAAGGGACCTAGACCACGGTTGGTGAAGATGGATTTGGGCATGGCATTAATTGAGGATCCTAGGTCTATGAGTGCATCATCGAAGTTGGAACTTCCAATTTGGCATGGAACCATAATGGTGCTAGGATCATTGTACTTAATGGGTATGGACTCTTGGGTTGAAACATCTTTAGTGGTCCTAATTTTACTTTAATGGGTAGACAACTCCTAAAGAAACTTGGCATACTTTGGGATTTGTTTTATGGCATCCAAGAGGGGTATGATGACTTCAACGCGTCTAAACATGTCAAGCATATCAGGATCAGATTCAAAGGACATATTTGGCATAGAAACGGCTTGAGGAAAAGGAATTGGGTTCTTAAGTGGAATGGATGGAGGTGAGGTAATGGTTTCATATTCATTTTCATGTTTCTTTTTCTTTTCATTTTCTATGTCAACATTTAAAGGAGGGTTGGAGGACTTATCTTGAGGCATAGAAAATCTCTTTCCCTATCTAAGTGCAATTGTACTTACATTACCCCTGGTGTTAGTTAATGGTTGAGCAGGGAGTTGGGAATAATTTTATTGTTGTTTCTGGCTTAGGTGGGATGAATGTTGACCAATTTTCATTTCAATGATTTTGAGGCTTGAACAGGTGAAGGAGAAAAAATCTTCAACTGCAATTTCCCATTGTTTCATGGGAGGTGAGGTCTATCCTGAATTGGGATTTCCCTGATTTTTGTTTTTGGGAAAGCGATTGTATTGGTTAGGTAATTTTGAAGGCTCATTAGGATAGTCGATGCCTGGAGGAGTAGGTTGAAGATTTCTCCTTTCTTGTTGAGGAACAAAAGGATAAGGTTATTGGAAATTACCAACACCTTGACCATATTGAAACTGGTATGGGTTTTGAGGAGGGAGTTGAGGGGGATGAGAGACCGGATTACCATAACTCAAGAGTTGGTTTTAGGAAGAAGAGAAGGGCTCAGAGTGATGTTGGTTGAAGTTTCTAACAAACTGACCTGATAGTTGAGGGTCAATGTTCTGCTGAGCATAGGATGCATTGTGCTCTATTGGTCTAGATGAATCAGATTGATCCTATAGAAGTTGTGGACATGTGTATGTTGAATGAGATGGGGAGTTGTATATTCCACAGTTTTTTATAGGTCTAGGAAACATATATTTTGGATAAGATCAGGTTGGGGCTATGAATCCATATCCAGTTGTCGCACAAGACCTGTAAGTTCACTCATCCACTTGGTCATCTTGTTCGGCTCTACTGATTAGTTATCTTTGACTTGATTTACTTGAGCATGTTCTTGAGTATAAAACTCTTGTGTTTTTACAGCCATGTTTATTATGAGATATCATGCAGCTGTGAGAGTTTTATCAACAAGAGCACTGCCACTTGTGTCATCAAAGAGAGTTCTCTCCATATCCAATAACCCCTCATAGAAGTATTGGATCAAGAGTTGGTCAGGGATTCGGTGGTGTGGGTAGGTTGCACCAATATTTTTGAACCCCTCTCAGTATTCATGGAGTGATTAGCTTTGGAACTAACAGACACCACTTATTTCCTTTCGGATAGAAGCAGTAAGAGAAGTAGGAAATAATTTCTATAAGAAGAGTTGCTTCGTGTCATTCCATGTTGTTATGGAACCAAGAAGAAGGTAGTAGAACCATGACTTAGCAGTGTCAGCTAGGGATATAGAGAATTCTTGGAGTTTGATTTTTTCATCAGAAACCCCTTGAGGATTCATGGTAGAGAACACCACTTGGAACTCTTTAAGATGAAGATGTGGATCCCCACTGGCTAGCCCATGGAAATGAGGGAGAAGATGAATTAAAACCGATTTGAGTTCTAAGTCACCCTCTATGTTTGGATATTGAATACCTAGAGGTTGGTAATTCATAATAGGGGTAGCGAGTTCTGTAAGTGTTTGTTCCCAAGGATTGGCCATATCTAATACAATTGGTTGAAGAAGGACTGGTTCTTGAATTATTTGATTATCCCTAATTTATATCCTAATTTGGAGAAGTGTTTGTTCAATTTCAGGTCAAAAAAATATGACGGATTGTTTGGGAGGCTACAGGTAATTTAGAGATATTTTGGAAGAAATATGAAGATGGGATTTTTTTTTTCAATTTATGCTTTTTATGAGGAATGTGGAATTTTCATTATGTGTTTTTTTCATTTTTTTAGAATTTGGTTTTTTTGGGTTTTTTTACAATAAATAGAAACTAATGACTACATAAAGCACCATCCCTAGTAACAGAGCCATTTGAAAGCTTGGTTGATTATCTCCTATCGACCGTTCAATGTTCTGATGCTCTACTAATGTGTATAGCTGCACTCGGGTCGAATCCTTGGTGATGATACTTTTTTAAGAGTTTAATGTTTTTAGTTGATTGTATTTTGAGTAGGGGGTTTGTTTGCATAGCATAACTGAAGTGATTAATGATTGGTCTTTAATTTAAAAATCTTATAAGGATTGTGGTGAGTTCATTTTTAGTGAGTTAAGCTCGTGATATCCTTGAGCATTGCTTTATATTGCATTTAAATTAACACCCACTTAATAAGATAACATTGATTGGAATTTCAAAGAGTCAAGGCTTTAATCCAAGAATTAACTTATCTTAGGGTTCCATATCCACAAGAGATTGTTTATGGAAGTGTATTTATGGTTCCAACAATCCATGGAAACCACACGTTAAACAAATCATGTCATTAATCCACAACATTCTAAGTTTAACATACACAATGTTAATTTAATGAATATCCATTGAGAGAATGCTCTAAATCTCTTAACTCCCCAAATTATAACTCACCCCAATGGTAGATTTACTCATCCATTTTTTTAGTTAATAATCTGATTGTAATGTTTATGATTATGAATTAAAATAGAAGAAAAATAAAGGGATAAGAAAAGAGTTGTGTGTCGAACACACACATAGAAACAATAAAGGGAATTAAATACTAACTTTAGATTGGATGAGAAAGAATAATAAGGGAAGGGGATTCAAATATATTTAAACTATTTTAAGAAAACTAATATTATTTAATAGAAGTTGGATGAGAATAATAGATGTATAAGAATAAACATGCATCAAAATAGAATTACAAAAACCAAGACTTAAAAGATTACAAACAAAGAACAACACAAAATTAAAAGGAAAAAAAGAGAAGAGGAAGATTATGTCAAGTAAAAACATGAGTATGGAAGGTTCTCCCATGCCCTTTTCAAGGCTTTGGTCGTGCCAATATGTTCTCCTCTCTTCTGAAATGCAAACTCTTTTGAAGGAGAGCAGGGAGATGTATTTATAGCCCAAGGATGTGGACTATTTTCATTCCCAATATGTCACTCAAATTGGATCGATGATTTGGACATCCAGACAGAAGAATATCGAGATATCTCCTTCTCTACAGTTGTAGATAATAATGTTTTCCAACTACTCTCAAAATTTGGTGGCATTTGGACTTATGGATCCAATTTTATGGCGGTTTGATTAATCAAAGTTAAACTGTCCATTTGAATCTATACTTTTTAAAACACCTAAATGTGAATGAGTTTATCAATAGGATGATGCCTTCAAAGATGAAAAATTTATTCAAAAATTTCAGATTCCTATATCTCCTATTTTACACTCCAAAATAGCAGCTTTATTGGTTTATTACATCATGAGATATGTCATGAATACTGTAATGATATTATTTCCTGGGAAGAATAGTGGGATGAGTTTAAATGAATCATTTTGTCCCCCTTTATTTATTTTTGGGCCTCAAAAATTTTATCCAAGACTCCTTAAATTTTCCCCCAAACATTGGGAGATAATAAAAGAATTTGGACTTTCTGATGGAGCCCCGAAATTAAATCTTTATGGATGGGCTAGTTTCTTCACAAATTCTGTGGGTCTTCTTGTGTGGTACATATGACCATTCAAATGGCATAATGGGCCAATGATTCATTATAATAATATGTTTGAAATTGAATAACTAATCCTAAAAAACATTAACCACACAATTTGTATCTGTTGTGTTAGTGTTATAAATAAAATAGTAAACTCACTCAATTTCACTACTTCTAAAGCTGCTCAAAAATTAAACTTAGTATTAAAATATTAATATTTCACAAAAATTATGCATATTTCAAATAAAATCAGTAAAGGGAGGGTATAATAAGTAATGAAACTATTAATAACATCAGATGTCTCCATATTCTTCCTTGTCCAAGGCTCTCACAGTTCATTGAAAAAACAATGCGCATATAATATCAACCAGCTCATGTAATATGAAACTTCTACATGGATATTCATTTAAAAACATATTACATTAATTTCGTATAATCAATAAAACTCCATCCTAATCAAACAAGTTATGGAAGAAAGGCAAGAATAATAGGCATCAAATACCAAACAGTCATAAATAAAAAAAATGGGGAACACAGCCACAGGGTGTCAACTAAGCAATGTCTATACCCTTACGCATACAAAACTACCATTTATCAATTAAATAAACCATAGTTAGTGAATAACATGGTTAAATTCCAAATCAATAAATTCCCCAAATTTTGGTAAACGATAATTCATGAATATATATATATATATATATATATATATATCTGCATACGAAAAATGAAAGTCACAAACAACCTACCTCAATGTCACATGATCGATAACCTTGAACGCCAGCCCTTGAATCCCCATAGATCTACAAAAGGATAAATTTTCCAACCTTGAATAACTCATGAGAGATAAAGAATCAGGATGAAAGGATCTACTAAATTCAAGAACTCACCTTTGGGATTCCAACACATCCAACAACGTCTCAATTGGTTGTAAGATGGATAATTGGGAGGGGCTCAGAATTCATCAGCCATTCCGTCACACTCCAATACGAACCACTGCTTGAAGAAGGTATTTCTGAAGATGAGAAAGAAACCCGCTATGATTTAACAAATAAAAATAAAATTACATCTCATGTTCATTAAATGTAAATGCCGTATAGTAGCATTAATTGGCCCCTAACTTATGTGGTCTTTCAGGTCACCACACGACCTTGTACTGGGTCGTTACATAGCCAACATGCGACTGTATGCGGCAACCCAGTACATGGTGTTTACTCATATGTACACAACGTGTACATAGAACATTCCATATTCATTATTGTTCCTCAATAACACCCAGGAATCAAGATCCATACCTAGAAGGAGGATCTAAGTTAATACAAACTTCCAACCTTAAATACATTCATCCATGGATTTCCATTCCAAGGGTTGTGAAGATGATTATGTGAACAACTCTGGACACTGTGATCGTACATTAGCATCCCTCTCCCAAGTCTAGTCCTATAATCTCCCATGCTTCCAAAAAACTCATACCAGTGGAATAGATCGGCCATGAAGAACCTTCGTGCTGCAATCCAAAATCCGAATAGGGTGCTCCTCGAAGGATTCATCCACCTCCAACTCAACCTCCTCGGGTGGAAAAACATGATATGGGTCTGATAAGTAACACCATAGTTGAGGAAAAATAAGGACATCGTGCATAGCCTTTTTGGTACATGTAATATAGTGGGTACACATCGTACCCAATGACTCCTTCACCCTGCATAAGAACTGCTCACAACCCAATACCTAATGAATCATAGTATACAATGTAACTCTTTCCCAACCCTTACAAAATTAGTATCAAGGATGATTTCAAACTCAATTTTATCTCTTGAAATGATGAATCACATAAATCTGTCCACAATTACTTTTCACCCTTCTTAGTCCGACACGTTAGTGGCGCTGCTAAGCGTGAAAAGACATTTATAAAGCATCTGTAGTAACTAGCCCCAGAAAAATCTGTACCTAAAATTATTTCTTTTTATTCTCCTCAAAAACTACCACTCTACCATTATCTAGTTATATTGATACTCCTATATTTGAGATGACATAACCCATTAGGTGACTATATTCCATCCAATAGTGGAACATTTAGAGTATAGGATATAACTGATGCTCTCTCAGTGTACTCAATACGATCTCAAGATGGGTCCCATGGTCATATCAAGTGTGAGAGTACACCAAGTTAGATTCCAAAAATACTACAAAAAAATAATAAAATTAAGGACGAAACACATGGTTAATCAATTCCATAAAAACAACAGGCACATTTTTGGGACTAAGTGGAACAACCATTTACTCATATAGACCATACCTACCACGAAAGGCTGTAAGACGTATATATATGATTGTTTAACATGAAACTAATGATAATCAGATCTCATGTAAATCTTTGAGAACACCTGATATTCATGAAGATAATCAAAGAGATTATCAATCCTCCACAAGGTATATCGGTTCTTGACCATCAATTGGTTAAGATTCTGATAATCCACACAAAGTCTGAGTGTACCATCCACCTTATCCAGAAAAAGGATAGGGAAACCCCAAATAGATTTACTGAGTTAGATTAGACACATTTTCTGCAACTCCTCTAACTACCTATTGGGCTCCTGTAACTATGGTGTATCAATTCTATATGGATGAATGGACACTGGTACCACTCTTAGAACAAGCTCACTAGAGAAATATAACTCTCACAGTAGAGGAGAACATGAAAATTCATCTAGAAAGACATCTCTAAAATGATCCACCAATGGAGGAATACTAATATGTGAAGTAACCTAGTCATCCAGATAAAAACTAGAAATATGGGTTTTAATTCCATCAAACCTATGATGCTTGGGTCTAGCTCTAATCGCCTAGTCATTCCATTATCTCTTGTACAGAATTTATTTTCCCTTTGGTGATGTGATACTCACCCTGTGGAGATAGTAGTCAACAAAGTCCTGAGTAGATACCAAATAGTCCATTATGAGAATGACATCGAATCCTATCATCCCTAAGTCATAGAGGTCCCACAAGAAGTGAAACCCACCGAACTCTAGAGGTAACTCCTTACATTGATGTATACTAGTCTTCCTAATCCCCAACAGAGTGTGTAGTGTCATAAAATCATCAATGACCAAGGCTCTGCAAAATGGAAAAATAAATAAAACTATGGGAAGCCCCTATATCGAAAAGAGAAGAAGCTAAAACCAATTAAATAACAATCGTACCAATATACATAGTGGGTCTGGGATCCTGTTCCTATAGGGTCTTCACCATCACAAAATTATGACCTGCACTGTGGCCCTATGACCATGTCTGGCTACACTAAGCTGAACCACTCTATTTTCACAGAAAAAATGTCATCTGGATACCACGACTACAAGGGACAAGGTGTGATAATGGGGAGACTATATACTCATTGGAAGAGTACGCACAAGGGAAAAAATAGTAAACAATAGTAGAAGAAGTAATACCGTACAACATAAGTAAAGATTGGAAGACTTATAGTAATAAAACAACTAGACAATATCTATAAAAATAATGCATGTCACATGTGTCTATGGAAATATCCAAACAAGTCACAATGCTGGAAAGACAGTATGGAATCCAATGTAAAAAAAAAGAAAGAAAAACTCAGCAGCATTGCAAGCGTTAGTTTGGTCCCATGCTCTCTTGCTCCAACAATAATCTTGTACCTGACAATGAAGGGTGCTTTCCCTTATCTATACATGGAAACCATAAAATCAGTTTGGGTCCAAATCATGACCCCAACAGGGTGTGAGACGAATCTCATTATGCAACCACCAAACTATATGCGCCTAAATGATGGTGAATATATATAGCAGGTAATATGACGAATTGAAGTATTAATCTAGGAAGAACTCCAAAGTAAACAATACTACAGTTTTAAATTACATTCATTTACATTTATTATTCAATCTTTTGAATCATAAAATCATGGGATCTATCCTATTCTATATATCCCCATGTGTAATAGTAACAAACCTATGTCTTAGAGGACCATATAAATAGTGAAGTAAAACTAAGTCCTAAATTGAGCTTTGGCATGACAGAATCATCGCAATCATTCAATTATTCATAAAAACCTATGGGAAATCTCTCACTGTCAAACCACATTGGTATAACATAGGACCAATTCATTATATAATGAACCCATGGGAATATCTCTCGGTCTAACCCCTTTGGTCCCACTTTTCACTAAATCAATTACAAATGACAAACTAGGTAGCTCTCCTGTTCAATATCCCTTGGTAAACATAACATCAAAAAATTATAAATAGCCCCCTATGTAACTCTCATGGTCAATAACCCTGGGATAACAAAGGATTAATAATTATAAATGATCTCCTTGGTAGTTTTCATAGTCAATACCTTTGTTTAATCATCTACAACAAGGCTCCATCAGTCCTATGTAAATAATGTTTGGGTCCTCGCAGTATTCCTGGTCCAAGGATCTCTTGGTCTATTGGGAAAAAGTGTGCATATAATATCTGGAAGCTTATGTAATATGAAAATAATAAATGTCAAATAATTCACAAGCATATGACATGCATTTTATATAATCAAACCAACTCCGTCTTAATCAACAAAGACATAGAAAATAAGGCCAGCATAACAGACATCTTAGAACAAATGCTCGTAAACAAAAAAACAAGGGGAATGCACCCACGAGGTGTCCCATAAACAAGGTATATAACATTATGCATAAGCAACTACCCATTCTCAACTAAATAATCTATAGAAGGTGAATACTAGGGTTAAATTCAAAATCATGAAATACCCAAATCATGGGTATGCAAAACTTTAATCATATATATATATATATATAGATATATATACAAAAACGAACAACGAAAGGCACAAACCACCTACCTTAATGTCATATGATCATTATACTTGAATGTTGGTCATTGAATTGTCCTAGATCATCAAATATCATTAAAATGGGTGAAACACCCATCCATGAATAACTCATGTGAGAGAAATAATATAGAAGAATGGATCTAGGAGATTCAAGAACTCACCAGTGGAATTCCAATGCACCCAATGACATCTCAATTAGAGGTTGGATGGAGGATCGAGTGTGTTTCGAAGTTTGTCAGCCCTTACATCGCCCTCAAGTATGAACCACTACAAGAAGAAGGTGTTTCATAATATGAGACTTGAAAACACTCTGATTTATAAAATAAAAAGAAAACTACAATGCATGTTTATAAAATGTATATGCCCTATTATAGACATAATCAGACCCTACATTAAGTGATTTTCCAGGTCACCACATAACCATGTACTTAGCAGTTACAAAGCCTATACGTGACTGTACAAAGCAACCGGGTACACGATGTGTACCAATAATTACATGGTGTGTACTCATAAAATTAACATTTCATCCATTTTAGTCAAATCAACCCGAGATCAAGTTCCATACCTGAAATGAAGATCCTTATTATTACAAACATTCTTCCTTAAAGAAATTCATCCCTGAATGTCCCTTCCAAGGGTAGTTATGAAGAATCTGTGATCAAATTCAGCCACTATGATCCTATATAGGCCTCCCTCTCCCATGTATAATATTGTACTCACATGTGTTTCCATAGCACCCGTACCAGAGGAAAAAAACAACCACATAGAACCTTCATCCTATTATCCAAAATTGGAATAGCGTGCTTCTTGGTGGATTCATCAACCATTAACTCAACCACATCGGGTGGGAAAACAAAAGAGGAGTCTAAAAATAAACGCCATAGCTAAGAAACATAAATGAAATAATTCATACACTGGTACCTATGAGGTAACTGAAACAGAAAGGAAACCTTCCCAACTCTATCCAGAACCCCAAAAAACTCAACGTATCTCGGTGAAAGCTTCCCCAATATCATAACCCTCTTATGTCCCAACCTCGATGTGGCACATAAGGAAGACTGATCTCTAACCTTGAACTCCAGAGGTCATCTATGTAGATGATCATAATATTTCTATAGAGGCTGTGTAGTATCCATCCTCTTCATAATCAACTCCACCTGCTCTATTTTCTCCTAAACAAGATGAGGTCCTAGCATAGCTACCTCTCCTACCTCCATCCAATAAAGGGGTGATTGATATGGCCTACCATACAAAGACTCATAAGGTGCCATCTAAATCATTTCCTAAAAAACATTTTCATCGGAAAAACCCCAAAGGGGTATGTGTCTCTCCCAAGATCCCCCAAAATATAGGACTCATGCTCCAAAAATGTCCTGCAAAACCTGAATTGGGCCCTTGGACTGTCAATCTGTTAGGGGATGGTAAGTTGTACTTAGAAGTACATGTGTACCCAAATCCCTCTGTAGTACCTACAAGAATAGAGATGTAAACTGGGAATCCCATTCTAAAATGATAGAGTGCAGAACCCCATGAAAACGTACAACATCTCATATGTACAACCATTTAAGATCATCATCACTTATGGTTTCCTTGATCAAAAAGAAATGTGAAACCTTCATGAGTCTATCAATGATAACCCATACAACATAATTTCTTCTGGTCGACCATGGAAAACCCCTCACAAAATCCATCGCGACATCATTCCTCTTCCATTGTGACATCATCAGACTGGTATTTTTTATCTTTTCCAATATAGATGACTTGGAAAACATTTGATAGAGGAGTGTTTTTTACCCTACCATAATAATTCCCATATCTATCACTACTAGATCCATTGAAACACAATCCATATCAATCCTTATTTTGTTCACATATCCATGATCCATCCTGTTACATGTATCTACAATCTTATTCACCTTCCATGGGTTGTAGTGTATTGAGTAATCAAAATATATGAGTAGCTCAAGACATATACTTTGGCTCATATTGAATTTTTTATGTGAGATGATATATTTCAAACTTCTATGATCTATATATATTTCACATATTTCCAAAAAAAGGTTCTGTCACCATATGTTATGAGAAACGACTACTACTGCTAACACATGATCATGAGCTGGATAGTTTTGTTCATTGGTTTGTAACTGCCATGATTCATATACAATAACTATATCATTCTACATTTGGACAGAACCATGTACTTCCTTTGATTCATCAATATAAATCACAATTCCATATTTACATGATGGTAATGTCATGACTGAAGCATTGAACAATATTCATATCAATTACTCAATACATGTTTCACATTCTTTGGTCCATACGAACTTATCTCGTTCATGTGTGATCTGGGTTAACGGGTTAGAGACTCCTGAAAAATGATGAACAAAATTCCAATAGTAACATGATAATTCAATGAAACTATGTACCTCATTTATGATGATTCGTGAATTCCATTCATTATTTTCCTTTTTCTTTATAAGATCAACATAGATTCCATCTTTGGAGAAAATATGGCCATGAAAATAAATTTCATGAAAGTAGAATTCACAGTGGACAAATTTACAATATAAACCATTCCATTTGAGAGTTTCAATAATGAAAAAAAGTTATTCACATGTTCTTCCTAGGTTTTAGAATACAATATAATATCATCAATGAAGACAACAATAAAATCATTAAAATGATCAATTAATAATCTTTTCATTAGACACATAAAAAAGGGAGTGTGAATTTTTCAATCCAAATGGAATTACTATAAGTTCGTAATGTCCACACCACATCAAAAATGATTTATTCAGAATGTATTCCTTTACTTGCAATTGAGGATGTCTAGAATGAAGGAAACTCTTTGAAAAATATAGAGATCTATGTTGTTGATCAAATAAATCATTAATTCTAGGTAGATGATACTTTTTATTTATTTTAATATCATTCATTTCAGTATAAAAAATAAATATCATGGTGGATCCATCTTTCCTCTTAACAAATATAACATGACCTCCCCATAGACAAACAATAGGGAGAATAAATATATTTTTACCCAACTCCTCTAACTATTTTTTAGCTCCACTAATTCCACTATGCCTAGTATATATGTAGTCGTTTATATTCATCTTTTAGGATAGATTAAATCAATAAAAAATTGAACATCACACTCTAAGGTGTGTCTATATAATTCCTCGGGAAATACATCAATGTATTTCTTTAAAATATGTACATACTCAATTTTATGATTACATTCCTTATCCTTATATCTTGTTTTCTCTTTCTCCCCAATAATTTTATTTACTAGAGATACTGGGGGTGGATCTTGATAAAAATTAGATGATTATGTTTTTGATCTAAAGGCAATGAATTCCAAATACTCCTCAAAAATTTTAATTTAATTATTATTACATTAAATCATCAAATTATATTTTTTAAATCAGTCCATATAGAGGATTATATCAAATTCAACAATAGCTAAGATGGAAATTTCAAAAAATAAATCATCTTTTGTGTCACAATGGGGATACCCAGACACATAATTTTTTCAATGATACCTCTCATGGGATTTTTATAGACAACTTCCATATTAATAAATTGAAAATTGTATAATTTTAATAGAAAAGTTGGTAGATAAAAAAGAGTGCAATGTTCTAGAATCTAATAAATAATTAGATAAATTTGTGAATATGATTAAAGTACCATCCACTACATCATTAGGAACTTTAACCTCATTTGTTGTGATCGCATAATCTTGGTCATGCACCCATAGCCTTTTCTAGATAATGTTTTCATGATTCTTAGAAAAAAATTGCATAGTTTCCCATCTCATTATTGTTAAAACACTTCAAATTACATTAATCTTTCATGCACTAAAAATCACAGGCATGGTGGAATATTTCTCTATACATTTACCAATATCATGTTCCCAATTAACACGGCCCATGATGTTTCTTTCTACATTTATTATAGGATGAAAATTTAACTCTTCCAATCTACAACTTTTTCTCATTTCCTTTTCAAGAGTGTTCATAAAACCTATTCATATATATATTTAGTTCCAAACCAAATGGAATGATAACTTATTTCTCTATTTCAATACTAAATGATAAGATATTGTCATATGTTAACATTGTGATGGAGACTATTCCCCTTTAATGAAATAGCTTATGAACATCAAATAAATGACCAATTTTATACGTAAGACTGAATACCTAATCCACATGATGTTATTATAACTGTTTAAAGTTGGATTCATACATAGAAATATTCTAGTACTCATTTTTCTTCAAATTAAAAAATTATCTCTCTATATTTTAACTTTATTCGTGAGATAAACATTTTTTATAGAAAAGTTCCATAAAATCCTTCCATACCATATTTTATATTTCATCATCCTCTTTTATGTTTGGAATCAATGTCTTCCATTGATATGAACCTCTCTGGAGATGATAATTTTCATCAATAAACTTCTCACATTTATTACATCCCAAAGAGAGAAATATTTTATCAAGTAAACTTATCCTTTTATCAGCTACAACTGGATTTGTAGTCCCTTTGAATGATGGAGGCTGTTTTTTCATGAAACTTTCTAACATTTTTCTATTGTATTGAAGATCAGGATGCTCTAGTTGGGTATGATTATCTTTTATAACATGAGTTAGTTTTCCAAGTATAGTAATATATTGTTCAACCCCTATTATAGCTTCAAATTAATCATCATAATATTTCATAAGAAGAAAATACCAATATGGATTATGTCAATTGATACAATTTCTATTCTTTATAGTATGTTCCCTTTCTACACAATATCATACAATAGATTTGGTTATGAGTAATAAGGAATAATTTTGAACAAACATAAATTTAAAATTTTTGTATAAAAAATATTAAAATCATAATATTTATTAATTTAGTAGTGTTATGATTTTCCATTTTGGGATATGTTTGCATAAAAATATTTTTTTAAATCTAATTCTCAATGTTTTTACTAAACTCATTCGATACCAACTATAAATACCCAAAACCTAGTAGCCTATATTTAGTGGTTATATTATTAAATAGGAAAATTATAGAAGGAATTGCATCCCAAATGACGAATGAGATTAGTAGTTTTAGAAAACTAGATACATACCTGAATCATAATTTACTTTTGATAATATAAAATATACCATAATGATTCCTTTCAGAACAACATTTCCCTCCTAGGTTATCCATTCATGACAATAATATTATACATATTTTCATATTTTAAAAAATAAAACATAATATTTCGGTGAGACATGATACTATTAGAGGATAAGAGTATAATAAATTCTATCAATAATAAATAATCATAAAAATTAAAGTAAGGTGAATAACCAAAACAAAAGAAATTTAAAAAGAATATTAAGCATTATATTGAAATAATAAATGATTATAAAATAATTCCATATAAATAAAATCAAGGATATTATACTAATCAAATAATCACTTGGAATATCAATAATTAATATCATAATTAGGGAATGAAAAAAGTTTATCATCATACAAATATCGTTAAGGCTTCAGCAAAGACACCATATATAAAGGAGTAATTCCTCAACCAACACCCCAAATAGTTTGACTCATGAGACGTAATGTTGCATCAAGGGGTTATAGTGGTCCAATCCTATAAAATAATAATTCTAATGAATTCCAAATTTTAATTGAGAGAAAAATAAAAAATATTATCATATTTATAAAAAAATAAAATAAAATGTGAATAATTTAACCATAAACTCAGAATGGTATCAAAATAACACATCTATAGTTACAAGTTATCATAAAAAATTTACTAAAACATAGTATATATTATCATAAAATATCAAAATCAATTAAGAATAATATCAATCAATGTATGTAAACAGTTATAATAATACTCTAATAAAATCATTAAAAACGTTCTTATGAGAAATTCCCATTATTTACATTGAAATAATTTATTTTAATAGTTGAAAAATTATAAAATAAATATTTTTCATTGAAAAAACCCTGGTAAATGTGAAAAATATGATCGAAAAAATAAGGCTTCATGAATTTGAAAAAGTAATCTAATTTAACATGACTTAAAAAAACATTCATTATATATTATTGTTGAAAAAGACATATAGTAACTCATTTGAAAATTAAAAAAATGATTCCATTCAAACAATTTTATGAATTGTAAAAAATATATAAAAAATACTATAAAATTATTTTGTATAAAAGTAAAAAACCTTTGGGAAATATTTTATTAAAAGTTTTCCATCTAAAGGTAATATTCGTAAGTGGATACTTAAGTAGAATCAATCTCGATTAATGATGTGATTGTGAATTAAACCCTTACCTTATGTCAGATTTATTATGTCTGTATATGAAAAAAAATTTTAATTAGTTTTAAATATATTATTAAGTCCTAATAAAATTTTATTCATTTTATTGTTATCATATATGTTCACCTTATAAACTTTTAACATTTTTTATTAATAATATTTTTTTATTACACTATTTCATGTGTGAATTGACTTGTTTCCAATGATTATTATGTATTGAAATTCCTCATTACCTTGAATATGGTATAGGTCCATCATCCCAAGAATAATATTAAGGTCATAAATATTATATTTATTCATTATATATGTTCTTATAATCATCTTTGAATTGTTAACATAGAAAGTTAATAGCATCACGTTGTGGAGAGAGTAGGCTGTACATATGCATGCACGACAATATCACTCCAAGAATGGTGAATGTTTAAAGAAGTAAATGGTATATTAACTATTAATGTATCCATATAATGTAATATTATTTTATTTATGGCCATTATATACATACTTATACCCATCCATGTAAATTGTTTTTGGAAAAACATATTACACCATGATGCGGAGATGGTAATTCGTATGTACACACACATGGTGGTTTAATTTTTTATATTATGGGTAAAATGGTGAATATTGTTTTATCAGAAAACTAATAACATCTCATCATAAAATAATATAGTATATTTATTAATTTATAATGGAAAATGCATGAATTTGAAGTAGAAGAATAAATGAACATTGATGATTGGGTAAGATTAATTACCTATTCTTCAACAGACTTCCTTTAGTTATCTTTTTATGGGATATAGGGTAAGTATTTTTAAACAAAAACTATCTCCATTATTTTTAAAATTATTTTCAAAACATTAATTCATAGGTTTCAGTTGTGATATAAGGCTCAATGTTTGGTGAGTAAGTGAGAGGGGAGGATCCTATTAATAATTGATGTGAGGGGAACTTTTAAAAACATAATAAATATTAAATTAATATAAATTAATTTTCAATTTAAAATTGAACCGAAGTGATTTATTTAGAATATATAATTATGATGGTTAAGAATAATATCAAACAACTATTTTTTGACATGCTTAGTTCATATTATTAGCTATATCATTTGGTTTTAACACTTATTTAATCCCTATAACTCTTACCACGATCTCCTGTTTTTTTAAAACTTAATGGTTAATATAATTACTATAATATTTCACTAGAACCAAAAATGCATCATTGATGATATTTTAAACATTATCACAATCCTTTGGTAGAATTTTTTATTTTTAGGAATTTTAAATCATGTAATAAAATTTTATTTATTTAAATTATCAGTAATATCAATTATAATACTATTAATTACATGAATTTTTTAGGATATAATAAGAAAATGATTTTTTAAAAACTATTTTAAGAGATTATTAAAATATATTAAGTCCCTTAAAAAAATTTGGATTATATTATTTTTTTAGAATTATATTTATTTTAATAAAGTTATAATTATATATTTGTCAATTTCATTTATTAAATAATTACTATATAATCAGTACATTAGCCTTTTATGTAATTATATATTTCATAATAAATAAAAATAAATTTTCACGATTAATTTAAACATTCTATATTTAAAATTTCAATTTATAGTTAAAAAATTGATTCGAATAACCCCATATTGAAAATGTCATACTTATTAAAAACATGGGCATGTTATATTTATCTTTTCTTAAAATAAAATACAAAAAAACGATGTAAAGTCATCCATGTGGATACATGAATCCATATAATAGTATCAAGGAACATTTTAATAAAAAAATTACTCATCCAATAATATTATGACATGTGTTAGTGAAATCTCCTAATATTTATCATATTATTTTTAACTATTAGATACTCGATTTACCCATAAATAAGGTAATAAATTTTTTTAATGTTTACTATTGATATTGTCCAAAAATAAAAGGTGAATAATTGATAATTTTTTACCTTATTATTCAAAATATGAATACTTTTTTCATAATTCAATTAACAAATGTTACAATAATTAATTTGAAATTATTCTTGCATATGGGAGGAAACAACGAGTTTTTAATGTAAAAATATTCAAAACATTGAAATGATTTTATATGTAATTTTAATGGTAAATTGATTAAAAGGAACCAAATTATATTAACTTATTTATATATGATCTATTTACTCATTTAAAACAATTTTAAAAACTATTTAACTATATAAATAAATTATGCAGAAATGAAATTTCCAAATAAAATGCTCTATTTTTTTCTACATTCATAAAAAAGGAAATATATTAAAAAATTAAAAAATCCAACAGAAGTGATTTTTTTATTTTTCATTGAAAATGAATTTTATTTTGTCTATTTTAATTCGTAAAAAATTAAAAATTTAGTATTAAAATAAGTGATACATTAAAAGTCAGTAAAAATGAATTTAGAAAATATTACTTTTTAATGAGTAAAATTTAATTAATTCTTATCTTATGACTATAATTTATTTTGGATGAATGTAAAAACACATGAATAAATATATGAATCTCATAATTTTGTTATTATTATTCATTCCCTCCATTTTAATGGATAGTTTATAATATTCACCTATCAATAGTTCATAGTGTGTTTGAACTCAGTGTTGTGTGAAATGAAAGATATTAAATTCATTTTAAAAAGAAAAGATACGGTAAAATATTGTGGTTTTATAGATTATGAGATAATGATCATTATCATGGGGTCCATAATACCTTGAGAATATGATATGATATTTTGGTTATAGTTGATCAAATTTCAGAATTAGAACTATTCATACTAATTTTAGAGACTCAATAAGATGATGAGCTGTAAAATATTAATGTCTAGATGATGTTATCCATGAATAGATTTTAATATAACATAATATTAGATTGATTAATTCAATTTTTCTTGGTTTTCAAAAAATTTGAAAAAGACTTCTAGGGCTCAATTAATGTTGAGTACAACATATCATATATATAATAATGTATTATCCAAGAGGAAGATCAAGATCTTAGAGGATATACCCCAGGAATACGTCCTAGATATCATAGTATCATGTGGTGATACCTTATCCTTGGAAAAATTTCAAATAAAATAACAGTTTCCAAACATCAAATCAAATAATTTTTTAGTCTCTTTATGGTTTATTGTGTAACTCACTCTAGTGTTGGAATGAGGTGAGTAATGTTGATATTGTTGATATGAGTATGATGTAGTTATTTAAGATGTGTTTTCTTACCACTAAGAGTAGAAATGAATTTATTTTCAGCAAAAGAGTTTACCATTTCTTTTAAATGTTAATTAAAGGATTTTCAATTGGGGTTCACCATGGTTGGGAATCATCATTTTTGAAGGAATTTAAATCGAAAAACAATTTTTTTGAGACCCTTTGGGATCACAGAGAATATCAATGAAATTTATTACCAAATGGACCCCCATACATGATAATTTGGCATACATCACGAGTTACTATTATCATAGAATGACAGTTTTGAGTAAAATAATTCTTATTGGTTCAACTATAATGAATTCGAGTTGGATCCAGATACCTCATTTGTGGATTTATTGATGAATATAATTGATTGGATAGATAGGTTGTTGATAGTGAAGATTGTACAACATGTTAGAGTTTTATGGAATAATGGAATGATCAAAGATTGATATAGAATTGAGATTCTTATATTCAATATCATATTCACAAATTCATTGATCAATTCCATTAGATGAACTTATAAAGGGTGATACTTATTGATTGGCAGATATTTTTGATGCTCATGTTTTTTAAAGAATATACTAGGTTTGGTTTTAGATCATAATATGGGATTTTAAAGATCTTTTTTTTCTATGGAAACCATATTCTCTAGAGTAGGGATAATTCTTGACTGTCGAGTATTTGGATATTGAAAAGTTGGGGAACTACATTGTGGTACCCAATTTTGACATTTTTTGTATACATTCAAAATAGAACGTCAGATACAATATGAAGGTGTAGATGCTTGGTTCGTGGAATTGATAAAAAATGTATATATCTTTAGAATAGAGAAATGGTTGTGGCACGGTTACCTTATGAGGGATTTAAAGATATATCATAGTGTTGGACAATGTGAAGTTACCCATTTCATTAGTTTATAGTAAATATCCATTAACCATGATAGAGAATAAAGACATTCTATTGACCAATGAAAATTTCAATTTGTATATATTTTTGACATCGAAGTTTTTTTTAAATTTGGGAAACATTATTGAATCCCTATGTTCTATGACATGAGAAATGTTTTTCCACTTTGGGTATAAATTCTTGAGGTCCTTAAAAACAATTTATTTCACATAAATTCCTCCCAAACCAAGGGTGGATCTAGGGAATATTCAATAGAACATTTAGCTCTGAAATCATATATCCATTCCTGACATTTTTATATAAACTCTTGGTAATTATAGAATATCTCTATAAAAAACATTATTGGTTCTAGGGATTCATGGTTTATGAGTTTTACCTGATCTTTTTGTGCGAATGATTTTGATATTTATACTTGATAATCATGGATTTCAAAATCAATACACATGATGGAGAATGTTCAATACCATATAGGGCCATTAAATATAGTTTTTTCCTTGATTTAATAGTGTGTTCATTTATATCCGATGGAAATTGATGTGTGAAATGATGTGCTTATTGTTCATCTGTAAATAGTGAGACCTATGATTGTTTAATTTTCTAATGATGGTATATGTTTTCTTGAGAACCTTTACATGATAAATTATTCTTATTTTATTTATAATTATCCATTTGTGGATATTTATTAGGTTTTGGAATCATTGATCACAGTATAATGATACCAGGTTACATAGGGGAGACTAGTTTAATTGTTAGAGGGGGAGCATGAGTGTAGGACAGTAGACCAAATACATTGGGATAGAATGATGGTGAGTGTTTGGATATGGCCTTTAATGTTGATAGTGATTGGATGAGAACATTAGTTTTTATCCCTTAGTATGAATTTGATATACATTCCAACCAAAACATTATAATTTTTCTACTTTTTTTGGTAATCACACCCACACCCACAATTTATCGAAATTTCATTTCTAATAAAATTATACCACACAAAAATCAAATTCTACACAATAATTCTATAATAATTTTAATACCTTTAAATAACTTAATTATAATCCAAATTCAAATATCTGAAAATTTTCAAAAAAAAATTTAATAGGAGAGTATACCTACCATTTAATCCAAAAAAAATCTCTTGAGTGACATATCTTATTTCAATTATTGAACATTCAGTGATTTAAAAACGAGGGATAAAATCGACTTAAAATCACATTCATGTATTCCTTAAATTAGGTTCTCTATGAGTTTGGGGATTTATGTGATAAAAAATACCCAAATTCAATATATATAAAAGGAATGTATGATATTTTTTGTCAACTCATGGATCAAATACATAGTTTTAGTGTCCATGTTAGTGATATTGAATTCCTTATTTAATGATATTTTTCATCACAGTAGGTTGAGATGAATAATTCAAATGACCATATAGATGATAGTTTTTTTCTAATATATTGGAATAAAAAACATCTATTACTATAGTTGAATAGTGTGAGGTCACCCATTTACCCTAAAATATGTTTATAATGACCCAAATTTATCCCCATACCTCTAAAAAATAAATAAATCTGAAATATATAAATCAAATTCTGAAAATACATACATATAATACTCAATATCATGACACCCCCAACGTTTTTAATTTAGAGTTTAATTTTGGTGATGAAAATATTACAACATAATTGATTCAATAGTGATTACCAATCTCATGTCTGGTTATAAATTATAATTTATTTCCAAATAATAAATTCAATGAATATCAAAATAAAAAAAATACATTGTCTCTTCATATTCAATAAAATGAATTTTATTCACCATAAAAAATATATCCTTAAAAAAACACTAGGTCCCAAATAATAATGTCTGAATAATGTAATATAAATTATTATAAGTATATGATGTAAGAAACTTCATATATGAAAATAAAATACAGAGTAATTTCAAATTAGTATCCTCCATCAAAAAAACACCCATTAACCATAAATTAATTGACATAATTAATTGTCAACATCCCATATTAACAATGTATTTAGTGTCCAAATCTTGGTCATAGCCTTAGAAATACATGGTCTATTGTGGTGAACTCCACTATTCATTAATAATGATTAACCTGTGACCTTTTCCAACTCTAAGAAATAAATATATATGCCCAAATTAACTAAATCATTTCATTATCTATGTAATGTTCTTGGAACTTCCCTGGATGGTTCCCCTATTTTCATCCAATAAAGAGATTATGACATGGTTTACAATAATGTTTATCCGTGGTTGACATAAAAATAGTCTATTGATTTCTATTATTATATAAAAATTACACTAATTCGATATGTTTATCACATTAATCACATAAATTATATTACACTATCCTAGATGATACATTATAAATACTTTATAGTTTTCGTTGATTGTCAATATGTTTCAGGAGGACAAGAAGTTCTTAAAATTTAATTATTCCCCCATAACTTATTTTTAAAACAAGACGATAATTAAGAATCCATATATAAAACAATTAACATTGAAATATGATAAATATAATTCCCATTCCATAAATATATATTATCAATATCCTCTATGAAATTCATCCCTCCAATCAGTTTGAAATTATTTAATTTGGTTATTCTACTAATTAATAAAAAATGGACACATATTTATTCAAAGACATTGTAAAATCCATAAAAACATTTATCATTCATCCAAATTGGAAAACCATTTATTGAAATATTCCAATTTTCTATTTTTATTTAAAATTTACATGTTTTATGTTAAATAATTTATTAATATTATCCAAAAAATCTCTTTTTACATATCCAATATATTTTTCATTTCATATTTTTTCATATTGTATTAACATCCGAGAAAAGTTTCATTTTTAAATACTATATTTCCTTTATTTATTTCTTTCCCATAAAAAAAGGATAAGCTAGACACATTTATAAATATAACATAAAATTTGACACTTTTGACAGTCCATATTTCCTATACTCAATATTTAGATAATTACTCTTATGAAATAATTCTTAATTTGATAATAATGATTCTTTCACCATATTTGGAAATATTTGTTTAATAATAATACTCAAATAAATAAATGGTCTAAAATTATTAGCTCTATCAAATTTTATTCCCATGAAAATGATCATTAATTTTCCCTCATTGATTACTTCATAAACCACCACCCCATGTGATTTTATGTCTAATGCATGAAATACCATATTTCATTTTCTTGGATATATAATAGATTATGAGAAAATTTCTATAAATATTATTTCCATCACTACATTCTTAAATTAAAATTATTTTGTGAAAAGATATACTTCGTGGATTTAATTTTTTTCCACATAGTAAACATAACATCGAGTAAATATTAACCCCATATATTCATGGAATGAACGAACACTACATTTCAAATGTTATATTCTATGTAATTATTATAATTAACATTAAGCTTATATAAACAATACATAACAAAATTAGTTCTCCACATCTGAAAAAAACCCAATTTGGTTCCTAATATATGTAATTATACTACATATCTATCACCCAACTCATGAAATATAATAATGGGAACTTATTTTGAGCATATCATCAACTCTTAAAATTATTATTGGAATTCTAATGTCTACATGAATGATATAAACATCTCAATAATAGATTTTGTCGATTAAGATATTTTTTTTTGAAATTAAGAATAAATAAATTATAATACATGTATAATCCTATAAAATTTCATACCACTAAATGATTATATAGTTCTTTTAATGAAATATCTACTTTATTTTTTGAGGGTAAAATTATAATTCTTTCATTAATATATCATGCTCATGAAATTTGATATCATGAATCTAAAATATATAACACTATAATAATATTATATTTATGATGGTCATATTGTGTTATTAAAAAATCAATAAATATAAATATTGACTAAATGTTATGTCCACTAGGTCGAATACCCTCAGAGGGGGGGGGGGAATCATGGTATGGTAGATTAAAACATTTTCCCTTTTCGATCTTATTATGCTGATAGAAAAAAACTCAATTCTCTCTTCCTCCAATAATAATATAGGAACAAACATGAAATCATGCTTAGGATAGAACAATTTTAACTTGGATCACCCTCACTGGGCTACATCCAAGGTGCATACAATCACAATGTGACGATGTACCAAATTCACTGCCAATAATGAGTATAATGTTCAGGCTAGATCTTCTATGCACAGGCTCACATTCATTAAAAATGTTTAGGGTCTGCTCACTGCATTCCCATGTGTCACTCTCTATTCCTTTTCTATAGCTTACTGGTGATGGAAAGTGTCACCTTCTTCCATTTCCTTCTCTCACTACTCTTAGAAATGAATCCACTAATAGTTTATGGAAATTTTGGTCAAACACAGTTTATGGACATGCATGTCCTTCCATTTTCATGAATTCCTGCATCCTCACCTATATGTAGATTCTCTGTTGAAGTTCCTTTTTCACATGAAGATAATATCAACCTTCAAAGATATTTTTAGATATAGGAAAAATACATTTGAAAACTGATTGTAGGCTTTTCTTAGCTTCCTAGTGTTTTTCGATAACCACATTCCACATCTATGTACTATGTACTAGGAAAGGTATGCAGACCACTTACTCTGTGTAATGTTTCCTCTCCACAGAACTCTATTTTCTCCACATACTGTGGCCTTCATTCCTCCTCTGTGAATTTCCATTTGTCCACAAACTATACTCTATTCTTAGACCATGTTCACATTTGCATACAAGAGCTCTCCCTATATGTACCGATTGTAGAATTTACTCACTCACATACCGAAGATTCCTCCTCCGTGTACCGAGTCTTAAGAATTTACAACTTTCCTATTAAATACTTCGGTAGAATTTTTTATGTGAAAACCACATTAGTCTTCATGGGTTTATCCCTCATGAATCACCTTCAGAATTTTGCAAAATCCCAGATCAAGAAGATGTTCTAATGATATTCGATCTCCATAGTAATTGGTGGGATTAATGATTCTTATATAGGAAAAGATATCCACAAAATCCGCTAATCCAAGATTTACCAAATCATCAATTCATCCTTCACTGCATACCAATCCTTCAGTCGCTGTGAACCACATGCCACCCATGAACTATTTTTCCACAACGTCTGTGTACTAAATTTTCTCTTACATGACCGATTTCCTCCGTGGACATCAAGACATCCGCGCACCGCACCGCTGCTCAGCCGCCAACCATTTTTGGTTTTGTGAACCACTCTAGCGTACCGTTATCACAACTTCGCAAACCATTCCTGGAACATGGTATAGTTTCCATGCATTATGGTAAGATGTTCTCATTCTTAGCTTATTTTCTTCAACGATCTTCATAAATATCACTCTTATGAAGATATCCTTAATTTTCCAACATCAAACTCCAAATTATGTGGGCCAAAAATTTGGAAGACACTGGGAAACTGTGCCACCTTAAAAAAATGTTCTTGGAATTTTTTTTGGTTATATGGCTTTTCAACAAACAAAATCACACTCAAAACATCTTGAGGGAACACTTTGAGGGATTTTTTCCCAAAAATATCCCCCTTTGGGTTTGTTGACAATTCTTCTCAAAACAATTCTGTTCTTTTTGATATCTCGATAAAGCTCCTACCATCTTCAACAATCATTCACTTCATGCAATTAAGATACCGATCAAGGATTTACTCAACACATACTCTAAGCCTACATTAACTATGTTCGGTGTGGGAAACAAGAGTATAATGAGATGTTCATCAGTGAACCACTTCATTGCTTGTCACCAACTACTGATACCATACAAATACATGGATACCAATGATCTTCCTTCATCACAAACCTCAACCGTTGTGATATCTAATCATTGATAGATCAACTCTAGCATTATCATAGATAATTCAACCCCTATCTCACTGCTCCACTTAACAGATTCTCCCCGTGTCTTTTCTTCCCCCAGAAATAGTCACATTTTCTCCCCCTTTGTCAATGAACCCAAAGGGCACTTCAAGGATTTATAAAACATGGTATACAAAACATATCCACACATTAAGGAAAGACACATCATACCTTGGATATAGGGGGACCCCCATCCACTCTTTTGAAATTGCAGGAAGTCGACTGGACTCCAAGATCGAGTCAATTCCTTTTAAATGATTTTTTGGTTCAGGACTTTTCCAGAATGTGTGAAACCTATTGTTCTGTAGGCACAAACACAAACATCACAATCCCCTACTCCACCTTCTCCTTGATAAAATGATAATTTATTTCAATGTGTTTTTTCTATGAGTTATGAACTATATTTTAGGTATGATTTATTGAAGATGAATTATTACAATGGATTCTGATTAGAGATTTCACTTCTATTCCCATATCTTCAAGCTGCAGCTTCTTTCATAAGAGTAGTGTGAAATCTTGAGTAGCTTCAATGTGTTAATCTTATATAGTGATTAATGAAATGAAATATTGATTCTTTCTTAACCAAGAAATACACAACCATACTTGATAAAAGGAACCTCATGATGTTGACTTTCCTATCGTCAGTAGAACCATCCCAATATGCAGTTGTATATCCCAATAACCCAGTCTGAGATATGTCATTATATATTATGCCAAAACCTAGTTTTCCTTTAATATACCAAATTATTATTTTCATTACAATCATGTGGCTCTATTTGATATTTATTTGATACCTCACTATTTGGCACATGGAAAATACAATATCTTGACTTGTGTCTATTAGATACAACAAACTTCCAATGATTTGCCTATATTACGTGATATTAACTGCCTTATCTTTATCATCCCATGATAGTTTTAGGTGAGTTTCCACTGAAGTCTTTATCTCTTTGGAATTATCCATCCTAAATCCTCTCAAAACCTCCATGTCATATTTAGATTGAGAAATAAAAGTTTCTTTTTCTCCTTGAATCGCCAGTGAGCCATGGAAAAATGTCATCTCACTAATCATCGACATTTTAAACTCACTTTTCATGAATTTAGATTTTTTTTGAAATTTGCTTTATCTGATCCACCAAAGATTTGGTTATAGACATAAACCAGCACCATCATCCTTTGATTGTCTCCATAGTTGAAATATATATTTTAATAAACTCCACAACACAAGAAAACAAGATTAACTAGAAACTGTTCAATCCATGAATACAATGATCTTGGTTCTTCCCTCAAACCATTTTAATCCTTCATTAGCTGAAAGACTATGCTATTATCTTCAAGAATGAGAAATCCATCTGGTTTCTCAATGTAGTCTTCTTCTTCCAGAAACCCATTCAGAAATTCGGAGATGACATCTATCTACAAAACATTTAACTTTTATTTCACTATTGTAGCTAAGAATAATCTAATTGTCTCCAACCTTGCAATGGGTGAAAATGTCTAGTCAACATAAATACCCTCTATCTGAGAGTACCCTTTGCACACATGTCCTTATTTTTTTCAAATCACAACACCATATTCATTCATTTTGTTGTGAATGACCAATTTTTCCCCAATGAAATTATTATCTTCTGATCTCAAAATAATTCCCAATGTTTGAATCTTCTCAATTTGGTCAATATTTTCATTCATTAGCTGAACCGAATTCTCATCTATAGTAGCTTCATCAAATCATTTAGTATCTACTTTTGACATGTATGATGATTGGTGTAGATACTTCATCCTTCATGTCTACACTGGTGCTATCTGATAACCAATTATGTTCTACCTATCAATTTCATCTCTTCTTTTTGGTCTCTGAGAAGACACTGATTTATTCTCATCGTCCGAGTCTTCTTCTAAATCAATCTCTGGAGCTAGAGTGTCTCCCAATTAGCTTATCTATTCATCTCTATCTTTCGGAGACTGATCATGTATTTTCTAATGATTCAGTTTATTTTATACTATAGTCACATCATGACCTTCAACTATATTTCCCAGTCAGTTATCAAAGAAATTATATGATTTTCTTTTCATTAATTATCCAGGAAATATCCCATCATCCCTATGAGATTCAAACATCCTACGTTTCTCCTTATTGAGAATAAAAAATTTACATTGAAATATTTGAATGGTATTTAATGAAAAATTCTTTACATACCCTAATTCGTATGGAGATTCTCTTATTTTGGACAATACAATGATCGTTTTGAAGTGTATACTACTATCATCACTACTTCTTTCCAAAAATTCTCAAGAAGGCCTTTCTCAATGAGAATCATTATGGCCATGTTGTTGAGAGTCTGATTTCTTCTCTCAACTACTCCATTCTACAATGGAGTTATTACGGCTGAAACATGATGTTGTATCCCATGTTTCTTGAGATAAACCTCCACTTGACTATTTAGGAACTTTGTTCCATTATCTGTTTGAATCGACTAGATTTTCTAATGAAGCATCTTTTCACACTCCCGTCGATATCTTGTAATACAACTAAACAGTTTAGATTTGTGGGAGTTTATTGATACACATTCCATTCTGTTATAGTCATCAATTAAGAGAAGAGAATATCTCCTCCCATCAATATCCCTTGAAAAATTTTCCCACACACATCAATATGCACCAACTCAAGTAGTCTCATTACTTTTTCTCCATCTGCATATATGTTTTTCGAATGATCTTCCCCTATTGGAATGCATCACACGTACGAGTATGATCACGTGATAATATAGGGATATTTCGAGCTGCATCATATTTCAAAATATCTTTAATAGAACCTTCTCTTATGTGGCCATGATACTTATGCCATATCTTTTTTTCTTTATCCTTGGACTGAAAGAAAATATCTTCTTCTCCACTCATGAGGTAGAGATTACCTTTAATATTCTTTACTTGTAACCCATCATCACAATCCTTTCCCTTAATGATACATAATTTCTTGGAAAACGTATGGCATGTCCTAAGTCACACAATTGACTAACACTAAGCATGTTGTGACTATGCCCCTCTACAACCAAAACATCTGCTCATCTCATGTATTTTCCTCCAAACTTTACTTTTCCTAAACCAATAATTTTAAGGCCCCCATAATTACCATATATTATAATACCTTATCTATCATACCTGATTCCAGAGACTATATTCTTATTTCCAATCATATGGGATGTGCATCCTCTATCAATTATCCATATCCCCATGTGATATGATGCCTTAAACGCAATTTCTACAACCCCAGTGTGCTCGACCGTTTTATTTTTGACCGAAGCCATTGAATTCATACCCAACATGGAATAATAATATTGATATTCCTCATCATTGGATGAGTGTGATTCAACCTCTACAACTGAAAATCGATTTTGAATTCTATGCTCAGTTGAATATACTTTTGGATGCTTCTTAAAAACAAATTCAGTCTGCCTTGGTAAATTCCTCCACATTGTTGATGTGTAATATCTTCTCATATGTCTGAGTACATTACAAATGAAATAATGAAAATCAAATGATGACCTGTAATTTTGAGCTCTGTACGACCACCTCTGTTGGTCTTGTTCCCTTTTCTACCATTTTTCTACGAAACATACATTTTGAGAGTGTCCCATCTAACCAAAATAATAGCATCTTATATGAGCTATATTCCTATGTGGAAAGGATGAACCACTAGTTGTGAATTGGGTTATATGAATCTTCTCATTATGCTTAATTCCCAAATCAATCTTCAGTCATTGACTAGGTTCTTGTGGTTTGACTTGAACCATGAATGTTTCTATTCTATATCAAACCCCATACCAGCCTTATCATTTAGACTGGGTTTGTGTTTCAGTTCTGATAGACCATCCTGCTCAAATATCTTCTTCTTTATTGCATGCATGATCTTATTTTCTAGATGTTTATCAAGATCTTCAATTGTCATCACAAACTAAAGAATTTATCTCCTATTAGTTCGATACAGTTGATTTAATATTTTCCAATTTTGGTCAAACTATCAATTTCAATTATCTATTCTTCAATTTTTTATTCTTACTCAAACACCTTTTCATAGATTTATGACATTGAAGACCTCAACTTTTCAATTTCTTCATTAGCTCAGAATTACCTTCTTCCTACTACTGCATAAAAATCTTGGCATCGCGATCTACATTGTTAGATTTCTTCGTTTTGTCTCTCAGAATATCTACCTCTTCAAGGAAAGATTTTAATTCAGTATGGAGATCAAATCCTCCATTAATTTATCCTTCTTCATTTTCACTTTCTTCTCATGTTATAGAATTTCTAGAAACTGCCAAAAAATACTCTACTTTATGATCAGTGTTGTCCTCAAACTCTTCTGCCTCAGATTCTTATGAAATTTCATCTTCTCTTGAAGGAAGATTCTTTTTTTTTGAATATCTTTCTCCTAGTAATTCTCCTCCCTTTTCCATTTGATTAATTAGTGTTTTTGGGTAATTTCATCATTTACTTCATTTTCATCATAAAAAATCTTTGAAAACTTTGCTGCAAAATGTCCAATATTTCCCCATAAAAAGCATGCAAATGGATGTTTACCTTTGAACCTCTTTTTTCGCCTTTGCAGTTTCGAGGAGAGAAATGGAATGACATCATCCATATTGTCCTCCTCATGACTATCTTCAACAAAAATATTCTTCATGGCCTTGAATGCCACTTCCTTAGCCTTAACTTTTTCCACTACATAATTATCATAGTTTCTCATTTCATATTCTACAATGGTACTATGTGGGTTATCTAGTGTTAGCTCTTTTGAGACTTTGTCTTCAAAAACTGAAACATTCAGATTGAACCACGGTCGATGTAACCTCAAGATTCATTTCCTAATCATTATATCTTCCATTACTTCTCCATGACCCCACATGTATTCCACAATTATATTTATCATGTCAAATAATTCATCAACAGTCTCATTGGGTTTCATTCTGAGATCCTCATATAGGTTCCATAGAACTTACAACTTTACATCTCAGGCTTTTTTTGTCGCCCTCATAAATATTTATCAATATTTCCCACATTGATTGTGATGTTTTATATGACATCACTTTTGTATAAATTGAATATGACATGGCTCCCCCCAAAAGAATTGATCCCTTTAGCATCAACAACAAATTCCCTTGGTTCAACATATGATAGTGCACCACTAATAACGTTAGCTAATATTCCATGCATGGTTTTTGTGAAGACATCCGTCACTACTTATCAGAAGTAGTGCTGTATCTGATTTTTCCATAGTTGATAATTATTTCCATCAAATATTGATATTCATTTTTTATTGACCACGTCCATTTATTTTTCTAGATATAACCACTATATTTCATCATTTTTCTTTGATACCAATTGTTCGATCCACTAGGTCGAATACCCTGAGAGGGGAGGGGGTGAATCAGGGTATGGTAGATTAAAACTTTCACCATTTTGTATCATGTTATGTTGTTATAAAAAACTCAATTATCTCTTCCTCCTGTAGAAATATACAATCAGATATGAAATCATGCAAATGAAACAATGATTTTTACTTGGTTCACCCTCACTGGGCTCTGTCCAAGGAGTATACAACAGTAATGTGGCGATGCACAAAATTCCCTAATGTTCACAAGAAATAGTGAGTATAAAGATCAAGCTTGATGTTATATGCCATGCTCACTTCTATTACAAGGTTTATGGTATTATCACTACATTACCAAGGGTCACTCCCTATGCCTCATTCTCTGGATCACTACTAGTGGAAAATGTCACCTTCTTCCACTTCCTTCCCTCAATGCACTTGGAAATCTATCCATTCATAGTTTATGGACTTGTAGGTCATACACAGATTATGGACATGTGGGTCCTTTAATTTTCATGAATTCCTGTATCCTCAAAAATATCTAAATTCTCTGTTGATGTTCCATTTTCAACCGTAGATGAAATTCACCTTCCCATATGTTGTTAGATACCCGAAAAATACATTTTCAAATTGATTATATGCTTTTCCAATCTCCCTAGTGTGTTTTATGAACCTCCAGCTTCATCCACATACTATGTACCTGGAATGTAATGTGGAAAAAATTCTCCACATACTGCTTCCTCTGCCGCGAACAGTTATGGCCTCCACATACCATGGCCTTCGTTCCCCCTCTACGAACAACCCTCTCTCCGTGAACTGTTCTCTGTTCACGGTCTATGCTCACTTCCGCATACTAGAGCTCTCCCTCTGTGTACTACTTGATGAATTCACTCTCTAATGTACCAAATCATACTTTTTTTCATACTGAGTCTTAAGTGAATAAAACATTCTATATTAATCCTTCGGTATAATTTCATCTGCATAAACAAATATAGCCTTCATGAGTTTACCCCTCACTAACCACATTTTTACTTTGCCGAAATCACAGATCAAAAATACGTTCTAATGATATTTGATCTCCACATTAATCGTGGGGATTAGGGATTTTTATTTAGGAAAATATATCCTCAAAATACGCTAATCTAAGATTTACCAAATCATCGATTCATACTTCGATGCATATGAATCATTCAGCCGATGCGAACTACAAGCCACCTACGAACCGTTTTTTCATGACGTCCATGTACGGGATTTTCTCTTACCTGGTTGATTTCCACTCTGGAAATCAAGACATCTGGGAACTACACTTCTTCTCATCCGTGAAACGTTTTTGGTTTTGCAAACCGCTCTAGAGCACCATTCTCACTGCTCTGTGTACTGTTCCTAGAACAATGTATGCAGTCCATGCATTATGGTACACAGTTCTCATCCTTTGCTAATTTTCTCAATGTTCTTTATAAAGTTCACTCCTATAACAAAATATTTTATTTTAGAACATCAGACTCCAGATTAAGAGACCTAATAATTTGGAAAACACAAGAAAACTATGCCATCATAAAAACATGTCTTCAGAAAACACCAACCATACTCATCTATGGTTATCTGAATTTTCAATAAACACAATAAACTCAATACACCCAGAGGGAACACATCGAGGGATTTTTTTACCAACACTAACCCAAGATCATGAATAATCATATACATCATTAGTAAATAGAATACTGAATGTGTATATATACCAATAAAATTTTTAATTCATCATTTTTTTAAAATATATGGATGAATATTAACACCAAATAGAATAACCAAACACTCAAAATGGTCATACCTAATTTAAAAAAAACAATGGGTACATCTTGATTTTTTAACCCTATATTGATGGTATCGTGACTTCATATTGATATTGGAAAATATAATAGAACTATACAAATTTATTGAAAAAATAATCAATTCTATGAAAATGATATTTTACTTAATAGTAACTTCATTCATGATCCTTTAATTGATAAATAATAATAATGTGACATAAAATTTTATTATGAATGATAACGGAGCCACCTAATATGATGTAACCCTTATAATAAACTCATTATTATATAAATCCTCTAATTAAACATTAACCTCAAAAAAAATCAGATGGTTCCATCTGATATAAATGTGGTTATATTAGACTCATCCTTGGGATGAGATAAATTGAAAACAAAAAATCATGACTTTATTATAGTACTGATAAATTATCTTACAATATTTCAAGATTTTATTTTACTTCCAATAGCAACTCATCTTTCCTAGCCACCATTTATGTCCTAATAATATTTCTATTAGCTATCCAAAAAATATTTTGGAAACCCAATGACATTGTTCCAAATTTATTATCATTACTAAACCATTAACCCATTAATGTGTACATTCCAACCTCTATAGTAGAGAACACTAACATTTGATAAAAAAAATGATATGGGGATTATATTCAATCTACAATTATATGATTCAGATTAAATCAAACATGAAATTATTGAGGATGATAGATTATGAAAAAAATTCTTTTTTCATGTCAATATAGTGCATGGTGGACTCTTGAATCCTTCAAAATATTATTCAATTATAGGTTTTTGGATGGACATAAATTGTAAAATCATATCTACTAAAAATAATTACTATTATTTTATTGATGATATATTAAATTAATAGGTAACAATAATATCTAATCATATAGAAACATTATTAGATTCAAGAAGTAATTTTATATTAACCATAGATGTTATTTCCTAAACCATTTCTGGAGCCCAAAAAATTAAATTAGGAAAATAATTATTCCCAAACTAAGACCAAGTAGGCATTTATAATAGTTTATACTGATATATCTAAATAATCAATGGGTTAGAACATAAAAAGTATAATTTCTAGCATGAATAGATATGTTGATAGATACCCACCTTGGCCTAATATACATGTAGACAATTTGACCACTTTTTCAAAGATAATAAAATATATAAAATATTCAATAGGGTATTGAATTAGTGTAAAATGGAAACACATATATTTTTAAAAATAAAAAGAGCCTGTTTTCTAGATGATATAATCTCAAAAAATTTAATTTAAATCAGTTTAAAAAAAATTTGAATAATAAAAATATCATATTTTAAAAATATAAATAAATTAAAAGATTTATAAAATCATAAATTAAGAATGAAATGTAAAAAAATTACAAAAATTATTGGGATTAATTCCAATACCATGAATAAGATGTTAATTCCCATCCATTTTTAGTTAAGGGAAATAAACATTTTTAAGCCAAAGGGGTATGATTTTTAACAACCATAACCAAGGTATACCTGTGTTATTCATTATGAAATTAATAAAAAATCACATTATAAGGTATATGTTCATTTCTTGGACCTTTCAAGAAAAAAAAAAATTCAAGAAACTATAACCGTAATATCATCCTCAACAAAAATGATCTTCATCAAGTTTAGTATCATAGACATTACAAAACATGGTGTTTGGAAACTATATATTTGACACTAAAATCTCATTGATCTCAAGGATAATAAATATATATTACAAAATAAAAGATTATAGATTTTAAAATAATGTTACTCAAATAATTACGAAATCACATGGTAATATTTTACATTTTCAGACAGTCAAATGAATCAAGATGATGAAAAACTTCAAAAACTAAATTTAATATGTTGTATCTACCATTCCTCAACGTACAGTCTAATATATTCATTATTTTGTAACAAATACCATTATTAATGAATGAATTATATGGGTGTGATTAAAATAATACTTAATATAAAAATACATTCTTATGAACATAGTTAACAATTTTTTTAAAGGATTATATCATCATTCAAAAGTTCTAGAATTTATTTTCCTAAATTTATTTCACTCCAACATAGTAAATTAGAAGTTATAATCTGTATCTCGAAAACTAAAAAAAAACAATTTCATGTTAAAATAGTTTCAATTAAGTTGTATTTTATTTTAAAAAATAATAATAATAAAATTTTCCTTTGTATCATAACTATCCACCATATATATAATAGATTGATTCCAATAATACGACTTTAATTGCCAAGGATTTCCATATTTAAATCAATTTTCATGTTTAGATGGGAAATCATAGATTATATTTTCCAATGATATTTGAAGAAGATTCATTATTATATATACCCATTACATTTATAGATGAAGCAATTAATTTATATTTGATATATTATTCTTGTATCCCATGAGATGAGTTTTCTCCCCATCGTTTACCCTCACTACATACACCACTACCTCTAACCATCTGTGTGAAATGGATTCCTATGGTTTGATTTCTCATGATGTCCCTCTAATGGAATAATTCATTATTTTCCATCATGATATTTTATTTGATGATAAATATAAAGATCCCTAATGGTACAGTTCATTGAAATCATGATTCAAACCTCCAAGCCCTCAATGAAATAATAGAACCCATTGTTAGTGAAAACGAGGCCAAATTTTTAGAATGATTGGAAGAAATCATGTTGGCTATTTGTCACTATTGAAATTTAAAGAACTCAATATTATATGATATGTGAAACATTTCATTCTATTTTTTTTATTAAAAACCCATCTCAAACCCTTTTCACATTAACTGTTCCCAAAACATATGATGCATAAAAAAATGTCACTATTATCTTTCTAGGATTTCAAACATGTCTATTAAAGAACATTGCATTTACCAATAATTAATTGACCATAAAAAATTTATATTCACATTTTTTACATTTTAAAAAATGTTCCATTTCATTGAAACTTGAATCCATTTGAATGTTTGGAGGATTTTGGCATTTAAAACCAATTACTTGTCTACCTATTTTTTCTACGATGGTACATACCTCTAAAAACAGGTAATATTTTTCATAGTTCCATTTGAATTTTTTATAATAAGGGAGATCATTTGGTAAAAATTTCATAGAAGAAGACTTATATTGATTTCTAGAAGGTATACATAGCATTATTATTATGTATTTTAAAAGGATAATATTTCATCCCAAACCCTAATTGAAACATCAAGGGGAAATCATAGTAAAAAATATTTTTACACATAACATAAAATTACACTTCAACACTCCACAATTTATTTTACAAAAAATATAATACTTAGGTATTTTTTTGAAATATTTTTTAGAATTAATTTAAACAATTTTATATTTTTCATTTAACACAACATTGAATAGTGTTTGTGTTATATAGAAGAATATTTTTTTTAATGTTTATGTACGCAACACCTATCCAATCATTAGATAAAAAAACAATAGTTTGGTTTGAGTTATAATATATAGTATAATTTTCTTGTGTTACACCCAATGTTGAGTTATTTCAAGAGCATGTGTTACACACAAGTCCCAATTTTACCAAACTAAAATGTACTATTAATAATAATATTAAATTATCATTATAGTATCCACCAAGATGATGGAATTACAATTATGATAATGATTAATTAAATTTCAGAAATTTGGTTTACACATGTATATAAGAAGAATCATTTGGTGAAAAATTAACTATAAATGAAAATAAAAATCTATTGAAAATATAAGAAATCTAGTGCAAGAAAACTATATTTATGAAATTAGAGTATTATTACCTTAATTAATTTATTAAAAAACGTTTAATGAATTATTTTAATGATATATATATATATATATTATTTCAGCTATTTACTATTTATCTCATGTGTATTCTATACAATAGATAAATATAAATAAAATTTTATAAATAAAAATATTTATTTTTCTAAAATGTAATTATATAGACTGTTAATATAACATGTATTTTAAATGTAATTTTTTAATATTTTATAATTTTTATTTTGAAAAATTAAGTTAATTTTTGATATCATAATATCAAAAAAGGTAATATTTTTGTATAATTCTAACACATTTCATTTTCTAATGAATGTGATAAATATTTAATTTTAATTGAAAACTGATTTATCATCTAATTTATGTATATTGATAAATTGTATTGTAATTTGGTTTTAATGTATAATTAAATCAATTATACATGTATTAACTAAATTGAAATAAATTTAATTAATTTATCATTGAAATTGGATAAAAAACATCTATAACTTTTGAACATTTTCACTTTAAAAGCCCATTATTTTGTCATGTCTTCAGGATTATTTTACAATTAATTTCAGAAAATATTATGTTTATAATTTATAAAATTGGTTTCCATTTTAGGAATCAGAATTATTTATAATTTATATTATGGAAAACATTTTTTGAACAAAATTATTAGTGAAATTATCTAAAAATAATTATAGGGATGAAGGAAAAAATTAGTGTACTTTTTGGTTAAACAGTAATCATAAAGAAAAAATGACTTATAAATTTTTCAAAAAGCCATTGGATGAATATATTTTGACCATATCCAATTTGTTTTAAATTTTTATGAGTTATTTTGACATAATTCTATGATGTATACCAACATAATAAGTTAAGTAAGGAAAAAGACAAAAAAGGAAGCTTCTTTATATTTAAAAATTATGAAGCTAGTAGATATGGAGATAACAACACATTAATTCTGTTTTACACATTATTTTGAAAATTATATATATATTTTAAGAATATTAATTTATATTTTATTTTTACTGATTAATCGTTTATATTAGCTTATTAATGAATGTGAATTGCGGTAATTATTTTGTTAATAATAAACAAAAATAGATGATACTAAAAATATTAGATGTAAGGTAAATTGATTGAACTATATTTTAATTTTTTAGATGAATCTATATCATTACTCAGGTTTGAACTTAATATACAAAAAGTCCATATTTTTCTTGATTTTTTTATAATTTTAATTTAATAAAATAACGTCAAAATTAACATGAATGTTATTTTATAATAGATGATATCTTATTAAAAGATTTAAAATATACTAAAAATATTATATTTTGAATATTGATTTTAAAATGTAAATAAATTTAAAATATGGTAAATTAATTTACATATTTTTCATTTATAATGGAAATATATTCCGTTAAATAATGAAATAATTTTTATCACAGTTCGAGTTAAAGTAGAGTTTTTACGCGTTACATGGGATTGTTTTAAAATTAATTACCAACACATGTGATCTTTTTTAATATTTGTAAATTATATATCATATATAGAATTTATTTTCTTTATATTTTGTAATAAAACATAGTTTAATTTATTCTTAATTGTTTAATTATATATTTTATATAAATAGTAACCATAACATAAACCAAAATGATAAATGTGGGGATTCTTAGAAGTTAATTAACACAATAATGAAAATACATATTTTTTGGGGGTGGAGTTTTTTAACCACAAATCCATATTAAATCATTATTTTTCCATTCATTAAGTTCTCGTGGTAAGGGAGACCTTCCTATATTGTTTACCTTTTGGTATTTACAAGAATACCACCCCACCTCCTCTATAAAAAGGAATTCACTCTTCCCCTATCCCACACATATTGAGCCACATGAGCTCATCCAAACCGTTCCTTAAAGGATCCAAACTTCTCTCCCTTCATCGTTTGGGCCTCAAATTGGGAATAAATCCATCCAAGTAGGCCCATCGATTAAAAAAATTTACCAATGTAATAGGTAACATCCTTCCACGACCTCTTTTATGTTATTTTAATTTTGTATCTCCAAATGTATTCTCATTTGATCAAAATAATATAAAATTTGTTTCATGAGTATAATAACGTTTTTTTATTATATGTTTTATACCTACACCTACCCATAAATCCATAAAATGGGTAACGAACTTACTGTTCGTGTGTACAAAAGACTACCTCCTCGCGAAGTAGTTTCTTTAATTTTTCATTGCCATCTCTCATTGTTTGGAAATATGATCAAAAAATATTTTAATATGATATATCTGATATATAGTATGTTATCATTCTTCTATAATTATTATATAATATATACACACAGGCTTTTCATTTGGTGTAAATGTGTTAACTTTGTGGACATGTGCACTACCGCCTCCTCAAAGAGATGTGATTCGTTCACACAATGTGTGGTATGTATTATTGATGGGATTAATAAATGAATATGATAATAATTATATGGTAATAAAAACATATATATTTATTTATTTCATTTAGTTTATTTTTTTCAACACTATATTAAAATGTAATGAACATTCATGCGTACGTATGACCAACCGTCTCAACGAACATTGTTTATCATTTCATATTTCTATATTTGATTGATTATTATAAATATATTAATATTAATAATAAATATATATTATATTTATACAGTTTTATAAACTATATAAATTGGTAAATCATGATCTATGTACTAGGATCAAAAATAACAAGTCAAATCTCATACGAAAAATACATCAGATATCACCTGAAATGTAACATTAATATAAAATTGTTATTAAACAGGTAATACGAAGTCATAATCATATCTTATGTTTTATTATATATAATAATTTTCTTACAAACTTATATTTATTTAATAGAGTTTTTTAAAGTGTATGGATACATTAAAGACGTAAGGTTAGTGTTTTATCATCTCACTTTTTTTCCATTGAGTTATATGTGATATTAAACTCTTATTCTTCACGGGTGGTGTGTATAATTAAAATGAATATATTATATCATTTTTATGATTAAATTTATTTGTATTTAAATGTTAATTTTATTATCTCTATTTCTTGGGTTTTATAGTTCAAAAGCTACCAAATCTAAATTTCAATTTAGTCTCAATTTTCTTTTGTTCAGACACATGACAGGTTTTACTCATATATTTTTTCTACAAGGTGAATATACTTCAATTTTGAATGTTTTATAATTAATATATTTGTTTTTATTATATTTGAATATTCATTTAAGTTTTTTATTTAATGAGGATTATGATTCAAAGTTACTATAGTTTTAAGAATTAATTGCTACAATCTTGTCGTTTATTAGGATTGTTTGTGATTATTCTTCAATTGATGAAATATTATGATAAATATCTCAAAAAACCTCAAGACTATTATTCTAATATGTATATTAAAGGTATTTAATTTATTGTTACTATCTATTTACTCTTCTATACTTATGTTTCTGGAGAGAATGATATTAAATAAACTAGACCTTATTTCTATCTATTGTTATATATTTGTTTTTTTAATATTTTCTAAAAATGTTTTTCAAAAATATTTTTTAGGAAATGTAATTGAAAATTATTTACTGATTTCAATGGTGTTTGAAATGGGGTTTAGGGATTACTTTATATTTTTACATGGATTTTAAAAAAATGTGGTTTTCAAAATGTTTTATGTTTCAATAAAGAATTTTTTTTTCATGAAATGTTTAAACAGATTTTTAAGAGATTATATTGTATGTTTTTCAAATTATTTTTCAATGTCATGTGATTTTTAAAATGATTCAACTTTAAAATAGTTATATTCAATTAAAGATTATTTTTCTTAATTAACATTCCATGTGATCTTTCAAAATTATTCTCCATCTAAAGATTCATCAATTGTTATAGTTTATAATTTACTGGGGATATTCTCCAAGGGTACCTTTAATATTATTTCTTCAAGTGTTTTATTATTTTGATGTAATTATATCAATGAATCTTGTATCACTCACATGGGTTATATTCTATTGAAATCCACTTCATTTCATTGGTTATGTATTGTTTAAATTATTATAAAAACTGTCATTTTTTCCCTTTGTACGATAGAATGAAATATTTATGATACTCATTTCATTTCATGGGTCATGTAATGATTTATAGGAAACCCATATCCTTTTCTATGCCATATAATGATTATTTTTTATCATATTATGGCCCATATATGTATGATTTTATTATGTGATATGTGGGTTGTATATATCCTTCTTATTCATTAGGTGAAGATTTATATGTCATAGGATAATAATGGGAACTTTTTTAATAGCATGATCCAATATGGGAAGAATGGGAAACCCGATCTACTATAAGTGAAGAACTATGACGTGGGATGGTGTTGAGTCCCGCCAAATAGGTGTAGCCCACTTGAAGTTCTTAGATTTGTTTTTATAATGAGACACGTCATATGGAATGTTTTTACATGTTTATGTGTATTTAATAAATTACATGTCTTAATACTATGTTATTGTTTTGTGACTAATGTCCTGGATTCCATTTTGAATCATCAATTATGAAATACAAACCATTATTATATGAATAATTATTATGATATATGATATATATGGTATGGTCTTTTAATGTTATGTCATGTTCTCATACCCACATGCTCATGTTATGAATAGAGGTATCCTTTTTTACCCTTTATGGTCATATGAGCTCAACCCTTTTTTATGTTTTCTTACCCCATGAAAGGAAGAATGGTATTAAGTATGATTTATAAATGGAAAAATATTTTAGTGATATGTGAAATAATTTTCACCAATTTTGATGATTTTTTTCTTGATTCCAAAGAATCTAATTTGTTAATGTCACTGGGAATGTACATTTGTAATGTTTTGAATGTTCACTTGAATTGATGCAATATTCATGTATGATAAGTATGGGTCGTTATACACTATATCAATGGAAAGGTTTCATCAATCATGTCAAACTAGGATAAAAAAACATTAACAAGAAGCCTATGGATATTTATATTGGTATTTCTAAGGATTTATCTAAGGATTAGCCTAATCTCTAATATATTTAAATAATGCATCATTATTTAGATATCCAATAATTAATTTTTTATGATTAGGAGGTAATATTCTGTAATATGTATTGCTCATACTATTCACTATTTTCTTATTCAATACCTGGGAAAATAAGGAACTGGGTTAACAATGAATGTTTAAAATGTGGAATGCATTGCCATTATGAGAATCTATGTCCAAAGTGAAATTCTCAATAAGAAAATAAATATTGTGGTATGAGTATTGGAAATAATACTAACTATAAAGAGACCGATAATGACATTCTAAATTTATGGGAAGTTCTAACAATAATTTTTGTATTAAAAATAAGAATCATGTTTATATTGAGATTGAGGATCCTTAATACACTATTCATGTTTAAAAATTCTTTGAAGGGGGTATTATTGAATAAGATTATGAATCATGATTATTTGATTAAGAATAAATATTAATGATTGAAATTTATATGTTTTGGAATTCAATGATTATTTATAAGAATCATGAATGACATATGTATTCTTAGTAGTAGTTCTTCATTAAGGAAACTATTTTATAAGATATTATATTTTATAAATAACACTATAAATTATTTTATGGATGGACCATTTTGGGAGAATGAATATGGTATCAATTGATCATGTAACTGTGGTTATTCTATTTAATCCTTTTTGAACTTATTGTTAAACCCATTATTATTTCAAAGTTTTAATGATGTGATGATTTTATGTTTTCAAGGGGAACACTTGTGTATGGTTAATCATTATGTGATATGTTACCTTTATATATACCTATAATTCATTGTATAATGACGTAAATATCATGATATAAAAGTGAAATAAGTGGTTCTGATTTATTCAAAATAGGAAGTTAGTTTTCATACATGATCAACTATGGAAAACCTATTGTGATACATGATCCAGAATGTTTAGATTTATTATTTTTATTAGTGACACACTTTCTATTTATGTGACTATTCTATACTTCTAGATCTTTATTTTTCTCTCATGTTTTCCCCCATTAATTACACAATTTCATATATTTGATCATTTGTGATGATTTAGTGTATTTTTTTTTCAAAGATGCATTATTTAATTCTGTAGAAACAATGAAAAATGTGATGAGGGTTTATCAAGGTATTACATTACTCCACCAAATTTAAGGATTTATCCTTTTGGAATTAACATGAAAATCTTGTTTTCATCCCACACCAAAATCCCTTAATCACCCCTCCAAGGAAACATTCATGGTAACACTTTTTTCCTTTATATAATTGGTATTTTAAAATTTCATTAAAATATTATATTTTTCCATGTGATCAAAAAAATAAACTCAATTTTCCAATTTTTTTCCTTATAATACCCTTAATATTCACAAATATCTATTTCGGCATTGATGGAATATAAGAAACATTCTTCATAGCTACTAATCGATAGGGATTTTCATAGACTAAGATTTATCCCACAAAATAAGTGGTAAATATTCTATTCATTTGTAATGATAAATATAGAGGCATGTTAGGAATTATTGTGATGATTTCCTTATATTCTCGGATATATTCATTATCTTATTTTTTTTAGTTAATGTAATTCCCTTTGAAATTTATTTTTGAAATTTGGAGTAAAATATTTATCAAAATATATTTTCTAAAATTATATTGTAGAGACCCGTATCTTGACTTACATGGACATTACATTACATTTGCGGAATACTTAGTACATAACAAAAACACACACACAAGGATCGTAATAGTTTAGTGTTTTTGGAAACTCGGAATGTAATCTTCTAATCGTGGTGAAAGATCTTCAACATCTCCTATAAAGATCTTCCCTTTTTTTTAACCTAAAACCTTTCTTTATATCCTAGGGAAAAGAAAACATAAAAGGGTGAGCTCAAATGCTCAGTAAGGGTAAACAAAAGAGAAATCAATCACATCATATTCATAAGAACATAACTTTTGGAAATTTTAACCTGCAAAAGAGAGCATAATTTCATAACATGGGATAAATCATAGTAGTGAAATGAAATCCCAATAATCATAACATTAAAACATGAAACTTTGTGGCATACACACATAATCATAGAGAATCATTTCTTGTTAGTCAAGACTCATTGCCAAGACTATCTTAGTGGACAAAGTCCCTTTCTGAATCGAGTAACCCTCGTTTCAGTCCTGTTTCACTGAACCGGTATAACCTACCATTTCAGCCATGTCTATCTCATGAGATATAAAATCTTTTCCCAATGCATTGGAGGGAGATATAGGTCCCACCCATCTTATAATGAATCCTTTCTTATGTGTGCCACATAATCATAAAACATACATCATCGCATAACACATGTAACAAAAATGGGATTCTTGAAACATCATGACATCATAAAACAAATCTTATAAGGCAAATGACTTCATAAAAATAATTCCCACATAACATAATCAAATCAATGTAATTAAAGGGATAAAAACAGAACCCTTTATTATCTTAGATGGAAAATAATTTTGATAAAACACTTGAACTCCATTCTTGAGGAAAATATCCTTTCTTATTCAAAAACACTTTTCTTTTCTTAACATGTCATACTAAAAGAAGTTGATCAAAAATAAACTTGAAAACTTATAAAGGAAGATTCTTGGAAATAATGTTTTAAAAATCCATTCTTGCCGTATAAGTTAAAGAAAAACATCCTTCGTACTTTTGTCGGAAAAGTCAAAAAGTACCTCGTATGAAAATCGACAAAAGAATCCTTTCATATTCTTTACTAAAAACTCACCGAAGGGTAAAAATGGATTTAAAAAATTGTAGGTGGATGGAAATAATATTACATATTGATGAAACATGGATTTGGATGATAAAATAGACCCCAGTAAATACTTACGAATAAACAATCTTGGATAAAAATGAGATTGTGATATTTCCCTTACCTTAGGTCCGATTTGCTTCGTAAGTGTCCAAACCTCCTGTATAATGATTTAAATCATGTTATTGACTTATTACAGAATCATATTCATTGTTATGATATCATATATGGTTCACTTATGACATTATATTACCCGTTCTTTTGTAAATTCCATGTTAAAGAAGCGTTTTGGGTAAAATCGTTTCATTTATCGTAGGTGTTTTGACTTGTTGTTCTTGACATTATTATTACTTATATCATGATTTACTTACTTCCAGAATATAAAATTTGATTTATATATCATATATATTCAGTATATATATATATATATATAATAGATAGATAAATGAAATGAAAAACACCGTTCATGGAGACGGTAGTCCGTACGTACGCATGAACGCTGTTTTTCTTTCTTTATTGTCTTGAATGGAAGTAAGTAGATGACATACATATATATATATATATACATAAATCCAGTATCATTATTATGTCATATATTTCATTAGTACTTATTATATATACTTTATAATCATTCATGAATGGTTAATCATTAAGAATGAATCTCATCGCGTCGTGGAGACGGTATTCCGTACGTACGCACGAGCGATGATATCATTTCCATAATTATTGAATTGAATTGGACTGGATTATACAATATATCAGAATCAATATGATGTTGTAATAACTATGTATAGTTATTCTTTACACCATTATACCCATCCATGTAAGGTGGTGGTGGAAAATAGATTACACCACGGCGTGGAGACGGTATTCCGTACGTACGCACGTGCGGTGATTTCTTTTTCCGTAGGATGGATAGATGGTGAAATAGGGTTGTTTCATACTTATAATAACATATCATTATATGAGTGATACTGATGTTATTACTTCATAATGAAACAACCTAAGAAGAAGAAGTGGAAGAAGAAATAAAGATGAAAGAATTGGTAACGGTAATTACCTCTTCTTTGAAGCGCCTCTTTGAGACCTCCTCTTAGGGCACTAAAATTGGTCTTTGAGGAATACCAGAACCTCTAGGATGTTTCTTGGGAAGTGAAGAAGGGATTTTGGCAGGGGTTGGCCGAGCTTGAGTGCTCAATTTGGTGTGAGGAGGAGGGGGAGGAGGTGTCCTTTTATAAGGGAGGAGAGGGGCACCTTAGGAATTCTTAAAAATATTAATTTATAATAAATCTAACCCCACTTAAAAACCTCCAAAAATGACTCATATTCTAAGATTAGATGAGATAGGGTTGTAATATCATCAACCAATCAAATTTAGACATGTTTGGATCTTATTTTAAACCTTATCATTTTGATTTATCCTTATTTAATCTATTTAAGTTTATTTGTGGTAATAAAATTGTAAATTTTAAATTATAACAAATAATTACTTATTTGTTGTGAATTTTCCATAATTGTTTAATTTATAACATTATAGACCATATAAATATAAATTTATAATTTTTAAATATTTTTGTGATTTTTAAACAATTTTATAATATGTTATTTTTGTAAAATAACAATAGTGTCAATTTTGACACTATTCATTTATTTGAATTTAAATAATATATATACAGAATATATGTTATAACTAAAAGCTTTAATATATTAATAAAAGGTCATATGTATCTATAAAATTAGTGTATCACATTAAATAGTTCATATAATATTTATTTTATTATTTTCAAAACCATTTATTTGGTTTATCTCTTAATAAAATAATTACTACATCATTTTTGTATAATTATTTAATATACTTATTTGTTGTATAAAAATTTAAAATAAAATCCTATTATGAAGATAAATATATTACCTTTCACAATAATACTTTTACTCGAATTTATCATCTTAAAATCACAATATTTAAATTGTTATATTTATTAAATTATGAAGTTGACAACTTTGGCATCATTTAAAATAAAATAATATAAGTGTCATAATAGCTTGTATAAGGCTCCAAAAGGTCAAATATTCGACCATTGGATTATTATAGTTTCCATTTACATGACCAATAAGTTTTGGTCAGGGTTTTGTGCCTTTTATGGTAACTATTAGTTTAATAAAAACTATATTCTTGATTTTTCACTAGATAAATAATTTCTGCATCACTATTGTGTCACAATTAATGATAATTATTTAATCCCAAAAAATTATAAATAAATTCTCATGATGTAGATAATTTTGTTATCTTTCTGGAGACTATTCATGTTCGAAATTTTATGATTTTTATCACTAATTTATACTTATAAGATTTAAGAGAGTGACATGTTGTCACTTTCTTTGGTTTTAATAATAATTAAGTTATTTTCATGGACAAATGTCCATTAAATGATTCTAATCCGACCCTTAGGTGATATGGGTCGACTTTTAGTCATCCAATAGGATTTTGACATTTGTTAGGGTAATTTTAAAATATTATATTTACCCTTAATTACCCGATTTACCTTTAACTATGGTAAATAAAATTTACCGTAGTTACTATTCATAATTCCCAAAAATAAAAAGTAGCTTATTAACATAATTTGGACCCACTGATTCTAAATATGGAATCCATTTTTTAAAATTCCATACACAGAAGTTGCAGAAATTAAATTAAAATTAATCCTGTTGTCGAATAAAAACGGGTTTTTGTTTAAAACATTGCAAAAGATTGAATTGATTTAACCTACGAATTCAAGGTAAAATCAATGCTAATGACATACATTAAATTAAATGGTAAAAATATATTCTATTTATACTTTAAAACCATTCAATATTATAATTTAACCACATAAGATATTACGATGAAAAAAGTTGTTTTTAATTAAAATATAGTGTGTTTTTACTATTCATTAAAATGTGAAAGTTACCAGAATAATATGAAAAATTTATCCAAAGTAAATTTTGATTTCTTGATTCCAAAGAATAATTTTATTTTGTCAAATTGAACTTATAAACATGTCAAAAACCAGATTTAAAGTTGGTGCCCCATCAAAAGGCGGCAAAACTGCATTTTTTGAAAAATACTTATTTTACCCAAAAAAATTTATTTTGTTCTTATACCATGTTCTAGAAATGTGTAAGATGAATAATAATGTTATAAAATTCAAAATTTAGTTAATACTATTCATAACGGCTAGTTCATGACAATAATATAACATTGTTTATTAAAACCCGGTATTGCGTACAACACACGCTATCGAGGAAGGTCGCGATTGCGTGTAATGCAAGCCAAGTCAGGGTTGCGTGTTGTGAAAGAATCCTTCGTTGTTTCGTATAATAGAATCCAACCATATTTCATTTATACATTTAATATATATACATATATACTCAATGTTTCGTAGAATAACTATTATCAAAATTATGTGTAACACGGTCCAAGAATAGGGTTGCGTATACTGCAAGCTAATACGGTGTTGCGTATAGCGCAAGGTAATCTTGGTGTAGAATACAACATAAGACATTAATGAAATTAAAATAATATTTTTCATAAAATCTCGGGGTGTTACATTCTACCCCCCTTAAAATGAATTTCGCCCTCGAAATTCGTCGGGGTTATAAATGGTTTATTATTTGAAAGTTTCTTTGATAGAAACCCACATCGTAAAAAGGAGTACCAAAACTTGTCTTTAAAAACTAAAGTATGAAATGTAACGATTACCCAAATAAACTAATCACTGGGATTCCACATAGGTGAAAATATGGATATGGAAGAGAAATCTAACCATCATGTTCTGATGGAGAGTGGTAGAGAACATGACTATGGAAAAGCCAGTAATCACAAAGCCATAAATTTGTGACGATCTAAGGTACCATCTGATTCATCGGATATAAGGGCACTAGGACAACATTTTTTGGTTTTCAAGATCATTTCCATAAAGTTGAAAATTTGAATTACAATAAATACTTACTTTATTTTGGTACAATCTCACTATTGTTCGTGCCTTGAACAATTTCCACTTCATCTCTTAAATAAATGAACTTGAATTTGTTATTCGTGTAGTGTTAGCAGATCATGTGATAGAATGACGGGTCATTCCATCTGTCTCAAACAAAAGGTTAGCAAAAATTATATACATAAGTCGATCTATAGTGAGATTAATCATATATGGTTCCTAAAATGAACTTATACTTCACATATCATACTGCTTAATATAATAAAACTAGTTTTCTACTAAACAGGGACTTCCTGTAGGTCAGTGGTAGGCGATAAAGGCCAGTCGCACTTCGGTTGTGGGTTCGATTCCCACAGCCTTGTCCGAAGCGATGGGCTGTCGCCCGTCCTGCAGGTTTTCCTTTTTCTAAAACTTCATTACTATAACATCCCATCAATAATATCGAAAAAAGAACTTCTATCCTTAAACAATACTATTTTATGTCCAACATAATCCATTCTAGTCTTTAGGCTTATCCAAAATACTGCAGTCCACTTTCATAACATAGTGAAAATGATTACCAGAGATTTAATACCATCGTTGAACCCCATATATCATAAGATATGTTTTTTTTATCATTCAAAGTCCTTAATCATGTATTCTCTTGAATACCCATTGAACCTTAGTGAAAACTTGAATACAGTTAAAAGTTAACACTTTCCACATACCAAAATCCTCAAAATTCTATATACTCAAACCATGATATCACTTAGTCCTTATATCAATCATGAGCTCATGAATACAATCAAACATCTCATTATCTTCTTATCCTTTCAATATTCACTTATCATCTACTTTCCAAAAGTATCTGAATAACCTTTCATGGTTACTGGTACCATTCATCATACACTTTCAAAACTTAAGGAAAGACAACAGTGTAATAATCCTTAGATGTCTCCTTATTCCATGAGATTACTTATACAATATTACACATGATAAACATATAATCATTCCACTACATTCTTAGACCATTGACCGAGCTTCAACATTTCTTTCATCTCACATATCATTTGTAGTTTCTTCATCATCATCAACCTAAATACTTCCCATACGACCATACTGATTCTCTTCATGAGACTTTCCCTTAGGGCATTGGTTTGCATAATGCCCGTACATTCCACATTTAAAGCATTTAACCATTGTTGATGTCATAGCAATACCATTATCCTCATCCATGGTGTTAACTGAACCTTTTCCTTTGCACTTACTTGCTTTGTGTCCTTATTTTCCACACCCAAAGCATCTTCCAGTTCCTTTGAAACATTCTCCTTGATGCCTCTTCCCACATGATTTACATAGGGGAAATTGAACTTTCTTTCCTCTATGATCATCATGAAACTCCATCTTTCTCTTATTATCCGAGTCAGGAAACTTACCAAATTTTACTTTATTGATCATATTATGAGATTGCTGATTCTGCATAATAATGATTTTTGGACATCCAAATACCATTTCATTTGGTTGCTCATGAATAATATCATTCCATTGTCCATCATATCCTCCATTATTGTGAATCATCTTGTTTCCAGCCATTTTCTAAAACCCAAAAAGAATAGTGTGAGAGGCAAAAATCATGCTAGGGAAAACAACATAATAAAGGGGAAGTACCTTCAATATCTAACATCTTAGGTTAAATTCTAAGATCATTATCGTAGTTCTAGGACTATATCCTATACGTATACTTAACCTTAGGGGCATCCCTAGACATACCTTAGAAATATCTCTAGGGATCTCACTAACGTTTTCGCATCCTAGTTTCCAAAGGTTGACTAAACCTTTCCTCTGATACCAAATGTAGAGACCCGTATCTTGACTTACATGGACATTACATTACATTTGCGGAATACTTAGTACATAACAAAAACACACACACAAGGATCGTAATAGTTTAGTGTTTTTGGAAACTCGGAACGTAATCTTCTAATCGTGGTGAAAGATCTTCAACATCTCCTATAAAGATCTTCCCTTTTTTTTAACCTAAAACCTTTCTTTATATCCTGGGGAAAAGAAAACATAAAAGGGTGAGCTCAAATGCTCAGTAAGGGTAAACAAAAGAGAAATCAATCACATCATATTCATAAGAACATAACTTTTGGAAATTTTAACCTGCAAAAGAGAGCATAATTTCATAACATGGGATAAATCATAGTAGTGAAATGAAATCCCAATAATCATAACATTAAAACATGAAACTTTGTGGCATACACACATAATCATATAGAATCATTTCTTGTTAGTCAAGACTCATTGCCAAGACTATCTTAGTGGACAAAGTCCCTTTCTGAATCGAGTAACCCTCGTTTCAGTCCTGTTTCACTGAACCGGTATAACCTACCATTTCAGCCATGTCTATCTCATGAGATATAAAATCTTTTCCCAATGCATTGGAGGGAGATATAGGTCCCACCCATCTTATAATGAATCCTTTCTTATGTGTGCCACATAATCATAAAACATACATCATCGCATAACACATGTAACAAAAATGGGATTCTTGAAACATCATGACATCATAAAACAAATCTTATAAGGCAAATGAATTCATAAAAATAATTCCCACATAACATAATCAAATCAATGTAATTAAAGGGATAAAAACAGAACCCTTTATTATCTTAGATGGAAAATAATTTTGATAAAACACTTGAACTCCATTCTTGAGGAAAATATCCTTTCTTATTCAAAAACACTTTTCTTTTATTAACATGTCATACTAAAAGAAGTTGATCAAAAATAAACTTGAAAACTTATAAAGGAAGATTCTTGGAAATAATGTTTTAAAAATCCATTCTTGCCGTATAAGTTAAAGAAAAACATCCTTCGTACTTTTGTCGGAAAAGTCAAAAAGTACCTCGTATGAAAAACGACAAAAGATTCCTTTCATATTCTTTACTAAAAACTCACCGAAGGGTAAAAATGGATTTAAAAAATTGTAGGTGGATGGAAATAATATTACATATTGATGAAACATGGATTTGGATGATAAAATAGACCCCAGTAAATACTTACGAATAAACAATCTTGGATAAAAATGAGATTGTGATATTTCCCTTACCTTAGGTCCGATTTGCTTCGTAAGTGTACAAACCTCCTGTATAATGATTTAAATCATGTTATTGACTTATTACAGAATCATATTCATTGTTATGATATCATATATGGTTCACTTATGACATTATATTACCCGTTCTTTTGTAAATTCCATGTTAAAGAAGCGTTTTGGGTAAAATCGTTTCATTTATCGTAGGTGTTTTGACTTGTTGTTCTTGACATTATTATTACTTATATCATGATTTACTTACTTCCATAATATAAAATTTGATTTATATATCATATATATTCAGTATATATATATATATAATAGATAGATAAATGAAATGAAAAACACCGTTCATGGAGACGGTAGTCCGTACGTACGCATGAACGCTGTTTTTCTTTCTTTATTGTCTTGAATGGAAGTAAGTAGATGACATACATATATATATATACATAAATCCAGTATCATTATTATGTCATATATTTCATTAGTACTTATTATATATACTTTATAATCATTCATGAATGGTTAATCATTAAGAATGAATCTCATCGCGTCGTGGAGACGGTATTCCGTACGTACGCACGAGCGATGATATCATTTCCATAATTATTGAATTGAATTGGACTGGATTATACAATATATCAGAATCAATATGATGTTGTAATAACTATGTATATTTATTCTTTACACCATTATACCCATCCATGTAAGGTGGTGGTGGAAAATAGATTACACCACGACGTGGAGACGGTATTCCGTACGTACGCACGTGCGGTGATTTCTTTTTCCGTAGGATGGATAGATGGTGAAATAGGGTTGTTTCATACTTATAATAACATATCATTATATGAGTGATACTGATGTTATTACTTCATAATGAAACAACCTAAGAAGAAGAAGTGGAAGAAGAAATAAAGATGAAAGAATTGGTAACGGTAATTACCTCTTCTTTGAAGCGCCTCTTTGAGACCTCCTCTTAGGGCACTAAAATTGGTCTTTGAGGAATAACAGAACCTCTAGGATGTTTCTAGGGAAGTGAAGAAGGGATTTTTGGCAGGGGTTGGCCGAGCTTGAGTGCTCAATTTGGTGTGAGGAGGAGGGGGAGGAGGTGTCCTTTTATAACGGAGGAGAGGGGCACCTTAGGAATTCTTAAAAATATTAATTTATAATAAATCTAACCCCACTTAAAAACCTCCAAAAATGACTCATATTCTAAGATTAGATGAGATAGGGTTGTAATCTCATCAACCAATCAAATTTAGACATGTTTGGATCTTATTTTAAACCTTATCATTTTGATTTATCCTTATTTAATCTATTTAAGTTTATTTGTGGTAATAAAATTGTAAATTTTAAATTATAACAAATAATTACTTATTTGTTGTGAATTTTCCATAATTGTTTAATTTATAACATTATAGACCATATAAATATAAATTTATAATTTTTAAATATTTTTGTGATTTTTAAACAATTTTATAATATGTTATTTTTGTAAAATAACAATAGTGTCAATTTTGACACTATTAATTTATTTGAATTTAAATAATATATATACAGAAGATATGTTATAACTAAAAGCTTTAATATATTAATAAAAGGTAATATGTATCGATAAAATTAGTGTATCACATTAAATAGTTCATATAATATTTATTTTATTATTTTCAAAACCATTTATTTGATTTATCTCTTAATAAAATAATTACTACATCATTTTTGTATAATTATTTAATATACTTATTTGTTGTATAAAAATTTAAAATAAAATCCTATTATGAAGATAAATATATTACCTTTCACAATAATACTTTTACTCGAATTTATCATCTTAAAATCACAATATTTAAATTGTTATATTTATTAAATTATGAAGTTGACAACTTTGGCATCATTTAAAATAAAATAATATAAGTGTCATAATAGCTTGTATAAGGCTCCAAAAGGTCAAATATTCGACCATTGGATTATTATAGTTTCCATTTACATGACCAATAAGTTTTGGTCAGGGTGTTGTGCCTTTTATGGTCACTATTAGTTTAATAAAAACTATATTCTTGATTTTTCACTAGATAAATAATTTCTGCATCACTATTGTGTCACAATTAATGATAATTATTTAATCCCAAAAAATTATAAATAAATTCTCATGATGTAGATAATTTTGTTAGCTTTCTGGAGACTATTCATGTTCGAAATTTTATGATTTTTATCACTAATTTATACTTATAAGATTTAAGAGAGTGACATGTTGTCACTTTCTTTGGTTTTAATAATAATTAAGTTATTTTCATGGAAAAATTTCCATTAAATGATTCTAATCCGACCCTTAGGTGATATGGGTCGACTTTTAGTCATCCAATAGGATTTTGACATTTGTTAGGGTAATTTTAAAATATTATATTTACCCTTAATTACCCGATTTACCTTTAACTATGGTAAATAAAATTTACCGTAGTTACTATTCATAGTTCCCAAAAATAAAAAGTAGCTTATTAACATAATTTGGACCCACTGATTCCAAATATGGAATCCATTTTTTAAAATTCCATACACAGAAGTTGCAGAAATTAAATTAAAATTAATCCTGTTGTCGAATAAAAACGGGTTTTTGTTTAAAACATTGCAAAAGATTGAATTGATTTAACCTACGAATTCAAGGTAAAATCAATGCTAATGACATACATTAAATTAAATGGTAAAAATATATTCTATTTATACTTTAAAACCATTCAATATTATAATTTAACCACATAAGATATTACGATGAAAAAATTTGTTTTTAATTAAAATATAGCGTGTTTTTACTATTCATTAAAATGTGAAAGTTACCAGAATAATATGAAAAATTTATCCAAAGTAAATTTATATTTCTTGATTACAAAGAATAATTTTATTTTGTCAAATTGAACTTATAAACATGTCAAAAACCAGATTTAAAGTTGGTGCCCCATCAAAAGGCGGCAAAACTGCATTTTTTGAAAAATACTTATTTTACCCAAAAAAATTTATTTTGTTCTTATACCATGTTCTAGAAATGTGTAAGATGAATAATAATGTTATAAAATTCAAAATTTAGTTAATACTATTCATAACGGCTAGTTCATGACAATAATATAACATTGTTTATTAAAACTCGGTATTGCGTACAACACACGCTATCGAGGAAGGTCGCGATTGCGTGTAATGCAAGCCAAGTCAGGGTTGCGTGTTGTGAAAGAATCCTTCGTTGTTTCGTATAATAGAATCCAACCATATTTCATTTATACATTTAATATATATACATATATACTCAATGTTTCGTAGAATAACTATTATCAAAATTATGTGTAACACGGTCCAAGAATTGGGTTGCGTATACTGTAAGCTAATACGGTGTTGCGTATAGCGCAAGGTAATCTTGGTGTAGAATACAACATAAGACATTAATGAAATTAAAATAATATTTTTCATAAAATCTCGGGGTGTTACATATATCTTCCCCATTGATTTGATCTCTTCCTCAATCATAATATTCTAGATCAATTTCCACCATACACCGACATCTCCAAACATGTAATAAACTGCTAATTGATCCTTTTCTTCCTGAAAACATTGGTGGATAAAGAAGAAATTATCAGTGAAGTTGATCCATTTTTCTCTAATTAAGGGATTAGATGATCAAACAAAAGTTAGGTTCCTTTGTTTCATAATGGTCTCAATTATATTTTTTCATTTATTATGGATATTTGGGAACTCCTCCATATCCATGTTTCTATTCAGAAACATAGTCAGCTGAAATATTATCGTCATATGGTCCATTATTCCTTGTCTCAAAGGGTTGGGAATCTCATTTTCTTAGTCATCACATTTCTCTTCACATTGTTTTCTTAATTAATTACTCCTATATCTAGTCATTGAGTTGAATAAAATGAAAATTATGGATGACTATTTTAAAACTATTAATCACATAAAGAGAAATCCAATGACATTAAATGATTAACTTATAAATGAAATTTATTTCATAACTTATTAATTCTTGTGCTTCAATTTATGTTATGCATCGTTTATTACATAAAATATACTCTTATTGGGATCAATGATCCTATAATAATGGTTTATAATGAGATTTTAAATTTAACAAATCATATCCCCCATGAGTTTCAGATCACTATGTACATCAATACCGAAGACACATTCACTTATGGTATCCAGATGGAGATATTTTTTTGATATAACACTTACTCTATATATTATATATATTTAGGTGTGTTTTCTTATTTATAGTTTTAACCCTAATAATTTATCTATAGTTATATAATTGAAATCCCAAAAATAACTAAAATGTTACATTGATACCAACTATGACAACCTTGGTCTTTGTTACACATTAACTCGTGATTTATTACATTATAGTACAAATAAAAGAGCATGTATGATCAAGAAGTCATATTGGTTTATGAATTAGATATATTACATAACATCTAACAGTATAGAATACATCATATTTATTGAAAATATCCTTAACATGATCATATAATTCCATTATTCATAATTGTTTTTGGAATACTAGTGTACATACATAAAAATGTTTTGAGCTATAATGCCAAATAATGGAAAAAATAGAACAATTTGAAGAAAGGAATACATGTTAAAAAATAAGAATATCAATTGGTAGAAATTAGTGAGAATAACAAGAATGAACAATGAGGCATGGTATACAATTATAATCCTAATGGAATCCTGGGAAATGTAAAAACAACATGAAACACTACATCATAAACATGGGCCATAGAATCCATACACGGAATGATGACAGAAAATGTTATGTTATGGATTAGGTTCACTTTCTAATCCCTTGAATGTAATCTCATTAGACTAAAAAATTATCCAATGCATTAGGGAACTATATAATTATAGGCACACCCATAACTTTCATCTCACTCTAATGTTTAAGTGCACCACATAGGTCATACAACATGGATTCATTAATCATCATATTTTTTTCCATGGTAGTGGATTGTATAATATATAAATGTAATTACCCCAAAAATATGTATAATTTCTATAAAAATAACACCCTTGATATGAAATGGAAATGTGTATTCACAACACAATTGTTTTACATTAGACATCATAATGAAATTTATGCAGAAAAACATTGGTATATAAATGTTTATTTATCGGAATAATGAGAGTGAAAGTGGTCACATGTAATTTAAACGTCATAGGGGTAGTAAGGGGGATTTTGAAGTTTATCCCTACATTAGTAAGTAGAGATAACTGGAATAAGAAAAAAGAGATTATTGAATAAATAGGCGAAGTAGAGGATCCCTTACCTTGATAGAGATATTCAAAAAATTAATGGGAAGAGATTATTGAGAGATTGTGGGCACTGTGGGAGGAATCTAAATAGTGTAGTGAATAGTAAATATGTTTTCAATGGTTTTGTAAAGAAAAATAAAATATTTGATGGGCTTATATAGGAAATTATTAGGGAATTGTTTTTGAGTACTCAAACATAGGTTTTTGACTCTATAAAATAAAATCACCAAAAAACCATCCCACTGATTATTCCTTGGGTTTCTAAAAATGTGGGGTGGTTTTCATTATTTTAATTGGAGAATGGCATAACATATAAAAATCCAACCATTTTTCATGTGGATGTGATTCATGTACTTAAATAAATTATTTTAAATCCTATAAAAATGTTATCATTTTATTGGGATTCATATTGGATTTATAAAATTTATAAAAATACCTAAAAATAAAATTATTTTAATGTGAAAAAAGAATATTCAGTCTTGGATACCATTTATATTATTCATTGAAACATTTTTGTTCATTATAATGTCACAATATTCCCCACATATTTGTACTGTATTTAATTTTTACAAGAAAATTTGACTGTCTCAGAAAATTATGAAAAAATTCACCGTTGGAAAATTTTAAAGTTATCATTCCAAAAATAATATTAATTTAATAATTTTTTTTAAATTTTTAAATTTTTACTTTTAAAATAATAATTGTCATTTATTGTGAAATGATCGGTTTTTTTGACAATAATAGTTTTTGAACCACTATAAAAATTTTAGTTAACATCATAAAAATTAAACGATTATTTGTATTTAATAAAAATTATTTATTAATATCATTTAAATATAATAAATTCTATTTCAAAAAAAATAAATTCATATATTCATTAATTTATTTGTAATATTACATAAAAATATAATTTTGTTTCGTTATATAAAAATAAAAAATATTTTATAAAGTAATAATAATAAAATGAAAACATATTAATTATCATATAAAATATATATAATAATACTATTAGGGTATTCATAAATATCCCTTTAACACACACAAAAAACACCATAAGAAAATGTTATGTGACAGAGAGAATTTCATGCGGTGGTTTAGTGTACATGGTTTGGTTTATAATCACAATGAGCTTGAACCACGCTTATAAACAATTTTTCTCTTACTTAAGTTGTTTGATATCATCATTCCCATGGTCAATTGAAATTCACTATGATTTTATCTCCCATGGAATCATTGATAAATGATCATCATAGGGTATGATCCTAAATGTTGAGTTTATCGCTCTCATTACTCTTTTCAGTTGGATTTATTAAAATCCTATTTTTATACAAATAATATCAGAACTGTTATGTGACTATATTATCAACAATATTGATCCTTTAAAAACATATAAATAATATATAATATTGACACTGAGTTCATTTTTTATTTATCTATAATATATAATAATGAAATTAATTAAATTGAAATAGGAATTTTATTTATAAATGTTTGGGTCGTTATATTGCTCATTATCCATAGTCTTATAAAAAAACTATTTTTGGGATATTGTAAACAAAAGTAACATAAATTAGTGAGGTATTTTTTATGATTTAAATGAGTCTAATGATTATGGTTCGTAGTAATTTATGTTTAGATGGTAAATTTCACAGAGGAGTCTTAATCTCTGTACGTATAAATAATGACATCCTTAGTAAAAGTGTATCAAAATTCACCTCTTAAAAGTTGAAACTATCACTTCCTCCAAAAGAAAAAGTAATGTTCAGTAACAAATAAATCATTATGACCGGTTTATTCACCCTCTTTAACAATTTATACTTTTATTCCATCTTTTTTACAAAACATTTTAATTTTTTTTCACAATTTATTCATAGAATAAATATCACATACACCACCTAACCCCATATGATTAAAAAAAAGATATAGTAATGGTGATTTTTTGTTTACATAAATTGGAACCTATTTTTTATATATTGGATTCATTTTATCATTTTCTATTTTTTATTCAATAGGGGAGGAAAAATATATAGAAAAATTAATCAACAACTTTTCTCTATCCCCATGTAACAACCCCAAACATTTTCTTTAAAATGAATTTCTTCCACTTACCATGACTCTGTTTACCCCCATAATTAAACATTATAAAATCATAAAAATAGTAAGAGTAGCGTAAGAAAGGTAAAAAAATGTATTGAAATGTGGCTCCTTTCTAACAATGTCATTAATGGTCTGTATTGTCTAAACTACGATTCATCTAAATGTGGTATTTTAAGGATAATGTATTTTCACAAATTTCCTTGATAATTTTAAATATAGGTTATCGCATTCATAACATTTACAATATCAAATGAATTTTTTATAAGGTTACATGTACAAATATCACTAAATAAATATTCTCAGGATGTATAGAATGTACATGTTCTATAAATCCTCTCAGTAATGGTAATAATAACATTGTAAAATCACTCATGGCATGATTGACAATAAAGTGTAAATACATATGAATTTAAAAATTCAAATCCAGGAATAATGTCGAGGAAATTTCATTTACAAGAATCAAATAATTCCCTTGAATCAGGATACTTTATTTTAATATCCACGATTCATTACAATTATTCAATTACCCATTATACTAATTTAATATAATTAATACTTAAATATAATACAATAAATAAAAGGATTTATTATAGACTCATTTCTCATAGATATTCCAAGTATTTTATAAATTCAAATGTTAGAATGATATTCTAGTTAATCCTCAATATAGACTATTTTAATATAATATAAAGAGTTCAAAATATTTGAATTAAAAGTGACCTATTTTTTTAAATGATGATATAGATCCCTTTTATCCACGATTTGGGGATCCCTTATAATTTCCTTCCATGATAGTCTTTTAAAAGAAATAACATTTATACCAACAATAGAACCATTCCATTAATGCTCAATAGGGTGAAATAAGAGGTAATTTAATCCAAAATTGGATGAAAATAGTAAAACTCTGGTTGCCTCATAAAATAACCTTTGGATAATATCATTTATTCAACCTATAATCATGATAATAAATCAATAAAATGGATGGTTACGATTGAGATCCTCCACTTTTTCCTTTGTTAAACTACCATGTATATTATTCAGACTATTCCCAGTAACATTTAATGGGTTTACAACCTCATATTTTTTTATCTAAATGGAAAAAAGGGATATATATTAATAATAGAGAAAATATCATTTCCACCTAGAAAAAATCTTACTTACTGAAAGTAAAATGTAATATTTCCCAAAATACATTGGAAAGGGTCCCATAAAATCAATTCCCCATATATAAAATATTTCAAAAACAATGACGGTTTTTTGTAATTTATTGATTTTTTGAAATATTTCCAAAAAAATGAGGATTTATACAAATTTAAAATAATATTGAAAAAATTTACATGAGTTTGGTTCATAGATTCAGTTTTCTGATAAATTTATATTCATTTATTGAGGTCCAACGTACCCTCTATAAAAATTGGAATGAAAAAAATGAAAAAAAATTCATTACACATTCTAGTAATCATCATCATATGAACTATTCATTGAATTTTTTATAGAGAAATGCATATACCATGATATAGACTCTAGATTAATCTTTGATTTTATTATTTTGATTGGATTTTTGGGAATCAGGTACCTGAGTTGGGGAAAATAATTTACTATATCATCATTTCTGGGTACTTCAGTATCGATGATGCAATGATTCTATTTGATTATGTGATCACTGAGTGGAATCAGTTATCAAATTTCTATTTCAGTAGTTTTGTGTAGCCTACATATGTGATCCAAAACTTGGGTTTCATATCTCCTTTAGGAATTTAATCACTAGATTAAACTCTTTCAAGATTAGATTAAATCTTTTCCACCATGATTTGACATAATCTTTTTCATCATGTACCTAATTGTTGCATGATAAGAAAATACAACAACTTTATTCCCAATTAAATATTAAATGAATTCCTACAATAAAATACATTAGAAGAGAATATCCTTTTAGAGGTTCTTTAATTGACTTGTGTAGATTACATGGTTCTTGAGGAATATGTTTGGACTTGAGGATTTCTCTTAAATCTTTCATAATGAACTTCTCATATCATGGCTTGACACTTCACAAAGAAAACCAAATAGATGTTCACAATTAGTTGTTTAATTATTGGTTGGGTAATAAAAATGTTTTTCAGCTCATCAAGTACATCCCTACAAATATCATTAAAAAGAATTTTAAAATAATTTAAATGAATAATTGAATTGATGAAGGAAATCCTCAAAATGTTATTATTGAATATTATATAGAATCCAACGTGCATTAAAAATGATCTAATTTTCCTTACACTAGTTGGATATGGAAATTAATTTATCACTTCAACATTATACATATTGACCTCAATGTATTTTTTTTGAAATTATAGGACCTATCATGATTCCTTTTTCAACCATGAAGTTACAATTTTCTATGTTAAACCTCATCTATTTCTCTATTTATGTTTTTAAAACATTATTTAGATTATCTAAAAAATTATCAATGGATATTCCAAAAATAGTGATTCCATCGAGAAATACTCCCAATAAGTCATCAAAATAATCTTATACAATTCTTACCATACATCTCTGAAATATACCTGTGATATTACATATCTGAAAAGGATTATATTGAAATAAATGGCCTTGAAAGGATAGGTGAATGTTTCCAAGCATTGGTAGTATAGGGAAACTTGTACTTGAAAATAACCAGAAACCCCATCCAAAAAGTAGTAATGTGTCCTAAAAGATAGTCTTTCAATCATTTGATCAATTAATGGGGTTCGGTGGTGATATTTCTGTGTGACGTGGTTAATTATTTTATAATCAATGTATACACTCAAACTGTTAAGGAATCTCATTCAAATTAATTCAATATTATCATCTTAGAAAATGGTAAACCCTATTTTCTTGGGAACAACATGGATATGTCTAACCCATTATGAGTTATAAATTTGGTAAATGATATTGATTGTCAATAAGTTTTCAATTTATCTTTTTCAATATCCATGATGTCGGGCTTATATCTTCAATTTGGGTTCCTAACAGGTCAGATTCCTCTTATAAAATAATTATTTGGGAGATATTTTATGTTTTAATTCTGTGAATATCATCTGTAATCCTTTATATAGCTCGATCATTTCTTTTTAAGGGGATAAAGAGTTTTTTTGTTGGTACCTGATAGATTATTATCAATGATCACTGTTAATTTTTCTCTCTCTATAAGATACATATATTTTATTTCTCATAGGAGAGGATTAAATTCATTATTTGGGGGTTTTAATATAGTTCATAGTGAATTAAAATTTCACTATTAAATATCATTAATTTACTTGGTAAAGGATATAGTGCTTTTTTCATACATAAAATCACCAATGAATTCAAAGGCTATTTCTTCTTGTGTTTTAATGAAAATAATTTTTGATTTTGAGTACTCTCATCTTCCCTTGAGTTTTCACTTGTAAGGTTATCTCCTAAATATAATAATTAATCAAATGTTCATGAATCATTTATAGGATTAATAGCTTCCTCATTGAAAACTGAAAAGAGTGAATTATTATTTTTATGGTCCCATTTCAATTCATGAACATTGCAACTCACCTTGTTTTCTCCCAACTACCCAATGAGGGTTCCTTTATCCACATTGGCTCTTGTTCTAGGTGTTATTATGAATGATATTCCTAAAATAAGGGTTTATTCCTCTAGTTCTTCATCCTCTTTCATGGTGAGTACCAAAAAATATATAGAAAAAATCAGTCTGTCAACTCCTACTAGTATATCTTCTTCTACTCCATCTTGAGAAATAGGGGAATAGTTTTCTATTCAAAAAACCACTCTTGTGAGATTTAGTTCAACTATTTTTAATGATAAAAATACAGCTTCAGACATGTCATTAATGGATGAATGAAGACCACAAATAATAATAAAATATTTCAATGAATCCATAGTATAGGGAATAGAAAATGTCTCTATCTAATGATTTTTTGGTAAATGGTGGTATGATCATTGCTGAGACAATCCATACGAAGATTATTATTTCATCTGCATAAAACCTATTTATCATGAAGAATATTTCAATGATTGAATTAAATTTTTTATTTTTATTTATCTAGAATTCCCCTAGTAATGGAATATTAATTTTGATGTTATGGAATGTTTCTGAGATCTAACATTGATGTTTATCTTCATTAACCATTATAGATATAGTTAATGATTAAGGAAATAGTTAATTATTATATTTTTTCTCCGTTTCAATGAATTTTAATTATTTATATATCCTCTAATTTTAGTTAATGAATTGATATTTAAGACTTATCTTTGAATCATAATATTTACTTGGTTCAAGTGGTAGATAATCCTTCCCAAATTATGTCATAATTGTACTAAAAATATATTTCACATTTTTTACTATTAGAACTCGGGTTTTTGGAATGGTACAATGCTAAACAGGTCCAATGTTACTACCTTATGTGCTCCTTCCCAAATGCCAAAGGCTGCCGACTATAAGCAATAGTGTATACTATTATAGTTGTGAGGCAATGCCGACTTAGAGGAAAACAAGGCACTGGTTTGAGTATAATAATAAAATAATTAGTGGAAATATATGACTTAGAATAATCAAACTAGACCTGCATAGAGGAAGTAAAATCAATAGTAGATAAAATAGTTAAAGTGTTATATTAACAAGTGCAACAGAAATTAAACAAAACAGCAAGATGAACAACACTAGTAACAACTACTAAAATATCCAAGAATGCGTCCATAGAAATTCAGACATGTCAATATAAAAAAGAATCCAATGGCTAACCATCATTAGCAACAAAATAATGTAACCATGATGATATAGGGAAAAAGAAAAACAAAGTAAACTCCAACAAGTCATGAACTCATGGTCCATCACATCTCTATGCCAAATAGTAATACGGTTCATCTCTTGAGGCTGATCATTTCCCATGTAGGGTGTGAGACAAATATCAATACGATAACACCCAATGGTGTATACCTATAATAAGTGTTTATGTAGGCATGAATCCATAATAAAAGTAAACAGCCTGATGAAAAAATTAAACACAACCTCCACTAGTGCTCAGCAGCCACCATGGAGTATCACCTGCTTCAGCCAATTTCAGAATCTCATTCACATATCTCGATACAATGTGGCTCTTAACACCACCCATCTCAAGTAATGAAGTATCTAATGCACTCCCAAACAATAATAACCCTTCTCGAAAGCCTACACCTTCCCATGGAACAAAAACTGGAGAAGCACTGAAGCCTATCCTAAAATAAGAACCAGAGGGGTAGCAATGTCTGCCATCAAACCAGTAACCGGTGAAGCTGTGATGTCTTCTCTCAAATCAGTAATTAAAGTGAAAGAAATTTATTCCCTCAAATCATGGTGATCCTTTACCCCCAACCAGATAGCCTCAACGCTATCTCTGTAAATATACTTACCTTCCATTTGGTATCCTATGGAAAGCACCCAGAAACCAATTTTACCTAACCACATCTATCGAGGACCTCTACCCAATGAGTGGTAAAAACCATTTTATCACAGAGACTTTCTATGTGAACACTACTCAAATAACGCGTGGGTTATAATCACTAAATAATGTTCCCAAGCCACACACCTCTGACACCTCATGTCTATGTGACCATGTCGCTCAAGTCTGACAACCTCGACATCCAAGTAACCTAGACCATGACCAAACTAACAATTAAACTACCTCAAGCCAACTTCCAGGATGCCAAATATCATGGTCTAAACCACCCAATGTAATCTGGGCTAATCCCAACCTGTGATCAGCATCACTCAATAATACCTAGGAAATGCCCAACACAACCTGAAGGATCTAGCATATAAAATATGACACATCCTGTATTTTTATAGTAAAAAAATACATTAAACAGGAAAAAAACTAAATAATTAAATTTCACTAGCCATGTGGTGTCCCATACCATTACTGAGGTCTTGAAATCCCCTCATAAACATAATCATACTTAACAATTCAAACATAGCAGTTTAATTCACAACAATTAAATTATAACTGTTTTGGAACCCCCGACCAAAATTCCACAAATGAGAAGTGGAAAATAAACTAGCCTAGATAAAGAATAATAGGATAAGAGAATACCCAATGATATCCCACAATTCATACGATCATTTCAATATAATTAACCAAGGGTCTCGCTCAATACCCGACATCGCGCTAAAAATCCACAAACCCCAAAAGACCATGGAAAAATGAAAGAAGGTATGAACTACATACCTTAAACTCATAGATGTAATCACATATGATATCGAGCTCTAATTTGAAGACGATCTTCGTAGATCTACATTTTCATCAAATCCCGACACTAATGTTCGGATGGAAACAACGATGTTTGAGGCAAAGAAACTAGAACGAAAGAGGGTGGGTGGGTTTTTTCCTTCCTAATGTGGTACCACGACTAGTGAGCAATTGAGGAATGGATGTCAGATGATGATTCTAGGGTAAGGTATGTTCATAGGGATTTTGGAATCGTGTTGTTCAGAAATTGGGGAAGAAGATACGTCTTCTAAAATTATACATGACACCCTCTCATATAAACGAATAAAAATAAAAGTACAAGGAGGGAATGAAGGAATACACTCTATTTAGTTGCCTTGTCCGGACTCCAACATAATTGGAGGTAGCCACATGTCATCAATGTGCCACATGGTCAAAAAACTACTAATATTCAACTAGTAGATGAAAGAAAGCTACACAACGTATTAAGTAACACTATACACGGTGTAGTAATAAATTCTTACAATTTCACCACATGACATTTACTTTTTTAGCACAATGATATTACACAACTAAGCCACAAGTGGCGTGTACTTGGGAGTACATGGCATTTAATCTGGAAATTTCCAAAGCTTCCATGATTTCCCAATTTTTTCAGAAACAAGTCAAATATTCAATCAAGGTTAAGATTTTGACTCGTTCCAAAAAACCCAAGTTATTACAATCTCCCCACCTTAACATAGCTCATCCCTGAGCTGTCAAATGAAACCTGAATATGTACCAACAATACCCATCCATAAAAGGCTACCCATATTAGGAATTGGCTTACTCTATCTCAAACCAACTGAAACACAATTCAAGAAATGGTCTAATGACCTATTTCCTAGACCCACGGTCCTCCCATGATGCATCATTACCCTACAGCTAATCAGTTCTCCCATGTTGTTTCCAACACCCAATAGTATCCCACAACACATTGTGTCCACCTCCTTGAGGTCCTTCATCCCATGGATGCTCCAAGCTAATCTTAGTGCCATGCACCTCATGTAACCCACATCTTCGATTCCTTGATTCCTTTGAAACCTCATGTAACCCGCATCATTGATGCCCTGATGCCCATGAAACATCAAGTAAACCACATCCTAAATGCTTCTAATTCCACGGATATCATACATATAAATAAATATATCACTAACTCTAAATTATTCTAAACCCACTAATGAACATCTAGTCAGTCCAACTAAATCCTGTGCACCTCATGCACTCAATCTAGACATGCCATAATAGGCCATTCCAAAATAAAACATGAAAATAATGTCCATGCCCATGATGTAACTCCAACTATCATTGGATCACAAGCATGTTCAGCCTTTGGAAGCTCCATGGCATGAACCTGGACTGATGTTTGACTACCTAATGCCTGACCTCCCTACGGTTCTTCTATAGTAATCAGCCAATGACCCCTCAGCTAGGCCCTACTGTCTCTATCTGATCCTTTACATGTATCTGAACCACAATTACCTTCACCAGGTACAAATTCTGATCTGAACCTAGATGCCACAGTCTTTCCTGGTCTATGCCTTCTAGCTAACTGAGATGGCTTCCAACAAAATCTCTCTAGATATCCAACCAGTCCTAATGCTTGGCACTCTTTTGTAGGCCTATCTCACGGAGTCTGGAAATGCCATGGCTGGCCACACTGAAAAATAAAACCATTGATAAACATTCATTAGGTGGTATATGTGAGTTCTGGGAATGTGCTCTGTACTGGAACTCATCCCGAACTCACTTTCTTCTATCTAAATCATCACTTGAAACCATCATTCGGCCTAAGTGAGACCACTCTTTCTTGTTTCACTCCACTATAAGCACCTGATACCCCTCATATAAGAATGACGTTAGCCTGAGGATATTCACTTGAATTCTAATGTCATGTCATAACCCATTCACAATGTTCCTCATCCTTGATGATTCATTTCTTTCCATACCTAGTGCAAACGGGGACTTCTCAGTGGAAGTTGTTTCATAATTTATGATCAACATGTATCCCTACTGAAGGCTCAAGAACTAATGGTCCCTCTCAGCCCTTAGTGTCTCTAGGTAAAAGTTCTCAAAGAACCTATCTTTGAAGTCTTTCCATGATATTCCTTCACATCTGTGAGCCTAAAACTACATGTTCCACCAATTCTTCGCTCGTCCTCTCAACATGTATGTCTCCAGCTTGAACTTCTACTAGGGTGGCATCTCTAGCTACTCAATGATTATCTACATGCCCTCTATCTAGTTCGTAGCCGCCTGTGGATGACACTCATCCTAAAAAAGTAGTAGGTGTGGTGATTGGAGCTCTGATGTTAGATATGCCATAGAGGAATCATTACCCTATTCACATATATCGATAAACTTCAAGGAACATACCAGGCTAGTTCAGAGATGCTCGTCGAGCCATAACCTGAATTCTGCCAAACTCAGCTCCTGCTCTGCCAGCACTAGTTCCTGAACTTGATGCTTCCCCTAAGCCTGTACCTGTGGCTCATGCTCTACCTGTCCCTCAGGTGTCTGAACCAGATCATGGTCCTGTGGCACCGTACCATCACCCTCTCGACGTTCAATTGAGTTGTGTAGGATGAACCTTATGAATACCATAAATGGCTAGACATCCCACATATATAACAATTTATATATATAATGTGGATAAGGAATGAAGTAAAGATGAATCAAATAACAACTACCCTTACTCTTCCCCAATACAACCATTCCCCACAACATCATAGCCTCACATCTTCATCACCACCCTCAATAGAGCCAAGTATCATAGTATCCTCAGGCCATGCCCATCCCGACAACCAAAGTTTCCTCAAAATGATGACTGATTCCCCTAATCCTAATGATCAAAATCACTTTAACCATAGTTCATGCCTTCTCGTATAAGAGGTGGAACCAAATACCCTACCACATGAAATTAAACAAATATATATAATGAAGGTCATATTAATTATCAATTAACAAGAAATTTTATCAGGATTTTCACCCTCCACATTTCAAAATATTTTATAGAATGGAAAATGATGTTATTCACAAGTTATTGTCACTTCAAAAATCATTCGTGCAGTTATGAAATTGAAATACAATAAATATGTTCCTATACCGAGCTGAGGAACAATTCTCCCATACCACATCCGGTCAAGAGTCACATATCACAATCAATAACATCACACATTAAGCAAGACAATGAGGTGGAAATCATATAAATTGTAATATAAGAAAAGAAAAACAATAATTCCCAACAAAGGAAACATGGTCCATCCCTCATACCTGGTGTTGTAGGAACCCAATTACAAGCTAGAAACCCAGTTCCAACAACAAACTATCTCTAGTATGACATATCCAAAATAGTAAAACTAGTAGAAATAAAAACAGAAGTATCAATCTCATAATTATCTAGCAAAACATTTCTACTAAATTCCGACCAAGAACTCCTCTGATACCTATTTCAAATGTCCCAGACTCGAAGAACCACCCGAAGAGTGCTAAATAGTTCAGGTCTTCCTACCTTATGTGCATCTCCCTGAATGCCAAAGGCTTCCAACTAGCAGTGAGGGTGTAAATAGGTATATTGGGAAGGATATACGCTCTCGGTGGAATATAAGGTACTTTTTCGAGTATAATAATAAAACAAACAGTGGAAATAAATGACTTAGCAGACACAAACCAGATCAACATAGCATAAAAAAACTCAATAGTAGATAAAACTACAAAAGCATTATGTAAAAAAGTGTAGTTAAATGTAAACAAAACAGCATGTTGAACATCACTTGTAAAAACTACTAAAACCACCAAGAATTATTCCATAGCAAGTCATACATGTTAATATAAAAAAATGGTGCCAATGGATAACCAATAGTAGCTACAAAATAATGTAATCATGATGATTCTTGAAATAATGAATAACAAAGGAATCTCTATCTTGGCATGACCTCAAGGTCCATACCATCTTCATTCCAAACAACACTACAATCCATCTATTGAGGCTGATCCATTACATGTACATAAAAAAATTAACTCTACACCAATTTCAAATGTCCCATGTAGGGTTTGAGATGAATATTAGTAGGATTCCACCAAATAGTGTATACTAAGAATATGTGTTTAAGAAGGAATTCATCCATAATAAAATTAAACAACATAATGCACAAAGTAAAAACAATATCCACAGGTGCTCAATAGCAACCATTGAGCATCACCTGCATTTGGAAATCCTGTAATTTCAGTCACATAACCTGACACCATGTGTGTCACAACCCGTCCCAGTGGGTCCCATGTCGCGACTCCCCCAGCCTTCCACCCATAGGCCAGGGGTCGATGACTAGCACCGAGTAGGCATATCACTAGCATGGGATGCATTTCTTATGTACTTTTACACACAAAAATATTCAATCCCATAAATGATGAAATGTTATAAAAACACAATGAAACAAGATGCATGAATACAAGTAAACCCAACAAATAGAGTACAATAGAGGTAATGTAAGAAAAATAAACTGGTCCACAAAACAATCCAACCAAAAGCAATAGTCTTCAAAACTACAATGTAAATCCTATAAGGAAAACAAGGTACTAGGACTGCTACTTGAAGACGTAGGAACACTTCAACCTGTGGGGAACTCAAAAAGATTGGTATAGTCTTAGTCTACCTTCTACTCCATCAAAAGGATGCTCATCTATACCAGGCACAACACGAGTGGGAAAAGCCTGTGTTGGGGTGTGTATAACAATACTCTGTAGAGGACCCTAAAAACCACAAATCAATATACAAAGGAATGGTACAATTAGCTCTACATTGTATATGTCTACTAAACATATAAAAAGAGAAACATATCTAGATATATTTTAATCTCAGACCTGTAGTCTAGAGACAAGTCACACGACCGCATACCCATGATAGAGGTTCAATTCTAAGATTCTATGAAGCACTCTTCTGGGAGAACTCATTCCATGAATTAGATATATCTAATGAAGTTCTTCCGAGAATTATTGTTCTTTGGGAAAATCCATGAGATATGGATACACTCATTCTAGAGAACACACTCATGAATGGGGAAAGATCACAATTCAAAGATGAGAAACACTTCCATGGATTTGGAGAATACTGTGACTCATCAAGATTCACCTGCAATGTAGAGGATCGACATTTTTTAGGATTATTCACATTGATACTTGACTCTACATAGGGTCAAAAAATGGATAGATGATCTCTCTCCGGGCCTCTCAGATGGATACCTAACTCTTTCTCAAAAAGTCCGGCTAAAGGGATCATACTCATGTTAATGGAAATGATACCAGACAGTCAGGGGAACGAGAAAAAAGGTGGACTAACCCAAATGAAACTTGTCCAAGGAATGGTCAAAAAGATGATCAAGCCGTGTACTGAGAAGTAGAAGATATGTAGAAGGGTCACACGCCATGTCTTCCATCCCTGGGAAATGCTTGTGTACCACATATCATGTAGCAAGTCTTTTCTTGTAAAAGGAGGTATACATGGTGTGTAGGAGAGAAACATGACACATTTTACTATTCATGGAGGACTTTGTGTACTCAGGCCATGTGCTCATACACGACATCAACTCATGTGTCCCCGACTATGTACCAGTGCATAGGGAGGTCCGTGTATCCAACAGTGTCTGGGCATGTGGTGGATTTCATGTCGTGTACTCCACGTTGTGTCTATGTATTACCCAGAATACACAATTATCATCATGGAAGGGACCATATTCCATTTGACGGGGGTCAAATGCCATTTGACATCTTTCTATCTCTCGAAACCGTAGCTGCCACTTGGCTGATCCCACACTACGTGTTCGTTGTGATACATGTCGTGTTCTTCTGAAATTTTCAAAATCATTGTTCTTCACCAGCACACTTCTTGGGAAGCTCCGTTCTTTGAACTAGGCATTTCATCACCCTAAAACTCAAGGTTTTAGGTCACCCTGGCATCAAAAATCCTATTCCATCGGTTTCGGGCTTTTGATCATCCCCAAAAACATGTTCTGATTGACCTGAATGTTGAATGCTCGAAGAATGAGAAATTAAGTACCACATCGATTTGTCCTCCTCTATCGTCGTCGCACCTCCATTGGGTCATCACAATTATAGATCTCCATTTGGGGATCGTTATGCCCAGAAACAGGCATACAACGACTCCTCATTCATATCCCCACAAAGAACACAGATATTGCGATGAACATGGGGAAGAGGGAAATAGAAAGAAGTAAAAAAAAAGAGTAATGAACCTCCACCTTCGTACTTCATAGCCCTAGTACACTCCCATTATAAGGTTTAAGAAAGGAAAATTAAAAACATCAAAAAGAGGCAAATAAAATCTCAGGAATGAACTCGATAAAGCCCTCATGCAAGAAAAACGATGTGCGGGTCAACCATTGTTAGGGTTGATCTGCGTTCGTCATTAAATTAAAAGAAAAGTGAAGAAAACAACCATAAAACATAACTATTACCTTGATAATGGATCGAACAATGACGTAGGGATCACACTTCCATTTTCATCGAGAACCTTCAACTATGTTAGTACTAAGATTCTCACTTTTGATTCATCATCATTCATTATCGAGGGTTCTCACCAATGCTCCAAGAGTTCTTTAGCGTTTCCTTTAATTTTCAACCAAAAATGAACATTTTATTAACACATTAAATGGAGATAATGTGTTTCAGTGTTTCATTAGACTGAGTTACTTCCATTAATCTATGAAATTAATGAGTTAGTGTTTCTATTTGAGAGTGATTATACTGTGTCATTAATTATCGAAATATGTTCTCCATCATCGCACTGCATCGAACTTTTCCAAATAAAATAAAATAAACTATTTATTTTATTTTATTTTACTTAAAATTACTAAAAATTATCTTTTTCCCTCGACCCGCACCAGTCGAGGTTCGTCCCATTCGTAGGTGAAGTCATCGTTCTGGACACAACGGTGCCCTCAAATTTTTAATCTGGGCACCCAATTGGAAACCACAATCCAACAAACAAAATCACTGAACATAGAAAAGTTGACAACACCATTTTGGGCTCATCAGGCCTCGGAAGGATGTGTCTTCCCTACACTTGGTTTCATAATAATTTCATATAATTTTAAAAAAATAATACACAGAAAATACAGGACATTATATTCTCCCCAAATTGGTTATTTGCTTCCCTGAAAAGCAAAAACAAGGGCTCCAAAAAAAGACGTGGTAATAGGAATGGATTTGAGCCTACCGCTCCCATGTGAAATATTTAAGATTTCTGTGTTTCCACCAGACACACACTAGGGTAATCACTTTCCCATGAGAGTTCCTCTCTTGTCAATACTCGATCTCCACTGGGTACTCTATGAAGGTCTCTCCATCCTCAATGTCCAGCTCACCCCACTCTATGACATGTGATGGGTCTTGCACATACCTTATCAGCTGTGACACTTCGAAGACATCATTCAACCAATTCAACTATAGTGACAGAGCTAGGTGCACACCACCTTCCAAACTCTACACAATATCTATAAAGGGCCGATGAACCATAGAGACTATTTGTCACCCCATCCAAATCCCAACAATAATCATCTGGGTGAGACCCGAAGGAAGACATGGTCTCCCTCCTCAATCTATAGTGGTCTCCTTACTCTATCAGCAGAAGGATTTTTCCAGATCTGTTCATTATTCATCCTCTCTAGGATGATCTAAACCTTCTCATTGATAGCTCACACCAACTCTAGACCCATGAGTGTTTAGTCTCTGGGGTTAGTCCAGTAGAGTGGCGACTAGCATGGTCACACTTATAAGGCCTTGAACAGTGCCATACTGATGGTGGAGTGGTAGATTATGTTTTATGAAAACTCCACCCGTGGTATTTGGTCCTCCCATCTACAAACCAATGTCCAAGATACAAGCTTGCAATATATCTTCTAGAACCTGTATGGGCCTCTCTATGTGACTATCAGTTTGGGGATTGAACACCATGCTCAACCATAGCTATGTCCCAAAGGGATATTGAAAACCATTCCATAATCGAGATATGATGTGCGTGACTCGATCAGAGACTATCATCGAAGGGATTCGATGAAGCCGAACTCTATCCTGCACATAGAGGCATTCCATGCTGTCTACAGAACTCTGCTCCCTGATAGATAGGAAGTGGGCTGACTTGGTGAGTTTTTCAATGATCACCCAAATGGAATCATGTCCCTTTGATGTCTGTGGTAATCCTTTCTTGATGTATATTTACATTCCATACCACTTCCTATATAGATCTTCCATGGGGTGAGCTAAACCTGCGAGAACATTGTGCTCATACTTCCCTTGCTTGCATGTAAGACATCGAGAAACAAACTTTGCTACTTCCTACTTTATACAGCCCACTAGAACTGATGCTGGAGGTCCTGGTACAATTTTTCCACTATAGGATATACCACAAAGGGGGTGTATGAAACACCCATATAACCTCCTCCCACAACGTCATGAGCATGACCATGCATCCTCTAAAAACACTAAATGTACCCCACCTTGAGAATATCTATCAGGTTCATGTCCTGTGGAAAACTGAGCCCACAAAGCATCACATTCGACATCCCCATGTTGTGCCTCCCTAAATCACTATAATATTAGAGGGGGGACTACCATATATTATAGGTATGATACATCATCTCCATCCATGAAGAATAAATGTAGCGAGGCCAACTGCTCCGATGCCTCACTCAGTAGCTGTAAACTCGATCTCCTACTGAATAATCTGCCACCATATTCAACATCCCAAGAGTATAGATGATATCAATGTCATAATCTGGGAGGAACTATATCCATCACCTCTGCCTTATATTTAGATCCTTCTGTGAGAATATGTACTTAAGGATCTTGTGGTTAGAGTAGATAGTAAACCGCTCACCCATCAGTTAGTGTCGCCAGATCTTCAACAAAAAGACTAAAACTGAAAAATCAAGATCATGGGTCACGTAGTTTGGTTCATGTGGTCTGGGATGGTGTGAACCATAAGAAATCACATCCTGTCTCTGCATCAGGAGACATGCAAGACCAGTCCTTGAAGGGTCACATAAAACTATGTACTTGACACCCTCTTTTGTAAATCTCAAGATCGGTGTGCTCGTCAAACTCTGCCTCAGCTATGGGAATGCCTATTGGCACATCTCTATTCATAAACTGACAACCCCTTTTAGGTCAAAGCTATCATCGGTGCTGATACTTGAGAGAAATCAGGGATAAATCATCAATAGTGTCCTGCTGGCCCAAGGATGCTCTGGACCTCTGTCACACTCCAAGGTCAGTCCTATTCTAACACTGCCTCAACTTTTGATGGGTCCACTGCTACTCTGTCTGCTGTGATCACATTTCCCCAAAAGTGGACCTCTTTTATCCATAATTTTCACTTCAATAGCTTCCCATAAAGTTGGTGCTCTTAGAGTACATCCAGAACCATCGGTAGGTGTCTCACATGCTCCTCTTCTGACACCGATTATAGAAGGATTTCATCAATGAATTCCACAACAAACTGGTCTATGTTTAGCTAGATGATCTAGTTAATAAGTTCCATGAACACTGTGGGGGAATTCATCATGTCAAAAGGAGTCACTATGTACTCGTACTAAACGGTGTGGCATCTGAAAGCTGTCATTATTATAACCACTTCCTATGAATGTAATTGGTGGTATGCTGATCATTAGTCAACATTCGATAACATTTTCCCCTCATAGATGATAAAAAAAGGTCATCAATCCTCGATAGTGGATACTTGTTCTTCACCGTCACATTTTTCATGCATCAGTAAAACATGCACAACATCAAACACCCATCGACCTTCTTGGAAATAAAAAATGGGACTGTTTAGGGTGAAACATTGGGTCTAATGAAGCCTTTACCCTACAAATCCTCCAACTATTCCCTCAGCACTCGAATATACATGGGATCCACATGATATCTTGGTGAGGATATCAGGGTTTTCCTGGGTGTAAGTTGATGTAGAATTCGATCTCCCGGTGGGGAGGTAATCCTAGAACATCTTTGGTAAAGACATCCTCATACTCTGCAACAACTGCTAGGAAATGGATAATCACAACACCTACTACTCAGTGGTTAAGGCTAGACAACTAATTATTGATCGACCATACCCTATTAAGCATAATCACATCATGTGATGCAAGGGTCTCCTTTTCTATAACAGAGGAAAAACACGTCCCATCGCTGCAAACACACCACACTCTTCCCCTAAAGCAGTCAATCTGGGCATGGACCAAAGATAGCCAACCTATACGGAGAATGACATCGTATAACATCGACGCTGCCACCAAGAGGTTCCAAATGAAACTCTCACCTCCAAGGGAAAGAACACATTATCGAAAAAGATGCATTATCATCGAATCTACTCTCGTAGGTGTCTCCAAGCATAAGGGTCAAGTCAACGACTCTACCAGAAATTCAACGTTTCGTACAGGACATGTGGCAATGAAGGAATGACTATCACTAGTGTCTTCAAGTATAGTAACTAAGTTGGAAAAGACACATATCGTATCTCAAATCATCCCTAGATTCCATGGATTGTATGCCTTAACCGAATATATATGTCCCCACCCATGTCCCTGGGCTCCCAAAGCCTGGTGCAGACCTCCTGGGGGTGGTGGTGGGAGTAGATCAAAACATCTACCACCACCTTTAGCTCACCCTGCTCGTCTTCTATGTTTATCTCCTGGAGGGTCTGTCTGCTCCACTATATGCCTCTACCACAGTGGTCCATCCACCACTTCCCTGTCAGCAACCTAAGGGGTTGGATGGTCTCTAGAGAGATTTCCCCCACCATCGCACAATTAAACTCGTCATCCCCCTAGGCTAACTGGATCCATCACGACATCCCTGGGTTGTCCATCCATTGTCCTGGGTCATTCTGTGACGTCTCTCACACCCCAAACCCTGTGAATGACATCGACTCCCTGTTTTTGTAGTATCCAAACCTGTCTACCTATTGTTGATGACCAATAGCTGTCTCTGCTCCACTAAGAATCTCTCAATCACCAAGGCCTGATCGAGTACTCACGACTAATTCAAAATGCATATATGAACAAAACATGTTTAGATGTCCCATCATTGACCTCACTCGATGTTCCAAGATCTGATGTACTAATCCATGCCCATATCCATCAAGTACCTGGTGAGGTTGGTGAACCTTGATGAATAATCAGTTATCATCATACTGCCCTACTAAAGCTAAAGAAGCACCTCGATATGCACTTCTCTCAGCATCTGTAGAGGAAAATACACAATATAGTGTCACTCAAACTCCGTCCATGAAAGAGTCTCATCATCGTGAGTCTGTGTTGTAAAAATCCATTATCATCCCACCCAACCCAATAGAAGGCTCGCACCTAGGATCACCATCTTGTCTACTAGTGTCCAAAGTAGATGGAAAAATCTTGTAATCACCTCAATCCCATCCTCACCCACCTGAGGGTAGGGATTTCATTGAAAAATGAGGGGTCACTATCTCTATAACTCATGGTGTGCGCTCAACATGTTCCATTCATATTTCGGTACTACAAGTACCACATGCTACTCTGCTGCTGGTGGTATAGCAGGTTCACCACCTGAAGGTAACACCTGGGTAACTAGTCCCTGTATCGAAGCCTCATCACTGAGGTGGTCATCCTCGTGATTGTGCTGCTTAATCCTATAGGGTATGAATCAAAGATGCAACCTATTCAAAAAAAAATAAATAAAATTGTCAACTAGTATATTTGGATAGCTGACAACAAGGACATGGTAAACTCACCCCATTCCCAGAGGATGCATGTAACATTATTTTATTTCCCTGAAACTAGTGTTTTCATATATTGAGCCGAAAATTAGGTTAATAGTGTCCAAGTGTATGGATACGTCGGCCTCCCACACCAGCGTTGGAGTCTTTGGCCTGAAATATGAGATCTAAACACATAACATTGTTGCCCCAAACTAAATCTCACAGGCAATTGGTCCAAATGTAGAACCTGTCTCTGATACCACTCTGCAACTACCCGTCCTAGTGGGGCCTGTGCCGTGACTCTCCATGACCCCTCCAATAGGACATGGGCTGGTTAATATCATCGAGTAAGCATATCACTAACATGGGAGGTATTTCTTAAGTACATGTACACTCACACACATCTCCAATACCACAAATGATGAAATGTAAAAATAACATAACGAATAAAATTCATGCATACAACTAAAAAAAACATAGCAGAATGAATGTAATGTACAGAAAAAAAATTGGGCTAGAATACAAGCCCATGAAAAATATGAGTCTGCAAACTACAAATTCCAACATGTAAGCCCAAAGAGGTATTATGACTACTTCTCATATCCATAGGAACACCTCGACTAGTAGGTAACTTAGAAATGGTGGTCTAGTCCTGGTCCACCCTGGAATATGTCAAAAGGTTTCTCATCTTTACATGACACGACATGTACTGGAAGGACCAATGCAAGGGTGAGAATAAAAATACCTAGTAGAGGACCCTGGAAAACTCAAATCAATACAAAATGGAAAGTTACATTAATCTATACATAGTATATGTTTACTGAACATATTACAAGAGAAACACATCTGGATATAATCAAACCCCAACCCATAGTCTAGAGGAAAGTCACACGACCGCATACCCACACTAGGGGTTCAGTTCAATGATTCCATAAAGCACTCATCCAGGAGAGCTCACTCCATGATTCAGATAGATATGATGATGTCCGTCTAAGAAGTACTATTCATTAGGGAATGTCGTGAGTGATGGATACAATTATTCTAGGAGAACACACTCCTGAGGGGAGAAAGATCAAAATACACATATGAGGATCACTACCAAGGCATTGGAGGACACCATGACTCATCCAGATACAACTGGTAAGTATAAGATCAGTGTCCTATAGGATTAGTCATGCCGATACTTGACACTACCTTGGGTCGATAATTGATAGAGGATCTTGCACTAGGCCTCTAGAAGGGAAACCTGAATCTATCTTGAAAAGTCCTACTGAAGGGATCATACTATTGTGGATGTAAATGATACCTGACCTTCAAGGGAACAAGAAAAAATGGGGACTAACCCAAACAAATCTTTTCCATTGAATGGTGGACAAGAGGATCCGTACGTGTACTAAGAAGTACATGGTGTGTAGATGGGTAACACACTGTGTCTTAGGATCACACGTATTTCTTGTGCACCATGGTCCATGTTGCAAGGCTTGTCGTGTAAAAGGAGGTACCCACGACATGTAGGAGAGGAACATGTCATGTTCTACTATCTGAGGAGGACTCCATGTATGCTGACCATGTTCCCATACATAGATTCAACCCGTGTGTCCCAGACCGTGTACCAGTACATGGGGTGGTCCACGTATCCCCTCATGTGTGGCTGTGTGGTGGAGTAAATTCCATTTACTCCACCCCATGTCCGTGTATTTTCAAAAATAAACACTGAGCTTCAGGTAAGGGCCCACATGACGTGTGATGGGAGTCACATGCCATGTGACATAAGTCTGACTCCCAAAAACATAGAAACCACTAAGCCAGTCCCACAAGGAATGTTCTTTGTGATACATGTCATGTTCTTAAAAAATATACATAATCATTGATATTATTTATCATGACTTCAGTGATACTTCTTTCATCGATCTGAGCGACTGATCACCATAAAACTCACAGGCTTAGGGATCCCCTGCATCACAAAGCTGATTCCGTTAGTATCGGGCATCTGATTGGCCATGAAAAACCGTTATAATTCACCAACATGAAAAAAGTTTAAAGAATAAGAACTTCTAAACCATGTCGATTCATCTACCTCTATCGCGGTCGCACCTCCTCAAGGTCACCACGATTCCAGATCTCCGTTATGGGATCATTGTGAAATGAAATGGGAGCGCAACAATTCCTCATTCGTATCCCCATGAATAATGAAAAGAACATGAATAATGTGGGGAATATGGAAGAAGAAACATGTGAAAAAGGGATGAATGAACATCCCTCGATGTTAGTCATGACATTATTCTGCTCTCATTAGAAGGTTTAAATAGGGAAAAATAAAAAAAAATAAAAAAGCTACAAAAAAAATATTAGTAACAAACCTGATAAATTCATCCCACAAGAAAGAAGATGCACGAGTCAACTTCTGCGTGGTTTCATCCGCATCTGTCATTAAATTAAATTAAAGGGGGAGAAAAAACCTTGAAACATAACACCTACCTCTATAAGGGATCGATCACTGATGAAGGGATCACACTGCTATTGTCACCAATATCCTTCAAATCTGTTAGCATAGTGATTCAAAAATTTTATACGGCGTCATTCATTGTTGAGAGTTCTCTCCAAAGATCCAACAATTCTCTAAGGATTCTCTCAATTTTCTGCCAATGAAAAACATTTTATTTACCCATTAAATGGATGGAACGTGTTTCAGCGTTCTATTTTGTTGAGTCGTTGTTGTTACACTACGACATTAATGAGTATGTGTTTCTATTTTAGAGTGATTATGTTGTGTCATTATTTATCTAAATTGATTCCCCATCAATGATCAGCATCAAATATTTCAAAATAAATTAAAATAAACTTTTAAATATATTTTATTTTATTTTATTTTACTTAAAACGTCTTAAAATTATCTTTTTCCCAAGACCAGTGTTAGTCAAGGTTAGGCCCATTCTCATGCAAGGTCATCATTCTGTATGAAATAGTGCACTCATATATTTAATCTGGGAATCTATTTGAAAACTTTCACAACCACGCACACACGCCAACTCACAAAACATAAAAAACATCAAACCTCCATTCTGGGCTCATCGGGCCTCCAAATGATGTGTTGTCTCCACGCTTAGTCTCATAATAATTCCATATAACTTTTAAAAATAATACATGGAATATATAAGACATTACAATGTGAATCCTGACACAAAATTTCTAAAGTACTAACGTCTTGAAGACATGCCCAAACAATTGTAACCCTGCTCGAAATCCCACGCCTGCGCATGACAGAACAACCAGAGGAGAAACAATGTTTGACCTCAAATTGAAAACAGAGGGACAACGATGTATTCCCTCAAATCAGTAACCAGAGGAGCACTGATACATGCCCTCAAATCAATAACTGGAGGGATAGATATGTCTACCCTCAAATCATGATGAGCCTCTTCCCCAGTCTTGATATTCTCAGGGCTATCCCCTAAAGTCATCTCACCTTCCACATGGATTTCACTGGAAGCACCCCCAAAAAAATTATACCAAACATCATCTGTAGGGGGCCTCTAACCAATGAGCAGTCAAAACCACCTCATCACATAGTCTATTTTTGTGCACACTTGACAAATCATGGGTGAGCGGTAATCCCCAATATAAGTTCTCAAGCCACAACACCTCTGAAACCTCATTTTACTGCAACCATGTCACTCAAGTCTGACAGCCTCACCATCCGTGTAACCTGGGACATGCCCAACCTCACAGTCACAATGCCTCATGATGGCTTCCATGACATGAAATCCCATGTTCAGAACCATCCAATGTAATTAGGTCCATTCCCAACCTATGATCATCATCACTCAGTAATACATAGGTAATTCCCAAAAAATCTCAAAGGTTCCAGCATATCCAATATCACACATCCCATATTTATATAGTAAAATGAAATACATTAAATAGAAAAAGAAAACTAAATAGTTGAATTTTTCTAGCCATGTGTTGTCCCATACTATCACTGAGGTCTTGAATGCCTCTAACAAACATAATCATGCTTAACAATTCAAACATAGCAGTTTACCTCACAACAATTCAATTATATCCATTTTGATACACCTAGCCAAAATTCCCCAAATGAGAAGTAGCCTCTAACCTAGACATGCTCAAGAATAACAGAATAAGGGAATACACAACTGTATCTCACAATGCATATGGTCATTTCTATATAATTAAACAAGGGTCCCTCTCAATACCATACATCGCGCTAAAAAGAAAATACCACCATATGACCACAAAAACCCAAAAGAAGGTCTGAAACACCTAACTTAGACTCGTAGATGTAGGCACATATGATATCAATCTATAATGTGAATATGATATTTTTAAATCTATGTTTCTATCAAATATTAGTAATTCTGATTGGATGGAAACTGCAGTGTGTGAGGAAAAGAAACTTGAATGAAAGAGTGTGCGTGGGTTTATCCTTCCCGATGCAATCCCATTTCCACTAATGGATTGAAGAATGAATGTCAGATGATGATTATAGGGTAAGGTACATTCATAGGTATTTTGAAACTGAGCTATTTTGAAATTGGAGAAGAAGAAGAAGTCTTCTGAAATTCGATGCGACACCCACCCATATAAACAAATTCAAATAAAATTATATGGACTGTATTAAGGAATACACACCATGTAGTAGCCTTTCTCAGACTCCAATTTAGGAAGAGGTAGCCACATGGCTTGGATGTACCTCATGATCAACATGTGGCTAAGATTTAGCCGGTACCCAGAAGGAAGATACATGACATGTCAACTAACAATACATTATGTGTAGTAGGAAATTCTTATATGGTCACCAAATAGCATGTACATGGATAACAGACAAATAGTACATTCCTAAACCACAAAAAGAGTGTACTTGGTTGTAAATTTTATGTAATATTTAAATTTATTGAGCTTCCTGTATTTCCCCTATTTTCTGAAAAACATGTCAAAAATTCAATCCAGGTTGGGATTCTGACCCGTTGCAAAAAACAGGGTTCTTACAATGTCCTCGGTAGAATTAGTTAGGTATAATTGGTTTGGGGGTGATTTCCCAAAGAAGACACGTGGAAGGTGAGGAGCCTTTAGGGGATAACATTGAGGCTATTGGATTGGAGGAAGAAGATCGCTGTGATTTGAAGGCAGACATCACTATCCCTCCGGTGCTTATTTGAGCAAAGGCATCATTGCTTCTCTGGTTGTTGTGCCATGGGTAAGCATGGGATTTCGAGCAGGGTTACTATTGTATGGGAGTTTCTTCAGAATGTCAGCACGGGAGACACAAGGTGTTAGGAGACACATTGTGTTGGGTTACATGACTGTGATTCTGATGTTTTTCGAAGCAAGAGATACTCCGTGGTGGTTTCTGAGAACAAGTGAAAGTTATGTTTATTGTGTGCATCTTGTTGTTTTCTTTTCTTATGGATACATTCCTAATTAAACTATTATACTAGGTATGAAACATTGCGTGGTATCCTACATAGATTCATCTCACACCCGACATGAGTCCTTCGAGATGCATATAGAATTTATGGTTTTACGTAAAGGTAAGGGATCAGCATCGGGAGATGGATCATAGTGTTGTTTGGCCTAGAGATGGTATGGAACATGAGGTCATGCTTAGCTAGAGTTTAATTTATTTTCCTTTGTTTCAGGTATCAACATGCTTACTTTATTTTGTATATACAGTTGGTTATCCATTGGCACCCTTTTTATATTGAAATTTGTTACTTTCTATGGATGCATACATGGTTGGTTTAGTAGTTTCTACAAGTTTCGTTCCACATGTTGTTTTTTTACATTCTACAACACTTGTTTAAATAATGCTTCTGCTATTTTATCTACTATTGATTGTGCTTCTACTATGCGGGTCTGGTTCAAGTGTGCTAAGTCATTTATTTCCACTGCATGTTTTATTATTATATCTGGACCAGTACCTTATTTTCCTCGAATATGTTATAACCTCCCTAAAACAAACTATTACACACTAACTGCTAGTCGAAAACCTTTGGCGTTCGGGGAGGTGTACACACGGTAGTAACACCTGAACCATTTAGCATTGTTTGGGTGGATGATCGGGTGTGGGATGTTACAAGAAAATTTCGATCTTGTAGAATTACTTTATTCTTGGTTATAATATCAAAATAATTCTTTAAATAGATAGATAAATCATTGAAATTTTACTTCGACCCCTAAAATATAGACATTAGATTTTGGTTATCAATTAACGCTGCCCTAATTGATGGAATCTCAAAAGTTTTTTTTTGAAAGATGGTGGTTGAGTAATTTTTTATTACTATAATAGTTATTTCTATGATTGTGGGATTGGGGTCGGGTTCTAATATTACTACTGTAAATATGGATTATTAAAAAAAGGGGTTTGGGCATGGTTTTGTTGTCATTTTAATCCATTATGTGATTTTCCTTCTCTATATTATTAATTCTATGGATATTTCCTCTTCCGGAATGTAGCTACACCACTCCCCATACTCTCTATCTCAAAACATTTATCAATGTAATGATTCTGTGATGAACATAATCCACATTACTTTAGTTGATATGGTTTCTCACATACAATATTTACAAAACTCTATCTCACTAGGCTAGTGAATTATTCAATTATAGTATCATGGAATGGTGATGAGTTAGAATGTCTTACCTCATTAAATGCTCACATACTAGTTCCTCTTATTACAAATTATTGTGAATTCTATACTATTTTATCAATGGGATTCCTAGATTTTGACGGTGATTTTTCAATCAAATATCTACTTCATGATGAATTAAATAACCTCCTATCATTGTCTAGATTACCCTGGTAGAAGATGACTAGGATGTGGGGATCTTCCACTTTCTGATATTGGCTGGTTGCACAAATCTTCTTGAAATGTTCCTATTATTCATAAATTATCTCAATAGTATATTTATAAATGGCATATATCTCCTTCATAATTATTTTTCTCCATGAGGTTGGGAAGAACCATTGAATGATAAATTGAATGAAGTAATCCTAGTCATGGATCTCTATAGGTTTTTTGCTATAAAAACAATCCTTAGCTTCTCCTTTACGTGAAATGGATAATTTCCTCCACATTACATTCTCCTCATATACATGTATTGACCGAAATCATCAACTAAAAATCTAATTTCGAGAATGTGTCAGTTGGGGTCCTATTCTTCATGACCACTGTATTTTAGTATCATATGAATCACATTGACATGTAATTCAAAACTAATTTTCTGTCTATTCATGGTTACTCGATTTTCTTAGTTGAAAAAATGAAGTTTACAAGGCTTCATAAGTTTTTTTGTAGATTAATTTCCATGTGTTGAGGCTCGCGATAAACACTAGTGGTTTACATCAATCATCTAAATTTATTTCGTCATTTTTTTTTGATTATTAAGACACATAGGCCTAACTAATAATGTTCTTTATATCTAAGTGTTAAAATCAACTAATTCTTTATTAGAGGTCCTAGTACTAAAAATTTTATGTTATATATTTCCTATAATCATTGGAATTGTTGGAAGATTTGACACACACTAGCCGTGTGGTGTGTAAAAAGAAATTTGTTTTTCAATTGGGACGTAGTATTAGTAAAAACAAATTTTTATCTCTAGGGAGTCGTGTTTTATTCTACCTATCATGATTGATAAATTAAACAAATGAAAAATATTTTCAATGACTATAAGTTAAAATAAATTGGATTTGAAAAATTATAGATAAGAGAAAAGTGATTGGATTTATGATAGGTTTACCCCTTTTGTAATTTTATCATGGTCATTTAAAAAACGAATCTATTTTTATCAAATGTTTAATTGGATGGAGTAAAAATCACTTATCTTTTGTTATCCTTTGATTATGATTTATCGATATGTTAATGACGTAATGGGAATTATTTAATTTACCAATGAGATATGAAATATCATACTGAAATTCACAAAATACTCAAATCAGGCCATCATTCTTTTCTAATATGTTTTCTAATCACTAAATCACTCAACAAATTGATTTTTGATCAACCAATCGGTATGATCCAAAACCACGCAGAAGGAGGATAAAACCATAAATAAAGAAATTTAAAATATGAGGTTGAAATAAAACACAACTGTATTTTATTTAAATTCAATGATTATGTAATTGAAAACAATACAATAAATATGAAAATAATTTTGAATTTGATTAGACCTAAAACACATGTCCCACTTATGGGTCCCCTTCTCTTAACCCTAATGTAAGGTCTTATACCCCACTATTGAGGAGGGAATCATTGATGTAGATAAAGTGATGAACATAATAAATATGAAAGGAAAGTTTATGGGAGAAGATAAAATGGTAGTGGAATCATCCCCTGCTACTCTATTGACCTGTGGCTCCTCCTTTGTCATGTGAAAATCTTCTAATGGGTTCTCCTCTTATCTCCCCATTCTCAAAAGTCAAAAATTCATTATTATTTTTCCACATCATCCTTTATTTAAAAAGTTATCATCATTTTCTCATCCTTCTTATTGCTCTATATCGTCTTACATATTGGGTCATTTAAATTTTGAAATGATGGTAATAATCCCCATAGATGTCACACAATAATCGTATCTCATATGTAAACACATGAACATATCATGTGTTCATAAATGGGTTCATCTGTGGATGGTGATTTTGGCATGGAAATCATAGAGGATGGATTTGAAAGACACTTTCTATTTCATGGAATCATTCATGGGCTTGTAATATAATTACACGGAACATGATGTTTGTGGATATTGTGGAATAATTGGATGTGGACTATTGTAGTGACTAGTGGGGAAGAAGTAAGACATCTTCATCATCCCAAATATGCACTAGTTGGATGAACATAAGAATAAAATTCATGGAGTTAAAATGATTAAATGGTATTGATTCATTGTGACCTGGGGTGGATATAGTGGTGATAGAATGATTTTAGACTTTACAGGGGGCGTAGATGGGGATTCTGGCTGGTGTAGAGGTGGTAAGACAGTGTTCGGTGGCATAGCTGTTGTAGTGCATGGTAGAGGATTATGTATAAGGTGTGGGGTAAAATATATATGAATAATGACACATTATTTTCTGAAAAAATTAATAGTATCCAGGTATAAACATCCTCCCATATCGAATCAGTGAAGAAGATCATGAGAGCTTATAAGCTAAATCATAGATCAATCCAGCTAGTGAAGTCAGACTTGATCTGATGGTATTCTACAACCACAGTTGTAAAATGCCATCCCTGGTGAATCCTTCCTCCCACTACTAGATGGAGTCTCCATGTACTCTAGTTTTTTCACCTTGTACTAGATATGAACATACCAGATTGATCCCCTATAGGCTATATGTGCATAGTCTTGATTCCCCTCTACACCAATACAACAAGGATGCTTTTTTATATAGTCTAGTATGGATGACTGACTCCCCCTGATCCAACTATGTGGCATTCCCCCTTATGTTGAGGCTTTCCAGTTGGTATTATTATTTTTTAATTTAAACACATCAGGTAATAACACCAAGTTAAAAAATAGAAGAAAAAAATTACAAAATTCAAATTTAAATATTTCTATTCCATTCCACCCCATTTAAATCCTAAACATTTAATTTCCCGTTATTTTTTAAAAATTGAAAAAATGGTTAATTTAATGAAGAACATTGAAAATCTAGTGAAATAATTAACAAAATTGTAGAAATATATAAGTGTGTTTTATTGATAATATAATATTTATGATAATTATTCATCACTTGTGTTATCCTCTGTGGATTTGAATAGTTCATGTGTACCAACAGAATCAATTTAACAATGTATTCAAAGGATATTCTAAATTTTTAATAGAAATAAACCTAATTTTATAAGACCTAGAGTGAAAAATATTTTGAATATTCCAAATTAAGGATCATGGTTTATGATTATTAATGATAACATTGGTGAAATTCAAAACACGTAAAATAAGAAAAGGATAGTTTATTAAGAAAAATTCAGGAGAAAAAGATGATAAAGTATGTAAAGTTTAATTCCTTATATTTAAAAATTTTAATGGGGAACCAAGATAAAATAAATAATTTAAATAGGAGTTGTATCATGTTGTGATAAGGAGGGAATAGAGAAACTAGTTTCTATGGAAAACTGAAGAGATTATTAGACATGGTTATAGGAAAAATAGTTTTCCCTTAGGTACCATTAATAGTTCAATATCTTAAATGTGGGAAACATGGTCTTTTCCATTCTAATGAAATAATATATCGGATAATAAGAATGATATGGGTAAAAAATTTATATGGACATGGAAAGAAGGTAATGCATATATAATGACAACTTAAATGGTATGTTCTAGAATTTATATGGATTAAATGATACTGACTATCCACATTATAATTGCATGTGTTTTAATTGACACATATTCAACCAACTCCAAAGTAACTAATTTTCTAAAAAGAAAATCAAATCACCACCCTGATGATTATGTATTGAATTATTAAAACAATTATTATGGTACAAATATTAATTTCAATGTATATAAAATTTTTTTAATTTTTTTTATAGAAATTCGCTTCCTAAAAATCATGTAATCATTCTTTTTTCCATATAATATGTAACATTAGGCATGGATTCGATCTATTGATAGTGATAATTGGAAAATAAATTTACTTCCACATCAAAAAATCATCACATTATCACCTATTAATGTGATTATAATAGAAAAATACCAATAGACATTTACTCCCATTACGTTGTTGTGTTTAACACAAAACGTTACAGAAAAACATGATAATAGTTATATTATTTTATTGATGTAAAAGATGAATTGACTATTCAATTCCAAAAGTGTGATTTTGAAACCTAATTATAAATTTAAAATCAGTTTTATAAACAATATTATATACACCTTTAACAATTCCAATAGTAAAGAATAATTAATATTTCAAGGATGAAATTTACTTAATGGTGGAGGATGTGACCACCTGAGAATTCAGTAAGTATTTTCTTTAAGTAAATATCCAATTCAATAACTCTCTTCAAATGAAACACATATATAAAATGATCTACTATATATTAGTTGAATATTTTAAAAAATGTAATGATGAAAAAATTATAGTAAATGAATAACTTATGATCAATTGGAAATACCTTAAAAATACATTAAGAACAACACATATTTTTAAAGGAAAATTTATTAATTAATGATATTTCTATTTATAGATATTAATTTTCTATAAATGTTATATTTATAAATTTTAAAATTTATATTATGAAAAATAATTTTTTAAATTATTCAGTAAAAAAAATTTATAAGATAAACTTTTGTGATTTTTCTGATATAATTGATTTTTTGTGAATTGTATAAATTATAATTTTTACCAAAATTAATATTTTTAGATTTATCAATATATAGAAAATACCTAGTTATTTCTAGAACAATTAAATTTATTAATGATTTATTTATGGAGTTAAAATATATAATTTAAAATATCCTTTTTAACTTTGTAACCCTATATTCACCATTTTTGGATATAAGTAACTTTTCATTCCAATTTAAAACATTGTTTAGTTTTTTCACTTGATTTATATTTTAAATGGTAATATTATTATTTTTAATTTAGTGGAAACCAAATAACTCATATTAGACTAATAATAAAATAATTTTTAACATGAAATTCAGTGAAATTAACAAATTTATATTACAAATAAATATTAGTCTTATAAACATATTTTTTAAAATAATATTTTTAAAGGGTTTAGTGTGCTAATAATAAAAATAATATTTCAAAACACTAGAAATTTTATTTTGAAAATATTTTTTATATTTTAGATTAAAATTTTATTATTATATAGTATGTAAAATTTCATTTTCTTAGAATATGATTATGATACGAAGGAAAATATTAGTTTTTTTATAAAACATTTATTTATCAAAAAATGATTTTTTTTAAATATTATGTTTTTCAAATTAGTTGTATCTATTTTAAATTAAAAATATATTATTATGTATAAAAATATTAAAAATTTAACTAACACAGATTTAATTAGTAATCTTTGTAATATATGATTAAGAGCAATTAATGATTAAAACTACTTTCTCTCCCAAAATAGGTTTTCAAAACCTTATATGTTTTAATTTAAAAGATAATTTTGTGTTATATAGAATTTTTTTTCATTAAATGGAATCGAAATTTGGTTTCATAATATCTATGTAAGGTAATAAGGGTCCAAAAATATGTTTAGTTATTAAATAATTATCATGATTAAATTTTAATAAGTATTATTAAGTATAATAATGGGAAATCATTCCTGACCTTAATTATTCTAAATCAATTTGAAACACAGTGAATCAATAATACATTTTATAAGTTTTAATGTCTTGTATATAATTGTTAGACTAATATCCAGGCCTAACCTACATAACCTTAATGAAATTCCATTCGTAACTCTTACTTTACAATATTCCCCAACAATTCATCTCTATTTTTCCAATATAAAAGGATCTAACATAAATCCATTTCCAAGACACATCCCTACTAAAAAATTATATTTAATATCTTTATAGTTTAATTATAATTGAAATGTTTCGACTCGAGTGCCACATTCTAGTTCCAAGAGTCAGTTCTCTACGTGACCTTACGTACACCTACCCATATTCCAAAGGCTACTGACTAGTAGTGATGGTCCATTATACAACATGGAGAAACTAAAAAATATTTATAAATGAATAAAAATAGATAAAAATAAATAAACAGTATCCAAATTATTATCATCACAACTATAATAATACCAGTATCACAACATGAACAAGACACGAATATAATATCCAACCCAAAACAATATATATATCATGTGATATATATATCGACTATTTAAGAAACTGAAAAATAATGACACACTAACAATGCCTCATGTGGTTACCAATTTAACATATAGTTTCTTCATTAATTACCAATCCCAACTCATTTTCTATCATAGTTATCTTTCTCGTATCTCATCCTGCAAACATGATGTCTTTTCTAGTAGAGATTAGGAAGCCCGAGTTGGGTGTGCATAAACTCTGTAGACCACCACTAACAGTGTCTATAACAATATCAATTCTATAAATTTGTATTCCATTTTATAAAGAATAACGTAAAATAATGTTAACATATATCACATTTCAATATTAATTAATTAAGTATATAAATTTCTAATGTTCACAGTGACACTCGAACCATCAAAACTTACATTGGATCTTGTAGGACTCTTATCCATATCACATAGGGAATATAAATTCATTATAAAATTTTCTTTTATCAATCATTTAGTTCCATTTTATATCACGTCTACTTCAAATCATAGTATAATGATGCAATTTGGGCCTAGACCTTCATGTGTAGCACCACATCGTATTATGATTCACCAGTCTAACTCACACACCCCATTGTTATCACAAATAGAATGTTTAAGCATCTATCCATGTCCCACAAAATTATTTATCACATATATGATTTTTAAGTATCAGTCCATGGACCCCACTTGTAGTTATCACATATATGCTATGAAATCATCAGTCTTTGTCCCATAATTGATACCACATATATCATGAAAATATAATATATAACATATTTCTTATACAAAATGGTTATTCAGCATTAAACATCATATCATTAATTCACATCAATGTTTCTCATTTCAATAATCAATTCAATCACGATTCGTTAACTTAATCACATTGATAAAAAAATCAACACTAAACTTTTTATAAAAATTTATTCATAAAAACCATTAACCTTTTAAGGTTAATCTGACCCTAAATTAATTATCATTCATCAATTAAATCATAAACAGATTCTCTACCAATTTCAAAATAATTTTAGTCCCTCAATTCCATAATCATGATAATTAATTAACCAATTAACTAATTTAATTAATAAATTACTTTTGTGATATGAAAATTCTAATTTCACAATTATGTACATGTAATTAATATCATGACTTTGGGAATTGATGATCAGGCCACCAAAATCAATAGAGTTGATGGAAACTCTCCAAAGGAAATCCCAAAATTTATGTCGAGTGATCAATTTCCTGAATGTATATGATATTTAGAAGAAAAAATGAGAAACAAGATCAAACGAATTATGATCCCTGAGAACCTAGATCTAACCCTTTCAAAAAAAGGATAATCATCATTCTAAAGGTTGATATAAATACAGTTGAAGGTGAGTAAAAAATTTTTAGAAAATATTTAATAGTGAAAGAGGAGATGATCTTCGGATCAGATATTTGATTCACCATGAATAATGTACATGGATACTTGGAATACTCTCCAGGACCTCTAAAAGTGAAGCATAATATCTTTAGTAGAGTGGGGGAAGAATTATGATGAATTTCTAGAGGTTATGAATTTAAAAATAAAATATTTAAGGGAATAAATTATGTACCCACAGTCTCTAGGGGTGGGGCACATGGTATGTCAAATTGTGTGCCCTAACCATGAACCTCATCATAGGGGTTCACATTTTCTATTAAGAGGATTAATGGTTTGACAAACCATACCCCCTCCCTATATCTATGATTATATAGTTATTTAGTGGATAACATCGTGAATTGGGAAAACTGTGTGCCAATTGGGCACTTCCCCTTATTCTTCTATAATTCTCAATTTTCACCTGAAACACAAAGAAAAAAACCCACCTAAATATATATAAAAAGTGAAAAAATAATACCTGTAAATAAGAATGAGACATATCTAGATAAAGAGGACATATAAAAATCTCCACACATTATAGAATCTCTAATCTGATCTATACTATCAATAATTTATAATAATATTAGATAAAAATATCATAAATCTAAACCCACTTATCTTATTATATCATTAAAATTTCCTACTAAACATATCAATTTTTATTAGGGTATTTCTCTACAACACATTATCATAGTAATATATAACACGTGTCAGATACTTCTGAAATAATCCATCTACCTAAATCTCATCATAATCAACATATATCACATCATAATGTATTGGGTGGTACCATAGAATATTAAAGACTTGTATATAATCATACATTTCATTAAACCTCTATAGAAGATCCAATCAGGATGTCACTAGACTAATGCTCTCCTAAACCATGAATTATCCAAAAAAACATTGAGAAATAATTTCATACCTCTGAATCCCATGGAGACACAATATAAGAGACACCCAAAGGAACACATATCCACACAATCTAAACTCAATGGGACATCCAAATTTATTTAAATATTAATTCGTAATACTATGAGTAATATCCATATAGATCGAAACCATTTGAACATACTCTGATGTGTCATTCATGATACTCGGTCCAAACAACTAAGACTCACATACCTCCATCCAACATAGTTTCTATCCACTTGGTATAACATAGAGACAATCATATGGTAACAAATTAATATTTTTTTGATAACTATTCTTATTGTAAAACTAAATTACTATTGTGATTTTCTCCTAAGATCCACTAAGGTGTTCAACACATTCCCATAGAATATTCTTCAAAATCTACATTGTACATACCGACTACCCATTGGTCTGTGGTTGGAAAGATATACCCAAAATTACATGTCTACCATGTACCTTATGTAAACCCTTCAAAAATAAAAAAGTAAAACTTGATTCATTGCCTAAAACTATACTCTATAGAAACCCATGAAGATGGAATATCTCACGAATGTACTTGTCTCCAAACTGGACGACTAAAAAATTCACTCATTTAAGAAATATATGTGCTAATTTCAAAAGCTGATTCCAAATCCCTCAAATATTACCACTCCACCAAGGTTTCCTTAGGATACCCACACACAATATATGTTAATGTCATACCATTTTAATTCTAGAATAGGAAATGGCTATAGCAAATGACATGGTTGTTGATGCTCATATTTTATCATTTGGTAGGTGTAACATTATGTTATTAACCATTCAATTTAAATCTTCATGACAAGACACTAATATTTTTGTGGTATATTTTGGTCAAAAATAGATGCTTCACCCACATTGAGGCCTGAAATTCACTCATCACCTCCTCTCAAATACTCATAGGCATAACCACATGGTTTCTAAAAAACATGATCTCATCATCATATATGATCCAATATAATAGTGTATCCCCATATTCAAGTACTTACCTAAAAAAATACATTCCAAATCATGATACTGGATCTCCCGGATCCATCAAAAAAGTTTGGAGCCCACTGATACTAATAAGCGGGTCAGTTTTCTTGTCCCTTCTGATCCATAGCATGCATATCAACCAACAAATTTGTCATATTCCACTCATAAATAGACTCCAAAACATCATGAGACTTAGTTTTCCAGATCATGGAATTAGAAATAGGGTTTACATTCTCAAGTGTGTATTCTATGTCAAATTCAAAATAATGCGTATACTAAACACACATCCACTACCAAATATCCAATTTTCTCTGTGAAAAGATTTAAATTTTTCGCTTATGATTGGTGTGCATATTAATCATTTCACCCAAAAGATAATACCTCCAACATGGGAAGGTATAAAACACTAAAACTAATTATATTTCTTTCATTGGATATTTCTATTCATGTGGACTAAATTTTCATGACCCATATTCCACTACCAAATCACCCTATATCAACACTGTTCTATTTCTTACCTCAGATGCATCACAAAAAATAGTATAATCTACCCATGGACCAACTAGTATCATGATTTGAGAGGTATATAAATTCGTTTTTAGGTCGTGGAATTAAATACCCCATGATCTAAACCCTTCATGTTGAACTCTCTTATTGGTCAAGTCTGAATGTGTTTCTTCTACATGGGAGATGTTCTATATAATCCTTCAATTTCACCTTGATAAAATGATAAAGCTATAGATATTAAAAAAATTATTATTATTATCCTATGGAATGAATGAATGATCATTATCTTGGTCCAATTACACACCTTCTTCCATTATTGTGTGACCTTAGGAATGTAAATGTTGAATCCATAATTTACACATAGATAACATGGTGTATAGACAATGCTCTCTCATTTTACTCAATATGATGTCAAGGTTTCGAACATGATCATATTGAGTATTTTAGTACATCAAAATGTCATCAATAATAACAATAAAAATATAATCTATGTATAGGTGGATGATTCAGTTCATCAAGCCCATAAAACATTATGAGAGTTTGTTAGCTTAAATGACATCACTACAAACTAATATAGTCTATTCCAAATTATGAAATATATCAATGGTATATTAAAAGGGTGAAATGTAAAAATAAGATACACTGACATCAATTCAATCGTGGATTACAAGAAATCTCTAGTCAACATGTTAAAAAGATCATTGATATGTGGGAGAGGATATCAGTTCTTTAAATTCATCTAGTTCCACATACGGCAATCAATGGATAATTGAATGGTTCTATTATCCTTATTATAAAACAAAACTAAATAACACAAATGGGACATAATCAAATAGAAAAATACCTTATACATCAACTCTTCTAGTTCAGTCTTATGATATTGAAGCATTTTTGGTGACATTCTAAAAGATGAATGTAAACTATATCAGCTCAAAGCATGAGCTCTATCATAAAATCCACACCCCACTCTGGTGGAATCATTGAAAAGTCATCATGAACCACATCACAGAACAGGTATACTATGGTCGAAAATACATAATTATTTATACCCACATCATCCACAAAATTTCTTGCATCCTGAGATATGAGATCCCTTAGTCACTGATGATTTTTCCTTCTATGACAAGCCTTGATATCCAATTCTCCATGATGAACATAATTATCACCTTGAGGGGATGTAATAGTCCCCCACATTTGGTAACAATCTATGTAGGTTATGTATTTTTAATAAATAGTTTATTCCAAAATTAATATCAACTATTCAAAATTCAAGGATGTAATGATCCCATAGAAAACAATACTCTCCAACTATGAGAGAATACCATTTTCAAAAAGCAGATGTCTCTCTATGATACTCTTAATAATATACCGATCATCATAACTGCACTCACAAACTCCACTATAAGGCACAAACCATTCACATGTTATGAAGTTATAAAATAATGAGAGAAACTATTATTAAATATTTTCCTAGAAAGAATATATAATATAATAATAGCACGTCTGAATGATGATGGTGCACCCTTTCCAACCAAAAGTGTTGGATGAACAACTTGAAACTATCTTATCCATGATCCCTTTTCTTTACTCGGAGTACCTAGAGTTTTACTACTATTCTAGTATGGGATATCTTGACCATATTCATATATTTATCTTCCTCAACCACCATGACTAGTATAAATCCAACTAACAGACTGATATGATATAGAATACCCCCTCCCAACACTCCGATTGTACCTTGCTCATCCAACATTACCTACCTATCTTGGGTTTCTGCTGAACCACTATAGATTCACCATCTTGATCCAAACCAAACAACATAACAGTGGTTAGGGTTACCATCTATGAATGTGACCTAACCTATCACACCAGTGCAAGATCACCAGGGTAAGGTTTAAAGTAATTAAACCCTCAACATGGAAACAACCATCATCAATTCATGGGTCGTAGTCTTGAGCAGAATGAAGTTCCAGTCAAGCCAAAGAAGGTCCCATAGGTATACTCTTATGCTGAGAAGCTCAATGTAGGGGGCCAAGCATGACCTCTCAGAATCATTTTGTACTGCTGGGAGAATAACAGAGCATTAACAACGAGGAAGAAATATGGGGGATAACGGATAAGACAGTCTAGTTGAAACAGAAACATCCCAAGAGGAAATGGTTGAGACTTCGGACCATGATGAGTCCAAGGAACTTGCCTTAGAGGAGGAATACTTTAGATCCTCTATACGGAAGGGGAAAAACAAAACCATGGATTTATATGGCTTCATTTCAAAAAATCAAAGGGTGTGTAGAAGGAAGGATTACACCAACCTCTATAGTCATCACATTACAAGATCGATGTGCAGGGGAATGTTGTCACCGAAGGATTCTACAAAGGTTGTCACCTCAACCCAGAACATGACCAAAGACCCTAGCCAATAGGAGGTGACTATCAACTCCAAGGGCCTGGTTAGAGCAGGATGTGAGGCCGTTTCTCCTGTTCCTCCCATAGGTGTGAAGTTGGGTGATAAGGGGCAGCAACATGAAGAAGGTTACAAAGCTGATTCTCAGTGACATATGGACTCAGTGCTGGAACATAGGGATTTAATCTTGAATTAAGATGAAGAAATGGTTGAAGATGCTTTAGATATAACAGAACTGAAGAATATGAGACCAATTCAGATGGCCACTACAAAAAAGCAAGGAGAGTGGGCTGATAAGCAGGTTCACATCCTGTGTAGAGGTCTCAACATGGGGAAGATTATCATAGAGGAATACAAGAAATATTAGGACAACTTGGCACTTTAATTCAAGGGTACCTTGAAAGATCCCCCTGACACTTAGGTGAATTCTATTCCATGGATTTTTTAAGGAAAATGTTTCCAAACAACTCACTCTTTTCATTGGAAAATATGTCGTGTCCTTTGGTACTGAAACTATTAAGCTGTGAGGGTTCCCACTTTCCCCTTAAAAGTTCTTGTGTGTGTTTTTAATAAAAAAATTAACATTGGATGGATGTCCACTATTTTTTCACAATTTTTCATAACATTTTCATAGAAACGCTTCCTACTAAAAGAATATGTACCACTAGGTCATCCATAAGAAACAACATGTTATTCACTAGAATCATTTTTCAAGTTTTCCAATGATATGCGAGCCTAATTCACCACATATGAAAGTATACTTATCTTACAGATTTTATCATAGGAATTAATAACAGATATAATCCCATCATAAAACCATTTCACTAAAATATCATCATGTCCCTCCAACATTTGAATAAAGCACATGAAATCAATAAAAAGACTATCACTGTCTACTACAGATATGCTCCCCTAGTTTGACCTCATAACCTCTGCTTCATTCTCTTTCATGATCACCCCAACAATAAAATTCACCAATTAATTTCTCCAAAAATTCCTTCAACACCATGTTTTACAATCGTACATCCCAAGTCTCAATGTCCCACCAATTTTTTTCTTGACCTTGTAACATGATAAAATTTAGTATGACACTCTTATTAGGAGGATTCTCTTTGACTTTATAAACAATTTGAATAGATTCAATCCAACACACGGATACCTCTGGTCCACCCTCTCCATTTTTTGATCAAAGGTTCATGCAAGTGGAACTACCATGTCATGTTTTAAATGAACATAACAACGCACCCTAGGCCTCATTCCATAAACTGCATAAACTGAGAAAATTCATCACTGAAATTCTTTTTGGATTCCTCACACAAAACTGTCATATCACCATGTTCTAGTAATAGAGGTTCATTTTTATCCATTCCCTCCTACTATCTTATCAATAAGAATCATCATGGAGGCATATAACAAAAATGTAAAACTCATTTCAGAGGACACATTACAAAAATTAACACAATAATGTAAGAGGGTTTCATAAATAGCCATTAAATATCATCTTCCCATACCTCACCACATGGGTAAAACTGATGTCATATCACTACCCTCAGCCATACCTCATCCATGTTTTGGATAGAATAGAGGAATAATTTTAATAATTCAGGTATCTTATTATAAAACCATTTATCCATTTCATATTGTCACATTTTTCATTATTTAAAAATTTTCAATATCATATATGGAAATAATAACATTTAAATTAGACTAATATGAAAAGTAGTTTCACTTAAATAACTCACTAAAAACTTGAATTTCCAAAAATACATAAAATTATTCATGTCACATAAAAAACATCACCACCTAGAATGATTTTTGTGCGAAAATCCCTCATTCTATAATAGAAAACATTTAAAATATCAATAAACAATTGCATCTTAGAGAAACTCTATCACTCAAGTTGAAATAATATCAAACTATAAATGAAAACATTACTAATATCAATACCACCATGGGTTCTTGAGATTTATCCCACACATGTCTTAGACACTCCAATGACTGAGCTTGTGACCAAGGTCTGACTCTTCCTAGTCCCATTCCTTCCATTACCAAATATTATGATAATATAATATAAAATAATCCACCTCTGATTCCAATTTGTAATATCGCCACCCAGGTGCCAAATGTTGGTGCCCTGATCTGCTTCACTGCATGACCTCATACGTTCCTCCTTGTACACTAGATGATTCTTAATATAATTATAGGTCAATTATTCAACATTGAGAGACTATAAAATCATTATCAAAGAAAAACATTAGTAGAAACCAAATAAACAATAACCAAATAATAACAACCACAACAAGAATAATACTAGTATTACTTGATAACCAAAGAAAGAATAAAATATTTAAAACCAAACATTAGATATGTCATTCAATATATGTTTCAAGTGTATAAATAAAACCCAAAAAAAATTACACACTTAAAACTCGACATGTGGGTCCCGAAATTACATCTAGTACCCTCATTCACGCTCCATACCAACACATCCATCTAACATAGGGATTTCTCCCTTATCATTTACAAAATTAATATGATGTCCATTTGGGTACTGATTAAGAAGAATATGTTGGGAGTGAGTAAAACTCAGTAGGCCACCACCAATGGTGTCTAAATAACATCCATTCTATAAAAGTATATGAAGATGTATAAATAATAAATTATAATACACTAAACATGTGTCATATTTCATTATTATTTAATTAAACACTTAAATATACCTAGGTTGGGATTAAATACATACAATTAATACCTAATTCATCACATGCTAGAGTCTAAAACATATCACATAGGTATTCACAATTCATTACAACATGGGAATGCATTAATCATAGAATTCCAAATCATATTATGGCTTCTTGGAATCGTAGTATAATGACAAAATTTTGGGTCAAGAACATCATGTCCAGCACCCGATGTTCTTTCGATGCATTATTCTGTGTCGCACAGCTCATTGTAATCACATATGATCTTTTAAAGAATCAATATGATTGTAACACTCTTATTTATCACATATAGACTTGTGTAGAATCATTCTGTGTCCCTCACCTATTATCATATCTTCCAAAAATATGTGATTTATCACATATTTTATATACATAAATGTAAAAAATCATTAACCATATTATCAATCATTCACATCAATGATTCACATTTCAATTACCAATTAAAACAAGTTTCATCACATTAATCACATGTAATTAGATGATAAAATCATGATTAATCAATTTATCAATATTTATCCATAAAAACCATTAACAAATTAAGTTTATTCGAAATAACCCTTAATTATACTTAATAAATGAATTAATAAACACACTCATCACCCAATTTCATAGTCCCATTACTTGACTAATTTTACAATTCCATTATTCAAAAATTCCCAAATAAAATTATTTATTTAATTCAATTTTTGATGAAATTTCCAATCATTGGAATTTTGGTGTTTTTAGTAGACCATGTAATTAAAATCAAGACTTTTGAAATTTATGATTATACTCCCTACCTTAATATTTTTGATGTAATCTCACCATTTATAATCCTTAATTTACTGTGGAATGATCAATATCATGATTGAAGACTAGATTTAGAATCAAAACCATGAACTAATATTGAGAAGATTATGATCCTTGACATCATATATCTGACCCTTTCCAACAGGGGAAATCATCCATCCAATAGATGAGAGTAATATGAGATAGAGGGAGGAAACTGATTTAGTAGAGATTACAAACCGGAATAGGTTCATATCCAATTAGAAGATATTCAATTCAATAAGAATAGGGTTTTGGGAGCCTTGGAATCCTATATGTGAACTCTCAAAATTGAGGAGAAATTCATATATTGATATAGGGGTGAATGAAGGTTAATTCTATAGGGATCAATAATTTTAAAATAATTTATTTCTGGAAATTAATTCTTCTTGTATGGTTTCCTGGGTTATGGCACATTATTTCCCAAAATGAGTTCCCTAACCATTCCACTCCTCTTAGAATTTCCATATTTATACTAAGAGTGAGTAGGGTTTTACAATTTTTGTGTCAACTTTAAAATCCACTTCTATTTAAGGATACATGTTTTGTGTGTGGGTGTTGGAGTATGTAGTTTGAAAAATATGTTCCATCTAGGAACTAACCGTTATTCTTAAAAAATTATCTATTTTCACTTAAAAAACCATTAAAAAATCAACAAAAAAATATATCAAAACAAGGGTAATATAGTACTGTAAATTATCACGTGAAATCTTAATAAAAGGTAGGAATCATATAGTTTTAGATACCCACATAACATTTTTCATCCGCCGACTTCAAAATGTGTATCATGTCGGTCATTTCTAAAAACATATCCTGAAAAGTAAAAAATTATCAACATAACTACAAATTAACCTTTAACAGTCTTCCATATTTCCTTCTCATACACCTCCTCCAAAACTAGTATAACACTATTTATAAAATGACATCAGTATAATTCCTAAAATGAAATTTTATTATATTTATGGTATTATCATTATCTATTCCACTATAAAACAATCTAAAAAATTAAAATGTTTCTCATGTGTGTGGGTGAACTACCATCTCCATGAAGGAAAAGTTTAATTTTTATCATAAACATTCATGGATGGTTTTATTTATGTGTTTAATGAGAGATATTTTATATTTGTATGATTTTAATTATGGTTATATATTTTATTCAATCTATATATGTCATTCAGAAATAATGGATCATTGGGATACTAACCACCTAAAATGAATAAACCATTAAGAAAAAATGATTTATTTATAAGTGAAAACATCATTTTTCATTTAAATTTTTCTTATAAATATTACAAAATATAAATTTTGATTATAAAAGTATATGGATATAAACTAGTTTTTGATATTTTGGATTGAGATAATAAATTTTTTATATAGTTGTTTAAATTGAATCCATGAAAATAAAAGGTAATGGTATGGAAAATTGGTGAAACAAATACTTTTAATTGAGATATATAGTTTGGTTTTAACAATGAATTTAAATGGTTCCCTGTATTCAATGATCTCTAATTTTTCATATTATGTCTTTTTTTATATATATGGGGACAATGCATTTAAAATTCAAATCCTCTTCATTCAATGATTTACATTTCCATAAAATTATAATATAGTTTCCTATGATTTTATGTTTTAACATAGATGGATAATTATTTCATTTCCATGATCTCACATACCAAATTCCACCATCATTATATAGAGATTAAAATATGTATCAATTCATGTGATCATTATACTTTACTTTTTAATGGAAATATGCGTTAGACACTTTTATGATATGGATACCATTTTCTTCTTCATCTCAAACAAGTTATATCTTCCATGATTCTCTATTATATGAATGAAACAACAAGTGATTTTATGAATTTAAATTTTTTGGAGTTTTAATTTCATTTCAATTGAACTAGTTTTTGTGGTTATTTAAGTCATACCAATTCAAGACTAATGTGAAACCCATTCCCAGTTTTGGGTTATAATGATGATAGAATTTAATATTTTCTTATAGGATGAATGTTTATGATTAGTCCTTATATGATTTCTTGGACCTATAATTCACCCTAATTCATTGGATAAATCATTACATCTTCAAAAAAAATTAGTGAAATGGGTAGTAATAATCTATCCAAAATTGGAAACATCTTGGGATTCATAATCCAATATGTGAAAAAAGTTGTGATTCTAGTTCCATAGTGTTGAGTTCCTATTCTTGTGTTTGTGCCACAATATTTTTAAATGAGACCACATTTTTACCCGAGCTCATGATTTTGTTCAAATGATTTAAAATTCTATACACTATGTCATGTGTTTGATATTGCGTTGTTATTTTTTTCGAAAATTATTCCATATGAATAGATTTTATAATTCTGTGTTATTTTAATTATATATTTATCTCTGATTTTTCCATTATGCTTATGATTTCACCCTGGGTAACATGATGATATTTTTTGTTTTTCCTTAATAATAATTTGAGATCACCCCTCTCATTGTTACAATTTCGTAGTACATAAAGATGACCTTATCCAATGTGACATCTAGAAGAAGATATAGTATAATGAATTTTTTGTTAAATACATAGTAGTATTATAAAATAAATCATTTATATATCTAGTATCCAAAGACACTAAACATATCAATTCTGAGTATATTGAGTTTATTATGAAATTTTATGTTTTTATTATGGAATTTTTTTATAATAAATGATTTCTTTGGGTAGGTTTCCTAAAAAATTTCATGAAGAATAAATATAGATACTTCATTTCTTCTACCATTCAATAACATTCTCAATCCCATCAAAATATTTGGATTTTTGATGGGTCCACTTCATAATAGTGAGATTCTACTACAATTATTGATCAAACATGCTAAATTTTAATATTGAAAATCGAAATTTTATACCATAATTTATGTTAAGCTGAATGTGGTGTACTAAAACCACGTTTATAATACTAAAAATCTCCATCTTTAATAATTTTTTAAAAAAAGGATCAGTTAAAATATAGAAATTGAAAAAATATATTTCCTTTTGAGTAATAGTATAAGTGTTTCTTTATCATACTTATATTCGCCCAATCCAAAATTAGGAATTATTTTACCTCTTAAAATTTGTCAACTAGTGTTTTAGTGAATATATCTTTTATATATTATATATGCCAACAATCATGTAAGGATGTCAGATTTTTTCTTCCAGAATGTTTCTGATTATACGGTACTTCAAATCAGTATGATTCATCCTTTTAGGAAAATTTAATTCCAATACATGTGAATCACATTCTAATTATCATTTAATAAGCCACCTTTATCCAAAAATCTATTATGTTATATTAGAAATCACTTAAACAAAACACAATCCTCCTCATATTCTTTTCTAGCTATATACTATACGTCCATAACATTTAATATAGTAACAAACTATAACTATGAAATAACTGTTATCATATTTCGTCTATAAGTGATTAAAAACTTGTCAATATCTCATGGGTGCCTAAATATATGATTAATTCCACATCCAAAAAATCTTTTAATTGATCTTCCATCCCAACACATAGAGAAACATAATTCATTCATTTTATATAATTTATCACATTTGTAGTATTCGAGTGTTCAACATAATGAGACATAAATCTATAACTATAATGTATATATTTTTTTGAGTAAAAATAATCACATATATTAATTGTACTATAGTTAATTCATAAATCATACTGTACATAAATTGATTTATTTTTTTATTGATGGTTTCTACGGATTGAAAAACAATACGTGTCTTAGTAAAAGGTTAGAGACTAGCATATAATTAGTAATTCCAAACATTGTAATCACATTCAAGATGTTGTCAATATTGGATAACACAAATGTCATATATTTACGTTTCCTATCAATCCTCATCTCCAATATTTTTTTTACAAAACTATGATATTTAATATTAATAATGTCTAAAAAATTATATTTTTATTCTTAAAATAGTGAAACCTCTAATCCATCCAATGATATTTCATCTTAATAAAAAAATAGTATAACCAATTATCCATAATACCTTTACTAATAGTAATAACAATGAACATTTTTACCCCATGGATATTCATTTTCAATGATAAATAGGTTGATTCATATTTCTATTATCTTGGTTCTTTCATTAGTCTATAAAGAATATTCTACAAATTTCAAACCATTTTATTGTCATTCTATTCCATGTAACCCACTAACACCTTTATCTAAATTTCTTCTTTCAAATTTTTATGATGGATTTTTTTATTTACGTCAATATATTTTAAATAAACATCCCTCAATGTCACCATGCCTATAATATCCTATATAGATTTATATTTTTCTATCGGTTAGTAAATCTCATAGTAATGTAATCTATAATTTTTGTAATTCCATTACAAATACATTCACCATGAAATGATTTTATCAAGTAGAAGATATTGAAAAATGGTGAACCCATTTAATATCAATATCTTATATTCCGTCCAATAATTCACAATACATAAATGTTTTGTTGGACATCAATAAAGACAAATATTTTTGAATTTTTTATTCCTATTGTTTTGAGTCATATAGTGACATGGTTTCATCAAAATTATTTTGTTCCCTTCATTTGTTAAATTTAAATTGTTTGTATCATTCCCAAAATTCAAAAAAAAACTTCTATATCTATTTTATCTTTTGAAAATAGATATATTCCCTGTACTACACAATTATTCTCTATTATTTAGTGTCTTAATATCCTATAATCTCACTCTTGTTTCTTATGATAATGAAAATTATAACATGTCATATTAGGTACTTAATCCTAGATGTTTTGTACTATTAATATTCTTATCTTAATTTTACATAAGCTATAATCATTCTATATTTTTAATCTGGTCTTCCTAGACATTGATATATGAACTATTTATCACAACATCCTTTTCCTTAATTTTCAGTCCATCCAATGTACATTATTTTTAAAGAGAAATGTCTCATACATATGTGTTTCATCTCTATTCCCAAAAATGAAACAAACTTCAAATTTCTATAAAAAAAATGTATAAGTACATAGTGACAAAATGAGATTACATAGTTATTTTGAAGGCATTAATATGAAAAAAATAAAGTCTTTTACTAGATCATAGTTCATCTAGAATTTTCTTCCCATCCTCTGATGTTGTATTCATATTGATATGTTATTCAATTTTATTGACAAACTCCAGAAAATCCCCTTACACATTTTAGATCTTTTCTATTTACATAGATCCTTTTTATTCATTGATCGATTAATACTTTTAGTCAGACTATTCTGTTTCCATGTTACAATAACTATCTTATCATTTATTTTACTTATCTTTTAGTAGATGTTGTAGATGTTGTGTCTTATGAATTAATCAACATTTTTTTATGAAGAAATTTTAACATACATCATCATTCTCTTTCCAAAAGGTATTTCCCTTGAATAAAATCTATGTACACATGCAATGTGTTTTTAAAAAAATTCACCCAAGCATTTAGAGTAGCATCATTAATAACATTTAAATTTAAGAGGGAATCTCTAATGGAATGAACTAGGGAGGGTGATAAAAATGAAAACTGAAACATTTCCAATATCCAAGCTATGGGATACTAATCAACAAATTGATGGTCACCGCTTTATATTTACCAAATATAAAATATTCAAACCTTCAAAATTATATTTCATCATGATTTAGTATTCTTTTTATATTAAAACCTCTTTATTTTTTTTATTCAGTTGATTGAGCCTAGAATTCCAAACATCATAACAATCTTATTTTTTACTTCTGGAAATAGAAATTTAAACTGAACTACTATTCAAGTAAAGAGTTCCATATTAAAATCACCTTTAATCAAAAGTGTATCCCAAGGTAACATTCTATATCCAATTGATAAAGGTGGTTCCAGACATTAGAACATAAGGTGGTCTAATCGAAAAAATTACATTTCATTGAATACCAATGATCATTACTTCTATAAGAATCAATAATCTGGCATTATTCATTTTTATATTGATAAATTATATTCCAAAAAAATAAGGGATTCATTACCTTCTATATTAACTTCACCAAACATAAAAAATATATTATTGACTATGAATATGTTTTCATTGGTTGAATGAAGTTGTTATCCAGTGTCAATCAACCAATATTCCAATGAATTATCAACACTAAAAGTTAAGTTGTTTCAACCCCTATTGAACTAATAGAATTTGATCCCCCAAAAATTGATTCCCTTAGGGGTATTTAATTATAGTTGTTATATCTATTTTTAATATTTCCATTAGCCAAAAAACTCTAGAATTTGGGACTAGGACTAGTCAACCATATTTATATTATTTCACAGGACTAATCTTCATATGGTTTCTTACGATATACCTTATGGGGTGACCTTACATATATATCATCATTAAGTGATGTATTATATAGTATATGTAATTATCCAAACACATTATCCTTATTTAATATTTTTTTATGCTATTATCAATCTCCAAATATTTTTCTCCTAAAATTACTAACAATAGTTATTATCATATCCTAAATTTTTATAATTGAATACAACAAAAGAAATAATATATACATCATATATAAATGTTAATGTTACTTCTCTATAATATCTCATGTATACAATTGTACTCATTAATGATCATATGCTTGACTTCTAAAAAAATCATAGACCTGACAACCACAATATCATGAAAATTTTATTATGTGCCATTATGTTTTCTTATATATATACCAGCCCATTCATAACCTTTTAGTTTTTTATTTCACTATATTTTAAATTAAATATTTTATTATAAATTGATCATCCCCAATTATAGTGCCTTCTTATCATTTTTTTTATTCGAAAAAATCTATTTATTTTTAATATAAACCTCTTATTGGATTATATGGTTAATTTGATGTCATATATTCCGAAAATTGAATTGTCAAGAATCTAGAATCCATTCCAACAAACTTATATACCATAGAAATGAATTCACATGATTCCATACCTTCCATTAATAGTAAAATATTAATGGAAGTGAAATAATGTTATTGCATGATATAAATACATTTTTTATGCCACATATGGGTTGAGTTATTATTAAACCAAAAACCCTGATATATGTTTTTGGGAGGTGGGAAACTGTGTGACCACTAAAAATAGGATACTTAATATACAGTAACATCACATTTTATATTTTCAATGTAGATAAAATATTAGAAAAACGAAAATTTGGATATTTCCTCCATCTATTATGTATTTATAAACATGGAATTCAATACACACAATCCACTAGAAAATTTAGACATAAAAAAGTTATTAAAATCTCATAGATATTAAAAAAAGAAAAAAGAAACCAATAGTGTAATATAAATCAACACAAGAACATCGAGGATTAAAGAACATCATATGATATATCCAACATTAAAAATAGAATCATTAAATATTTCATTATATTCATAGAATGTATATGAATTACAAAAAGATAAAACATATATAAGTAATATTTCAATATAGTAGATTAAAACAACATAATTATTTGATCCACTCTACACTCTCATATTTCAATATATTCTCTAATCCATTAGGTAGGTGAAATAGTATCCTCAGTATATAATTTGATTTTGATTTCATAACATGGAGAATACTTCAAGAAGAAGCATTCTAGGGACTTTTGGATCACAATAATTTTGGTCCCTTGTTGATTATAATAGAGTTTATAAACATTAAAAAGTTACACTAATCCTTAGATTGGTTTTATAGCCACATTCCATACTCAATTAAAATCCATAATGTGGTGAATTAAATTCTAGCGTAATTAGTTTGTGTAAATTGAATCCGTTGAACTAAATCCAAAATTAACATCCCAATTACTAGAATTTATAAATCATTTCCTGATGGATAATAATTATTGAGTTCCCCATTATTATAACATGGTGTATTTTATGCTTTTATAATGATAATTTTATTTTACAATGTTCATATTACCTATATTAGTATTATTATATCATTACTCAAAATAAAATCATATATTTTCTTAATAATATTTATGTAATTATTCCATTCCATCCATGTTTATTTCCCTCTCATGGTTATGATCTATTGATATTTTCTACATGAATTATTTACATGTTTTATTCTTTTAATGTGAATTTGGGATCAATCATTTCTTATTTTTCACTTAACCTTAGAAAAAATCCTTTTTAAGAGATTGATGAAAATCCATTATGACGTAAATTAAAATGGGGGAGTGATGGATTGATATAAATTATAGATTGTAAAATATTATATAGGTATTTAAATTAATATATTAGATAAATATAAAAAAATTATTTATATCCTATGGTGTTGTGTTTAAATAACCATCAAAATGTATGAAAACAATTTTTTAAGGGAATTAATTCACTATTATTAGAGGTGATTTAATGTTTTATTATTTCATAACATTATGATACAAGATTTAAAGAATATCTGGAGATGTGGGAGAAGAAATGTAATTAATATAATCTCTATAATCAATGTAATTTTCATGTTTATCAATTGAAATTAATTTTTTAAGAGATATAATTGAATTTGAATAGTTTTAGAAAAACATGCATTTTATTTACTATTTCCTCATTGTGGTCCTGATGTAAACAAATATATAAAATAAAATAAGAATTTCAGTTTATCCTTATTTCATATTTCGTCATAAAAAATGGATATATGTATGATGGGAATAATACTGTAGAATGAAATTGATATGATTGATGGTTTTTTATATAATTTAATGCATGGGATTGATTGATTTATTGGACATTTTTTAATTTTTTAATTATATAAAAATCCATGCCTACCACAATTTAATGATTAAATTTCAATGGATATAGATAATTTATAATGGATATGAAGAGTTTTTTTCATGACCCATATGAGAAACTTTCATTGAGATTCTATATATGTCTATGTGGAGTTGAGTTTAAAATGGGTGTTTTAGTTTGTGTTTTGAGTAAATATCGAATACCTCTCTAGAATTGCCTTTTTGGGGATTTAATGGTGATTGAGATCATGATAAAACATTTTATATAAAAAATTATTCAAATCATGAATTCAAAGGTATATATAGTTTGGAAAATAAGATTTGGTGTATATAGTCATAACTCTATCCCTTTTGGTGTTTCTTAACAATGGTTGTTGTTTCTATCTAAATATATAATGAGTTTCCCTTTTCAAATTGTGAAACAACTATATAGACATCAGTTTATCATACATAAATACTACATCTCAGTTGATTAATATTCAACACATAACATAACTATCCATTATAAAAATGTTTTGATCTTGTGTAATTAAGGACATGGAAAAATAAAAAACTATCCCATAAGTGAGAAACAATATCTCCCAATATGTTATTAAAAATAGTACCCTCATTAGTCATATCATACTTATAATAATTCATCATGACCTGGGGAACGGAGACACTAGAAAGGGTGATAAGAATGATTAATAAAGTTATATAATAGAGATATCAATATTTAATGAGAGAAAGGGTATCTGATCATGAGAATAAAATTTTAAAATCATGCCATTCATATCATAGATCATAAATTTGAGTCTTGGAATAAATCTTTCTAGTTTATAAGATATGAATCATAATGGATTCAATTTATATAATTTATGAGATCATAAAATTTTCCTAAGAAATAGATTTATGGGATACAATTATGATTATAATATTGTAAAGAATATTAATTAGTAATAGGTTAAATAATTCAGAAAAGAAAATAAAATCCAGAGTTAGACAAATGGAATTTCAACTGGGTCTAAAAATATCATTATGTATAGGAAAGAAATTTCCTCACAATTTTTTTTGAATAAGTAATAGAGACCATACATAAAATTTTGAACATGAAATTAGTTTCACACATATTATATTTACCCAGGATTTTCTCATCATTACACAATTCATTAGAAGGTGAAGCATGTCCCACCCCTCACATAATGAAAAACATTCATTTAAATGCCATAAGATATTAAAACATTAATTATATTAGAACTAATGAAAATAAATGGATTTCTTAGCCATCTCATTATATCATATCATGTGGAAATGAAACAGGATTTTTAATAACTTTATAATTTCATCAAATCGTAAAACCTGGAAAATAAGCATGTTTCATAAGTGTTTTATCATGATATAGCATGGGGAAGGGAAACGAGGATCAAAAAAATATTTTCATAAAAACAATAAACAATCCATAGATTAAATAAGTGTTTAATATTTTTATTATATCACCTTTAAATCAAAATAAATTTCAATGGATTTCCTCAAAGTTGGATTTTTTAAAGATTACTAGGAACATTTATTGTAAAAAATTTCCATTCAATTTTAAAAAACAATTTTTAATAAAAAAAATCCAAAATCAATTTCAAAATAATTTTCATTGAAAATAAATTTAGACTATAATAATTAAATATTATATAAAGGAAATTGTCATAAAATCAAGAAATTATTTTTCATGATTTACTCATTAAAACTAATATTCTATACAAATTTTCGATAAATGGCGAACATGCATTATTTGAAAACAAAATGTGGAATCAATTATTTTTTTTAAAATAAAAATGGTGTAAAAATTACCTTAATAAATCATTTTGAGTGTCTTAAATATATTTTTGAAAACATTTTCCAAAAAATGGTTTTTGAGGAAATAAGATTTTCATCCAAAAGAGAAATAAAGACGATTTATCATAAATAGTTATATTGAACAATTGAGTAGATAATAGAGAATAATGGAGTGAAAAAATGTATTCACTTGAAGTAAAAACAGGATAATAAAATTCAATAGTTTTTTGATTGATATATCATAAGGTGTCATCATATGAAGCATTATTATAGACAACCTAGTAAAGGATAACATTGTATCATAAAACCATTGCCATTATAGAAACACTGAATTGTAAACCCCATGAAAAAGATATCATAAAATGGATAGGAAAATAAGCATAATTATTTTGATATTTATTATAAAATAAATTTATGGGATATATATAAACAACATAAAAGTATTATTGGTGAATATGGAGTGTTTATGAATGAATTAAAAAGTGAGACAAAAATATCATACATCAAGTCTCAAATTCTTTAGTACATGTTTTGACCTCAAATATAATAAATAAATATATATAATAAATATATTAAAAACCATACTCATATGTATCATACCATATTTAATTAACTTATTTACTTTTATTACCTGTTTTATAAAAATTCCATGTTTAAATCACATTTCAAGAAATAACTACGTTTTTTTCTTTAATATTTTGATTTATCAATTTAAATAATCGTATTTTGATCAAGGTTATATCATATATAGAATTTTAAACATTATATAATTATAATATATAATAATTTTATATTTTTTTACTCTAATCCATAAATGATAGATATATAAAATGAAAGACATTGTTCACGGAGAAGGTATGACATATTTACACAACAATATTCTATCAATTAACTCAATTGATGAAATTAAATAAAGGTAAATAGTATATTAAGATTAATGAACATTTCATTATGTCATAAATTTCATATATATTCATTATGTTTACAAAAATTACCTTATATGAAAATCTATAATGATAAGTGACTCACATCCCTTCACGAGGTTGTAGTTATCCGTACACATGAACGACATTATCGTGTCCCCCATGGAATGAATACTATGAATGTATGTGTGAAATAATAATTGAAAAAGTATATTTATTTCAGATATAATATATATATATATATATAATATACATCATCATACCCAAACATGAAAGTTATTGATAGAAAGCATATCACATCGGTTCACAAGATGGTTGTTCTCCTTACACACGGTAGACATTATCATTTCCAATTTATGGGAATAAGAGGTAGTTGTAGATTATCAAAATAAAATTAAATCTTATAATTATATTTAACAAATTTGTTTTATTATATATTCATTTTGAAATAATATTTTATGGAGGTGGAGAATGAAATAAAATAAAATACTCAGTTAGAAACGTTACCTATTCTTTAGAAAACATATTTTTGTTTACATCAAAATCAATTATAGGGTTTCTTGATAAAAAAATAATAATGGGGGGGGGGGTTGATTTTAAGGAATTAAGGGTGCCATTTTAGTAGGTATTTTCCAATAAAAATTCTTTTTGATGTGTAATGTGGAGATGATAGAAAGTGTCCTTTTGTACGTGAGGTGAGTGGAACACATGAATTTTTTGAAAGGAAATAGGTGTAACCACATTTTTTGTAGGAAAAATGGATACCAAATGTGAAATTAGAGAATCAATAAGAGATAAAGTCCATATATGGCCTTTAAATTTGTGATGGAAATTTTTTCAGTCTTTTTTAACCATTACCTTCCTTATTTCACCCATGGAAAATCCATTTTTACCTTAACCATGGTAAATAATTTTACATTTCAAAAATTTATTAATTTGAAAATTTATTTTCAACCTACTAGATAATATAAATTATGATGATTCCAAATATGGAATATTTTTTTCCAATTCATTTAATATATGTGGAATATTATAAAATAAAATTAAACCCATAAAGGAGATGAGAACATGAGTTTTTAGAGTGAAAATGTTCAAATAATTAAAATGTTTTTATGGAAATTGAATATTAAATTGGCTAAAATGACCTAAATTGGTTAAAAAGATATATAATTTATCAAATTTTACATTTAAAATAATATTCTATAAATTTGGATATTATTAAATGCATTGATATAAATTAAAATCCTTAAAAAATATTCTCTTAATATTCATAAATAATATATTTTCCAAAAAATAAAAAAAATAAACCTAAGAAGATGAGAAATTATATGTTACAAAAGTGATTTTCATTTATCAAAATTAATTTTGAAAAATATTTAAAAATTAATGTAATTATATTTTCACTAATATTAAATAAAGATGTTTTTGAGAACATTCAACAAAGATACTTACTTATCTAAAAAATAAGTAATTTTTTTATCAATATGTATTCTTGAAATAAAATCACTATATAAAATTTTTAAAAATTACTTATTAAAATTAATGTAACTAATTTTAACTTTTATGTTATAATGGTGGAATTTAATCAATAAAATTGTTAATATATCATCGATTTTTAAGACTTAGTGGCATGTGTAACATAAGATAAAATTGATGTTGAATGTAACAAAAGCTCTTAAAGAATTAAATTTATTCAAAAAAATATTAATAAAACCTAAGCATGTCATATTCTACCACATTTACAATGAATTTTAGCCTCCTTGTTTTTCAATCTATTATAAAAAAATTGGGAAACTCCATCCCCAGGATTTCCTCAGGTTCCCACAAATCTTTATCAAAATGGTGATTTCACCATAAACCAATGACTGTTTGAGTCGAATTATTTTAAATAAATTTCTATGTATGATCCAAAATATCCACCTGTTGTCCTTCATAAAAATTATCTTACACTAATGGTATGACCTCTGAGTTCAATACATGTAAAGATCTAGGTTTATATATTTTATATGGAGATACTTGGAACACATTGTTGACCTGATATAGGTTTATTAGAAGTTACATTCGATAAGCTACAAAAACAATATAATTAATAAATTCAATGGGAATGATATAGGAAGTGATTAGTTTATCTTTATAACAGAATATAAAAACCTTTTCCATGGATAAATTAATTTAAACACCTTATCATCTTCTTTAAATTTCTAATCACACATGCTATTATCAATATAAATTGTCTGTCAATTTTGGGCTCCCCTAATGTGATATTGAATTAATATAACATTATATAAAATTTCATTATCTATATCATGTTACTATATATTTCATTCTACATATTCATTCAAGTTCATTATATTTATAAAATAAAATCTATAGTGGGATTCATAAGGGGACATAAAAATGAACGAGTGATAGTTATTATTTTGATAAAACTCAACCAAAGGAAGGTGTTAAACCCAAAAACATCTGAAATCATGAGAACAAGTTTTCGACTTTTCCTCTAGGGTTAGAAATATTATATCAGACTGACCATCTAACTGAGTATGAAATTGTGTTCTGAAACTAAACCTTATATCATGATCGTGTTGAAAGCTTCACTAAAATTTCCATATAATACTCAAAACCTTAATAGACACAATGTAATGTTGAATTCGATGAAAAAATACAACATTCATAATTTATATCATAGAATGAAGATCCATCGAAAAATATTCATTAATAGCAATGATGTGTGAGGAATTTCTAAGGATAACAATTATAACCCATATTTTATTTTTCAATTCAGATGTTTTGGGGAGTCCGATGAAAAAAATACATTATGATGTATTCCCATTTCCATTACAGTACAGGAAATGGATGTATCCTCTGGTTATATTCTTTCTATCAGACTTAACATGGTATCATTCCACGAATTAAGATAAAAAAATATATTCAATGTATTTTAATTATATCTCAAAAGAAGTACTCTTTAAAAAAATAAATATATTTGTACGTCCATTATTTAGAGATAATGAAGAAACACGAGCCTCCACTAATAACTCAATATTCAAATCTAGCTAGAATAGAACACATAAATAACTCATGATCATTATTATTCCATCACGTTCAACGTTAAAATTCTTAATATTTCTAAACTCCTTTAATAGTAGTATATCTTTCTTCAGAACCTCAATGATATTAACAAGGACATATGGTTTAAAATTAAATTATGTAAGATAATTTTTCTCTTGTAAATTTAGGATTTGAAGACCCGTGCTTTAAAAATATTGAAATATTAGATCTTTTTTGATATTCATCACTGATAATCTAGCATGATACTTTCGACATAAAGCATTATCCACCTTTCTCGCTTTCATTTTGTGGTGATGTATTGAGAAGAAATGAAATTTAATCACCTCTAACCAACTTATATAGAGCTTATTCAATTACATTTGGTTGAATATATACATTAATCATTTGTGCATCATATATATATATATAAATGTCAATATTTTCTGTATATAGCTAATATATCCATATCATTGAATAAAAAATCAATGCAGTTAACATAAAATCACGAGTTTGTTAATTTGTATCATGAAACATAAATTTTCACGAGTCATAATCTAATACCATAACATTATGCATGATTACACATCCAAATCCAATCTTCGATAAATCAATGTAGATTAAAGACGTTTCTCATCTATAGGGAAAGATATGAACATGTTTTCTCACTAATCTTCTATTCAATGATTTGAAATTTTCCTCACACTTATCTTGCTGAAAGAACATGGATCCCTTTGGAGTTAACAAAGTGAGTTTATAAGATATTCATGATTAATATTACACATAAATTTTATAATATCCTAGAAAACAATAAAATCTATGGTTCTTAGTCATTGTGGTTTGTCTGGGAAAAAATTTAATCCAATCATGATTTTATGGATGTACAGATACACCAAAAAATTGAGATTATATATCCCGAAAAATAAAAAAAATTGGAAAAAATTTAAAATTTCTAATGTTTTATAATATTTTATCCTTATTTAGGGTCTTTTGTATAAATCTCAACTTATCATGATGTTGTTCCATACCTTTTTAATATAAAAAATATATTCTACAATGAATACAAAGACCTTAACATGTAAATATATAAAGAATATATTCATTAAATCAATGTTGATTTTAAGGGAATTGGTGTGAACTACTAGAATCATATATTAATAGTTTCTACATATTTTTATAGAATTATATCTTAATTATATTTTCCTTCTAGACCCTCAATTAATTATATCTTGAATGATGGTTAATATTGGAAATTTATTGAGCTCTATGCAGTTGATGGAATATGTAATAAATATAGGGTATATGATTTTTTCTCTTGATTGTGATATTGTTTATATCATATCAATCATAGAATATTTTCATCAATCAATAATTATTTTTATAAAAATATGTTTCTACCCAAATTGACAAACATAGCTGAATGACTCTTATTTTAAATTCTCCTCAAGTTGCTTACTCAATTCCTACAACTCAATTAGGTCTATACAATGTATACTTATAAAAATATGCGTTTCACCACTATGATATCATTATAAAACTCAACATCATGATTTGGTGAAAGTGTATGAATCTCTTTTATATATACATCAATAAAATCCCATACAAATAGATATTTCAATGATATTTAGTTTTTGCACACCCATATGAGATAAGCAACCCTTTTGAAAAGGAATAAATACCCATACAATAGAGATGATTTACCTTGTAATTTGATATTTATCATCAAATAGAGGTATGATCATTGTTTATTTTATAATATAAAGTATTACATTACATCCTCTATTTAATTTGGGTTTTATGTTAGAAAATCTATGTTATTCCGATGATAACAAAAAAATCAACCATATTTGGAATTGAATGAGTGGAGGGATAATATTGTAAAAAAATAAATCTCATAAGATTCATATATAGGAGATGAGATAATCATAAAATAATGTGGTTTCAATACTAATTCTACATATAATCATTTGGGAGGATTCATGATATCCATTAGAAACTCTTCTCTTATGAACTATTGGGTAGGTACATGGACAAATACAACATTACCAAAACAAGAGTGGATTGAATGTATATCCTTCAACATGTCAGCATTGAAACCCACATCCGAAATATTAATCCTAGGATATTTCAATATTCCATTAATTTAATAGGTTTTTGGTGTTTTTCACCACTATTGAGATTCATATTTGAGCATTTTTTAGAACAAATCCCATAATCCTTAGATTTAAAACATGGGTGTGTGGGTGGGGAATTATATTGATCTATATCCCCATTAATTCCAATGACTGATTTATTTTCACCACATTTATTATATTTTCCTTGATGGCTAGGATTCTTAAAATTAATAACCCTTCACTCTCCATTTAAGATGTATCCTATGTGATCTTTCCCAGAGTTTTGGTTGGTTGGAGTATGAATCATTTTTTCCAATAAATTTTACATATCACTGGAAATTCCATGGAATGATATATTAATTTTCTTGTAAATACCATGATATTTATGCATATCTGAAATCCTTTTTTTACCTGGATAGTACAATGATATTTTTTTCCAAAGCCACACAATTCATGTACTCCTTACTCCATTTGGAGACTTGGTTTTATGAAACTGATGAACTGATCAACCCCATTTTTAGGTTTCATTATAATACCGGAATCAAACCTCACAAACAATGTAAAATTGAGTTCATAAGTTCAAATAAGAACAAAATCCTTATTTTCTATCTTAATAAATTATATCTCCATTTTCATGAAATTAATATGAATAAATTACTTATTGAGAAATAATATATTAAACTCATCCCAATTTTTTTTCAATTTCATGATGTTCCCTCGTATTTTTTATGAGACAACATAATTGATCCACTACTCCTTCCAAATGATAGACAACCAAAATGACATATACATGGTATAAACACATTAGAATTGAAAATAGAATTTAGTGTTGCTGATCCATTTCATAGAAACTAGAAGATCAATATAAAAACATAAAAAATTATGGATATTACTTCATATAGTACTGAATAGATCATTATTCCATCATTTTATCATTGGTATGTGTTATATTATTCATGTTATGATATTGTTTTATGAGAATAAAAATTAACTTTTTCATTCTATCTCCCATAATTATTTGCTGCTTAGGAGGATAATCAATGAATTGTCCCCCACAATTATAATTAACATGGTTCTTTCATGCTCTATCAATTGATTAAAAAAATTCATTATGTAAGAAATAATAATCATGTTGGGGAACCGCATAATCATTAAAAATCACTTATTGTATAACTATATCAGGACACCTTATTTTTAATCTATATCATCTTATGTATACCCAAAGTATATCATATTCATCATGTATCTAAATCCTTTATGATGGTGCATAAATTATTTATGAATATCCAATGAATATACCGAAGGTTTTTTAGACCAGTTGTGTAAAAATGATTGTTTTACTAAACCTAATAATGATAAATTAAAGAGCCACATCAGCATGATTTTTTTTAAATAGATGTAATTTCAAGGAAACAACTCAATATATCCTTTTCAATAAATTTAAATACATTGTATTATACATTGACTTATTCTTATACATATCCTTAGTTATATTAATAATGTTTTACCATCCTAGTTTAAAATTGAAAACAACACCTTTCTCTTATACCAAATATAAATTAAAAAATTTCTCAAACATAAATATAATATCTTAATAGATAAATATTTAATATTTAACATAAATATCTTTTCTAGAGTGAATTAGTTATAGGGAAATTAGAAACATGGAAGCGTTAACAACTGGTCCATACGTGAGCAACATTATCTCTCACTATGATCAAATAACTAGTACATTTTTAGACATATAATACGTAATACATTTCTTCATAACCATGGTAATGGGAACCTAAGAAAGTGTGAGATAAGATTCTCTATAAGGGTAAACAAGGGATATATTAACATATCGTAATCATAAGGGTATGGGATCATGGGAATAAACCATACAATTCATCTAATAGAACATAAACATGATTCATGGAACAATACATTGATAATTATAAGACATTAATCATAATGGAATAAATTACACATGTCAGGAGACAATAACATTGGTATAAGAAATAGATGTGTGGAATATAGAAAATAATATAATATTTTGGAAATTTTTTATTTTAAATAGGGTTATTAATATTTTCATGGACTAGAAATTAGTCTCTCATATAAACATATGCATAAGGAACCAGGTCTACACATAACCATATGAAAAGGAAATCTCATTACATGCATAACACATTGATCATGTAATAAGGTTCATGCATAACATTATGAAAATCTAATCAGGTTTATGAATATCATATTTACGAATCATTTATCAATAATTAACCAATTCATTGGTGGGAGATATCGGTCCTACAAATCACAAAATCAAAATCTTACATACATGTTCTTTAAGATCACAAAAAAATTATCTAATCAGAACCTATGAAATGATATGGGTTTTATAAACATATCATTATATATTAACATATAGATAATTTATATGTTTGATAATTAGTTCATAATTTCAGAAATCATATCAATTTTTAAGAAGAATTAGGTTTCATAATAATTTTATCATGTAATAACCCATGTAATAGAAATGGATTTCATGAACATACAATCATCATAAAAAAATCAACTAAAGTAATAATAATGGTATCCTTGTTTAATTTAACCAGTAATACATAATTATCTCTAAAGTATTCCAAATTATATATAAAAATGATACTTTAAGATCACTTGGAACCTTTCTTTGTGAAAATGTCCATTAAACTATGAAAAACACATTTTAAAACATTAAAATTCCCCAAAAAATTTATTGTCTTATTCATTAGAATATTATTAAAGAATATATAAAAATATTAATGTTGATGACATTGAAAAATTTCTTTCTAGTCTAACACATTAAATCATAGATTATTTCCACATTTTAGGTAAAATTAAAATAGACCATGTTCAGAAAATGACATGAAGATGCCCTTGAATTTTTTTAAAAAAAAATTAAAATATCGGCAGATATTTCATTTAAAAATAATTTTTGAACTATTAAAATAATTTAAAAACATATTTAGAAAATAATGTTTTCAAATAAAAATTTGTTTTTAATGAAGAGAGTTATAAAGATTGTTTTTCATAAATTCAATCTATTGAACTAATGATTAAATAAAGGAAAGAGAGTTAAGGGAAAACATTTATTATCATTAACTAACTTGGGGGGATAAAATTCATTAGTTTATTGAGTGATATGTCATAATATATCATCATTGTATTTATACTCATAAGCAATTATAATAAATGATTATATCGTATCATAAAAATATGACAACAGTGGTGAAATTGAATAGTAAGGCCTTTGAAAGAGATACAAAAATAGATATTTAAATCATAATAATATTCAAGAGATTAAAAATAAAATATATTCGTTGTTAATTTGTAAACCACATACTCTAAATAGGTGGAGGATATAGTATGTGTCTCGTGGAAGTAAAAATGTGAGTGGAAAATCACTTAGATTAAGTATTTACATCCTTAGTACAATTTAAAACATGTTATATGAAAAATAATTTTTTTGAAATATATGAAAATATATACCCATTTTTATTGTTACATATATAATTTAATTATAGCATTTATTACTAGTTTATGAGCAATTCCTTATTATAATCATATTTTGGGTAATAATTACTTTCTTTCTAATGTATTTTTTTTAATTTTTAGTCATATTAATTTGATGATTTTTTCATATTATCAAGAATGTTATACATGATATAAATATCTTATATATTTATTATATATATATTTATAGTAATCCATAAAAGTTATATATATAAAATGAAATTCTCATTTCATGGATAAGGAAGGTTTTACGTACGTATGAACATTGTTTCTATTTTCCCAATGGATGATATTAGATATTGTAAACTAATATATTACATTTAAGAGAAAAAATTTATGTCACATATATATCACAAATATTCATTAAATTCTACCTAATTACAATTCAAGAAAATGGTTAAGGAATAAGGGATCACATTTGTTTATGATGCAGTATTATATCATACACACCAATGAAATTATCATATCCCTAATTGAAATGAATGTAAGAAGTAATATATAATATCATAACTAAGAAATTATATTTATTATACAAATATAAATGTATAAGAAATTTTAATTAACTATTCTAATAAGTATTATAACAGTTTAAAAATTTTATTTTATTTTTTTCAGAAAAAGTAATGGAAAATAATTTTTTTGAGGAAATGGTATTTTTTGAACACATTAATATATCTAAAAATTTAGAACTTTTTCATAAATGTTATTCCATTATATAAAACCATTTTTCATAATATATAAAAATTGGTTATATTATTATTTATATAGTTATGTTTAATTGGTAGGTTATAATAGTCATTTTAAATATTAATAACAGAAATATGTCATGATTTGTTAAAAATGAGCTTCATGTGTAACCCAAGATAAAATCAATGTCATAAGTAATGAAAGATATAAAATAAATTTAATATATTTAAAAACAATTCCTAACATAATTACTTGTTAAAATATATATAGAATAAAACTAAGATAATTGTTTAACCATTCCATCAAGAATTATATATGGATTCTGTAATGGGATTGGGGAGAAGAAATAGGGAGCACAAATCATCGAAATTACATAGGGAATAGAGTTTGATAAGTATACATTGATTGAATTTTTGTTCATATTTTTTTATTGTATTTATTTTCCCACACCATCAACAACCACCATTCAATGTACTTGTTTATGATAACATAATACTATATATAGAGGGACTGAAAAAATTTCTCAAAAAATAAATCAATTTAAAAAATGGGTGAGTGATACTTATAAAATAATGTATTCTATGTTTTTTATTTCTTTATTATATTTCTTCTCACATCATTTTGTTCAGTACCTTGTCAGAAAAATTAGTTAAGGCAAAAAACATAGAGCGTTGGTTTTTTAGTAACCACTGATTTCCCCACTCTTAGTTATGATCTTCTATCACATGGGTCTTACACATATAAAATAAATAAGAATATAACGTATCATATTTTTTCATAGATATTGATTATAAATATTTTTAGTAATAAATGTAAATGATGTATTAAAATTTGTAAGATATATAGCTAATATCCAAATATTCATAAAAATTAGTTTCCTGGATCATGTTTTGTTTTTTAGAAGTAATGTATAATTATATGAAATGATATAGGATATATGGCTGTTATTTTTGTTTCATATCATGGGAAAACAATATAATGTGTAAATAAGATTTTTTATAGGATTTTGCTATAAATAAATTTAACTGACATATAGTAATGATAACATGATATGATTCATGGATCCCTTAGATAAAAAACATAATTAACTATGATGTAAATATAATTTTAAAATTTTCTATTAAGAAATTCATATTGATTAGGATTTTTATCTTCATTTTTAGGATGTTATATGTTATGTATTCAACCTTGTGTCCATGAATTGTATTAAAAAGTTATCTCATATAAAAAATAGTTAATGCTTATACAGTATGTTTTCATAGATGAAAATTATTTATAATTTTTGAGAATAGAGTTTTTAAATATCATATTTATTTATTTTAATGTTTAGAATCCATTGTATGATATAAAATTAGGGACCATAGATGAGTGCGAAATTTCATATGTCACACCCCAAAGGTTATTTTATTAATGGTTTAGATCATGGTGTCTTTCCCAGGAATTGATCATGAAATTAGTTTATCCATATAAGGATGTTTTAAGGAATTTCAAACATCCTAGATTGTTTGTTATATTTAATAATCTAATAATATAAAAAACGATTATTGGAAATATGTTTCATGGGTATTACATAGTTTTATTAGACACATATATTAATGATAATCTATTTTATAAATGTGGAAAATTGATTTAATTATAAAAAATGTAAGGTCAACTATTGTGTATATCATAATATAATGGATACATGTTTTTATTTGTTCAATAACAAATAATTTTAATTTTAGGAAAATATACAATAAAACTTCTACATGATTATCGATTAGTCAATATAATCTCCGTATTTTTACTAGTATAAAAAATAATGCTCAAAATGATGTATTAGAGGATCTTATATAGATTAGGTTGTTTAGTTAATTGTGTTTCTATAAATGTGTCTTTTTATGAACATACTCATTATAATTTTTTTTTTGAAAAATGAAAAGGATCATTAATGTGTTCTTCTGTTTGAACTCTCAAAAATATATATGGTTTTTACTATATAAATAACATGGTCTGAAATAGCTCATCTCACATAAGGATGAATGGAATTTAATGAAATCTAATAGTTCATAAAATATAAGTATAATAAGTGTAAATGGGAAAAATAGGTATCATGTTTTTAGAAAGAATTTTTATAAAAGGTTGAAAGGAAAAATTTTCAAGGAAAAAAAAGTGATCAAGATAACAATTATTTAAAAACAAAAATAATACTATCTATTATTGATATAACCTACCAATTCATTAGTACTTAATCGTCACCTATTAATAATAAATTCTCTGAATTGTGGTTCCATAAAAATTTAATCCTAAAAGTTGTAGAATAAAAAAATACCAAAATCCCAAAGATAATTTCGATATTTCTTTTTATAAAACCATACATTAATTGTAATCTCATTTATAACATATTATAAATAGAAAATTAGAAAAAACATGTAATCTATTACAGTGAGTGCCTTGAGTTTAGCGATGAATTTTAAAACCTATGAATCAATCATAAGTAAATTTGATATGGTGGTTAAATGGTTTCTCTCACATATAACACACACCTGAACTCATGTATTGTGAGTGAATCACTCGATTGATCTTTAATTTTCAAACTAGTTTTATTAACCATAATTTTATGAAATATATTGAATACATATACTCAGAATGACTAATTTGGGAGTCAATAATATATCAATATGAATAAGATTTATGCTCCAAAGGGTTTTTTTAATCATGGAGATTATTTGAAAGATGAAAATGATTGAAAAAGAAACACTAAATATCATAAAAAATGAATGATAATAGACCCAATAATAAAGTGAGAATGAAAAAAATAAAAATAAAATTCCTTTCAATTAATAGTTATATTATATTACATGTATTCACATAACTGATAAAAAATTAGAATTGAGAGATGACATATTTTATAGAAGAGATCATGGAAGAAAACATTTCTTCTCACAAATAATATTACATGTGTAGTGGATCTACCCATTTGGCCAAACCATTTAAGATCACCATAGACCATCTAAAATATTTATAAACTCAATTAAATTGACATTGTGAGGGATAATATTTGAAATTAAAATAATGGTATGTGGGTTATTATGTCTCTGAACATTAATACATCTTGAGACATGTTTTTTACCACCATCACAAGAAACCCATGGTCACTACCATTGAATGAAATGATCTAAATAGATCCAATTAACTAGAGTAATTTTTTTATTAAAAATAAATTCTTTGTAAAAATGTTGTTGTAGTATTATTTTTGTGGCATCTATTTATCTAACTTCAATTCTAAGATAAATTCTTGGAAATTTTTTGAACAAAAAATGTGGGATCCAAAATTCAGGAAATAAATGTAAATTTTAAAATAATCTGTTTATATCCTTTTTTGAAAAAATTAATGAAAAAAATAAAATATATAGTAGATATTATGTTTAAATTAATAGAATAAAATAAATTGGATACATAATTTTCATATGTTTCTTAAATTAAATATCAGAATGAAAATGTATATTAAATAATAATATAATTATTTTTGTGAGGATACAATAGAAATTTTAATAAATAATTTACTTAAGAAACAAATGTTTTATCAACTCTCACACACATCCTGATTTTGAGGCATAGGAAGATTATTATATCATCTACTCTAGAATATGGTGCCTGTAGGAATTTATAAAATCACTAATGTAAAAGAAACATATAAGGAATAAGAAATTATGTCAGTCCTAAAAAACCAAAAATTCATTTCCTCCTAAATTATATTAAAATAAAATCTTTTGAGATCAATGACACTGATCATATTGAAAACATTTATGATTTAAAATTTCAAAAAACACCCCATTTGAGAGTGATAATAATTTCAATCTTGTTGATTAACCCTTTAACTAATATAATCAGGTTAATTAATTGTTTAATTCTTACCTATTTATATTAAAAAAACATATTAAAGACACATTTCTACAAAATTAAAAAAACCCACTTGCTTAAGCATTCTTGGAAGTCAAAATTTTTTCTCACGACCTATATATCACTAGTTTTTGTAAATATAATCCCTACCCTCCTATTTTTTTATTTTTTTGTTCACAATATACATATACCAGGTACATGTGCATAGGAAAATCTGGTAGAGTAAGGAAATTGATCATATGATAATCGAATGTGTAGAATATCTATGTTAAACATAAAAAATAATTGGGTGACATGACTATAAATTCAATTGGGTAAGAGAACTCATACAAATTGATTGTGGGTGAAGCCGAGGGGGATATCGAATGCAATATTTTACCAACAATATTCCTTTAAATTATATTTTCAAAATCTCAAGGTTTTCAAAATTAAACAATTATTCAAATCATTGACTAACATCCGTTTAAAAAAAATCAACTCCAAACAATGGAAATTTTAATATTATTAATATTCTTCCCATGTGATTAGAAAAATATATCAACCATTTTCCAAGAGTTATATAGAAGTAATTAAATTGTTATATGATTTATTTTTTATTATATAAAACAAAAAAATGAAGGGGAGAAAGGGAATGAAAAAACAACAAAAATAAAAAAACCTAATGATGTAATGAAAAATTTCATCCCTCTCTGAAAATAAAATGAAAATTTCCCTAAAATAAAAAAAGTCATGATTATTCAAGAAAATATTATGAACATAATATTATATAAATATAAAAATTATGAATGAGGGAAGCAACCTGATTATTATCTTCAATTTAGTAAAATTTATTTTTTGGTGAGGGAATCCAAAATACCGAAAATTAAAGTAAAAAAAAATTACTTCTAAAATATGAAATAAATTAAAGTGAAATTATATAAATAAGAAAATAATATAAGCCAAGGTTTCCTCCATAGAATCATTTCATTTATATTTTTTATAGAAAGATGTGTTTAGAAAATTTACCCAAATCTAAATATACAAGTGACTTCATTGATTGAAAAAACCAACTATTATTTCTCCTAATATATATATATATATTTATAATAATAGTTAATACCAAAATAAAAAGTAAAAAATGATCACATTCCAATATTATTAAAATTTAGTAATCAAGAATTAGGTGAGGGGAATGAATGGACGAGCACACCAAGAAAATTTTAATTTTTACTCATTTAAAATGATGTACAGATGGATTACATGGAATATAAAATGAAATAAAGGTTCCCAAAAATTTAAAATATTTTTAATTAATTTCATTATATAGTGTTTTTGAATGAAAATTTTATGAAACTAATCATCTGTCAAATTTTTTTCAAAAAAAATTTACTTAGGATATTCCAACTGTCTTCCATATTCATCAAGTGCTTCACTAAATTTAATAAATTTTTTCTCCATAAATTATTATACATAAACCAAACCTCTTGTACTACTTTATTTTTCATCCTTATAATATAATAATAATATCTTCTTACCAATTTAAAACCAAGGAATATTAATTTCCATTTTATGTAGGAATGTTCCTATTATTTAGTAAAATAGTGTGAGAAATTTGAATCAAATAAATATTATTTTCCCCTATTTTATTCATTAAAGTACTTTTAATCCTATTTACATAGATCATATGGTTTAATCATTATTTTTCATAAGTAATCTTAGAATGATGTTCTCATATACACAACATGGATATTCATTTCAACAATTTGAAATTTTGGGTTATGTTACAAAGATTCTTTTCTCCCTATATCTCCCATGATAGACCATAAATTCTTGTTTTTATTTATTCTTTTAAATGTTTAAATGGAGATTTTATATTGACAATTTTTTACATTAGCCATGAATCATATGGTTGGATCCACTCAAAAACATTTCTCAGGTAATCATCATTTCCACTATTAAAAAATTATTTATGTGGGGGATCCAAATTTTAATGTTTAATTTGATAAACTAATTTTATGATCTCTTTAAAATAATTATATTTCAACTATATATAATAATAATTAATCATCCTAAAATGGAGTTGAATAAAAATCAATCAAACAAATGAGAAACACAGATTTTATAATTGTTTTCATTTACTATAAAAATATTTAATTTATTTTACAATGATTATCTTGGGGACTTGAATATGTTATATCAATTTTTAATGATGATAATTTAACATAATAATATAAATTTGATAATTAAATTTAAAATTTTTGATATGAAAGATAAATAATTTTTGGGTTTTATAGTTCTCTTGGAACAAGTGGGTGTAGTGAAAAATATTTAGACAAAATAACGGAGTGAGAAAAAAACTTATTTAAAAAAGTATTAATAGTGAAATTTATCAATCTAAACTAAACAATAATTAATCCTTACTTAGATTATCTTATGAAGACATTCATTAAATTTATTTTCCCTAATTTTTATATCCTAGATGCTATTTGATAAAACCCATCCCCAACCCCAAAAATATATTCTACATTTACAATCATAGAACTCTACATTGATTATAGTTTGAGAGATAACTTTTGATTAATATTCAATAAGGAAATAACATAAAACCTATAAATTTTAATTTATTTAGTATGTGGATAATATAAAACCCCTATAAATTTATCTTAATATGAATATAGTTAACTTTAAAATTATTTCTCTCCAAAACTAGTGAATCCCAACCATGCATGCTATGTGTGAATCTATTATGTGGTCTAAAAATTAAGAAAAACATTTAATTAACTAAAGGTTTATAAAATAATTTGTGTAAATGGGATAAGTATTTCAAAAAAATATTTTAATATTATATCATTCATAAAAATATTTATTCTCCCAAGTGTGGAATTTTTATAATGGAGATGATTTTAAAAAGAATATTATTTAAAGGGTAACACCAATAAATTCTCAACTCTTTGATTCCATATTCAATTTGAAAAATAAAAATAGAAAAATAGAAGACAAGAAATTATATTAAATTAAGCCTGAGTTTTCATGCATAAACGTAGAGAATCACTATGTAGAAGCGAGAGAGGAAGGCCTTATTAGTAGAGAACAATTCACAAATCCTACCATCTTCAAATTTTTTTGAGTGGTGAAGTGGATCCACCCCTTCATATGATCCTTCCAAGATCCCAAATCAATCCTCCAAAATAATAAAAAATTAAATTAAAATTAGTTTTTCAGGTCTTGGATTTTAAATAAAAATAATGTCATGACTTGTCTGTTGGGGCCCATGCCATGACTACCCCAAGCTCTCCATCCATAGGACATGGGTTGGTGACTAGAACCAAAAGGAATATCCCTATAATGAGAAGGTATTGACTTTAATCCTGTACAAACACACAATCCAAGAACACAAAAAGAATAAACCATGAAGTAAACTGCAATAGTAAAAAGTGTAATTGAAAGTAAAGGGGCCAGAATACAAGCCCACTAAAAAGTACAAGTACAACTAAAAATATAAATAAACTCATGGATTATCAACTAAAGATCCTACCTGAAGGGTAGGAATAGTTCATCACCACAACACTTCATGTCAGCCTATATCCCCCTTGTACCTCCATGTTCTGACTCCCTCAAGTCTCAACCCAGCTGCTCATCCTCTGCACAAGACACAATAAGGTGTGGGTGAAGACCATGTAGGGGTGAGTATAAATATACCTATTAGGGGACCCGAGACTCTCTAAGGTCTCTCAGAATTACATAATGGAAAACCAGAAAGCATGATCTCAAACACAAATTACAATGCAAAAAGACTTATCTCAAACATGCTATACAACTCAGAGTTCAAGAATAATGATGATTAGTCATAAGCTATATCATTTAATTATATTAGGAAGTTTCCAGAACTGAACCACGAATGATTTATTCCATTATTGATCCACACAGGGTTGTATGTTGTTGATCCATGATAGGCCACTCTATGGCTGGTCCTCATCGGGTTGCACACTACTGATCCACTTAGGGTCACTAGAATGCTGATCAATATAGGGTCATAATAATGTCGATCTACATAGGGTCACTATGATGCTGATCCCCACAGGACCACTATGATGCTGATCCACACAGGGTCCCTATGATATTGATCCACAAATGGCCATTTTGATGTTGGTACACACAGGGTCCCTATGATGTTGATCCACACATTGTCGTTATGATGCTACTCCACATAGGGTCACTATTATATTGATCCACACAGGGATTCTATGATGCTCATCCACATAGTGTCTCTATCATGATGATACACATAGGGTCTCTATGATGATGATCAACAAAGGGTCCTTATGATGTTGATTCACACAAGGTCGCTACTTCCAAGATAGTTGGTCACATGATTCCTGCTCATAACACGCTTATTTATGGGAGAACTGATCCTAAATCCTTCAGTCACATTTCAACTAATACTAAGTGCTGAAAATATAATACCCAAGGGACCAAACCTTCATAGGGGTCCCAACATGACAGACGAAACGTCGATTGGACACCTGATCAGTGAGATATGATAACTTTTGTAAAAGGTCATGGTTGTATTCAAGTATGATCCAACCCATGTCTCATGCCAAACTCCATCAAAACTCACTTAGAGTGTCACCATTGTACTAACTTCTCACAAGGGTCCTTATTCCATAGACGGTGGGTCAATCAGACACCCAATCTATTAGTTACATCCATTTCCGTGAAATGGGGGTGATTGCACCTCAGTCCGGGCTGGCTCGGTCGGGCCCACCATAATAAGCCAAATAGACCACTTCCCAAAAGGGCTTCCAATGACACTAACAATGTTTCAAACTAACACCTATTCTATCACTTATGAGAGGTTATTTATTTAGGGTCCAGAGGGATTTGGTCCCAGTCCAACTCGGTCTGACCAGCCCAACACAGCAGTTTCCACGGTCTACCTGACCCCACCCAGGTCCGGCCCATTATGTTGCAGCCTGGTTCACTGATTTTGGCCCGTCGAGGTCAGACCATGGGTTTTCAGGCCTGAGACATTGTTTTCCCAGCCCACTAGGTGGGGATCAACCCACCAGTGCTGGACCAGTTGACCGGACCATGTCCAACCCGATCTGCCTGAAGGAGGTCTGCCTTTCTCGCTGTCCATGCGGCTGCATGGCCATTTTTCCAGAAGGTGGGGCACTGCCCCACTACTTGAAATGGTTGGCCATTTAGCTTACTATCTTCCACCAACACAGCATGGCGCAATGTCGTGCCGCCCCTTCCTATAACACCCCGAACCCATTTACCCAGAGTCGGTGCATTATTATAAAACCTTGGCATGATCACAAGAAAGATCAAATCTCAAAAGACCGATTATTTTAGTATCCTTGGAATAACTAGATACATTAATAAATATTACATTACATTAGAAAATGAAAACTACAATAATATAGTCTCCATATTCCACACTCTTATCCCCTCATACTATCCCTACAGGTCATTCATAAATTACTTCTTCACATCGTGGGAAAAATAAAACATAGAAAAGGGGTGAGCTCAAATTCCCAGTAATGATAACAATATAGCAGAAACTTTCATAATTAAGAATAAAAATTTAAGGTAATGTATAACTAAAACAAAATCCTTTTTAACTTGAACTTCAACATAGTATGGAAAAATTAAAATGAAATAATTCCATTTACTTATTCACATGGATATTCTACTAATATAATAATCACATGCAATATCAATAACCACTTTCATAACGATGGAATGCATAATGCCAGACTATCATAACCACATAGCCAAGGCCTCATGCCAAGACTACAAATAAAATTTTGTCAAGGCCTTGTGCCAAGGCACTAGTTCGTCTAATGAGACCTACCGATGCATTGAGGAGCTATAGCGGGCTCCACCCATCACTTATTAAGTCCAATTCATTCCTCATATGAATAGGTTTCAACATAACATAAACATTCGTATTAAAACTAGCATACGAAATGTCAATACTTTCACCATAAACCATGAATGGTATAAAAACAACCCATCCATATTAAAACATATAACAAAAGCTTCAATACAATATGAATGTTTTGTATTATAATAAATCAACATCAAATAAGCTTAAAATCCATCAAAGGATGTTGACATAGATGAAATCAAAACTATTTGAGAGAAATATCTATTTTTTGAAATCATTTAAAAGTTACATAATTATAAAGTAAAACATTTACTTTGAAAATATCCTTATGACCTTTTAAGAGAAGCTTCTAAGATTTTATAACTGCGGAAAATAGCCGCACCCACCGTATAAGTTAAGAAAACATTCTTACCTTAATTCTGTCGAAATGGTTAAAAAGGACCTTGTTTGGAAAATGACAGAAAGATTCCTTTATAAACTTCTTATAAAAATTCAAACAAGGGTATAAATTACATTAACCCATATTTTGTAAAATAGTAATAATGTTTTGAAATACACTTTCAAGAAACATAGACGTGGATGATAAAGAGGTCCCAGTAGATAATTACGTATAAACAACCTCAGATAATAAAGAGATTGTGGAATAACCCTTACCATGTAATTTTCCCTGGTTGGGGGTAGGTTAACCTACTGTATAATGGTGAAGTAATTTTTGATAAATTATACAAGAATCATATACATTAATATGATATCATATATGATCTTTTATCATTGATTTGTTAATAATATCTTAGTATTATCGTTGTTTCAGGTGTTAACTTACTCGTTTTCTTTTATATGTTTTGTTACGTAAGACATGTTTGTCCTGGATAGGTTGTATCTTATTCTTAAACAGAATGATATCAAGTTCTTAATCATTATTTCTAAATCATCAAATGATAATTATACTTTAATGGATACGATGGAGAATGAATCTCATCGCGTTCGTGGAGACGGTAGTCCGTACGTACGCACGAGCGACATTATCATACTTTTGATATTAAAATAATATATTATTTGATGTTATATCATATATAAAGAATCATTATCATGTTATATTTATTATTTACATGAATTAAAAATCATTATTATACCCATCCAAATAATAATATATTGAATAACAATTACACCACGACGTGGAGACGGTAAGCCATACGTACACACGTATGGTGATATATCATTCAATGGATAGATAGAATACATAATATGGTTGTACCATATTTATAATAATATTACAGTATATAGGAGATACTGGATTTATTATTTTATAATAGGAATGACAAATAAAGAAGAAGTTGAAGAAGAAATGAATTTGAAAAAGGGTGGTGAAAACATTACCTCTTCTTCAGGTTCTTTTTTTTTTATTTGATCAAAAGGGCTCCTTAGGATGGCTTTATGATCAAACTATGTCCTCTAGGTTGTAGTTAGGGAAGCTGAGAGAGTATTTGGGCAGGGTTTGGCCAAACCAAAAGGCTTTGAAGGTGCTAAGTAATGAGAAGGGGGAGTGCCCTTTTATAAGAGGGGTGAGGGGATCCTTTGGAAAAGCTAGAAATATTATTTTATAATAAATTAATATTCGGTTTCTAATGGATAAAAAGTGTATTATTTAAAGGTTAAGTTGGGGATGTGTTGGAAACCACTCAAAAAATATAATTTAGACAGGTTTGAGTCATTATATTAACCTTATCTTTTAGTTTTAACTCTTAGTTAATTAGTTTGACATTTACCATGTCACTTTGTATTTTTATATTATATAGTTAATAAAAATACTATATACATTCAAGAGACCCCCAGGTGGTCCATTAATGATAAAAATATCATGATATAAGTATCTTGGCCTATCCTTAGATTTTTGAGAATTTAATATCAATTAATAATATAATATTTTAAAAAAAACTCTTTTATGTCAATTTTGACACTATTCAATAATTGATTTTTGTGAAAATCATAACAGAATTATAACATTGAACAATGATAATTAAGTCAATCCTAACATGTCATATTAAAATATAAAATTAGTGTAATTCATAAAAAGTATCAAATTATTTTCATTTGGGTATTTATAATATCAATAATTTTAACTGTTCACTATTATGATAATTACTGCATCAACGGTTTTTCATAAATAAATTAAATTATTTAATTTCTAAAAATTATAAATAAAATATAATTATGTAGGAAATCGTTTTATATTTCTAATGAATATTTATAGTCAAATATCCAACATTTATAACCCTATATAAAAATTGTTTTTCTAAAAGATATATGCTTTTGTCATTTATTTATTTATTTTAACTTAATTAAAATAAAGTGTCCCTATCACTTAAAATTGGCTCCATGGGGCCCTAAAATTGACCCAAAGATGCCATGGTCTGACATGTATCAACCAATAAGGTTAGGACACGTTTTAGGGTAATTTTTTATTATTATAATATTATTTTTTATCCCTTATTTACCGGATTTACCCTTTAACCATGGTAAATAAAATATTTACCGAAATAATTATTCAAAATGTCGAAAAATAAAATTTACCTATTTACACAATTTGAACATCCTGATTCCAAATATGTAATCCATTTTTTCAAATTCCAAACAAAGAAGTGGCAGAAATTAATTTAAAATTATTTCACGTTGTTAAAACAAAAAACGTGTTTTTAAGAGATAATAACTATCAAAATATTGACACTTGTTTATGTCCGGTTTAATTGTGAAATTATGTACAATGACCAACATTGTATAAAATGGTAAAAATATATTCTAAATATACTATAAAACCACTCAAATTCATAATTTATTACTATTAATTATTTTGACTAAAAAAGTTGTTTTTAATTAAAATTTAGTAATTTTCATTATTCATCAAAATATAAAAGTTATCCGAAAAGTACCAAAATTTCACCATAGGCTAAATTCGATATTCTGAATCCAAAAATTAAGTACATTTTGAGAGATAAAATTTATAAAATTTTAAAAATTAGGTATTACTATTCATAACGGCTAGTTTGATTGGTTGTGGTGTGTGTTAGAACTCGACGTTGCATACAAAACACGCTACTATTTTATTCAAAGAGAAGCGTACCGTGGAAGCTAGGGGTGTTTCATTTTAAATTTGTGATGTCCCCATTCTAAAAAGTAAATTTATTTAGTCAAATTTAATATCAAAAAATTTAAAATATTGGATTCAAAAAGGGTTCACTATTAAAAGTTGGTAAAAGTGCAATACTGAAAATGAATTTGTTCTTACATTATGTCTAAGAAACTCATTATATGGATTCTAAAATTATAAGGATTATAGAAATTTCAAAATTTAGTTAATACTATTCATAACTTCTTTTAAACAGCTTGTTTGGTAAGTCATGGTGCACTTGAACTCGGTGTTGCGTGTAGTGAAAGTTAGTGAATTATTTTTAAGAAATAACACACTTTGAAATCTTTGGGTGTTACATTCTTCCATCCTTCAATAAATTGCTTCCTTGCAATTTGAAATTTTTCTTCTAAAATAAAATGTTGAAAATAGAAAATATCTTTGTGGGAAAACCCACATCGGAATTGGGTTACTAAAATTTAGTCTTAATATGAGGAAAAGAGAAATGAAAGGGTCACCACCAAATTATGATCTCTATTCGGGGAACATTGGTGGAAATTAGAGACATATAATTGGAGGAAAAACGTAAATATTTATATTTAGTGATTGAGGTCATCAATCACAAACAAGTGTAAAATTGAAGGCCTTATATTCATCAATCTATGAAGATTTAAAATACCATCGGTACAGCAAAATATATGGTATTCGGATAACACTTTTTTTTTGTTTTAAGATCCCTTCACTAAAGTATAAGAATTAATTTCTTCATTTAATAAGAGAAGAAGAAAAATATATACTTGACAAGTAGAGTCTCATCCATTAACTATGTTCTGCCACAAACTCATGTTTCACTCTAAAAGATAATAGAACTTATAAATAATATTCTATTTATCCTATTCGTATAGGGTTAAAAAAATGAATTTATAATTCATCTAGAAGAACCATTAAAAAAATGACATTATTCCATCCAGGACATCACATGGGTCATTGGTAGGTGATAAACCCTTGTCACCCTTCGGTTGTTAGTTCAAGTCTCGCTGTCTTGCCGGACGTGACGGGTTGCCGCCCGACTTCCGGGTTGTCCTTTTTATGGCAATCCAAAATAATACAAACTAGAACTATCCAAAATACTTTAGTCCAAAATTTATAAGGAAGGTAAACACAATGAAGATCCTTTTTTTGTGTAATAACATGTGAACACCTTCATCATCTATTCTTTTAAAACACTGCAACATCCTGAATTACCATAAAACCTTATTGATTACATTCATTATCCCTTATTCTTTAAAGAATAATGGATATACTCCATAAATCCAAAAATGTTGTAAACCCCAACAATTATGGAATATAAAAATCATTAATCAGTTTAAAGGTAGTCAATAATATCCAATATAATTTATCTAATTAAATCATGTATTATTCTAAAATCACTTCCTGGGTATCAGAACCATATTATGGTTTATCTCTCTCAACCATATATTTTCCAAAAATTTAACCTTCTATTGAGTCACTTTTCGTTGTTTCACACAATCTCAAGTCCTTAATGAAATAGTACTGCAATACAATCCTTATATACTCCATAATTATTATAACAAGTACATTGTTGATACAATACTCAGATGACAAAATCAACATAAGAAATCTATTCATTCCTCTTCATCTGTGGTAGTATCATAACATGATTATTATCCAATAGCATTATTTGCGGCATAGTCTGATGATCAGGACATAGGTTCGCGTAGTGTCCAAACTCCTTGAAAATGAAGCATTGTACATTTGAAACCATTTTCTTACCCTTGTAGTCACATAATTTGTGCCCTTTTCTTCCACACTTATAACAAACTTCCATTCCTTTCATGCAAGTTCCAGGGTGTTTCTTCCCACAGTTATCACATATGGGAAAATTCTTCTTTTCCCTCTTCCCTTTATCCATCATTCTCTCTTCCATCCTTTTCTTCTCTTGCTTCCCTTCAAAGCCATAGGACTCCGTAAACTCTTTACTTATCTTATCAACACTTGATATTATTTCTTCATATAATGATAATACATGGGAGAATATTTCTATTATAAATTCTAGCTTAAGACCATAAGAGATATAATCTTTATTTCTCTTTGGATCATGTGCATTGCTGGAGTTCTCATTCCTTCTACTGGGCGCCATTTCTAAACAATGTCATACACTAGATTAGTTTATGTATAACAATACCTAATCCCAAACTTTTAAAACACATAACATAAATTAAATAGTTTATGGATATAATCCATAATAATAAAAATGTCTCCTTTGAGGAAGTATATACTCATAAACCCTTCATAATGGTTTGTAATGAAAATGAGAATTATCCTAAAAATATCCCCCGAGAGTGTCATAACCAAGAGTCCAGCAAGGCCCGTTGTTGTGCACCAGTTCTCGTTCGAGTCTAGCTCAAAGTGGTGTTTTCGGGTTTTACCCCTAGGTACATCTGTGCTAGAGCCACCTCTACCTGCTCGTATCCAGACAGGGATGTATTGATCGGAAAACTCACAAAATCTCTATAATACCAAAATTCTAGGATGTTCTTGTATACTAATCCTCAAATTCCATCTTAAATCTATGTGCTCTAATCAGAGTTTATCTAAATATTGCTTCAAAGGATTGTACTAAATTTCCTCTGATACCAACTGTAATGCCACGACCCTAGTTATCCAGAGTCAGTGCATTATTACATAATAATGGAATGATCACAAGAAAGATAAAATCTCGAAAGACCAATTATTTTAGTAGCCTTGGAATAACTAGACACATAAATAAAGTTTACATTACATCATAAAATAAAAACTACAACAATATAATCTCCATAGTCTACACTCTTATCCCCTCATACTATCTTTGCAGGTCATTCATAAATTACATATTCACATCCTGGGAAAAATAAAACATAGAAAAGGGGAGAGTTGAAATGCCTAGTAAGGATAACAATATAGCAGAAACATTCATAATTAAGAATAATCATTTAAAGCAATGTATAACTAAAACAAAAGCCTTATAAACATAAATTTAAACATAGTATGGAAAAAATAAAATTAAATAGTTCCATTTACTTATTCACATGGATATTCCACTAATAGAATAATCACATGCAATATCAATAACTACTTTCATAATGATGGAATGCATAATGCCATACTATTATAACCACATAGCCAAGGCCTCGTGCCAAGACTACAAATATGATTTTTTCAAGGCCTTGTTCCAAAACACTAGTTTTTCTCATGAGGCCTACCGATGCATCGAGGAGCTATAACGGTCTCCACCCGTCACTTATTAAGTCCAATTCATTCCTCATATGAATAGGTTTCAACATAACATAAACATTTGTATTAAAACTAGCATACGAAATGTCAATACTTTCACCATAAACCATGACTGGTATAAAAATAACACATCCATAGTCAAACATATCACAAAACTTTAAATACAATATGGAAGTTTTGTATTATAATAAATCAACTTCAAATAAGCTTAAAATCCATCAAAGGATGTTGACATAGATGAAATCAAAACTATTTGAGAGAAATATCTATTTTTTGAAATCATTTAAAAGTCACATAATTATAAAATAAAAAATTTACTTTGAAAATATACTTATAATCTTGTAAGGGAAGCTTCTAAGATTTTATAACTGCGGAAAATAGCCGCACCCGCTGTATAAGTTAAAAAAACATTATTACCTTAATTCTGTCGAAAAGGTTAAAAAGGACCTTGTTTGGAAAACGGCGGAAAGATTCCTTTATAAACTTCTTATAAAAAGTCAAAAAAGGGTATAAATTACTTTAACCCCAATTCTGTAAAATATTAAGAATGTTTTGAAATACACTTTCAAGAAACATGGATGTGGATGATAAATAGGTCCCAGTAGATAATTACGTATAAACAACCTCAGATAATGAAGAGATTGTGAAATAACCTTTACCATGTACTTTTCCTTGGTTAGGGGTAGTTTAACCTCTTGTATAATGGTGATGTAATTTTTATTAAATTATACAAGAATCATATACATTAATATGATATCATATATGATCTTTTAACATTGATTTGTTAATAATATCTTAGTATTATCGTTGTTTCGGGTGTTAACTTACTCGTTTTATTTTATATAGTTTGTTATGTAATCCATGTTTGTCATGGATAGGTTGTATCTTATTCATATTCAGAATGATATCAAGTCCTTAAACATTATTTTTAAATCATAAAATGATAATTATACTTGAATGGATAATATGGAGAATGAATCTCATCGAGTTCGTGGAGACGGTAGTCCGTACGTACGCACGAGCGACAATATCAATTTTTTTGATATTAAAATAATATATAATTGGATTTTATATAATATATACAGAATAATTATCATGTTTTATTTATTATTTACATGAATTACAAATCATTAATATACCCATCCAAATAATAATATATTGAATAACAATTACACCACGACGTGGAGACGGTAAGCCGTACGTACGCACGTATGGTGACATGTCATTCAAAGGATGGATAGAATACTGAATATGGTTTTACCATATTTATAATAATATTACAGTATATAGGAGATAATGGATTCATTATTTTATAATGGGAATAACAAATAAAGAAGATGTTGAAGAAGAACAGAATTTGAAAAAGGGTGGTGAAAACATTACCTCTTCTTCAGGTTTTTCCTTTTGATTTGATCAAAAGGGATCCATAGGCTGCATTTCTAATCAAACTAAATCCTCTAGGTTGTAGTGAGGGAAGTTTAGAGAGTATTTGGGCATGGTTTGGATGAACCAAAAGGGTTTGATGGTGTGAAGTAATGAGAAGGGGGAGTGCCCTTTTATAAGAGGGGTGAGGGGAACCTTTGGAAAAGCTAGAAATATTATTTTATAATAAATTAATATTAGGTTTCTAATGGCTCCAAAGTGTATTATTTAATGTTTAAGATGGGGATGGGTCGATAACCACTCAACCAATATAATTTATACAGGTTTGGGTCATTATATTAACCTTATCTTTTAGTTTTAACTCTTAGTTAACTAGTTTGACATTTACCATGTCACAATGTATTTTTATATTAATAGTTAATAAATATACTATATGTTTCCAAGAAACCCCCAAGTGGTCCATTAATGATAAAAGTATCATGATATAAGTCTCTTGGCCGATCCTTATATTTTTAGGAATTTAATATCAATTAATAATATAATATTTGTTTTAAAAACTCTTCTTTGTCAATTTGACACTATTCAATAATTGATTTTTTTGAAATTCATAACAGAATTATTAATTCAAAAAACGTTACTTAATTCAATCCTAAAATATCATATTAACCTATAAAATTAGTGTAATTCATAAAAAGTCTCAAATTATATTTATTAGGGTATTTATAATATCTATTATTTTAATTTTTCACTATTATGGTAATTAATGCATCATCATTGTGCCATAAATAAATTAAATTATTTAATTTCTAAAAATTATAAATAAAATATAATTATGTAGGAAATCTTTTTATATTTATAATGAATATTTATAGTCGAAAATCCAACATATATAACCTTAGGTAAAAATTGTTTTTCTAAAAGATATATGCTTATGTCATTTTTGTATTTATTTTAACTTAATTAAAATAAAGCGTTCCTATCACTTACAAGTGGCTCCATGGGGTCCCAAAATCCACCCAAATATACCCATGGTCGGAAATGTATCAACCAATAAGGTTAGGACACGTTTTAGGGTAATTTTTTATTATTATAATATTATTTTTTAACCCTTATTTACCGGATTTACCCTTTAACCATGGTAAATAAAATATTTACCGAAGTAATTATTCAAAATGTCTAATAATAAAAGTTACATATTTACACAATTTGAAAATCCTAATTCCAAATATGGAATCAATTTTTACAAATTCAAAACACAGAAGTGGTAGAAATTAATTTAAAATTAATTTCCGTTGTTTAAACAAAAAATGTGTTTTTAAGAGATAATAACTTTCAAAAGATTGACACTCGTTTTTGTCCGGTTTAATTGTGAAATTATGTACAATGATAGAAATTGCATTAAATGGTAAAAATATATTCTAAATATACTTTACAACCACTCAAATTTATAATTTATCATTATTAATTATATTGATTAAAAAAGTTGTTTTTAATTAAAATTTAGTAATTTTCACTATTCATCAAAATATAAAAGTTATCCGAAAAGTACCAAAATTTCACCCTAGGCTAAATTACATATTCCGAATCCAAAAATGAAGTCCATTTTGAGAGATAAAATTTATAATATTTCAAAAACTATGTATTACTATTCATAACGGCTAGTTTGATTGGTTGTGTTGTGTGTTAGAACTCGAAGTTGTGTACAACACACGCTACTGTTTTACTCAAAGAGAAGCGTACCATAGATGCTTGGGGTGTTTCATTGTAAATTTTTTATGTCCCCATTCTAAAAAGTAAATTTATTTAGTCAAATTGAATATATGAAAATTTAAAATATTGGATTTAAAAAGGGTTCACTATTAAAATTTGGTAAAAGTGCAATACTGAAAATGAATTTTTTCTTAAATTATGTCTATGAAACTCATTATATGGATTCTAAAATTATAAGGATTATACAAAGTTCAAAATTTAGTTAATACTATTCATAAATTCTTTTGAACAGCTTGTTTGGTAAGTCATGGTGCGCTTGAACTCGGTGTTGCGTGTAGTGTGAGTTATTGAATTATTTTGAAGAAATAACACACTATGAAATCTTGGGGTGTTACACTTCCTGTCGCGGCCTGATGGCCACGGTTGCCAGCGTTGCCTTGCCCTGCATGGCTGGCTCAGTCCGATCGCCTCTGGTTGCCGCAGCGCGCGACGGCGAGTTGCTTCCCTCTACCCATGGCTGGTCACCATGGGTCTCATTCGACCACTTCCAACATGGCGCTTCGACAGTATCTTCCGCTGGCCCCCAGATGCACTTCTGTGGTCTGTTTTTTGGTGTCGTCAGTGCCTACGAGGCTCTCAGGTCTCTGTCTCTACTATTGGTCCTTTGGTCTCATCCTGATGATCCATCTGCATAACCTTTCTAGAAATACGAGGCAGGTACCTAAGAGGTGGAGGGTTTGGGCCTGGATCATTTGGAATTCACCCTCCATGTTAGCATCATTTCAGGAGGTAGAAGAGTTATCTCATAATGATGAATGTAACAAAAATACCCCAACCTAGATAATATGTCTGCTGATGATGATCAACCTAACTTTCTTTTTTCATTATCATTTGTTTTTGATTCAGTGGTGCTCATCACCGCTCACTGAAACTGGTCTCATCCTCTTGGTGGTTAGCATCGTGGTACATTGTCAGAGCTTTGTCTCTTGGTGAAGTCATGCCAACACCCCATCCTGAGATCCATATAAATAGGTAGGGGAAGAGGTGGGTAACTCTCTAAAAAATTTATGAGGTTCATTTAATTAATGAACCTCCCAAATTCCAAACAGTGTGGTTACAGGTAAAGAAGAGTCAAGCCTTTTAATGGATTGACATTTCATCAGTCCCACCATTTCCTCTCATCCGATAGAGGAAAAGGAAAAAAACAAATAAAATAATATTTTTATTTTATTATTCTTTTAAATTTCTGAAATTATATTTTTCTTCTGACCTTCTATGGTTTACGTGAATAATCCCTTCAGAGAATCTCAGTGCTGAGGATTCAATGGGGCACTCAGATTTTTAATCCGAGCACTGGTTCAAAAGATTGAAAACATCACCCGCGAATTTACTGAAGGTACCTTAAATTTTTTCATAAATTATTAACAGTCACCCTCAACCCACGCAGGTCAAGGATATGCTTTTCCTAAGGGGACCACACCCTCAGAAGCTCAACAGTACTCTCAAATTTTCAATCTATGTTACTATTTAGAAGTTAAGGATTTGATAATAAAATAATTGTCACTTAATTATTTTATTTACTGCCAAAAACTAAATTCTACTAGTAGCTTGCGTCGTCCCATGTTAGTATATTTCTATGGAAATCATACCCTCAAGAGTTTAGTAGTGGTCTTGGATTTTTAATCTGAGTCATCATTCGTGGGTTATAATCATTTGAAAAATAATATAATTTTATTCAGTTATTTAATTTATGGTTATTCCATTTTTGTGTTTTCTCATTGGAGGCTTGTGATGACTAAACTTATGTCGCATATACGGTAAACCCACCGTTCAGAATGCTATGATGCCCTTCGATTTATGATCCAGGATCTTGTTTAAGGGTTATTCCATTTTTTCAAGAAAACTAATCACCCATGATATTTTTTGATTAACACTTTTTTGAGGGATCATTACAGACACTCCATGCCTCAGAATCACCTACCGTTAAATCAAACAAATGAGGGTATTGAGCACGAATATGAGCCTCCCACTCCCTTGTGAAACCCTGTAGGTTCATTCGTTTCCCCCAAACTCACACAAGAGGGATCAACCATCCATGAAGGACTCGCTCCTTTCGATCCTCTATCTCTGCACGGAACTCCGTAAAAGTCTCTCCATCCTTAATTTCCAACTCGCATTAGTCGATAATGTGGGTTGGGTCATTTACACATCTTCTTAGCTTTGACACATTGAAAACATTATGCACCTAGTGTATCAGTTGGGGATGATCTAGGGGGTACACGACCTCGCAATATCTACTGAGGATATTGAGAGCTTCGATGAACCTCAAAGATATCTTGCCTCCCCGACCAAATATCCACATTCCTTATCAGGGTTAGACCTACAAGAATTTGTGGTCCCCCTATAGAAACTCCAATAGTATCCATCTTTTATAAGCATATGAATTGTTTCAGGTCTGTGCTGTCTTCATCCACTGTCGGATGATCTTCACCTTCCCAATGTTATCTTGTACAATCTCTGGGCCCTTGAGTGCTGGCTCTCATGGGTCTGTCCAGAAAAGAGGTTATATGAATTTTCACCCATAAAAGGCCTCAAACGGTGCCATGCCAATAGTGGAGTGATAAATTTTGTTTAATGAAAACTCCACCATTGGCAGGAAGTCCTCCCAACTGCAGAAAAAATAGAGGACATAAGAAAAAAATATGTCCTTTAGATTCTGTATGGTCAGCTCCATCTAAAAATCTATATAGGGGTGGATGGTGGTGCTCAAGTGTAGCTGATTCCCAATTCCTTCTACAACCGTTTCAACAAGAAGTAGGTAAAACTTGTGTCGTGATTTGATACAATCATTGAAAACACTCTGTGAAGTCGCACTTTCTTCTGCAGGTAGAGGAGTCCCAAGCCCTCTGTTTATCCCAACTCTCAGACTGGTAAGAAGTGGGATGACATAGAGAGTCAGTCAATGATCACACAGATGGAATCGTGGCCCCTGGATGTACGTGGTAGCCCTGTTATGATGTCTATAGAGATACCATCCCACATACACTTTGTTACCTAAATTGGCTGAGCTAATCCTGCTGATACATGATGCTCGACCTTCATTTGCTGAGAAGTGAGGCAACGAGATACAAACTCTGCCACTGCTTTCTTCATCCCTGGCCACCAATACTAACACTAGAGGTCTTGGTAAATGTTCACAACTACTATATGTACCACCAAATGGGATGTGTGGAACTTCCTCAATACCATATCTCTAAGAGTCATTGATACCATAGTGTGTTCTTTGAAGAGGATAACATGGTACTCTCATTTAGAAAATCCTTCAAGATCCTGTCTTGAGGATATCTGAGCATATCAGGCCTCATAGCTTACATCCCCAAGTTGTTCTTCCCCAACCGGCTGTAGATGTGGGCATGCAACTGTCTTAGACTGGAGGTATGATGCTCCATCACCAGCTACAGAGGATAACTGCAACACGACTAGCTTCTCTATCGCCTCAGTCAGTAACTATAGACCAGACCTCCTCCTGAGTGTGTCTGCTACAACATTTTATTTTCTCGTATTGTAGACTATCTCGAAGTCATAGTCTTGGAGGAACTCTAGCCATCACTGATTTATCATGTTCAGGTCTTTCAGGGAGAAGATATACCTGAGACTCCTATGATCATAGTAAATAGTAAACCATTCTCCCATATATACTCTTAGTTCCCAAATCTCTATGGAAAGCCATTCAATATGAAATTGTAGATATTAGTGCTATCCCTGTGTACAAGCCAATGCAGATGTCCCTCTCCCTTCAGAAAGGTATCCCTGGGAATATCCTCTGAAAGGATGTTCCCGTAATCTTCCACTACTGTTGGGAACTGAAAACTCAAAACACCTACTGCCATGAGGGTATGTTTGGACAACTCCAGAGTGATTGGATGCACCCTACTATGTATGAGTTTATCTCGTGCTGCATGGGTTTCACATTTTTTTCACTAACCAAGTAAAACCCCATTCCAACACTATATATATATCACAGACATTTTTCATAAAACAATCAATCCTAGAATGAACTGTGGATGACCAGTTCATACCCAAACTAATTTTGTAAGGTCTCGATGCTGCCACTAAGAGGTTCCAACCGAAAATATCTCCTCTATGGTCAGATCACACCATCAGTGTATGTGTTATTATCAAGTATCCTCCCAAAGGTATCTCCAGACCTAAGGGTCAAGTCAACGGGTTAACCTGAAACCGCAGGTCTCAAAAAATATTCGTTGCACGAAGGAATGATTAGTACCTTTTTTATTAATATGAAATATAGTAGTAGACACAGATCGTACCTTGAATTATTCATGGTGCTCTTGGTTCATACTCATTGACTCCATGCAGCTACCCCCTTCCCATATCCTATAGCTCCTAAAGCCTACTGGGGACCACATAGGGGTGGTGGTAGTAACATGTTGAATTTATACCCCCTCATGCTACTCTCCTAGCTCCTCCTCCACGTATGATGCCCTGAAGATCCATCTGCCCCTATTACTTCCTATTCTTGAAACATTTTACCCTACCATGTCTCTGAGACTGGTGTCAATTTTCTACTTTCCCACTGCTAACATTCACTGGCTATTTCTACTCACCATAAGAACATTCCACCAAAATGGTTCCCTCTTTCACCCTAACATAAGTAGGAATGCACAGTGTAATAGTGCTCTCTCTAATCCCTAAACATGTCTTTCTCAGAGGTATGACCCCAGAAGCACTATTTTTATCGTATTAATCGAGTACCTAGAATGGGAGGTACACCTTGACGAATACTTAGATACCGACATGTCGTCCTACCAAAGATGGTGAAGTTAATGGGAACACATACCCCTTAGCTTTTTATGGCTGGAGAAACCTTCATGTAGGAAGGTTATAAATCTCTATCCCCAGAAAATTGATCTCATCATAAGTTAGGGGTAATCTAAACCCTACCATTTCACTACTGAGCCATGTAGAATGCTCACTGCCATGACCACCACCTGATCTAATGGCTCCCTGGCTAGATTGCAACTAAATATCCACTTCAGGACAGTCCATAGTCGTCTGTGAGTCAGTCTCACCTCTGAACCTGAGGGGTATCTATCACTAAAACCCATTTAAGGCACTTAGCCTATATGTGTCTTCTACCATTAGTGCAAGTAGTAACTGCAGACGAGCTGGAAGTGGTTAATTGGTAATCCACCTGAATGTACCATCTCTGGAAACAATCCTGGGACTAAATCCTCATCACACTGTGGACCATCATCATGGTCACATATTGGAATCATGGATGGTTGTCTGCTAGGAGGCATCTTGAAAGAGATTAAAGATAAACAAAGGTCAATAAGTTATTGTTGATGAGATTACTCAAAAGTCATCAGAAGAAATACATTTCCAAATCCTAAGAAATCAATGTTTTCGTTATAGATCAAAAATAAGAATGCATGGTCCTAGTGTATGGATACATCGGCCGCCGCACCAACACTAGACTCCCTGAACAGAAAACCACACTAAACAAACATTACACTATTGAAAAATTAGAAAGACCAGAGTACTCGTTCTACGGTAGAACTGACTCCTCTAATACCCCTTTTCCCGACCCATCCCCCAGTTGAAGTGAAGCCGCTCTTAAAATTATCCCAGTGTAGCGGATTCAATGGTACCCTCAGTTTTTTAATCCGAGCACTGGTTCAAATGATAGAAAATCTTGCTCGCATGTTTACTGAACAAACCATAAAAAATTGTTCAGAAATTATTAACAGTCACCCTCATCCCCGGTCGGTTAGGGTTTGGAACTTTCTAAGGGGAACAAAACTTCACGAGCTTAACAGTACTCTCATATTTCTGATCTTATTTACAGTTATGAAGTTAGGTATTTTACAATCAAATAATTTTCAATTAATTATTTTATTTACGTCCAAAAACCAACTTCTATAGGTGATCTTCATCGGCCCAAGTTAGTATATGCCTAAGGAAATCATACCCGCATGAGTTAAGCAGTGGTCTCAAATTTTTAATTTTAGTGACTATTCGTGAGTTATAAGAATTTGAATGATAAAAAATTTTATTTAATTATTTAATATATGGTTATTCCATTTTGAAGATTTCCTTTTAGAGGATTGGAACAACTAATCTTAAGTCGTGCATGAGTTAAATTTGTCATCCTGAACACAACAATGCCATTATTATTCTGATTTAGTCTCCCAATTAAGATTTATTCCACTTTTTTAAGAAAACCACTCAGACACACTATTTTAAGATTGACACTTTTTCAATAGATCATTATGGGCACTCCGGGCCTCAGAATGACGTGCTGTCATATTTCACTATCTCGTAAAAATTCCATATAATTAAAAATATTATTATACAGAATTTATAGGTCATTACAAAAAAGTCTATACATGTCACTCTATCTAGAAAATATACTCCATATTATGCCATTTTTTCTAATAACTTCCCATCAAATCCATATTTCACTTCTGTTGAATGAAATTATAGAAATATATTCCAATGTAAAATCAAAATATCAGCAAAATACATGTAGTAAGGAAATATTTATGGCCCTTTATGTGAGGCGTGTTCTATTTTTCGAATTGAAATGTATCTTTAAATTCATTGAATATTTTAAGGCACCAAAATTACAATAAACCATTCAATACTAAAATGAGAAATAAATATACATTAGTTTAGTATTTTCTCTATAATTTCCCATGAAACATATACACACAAAAATTATTATGAAATTTCACTTGGGTAATATCAAAAGGGAAAAAAAATCAATGAATTTTCATATTCAATCTCAAAAAAAATTCCATTAATATTAAAATAAGGAAAAACATAAGGAGAATAAATAAAGTATTATCAATAAAAAGAAATTTATTTTTACCATTTTTTGAGGGACACAACTACATTATAAAATTATATTCAACTCTTTACGAGATGTGTATCCAAAATGGATATTCCATGTATTAATAGATATTTAATTTGTTTTATGTAATTATGAAAACCAAGGTATCAATTTTTTTATTGAATTTATTGACATTAAATAGAATTGAGAATTCTATTCATTATTTTATAGTATATTTATATTATTATAAAAAATTTATACATTAAATAGTAGTTTAATATTTTTTAATGTAAGTCATCACACATCATGGGATAATTCAATAAATGTGTGTAAATGAAAGCTTGTATTCCACAAATGGTTGGAAATATAGGATTTATGGCAATGTAATGGGGTTTAATAAGTATAAAAATTACCTTATATTAGTCCCTTAATGGTATGATGACATTCTGGGGTAACAAGGGACTGTGAAATTCACAATGGAGATCACATTCCCTTTCTACTAAGAAAAAGTTTTTCTTTTAAAAATAATATAATTGAGAGAATATTTCATCCAAGGGTATAATCGATTAATGTCTTGGATTAGAGTTATAATTTTATCTTTTTTATTCTATTATTTTTTATAATGACCAATATTCATGAATTATTAATTTATGTAGTTTAATTAATCACTATAGCATGTTTAGGAAGGAAATATGAAGAATGATATTTTTAGGAAATGGGTCACTAAGGGAAAAATATAAATATCATATTAAATGAGTAATGTATTTAAAACATTATATAATATTATTTTTTAAGGAATAATTTTTAATTTTTTGATAATATTAATTTTTAATGGGATATGAGATTTCCATTAAATTTAATTGTCAATAAACATGTGTTTTTCAAGACACTAATTTTATATTTAAACATAGTTTTAGATATTTTTTTGGAGTATAGTAGGAGAAGACCATATATAATATGTTATTTTGTTCTCAAATAAGAATATTCTGGCTCTATTACTTATTCATTCATCTATGTTTATCAATAATATGGAATTTAATACATATGAGTTTATGCATGTATTTTAAAAAATGAATTAATATGAAATTATGATACATTAAATTTACATTTTATTAGATCAAAATTATATGGCCACCAAAAGGTGGGATTTTATCTTTTTAGGAATCACTATAATAATTCACCCACAATAAATTTTTCATCCCTATAATAGAAATTATTTTAAATACTACCTCGATATTATAGCATATTATGTTAATGAATATCATGTTCCAGACATCCCTTCATTTATCTAATTGTAAATATAAAACACATATAGTCCCAACAGAATTGAATTTTTATTTGATTATTTATAGGATTTTTGAGTGTGGGTATCTCATAGTATTTGACAATGTTTATGTTATCAAAATTTCAGTGACAGATTTATGATGTTGTTTTCATTGGAGGAGGTAGTATGTTAAAATTGTTTGTGAACAATATAAATAATAAAAATTAAGTATTAAGGATTCCAATGATGGTGACTAGTGGTTGACGAATAGTCTTTTTTGAGATATTTAGTTCCCTGATTACATATTCTTTTTTAAATCCATTACTGTTGTTGTGAAGGGTTGCCAAAAAATGTTATATTTGTTTAAAAAATAAATTATTTTTATATCTATTTAATGAATGAATTCACTAATATTTATTTTGAGGATGAATATCTATAAAAACAAGTCCCTTAATGGGGATTCATATCACAAAGTATAAATTGGGAGTACCCATGGGGATGGTGCAACTACGGGTCTCATGGTCATGTTGTCTGTGGATAATTGGATTATCCACCTTTGGAACGTGTTCTAGAAGCCATGAGTACACATATTTAGGTTGGATAAACATATGGTCAGGGATCATAGGGACATAAGATGAAATAGAGGCATTCCAAAACATATATAAAACACGTACTACCATATAGAAGCTCCATATTGTGCTATAGGGAACACCATATGTCTTATAGAAGAAACACACATACTTATTTATAAAAAATATATTTAATTAAAAAATTAGGAATATTTTTTGTAAATTTATATATCTTAATTACCTATATTTTAATAATAAATCATGATATTGGTATGTTTAATTCTCTTTATGATCATTAAAAGTATTTTTTTTGAAATTATAAAACATCTAACAGTTAATTTGACATAATATATGGGAATAATATTTTGATAGAACCATTGTGGTCATAATATAATGATAAATACAAAACCATAACCTATTTCTCCATTTAGTTCTTCCAATAAATTATTTTTATTTGGAAAAAATTTAGATATTTACATGTGAGTGTGAGGTCTTTCCGCTATATCACTATTTAAAGCACTCTAGGCACCCCTAATGGTACCCAAAAAATGATCCTGAAAAAAATAAATCATATTGATAAGTGATTAAACATGAAAAATGGAATTTAATAAATTTTTCTTGATAATAATAATTTAATAATCATCATAAATTTTATGAACTATGAACCTTAATGAGTTTGTTAAGATATGTAATTACCATTAACAACTTTTCAGATCAAGGATGTTATTAAACATGACCATTGAATGGTTTGGTTCCTCTGATTACATATATAATGTTATTTTTATTTGTAATATGTTTAGTGTACAACTTAATAGAATATGTTCACTATCTAATGGCTTAATATGTAGTTTTTTAGAAGTATATTTGAAAATGTCTTGGTTATGACATACCCTTCAATTTAAATAGTCAAATTGACTATAATATATTTTCACATGTATGGAACCACTTGAGATAGGGAGGTTAATGAATAGTTGATACATTTATCTACCAAACATCATACATTAATATAATCATGAAATATTTATTATAGATTATGACATTTTTATTGTGAAGACTTATTATATTAGAATAGAAATAAATAGAGATGATGATTTATTATTTTTTCTCCTAGATATGGCATCTTTAATGTGATTATGTGTTATTATAAATGTTTTATATTATTTCAATTTAATTGATAATATGATCCACCAATTTATGTTATTCACCATATGAAATAAACACTTATATAATATTATGACGGTATTTAGTGTATATGAAGTATATTTTTGGGTTATTCACCAATTATCTATTATACATAAATTATGAATGAGTCATATAAACTATTAGTGTTTGTTTTTGAAATAGTAAAAAATGTCTCTCTATGGAGTGATGATCATCCACATGCGTAGTGTAACACACCCTCGTTATATAAATAACCTGAAATGTGTCATCCAAATAATTCCATTGTGATTTAAACCCACTAAATGGATTAATCTTATAGTTTGATTCAATATATAATAATATATAATATATAAATGTTTTATATTATATCAAACAATATGATGATATCATTAATGGTATCTATAGGAATGATACTCTTATATATTTTAATTATATGTGATAGAATATTGGATATTGAGTGTATAAATAATAGAAAATAATCTAAAATAATTTAAATTTGTTATAAAACCTTATTATGATTAATTTATGACATTAAAATATATTATTATCACTAAAATGTCTGAAATCAAAAAAATTCCAAATATGAGTGCATAATAGAAATTTATGTTGGTTGCAAAACATTAAAAGATGATGCTTGATATCTTTAACTTAATTAAGGTAGACTATATAACAAATGGTTGACCATTTTGGTATGTGTGTGAAGCTAAGTATATTGATCAATATTTCCCTTCCAACCCTTTCTATATTTATATTATCATATAAAGGTTATAACTTACTATTGTAGTTTCAGGGGTCCTCCAATAGCATATGATGATTGTAGATGTCACTATATAACTTTTAGGGGAAAAGGTCTATGAATTTTTCTTGGTCATCTTCATAAAATATAATATACTAAAATAATAGTAGATTGAAAAATCCAAAAAAGTTCTTTTCCTATATATATTTTGATATTCATTCTTATGTTGAATCGAGGATGCTATATCATATAGTTTAATGGGTGTCTCCCATTATTTTGATAAAGAAATGTTTCCACAAATCCCATTAGTGTTATGATAAACACATTCATCATCAATGAAACATGTTTTTATATAGATTTCAAAAATCATATATATTTTAATTTATTAGTTGTGATATCGTAACATATGATATGACATGGATAAAGGTTAACTATATTATATTGTCACAGATATCTATGATATAATACATTTTATGGTTTGATTAATTTTTATTCTATCTCTCATGGTTTTTCCGTATGAATCACAATGTATGATTCATCAAATCATATTATTTTACACATTTTCAATATATATTATATTCAGAGACATAGCCTACATCATGAAGGTTTTTGGTAAAATAGAGCATTCATTCATAATTGTTATATAGTGTATATCATTAAAAATGAAACACCACAATCCATAACACATATTTTATTACATGACCAAATCATGGATAATTATAGATAATCCCAAAATATATCATAAAATAAGATATTTTCTAAAAAGTAAATATATATATTTATTTGAATTTTCATATTGTGTTTAAATTTTTTATAAAAGACTAGTGTTTTGTATAAAATGGAATATTATTTTCTTAAATAAAATAAAAAATATTTATATTGATATATCATGTGAGGAAAATAAATATAATATATTTATTTATTTTTATCATTTAATATTCATATTTTTTAAATTTATATAATGATAATATTATATATGATAAAATTTATATGATAAATTACATCTTATAAAATGTGATTTCCATGATAGGTAATACAATTTATTATTTAATTATCATCCTACATAATAATTATTTGTTAATAAGGTACAGAATTAATTTATATTTTCAATGTAGTTTATTAATATTAGGTGTAATATTTATGATATGATTTTAATTTATCTTGTGTAATGTATACATTCATAGTGGGAATTTTTGGTAGAAATGTACATTTAATGGAGGCTTTTTCCATGGAAATAATATTTAGGATTGGAAATCTATGACACCAACATTATTCTTATGAGGAATATTGATTTAAAAAAATTAAAAACCATTACATGAAAAAGTTTTATATACATAATGTGTGAGATAAATTTGGATATTTAAAAATAAATTTAGCTTTTATTTTTTGGAGAGTAACAAAAAATGATTGGTTTTTCAAAGAGTTACATGTTAATAATTCTATAAGATATGAATTTATAATATAGAATTTCGATTTAAAAACTAAACCATTAGAACCATGCATACATAAATTTATAAAATATGATATAATAATTATGTCATGTGATTCAATAGTTAGGGGTTTAAAATAAATGTGGTACATACTAAAATAAATACATTTTAAAATAAAAACACCTCAACTACCAATCATCAGATTTATTTTAAAGAAAAAAAATTCAAAAAAATGATAATCTAATAAGGTTGGTCATTTTAAAGATGGATTCCATTTGAATATCTTGTGTATTACATGCATGATATGGGTGTCTTAAAAAAAATTTTAGACACATATTTTAATATGATCTTTGGGTCATGCATGGGTAGAAAATGAATCATATTCTAAAATTTTAAGGTGTTTTCACATATTTATTTTATTTTCTTATGATTTTATCTCATTATGTATAGTTTTTCAGGTATTTTTTTTCCTTTTTTATGGTTTATATCCCTATGCATGGTGTTCACATGGTTTGTGCATGATTAGCCAAACCATGAAACCTAGATCGAATGAGGTCACATAGTTTGAAAATGGTGTGTGACTATTTTTAAAAACTATACTACCTAGATATAATGGGGTCACATGGTTTGTAAATTATTAAACTAACCATGCTGCCAAACCATGATACCTAACCAAGCATCTCTTCTAGTGTATTTGTTTTGGGAACATGGTTAGGTGTGTGGATAGTACTAACTGGGTGACATGTCCAAGGAAGTTTTCAAGATGGTAATTAAATCACATAGAATCATAAATAAATCCTAAAACCCCAATAATGAACCTAGAACGACTCCCACTAGAACCAAAATATGATCCTTTGGATTTATGGAGCCATCTAGAGCCAATTTGGTTCTCTAAACCTCATTTCAAAATAGATGAAATTCCCAATCGACATGGTGATCATATTCTGGTGAGTTCCACTCCAATTGTTCTTCGACCCCTCTTCTTATTTTGATTCCTTATTCTAAGAGATTATGACATCCTTTTGTTTCATTGGATATTGAATAATTTATGTAAAATTATATTTTTATCAGTTTTTTATATTCTCTTAAGATCCCTATTTCAATATTTCGTGTTCTCTAATGGACTAAAAACCTCACTGATCCATTATGGTTGGATCTAAGTTATTCCATTGTGGTTTTTTGTACATTTACTTCATTTTATAAATTAATGTTTCTTTGTAATTTATAGATATGTTTCTCCTTCATGAAATTGTTCAATGAATACTAATCATTAATTCCCGTGTGAAATACTACTTGGTCCCCTTTTAAATAAATTGAACATTTAATGGATTGAATGGATATAATCTCGATCTATATAACCCATTTTTATATTTATTAATTCTATTTTTTTTAATTTTTTTACATGAACCATAAATTTGTTGTATTGGTGAAAAGGAGAGCCTTGAAATGCGGGTTTATTCCAAAAAATCATTTCGATGAATCAATTGAATTGATTTAAACTATTTTATGTTTTATAAATATTTTGAAATTCAAAAATTTATGAAATTACTAAGATACCACGTTGAATTATTTTCCACATGTATTTGAAACATGAATCCTTATACAATTTTAAAATGGTGATTCATTCACATATAATAAAGGTGTAAACCCATGTTTTGAAATGTATTTAATCCTTTTAAAATTATAATACATCATTTGAGTTCAATAGGGATTATTTGAAATAAATGATTGTTTAAATGGGACATTTGAAATTATTATGTCAATATTTTAAATCAAGTGAGTATGATTACCCTATTTAATGATGAATTTTATAAATGAATTTGAATTTAATTTGATTATGCTTGTTGGATATATTATCTCTTTATGAGAGATATATCATGGGATAATTACTTATTGTAACATGTTTGATTCTTATACATCCCATTATTAGGTGTTGAAAATAGATTATTTTCATTGATGGGTCTAGGGTGAGATTGATAAGTGATCGGGGGCATGAACCCATGATGGATATTGATAATGATACACATGTGAATCTCATAATTTTTTTTATCTCACTCACCAATTTCTACTAGTAATGATAAACTATATTCTTAAATGGGATGATCTAGATATATGCTTCATTAGTGGACTCACACAATGTCTAGTGAATCCACAGATAACATTAAATGTTTAGATTACAAACATGCAACCCGGAAAGTGGGTGTGTGTGGAACTAGTTTTATTGAGTCCCGCAAGAATATAAGTAATCCATATGATTAGTCACAATGATATTTTATTAGATATTATATAGTTCACTAACTATCATAAATATGTTTTACCCATGACATCCATATACACGATGAAAGATATATAATAGCCATTGTTGTCACCACATGGCATCAGGGTTTCCTTCATTGATTGGTATGATTATTGTTATTGTGATCAGTGACATTATTGTATTGACTATTTTTCATATTTTTGTATTAGGTTCATAGTCTCATTATTTCTAGATTATTTAAATTAATCATCAGAATTTTATTTAATACATTTTATGAAAATTTGTTGTTTTAAATAGAAAAAGAATCATAGTTTATGGGTTTTATTTTATAATTGATTTTTAAATGTATACAACTATATTTTTAATTTATGACTTATAATAATTTAATTTGTATCCAATTTTAGATTATTTGACATACCTTATAATATAACAACATCAAATATTTAGGGGAATCGTACTGGGAACTTTATCTCACAGTCGACATGTACAATTTGGTATTTAATAACCTTTATGAAATTATATATGTTATTTTATTATAATAGTCTATTGTGGGTTTCAGTTTCAGTGATAGAGGTATGTTTACATGGAATAATGCGGGTAGTCATATACCCCCACGAGATGAGATTTTTTGGATGATTTATTTTATTTTCAGTTTTGAATCGTCTTCATCAACATGATATGATTATATTGATGTATGTATTTTATGATGATTCCACAGTTAAAATATTTTATTTTAATTATTTTATTGAGAAATCATTCCATATTTATTTTATTAATGCCTAGGTTCTTGTCACCAGGCCTTTGAGATTGGGAACTCTCTTTGGGTTAGTGGTGAATCAGCCCTCATAACACTATAGATGATGTTTCAGGATGGTTCATTACTAATTGTATCAGAGTATGTCTTTCCATGGAAAATGTAAAATCTCTTAAAATCAACTTATATTATTTTTATTGATTCATAGTGGAATAACAATTAAGAATCTTTCTTGACTCATGTGGTAGTTTGTGAGTTGTTTCTTGATCACTATATCCTCATTAAGAGACTTTAGCTAGTAGGTTTGTGGGGACATGTGTCATTAATTATTTTTATTATTTTCCTAATATAAAATGATATTTATATTCCCAATGAGTCAATAAATTATTTGTGAAATAACTTATCATTTTTTGAAACCATTATGGATGGATGACAACCTTCAATCCATTTTATCATGGATTGGTAAATTTTGAAAATTCAACATGACTGATCTGGAAACCATTCCATAAATTGTTGTGAGGTTTATATGTGTTTTACAAGCCCATATGGCCAATCCATTCTATATTAAAACCTATATCTAAATAGGAAACCATGTCATTTTTCTTCTAGGAGAATTTATTTATTTTTTGTTAATTAGTAGGTTTATGTCTGTCGATTGTTTCATATTATTTTTTTGTCTATTCAGATTCAATAAATTTTTGATGATTCTTAATACCATTCCAAAAACAATTGTATTGTAATTTTTTTGGTTAAATTCATTTATAATTGTTTTTAGTTTTAAAAAATATTGTTTTATGTATTTTTTTGGAAATTAAATTCTCAAAGAAACTATAATTATCTATTAGAGAAAATTTTAAATAATAAATTTTTGTGGTATTGTTTTTGACATATAAATGGGGTTTGATAATTGAAAAATGGGGTTAATTTCATTGAAACCACGGAATAATTTAGATGAGATGATAATGGAATTTTAAAATAAGGAATTTGTTTCTAATGACATTTATCATTTAAAAGTGAGAGAAATTATAACTAAATATTGAATTATTTTTGTGATTATAAATTAATCATGGTTCAATAAAGTGGTTTATAAGTTATTTGAAATATTTTAGATATATTTTAATTTGTTTTAGGTTATTATTTATTCCAAATTTGATGATACTATGTTTTATGATGTGAAGGAATGTGCCCCAAGAAGTTCTCCATGAATGTTATAATGTTCATTCAGTAGTATAGTTTTTAGTGTTGTCCTTCACATTGTTTATAGGTGACATATCTTATTGATGAGTCTATAAACACTAAAAATTGACTTGTGGATACAAGGAAACTCAAGGATTTGAAATCCATCATTGAATTATTGGATTTTCATACAAATTACTATAAATTGAAAAAAGGTTCTCCTGAGTGAGTAATGTTCCTAGAAGTACTTGATGAGGGTTTTGTTTTTATCAAGACACATAATACTATAAATATTAAGACTATTAAATCCTTATTTTAGGGACATATCAATGAGTGGTGGGATGTTTTGATTAACTATTTTAATCGTTACATTATTTCATTCGATTTCTAAAATTGAGTCTTTATTCAATTACAATATCTTAATGGTGTAATGAAGGAGAAAGTTTCTTAGTTCTTTGTTCATGGTCAAGATGATCTATCAGTTGTAATGTATTCCCAGTAGTTCCCATGTTTCATATTCTTCATGATTTTTATTTTTCGTGATAAATTTAGAAATTATATTTTTTTATGAAATCTTTTCACCCACACATCATAACAATCATGCATGTGCCCAGGTTCATCCCATATTCGGAGATTCTCAATAAGGGTTTTTAATAATAAGTAGAGCTAGTGAAACAACAGGATGGTATTGATGAATCCATACTGATCGATAAAGGTAATCCTTATTATAAAATGAAGAATCAAACAATGTGTTTCTATTTTGGGGAACATGGACATTTTAGGATGTTATATTTCAATGATCTCAGATTTTGAAAATGTAATTCTTTTTTGGGTCACCATAAGAGGATATATAAGATGGGAGATTGAAAATGGATGTTTCTATTATGACCATCATCACAATATTGCAGATAATTATATTATTAGAGATAATAGATCTCATTATATAAGCCTTATAGTCATTATTTTCTTGATGTGTAAGATCTGTTGACTTTTAAATTCCAGATATGGTTTATATTGATCCAACATGTTGTTTCTGACATTTGAGTGGAAATGGGTTTAGGTTTACCTTGTTTTGGATTTTTTTTTTATTTTTTTTAAATTTCATGATATGAGGTTTGGGAATTATTGGGTACAATATCTTATGGAACATGGTTTGGTGATATTTTTTTATTTATGATTTGATGATGTTTTCCTTATCTAGCGACTTTTGTGGTTGTGCCTTGTGGATGTGAACACTTGAGTGCATATCTTTATTTTTCAAGGAACATAGTTCCTTGATGTTCATTCTGATTAATGTGATGGATTGGATTCATCTGATGTGAAACTATGATATTTTTACATTGATTGTTTTTTCTTGTCCTACCACATGTTTTGAATTGATAGTCAAAACTCAATTTTGATATATTGGGTGGTCTCTCTTTTGAGAGTGTAGTGACTAACATTGTAATGACCTAAATTATTGTCTCAATCCATTTGGACATTCATAGATCATGGTAATTTACTCTTGTACATAGGATGATGTTTCTTTTGATGTACAAGGCACTCGATTTTGGGGTCCTTTTATTTGATGAGCTCATTAAGCAGTAAGGCCCAGTTTTGAAATTTTTATGCTTCCATCGAGTACTTATCTATGGTAGAAAATATTATCAGTTCATTTCCTTACGTGTGGTCGTTTTATCTTAGTATTTTATTAATGGTGAGTGGTAATATATTCTTATTTGAATCAAGGGGTTATTCTAGTTTATGAATAAAGTTTTTGTATTAATCATTAAATTTGGAGGAGACATATTTTTGGTCTTTGGTGTTTCTCTAGTATAGAGATGTGTGATGATATTGGTGTGTTGATCATGGAGTTCTGTGCCTGTAATTATCCTTTGAGTGATTCCATCTTCTAGACCAAGGAATGTTCACATAACAAGTTCACTTAGTGAGTTCCTCACGCGGTATCATGTTCTACATTTCATAATGAATTATTTTTTTGATAAAATGTATTATGGTGATGTAGTTATAACATTTTTTACCACTTTTTAGGTGTTATACCCATTGATTTGAGTGAAAAATCATTATATCTCTTCACAAGTGGTTTCTAGTGTTAATCATACTTTTTTGAAGGATTTGGTTCCTTTTCAGGGTTTGTGCATGGCTAGAAAAACTATGAAACCTTGAGAGAAGGTGTCACATGGTCTGTGAATGGTTATCCAAAAAATGAAACCTAGATAGAATGTGGTCACATAGTTTGTGCACAATTAATATAACCATGTATTGTAACCATGTAGCTCATCTAGTGGATCAATTATTGGGGCATGGTTAGAGAATGGTTTATAATGTCCCAACTAGGCTTACCATTATCCGGTAGTCGGGTCGGTGTATCACATGTCCTCAAGCGTGCCTCCCCATACACAAGAGGCTACTGACTAGAGGAGAGAGTCTAAACAGGTGATAATAAGGATATTGTACCCTCCTATCAGAGAGGGGGAGCAATTAAAAATATACAATAAATAGAGAAAGCATAAGAAGAACACAATGTAGCAGAAACAATTATAAATAATTGAAAAATCTATAGAATAGAATGATAAGAAATTTAATAAAAGTCACCCATGATAGATTATACAATAGATGAGTGCATGTTATGGTGATGATACATAATTGGAAGCAGTAAATATTATATCATGATTTCCATCACATTACAATAATAAATAGGGGACATAAAAGCTTCATGGGTGATCTCCATGAGTATCCCGAGATGTAGCTCGGTCAATGGTCCTAACTCCCAGGTACACACAATACAATGATCAAACCAGATCCTAAAAATATAAGGTATACTTAGGAACCAAGTTTACTTGATCAAGTTGTGAGATATAAATAGTAGTAGCCTAGAACTCATAGTGTCTAGGCCAATCAAGACAATGTAGTATGAAATAGGAAGTGTTCCATATAAAATAAATCAAAAGTGAATAAAATTAATAATAGAAACATTGACAGGGTTCTTAAATGGACACCTGACCCATAAAACCTACTTCAACCTAAGCCTAAAACTACAAATGAGGTACATGTGCAAGAATTATATCTGTACCGATTCTAAAAGTAACAAGGGAACTCCAAAAGGTGTATCCCCAAGCTAGTGTTTATGCTTGGGGTCTAATTCTCATTTCATCACCTAAGTATGCTAAAACAAGGAGAGAAAATTAATAAGTGAATGCTCTATTATAAATAGAATTAACATTTATAACACAAGAAATTAACCAAAGTCACGAATAATTGAAATTCAATCGTTCAATTAAATCATGTATTGGATTCTGATCCCATCTATGGGGTATCAAAATGGAAAATACATTGAATGTATGTAATCCCATCGAGCCTATCCAAGGAAATCCTTTCAAAGGTTCATGTATCACTCATCGTATGGTAACTATGATTTCGTCACTGGTATCACATACGGGGGACCAATTATCACTAGAAGATTGACATAACCATCTTGACAATGGGGTCATCCTCAGTTTCCCCTTAAGGAACCAGTATCACACAATTGTATTATAAAATCTCGGGGAGCCCATTCATGGAGAGAATAAAACACCACTTCCTTATTTCATCATGGTATAACCATCCGATCATGGGAGTCCATCCATGATTTCTTAATATGGAACCCTTGTCCTCACCCAACATGTATCAAGTGAGCCATATTTTCTAAATAACATTTCAAGGAAATCATAAATACTTATATCACATGGAAATCATATACATAAATCATGATATCCAACATGTCCCGTGAGCCTCATGATATTCAAGATATTATGTAAAACAATCCATGACATCAACTTGGTATAAGTCAATTAGTACAAAATTAACCCAAGGCTCTATGCAAGATCAGTAGGCAAGAAGCAATAAATATATTATTGGCTCAAGAAAGTGGCTTAGGAATAATACATAAGCTCTAATAATGAAATTAAACAATATTAACATGAAATGTTCATGCCTTTAAGCATATTTCATCATTTACATCTCAATGTATCAAGATATCTTGCATGATGCTATATTTTATACAAAAATACAATCCACTTTGAAAAAAAATAATGTACATACACAAGCATATGAGAAATACTATACAATAAGAACTGGGAATATGAATTTTCAATACCCAAAGTCTTAGTTAAGTTCTTATTTTTAAACGAAGAAATTTTTTTTAAGACATTAGTACATGGTAACACCCATTCTTCTAAAGGTGAAACACAACTCATCGAATTAGGAAAAAAGTCTATTTTGGTTGGGCAGAGCCAAAGCGGTGGAAAATTGGCATGGAGGACACCTTGAATGGGTTTCCCTTTAAATAAAGGCCACAAAAGACATGAGAGAACAAACCAAACAATTTAATAAGCGATGAAAATTCATTTTCGGATGGTTTGGGTGAGCGGTATGATGGCATGACTTGAAATAAGTGACAAAAATAAAAGGAAAGATGGTAGATTACCTACACTGGTAATTGTAAATAATTGTTGGGCCATCCACATAGGGGGTTCCTTGGATCATCTATCATTTTTAAAGGATTAATCATCAATTAAAATTATCCAAAAAGGGCCATGTACAAGCAATCCATAAATATAGAAAAGGTATCAATCAATAATGAAGAGCATAAACCATAATTCTAACAAAGAAAAATAAAATAAAATATAACTATGAGTTTTTAAAGAGTGTGCACATCAATTGGAGGGGTTTTATTATAAAACCATAATTTTTATTAAAAATACATCAATCATGCTAAAAATGTATTATAAAACAATTAATTGGCATAAATAAATATCCCAACAAAGTGTTGGATGAAATTAATTTAATGTAATATTAAATTAAAGGAAAAGGACATGGATACTATATCAATGGATACATGAAAAAAACATAGAATATGACAAATTTAGCAGCAACTACCTAAAATCACATGTTGAAGTCCAACTCTCTAAAAAATTATTTAAAATGGACTCATCAATTAGAAAACCCCCAATATAGAACTAAGAGGCAATGATGAACGAAGGAAAAATGCACCCTAAACTGGTTGCAATGATCCAAATTGAACACACCCGCGTCACATTTGGATGAAGATATTGTAATACACACCATGGAGTCTCAAGAGGCCTTCCACACAACCTAAAATGGAAGAAAACAATCAAAATCGGATTATCACCAACCTATGGTTTTTTGAATAAAAATATGGTGACAAAGGGGGAGAGAACTGATTATGTAAGGAAGTAGAAGGACATTGAATCCATTATCATGATGATTCATGTGATAATCAACTAAAGTCCATTGAGAAAACTTATTAGAAAGATGATTGTCCATGAGGGTCATGCACCGAAGGGAGAATCTGTTGGAGGGGATCACACACATGAGGTAGGGTCGGTGATGGGTTTCGTGCTCCTGGGGGAGAATTAACTGAGGGGGTGGGTTGTGAAGAGGGGGTTCATCCATAGATGTTGTTGCGCTGCCTGGGGTCATGGCCAGGGGGTCTGTGCTCACTATAGGTGGGAGGAATAGACCCCTTGGTGTCTAAAAAATCTAAAATTAATAATAATAATAATAATAATAATATAAATAATTATATTAACATAAATAAAAAATATATTATTGTTATTATTAAAACATTTCATTATTATTATTTGTCAAAATATATGGTAAATTAAAATTTTTCCCATTTTATCCGTAATTTAATTAAAATATCTTCTCTAATAGAAAAAATTGCATTGTTCAGAATCTATGAAAAAATAAGTTTCAAAGCACGATTTTAAACATAACTCGTGAAATAAATGAATTTTTTTTATTCCCTTGGAATTTTTGTCTCACTCAAAATAGGGGATGTTACTTGGATTGTACTAATCATGTGACCTAACCTAGGAACCTGTGAAAATAGTAATTTATTCCTCTAAAATCATAATTTAAATTCCAAAAACCCAAATTAAATTTATACACCTCCCAATTGAACGTAAATATAATCATTGGAATTTTAAGAGCCAACTAGAGCAATATTGGCTCTCAAAAGCTCATTTCATTATGGATCGAATGGTAGATCAAAATTATTATAATCTTCATGTTATTTTTTTCTTCTTTTTCCTTAATCTATATTCTTCTTTTGATTCATTTTTCCAAGAGGATATGATGTACTTGTGTTTTATTGGATTGTGACTCATTGATGTAGAATCATTATGGGAGAAACTCATTTTGTGAGGTGCTATTTTCAACGGACCTATCCCTCGATGAAAATATACCATCAATAATGTTTTTTTAATGACATTATTTTCTTATTGAAACTATTCATTGAAAAAATATATTTGTGATTGGAATTTTCACACCCCGACATATCTTGTATTTTAATTTTATTAATTTCTTTGGTTTAAAAAAATCTTTTCCCTAGTTCGGGTTAAATCCCGAACATGATTTTTGAGTTTTTTCAAAAAATGCGCGTTTTTGAGTTGATTTCACTGAGTGCCCGAGTTGAGCGCATTTTGGAAACCCCACGTGGCTTTACCCATGCAACAGAATAGTCATCATGTCTTCAAAAAATTAAAATGGTTAAATTATGAAATTTATTGCGTTAGATAAAATTTTCATGGTTGTTAATAATTTTAATTATTATCATTAAAATGAAATGAGTATTATTTATTTATAATTATTTTTTATATTTTATTTGATAATATTATTATTAATGTTTTAATTAAAGAATTATTATTATTATTATTATTGTTGTTGTTATTAATATTATTATTATTGTGGTTTTTATTATTATTATTATTATTATTGTTACAATTAACCATTATAATGGATTTTAATGTCAATAATTATTTTATCAAGAGTGTTTCTAATTGTTTTTAGTATTATCATTGTCATATTATCATTATTAATAATGTTATAACTATTATTATTAATAAGTTTCATTATATTTATTTATTATATTTTTCCCTCTTTTTTCTCTCTTTATTTTCCTCTCTCCTAACCATACGCTTATCTCCATCCTAGAGTGCTACTCACCTTCGCCTCCTCCGGCCCAGTAGCCGCACAACACCCTCCAAGACCTGCTGAAGCCTCTACTCGCCGCTCTGCCACCCCACGACCAGCAGCACCTTACACACCCAACCTCCCTTCTCCTTCCAGCCAGCCGCCACCTCCTACATGTTATCCCTATCCCCGTCACATCGCTCGGTTCACCCATCCACCTTGGCTGGACTCCATTCTGCTTCCCCTTTGCGTCCCAATGCCCGACTTCCTACAGCATGACCGACCTCTTGCTGAAGCCTCCACACGATGCTCCCACCTAGGCCCTACTTCTGCTTTAGCCACAACATCGCCCAACGCCCCCACTGTATCCTCTTGTCCCAGCACCCCCTACCTGATTCCGACTCTCCCCCACCCCATTTCCACGTCGTCTGATGAGAGGTAGCAAACCCCTTGGATCCTCCACTGTGGCCCTTTCCCTGCAGCGCCCCTGCGCCCCTACGCACACCCCATGCGATGCCCCTACCCGGCGCCCCAACACCCCTCCATCCCTCTACTATCGGCACGACCCCCCTGACCCACCTCCCATATGTAATAGCCCTCGTTAGTGCTGCCCGACCTGGTCATGCACCACCTACCATCCGACTGAGCCCCTCACTATCGCTATTCGGCTACCACACACACTTCTAGCCAAGTCACACCCTCAGCCAGCAGACCGCCAAACCCCTATCCGATAGTCTCCCCATTTGGTAATTTTTTTTCCTTTTCCTTTCAGTGTGAGTTGATTCTATGGTTAAAGTTTAAATTTTTGTGTTCAAATACTTAAATGTTTTTACCAATTTCGGTGTGTTGTGTCAAATTCAGCTTTCTGTGAGTGGGTTTGAGGTGCGCATGGTGCTTTTCACTAGTTCCAAGAATGTTTTTTAATTCCACATTCGAGTTGACGTACGAACCCTTTTCACACCCCCTTTAAATTTATGTGTTCACTGAATTATTGTTTTCTTGTGTTTTTATGGTGCTTAAATTTTAATTAATTAGTTTAGTATTTGATAAAATTAATTATTTGTAGTAAATTGAGTTTTTAAAATAATTTATTTGCATTAGATATTAAAAAACCTGTTTATGTGAATGGATGTTGTTTGCATAATTACTTTGTTCAAACTTCTGCTCTAAATTTGATAGGTTTTTCAAGCAAAGTCCTAATTAGTCCTGCTGGCCCTTGTTCGTAGTTTAAAGATTTTTGAATTAATTAAATGATTCTTGAGTTGGTTTCATGAGTTTAAATCCCTAATATACATTTCAAAAAGATGGATTTATAATTTTTTTAAATGTTTTATTAAATGATGTGGGTTTTTAAAGGATGGAGAAGAAGCCTCATTTATATTAAATCAAATCAAATACCTCTTTAAATGGGTAGAGGGAGACCCATTACATATCCGGAAGGCTCGGTGGACATTTAGCCCATTACATGGCCCATAGGACCAATTTTTTGACCCAGAGCCCATTCTGTGAATAGTATTGCTACAGTACCCTGCACCGCTATAGTGACCTATCGCTGCTATAGTGACCTACCGCCACTACAGTGCCTGCTGTTGTACTGTACTGCTACTGCTATAGTACGCTGAAGTACCTGCTACAGTACCTGCACCCAATGATGTGGGTATTGCGAGCCTGGTTTTGAAAATGTGTTTAGACACATGTGTTTTTAAATGATGATCTCATTGTTCCGTGTGATTTTTTCAGGTTGTGCACTCTAGGTTTTTTCTTAAAGTGGTCCATTGGATCATTAAAATTTTTAGTGAGTTATATAGGAATTGTGTGAGTTTTTGTAAAAATTTCATGGTTTTAAGGGGGTTTAGTAAATATTGTTGATGGTTTGAGTTGTGATTTGAATGAATTTCGAGGTCATTCTCACACTGTTTTTTATTAGAATTGTTTTAAGTTTGTGCTTATTTTCCTTTTTTGTTGTTCATTTATTACAGCGCATTGCCAGGGTAACCACGCGTTATCGCAATCATCAGCTTGTGCATGCTTGTGCACCTGTGTGAGGCATGTCACGTTGTCGTATTCGAGCTGCGAGTTGAGGTAAGTCCCCCGCCGCACTCACCTTTAAATTCATAATTTATTAATCGCTTGATATTTTATTAATTTTAATAAATGGGAAATAATATAATATAATTAATTATTAAATTATTATTTGATGTAAAAAGTTCTTTTTATTTTATACACGACACTTGAATCATTTTCTTGATGAACGAACACCCAGTAGTGAAAGAATGACCATTTTTCCTTTAAAGGTAATTCACAGAATTTCAAATGTAGAACTTGTTTATTGCTGAAATGTTTTTTTTGAAGAATGAACAAGTGTTTTGGTTCTCTTGAGAAATGAGGATTTTCATTAAAATTGGTGAAGGCCCATTTGACACTTTATTAAAAGAAATTATTTTGGAAAACTCTCTTCAGGGTCACTCCAGGGAGATCTTTGGTGTACGTTGACTACATGATTTGTGTGTGATGTTTGTGCTACTGGGATGAATTTGTTGACTCACCATATTCCTTTTTATTATACGTGTTGACATGGGAACCTAGCATAGTAAGTGAATCTTCTGAGAATGATTGATACACTAGTTTAGATTATGCACTGGCTAGTGGACCTTAGTATGGATTGTACTTTTCTAGGGGATTGGGCCCCTCGGTTAGGCCATGTAGGGAAACACCGGGCGTTAGGGTGTTATGACATCATTGAGAGTAGTCATGCCTTAAGGATGAGTCACATGTATGGTATGTTCTGGACTGTTCATGAGTTCCTAGGATCGACCCATGTTTTCATTAATGCTTATTTTAATGTGGCAGACGATTGAGAGGTCTAGTTCTATTGCTAGCCCTTGTGTGCTACTTATTTTCCATTGAACTTAGTGTGTGTTGGGTGTTGTGTGTGGTTTTCATTTGACTAAAAACTAAAATTTGGATTTCTAAATTGTTCGAAAAAAATGTTTTAAAAGGCAATGCACATGTTTCTTTCAAACATAAAACTTTTTTTTTGTAAATAAAAAAGGGTAATGGACCATTACATGGTTTAGAAGTGAATGTGTTCTTGGAAACCCATATTTTATATAATTTAGTTCAAACTTGGAATTAGTGAATTTTTTATTTAAAGGTAGTGCATTAGGAATAGTTTGTTGGGCGTGCCTACTAAGTTTTAATACTCACGCCTATAGTGTTATCTTGTTTTCAGTTTCTATGGAAGGTTTGACTTGAGCTTGCTCGTTATGGGTGAGAGTTGTTTGTGGATTGGTGAGAGACTCTCAGAGTTTTGAGGAGTTTAGGTCGTGTTCAGTTTAGTTTGTTGTTGTTGGTTGTTCCCTTTCTTTTCAGTGTCATTTATTTACTTTAATTATTCTACTTTGTTTTCTACTTTATTTCTTTTAACGAGTGAAATCACTCCCAATTGTCCTCTATTGATGCCGTGGAACTTGTCGCCAGCCCAGGAGGACCAGGAATGCCTCTCGGGTCATGTCGCGGACCGAATCGGGTGATCGGTCCAGGGTCGACCCGAGTTTGTTCGTGACAAAATGGTATCAGAGGTAGGTCGGATCCTGAGAAGATGTTGTTTTTCAGACCGCCCATTGTTAATTGGGGTTTTCATGGTAGAAGTAGTAGAATTTTCAGGACTCAAGGAGTACAGACGAGAAGGATGTCATGAACCCTTGCTCGTTCTGAACCTCAGGTTACCATGAGATGTTCAGGTTGTTGGTTTCTTTTGGTACTTTTGAATTGTTTTATGATTGGAAATGAAATAGAAGCCAGGGAAGTGACCTTGGTGAGCTCACATGGTCAGGAAAGCCATTTAGAGCCGGAGACATTACCCTAGAGTGTTACTTGTGATGGTGGCGTGACTGACATATGGCTGCCAACCACATGTATAAGTCACCCATCGATACTAGTTTCTCCTTGTGGATCATTTGGTTTTTTATTTCTTGGAATTGTTTTGCATGTGTTTATTTTAGAAATTGCAAAAAAAATTGAAATTGAAATGGAAATGACCATGTTTTGATTATGTTCATTGTTTCCTTATTCCTTAGTGTTCACCGCCATGACGGTTTGATTGATGCTGATGGTGCAGATTCGGGTGGTGCACCCCTAGAAAATCCTCCAGTGGATCAGCCTGTAGACTATGTTCTGGAATTCTGTAAGATGAATTCTCCACTCTTTTATGGTCATACATATTCTCTTGAGGCGGAGGAGTGGTTACATAAGATTGAGATGATTTTCAATTTCATTGGGTTACCTGGGTTGTTAAAGGTGAAGTTGGATACCATTTTTCTTGATGGCGCAACCTGGAAATGGTGGAATTCCATGTCTCGGAATAAGCCACAGAAAGATCTAACATGGGAGTTTATCAACACATCGTTCAACCAGAAACACCTCTCTATGGTGATGAAGTGGAGGAAGAGGATAAAGTTGTGTTGTCTTTAGTAGGGCATTGAATCGGTCCTAGAATTCTATCGATATTTCATCGACCCAATTCTGTAAGACCAATGGTTTGTTGCAAATGATCTCGGGATGGATCGACAATTTGAGTCTGGACTCCAACATGAATTGTGGTCTAATGTGGAATAGCTCAACTTAACAACCTTCTCAGATGTTGCGGGGAAAGCCTTTCTGGCTAAAGATAAGTTATCAGGACATGAGGTTGAGAATCCTCCTCAGGCCTTGGGGAGTAGTGCTGGAGATGGCGATAGATAGAATGGGAACCACCTAATGTGAGTGGCTCTAATAGAGGAATCAAGAGGCCTTCATACATTCAGTTATCTTCAACATAGTTCAATGTCGTGATCTATCACCAGTGTGGTAGGTGGGGTCACAAGAGGCCAACGTGACCAAGTGCTCTGAGACCCTACCAGATCTGTGGATGCTAGGGTCACTTGCAGCGATTCTGTCGAGGTGTTTCCACAAAACGTGTTGAAGCTAGACTTGGCTCGTTGAAGGTCACCTCAGCCCGTCAGTAGGATTAGGGAGATGATTGGGGACCGGTTTGAGGTTTCCTCTTTGTAGTGCTTCTTGGGTATATTAATCGTCTGTTGTAGTGTTTTATAGTGTTTCTTTTCTTTCAGTTATAAGAATGGTTATGGTTGAACCTCTTTGAAACTTTTATTTTTTTGGAAGTGTGTTTGGTAAAATTATGGTTTGTGTGTTATGTTTGGTAATTTATGAAGCCTGAATGTGAGGTAGGAGATGATTCAATCATTGGTGCTCGAACCATAGGTCCCGAAGTGAAGCTGGCGCGTAGTCAGGAGAACCCCAATGGTGGAAAATGGCCTTGGTTTAATCATGATCCTTATTGTGACATGGTTTATGTACTTCCAAGGGTACAACAATGTTGATATTACGATGGTAGTAGTTTCTATGTTCTATCATTTTCACACTTCTTCCCCACCCCCTTGTGGTTGGTCTTTTTGGTTCGTGAAGAAAGTCTTCATGTTCAGTTAATCTCGTTGGTTCTTTTGGTGGGGAGACCCACAATGGGTCTCACAGAGTTACACCTAAAGTAGTTTAGTGTTAGCCTGATCCTTATGGTGGGGAGTTCTTTCAGGCCTCCCAGTGACATTATCAGAGTTTCTTTTCATGTATATTTTGGTGGCGGGTGGTCTTGTGCGGAACCACATAATCCTAAGTTCTTCCTCTTTAGTAAACGTTTGGATTGGAGTACACCCAACGGTTCCATTGGACTATGATTATGGAAATAAATGTTTGAAGTGGTTTAGGTCATTCCTTGGTTGAAATGGATGGTTGGGTTTTTTCTTGTGGTGGTTATAGTGATAGTGTTTTATGGATGAGTTGTGTGTCATTGGTTTTTGGGTTCTGTTTGGATCGATCAACTGGAGGCGCTTAAGATTTTGTAGGTGAGTGACACTTAAGGAGTTTCATCGTTCAGTCTTGATATTGTTGTGGATTTCTAATGGAATAAAGTGTTATAGTGGGGAGAATTGTCACACCCCAACCTATCTAGTATTTTTATTTTATTATTTTCATTAGTTTTAAATATTGTTGTCGTGGTTCGGGTAGAATCTTGAATAGGATTTTTGAGTTTTTCCAAAAATGAGCATTTCTTAGATGATGTTGCTGTGCACCCTTGCGGAGCACATTTTGGAAACACCACGTGGCTTCGCCCATGCAACGGAACAGTCCGCCTATCTTCGAAAAATTAAAATGGATAAATTTTTTAATTTATTGCGTTAGTTAAAATTTTCAGGGTTGATAATAATTTAAATTATTATTATTAAAATGAAATGATTATATTTTTTATTTATCATTATTATTTATATTTCGGTCAATATGATTTTTATTAATGTTGTAATTAAGGAATTATTATTATTATTATTATTATTATTGTTGTTGTTGTTATTATTATTACAATTGTTATTATTATTATTATTATTGTTGTTCTTGTTATTATTATTATTATTACGTGTAAACATTATAATGGATTTGAATTGAAAGAATTATTTCTATCACGATTTTTTCTCATTTTTATTATTATTATCATTGTCATATAATAATAATAATTATTAATGTTATAACTACTATTATTAATAGGTTTCATTATTTTTATTTGTTATATTTTCTTTTTTTAAAATATTTGTCTCTATTTTCTATCTATTTATTTTCCTCACCCCTAACCCTATGCTTCTCTCCCTCCTAGGGTGCTAGCTGCCTCCTCCCCCTCCTACCCAGCATTGGCGCAACACCCTCCGCGACCTGCTGAAGCCTCCGCTCACTACTCCACCACCCCGCACCCAGCAGTGCCTCACATACCTGACCTCCCTTATCCTTCCAACCAGCCGCCACCATCTCCATGTTATCCCTCTCCCCATCACCCCCCTCGGTTCACCAACCCACCTTAGCTGGACTCCCTTTTTCTTCCCCTCCTCGTCCCATAACCCGACTTCCTGCAGCATGACCGACCTCTTGTTGAAGCCTCCACGCGACGCTCCTGCCCAGGCCCTTCTCCTGCTTCAGCCGCTACACCACACATCTCCCCCTCTGGATCCCCTTGTCCCAACACCCCATGCTTGATTTTGGCCCTCCCGCAACCCATTTCCGATTTGTCTAGTGAACGGCAGTGAAGCCCTTGGATCCTCCGCAATATCCCTCTCCCCACAGTGCCCCTACCCTCCTGCACACTCCCCGTGTGATGCCCCTGCCTGGATCCCAGGAAACCATCTGACCATCTGCTCTCAGCATGACCCCCTGACCCACCTCCCATATGACCGATCCATCATTAGTACTGTACGACCTAGCCATGCAACACCTCCCATCCGATGGAGCACCTCACTACTGCTATTCAGACTCCACACACCCTTCCAGCCGAGTTGTGCCCTTTGCCAGCGGACTGCCAAACCCCCTTCCGATAGCCTCCCCATTTATTAATTTTATTTTCTCTTACTTTACGTGTAAGTTGATTCAATGCTTAAGGTTTAATTTTTTGTGTGCTCAAATCCTTAAATTTTGTTACCAATTTTGGTTTGTTGGGTCATATTCAGCTTCATATGAGTTCGTTTGAGGTGTGCATGGTGCTTTTCATCGGTTCCAAGCATGCCTTTTCATTCTGCATTGGATTTGATGTATGAACCCTTTGCACTCCACATTTAAATTTACATGTTCTCTGAATTCACATTTTCTTGTGTTTTTTCATTGCTTAAAATTTAATTAATTAGATTCGTATATGTTCAAATTAATTAGTTGGTGTAAATTTATTATTTAAAATAAATTAGTTGCGTTAGATATTTTGCACCCTGTTTATGCGAATTGATATTGTGTGTGCAATTACTTTGTTAAAACTTGTGGTCTGAATTTGACAGGTTTTGCATGCAAAGGCCTAATTAGTATTTCTGGACTGTGTTCATAGTTTAATGTTTTTATATTTAATTAAATGATGCTTGAGTTGGTTTCATCTGTTTATAGCTGCGATATACTTTTCAAAAATATTGTTTTGTAATTTTTTTTAATTGTTTTATTAAATAATGAGGGTGCTGCGAGCCTGGTGTTGAAAATGGGTTTAGGAACATGTGTTTTTTAAATGTTTATCTCATCATGTCGGGCACTTTTTTCAGTTTGTGCACTCTAGGTGTTTTCTTAAAGTGTTCTTTTGGATCATTAAAATTTTTACTGAGTTATTTTGGAATTGTGTGGTTTTTTGTAAACAATTTGTGGTTTTTAAATGGGTTTAGTAAATATTGTTGATGGTGCGACTTGTGTTTTGAAATCATGTCGGGGTCGTGTTTTCACTGTTTGATTATTTTAATTGTTTTAAGTCCTTATTTATGTACCTTTTTTGTTGTGTGTTTATTTCAGCGCATTGGCGGGGTAACCACGTGCTACCACAATCATTGGCTTGTGTATGCTTGTGCCCATGTGCGAGTTGTGTCATGTTGTCATCTTCGAGCTGCGAGTTGAGGTTGGTCCCCCACTGCACTCGCCATTAAATTTAGAATTTATTAATTTAATGATATTATATCAATTTTAATAAATGGGAAATAATATAAGTTAATTAATTTTTAAGTTACTATTTGGTTTAAAAAGAGCCATTTATTATATACACGACACTTGAAATATTTACATGATGAACGGACACCCAATAGTGAAAGAATTCATATTTTTACTTTAAAGATAATTCATGTAATTTCAAATGTAGTACTTGTTTATTGATAAATTATTTCTTTTGAAACTTGAACAAGTGTTTCGGTTCTCTTGAGAAATTAGGATTTTCATTAAAATTGGTGAAGGCCCGTTTGGAACATTAATAAAATAAATTATTTTGGTAAAATCTCCTCGAGGTGAATCTGGGTTGATCATTGGTGTACGTTGACTGCATGAGTTGTGTGTGATGTTTGGGACACTTGATTGACTTTTTTGACTAACGCATTTCATTTTTACTATACGTTTTGACATGGGAACCTAGCATAGTATGTGAATCTTCTGATAACGATTGCTGCAATAGTTTAGATTACGCAATGGCTAGTGGCCCTTAGTACAGATTATACTCTACTAGGGGATTGAGCCCCTTAGATAGGCCATATAGGGAAACACCGTACATTAGGGCTCTATGACGTCATCGAGAGTAGGCATGCCTTCAGGATGAGTCACATGTATGGTACATTCTATATTTTTCATGAGTTCCTAGGTTCGACCCATGTTTTCCTTAGTGTTTATTTTTATGTGGTGGATGATTGATAGGTCTAGTTCAGTTACTAGCCCTTATGTGCTACTTTTACATTGACCTTAGTGTGCGTTGGGTGTTGTGTGTGGTTTTCCATTTGACAAACAACTGAAATTTTGATTTCTAAATTATTCGCAAAAAAATGTTTTAAAATTCAATTCACCAGTTCCTTTCAAACATTAAACATGTTTTTTAATTAAAAAGGGTAATGGACCGTTACTTCTTTTAGAAATGAATTTGATTTTGGAAACCCATATTTTATATAATTCAGTTCAAACATGGTTTAGTAAATTATATATTTAATGGTAGGGCATTGGGAATAGTTTTTTTGGGCGCACCTAAAGAGGTTTAATACTCACGCCGATAGTGTTTTCTTGATTTTAGTTTCTGTTGTAGGTTTGACTTGAGCTTTCATGCCATGGGAAAGAGTTGGTTGTGGGTTGGTGAGCGACTCTCGGAGTAGTGAGGAGTTTTGGTCGTGGTGAGGTTAGTTGGTTGTTGTTGGCCATTCCATTTCTTTTCAGTGTCATTTTTTACTTAGAGTTATTCTACTTTTTTTCTATGATTTATTTATTTTCCTTGGTGAAATCATTCCCAATTTTCCTCTATTGATGCATGGGCACTTGACGCCAGCCCGGGAGGATCGGGAACACCTCTCGGGTCATGTCGCATACCAGCTCAGGTGATCAGTTCCCGGTCGACCCAGGTTGGTTCGTGATAGAAATGTTATCCGGGAGCGAAAAACATATATGGGAAATGTGAGAAAAACTCTATGAAATGTTTTTGTGATGAGATTATTCCCTCTTTACAAATACAATCTATCATTATTTTTATTTGGGATGGGATAAAACTTTTATAAAAAAATGAATAGTATTTGCGACAAGACATATTGAAAATAACATCCATCATTATTGTTATCTATAATGTGAATTATCTTCAATTACAAATAAACTATCAGTCAAATGGTAATTGTGATGGGACCCATAATAAAATACATATTGTTACATAAGCCATAATTAATAATGATGGGTACATTATTCAACAAGACATGTCGTAATAAAAAATGTTTAGTGATGGGACCCATCAAAATTAATACTTTTAAAGATGGGAAACCCATCACATATAGTCCCAAAAAATATTATCTAACCTATGTATACCCCCTAATAGAATTTCATTTAGTATCTTCTTCTCTATACTTTCCCATATACCTTTTTTGTAACCACCCAGGTACTTATAAAATTATTTGATTTCATTTTGGAAATACATAGTTTAATTTATTATGAATATATTATGAAAAAAGTGTTATTTTTATTAATTAATGAATCAATACTAATAGAATAGTTTTCTTAACAATTAGAGTCTAAATTAAATTTTGGTATCTTATAAGTTAATATAGGATATATTTATATTATAGAATAAGTAAATAATTTTATTGACAGTGATTAATTATGTGTTGGTATTGTTTTGAAACATAAAATTATATTTACAATTATATTATTAATATAATGTTTTAAAAGAAAAAATTTCTACTAAAAATATACACATAAATTAATATTTTGTTTTATTATGATTATAAGATTATTTCATTAGAGGTTAATCAATTTATCAAAGAGTCATAATATCTATTATAATTTTAAAGTTGTAATTTTTATAATAAATAATAATTTTAATTAAGAAGTAATTTTACCTTATTTATACAATTATTTTCAAACAATGGAGTTCATTTTTTAATTCTAGATGTCAAAAAATGATTTGTGTGAATTTTTAGGCATTTTTGGAATTAGTTGAAATTTTTGTGAATGGTGAAATACTATAACTTACATTATATATACATCGTAAGATAAATAAAAAATTACTAAATTCATTGATTATGTAATGAACATAATCTCTAACTAATAATAATAATTATTTTATACATAGTGATAATTATCAAACTAATCATATTCTTGATAAAAAATAACAATCTAATGAATAAAATATTCAAAAAACACATATATCCCCCACTACAAATAACACCCATCACCACCTATTATCCTTAAAACTCAATGGCTTGTATATTGATTAAATTATTCTCAATTCCCATAAAGGGACTATTACTTGTTTCAATGACCTACTGTACTCACAAAAATTCCCAAACCCTCTACTTTATGGAGTTCCTTAGGTAGGTGAATTCAAGAGGTAGAATCTTCTTTCCTTTATCTATTATTTACAATTTTTATTTTATTATTATCTCCTAAAACCTTCCCAAAGTGACATGATAACTATATAATCATAAATATATGGAAATGTTATTCTTCTAAAAAAATTTCATCATCAGTTCTCTTCTATTCAACTCCTCTTCTAGAAAATGAATGCATCATCCATGACATGTCAATTCTCTGTATTCATAGATGTTTAATTTCTTTATCCAATTATGCCTTCAAGTCTGGTAAAAAACCCATGAAAATCACTAAAACATATTTCACAATATAAATTCTATATTTTTTAATATTCTAGAACTAATTTTTAGAAAACCCATTAAGTAAAATGAAACTAGTTTGGGACAATTGAAAAAACTGTCAATAAATAATTCAATGTTTTATCATTAATGTTATATAATAAACAATACTTATATAATAAATTTTTATATGGTATCATTTAAAATTATGCATGCATATTAATACCAACAGATTATAATTCTTTAGTTTTTCTTGCATTTGATCAGAAAATCCATAGTGATCCAACCATGGAAAAGAGAAAATAAATGCACTCAAAACAGTGAAAATAACAGAATATAATTAATAAATTAGTAAAAATATGTTACAAGAAGGTAAGACAAGGAATTATAAATGTTATTTTATTTCTATAATAAATTAATAACACTCTTTAAACTATTATATAGTTGGATATACCCCATTTCAAGGAATTCAAACTTGAGGTAAGGAAATATTTTTTAATAATTACATTAGAATTTATATTTATAAAAAATTCAAAAAGAATATTTTTATCATAAAATAATTATTGTATTATAATTATTTTTTAGTTCATGGAAATTATTTAGGATGAAGGTTGGGGAACATATCTCCCCCAAATTCATTGGTTATATTTATATTAGAAGTTGACTGAAATGGTTATTCCAAGTATAACTCTGATGCTTACACCATATGGTAGTCGTGAAGGTTACATACCATGGTCGGAATGAGGGTTACATTGAAAGGTATTCACGAGGGTTTAAAATAATAGTTTATAAATGAGTGTTAAAATATTATGTATATAATGCCCCATGTTACCAAGTTGCATTATTTATCTTATTTATGTTTTAATGACATATCATGTCTTCACAAAGTTTTTATATGATACTTTAATGTTTAAAAGTGTATATTTGTTAAAATTATTTCATTTATTTATATGTATTCATTGAAAAATGGTTTGTTCAATTATTTATTTATACCCCTTAATAATATTTTTGTTCTCATACCAAGCTTTAATTTTTTTTTCATATGGTGTTAAGGTTGGATAATAAAAAAGAAGGCAAGATGAATTTTTTGATTATTTTTCCAAAGATGAATTCATATTATTTAAAAGAAATGTATTATGAAAAAATGATACTATTTTAGTAGTATCCCCTTTTATATTTGTTTGGTTTATCATGTATGGGTTATTAAATAATTCTCTAAAACTCTAATCCGAAAAGAACTATTAGATGGTAATAATTGTATGGAAGATGAATTGTCATTGTTGTGAAATGTTTAAGGTTAGGTCATTAAATTTGGTTTCAAATCATGGTTTATATAACTTTATGATTATTTTGATGCTAATATAATACCGTAAATGATTTTTACCTTATAGTTATGTAAAAATGATATAGAATTTAAATATTACAATGTTTCTTTATCAACTATATATTTTCCCAAACTGGTTTTCCAGAAAAAATAGGTAAGATTGAGTAGCATGGTATATAGATGGTGATAAATTTCGAAATCTGCAACTTGGAATGATTGTATATAGTGCCAAGAAGTTTTTTATTATAATGAATCCAATGACACAGACCATAAATGGTTGTGGAATTCATGAAAGAGAGCATCTTGATCCATCTCAAAAGAACCTGACTATATTAAAACATTTTATTATGTAACACCATGATTCTTTCAATGTATTTTATAAAATAGTGGAGGAATAAGGGAAAATTAATGGCCTTTAAATGACATTTTTTCCTAGTTTGTTCAGATAATCAAATGGATAGTCTCTCTATTTATCTTTTGGATGGTGAAGTAGAATACTGGTGGTCAATGGTCAAGAATATAAAAGATAGCGTGGAGATTGATTTCTTGGAGTTAGATGAATTTAAGAATATTTTCTTAGAAAAATATTTTATTTAAGTGGTTTCACATTGGATAGAAAATAATTTCCTTGAATTGAAACAAAACATGTAACATTTAGTGCTTGTGTATGAAGAAAACATCAGTTGATTTTCAAGGAATGTTTAAAATCCTATTTGAGATATTGACAGAGAAATCAATCATTTTTACTCAGGAGTGAAACCAATATAAATAGGGAATTAATTTCCCATGAATTCATAAGTTATGATTAAATTGTTAGATGGGTTGAGTTGGTGTAAATGTTGTTTTATGATAATCATGTGTACAATGAGAACAATCACAAGAAAAGAAGTAGATAGAAATCAATGTGTATGAATTATCCAAATAAATCTGAAGGTAAGAAAGTCAAGATTCCATTTTTTGTTTAGTGTGATAGAAGAACCCTTGGGAATTCCTTAACAAATCCGGGAAATGTTGTTGATGTGATATGTTTGGACATATGGACCGAAATTTTAATGAAAATTATCTTGTTGTTTGTATGATTATTTCAGATAAAGAAACAATAAATTGTTTCAACTCAGGTGAGATAGGTAATTATGCAAATACCTACCCAAATAATGATTTGAATGATTAAAAGAAGTAATATTATAAAAATAAAGTTATAATGAAATCCTTTATGAAACCATTAATAGTTGTTGGGAAATATCGTAAAGTTTTATCATGTACATTGATTTTTACTCAAATTTTTCTAATGATTTATTTGGTATAGGGTCTACATATTACATTATTTCTGAGAAATTTCTTGTAAAATTTGAAATTTCACCACAGGAAATAAAATCATAGAATATGGTAAAAATACATGGGAAAATATTTAGGAAAAACATCATTATAATAATCTTCCTATTGTTTTTTGGAATTAAATTTCTAGAAAAAAGTTTTTTCTCTCCGTAGTGATGGATGTTATTCTGGGTATGGAATGGATTTCTTCATATCATCATATAATTGATTTTAGAGATAAAGAATTTATTTTTAAATTTTTTTTAGTTTGTATACAGTAATGGAACCAAACAATTGATAACATTCCATGATATAAAGAAACTATTCAAATATGGAAAGAAATAAATATTTCACTTATTGTTGAAAATAAGGGAACTATTCAAATTAATTTTCATCAAGTGGTAAATGAATACATGGATGATTTCATGATGAGTTTTAGGATGTTATATATAATCATGAATCTTAATTGATTATTGAATTAGTTTCCGGTTCTATGACAATATCAAAACCACCTTATCTAATGGATCATGTTGAACTTCAAGAATTGAAAAAGTAGTTTTAGGAGTTTCTCAATAATGTAATCAATCATCATTGAACTTCACCATGGGATACTCATATTTTTTAATTAAAAATAAATATGTTTCTATGATATTATTCATCGATTATATTGTTCTAAACAAGATTACAGGTAAAATATATGAACCCATTGCCTCATATAATTTACTTATTGGATCCGCTCAAGGGAGTACAATATTTTTCCAATATTGACATGAGATTTATGTAATATCAGCAAAAAATGAAGACAGATGACATTCCAAAAATAGTGTTCCAAACTATATATGAGAATTATGAGTTTATTTTTATTACTTTTGGTTTGAAAAATTCTCCTTAATATATATGGAAATTATGATTAAAATAATGCATTTAAATTTTCATAAGTTTTTTGTTTTTTTATTGATGACATTTTGGTGTTCCCAAAACAATATAAATTCCATTAAATAATGTTACGTATAATCCTATTAACTCTTAATGAAAATAAATTATACAGTTAATTTAGAAAATGTTATTTTGGTTACAAATGATTTTTTTCATGGGAACTTGTTTATTATGGATGGAATGACATTTGATATAACCCAAAAAAGTTTTTATTGAATGTGGAAGACCATAAAATGATAATTATATTCGTTGTTTTATTAAATTATAAGTCAATTACTGATGGTTTGTTAAAAACAGTTCACAGTTATAAAGACCTCAAACAACATTAACAACAAATTGGGTTAAATTTATTTGGATATATTATTGTGATGTTTTGTAGGATAAAAATAATGGTAAATGTCCATTTTTTGGTTATGATTTCCATAAATTGTGATTTTTTCATCTATAGTGATGCTTCATATAAGGGACTTGGTTGTTTTTTATGTAGAATGATCATTGAAATTTTTATGCTTCATGAAAATAAAGCCTCATGAGTTAAATTAACCTATGGATGATTTGGAATTAGAATATGTCGTTCTATACTTTAAAAATTTAGAGGCCTCATTTAAATAGAGAAAAAATGTTAAATATATACATACCATAAAATATTGAAGTATATTTTTAGTCATAAGAAATTGAAAATGAGGTACAGAAGATGAATGGAATTGATAATTTATTATCACTTCACTATCAATTACCATCATGGAAATGGAAAGAATTTGGTGAATTCATTGAGTCAAAAACATCATGCTATATTAACCATGTTACATTTGGAACAAGACTCATTGATTAATGATTTGATAATTTTTTTCCTAGAAGTTTTTGGTGTAGGAAATTTCTATGATGTAATTTCAGTTTTAGTGAAATCATCTCTATTATATGGAATTAAGAAATCATGAAAGGATGGTCATGAGTTATAAAAAAAAGGTAGAATTGTATAAAAGGGAATGTTTATTGAATTTATGACTGATAATGATTAGGTATTAATATTTGGAAGAAGATTATGTGTGCCTTTTGATTCCCAGTTGATGAAAGAATTGTTCAGTGAAGACAAAATTTCTCTTTTTCTAGTTCATCCTTGCTACACTATGATGTACAAAGACGTTTATAAGTACTATCGGTGGGATGGAATAAAAAGAGATATTCCTTATTTTACCATGTAATGATGTATTTTCAATAGGTTAAGGAATAAGGAAAATTACAAAAGGGATGCTTCATCCTTTTCCAATACTTGAGCGTAAATATAAAAATATATTGATGGAATTAATGGTTGGACTACCAATGAAATATTGATGTTAGAATGTGATTAGGGTTATTGATGATCGATTGACTAAATCTACACATTTTTTTCCTACTAAAGTTATAATTAATTTAGACAATATTTCATGAATATAATTCTAAGTGGTAGTTCATATGAATGGATTTACTCTCTACATTATATTTCTTGGTGATCTTAGGATCACTTATAACTTATAGGAAGGCCTTTAAAAGTCATCAAAAAAATTACATTTCATCACATAAATTCATACTCAATTTGAGGGATAATTAGAGGAAATGATTTAGACATTAGAGAATATTCATTAATCTTGTTTAATGGACATAGAGGGATATTGGGATCAACATATTTACTTGTTGAGTTTTTATATAACAAATATTTTCATTTAAATTTCTTGATGAAGCCTATAGAGGCATTATATGAAAAACGGTGCCAGAATCTTGATTTTTGGGATGATGTAAGGGAAATGAAGATGATGAGATAAGAATTTATAGTGGAAATAGTTTAGAAAGTGAAGATGATATAGTAAAACATGAGGAAAACCCAGTACAAGTAGAAAAGTTACTCATATAATTGAAGGAATGAATTTTGATATGAGGTAGTCAATCATGTTTTCCTTAAAATATCTCCATGAAAAACTGTTTTGTTTTTTGGGAAGAAAGGAATGACAGGTCAACAGTTCAGTAGAACTTTTAATATTTTGGAGAATGTTTGGATAGTTTTTTATAGAGTATCCTTTCTAGAGGATTAATCTCAAGTAAATAATGTTTTTCATGTTTCGATAAAAATAAAGTAGCTTCTAGATTCATCTAATTTTTTTAGCCACGAAGTAGTTATGCTAGAAGCGAACATTTCCTATGAGGAAGATACTATTCAGATATTTTATCATAGAGAGAAAGTATTAAAAAATAAACTAACTCACCAGGTTATGGTTTTTTTAAGAAACTATATGGTTGAAGAATTAGCATGGGAATCTTAAAATGCTATGAGAGAAAGGTATCCCCACATATTTAATATGTAAATAAAAATTTTCAAATCACAATGTGTTGACATTTAGGAGAATGTAATAGCACTGATACATATAAAATATAATATTTTTCATTATGAAATTAAAAAGTAAAAATAAAAATTTATACATGATGAAATAAGTGGTATTTATAGGAATGAATTTATCAACACTAATATAATTCCAACATCCCATTTGAAAATATATATAAAATTTATGTATCTTAAAAGTAAAAATATTATATATTTATAACATGTAATATTGAAATAAATGTTTTATCAATTATAATTTATGTGTTGGTATTTTTTCACACCTAAAATTTTATTTAAAATTAGATAATTACTATACAGATTTACAATAAATTGATATTCTTTATAATAGATTCATGAATTAATATTTTGATGTATTATTATTTGAATATAATTTAAGGAGACCTAAATTAATTGTTAAAGTAGTTATAAAATCAGTTATAATAAAAAAAATAGTATTTTTTAAATAAATAATAATTTTATTTAAAAAATTTAATCGTCATATTTAGAAAATTATTTCCATAGAATGGAGTTCATTTTTTAATTCTACATGTGATTTTTTTTTTGAATTTTTTAAATTTTCTTAAATAGTTTATTTTTTAGTGAATATTGAAATCCGATGATTTACGGTATATATATATATTTATCTCAATTATTAGTTAAATAAACTACTCCTTGAGTCATTTCTGCGGTAATTTTAACACCCCAAGTAAATAAAGAATAATTCATTTTTATATTTATCCATATTTGTGATAAAATATTAATATTACTTTAAAGGGAACACTATGCTCGATGGCGTACCCAATACGCGACAACGAGTTCCTTTGAAATCTTACGTTGCACTCTAATAATAAAATAACATTATTTTAAATAGTAGTTAATGACTAGCCATTGTAATGGTGTGAAAGAATGGAACTAACTTCAAAATGATTATATATGTTTTCAAATATTTTTACTTTTATCCAGTAAATGTTAGAGGCGTAAAATGCAAATGAATCCAATTTTAAGCATAAATCTTCTAATATTCTTTAAAAGGTCGATTTACCGCCTTTTGATGGAAAAACATTTTTAAATATACTTTTGACAATCTTATATGTTTTATTTGATGAAATAAAATCCTTATTTAGAATTTGGACATCAAAATTTACTTTGTGTAAATGTTTCTTATTTTTCCGATAAAGATCATTTTTAGTGAAAATGTTGCATTTTTATTCAAAACCTCCGTTTAATCTGATTTATTTATATGGAGAGATTATATTTTTAATTGATATTAAAGTGTATTAATAATATATATTTACCATTTAATCCAATGGTGGTCATTGGAATCAATTTCACATTGAAATTGGACTTAAACTAGTGTTAATCTTTTAATAGGTATTGTTTCAAAAAAACACGCTATTTGTTTTGACAGTGGGAATTAATTATTAAATTAATTAATGAAAATTATATTTTTTGAATTATGTAATATAGACATCATTTTTGAATTTTGAATATCAAATATGTCTTTGGGTGATTTTTTGGTGTTTTTCTGAAAAACATCAATTTTTGATGAATAATGAAACCACTAAGTGGTAGTTAAAGAAACTGATTTTTCATTTAAATGAAACTTTACCACTTATGGGATTTTATTTTCAAAAATCCGACATACATGGTTGTCATTATGAAGTAAAATGTGGTTCAATGAGATTAAAATAATTTTTGGTGAACAATAACTTTTAAGTTTTATTAATCGCGATTAAAGGTAATTAGTGTAATTTAAGGTAAAAATAATGTTTTAATAATACGAAATGACCTTGAAACATGTCCTACCATTATTGGATGAGTCATGGCCGACCAAGAAAATCCATGGGTCAACTTGGGGACAACATGGAGCCACTTTGGTTTGAAAATGACATTAATAACTTTTTATTTAATGTTAAAATTAAAATGTCACAAACATGTGTTGTTTTACTAAAACAATTTTTACATGGGGTTATACAAGTCATATTTATTACTATAAATATTCATTAGAAAGATAAAAATATTTCCTACATCATTATAGTTTTTTTATAATTTTTATACATTAAATAAATTAAATTATTTATGACACCATGATGATGCAGCGATTACCTCATTATTTAACGATTTAAATAAAATGAAAAGATAATGTAAAATCTAATACCTACACTTGTAAAAAACCTATTGGATGGGTGGATTTCGAAACCGTATCACCTTATACTCGAAATATATCCTTTTGGGACCTTTAAAATCCGAAAATCATTTTATAATAAAGTAATATTTTATAACTTTCCAAGAGTGCCCCTCCTCTTCTCTTATAAAAGGCCCCCACCTCTACCACCTTACCCACACCTCTCAAGAATTGGCTCAGCGAAACCCTGCCAATTTAATCTCTCCACATCCCTATATTCATCATTGAAGCCTCAACTTTGGTCAGAATCCTTTCCAAGGAAGCCATTGAGCTCAAATCAAAAAGAGTTACCCGATTTAAAGGTAATGTCTTCCGTTGTGTTATTTTGTTTTGTTTTTCTTCTCCAACCCTCTAAACTCTTATTATTACTTTATTTTGTAACAAAAACAGTATATTAAATATAATTGTATGTTTTTATGTGAATTATTAAAGCTAAAATTACACACACCTTTGTCTAATGGTTAAAGAACATACTGTTTCTGTGGATGCCGAATTTCTGCCTCACGAAATGATGATTGTTAAATCTTCTCTTAACACCTTTAATGGTGGCCTTTATGATGTAAATATATTTTATATATGATATATATGGTATTTATGTTTTCTATATGATTCTGAAATTTATATTTAAAACATTCCTTCATTCTTTTCATATTGTGCAAATGCGATAATTTCATACGAGGAAGTGTGGACTACCGCCCCCTAAAGTGATGTGACTCGTTCATACAATACATGGAATGCATAAAGAATGAAATTTATGAAAATATGTGACATATATACTATACATATTATACTTGAATTATAATATATATATCTCTCAATGATTTTTAATTCCATCAATATGACAAAGAAATGAAAGTAGCGTTCATGCGTACGTACGACCTACCGTCTCCCTGAACGGTGCTTTTCATTTCTTTTTATCTCCAAATGTTATGGAGTAGTATCAAATGAATATGTATAGGATATATGTGATATTTAAATCATTAATAATTTTCTGGAGATGATTTACTTATAACTACACGGACAATCATTTTCAAACAAGTTCATTTTTGACTCATGTACCAAACATCGACAAAAACCTCTGATATGAACTCACATTATTAACCAATTATTGTAACATTATAATATGTGATATTAACTGAATAATAATCTTTAAAATAGTTCCTTAAGAAATTATAAACTTACCAAAATTTATTATTCAGGAATATAATGAAACGAACAAGACAAGTCAGACCCGAGGTAAGGGATCCAACCTCTCTCGTTCTTTTCAAGTACTCTCTTTTATGTCATTTCTTATATGATCATCATTATTATTTTTGGGGATGTTATTTTATATTCATCATACTATAATTTTTGTTTTCATATTATGAGAGTCCTATTTGATCTCATAAATCCATTTTTGGATGTTTTAGGTGGTGCCGTTAGGCTGTCGAGTTTTCGTAAGGGATTTTTCATCTCACTTTTAATCCTGTGAGATTTATGCTACATTTTCCACCATTTTCATTTGAGTGGTGTATTTAATGCCCATTATTCTTCTATTGGTGTAATATAGTTTCTTTTTTTGGTATTTACATCAATGTTTTATATTCCTTCTTTCATGGGGTGTACATTTCGGAAGTTACCCAATTCGGTAAGGGAACCTTTCACCCTCCTCATTTTAAGAGACTTCATTTTTAGGTATTTCAATATTATTATGATGGGATATGTTCTTATATATCCTTATAACTATAAATGTTATTTCCAAGTTATGAGATACCCCTTATTATCTCTCATCAACTCATTTTCTGAATTTTGAAGTGACGCCGTTAGGCTGTCAAATTTTTGCAAGGGAACTTCTTAACCCAATTTTGATTCTTTGGGATAAACTTGTACTCCTTGAATAGGTCGTTCTATGAATATGTGTGAATAAAATATGATTTGTTTACACTTAATATCCACTTATATTTGGTGTATTGATTTTTCACACATATTTATGTAATTGGTTTATCCTTAATCCAAGAATACAGTCTTTGTAAGGGACTTTGTCTCGATCTCCTTTCATTAAGGTATATTTTTATTCTAATACAAGGCTTTATTTTATATGGTGTATAATCCCCTTTGACTTATACTTTTATTCGAAAGGAATCTTTTCTATATGAAGAATTTTACTAAATGAAAAAAAGTATGTTTCTTTTTAACGTACACGGTGACATTGACCTTTCCGCCGCCGTGAGTATTATTTGATCTTTGGATTCCTCAACAAGCCGTTATATTTTTAAAAGTAAATAAATACAATATACTCTTTTTTTGGTATTGAAAATGGGTTTGATAATGGATTTTTTATGTAAATATATTTAAGTGATATATTGTGCTTGAAATATTGATATGTTTTCTTTCCTTTATAATTGTTTTATGTGTTATGATTTTATAATGGTACTAAGACATTTGACGGGTGGTTACATGATAAACCATATGACGGGTGGTGCGGTGAATACCAGGACGGGTGGTTATGTTATAACCTCCAATGCATTGGGTATGGAAGTCGCCCGTATGGCTATTCCATTACGTATGTGTGGAAATCGGCCGTATGGCTATTCCATTAAGTATGTGTGGAAGTTGACCGTATGGTTATTCCATTTAAGTATGTTAATTTACCAAGTTACCTTTTTATGTTATGTGTTCTTTACATGGGTTTTATGGTAATCTTTTGGTTACAAAAGGTTAAGTAATGGTCTTTTATTTGGTGAAGAGTTTTTTACTACTTCATAAAGGTGAAAAGTATTACTTTGTTAAAGTACTCATGGTTTACTTGTTGTTTTGAAAAACTAACAGTTTTCCTTCTTTGTGTATCCTTCACTGGGATTTTTATGCTCATCCCATGTAATCTTTTGATATGTAATAGTTATAACATAATTATCTAAAACTCTAAACCTGAAAAGATCCTCTATGTGAATTATTCATTTAATTCATGATTATGTAATGTTTAAGGCAGAGGCCTTATAGTAATCACCATAATCTTGAACTCTCCATCATTATTTTAATATATTAAGTGATATTTATAATAATATTTATATTCTTGAGACAAAATATTAAAATAATGATTAAAATATTAAAAAACACCCTTTATCATCAACTATAAATACCATCCCTAACTACCTATTGTCCTCACACCTCAAAGCATTGTATATTGTTTTATTGATATAATTTCCCTTCCCAAGCGTCTTCCACACATCCACGATGTTGTAGTCTAATGAAAAGGCCAAAATGAAGTCCCTTACGATGATCTCGATGAAATGAATTCAAGAGGTAAAATCGTATTTCTTTTCATTTTGTTTTATTTTTAATTAAAATTATTTTATTTTTCTATACTCCCCTACCGTATTTAAAGTTAAATGATTACACATGTATCATACTAATATTAGAAATTTATTATGTTAATGTAATATACATCATATATACACTCCCACGTTTTTGGAAAATAAAGGCATTATCCGTGATATGTTGATTCACTGGATTCTTGGACATCAAATTGAAATTTTCTTTTAAGGCCTTCATGTATGGTCATAAAACCATTATAATGGTTAATATACCTTACAGTTTATATTATAACTTTATAAATTTTTTGAACTAATATATAGACATAACCATAAATGAAATGAAACTACTTTGTGATGGTCAGGAAAACCCGCAAAAAATTAATAAACCATTTGTCATTAATCTTTTATGTAATGATTCATCCATATGTAAGAAAATAAAATGATATATATTACCATTTAAAATTTTGAAATCATATTAATATCAAATAATTCCACTTCTGGTGTTTTTCTTCTATTCGATAATAAAACCCATAATGAACCAACCATGTACAATATAAAATAAATTAACCCAAAACAATGAAATAACCAACTATTATTAATAAATTGGTAGAAATATGTAATAAGAATATCATATAAGGGATTATAAATAAAAATATAGTATTGGATAGAATAATAACACTCTTTAATCCATTATACAGGTGACATGGACACATTTAAAGGAATTCAAACTTAAGGTATGTTACTATTCATTAAAAATCTTCTTTTAAAATTTTATTTTAAAAAAATTAAAATTAATGTTTATATAATGAATAAATTTAGGATTTATTATTATATTCCCATTTTGTGGAATTTTCTAATATTAAGTGTGGGACCTAAAGATCATTCCAATGCATTGTGTATGTTATTACTGTATGTTAGCTGTAAGGGTTATTTCACGTGTAACTGTCATGGTTAAACAATAAAGTGGTTGTGAGGGTTAAATCATAAGGTGTTAATGAGGGATTCATTATAAGGTATCCCTGAGGGTTACAAATGATATGGTAGCCACAAGGTTTTCAATATTATTTTTGAAATTCCAAAAGATATCTAAATGGTTTACTTGTTTTATCTATGTTATGTGGAAATCTAATGTTTTCACTATGTATACGATTTTTATAGTTTATTAGTATATCATTGTGAAAATGATTTCAAATGGTTCTATGTATTCATGGACACATGGTTTCATTATTTATTTCTTTATGACCCTTTCTGTGCTTTATATGCATATCTCATGTTCTACAATCATTTCAACAGGGTTTTAAGAATGTATTAGTAAAAAGAATCCATGATAAATGTTGTTGAGTTTTTTCATGAGAAAAGTTCTAGTTATTTTAAAAACAATTGAATTATGAAAAAATTGGTACTGTTTTAATAGTATCCACATTGTATTCCCATGTGTTGGCATTTATGAGTTATTACATAATACTAAAAAACTCTAAGATGAAAATATCGTTTTGAAAAGAATAAGTGTATTAAAGTTGAATTATATAGGTTATATAATATTTGTGACTGGGTCCTTAAATATACTTACATAATATCCTGATTAATTTTTTCAGTGTTTTAGATTTTATCAAGAAGCAACTTTCATTCTTTGCAACTTCTAAAAGATTCAGTTTTAGGGTATTTATTTAATTTTTTTAATATATAGATAATTTATTTATAAATATTAGTAATAATTATTACTAATTAGTAGTAATTAGATTTATTTAGGATTAGTTATATTTACTCTTCATTAATTATTTTTTATAAATATTATTTATTTTTAATTATAAGTATTTAGTTTTAATTACTGATAATTATTTCTAATCAGTAGTGTTTAGTAGTAATTAGTTTTAATTAGTATTATTATGTTATTATTATTTTTTACTTAGAAATAATTAGCAACACATAGTATTAATTTTTATTACATTGTAATAAATATCATAAATTAGTAAAATGTAATTAATATTTAGTATTAATTATTAATAATTACTGGTTATTTGTAAAAATTTGTATTATTTAGTAATAAATAGTAGAAATTAGTAATAATTAGAGGTATGCTGTAATAATTAATGGTAAAGGGTAATAATTATTTGAAAATAGTAACAATTAGTAAAAAATGAATATAAATTAAAAATTATTAATAAATTTTCATAAACTAATAAAAAATGTTAAAATCAAAAATAAATTGTTATTAACAAATAAAAAATAGTTATAATTAATGTTATTAGTAATATTTTATAAAATTTAGTAATGAATTGTTTTAAAATAATAAATATTATTTAATTCATATTTAATTTTCAATAAACTTATATAAATTATTATTAATTAGTATGTTGATATTATTTACAATAACATGTGGTAAAATGGAATAAAATTTTATAAATAATTATGATGTAATATAAAAATTTATAAATTTATAAAATATTTTAGACATATAAAAATTGTATAAATAAATATTTTTTTCCATATTTTATAATTAATTATATATTACTATGAAATAATATAAATTATAATAAATTACTAAAAAGGTGAGAACTAAATAGGTTGTTACATTTTAGGTCTTGAGAAATGAAGAATTCAGACATGGTGGACACAGTTTGGTCATTTCTCATGACCTCATGATTGGTATTTTTTTATTTCATTATTATAAGTAATTTATAATATATTTTATACTTTTATATTATATTCTTTAAATAATTTTTCATAATTACTAATAATTATTTTTAATTACAAGAAATAAGATGTAATTTACCAAAAATGAAGTGTTAATTGGTAATAACATCTAATAAATAGAAACAATTTTCGGAAATTAGAAGTGATTACTAAAAACAACAGATATAAGTAAAAAATATATTTAATTAGTATAAATAACATATAATTGTGGCTAATTAACAATAATTAGTCAAAATCAACACTAACTACTAAAAATTAGTGTTATGTCTAGAAAACTAATAATAATATCAAATAAATTATACTTTTTTAAATTTATTCTCTTTTTCGGATCATCATTTTAGTATATAATACTAATTATAATAATTTATATTTTCTATATTTGTTATGAAATATGGAAGAAGGATGTTGAAAGTAGCCCTTTTTACGTGATCACGATTTGATAAATCATTGAATGAATCCAAATATTTATAGTATAAATCTTGTATATATTGAGGTTGTCAAAGATCATTATTTTATTTTCATCAGTTAAAACAGAATTTTTTTAGAAGTCACAATCAAGTGTCTTTGTAAGTTATGTGATATGCGGTGTTTCGAAACATTAGACAACATTGGGGGTCCTTTATGGTACTTCATTTTTTTAAATGATTAATACATTTTGAATGAACATGATGAATTCAATTCCAAATAAAGTATTAATAATTTGTTTCAAGAATCAATACATATTCAAGCATCAGTACATAATGTTTCTATTATATATTTTTTCTAAATTATAACACAAGATGATATTGATTTCACCATATAGGTAGAACTATATAAATTTTATATGTTCTCGATGTTTTATGAGGATAATATATATCCTAGTTGATAGATAAAAAAATTTTATGTGATTTCAAAATTTATGATTTTTAAATCAGATAAAGGAATGCCAAATAGCTATTTTGATCATAAATTATCTTTTGTTAAACAACTATTACATAACAGAAATGTTATTCCTATAATTTTATATGAGTGTACGATGATAGTTCATAATTTTTGTCTTAGTCATTTTAAGATTCAATCATGTTCAGGTGATTGAATTTTATATTATGGTAAAAATGATTTATTAGTATGTTTTAATATATGTGAACAATCAGGGTTCAAAATGGCTCAACTAGGGATGTTTGGATTTATTCCTGTAAAAAAATTGAGGCATTTCTTACATAAACCAATATTGTAGTTATTATTTATGCATCATAACACATCGTTATTGATGTAATGAAAATACAAATATTTCAACTAGTAAAAGATAAAATCTTCCTTGGGATGGATATTCATGGAATAAAAATTTCCTTATATATTTTTCTTTTTCTTGATAAGAATGAAAGGCGAGATTGTGTATTTCTACTAATGATTTCTGTAACATCCCAGGTAAACAAAAAATATTATTTTTTTCATATTTATCTATATTTTTAAATAAAATGTTAATATTAATTTAAAGGGAACACTATGCTTGATGACGTACCCAATACGCAACAATGAGTTTATTTGAAATCGTACATTGCACTCTAATAATAAAATAATATTATTTTAAATGGTAGTTAAAGCATATCCGTTGCAATGGCAAGAATGATCATAACTAACTACATAATTATTTTATATGTTTTTCAAATATTTTTACTTTTTTCCAATAAATACTAGAGGCTTAAAATGCGAATGAATCCAATTTTAGGCATAAATCCTCTAATATTATTTAAAAGTTCGATTAACCGCCTTTTGATGTAAAAACCTTTTTAAATATACTTTTGAATATTTTATATTTTATATTGGAACAAATAAAATCCTTCTTTAGAATCTGGACATCAAAATTTACTATGTCAATTTTTGTTATTTTTCCGATAAAGATCACTTTTAGTGAAAATATTGGATTTTAATTCAAAACCTTTTTTTAATCTAATTTATTTATATCAAAAGATAATATTATTAATTAGTTTTAAAGTTAAATTAGAATATATTTTTACCATTTAATCCAATGGTGGACATTGTAATTAATTTCACTTTGAAATTAGACTTAAACTAGTCTCAATCTTTTAATAGATATTGTTTCTTAAAAACACGCTATTTGTTTTGACAGTTGGAACTAATTATTAAATTAATTAATGAAAATTTTATGTTTTGATTTTTGTAAAATATACATCATTTTTGAATTTGGAATATCAAATATAACTTAGGGTGAATTTTTTGTATTATTATGAAAAACTTCAATTTTTGATGAATAGTGAAACCATTAAGTGGTAGTTAAAAAACTGATTTTTCGTTTAAATGAAACTTTACCACTTCTGTGATTTGAATTTCAAAAATCCAACATACATGGTTGTCATTAGGATGTAAAATGTTGTTCAATGGGATTAAAATAATTTTTTGGTGAATAGTAACTTTTACGTTTTATTATTCATGATTAAATGTAATTAGTGTAATTTAAGGTAATGATAATGTTATAATAACATTAAATGACCTTGAAACATGTCCTACCCTTATTGGAGGAGTCATGGATGACGAAGCAAATCCATGGGACAACTTGGGGACCCCATGGAGCCAGTTTGGAAGGAAAAGGACATTAATAACTTTTTATTTAAAGTTAAAATAAAAATGTCACAAACATGTATTGTTTTACTAAAAAGTTTTTTACATGAGGTAATACTAGTTTTATTTTTGAATATAAATATCCATTAGAAGTATAAAGATATTTCCTACATCGTAGTATTTTTTTGATAATTTTTATACATTAAATAAATTAATTTATTTATGACACCATGATGATGCAATGATTACCTCATTAATAAACGATTTAAATAAAATGAGAAAATAAGGGAAAATATAAGACTTAAACTTGTAAAAAACCTATTTTATGGGTGAATTTAGAACCATTATCAGCTTATCCTTGAAATATATAATTGTGGGACCTTTAATATCCGAAAATCATTTTATAATAAAGTAACTTTTCAAGAAATTCCATGAGTTCCCCTTCTGCATCTTTTAAAAGGACCCCACCTCTACCCCCTTACCCACACCTCTCAAGGCTTTGGATAGATAAAACTCTTCTTATTCTATCTCTCCAAATCCCTCTCTTCATCCTAGGAGCCTTACCTTTGGCATAAATATCTTCAAGAAACCCTTTTTCTACAAACCAAGAGGAGGTACCCGATTTAAAGGTAATGTCTTCACTTGTGTTATTTTGTTTTATTTTTCTTCTCCAACCCCCTAAACTCTTTTTATTCATTTATTTTGTAACAACACAATTATCTTCAATATACTAGGATGTTTTTATGTTAAGTATTCGTGCTACACTTACACACACCTCCATCTAATGGTTAAATAACATACTGTTTATGTGGATGACAAATTACTGCCTCGCGAAACGATGATTGTTCAATATTCTCTTAACACCTTTCATGGTGGCCATTATGATGTAATTGTATTTTATATATATGATATATATGGTATTTATGTTTTCTATATTCTTCTGTATATTATATATAAAACATACCTTTATTCTTTGCATGTTGTGTAAATGCGATAATTTCATACAAGGAAGTGTGGACTACCGCCCCCTCAAGTGATGTGACTCGTTCATGAAATACATGGAATGTATAAAGAATAAAATTAATGAACATATGTGACCTATATAACATATATATCACACTGGAATTATAATATATATATATATATATATCTCATTTAGTTTTAATTCCATTAATGTGCCAAAGCAATGAAAGTAGCGTTCATGGATACGTACGACCTACCGTCTCCATGAATGGTGCATTTCATTTCATTTTATCTCCAAATATTTTAGAATAAGTATAAAACTAATATATACTGGATATATATGATATTTACATCATTAATACTATTCTGGATATGATGTACATACAACTACATTGACAATGCTTTTGAAACAAGACCATTTTTTACTCATGTACCGAACATCGACAAAACGTATGATATGAACTCACATAATTAACTAATTATTGTAACATGATAATATATGATATTAATTGAATAATAAACATTAAATTATGTCCTTAAGAAATTATTAATTGACCAATGTTTATTATTCAGGAATATAAATAAATGAACAAGACAAGTCGGACTTGAGGTAAGGGATCCTACGTCCCTCATTCTTTTTAAGTACTCTCTTTTATGTCATTTCTTTTAAGATCATATTTCTTATGTCTGGGTATGTTCTAATATATTACTCATTCTCTAATTTTTATGTTCATATTATGAGAGAACCTATTTTATATCATAAATCCATTTTTGGATGTTTTAATTGGCGCTGTTAGGCTGTTGAGTTTTCGTAATGGATTTTTCATCTTACTTTTATTCCCGTGAGATTTATGCTACATTTTCCACCATTTCCTTTGAGTGGTGTATGTACTGCCCATTATTCTACTCTTTTATTAATATACATTCTTTTATGAGTATTTACATAAATTTTTTATAGTCCTTCTTTCATGGGGTGTATGTTTCGAAAGTTACCCAAGTCGGTAAGGGAACCTTTCACCCTCCTATTTTTAAAAGACATGTTTTTGTTTTGTATTTTAAATTACATATTATTATGTTGTGATATGTTATTATATATCCTTATTGATGAAAATTTTATTTCCAACTGATGAGATAACCTTTATCCCCTTCATCAACACTTTTTCTAAAATTTTATGTGACACCGTTAGACTATCGAATTTTTACAAGGGAACTTCTTAACCAAATTTCAATTCTTTGGGTTAAACCTCTAATTTATGATATTTTTCGTGATATTAATATGTGTGGATTACATCTTATTGTTTTACACTTATTATCCACTTATATTTTGTGTATTTATATCTTTCACACATAATTATGTCATTTATTTATCCTTTCTCTAATGGCATGATCCTTGATTGGGATTACATCTCAATTTCTTCTCGTTGAGACATTTCTTAATGATATTAACTTTTATTCTTTTATAAAGTGTATATACAACCCCTTTGACATTCCATATCTATATTATATCTATACTAAAGTCATTTAAATGTTTTTAAAATGGTGTACTTTCTTGAGGCTTATAATTTAAATGTTCAAATGGGAAAGGACTCTTTTATTAAAACATTGTTTTAGATGGTTTTCAAGATTTATTCATTTAAACATTTATCATCCAAGTCCATGTTTTAAAAATGGTTTTAAGGATTTAGTTATAGGGACATGAATGTTTTAAAACCCTTTAAAAAGTTTCGAAGTGGTATGGGACACTTTGATTCTAAAATCTCTTTTAAATGTCTTCTTTTAATATTTTCAAAGTATAAAGGGATTTTTATCTCATTGAGTTTTAATTATTTTATTAGATGTTTTTATTTATGAAAAAATCATGATGTGATCTCTTGTGATTGAAATGTGGAAATATTATGTTTCTTTTATGCATGTTTTAAGTGTTATGATTATGTTATGGTTCCTGGGAAATGTTTATGAAATCAGGTGGTTCCACGATAAACTAACGGCGGGTGATCCCGATATAGCTCTCCAATGCATTGGGTAATGTGAAGGGGTTATGCGTTAAGGTTTCTTCGAAGATATTTGGGGAATATACTTTGATCGGTATTCCAAACGTAACCATGAGTGTTACTCCGTATGTTAGAATGTTATGAATGACTCAAGTTACCTTTATGTCTTATGATTTCGATGAGTTATTCATAAATATTATGATTTCATGAGGTATGTTAATGTGCCTATGTTTTATGAGTAATGTATGATTTCATTGATTCTTATGTATACATGTACTAATGTTTCATTTCTATTTTTCTATATCCCTTACTAAGCTTTTTATGCTTATACCAAGGTTTTGAAATGTTTTTCATAGGTCAAGGGAAAGGTACATGATATGATGATAGTGTCAAGGAAGTGTCAAGAAAGGATCCATGTTTTATTTTAAATATGTTTCCATTGATGGGAAAAAATGAATACTATATTTTATGTAACCACTTTGTTTAAATGTGGAATGTAATGCATGATTTAGGATCTAATTCTCTAAAACTATAAACCTGAAAATATCCTCAATGTGTATTGCTGAAATAATTCAAGATTAATTGTTTAAGGCCAAGTCCTTATAGTTGGTATCAGAGAGAGGATTAGATAACTTTAGAGGTTAGAGTGTTGTTTAAGCATAAGTGACAAGTTGTGTATAACCACAATGGTTATTATATTAGATAGAGTCTTTGTTATTTTTGAATTTTGGAATGAGTTTGAGATAACTTGGATAAGTATATCTTAGTGTTTATCTTTCTCTTTAGTACATGATGATTTTGTTGATATACTCACACTGACTTTTTTGGTTTTAGTAAATGGATGGATCTAGCAGGCACCAAAGTGACAATGAGTTTGAAGGAAACTGTGGTGGTTCTCTGATAATGAGACGGGATGAAATGGGGGATTCAATGAGAAATCTCATGGTTACTCTAAACCAACTATTAGGAGTCATTATCAACCACTTGAACCTTGTTGAGTTCTCAAATGCATCTTGTACGAGAGAACCAACTCGATGTGGATGTTCAAGTGATCATTATAAAGGTAACCATTAGGGTTTATATGATACTTACTTTTTAGGTAATTATGGGTTACTATATGTTACGATGGAAAATGAAAGGCATGAGATAAACTTGAGGTTAAAATATGTTATGATTATTTTTGAATATTTTATCTCGTTTTGGGGAATTTTTTAAGAAATATATATTTTTGGAAAAAGGACAACACACATACCGTGTGACTACCCGTCACATCAGACAAAGCTGAGGGAATCGAACCCACAACCAAAGTGCGACTGGTATTTATCGCCTACCACTGGAGTACGTGAAGTCACTGGTTAGTTTGACTAATTATTTATAGTTATATGATTTTATGAATCTAGAGTAAGTTGATTTTGGGTTATCTATGGAAATTATTAAACTATCATGGAGGATATGTGAGTAGGTTAATTACTTTTAAATATGATACTTTAAGAGAAACTGATGTTATTTTGAGATAAATGTTAATTTGTACCTTGGAAGACTATGTGATTAAATCCTTCAAATATTTGGGTTTCAATCTTAGTTTGGTTTACTTTGAAGAATTTTGTGGACAAATTTTTTATTGAATGGTCTTCGTTGAACTTTGGGTTTTGTTGGGAATTTTTTGGAGATTATGAATAGATTCTCTTTCTTATAAAGGATTATCCATTTTTGTATTATCTGATTTTGTTCTAACAATTTTGGTTTTGGTTAAGGTCTAAAGACATGGGAAATATATAGTTCTCTTTTTTGGATTAGGTGATTCTATAGAAGTTGATTATAACTCACTTAATATGAGCAAGTTATCCTAAATACTCGTCTTTTGGAGAAAATATGAGTTTGTGTAAGAAATCTAGTAGGAGATGAGAGTATACATGACAATTAATAATGTTTCCTCATGATTTAGTTAGGATCATAAATAAATTCCTCAATTAAAAGTAACTTAAAAACAAAAATGTTGTCTGTTAACTTTTCCTACTGGGGAATAAAATACCGTTTAACCCATCACCAGTTTGGGATTTTTTGGTGGATAACTTTCTCCTAAACATGTTTTCCATCACTCTCCCTCAGAACATGACCCTTTATTTTTTCTTCCATATCCATGTTTTCCTACAAGGGATCCTAGTATGGGTTAACTCGAGTGACCTTTGTACTTCCCTTTCTTTCTTTTAAAGTGGCAGTTTAATTTACTCATTTTCTGATGTAGAGCTTTCAATGAATTTTTCCATCCCAATTTTAAAAATTTCTAGGATGCAATTCCCAAAAGGGGGGAAGGATGTAACATCCCAGGTAAATAAATAATATTACTTTTTCATATTTATCAATATTTGTCAATAAAATGTTAATATTAATTTGAAGGGAACGCTATGCTCGATGGCGTACCCAATACGCAACAATGAGTTTCTTTAAAATCTTACGTTGCAATATAATAATAAAATAATATTATTTTCAATGGTTTTTAACACCTAGCCGTTGTAATTTTGGGAATGAATATAACTAACTACAAAATGATTATATATATGTTTTCAAAATATTTTTACTTTTTTCTAATAAATGTTATAGGCTTAAAATGGGAATGAATCCAATTTTAAGCATAAATCTTCTAATATTCTTTAAAAGGTCGATTAATCGTCTTTTGATGGCGAACCCTTTTTAAATATACTTTTTTAATATTTTATATGTTATATTTGACAAAATAAAATCCTTATTTAGAATCTGGATATCAAAATTTACTTTGTGTAAATTTTTGTTATTTTTCCGATAAAGATCAGTTTTAGTGGAAATATTGTATTTTAATTCAAAACATCTTTTTAGTATAATTTATTTATATGATTAGATAATCTTTTAAATTGGTTTTAAAGTTCAATTAGAATATATTTTTACCATTTTATCCAATGGTGGTAATTGGAATTAATTTCACTATGAAATTGGACTTAAACTAGTGTCAATCTTTTAATAGATATGGTTTCTTAAAAACACGCTATTTGTTTTGATGGAGAGAATTGATTATTAAATTAATTAATGAAACTTTTATGTTTTGATTTTTGTAAAATATACATCATTTTTTAATTTGGAATATCAAATATAGATTAGGGTGAATTTTTGGTACTTTTCTGAAAAACATCATTTTTTGATGAATAGTGAAACCACTAAGTGGTAGTTAAAAAAATGATTTTTCATTTAAATGAAACATTACCACTTTTGTGATTTGAATTTCAAAAATCAGACATACATGGTTTCCAATAGGATGTAAAATGTGGTTCAATGGGATTAAAATATTTTTTTGGGGAATAGTAACTTTTAAGTTTTATTAATCGCGATTAAAGGTAATTAGTGTAATTTAAGGTAATGATAATGTCATAATAATATTAAATGACCTTGAAACATGTATTACCCTTATTGTAGGAGTCATGGACTACCAATAAAATCTATGGGTCAACTTGGGGTTCCCATAGAGCCACTTTGGTAGGAAAATGACATTAATAACATTTTTTTTAAGGTTAAAATAAAAATGTCACAAACATGTATTATTTTACTAAAACAATTTTTACATGGGGTTATACAAGTAATATTTTTTACTATAAAAATAAATTATAAATATAAATATATTTCATACATAATAATATTTTTTTATAATTTTTAGACATTAAATAAATTAAATTATTTATGACACCATGATGATGCAATGATTACCTCATTAATAAACAATTTAAATGAAATGAGAAGATAAGGTAACATATAAGTCATAAACTTGTCAAAAACCTATTGTATGAGTGGATTTAGAACCCTTATCATCTTATCCTTGAAATATATAATTTTAGGGCCTTTAATATCTGATAATCATTTTATAATAAAGTAACTTTTCAAGACATTCCAAGAGTGCCCCTCCTCCCTCTTATAAATGGAACCCACATCTACCCACTTACCCACACCTCTAAAGCCTTTGGATCAATCAAAATCTGCTCCTTATATCTCTACACACCCCTCTATTCATCCTAGGTGCCGCAAATTTGGCAGAAAGCTCATCAAGAAAACCTTTTGGTTCAAACCAAGAGGAGTTACCCGATTTAAAGGTAATGTCTTCACTTGTGTTCTTTTGTTTTATTTTGATTCTCCAACCACCTAAAATATTTTTATTCATTTATTTTGTAACAACACCAGTATCTTCAATAAAATAGGATATTTTTTAGGTGATGTATTAATTCTACTCTTACACACAACCCCATATAATGGTTAAAAAACATACTATTTCTGTGGATGGCGAATTACTGCCTCACGAAACGATGATTGTTCAATCTTCTCTTAACACCTTTCATGGAGGCCATTATGATGTCAATGTATTTTATATATGATATATATGGTATTTATGTTTTCTATATGATTCTATATTTTATATTTAAAACATACCTTTATTCTTTGCATGTTGTGCAAATACGATAATTTCATACGACGATGTGTGGACTACCGCCCCCTCATGTGACGGGACTCATTCATGCAATACATGGAATGTATAAAGAATGAAATTAATTAAAATATGTGACCTATATAAAATAAATATTATACTGGAATTATAATATATATATCTCTCATTTATTTTTAATTCCATTAATGTTCCAAAGCAATGAAAGTAGCATTCATGCGTATATACGGCCTACCGTCTCCATGAACGGTGCATTTCATTTCTTTTTGTCTCAAAATATTATGGAATAAGTATAAAAAGAATATATACTGGATATATATGATATTTATATCATTAATACTATTCTGGATATGATGTAAATACAACTACATTGACAATGCTTTTCAAACAAGATCATTTTTGACTCATGTACCGAACATCGAAAAAACGTATGATATGAACTCACATAATTAAGTAATTATTATAACATTTTAATATATGATATTAGTTTAATAATAAACTTTAAAGTATGTCCTTAAGCAATTATAAATTTACCAATGTTTATTATTAAGTAATATAAAGAAATGAACAAGACAAGTCAGACTTGAGGTAAAGGATCATACCTCTCTCTTTCTTTTTAAGTACTCTCTTTTATGTCATTTCTTTTAATCTCATCTTTATTATGTTTGGTGATGTTATAATATTTTCTTCATTTTGTAATTTTTTATGTTCATATTATGAGAGACCCTATTTGATCTCATAAATTCATTTTTGGAAGTTTTAATTGGCGATGTTAGGCTGTTGAGTTTTCGTAAGGGATTTTTCATCTCACATTTATTCCCATGGGATTTATGCTAAATTTGCCACCATTTCCTTTGAGTGGTGTATGTACTTCCCATTATTCTAATCTTCATGTAATATAATTTCATTTTTGATTATTTACATAAATTTTGTATAGTCCTTCTTTCATGGGGTGTACATTTCGAAAGTTACCCAAGTCGGTAAGGGAACCTTTCACCCTCCTATTTTTAAGAGACTTGTTTTTGTTTGTTCTTTTAAATTACATCTTCTTATGTTGGGATATGTTATTATATATCCTTATTGATGAAAATTTTATGTCTAAGTGATGAGATACCCTTTATCCCTCTCATAAACTCTTTTTCTAAAATTTGATGTGACGCCGTTAGGTAATTGAATTTTTACAAGGGAACTTCTTAACCAAATTTCAATTATTTGGGTCAAACCTCTACTTTTTGATTTTTTTCATGATATGAATATGTGTGGATTACATATGATTGTTTTACACTGAGTATCCACTTATATTTGGTGCATTTATATTTTTCACACATAATTATGTCATTTCTTTATCCTTGCTCTAATGGCATGATCCTTTATTGGGATTACATCTCAATTTCGTTACGTTGAGACATTTCTAAATGATATGAACTTTTATTCTTTTATAAATTGTATATACAGCCCCTTTTACATTCCATATCTATATTATATCTATACTAAAGTCATTTAAATGTTATGAAAATGTTCTACTTTCTTATGGCTTATAATTTAAATGGTCAAATGGAAACTGAATCTTTTATTAAAACATTGTTTTAAATGGTTTTAAAGATTTATTATTTTTAACATTTATCATCCATGTCCATGTTTTAAAAATGTTTTTAAGGATTTATTTATAGTGACATGAATGTTTTAATACCCTTTAAAAAGTTTCAAAGTGGTATGGGAAACATTGATTCTAAAATCTCTTTTAAATTTCATCTTTTAATATTTTAAAAGTATAAAGGGATTTTTATCTCATAGAGTTTTAATGATTTTATTATATGTTTTTATTTATGATAATATCATGATGTGATCTCTTGTGATTGTAATGTGGAAATATTATGTTTTTATGCTTGTTTTAAGTGTTATGATTATGTTATGGTTCTTGGGAAATGTTTTTGAAATCGAGTGGTTCCATGATAAACTAAGGGCGGGTGAGCCCGATTTAGCTCCCCAATGCATTGGGTAACAAGAAGGGGTTAAACGTTAAGGTTTATCCAAAGAGATTTAGGGAATATACTGTGATGGGTATTCCAAACGTAACCATGAGGGTTACTAACTATGTAAGAATGTTATGAATGCCTCAATTTACCTTTATGTCTTATTATTTCTATGAGTTATTCATAAATTTTATGATTTCATGAGGTATGTTAACGTGCTTATGTTTTATGAGTAATGTATGATTTCATTTATTATTATGTATACATGTACTAATGTTTCCTTTCCATATTTCTATTTCCCTTACCGAGATTTTTATGCTCATCCCATGTTTTTGAAATGTTTTTCAAATGTCAAGGGAAAGGTACATGATATGATGATAGCTTCAAGGAAGTTTTAAGAAAGAATCCATGTTTTATTTTAAATATGTTTCCATTGATGGGAAAAAAATAAATACAATATTTTATGAAACCAATTTGTTTAAATGTGGAATGTAATGCATGATTTATGATCTAATTCTCTAAAACGCTAAACCTGAAAAGATCCTCAATGTGTATTCTTGAAATAACTCAAGATTAAGTAAGGTTTAAGGCCATGTCCTTATAATTTAAATCTATATGGTTCCTACAGTAGTCGATATTCTTGTTGGACAATAATTATCTTTTTGTACTATTTAAAACCTATGATATTGACCAGTGATCCATATATATTTTTAAAATTTTTAATTTTAGAACATCTAATAATAAATAAAGATGTTTATTGGAATCAATTTTTTGATGAGTAAAATTTACTGTGGTGTAATTGTGTTAATACATGTGATGTTTTTTTCAAACAACATTTACAATTGAATGCTTCATTAATGTGGAAAATTACAGACTTCCAAGCCTAGGGCATGTTATCCAGATATAATAAACATGATAAAAAATCACATTCTTACTATATATGTGAGGAAGAATAGTTTATTTTTGTAAATGGGAGAAAAAATTGTTTTATTACTATAATTGTATAATTCTTAGTATTAATAAATATTTTATAAGGAACAAAAATCATTTCTTAAAATGAACAATTGAAAGAGGTGGATATCTAGAAATGATATCTGATGTAAATTTAAAATCTATTCTTACTTCATTATATCTCATTCACTTTGGATTGATTATAAGCCAACAAAAAATGAAATGTATTTGGGAAAGATCACAATTAGATCAAATGGGTTATTCATTAGGATCAAATATATTGGTCTGATATGTAGGTCTATCACATGTTTAACTTCATGCATATTGAGAAGAAATGTTTTGATAATATATTGTCTACTATTTTGGACACAAATGGTGAGAACAATGAAAATATAATTGCATGATTAGATCTTGCCCAGGATTTCTGGACAACAGAAGTTGAATTGTTTTAAAATGTTATATCTCAGATGTTAATGAAGTCAAAAATGGAGTATACACATTCTAGAAAATAAATTTAATTATTTTGTCATTTGATATTATATTTGAGTCTACTAGATGGTTATGTTTCTTACTTTTCTTGATGAGTTAGAAACAGACATATTAAAAGATTAAAAAGTCTTGATATTCATGTAATATTAAAAATAATTCCATATATTAGATTTTGAGGTTTGTTGAATTATTTGATTTCATATGAGATAATATAAATATCTTATTTTCCGAGACACCATTTAGGTGAAAATAAAATATGATTAACTTATTAGAATAGAAGAATATTTTGTTTTAATAATATGTAAATTTGAAAAAAAAAATCCACCAATTTTTTGATTCAATGGAACATTTATCATTAGATTTCATGCAAGAATATTAATGTAGAGGGATGGAATAGTTCTAAGGGATGGATCCATATTAGATACGTGTATAGAAACTAATTAATAAATTATGGAAAAATCAACATTTGAAGGGTCATATAAAGAGGTTAATTTATAAGAGGAAATTAATTTATTTTTTTCTACTCCAATTATTTCCAACATGAACAATTTTCTATACATATTCAAATGGGTCATAATCAATGAAATGTTGAAGATTTATTGAAAATTCAATTATTATATTTCAATCATCTTGAACATGCCTTTATTGGATTTCATGAAGAATGGATTTGATATGGGGAACACCACAGGGCCCATACATATTTTTTTGGTCAAATGTGATGAAATGATATTATTTATATAGTGAATGATACTATCATGTAATTTTTAAGATTATTTTTAAAATTAAATTAATATTATTTAATTTTTAGATATATGATTTTCATAAAAAAAAATTTCAATAAATTACATTTGATGTTTGTAAATAACGTTAGAAATATAAATTTTCATACTAGTTTCAATGAATGGCTCAATAAATTGTTTATGGTTTAAGATATGAAATAAATTTATTATTTATTATATTGTTATTTTTTTTCAATTTTTAATGTATCACATCATGCTGATAAATTTGATACTGATTTCCTGTATTGAGTAATGCAACATCAAAAATGATTAAATGTTATAATAAATATGTAGTGAATACTTTTATATTTAATGAACATGAATATTGTGATTCAAAAAACAATAAATAATGATTTATTCTTGAGAGGATCTCATAATATATAATGTTATGTTTACTTTTATGGAATGTGGATAAAATAATTATTTTTTATTATCTAGGTCAAAATTATGTAATAAAATATAAATATCAATTTATTTAATAATTATATAGGCTTTCATGTTTCATATTCTCCATGGAATAATTGATATTAAATATAAAATCCTTCATTAATAAATAGACAATTTTTATTTCCTCTTCAAGAAAATATAAGTTATTATGAAAATTATTCTTCTTCTTTAAGAGAGTTAATTGATTTGTGAACAATTATAAATAATAAATCCCATATAAATCGGTTTATGTAAGGTGAATATGGTTTTATTGATGTTTATTGAATTTAAGATTTTCAACAGACAAATCCAAATAAATATTTTCAATGAAGATATAGAAAAATAGATTAAGGCTACCAAAAGTTATGATATGATATTGGAGATGATGTTGATAATGTATCAAATGAGTTTGTATTAACAAGTGTTGATGAAGTCGAAACTGCTATGGAAATTGATGATTATGAAGAGGAAGAATAAGATATTAAAACCTTCATGTTTTATGATGATGATGATGGTGAATGATAAAACAATTACCTTGTTACATGGATAAAAATGAATATATTTATATTAATATTTGTGAATTATTTTCTAACAACATTATTTTTGAATTTCATATGGCTAAAAATGATTATGAGGAAATATTTTGTAGCCTCAAGAAGGTTGTACTACCTGGTTATGAGGCTTGTTCATTATCATCTTACCCTCAAGTTCCAAGTAGTTCATCATCAACTCAAAGGTTCTGGGGTGTTTTTATTTTGATGATTATCGACCCAATTCTCGAGTGATGTTAAAATATTGACATCGATCAATGCATGAATATGTATCATCATTTTTATATTTTAGTTATTTGAAATTAATATTCATTATTTATTTATAATATAGTTTTTTATTATTTGTTTTATTTTTCCACATCTTTTCGCATGTAGTTTTTTTGATGGGGTCATGTTAAATTATGTAACTATTTTTTAGGACTGTGTATCATGACATCATATGACCATTAACGCTTGGAACAACATTATTGATCATTGGATGATACGTAAAGAAATAATTTTGATTTTTATGTTCATCTATTTAGTAACATACTATCATTAAAAGTTGAAGGTTTTATGATCTCCTATCGATGATAGTATGAGAAGTTCTATCAGGGGGTCCTGAGAGGTTTGTATGCTTGATCACTATTTATAGTTTTTACATTATTTGGGGACACAATCCATGAATAAAGTGAGAGTCATGGATTGTGATTAGTCTTGTTGCATCCGTCAATTCAATTACATCTCCTTGAAGGTTTGGTATAGAATATGTTCATATTTTATGGGAGCAATTTTTTCTGATGAGAGTAGCATTAGGTTTTTATAACTAGGAGAGGCAGGAGATGACACATCATTCTAGTAGTGGTTCATTGATTATGAATTAATGAAATATAAAAATAATTTCTTTAATAATTGATATAACATTAAATGTAAAATGTTTATTTGATACTCATATAGGATTTGAACATCAGAAAATAACACAGTACAACATTAATAAGATGATGTAAAATGAACTGATAACTGGAGGATCACAGCAGGTCTACAATAGTAAATTTTGTTCAGTATATATATTTTTTATTTTTAAAATTAACAAAAAATAATATTTTAACTATTTTAATATTAAATTTTAATTGAAGGAGTCATATGAGTCCATGAAATATTATATAGAGGATAAGACTTCAGCTATGACTGAGGGTCATCCACCAATCTAATAGTATTGTGTGATGGAATGTAGATCGAGGAATCACTATCTGCTTTCGATAAGGGCTAATGGTTTTGTATCAGTTCTCAGTATACACATAGCATCTTTATGGAAATACTTCATGGTCGATGTGTAGCTCTAGGGGAGCTCATGGAGGGTCTTCATTATTAGTCCCACAATATGAGGAGTATTTGTCTGCACATAGTGAGGATATTGAAGCCATAAATAGGGAGGAGGATGAGTTTTATTGAATATACCAACAGTAGCATGAGGAGATGTGATGATGAAAATGGTAGAATAATGAGTACATGTGATTTCGAGTTCAGGTTTTAGAGATAGAGTTACCTCCCCCATCCTATTCTCGATGATACTCCCCAGTCCCTCCCCTCTCTCCTTCCACAGTGGTTGGTAATGTTTTTATATAGTCATTATGTTAAACTTTATATTAAAATACTGTGTAGAATATTTTTATTAATCCATATTTTTACAATTTTATTTATTAAAATTTTTTAAATTGTTTTCATTTTTTGATATTTTTTATTTCCATACTATTTTTATATTTCATTTTTTAAATAATTTTTTACTAGTATGTATCATGTCGCAATAAATTATTTCTAATGGGTATCTTGATCCGTTACAAAAAATAATCCTTTGGAGAAACTATTTGAGATGAGTAATCTCCCTATTAAAAAAGATACTTTTTTACAATATACCATAAATAAATTTATATTTTGGAACACAATTTTCACCAATGGGTTATTTTCAACTGGACCCCATTGTATTTAATATTTTTTTCTATTGTTAATTTTGGAAAAAAAATTCCCTATATTCTGACGAGATCCCTCTTTCAAGATTTATTGACTAACATCGGATGAAGAACATTTTAGATTTATTGAGGTTAGAGAATATATTTCTTATCTATATATCTATATTAAATTTTTTATTTTTAATTAATTAATTATTGATTCTTTATAGATATGTTCCTCTTTCCAATAAATGTAATATAATTGTTGATCTTGAATTCCATAGATAAATCTTCTTTGATCATGTTTTAAATTAATTAAACATCGATTTTATTGAATGGATATAATCTTGATATAAGCCATGGTTTTTTGAATTGTTTAATTCCATGTTTGTTTGGATTTATTTTAATAGAACATTTGAAGGCTATTTTGGTGAAATTTATGACTTTTCTATGTTTTTTATTCCTAAACTAAAATTCATTAATTAAAATTAAATGAGTTTATACTTTTTATGTTTTTTAAATAAGTTCAAATACATGAAATTTTTATATTAATTAGAACATTCAATTATTGATATAACACATTTTTTTAAAAGTAATGATCTTTTTTGATTTGAAATGCGTGATTTATTTACATGGAAAGAGGTTGGAAACCGATATTTTTATATAAATTAAATGTTATTAAAATTTCAATAAATTACTTGAATTATTTATGATTTCTTTGAATTAAACGACTTTTATAAAGGACTGGTTGGAATTATTATGATTCTTTATAAAAGGAAGAGGGTATGACTATCCTTTTGAATGATGCATAGTATAAAGGCGTTTTAAAAGAATATAATGATGCATAGTGTCCCTATTAGTACATTATAGTACTTTTATCATGTGATTATCCATTATTGTAACTTTTTATGTTATTATAGATTCCACTATTGGCTAATGAAAAAGGGATTTCATTTATTGAGGGAGTTTGGGGGTGATAATCTGATTTGATTTGATGGAATGAGACCATGTTTTTTTATAATGATCCCTATGTAATATTCAAAACATTTTATTCTTGATCACATATTTTGAGTAGTCATGGGAACTAGGATAGTTAGATGATATGATCTACATATATGCTTCATTAGTGGCAACACACCCACTCAAGTGGATCCACAAAAAACAAGAAATGATTAGGCAATGGAAATGTGGCCAAGAAAGTGGTTGTTCATGGAACATGTTTCCATGAGACCTGTGAGACTATATGTACGAACAAGGAACATTCAATTTAATATATTATTTGAACTTATATAGTAGTCTTGAAATCATACATAGGTTACACATATGACAACAATATACATGATACTCAATACATGAAAGTGTAGATTGTCACCACTTGGAACTGGAGATTCTTTAATTGATTGATCTATTTATTATTAGCATGCACCTTGACTCTATTTTATTGACACATATAAAGAGTTTTTACATTAGTTTCATATTCCCTTCATTATTATATTATCCGACTTTATCTTGTGATAGTATTTTCCATGATTTTATATGAAATTATCAATTTCTAAGTGGTGATATTGAATGTTTTATGGGTTTGGGTGGATAAATGATTTATAATTTATTAAATACTATTTTTAATCAAATATTAATACTTTATTTATTGTAGTCCTCTATTATCATATTTGACATAACATTTGATATAACTTCATAGAATCTTTAGTGGAATCTAATTAGGCTCTTTAGTTCTCACCATACTAGTGAAATTTGGTGTTTTATGAAAATTAATATCATATATTATGTGTTTGTGATCCCATTATTATTTTTGGTGTTAGAGTTAACGTCACAAAGGGTGGGTGACTTGCGACATGCTGGGTAGTCATGGACCACCAAGATATGGTTTTTTTCAACACTCTTCTACTCCCAGTTTTGTATTGTATCTTTATATATGTTATGATTATATAGATGTGTGTATGTGATAATATTTCCCATGATTACTTTTCTTATTGTAATCTTTTGAGTGTGAAATCATTCTCATCAGTTATTTATTGATGCATATATGTTTTTCATTATCCCATAGATATTGGGAACACTCTTTTGGTTAGAGGTTACTCAGCTCAAATATCATATTAGATTGTATTCATGGAATGTTTATTACATGAAACCCAAATTGGATAGGAATACTAGAAGAATAATGTTAATTACATCAAGATGATGGATTTTCAGTTGGGTTTTTTCACTAAAAAATCATTGAATCATATGTGATATGATTAAAATCATTTTATATACAAATTGATAAATGATGATAGTAAATCAAATTCGACCCAAAATGTAATGAAATATGGATATTGACATATTACATGTAATGATTCATGAGATCAATATATTATTGGGATTTCATGCTTTTAAATCCAATAATGAAAATATATAAAATATGATACCTAATAATTGATTTTTATATGTTGAATATTATGACATGAATGCAAACAAAATTTTGAGGTCTCTTATAATTATGACCTACAAGATATTTATTGATTGGTATTTCCTAATTATATGTTTTATAAAAATGTTGAATCTTGAGAATATGAATGTGAATATTATGGAAATAATTTTTTCTATCATTTATCATGGGAAATTATTATTGAATGTCCTAAAAAAATTTATAATGATAAAAGAAAACTCTAAATGGGATCTAACTGAAGATAGGTGAAGCATATTTATTTGTTAGAAAATGGGTAAGCATCACTACAATAGATAATAGCAATAATGATATATAAATACATAAAGTATTATTTCTTGAATTTAAAAACCATTATTATGTTACTATTACAAAAATAATAATTTTTTATCAATTTTTTACAATTTTATATGTACATTCATTTTTATGGTCATGAAGTGTTATATATAAATGAATGTATTGTTTTAAATAATTTTGATTACTGTGATTTGTATATATATTTCATATATGTATAATGTTGTTTATAAAATTCAAGAATATAACCAAGGTTTTTTCTAACACCATAAATAATTGGAATTATTAACATTGAAATGTATACAATAAACATGGTTAATGTGTCTATATAGATAGTTTCTTTGAATCATTTTATTATTAATGATATGACACATTAATATAATTTGACACATTGGAAAAAATAATCAATAGTAGACTAATATATATCTTAAATAGTGATGTATGTGGAGCAAGGAGTACCCAAGAAATTATTTGGTTTATATAAATTATATCATTTAATAATAACTATTTTTAGAATGGTTATTTGTTTCTTATGATAAAAAATATTGAAACATCTAAAAATATTATTGTTTTAATATAATTTATATATTAAGTAGGGAATATTAATTATAATTCACTTACTAGAATGAGGTGGTGACAATAAAAGAAATTAATTTACTAATCATATAAGATTTTTTGGGATTGTTTCAAAACTCACCCCTATAGGCACAAAGAAGATTAATTGTTTTTTAATTGAAGAAAAAATACCCTATCAGATTTTTTCCAGTCAATTATGAGTTATGGTGACATTCCTGCATGATTTTAGTGATATTCCCTAGAAAATAATTCATTCATAATTAAATTTATTCTTTATAAGGATCTAATAATGAATCCATAAGATTTTTAGAATGGGAAAAGTATTATTTTTACATTAATATAGATTCATGGTCATGTAGTGCAGTTATGATGTTTTTTTTCAAAGAACATAATCCCAAAAATTAAAACTATTTTTTTAATTATTTAAAGGATAAATTTTTTTATTTTTTATACACTCGTACTCAAATAAAATCATATTCAACTAAAACTGATTTATTTATCAATAAGGAATATATAAGTTGATTATTTAATGGGTGAAAATTTTAAATTGATGATTTTATAGGTAAGAAATTTGAATTTAGATTTATATGATGGGTGACACAGTTCAAAAAAATAAATTTGGGTGACGCAATGATTCAGTTAACATAAGAACATTGAATTTATGATATGATTTTTTTAGTTTTATGAGATATATGGAATTATTATGTAAAATTATGATATTTAAAAGTTCATTAATGAAAATAATACTATTTATTGAGGGTCCATTAAGTGTTTTGATTATGATAAATTTTAAATTACATTAAATATGAAATTGAATCCATATAGGCTAACCATTTTTGGAATATAGAAGATTCAGCTTATGTGTTTGTACCTATTCTGTGAATTTGGGTTTAAAAAAAAATAATGACTATATAGTTTATAACTATAATTATTTTCTAGTTTAAAAATGTTGAATAAAATTTGAAATTCCCATGAGGATCGGTGAAAATAACTAAGAGAGGAGGGGCTAATTAGGTGTGGCCAATTTTTATCAATTTCTAATTCTTATTTTGAAGATAAACCTTGATAGTTATGAAACTCTATTTTATATATTCATTGATATATATATTTTATGTTTAACCATGAATTTATATTTTATGAGAAACATGTAATAGAAATTAATATAGGATAATATATTTATAAAGAATTCCTATAATGTCATACTCATTGAGTTGGGTGGTTATTTTCTCTAATAAATTATTCCCTCCTATAATCAGATACTATCTATAATTTTTTTTCCAAAACCTAAATATCATGTCATAATGTATATAATTTCATGTTTCTCACAATTTATTACCAATATATGATTTACAAGAAAATCAATATTTCACACTATATTGTCCATGTATTCCATTAGTCACTTAGGTTCCATATATTTCATTTATATATACACAGTGGTTTCCTTACCATATCATCTTTAATTTATATCATAACTGGATATAAGGATGAAAAAACATCCATAGTAATGATATCCTTTTTTTAAAGTATATACTTTGAATGAAATATGTTATTTGGGGGAATTACATGAAACTATGTATCCACATTATAATCAACATTATAAATCTTTAGATCCCAGTCACATAGATTTCATAAATCAACAAAATTAATTTTTTATTATTATAAATCAATTATATCCTTAATCACTAAATGGATCAACTCTAAGAATAAAAAATATACAATGTAGTACATTCTTTCCTAATTTCTTAAATATTTTTAAATTATTCTCATGAGATTAATTTTGATCACTTAATTATAGATATATATTTCTAATACCTTTTAGTTCGTTACCAACTGATCTAGCTTCTCCACAAAATTTGTAAATATCTACTTTTTCATCTCAGTCAAGAGAGTTTATTTATTCTATTTACACATGCTCATAGATACAGTTCATGAAATATATCGCTCTTTTTAATATGTATATATTTTTATAGGTTGTTCACTATGAGATTTATTATATTTATTTTGAATATATAAAACTTCATTGGTATTAATTTATTTTTATTTATTGTCAATTTTCCATCACATATTTCACCCTTAATATATATATATATATCTATGGAAAGTTTTTTTTCCATATTTTACATACTATAAATGAAATGGAAGATCTTATAAAAAAGATATTTGTGTCCCCATTACTTTTCTGGATTCAATGACCATTTTATCAACTATTTTCCTTCCACATCCATTATACATAGGTGATTACATGAGATAATGGTAGAACAACTAAATATATTAAAATATATTTTTAGGTAATATAACTATAATTATATACGAGAGAGTTTGGTGTAGAAAAAATAGTGATTTTACCTGTGAATAATGTTTTTCCATATGCATTTTTTAGCGTGACACCAAATGATAATTTAAATTAATTAGTATAAGAATGTTATATTTTTTATGAAAATAAGTATAATAAACTCATAGACGATTGAAAATGTATTGTATCACTTAGTGGACTTCATTTTTTTTCCATAGATACAAGAAATTATTTCATATACATAGAAAATGATACATACTTAAATTTTAATTTTCAAGTGATCAACAATTCTGATACCCGACAAAGATATTTTTCTATCCCCATTATGGGAACTATAATGGTTCTACAATCGTTTATGTGTAGTGAACCTATATTTTTTAAGAGTATAAGGATTTCATGGAACATCTAGTATTTTTTGTAGATGTGGTTAACCAACTATCATCGTGGAAATATTAATAGGGTAACATACATTCTTGATCATTGTTAAACATTGGGTTTTATATATAATGTGCATGTGTTTCATATAATATATTTTATTTAAATCATAATTTGTTCACTTGAATATTATATTCATTATTTATTTTCTAAAGATGAAACATTCATATATATATATATATATGTATTAATGAAGTTATAGTTTGTGAATTTATTTTATGAATCATATAATGAAAATAGTGGTGATTTTTTTTGATTATTTGTATTTGAAGAAAACAAATTGGTTTTTGTGTTACCTCTTTGTTCCAGTCACTGAATCGGGACCAATTTTGTGTAGTCTTTGGATAGCATACTCATCCTTTTCATTGACATGAGTGGATCTCCAATTGGGGTTTGGTCATGTTACCACCTCTATTGAATGTATATAATTGAAAAATTCCATATGTAGTGGATAAATATGGGTACATACAACACTCTAGAAGAAAACAATACTCCAACTAGTGGTTCATTGTGTTCTCAATCATGGTTTAGTTTAAATGTATGGGAATATGATGCTTCTACAATAAATCCTAAAAAATAATGCATTATTCATGATCTGATGAATAATGAAAGCCCAGATTCACCACACATTTATCATGAAGACATAAAGGTATCTATAATGGAGATGAATCCATTAATTAAAATCATGATATATATTTCTTACATAAATGTTATAAGAAAATTAAATTATAATGGGAAATGTTGATATATATTTTATATATTTAAAAAAGAATTTTACATCTAGATGAATAAAGTTTCAATTATTCCGGGAATCATAAGAATGAATAAACATCAACTATTAGTCGAGAATATTGTATTTTCAATAGAATAATTGAGTTAGTATGATTAGCTTAAATGGATTTATGATTTTCTTTGTATTACATTTTACATGGATGATATTAATGTTAATAAAACCATGTGTGGGGGTTTAATAGTTAGGGAGTCTTATAAAGAAGGAAAATTATAGAAATCATTATAATGAAATATGTTTATAGGGAACATGTAATATAATCACATGATTAAACCCATACATTCACCCAAAATGGCCCACTACATAGCCTGAACCACAATCATGATCACCATGGGATAGTGATGAGAACCTAAGAATCATATGACATAACATGTGAAAGAATCACTTTCAACTAAAAAATTGATATAAAATTAAAAAAATTGACTAGTAAATTTCAAAACAAGAATATATTATACTACAAAAAACAACCATAAAAGGTACATCAAACCCGTAGATAATAATGATTAAATATAAAACAGAAATACCTTCGAAGAATTGAACCATAGAAATCCATTGATCCTATCCCCATGGGAAAATTAATAACCTAAATCCCTACATACTTGTAGGAAATAATATTAATGATATTCCTCTACTACATGAAAATATTTCCTTTACCTTTTTCCTACAAAACCAATGCTATAAATACCCAATAGAATACATTGGGTGTGATAAAAAATTCCAAATATGATACCACCAAGGCATCTATTTGATTTCTAACTAGGTTAAACTAAAAGATTAATTTCAAATTAGATTTCGAAAGCAAAATGAATAAAATTATTCTACATTTTTAAATCATCCTTATTTTCTTTTCGAAATCATTCAATTCTATTATATATCATTAAATAATTAATAAACCTAGAAATATTTCAAACATCATTTTTTATTATAAATAACATATAAATAAATAGTTCCCGTGAATCTATTTAAAAATTAAGAAAAAGTTGGAAAATAATAATATCGAAATATTATGACCCTAATGTAAACTTAGTAATCCAATAGGAAAATACCTAACTAAGTAGAGTACACAAACAACCTGTGATGGTACTCAATATAACACTAGGTGATATTTGTGACTACAAATGTCTTAGAACCATAATCACTCATAATAGGTAACCCCCAGTGTCCTTGAAATAAAAATCACTTCCCTTGTTGATAGATAACAGCACTATATCAACACTTTTTTTTTGTTTCCATAGAGTATAGGGTCTCCAAATTGAGAAAATAAGTTATCATAATGTTCAAGATAAATAGAAAAATGGTTCAGAAAATATTTACAATGTAAAAGAGATAACATTCCTTATATTTTAAAAATATTTTTAAATTATTTTTAGCGTAATTATCTATCAAATATGAATCAAGGATTGTAAAGTCTAGTTTCTTGGGAGGATTAGATAAATACAACTTAACACATGAAACTTGAATAAAAAATCAATATATTAATCATTCAAAATGAGATATGAACATCATTTGCGCTCTTAAATCATTAAAGGATAGCCTTGGGAGTACATGAATAAAGGGATGATCTAAAAAACCATATAAGGGAATACTTATTGGAAGAAATATGATCCCATGGGTTAAATGGCCTAGGATGATGACTTAAAGTGGCATAAAACTTGTATAATAATATTTAATCCTAACATGTAGATCAAGAGATCATGTAAACATAGTAATTAGAAGGGAATATATAATATTACATAATCATGATCAAGGTTAACTTGCAGTACTATTTCACATGGTGGACAATGTTCAATCATGGATTAGGCCAGACCATGCTCTCATACATAACATCTCATGAGACTAAACATTACCCAATGCATTATAGCACTATTGAGGTGCACCCATCATAACATGTTAATGAATATGTGTTCCACATTATGAATCAATCGTACTGAATAATGATAAGGGTTACCCATTAAATGAAATGGGTATCATGATCATGTCATAATGAATAACAAATTAGAATATCATAAAGGTTTTCATAGAAGAATGGATTTAAATAATGCATGGAAATCAATATGGTTTAATAGGAATTGATAACGATAAATTATTTCATAGTGAAGTGAAAACATTTAAAATGGTTTCTTACGAATCTTTAGAAATGAGCCACATTAATAGAGTTAAATGAATAATATTAAAGAAAATTTAATAAAGGGAATGGAATAATTTTTTTATATTAAATCAGGAAAATAGTAAGTTATTTTTTCATGATGAAATGAGTTATTTTATAAAAATAATGGTTTCTTAAAAAATATTGGTAGTGTTCTTAAAAATAGTTAAGAAAGTGATATGTTCATTTTATTTGGGCATGATATATAGGAGTAATTGAGAATGGAAGATAATAAATTTGTATTTCCCCAACAAAAAAGGATGAATTAATCTTGATAAAAATGTTTGAAAGACAGAAAAAATTATTTAAAAATATTATATATGATTATTTATGAAATTATTGGTGTAAAGGGAAAAGAAGTGTAACCGAGTTGTAATTTGGAGGCCTAGAGAGAATCCTTCAACTTATGTATGAAACTTTTCTTCATACCCACTTAATATTCTGGATAATAAAATAATATGAAATAATTAACAAATTATACACATAGTTTATATATATTTTACATGGTATAATTTTATTAATATCACTTATGTCCTTTGTGATGAGTTATAATATTCAATTTCCACATCCTAAGAGCATTGGATTTATGATTTTATGATTTGTTCCATTATGATTAATTATGGGAGTTCTTATGAACTGGACTAAAAACATTAGAATTAGAGTTAAATTATTTTTTGGATACAAAATAAATATAAATTTTCTGATCAATTATTATTTTTTATATGAGCGCGTCTTAATTGATAAAAATGTTAGTGATAAGATTTTAGATTTTTCTGATGGTTTTATGATCATCACCAACATGTTTTGATCTATTATTAAACATTTTGAATATATATTAGTACCTGAACATATTCATTTTATAAAATGAAATTTAAAATATTTATTAACCATTATAATTGTCAAATGGTGATCCATGAAGTGATTATTGGAAAACAAAAACATTTCATCCATGAAGGTGGTGAATCGACACATCATTAGTGATGAATTCATTTATATAATAAAAAGAGAAGAGAATATACATGATGATGTATATTCCATTAATATAATATCATTTGAGTATATATAATATAATAGTGTTTTTATATGATTTTTGATGTAGGATGTGAGGGTAGGATTACAAATAAACTGAAATAAAATTAGAAATAATGAGGATATTACCTCTTGAATTTCGGCTCCTTGAGAACCTTCTTAATGGACATGGGTTTGTTCTTTTCTTCATTCCGTCAACACAAAGTCATATGGATAATTTGTGGTTTTTAATTTATAAAAATATAAGAAATATCCAATGCTTGGAAGGTGTGAGGAGAAGAGGTGTCGAGGGTGATTTTTTTATTGGAGGAGAGGGGTATTTTAATTATTTTATTCATTTTTCTGTTAATTTTTTTATCATGACTATACATAGTGTTGATTTCGATGAATATTTATAGGAAGCAATTCATGTTTTTTGAAATAAATGTTTCTTACTTCATCCATGACTCAAACGTTCATGTATTTGTCTTAAAATAATAAATACCATAAATTAAAGTATTTCACTATTCAAAAAATTAAACTCTTTTAGAAAAATACAAAAAATTACCATAATAATGTATCGACATTTACATTTAAAAACTGTCTCCATTTTATGACAGTAATTTTCTAAATATGATAAATTTAATTTTAAATTAAGAAATCATTTATTTAAAAATATTGAATTTTTTTTATTAAAACTGATTTTACGACACATTGAAAAAATAATTATGGTCTCATAAAATAATATTATAATAATTAGCCTAAAATATAAATATTTTAATCTATTTATTAAATGATATATTATTTTAAAACATTATGTTAAATATAAAATTACTAAAAAGATTGATGTTTCAAAAAATACCAACACTTAATTATTCCCTTTTTATATATTTATTTTCACATTATGTGATATAAAAATATAATCATTTCATTTATAACAATCCTGAAATATTATTAATTCTATAAAATATTTATATTTATATTTCATTAATACCATTGTGTTTTATTTATGTATTTTTTTAGTGTGTCCAATTTTTTTGATTTTGTACTTGATGCCCCCAATAAAATTTTTGTATTCCTGTTGGTCTGTTTTTTAAATAATGTATAATTATTCATTTGTGAGTTTAATTTTTTACTGGGTAACTTCTGTGATATATTATATATATAGTAAATGACCTAATTATAATATTGGAAAAATTATTTGATGAAATTTTAGGTTGTTACATTATTCCCCCTTATGAAATTTCACCTTAGAAATATTATTTTACATACTATGATAAAAATATGTGACGATGATTCTCATTCATCACTTTATATGCATCCAATATTGAATCATTGAAACTTTAGTTCCTCTATAGTACATTAAACATGTGATTAGTCTTGTTACAAGGAAATTTATCTCTATGGTACATGAGCTTCCCCAGTCGATCCTCATAAAAGAGAGTATTTTCCAGCTATACACCTATGAATTTAGTACATATGTGAGATATGGTATGTGATTTTCCAACAGGGATACATGTAATACAACATGCACTAGAGACATGGATTATGAAAGTTTAAATTGATATCTCATAGCCATTACATGATCAAGAATATCGAAGGGGATGATGTATCTGGTGATTAACTTTCATTTCTTCCCAAATATCATGAAACTATTCCATGGAGATAGGCGGTGGAATTACATGTCACCAAACTCAAATTATATGTATCATCGATGATTATATATATAATAATTCTTTCAACATTTGGCTAACTTGATGTGATTCCAAATGGTTTTTAGATTTTCTATAATTTCATTGACCACTCTAGTTCATAGTAGCTTATATTCACTGACTGCATCACAACAAGCTAGGGTTATGCATCATTTAAAATAATGGGATTCATAGAGATCCATTTAAATGATTTTGTTGAAACCTTTTTGGTATGATAAGTCAATCAAAAGTATATGTTCATCTAATCCTTCTTTTATTTCTATAGACCATGCTCTCGACATGTCTTCTAGTTTCTGAATTGTTTTATTGATTGGCCATCAGTTTCATGATGATAAGTTTTTCTTAATATTAACTAACTTTTTAGATCATAGTTGATATTATTCCACAACAAATAGGAATGTCTCGGATCTTGATAGGATAAAATTGATAATAATATTACATGTAGCCTCACCGCTACTTTTATGCATATATTTACAAGTTGATCGAGTGGTAAGTCCTTTTGAATTGAGATAATGTTATCTGGATTTCCAAAAATATCCACAATGAACCATATTGAATTACGACCACAATAATTCTTTTTATGTCTAATTAAAAATCCCAGGGTGATGTTTTACCATTTCCATGTTTGTATGGGTAATCGTTGAATCAGAACCTTTGGACAGGATGTTATCATGTAAGGGTGATGATGAAGGATATACCCAAAACTACTTTCCAAACATGGTACAAGAACTATGATTTTATATTAATTCCATTTATAATCACTAATTCTCCAACAATATTCATGGACATGATGAATATAATATTTATAGATTACCTATACAAATTTCTGGTATTCTGTATAGATGATATTCTAATATACTCCAAAATAATGGTGGGTCATGAGGGTAATTGACGCACTATAAAAAAGAAAATATGAATGCATATTTATTATTTAATGTACAAAAAATGGGATATTTAGTTTAAATATATCTCAGTATTGGGGAATATAAAAAAATAAATTCAAATATTTTGGGCTCTTCAAATACAGAACCAACAGAAGGATGGACAAGGCCAATATCTGTGATAGATATCATTTGTTTCCTTGGATTATATTGGTAATATTTTCAATTGGTGATAAATTTATCGCAATTTTTGAGCCCCATAACCAAGATAAATGAGAAGGGATTCATTTTTTCCTGGAATGATTATTGTGATGATAGCTTCAAGGAGTTTATAAATAGGGTTGCACTTGAACATATGCAACCAAAAAGTGGACAACTTATCATGGTATTCTATGATGCACCAAAGAAGGACTTAGGTTGTGTTTTAATGAGGAATGATATTGTGGTAGAATATTATTCATGGAAATTGAATATTCATGAACAAAACTACCCAACACATGATCTGGAGTTGGATTTAGTTTTTTTTCATTGAAAATCTTGAAGAATTCTTTATTCAAAGAGAAGTGTGAGATACATACAGATGACAAAATTCTAAAGTATATATTCTCCTAGTAATAGGTGGATATGCTCAAAAGAATATGGTTAGAGCTAGTTAATGACTATGATAGCTAATTATTCCACCATCATGTAAATTAAAATAAAGATATTTACAATATAACATGAAGGGATCCCAAAATATTATGATTCATAAGAATTTATAAGGATAAAATAATTATATATATGATAATGATGGATATGGGAATAATAAAAGAAGGAACATCATCAATCCATTCACAATTTAGTGCACAACTATCCATTCCAGATAGGATAAAGGATTCCAAAAGATATAAAGTGGGAATTTAGAAGATAAATGATTATAAATGAAATTTAAAATCCATATATTTAAATGTTGAGGAAGAAGGAGATCTCAGATTTGTGTCACAACTATATCAACCTTCAAATAATGAGTAAATTATGGATCCATTGGATGATTTGTGTCGTTTGAATTTCTCCATCCCTCCAAGATGAAAAATGATGTATCGATATATATAAGTGCACTATTAGTGTGTTAATATGAATAAGTACATCAATATATATATATATATATATTATAATTTATCTTATGTTATAATGTGATGGTGGAACAACACAAATCCAAGGGGTTGATGCAACAATTACATATATATATACAGAAATTTCAAAACATCACCGTAAAATTTATCATTGGTCTTCTAGAGGCATATTGAGAAAAATAATTCTATATTGGTTTTAGTGGATTGTATTGAAAAGTATAGTCACTTTATTTCATTTCACGATGACTTATACCTTGATAAAATTTCAATGATATACATTAGAGATGTGGTGAAACTTCATAGAATTCCACAGAGACATTATATGATCTAGATCCATGATTTTCCTCTATGTTATGGTCAAGTTCTCATAATATAAAAATTTACACTATAGCATCAAAATGGATAACTAAGAATCCATTTATCAAAGGAGTTGTAGAACACCTGATTGTTGGGATGAATTTTGGGAACACATACTCCAAGTTCCTGAAATGGTGGAAAAGGTAAATACCATTAAGCACCACATCAAGGATACTCAAAGTTGCAAAAATAACTATGATGAAAAAAATCGACAAGTTATATAGGTTGAGGATAGAGACATAATATTAATTTTCATATCTCTATGGACTAATGTCATGGGATTTGGGAAGAAGGGAAATCTGAGTCCAATATACATCGTTCTCGTTAGTATCTTTGATCTCATCAATGTGGTGGCCTATAGACTACAACTCCCACATGACCTATATTAAGTAAATGAAATGTTCTATGTATAACTCTCGAGTAATAACATACCAGACCCATCACATGTACTCAATCTAAAGGTGGTTCTATTGGAGAGTGATTATTTCTATAAGGATGACTAGGGAAGATTTTAGAATAGGAGAGACAAAGTTATACAGAATAATATAACAAACTTGGTCAAAGTTCAATGGAGAAACTAAATGCTTGACGAATTGTTGTAGGAACTAATGGAGGAGATGATATACAAGAATCCTTAACTGTTTTAATATGTGAAATTAAAATTTTAATGGAGAAATTTATAATGGGGGGAAGATAATAATGATGTGAACATTTATAAAAAAATTACATTTCAAATTAAATAAATGAATTGATATATAATATGGATATAAAAAATTTATACACTTAATTGATTTATTATATCCTATAAAATTTAAAATACCATTAAAAATCAATATCATTTATAATATAATCATTGTACAATGATCATATGATAATTATAAATATTGGGTTTTGATAAATCTTATTTACACAGAAAAAGGATGTGATTGCCTAAACTAGTAGGATCATACCATATGAATCCTATTTATTAAAACATTGATAAGAGATAAAATCACTTGGAATTTCCCTTACCAAAAACTGATATAATATAAAAAACATAATCAAGAGAGAAACCATTTCCAAGAGATGTTCAAGGTTATCGATATCACGACCAAAATGATGTACACTAAACCAACCCATAAGTGTCTCATAATCTCAAACCTAACCATTAGGTAATTTTGTGGTTTAACAAAGGGATATGTTTTAAGACCATAATAATGATAATAATAATGTTTTAGATAATAATTAATATATTTTCACATTATTGTTACATTTTAAATTATTTCTATTTTGATATAATAAACACAGAATGTATTTTTCTGTAATATTAAAATAAAAATAAGGAAATTATTTTTATGTATTAATGTATTTTTTTTAAAAATTATATTTTTTAAAAAATTTGTTATTATATAATGTTTAACAAATATAAATTACCATATATTTTGTAATGTAAAATTTCATTTTATAATGTTACAAAAACTATTATCATAAAAAAACATTCATTTATCAATAAATGGTAGTTCATATATTATAATATTATATTATCATATTAAGATTTTTTTAATATAAGAAATACTTTTTTGAAATAATTACATTGAATGTACCTAATGGTGCATTTTGGATATTTTTCTTACATAATCATATTTTCAGGTAAAAATTAAATAAGGTAAAAATATACAGCGTATATTATGACATCATAATACCCCAAAAGATGTAGAAAATACATTAAATTGCATCCAAAAACGAATTTATGTTTCCTATACAATGTAATTTTATTTTAATTTTGTTTGATTAAATTTTCAATGCCATTATATATCCTACAGTCATGTAATGTATTTTATTATGTTTAAATCATTTCTGTAAGGACACGATTCAATTTCACATCAAATAAGGAATTATTTTAATAAATGTGGCCCCATAAATTTTGTAATAATGATAATAAACACACTTTCTTAGAAACCATTGGAATATACTACAGAAATATTTTTTATGGTATTTAATATATATAGTCCAAAAACTATGTTTGCGAAATAATAAAGACCACCTCTAATTTTTCCAATAAAATCACACCCATGATCCCATTTCTCTCCACACAAAAACCCATTTACAATGATGTTACTATACTAACCTCTCTCTATATTCCTCCCAAATTTCCCTTAATGTCTCAATATTCTCTTCCCAATCATTTGGAATCACCTTCTCAATGTAAAGGATCTTCCACCCTAATTTTTATTCAACCACATCTTTTATGTTGTACCTCTATAGTTTAGTTTTTTCATGTTTTGATATGTTGTACCTATAGAGACCCTAGACGTTTACAAATAATATCACATGAGTTTATGTATAGTTATACATCATATCGCAATACATGGATCATAATGTCTAGTGTCTTATAAGATTAGATACATAAATCTAAAAACATAGAACAAAAAAATATTATTTATTTAATCCTCATAAAGAGATCCTAAATTCCTTTGTTCCCTTATATCTACATAAGGTACCCTGGGGATCACATGAACTAATGGATGAGCTAAAAATCCTAGCAAGGAAATAAATATAATAATAATGATTTAGAACATGGGATATAAATCATGACACAATGATATAAAATGGAATGTAGAATCATAACATATAAACACAGAATCATATTAATATGAATTCATAGTATTGTGGGAGCAGTATAAATCAAATATTTATAATGAGTCAAGGGTTATTGAATATAGTGTATCATATGTCAAGGATAACCAACAGGATAGTTTCACATGGTAGCCCAAGTAAAGGATAACTACCAAGACTATTGCCCATAATGTCTCATAAGTCAAAACAATAACCAATGCACTAGAACACTATCAGGTCACACCCATCATATCATGTTCATGATTATTCTTTCCACATAATTAATCATACATAATCAATAATAAATAAACATAAGGGAACCCATAGAGAGAAATGGGTATCACATTCATGTCATAAAGTATAATGAATCGGTGTATCATAAAAATGTCTATGAGATAAAGGAATTAAACCATACATGGAAATTAATAAGGTAAAATAGTAATATAGCATGGTATCTAATGTCCAACAGAAGTGAGAAAATGTAATAATAGTATTTAAGAAAATGATAGCATTAGAACATTTTAGTGCAATTGTAAGGAAAATACTAAAGAGTATTTAAAATAATAAAAGAAATCATCTTTTAGATAAATCCAAAAGAGAAAAAAGAAGGTATTAATTAAAAAATTTCTGATTTCATAAAAATAATTATGTTATAAAACAAATGGTAGAGTGAACTAGAAATTGGTTAAAAAATTGGTATGTTTTGTTAAATGAGTTTGCTTATTGGTAATTATAGAGGAAGGAATCAATTAATAGAACATATATCCCAAATAGAGAATGATGTATAAATCTTGAAACATTAGTTTGGAGTATATAAATATTATGTTGGGTTTGTAAATAAATGTTAAATACAACTTCATTTGGGTAAAAATAATGATAGATCAACCTACAAGAATAATGGTGATTCAGGTAGAATATCTTACGGAATGTCGACATGGTATCAGGGGTACATAGGATTTCATAATGAGAGATAAAGGGATTTATAATCCTTTATGAATCAATATGGAAGTATGGGGAAGGTTTGAAATCATATCCTATCATTAGTTATTATACGTAAAAGGGCATAACATAGAGTTGATTCTTGAATAAATGAGAGAAAGGGAGGATCCATTACCTTAAGTCTGATGATGAGATTATCTTGATCTTAATGACCAAAAAATTCAACTTATGTTCATTAATTAAAAAGTGTAAAACATATTCAATAGGTAATCAATTTATTATATGCCTTTTAAGTTCATTAATAAACTTTTTGAGTGGTTATGATGTTCAATTTCATTGTTCGGGTCTGTTATTTTCTATGGTTTTAATGATCGGTTCAATTATATTCATGTTCGGACACACATGAATAATGAAGATGGTTGTCCAGAATTGATGTTATATAAAATTAGGGATCCTCCAAAACATTAAGTGGTTATAAAATTATTTTTTTATATTTAGTGAAGGGGAATCATTATATAAAACATTAATGATAAATTCTTTGATTAACTTGGCGATTCTGTTCATAATTATTTTTTTATAATTATTTTACATTAAGTGTGAAAAATGATTCTAAAACATTGCATAAGGTAAAATACATATTTAATAGTCTTTTTCAACCATAAAAATGGTTACCAGACCCATATAAAATATGGTAATATAAATTGATAAATTTTCATCCTTGAATGTAATAAAATAACTCAACTCGGTTGTTGTTTTCATTTCATTAATATAAAAGAAGAGAAAAAGAGAGATGATAACTAATTATCAAATTATCATAACAACTTTACCATAAATTTATGTTTTTGGAGTCATCATACCCTTTGGGTGAAGTGTGGTGAGGAAATAAAAATGAAAATAAAATAACATGAAAGAAAACAAATGAATCGGAACGTGGAATTTAACACGTGAGATTATCTCCATTAGGAACCTCTTAAGGGGAGATGATTTGGTCTTTTGAAAATATCAAGGGCTGATGGATGTGGGGGATAACATGGGGAAGGTTTGTGGTAGAAGTTATGGAAGGCACATGTCTTGAGGGGAGTGAAGAGAATTGGGTGGTGTGGGTGGAATTTATATTGGAGGGGAGTTGGATTTTATTATTATTTTTATCATTAGTTTATTATATTTCTAGAAGACAAGAAATAGTAAAGATTTTTGTGACAAAAAATATCAATATGTTCATATGATTTAGAAACAATTTCCATTTACATAATCAACGACTCAAGCATGATGCTGAAAGTCACGTTTTATCATTTATGGCGACTTATCATATTTTACTATTCTGCAAAAATTCATGTATTTTAAAAAAAATCCCAAGAATTTACCATAACAATTTTTCAATGTGTATACTCCAATAGTGATCTCCATTTTCAAAAATAATTTTCAAAATATAAATAATTTTATTTTTAATTAAAATCAATATTTACATTAAAATATATATTTTAAAACTATAACAGATTTGATAATGAATTCAGAAATTGTATAAGCTATTATAAAATTATCTTAAAACAAAAAAGAAATAAATTTTAATTAATTTTTTATGACTTTTAAAAATATTAATACTTTTATTGTGATCATATTATATCTTATATGATGCCATTATATTATTTATACACTCATGGGTGAGGTAATGATTATTTTGGATGATTTACTATTAATAAGGGTCATAATACTATTCAGAATGGTATGTTACTATACATAAGGGTATGCAACTATTCATCAAAAAAATTAATTACATTCCATTAAACTACAATCATCTTTCTAATCGAAAATGTTCATGTCATATTTTCAAAATTCAAATCACAGATGTTACAATATTATGATTGAAGGTCGCATAATACATAGTTGTTCATTCTGTTGTGATTTTGTGTGATTATGTTACATAATTATCCAAAGATAATTTCCATTGAAAAAACAATTGGTCATTTCATTATCCCCCCTTATGAAATCTTATCCACAAAATTTCAATTTACATTCCATGACGTAAACTGGTGCGGGTATTTTTCCTTCATTTCTTCATCCAATTCCAATGTTGCATTTTCATACTTATTGATCCACTATAGAACTTTGACCAGGTGTGTAGTCTTGTACAATTGAACGTTATCTACACAATTCAAGATCTTCATGGATACTCCTAGTATGAAATATCATTCTCCAACTATACCAACTATGATGATAGTACATGAGAAGGGTCTAGTATGTACTTCCTTAAGAGAGATACATGGAAGACACCGTGTACCTTTGACATTGTAGGTGGAAGTGACATTAGATATTCCATAGCATTGACTCAATCAAAAATCACAAAGGGGAAAATGTATCTAGGACATAGATTTCCTTTCATCCAAAATCTCAGGACCTTCATCCATGGAGATATGCGGAGAAATACCTTGTCTATAGCTTTGAACTCAATATCTTGTGGATGATTATCAAAATAAATCTTATGTCGACTTCATGCTGCCTTGATGTGTTGATGAATGGGTATCAACTTCTCCTAAATTTATTCAACCATTTTATGTCTTATTTTCCTTTGGCCACCAATTGTATCACAACACGCTAGTGTTCTGCACCCTTTTCCATAAAGGGCTTCGTAAGGTTCCATTCAGATGCTCAAGTGAAAACTGTTTTTGTAAGTTAATTATACAATTGGAATATGTTGTTCCCATCCTTTTTCGACTTCCATATAACAAGATATCAAAAAATCTTCTAGTTCCTAAATAGTTCGATTTGATTTTCCAGTAGTTTAAGGTTGATAGGACATGTGAAAGTTCAATTCAGTACAGAGATCGTGTTTGAGAATTTTCCAAGACATCAATGTGAATATCAGATCTCGATATAATACTATTGATAGTGGCACTCCATTTAATCTTAACACTTATTTGATATAAATATGTGCAAGTTGATCTAATTATAAGTACTCTTGAATTGAGATAAATTGATATATATTTGTAAAACGACCTATAATGACCCCTATATCATTGTTTTCTATTTTTTTCTATAGAATTATGGTGAAAATTCCACGATGATGTTTTCCCATTTCCGTTCTAGTATTGGTAGTGGTTATATCATCCCCTTAAACTTCTATCTTTCATCCTTTTCATTTTTAACTACCAGGCACTTTGATGTATATTCAAAAATTTCCTTCTTCATATTGTACAACCAAATGATATCTCAGAGATCTCAATACATCTTTTAGAACCTTGGGTGAATAAATATGGATTAGCTATGTTCATCATTCAATATATCCTTCTTTATCATAGGATTGGATGGTACACATAATTGTGACCCAAATTTTACTACTCCTTCCCCACCAATCATAAACTCAAAGGATTTCCCATTTCTATTGGAATCCATCCTTTTTGGAATTTCTACATTATTTCTCTGATCATCCATTATTTTCTCCATGAGGTATTGTGGAAAAAACATTTCACAAAGGGTTGATCATGTTCTTCCCTTAGTAATTCCCATGTCCATAGCCTACAAATCTATTAATATGGGATCATTTTCAATTTTCATAATTGACAATGATGTATGATCATTTATACTTAGAGCATCAACCACCTTGATTGCCTTACCAGGATGTTAGTGGATTGAGATGTCATAATTCTTGAATAGATCTATCCATCTTCACTGGTGTATATTAAGTAATTTTTTTTGAATATATAGTTATGACTCTTGTGATCAGTATATATCTACACTTCTACCCATAGAGGTAATGCCTCCGGATTTTTAAAGTAAATATCATTGATTCCAACTCTAGATCATTATTATAATTGTTTTCTCATGGATTTTTAGCTTCCTTGAGTTGTTGGATGTCACATTATCATTTTCATTTTGAAAAATCCAAGGCCCTTGTTTGAATCATCGTTGTACACAACAAAGAGTTCTCCACTTTTTGGGAGAGTGAGTACTCTCACAGTGATAAGCCACTTTTTCAAATCCATAAAATTGTCTTAACATTCTTAAGTCTAGACAAACATTACTCCCTTCCATTTCGGCTTGGTCATTGGGTTTCAAAATCATGAAAAGTTCATCACAAATAGTTCATAATATCCTAATAGACCTAGAATTCTATTGATCTCCATTATAGATGTTGGCATGGCCCATTCTTCAATTTCCATTATCATGGAAGGGTCCACATAAATCCATTTTCTGGTGATAAAAGGCTCTATGAATGATACATCCACCTTCAAAAACTCACATTTTCTTTACATTGAATATATCTTCTTCCTTTGAAAGTCCTTTATAAAATTATTCAGATGCTCCTCATGCTCCTTCTTGCACATGGAGTATATCAAAATATAATCGAAAATGGCTTCCAAATTTTTTTTGAGGTAATCTATAAAAAATCTATTCATTAAATCTATATAAATTTCTAAATAAATAGTTATTCTGAAGGGAAACACAATGAACTAATGTTTTCTACACCTCATTTGAAAGGAATTCTTGAGAATGTCTTCTTTAATCACCTTTAATTACTGTTATCCCAACTGATGGTCCAGCTTAGAGAAATAATCATGCCAAAAAATCTGATCAAATAATTCATCTATACAATGAAGGGGATACTCGTTCTTTATTTTAATTTTATTGAGCTCACGATAATCAATTTAAGAAGCACGTTGATCCATCATTCTTCTTGACAGAGAGTACTGGAGAACACCCTGGTGACGCAATCGAGCATATAAAACCCTTATCCAGATTCTCATATAACTTCTTCTTCAGCTCTTCCATATCTACAATGGCCATTATATATGGTGATTTGACATAGGCAGAGATCCAATAATATGTTCAATCGAGAACTCAACCTCTTGATTAGGAGAAAGACTAGGAAAATCATCAGGGAATACATCATTGTAATCCCTCATGATGGGTATGTAATCACGCACGATTATCTCCTCTGTCTCACACATTTGAGCTATACATGCTTGATCATAATGAATTAATATCCACACATGAGACACTAATTCTAAAGGATATTCACTTTCCTTACAGCACTTTTAATGAATTGGAGGATGCTTCAGGATGTCAAGTGTGATATCCATTTAATGACAGTTGATGCTGGATTGGTATAAAGATAGGCAATCCTTACCAAAGATAACATCAAACACTATTAAAATAAAGATGACAAGAATTTTTTGGTTGTTCATTCCACCAACATTAACTAGAGAGTATTTATAAACCATGGATGCAATAATTTCCCCATTCATTGTTCTCATAGATAACTTATCCTTCAAATTATTTGGGGGTGTCTAAATAGTTCAACTAATTTTTCAATATAAGAATGAATTCATAGAACACGAATAAAATAGTATCCTCGATATTCTTGAATGAATAAATATTGTACCTATCACCACATCTATGTCAAACTCATCCTCAACAGTAGTGATAGGATAATCCCTTTCCTATTTCCTTGTAGGTTGTTGTTGATTTCCTCCAACAAACCCTATCTTTGAGATTTTTTTCACATAATTCCCATACTACTTGTTGTTGTAAGACTGTACTATTGGATGAGTGTTTATCTTAATGATATGTTTTATTCTACATTGGCTGTATTTTTTATACACCATTGGATGTTTTTATTCATATTCTCCAACTTTCCACATTTGAAGAAATTACTGGTTCCATTTAGAAAATTTTGAAGAAGGTTCTTCCCACAATTTTTATATGTGTGGTGATCAACCTTATTTCCATCGTAGAATTTATTTGTGGTACCTCCCACATTAGATTCCATTTTCTCCTTTTTGTTGTTTCGACCACAATGCTACTGAGGGTTTCTAATATCTATGTCAACCATGAGGGAACCACCAACAAACTCCTCCTAATATTCGAAGTATTGAATAACTAATGATTTTAGTTGACTCGGATTTAGTCCCCCAAATAAGTGATCCACCTTGATTTCATTGTTAATGACAATTCCAGAGGCATACCATGCATGCATTTTAATATTTTATCCATACGCCCCGATGAACACATCTTCTTTCATCTTGAGTCTGAGGAACTATCTTTCCATCTTGAGACGGAAGGTTTAGAGAAAATATTTGTGGAAAAACATTCTCTTGAATAACTCCCAATCCATTGAATAAATTTCCTTCTGGGGCATTGTATTATTGATCAGTGTCAACCAATGATCAGTTTCCCCATCAAAATGACATACCGCCAATTTGGTTTTCTTTTCTTCTAAGCATTGGAGGATAGATAATATCTTTTCAATGGTGTTAATCAACTATTCCAAGAGTAAGGGATCAGAATATCTACTAATCACGACTGGCCTTTTCCATATTAAGGATTCAATGACAACTTTCACTTTCCATGGAGTAGTATGGTGTTCCAAATTATTCATGATATTATTCATTACTTGAGCTAGCTGAGCAAGTACTATCATGATGCTTTGAGCACCCACTCCCATCATATTAGGAATATCATTTGAGCAATCTTCATATTCATTATCACATAGATTGTTGTATTGGGTTCATATATTTCCCTCCATTAATTATGAAAAATAACATACAATTAGAGGGCTTGAATACTAATATATTGACAATAAAATGAAAATATTTAACATAAGTGGATAATCTTTTAATTGATAATAATATCAAATCTGGCGATTCTCTATGTTTCAATATTGGTTATCCTTGATCTATTTTTTAACATATATTCTTAAAGGATTTTTTATTCCATTAATAATAGATTTTACTAAGCTCATGAATTTACCAAAACATATCCTCTTAGATTATCAAACCATGATTGCAGTAATGTCCATTTTCGTGAACCCGTTCCCATTCCAGTCTAGCTCAAAGTGGTGTTTTTGGGTTTTACCCCTAGATACATCTCTCCCAGATCCACATATAACTATTTTTATCTAGATAGGGATGTATTTTCTTGATAAACCCCATACTCTATACTTACAAAAATTGAGGAGTGTTTTCTTATACTTTGTTTCATCATTATGGTTCTTAAAAAAGTGATCTAATCCTAATCTACTAAAATAACTAGACCATGCCTCTGATATCAACTTTAAATACCTTATCCATTCAAATATAATATTACATTATTTTAATCATAGTTATACATCAAAATAGAATCCAAGTATCTTGTAGTATAGTGTATTGGAAAACTATGTACATTAAATTGATAACATGGAACTAAAAGTACACCTCCTTATTTAATATTCAAAAAGAGATCCTAACATCCACTGTTCCCTTACATTGGTATAGGGTACCCTATGGATCACATGAAAAAAGGGAGAATCAAATAAATCCTAGCAAGGAAATAAACAAAAGAACATGGCATTAGAATAAGGGTTTGAGATCATGACATAATGATATAATGTGGAATATAGATTCATAACATATAAACATGGGATCATATAAACAGGAATTCATAGTAATCTGTCAGTAATATAAATCAAGGCATTAGAAAAATTCATGTCTCATTGCTCATAGAAGATCACATGTCAAGGTTATCCATCAAGACCGTTTCACATTGTTGCACGAGTCAAGGCTAATCATCAAGACTGTTGAACACAACATCTCATGAGACTAAACATTACCCAATGCATATGAGTGCTATCTAGGAACACCCATCTTAATATCTTCATGAATATTCCTTCCATAGAAATAATCATACATAATAAATCATACATAAACATAAGGGAACCCATGGAGAGAAATGGATATCACATTCATGTCATAATGATTTATGAATAGGTGTATCATAAAAGTGTCCATAACGGAAAATAATTATAAAATAAATGAATGTTAATAAGGAAAAATATTCATATATCATGGTATGTGATTTAAAACTGAATTGAAAACATATAAGATGAGTATTTTGGAAATTGATAGCTTTAAAAATTTTAGTGCGGTTTTATGAAAAATACAAAAGATATTATAAAATAAAAAAAGGAATAATATTTTATATAAAATGATAAGTGAAAATAATGTTTTACCAAATAAAAATATTGATTTTATAAAACATATTATTTGTTATATAAAATGTTAAAGTTCACTTGAAATTGCGTAAAAGTCTGGGAACTTCCCTTAAAATGAGCTTTCTTATTAAGAAATATTGAGGAGGGAATCACATAAAAGCATGTATATCCCCAAAAGAGAATGAAGTATGGATAATGAAACATGAGTTGGGAGAATATACAAATTATTTAATATGTTTTACGTAAAAATAAAAGACACCTAAATTTGGGTTAAAAGAATGTTAGATCAACCTGAATGAATAAATGCGAATCAGGTAGAATCCCTTACAGAATATCGACATGATATCAGGTGTAGTTTGGAGGGATTAATGAGATATAAAGGGATTTATATTCTTTTATAAATCATGATATAAGTATGGATAATGTGTGAAATTATACCTCATCATTAAAAATTATTCCTATAAGGTCCTAACATCGAGGATATTCTTGAATAAATGTGAGAAACAGAGGATCCCTTACCTTATGTCTGATGGTGATCTTCTCTTGTTCATAGTGATATAAATAATAAAATTAGGTTCATTAATTAATAATTCCATAACCTCTTATACATGTAATAAATTTAGTATAACCTTTTTATGTTCATTCATGGCCTTTATTATTGGTTATGAGGTGAAATTTCATTGTCCTGGTCCGTTTGTTTCCTTGATTTTTATGATCAGTTCACTTACATTCATTATTTGAAACACATGAATGATAAAGGGGGTTGTATAAAATTGATGGTATATATCATTAATGATCATAATGAATATTTAATGGTTTTAAAATTCATTTGGTTATTTGGAGTGAAGGTGAATCGTTATATATAACATTAATGATAAACACTAGGATTAAGTTGGTGATTTTGTTCATAATTAACTTGTTTTGTATTATTATTTTACATAAACTGTGAGAAAGGATTACATGAAAAAAAAATATAAAAGAAATATTTAATAGTATAGTTCATCCACAAAATTGGTTTCGTGACAAGAATAGAATATGGAAAGAGAATTTGATAAACTGTTATCCTTGAAAATGATAAATTAACACATCTTAGACAATGTTTTAATTTCATTATTATAAAATAAGGGGAAATGATGGATAATAATTAATTATAAAATTATCATAACAACATTACAGTACATGTATGTTACTAGAGTAATCATAACCTTCGGGTGGTGGGAGGTGAAGAAATAAAAAATAAATAAAAAGAACGAATGAAAATAAATGAATCAGAAAAAGGAATTTACCTCTTGGGTTTATCTCATTTGAGAACCTTTTAAAGGGTTATGATTTGGTATTTTGGGGAGACCTAGGGATGATGGAAGTGAGGAAGAACATGTAGAGATATTTGGGTATAACTAATTGAAGTCACAAGTCTTGAGAGGAGTATAGATAAGATGGGAGTGTGGGTGGTTTTTTATAGTGGAGGGGAAGAGGGTTTTTTTTAGTATTTTTATCATTAGTTTATATTTTTCCATAAGAAAATAAATAATAAGGATTATTGTGATAAAAAATAATAATATTTTCAAGGGAGTTCAAACAAATGGCCATTTAAATCATCCATCACTCATTCATGATGCCGAATTTCAGGTTTCAACATTAATTGTGATTTGTTGTATTTTACTATTAATAAAAAATTCATGTATATTCATAAAATCAAAAAAACTAACCCTAATCAATTTTTTATTGGTAGAATCCAAAAATGAAGTCCTTTTTCAAAAATATTTTTCTAAAAATAATCATTTAATTTTTACATAAAATCAAAATTTACTTAAAAAATACACATTTTAAAACTATAACAGATTCTATATTATTTTCAGAAATTACATATGGTCTTATAAAATTATCTTAAAACTAGAAGACATAAAATTGTTAATTTAAGAACACCTTTAATGAAAATACATTTCTTTTAAATTAATTAATTAGTTTTAATTGATTATTTATTACATAAAATAATACCAATACATTTACTATGAACATATTATCACTTAAAGAAGGCTTAAATTTTTATATATGCACTCCTGGTTGATGTAACAATTCTTTTGGATGATTTAGTTTTAAAAAGGGTCATATTACAATTCATAAGGATATGTTACTATTCATAAGGGTAGGAACTTATTTTGTAAAAAATTAATTTTGATCCATTAGACTCCAAACATATTATTGATCGCAACCCTGTATATCAGATTCTCAAAATTAAAATCACATAAGTTACAATATTATGATTAATGGTCATATTTTACTTTTCAGTTCATTGTGTAGTGATTTTGTGTGATTATATGACATAATTATAAGTAGATAATTTCCCTTGATTAATTATTATAACGTTACAGTGCCATAGCCCCCTTATTTTCCATTTTGTTTATAAATTATGATATACTCCTTTCAATCATATTAGTACCACCCATGAACCATTATGTAGATTCGTTACCATTCCACAGTTTAGTGAGGAATCATATGATTATCCTCTTTATTCATGTATCTTATATGGCTTATGTAAATTTTAATAATTTCTTAATGATGGGATATATTCTTATGTATCCTCCTTACTATCCATTTTATTTCTAAATTATTCAATACCCATTCCACTCTCATTAGGAACATTCATATTACCCCTTATGATGCTGAAATTTCACAACATTTTTCTATAATAAACAATTGTTTAGTGTATACCCATACACATTTCTCATCATGGGTGTTCACCTTTATTTACTTATACATATTCTATTTGGGACATAAATTTAGGTATTAAAAAATTCATGTCCATGGAAACATATTTTATGATAAATGATTCCATTTTTTCCTTTCAATGTGACACACATAAGCATTATAATTACTTTAAAGTGATATGTGATCCCAGAATTATATAGTGATCCAGTGAATTGGGAAATGGTTTAGTATCACGATATTGAATGAAATGGATTAGGGGATGATCCTAATCCATCAAGGGACTTTTTACACCTTAATATCATGGCAGTTATCCTTGACCAATTTTTTTAATGTAGTATTTTAGGTTTTGTCCACATTTCCTACATTTCCATTATTATTATCATGATATATCATATATCATTGTTCATTTTTATAATTCTAAATTCTTTTATTTCATATTTTTATTGTATTTTATAACAGGTTTTACTTTATTCATGTTTTTTCATGTTTATTCCCTTACTTGGATTTATAGCTCACCCATCTCTTATGTAAATCCCACGGTTATCCAATGAAATTTTAAGTAAAGAGGTATTTCATGTGATTATTATTATTATTTTCAATAATGATGATATATTTCCTTTTTTAAGTTGTTATTTAATGTACCTAATTACCAATGACCCTGGACTTATCAATCTTCCCACTTCTACTATTTGTATTATTATGTTATGATTCTGAAATTATTGTGTAATAGAGAGTAGTGTTGTCACATCCTTCCTTGTCAATTATTAAACTCTGAGGATTTCTCCTATCTCTTATCTTTTTTCTTTTTAAATGTTTTTTAATCACTTCTTTCTGAATTATTTATTTTATCAATATAGAATAGTTCAATAATCGTTTTTTAAAGGATTTTTGAATTTCATTCCATGATGATTCCCAATTCCAAAAATTCCATGTCTATAATGATTTAATCCTTCACAATTTTAATCATTGATAATGTTTTAGGATCATTTCTACATAGTGAATCTTCCACTTTATTGTCTTTAACAATATGGTAGTGTAATGAGTAGTCATAATCCTTGATGAGTTTTAACCATATTCACTTGTGCATATTACTCTCTTCTAGTGTCAATATATATTTGACGCTCTTATGATGATTATATATCTCACACTTCTCCCTATAGATATAATGTTGCATGATTTTGAATGTGAAGATAACATTTTCCAACTCCAGATCAAGCATGAGATAGTTGTTTTCTCATAAGCTTTCAAATTCTATGAGGCGTAGGCTATCACATTATCATTTTTTATCAGTACACAACTGAAGAACATCTTTTAAGAATCACTATATAACACAACATGATTCCCAAATTTCAGAATTGTAAGTATTAGTGTAGTGATGAGCTTTATTTCAAATCATTGAAGGTGTATTCACCTTCACTTGTAATGAAAAACAATAACAACATCCTAGTTATAGTGGTTTATGGGTTTCAAATTCATGATAATTTTATCACCAATCATTAGTAATATCTGGATAGAAAAATTAAACAATGGATATCCATTATAGGTGAGAGACTAGGCCTCTCCTTAATTTCCTTTTCCTTAGAAGGGTACAAAAATATCCCATTACTAGTGATAAAATTCCCATTAGTGAATCTCCCTCCATAATAAACTCAAATTTACTATAATTTTCATAATGATTCTTCCATTACACATTTTTATCCTAGTATTCAAATTCCCTCCATATTCATCCTTGATATTGGAGTACATAAAAACATATTTACTAAATCTTATGACAAATTACGAGAGGCATTGTCTAGTGTCTCAATAAATTAGGTAAATGAAATTTTATTAGAATTAGTTTGTTTTAAGTGAATTAAAACTATCTCAAAGTGTTCATACCTCGTTCAAAAGGCCATCTTGGTAATATATCCCTCTTCACCTTTAATTTTTTATATCCTGAACAAATATCTGACATAAAAAAATCATATCCCCCTGTGGTTGATTGAAAAATTAACTCATCTATGGGATGTGATACATTATGATTATTATGAAATTGATGATCTCATGATAATCAAAGCATAGGAGCATTGATACATCGTTCTTCTTGATGAAGAGGACCGGCACACCCCATGTTGATGTACTCGGGCGTATAAAAACTTTTTCCAAATTCTATTGAAATTAATTATTCAGTTCTCCCAACTCAATAGTGGTCATTCTATATTGAGACACTTATATTGAAAGATATCCATGAATAAGTTAAATTTATATCTCATCCTTTATATCAGGAGTAAGTCCAAAATTTCTTTCAATAACACATTACTAAAGTTACTCAAAGTGGGAATGTATTCTAGCATGATTCTCTCTAGTTTATCAAAAATTTTATTTGGATATTATTACTCATAATTAAATAATATCATAACTATATATTGTAACACCCCGAGCTTTCACGATACGCTTCTCTTTCAATAATACAATAGCTTGCATTTTACGCAAGTTCGAGATTCTAACGCACTGCGACCAATAAAAATGGCCATTATGAATAGTAATACACACTTTTTGAAATTATATATATTTTATATTTCAAAATTATCTTCATTTGTGGATTCGTAATATCGAAATTAGCCTATTTTGAATTTTTTGTATTTTACTGAGAACTTCCAATTTTTTATGAATAGTGAAAAATACTTAAAACAACTTTTTTAATCAAAATAATTTGTAGTGATAAATTATACTATTGATTGGTTTTAAAGTATAATTAGAATATATTTTTACCATTTTATCCAATGGTGGTAATTGTAATTAATTTCACTTTGAAATTGGACATAAACAATTGTCAATCTTTTGATATATATTGTTTCTTAAAAACACGATATTTGTTGTAGCAGTGGGAATTAATTATAAAATTAATTAATGTAACTTATATTTTTGTAATTTTTTAAAATAGACATCATTTTGGAATTCGGAATATCAATTATAGCTTAGGGTGAAATTTTGGCATTGTTCTAAAAAACTTCACTTTTTGATGAATAGTGAAACCACTAAGTGGTAGTTAAAAAACTGATTTTTCGTTTAAATGAAACATTACCACTTCTGTGATTTGATTTTCAAAAATCCAACATACGTGGTTGTCATTAGAAGTAAAATGTGGTTCAATGGGATTAAAATAATTTTTGGTGAATAGTAACTTTTAAGTTTAATTAATCGTGATTAAATGTAATTAGTGAAATTTAAGGTAAAAATGATATTATAAAAATATTTAATGACCATTAAACTTGTCCTACCCCTATTGGATGAGTCATGGCAGACCAATACAATCCATGGGACAACTTGGGGACCCCATGGAGCCACTTTGGAAGGAAAATGACATTAAAAACTTTTTATTTAATGTTAAAATAAAAATGTCACAAACATGAGTTATTTTCCTAAAACAATTTTTAAATGGGGTTATACAAGTCATCTTTTTGACTATAAATATTCATTAGAAAGATAAAAAGATTTCCTAAATCATGATATTTGTTTTATAATTTTTAGACATTAAATAAATTAAATTATTTATGACACCATGATGATGCAGCGATTACCTCATTAATTAACGATTTAAATAAAATGAAAAGATAATGTAAATTACAAGGATTAAACTTGTCAAAAACCTATTGGATGATTATATTTCAAACCCTTATCACCTTATCATCGAAATATATCATTGGGAGACCTTTAGAATCCGAAAATCATTTCATAATAATGTAACATTTCAATCTTTACAAGAGTGCCCGTTCTCTTCTCTTATAAAAGGCCCCCACCTCTACCACCTTATTCACACTTTCAAGCCATTTTTATCGACCAAAATCTACCAAAATACTCTCCCAACTTCCCTAACTTACTCCTAGAAGCCTCAATTAGGGCAGAATGCTTCCCAATGAAGCCTTTGTCTCAAATCAAAATAGTTACCCGATTTTACGGTAATGTCTTCTCTTATGTTATTTTCTTTTATTTTGCTTATCCAACCCCCTAAACTCTTTTTATTAATTTATTTTGTAAAAAAAAAAGTATCCTCAATATACAAGGATGTTGTTATAATATTTATTCGAGCTAAAAATAGACACACCAACATCTAATGGTTAAATAACATATTGTTTCTGTGGATGGCGAATTTCTGCCTCACGAAATGATGATTGTTCAACACTCATATAACACCTTCAAAGGTGGCCATTAAGATGTCACAATATTTATATATGATATATAATATGTTTATGTTTTACTTATGCTTATGTATTTTTCATTTATGGAATACCTTTATGGTTTCGATTATGGGTAAACGCGATAATTTCATTTTAGGAAGTGCGCACTACCGCCCCCTCAAAGTGATTTGAATCGTTAATGCCATATTTGGGATGTATAAAGGATGAAGTAAATGGTATTATACATTATATTATACTGTAATTATATTATACATTTATATAATTATAACTTCATTCCATTAAATGTGAAATAGAAATGAAAGTAGCGTTCATGCGTACGTACGACTTACCGTCTCCATGAATGGTGCATTTCATTTCTTAACTCTAAATGTTATGTAATATTATAAATGAATGTATCTAATGGATATATATGATATGTATGATATCTAAATCATGAATATAATTATGGAAATAATGGATATTTCACCACACGAACAACTTGTAATTATAAGAAGTTTATTTTTGACTCAAGTTCCAAAGATCGACAAAACGACCCTTATTAACTTAAATAATTACATAATGTTCATAACATGGGAATAAGTGATATAAAAGGAATAATGAAATTGAAAAAGGTTCTTAAGAAAGTATAAATTAACTATAGTATATTATTCAGGAGGTTAAAGAACGGTCAAGTCAAGTCGGACACGAGGTAAGGGAACTTCTTAACCCAATTTCCATTCTTTGGGTTAATCTCCTACTTTCAAATTATGTCATGATATTATTATGTCCTATCATGTATTTTCACTTTCATTATGTGAACTTATAGTAAATACACATAATAGATCTATTTTATTTTAAAAATGATCTTTTTAAGGACTTCGTCTCAATATCCTTTCATTGAGGCATATTTGGTTTTATATACAACATTAATTTATACGGTGTATAAACCCCTTTGACTTTAACTTTTATTCAAAAGGAATCTTCTTATATGAAGCGTTTTTACTAAACGACAAAAGGAATGTTTTTTCTTACGTATGCAGAGACAACGACTTCTCCGCCGCCGTGACTATTATTTGAGTTTTGGCTTCCTCTATAATCCATAACTTAAAAAAAAAGAAAATTAAATACCATGTTTTAATTTTCTTTTATTTTGGTTTTGAAAATGGTTTTGATAAAGTTTTTATTATATCAATGTGTTGTGTTGATATCTTGTGATTTAAGTGTGAAAATATTATGTTTCCTTTATGCATGTTTTATGTGATACAATTATGTTATGGTTTATGATATTTTTAAACCTGTTCATATGAGGAATTCATTGGACTTAATAAGTGACGGGTGGAACCCGCTATAGCTCCTTGATGCATCGGTAGGTCTCATGAGACAAACTAGTGTGTTGGCACGTGGCCTTGACAAAATCTTATTTGTGGTCTTGGCACGAGGCCTTAGCTACGTGGTTATGATAGTTTGGAATTATGCATTCCATCATTATGAAAGTGGTTATTGATATTGCATTTGATTATTCGACTAGTAGAATATCCATGTGAGTAAGTAAATGGCATTATTTAATTTTATTTTTTTTCATATTATACTGAAGTTCAAGTTTAAAAAGGATTTTGTTTTAGTTATACATTGACTTAAATGTTAATGTTTATTTATGAAAGCTACCGCAATATTGTTATCCTTACTGAGCATCTGAGCTCACCCCTTTCAATGTTTTAATATTTTCCAGGATTTGAAGAAGTATTTTATGAATGACCTGCAGGGATAGTCAGAAGAGGATATGAGTGTGGACTATGAAGACTTTGTTATTAGTTTTTCACTTTATTATGTAATGTAACATTTATGAATGGTTCTAGTGTTTCCAAGGCTACTGAACTAATCGGTCTTTCGAGACTTGATCTTTTGTGATCATGCCAATGTTATGAAGTAATGCACCGACTTTGGGTAACTGGGGTCGGGGCTTTACAGTTGGTATCAGAGGCAGTTTAGTACTAACCTTGGAAGCTAGATTTAGATAAACTCTAATTGTAGCAAATAGCCTAAAGATAGACTTTGAGGATTAGTATAGAAGAACTTCCTAGAATTCTTGTATTATAGAGATTTTGAGAGTTTTCTGAGTAATACATCCATGTCTTGATACGAGCAGGTAGAGGTGGCTCTGGCACAGATGTACCTAGGGGTAAAACCCGAAAACACCGCTTTGAGCTAGACTCGAATGGGAACTGGTGCATGACAACAGGCCTTACTGCAATCTTGGTTACGACACTCCCAGGGGATGTGCTTAGGATAATTCTCATTTTCTTTACAAACCACTATGAAGGGTTATAAGTATATACTTCCTCAATGAAAACTTTTTTTATGATTATGGATTATATCCATAAATAGTTCAATTAGTGTTAAGTGTTTTACAAGTATGGAATTATATATTTTGATTCATAAACTAATCTAGTTTATGCCATTGTTTAGAAATGGCGCATAGTGGAAGGAATGGAAACCGTATCAATGCATGCACTCCCTGTAGGGATTGACCTCCTACTAAAGATAATTATTGTGGAGTTGGAGATACAACTGGTGCTGATCAACTTATTACCATACTGGGACAACTCACTCAGGTTATGAATAATAATCTTACTCGTATGGAGCACCCTGATCCGCAACGTGGAGGATCAATGTTAGACCGCTTCATGAGGCAACAACCGCCAACATTTAATGGGGGTACAAATCCATTAGTAGCTGAGAAATGGATAAACTCCTTAGAGAAAATATTCCACGCCTTGGGGAGTAGCAAAAGGGAGAAGGTAATCATGGCAGTTTACCGCCTCACTAGAGATACCAATCAATGGGGGTCATTGAATCAAAATACAATGGAAGATGAAGAGGTATCAAGTATGGAATGGAGAGAGTTCAAAGAAATTTTCTTAGAAAAATATTGTCCACATGACCATCAAGAAGATATGGAAAGGAAATTTCTGAGTCTGAGGTAGAAGGAGGGTGAGAATGTCGCAAAGTATGAGGCTAACTTTAAAAGGTTAGCGAGGCATGCAGCAGATTATATACGTAACCCAAGAAGTAAGATCTATCGTTTCTTGGATGGGTTAAAACCGTTTCTCCATCGAGCTTTAGTATCACAATCTTTCTCAACATATGAAGATATAGTCTCATGTTCTATCAAGACAGAAAAGGAATTCTCAAAGTCTTATGACAATAAAGTAAAGAAAGAGAAGAAAAGAATTGTGGAACAAGAGACAGATAAAGGGAAAAAGGGAAAGAAGTATTTTCCATTATGCGATAATTGTGGGAAGAATCACCACGGTGCTTGCCTAAATGGAATGAGAGTTTGTTATAAATGTGGAGAAAAATGTCACCAGGCTCGTGATTGCAAGGGAAAGAAAGAGGCTATCAATGTTGAATGCTACAATTGTAGACAAATGGGGCATTATGCAAATGAATTTACTAAGCGTCAGGGAAACTTACCTCAAAAAGGCCATGGGATCAAGGCCAATCTTATGCTGTGACTACATTTGAAGAGGAATAATTAATGTATTAGTGCTTTTGGACTCATGGATTATATTCTGGTTATTAGAATAATGTGATATATATATAAGGATTTTACTACAGTACTTTTTGATTTCATTAAGGTTTTAATATGATGAAGGTAATCATATTTTTGTATGTGACAATAAGTGAAACTTTACATTGTTTGGGGAATCTGATGTTACAATTGATTTTGGAATTTAAGGACCTTTTATTGAAAGTCTGGACAGAGGTATTTGGGATAACTATAAAGGTTGGAATTGATTAAGTTGAATCTTTGATAGTATTTTTTATGGTTTACACATTTCTGAAGATTACTTTTGGAATATTATAATACTATATTTTTAGGAAAAGGACAACCTGTAGGTCGGGGGATAACCCGTCGCGTCGGACAAAGCTGCAGGAATCGAACCCAAAACCATAGTGCGATATACCATTATTACCTACCACTAGCCTACAGGAAGTCCCTGGTTATTACAAAATAGTTTTACTAATCTAAATGGTATGTGTTAATATTTGGAACCTTATACAATTAGGATAAATAGAATATTTTTGAGTTCTATTACCTTTTAGATTGAAAGATGGGTTTGTGGTAAAAATTTATTAAAGAAAGAAAGTCTACATAACAAGTATGTATATTCCCTTACGTTCTTAGTAAATCTCCTAAATAAATTCCTCAGCTTTATAAAAGGTAACTTATAACAAAAACGTTTCCGGTTAACATTTCCAACTGGGGATTCGATGACCGTTTAACCAATCACAAGTTTGTGATTTTCTTATGGTTAACTTTATCCTAATCCAGTTTTATACAACTCTCCATCAGACCTTGATGGTTTGTTTTTCTTCCATATCTATATTTTCATAGAATCCTAGTATGGGCTATCTCGGGTGACCTTTGTACTTCCCTTTCTTTCTTTTAATGTTATATTTTTATTAACCTTATTTCCGATGTGGGTTTTCCACAAAAGTATTTTCTATTTTCAACCTTTTATTTTCAAAGAAAAATTTCAAATTGCGAGGATGCAATTTATTGAGGGAGGGGAGAATGTAACACCCCGAGCTTTCACAATATGCTTCTCTTTCAATAATACAATAGCTTGCATTTTACGCAAGTTCGAGATTCTAATGCACCGCAACCAATCAAAAAGGCCATTATGAATAGTAATACCCACTTTTTGAAATTTTATATATTTTATATTTCAAAATTGAATTCATTTCTGGATTCGGAAAATCGAAATTATCCTATGTTGAATTTTTGGAATTTTTTTGAGAACTTCCAATTTTTTATGAATAGTGAAAAATACTTAAAAGAACTTTTTTAATCAAAATAATTTATAGTGATAAATTATACTATAGATTGGTTTTAAAGTATAATTAGAATATATTTCTACCATTTTATCCAATGGTGGTAATTATAATTAATTTCACTTTGAAATTGGACATAAACAATTGTCAATCGTTTGATATATATTGTTTCTTAAAAACACGCTATTTGTTGTGACAACGGGAATTAATTATAAAATTAATTAATGCAACTTATATGTTTGTAATTTTTTAAAATATACATCATTTTTGAATTCGGATTATCAATTATAGCTTAGGGTGAAATTTTGGCATTGTTCTGAAAAACATCACTTTTTGATGAATAGTGAAACCACTAAGTGGTAGTTAAAAAAACTAATTTTTCGTTTAAATGAAACATTACCACTTCTGTGATTTTATTTTCAAAAATCCAACATACATGGTTGTCATTATGAAGTAAAATGTTGTTCAATGGGATTAAAATAATTTTTTGGTGAATAGTAACTTTTAAGTTTAATTAATCGCGATAAAAGGTAATTAGTGAAATTTAAGGTAAAAATGATATTAAAAAAATATGAAATGACCATTAAACTTGTTCTACCCACATTTTATAAGTCATGGACTACCCATACAATCCATGGGTCAACTTGGGGACCCCATGAAGCCACGTTGGTAGGAAAATGACATTAAAAACTTTTTTATTTAATGTAAAAATAAAAATGTCACAAACATGAGTTCTTTTACTAAAACAATTTTTAAATGGGGTTATACAAGTCATATTTCTGACTATAAATATTCATTAGAAACCTAAAACAATTTCATATATCATGATATTTGTTTTATAATTTTTAGACATTAAATAAATTAAATTATTTATGACACCATGATGATGCAGCGATTACCTCACTAATTAACGATTTAAATAAAATGAAAAGATAATATAAAATCCAAGGCTTATACTTGTCAAAAACCTATTGGATGAGTAGATTTAGAACCCTTATCACCTTATCCTCGAAATATATCATTGTGGGACTGTTAGAATCTGAAACGCATTTCATAATAAAGTAACATTTCAATCTTTCTAAGAGTGCCCCTTCTCTCCTCTTATAAAAGGCCCCCACCTCTACCACCTTATTCACACTGTCGAACCATTTGGCTCGGACAAACTGTGCCCAAATAATCTCCCAACTTCCCTACCTTACTCCTAGAAGCCTCACGTTGGGAAGAATTCTTCCCAAGGAAGCCTTTGGCTCAAATCAAAATAGTTACCCGATTTTAAGGTAATGTCTTCTCTTATGTTATTCTGTTTAACTTTTCTTATACAACCCCCTAAACTCTTTTTATTCATTTATTTTGTAACAACACCAGTATAATAAATATACTATGATGTTGTTATAAGAATTATTTGTGCTACACTTACACACACCTACATCTAATTGTTAAATAGCATACTGTTTCTGTGGATGGCGAATTTCTGCGTCACGAAACGATGTTCGTTCAACACTCATATAACACCTTCAAATGTGGCCATTAAGATGAAAATATATTAATATATGATATATAATATGTTTATGTCTTACTTACGATTCTGTATTTTTCATTTATGTCATACCTTTATGGTTTCCATTATGGGTAAACGCGATAACTTCATTTTAGGAAGTGCGGACTACCGCCCCCTCAATGTGATTTGAATCGTTAATGCCATATTTGGGATGTATAAAGGATGTAGTAAATGGTATTATACATTATATTATACTGGAATTATATTATACCTTTATATAATTATATCTTCATTCCATTAAATTCAAAATAGAAATGAAAGTAGCGTTCATGCGTACGTACGACTTACCGTCTCCATGAACGGTGCATTTCATTTCATACATCTAAATGTTATGTAATATTATAAATGCATGTATCTACTAGATATATATGATATATATGATATCTACATCATGAATATAATTCTGGATATAATGGATATTTCACCACATGAACAAATTGTAATTATAAGAAGTTTATTTTTGACTCAAGTACCAAAGATCGACAAAACGACCGTTATTAACATAAATAATTACATAATGTTCATAACATGGGAATAAGTGATATAAAAGGAATAATTAACTTGAAAAAGGTTCTTGAGCAAGTAGAAATTAACTATAGTTTATTATTCAGGAGGTTAAAGAACGGTCGAGTCCAGTCAGACACGAGGTAAGGGAACTTCTTAACCCAATTTTCATTCTTTGGGTTAATCTCCTACTTTCAAATTATGTCATGATATTATTATTTCCTATCTTTTATTTGTACTTTCTTTATATTTAATTATAGTAAATACACATAATAGATATATTTTATTTTAAAAATGATCTTTGTAAGGACATCGTCTCAATATCCTTTCATTGAGGCATATTTGGTTTTATACACAACATTCATTTATACGGTGTATAAACCCCCTTGACTTTTACTTTTATTCAAAAGGAATCTTCTTATATGAAGCGTTTTTACTAAACGTCAAAAGGAATGTTTTTTCTTACGTATGCGGCGACAACGACTTCTCCACCGCTGTGACTATTATTTGAGTTTTGGCTTCCTCTATAAGCCATAACTTTTTTTAAAAAAAGAAAAATAAATACCATGTTTTAATTTTCTTTTATTTTGGTATTGAAAATGGTTTTGATAAAGTTTTTATTATATCAATGTGTTGTATTGATATCTTGTGACTGAAGTGTGGAAATATTATGTTTCCATTATGCATGTTTTATGTGATACAATTATGTTATGGTTTATGATATTTTTAAACCTATTCATATGAGGAATGCATTGGACTTAATAAGTGACGAGTGGAGCCCACTATAGCTCCTCGATTCATCGGTAGGTCTCATGAGACACACTAGTGTCTTGTCACGAGGCCTTGACAAAATCTTATTTGTGGTCTTGGCACGAGGCCTTGGCTATGTGGTTATGATAGTCTGGCATTATGCATTCCAGCATTATGAAAGTGGTTATTGATCTTGCATGTGATTATTCGACTTGTAGAATATCCATGTGAGTAAGTAAATGGAATTATTTAATTTTATTTCTTCCATATTATGCTGAAGTTCATGTTTAAAAAGGCTTCTGTTTTAGTTATACATTGACTTAAATGTTAATGTTTATTTATGAAAGCTTTCGCAATATTGTTATCCTTACTGAGCATCTGAGCTCACCCCTTTCAATGTTTTAATATTTTCCAGGATGTGAATATGTATTTTATGAATGACCTACAGGGATAGTCAGAAGAGGTTATGAGTGTGGACTATGAAGACTTTGTTATTAGTTTTTCACTTTATGATGTAATGTAACATTTATGAATGTAACTAGTGTTTCCAAGGCTACTAATCTAATCGGGCTTTCGAGACATGATCATTTGTGATCATGCCAATGTTACGAAGTAATGCACCGACTCTGGGTAACTGGGGTCAGGGAGTTACATAGATGGTTATTGGGAAGAATATTCATCTTCCTCCGAACACAAATATAGAATAGGAGGATTCCTCGATATGTGAAGAGTGAATTATTTTTTCTAATAGTATATGTTGGATTTGTAAAAAGATCACCAATCCATGACCAAAATATTATCAAATCCCACCAAAGAAATTAATATTAGATTTGATGGGAGGTTTAGCACACAAAAATTAATTGGGGATGAGTTATATACTTTGGATAAATTAATTTCTTCATTTTCTATACTCATACCTAAATAAACCTTCATATTCAAAGATAGTGTTTGAATTTTTCAACTAGTCCTGAATGATATGAATGAATGTGTAGAAATAAAATCTTATAGTACACTCATAATTATTGAATGAGTAACCATCGTACTTATCACCATATCATTTTGGTCCCCACATTAGTAGTTGTAACAGAATATACCCTTCATTGTTATCTTGAACGTTTTTGTGGTTTCTTTCCCCCAAAAACCCACTACTTATGGACTTGGATTGCATAATTCCCATGTTCCTTATGATTGAAGAATTATATTAGAGGATGAGTATTTGACTGAACCTTCTTTTATTCATCCGTATTTTCTAGATTCTTTATATTAGTTAGAAACATAATAGAATGATTCCCCTATCTTTGATATTATATTTATCTCTTGGTTCCCGTGGGACAGTTCCTACGATTATTCTTCACACACTTTTTTCATCTGGGCTGTTGGTATTTCTTTCCATCATGGTATTTATCTATTGACCCACTCATATCAAACTCCATTATCCAATTTTTTTCACCCTGACCATGAGGCCACTGAGAGTCTCCAATATTCACATGCACCTTAAGGGAATAATGAAAAAAAATCTCATAACATTCAAAGTCAGGAATCTATATTGAATTTCATAGAATATATATTAATCCACTAAATAAGTGATCCATCTTGATTTCAATGTTCATGAAAATTCCGAATCATCTTCATGAATGTCTTTTGTTGTTTTCTTCATACACCTAGATAGACATTCCCTCCCTTTTCATTAGTATAAAGAACTCCATATCAATTATTAGAAAAAGATTTCAATTTAAATATTTATGGTAAAATATTATTTTGAATTATCCCCAATAAATGGAATAAATTTAGAGTTTATTCATTTTTATGATTAATATCAACACATAATCATCATCCCTATAAAAACGATAAAACTGTAGCACAAATATCTTTTATTCTAAGAACTCATTGACAAAGAATATCATTTATGTGGGGTTAATCCATTATTCTCCATTTAAGGGATCTAAAGATGAACTAAAAATAATGTCCTTTTCCATATAAATGATTTTATCAAAACTAGATCGTTATTAAGAGAAGGGGGAGTTACACATATTCAGTTCATTATCCAATACATTATCCAGTTGAGTTAGTACTATTATGAACATCTAAGACCCAATACCCATCATATTTGTAATTTATTCTATGAAATTATCATTGTTCTTATCAAAATGATTTTTGTAATAACTTCTCCTATTTTAATAATTTAAATATGAAAGAAAATGTGCCATTTTTGGGGCTTCAATACTAATATAAAAATTATATAAAATGGAAACACTGAAACTATAAGGATGAAAAAGTATGTTAAAAAGATATCCCAACATTTGGTTCCGTATGTTTCAGTATGGGTAATCCATGGTGATAGAATTGTCCATATGGTTTTTAATAAAGTGTTCTAGTTTAAATATACAAAAATTAATATTCCAAGATCTAATAAAACATATAGATACCCTACACTTATACACATAATACAACACAATTTTAGGCATTATTATCCATTAAATAAAAACCATGTATCCTAAGGGCAAGTGTATTTTAAATAATTCAGTACATAAATTTGAAAACATGGAAAAAGAATAATTTTTCAATCAATCATTAGTAATTATCTCTTATCTTACATTGATCTCCTCTATCTACATAGGATAACTGAGAGAATACATGAACGTAGGGATGATATGAAAATACCAATAAGTGAAAAAACATTGGAATAAAGAAGAGAACACCTATTAGAAAGAATTATATGATGACATAAAAAGGAATAGAACATGAATAATCATATGTAATCCCATCATATAGAATATGGGATCTAGTAATAATGGAAAAATATGAATATTTAATAAAAATACAACATGAAATAAACATGAATCAATAATAACTACCAAGGAAATATAATATGGTGGAAAAATTCAAGTAATGGAATATGTTTACTCTCTAATCCCATTATGAAATCTCAGGATCTAAACTTTACCCAATGAGTTAGAGTTCTATCCCGGGGAATACATCACAACATTCTCATGTATATGTGTCCCAAATGAGGAATCAAACACAAGGAATAGATATAAGGGTTACCCGTGGAATGAAATGAGTATCATATTCTTGTCATAAGGCATAACAAATGGTTATATCATAATTGTTTCCCAGAATGAATTTATTTAAATAGTACATGGACCTTATTTTAAGAATATAGGCATAGATTATGATAAATGATGTCCTAATAAAGTTAAAACCTAAAGAAAGTGTATTTATGATTACTTATAAATGAGCCACTTCCTTATGGTTAAGTGGAAAATATTAAAGTGACATTATGTAAGAAAATAGAAAAATTGTATTGTATAATAGAACAGATGAATATATATGAATTTTAACCATTAAATGATTTATTGTATAAAATTAATGGTGGATTAATGTTGAATTATTAATGAACATTAAATTAGGTAATAAATATAGAATTTCCATTTATTTAGGATTTCCTATCAGGAGGAATTAAGAATGTATCCTAATAATATATATATTTCCCGGTCCTAAAAGGATGAATTTTTGTGGAAACATAATTTTGGTATAGGAAAACATAACTTATTAGGATTAAATAAAATTATTTATTCAAAATGTTTGTGTAGATATAGAGAAATAAGGTGTATCCAAAAGGTAATCTCGATGTTGATAAAAAATCATTCACGCAATATCTGAAAGTGTTCTGATAATTCACATAATGAAAAGGTTAATCAAATTATAACCATTAATTAATTAATTAATTAAGTTCATGTTATACATTTATATTATTTATAATAATTATATTAGGTTTATTTATAGCATTTTTTGATGAGTTATATGATACAATATTAAAGGCCCAGGAGCATTCATTTAATTATTAATGATTAGTTCCCCTAAGATTAATTATGGGAGTTTATATTAAATGGATGAAAACTCCATATGTGGAATTATATGATATTTATTCTGAAAAATATTTTTAAATGATCCCATAAATCATTTTGTTTTCAGATATGCGAATAATAAAATTGATAAAACATCAATGATAACCATTTAGACTATTTGGGCAGTTTTTCAATCAACAAAAATTAGATTTGATTTATTATTTAATATAAAGTAAGTATATTTTTTCCAAGACACAAAAAAAGGTATGATATAAAATTTTCAATATTTGTTTACCATTTTAACGAATTTATGACCAACGAGGAAGCCGTTAATGGAAAACAAAATCTATTCATCCATGAAGGTTGTGAATCGACACATCATGAATGATGTTTTCATTTTTAAAATAACGGGAGAAGAGAAGAGACATGAGGATTTATATTCGTTTAACATAATAAAATTATATTTTATATAATATAAATGAGTTATTATGTTATTTTCTTAATGGTGAGGTTTTGGTAGGTAAATAATTAAATTAAATTAAAAGTATAAAAATGATCATTTTACTTCTTTAATTTCATCTCCTTGAGAAGTTCATTAAGACACTTAGGGTTAGTTTTTTAGTGATAACAGTATGACCATAATGTGGGATAATGTTTTTGGTGATTAATTGGTCATAATATAAGCTATCCCCAAATCATATAACGTGTTACATTAATTGGGGGTATTTAAAAGGGGTGAAGAGGGGTGTTTTTAATTACATTAATCATTTGTTAATTATTTTGGACTAAGGATTTCAATAGTGATCATAATTTTGAAAAATTATAGTAACTATTTCATTTGAGTTAAAACAAATGGTTTCATACATCATATATTACTCATAAATTCATATATTTGGTTTAAAATGTTAAATACCCTAAACTACTTTATTTCACTATACCAAAAAAAAAACTAATTTAAATAAATCCAAAAAAATCACCCTAACTATTTTTGGATGGGTTGATTTCGAAAATGGTCTCCATTATATGAAATTATATTTACAAAAATGATAAATTTAGTTTCTAGTTAAAATAATAATTTATTAGAAAAATATTGATTTTAATATTATAAACAATGTTATACTGCTTTGAAAAATTAATTATTTTCTCTGTTAAAATATTCTTATAATCACAAAAAAATATTAATTTATGAACATATTTATGGAAATAAATTTTCATTATATATTTATATTCAATATAAATTTTTTAAAAAACTATTACATTTCACCAAATTCTAACATTGAATATATCATTTTAAAATATTTATTTATATATTATACGATTTAAATATATAATAATTTCATTTTTAAAATATCCAAATTTTTCTTATTATTTTCTATTTTGAACAAATATTTTATTTTTAAGATTATACGTTATTTCTACAGATTAATTCATGAGTGTTAAAATTTTTTCTTATTTATTATTTGATGTCCTGCTGCAAAAAATATGCATTCTTATTAATTTTTTTGGTGAAAAATGTGTCAGTATTAGTTTATGAGGATAATGTTTTCATTGGATTTCCTATTTGATTTATGTTCATTAAACTACATGACATAGTTATTATAGTGGAAAATTTCATTAACTAAATTATTGATCATTACAAGAGACATTTCAAATCCAATACCTCATTTTTAAAAAATATTTTATATAGTGATACAAAAAATATTCATGCATAAAAAACAATTTCCCCTTAAAAATATTTTTGAGTAACTTTATCAAAACCATATTGTTTATAGAATCTATTTTTATATTGTAAAACCATTACGAAGTCCCTTTTCATAACCCCTAATGACTATGTTATATTCCATCAATAAATTTCATAATTAATTCTAATGTATTGAATTGAAGAACATAAGCTATGAAAATGGTTATTTCAAACTAGAGAGACACCTTCCATGGTAATGATGAATGAAATATTCTATTTAATATTGGTGATTTGAAACAATGATTCCCCATTCTCAATCACAATTATTTAAGGAAAGGAAGTTTATTTTTCTATGTTCATGATAGATCCAACAATATTGTCTCATTAGACATAAAATGAATTACTGAATTGAGAAATATCTTTAGTAGAAGGAGTCCTCTTAATATATTATGATAAATTAGAGACCCATGATTTAACTCAAAAAAAGAATAAAAAATAGTGAGGATATGAGAGTAAAGAATAAAACATTGGAGCCTATAGGATTAGAAAAAATGAGTTTAGCATCATTGATCTAGATTAAGTGGGATTAATAAAACATTATGGGCTAAAAAGATGATTATACCCTTAATAATTTGTTTGACTATAAATGCGACCACAAGTGTCCAGTCCTCATTATTTAGTTGGTTGGGAAGGAAAATTTCATTAAATTATATTTATTCAATCATATAATTGGTGGGTTCCATAAGAATTACCTCGAATCTATGATATCCACTGGATTTCAGGTGGAAGCCAATCTGTTAGAAGGTGGAACTAGTAGACATGTAGGTGTTTTTATATCCAATATTGGATAACGGATGTCTTTCTTCTAACAAAAAATACCAAATATAAAACTCCAAATTTAAGAACAACATCTAACATGAGAATAAAAAACCAATAGAGCATTGTATATAGTTTCTCAAACATAGGTGTGATAATTATCACATATTAAAATCATTATATCACTAAAATAAAAAAATGATTATGAACCAAAAGAAAAGATAATATCATTTCTTCGTAATCAATAAATCACACTTCCCTGTATCATGTTTATAACTTACACATTTACATATCACATTAACCAATGAGATTATAATTCCAAGAATCACTATATCCCATTGAACCACTATAAAAACATTACATTCTACCTATTAGGTGTAAGGTTCAATATTATTGTCTTTTTAGTCAATTAAGTAAGATGGGTCTGACTGATACATATTCTTCAGGGAAACATGAAATACATCATGGGTAGATGTAAAGTAATTGTGTGAGACAAAATGGAAATCCACCATCCCTATTCAATCTACAACCTCAAACTGAATAAAATTAAAATGTGCCAACATACCCTACTTCCCTAAACACTCATGTCTCAAATGAGGTGATACTTAGAGAAAAAACTTATCACCTACATTAAAAACCAACATATGATAATATTAATTGGAAAATGATTTTTGGAGAATCTAATCTACCATTAACTACTTATTGATCAACGACACGATATATATCATCTCCTAAATGATATATATTCTAATATTAGACCATTCTCCAACCACTATCCTATAATGATACAACCTGTATGTGTAATAAACTGACCTGGGTAGCCCTTAAACCTGGCACCCAAAATGATCCCTCACATACTCGAAGGGCATTCATGATCCCCACGGGCTAGCGACAAGCACCTGGGACACATACAACAAAATAGAGGGAACGATTTCTCCCAACCTAAACAACCACATGTCATTCATATACAAGGAATAAGAGGAAAAACAGAAGTCTAAAAAAAATATATTCCATAACTATATGAAAAAAATGGAAACAAAACAACTATAATAGAATCTAAAAACACTACAAGACATGTTCGACTACAAGGTACTCAAAACCAACAGCTACTCCAATGATGGAATAGATAAACTCAAACCCTCTCAACATCATAATCCCATATCAGCTAACATGAACCTTGCTGCCTCACTATAGAGCCTTGTATTTACCTAAACTGGATGAAAAATAAAGGTATACACACAATTGGAGCAGTGCATAGGGTGTGACCTAAGAGGCTGAGTACGATCCCACCAAGGTGTTCCATAACAAGTCTTCTAATAACAAATCAATGATTCTTATTTTTAAAATAAAACATTATATGATAAGTAGTAATGAGTTTTATAGAAAACATTGTAAATACCTTTCTTTTCCAAAGTTTTAAACAAAATAAGGTATATAATATTCCAAAGCATATTTCCATATAATTTTTCCCCAGCATCAACATGAATATCAAGGATAACTCAAAAATCCAGGAAGTATAAACCAGAAGCATATGAATCACACCACCAATGAATACTACAGGTCTAAGGAGCAGACTACTCGTACCAAAATAATCAAGTACACAAAATTTATCCTTGAACAACAATCCTAGGAAGTAGAGGAATACCCTGTGAGTAAAACCCCAAAAATGTCAATATCCATCCCCCAGACCAATAGGACTAGGAAATACTAGAAATCCACAAGACAACCTCCTTTATAATAATAATGCAATGGACAATGGTCTCATGCTAATCCTTCCAACTAAGTACCCAGGGTAACCCGATTTCTCTTTGTCACAATCCCATTTCAATGTCTTGAAAACCATTCAAATCCATTTATAATCCATTTATCAAAATCCAGGTAATTTTTTTTTCATTCAAAACCATTTTTTTAATAGAGACAATAATCCCACAAATTCCATTATAAAATTATAAAGGAACATTCAAAGAAAAATAATAAGGTTCATTATCATAGAATAGAGACAAAACCACCAACCATAATGTTTGGTTCACATACGCTAGTAGAAGAATCCAAAACCAAGAAAAAAACTAAATCGCAAAAACATAAACCCTAGGATCCAATCCATTAAATTATTGATTCAATCATAATCACAAATTTTTGGTTGAAGAGAGGAAATCCATATACCTCAAAGATTGATTCCCACCACACCACATCCAACGAAGGAGAAATATACTCCAGAATGAGATCTCACAAATTATCTTGAAAAAGACAGCAAGAAACATCCATATTGTATTAGTGGGTCCTATAAGAGAAGGCTTGGGAACTATTGTGATCAATATCAAGGAATAATCTGAGAGAATGTAGAAATAGAGAAACAGACTATAGAAACAACGATGAACCTGAGCTGATCAGATCAGTCTAAAATGTAAGAAACCCATGAGAAACACCTATATAGTGTCTAGGGTTAAGAGACACAGTGTTTGGAGATAAAAGGACCAACCAAAACCCAAGAACATATGACTTTAAACAGTGCGTGGTATGGGTAATGACATGTACCCCTTGGTTATGACATGAAGGCAATGATGTATAAGTTATACAGAAAAACCTATCACCTTGGATTAAGAACTGATAATTTTCACCCTACATGACGTGTATACATCATTCAACATGTCTGAAAGCGCACAACATGACCCCCGCTATCCCGACATGGTCTCCCAGGCCACGACATTCAACTAACACCAAGTACATGACATATATTTCAAGTACATGGCATAAAATTGTTCTTCAGTCCACATTAATCCTAGAGAAATCACATAAATGGATTTTGGAACTAGAAGGGAATATAGAATGTGGTAAAACTAACCTCATCAAGTTAGCATGATGTTACAAACTCCCCAACATAAAGACTTTTGGTCCCCAGGAAGTCATTTGGATGATGTATCATCTTTAAAGAGATGTGGTCACTACTCCATCATCAATGAGTCACATTCCGAAGGCTCATGATAATTTGAACCTTGATTCCATAGAACATAAACCAATTGAATCGACTTCTCACAGAAGAAATTCCTCTAAGAGTCAAAAGTCCCAACTGGTCTCTATAAAACAGTAGAATCTGGCTCTAACTCAATGACTTCCCATCTTATATTATTATAGGGTTTGTGGAGATACTTCTTGAGATTAGATATGTAGAAAACATCATGAATTTTTGTTAGGTGAACCAGAAGAGCTAACTGGTATGAAAATTTCCTAAATACTATAGTCTTATAAAATTGTCCAACATATATCAGGGTCAAATTTCCCTATTTTCCTTTTCGACAGTGACCCAACCAAATAGATAAATTCAAGAAATACCAATCAATAATGGAAGAAACCAATGGACAATGCCACCGATCTGTATAGGATTTCATTCAACTATGGGATGTATCCAGACATCATCGCACTTCCCAAATCATTGTTGATGTCCCCATAACCATACTTGGTCCAACCAAAGATACATCTCCAACCTCTTCCCATCAAAGTGGTGATCTACATGGGAAACCATACAACACATCAAAAGGAGCCATTTTGATTGACGACTACTAACTATAGTTGTAAAAAAAATCATAACCAGACCCAGATAGCAATACCACAATCCACTAAAATCAATGACACAAGAGAAAATCATATCCCCTAAGATCCTAATTACACACTCTATTTGTCCATCAACATGTGGATGGTAAGGTGTACTCAAGTTGACATTAGTCCCCATTGCCTCTTGAAGACTCCACTATAGCCTTGAGGTAAACCTGGGATACCTATCTAAAACAACAGTCGAAGGACTCTTGAGTAACCTCACTATCTTGTGCACATATAGCTTACCCAAATCCTCAACTTTAGTGGTGACATTGATTAGAATGAAATGAGCATATATAGTCCACCAATCAACAAAAACCCAAATAGCTTTTTTTACCTTGGGGAGTTTATGGAAACCCAACAACATAATACATAGAGACCTCATCCCACATCCAAACTAGCATTGAAAGAGTATGAAATATATAGAAGGTTTCATGTTCTCTTTCCTTATCCATTTGCATGTGTAACAACGAGACACAAAATTTGTAATGTCATACTTCATAACCATCCACCCTAGCTTTATTATGATTTCATAAAACATCTTTATAGAACATGGATGAATGTCCCATGAAGAGATATGACAATAAAACAAGACTGATCATCTCACAAATGTTGGGACAACAACTGTCTTTCTAAAGTGAAGTATTCCATCTGTAGAAAGAGAAAACCAGGAACTATCTCCCCAACATAAAGGTTTTATTGAATCATCTAAAACTAATCATCCTACTGCAGACATTGAATAATGGACTCTAGGAGAGGTGATGACGACTAAACACTAGTCTAAACAATCCCTGATACATCCTCTAGAGCATTCAAGTGCACCTAAGCAAAAATATGCATAAGATTCCACTCCTCCATTGATTCTAGAATAGCCTGTGATGGTAACATCCTTCTTAAAGCTCTTGAAATAATATTCCATTTCCTCAGGTTATACGATATTTCAAAGTCATATGTATGAAGGTATTCTACCCATCACATATTTCTGAGATTTATGTACTTTTGGGAATAGATATAGCTCATACTCTTAGGATTAGATAATACTGTGAACTTCTACCCAATGAGATAGTGCTGACAATAATTATGCGCATGACTCATCACTGTAATCTCTAAATCATCAGTGGGGTAGTTCATCTCATGTAGGAAGAGTTGATGAGAACTGTAAGATACTAAATGATCATCCATATATATTACACATCCAAAACCAGCACTAGATGCATCACAAAACACAATGTACCACTTGCCAAGATCATGTATGATTAGAACATGTGCCGATGTTTGAAGTGGTTTCATATCATCGGAGGAAGACTGAGACTTCTCATCCCATGAGAATTTCACAGCTTTCTTAGTATGAGTAGTCAACGGAGATGCCATATTAGAGAAATAGATGATGAACTATTGGTTGTATCCAGCAAGACCAAGGATGCTTCGTATCTCAAAGACATTATGTGGTTTATTCAAGGACAAATTAGAATTTACCATCAATTGATAAACTGATAATACATGATCAAAAATTGTATATCCTATGAAATTCATTTCGCGAATCCAAAAATCGATTTTGAATTCTTTCTTTAAAGACGGTGCATTATCATAATTTCAAGAACCAAACATAGATTGTTCTCATGATAATTCCCAGACATTGAATAATCCAGAATATCATCCACAAACACAACCACAAATGTGTAAACATATTGGTGGAATATCTGATTCACAAATCCATAAAAATTATAGGATACTTAGTCAGATTGAAAGGAATAATTAGATATTCATAATGGAAATTCATTCTACGTAAGGCCATCATTGGTATATTTGACTCTCGAACTCTAAGCTGATGATAACCCAATCAATGATTGATTGTTGAAAACCAATTTTCTTCCTTCAATTGATCAAAAAAATCAAACACACAAGGAAAAGGATGTTATTTCCTAACCTTTAACCAACTTAACATCCGATAGTCCACACATAATCGAATTGAACTGTCTGATTTCATGGAAAAGAGTGCATGAGATTCCCCAGGAGAAACATTACGGTGAAAAAATCCCTTATATAATAGGTCATACAACTAAATCTCGATTTCTCTCAACTCTACTGGTTCCTTATTGCAAGAGGGAATGGATATAGGATGTGTAACTCGTACCAAGTCAATCAAGAACTCTACCTATATCACTATAAGAAGACCAAAGAATCCATCTAGGAAAACACCAGGAATGTCTCGATCAAAAATAAGAAGATCTTCAATAGAAGAAATGTAATTGTTCTCAAAGGTAATAGAAACCAACAAAATATAGAGCTTTGGGTGTGACCGTCCTAGATGACCTGACCTTAGGACCAACTCTCCTTGAAACACACGAGTTCTCCCCTCAGCAGTAAGAAACAAAACATGTTGATGATATCAATTAACCTAAGTTTGATGAGAAAAAATCCAGTCTATACAGATGATGACGTCAATCAAATCTAGAAAATGACTAAGAAAATCCTAGTCCATATATATGTCAGCTATTTTGAATGAATAAGTAGGCAACCAGAACCCCTACTCTTTCCCCTTGCCAAGATGTGTTGCAAACTCGATCGTAAAGTGAATAAGTTTTGATGGATGTTTAATCATATAGAAAAAGTGTAGATATAAACAAGTGGTAGGCACTAGTATCTAACAAAGTAGTAGCTTCTAATGTTTCAATACGGAGCATTCCTATCACTATTTCAAGACCTGTATCAACTTCAATTAGACACTCATCTACTGTGTCTAAATGTTTCACTCTTGAGGCCTATAGATGTAGTCCTATAGTCATTTATGCATTTGACAGCACCGCAGTTTCCTTTGGAGTTTAAAAACACTAACAATAACGACACATATTCATCTCCTAACCGAAATTTTAAAGATGACCAACACGTCCACAACTATTTCACATCTTTGTCAGCATTGGAAAATAACATCTATTGTGACACCGCTTTCCACACTGTTAGCATGTCCAAGGAACACTTCCAGCTATAAATAATGGTGTAGAGGAGGATTTTTTCTAATACCCACCTCCCCCAATTCTATAATGGTCCTTCCACTTCCCCTTTTTACCATGTATGCCACTGAAGATATCTCCAGTTGGAAGAGAAGATACAGTAGCACCAACCTTGCCTACCTTGTAAATCTCTGCCATCATTTCACTGTCCACTATCTACCTATAGGTAGAAATCATCAATATGTACACATGTAATGTAAATTCTATTTGAAAACACTATAGGTTCTTCTGTGCCTTCAACTGGTCATTATTTACCACATATATATAAAAAAGGAAATTCATAGAAAAATGGTTGGTGTATGCTGAAACCAAACTCTCTCACTATTGAAATGATAAGAACTCCAAAGATTTTTCCATCATTAGATACTCTGGAAAAAAATTATGAAATAACCAGGTTTTGAAACCCTTCCAATACAAGCCCACATGTGTGTCTTCCTAGACCACAGAGTCCCACTAATTCTTGCGGGAACCCTCAAGTATGAACACTACACACTTCACCATGATATTCTTTGTTGTCTCCGAGAAGTAGAATATTTGATAGATCATGTCCATCCAATCCTCCATCTCATGAGGTTAAATCATCTATTTAATGGAAGGTGGCTTCTCAAGCAAGAACACATGTGATTGATCAATTTCTCCTCTAGATCATGGTTATTACTCCGACACTCTGTTATGAACTTATGGAATTTCTTGATCAATGTCATGATCAACTTGAATGATAGTCTCGATGAGATTCTGATCCTTGGGTTTATTTTCGTGAGAAAGATTAGCTACAACATCATGATAAACCTATGGAATACGTGTCTGAGGCATACTATTGCACACTGAAATAGATGAAAGATTAAGCATAAAACAAATAACAGTTAAAACTAAAAAACCTTAAATAAAAAAATGTGGTTTTAAAGGAAAAAAATATACACTAGAGACACATATCCCAACATAACATGTTATCATGAGTCTTTTTATTACAAGAGATGGACATGAAGAAATCATAATATACCTACCATGTCTTGACAATCCTATCTCAAGGTGAACTAACAAACCACTAAATGATTCTTGAGGGAAAACCTATAATCAAATACCAAACATTAATGAAGCAACACATGTTACCCTCAAACCCCACACTTGACTTGATCAATTATATTATCGATGGGTATTCCTCATCCCCACAGTATGGCGACAAGAACCCAGGAATCCAATGGAAGAACTAAGGGAATGATTTCACCCAACCTGAACAACCACATGGAATACATATACATCTAATGAAAGGAACAATGGAAGACTAACAAAATATATATGCCATACATCTAAGAAAATATCATAATAAAAAATATATAATAGAAGGTAAAAAATCTAAAAGACAAGTCAAACTACAAGGGAATCATATGAAATAGCTACACCAACAATGGCATGGACATACTATAACCATTTCACCATCATCTGTCAATCCCAGCTGACACAAACCTCGCTGCCTCACAGTAGTGCCTTGCCTTTCCCCGCACTGGAAGACAAATAAAAGTCTACACACCACCAAAACAGTGTGCATGGTTTGAGATAACATGATCAATAGAATCCCATCTAGGTGTTCTATAACATGTCTTTGTATAAAAAATCTGGTATGCTCATTTTAAAAAAATACACATCCATATAACCAGTAAGATGTTTTATAGAAAATATTATAAATACCTACATTTCCACAGTTCTAAACACAATTAGGTTTATCATTTTACAAATCATATCTCCATTTCATTTTTCACAGGAATTAACATTCATATCAAGTTAAACATAGAAATACTAGTAGTATAAATTAGAATCACATGTTTCAAAACACTACGGAATACTACACGTCTAGGCAGCATACTACTCGTACCAAAATAATCATGTGAAAAAACTGATCTTAGAAAAAGGAGCCTGGGAAGTAGAGGAATGCCTTGTGATTAAACACACAAAAATGTCAATATTGGTCCCTAGGATAAATATTCCTAGAAAATATAGGAAATACCCAAGACAACCCTCCTTGGTAATCACAATGAAATGGACGATGGCCTCCAGCTAAAACTTTCACCTAAGTACCTAAAGTAACCTAGGTTCCCTTTTTCACAAACCTATTTAAGCTTCTTGAAAACCATTCCAAACCACTTATAATATATTTATCAATATCCATCAAAACCCATTTTTCTTTCAAACACATTTTTTCAACCCAGATAACCTTTATTCCTTTTTCATAAATCATTTTAAAGGGAAATTTGCAATGAAAAAAAGAAGTTTCATTATCATAGTCTAGAGTCAGAACAACCTACCTCAATGTTCGGGTCCATATGCTCACAAAAGAATCTAAAACCAAAAATGAAACCCATAATCACTAATAGAGAATCTAGGATTCAATCCATGGGAAGATAAATTCCAACATAAACACAAAAAGTTGGTATAAGAGGGGGAAACCCCATACTTCAAAGAAGGATGCCCACCACACCACAACCAACGAAGGAAAGTGACACCAAGAACAAAATCTCACAATAGATCTAATAGAACATGACATGAAACATACAACATGGATAATAATATTTAATAATGCAAGGCTATGAAAATATAATGATCAATTGGATGAAATAATCAGAGAGGAAACTAACATAAAGAGATGAACCATTGAAACAATGATGAATTAGCATTGATTAGATCGATCCAAAAGATGAGATGAATCTCCAAAACACATAGGGAGAGTCTAGGGTTGAGAGACATAATGATTGGAGAGAAAAGGAACCACCAAAACTGCAAAAGGCATGCCTATAAAATGGGAAAGGTCTAGGTCATGATGTTTAGCCCTTGGTCATGACGTGAAGGCCATGATGGATATGTTACGTTGAGAATCCTATTGCCACATATTAAAAACCAACAGTTTTAAACTACACAATATGTACCTATCATTAATGATGTTTAGAAGCTCACAACCTGGCCTCCAACTTCAAGAAATGGTCTCCTAGGCCACGACATGCAACCAACACCATGTACACGACGTGTACATCCTATACAAGGCGTGTACCTATTCTGCAGTATGCATTAAAACCAAAAATCACATAAAAGTATTTTAAAATTAGAAGGGAACTTAGAATGAGGTAAAACTAACCCGATCAAGGTAACATGTTGTTACAATAAGAGCTCCCATAAAATTACTCAACCAACACCATTTGGATCAATTCTCGATAGATATTGTTGGAATAAAATTATATAAGTGTAGATGTTTGTACCATAATACACTATGGATAGAATCATATTCTCATATAAAAACATCAATAATCTAGATGAATCTTCGTGTACGGGCATCCATATATAGGTGATAGAAATCCATTACTTCAATAGGGTACCCATCACAATTTTAAATCCACACAAAAAATAGGATGTAATGAGATGTTCATTATCTTAAAAGACAGTCTTTTAAAAACCATGATATATTACAACCACATGTATGTACAAATCCCCAAGATACCCTATATTTTACAACACCTTAATTAGAATAAAGTGAAAATATTTCATAAGTAAATTTATAATAACCCATATCACACCCACGCCACATGGAGTCCAAAGTTGCCATATCAAAACAAAATTCCGGATCAAAACCCATTTAGAACATTAAATGGTCAATGTTTTCAATAACAATATTGGTCTTTAATGTTCAAAATTAAATTTTAGAGATTTTAATCACTGTGATACAAATCCAAAAATCAATCACATCATCCTGGACATCCAGTAATGATGATGGAATTAATGTTAAATCTCGGTAGACCAGGGATGAAATAACCAACATGATGAATGTACATGATCCCTTCACTATTTTTAGAAGTCTATAGAATCAACTATTCTTCCAAAAATGGGAAAAAATTTATTAGGAGGCTATGAAATCTCACCAATTTATCCCCAACATAAAATGTCATACATAATTTAAAACACTCGATGTCCTCTACAAATTCATCTAACTAACCATCAGTGATCTTTCCAGAGTAAAAAATTCAATTAGCTATCCATAAAATGTATTTTTATCTAAGTTTATCTCAATGAACAAGCTCATCAATAACCACTATACCCTTGAGTTTGTCACATTCAATGTTGAAAATTTACATTTCCACAAATCTATGCAAAACTTTGCTTTAATAAGGTTTTAATTAATATAAATATCAATAGTCTGATGATACTCTACCAAATGTATAAGTCTCATGTACGTACCCATCAAGCTGAAATTATACTCTTAAATTTTATGGTATGATTACATTTTAATCCACTCCTCAAACAGGTATCGTTTCTATGTTATAAATGAATGTATCCCAACTGCCAATTCAAGATCGTGAGTGTGGTAAATCATATCATGGTGGAATAACTGGTGCGAATAATAAAACACTATCTATCTCCCCTATACTAGAACAAAAATCAAACCCATATTTGAGAAAATATATTACACCTCGTTATAAGTACCCATCTCTTGAAGAATTAATAATTGAGATGATGTCAAAAAAAAGTCGTAACTCCTCAAAAATACTTTGGAACTAGTCACTCCAAAATAAATTTAAACCCATATGGGTCAAATCTTTCATTGAATATTCATGATTTGAGATGTATTAAAAAATGAACCTATAATAACAATCTAACCCAAATAAACTATGGATATCAAACACTTTTCTTAGCTTCCATATGAAATAATTACCTATTAAATTTTTGGATCCACTGAGATGCCATTATCAGAAATTATACGGTAATGAAATTTCAAATCTTATTATGTAACTTTATTTCAGATAGATTCCCATATAGAATATTCTTTCTCGAGATTTCAAGGATGACATTCAAGTGTTTCGTTTAGTCGATCCCAAATATAGAATAATTTTTTATTTAATGATAACCACAATGATATACAATAAATGATTTTTTATTCTATTTATCAATTACACAATGACATTAGGATCATTTTTAGGGACACATGACATAAACATATTCTTGTAATTCTCCTCCCTTATCCAAAATTTCATCTTAGAAATTTCATCCCCCATGACCCTCATATGGTGGTATATTAATCTAAAATCAATTTTCAAAAACTAATGACCAACCATAAGATTATAAAAATGTTAAAAAATCCTAAGAATGTAATATTTGTATTTTATAGTCACCTGGTGATTTTTTTTATTAATAATGAAAAACTGTATACTCCCATACACCTTCCTTGAAAAGTGCACTGGGGACACCCACCATTAAAATTGGTAATAATAACCCCCTTAGCCTCAATTTCATCAAGGTGAGCCTTTAATTTAATTAATTTATTGTGTACCATATGGTATGATGGTAATAAATGGGTTTCATACATAGAATTAATTCTATTGAGAAATGTAATTCCCTCTAGGGTGGTAACCCAAAAAATCATCTCAATGAATTTTAGTATAATCTCACACGAATGATAGAAATGGTTGAATATGATGTTAATTGACAACATCATGAAATAATTATATCAACTATAATGTGGTCAATCAAGCATTATAATAAATGAGATCTGAAATTCCCGATCATGGATCACCCTCACCATGGAATTCATGAGTGATTCCATGAGGATAGGAAAACTATATTAGATGATAATAAAATTAGATTTGATATTTTTTAATCATCATTAAATCCATAACAATAATTATATCAAACATTTCATGGACAATAATAGATAATTCCTAAATGGTTAGAAATTTTGTGGTAATCCCATTGAACATTGTACAGAAAAATCATTTCTTTAAATTCATTCCCAAAGAGATGGAATGAGTAAAAAATGAATGTGCTGAAAATGAAATCCAAATATATATATATATATATAAGCATGATGATATAAAATAGTTAGTTTTACTTATATAATATAAATCCATATTGATAGAAGATGATATGAACATTGTACCACTCTCAGTAGTCGGTCTTACACCTGTCTCCTATGGGTAACCATCCCCTACATACAAATATCTATCCTCGTCCTTACCATTATTATCAACCATATAATGTATCCATGATTGATTTTGGGATACCATCCCTTTTGATGTTTCAATATAAACTAATCTCCCTTGGTGATGGTGGATTCATCTCGACCAACCTAGGTTTTTCCCATATAGAAATTATTAATAAAACCGTATTCCTCACAAGTGTGACATAATATGGATTCATAATAAAAATATGGTTTGATGTGTCTTCTTGTAATACATTGGAAACAAATCAATTTAATAAACCCAGATTTTTGTTTTGAAGACTGGGTTCTAACATTGTTTTTTCCATTATGGTTACCTTTTTTACATGAATATTTCTTCTACTACCTCCCACTGACAATAATCTTCCAAAGAGTCATGTCTTTCCTAATATGTCTTTTTGATCCATAACATCATTTTCCATAATCATCGTGTAGGAGGGAAGGAACAAATGAATAATTATTTATTTAAATCATTCCATTATATCCCTTTCAAATCCATACATCTTGAGATAATCATTGGAATAAAACTCGGATGAAAAGATAACTAACTCAAAATTCATGTAGAATAATATATGATATGAAAATATCCTTACTCTAAAGTAATAAACACCCACGATTTCACTTCCCTAAATATCTTTGGATGGACATGTTGGTCAAAAAATTTCATAAATGTAGTTCATGTTGTATCATCATGCAACTTGGATTTCCTGATATATTACATCCACTTTTTTCTAGGACCATAAATGATCCATATGGTGAAGACAACATTGGAGTCTTCTAATATTTTATGAAACTAGAAAAATCATTGAATCTGCTTGATCCATTCCTATTTATATTATCAAATGCTATCACAACTGAATATTTAATGATGTTTTTAGTGAACTCTAATGCACAATCTGAATTGCATTCCAATTTCTTGTTGTAGTGTGTTTCCATATATTATATCACATAGATGATAACTTTTCTACGAACTAGACCAACATGATGATTATACTATACAAATTTCCTTAAAGACGCCTTTAATGAAATATTGAGTACTATTAATGGAAATTCCATAAACTATAAAACATGTTGATGGAAAAATATAAACATAATTCAATTAATTTTTTAAAATAAATTGAAAACTAAATTATTTTTTAAAATATTAAATGATAACATTGTAAAACCTTGTGATACATCTATTAAATTTATGCTCTACATTAATGGGACTATACAGTCACACTCCTATGATACCTCAAAAGTTAGAACAATCATATCTCAAGTCTATTGTCAACCAAGAGATATAAGAGGATGATAAATAATAAATAGATAAAATTTTCACAAAACATGAGAATGTGATGCCATTTTTTTAAAAAAACCCAGTGTAAACCGAAAAGACAACATGAATTGGCCTTCTATAAGGGTCGAAGCCCATTCTAGATTTCCCTGGGATTGAGAAAAAAACCTATATATCATTTTAAAGAAGATGGTAATGATTGCATTATTATTAGAAATATAATATAAAATAAAAAAATATAATATAATTGGAATACATCATATTTCATTACTATAATCAGAAATGTCACATTCAGCATATAGATAACAAAGACTCATTGGAAAATATGAAGACCATAAAATCATGGAACATAAAAAATGTTTCTGTCACCCCATGATTGTAAGATTAATCTATCCAAATGCACCAATTTTTAACTAGATAATGGTTTACTATCCACTTTTTATTATATAAATTTTACCTATATCATATAAAACCAAGTCTACGAATTCCATATGAAAACATAGTGTATAATCACAAATACCATATTGGGTACTAAGAAATATACATATATATTTTAACCAAATATATCCATTATCTCACTTCTAAAACATATTTATAAATCACATTAAAATAAATTATTTTTCAATTAAAAAACACCATATGGGTATATTTTTTAAAAAATCCACTCCTTTCAAAATCATTCCATAACAAATAAAAGATAATAATAACACATATTACATTTTCAATTTTCTAAATAGATAAATAAAGAGTTTCCAAGAATCAATTTACATGAAAAGAAAAATTAGGAAAATAATTATATCAAAATACCATGCACATTATGTAATATCACGAAACCAATAGGGTAATAAATAACAAAATGGAATACATAACAAAACATCAATGATTCTTAAAGGGAAACAAGATGGTATATGTGCCTAAAAAAGAATGTGAACTGAATTCCCTCAGAAAGGCTCCCCAAAGTCACCATGGCATAAAAGGAACATCCCCTAGTGATATCTAACACAACTAGGTCTAGTCTCTATTTATTTTCCGCATAGCCTTTGGTTTTTCTAGAGGGAAATTATATATATTTTTACATTCTAGATAAAAATACATTTTTAATAAAAGTTTTACAATGGATAATCATTTTCATATCCAATCCTGTAGTTTTATAAAATATTTTATATATTCATACCAATCCTCTCCTATGAATGAAAAACCATTTCCCTTTAAATAAATCATAGAATATTTTTTCCAAACCCATTAAGTAAATAAAATCATATTTTCAATGTAAATTTTTTTTGAAAAGAACTTTTATAACCCCCAATAATTAATTCTTACAGCATCAATAATATTCCTAATTAAGACCAAAGGAAAACATAGAAGAACATATGGAATTCCCATTTATAGACCACATGATACTTCAAAATAAAATGAAAAGAATGAAATAATGTTTCCCCTTTAAGACAAGGGATGTTAAAAAAGCAGATCACATGCTCAAGAACCAATAAACAATGAAAATAATTTCAATTCTTAATGTTACTCCTAGATCCAACAATATAACATCACGAGACATCAAAACAAATATGAATTAAGGGGAAACCGTAATTTAAGGTGTCATATTACCAAATTATGATGAATGAGTGAGAGAATATTTACCCAGAATTAAGAGTCAATACTAGAGAGAGGACATGAGACACAAATTCCACTTGAGATCTCTAGTGTGAGAAAACCCAATTTAGGTTTTAATAATCATATTAATAGTTATTAATAAAATATTTTTGTCCAAAAATATAATTAATCCATTACCAATCCATGTTTATAGTGACATAATGAGCTAGTTATTGTTTCTGATAAAGTATATGGTGGGTGAAGATAGATTTCTTACTCCAATAGTCAGTCCACCGATAAGATCATTCATACCAGAAGTAGGATTACACATTCAAACACTCCACCAAATGACTAGTAGATCCTCTATACATATATGTATTCTTCCATAAAGAACCGACTAGTGGGATACATAACTCAAAAAGATGGTACACCATTTCTACCACCATATATCCAAAAACAAACATCCATCTTAAAAACAACATGTAAATTGAAAAGAAAAAAACATAGAGATCCCCATATGTAGATACACACCACCAGGTGTAAAAAAAAGGTATTATTAAAATATATCCTTAAAGGGGAAGAAAATAATGAATTGAATTTGAATTTTTGGGGAACCATACAATGAATGGTGATAAGATGTGAAAAATACTAATTATACAAATTACATAATCATATAAGTGAGAGAATGTGGCGAAGAGTAGAGTACAACAAAAAATATTACCTACACAATCGTTGAAGAAGAACATGGTGTTGACTAATTGAATTAGATATCCTATAGAAGCTATAGTAGATTAGAAAATGTTTTTGTCATATTATAATTTTAACTATTTCTTTATATGAGTGAAATTTAAAATAAAAAACCAATTCTAAAATATAATAAATCACATTGTAAAAGATCCATATACATAGTATGGTATTGATCCTATGAGGAGAGATACAACATAAAATATATACTATATTATTGTGGTAAATTACTTAAAGTATGAAGTTTCATTATTATTCCCAAATCCCTTGGATTACCCCATATCGACTGATCTATGTTATGTATAATGTGCACCTAATTTATATATATATATATATATATATTTTGTGTGATGGAATATATGTGGGTGATAATAAATGAATAGTTAAATAAAATCATTATAATATTTATAAATATACACCTACTAATTCATGTGTAATGATCATAAATACTATCAGACGTATAATTGAAAATGGATTAAAATAACCAAAGATAATAATAACCTTGATTCTCCACCATCTTAGGGTACCTTATAGTATCTATTTGGAATTATAGAAAAATTTATAGCCTCCGATATAGAATATAATTGAAAATATCCATTTACTAAACCATAAAGCTATTGATTTAATTATTAAATGACATGTTCTAATGGTTATTTCCATATATAATCTATGTATTATAAAATTTATTTTTTAAATACGATGTTTTTTCAAAAAAAAAATTTATGGGTAACATGAATTGTGATTAAAATTTCCTTCACAACCTCTGAATATAATTCTAAAATAATTTAATGATTTTTTTCAAATAAACTAAATCAAAAATCAAGGAAATAAAAAATCATGATGTATGGCCAGATAGTAGTTATAAGAAAAACTAACTATAATACATCTATATAATTTTGTTCCATTTTTTTATAAATATATTGAAATTATGTTTAATGAAATAACTCGAAGGAGAGGGTGAGGCAGTCGAAATAAAAAATGGAATTCAAAGGGATATCAAACAAAAAAATTCAAATGATGAATTTCCTTGAATAATGTCATTAGTTTGGAATGAATAGAGTCAATTAAAGTGAATGTATCATCAATGATACACTATACACCACCATGTTGTGCTTTCAATGTTCATAGACTATTATATAGTAAGGTGAATAGAATATATTACTATGAGGTTATTTTTCTAGATTAATTTCTTTTTGGTTTAAGGTGGAGACTCTTCATGGAAACATTGTTACATAATGGGTTCAAATAATTTATAATTAAAAGGTAATTACACCATATGAATTTATGAGGAAATCATATAGATTTTATTATCACATGATATGGATTCAGTGTTCCTTAGAGGAACTATTGTAGATGTGAGGATCCTTTATTCAGAGACATTAATTAATGTCTATAAATGTGGATTCTCAAATGGTATTATACACTATGATGACCACATATTTTCAAAATGATCACTTGTTTTAAGAATCCAATTCATATAATCATATATCTCTACATTTTAAAATTGAAGGATATTAGAGGAACATTATCTCTATTTGAGATACCATTCCAATATTGAAAAATGGTGAATTTTCTATTTAATATCCAAATTAATATAAATTATATCACCAAAAAATTATGCTAATAATGAAAGATGTAAGAGTAATTACACACACTATATGTGATCCTCCCTGATAAAAAACTCAGAGGATACTTTATGAGGTACCATATATAATGTCCCTTTTTAAAAAATTTCTATAATGTCCAATTATGGGATCTTAAAATGTGACATTCCTCTAAGAGGGATCACCTATGACCATTTTCTCAAGGGTTCATAACAGAGATCCCATCTGTGTTCTACATTGACGACTCAACTATGAGCCTTGTTGATGAGCCACCAAAACAAAACTCAAATTGGAAAAAATTGCTCACAATATCTGGTTAGTTATTTTTGGGGTAATTAATTTGTTGAAAAATACATATGACCCTAAATCAATGTGGTTGTTAATACCGAAGAATATGTATAAGGTGGAACATTTTCCTGGTGTTTTCTAAACAATTTATCCTCAAAATGGGGAGTTTTTTTAGAAAATGAAGGATTCAATCATAGATGTCGTGCTATGAATACAATCAATGATATACATAAAACCACGAAGGAAAATTGGAAAATGAATTTTCTATAAAGGAGTTCATAGACCACAATTTTGGGTTGCGAAACATTGAGTTTTTAGAAAACAATAGAGGTTTGTGGAAGTGTGATAAGAGTGATGTGTTATGGACTATGGATTAATTTTTCCTATTATAGAGGGGTTATTTATTACAGATACCACAAAGAAAGTCCATAGAGAGATTATTATTTTTTGGATGAGGGTCATCCATCTAAGTCTCACCATTTTCAGATTGAGGTTATGATTATGGCATCCGCAAATGTACTTTTCTTATGTGGAATACATCAGCCAATGCAAAAGTTAAGGGCTTTAAGTGGACCATAGAGCATAGTTCAAAATAAAGGTTATACAGTATCAAAGTTTCAAAGAAATATGATGAGAATGTTTTTAGGATATATTTTCCTATATAAATAAACATAATATGATTTCATGAAGAGATACAATTTTATTCAAAAAAATCATCACTCTTAGAAGAATTCATTGAAGTATGAAGTAGTTCACGAGGGATAATTCCGTAATGGGAAATTGTTTATGAAGAGAGATTAAATGAAAGGTTATTTAGTTCATGGGAGCATGTCATGAAATGGTTTTCTATGGATCTGAGAGTCCATGGAGCATTATTTATACACTAACTAAAATATAGTAATCATAAGAGTAAATGGTCTATAGAAGAAGAGGTGGTCTATAGATGTAGGGATGGTCCACGAAAGAAGGGGAAATATATATAATAAGGTGTTCTTCATGAAGAACTAACAACACAGATCAAAAAAAAGTTTGAATAGGATTTTAAAGAAGTTCCTTGAAGACTAAAGGACATTTTCAAAGATAGTAAAACATTTCGCAAATGTAATTTCTGAAAACTATTTGTACGCAAAAAAGTGGATTTCTTCTACAAGGGAAAATAGAACATCAACAAATCATCTACCAAAAATTGTGAATGAATTAATTTTATGAAAATAAAGGTACCTAAAAGTACATAAAATATGTTTCAATCCCTTCTAGAGTTGTAGGAAATTGAAGATGAAGATGGTGATCATTTCCACCAGTAGTGATAAAAAGAAAGATAAATTACAAGAAACTATTGGTAAAAGAATTGAGATGACCCTAAATAATTTAATGGAAGTGATCATGGGAAAAGAAGTTATCTATCCTATACAATATAATTTGGAAGTGATCATTTCTGGATTTTGTACATTGGAACATTGTCCTTGTATGCTCCCAAGATTTAACATTGTGACAGTGCACCAAGAATAAATCTATACTTCGTTGTGTCTTCATTCATTATTTACTTTCAATGCTACATTATTAGATAATGATAAAAATGATAAGATAAATATAAACACCAAATGGAAACAAATGGTACCCTTATATTAAATAGGTCATGATGCAGTGGGGTAGGAAGAATTTCTGAAAAACTATCCACACCATGAATCGACCACACTTTGAAGGCATCTAGACCACTTTTGGTCCTTACAACCACCTTCATGAATGGTTGACCACAGACCTACATTATTAGATCTTATTGAGGGCCCCATACACAATTAACCTCCATGAGGGGTTTTTCTGTGAGTTTATATTATAGTAGACTATTCCCAAGATTCCATCCTAGAGGTTTGATTGTGAGACTCTTATTCATGATACATTTAACACCAAGCCCTCTGTTATTAATACCCCCTTTTCATAGTACATCTTCTATTATAAAATGGATCCCTTCATGTATTCCCATATACCTCTTCCAAATTTAATTATATCCAAGTACATTTTCCTATTTTAAAAACTTCAAAGAGAATAATAATTATGGGAAATTGTGACTTCGATGAATCATTTCATTCAATAAAGACATCTAACTGGGCCAGTTCAACATAGATAACTAATGGCCCTTATTTATAAAGGTTTAGATCCCTAAAAATAATTCTCTCTAACATGTTCCTTCTCTTTAGGAACCAAATCGACCAAGGATAACATGGTGAAATTCATATGAGGGTTTAAATCTGGGAACCTTATTAGGTGTAATCCCCTAACACCTATCCAAATAATTTATATTTTTAGTTAGTATAAACATCAATCTCATTCAATTCATCAGTATCTATGATATAGAAACACGCATCCAGGTTTCATTCATGTATTCCCCAAAAATTTCTATGTTGTATACAAAATATGCATTAGAAACCATGAATATTTGGGCCCCAAAAATTTCATATATGTTCTTACTTCTATGTATAATCCCCAAAACATAAACTTATGGGCCTCTGATTATGTAAAATCCCAAAACATTCATATAGGTCCTCCTCAAACATTGTTTTTTTTTGTTAAAAAAATACAGTCATGAATGTATACACATGGACCCCCATGCATACGTCCCAATAAATCATTTTTTAACCATTAACAAGGCATGGATCATTATCTCATGTCATTAAATAGTATAGTATGGTCGTATCTCATGACCTTATATTATGTACTGAAAAAATGTGATTTTTGATTTATATTATATGGATACATATGATACCTCCTCATGGTTTAATCTCGATGTCACCACATTGTTCTTCAATGTAAGACCTTAAAAATTAACATGACTTGGTTATGGAAAAAATACCCTTAATTTCACCATACTAATATCTTTTATACGAACATAAAAGGTATGGAGTGTCCCATTAAGTGGAATTGAACAATTTTGGCCGGATTTCATTCATATGGATATGTATAGTTCCCCTCTTATGGCCTTGAACATAATACTAGAGAAACCTACCACCTCTTGGGATAGTGATAAATATATGAGTTCCCAATTATGCTGCATTGAACTCGATCACCTGAAACTGATAAAAGAAATATATAGAACCTATAAAATATATATATGGTTCAATAAATTTATAGTTTTTTGTCATTTTAATTAGACTAGTCAAAAATTTATTTATAAATATCTTATATATATAACAACACAAATTTCCAATTAACACTATTAAAAAAATCATATAATAAAATATATATTTCAAATATAAATAAATTTAGGTATTTTAAATATTATAACCCAAACATTTGTACATATATTTACTATATATTTTTTCTATTGAATATTACACTATAAAATTTTAAGTCATATATAATGGAATGTTATTTATTAACATCAAATTATAATATAAATTTTATTTTATTTTTAAATCACTATATATATATATATAATTAAATTAAACATGGAAATTGTATCGTTGGTAATTATTTATTTATAATCTAATTGTAATCAATGTACGATATTTGTTTCCATACTATTAGAATTATATCATATAACTAATTATTTTTTTGAAATAAATATTTTGGTGAAACATATGATGTGTTATTAAATATCATTTTTATCCCAAAACAACAATTTAAAATGTATTTTAGATTTTTTATTAGTCATATATTTTTTAAATCATTTTATCATTTCTTATGTACATGTTATATATGACATAGAAAAAATATCTTTTAACTTTTTGTAACATGTTTTATAATAAAATATATTTATCAAATGTTCCTAAAATTTATTTTAAAACTTAATTAATCTTATGTATAATATATTATTATCAAGCAACTGTTATGAAATAGTGATAATGTAGGTTTTAAAAAATCAAAATGTCCATTGACAGACAATTTCAATCATAGTGTGAAATGTATGCTGCACTAAAATTATTTTATCAATTAAATAACTAAAATCAATATTCAATATAATTAGAAGAATAATATTATAACATGATATTTTTTTAAACTATAATTAAATAATTTATAGGAATATAATAACTATGAAATTATAATATATATAGTTAAAATCAGTCCTATCAAAAGAATAAATTTTTATTATAATGAAATTGTATTCTATATATTATATAATTATATGTAAAATATAAATTCAAAAAGTTATTGTAATTTATAATTATAAAAGAATATTTTTGGAATGATCATGTCAAAATCAAATTGGTATTTTATTTTTTACATTTTTCTAAAGAAGATATCTTTTTTGGTGAATAGGAATATTGAAAATTTTTATTAATACAACAACATTTATGACATGATCATGATGTAAACATATATTAAAATTTTATAAATGATTTTTCCTGAAAAATATTTTAAAGGATTTGAATATTATATTTTTAAATATTAAGTTGAATTTAAGATTATATTTTTTAAAATATTGAAAAATGATTATATTTTATCATAATAAACAAATATACTTTATTCAATGAATTTAATTATGTGTATGGAAGGAGACATTAAGATTTTTCATTTTATAAATGTCAAATGACACTCAATTATTTAATAGTATAAAAATAAATTTATTTTTTTATAATTCTATTCAAAATCATCAGCCAAAATATGAATTTTTATCATTGAAAATATATTTTTCTAAAATATATCTTTAGTATATTTTCTAAATTTAGGTTGAATTTAATTTATTTCAAAGTTATAAATTTAATTCATTAAAATGGCTTTAATATGTGAACTATTCATTTTCAAATCATTTTAAAAAATGGGAATTTATTTTAAGTCATGAAATTTGCTACTGAGGTTAGAAATTGATTACCATATATTCACATCCACATGTAAGTGTAAAATTTTATATAGAAATATATTATTATGTTTTACTATTTTTTTATTTGATTTTTGAGGATTTGAAGTATTAATTTTTTATGAAATTAATATTCTATTAAAATATTCTTCAGGGGTTTGGTTAACTATATGGTTGACCCATATGAAGGGGTTGTACAATGCATAATTCATTACTCATGGTTTAATAAAAATCAAATGACAATGCTTACATGTTTTCAAATGAACATTATGTTTTATTCATAGTTAATGTGAATTCTCTGACCACAAATGATTTATTAGATAAGGAAATTATGGGAAGAATGATGCTCTTGAAAATGGATTGACAGTTTAGTCAAGGTGTCAGAAATTATGAATTCCATCACCATGAAATCAAATATTTTTTCGATGTGATCCATTTATTTTTATTTCTATCCACTGATATATTATTGTCTCATTTTTATTTATATTGAAAATTTTAATGATTACTTATTCAATCCATAATAGTTATTCCATGTCAATGCAATGATTTCTTTAGTTATATATTTTCTCTTAATGATAATTTCATCTCACCCCTAATTATGTTTTTGTTTCCTATTGTTATTATGAAATATAGTAAGAATGAAATTTCTAAAGGGATACTTATGTTGAATTTTTTTAGATATATTTAATAATTACTATAGACTAACTATTTTGTTAATTCATTGGGAAAATAACCATTACATTATACGAAATTATCATTATTACTATGTAATATTTTCTAAATTATTAGTTCCATAAACCTAATATTTTGTTGGAATGTATACAATTGAATATTTTATTTTTTCTATGTCATTATATGATAGGTTTGTACCAAAATAATTTTTTGGTATTTAAGATTATATATAAATTATTTTAGCAACACATAATATCTAGATGTGGGGGGTCAATCTTTCATAATTGGAATTAAGTAATGTTTTATATAAATTTGGAGAGTAGGATTATTTTTTGACGATAAATCAGTATTTATAAATTTCCTTACTGAGTGATGAGGAATGGTTGATAATAATTTAAATGGATTATGTAATGCTTAAGGATAGTTAATTTAATATTAAATATTTTATGCAGTGGTATAATAGATAATTAGAGACAACCGTACAGATATATCTACGATATAGATGAACAAATTGGATAAAATCCTAATGTATTTTCAATAAAGAGATTGATTTGTTCACCAAGAAATTGAATGGATATTTTAAAAATACAAGTTGATGTAGGCACCATTTAAGATGTAAGTATGTGAAATAATCTATAAAATGGAATACTGGTTGTTAACTCGATCATAAAATGGTGATAAATAATGTTATCAATCTACACATTGAGATAAAAACTTCTGAAGGAAATTCTATAGTTAATCATATCAATTTTACAAAAAGGTTAGAACAATTGGATTATGATATTAACAAATAATTATATTCATTATAATATAAAAATCACAATGGATAACTAATGAATGAACCAAGAGTGTCATAGATTGACCCAAAAGTATCATTTGTCAAAAACATTGGTGTATTAGGGTAAGAAAACATCACTTTGATGTTTTGTTATTCATATTTTATTTGAATATTATCGATTTTTATTTATTTATTTAGTTAAAATTGGATAAAAAAGTGAAATTAAGAAAATAATGTAGCTAAATGAAAATATATTTTACAACATAATAATGGATTATATATAAATGGTTGAGAATATTAGTTAATTAATATTATAGTGACAAATTTGGGTTTTTTAATCGTACCATTGGATTTGAGGTAGATATCACAATAGAAGTTTTATATTGATAATGTTATATATTAATATTTTTGTGATATATATATCACAAATTTATTCTGGTATATTATATTAATAATTTGGTTTATGTGTAACACCTTTAAATTTATTGAAATATAATTATTTTAAAATTAATTTATTTCCATTGATTGCTTTAATTGCATGCAAGAATTAGTTTAAAGAAACCATGATATAATATTAATGTGAACATATTTAATGCGATAGTAATTTGATAGCCATTTTATTGGAGGGTATGGATTGGAATAAAAACTTATCAAAACACTATGTTTTACAAATGAATAAAATGAATTCATTAGTTTTAATATAATTATAATTGAAAAAAAACCAAATAAAAATTTATGACATGGTTTTTATAAAAAAAATTTATTATACATGTAATGTATATTTAATTTTAGATAGTAATTTGACCACTACTGGTGAATTATTTTAATGAAAATTAATATTTAATAAAAATTTCCAAATTAATACGACAATTTTATATGCATGAAAAAATAATTAATCCACTGTAATGCTAAAAAATTTCTTATTTTTTCTAAAAACATTTGTCATCCCATGTTCTCCTTTATTTTTGAAATTAATTTTTACCATTCCTTGAAAATTTATTTAAAAAAATCCATTTTTAAAATTAAATTTTTACTAAATCATAGACTTCATTTTTTAGAATTTTTTGAAAATTTTAATTTGTTTATAAGTAGTTAGAAGTAAAAAATTTTATTAAAAATTTTATTTTTATTTAATGTATCTAAAAAGGTAAATTTTGTTTTAATGTTTTTATATATGTAAAATTAATTTCATTGTATTTTTAATAATACTTTTTATTCAAATGGAAAATATTTTTTAAAAAAAATTTATATACAAATATTTTATAATTAAGAAATAAATTTTTAAATAATTTTTAACCCATTTATGGGTTTAATATTAAATTAAATTATAAAAATTACATATTTGAATTTTATAAAATGGATTTCATATTATATAATTATAATAATTAAAATTACAAAATATGGGTATCAATTTTTTTTTATCAAAATGAATAGTAATATTTTTAAAAAATTATTATCGTGATAAATGATAAAACAGATTCATCGGGCTGTCAAACTATTAAGATAATATTTTAAATGTCCCAAAAAACAAGTCCAATTTATATTTAATGCTTATATTTGTAATTTATACAAAAAATGATTCTATTATGTCAATTTAGGAGCCACTAGTTCAGGAATGATAGTTGTCATTATTTTTATTCTTAATAAAATTATATTTTTGGCACTCACCTCAATTTTAAAAGTGAACCACCTCTCATATCATCATCATGAAAATTTCTTATGAAAATATATACATAAATACCTTTTTTACATCCCTTTCTATGATCTTTAGTCCTTTTTAATGTAATACCATCCTAGGAAATCATTAGCTATAATCCTAAAGTGGTTTCCCGAAGAAGATGTACAGTTCTTAACAGTGTGTTTTCATTTAATATTGTTTTTGCCTAAATAAAATCATATTAAAAATGATGAAATATTAAACATAATATATTCAATATACTGATATGTTATTATATTTTTGTAATAACTTATATCGGTCTCTACTTCCATCAATTGGTAACCAAAATCACTGATCTTGTGTATTGGGAACTACCATCTCGTGAACCAATGTAATTCATTTTTCCAAAACTTCCACACACATATGGGTATAATGATAGAATTAAGGTATAAATATGATAATAAAAGGATTCATTATCTATATATAATTATTATATCACATCCACATTCTTAACAGACAATCCGTTGGGAAATGATAACACTTCTCGTGTGTATATGTGGACTACCTCCTCCACAAAGCAGTCTAATATGTTTTCCATTTAAAATTTACATTGATTGTAAACAATAATAATTTAATGAATATAAATGTTTTATACTTTATAATAATGGGTTTATTTAATTTAATTATTATTACCTTTCTTTTATTCAATTCGTATAAAAATGGAAATAGTTTTTATTCATACATACAAACTACCATCTCTATGAACTGTGTAATTCATTTTTCAATTTATAACTTTTATGGATTACTCTAAATATTTATATACTAAGTATATATGATATTCATATTTCAATCAATATAATTAATATTATGTGACCATGATTATTGTTCAATGGCCAAAACAAAAAAAACAAGTAATACATGAAAAAACGAAGTTGATTTCAACAAGAATTGTTATTTAAATAATTATTTTTTATTAAATGGATGATAAGAAGTTATATTTAAATCATATATGGTGTTAAATATTGGAATATGGTTTTATAATTTATTTATAATGAACAATATTTATTATAATGGATTTTTGAAAATGTAGTACCCCTGGTTTCTAGAATGTAACACTTAGTTGATGCTTTTAATGGTTTTAAAGTAAAGGGCGATGAATGGGAGAGTCAAGAGATCATTGAATGATGTTTTGAAGAAAAGGGGATGTCACACGGATGGTGCACAGTTTGTCTAAACTGTGCGGTAAAACCGTGCATAGTTGGTCTTCGTGGCAGTGGCTTCCACATGGGTAGCACACAGTTTGTCTAACTGTGTGGCCAAACCGTGCGTGGAGGATTTGTCGAGGCAGTGGCTAAAGCATGGTTAGCATAGGGTTTGTGTAATTGTGCAGGAAAATCGTTCTGCCGCTGAAATGAGATCCTATAAAAGGTGATCTCACTCGTTTTTTCCTCTAAGTTCCTTTTTAAGCTCCTAAGAGGCCATAACTTGGGATTTTACTTCTCCTAAGGTCAAAGAGGGTTCTCCCATCATTTTAGAGATGATCCAAAGGCTTCTCTTTATGATTCGAAGCCTGATTCTTGAGGTATGTAATCGTTCTTCATCGTTCTTGATCAAATTCTTAGATATACATAGATCTACTTCTCCTCTTATCTCGGTTTCTTAGATCTATGCCCGTTCTGGGTATATATAAGTTTGTGGATGCCAAATAGGATGATATTTGGTCTTGATCTATCTAGGAGAAGAGATTGAAGGTGTGTTTTTGGAGAATCGACTTAGGTTTCTGGAACTTTCTTCAACCGTTGTAGTTTTCGACAAAACCTTTGAGGTAGGAGGCCTCAATCTCGACTTCTCTTGTTATAATTGATTGGATTAGTTTCAAATTGATTTATATGAATGGTTTTTATTGAGAAAAGCATGGAAGAAATCTTATTTAGTGATGAGTTATGGTTTTGAAGAAATTGTAAAATCATGGTGAATTGTTGTGCAAAGTGATTTGGCTGATTGAATTTCAAATGTTGAATTTAAATTATGATTGCTGAAATTGAAAATGGTTTGATGAAAAATGGGTTTTAATAAAAAGGTAATTTTATTGAAATGGTTTGAGATGGAAATGACTTTGATGGATTTGGTTTTCAATAAAAAGGGAGTTTTATTGAAATGGTTTGGAATTGAAATGGTTTCAGATTGAAATGATATTTATGGATTTGGTTTTCAATAAAAAGGTAGTTTTATTGAAATGGTTTGGGATTCAAATGGTTTTGATGGAAATGGGATTCAATAAAAATGTTTTTTTATTGAAAGGGTGATTTGGCATGATTGATGGGCATATGTGGTGTGTGTTCATATTGAATGTACGAGGCATGGTTGAAATATGACCTTGTACTCGGTGCCAAAGGTGTAATGGAACATGGTAACTATATGTATGGGGCTTGGTTGAAATATGACCTTGTGCTCATTGCCAAACGTTTAATGGAACAATGGTTACTATATGTATGAGGCTTGGTTGAAATATGACCTTGTGCTCAGTGCCAAAGGTGTAATGGAACCTGGGAAAAAATTACATTGTGACAACTTGGTAGATCGATGAGAAACTACTCATGAGTTAGGAACTATCATAACGTATCATGTATGGTTGGTTTCTTGGGTTTTTGAAATTGTTGGGTATGCCAGAAAGGGGATTTTGTGAAATGGTTGGGTATTCAAAAAAGAATATTTTGTGAAATGGTTTGTTATGCCAAAATGGGATGTTTGTAAAATGGTTCTAAAGCTTTTTTAGATATTTTTCTAGACAACTAACTCACAATTAAATTGGTTTCGTTTGCATTGAAGGATTTTGGTTATAAGTGGTTTTGGGAAACTTTTTTATATTTAGTTATAAACTAATTTTGGGAAAATGTATTAAATATACAGTTTTTATATAAATGTTGCTAACTATTCTATCCAAGTGGAATGAGTAGGGAAGTAATTTGGGAAACCTACTATGTTTTATACTCACCCCTGATTTGGCACTTTGGTGCTTTTACGGATGCTATTTTCTAGGACAGGGTAAACCGTAACGCTTACCATGTTTTTAGTACTGACTCGTGATGATTGTGGTTGTTCGGTGATTGGCAAGCTCAGAGCTTGTGGAGAATGGAGTTTTGGTGTCTTTTTAGAGTCTTGTGTTGTTCTTCCACTGTGTACTTTGATGTCTGGTTTGGTCTTCCGCTGTTATGTAATTGACGAGGTTTGACATAAATGAAATTGTTCAGTTGTCATTCATTTGTTCATGCATCATATAGTGAATGTTTGGTTATGGTTGGTTTACGGGTTTAATTCATAAAGGGTAAATTGTCCCCCACTTGTACATGAAACCCTTCGGCATTTATTTCCATCCTTTGGCACCTTGGGGATGTCTCTTCAGGCCTAGTAATGACTTGTGGTACTCTCAAGACAATGAGAATTGGCATGTCACTACAAATGGTATCAGATTGTTCGGTCCTTTCCTAACATCTGGTCATCGATGTTCTTGGTCTTGGAGTTGAAATTCATTCTTTTCTATTGCTTGGGTCAAAATCTTAGACCGGAGTTGGATTGTCAGAACATGAAATGTATACAATAAAAAGACGTAGCCAACCCATTTATGTTAAACTTCATGTTACCAGGGTGTTGGGTAGATAAGTGTTTTGGATACACTTCTAGAATGTTGTAAATCTCATTATCATGGGTTTATCCAATGAGACTAGCATGAAATGCATTTTGGAGGAAGAAATTCCCACTAGGATTGCATATCTCATTGTGAGGAATGATTTGTGATTTTGTGCAAGATATGAATTTTTGGAAAAAAATTCAGAAATTATTTTCAATGAATGATTGTGCAAACATGATATTTGGTTTATTTTGAAAAGGGGTAGATTTTCAAAAGGCTTGAGGAATGTTTTAAAAAATGTTTGAAAATGGGTAAAAGGTCATTTTGAAAACAATGTTGTGACAGATGATGTGATAGAATTTGAAATGATAAGCCGTCCATTGCTAGAGAGTGAGATTGACGGAGTTTGTTGTTGGTTTAGAAAATGACACCCGGTAGGCGTCGTCGGAACCAACCTAAAGAGGCTGCAAAGAATGTGGTTTCACCTGAACCATGTGTGAACTAAGAGATGGTTCAAAGTAATGTCCATGATTTTCAGGCTGTTGATACGGGGATTAGATGAATGAGCCATGCCATGTGAATCATAACATCCAGTTCATGAAGCAGAATCCACCGATCTTTCGGGGTGATGCTGAACCCGAGATGGTAGAGGTGTGGATAAGTAGGATGAATCATTTCTTTGATTTCATCGGCACACCAACAAAGCTCAAGGTCATGTTGGCGATGTATATGCTCGAGGAACTTGAACGACAATTGGGGGATTTAGAGGTGCATTCTAAATTGGATGAATCCATTACATGGGAGGATTTTGAACAATAGTTCAAAAAACAATTCTATCCTTACATATTCAAGAACTAGAATACAATAGACTTCTTGGATTGAAACAAGAGATTCTCTCTATCATAGATTATGCAACTAAATTCATCAATTTTGTCTGTTTTTCACCAAAGGTCATTGCAAGTGCAACGTTGAAGGCACACATCTTTGAATCGGGGATTAGGAAAGAGATTCGATCGAAGATTGTGGTGCTCTGTATTAAGGATTATAGAGAGATGATGAACATAGATACTATTGTTGAATGTGATATCTCGAGATCGATAGGAGGAGGAATGATGATTCCTACGGGAATCGGTGGGAACTCAACTACTACGAACAAGCATAAAAGGGATACCTATTTTAACGGTGTGAGTGAAAATCAGAACCTGACAACGGGATCAATGAACCTTCCTCCATGAACCTAGATAAAAGAAGGTTTCTTTCAATGTGGTTCGACTGACCAAAAAAATAGGGAGTGTACAGAGAAACCTAGAGCATGTCACAATTGCAAGAAAATGGGGCATCTACAGTGCTATTGTAGGAATGCACCGAGGTCGGGTGTGTGTCAAAATTCCCAGGCATCGTAAGCATTGTATGCTTCGACAGGACGAGGACAATAGAGTCAGTCTTGTCAGAATAATAGAGCTAGCCGTGGTGATTCTCACAATACCATGACACCTCAACTAAGGAAATTTCAGCAAGGCAACAAGGAGAACAGTGCAGCAACGAAGTAATTGTATGGATCTGAACAGATGATTGTCAATGATCAAGCAGGACCATCTATAGTGAGAGGGATGATTCTTTTTAATTCTACCCTTATGAAAGTGTTTCTTTATACTGATGCATCTCATTCTTTCATTTATTCTCATGTCTTTGACTTCCTATGTTTAAAATTGGAAATGATGCCTTCAGTTTTGAAACTGAAAACTCCTCTTGGTGAAAGAGAATGTCAAGCCTTTGTGTGTCGAGAATGTGCTATAACTGTCGATGGAGCTGAGTTAAAATGGTAATTCTCAATGTTGGACATGAATGTCTATGAACTAATCCTGGGTATGGATTGTTTGAAAATTTTTAAGGCTCACATCGACTGTTATAGGAGAGTAGTTAGTTTCACAACTGAGGATGGCATTTACCATCTCTTCAGAGGAGATATGATGGTAAATAAAGGTGCAAAGTGCTTGTTGGCACCAATGGTGGGAACGATATCTTACTAATCGGTATCTTTGACTTTGGAAACAATGGAAGAGATCATGGTAAATAGTTTTCCAGCTGTTGTTGATCAATTTCCAGATGTCTTTCCCAAGAACTTATCACGGTTACCACCTCTAAGGTATGTGAAGTTTACGATTGATCTCCTTTCGGGGAACATTAATATTTCCCTTCCATCATATAGGATGACACCAAAAGAGTTACATGAATTGAATGTGTATCTATAGGAGGTGTAAAGCAAGGGTCTCAGTCGACCATGCACTTCTCCATGGGCATCACCAGTGTTGTTTGTGAAGAGGGAAGATGGAACTCTTTGGCTATGTGTTGATTATTGTAAGCATAACCATGTTATGATAAAGAATATATATCCAATTCCACACATTGAAGATTTGTTCGATCAATTAAGGGGATCTCTGTGGTTCTCCAATATTGACTTGAAATCTCGATATCACCAATTGTGATTTCGGAAGGAGGATATTCCAAATATAGATTTCAGAAGCAGATATGGACACTACGAATATGTAGTCATTTCTTTCGGTTTAACGAATGCACCAGCAGTGTTCATGGATTTTATTAATCAGACATTTCAATCATATATGGATTATTTTCTTGTGGTGTTTTTCGACCATATCTTGGTGTATTCAAAGACAAGGGTTGAGCATGAGGTGCACCTATAAACAATGCTATAAATATTGAGAGATCATCATTTGTATGCCAAATTATCAATGTTTGTTTTTTGGATATAAGAAGTATGTTTCCTTGTCCATTTAATTTCTGAGAAAGGAGTTTCTGTTGATCATAAAAAGATAGAAGCCGTTATCTCTTGTCAACCACTGAAGAATGTGTTCGAGAAATGCAGTTTTCTTAGTCGAGCTTGTTAATATCGATGCTTTGTGCATGATTTCTCATGACTAGCTTCACCAATGACAACTATGACATATAAGAATGCTCCATTCCAATGGATAGAAGAATATCATAAGTCTTTCTAGGAATGGAAATTTCTTCTTACATTATCACTTATCATGATCTTTCCAGAATCAAGACAGGGGTATGTGGTGTATTGTGATGCTTCAGGAACATGGTTGGATTGTGTTCTCATGAAAATAGATCACGTGGTTGCTTATGGATCAAGGCAGTTGAGGGTGCATGAGAAAAATTACCCAACACATGATTTAGAGTTATCTGGAGTCATCCATGCTTTCAAAACATGATGAAATTATCTCTATGGTGAGAAATTTATAGTGTTTACAGATCACAAAATTTTGAAACAAATTTTCTCACAGCGAGATTTAAATCTGAGGCAAATGAGATGGATGGAGTATCTCTAGATGTTGGACTTTGACTTGATGTACAGATTAGGAAAATGAAATTCGGTGGTAGATGCATTGATTAGAAAGTAATATGCTCAGTTAGCGAATGATGCTTCAACTGAATGGCAGTTGATGTGAGTCTTAGACGATATGCATGTGGAATGTGAAGACCAAGGTGATTTTGTTGTTTTCTTTTCATCTACACTTGTTCCCAATTTAGAAAAGATTATCAAATAATCACAAACACTTGATGCAGAATGTCTAGTTATAAGTTCAAAACTCAATGGTGGTGAGACCATTGGGGGCTGGAAACTTGATGGGGGTTCAGTTTTATGCTTTAGAGATCAGATTATTATAGCGACTTTTTTTAGGAACAACACCTTCATTTTTACCACCATTCAATATGGGTTGTAAATCCAGGTTCAAAGAAGATGTATGAGGTGTTTAAGGCACAGTTTTGGTGGATCGACATGAAAAGGACGGTGGATGAGTTTGTCTCGCGGTGCCTAACTTGTCAACAGGTTAAAGCAGAGCATCATAGACCAACCAATATGTTAAAATCATTGGACATACCAATGTGGAAATGGGATCAAATAGTAATGAATTTTATTATAGGTCATAATATAACGGTCTGGAAACATGATGCCATTTGGGTGATAGTGGATCATATAACCAAGTCCGCCCATTTCATCCCTATTCGTGAAACCCATATGGTGGAAGATCATTCAAAAATAAAAATTCGAGAAGTGGTAAAGAGGCATGGGGTACCAGTGTCTATTGTATCAGATAGATATCCCAGGTTCACATATCCTTTCTAGATATCATTACATCAATCCCTTGGGATTCAGTTGACTATAAGCACGATCTATCATCCCAAGAAGGAAGGTCAATCCGATTGGATGATACAAACATTGGAAGACATGTTGTAGGCTTGTGTAATGGATTTTGGTGGCTAATGGGAGTATCATATAACCTTAGTTGAGTTCTCATAAAATAACAGTTTTCAAACCATGATATGAATGGCTCCGTTTTAAGCATTGTATGGGCATCCTTGTTGTTCTCTACTATGATAGGTGGAAACAGGTGAAACTACACTAGTCGGCCCAAGCCTTGTCCAAGAGACAATAGAGAATATCTATTTGATTATAAAGAGGACTGAGACGGCTCAGAGTCATCATAAACCTTATGAAAATCGCCGTTTGAGACCATTTTCATTCATTGTGGGTGATGATGTCTTCTTGAAGATCTATCCAAGTCTTGTACATCATTGTTTCGGGAAGCAGGGAAAGTTATCTCCTAGATACATTGTCCCTTTTGAGATACTGAAATGAGTTGGAGATGTGGAATATCGGTTAGCATTACCACCATGGTTTAGTTCGGTGGATTATGTGTTCCACGTATCTCAGCTGAAAAAGTTTCATCCTGATCCTAACCATGCGATCATATGGGATCATGTTGATGTAGAACTAGATGCTTCATTGAAAAATATCCCAGTATGGATTGTGGTTAGGCAAGAGAAATTCTTGCGTGAAAAAAGCATTGGTCTAGTGCGGGTTTTATTGTAGCATGGTCACATTCATGAAGAGAATTGGGAAATTGAAAATGAAATGAAAGAGTAGTGGCCAGATCTCTTTCAGTTGGGTGAAGGTTTTCTACTTTCTGAGGATGGAAAGATCAATGGTTGGGAGAATGTAGTACCCTAGTTTCTAGTATGTAACCCTTTCTTGATGATTTTATTTGTTTAAAAGTTAAGGTTGATGAATGGGAGAGTCGGGAGAACTTTGAATGATGTTTTGAGGAAAAGGGGATGTCACACTGACGATGCAATGTTTGTCTAAACTTTGCGGTAAAACCATGCATAGTTGGTATTGGAGGTAGTGGAATCCGCATGGGAAGCACACGGTTTGACTAACCATGTTGCCAAACCATCCTTGGAGGGTCTGTCGAGGCAGTGGCTAGCGCACGGTTAGTGCACGGTTTATCTAACCATGTGAGAAAACCGTGCAGCCACATAAATGAGATCCTATAAAAGTGGGTCTCACCCATTTTGGCCTCTAAGTGCCTCTTTTAAGCTCCTAAGTGACCATACCTCTGGATTTTGCTTCTCCTAAGGTCAATGTGGGTTCTACCATCCTTCCAGAGGTGATCGAAAGGCTTCTCTTGGTGAATCGAAGCCATATTCTTGGGGTCTGTGATCGTTCATCATCGTTCTTGATCGGTTTCATAGATCTACTTAGATCAACTTCTCATCTTCTCTCGATTTAATATATCTATTCCTATTCTGGGTAGATATAAGTGTGTGGATGAAAAATATGATTATATTTGGTCTTGATCTTGCTTGGAGAAGAGATCTAAGGATGGTTTTTGGATAATCGACTCGGGTTTCTTAAACATTCTTCAACCATTGTGGTTTTCATCAAAACCATTGAGCTAGGAGGCCTCACTCTTGACTCCTATTGTTAGAGTTGTTTGCCTTAGATTCTAATTGGTTTATCTGAATGTTTTTTATTGTGAAAAACATGGAAGAAATCTTCTTTAGTGATGATTTATGGTTTTGATGAAATTGTGAAATCTTGGGGAATTTTTGTGAAAAGTTATTTGCCTCCTTGAATTTAAAATGTTGATTTTAAATTATGATTAATGAAATTGTTAATGGTTTAAGTAAAAATGGGTTTTTAATAAAAAGGGAGTTTAATTGAAATGGTTTGAGATGGAAATGACTTTGATAGATTTGGTTTTCAATAAAATGGGAGTTTTATTAATATGGTTTGGAATGGAAATGGTTTGAGATTGAAATGATTTTGATGGATTTGGTTTTCAATTAAACGGGAGTTTTATTGAAATGGTTTGGAACTGAAATGATTTTGATGGAAATTGTTTTCAATAAAAATGTGTTTTTATTAAAAGGGTGATTTGGCATGATTGATGGGTGTATGTGGTGTGTGTTCATGTTGCATGTATAAGGATTGGTTGAAATATGACCTTGTACTCAGTGCTAATGGTGTAATTTCACACGGTAACTATATATATGCGGCTTAGTTGAAATATGACCTTGTGCTTGGTGCAAAATATTTAATGGCACAATGCTAACTATATGTATCAGTCTTGGTTGAAATATGACATTTTACTCGGTTCCAATGATGTAATGGCACATGGGAAACAATTACCTTGTGACGACATGGTAGATCGATGAGGAACCGCTCATGATTATGGAATTGTCATAACGCAGCATGGATGGGTTGTTTCTTGGGTTTGTGAAATGGTTGGGTATGCCAAAAAGGGGATTTTGTGAAATTATTGGGTATGAAAAAAATGTGGATTTTTTAAATGGTTAGGTATGCCAAAATTGGATGTTTGTAAAATGGTTCTAAATCTTGTTTAGTTATTTTTATAGAAAAATAACTCGCCAGAAAATTGGTGTCTTTTTCATTGAAGGTTTCTGGTTAGAAGTGGTTTTGGGAAACTTGTTTATATTTAGTTATAAACTGCTTTTCAGAAAATGTTTTATATATACTGTTTTTATATAAAAGATTCTAACTCTTTTATCATAGTGGTGTGAGTAGGGATGTCATTGGGGAAACTTGTTGAGTTTTATACTCACCCCTTCATTGTAAATTTGGTGCTATTTCAGATGCTATTTTCTAGGATAGGGGAAAAGGTAACTCTTTCCATGTTTTTTGTAATACCTCGGGATGATTGGGGTTGTTCGGTGATTGTGGAGCTCAGAGCTTGTGGAGCATTGATTTTTGGTGTCATTTGAGAGTGTTGAGTTGTTCTTCCACTGTGAAATCTGATGTTTGGTTTGGTCTAAAGTTTTTGTGTACTTGATGTGGTTTAACATAAATGATTTTGTTTAGTTGTCATTCATTTTTTCATTCATCATATTGTTAATGTATGGTTATGGTTGGTTTACAGGTTTATTTCTTAAAGGGTAAATCGTCCCCCACTTGTACTTGAAACCCTTTGTAATTTATTGCCAGCCTTTGGAACCTTGGGGATGTCACTTAAAGTCTAGTAATGACTCATGGTACTATCAATCCAATGAGAATTGGTGAGTCATTATAGAACAAGTACGATGAAATTCAAGACTCTAGTTGTGGGGTTACCATAACAAATTGTCCTCTTTGAGAAATATGTTATGTTATATACAAATAATCTTTTACGATGTTCATAAATTAACCTATTAAAATGGTGTATCATGAATCAATTTATGTTAATTTTTTATAATTATATATTTGGGGATATTCATTCATGTCATTTATGATTCCAAATTTTCCAAATAGATATGCGTTTTATATTACAATGTCACTACTTATTGGGATTGATTATGATTATGTTTTAAATTGAAAAATAAAATAATCTATATCTTTATAAAATAATGAATTTCATTAAAATATTGTTATTTATTGTGAATACATGTTTAATATTTATTTTTTATTTTTTATATACCCAATATAATGAAATAATATTTTTATAGAAATCTGATATTATACCCCCATTGATTGAAAACCATTTTAATTCCTTTTCCATGATTTATTATAAACTTTAAAAATGATTATACTATTAGAATCTTTTTAAACTAATTTTTACCTATTATTTAATATTTATAATGTTTTTTTAAACTAATCTTCCATTTATTTTCCAAACAATGTATATGTTATCTCTTTACAAAAATGTTAATGGAATGTTTTATTTTAACTTATATGGCACAAAAATTGTATTCCACCATCATTACCACTCATTTCATTGACTATTAAATTATAAATTTCCATATTTAAATCATAAGAAAATTATATCTTAAATATGTGGGGAAATATTATAATCTCAAATAATTCATTTCAATGAGAAATGTATAAATTCATTAATAAATTCTCCCCGTGATTTTTGGAAAATATTTTCAATTATATATGGAATCATTTGATTATTCCCAATCATTACTTGGGATATTATTCAAGGATATAATACAAATTTTTTTCTTCATATTTTTTAAGGGTATGATGATAAAATGTTTACAAATCTTGTTTTATTTCCATTAGTTATGATATAATTATGTTTTTTTGAATCCCATTTCATTTTCCGGGGTTGTGATATGATGAATATTTTATGAACCTCTATAAAACAGATTTTTGATTTTCATTATGTGTTAGGTGGTCCTAAAATTATATATTCCTTCAATTAATTGAGTAATGATTTATATATCAAGAGAAAATTATGGGATGGAAGTCAAATTTATTGGTCATGTATGGGAAATAAGTCAATGTGATTGATCTGCTATGGGATATAGGTGGTGAATCCTAATCTGTTATGATATTTGAAACATGTTGGGATTTATCATAATTTATTATATTATTCTATAAATATTTAACATTGACACGTGAATTATTACTATACCTATGAATTTTAAATACTTTTATGAAAAGGAATTATGGTTAATTTTTTATTTATAGTGATTTATCACACTTGTTATTAATTTCCTTTGAAATAATAAATATATATTCCATGGATCATGTTTATGATCCTTTTAATATTGTGTATGATCATTTTAATGTATGGTCATTATCACAAAAAAATATTTTAATCATATTCTTTCCTCTGATCATAGATTTATTTCTCATAAATTTACACTTATGGAGAAACTGATCTCACGCCTTTTCAAGTTTCCATTCCACATGTTATAAAGAAAGGTTTTATGTATTGTTTTTCTATGAAGAGTACTAAATGAGTTGATTTTATGGGAAATTATTAAAATCAGTGATTTTATAATAATAATGTGTATCTAGTCTCCAAATAAACGAATACCTTACAGTTATTGGGAATGAATTAGTGAAATGAATTGAATGTTTCCTAATAAGATGTAATATCTATGTATGAAAATTATGTGTCATTCTAGTTGGTGTCATAGAATGTTTTAGTCAAAAATAAGAAACTAGAATGAGAAACTATTAATGATATCCCTTATTATAATCAAATAAATAAGAGAATATCTAATGAAATAGTTAATAATTTAGTGTGACATTCCTATAAAATATTAATTATCTAGATATAACAAGTGGTTATGGTTTTGGAATAGATTCATATAGTGGTAATAACCCTAAAAATTGTTGGTCAACTATATCTCATACATCATTATGGTGTATAATGGGAATGTCGTTATGACACACTTTGTTTCATAGTCATTTTAATATGAAAATATTAATTGTAATTTTATTTATAAACCACCATTATATATAATTTCCATGAATAACATCTCATAAAACTAACGACTTATAGATTAAAAATAATGTGTCATTATTTATAAATAGGATACTTTAATTTTTAATTATTATGTTGATTACCACTATAATTATTGTTTCTTAAAATATTATTGTTTGGTTTTAGATAATGGATAGAACCAAAAGAAACCATTTTGTTACTAAATCTAATAGATAATGTATAACGACCCAGGTATTTACAGAACAATATGTTCCATTAATAATTATAAATGAAATATTAATTTTATATTAAAGAGGACTCTTCTTCCAATATCATACTTAACATACAATAATGGGTTTTCCTGAAATCATACTTTTCACAAAACTTTGGGTTATACCGAAATATAACACAATAATAATATTATTATTTAAATTTTAGCTAACACCTAGCTATTTCATTGGTGAGAATGAACATAATTAACTATATTATGATATTACATATTTATTAAATTTTTTTATATTTATCCAATAAATATTAAAGGATTCTAATAAGAATAAATTTGATTTTAAGCATGAAATACTCTAATATTTTTAAAAGTTCTTTTTAACACCATTTAATGGGGATGCCTTTTTATTTGTAGTTTTTTTTGAATTTTATATTTTCTATTGGAAAAATTAAACTTCTTATTTTTATTCAGAACCTTAAAATTTTCATTGGATGAAATTTTGGTCTTTTTTCTGATAAAGATCAATTTTTGAGGAACAGTGAAAAAATATTTCATTTTAATTAAAAACTTTATTTTCATCTAATTTATTTATATAAAGATATTTTACATTTAAATGGGTTTAAAGTATAATTAGATTATGTTTTTATCATTTAATTTAATATTGGTTATTGGATGTAATTTCATTTTTAAATTGGACATAAACACATGTCAATCTTTTGGTATTTATTACTTCTTAAAAAACTCACTTTTTGGTTTTAATAACAAAAATTAATTACAAATAAAATACTAAAACATATATGTTTTGAATTAGGAAAAATGTATTCCATATTTGAAATCATGAGGTCCAATTTTTTTAATATAGACCTTCACATTTTTGATATTATGAATATTATCTTCAGTAATTTTTTTTAACTAGGTTAAACGGTAAATCTGGTAAATAAGGGTAAAAATTAATATTATAATAATATTAAACTACCAAACACATGTCTTAATACTATTGTATGAGATTGGTCTTACCATGGGAATCATTGGGAAGACTTTGGGTCCCCATGGATACACTGTGATGTGAAAATGATATTTTATAAGAATTAATTTAATGTTAAGAAAAAATATAACATAAACATATATCTTTTCTTAAAAAAATTATATAGAGATATATAAGTTATATGTTATACTATATATATTAATTATAAAGATAAATATATTTTCTATATCATTTTATTTTATTTTTAATTTTTATACATCAAATAAAAAAACTTGTGTATGACATAATGATGATGCAGTGATTACCTTATTAATGAATGATTTAAATAAATAAGATTATAAATATTAAAATAAATTTATTTTGAAAATTTTTAGGCAATTGATGAATTTTAGAGATTATTATATCTTTTTATAATTGAATAAATGAGGTTTATTTCGAATGAATCAAGTTGTTATGGATTTTTTAAAATCCATGATATGAATAGTATAAAAATTGACATAATAGAGTTTTTAAAAAAAATACTATTTTATTAAATGAATTAATATTCCTAAAAAACAGTCATCCAAATGACTTATATAATGTTTAAAATTACACCAATCAATAACATGAGGTTCTATTGGCATTTTATAGTAACTATATTCACTATATAATATGAATATACAAGATGACATGGTAAGAGTTAAATTAGTTAACTAAGGGTTAAAGCAAAGAACATAAGGTTACATTTATAACCTAGTCATGTTTAAAACATATTGTTTGATAGGTTTTCAACCCAAAATATCTATTTCATTGAAATAATTGACTTTGGGAAAATTTTAATCAGAAAATAACTTTATAATAAAATAATATTTCAATACCTTCCTAAAGCGCCACTCCACCCTCTTATAAATGGGCATCACCTATGCCCCTTACTCACACATATCAATCTCTTTGGTTCATCCAAAAACTACCCAAATAATCTCTAAACATCCCTATATTCCACTTCGATGCCTTAAATTGGGAATAAGGCAATTCAAGAAAGTCTTTTAGCATAAATCAAATGGAGGTACCAGATTTGAGGTAATGTCTTCTCTCAAAATTCTTTTCTTATTTTCCCTTATACAACCCCCATAACTACCTTTATTATTTTATTTTATAACAAAATAAGAGTATTAAATATACTAGGATGTTTTTATGAGATTTATTATATCTAATGCTACACAAACATCCATCTAATGGATAGGAACATACAGTTTCTGTGTACGTGGAACTACTACCTCACGAAGTGATGATTGTTCGATTTTCCCCTAAAGACTATAATGGTGGCCATTATGGGGAAATTTATTTATATATGGTATATATTATATTTATATTGTGTATATGATACAGTAAATTTTATATTAAAACATAAATTTATGTTATTCATGCTTTGTAAATATGATAATTTAATTTGAGGAAGTGCGGAATACTGCCCCCTCAATGTGATATAACTCGTTCATTCCATACATGGAATGTATAAAGGATGTAATAAATGAGCATATGTGATGTATATAAAATATTATATTATACTTTAATTATATTATACCTATTTATAATTAATTTTTAATTCAATTAAATATGAAAATGAAATGAAAGTAGCGTTCATGCGTACATACAGCTTACTGTCTCCATGAACTGTGCATTTAATTTCTTATATCCAAATGTTATCATCTATTATAAATACAGAAATTATGAATCTAAATACATATATAAAAGATATATATGATATTTAAAACATTAATACGATTCTGGAGATAATGGAATTTTGACCACATAGACAATTTGTAATTATAACATGTTCATTTTTGACTCAAGTACCCAATATTGACCAAACAAATGATATTAACATAAATAATTATGTAATTTATATAATGATGTAATAATTTATATAAATGGAAAAATAATCTTGAAAATTGTTCTTATGAATGTATAAATTATCTTATGTTTATTATTCAGGAAGAACAATGAACACACCTCACGAACCAGACTTGAGGTGAGGGAACCTTTGATCATCTTCTTTTAGCCAATGACTTCATTTATGTTATGTATTTTCAATTCCATATTATTATGATTGGATATGTTCTTATATATCCTTATTTATGTAAATCTAATATACACATGGTGGAATACCCTTATCTCTTCCAACAAATCATTTTATGAATTTTAAAGTGACATCGTTAGGCTTTTAAAAATTTTAAGGGAACTTGATAACACAATTTCCATTCATTGTGATAAACTTTTTATTATTTATTATGTCATGATATGAATATGTTTTAATGACATATTATTTTGTTACGGTTAATATTGACTTATATTTGGTGTATTTATGTTTTTCAAACATAATTATGTCATTGATTTATTCGTAATGTAATATTAAAATATTTTAAAGGGACTTCATCTCAATCTCCTTTCATTGAAGCATATTTTGATTTATAAAAGACATTATTTTATATGGTGTAATGAAACCTTTGACATTTAATTTAATTCAAAGGAAATATTTTTCAACGAAGAGTTTTACTAAAAGACAAAATGAATGTTTTTTAACCATCACAGTGACAACGACCATTCTTCCACCGTGAGCATTATTTTGTAATTGGATTCCATAAAAACATGTAAAATTTTAAAATTTAAAAATAAATACCGTATACCCTTTTACCTATTTTGGTATTGAAAATGGTTTTTGATATGGATTGATTATTTCATTATTTTTGAAATGACTTCTTTTGATTGTAAATGAAATGTCTTCAGTAAAATGATGATATTTTTGATATTTTATGTGTTATTATTATATTATGGTACTTGGACATTTTATAAGTTGTTACATGATAAACCAATGATGGGTGGATATGTGATAAATCAAATAAAAAGTGGTTACATGAAAAAAAGGATGGATGGTCACATTATAACCTTCAATGCATTGGGTATGGAAGTCGGCCGTATGGTTATTCAATTTAGGGAGATGTGTCAAATTAAACTATATTGTTATTCCATTTAAGTATTTATATTCCCCATGTTACCTTTATATTCTATTTTTTTCCTTTAAATGAGATTTATGGTAATATTTTGGTAACAAAAATGGAATGTAATGGGCTTATATTCAGTGGATTATATTTACTACCTCATTATTGTGAAATGTATTACATTATGATAAATTACTCAAGGTTTTAATGTTTTCACAAGACTAATAGTTTTAATTATTTATGTATAACTTAATGATTTTTTTATTCTCATCCCATGTTTTGAAATGTTTTTCACCGGACATAAAGAAGAATAGAGTCAAGGATGGGATCAAGGAAAATTTATGCAGCTAAAACATGATGTGATGTCATCTTTGATTTTAAAGAGTTCTTGTTTTATAATAAAAAGTATTGTGAGTAGAAGTGTCTACTTGTAATATTCCTGATGTTATAGATAATTTACAACCTATTATATAAATCTCTAAACATAAATATATCCTCAATGTGAATTAAAGTCAAATTGTTGACTTATCTCAAGATTAAATAATGATTAAGTCTAGAACCTTATAGTTGGTATCAAATGTCAGTTTAGATAACGTTAGAGGATAGGGTGATATTTAAGCATAACTAATTTTTTTACCTAACTATAAAATTTAGCATATTAGAAAGAGTCTTATTTATTTTAGATTAATTGAATGAGTTTAATATAACATGAATAAGTATATCTATGTGTATACTGTAACAACCCGGACCCGAGCAGCCACCCAAATAGTGCTAAATGGGTAGCGTGTTACTACCTTAGGCACACCTCCTTGAACACCAAAGGCTGCCGACCAATAGCGAGGGACTTTTAGGTATAGTGGGGAGGCTATACACTCTCGGAGGATAATAATGGTACTGGTCTGAGTATATCATATAATTATGCAGCAGAACAAATGACTCAGCAGAATCGAAATAGACCTTCAGAATGGAAGCAAATTCAATATCAATAAATAGCAGAAGCAATAAATATGAAGAATATAAGTGGAAAGTAAACTCCACATCATGCTAATCATTGGTAACAACTAACAAACAAAAAATGAATCCATAACAAGTCAATATACAGAAGGGGTGCCAATGGCTAACCAACTGTAGCTACATAACAAGAATTCTGATATAGGAACGAAAATATAACAAAGTAAACTCCATCCAGGCAAGACCTCAAGGTCCATACCATCTCCATGCACAGCTAATACAACCCTGCTACTAAATTTGGCCCCTTTCCTGCATGTAAATCCCTAAATATTTCACGCCTCCCAAAGGTCCTGTGCATGGTGTGAGAAAAATATCAGTAGGATACCACCCAATGGTTCATACCTAATTTATGTTTTTAAACATGCATACCTTTATAAGAATTATAGTAAATAGTACGATGAAAAAATAAACACAAACTCCACTGGTTCTCAATAGCCACAATGGAGTGTCACCGGCTTCGGCCAATGCCGAAATCATTGTCATGTAGCCTAGAACTATGTGCCCTCTAACACCATGTGTATCAAGTACCGACGTCTTGAAGGCATGCCAATGAATAGTATCCGACACCTTTTTCCTCCTGACACCTCATGCCTCAAGTACTGATGTCCTGAAGGCACGCCCAAGAAGCAACCCGAAGGAACAATGATGCTTATCCTCAAATAAATAACTAGAGGGACAGTGATACCTGCCATCCAATCATGTAACCCGAGGGACGATGATATCCACCCTCAAATAAGTAACTAGAGGGATAGCAATACCTTCCCTAAAATCATGGCGAGCCTCAGCCCCTAACCCGATAGCCTCAAATCTATTCCCTGGAATCTCCTCACCTCCCACGTGGCTTCCAATGACAAGCACCCCCAACCAACACACCTAAACGACATATATTGGGGCCTATACCCACACGAAAAGGAAAAACCACCTTATAACAGTGTATCTATTAGTGAACACTAATCAAAGTTTAGGGTGAGAAGTTATCACCAAAATAGTACCTAAGCCAGCACACATATGACGCCTCATGTCCCTATGACCATGGCACTCAAATCTAATTGGATTGCCTTCTATGTAACCCAGGTCATGCCCAACCTGACAGTCATCCTTCCTCAAGCAGATGTCCATGACGCCCAATCACATGGTTAAAACCACCCAAAGTAAGCTCGGGCCAAGCCCAACTTGATAGCCGTACTATCTCAAGCTAACGCCCATGACACCCAATCCCGTGCTCAAAACCACCCAAGTAACTCGGGCCATGCCCATCAAAACCTGAAGGTTTTAGCTTATGCAAAATCACACATCACATATATAATATCATTTTAACAGAACTCATAACATTCAAAACCATATAAATAGATGAATTTCACTACGTAAGTGCCACCCCATACCATCACTGACGTTTCTAAGGGCTCCAACAATTCTTATCAAGGATTAAATAACTAAACCTAATAGTTTAAACCAATTCATTTCATGTATTATCATTTTGGAACCACCGACCATAATGCCCCATGTTAAGAATGACCTCTCGCCTGACCCTGCTTAATCAAGAGAAGATAAAGGGAATACCCAAAGGTGTCCCAGAGGTGTAATAAACAACTTAGGATGCAATAGAAGATAAATTGGGGTATTTCTCAAAATACCCTAATACGCGCCATTGGATGCGCCAAACAAATTTCCCTGAAAACACGAAAAAGGTATGAACCACCTACCTCATACTAGTACGATGATACTCCTTCGATATCAGCCTCCAATTAGGTCTAAAACATAGTAGATCTACAAAAGAAACAAAACCACTCAAACCACAACAACTCTTTATAGGACATAAATCAATAATAACTGCAAAAGAGGAATCAAGGCCTTACCGAGTGGGTTCCAACAGATCAAATGGTGCTCTAAACAGAGTTTGGACGAAGATCTAGGAGGGATTTGAAGGTCCGGAAGGATCTCCCCATGGGAACCACAAATAGGAGGAATAAAATAGGAGAATGAGAAATCATGAGTGGCCCGCGACTTAAAAACCCTAAATTTAAGTGGCCGCACAGTTAACCTACACGGTTTGGAAAATTGTGCGCCAACCATGCGGTTGCCACTGCCTCACCCAGGAACTTCGCACGACCAACCTGCATGGTTTGAAAAACCGTGCGCTGCTTGTGCGTAGCCCACTGTCTCACCGAGAGACTTCACATGGATTGTCCGCAAAGTTTGTTCAGACTGTGCACCAACCATTCACACCTGTATGACCTCCCCAAATTCAAACGTTTGACCCAGAATTTTCAAATTTCTTGAGTTTTCTCAGAAACGAGCCCAAGTTCAAACAGGGTCTGGATTTTGACCCAATCCGAAAACCCGGGTTCTTACAATCTCCCAACCTTAACATAGCTTGTCCCCGAGCTATTAAACAAAGCCTGGGGATGTCACCGAACATACCAACCCAATCAACGCAACCTAGACTTCCCTGGTCATAGGTTTTTGGCTAAAATACTTCAAGGGGCTCCCCACCATAGGAATCACCTTACTCAGACTCAACACGACAAAACTCAGAACAAGAAAAGGTTTTCAAACCTGCATTCTGGGCTCAAGGTCCTCCCGTGACGCATCATCACCCCTACCCCTCATTGGATCTCTTGTGTCATTTCTGATGCCCAAATGTATCCTGCACTGCATCGGTATCTGCCTCCATGAGCTCCTGCATCCCATGGATGCTCAAAACTAACCTGGTGCCTAGAACCTCAAGTACCTCGCATCCTCGATGCCCCGATGCCAGTGGCACCTCACGTAACCCACATCCTCGATGCACCGATTCCCTTGGATCTTCAAGTAACCCGCATCCTCATTGCCCCGATTCCCATGGCACCTCAAGTAACCCACATCCTCAATGCCCATGATGCTATGCATCTCATATATATATATATATATATATATATCAATATATCACACACCCGATATAGAACCAATCCCACTTACTAGAATATAGTCAGTCCACATAGATCATGTGCATCACATGCATTAAAAATGGACACGCCTCTACAGGTCATACGAGAAAGGAAACATGGGATTCACGGCCATGCCATGGTGTACCTCTAACCGTCGTCATCTCACCATCCTGCTCCACCTATGGCAGCTTCATGGCATGCACCTGGCCTGAAGCATGACTGCCTGATGCCTAACCCCCCTGTGGTGCTACTCTATCCACCGACCACTAACCCCTCAGCTGGATCCCACTGTCTATGTAATGTCTGCCAAGTGTAGTTGAGCATCGACTACCCTCTCCAGATACCGAACCTGAACCAACTCTAGATGCCATTTTCTATCCTAGTCCCTGTCTTCCAGCTATCTCGAAAGGCTGCATGCAAAAACTCTCCAGATTCCTGACCTGTCCACATGCTCACCACTTCTTCGGAGGCCTATGGCACTGAGTCCAAACATGCCATGGCTTTCAAACTAGAAGAAAACCACTGCATAATTGCTATGAGATGGTCTAGCTGAGTCCTTGTCCTAACTACCCTACTGGAACTCATACCATCCTCGCTTATTGCTATCCAAACCTTCACCAGAACCTATCACCCGGCTAAAATAGGGCCTATCCATCTGGTTTCCCTCTGCTATGGGCGCCTGATTCACCACCTCCGAAAAGAAACCCAGCCTGAGAATATTCACCAGGACCCGAATGGCGTGTTGTAAGCCATCCTCGAAGCGCCTCACACTAGCTGCGCCATCACTTACCTTACCAGGTGCAAAGCGAGACAACTCATTGAAAGTAGCTGCATAGTCCTTGACGAACATGTCTCCCTGCTGAAGACTCAAGAAATCTCGTGCTCTCTCATCTCTCTGTGTCTCTTGGTAAAAATGCTTAAAGAACCTGTCCTCGAAGTCGTTCCATGCCAGTCCCTCGTGCCTACAAGCCTTAACCTGGAAATCTAACCAGCGCTTTTCCAGTCCTCGCAGCCTGTACATCGCCATCTTAACCCTCCACCCTGGAGGTGTCTCGTGCTACTCGAAGATCATATTCATTTTCTCTATCCAATTCTCAAATTCTTGTAGACCACCCTCACCCTGAAAAAGTGACGGGTGCTACAACTGGAACTCTAATGTCAGATATGCAAAAGATGTCTCTGTACCCTGTGTGCCTCTGTCGATCCCCTACAAGAAACGTACCAGGCTAGCTCGGAGCTGCTCGTCAAGCCATGGCCCAAACACTGCCAAACCTGGCTGTTGTTCTACCTGCACTGGATCCTGAACCTGATCCTATCCCTGAGCTTGTACCAGTGACTCATGCTTTGCTTGTACCAAATCCCGAACCTCATCCTGCACCTATGGAACTATATCCTCACTTGCATGCCTCTCCATATGAGTCACCCAAAAAGGAACCCTCTGAATACCATAAACAGTCAGACAACCCATACATATATATAATCAGTATATATTCAATGCAGATAAGGAAAGCAGTAATAGGCAGTGCATAACCACTAACTTTAGTCCCCCTCACTACAACCCTTTCCCATGGCATCTCGGCCTCATGGCCTCCTTACCTGCCCTTATCAGATCCATGTATCAAAAGTACCTCGGGCCATTCTAGTCCTTATACTAACGTTGCCTCAAACCGATGACCAAGTTTCCCAATCCTAGTGATCAAAATCACCTCAACTGATAGTACCTACCTGCTCATACAAGAGGAAGACCCAAATGCCCTTCCACAAGAAATTATACTAATATACAAATCAAGGAATAACACATTTCAATAAACTAGCAATTGTATCAGGAATTTCACCAATTCACATTTCAGAGCATTCAAAGCATGGAAATAAATTTTTATTCACATGGAATTATCACTTCACAAAGCATACATGCAATTATGAAATTGAAATACCCAAAATGTGCCTATCAAAAGCCAAGAAAACAAGCCTCACCATACCTGGCTAAGGACCAATTCTCCCTTACCAAATCGGGTCAAGTGTTACATATCACAATCAATAACATCACACAACAAGTGAGCCACCGAGGTGGAAATCATATACACTGTAATATGAGAAAAAGAAAAAAACAATTCCCACCCATGAAAACAAGGTCCATCCCTCGTACTTGGAGATACAGGCACCCAATACAAGTAAGAAACCCAGACCCACTAACAACCTATCTCCAGTATTCCATATCCCAAATAGTAATACCGGAAGAAATAAAAAGAGATGTCTCAAACTCATTAGTAGTTAGAAAGGAAAATCTACTAAATCCCTATCAAGAACTCCTTTAATACCACATTGTAACTACCCGGACCCAAGAAGCCACCCAAACAGTGCTAAACGGGTTGGGTTTTACAACATTAGGTGCACCTCCCTGAACTCCAACGGCTTCTGACTAGTAGAGAAGGTCTTCTAGTTATAGCAGGGAGGATATAAGCTCTCGGAGGATAACAACGATACTGGTCCGAGTAAATCCTATAATGATGCAGCGGAACAAATGACTCATCAGACTATAACCAGGCCCGCATAGCGGAAGAACTTTCAAAATCGATAAACATCAGATATAATAAATTTGAACTACAACATCGAAAAGTACTCACAACAGCATGCTAATCACTTGTAACAACTAAGAAACCAAATATGCATCTATAGAAAGTCAATATACAAAAGGGGTGGAAATGGCTAACCAAATGTAGCTACATAACAATCATACTGATACAGGAACAAAAATAGAACAAAGTAAACTCCAGCTAAGCAAGACCTCAAGGTCCCTACCTTCTCCATGAACACTAATACAACCCAACTCCTAAACCTGGCATCTTTCCTACACATAAATCCATAAAGTCTGCACGTGTCCCGAAGGGCCCGTGCAGGGTGTGTGACAAATCTTAGTAGGATACCACCCAACGATGCATAAATAATATATGTGTTTAAGAAGTCATGCCTTTATAAAAAAAATATAAAATAGTATGATGAAAAAATAAACACAAACTCCTCTAGTTCTCAACAACCACCATGGAGTGTCACATGGTTTGGCCAACGCCAAAATCTCTGTCATGTATCCTAGCACTATGTGCCCCCAGACACAACGTGTCTCGAGTACCGACGTCCTAAAGGCTTTCCCAAGAATAGTAACCTGACACCTTGTGCCTCCTGACACATCGTTCCTCAAGTACCGATGTCCCGAAGGCAATCCCAAGAAGTAACCCAGAGGAACAACGATTCATTTCCTCAAATAAATAACTGGAGGGATAGTGATACCTACCCTCAAATCAAGTAACTGGAGGGATGACGATATCCACCCTCAAATAAGTAACCAGAGGGATAGTGATACCTGCCCTCAAATCAGGGCGAGCCTCAGCCCCCAACCCGATAGCCTCAAAGCTATCCCCTGGAGGCTCCTCACCTCCCACATGGCTTCCTATGGCAAGCACCCCCAACCAAAGTACCTAAAAATCATCTATAGGGGCCTCAACCCACACGAGTGGTCCAAAATTCCTCATAATAGAGTATATATGTGTGCACGCTACTCAGCATTTCAGGTGAGCAGTAATCACCAAAATAGTACCTAAGCCACCACACATATGACACCTCGTGTCCTTGCAACCATGCCGCTCAAGTCTGATGGCCTTTCCATCCATGTAACCCGGGCCATGCCCAACCTGACAGTCATCCTGCCTCAAGCCGACATACATGATGCCCAATCCCGTGGTTAAAACCACCCAAAGTAACCTCAGGCCAAGTCCAACCTGATAGTCATACTACTTCAAGCCGATGAACATGACGCCCAATCCCGTGTTCAAAACCACCCATGATACTCGGGCCATTCCCATCATAACTCGAAGGTTTCAGCATATGCAGAATCACACATCCCATATATAATCTCATTTTGATAGAACACATAACATGAAAAACCATCTAAACAGATGAATTACACTAATAAAGTGCCACCCCATACCAGCACTGAAGTTTATAAAGTTCCAAAAATTCATATCAAGGTTTAAATAACTAAACCTTACAATTTAAACCAATTAATTTATAGTATTATTATTTCAGAACCCCGGCCAAAATTCCCCATGTGATCGACGACCTCTCGCCCGAACCTGATCAATCAAGATAGGAAAAATGGTATACTCAGTGGTTTCCCATATGTGTAATAAACAACATAAGATGCAATAGCAGATAAATTAGGGTCTCTCTCAAAATACCATAAAACACGCCATAGGATGCGCCACAGAAATGTCTCTGAAAGCACGGAAGAAGGTATAAACCACCTACCTTGTACTAGTACGATGATACTTCTTCATTATTAGCAAAGAATTAGGTCTAAAACGTGGTATATCTAAAATAGAATCAAAACCTCTCAAACCACCACAACTCGTTCTAGGATAGAAATCAAGAAGAATGACTCAAGAGTAATCAAGGACTTCCCGATGGGGTTCCAAAAAATCAAACGGTACTTGAAACAGAGTTCTGATGAAGATCCGAGAGGGATTTAAAGGTCTGACCATCTCTCTCGCATGAGCCATGAATGGGAGGAAGAAAAGAGGAGAGAATGAGAAATCATAAGTGGCCCGAGGCTTAAAAACCAAAACTTTAAGTGGCCGCATGGTTAACCCACACGGTGTGGAAAACAATATGCCAATAGTGCGGTTTCCACTACCTCACCCAAGAACATCGCAAGGCCAACCCACACAGTTTGGCAAACCTTGCACCGCCCGTGCAGAGCCCACTGTCTCACCTAGAGACTTCGCATAGTTTGTCAACATGGTTTGTTCAGACTGTACACCCCAGAAAGACCTTCCAAACTTCAAAAGTTTGTCCCATAATTTTCCAATTTCTCTATTTTTCTCAGAAATGATCCAAAAGTCCAATAGGATCTGGATTTTGACCTGTTCAGAAAACCAGGGTTCTTACATTTACTATCTTCATAAGATAGAGTATGATGATTTTACTAATATAATCACAATGACTTTTTTGTATTTAGTAAATGTCTTGGTTTAGTATGAATAAATGTTGTAATTCCCTGAACACAGTTTCCCAGAGTCGATGAATTATTATATTTCATTGGCATGATCACAAAAGATCATGTCCTGAGAGACCGATTAATTTAGTAGCCTTGGAAACACTAGATACATTCAAAAGTATTACATTACATCATAAAGTGAAAAACAACATCAACATAGTTTCCATAGTATATTCCAGACTCATATCCCCTCAGAATATCTTTGCAGGTCAGTCATAAAATAATTCTTGGAATCCTGGGAAAAATAAAACATAGAAAGGGGTGAGCTCAGATGCTCAGAAAGGATAACAATATAGTAGAAACTTTCAAAAATAATAATAAACATTTAAGGAAATGTATAACTAAAACAAAATCCTTTTAAAATTTCAATTCGTTATAATATGACAAAAATAAAATGAAATAATTCCATTTACTTATTCAAATGGATATTCTACTAATTGAATAATCGCATGCAATATCAATAACCACTTTCGTAATGAATGAATGTATAATTCCATACTATCATAACAACATAGTCAAGGCCTTGTTCCAATACTACAAATAATATTTTTTGAAGGACTTGTTCCAAGACACTAGTTTGTCTATTGAGGCCTACCGATTCATCGAGGAGCTATAGCAGGCTCCACCTGTCACTTACTAAGTCCAATGCATTCCTCATATGAACAGGTTTATACATAACATAAGCATTCGTATTAAAACTAGCATACGAAATGTCAATAATTTCTCTATAAACCATGAATGGTATAAAAATAACATTTCCATAGTCAAACATATCACAAAACCTTCAATAAAATATGGATGTTTTGTATCATAATAAATCAACTTCAAATAATCTTCAAATCCCCCAAAGGATGTTTACATAGATAAAATCAAAACTAGTTGAGAGAAATATCTCTTTTTTGAAATCATTTAAAATTCATATAATTATAAAAAAAATCATTTACATTGATAATATTCTTATATTCTTGTAAGGGATGCTTAGATGATTTTATAATGGCGAAAAATAGCTGCACCTGCCGTATATGTTAAAAAATACATTCTTACCTTAGTAATGTCGAAAAGGTTAAAAAGGACCTTGTTTGGAAAATTACAGAAATATTCATTTATAAAAACTTTATAAAAATTCAAACAGGGGTATTAATGAATTTAAACCATAGTATATAAAATAGTAATAATTTTTTGAAATACATTTTTAAGAAACATGGATGTGGATGATAAAGAGGTCCCAGTAGATAATTACGTATAAACAACCTCGGATAATGAGGAGATTGTAAAATAAACCATTACCTTGTACTTTTCCTTGGTTGAGGGTAGGTTAACCTATAGTATAATAGGTAAATAATAGTTATTAAATTATACATGAACCATATACATAAATATTATATCAAATATGATCTTCTAATATTGCCTTTTTGGATTATCGTTGTTTCGGTGTTAACTAATTAGTTTCCCATTATATGTTTTGTTACAGAAGCCGTGTTTGTTATGGATAGGATGTATTTGATTAATATACAGAGTGGTATTAAGTTCTCAATAATTATTTTTAATAATAAAATGAAAAATATTCTTGAATGGTTACAATGGAGAATGAATCTCATCGTGTTCGTGGAGACGGTAATCCATATGCCGGCACAAACGCTACTTCAATATCATTTTTGATTTTAAAAGGAATCAAAACCAAATGATAAATAGGTATATTTTTATTCCAGTATAATATAATATCTTATATTTGTTACTTATGTTCATTAACACCATCCTTTTTACATTCCATGTATGGTATGAACGAGTCATATCACCTTGAGGGGGCGGTAGTCCGGAATTCCTCAAATGAAATTATCACGTTTACCCATAATGGGAACCATAAAGGTATGATATAAAAGATAAATACAGAAGCATGAAGAAAACATAAACATAATATATATCATATATAAACACAATTCCATCATAATGGCCACCATTAGAGGCAATAAAAGGTAATTGAACAATCATCGTTTCGTGAGGCGTTAGTTTTCCATCCACAGAAATATTATGTTCTCCACCCATTAGATGGAGGTATGTGTAAGTGTAATTCAAATAATTCTCATAATAACATCCTAGTATATTAAGGATACTGGTGTTGTTATAAATGAAAGGAATAAAAAGAGTGTATGGATTGGATGAGTAAAATAAAATAAAAGAAGTTATGAAAAATGATTACCTTTAATTTGGGTAACTTCCTTTGATTTGAACAAAAAGGACTCCTTGAACTGCCTTATGCCTAAGGTAAGGATTCTAGGAAGAGGATAGGGATGTAGGAAGCTTAATTTTCAGAGTTTGGATGAGCCACAAGGCTAGAGAGTTGTGAGGAATTGGATAGATGTGGTCTCCTTTTATAAGGGGGAGGATGGGCTCTTTAGAAAAGTGTGAAAATATTATTTTATTATATAATGATATTCTGTTTCTAAAGGTCAAAAAATCATTAGATTCAATTATAAGATGACTCATGGTCGAAATAAAATCATCCAATAAGAATTGGACATGTTTTGGATATTATTTTAATATTTATAACATAATTTATTTAAATGATTTATTAATGAGTTAAATACTACATCATTGTTGTGTCCTAAATAATTTAATTTATTCGATGTCTAAAAATTATAAAAAAATACCATGATGTAGGAAATCGTTTTATATTTCCATTGAATATTTATTGTCAAAAATATTACTTATATAACACCATATAAAAAATAATTACTAAAAGGTTTTTTATGTAAAATTTTCCATTACATTAAATTAATTAATCTAAAGTGTCATTATCATTCATAAGTGGCTCCATAGGGTCCCAAAATTGACCCAAATTTGACCATGGTCAGCCATTACTCATCCAGTAAGGTTAGGACATGTGTTAAAGAAATTTTGAATTATTACAATAATCTATTTACCTTGAATTACCCTATTTACCTTTAACCGCGGTAAATAAAAGTAAAAAGTTACTATTCACCAATTATTTATTATCTTATTGAACCAAATTTTACTCCTTGATATTAACTGTGTCTCTCAGATTTTTGAAATTCAACTCTCAGAAGAGGTAAAATTATGTTTTATGTGAATTTTCAATTTCTCATAGGAGGTGGGTAAATGACGGTGAAAAGTTCAATAAAATTTTTATATACCTATAATTATTATATACTGACTCCAAAGAAATAAATTGAACTTATATAAGTATTATGTATCTATTTTTACATAAAATAATTTAAATAAAATTAATAATTATTTAAAAAAATTCGATTTCAAACTATAACTCAGCGTTTTTCACTATTCATCAAAAAATTGAAGGTTTTCAGAAAAAAACCGAAAATTCACAATAAGCTAATTTTGATATTCCGAATTAAAAAATGAAGACTATTTTACCATATTCAATACATAGAAGTTTCATTTATTAATTTAAAGTTAATTCCTGTTGTTAAAACCAAAAGGGGTATTTTTAAGAAATAATAATTATCAAAATATTGACACTTCTTTATTACCAATTTCAAAGTGAAATTACATAAAATGACCAGAATTGGATTAAATGGTAAAAATATAATCTCTTTATACTTCCAAACCATTAAAATTTGAAATTTATCACTATAAATTATTTCGATTAAAAATGTTTTGTTTAATTGAAATTTATTATTTTTCACTCTTCACCAAAATGTGAAAGTTATTAGAAAAATACTACAAATTTATCAAAACTAAATTGACATCTCCCTATTATAAAGAAGAAGTTTATTTTGTCAAATAAAATATATAAAAGTCTTAAATATTAGATTTAAAAAAGGTTCTCCCTCAAAAGGCGGTAAAATTGCATTTTCTAAAAAATAATTCCTTTATCTAAAAAATTGAATTTGTTCTTACATTATGTTTAAGATACTCATAATATGGATTCTAAAATTATAAGGATTATATAAAGTTCAAAATTCAGTTAATATTATTCATAACTTCTTTTGAACGACTAGTTTGGTAAGTCATGGTGCGTTTGAACTTGGTGTTGCGTGTAGTGCAAGTTATTGAATTACTTTGAAGAAATAACGTACTATGAAATCGTGGGGTGTTACATTTTCCCTACTTCAATAAATTACGTCCTCGCAATTTTAAATTGATCTTTGAAAATAGAAGGTTGAAAATAGAAAATACCTTAATGGGAAAACCCACATAAGAAATTGGGTTAATAAGATTTAGTCTTAATAAGAGGAAAAGGGTAATGAAATGGTCACCACCAAATTATTATCTCAATTAAGAGAACATTTGTGGAAATTAGAGACACATAATTGGAGGAAAGGCGTAAATATTTATAGGGAGTGATTGAGGTCATCAGTCACAAACAATTGTAGAATTGAGGGCCTCAAAGCCATCAATCTATGATGATTTAAAATATCATCAGTTCAACAAAACATAAGGTATTAGGAAAACACATTTTGTGTTTTATGATCCCTTACCTAATGTTTAAGAATTAATTTTTTCATCGAATAAGAGAATAAAATTGAAAAAAAATACTTCACAAGTAGAGTACCATCCTAATTTCTACCACAAACTCATCTTTCACTCTAAAGGATAGTAGAATAAAAAAATATTCAATTTATCTGATTCGTTTAAGGTTCCAAGAAAAAGAATTTATAATTCACCTATCAGACCCTTAAAAAATTAAACTACATTATACGATCCTGGGACTTCACATAGTCTAGTGGTAGGAGATAAATCCCAATCGCACTATGGTTGTGAGTTCGATTCCTGTATCTTTGTCCAACACGACGGGTTGTCACACGTTCTGCGTGTTGTACATTTTATAAAAATCCAAAAATAACCTTAAGAATAGTATCCAATTTCAAATATAATACATAACAACTATTAGACTTATGGAAAATACTTCTGTCCAAACTCATAGTCCAAAATTTATAAGGAATCTAAACACAATAAAGATCCTTTTTTCCACATAATAACATGTGAATACCTTCATCATGTATTCTTTTAAATCATTGCAACATCCTAAATTACCAGAAAACCATATTGATTATATTAATGCTCCCTTATTCCTTAGAGAATACTGGATATACTCCTTTTATCCAAAAATGATGTAAAGTCCAACAAGGATGGAATATACAAATCATTAACCAGTTTTATGGTTGTCAAGAATATCCAATATAATTTATCCAAATCAACCATATCTTATTCAAAAATCACTACCTCGTTATCAGGACCATATTAAGGATTACATTTCCTTCAACCATTTATTTTTCCAAAAAGTGTAGCTTACTATAAAGTCACATTTCTTAGAATCATATAATCTCAAATCCTCAATAAAATAGTACTGTATTACAGTCCTTATTTATCTCCATAATTCATATAACCTGTATATTGTTGATACGACACTCAAATGAAATAATCCTATGACAACATAAGAACACTAGTCATTATTCTTCATCTAAGGTAGTATCATAACTTGATTATCATCCATTATCATCATTTGGGGTATAATCTAATGATTTGAACACTGGTTCGCGTAGTATCTCAACTCCTTACAAATGAAGCATTGTACATTTGAAACCTTTTTCTTACCCTTGGAGTCACATAAATAGTGTCCTTTTTCTGTACACTTATAACAAACTCCCATTCCCTTCAAGAAAGTTATAGGGTGTATCTTCTTATAGTTATATATATGGGAAAATTATTCTTTTCCCTTTTCCCTTTATCCATCATTCTCTCTTCCATCCTTTTCTTCTATTTCTTCCCTTCAAAGACTAGGTCTCAGAGAATTCTTTACTTATATTATTAAAACATGATACTATTTCTTCATATGTTGAGAATAAAGGGGAGAATATTTCACTTCTTAATGTTGGCTTAATACCGTTAAAGATATGATAATTCTTACCCTTTGGATCATAAGTATTGCTGGAGTTCACATTCCTTCTACTGGGCACCATTTCTATACAATGACATACACTAGGTCAGTTTATGAATTGCAATGAATAATTCCAAACTTGTAAAATACCAAACATAAATTGACTAGTTTATGGATATAATCCATAAAAATATTTTCATTTAAGAGGAATATACTCGTAGATCCTTCATAATTTTTTAAAAAGAAAATGAGAATAATCCTAATCATATCCCATGGGAGTGTCATAAGCAAGAGTGCAGCATGACCCGTTGTCGTGCACCAGTTCCCGTTTGAGTGTAGATTAAAGTAGTGTTTTTGGGTTTTACCCCTAGGAACATATGTGCCAGAGCTGTCTCTACCTGCTCATATCCAGACAGGGATGTGTTTCTCAGAAAAATCACAAAATCTCTACAAAACCAAAATTCTAGAAAGTTCTTATATTCTAATCCACGCAGTCTATCTTAGGTCTATGTTCTATAATTAGAGTTTATCTAAATCTAGCTAATAAGGTTTGTACTAAACTTCCTCTGATACCAACTGTAACACCCCAAACCCAATAACCCAGAGTCGGAGCATTATTACATATCATTGGAATGATCACAAAAGATCAAGTCCCGAAAGACCGATTAGTTTAGTAGCCTTGGAAACACTATATACATAAATAAGTCTTATATAAAATCATAAATTGAAAAACTACAACAACATAGTCTCTATAGTATAGTCCACACTCATATCCCCTCAGACTATTCCTATAGGTCAGTCATAAAATACTTCTTGGAATCCTGGGAAAAATAATATATAGAAAGGGGTGAGCTCAGATGCTCAGTAAGGATAACAATATAGCGAAAACTTTCATAAATAAGAATAAACATTAAAGGCAACGTATAACTAAACCAAAGCCTTTTAAACATGAAATTCATCATAATATGGGATAAATAAAATGAAATAATTCCATTTACTTAATCATATAGAGATTCTACTAGTCGTATAATCACATGAAATATCAATAACCACCTTCATAACGAAGGAATGCAAAATGCCAGACTATCATAACCACATAGTCAAGGCCCTGTGCCAAGACTAAAAATATTATTTTTTCAAGGCCTTGTTCCAAGACACTAGCTTTTTTTCATGAGACATACTGATGCATCGAGGAGCTATAGCGGGCTCCACCCATCACTTACTAAGTCCAATGCATTCCTCATATGAAAAGGATTAAACATAACATAAACATTCATATTAAAACTAGAATACGAAATGTCAATACTTTCTCCATAAACCATGAATTGTATAAAAATAACACATACACATTAAAAAATATCACAAAAACATCAATACAATATGCAATTTTTGTACCATAATAAATCAACTTCAAATAAGCTTAAAATCCATCAAAAGAAGGTTGACATAGATGAAATCTAAACTAGTTGAGAGAAATATCTCTTTTTTAAAATCATTTAAAAGTCATATAATTGTAAAAGAAAACATTTACTTTGAAAATATTCTTATATTTCTTTAAGGGAAGCTTCGACGATTTATAATTCCAGAAAATAGCCGCACCCACCGTATAAGCTAAAAAAGACATTCATACCTTAATTCTGTCGAAAAGGATAAAAAAATACCTTGTTTGGAAAATGACGGAAATATTCCTTTATAAAAATCTTCTAAAAATTCAAAAAAGGTATAAATGAATTTAACCCATAGTCTATAAAATAGTAAGAATGTTTTGAAATACATTTTTAAGAAACATGGATTTGGATGATAAAGAGGTCCTAGTAGATAATTACGTATAAACAACCTCGGATAATGAAGAGATTGTGAAATAAACCCTTACCTTGTAATTTTCCTTTTTGAGGGTATGTTAACCTCCGTTATAATAGTTAAATCATAGTTATTGAATTATTAATGAATCATATACATAAATATGATATCATATATGATCTTCTAATATTGCCTTTTAGTATCATCGTCGTTTCGGTGTTAACTAATTCATTTCCCTTTATATGTTTTGTTACATAAGCCATGATTGTTATGGATAGGATTTATATGATTAATATCCAGAATGATATTAAGTTCTTAATCATTATATTTAATAATCAAATGAAAAATATTCTTGAATGGTTACGATGGGGAATGAATCTCATCGTGTTCGTGGAGATGGTAATCTATATGTACACACAAAAGCTACTTCCATTTCATTTTTGATTTTAAAGGGAATAAAAAACAAATGAAACAAAGGTATATTATTATTACAGTATATTATAATATCTTTTATATGTTACTTAAGTTCATTAACACCTTTCTTTATTCATTTCATATATGGTATGAATGAGTCATATCACTTTGAGGGGTGGTAGTCCGCACTTCCTCAAATGAAATTATTGCGTTTACCCATAATAGAAACAATTAGGGTATGATATAAATGAAAAATACATAAGAATGAAGAAAACATAAATCTAATATATATCATATATAATCAAAATTCCATTATAATGGCCACCATGATAGGCCGTAGGAGGTAATTGAACAATCATCGTTTTGTGAGGCGTTAGTTTTCCATCCACAGAAACATTATGTTCTTCACACATTAGATGGATGTGTGTAAAAGTTTAATTCAAATCCTTCTCATAAAAACATTCTAGTATATTGAGGATACTGGTGTTGTTATAAAATAATGGAATAAAAAAATTTTAGGGGTTGGAGGAGTAAAATAAAAGAAAAGAAGTTAAGAGAAACGATTACCTTTAATTTGGGTAACTTCCTTTGGTTTGAACAAAACGGACTCATTGAAGTGCCTTCTGCATATGTTAAGGCTTTTAGGAGGAGGATAGGGATGTAGGAAGCTTAATTGGTAGAGTTTAGACTAGACTACAGGCTTGAGATGTGTGAGGAATTGGTTAGATGTGGTCTCCTTTTATAAGGTGAAGGAGGGGCTGTTTAGGAAAGTGTGAAAATATTATTTTATTATATAATTATATTCGGATTCTAAAGGACCAAAAATCATTAGATTCGAAGATATGATGGTTAATGGTCAAAATAAAATCATCCAATAAGAATTTCTCATGTTTTGGATATTATTTTAATATTTATAATCTAATTTATTTAAATCATTTATTAATGAGTAAAATACTACACCATTATTATGTCCTAAATAATTTAATTTATTAGATGTATAAAAATTATATAAAAAATACCATGATGTAGGAAATCTTTTTAGCTTTCCAAATAATATTTATAGTCAACAATATTACTTATATAACACCATATAAAAATTAATTACTAAAAGTTTTTTATGTCAATATTGCCTTTACATTAAATTAATTAATCTAAAGTGTCATTATCATTCATAAGTGGCTACATGGGGTTTTGAAATAGACACATATATTCCCATGGTCGACCATTACTCATCCAATAAGGTTAAGATACGTGTTAAGGCAATTTTGAATTATTACAATATTCTGTTTACCTTGAATTACCCTATTTATCTTTAACCACGGTAAATAAAAGTAAAAAGTTACAATTCAAAAAAAATTATTTTTTTATATTATTGAACCACATTTTACTACTTTATATTAACCATGTCTCCTGGATTTTTGAAATTCAGCTCACATAAGCGGTAACATTATGTTTTATGTGAATTTGAAAATTCTCCTAGGAGGTGGGTAAAAGACGGTGAAAAGTTCAATAAAATTTTTATATATCTATAATTATTATAAACTGACTACAATGAATTAAATTGAAATTATATAAGTATTACATATCTATTTCAATGTAAATTAATTTAAATAAAATAAATAATTATTTAAATAAAAATTCGATTTTAAACTATAACTCATTGTTTTTCACTATTCATCAAAAATTGAAGGTTTTCAGAAAAACAGAAAAAATTCACCATAAGCTAATTGTGATATTCTGAATTCTAAAATGAAGTCTATTTTACCAAATTCAAGACATAGAAGTTTCATTTATTAATTTAAAATTAATTCTCATTGTAAAAAAATGGAATATTTTTAAGAAATAATAACTATCAAAAGAATGATACTTGTTTATATCCAATTTCAATGTAAAATTACTTACAATGACCAGAATTGGATTAAATGGTAAAAATATATTCTTTTTATACTTCCAAACTATTAAAATTTATAATTTAAAACTATAAATTATTTTGATTAAAAGGTTTGTTTTTAATTAAAATTTAGTACTTTTCACTATTCACCAAAATATGAATGTTATCAGAAAATTACCAAACATTTATCAAATATTAATTTATATCTCCCTATTCTAAAGAAGAATTTTATTTTGTCAAATTGAATATATAAATGTGTTAAATATTGGATTTAAAAAAGGTTTTCCATTAAAAGGCGGTAAAATTTCATTTTTTGAAAAATACATCCTTTATCAAAAAAATTAAATTTGTTCATACATTATGTCTATGAAACTCATTATATGGATTCTAAAATTATAAGTATTATATAATGTTTAAAATTCAGGTAATAATATTCATAACTGCTTTTGAACGGCTAGTTTGGTAAGTCGTGGTGTGCTTGAACTCGGTGTTGCATGTAGTGCATGTTATTGAATTACATTGAAGAAATAATGTATGAAATCTTGTGGTGTTACAAATTTAACAATAGATGTGAATTAAAATATGGTGGTTTTCTAAATAAAGAACATAATAAAATGGTAACTTCAATGTGAACACTTGTGGTTATTCTCATCAAACAATCTGAAGTCATGATTGACCACTTGAACCTTTGTGAATTTCTATGGAATCATATATGCGAGAGACTAATACCAACAAATTTTTAGGTAATAATAATAAATTTAATTATATTCAAAATCAAATGTGCCAAATATGTTGAAATAAACGCCTAGTATAATGTTTCAATGGGATTGAAATATTTTTCAGATGTGTTAATTATGCTCATAAAGTAATAACATGCTATGGAGAATGGATGAATCTTGTTCACTATAGGAAAGGGACAGAATTTATTCCCAAAGTATTAATTTAATGTCCTAAATGTGGTGTGCATGGTCATTATACAAATATATGTCCTATAAAGAAGGATCAGGAATTTAATTAGCATTGTTTTACAAATATATGTTTATCAACTCTTAATGTCATTCCAATTGAAGACGAGGTAACAGAAAATGAACTATAAAAATTATGTATTATTTCTTATCTCATTTTTTAAATTATTGAAATCGTAGGAAATTATGGATGATTCTTTTGTAGTATTTAAGGATGAATGAATAATATTAAAAAATGGAAAAAGGATCATGATGAATGTTCGACGATTAAGATGTCCACAATTTAGGAATTAAAGAGTTATGCTGGATCTATGGATGATGATATGTTAAATATATTAATGATGGAATTACTTTGGAATACATCTAGTATATGAAACCCTTAATTTTATATATAAATTTTTTAATTGAGGAAGAATTTTATTTTATTTTTTGGATATAGTTATAATGGACTGTTAGGGATTATAGGATCCTTGAATTTGTGGTAACTATGCGTTATTAGTTTTTGGGATGGAAAATGTGAGATATGAAAAAACCTTTGAGGTTAAAAAATGTTATTGTTATTTTTTATGATATTATTTCATTTTGTTAAGGTTATTTGAATTATACTGTTTTTGGAAGAGGATAACACGAAAATCATGTGACAATATGTTACGTCAGATAAGGCTACGGGAATCAAACACACTACCAAATTGTGACTGGGATTTATCGCTTTCCCCTGGCCTATGTGATTTCCCTGGTTAGTATGACTTATTATTTTTAGTTAAATGATTTTATGAATCAAGATTATGTTGATTTTTAGAAAATGTATTTTTATCAAATGGAGATCTTTATTATATGAATATGATTTGTTTATTAAGTGATAAAGGATATTTTGGAAGACGTTTTTACTTTTAGGAAACTATATGCCTATGTAAAATAGAATAATATGATATTTCATTTGAGGAGTAATGGTTGATTTTTTTGGAAGAATTTATATTTTTTTGGGGACATATGTAGATTTAGATTATTTATGGAAATAATTAACCTATCATTGAAAATATGTGATTAGGTTAATTAATTTTCAGTGTGATACTTTTATAGTAGTCAAAGTTATTTGGATATAAATGTTAATATTTATTATGGATGACTATGAGATCAAATTCATATATGTTTTGGGTTTCAATTATAGTTTGAATTATTTTGAAGAATTTTTAGGGAAATTGTGAATTGAATGGTCTCTATTGAACATTGGGTATTATCTGTTTAATTTTAAAGATTATGTGTAGTATTTCTTTTTTATAATGGATTATCCTTTTTGGGGATTATCTAATCGTGTACTAACATTTTTTGTTTTGGTTAAGTATTAAAGATAGGGGAAATATATAGTTATTATTTTTTGGATTATGTGATTCTGTAGAAGTTAATTCGAGCACTTCAGGTGTGACCATGTCATCTGGAATACTCATCATTTGGTGAAAAGATGATTTGGTGGTAGAAATTTAATGAATAACGAAACACTAATTTTCAAGTATGTATATTTATTTAGGATCTTATTATATGTAGTAATAAAATTCTTAATATCTATGAAATGTATATTTAAGAAAAAATGTTATATGCTTGCTTTTATTAACCAAATTTTACCCAACCATAAATTTATGGTATTGTGGTGGTTTACATTCCATGATCAGGTTCACTATCACTCTCTAATAGTCTATCTTCAAAATCCATTTTTTGTTAATTTTTAAATCCACTTTATGGGGAAGTGGTAACATCACATTCTATTACAAGTCAATCCATCCAAATTGCAGGATTAAAATCAAATATAGTAATCAATAAAATCATCACCCGATTGATACACAATAAAGATATTTTAAATTCAAAAAATCCTCCATCAAACCCGTCAACACTAGGATGCCTCAGGACACAGATCCTTGAGCAATGAGACTACATGAGCTACACCCCCCATGATTCATGAATCTAACTCAAGACAAAAACCCATCAAAACTCCCACCCTTTCCTATCTAATACCCACCATAATCACGTCGCAAGCCAACCATCTCCATCTTCACAACAACTCATCACTCGTCACCACTGACACCTTCTCCAATGTCCACCACCATCATGTGTTGTTCACATCACAACCATCACCGTCAGAACACATGTGAGAACAATCCATCAGAAGTATTCACAGTCACCCCAAACAACACAGTCGCTGCCACCATCCCAAACAATACGCGCATGCCTAATACCACCGGAAGTCGTAGAACCAGAGGGTGACAAAGCAAAAAAATCAAAACCATAAAACCCAAAACATTGGAGTTGAACAAAAAAACCCTTCACTGATCAATACTGATGTCACAATTATGAAAACCAAATCAGAACAGTACAAAAAATCTAATAACAAAAGAATCCCATTAGAGTGTCCACCATCATCCAATTTGAAATATCACTAGGCCAAACATCATCTGAAGCCAAACCGCACCACCCAGATCGTAGGGAAATCAAAAACTAAGATGAACCAAGCAAAAAAGAACCCCTAGAAAAGAAGAGAACTAATGCGAGCCACAACTTCCATGACAAAGCACCAGAGCCGCACTGCCGATAAGAACCCTTGATGCTGAAAGAACCACTGACACCATCCCAAAACTACAAAAAACACCTTCATACTAGACCAAAATGGAGTCCAGTACATTGGGAAATGCATCAAGAGCAGAGATTGGCATTTGAGACAACAAGATAACCACTGAACATTGATACCAACAGATCCCAAACCACTAGTTCCCATTTAGGTCGAACCAAAGTGTGGTTTTGGCATGAAGGTTCTTGTGATAAGAGCAGGGTACCAACTTTCAAGGAATACGAATCGATGAAGAACAATAGAGAATCACCAAATGCAGCAGAAGAAAAACCAAAAGAATAGAGTGGAATGAAATCCAATGTCCAAAATAAACCCAATGAACGGATATCCACCCGCCTTGTTGACCGATGCAAGGAGCATTAGTAACGAGAACACGAGAAAGCGAGGAAGAGGGCGGGGGTTGGAGGAGAAACCATAGAGCATGAGGAAAGTTAGTTTTTCTTCCATATCCATGTTCTCCTACAATGAATCCTAATATTTTTAATCTTGAGTAAACTTTAAACTTCTCTTAATTTCTTTTAGTGTGATAGTTTTATTGAATCTTTTTCCAATGGGGTTAATTCAATTTCATTACCGATCACAATTTTAAAACAAAGAGGATTCAATTTATAAAAGGGGAAATGATGTAACTACCCCGATATTTATAGAATAATACATTCTATTTATACTTATTAAGGATATATTAACTTTACATTAAAGTGGACACATCTTCCAATATCTTACCCTACAAACAACAATGGGTTTATCTGAAATCTTACGTTTCACATAACATTGAGATACACAAAATTATAATATAATAACATTATTATTATTTTAAATGGTAGTTAAAACCTAGCCATTTTGTTGGCAGGAATGAAAAAAATTAACTATATTATGATATTACATATTTATTAAAAGTTTTTACGTTTATCGAATTAATATTATAGGCTTCAAATAACAATGAATTTGATTTTAAGCATGAAATTTTCTATTATTTTTAAAAGGAAATTTTACCTCATTTGGATGGGGAACCCATTTTAATTGTATTTCTTGTCACATTTATATGTTCTATTTGTCAAAATAAATTTTTTTTATAATTGGAACATAAAAATTTACATTGGATGAAATTTTGGTATTTTTCTGAAAAATTTCATTTTTAATGAATATTTAACAAAATACTTCATTTTAATTCAAAACTGTCTTTTTGTCTAATTTATTATTAGAGTTATATTGTTATTTTAATTTATTTAATGTATAATTATATTATGTTTTTATAATTTAATTCAATGTTGGTCATTGAATGTGATTTCATTTTGAAATTGTACACAAATGAATGTTAATCTTTTAGTTGTTATTACTTCATAAAATAATTTATTTTTTGGTTTTAACAATGGAAATTAATTTTAAATTAATTACTGTAACTTCTGTGTTTTGAATTTGAAGAAAATCGGGAGGTCCAAATTTTGTAAATTGGTACCATTAATTTTTATACACTATGAATAGTAACTTCAATAATTATTTTATTTACCATGGTTAAATGATAAATATAGTAAATAAGGGTAAAAAATTATATTATAATAATAATAAATTGCATTAACTAGTGTCTTAATCCTATTTTTTGAGATATTTCTGACCATAGGAATCCTTGGGTCGATTTTGGGACCCCATGAAGCCACTTGGTTGTGAAAATTAAATTTTATAAGAATTGATTTATAGTAATGAAAAATATAACATAAACATATATCTTTTAATAAATTTTTTATGAAGTAATAAATATGATATTTTATAGTATAAATAGTAATTATAAAGATAAAAATATTTCCTACATCATGGTATTTTATTTATAATTTTAATACATTAAATTAATAAATTTATTGATGAGACCTTGATTATATAGTGATTACCGTATTAATGAATGAATTATATAAATGAGATTATAAATATTCAAATATATTTATTTTGGAAGTTTTTATGACATAAATAAATATTAGGGATTTTTTTAGTTGGTATATATGAATTAATTAATGTTTTTTGAGAGAATAATGTTGTTATGTATTTTTAAAAATTCATGATATGAATAGTATAACAAATTACATAAATGTGTTTTAAAAAAAAATAATATTTTGTTAAATGATATAGTAGTAAAAAATCAATGTTTCATTCAAATGACTTAGATAATGTTGAACATGACATTAATGAACCAGTTGAGATTCTATGGTCATTTTATAGTTACTATAATTACCATATAGTAAGAATATACACGAAGACATGGTAAGAGATTAATTAGTCAATTATGGATTAAAGACGGAATATAAAGTTAAATTGGGGACCTAGACTAGTATAAAAAATATTTTTTGAGAGGTTTTCGATCTAAAAGCACAGTAGATTTTAAATAAATGCTTCTGGGTCCATTTTAAAACAAAATATATTTTATAATAATATAATATTTCAATACCTTCCAAAATTTTTCCTCCTACCTCTTATAAAAGGGAAACACATGTAACTTATACACAAAAATATAAATCCATTTGGATCTTCCAAAATCTTCCCAAATAATTTCCCAACATCCCACTCTTCTTCATAGAATCCTCACCTAGGGAAGATGGAAATTCATGAAATCTTTTTCAGCTTAAATCAATTGGAGTTACCCGATTTGTAGTAATGTCATCTCTCAAGCTACTTTCATTTATTTTTCCATATCCATCCCCCACAACTCTATTTATTAAATCATTTTATCACAAAAACAGTATCTTCAATATACTAGGATATTTTTATGATAAGTATTAAAACTAAATTAATCCAAATCTTCATATAATGGATACAAACATGTTGTTTCTATGTACGATGAACTACTTCCTTGTGAAATAATGATTATTCGATTTTCCCCTACCACCTCAAATAGTAGAAATTATGATGGAACATTATTTATATATCATATATAATATATTTATATTTTCTCTATGATACTATAATTTTTATTTACAAACATACCATTATGATTTTCATGATATTTAAAAATGATAATTTAATTTTAGGAAGTGCGGACTAACACCCCCTCAAACTGATATGACTCGTTCATGCCATACATGAACATATAAAGATGAAATGAATTAGATTATGTAAATTATAGATAAAATAATATTATACTAGAATTATAATATATATATATATTCATATATGTATCATTTAGTTTTAATTTCATTAAAAATGAAAAAGAAATGAAAGTAGTGTTCAGGCGTACGTACGACTTACCGTCTCCATGAATGTTGCATTTTATTTCTTATCTTTAAATGTTATTGAATATTATAAGTAAAAATATAGATGATATAAATACAGATATGCAAGATATATATGATATTGAAATTATGAATACGTTTCTAGAGTTAATGGAATTCTGATAATATAGACGATATGAAGTTATAACAAGTTCATTTTCAACTCAAGTACCCTATATCGACAAAATGACTGATATTAACATAAATAATTATGTAATTTCAATTATGTGGTAATAAATTATATAAAATGAACAAAATACTTGAAAAAAATTCTTAATAAAGAATAAATTAACATATGTTAATTATTCATGAAGATCAAGGAATATACGTGACGAATTAGACTCATGGTAAGAGATCTTTTCACCCTTATCTTTTAGTCCAAAAGTCTTCTTATATGGTATGTATTCTAATATTTATTTTATTATGTTGGGATATGTTCTTATATATCCTTATTTATATAAATATTATTTCAATGTTTTGAGATATACTCTTCTCTCCCATCAACACATTTTTTTTGGATTTTAATGTTACCCCATTAGGGTCCCAAATTTTCATAAGGGAACATTTTTACCCAATTTCTATTGATTAGGTTAAACATATACTTCATGATTATGTCTCATTGGGAATATTTGTGAATGAAATGTGATTTTTTTACACTTATTATCTACTTATATGTGGTTTATATATGTTTGTCACAAATTATTATGTCATTTATTTATCATTAATGTAATGATACGATCATTGTAAGGGACTACTTCTAAATCTCATCTCATTGAGGTATGTTTTTATTTATAAATGAATTTATTTTATACAGTTTATAAACCCCCTTTTAATTTTAATATCATTGAAATGGAATCTTATTCTATGAATCATTTTACTAAATGACAAAAGGAATATATCTTTCAAACGTACATGGTGACTATGACCTTTCCACCACTGCATGCATAATTTGATATTTGGATTCTATAAAGAGAGATAATGTTAGTAAAAGGAAAAATATATATACCATGTACCATTTTAACATATTTTTGTATTTAAAATGGTTTTTGAAATTGATTTAGTATTTCAATATTGGTAAATTATTTCTTGTGATTGCAAATGAAATGTTATTAATGAAATGTTGATATTTTCAATTTTTTATGTGTTATGAATATATAATGGTACGAGGACATTTGATGGGTGGTTATGTGATAAAACAATGAAAATATGTTACAAGATAAACCAAATTACTGTTTTTTCCTTGATAAACCATTGATGGGTGGTTACGTTATCACCACAAATGAATTGGTTATGGATTTCCGTTGTGTGGTTATTCCATTTTGTGATTTGTGTAGAATTCAACCATATGGTTATTAAATTTAAGTATTTTATGTCCCATGTTATCTTAATATGCTATATTTTTTGCTATGGGATTTATGGTAATATTTTGTCTACAAAAGACGGTATGTAATGAGATTATAATCAGTGATATATACTTACTACCTCTTACTGATGAAAAGAATTACATTACGATAAAGTATTTGTTGTTTTAATGTTATCCAATGAATAATAGTTCTCTTTCTTTTTTTATCCCTTAAGAGATTTCTATTCTCATCCCAAATTTTGATATGTTTTTAATAGGACATGAATAAGAATATATTCAAGGATGGGATCAAGGAAAATTTATGTTGTTAAAACATGAAGTGATTTCATGTTTTTTAAATAGTTTTTGTTTTATAAAAAATGGATAGAGAGTAGAAGTGCCTATTTATAATATTCAAGAGGTTATATTAATTTATGACCTAATTCAATAAATATTTAAATGTTAAAATATCATTAATTTTAATTAAAGTCAAATTATTGAATTATCTCAATATTATGTAATGATTATGTGTGGGGCCTTATATAATGAAATGATTTCCCCTACTGAAATAAAATGTTTTAAAAACTGGAATATAAAATCCTAATGATATTATTAATCAATATTTTCAAGCTATGAATAATAAAGAGCATCCAAATGAAAAAATAGTGGAACAAATTTACATTTAGTCCTTCAAGAGTCCATACCCAATTTATTTTACTAGGTATTCGAATCCCCTAGTTAATGAAAAATAGATCAATACCATCAAAAATATATATTTTTTTGTTCTCCATTTCACAATTCATGAAATATAAATTTTTGTTTTATTTAATTTATAAGGATATGTAGATAATTAGAATAATTTTATCCTAATTCTGAGATGATATGATGAAATTTTCTCTATCAAATGGTATGAGATAAAAATTTTATTTTTCATAGTATATTGAATGTATTTTTCATTAGAAAATGGAGATGTAATTTCATAAACTAATGTATAATGTTTATGAACCTATTAGTACCTATGAGGAATATTTTATGATACATGAATGGTATGCTTCTGGTAATACCATCCAACAACAAATCAATGGTGATTGATACATCAATGGATTAAAAAAGTATCTTAATGGTGTTATCTAAAAAGGAATTAATATCTATGAAGAAATATTTTAATGTGCTACCAATGTGGAAATTGGGATCAAATTCTCCCATCAAACTCATGGTTTAATAATAATTTGAATATATATTTAAATTAAAATTATAACAACCATTAAGAGAAGATTATGAACATTCCATCTTGCTCGATGTGTGGAAGGTAGAACATAGGAAATTTTATAATGTGTACTAGTAAATATTTTATGTGAGAAAATAAATTACAAATGGAAATAAAAAAAAACAATGTATGATGTTATAAAATACTGTGAATAGGGAGAATGTTCTGTATAATTCACTACCCATAATCTAGGGTTTAATATTAATGGATTATGGGAGTTATACTGACCAGTGCAAAAATATGAAGTTTAACGATGATGACCAAACACTAAAACCTATTATGATTTGATATAATGGGAAATATAATGATATCGTTATATCTAATGAGGGGTATGATAACAATGTGGTGAGAGGTACACTTAGCATCCACTAAAAAACTAATAATATTATATTTTACTTTTTATATAACCACAATTTTATATCTGATGTATTTTTATGTGTATCCAAATGCCACCCCAACAATTAGATATTTAAATTTAAGTGAAACTCGATAACGGTGTGATTATTTCCATTCATGTTTATGATTCTTCTCTGGTTAGTGTTTTTCGGAATTTGATTCTTCTAAATAATATTATTCTCCCACAATATGACTTTTATGTCATTTTTGTTATGGATTAAATTTATTTAAGTAAACCCAACCTCATGTTTTATGGAAGAGAAATCATGTTTGATATTCAAAAACAACATATGATCTTCTATCAATGATATAATAAATATGATCATCTAATGTAAATTTTATCCATTATATGGGACTTGAATCCTATTAAAAAAGTTATTCTAATAATATTATTAGGAAAAAATACGACATCAAATATATTCATATTGTTCACGAGTTTACGTGTGTATTTTTTGAAGAATTGAATTATCATCCAATTAATTATGAATTTGAGTTTGGAATATAACTCATACCTGGTGAGATACCTATTTCAATGAATCTATATAAAAATATCCCAAATTGTTATACATTTATTAATGAACAAAAAATAATGGAATTTTGAAAGGGGATTAATTCATCCAAGTGAATCACCTTGGGGTATTATAATTATTTTAGTTAAGAATAAATATTGATCAATGAGACTCTACATTGATTATCGAGAACCCAACATGTTCACTTTCAAGAACTTGTATCTTATTCTCCATATTGAAGACATAGATAATTAACTACCTAGAGTGTTACACCATGGGATTGATTTATTGATACATGTCTCGTTTGGTGGTCCACATGGAATCAACCATACCTCCCAATATACTAGATTTTACTCATTTGTAGAGAGGGTTTGTGATAATGTGGCGAGGATACTATACCCTTATGATCAATAAATATCATAGTGGTATAACATAACAATAAACTAGAGGAAAATTTATAATGTAAATAGTGTAATGACATTAGTTGTATAAGATAATAATATAGAAATTGAAAAATAGGAAAACATTATCTAGTAACACATGCAAAAATAGTGATATAGATATTATATAAAAAACTGTTATACATGGGTAAACATGAAACAATAATAGAGTTATAGATGGAATAAAAATATATAAAAAGATGAAATACAATCTGCAATAGCACTGGGATTTCTAGATTTGTCATCTAATGACATACACCATTGATTTATTGATAATCAATCATCCAAAAAGAGTAATGTGCTTATCCCAACCTGCATCCATGATTACAATAATGGATCCCTATGGTGTCCCAAACATGGTGTTGGTAAAACATAGTGGGACAAAACCAAAAATTTCTAGGGCCACTATTTCCATAAATTTACAATAAAGTATTGTGTAGCCAAAATAGAAAAAGTAATAGTAAAAATAATAATAACCATTTTGGTTTGGGTTCCACATGGATTAACTCTTTGATGCTACCTTCTTTTACATTATATAGAATATCTCTAGGAACACCTTAAATTTAGTTTAATTTATATTATAGACTTTGGTACTCATGATCATGGATAAGGAGTCCATATGTGAAAATAAAATAGGAGATGAACATGTCCCATTAACATTAAAGCATTATAAATTATTCCGCATGAGGTGTATTATTTATGTAATGTATTGAATGAATTCGAGTATATTTCTCAACTTACTAGAAATTTCCATCAATTTATTGGCTTCCCCATATACTCTGAGTCATTCCTCATAGGTATTTGATGTATGACATTAGTTATAGTATAAAACCATCACCCTATGACTTGATCCATAAAATTAAACATTGGAGACTTGGTATATCCCAAGGAATGGTAATAATGGAAGTTCCCACTAATAACTTCCAATATATTTCACATAGAGAACCCATGTTTTTCTCATGGCATAATGTAAATAAACATTGTATGTCATCGAATCCAATGTGTTCTATATATGAACCTATGTATCACCCCGATGTGATATAATGGAATTATAAATCATTTAATTTAATATTCCCAATGTTCCTAACAATGGTGTTCTATGTGGCAACCCTCGTATCTCCCTTGACATGAAATATTATTTGGCCATGGGATAGAATAATATCCTTATCATTTAAAAATCAACTTAAAATTAAGATGGTCATTATTTATTAATGGATATAACTAGATTAATTCTAATAAAATAAAGGTACAATAAACGAAGGAATGACTATTCACCTACTATTTAATTAAATTTATACATATTATTTAATTTATTTAAACATTATATTGGAAAAATGAAAAATAACACACATAAATGGTGTCTTTAATTTCTTTTAATAGAATATAATCCATGGGACAGTAATGTAGCACCCCATAACATGTGGATTAAATTGACGTAAAATACTATTATAAAAAATTTTATTTTCATAAAATAACCTAAATTATGATTTATCAATTTTTGGATTTAATTTGACCTTAAAAAGGTGTCATAGATAATGTTTGGTGCATTAAATAATTGATCACAATATAAACAGATTTCCTTTTATGAAAAATCATCATATGAAATAACTTATACCGTTATATGAATAATCATCTACTAATCTCCTTTTATCCATGATATAATGATATATATCCAAGAAATAAAAATTTAATTCAATTTTTGTGAATATTATCTCTCAATGAAATAATAATTGAAAAAGAAATATAAATTAGGAACAGAAGAAAGTGGAATGAGAAATAAACATTTTAATATCCAATTTTATGAAAACATAGTAATTCCAACATAGTATGTGGGGGGATAAAATCCTAGCTAGTGAATATGTGTATCTCTCTTAAGGGTAGAGGTTGCTGTTAATTTGGCGCATTAAAAAAAAACAAGAGGTGTGATGTTTGGAGGGTAGAAAATAAACTTAAAAAATTTTATATGGGGTGAATAAATTGGTTAATCATTTGAAAATAAATTCCAACCATTTAGCAAAAATATAAATATTTCAAACTCTATCATACATTTTGTCCCATTTTTAAACAAACTATGTGATAACCATTCCATTCATCTTAATAACAATGACTGACCATTTATCGTGGTTGTGTGGTATTCCTCGTCTAATTTGACTATTATTAGAGAAACACATAAAATCGGAATGTTTTAAGAGATCAATTATCATTGAACATGAAATAACTATGTTAATGAACTATTTCCCCCCAAAACTAGAGATCTACAATTATAACCACAATCAAATGCCACCAAACTCTTCCTCTACCCCTTAGCCACTATGATATCCACTACTTAATATATGGGATATAACTACAGGGATATTTAAATTGTTTTTAGAAACAATATTCATATAATACCTAATCCCAATATTATAAACTAACCATTGGGATAGGCTGATTATATTTATCTCATCCCAAAATTTTTAAAAAAACTATTAGGATAACTGATATCTATTCCAATGGTTTTCAAAAACTGTTTGCATAGATCTTCCATATATAAAACATGTGGGAACCCCTCTCATCCCTTCTTCTTTCAATTTTATTCTTCTACAATATTTAATTAGTGGTTTAAAAATCATATAGGTATTCAACAATCCATACGTTTATTTTTTATTTTTGTTTTAAAATATCATGGAAGAATTTTTTTGTGGGAATTTAATTTCATCAGATTATGATTAATCTTGTCTGATTTCTGCATTCATATATTCTATTCATTTCAATTTTGGGTTAGTTCTAACTAGTTTGGTTCAATTTGGGTTCATTCAGTTCTTTTTTAATAGGTTCATATTTTTTTATTCTATTTCACAATTGGGTTGGTTAGTTTAGTCTAATATTTATATATATATTTTAAATTAATATAACTCCAACATTTTTATGGTTTGGAACATCCTGTTGTATCATGAAATCGTCAAATTAGTTACTTCAAAATCAACATAAATTACATAATCTAACCCAAATAATATATATTTTAAATAAACATAATTAAATCAAATTAAACATAAAAACAAAATTGAATCAAACAAACCTGAACCAAAATAAATTGAAGGGGAGTGTCTATAATTCACATATATGAGGGTCCTTTGTGACTCATACATTTATTAACTCAATTATATAAAATTTAAATAACACCCCTGTGTATTTAAATTCCTTAAGTCCCATTATTATAATTAAAGACATGAAAATTGATGGATATGTAATATTGTTCAATTTGACTATATATAATTCGTCATATAAAAGATAATTCATTAATTTAAAAATGGTCCAATTGAACAATGTGGAGGTACCACCCACATCACAATAAATATAAAAAATGAATAATAATAAGGGGAAGGTTTTAAGGACTACATATCTAAAAACAAAGACATTACTTCTTCACGTACCACATTTCCATTAGTTTTTAGTCCTATCCATGTTTACTGGTTATTTAACTGTCATATGGGGATAAATCTCATGCCACAAATTGTTAAAAAACTATTTTGAACATCTATAACAACTCATTAATTTAATAATAATTATCATTAAAACAGATTAATTCAACGAGAGACTATTTAAAAACACAATTTTTGAGTACTATTTATAGTTATTACTCATTCAGATAGTTGAATTCAATATAATGGTTTTATACTTATAGTTTTTTAATATATTGTATTCATATGTAATTTAATAATTTAATTTTTTTACATATGGTTTCAATTAATTTGAATAGTTCTCACATCCTTAAATATATTTTTGATTAACATCAAACTTATTTAATATAATTTTAATACCTGAAAAATAATTTTTTTTAATATAATGGATAGACGACCTGTGTTTGGAATTGATCAGATCTGAATCGATTTTCAAAACATGTTTTAGGGTTTTTTTATTTTTGATTTAAAAATTATTCAGATATTGGTCACTACACAAATTTTTTATAATTGAGTTGGGAGACTATGGTTGAGTCATGAAAGAAGATATCTACCATATAACCAAAAATGGATTTCAAAAAAACTTCTAAGTGTGGTATCATTATGGGGATAAAACACACTCTCCAAATCACCATGGTACAAATTATAGGACAGTATTGGAGAATTAATCAAATAAATAATTTATGTTTATTCAATATACTAAAAAAAGGTATGCCCACCCAATAAAATTTTTGTGCATGAACACATGATTCATTTATGGAATTTTTTGATGTTGATAGGGAAAAAAATTAATGATGCTTCCATGACTCCAGTATATCGACCATGTGCTAAAAAGGAATTTTTTGAATTTTTACTCTGACTTTATTATGAAAAAACCATGGATGGGATTCTTATTACATACATGGATTAATTTATTAAATTTAAATATACTTTCTTCCAAAGAAAAATATATTCCATCGAACAATTATATGGCAAAGAAGTGAGTTGAGGAACTTGTATTTTTTTAAAAAAATAAGGTATGCTTAAAATATTGATGCTCATTCTAGGAGGGGACTGATGAAAAAAATTATTATGTAAAAAAGAAAATTTTTTCCATGGAAACAAAAAGTGGACAGAAAACCATCTCATTTTCCATAGAATGTATTTCATCTCTTTCCATAGTTCCCGAGACTCTATAATCATTTCTCGACAGAAGCAAAATTATAACAATAAATGGAATTATACCATGAGAAAGAACCACAATTATGAATTGGTTCATCAATCATATGTATTTTCATAACAATCATTTGATTCTCCATATCATTATTACATAGTTTATGTGAATAATGTGAGGTTTTATGGAATCCCACCTTTTTATTACATAACTTTTCATTAAATTTTACAAATAGAGGATCATTAATGTCTAGTGTATTTGAATTCAAGAACATAAAACATGAAAACAACATAAAACATTATTCTAATCCACTTATAAGTATTCATAATAAGTTCATCCTAAGTACATTTTCTTCATCTTATAACAAGGAGTCAAACATCAACAGAAAGGGTGAACAGAAGGCCTAGTAAGGAAAACAAGGGAATCAATTTACTTGTGGTATCAATAAGAATTTAATAAAAACCAAAAGACGCGAGCAACAAGAAAAGAAGCATATCCTAATAAAAATAAAATGAATAATGACATGAATTTGTTGCTACATATTTTCATTTAGACATTCAGGAAAATATCACAAAGGATTATTCCTAAGGTGTCATAGAAATATTACCAAGGTTATTCAATAAGGTATCTTGAAACTTGTCATCTCTATAGATTAAAACATCATCTAACGCATTAGAGTGTTATCAGGGAGCACCCTTAAAATGTATTTAATTTAATTAGTTCTACATAGATCATAATAAAAAATTTCATAAATAACCCAAATATAATCAATGAAAGGGTTTTCATGTCAAAATCATGATGTTTAAAAAGTACTTATAAATTAGTTCATTATATCATTTATAACCCATGAAAAGTGAGTGAGGGTTCTATATATGTAAATTATAGAATAAAAATAGATAATTATTATGTATTTAATTATACCCCTAGAAATGAAAAATAGAATTTTGTATTCACTTAAATAATAAAAGAGAATTTCTTGAGAAAAAAGACAGATTTTGAGATGACAATTCTGCTGCATAACAATTATATAACATGGTTTTAGAAAACACTGAAAAGAGAGGGTAAAAGAGTCACCCACTAATAAATAACTCATAATATAGTATGGGTAAAGAATAAAAATAAATAAGATCATGGTATTAATATTTGAAAGAAATACCATATTAAAATGATACTCAACGGGAAAGAGAAGATGCGATTTCTTTTACGTAAATTCGGTAGGCTAACACATTGCTAAAAAATTCATAATATTAGTTGATGAGAGCGGAATGGGTCTCACATAAATTTAACATGTAATGTAGTGTAATAATGATGTATAAGAATATACACCAACGAAATTAAATAGAATCTAGAAGACATAACATAAAAGAAGTCATGACACAAAAGAAGAGGGGAATGGTTCCCTTACCTTGAAGTGTATCTTCAAAAGCTCAAAGGTTGGGACCTTGGGGGGATTGAGGGAACCTAGGGAGGAATCCATGATAGGTATAAATACCATATCATAACTGAGGAGGATTTTGGATTTAAATTAATGAGGGAATGACTTTGTATTTATAAGAAAATTGAGGAAATATTTAATTAATTTCCAAGGGACACCTCATCGGTGGTATTTAAAAAATCATGGGCATTACAATGGTATTTTCACATGGTATTGGCCAATTGGGACACCTCATAACATATCATATTTTTGAAAATTCGACCCGACTTACAACATCATGATTACAACATCAATGATGTCATTAAACACCCACAACTCAAAACAGTATTTTTACTATTCACCAAAAATTCAACTGTTTCCGAAAAATCCCAAAAATTAACCCTAACCTAATATAGATTCTCTGAATTCCAAAATGAACTCCATTTTAAGAAAATAATGTTTTTAATTTTTTTTAATTAAAATAATATATTAAATCATTATTTATTCAAAAAACAACTCTAAAACTATAAATATTTTTTTAACACCATGAAAAAGAGATCAAGGTACCATGAAATTATAGTATAACCATAAGACAATAATGTAACACTTTTTGATTAAATTTTAGGAAAATATATTTTTCATTTTAAATTATTAAATTAGTTATAAAATTGAAAATAAAATATTTATGACCTACAAAAATAACAAAACTTATACTATGATCATTTTTTCAATTTTAAGATGTCTAAATTGTATTTATACATTCATGGGTGAAGATTATATTTTTTAGGCTGATTTACTATTAATTATTGTTCATTACTATTCATAAGGGTATATTACTATTCATACTTTACTATTCACTAAAAATTACTTTGATCTTATTAGAATCTAAATTTCTTACCAGTCAAAATTGGAGAAGAAAATTTTTTGAAAATCATTTCACAATATCAGTAACTTAAAGATTAAAAAATATTTTAAAATACCCCTTTTTCCAAAATTCATCAATAATATGAAACTTCATCCTACATTTATCCAGAAATTTGAAATTCAAAAATTTTACATAATAAAAAATAACAATTTTATTTATACAAAATGATTACACAACGTAACTACGGTCTCGTTATGTATCCCCTTATAACACCAGCATAGGACATAAGTGAAAGGTGCACTATGGTGATAGAATCTTGGGAGGCATAGACAACATTTCCCGAGTGGTGATTTCTATCAGCTTGAATTTATCCATTAGGTTATTCTATTCAAGCTTCACATGTTGAAGCTCAGCTTGGGCTTGGTCCAGAGAAAATCCCAGAGATGATACCTCCTTCCCAAGCTCTAATGGATGGGCTTCGTATGACCCGAGTCTACTGGATGAGGCCATCAAATCTTCCTTTTTATTAATTAACCAATATCACTTTTATGTATAAACAAAAATTGAAACGTTAAGAGTTTAGTTTCCAACGGTCATATTGACCAATGGTCATATAACAGTTGAAACCCAACGGTATCACTTCATTAATTAAATGATATAGTTTTGTGGAGTATAAAATGAAATAACACATATATTTAGGAAAAATATATTTTTCAAAAGTTTGTGTCATTACATTCCTCCCCCATTAAAAAATTTCATCCCTGAAATTTTAACTCGTACCCTAAGAAGTGAAAAGGTGTGGGTATTTCTACCTCATAGACTCCTCTATATCCCATGCAGCTTCATCATATTTGTGGTGCCTCCACAACACTTTAACAAGGTGGATAGTCTTGATGTGTATAACAATGTCTCGACGATCCAAGATCTCCATTTGTTGTTCCTCATAAGAAATTTCATGTTCCAGTTTTAAAACCATTGGATTTAGTACATGTGAAGGGTTAGGTATGTACTTCCTCAAGAGGGATACGTGGAAGGCATCATGAACATGTGCTATATTTGGAGGAAGTGCAAGCTGATAGGCCACTCCCCCTACATGATCAGGGATTTCATAAGGGACAATGTACCTAGGGCTAAGATTCCCTTTCTTCACAGACCTCATGACTATCTTCCATGATAAATGTGGAAGAAGGACATTATCACCAACATTGAACTCCATGTCCCTTCGACGGTTGTCAGCATAACTATTTTTCTGACTCTGAGCAGCCTTAACATGTTTCTGGATGGAATTGACTTTTTTTCATCTCCTACCCAAGATTAGGTCCAAGAATGTTTCTCTCACCAGCATCTTCTAAACAAGTAGATGTTCAAAATCACTTCCCATACAGAGCTTAATAGGGTTCCATTTGAATGATCGAGTTGAAGCTGTTGTTATAAGAGAACATAACTAATGGTAGATGTTGATCCCATACACCTTTAAATTCAAATGTGAATGTTCTTAGCATATGATCGAGTATTTGAATAGTCCATTTAGATTGGACATAACTTTTGGGGTGATAGGACATACTAAAATTCAATTCGGTACTCAGAGAATATTGATGACTTTTCTAGAATATTGATGTGAACTTTGGATCAAGATCAGATACGAAAGAATGTGGAACTCCATGCAGCCTTACCACTTCCTACACATAAATCCTGGAATGTATATCAAGGGAGAAATATTCCCAAATGAAGATAAAATGGGAAGTATTTGTGAGACCGTCTACAATAAACCATATAGCATTTCTTCCCTTGGAAGTTCTCGGAAGACCAGTGACAATGTCTATAGTGATATTTTCCCACATCCATGCTGGTATGGATAGTGGCTGTAATACCCCTTCAAATAATTTGTTGTTCTTCATTTACTTTCTGGCATACTAGGCACCTTGAAGTCTAGTCAAAAATCTCCCTTGTCATATTATCCCACTAATAATGATCACGAAGGTCCTAATACATTTTTATTCTTCCATGATGTATAGAGAAAGTAGAGTTATGAGCTTCATCCACAAGAACCTTATTTATTTGCGGAATAGATGAAAAACATAGTCTTGTATGATATTTTAGTACACCTTCTTGATCAATGTTTAACTCAAGAAACATCCCATCTACCACAACCTCAAATATCTTCTGTAACAACGAATATTTTGTCTGATATTTCTTAATCTTCTCTAGCAATGTAGGTTGAGAAATCATTTGGGTTTTGGTTGATGATGTCCCTTACCTTATAACTCCCACATTTAGCTTTACATGGTCATTGATCAAAGGATCTCTTTGTATCCTGATCATGGAATGAACAACTGGGACTTTCCTTATTCATGGATCATCAACTTTGTTTGCTCCTCTGAGATGATAATGAATTTAATAATCATAGTCTTTGAGAAGTTCCAACCATATCCACTACCACATGTTCAATTACTTTTGTGTGAAAATGTAATTCAAACATTTATGGTCTGTGTATATATCACATTTCTCCCTATAAGGATAGTGACTCTATATATTCAGAGAAAAAATGACCACATCTAGCTCCAGATCATGAATAGAATAGTTCTTCTCATGAGTCTTCAACTGTCGAGATGCAGAAGAAACGACTTTTCCATTTTTTATATGGATGCACCCAATACCTTTCAGTGATGCATCATTTAAAATAACGAATTTTTAACCACATGAGGGTAGAGTTATCATGGGTGTAGTAACCATTCTATTCTTCAACTCTTGGAAACATTCCTCAAACTCTTTTATCCAGATAAATATGATCCCTTTTTGAGTTAAATTGGTTAATGTATTAGAATTCCAGGAAATTTTTTTCATAATACTCTTATAATATCTCGAAAATCCATGGAAACTATGAATCTCAGTTGTTGTTTTAGGCTGAGGCCACTCCTCCATAACTTTTTTCATTGCATGTTCAGCTGTTATTCCTTCATTGGTTACAATGTTCCCCTAGAAAGCAACTACTTTCAGCCATAATTCACTTTGGTGAACATTCAAAAAATCCACTCCTTCCATAAAGTTTGAAAAATACCCCTTAGATGATCCTCATAATCCTCCCTACTTTTGACATATATCATAATATCATCAATAAAACCCACCAAAAAGTTATCACATTATTCCTTAAAGTGTTTATTCATAAAATCCATAAAAATAGAAGGTGAATTAGTCAGCCTGAAGGGAATAAAAACAAACTCATAATACCCATTTCTTGATCGGAAGGTAGTTTTTGTAATATCTTCTTTCTTCACCCTCAATTGATGATAACCTGATCAAAGATCAATCTTAGAGAAGAATTGGGCCCCATTAATTTGGTCAAATAATTCATCAATTTTTGGAAGAGGGTGTTGGTTCTTCACTGTGATCCCATTCCATTCTCTATAATCAATGCATAGCTACATTAATCCACCCTTCTTATCCACAAAGAGAAGAGTTTCTCCCCAAGGAGACACACTTTTTCAGATAAAACCCTTCTCCAAAATATTTTGGTGTTGCTTCTTTAATTCTTCTAGCACCACATTTTATAGCATATAGGGGGTCGTAGATATCAGATGAGACACAGGCATGAGTTCAATTCAGAACTCTACCTCCTTGTCTGGGGGATGTCCGAGTAACTCTTTAGGAAATACATCAATGTATTCCTCGATTATGGGGATATTTTCTATCCTTAAACTGTCATTTATTTGTCCTTCATCACTGATAATCTCCATAAAGATGGATATAAGTGGTTCATCTAGACAAATATCAGTTTGACATATCTCTCCTTGGAATATAACCACAGTTTTCCATTAATGACTACAGATATTTCCTTTCTTCTGCATTTAATCTCAGCATTATACTTTGAGAGCCAGTCCACCACTAGTATAATGTCTAATTCAAGCATGGGAATGACTACTAGAATTCCGATAATATTTTTCTCACTAAATTAAATACTTGAGTATCTAAACACTAATAATTCATGGATAATTCCTCTAGGATTCATGACTGATAACTCTACTTTTAGAAAATATGGGGTATATTCTAAATTCTTTGTAATCTTGGAGGAAATAAAGGAATGTGTAGAACTAGAATCAAATGAAGTTCTTCCTATCATTGAGATAACAACAAGAGTACCTTCCACAACATCATTTGGGGCATCAAATTAAGCCATTGTGATTTCAAAAGTACGAACGTGTTCCCTTGGATGTTGCTGAGGATGATCGTGATAACCCTCTACTACCCTCAGATTTGGACAGTTATTAACAAAGTGACCAAGTTTTCCACACTTATAACATTGGACATCAGGTATGTACTGCACCATCTTCCCCTTATCCTTAGTGTTGGAATTTTGTGGTTTCACCTCACAATGACAATTCCATGCAATTTGGCCATATATACCACACTTGTAGCAATTCCCGCTCTCAAGCAGGTGGTTCCCCGAATGCCACATCCCAAATTTATTACCCATGGGATGTTGCACTTCCTTTACTCTTCATCCCTGATAAAATCTCCTCTCTATGCTTGGATCCATCGATACTTTCTTTTAATTGGATTTATCAGAACATTGCATCTCACCAATCTCTAGTTTTACTTTTATCACATTTCTCACAATCTCCTCACAACTATCATATTCTCGGTTGGCTATATTTTTTCATATATGAGGTCTTAGTCAAACAAATAATCTATCAACCTTACCATTTGGATCTATGTTATTTCTAGAGGTGTAATGTGAAAGCCTTGTGATGTTCATCTCACATCGTCCAACAAATTCATTCTCCTTCTTTAGGTTTTGAAACTCCTTATGCAATATTATTCTCCTCGATCACGAGAAATAATTGTTGAAGAATATCCCTATGAACTCCTCCCACTCCATAGCTTCAACCTACAATCGTGGCCTCATGTTTTTAATCAGTTCCCACCACTGATCATATTATCTCTCTAACTGATAAACAACCAAGGAAACCTTCTCATGTTCTGAACAATAGAGAAAAGAAAAGATCTTCTAGATAGAGCTGATAAAATGATCAACAATCAATAGGTCGGTAGATCCACTGAAGGTTGGTTGTCATTGACGCATAAAGGATTTTAAAAAAATATGTTCCCTTAGTGGTGATATCGGTCACTCATCATGATTCTTGTTATTTCCCATACCATGAGTCAGTTGGTTCATCATTCGCCTGAAAGTATCATTTCTGGCTTCCATCAAAGGGTCTCCAGTGCATGGTCCATTGTGATAACGATTTGCACGGTTCCTCCTGTTGCCCAAAATTTTCTAAAAGAATAAAACCTTAGAGTTAATATTATTTAATTTATGAATCATTTTACCATAAAGTATTTTACGTCTTAATACTTCATGCTTTAACAATTACATTTCTCTATAAATCCTTCATAATGATTTATAAAAAGCTTATGATTAACCAAACATATCCCTCAAGAGTGTCATAACCAAGAGTGCAGAAAGGCCCATTTTCGTGTACTAGGATACCCCGTGTCAAGCCCGAAAGTCCTTGTCAGAGTTTTTAGTCCTAGGTACATCTGTCCCAGAGCCGCCTCTACCTACTCGTATCAAGACAATGATGTTTTTTCTTGATAAACCACTTACTCAATATTCACAAAAATACTAGAAAGTATTCCTATATTTATGATTTTTTATAGGATTCTTCATAATGGTTTCACCACCTAATTTCTATAAATAACTAAACATTCCTTTGATACAAACTTTGGAATCTTTCCTTTTTTTCATAACATTTCATTACATTTTTCAAATATAGGATCTTTAATGTCTAGTGTCTTGGAAATAAAAAACATAAAACATGAAAACAAAAAATAAAAAATTCTTCAAATCTACTTTTAAGGCTTCATCATAAGTTCATCCTATGTACAATTTCTTTATCTCAAAACCTGGAAACATACATCAAAGGAAAGGGTGAGCAGAAGGCCTAGTAAGAAAAACAAGGAAATCAGTTTACTTGTGATATCAATAAGAAATTGATAAAAACCACAAGACATGAGAAACATAAAAAGAGGAATATCATAATAAAAATAACATTAATCACCAAATTAATATGTGTCTACAACTTTTCATTTATAAATTAATGAAAATTTCACCAAGGTTCAATCCCAAGGTGTCATAAAAACATTATTAATGTTATTCACCCTCGTATCGTGAAACTTGTCATCTATAGAGACTAATTCCTTACCCAATGAATTAGAGTGCTATCAGGATGGAACCTTATAATTTATTTTCTTTCATGTGATTCACATAGATCATAATAAATAATTTCATAAATAAAAAAAATAGAATCAATGAAATGGGTTTCAGGTCAAAAAAAATGTTTAAAAATCAATTAAAAATAAGATCATTATGTCATTTATAACCCATGGAATGGGAGTGAGGGTCACAAGAATATAAATTACAGACTAAAATAGATCAATTTTATGTATTGATAAATAACACTACAAATGAAAAATAATATTGGGTTTTCACATAAATAATACAAGATAATTTCTTGAGAAAAAAGAGAGATTTTGAAATGAAAATTAAGGAGCATAACAGCTATATAACATGGTTTTAGAAAACATTGAAAAGAAAGGGGACAAAATTCAACCACTCATAATTAAATCATACTAAAGTATGAGTATACGATAAAATTAAATAAGATCATGGTATGGATATTTGAAGGAAATACCATATGAAAATGATACTCAAAGGAAAATAGAGGATGTGATTTCTTTTGTGAAAATTCGGTAGCCTAACACCATCGCTTTGAAAATTCAGAAAATCAGTTGATGAGAGCAGAAAGATTATCCCATAAATTAAAAATGAAATGGATATTAATAATTATATAGAAGAACATACACCAATAGAATTAAAAATATACCAGAAGACATAACATAAAGGAAGTCATGACTTTAAAGAGGAGGTTGAATAGTTCCCTTACCTTGAAGAGTATCTTCGAAAGCTCAAAGGTTGGGACATAGGGGGACTTGAGGGCAGCTTGGGAGGACGCCTTGGGATGTTGAAATAATAGATATTCATTGATGAGGATTTATGAACGATATGTATGAGGTAATGACTATGTATTTATAAGAAAAGTGAGGGAATATTTAATTAATTTTTAAGGGACACCTCATCGGTGCTATTTACAAAACCATGGGATTGGCCATGGTATTGTCACATGTTATTAGCCAATTGGTACTCATCATAACATATCATACTATTCACAAGTCGACCATATTTATTACATCATGATTTCATCATCAATTATGTCATTAAACACCAGAAACTCAAATTAGTATTTTTACTATTCCCCGAAAATTTATATGTTTCAGAAAAATCCCAAAAATTTACTCTAACCTAATATCGATGATTTGATTTCAAAAATTAACTCAATTTTATGAAAATAATTTTTAAAATTTTTTAATTTAAATTTTATATAAAATCATTATTTATTTAAAAAAAAATCTAAAACTATAACTAATTTTGTAACACCTAGAAAAATTAATCAAGGTACCATAAAATTATCGTATAACCATAAGACAATAGAGTAACAATTTATGATTAAATATTATGAAAATAAATTTTCATTTTAAATTATTAATTTTTTTATAAAATTGTATATAAAATATTTATGACCTACAAAAATAACAAAACTTATACTATGATCGTTTTTTAGTTTTAAGATGTCTAAATTGTATTTTTACATTCATGCATGATGTTTCTATTTTTTTGTCCAATTTACTATACATTACTATTCATACCTTACTCTTCAAAAAAAATTAAGTTCATCTTATTAGACTCAAAATTTAATACTGGTCACAATTGTATGAGATCATTTTATGAAAATCATTTCACATTATTAATTTTGTAATGTTTATAATTTTATTTAAAATACCCCTTTTCCACAATTCATCAATAATATGGAAATTCATCCTATATTTATCTAGATCATTTAAATTATCATGTTTAACATAATAAAAATTACAATTTTATTTATAAAAAAGGTTTACACAATGTAACTATGGTCTTATTTCAAAACCCATTATAACACATGCATAGGACCTAAGTGTATGGTGTGCTATGGTGATAGAATCTTGGGGGGCCTTAGACAACATTTCCTGAGTGATGATTTCTATCAGCTTGAACTTCTCCATTAGGAAATTCCATTCAACCATCAGATGTTGAAGCTCAACTTGTGCTTGGTCCATAGAAAATCCCTGAGATGTTACCTACTTCCAAAGCTCTGACAGACGGGCTTCGTACAACCCGAGTTTACTGGATGAGGCCATCGACCCTTATTTTGTATTAATTAACCAAGATCACTTGTATTTATAAAAACTAATTGTAATATAAAGAGTTTAGTTTCCAACGTTTATATTCACCAACAATCATATAACATTAAAAAACCAATGGTATCACTTTATTAATTAAAGGATATCGTTTTATGGAGTGTAATATTAAATAACACACAAATTTAGGAAAAAAATATTCTTCAAAATTTTGGGTCATTACAGGTTTGGTCTATCATGTGAAATTTTTAATTTTTTTGGTCATATATTTACATCACATAACACATATCAGATTTTCATTCACATTTATAACCTTCCTCGATGAATATGTATGAAAAAAACATTCGCGTTCATGTGTATACTCATATTAGGACCTTCTCTTCCTAGAAATGATATATATGTATACATGAAACCATTAATAAATGTGTTTAACCATAATTGTAATGTTCAGTGTAAATATATGATGCAATTTTGAAAGACATATTTCAGTTGGGTGTTGAGATTCTATTAGTGACCAACTATTTCCCTACTAATGAAATCATGCATGGATGGATAATGAAGGGAAAACTATCATATCTTATTCTTATTAATAATACATGATCTTGAAGACTTAAATATCAATGTAATTTTAGTTTTATGAGATATCAAAAATTTCTACCAATGGGTCATCCATATAGGAAAAATCATTAATGATATAAAATACCATGGAGACCAAAAATATACCTCAATATATATCTGGAATTGATGTTCTTAATTAATTACAAGATTTTAATTTTTCATTCATGAAGGTACAAAAGAATTCCAGGATTAGGAATGTTTCTACTGAAACCAATTATAATTTGAAGAGGTGAAGTATCTTTAATGAGCTCCATTAAAAATCATGAAAGGATTAAAATTACTTGAATGAATTAAAAAATTAGAAATTCTATTTTGGGATAACTATGAATTAATGGTATTTTATCATTCTAATTATATTAAAATATCTTCCACATAAGAATCCTTTTAAAGGATTGTGGAAAATATTAAACGATGAAATAAGGACAACATAATCTTGATAGAATTATTTATCAATAGACTTAATTTATTACACTACACAATTAAATGGAATGCAAACGTATTTTATTCATGTTGATTTTATCCACGAGTAGTTTTTGAGCCATGGTATGTATTCATATTTTTATATTTTTATATTGATATATTTTTTCAATTCTTAAGGAAAAAATAAGTTTTATATTTTCTACATAATTTATAAATAATAAACTTTTTATTTTTGATTAATTTTTAATTAATATTTACCTGATTTCTGTTATCATAATTATTATTAAAAAATATTTAATATTTGTTTTTTATACATTCAATTATTTTTAGAGGGATGTTTTTGATTTTATGGGATGTGTGTCCTGAGAAAAAAAAATTTTATCGAGAAAAAATAAATAATTTAGAAGCGTGATAAATAAATTGAAAAAACATAACTATATAAATTTAACAATATTGATATAAAATTATATAATTATTTTTGAAATTAATAGACCATTTATATTTTTAATAGTGTTCTTTGGAATCCCTTGAAGATTTGGAAGCTAACAAAATAGGGCAACTATTTCACTGCATCTGGTTTTGATAGATGAACATTATAGAGAGTATGTTATAGACCAAGGAAGTGTAGTAACCCGATCATGAGTTTTCTAACATAAAATGATCATTCATGTAGCACTGGAGTTGTAGAAAGATAATACATGGCCATCTACAACTTATGAAATCAGAATAAAGGCAAAAAAAAGTAGACATACAGTAGCATGAATGGAATCAAATGGTGGGAGATGATTTTACGAAATTTATGTAAGTCATTTGTTAATCACATCCACTAGATATCGTTGTGTAATATAGTGTACATATGTAGACGATTAGTATTTTATATAGTGAACTAGTCTATAGTACATTTTGTTCATGGGAAGATGATTATCATGGAAATAGTGATGGTGATAGAAAGTGTGATGTTCAGGTTGATGTTAAGGTTGAACGCGAGGTTGACGATGAGGATGAGGGTGAGTATGAGGGAAATGATGAGGGAGAGGAAGAAGATGAGGATAACGGAGAGAATATAAGTGATGTTAGTGATGGTGATGACACAGGTATTAATCTTTTCATTTTTTATTTCTATTTATTAAATTATATGTTTGATGATATGTTCTGAATTAATATATGTGATGATTTGATTATGTGTTATCTCTCATTGAATACATTAACATGTTTCACATGTTATCATTATTTTTATATTGGATGATGTTTTTTAGAATGTAATTAAACATGGTAGGGTGATTCAGTGGCTTTTGGTTTCTATTTGAAAAGGTAATGGTAGATTATGTCAAGTTGAACTAGTTCTATTCGATGTTTCACATTCCGTGGCAGGGTGGATGTGCTAAAAGTATAAAAACATGTGGGGTTTATACTAATGTTTTCCAAACCATATGTATAGCCCTATACCAGAAACATACTTTTAAATTTTGTTATATACCTATCCTAATGTTAAAACCCATTGGTATAGACCTAAAACAATTGTTTCTAATTTTTTTGGATAGTTCTATACAAACGGATCAAAAAAAACCATTGGTATAACCAAAATTATATTGAACCTATACATATAGTTCACTAAAAATCATTAGTATTGCCAATTCCAAATAGCCCTAAACCCAATGGTGTTGAGATCCCTTGGTATATGCTATAAAAATGTATCTCCATTCAATAACAATTGTTTAGAACTATTGGTAAAAGGTATAATTTCAACAATAAAAATTATAGAGATTAAAATAGAAATTTATAGGATATATGACTCCATAGAAATACTAGGATCTCACAACCTCCCCTCATTAAAACTCCTAATCTAGGAGTTTTACTTTAGATGGATTTTCATTAGAATTTTCGAATAACTCCAACCAATAATCATGTATGTCAGCCACTCACTCCTAGGTCTCGTCCAATACATGGATGTGCAACCATAGCACTCATAACTGAGGAACTTATATTCCTTAAAAACCAATAGTTTATAATACCCAAATAGCATATAATAATTTTCAAAATAAGGATCAAAATCCAACTCAACAACACCAGGATGAAGATAATGAAACCTGTCTAAAAAATAATGTTGTAACTAATAATCATTGAGGATGTTTTGGATACCCCTATATCTCTAAATAAGTGTTATTTGATAATACAATGGTCCAAACCATTCAAATACCTTAATGTTCCAATGAATCTTCGGGATTACATTCAATTCCGTCTAATCTTTAAATTCCATAGTCTAGTTCAATCATAAATAATGATCTAGTCTTCCACATCGAACTCTAGATGTCATTGAAAACAATAATCATATGGATTATTGTTAGACTGAGTCATACTATACACATACTAATATGTTGTATCTTCTCAATTGTCTCCAAATAAGATTTGGACCTGTTATATTAACCTATTTAGCTCTAAATAGTATATAGGTGAATTGAATGATCTACCATATACGACCTTGTAAATATCCATCTAAATTGTATCTTGGAATCTATTATTGTAAAAACAATTATTAAGATCCATGTGGTTATCCCATGATCATACCAAATCAATTATACAAGACTAGTGAAATTTATTTAGAAAATATATTCGACCCTTGGAGTGATAGTTGATCAAAGTATAGTATACTATTCTCAGATGTCCCTACGAACCCAAAACCCTCTACAACACATTCAAAAATAGGGAAGTAAATTAATCATCCCAATATAATATGATGGTAATTGGGACCCCATCAAGGAATATATTCTCTCAAAAATAGAGCATCCCAAGCTCATCAACTAATACAGTCTCCCTAATAGACATGAAATGTGAAACCACTATCAGCATATCCAATATAAACTATACTGTTTTCTAGAATTGAGTATAATTTAGATGGACCATCATTTAAAACATAGTGACATCATCACATTTCCACATAGTAATGGGAAATATCTATAAAAGACAAACAATAAATTGCTTCATTCTCTTCAACTATAGACTAGTTAATCATTGATTAATAAAACCATTGATCTCCATTTTCATCCTTGATAAACAATATTATTAGCCTAACTAATGATACATCTTGTTTAGAGAGACATGTACATACTCTATAGAGGAATGGGACTCTGCCATTAAATACAGTCATATATATGCTCAAAACTATATATTCTGAGAAATTAATAACATATCTTTAGTATGAATGACCTATCCTGGTGTGAGATATTCTTATGAAATTCTCTCACTTAAGACTAATCCCTTAGTATCCAAAATCTACCTTATAATCACTCTATTCATATGTGAATATATTTCTCAAAATGATGTGATTATAGTCTGATCATGATTGTCCTGCAACTCCATGTGCATCTTAGAAAACCAGTCCTTGAACATCGATTTACAACTATCTAACTAACACACAATTATTAAATAACTATTGAATAAACACTAACCAATTCATTGAATTTTCATAGAGTATTAGTAAGATCAATGTCATAAAACTATATATATTATACCCATATGCACTCTCTTAAGATCATGTCACATTGGGTGATTAAATATTTTAGAATTTTATGATACATTTATTCAATGAACTTCACTCTTAACACATAAGTTCTCTATGAATGTAAATCATGAAAAGGGGTGTTCGTTAATTTTCTATCCATCCATCCTCCCACTGGGATTTTGGGAAAGACACCCTCCCCCATGAAATGGTGTGTTTGGTATATGGTGCTAAAGAAGGGTATGGTGCATATAGAAATCATAGGGGACTAAAATTTATACTTGTAGCTAATAAGACACTCATCCCACCCAATGGGTTTAAAAAAAACTAGCCCATGCAGTACCACATTTATTTCTACCCCTATATGTACAACAACACAAATAGACACAATAAAACAAAAGAATAAACCATTTTTCAGTTAACCACTTCCCATTCATTAATTAAGTGGTTCACTTTTATTTATTCTTGTACTACCTAGGAAAACTGCCATCAACAACCATACCAAACACAATAATCCAAACCAATTCGCAGTCCCAATACACATACCACATATAACCACATTAGAGTCCCACTTCACAAATTCATTCATCAACCAAAATATAAACCAATGGAATTCCCACTACCTACAAGTTCATATATTCCAAAATCAATCAATCTCTCAACCTGTGATTCTAGCACACCACCTATACCAACGCATACACAAAACTAATATAAAAACACCACCGAAATGAAGACCTGCTTCACAAATATTCCATCCCCCAAACACAAGGTCATTACCTATTTACAACACCATACTAGTAGCAATGATACCAACGACAACTTCACACAACCCCCACAATGTACAAAAGCCATGAAAACACATCACACATCCAGACAATTTTTCCAAGTATAATCAGATTTACCAAGCGCCATATTTTAATTCTACTTTAAAAAACACGGGTGATCACATAACATGTTTGATCCTAGGGAATATATTTATTTTTACCATATAAATTTGATTTATATGATTTCATATTAGAGAAATTTATCAAACCATAACAGAAAAATATAGAACACCACTGGTGAACAAGAAATCACCATCAACGACCATGATTTTCAGAAGGACTTATATCCTATACAATTCAAAACAAGGTTTATTGATAAATAATAAAATACCATATGTAACATCATCACTTCAATATCATTATTAAGTTGACCCCAGTAATATTTTGATCATCATATTCCCTTCCCCTATTTAATTACCTATTAATGAAATTTTTTCACTTGTTCTTTATGAAGAAACATTACTACACCCACCCCACATGTTAAAAAAATAATGAGAAGTAAAAGAATCCCTACTTGAAACAACAGGTGCGAAAAACTCCTCTTTGTGCAAAAACATGGGGGGTCATGGGATTAGTATGAAGGATTCCAAAAGAACTTGATTGGTGGATACTACACGACACAATAGTCCATAAGTATGTGTAGTTATAGGACACCAGGGGAAAAGATAGGATATGACCTCTGCTTTAGAAAATGTCATATCCTATATAAATAGAACAGATATAGATTCAAAAGTTAGTAACATGATATCTCATTCATGATCATAGAGCATGAATATATCAATGTCCCCAGAGAAATAGGATATTAATGATAGACTTAATATCCTTTGGAACACCCTTAAAAACACCCAACCATGTCTTGAAACTCAGTTTACATGAAATAAAATGTTAGTGGGGAGAAAATGAAAAAAACTGGGAGAAACTAGGAAATAATTAAAAAATTTAAAAGGTTGAGCCATTGTTTAGTGTTCCACCATATTGGTGTTTCACCATTTGGTTGTGCCACCATGACAGGGCCACTATTTCTGTGTCCCACCATTAGGGACCCGACATTTTGTTGTTCCACTATTACGGTGCCACCGTTTCGGGGGGGGGGGGGGTGCACTATTATGGTGCCTCCATTACGGTGTCACCATTTTAGTGTGCCTCCATTATTGTGCCACTGTTTTGGTGTTACACAATTATGTTGGAATCTTCATGATGTGTCACTTTTATAGTTCCACCATTTTGTTATAACCATTTACTGATACCGGATTTTTTTTCAAATCTCCCAAAACAAACCTCTACAACACCTAAGAAAAACACATGCACTATATTTTTAAAAAGGAATGGCCTCATGAAATATGGTTAATTACATCATAACACTCTAAAAAATTTCTCATCCCCATAAATTTAAAAGCAAACTCACAAAAATAGTCGTCTGAACAACCACCTCGTATGATATCTCTTAGGGACAAACAAACCTATGTTTCTCAGAAACTGGATACAAAACCTCTACATCCAAGAAAAACTCACCGAACTATGCTACCACCAAACAACCACAAATACACCAATGTACACATTTTCTAGACACATTGATTAGGTAAATCGTTAATCCATGACAAGATACCATCCCCTTTGGGTGGCACTGACTCACCCGCATGGGTTTTATTGAATATGAATTAATGAATCTTGAATAAAAATCAGGTCATAACCTCCCCAAAATCAGGACATTTCAAAGACATTAAGTGAACATGGAAACAACTCGTCTCACATTAAACTAGGTCACACATTAGATCATAATAAAGAAAAAATTAAAACACAAGATTAAAACTCAGAAAAACTTTGGGTACTGGGCACACATCTATGCATATCACTCCAGTGTACTCTAGTAAAGGTAACCATGCCTCCATAACACAAAATTCTATGGAATGGTTTGTCCATGAAGTACCCTTTCCACATGATCCTTGACTCTTACTGGTCGCTCCACAAACAACGCGTCGTTCTCAATATCCAATTTTACCAAGTCAGTGACCTGGGATTCATAGTGTGGATACCGACAGAGCTAAGAGAGAGGGAATACAGCATGGATTCTCTAAAACCATGGTGGTATTTATTGCCAACATGTGACCTCTCTAACTCTTCCCAAAACCATGAAAGGTCCAATGAACCTAGGAGAAATGTTTCCCCACGTTCCAAACCTCTTATACTCACATTGATAGGAAACCTTCAATAATACAAGGTCCCCAACCTCGAACTCCAATGGCCTCCTCCTATGACCAATAAAAGACATTTTTTAGTCTCGTGTTCCATTAATCATCTCAAGAAAAAGCAACACCTTCTCTTTCATACTCTACAACATGTTCCGAAAAAGCATAACTACTTCCTAAATCTCAATCCAACACAAGGGTGAATGACATGACCTCTTTTATAGAGATTCAAATGGTGTTATACCAATGTAATCATGATAGATATTATTGTAATAAATCTATACAAGGTAAATATCACAACCAATACCTGCTAAAGTCTAAAACACAAGCCGATAACATGTACTCAATCGTCTTTACGGTCTTCTCAATATTTCCATGAATCTAAGGGTGGAAAAGCAGTGATGAGGAATAACTAAGTGCCAAAGTAATGCTACAGTCCCATCCAAACTCAGAATGTAAAAAATGTATCATGATCCAAGACAATAGATCTTAGAACTCCATGTTGCTACCCCACATCACCCAGATACCTATATACTAATTCATCCCCTATGTTCGACTCCATTAATGTAAAGAAGTGATCCAATTTCATTAAATGATCCACTACTACCCAAAGAGATTATCATCCTCAAGGAGTCCTTGGTAATACTGTGATGGAATACATCGATATGTCCACCCACTTCCACTAGAGAACATCTATGTACTCCAATAGACTACTAGGAACTTGGTGCTCAACCTTCACATTCCAACACACTTGGTAAAATACCATTAAATCCTTCACATCCCACTTCACCCTAGGACACGAAAAATTTTCCCTAAATCCTTGATACATTTTAGAAACTCGTGGATACATCGCTTGGGGTGATATATAAAACTCACAGAGAACTACCTCATAAACTTACACTAGGAAAAAAATTCTTACATAAAAACATTTGATTGTTATCATCTTATAACCATCATTCCGAAGAATCACTATTGACATTGTGATCATGCATCCCCTTAGTCTCTAAGTCTCCCCACCGAGACTCCATCACCTGCCGCAGAAACAAAGGAATAAATTTCATCTAAAATAGAGAGTATCTACCGCCATCCACTCTCGCATCCATACATAAAGCATCTAACTCCTCATTTGCCTTCCAATCATCCATGGATTCCCAAATGAACTCCTTCTGTGACTTCCTGATTAAGGCATAAACCACCAACATCCCCATTCTTGAGGTGTAATATATCTTAAAGTTGTATTATGAAAGAAACTTTATCCACCTTCACTATTTCTTGTTCAGGTATCCCTTGGAGATGATATACCTCAAGATCTTATGATATGTGAAGACCACAATGTGATACATGATGAGGTAATGTATCAACAAATTCATCCTGAATAGGACTAGTGAACGATTCAGATCATGGTTGGCATAGTTACGTTTAGGTGTATGAAACTTCCTATAACCATAAGAGAAAACTCCCCTCTTCTACATTAGCACACATCCTATGCCTAGACCAGAAGCATCACAAAACACCTCGAATGTCACCCCTTCCTCTAGAAACCTAAGCACTAGAGAACTGACCAGATTCCCCTTCAGGTAGATATAAGGTGCATGACACTACTCACTCCACAAGAAGGATAGGTATTTTGTGGCCAAATATATTTACAGAGCCACATCTCAAGAGAATTTGGGTACGAACCTCTTATAATACACTGCTAGACCCAGGATGCTATGAAATTCTTCCATATTCTTGGGTTATTCACAAGAAAAACCCCTCATAGAGCGTTGATGGGTCCACATATATCTCATGCTAAGACACCTCATGACAAAAGAAGATCAAATCTTATATCTATATCTCTCACTTGGACATCTTACCATTGAGATGGTAGTTCTAGAGGACCTCCAAGACTGTCCTGAGGTGATCATTATAATCCTCTTCTGACATTGAGTAAATCAGAATATAATTAATAAATACAATGATAACCCAGTCCTGGAACATGCATAAGATAGAGTTCATGAGTCCCATGAACACAGATGGTTCATTTGTAACACTGAAAGAAATGACCATGATCTATAACTTCCCATAACTACACATCAAATTAGTTTTCAGTATGTCAACCTCTATCAACCTCAATTGGGGAAATCCATCCCAAAAATCAATCTTAGAGAACAAAAATGATCTCATTAACTAGTTCTAAAGACCATCTATTCTTTGGAGAGGGTAATGGTCCATGACCGTTACCTGATTTAGTCTTCGACAATCTACACACAACCACTGGCCACTGTCTTCCTTCATCACTAACAAGACTAGACCACCCCATAGTGAGACAGTTGGCTGGATAAAACCCCCTTTCATTAGGTCGACAACCTGAATCATCAACTCCCGCAACTCAGAAGGCTCCATCTGATTGGGATCCATTGAAATTTAAAAATCACTATGTTGAAAATGTATTCGGAACTCAATGTCAAATTAAGGGTAAGAGTCACAACCACTTTGGGGAAAACATCCAGGAGATCCAAAAAAACTTTTAAAACCTCCACCATCTCAGCACACATCATCCCCTCTAACATCTTAGATAGCACAAAAATAATAGGCTCCACATGTCAGCTTCCCTCTTGATGATTGTGCTCTCCAACAAAAGCAACATGATAGATATTTATATCTAAAAACATGACTATCCTATAGAATAACTCTATAAAATCATGCAGAAAGGACAACCAATTGACAACATGTTTGACATCATATGGATGCATCTATAGAAAAAAAAATATCCCCACATAAATCATGTGGCCCCAAAACTTATCTACAACCTCAAAAAACATCAAAAAGACTAGTATAACCTCCAACTGGCGTACTCAACACCCAAGTCATAGAAATTATACCTACACCGAGTCCAATGAAACGAGAAAGACAAGATAAAAAAAGTATTTCCAATCTCATGAATAAAACATAACACATGCAAGAGTACTAAATAGACTGATCATACATCAAACAACATCTTTCCTGTTGGTCAGAGTGGACACTAAATAGGGGGGTGAATTGAGTTCCAATTAAAATTTTTGTTAAAATATTGTCTATTTAAAATCCCCCAATTTATAAAACAAGTTAAACTATAGTGAATTTATATAGATTGTAAATGTTTACTTATCTTCTCAATGATTTATTAGGTCGTGGTTAGTTTAACCATAAGGTCAAACAAACTTTTGAAGCTAACCTATTGATTTATAATAAGTGTAAACACTTGCTAATTTAACTATCAAAGTAGGTTTAAAATAGTTTCGTATTTCAATGTAATAGTAGCAGAATAAATAAAATATATGTAGTATACTTTAAACATAAATTAAAGACACACAACAGATATAATAAGAGGTTCAGTCTCAAGCCGAGACTTAGTCCTCTCAAATATATATATAAAATAGATCCACACCCTGGATCGGGGTTAACAACAGTTTACAAAACAGTCCAGACAACGTAGGGACCTCTACCACTGTTCTTCGTGGGAAACAAAACAAAGACCATGCCACACAAGGACCTCTTCCATAGTTGACGTGGGTAAACAAGAGTTAAGAGATTTGGAGTGAGGATTTTGATATCCTCTAGTTCAGTACAGGAGACAGTTTGTGTATAAGAAATACAGAGTACACCACACTGCTCAAAAGTTAATAAATAAATAACGTAGAGAAGATAGATAAGAGTTTAGAAAGCTATAGTGATTATCAATCCATCTTGAGACTCGTTGGATTCATCATGAGTGCTTCTAAGTCCTTCTCTGGTTTTTCTGTGGAAAAACAGAGTGTCGTAGTTCATCTTGTCTTCTTCAGGAGTGAGAATGATCTCTTGATTCATCATGTGTTCTTCAGTGGCGTTGAGTTGCATTCATGAGAGTTCTTTGAAAGACTTTCAATCTCCTTCTTGTTTATATTGTTCTGCTTGTTCAGTATAGTGCACTATAATGTGTGTAAGTTCTTTGTGTTGTATATTCACACCCGCACACCACTTTTCTTGTTGCACGTTTACTGCATTTCAATCTTTCTTATATTCAACGAGTTCTGGTAGTAGGAATGATTCCATTTTGAAAGGTTTGAGATACAGTTTCTTAACATGCCAACAACTATCATTAAATATCATTAATTTCATTAAAAACAACAAATATGGCCGTTAGCATTATTTAAATAATATTGACAAAAAGTTAAGAAACTGTGTCACAGTGATTATGAAAATGGTGTCTTCTTCACAGTATGTCCATGTCACGGTGAGTAGTTCATGGTATGTGGTCACGGTGAGTCCATCACGGTGTCTGGTCACAGTGTCTGGTCACGGTGAGTCCTTCACGGTGTCTAGTCACGGTGAGTCCTTCACGGTGTCTGGTCACGTTGAGTCCTTCATGGTGTCTGGTCATGGTAAGTCCTTTACAGTGTCTGCATACATAGAAAAATATCTGTATTTGGACTTAGACAGTAATATGCAGAACATGGATTATGTTTAATCAAGAGAGAGTAAAAGATCATGAATCATAAATATAAAGGTGTGATAATATATGTGAGATTTATGATCATGCATGAGACTTGTAAATAATAAAGATAGTAATTAACATCATAAGATTTGTTTTCATTAAAACATGATGTGTTGTTATTTTTGAGATTGAAGAGCATTATCAAGATATGCAATGAAGATTGAGATTAATTAACAGTATTGAGATTTGTGATCATTAAAACATGATTAACACATGAGGAGTCCAACAATCTCCCCCTTTTTTAGGATCACAAATCAGATGTAGGCAGAATATAAAATAAAATGTAACATTAATGATAATATCATAGCAAAAACATTATAGAGTAAACACTTATCGTTTTTCTCCCCCATTTATACTATTATAGAACTGACACTTGTAGTTTTTTGTTTGTTATACTTGGAGTTTTCTCGGCCTTTTGGGATTATCAAAAAGTATAGAGAAGGAAATGAAATACTACATTTGGAATTAAACAAAGGGTTCAGAATACAATAAAACATGAAACAACAAAAGACATCCCATCAAAAAGAAAAACAGTCATCGGACTCTTCAAGGATCCACTTTGTCTTTCCCTTTATCGGAAGAAGGATCTGGTGCTGAAGTAGAAGAAGGAAGAGATGTGGTAGACAGTGAGGGTAAGGGTAGACCTTCAAAAAAAGATGTATCCAAAGAGGGAGGAGTAGAAGATATAAACTGTGGTTGGTCAAAAATGAATGGACGGATCTGAGAAAGAGCTTGACTAACTGTCATGGTAGTTGAGGCTAAGGTAGGTAAACCAGGTCTAAGGGGTGTAGCAGCTGAAGAAACTATAACAGTACTCTGCACATGAAGATATTTCTTCAAAAGATTGATGAAATCAGTAATGATTTCACCACCATATTGGATAGCCTTTTCAAAATCATCCTTATTCTCTAGAAATCTGTCCAACAATCTGGTGAACATTGTATGTTTCTGAAAATGAGCTTTAAAAGCTTGAGTCACCGGAGGTATTTTAAAATTTTCAACATGATATCTAAAGTGATCTGTCATATAACTTTTAGAGAAAATCCGGGAGAGATACAAATCAATTTTCTTGGTGATCTATTGTTGAGCATCATTGTCTATCTTAGAATGAATTCTAACCAATTACAATGCTCTATCACTGTTCTAAATCACTTCTGACAAAGAAGATAGATCCAAGACACTCAAGGAACTCTGAAGTTCTTCCTTGATTAAGGATCTCAGCATATAATCATCCAAAGAAGGTGTGGAGGGCTAACCAGAAACAGGTGAAGCTTTGACAGCTTCGGTTAGAACATTGAGCTGTTTCAGAACATTTTGCAGGCATCTAGTGTATTCATCTGTAAGATTATTCAGATTTTACGCAAGCTCTTTCATGCGTTCCAGAATCTTGGTGTGCCTTTTTCCAATCTTCTCATCAAAAGATAGATGGTATGGATGAACTTGAGACACAATCTCCCTAACAAGGAGGGAATCATATGGCTCAGGAGAAGCAACAATAGGTGCAGGAGTAGAAACAAGAGTAGTCACTGATCTTAAAGATAACACATTCTGCAAACTTGGTACCATACTTTTCAGATTTGCAACATCAGCACTCAGCAACTTATTCTCAACTCCGACTTCTTGAATTTCATGGATCATCCTTGGTTTAATATGAGAGATAATATTTTCCAAGGGAATTGATGCATATTCTTGACTTAACTGAGTCACTGGGCGAGGTTGAGTGGAAACAGTTTTCTGAACTCCAGCTAACAAAGTCTCTCAAATAATTTTCAGATCAGCTTTGGTCACAAAGGAGTGATGCTCAAGTAAGGATGCAGGTAAAGGTAGAGGTTCAGATTCTGGTTGCGGTTCAGAGTCATCCTTAGACTCAGATTTTGATTCGGATTGAGGTTGGGGCTCTGGTTCTGGTTCTAGATGAGCTAAGGACTTCAGTTGAAACAAAGAATAAAGATCCATTCTAGTTGCAGTCACTTGCTGTGACTCATTCACATCATAAAAGCTTGGGAACTCATACCGAGAATACACAGAAAAAGTGACAGAGGGTTGAGAAGCATCAGAAGATCTTGGTTCCACAATATTAAGGGTTTGAGGTTCCTCCCCCCCCCCCCCCAACTTGTGCTTCCCTTCTAGATTCTTGAGGTTCAGGAACATGGAAAAGATCCATAGGATCATCCCTAATCTCTTCAGCAAACTCTTGCCTTTCCAGATGAAAGGCAATTTCCATCCTTTCTTCAGCATATGGAATAATCTCAGGAACTGACTGTTCCACTAGCTGAACATCCAGACTTGCTTCTTTCTCAACAGAAAGATTCTCTTCAACAGGATCTGCCTCTAAGGATTCTTGCTCTTCTGAATCAGGAAAAACCAACTTCCTTGCAGCATTAGGATGAGCTTCTATATTTACATCCGTACTAGAAGCAGGAGCTTCCTCTTCTGTCAAACTAAAACAAAATTCCTCCTCTTGAGGTATTTTAGCAGGGATAAAAGTACATTCTTTTTCAACAGGAGCTGTTTCTATTTGAGGTCTTCTAGCTTCTTCTCTAGGAGATACTTCAGCTGTTACTTCCTCTTCTTCTGAATACTCAACCACTTCATCTGGTTCCAAACCAGGATCAGATAGATTTTTAGGCCTTCTTGGACTGTCAACAGGATTAAACTTTTTATACAGTTGATCATTATCCTCAACCCACTGCTTTTTCTAGGGGTTCCATCCAATCGTCATATTTATGATGATAGGCATGGATAGACAGTAATCAAGGTCCTCTAATTTTTCTTCATTCGGTCCAACCATCCCTTTTTCAACTAACATAGCTGAAATCATCCTTGAATAAAACAGGGAGCAGGATTTGGATGTTACTTTTATCATCTCACAGAAATGGTTGATAACATACTTACAAAGATTTATTTTATGGCCATTCTTCAACAGGTAAATCAGGAACACATCCTGATACTTCATCATAGAAAAATGTCATTTTCTTGGACTAACCAAATTCTGAACAAACTTGAACCGAAGTCTTGTCTCACCATCTAGTTTAGAAGCTATGGCCCTTATCTTGGTGACATTTCTAGTTAGGATTTCCTAAGTAGTCTCAAGGTCAAAGATGTCGGTTGTTGGAGGAGGGTCTCTATGGTAATCCTCACAAACTCCTTCATGGGGAATTCTTAGGCATGCAGCCCACAACCTTGAAGAGAAAGAGCACCTCTGACCATCGATCTAGCTGCTCACCAAACAGCTTTCTCCAAACTCAAAGGAGAACTTCACATACTGATAAAATTGAGATATAAGCCTTGGGTAAATCGGTCTATTCTATCAAGTGAACCATTCAATCCATCCTTTTTCTATTAAGACTTTCAAAACTAATGATCTGCTAGACATCGACCATTCAGGGAAAACCTCTTTTTCAGGTACAACTGTACGACTTACCATGTTTGGGTTTAGAGGTCCTTTGGGAGATATCATCGGTATTCTCTTTTGTTTCTTAGAGAGGCGCTTCTCAGAAGAGGGTGAAGATGGACCCTTCATCCATGGCATTAACTGAAGGTTCAGGTGAGAGGGTAGAGAAGGTTCAGGAGAGAGTTCGAGTAAGGAATCGAATGAAACCCTTAAGTTTTATCATTTGGGAATGTCAAATGTCATAAAAACAAAAACGCGGGAAATCAAATAGCGGTGAAATAATGATTACTATGATACAGGTTAAAAATAAAAATATAAATAACTCTTCATGGTGAGAACGTGAGTAGGCATTACGGTGAGACAGAAAACTAGTCATCACGGTGAGACAGTGAGCATTCTGTATAGTCACGGTGAGACAGTGAGTTGATAGACCGTGAGCATAATGTCTTGACGGTGAGACCGTGATCATAACACAGTAACTTAGAAACAGTGAGTATGAAACCATAATGTAAAGTACAATAAAGTATTAAACATTATGATCAGTAAGATATTCATTTATGATTAGTCATACCAAGATCATGTATGATATAGTCTAATATTTCAGAATTTAATGGTTTGGTGAATATATCAACAAGTTGATATTCAGTACCAATGAATTCTAAAGTGATATCACCTTTTTGATAATGATCCCTCAAAAATTTATGTCTTACATCAATATTTTTTGTTCATGAATGAGAAACAGGATTCTTAGAAATGTTAATAGCACTTGTTTTGTCACAATTTATTGAGACATGTCTGAATTGATATCCATAGTCCAGTAATTTGTGTTTCATCAACAAAATTTGTGCACAACAACTGCCAACATCTATGTATTCATATTTTGTAGTAGATAATGCAACAGAATTTTGTTTCTTACTACACCATGATACTAGTGACTTGCCTAAAAGATGACATGTTCCAGAGGTGCTTTTTTCTATCTAACTTACATCCAGCAAAATCAGCATCAGAATAACTAACTAATTCAAATGATTGTCCTTTGGGATAGAACGGTCTTTAATTGGGAGAATTCTTGAGGTATTTGAAAATTCTCTTTACAACATTTAAATGTGACTCTTTAGGGTTTTCTTGAAAATGAGCACACATACACACACTAAACATAATATCAGGATGACTAGCAGTCAGGTACAGTAGACTTCCAATCATTCATCTATAAGTGATTTGATCAACAAATTTACTATCTTCATCAAGATCCATCTTATAGGTGGTACTCATGGGAGTGTCACTACTTTTGTTCTATCCAATCCAAAACGTTTTAAAATATCTCTAGTATACTTACATTTGAGTTATAATAATTCCATCATCATTTTGAATGATTTGAAAACCAAGAAAGAATTTATGTTCACCCATTAAACTCATTTCAAATTCATTTTGCATCATTTTAGAAAAATCAGTACATAATGTAGTTTTAGAAGATCCAAAAATAATATCATCTACATAAATTTGTATGACTAAAACATCTTTAGAAATTCGTTTTATAAACAGAGTAGGATCAGCTATTCGTTTTGTAAAACCTTTGGAAATTAGAAAAGTACTTAATCTATCATACAAAGATCTTGGAGCATACTTTAAACCACATAAAGCTTTTGATAGTTTGAAAATATGATTTGGAAAATGAGGGTTTTAAAATCCAGGTGGTTGTTCAACAAAAAAATCCTCAGCAATATATCCATTTAAGAATGCACTTTTGACATCCATTTGATATAGTTTTAAATTTATATGTACAGTATAAGCAAGTAAAATCCTAATGGCTTCTAATATGGCTACTGGTGCAAAAGTATCCTCATAGTCAATACCTTCTTCTTGACTATAGCCTTGTGAAACTAGCCTAGCTTTATTTCTATCTATGTTTCCAGATTCATCTACTTTATTTCTAAACACCCATTTAGTGCCTATTGTGAAAGTGTCCTTAGGTATTTCAATAAGATTACAAACCTTATTTATTTCAAACTGATTGAGTTCTTCTTGCATAGAGATTACCCAAAATTCATCATTAATAGCATCATCAATGTTTTTAGGTTCAAGCTGTGACAAGAAGGATTGATATTCAACATAATTTCTAAGAGAAGCTCTAGTCTGTGTCCCTCTATCAAGATTTCCTACAACAACATCTAAAGGATGATTCTTTATAATTTTAGTTGATCTAGTAAAGGTAGGACTAGAAAATTAAGGTTCATCAACAGGTTGGGAATCAACAGAAGAAGGTTCTGGAAAATTTTCAGAAGGGGATGTCATTATAGCAGGTTCATTTGATTTGTCATTAAGGTTCAGAATAGATAAATCTTCTTCAAGATTTTCAAGAGAGATTTTAGGCTCATGTGGATCAGTTTCATCAAACTTGATGTGAACTGATTCTTCCACACACTTGGTTCTCTTATTGAAAACTCTATAGTCTTTACTAGAAATAGAATAACCTAGGAAAATTCCTTAATCACACATGGATGAAAACTTGTCAAGATTATCTTTGGTATTAAGAATAAAGACTTTGCAGCCAAAGACTCTAAAATAGTTAAACATAGGTTTCCTATGTTCCACAAATCATAAGGGGTCTTCTTAAGAACAGGTCTGATCAAGACTCTATTGATAATACAACAAGCTGTATTCACAGCTTCAGCCCAAAAGTAAATAGGTAGGCCATACTCATTTAGCATGGTTCTCGCAATTTCTTGTAGGGTTCTATTCCTCCTTTCTACTACACCATTCTGCTGAGGTGTCCTAGGGGAAGAAATGTTATGACTACAGCCATTGTGTGAGAAATAGGATTCAAATTCATGATTCTCAAACTCACGGCCATGATCACTTCTTAGAGTCTTAATATTAATTCCACTAATATTTTCTACATATTTGGAGTATTTAGCAAAGTAAGAACAAGATTCAATTTTGTGAGCTATGAAGTATAATCAAGTATATCTAGAAAAGTCATCTACTAGGACATATACATAGTGCTACCCATTTAAGCTAGAAACTCTAGACGGTCCAAACAAATCCATGTGAACCAACTCGAGAGGTTGAGAAGTTGAAACTTCTTTCTTTGATTTGAAAGAGATTTTATGTTACTTTCCCTTTTGACAGGGATTAAAAACATTGTCACTTGGAAACTCATGTTTGCGTAGGTCTCTAACTAAGTATTTCCTAGTTAGTTTTCTAAGTGAGAGTTTTTTGCAGTGTCCTAATCTTCTATGCTAAATCCAAGACTCTTTATGAAAAGAATTTAAACAGGTAATATTTTGCATGGCTAAAGAATTTAAATCAACAGCATAAACATTTTTATTTCACATGGCAGAAAATAATAAAGCATTTTTAGAATTAAAAACATTGGCAGAATCATTTTCAAATTTAACATTAAAACCATCACCACATAACTGATAAATACTTAACAGATTATATTTAAGTCCATCAACAAATAAAACTTTAGAAATTAAAACTGAATTAGTGTTACCAATTTTGCCTAGGCCGATGATTTTCCCTTTAGAATTATCACCAAAGGTGAAAAATTTTCCATCAACCTTTATTAAACTCATGAAGCATGAGTAATCCCCAGACATATGTCTTGAACATCCATTGTCCAAATACCATGTCTTCTTGTGGGAACTCTTCAAGCAGGTATCCTACAAAACAGATTTAGATAGGAAATGATTTTGGTACCCAGATTTTCTTGGGTCCAGAGAGGTTAGCAATCAAAGATTTCGGTACCCAAATTTTTCTTATGGGTCTCATATAATTTACATAATCAAAAGATTGTGAAAGATAAGCACTATTTGATTTATAAATATTTGAATAACTAGTTGAATCATATGAATGTACAGAGCTAGAACTAGTAGTATATTTTCCAGATTTAGGAATAAATCTATTCTTAGTAATCTTTCTCTATCCAGGTTTGTAGCCTATTACAGTAGTGTATTTTGGTGGGACTTTCTTTCCTAGAATTTGAGTTAGTATATCCTTTCCATTTGTGAACTTCTCTAAATCCTTCCTATGTTGCTCATTTGACAATTTCAGTTTAGTATTCTCTTTCACCAACTGAACATTATTTTCCATTTCTATGTCAAGATCAGATTTATGTTTAACAGTTAAAGCATATTTTTTCTTTAAACCTTTTTATTTGTCTTTATGTTCATTACAGGTTTCTTCCAACATATCGCAGTATTCAAACAGTTCAGATTTTGACATGTTTTCAGAATCAGAATCATCTCCAGAAAAATATGAATTTAAAATGGGAGTATCTAAGTTTACCTTAGATGTGTTTGTCATGAAACACATGTTGGCACGGTTCTTTTCAGAATCATACATTTTAGATTCACTTGTGCTGTCCTCAGAAGCACTCCAGGTATCCTTCATAGCTTTTTTGTACTTACTGTCCTTGTAATCATATTTCTTCTTGAATTTTAGCTTTGGGTATTCTGCTTTAATGTGTCCTTTTCTTTTTCACTCATAACAGACAACTTCATCACTTTTATTTGGCTTTTTTCAATCCTTCTTCCAATGTCTCTTATTGTCATACTTTCCTTTGTAATTTGATTTTCTGAAGAATTTATTTTTCCTATAAAATTTCTTAAACCTTTTGCCTATCTGAGCCATTTCATCATCACTATCAGAGTCTGAATTTTCACTGGTTGAACTATCTGTAGGTATTTGAGGTTTATCTTTGTCCTTTGTCTTTGAAGCAGTAGTCTTGAAAGCTAATGATTTTCTCTTAGGTTCCTCATCTTCCTCTTTATTTACCTTGAGTTCTTCCTCATACATCATAAGCTTGCCAATTAGTTCTTTGACAAGTAGAGCAGCAATGTCACATGACTCTCTGATTGAAATAGATGTGCCTCTCCATCGTTCTGGTAAACATCTCAAGATTCTCATAATTTGTTCCTTTGCTGGAACAAATTTTCCAAGTGAATTCATTGTATTGACTATCTCATTAAACCTGAGATACATATCAGAAATAGGTTCATCAGTCTTCATTCTAAAATTATCATATTTAATAGTATAAATATTTAATCTCATTTATTTAACATTGGTTGTTCCTTCATGAGAACACCAAAAGTATCCCAAATTTCGAAAGAAATTTTGCAAGCAGAAATTCTGTTAAACTCTTCATCTCCTAAAGCATAGTACATGGAATTCATAGATTTAGAATTAATATTGTAAGCAGTCTTTGTAGGTTCATCCCAAGTGGATCTAACAGTAGTGGGAATTTTATATTCTGATTCTATGGTAGTCCAAATATCAAAACCCATGCTCTCTAAAAGAATTTTCATTTTCAGTTTCCATTGAGCATAGTTTGTTCCATTGAAGAAAGGTGGCCTGTTAGTAACAGAAACCTCTAGTCTATTATCCATAGCTAGATTTTAGACAGATAATTTAAAGATATTAAAATGTTTAACTAACAGAAATTTAAGATCTTTAAAATACAACTCGAATCACAGTTGAAAAATAGAGTATCTTGAAAATCCTTAAACAAAAACCAAACCATTGATACTAAATGTTGGTCGGAGTGGACACTCAAGAGGGGTGTGAATTGAGTTCCAATTAAAATTTCTGTTAAAATATTTTCTATTTAAAATCCATCTATTTATAAAAGAAGTTAAACTGTAGTGCATTTATACAGATTGTAAATGTTCACATAGATTCTCAAAGATTGATTAGGTCTTAGTTAATTTAACCATAAGGTCAAACTAACTTTTGAAGCTAACCTATTGATTTACAATAAGTGTAAACACTTCCTAATTTAACTATCAAAGTAGCTTCAAAATAGTATTGTATTTCAAAGTAATAACAGCGGAATAAATAATATATATGTAGTATAATTTAAACATAAATTAAATATTCATAGCAGATATAACAAGAGGTTCAGTCTCAAGCCGAGACTTAGTCCTCTCAAATATATATATAAATTTGATCCACACCCTGGATATGGGTTAACAATAGTTTTCAAAACTGTCCAGGCCACGTAGGGACCTCTACCACTGTTCTTCGTGTGAAACCAAACAAAGACCAGGTCACACAAGGACCTCTTCCATAGTTGACATGGGTAAACAAGAGTTAAGAGATTTGGAGTGAGGATTTTGATATCCTCTAGTTTAGTACAAGAGACAGTGTGTGTATAAGAAATACAGAGTACACCACACTGCTCAAAAGTTAATATATAAATCACGTAGAGAAGATATATAAGAGTTTAGAAATCTCTAGTGATTATCAATGTAGCTCGAGACTCGTTGGATTCAGCAGGAGTGCTTCGGAGTCATTCTCGGCGTTTTCTGTTGAAAAATAGAGTGTCGTAGTTCAGCTTGTCTTCTTCAAAAGTGAGGATGATCTCTTGATTCGTCGTGTGTTCTTCAGTGGTGTTGAATTGCATTCATGAGAGTTCTTTGAAAGGCTTGCAATCTCTTTGTTGTTCATATTGTTCTGCTTGTTCGGTATAGTGCACTATGGTGTATGTAAGTTCTTCGTGTTGTATATTCACACTCGCACACTGCTTTTCATGTTGCACGTGTACTGCATTTCAATCTTTCTTATATTTCACGAGTTCTGGCAGTAGGAATGATTCCATTTTCATAGGTTCTAGATACGTTTTCCTGACATGCCAACAACTATCATTAAATAACAGTAATTGCATTAAAAACAACAAATATGACCATTAGCATTAATTAAATAATATTGACAAAAAGTTAAGAAACGGTGTCACAGTGATTATGGAAATGGTGTCTTCTTCAAGGTATGTCCATGCCACAGTGAGTAGTTAATGGTATTTGGTCACGGTGAGTCCATCACGGTGTCTGGGTCATGGTGTCTGGTCACGGTGTCTGGTCACGGTGAGTCCTTCACGGTGTCTGGTCACGTTGAGTCCTTCATGGTGTCTGGTCACGGTGAGTCCTTCAGGGTGTCTGGTCACGGTGAGTCCATCACGATGTTTGTATACTTAGACAAATATCTGTATTTGGAATTAGATAGTAATATGCAGAACATGGATTAAGTTTAATCACGAGAGAGTAAAAGAGCTTGAATCGTAAATATAAAGGTGTGATAATATATGTGAGATTCGTGATCATGCATGAGACTTGTAAATAATAATGAGAGTAATTAACATCATAAGATTTTTTATCAGTAAAACATGATGTGTAGTTATTATTGAGATTGAAGAGCATTAGCAAGATGTGCAATGAAGATTGAGATTAATTAACACTAATGAGATTTGTGATCATTAAAACATGATTAACACATTAGGAGTCCAACATTTCCCTATTGGAACTATTGCCTTAGCAACATGAATCTTCCCACACCCAGCTTCCCTACCCCTCAACTATCGAATGATTCACAGACCATGCCCTGGTTGAGGTACCTGAGGAGAACCACGAGGTTAGCCTCCTCTATCATAGTCTACCCATTGTGGAGCAGAACCCCGATACCCCAACTACTTGAACGGTCTGACCAGAACTGCTAATTCTGAGGTGGTCGCTAAACCAACCCACCCCACCATATAGATATCAAAATGGGATATAGCTCTAAAGAACTCCATGACCTCCATAGACAAATCACCTCTATATTAGGACCATGGGGAAAGGGAAGGGACCAGGACATCAGAACTGGAACTGATGAGGCCTACAACCCATTGGACGATACCAAGAAGGCCCTACCACTAGAGACCTGCTACTGACTGCCTTCCTCTACAATGAACTCAGCTGGTTCCACTCCCTAGGTACACCTCACTACAAGTTAATCCTCTCAAATACTTCACCATTCTTCTAAACTTATGAGTATGTTTGTATGGTACTATAAGTGAAGACATAGTAATGATAAGGTTGGAGTTCCGCCTCCAAGCATCTCTCCCACGAATCCTCATCCAGAATGAGATCTCGAGGAATGAATAAGAGACCCTTGAACATGAACACAATTCCCTCACCATTATAATCCCCTTATGGTGGGAGATAATTGACATTCTATTCTAGGACTACATCATTGTGTAAATAAGCTCTTCCTAAAACTCCTTCCCATGGTCAGCCCATGATACAATGGTCACCTTCCACTCCCTGAGGAAAAACGTCCACCACTGATGTTACAATCCTCTCATCAAGCCCAATTCTAGAGGAACCCATTATTTCCTCAAAGTATGGATCAAGGTGAAGGTGATTGTCAGCTCTACAAGGTATCCCACCATCTCTATGTCTAAAACCCTTTCTTCATACAACCCTAGGATATTCTATTGTAAATTACAAAGCACCATTTCCCACAATCCATGTTATTTCTTTTGATAAACCATCCTCTAATCAACTAAGTTAGCCTATTAGGGCTCAACTACTTGTAACACACATAGTAAACGTCTGTGTTCCATATGTGAAATGGTAAACAAGGATCTTTTAAGATCATGTTGTATAGAATTTTCATTTAATATTTTTCTTAACTATTTACATAAATTAAATTCCCATAATTCCCAATACACATTGGAACACAATTCATTATGACGCAAGTATCATTCTTAGGGTCTTTACTCGAAAATTATTGTATCCCCACAATAGTATTAAATAGGCTTAGAGACCTTGAAACAGATCACGGGGGGCCAATAAACCAGTTTCATAGCAAGTCTTCCATGGCCTATTTCAGGCACCATGATTTCCTATTACCATTTCTGTATCATAATATACAATCTTCACAATTCCTTACTCTAAATTCTATTATATATCTCAACCATCACCACTAATACCATCCTGTTCCAACCTACCTTATTCAAGATGATGGATTGGACAAAAATTTCAATGCCCTTCCTTCCTCATGATGAATGAGAGATGATGACCCACTAAGTCCCACAATCTATATGCCGCGATGTGGGATCTAGAACCAAGGGTTTGGAATATCACACAAAATGGAAGGCACTACCATTACAAGAGAAAATTGTTGAAAGCTAATATATTAAAATTCTAGAGCAACAACAAACATTTATATAATAGAAACCTTAATCAAACCCATTCACGGTTTAAAAATAAAATTCCACAAAGTTACAAAAAAACTCCAAATAACAGTACCAAATGAAAATAATATGTAGCAGCACATAAAATTTCCCAACACCCGAGCTAGTAATGTTCAGCATGGTCCTCAATGTCCTCCTAGAAACCTAAAAATAGTTACACAAACATTTGGTGAGTATACAAGCATACATTGTAGGAAAACAAAACCCATGCATGAATAAGTGGGGGAAACATAATAATGAACATGTGAGAGAACAATAGAACCTCAAAGCACATACCAAGGATGGCTAACCAGCCCCGCCACACCAAGGCACACTCACCAAATAACGCAATTCATGTAATGTATCTATATAATAACATTTATAATTGGATACCCCACACCTTTTTCCCACTAGATATATGATCATTCATAACGGATAATATCTTGACACTACCACTCTTTCAAAATTGGAGCCCCACTGCCACAACCTTCCCGCACACAGCTAGGCCTCAAACTAGACACAAATCCCACTCACAGACACCAGAAAAACAACCAAACCAAACATACTACCCACACACACATGGGACACAAAAACCATGCCACTCACTCAGAAAAACCTTGTCCTCCTCCCAATGATACATGAAAAAACAATCCTAGCCCTAAAACAGAAAAGTCCCTCATCGAAAACAAAACCTACCTGAAGGATCTTGGGCTATGATAAACCTCAATAAATTATAGCCTACCCAGATAAGATCAAGTAGTTAGAACCCATAATAAGGTTTGAGGATAAGAGTATGTAACAAGCCATCCATCCTCCCACAAGGATATTGGAAAGTCACCCTCTACCCTGAAAAGGAGTGTTCAATACATAGTTATTAATAAGGTTGGGGTGTGTTTATAAATCACAAGGAACTAAAATTTATACATAGAAGTAAGAAAACTCTCCGTGAAAACTATAGGTTTCAAACAAATAACCATCCCAAACAGAACAACATTTTCAACAACCCCTATATGCACAACCATACAAACATCCACAATAAAACACAAGCCTAACCCTATTTTCAGTTAACCTCTTTATATTCATTAATGATGTGGTTCACTTTAATTTATTCTAATAATACTCGTGGGAAGTACCATACAAATCCATACCCAGAAGAACAATCCAAACCAAGCCACATCCCCACCGCACAAACAACACAAAACTACATCATAATCCCACTTCAAAAAAATTTTTGTTTACCACAAAATAAACAAAAGGTAGTCCTATTACCTACAAGTTCATCCATTACACAATAAATCAATATATCAACCTGATATTCAACTACTACACTTGTACCTCCCCATACACAAATCCCATAGCAAAAAACCACAATACAATAGCCCCACTACACAAAAATTCCATCCCCAAATACAATGTCATTCACTCTATCCACCACTACACCTGTAACAGGGTTACCAAAAAAAACTTCACACAACCCCCCATGAAGTAAAAATCCCACCCAAACACATAAAATATCTTTCCCATTAATCCAAGTGTATTCAAATTTAGAAAAATGGGTTCTTTAATTAAACTTTACATAACAATGGTGATCACTTTATAGGTTTGATCATGGGGTGTCCACTTTTTTAACAAAGTATATGTGATTAAGTAGATTTAATGTTACATCCATTTATCAATGCATAAGACAACACATAACATCTAAATTATGCAAGAAAATAACACTGATAAACATGTTATTAACAATGTATTATAGCCCATACAATTCAAAACATGGTTCAGGGAAAAAAATTAAAATAATAAACGCCACATCATCACTTCCATATCGTTATTTCATTTTTCACAGTTATCTCTTGATCATCATGTTCACTTACTCTAATTTATTATTTATTAAATAAAAAAATTAAATTATTCATCATGATGAAAAATTACTAAAACAAGACCATATGGTTCACAAATAATGATAGGATCAAAAATTACTAATTGAAACAATTGTCCACCAAAACTCTTCTTTATGTCAAAACAGGGGGGTCGCACGAGTAGCAGTAAATAATTCAAAGGAACTCGATTGATACATATGAAAAAACATGCGTCTCCATGAGGAGGGAGAGATATAGGATCACTAATTTAAATGAGAGTACATGACCTCCAAATTATAAAAGGCATACCCTTTATAAACAAAAAAACGGTTTCAAAAGTCATTAACATGGGATCGTGGTCAAGATCACACGGTTTGAATTTCTCAAAGTCCCCATAGAATTGGGATATTAAATATATACAAAATAACCATTGAAATGACGTTAAAAATTCATAAACAAGGATTTAAACTCAGTTCATGTCAAATAACATTTAAGAGGGGTGAAACTCAAAAAACTGGGATAAACTAGGAAAAATTGAAAATTTGGAAAAGGTTGAGCCACTATTTTGTGTGCCACTATTATGGTGTGCCACTGTCATGGAGCCTAATTTTCAGTGTGCCACCGTCAAGGTTCCTCTGTTTCAGTGTGCCAGAACTATTTTTCCCCTATTTCTTGGTGCCACCATTTCTTTGGTCCAAAGTTTTGGTGACACCGTTTTAGTGAAACCATTTGGCGAAACTTGTTTTTTGGTAAAAATTTGAAACAAACCACTACAACCCCCCATGAACACCCTACGTACTGGATTTATACAATGGAATGGCTCGGGAAAATCTGGCTCATTAAAAAATCATGATCATAATAACTAGATCCTATATGGGGATGTATATACCTTGTCCATAGGGGGGGTTCTAATAGGGATTCCATTTGAGGTAATCTGGTTAGTGATAGACATAAGAATTCGTCGATATGCCTATCGATTGTTCTTAACCGAGTATATCTAGGTTTGACTCATGATTTTTTATGTTGTTTTCCATGTTTACTTTATATCTCTTCATTGGAACCAACTTTTATGTTAATTTTCTAGTCTGCTTTCAACATAAGGAATCATGTTTCATTTTATTTTTTCTTAATTTAATTTCATCGTGATTTATTTATTTTTTAATATTTTTTAGTTTAATAAAATTATACTAATGACATTAAAAAAATTTAATTATAAAGTTAAATATTAAAATCATATTTACATTTGATGTTTTTAGAAAATAAGTCTTATAATGTGGAATTTAAATAAAATTTTATTTTAAATGGTTCTTTTAAATAAGGAATTTTTATTTAAACACTGATAATGACCCACAAAATGGTTTTCATATTAGATTCTTCACATTTAAGAGGGATAGAGAAAATATAAAATGGATGAAATTGTTTTTTGAAATATATATATATCTATTTATTATAATTTTTAAAACCTATTTATATTGTTTTTTAGCTATTGTAAAATTAATTGACATTTGTAATGAATAACACAATGCTTAAGGTGGTTGACTTCTAAATCTAATTCGATCAATGAAATCATATAAAATTTAGGGTATAGAGCTCATATGTATTTTATTTTTTATTTTCTATATTTTATATTCTAGTTTGGGATATTTCAGTTTTTTATGTTTTTATATATATGAATCTTTGTTTCAAGTCCCTCAAAAATGGAAAGGTCTAGGATTTGGTTTTATTTCATTTTAATCTTAGTAAGTATATATAATAGCCAATGTCCTATAACTAATTTAATTATCTATTTATTTACAATTCTAGTAATACATGTGATGATTCTCATTATTCATTGATCATATTATATATCATTTACTTTAATTCATATATTGATAGGTTGTTCTTTTATGCTTATATCGTGGGATAAATCAATCCCATGGGGGTTTCATCAAGATTTTGCCACTAGTTCCTAGCTCGAGGAATTTGGGAAAACACATCAAATATTCTTTTTGAGATTCGGGATGATGGATAACCTTGGATGGATCGTGACACATGTAAATTAATAAATGAGTTAAAAAGGATTATGTTTAGTGATAAAATGTATAGAATATCATAAAACCATTTCATTAATTTTATGGATTCATTTTTTAATTAAATTATATAATCTACTAATTATTAATTGTCATCAATTGTTCTAGTTTAAACGAAACTGAACTTTTCTTTTTATATCAATTAATATGTTGTAAAAACATGGTACTCATATAACTATAAAAATACTCACTCACCACTCTACTGCCCATCTCATGAAAAAATATTATCGGACCCAATCTCTCCAAAAACTAAATAGTATCCATCTATCCCACATCCTAGTGGTTTTTTTATGAACAAAATAATAATCTAAATATTATAAATGAATAATCTAAATTATTTTATCTAAGAAATAAGAGTCTAGAACATGCCTAAAAAAACAAGAATATAAAGTTATAGTTCTTTATCATAATTTTAATTCCTTCATAAATGCATATTAATATCCACCAATTTAGTTTAATGGAGAATAAATAATTCTATAACGAATTTATATATCTTAAATCAAATTTCAATAAATGTTTTTTAACTTTCAATTAATATTTTCTTATAGTGTTTCATTCGATTTATATATTATCTATATTATAAGGATTGTTATTAACTTAATTAATTTTAATTGAGTTCCAATGTTTATTTGAAAACATCATCCATCAATGAATTGTTTCTATTTAATTTTATCACATTATAAGTTTTTTCTTTTTAATTTTTTGTAATTTACATGTTTTCATGATATTTCAGTTGCCTTTGGTTACCAATGCAACCAACACCTCACTTGTATGTTGTACTGACCATATCTATCTATCACGGTAGATAATAAATTTTTATATGAATATATTTTATATATTATTTCAGGAATGTTATTCTCTATTAAATAATGTTTTCATGTGGTAATTTTCAACAAACTTTTAATTTCATTCAAAAGGTTCCAAAATGAATCTTTTTAATGTTTTCAACGAATCATATTTTGACATTAAATTATAAATTATATGTAATATATTTTTTAATGAATTCAATATTAATTATATTTCTAAAAATCTTGATTATTAGTAATAATTAATATTCCTTTAAAATTTTCAATGGTTTTTTGACAAATATACTATTCCCATTCTCTTAGAATTTTTCATTATAAGAAATAATGGTTAATGTTTTAGAAGCATAAATAATGACATTTCAATCAGATTATGTACATTTTTTTCATACACTCTAAATTCCATATCATCAAAATCAATTTTTTTCAAGGATTATTTATTTTTAATAATATTAAAATTAATATTTAAAATATCCCCTTTTTCATACATAGTAAATTGATTTTGGATGTGACATATATTCCTGTTTTAAAAACCATGGTACATATTCTTTATAAAAATTCATATTATAATTTCACATCAATTTTACTATATAACCATGAATGATCTAACACTTACAATGTTAGGATTTATGTAATTCCTTTAGAATTATCTTATTATGTTTTCTTTTGGGAGATTGACTTTTCTATACCAAAGTATTAAATTGTTAAAATCTTTTTATTTGATACCATCCGAAAGTGTTAAGTAACCCATATTGTAGAAAGTTTTTATCTACTATTTAAACATTCTATAATAATTCATATTTTTTCAAGGGGTAATATCATAAGATAATGTCTTGATTTTCTCTCACGATATCATATTATTAGGTTTTTTGGAAATTATTATGTAAACTATTTCTTTCTCACCATATAAACATTCTATGATAAATTTATAATTTTTTTTATGTGGAAAACATATTTATGTATATATTATGACATGATGGGTGGAGTTAGAATTATATATCCCTCTAATTCATTGGGTAATGTGTTATATCTAATGAGATGAAATTAATGGTAATTGGGAGTAAATAGGGTCTATTATGGGACTTTGTCCACTATGTTTTGTTGTCATTGGTGCGAGACTTACCATATGAACATATTTTCATGTTTTATATTATTTCTAATTTCTTATAATTTTATAATCCCATTATATAATCTTTTTTATACTAAAAGGTATATTTTATAACTCAGTCCTTATTGAATATTATTTCTATATGATGATTTCTTGTTCCCTAATAATGTTATCATACCTATATGTTTATCTTATGATGACTTAGCATCATTTATTTTTATCACTTATGTTTACCCATTCTGATCATTTAAGAACATTCTTCTTATGATTCAAATCTCTATGTTATTATTTATAGTACCACTTATGATATATCAATATGTTTTTCTTATGTGATGAATTTTTTTAGAGATATTGAGTAATTATTCTCAAATAATCAATGATTGGTTTAGTAGAAAATTTTCCAATTGGATGAGAATGATTTGGATTTTTGGATACATTTTTTGAATCCCTCTCAAAATAGTAACCTATGTGGTCAAGGGTGTGTAAAAGTGTATTTTTTTAAATTACAAATTGGGGAATTTTTGTTTTGGTCTATTTAGTCGACATAAAAGACTATTTTTTTAAAATTATATTCTTTTTTTTGAATAAGATATGGGAGTTTAGTTCATGAGTATCTCAGAATAAATCAGAGAAGTGTATAGATAACAATATATTTGAGGTTGTTTTTATATGAGTAAAGCTTAAAAGATGTAGATACCATCAGGGGTTAACAAGTTTATGAATGATCATTAGTTTAAAGGAATAAAAAATTGTTTCTATATCTTATGTGAATGAATTTTAATGCGATTAATGAAATTTTAGATATTTATATTACTTTTTTAAATAGTATATCTTAATATAGTATTTTTATTCTTATGGTTTGTTATATAATATTATTTCAATAAAAGACACCATATTTTAGAAAATATAAATTTTTGTTGAGAATATATGATATATGTATATTTTTTTATATATCAATAATATTATGTTTTGTTATAGGATAATATTTTTTCATTAAATTTATGTTTTGAATATGTTAATAAAGATAATTAAAATTTTACATTCAATTATTATTTAGAATCATGACAAGTACACAAATGATGAAACCCTATGGATAAAAAATATATTAGAAAATATCCTAAAATAGTTTGAAATGTATAGAGCATGTGTTTTTCTAGAATTGAAATGAGAATTTGTATAAAAAAACCTGATATATGTTATGTCTTATATGTAACTTTGGCTGAATCCATTTAAATGTTCGGGTGTAATTAAATAGATCCTCAATCGATGCCCAACAAGAGGGCCTAACCACACATATGGTTTTTGTCACCGGATTGATGTTTTTGGATGTTTCTAAATCAATTTTGAGAATCATTATAAAGGCTTTTAATATATTATTATATAATTATTAATTTCCATATTATAATTACATTAATCAATTTTCAACTATTATATAAATTAAAATTATGGGGATTTAATTTATTTTGGAGTTTTATAATATAACAACTAATATTTCTAATAGATTTTTTATAAATGTTGTATCATAAAATTAAAATTATAATGATAATTTATCTTAATTATTCAAATGATAAAAAAATATAAAAATATTTATCACCTAAGTTTTATTCATTTAATTAATAACCTCTAAAAATTAATTTGAATATAATATTTTTTTAAATGGTTTTATGAAATCTATTTCACTGAATTATCAATTATTTTTAAATATTATTTTTTTAATTATATTATTTTTATTAACAGGTTTATTCGAAATCAATTTACTATAATATAATGGTTCATAAATTATAATTTTTTTGAAAGTCACAAAATAGAAACATATAACAATTGAAATTAATGTTAAATCACCCCCACTGATTTTATTATTTCCTTATAAATAAACATGATGTACTAAAAATCATCCTTTTAAACTCAAAACTATATATTAAAAAACATTTTATTCAACTCGATTATTAATATAAAAAGTGATGGTTATTACCTAGCCTTTGTATTTGAGGGTATGAAGAGTATTGAAAAAATAATTTTTTTTACACTTGTTGTTACAAAATATTTTTTTAATTGATAAAACAAATTGAAAATAAAATAAGATATTCTTTTGTAAAAATGAATTCATTCCTAAAATGTATTTTTATCATAGAAATTTAAATTTATAAAAAATGATGAAATAATTTATTGGAAAATATACAGTATATTTTAAATAAAATGTTTTTACATACATATACATGTTTTTATGAGGAGTAGGATAATAACAAATCCAATTTTATGAATCAAAACACATACTTGTAGAATATATTTTATTATTAAACAAGACATGATTATTTTAAAATTATATTCTTCTATTTATTTAAATTTAATCCTAGAAAATATTTTTTATTTTTGGAAATACCATTTCTAAATATTTAGATATGTCAATATTATATTTGGTCTTTAATATTGCTAACTATGGTAAATATTTATCACGTATATAAAGGTAAATTTAACATACTGTAACTATTTTATAATGTATTCCCATAACTTATTCATGGTTTTCAACTCCTTTGATAATGGGAGGATACCTATAATGGTGATTCTAGAGAGTGGTTGGAATTTAACTAATAATAATTTGTTTTTACAGGATGCAGTGCAGTATCAAATTGTCTAACTAAAGTACACATCATGTAATAGTTACTAGATGTATGTAGGGAAAATAAATTCAAATTGTGAATGTTACATGTCATGAGAGGGGGTTTCACATCATGACCTCTTTAACTAGAGGATTTTAAATACAAGGTGATGGATTTTTTAGTGTACATTAACACCATGGATTTTAAAGTGTGTAACTATAAAACACATCATGAAATAGACCGCATCCAGGTTTTAAAGTGGGAGAGTGGTTGTTTTTTCAGGTACAAATTCCCAAACTAGATGGATCTAAAATCAAAACTCTAACTATGGAATTTTCAAAAACACATCTCTATCAAGATTGATCCATTTGAAACTCGATCACCATTACAGTTGTGGTGCGTCTCTTTAGGTGAGTAACCATTATGCTACTTCAAAGAATTTGATCACAAAATCAAATTTTGGTGGAGTCAGTGTATCCCATGGTCTATGAATGGGTTTTCCTCTTGGTTTCTTTCAAGATTTGGTGTGTGATCTCATTCCAGAGGCCTTTTCATCCATTGGTCATAGTGCGACTGGCATTAGTCTTAGAGGTATGTGGATTTAATATCCTCCTCTAAGCCCTTATCTTATAAATTGAATCAATATTGAGGTCGAATTTTATTCATGGGACTTCTATGACGTAGTTGGGTTTCATTGGATTTATATTCCATTGTGGGCATGTGTGGTCTGAGTTTTTAGGTAGGTGGTTCTGTCATTAGCCTATATTGATGAATTATTTTGTTTTTATATATAAAATAATTTTCATATTGAAAATGGCACGAATGTTATTTGTTAGTTGAAAAGAGTTTCTAGTGTAAAATGATTTTTCCAAATTAATTGATAAATGGAGTAAAAATGGGTATTTTTAAATAATTGAAATGAAATTTTTGAAATGTATTTTAAATGTTTTTTAAAGCATTGAAATGAATTTTGAATAATAGCACATGGGTTACCATGGGTAAGTAGGTGCAAGGTTTTTCTTGGGGCCGTAGTCTATTGTATTGTGATTATCATGGATGGTTTCCTTATGAATTTATTATGTATCATAGATTTATTGTTCTAGAATACCTATAATCACATTAGGGGGTTTCTCATGGGGTATTATTATAAATTATATATTCATTGTTCTAGGATCATAATTTTTTCATTTGATTGATAATGGTACAAATAGTTTGTGACCTGGGCCAGTAACAATCCTTTGTGTCATTATATATGTGTTTCTATTTTTTTTGATTTGTTTTTTGAGTTATTCTTGATAAACATGTCTATTCTTGTGGAAAATGATATGAAAAATTTTCTTTTAAATTGATATATCCACATTTGTTTTAGAACATTTGAATAGGAGAATGTTTACTATGTTTATTCTATAAAACTGCTTTCATGTATATCATGCCATGTTTTGTTTAAAATGATAACACATGGATTTTTATATAGAGACATGATATGGAATACCTAGGTGGGATCCTAATAATCCTATAAGATCACAACATGTTCACCTCAACTGTGTTCTGGAGAGCTCTATTTGTATTTCATTGCTGAGAAAGGAAATACACCGCAGTGAGGTGGTGAGGTTAGTGTTATCACGATGGGTATATGGTGGTGAGATTGTGGGAGGTTTTACATACTATCTTCTAGAGTAATTGTTTGGTTTGGTTTTTTTGAGGTTGGACATGTCCTTTTGAGTTTTAGCTACTTACACAGTTGACTATTTCTACCATCTTCTTACACTTATGGAATATATATGTTGTTCATATTCAAAGGTTACTTCATGAAATACATATGTATTCCATGAGGTTGTTCAGGTTGGGTGAAATCATTCTCTCTATTGTGTTTTTCGATGCCTAGGTGGCTGTCTCCAGCCCTTTGGTATTGAGAACTCCCATCTGGTATGTGACAGATTGGGTGAGGTGTCATGTTAGAGGGTAACTGATGTCGGTTCACTATAGTAAATGTTGTAATTAGGATTAAAAGTATTGTGATATGGATTTAAAAATATATATAAAACCTTTATTATTCCAATTATATGAGTTTATTCTAACCATAATGATCCAATATTTTGATATGTAGAAATATGGTTCCATTTTTCACTGACAATGTTCTTTAAGAATTTCAGGTAATGAATATATAAAAAATGTCACCCTCTTTATTTAAATTACTCAATTATTTTTTTCACAGATATAAAATCAATTTATTATCAGTATTTAATGTTTATTGGAAATATGAATGAATCATATTACATAGCAATTTAATTTTATTATTTTTTATTTTATAAATAACTTAAAATATTACAAAACACAGACATGGGACTTCATAAAATATAATAATATGTAATCATATAATATAAACAAGTATTATAAATAATAAATTTTTGATAAATTTTATTGATAAATGATTACATAGATCAATATAACATAGTAGTGATGTGTAAAATATTTATTTTATTTTCATATAGATCTAATTTCATTTAAGTTAATCAATGTGAACAGTCTCGAAAATAACATTTATCATATATTTTATTAAATAGTAGTTATTAAATTATTGGAATTTAGAAAAACTATTATAATTAACCAATTTAATTGAATATGATCTATAATAAAAACCATTTTCCACTCACTATTTTCTTATCCTTCTATATTAATGTTCATGACAAAAAATAGTAAAAAACATTGATATATTATCATTTTTCAGAAGGGTTTGTAAGGGGGTAAAACTAATAGATAAGGTTTAAAAAAACACATAAAGTTATATAAATTTTATTTTAAGAGATTATTTTTATTCATAATCATCTTATATTGTGTATATATCAACTTTTTCAACATGAATATGTAACATAATTAATATTAATTTGATTATTTAGGTTATATAAATAGTGCTCATACCCTAACTTTTAAAATGATACCTCTAATTCTCCGTTATTATGAAAATTTTATTTTTAAATTCGATACATTAACCACCCTAATCAATTATTAACAATCTATAGCTCATCATATATGACCTTATATGATATTAATACAATCCTTTGAGGTTATAATTCGTCATCCAAATGAGGTTTCTCAATGTAGTGCTAAAACACTATACCAAGTACATTAAATTTTATTTTTCTACATACCTTAACTAGATATATTGTGTCCATAATAACTTGATGAATATATGATCATAAATATTCTAAGATGTAATTATGTTAATTTAAAAATAATATTCCATATCATATCTATCAAATGTGAATTTAATGTATTTCTGATGTATATGTGTGGAAAACAACCTTTACATAATGAAATGATTCATTTTACAAAGCCATATTTATAATTTTTTAAAATTATTAATTTAATGAATATATATTTTATTAATATAATTTTTATAATTTTGGTGATGATGTGGAAAAAATCAATGTAAAAGGACTAGAACCAAAAAATAGAAATAGTAATTGAAAATGAAATAGTTAAGGCCAAGAAATGACATTTTCAACAGAGTATTATTTATAAACAGGTGTTGAAACTTTATAATGGAAATTTAAATTTTTTTAATTTATAGATATTTCTTAAAAAATTATTATAATTTTTTTAAAAGGATTCCAAATATCTTTTGAAAAATGACACGCTTTATGTAAGCATTTTATGTAACAATACAATTTTTATTGTGTTAGTTTATGCTCAAATTCTAGTTGATGAAATTATATAATACATCTCTCCAACATGATTTTTTACTACTCCTCCATATATTATGGAGAATAATTTTTTCCATTAGTTTTAATCTTTTTATGTACATGAGAAACTAAAATAGTGTTTTTACGATAATGCAATATGTTTTAGTATTCATTGGGAAATATGATTCTTTAATAATCATGTTTTCCTTAAAATGATTTCAATAATATTTTTATTATTCCATAATTATTGTTCAAATTTGTTTTCCTAATTTTCTAATTTCTGAAAATAATTACTATGAATTTATTTTAAATTTTAAAAAGTGTTTATTTTTTACATTTTATGAAATTTTTTGCAGAAATCGTTGTCAAAGTTTACCTTAATGGACAAAATCTCCCACAAAGATGACTTCTCAATGATTTACAACTTACTTTTCATTTATCAATGTTTTTTTGATGTATTTGGATCCGTAGAAATAAATTATTTGTACATTATGATAACTTTTTATCATATTTTTAAATATTTATAAACTCTTAAAATATAAGGATTTTCCTTCTATGTGACATAGTATATGATGATGTCATCAGAGTAGTTGTCGCACTAAAAGGCCAGATCAGTTCTCTGCTATGATGAGAACCCATAAGTGTTATGACACTATTATTGAATATATATTTTATAATTTCATGATCTAATTTGAGGGACAAAAATGATACATGTTGTCCGGGGGGAGAATCATAGGCCTTTGAAGCACCTTCTCATGTTGAACAACCATGGTAATATCCGTTATGATATTATGAGATTGAGACCTGCTTGCAAGAGATCCACATTCATTTGTTTCATTGGATGTTTCAATCTACAGATATGTATATTGATCCTTATCCATTAATATTATTATTAATTAGAAATATAATTTACAGACATTGATGTATTGACTAAAACCATGATGATATATGTTCATAGTGAAATAAGATATATTGTGAGCGTCACGAGTAATATTTCATTAATGTGTAATGAGAGAAATTATTTTACATTGTTGTTTATTGATAGATGTTTTTATCTTATTCCCATTGATGGAAGTAATATATCCTATATAAATCCATTTCCATGGTGTCCTAAAGGAAAGCTCATTTTCAGGGAATTCAATGAAAGAGACATCAAGCACATAGGTTAATGGCACGAGAATGAAATCTAATTAATTTGAGATATCAAGATAAAGGGTTTATATTAAATAGTATTTGTTCCTATGAGATATTATCTCATTTATGCATTAAATAATTTCTCTATGAGTTCTTTCGCGTGTTGTTGTATGATATGCATAGAAATTAGGCCGCACCACGTAATGCCACTGAGAAAGAGTCATAGAGGTCCATAGACATAGTGTGTCCAAAATATCAATTAAATAACATATTATTATTTATTATTTAAAAATTCCAATAAATTTTATTCTCATACATGGATTAATAATTATTCATTTATCCTTAGTTGCATATAAATATTGATTTTCTATTTTAGTAAATATAATATTTATTTATTTATTGGAGAATAATGTAGTGTTATTTATTAAATAAAAAAATACAATTTAATCAATGTCTATTAATTTTTTTGAAGGAATGATGGAAGAAGATTCTATGTTCAGTGAGAAATAAAAAATTTGTAAATTGTTATTTTACTAAAAATTTCCTATTTATAATTCTCAAGGTATGCACATGTCAAAAAATAATGATATTTTTTTTAATATTTGACATGGGGTTTCTCTAAGATTAAATAAATAATAAAGTGGACTTGTGGAATTATTTTATTTTAACCCTATAATTATATAAAATTAATTATGTTATTATTGAAAATAGATAATTCATTTGTTTGGGTAGTTCACAACAGAATTAGAGAATTATCTCTAGCGTAGAGATCTCCATTCTCCAGGAGCACTCCCATAAAGGGAGAGAAATCGTTGTACAAAGAATCAAGGTGAATGCTTTGGAACTAGTTCTCAAAGAGATCAAAATATGGTGATACTAGAATAGGGATCTATCATGATAGAACCTAGATATTCCTTCAGCTACATCTAAGTATTATTAGAACATGCATGGATCACTTATATAATGAATCTGCAATTCATTTCTATAATGCAACGACACAAAAACATAGATCTATAAACTGATTCATCGATGGAGAAACATTTCCAAAAAAATTAATTCCTTAAATAAATATATTAACAATAAATATTATGATATGATTCTCCATATTGTTCCATTTTAATTTCTATTATTTGACTCATTTATTTAATTCTGCTGATTCTGACGTTCAACATTGTGTTAAATTGTGGATCGATCATTGATCACTGAAAAAATAAGAGTTGGGAACCAACCATCACATGATTCTTCTACTTACATATCCTAAAATTTATATAATATATAGGCATCATATTTTTTTATAATTATTTATATATAATTTGGGTTTTACAAAATTTTGTTTAGTTTTTCAATTCATGTATAATCATACCATTAATCAAAATTTTCAGATATTTTTTTCCTCACTCATTTCTCATAGTTCTAATTGAAATGATTAATGAAATTATTAAAATAAATTATAGGAACACATCTACATTTTCTATGGATTACAGTAGGATAAAACAATATTACACACCATTTAATTAGAATGAAATGTCGTTGTAATTATGTTCAATTCACATTAATTTAATTCAAAAATTAGTCAAACCATTTACATTACTAAAACATAGTGTAGTTAATTGTTACACCACATTTAGAATGTGATCCACTGGAGCATAATCAATTGGAGTACACACACTGTAACCTATGCATATGGCATGTAGTCCTTATGAGTCATAGACGAGCTATGTTTTTCAATACATGGCCTTTCTGACTGGTGACCATGTAATTTTGAGATCACATGGAATGTAGCCCATTGGACACATTAGGTACTCTCTTTTCTAAGGTATGATTCATAGACCAAGTCCCATGGAATGATCCTCAGATAGATAGTGAGTGATATAAACTCTGTGAAGCTCATATGCACACATTGTGTACTTATACCATGTTACACAGATTTAAAATTTATTTATTTTACTATATACACCTTGAGAAATGTACTTTTGTGTGATTATAAAGATTGGACACACCATTTTATAGGTTTTTATAAACATAAATATTAAAATCTTATTATAATATCAATGTAGTTTTCAAATATGCAGATCATGTACGAGTCGTATTACATGTTTTTACTCTCTGTGAAAATAAGAATCAAATTTTACTGAAAAATCATGTAATTCATGTAATCATCCATGAATTACAAATCATTAAAGTATGTGATAAGTAATTTATAATATATTAATCAAAGAATAAACATGTTTACGAGTATAGTACATGTAGGGTTGATTATGAAAAGTACCCAATGGATTTCCTCCATGGTAAATTTATGTACACCGTTAATTGAAATGAATATAAAAAATTTGTTTAAAATTATAATGGATTTGAATCTAAAATAAATTATGATGATAATTTAGATAAAACACATGATTAATTAATGATTACAATTAATCTATTCAACAATGATTTATCCTAATTATTAATGATTAAAAATTGATTAATAGGTTTATTAAATTCATAATTTTTTATGTGCATGTGGATGATCATGAGATAAACTAGAACTTTTTGAATATGATTATTTTAATATAATTTATTATAAAATTAAATTTATGCCATGTGTTCCTTCAATCATTTCAGTTTGTAGATCTTATGTTCTTGAATTTTCAATTAACCCCATTTTCCAATCACTTACGTGTTATTAAAAGAAATATGTCATAGATAAAGCTCACAAGATAGTGGAGGTTTTTCAAGTGTGGAGTCGAGGGGAATCTAATCCAAGGAGATACATAGGTGGACAGATGGAAAGCTGCAACAAAAAAATTAATTGGTTTATGTTTTTTCCCATAGTTCAATGGGTTGTTTTTCTACCACAAGATAAATTAACCACTTGTTTGATCCCATCAGCATACAAATTTATTATTTTATTTCTATCAGTTTCATGATTATTTTATTATGGTAGTCTTGTCATGATCACATAATAATTGGATTAATGACATGAAATATAGAACTAAAAAACCAACTTATGTGTAAATATTATCTAATACATGGATAATCACTTATGTAATCCAATCAAATATTAACAAGTGCGTGATAAAGATAATAATTTTAAATTTACACCTAAAAGGATTAAATCCATCAATATAATATTTTATTAGTATAACCATCCATTACATTGTTTAAAATCGAACCATAGATCAATGTTTATGACCATCCAATGTTGGAGTGCTTTTAATTATCAAGGAATTATAACATGAGGTTTGGGGTTGAATTAAATTGGTTCACATCAAGGGTTGACTACCAATGAAGCATGTGGTGTAACTGAGAAGAAAAGGACACGTATATCTAAAATTATTGACTTCTGGATTGGGGAGTCCACATAGTTGTTCAACAAGCTATGATATAATATATTTGGAATTTTAAATTATTACCTAAAACCGTTCTAGTTTGTTGCCTAACCAATGTTGGGGTAATTAAAAGTGTAATGTTGATATTTTGCACTATAAGTTTTAACAATAATTATATTTTTGGGCCAATGGTGAGGGTTATTGGGTTTGGGTAAAATAATTGGAGACTAAAAATTATAATATTTATTTATTTGTCTTAATTTTATCATATAAATTACTAAATTTATTTTCATCTTATTTTTTAGAAATATCAATTAGATGATATCAATCATATCATTGTGATCCATACTTGAGAACAAAAACCTTCTCACTAGAATAATTTTCCAAGAGTTCCAAAGGTTCCTACATGTTATCCATCACCATGAATGAAATTGAATGTGCTAGAAGTACCTTTACCAGTTACACAAATAAATGAGGCAAGTGATGAAGAGATATATCTCTATGAGAAACAACTAATTAATGTTATATATTTTTAGTGCTTCATGCTACCATCCATGTACAATGATATTCTGAAGAAACAAGATGATATGGATTCCTATATTCAGATATATTGCCTTCGAGAACATTATTAAAAGAAGGAAAGTTAAGAGAGTTATGAGATCTCTATTTCTTTGTTAAAAATAATATTTGGAGATAATGTGTGAGCTAGACCTAATGTATTAATGTTTATTAACATCATTAAATTCCTGGAAAAGATAGGGAATAAATTCCTTGATGAGTTGCATATAGATCTCATTCATTCATCAATGCCTAATACCATCTCCATTTAGCATATCAACTACAATATGAGAAATTATGAGACGACTCTTTCAAAACATCATTCATTCATTCACCGTATGGATAAAGATATTAGGCGTGATAAACCAATGGTCCATATGGTGAATATGAAATGGAATAAATAATGAAAAGCGGATGAATATTTATAAATAGTCTAAAGCTATCTAGAACAGTCCTATAGAGAAGAAGAAGATATAGAGCTAGGGAAATGAAAATGGGGAAGTAGGTTTTCCTAGTTTCAATATTGTCTAGAAGAATATGAAAATTACCAAAAATAAGAAAGAATATGAAGGGGATTTTTGTATCGACTGAAATCCATCCAATTTTACACATTGGGTTTTTGATTGAGTTGTGGTGCTCACATATATATCCAAATGCAGGTACGATGTAGTTTCTTGAATATTCCTAGTGGATTGTTGGATCTATGAGCTGAAAATGGTGTGAAGCTAGAAATTTTTCCCATTAATTACTACCACCATTCATTTATAATGAAAATGATTTTGGTTTTAAGTAATTTTTATTATGTACCTACAATTTCCCTGAAATACTTTCTATTTCATGTTCACATACATATGATGTTTTTTTTTAATTTTAAATAAAATTTGTTTTTTTAGAAGGAAAAAATATGTTATTGTATAGATAATTTAAATAATGTTCTTTATGTATTAAATTATGAAAACCTTGTGACAAAAGTAGAAAATAAATCATATGCACACAACTTATATGATGCCTAGTTGTGCTATGACTACCTTCATTATATAAACAATAAGTGATTGACAAAGCTCTATAAAAATTCTTATTTGGGAACATTGAGCTAAAAACACTATATGTGTAATTCTTTTTTACAAGGAAAAATAACAAAACCATTATTCATTGACTAGGTGGAAGGTCCATAGATAATTGAGGATTGTAATACATTAATGCCTCTGGACCATTTCTTATAGAAGCTAGAGGCGGTTATTCATATCATGTAACTTTATATTATGAATTGAGAAGATATTGATATTTCTACTTGATGAGGTATATGTTTGAGTCCTTTGAAAAATTCATGGAATTCATCAATGAAGTGTAGAATCAATTTGGTAGGAAAATAAATTAGCTTTGATCAGATCGAGGTGGGGAATATCTTAACCATGATTTTATCGGGTTTCTATGGGATTTTTTGATCAATCCACCCAATACACCCATGTGGAATTGTGTTAGTGAATAGCGAAATAGTAACTTATTAGACATAATAAGGTTAATTATTAGTCTTGTAGATCATCCATTATCTTTTTTGGGATATAAATTTAAAATTGTGGCATACATAATAAACTAAGTACCATCTTAAGTAGAAAATTGAAATCCCATCGATCTATGCAGTGAAATGAAATTTATTTTATCGCATACAAGTGTATGGGATTGAGGGGAATTTGATAAGGCCATATCAGGAAACAAACTAGCACCCAAGGTCACGAGGAGTATCCTTATAGGGTATCCCATTGAAACAAATGGAGACTACCTATACAGCCCCTTAAACAAGAAAACGATTTTATACAGAAAGACAATCATTAATGAGACAGATAAAATATTAAAAAGGATAGTGGAATAATGATTGAATTTGATTAGGTTGATGATCCTGATACACTGGATTTGGTACTAGAAAAAAATTCAATAGGTCCCATTGGAATAAGATGTTCCTAAAACACAATTACTGTATTGGAATGTAAGAGAGGTTAGAGAACTAAAGAGATATGATTTTCTGGTGACCGAGGATGGTGGATAATTATTGGTTGACAATGCTAATCATATATCCTACAAGGAGGTAGTAGAGATATCAAAAGTTTCATGATTGAAAGAATCCATGAATTATAATTTTGATCCCATGTATCAAAACCATGTTTGTTTTTAGGTCGATGAACCAATTCATTTAAATAATTTTGTATGAAAATGGGTATTAAAGAAGAAACTAGACATGGAATGTAATGAAATGACCTATAAATCATGTCTAGTGGATAAATGGTTTAAATTGAATCATGTAATTGACTAAAATGAAACTTTTTCACAATTTTCCTTGTTTAAATCCTCCATAATTTTACTACCCATAAAATATAACCATGAAAATGAGACATGGACAATAGATTACAACATATAATTCCATAAGTGGAAGCTTCATGATGATGTAAATATGAAACAATAAGAATGTTTGTGACTCCAGGTGATGCAAAAAATATGTTTAGGTTGCAGATATCTATTTATTTGTTGAAGAAATAATCTTGGTGATGGAACATATGATATGATGAATCATTAATATAATTTGGTTTCATTAAGAAAGAATGTGGTCCATATGTTTTCAATTGTTTTAGTGGTAATTTTTTCATTATCATAAAAAATATTTTTTTGACATTTTACATATTTGAAATTATATACCTATTTTACAGTCTGTTAAGGACCTGTTAAACAAGTGTTTCTCTATGAAGGACATAGGAAAATCATCTTACATTATAGGGATCAATATAATTATTGATATATCCAAGGGGATTCTTGGAAAATGTCAATATATATATGTTGACAAGATAATGAAGAAATTTAGAATGGAACAATATAATACGGTATTGGTTTTAGTGCCTCTTGGTTTAAATGTTTTTATGAAAATTTTTCCTCAAGAACCACATGAGAATGAGATAACGAGTAAGAACCCATACGCTTCGGTGATAGGACAAATCATGTATTCCAGGTTATGTTCTATACTAGTTGGTCCTATTTCATTGATAATTGTAGGTACAAATCATTCAAATCGAGGAGAATGACATTGGACTACTATTATGGCTATCCTTAAGTATTTTAGAGAACTAACGATATGTTCATAGTGTATAGATGAGATGGAAATATGGTCATCAGATATTATAAAAATCCTAGTCTTCAGCCATATCATAATGACCTAAAGTCACATTTGGGATATGTTTTCTTTCTCAAAATGTGAACCGTGAGCTGTAAGAGTTCAAAGAATCCAGTTTTCACTAATTGTACAACAGAGTTGGAGTATATATTATATTTTATGTATCTATGGAATCCATTTATATTTTGATCATTCTCTCTAGGATTGATGTGGTACATAGCAGTAATTACCATATCACATTGTATTGTGAATGTAACGAAGCCCTGGATCTTGCAAAAGATCCATGTTCACAATAAAGGAAAAATCACATACTCTGGAAGTATCACCTATTGAGGGGTTTCTGTCAGAGGTGTAAAGTTAAATTAATAAATATACCGATGTAAGAGAATGTGGTCGACCCCTTAATTAATGTACTATCCTAGAAGAATCTTGTGTTTCATGTGAGGGCTAGCAGACTGGTGGTTGTTACCAGTTGGTGTTAGTTCAAGGTGTATTCTTTTGCAGTTGGTGCCCAAAAAAAACATATATATACATTATTTTAAATTTTATTCATAGTTTTGAATATTATTAAACAAAATTCCACACAATTAATGTTCTTATTCGTGTTATATTATGTAATAATGTTCCAAGAGTAGCTGTCACACTAAAAGGTCATTATAGTTCTTTGATATGATGAGAACCTAGAAGTACTACTCCACTATTCATGAATATATTTTATATATTTGGATGATATAATTTGAGTTACACATATGATATAGGGTAATAGGTTTGGAATCTCATAGGGAATTATGGAACCTTCTCTGGGTGTACTCCCTTGCTAATATTATGTAGGACATTATGAGAACGAGACCCTCCAATAGGAAATCAGTATTTGTATGTGTAACTAGATGTTCCTATATATGGATGTTTTTATAGTTACATAAATGTTAATATTATTATTAATGAGTACTACAAGTAACTCACATATATTTATTGTTTAAAATTGTTACCACCAATGTTCACGGTGAAGTAGGATATGTTGGGTGTGTCCCAAGTAATATTTATTTAATGAATAATTAGTGAAATGATTTTTCGCATCTTTTTATTGATGGATGTTGATAACTTAGGCACAGTTATGAAAAATGATAGAGCTTAAAAAATTCATTATCGTGGTGTTATAATGTAAATTTAATTTTCTAGGAATTCATAGAAAAAGACATCGAACACATAGGTTGATGGCCCCATCATGCAACCTACTTGATTAGGGATATCATGATAAAGGGATTATATTAAATATTAATCATTCATATGATGTATTATTTCATTTTGGGAATACCATATTTTTGTATGTGTGCCTTTCTTTGTATCTAGACACTAATAGTGGACTTTAGTCCACCTAATTCCACAAAAAAATAGGCTTAGAGGGTCACATAATAAGTGTATCCACAATCTCCATAAAGTAAAATATTATTATTTATTATTTCAAAGGTGGAATAAATATTATTCCCATACACCATTTAACAATTATTCATGTATTATTATTCACATATAAATATTTATTTTTTGTTTTAGTAAATATAATATATCTTTATATATTGTTTAATAATTTTCTAATAATTTTTTAATAATTAAATAGAAATTATTCAAGGTTTGAAAAATATTATGGAATAATGATGGACCAATATTCTAGGTCCGGTGAGAAATAATAAATATTTAATATTATTTGATTAGATAATATTTAATTATAATTCAAATGGTAAGAAAATTTCAAGAGATAAGGAAATTATTATTATTATTTGACATTTGGTTTCACAATTACTAAATACTTAAATAGATGAACGTCTTTAATTAATTTATTTTAATTATATAAATATAGAAATGGAGTTAAATTATTTTCATAATAGAAAATTCCTTTGTTTGGGTTGTGAACAATATAATTGTATAATTAAACAAGCCTTGAGATCTCCATTCTTCATGATGGCTCTCAATAATGGAGAGAAATCTTCTTCCACTGGATTAAGGATAACTTTTTAGTCGTGGTTCTCGAAGTGATCTATGGCGGATGACACAAGAGTTAGGATATTCCGTGAAAGCACCCATGTATTCCTTTATCAATGAATGGGGGTTCTTAGAACACATGTGGATCACCTCTATGAGGAATATACACTTTATTACTATAAATCAGTTATGAAGAAACACGTATCTATTTCCTTATTCATCAATGAAGATTGAATTCTGACAAATGTAATTATTTAATTAAATATATTAATTATAAATAATATTTTATGTTCCTCCCTCTAGTTTTGGCATAATTTCAATTTTATTATTAACTCATTTAATTAAATTGTTCATGAAATTCAACATTGTGTGAAATGTCAGATTAATCATCCATCATGGATAGAAAAATATTTGTGTGCCACCCATCATGCACTTCCGCTATTCCCGGAATCTTTAAATTTTAATTTTTCTTCATCAAAATATTTATTATATATATATGAATTACAAATGTGATTTGAATATTAATATGGTATCGTCCTCATGAAATGTTCCATCAATAAATAATAATAGTTCTCTAACTTCTATATAATGGTTTGATGATACATATTCGTTACTAAGGTTATGAATCTATGATACTATTCATATCATTTCATTGGATCAATTATTGTTATAATGATGAAATATTTATGAAACCCATTTCATTTACTATGTGTTATATTATTATTCTATGATAAATATATTTATGGTATTTTAGAATATAACTAAATGGATTTTTATTATTTAATAGATGGTTCCATTGTATTTCTCCAATGAATTGGGTAAAAAATATGGTTTCATGGTCATTAAAGGGCCACATGATATTAGTTCAGTATAAAAATAGGGTACATGGGAATTTTTCACATTCCCAATATAGGTTAAATAGTAGGTTATTTGAATCCAAAAATCGGTTTCATGGGAGGTTGACCAAATCCCATAAAAGGGTATATAGTTGGTTTTCCCAATCACAATAAGTTATAATTGTATTCTTGTGTATAATAAACATAATATTTCTATAATTAAAATTATTACAAATTTATACAATATTTTTTAAAACACAATGTTAATAAATTTATATTCTATCACATCTCATGTTATCTTATTTCTATGTGATTCATATCTTACGATCTTCAATGAATTATGAAATAACTAATTTTTATGATATATGAATAGCTGGGAATTATTTTTTTAATATTACAATCATGAACTCATACCCTTATGCTCATTTTAAGATTATATTATAATTTTCATATCCTATGATTATCCTTACATGCAATTTATGCTCACACAGTATTATGTTTCCATTTACCCATGTTATAATTGAAGGATTTAAGTATGATATGTAAATGAAGGGGTCTAGATTTGAAGAACACATTTGGAGATGACTTAGATCTTTTGTGTTTTAATTGTTTATATATATAGGAATTTAAAGACACCAATCCCTTATGGACACATCATTGATAATAATTATATGTATCAAATATTCATCTAACAAGATCTAATTTCTATATATGAAATGTTTGGGTTACCTCAATTTTTAGTCGAGAATGGTTTGATTTTTTTTAAAACATGGATGATAAAAAATTTGTAAGATACCATAAGATCATCTTTTACAGTGAAGGATAAACAACATTATGCTATAGAAATGCGTGAGGTTTTCCATGTAAATTCATCTCTATCTTGATAGAATAAATTTTTTGTGGACATGGAAAATATAAACCTAGGGGTTAAAAATATTAATTGTATGGATTTGGTATTAAATATATCATTATCATTTCTTTATGATTAGGTTTAAACAACTCCCCTTGCTAGACACTCACATTGGACATGTATGGATTAATTAATATTATATTTATGAACAATTATGTTGAATTTTAATAGGTCATGTCCACTAATGAAATATTTTAAAATTAAGGGTTCCTAGGTTGAGAACAAGGTTCCATGTTTTATAAATCCTATGAAAGATTTTTCATGTATATATGGTCTCTCCAAATGATAATTATAATTGTAACTTTGTTTTATTGGTTATATTAAGTGGATTGAAACTGATGGAACCATGATAAAATTATTGTTATGGAAAAACTTAATTATTTTCCTCCTAAAAAATAAATGTTATAGTAAACATAATTAATAATATAATTCTTATAGGATAAAAAACATTCTAAATCCATGAATTATATCGATATTCAAAAAAAATAATAAGAGGGAACAAACTTATGTTGATTTATTTACGTGGAAATATCCACCTTCTTCTAGTGTGTCAATTGTTCTGGTGTTTTCTAATAATTTGATCATCACTACTAAATATATATATTCCATTCTATAGTGTTTAGATCATGAAAAATATATTTTGTCTATTTTTGATTTGGAAGGATAAAAATATTAATGGTTGAATCTCATCAGGAACCTGATGAAATATTATTAAATTAACTCCATTTCATAGGATGAATTTATAAATATATTTTTTAATAATTACGTTCTTTATATTTTTTATATTGAAATTGAGGTTGAATTCCATGAGCTAATTAAAAATAATAATGAATTTATTATGTGCCTATGAAGAAAATGTAAAATAAATGGAACATATGACACTGGTATAATAATTGAACTAGAATGTAGGATTTAATAATTATTTAGGAACTTAAATATTAGTATTTAAATGGAACTATCCATAAAGTAAATCAACAGTTATGAAAAAAATTATTTGATGTGCAACAAATGTAGAAATACTATTTAGAGTTATCTATAAATCTCATGGTTTTAATAAGAAAAGGTTATTGAAATGAATATGTAATTATTTTAACAAAAATCACATAGATAATAATATAATTATTCATTTTTACTAGTACTATAAAAGGAAACTGGAAGGAAATTATTTAAGTGGGCTAGTAAATTTAATATGTTAGGAATGGATGGTTACCTAAAAATCGAATGATGAAGGGATATGAAGAAGTTATATACCTTTGTGAATAGATATAATGATTTAAAAATTATCTACTCACACAGAAGTGTTTCAAATGAAAGAATTATAAACATTATGCTAACAAGGGCATGAATTTGAGGGTTAATGAAAATGATTAACATCGACAATATCTTAAACCTAGAAATGAAGGGAAATATCATACTTTCAATACATCATATTTGGGGTATGATAATGAAGTGGATGAATGTTTTCTTAACATCCACTATAGAACTACTATTTTCTTATTTGATTATATATTTATCGACTAATATATATCTGATGAATTGATAAGTGTGTCATAATAACACTATAATGATTATATTTTGAATTATTTGGGAATACTCCCAATGTTTTGAGGATTTAATCTCTTGTATATTATTCTTCTACTATTGAATTTTGTTTGAATGTTATTCCCATAAATATCAATGTTATATCTCTAAATTAATTTGATTATTTTTGTCATGTTTATTAGATTTATTTATAAAAATACTCTATGAATTGTTGAGTGAGGGATTCCACATTTCATATTTTGAATCATCATATTATTTTTTATTAGTGTGAGAATAAATATGAACATACAATGGAAATAATATAAATTGAATATGTATTGATTCCGAATAACCATGGTTATTTATCTCATATGGTTGGAGAGAAACTCAACATTGAATAATTCTGTATTGTATAATATTGTGTTGAATTATTTACATAATCGTTTAATTGTATTTCATGTAATTTTGAATTTGTTTTCCTGGTATAAACATCTTTGGTTATCCAGCTATTCCAAATTTTCTTTATAGAATTTCCCTAATTGAATTGCAAGAATTAATGAAGAACGTACCAGGAAATCCTGATAATGGTTTCATTCTCTAAATAGTTTCACAGAAAGGGGAATTTTCTTTTCATTAATAATATACTTGGAGAAATGCTACAACACCGTTAATGAAAAGAACATAAAAATATCACTATCAATAATAATTATCCAATATCCAGTATTGATGTTTTTTTGATCAGTTACAAGGAGATCAAAATTCTTCCATGATTGATATTATATATGGATGCAGTCATGACTCGTCCCAGTAGGAACCATGTCACAGCTCCTTAAACCCACCTCTAATAAACAAGGGGATAAAGACTGGCACCTAGTAGACATATGATTGATATTGTAGGCTTTATCCAAAGTACTTGTACATACACACATATCTATTCCCATACAATGAAGAAATGTAACAAAAAAAATAAACAACCATTCATGTATACATTTAATTCCATTAATCATAGTACCGTAGGATGTAAAGGAATGTATACATGGCAAAATAAATTCTCTCCACCAAGAGTTTGAATCACATGTGTAACCTGAAAATAAATGTACTATTTTTTAAGAAGTAAGAACACACATTGATTTTTATAGTATCAATATGCACCATCATGTCCGGGTATGTCTAGAAATCTATCACATGGTCGATAATATTTAAAATATGAAAAACATGATGGAAAATACTATGTAGGGGTGGAAGTAAAAATACATAGTAGGAATCCTAGAAAAATAAAAAGAATACCAAAAATGATTTTATAGCACCTCTACAAAGTTATATATCTACATCAAAAAATGACAACAATATTCAGACATACTTATTCAAGACACAAATTCTAGAGGTATGACACAAACATTGTATACCATCCTATGATAATATCTCAATTATTACAAAAAGAACTCTTCTAGGTGAACACACTTCTGAGTCTGATAACACTGATGATGTAGGTTTGATATATACTTCTCGTCATATCACATCATTAGAATTGATCATTAATAGTCTGAAAAGAATATGATACATAGATGGGGATCACTTCCAGGTCCATGGGGTGATACTAACAAATCAATTGGGATTAACCTTCACATTAGAGGAACTATGCCCACATAGAGTTTGTCGTGATGATACTATGAACACCACTTACACTAGGGAAAATGGCCCTATTCCCATATTTTTGGATAAAACCATGGGTATAGGAATTTGTTTTGAACATTTATCCATGGTTTACCAATAAAATTTTTACAATCTAAAAATTATATCATATACCCAATGTTTTTCAAAAACTGTGGGTATGGGGGTCGGTTTAAGGCCTATACCCATAGTTATAAAAAACCTGTGTGTATAATTAAATAACATAACATGGTTTTTCCCAAAACTATGGGTATAGGTGTGGGTTAAAAACATATACACATGTTTAAAAAAACCGTGGGAATAGATTTCCTACAGAAGTTTGGAATTCAAAAAATCATTGTAATAGAATTGATTTGGTATGAAGACCTATACCCATATGTTTTCCCTTATAGACATTGTTTATATAAATATATTTAAGTATATATATATATATAAGAATAAGTTAATATAGTACAGTGGTTTGGCATGACGTCATGGAAGAATTGGCCTTCTGGTTTAATACCTTGACTGGTGATTTATTTTAACCTATAACCATGATTTTTAAACCATATGTATAGGGTTTTGACATGGTGGAGAACACTTATACCCACGGTTTCGAAATCAAGGGTCTAGTGTTTTCAAACTGTTGGTATATCATAGTTCTATACTAACTTCATGGCCACCCATGGTTCCCAAAACTCTGGTATAGCCTATACCCACAGTTTTGGGGGCTATACCCATGAATTTTAACCACGGGTATAGGTTATGTTTCCAGTAGTGTTATGGAATGAAGATTAATAGAGTATCTCACTTGGGATTCTCGGGGGGATTCCAATGACTCTCTCTAGGATGTCCTACTTAATAGATCATAGTTGTAGGAGTAAGATGCAATTTCATACTATCAATTAGAGAATGGATAAGGGGGTCAAACCCAAATGAATCTTATCCAATATATGAAGGACAAGAGATCCAATCCATGTATAAAAGAGTATATGACATGTAGTAGGAGTGAAACTCCATATCCCTTAACCCTATGTCCCAAACATATAAATAGCTCATGTCTCAATAATTGTGTATGTAGTATAGTACACACCAGGTAGGAAATATGTGTACTCCATGCCATGTTTTAGTACATGTATTAGCACACATACTCAACTGAACCCTGTCGGTGTAGACATAGGTATAGATCGAGGTCATCTCGGAGGGAAAACATACTATGTAGTCTTATCAACACTCTATGAGTTTAATTTCACTATCCGAAAACCCTATTTTCAACTCAGGGGGACCAACACACCATGTAATCCTAGATTACAGACCGTTTTGGTATGATTTTTCTAGAAATCATCATTCGTCATCCCCCAAGTTCCTCCGCCATTGCCGCATCAGAATCCAACTTTATTTGTTTTGGTAATCTTGGATCTACCATGTCCAAGACTTTCTATCTCTCAAACAACTAATTCTAGTATCAAAACCATTCAGAAAATGGATCACATCTTCATTATTCACTTCTATCCGAAGATCTTATATGAAGGAGATAACAAACATTATCCGTCATCTGAATCTCTTGATCTACTTCATCACAACTCATAAGTTCTATGTCAATCCTAGATATATGATATTAAATCATTGTACCAATAAATCAGTTTGATGTGATCAATCAATCGAGATAATTAGGGTCATTGTCCAAATGAAGAATGACTGTAATGAACAATGAATTAGGGGACAATCCAAAAGAATAGGTTGGATGAACAAACCTCTATCAATGTCAAGGTCGATCTTAATCATTTTAAGTTAGAAATACAATGAGATTAATCAAATAAAAAAATGTTATTCTTCTTATAAAAACCCCTTAAAAATATGAAAATCCCACAAGATGAATGATCTATAGAAAAATATGTTCACTGATTAGTCTAATTTCATCATAAAAATAAAGAATGAGAAGAAAATATGTCCAAATGCATTCCCTACCTCAATCAAGATCAATCGTTGATGAATAATAATGGGGCATAGTTTTCATTATCACGATACATCAATTTTTTTGTATGTCAATCATCGATCCTCAGTTTTTTGGCTGATCACCTGAGAAAAATCTCTGATGGTATCTCCATGGTCATTCGAGTTATGCTGAAAACCTTGGAATTCTAACATAAAAAAAGTTTTATATATTTTTATTCGTTTTTTCAATACAACCTTAATAATATAATTTATTAAATTATTTTATTCATTTCAATTCCTATGATGAATTTATTACAGAAAAACCACACTGATGATTGTAAATTCATGCCTTGGGTAAAACTCACATTCAAAACTCAATAGCTCCCCATGATTTCTAATCTTGGAACCCATTTAGAATTTATTCCATTTTTATAGGAAAATTGTATGTGTATGTTTTCTAATATATATAACATATTTCAAAAAATTATTTCAGGCTCACAAGGCCCTAGAATCAGACAGCTTTTTAGTGCATAGTCTTGAAAATAATCCATATTATATCCAAAAATAATACAAAGAAAATAATGGACATTATAAATATTATCAATTAAGGGTCAAAAGTGAAGGCATACCCATGAAAAAAACAAGTAGATGTATGGACACAATAATTTTGTTGAATAGGAATTTTTTCTTAGTAACACCCTATATAGTCATGATTCAATGAATTGAGTATTTATAGATTACCTTGATTTATTTGTGATAGTCTTTATAGAGTATATTATTATACCCGACAAGAGTAAAACACGCCATGAAAATCACTTGAGTATCGAACTAAATACCCTATGTAACGAGATGATTAATTAAGAAATTAATAATTATAAATTTTGTATATAAAAGGTTTTTATTTTTCATTATATAATCTCAATTAAAAGTAAATTATTGGATGAAAAAATGCAAATGTTTTTGAACATTATCCTACACCAACCATAGTGACCAATAATCATTATATTCCGGGATTTTATGGATATTATAATTGTTTTGTGAATAATTTATGAATAATATATAATTTAAAAATGACATTATCTCAAAAGGGAGTCTTGCACCATTGTATATATGAATGTTTGAAAAATATCACAGAACTAAATAGAAGAATTCTCAGTGCATATATTCTCACAATACCTTATTATAGAGAAGAGTGATTAATCTATAAATATATATTGAACAAGGTTTTGATATGTTTTCATATGAATAATGATATGTTGATATATTTTTTCCCACTTTAAATGAGGTTTTATTTGGAAAATTACTCGACTCATGATATTGAGTTATAAGAAGTTGTTTTTTCTATAATGGCATGGTGGAATTTTCATTGTAAGGAATGATGGGATATATATATTGATCATTGATGTTTAAAATATTTATTAACATTGAATGATTTTATTATAGCCTAGTGAATGACATTTTATGTTGATTATATAATTTTAAGGATCAATACATTACCACCATGTGAATAAGAATATGGTGGTTGATGATTAAATCTAAAAATCTCAATGTATCTTATCAAGGATGAGGATAAAAAAATAAACGTCTAGATTTTTTAAGGGTATGGATATAGAAATCATGATGGGGATAAACATTATCCTATTAATGTAATTGATTACCCATATATCCATGTGATGTTTTGAGAGTCAAGTAAGAAACTTTAATATGTATAAAAGATGGAGTGAATTTTTTATAAGATAAACATAGATTTTGATGCAATTATATGGTTTGGGAATTGGGTATGTGGCCCATCAATACTAAAATTAATCAAGTTATTATTAGATGAATCTCATAGGTCCTTAATTTAGTTTCTTCCAATAAGTATACAAACATATACATATTTGAATATGTATTTATAGTGGGAAAACATTATGGGATATGTTGAACAGTATGTATTCCAAATTAGTATTGGTCATTAATATTACGCCAAAATAATAAAAATTTAAGCTGTATGTTTCCATTGATTTATATTGAATAATGTAAATTTAATGACATCACCATAGATTTCGTCCCAGACTCCCGAAAAAATCTAATGTTCATAACAATATTTACTTTTTAGTCCATCAACATTTGATATTATAAAATTATATTTCTATCACTGTTAATTTTCCACATGAAATGTATTCCAGAATACACAATATATTAGTGTTAAGGATTCATGGAATAACACATTATATTTTATTTGATCATGATGCTAGGCTTACCATATTTTTTTGGAGAAGTATTCTGTATAATATGGATACAATGTTTTTCTTCAGTACTTCATATCATCCTTAGATAGATGTAATTCCTAATAAAACACGTGAAACTATAGAGGATATGTAGTGATCATTTTTGGGGATTTATTATTTTTTCAAGACCAACACCTTCCCCTAAACAAGTTTTTCTAAAATAATATCTTTGGATCAATAATATATATATCTCGTTAGGAATCCCTATATGGAAGGATGTGAAATATATTGATATACTTAGCTATGTTAAGAGAATCAAATATATTGGGATCCAATATATGTAAATAAATGACAAATAATGTTATATCCATTTAGAAGAAAATCATGGAAGATCAGTGTTTAAAAAAATGTTATGGTGACAATCCTAGGTAAAATATTTGGATTCCTTATTATTGATAATGTATTCCAATGATTTTTTATATGGACGAATGGTGTGATATTCAAAGAGAATAAAATGTTGACCCCTATGTATAATGGTCCCTTTTATATTATTAATGATGTAGTGATTGCATCGAATCTATTGATATTTATACAGAACCTCTCTCAAGTTAATGATTAGTTCCATGTATATATCTTCAGGATGTATATACCTGATCCTCAAAGAGTACTAAATATAGAAGTTCTACCACTTGATCATGATATTTTTCATGAATAAAAAATATATATATAAATCTTGGATACTAAAGATAATGATATTTGGAAACATACTTCTCATGTAATTTTAGTTATCTATATGAATAAAATAATCGAAGAAGTTAAATAGGAACACAATGAAGTGATGATACATAGACATACTCATTTTAATATATCAATCTGGGAGAATTTTATGTGTGTTATTTATTTTTTAAGGGTTTTGAATATAACTCCATATGAATTTATATATATTTACAAAGAAATAAAAATAATGTATTTGATTGATCGATTTACATGAAAAAATGAGTTTACTAAAAAAATGTTTTAATTTTGAATTATTTTTATTTAATGTGAAAGTAATTTCCCAACACTTTAATTGGTGGGTATATATAGGATTAACTAATTATAAGAAAAATATATTATTTACTAATTTATAAAATAAATTACTTGTTTATTAATTGATAAAATATATTGAAAGTAATTTTTTTACAATATGTGTTTATATATGAAATGTTTTTAACATAATAATAAATAATAATCAATAAATATGAATAATACTTATGAAATTTTTAGATCATATTTTCAAAAAAAAAATTAATTCTTCAAATTGTTTTCTCTTGGTTTATGATAAGTATAAATAATTTTTTTATAAAAGTCCATTTTTTAAAAAATATAATTACTTTTATAAAAAAATATAATGAAATTATTTTACCACTTATATAAATTTAATCTCAAAAAAATGATGTTCATATTTTAAAATTTCATTTCTAAATTTTGTAAATAGTTTAAACTTATCTTTGGTCAATATGAATAGTTACCATCGTAAATTTGTGTCCCATGAGTAAGTTTAAATCTAGTAACATTATATTAGAATGTTTTGAAATTTGTTAAAAAATATATATTACACCTACCATATTTATACTTTCTTAATTTATTTTTACCATACTCAGAAAAAATTGAAATATTTTGAAAACAAGTTCCATTTTTCTATGATAATGTTCATAATATTATTTTACATAATGAATAAATTAAAACTATTAATATATTTTTTTTAATAAGTATATTATTTTTAGTTGGTATAAATGGTGTTTATGATCACATATAAATGGTCATTTTATATAATAATTATCTTTTAACAAGGTAATTTATTTTTTAAATGTATGGGTGAAATAATGAACATAAATTCATACAGAACACCAACACATTAGTTCTTCATGTAATAGAAAATAAAATAAATTATTTTAAAATATTATAAGTAAGATAATGTTTAATAATTATTGTGTACCCGGAATTTTTTTATATTTATATCATTTTTTTGTATTAAAGGTTTATATTAAAATTAAATTTCATTTTTTTACCTCACCATAAAATAATCAGAATAGTTCTAAAAAAGTCATTATTTATATTCTACAGTAAATATTATTTCCATAAATGCTTAAAAATTCATAAAAGTTTTTCCGATGGCCACATAAATAGGATACATTTGACTATATCAACCATTTTTTAACATAAAATATTTTTTTTCTTTTATTGTATCGTTCATGACCACTAATGTTTGAAAAAAATTGATATTGTGGTGAACTAAAAAAGGGATAAAAGTGTGTTAAAACTAAAACATAAGGGATAAGACACAATTTAAAAATATAAATTTTATTTTATAGGAGAATAATTTTTCAGATCATTATTGATTATAAATATTTGAATATTAGGGAACATGAAGAAAAAAAATAATTAATATCATTTGATTCTATAGATTCCCCTATTCTATGTTATAAAAGGGAATATCCGATTTTAGTTTATTCTAATTTATGAGCCATATATCCCAGATAATTCCTAAACTAATATGACATTGACATACCTTACCACTCACTTGTGTTTATTTTTATTTGAATTCTATCATTTAAAGGCATAAGGTATAACCCAAAGTAGTTTTCTTAAGGAAGAGTTTAAAATCTTAACCAAGTACATTAAATTTTATTTACTCATCCTCCATCTATAGACCAGTTGTATAAATAATTGAATGATAAATATAATATATTAAATATTATAAGATGTTATTAAACTTATTTCACAACTCTTTCCCACCTCATTACTATAAAATTTTAATTGAATGTATCACTTGTTTTTATATGTTGACTACCTCCGCTAGGTAGTGATATGATTCATTTTACCTCACCATCATCCATGAATAATTGTAAATATGGATTTAATTAATATATATGAACATAAATTTGTTATAAATGTAATTGAGATTATATAACCTTGATGACGGTAATAAATAACTGATGTATCAATGATAAAAATTCATGAAAAATAAATCAGTCAAAAACTGAAAAAAGAATTTTTAATAAATAATTATTAATAAAGAAGTAATGCGAATTTATTAGAGAACCATATATGGTATTATTGATTTTAATATGTTTCTATTATATAATTATAATGAAATTTAATTTTTTATACCAATGATTATGTTTCTTACAATGCTTGACAGACATGAGGTTTGGGTTTTACATCACAATATTATTATTTTAGTGATTTTAATACTAAATATCATTATGAGGAATTTATATAATCATTCTATCACAAATATTATGTATTTTATTATCATAGGGTGATATATATGGATATATCATGATTTAATTTAATTTTTATCGCTTTAATTATTCATGATACAAAATCAATCTCTTTGTGGAAAAAATTCATTGTTTTACTATTCGACCGGGAATATTTTACTTCCACTACTATTTTTTATTTAAAATAATTCCATTTTTTACTATTTTACTATTAATATTAATGTTATGTTTCCCATGTATTATATTTGATAATTTTTCTAAAAGCAATGCTCATTCTGTTTAATGAAAAAGTTAGTTTTTTATTTGTTTCAAAAAAATGGGCAATGAATCCCTATTCTTATATATAGAAAATGAAAAACATTTATCAATGTCAAGAACATTCAGTGATTTGAAGCATATATTTCATGATTCCATGGTTTTTTAAAGAAATACATTAATATCTATAAATTTTTTATATTTTAAATAATTTATTTTGAAATGAAATGTTTATTTTACTAATGAAATGTTTTAGTGATCTTTACAATTAATTTTTTATCAATGGTAATATCCATCGATGTTATATATGATTAAATGAGGATATAATTCTATGATATCATACTATATATTTCTATGAATGGTTTATAATACTAATGATAAAATATTGATGAAACCCATTATACCTTCCACGGGTTATGTTATGATTGAATGATAAATGTTTTCAAGGTCTTGTGGTATATATATGAATGAATTATCATTATGTAACTACTAGGTCCATTAAATAACCTATATATTGGTAAATGATTAATTATTTTTTGAAATAAAAGGGTATAGAAGAGGTTATCGCATGTTCAAAATGCTTTACACGATAGGTTATTACAAGCCCAAAATTAGGTACACATGATGATATCCAAATCCCCAATGATATTAAACAATAGGTTACACTAATCCCAAGGTAGGTAAAGGGGTTGAAATTCAAAGCCTAACATTTGAAGAATGTCTTAGTGTGTAGTCATATCATAATATTTCTATTGCTACGATTATTCTACCCTTTATTCCAATCTTATATGCCCTAATCCTTATTCAATGTTTTTTTAATTGTTCGTGTTCATTTTTTTGTTCATGGATAACATCTTATTAACATTCTACATTTATTACATTACTCATGATTATGATCTATGATTTATTGGGTATAATTTTCAAATGTTAAAATAATTTTAACATTAACCTTTTATAATTTTCTACATAAAACATTATTGTTATCTTTTTGGTTTAACTTTACTATTCTTCTGATCTCACACATTATTATGTTTCATTTTATATAGGATAGGGGGAACATTTTAAAATATGATATTTATAGAAAGGGTTATGGTTTTTAATAAATAAATATCATATGATGTATACATTTTAACTACTAGTTTTAATTGTAACATTGTATCAAATTTCACCCAACCATTATGGTTCTGTCTAAAATCGTAATTATTTGCAATGAATAATCCTCTAATAATAAGTAATATTTATGTTTAAAATTTTTGTTCTCCACAAATGTCTTACAAAATTATATGTGAAACACAGGACTAATAGATAAATGTAGTTTTTAAAATAAAATTATAATTTATCTTTAAATGTTTGTCATGTTAATTTCACTTTAATAATAAATGTGCATTTTCATATTCATTGTATATATTTTATAATAAAAATAATTATATTTTAAAATATTATTGAACATGTTATATAATAAAATTAAATTATGAAATATTTAATATTTTATTTTAAAAATGAGATTACACTATTTTATTATGCCTTTATATCAAAAAATTGTTATAAAATTTTAATAATATACTATTTAGATTAGTAAAATGTTCATTGTCGTACAATTTGGATCAGAGTGGATAATGTTTCATACAATAAAATAATATTAACTTTTTTTGTGTTTAGAATATATATTCTAGTTAATTTAATGAATTATTTTATAAAATTTATATGTTTAAGAATATATTTTATATTTTATAAATATTATAATATCGATTATGTTTTAAAAAATATATAATTTTAACCATTCTCAAATAAATAATGAAATTTTATTATAAAAAAAAATATTTATCCCCATGTAATATTATTTCATTTACAAGTTAAATTCATAAATTTTATAGTTTTAAATTTATAAAAATGAAATAATTTAGGGAATAATCATTTAAAAAACATTTATTTATCAATTATTAATATTTTTATGAATTTTTATTGATAATTTAATCATACTAATTTTATGAAGACCATAACTTTTAGGATGCCATCATGATGTTACTATAACAAAAATATTTATGAAACCTTATTTCATCCAAAATTTTTGTTATGAGTTAAATAATTAATTTTAAAATATAATGTTTAATTTAGAACATTATATTAAAAATTAGGGAACTGAATTAATTTTTTTTTTAAAAAAATTTATTATTTTTTGTTTTCATTTAGTTGATTGGTTGGAAGGGTACATTAGGTTTTCGATTGATCCAAATAAAAAAAGACTTCATTTTTTTATCATAAACCAATAAAAATATTTTTTGTAAATGATAATCATATTATTTTTAGTAAATTAATATATTTATGATTTAATTAATTTATATATTAAATTATTGTATCTAAATATTTGAAATTATATTGATGATAATTTTTTTACCCTTTATAAATTTTATTCATAATTTTTTTTATATTTTTAATAATATATTTCAAAATATATTATAGGTTTAATTATATTATAATGCAATAAAATATGTTACAGATGTAAAAATGGATTTAGCTTGATAAAGGTAATATGGATAAAAATGTTTAAATTATGTGGTTACTGATTCAAATATTATAAAACAATATTTATAAATGTGTGGATTATCTCTCTATAAAACTTACCAAACAATGAAATCCTTAATTATTATTTTCAATACCACATTACAGGAAAATGACCTTTGATTTTTATATTAAAAATTAATTATTAAAAATTTGTACACCCCTAACTATAAAAGTACCCATTAACCAAACTAATTTTAACCATACAAAATTATTTTTACCTAGTGAAAACTCTATTGAAACCCCTCATGAAACATATTTTCCATGTAACATATTATTTTGAGTCACAAAAATTATAATCAACGAAGGATTGTGGAGTAATGTAATATAATATAAAATATAAAGAGGAGTTTGGAGAACTTCTAACCAAGCGTGAATATAATGTAATTGGTTTTGGTATAAATTCCAATTCATTTACAAATTCATCTAATTATGATGAAATTTGATTTTATACGGTGTAATTTTTACCCTATATATTTATTAATATTTATTAATATTATTTATGTTGAGTTTCACTTTAATTTTTACTTTTATAGTTCCTTTTCATTCGATTCTTATAGTACTTATGTTATAGACGTTATTCTAAGCATATTTTAAATTCATTAAAAAATAATATTTATTCATGATAATATTCATCTTGAGTATGGTTTCTTCCATCATATGATTTTATTATATATTTTCCCTATTTAAATTAGTATTTTTAAATTCTTGTATTCCATTTCAACTCCCATTGGTTCTCAATAAAACAAAATCATTTATTGTATGTAGACTCAACCATATATCTTCTTTAATGTATAAAATATTTTCATCCATGAAAATATTATTTGTACTTATTATATATTTTAATTTTACATGCTATAAATATATCTTATGTTAATTTTACAATTCCTTTTTCTTTCAATAGAAATGTTTTAATTGGAATATTATTAGAATTTTATTCACATATCATTTTTGACATTCATTACCAATGTTTAAAGATAACATTTTTAACACTTTATTTATATACTATTTATCAGCTTTACATGTCTATAATTGATACATAATATTCTATTATATTTTTGTATTATATTTTAAAGAAATTCATATTCCGTTCTTCATTGTGTTTTTTATTTTAAATATAATGGTTAATGACTGAAAAGAACAAACATTCGTATTTTATTCCACTTATGTATGTTTTCATCTTCCACTCCTAAATTCACATCAATAAAATCATCACAGTAGGCACATTCACCAGAGCAGAAGCTTACGAATTTTTTTTAGAAAGAGATGGTATGGAATTTTCCATTGAGACTAGCCTATGCTTTCACAGGAAGCCTAGCCGAACTCTCCATGGAAAGGTGGAGAGCTAACATCACGATGAAGAATATAGGGAGGATAAGTTCCAAGTAGTTATAGCCTGTATATTTTCAAAGACCTACGAGTCTTGTAATCTCTATGACTACGAGCCTTTTAAGGGTTCCCCTTCATCCCTTGAAAGGGGTGTTATCAAAAATAAATAAAAAGGCCTTTTGGATATTCTGGCATCATTTAAATCAATAATTTGTATGATTTAGGTATTTTTTAATCATTTAAAAATATTATTTCTAGTGTTCTCGATTCAACCACGTGATATAGAACTTTATAGTGAAACATATATTTGTTTTTCCATCCTTTTGATAAAAATTTTAACATTTTTTTTGATTTTTTTAAAACTTCCTAAAAGACTCTAAATGATCTTTATCCTTTGGAAATATTTCTCAGGTATTACCATTTAATGTATCATATATCGTACTAATTTCAGGATATTGATCCTTCTATATCAAAGGATCCAATTCATGGTCTTATCTTATGGGACACCTACCTTATGTTTCAAGGAACTCAACATCTTAAAATTGTGTTTTTTATCTATGCCAATATCCATTAAATATTATTTTTATTCACTATGTATATTCTTCAAATATTTCATTTAATATATCTCTTTGGATTTTATAGGACTATGTATTGGGGAAATAAAATTGATAATCTTTTCTTTATCATGTTTTTATTATCTTATGAAGGAATTATGATTGTTAATTTATTTCATAAAATTATGAATGTACATATTATGATTTTAATGGTGGTCCCATATATATATATAGTCATCTAACGAATTGTGATATTTTTTATATCTCATTATATGACATGTATATGACTGTTGATGTCACAATCCAACCATGGTTATCCTTACATCGGTCAGTAAAGCTGATATGTTGTATAGGTCAAATTCTATTGCTGATCCACATAGTTAAGAAACCAATGCGAGCATCGAAAAAGGGAAAATATAGAATGATTTCATCCATTGAAATAATGATGATCTAAAAATAGGAAAAGAAAACAATCATCTAATAAATAAGAATATCTCTATCTAAATATCCTTTATAAGAAAACTGGAAATATATAACAAACTACACTACTAAAACAAAACTACACCTGAAAATCCCAATGATATATCACTATGACCAATGGTCCACTCTTAGATTCCATGAAAAACCATCACCCATGGAGATCGATACCAAGATAAACAAGAACTACAACATAGAAATAATAATATCTATATGTGACTGTGTCAAAAATCAGTAGGTGTGCCCGAACAAGTATATCCCCAATTCAATACAATTTTTAAAAAATTTAAACCTCATGTTTGAATCAAAATATATAAAAGTAATCTTTTTATAATGAATTTTCTAGTTAAAAATAAATCATTTTTCATTTTCAGTTTTCCATTAAAATCCACATTCACTTTTTCAAAGTAGACATATGTATTTTAATGCTCATTTATAATGAAATAATTATGGTAAATCATTTCCAATTTTTTATAAACACTAGAATATATTTCCATCATTGGAGTAAAACAAAATAAACTCAATATGATAGAATAATAATAAATCAAAGGAAATGGAAATATCTCACAAAAGAGTAGAAAACTAATCATGCATCTCAATCATACATTGAAAGTATCTAACTGACTATAAACATGAGAGGCACCTAAGAGATAGTGAATAAAATTTAACATACTAATACTTGTATACTCATCCTAGATAGCATATATCACTCAATGAAATCAAATATTCACACATGTTTAGCCACACCCCACAGGGTACAAACCGATGGGAACAATCCTATAGAAATAACAAAAAATATCTCCTGTTATGGGCCACTAACAAGTCTGTAATGTAACTAGTTCAACAATCATTCCCCTAATATTTATTTTATTTTCCAAATTATCCATGTCATGTGTACATTTTAGGGTGAGCCAACAGATTCCAAACGAGCATGTAATCACATACACAAATACAAAAAATCTATAACAATAATCTGTTGAAGCACTCTAAGGATCTATTTTTTTCCATTCAATTCATAGATCAGGAAGGATTCCATATTGTGGATCACCCATTACATACAACGTAAATTTTTCCCAATGATTCCACAATGAGGATATCACACCCATTTAATATTTACACAAACAAGGAATGACAATTTTCTAAATATAGTCTTTATAAAAAAAATTTAATAATGTTCATCAAGGTTCCAAATGGGCCTAAAGATATTTTCACAAAACAAACATTTATCAAGTAACCAAATATACATTTCAAAATAGGTGTAGGAACACCATTATCAACATAGAAATAATTTTAATGCTTCTTTAAATCACTAAATTGTCACATCAAAACAATACTGTTTTTTTAATTCCGAACTCACTATTAACCACCACCACATTCCAAATTGTTCATTAAATAGAAATACTCATTTATATTAATTTCAAAACCACTTTTAATCCCATTTTAGTAACCCAAATCATCATTAACCATATCAAAAATTCTATTACAAATTCAATCAATGATCGAAATATTAGAAAAACAAACAAATGCAAAAAGATCATTTTATAAAACAATTCGTGTGAAAAATTCAACAAAACAATTTCATTTATCATAAAAAATAGATGAAATCCCATAATTTCACACCAATCAAGGATTATTAAGACCAAAAATTAATATTTCATATTCCTGGAAGGTGTATAAATCATGGAACCATTGAATGTTAAATTAAAAATACAAGTGCAAAGGGTAACCCTACTCAAATCCTTGGAATATCAACAATGAAAACCCATAATTGAACTATGTGGGTTACAAGAGCTATGATATATGAATAGGAACCCTAAACAGGAAAAAACAATAACATAAATCAAGGTAAAAAAATGAATATTAAAATAACCTAGGAAGAAGAATTCCCCAAGTGAAAATAGAGGAAAGAGTAAAAGGGAGAATTGATGAGAAGTATTGATTTGAATATATAACCAAAACCCTTGAAAAAATCTATATCCACACCATATGATATTGTTAGTTTCTTAATGTGAAAGGGAGGGGCCCCCTATGGGTCACATGAACCAGGATATGTGAGGAGAAGGCTTTTGGGTTAAAAATACTCATAAAAAAATTTAAAATTTAATAAATTTAAAGATCTGGGATGTTGGAATGGATTAGCTATACAATTTAATGATCATAATTCCTACCATGCACTCCATACTGGACACACATGGGGAATTTCATGGTTGTGCCGTATAGTTTGAAAATATTGTGCTGACCGTACCGAACACCACTTTCCACAAACACTATTTGGGCACATGGTTTCCTGGGGAAGGGAACACAGTTTTGAAAAATATGTGTTTCCATTTTTCACATGATTCCAATACAAAATTTCTCACTTTTTACCAAAAACTCATGTATGAATTATGGAATATCATCAAGACCAATTATAAAAAACACTCTACGAATTTAAACACGTCACACTCAGAACATGTGGGGAAACTATTATCAAAAAATTAACTGGAAACAAATATTAAAACCAAATATTGTGTTTGATAATTTACCCCACTACAACACTTTTTTCCCACAAAAATACCCATCATCTTCTAGTTGATCAATAAATTACTATGGATTCTCATAACATCGAAATCAAACCCTAACAAATAAAGAAACCCAACCACTGCCAAATAGAACATAATCCTATTTTACAAAACAGTGAAACAAAATGAAACCACTTCCTGAGAAATAAGAGGAATGATCACGCCACAACATCCACAGGCATGTATCAGACAAGATTTTTTATCATACATTAAATCCCTATGATCACACAATCCAAAATGAATTCAAACTCAATCAATTTTTAAATGAATGTCACTTCCAAACAGACCGCCATTCAAAACCAAACCAATGTTTTGACATTAGAGGACATAACAAGATCCCCACAATTATAATACTAGCTAGGATCGACTACTTCGAAAGAGACCACAAATATATAAGTAGTTAGTCACCCCACCATTGAGAACCAACTAGATATGCACTGAAAAATGATGTCAACACATGAACCTTCTAAGAAAGTCTAAATTATCTTCCCACAAGGGGACCCACATAAAGAGATGAATGATAATATAAAATTAAATCATGACAAGGAAAATTACAATAGAGAACATTGAAATGACCTCATTCTTGCACCAGAGACATAACAAGACCAAGGACCATCCCAACACCGAGAATTTATAAATGCATGTGAGCTTCACTACGATGCCTACGGGTGGAGGCATAATGTTTGAAGTATCTCCTTCCATTCATCTAGAATCCAATAACATATAATCAACAATACAAGATTCAAATGATACACAAGGGAGGAACCTCTATTTAGAATGAATAAAGATTCATAATTCCAAAAGGAATTAAACACATGAATTAAAATAAGAGTTCCTTAGAGATCCATAGTATCCACTTACATCAAAAAAGAGATCACCACTAGTAACAACCTTCTCAAAATGGGAAAAAATAAAATATAAAGGGACTTTATTATCTCAAACAACATGATAATCCTATGAAATGGAACCACATCACTTCTTGGAATCACCATAATTAAACCGTCTAATGATTCATTGGTGCACACTAGCATAAATGGTCTTTTGTATTCTCAAAAATGATGACTTATTATGATATGGTTCTCTACACGTATGAAAAAACATGATTCCATTCCTTGAAAAAGATAATGAAATGTCTCAACGATTTTAATTACACGACCATTCCCAACATCTTTTGGCCACCTTCCCACTACATGACTGGAAATCCCTTCACTTATTCCAAGAAGTGAAGGTGGAATGAATACCTCAAGAACTCCTTCCTGAAAAACTTCTACATGTACAAATTGTATCAACACGATGAAAAAGAATTTATATTTAACTCTGTTAAGTTTTATTCATGATCTGTATAATGTAGACACTCAAGGTAACACCCATAGATTTAATGAGAAGTATTATTTTTAATTTATTTTATGTCATTTGTTTTATGCTACACCAAGATTATCTTGCGCTATACGCAACACCATATTAGCTTTCAGTATACAAAACACTATTCTTGGATCATGTAACACAAAATTTCAAGTTCGTCTGATAGAAGTTATTCTACACAACATTGACTGTATATATATATATATATTCAATGTATAAAAGAAATATGTCTTGATTATTTTATATAGAACAACAAAGGAATCTTTCACAACATGAAACCCTGACTTGGCTTGCTTTACAAGCAATCACATCCTTCCACGATAGCGTGTGTTGTACGAAATACCGAGTTTCACTAAACCACGATATATTATTAAAATACTATATAAACTAGCCGTTATGAATATAAATACCCACTTTTTGAAATTTTATAAATTTTATCATTCAAAATGGATATCATTTTTGGATTCAGAATATAAAAATATGACTAGGGTGGAATATTGGTATTTTTCTGAAAGCATTCAATTATTGATGAATAGTGAAAACACTGAGTTATTGGTTAAAACCAAATTTTTATTTAAATAATTATTTATTTTATATAAAATTATTTTAGGTCAAAATACATATATAATACTTATATAAGTTCAATCTAATTAATTGGAGTCATTTTCTAATAATATTAAAATTGTATTGAACTTTTAACCTTCTTTTACCCACCTCCTAGGAGCATTTGCAATTGTACATAAAACATAATTTTACCACTTCTCTGAGTTTAATTTTGAAAATCCAAGAGACATGGTTAATATAAAGGAGAAAAATGTGGTTCAATATGGTATAAATAATTTTTGGTGAATAGTAACTTTTTACTATTATTTACCACTGTTAAAAGTAAAAAGGGTAATTAAGGGTAAAAATTATATTATTATCACCCTAACACATGTAATAATTCTATTGGATAAGTTTAATTCGACCAAAAACAACCTTATGAAGACAATATTACCATTTAGGTCCACTTGGATTAGATTAGGACATTTATTATTGTTTTTTAAAGAAGAGTTAAAAGCGTTAAAATCATTGTTTAATAAACTAAACATTTTTAATATAGGGTTATACATAAGATAAATTCGACTATAAATATTCAATAGAAAGATAAAAAGATTTCATAAATAATGGTATTTTATTTATAATTTTTAGAAATTATATAATTTAATCTATTTAAGACACATTGATGATGAAGTAATTACCTTATTAATGAAATATTAACATAATTGATATTATAAATAACTAAATAAATGTTATTTGACACTTTTTATGAATTAAACTAATTTTATAGGATAATATGACATGTTAGTATTGATTTAATTAACTTTTTTTTCGAACAAGTCATGCTATTATGATTTTCACAAATATCAATTACAATATAGTGTCAAAATTGACATAAAATAGTTTTTAAAACAAATATTATATTATTATTTGTTATTTTATTCGTAAAAATATAAGGTTTGGAAAAATGACTTTGATAAGGATATATATATTAATAATTAACAGATTTGGGTTCGTTTGGCTTGTTATAGTATGTTTATTAACCATATAGTGTAAGAAAACAAGAAGACAAGGTAAAAGTTAAATTATTGAACTTAGAGTCAAATCTAAATGATAAGTATAACATAGTAACCTAAACATGTCTAAAACCTATTGGTTGAGAAAATATAGAACCATCCCCACTTTAGTTTCTAAATAAATCAATTTTGAGCTATTATAAACTTAATATGACTTTATTATAAAATAATATCATATGTTTTTCCTAAGGTGCCCCTCTTCTCTCTTATAAAAGGGTACCTCCTGCCTCTTTTCTTTACACAATTTAGAGCTTTCAATCTCTTCCAACCCCTGCCAATTTTGTAACACCCGAGATTTTTACGAGTAATATTTTGTTTTTATATACCATAAAAGGAATCTTTCACTACATACTAGCTTGGCTTACTTTACACGCAATCGCGACCTTCCTCGATAGCTTGCGTCGTACGCAATACTGAGTTTCACTAAACAACGATATGCTATTAAAATATTATTAAAACTAGCAGTTATGAATAGTAATAACCAATTTTTGAAATTTTATAAACATTATTTTTCAAAATGGACTTCATTTTTGGATTCGGAATACCGAAATTATCCTAGGGTGAAATTTTGGTATTTTTCTGAAAACATTCAATTTTTGATGAATAGTGAAACCACTAAGTGGTAGGTTAAAAACTGAATTTTTGCATAAAACATAATTTTACCACTTCTGTGAATGGAATTTCGAAACTACGACAGACACGGTTGATATTAGTAAGTAAAATGTGGTTCAATGAGATAAAAATAATGTTTTGGTGAATAGTAACTTTTTACTCTTTTTACCGCGGTTAATAGTAAATAGGGTAACTAAGGGTAAATATGATATTACTATTACCCTAACACATGTCCTAATTCTATTGGATAAGTTTAATTCGACCAAAAACAAACTTAGGAATAAAATATGACCATTTAGGCCCACTTGGATTAGATTAGGACATTTATTATTAATTTATTTAAAGAAGGGTTAAAATAGTTAAAATCAAAGTTTAATAAGTAAATCATTTTAATATGGGGTTATAAATAAGATAAATTCGACTATAAATATTAATTAGAAAGCTAAAACTATTTCCTATATAATGGTATTTTATTTATAATTTTTAGACATTAAATAATTTAATTTATTTATGACACAATGATGATGCAGTAATTATCTTATTTATGAAATATTGACATAATTGATGTTATAAACACCAAAATAAATGTAATTTGAGACTTTTTATGAATTACACTAATCTTCTAGTTTACTATGATATATTAATGTTGATTTAATCAACTTGGTTAGAACATATAATTCTGTTATGACTTTTACAAAAATCAGATATCAAATAGTGTCAAAATTGACACAAAATAGTTTTTAAATCAAATATTATATTAATAATTGTTTTTTTATTCCAAAAAATATAATTTTCGGCCAAATGACTTAGATAAGGATATATATATTAATAATAAACAATTTGGGGTTCGTTTGGAATGTTATAGTAAGTGTATTAACCATATAGGGAAAGAAAACAAAAAGACACGGTAAAAGTTAAATTATTTAACTTAGAGTTAAATCTAATTGATAAGGTTAAAATAATACCCTAAACTTGTCTAAATCCTATTGGATGATAGTATTTAGACCCATACCCACTTTATCTTCGAAATAAGACCCTTTGTAACCATTATAAACCGATTTTGACTTTAATATAAAATAATATTTAGAGATATTCCTAAGGTGCCCCTCTCCTCCCTTATAAAAGGGAACCTCCTTCCCCTCCTCCTCACAACAATTTGAGAACTCAAGCTCGGCCAAACCCTGCCATTTTCTCCTCTCCACTTCCCTAGAATAATCCTAGAGGTCCTGGTCTTCTTCAAAGACGAATCTTAGTTCCCTAAGTGGAGGATTCAAAGAGGCGTTCCAAAGAAGAGGTAATATACATTACCGATCTTTTCAATTTCTTTCTTCTTCAAATTCTTCTTCTTTAGTTGTTTCATGATAAAGTAATAACATCAGTATTAATTACATACTAATATGTTATTATAAATATGAAACAACCATAATTCACCTTCTATCCATCCTACGGAAAAATGAAATCACCGCGCGTGCGTACGTACGGAATACCGTCTCCACGCCATGGTGTAATCTATTTTCCACCACCACCTTACATGGATGGGTATAATGGTGTAAATAATGACTATATATGACTATGAAAAAGTGATATTGATTCTGAAATAGTATACATACACTCCAATACAATTCCACAATCATAGGAACGATATAATCACTCGTGCGTACGTATGGAATACTGTCTCCACGATGTGATGCGACTCGTTCTACATGATCATCATTATATTGTAATTATATAAATGAATTGAATGAATAAATATGGTATATGTTACACTAATACCATTCTGGATATAAGGTATCTATAACCTTAAAAGAAGAATAAGAATTTATTTGGCAAAACACGCATAAGAACAAAAGGCAATAAAAACCCGAGTAACAAGTAACAATGAAATATTACTAATAAGAAGCTAAGAATATGACCATATATGATATAATATCAATATTTATGATTCTGGAATAAGTCAATAAAATTATTTAAACCATTATACAGGAGCTTCGGACACATACAAAGCAAATCAGACCTAAGGTAAGGGAAATATCACAATCTCATTTTTATCCGAGATTGTTTATTCGTAAGTATTTACTGGGGTGTATTTTATCATCCACATCCATGTTTCATAAATATGTAATATTATTTCCATCCACCTACAATTGTTTAAATCCATTTTTACCCGTCGATTAGTTTTTAGTAAATGAAATGAAAGGAATCTTTTGTCGTTTTTCGTACGATGTACTTTTTGACTTTTCCGACAAAAGTAGGAGAAGAATGTTTTTTTAACATATACGGCATGAATGGATTTTTAAAACATTATTTCCAAGAAGCTTACTTTACAAGTTTGCAAGTTTATTTTTAATCAACTTCTTTTAGTTTAAAGTTGTATGACATGTTAAGAAAGGAAAAATGTTTTTACAGTAGAAAGGATATTTTCCTCAAGAATGGAGTTCAAGTATTTTATCTAAATTATTTTCCATCTAAGATAATAAAAGGGATCTGTTTTTATCCATATTATTACATGGATATGATTATGTTGTGATGGAAATATTTTTATGAATTCCTTTATCTTATATGAATTGTTTTATGATGTCATGTTGTTTAAGAATCCCATTTTTATTACATGGGTTACGCTATGATGTATGGTTTATGATTATGTGGAACACATAAGAAAGGATTCATTATATGATGGGTGGGACCTATATCTCCCTCCAATGCATTGGGTAAAAATTTTATATCTCATGAGATAGACATGGCTGGAACGGTAGGTTATACTGGTTCAGTGAAACAGGACTGGAACGAGGGTGACTCGGTTCAGAAAGGGACTTTGTCCACTAAGATAGTCTTGGAAATGAGTCATGACTAAAAAGAAATGATTTTCCATGATTATGTGTGCAGGCCACTAAGTTTCAAGTTTTATGTTATGATTATGGGGATCTCATTTTCACTTCTATGATTTATTCCATGTTAAGAAATTATGATCTCTTTTGCAGGTTATGATTTTCAAAAAGATATGATATGATTTTTATTTCCTTTATTTTCCCTTGCTGAGCATTTGAGCTCACCCTTTTATGTTTTCTTTTCCCCAGGTCAGGAAGATGGATATTAAGTAGAATATGCTAAAAGGGACCCTAGATATGATGAAATAAATTGGAGACACTGTATAAGATTTATGAACTAGTTGTTTATGTTTCCCAGTTTCTAAAGACACTATACCTATACGGTCCTTTGTGGTTTTGTCATATGTTGTAATAAGTGTGCTTCAATTTTGAAGTATTAACAATGTATGTAAAGTATGGGTCATTATAGTTGGTATCATAGTAAAGGTATAGTCAACCTTTGGAAACTAGGATGTGAAAGCCTTAGTAAGAACCCTAAGGATAAGTCTAAGCATAGAACACAATCTTACTGTTTTAGAAATGGCCATGAATACCCAAGGATAAGACCTTAATTGTGAAATTTTATCCTTGATTATGTGGTTTTCCTATCATAATTAGTGTTTCTCAAACTATTCTTCTTGGTTTTAGTCAATGGCTGGAACCTGAAGGAACCGTGTTAATGCGGAATGCGATGGGCAATGCAATGATTTTCCCCCTGAGCAACCAAACGATATGGGAGATGAAATGAAAAATCTTGTAGCCATGCTCACACAACTTTCTCAAGCTATGAATCATGCAGGACTTCCAAAAGAGCAATGGAAGGAGCAACATTCTATTGAATCCTTCATGAGGCAGCGTCCACCTTCTTTCAGCGGGTCTACTGATCCATTAGTTGCTGAACAATGGATTAGTACTACTGAAAAGATATTTTCAGTTCTTCAATGTTCTGAACATGATAAAGTCATCCTAGCAGTGTATCGTTTGGAAGGAGATGCTGATCAATGGTGGAATCTTATTAAGAATATGAGGCAAAGGGATGAAATTGAGTCTATGGAATGGGACGAGTTCAAGAACTTATTTTTCAATAAGTAATTCCCTCGTATTCTACGAACAAAGATGGAGAAAGAGTTTCTTGAACTGAAGCAAAGGGATGATGAATCTGTTGGTACCTATGAAGCAAATTTTACAAGACTTGCAAGGTACGCTTTTGGTATTATTATCCAACCTGAGAGTAAGATCGATCGATTCTTTAGTGGCTTAAAACCAAGTCTTCGAAGGGCGTTATCCATAAGGGACATCAATAGCTACGAGGAAATCGTTCGATGTGCTCTCAAAGTAGAGATGGAGATTGGAGTAACCCATCAGTCATATGTGTTTGATAAGAAGAGGAAAATGGAATTCAAAGGAAAATCTAAAGAGCACACTAAAAAGAAGATGAGCTTTCCCTTATTCTCAAAGTGTGGAAAGAAACATGGAGGTAGTTGTCTTAAAGGGACAACTAAATGTTTCAAATGTAGAAAGGAAGGTCATCGGGAATTTGAATGCCGCGATAATGGGAAGAAGATGTCTAATGATGCAAATAAAGGAAGGGATACACAGAATGAACCTACTACACTTCTATGTTTCAAGTGCAAGGAGATGGGGCATTATGCCAATCAATGCCCAAATCCAAGGGTTGATGATGATGGTCGACGTCAACAAAATCTTAAGGCTAAAGACAAAGGAAAGTCACATGTAATTTCTATCAGCGATGTGGAGTACGATAACGAAGTGGTGAAAGGTACTCTTACCATCCACTCTAAAGTATCAAATGTTTTATTTGATTCTGGATCCACCCACTTTTGTATTTCTGAAAAATTTTCTTAGGGTATCACCGTATTACCTCAACAATTAGATTTTGAGTTATCTGTGACAACACCTAATGGCACAATAGTCGCATCAAAAGTTTATAATTCTTCTCTGATTGAAGTTTTTGGGAAAGTACTTCCTGCAAATCTTGTGATCCTTCCTATAGTGGAATTTGATGTGATTATTGGCATGGATTGGCTTTCTCTACATGGATCTCATATCAATTGCCAAAGAAGGGAAGTCACATTTCATATTCCAGATCAATCTACGATCGTCTATCGATGCAACGATGAATATAACCTTCCAGGGGAAATTCCTTCCATTTATGGGTCTTGATTCCACTAAATGAAGGTTATTTATCTCAAATGGTTGGTGAGAAACTTACGATTAAGAATATGCCCATCGTACGGGAGTTTGATGATGTCTTTCCAAAGGAATTACCGGGTCTTCCCCCGGATAGTGAAGTTGAGTTTTCAATAGAACTTGTACCGGGTGCTTTGCCTATTTCAAAGACACCTTATAGAATGGCCCCAATTGAGTTGCAGGAATTGAAGAAGCAACTCCAGGAGAATCTTGATAAGGGATTCATATTCCCTAGTGCGTCACCATGGGGAGCACCTGTTCTATTTGTTAAGAAGAAAGATGGATCAATGAGACTCTGCATTGATTATCGAGAACTTAACAAGATAACTATCATGAAAAAATATCCTCTCCCACGCATTGATGACTTATTTGACCAACTACGCGGAGCTCAACACTTTTCCAAGATTGGTCTTTGTTCAGGGTATCATCAATTAAGTGTCAAAAGGGATGATATACCAAATACGGCTTTCCGTACAAGGTATTGACACCATGAATATATAGTGATGCCATTTGGTCTTACTAATTCCCCTGCTATCTTCATGGATCAAATGAATAGAGTCTTTAGAGACTATCTTGATCAATTTGTGCTAGTATTTATAGACGATATTCTTGTCTATTCAAAGAGAAAGGAAGAGCATGAAGATCACTTGAGAATTATATTGAAGACCCTGAGAAAGGAGAAGCTTTATGCCAAATTTACCAAGTGTGAATTTTGGCTTCAAAAAGTTGCATTTTTGGGTCATATAATCTCAAAAGAGGGGATATATGTGGATCCAGCAAAAACAGAGGTTATCGAAAGATGGTCAAGACCAACAACAGTAACTGAGATCCGAAGTTTTCTTGGTTTGGCTGGATATTATCGACGTTTTGTAAAAGATTTTTCATGATTATCTAATCCACTCACCAAGTTGACTCGGAAAGGAGTTAAGTTTGTTTGGACAGAGGAATGTGAAGAGAATTTCAAGGAGTTGAAAATAAGGTTATCCAGTGCACCTGTGCTCACACTGCCTTGTAGTGGAGAAAGGTTTGTGATCTACAGTGATTCACCCAAGAAGGGATTGGGGTGTGTTCTTATGCAAAATGATATGGTGATAGCTTATGACTCACAACAGTTGAAAATCCATGAGCAAAATTACCCAACACATGATTTGGAGTTGGCTGCGGTAATATTTGCATTAATGATTTGGAGGAATTACCTTTATGGTGAAAGGTGTGATATTTATACTGATCATAAAAGTTTAAATTATATTTTCACACAAAAGGAGTTGAATATGCGTCAAAGAAGATGGTTTGAGCTGATTAGGGATTATGACTGCTCAATCCATTACCACCCTGGGAAAGCAAACAAGGTGGAAGATGCATTAAGTCGACAAGAACATGCTAGTTTATCCATGATGAGGATCACAAAAGATCCAATATTTATGGATTTACAAAGGATGGATCTTGGAATTATAATGGAAGGGGAAAAATCATATCTTTCTCAAATAAATTTTCAACCATCTATACATGTGAAGATTAAAGAGGCACAGAAAGAAGATGTCGAGTTACAAAAGAAGGTTAGAAATGTTCCTGAATTCAACCCTGATTGTGATGGGATAATAAATTTCAGGAATCGGGTTTGTGTTCCTCCCATCCCCGAATTAAATAAGGAGCTGATGGATGAGGCTCATAGTTCATCATTCTCTATTCATCCTGGAAGCACGAAGATGTATAGGGACCTGAATGAGTACTTCTTGTGGGATGGAATGAAAAGAGATGTTGCTGAATAGGTCTCTCGATTCTTGGTTTGTCAACAAGTTAAAGCTAAGAGACAAAAGTCTAAAGGGATGTTACAACTATTACCCATACCCGAATGGAAATGGGAAAACATCACTATGGACTTTGTCATAGGACTTCTTAAAACATCAAAAGGCAATAATGCTATTTGTGTCATAGTTGATCGTCTTACAAAGTCTGCACACTTCATTGCTATTAGAGATGATTTCTCTCTAGATCAGCTTGCCAGGATATATGTAAAGGAAGTGGTAAGATTGCATGGAGTACCACTTTCTATTATATCTGATCGGGATCTGAGATTTACCTCGAAGTTCTGGCGAAGTCTCCAGCATACTCTGGATACAGAGTTGAGTTTCAGCACTGCTTATCATCCCCAGACAGACGGTCAGTCTAAGAGAACAATTCAAACCCTAGAAGATATGTTGAGAGCTTGCTCTATGAATTTCAAAGGAGGTTGGGATCAACACCTACCTTTGGTGGAATTTTCTTATAATAATAGCTTTCACTCCAGTATTCAGATGGCTCCTTATGAAACTCTCTATGGAAAGAAATGCATGACTCCAACTTGTTGGGATAAAGTTGGGGAAAGAAAGCTATTAGGACCTGATCTTGTTGATGAAATGGCAGAAAAGGTCAGATCTATTCAACAACACATAAGAGAAGCTCAGAGTCGACAGAAAAGTTATGCTGACAACCGAAGAAAAGACCTATAGTTTGAAGTGGGTGATAAAGTGTTCTTACGAATATCTCCCTGGAAGAGGGTTATGAGATTTGGAAAGAAGGGGAAGTTGAGCCCTAGATATATCAGTCCTTTTGAAATACTGGATCGTGTTGTAAAGGTAGCTTACCGATTGGCGCTTCCACCGAATCTCTCTCAAGTTCACGATGTGTTCCATGTATCTCTCCTGAGAAAGTACATACATGATCCTTCACATGTACTCAGCTCAAAAGTCGTACCGCTGGAGCAAGATCTTTCTTATGAAGAACAACCGATAGAGATTCTGGATCGTAGCGAAGAAGTCCTACGAAACAAGACCACTCGATTGGTGAAAGTTTTATGGAGGAACCACCAATTAGAAGAAGATACATGGGAGCTTGAGGATATGATGAGGGAGAAGTATCTTCATCTGTTTGTTACAAAGTGATGAATTTCGAGGGCGAAATTCTTTTTAAGGGGGGTAGAATGTAACACCCGAGATTTTTATGTGTAATATTTTGTTTTTATATATCATCAAAGGAATCTTTCACTACATACTAGCTTGTCTTACTTTACACGCAATCATGACCTTCCTCGATAGCTTGTGTCGTACGCAATACTGAGTTTCACTAAACAACGATATGCTATTAAAATATTATTAAAACTAGACGTTATGAATAGTAATAACCACTTTATTAATTTTTTTAAATTTTATTTTTCAAAATGGACTTCATTTTTGGATTCGGAATACCGAAATTAGCCTAGGGTGAAATTTTGGTATTTTTCTGAAAACATTCAATTTTTGATGAATAGTGAAACCACTAAGTGGTAGGTTAAAAACTGAATTTTTGCATAAAACATAATTTTACCGCTTATGGGAATGAAATTTCAAAAATCCGACAGACACAGTTGATATCAGTAAGTAAAATGTGGTTCAATGAGATAAAAATATTTTTTTTGGTGAATAGTAACTTTTTACTCTTTTTACCGCGGTTAATAGTAAATAGGGTAACTAAGGGTAAATATGATATTACTATAAACCTAACACATGTCCTAATTCTATTGGATAAGTTTAATTCGACCAAAAACAAACTTAGGAATAAAATATGACCATTTAGGCCCACTTGGTTTAGATTAGGACATTTATTATTAATTTATTTAAAGAAGGGTTAAAATAGTTAAAATCAAAGTTTAATAAGTAAATAATTTTAATATGGGGTTATACATAAGATAAATTCGACTATAAATATTCATTAGAAAGCTAAGAATATTTCCTAGATAATGGTATTTTATTTATAATTTTTAGACATTAAATAATTTAGTTTATTTATGACACAATGATGATGCAGTAATTATCTTATTTATGAAAGATTGACATAATTGATGTTATAAACACCAAAATAAATATAATTTGAGACTTTTTATGCATTCCACTAATTTTCTAGGTTACTATGATATATTAATGTTGATTTAATCAACTTGGTTTGAACATATAATTCTGTTATGACTTTCACAAAAATAATATATCAAATACTGTCAAAATTGACACAAACTAGTTTTTAAATAAAATATTATATTATTAATTGTTATTTTATTCCTAAAAATCTAAGGTTCGGCCAAATGACTTAGATAGGTATATATATATTAATAATAAACAATTTGGGATTCGTTTGGCATGTTATAGTAAGTGTATTAACCATATAGTGAAAGAAAACAAAAAGACACGGTAAAAGTTAAATTATTTAACTTACAGTTAAATCTAATTGATAAGGTTAAAATAATACCATAAACTTGTCTAAATCCTATTGGTTGATAGTATTTAGACCCATCCCAACTTTATCTTCGAAATAAGACCCTTTGGAACCATTATAAACCGATTTTGACTTTAATATAAACTAATATTTTGAGATATTCCTAAGGTGCCCCTCTCCTCCCTTATAAAAGGGCACCTCCTTCCCCTCCTCCTCACACCAATTTGAGCACTCAAGCTCGGCCAAACCCTGCCATTTTCTCCTCTCCACTTCCCTAGAATAATCCTAGAGGTCCTGGGCTTCTTCAAAGACCAATCTTAGTTCCCTAAGTGGAGGATTCAAAGAGGCGTTCCAAAGAAGAGGTAATATCCATTACCGATCTTTTCAATTTCTTTCTTCTTCAACTTCTTCTCCTTTAGTTGTTTCATGATAAAGTAATAACATCAGAATTAATTACATACTGATATGTTATTATAAATATGAAACAACCCTAATTCACCTTCTATCCATCCTACGGAAAAATGAAATCACCGCGCGTGTGTACGTACGGAATACCGTCTCCACGCCGTGGTGTAATCTATTTTCCACCACCACCTTACTTGGATGGGTATAATGGTGTAAATAATGAATATATATGAATATTAAAAAGTGATATTGATTCTGAAATAGTATACATACACTCCAATACAATTCCACGATCATAGGAACGATATCATCACTCGTGCGTACGTACGGAATACCGTCTCCACGATGTGATGCGACTCGTTCTACATGATCATCATTATATAGTAATTATATAAATGAATTGAATGAATAAATATGATATATGTTACACCAATACCATTCTGGATATAATTTATCTATAACCTTAAAATAAGAATATGAATTTATTTGGCAAAACACGCATAAGAACAAAAGGCAATAAAGACCCGAGTAACAAGTAACAATGAAATATTACTAATAAGAAGCTAAGAATATGACCATATATGATATCATATCAATATGTATGATTCTGGAATAAGACAATAAAATTATTTAAACCATTATACAGGAGCTTTGGACACATACAAAGCAAATCGGACCTAAGGTAAGGGAAATATCACAATCTCATTTTTATCCGAGATTGTTTATTCGTAAGTATTTACTGGGGTGTATTTTATCATCCACATCCATGTTTCATAAATATGTAATATTATTTCCATACACCTACAATTTTTTAAATCCATTTTTACCCTTTGGTGAGTTTTTAGTAAAATAAATGAAAGGAATCTTTTGTCGTTTTTCATACGAGGTACTTTTTTACATTTCCTACAAAAGTACGAGAAGAATGTTTTTTTAACTTATACGGCATGAATGGATTTTTAAAACATTATTTCCAAGAAGCTTCCTTTACAAGTTTTCAAGTTTATTTTTAATCATTTTCTTTTAGTTTAAAGTTTTATGACATGTTAAGAAAGGAAAAATGTTTTTGAAGTAGAAAGGATATTTTCCTCAAGAATGGAGTTCAAGTATTTTATCAAAATTATTTTCCATCTAAGATAATAAAAGGGTTCTGTTTTTATCCCTATTATTACATGGATTTGATTATGTTGTGATGGAATATTTTTATGAATTCCTTTATCTTATATGAATTGTTTTATGATGTCATGTTGTTTAAGAATCCCATTTTTATTACATGGGTTACGCTATGATGTATGGTTTATGATTATGTGGCACACATAAGAAAGGATTCATTATAAGATGGGTGGGACCTATATCTCCCTCCAATTCATTGGGTAAAGATTTTATATCTCATGAGATAGACATGGCTGGAACGGTAGGTTATACCGGTTCAGTGAAACGGGACTGGAACGAGGGTGACTCTGTTCAGAAAGGGACTTTGTCCACTAAGATAGTCTTGGAAATGAGTCATGACTAACAAGAAATGATTTTCCATGATTATGTGTGCATGCCACAAAGATTCAAGTTTTATGTTATGATTATTGGGATCTCATTTTCACTTCTATGATTTATTCCATGTTATGATATTATGATCTCTTTTGTAGGTTATGATTTTCAAAAAGATATGATATGATTTTTATTTCCTTTATTTGCCCTTGCTGAGCATTTGAGCTCACCCTTTTATGTTTTCTTTTCCCCAGGTCAGGAAGATGGATATTAAGTAGAATATGCTAAAAGGGGCCCTAGATATGATGAAATAAATGGGAGACACTGTAGAAGATTTATGAACTAGTTTTTTTTGTTTCCCAGTTTCTAAAGACACTATACCTATACGGTCCTTTGTGGTTTTGTCATATGTTGTAATAAGTGTGCTTCAATTTTGAAGTATTAACAATGTATGTAAAGTATGGGTCGTTATAAATTTCCCTTCCCAACTTACCTAGAAACATTATATAGGTTCTTGTATCCTCAAAATACCAACTCTAGTGCCTTAAGAGGAATCTTAAAAGCGGTGCGTCAAAGAAGAGGTAATCTTTTCTACCGAATCTTTCATGTTTCATTATTCATCAACTTATTCTTATTTAGTTGTTTCATTATAATGTAATAACATCAGTATCAATAATATACTTATATGTTATTATAAGTATGAACCAACCCCATTTCACCTTCTATACATCCTACGGAAAACGAAATCACTGTGTGTGCGTACATACAGAATACCGTCTCCACACCGTGGTGAAATCTGTTTTTCCACCACCACCTTAATTGGATAGGTATAATGGTGTAAATAATAACTATATATGGTTATTATAACATCATACTTATTCTGGGATATTATATCATCCACTCCAATTCCATTCAATTATTATGTTAACTATATCATTTCTCGTGCGTACGTACGGATTACCGTCTCCACGACGCGATTAGATTCATTTTCCATGTTAACCATTCAAGAATGATTATAAAGTATATATAATGAATAATAATGAAATATATGACATAATTAATATACTGGATTTATTTATATTTATATATATATATGACATCTACTTACTTCCATTCAAGTAAATTAGGAATAGAAAACATCGTTCATGCGTACGTTCGGCCTACCGTCTCCATGAACGGTGTATTTCATTTCATTCATCTATCTATTTTATATATATATATATTGAATATATATGATATATAAAACATTATTTTCAATCTGGAAGTAAGTAAATCATGATATAAGTAATAATAGTATCAATAGCAACAATTCCAGACACATACGATAAATAAAATGATTTTATAGAAAACACTACTTTAACATGGAATTTTCAAAATAACGGGTAATTTAAAGTCATAAGTGAACCATATATGATATCATAACAATAAATAGGATTCTATAATAAGTAAATTACATTATTTAAATCATTATACATGAGGTTGTGATACGTACGAAGCAAATAAGACCAAAGGTAAGGGATAATTATTCCAATATCATCTGAGATAGTTTATTCGTAAGTATTTTCTGGAGTTATGTTTATAATCCATGTCCATATGTTCTAAAAATGTTTTAATAAATTTTTTAATCTTCTTCCATGTATGTTTAAAGTCATTTTTACCCTTTTTTGACTTTTACCACATTGTATGGAAGGAATATTCCTCTTGTTTACCATAAGAGGAACCTTTTGACTTTTCTGGCAAAAGTATGAGGAGAATGTTTTTTTAACATATTAAGAATGAAAGTATTTTTATGGTTTCATAATGCCTAATTTTAATGAAGTTTACTCTACAATATTTCATGATTATTTTCCAAAAAATCCTTTTCTTTTAAATTTGTATGTCATTTTGAGAAAAGAAAATCATTTTAAATAAGAAAGGATATTTTCTCAAGAATTCATTTCAAGTGTTTTGTCAAAACTGTTTTCCATCTAAGATGAAATTATTTAGTATTATTATGTTTCAAGTATAATGCCTATATTATTGACATGGGTTGATTCTTTTTATGATGAAAAGATATCCATTTTTTTTATATGGATTATGTTATGATGGAATGATGTTTATGAAACCCATTTTATTCATTGGGTTATGATGAATGATTTATGTTTATTTTGTGGCATAAGTAAAAATGATTTCATTAAGAGTTGGGTGGGACCTATATCTCCCTACAATGAATAGGGTAAATATTTTTAAATCATGAGATAGTAATGGATGGAATGGTAAGTTAATTTGGTTAAGTGATACATGACTGGAACGAGGAGTGAACTCGATTCAGAAAGGGACTTTGTCCACTAAGATGGTCTTGAAAGTAATGCATTGGATACTATGGAAATCATATCATGTGCATAATGATTTTGTACAATTAAATGTTTTATTACCATGATATTTTATCATTATTGATGTTCCATTTTTGTCTATTCCTTACATACTTCCATGTTGTATGTCATTTCTCAAGATTTTGAGGTTTAAATATTATGTTCATGTTTTTAAGTTCAAATGTATGTGGTTTGTTTTATTTTCTCCATAAATACACTTACAGATAATTTGAGCTCACCCTTTATATGTTTTCTTTTTCCCAGGATATAAATAATGGTTTTAGGTAAGAAAACAAAAGGGGAAGATATTTATGAGAGATGTCGAAGATCTTTCACCATTATTAGAAGATTATTTTCCGAGTTTCCAAAGAATCTAAAATATTAATGTCCTTGTGTGTTGGTTTTTTGTTATGTATTATGTATTCTGAAAAGGTAATGTAATTTCCATGTACGTAAAGATCTGGGTCTCTAGAGTTTGTATCAGAGGAAAGGATTAGTTAACCTTTGGAAACTAGGATGCGAAAACATTAGTGAGATCCCTAGAGATATTTCAAAGGTATGTCTATGGAGGTCCCAAAGGTTTAGTATAACTTTAGGTTACAGTCCTAGAGTTATGTTGAAGATCATGAATAACCTACGGTGAACCTAAGGTATCATGGATTAAAGAATGTGTGATAAGTTAGACATCCCATAAGTGACTTTTAATGATTATGTGGTCCCTCATTATTTTAAGTGTTTCTTACACTATGGTTTCTGGTTTTAGTCAATGGATGAAATTAGATAGAATTCAGTTAATGTTGATTCCGATGGACAAATTGGTGACTATGATCAACTAAATCGTGTAATGCCTAGTGAGAAAGATATTGTGATTATGCCGAATCAGTCATCATGATATATGATAAACAAGGTGAACATTGGTGGTTTTCCTAAGTCATCAAATAAGAGGAAGATGAAATTTTATATATGTTCTCATGAAGAGGAACATAGAGGAAGTAAGATGAAGCTTCCTACATATCAAGAAAAAGGGTCGAAGAACCTTGAGGAATACCTCAAATAGAGGGGAAGATGTTATATGTGTGGAGAAAATGGTCATAGACTGACATACTGTTATGGAGTTCAATGTCTTATTTGTGGAGATCACGGGCATTACCAACTCAATGCCATGACCTAAGAGGTTAATTCTAAATCAAGGGAGGACTTATTCCATGACAACCATTTAAGGGGATGGATTGAAGTGTTTTTGTATTGGTATTAAAAAATAATGTTTTTGAGGTACTTTTATGGTATATTGGAATATTTTTGTATTACTCTATTGTGGTTTTCAATAATTTTATACTACCGGTAACCTTGATATGTGATTGAAATATTTTTGGAAAGTAGATGATATGCGCATAGTGAAGGGATAAGGAGAAAATGAATTTTTTCATACTATTCATGAGCTCATGACTGATATAAGGACAAAGTGATATCAGGGTTTGAGTATATAGAAATTTTGGAATTTTGGTATTTTGAAAGAGTTAGCTTTTGAAAGAATTCATGTTTTCACAAAGGTTCAATGGGTATTCATTTTTTCAATAGAATATATGATTAAGGTATTCATATATTTGGAATGTGACCAAAAAAGTATATTGTTTGATATATGGGGGATACATGATGGTATTCACAAGATTGTTATATGACGTTTCTGGTAATTGTTTTATTCTTTACTATGGGATTGAAAAAAATTATTTTGTATAAGAATAAATATTAGAATGGATTATGTTGGACATAAGTTAGTATTGTTTAATGTTAGGGCTTTTTTATATTAATTTTGGAATTTTATAATAATGTAGTTTATGAAAAAGGGATAACCTGTAGGATGGGTGACAACCCGTCACGTCAGACATGGCTGTGGGAACCGAACCCACAAACGAAGTGAGATATGCCTTTATTGCCTACCACTGGCCTACATGAAGTCCCTGGTTAGTAGAAACTAGTTTTATTTTTTTAAGCGTTATGATAGATGAAGTATAAGTCTATTTTTGGAATCATATATGATTAACCTCACCATAGATGGACTTATGTATATTTGATAACTTTTGATAACCTTTTGTTTGAGACAAAAGGAATGACACATCATTCTATCGCATGATCTGCTAACACTTCACGGAAGAAAAATTCAACTTCATTTCTTTAAGAGATGAAGTAGAAATTGTTCAAGTCACAAACAATTGTAAGATTGTACCCAAATAAAATAAGTATTTCTTCTAATTCAATTTTATCTACTTTAGGGAGATGATATTGAAAACCAAAAATGTTGTCCTAGAGATCTTATATATGATGAATCATATGGTACCTTAGATTGTCACAAATTTATTTCTTTGTGATTGATTGGATTTTTCACAGCCATATTCTCTACCACTCACCATCAGAACATGATGGTTAGATTTCTCTTCCATATCCATATTTTGACCTATGTTCTCATATATGGAAACCCAGTTATTAGTTAATTTGGGTTACCATTACATTTTATAATTTAGTTTTCAAAGTTATGTTTTTTTAGTCCTTTTTACGATGTGGGTTTCTATTGATGAAACTTTCAAGTAGTAAACCATTTATAACCCCGACAAATTTCTAGGGAAAAATTAATTTTAAGGGGGTAGAATGTAATAACCTGAGATTTTATGAGAAGTATTATTTTTAATTTATTTTATGTCTTGTGTTGTATTCTACAACAATATTATCTTGCGTTATATGAAACACCATATTAGCTTTCAGTATACACAACACTATTCTTGGATTATGTCACACAAAAGTTCAAGTTCGTTTGATAGAATTTATTCTATGCAACATTGAGTGTATATATATATATATATATATTCAATGTAAAAATGAAATATGGATGGATTCTATTATACACAACAACAAAGGAATATTTCACTACATGCAACCCCGACTTGTCTTGCTTTACATGAAATCGCGACATTCCACAATAGCCCATGTTTTACTCAATACCGAGTCTCACTAAACAACGATATGTTATTAAAATATCATATAAACTAGCTGTTATGAATATTAATACCCAGTTTTTGAAAATTTATAAATTTATCTTTCAAAATGTACTTCATTTTTGTATTCAAAATATCGGAATTAGCCTACGGTGAAATTTTGGTATTTTTTCTGAAAACATTCAATTTTTGATGAATAGTGAAAACACTGAGTTATTGGTTAAAACTGAATTATTATTTAAATAATCATTTATTTTATTTAAATTTATTTTAGGTAAAAATAGATACATAATACTTATATAAGTTCAATGTAATTCATTGGTTCCATTTTATAATAATATAAAAATTTTATTGAACGTTTCACAGTCTTTCACCCACCTCCTAGGAGCATTTGCAATAAAACATAATTTTACCGATTCTGCGTGTTGAATTTCAAAAATCCGAGAGACACAGTTAATATCAAAGAGTAAAATGTGGTTCAATATGATATTTTTTTGGTGAATAGTAAGTTTTTACTTTTATTTACCACGATTAAAAGTAAATAGGGTAATTAAGGGTAAAAATGATATTATTGTCACCCTAAAACATGTCCTAATTCTATTGGGTACGTTTAATTCAGCCCAAAAAACATTATGATTAAAATATGACCATTTAGGTCCACTTGGATTAGATTATTACAATTATTATTATTTTATTTAAAGAAGTGTTAAAAGAGTAAAAATCAAAGTTTATTGAATAAAAAATTTTAATATAGGGTCATATATAAGATAAATTCGAATATAAATATTCATTATAAATATAAAAGTATTTTATACATAATGGGATTTTATTTATAATTTTTGGACATTAAATAATTTAATTTTTTTTATGACACATTGAGGATGAAGTAATTACCTTATTAATGAAATATTAACATAATTGATATTATAAATAACCAAATAAATGTAATTTGAGTCTTTTTATGAATTACACTAATTTTATTGGATAATATGACATGTTAGTATTGATGTAATTAACTTTTTTTAACTAATAAATCTATTATGATTTTTAAAAAAAATCAATTACCAAATATGTCAAAATTGACATAAAATAGTTTTCAAAAAAAATATTATATTATTAATTGTTATTTTATTCTAAAAATATATGGTTCGGCGAAAATACTTAGATAAGGATATATATATTAATAATTAACCAATTGGGGTCAGTTTTCCCTGTTATAGTATGTTTATTAACCATATAGTGTAAGAAAACAAGAAGACAAGGTAAAAGATAAATTATTTAACTTTGAGTTAAATCTAAATGATAAGGATAAAATAGTGAACTAAACTTGACTAAAACATATTGGTTGAGAGGATTTAGACCTATACCCACTTTATCTACGAAATAAATCAATTTGGAGCTATTATAAACCGAATATTACTTTATTAAAAAAATAATATTTCATTTTTTTTCTAAGGTGCCCCTCTCCTCTCTTATAAAAGGGCACCTCCTCCCTCTTCACTTTACAAAATTTTGAGCTTTCAAGCATGACCAAACCCTTCCCATTTCCATTCTCAACATCCCCTAGAATCATTATATATGTTCTGGTCTCCTCAAAAGTCAAACTCTAGTTCCTTAAGAGGAATCTTAAAAGAGGTGCGTCGAATAAGATGTAATCTTTTCTACCGATTATCTCAAGTTTATTTCTTCATCAAATTATTCTTCTTTAGTTGTTTCATTATAATTTAATAACATCATTATCAATAATATACTCATATGTAATTATAAATATGAAACAAACACATTTTAAAATTCTATCCATCCTACAGAAAACAAAATCACCGCGCGTGCGTACGTATGGAATACCATCTCCACGCCGTGGTGAAATCTATTTTTATACCACTACCTTACTTGGATGGGTATAATGGTGTAAGGAATAAATATATATGGTTATTATAACATCATACAGTTTCAGAGATATTATATCATCCACTACAATTCCATTCAATTATTATGGGAACGATATCATCGCTCGTGCGTACGTATGGATTACTGTCTCCACGAGGCGATGAGATTCATTCTCCATGTTAACCATTCGAGAATGATTATAAAGTATATATAATGAATAATATTGAAATATATGACATAATTAAGCTACTAGATTTATATATATATATATATATATATATATGTAATATACTTACTTCTATTCAAGTAATTTAGTAAAGGAAAACAACGTTCATGCGTACGTACGACCTACCATCTCCATGAACGGTTTATTTCATTTCATTCATCTATCTATTATATATATATATATAGAATATATATGATATATAAACCATGATTTACATTCTGGATGTAAGTAAATAATTATATAAGTAATAATAATATCAAGAACAACAAGTCCAAACACGTACGATATAAAAAATGATTTTACCAAAAACACTGCTTGAACATGGAATTTACAAAAGAACAGGTAATATAATGTTATAAGTAAACCATATATGATATCATGAAAATAAATATGATTCTTTAATAAGTAAATGACATTATTTAAATCATTATACATGAGGTTCAAATAGGTACTAAGCATATCAGACCTAAGGTAAGGGATAATTATTTCAATCTCATCCGAGATTGTTTATTCGTAAGTATTTACGGGAGTTATGTTTATCCTCCATGTCCATATGTTCTCAAAATGTTTTCATAAAATGTATACTTTTCTTCCATGTATTTTTAAAGTCATTTTTACCCTTTTTTGACTTTTACCACATCATTTGGAAGGAATCTTTCTTTTTTTACCATATAGGGAACTTTTTTTATTTTTTGGAAAAAGTACGAGAAGAATGTTTTTTAAACTTATACGTTTTGAAAATATTTTTAAGGTTTCGTAAATCCATATTTTCTTAAAGTTTATTCTACAATATTTCATGATTATTTTGAACAAATTCCTTTTCTTTTAAAATTGTATGTCATTTTCAGAAAAGAAAATTATTTTAAATAATAAAGGATATTTTTTCAAGAATTCATATCAAGTGTTTTGACAAAATTGTTTTCCATATAGGATGAAATTATTTAGTATGAATACGTTTCAAGTATAATGTCTCTATTATTTATATAGTTTGATTATTTTTATGACTGAATGATATCCATTTGTTTTATATGGATTATGTTATGATGGGATGATGTTCATGAAACCCATTTAATTCTTTGTGTTCTGATGAATGATTTATGTTTATTTTGTGGCACAAGTAAGAATGATTTCTTTATGAGATGGGTGGGACCTATATCTCCCTCCAATACATTGGGTAATGATTTTTATCTCATGAGATAGATATGGCTAGAATTTTATGTTAATCCGGATCAGTGATACAAGATTGGAACGAGGTGTGAACTCGATTCAGAAAGGGACTTTGTCCACTAAGATGGTCTTGGAAGTAATGCCTGGGATACTATGGAAATCATATCATGTGATTAATAATTTTCCACAATTACATATTTTATTCCCATACTATTTTATCATGATTGATGTTCCATTGTGATCTATGCCTTATGTACTTCCATGTTTTATGTCATTTCTCATGATATTGATGTTTAAATATTATGTTCTTGTTTTTAAGTTCAAATGTATATGGTTTGTTTTATTTTCTCCATACTTACCCTTACTGAGAATTTTATCTCACCCATTATATGTTTTATTTTCCCCAGGATATAAAGAATGTTTTAGTTGATATAACAAAAGGGGAAGATCTTTATTGGAGATGTTGATGATCTTTCACCATGATTAGAAGATTATGTTCTGAGTTTATAAAGACACTAAACTATTAAGGTCCTTGTGTGTTGGTTTTTTTATGTATTAAGTATTCTGAAAAAGTAATTAAATGGACATGTACTTCATGATTTGGGTCTCTACACTCAAAATCCAATGAATTCGAGGAATCTTCAGAAACATAGTTTAGATTATATGGAAGTAGTCCCATTGTGTGATGATAGAACTACAACAACAACCTAACACCTTACTATAGATATAAATTATATATTCCCTTCTTTATCCTAATAATCCCATAATAATTCAGAAATATGAATGACACGATAATGAACTCACATATATGATCATCATAAGGGTTGTCCCTAGAGACTGAGTTCAACAACATCCAACACGAACCCTCAAGTGTAAATGAATAAAAAATTAACATTATTGTATTAGGAAACCAAATGAGGATAATGCACCTTTCATTTTACTACATCCCCTCATCCACATAATGAGTATCCAGTTTACCATAAAATATAGACGTTTTTAACTTTCAAAAAACTAGAAAAAAATTCTTAGGTTTATCTATATGAAATCGTTATAACAGGTAATCACCCATAGCTACACCCTAAATATCCATTGAATCTATTTGGCGGAGAACACTAAGAAATGATAAAACCAAAATCTTGATTGAAAAACATCCCATCAACAATAGTTCACAAAATCAAAACACTAAATGAAAACAACTTCCATAAAATAGGAAAACAAACCACTTGCCCATTAGCTATCAAAAATACAAAAATCTCATATTAAAAGAATTTTTTGAAAGAGAAATTAAATGTAGATTTCATAACCACTAATGGTATTCCATAAATTCACACTAACAATATCATTACCATGAAAACTTGGGAACGTATTAACTCATGAAATAAGAGGCACTCATCTGTCCACATCATCACCTAGTAGCTTTACATGCACATCTATGCGTGTGACCACCTAAAGAAACACTAAAGGTCAAGAATACCTTTCCATTATTCCGATAAAAAAATCATTCAACGTTTTCAAAATCTAAATCCAGTCAAAATTTAAAAAATTCACTACAATTATAAAAATATCACTTAAAAATAATGAAAACAATTGTTCTCAAACACCAAAAATCAACCTACATCATAATTTCCAAATGAAAACTCATGGATTCAATTTAAAAATACATTTCATATCATTCAAAAAATAATGAGAAACATCCAAACCCCATTCTATTAAATTAAATTAATTAAAATCTCACTCCATTATATTTCAAATACATTCTATAACAAACTTCTTCTATTCCATGACTTTTCAACAAAATAAAATTAACACTAATATTTCCCATTTTTTGAAAACCAATCCATTTCAATATCATCTTCTATTTTCCACAATTCCAAAAAAATATTTTCCAAAAATATCTATGATCATATAATACCTAAAACAACTAATGAGGGAAACTGCTATCAATGAGTATCTTTGCCATATCGTTGGCTGACATATACGAAAAAACCACTACCAGAGATAGTATTCTAGGACCATGTCTCTGGATCCACATCGATTTCATGACCGTTCGAGGTTATGGGGAATACTATCCCAACTACAACTTACTATACCAAAATCCAAAAAATTATACAAGAACTAAAGAGGAAAAATAAAACCAGACTTCCTATAGCCACCCAATGCCTGGAATAGAATGTGTTGGCTATAAACACCCGCATACCTACACCCTGAGTTTCTGAAAGACCTACTCTATCTTCCTTGAAATTCAAAAATATCGTAGTCCACTCTGAATTCAAGGTCCTCCAAATACTAACCATCACTCACACCTTTTTTTATGAACTAACATGTGTCAACCCCTACACCGGTTACTCAAGCAGATCGATGGAATAACCAAAGGGCGTTCTCGATCCCCATGGACTGGAAACTTGTTATGTGAATTAATATAGATACAAGAGGGAATGAGTTATAATAATAAATCAATGATAAACAGAACAATTGGAATATAAACTAATAATCCCAAAATCAAATATATTTCTCATTCAAATATTTTTCATAGAAAAATGAAATAAATAAAAAACAACAAATCCAAAATAGAACTAGGGAAGATAACCATATTAACATCTCCACAAAACTATGAGGTTCAGTATCCAATAACAAGACCAACTATCTCCCACAATGATCTATACCACATTGAACCTACTCCACAAGCTAAGAACAATAGGAACTATAAGTGGGAGTATTAAATATCAATAGGCATTCCTGAAAAAAAAAATCACCAATGAAATTCCATTAAAATAAAAGAAACATTAACCTAAATTATGAAATACAAAATATAAAAGTAATATTTTTATAAAAAAAATTTCCATTAAAAACAAATCATTGTTTATTTCCCTTTTTCCATTAAGAAACAATATTCACCATCAGAATAGATACAAAAGAATTTTAGAATATATTTATAAAGAGATAAGTAGGTTTAATCATTTTAAAAACATTTATAATATGCACATGAAAATATTTTCTATATTTGGCATAAAAAACACTACTCAAGAATTAATAACCATAATCATACAATAATGTCAACATAAATATCTCACACAAGAGTAGCCAACTAATAATGCATCTCCATCACAAATCGTAAGTAATAAGGTGTTAATTAACATGGGAGGAACCTATGATCACATGAATAAACTAAAAAAATTATACATATTGACTTGTCTTGGAAATCAAGCCTCACTCAATGACATCATGTACACCCACACGCTTGGTCACACCCGACATGGTACAGACAGAGGGGCACAATCGTATATCAATGATAACAAATATCCCCCTGTTGTGGACCACTAGAAAGAGAAAACCCTTACTAGTGAAATAATATTTATCAAAAAATTAAATAGAAATTATAGGTTCTAGATGTCAATAGTATAGAATAGGGTGAGCAAACCGATGGAAAATGAAAATTTAATCACATACACATATATAATAACCTCGTACCAGGTATAACCCACGTCAATCTAATGATCAATCCCTTTCCATTCAATTTATATATCTCAAAGGATTCAATATCTAGGATCTCCCATTCCATAAAAATTAAGTGGTATAAAAATATTCCATAATGAGAAGAAACCACCAATTTAATATTTAAATAAGAAATGAAATATGAGTTTCCATGGGGTATATTCATAATAAACCCTTAATCACAATCATCATGGTTCAAGACGGCCCTCAAGTTCTTTTTATTAAACCAATATTTATCAAAGAAACATATAACATTTTAAATGTTGGTGTATAAAAAATATTTTACAGTTCAAAGTCATTTCCCAATTAATTAAAACAGTCACATCACACTTTAATCTAGATCGATTTTCAATAAAAATTCCAAACAAGCCATCCATCAGCACCGCATGCCAAATACTTCTTAAAATTCAATTACACGTTTCATTTATATTTAAGGTCACATTAAAACCCATTTTAAGATATCAAACCATAATTCCACTTTTCAAAAATTTATTTACAAATACAAACCATGTATTAAATATTAAAAAAAACTCTCAATGGCCAATGAGAAATTTTATCAAACATTTGATGTATAACATTTAACAAATAGTTGAATTTATCACCAAATAGGTATGAAATACTTAATTTTCACACCAAATAATAATTTAAAATATCATACATCAATATTTCATATTAATGTAAGATGTTAAATGCAAGAAACAATCAAATCAACAAATATAAAATTAAATGAAAATTGGGACCTTATATCAAATCCACTATGCAATTAGAATGAACAACAAAAATCACACCATGGTGGTTCCAAGAGAAATGAACTATGAATAGAAATAATAAAAACACAAATACCACAAAATAAAATGATGAAAAAAAATTCCTAAATTATCATGGCTAGATTTAAGATGATCTTAGTATAAAATGGAAAAAAAGTGGAAGAGGTATAAGAGAGGAGAAAGATTACCAAGATGATCTAAGCCAAAAAACATGGAGAAAATATATATCCACAACATGAAAGAATAGGAGAGGCTTGGAGAGAAAGGGACGAGATCCTTATGGGTCTCATTAACTAGTAGAGGGGAGAATTATTCATTTTGGTTTAATAATACTAAGAAAGAAAAAATTGAAATTTCATAAATTTTCATATTCGAGAAACTAATAAGGTTTACCACGTGGTTTAACAAATTTTGTGCCAACCATAAACCATTTACTAGAAACTACCAGGAACCTTCATGGTAAAACCACATGGTATGAAAACTATATTCCAACGTTGCCAAACAACATTATCCAAAAACACTATTTGGCACCAAGGATTCATAGGGAAGGTCGCACAGTTTGGAAAAATGTGCGTCAACCAAGAACCAACTACTAAAAAGCCCAAATTATTAGAATTCACTAAATCCTACACGAGGAACAAAATAATAGACTCAAGATCAAGGATAAGAAAAACCTAACTCCAAAAATATAAAACTATTACACTCAGATCTTAAGTGAAAATCTATGTTCCAAAAATGAACGAGAACCATTAATGAAAACGAAATGCTTGGTGTGATAGTGGAGTGAACCCATTAAATTATAAAACACTATCCAGTATGTTATGTTCTATTGGATTTGAGATATAATTTAATCTTATTATGTCATGTTTAATATTTTATCACATTCGTATAATTCCACATTCCTATGACATCTACTTCTCTATGTTGAATTCCATATGTTATTATTCATGAACCGTGTTCCATTATTTATTGGGTTAGATTTCTATATGAAATGTTAAAATATCTAGATTATGTTCTTATACCCATTTTTTTATGTTATGATCCCTGTTGTTCCTCAATTTTTATCAGTTTTCAAATGCTAAATAAGATTTTAATCTCACACATCACATGTTTCTATTCCAATATGTTATGGATAATATTATTTCGTAGTATAATTAAATTTTATTAACATTTGTAGGGAATTATCAAGGATATGTAAAATAATAATTTTTAAAAAAATATTTTTTGGTTGAGTGGGAAAATTATCATTACATGGGAATTATATTGGTTTTCAAGTTAATGGTTTTTCTGGAAACTCTAAAATTTTAAACCAGAAAGGTCTGAGGTGTGTATGTGACTTGATATTTATGAATGATATTTGAATTATATAAGATGATGTTTGGGTCACATCAGATGGTATCAATGAAACTTTATATAAAAAATAGAAAATATTTTTATCACTATATTTGTGTTTGTGGGTCCGGAGTGTCTCAATATAGTCTGGTTGTTAACCGTATGATTATCTAAAGATGGAAATGATAACACCATAGTAATTACTAGTAAATAATTTGGTATATTTTTACAATAACGACAATAATGAGATTAATATTAAATATGTAATTTAGTTAAATGGAAATAATAAAAATGAAATAAAAATTAAGAAAATGGGAAAGACATTTACAAATATTGTAGATTATTCAAATGTCGTACCACGATTATCAAATTATCAGTGACCTACTAAAATATATTACCTTCAACAATGTACCTTCCTCAAGGAATGAGTGACTTATCACCTCAAATTGCTTCCCTATAAAAAATATCTATCACTAACTCAAAAATTTCTAACAATGTATAATATATTATCCCTAATACTAAATAATAACAAAAAAAAATTCATAAATACAGATTTATTAAAATGAAAAAAATAGTCTTATCAGATCAAAAAATCAAAGAACTCCAATGAAAACACTATTTTGATGTGAAAAATTTATAAATTTTTTAATTTAAATGCATAATTGAGTATAAAAACGTTTCCAGCTATGAATGACGATTCCCATCCCTATGTAACCATCATTTCCTAATAAAAGGGAAAATGGAGGTGATGAAAATATGATTATTTAGTCTCTACATATAATATATAAGTACATAATCGAACTTGTTAGAAAATTAACCATATTTATATTGATTTATGAGTAATATAAATGAAGGCAACTAAATGATTTTTATTTCAAATATATATATATATATATATTGATGTTAGAATTATTAAATATAGAACATATTATTCAGAATAGATTGATATCCCCTCATCCATGCACTAAACCCCTATTCTAAAAAATAATATCTAATAATTTAATAATTTATATTATTAAAATAATGATCCACATCATAAGAACCTAAAATGATCATATTATTCAGTTGTGCGAACTACTATTATTTAAATAGAATCATAGTTCGATGTAGACCAATTGAATTGAAATAGAACCCTATTAAATATCATGCTTTTCATAGACTCTCAACATTTTAGAAAAAAAGGACTCAAGACACATGAATCCATACCTCATCTTCATATATGTGAGTTGAGAAAATATTCCAAATTCTATTGTTTCCCCACATGCATTGAAATCAACTCGAAGACTTCTAAAAATCAAAACAACTCGATGATAAATTTTATCTTCAAATATTATTTAGAAATATTCAAAATTTTAATTTAGACAAGAAACTCATCAATCCCAATGTACCAAATTATTTATTTTTTACTATAATCTAGTGAACATGAGTCATGCGATTGGATTTTGAGTTTTGACATCTTTTTCCAACTGTTTAAATGGGGAGGAAAAATATATTATGGAAAAATAAACATTTAGAAATTATATTATGTAATAATTTAACTAGATAATATATGTTACATATCAATTAAACTAAGAATAAATTTTGTTATATATCATCATCTTCCTATGAAAAATATAGTACATGTTATATTCCATTGGGAAATTTATCATTATAATCATTTATTTTCCAAATATCTCAAGATATAATTTTTTATTCATCTATAGAGCTTTCAAAAAATTTATTAGGAATCAATCTACATTGAAATATTCTAACAAAAAAATCATTAATATGAAATTCCTCCTCATATATATGTTACAAATATACTTGTGTGGGAAAAAATACAGTACATATCACCTCTAAACCCTTTAAAACCATACATATCATCATATGTATAAATCTTTATCAAATTTTGAAAAACAAAAAAAATTATACACATTTGATTCTTTATATGTGAAAGATTTCGTTGAAAATATGTTATTTATCAACATATAATAAGAATAATTATTATATATGTGAATGTTCTTAAATAAAGAATGTTAAGTATTTTTAATTTGTAGAAAAAATTCAGTGAATCAAAATTATTAATCAATAATGAAAAATTCCACATATAATGAAATTTATCAATTCATAATGTAAAATATTACATCAAAATGTAATATAAATTGTATTAAAAACATCAAAATATGAATTATTAATGTTATCAACCAAATCATACTCATGGTAAAAAAAGAAGCATTGAAATTATTAACATAAATAAAACCAAATTCTTTTAATATTTTCATTTAAATATTCATTGAATTAAATTCATATCTATGAAAACTAATTTATTATATCAAAATAAAAATTATAATTAAACTAATGAACAATTTAACAATTAAATTTAAAACATTATCATTTTTAACAAATATTCAAAAAATGAAATCCCCCCCCCCCCAAATGATCAAGATTTAAAACATTTTCAATTTAATTATATTTAATAGTAAATCACAAAAAAAATTATTATGAAATATGTTGTATAAAATTATTTTAATAAATACACATAATATAACCTTGGATATATATAGATTTATATATATGATCCCATTGATATATAAATTGTAATATATATAGATGTTCTCATAGATACACGTTATTTATAAAATCAGTAGTACACATGTTACTAATCAAGCACCAATATTTGGGAATGATTATAGAAAATGTATTAAATAATTTAGAGAGACCTATAGTAAGATGTAGTTACCTGATAAATATTGATCTATTCTTGATATACCATTATATCAAGTAATGTTCACATTAATAATCACTAGTAAATGACCCAACGCCTTCTTACCCTTGGAATGTAAGTATGTTCTCACTCAGTATGAGTGTGGGAAGTGTGGAATATCTAAAATTGAATATATTACTTCATGTGAATCCTTTACATTTGAATGTGATAAATCAAACATGGTCATTATTGTGATTGTATATTAATGGGTTTATTGTATGTTGTTATTGATACTTTATAATAATTTTAAATCATTTTCAAGATAGCCCATTATTCTAAACCCTGAAAAAATAGTATGTCCCTATGAAAAATTATTATGAGATAAAGGTAAATTTCATTGTGATTTTAATTTATGTACTATTATATGGATTCTAAAAAAACATTTCCCGACCCGTAAAATAGTTTTATCCCCTAATATTAGAGTCACATTTTCTCAAATATAGTGTCTTAAAAAGAAATAATGAGATTTATTATAAATGTGAATCACTTATATTGTATTATCCCCATATTTTATGTATCTTGCGTGATACTCCATTTTTTAAAAACATAAAATCATCCTACAATTAATGAATCACAATGAAGCTAGTGTTTCCCATGTCTATAAAAAACCATTTTATGACTTTAACCCCAAAATAAATATAATGTAGGCTCTATTATTGTCATGATATTGAAGAAGTTGGTGGCACAATCCTCAACATAATATTTGATCTATTTAATTGGGATCCTACAAGTTAACACTATAATTATTTTCATTCTATTGTTTCCACATAGTGAGAAGCTAAGAAAGCCTCTCAGAAGAACCTATCACAATTTACTCAGACACGAGTACCTAAGAGGAAGTTTCATTTGGGTAGATAGACCCTATAAGGTAGGGAAATAAACTACATTATCATTACCAATATTTTATATTTAAATAATGTGCTAAAATTATGTGGGAAATCATGTTTTCATATTTTGAAAAGAGTAGACCCAAATCCCTATTCCAATTTATAATTTCCTACAACAAACCATGGATGAATCCAGGCACAAACCCCATATTATAACTCATCTTAGAGGTATACCATCCACACATGATGTCCTCACTGTTGGATTATATTTTAATCCACACCCCCAAAACAATACCTGAAAAAAGAATATTGGTCCTCTCTAAAATGGTTAATATAAATACAACCATGAAGGTCTACCCCATGGTTCCCATTAGAGATGTCATCTCCATAGTGATGTATATACCCTTTACAATATACCTCCACATATTTAAATTACCTAATGGAAACCCAAATATTCCTAGGCCCTTGAACAATTACGGTTTTCCATGACCAAAACCTATTTATTAATCAATATTTCTCCAACCCCATCCATTATTTATTTTGTACAATTATCATTATATATTCATATGTAATATTTTATATTCTTTTATCTAGTTGAAGAGATTCGATTAAACATACCTCTACTATATATGATTACTGAAAAACCGAAACTATGGTCAAATTTGATAAGGGTATACCTATATGATGATGAAGATAATTCAAGGGATTAATCAGATGAATTTTTTGTAGGACAAAATTGTATTTTTACATTTTAAACATGCTCATATGTAATTAAAAACGAAATGAAAAATGATTTCATATAATATATATATATATGAATATGAATATGGATTTGATCTATATCAAGATAAGATATTGGTCTTATCAAGAGTATACAAACCTCATATGGGGAGTATGTTATAATTTTATTAAATTTTATAGGGAATATGTTTCTACTGAATGACATGAAAGGTCAAAAAAATAATGTGAATTCATTTATAACATGCCTCAGTAGATTAATGACACCTTACAATGTAAAAACTAAAAACTCACCTTATGTATTAATCCAAGGGTTTGGTTAACATGGAGTATTAAATTTTACCCAAAAGAACGACTACTAGATTCTAACAAAAAAATACTCAATATCATTTCCTCTCGCCATGCATTATTACATAGGTCTATATATCATAGTTTATATATAAGAATAATCTTACTGATCCTAAAATCTATAAATTCAACACTAAATGAGATTGATATATTGGAAGAATATTATTTACTGATTCTAATAAAGACAACAGAATTCCATTTGAGGGACTGAAATTTAAGAACTGTAGAAAAATATGCAGCATCCATGAGATAATGCCATGTAAGGATATTTCATCCAAATAAGTCCTTATAAAGGCTACATATATCAAGATAGATACGATACAAAACTTATTAGTAGTTCTACAAGAGTATCCCAATCTCATGATACTAGTGGCAGCTTCCCCCAAAAAACAACCTATGTTATTATAAAATTCTTAGTGGGTCTTTGATATGATAGTAGAAGAGTTTTTTCAAACCCATACCATAGCTTCTATAATATTCTTATCCCCTCCACCTCCCTGAATGAAATAATTATACAGATCAGTAGAATATTAAAAAAACAATTTCCATGTTTCTTATCTACTGTGACCTATCCTCCGAAATGGAACCATGATTATTTAATTTATTTAGGGAATCCTTCAATTTAACTTTTTTACTAATCAATAATATAGATGCATTGAGAAAGATAGGCGAATTCTTATAAGGGAAAAAAATTCTAAAGTAGTTTAAAAATATTGAAACGACACCTGAGGTTTTATATTTTTTCCTCTATAAAATCATATAATATGATGACTCCACTGACCTCTATAAATATTATAGGTTCACTAGCTATCACTATGATGTAGTGAATTTCTTCAATGTAATAACCATTTAAATATTATATCCTATTGTTGATATGAATAATTATATTGAGGAAACCACATCTTGGATGCTAATTCAAACAAAAAACATGTTCAAATTATTCATACCAAGTAATAAATGCATACTAAAAATCAATGAGAACCAATAAATAGTAAACTACCACATACATAGTGAACAAAAACTAATGAACAATGAAAATTTGTCTCTATATTCCAATATACAACAAAATAATTTGAAAGTAACAATAAGGGAAAATATTTTTCCTAGTATGAAAATGAGTAAGAAATATTATTTTGGAAAAACCTAGATATTCTCAATGGATGTATTTATACTAAAAAATAATTCCAAGATGAAGGACAATATTTCCCCTACAGTGTATATAAAAAATGTTGAATATGATAATCCTATAAGGGAAAAGTCCAAAAATTTATGTAGGTCTAGTATTATGTGATTTAGGTATCTAAACCCAGTTGTTAAATACTTTCATGATTTCCATATATAGTGGATGTATTGATAGCCATGTCATGAATGACCCCCCAAGATATATAATAGTAAATATCAATAGGATGAACATAATAAAAACTCATATTATGTTCTACAAACATCCTCTACTAAGGTTTCTTCCCAGTCAATAGTCTTTTTTAGTTATTCTTGACTTCATCCAATCACTTTCTAATTGGATGGAGGATATAGAATAGAGAGGTTCACATGTTTTTTATAGAGGAACCCATATTCAAAGTGGATGGAATGAGTTTCTACATTAACCATATTTTTGAATCCCTCCTTTCCAACATCAATGGAATCAATGAATCAGAATAGTATTTCACACATTTTATGTCATCATGTGGCCCAGATATTATAGTGATTGAAAAACAAGATACTATGATGCTCAGGTTTTTTTGTATACACCGAAGGGTAAATTTTTTAACTGGAATAACCACTGGTCTATTTTTAACATAGAAGAACTATAATTGTATTTTATCTCTCTATTTGACACTTCACTTAGTATGAAAATGATCCTCAACCACTTATCTGATAAAAAATGAATCATTTATAGGGTTTAATACATTATTATGAGATGTAATTAAATAACCTATTCTATGATTATGTAACTCCTGCATGATCATCATCTCATGTTTTTTAGAGTAAACCTCAGGGTTGAGTTGCAGATAATTCTAATCCAGTTAATGCATATTGGTGATTATTAGAAGTTTATGGATATGTCAATACACATATTTGATTCTATATGATGGTCTAATTATATGAATTGGTCAACACAATTAGCTAAAGGGAAGAAATAAATTAAAATAAAGACCAATACCATGATGACCAAAATGGAACGAAAATGATCACAAACACCCATTTTTTAAATATATCATGTTCTGTCCACTTCAAAAAATAGTATAAAAACCCCTTTTTAGGAGGGAAAATTTATCAAAATAGTATAAGTATCAAGGATGGAATAAATAAAAAAATCTCATAAATAGAGTATTTATTAGGTTATTTTATTTCAATTATAGAGAATAACTTTGTAAATAAGCTAAAATCCAGAAATCCAAATAATGTTGGTCTAAGTGACATCCCAAATTACATCCCCATCAAAAAATATTTAGACATAATATATTCGACTAGTTTTCCATTATAAAAAATCATCCAAATATGGTTGACTCTCGATATGTGATGTTTTTTGATGCCATGAAATAAATGAATCATATATATATTCAATCTCATGAAATGTGGATAGAGAGTGAAATTGTATATAAAACAGAGGAAAGGAAATATTTAATGAAATTATGAATGAAACATTTGTAATTATAGAAATATTAATACTCATGGTTCAATAGAAAAATACAATTTTTACATGATCCCCATATAAAGTCATGATCTTGAGAAACCATACTCAACCCTTACAAATGTTTTTTATTTTTTATAAAAAGAAATTTGATTAAATACACAACATTAAATTGAACAGAGGATCTTTTACCAGCCCTAGTTTTAGAGAAATAAAATTCATGTAATGCATTCAGATAAAAACATAAAAAATTTTGTAATCATTAAGCAATGTAACATCATATCAATACTTACACATTTAAAATTTTTCATATCACTTCCACTAAACATATATGAATAATTTAAATACATAGAGAGACCACAAAATGCACTATAAGGGGTTTTAAAATAAGACCATTAAGAAATAACTTTTTAATTTAAAAATATTTTATTAAATATATTCTCTAAATCATGAAATTAAGATTTCTCATAACATGTCATCATCAATTTTTTGAGAGTCACTAAAACAACTGTTAGGATAAACTCATGCTAAAAATTGATAATTTTTTTAAGAGTTACAAATAAAATGCATTATCAAATATGCACACAGTTGAAAAAATGCATAAAATGACACCTATAAACTAGATAATTATGATACATAAGTATATATGGAATTCAAAGGGTGAAGATACTAATATACACATGAAATAATATTTTTTTACTCATTTCATAGACAATGATGCCATGTATTATCTATCATATAAATGGAAACCATAAAATGATGGATAATATCTTAACATTATTATTAATATTTTAAAATATTTCATTTCTCTATAATTATATATTTAAATATGAATCATTTTCCCTTGTGCAATTAAAAATGTAAGACAAATTAATACAGGTTCGTAAGTGAATGATAATTATGAATGGATATTCCTATAGTCGAATAATAACGTGGACATTCATTTACTAGATTCATAATGAGGGAATTAATAATGTGGGACATCATAACAATTCCATTAAAGCCTCATGACAAGACCATAAATAACCACATTTCCAAGGTCTAATGCCAAGACTATATATAACAACTTTGTCAAGGTTTCATGGAAGACCGTTTTTTCTCTCCTAAGACCTACCGATGCATCGAGATTCTAAAGTGGGCCTCACCCATCACATAATATGTCCAAAACATTCCTCATATATATAATAAAAATTTATATTTAAATAAATGTTTCCCTTATAAAACTGATTATTATGAATCTTAATCATAGGTGATATAATCTAATTGATAAATTATTGAGGTACATAATATTTAAACAATCCAAAGTTTCACATAATAATTATATAATTTAATTATTAATCCATATAAAATGATAAAAATATTAATCTTACACATGGAATAAATGACTCGATTTTTAATTAAAAAAATAAGTATAATGAAATAAATACATACATGCTCTATAAAATTCATCAAACATCTTTTATAAATTAGAGATTGTCCATGACCAACTATGCATGACTTGTTAGGAGATGAAGTTTAATGTTTTCACATAAAATAATGACTTTTTCCACATAAAATTATATGATTTATCACATAAAAAAGTACAAACATGGTGAAAATAAAAAAGTCGACACAAGTTTGATGTGCATTAAATAACAGGTGAAATTTCTAACTAATTGAGAATGAATAACTATAGACATGTTTTTTATACATAAATTCATATGAATATATATATATTGATAAATAAATAAATAAATAAATATATATTTATATAAGTATTTTTGTATGTGGGTGGAAATCAAAACATTCCTTCAGAATTTTATAACAAAAACCCTTCTATATGAATATATCAAATAAAAAGTTCATAAACAAATGTAAATGTGTTTAATTTCATGTATGAATTACACTTATAAATTTATATATTTGTATCACCTATATAAAAATAAAATTTGAATAATATGTTAATACATATGTTTTTAGATAAAAGATTCATGGAGAAGTAACTCTTAAAATATATATATATAAATTTGGAAAATATTAATCTATATATCTGTATATACGAATGTATATACATAGATATATGTAATTATTTGTAAAAATAACATCATTACTGATGAAATTTCATTCATAAAACCATAATACATTAAATATAGATCTTCTAAATCGAGAATGCATTTCATATATACCATTTCAGTTTAAATAATATGGTATAAATAATATATAAAAATAGATAAATATATATATAAATATATAAATGTACATATATTAGTTTACACCATAAAAATAATTAAATCCCCTTAATTGTTTCAAATTAGGAGAGTCTTAGTACTTATATAACTGAGGGATAAAGGGAGAGCATGGATGATAGAATTTTGGGTAGCAACATGGCTAAAAGTGACGTTCAAAAAACAATGTTTCCAATTAATGTTCTGGATTGAACATAGCTAACCCAAAAAAATTATTATTGAAAATCAACTTGTAATAGGTTTATTGACACCCTAAAATAAAAAAAAATTAATGAAACCATGAGGTAGATCTGAGTCAGGGATTGTTATTGCAGACATAAGATAACACCAATATTATAAATAAATAAAAGGGACAAGACAAAAGGATACACTACAAGAGTGGAAAGATGTAATAAAAATAAAGAGTGGATGGATATGGGTCAGCGACTACTAGTATAGATGGACACTAGGGTAGATCCATGAGGAAGAAGACACAATGCTTAATGGAAATATCAAATTAAACTTTTAAAAACCAAGAGTTGTAATTATCCCTAAAAAAATTAACAAAGGGGGTTGTGCCGCTAAGAAAATAGATGGCTGGATGAGGCCGCGGGTCATAATCTGATGACCCAGAATGATCAAAACATTTTAAATTTGATGAATTACATTGAGTAGATTGGATGGATCAGATGTCTATGATCACCAGTGTAATTTTAAATAGCATGAACAGTCCAGATTAGGTGGAGCCAGATTGGACGGTCCCCAAAAACATTCAGTGATAAACCACAGTGTTGGATCTCGAATGATGTATCGTATTAGACAGCATAAATCCAAACATAGTGAGTTCATTCAGCTAAGATTGTGTGTCCTGGAAAAGGTAACTTCCCACATCAAAATCATGATTTTTTCAGGGGTTCTTTATCTGCTTCGTTGCACGACACCAAACATCGATTACATAAGCACACACTCGTAAGATCCTTATAAACAGGACCCCGCCTGCAGGCTTCAGCCTACTCGCTACATGAACCTGACCATGCCCTATACACGTGTTCAGGCACATGTTCCTTATCCAATAAACCCAGTTCGCCTACTGCTCTATCCTCCATGGTCACTGGGAGATGCCTCCTTGTTGGGGTTGACTAGGTCCCCCATCATAGTTGATGTGTCCCCTTAGCCTAGGGACAAAACACCTTGAAAAACAATTTTTAAATTAAAATTAGATTTTATAGGTAAAAATGTTTACAAAAAAAATTAACTAATAGTCATAATACATATTATTGATTAAAAAACATATATATCTATAAAACTATATAATTCTAAAATAATAAGACTCGTGTTTCATATTTATAATCATGTAATATTAAACCATTATAGCATTTCAAAACATTTAATACATTAAACTCATAAAATAATAGTGTCCATTCCAAAGTTATAATTAAAATAAATAATGTTATTTATCCAAAATAACTAATTTAATACACCAATAGGATACATAACACAAATGTCAATACAAAACCCCAACTACTACATACAACTTTCACATTGTATGTATATGTACCCATCAAAGACATCAAATATAATTACTTTTTAAAAGGATGATGCTTTACAATTCCTTGACACTTAGCATTGTTTCTATACTACTTTCCACTATTTTTTTGTTACATCCGTTCTAGGAGGTGTCAACTACACCATCAGGATTATTTTCATGCATCTTCATCTTCCATTTATTGTACTAGGTCTTTCTATGAGTTTTATTTCATGTTTCCAATCTTTTGTATCTATGTAATATTTTAGTGTTTGAATAAAATGTTTCTCATTACCTTAGTGTAGTTTAAATAAAACACAGTAATGCGAATTAAAACAAAAATAATAATAATAATAATAAGTAAAATATTATTATTATAGTTATAATTGTCTTTCAGGCATTACATTCTCCTCCTCTTAACAGAATTGTTCCCTCACAATTCTATTATACTCATACATTCCCCATAAACAATGAAATTTTTAAATCATCGACAATGTCCATAACAAAATAATTTAGTGATTTTTTATGTTATATAAATAAAACATAGTTATAATAACTAATCCATACCATTACCTGTACCACAATAGTTGGCGATTCTCCATTGTAATGGTTTCTAGGGTAGTTCTAAATTCATCAATATCATTGGTTCAAACTCACCTAGAAAAGCTAGAGTCAACATCATTTATACTACCATCAAATATCAGGTGAATATAGTGTGAGATGAAAAGCATGGAGATATCATAAAGGACTTGATTCTTATAAAACAACCAAACCACATTGTTTTCTCTTATTTTAAGATCATAAAGCCTCCTATACCAACTAATTTTGAATAGTTGAAAAAGATATATTGTGTGGAGGTCTCCCTCATTGGTAGCTTCCAAAAAATTCCATTAAGCGAGAATCCTTTCAAACATGGTAAAACATCCAATGATACCCTCAAAATATTTTCTTTTCTACACAAATAATTCATGTTGTGCATGCACTAAATGAAGTAAACGAAACCTGATCCCTTGAAAAATTGGAGTACAGTAGGGGTGTTGTAAAATTGAAAAAGTTGCTTGCAAGGTAATCATAGGTTTCTAAAAGGCTCAAATACATCTGAACATGACTTTAGAATTTTGATTTCTAGTATCTCATCTAGATGGGAAAAAATATTTGTCTGTGAGCCTATTTCTTCCATCTACAAATTTTATAAAAGGAATTTATCACGAGAAAAAATTCTAAAATTATTGGTTTTATTCTAATTTTGAAAAATTAACTAGGTTGTTCCTCTGATACCAACTAAAAGTACTTGAGCCTAGGCAACTAGACACATCCATGAAAAATGAAGCACATTTTTTATAAAAGAAACTGGAATAAATAAACTACCTTAAATAAAAAAATGGATTTTTTACCGGCCCAGGTTTTGGATAATTATAACTCTAGTAATACATTGAGATAAAAAAGTATAAAATTTTATAAAATGTATGAAAACTAACATCATAGAAATGCTTCCACATTATAAATTCAATATATCACTTCCACCAAACATATAAAAATAATTTCAAAACATAGGGTGAGAACAAAATACTCAGGGGTTTTTAAAATAATTCCACTAATAAATAATTTTTCTTTTAAAAACATTTGATAAAAACTTTTTCAATAAATCATGAAATTAACATATATCATAATATGCCATTATCATTTCATTAAGATATTCTAACACATCTTTTTAGATAAATTCATTCTCAAAATTGTTTGTGTATTTAAGAGTTTCAAATAAAATGAATTATAAAACATGAATGCACACGAACAGAAATGGATGTGTCACGAACCAGGCCGGGTCAGATGACGACGCGGCGCCCGAACAGGTCCGCGACATGGCCCGAAGGGTGTTCCCGATCCCCACGGGCTGACAACTAGTGCCGGGCATCAAAAAAACTAGTTGGGAACGGTTTATCCCATAAAAAGATAAATAAAAATAAACTGAACAAGCATAAAAATAAAAGAAAATAAACTGAACAACGTGGCAGTGGAAAAAGAAATAAGCCATGAAACGCGACATACCTCAGGCGGCCCCGTGGGTCACCACGGTACGACAACCACACTCACTCCCAAGAGGGATCCAAGAATGAAACCTGCAACTGAAAAGTAATGTAGGTGTGAGCACCGAGATGCTCAGTAGGAAAGCCAAAAATGTAACCACGTCCAATGCCCCGACCTTTAGTAAGAAATCCAGTCATGCCAGTTTGAAAAATAAGACATAATAAAATAATGTTTTCCCTTCTTTTCAAATTCAATTAATGAGTTTTCATTTTCAAATAAATCATTTCACTCTCACTACAATTTCAAAATAGGTACCAAGCATGCATTATCATTTCAAAATGAATAGAAAACCAGTTTGGAATAAAATGTGATTGGGTGCTACAGACGGTCACACGTACGGGTGCACACCCATATAAGATCCCAAATCCATTTTAAAATAGAACCGATTCAAACCGCAACTCAAAATAAAGACACAAAATAATTAAGTTAAAATAATGAATTGGTCAGGGTGTGACAATTCTCCCCACCACAAAAAAATTCTGCCCCCAGAAAGTCACCAAGCCAAACGAGGAAACCAACTCGAGTTTGAAACTAAATGTGGCCAACAAAATCACAACTCGGTGTGACTTTTCACTCCATCAGTGGAACCCGACCAAATCTGAGGGGAACTAAAAGGAAAAGAACAATCAGGAAACGAGGAGGGTTCTCCCCACCACAAGAATTCGACTAGCACAAGCAACATTGAGACTCTAAGCATGAGCGAACTCTGGAACTGTCCACTTGATCCAAGATGAAACCGCCACATAGACCAAACCTTGAAGAAGGCACTTCAAGATTCATGGTGGGTCTTCCCACCATTTAAGGACTGACCAGCTTCAACCAGAGATCACAGACCAATACGAGAAACCCAGCACAAACCGACCCATGAACTCTCCGAATAAACTAGACCCCCCACCACATGGGGTCATCAACGAAAGACCCCAAAATGAGTAGCGGACCAACCCTTATTCATTATTTCCCAAGACACAAGTGTCTCCAAAATGAGAACATCCTAAAACAAGAACGGGTCACCAAAGGAGCTAGCCACATGAGAGAGGTAATCATCTTGAGACTCACAGCCATAAAGAGACAACTCCAAAGTTCATATTTGAGGAGGCACAACTACTAAAATTACAAGAAAATGATACCACCACACCTCCTTACTGCCAAATTGGGGTATTCAAGGAACAATGACCACAACGAGGCAACGTGGCCTCTATGGCACTTACAGGAGGATAGAACCTTCAATGACGGGAGAGCTACAACAGAGAAATTCATACCGTCCCCATTTCAGCATTGGAGACAAAAATTAAACCCAGTTTCCCCCACACCCAATGATTCCTGACTGCGTGAAAGGATTCGCTACAAGACCTGTGGTTGGAGCTCTAATGTGTTGAAGCATCTGCTGCCCCACAGTCAGGAGATGACATTCTCCTATCGAGACTCCTCCTGACGAAGCTGCTAGAAGAACCTCTCTATGTTTCCAAACAGCCACACCGACAACAAGTCTTCAATGGATGATGATGAAAAGGCGACTTAAAGTACCCAAACTAAGAACACTAGAAGAAAACAAGGGGGTGTTCCAAATAATAGGAGATGGAAATGACAAGAAGACTTGCCTGAGACATGTTCCTTTGATTAGCTCTCGTCACCGGATGGGGAACCTTCCCGAACACCAGAAAGAAATGGTCCTGGAACCCTGGACGAAGACCCCACACAAGAGAAACATGAACTGATTCCACGACGCTACCTTTGTAGAAAATGGAATCAACCCCTTGGCATGTCCGACGTAGGGCTTCACTTCTCGTTGGCCTTACTCGACACCCACTAGTTCTGCCCCTTTCCTTGCCTTCACTTCCTCGGGTAGAAACCATATGACGAGAGTCGTCTTAAACACCTTCCAAGACATACCATCATGCAACGACGCTGGGTTTATTTCCTCCACCAATCCAAAGTTGCACCTTCAAACGAACCCAAACCAACACAGACTCTCATAGTTTTGGGAGTTTCCAATATCCTGGAAACACCAACGATTTCACCAAGCCAGTCTGCTACCTTCGATAGATCACTATCACTAGATATGCTGGACAATAACCGAAAAGAATCAAATTCTACCACTCCGCTATGAGTCTGTGTAAAACCAACAACTAGAAGTGACATACTATAACCTTCTGGGACTTTTCTGAGTGTCATACTCAAAAACAAGAGGCACAAATCCGAATAAAAAATCATCATAAATCAAAATTCCACACATCAATCACAAACGAAAGATCAAACTCAAATCACGATTCCAACCACAATTCAGTACTTCAAAACCAAGAACTCATGAAAAAGAATACCCAACACGAAAAGAGAGTGTTAAACAATTTCTCACTCACTTTTCTAAACATTTGAAAAACCCTTTTTGAAAACCATTTTTCAGCAACCAAAACCGCTTAAATATCCACCATTGATATCCCATGAAGTCTCACACATACATATCCCCGTGCTAGCTCAAGCACCTATCCACTCACATCTCCAATTTTCCCACTTGCCACATGCGCACCTCAATGTATGCGATCACTCATATGAATACCAAGGGTTAATTTAAGACACTTCTCATTTCCAAAAAATACCATTAAGCACACATCACAAATTCCCAACCAATTTGAGAAAGTGACTTATCATCAATGTAATACATTTCAAATTTCCAAAACATTTTCCAATTCACATTCCAAAAAGTGTTACTGAGATTCCAAAACAACTTCCAGAACACCTCCCATTTTTCCTTTTGAAACCACACATTTTTTAAAAGAAAACAATTTCCATTTCAAAGCCACTTTTCCACTCTAACACCACATTCCCATTTGAAACCACCTTCACAAAAATCCGTTTTCATTTTTGAGGTCTACTCACACCAACCAAAACGAAGGTTAAACATAACTCACATCGAAACATCCAAAAATAAGGGACTAGTGGTTGCTCCAACCCGGTAACATGGCTTAGCAAGCCATGCTCCAAGCGAGAATCAACCACAGGAAGCATCTTGAAACGTGCACCCGGGCCGTACATGGGTCGCTACTCCAAGCAGGCTCATCACGTAACATCGGATCACTCCCCTTTTCATCCCTCATCCACACATACCAATCCAAAGAAGAAAATTCAAATCCTGGACTACCCCTGGAAACTCGAGTCTCGGGACGGGAAAGGGTTCATGACGTCCTTCCCACACCTACCTTTCGAGTCCCGACACACCTAATCACCAAACTACTTGACACCCCAAATAACAAGGCACCTCTGATACCATTTTGTCACGAACCAGGCCGGGTCAGATGACGACCTGGCGCCCGACCAGGTCCGCGACATGGCCCGAAGGGCGTTCCCGAACCCCACGGGCTGGAAACTTGTGCCGGGAATCAAAACAAACCAGTTGGGAACGGTTTATCCCATAACAAGATAAATAAACATATACTGAACAAGCATAAAAATAAAAGAAAATAAACTGAACAACGTGGCAGCGGAAAAAGAAATAAGCCATGAAACGTGAAATACCTCAGGCAGCCCCGTGGGTCACCACGGTATGACAACCACACTCACTCCCAAGAGGGATCCAAGACTAAAACCTGCAACTGAAAAGTAAAGTAGGCGTGAGCACCGAGATGCTCAGTAGGAAAGCAAAAAATGTAACCACGTCCTATGCCCCAGCCTTTAGTAAGAAATACAACCACGCAAGTTTGAAAAATAAGACATAATAAAATAATGTTTTCCCTTCTTTTCAAATTCAAGTAATGAGTTTTCATTTTCAAATAAAGCTTTTCACTCTCACTACAATTTCAAAATAGGTTCCAAGCATGCATTAACATTTCAAAATGAAAAGAAAACCAGTTTGGAATAAAATTTGAATGGGCGCTACAGACGGTCGCGCGTACAGGCGCACACCCATATAAGATCCCAAATCCATTTTAAAATAGGACCGATTCAAACCGCATCTCAAAATAAAGACCCAAATTAATTATGTAAAAATAATACATTGGTCAGGGTGTGACAATTACAAACAAGACACCAGGTATGAAACAACTGAAAAGAAAGTTAGATCACAAGCATCATGTCACAAATGAGCACTATGGGTAATACCTATAGGTAGCTAGAACAAGTGGGAACCTAGAGATCTCGTGCCTCGGTGAAACGTGGCTTAGAAGACCACGACCCTCCGAAAACGTGGCTTAGAAGGCCACGAACCTCAGAAAACGTGGCTTAGAAGGCCACGACCCTCATAAATTCATATGTTTAGTTAGTGTTGTTGCGTCAATCCTTCTAGACAAACCGGGACAAACCCCTTCCGTGTCATCTAGCGTACTAGTCCTGGTCACCCACCTAGATACCCGGGTTTCCCATTGTGCTCTATTTCAAATTGTGGTGTGATTTCTTTATCAAGCAATCAAACAAGTACATTACGCTTTCTTTATCTAAAACTCACTCAACCTTTCACCACCACACTCCCTACTTAAGTGAATTCCCCCTCTTTACATCACACAATTACGCACAAGCCTTTACACTAGGCACATATCACAAACCACTCATTAACGCTTGCATAACATTATATTTTCAAATATAGGGGAATGACTCAAAAGGGGTTTTCTATTTTCGCAAACCAAATCTTAAAGTGCCAAATGGGCCTCAATAGAGGTTTTTCTATTTCATAAAACATTCACTTAAGGGAACACTTTTTAAAATCAACCGGCCAAAAGGCCAAACACCTTTGGAAATACACATTACCAATTGAAAACCACTTAAGAAGTCAATTTTCCAAGAAAAGACACTTAAGACCAACGGCTTTGAAATACATTTCAATTTACCAATACAAGGCATAATAGTTTCTAGCAACCGCAATCAGATTCCATAGCATGTATATATATATAGCATAGTGTGAAACATATTTTTAAAACAGTCAAGCAATTATGAATTTCAAATTAAAAGCTTAGGCATAGGGGACCTACCTCAATCTTGTCGCTATCTGATAATGGAAACTCGAACCGACACTTGGTTCACACACGCACATGCATTTATACAAATATATATATACACCCCTAGCTGCATTGAACATATTCCCCGCGCCATGAGGGAATATGTGCAAAGAGGGCATATATATGTACATTCCTTACCCTATGCATGTACATGTAGGATTCCTCGACACGCGCGGCCCGATGCACTACACATATAATTTAATAAAACAATTAAACACATAAACAATCTATAAAATATTTCAAGATAGCACGACAAGAATTTGCGCCAGTAACACTCAATTTCAAGTAGGAAAAGCCACTTCAAAAATCAAACACACTTAATTTTTTTGAAGACCACTTTCGCACCTCACGTGCAATTGAACAAATCAATAAAGAAATTTATGAAACACTTCCACATTAGAAACACATAATTTACACTAAAAACTCACCCAATTTCATATCAATTCACCAATTTAAAATCATCCGCACATTGTAACCACACACAAACATGATTCGCATCAACTATACAAATCAAATAAACCATTTACACCATTTATAAAATCTTATAAAAAAAAGCATAACACGACATAAAACAAACACACCCAAAAACCTCTTCTAAGGCCAAAAGCACACCGAAACAATATCCAAACAAAAAAAATGCATCCCTTGCATAATATAATAATCCAATTGCATGCACTATAAAATGACCTCAAATAACACAACATGAGTTGCACAATAAAGGCACTCAATTTCAGGTAATAACACTACATTAAAAGTCGACTGATTCATCAATCATATCAAAAAAAGGCATTCACACTTCAAGATAATCACTACGAACTTTAAAACAAATAAAACACTATAATTTAGTAGGTGAAAAACCAAACAACACAAGAAAACATTACCTCGGAACAAAGCCGGCAAATCGAAACACAACGAACCGCCTCGCCTTCGGCGGCGGTTGCCGGAACACGTACCGAGAAGACCCAAGAGGCCCCCTGCACCAACCTTGACAGGACGACCACAAAACTGGAGGTGATTGGTTATTTCGACGGAGAAAATGAGGGAACAAAAGGGGTTAAGTTGCGCGGCTCCATTGTCTCAGCCCGGGGGGGGGGGGGGGTTGTCGTGCGGGTTTGAGGGGGGGGGGGGGGAAGCCGGGAGAGGAGGCCGCGGAGAGGGCGGCGACCGGAGAGGTAAGAGGAGCGGTGAGGGCGGCGGCCGGAGAGGGAGGAGGCGCGCGGGTCTGGTTGGTGTGACGCGAGGCCAGAAGGGAGGAGGGATGCCGATGTAGGAACTGGCTATGCAGGAGGAGGCCACGCCGGAAGGGGGGCTGCGCGCGGCGGCTGCTGGCCGGGGGAGAGAGCAGCGGGTCGAGAGGGGGGGGGGGGTGGGCGTCGGCCGTGAAGGGGAAACGCAGGGGGGTGCAGGCGTTGGGTTAGGGAAGGGGGAAGTGACGAGATAGAGGGAGCGGGTGAGGAAGAGGGAGTAAAAAAAGAAGAGAAAAAGAAATAGAGAAAAAGGAAATAAATGGGGGGAAAATAATAATAAATAAATAAATACATAATGAAATGAAACTTAAAAACAACCTATAGGTTACAAAAATAACAAAAATAATGGTAATATTGATAGTAAGTTAATTTTAATTTTTTTAATTGTAAGATTAATTTTAATATTAATGTCCAAATCAAAATATTAGCTGAAAATAATAATTAAAATTATAACCTAATTAAAATAGTCAATTAATTAATATTAATACTAATAGTAAAACTAAAATAATAAAACCAACCAACATAATATCATTCTTAATTGAAGTTAAACACTGCGCATGGTCGCGTGCGCGGTCGCCCGTCCGGTCGCGTGCACGGTCACACACCCGGTAACTCACATAAACCAAAACGAAGGTTAAACATAACTCACATAAAAACATCTAAAAATAAGGGACTAGTGGTTGCACCAACCCGGTAACATTGCTTAGAAGGCCATGCTCCAAGGGAGAATCAACCACAGGAAGCATCTTAAACCATGCACTCGGGTCGTACATGGGTCGCTACTCCAAGGAGGCTCATCACGTAACATCGGATCACTCCCCTTGTCATCCCTCATCCACACATACCAATCCAAAGAAGAAAATTCAAATCCTGGACTACCCCTGGAAACTCGAGTCTTGGGATGGGCAAGGGTTCATGACGTCCTTCCCACACCTACCTCTCGAGTCCCGACACACCTAATCACCAAACTACTTGACACCCCAAATAACAAGGCACATATGATACCATTTTTTCACGAACCAGGCCGGGTCGGATGACGACCCGACACCCGAGCAGGTCTTTGACATGGCCTGAAGGGCGTTCCCGATCCCCACGGGCTGGCAACTAGTGTCAGGCATCAAAACAAACCAGTTGGGAACGATTTAGCCCATAACAAGATAAATAAACATAAAACGAACAAGCGTAAAAATAAAAGAAAATAAACTGAACAACGTGGTAGCGGAAACAGAAATAAGCCATGAAACGTAACATACCTCAGGAGGCCATGTGGGTCACCACGGTACGACAACCACACTCACTCCCAAGAGGGATCCAAGACTGAAACCTGCAACTGAAAAGTAAAGTAGGGGTGAGCACCGGGATGCTCAGTAGGAAATCCAAAAATGTAACCACGTCATATGCCCCAGACTTTAGTAAGAAATCCAGTTATGCCAGTTTGAAAAATAAGACATAATAAAATAATGTTTTCCATTCTTTTAAAATTGAAGTAATGAGTTTTCATTTTCAAATAAAGAATTTCACTCTCACTACAATTTCAAAATAGGTTCCAAGCATGCATTAACATGTCAAAATTCAAAGAAAACTAGTTTGGAATAAAATGTGATTGGGCGCTACAGACGGTCGCGCGTACGGGCACACACCCATATAAGATCCCAAATCCATTTTAAAATAGGACCGATTCAATCCGCAACTCAAAATAAAGACCCAAAATAATTAAGTTAAAATAATGCATTGGTCAGGGTGTGACAGGATGAAATTCAACCTATAAGATAGATAATGACCATACAAAACTATGTATGACATGCTAGGTAAAAAGATAGTAATTTACACATAAAATGATATTTTATCATAATTTTTATCGGAAATGATACAATTTATTTTCCAACACCTAAATGAAAACCATGAAATAATGGATAAGTTTATAACCTTATTATTAATCCATTAAAAAAAGTTATTTTATATTTAAGTATATACATAAATATAATTTTTTTTACCATTTTAATTTTATAATTTAAAACATATTAATACAAGTTCATAAAACAATGATAATTAACCATAGATATTCGTCTATTTAAATAATCACATGGATTATCACATACTATATTCATAAAGAGGGAATGCATAATGCAGGACATCATAACCATACCATTAAAGCCTCATGCCAAGACCATTAATAACCATATAGTCAAGGCCTCATGCCGAGACCATGAATAACCAGTTTTTCATTGCCTCTTTCCAATACTGTAGTTTGTCTCATGAACCAACCAATGCATCGAGATGCTATAGCGGCTATCACCGATCACATAATAAGTCCAAAAAAATTACTCATATGTCTAGTACAAATATGACATAAAATCAAACTGTCACATTCCACTTGATTTATTTGAATATTAATCATAGGTAAAATAAATTCATTGATAAATTATTGAGGTACATAATATTTAAACATCAAAATGATTCCCCTGCCACATTGAATAGTTAATTATTAATCCATATAACATCATTAAATTTTTAATCATAACCTTGTAATAAATTTATCACTTTGTAATGTAAAAATAAGTAGTATAATGAAATAAACACATAAAATCACTATAAAAAACCTGAAACATCATTTATAAATTGGATAATTCCCATGACTAACAATGCAAGACCTGTTAGAAGATGCATTTCAATTATTTCACATTAATTAGTGAATTGTATCACGTTAAATGATAATATTTATCTTATAAAAATTTATAAACAAGGTGTATATAAACTATAGAAATATGTTTGATGTGGATTAAATACAAGTTGCAATTTCTAAATAATTGAGAAAGAATAACTATACCAAAGTTGTTTAAATATAAATGCATATGTATGTATGTATACATATTTATATATGTATTTGGGTATGTGGTTTGTAATCATAATCTTCATTTAGAATTTTAAAAAACAAACCCTCCCACATGAATACACCAAATAAAATGTTGATAAGTAATTATAAATGTATTTACTTGGATATAAGAAATACACTTATAGACACATATATTTATATTACCCTTATATTTTTTTGAAGTCCAAGTTAATACATATGTTTTTAGATAAAGAATTCATAGTGAACTAACTCTTAACATATATACATATATATTCTAAAAATATTAAGCTATATATGTGTATATGCACTTTTCTATATATATATATATATATAATTTTTAGTAAAAAGAACATAATTTGGTGATGATATTTAATTCAAAATGACATAATAATATAAATATTGATCTTCTAAATCAAGAAAAAATTTCACATATACCATTTAGGTTAAATGGATATGGTATACAAAAATATATATGTTGATACATATGAATATTTATGTACATATATTTGTTTATAGTGAAATAAATAATAAAATCCCCTTACTTGTTTTAGATCAAGAGAGGATGAGTGTTTTGGAGTTTAGGGAGAAAGAGAGAGCTTAGAATATTAAATTTTCATGTAAAAACATTGGTGCAATGTGAGGTTTTCAAAAAAATCCAAGATCTCTATTTTTGTTCTATATTAAACGCAATTATCACCAAAAAAGATTAATTAGCACAAATCTATGAGTAACGGGTTGACTAAACCCCCAAAATTTTAAAACAAAACCTTGAGGGAGATCTGAGTCTGAGATGTTGACTGTTGTCTTAAAATAACACCACCATTAGAAATAAAATAAGGGGAAGAGACTAAAGGAAACACGATGATAGTACAAAGATGGAATCAAGAGAAAGAGAGTATGGAGAAGGTATTTTGGATATAAAGTCATATTGGGACTGGTGTGGCTCTGTGAGGAAAAAAAGAAAGAAAGAAAGGATGGATAAAAAAACTGATCTGAACTAATGGGTGGAATTAACCCTAAAAAAATTAAAAAAAGGGTGATGTGTCATTAAGGAAATGGGAGGCAAGATGAGGTCATCGGTCTTGTTTAGATGACTTAGAATGATTAACGCATTTTAAATGGGATGAATGAATGAGATTAGATCAGTAGGATCTGACAGCTACGATCATACGTACGATTTTAAATAGGTTGAATGGTTCAGATCAGGTGGATCTAGATCATATAGTCTTCAAGAATGTGTCGAAATAACCATGACACCGGAACTCAAATGAGGTATCATTGCAGATGGAATGGATCTCATGTGGTTAGATCATGCATATGAGATCGTTCTTCCCCTGAAATCTTGTGTCCTACATCAAAACATTTCTAGTTTCATGGTTTCCTTATATTCTTATATGTGTATATCCATACATCAATGACATAAGCACAAACTCATGGGGTCCATATACATGGTTCCTTGTTCACATGCATCAGCTTACCCCCATCATGTGCCTAAAAATGCCCAATACACTAGTATGTGTGTGTTTCCTATGTTAAACACTTTGTTCGCCTGCTTCTTGAGCCACTTTGTGCATGGGTAGACACCTCTTTATTGGGGTTGACCAAGTCCCACAACATAGTTGATGTGTCCCTATATCCTATGGATGTAACCCCTTTTAAAAAATCAACATTATAATAAATTTAGATTTTTAACTAATAATTTTTAGACATAAAATCAATTAACTAATAATCCATATTCACAATATTATGTTTAAGAAAAAACTGTTATTAAATCATACCATAATAAAATACTGAGTGTCGTTATTAATATGAATACCCAGGTTATATTAAACAATTATTGTGTTTCTAAACATGTGTTACAATAATCTCAAAAAATAATAGTGTTCATACCCATGTTATATTTATAAGACATAATTTTATTTTACCAAAAAATACAATATAAAAACACCCAAGGTCTATAAACCCCCACAATCACTTTAAAACCACATCATATACATACAATGGTCATATTTTCCCTATAAGTACCCCTAAAATCATTGAAAGGTCATTACATGTTTAATTGAAGATGGTGCTCTACATTTCTAGGACATGTAGAATTTTTTTCTATACACCATGTAAAACTATTTATTTATGGCCAATACAAGGGATGCTAACTACACCATAAGCCAAATTTTCATTTTTGGTATCATTATGTTTATTCTACTGGGTATTCCCATGAGTTTTATTGAGTATTTTTTATATTTTTTATCCATGTAATATTTCTGTGTTTTAATAAAATGTTTATTTTGTTATTAGTGTATTTGAAATAAAACACAAAAATTCACATTATGTCCATAATAGTAATAACTAAAATTATGAATATTACAATTATAATTATATTTGTCGCATTACACCCCTCCTATTAAAACTGATATGATATATTCATAATCTAAAAAATTCACAAATCAACACAATAATCACTAATAGAAGTAGTCATTGGCAGAAGATCCCCAATTGAAAACCAAATTGATTGGAGAATATAATGATTTGTAATATTATCATTGGTAGGGGTGAGAACTACCATAAAAATGTGGAATATGGGAACTACATCATCAAATGATATCCTAAATAGTTTGTGAATCAAAATATGGTTTTATCACTATTATCTACTATAAATATCCCTTATATAATCAATATAATTCTTATGCACAAGAGTTCCCCATCGAAATGTGTTGAAGACGTCTGATAGCCTAAATGGGTTGAGGAAGATAATTTTTAAATAGATTCTAACACTAAACAACTAATTTTTCAAAGTTTATATATAACATAGACACACATAAGAAAGTATTCATTAGATCCAAAATCGATAATTAATTGGGACATTGATCATAATGGACTTTATAGGATCCAATTATATTATACGATAGACTAAACAATATGAGATATCATGGGCAACATAGAATCCGGAGAAGGAAAACATATCTCAACACATATGTCACAAGAATATAAACAATTATTCATTTAGATAGGAATGACTAGAATATGTAGGCTCTACATTTAGATTATATAACATGGTGAAGCCTCATGAAAATGAGCATTGAACCTTGGTTTAAAATTATGACAACCTAAATCAATTATCTATTTTTACAAATAAATGATTGTAGATGTACTCCACCTCTCTATAGAGCTTAGAGTCACCCATTGAGGACCTTTCAACCCCTAGAGAATTTATGGATAGAGTTTATATGGTGGATTCATATCATCTAAAGAAATGTTCAATAGAGATTTATATGTTCATACCCTCCATGGAACTATATAGGTAACCTACAATACAAAAAATCATCAAACCATCATACACATTTGGTATGTAGAAAAAATTTACCATTTTTACACCATAATTTACAATTGCTCTGAGATAAATATCATACAAATATGGACACTATGAATAATGGTTTATAGTGGAGATATTTTTAACCTTCTAACCACATGATCCAATGGTATGAAATTTTTTATTGAAAGAATCCATATTAAATGTAGATCCAACCCCAAATAATTTATATCCTCTACAACCATAAGATTATATTGATTCACAAAGAAATAGTTTTTAATGATATTAAACGTAGGATATGTCTCCATATGAGTGAATTATTTACATTAACATACCATTAGTTCTCTAAGAACTCTATTAATTGATGTGTCTGTTAATTATATTATAATAATTCAACTTTTTTGAATTTTAGATACCAATATATTTATGTGTGATCTAGTAGATGGAATAGAATTCCGCTGGTTTGTTGAAAATTATATCAAATAAAAAAATAAACTAATTTTAAATATATCACGTCAATGCATTGATTTATATTCTGAAAGGATGTTTATTCAATCATATCTATCTTGTAAGAAACCATAAATTTAATATATAGATGTCTTTATATATATATTCTGTCAAAAGGAAAAAAATCTTCCATGTAAATGTTTTCTAAAATAAATTTTTGACTTCTTTAAATATTTATCAATGATTTTGTAATTATATTTTAGCCATGATTTACTTCATTCATATAAGTTTAAATTTTATATTATTTTAATTTTATGAATGAGTTACATATTAACTTTATACAATAATGTGACATAAATCGTTTCCTTTATCTTATATGACATGAATGAAATTTCATACCACCATAAGTACACAATGATTTGAATCCAAATTTATATGTATCCAAAATTTATTTCATAGGAAATTTCATCCAGAGTATTTCTAAAATTATTTTATATTATTGAAATGACCTCCAAGTGAAAAATATATTTTCTTATGAAAATATTACAAGTGATCACTGAATGTGTTTTATATAATATGACATGGTTTGTTGTTATTAATAAATTACTAGGGATATGATCTAATGATGACATCCTTATTATTTCTCTAGATGGTTGATGATTCATATGAAAATATATTTCTGAAACATATTATATTTATATTTTTGTTATGTTATGATGAAATTATGTAAGGTTTAATATACAATTATCTTTTTCAGGGGTTTTGTTATGATGGAATGTTTATGAAGGACATTTCTATTCATAGTTTTTAAAAAGATGAATGCATTATGATCATGTAGAACACATTTTCATATTTCTCATTATGTTATTGGTGATCCTGAAATATTATAGCCCTTCAATTTGGTAGGAAAATATTGATATCTCATTAGATAAACTGGACTTGAATGGGGAGTGAACCCATTTTAGTATGGGACTCTTTTTACTTTGATAGTCTTGCGATTAAACCTTGAAAAAATGATGTATTCATGTGTGAACACAATACAGGATGATATTCTTGGATTAAATCCTCTACTACCGAGTAACTAGTTTTCTATGGTTATATGTTTCCCAAAAAGACATGCATTATGCCTATATTAGGCTATCATTAATCATGAACTGTGATTCCTTTATGATTAAATTCTTATGAACAAATTGTATTTATAAAATGAATAATGATATTAGAATAAGGCATGTATAATTTTATTTTGAAATATCATGCTCATATTATCATACCCTTATTCTCATGTTACACTCATGCGATAATTGATATCTTCCTTTTATAACCTTGTTGAGAAGATGAGCACAAAAGTCCATATGTTTCATTGATACCATTTTATGAAGAAAGGTAATAAGTATTACATATCTAAAAAAGTTAGTAGTTAATATTTTATTATCTTGATATTATATATTAATCTTATGAACCAATATTTTATGTATCTGAGGATCCCGTGAATGTAGACCAATATGATTATTTCATGTGTCATTATGTTACTTATTGAATATTTGTCTAAATATATGCAATATCTATATATGAGATATATGGGTTTCAATATTTTTCATGATATAATGTTTTATATAAACATGGGAAGCTAGGATGGGAAAACTTTAATGAGAAACATAAGGATACTTCTATAAACACAATTATATTCTAAAGTATTTGTAATATTCATGGACAACCTAGGATAAACAAATGGTTCGTTAGATTTAAATTATCTATTATTCTATTAGATAACCTGTAAATGATTTATTAGGATAATCTGTTTTCCCACAATGATTATTATTTCTCAATGAATTTTTTTTGTTTTTTTCATTGGATATAAAATTAAAAAATCATATCAATAATGAAAAAATAGATAATGAAATGATTTAATCTTGATAAAAAATTATATGTGAGAATAAATGAAAAATATTGTTAATATTCCCAAAAACAATTCTCATGGTACGTATCGTTTTACTAATAAATTATAGAAATTAAAATAAGTACATTATGTTAATCCCTTCATGAAGAAATTTCCATCTTATTTTAAATGTTTTGTTAATCCACTAGAATCTATAAAATGGATCAGAACCACTGAAATTAGACTTTCCTTTCTACAATGTTCAAATAGTGAAAAATTAATTTTGGGTGTCTATCATTTGGTTGATGAGGAATATTATTTTCTTATGAATGTGATGCATTATGAAAAAATTAATACCACAATGTTAGATAAGGTTATGTGATTATGTTTTTTTAATTACATTTCATGTATTATTTCTAAAAATATATAATTCATTCCTTGAGATAAAAAAAGGGATGGTGGATATGTTTTTACAAATGAATAAAATGTAATGATACATGATAGGTACCGTTTTGGTGTTATCATCCATGATGTAAGTATGGTTGATCGATTATTTAGTGGCATATAACCAATTATCCAAAAATAATTACCCTTAAGTTAATTTAGTAGCTACAATGAGATTATTTGACTTAATATCAATGTGATAATGGAGATAAGATTTTCCCATTCATCTCACAGTTTTGATAATAAAATATTTTTTGATTTCCAATGAAATTATAAAAACCCAAGAGAGATAAAGATGAAATTCCAATTATAACAGATGTGTAGAAGGAAACATGTAAGTAATTGTATTAAGGGGAATAAATAATGTAATAAGTGTAGAAAGTAAAATCATTAGGATGTATAATGTTTATGGAATTGGAATATTTTGTCTCTTGATATGGTAGAGTGAAATCTCTATAGAACACACCACCTTCACTCTTGTGTTTCAAATGAAAGTAATTTCATAAATATTCCAACTATATTTAAAATATGTAGTTTAATGATTATGAATAACATCACAACCCACTTAAGATGTGTGATAGTTTTAAAAATCATAAAATTACTATTTTTGATGAGGGGTATGATAGTGGAATGGTTTATAGTTCACTTACAATCAACTCTAGAGCTTTTAATGTCTTATTTGACTTTAGTCATACCCACCCTTTTAAATCTGATGAAAATTCTAAGACTATCAAACAACCACTCCAATGGTTAATTTTAGAATTAGTATTGAGACCCAATAACGGTACGATGATCATATTTTATGTGTATGATTCATCCATAACTAGTGTTTTTGGTAATGCTATGACTAAATGTCGTTTTATTGTCTTCGGGTTGTATTTCAAGTGATTTTGGGAATTAATTATATTTCATTACATAATTACAACAATAATAATTTAGGAAGGGGAACACGATTTTTACTATGAACTAACCTATGATTTTATATCCATGGGAGAAAAAATATTTAATTCTGATGGAAGTCATGACGATTATATATGTACTTATTCATATTCAGAAGGGGTTATTTTCATAGATGGTGTGGAGAAAAACAATATCAATTATATTCTTATTGTATGATTGATTTTATATATCTTTATACACGATCATTGTAGTCTTCCATCGAATGGTGACAATTAATTCTTAGTAGAACTCATACCAAGTTATTCAAAAATTTCAAAGGATCCATATATAATGGCCCTAATGTAATTCTAGTAATTGAAAAATAAACACCAACAGAATGTAGTAAAATGATTTATTTTAAAATTTTAATCACAATGGGGAGTATTTGATCTATTTTTAATGAGAAATATAGATCAATGGGAATCTATACTAATTATTGATATTTTAACAAATCATGTTCAAGATAAATTATCATTTACCTCAACTAATGTTTTTTAATAAACTTTTTAGAGATAAAGATTTTTTTTGATTGAACACCATACTGGATATCATCTATTGAGGTTTAAGAAGGATTATATACCTAATAAAACAATATATAATAGGTATAGAATCTATGAATTTATAATGATTCAATTTAGTTTTTCTAATTCCCCTTTTATCATTATAGATTTAATGAATAGTATATTTATATGTTTCCATGACCAGTTTGTGGATTTCAACATATATAATATTCTAAAATATTCAAATTGAAAAAGAAAATTAAGATCATTTTATAATTGTGCTGAAGACCATGGGGAATGAAAAATATTATGGAAAATATATGAAGTATAAATTTTTAGCGTAATTTTTCATGACATGGTTGTATAATCTCATTCTTGAGTGTATCAAATAGTCCATTAATAGTGGAAGTTATTTTACATTGGCTAAAATACACATATATTGATATCTTCATTCTTATTCATCAGGATATAAATTATTGGAATGTTATGAAGAATTTATCATGACTATATAATCAACTCCACAAGATAACAGGGATTGGAACTAAGTTCTTTTTATATATGAATAAAAAAATAATTCAAGATAATTAATTAGAATTAATTTAGTGCACATGTGTAACATCCCAACCAATGTTACTCAGAGTCGGTGAATTATTTTAAATCATTTTCACGATAAAAGGAGATCATGTCTTGAAGGACAAATTTTTTAGAAACCTTAGAAGTACTAGATACATATATAAGTTTTATATGACATCATGAAATTGAAAACAAATATTGTTCCCCATGTGAACACACTCATATCACTTTGTCAATTCTTTATGTTTAATCATAATATACCACTTCACATCCTAGTAAAAATAAATCATAGAAAGGGGTGAGCCCAAATGCTCAGTAAGGATAACAATATAGCAGAAACAATCATAAATAATCATAAACATTTATAAAAATTTATAAGACTAAAATACAAGAATTATGAACATAAACATTAGTATAAAATGTTAATGATAAATCAAATAATTCCATTTACTTATTCACATAGATACTTTAGTAGTTAAATAATCGCATGTAATATAAATACCCAATTTCATAATGATGGAATGCATAATTCCGGACATCATAACCAGGTAGTCAAGGCCTCATGCCAAGAATACAAATAATATGTGGTCAAAGACTTGTACCAAGATAGTAGTTTGTCTCATGAGACCTACTGAAGCATCAAGAAGCTATATCGGGCTCCACCCGTCACGTACTAAGTCCAATGCATTTCTCATATGAAAAGGGTGAAACATAACATAAACATTCATATTAAAACTATAATAGGAAATATTAACAATTTATCCATAAACCATGAATGGTATTGAAATAATACATCCATATTCAAACATATCACAAAACATTCAATACAATATGGATGATTTGTATCATAATAAATCAACTTTAAACAAGTGTAAAATCCCTCAAAAGATGTTGACATAGATGAAATAAAACCATTTTGATAGAAATATCTCTATCTAGTTTGGGATCATTTAAATGTAAAATAATTATAAACAGAAAAATTTATTTTTAAAATACTATAATAAGATTTTATAGGAATCTTTTAATGTTTAATAATGGTGTAAAATTGCCACATCCACCGTATAAGTTAAAAAACATTATTACCTTATTTTGTCGAAAAGGTCATAAAGTACATTCTATGGAAAAAGATGGAATGATTCATTTCAAAATATTATATGGAAATTTTAACAAGGGTATAAATGACTATAACTAATAGTTTAGGTAATAGTAAAACTGTTTTGATATACATTTTAAGAAACCAGGATTTGGATGATAAAGAGGTCCTAGTTGATACTCACGTATAAAGAACCTCAGATAATGAAGAGACTGCAGAATTAACTCTTACCTTGTAATTTTCCTTGGTTGAGGGTAAGTTAATCTTTTGTATAATAGGAAAATCATTGTTATTAAATTATAAAATATCCACATACCTAAATATGATATCATATATGATCTAATTATATTTCTTTGTTTATAATATTTTACTAGTATCATTGTTTCGGGTGTTAATATATTTGTTTTCCTTTATATGTTTTGTAATGTATGTCATGTTTTTAATGGATAGGATGTATTGGATTCATATCCAGAATGATATTATGTTCATAAACATTATTTTAATGTTGAAAATTGTTTTTTAATGGTTATGATGAGGAATAAATATTATCGCGTTCGTGGAGACGGTAATCTGTACCCACGCACGAGTGAAAATACCATTCTATTGATGGTGAAATAATATCAAATTGGATTGTATATCATATATAAATAATAATTAAGATGCTATATTTATTATTTACATCAATTATACTCATTATTATACCCATCCAAATAATGATTTGTTGAATAACAAACTACACCACGACGTAGAGATAGTAAGTCATACGTACAGACGTATGGTGACTTTATCATTCATAGGATGGATATATTAATGAATATGGTTCCAAAATATTTATAATAACATCATAGTATGTAGAAGTTACTACGGTTTTTATTTAGTTATGTAAACAACAATGAATGATTATGTGGAATAAGAAAAGAACTTTGAAAGTGATGAAGAAATTATTACCTCTTCATCAGGTGCTTTCTTTTGATTGTATCAAAAGGGCTCCATAGGATTGATTTATGAACAAATTATGGACTCTAGAATGAAGTGATGGTAGTTAGTAATATATTTTGGCTGGGATTGGCTGATGCAAATGGCTTTGGAGATGTAAATTTTAGATAATGGGGTAACCTTTTATAAGAGAGGTGAGGGTCACTTTAGGAAAAGCATGAAATATTAATTTATTATACAGTCATATTCGGTTTATAATAGATCCAAAAGGATTTATTTAGATTATAAGGTAGGGATGGGTCTAAAAACACTCAACCAATAGGTTTTTGATTGGTTTAAGTCACTACATTTACCTTATCTTTTAGATTTAACTCTTAGGTAAATCGTTTAACTTTTACCATGTATTATTGTATTATTAAAATAAATGGTTAATAAAAATACTATAAAAATCCAAGAGAACCCCTATCGGTTCATTATTGATATATCTATCCGTATATAAGTCATATGGCTGACCTGTAGATTTTAGTAATATTATATCAATTAATTATATAGAATTTGTTTTAAAAATTCATTTATGTCAATTTAGACACTATTTGGTAATTTTTTATGAATGTCATAACTACTTTATCACTTTTAATTTTTTAATCAACCCTAAAATGTCATAATATCCAAAAACATTCTTCAAATTCATTAAAAGTCTCAATTTAGGATTATATTAATATTTGAAATAGCAATTTTTTTAATCATTCAATAAAAGGTATTTACTGCATCATCATTGTGTCATAAAAAAAATTAATTATATAATGTCAAATAATAAAAAATCAAATAACATTATGTATGAAATAATTTTATGTTTCTAATGAATAATTATAGTCTAATTTAATTTAAGTATAACCCTATGTTAAATATATTTTAGTTATTATAATTTGAATTTAACAGTTTTAAATCTTCTGGAAATAAAATAATAATAAATCTGAAAATCATTCTATGTTGACCAAAAGAATCATATTTTATTCCCAAAGTTAATTAGTTTATAAATACACTTATCAAATAGAATTAGGATATGTGTTAGTGTAATTATAGTATCATTTTTACATTTAATTACCCAAATTAGTTTTAACCGTGGTAAATAAAAGTTAAAAGTTATTATTTACCAAAAATTATTTTCATCTTATTAAAACACATTTTACTTACTAGTTTCAACTATGTCTCTCGGATTTTTGAAATTAAATTCATATAAGGGGTAAAATTACATTTTATTCAAATTTGTTAACATTCCAAGAAGGTGGGTAAGACATTAAAAAGAATCAATAACATTTTATACATCTAATTTTGTTATAAAATGACTCCAATAAATTACATTAAACTTATATAGGTATTATATATCTATTTTGATCTAAAATAAATTTAAATAAAATATGTAATTATTTAAATAAAATTTAGGTTTTAAACATTAATGTAGCATTTTTCACTATTCATCAAAAATTTAATGTTTTCAGAAAAATACAAAAAAATCACCCTATGCTAATTTTGATATTATGAATCCAAAAATGAATTCCATTTTTGAAAATAAAATTTTCTAAATTTTCAAAAAGTGAGTATAACTATTCATAACGTCTTGTTTGATTTGTTGTGGAGTGCTAGAACTTGAAGTTGCGTAAAACGCAAGCTATTTCATTATTCAAAGAGAAGCATACCATGGAATCTAGGGGAGTTACACTCTTATCACCTCCAAATAATTTTTACCTTGATATATCTAGAATATTACTATATAAAAAGATTTGGGTGGTTCTTCATCAAAAGTTCATTAGGTTCCCATGTTTCCTCTTCCAAATTATGGTTTCTCCATAGAACATTTACCAGGAAAGTCATTTGTTTTGTCAAAACTTGTTCTATGGTATCAAAAATCTTGATAGACTCTTCCTAATATGAGAGATCGGGTTCCAGTACTATTTCTTCATAGGTGAGTACATGCACTGGGTCACACATGTATTTTCTCAATAGTGATATGTGGAACACATCATGATCTTTGGAGTGACATGGAGGGATTTCCAAATGGTAAAATTCAACTGTAATTCATTCCCTAATTTCAAAAGGCATGATGTATGTGGGAATAAATTGACCCTTCATACTGAATTATATAACACCCTTCCATGGAGATACATTCATGAAAACATGACATCAATCTTGAAATTCCAAATTTTTCCATCAGTTATCAGAATATCACTTTTTCCTACTTTGAGATGAATTGATGTGGGATTGGATTATCTTCACCTTTTCCATTGTTTCATCAACATTTTTGGGTGTATGAGTTTTATTTCACTAATATCATCCCAACAAGTTGGTGTGTGACATCTCTTTCCATGTAATGCTTCAAATGGTGCCATACGAATACTTTAATGGAAGCTATTGTTATAGGAAAATTCTTTTTTTTAATATTGATCCCATATACCATTAAAGTCATGTGATACAGATCTCAACATGTCTTATATGGATTGAATAGACCATTTTGATTGTCCATCAGATTGACGGTGGTAAGCAGCGCTCAAATGAAGTTTAGTATTTGGTGCCTTATAAAGACATTTACAGAATCTTAATGTAAAATGTGGACCACGATTAGAAACAATCGATAGGTGTAATCCATGAGGTATTGATGATTCATTAATAAATAGTCTTCATAAACATTCAAATGGTGAATCTTCCCTTATTGCACGAAAATGTGCTGACTTGGTAAGATGATCAATAATGAACCATATTGCATCATTCCTTCTAGAAGTCTTTGGTTTCCCCCTGACAATGTCCATCGTAATATCATCCCTTTTATACTCAGGTATGGGAATAGGTTTCATGTGTAACGCCCTGAACCTTGTTACCCAGATTCGGTGCATTATTACATAACATTGGCATGATCACAAGGAAAACATGTCTCGATAGACCGATAAGTTTAGTATTATGGAAAACAAGATTCATACATAAGTTCAACTTTAATACTTGAAAATAAATACAACACGAATTTATTCCATTATAAACATCCAATATTACTGAATTTTTCCTGCATGTCACTAATAACTAATTTCTTCACATCTTGGGAAAAGGAAACATAAGAATGGGGTGAGCTCAAATGCTCAGTAAGGGTAAGAAATACAGAGCAAGATAACGTAAATATTAAGCATGATGAATAATTTAAACCATATTCCTTTACCAATAAACATGAATACTTTTAGGGAAGGAATATGAGATGAGTAAATAATTCCATAACTAAAAATAATCATGGGTATTCTACTAGTCGAATGACCACATGTACCATAAATATTATTTTCATGATGAGGGAATGTATAATGTCAGACCTTCTGAAACATTTTGTCAAGGACTTGGCCTAGATGTCTAAAAAAGAGTAAGGCCTAGGCCAAAACCATATATCAAATTGGGAATGACTTCCCCCAATTCCACATCTAGTTGTCTCATGAGACCTTTCGTTGCATCAAGCAGCTATAGCGGGTTCCACCCATCATATACTAAGTCCAATACATTCCTCATATGAAAAGGTTGAAACATAACAAAAAAATTCATATTAAAAATAGAATATGAAATGTCAATACATTAACCATAACCCATGAATGGCATAAAAATAACCCATCCATAGTCAAACATATCACAAAACCATCAATAAAATATGGATGATTTGTGTCATAATGAATCGACTTCAAAAAAGTATTAAATCCATCAAAAGATGTTGAGATAGATGAAATCAATACTATTTGACGGAAATATCTCTTTCCTTTTGAAATTATTTAAAGTCACATAATTATAGAAGAAAACATTTATTTTGAAAATATTCTTATAAGATTGTAAGGGAATATTTGACGATGTTATAACGACATACAATAACCTCACCCACAGTACATGTTAAAAAAACATTCTTACCTTAATTTTGTCGAAAGGGTCATAAAGTACTTTGTTTGGAAAATGAAAAAAATTACTTTCAATCCATATATGTTCAAATAAAAATATAAATTACTTTAACACATTTTCTTTTAAATATTAAAAATGTTTTGAAATACATTTTTAAGAAACAATGATGTGGATGATAAAGAGTTCCCAGTATATACTTACGTAAAAACAACCTCAGATAATAAAGAGACTGTGAAATTAACCCTTACCTTGTACATTTCCTTGTTCGTGGGTAGGTTAACCTCCTGTATCATGGTGGAATAATTGTTATTAAATTATACAATAATCATATACATTAATATGATATAATAAATAAACATTTAGCATTGCTTTGTTAATAATATCTTAGTATTATCGTCATTTTGGGTGTTAAATGATTCATTTTCCTTTATATGATTTGTTATGTGAGTCATATTTTTTATGTATGGGATGTAACTTATTTATATACAGAATTATATTAACTCTTTAAACATTATTTTTAATAATCAAATTAAAAATTGTCTTGAATTGATACGATGAGGAATGAATCTTATCGTATTCGTGGAGACGGTAATCTGTATGCACGCACGAGTAACAATATCAATATTTTGATATAGAAATAATATATAATTGGATGGTATATAATATATATAGAAAAATTATCATGTTATATTTATTATTTAAATCAATTACACGTCATTATTTTTCCCATCCAAATAATAATGTATTGAATAACAATTACACCATGACTTGGAGACGATAAGCCATACGTAAGCACATATGGTGACATGTCATTCAAAGGATGGATAAAATAATGAATATGGTTGTACCATATTAATAATAACATAAAAATATATAGAAGATACTTGAGTTATTATTTTATAATGGAAACAACAAATAAGGATGGTGTGGATGAAGAAAGGAACTTGAAAGAGATGATGAAATATTTACCTCTCCTTCGTGTTCTTCTTTTTGATTTGATCAAAAGTGCTCTATAGGATGGAATTATGACTAAAGGAATGCCTATAGGATTAAGGGATTACATTTTATAGGGTATTTGGTTAGGGTTTTTGCCAACCCAAATGGATTTGATGGTTTGAATCGGAGAGAAGATGGAGGGCACTTATATAAGAGGGGTGAGAGGCACCTTAGGAAAAGCTAGAAATATTATTTTATAAAAAAATAATTTTCTATTTCTAATAAAATAAAAACGGATTAAATAACTTATAAGGTAGGGATGGGTCTAAAACTACTCAAAAAATAGTTTTTAGACATGTTTGGGTCACTATATTAACCATATCTTTTAGATTTAACTCTCAGTTAAATAGTTTGACATTTTCCATGCCTCTTTTTATTTTATAATATATGGTTAACAAACATACTATATACTTCCAAAGAGAACCCCTAGTGGTTAATTAATGATCCAATATCATTATATAAGTCTTTTGGATGAACCATATATTTTTAGGAAATGAATATCAATTAGTAATATAATATTTGTTTTAAAAACTCTTTTATGTCAATTTTGACACTATTTGGAAATTTGTTTTTGCTAAATTCATAACTGCATTATTAATTAGAAAAAATTTCATCTAATAAATTCTAACTTGTCAAATTAACCTATTAAATTCGTGGATGTAATCAAAACATCGAAATTATATTTATTTTTAGATATATAATACAATTTATTTGATTCATTCATTAATAGAGAAATTTTTTTCATCATCATTGTTCCATAAATAAATAAATAAATATATATATATATATTATGTCTAAAAATTATAAATAAAATATCATCATATAGGAAATAGTTTTATCATTCTAATTAATATTTATAGTCTAATATATCAATTATATAATCTCATATAAAAATTGTTTTACTAAAATATATTTGTTTTTTTTATTTTTGTCTCTACTTTAAATTATTATATATATAATGTCATTATCACTTCCAAGTGGCTCCATGGGCTCCCCAAATCGAACCAAGGATACCCATGGTCGGACATGTATTATAAATTAGTTTTAGGATATGTTTAATGGAAATTTAGTATTATTATATTATTATTTATTAACCTCATTTGACTGATTTACCCCTTTAACAACGCTAAATAAAATATTTATTGAAGTAAATATTCCTAATGTCTAAAAATAAATTTTACCTATTTACAAAATTTTGAAAACCATATTTCAAATATGGAATCCATTTTTCTAAATTCAAAAAACAGAAGTGGTAGAAATTAATTTAAATTAATTACCGTTGTCAAAACAAAAAGTTTGTTTTTATGAAATAATAACTATCAAAAGATTGACATTTGCTTATGTCCAGTTGAAATGTGAAATTACATCCAAAGACCAATATTTGATTAAATTGTAAAAGTATAATCTAATTATACATAAAAACACCCAATAGTATAATTTATCACTATAATTTATTTTTATAAAAACGATGTTTTTAATTAAAATTTAGTATTTTCACTATTCATCAAAAAATGAATGTATTCTGAAAAAAACCAAAAAATCACCCTAAGATAATTTCGATATTTCGAACCCAAAAATGAAGTCCATTTTGAAAAATAAAATTGATAAAATTTCAATAATTGGGTATTACTATTCATAATGACTAGTTTGATTGGTCGTGATGTGTAAGAATCTCGAAATTGCATACAACGCATGATATTGCATTATTCATTGGGAAACGTACAACAGAATCTTGGGGTGTTACATTCTCCCCTCCTTGAAATAATTTCATCCTCGATATTTCTAGAATATTACTCATAAAAATAATACTGTGGTTCTTCATCATAATTTAATCTGGTTCCAACGTTGCCTCTTCCATCTTAGGGTTTCTCCAAAGAAATTTTACCAGATGAGTCATCCGGTTTCTTAGAAATTGTTCTCATGTATGAAGGACCTTGACAAGTTCTTCATAGTAAGACAGATCGGTTTCCAGCTCTAATTATTCAAAGGTGAGTACATGCATTGTGTCAAGCATGTACTTTCTCAATAGTTATAAGTGGAACACATCGTGAACTTTGGAGAGACTTGGTGACATTGCCAACTGGTAAGCTACAACCCCAATTCATACTATAATTTCGAAAGGTCCGATGTACCGGGGACTTAGTTTTCCTTTTTTACTGAAACGTATAACACCCTTCCAGAGAGATACCTTAATGAAAACATGGTCTCCTTCATGAATTTCCAAATCCTTCCTTTGGTTATCATCGTAGATCTTCTGTCTACTTTGAGATGCTTTGATGTGGGTTTGGATTACCTTCACCTTTTCCATCGTTTCCTCCTCAAGGTCTGGGCCTACAAGTTTTCTGTCACCATCATCATCCCTAGAGGTTGGTGTGTGACATCTCTTTCTGTATAACGCTTCAGATGGTGCCATCTGAATACATGAATGAAAGATATTGTTGTAGGAAAATTCTACCATAGGAAAATAGTGATCCCACATACCTTGGAAGTCAACTGAGAATGATCTCAACATGTCTTCAAATGTTTGAATAGTTCATTCTAATTGTCCTTGAGATTGGGGTGGTAGGTAATGCTCAATTGAAGTTCATTATCTAGGGCTTTCTGAAGTCTTTTCTAGAATCTTTATGTAAGAAGTGGATCACGATCAGAAAAAATCAATAGGTTTACTCCATGAATTCTCACAACTGCATTAATACATAGTATTTCTATATGTTCAAGTGGAATATCTTCTCTTATAGTAAGAAAATGTGTTGACTTGGTAATACGATCAACAATGACCCATATTGCATCATTCCTTCTAGGAGTCTTTGGTAGTCCCCTAACAATGTATTTCGTAATATTATCCAATTTAATCACAAGTATGGGAAGAGGTTTCATAACTCCTCCTGGATATTTCCTTCTAGATTTCACTTCTTGAAAAACCATATATCTTGACACAAAATCTGCAATCTCCCTCTTCCTGTTGTCCCACCAAAAATTTTCCTTCAAATCCATATACATCTTGGTGCTACCAGGGTTTATGGAGAAATTGAAACCATGATCATCATCCAACAATTCTATTTTTAGATCATCTATACTGGGAACACAAAGTGTCTCCCCAAATTTCAAAATTACATCTTCATACACAAAATCACTCAATCTCCCATCATTCACAACATTAATCTTCTATTAAAACTCCTCATAATCAGGTTGAGAACTTTTTATCCTTTCTAATAAATATAGTTTCAAAACCATTTGAAAAATTATTGATGATGCACCTTCCATGGAAATTCAGATATCCATCTTTAATAGATCCATGATAATAGGATCCCTTTCAACTCTCAGCTTGTTCAAAAATCAATGATATTTTCCTATCAAAGAATATTCCACCTTATTTTCCTTCTCCTGGTGGTAGTGTATCGTGCAATCATAATCGTTTAGTAGTTCAAGACATCATCTTTGCCTCATGTTGAGTTCTTTCTGTGAGAAAATATACTTCAAACTCTTGTGATCGGTATATATCTAACAGTTTTCATGATAGAGATAATTTCTCCATATCTTCAAAGAAAAGATTACAGCTGCAAACTCAAGATCATGAGTAGGATAGTTTTTCTCATTAATTTTTAGCTATCGTGATGGATAGGAAATAACCCTATCATTCTGCATAAGGAAACAACCAAGTCCTTTCTTTGATGCATCACTATAAACAACAAACCCATCATTCCCCGATGGTAGAGTCAGTATAGGAGCTTTAACTAATCTTCTCATTAGTTCTTCAATTCATTCTTCACATTCTTTAGTCCAAAAAAAATTAACCCCTTTATGTGTGAGATTGGTTAATGGGTTAGCCAGTTGGGAAAAATTCTATACGAAACGCCGATAATAACCTGAAAAATCAATAAAACTACATTCCTCAGTTATACTCATTGGTGCTGGACATTCTTGGATTGCTCTTGTCTTAGAGGGATCAATAGAGATTCTATCCTTAGAGACAATATGGACAAGAAAAAAATCTCATGAAGCTATAATTCACATATTCTAAACATTCCATATAATTCATGTATTCTAAGAGTCTTTAGAATAAGGCATACATGATTTTCAAGATCATTGTAGCTTTAGGAGTATACCAAGATATCATCAATAAATACCACTAAAAATTCTTCAAGATATTCCCTAAAAACACTATTTATTAGATCCATGAAGGTAGAGGGTGCATTAGTCAATCCAAAAGGCATTACTGTAAACTCGTAATTCCCGTACATGGTTCGAAATGTTGTTTTAATAATTTCTTCCGTCTTCACACACAACTGATGATATCCAGATCGAAGGTCAATCTTTGAAAAGTATTGATCTTTATGAAGCTGGTCGAATGAATCATCAATGTGAGGTAGGGGAAACTTTTTCTTTATTGTTATAACATTGATCTCCCTGTAGTCAATGCACAACCTCAATGATCCATCTTTATTCTAAAAAATGACCGGGGCTCTCCATGGAGAATCACTAGTGAGAATAAATAACTTATTACTCAATTCCTATAGTTGTTTCTTTAGTTCCACTAATTCCACAGTGGCCATTCTATAAGGGGTCTTTGATATGGGCCTTGAACCAGGAATTAAATTAATGGAAAACTCAATTTCTAGTTCTGGAGGATGTCTAGGTAAATCCTATGGAAATACATCAACATACTCTTGCAAAATAAGTACATCCTCTATTTGAAAATTCTTTTACTCACCCAAAGTCATTTCATTATCTTCCACCCCAATAATTTAATTTAGTTGAGCTATTGGGGGTGGATCTAGATAAGAATTAGGTGGTGGTGATTCTGCTCTAATGATGATGTTTTCATTATCATCGTCATTATAAATAGTAACCTCTTTCTTCATAGAATAAATTTATTCATCAAGGTCCGAAATCCAGTCCATTCATAGGATTACATCAAATTCAATCTTGGGTATGATGATGAGATTAGAAGATAAAGAACATTTATATTCCCTAATGGGGACTGATTCACAAAACTTTGTAGGAATGATATATCCCTTAAGAGTTTTGACTGACAACTCCCTTGTAAAATAAAATTGTAAATATCAAATTTTCATTGAAAACTGTGATGATATGAAACAATGTAGTGATCTAGAATCAAATATATCACTGGATAAACATGAAGAAACCATTAAATTACATGCCACCATGTATTTCGGGACTTCAACCTCAACAGTAGTGATCGCATAAGCTTGGCATTGATCCCTTGGCCTTTTCTGATTTATATTTTCCTGACACATAAGAAATTCATTTGAATAACGTCCCATCTCCCTAAAATTGTTCCATTGAACATTGGTAGCATGTTTCTTTCCCTTACAATCACAAGCAAGTTGGCTTTTCTGTCCACCATTTTAGAATACTCCTTTTCCTTTTAGATAGGCACCAGGGTTTTTCCTTCCACAATTATCAAAGGGTGGAAATTGAATTCTTAACTTCTTCCATGTTTCCTTATTTCCTTTCCTAGAGTGTTCATAAGATCTCTTCTTCTCTATCATTGGTTTAAAGTCATAATACTTGGAGAATTCTTTTTCTGTCCTGATAGAAAATGAGACAATATCTTCATACGATGAGAAAGATTTTGATACTAATGCTCGGTGGAGAAATGGTTTTAACCCATCAATGAAATGGTCAATATTACTTCTTGGGTTACATATATAATCTACAACATCCCTCACTATCCTTGTAATGTTATCTTTATACTTTGTGACATTCTCATCCTCATTTTTCCTTAAACGTAGAAATTGTCTTTCCATATTCGATTGATGGTCATGGGGAAAGTAATTTTATAAGAAAATTTCTTTAAACTACCTCCATACCATATTTGATACTACATCATATTCCTTGGTGTTTTGAATCAATGACCAAAATTGATCAGCATCTCCAGTGAGGCAGTAAACTGCCATGAAAACTTTTTCCCTTTCGCTACTCCCAAAGGCATGTAATATTTTCTCTATGGAATTTATCCATTTCTCAGTAAATAATGGTTTTGTAACCCCATGGAATGTTGGTGGTTGTTTCCTCATGAAATGGTCTAACATTGATCCCCCATGTTGTGGAATAGGGTGCTCCATACGGGTAAGGTTATTATTCATAACCTGTGTGAGTTGTCCAAGTATGGTGACAAGATAATTAGCACCATTTGTATCACCGAATCCACTATAATTATCTTGAACAGGAGGTAAATCCCTACATGGAGTGCATTCATTGATATAGTTTCCATTCCGTCCACTAGGCTACATTTTTAAACAATGTCATACACTAGATTAGTTTATGAATCACAATACATAAATCCCAACATGTAAAACACATAACATAAATTGAACTGTTTATGGATATAATCCATAATCATAAAAAATGTTTTCTTTGAGGAATTATATAATAATAAACCCTTCATAATGGTTTGAAATGAAAATGAGAATTATCATAAGCATATTTCCCAGGAGTTTCGTAACTAAGAGTGAAGCAAGGCCCATTGCTGTGCACCAGTTCTCATTCAAGTCTAGCTCAAAATGGTGTTTTTGGGTTTTAGCCCTAGGTACATTAGTGCCAGAGCCGCCTCTACCTGCACGTATCAAGATAGGGATTTATTTTTTTGGAAAACTCACAAAATCTCTACAATACCAAAATTTTAGGAAGTTCTTCTATACCAATCCTGAAGTTCTATCATAGGGCTACGTGCTCTAATCAATGTTTGTCTAAATATAGTTTCCAAGGATTGTAATAAACTTCCTCAGATACCAATTGTAACTCCTCGACCCTAGTTACCCAGAGTTGGTGCATTAATAAATAACATTGGTATGATCACACGGAAATCATGTCTCAAAGGATTGATTAGTTTAGTATTATTGGAAACAAGATTCATTCATAAGTTCAAATTTACACTTGAAAAGAAACACATAACGAATTTATTCCATCAGAAACATCCAATCCTCCTAGATTATGAATGCAAGTCACTCATAACTTACTTATTCATATCTTGGGAAAATTAAACATTAGAATGGTGTGAGCTCAAATTCTTAGTAAGGGTAATCAATTTAGATGAAGATAACATAAATATTAAGCATGGTGAATAATTAAAAACACATGCAATTAACAATAAACATGAATACATTGATGGGAGGAAAATGAGATGAGTAAATAATTCCATAATAAAACATTATCATGGGTATTATACTAGTCTAATGACCACATGTACCATCAATATTATTTTCATGATGAGGGAATGTATAAGGCCGGACATTATGAAACATTTTGTCAAGGCCTCGGCCAAGACGTATAAAAATGATTAACGCCTCAGCCAAAACCATGTATCAAATTGGGTAAACCTCAGACAATTCCATGTCTAATTGTCTCATGAGACCTACCGATGCATCAAGGAGCTATTGTGTGCTCCACCTGTCACATACTAAGTCTTATACATTCCTCATATGAAATGGTTGAAACATAACACAATCATTTGTATTAAAACTAGCATAAGAAATGTAAATACTTTATCCATAAAACATGAATGGTATTAAAATAAAACATCCACAGTCAAACTTATCACAAAACTGTCAATAAAATATGGACGATTTTTTTCATAATGAATCGACTTCAAGCATGTATAAAATCCATCAAAAATGTTAACATAGATGAAATCAAAACAATTTGACAGAAATATATCTTTCTTTTTGAAATCATTTAAATTCACATAATTATAAAAGATCTAATTTATTTTGAAAATATTCTTATAATATGGTAAGGGAAGATTCCATGATGTTATTATGGTGGAGAATAACTGCACCCGCTGTATAAATTAAAAAAACATTCTTACCTTAATTTTGTCAAAAGGGTTGTAAAGTACCTTGATTGGAAAACGATGAAAATATTCCTTTCAAAACATATAATTTTAAATAAGGATACAAATGACATTAACCCAATTTCTATTAAATAGTAAAAATGTTTTGAAATACATTTTTAAGATACAAGAATGTTGATGATTAAGAGGTCCTAGTAGATACTTACGTAAAAACTACCTCGGATAATAAAGAGATTGTGAAATTAACCATTACCTTGTACTTTACCTTGGTCAAGGGTAGGTTAAACTCTTGTATAATAGTGAAATAATTTCTATTAAATCATACAAGAATCATATACATTAATATTATATCATATATGGTCTTTTAATATTTCTTTGTATAAAATATCTTATTATTATCATCGTTTCTGGTGTTAACGGATTTGTTTCCCTTTATATGCGTTGTTATGTGAGTCATATTTTTTATGGATTGGATGTATCTTATTTATATATATAATTATATTATGTCTTTAAACATTATTTTTAAACATGAAATGCACATTATTCTTAAATAGATACGATGGGGAATGAATCTCATCGTGTTCGTGGAGACGGTAATCCATACGTACGTATGAGTGACAATATCATTTTTTTGATATTAAAATAATATATAATCAGATGTTATATAAATTATATAGAATAATTATCATGTTATATTTACTATTTACATCAATTAAATATCATTATTATATCCAGCCAAATAATAATGTGTTGAATAACAATTACACCACGACGAGGAGACAGTAAGTCGTATGTACGCATGTATGGTGACATGTCATTAGAAGGAAGGATTGAATAAGGAATATTTTTGAACCTTATTTATAGTAACCTCAAAATATATAGATGACACTTGAGTTATTATTTTTGAATGGAAATAATAATGAAATAGTATGTGGAAGAAGAAACGAACTTGAACGAGGTAATTAAATATTTACCTCTTCTTCAGGTTATTTATTTTGATTTGATCAAAAGGGATCCTTAGGATGGATTTATGACTAAAGGAAGGACTCTAGGATAAATTTAGGTTAGTTTAGAGGTTATTTGGGTAGGTTTTGGCCAAGAAAAATGGCTTTTAATGTGTGAATTAGATAGAAGGGGGAGTGCCCTTTTATAAGAGGGGTGAGGGGCACCTTAGAAAAAAAATCGAAATATTATTTTATAATAAAATCATTTTTGGTTTCTAATAGCTCCAAAATAGAATATGTAATGTATAAGGTAGGTATGGTTCGATAAACACTCAAAAAATAGGTTTTAGATAGGTTTGGGCCACTTTATTAACCTTAACGTTAAGATTTAACTATTAGTTAAATAGTTTGACATTTACCTTGTCTCATTGTATTTTTATATTATATGATTAATAAACATACTATATACTTCCAACTGAAACCCAAGTGTTTCATTAATGATACACCTATCATTATATACGTCTTTCGGCCTATCCTTAGGTTTTTAGGAATTTAATATCAATTAATAATATAATAGTTTTTAAAAAAAAAACTCTTTTATGACATCTTTTGACACTATTTGGTATTTTTTTTTGATAAATTAATAACAGAATTATTTCTTCAAAAAGAATTAATATAAACAATAATAACATGTCACATTAAACAATTAAATTCTTTTATGGAATCAAAATGATCAAATTATAATTATTTTAACATCTATAATACCAGTTATTTGATTCTTTCATTAATAAGGAAAATATTGCATCATCATTGTGTCATAAATAAATATATTTATTTTATGTCTAAAAATTATAAATAAAATATTATGAGGTATAAAATCATTCTATATTTTTAATTTATATTTATAGTCGAATATATCAATTATATATCCTCAGATAAAAATGTTTTACTGGAAGATATTTTCTTTTTTTTTATTTTTGACTCTACTTTAAATTATTTAATATATAATGTCATTATCACATTAAAGTATCTACATGTGGTACCAAAATCGACCCAAGGATGCCAATGGTCGGATATATATCAGAAAATAGTGTTAGTACACGTGTTAGGGTAATTTAATATTATTATAATATTTTTTTATATTTATTTACTAGATTTACTCCTTTAACCACAGTAAATAAAATATTTATTGAAAAAATATTCCTAATGTCTAAAAATAAAAGCTACATATTTACACAATCTGGGCCTCCAGATTCTAAATATAGAATCCATTTTAATAATTTTAAAACAAAAAATTAGTAGAAATTAATTTAAAATTAATTCCCGTTGTAAAAAAATTGTGTTTTTAGGAAATAATAACTATCAAATATTGACAGTTTCTTATGTCCAATTTAAATTTTAAATTATGTCCAATGACCAATATTGGATTAAATGGTAAAAATTTAATCTAATTATACAAAAAAACCACCCAATATTGTAATTTATAACTATAAATTAATTTGATTAAAAAAGTTGTTTTTAATTAATATTTTGTATTTTTCACTATTCATCAAAAAATGAATGTGTTCAAAAAAATACCAAAAATTCACCCTAAGATAATTTCGATATTCCAAACCCAAAAATGATGTCCATTTTGTATGATAACGTTGATAAAATTTCAACAAGTGTGTATTAATATTCATAATGGCTAGTTTTATTGGTCGCAATGTGTTAGAATCTCGAAGTTGCATACAATGCAAGTTATTGCATTATTCAAAGGGAAACATACCGCGAATGCTATGGGTGTTACAACATGACTCCTCTAGGATGTTTTTTTCCGGACTTAACCTATTGAAAAACCATACATCATGACCCAACATCCACAATCATCCTCGCCATGTTGTCCGACCAAAAATGGTCCTTTAAATCTCTATACATCTTAGCGCTACCAGGGTGTATAATGAATTTAGAGCTATGAGCATCATCCAAAAATTCCCTTTTTTGATCAGGTATGTCTGGAACACAATGCCTCTTCCCAAATTTCAAAATTTAAACTTCATATATGATGTCAATCAGTATCACATTATTCACTACTTTAATTTTTTTTGAAACATATCACCATCAATCTGAGGAATTTTTATCAATTTTAGTAAAGATGGTTTGGCAACAATTTGAATATATATTGATGTTTCACCATCCATGATTATTCCCAAATCCATATTTACTAGATCCAGGAACATATGATCCATTTCATCTCTCATCTAGTTCACTACTCCATGATCCATTCTCCTCAAAGAATCTTCCACCTTATTATCCATCCCTAGGTGGTAGTGAACAGTGCAATCATAATATTTTAGCAGTTCAAGCCATCTTCTTTGCCTCATGTTGAGTTCATTGTGTTAGAAAATATAATTCAAACTCTTATGACTAGTATATATCTCACATTTTTCAACATATAAGATAGTGTCTCTATATCCTCAAAGGAAATATTATATATGCCAATTATTGATCTTTTGTGGTATAGTTTTGATCATGAATTTATAGAAATCATGATGAATATGCCATAACTCCATCATTTTTCATAATGCCACAACTAATTCTTTTCTATGAAGCATAACTATAAAAAATAAACTTTCATCCCCCGATGGTAGAGTCAAGATAGGAACATTTAATAATCATATCTTCATTTCTTCAAAAAATTATTTACTATCTTATTTCCAAATAGATATAACCCTTTTACATGGGAGCTTGGTTAATGTGTTGACCAATCATGAAATATTCTGGACTAAATGTAGATAATAACCTTCTAAACCAACAAAACCTCATACCTTGGTTGTACTCGTCAGTGATGGCCATTCTTGTATTGCCCATGTCGTAGAAGGATAAACAAAGATTCATCCATAGAGAAAATATGGATAAGAAAAGAAATATTGTAAAGTTAGAATTCACACATGCTAAACATCCCATATAATTCATTTCCTCAAAGTGTCTTTAGAATAGTTCCCAAGTGATTTTCATGATCTTTGTATATTTTAGAGTATATCATGATATAATCAATGAATACCACTACAATATCATCAAGATATTACTTTAAAAAACTATTTATTATATCCATCATGACAGAGGGTTCATTAGTCCATCCAAAAGGCATTACTTTAAATTCTAAATTCCCATAGCTAGTATGAAATAATATATTCAGAGTGTCTTCATTATTCACTCACAACTGATGATATCCATATCGAAGGTCAATCTTTGGAAAATATTGTTCTCCATGAAGATTATCAAATAAATCCTTAATGCGAGGTAGGGGATATTTTTTCATTATTGTTATAGCATTGAAAACCATGTAGTCAATGCACAACCTCATATATCTATCCTTTTTCTTAAAAAATTAACAGGTGCTCACCATGGAGAAATACATGTGTGAATAAATCATTTTTTACTAAATTCCTCTAGTTTTTTATTAGTTCAACTAATTCCACAGTGTCCATTCTATAAGGGTTCTTTGATATGGGACTTGAAATAGGAATTAAATCAATGGAAAACTCAATTTCTCATTTGGGAGTATTTCTATGTAAATCCTCTGGAAACACATCAATATTTTCATGTATAATAGGTACATCCTCTATTTGAAAATTCCCTTCTTCACCAATAATAATTTCACTCTCTTCCTCCCCAATAATTGGATTTAGTAGAGCTACTACGGGTGGATCTAGATAAGTATCATATGGTCACATTTCTTATCTATAGATTAGGTACTCTTTATCATCATCGAAAGTTGTATCCTTCTTCTTTATAAAATAAATATTCGTATCATGGCATGAAATCCAATCCACACCGAGTATTATATCAAATTCAATCGTGGCTATGATGACGAGATTAGAAGACAAAGAATGTTTGTATGTCCTAATGGGAACTAATTCACAAAACATTGCTGTAATGATCCATCCCATATGAGTATTTACTGACAAATACCTTGTTAAATCAAATTAGAACTATCTAATTTTCTTAGAAAATTGGGATAATATAAAACATTGCAATGATCCCTAATCAAATAAAGCATTGGAAAAATTTGAGGAAACCATTAAATTACCTATGACCATATTATTCTGAGATTCAACCTCGGTAGTAGTGATCACATATTATTGTCCATTTTCCCTTGACCTTTTATGTGGTATGTTTCATCGGTTCTTAGGACATTCATTTTTAAAATTCCACATTTCTCTATAATTTTAGCTTTAAACATTGACAAGATCATTCTTTCCTTTGAAATCACAATCTTGGTGGCATTTTTAACCACACTTGTAATAGACTGTCATTCCCTTCAGGAAAATACTGCGGCTATTCTTCCCCAACATACTACAATATGTAAAATCAATATTTCCATTCTTCCCTTTATTTCCATTTCTAGAGTGTTCAGATTATCTAATCTTCTCTTTCTTTTCTTTAAAGTTGTAAGAGTTAGATAATTTCTTTTCGGTCTTGATAGAACAAGAGACAACATCTTTGTACAATGAGAAGGATTGTGAGACTAATTCTTGGAGACAAAATGGTTTGAACCCATCAAAGAATCAATCAATATTACTCCTTGGGTTATGTTTATAATATTCTTCATTCCTTTATATCCTTGTAAAATTAGCCACATACATTTCGACATTGTTTTCCTTCTTTTGCCTCATACATAGAAATTATCTTTCCATAAATTCTCGATGGTCACGAGGAAATTATTTATCTTCCAAAATTTTGTTGAACTCCCTCGATTCTTAATTTGATACTTATTAATCCCCCATTGGGTTTTTAATTAATGACCACCATTGATCTGCAACTCCCGTGAGGCGATAAACTACCAAGAAAACTTTCTCTCATTTGCTACTACACAAAGCATGCAATATTTTCTATAAAGAACTTAACCACTTCTCAATTACAATTGGATTTGTTGTCCCCTTGAATTTTGGTTATTGTTACCTCTTGTAGTGGTCTATCATTGATCCTCTACGTTACGGACTTGGGTGTTCTGTATGGGTAATGTTATTGTTCATAACCTGAGTGAGTTGTCCCAGTATGCTGATAAGCTGATTAGCACTGGTTGCATCACCATCTCCAATATAATTATCTTGAGTAGGAGGGAAATCCCGGAATATATTACGTGGGTTGATATAGTTTCTATTACATCCACTAGGATTCATTTATAAACAATGAAAAATTCTATATTAGTTTATGAATCACAATACCTAATTAGAAACTACTGAAATACCTCACATAAATTGAACAATTTATGCATGTAATCCATAATAATAAAAAATGTTTTCTTTGAAGAGGTATTTACTCAGAATTCCTTCATAATGGTTTATAAATAAAATGTGAATTTTCTTAAGCATATCTCCTAGGAGTGTCATAACCAAGAGAGCAGCGAGGACCATTATCATGTACCAGGATACCCCAGGTCAAGCCTGAAACTTCATGTTTGAGTTTTCAGTCCTAGGTACATCTTTCCTATAGTCACCTTTACCTACTCGTATCCAGCCAGGAATGTATTTCTTGGAAAATATACAAAATTTCTACATTACCAGTATTCTAGAAGTTCTTATATATGAATATTCAATGCCTTTTGAAGGGTAATGTTATGTAATCAGAGTTTTTCTAAATAAATCATCCAAAGACTGTACAAAACTTTCTATGATACCAATTATAATTCCCCAAGAGTAGTTACCCAGAGTTGGTGCATTATTACATAACATTGGCATGATCACAAGACGTCTATTCTCTAAAGACTGATTAGTTTAGTACCCTTGAAGTACAAGATACATACATAAGTTTTACATTACCTCATGAAATAGAAAAACAAAAATAGTATTCCCCCTTTGAACTCACTCATATACCTAAGCCTATTCCTACAGGTTAATCATAATTTGCCTCTTCACATCCGGGGAAATATAAAACATATAAAGGGGTGAGATAAGATACTCAGTAAGGATAACAATATAGGAGAATCTATTATAAATAAGACTAAACATGTAAGGAAATGTATAAGACTAAAACACAAGCCTTTTAAACATAATATTCCCCATAATATGGAAAATAAAAATCAAATAATTACATTTACATACTAACATGGATATTCAACTAGTCAAATAATAACATGTAATATCAATAGCCAATTTCATAATGATTGAATGCATAATGTCGGACATAATAACCTCATAGTCAAGGCCTCATGACAAGAATACATATAAGATTTTGTCAAGGCCTTGTGCCATGACACCAGATTGTCTCATTAGGCCTACCGATGCATCATGGAGTTGTAGTGTGCTCCACCCATCACATACTAAGTCCAATGCATTCTCATGTGAAATGGGTGAAACATAACATAAACATTCTTATTAAAACTAGCATACCAAATGTTAATAATTTATCCATAGACCATGAATGGTATAAAAATAACACATCCATAGTCAAACATACAAAAAAAACCATCAATAAAATATAAAAGATTTGTATCGTAATACATCAAACTCAATCATGTGTAAAATCCGTCAAAGGATGTTGAAATATATGAAATGAAAACTATTTGAAAGAAATATCACTTTTTATTTTGAAATCATTAAAAAGTAACATAATTATACGATAAAAAATTTATTTTGAAAATATTCTTATAAGATTGTAAGGGATGCTTTTAAGGTTTAATAATGGTATAAAAAATCCAGAACATTCATATAATATAAAAAAACATTCTTACCTTAATTTTTCAAAATGTTAATAAAGTACCCCATTTGGAAAATGATATAAATATTCCTTTCAAAATTTTTTATAAAAATTCAGTCTAGTGTATAAATGAATTTAGCCGATATTATATGAAATAGTAAAAATTCATTGAAATACATTTTTAAGAAACACAGACGTGGATAATAAATAGGTCTTGATAGATATTCATGTATTAAAACCTCATATAATGAAGAGATTATTAAATTAACCCTTAGATTGTACATTAAATTATTGAGGGTGCATTAAAATCATGTATAATAGTTAAATAATTGATAAGGAATTATACAAGTACCACATACATAAATATGATATCACATACGATCTTCTAATATTGCTTTGTTAATAATATTTTAGTTGTATCATTGTTTCGGTTGTTAACTGATTTGTTTTCCCTTATATGTTTAGTTACGTAAGTCATGTTTGGTATGGATAGGATGTATTTGATTCATATCCAGAATTATATTATGTTATTAATCATTATTTGTATTCATTAAATGAAAATTATTCTTGAACGATTATGATGATGAATGAGTCTCATCGGGTTCTGGGAGACGTTAATCCGTACGTACGAAGGAGTGACAATACCATTCTATTCATTGTGAAAATATATGTAATTGGATGGTATATAACATATAAAAAATTTACATGTTATATTTATTATTTACATAAATTATACTCATTATTATACCTATCCAAATAATGATTTGTTGAATAACAAACTACACCATGACGTGGAGACCGTAAGCTGTACATACGCATGTATGGTGACTTAATCATTCCTAGGATGGATAGAATAATGAATATGGTTGTAACATATTTATAATAAAATCACAGTTTTTATAATGTACTAGTGTATTTATTTTGTTTTGGATTCAACAAATAAAGAGGAAGTGGAAGATGAAAATAACTTTGAAAGAGGTGAGAAATTATTACCTCTTCTTCGGGTGCTTCCTTAGGATTAATTTAGTGTTGCTGGGAGGATATATGGGTAGGTTTTGGCCGAGCCAAATGTATTTTTAGGTGTTATTTTGAGAGAAGGGTGTGTTCCCTTTTATGAGAGAGGTGATGTTCACTTTAGGAAAAGCTTAAAATCTTAATTAATTATACAATAATATTCTCTTTAAAGTTTCTTCAAAAGAATTTATATTGATTCTAAGGTGGTTTTGGGTCTAAAAACTCTGTTAAAAAGGTTTTATATAGGTTTAAGTCACCATATTAACCCTATCATTTAAATTTAACTCATAGTTAAATAGTTTATCTTTTTCCATGTATTCTTGCATTAATATAATAAATGGTTAACAAACATAATATAAAAAGACAAGAGAACCTCAAGTGGTTAATTATTGATATATATAACAATATCTATGTTTTTTGGATGAACCATAGATTTTTAGGAATAAAAATATCAATTAATAATATAGTATTTGATTGAGAAAATCATTTATGTCAATTTTGGCACTATTTGGTATTTTAATTTTCCGAAAGTCATAAAAACTTTATCAAAAAAAACTTATTTAATAAATCCTAACATGCAATATTAACCTATAAAATTCTAGTAATACATAAAAAGTCTCAATTTACAATTATATTATTATTTATATTAACAATTATTTTAATATTTCAATAATAAGGTAATTACTGCATCATCATTCTGTCATAAATACATTTAATTATTTAATGTCTAAAAATTATAAATAAAACATAATTATTTAGGAAATATTTTTATCTTTGTAATGAATATTTATAGTAGAATTTATCATATGTATAACCCTATATTGAAAATGTTTTAGTTATTAAAATTTGAATTTAACACTTTTAACATTTCAATAAATAAAATAATAATGAATGTCCCTATCTAATCCAAGCGAAACAAATGGATCATATTTTAATCCTAAGGTTTATTTTGGTCAAAATACACTTATTCAATAGAATTATAATATGGGTTAGGGTAATGATAATATCATTTTTACATTTAATTACCATATTTACTTTTAACTCTGGTAAATAAAATTCAAAAGTTACTATTCACCAAAAATTATTTTCATCTTATTCAACAACATTTTACTTAATAATGTTAACCGTGTATCTTAGATTTTTGGAATTTAATTCACAGAAGAAGTAATGTTACATTTTATGCAAATTTGCTGACGTTCCCAGAAGGTGGGTAAAAGACGTTAAAAATTTAAATAAAATTTTATACATCTAATTAATTTATAAAATGACTCCAATGAATTACAGCAATCATATATTGGTATTTTGTATCTATTTTGACCTAAAATATTTTTTAATAAAATTAATGATTATTTAAATAAAATTAATGTTTTAAACAATAACACAATGTTTTTCACTATTCATCAAAAAATGAATGTTTTGAGAAAATTACCAAAAAATCTCCCGATGAAAATTTGGGTATTCCAAATCCAAAAATGAAGGCCATTATAAAAAATAAAATTTATACTTTTTTAAAAAGTGGGTATTAAAATTCATAACGGCTAGTTTGATTCGTCGTGGTCTGTTAGAACTCGAAGTTTCATATAACACTAGCTATTGCATTATTCAAAGAGAAGCGTACCATGGAAGAATTGGGTGTAACAACATGTACATGCCTTAACCTATAGTGGAAAAGGTTTAATAACCAATACCGATGAATCAAATAAGTTTGTGGGATTCATTGTAATTTAGATCAATATAGTGATAAATTATTCTTCATGAAAATTAACTGATCATGATAAAACTAACCCTACTCATGATTTATGTTTATATTTTTTAATTTTTATATTTAATATTTAGAGAAAACTTCAAAATAGAATATTGGTTGATTTATATACTGATCATAAAATTTTAAAAAATTGAATATATAATGAATTGAATATGGTCCATATAAGATAGTTAAGACATGTTAATTATTTTGAATACTTAATTCATTACTACCATGGGAAAGAGAAATTTGTCGATGATGATCTAGGTCAAAAGCATATTGCTATCTTCTGTATGATGAGGATCTGAAAATATAAAATACTTATATATCTAAAAAGAGTGGCTATTGAAATCGTAAATGATTCGGAGAAATATTTTCTTTCTCAGACGAGTGATTGACCATCAATCCATATAATGATTAAGGACGAACAAATTGAATATGTGTTACTACATTAGAGTCAAGATAAATATTCATGAGATTGAAATTAATTGTGATGGAATGATAGGGTTCGTAAAACGTTTTTGGATTTCACCCATGCCATTTTTGAAGGAGTTGTTCAATGAGACTAATGGTTCATCCATCCCTATTTAAACTCTTATTATGATAATCTATTTTGATATGAAATTATATTTAGGGTGAGAAATGATGATAACTAGTATTTCATATAATATAATAGTTCTTGGTATGCCATCATGTTAAGGATGAGAGAGATATTTCTAAGGGTATATTACAACTAATACCCATAATATAATGGATGTGGGAAAACAACACTATGAATGTTGTTGTCAGACACACCAAAACATATAAAGGATGTAGTTGAATTTATTATAGTCGATAAGCTTACAAATCCATCAAAAAATATTTACTATCATAACTGATTTATCTCATTATTATATTGTTAAAATGTATATTAATTATTCTCTAATGTTTTATGGTGTACCACATTCTTTTATATCTGATCATGATCCATAGTTTACCTCGATTTTAATGTGAATTATATAGTAGGATATAGATGTAGAATTATGATTTAGAATCAATTATCATCATTGGAATCATAGTCATTCAAGGATAAAAATTCAAATCTCCTGGAATATTTTAATGTATTATTCTATAGATTTTAATTCTGGTTGGGATCAATTCCTTAATCTAGTGACGTTTTCATACAAATATATATTTCACTTGATCATTTAGAGGGATTATTAATATGAAATATATATAAAGATGTTTTGAAATTTAATTTGTTGGGATGTTGTTAGAGAAATAACATTATTCAGACTTGAGCTATATAATGAAATGGAATAGAAAGTTACATCCCTTCAACATCACATCATTATCTCTTAGAGTCAACCGAAATGTTATATTGATAATAACTGACAAGATCTAGAATTTGAATATGGTGAGATGGGTTTTAAATGAATATATCATTGGAATAATATTTTATATTTTGAATGAAGGTATAGATTATCCCTATTTATATTTTCTATTTCTATATTCTTTGTCTAGTTGGGATGATATCCTACCACGTAGAACTTCCACCAACCCTCTCACATGTTCAAAAAATTTAATAGTATCTCTCTAGAGAATGTATATACCCTATTATTAACAATTAAATAGCTCAATGTTCATACCACATAATAAGGATATTTCTTATGATAAAAACCCTGATGAAATATTGCATCGTAGGGATAATGTTCAATGGAACCAGCCTACTGACCTGGTTAATGCTCTCTGGAGAAATTAAAAATATGGAGAACCTCCATGGTAAATAGAGGATGAGATAAAATAATGATTTCACCATTTTTTATTTCATAGTGACTGAATTTTAATGGTGAAATTAATTTTATTTATGTATTATGTAACACCGCAATATTTCATTGAAAATTTCTCCAGAAACAAATATATTACTATATTCACAATATCTTGTTTTACAATCAACCTCATATCTAATAGAATATAAATATAGTATGTCTTCATAATATTCCTATTAAATTAGTGGGTATCAATAGGATTAAATAATTTATTAAAATTGTATGATTTATACTTTTGTAAAATAAAGCCTTCGATTGTAAATTGTTTGAAATAAAATAGTGAATTTATTTAAAATTTAAAAAGAGTTTTCTTTTGATAAAATTATTTTTATGATGGAAATTTTTTATCATTATAAATTATATTAATCACTATTACATAATTATTTTGAAGAAATGTACTGATTATATATTCAATACAATTTTGTACCATTAATCTAATATTTTTTATATTATTGAGATATGAAATAATCTTGTTTTATGCTAAAAAAGATAATTTACTAAATAGTTGTTTTCATTTAATTTAATAAATATACATTAAAATTAGTTTTTACAATTGAAATGTTTTCAATTTGATAAAATGTACTTATATATCGAATTCGGTGGATAATGTTTTTCAAATATTCCCATTTTATTTTTAAAATTTATGAAAAGTAATTAGGGTAAAATTAAACACCATGTTAAAGGGTATATCAAGATAATATAGGTTACAACTATGTGTTAATATCACTATTTTTCATTTAAATTCATATATGATGATGGAAATTATAACCTTATCACATTAGGCAGTGTATTTAATTTTTTTAGAGACACTTTTCCAAGCAATAGGACAATATACTATTTAACGAAATTAATTTTAAAACAATTATCCCTTCAAGGTGATCCATTACATAAAAAAGACCACTAATAATCATTAAACACATTTTATATGATTTTATCTTCTCAAAAATAAAATGCTAGGATCTTTATTAGTATATCTAAAGGAGTTCTTTCGATGAAGAGGTAATCTCTATAAATGATCAATTTTTTACTATTTCAATAACTCCTCTATATCTATTGTATTTATAATAAAATAATAACTTCATTATCCTGACTATATATATTTTTTAATTTTGAAATACGAATTTTCCAATCAATTTAAAAACAAATTTGACTTGAATCTATCGCTAATGTGTACATAATACTAACCACCTCTGTTTATCGATATAATTCATTCTCCACATACATATTTAATTAATGGATACAATGATAGGATTTATATTTAACTATGATAATTATGATATAATTATATATATATTATTGGTATATCACATCTACCTTCCTACATTTCAGTCTATTGGTAAATAGTGATTCTTTCATACATATGTTTGAATGGAAGCCTCCACGAAGCTATGTAATTTATTTTTAAATTCTGTTTTCATAGATGGTATTAATGATATAATTATATTATACCAATGAAATATCTGAAAATGATCCATGAAATGTGATTTAATATTTTCCTATATTTCCTTCTATCTTTTGTAAAGGTAAAATATCTATAATGCATAAGTAAGGCATGTCATCCACTTGAGCGATGCAATTTATTTCTTTATAATTAAACTATATTGAATGTATATATATATATTGGATTAATATATTATATAAAAATAATTATTAACTTTTTGGATATGATGAAACCATCATAAATGTATAAGGACCAAAACTAATGAACTGAATCCCATGTGATAAAAAATCTATTATTATAAAGAAATAATGATTTCAATAAGGATATATTGATAAATTGGTGTTGAAATGTTATATATGGATCATAAAATAAATTATAAGTATGTAATTGATATTGGAATATAAATAAAATAAATTTAATTTTATAATAAATTAGGTTGTAGTTTTTTCAAAAGGTTTAGATTACAAGGTATGAGTATAAAGTCTCTAATTTTTCTCCGCGGTACATATGTTATATCATGAACCTATCTCTTTTTTTATGGTTTATATACATACATTTGAAATGTTTTATAATTATTATTCTAAATTTAATGATATTTAGTTTTTCATATGAATTTATTATATCATCGGTATTGTGACTCAAATGTTACTAATGGTGTTAGGGTTTTATGTTATAGTATCAATATTTACAAGGATTGTTTATGAATATGTTTTTTATGATGAACTATTATGATTTACTACTCTTAAAAATATTTTATTTTATTCTACCGAGGTTATTTCATGATAGGACATGATTTCTGTTTCATTATTTGGGAATTAAATACTAATGATGTTTAATGATAATTTTTAATAACATCTATCATTATTTATATCTTCAGTCCAAAAAATCTTTCCCCCCATATACATATATTCAAAAAATGTTTCAAAGAATGTTTTAATTATTTTATAATGAATTTATAATGTAATTAATACCAATGATTTAATTTTTTTTAAAAAAAATTAAATCATATATTCATTTTCCAAATGAGGTACACATTTTCTTATTATAAAAATATGAAAGGTATGTTTTCTTTTAACTTATATAGAATTAATGCAACTTCCCAATGACATGACCCTTAAATTCATAGAAGCATCCTTTAGATGTTTCAAAGGTTGTTTTCAAATAAATCATTTTATATATTATCTTTTACATAATTTAAGTTTATTGAAGTCATTTCAATGTGAGAAACATATTATACCTCAAAAAATACAATGTTATCATTAAATTATATTGAAACTATGTTAAATCATTTAATGTTATAAATAAATTATATGGGATATGATCCCTTAAAATAAATTTTATTCTTTCATTGGATTGGTTTTGATTATGGTGATAATATTTTTATAAAACCCTTTCCATTTCCACTGGTTATGCTATGATGAATTAATGAAATGTTCAAAAAACACATATCATTTATATTGATTATATTTAGATGAATTTTTTATGAATCCTTTTTCAGTTCAAGTGTTTTGATATAATAATTTTTTATGATCTTATGTCACATTTCTTTATGATATTTATTATGTGATTTGTTATGCCAGAATTTTATATCTCTTAAATTCATTTGGTATATATTGACATATATGAGATAAAATTGTCAGGAATTGGTAGTGAACCTAGTTCACTAAGGGAATCTATAAACTATGATACTATTTAGATTAATCTATTGAAAATATAATTGTTTGTTGGTGAACCCAATCAACTATGGTATTCTTAGTGGTAATGTTTGACAATTAAGAAATTGATTTATGATAAATATGTTTTCTAAAAATAATATTTTTTTATGCATATGATATTCTTTCAAACCACATGTTATTTGATTTCGTTATGATTAATGTCTAATAAACTACAAAAACTTATGAAATGAATCATGATTATAATCAATAATATTAATGGTGTTATTTTCCAATTTCTCCTCATGTTCTCATACCCCTATGTAAATGGTATAATCATGTGATTTTTGATGGCTCCATTATTTTACCTTGTTGTGAATATAAGGTCAGTCATACTAGTGTTTTATTCTTCCGTATGCTGTGACGAAAAGAACGATGTATGATTTATGTTATAAGGGTTTCAGTTATGAATATTTTAGTGGGATAAGATGTAGTAAAATTATGAAGCAGTTCATTGTGTATCCATATTTCCAAAAATACGAGCCTATATTATTTTATCATAGATCATTATGTTACATATTTTGTAATCATCTAATTAGAGGAATATCTATGTATTAAAATTATTAGTTGAAATAACTAAACAATTAAAAAGTTGTAAATATGAGAGGATTGGATTTTCCTTTTATAAATTAATGAAGGACACACATTTAATAACATAAATATTTAATGTTAATATATATAATAACCATGTCATGTGGAACCAAGGCTTCCCAAAAAAGGAGATAAGATTTTATAGGGAATAAATAAACACAACTAAAATTATTAAATTTGTTTGGGAAATATATTTAGTATTATTTCCTAGTAAAACCACATTAAACAAATTTTAACCATAATAGTGATAACAAAACATTCAACCACATAATTATATGACCAAAATTAAGGGGTTACATCTAAATAAAAGCTACATCATTATTTAAAAATTCTAAAATTTTAATAGATTCAATTTTTATTGGTGGTTGTAATTTATCTTAAAATAAGAAAAAATCATGAATGAAAGAATTTTTTTAGTAAAATAAATGATTTAATCATAAAAATTATTTTAAAAATAAATAAAGGAAAAAAGTTGATTTTTAGGAATTTGTTTTGTGAAATTATATTAAATTAAGTTTTATTTATTTTTAACTCAATATAAAACCAATTTTAGCCTTCCAACCATAATATTAAATTCAATAACATGTATTTTTAATTTTCAATTTGATTAAAATATAGTGTATCCTAAAAAAGCCTTTTTAAAGTCTAATATTAAAAAATGGTTTAAATTAGATTATTTAATATATATACATATACTGTGTTGAGAAAATGGTGTAGTTTTTTATGTCATTCATATCTATTAACCATAAAATAAAATTGATAATATTTGAAATATTAGTATTTTAACTATTCACCAAAAAATCAAATATGATATACTTTTTTAAAAAATATTCCCTAAAAAATAAATATAATATTTTGAATAAAAAAATGATATCCATTTTCTAATATAAAATCTGAAAAATATGTTGAAATTTATTATAATGATAGTGATCGAAATTCTATAAAATCAAAATTTGATGAATAAAATGTCATTAAAAAAACTTATTAATTTGCTATTATAAATTAATCAATGCATTTACATTATATAAAACTGTTATACATAATTATCATAGTATTGTTATGCCTATTCATATTTCAATGTTAAATGTATAGGTTATAACTATAATATTTAAAAAATAAAATCAAAATAGTATATATTAGTGTTCATGTAATTCTCTATGTAGCATGTCAGTAAAGCTATTGGTAATTTAAAATATACAAAAAGTGAAATTTTTCATAAAGTATAACATAATTTTTTTGTAATCAATTATAATATTTTTCCATTGAAATTTGGTCACTCTGATACAAATACTGAGGATACCTCTGCCTTATTGCAACATAATATTCCCTTATAAAATCATCAAATTTATGGTTCCATATCCAAAAATTTACTACGTGTATGGTATAGTTTACCAAAGATTTCATTTTTTTACCAAGAATATCCAATTTTTATTCCTCATAAGATAGATCTATCTCCAAATATGTAACCACATTGTTTTGTATTATGATTTAATAGGTATGTACTTCCTTAGGAGAGATACATGGAACACATCGTAATCAAGAGTGAAATTTAGTGGATACACCAAGAGATAAGGAGTCATCTTAATGGAAATAAGAACTGTGTAGGGATCAATATATATATATATGGGGTTCAAAAATATTTTCTTTCAAAATATCATAAAATTCTTTCAATGATATATTCAAATGAATGCCAAATCATAAACATTGATCTTTAGAACTCATCAACTATTATTAGAATAATTAAACCATCAATAATGATGTGACTAGATATGCAACTAAACGAATCTAACCTTATCATCAATTCATTAATCTATATCACATTCTAATATTATTATTTCACCAATTTTACCCCAATACAATAAATTTTTGAACCTCCTTCCATTATTATATTTTTACAGAAAAATCAGATTAATTGAGTGAATGTTATTTTTTAATGTAATTTATTCTATAGATGGGATTCCCACAAAAACAAATTTTAAACCAATATAAAATACACACAATATCTCTTAGAGGGTCTGAATGTCCCTTACATAATGTAATTTGTTTTTAGTATGATATTTATTGATAATGTTCAACTATACATTCACTTATTGTTAAATTCATCTCCTAAACATTATGGTAAATCTCATTTCTTTATCAGATACAATATAATATTTAACTCCATGAATTATTACCTATTACATAATATATATCCTATAAATATTATCTAGAGATAAATTTTCAATAATTAATATTAAATGGGAAAATTTTATTATGTTGATCGACTACAACCCAATTAACATTGTACCCAATATATATTTTTTGGTGTCTGATTAAAAAATTCATCGTAATGTTTTCCCATTATTATTTTAGTATGGAAAATGGTAGTAACATCCCATTATATATTTATCTCTATAATTAAATTCCTGTAATACTTTAAATAAATAAATATATATATATATATAAATTGGAATATCAATTGTCATGTTGTTCTACTAGAAATATTGATTTATATCTCTATACATTATCTTAATTCATGGATGAATTGAGAATGAAAATTATTAACATTATCAAATATTATCATATTCATGAATATAATTGATGGGACACATTCAATGTTCTTGAAACATAATATTCTATCATAATTGTTATTGTAATCAATATAATTTATGATCATATTTTATAGTCCCCCATCTTTATTCAAAGTCCCTTTAATAATTACATGTATAGATTGTTGAACATTCAAATATGAAAAAAATGATTTTCCCATTCTTTGTGATTTCTAGATCTATATTATATAAAAAAATTGAATAATATTCAATCCACTTCCAAGAAAATCTATACTGGGATTTTCAACTCCGATTATCAGGCACTCTGTTCAACATCCCTGGGTGATAATTTGTTGTGCAGTCATGATCACTAATCTACACCAACCATATTGTTTTGTGGATATTAACCTTTTTCAATGTGAATATGTACACAAATATTTTATGATAAATATACTTCACACCAATCACACTAAATATAACGCCTCTATATTTTTATTGAATAAAAATGAATTCCATATCTAAATCATGTGGTAGGTAATTTTTATTATGTTTTTTTCAGTTGGATTAAGGAAAAATCAATTTCCATATCAATATTAATTAGTTAGAATCATATTTCCTTATTATATTCAGAGTTATATAACAAAATACCTTCATCATTTGAGGGTATTGTAAGAAAATTTGTACTAACCAACCATCATTTAATCTATTTTAAATTTATTTTCCTTTAATTTTTCCAAAGGATCATAACTCTGTTTTCATTAAAAATGGGACTTGATTAGGTTACTATGAGAAATACCTTATGAATTTCTGTTAGAATCCATCTAAAATAATAAAAATAAGAATATCTATCACTATGTTTTGTCCTGGACAATGATCAATCACATAAATCACTGAATAATCTACCAATATACCCTCACATGAAATTATACGTCCAAATAATATATCATTATTAATCTATAATTCATAATTATTGAATTTATAATACATTTTATCATTAATTAGGGTCTTTAATAAAAATATCAAATGATCTTCATGATCGTTCTTTATCTTTGAATACATTAGAATATAATTTATAAAGACTACCATAATTTTCTCAATGTATTATCTAAAGAATTTACACTCTATATACCCAAATATATTGGGTGAATTGATACGTCAAAAAGTAATGTATAAAAATAAAAAATGACCATAAAATATTTCTAGGTTTTCTACATTATATCCTCTACTATAAACCAAAAATAAATATATATTGAATGTCTTTAAATCATTGAATTGTATTTAACATCAATTAATTGATAAATTTATCATTGATAGGTGTGTAGGATTATTTATCTTGATAGTGATATCATTAAGATCCACATAATATATTGAAGGAAACATTTACCCAAATTTCTTATTAATAAATTTAACAGGTGTACCACATGGTGACACACTTGTGTGTATGAATCAATCATCAATATTCTCATGGAATATATTTTTCAATTTCATCAACACAATTGGGGTAATACTATATATATTCTTTGAAATAGGTGAACAACCATGTTTGAGTTCTATTGAAATCCCAACATCATGATTTAGGGGAATACTATGAAATTCATCATGAAGTACATCTGAATAATCTAGAAAAATTGTGATATCCTGGATGATAAGTTTCTCCCCCACCATTTGAGGTAAATATCTCTTATGGATATAAAGTAAGACCCCTACCATAAAATAAACTTATATTATAATTTCATATTTATCCATGCACTAAATGATTAACATAATTTGGTTTATAATATTAATAGCAACTTTCCTTCCACATGTATTTATATTGGATATATATAGAGAGTGTTAATCCATTCCAAAAATATCATCACCTTTAACTAGAGGGGGAATCACAAGATTTTTAGGAATAACATTCCCACAAACTTGTATCATAGAACTAATATATATCTGAGATGAAATCATTGTACATAATGAAATTTTTTTCTTCTAACTCATCATCCAATAATGGAATACATGAATGAATATACCCTGATAATTTTAATGATAAAAGTAATTAATATGAAAAATCTCAAATATGATATTTCAATATTTTTTTTATTCCAATCACCACCTATACATTATAATTATATCCATTTCCCTTACAAATGAAGTATATTTAGCAAGATCATAAAACATTAATAATCTTTGTAAACTAACAAATGATCATAAAAATAATTCTTTTAATTTCCTAAATAATAAAACCTTTTTCATCTACATGAATCCTTCGTGATATCCAATGATAGTAATGGTAGTACTATTTATAAATATTTTATAATAGTTTATATACCAAATACTAATTTACACATGCATATCCTGTTGGATTGTCTATATAGGTGTGTAATCTTAGGACCACTCATCATGACCCATTGATGATCTAGTTAAAAATCAAGCCACCACATTCAGATTTATTCTATTTTTCTATTCCAAAACTACTCCCACATTGTAGTATCAAGACATTGATATATTTTCAATGAAAATTAAATAATCCATACATATCCAAAACATTTATAACATTAACACACATGTAGTCTTATCCTTAATGTTTTCATGGTTTTTTCAATTCATACTATCCAAAATTAAATACACCTTCTCTAATACACATTATGGTGATCCCAAAACAGAACACATAAATATTACATCATATTAGAAGAATATTCAGTACATTTAAATATTAAATAATCCATATATATGAAAATTTTTAGTGTAATTGGATATAAGATATATATTCATTTATTTTATGAATGATCCCTAAAATATCAACTAATGTAATTCTATCATGGTATCCTTTTATAAAAAGCATACTTCAGTCCTCTCTTTATTACTAGGGGATATGAAACAAAATGTGTTTTAGACCAGAAGATCAATAAGGGTAAACATATGATATCCCCATCATTGTTAATTTGTGTTCATAAGGATAATGGTATGAGAAAATTATCAGAACATAAAAAAGTCCAATATAATGTGGAAATTATATTTAATCCTAAATACTGTAATTTGTATTTGACATAGATTATTCAAAAGTGATAAGTGTGTGGAATCGTTAATAATAAATCATGATCAATGAGAACATATCATAAGAAAAAGACTAATGTTTTTGGAATACACATATTCATTGAAAATGATTTACATAGTCAAGGATCATTTCCATAGATATCACTGTGGATTAGGTTCACCCATAATTATATAATTTCCTAATACAAGGTTTACTGCTTGGAAAATCATACTGGACATAGTCCCTTACAGAAATAGATTCACTCTACATTCCTATTTCAATGGACCCAATTATCTCAAAATTATGGAACATTTTTTTTATTTTAATCATTTGATTTATCTTTGTAAATGTGACGTTCATATTAATTAATGTTTCAGGAGAATATGGGTCTTGTATGGTACCCAGAGATTAGAAAACTGGATAAACAATGTGGGTCATATAGTTAGCACATGGTTAGTAATAACCATTTGACATAACCATACGGTGAACTTGTGCATAGCTGGAGACCATGTGGTTTATATGAAACTGTGTGTACCATGATGAATGACTATAAAAAATGTCTCAGACATGAGACAAAGGATTTTATCAAGGTCTTTGCATAGTTTGAAAAACAATGATGAAAACCTATGAAAGATGGTTTCATAGAATTTGGAGGAAGAACATTGCATTCATGGATTGTCCAACGATGCATCAATATCATGTGAGCATGTCATTTTGGTAAATTTTACATATAATCCCTAAATGAACAGAAAACCTCACCAACTCATATCCATTCACATTTCCAACAGACTCCCTTTGTCTTCATCTCCCCAGAAGAGCCCATTCTCTACATCTAGGATCGTTGATAACTCTATGATATATACTCTATATAGAACAATATTGGAGGTGTTGGATCCACATTGTTCTGATCATTAATCCTTTAACTTTCAATCATAGTTTATCTTCTCTAATATTGTGATATATTGGTGAGATCTTATTTTACTTATTGTCAGGGAATTTTTATATTACATTGATTTCAACAATTACTATTTGAATAAAGGGTTGTTTCTAAAAGGGTGGTCATCTATGGACCTATTTTAGGCAGAAAAATAATGGTTCATTGTAGTTTATGTATTTTTGTTATCATATTTATGTGTGCCACATGCCATAAATTGTTATGTAATTATCTATATTGTGTTCATGTTTTTAATTAACTGATACCTTCGTAGATGCTCTTTTGGACCCATGTCTAATGATTAAAGGATGTCAACCTTGTTGAATACCACCCCATTGGGTGTGATTATATAATTTCCCCCCATGTTTATAAATATCTATATTACCATGCATCTTATAAGTGTTTGACTAGATATGAAAAGTGTAATTTCTTTATTTATATAAATTTTTAGTGGAATTAAGTAAATTCTAAGTGTTTTGTTTGTAATAAATTTATTATAAATTTAATATTTATTGAAAATCATAATTAAATTTAATGACGTGGGTGGTACTAATACTGCACAGGTTATATAAATTTTAATTTGAATTTTTAATAGGGTTCCATATTTGATTTTTCAAAATGGGTTTAAACACATTATTGGCCATTCCTAATAATATAATTATAATTATAATTATAATTTTTATTCCATTATGATTTACTGTTGAAAAATATATAAAGTAACTTTTGATAAGGAAATTTCGCACACCCTTATGTTGTGTTCTGGAAATAAATTCTGACACTGTGATACTCTTATTTAGACAATGGACAAGATTCTATACATATACATTCTTTGGATGCTGGGAAAAGATGATTGACCCCACCATCTCGAGTGGAAACCATGAATTATGATATTCATCTGAGATTATGTTTTTTTCCTTTACAAGAGCCATTTTCTTGTTAGAGTAGTTATGGACACCGGTGTTACGCCCCTTCTCATATTAGCCCCTGGTATTCATGTAAATGGATCTAAACATCCTCATTTATTATGTGAATATAGGATTATTAATTATATATATTGATATATATATATATATATATATGATTACAATATATATACAGTTACTGATTATACTCCATCCATCCTATGAAAAAGCAGGTAGAGTTGGCCATGTTTCCTATAATAAGCTAAGCCGACTGGTAATTATTTATTCAACATTTTTTATTATGCATTGTACAAGCATACTACTATGTTTTGTACCCTGGATGGATTATTTATAAGAACCATTGGTGGTGGCCTATTGATTTTAACACAAACCCAATGTTATATTCTATTTGTACATGTGTATCCCTCATGTCTGCATTTTTGGATAAGGGAAATATCTCAACCACAGGTATTTGATATTATTTACATATAACATGGATCATTGGAGAAGAGGACATGACATATGATCATAATTCTAGTGGATCAATATTTTGGAGTTTTTTATTTTTGTTTAGAATGTTGTATATGTGTGTCTCTTGTATCAATTGCTTCATTTTTTATATATCAATATGTCTTGACATCATTTAATTTGAATTAGCCTATGGATTTTAGTATTAATTACTATTTCATTATTGTTTAGGATTCATTAGTAAATTATAACTTTTTTCCATTGTTCCTTATGTATCATTATGATTCCACTATTTTATTTTTATTTAATATATCCACCATGGCACACTGATATGAGGTTAAAGTCTACCCACAATACCATCATAGACACTCTTTAGTAGTCAATAGTACCTAGAACATGAGGAGGTACACATGAGGTTATATAACCCATTAGCTCAGGGCATTAGTTGAAATGGATCCCAGGATGGGACATTACAATGCTATATTAAATAATATTTTTTAACTTTCTATATATATTTTTGTATTAGATGATAGACAAGGATGTTATGAAATTTTGTAATGTTGTTGTTCATGTGAGTAGCAAACCTATCTACAGGGGAATACAAATTTACTTGGGGTTGGTTATTAATGTTATTGGATCACACATGTTATAGATTATACAATTTCATTTTTGGATGAAACACATGCCTCATGATATTTTTGTGTGTGTTATTGATATATAATTCATTCAATTTCATTTTATGACAAGAAGATATCATCTCATGCGTCATTATAGGCACATTAAGATGAATATCCCATTCATTTTCCATGTTACGTCTACATTATTTGTGAAATTCTCCAGTACATATAAATTAGATCCTTGATTATTATACAATAAATGTGGATAAAAATTACTATAGGGTTAATATAATTGTTTTAAAAAAATATTCTAAACCAATATAAATGTTGTATTCCCTTATAGATTGTTGATGACACTATAATTTTCCAATTATTACATTTGTGGGTTTTCGGCCTACTGGTTCCATGGACTGCAACAACATTATTTAATTGGGTTACTTGAAGGCTAAAGGTGATTTATGGAGCACACACTTACTTAAATCGTTAAGTGGAAGAATGTAATCAAAACATCATTTATCACCAATTATATACTAATACAATGTTTAAAGGTCATCATATTGATAATTGATTGTAAAAATGAAAATTTTAAGTATTATGGATTTTATAAGTTTAGAAAAGAGAATATATTACTTAAACATGACACACAAAAACAAACAAATAGAAACCCATAAACAAAAACACACACCCACATGTGTGTGCATTAAAGAAAAAGTTCACAATCAACAATCAAAATTAAAATGAATATTTAAACTCTAAATGATATTCAACTTGTAATTTTATGGGTTTTCCTTTATACCTTGTTATTGAAACTCTATATATCAGAACCCATACAATGTTATATGAGACATAGACCAGAACCCCAGGTTAGAAGTGGGTAGTTTTGGGTGCCTCTTAAGTTACTTATAGCATGTAATGGACCATTATTTTTCAAATAGACTTGGATTTTGGATTACGTTTAGTGGTGTGATCTTTTATAAAATAATGTTGTGTTCATATCCATTTATCTATCAGAAATATTTTGAATGATTAGTTAATTTTTAGTTGTTCATTTTTAATTGTAGGATCGTGCTATGAATACAACAACAAAGTCACAAGCTAGGAAGTAGGTGACAACTATGATCTAGAGGTGGCAGGACTTGAGCCACTAGTGATACCTCATACCATACCACCTATGGGACTGCCTTATATTATTTATATAGATATTGAATCCAATTTTTGAGAGGGATTTGATCATATAATTTATTCTATTAAAGGGTTTTCTAAACCTTTCTACACTATGGTAGAGTTGTCTCCGGAGTTCCAACAAAAGTATCCTCCCTAAATTTTAGTGGATAGGGGACCAAATCACATAGATTCCAAGAATGAGAATATTATCTCTATCATAGAGAATTTTTAGATTCATATATATTATAACTTCAAGGTCATTGTATTTATTCTACATATTTTTATTTTGGTAGCTGCAATCAGACACCTCATACTAATAGATTCCTTATATGTCACATGTGCGTGAATTTGGGACACACACAACCCTAGTGAGTTCTAGATCTAGTAGAATGTAGAGGCTCATAAATGATTTTGAAATTATAAAAATTATGAAATAATTTTAATACATCCATAGAGGGATTGGATCTACACCTACCCCATATTATGGAGTGGAACTGGTAGTATCCCTCCAAGAATGTAGCCAGAACTACATCGACTGCTCATAAAAATGTAGCGGTAATGGAAGATGGACATAGAATGTGTCATTGTAGTCATAGAAGATTGGTATTGAATAGGTAATTCATTCAATTACTAAGAGACATATAACTAGATAGTTACATGAAATTAACCCAATTTTGGAGGATTATATCATCAGACATTATAGTATTTATGGTGATGTTATACTAGCCTCTAACATTTTTTATTTATTTAACACAAGGAGGTAAAATTATTTTATATAGAGGAAATATTATATAATTTGGGAACCAATATATAATTTTACTATTGTATGATAAATCTAAATTCCTTATTATGTATTAGATCTAAGAGTGTTTACTAATTTAAGGATTTTCCTTGCGAGATAGTATGATATCTCCTCACAAGGAATCATTTTCTCTTTAACATGATAGTGTTGGACCTAATTATGTGGAATACGTTTTTCATTCTATATAAAGTGCATATTTTATTTTCATGGTGATGTTTAAATCACCCGAGGATGGTAGAAATATCCATAAGGAATAATATGATTTTAATGTGCCTGGAACTGTACTTTAGCATCAAGGTTTATTCAGTATGAATTATCAAATCACCAGTCTCTTATTGGATGGTCAAGGGATATGATCTTTTATTTTTCATCATTTGGTGAATCATTTCAAGGACATATTTTCTAATCAATTTTCCTAGAAAACTATGTTGAGAGATGTATAATTAACTATTGATCTAGGGATGGGAGTGGAAATAATGAATATTCCTACTTATATGATGGAATCAACAGATATTCTTGATGTTCAGAAGTTCTAATACATAGTGTATAATGGTTTTATACACCCCACCACTTCTCCATTTGGTCAAACTCTCCTTTATTCACAATTGAGGGATGATACCCTCATGAATTTCATGTATTACTGATGATTGATGTATATTATATTAGTGAACTGGTATCCACTTTCTCAAATAGATGACCTATATGATAATATCTATGGTGATATGGTTTTCCCAATGATTTATTTCATGTTTTTCTATCATTAGTTTCATGTAAGGTCTTTAGAAGTACATTTCACAACATTATAGAGTCAGTATGGACTTCTCAAGAACATGATAATGTTATCCGGTCTCCTGAATGAAGTTGAAATCTTTAGGGCTTAGATGAATTGTGTTTTCGACCAGTACACAAATTCAATAAATATAGACCTTGTGTTGAATATCTTAGTGTACTCTCCCTCTTCATACAACCATGATAACTATATTGTGTTCATGATGACTATAAAGAGAGAGAACTATATTTATGATATACTCACCAAATTCACCCTTTTTATTGTTAATTTTCATGTCCTTAGCTCTATCATCTTAGATTAATGAGCATCATTATAACCAACAAATGTGAGAGAAGTAGTTTTATGAAGATATCCCATGATCGTATTTTATATATGATGTATTTTTAGGGATAGTTGGATATTATAGACTCTTTATTATGAATTTATAATTCCTAGGAGAACTTATTTCAGGTTTTACTAAAAGTGGTTTTAAATAATTTTTTTATTGACTTAGGGTGTATCCTTTGTGGAGTTGAAGGGAAGATTGACCACAATGTTTATCCAGATTTGAGAAGATCCATGAATGACATACATAGTTTAATAAGATGCTTTGGGTTTCAAGCTAGGGGTAGTTATAATGTAGTACAATTGATTCATAGTGTACATGACCTATTAATTGAGGTATAAATTGTATAAATATCTAATCATGACCTTGTGCCGAATGCAGCTCTTCATAAATTATGATATTAGAGGAACTATTTTATTTGGTAGAATTTTTTGGTTTTCACAGACTAAAATTGTCTCAATTATATATTTATGTATTTTGATATGAATCTCATGAAGTGTAGCTTAGTTTATCATATGTAATCATTTAATTTTGAGAATTTCTATATACTTGTAGAAAGTAATGTTTTAACTAATGTTATGATATACCGAAATCCTACACATTAGGTTCAGGAGTCCCGCGGTGACTAGTTACTCATGGGTTTCTTTTCATGATTGCATGTTTATATTCTAGAGGATAATGGAAAGACTATCCCTTTTGCATTATCAGTAACATCAACCCTCATAGAATGGATGATAAATTGGAAAAAACTATATTCTGAGGCCATTTTCCTAAGGGAGAGTATATCATATTACGATTCATCTTCTGCTTGAACTAGTGATGAGGATGAGACTTTATGCAATCATAGGAATCTATGTGTATAAAACTAATCCAATGATAATTTTATATTTAAATTACATTCCACATTTTGTATAATACATCCCTATTTCAGAAGTATATTTTGAGATATATATCACCAGTTTTGGTGGCCTGATATGAAATATGATATTTTTGGGTTTATCACTCAGTGTTGCACTAATTAGTAGGTTAATGTGGAACATCCATAACTATCTAGAAATTCAGATCCATTATCCATTTTATTGATGAAATGGGATGATGTATCTCTGGAAATCATGAGAGGTTTACCAGGATCTTCTCAGTAGATTGTCTAAGGAGTTTATACTTGAAGGATGTCGTACTTATTCATAGAGATCCTCATTATATCATAATTGAATGAGATTTTTTCTTCATGTCCTAGTTCTAAAAAGGGATGTAGAATTTGTTGGGTAAATAGTTTTATCTAAAAATGTTTTATTACCTTATAATGGATAGCCAAGTATAGAATACAATACAAATTTTATAGATATTTTTTGAGAATATTTTCTAGACTATGAGGTTTCATTGGAGAAATAAACTCATTCATCAATTTCTTTATAATAACACAGTTCAGGCTACTACCATGATTTCTACATAGGATAACTTGTATGGCAGGCCTTTATGATCACCTCTGTGATGGTTATAGGCATGGTAGGAAACTTATCTTTGACCACATCTAACATAGTAGACATCAGAGATGGTTTTACTTACCAGGATTTGTATATTGATAGATCAATGTAGCCAATAGTACAATTTAGGTTCACCAAGAATATTTATTGATTTTGAGGTTAGGGGTCATTTTTTATTTTGGGTTTTGATTAGGCTAGACCATCGAAAAATAGAGAGGTAGGGTAATCTATAAGGCCCCAGCCTTAAACCTTACTTAATATTGAATTAAATGAATATTTCACATTGATGATCTCTTCAGGTTTAGAGTTTTAGAGAATTAGGTCAAAACTATTACACCTCAAAAGATTACAATTTAGACACTTCTACTAAGTTTCCATAAAATAAAAACTCTTTAAAAGAAACATGTCTAGTTCCATGTTTTAGATAGCATGAATTTCCCTTGATCCCATCGTTGACCCTATTCCACATTAAGTCCTGTGAAAAAAATTTCAAAAAAAACTTGGGGTGAGCATAAAAACCTCAGCAAGGGATACACAAAGAATGAAAACTGTTAGTTTTCAAAGAAACAAGTAAACCATGTATACTTTATCAAAGTAATACCATTCACCTTTAGGAAGTGGTAGAAACTATTCTGTGAATAAAATATCATTACTTACCCTTTTGTAACCAAAAGATTACCATAAAACCCATATAAAGAACACATAACATATAAAGGTAACTTGGGACATAAACATACTTAAATGGAATAACCATACGATCGACTTCCACACATACTTAATGGAATAGCCATACGACCGACTTCCATACCCAATGCATTAGAGGTTATAACGTAACCACCCGTCCTGGTATTTCTGAAACCACCCATCATATGGTTTATCATGTAACCACCCATAAAATGTCCAACTACCATCATTACACATAAAATATTGAAAATATAAACATTTCAATAACAAAATTTCATTTGCAATCACAATAAGTAATTCCAAGATATTGAATTAAGCAATCCATTTTCAAAAACCATTTAAAAGAGATTTTTGAATCAAAGTGTCCCATACCAATTTGAAGATTTTAATGGAATTATAATTTTATAAAATTAATTTCCATATAAATAAATACTTTAAATCATTTTGAAAACATGGACATTAAAGATAAATATTTAGAATAATGAATCTTTAAAACATTTAAAACGATATTTTTGTTAAAGAGTTTTTAACAAAATGAGAGACTCTTGAAGACAAATAATTGCATAATAACATGTAATCCGAGCTTCATAATATCATGAGAATAAAGTTATTCATGATATCATATGTCAAAGGACAGTATACACACTATATAAGAGTGAATTGGTGCATAACAACAATGAAGTCTCAATGGAAATGTAAATTGAGCTGAAATCCATTATAAATATGGTATCCTTAAATTAAGGATTAATCTATCACATAATTATGTGTGAGAAATATAAATACAGCCAATATAAGTAGATATTAAGTTTGAAACAATCAAAGGTCATTCACACATAATCTTGGAAAAACAAAACCAATGACATAGATATTTAACTCAATGAAATGAGATTGAGTTATGATTTCTCATACAAGTTTGTAAGAATATATCAATGAGATGATTATGTGTATAAATACCATATCAAAAAAAATGTTTGTGGAAATTACAAAATAGAGATTCCACACATAATCTTGGCATAATAAAATCAAGAAGTCGAGGTTTAACCTAAATAATTGAAAGTGGGTTAAGAAGTTCCCTTACAGAAATCTGACAGCCTAACGTCGTCACTTAAAAATTAAGAAAATGAGTTGATGAGAGAGAAAATGGTATCTCCTCACATGGACATAAAATTTACATAAATAATGATATAGAAGAACATATCCCAACATAATAGTATGTGAATTAAAAGACATAACAAAAGAAGTATTTTAAAAAGAGGAGGGTGAAAGGTCCCCTAACCAAGTTGGGTAAATTTCGAAAAGTACACCGCATGGATAAAGGGTCATACAATGAAGATGTAAATACCCATAAATGAAATTATACTGCAAAAAGTGTATAATAATGCGCAGTACATACACCACTCAATTTAAATAGTGGCAAATGTAGCATAAATTTCACATGAATAAAAGTGAGATGAAAAATCCCTTACGAAATCTCGGCAGCCTAATGGCGCCACTTAATGCTTCCAAAAATGGATTTATGAGATCAAATAGGGTTTCTCATAATATGAACATAAAAAGTAAAGTATGAGGAATATAAAAGAACATCCCCCATCATAACAAAGAGGAGCGTAAAAGATGTTACATAAAGGAGAGTACTTAAAAAGAAAGAGAGAGGTTAGATCTCTTACAAAAATTCGGCAGCCTAAATGCGCCACTCAAAACATCCAAAATGGATTGGTGAGAAAAAATAGGGTCTATAATCATATGAACATAAAAATTATAGTATGAGTAATATAAAATAACATCCCAATCATAAGAAAGATGAGCTTAAAAGGAATGACATAAAATAGTGTACTTAAAAGGAAAAAGAGGGGTAGGATCCCTTACCTCGGGTCTGACATGACTCAATCATTTTTTAACGTCCTGAATAATAAACTTGAGAAAATTTATACTTTCTTAAGAACCTTTTTTCAAGATCATTATTCCTTTTATATCACTTATTTCAATGTTATAAACATTATGTAATCATTTATGCTAATAATGTTTGTTTTGTCGATATTTGGTTCTTAAGTTGAAAGTGGACTTCTTACAATTACATGTTGTTTGTGTGGTCAAAGGTTCATTATATCCAGAATGATATTTGTAACGCCCTGACCCTAGCTACACAGCGTCGGTGCATTACTTCGTAACATTTTCATGATCAGAAAAGATAAAGTCTCAAATGACAGATTAGTTTAGTAGCCTTGGAAACACTAGATACATTCATAAACGTTGCATTACATCATAAAATGAAAAACTACAATAACAAAGTCTCCATATTCCACACTCATATCATCTTCTAACTATCCCTGCAGGTCATTCATAAAATACTTCTTCACGTCCTGGAAAATATTAAAACATTGAATGGGGTGAGCTCAGATGCTCAGTAAGGATAACAATATTGCGGAAGCTTTCATCAATAAACATAAACATTTAAGGCAATGTGTAACTAAAACAAAAGCCTTTTAAACTTGAACTTCAACATAATATGGCAAAAGTAAAATGAGATAATGCCATTTACTTCTTCACATGGATATTCTACTGGTCGAATAATCAAATGCAATATCAATAACCACTTTCATAATGGTGGAATTCATAATGCCAGACTATCATAACCACGTATCCAAGGCCTCGTGCCAAGACTACAAATAATATTTTGTCAAGGCCTCGTTCCAAGACACTAGTTTGTCTCATTAGACCTACCGATTCATCGAGGAGCTGTAGCGGGCTCCACCCGTCACTTATTGAGTCTAATTTATTCTTCATATGAATAGGTTTAAACATATCATAAACCATAACATAATAGTATCACATAAAACATGCATAAATGAAACATAAAATTTCCACATTTCAATCACAAGATATCAATACAACACATTGATATAATAAAAACACTCTGAAAAACATTTTCAATACCAAAATAAAAGAAAGTTAAAACTTTGTATTTATTTTTCATTAAAAAAAAGTGATGGCTTGTAGAGGAAGCCGAAACACAAATAACGATCACGGCAGCGGAGAAGTCATTGTCTCCGCATACATAAGAAAAAAATATTCCTTTTGAAGTTTAGTAAAATGCTTTGTTAAAAAATATTCCTTTTGAATAAACGTAAAAGTCAAAGGGGTTTATACACCGTATAAAAGAAAGTTGTGTATAAAACCAAATATGCCTCAATGAAAGGAGATTGAGACGAAGTCCTTAAAAAGATCATTTTTAAAATAACATAGATCTATTATGTGTATTCACTATAAGTACACATAAAGAAAGTATAAATACAATATAGGACATAATAATATCCTGACATAATTTGAAAGTAGGAGATTAACCCAAAGAATGGAAATTGGGTTAAGAAGTTCCCTTACCTTGTGTCATGTCTTGACTCAACCATTCTATAGCCTCCTGAATAATAAACTAGAGTTAATTTATAATTTCTTAAGATCCTTTTTCAAGTTTTTTATTCCTTTTATATCAATTATTACCATGTTATGAACATTATGAAATTATTTAAGTTAATAACGGTTGTTTTGTCGATCTTTGGTACTTGAGTCAAAAATAAACTTCTTATAATTACAAGTTGATCATGTGGTAAAATATCCAGTATATCCAGAATTATATTCATGATTTAGATATAATATATATAATATATATCCAGTATATACATTCATTTATAATATTACATAACATTTAGATGTAATAAATTAAATGCACCGTTCATGGAGACGGTAATCCGTACGTACACATGAACGCTACTTTCATTTCTATTTCATATTTAATGGAATGAAATCATAATGATATATATTTATAATATAATTCCATTATAATATATTGTATAATACCATTTACTCCATCCTTTATAAATCCCACATATGGCATTAATAATTCAAATCTCCTTGAGGGGGCGGTAGTCCGCACTTCCTAAAATGAAATTATCGCGTTTACCCATAATGGAAATCATAAATTATGCCACAAATGAGAAATAGAGAAGCATAAGGAAAACATAAACATAATTTATATGTCAAATATGAAAATAGTGTCATCAAAATGGCCATCATTAGAGATGTTATATGAGTGTCGAACAATCATCGTTTCGTGAGGCAGAAATTTGCCATCCACAGAAACAATATGTTCTTTAACCATTAGATATAGGTGTTTGTAAGTGTAACACTAATAATTCTTATAAAAAAATCCTAGTATATTGAGGATACTGTTGTTGTTACAAAATTAATGAATAAAAAGTGTTTAGGGGGTTGGAGGTGCAAAATAAAACAAAACAACATTACAGAAGACATAACCTTAAAATCGGGTAACTCTTTTTGATGTGAGCCAAAGGCTTCCTTGGGAAGACTTCAGCCCAAGGTGAGGATTATAGGAGTAAGGGAGGGAAGTTGGGAGAGTATTTGGGCAGAGTTTGGCCGAGCCAAAAGGCTTTGAAAGTGTGAGTAAGGTGGTAGAGGTGGGGGCCTTTTATAAGTGGAGAGGATGGGCAATCTTGGAAAGTAATGAAATGATACTTTATTATACAATTATTTTCTGATTCTAATGGTCCCAAACTTATATAATTAGAGGCTAAGGTGATAAGGGTTCTAAATATACTCATACAATAGGCTTTGGACAAGTGTAATGCTTAGATTTTACATTATACATCCATTTTATTAAAATCGTTAATTAATGAGGTAATCACTGCATCATCATGGTGTCATAGATAATATAATTTATTTAATGAATAAAAATTATAAAAAAATTATCATGATGTAGTAAAGAATTTTATATTTTTAATGAATATTTATAGTCAGATATATGACTTTTATCACCCCATTTAAAAATTGTTTTAGTAAAACAACTTATGTTTTTGACATTTTTATTTTAACTTTAAATAAAAGTTATTTATGTCATTTTCCTAGACAAGTGGCTCCATGGGGTCCCCAAGTTGACCCATGGATTTTGTTGGTCGGCCATGACACATCCAATAGGGGTATAACAAGTTTCAAGGTCATTTAATATTTTTATAATATCATTTTTACCTTAAATTTCACTAATTACCTTTTATCGCGATTAATTAAACTTAAAAGTTACTATTCACCAAAAAAATATTTTAATCCCATTAAACCACATTTTACTTCCTAATGACAACCATGTGTGTCAGATTTTTGAAAATAAAATCACATAAGTGGTAATATTTCATTTAAATGGAAAAATCAGTTATTTAACTACCACTTAGTGGTTTCACTATTCATAAAAATTGATGTTTTTCAGAATAGTGCCAAAATTTCACCCTAAGCTATAATTGATATTCCAAATTAAAAAATGATGTCTATTTTACAAAATTAAAAACATATAAGTTGAATTAATTAATTTTATAATTAATTCTCGCTGTCACAACAAATAGCGTGTTTTTAAGAAACACTATATATCAAAAGATTGAAAATTGTTTATGTCTAATTTCAAAGTGAAATTAATTCTAATGAAAACCATTGGATAAAATGGTAAAAATATATTCTAATTATAACTTAAAACCACTCAATAGTATAATTTATCACTATAAATTATTTTGATTGAAAAAGTTGTTTTAAGTGTTTTTTTACTATTCATAAAAATTTGGAAGTTCTCAAAAAATTACAAAAAAATCAACATAGGCTAATTTCGACATTCTGAATCCAAAAATGAAGTCCATTTTGAAATCTAAAATATATATAATTTCGAAAAGTGGGTATTACTATTCATAAGGTCTATTTTGATTAGTTGTGGTGTGTTAGATTCTCGAAGTTGCGTACAATGCAAGCTATTGCATTATTGAATGAGAAGCGTATCATGGAAGCTCGGGGTGTTACATTCTCCCCTCCTTCAATAAATTGTGTCCTCGCAATTTGAAATTTTTCTTTGAAAGTAAAAGGTTGAAAATAGAAAATACCTTTGTAGAAAACCCACATCGGAAATAAGGTTAATAAATATATAACATTAAAAGAAAGAAAGGGAAGTACAAAGGTCACCCGAGATATCCCATACTAGGATTATAGAAAAATATGGATATGGAAGAAAAACAAACCATCATGGTCGGATGGAGTGTTGTAGAAAACTGGATTAGGAGAAATTTAACCATAAGAAAATCACAAACTTGTGATTGGTTAAACGGTCATTTAATCCCCTGTTGAAAAAGTGAACCGGCAACGTTTTTGTTTTAAGTTAGCTTTTATAAAGTTGAGGAATTTATTTAGGAGATTTACTAAGAGAGTAAGGTAATATACATACTTGTTATGTATACTTTCATTCTTTAATAAATTTTTACCACAAACCCATCTTTTACTCCAAATGGTAACAGAACTCAGAAATATTATATTTATCCTAATTGTATAAGGTTCTAAATATTACCACATACCATTTAGATTAGGAAAAATATTTTGTAATAACCAGGGACTTCTTGTAGGCTAGTGGTAGGTAATAAAGTCCTGTCGCACTATGGTTGTGGGTTCGATTCCTGCAGCTTTGTCCGATGCGACGGGTTATCCCCCAACCTACAGGTTGTCCTTTTCCTAAAAGTATAGTATTATAATATTCCAAAAAAATTCTTTAGAAATGTTTTAACCTTAAAAAATACTATCCAATGTTCAACATAATTCATTCCAAGCTTTATAGTTATCCAAAATACCTATGTCCAGACTTTTTCTAAAGGTCTTTAAATTCCAAAATCAATTGTATCATCAAATTCCTCAAAAAAATTAATGTTTCTATTATTGTCACATAAAAAATATGATTACCTTCATCATATTAAAACCTTAATGAAAAAAACAAGTACTGCAGTACAATCCTTATATATATCACATTATTCTTATAACCAGAATATAATCCTTGTTTCAAAAAGCACCAATACATTAATTATTCCACTTCAACTGTAGTAACAACATAAGATTGTCCTTGATCCCTTGTCTTTTTTCTGAGGTACGTTTACCTGACGCTTAGGACATTAATTTGCATAATTCCACATTTCCCTACAATTGTAGCATTCAAAATTGATAGTCTCTTTCTTTCCCTTGCAATCACGCGCCTGGTGACCTTTTTCTCCACATTTATAACAAACTCCCATTCCTTTTAGGCAAGTAACAGGGTGATTCTTACCACAATTATCACATAATGGAAAATCCTTCTTTCCCTTTTCCCTTTATCTGTCTCTTGATCCAGAGTTCTCTTCTTCTCTTTCTTTACTTTATTGTCATAAGATTTAGAGAATTCCTTTTCTTTCTTGATAGCACAAGATACAATATCTTCGTACGATGAGAAGGATTGTGATACTAAAGCTCAAAAGAGAAATGGTTTTAACCCATCAAATAAATGATCAATCTTACTTCTTGGGTTACGTATATAATCTGCAGCATGCCTCACTAACCTTGTAAAGTTAGCCTCATACTTTTCGACATTCTCATCCTCCTTCTGCCTCAGACTCAGAAATTGCCTTTCCATATCTGCTTGATGGTCACGCGGAAAGTATTTTTCTAAGAAAATTTCCTTAAACTCCCTCCACTTCATACTTGATACTTCTTCATCTTCCTTTGTGTTTTGAATCAGCGACCACCATTGATCGGCATCTCTAGTGAGGCGGTAGACTGCCATGACAACCTTCTCCCTTTCGCTACTCCCCAAGGCATGGAATATTTTCTCTAAGGAGTTTATCCATTTCTCAGCTACTAATGGATTTGTACCCCCATTAAATTTTGGTGGTTGTTGCCTCATGAAGCGGTCTAACATTGATCCTCCACGTTGCGGATCATGGTGCTCCATACGAGTAAGGTTATTATTCATAACCTGAGTGAGTTTTCCCAGTATGGTAATACGTTGATCATCACCAGTTGTATATCTAGATCCACAATAATTATCTTCAGTAGGAGGGACATCCCTACATGGAGTGCGTGCATTGATACGGTTTCCATTCCTTTCACTAGGTGCCATTTCTAAACAATGGCATAAACTAGATTAGTTTATGAATAAAAATACATAATTCCATACATGTAAAACACTTAACACTAATTGAACTATTTATGGATATAATCCATAATCATAAAAAAAGTTTTCTTTGAGGAAGTATATACTCATAACCCTTCATAGTGGTTTGTAAAGAAAATGAGAATTATCCTAAGAAAATCCTCCGGGAGTGTCGTAACCAAGAGTGCAGCAAAGCCCATTGTCGTGCACCAGTTCCCATTCGAGTCTAGATCAAAGAGGTGTTTTCGGGTTTTACCCCTTGGTACATCTATTCCAGAGCCACCTCTACCTGCTCGTATCCAGAGAGGGATGTATTGCTCGGAAAACTCACAAAATCTCTATAATACCAAAATTCTAGGATGTTCTTCTATACTAATCATCAAAGTCTATCTTTGGGCTATGTGATCTAATAAAAGTTTATCTAAATCTAGCTTCCAAGGTTAGTACTAAAATGCCTCTGATACCAACTGTAACGCCCCGACCCCAGCTAACTAGAGTCGGTGCATTACTTCGTAACAATGGCATGATCACAAAAGATCAAGTCTCGAAATACCGATTAGTTTAGTAGCCTTGGAAACACTAGATACATTCATAAACGTTACATTACATCATAAAGTGAAAAACTACAATAAAAAAGTCTCCATAGTCCACACTCATATCCTCTTCTGATTATCCCTACAGGTCATTCATGAAATACTTCTTCACATCCTGGAAAATATTAAAACATTGAAAGGGGTGAGCTCAGATGCTCAGTAAGGATAACAATATTTCTGAAGCTTTCATCAATAAACATAAATATTTAAGGCAATGTATAACTAAAACAAAAGCCTTTTAAACTTGAACTTCAACATAATATGGTAAAAGTAAAATGAGATAATGCCATTTACTTCTTCACATGGATATTCTACTGGTCGAATAATCACATGCAATATCAATAACCACTTTCATAATGATGGAATGCATAATGCCAGACTATCATAACCACGTAGCCAAGGCCTCGTGCCAAGACTACAAATAAGATTTTTTCAAGGCCTCATTCCAAGATACTAGTTTGTCTCATGAGAACTATCGATGCATCGAGGAGCTGTAGCGGGCTCCACCCGTCACATATTGAGTCCAATTCATTCCTCATATTAATAGATTTAAACATATCATAAACCATAACATAATCGTATCACATAAAACATGCATAAAGGAAACATAAAATTTTCACATTTCAATCACAAGATATCAATACATCACATTGATATAATAAAAACACTTTCAAAACCATTTTCAAATCCAAAATAAAATAAAGTTAAAACTTTGTATTTATTTTTCATTAAAAAAAGTGATGGCTTGTAGAGGAAGCCGAAACACAAATAACGGTCATGGCGGCGGAGAAGTCATTGTCGCCGCATACGTAAGACAAAAACATTCCTTTTGAAGTTTAGTAAAACGCTTTGTAAAAAAAGATTCATTTTGAATAAACGTAAAAGTCAAAGGGGTTTATACCCCATATAAAAGAAAGTTGTGTATAAAACCAAATATGCCTCAATGAAAGGAGATTGAGACGAAGTCCTTAAAAAGATAATTTTTAAAATAACATAGATCTGTTATGTGTATTCACTATATGTACACATAAATAATGTATAAAAACAAGATATGACATAATAATATCATGACATAATTTGAAAGTAGGAGATTAACCCAAAGAATGGAAATTGGGTTAAGAAGTTCCCTTACCTTGCGTTCTGTCTTGACTCGACCGTTCTTTAACCTCCGGAATAATAAACTAGAGTTAATTTATAATTTCATAAGAACCTTTTTCAAGTTTTTTATTCCTTTTATATCACTTATTACCATGTTATGAACATTATGTAATTATTTATGTTAAAAACTTTCATTTTGTCGATCTTTGGTACTTGAGTCAAAACTAAATTTCTTATAATTACAAGTTGTTCATGTGGTAAAATATCCATTATATCCCGAATTATATTCATGATGTAGATATCATATATATCATATATATCCAGTATATACATTAATTTATAATATTACGTACCATTTATAGGTACGAAATGAAATGCACCGTTCATGGAGACGGTAAGCCGTACGTACGCATGAACGCTACTTTCATTTTATTTCGTATTTAATGGAATGAAATAATAATGATATAAATTTATAATATAATTCCAGTATAATATAGTGTATAATACCATTTACTCCATCCTTTATACATCCCACATATGGCATTAACGATTCAAATCACTTTGAGGGGACGATTGTCCGCACTTCCTAAAATGAAATTATCGTGTTTACCCATAATGGAAATCATAAAGTATTCCACAAATGAGAAATAGAGAAGAATAAGGAAAACATAAACATAATATATATATCATATATTAAAATAGTTTCATCAAAATGTCCACCATTAGAGGTGTTATATGAGTGTTGAACAATCATCGTTTCGTGAGGCAGAAATTCACCATCCACATAAACAGTATGTACATTAACAATTAGATGTAGGTGTGTGTAAGTGAAGCTCTAATAATTCTTATAAAAACATCCTAGTATATTTAGGATACTGGTGTTGTTACTAAAGAAATGAATAAAAAGTGTTTAGGGGGTTGGAGAAGCAAAATAAAACAAAACAACATTAGAGAAGACATTACCTTAAAATCGGGTAACTCTTTTTTATTTGAGCCAAAGGCTTCCTTGGGAAGACTTCTGCCCAAGGTGAGGCTTCTAGGAGTAAGGGAGGGAAGTTGGGAGAGTATTTGGGAAGAGTTTGTCCGAGCCAAAAGGCTTTTAAAGTGCGTGTTAGGTGGTAGAGGTGGGGGCCTTTTATAAGTGGAGAGGAGGGGCACTATTGGAAAGTAATGAATGTTACTTTATTATACAATGATTTTCGGATTCTAAAGGTACCACACTTATATAAGTCGAGGACAAGGTGATAATGGTTCGAAATATACTCATCCAACAGTCTTTGTCAAGTTTAATGCTTAGATTTTACATTATCCATCCATTTTATTAAAATCGTTAATTAATGAGGTAATCGCTGCATCATCATGGTGTCATAAATAATATAGTTTATTTAATATCTAAAAATTATAAAAAAATTATCATGATGTAGGAAATTTTTTTAGATTTATAATGAATATTTATAGTCAGAAATATGACTTGAATAACCCCATTTAAATTTTTTTTAGTAAAACAACTTATGTTTCTGACATTTTTATTTTAACCTTAAATAAAAGTTATTTATGTCATTTTCCTAGAAAAGTGGATCCATGGGGTCCCCAAGTTGACTAATGGATTTTATTGGTCGGAAATGACACATCCAATAGGGGTAGGACAAGTTTCAAGGTCATTTCATATTTTTATAATATCATTTTTACCTTAAATTTCACTAATTACCTTTTATCGCGATTAATTAAACTTAAAAGTTACTATTCACCAAAAAAAATATTTTAATCCCATTGAACCACATTTTAATTTCTAATGACAACCATGTATGTCAGATTTTTGAAAATCAAATCACAGAAGTGGTAATATTTCATTTAAATTAAAAAATCTGTTATTTAACTACCACTTAGTGGTTTCACTATTAATCAAAAATTGAAGTTTTTCAGAATAATGCCAAAATTTCACCCTAAGCTATAATTGATATTCCAAATTCAAAAATGATGTCTATTTTACAAAATTCCAAACATATAATTTGCATTAATTAATTTGATAATTAATTCCCGCTGTCACAACAAATAGCGTGTTTTTAAGAAACAATATATATCAAAAGATTGACAATTGTTTATGTCTAATTTCAAAGTGAAATTAATTCTAATGAACACCATTGGATAAAATGGTAAAAATATATTCTAATTATACATTAAAACCACTCAATAGTATAATTTATCACTATAAATTATTTTGATTAAAAAAGATGTTTTAAGTATTTTTCACTATTCATAAAAATTTGGAAGTTCTCAAAAAATTACAAAAAATTTAACATAGGCTATTTTCGACATTCTGAATCCAAAAATGAAGTCCATTTTGAAATATAAAATATATATAATTTCAAAAAGTGGGTATTACTATTCATAAGGGTTATTTTGATTAGTCGCGGTGTGTTAGAATCTCGAAGTTGCGTACAATGCAAGCTATTGCATTGTTGAATGAGAAGCATATCATGGAAGCTCGGGGTGTTACATTCTCCGCTCCTTCTATAAATTGCTTCCTCTCAATTTGAAATTTTTCTTTGAAAATAAATGGTTGAAAATAGAAAATACCTTTGCAGAAAACCCACATCGGAAATAAGGATAATAAAAATATAACATTAAAAGAAATAAAGGGAATTACAGAGGTCACCCGAGATAGCCCATACTAGGATTCTAGGAAAATATGGATATGGAAGAAAAACAAACCATCAAGGTCGGATGGGATGGAGAGTTGTAGAAAACTGGATTAGGAGAAAGTTAACCATAAGAAAATCACAAACTTTTGATTGGTTAAATGGTCATTTAATACCCAGTTGGAAAAGTTAACTGGCAACTTTTTTGTTTTAAGTTACCTTTTATAAAGTTGAGGAATTTATTTAGGAGATTTACTAAGAGCGCAAGGGAATATAAATACTTGTTATTTATACTTTCATTCTTTAATAAATTTTTACCACAAACCCATATTTTACTCTAAATGGTAACAGAACTCAAAAATATTCTATTTATCCTAATTGTATAAGGTTCTAAATATTACCACATACCATTTAGATTAGGAAAAATATTTTGTAATAACCAGGGACTTCCTGTAGGCTAGTGGTAGGTAATAAAGGTCCGTCACACTATGGTTGTGGGTTCGATTCCTGCAGCTTTGTCCGACGCGACGGGTTATCCCCCAACCTACAAGTTGTCCTTTTCCAAAAAGTATAGTATTATAATATTCCAAAAATAATCTTTATAAATGTTTTAAACTTAAACAATACTATCCAAAGTTCAACTTAATTCATTCCAACCTTTATAGTTATCCAAAATACCTCTGTCCAGACTTTTTCTAAAAGGTCTTTAAATTCCAAAATCAATTGTATCATCAAATTCCTCAAAAAAATTTAAATTTTCTCTTATTGTCACATAAAAAATATGATTACCTTCATCATATTAAAACCTTAATGAAAAAAACATGTACTACAGTACAATCCTTATATATATCACATTATTCTTATAACCAGAATATAATCCTTGTATCCAAAAGCACCAATACATTAATAATTCCACTTCAAATGTAGTAACAACATAATATTTTCCTTGATCCCTTGCCTTTTTCTGAGGTAAGTTTCCCTGACGCTTAGGACATTCATTTTCATAATTCCCCATTTCCCTACAATTGTAGCATTCAACATTGATAGTCTCTTTCTTTCCCTTGCAATCACGCGCCTAGTAACCTTTTTCTCCACATTTATAACAAACTCTCATTCCTTTTAGGCAAGTACCAGGGTGATTCTTCCCACAATTATCACATAATGAAAAATCCTTCTTTCCCTTTTTCCCTTTATCTGTCTCTTTCTCCACAGTTCTCTTCTTCTCTTTCTTTACTTTATTGTCATAATATTTAGTGAATTCATTTTCTGTATTGATAGCACATGAGACAATATCTTCGTACGATGAAAAGGATTGTGATACTAAAGCTCGACTAAGAAATGGTTTTAACCCATAAAATAAATGATCAATCTTACTTCTTGGGTTAAGTATATAATCTGCAGCATGCCTCACAAACCATGTAAAGTTAGCCTCATACTTTTCGACATTCTCATCTTCCTTCTACCTCAGACTTAGAAATTGCCTTTCCATATCTGCTCGATGGTCATGCGGAAAGTATTTTTCTAAGAAAATTTCCTTAAACTCCCTCCACTCCATACTGGATACTTCTTCAACTTCCTTTGTGTTTTGAATCAACGACCACCATTGATCGGCATCTCCAGTGAGGCGGTAGACTTCCATGACAACCTTCTCCCTTTCGCTACTCCCCAAGGCATGTAATATTTTCTCTAAAAAGTTTATCCATTGATCAGCTACTAATGGATTTGTATCCCCATTAAATATTGGCGGTTGTTGCCTCATGAAGAGGTCTAACATTGATCCTCCACGTTGCGGATCATGGTGCTCCATACGAGTAAGGTTATTATTCATAACCGGAGTGAGTTGTCCCAATATTGTAATAAGCTGATCATCACCAGTTGTATCTCCAGATCCACAATAATTATCTTGAGAAGGAGGGAAATCCCTACACGGAGTGCGTGCATTGATAAGGCTTCCATTCCTTCCACTAGGCGCCATTTCTAAACAATGGAATAAACTAGATTAGTTTATGAATCAAAATACATAATTCCATACTTGTAAAACACTTAACACTAATTGAACTATTTATGAATATAATCCATAATCATAAAAAGAAGTTTTCTTTGAGGAAGTATATACTCATAACCCTTCATATTGGTTTGTAAAGAAAATGAGAATTATCCTAAGCAAATCCCCCAGGAGTGTCGTAACCAAGAGTGCAGCAAGGCCCATTGTCGTGCACCAGTTCCCGTTCAAGTCTAGCTCAAAGCGGTGTTTTCGGATTTTACCCCTAGGTACATTTGTGCCAGAGCCACCTCTACCTGCTCGTATCCAGACAGGGATGTATTTCCCGGAAAACTAACAAAATATATATAATACCAAAATTCTAGGAAGTTCTTATATACTAATCGTCAAAGTCTATCTTTGGGCTATGTGCTCAAATTAGAGTTTATCTAAATATAGCTTCCAAGGTTAGTACTAAACTGCCTCTGATACCAACTGTAACGCCCCGACCCCAGCTACCCAGAGTCAGTGCATTACTTCGAAACATTGGCATGATCACAAAAGATCATGTCTCGAAAGAACGATTAGTTTAGTAGCCATTGAAACACTAGATACATTCATAAATGTTACATTACATCATAAAGTAAAAAAAATACAATAACAAAGTCTCCATAGTCCACACTCATATCCTCTTCTGATTATCCCAGCAGGTCATTCATAAAATATTTCTTCACATCCTGGAAAATACTAAAACATTGAAAGGGGTGAGCTCAGATGCTCAGTAAGGATAACAATATTGCGGAAGCTTTCATCAATAAACATAAACATTTAAGGCAATGTATGACTAAAACAAAAGCCTTTTAAACATGAACTTCAACATAATATGGAAAAAGTAAAATGAGATAATGCCATTTACTTCTTCACATGGATATTCTACTGGTCGAATAATCACATTCAATATCAATAACCACTTTCATAATGATGGAATGCATAATGCCAGACTATCATAACCACGTATCCAAGGGCTCGTGCTAAGACTACAAATAAGATTTTGTCAAGGCCTCGTCCCAAGACACTAGTTTGTCTCATGGGACCTACCGATGCATCGAGATGCTGTAGCGGGCTCCACCCGTCACTTATTGAGTCCAATGCATTCCTCATATGAATAGGTTTAAACATATCATAAACCATAACATAATCATATCACATAAAACATGCATAAAAGAAACATAAATTTTATACATTTCAATCACAAGATATCAATACAACACATTGATATAATAAAAACACTTTCAAAACCATTTTCAATACCAAAATAAAAGAAAGTTAAAACGTTGTATTTATTTTTCATTAAAAAAAGTGACGGCTTGTAGAGGAAGCCGAAACACAAATAACGGTCACGGCGGCGGAGAATTCGTTGTCACCACATACGTAAGACAAAAAAATTCCTTTGGAAGTTTAGTAAAACGCTTTGTAAAAAAATATTCCTTTTGAATAAACGTAAAAGTCAAAGGGGTTTATACACCGTATAAAAGAAAGTTGTGTATAAAACCAAATATGCCTCAATGAAAGGAGATTGAGACGAAGTCCTTAAAAAGATCATTTTTAAAATAACATAGATCTATTATGTGTATTCACTATATGTACACATAAATAAAGTATAAATACAAGATAGGACAAAATAATATCATGACATACTTTGAATGTAGGAGATTAACCCAAAGAATGGAAATTGGTTTAAGAAGTTCCCTTACCTTGCGTCCTGTCTTGACTCGACCGTTCTTTAACCTCATGAATAATAAACTAGTGTTAATTTATAATTTCTTAAGAACCTTTTTCAAGTTTTTTGTTCCTTTTATATCACTTATTACCATGTTATTAAACTTATGTAATTATTTAAGTTAATAACGGTCGTTTTGTCGATCTTTGGTACTTGAGTCAAAAATAAAATTCTTATAATTACAAGTTGTTCATGTGGTGAAATATCCATTATATCCAGAATTATATTCATGATGTAGATATCATATATATCAGATATATCCATTATATACATTCATTTATAATCTTACGTAACATTTAGAGGTAAGAAATGAAATGCACCGTTCATGGAGACGATAAGCCGTACGTACGCATGAACGCTACTTTCATTTCTATTTCATATTTAATGGAATGAAATCATAATGATATAAATGTATAATATAATTCCAGTATAATATAGTGTATAATACCATTTACTCCATCCTTTATACATCCCACATATGGAATTAATGATTCTAATCACTTTGAGGGGGCGGTAGTCCGCACTTCCTAAAATGAAATTATCGCGTTTACCCAGAATAGAAATCATAAAGTATCCCAGAAATGAGAAATAGAGAAGCATAATGAAAACATAAACATAATATATATATCATATATGAAAATATTTTCATCAAAATGGCCACCATTAGAGGTGTTATATGAGTGTGGAACAATCATCGTTTCGTGAGGCAGAAATTCTCCATCCACAGAAACAGTATGTTCTTTAACCATTAGATGTAGGTTTGTGTAAGTGTATCTAGAATAATTCTTATAATAATATCCTAGTATATTTAGGATACTGGTTTTTTTACAAAATAAATGAAGAAAAATTGTTTAGGGGGTTGGAGAAGCAAAATAAAACAAAACAACATTAGAGAAGACATTACCATAAAATAAGGTAACTCTTTTTGATTTGATCCAAAGGCTTCCTTGGGAAGACTTCTGCCCAAGGTGAGGCTTCTAGGAGTAAGGGAGGGAAGTTGGGAGAGTATTTGGGTAATGTTTGGCAGAGCCAAAAGGCTTTGAAAGTGTGAGTAATGTGGTATAGGTGGGGGCCTTTTATAAGTGGAGAGGAGGGGCACTCTTGGAAAGTAATGAAATGTTACTTTATTATACAATGATTTTCAGATTCTAAAGGTCCCATACTTATATAATTCTAGGATAAGGTGATAAGGGTTCGAAATATACTCATCCAATAGGCTTTGGACTAGTGTGATGCTTATATTTTACATTATCCTTCTATTTTATTAAAATCGTTAATTAATGAGGTAATCACTATATCATCATGGTGTCATAAATAATATAATTTATATAATGTCTAAAAATTATAAAAAAATTATCATGATGTAGGAAATATTTTTATATTTATAATGAATATTTATATTCAGAAATATGACTTGTATAACCCCATTTAAAAATTGTTTTAGTAAAACAACTATTGTTTTTGACATTTTTATTTTAACTTTAAATAAAAGTTATTTATGTCATTTTCCTAGAAAAGTGGCTCAATTGGGTCCCCAAGTTGACCCATTGATTTTCTTGGTCGGCCATGACACATAAAATTGGGGTAGGACACGTTTCAAGGTCATTTCATATTTTTATAACATCGTTTTTACCTTAAATTTCACTAATTACCTTTAATCGCGATTAATTAAACTTAAAAGTTACTATTCACCAAAAAATTATTTTAATCCCATTGAACCACATTTTATTTCCTAATGATAACCATGTATGTCGGGTTTTTTAAAATCAAATCACAGAAGTGGTAATATTTCATTTAAATGAAAAAATCAGTTATTTAACTACCACTTAGTGGTTTCACTATTCATCAAAAATTGATGTTTTTCAGAATAGTGCCAAAATTTCACCCTAATTTATAATTGATATTCCAAATTCAAAAATGATTTATATTTTACAAAATTAAAATCATATAATTTGCATTAATTAATTTTATAATTAATTCCCGTTGTCACAACAAATAGCGTGTTTTTAAGAAACAATATATATCAAAAGATTGACAATTGTTTATGTGTAATTTCAAAGTGAAATTAATTCTAATGAACACCATTGGATAAAATGGTAAAAATTTATTCTAATTATACTTTAAAACCATTCAATAGTATAATTTATCACTATAAATGATTTTGATTAAAAAAGTTGTTTTTAGTATTTTTCACTATTCATAAAAATTTGGAAGTTCTCAAAAAATTACAAAAAATTCAACATAGGCTAATTTCGACATTCCAAATCCAAAAATGAAGTCCATTTTGAAATATAAAATATATATAATTTCAAAAAGTGGGTATTACTATTCATAAGGGTTATTTTGATTAGTCGCGGTGTGTTAGAATCTCAAAGTTGCGTACAATGCAAGCTATTGCATTATTGAATGAGAAGCGTATCGTGGAAGCTCGGCGTGCTACAATTTTCATGATTAGGATATAATATATATCATATATATCCATAATATACAAGTATTTATAATATTACATAATCATTTAGTGGTAAGAAATGAAATGCACCATTCATGGAGACGGTAAGCCGTACGTACGCATGAACGCTACTTTCATTTCTATGACTTATTAATGGAATTAAAACCAAATGAGAGGTATGTATATTTTAATTCCAGAATTATATTAATCATTAATATGTAACATTAATCAAATAAAATAAGTTTAAATCCATCCTTTATACATCTCACATATGACATTAACGAATCAAATCACTTTGAGGGGGCGGTAGTCCGCACTTCCTAAAATGAAATTATCGTGTTTACCCACAATGGAAACCATAAAGGTATGCCACAAAAGAAAAACACAGAATCTTAAGTAAAACATGAACATATCATATATCATATATAAATATAGTGACATCTTAATGGCCACCTTTGAAGGTGTTATATGAGTGTTGAACAGTCATCGTTTCGTGAGGAAGAAATTCACCATCCATAGAAACAGTATGTTCTTTAACCATTAAATGTAGGCGTGTGTAAGTGTAGCTAGAATGCATCTTATAAAAAAATCCTAGTATATTGAAGATACTGGAGTTGTAAAAAAATAAAAGAATAAAAATATTTTATGGGGTTGGAGAAGAAAAATAAAACAAAAGAACACAAGAGAGGACACTACGTTTAAATCGGGTAACTCTTTTTGATTTGAGCTCAAAGGCATCCTTGGGAAGACTTCTGCCCAAAGTTATGCTTCTAGGAGTTAGAGAGGGATGTGGAGAGACAAAATGGGCAGGGGTTGGCCGATCCAAAGGCTTGAGAGGTGTGGGTAAGGAGGTATAGGTGGGGGCCTTTTATAAGAGGATAGGAGGGGCACTCTTGGATAGTAAGGAAGTGATACTTTATTTTAGAATGTGTTTCGTATTTTAAAGGTCACATATTGATTAATTTTGAGGATAAGGTGGTAAGGGTTCTAAATATACTCATCCAATAGGTTTTGGACTTGTTTTGGTCATAGATTTTACATTATCTTTTCATTTTATTTAAATCCTTTATTAATGAGGTAATCGCTGCATCATTATAATGTCATAAATAATTTTATTTATTTAATGTCTAAAAATTATAAAACAAATATCATGATGTAGGAAATATTTTTATATTTCCAATGAATATTTATAGTAAAAAATATGACTTGTATAACCCCATGTAAAAATTGTTTTAGTAAAACAACTCATGTTTGTGTCATTTTTAATTTTACATTAAATAAAAAGTTATTTATGTCATTTCCCAACCAAAGTGGCTCCATGGGGTCCCCAAGTTGACCCATGGATTGTATTGGTCTGCCATGACACATCCAATAATGGTAGGACTTGTGTCAAGCTCAACTCATATTATTAAAACATTATTTTTACCTTAAACTACACTAATTACCTCTAATCGCGATTAAGAACACAAAAGTTACTATTCACCAAAAAATTATTTTAATCCCATTGAACCACATTTTACATCCTAATGAAATCCATGTAAGTCGGATTTTTGAAATTCAAAACACAGAGGTGGCAAAGTTTCATTTAAATTAAAAATCAGTTTCTTTAACTACCACCTAGTGGTTTCACTATTCATCAAAAATGGAGGTTTTTCAGAAAAATACCAAAAATTCACCGTAAGATATATTTGATATTAAGAATTAAAAAATGAAGTCTATTTTTCAAAATTCAAAGTATATAAGTTGCATAAATTAATTTAATAATTAATTCCCGCTGTCAAAACAAATAGCGTGTTTTTAAGAAACAATTATTATCAAAAGATTGGCTCTAGTTTAAGTCTAATTTCAAGATGAAATTAATTCCAACGACCACTATTGGATTAAATGGTAAAAATATATTCCAATTGAAATTTAAAACCAATTCAAAAGATAATCTAGTCGTATAAATAAATTAGATTAAAAAGTGGTTTTGACATAAAATACAACATTTTTCACTGTTCATTAAAAACTGAACTTTATCGGAAAAATACCAAAAATTTACACAATGTTAATTTTGATGTCCCGATTCTAAAGAAGAATTTTATTTTGTCAAATATAACACATAAAATTGTCAAAAAGTGGATTTAAAAGAGGTTCGCCACCAAAAGGCGGTTAATCAACCTTTTAAAGAATATTAGAATGTTTATGCTTAAAAATTGGATTCATTCGCATTTTCAATCCTCTAACATTTATTTTAAAGAGTAAAAATATTTTCCAAACATACATAATAATTTTTTAGTTAGTTACATTCTTTCCCTCCATTACAATGGCTAGGCGTTAACTACCATTTAAAATGTTATTATTTTATTATTAGAGTGCAAAGTAAGATTTCAAAGGAACTCGTTGTCACGTGTTGAGTATGCCATTGAGAAAAGCGTTCCCTTTAAAGTAATATTAATATTTTTTTCACAAATAGGGATAAATATAAAAATTTCATATTGTTTATTTACCTGGGGTGTTACATCCTTCCCCCCTTTTGGGAATTGCGTCCTCGCAATTTCAAAATTGGGCTTGAAAAATCCATTGTAAGTCCCACATCGGAAAAGGAGTAAATAAAACTATCACTTTAAAAGAAAGAAAGGGAAGTACAAAGGTCACCCGAGTTAACCCATACTAGTATTCCATGTATAAAAATATGGACATGGAGGAAAAAAACAAATGTTCATGTTCTAATGGATAGTGATAGTAAACATTTCTAGGAGAATGTTAACCATAAGAAAATCGCAAATTTGTGACGGGTTAAACGGTGATGGATTCCCCAATAGGAATAATTAATGGGCAACATTTTTTAGTTACTTTTCAATGAGGAATTTATTTTTGATCTTAACTAAAACATAAGGAAACATACTTACTTGTCATGTTTACTTTCAAAATTTACTAGATTTCTTACACAAACTCATATTTTGTCCAAAAGACGAGTATTTAGGATGACTTGTTTACATTAAGAGAGCTAAAATAAACTTCTAGAGAATCACCTAATCCAAAAAAGAGAAAAATATACATCCCATGTAATTACACTTTAACCAAAACCAAAACCAAAATGGTTAGTACATGATTAGATAATCCAGAAAAGGATAACCCATTATAAAAAGAAAATCTATTCTTAATCTTAAAAATTTGTCCAACAAAACCCAAAGTTCAACAAGGACAATTCGATAAACAATTTTTCCATAAAATTATTCAATGTAAACCAAACTAAGATTGAAACCCAAATATTTGAAGGATTTAATGACATATTCATCTAAGGTACAAATTTACTTTTATCTCCAAATAACATCAGTTGCTCTTAAATTCTCATATTGAAAAGTAATTAACATGATCACATATCCTTGATGATAGGATAGTCTTTTCCATAGATAACCCAAAATAAACATATTCTTTATTCCTAAAATCATCTAACTAAAAAGAATTAGTCAAACTAACCAGGGACTTCACATAGTCCAGTGGTAGGCGATAAATACCAATCACACTTTGGTTGTGGGTCCAATTCCCGCAGCATTGTCCGACGTGACGTGTTGTCACACGGTCTACGTGTTTTCCTTTTTACAAAACTATATAATTATTAAAACATTCCCCAAAACGAGATAAAATCTTCAAAAATAATCATAACATATTTTAACCTCAAGTTTATCTCATGCCTTTCACTTTCCATCATAACATATAGTAACCCATAATTACCTCAAAAGTAAGGATCATATAAACCCAAATGGTTCTTTATAACTATGTCCAAAAAAGAACAGATAACTATTCCTTGAATAAAATTTTCATATATCAAAAATCAGGGCTACACATACTACAAAAAGTCTTCTAATGTAACCCCATCATCAAAAGAGACTTAATAATCTTAATAATTTCACCATAACTCTTGAAGCCTTTATATGTTGACTTCTTACTCATTCAACATTCTTCATGATCCATTAACCATTACATTCCAACTTATTCTGAAATACTTCTTTCCTATAAACAAAATCATGAATCATATCCTAAGATTCCAAAATAGGAAAACAAAAGTTATGAAATAATCCATACCTTTGATTGGTCATTGTCAGTTTCTTCATCCTCAATCGGAATGGCATTAGGTATTGGTAAACGAATATTTGTACGATCTTGGTGATCCCATTCCTGAAACATCTTCATTGGACATGTGTTTGCATAATGAACATTCACACCACATTTAAAACATTCAATTGATCCCTCAGAAAGAACTTCTTTCCCTTTCCTCGAGTCAACTAGATGCTTCCTTTTTCCATGGAAGGTTCTTGCTTTATGACCTTCATTTCCTCATCTATAGCATACTTCTATCCCATTGAAACAATTTCCTTGGTGATTCTTTCCACAACTTTGACACATAGGTTTTTGAACACACTTACCTTTATGATTATTACCTGTAGTTATGTAGGGATTTGTTTCTCACATATATGATGCCTTATTGAAATCACCAAGGTTTAGGTGGTCAATCATGACTCCAGATAGTTGGTTGAGGATGAACACAAGAGTTCTCATTGCAGCTCCCATATCATTCTTTTGATCGCTCAGAAAACTGTCACAGTTTCCTTCACATCCACTGTTACTTTGGTGCCTACTAGATCCATCCATTTACTAAAACCAAAAAGGTCAGTGTGAGTATATCAACAAAACCATCATGTACTAATGATGAAGATAAACACTAATATATACTTACTCATTCACTTTATCTAAAACTAGGACTCTTTCTGAAATCCTAACCATTATGGTAATGTCACCTATGATTAGAGGATACCCTAACCTCTAAAGTTATCTAAACAGACCATTGATACCAACTATAAGGCCCCAGTCTTAAACCTTACTTAATATTTAATTAAATGAATAATTCACATTGAGTATCTTTTCAGGTTTAGAGTTTTAGAGAATTAGGTCATAACTATTACATCTCAAAAGATTACAAAGTATACACTTCTACTAAGTTTCCATAAAATAAAATCTCTTTAAAAATAAACATGTCTACTTCCATGTTTTAGATAGCATGACTTTCCCTTGATCCCATCCTTGACCCTATTCCACAGTAAGTCCTGTGAAAAACATTTCAAAAAAAAACTTCGGGTGAGCATAAAAATCTCAGAAAGGGATACACTAAGAATGAAAATTGTTATTTTCCCAAGTAACAAGTAAACCATGTATACATTATCAAAGTAATACCTTTCACCTTTAGGAAGTAGTAAAAACTCTTCAGTGAATAAAATATCATTACTTACCCTTTTGTAACCAAAATATTACCATAAAACCCATATAAAGAACACATAACATATAAAGGTAAATTTGGACGTAAGAATACTTAAATGGAATAACCATATGGCTGACTTCCGCACATACTTAATGGAATACCCATACGGCCGACTTCCATACCCAATGCATTGGAGGTTATAACGTAACCACCCGTCCTGGTATTCACGAAACCACCCGTCATTTGGTTTATCACGTAACCACCCATAAAATGTCCAAGTACCATCATTACATATAAAATATTTAAAATATAAACATTTCAATAACAACATTTCATTTTCAATCACAATAAGTAATTCCAAGATATTGAATTAAGAAATCCATTTTCATAAACCATTTAAAAGAGATTTTTGAATCAAAGTGTCCCATACCACTTTGAAGCTTTTAATGGAATTATAATTTTAAAAAATCAATGTCCATATAAATAAATACTGAAAATCATTTTGAAAACATGAATATTAATGAAAATGATTTAGAATAATGAATCTTTAAAACATTTAAACAGATATTTTTGTTAAAGAGTTTTTAACAAAATGAGAGACTCTTGAATACAAATAAATGCGGAATAACATGTAATCCGAGCCTCATAATATCATGAGAATAAAGGGATTCATGATATCATATGTCAAAGGACATTATACACACCATATATGAGTGAATTGGTGCAAAACAACAATGAAGTCTCAATGGAAGTGTAAATTGAGATGAAATCCATTATAAAGATGGTATCCTTAAATTAATGATAAATCTATCACATAATTATGTGTGAGAAATTTAAATACACCCAATATAATTTTATATTATGTGTGAAACAATCAGAGGTCATTCACAAATAATCATGGAAAAACAAAATCAATGACATAGATATTTAACTCAATGAAATGAGATTGAGTTATGATTTCCCATACAAGTTCGTAAGAATTTATCAATGAGATGATTATGTGTAGAAATAACATATCCAAAAAAAGGTTTTCGGAAATTACAAAATAGAGATTCCACACATAATCTTGGAATAATAAAATCAAGAAGTAGAGGTTTAACCCAAAGAATTGAATGTGGGTTATGAATTTTCCTTACAGAAATCTGACAGCCTAACGGCGTCACTTTAAAATTCAGAAAATGAGTTGATGAGAGATAAAATGGTATCTCATCACTTGGACATAAAATTTACATATATAAAAATATATAAGAACATGTCCCAACATAATAGTATGTGAATGAAAAGACATAACAAAATATGTCTTTTAAAAAGAGGAGGATGAAAGGTCCCCTTACCGAGTTGGGTAACTTTCGAAAAGTACACCCCATGGAAGAAGGGTCATACAATGAAGATGTAAATACCCATAAATGAAATTATACTACACAAAGTTTATAATAATGGGCATTACATACACCACTCAAAGTAAATAGTGGAAAATTTCTCATAAATTCCACAAGAATAAAAGTGAGATGAAAAATCCCTTACGAAAACTCGGCAGCCTAACGGCGCCACTTAAAGCTTCCTAAAATGGATTTATGAGATCAAATAGGGTCTCTCATAATATGAACATAAAATGTAAATTATGAGGAATATAAAATAACATCCCCCATCACAACAAATAGTAGCGTAAAAGAAGTTACATAAAGGAGAGTACTTAAAAAGAAAGAGAGAGGTTAGATCTCTTACGAAAATTCGGCAGCCTAACGGCACCACTCAAAACATCCAAAATGGATTGGTGAGAAATAATAGGGTCTCTCATAATATGAACATAAAAATTAAAGTATGATTAATATAAAATAACATCCCAATCATAAAAAATATGATCTTAAAAGGAATGACATAAAAGAGTGTAATTAAAAAGAAATAGAGGGGTAGGATCCCTTACCTTAGGACCGACTTGACTCGACCGTTCGTTAACGTCCTGAATAATAAACTTGAGTTAATTTATACTTGCTTAAGAACCTTTTTTCAAGTTTATTATTCATTTTATATCACTTATTGCCATGTTATAAACATTATGTAATCATTTACGTTAATAATGTTTGTTTTGTCGAAATTTGGTTCTTAAGTCGAAAGTGGACTTCTTACAATTACATGTTGTTTGTGTGTTCAAAGGTTCATTATATCCAGAATGATATTCATGATTTGGATATCATATATATCCATAATATAAAAGTATTTATAATATTACATAATCATTTATAGGTAAGAAATGAAATGCACCGTTCATGGAGACGGTAAGCCGTACGTACGCATGAACGCTTCTTTCATTTCTATGTCGTATTAATGGATTTAAAACCAAATGAGAGGTATTTATATTTTAATTCCAGAATTATATTCATCATTAATATATAACATACATCATATATAATAACTTTAAATCCATCCTTTATACATCCCACATATGGCATTAACGAATCAAATCACTTTGAGGGGGGTGGTAGTCCGCACTTCCTAAAATGAAATTATCGTGTTTACCCACAATGGAAACCATAAAGGTATGCCACAAAAGAAAAATACAGAAGATTAAGTAAAACATAAACATATTATATATCATATATTAATATAGTGACATCTTAATTGAAACCTTTGAAGGTGTTATATGAGTGTTGAACAATCATCATTTCGTGAGGCAGAAATTCACCATCCATAGAAATAGTATATTCTTTAACCATTAAATGTAGGTTTGTGTAAGTGTAGCTAGAATTATTATTATACAAAAATCCTAGTATATTGAATATACTGGAGTTGTTACGAAATAAAAGAATAAAAATATTTTATGGGGTTGGATAAGCAAAATAAATCAAAAGAACACAAGAGAAGACACTACGTTTAAATCGGGTAACTCTTTTTGATTTGAGCTCAAAGGTTTCCTTGGGATGACTTCTGCCCAAAGTGAGGCTTCTAGGAGTACGAGAGGGATTTGGAGAGACAAAAGGGGAAGGGTTTGGCCGAGCCAAAGGCCTGACAGGTGTGGGTAAGGAGGTATAGGTGGGGGCCTTTTATAAGAGGAGAGGAGGGGCACTCTTGGAAAGTAAGGAAATGATACTTTATTTTAGAATGAGTTTCGGATTTTAAAGGTCCCAAATTAATTTATTTCGAGGAAAAGGTGGTAAGGGTTCTAAATATACTCATACAATAGGTTTTGGACATGTGTAGGTCATAGATTTTACATTATCTTTTCATTTTATTTAAATCCTTTATTAATGAGGTAATCACTGCATCATTATAATGTCCTAAATAATTTTATTTATTTAATGTCTAAAAATTATAAAAAAATAACATGATGTAAGAAATCTTTTTATATTTCCAATTAATATTATAGTAAAAAATGACTTGTATAACCCCATGTAAAAATTGTTTTAGTAAAACTACTCATGTTTGTGTCATTTTTAATTTTACATTAAATAAAAAGTTATTTATGTCATTTCCCAACCAATGTGGCTCCATGGGATCCCCAAGTTGACCCATGGATTTTCTTGATCGGCCATGACACATCCAATAAGGGTAATACATGTGTGAAGCTCATCTCTTATTATTAAAACATTATTTTTACCTTAAACTACACTAATTACCTCTAATCGCGATTAAGAACATAAAAGTTACTATTAACCAAAAAATTACTTTAATCCCATTGAACCACATTTTACTTCCTAATGAAAAAAATTTATGTATGATTTTTGAAATTCAAAACACAGAGGTGGAAAAGTTTCATTTAAATGAAAAATCAGTTTCCTTAACTACCACTTAGTGGTTTCACTATTCATCAAAAATTGAAGTTTTTCAGAAAATACCAAAAATTCACCGTAAGCTATATTTGATATTACGAATTCAAAAATGAAGTCTATTGTACAAAATTAAAAATATATAAGTTGAATTAATTAATTTAATAATTAATTCCCACTGTCAAAACAAATAGCGTGTTTTTAAGAAACAATTATTATCAAAAGATTGACTCTAGTTTAAGTCCAATTTCAATATGAAATTAATTCCAACGACCACTATTGGATTAAATGGTAAAAATATATTCTAATAGAAATTTGAAAGAAATTCAAAATATAATTTAATCATATAAATAAATTATATTAAAAAGTGGTTTTGAATTAAAATACAATATTTTTCACTGTTCATTAAAAAATGAACTTTATCAGAAAAATACCAAAAATTTACACAATGTAAATTTTGATGTCCCGATTCTAAGGAAGAATTTTATTTTTTCAAATATAACACATAAAATTTTCAAAAAGTGGATTTAAAAGAAGTTCTCCATCAAAAGGCGGTTAATCGACTTTTTAAAGAATATTAGAATGTTTATGCTTAAAAATTGGATTCATTTGCATTTTCAATCCTCTAACATTAATTGTAAAGAGTAAAAGTATTTGCAAAACATACATAATAATTTTTTAGTTAGTTGCATTCTTTCCCTCCATTACAATGGCTAGGCGTTAACTACCATTTAAAATATTATTATTTTATTATTAAAGTGTAATGTAAGATTTCAAAGGAACTCGTTGTCGCGTATTGAGTATGCCATCGAGCATAGCGTTCCCTTTAAAGTAATATTAATATTTTTTTCACAAATAGGGAGAAATATAAAAATTTCATATTGTTTATTTACCTGGGGTGTTACATAATCTATCACTCTGATTCATCAGTCCCATTGGGGTTTTGAAATGATTCGGACTGGTGATATTCCATTTAGAACAGACATATAGATACCCAACTATGCATGATGTTTTTCATATGTCTCAACTCGATATGAATTATATATAAATATATCATATTTACCAACCTGATGAGGTTGATCCAAATGTGGATGCTTACTTTTATAAGTGTCTAGGGAAAATTTTAGATCGGGATGTGAATACACTATGAGGCATGATAGTTTCATCAGTAATGGTGATATAGAAGAAAATTGAAGAACATGATGGGACCTCCGGGAATAGAACTAATGTTTGAGCTTAGTGTCTGAATATTTTATCAGATTACCCATCAATACCCTTATAATCCAACTCATGTTCATGTTTGGTTATAGATGGGAGGTTTTAACAACCTATCTTATCTCATAGGTAAGGAACATTTTTTCAATTTGAATACATAATTTTTTTCTTGGTAATTGTCAATGATGTCCAATGGAAGGATGAAGGAGTTTCTATGGTATGATTGTATCAAGAACCTCCAGAAATTAAATAAATAGAGTAGGTTTCATGGTTAGAACATGGTTAGTGCTTACCATGTGACTTAATGATGTGGGAAACATTGTAAAAATAGGATTCCATATAGTTTTTCTAAAACCATACAAGATAGAGATCATGACTATGTGAAATATATATGGAAATATATTGAATCATCTTTTATGTTCAATGAGTTGTTAGTAAAAGTGTGTTGACAGACCTAGTGGGAGCTGTTCCTAGACAGTGGAGGCACTACTATTGGAAAACAATTTTTCCAAACATGTGGACTAATCATTTGACCTATATTTTGGGATTTATTTTGCCTTTCCCATTAACTAACAAAAAATCCAAACACCATTTACATTTCCCATTAATGGAGAAAATACCTTGACTTCCTCTCAGTTGAACATATCCTCCTTCTCTTCTTGGTTTTTCAATTACTCCTATATGTGAACCCCAATCGAACACAATCGAAAGCATTGGATCTGTATGGTTATTCTTGAGAATCCTTTTGTTTCATATCGTAGTTTATTTTCTTATTTATTGTATTATTTTGTTGTGATAATATTATCACTTTTTATTATAATTTGTCAACTTTTTTTCATATTTGAATCAAAGGCCTAGGATGCGTGAGTGGTTGTCCAAAAAGCTAAGTAGGTTGTATAGTAATTTTCTAAGAATGTTTAGGAGTTTTAATAGAATTTTTATATGATCATAATGTCATAGATTTATGTTCAATGCCTTTAATTGAGTTATTTATATTTAAATAACTTAAGCATTCTTTGTCAATCATGTGGGAACATGTGTAATGATTTGATGATATTGACCTTATTTAATTCCACCTAATAGGGTGTTCATGATTACCATCCCTCTATGTATATATATGTTTATGTGAAAAATATCCTTATAAGTAGTCAAATTGGTATAGAATGTTTAATTTATTTATTTATATAATTATTTAGTCGACCAAATAACCTTATATGTGTTTGGTTAGTAATGGAATGGGTTTTCCATTCTTTATAATTTAATGGTTTAATACAATATAATGAGTTTTGTGTAATGGCCACACAAGATGTTATATACATTTAATTATGGATTGTGAATAATTCACCCTTTAATTTTTTTATAAATGGTTTTAAACACATTTGATTTGATCACTTATGTTATTATTATTATTATTATTACATTACAATTGGAAAAATGTTATGTTTTCTATTGAGATTAAATTTTCACAATCCATAACGTTTGGTGATGGGGAATGAAGTATCACACCGTGATACTCTTATTTAGACAACGTGAAGATAGCTCAACATTCCCTTTCTCCAAGGGTTGTGAATGATCACTCACCCCACTATATTGAGTGACATGAAATATATACCACATTCATATGAGATTATGGGTTTTTACCCTTTCTAGATCCTTTGTTATGTTATACATCACATGAATGCTTGAGTTATAGCTTGGGTGATGGTGGCACCTACTATCCATTTATATGGATCTAAACCTTCTCACCAATGTGTTTATATACATATATAAATACTATATATAAATGATACTATATATATTATTATATGATTACCAATAAAAATCATTATGGTTTATGAAGAAGCATGTAGAGTTATCTAGCTGTCCTACTAGAACCTTATTCATCATCAATTGACTTATTCTTCATTTTTTATTATTCATTTTACCTATACACTGTTATACTCTTCACTCTAAATATATATTTTATAGACATCGTTGGTGGTGTCCTTATGATATTATCTCAAAAAATACATGGTATGCCTTTTGTTCCCATGTAGAACTCATGTCCTCATGTGTAGATAAGGGTAAGAAGCATGGTATATATATTTGATCTGTATTACTTATAGCTTGGACCGTGGGAGTAGATGACCATGCGTATTCTCCAGATGTTAGTAAAGTAGTGTTTTTTCTATTTTGTAATTTTATTTGGCATGTTGAACAATATTTTCCCATATATCCCATGTTCCATTTTTTATAAATATTCTTGAAATTAAATCATTGTATATGACTTATCCTTTGTCATTTCATATTTATTTATTTTTCATGGTTTTCAATGTTTCCATAGTTAATTATTACCCTTTTTTATTTTGTTCTGTCTGACTAAATATTCTTCCACTATTTTATGTTTATTTATTATATTCACTGTGAAACTATGGTATGATGGTATCATCCCATGACCATACTAACTACACCCTCGTTGTGAATTGAAAACCTCTAGAAAATGGATAGGCATACATGAGGCCATGTAACCCAGAAATTCGGTTGACCATTTTAGGGGGATTCTAGTTCAGGACGTTACACGCTTCCTTATTTAAAACAATAGTATATATTAAAAGATGAATAAAATATTTGATATAATAAATGAATGCAACGCTGATTGATTCTTTTGTTATAAGAAAAACTCAGTTTATCATTTATTTTACACAACCTATATATTATTATGTTTGTTTTTGTATTCGATATGTTTCACCAAAGACAAACAAACCATGAAATATTTTATTGTTATAACCTAGTATTTGGAATAAAATGTATAAACATGATTAATTTAACTATGTTAACATAGTTTACTAATGTTCTATGATTACCAATTAATTATTATTGAAAATAAAACCATTTTGAAAATAAAAAATAATAATTTTCTAAAAAAATATTTTAATGCCAAAATTTTATTTTATACAAATATATTATTAAAATTACGGTTATTTGATTAAATTAATTAAAAATTTTATATTATATTTTCATGAAAATGTTAAAATTTAATCCTATTTTTTGTATACATGAGAAAAAGAAACCATATTTTTTTGCTGAAAACTGTATTTTTTCAAAAGAAGGATGATTTGCCTCCTTTTAGAGCACAATTAATTTAAAACTAATATTTCAAAATATTATATAATTTAGTTGATAAAATATAAATCATTATTGAATGTTGGATAAAAATATTTCAATTGTGGTGAATTTTTTGGATTAATCATGAGAAGTTTCATTTTTTGATTAACATTGAAAAGTACCTAATTTTAACAGAAATTATTTTTAAAATTAATTTATTCATAAATATAAATTATATTTTTAATTTTATTCAATGTGTAATTAATTAAATTGAAAAACTATTTATATATTTTAATTAATTTAAATACATTATTTTTTAAATTTTATATAACAAGACTGTAACATTTTAAACCTTTTCATATAAAAAATCTATTTTCTCATTACATATGTGTGATTAATTTTAAATTAAATTATGTATCTTTTGCGAGGTTGAATTTTTGAAATGGCATAATTTTTTTTTAAAAAACTATTTTCTATTTCCGAATAAGTTTAGCTTATTTTTTTTACAATAATGATTAGAGAAAATAGATAAAATTAAATAAATTGAAAAGGTAAATAAAAGATTTTACTTAGTAGTTAAACTAGAGTGTCAAAAGTGAATTTTACATATAATGTTAAAAAATTTATTTAATGTATTTATTTAAAAAAAAATTACTAAAATATCCAGAATTTGATCTAATTTATTTTTTATATGACCCATAGAAAAAATTAAGTAAATAAAATTTCTTAAGGGATAATTTTATAACATTTAATATATATAAATCATTGGGATTGTGGAAAAATCATCTGTTCAAAGATATATATCATTTTTAAATACAAATGAGTTTTTTAAAATTTTATTTTCCATTAATTATATATATGAAATAATTAGTTAAAATTATTAAGAAATGAAAACGCCCAAATTATTTAGTTAATAATTATATTCAATAAATTATACTGAAAAATATTTAAAGAAAATTAAATTCCATAAATTAATGTCTTCAATTTTTTTGTAGATGAATATACAATTTAAAATTATTTTAACTTAATATATTTATTTTACATCTTTATCTTGATATTTTTAAATTTGAACTAAATTAACAGTGTCAAACATGACATTAAAGATATTTTTTAACAAATTATATTTTATTAAAAGAATTAAATTTTCTAATAATTGATGATTCTTCCAACTAATTTTTATATTTTAATAAATTTAAAATATGGTACCTTAAGGGACTATTTCATATTCTATAATTATAACACCCCAAGATTCCACGGTATACTTCTCTTTGAATAATACAATAGCATGTGTTGTACGCAACTCCGAGTTATAACACACCACAACCAATCAAACTAGACATTATGAATAGTAATACCAAATTTTTGAAATTTTATAAATTTTATCTTTCAAAATGGGCTTCATTTTTGGATTCGGAGTATCAAATGTAGCATAGGATGAACTTTTGGTATTTTTCAGAAAACATCCAATTTTGGATGAATAGTGAAAAACACTTAGTTATAGTTTAAAACCAAATTTTTTTTAAATAATTATTTATTTTATTTAAATTTATTTTAGGTCTAAATAGATACATAATACCTATATAAGTTCAATTTAATTCATTGGAGTCAATTTATAAAAATTTATGATATATAAAAATTTTATTGAACTTTTTACCATCTTTTACCCACCTCATAGGTGTATTTGAAAATTCACATAAAACATAATTTTACTGCTTTTGTGAGTGGAGTTTCAAAAATCTGAGAGACACTATTGATATCAGTAAGTAAAATTTGGTTCAATAAGATGAAAATAATTTTTGGTGAATAGTAATTTTTTACTTTTATTTACGACGGTTAAAAGTAAATAGGGTAATTAAGGGTAAAAAAAGATTTTATTATTACCATAACACATGTAATAATTCTATTGGATAAGTTTAATTCGTCCAAAAACAACTGTATGAATAAAATATGATCCTTTAGGTCCACTTGGATTAGATTAGGACATTTATTATTATTTAATTCAAAGAAGAGTTAAAAGAGTTAAAATCAAAGTTTAATAACTAAACCATTTTTAATATAGGGTTATAAAAAAGATAAATTAGACTATAAATATTAATTAGAAATAAAAAAAATATTTCCTACATAATGGTATTTTATTTATATTTTTTAGATATTAAATTATTTAATTTATTTATGACACAATAATGATGCAATAATTACCTAATTAATGAAATATTAAAATAATTTATATTATAAATATCCAAATAAATAAATTTTGAGACTTTTTATGACTTACACTAATTTTATAGGTTAATATGACATAGTAAGGTTGGTTATATGATTTTTTGTCGAGCTAATAATGCTGTTATGAATTTATAAAAAACAAAATACCGAATAGTGTCAAAATTGACAAAAAAGAGTTTTTAAAACAAATATTATAATATTAATTGATATTATATTCTTAAAAATATAAGTCTTGTCCAAAAGGCTTATATAATGATATGTGTATCATTAATGAACCACTTTTGGTTTGCATTGAAGTATATCGAATGTTTATTAACCATATAATATAAAAATACAAAGAGACATGGTAAATGTCAAACTTTTTAACTAAGTGTTAAATATATAATTTAAGGTTAATATAGTGATGAAAACCTGTCTAAAACCTATTGGTTGAGTGGGTATAGACCCATATACACCTTAGACTTTGAATAATCCATTTTTAGCCACTATAAACCGAAAATTATTTTATTATAAAATAATATTTCTAGCTTTTCATAAGGTGCCCCTCACCCCTCTTATAAAAGGTCACTCCCCCTTCTCTCTAATTCACACCTTAAAATCAATTTGGATCAGACAAACCCTTCCCAAATACACAATAAACTGTCCTCACTTCATCCTAGAGGACTTCTTTTAGACATAAAGACAACCTAAAGAGCCTGTTTGATCAAATGAAAACGAAGAACCCGAAGAAGAGGTAAATATTTCATCACCTATTTCAAGTTCCTTTCTTCTACCACTTCCGATTTCATTGTTATTTCTATTATAAAATAATAAATCCAGTATATTATATATACTGTGATGTTGTTATAAATATGGTACAACCATATTCATTATTCTATACATTTTTTGAATAACATGTAACCATACGTGCGTACGTACGGATTTCCGTCTCCACATCATGTTGTCATTGTTATTCAATAAATTATTATTTGGATGGGTATAGTAATGATTTGTAATTGATTTAAATAATAAATATAACATGATAATGATTCCATATATATGATATACCATCAAATTATATATTATATTAATATCTAAATAATGATATTGTTGCTCGTGCGTACGTACGGATTACCATCTCCACGAATGCGATGAGATTCATTTCCCATCGTATCCTTTCAAGAATAATTTTCATTAGATGATTAAAAATCATGTTTAAATACTTAATATCAATTAGAATATGAATAATAAATATCCTATCCATAATGAAAATTACTTACATAAAAAATCATATAAAGGAAAATGACTCAGTTAACACCTGAAATGATGATAATTGTAAGATATTATTAAATACACAATGTTGAAAGATCTTATATGATATCATATTATTGTATATGAATCTTGTATAATTTAATATAAATTATTTCACCATTAAATAGGAGTTTAACCTACCCTCGACCAAGGAAATGTACAATATAAGGGTTAATTCTATAATCTCTTCATTATCCAAGGCTGTTTATACGTAAATATCTACATGGACCTCTTTATCATCCACATCCATGTTTCATAAAAATGTATTTCAAAAAATTATTTCTATTTTTTAAAATAAGATTTAAATTCATAAATAAACTTGTTTTACTTTTATAAGATGTTTATAAAGGAATCTTTCCACCGTTTTCCAAATAAGGTACTTTTTGACCTTTTCGAATAATTTAAGCTAAAAATGTTTTCTTAACTAATATATCAGGTGCAATTATTTTTTTTTCCGTTATAACATCATCGTAGCTTCCCTTACAAGCATATAAGAATATTTTCAAATATAAATGTTTTCTTTTTTAATTATGTGACCATTACATTATTTCATTATAGAAAGAGATATTTCTCTAAAATGGTTTTCATTTCGTCTACGTCAACATTATTTGATGTGTTTTATGTTTGTTTGAAGCTGATTTATTATGACACATAACATACATATTTTTTGAAGTTTTTTTGATATGTTTGAATTTGGATGTGTTATTTCATACCATTCATGGTTTATGGATAATGTATTGACATTTTGTATGCCAGTTTTAATATAAATCCTTATGTCATGTTTAAACCTTTCCATATGAGGAATGCATTGGACTTAGTATGTGACGGGTGGAGCCCACTATATCTCCTTGGTGCATCGATAGGTCTCATGAGACAAATTAGTGTCTTGGAAGAAGGCCTTGATAAAATCTTAATTGTATTATTGGCACAAAGCCTTGACTATTTGGTTATGAAAGTCTGGCATTATGCATTCCATCTTTTTGAAAGTGGCTATTGATATTGAATGTAATTATTCGACTAGTGAAATATCCATGTGAGTAAGTAAATGGAATTATTTTGATTTTATATTTCACATATTATGCTAAAGTTTAAGTTTAAAAGGATTTTGTTTTAGTCTTATACATTACCTTAAATTTTTATGCTTATTTATAAATGTTTCTACGATATTTATATCCTTACTGAGCATCTGACCTCACCCATTTCTATGTTGTATTTTTTCCAGGATGCGAAGAATTATATTATGACTGACCTGCAGGGATAGTCTATGGGATCTCAGTGTTGTCTATGGAAACAATGTGGTTGTGGTTTTCCATTTTATGATGTAATTTAAACCTTATGAATGTATCTAGTACTTCCATGGCTACTAAACTAATCGTTCTTTCAAAACATTATCTTTTGTTATCATGCCAATGATATGTAATAATGCACCGACTCAGGGCTTCTAGCGTCGGGGTGTTATAATTGGTATAAGAGGAAGTTTAGTACAAGCCATGGAATCTAGATTTTGATAAACTCTGATTAGGGAACATTACCCTAAGATAGAATTTGAGGATTAGTATAGAAGAACATCCTATAATTTTCATATTATAGAGATTCGGTGAGTTTTCTAAGCAACAAATCCCTTTCTGGATATGAATAGGTAGAGGCAAATCTGGCACAGATGTACCTAGCGGTAAAACCTGAAAACACCGCTTTCATCTAGACTCAAATAGGAACTGGTGCATGACAACGGGCCTTACTGCTCTCTTGGTTACAAAAAACCCGAGGGATATGCTTAGGATAATTCTCATTTTCATTATAAACCATTATGAAGGGTTTATGAGTATATAATTCCTCAAAGAAAACATTTTTATTATTATGGATTATATCCATAAACTTTTTAATTTATGTTAAGTGTTTTACAAGTTTTGATTTATGTATTGCGATTCATAAACTAATATACTATATTCTATTATTTATAAATGGCTCCTAGAGGATGGAATGGAAACTGTATCATTGCATGCACTCAACATAGGGATTTACCTCCTACTCAAGATAATTATAGTGGAGATAGTGATATAACTAGTGATGATCATCTTATCACTAGATTGGGATAACTCACATAGGTTAGGAATAATAACCTTACTTGTATGGAGCACCCTGATCTGCAGCATGGATGATCAATGTTAGATCACTACATGAGGAAATAACCACCAACATTCAATGGGGGTACAAATCCATTAGTAGATGAGAAATGGATAAATTCATTAGAGAAAATATTTCATGACTTGGGGAGTAGTGAAACGGAAAAAGTTGTCATCGCAGTTTACCACCTCACAAGAGATACTGATCAATGGTGGTCATTGATTCAAAAAAAGGTAGATGATTAAGTATAAAATATAGAATGAAGGGAGTTTAATGATATTTTCATAGAAAAATAATTTCCTCTTGACCATTAAGAAGATATTGAAAGGGAATTTCTGAGTCTGAGGCAAAAGGAGGATGATAATGTCGCAAAGTATGAAGCTAACATTACAAAGTTAGCAAGACATGCTGCAGATTAAATACACAACCCAAGAAGTAATATTGATCTTTTCTTTGATGGGTTAAAAGAATTTCTCTGTTGAGAATTAGTCTCACAATCCTTCTCTTCATACTAAGTTATTGTCTGATGTTCTATCAAGACAGAAAAAGAATTCTATAAGTCTTAAAACTTTAAAGAGAATCAAGATAAGAAGAGATCTGCTGAATATTTTGGAAATGGAAATAAGGGGAAGAAGGAAAAAGATTAATATCCATACTGCAGTAAATTTGGGAAGAAAAAATGTGTTACTTTCCTGAAAAGAATGGGAGTCTATTACAAGTGTGCTGAAAAAGGCCACCAAGCTCATGATTGCAAGGGGAAGATAGAGGTTGTCGATGTTTAATGATACAATTTTAGAGAAAGGGGGCATTATGAGAATGAAGGTCCTAAGAGTCAGGGGAACATCCCTCATAAAAGATCAAGGGATCAAGGACAAGCTTATGTTATCACTAATACTGAGGTTAAAGCTCTGAAAGACATCGTGATAGGTAATTTAATGGTTTCCTAAAAATTATCAAATGATTTTTTGATTCTAGATCATCACATTGTTTCATATCTTCCCAGTTTTCTAAGAAAATTAGATATTTTCAATTTCACTTAACAAGGTAGTTGTCAGTAAAAACTCATAAGGGAAGTATCATTGCAACAATGTTTTGTTAATTAGTTCCCATTAGGGCATATAAATGTTATTTATCTGATGATCTAATAGTCATAATCATTATTGAATTTGATATAATCCTCGGTATTGACTGGATTTCTGACCATGATGAAACAATTTATTGTAAGAAGAAGGAGGTTACTATTTTTGATGACGATGATGAAGACCGCCTTATATTTAGAGCAGAATCATCACCACGTAATTCTAATCTTGATCCCCGCCAGTAGCTCAACTAAATTCAGTTATTGTGGAGGAAGAGAATGAAATAACTATGGGTGAGGAAATGAATGTTCAAATAGAGGATGCACCTATTGTGAAAGAATATTTTGATGTGTTTTCCAGAAGATTTACCTGGACATCCTCTAGAACGAGAAATTGAGTTTTCCATTGATTTAGTTCCTAGTTAAAGTCCCATATCGAAGACCAATTATAGAATGGAAACTATGGAATTAGTAGAACTAAATAAACAACTAGAGGAATTGAGTAATAAGGGATTTATTTGACCTAGTGTTTCTCCATGGGGTGCCCATGTACTTTTTGTTAAGAAGAAATATGGTTCTATGGGGTTGTGCATAGACTACAGGGAGATCAATGCTATAACAATAAAGAAAATGTATCCCCTACCTCACATGGATGATTTATTTGACCAACTTCATTGATCTCAATACTTTTCAACGATTGACCTTTGATTAGGTTACCATCAGTTGTGCGTGAATAATGAATACATTCCGAAGACAACATTTCGAACCAGGTATGGGCATTATGAGTTTACAGTGTTGCATTTTGGATTGACTAATTAATCCTATGTCTTCATAGATCTAATGAATAGTGTTTTCAAGGAATATCTTGATGACGTTGTAGTGATATTTATTGATGATATCTTGGTATACTCCAAGAGCTACGAAGATCATGAAAATCACTTGCTCATTATCCTGATGACTCGTAGAAGACATAAAATATATGGGAAGTTAAGAAAGTGTGAATTATGGATCCAGGAGATATATTTTAATGGACATATAATCTCTAAGGATGGAATCTGTGTTTAGCCTTCTAAGACCAGGGCAATCCAAGAATGGATAGCACCAACGAGTATAAACGAGGTACATAGTTTTATTGGGTTAGTAGGTTATTTTCGACATTTCATCTAGGATTTTTCCCGGTTAGCTAACGCATTATCAAATATCAAACAAAAAGGGATTAAATTTGTTTAGAAAAAATAGTGTGAAAAATGTCTTGAAGAACTGAAGAGAATATTAGAAAATTCTTCTAAATTGAATCTACCATCTGGGAATGATGGGTTTGTTATTTATTGTGTTGCTTCAATGAAATGACTTGGTTTTGGCCATATACAGAATGATAGGGTTATTGTCTATGAATCACGACAGCTAAAAATTCATGAGCAAAACCATCCAACTCATGATCTTGATTTTGCAGTTGTAATATTTTGTTTGATGATATGGAGACATTATGTCTATGGTAAAAAAATGTGAGATTTTTACTGATCACAAGAGTTATCTGTGTAATCTCTCAAAGAAACAACTCAACATGAGGCAAATGAGATGTCTTGAACTACTCATGGATTATTATTTCACAATACACTATCCCTAGGGGAAGGAAAATAAGGTGGAAGATGATTTGAGCAGAAAAGATCATCGAGTTTTGAACAAGAGGAGAGTTGAAAAGGATCCTATATACATGGATCTAGTAAAGATGGATATTGGAATAGCCATGGAAGGTGAAACATCAATACTTTTTTCAAATGGATTCCTAAATATATTTACTATAAAGGATACAAAGTACTTAAGATGATGATGAGGAGTTTCAAAAGAGGATTAAAGCTATGAATAACGGGAGATTGAGTGACTTTGTGTATAAATGTGGAATTTTGAAATTTGGGAAGAGTATTTTTGTTCCTGATATACCTAATATAAAAAGGGATCTTTTGGATGATGCTCATAGATCCAATTTCTCTATACACCCTTGGAGCACCAAAATGTATAGAGATTTGAAGGATCATTTTTGAATGGAAAACATGAAGAGGGAGATTGGTGATTTTTTGTCAAGATGTATGGTTCGTCAACATGTGATAGCTGGAAGGCAACGGCCTGGATGAGTCTTGAAACCTCTTCCCATACCTGAGTGGAAATGGGATAATATCGTGATGAACATTGTCATGGGACTACCTATAAGACCCCAACCTTAAACCTTACTTAATATTGAATTAAATGAATAATTCACATTGAGGCTCTTTTCAGGTTTAGAGTTTTAGAGAATTAGGACATAACTATTACATCTCCAATGATTACAAAGTAGAAACTTTTACTAAGATTCCTTAAAATAAAAACTCTTAAAAAGAAACATGTTCAGTTCCATGTTTTAGGTTGCATGACTTTCCCTTGATCCCATCCTTGAACCTATTCCACGTTAAGTCATGTGAAAAAAATTTCAAAAACATGTGATGAGCATAAAAAGCTCAGTAAGGGATACACAAAGAATGAAAACTATTAGTTTTTCAAAACAACAAGTAAACCATGTATACTTTATCAAAGTAATACTTTTCACCTTTTCAAAGTATTAAAAACCCTTCACTGAATAGAAGTTCATTACTTACCCTTCTGTAACCAAAATATTACCATAAACCCCATATAAATATCACATAACATATAAAGGTAACTTGGGACATAAACATACTTAAGTGGAATAACCATATGGTCTACTTCCACACATACTTAATGGAATAGCCATACAGCCGACTTCCACACATACTTAATGGAATAGCCATACGGCCGACTTCCATAACCAATGCATGGGAGGTTATAACGTAACCACCCGTCCTGGTATTCATGACACCACCCTTCATATGGTTCATCATGTAACCACCTGTCAAATGTCCAAGTACCATTATAAAAATCATAAGACATAAAACAAATATAATGGAAATAAAACATTTCCACACTTTGATCACAATATATAACTTAAATATATTGACATAACAAATCCATTATAAAAAACCATTTTCAATACCAAAATACATAAAAGAGTATATGGTATTTATTTCATTTAAAAAAAATTACGGCTTGTTGAGGAATCCAAAGACCAAATAATACTCGCGGCAGCGGAAAAGGTAATTGTCACCGTGTACGTTAAAAGAAACATTCCTTTTTGTCGTTTAGTAAAACACTTCGTAGAAAAAGATTCCTTTTGTATAAATGTAAAATTCAAAGGGGTTTATACACCGTATAAAAGATATTTGTGTATAAAACTAAATATGCCTCAATGAAAGGAGATCGAGATGAAGTCCCTTAAAAACACAGTATCCTTGGTTTAAGGATAAGTCAATTACATAATTATGTGTGACAAACAAATACACAAAATATAAGTGGATATTGAGTGTAAAACAATTAGAGGTTATTCACACATATTCATATAATGACATATTAAAGGAGTAAAAGATTATCCCAAAGAATCAAATTTGGGTTAAGAAGTTCCCTTGCAAAAATATGACAGCCTAACGGCGTCACTACAGAATTTAGAAAATGAGTTGATGAGAGATAAAAAGGGTATCTCATCACTTGGAAATAAAATTTACATCAATAAGGTTATATGAGAATGTATCCCAACATAACAATATGTAAATTAAAAGACCCAACAAAAGAAGTCTTTTAAAAAGTGGAGGGTGAAAGGTTCCCTTACCGACATGGGTATCTTTCGAGACATGCACCCCGTGAAAAATGGAAAATACAACATTGATGTAAATACTCATAAATGAAAGTATTATACACAATGAGTAAAGTAATTTGTAGTACATACACCACTCAAAGAAAATTGTGGCAAATGTAGCATAAATCTCACGGGAATAAGAGTGAGACGAAAAATCCCTTACGAAAACACAGAAGCCTAACGGCGCCACAAAAATGGATTGATGAGATCAAATAGGGTCTCTAATCATATTAACATAAAGTTTACAGAAAAAGGAATATAAAAGAACATCCCCCAACATAACAAAGAGGAGCTTAAAATATGAGACATAAAGGAGAGTACTTAAAAAGAAAGAGAGAGGTTAGATCTCTTACGAAAATTCAGCAGCCTAATGACGCCACTCAAAACTTTCAAAATGGATTGATGAGAGAGAATAGGGTCTCTCATCATATGAACATAAAAATTACAGTAAGAGGAATATAAAAGAACATCCATATAATAAGAAATATGAGCATAAAAGTAATGGTATAAAAGAGTGTACTTAAAAAGAAAGAGAGGAGTAGGATCCCTAACCTCGGGTCTGACTTGACTCGACCGTTCTTTAACGTCCTAAATAATAAACTTGAGATAATTTATACTTTATTAAGAAAAATTTTCAAGTTAATTATTCATTTTATATAAATTATGGACATGTTATAAATATTATGTAATCATTTAAGTTAATAATGTTTGTTTTGTCGATATTTGGTTCTTATGTCAAAAGTGGACTTCTTACAATTACATGTTGTACGTGTGGTCAAAGTTTCTTTATATCCAGAATGACCTTACTGATTTGTATATCATATATATCATATATATCTAGAATATACATGTATTTATAATATCACATAATCATTTAGAGGTAGGAAATGAAATGCACCATTCACGGAGACGGTAAGCGGTACGTACGCCTGAACGCTACTTTCATTTCTATGTCATATTAATGGAATTAAAACTAAATGAGAGGTATGTATATTTTTATTCCAGAACTATATTAATCATTTATATGTAACATAAATCATATATATCCATTATATATATGTACTTATAATACTACATTACATTTGGGGATAAGAAATGAAATGCACCGTTCATGGAGACGGTAAGCCGTACGTACGCATGAACGCTAATTTCATTTCTATCTCATACTTTAATGGAAATAAATAATAATGATATAGAGGTATATTATAATTACAGTATAAAATCATATATAATAACTTTAAATCCATCCTTTATATGTCCCACATATGGAATTAACGAATCACATCACTTTGAGGGGGCGGTAGTCCGCACATCCTTAAATGAAGATATCACATTTAACCATAATGGAAACCATAAAGGTATGACCAAAATGAAAAATACAGAAGCTTAAGGAATACATAAACATATTATATATCATATATAAATATAGTGACATCTTAATGGCCACCATTAATGGTGTCTAAAAGAAGATTGAACAATCATCGTTTCGTGAGGCAGAAATTCGCCAACCACAGAAACAGTATGTTATTTAACCATTACATGTAGATGTGTGTACTTGTAGCTCGAAATATTCTTATAAAAACATCCTAGTATATTGAAGATACTGGAGTTTTTACAAAAGAAATGAATAAAGAGGGTTTTGTGGGTTGGAGAAGCAAAATAAAACAAAAGGACTCAAGTGAAGACATTACCTTGAAATCGGGTAACTCTGTTTAGTTTGAGCACAAAGGCTTCCTTGGGAAGGCTTCATCCCAAATTTAGGATTCAAGGAGTAATATAGGGAAGTGGAGATAAAAAATGGGTAGGTGTTGGACGAGCCAAAGGCTTTGGAAGTCTGGGTAAAGAGGTAGAGGTGGGGGCCTTTTATAAGAGGAGAGGAGGGGCACTCTTGGAAAGTAAAGCAATGTAACTTTATTTGAAAATGAGTATCAGATTTAAAAGGTCTCACATTGATATAATTTAAGGATAAGGTGATAAGGGTTCTAAATCCACCCATCCAATAGGTTTTGTACATGTGTATGTCTTAGATTTTACATTATCTTTCCATTTTATTTAAATCGTTAAATAATGAGGTTATCGCTGCATCATCATGATGTCATATATAATTTAACTTATTTAATGTCTAAAAATTATAAACAAATACTGTGATGTAGGAAATAGTTTTAGATTTCCATTGATTATTTATAGTCAAAAATCTGACTTGTATAACCCTATGTAAATTTTTTTAGTAAAACATCGCATGTTTGTGTCATTTTTACTTTAACATTAAATAAAAAGATATTTATGTCATTTTCCAACCAAAGTGGCTCCATGGGGTCCCCAAGTTTACCAATGGATTTTCTTAGTCGGCCATGACACATCCAATTAGGGTAGGACATGTGTCTAGGTCATTTCAGTTTATTAAAACATTATTCTTACCTTAAACTACACTAATTACCTCTAATCGCGATTAAAAACTTAATAAGTTACTATTCACCAAAAATTATTTTAATCCCATTGAACCACATTTTACTTCTTAATTACAACCATGTATATCGGATTTTTGAAATTCAAAACACAATCATGGAAAAATTTCATTTAAACGGAAAATCAATTTTTATAAGTACCACTTAGTGGTTTCACTATTAATCAAAAATAGATGTTTTTCAGAAAATAACCAAAAGTTCACCCTAAGATATATTTGATATTATGAATTGAAAAATGATGTCTATTTTACAAAATTCAGAACATATAAGTTGAATTAATTAATTTATTAATTAATTTCCGCTGTCAAAACAAATAGCGTGTTTTTATTAAACAAAAAGTATCAAAAGATTGACACTAGTTTAAGTCTAATTTCAAAGTGAAATTAATTTCAACGACCACTATTGGATTAAATAGTAAAAATATATTCTAATTTCACTTTAAAACCAATTAAAAAGATAATCTAGTCATATAAATAAATTATATTAAAAGATTTTTTGAATTAAAATACAACATTTTTCACTATTCATTAAAAATTGAACGTTTTTTGAAAAATACAAAAAAATTACACAAAGTAAATTTTGATGTCCCGATTCTAAAGAAGAATTTTACTTTGTCAATGATAACACATAAAATTGTAAAAAAGTGTATTTAAAAGATGTTCACCATCAAAAGGTGGTTAATCGACCTTTTAAATAATATTAGAATGTTTACGCTTAAAATTGGATTCATTTGCATTTTTAATCCTCTAAAATTTATTATAAAAAGGAAAAATATTTGAAAAACATATATAATCATTTTGTAGTGAGTTCTGTTCATTCCCGCCATTACAAGGGCTAGGCGTTAACTACTATTTAAAATAATATTATTTTATTATTAGAGTGCAACGTAAGATTCCCAAGAAACTCGTTGTTGCGTGTTGGGTATGCCATCGAGCATAGCATCCCCTTTAAATTCATATTAATATTTTATTCACAAATATAGATAAATGTGAAAATGTCATACTCTTTATTTACCTGGGGTGTTACATCCTTCCCCCCTTTTGGGAATTACGTTCTCGAAATTTTAAAACTGGGCTTGGAAACATCCTTGAAAGTCCCACATCAGAACAAGAGTCAGTAAAACAATCACTTTAAAATAAAGGGAGAGAAGTACAGAGGTCACCCGAGTTAACCCATACTATGATTCCAAGTAGGAAAATATGGATATGGAAGAAAAAACAAAGGGTCATATTCTGATGGAGAGTGATAGAAAACATGTCTAGGAGAAAGTTAACTATAAGAAAATCTCAAACTTGTGATGGGTTATACGGTATTCGATTCCCCAGTAGGAAAAGTTAATAGACCACATTTTTGTTTTCAGTTACTTTTTATTGAGGAATTTATTCATAAGGAAACATATTCACTTATCATTTTTACTTTCAACTTTTACTAGATTCCTTAATCAAACTCATATTTTCTATAAAAGATGAGTATTTAGGAAGACTTTTTTGCATTAAGATTACTATAATCAATTTCTAGAGAATCACCTAATCTACAATAGAGAACTATATACTTCCCATGTCTTTAGACTCTAACCAAAACCAAAACCAAAAAGGTTAGTACAAGATCAGATTATCCAGAAAAGGATAACCCTTTATAAAAAGAAAATATATTCTTAATCTCCAAAATTTGTCCAAAAAAACGCAAAGTTCAACGAGGACTATTCGATAAACAAATTGTCCATAAAATACTTCAAAGTAAACAAAACAAATATTGAAACCCAACTATTTGAAGGATTTAGTCACATAGTCTTCCAAGTTAAATCGTAACATTTATCCCCAAACAACATCAGTTGCTTTTAATGTCTCGTATGGATAAGTAATTAACCAAATCACATATCCTCCATGATAGGTTAATAAATTTCCATAGACAACGCAAAATCAAATTACCTTAATTCATAAAATCATCTAACTAAAAAGAATCAGTCAAACTAACCAGGGAATTCACGTAGTCCACTGGTAGGCGATAAATACCAGTCACACTTTGGTTGTGTGTTAAATTCCCGCAGCTTTGTCAGACGTGACGGGTTGTCACACGGTCTGAATGTTGTCATTTTTTGAAAACTATATAATTCTCAAATTATTCCCAAATGGAGATAAAATCATCAAAAATAACCATAACATAATTTAACCTCAATTTAATCTCATGCCTTTTACTTCCATCATAACATATAGTAACCCATAATTACGTCAAAAGTAAGGATCATATAAACCCAAATGGTTCTTTATAACTATGTCCACAAAAGAACAGGTTACTATTCTTTGAATAAAATTTTCATATATCAAACATCAGTGTTACACATACTATAAAAAGTCTTGTAATATACCCCATCATCAAAAGACACTTAATACTCTTAAGAGTTTCACTATAACTATTGAAGACCTTATATGTTGACTTCTTACTCATTCAACATTCTTCATGATCCATTAACCATTCATTTCCAACTTATTCTGAAATACTTCTTTCTTACAAACGAAATCATGAATCATATCCTAATATTCCAAAATAGAAAACAAAAGTTAAGAAATAATCCATACCTTTGATTGGTCGTTGTCAGTTTCTTCATCCTCAATCAGAATGGCATTAGGTATTGGTAAAGGAGTATTTGTATGATCTTGGTGATCCCATTCACGAAACTTCTTCATAGGAAATGTGTTTTCATAATGACCATGCACACCACATTTAAAACATTCAATTGATCCCTTAGAAAGAACTTCTATCCCTTTCCTCGAGTCAACTGGATGCTTACTTTTTCCATGGTAGATTCTTGCTTTATGACCTTCATTTCCACATCTATAGCATATTTCTGTCCATTTGAAACATTTTCCTAGGTGTTTCTTTACACATCTATGACACATATGTTTTTGAACACACTTACCTTTATGATTATTTCCTGTAGTTCCGTAGGGATTTGTTTCTCGCATATATGATGCCTTATAGAAATCAACAAGGTTTAGGTGGTCAATCATGACTCCAGATAGTTGGTTGAGGATAAACACAAGAGTTCTCATTGCAGCTTCCATATCATTCAGTTTCTCGCTCAGAAAACTGTCAAAGTTTCCTTCACATCCACCGTTACCTTGGTGCCTACTAGATCCAGCCATTTACTAAAACCAAAAAGGTCAGTGTGAGTATATCAACAAAACCATAATGTACTAAAGAGGAAGATAAACACTAAGATATAGTTACTCATTCACTTTATCTAAAACTAGGGCTGTCTATGAAATCCTAACCATTATGGTCATGTCACTTATGCTTAAAGAATACCTTAACCTCTAATGTTATCTAAGCCGACCTCTGATACCAACTATAAGACCCCAACCTTAAACCATACTTAATATTGAATTAAATGAATAATTCACATTAAGGATCTTTTCAGGTTTAGAGTTTTAGAGAATTAGGACATAACTATTACATCTCCAAAAATTACAAAGTAGAAACTTTTATTAATTTTCCATAAAATAAAAACTCTTAAAAAGAATCATGTCCAGTTCCGTGTTTTAGGTTTCATGACTTTCCCTTGATCCCATCCTTGACCCTATTCCACATTAAGTCCTATGAAAAACATTTCAAAAACTTATGATGATCATAAAAATCTCAGTAAGGGATACACAAAGTATGAAAACTATTAGTTTTTCAAAACAACAAGTAAACCATGTATACTTTATCAAAGTAATACTTTTCACCTTTTTGAAGTAGTAAAAACCCTTCATTGAATAAAAGTTCATTACTTACCCTTCTGTAACCAAAATATTACCATAAAACCCATATAAATATCACATTACATATAAAGGTAACATGGGACATAAACATACTTAAGTGTAATAACCATATTGTTGACTTCTAAACATACTTAATGGAATAACCATACGACTGACTTCCACACATACTTAATGGAATAGCCATACGGACGACATGCATACCCAATTCATTGGAGGTTATAATGTAACCACCCGTCCTGGTATTCACAGCACCACCCGTCATATGGTTCATCACGTAACCACCCGTCAAAATTCCAAGTACCATTATAAAAATCATAAGACTTAAAACAAATATAATGGAAAGAAAACATTTCCACACTTTGATCACAAAATATCACTTAAATATATCGACATAACAAATCCATTATAAAAAACCATTTTCAATACCAAAATACATAAAAGAGTATATGGTATTTATTTCATTTAAAAAAACATTACGGCTTGTTGAGGAATCCAAAAACCAAATAATACTCGCGGCGGTGGAAAAGGTCGTTGTCACCGTGTACGTTAAAAGAAACATTCCTTTTTGTCGTTTAGTAAAACGCTTCGTAGAAAAATATTCCTTTTGTATAAAAGTAAAAGTCAAAGGGGTTTATACACCATATAAAAGATAGTTATATTTAAAACTAAATATGCCTCAATGAAAGAAGATCGAGACGAATTCCCTTACAAAGACAATATCCTTGGTTTAAGGATAATTCAATTACATAATTATGTGTGACAAACAAATTCACCAAATATATTTGGGTTAAGAAGTTCCCTTGCAAAAATATGACAGCCTAACGGCGTCACTACAAAATTCAGAAAATGAGTTGACAAGAGATAAAAAGGGTATCTCATCACTTGGAAATAAAATTTACACCAATAAGGTTATATGAGAACGTATCCCAACATAACAATATGTAAATTAAATGACCCAACAAAGGAAGTCTTTTAAAAAGAGGAGGGTGAAAGGTTCCCTTACCGACATGGGTATCTTTTGAGACATGCACCCCGTGAAAGAAGGACAATAAAACATTGATGTACATACTCATAAATGAAAGTATTATACACAATGAGTAATGTAATGGGCATTACATACACCACTCAAAGGAAATTGTGGAAAATGTAGCATAAATCTCACGGGAATAAGAGTGAGATTAAAAATCCCTTACGAAAACTCGGCAGCCTAACGGCGCCACAAAAATGGATTGATGAGATCAAATAGGGTATCTCATCATATTAACATAAAGATTACAGAAATTGGAATATAAAATAATATACCCCAACATAACAAAGAGGAGCCTAAAAGAAGTGGCATAAAGGAGAGTACTTAAAAAGAAAGAGAGAGGTTAGATCTCTTACGAAAATTCTGCAGTCGAACGGCGCCACTCAAAACGTCCAAAATGGATTGATGAGAGAGAATAGGGTCTCTCATAATATGAACATAAAAATTACAGTAAGAGTAATATAAAATAACATCCCAATCACAATAAATATGAGCTTAAAAGTAATGGCATAAAAGAGTGTACTTAAAAAGAAAGAAACGAGTAGGATCCCTTACCTCGGGTCCGACTTGACTCGATCGTTCTTTAACATCCTGAATAATAAACTTGAGTTAATTTATAATTTCTTAAGAACATTTTTTAAGTTAATTATTCCTTTTATATCAATTACGAACATGTTATAAACATTATGTAATCATTTGAGTTAATAATGTTTGTTTTGTCGATATTTGGTTCTTATGGCAAAAGCGGACATCTTACAATTACATGTTGTTTGTGTGGTCAAAGGTTCTTTATATCCAGAATGAAATTCCTGATTTGGATATCATATATATCATATATATCTGGCATATACATGTATTTATAATATCACATAATCATTTAGAGGTAGGAAATGAAATGCACCATTCATGGAGACGGTAAGCCGTACGTACGCATGAACGCTACTTTCATTTCTATGTCATATAAATGGAATTAAAACTAAATGAGAGGTATGTATATTTTAATTCCAGAATTATATTAATCATTTATATGTAACATACATCATATATATCCATTATATATATGTACTTATAATAGTACATTACATTTGGGGATAAGAAATGAAATGCATCGTTCATGGAGACAGTAAGCCGTACGTACGCATGAACGCTACTTTCATTTCCATCTCATACTTTAATGGAATGAAATAATAATTATATAGAGGTATATTATAATTCCAGTATAACATCATATATAATAACTTTAAATCTATCCTTTATACGTCCCACATATGGCATTAACGAATCACATCACTTTGAGGGGGCGGTAGTCCGCACTTCCTTAAATGAAGATATCGCGTTTACCAATAATGGAAACCATAAAGGTATGCCCAAAAAGAAAAATACAGAAGCGTAATGAAAACATAAACATATTATATATCATATATAATTAGAGTGACATCTTAATGGCCACCATTAAAGGTGTTTAAAAGAATATTGAACAATAATCATTTCGTGAGGCAGAAATTCGCCAACCACAGAAACAATATGTTCTTTAACCATTAGATTTAGATGTGTGTAAGTGTAGCTCGAAATATTCTTATAACAACATCCTAGTATATTTAAGATACTGGATTTGTTGCAAAATATATGAATAAAGAGTGTTTAGGGGGTTGGAGAAGCAAAATAAAACAAAAGGACTCAAGTGAAGACATTATCTTAAAATTGGGTAACTTCGTTTAGTTTGAGCTCAAAGGCTTCCTTGGTAAGACTTCTGCCCAAAGTGAGGCATCAAGGATTAAGAGAGGTAAGTGGAGAGACAAAATGGGCTGGGTTTGGCCGATCCAAAGGCTTTGGAAGTGTGGGTAAAGAGGTAGAGGTGGGGGCTTTTTATAAGAGGAGAGGATGAGCACTCTTGGAAAGTAAAGATATGTTACTTTATTTGAAAATGAGTTTCAGATTTAAAAGGTCCCAAATTGATATAAGTCGAGGATAAGTTGATAAGGTTTCTAAATCCACCCATACAATAGGTTTTGGACATGTGTAGGTCTTAGATTTTACATTATCATTCCATTTTATTTAAATCGTTAAATAATGAGGTTATCGCTGCATCATCATGATGTCATAAATAATTTAATTTATTTAAGGTCTAAAAATTATAAAAAAATACTATGATGTAGGAATGATTTTTATCTTTCTATTTATTATTTATAGTCAAAAATCTGACTTGTATAACCCCATGTAAATTTTTTTTAGTAAAACATCGCATGTTTGTATCATTTTTACTTTAACATTAAATAAAAAGATATTTATGTCATTTTCCAACAAAAGTGGCTCCATGGGTTCCCCAAGATGACCCATGGATTTTATTGGTCGGCCATGACACATCCAATGCGGGTAGGACATGTGTCTAGGTCATTTTATTTTATTAAAACATTAGTCTTACCTTAAACTACAATAATTACCTCTAATCGCGATTAAAAACATAATAAGTTACTATTCACCAAAAAATTATTTTAATCCCATTGAACCACATTTTACCTCTTAATTACAACCATGTATGTCGGATTTTTGAAATTCAAAACACAATTATGGAAAAATTTCATTTAAATGGAAAATCAGTTTTTATAAGTACAACTTAGTGGTTTCACTATTCATCAAAAATTGAAGTTTTTCAGAAAATTACCAAAAGTTCACCCTATGCTATATTTGATATTCCGAATTCAAAAATGATGTCTATTTTACAAAATTCAGAACATATAAGTTGCATTAATTAATTTAATAATTAATTCCCGCTGTCAAAACAAATAGCGAGTTTTTATGAAACAAAAAGTATCAAAAGATTGACAGTAGTTTAAGTCTGATTTCAAAGTGAAATTAATTCCAAGGACCACTATTGGATTAAATGGTAAAAAATATATTCTAATTTCACTTTCAAACCAATTCAAAAGTTAATCTAATCATATAAATAAATTAGATTAAAATAGGTTTTGAATTAAAATACAACATTTTTCACTATTCATTAAAAATTGAACTTTTTTGGAAAAATACCAAAAATTTACACAAAGTAAATTTTGATGTCCCGATTCTAAAGAAGAATTTTATTTTGTCAAATATAACACATAAAATTGAAAAAAAGTGGATTTAAAATAGGTTCACCATCAAAAGGCAGTTAATCAACCTTTTAAATAATATTAGAATGTTTACGCTTAAAATTGGATTCATTTGCATTTTTAATCCTCTAACATTTATTGTAAAAAGTAAAAATATTTGACAAACATATATAATCATTTTGTAGTTAGTTCTATTCATTCCCGCCATTACAATGGATAGGTGTTAACTACTATTTAAAATAATATTATTTTATTATTAGAGTGCAACGTAAGATTCCCAAGAAACTCGTTGTTGCGTGTTGGGTATGCCATCGAGCATAGATTCCCCTTTAAAGTCATATTAATATTTTATTCAGAAATATAGACAAATGTGAAAAATATCATACTCTTTATTTACCTGGGGTGTTACACTACCAAAGAATCCTAGAAGGAATGATGAAATATGGGTCATTGTTGATCTTCTTACCAAGTCAGCACATTTTCAAGCTATAAGAGAAGATTTACCACTTGAACATCTAGCAATACTATATATTAATGAAGTATATAGACTTCATGGAGTACCCCTATCAATTGTTTCTGATTATAATACACATTTTACATCAAGATTCTAAAAAATTATTCAGAAATACTTGGACACTGAACTTCATTTGAGCATTGCTTTCCACCCCCAAACTGATTTATATTCAGAACAGTCTATTAAAACCTTAAAAGAAATGTTATGATCTTTACCACATGACATTAATGGTATGTGGGATCAATATTTACCTCTGGTATAATTTTCATATAACAATAGATTCCATTCAAGTATTCAGATGGAACCATATGAAGTGTTATATAGAAAGAGATGTTGTAGACCAACATGTTGTGATGATGTTGGTGAAAGAAGACTTTTAGGTCTAGAACATGTGGAGGAAACAATGGAAATGTTTAACATAATCCAAAACCACATCAAGGAAGCTCAAAGTAGGCAGAAGAGCTTTGCTGATAACCGAAGGAAGGATTTGCAATTTCAAGTAGGAGATCATGTTTTCCTGAAGCTATCTCCATGGAAGGGTGTTTTACGTTGCGTTAAAAATCTAAGATTGAGTCCTAGGTACATCAGACCTTTCGAAATTCTAGAATGAATTGGGGATGTAGCTTACCGATTGGAAATGCCACCAAGTCTCTCAATAGTTAACAATTTATTCCATGTATCACTGTTGAGAAAATAAATGCCAGACCCAATACATGTACTTACCTATGAGGAATTAGAACTAGAACCTGATCGGTCTTATTGGATAGAGTATTTCGAGGTTCTTTATAAAATTGAAAAAGTTATGAGAAACCAGACAACTTGTCTGGTAAATTTTATACGGAGAAACCATAAGATGGAAGAGGCAATGTGGGAACCCGAGAAACTTATGATGAAGAACCACCTGAATCTTTTTACATAGTAATATTATATAAATTTCGAGGAAGAAATTATTTAAAGTAGGGGAGAATGTAACACCCCAAGCTTCCACGATATGCTTCTCTTTGAATAATACAATAGTGTGTGTTGTACTCAAATTCGAGTTCTAACACACACCAACCAATAAAACTATCCATTATGAATAGTAATACCCACTTTTTGAAATTTTACAAATTTTATCTTTCAAAATGGACGTCATTTTTGGATTTGGAATATTGAAATTAGCCTAGGATGACTTTTTCGTATTTTTCTTGAAATTTTCAATTTTTGATGAATAGTGAAAACACTGAGTTATAGTTTAAAACCAAATTTTTATTTAAATAATAATTAATTTAAATTAATTTTTTAGGACTAAATAGATACATAATACCTATATATGTTCAACTTAATTCATTGGAGTCATTTTATATTAATTTTAGATATATAAAAATTTTATTGAACTTTTTACCGTCCTTTACCCACCTCATAAGAGTATTTGCAAATTCACATGAAACATAATTTTACCTCTTCTATGAGTGGAATTTCATAAATCTCAAAGAGACAATTGATATCAGTAAATAAAATGTGGTTAAATAAGATGAAAATTAATTTTTGTGAATAGTATCTTTTTACTTTTATTTACCTGAGTTAAAAGTAAATAGGGTAATTATGGGTAATAATAATATTATTTTTACCCTAACACATGTCCTAATTCTATTGGATAAGTGAAATTAGAACAAAAAAAACCCTTATGAATAAAATATTGTCCTTTAGGTCCACTTGGGTTAGATTAGGACATTTATTATTATTTAATTTTAAAAAGAGTTAAAAGAGTTAAAATGAATGTTTAATAACAAAAACATTTTTAATATATGGTTACACATAAGATAAATTCGACTATAAATATAAATTAGAAGGATAAAATGATTTTATACATAATGGTATTTTATTTATATATTTTAAACATTAAATTATATAATTTATTAATGACACAATGATGATGAAGTAATTACCTAATTAATTAAATATTAAATTAATTGATATTATAAATATCCGAATAAATGTAATTTGAGACTTTTTATGAATTAAACTAATTTTCTTGGTAAATATGACATATTTGGATTGGTTGGATGAATTTTTTTCGAAGTAATATTGCTGTTATGAATTTAGAAAAACAATATACCAAATAGTGTCAAAATTGACATAAAAGTTTTTTTGAAACAAATATTATATTATTAATTGATATTCTATTACTAAAAATCTATGGTTTGGCCAAAATATGTATATAATAATATTTTTATCATTAATGAACAAATTGTGGTTCTCTTGGAAGTATATAGTTTGTTTATTAACCATATAATATAAAAATACAAAGAGACATGGTAAATGTCAAACTATTTAGCTAAGAGTTAAATAAAAACATTAAGGTTAATATAGTGACCCAAAACTGTCTAAATCATTTTGGTTGAGTGATTTTAGACCCATCCCTACCTTATAATTGAAACAATCCATTTGGGAGCCATTATAAACTGATAATTATTTTATTATAAAATAATTTTTCAAGCTTTTCCTAAGGTGCCCTTCACCCCTCTTATAAAAGGGCACTCGCGCTTCTCTCTAATTCACACCATCAAAGCCATTTGTCTCAGCCAAAACCTTCCCAAATACCCTCTCAATTTTCCTCCCTTAATCATATGGGCCTTTCTTTAGTCATAAATCCAAACTATGGAGCCCTTTTGATCAAATCCAAATGAAGAACATGAAGAAGAGGTAAATATTTAATCACCTCTTTCAAGTTCCTTTGTTCTTCAACTTCCTCTTTATTTGTTGTTTCCATTATAAAATAAAAACTCTAGTATCTTCTATATAATGTGATGTTATTATAAATATGGTAAAAACATATCCATTATTCTATCCAACCATTGAATGACATGTCACCATACGTGCGTACGTACGACTTACCGTCTCCACACCGTGGTGTAATTTTTATTCAATAAATTATTATTTGGATGGGTATTATTATTAAGTAAATTATTATTTGGATGTGTAAATAATAAATATAACATGATAATTATTTTGTATATATGATATACCATCCAATTATATATTATTTTAATATCAAAATAATGATATTTTCGCTCGTGCGTACGTACGGATTACCGTCTCCACGACTGTGATGAGATTCATTTCCCATCGTATCCCTTCAAGTCTAATTTTCATTAGATGATTAAAAATAATTTTTAAAGAATTAATATCATTATTAATATGAATAAGATACATCCAATCCATAACAAACATTACTTACATAACGAAGTTTATAAAGGAAAACAAATCAGTTAACACCTAAAATGACGATAATACTATGATATTATTAACAACGCAATGTTAATAGATCATATATGATATCATATTAATGCATATGATTATTTTATAATTTAATAAAAATTATTTCAATATTATACAGTAGGTTAACCTACCCTCCACCAAGTAAAAGTACAAGGTAAGGGTTAATTCCATAATATCTTCATTATCCGAGGTTGTTTATGCGTAATTATCTACTGGGGCCTCTTTATCATCCACATCCATGTTTCATAAAAATGTATTACAAAACATTCTTAATATTTTATAGACTATGGGTTAAAGTAATTTATAACATTTTTTTGACTTTGATAAGATGTTTATAAAGGAATGTTTCCATTGTTTTACAAACAAGGTTCTTTTTGACCTTTTCGACCAACTTAAGGTAAGAATGTTTTTTTAACTTATACGGTGGGTGAGTCTATTTTCCAAGGTTATAAAATCGTCAAAGCTTCCCTTACAAGCTTATAAGAATATTATCAAATATAAATATTTTCTTTTATAATTACGTGAGCTTTAAATGATTTAAAAATATAAAGAGATATTTCTCTAAAATGCTTTTGATTTCATCTATGTTAATATCCTATGATGGATTTTATGTTTGTTTGATGTTGATTTACTACAATAAAAAATAACCATATTTTATTGAATGTTTTGTGATATTTTTGACTATGGATTTGTTATTTCATACCATTCATGTTTTATGGATAAATTATTGACGTTTTGTATTTCAGTTTTAATATGAATGTTTATGTTATGTTTAATCCTTTTCCTATGAGGAATGCATTGGAATTAGTATGTGATGGGTGGAGCCTGCTATAGCTCCACGATGCATCGGTAGGTCTCATTTGAAAAACTATTGTCTTGTCACAAGGCCTTGAAAAATGTTATTTTTATTCATTGGAAAAGGCCTTGACTATGTGGTTATGAAAGTTTGGCATTATGTATTCCATCATTATGAAAGTGGCTAATGATTTTTCATGTGATTATTCGACTATTATAATATCCATGTGAGTAATTAAATTGAATTATTTTTATTTTATCTTTTCCCTATTATGGAGAAGTTCAAGTTTAACATGCTTTTGTTTTAGTCTTATACATTGCCATAAATGTATATTATTGTTTATGAATGTTTCCTCTATATTGTTATCCTTACTGAGAATCTAAGCTCACCCCTTTCTATGATTTAGTTTTCCCCAGATGTGAAGAAGTATATTATTACTGGCCTATAGGGATAGTCTATGGGATTTCAGTGTTGTCTATAGAAACAATGTTGTTGTAGGTTTCCATTTTATGATGTAATGAAATCCTTATGAATGTATCTAGTACATCCAAGGATACTAAACTAATCCGTCTTTTGAGAATTGATCTTTTGTGATCATTCCAATTATACATAATAATTCACGGACTCTGGGATTCTTGGGTCAGGGTGTTACAATAATGAACATATTCACCATAAATTTTAAAAACAATATTAACACATTTAGGATAAAGATGTTTTTTCATGTTACACGTTCATCTACTAAAGATAATTTCTAAAACATATGATACATTATTTATTATAAATTTTATATCCTATTTATAATAATTTATACAATATTTTTAAATATTTATCACATTAATTTTGTAATAAATGATAAATCACCTAGTTTTGAAAACTAGTTACCATTTTAAAAACCAAAATGCTAAAATTGTGTAATCTAAAAGACTATAGAACAGAATGATAAAAATGAATGTGTTTCTATAGTGGACCTGTTTCATATCAAAACAAACACTATAATACATTATTATTAAAAAAATTCAGCACATGTTGTAATAAAGACCTCCCACTATTGAATACATTTTGTTAATTACAAGAATTCCACTCCTCAAACATTACAAAATTGTATTCCCTCCATCATTTCTTCACACCACCAAATCCATATAGATCATCCATAGCCTAAAATATTAACCACTAAAACGACCAAATTTTATCCTATAATCATTATTTTCTTCATAAATCTTACCATTGGAGTAATTTTTTTAAAAATGGATTTACCCAAGGAAGAGGTAATGTTGACAAAATAAACAATTTTTATTTATTTTTTGAAACACTCATATTATTTGTATACCATGCTGATATAATAACTATAATATATTAAACATACCAAGATGTTATTATTATATGTTTATGGACTACAAAGACACACACTTCAATAAAATGGGCAATATAATACTTTTTCATTCATATGATAGACTTTTACATCGCGAACCAATGTCGTTCATTTTTCCATTACCACCTCTCATGGTTTGAAAAAATGGTGGATTTAAATACCATATATGATATTTATAAAATATTAATAATATGGTTTCTTTATATAATATCTTCCCTTTATATTATACTCATTAATGTATACAATAACTCAACTCTTGGGTATGAATTTCTACCACCTCATGAAGCTATGTGATTTGTTTTTCACTAAACCAATACATGGATGTTAATAATGATAATGATAATAACTTTATGGGATCTAAAGGAAATAATTATTTTAATAATGAAATATATATAATTATTTTAAAATAATATATCATTTTGTTTTATCATTTCACTCAATGAGAAAAATGATAACACCGTTCCTTGAAGTGTGGACTACCATAACTTTGAAGGGACGTGAATCATTTTTTCACCACCACATCACAATAATGCATTGTATATGAATATATAAATAATTAATATGGAATTTATGATACTATTATAATGATATTATGACAAAATTCTACTTACCTTATTTCCATAAAAAAAATTAAATAATGGAAATTCTAACCATGTGTACATATGACCTATCATCTCTATGATCGTAACATTAGTTAATTTTCTATATCCATAATTCCTAATTGGTTTGAAAGGTATAATTTATTTTTATATTTGACAACATTTCATAATTTTTATTATTTATATTTTTTAATAATTAACTCTTTGTCTATATCGAACCTGCAATTGACTATTTTGAAACATAATCCATATATGGGCAAAAAATCCAATGTAAACATAATTAATTATGTCATTTTATATAGCATGTTAGTAAGTGAAAAAAATGATAATAAACTATAAATTGTTTCAATTGAATGTATATAATTAAAATATGTTTATTATTTAGGGTGATAATGACATATGTTACTAGTTAGACTCGATGTAAGGGTTTTTATTATCTCACATTTATTTCTGTGAGATATATGTCATATAAGAAAATTTGGAGTATATATTTTTTATCAATATTCATGAAGATTAATATACATAAATCTATTGTTATTACATTATTTATTTCTTAATATCACTTTAATTGGGTTTACAGTTTCAATGGTACCAAACAATTAAGGAATGTTTCCCTCAATTTCCTTCTTTGAGGTGTTTTTTATGTTATAAACCTATATTCTTTTACGAGTTGTGACTAAATCCAATTTAACATGATATATAATGAATTTAATAATTATAATTATATTCTATGTTATAATTAATTGTATTATTTCTGGGGGATTATGATTCAATGATACAATATTTTTTAAGAGTCTTTATAAAAAATCTAATCATTTATTAGGATACCGTTTTATTATGTATCTGATGTTAAAATCCTAGATCTATCTATAAATTTAGTTATATTTGGTTATTTATGATATTTTAATGTAAATTTTCCATTTTCCAAATCTTTTTAACTATTGTTTTGATAAATATTTTAAGAAAATATGAGTTCATTTATCTCATAAGTTGAAAATATTTTTTCATCCAAAACCTTGTTTTGGAAATAATATATATAAATGATTTATCTATTCCAAAATTATTTAATTAGAACAATTATAAATATTTTTCTTTTGAATTTTTTTCAATGGAATATTTTTTTCACCTTATGATAAAGGTGATTTTATAACATTTTTACCTTGCAAAGAGAATGTTATTTATTGCAAGTACAAAATTACCTACCAATATGACAATCATTTCGTTGAATATTATATTGAATTAATAAATTGATCCCTTTGAGGAAAATATTTTCTTTGTATTCTAGAAATTCATGAATTTTTTTAAAATGTGATTTTCAAAATAACTAAAATATTTATTCGGAATAATGTTTTTAATAATCAAAGGATGGAATTTTAATTCGTCAATGTCAAAACCAATTATATTTAATATTACTCTATTGGGTGTATTTTTTTATGACACCATCCTCACTATTTAATATATTGATTAATATGTTTTTCAATATAATTTTCTGACACAAAATTCTATTTGTTTGGATGACCATATTTAAAATATATTATTATGGATCACATTTCTATTATAAGGGATAATCATGATTAAATGAGATTTACATGAAACCAATTAAATTTACATGGTTTAATCATGTTATAAAAAGAAAACTTGTTATTTCAATATGTTTTATTCATGTTGTGGTAATCAGAAGTCATATATGATGGGGTTCTCTAGATATCACTATTTCATCCCATTATAGATTATAAGATGGGGTGGGGTAGATTAAAATGTTCCTTCCCATTATAACTTATTTTATTGGCTGTTGTAGATAGTACCGGTTGTTCCCATTACAACATATATGATGGGGATGAAATTATAGTTTTGACTGAGATCATTATATCTTATATGATGGATAATCATTGATAGATATTCAATTCATTGGGTAATGATTTTATTGGAAGGTTTTTATATGGTTATTAAAATTAAAATGTTTTAAATGTTTTTTATTAATATGATTATCCATGTTACTAAAAGTTTTTTAATGGATTTCCATGTGTTTATAAATTTTTTTTATAATAAGATTGATATCACATGGATCATGATTATTTATTCAAATTACTCTTTAACTTTTCCATGATTTAATATTTTATGAGTCAAATATTGATGGATATGAGTTATTTTATGTTTCACTCCTCAAAATTGATTTTTTTTATTTTCACATATATAATTATTATGAGCATTGATGACATTAAAATGTTAATTATTATCTTTACCCTTACTTATAATTTTTTCTCAACCTTATTTTGTTATCTTCATCCCACAGTTTTAACGTATGTGTTTGGATGAATTATATATAAAATTAATTTCAAATGGATTATATTGATGTCCATTTGTTAAATAAGAATTTCTTGTTATAATGGGAGATTATCGTTTTCCATATTAATTAGAATTTTATGAAAAAAAGTTGATATGAGTTGTTCTTAGTTGTCTAAAAATCAAATTCTAAAAGATTAATGTCTATGTATGTGAACTAAAGTATATTCCAAATGATTTATGATTTGATTCAGGAAAATAAGTCAACATTATTTGTTAGTATATCTTCAAAAAGAAATGGGTATGAATTTACCTCCAGATCTAGGTGTTTTAGTTATGTTCTGTTATAGTTGGTATATGAGTATGTTTTAGTTGACAACTGATATTAGTATGTTTTCATGTGAACTAATATCATGATTTATTGAAAATTAAATATTTCTATAAGCGTAAGTGTGATAATATTTGACAATTCTTAGACACCCTATTGATGTTTTAAGTGATGAGTTATTGAATGTTTTAATAAAATTTTTTGAAGAGTTTTATTTGGTTTAGGTGTTTGCAACCCCGGGATCAACATGGTGTTTTATTTAGGGGAGAAATATTTGTTATGTTTAATGAAAAATGAAAAACCCGAAGGCTAGGTGAAAAAATACCACATTATAAAATGTCATTGGGATTGAACTAAAAACATAAGGATGACAATGTTGTAGAACCAAACACATCTGTACATGATATATTGGTTATTACAAAATTTCTATATCTAAATATTATATCTATTTTGGAAAAATATGGGATTTTTTTTTGAATATTTTTTTATTATGGAAGAATATATGGTAATATCTGTCACTACATTGGGCATTGAAAAATATTAAAAAATAATTGAAGTTTTTAAAATATTGTAATTTATTTAATAATTTGATTTGAATTTTTGGTATAATTATTGATATTTAAATATTGATTTATGAATTTTTTAAATTATAATACCATGCTAAAAGAATTTATGTTTTGTAAATGATTAATGATGTGATGAATATGTTGTTCTGTCTTTTATAGTTATGGAGTATTTAAAATTTTATTTTATTGATTAAACTGAAAAAAAATCATCCTAAATATTGATTTTTAGAGAAAAATTTGATATTGTGATGGAAATTTATTAATGTATGAAGTTAAAAACATCAAGTAATTATATTTCCATATTAGTCTAGTCGATATTTTAATATTATTCCTATACACTAGGAAATAGATCATAAAACCAAATTATTATCCTAGTACATTCAATTCTTATGAATAAATGGGATTCTTAATGTACAAAAATTTATAGTTTTGATGCCCGGACATTCCATTGATCATTCACATACTTTGGATCAACAACATCAATCATACTATAATTATATATTAATTACCACTATTCCCACATATGTTATCCTATTTTGAAAACTATTTATGAGTTAATCCATATAAATATAACTCTTCCATTTATCTCTTTTTAAGAGGGTTTTTTATTAAAAAATTTATTATTTGGTTTTACAACAAAATTATCTTCAAATGAACATCCTTTGATTATTGAGATAAAGTTCAAATGATGTGAAATTAATTTATTAAAATTAATTCGATGAAACATATATTTATTTAAAAAAAAGAAAATTATTTTCCATATCATAAAAAATTCCCAAAAATAGGTTTTCATTTCATTACATACAATAATCATTTTAGCTTGTATTATGAAAAACCTCATGATTATTATATTTGATAGAGTATTTAACACACAACACAAAATTTAAATGACCATAGATATATTTTTCGATTACTAAATCACTATTATAATGAAGTGTATGAAAATTATTAACTAAATTGTGGAAATATAGTATACATATGTCATCTGGTGACCAATTAAATTGATATTAAAATAGTACCCTCTTTGAAAATAAAATGAAATCATTTTCTGAATAACTATTTTAATGAGCATTAATCAGTTTTATATCAATAAAAGAAACAAAAAACATTTTATTATATTAATTTAATTTATATATTTTATATATTTGAAACTAATTTTCAACATTCATTCTATGGGTTTTCAAGGAAATAGAAAAAAATAAGTCAAATTTTGTTCATAAAACTATATTTTTTTAAAATATTTTTCTGAGTTTTAATGGAATTTTTTAAAAAAAATAATTTTTGAATCCTTTTATAAAATTTATTTTATAAAATAAAATTCATTTATGAACTCAGAATATCAATAAAATCTTAGGGTTAATTTAAGGGATGTATCAAAAAAGATTCATTTTTTAATGAATTGTGAAAAATAGTGAATTTTAATGGAATAAGTTTCATTCATTTAATTTATTTATAAAGATAAATTATAATTTGAGTAGATATTATTGTTTAATAAGTTAATTAATATAAATATTTATCCAATTTATGTTATTTTAATCAATTACATATTGAAATTGAATATAAAAACATTTTATATTTGTGAACTTTTTTCACCATAAAAATATGTTTTTGGAATGCATTTTGGGGATTAATATTAAATTAAATTCAGATAATTTTTTGAGATTAATTTGGACAATTTTATTACATATTCGGAATAATAAAATTTTATATTTTTTAATAATTTCTACATTTTTTTACTATAGCACTTATTTAAAACAATTAAACTTAATTAAATTGAATAAGGTAAAAATTAGTTTACTTAGTGGTTAAAATATGATTATAAGAGTGAAAATTAAATTATAAAATATGCAAATTTTATGGAAATATTTAATTTTCAATTTTTCTCACACATTTTTTAAAATGAGAAAATTCCTTTACACTTTCCTTTGTATATGAGGAATATAATAAGGTGAATAATTAGAATGATAAAATGATTCTTTTAATTATTTTAATAAAAAGAAGGTTGTAGGATAGGGATAAACCACATATGGTTCGTTATATACATATTTTTTAAAAATAAATGAATTTTTTCATCATGATAATTAATCTATAATTTTTAGAGATGATATTATTACTTAAAATGTTTAAGGAATTCCAACACAGTAATTATTTAGTTAATAATTTTCTAGAATAAATGATACTAAATATATTAAAAGGGATGAAAATAGATTAAATTAATGTATTACGTTATTTATGTAAAAGAATATATAATTATAAATAGTTATCAAATTAATATATTAAATTCCATTATTTTTTTACTTTTAAACATCAAATAAATAAATAATATCAAACATGAAATTTATTTGAATTTACAATAAATGATATTTTGTTAAATCGTTTAAAATTAAAAAAACAATACATTATACCAATTAATTATTAAATTTTAATAAATAAAAAAGATTAATTCATGTACCATATTACCCTTCATAATGAATAAACTTACCCTTAAGTAGTAGAAACATTTTTATCACGGTTAGGTGTAACATAATGTTTTTTCATGTAACATGTACCTATACTAAAATAAATATCCATAAAAAATGATTCATTAGATTTTATAATATATATATATATATAATTTATAATCATTTGACATAAATTTTATAATATTTATCAATTTATTTATTCATTAATGATAAAATACCAAACATTGACAACTAGTTAATGTTGTAAAAATATAAAGGGTAAAATTGAGAAATCATAAAGACTGTGGAAAAAATATATTTTTTTATTTTTTGTGTCCGAGATTTTTATAGACCAATTAAACCCTACTCTATAATATTATTCAATTTTTGAGCCACAATATGTAAGGGAGACCTCCCAATATTGGATAAAATTGTGAATTTAAAAGAATACCACTCCTCCTTCATTATAAAAGGGTATTCACTCCCCTCTCATTATCACACATCTCAAGCCATTTTGATCATAAAAAAATTTCAAATATCATGTACAGACAACCCTAATCTCTTCCTAGGTTCCATAAATTTGTCCAAAATAAATCCTCGGATGAAATTTTGTGCGAACTAAATGGTGTTACCTAAAGAGGAGGTTACGTTCATCAACAAGCATTTTTGTTTTATTTCACTATCAACCCAATAAATTATTCCCAAAAAATGATATTATAATATCATAATTATATTAAATATACTTATATTTTTATGTTATTTTTTAAACCAAAAATCATTCACACTTTCCTGAAATGTGTTACGAAATCATCATTTGTGCGTACATGTAATTTGTGCCTAATGAACTAATGTATTGCATTTTTTCATTACCTCCTCCCAAGGATGGGAGTAATGATTGATATAATATTTATATATTATATTTATAAAATATATATATCCATTTTGTTATTATATCAAATATATCTTTTTATGTTCCCTTCCATAATTGATATGTCAATGTTGCTCGTGTGTACGATAAACAATCACCTCCTGAAGTGATGTGATTTGTTTATCACTATCATGTTACATGGAATGTAATAAGGGTAAATATAGAAAATTTATGTGATATAAAATAAATATTAATTCTATTATTCACAAATTTATTTTTATTTGAATATACTATATCTTATTCATTTTAATATTTCACTCAATGAAAAAATGACAATGTCATTCATGGACATTTGAACTACCATCTCCTAAAATTGATGTGATTCCTTTTTTCACCACCACATCATAAAAATGATATATATATATATATATATATATTATTAAAAAAATTTATTTATGATATTATTAAAATTATTATAAGATAAAATATTACAAACTTTTTTTCCCATAATGATAGTTGAATGAAACAGATACACTATACTTGCGCATGTACCACCTACTATCCCCATGATCGCAATGTTAATTAATTATTCATAAAAATATATAATAATGGTTTTCAAAAGTAAAATTTATGAATATATTGTAAGAACCCAGGTTTTTTGAATGGGTCAAAATCCCGACCCTGTTTAAATTTTTGACTTGTTTCTGAGGAAACTGGAGGAAATGAATAGTTTTGGAAATTTCTAGACTACATGCAATGTACTTTAAGTACACATCATGTATGTGTAAGTGAGTGACCGACCGAGTTATCACCAAGTACATGTCGTGTGATGGCCTTGTAGAAACATCTTACTACACGGCGTGTAGTTGTATGACACGTTGTGTACCCTTGCGTGTGTGGAGGCCATACATGGCGTGTGGGCCTGTTGGCTGGGTAGATTTGTTTAAACCAAGAACACGTTGTGTTCCCTTTTGACATGCCGTGTAGTCTAGCTGTGTATAAGGGATATACATGGCGTGCGGGAGAGTCGGTGAGGAAGAGAAGGGAAACCAAGTTCACGTCGTGTACCCATAGGTACATGTCGTGTACTCATGTCGGTAGGTTTGGAAAGTATGTCGGCAGAATTCAAACTACAAAATGAACAATTAAGTGATATACACGACATGTAGTCATGAAGTACACACCGTGTACTTTCTTTTTTTTTTGCGTTAAAATGGGCAGTAGCCACATTTTGAGGTGGAACTCGTTTTGTTCTACCGTTTTCACAAACCAAGCTGGCTCGATCTTCTTTCTTATGTCGGTTCTTCATCTGAAGTCAGATTCGAACACCAATTGATGCGTTGGAACCCCCTCGGTAAGGCCTCGATTCCTCTTGAGCTGTTTTGTTATTTATATTTTAGAAAGAGTTATAGGGGTTTGATTGGTTTATAATGTTTTGTATATCTACCGCGTTTTAGACTGAATTGGAGGTTGTTACTGGAGGAGTAGCTTAGTACGAGTCTCAGGTAGGAGGTGCATTCCTGTTTTCGTATTTTCGTGGTCATTTGTGTAACGCGGCCTTCAGTTCAATTTTGGATATTTTGAGCAGGACCCGTTTTATCTACTATTTCATATTGAATTGTTTATTGGACCTATGGGATGTCATTGGGTATGCCTTGTTACCTGAAGTTCTTGAGCGGGGTTGGGCGTGGGACTGTAGCTCATCGGGGCATTTTGGCTGGGGGATGCCAAAATGGTTAAATTTGAATAATATTGTTATAAACTGGTGAGTTTAATTTATTAATCCTAATATAAATTTTTAGAGGCATTCAAGACCTCAGTGTTGGTAGGGGACATCACCTTGCATAGTGCAATTCAACTGTTTAGGTTGTTTTTCCTGTTTATGTTTTCTGTTAAAATACGTTATATATGGAATTGATGAATTGCATCTGCTGGACCCTTTGGGAGGTGTTGGGCATTGCCACTATATTATTGAGTGGTGCCGATCACAGGTTGGGATAGGCCCGAGTTACATTGGGTGGTTTTTGACAACGAGATTGGGTGTTATGGACGTCGTCTTGAGGAAGTACGACTGTCAGGTTAGGCATAGCCCGAGTTACATGGATGGAGAGGCCATCATACTTGAGTAGCATGGTCATAGGGACAAGAGGTGTCAGATGTGTTGGTTTCTTCGGTACTATTTTCGTGATTAACACTCACCCAGAACGTTGAGTAGTTTGCATATAGAGATACTTCGTGATGAGGTGTTTTTGACCACTCGTGTGGGTAGAGGCCCCCGTTAGTTGTGGTTTTGGAACATTGGTTGGGGGTGATTTCTGTAGGAAGCCACGTGGGAGGTGAGGAGCCTTCAGGGGATAGCGTTGAGGCTATCGGGTTGGGGTCTGAGGCTCGCCATTATTTGGGGACAGATATTGCCGTCCCTCCAGATACTTTGTTTGAGGGTAGACATCGCTGTCCCTCCAGCTATTTATTTGAGGGAAGACATCACTGTCCCTCCTATTATTATTTGAGGACATGCATCACTATTCCTATGGGATACTTCTTGGGCATGCCTTTGGGACATCGGTACTTGTGAAACATGGAATTAGGAGGCACATTGTGTCGGGTTACATGAAAGAGATTTCATCATTGGACGAAGCAGGTGACACTCCATGCTGGCTGCTAAGCACCAATGGAGTTAGTGTTTATTTGTGCATTTTTCTATTTACTATTTTACTTATAAATAAATGCCTACTTAAACACATATATTAGTTACGCACCATTGCGTGGTATTCTACTGAGACTTGTCTCACACCCTGCATGGGCCCTCCGAGATGCATGCAGAATTTATGGATTTACGTGCAGGAAAGAGGCCATCTTAAGGAGATGGGCTACGTTAGTTGTTTCATGGAGATGGTATGGACCCTGAGGCATTACCTAGCTGGGTTTTACCTTGTTTTGTTTTCTTTTCTTTATCGACATGCTTACTTTTTGTATCTACAGTTGGTTCTCCATTGGAGCCCATTTTATATTTTGTTATGTATATACTACTTTGGATGCATGTTTTAGTATTCATTAGTAGTTACATGTTATCAGAATGCTGTTTTGTTTATTTCCACTGCTGTGGTTTATATTTACTGCTTTCACTATTTATCTATATTGATTATGCTTCCGATATGCGAATATGGTTCGAGTTTGCTGAGTCTTTTCAGAATAGTACCCTTATTATTATCCTCCGAGATGGTATAGCCTCCCCACTATACCTGTGAGACCCTAGCTTCTAGTTAGAAGCCTTTTGGAATTTGAAGAGGTGTTCCTATGGTAGTGACACCCGACCCATTTTTCACTGTTTAGGTGGCTGCTCTGGTCTAAGTCGTTACATAGTGGTATCAGAGGAGTTCATGACCAAGATTTAGTTATAGTGTTTTGTTGGCTACTATTGAGTTTGAGACATCTCTTTTTTATTTATGTTAATTTTACTATTTGGGAAATGGTAGACTGGAGATTGGATGTTAATGTAACTGAGTTTCTAGCTTGTGCATGGGTGCCTGTAGCCCCTGGTACGAGGGATTGACCAAGTTACCATGGGTGGGAATTTCTATTTTCTTTTGCTCAGATTACAGTTTATATGATTTCCACCTCAGTGGCTCACATGGTGTGTGAGGTTATTGATTGTGATATGTGACCCTTGGCCCGATGTGGTAAGAGAGAATTGGACTTTGGACTGGTATGTCAAGACTTGATATTTGGATTTTAATAGGAATATTTTTAGGGTATTTCAATTTCATAACTGAACGTATTCTTTGTGAAGTGATAATACCATGTGAATAAAATCAATTTCCATACTGATATGCTTTGAAATGTAAAAAGGAGAAATTCCAGATAGATTTGCTTATTGTTGTAATGTGTATTCCATGCTTTATTTTTTAGAATTGCATGTAGTTGGATATTTGGGTCTGACTCTTATGAGAGTAGGCATGTACTATGTGTTTATGTGATTTTGACCACCAGGATTGGGTGACTCCGTCATCAAATTGAGGCAACGTGAGTTTTCAGGAAGGGCATGGCCCGATGTACTTTTGATACTTGGCTCTGATAGGGGCGGGTAAGGAGGAAACGAGGATGGGATGCCGTGGGGCATGGGTTGTAGTGGGGGAGAGTAAGGGTAGTAGTTATGCATTGCCTTTTACTTCTTTATTATCTTTTTTGAATATATATTGTTATATATATATATATATGGGTTGTCTTACCATTTATGGTATTCAGCGGGTTCCTCCTACATGTCTCGATGGACCGTCATACAAGTGAGGATACAGTGCCGTTGGTGTAGGATCAAGTTAAGGATTCAGTACCGGCAAAGAAAGAGTCGCAGGTACAGGCTCAGGGAGAGGATTCAGGGCAGGAAGGACAGTAGCCGAGTTTGGCATCGTTCGGGTCGTGGCTCGATGAGCAGCTACGAGCGATCCTGGTACGCGTCTTACAGGGGATCGACAGAGGCGTGTAGGGTACAGAGCCGTCTATGGAATATCTGACACAGTAGTTCCAGTCGCTACACCCGCCACTTTTTTATGGTGAGGGTGGTCCACAGGCGACTGAGAACTAGATAGAGAGTATGCAGATGATCTTCGAGTAGCTTGAGATGCCTCTTGGGTGGAGGGTCATGCTGGCGACGTACATGCTGAGAGGACCGACGAAGGGTTGGTGGTATGTGCAGGTTCAGGATTGTAGGTAATAGGGAAAGATATGGAATGACTTTGATGATAGATTTTTTGAGCACTTATATCCAAAGACATTGACGGCAGAGAGAGATCAAGAGTTATTGAGTCTTCAGCAGGGAGACATGTCTGTCATGGACTATGCAACTACCTTCACAGAGTTGTCTCGCTTTGCACCTGGTATGGTAAGAGATGACATGGCTAGGGTGAGGAGCTTCAAGGATAGATTACGACACGCCATTCAGGTCCAGGTGAATATCTTCATGTAGGGTTCCTTCGTTGAGGCGGTGAAGCAATCACTTATAGTGGATGGAAACAAGAGGGATAGGCCCTAGGTTGGTCGGGCGATAGCTTCAGGTGACGGTTCGGATGGTAGGAAGTGATGACGGGATGAGTTCTAGCTGGGCGGTCAGGCCGAGGACTGTAACATCCCCAAATGATAAAGGGTTAAATTACTAAATGACATGGCTCATGTCAACAAGGTGCACCTTCCTTTTCGAGAGCCTTTCTGATTAGAACTTCACAGTTAAGCGTGCTTGGCTTGGAGTAGTGATCAGGATGGGTGACCCTCTGGGAAGTTTCTCAGGGTGTGTGTGAGTGAGGACAAAGCACACTGGAAAGGACAAGTGTTGGCCTGTGGGGACATTCATTAGTCAGATAACCCGTTCAGGCACGTGGGTGAACCCTAGGGTGGGCCCCACGTGTCTGCGAGGCAACTGGGGGTACCTTGTGGGCAAGGACCCGACGGCCATGTTAAGGCGGGGTGTATGTGCTGTCTCCGACACGTTCCTTTTCGGGATCCTTTCTGATTAGAACTTCACAGTTAAGCGTGCTTGGCTTGGAGTAGTGATCAGGATGGGTGACCCTCTGGGAAGTTTCTCAGGGTGTGTGTGAGTGAGGACAAAGCACACTGGAAAGAACATGTGTTGGCCTGTGGGGACTTTCATTAGTCAGATAACCCGTTCAGGCACGTGGGTGAACCCTAGGGTGGGCCCCACGTGTCTGCGGGGCAACTGGGGGTACCTGGTGGGGAAGGACCTGACGACCATGTTAAGGCGGGGTGTATGTGTTGTCTCCGGGACCCGGTTGTCACAAGGACTCAGCTAGACCACCTCATGGTAGTTCTTCAGTGAGTTTTTTTTAACATGGGAATCCGAGACATGTTCGGACTTAGTGCGATAGGCCTCTAAATGAGTGTCAGGCATGCGGACAGGTAAGACATCTTGAAAGGATTTGCAAGTAACCTTCTTAGAAAACTGGAAGATAAGGACCAGGATAGACGGTGGCATCTGAATTTTGATCAGGTTCTGTACCAGGAGAGGGTAGCTGAGGTTCAGCTGAACGTGGAGGACGTGACTGAGGCAGCAGAACCCAGCTGAGGGGTCCATGGCCGGTCACTAGAGCAGTACCGCAGGGAGGTCAGGCATCAGGCAGCCATACATTAGGCCAGATGCACACCGTGGAGCTTCCAGATGCTGAAAAGGATGGTGATCCGATGTCGGTGAGAGCTACACCGTGGTGTGGTCGTGATCTCCATGTTGCCTTTTTGGCATGACATGTAGAGGCATGTTTTTGTTGAGTGCATGTGGTGCACATGATCTTTATGGGTTGACTAGATGCTAGTCAGTGGGATTGGCACCATATCGAGTGCATGATATAGTCTATATATATATATGTATGAGATGTGTAGCATCAGGGTATTGAGGATGTGGGTTACTTTAGGTTCCATGGGCATCGGGGAATCAAGGATGTGGGGTACTTGAGGTGCCTTGGGCATCGGGGCATCGAGGATGCATGTTACATGTGGTTTTGTGGGCATCAGGGCATCGAGGATGAGGGTTACTTGAGGTGATAGGACCTAGGACCTCGTGGAGGCGGAAACCGATACGGTGCAGGCTATGTTGAGTGTCGGGAGTGACACCGGAGAACCAATGAGGTGCATGGGTGACGATGCGTCACGAAAGGACTCTGCGTCCTGAAAACAGGTTAGTAAACCTTGTTTGATTTATGTTTTTTTTGGTTGAGACCAGTTTAGGCGATTCCTAAGGTGGGGATCCCCATTTAGGAATTTAGTGGGGACCTTTGAGACCGTGGAATTTAGGGTTATGTTGAATGGGGTGGTATGTTTGGTGCCATATTCGGGTTTCGTTTGTTAGTTCGAGGATGAGCTATGTTATGGTGGGGATATTGTATGAAACCAGGTTTTTAGAATGGTTCAAAATCCCAACCCGGTTTAAATTTTTGACTTGTTTCTAGGGAAAATGGAGGAAATGGGCAGTTTCTAAAAATTTCCAGACTACACGTTGTGTACTTTATGTACACGACATGTACGTGTTGGCGAGTGACTAGTTGTGTGCTCAGCGAGTACATGTCGTGTGATGGCAGTGTAGAAACTTCTTACTAAACAGCATGTAGTTGTATGACACATCGTGTACCCTTGGGTGTGTGGAGGCCATACATGGCATGTAGGCCTGTTGGCCGGGTAGATTTTTTTGAACCAAGAACCCACCATGTTCCCTTTGTACACGCCATGTAGTCTATCGATGTATAAGGGATATACATGGCGTGTTGGAATGTTAGCGAGGAAGAGAAGGGAAACCAAGTACACTCTGTGTACCCATAGGTACAAACCGTGTACTAATGTTGGCAGGTTCGGAATGTAAGTCGGTGGAATTACAGCCGCCAAATAAACATTTAAATGATATACATGATGTATAGTCACGAAGTACACACCGTGTACATTTTTCTTTGCGTTAAAAAGGACAGTAGCCTCATTTTGAGGTGGAACTCATTTTTTTCCACCGGTTTTGCGAACTAAGCCATCCAGATCTTCATTCCTCTCCTAGTTCTGCATCCGAAGTCAGATTCGAAAATAGATTGATGCATTGGAACCCCCTTAGTAAGGCATGGATTCCTCTAGAGACACTTCGTTTGATTTCTGTTCTAGAATGAGTTATTGGGGTTTGAGTAGTTTGGATTCATTTGTAGATATACCGCATTTTAAACCCAATTAGAGTCTGTTACCAGAGGAGTAGCTTCATACATGTCTCAGGTAGGTGGTGCATACCTCTTTTCATGTTTTCGTGGTTATTTGGGTAACGCGGCCTTTGGCTCGTTTTTTTTGGTATTTTGAGCGGGACCTGTTTTATTTTCTGTTTCTAATTTAATTGTTTATTGGACCTATGGGATGCCTTTGGGTATTCCCGGTTACCAGTTTTTCTTGAGCGGGGCTAGGCGAGGGGCCGTAGCTAATCAGGAAATTTTGGCCAGGGATTCCAAAATGGTTAAATTTGAATTACATTGTTATAAACTATTGAGTTTAATTTATTAAGCCTGATATAAATTGTTAGAGGCATTCAAGACGTCCGTACTTGTATGGGACAACACCTTTCATAATGCAATTCAACCATTTAGTTTGTTTTTCCTGTTTATGTTTTCAGTTTAAATATGTTAAATATGAAATTTCTAAATTGCATCTACTGGACCCTTTTGGTGGTGTTGGGCATGACTTGATTATTCTTGAGTGATGCTGATCACAGGTTGGGCTAGGCCTGGGTTACATTGGGTGGTTTTGACCAAGAGATTGGGCGTTATGGAAGTCGGCATGAGGCAGTATGGTTGTCAGGTTGGGCATGGACCAGGTGACATGGATGGAGAGGCCATCAGACTTGAGTGGCATGGTCACAGGGACAAGAGATATCAGATGTGTTGGTGGCTTAGGTACTATTTTGGTGATTACCTCTCACCACTAACATTGAGCAGTGTGCACAAAGAGATACTCCGTGATGAGGTGGTTTTGACCACTCATGTGCGTAGAGGCCCCCGTTAGAAGCGCTTTAGGTACTTTGGTTGGGGGTGCATGCTGTAGGAAGACACGTGGGAGCTGAGTAGCCTTCCGGGGATAACGTTGAGGTTATGGGGTTGGAGGTCAAGGCTCGCCATTATTTAAGGGAAGATATTTCTATCCATACAGATACTTTGTTTAAGGGATGCCATCGATTTCCCTCCGGCTATTTATTTGAGGACAGACATCGCTGTCCCTCTTGTTATTATTTGAGGACAAGCATCGCTATTCCTCCGGGTTACTTCTTGGTTGTGCCTTCGGGACATCGGTACTTGAGACACGTGGTGTTAGGGGGCGCAAGGTGTCGGGTTACATGACAGAGATTCCGGTGTTGGCTGAAGCAGGTGACACTCCATGGTGGCTGCTGAGAACCAGTGGAGTTAGTGTTTATTTTTGAATTATTCTATTTACTGATTTCCTTATAAATAAATGCCTTCTTAAACAATTATATTTGGTTTACACCATTGGGTGGTATCCTACTGAGATTTGTCCCAGACCTTGCACGATCCCTCTGGGATGCGTGCAGACTTTATGGATTTATGTGTAGGAAAGAGGACAGCTTCAGGAGCTGGGCAGCGTTAGTTGTTGCATGGAGATGGCATGGACCTTGAGGTCTTACACAGCTGGGGTTTAATTTATTTTGTTTTTTTCATTATCAGCATTCTTAATTGTTGGATCTACTTTTGGTTAGCCTTTGGCACCATTTTTATATTTATTTATGTATGACCAACTTTGGATGCATGTTTTATTGTTCAGTAGTAGTTACATGTTATCAGCATGCTATTGTGTTTATTTCCACTATTGTAGCTTATATTTACTACTTCCGCTGTTTATCTATATTGATTTTTCTTCCACTCTGCGGGTCTGGTTCGAGTCTACCGATTCTTTTTGGACCAGTACACTTATTATTATCCTCCGAGAGGGTATAACCTCCTCACTATACAAATAATACACTCTATTCTAGTTGTCATCCTTTGGCGTTCGGGGAGGTGCGTATATGGAAGTGAAACCCGACCCGTTTAGCACTATTCAGGTGGCTGTTTGGGTCTGAGACGTTACATATATATTATATTTTCTTCATAATGATAATTGTTTATGTGTAAATAATGGCCTCTATGACCATAGGGAACCTACCCAAGTCGATTTTGACACATATGCCTATTGTGGAAAAAACAAATGTTGTAAGCATAATTATTTATTCCATGATGATAAACATGATAATACGTGAAGGACAAGTAATAATAAAAATGAAAAGGATTCTCAATAGGATAAATAATTGACATATGTTTATTATTCAAGAATATAAAGACACCGAGGAAAAGTTAAACTTGAGGTTATGGTATTTCTAATATCACATTAATTTCATTCATATATATATCATATTTATAAATTATTTTTTTAGTGGTGAATATAATTACCATTTATGTATTGTATGATCATTATTAATAAATTCAAGGGAATTTAAATATCTATTTTTGGATCACTCGTTCATGGGGATAAATATTTTAATGTAAACAAATATAGAACGTATTTTATATACATTTTCCTTATCTGAGTCATTTATTATGTTATACTCCTATCTTCCTTTATAAGGCGTGTATAAATCCCATTTAATAGGTTATATATTGAATCTTCATAATATCATAAGAGTCAATTTTTTATTTTATTTAATTACTTCCTGGGGATTATTATTCAATGCTATAATAGTGGTAAGATTCGATTGTTACAATAACATCATTTATCATGATTTTATTTGATTATGTCTATGATGTTTAAATTATAAAATTCTCATCACATTTTATATCCTCTATTTCTTCATTATTGTATGATCCTAACTATTTCAGGAGATTAATCTGGATAATCTTCATGTATTCTTTTAACATTTTTTTTGAACATTTCTTGTTTGGGTTTCATCCTTGGAGCATTTGGGGGGGTTGAATATTTTAGAAAAATGACAGCATGCATACGGTTGTGGCATAATTTTTTCTACCATTGAAGCATGTGAGAAATCTATTTTACCCTAAGAAGAGATGATTTTCATCAATGGTGCAAAATTTATAAAACCAGGTGCCCTTTAAAGAGAAACCGTGCACCCCACTAACCCCTATATGAGACGAACATTAAATGTGAAAGGATTGGAAAACCACTCAACCATATACTAGAAACCTTGCATAGGATTTTAATTATAATGAAAATTAGATTTAAAATTAATCAAACAACCAATTTAGTCAAAAATAGACCCCGAACTCATCCCTAAGAATTCATTAGTATTTTCAATGTCTCCCTGAAAAATTATTATGGCTCCTAACCTCCATTCTTGGTGAATTTAATGGTTGATTAAAGATCTACACCAACTGAGGTATGTTATTTCTTATGGTTTTGATATCTCTCTCCATCCATATCTCACTCATTTCTATTCATAAAATAGGGATGTTATATCCACTTTTGGTTCAATATAATGATCTAGTATTGATTGATAATGATTCATTTGAATTTGATCGTGGTTTTGAATCAATATCATCTTCTTCATCTCATTCTATAAGTTTGCACCCTTAAACATGGCATAATTTTTAATTAAGTCAAGAATTCACATTGAGGACCATTTCAGGTTCAGAGAATTAGATTACTAGGTCATAACTTATACATATCCATATTAATATTACATGTAGACACTTCAACTCATTATCCATTTTTTCATAAAACAAATATAAAAAAACATGTCTAGTACCAGGTATTGGACAACATGAATTTTATATGATCCTATTCTAGACCATATTTATCTTTTAGTCATGTGGAAAACTTTTTAAAAACATTGGATGAGAATTAACAGATTAGTAAGGGATATAAAATAATTAAAGAAAAAATTAGTCCATGAATACATACAAATAAAATATACAATACATTCAATCTTAAAACATAATCTCTTTAACATACCTCACAAAATCAAAAGATTTATTAATAAAACAGAGAAATCATAAATCATAAAAGGTAACTTGTGGAATCTAGAAAATACTTACATTGTAGAATTGATAAGATACATAGGGAGTTACATTTGGAATACCCGTCATAGTATATTTACTAAATCTCTTTGGAGAAAAATTAACGTTTACCTCAGTGACGCTACCCCAAGGAATTAGAGAGTTATCTATAGTTCACACTCCCTAGTTTTATCATAGAACTAACCATATAAAAAATAAAATCCCCAATAACCATAAAATATTCATAACAGATAAAATAAGAATAAAGTAAAGATAACACTACTTCATTTCATTGGAAACATATCAGTTCAATATATTTACACAATCAATTCATTTAAAAAATTTCAAAAGAAGAGTTTTGATTCAAAGTGTCCCATACCAATCTGAAACTTTTAAAAGTAATTTAAACATTAAAACCCTCAATACATAAAAATAAAGTTCTAAAATATTTCCAAAAACATAGACATGAAAGAGAAGTATTTAGAAAAATAAATCTTTAAAACATTTAAAAATAATGTTTTAGTTAAAGAACCTTTACCACTTGAGAAACTCTTGAATAAAAATAATTAAATAATAACATCAAATAAAACTATAAATATCATGATTATATATAAATTCATGATATAAAATTTCAAAATGGTTGTATATTCACAATATAGGTTAATAAAGGTGCACAATATCAAGATATGCCTCAATAAAAGGATATTGAGAAATATTCCCTTTTAATGATTGTACCATTAGATTAAAGATAAATAAATGAAATAATTATGTGTGAAAAATATAAATACATCCAATATAAGTCTATATTATGTGAAAAATATTCATAGGTCAATTACCTATATTCATATCATGAAATAATAAATAAGTATATGTTCAACCCAAGAAAAAAATTTAGGTTTAGAAGTTCTCTAACGAATATTCGACAGCCTAACGACGGCACATTAAAATTCAGAAAATGAGTTGATGAGAGGGAAAATGGAACATTATCACTTGAAAATAACATTTTAAAAAATAAAAATATATTAGAACATAATATTACATAATATATTGGAAACTAAAAGACATGACAAAAAAATTCTTTTGACTAAAAAATGAGGATGAAAGGATGTCTAACCTCATGTCTGACTTGACTCGTTCATACTTTAATACCCTAAATATAGATTAGTGATAATTTATAATTTCTTTATAACCTATTTCAAGTTTATTATTCCATTTATATCACTTACTACCATGTTATAAACATTACATAATCATTTATGTTAATAACTATCATTTTCTCGATATTTGGTACTTGAGTCAAAAATGAACTTATTATAATTACAAGTTGTCCATGTGGTCAATGGTCCATTATCTCCATAATGATATTCATGATTTATATATCATATAAATAATATCAATCCAGTATATATATATATATATATGTGTGTGTGTGTGTGTGTGTCAGTGTTTATAAAATTACATAACATTTGGAGATAAGAAATGTTATTCACCGTTCATGGAGATGGTAAGTCATATGTACGCATGAACGCTAATTTAATTTCTATTTTCTATTTTCTATTACTATTTTCTATTTTCTATTTTCTATAATATAATATATTATATTACATACTCCATACTTTATCATTATTACATATTGACAGAATGAGTCATATAACTTTGATGGGGTTGTGGTATGCACTTCCTCAAATAAATTATCATATTTAATAATTATGTAAACCATAAAGGTATGTGATAAATGAAAAATAAAAATTCATATATACAATATAAATATAATATATATCAAATTTAAATAACATTTCATCATAATAGCCACCATGATAGTTGGTAGGAAATATTTGAACAATCATTGTTTCGTGAAGCAGTAGTTCACTGTCCAAAGAAACATTATGTTCAAATCCATTAAGTGGAGGTTTGTGGATGTTTATATAGAACACTTATTTATAAAAATATCCTATTGTACGGAAGATATTGGGTTTTTATACAATAATGGAATATATTGAGTTTAGGGTGTTGGAGAAGGAAGATTAAAGAAAAAACATGAAAGATGATGTAACCTTTAAATCGGGTAACGATATTTGGTTTGAACAAAAAGGCATTATTGAATTGCCTTCATCCCAATTTAATGATTATAGGTATAATATAGGGATTTCATAAGCTTATTGGAGAAAATTTTGGACTATCCAAGTGGTATGGGAGGTGTGAGTAATGTGTTAGAGTGGTCGGCCTTTTATAAGTGGGAGGAGGAGCTCTTTTGGAATGTATGAAAGTATTATTTTATTATAAAATGATTTTCTATTTAAAAAGCACCAAAACGTGTTAAATTAGAATATAATATTAATATAAGTGTAAAAATAATCATCCAATAAAAATTAAACAAGTTTTGGATATTTTTTAATCCGTATCATTTTTATTGAACCCTTTGTTAACATATTTAACTTTTACCATGTCGTCTTGTATATTTATTCTATATGATTAATATAATTAGAAAAAAATAAAACTGAACCAAAATGGATAATTAATGATATTTTAGACATCATATATTCTATTTAGAAGAATCATATATTTTTAAGACTCTTTTATCATTTAGTAAAATATTAATTGATTTATAAACTCAATTAAACCAATTTTTTTACTATTTATATAATGACTTTTAAAAAAAATTATTTAAAAAAACCTTAATTTATTCAATTAAAAAAATATCAAACTCAATGAAAATCTTGGATTTTATAAGAGGTTTGAAAACAAATTTATTTTAGTATTTATTATCTCATTTATTTTAAACATTCATTAATGGGACAATCATTACGTAATCATTGTTTCATAAATAAAAATATTTATTTTAAGACAAAAAATTATAAATAAATTATCATGATTTATAAAATTGTTTTATCATTATAATGAATATTTATACTCTAAAATATCACTTATATAACCCCATATAACAATAGTTTTACTATAATATTTTTTATGTTACATCTTCCATAACATTAAATTAATTTTTATAAAGTGTCATTTTCATTTACAAGTGGATCCATGGGGTCCAAAAATCAACCCATGGATTTCCATGGTCGGAGATGAGTCATAAAATAGTATTATGACATGTGTTATGGTAATTTAATATTTTTTAAATATGATGTTTTTACCCTTATTTACCATATTTACACTTTCACCAAGGTAAATAAAATATATAATGAAGTTATTATTCATAATGAACAAAAATAAATGTTACATATTTTCAAAATCAGGACCTATTGATTCAAAATATGGAATCCATTTTTTCAAATTCAAAACACATAAGTTACAAAAATTAATTAAAAATTAATACTCGTAGTCAAAACCAAAAAATGTGTTTTTAAGAAATTAAAACTATCAAAAGATTAACACTTTTTTATATCCAATTTCAAAGTGAAATTACTTCCAATGACTAGCATTGGATTAAATGGTAAAAGTATAATTAAATTTCAATTTAAAACAAATAAAAAGAAAAATATTTCTATATAAATAAATTAGATAAAAAGGAAGCATTGAATTAAAATTTAGTATTTTTCAATGTTCATAAAAATTGAGTTTTATTAGAAACAAAATTACACAAATTAAATATTGATTTTCTACTACTGAAGAAGAATTTTATTTTGTTAAATGGAATAGATAATAGTGGAAAAATTATATTAAACAATGGTTCACTATCAAAAGGTGGAAAATCAATCTTTTAAAGAATATTAGAGTATTTATTGCTTAAAATTGGATCCATTCTTATTTTAAGCCTCTATAATTTTTTGGATAAATGTAAAGACATTTAAAAAACACGCATAACCATATTTTAGTTATTTCTATTAATTCCCACCAATAAAATGACAAGGCATTAACTAACATTAAAAATAATATTATTATTATTATAATTTTTGGTAGAACTCAACATTGTGTGCAACATAATTTTGTGAAAATAAGTTGTTGTTTGTTAAGTATGCTATCGAACATAGTATCCACTTTAAGGTAAAATAATTCTTTAATTCCGAAATATCAATACATAAATAAAATTCCTATTATTTATTTACCTGGGATGTTACACATTCTTTATTGTTCTATTTCAAATTATGAATTTTTATTGGTGAGCATTTTTTAATGAATTGAGACAGGTGTTCCATAATTAAAACCTAAAGAATTATTTTCAATTAATTTTTTAAAATGTATAATGTCTATTTTTTATTAGAATTTGAGTTTCCAAAATTGAATTACCTAATTGGGTAAATAAATTAATCAATGGAAAATGAATTGGGGATATTGAGATTGTATATTTGGAATAATTAATTACTTAATTATTTATGATAATATTAGGATGGTTAGTTTGACCTATTCATTGTTGAATTCAAGATGTTATACCATTCTGAATGATAATATGATTGAATTGGATTAATTAGTTGTTTAATTATTTAATGAAATTGATGAGGCCAGTTAATGGATAAATTAATTGAAGATATTTTCAGGATTACTAATTTTTTTTACTAATTAATGAAATTGATGTGACCAAATAATTGGAAAATTATTTTATCGGATATATGTGATTAATTAATTTTTTAATTAATTAATAAGAATGATTTTACCAATTAATTATTGAATTAATTTGAAAAGAGTGATGTGACTAATTATTTTTTAAATTAATTAATCTTATAGATGTGACTGATTAATTGATTAATTAATAAATGAAATATTGACATTGTGAAATTTAAAATAATTTTTTATGAAATTTATTATTGGGATATTGAAATTGTCGTATTTTTGAATTTTTAATTTTTGAATTAATTATCTATGTATTGAAATGGTAGAATTCGGGATTAATTAGTTTTTGAATTAAATAATGGAATTGATGTGATCAATTAATTGTGATATTAATAAATAGAATGGATATAATTGACTAATTATTGAGTTAATTCCCATAATTGATGTGATTAGACTAATTTTTTATTAAATAATGGAATTTAAGTGGAATAATTATTTTTTGGATTAATTATTAGAATTTTGTGATTTCCAAATTGAGAATAATTAATTGGTGAATTAATTATCAAGAGATTATAATTGAGAAATAAGAATAATTAACTATCAAATTAATAATTGAGATATTGGGATCATGTATTTTAGATAATTTATTATTGATTTATTTTTTAAAATAATATGATTTCAGAATTGGAATAATTATTTATTTAATAATAACTATGATATTGGTATTTTGGAATTGGGATGGTTAAATAATGAATAAATTATTTTTTAATAGTTGTTATTATGGAATTGGATGAAATATATTAATTAATTTATGAATAAATTAATGTATATATGGGTACAATAATTTATTTTTTATGTATTATTTTGAAATATTATATGAAATATTTTCAAGACAAGGGCCAGAGCCGGTGTGCGATATTGAGTCCTGGTGTGACCAGAATAAATTATTGAAATATATTAAATATATTAAATATCTTGCATGATAGGTTTTTAAAAAAAAGTGGAATAACATATATATGGGTGCCCATATAATATATAGAAGGGAACTAATAAGGTCAGAAATGAAATATTGGCAATAGGCGTGACCTATGTTTAATTTGTGGAATAAATTGGAATACTTAAACTATAATTGAGGAATTTTATTTAAACTGAATTGAAATTATTTTACAATTATTGATGGATTTATTGAGAATTTGTGATCCATGGTAGTTAGTGGGTAATTTAAGAAAATTACCTTGTAATAGTAACACCAAATAAATATATTGGCAATGAAAACTACAAAAAACTAGTTAATAATATCATATTCTTAATTCAATAATGATTATTCCTATTTATCATGATCTTGAGGGAATTGCGATTTAATATTCCATGAGCACGAATATTAGAGTTTGATGATCCAATTACTAGAAACATTCATACCTTCGGGATGATAACCATGTGGCTTATTGTCATTACATTGATATATATTACCTTTATTTTGAAAATACATTACTCATTTCTAGTATTTTATATAAACTATTTTCTGTAAAAAAGTATTTAAGACATTTTTTCAAATTTAAAATTCATTTGAAATGAAATGCTTGTTTTATATTAAAAAACAATTTACTACCCTGTATATTTGATTCTTAATTGAAGAATTATTTGGTTAATTAATGGGGAATATTATTATAGAACAATTGGTAAGACCCTACATGGATTTAATCTCACACCCTACCATTTATTTCAGTAATTTGAATATTTCCTTCAACCTAATTTGAGTAATTATAATGTACCTATTTTTGGTGGTGGATCTTCGTGACCCTTCGGGCATAGAGTGTTGATGCCATTGGGATAATTGAATTTTTTTATTATGATTTTTATTTCTTTAATGAATATCTACTATTTGGGTTTTTGATATATTTATATATAATCTTTTACAATCTCCCTCTGTATTTTCTTCTGAGAATACTTAAATATATCATTATCATTCACTATGTTTGATGAAAATTCACTCACACAATTTGTATTTCATGATTCTTTGTGCTACTTTCTATCACATGGGAATCATTAATGCACATAAACCATTGTATGTGTCAGAAAGGGTATTAGGGTACCACAATATTTGGGCTAGTTCATGGAAATGTGTTCTTAGATGTGTAGGTTGTGCATCATTTCTTGATGGAAGTACACTGTTTATGATCTTATCAATACATATGAGTGATTTATAATATAATTAATATGAAAATGTCATTATAATGAACCTAATTCCCAATTGGTAATCTAGTCATGTCATATTTAGTGTTAATTAATGAAATTAACCTTCATTAGATTTGGATAAAAATATATCCAAATCATGTTTTCTTTTCTGAAGGGGTTTATTTTCACTTCCAATCGTGATTGATTATTGATACGAGAAACTTTCTGTTGACTTTAACATCTCATGACGATGTTTAGTAGCATCATGCCTCTAAGAATACATGTGAATAAGATATCAGAAGAATATACTGATTTACCACAAAGTGAAAATCCTCCCATTGAACAGAATTGGGTTGATGTTCTTGTGCATGTCTTCAATGATATGGGACCACCACCTGAACTTGATTCCATTCAGGATCAATAAGTGGAACCTCTAAGGGAGGAATTTTGGAGTCATTCTCAAGAGTTCTTTCCTGGTATTTCTCAAGTGATCCAAGACATAAAATAATCCTAATGAGGTCGAGGATTTTTTTTAATTGGATTTGGAGATAGTTTGTGTTTTTTTAAGAACCGGATTTGAACATGGTAAAATGTGACACATTCAAGATTAAAGGACATAGTAGGAGATGGGGTTCCATGGTGGTGATGGAAAAAGGATTTAGGGTTTTGTTTTGATGTAATTATGTGCTCATTTCACTATACAATTCTATACATAGACTATGGTACTGGCTAATTCTATAGAGTTTTTGAAAAATAAATTAGGCTGACATGATGATGAAGGAATACATGAATTAATTTGTTGAGATCATAGAGTATTCAGATAAATTTATATTGATTAAAAATATGAATACATCATGGTTTGAGGTGGGACTTTGATATGATATTAATTCTTAGGTTTTCATATGAATTCTATCCACTTATGGTAATGAGTTTATAAATCTCTAATGGTTGAGATTTTCCCAGATAGAAAAGTAGGGTTGAAGTGAGTTTCCATTACTTATAGTGAATGATATATTAGTTCCCATAAAGGGAAGAGAAATAATGATGATTATCTTGGTTGTTATTGATAATAGGGTTATTCAAGACCTCCTATAGTTCCTAGAAGTCTCCCTTTATCATTTACCTAATGTGGAAACACTAGGAATTCAATATATGTTTTTACCAAGGAACCTAATATTTACATCTCATTTGGATGTTCGTGTATCTTAAATATGTTTTTTTATTTCCTTTTTTATCCACATTGTGGAATGATCTTACCATCAAATAAATTAATACAGATAAATCTGATGCTTCAATATCTATGATGTTCTAGCTATAGGAATCCAGAATGAATTTTATTCACTCCTTGGAAGAGTCTCGAGAAAATAATGATACAGTTATAGAGAGAGTCATAGGTACCATGACTACAACTTCTTCTTTAGTGATTGTTTTATTTGATAATTTTTCATCACATTCATTCATTTTGAATAGTATTGGGATCTTTTTAAATATTCCTATCATTATATTATCCTTTGTAATGTAAATTACTCCATTCTATAAAAGAAATATATAGTAGGGTTTTGTTTATTTTACTTTTACTTTTACTCTAATAAATATATAGGATACCTGGTATATTATGAATATATTCTTGAATTTTTGTTATTTTATTATTGTATGGATTTTCTATTTGATAATAAACAAGAAATGTACAATTATCTTAGTTTGATCACTTTTACAAAACATAATTGAGTGTGTTGTATCTTTAATGTATAATGGGACCTGAGGTCATGTAGAGACATACCTTCCAATAATCTGTGGGGTAATGTAATATCATTGTATTCCTTTAATATAGTGCTGGTATCATTTAGTTGTGATATTCTTTTAGTATTCATTAGGTTTCTGGGTGTATTCCCTTCTGACTTCTCTAGATATCCAACATTAAGGGAGTTCGAGTTTTTAATTTATTTTGTGCCAAGAAGTAAAATAGTGTCTATTACTTATTACATTATAGAACCATATGAAAATAATGATTTTAAGATTAGTTTTATTATCATTTAGGGAAATAATTTACATGCCTTATCATTTTACTGTGGGTGACAATTGTTCTTTTTTCAAAGGAATATGCTGGGTAACATTTTCTATGTGTTATTTTCTAGAAACTCAATCAAGTCATGGTAAAGAACAATTATATGTTTGAACAAATTGATCATTTTTTACCATTTTAAATGGTATATGTTATTCTCAATGATTTTTCCTTTATTCAGTTATCACATCCTTAGAAATGAGGAATCTGACATTTCAAAAAACACCTTCAGGAGATGATAAATTCATTATGGGTACCCTATAAAGTCATTTTCCCTAAATATTTACCCTATTGTATTTATATAATTGATGAATAAGGTCTTAAATGAGTATCTTTATACTTTCATGGTTCTCTTTGTGTATAAAATCATAATTTACTCTATGTTTTGGGAGGATCATGTGCATCATTTGAGAGTAATTCCATGAATTGTTTAGATATAGATGTATTTATGTGAAGCTAAAAAAATGTGACTTCTGTATTCTAGAAGTGATGTTCTTGGGACACATGGTCTTGTAATGTGGTATTTTAGTTGATCCAGGGAAGGGTAAAGCTATTATGACATGGTAAAAATCAATAAATGTTGTTGATATTTAGAACATCTTGGTTTTAGCTGCATATTATCTCTAGTTCATAATGAATTTCTTGTTGTCGACATATCTAATGACCTCCATTATTTGGATGGGGGTAATGATCATTGATGATGATATTTTTCATATATATTGTTTTGGTATAAAATGTATTTTATCTTCTACATGATGTTTTGACTCTTAGAGAGTTTGAGTACGAGTATTTGGTCTTACGTGATGCATCAAGGTTTTGTTTGAGATGTGTTCTTATACATGGTGATCTTATCGTTGAATATGGATCTAAGAAGCTTTGACAATACTATAATATTATTCAAACCATGAAAATGAACATGGAGATATATCAAATGAAAATAAAATATCGAAGAATTACCTTTTTGTAGAATGATATTCTATATATTTAAGAATAAATTATTGAGGTATATCTTATCTCAAAAACATTTGAATCTCTATCAAGGGTATTTGGTAGATTACCATATATAATTAGATTTATAGAATTCTTATATTTTAGGGATGTTGAATTTCATCAATGATTTATGTAACATGAAACATCCGACCAATACATTGAAAGAATCATCAGATGAGTGGAAATTGATGGATCTCTTTTCCCATTTGTATATAGAATTTTTGGAAAAGGACGATGGTGTTATCATGGATAATATTTAGTTGTCCTCCTATCTTATCAAGTTTATTCTTCATTAATAAAATCTATATGATCAATTTCATATCATTATAGACTCAATTTATGGTCGGTAGTCAATTTCATAGAGGCCATTCTTCATGGAGTGTTCCATGTTTTCATAAACTGGTGTGTTGTTCAATTACCAGTGAGGAAATCTACATTGGGGGATGGCCGTATTTCTTAGTGGGAAGTGCATCGTGGAACCAAAAATATGTTCTATGAAATGAGATTCTGATTTTGGTGGCCTTGTATGAATGGGAAAATGTTGAATTTTATCTCATTTTTATACGTTCCAATAGGTCATGGTCATACACCAGGGACCTTCAGGTTTTATTGAACCACATATATTGCTAATATAATGACCCATACTTTACATACATTGTTAATACTTCAAAATTGAAGCACACTTATTACAACATATGACAAAACCACAAAGGACCGTATAGGTATAGTGTCTTTAGAAACCGGGAAACATAAACTACTGGTTCATAAATCTTCTACAGTGTCTCCCATTTATTTCATAATATCTAGGGTCCCTTTTAGCATATTATACTTAATATCCATCTTCTTGACCTGGGGAAAAGAAAACATAAAAGGGTGAGCTCAAATGCTCAGCAAGGGAAAATAAAGGAAATAAAAATCATATCATATCTTTTTGAAAATCATAACCTGCAAAAGAGATCATAATATCTTAACATGGAATAAATCATAAAAGTGAAAATGAGATCCCCATAATCATAACATAAAACTTGAAACTTTGTGGCATGCACACATAATCATGGAAAATCATTTCTTGTTAGTCATGACTCATTTCCAAGACTATCTTAGTGGAAAAAGTCACTTTCTGACCTGAGTCACCCTCGTTCCAGTCCTGTTTCACTGAACCGGTATAACCTACCGTTCCAGCCAGGTCTATCTCATGAGATATAAAATCATTACCCAATTAATTGTAGGGAGATATAGGTCCCACCCATCTTATAATGAATCCTTTCTTATGTGTGCCACATAATCATAAACCATACATCATAGCGTAACCCATGTAATAAAAATGGGATTCTTAAACAACATGACATCATAAAACAATTCATATAATATAAAGGAATTATTAAAAATATTTCCATCATAACATAATCAAATCCATGTAATAATAGGGATAAAAATAGAACCCTTTAATTATCTTAGATGGAAAATAATTTTGATAAAATACTTTAACTCCATTCTTGATGAAAATATCCTTTCTACTTCAAAAACATTTTTCCTTTCTTAACATGTCATGCAACTTTAAACTAAAAGAAGTTGATTAAAAATAAACTTGAAAACTTGTAAAGCAAGCTTCTTGGAAATAATGTTTTAAAAATCCATTCATGCCGTATAAGTTAAAAAAACATTCTTCTCGTACTTTTGTCGGAAAAGTCAAAAAGTACCTCGTACGAAAAACGACAAAAGATTCCTTTCATTTCTTTTACTAAAAACTCACTGAAGGGTAAAAATGGATTTAAACAATTGTAGGTGGATGGAAATAATATTACATATTTATGAAACATGGATGTGGATGATAAAATACACCCCAGTAAATACTTACGAATAAACAATCTCAGATAAAAATGAGATTGTGATATTTCCCTTACCTTAGGTCCGATTTGCATTGTATGTGTCCGAAGCTCCTGTATAATGGTTTAAATAATGTTATTGACTTATTCCAGAATCATACATATTGATATGATATCTTATATGGTCATATTCTTAGCTCGTTATTAGTAATATTTCATTGTTACTTGTTACTCGGGTCTTTATTGCCTTTTGTTCTTATGCGTGTTTTGCCAAATAAATTCTTATTCTTATTTTAAGGTTATAGATACCTTATATCCAGAATGGTATTAGTGTAACATATATCATATTTATTCATTCAATTAATTTATATAATTACTATATAATGATGATCATGTAGAACGAGTCGCATCACATCGTGGAGACGGTATTCCGTACGTACGCAAGAGTGATGATATCATTCCTATGATCGTGGAATTGTATTGGAGTGTATGTATACTATTTAAGAATCAATATCACTTTTAATAGTCATATATAGTCATTATTTACACCATTATACCCATCCAAGTAAGGTGGTGGTGGAAAATAGATTACACCACGTCGTGGAGACGGTATTCCGTACGTACGCACGCGCGGTGATTTCATTTTTCCGTAGGATGGATAGAAGGTGAATTAGGGTTGTTTCATATTTATAAAAACATATCAGTATGTAAGTAATACTGATGTTATTACTTTATCATGAAACAACTAAATAAGAAGAAGTTTAAGAAGAAATAAATTGAAAAGATCGGTAATGGATATTACCTCATCTTTGGAACGCCTCTTTGAATCCTCCACATAGAGAACTAAGATTGGTCTTTGAATAAGACCTGGACCTCTAGGATTATTATAGGGAAGTGGAGAGGAGAAAATGGCAGGGTTTGGCCGAGCTTGAGTGCTCAAATTGGTGTGAGAAGGAGGGGAAGGAGGTGCCCTTTTATAAGGGAGGAGAGGGGCACCTTAGGAATATCTCAAAATATTATTTTATATTAAAGTAAAAATCGGTTTATAATGGTTCCAAAGGGTCTTATTTCGAAGCTAAAGTGGGGATGGGTCTAAATCATATCAACCAATAGGATTTAGACAAGTTTAGGGTTTTATTTTAACCATATCAATTAGATTTAACTCTAAGTTAAATAATTTAACTTTTACCGTGTCTTTTTGTTTTCTTTCACTATATGGTTAATACACTTACTATAACATTCCAAACGAACCCCAAATTGTTTATTATTAATATATATATCCTTATCTAAGTCATTTGGTCGAACCATAGATTTTTAGGAATAAAATAACAATTATTAATATAATATTTTATTTAAAAACTATTTTGTGTCAATTTTGACACTATTTGATATATGATTTTTGTGAAAGTCATAATAGAATTATATGTTCAAAACAAGTTGATTAAATCGACATTAATATATCATAGTAACCTAGAAAATTAGTGGAATTCATAAAAAGTATCAATTTACATTTATTTTTGTGTTTATAACATCAATTATGTCAATATTTCATAAATAAGATAATTACTGCATCATCATTGTGTCATAAATAAATTAAATTATTTAATGTCTAAATATTATAAATAAAATACCATTATGTAGGAAATATGTTTATCTTTCTAATGAATATTTATAGTCGAATTTATCTTATGTATAACCCCATATTAAAATGATTTACTTATTAAACTTTGATTTTAACTATTTTAACCCTTCTTTAAATAAATTAATAATAAATGTCCTAATCTAATCCAAGTGGGCCTAAATGGTCATATTTTATTCCTAAGTTTGTTTTTGGTCGAATTAAACTTATAAAATAGAATTAGGACATGTTTTAGGGAAATAGTAAAATCATATCTACCCTTAGTTACCCTATTTACTATTAACCGCGGTAAAAAGAGTAAAAAGTTACTATTCACCAAAAAGTTATTTTTATCTCATTGAACCACATTTTACTTACTGATATCAACCGTGTCTGTCGGATTTACAAAATTCCATTCACAGAAGTGGTAAAATTAAGTTTTATGCAAAAATTCTGTTTTTAACCTACCACTTAGTGGTTTCACTATTCATCAAAAATTGAATGTTTTCAGAAAAATACCAACATTTCACCCTAGGCTAATTTCGGTATTCCGAATCCAAAAATGAAGTCCATTTTGAAAAATAAAATTTATAAAATTTCAAAAAGTGGTTATTACTATTCATAACGGCTAGTTTTAATAATATTTTAATAACATATCGTTGTTTAGTGAAACTCAATATTGCGTACGACGCAAGCTATCGAGGAAGGTCGTGATTGCGTGTAAAGTAAGCCAAGCTATTATGTAGTGAAAGATTCCTTTGATGATATATAAAAACAAAATATTACTCATTGAAATCTTGGGTGTTACATTCTACCCCCCTTAAAAAGAATTTCTCCCTCGAAATTCGTCACTTTTTAACAAACAGATGAGCATACTTCTCCCTCATCATATCCTCAAGCTCCCATGTAGCTTCTTCTAATTGGTGGTTCCTCCATAAAACTTTCACCAATCTTGTGGTCTTGTTTCGTAGGACTTTTTCTCTACGATCCAGAATCTCTATCGGTTGTTCTTCATAAGAAAGATCTTGCTCCAGCGGTACGACTTCTGAGCTGAGTACATGTGAAGGATCAGGTACGTACTTTCTCAGGAGAGATACATGGAATACATCTTGAACTTGAGAGAGATTCGGTGGAAGCTCCAATTGGTAAGCTACCTTTCCAACACGATCCAGAATTTCGAAAGGACCGATATATCTAGGGCTCAACTTCCCCTTCTTTCCAAATCTCATAACCCTCTTCCAGGGAGATATTCGTAAGAAAACTTTATCACCCACTTCAAACTCTAGGTCTTTTCTTCGGTTGTCGGCATAAATTTTCTGTCGACTCTGAGCTGCTCTTATGTGTTGTTGAATAGATCTGACCTTTTCTGCCATTTCATCAACAAGATCAGGTCTTATAGCTTTCTTTCCCCAACTTCATCCCAGCAAGTTGGAGTCCTGCATTTCTTTCCATAGAGAGCTTCATAAGGAGCCATGTGAATACTGGAGTGAAAGCTATTATTATAAGAAAATTCCACCAAAGGTAGGTGTTGATCCCAACCTCCTTTGAAATCCATAGAGCAAGCTCTCAACATATCCTCTAGGGTTTGAATTGTTCTCTCAGACTGACCGTCTGTCTGGGGATGATAAGCAGTGCTGAAACTCAACTCTGTATCCAGAGTATGCTGAAGACTTCTCCAGAAATTCGAGGTAAATCTCGGATCCCGATCAGATATAATAGAAAGTGGTACTCCATGCAATCTTACCACTTCCTTTACATATATCCTGGCAAGCTGGTCTAGAGAGAAATCCTCTCTAATAGCAATGAAGTGTGCAGACTTTGTAAGACGATCAACTATGACCCAAATAGCATTATTGCCTTTGGATGTTTTAGGAAGTCCTGTGACAAAGTCCATAGTGATGTTTTACCATTTCCATTCGGGTATGGGTATTGGTTGTAACATCCCTTTAGAATTTTGTCTCTCAGCTTTAACTTGTTGACAAATCAAGAATTGAGAGACATATTCAGCAACATCTCTTTTCATTCCATCTCACCAGAAGTACTCTTTCAGGTCCCTATACATCTTCGTGCTTCCAGGATGAATAGAGAATGAAGAACTATGATCCTCATCCAGCAGCTCCTTCTTTAATTTGGGGATGGGAGGAACACAAACCCGATTTCCGAACTTTATTATCCCATCACAATCAAGGTTGAATTCAGGAACATTTCTCACCATCTTTTGTAACTCGACATCTTCTTTCCGTGCCTCTTTAATCTTCACATGTATAGATGGTTGAACATTCATTTGAGAAAGATAAGATTTTTCCCCTTCCATTATAATTCCAAGATCCATCCTTTGTAAATCCATAAATATTGGATCTTTTGTGATCCTCATCATGGATAAACTAGCATGTTCTTGTCGACTTAATGCATCTGCCACCTTGTTTGCTTTCCCAGGGTGGTAATGGATTGAGCAGTCATAATCCTTAATCAGCTCCAACCAACTTCTTTGACGCATATTCAACTCCTTTTGTGTGAAAATATACTTTAAACTTTTATGATCAGTATAAATATCACACCTTTCACTATAAAGGTAATGACTCCAAATCTTTAATTCAAAGATTACCGCAGCCAACTCCAAATAATGTGTTGGGTAATTTTTCTCATGGATTTTCAACTGTCGTGAGGCATAAGCTATCACCATATCATTTTGCATAAGAACACACCCCAATCCCTTCTTGGATGTATCACTGTAGATCACAAACCTTTCTCCAAACAAACTTAACTCCTTTCCGAGTCAACTTGGTGAGTGGATTGGATAATCGTGAAAAATCTTTTACAAAACGTCGATAATATCCAGCCAAACCAAGAAAACTTCGGATCTCAGTTACTGTTGTTGGTCTTGACCATCTTTCGATAATCTCTGTTTTTGCTGGATCCACATATATCCCCTCTTTTGAGATTATGTGACCCAAAAATGAAACTTTTTGAAGCCAAAATTCACACTTGGTAAATTTGGCATAACGCCTCTCTTTTCTCAGGGTCTTCAATATAATTCTCAAGTGATCTTCATGCTCTTCCTTGCTCTTTGAATAGTCAAGAATATCGTCTATAAAGACTACCACAAATTGATCAAGATATTCTCTAAAGACTCTGTTCATTAGATCCATGAAGATAGCAGGGGCATTAGTAAGACCAAATGGAATCACTATAAATTCATAGTTTCCATACCTTGTACGGAAAGCCGTCTTTGGTATATCCTCCCTTTTGACCCTTAATTGATGATACCCTGAACGAAGATCAATCTTGGAAAAGTTTTGATCTCCGCGTAGTTGGTCAAATAAGTCATCAATGCGTGGGAGAGGATTTTTGTTCTTTATAGTGATCTTGTTATGTTCTCGATAATCAATGCAGAGTCCCATTGATCCATCTTTCTTCTTAACAAATAGAACAGGTGCTCCCCAAGGTGATGCACTAGGGCGTATGAATCCCTTATCAAGATTCTCCTGGAGTTGCTTCTTCAATTCCTGCAACTCAATTGGGGCCATTCTATAAGGTGTCTTTGAAATAGGCAAAGCACCCGATACGAGTTCTATTGAAAACTCAACTTCACGATTTGGTAGAAGACCCGGTAATTCCTCCGGAAAGACATCATCAAACTCTCGTACGATGGTCATATTCTTAATCGTTAGTTTCTCACCAACCATTTGAGATAAATAACCTTCATTTAGTGGAATCAAAGACCCATAAAATGGAAGGAATTTCCACTGGAAGGTTATATTCATCCTTGCATCGATAAACGATCGTAGATTGATCTGGAATATGAAATGTGACTTCCCTTCTTTGGCAATTGATATGAGCTCCATGTAGAGAAAGCCAATCCATGCCAAGAATCACATCAAATTCCACTATAGGAAGGATCTCAAGATTTGCAGGAATCACTTTCCCACAAACTTTAATCAGAGAAGAATTATAAACTTTTGATGCGACTGTTGTGCCATTAGGTGTTGTCACAGCTAACTCAACATCTAATTGTTGAGGTAATACGGTGATACCCTTAGAAAATTTTTCAGAAATAAAAGAGTGGGTGGATCCAGAATCAAATAAAACATTTGCTACTTTAGAGTGGATGGTAAGTGTACCTTTCACCACTTCGTTATCGTACTCCACGTCGCTGATAGAAATTGCATGTGACTTTCCGTTGTCTTTATCCTTAATATTTTGTTGATTTCGACCATCATCATCAACCCTTGGATTTGGGCATTGATTGGAATAATGCCCCATCTCCTTGCACTTGAAACATTGAAGTGTAGTAGGTTCATTCTGTGTATCCCTTCCTTTATTTGCATCATTAGACATCTTCTTCCCATTATCACGGCATTCAAATGCCCGATGACCTTCCTTTCCACATTTGAAACATTTACTTGTCCCTTTAAGACAACTCCCTCCATGTTTCTTTCCACACATTGAGCATAAGGGAAATCTCATCTTCTTTTCAGTGTGCTCTTTAGATTTTCCTTTGAATTCCATTTTCCTCTTCTTATCAAACCCATATGACTGATGGGTTACTCCAATATCCATCTCGACTTTGAGAGCACATCGAATGATTTCCTCGTAGCTATTGAAGTCCCTTATGGCTAACGCCCTTCGAAGACTTGGTTTTAAGCCACTAAAGAATCGATCAATCTTACTCTCATGTTGGATAATAATACCAGAAGCGTACCTTGCAGGTCTTGTAAAATTTGCTTCATAGGTACAAACAGATTCATCATCCCTTTGCTTCAGTTCAAGAAACTCTTTCTCCATATTTGTTCGGAGAATACGAGGGAAGTACATATTGAAAAATAAGTTCTTGAACTCGTCCCATTCCATAGACTCAATTTCATCCCTTTGCCTCGTACTCTTAATAAGATTCCACCATTGATCAACATCTCCTTCCAAACAATACACTGCTAGGATGAATTTATCATGTTCAGAACATTGAAGAACTGAAAATATCTTTTCACTAGTACTAATCCATTGTTCAGCAACTAATGGATCAGTAGACCCGCTGAAAGAAGGTGGACGCTGCCTCATGATGGATTCAACAGAATGTTGCTCCTTCCTTTTCTCGTTTGGAAGTCTTGCATGATTCATAGCTTGAGAAAGTTGTGCGAGCATGGCTACAAGATTTTTCATTCCAGCTCCCATATTGTTTGGTTGCTCAGGGGGACAATTATTGCATTGCCCATCACATTCTGCATTAACACGGTTCCTTCGGGTTCCAGCCATTGACTAAAACCAAGAAGAATAGTGTGAGAAACACTAATTATAATAGGAAAACCACATAATCAAAGATAAAATTTCACACTTAAGGTCTTATCCTAGGGTATTCATGGCCATTTCTAAAACACTAAGATTGTGTTCTATGCTTAGACTTATCCTTAGGGTTCTTACTAAGGCTTTCACATCCTAGTTTCCAAAGGTTGACTATACCTTTCCTCTGATACCAACTATAATGACCCATACTTTACATACATTGTTAATACTTCAAAATTGAAGCACACTTATTACAACATAAAACAAAACCACAAAGGACCGTATAGGTATAGTGTCTTTAGAAACTGGGAAACATAAACAACTGGTTCATAAATCTTCTACAGTGTCTCCCATTTATTTCATCATATCTAGGGTCCCTTTTAGCTTATTCTACATAATATCCATCTTCCTGACCTGGGGAAAAGAAAACATAAAAGGGTGAGCTCAAATGCTCAGCAAGGGCAAATAAAGGAAATAAAAATCATATCATATCTTTTTGAAAATCATAACCTGCAAAAGAGGTCATAATATCTTAACATGGAATAAATCATAGAAGTGAAAATGAGATCCCCATAATCATAACATAAAACATGAAACATTGTGGAATTCACACATAATCATGGAAAATCATTTCTTGTTAGTCATGACTCATTGCCAAGACTATCTCAGTGGACAAAGTCCCTTTCTGAACCGAGTCACCCTCGTTCCAGTCCTGTTTCACTAAACCGGTATAACCTACCGTTCCAGCCATGTCTATCTCATGAGATATAAAATAATTACCCAATGCATTGGAGGGAGATATAGGTCCCACCCATCTTATAATGAATCCTTTCTTATGTGTGCCACATAATCATAAACCATACATCATAGCGTAACCCATGTAATAAAAATGGGATTCTTAAACAACATGACATCATAAAACAATTCATATAAGATAAAGGAATTCATAAAAATATTTCCATCACAACATAATCAAATCCATGTAATAATAGGGATAAAAACAGAACCCTTTTATTATCTTAGATGGAAAATAATTTTGATAAAATAATTGAACTCCATTCTTGAGGAAAATATCCTTTCTACTTCAAAAACATTTTTCCTTTCTTAACATGTCATACAACTTTAAACTAAAAGAAGTTGATTAAAAATAAACTTGAAAACTTGTAAAGGAAGCTTCTTGTAAATAATGTTTTAAAAATCCATTCATGTCGTATAAGTTAAAAAAAACATTCTTCTCGTACTTTTGTCGGAAAAGTCAAAAAGTAACTCGTACGAAAAACGAAAAAAGATTCCTTTCATTTCATTTAAAAAAAACTCACCGAAGGTTAAAAATGGATTAAAACAATTGTAGGTGGATGGAAATAATATTACATATTTATGAAATATGGATGTGGATGATAAAATACACCCCAGTAAATACTTACGAATAAACAATATCGGATAAAAATGAGATTGTGATATTTCCTTTAACTTAGGTCTGATTTGCTTTGTATGTGTCCGAAGCTCATGTATAGTGGTTTAAATAATGTTATTGACTTATTCCGGAATCATACATATTGATATTATATCATATATGGTCATATTCTTAGCTTCTTATTAGTAACATTTCATTGTTACTTGTTACTCAGGTCTTTATTGCCTTTTGTTCTTATGCGTGTTTTTCCAAATAAATTCTTATTCTTCTTTTAAGGATATAGATACCTTATATCCAGAATGGTATTAGTGTAAAATATATCATATTTATTCATTCAATTCATTTATATAATTACTATATAATGATGATCATGTAGAACGAGTCGCATCACATCGTGGAGACGGTATTCCGTACGTACGCACGAGGGATGATATCGTTCCTATGATCGTGCAATTGTATTGGAGTGTATGTATACTATTTCAGAATCAATATTACTTTTTAATAGTCATATATAGTCATTATGTACACCATTATACCCATCCAAGTAAGGTGGTGGTGGAAAATAGATTACACCACGGCGTGGAGACGGTATTCCGTACGTACGCACGCGCGGTGATTTTATTTTTCCGTAGGATGGATAGAAGGTGAATTAGGGTTGTTTAATATTTATAATAACATATCAGTATTTACGTAATACTGATGTTATTACTTTATCATGAAACAACTAAAGAATAATAAGTTGAAGAAGAAAGAAATTGAAAAGATCGGTAATGGATATTACCTCTTCTTTGGAACGCCTCTTTGAATCCTCCACTTAGGGAACTAAGATTGGTCTTTGAAGAAGACCAGGACCTATAGGATTATTCTAGGGAAGTGGAGAGGAGAAAATGGCTGGGGTTGGCCGAGCTTGAGTGCTCAAATTGGTGTGAGGAGGAGGGGAAGGAGGTTCCCTTTTATAAGGGAGGAGAGGGGCACCTTAGGAATATCTCAAAATATTATTTTATATTAAAGTCAAAATCGGTTTATAATGGATCCAAAGGGTCTTATTTCGAAGATAAAGTAGTTATGGGTCTAAATCCTATCAACCAAAAGGATTTAGACAAGTTTAGGGTATTATTTTAACCTTATCAATTATATTTACCTCTAAGTTAAATAATTTAACTTTTACCGTGTCTTTTTGTTTTCTTTCACTATATGGTTAATACACTTACTATAACATTCCACAAGAACCCCAAATTGTTTATTATTAATATATATATCCTTATCTAAGTCATTTGGCCGAACCTTATATTTTTAGGAATAAAATAACAATTAATAATATAATATTTTATTTAAAAACTATTTTGTGTCAATTTTGACACTATTTGATATATGATTTTTGTGAAAGTCATAACAGAATTATATGTTCGAACCAAGTTAATTAAATCATCATTAATATATCATAGTAACCTATAAAATTCGTGGAATTCATAAAAAGTCTCAAATTACATTTATTTTGGTGTTTATAACATCAATTATGTCAATATTTCATAAATAAGATAATTACTGCATCATCATTGTGTCATAAATAAATTAAATTATTTAATGTCTAAAAATTATAAATAAAATACCATTATGTAGGAAATATTTCTATCTTTCTAATGAATATTTATAGACGAATTTATCTTATGTATAACCCCATATTAAAATGATTTACTTATTAAACTTTGATTTTAACTATTTTAACCCTTCTTTAAATAAATTAATAATAAATGTCCTAATCTAATCCAAGTGGGCCTAAATGGTCATATTTTATTCCTAAGTTTGTTTTTGGTCGAATTAAACTTATCCAATAGAATTAGGACATGTGTTAGGGTAATAGTAATATCATATTTACCCTTAGTTACCCTATTTACTATTAACCGCGGAAAAAAGAGTAAAAAGTTATTATTTACCAAAAAATTATTTTTATCTCATTGAACCACATTTTATTTACTGATATCAACTGTGTCTGTCGGATTTTCGAAATTCCATTCACAGAAGCGGTAAAATTATGTTTTTTGGAAAAATTCAGTTTTTAACCTACCACTTAGTGGTTTCACTATTCATCAAAAATTGAATGTTTTCAGAAAAATACCAAAATTTCACCCTAGGATAATTTCGGAATTCCAAATCCAAAAATGAAGTCCATTTGGAAAAAAAAAATTTATAAAATTTCAAAAAGTGGTTATTACTATTCATAACGGCTAGTTTTAATAATATTTTAATAGCATATCGTTGTTTAGTGAAACTCAGTATTGCGTACGACGCAAGATATCGAGGAAGGTCGTGATTGCGTGTAAAGTAAGACAAGCTAGTATGTAGTGAAAGATTCCTTTGATGATATATAAAAACAAAATATTACTCATAAAAATCTCGGGTGTTACAGCTAACATTGATGTGGGACAATATGTCTATAGAATTTTTTCTTGGGTTTTCATTTTCCAATTGAATTATGAATGTTATTTGGGATGTGATAAATATGATGAAAAAATTAGGTCAACTTACCACCAAATGAGATACCACCAAATATAAAGAGCTGGGAAATAATTATGTGAGATAGATTTTCATTTTCATGTATTTCTATCCATTATATCCTCTGATATACATCCCCATTTTACTTCAAACTTTTCGAATGTTCATCAATTGGAACTGGGATCTAATTCTACTTTGAGTATAAAATATCATTCATAGATGGATGGGTAGAAAGAGAAGAATATATGGATTCTTGATGATATGATTCGTGGCAATAGATTAAATTGTGGTTGAGCTTGGGATGGCTATTTGGGAATGTTTAATATTACATACAAAAATATTTAGTAGTATGTGATCTGTGTTGATCATTTAGATTCCTTGTATGATTGGACATGTAAATATATATTTTGTTTGATTGAGATCAGTAAAAGATCATTTATTCATTGAGATTTGTTCAAAGTAAAATAGAAAAAAATAATTTGATTCATCATATAATTTTTATGGAACATAGTATGTATATATATTACATTGATTAATGTTATTGAATTTTGATGTTTTTAGTTGATTTGTAGGAGTTACTAAAACATTCACATATTTTATATAATTTATGACATAGGAGGAAAGGAATTATTTGTACGCATTTTGTTAGATATTATACGGTTGTTGTGTAGTTGAGGAAATATTCTTACCATTTATATGTTCTTCCAAATTTTACATCAACACATAATGTGTTACTTGTAATTAAACTATGGAATTATCTTTCTGATCTATATCCTATTCATATTTGCAGTGATCTTGATGTTGAGCCGGATTTATCCATAATCGTGAATCCAATAAAAATATTTTATTCTGAAACAAAGGTACTCGTTGGAGGATCATTATCTTGGAATGAGTTCTATTGAAGCATGTATCTATTTTACATGATATGTGGGAGGGACATGAATTGATGATAGAGAGGTAGCCTCATATTATTTATATGATAAATTTTGGTAGGATATCTAGGTAAATAAAGATTATATGGGGGGTTGCTTTTAATATAATGTTATTGGTTTTAGGTACTCTTCGAACAAAATTTTTGTTTATTCTTTGGTTGGGGTTTTTGTGGGGTTTCATCTTGTGAAATGTTGAATAAATAGGAAAATTTTACTTTTTTCATAGTTGGTATACAGTTTTCCCAAATATTCCAACACTAGGGAGTCTTGTTATTCATAGTTGGTTCGTGGTTTAGAAAAACATATGCCAACCTAGTATAAAAAGCTCCCCTAATAAATGGATTCGTAGTTAGGGATGATGGGTTGTCAAAGAGTGTAGTCTTGTCTAGAAAACCTTGCATAAAAAAATTTTATTTCCTGAAATAGATTAAAAATAATTGAATTGATACATTATCCCCATCTCGATCACAATTACTCAAAACAAAAAATACTAGGTTTTAAAGGCTCTTAGTTATCTCTTTTGTCTCTTCTAAACCCTTTCCAAGACTAGTTGAAGCATGGAATATCTCATTGGATTCCTTAATGGTAAGGTATTATTACATCATTCCTTCTATGATTATCTCTATTTCATTCCTCATTGGATATAGTTAGATCGTTATGTTGTTTATGGATGTAAAACTTATGATTTTGATCATGAAAATATGTTGGATGTTAAGATATCCATTTTCAAAGTTCATCATTGGCTAATAACGATATGGGGGTTGAAGTTTGACATCATGATTAAATGTTGATGGTTTAAATTTTTATTTTCAATTCAATTATCCCTTTATTATCTTGATTTTATTTAAATTTTTTCAATTACTTTATAAAAATTAAAATTTTTGAAAAAATGATGTTGAAATTGATTTGTTATGTAATTTTTAAGAAAACCCCTATATTCAAATTTATTTAAAAAATAGGGTGAAAGTTAAAATTGATGTAATTTTTGAAATATAGTTTTGAATTTTATTTTCAAAAAAATATATTTATTTTATTTGATAAAAAACTATAATTGGTTTTCGATTGAAAATGAATGAAATGAAAAAAACCCCATTGTTTGGGTTTTGGAATGAAATGTGAATATTGAAACAAGAAATTCAAAAATTGACTTTTAAATTTATTTAAAATTATTTTTCCATTATTGATAAATAGAATGACCACATGTGAGACTTGATAGATAGTATTTTATTTATGAAAATAACTCAACGATTTTAATTATTATGAAGATGATTGATAATTAAAACTCTAAAAAATATCTATTTAGAAAAACCACATTCCTTTTTCAACCTTGATGATCCCTATTCAGCCTAATCTAGTGTGACATGTTTAATCATATTCCATGATCACTAATATGATATTATGAAGATAATATATGTCTAATATATTACACCATATGGAATATGACCATGATGATTATTGTTATTACTCTTATATATACTCTATTAATTATGACACTAGTTTACTCAAGCCATGTACCTTATATAAAAAAATTTACATGAAATGTTTACCTAAGACATTTTTTAACATGTTTACTTCAATTGAAATGAAAATCATTATTTTTTTAAAATAAGTAATTGTATTTCCATGAAAGGTATTTTTGAAATTGTTTGCTTGATTAGGTGAATTATAATTAACTATTATATTAGAACACTTTGTGATGCCATATTGGAATTTTGACTCACACCATTACTTTTCCATTGGGAATTTTAAAATTCACTTCTACCAGGATAATGTAATAGAAAATTACCTATTGGATGATGTCAATATTATTATCCATTTAGGATTTTAGTGTTGATACATTGTCCATGTTTGAATTTTGTTGTTTTCTACTTTCGAGTACTTTGACGATGCACTTTTTGGGTTTTTGTTATACATTCTTGGTTTTTTGTACTCTCTGTACTTTTATATTATTTTGAGCATACTAATATGTAACATTATCTACAACTATGATTTTGGAAAATTAATTCCTACTTTTTTTACATTTTTCCAGGTTCTAGTCTCTAACTCATTGTGATTATGAATGCCCTTTGGGCTATGTTCAAAATGTTTCAGTTATTAGGGTACATGGGTATCTGGGTTATTTTATGACTGAAGATCTATAAGGAAACCTACATTATAATGGATAAATGCTGACATAAGGTAATTTTTTAATGTAATATGTTTTATATATAATAATTATGCTAATTTTAAAGCATACTGATTGTAGAAGAATTAAGGGAAGGTAAAAGGATCCCAAAATTGGTCCATAACTATTTTGGCATAAATGAAAGAATATATAATAAAAACTAGTCAATTAATGAAGAAAATATATTTATTGTCTTTGAATAAATATATGGATTTCAAGAAAAGGTATAGAATATACAATCTTGGTTGCAGTCAAAAAATCCATCCTATAAAGAATGAAAACACATTTATCTAAAATTGGATAATCTTCTCTAATCATTAGTAAAAATAATGCACACTCGATGACTTTCCCCACCTGCAATGAAAAATTGAGTTCTGATTTGAATGGTGGACAAAGATGAGAATATAGAAGATTACATAATTGGAATCAAATATTTTATGATGAGGAGAGTGGTAGAAAAAGGTACTAATCTCTATAATGAAATAATAAGTAAGAGTATATTATATGTGAAGATATTCCATCTTCAATAATAAATAATGAAAAATGGAATACATGTGGTGTTCCAATGAAAAAACTTTTACTTGTGCATCTAAACCCACAGCTATTAATAATACCATTTCTATAGAACCATCATTCAAAAATAATACTTATTATGTATGTATGGGATTTTTATCAATATAACATCATCAGTTACAATTTTCAAAGAAGTTGGAATGAGATGATAAATAGTATAATAGTTTGAAGGTAATGGTAAAAACTTCAGTCTCGGAACACTAAACACAATCCTCTTATTGATTATCACTGAGGTACCTATCTACTTATGCGTTTAATAGATTTTATTATATTTTTATGTTAATAATGTCCTTTTTAATAGATATGACCCACATTTTGTGTATGTTTTGAAAGGGAATATATGTGTAAACTAAACTGACATACATGGGACAAGAACAATTGGATTACTTAATAGTTTCCAATGGTATCATATTCAAAAAAATGTGGTGTAAAAAACCACTCTTATTTGACTTATTTTTATCTAAAAGAGGCATGGAGTGGAATTGGATAGCCATAAAATGATGAACATGATGGGGGAGTGAATATCTATCAAATATTTCTTTGAATGGGCTCATTGGTCCATGTCACATTAAATATTACACAACTAGTATTAGTCCTAAGTTCATGTTGTATTTGGCCAACATGAAATGATATATTGGTGTAAAATATTTATCATTTATGTTTTTAAATTATATATATTTTATTCTAATAATTTGTTATTTTATAACTTATTACTAATAATAATCTACTGCTAGAAAATCACTACCATTCCAATGATTCTATCTCCTAATTGTAGAGAGTGATTATACATATGGTTGCATCTCAATGATTAGTATCAATTAGTTGAATCAATGGAAATATTGATATTTTTAAGAAAAATTGGTGATATGAATTCCAGGATGTACATGCTTTTATGAAAAGGGATTCATCTGATTAATTTAATATCATTCAAAAAATATTATACCCTACAAATTTCTTTAATATGTTTTGTTAGTTGGGTTAACCTGAGGTTTGTCAAGAAAATGTTCATTAATTTCTAGTTAACGAATTTTTTAATGATACAATGATTTAGATAACATTATTTTATTATAAGTAATGAAATTTATTCTGATATCATATATTTAAGTATGTGAGTGACATAAGAAACATTTTTGTTTTTGGGTTTAATCTCTTGTTTCCAAAAACGAGTTCTAACACTATATATTTAGAGAAATTTTTGATAACTCAATGAAAAGCGTTAATTTCATATTCTAAAAATCAAAAAAATGTGTGAATATTTAAAAAAATGGCTCCAGATATGAAATTTTCAAATATATGAAATGTATCTAATAAAAAATTAGAAGGTGTTGTCAAAATTAATAGATTAATAAAAAGAATGGAGAAAAAAATTTATAATTATGTTTCTTATAGTTGGAATAGAACAAGATGGCCATATATTATTTCAATATGCATGGAAAAAAAATTAATGGAGATTATTTTCTAATTGGAAAATTTTATTTAGTTTATAAACAATCTCATTGATTTCACAAAGTTTTGAGAATGAGACATAAATGAAATTGGGTTTCAATGCCAGTATTTAGTTAGTTTGTCAAAAGGGGTATGGTATAAGAGAATGTTATAGGGACCCTATGTGGAAAATAATCTGAATAATAGATCCATCTTTATATGGAACTTTTCATTTGGAAGTAAATGTGGATAAAAAATCCATCAAGGATGGAATAGAGGAATCATAAATCCTTTAAGATGAAATGTTTTGAGTATAAAGTAAATGAAATATATATGATAGTATTGACAACAAAATAAAAATAGGGCATATGGTGGACCCAAAAAAATGTTTGGTGTTGTTATTATTATCTAACACAATATCATAAATTATTAATTGAGTATTGACATGGTAATGAATATTGCCTGCACATGGATGATATTGAAGTAGGTATTGGTTGATTATCATTCACACAGAAGGGTTTGGTAAATTATCTAAAACATTTTGTAGCATATTTTCTTCATGGATGAAGGATTTAATGTGTATCACTGCCTCAAAAATATATGAAAAATAGTTTGAAGAAGGAAACCAAAAAAATGAACCAATAAATGGAAATCAAGGGGGGAGAAAATGACGAAGTCCAAGGGTATACTCCTGAAAACCCTCAAATAAATCAACTGGAAGGTATCCAATGAAATGAAATATTATAATATTTTCATCAATTAATACTTTATAAACTTGGTGATCAAATAACTTATTTCCCCCATGTCAATTTTGAACAATATTTATGTCTTTTTTAATAATAGTGACATATGTTCTAATTTAGTTAATAATGATTCATACACATTTAGAAATAACTATTAATGAATTAACTAAAATGTTCGAATTGTATTCATGTATATAAATAAGAATATATGATTATTATTGATATTATTTGTTGATGAACCCCCAATTCATTACCCATAACTATGCTACCCTTCCTAGAAAATGATGATAATCCTTGGGTGACTGAACAAGTGGAATCATATACAATTCGACCACCTCCCATATCACCATGGGAACAAGATCCATTAATATTTTGTTTTAAACTGAGACTTGAATCCTATAAAATCACCCGAGATCATAGTGCACTTCAACCATGTCTAGATGAACCACTAATAAGAAAATTGGATTGATAATGTACCTATAATAGAATCGTGAAGATATCACCATTAAAATTATGGATATAGAAGTATATGAGATCTATATCATTTATACTACTGTACTATTGAGTTATATTTATGCACTCATGATTTAAATCTATATTAAATTCAAGGGAAACTAATAAATCACTATATAGGTGATGTACCTGCACTTTTCTTCCACATTGGACTTCACATGACTATCCCATCTCACTTGGGAAAATCCATCCATAGAACTGGAAATATCAATTGAACTATAAATATCCATAGAACCAAAAAGGCCCAAACCTATATACCATAGGACTACCAATCATTAACTAATTAAAAAAATATGAAGAACTTTTAAGGGATAATTGTTCATATAACATTCACACAATGATTAAAAAGGAATTCGAAATTTTAAGATATTGTCATGAGTTGGGACTGATCACATGTTGATCCTCTATATATAAATTTTAAATTTGGGAAAATTTTAATTTAAATATATTTTGAGACCCATCATATATATATAATTTTTTATATTAATATTGTCTCAGATGCCTAAATATGACATAATTACCAAATTAATAGAAGAGATAAAACATCATATTTGGTCAAAAATAATTTAAATACTTATATTTATTTATTTATCCTCATCATAAAATATTACTTTAACATATTGAGGATGGAATGAGTACATTTGAAACTGATATCTATTTTAGGAAACCTAATCTAATATAGTATAGAACCATTCTATTTACTCATATTGAATTAGATTTATCTTATTCAAGTTTTCAATTGAGAGTGATCCATAATACAATTCCTAAACCCCTACAAACTACATGACAAATGTAATAAAATTAATTTTCCCACCCAATCTAGTGGTGGACCCATAAAATAATTCAATAAATGGAGACCCATGGTAGGGTTCAAATATTACCTCTTATTTGAGTTTTGTTTGTAAAACTGGTGTGTTATCCCCAATACTCCTAATATTAACATCCCCTTCAGGAATGGTTTTAATAGTCCTGGACTAGATGGCCCATTGATGATAACAATCCTAATGGGAGTTCTTATTGAGACTATTGAGGAGGTTCTTAGTGTTGTGAAAGAAAAATTATGGAGGATTAAATATAGATTAAATTTTTATGGGGAGAGAATAATGAAAAAATAAAACTAGTTATGACTTTCTCATATACATTTTTTTATTATATAAGTGAACATTCTTATAAGGTGCCATAAATCCTGAATTCAAAATCCTAGAAATAAGAAATATATTTTGTATCAGTTCCATATATTTTGAAAAAAATCGGTGAAAATTTATATAAGTGGATTATGTTTTTACAGAAGTCATAGTCCATGAGATAATGAAGTATTTCAGATTAAAATATGAGTTTTGAAAATAAGGACATTTTCTTGAATGCGTTCTATTTTTGTGATGTAGATATTTGAAAGACAAAAATATTCATGAAATAATTTTTTTTGGGAATATGTTGATATTGGAAAATAGGATGTGAAAATTTTTGGGGAAATATATACTTTAATTAATGATAATGATTTTATGGAATGATGATTTAACATTAAGTGCAGACGAAATATTGAAAAAGGGTAAATTGTTCCAAAAAAACAATATTCATGAAGTGGAATACATTGGAGAGTCAAATGAAAAATGGAATAGGGAATAGAAGTAAGGAAATATTTTGTTAATTATGAAATATGGGAACAAGATAGAGATATGTTTAATATATATTCATGAGGGAAAACCCCAATAAATTATGAAAAGTCTGATTTTTCATGATCGTGTTCTACCAACCACTGTGTTATTTATGTAAATTCCTCGAATCATTGAGTACCAAGAACACACTAATTTTATATTTTTTTTAATATCAATAAAGGTTATTATTTTATGAATGAGATTTCCTGATAAAATTTTATTTATAAGAACATAATGAGAAATTATTGTTAAAGAAGGTGTTTAATATAGAAATTTGTTTCTCATAAAGCGGGTTCCATGAAAAAATTTATTTCATGAAAAAACCAAATTAAATATATTTTTTATGTCACAAGTCATTTTTGATCGAATAAAATGGGGAATATGATGTATGTTTATAATAATTTTAATTAGTAAGAAAGGATTTTTATTCAAATATATTGATGATGAATAGGTTGTCGATAAACAATGTGAGTACCTTCATCAAGATAGTAAACTAAGGGGAGGTAGTGGTATTGTTCCATAGGATGAAGAGTGTTAAAATCATAATTCTTGTAATGGATATACAAATAGAATAGAGTTTCCCTTTAAAAATCATTTTTATATTACAAAATAATAAGTCTTATTGTATTCTATTAATATCCAAAAAATGCTAATTTTTTCATCTTGTACTAGTAATTTTTTGTTTACCATGTAAAAATACTCGGTTCTTATGATCTTTTATTTAATTATATATTTTTTTCCATGCCATGTTGTCTATAAGACTATTTAATAAACAAAAATATTCAGTATAATTCACAACTTTTTGTGAATAAGAACTTAAATGAATGTTAACTTAATTATACGTCAAAATATTTTGGTTGTATATTGTTCTAATAAGTGGTATCAAGGGTTAATGTTTTAGAATTATTTTTCAGACTTAGAAATAATGATTGGATTTTTTACATTAATTCTATCATGAAAACTCTATTTTTATGGAAATAATTTTTATTTATGGAATAATTAAATGACCATGTTCCCAAAATCATTTAGTGAAGATGATATATATTTTGATTAAAAATTGATGACACTAGAAATATGGTATGAAAATTGAAAATACAATGATTGAAGGGATCCAGAGAAGATAAATGTTCAATGAATCCTTTACGAAAACTATACATTTTCTTATATCTTATAATATTTTGATTATTTTCCATTATTGATAATGAAATTTTATAAATAATAAACTTATGAGGATGAAGAATGAATAGTTTCTTATGAAATAAATAAAGAAGAAAAAAATGAATTGGAATAGGACTATCCAGAGTTCAGATATGGAAATCAAGAACAATGATTCTATGGAAGATATATCCCCATAATAAAAATATTATATGGATATTTATTATATATATTATAATATTACTCTCTTCCAAGTGGATAATGCGTGAGAGAGTATCGTTGAACATAAGGTATAGAATTTTATTTCTCATAAATATATTTATATTCAATCAGTGAGAAATCGAAAAATTCATGTCCTAGAAAAAAATTACCTAAATATATGGATATGTTAGGAGAAGATATTGATTAAATAGAATAAAAACTAATTTAACCACCATGTATTCAATTGAAATCAAAATATGCAGTGGACAAAAAAAAATAAAGAGCATAATAATGATATTTTAATTTTAGTTGATTATATTGAAGAATGAAATAAAATAATTTAGACTCCTGAGGATGACATTAATGAAATGAAAAACGTTTAGGATCCACCTAATAATCATAATATTTAATATAAAATATATTTTCAATTTTTATGGAAAAATGAACTACTCAAACATGATGAAAACTAATATAATGAAGAAGATGATTTGATGTATGGTTTTCAATTATGTGTGAGTTTATACAATAATAATGGTGGATTATATTCCTTACAAGAGAATTTAGATTTTTTTATGATTATAATGAAATATACATATGAAAACATAATGTATTAGAGCTTATGGAGATATATAATGAAAAGGGTCAAGGTAGCTTTAATTTTCAAATATAGAAGATGAGATCCAACAAGATAGATCATTGTGATCATCATGAAGAAATGTCAAACAATATCATATAAACAATGTTCGTGAAGAAGGAATATAAAAAGTGTTATTATTTCTAAAAATCATTTTTAAGAGAATATAATATATGGGAATTATTCTATATAAAAAATAATAGAAAAAGAAGATAAACATTAGTAGAAATTAGTAAAGATTAGGGAGTTTGATAAAATGTCCAATTTTTAAATGGGAATTTAAAATGTGGGATTTTCCTCCAAAGAAACATGTATAAGTGGAGAATGAAAGGATCAAGAATCTATAGTCCCTAAATTAGAGGATGAATATAGGTAAATTTAAAAATAAACCTTTGATTCATGAAAAAACTAAATGAAAATAATCTCCTACAAAAGTATCTATAAAATTCTACAATTATGGTAGATATGAACACAATATATTTATGTTTTAGGAGCTCAATGTTTGAGTGTTAATAGAAGAACACTGGTGTAAAACCCCAAGCTTCTACGGTACGCTTCTCTTTGAATAATGTGATAGCGTGTGTTGTATGCAACATCGAGTTCTAACACACCACAACCAATCAAACTAGCTATTATAAATAGTAATACCTACTTTTTGAAATTATATATATTTTATATTTCAAAATGGACTTCTTTTTTGGTTTCGGAATATCTAAATTATCCTAAGATGAATTTTTGGTATTTTTCTGAGAACATCCAATTTTTATGAACAGTGAAAAATACTTAAAAACACGTTTTTTAATCAAAATAATTTATAGTGATAAATTATATTATTGAGTGGTTTTAAAGTATAATTAGAATATATTTTTACCATTTTATCCAATGCTGTTCATTAGAATTAATTTCACTTTGCAATTGGACCTAAACAATTGTCAATCTTTTGGTATATATTGTTTCTTAAAAACACGCTATTTTGTTGTGACAGCGGGAATTAATTATAAAATTAATTAATGAAACTTATATGTTTGGAATTTTGTAAAATAGACATAATTTTTGAATTCAGAATATCAATTATATCTTAGGGTGAAATTTTGGCATTGTTCTGAAAAACATCAATTTTTGATGAATAGTGAAACTACTAAGTGGTAATTAAAAAACTGAATTTTTCATAATACTTAATTTTACAGCTTCTGTGAATGGAATTTCAAAAATCCGAGAGACACGGTTAATATCAAGATGTAAATTGTGGTTCAATGGGATGAAAATAATTTTTTGGTGAATAGTAACTTTTTACTTTTATTTACCACGTTTAAAAGTAAATAGGGTAATTAAGGGTAAAAATCATATTAATATTACCCTAACACATGTCCTAATTCTATTGGACAAGTGAATCTCGACCAAAAACCAACTTAGGAATAAAATATTATCATTTATGTCCACTTGGATTAGATTAGGACATTTATTATTATTTAATTCAAAGAAGAGTTAAAAGAGTTTAAATCAATGTTTATTTACTAAAACATTTTTAATATAGGGTTATACATAAGATAAATTCGATTGTAAATATCAATTAGAAAGATAAAAATATTTCCAACATAATTATATTTTATTTATAAATTTTAGACATTAAATAATTTAATTTATTTATGACAGAGTGATGATGGAGTAATTACTATAATAGTGAAAAATTAAAATAATTGATATTATAAATACCCAAATAAATATAATTTGAGACTTTTAATTAATTAAACTAATTTTCTAGGGTAATATGACATATTAGTATTTATTTAATTTACTTTTTTCCAAGTAATCATTCTGTTATAAGTTTCACAAAAATCAACTATTGAATAGTGTCAAAATTGACATAAAAGAGTTTTTTTTAAAAAAATGATATTATTAATTGATATTAAATTCCTAAAAATATAAGGATCAGCCAAGAGACTTATATCATGGTAGTTGTATCATTAATGGACCACTTGGTGGTCTCTTGGATGTATATGGTATGTTTATTAACTATATAATATAAAAATACAAAGTGACATAGTAAATGTCAAACTAATTAACTAAGAGTTAAAACTAAAATATAAGGTTAATATTGTAACCCAAACCTGTCTAAATTCTATTGTTTTAATGGTTTTAGACCTATCCCCACCTTAACCTCTTAATAATCAACTTTGGAGCCATTATAAACCGAATATGAATTTATTATAAATTAATACTTCTAGCTTTTCCAATGGTGTCCCTCACCCCTCTTATAAAAGGGCACTCCCCCTTCTCATTATCTCACACTTTGAAAGAATTTTGGTTCGGCCAACCTCTGCCCAAATATTCTCTCAACTTCCCTCAATTCATCCTAGAGGCCTTCATTTAGTCATAAAGCCAACTTAAGGAGCCCTTTTGATCAAATCAAAAGTAAGAACCCAAAGAAGAGGTAATGATTTCACCACCCTTTTTCCATGTTCCTTTCTTCTTCCACTTCTTCTTCCTTTGTTATTACCATTATAAAATAATAACTCCAGTATCTTATATATACTGTGATGTTATTATAAATATGGTACAACCATATTTAGTATTCTATCCACCCTTTGAATAACATGTCACCATACGTGCGTACGTACGGCTTACCGTCTTCACGTCGTGGAGTAATTGTTATTCAATATATTATTATTTCGATGGGTATAATAATGATGTGTAACTCATGTAAATAATAAATATAACATGATAATGATTCTGTATATATGATATACTATCCAATTATATATTATTTTAATATCAAAAAAATGATATTGTCGCTAGTGCGTACGTACGGACTACCGTCTCCACGAACGCGATGAGATTCATTCTCTATCGTATACATTCAAGTATAATTATCATTTGATGATTTAAAAATAATGTTTAAGGAATTGATATCATTCTGAATATGAATATGATACAACCTATCCATGAAAAACATGGCTTACATAACAAAACATATAATATAAAATGAGTAAGTTAACACCCGAAAAGACGATAATACTAAGATATTATTAACAAAGAAATGTTAAAAGATCATATATGATATCATATTAATATACATGATTCTTGTATAATTTAACAACAATTATTTCACCATTATACAATAGGTTAACCTACCCTCATCCAAGTAAAATTATAAGGTAAGGGTTTATTTCACAATCTCTTCATTATGTGAGGTTCTTTATACGCAATAATCTACTGGGATCTCTTTATCATCCACATCCATGTTTCTTAAAAATGTATTTCAAAACATTTTTACTATTTAGAAAAATATGTGTTAAAATAATTTATACCCTTTTTTGACTTTTTATAACTGTTTTATAAAGGAATCTTTCTGCCGTTTTCCAAACATGGTGCTTTTTAAAGTTTTCGACAAAATTAAGGTTAGAATGTTTTGTTAACTTATACGGCGGGTGCAGTTATTTTCCACCGTTATAAAATCATCGAAGCTTCCCTTACAAGATTATAATAATATTTTTAAAGAAAATGTTTTATTTCATAAATATATGACTCTTAAATGATTTCAATATAGAAAGAGATATTTCTCTAAAAAGAGTTTTGATTTCATCTATGTCACCATCCTTTGATGGATTTTACGCTTATTTGAAGTTGAATTATTATGATACAAAACTTCTATATTTTATTGAAGGTTTTGTGATATGTTTGACTGTGGATGTGATATTTTTATACCATTCATAGTATATGGTGAATGTATTGACATTTCGTATGCTAGTTTTAATACGAATGTTTATGTTATGTTTAAACCTTTTCATATGGGAATGCATTGGACTTAATATGTGACGGGTGGAGCCTGCTATAGCTCCTCGATGCATCAGTAGGTCTCATTAGACAAACTAGTTTCTTGGCACAAGTCCATGGCAAAATCTTATTTGTAGTCTTGGCACGAGGCCTTGGCTATGTGGTTATGATAGCGTGGCATTATGCATTCCATCATTATGAAAGTGGTAATTGATATTGCATGTGATTATTTGATTAGTAGAATATCCATGTGAATAAGTAAATTGAATTATTTCATTTTATTTTTACCATACTATGTTGAAGATCAAGTTTAAAAGGCTTTTGTTTTAAGTTATACATTTCCTTAGATGTTTATTCTTATTTATGAAAGTATCCGCTATATTGCTATCCTTACCGGGAATTTGAGCTCACCCCTTTTCTATGTTTTATTTTCCCTAGGATGTGAAGACATAATTTATGAATGACTTGTAGGGATAATATGTGGGGATATTAGTGTGGGATATGGAGACTATGTTGTTGTAGTAGTTTTTCACTTTATGATGTAATGTAAAAATTTATGAATATATCTAGTGTTTCCAAGGCTACTAAAACAATCGGTCTTTCGAGATTTGATCTTTTTTGTGATCATGCCAATGTTATGTAATAATGCACCGACTCTAAGTAACTGTGGTCGGGGCGTTACAGTTGGTATCAGAGGAAGTTTAGTACAAACCTTGAAAGCTATATATGGATAAACTCTGATTATAGCACTTAGAACTAAGAAGAAATTTGAGGATTAGTATAGAAGAACTTCCTTGAATTTTGGTATTGTAGAGATTTTGTGAGTTTTCTAAGAAATACATCCCTTTCTGGAAATGAGCAGGTAGAGGCGGCTCTGGCACAGATGTACCTAGGGGTAAAACCCGAAAACACTGCTTTGAGATAGACTCGAATGGGAACTGGTGCATGACAATGGGCCTTGCTGCACTCTTGGTTATGACACTCCCGGGGGATATGCTTAGGATAACTCTCATTTTCATTACAAATCATTATGAAGGGTTTATGAGTATATACTTCCTCAAAGATTTTTTTTATGATTATGGATTATATCCATAAATAGTTCAATTTATGTTTAGTGTTATCTAAGTATGGGATTATGTATTTTGATTCATAAACTGATCTAGTTTATGCCATTGTTTAGAAATGGTGCCTAGTGGAAGAAATGGAAACCGTATCAATGCACACACTCCATGTAGAGATTCCCTCCTACTCAAGATAATTATAGTGGAGCTGGTGATGCAACTGCTGCCGATCAGTTAATCACCATACTAGGAAAACTCACTCAGGTTATGAATAATAACCTTACCCGTATGGAACACCCTGATCCGCAGCATGGAGGATCAATGTTAGATCGATTCATGAGGCAACAACCACCAACGTTCAATGGGAGTACAAATCCCTTAGTAGCTGAGCAATGTATATTTTCCCAAGAGAAAATATTTCATGATTTGGGGAGTAGTGAAAGGGAAAAAGATATCATGGCAGTTTACCGCCTCACTGGAGATGCTAATAAATGGTAGTCATTGATTCAAAATACGAAGGAAGATGATGAATTATCAAATATGGAATGGATGGAGTTCAAAGATCTGTTTTTAGAAAAATACTTTCCTCGCGACCATCGAGCAGATATGGAAAGGCAGTTTCTGAGTCTGAGATAAAAGGAGGATGAGAATGTCACAAAGTATGAGGCTAACTTTACAAGGATAGCAAGGTATGCTGGAGATTATATACGTAACCCAAGAAGTAATATTGATCATTTCTTTGATTGGTTAAAACCATTTCTCCGTCGATAATTAGTATCACAATCTTTCTCGTCGTACAAAGACATTGTCTCATGTGCTATCAACACCGAAAAGGAATTCTCTAAGTCTTATGACTTTAAAGCAAAGAAAGAGAAGAAGATATCTGATGATCAATCTGGGAACGGAAATAAGCGGAAGAAGGGAAATGTTGAATATCCATCCTATGGTAAATGTGGGAAGAAACACCCCAGTACTTTCTTGAAGGGAACGGGAGTCTGTTACAAGTGTAGTGAAAAAGTCCACCAAGTTCGTGATTGCAAAGTGAAGAAGGAAGCTACCAATGTTTAGTGCTAAAATTTATAGGAGATGGGGCATTATGAAAATGAATGTCCTAAGAGTAAGGGGAACTTACCTCAGAAAATTCCAAGGGATCAAGGCCAAGCTTATGCTATCACTACTGCTGAGGTAGAAGCTCCGAAAGACATGGTGGTAGGTAATTTAATGGTTTCCTAAAGTTTTGAAAATGCATTATTTGATTCTGGATTATCGCATTGTTTCATATATTCCCAGTTTGCTAATAAAATTAGATATTTCCAATTTTATTTAACAAGGGAGTTGTCAGATAAAACTCCTAAGGGAAGTATCATTGCAACAAAGTTTTGTGAATCAGTCCCCATTAGAGCACATAAATGTTCTTTATCTGCTGATCTCATCGTCATACCTATGATTGAGTTTGATATAATCCTCGGTATGGACTGGCATTCAGACTATGATGCGAATATTTATTGTAAGAATAAAGAGGTTACGATACTTGATGATTATGAGATGGAACACCTTATCTTTAGAGCAGAATCGTCACCACCCAATTCATATCTAGATCCACCCCCAGTAGCTCAAATAAATTAAATTATCGGGGAGGAAGAGAATTAAATGACTATGGGTGAGGAAAGTAATGTTAAAATAGAGTATGTACCAGTTGTTAAAGAATATGGAGATGTGTTTCCGGAAGATTTACCTGGACATCCTCCAGAAGGAGAAGTAGAGTTTTCCATTGATTTAATTCCTGGATCGAGGCCTATATCAAATACCCCTTATAGAATGGCCACTATATAATTAGGTGAACTAAAGAAATAACTAGAGGAATTTAGTAATAAGGGATTTATTTTCCCTAGTGTTTCTCCATGGGGTGCACCTATTCTTTTTGTTAAAAATAAAGATGGATCTATGAGGTTATGTATTGACTACAGGGAGATCAATGCTATAACAACAAAGAACAAGTATCCCCTACCTCTCATTGATGATTTATTTGACCAACTTCATAGAGCTCAAAAATTTTCAAAGATTGACCTTAGATCTGGATACCATCAGTTGTGTGTGAAGAAGGAAGACATTCCAAAGACAGCATTTCGAACCAGGTACGGGCATTACGAGTTTACTGTCATGCCTTTTGGATTGACTAATGCACCCTCTGTATTCATGGATCTGATGAACATAGTTTTCAAGGAGTATCTCGATGAATTTGTTTTGGTATTTATTGATGATATCTTGGTATACTACAAAAGGTACGAAGATCATGAAAATCACTTTGCGCATTATCCTGAAGACTCTGAGAAGACATGAATTATATGGGATGTTTAGCATGTGTGAATTCTGGCTTCAGGAGATTTCTTTTCTTGGCCAAATTGTCTCTAAAGATGGAATCTATGTTGATCCTTCTAATACCAAGGAAATCCAAGAATGGCCAGCACCTACGAATATAACTGAGGTACGTAGTTTTATTGGTTTAGCAGGTTATTATCGACGTTTTGTCCAGAATTTTACCCAATTGGCTAACCCATTAATGAAGCTCACATGTAAAGGGGTTAAATTAGTTTGGACGAAAGAGTGTGAAGAATGTTTTTAAGAACTTAAGATAAGATTAGTCAATGCTCCTATATTGAATCTACCATCGGGGAATGATGGGTTCGTCATTTGTAGTGATGCATCGATGAAAGGACTTGGTTGTGTCCTTATGCAGAATGATAGGGTTATTGCCTATGCATCACGACAGTTGAAAATTCAGGAACAAAACTATCCTACTCATGATCTCGAGTTAGTAGCTGTGATATTTTCTTTGAAGATATGGAGGCACTACCTCTGTGGTGAAACATTTGAGATTTATACTAATCACAAGAGTTTGAAGTATATTTTCTCACAAAAAGAATCAACATGAGGAAAAGGAGATGGCTTGAATTACTCATGGATTATAATTGTACGATACACTACCACCCGGGGAAAGCAAACAAGGTGGAATATGCTTTGAGAAGATAAAACCATGGAGTTTTAATCTTGATGAGAATTTAAAGGGATCCAATTTAAATAGATATAGTGAAGATTGACATGGGAATAACCAGGGAAGGTGAAACATCAATGCTTTTTCAAAAGGTTTCCAAACCATATTTAATAGAAAGGATTAAGAGTCCTCAGACTGATGATGGAGGATTTCAAAAGAAGATTAAAGCTGTGAATGATGGGAGACTGAGAGAATTTGTGTATGGAGATGGAATTTTGAAATTCGGTAAGAGACTTTGTGTTCCCGACATACCTGATCCAAAAAGGGAATTGCTGGATGATGCTCATAGATCCAATTTCTCTATACACCCTGGGAGAACCGAAATGTATAGAGATTTGAAGGAACATTTTTGGTGGGACAATATGAAGAGGGAGATTGCTGATTTTTTTTTAAGATGTATGGATTGTCAACAAGTGAAAGCTGGAAGGCAACATCCTCGAGGAGTCATGCAACCTCTTCCCATACCGGAGTGGAAATGGGAAAATATTATGATGGACTTTGTCATGGGGATACCAAAGACTCCTAGAAGGAACGATGCAATATGGTTTATTGTTGATCGTCTTACCAAGTCAGCACATTTTCATGCTATAAGATAAGATATACCACTGGAACGTCTAGCAAGACTATCTATTAATGAAGTTGTGAGACTTCATGGAGTACCCCTATCGATTGTTTCTGATCGTGATCCCCGTTTTACTTCAAGATTCTGGAAGATTCTTCAGAAATCCATGGATACTGAACTTCATTTGAGCACTGCCTACCACACTCAGACAGACAGACAATCAGAACAGACTATTCAAATCTTATAAGACATGTTGAGATCTTTCTCACATGACTTTCAGGGTATGTGGGATCAATATTTACCTTTGGTAGAATTTTCCTATAACAATAGCTTCCATTCGAGTATTCATATGGCACCATATGAAGGGTTATACAGAATGAGATGTCACATACCATCCTGTTGGGATGACGTTGGTGAAAGAAAACATGTAGATCCAGAACTGGTGGAGGAAACGATGGAAAAGGTGAAGGAAATCCAAAATCACATCAAAGCATCTCAAAGTAGGCAAAAGAGCTATGCCGATAATCGAAGGAAGGATTTGGAATTTCAAGTCGGTGATCATGTTTTCCTGAAGGTATCTCCATGGAAGGGAGTCATAAGATTTGGTAATAATGGTAAATTGAGTCCCAGGTACATCGGAAATTTTGAAATTCTAGAACGAATTGGGGCTATAACTTACTGATTGAAAATGCCTCCAAGTCTCTCCAAAGTTCACGATGTGTTCCACGTATCTCTGTTGAGAAATTCATGCCTGACCCAGCACATGTACTCACCTATGAAGAATTATAACTGGAACTCGATCTGTCATATTGTGAATAACCTATCAGGATTCTTGATACGAGATAACAAGTACTGAGAAACCGGACGACGCGTCTGGTAAAAGTTTTGTGGAGAAACCATAAGATGGAAGAGGAAACATGTGAACCCAAGGAACTTATAATGAAGAACCACCAGAGTCTTTTCATGTGGTAGTATTCTAGAAATTTTGAGGACGAAATTATTTGAAGTAGGGGATAATGTAACACCCCAAGCTTCTACAGTACACTTCTCTTTGAATAATGTGATAGCGTGTGTTGTACGCAACATCGAGTTCTAACACACCACAACCAATCAAACTATCCGTTATGAATAGTAATGCATACTTTTTGAAATTATATATATTTTATATTTCAAAATGGACTTCATTTTTGGTTTCGGAATTTCAAAATAATCCTAAGATGAATTTTTGGTATCTTTCTGAGAACTTCCAATTTTTATGAATAGTGAAAAATACTTAAAAACAACTTTTTTAATCATTATAATTTATAGTGATAAATTATATTATTGAGTGGTTTTAAATTTTAATTAGAATATATTTTTACCATTTTATCCAATGGTGTTCATTAGAATTAATTTCACTTTTAAATTTGACCTAAACAATTGTCAATCTTTTGGTATATATTGTTTCTTAAAAACACGCTATTTGTTGTGACAGCGGGAATTAATTATAATATTAATTAATTCAACTTATATGTTTGAAATTTTTTAAAATAGACATCATTTTTTAATTTGGAATATCAATTATAGATTAGCGTGAAATTTTGGCATTGTTCTTAAAAACTTCAGTTTCTGATGAATAGTGAAACTACTAAGTGGTAGTTAAAAAAATAAATTTTTCATAAAACATAATTTTACAGCTTCTGTGAATGGAATTTCGAAAATACGAGAGACACGGTTAATAACAAGAAGTAAAATGTTGTTCAATGAGATGGAAATAATTTTTGGTGAATAATAACTTTTTACTTTTATTTACCACGGTTAAAAATAAATATGGTAATTAAGGGTAAAAATGATATTAATATTACCCTAACACATGTCCTAATTCTATTGGATAAGTGTATCTCGACCAGAAACAAACATAGGAATAAACTATTATCATTTAGGTCCACTTGTATTAGATTAGGACATTTATTATTATTTAATTCAAAGAAGAGTTAAAAGAGTTAAAATCAATGATTATTTACTAAAACATTTTTAATATAAGGTTATACATAAGCTATATTAGATTGTAAATATTAATTAGAAATATAAACATATTTCATACATAATTATATTTTATTTACAATTTTTAGACATTAAATAATTTAATTTATTTATGACACAATGATGATGCAGTAATTACCATAATAGTGAAAAATTAAAATAATTGATATTATAAATACCCAAATAAATATTATTTGAGACTTTTAATGAATTAAACTAATTTTATAGGATACTATGACATATTAGTATTGATTTAATTGACTTTTTTCGAAGTAATAATTCTGCTATAAGTTTCACAAATATCAACTATTGAATAGTGTAAAAATTGACATAAAAGAGTTTTTAAAACAAATATTATATTATTAATTGATATTAAATTCCTAAAAATCTCAGGATCGTCCAAGAGACTTATATCATGATAGGTGTATCATTAATGGACCACTTGGGGGTCTCTTATATGTATATAGTATGTTTATTAACTATATAATATAAAAATACAAAGTGACATGGTAAATGTCAAACTAATTAACTAAGAGTTAAAACTAAAAGATAAGGTTAATAAAGTAACCCAAACCTATATAAATTCTATTGGTTGAATGTTTTTCGACCTATACCCACCTTAAACTTTGAATAATAAACTTTGGAGCCATTATAAACTGAATATGAATTTATTATAAATTAATATTTCTAGTTTTTCCAAAGGTGCCCCTCACCCCTCTAATAAAAGGGAACCCCCCATTTTCATTAACTCACACATTCAAAGACTTTTGGTTCGCCCAAACCCTACCCCAATACTCTCTAAACTTCCCTAACTTCATCCTAGAGGCCATTATTTAGTTAGAAATCCAACTTATGGATCCCTTTTGATCAAATCAAAAGGAAGAACCCAAAGAAGAGGTAATGATTTCACCACACTTTTTCCAAGTTCCTTTCTTCTTCCACTTCTTCTTCCATTGTTATTACCATTCTAAAATAATAACTCTTGTATCTTATATATACTGTGATGTTATGATAAATATGGTACAACCATATTACGTATTCTATCCACCCTTTGAATAACATGTCACCATACGTGCGTACGTACGGCTTATTGTCTCCACGTCGTGGTGTAATTGTTATTCAATATATTATTATTTGTATGGGTATAATAATGATGTGTAATTAATGTAAATAATAATTATAACATGATAATGACTCTTTACATATGATATAATATCCAATTATATATTATTTTAATATCAAAAGAATGATATTGTCGGTCGTGCGTACGTACATACTACCGTCTCCACGGACGTGATGAGATTCTTTCTCCATCGTATCCATTCAAGTATAATTATCATTTGATGATTTAAAAATAATGTCTAAGGACTTGATATAATTCTGAATATGAGTAATATACAACCTATCCATGACAAACATGGCTTACGTAACAAAACATATAAAACAAAATGAGTAAGTTAACACCCGAAACGATGATAATTCTAAGATATTATTAACAAAGCAATGTTAAAAGATCACATATGATATCATATTAATATATATGATTCCTGTATAATTTAATAACAATTATTTAACCATTATTAATTAGGTTAACCTACCCTCAACCAAGGAAAAGTACAAGTTAAGGGTTTATTTTACAATCTCTTTATTATCAGAGGCTGTTTATACATAATAATCTACTGGGTTCTCTTTATCATCCACATCCATGTTTCTTAAAAATGTATTTCAAATATGTTTTACTATTTACAAAAAAATGGGTTAAAGTCATTTATACCCTTTTTTGACTTTTTATAAGTGGTTTATAAAGGTATCGTTCCGTCGTTTTCCAAACAAGGTTCTTTTTAACCTTTTCGACAGAACTAAGGTAAGAATGTTTTTTTAACTTATACAGCGGGTGCGGTTATTTTCCTCCATTATAAAATCGTCGAATCTTCCATTACAAGATTATAACAATATTTTCAAAGAAATTGTTTTATTTCATAAATATATGACTCTTAAATGATTTCAAAATAGAAAGTGATATTTCTCTAAAAAGAGTTTTGATTTCATCTATGTCAGCATCCTTTGATGGATTTTACGCTTATTTGAAGTTGATTTATTATGATAAAAAACTTCTATATTGTATTGAAGGTTTTGTGATATGTTTGACTGTGGATGTGCTATTTTTATACCATTCATTGTTTATGGTGAAAGTATTGACATTTCGTATGCTAGTTTTAATACGAATGTTTATGTTATGTTTAAACCTTTTCTTATGGGAATGCATTTGACTTAATATATGATGGCTGGAGCCCGATATATCTCCTCGATGCATCGGTAGGTCTCATGAGATAAACTAGTGTCTTGGTACAAGGACATGGCAAAATCCTATTTGTAGTCTTGGCACGAGGCCTTTGCTATGTGGTTAAGATAGTCTGGCATTATGTATTCAATCATTATGAATGTGGTAATTGATATTACATGTGATTATTCGATTTGTAGAATATCCATGTGAATAATTAAATGGAATTATTTAATTTTATTTTTTCCATACTATGTTGAAGTTCAAGTTTAAAAGTCTCTTGTTTTAAGTTATACATTTCCTTAAATGTTTATTCTTATTTATGAAAGTTTCCGCTATATTGTCATCCTTACTGGGCATTTGAGCTCACCCCTTTTCTATGTTTTATTTTTCCTAGGATGTGAAGAAGTAATTTATGAATGACCTGTAGGGATAGTATGTTGGGATATGAGTGTGGGATATGGAGACTATGTTGTTGTAGTATTTTTTCACTTTATGATGTAATGTAAAACTTTATGAATATATCTAGTGTTTCCATGGCTACTAAACTAATCGGCCTTTTGAGATTTGATCTTTCTTGTGATCATGAAAATTTTATGTAATAATGCACCGACTCTAGGTAACTGGGGTCGGGGCGTTACAACTGGTTAAATCTACATCACAACTCAGATATAATGTCATGTTTTTTTAATAGGATATGATTTTTATGTGATAATTATGTGAATATGCAATGCTGTTATATTTGGATTAATGTAGTGTAGGGAAAAATATCCATAAGGAGGTCCTCAACTCCTATAGAGTAAAATGTAAGAATATATACAAGAATAAGGATTATTATTCTAGAATTGTTTTATAGTTTTTGAGGAAAAGAAAAGATCTAAATGAATAGTGTTTCAAGTAAAAACTACCTTACACTCATCAAAACACTCAAGGAAGAAACATTATAATGGAATAATAAAGGAGAAGATACAATTTCCTTAAATATGAATAACATACACTCATTTAAAGGATCACCATAAAATAAAATTAAAGAGGAGACACATATGGTCGATAAAGAGAAAAAGGCATGAAAACTTTTCTAGTGGATTCCCACATTTTTTCATAAGGAGAGGTGTAAATAAATTTTAATGATCTATCTAATATAGGATAATGTAATATCATATGTCTAGTGATGTTATCACTTCTCTTCGAAATAATTAAGAAAAAATTAATACATGTTGTGAATTTAGGAGGGATCTATAGTGAATAAAAAATTAATAGACAGATAAGTTACATCAGTTTTGTTGTATATTTATTACATTTCCCAAATCAAATTCTCAAAAACTACATTAGTTTAGTGAATTTGGAAACATGGAAACATAATCCTTGGACCATAAGTGAACTACATTATCTTACACAATGATTTTCATAACTATAACCACTCTCAAACACATCATACACACTACATATCTTTGTAAGATGGGAAAAAATATAATAATGAGTGAGATCAAATAAAAATTATTAATTACCAAGGGATATATATAAGAATAACATTAAAATATGGTTATAATAATATGACTATAAAATTTTATACCCATACTATACTTATCAAATAACATAATCATGAGCCATGGAAAATTGATTTGAAGATACTAGGACATGAATTACAAGTGAATCAAAGGACATGAGCCATTAAAAAATAATATTGGAAGAATACATTACTTTTAAGAATAAATATAAGCATGGAAATTCATTTTAATATTGTTAAAGGCTCACTCTTAAGGAAATCAAAGCAGATAATGAAATTCACTATACTGAGTTCACTTCTCATTCCATCCATGTATCAAAAAATCACATTCATTCATTATTCCATCCCTATATTACTATATCTTATTCACTCCAAATTCAATCCTTTTCTATATCGTGATATATATAAATATTTACCAAATTCATTGAAGGGAGCTATAGGTCCCAATATCAATATAATTAAAGCTATATTTATTTGTTCCAAATAATCAAAAAATTTATCAGATCATTAACCACGGATAGAAATGGGTATCACAAACATACCATCATATCATTAACGGTGAAAAATATACATGTTTCATAATCATGTTAGTATACCATAACCCATAAAAATAGGGTTCTATAATCATAAAACTCTTTAAAGAGATATTTTTTAATTTAAATATAAGACATAGATGATAAATGGTTTTTTAATAATAAATTCTTCAAATAATTAACCATTATTCTAAAAAATGATTGTTAACTCAGGATCATATCCCTGGTATGGAATGAGTAACAACAAAAGATCTCATCATATGTGTAAAATAATTCTAAAAGACCATATAAAACAATTTTTGGAGGAAAACTACATGTCCTCTTTGAAAAAAAAACATTATAATACATAAAACATTTAGATTTTTTTTATTTTATATAATTTTTAATTTTTAATAATTAAAATATAATTAAATGAATGGTCAGGATGTTATAATATACATTCCTTGATGTAAACGTAAAAGGGAAGGTTCCCTTCACATTTTCATTATAATCAAAATGGTAATTGTTTTGTAAAATCACACCAAGATTCATTTTGAAAAAAAAACATGGGTAAATTATGATTTTAAAAATTATAATAGATTAATTATTTTTTTAATATTTTCTAAGAAAATGGTTTTGATGTAAATACAATTTCCGACCGAGGAGAGAGTTAAATTCATATTTTCATAAAAATTAGAAATTTTAATTTCCAAATAATGTATAAATGGTAATATTAAATGATGATATCATGAATTAATATTGGTGAATAACATTAATGATAATTGTTTATAGGTAGGTCTATATTTTTATATCAGCATCTTAAGGGTAAAAAATTTGGATATATGGTGAGATTTTAACATAAAAGGTTTACAAAATTTTTAAAATTGAATCCAAAAAATCATGATGGAATTAAAAAAAGAAAAAGAAAATATCATTATGATTGAAACATTCAGGATATAACATTTCATAGGGGATGTATATACATATTGTTAAGAAATATAGGTGCATAAAATAACTTACATCTCCAAGAGGAAAAATTGAGACAAAAAATCCTTTTACCGTGTTAGTAATATTTTAACCATAAAATACATGAAAGGGTGATCCTAAAAATTATATTTAAATACATGTTATTTTATTAATAATTATAATAAAATACATCTAATGGATTTATACACACCACATTAAAGAAATAGGTGGTGAAATGGATTTTTTCCTGTGAAAAAAAGCGAGATGAAAATCCCTTACTTTATGTGTTGACTTATGTTGTACATGTTAAATCCTAGGGTCTAAAAAATATTACATAATTATATTAATATCAATTTTTTTTCTTTTATATCATTCCATATATTATATTATTATTTTATTTTATTATATAATTAATAAAAATTCCATGTTAATGTTACATTTCATTTAATAAATGATTTTTTTGTATATACATTTATTTGTTATATTTTTTTCCTCCTAAATTAATAAAGGTTTCAAGATATAAAAATTATATAAATGATATAAATAACATATTAAATAAATAAATATATATATATAACAAATTTTTAAATATATAAATCAGAAATGAAATATAGAGTTCATAGAGTTGTTAGGTCGCATGTACACTTGAATGCTGTTTTCATTTTCTTGATGAATTGAATGAGAGAAGATGATATAAGGTATTATCATTGGAGAATAATTTTTTCACATATATCACATTTGTTTTTTTAACCCATAAATAATACATTCTTTGTAAATAATGAACATATGCCATCGTTTAATGAGGTAGTAGTCTTCCGTACTCACGAATGGTATTACCATTTTCCCAGAAGAATGGAATCCATGATGGTATGTCTGATATAAAAATTATAGAATCATTATAAAATCATATTAATTAAAAATATAATATATAAACAATATGTAATTCATCGTTCACTTCCTTTATAGTTATAAATGAAAAAAATGAATGACATCGATTCATGATGTTGTAGTTCGCAATAAGCAGAAATGATTATTTGAAACCCTGTTTTATGGATGTGTGTGTTGTTTTAAATAATTAAATTACCATAAAAATTACATTATATTGAATATATTGATTTTAGTTTATAACCATGATAAAAAAAATGGGTTTGAGAATGAAATAAAAAATGGGTTTGGGTTAACATTACCTCTCATCCGGGTATCACCTTATGGATTGCACAAAAGGCCTTTATTAGATGTCTGTACGCCTAATTAAATAGTTTTGGATGAGGGGATGGTATTGGATTCATCATTTTGGTTAGTATTTTATTATCCAATTGGTTTTGAAGTTGTTAATAGAGTAAAAGAGGTGGTGGTCTATTATATGTAAGGAAGACGAAACATTTGATATTTTTGAAAAGAAGTGAGGTGTCCCTATGTTTGTACCTAAAAAGGTCATCAATAATGAACCAAATTTGGTCCACTAAGTTTAATGATCAAAATAGTGCCCTCTAATGAGTTTTGGAATTGTGTTCATTTCATATTTTCCATTATGTATGATGTTTAGATCATTGGTAAACTCATTTACCTCTTAATCACAATGATTAATTATAATTATTTTTGCTAATAATTTCAAATAATAATAAAATTGGACCTATTATACATTTATAATTATTCTGATTTAAAATATTAATCTATTTTCCCTAATCCAAATCAGATTATTTGTGTAAATTAATTTAAAATTCATTTGGAAAATATATAAAGAAAGAGAGATATTTATATAAAAAAGAACCAATGTTTTCAATATATTTATATTACATTTCAGAAGTAAATTGGTTCTAATGAACTAAGTGTAAAATAGAGTAAATTTATTATTTCATTCAAATTTTACTATATTCACTATTTATCAAAAAATTAAATAATTAATAAAATTACAAAAAAACTCCTAAATCTAATTTTGACAGTATACATTAAAAAAGTATGTTTATATAGTGAAAATTATATTATAATGGTTTCAAATATTAATTTTATTATTTTTTATAGATAAACATAAAAGCAATCCTTTTGAGGAAATATTATTTTCCAAACAAATATAGACACTTCTAAAATTATATATTTTATTATAAATATGTTATATTTATATAACAACATTATAAATAATATTTTAAAATAAGATATTACTATATATAATAAAATGTTTAATGGGTAATTTTTAATGGTTCTGTTTATATTATTATATTAATGAAATGATATTTCCTATAATCTCGGTGATGCACGTAATTCAATTAAAATATAGTTTTTCATTCTAGGAAATATTAACATGGTGTTCCTTGTAAGGAATAAAAATAAATAAATTTAATTTATTCATAAAATATTATGGTGTGATATTCTTCCCATTAAAATAAAATTTGTATTTAAAATTCATCACTCTAATAAAATCATTGAGGAGTCTTTCGCCTCAACATATCCCCATGTTTCCCTTCGCTTCTTCAAACATGAGTTTTATCCCTAAAAAATTAACTAGGTGAGTGGTCATGTATCATAGAACATTCTCTATCCAATCTATAATCTTCATATGTTTACCTCATACGAAATATCATGATATATATTTGATAACTCTATTATTTTTACATGTGAATGGTCACGTATGTACCTTCTCAATATATTTACATGGAACACATCTTGGATTTGATAGAGGATTGGTTTAAGTTACCTAAAATAGACTTCCATCCAAATATGATCATTAATTTCAATGGTAATGATATAACAAGGGATTAGTTTCCCTTTCATCGAGAATCTCAAAACATTCCCCAATGGAGAAATTCCTAGTGACACCTTATCACTAATATTAAATTCTAGATCATGTCATCAATTATCCACAAAAACAATTCTACCAAATTTTATCTACACTTATGTTATAATAAATTGTTCTCAAAATATCATCCATTTATTGATCTATCTCATGTCTGAATAGAATTATTTCTCTAAATACATTCTAGAGCATTAGGGATCTATATTTAATTTTTTATGGGTCATCCTAACTATGCATCCAAATTCTTGTAGGGAAATCAATTATTTTATGAAAAATCAACTAGAGAATCTTGTTTATCCCCAAATAATTGAAACGTGATCCCAAAATACCCTATGTGGACTAAATATTTTTATTACAATGAATATCTGTTTGAGGATGATATTCAGTGCAGAAACCCAACTCTGTATAAAGAAAATGTTGATTAATTTACAACAACAGTTTGTAAATAATCTTATCCCAATCAGATATAATCGAATTAATTACTATATATAAATATAAAAATCATTACTATATATAATGAAATATAATTTATAGAAATTAATCTCTCATAGTGATGAAGTGTTCTTACATAGTAAGGTGATTGACAACCACCCATATAACATTATTCCATTTATAGGTTTTGGGGAGTCTAGTGAAAAATAGCACGTGATGTGAAAAATAGCACGTGATGTTCTTTAATTTATATTATGGTATTGGTGTTAGATGAAACATTCCATTATATGTTTTTATTTAATCCTTAAGATTATGGCCAAAAATGTAATTATATAAAAAATCTGCAAATATCTATCTTCATTCCATCCCATGATAACTATTACTTAAAATGTTTATACATCTTTTTTCATCCAGGATGAATAGTGAATGGGAAAAAATGGGCATCCTCTAAAATATTCCTCATAAAATATGTTATATATGGAACACATAAAACATTAGAAGACCATGGCATTCTATCATGATCAATGATAAACATAAAAAAAATGTACTGCCTTTAAATGATCTACATCTTCCTTATGTGATTCTTTCAAATTCACATGGGTAAACTATTAAACCTTAAATTAGAAGAAATTTTTTTAACTCTTCCATCAGGATTTATATATACATCAATTTCAAATCTAGAAATACTGGAACTTTTGTGATCCTAATCATGGATACTCTATAATGATCCTTTCCACTCATATAATAATCCATCTTGTTCGCTTTCCTAAGGTGATAATGTACTGAGATGTCATAATATCTAATCATACCTGACCAACTAATTTGGTTCATGGTCAACACCATCCATGTGATTTTATAATTAAAAAATATGTTATCAATATATATATATATCACAATTTTCTCATTAAATATTAATCTTATATATATTTAATGAAAAAATTTCCATAGAATACTCAAAATAATGAGTTAGGTAATTTTGATCATGAATATTCAATTTTCATTCATCATAAGCCATAAAAAACTTATTTTGAATATGAGAAATCTCTATCCCTTCTTGGATTAATCACTATTGATTACAAACCCTTCTATAATTTAGTGTAATGTAATAAAAAGTGAACATATTTATCTTCTGCATAGTTTATGTAACTTTTCATCACATTCATCTGTCAAGAAAGAACATTCCCCCTTCCATGTTTACATTTTTGGGGAGTTATATTGTCATGAAAATTTCCCCACAAAACATATATCATATATGGCTCAAAAAAGAAAACCAAAGATATCATTCACAGTTTTTTTCTTAGTCAACATTATACAGACATGATCTTTATTAGACCTATATACAAACATTATATTGAGATTATATAACACAAAAAATGAAACCCTTTGTAGACAAAATTCACACAGTTATTTTTTCATATAGTTCCATCTACATTTGGGTCTTTATTACAATTCTCTATTGTTATTCATTACCTTCCAGTCCCTTTGAATATATAAGAATATAATATATATAGAATACCAATAATAGATCCAGGTAATCTATAAATACTCTATTGATTAAATACATTATGCTAGTTGGGGGATTAGTAAAACCGAAAAAAATTACTATATATTCATAGTGTACATATCTTCTTAAAATTTCCATCGTCGGTATAAAATCATTCATAACCTTCAATTTATGATATCAATAACAATGTTCTATCATGTAATTGTATTGATCTTTACATATATAATCAAACAACTTATCAATATGAGGAAGAGGTTACATGTTATTGATTGGGATATTGTTCACCTACCTATAATAATTTTCAAGTCACCTCAATCCATCATTATTTGTAACATAGAGAATAGGTACACCCCCATATTGAAACATATTGATAAATGAATATGTTATAAATTATTTTTGAGTTGCTTCAGCAGTTCCTACAACTCAAGCACAACCATTCCATAGGGTGTCTTTGAAATTGGGGTTGAACTAGGTAAGAGTTCAACATTGAATTGAAAATCATGTTTTAGTAGAATAATAGAAAATGATTCTCGATATTCATCAACATTCTCCCACAAAATATTCATAAGAATTATTTATATTTTCTCAAAAAACATCTAAGATATATACCTATATTGAATGTGAGTTGTGACCAATACGTCAGATGTGTTGTTTTTTGGAATCTCATAATTTTACTCACATTGAGAGATGATAACCAGTTGGTAATAAATTTCAAACAAGACTTCCATTCATTTAAATTTATGTTAGATCTATATAATTAATGACAATACTTTCCTCAGATGATATAAATTCATCAAATGGAAGAAAAAAATGATTTATAGTAACCACATTCCCACCAATATCCCCTTGGGAGGAATCATACGACTAAGATGAAATCATTGTACAAATAGGGGTTTCACTTCTAATTCAATATCTAAAATTTTGTGACGGATCATGACACCCTTATATAAATATTTACATATGAGATATTGAGTAGATTAAAGGTATAATTATACATTATCAGTTATAGAGTTGATGGTATGTATACATTTCACAATGTCTTTATCTCACCCTTCATCAGATGTGGTGATCACATGGGTCTTCCCATTGTCCTTTGGATAAAGAGGTTGTTGACATCAATCATCCGCATTATCCCTCATGGTTGGTAATTTGTTTTCATAATTCTAATTATACTTATATTTTAAGAACTAAATTAGAGGAGGATAATTCTACAAATGTTTCTCTTAATATTCATGTATTTAAAAATTATTCACATCACCTCATAAATCCATTTCTCAATGACCTTCCCTTCCACACATAAAATGTTTAGTTTTACCCTGAATTTAAAATTCTATATTCTTTTTACCACACATTGAACATAATAGAAAACTCGGAAACTTTTATCCATGGTTATTATATTTTCCACTGAACCATATCTTCCATTTATTTTAAAAAACATGATATTTATATGTAACTCTAACCACTATTTCCTCCTTGAGAACACAATTCACAATATATTCATATATAATGATGTCTTATATGGATAGAACCTTTTAGGGACACAGTTTTAAACCATTGAATAATAAATCATCCTTATATTATATATGGATGGTAATAGAAAAAAATTACCACACAAGTCATATAAAATTATCCTAGTAGGTACCAACATATTCAAATCATTTTACTTTAACTCAATGAAATCCATTGTTATCTTATTATAAAGAACATGAGAAATTTACTTATTAATTTTTCTGTACTCTTTCCAATACATGGATTATATTGCATCCACATTCCTCATATTCTTGATAAGCGGAATGTATTAATATACTTCACCTTCTAAATGGTATACATAAAAAAATGGATTTTTGATATTCTGATCCCTAATTAATGGGAAAAATTATTTTAGATGTACCTATTCATTATTCAAAAAATTATAGATCAAAAAAACCACATAAATATGGTAGACATTACCTCGTGAAGAACTCAATAGGACATTGTTTCCTCATTTTCTCATTTTTAAGTCTAGTATGATTCATTGGTTGACAATGTTGTGTGAGTATAATAGGGATATTTTTTATTCATTCTCCCATGAAATCTTGATTATTAAGAATAAAATCATATAACAATCCATCATAGTCATCAATTACATGTTTACTTTGGGTTCTAAGCACTGACTAAATCAAAAAGTCATACATTAAGAAACAATTAACACAGTTGGGAACAACATAATATTGAACATAAAATATATTATATATAAAATTAGGACATATTGATTAATATATGGAACCATACTTTTATCTTAGGTCATTAAAGTCCATATTATATTTAAATACATAATGATTCTTTCTAATGAGTTTACGAATTTGCAATGTCTATCACCTAATTGTTTCAATCTAGGTGAACGGAATGGGAAATTATCCCGTGTGAGTTCTAATTTGAGTGTAGATCAATACAGTGTTTTCATGGTTGTTTCCCAAATTTACATCTATTTCTAAATCCAAATACATTTGAAGTATCATGAAAGTGATGTAATTACATTGAAACCACATTCTCTAACATTTAGCAACACACCAAAAAAAATTCAATATTATAAAAATTATATTCAGACATGTCATTGACAGTATCAATGAGGTATTTTAATCCTAGTATCTAAAGGTTAACTAATCCTTATCTCTACTACCAACTATAGTGACCCCACAATAACATATAAAGACATTACATCATTATTTTTGAATTTTTTTGTCATTATACAAAAAAATACATATGAATGAAATTACGTAGTGAATTAAGAGACATGGAATCACAAGAATTGGTCCATAATTTAAATATATCATCTTCTACTACATTCATTATAAATAACAACCTTCTCAAAAACATCACATATATTCCACTACTGTACTCAGTTCAATCCTCATTACACCCTAAATTAATGTATTTATTTCACTCCACATTCAAGAACTATATTATTGTACATGGTACATAACTCATTATATCAATGTCTATCTCATGAGATACAAAATTTTTACCCAATTAATATAGGGAGATATAGGTCCCCCATTATGTAATAAAAAAATATTTATGTGTTTCACATGATCAAAACAAATTTATCATACCATAACTAATTAAATGAAATGGGTATCCTAAAAATTTAAATATTTTTTATCCTATGGAAAATATATTGGTTTCATAATTAATTCTTCATATAATAGGCCATGATAAGAAGTAGGTTCCATGAGAATAAAACCTGTAGAGGAGATACGGGTTTCCAAAGTATATATTCTATGGAAGAGAAATGGGTTTCATAGACATCATTCCATCAAAAAAAAAATTATTCAGACACATAATATTAATGGTCCCATTTGATCATATCCCCAATAATTCAAGAGTAAAAAAAACGAATGTCATCATTGATAGAAATTTTTTTTGTTTCATCATTTAAAATAGTTCTTCATAACGTTATTTTTTCAGATTTGAAAATAAAATTTTAATACCTAAGCATTATGAAATTATTTTTTATTGAAATTAAATTGAAAAAATTAGTAAATAACACTTAATTAATTTATTGTCTCCGATGATGTAATATGATTTTCATGTTTTCACATGAATAAATAAAGGATCCTTTCACATTTTTTTAAAATCCAAAAGGTAATTGTTTTGGAAAAAGATGTGGAGATTCCAATAAATGTTATTAAATTAAAACATGAGTTAAATTGGTATATTTTAAATTATAATATGGTAACAAATAATTTTAGAAATTAATTTGGTAAAACGAGCTTTTAAAGGATAGTAGATTTCTGACAGATGATAGTGATAATACCAAATATTCATGAAAACCCATTTAATTAATTTGAATACTAATGAGTATAAAAAGGAAATATTACATAAAAATATAATAAATACCCAGAGGAGAATAAAATTCATCATAATTAATGAGAGTTTGGACATTTTATTTTTATATCATATACAATATCATAATTAATCTCAATAATTTTTTAGATTGTAACTTAAAAGTATAACCAATTTGGTAACATTGAATCATAAGATCCATGATGGAATAAAATAAAATGAAAAATAAAATATCATATGGTTATATTGGAAATTAAATTGGAATTATATATTAAACGCGAAGGAATATAGGTGCATAACATAACATACGTCTCAAAGAAGACAATATCAAAAAAACTCCCTTACGATATTGGTAACATTATAACTGTAGATACCCTGAAATAGAGATCCAAAAATGGATATGTAAATCCCAAAATTATTATTATATGATTCATAAAATACATCTATGGTAAATATATATAGAAAATATAAAAAATTGGTGGTGAAAAAGTCTTGAGTCTCATGGAAAATAAAAGGGAGGAAAAAATCCCTTAACTTATGTCTTAACATCATTTGTACTCATTGAATCATTCTACATAATAAATATATGTTTATTATAAAAATAATACCAGACCAAATTATTTTATAACATAACTTATATGATTTTATTATTACATTTTATTTATTGTTTATTAACAATTCAATGCTCATTTTACATTTTAATAAATAATCGATTAATTTTTCGTATACATTTTGATTTTGTGTAATTTTTGTCCAAAAACATTAATCATAATTTCATCATCTATAAATGATTAATATTTTATTAATAACATTTATATTAATTATATATGTATTCATAATAATCTACAAATTAGATAAATATTCAATGAAATATAATGTTTATAGGGATGGTAAGCCATATTTAAGCATGAACACTATATTCATTTTTTGTTAAATTGAAATAATGAAAAGTATATGTAATATTGTCATTATATAATAATTTTTATGTCATATATATCACATATTCCTAATAATCCCATACATAATAAATTATATTTATAGCATGAACGAATCAAATTTCTTTTGGAAGAGTTAGTCCATCTTATACATTAACATTGTTATCATATTCCAATAAAACTTGAATCCTAAATTTATTTATGATATATTAATTATACAATCATAATAAAATCATAAAAAAAATAATAAACATATATAACCAATATTTCCATTAGCATTCCAAACTAGGATAGGTGGTAATGTAATATCGAATGACATTACTTTTTCAGGAGGTAGTCATTCATACAGATGAATGAAAATTTAATAACCCATTTGATGAATGTGTTTGTGGTTCTAGGATATATAAATAACATGAAAAAATTTAAGTATATTGAATATAAATTAGTAATTATACAGGCATGATATAAAAAATACATAATTGGTTTTGAGAAATTAATAAAATAGAAATATTCATTGATGAATGTTACCTCTTATTTGGGTATTCTGTTTTGCTATTATCTAAAATAATTTCATGGATGGACTTTTAATAAATACCCAAAATATTTTAAAATATTTTTATATTATTTTAATCATAATTATTCTGAAAATATAAACCATAGATTGTAATGTATAATATATTTGGAATATTTGGTAAATAATTTGAAGACATGAAAGTAAAATAATTCATAACATTATTTATCTCCATAATGAGCTCCTAACATATTTTTATCTCCCACAAATTCAAATGATAACTTGGAGAATAAATAGACAATATTGATCATCTAAAAATATTAATAGGAGAATAATCCTGAAAATAAAGCATAACACATTAGTTAAAAGGAAAAACCTGACAATATATAATACATGGGTAAAAAATAAACAAATGGAAGGAAAAAATATATAAAATTGAATAAAATGATCATGTAAATATTATAATTTTGTTTGAAACACATGAATTGAAAAAATGAGTCAAGGATATCTTCCTAGATGGTATCACATTGTGTAAAAATGTCCCATATTGTACAAGTTTTTCTCTCTAATCCCATACCTGATGTCTCACGAGACTAAACATAATGAGATGAATTGGAGTGATATATAGGTGCACCCATCATAATATGTTCATTCATATGTGTTCCACATTAAGAGTAAATCCAAAAAAATATACATAATGGTTACCCATGGAATGAAATGGGCTTCATAATAACATCAAATTATATAACCAAAGGGTGTATTATAATTATACACATGAAGGATGTAATTAAATCATTTATATAATATCATGAATTAAAAATAATAATATATCATGATTAATTATTTCTAACTAAATATATTCCATGAAAAATATTTTTTTTGAATTACTTTAAATGAGACACATTTTTTTGTTTTAAGGGAAAATATTAAACATTATTTGTAGAGGAAACTGGATAATTGTTTTTATAAAACAAAAAATGGACTAAAATCGTTTTTAATGATGAAACATGTGGTTATATAAGAATATTGGGTGTGTAAAATTGTTTATATTGTGTACTTGAATATGGGTATGAAACAGAGAAGTTTCATTTTATTGGGGTTGCTTATCAAGAGTAATTGAGAATGGAACCATACAAATCCTAATCAATAAAAGATGAATTAAATTGCTTGTATATTATTGGTACATATAAATAGTATATAAGATAATTATATAATATAATTTAAGGGTTAAATTGAGGCAATGAGTGAGAAAGTGTAACCTAAAGGAAATATGGAGGTACATAGAGATCTCAATCCTTGTGTGTGAATATGTTATTCACTCCCACATAATGTCTTGGATATTAAAAATATAATAATAATTATTCTATTTAGTAATATATTTACTATATTTATTATTTATTATAATTTTATTCTGTTTATTTATGCCCATTTCAATTTTTTATAAAAAATAACATGAGCATTCTGGGAGCTTTTGATTCACTGTTTCATGGTCTATAGATTAGTGTATAAATATGGATATTCTTCTGAATTTGGAACAGTTATATAGAAGTGATGTTATATGTTATTAATGAAAATATTACTTTTTAAATTATTCAATATATCATTTTTTATTCTGGGATAATGATGATTCATTTGATAAAACATATATGATAATAATTTAGTTTATTTTTATGATTTTTCAATCTACCTGAATGTAAAACCCCAACTCCAGAAGCCTAGAGACGGTGTATTATTTTTTAAATTGGAATGATAATGAGGAATCAAATACCTAATTACTGATCTATTAAATATTCTTGGTAAATGTATTTCATACATGATCATTACATTACAAATCAAAACATAAAATACAATATAGATAATCCTTCTTGATCACCATTATTCTCCTAGATTAACCGTATATATAATTATTCATATATATATTGGAATACATGGAAACTAAAACATAAGAAATGGGTGATCTCATATTGGTATTAAAGTTAAAAAATAAAAAATAAAATTTAAAAAATAAGTATAAACTTTTAAATCAATTTATAAAACTAAAACACGATCATATTAAACACAATCTTCAGCATAATATGAAATGAATAAATCATGTAATTACATATAAAAATTAACATTAATATTATAATATCTTAATAAAAAATGTAATATCAATGGATAATCTCATTGTAAGGAAATTCAAAATACCAAATAACAGAACAATAAAGATATATCCTCAAAATAGTTACTGTCAGGTTCTATCCATGTGATACTTTAAGTCTGTTGTTAGAAATCCATCTTATTTGAGTAAGATCTTTTATAATTATAAGATAGATACAATAATGTTCTATATTCATCATAATTTAAGTCTTTGGGTAGAATCCCGTCTGATTTTTGTGATAATATGTCCTCTTTACAATTCAAAACTTCTTGGAAGCAAAAGTGAACGGTTTTTCACCAACTGATTTTGACTCATTAGACCCACCAATGCAACGAGGTGATATTGTTGTCCGCACACACCAATTAATATTTTTCATGGATTCCTCATATGAAAACATAAAAAATATTTACATTCTTATAAAAAATAATTTATGTAATATGAAAACATTAACCATAAACCAAGAAATGTATGTTAATAGCACTTCCACAGTCACACTGATCATAAAGAATTAAATAAAATATGGTAAATGATATAATAAGATATCAAACTCAATTAAGAATAGAATATAAAAAATGATGTTGACATAGAAGAATATAATATAATAATTTCCTTAAATATATATTAATACAAATACCATGTTTTCTTTGTAATCATTTATTCAAAAATCGTGAACATATAAAAAGATACATTTGAAAATATATTTTTGAATTGATGTGTCCCATACCAAAATAAAGTTTTTGAAAGGAATTATAATTTTAAAACAGTCATGTCCATCTAAATAACACCTTCAAATAGTTTTTTAAACATGGACATTAATGAGAATGATTTAGAAGAATAAATCATTAAAACATTTAACAAAATGTTTCAGTTAAAGAGTCAAATACATAGAACAATAAAAATATTACATTTGAAAACAATTGAATTAAATTATATATAGATATAAAATATTATTTATAATATTTTAAATACATACAAATTAACATTCATGATCATATAATGTATATTGAAATGGGGAAAGGATTAATTCTTTAAACATTCAAAGTGTCCTATACCATATTTATCATTTAAATCATAAGCTCGGTATCTTCAAATGAATATTTAAATTACATAAAGATAAATAAATTCATGATATAAAATATAATAGGTTAAGTACATACATCACACACAATAAATAGTTTGTGTACATGGAATATATATCAACAAAATTAAAATTGAGAAGGAAGTCCCTTACAATGAACGAATAATTAGAGTGAGGATAAATTAGTGACATAATTATTAGTGAAAATATAAATCCACTAAATATAAGTTGATATTTAGTATACAACAATCATATTTCATTAACACATATTTTTTTAAATTATAACCAATGACATATATGTTTAACTCAATGAATGGAAATTGAGTTAAGATTTCCATTACTATAGGTCGGATTCTATCTATATATATATCTTAAACTCATGTATAATGGTTTTAAAAATGTTACTAACTTCTAAGAGAATAATAATAATATTTATGATATCAAATATGATGCATTTCTGGATTTATATTATCTTTTTATTAGTGACATTTATGTTAATGCACCATATCAGTCGATAATCCCCTTGTTTATCGTAGGTGTTTTTACTTAACATTATTGATATTATACTTTATATAATGACAAAAATACATTATGAATTTAAAATATATATATATATATATTTAATGGACTATACCCTCCTAGCCCGTTAATTTTCCAAAATAATTCTCCACCAAAACAGTGGCACCGTGATGGTGGCACCAGTCATGGTGGAACTTTGACGGCGACACTGTGTCCTCACCTAGCCCTTTGTTTTATTTTTCTAGTCCCGCTCCCACAACGTATTGTTTGACGTAAATTAATTATTTTACCCCTTTTAAGGCCATTTATATCCCATAATTAATTCCTAAAAATCCCAAGAAACCTCCCCGATGGGGGATTTTAAAAACAACTTAATGCCATCATGCGTAACTGCCAAACCACGTGGGAAACCACGATCTGACTTTCCATTCGTTCCAAATTCCCATATCATGTAACAAAGAGATCTTATCTATATATCGCATGGGAAGTTCTTTTTTCTTCTTCTTCCTTTTGGTCGGATTCCTTCTTCTCCCTGTGCGCTTGGAGTCCCTTCTTCCTGTGGCCTCAGGTGCACCTCTGCTGGAGATTTCTGTACCTCTTATAGTCCACAGAATTCCACCCCTGCAAGTCGTGCCTCCAATGATTTTGGCGCGCGGAGAAAAACTCTGATCTTTGATCAATCAAGTAGGTATTTTTCCTTTTCATCGCCTTACTGTGTATCATGCAGGGTGGGTACACTATTGTTTCTGTGCGGATTGATGAATCCAAACTTAATGAAGATAATGAAAAGACCATTAAAGAATGAAGGGGGGTGATTCATATTCTACTGTACTCGGTTATGTTGATATGTGTTGTTAATTGTGTGGTCCTATGCTCACTAAAAACCATGGCCATTGGTGGTCTTTCCTTGCGCACTAATGAACCCTGGTCTTCTGTGATGATTAAATGATTGTAACATGGAAATTGGTTGATTACGTAAACTAAATGGATTAAGTGGATGCCCAATAAATATAAGCCCTATGTGGTCACCCCCGATAACCAACAAAAAGAAGAAAATAATGAATGATGTGCTTGAACCTGGATGTTCCCCGGATCTGTTTTGGTAGTAGGCTTGTTTCTATGTTTGATTTTTCTATGGGGTGATGTGGGTGAGGATGGGATCCTCCGTTGTTGTACGGATGTTGGTTGTGAATTTTAAGTTGTGCGGTTACTCTGTTGTGACACGAACTCGGGTGGGATCCTCTATTGCTGAGAAATCGTTGGTTCCTAGTTTTAGTGGATGGGGTTGTGTCTCGGGGTTTTCTTTGTTTCTAGTACCTAGAAGGATCTGACATATCCATTTTGTGAGGTTTTCTTTGGTTCCAGTACTTTGAGGGATCTCACTAATCCTCGTTTATTGTTGTAACATTACAAGAGAACTGGGTGTGAATGCTTAAACTGATGTTGGCTATTTCTATTTTCCTGAGGATTGTGGTTATGCCTGCTAGTTCCCCAGTAGTGTAGAATTCACTTAAATGGGTTTGATTGAATATGAAACCAGAATGATTTAAATGAGGAGTTGGTTTTGGGAAAAAGTTGTGACTTGACCGTGAGTGTTGTGTTTCTTAGGAATGAATAGTCATGAGACTATTTTTTCAGGTTGGTATTTGGAAACCCTAGGTTTGGATGATTGTTTGTTACCTATATATATATATATATATTGAACTTATGTTTCTTATTTTTGGCCCACCTATGTTGAGAAATTTAGTGCCGAACACCCCCATTTCAGGGGGTACGGTGTTTTTCCCAACACTCCTATGAGTGTGTGGTTATTAGCTCCTTTTTTGCTCCCTTTCCCAAATAGCCCATGACTCTTCGGGTAGGCGGTGATGACCTAAATTCCATTATTAGCCCAAGAATATTTGGGTAGGGTAGTTGTTGTGGTTGGTCCAGGTTATTGGGGGCAGGCTGTTTCCCAAGTATCTTCGGGATGAGGCCCATGTGTCTTCAGGAATCATAGTAGCTTTCTGCCCAGGTATCTTCGGGCGTGGTAGTAGTTGTTCTGACCTAGGTTTTTTCAGGTTTGGTTATGAGTGGCAGTTTTGGCCCTGGTGTATGCGTGTGGGATGTGTGGTTGTGGCCCAGGTGTGTGTTGGAAGGGTTTGACAGTGGGACTGTGGTGAGGTTATTACCCAGGTGTGTGTGGGAGGGGTTTTGTAGTGGGACTACGGTGAGAATGGCGGGATTGGTTCAATGTGTAGGATGTTTTCAATAACCAGTGGGAAAGTTGCTCGGGGTACCCAAATATCGATGTGTTATTACTATACATTACTTGACATGTGTTATTTGGGGAGTGTGCCTTGGTGATGCTTGGGTGGATAGTTTACCTTGCTAGATGTTTTGGTTATCACTTTTCTCAAAGGGAATTAGAATGCCCCTCCACTTGTGCATGAGATTTTTTGACTTTACCTACTGAGGATACTTGTATGCTCACCCTACGTATATAAAACATCATTCAAGTATCCAAGAGGACTTTAGGGATCGTGCGGGATCATACAAGCTTAGACCTTGGGGAAGTTCCTGTTGTCGTTTTCCTTTTTCTTGGTACATACCTTTGGAGTTTGTGTGGCTTGTATCATTTACTGTTGAACATGCATATGGGAATGGGTGACTTTTGGATTTACCTTTATGTTCATCTTTGGTGTTTTGGGGGATTCTATCATATCTCTCGATCCTATGAAAAATAAAAAGGGCAATGCCTTCCTTTTTTTGTGAGATTCTATATTCTTGGTGCTGGTTGCCACTCTGTGACCTATTGAAGGAATGTTTCAGGGGTCATTATCTCTCCTTAAGCTTATAGAAGTAAGGGCTCGATAATCTGTTGTCCCTTACCTCCTTTTGGTGAAGGCAAGTCATGATAGAATGGTATCAGAGGGTGAAGTTGAGAGGTAGGATGGAGTATGAAGTTAGGCAGAGTGAGGATTGCTTGGGGTGGTAGGGTAATAGTGTTGGGTGACCTTGGTTCGTGAATTAGGCCTGGGAAGACTGGGTAGGACATGGGATTTTAGGGCCTCCAATGATCAGATGCAAGGACTCTGGACCTACCGAACGACCAAGTGAGGATACACTGATTGTAGGTTAGAGACCCTAGGAAAGGTACATGAATCATAATGACTTGTCTTCTTGTGTTTCATGGGTGTCTTAGAAATTAAAAATAAATGAAGAAGTCTGTGAAAATTTAAGATCAATATTCTACACTACTCGGGCTTAGGCATTCCTTGTTAACTTGCATCTATGGAACCTGGGAGGCAACCACGAGTAATGAGGGTGATCGAGGCCTAGGAGGTTGACTTGGCCGATCAGCAGAGGACTGACCGAGAGGAGGAGGATGATCAGTGGCAGAAGACGCTTCGAGCCTTTCAGCGACAAACCCTCTAGAAGTACAAGGGAATCATCTCAAATATGGAGACAAAGAGCTGGTGAGAGGATCTGGTGATAACCTTCATCTTGATTCGGGCCCCAATAGAGTAATAGGTTCCTCTGGTTGTCAGCTAGAAGTGTGGAGCAGCACGTTAGTGGTGGACACTTTATCGAGGAGAGAAGAGGGAGGCTGATGTGAGGTGGGCTGACTTCGAGAAGGAGTTCCGGGCTGAATTCCTCTCTTCCACGATAAAGGCTAAGAAGAGGCAATAATTACTCTCCCTCTAGTATGGGGGAATGTTAGTGAGGGAGTTGGGGATCAAGTTCAAGGACCTCCTTCGCTTTTCTCCGAACCTCTTTCCGGATGGGGAGTCTCGGGCTAGATGTTTAGAGGAGGCACTCTGACCTTCTCTTCAGTACGATGTTACTACCTTAACCCTTCCGATATACTTAAAGTTGCAGAATAAGACTGAAGTGTTGGAGAGGATGAAAAAGCGGGGCGGTGTTTCATGACAGGGAATCCAGTTGGGCTCGTCAATGGGGAAGGCTGTCAGCAGCATTCCTCCAGCATCAGGGCCCTCTAGGTTCCGACCAGCAGGGAGTAGGCTGCAGCATTTCCAGTTCCGATCTGTCGGTCCTCGCCCTTTACCTTCAGGACCGAGACCGAGGTACTTCATTTGTGGCCGCCCTGGACACCTTCGAAACTAGTGCCCATACAGAGTACAGTACCGTGGTGGTGGGCATGTCCAGCACCCACCTCAGTAGTAACAGTTCCAAGCTAGGCCCTTTCAGCAGCAGCAGTAGGGGCAGTGGGCTCCCGCTCCACCGAGGGAAGATGTTGCAGGAGGAGGCTGACCTCAGGGCGCTCCTCAGGGACCTCAACCAGGGTGTGTTTGGGGAGGTGTCCAACGACCGAGAGGTAGAGGATCTAGGTGTGGGTAGTTTCACGCTGCAGAGGCAGTTGTTCCAGCAGGGCTAGAGGTCGTTCGAGGTACGATCAACTTGATTAGTACCCTTTCATATGCCTTGTTTGATTCAAGAGCTTCACACTCCTTTGTTACACACTGTCTGGCCCATGCTCTGGGTTTAGATGCTGAGAGAATTCGAGTGTCCCTGGTGCTGAGCACACCAGTTGGAGGTCAGTCCGACTTGTTGTATGTATGTCGAGGATGCAGACGGATGATAGGGACACATAAGCCAGTCAGGGATCTTCTACTGATGCATATACAACCATATGATGTCATCCTATTTATTTATTGGTTGTTCTCTGTGTGTGATGTCATTGACTGCTTCTGAAGAAGGGTGGTTTTTTCTGACTTGGGTGGCCGACGAGTGACTTTCATCGGTGAGAAGAATTTCCAGGGAAGCAGCAAGCCAAGGGAACCCCTCCTCTTCTTGCTGGTTGAGCTATCAATGGAGTCAGTGGATGCAAATATGTTGGATGTTCCAGGGGTTTTCAGTGAGTTTATGGATGTCTTCCCTGAAGAGGTGACAACTCTACCCCCTCAACGTGACATCAAGTTTGGGATAGACTTGCAACCTGGTGCTCATCTGATTTGGATGGCCCCCTATCGGATGGAACCTTTAGAGCTACCAGAGTTGCTGATTCAAATTGACGATCTGATGAAGAAGGGTTTTGTTCGACCAAGCGCATCACCATGGGGTGCTCTTGTCTTGTTTGCGAGGAATGTAGATGGTGGTCTGAGGCTGTGCATAGACTACAGGAGACTGAATTAGGTAATGGTCAAGAATCGCTACCCCTATCCAAGGATAGATTATATCTTTGAGTAGTTGAAGAGGGCCGGATGGTTCTCTATGATTGACCTGTAGTCAGGATATCACCAAGTGAGGGTGAAGGAGGGAGACATCTCAAAGACTGACTTCAGGTGCAGATATGGGCACTTTGATTTTTTGGACATGTCGTTCGGCGTTACGAATGCACCAGCCATGTTCATGGGGATCATGAACTCCGTATTCTAGGAATATCTAGACCTATTCGTAGTCGTGTTTATTGAAGACATCTTGATCTACTCAAGATTAGAGGAGGATCACTCTATGCACTTGAGAACAGTTTTAGAGGTCCTCCGATGACTCCAACTCTATGGGAAGTTGTCCAAGTTCAAGTTATGGACGTGAGAAGTGCACTTCCTTGGTAACATGGTGTCCGAGAAGGGGATATCAGTGGACCCATCGAAGGTCGAGGCGGTTGTTTCTTGGGCTGCCCCCAAGAACATGGAGAGGTTCGTAGTTTCCTCGGGCTGGAAGGTTACTACTAGAGATTTGTGCCCAACTTCTCCCAAGTTGCAGCACCTTTGGAATCTTGGTCCAAGAAGGGCCATGATTTCATGTAGAATGACCAGTGTGAGGCAACCTTCATTTATCTTATGGAGAAGTTGGTTAGTGCCCGAGTTTTGAAGTTTCCAGAAGAAGGGGTGGCGCATGAGGTGTCTTGTGATGCTACAGGGCAAGGACTCTGATGTGTGTTGATGCAGCGGTGAGGGGTGATCACCTATGGGTATAGGCAGTTACGACCCCATGAGCGTAACTATTCAAACCATGATTTAGAGCTTACGACAGTCATGTTCGCACTAATGTTGTGGCAGAACTACCTCGTCGGGGAGTGCTTCATGGTCTTCACGGATCACAAGAGCTTAAAGTATGTCTTCTACGAGTGGGACCTGATCTTCATCCAGCGAAGGTGGATGGAATTCTTTCAAGACTACAACTTTGATATTTCCTACACCTCGTGAAGGGGAATGTGGTGGTCGATGACTTGAGCGGGATGTCACGAAAGGATGTTGTTCGGGAGTCGACAGATACATGGAAGGCGATTGAGGAGTTGGTTTCCCTACACCGGGATTCAAGGGTGGAAGGTGGAAGAGGTTGCATGTATCAGATGACAGTGCAGTCTTCTATACTGCGGCAGGTGGAGGATTCTCTGTGGAAATACTGAAAAAGCAATGTGGTGCATGACCAGGTTAACCAAGGTGATGCTTCAGAAGGGTGTACGAAAGATGGTCAGAATCAGGTGCTTTTCGAAGGAAAAATTTTTGTTCAAGAGGCGATGCATGAGAGAGTTCTTAGTGAGTTCCAAAACACACCCATAGTGGTGCACCCAGGAGATTCTAAGATTTATCAGGGTCAGAGGAGGCGGTTTTGGTGGCCCGGGGTTAAACGGGCAGTAGTAGAGTTCATGGAAAAGTGTCTTGTGTGTCAGAAGGTGAAGGCTGAACACCGTGTTCCAGGAGGCTTGTTGCAACATTTAGATGTTACCGAGTGGAAGTGGGAGGACATATCGATGGATTTCATCATTTGGATTCCCAAGGTTCAAGGAGGCCGCGATGCTATCTGGGTAGTGGTGGATTAGTTGACGAAATCGGCCCACTTTCTAGCAATCAAGGTGTCGGGCTCAGTGGATTCCTTAGCACGAAGGTACGTGTATGAAGTGGTGTAGTTCCTTGCAGTTCCGAGATTCATAGTCTCAGATAGGGATGCACGGTTTACCTCATGAATTTGGAGATGATTGCAGCATGATTTTGGCACCCACCTACATCTTAGTACTGCTTTCCATCCCCAGAAAGATGGACAGATAGAGCGCACCATCCAGACCTTTGAGGATATGATGTGCGCATGTGTTCTAGACTCAAGAGGACCGTGGGTGCGACAAATTCCTCTGTTAGAGTTAGCCTACAATAACAGCATTAACTATACCATTGGAATGGCTCCGTTCGAAGTCTCGTACGGGAGGCCATGTTGCCCACCCATGTGTTGGACTGAGGTTGGGGAAGTGAGTGTTTTGGCCTGGAAGAAGTGCATAGCACGACAGGGAAGGTTTAGATTATACACGTGAGGATGAAGGCGGCTCATGACCGACCGATTTCATATGCTGATAACTGGATGAGACCTTTGGAGTTTGGGGTCGGGGACCACGTATTCTTGAAGGTCTCCCCTGGCATGGGCAGCAGAGGTTCGGCAGAGGGAGTAAGCTTTCCCCCAGGTTTTTCAGACCGTTCGAAGTGTTTTAGCGGGTCGGAGGGGTGTCTTATCAGCTGGCATTGCCACCACCACAGCAAAGGGTGCACGACATCTTCCATGTGTCCCAGATCTGACGATATCTACACGACAATTCACACGTCCTCGACTGGGGAAAGTTAGATATCAGGGACAATGCAACGTTCATAGAGAGATCAGTGATGATCGAAGGTCATGAAGAGAAGGTTCTTGGTGGAAAACACATTCCTTTGGTTCGTGTGTTGTGGAGGCATGGTGGGCTTGAATAGCATACCTGGGAATGGGAAGCACTGATGCGTGCCCAGTACCCAGAGTTGTTTTTAGTTTTGTGATGTTCTGTTTGTACTATTTGTGATGGAACGCTTTACCTTGTTGGCAATGAAATATGTGGTTTTCCTTATTCATTGAATGTGTGTGAAAAGTCTTGGCTATGGGGAGGGGAGGACCTGATCCATAATCAAGACGCATTAAGGTGGATGTGATTAAGCTCATGCGGATGAGTTAGTGCCACCCAAAGCGGATAGTATCATGACATGGAGGAAGAGACTCCCCAACCCATATGACTAGCTAGTTTGACAATTGTATGTTGCCTAGTTTCTTTAGGGAGCTGTGTTTCTAGATGACGATGAGGTTCACTTCTGAGAGATATATTTCGAGGTGGTTGTTCGGACCCTCTCTTTACTTCTGGTTTATTTTTGATTCTCGAGGGCGAGAATAGTTTGAGAGGTATCTAATGTAATTGCCCAGACCCTCCTAGCCCATTACATTGCCAAAATAAGGCTCCACAAAAACAGTGGCATCGTGATGGTGGCACTGGTCAGAGTGGAACTGTGACGGCAACACCATGTCCTCACCCAACCCTCAGATTTCTTTTTCCAGTCCCACTCCCACAACATAATTTTTGACGTAAATTAATTCTTTTACCCCTTTGAAGGCCATTTAAATCCCATAATTAATTCCTAAAAATCCCGATAAAACTCTCCTATGGGGGATATTAAATAACAACATAATTCCATCATGTGTAACTACCAAACCACATGGGAAACCAAGATCCGACTTTCCAGGCGTTCAAAATTCCCATATCCCGTAACAATAGGATCTTATCTATATATCGCACGAGATGTTCTTTTTTTACTCTTCTTCCTTTTGGCCGACTTCGTTCTTCTCTCTATGTGTGTGGAGTCCATACATCCCGTGGCTTGAGGTGTGCCTCTGCTGGAGCTTTCTGCACCTCTTGGAGTCCACGAAATTCCTCCCCTGCATGCCGTGCATCCCATGATTTTGGCGCGTGGAGAAAAACATCAATCTTTGATCAATCAAGTAGGGATTTTTAATTTTTCTCCCATTACTATGTATCATGCGGGGTGGGTACGCTATTGTTTTTGTGGGGATTGATGAAACTAAACTTAATGAAGACAATGAACAGACCGTTAAAGAATGAAGGGGGGTGTGATCAATATTCTTATGTACTCTTTTATGTTGATATGTGTTGTGAATTGTGCAGTCCTATGCTCACTAAAAATCATGGTCATTGGAGGTCTTTCCTTGCAAAATAATAAAACCTTGTCTTCTATGATGATTAAATGACCGTAACTTGGAAATTGGTTGATTACATAAACTCGGTGGATTAAGTGGTTGCCCAGTAAATATAATCCATGTGTGGTCACCCCGGCTAACCAACAGAAAGAAGAAAATAATGAATTATGTGCTTGAACCTAGATGTTTCCCTGCTCTGTTTTGGTAGTAGGTGTGTTATTCTATGTGATTTTTATATGGGGTGATATGGGTGAGGATGGGATCCTCTGTTGTGGTATGGATGTTGGTTGTGAATCTGAACCTGTGTGCTTACTCTGTTGTGACACGAACTTGGGTGGGATCCTCCATTGTTGAGAAATAGTTGGTTCCTGGTTTTGGGGTCATGGGGCCGTGTCTCGGGGTTTGCTTTGTTTCCAGTAATTCAAGGGATCTCACTTATCCCTTTTGTGAGGTTTTCATTGGTTCCAGTTCATTGAGGAGTCTCACTAATCCCCTTTTTGTTGTTGTAACATTACAAGAGAACTGGGTGTGAATGCTTAAATTGATGTTTGTTGTTTCTCTTTTCCTCTGGCTTTTGGTTATGCATGCTAGTTGCCCAGTAGTGTATAATTTACTTAAATGAGTTTGATTGAACATGAAACCATAATGATTTAAATGAGGAGTTGGTTTTCAGAATGATTTGTGACTTGTCCTTGAGTGTTGTGTTTCTTACGAATGAACAATCACGCGGATTTTTTTGTTTAGGCTGGTCGATGGAAACTCTAGGTTGGGATGAGTTCTTGTTACCTATACATATATCAGTAGCTCTTATGTTTCTTATTCGTGTCCCACCTATGTTGAGAACATTAGTGCCTAACACCACCATTTCATGGGGAGGGTATTTTCCCAACACTCCTATGAGTGGATGGTTATTAGCTCCTTTTCTGCTCCCTTTCCTAAATATCCCAAGACTCTTAGGGCAGGCTGTGATGGCCTGAAGTCCATTATTATCCCAATAATCATTGGGTAGGGTAGTTGTTGTAGTTGGACCAGGTGTTTGTGGGAAGTTTGTTTCCCAAGTATCTTCGGGATGAGGCCCTGGTGTCTTCGGGATTGGAAGTTGTTGTTCTGACCCAGGTGTTTGCAGGTGTGGTTATGCGTGGTGGTTGTGGCCCAGGTGTCTGTGGGTGGGATGTGTGGTTGTGGCCCAGGTGTGTGCGGGTGGGGTTTGGAAGTGGGACTGCGGTGAGTTTATGGCCCAGGTGTGTGCGGGTGAGGTTTGGCAGTGGGACAGCAGTGAGAATGGTGGGATTGGTTCGATGCGTAGGATGTCATCAATAACCAGTGGGAAAGTTGAGCGGGGTACCCAAATATCGATGTTCTATTACTATACATTAATTGACATGCATTTTTTGGGGAGTTTTCCTTGGTGAGGCTTGGGTAGATAGTTTACCTTGCTAGATGTTTAGGTTATCTCTTTTCTCATAGGGCATTAGAATTCCCCTCCACTTGTGAACGAGATATTTTTGGTTTTCCCTACCGAGTATACTTGTATGCTCACCCTATGTATATAAAATTTCTTTCAAGTTTTCAGGAGGACTTTAGGGATCATGCGGGACCGTACTAGCTCGGACCATGGGGCAGTTGTTGTTGTTGTTTTCCTTTTTCTTGGTACTTACCTTTGGAGTATTTGTGGCTTGTATCATTTAATGTTGAGCATGAATATGGGAATTAGTTACTTTTGGATTTAACATTACTAACAGCTTTGGTGTTGTTGGGGATGCTATCTTATCTCTTTATCCTATAAAAAATAAAAAGGGTAATGCCTTCCTTTTTGTGTGAGATTCTATACCCTTGGTGTTGGTCGCCACTCGATGACTTATTGAAGGCGGGTTTCGGGGGACATTATCTCTCCTTCAACTTAAAAAAGGAAGGGCTCGACAATCTGTTGTCCCTTCCCTACTTTTGGGGAAGGTGGGTCATGACAATATATCACATTTTTTAATTATATAAATTTATATAATTGATATATAAATCTAATGTAACACACCGTTCATACAGACAGTAGGGTGTTCAAACACATGAAGGTTATTTTTGCTTTCTTCTCATATTGAATGGAAGTAAATAAGTTAAATGTAGGTATATATCTATATATTTTATTCTATTAGAATTATAATTTCATATATTTCATACATATTAATTATATATATATATTTGAGGGTGTTTATAATCATTTTTAATGGTTAATGTGGATAATGAATCTCATTGTGTCGTGGAGACAGTATGCCATACTTATGCATGAATGAAAATACCATTTCATTAATGGAAAATGGATAAAGAAATGGATGGTATGTTAATTATAAATAAAAAATATTTTTTAATATTTTTTATTAATTTATTTTATATTAATCACTAAACCCATATAAATAATGTATACATTAAAAATAATTTACACCACGGTGTGGAGACAATAAGCTGTACATACTCATGCATGGTGATATTGTTTTTTGTAGGACAGGTAAAAGGAGAAATAAGTAAATACCATAATAATAAGAAGATATAAGAATATATTTTATTATATTTTATTTACATTAGTAAGGATATGACTTATGAAAAGTATGTAGAAGAGGAAAAGAAATTTTAAGTAGTTGGTAAAACAATTACCTCTTGTTTGAGGATCTCCTATTGATTTAAACAAATGGGCTCCATAGGTTGATAGTTTCCCCAAATAATTGGAAGTAGGATGATGTGAGGGAAGTAGGAAGGATAAAAAGGAAGGGTTTTGATGATCTAATGGTATTTATATGTGTGAATAAGAATGGAGAGGTGCCCTCTTATAAGAGAGGGTTGGGGCACTATAAGAAACTCAAAAAATTCTTATAATTCGATTTAAGATTTTAAATAGATAAAAAGTGACTTATTTCAATTATAAGATGATTATGAGTCAAAATCATATAAAAAATGAATTTTGGAATTTTTTAGGTCACAAAGGTAACCTTATATTTTGTGTTTAACCCTAATTTATAGTGTTTAACTCTTACAATGACAACTTGTATTTTTTACAATATATGGTTATTATAGATACTAAAAATTCAAAAAGAACATTAAATGGATAATTTATATTAACTCTAACATTATCAAATTCATTTGGAGTAAGTATTTATTATTTAGGAATTTTATATCATTTAATAAAATATTATTTATTTTAAAATCTCATTTATGTCAATTTTGACACTATTTCTTATTCTGCATTTTAAAAACTCATAAAACATTATTGCATCAATGAAACTATATTAAATAATCTCTAAAATGATTATTTCATCAAAAAAATTGTGGGTGGATCTAAATATTTCCAATTATATATATTTTAATATTGTTAATATCATTTTTTATTCTTCCATTAGTAAATAAATTTGCAACATCATCATTTTGTCACCATTTAATTTTATTATATATTTTTTAAAATTATAAACAAATAAAAATGATATAGATAAACAATATATCTCGATAATTACTATTAATATTCAACTATATAAATAATTTAACCTCATATTAAAAATGATAGAGTAATAAAAATATTAATGTTACTTTTTTAAATGTTATTTAAATAAAATATAATAAATGTCCTATTCTGACACATGTGGATTAACAAGGAAAATACTATCTACCTATGTATTATTTTTTTCAATAAAAACTTATCCAAATAAACTAGGATAATTTTTAGGGTAATATTATATCTTTAAAATATTATTTTTACCAATAATAAACCTAAATATCTTTAATAGTTGTAAATAAAAATCAGATGTTACAATTCACCAAAAAATTGTTTGATCCCATTAGACCAATTTTTTTATATTTATTACCACCATCTATATCGTTTTTCAAAATTTAATTTAGAAAATCCATAAAAATACATTAAATGTTAATTCCATTGATGTGGCTAGAAGGTGTGTAAAACAAACATTCAAAAGTTCAATACATTTTTTTAACTAATTCAATTATAAAAAACCATTCCAATGAAGTAAATTGGAATAATAAATTTAATATTTATATATTTTGAATTTAAAATAAATTTAGAATGATAAATTATTTTAAATGAAATAGTCAGTTATTAAAAAAAATGAATTATTTTTTTATGATTTATAAATAATTAAATTATTTCATAAAAATACCGAAAATTAATCCTAAGATAATTTTGATGTTGTGATTTCAAAAATATAGTCTATTTTAGAAAATAAAATTCATATATATTATAAAGTGGTTAATACTTCTCACAACCACATTTTAAATGGATAATTTGATATACCATGGTGCGATCGAACTCCTTATTACATGAAACAAAAACTATTGAAGATAACACACTGTGAAATTTTGGGGTATTACATTATGTCCTCCTTTATTATCTTTTTTCATCACTATTTTTCAATATGATTTTGGTAACTAGTTTTTTACTATTCAAAATTGCATTACTGAAATCCACCATCGAAATAAGGCTCGATAAAATTTATAAATTAAAAAAAAGAAAGGTAAGTATAAAGGTTACTGGTGGTAACACATACAAGGATTCCTTTTAGAAAAACATTGACATGAAAAGAAAATCTAGGAAACATGTATTTATGTAGATTAATAGAGAACATGGTTAGGATAAAGTTAAATATCACAATGCTATAAAGGTACAATATTAGATGGGACCATTTGAATCATCATTAAAAGTATTAGGATATAATTTTTTGTTTCAATATCATTTCCCTGGAGATAAATAATTGTTTTACTTTTTATATATGAACTTAATTGATTTCATTACATGAAATAAGTATAATCTAATCCTTTGGTTATTCTTAAATCTATTTTCAATTCATCCCAAAAATGTGGAAATGATAGATAAAAATGAAATTTTCAAGTGTGAAGCACTTCTAATAAATTATATCAATTCATGTTTTCCATTCATCCTATATATTCTTATTGAAGTCAAAACTGTTAGCCCAATGTATCTAATATATCATCCTTTAAACCCAAACAATAATATCTATGGACGATCATATCCCATTCCAACCATAATATTATTCCAAAATACTTCTGTCCAAATTAACAGTCCAAATATGTATCAAAATTACTAAAATAAATATTAACATCAGATTCCCTAAACTCTGTAATGTACCTCTTCTTATCACATACCAAATATTTTATCACCATAAATCCATAATGAAAACTTTTATTCTTCCAAATCAATAAAGAATAATTATGGTATTAAATTCATTATATATCTCATGAATATTATAAATATTGAATCATTGATGTAATAATTCTCGAATCTAAATAAAAAATAACATTAATAATTACAATTCACTCTTAAAACACTAGTTACACTTCAAAATTTTATTCCTAAAGAACTCCTTCCACTAATTATTCTTTAGTATCCTCTTCATTATTAGATGTATACCATTACATGTATAACCATTCTCATTTTAATCATCTACCAAAACAAAAAACCTAATTATTGAAACACTAATCACAATTATATATTCACAATGAATCATTTGTATTATGTCTAAATAAGGACATATTCTTCTCAATACATATGTCCATATGATTAACCGAGTTTTTCCATTACTATGATAAACATATTCACATGGCCCTTTCAATTGTCAAAATAAAGTGTATAGATTTTTATGGAGGCTGTTTGTGGCTAATTATGAGAGTTTCCCAAAATATAGTTTTGGACTGTCAAAATATCTGATTCAGGGGTGTCGGTATCAATGAGTCAGTGACATCATCGTCGGTCAGTCTAGAAAATCGGCATCAGTGAATGAGGGATATAAAAATTGGTGAGTTAAGGGAGTTAGGTGTAAGTTCTAGGGAATCGATTTCAGGGCATAGGTTCCATAGCATCGGTTTTAGGGAATCAGTGAGTTAGAGAATCAACGAGTCATGACGTCAGTGATTCATCACATCAGTAGCTCAAATGTCTCTGTCTCACCATCGGTGACTAACCCATCGGTGAATCATTTATAGTTTTTCTATTTTTTTCAATTTTTTTTGTTTTACCACTCATACATTATATTTGACGTAAACCATGTTTAAACCCTTATTTGGGAATTTTTAAGTTATTTTCAATGGATATTATATATATCATCAATATTATAATGTTCTTTGGGATTTGTGATACGAAAACCAGGTGATCTTGAACACAATCCCACGTTAAGGGATTATAAAACCCTTCTTCCATTAAAATTAGATATGGCTCTTCAAATCTAACTCATTCCCTTCCTAGTGTGTATTTCATTCCCTATTGGTTAACCTAAACTATTCTTCTCTTGACCCGCCATGCATCTGTGAGGGAGTCGTCATTGGGTTTTGTTAGAGTTCATTCAAGCCGCTAATGTGATTCCCTCTTCACGGTTCAAAGAAAAGGTTTGGTCACCTATTGTTATTGTAGAGATTTCTTCTGCCTCTATTAATTCTGCATTAGGCAGTGGTGGGTATCCTAATGATTCCACTATGAAGAATTGGTGAATTAATTCCTTGGATCTAGAAATTAATAAAAATATTGTATGATCAATTGATAATGTGCTCAATGAAATAATGGATTGAGAGTGTCTTGATATTGATTTCCATCATTAATTGTTATCCTTGATTCCATTATGCTTGTTGTGGTTGTAAGCCTTCGGAAAATCAAAGTCATTTTTGGTATTTGATTTCACACTTTTGATGTTTTATTTTTATCATGATTCTTGATAAAGGACTACAACATGGAATTTCATAACCACATATACATGGATAATTGAAATGGATTCCCCCTGATGAAAACCATTATATGATCACCCCTGTTTTTGAAAGAGGACATAAAGAATAGTCTTTACCAAATATTAATATTTTGCGTTTAATTGGTGTGGTTGAGTTTTTTGTTCTATTGGGTTCTGTTTTAATGGTAGTAATTTGGAATGGGTTTATGGGGTGGTACATGGGGAGTGTTTGTATCCCGGATTGAGAGACTGATTGATTATGAAGGGTTATTGTACAAGGTATTTGGACTCGATTTGTTTGCGTTGTAGCCATCAAGGGATGTGGGGATGTGGGACTGCTGTTTTGTTGTGAACTTGTAATGTACGGGGAGTACATCTAGGATTTTTTGGGGGAAGTAAGGCTACAGTTTTGGGCTGTAAAGGGAGGCTTGGGAGGTATAAATCTGAAAAATGATAGTTTTCACCAGTTGAATGGGTGTGCAGTTGGACATATAGTTGGTTGTTTTCAGTTGTTTTTGTTAGTGGGTGTCAAAATGAAATTGGTTTAATTCAGTCCATATTTCCTTGTTCAATGTTGTTCTTGGTAGTTTCCATGAGTAGTGTTGGAACAAGTAATGTGAAACATTAATAAATAAATGGAAAATTGGTGAATGAAAAGGGGTTGAGGTTAGGCTTTGGTAATAGCTGTTTTTGTGGTTGTGCATGTAGGGGTAGTAGTAGGAGTGGTCATAGTGGGATGGTTAATTATTATGGGTCCCATAAGAAGGGATGAGTGTTTAATTACACATATATAGAAATTATATTTCTTTTTGATTTCTATATGCACCCCACATTTATTAAGCACCATGTGCCGAACACCCCCATCTCATGGGGGAGGGTGTCTTTTCTTACATCCCGGTGGAAGGATGGATGACAGGTCACTGAAATTTTTCATCACAACCTCTTTCAGTTTCTTATCGGGTGAGAATACTTGAGCAGGCTGTAATATCATGAGGTTTTCCATATTCTGATATCTTTATAAATTGTTTGTTTTGGACAAGGGGGATTGGTTATTGTGGACCAAGACCATTTTCCCAAGTGTCTTGGAAATGAGGTCCATTTTTCTTCGAGCGACAGGTGTGGATGTTTTGGCCTAGGATTTTGAGCGCAATATTTTTCTAGTGGTTGAGTCCTAGGTGTGTGGGGGATGGTTGTGGCAGTGGGACTACATTTTAGAAGAGTGGTAGTGTCAAGATGTTAGTCATTAAGAAAAGAGTTAACCAGTGGGAAAGTAGTGTGAGATGCCCAATTGTTGATGTGCTTAGCCTAAAACTTTACTTGCCTTCTATTATTTGGGGAGTCTGCCCTGGTGAGGTTGCACTAGTTAGTACTCTAGTGTAGGATAATTTAGGTTCTACTATTTTCGTACATGGGCATTAGCCTGTTCCCTAACTTTTTCACACGTGCCATTAGTTTTCCCTACTGAGTATACTTTCAGGTGCTCAGATATGAAAATCAAGTACAATTTTTATAATTGAGTTATATTCCAAAAATCTAAACATGATAAGGTTATTTATAATAAATATAAGAATATTACCCTTTTGAAAGTGGAGAAATTGTGCAAGGTTATTTAGGAAATTCTTTTATTGAATGATGATGATCATGGAAAATTATATTTTAAATGATTAAGAATAAAAATATTTATCTTATATGAATAGAGTCACCTAAAAATATGGATGAGTTAAGAGAAGATATTGATTGACGAGAGGAAAAACTAAATGAACCTCTAGGCGGTCAATTGAAATCAAAATAGGTAATGGATGTCAAAAAAATAAGGAGCACGATTTGAATAATATATTTTTAGTTGAGTATATTGACGAATGAAATAAAGGAATTATTTATCATGAAGAAGAAATTAATTAATGGAAAAACATTGAAGATCCACTTGATGATTAGGAATTTGGAATAAAATATATTTGGAATTTTGAGGTGATGGTGAACCACTCATACATGATGAATATGAATATAAGGATGAAAAAGATATGATGAATGGTCTTCAATTCATAGTGAGACTGTCCCATGATCTGGAATGGGTCTATTCAATACCAATGAATGTTGATTTTTTGGAGATCATATAAAATTAAGACTATGCAGTCATAAATGAGTTGAGATTATGTAACAAGTTGATGTAAAGAGTTGAGGAATCCCAAACTGTTGACATATATAAGATGTGTTCCAAGATTAATGAACATTGTGATATACTTAATGAAATTTCAAACAAGATAATATTTTAGATTTTAATGAAGATTTAAATGAAATAAATTATTATTTCTAATAATTAACTTCTTTAATAAAATAAAATATATAAAAATTAAGCTGCAAAAAATAATTATTATATACATGATCCAAATACCGATTTTTTAATCGAAAAGAAAAATGTAGAGTTTTCCTCCATTGAAACATGTACATGTGGAGAATTAAAGGGTATGAATCTATGACCATCAATTTAGTTTAATAATATTTAATAATTTAAAAATAAATTATTTTTATTGAAATACCTAAATGAAAATACACTTAGAGGATATTATCTATAAAATTGTATAGTTTTGGAAGATACAGACACACCATTTGTAAGTGATCATAATCTAAATGGTTGAGTGTTAAGAGAAGAAAGCATATTGTAGCTACATCATGATTGAGAAACAATGACATGATTTTTAATGGGATATGTTTTATTTGTGATAATTATAAGATTATAGAATTATTTTATAACTGGATTAATGTAGGGAAAGAAAAGAGACCCCTAAGACATACTCAACCCCTATAGAATACAATTTATGAATATATACATGACGAAATCATGCAAAGCCATAAAATTGATTTTTGTATTTTAGGAAACACAATGATCTAAATGAATATTATTTCATTATCTGATTAATTTACCCATATAGCAACACTCTAGTAGTAAAAAAGGCATAAAAGGGTGAAGATACATAATATTTGAGTAAAATTAATGTATACTCAATGAATGGCTCATCGTAAAAGAAAAAAATAGTAGTGAGTCCTTATTTAGAAAAATGGAAATGGAATGAAAAATTAATTAGTGAATTTACACATTTTTTCTTATGGAGGGAGCTAAAGTAATGTGAATGATCCCTCTAATATAAGGCAATGAAATAATAAATGACCAGTTAAGTTAGTACATCACTGTGAAGAAATAATAGAAATAATAATACATGTGGTGCATTGAATAAATATCTATAATGAATGAGGATTAACATTACCATAAATTACATCATTTTTGTGGAATATTTATTATGTAACACATAAACATTCCCAAATAATGTATTAGCTTGGTGCATTTGGAAACGCATAAATATTTAAACATTTCCATATGTGAACTATATCACCTAAAAAATGTTATTCAAAACTATTACCATTTTCAAATACATCGTACACAATAAATAACATCATAACATGTCAAAAATAAATATAATAAATTTTGAGCTCAAATTCATTATATGGTTAAACATGGGATATATGTGAGCATAACATGAACATAAGTGTATTATAACACGAGTATAATGTTTTCACACCAGCTACCACAGATAAAATATCATAATCATGAGTCTTGGACAAAATATTTGTAGTTCTTCATTCATAAATCATAAGAGAATAAAAGAACATCATCCATTATAGAATAATATTGGCATGAGAAATTAAATTTTTCTCATGAACATAATTATATAAAGTAATTTCCATATTGGTGAAGGATCTCTGCAAATTCCATTATAGGATACAAAAAGAATTAATCTTTTTAGTTGACTCCTAATCCTATTCTTGAAATACTATATCATATTATTTCTTTTTTCCATTCCTATATTACTATATCGGGTTCACTCCCAATTCCAACATTTTATATATCATGTGATATATAAATCATTTCCCAATTAAATGGAGGGAGATATAGGACCCACCCATCTAATAATGAAAACCATATTATGTGTTTCATATGAAAATAAAAATTAATCAGATCATAACCCATTAAATGGATTTAGTATTATAAAAATAACAATATATATTAATGAGTGAAAAAGATATAGGTTTTGTAATAATTTATTCATATCATAACTCATTAAATTAATTGGATTTCATAAGCATATAACTATTGAATGATAAAATGTTTTACTAAGAATATAACATATGGAAGGAAAATGATTTCATAAAAAGAATGTAATAAATGAAATAACCATCCATAAGAGAATCATGAATTTTATATATGGCTCATTTAACTAGTATGTTATGAGTAACACAAAATGATCTCATCATAGAAATAAAATTATTTTGAATGATATTTTAAAATATTTCTCGAGGAAAATATCATTTCAACCTCATAAAACAAACTCTAATACATAAAATTTTTTGAAAAAATTTTAATTTTAAAATAAATATGAATATATAATAAGAAAACATTAATGAAATGAATGTATATTATGTCATAATATAAGGTTCATGTCATAAACATAAAAAAATGGTTCATTTCCCATGTAAAGTAAAATCTAAAATTGAATTGTTATTTAAAATGATAAGAATATTCCTTTTATTTTTTTAAACAAAATTAATCACTGTTAAAAATTTTCTTTCGAAAATTATAAGTGTGTAATAAAATATTTTCATTATTAAACATGGTGTTAATCGAAAAACTATTTCTGACTGAAGAGAGTGAAGAAGATAGATTTTCTTTAAAAAATTATTAAAACATTTATATTCCCTTACGTTAAAAAATTGTAATATTACATAATTATATGAAAAATAAATAGAGTTTAGTAATAATGAAGATTATTTTTGATAGGTAGGTCTGGATATTTTAGCAATAGCTTCCTAATCATAAAGAAAACTGCAAAATGATGAAATTGTAACATAAATGTTTTCCCAAGTCGCCAAAATAGAATCATAATAACCGATAAGGAATAACCTAAAATTAAAATTGAAATATCATTATGATGAATAAATTCAATTTATCACATTTAAATTGTCTATATATACATCATGGGAAATTATATAGGTGAATAACATAAAGTACATCTCCATGAATGAAAATTGGGACAAAAATCTACTTACCACTTTGTAATGTTATAACCATAATCAATAAAAAAGAGTGATACAAAATTAAATATTTAAATACTAATAATTATCAAAATAAGAATATAAATTATATACATGGGCTTTTCACACACCATATACAATAAATAGGTTATGAATATGGCTTGTGACTCATAGAAAATAAATGTGCGATGGAAATCTTGTACCACAGGCTTTGAATTTTTTTTAATCATTCGATCATAAAATATAATAAATATATAATTATTGTAATTATATAAAATAGATTTATTAATTTATATAATTACATATTTTATATTCTTATGATGTTTTATTTCCCATTAATTAACATTTACATGTTAATTTTATGTTTTATGTAAAATTGCTCTATTTTTTTTATATGTTTTGATTTTTTATATTATCTATTCTCGTAAATTGATCATGGGTTCATAATCTCCAAAAGAAAAACCATCATATAAACCTGATATATATAATATAATATACTTATTTATAATAAATATTAAAATATGGAAATTGAAAATCAAATAAACAGTTCATAGAGATGGTTGAGATAATGTACGCATCAATCCTATATTAATTTTATTATTGAATTAAATGAAAGAAAATGATATGAGGTAGTATTATTAAAAATAATTTTAATATCATAGTTATCCAATTTTATTATTTAACCTACCCTTTATACATTCAATTTAAATCATGAATGAATCACATCACTTCACAATGTGGAAGTTTGTCATAATCACGAATGATGTTATCATTTTTCCACAGAAATGGAATTAATTAAAGTGTGTGTGATATAAAAATTCCAGACACATTATTAAATCATTAAATATAATATAATATATTAATATTATTCCTATCATTTTTCACATCCCAGATAGTTGTAAATGAAAAAATGAATGATATCGATTTATGAGGTCGTAGTCCACCATACACACATTTGATGATTTCATAATCCATTTGATGAATGTATATGTGTTTTTAAATTATACCCTTAACATAAAATATCTCAGTATATTAATGATGTTGAGGATATTATATAACCTTGATATAATAATAATTAATGGGTTTTGAGAAATAAATAAAACAAAAATGGTAATTGATTAACGTCACCTCTCCTATGGGTTTATAAGGACCCGAACATATTACATTACATAAAATTTATTTTAGACAATAAATAACTTACTTTTACATTTAATATCATTTTATGTTTAGAGATTTAGGGAATTGGGACATAATACACTCATAACCTTACACATTGTTACAGAGTAGAAACAATAAAAACATATTCCATTTTTTCAAAATGTAAAACATTAAATCTAAAAACATGATTTCTTGAACAATTCTTAAAACATTTATCATGGATTCTTTATTTGTCTTACACATCCTTATGACATGTTAAAATCATATAAAAACATGGTATGAGCACAAAAATATTAGCAAGTGATGTAAAATAAGGAAAGAGCACATTAATCTATGAATACTAGTAATGTTTGAAAACATTTTCAAAAGACATGCTTGTCACCCATATGTAAAAACATTGTGAAACGTGTGATTTGCACAAGATCAAAAAAAACCTGAGAACATAAATATAATCATAAAGGTATATTGGGTTATTACTTAATTAATTTTATAACCCTTTCTGCTACCTTATAATTTGTAACCCCCAAAACTACCTTACAATTTGTGTAACCATCGTAGTTACACTTGGAGTAACCATACGACCAACCTCCAAATTACACATAACCAATTAATTGGAGTTAAATATAGGTTCCACCAATCATCATAAACAATTCCCATGAACCATAACTTAATAATACATCGTGAATAATTATATAAAAACATTGCTTTTGAATTTAGTAAAATATAATTTTAAAAGATGATTTTAAAATAAAACCCCCTTATAAATATCATATAATTTATGTGAGACTTATTATAGTTGATGTAATATGTATATAATCTGTAAATACCCATAATTAAAGGAAATATGATCAGAATTAATCAAACAAACAAACTCAATAGCATATAAATAATGAAGTATAAGGTTAACCCCATGGATTGAAATCGGGTTAAGAATTCCCTTACCTCAGGTTTTTCATACTTACAACTCATTTAAGATTCATTTATAATAGTTAAAAGAGTGTTATTAATATATTAAATAATCATATTAATATTTATAATATCTTATATAATCATTTCATTACATCATTATACACTTTAATTATAAGTATTTTGTTCCTTGCATTGTTTTGGGTGCTCTCTTTACTTGTTTTCCATGATCAGTTCATGATGGATGATCTTGTCGATTGAAAGTGAAAATATAGAGTTTTAATGGAAAGGTATATAAATATTTAAATTATCATAATTTATACCATTTATCATTTTGATTTTTTATATGAGGATGATTTATATGTTAAAACATTAATGATGTTTGTTTAGATCATTTTAGTGGTTCTTTGATCATAACAACATCATTTTGTCTTATAAAATAAAACAATTAGTATAAAGGAATTCTGGAACCATTAATGGGGAATAATATACATATTATAACTTGGTTCAACTATAATTTTTTTCATGACCATACATGAATGAATTGGGGCAAATTGAAATCTTATCGTCCATGATGTAGGTAATTCGACACATCCCAGACAATATTTTTATTTCTTGAATAAGTCGGATATGAGAATAAGTATGACGATGAATTTTCCATAAACATGAGAAAATCCATAATATAGATTATTTATGGAGATTTTATTCTTCTAGGATAATAGGTGATTAGAAATTAATAATAATTCAAAGGAACTCAAAATATTAGAATCATTGTGAAATCCCTTAAAAAATTTGGTAGCCTAACAGCTATGAAACATGGTTTTAGAAAATATTAAAAATTGAGGTTACAAAGAGTCAAACATCCATAAAATAATCATAATAAATAATATATCATTAATAAGAAATAAATAAGAAAATGGTATGGAAACAGGAATGTTATACCCCATAAAAGAGAACAAGAATGGAAAAAGATGGAAATTGGGAATTTTATTACCATGTAGTGTAACTACTAGAACATGAAGGTTGGGTTATTAGGGGCTTAAGGAAACATTGGGAGGACTACTAGATAGGTACAGAGGATAGATCATTATTGAGGAAGAATTATGACTGAATTTATTGAAGGAATGGGTTGGTATTTATAGCAAAAGCGAGGGATTATATTAATAATTTTCAAGGGACACCTCATTAGTCATATTTGCAAACCCATGTGCGTGCCCATGGTATTCTCCCATTGTATTGGCTACATGGGACACTGGACATCTTATTTAACAGTACATAACTCTACCAAATTTATTACATCATTATTACATCATTAATGATGACATTAACACAATGAAACTCCAATCTGTAATTGTTTTTAAAATTCATCGAAAAATCAATTCTATCAGTCAAATCCCAAAAATTCACTATAACCATTTATCAATGGGAAGAATACCAAAATGAACTACATTTTTTGAAATTAATTTTTTAAATATTATTAATTAAAATATTAAATTAATTTATACTAAATTAATAAATTAGCAATTTTAATTATAGAACTGCTTTTATATCACATTGAAAAATTAACCAATATGTCATTTTCAGAAATCCTTAAGAAAATTAAATAATAACACAATTTTCTATTCATTGTGGTCATATTACTATTCATATTACTATTCATAAGTTTATGTTACAATTTAAAAAAAAACAAGTTGGTTTCATCAAACTTAAAATTACTTACTGAACACAATTGTAGATGACTGTTTTTTGAAATTTAAAACGCAGAATTTGATAAATTAAGATTAAAGGATAGTTAAAAATATCTACTTAAAACAATTTTTCAAGAATTAATGTTATTTTTAAAACTATGGGCTATTACATTATCCCCACCTTCTAGAAATTTAGTCCCCGCAATTTTATCTACTCATTAAACAAGTGAGGGTACCTTTCCCTCATAGCATTTTCAGAGTCCCATGTTCCTTCTTCTACCATGTGGTTTCTCAAAAAAATCATTACCCGGTCAATTACCATATTCCATAATACATGTTCCATTTGATCAAGGATTTGAACTTGTTTCCCATCATAAGAAAGGTTATCTCCCAGCTGAACTTCTTTTGGGCCCATGACATGCGATGAATCTTACACATACATCCTCAACATCGAAACATGAAAGGCATTGTGTACCTATGAAAAATTCAGAGGAAAAGCTACACTGTATGAAACTATTCCAACATTCTCTAGAATTTTAAAAGAACCGATGAACCACAGACATAGAATCTCTTTCTTACATAAATGCATCACACATTTCCACAAAATGATTATTTTTGGAAAACATGCCACGAACCTCAAAAGATAAGTCTTTCCTTCTGTTATCTGCATAACGTTTCTACCTACTCTGAGATATCCTCATGGGCTGATGGATCATCTTCACTTTCTCAGTCACTTCTTCTACTAATTCTATCCGCATCAAATTTCTTTCACCGACTTCATCCCCAAACGCTGGAGTCGAACACTGCTTCCCATACAGTACCTAGAAAGGTGTCATCTATATATAAGATCGAAACCTATTATTATAAGAAAACTCAACTAAATAAATATGATGATCCCAGCTTCCCTGGTAGTCCATTGAACATGCACGAAGCATAATCTCCAATGTCTGAATCATTCATTCTGACTTCCCATCTGATTGAGGATGAACATCTTTACTGAAATTTAATTCTGTGCCCAACGACATCGTAAGTCCCTTCCAAAATTTAGTAGTGAAACTGGGATCCTAGTTTGATAAAATGGAAAAGGGAACTCAATGTAACCTGACAATCTCTTTGAGGTACAATCAAGAAAGATGATCTGAATGTATTGTTTCTTGAATAGAAAGAAAATGTGAAGATTTTGTCAACCGATCTACAATAACCCAAATCAGATTGTCACATGGAGATGCCTTTGGTAGTCCCACCATAATGTCTATGGATACATTCTCTAATTTTCACTCTGGTAATAAAAAAGGATGAAGCATCCCCTTCGGTAACTACTGCTCTGTTTTAACATTTTTACATGTCAAACATTTCATGGTAAAATCTGCAATATCTATTTTCATTCCATCACACCAATAATAATCTCGAAGGTCTCTGTACATATTAGTACTACCAGGATGATCTAAAAATGGAGAAATATGAGCATCACACAACATGTCTTTATTCAACTGGGAATCACAAGGCATACATAACCTTTTATCAAATAATAAATCACAATCATTATCAAGATTAAATTTTAGAAACATGCATATTTTAATCAATTCCACCTTTTTTGTATCTCATGGTATTCCTTATGCACTTGCTTAATTCTATATGATAATGATGACTATACTAAAACCTGAGGAAAAACGGATGTATTCCCTGCACCAAAAACTTCTAAACCAAAAATCCTCAAATAATTAATCAAGGGATCATTTTCCAAACATAACATGGTTAATGATGCATGTTGAATTTGACTCAAGGCATCTACCACATTGTATTCTTTTCCTGATTGGTAATTGATCATGCAATCATAATCCTTTATCAGTTCAAGGAATCTTATCATCCTTATATTTAATTATTTATATGTGAATATATAATTCATACTTTTATGGCCGGTATAAATTTGAAATTTTCTCCCCATAAATGATGCCTCTATTTTTTCAATGAAAAAGCCACTGCTATCAAATCCAAATCACATGTGGGATAATTTAACTCATGGGTTTTATGATTTATTGATTTTACTTGATCATTATGCATCAAATCACAACTAAGTCCCTTTAATGAAGAATCAATGTAGATAAAAAACTCAAAATTTTGGGAAGGAATGTCCAAAATTGGAGAATTCACTAATTCCTTCTATAGTTAAGGAAAACAAAGATCACATTCTTCTGTCAAAATAAATTTATCCCCTTTTCATGTTACCTTAGTTATCAGGTCAGATAACCGTGAAATGTTCCTAAAAAACCATCGGTAATAACCCGCCAATCAAAGAAATATATGATCCAATATAACATTTGTAGGTCTATTCCATTCATAAAAAACATTTTTTTTGGAAGGATAAATTGTTATACCATCCTTATTTACATTTTTCCCAAGAAAATAAATCTGTTGCAACCAAAAAACAAACTTTATGAACTTTATATAAAGTTTCTTTTTTAATGTTTGTAAAACAACCCTTAGCTGTTTTCCATGCTCCTATTTATTTTTATAAAATACCATAATGTCACCAATAAACCAATCCATAAACATATCCAAGAACTCATTAAAGATTCTATTCATAACATTCATGAATATTGTAGGTGCATCATTTAACCCAAACCGCATAATAGAAAATTTATAATTCCTATGTATAGTACTAAAGGTTGTTTTCAGGAAGTCATATTCCATCACCATAAGTTGATGGTATCTGAATCTCATGTAAATATTGGAAACGTACTGAGCTCCTTTGAGCTAATAAAAAAAGTCGTTGATATGAGGCAAATGATACTTTTTTATCAGTGATGTTATTCAATGCCCTATAATCAACGAAAATTCTCATGGAACCATCATTATTTTTTACAAACAAAATAGGGGTACCCCATGGTGATGTTCTAGGATGAATGAATCATTTGTAAAGAAAATATTACAACTGATTTTTCAATTGAAGAAGTTATATTTGTGCCATAAGATAAGGGGGTTTTGAAATTGGATTTTTATCATGAACTAAGTCAATTTTGAATTCGACTTCTCGATCATGTCTAAAACCGGGTATCTAATCAAGAAAAAAAAAATTAAAGTATTCATTTAACACTGGAACATCATAAATATAAATAACACCCTTGTTTTCATCAATATGGGATTGATAACATTCATTTCCATCATACACCTATTTCTCAACTTCTAGAAATGTTATCAATTTTAGGGGTTCTTTATTTTATAAAAATATAAAAAATTTCTAAAAAACAACTTCATTAGCTCTAAAGTCAATCATTTCATGATAAACAGAAAGCCAATCTTTTCCCAGAATACCATCAAACCCGAATAAGGGTAAAAAAATAATGTTTGCAGCTAATTTCTTTCCATATACCACAATAGAAAGATTCTTATAATTCCTTTCTTCTATAATATTTTCCCTACTGTTTTGACAAAAAGTTCTAGTTTCATTTTTTAAGGTGATATTTTAAATTTACCCAAATATTTCATATAGATGAAGGAATGTGTATAGGCCATATCAAACAACACTTTAGAAAAATATGAGTAAATAAACAAAGTACCAGATACAACTTTATTAGATGGACCGACATCTGCTGACACAGTCTCAAATGATCACAATAATTCTTTCTGCTTATAATATAGCTTCATTGAATCTACTGGATCTATCATTGAACATACATTTTCATAGTGAACCATTTCACTACACTTAATACATTTTATAGTTTTCTTATCAGGATTAGTCTTAGGGTGATTTTCATTGCAATCTCAGGCCACATGTCCAAATATAACACATTTAAAATACTCCCCAGTTTTTCTAAGTCATTCCCCAAGGTGTTTCTTGCCACATTTCTCACAAAATTGATATTGGATTTTCTTAACATCATATTTCATTGTTTGAATATTAACCATCTCTTTCCATATTGATCTATTCTTCTCTTTATTTCCAAAATGCACATGATCATCAAAAAAATCTATATCTACCCTCTCATCACATTAGACATGTTTCTTGTATCTTTAGAATTCATGGGAGGGAAACACCCTTAGATACCTTGGCTTCAAACATGTGTTAAATAAGTTGATATTTATATCAAGATCAAGAATAATATTTGAAGCATACCTCACCATTCGGGTGATGTTCGCTTCATACACAACCACTGAATCTTCTTCCTTTTTCATCAATTCATGGAATTTATTCTCCATTCTATGACGCACCACCATTGGAAAATATTTTTCAACAAAAAGACTTTTAAATTATTCCCAATATAAGGAATAAATATCCTATATATCCCTGATATTAATTACCATTGTCCACCACTAATTATCTTAACCTTAAAAATGTTAAATGGAAAGACTTGCCTCTTGATTATCAAACCATCCCATAACATCAAATATCTTTTCAAATACTTTAATCCATCCTCCAGTTACTACTGGGTCAGAAGATCCATTGAAGGCAGGAGGGTGTTGTCTCATAAAATGTTACACTATTGTCATTTTACATTGTGGTTCCTCTAATTGTTCTCTTCAAAGAATGCCCCTAGCATTTATTGCATGCGTTAGCAGATCCATTACTATAAAAAACTGCTCGGTTCCATTCCTACAATTTCAGGCTGTAGTTTTAGGAAGATGTTATTTTTTCAGAGCCTCTACTCTTTAGCTTCCCTATTTTTTTGTAGGCATACATTCTAAAAAAACATATTATAGATGAAGAAACATGGTAATATTTAATTTCTATAACATTTAAAAATAATCATAGAGTAAAAATCATTTATGGTATTATTTTAACATCATCAAAACCCATGAAGAAACCCAAACCTTGTCTAATAAAAACTATAAGGACCTTAGCATATTATATTACATAATCTTGATATTTGACAAGAAAAAAATTCTTTTATGTTGATTATATTTTCATGTTTATAGCTTTATAGAATTTGGACATAATACATTCATAACCTAACACATTGTTACTGAGTAGATACCATAAAACCGTTTCTATTTTTTCAAAATATAAAATATTAATTCTTAAGACATTATTTCCCTGAGAATTATCCAAACATCTAACTTGGATTCCTTCATTGTCTTAAACAGCCTTATGAAATATGAAAATAATTTAAAAAAACATGGTTTGAGCACAAAAATCTATGTAAGGGATGTTAATGAAGGAAATTGAACATTAGTCCATGAATACTTGTAATGTCTAAAAACATTTTCAGAATACATGCTTGAAACACATATATACTTACGTTAGGAAACATGAGATTTAAAAAAGATTCAAGAAAAACATGAGAACATAAATATAAAAATAATGGTATCCTGGGGAATTACATACATAATCTTGTAACCCTGTAGGCTACCTTATAATTTATAACTCCCATGGATAACATACAATTTTTGTAACCATCATAGATACACTTGGAGTAACCATATGGCCGACCTCCAACATGTACATACCCAATGCATTGGATTGAAATATTGGTCCAATCCATAATCATAAAAAATTCCCAAGAACCAGAAAATTATCATACATCATGAATAATTACATAAAAACATTTCTTTTGAATTTTGTAAAATAGAATTTTAAATGAGTATTTTAAAAGAAAAGTCCCTTATAAATATCATATAATTGAAGTGAGACTTAATAGAGTGTATGGAATATATATATTCTCTATAAATACCCATAATCTGACATATTATAATCATAATTCATCGCACAAACAATTTCCATACCACATAAATAATGAATAATAAAGTTAACCCAAAGGATAGAATTCAGTTTAAGAAATCCCTTACGTTAGCTTTGTCTTAATTCTAACACATTTAAACCTCTTGAATAATAGTTAAATGATTTTTTTAATATTTTAATGAATAATATCCATATTTTAAATATCTTATATGATCATTTAATTACATCATTATACCCGTTAATTATTATTATTTTGTTCCTTGCATTGTTTTAGGTGCTTTGTTTACATGCTTTCCATGATCGGTTCATGATCGATGATCTTGTCGATTAGAAGTGAAAATCTAGAGTTTGAATGGAAAGGTATATAAATATTCCCAGTATAAAAATTTATACCATTTATCATTTTGATATTTTATATGAGGATGATTCATAAGATAAAACGTTAATGATGTCCATTTAGATCATTTTAGCGGTTCTTTGATAATAACGACCTCATTTTTTCTGATAAATTGAAACCATGAATATAAAAGAATTCCAGAACAATGAATGAGACATAATACACATATTATAACATGGTTCAACTATAAAAATAGTTTCATGACTAGACTTGAAATAATTAAGACAAATTGAAATCACAACATCCATGATGTTGGTAATTCGAAACATCACGAACAATGTTTTTATTCCTTGATTAAGTGAAAGGGGAGAAGAAAAATGATGATGAATATTCCATTAACCTATGAAAATCTATAGTATACATTATTTCTAGAGATTTCATGCAACATGGGTTAGAAGAGATGAGGAAAAAATAAGAAAAGAAAGGAATTGAAAATTAAAGAACAATTGAGAAATCCCTTAAAAAATTGGGCATCATAACAGCTATGAAACATTGTTTAAGAAAATATTCAAAAAATAGGGTACACTGGTCACATATCCATAAATGAATCATAATAAAAAATAGATCAAGAGTAAGAGGGAAATAATAAAATGGTAAAAAATAGAACTTGAATGGAAAAAGAGTGAAATTGAGAATTTTCTTACCTTGGAGAGTAACTACTAGAGCATCAATGTTGGGACCATAGAGGGTTGAAGAAACCTTGGGAGGACTACTAGGGATGTATGGAGGCCGGTGCATTATTGAGGAAGAATTTGGAATGAATTTAATGTGTAATGGGTTTCTATTTATAGCAAAATTGATGGATTATTATAATAATTCCCATGGGACACCTCATTAGAGGTATTTGCAAAATCATGGGCTTACCCTTGGTATTTTCCCATGGTAATAGCCACTTGGGACACATTGCGACTTATTTAGCTGTAAAAAAGTCGACTAGATTTATTACATCATTATTACATCATTAATGATTTCAATAACACACTGAAAATCAAAAATATATTTTTTAATATTCACTGAAGAATCAATTGTTTCAGAAAAATCCGAATAATTCACCAATTTTAATTATATAATTTCTTTTATATAATATTGAAAAATTAACCAATATGTCATTATCTTATATCCTTAAGAAAATAAAATAATAACACAGTTTACTATTCATTAGTGTCCTAATACTATTCATATTACTATTCAAAAGGGTGTGTTACTATTCACCAAAAAATAATTTTGTTCCATCAAACTCTAAATAACTTACTGAACACAATTGTAGATGACTATATTTAGAAATTAAAAACATAAAATCAGTTAAATTATGTTTAATGGGTAGTTATAAATATGTACTTAAAAATAACTTTCAAGGATTAAATTTATTTTTAAAACCATGGGGTGTTACAGGTACAACCTTATGGTTTACATCAAAGTCTTTATTAGTCAAATTTAATCTCAATGTAATAAATTTTGGATGAGGGTATGTAATTTAAAATTTTATTTGTGTTGGCATTAGATGATTCAATTAGTTATGATGGTGTGAAGTGATTAGGATAGGTGGTGGCATTTTATATATAGTGAAGTGGACAAACTCTATATTTTTTTCAAAAAGTGAGGTGTGAATTATTTTTTACAAAACAAAATGCTTCAATAATGTACAAAATTAGATTCATTAATGGGTTATATTTTAATTATGTCCCTAAAATGGGTTTCAAATTTTTGTACCTGTCAAAGTTTCTCGTATGTTTGATGTTTTGTCCACAATTAAACGTGTTTTACTATTAATTGTTGGGATTAATAAAAATTGTTTTCCTTGATAATTCAGGTCAAAAATTTTATAGGAATATTAGAATATTAGAATTATTATCATTCTAAATATTTAATATGATTTTCCAAATCAATATCAAAAAAGCGTTTTAATTTTATTTAAAGTTAATCCTGCAGATGTAACAGGCAAGCGTGTTTTAAAGAAAAAGAGGTCTAATGTTTTCAATGTTTTCATATTAAATATAAATATTAAATTACTTTCAATGACCTAAATTGTTTTAATATGAATATTTTAACTAATTATAAATTTATAAAAATTTAAAAAAAATTAATATATAAATAAATTAGATGAAAAGATAGTTTGAAAATTAAATTCCTTATTTTCACTATTCATCAAAAAATGAAATATTTTTGAAAAATCCTAAAAGTATTCAAAAAGAAAATTTTGATATTTTTAATAATATTTTTTTATATAATGAAATTTACTTTCTACTAGGTTCAAAAATAAATAATATTATTGTTTAAAAAATGTCATAAAAACAATTATTTTGGGAAATATTATTTCCATATCATATAATGATGGTACTGAAAAATATATATTTCATTTTCAATATGTTATATTTATATAAAATTATTATAAATAATATTTAAAAAATACTTATTAAAATTCATTTTAATATGTTTAATTCCATGGTTTGATGATCTTTTATATAATTATAATTATATAATGGTGTTTCATTGAAACATAGTGTTGCGGGTAACATAAGATATACATGGTGCTTCATAAAATAAAAGATTAACATGTGGAATCGTATAAGTAACTATTGTAAAATAAGTTTACTTATTCATAAAATCATTGTGTGTTACATTCTGCCCCCCAAAAAATTCATTTATATTTTGAAATTAATCACTCAAATAAAATCAAATGATGATAATTCTAAATCATAATATCCAAAAGTTTCTAAAATGATTCATCAAACCAGTGTTTTCATCATAATTCATTGACTAGGTAAGTGGTATAATTTCATGGAATGTTATCTATTCAATATAGAATCCCTACCATTTGTTCCTTATAAGAATTAGCACGCTCTAGTTATATGAACAATTTGTTTAATATACATGAATGGTTCTGTAGGTACTTGCTCTTGAAATATACATGGAACAAATAATACACTTAAGAGAGGATTGGTTAACATTCCTTGAAAAAGAATACAATTCATACTCGATCAATAATATAAATGGTACTGATATATCTAGGTATTAGTTTTATTTTCATCCAGAATATTATATCAACTTTCCATGGAGAATTCCTAGAAACACATTATCAGTAACATTAAATTATATATCAAATTTTTAGTTATAATCATTAATTTTGTACCAACTATAATCTCCCCTGTTTTTATATAGAATTGATCTAATATTATCTACCATTTTTTCAGCTATTTCATATCCCCATAGAATTCTTTCTCAGACATCAATATTGTAAGAACCCAGTTTTTGGCTGTGAAAAACTTTGGGATATTCTTGATGATATTCCAGAGCAGCGCCTTCAGACGGCGTGCGATTCCGAGCACCGTTGTGGCCGGAATTAAATTTTCAGTGCGTTCACACTGTAAATGCTAAATAAATGAGATAACTCCTAAACAGAGTTCCGGATCAGGGATCCGAGTGTATGGACGGGTCTGGAATGTGGTTTTTACCCTAGGAAAGGCATAAAACTTGTCGGCGCGGGACGTTTGGACCCCTCGCCCGCTTCTGGAATGTTAAATGGATAAATTAATTAAATAATTTATTCGTTTATTGGAGAAACGCTAGTATCTCTTAAACTGTGTCTTGGATGGGAAAACCGAGGGCACCGTTGAGTTCGGAATGTGTCGTTTACCTTAGGAGGGGTATAAGTTTCGCGGGCGCGGGCCGTTTGTGAAAAATGGCCCCAGGGGCGTTTTCGTAATTTGGCGGCCTCGAGCACTAAGTTTAGTAACTTTTGAACGGCGTATCGAAATAAAATTCTGAGACCACCGTTGTGCTCAGAGCGTGGTTCTTAGCCTAGGGGAGGCTAAATCCCGACCCCGTCGGGAGTTCGGGTTCGGTGCTGCCGGGCGGGGGTTTATAAGTGTTATTACTTAAACGCACCCCCTACCTATTCTCTTCCCCTTCTCCTCTCTCACACCCTCTCCCCTCCCCTCCTCTATTCCGGCGAGCTCCGGCGAGGCGAGCTCCGGCGAGCCAACTCCGGCGAGGCAACGGTGCGGGGCGGATCGCGCGGGAAGCGCCGGGCGAAGCCCAACGAGGTAGGCAGATTTGAGTTTTCCTCCCCTTCCCCATATAAATCCTCATTTATGCTGAATCACACCATTGGATCCTCGAACAAATCTCGTGGTTTCGTAGATCCCATCCCAAGATTTCCGTCGGCCACGGCGCCGGCCGCGGGCGCCGGCAAGCGGAGGAGACGGGGGGCCGTGAAGCGGGCGACCCCCGTGCGTCGACTGTGACCCGCAAAACGCGGGTCTCTGTGGGGAATCAACCGGCCGCGAGACGGCCGGTCGGCTGAAGCAAGCCGCGGCCAGCTGGCCGCGGCGGGGTGAACCGGACCCGCGGCTGAGCCACGGGCCGGCTGTGCGGACCGGCCAGACCGGGCTGGTCTGGCCCAAGGGACTTTGCCCCTCAGCCTTCGGACGCCCGTATTTCGGGCTACAGGTGTCCGTTTTATGCACCGTCTGTGGCAGCGTGGAGTTTGCGTCAAGGGGGAGTTTTTGAGATGGTTTTGGGAATTTTTAATTCCCGAAATGAGGGGTCTCGGAGAAGCGACACGTCTTTAAGTGGACGACTGTTCTTTAAGAAAATCTTGTTTTGGACGGCGCGGACGCGGCCGACGTCCGTTTTGAGCACCGTCAATTGCGTTGGGTCCCTAGAATCGAGGCGGAGGTTTCCATGGTAGTTTCAGGTGTTGAGGCCGAAGTTGAGGCGCGGGCCCCACGACCCATCTTTCGAGCTGCATGCAACGTTTCACGCCTTTTTCAATGGACGTCCGTTCGGGCCGTGCGAGCAGTCGATGTTGGGTGTTTTTTCGAGGGCGTCGCGTTGGCGTAGTCTGCCCGCTGTAATTCCACACGATGGTGGGGACACCGCGAGGGCTGTCTCAGGAGTTGAACGTGATTTCCAGCTTTATCACCGGGTGACCGTTTTGGACAAGTGAGTAGTCCATTTCGTGTAGTTTTTCGAGAGGATCGCAACGGTGCGATCCGTTCGCTATGTTTCGGGACCGCGATGCGGGTCCCACATGGCACCGCTCGTGTGTGGTGCGCCGGGACGCACCTTTTCCTCCGTATATCTGTTGCACTCAAGTGAGTAGTGCTTTTGACGTGTATTCCCGAGGGGATCGCAATGGTGCGATGCACCCAACTGTTTTTGAGGCCGAGGCTCGGGATCACGGGACGCCGTTCGGGCGTGAGGCGGTGTTGGTGACTTTTCTGTCGGATATCCGTTGGAGGCGAGTAAGTAGTAGATCTCGCGTGTGTTTTCGTGAGGATTACAACGGTGCGATCCGTTTGGTTGTGCGGAGCCTCTTGCGCGATATTGTTAAAAGTGGAAGCACTGAAGGTGCTCTAGTGGTGGTTCACGCTACCTTGTTTATGGCGGACCCTTGGGGTGTGATCGCGGACTCTTGGGAGAGTGATGTAATTAGTCCATTAGACGTGGTTGGCTGTGCCTGGGCCATCGAGGTTGCAGGTTGGAGTTGTTACGTCATGCCTTCGCGTGGACATTGGGTGTCGTGTGCACGATAGACTATGGGATGGAATGAGGTATACTTTGGGAGTATACAGGAGCTCTTGGAGGTATGTGTGGTATGTACCTGAGACGTTCAGGCACTTGGTTGGGGTTGACTTGGGGCCACACGTTGTGTGGGCCCCACGTTCGTGTCGTGTTCTGCTTTGCGTACTTTGACCTCTCGCGACGTAGAGGGTCCCTCTGTGTGTTTGTTTGACAAGTAGGGTGAGTGGTCTCCCCCTAGTTTCGTTATCGATGGATCGGTCAGTAGCGGTGTTAGTGACACCTAGTGATGGAACATGCGCTGAACCCCTCGGGGTGAGTTGTGCTGGAGTTGGGTGGTTGCGCAATACCCACCCTAGGTTTGGTTAGCCAGTGTTGTACCCTTTAGTGGATATGGCCAGAGCCGTTCTGAGTTTTACCCTCCAGCGGGGCTAGGCAGTGGGTTACTCATCGACTTCAAGGGTTTACCCTTTAGCAGGGCTGGGCAGTGGGTTGATCACTGATTTCTAGGGTTTACCCTACAGCAGAGACTGGGAAGTGGGTCACCTAATGCTCTTAGGGTCTACCCTCTAGTAGATACTGGGCAGTGGGTCACCCGACGCTATTAGGGTCTACCCTCCAACAGGGTCGGGGCAGTGGGTCACCCGAAGACCTCTTAGGGTCTACCCTCCAGCAGGGTCTCGGTAGTGGGTCACCCGATGACCTCTTAGGGTCTACCCTCCAGTAGGGCTGGGTAGTGGGTCACCTGTCGTCTAGTTCTAGGTCTACCCTCTAGAACGGCTGGGCAGTGGGTCGCCTGTCGACTTATTCCAGGTCTACCCTCCAGCGGGGCTGGGCATTGGGTCGCCTGATGATATGTTAAGGTCTACCCTCCAACAGGGCTGGGCAGTGGGTCGCCTTATGATGTGTTATGGTTTACCCTCCAGCAGGGCTGGGTAGTGAGTCACCCGATATTTGGTTATGAATTACCCTCCAGCGGGGTTGGGCAGTGGGACACCAGTTGGCATTCCAGACTCAGTCCTTCCGACTAGGCTAGTCTGTGGCTTACCTCCATGATTACCAGAGCGGGACCTTTGGTTACGGGTCAGTGTTTTGACGGCTTGACTTTGAGGAGACCTCTTGACTGAAGGACAGTGACGAGGTGTGGTTTGACATTCCCTAGAACCCTCAAGTACGAGGGGCACTTTCCCCACCGAGACGAGTTCTTGTGACGCGATCTAAAACCGTGCGGGCGAGTCAGTGCCGCCCAAAGCGGATAGTGTCGAGGTGTGGTGATTGAGCCCCTTGGCTTGCGGTTCGAGGTAGACGTGTGGGATGATAGGCATCGATGGAGGTTACTTCGGGGACTGTTGGCGACACATTTCTTGGGCTGAGCTATGGGACGGAGATCCCATTACGAGTTTGTTCGGGCGTCTTGGAAGAGAATAAGGATATATATATACCTTGTTTCTGGTACCCACTTCTTGGGTTTGGTTACTCTTCTTCCAGGTGAGGCGAATACGTGCGGGGTATGCCACGTGCTTTCTGTATATAGCTTCTCGTGGTTGGACGAGTATACTATCCTGCTATAGGCAGCGAAGACTCGACAAGAAGTTCATCATCTCACCGTTTCCAGATCCTTGAGCCTGGACGAGTCTACTTTCGTTCTTTTGTTGGGTTGAGGTGGACTCTTTACTGCACCATCGGTTGGACTCCTTTACTTTCCCTGTTCGCTCTACTACTCACCCTTCGGTACCTCCTTTTGTTGCTCCCTCGAGCCTTCGGGGTATCCTACTGAGTATTTTTATACTCACCCCTACTTGGGTTTTTCCCGCACTTGGTGTGCCCTTGCAGACGACGGACAGGTGGAGCGTGACTTCGGTGGAGCGTAGGAGCTTGGGAGCATGGACCGTGTGCGGTGGTCATTGCCGGGTTTTAGGTGGGAGACTCGTCAGCTATTTCCTTTTTGTTTACCTGTTGCCGGGTTGTGGCACCTTTTTTATGGTTGGGCGCGTGTTTTTCCCCTTTTTCCTTTCAGTACTGTACTTTTTACTTTTAGAGGTCAATGCACTTTGGGGTATATATAGCAGTTTTTCTTTTTACTTTTACTCTGCACTGTTGCATTGAGTTTGATGTGTGTGTGTGTGTATAGGTGATTAGGCAAAGGCCTCCCCGAGTTATTGTGCCTTCGGCACTGGTCGCCATCCCCTGGCCCATGGAGGCGGGCCTGGGGTAGTTACGGCTTGATCCCAGGTAGGGTCGGGTCGTGACAAAGTGGTAACAGAGGTGGTTCATTCCTTGGGGCGTTGTGCGGACGTCCCTAAAAGAGGAATTGGTTGGGATATAGGGCAACCGTGTTAATGTGTCTCGAGAGCGGCTCTCGGGCCAGGGAGTCTAGTGATGGTGTGGCGGCCAACGTATCCATTCACCAGGACCTTGATAACCCGCTTGTCGACTTGTCATGCTGAGACACTTGTTGCAGGGAAATTTGTTTGTGCATCACATAGGACTGAGTCTTGACTTTCCTTCTTGAGTCAGCTCCCCATCATTGTTGTTGTTGGTATATAGATATATGCTCATTTGACCGCGACACTCCTTGATAATATTCAGGATGTCTCCGCGAGGAAGGCCAGCCAGGATACCAGCTTGGTTTCGTAAAGACGACCCTATAAGCTACGAGGCCACAGTCCAGTACCCATAATGTGAGCCCCTTTCTCCGGGTGGGCCGGTAGCAGCACCCCCACCTGTTGAGAAGCAGGCAGTTTCAGCAGAGCAGGCTGAGCTTGAGCGCAGGTTGAGCACGCTCCGTGAGTTCCAGCGGCAGGGACCGCTGAGGTTCAGTGGTGAGACAGCCCCTCAGGCAGCAGAGGTTTGGGTCGAGGCAGTGGTTCGCCTTTTTAGGCTTGTGCAGACGCCGACAGATCAGAGTGTGGCTTTAGCAGCCACCCATTTTCGTGGAGTAGCTTGGCGTTGGTGGAGTCTGGTGACTCAGTTTCATGAAGAGTCGTCACATTGATGGGGAAACTTTCAGTTGTTGCTCCGTGAGGAGTTTTTCCCCTCTTGCTTGCGCTCCGTTCGAATTCAGGAGCTCCTGCAGTTTCTGTAGGGAGGGATGACGGTGGCCGGGTACGCGGCTAGTTTGGCAGACCGTTCACGCTTTTACCCGGACATGGTCAATGATGACAACTTCAGAGTGCAGAAGTTTGAGCAGGGTCTCCGCTGAGAGATTCGTTCTGTCATAGTACCCTTGGGCATTTCCACATATGCCGGGGTGCTAGAGCATACGCTGGTGATAGAGGGCTTCATGTCATGTTTGGCGGTTGGTAGTGGCAGTGGGCGCGATGGAGCCGAGACGTTTGTCGTAGCTAGCAGGCGCCGGAGGACAGGACCTCGATTGCAGGTGGCCTTCCCACTGCCAGTTTCGGAGACGTGGCCGTATACCACTGTGGCAAAAAGGCGCAGGGCCTCAGCTGAGGATGCCCTTCCGTGAGTGGATCCCGGGCCGTGGTCTACACCACAGTGGATCCGGAGAAAATCAGGGCATCCCTGAGAGCGTCGGTTCTATGCTTTTGACAGGCGAGGTTACTTGGCACGAGACTGCCTGACCCGAGTTGCTGAGAGCTTCGAGCAGGCAGCAGGCGCGCCACCACGGTAGAGGTAGCACCGTGATCGGAGTAGTGGCCTGAGAGGTGGTGCTAGCAGAGGAGCGGGAGGAGATGGTTGTGGGGGACGACGTTACGAGATCTCCCCATCACCACTAGGCGGTCCACGTCAGGCTCTGGGAGCTGACAGTTGGGACCACGGGTAGCCGCGAGCTTAGGAAGTCTACGATCCTGCAGAGCATGGGATGGAGAGAGGTACCACTTGCGACTCTTCTACTTCTTCAGTAGAATTTTTAGGCTCTGCGTTTGAAAGGCTTTTCTCCATACTCCTTGTTTGAGGTGTTACCAGGGTGACGCAGGGCGTCGGGTGCAACCCTGTGTTGGTAAGGAAAAATGTTTGAGACCTTTTCCTTTAGTCGATGGTGTTGACTCTTTCGCCTTTTGAGCATGTAAGAGAGCATAGACTATGGAACCTTGCATGACCAGATATCCTTGGGTGTTTCACAATATGGATATTCTGAAGGAGGGAATCACCGGGCCTTGTTCCATGTGTAGGCGGTGATTCCTGTCACGGCGTGCGACGTAGTGGTTTGACCGGGGAGGTGAGCTACCCCCGAGGGCCGTCGGGCCGCTTGAAACCGTGCAAAGGGATGGAGAGGTACCCTACCGCCTTGCCCTAACCCCGAAGTCTGGAGTGGGTGCACGACATCGGAAAGTGCCGACCTCGCGTGAAAAGATCAATCCTTTGGGTTGTGTGCGGTGGCACAGAGCTGTGCGTGGGTTCTTCTGGGTATGGGAAAGCCAGGTGTGGGCTTAGTACCCTGTGTTGCTCCCTAGTTTTGATTTTCGAGGAAGAATATTTTGAAGGAGGGAATGATGTAAAAACCCGGTTTTTGGATATGAAAGACTTTGGGATATTCTTGATGATATTCCAGAGTAGCGCCTTCAGACGGCGTGCGATTCAGAGCCCCGGAGTGGCCGAAAATAAATTTTCTGTGCGTTCACACTCGAAATGCTAAATAAATGAGATAAATCTTAAACGGAGTTCCGGATCAGGGATCCGAGTGTATGGACGGGTCCGGAATGGTGTGTTTACCCTAGGAATGACATAAAACATGTCGGCGCAGGACGTTTGGACCCCTCGCCCGCTTCTGGAATGTTAAACGGATAAATTAATTAATTAATTTATTCGTTTATTGGAGAAATTCTAGTATCTATTAAACGGTGGATCGGATGGGAAAACCGAGAGTACCGTTGAGTTTGGAGCGTGCCGTTTACCCTAGGAGGGGTATAAGTTTCACGGGCGCGGGCCGTTTGTGAAAAATGGCCCCAGGGGCGTTTTCGTAATTTGGCAGCCTCGGGCGCTAAGTTTAGTAACTTTTGAACGGGGTCTCGAAATAAAATTCCGAGACCGAAGTTGTGCTCAGAGTGTGGTTCTTAGCCTAGGGGAGGCTAAATCCCAACCCCGTCGGGAGTTCGGGTTCGGGTCTGCCGGGCGGGGGTGTTTAAGTGTTATTACTTAAACGCACCCCCTCCCTCTTCTCTTCCCCTTCTCCTCCCTCACACCCTCTACCCTCCCGTCCTCCATTCCGGTGAGCTCCAGCAAGGCGATCTCTGGCGAGCCAACTCCGGCGAGGCAACGGCGCGAGGCGGATCGTGCGGGAAGCGCCGGGCAAAGCCCAACGAGGTATGCTGATTTGAGTTTTCCTCCCCTTCCCCGTATAAATCCTCATTTATGCTCGATCACACCATTGGATCCTCGAACAAATCCCGTGGTTGCATATATACCGTCCCGAGCTTTCCAGAAAGCTATCCGGATCGAAATTTCGACCACCGGATCGTTCCCGGTGGCCCTTGGAAATTTTTCCGGCCACGACTGGTTTCCGGCGAGGGCCGAAGGCGGCAGACGACGGCGGCGTAGGGTGGCGCGGGGCGGAGCAGGGCGGTCGGTCGGGGCTTTGAAGGCGGCGGCGGAGCTTCCGGGAGGCGGTGGCGGCCTTCGGCGGCGGCTGTCGGAAGCCGGCTGCAGTGCCGGCCGCGGGCGCCGGCAAGCGGAGGAGACGGGGGGCCGCGAAGCGCGCGACCCTCGTGCGTCGACCGCGACCTGCAAAATGCGGGTCGCTATGGGGAATCAAACGGCCGCAAGGCGGTCGGTCAACTGAAGCAAGCCGCGGCCAGCTGGCCGCGGCTGGGTGAACCGGACTCGCAGCTGAGCCGTGGGCCGGCTGTGCGGACCGGGCCGGCCGGCGCGTGCCGGCCCAAGCAGGGCGGACCGGCCGGACCGGGCCGGTCCGGCCCAAGGGACTTTTCCCCTCAGCCTTCGGACGCCCGTATTTCGGGCTACGGGCGTCCGTTTTGCGCACCGTCTGCGGCGGCACGGAGCTTGCGTCGAGGCGGAGATTTTGAGATGATTTCAGGAATTTTTAATTCCCGAAACGAGGGGTCTTGGAGACGCGACGCGTCTTTAAATAGATGAGCGTTCTTTCGGAAAATCTTGTTTTGGACGGCGCGGACGCGCCCGACGTCCGTTTTGTGCGCCGTCAGTTGCGTTGGGACCCTAGCATCGAGGCGTAGGTTTCCATTGTAGTTTCAGGCATTGAGGCCGAAGTTGAGGCGCAGGCCCCACGACCCATCTTTCGAGCTGCGTGTAGCGTTTCACGCCTTTTTCACCGGACGTCCGTTCAGGGCGTGCGAGCAGTCGATGTTGGGTGTTTTTCCAATGGCATCGCGTTGGCGCAGTCTGTCCGCTGTAATTCCGCACGATGGTGCGGGCCCCGCGAGGTCCGTTTCGGGAGTTGACGGTGATTTCCAGCTTTATCACCGGGCGACCATTTTGGACAAGTGAGTAGTCCATTTCGTGTACTTTTTCGAGAGGATCTCAACGGTGCGATCCGTTCGCTGAGTTTCGGGATCGGGATGCGGGTCCCATGTGGCACTGCTCTTGTGCGGTGCACCGGGATGCACCTTTTCCTCCGGATCTCCGTTGCACTCAAGTGAGTAGTGATTTTGATGTGTTTTCCCAAGGGGATCGCAATGGTACGATGCGCCCGACTGTTTTCGGGGCTGAGGCTCGGGATCACGGGACACCGTTCGGGCGTGAGGCGGTGTTGGTGACTTTTCCGTCAGATATCCGTTGGAGGCGAGTAAGTAGTCGATCTCACGTGTTTTTTCACGAGGATTACAACAGTGTGATCCATTTGGTTGTGCGGAGCCTCTTGAGAGATATTGTTAAATGTGGTAGCATGGAAGGTGCTCCAGTGGTGGTTCGCCCAACCTTGTTTGTGGTGGACCCTTGGCGTGTGATCGTGCACTCTTGGGAGAGTGATGTAATTGGTCCATGAGACATGGTTGGTCGTGCCTGGGCCTTCGAGGTGGCATGTTGGAGTTGTTACGTCACGCCTTCGCGTTGACGTTGGGTGTCGTGTGCACGATAGCCTATGGGATGGAACGAGGTATACTCTGGGAGTATACGGGAGCGCTTAGAGGTATGTGTGGTATGTACCTGAGACTTTCATGCGCTTGGTTGGGGTTGACTTGGGGCCACACGTCGTGTGTGACCCACGTGCGTGCCGTGTTTTGCTTTGCGTACTTTGACCTCTCGCAACGTAGAGGGTCCCTCTGTGTGTTTGTTTGACCAGCAGGGTTGAGTGGCCTCCCCCTGGTTTCATTCTCAATGGATTGGCCGGTAGCGGTGTTAGTGACACCTAGTGATGGAACAGGTGCTGAACCCCTCGGGGCGAGTTGTGCTGGAGTTGGGTGGTTGCGCGATACCCACTACAGGTTTGGTTGGACAGTGTTGTACCCTTCAGTGGATATGGCAGAGCAGTTCTGATTTTTACCCTCCAGTGGGGCTGGGCAGTGGGTTAATCATCGACTTCTAGGGTTTACCCTCCAGCAGGGCCGGGCAGTGGGTTGCTCACTGATTTCTAGGGTTTACCCTCCAGTAGAGACTGGGCAGTGGGTCACCTGATTCTCTTAGGGTCTACCCTCCAGCAGAGACTGGGTAGTGGGTCACCCAACGCTATTAGGGTCTACCGTCTAGCAGGGTCTGGGTAGTGGGTCACCCAACGACCTCTTAGGGTCTACCCTCCAGCAGGGTCTGGGCAGTGGGTCACCCGACGACCTCTTAGGGTCTACCCTTCAGCAGGGTTGGGCAGTGGGTCGCCCGTAGTCTAGTTCCAGGTCTACCCTCCAGCACGGCTGGACAGTGGGTCGCATGTCGACTTATTCCAGGTCTATCCTCTAGCGGGGCTGGGTAGTGGGTCGCCTGATGATATGTGATTGTCTACCCTCCAGCAGGGCTAGGCAGTGGGTCGCCTGATGATGTGTTATGGTTTACCCTCCAGCAGGACTGGGCAGTGGGTCATCCGATATTTAGTTATGAATTACCCTCCAGCGGGGCTGAGCAGTGGGACACTGGTTGGCATTCCAGACTCATTCCTTCCAACTAGGCTAGTCTGTGGCTTACCTCCGTGATTACCGGAGCGGGACCATTGGTTATGGTTCAGTGTTTTGACAGCTTGACTTTGAGGAGACCTCTCGATTGCAGGATAGTGATGAGGTGTGGTTTGAATTTCCCTAGAACCTTCAAGTACAAGGGGAACTTTCCCCACCGAGACGCGTTCTTGTGAAGCAATCTAAAACCGTGCGGGCGAGTCAGGGCCGCCCAAAGCGGATAGTGTCGAGGTGCAGTGATTGAGACCCTTGGCTTGCGGTTCGGGGTAGACGTGCAGGATTCTTGGCATCGATGGAGGTTACTTATGGGACTGTTGGCGACACATTTCTTGGGCTGAGATATGGGACGGAGATCCCCTTACGGGTTTGTTCGGGCTTCTTGGCGGAGCATAAGGATATGTATATACGTTGTTTCTGGTACCCACTTCTTGGGGTTGGTTACTCTCCTTCCAGGTGAGGCAAATACGCACGAGGTATGCCATGTGATTTCCGTGTCTAGCTTCTCGTGGTTGGACGAGTTTACTATCCTGCTATAGACAGTGAAGACTCGACAGGAAGTTTATCTTCTCACCGTTTCCAGCTCCTTGTGCCTGGATGAGTCTACTTTCTTTCTTTTGTTGGGTTGAGATGGACCCTTTACTGCACCCTCGGTTGGACTCCTTTACTTTCCCTGTTTTCTCTACTACTCACCCTTCAGTACCACCTTTTGTTACTCCCTCGAGCCTTCGGGGTATCCTACTGAGTATTTTTATACTCACCCCTACTTGGGATTTTCCTGGACTTGGTGTGCCCTTGCAGAAGACGGACATGTGGAGCATGACTTCAGTGGAGTGTAGGAGCGTGGGAGCTTGGACCGCGTGCGGTGGTCGTGGTCGGGTTCCATGTGGGAGACCCGTCAGTTGTTTCCTTTTTGTTTACCTGTTGCCGAGTTATGGCACCTTTTTTCTGGTTGGGCGCGTGTTTTTCCCCTTTTTCCTTTCAGCACTGTACTTTGTATTTGTAGAGGTCGATGCACTTTGTGGTATATATAGCACTTGTTCTTTTTACTTTTACTCTGCACTGTTGCATTGAGTTTGCTGCGTGTGTGTGTACAGGTGCATAGGCAAAGGCCTCCCCGGGTTATTGTGCCTTCGGCGCTTGTCGCCAGCCCCTGGCCTATGGAGGCGGGCCTGGGGTAGTTGCGGCTCGATCCCGGGTAGGGTCGGCTCGTGACAGATATATCTCCTTAGGGAACTACGTTTATTTCCATAGAGGTATTTATAAGTATCCATATGAATGATTTTTGGAAATATGTTGGTGTATGAAAACTCAAAATGAGTAAGGTGGTGATCCCAAAAACCATTAAAATTCCATGAAAATGAAATCACAGTAACCACTAGTGTTAGAATTTTTATTTTAGAATTACCGTCTGTTTGAGGATGATACGCAGTACTGAAATACAACTCCATGTCAAGAACATGATGAAGAATTTTCCAAAACATCATGGTAAACCATGTTTCCTAATCAGATATAATTTAATATATTTCTTCATGAAACCATAATAATTCATTAATTTATATCATGGATAGTTGAATAAGATACAAGTTTTCTCTGACTGTGTGGAAGTGTGCTGACATAGAATTGAAATTGTCTATGACTCATATAACAATATTCACTTTAGAGGTTTTAGATATTCTAATGAAAAAAAATACTTAGTCATGTTCTCCCATTTAGATTATGGTATTTATAATGGATGTAACATACACTTAATTATTTTTATTTCATCTATAATATTACGGTATACAAAGCTCATTGATGAAAAATATACAATAACATTCTTCATTACATTCCACAAAATGTAGTCATTCAAATTTATATACATCTTTATACTTCTTGGATAAACAGTGAATGAGGAACTATGAGATTTGTACAAAATCACTTTCTTCTAATATGGTATACAAAGAATTTATTAAAAACTCAAGAACCTTATCATTATATCACAATCAAAGAAAAACATAAGAATATTTCTAAGCATCATTTTTAGATCTATATCTTCCTTTTGAACATCTTTAATATTCACATGGATAGACAATTGAATATTCAGTTGATAAAGAAAATATTTCCCCTCTTCCAGATACATCCCTTGTAAATCTAGAAACATTGTATCATTTTTTATCATAATCCAGGATAATCTACCTTATAATTTCGACTCAATGCATTATCTACCTTGTTCTCTTTCACAAAGGGGTAATGTATTAAGTATCCATGACATTTAATCATCTCTAACAACCATAATTTGATCGTTTTAACCTCTTTTTATGTGAATATATAATTAAATATTTTAGGATTTTTATAAATGTAATAATTTTATCAATAAATATAATCAAACTATATTTATAATTAAAATACTACAATTGATTAGTCAAAATAACAAGTTTGGTAATTGTTATCATGATTCATAAATTCTCATTAGTAAAAATCCATAACCATGTTATTATAAATAAGATAAAAAAAATACCAATCACTTCTTGGATTTTTCCGTATAGATTGCAAACCCTTCTCATCTATAAAATATCACATGAACAAGTGAATTGAATAATATTATCCTCAGTTCCTTATCATATACATCTATCTAGATGAAAATTTCCCTCTTCTGAGTTAACATGGTCAATGATTTCGATAGTCATGATAAATTATTCTCAAACCATCAATAGTATCTTCCTAAAATATGAAAACATTAGATTTCATTCATCATTATTGGTTTGGGAAAACATTCAATAGTGAACATATTTAATTGATCTACTAGTATACCCAATATTAAGATTATATAAACCAAAAATTAATCAATTTTCACCGAAAATTATGTGTTTTCTCCTACCATTGCATCTTTGGTATAATTCTCTACTATTTTTATGTACATTATTACTCTTTGAAAATATAAGAATATCATCTATAATGACTACCAAAAACTGACAGGGGTAATATCTATAGACTATATTCATTAAATCCATGAAGATATTAGGGGAATTAGTAAGACATAATCGAATATATATATAGTCATAGTATCCATAACTTGTACAAAATTTTATATTGGGTATAATTTCCTTCTTAAACCTCATTTGATGATTCATCAATGATTCCCTCTCATTGAAAATGTATTTCTCTCTATGTATTCGGTACAATAATTCATCAATATAAGGATGATGATACATATTATCGATTGATATCTTTTTCAACTACCAATAATAATTGTTTAGTCACAACAATACATAATTTTTTAAACAATGATAATAGTATCATCACAAGGTAACACACTTGGTTGAATGAATCTATAATAAATGTTTTCTATGAATTTCTTCTTTAGTTCCAAGAACACAATCATGGGAACTCTATTGGGTGTCTTTGAAATTGGTGTCAAAACATGTTTCATTTCTATTTATTACTCAACAACACATTTTTGTATAACACTAAAAAAACCTTCTGAAAATCAATCTAAAAATTCCAAAAATATATTAACGTCATTGATGTTGTGTTTCTCTGAAGACATATGAGATTTACACCTATTTTGTGTTGGAGTTAAGACCCATACATTATATTTGATATCCATTAGAATATCATACATAAAATATCATTTATAGACGATAGTAGATTGGTCTAAAATATCAAACATGAAATACCTTACAAGAAGTATAATGTGGTATTTATATAGAGAAATCTAATACATTCTAATTATTACATAAATTTTCTAAATAAGAGAATAACATGGTTTTTAAGAAACACATTCCCACAATCATTAATAGGGGAGGAATCATATTCATAATTCGAAATCAATATAACAATGGAAGTTTTACTTTTAATATCAACATTTATCTATTTTTGTGTTATCATGATACCCTTCAAAAATAATTTAGATATAAAGAAGTGATTATATCCTTATTAAAATAAGACTTTAGTAGTTATATAGTAGATTTTAGGTGTACGTTTCACCACATTGTTATCACGCCCCTCGTCAAAAGTAGTGATCACATAAGACTTCCCCTTTTCATTTATATTAAGAGGTTTCCTAAGTTAATCATCTTCATTATATCTTAGGATTCATAATTTGTTAGCATAATTATCATTATCCTTGTATTTTCGTAAGTAATGTTGTGGAGGTGAATTATTGGAATATTTATCTCTATATTCATAGTATTTTAACTTATTCCAATCACATTGAAAATAAATTTCTTTATGACATTCCCTTCAACACATAAAACATATAATAGATCAATAAAGGTAATTTTCTCCATTCTCCATCCCACACATTGAAAATCATGCAAAAATAATATTATTCTCCACAATGTTTTTATATTTTTCATTGAATCTCATCTACCATTTAATTTCAAAACCTTGATATTGATATTTAAATCCAACATTAATTTCAAACATGATACCAAAATTCACAATATCTTTATAGAAAATGGTGTCTCTTATGGATTACACGATTCATATAATTCGTTTTAAGCTACTAAAGAATCAATCAAACATTCCTTATGGTATTAATATTATACCTAGAAATAACCATGAAAGTATTATAAAAGTAGTCTTGTATGTTCCAACATATTCATCATCAATTTAATTTAACTCATATAAATACTTCTCAATCTTATTTTATTAAAAATGAAGAACTTACTTATTTATATTTTTTTATGAAATAATCCCAATCAATGGAGTCAATTTCATCCAATTGACTAATATTTTTAATAAGATTACACCATTTTTCTATTTCACCAGCTAAATAATATACATCCAAAATGAAATACTCATGTTCTAAACACTGATTAATAGAAAATATCATTTCAGTTGTACCAATTCATTGTTCAATAACTAGTTGATTAGAAGACTCACTGAAAGAATTTGGACACTGTATCATGATGGACTTAACAAATATTGATTCATCCTTTTCTCATTTAGATGTATAATATGATTAATATCATGGAAATGTTTTCTGATCATAAAAATAATATTTTGTAGACTTACTCCTATTACATATGGATTCTTAGGAGTAAAATAATTTCATTATCTATCACACTCAGTATTAAAATGGTTCCTTTGGGTTCCAATCATATAATAAATCCAATAACCATAGAGTAAAAAAATTTATCAAAGTGGGGAACCACATAATATTGAAAATAAATTATATTGTGTCTTAGTTATATAATTTTCATTATTCTGTGACACCTTAAGTCTATCATATGTACTTTATATCCACCTTCTATTCAAATACATCATGATTCTTCATAAAGAGTTTATGAATTTACTATATGTAGCCCCCATGATTTTCAAACAAGGTGTGTAGGAAAACCAATTGTCATCCACTAGTTCCCATTCAAGTATCTCTAAATATAATTTTTCATGATTGTTTCCACTATTTCCATATATTTCTACAACCAAATCCTTTTTTTAGTTTCCTATAAGTGATGTAATTTCATAGAGACCAATTTATCAATTCTTTATTAGAATACCAAATCATTTTTCTACACATTCAGACATTTCATTAAACATTTCCTTAGGGATCTCACTAATTTTTTCTCATCCTAGTTTGAAAATGTTTACTAATCGATTTCTATAATACCAACTAATGTGATTCCTACATAACATACATGGAAAATAAATCATTTTTTAGAATATTTATTACATTACACAAACTCATTCCATGAATGAATTAGTTTAGTGACTATTGAAACATATAAACATAGACGTTGATCTATAAGTGAACTACATCATCTCCCAATACATTCTTCCTAACTAAAACCCTTAACAAAAACGTCACACATTATACATATCTTAATAACCAAGGGAATGAAAACATATTAAAGGGAGATCTTAGATGATCTATTTTTTTAATAAAGGGGATACCTAAGCATTACACTGAAATATATGTATGGGAATGTGAGAATTTTTTTTGAAAACTATACCTTACAAATAATAGAACACAATCATGTGTCATATCATAAATATTGGTAGTTTCTAAGTCATTAATGATAAGGTAATCAAAAAAACCTGATCCATGAGAGCATAGTGTTGACCTAATACATGACTTTCTATCATACAAAAAAAATTATAAATTCATTTCCCTATTGGATAAGCACCACTACGAAGTCCATTATAATAGACATAGTCCCTTATTGTACAGAGTTTATTCCTTATTCATTCTTTATATTATTTTATAAAATTCACTCCTCATCCCATTCATATATTATTTTATATATTTTAGTTCCATTCCAACCATATATATCTCAGTAGATAGTTAAATATTTACCCATGTCAATGGAGGTAGATATTTCTTCCACTAATAACATAATGAAAACCATATTTTTTGTGCCCCATGGTTCTAAAATTCAAAATATCATGACCAATGTTGTGAAATGGGTATAGAAAACATTTCATAATTTCTTAAAATATTGAAAATAGATAAGTTTCATAATTAATTCATAGTAGTATAAACCATGAAAATAATTTAGTTTCCTAAACATATAACTCATGGATTACAAATGGGTTTCAAAAGTATTTATTCTGGGGAGGAGAAACGAGTTTCATAAAAATCATTCCATCTAAATGTAAAAAACATTAATAAAGAATATAAATTGTAATGGTGTATCTTGTCCTTAGTAATTCATGAATAACTCTAACATATGTAATCTTATATTTAAAAATAATATAATGACCATTTAAAACATTTTTTGAAATAAATATGTTTCCCACTATGAAAAATAATTTTTAATGCAGTAATAAAATTTAAAACCTTTCCCATTGATATTATATTTGAAAAATTACTATATATTCTTCTAACAAGTGATTTTTCATGATGTTGAAATATTCTGCTGATGTTTTACATTTAAAAACATATTAATTGGTAACATTTCGGTAAATGCCAAATGAAAAATGTTTTAGAAAAATACATATAGATTCCAATAAAAATATTTTTTATAAAATTAAAACATCTTCAAAATTATAATTTAAAAATGTAAATTTGGTAATGAAACATTTTTTAAATCAATTTTGGAAAATATGGTTTTGAAGGAAAATAGATTTCCGACTGAAGAGGGAGATAAAGTCATACTTTAATAAAAGTATTATTATTAATTTTAATTAAAATAGAGTTGAAACATGGTAATATTATTTTATAATATCATAAATAATAAATTTATAATAAATTTATTGATAATTAATGACATATATGAATTTTTATCTTTACACAAGATCCATAATTGTAAAAAATCCTGATAAATATTGTTATTTTAACAAAAAAGTATAACATCTTTAGTAGTGTTGAATCATAAGTCCAATGGTGGAATTTCATAAATTGTAACATAAAATAACATGTGTCTAAAAAATACCATGATATTGTATATATATAACAGGTTATAAATACATCCCATGAACTAATATTGGTGAATAACATAATGTACATCTTAATAAAGAAAAATTCATACAAAAATCCCCTTACCATGTAGGTAACATTTTAACTGTAAAGAAAATGAATGAGATATCCTAAAACGGATATGTAAATGACAAAAATTATCATTATAATAATCATAATATATATCCATGTGTAATATGGACAAAAAATATATAAAATGGGTCATTAACTTGGCTTGAGTCTCGGGGAAATAAAAATTGATGTGGAAATAAATTATGTAATGTAATGTATTTTATTTTACTCAGTAAATCCTCATGTATAATAAATAATTTTTTATTAAATATATATTTATTAAAAAATTATTTAATTCAATCTATATATAATTTTTTATGACCTTTTATAACCTTTTTATAAATAATTCTATGTTGAAGATACATTTCGAGTAATAACTGCTTTATTTCTTATATTTTTATATTTTGATTTTTATACTTTTAATCATCATATTTTTATCATGATTTCATAATTTCCATAATTATTACCATGATAAAAATATATTATATGGTCATTATATATGTATTTATGATAATAAATTAATGAGATAAACATGTAATGTGATACACCATTCATGTAGATGGTAATGTGTATGTATACATGACCACTATGTTAATTTTCTTTTCAGATTGAAAGAATAAAAATTATAAGATATATAATCATTATAGAATAATTTGTATTTCATATATATCATATATTCTTAGTAAACCCATGTTTAATACATTACATGTAATGTGTGAGTGAATCACATCGCTTCGTGAGGTGGTAGTCCATTATAGACATGAACAACGTTATATTATTCCTGGAAAAAGGAAATCCAATGTTCTATGTGACATAATAATTATTGAATAAAATAACATAATAAATATAATATATAAAAATATTTCCATAATTATTCTCAACCATGATAGGTGGTATTGGAAAAATTAATTACATCGGTTCACAAGGTGGCAGTCCACCATACACTTGAATGATAATTTCATAGCCCGTTGCATGAAAGTGTTTGTGGTAGTTAGTAAAATACATAACATAAAAACATCCCAATATATTTAAGATATTTTTTTCATTATATAATAATAATATGAAAAAAAAAATAATGTGTTTTGAGGATGAAATAAAGGAACATATTTGTTGATGAATTTTTCCACTTCATCGTGTATCTCATTTTAGTTTTCCACAAAGCCCTTTATTGGTTGGGTTTTAAAAAGAAACCCTAGAATTTTACCCATGTTATTACATTATTTTAATAATAATTATCCAATATATATAAATAACATATTATAAAGTCTAGTATACTTATAATACTAATTACACAATTAGAAAACATGAAAAAAACCTATTCATTTTTCTTTATAATGAGGTCATAACTAATTTAATGATCCCAAAATAGAATAGGGTAAATTAGGGAACTAATATACATGAGGTATGAGTTAAAAATCCTAGTAAGAGAATAATAATGAGAATAAATCATATAAAATTAATTAAAATACATAACATGACTACATAAAATGAATGACACACAAATAAACAAATGGAACAATAATATATATAACATGATATCAAATTATAATAGGAATTTTAGAACATGGTAGAAACACATAACAAGAAGAAAACATGAGTGATGGCGATCATTCAGGATTTTATCACATGGTAGAAAAAGTACTATAATGTATTAGGTTTCCTATGATTTCACATACATGAAGTCTCGTGAGAAAAAACAGTACCCAATGTATTGAAGTGCAATCTACATGCACTGATCATAATATGATCATTCATATTTTTTCAACATATTGAATAATATTAATGAATACACATAAAGGTAAATTATATAACGAAATGGGCATCATAATCATGTCATAAGACATAACCAAAGGGTGTATTTATATGGTATCCAATAAAGAAGATATTATAAAATTTATAAAAAATTATTAGGTAAAAATAATAACAGATCATGATTAATTATGTACAACTAATATGATTCCATGAAAAATGTTGTTTAGAAGACTTTATAAATGTTCCACATTGGTGTCTTTTAATGGAAAATAGTAAAAATTGATCAAAGAGGAAAAATTAATAATTTTTTATATAAAACCTAAAAAAGGTGTCAAATAATCTCTAATGACTAAATAAGGGATATTAGAAGAATATTTGATTCATAAAATATTTTATGTAGTTTTCATGAAAATGGAATGAAATGGAGAAGTTATATTTAATCAGGCTTTCTTATCTATAGTAATTGAGAAGGAAACCCCAAATACAAGTAATTCCACATCAATGAAAGTTTAATTGAGAAGAATAAATATTTATTGGATATCTAAATAGAATAAATGATAAGTATATAATAAAAATTATGATTTAAATTGAGCCCAAGAGATAGAATGTGTAACCTAATGTAAATATGGAGGTTTATAGAGATCCTTAACATTATGTATGAATGTGTATATAAATATAAAACAATGACTTAGATAATAAATTTAAAATAATTAATAATGTAATTAATAATATGTTTATAATATAATTGATTTATAATAATTCTATTGTGTTCATTTATGTCCATTTTAATGAGTAATGAAGTATAATTCCTTCCATCCAAGATCGTACGTTTCAAGGATTCATGGTCGGTTAGATTGTATGTAAATATGGGTTTTCTTTTCAAACATGAATAGTTATAAATAATTAAAATTATATATTATTAATATACATCTTGAATTTTAAATATTCCCAAATATGATTTTTATGTTTGAGATGATGATGATTCATTTGATAAAACATTAATGATTATTATTTAGTTTATTTTGGGTGGTTTTTCTATCATTAAGACATTGTTTCATTTTATATAGTATTATATATATATTAGTTCCATCATATGAAATATGTTATAATATAATTAATAAAATATGATTTATCCAGAAAAATGTTTTTCTGACTAACCAGAAATGCATAAAGAAAAAAAACATTATCCATGGAGTCGATAAATATATATAACATGGAAAATAGTTTAATTTCATTCAATTATAGGATACGACGAATATGATGGAATTTTTATATTTGATTATAATTATAAATGTTGGGTTTATACAATATACTAGAGCGATTATGATTTTATAGATGAAGGATGTGAGGAGATGGTAAAATAAGAAAAGAAATTAAAAAGGGATGGTTTAGAAAGTAACTTATTTAATATTACCTCTTTTAATATCCCCTTAAGGAACATGGAATTTTCTTAGTGTCCAAAATATCATAGAAATGTAAATTAGGATTCAAAATGTGCTTGTGAAATTTATATACATGTTAGAATTCAATGAATGTGTGAGGATAAGAGGTTGTCCTTGTGGTATAAATTGTGGGAGAGGGTTGTTATGATTATTATATCCATTAGTTTATTATTTTTTCTCATAAAAATTAATAATTATTATTTATTGGAAAAATATAGTAAATGAATTTGGATTGTCCAAACTAATGTGAGTGTATAAATACCATGGGGAAAAAATTATTTTATTTTTCCTTTAATGTTAAAATCCAAAAATTAATATATTTCAATATTCCAAAAAAATCATCTCTTTTAGAAAACAAAAACCCCTATTTATTTTTTGATGTATAGATTCAATTAATTGTATCCATTTTTGGAAATTTTTTTTTCTAAATAAAATATTTTTTTTATGAAATCATCATTATTTCTTAAAATGTGGATTTTCATATTGAAATCAATTTTATGACACATTGAAAAATTATTTCAGGTCGAACAAAATTATCATATAATTAAAATAAAATGTCTTATTAACTCATTAATATATTTTATCAAAATAAATTTCCTACTAAATATTTATATTAATTTGATAATTTTAAAAAACATTAATGTATTACAATAATACCAACAAAAATTTATCATTTATATAACATTAATTTACTTATATCATAATATAAATATATCATATTTTATTTATAAGATCCAAAAATTATACTTTTTTCTTTTTTGGTTAGGTTACTATTATAACATCCAAATTATTTTCCATAATTTTTTCATTACTCTTCATATGAAAAGATCTATAATGGTCATATAGGTTCGTTAATTTCTATAAATACCTCTTATTTAATTACCTAATATTAACATATAAGGTTGAATTTATACATTCCAAATTAATATTTTATTATTAAAAATTTTTATATATTTTTATATCATTTTTTGTGATTTGATATTCTATTAAATTGTGTAGATACAAATTTTCCCATCTTTTTTATATTGTTTTCTATTTATTGTACAACTATAATATTAGGAATTATTAATTTGTTTCAAAATAATTAATTGTTCATCCTTTATAATAAAATTTTTTTATGGGGTTCCCTATTTTATTTTATAATATTAAAAACTAAACTCCATTTATCATATTTTGTTTCATTGAATTCTTACCTCAATATTATATTTCACCCTCAAAATTTCATTTTACATATTAAATTGACAATATGTAATGGTATTTCATCTTAATCACTTCCTCCATTTTCCAGGTCACCTCTTCATAATTATGGCTTCACAATAATAAATTGTCTAGGTGAGTGGATCATTTACATAAATACTTATCTTTTCTATCCAAAATTGTCACCAGTTTCTCCTCATAAGGGAGATCATTTTCCAGCTTTACCACCACTATGTTTAGTAAATGTGTAAAATCTAGGATATAAATCCTTATGAGGGATATGTGGAATACATCATGTACTTGAGACCTGGTTTTTAAACATTCTAGTTGATATGACATAGCACTAGTATGATTAAGAATCGTGAAGGGGCTAATGTAACTGAGACATAGATTACCTTTCTTCCAAATTTAAAATACTCTCTTCCATAGAGATATGAATAGGAATAAATTGTCACTATCCTCCAACTCAATATCCCATTAATGATTGTCTTTATATCTATTATATAATATTTAGGAATTGTAGATATGCTACCAGATGATCTTTACCTTTTCTATAATTTCCTCACCACTTAAAAGACCGAGGTTTTTATGTTTTACAACATCATCCAAACATTTTGGTGTTCCAAAAAATTTCCCATAAAGGGTTTCATATAGTTGCATTTGGATGATTTAGTGGAAATAAATATTCTATGAGAACACTTCCAATGGAATATGTTAATCCCATACCTATGTTAATTCCATTGATCACACTCTGAACATGTCATCTAGTGTCAGAATAGTCTACTCAAATTATCCATCAATTTTTTTTGTTATGAGATGTACTAATTTTCAACATAGTATTTATATAATGTTGGAATAGTTTGTTATAACATCAAGGTAAATCTCATATCATAATCATATAGAATTTATTAGGGTTCTCCATAAAGACACACCCCATCTCTGATGTATGTCATTTATAGTTGGTCAGGTTAGATGTCCTATAGAATCAGAATAATGTTATAATTATTTTTTATATGATCATTATGACCCATATACCATTATTTCATAATCATGTATTTGTATTTCTAATGAAAAATTTTATAGTTATGTTTCCCCATTTCCATATAGGTATGGGTAATGTATGAATAATCTCCTTGAACTTTTTCTTTTCATCCTTCAATTCTAGACATACAAGGCACTATGATATATATTCAATGATATCCTTATTCATATTGTCCCACAAACAGTTCCCATAGTGATATTGATACATCATCATTCTCTATCAGTGAATAGAGAGGGTAGACCTATGTTCCTAATTTAGAATCACTTCCATTATCTCCGGATTATATAGTAAACATATTTGAAGCCCAAATTTCAAAATGACTTCTATATCAATATTGTACTCTAAGGATTTCCAATTTCATATAACATTAACCTTTTTCTGAATTTCAGAATCATCTCTTTGATAATACATGTTCTTATATAAAAGGGACGGTTCATCAATGATTTGTGAAATGAATGATAATATACCTTACATTAGGATTCCCATGTCTATTAGTTTCAAGTTAACTAATATTGTAACATTCTTAATTCTCATCATTGATAATGTTACAATATCATTTGTATTTATAGAATATTAAATATTATATTCATTACTAGCATTATAGTTTATTGAGAAGTCATAATCCTTGATGAGATCTAACAAAAATATATAATGTCTTGGATTTTCCATGTATTATTATTAATAATAATTGGGAATTATCTCAGGACCAATCATTACAATGGCATGAGATTCTAAAGCCCAAAGTGCCTGAAATAAATGTTGAAAATAAATTAATCAGTCAAATAGTATGCATGATTGGTTTCTGGAATGTTTGGAATAACATTGAAATGAGTTCCTAGATCAAGAATCAAATTTCACCTTTGCATCAGAGCATCAACTAGACAATAATAGAGGCCTAACATCAACCCGAATAGGTCGACTACAAAAGTTATTTTTTGGACCTTAATGTAAATTAAATATATTTAATTATTTATATTATTTACATTTTGTTAATCGAGAGAGGAGAGATATTAAATAAAATGTTATGAAAAATCAATAAGGTTAACCACGTAAACAAAATATTCTTTAGAGGCATAGAGAGAAAACCCCTAAGAGAAACCTCTCGACAATGAATGACGAAGAATCTACCATTCATGAATCTCTACACCAACAATGTTATAGGATATTCTTGATGAGGACAACACCATCCCACTTCATTAGTGATTGATCCTAACCTGATATAGGGTTTGTTACTTCAATTGTGTTCTTCCACATTCATAGATTTAAATTACAAACCTGGATCAACAAATGAACCAGTTGACACACCATTTTTTTGTTCTTGTAAGTGGGTTGGTTTTTGGGTTTCTTTTTTTAGGATTGGTTCATATATGATTCATTCAATGATTTTTTTTATGAATTTGTTCTCCGAACCCCTCATTTTTTTCATGTTATTTTGGGGGTTATGAACAATAGATTGTTTCACATCTATCTCACAATATAATGATCCAAAATCGTATATAGGATATCATGAAAACCAAATAGACTTGTGATGATGATGGTGGTAGAAAAATCAACACAGTTCAAATGAAATTTTTCTAGAGATATTCTTCACACGGATGACTTAAACGGGTTTTCAAAGCTGATCAAACCCCAAAAACCACCTAAAATATTGATTGTATGGCGGGTCAACCACGTATCATGACTTTTGAGGAAAATAAAAAGATGGATCAAGGAATATAATAACACTCGAAGCACCAGACAAAAAACATTTTTTCTAGGAAAATGGGATGAAAACAAAATGATCATCGAAGAACACGGAATGTGGGACTTGGTTAGTGGTGGATATGGTTTCATGTTATAAGAAGCGCTAACATGGAGTGTGACCTAAGTCACATTGCATGTGGGTTTCTATATTTATCTTGTATGATACAAGGACCTGGGGTGGAGTACACTACATGTACTCCAATACACAACCAGACCAAGTTTGTTATGTGGGGTACCCCGTGTACCGGTACATGGGTTAGAAAAAATGGGATTAAGTCATGTACATGAACACAAATAGAATACATGGAGATGCCCCTATATAGCATGACACAACATGTTACTCTTCTACACAATGTGTATACCAATTTATACCTGACATGCTCTTTTCGGTATGGGTCATTGTACATAAGCAGCACCCAAGGTTAGAGGACACAACTTGTGACCCTTCTACACACCATGTACATTTTTGTGCATGGCTTGATCTCCTTTACCACCTTAAATTGTACATGTTTAATTTGGGTTATATTACCCTTTCTCTCATTCCCGAAATGGTCAGGTATCATTTCCATCCATAGGAGTATGATATTTTCAACTGGACATTTGGGATAGAGTCAAAGTTCCTCCAAGAGGTCTAGGGAGAGATCTTATTCAAATTATTTTCCCTAGGATGATTCATTTATTGACGTGACCAATCCTACTAGACGCCTATAAATTACTTGGTAGGTGAATATGGATGAGTTTTTGTATTCTCCAAGGCCCTGGCAGTGATCCTCATATCTGTATTGTGATATTTTCCCACATAGAATTATGTTCTCTCGGAATGGGTGTATATGTTCACTATTCAAATCTAGTAGTGTTTATATCCCTCTAGTTACACTTCACTATGAAATGTACATCACATGTGGACATCATCAAAGATATTTGACTCATGGAGTTAGTTCTCATAGATGAGTGCTTCATGGAATCTTCAATTTGAATCCCTATCATGTGTATGTGGGTCATTGTGACTTACAATTATACTACAGGTCTTCTTTTAAATGTTTTATTAATGTTTCTATTGTTATATATTCTGTAGAAATATACTATATAGAAAAGATTTTACCATTAATTTTTGTATTGATTTATGGGTTTTGGGGTCCTCTACAATGTATTTTTCTACTCACCCCTGAATGGGATTTGCTTGCACATGTTGTGTCTTGTGAGGATGTGGATCATGTTGATGCAGTCCAGGACAGACTAGTATTGGACTGGGCTTTGTGATATTACTTATAGGCTGAGCTGGTCCTACGGTGACAAACAATAGTCCCACTATGTATATCATTTTTACATGATGGACTTTTTTGTTTAAAAAATCATTATATCGATGGGATTCTATTCTGGAACAGTTTATATTCCTAAAATTATATTCCATTGTACTATATTTGTTGGATTTAATTGTATTCATGCATTTTATTCCATATTGGTTTTTACATTTCGGTATTTGTGGGCCGGGAGGTGTGTATGTGTTTTTACTGGTACATAGGAAATTCCTCCCATGTTAGTGATAGTCCTACTTGGTGCGAGTCACCAACCCCTGGCCTATTGGAGATGGGTTTGGAGAGTCACATCGTGGGACCCAATAGGATTTTTAGTGACAATGTTGTATCATAGATGGTATGTTCAACCTTTGGAACAAGATTCTTTGAGCCTGGTTTTGGGGAAATAATGGTAAGTGTTTAGGGTATGTCTTTCAGGCCAGAGACTACAGTTTTGGTGTGGGAAGCCAATTTATCCATACAGAACGACTCTGATAAACTCCATTTCAACTCAGAACATTAGAACACTAGTTTCAGGGAAATAATGTAATGGTAAATGAATCATATATGAGTGTTGTGTGGTTTCCATGTCCTTTGTGTCAGCTATCCAGATATACTCATTAAATATGGTACATATTTTTTATAGGATGCCTCCATGATGCATACTCTCCGGGATTCAGCGGCTCAATCACAAGGATGATCCCCTCGATGAGGATGCTTCAATTCAGGGACCAATTCCCCATGTGTTACATCTAGGTGGTGCACCAGCTCTACAACCACTACTATTGAATAACATGGTACCTACATTACCAGCAGTTGAAGAGTGCAGGTTGAGAATACTTCATAAGTTATACAGATAGAAACCTCGTCGGTTCCAAGGTTAGCTAGACCCCAAGGTGGATTAGGACTAGAATGAGGTGATGACCAGTGTTTTTCATCTAGTGAGGACTCAAGAAAACCAGATGGTGATACTGGGAATGATAATTTTGGTGTGTTTGTTAGGTCGATGGTGGATTTTGACCATGAAGTCTCATGATGAGGAGACACATTCATGAACGAAGTTCGAGCAGATCTTTAGGGAGGAGTTCTCTCTGATTAAGTTGGGGGAAGTTTGAATCTATGTGATTCTTCATCTGTAGTAGTGCAGTATGATGGTGGATGACCATTCATCTAGGTTAACCAACCTCTCCAGGTACTCGGTGGATATAGTCAGGGATAAGTAATTCAGGGATCAAACATTCGAGAGAGAGGTCTGCGATGTGACATCTAAGATATTATCATGCCTTTGTGCATTATGACTTATACAGGAGACCTGAAGCGAGCTTTTGGGGTTGATAACTTCTTAGTTGAGAGTAGATATCCAATGTTAGTCAGCGGTAGGTAGACATGTGTAGAGACCACTGATATAGGGATCTGATGATAGGGAATGGGATTAAGATGGGGGACACATCACATGGGAACCTAGAATTGGGGATCCATAGTCCAGGGAACTCAGGTTGGATGAAGTCAACCTAGGGAGAGGCGATGATTCTCATGTGATAAATGATGACATATCGTAAGATAATGTCCTATCTGTCAAGATTCTAATAGGAAGGTAGTGGTTGGGACCCTGAAAAAGATACAAATTGTGGAACAAGAAGGCCTTCCATGTGGAGGATGTGGAAGAAGAGTTGGTAGAACTGTTAGAGGTGGAAGACATTTAATCCAAATTCCACTAGCACCCCCAAGAGGTCCATAGTAGGCTTGGGTGGTGGGGGATTGGGGTAGGGTCCGCTACATGCAGTCAACATGTACAACCTAGGGACTCCATGGATGATCCGAAGTATGATCTGTGTCTTTCTACCTTATCTTCCATACTTATAGACACAAATTCAGGTAATTCATTCCTTGCCATAGGTCTTTTTCTAATCCATGAGATTCAGTTAGAGCTATTGACTCGACCCTTACATTTGGAGACACTTATGAGAGGATACTTGATGATCACACATCATTTCCAATAGTGTGATCTTAACTGTAGAGGTGAAAGTTTTGGTTGGAACATCTTGGTGGTAGTGTCAAGGCCTTATAACTTCATTCTCAGTATTTATTAGTTATATTCAGTTCATACCTATATTGGAATCATTTGATAAAGAGTGTAGTGTGTCTAGAATGTTGGAATGAGTTTCTCCTTTTTGGAGAAAAGGAAACCCAAAGAACAATGAATTAACTTATTCTTAATAGGGTGTAGCCAATCACCCATGACATGGATAGCCTTAACCTCATACAATAAGATGTTGTGAACTTTCATTTTCGAGTAATAGAGGGGGAATATGAGGTAGTCTTTACAGAAGATGTTCTAGGACTACCTCCCCGTTGGGATATCGACTACTACATCGACTTTCACCACAAGAAGGCACTGATATCATCACTAGTGTATCATATGGATCCCATAGAGGTTCGTGAGATTAGAGTGTGTTTGGATTAATTATAGATTAAGTTCATCGTAAGACCAAGGGTTTCACCCTAGTCAACCCCAATTTTATGTTACAGGAAGGATGATGTGATTCTTGAGGTTGTGTGTGGATTACTGACACCTGAACCAGGTATGGGTGATGAAAAAGTATCCACTCCTGACGATCGATGACCTCATTGATCAGTTGATATGGACATGTTAGTTCTTGATGGTTGACCATTAGTTGGGTTACCCCTAATTATAAGTACGAGATGAGGATATTCCTAGAACATTTTTCATATGCAGTTATGGTTACAACGAGTACATGGTGATGACCTTCATTGTGAATAATTCCCCCAAATTGTTCATGTGACACATAAAACATATCTTCCATCCATACATTGACTGTTTCATAGTAGTCATAATCGATGACATCCTTGTGTACTCAATGTTAGTGGAAGAGCATAGATGTAACGACCTAGTGTTTTCAATAGAAATTTCATTCTTATAATTATGTCATATAATCACATGAAATCACAACATGATGAACTAATAAGGGCTATGGGACCTTTAAACATATTTTGTTTTCACTTTTATGTTTTGATTATCGAATATCTGTCATACACGGTTGCCATCAATATGTTATTTGGAGTACGATAGGAAAAACATAATTTTTGGTGAATAGTTACAAACCCTTATGAATAGTAACATACCCTTATGAATAGTGATATACCTAAATGAATAGTAACCTTAACTACATGAGTTTATAAATAATATTAAATTAAAATTACAATATACCTATATCAATGGAATAAGAAAATAAATGTTTTAAAATTGTTATTTTTCATGTAAATTGTGATATTAATTAAATATTAAATTAATCATTTTTATAGAATTATTTTTGAAAAATGGATTTCATGTTATTATTCTACATGTTAATAAATTGTTAGTGAAAATTCTTAGTATTTTTTTAAAATACTTGATTTTTTATTAATAGTAAAATACGATAATTTACAATAAATGAAAAATACATTATTTATGATGTCATGAGCTGATGTACGGATGATGTAAGGACATTATCTCAAACTTACATGAACACATTACTATTATTTTCATGGAATCAACACTATTTATGTTCTTGATGGATATTAATAATTTAATGATTAAAAAATTTAGAAAACCCTCCTCTCTTCCAGTATAACCCCACCCCCCCATGACACTCCCTCTTCACGCCACTCCTCTCAATCCTTGTACCTTTCCATTAATCTACAAAAATATCTCTTCAAAATCCTCACCCACACCCAACAGCCCCTATTATCTTCAAAAAACAAATACATAACCCCTTAATATGTTTTCAAATGTGATAAACTCAGGCGGTAAATTTCTCATTTCAATTCTTTTATATCTTTTATGTTCTCATCTTTTCTTGTTTTTTCCTCACACCCCATCACCAATATATTATTATATATCCAGTAACCTACATGTAATGGAATTTTTTTATGCTAATGGGATATTTCATTACCATATATCCTTTACCCATATTTAATTTGAATGAAATGAAAACACTTCTTGAGATGTGATAATTTTGCACATTCAAGGAAAACAATATATCAATTTCTATTATCACCTTTAATTCTGGTCATGAAACCATTTTTGTTTTGGTTGAACCAAATTATTATATATGTAGTATATCCAATTTATGGTTCTGTAATCCTTTTTGTACAAATGGAATAATGTTATAAAGAAAAACATGTGCATTGTAATCAAACCAACAGATTAACCAACACAATATTAACTACGATTTTATATAATAATTCATCTTCACTACCAATAACCAAATGAAATTTTATAACCATTTAATCTCCTATAAGTTCACTAATAACATAAAACTTCAATTATTGACAACAAAATTCATCTTAAATGTTTATCTGAACATTAATATAAGTTAACTGATCATTAAAACAATGTAAGAAATCGAACCTGAACAATGAAATTGAACCTCATAACCATTTAAAATAGTTATAAATGAAATCAAAATGATTATAATAAATATTATAAATAAATAATTGGTTTAATAGTTATTAATTAATATTCCATATTTTATTTTTTAGGTCGTGAAGATCCAGAAAAGATCACCATCATATTTAAGTTAATGTTTCCTCTCCATTTAACTTTTATTCAAGGTTTTCCTCTATGTTAAGCCATTTTATGATTAATTCCTAGTGATGGGGTATGATTAAACACTTATCCCATAATGTAAAATTGATTTAGAAAAGATGATAAACCCCTTTCCTTCCCATTAATCCCTCTTAAGTACACCAAATATCATGCCGATAATCCATAAGGAATTCTACAAAAACCGCCTTTAATCCCTTGGGATTCTATATCTTCATTTTTACCCAAATGAATCCATATTCTATTATTATTTAAAAATTATAATTTATTTTTCTATAAACCAAATTCATGTTTTATGATCCACCCCTCTCTCCGTTTTAGGGTTATACATGATTTTAAGTGATTCCCTCCTCAATACTACATAGTAAGCAAACTCGTTTTAAGGTAACATCCAAAATTATTACCCAATTTCATGTGAAATATTTACTATATTTTAATAAACCATTGTATTTATAAAATCATTAATTTTATTATGAAATTATTATTTGTTCAATTATGGTTTTATTAAGAAAAGTGTCCTTTTTTCTATTTTAAAAGCTCTATAGTATTTTTCGTAAAACCGCACAAAAATGTTTTAATGCTAAAATTTCTCAAATAAATTTCCTACATGTTGTAACTTTTTTTTTAAGTCACTTCCCATAATATATTCTTAATTTACCTTATGAACAAACATGTATGTTTTAATTACATTCTTTCACGGAATCATTCATGATACACCCATTGGTTCTGAAATATGCCATGATTGTGGTACCCAATTCATTATATTGGTAACCGTTATGTTTATGTAAAATTGAATATGTATGATTATTTATCTGGAAAAAATATTCATGAAATTTAAAATGGGTTCACCCATATAGTGCTCCAATGCATTGGGCAATGTTAAGTCTCATGATGTGCTATGTGAAACAGGATTGGCGGTTAACCTTAATCAGTACTACTATGGGAAACGAGATTGGTAGTTAATCATGACCTGTAATACTATGCGAAATGGGTTTGGAGGTTATCCTTGACTCATACTAAGACATGTTTTATGTTTCTTAGACGTTTACAAGATTCCATGTTTATATGATCGTGTGTTTATATGTTATGATTCCATATGTTCTATGTTTTTGATATTATTATGCCATACCTCCTAATTGATGTACTTAAGCTTTATTTTTATGATCATTCCCTTACTTATCTTTTTATCTCATCACTGCATTCATTTTTTTCCCAGGGTAGCATATGCAGATGTAAGAGCTCAAAAGAACATAAAATCTATTTATGATGATTAAATAAAGGATTGTTTTTATAACACCATGTTTTATATTTTATGTACCTATTTGTCTGTGAAACTAGACTTAATGATCCTTATATTGTACTCTGATAAATAATTATGCTTAATATCATGTAATGTTATTTATGAAAGGCTCAGTTCACTATTGTTATTTTCAGACTATGGTCTAGTTATTTTTTTCGTATTAGGAATAGAGAACCTTAGTGAGAACCTTAAGGATGAGATGAAGTATATAAAATCATCCCTAAATTATGGTATGTATCGAGTAAGTGTTTTATCAAGAAAACACGGCCATGTCTAGATAATGATTGGTAGAGGTGGCTCTAGCACAGATGGACCTAAGATTGAAAAATCCGAGAAGGAGATCTGAGATTGACCCGAGAAATCATGGTACATGAAAATAGGTCTTACATCACTCTTGGTTTTGAAACTCCTAGGGTATATTCTTTGAAAAATTCATAAGTTTAGTAAAAATCATTATTAAGGGTATAAAAAGGATCTCATAAGAATATACATTAGGTGACAGATAATGAATAACATTTATTGAGTCCTAGAAACATATAAGTGAAAGTGATAAGTGTAACTTGTATGTTATCTATTTAATGTCATTTGTTTCTCCCTTATGTCAAACTCATCCCCAAATTTTCTCAAAAAATTCAATCCAATGGCTACTAATAAGATGAATCAGGTTAACATTTGATTTTATGTACAATGTGATGTCTTCCAAAATGAGATCCCTCGTCAAATGGGAGCTGAAGAAGGACATATTGTGATTATTCTAAACCAGTTATAAAAAATCATGATCAAAAATTATTACATGGTTTAATTCCCAATGGTTTCATGTAAGAGGAAGATAAATTATCATGATGGTTCATTTGATAAAGTTGATAAGTGAAGGAAGACTCAATTTTCTTTGTGCAACATGTGTGGAAAGAGGCACCAAGGGGAATGCCACAATGTGACTAGGAGATGTTTTATGTGTGGAAAGATTTGGAACTTTGATTAAAATTGACATGAAGATATGAATAATGTGGTGAATGGAAATGTTGTTCTATATAAGGAATCATTCATTGTACTATGTCAGAAATGTATAGAAGTTGGACATTATCCAACACGATGCTCTATTGAAAGGGATTAGAATAATGATAAGCATTAACAACCTCTATGATCAAGGGAGCATTGAAGGTCCTATGCTAAGGTGGATGATGATGAATAAATTAAATGTAACCACTAATTCAATGTATTGTATTCCACAATGTATTTTTATTAATATTATAATAATATTTCATTCATGTTTTTCAATGAACAATGTGTCCCCACCTGAAATGATATTATATCATTAGGTAAGACTTCTATGAGTATTGTATCGAATAATGATGTTTATGGGAATTTTTTTCTTGGAAATATTATAATTCTCCCTTTATGGAATATGAGGAAAATTGACAAAGTGATATCCGACACCCCAAGGAAGCTGAAAATTCATGAGCAAACCTATCTGATGCCTAATATGGAGTTGGAAGCTGTGATATTTGTGACATTATCTCTCTAGGGAGAGGTGTGTTATATATATATTGATCACAAGAGTCTCAAATATATATTCACATAGAAATAACATAACATGGCTGAAACAAATATGGATATAGCTTATCAAGGATTATGACTGCTCAATCCACAACAATCTTGGTAATGCAAATATGGTGAAATTTGATCTAAGTAGAAAGGATCCAACATCTTTATCAATGATGATAATTGAAAGGATTCGATCTTTATAGATTTCTAGTGGATTGACATGGGAATCATTAAGTTAAGAACATCATCAATCCTTTCTCAAACGATTTCTCAAAAATACCTTAGGGATTAAATAAAAAATTCTCAAAGAAACGATATTGAAATTATGATAATGGTGAAAGCTATCATAAATGGGAAATCCTATGTTTTGAAAATTGAAAAAAACCATGTTTTATGATTTGTGTCATTATTATGTGTACCATTCGATCAAGAGATAAAGAAGGATTTCTTGAATGATTCACATAGCTCATCATTTTCAATCCACATGGGGAGCACAATGATGATTCGATATCTCCAAAAAAACTATTGGTGGGACAGTATGAAAAGGGAGAATGTGAATATACATCAAAGTACATGGTATGTCATATTGTGAAGGTTGAGATGATAAATTTTAAAGGGTTGATGAAACCACTATCCATACCATAATGGAAGTGGGAGAACATTACCATGGACATTGTCCCTGAACATCCAACGAAATCCAGAGAAAAAAATTCTATATGGGTCGTTGTGGATCATCTTCCAAAGATAGATCACATTATCACAATCTGAGAGGACATCACACTGGATCATCTTGCATGGATTTATATCAAAGAAGTTGTAAGGCTGCATAGAGTACCATTATCTATTGTCTATGATCATGATCATAGAATCCCCTTGATGTTCTGGAAAATTCACCAACATGCTTTAAGCACTGAACTGAACTTTTGTACGGACTATCATCTTAAAATTGATGGCCAATCTAAGTGGACTATTCAAACACATTACGATAGGTTGAGAGAATGTTATATAGAATTAAATAGAGGATGATAACAACATCTTCAACTGGTTGAAATCTCATAAAAAAGATTTCCACTTTAGCATCCAACTGGAACCATTCAAATCCCTTTATGGGAAAAGGTGGAGAACACTGACGTGTTTGGATAAAGTTAATGTGAGTAAAATGCTAAGATTTTAATGGTTTAATAAATTGATGAGAAGGTGAAAACCATTCATCAACACATCAAAGATGCCCGAAGTCGAAATAAATTTTATGTAGACCATCATCAACGAGACCTTTAGTAAAATTCTAGAGGCATGGTATTTCTCCATATATCTCTATGGAATATGATCATGCAATTTGGGAAGAAAACAATTCTATGTACAAGGTATATCGTCCCCTTCAAAATCCTTGATCAAGTCGGAGTTCTGGTTTATTGACTAGAACTTCCCCCTACCATATCCAATGTACACGATAAATTCCATGTATCCATATTAAGGAAGTACATAGCAGATCCTTCACATTTACTCCCTTTAGAGGTGGTATAGCTGGAGGAAGATCATTCTTACGAGGAGAATCCAGTTAAGATATTGGATCGTAGAGACGAATTATTATGTAACAAGACTACTCATCTATAAGGTATATCCTAGAAATCATAACTACGAAGAGGCAACATGAGAACTGGAGGAGACAATGAAGGAAAAGTACCTACACTTATTTATGACCTAGAATGTAAAATGAAATTTCAAGGGAGAAATTTCATATGGGGGTTGAATGTAAGGACCCAAAGCTTTTAATTGAAATTTCCTTATTATAATTATTTCATAAAATTACATGAAATCACAACCTGAATAAATACTAAGTGCTATGTGACACTCAATCATAATTTTATCACTTTTAAATTATGAATTTCAAAAATCTGATATACACGGTTGTGATCATTATGTTATTTGGAGTCCGATCAGAAAAATGTAATTTTTGTTGAATAGTATCCAACCATTATGAATAGTAACATACCAATATTAATAGTGATATACCCTAATTCATTGTATTCTTCACTATGAGATTATATAAACAACATTCATGTAAATGTATGATATATCTATACATTTGAATAAAAACAACGTTTTAAAATTGCAATTTCTTTGAGTAAATTTTGATTTAATTGAATATTAAATTAATCATATTTATAAAATTATTTGGGAAAAAGGACATCATTTTTGTATTCTATAAAACAAAAAATGGTTAGGGTGATTTTTTTGAAGTTTTCTAAAATACGTGAATTTTTTATGAATAGTAAAATACGACAATTTACAATAAATGATATGTACATGAATTATGATGTCATTAGCTAATGTATGGCTTATGTAAGGCCATTATAACGAAGTCACATACACATATTTCTGTTTTTGGTCATGGAATCATCCCTACTACGGGTATTGGTGGAAATTAATAATCTAATGATCAAAATATTATGAAAACCCTCGTCTCCTCAAATGTACCCCCCCCCCCCCCCTCACTCCCTCTTCCCTCCACTCATCTCAAGTATTTTGGCATGAAAATATTATTCCATAATCTCTCCTCCAAGCTACTCCCCCTCATCCAACAGCCCCTATTATCTACAAAATTCAAATACATATCCCCTTAAGAGGTTCCAAAACAGAAAAACTCAAGAGGTTAACTCCACATTCCAAGTCATTTATTTCTTTTAAGTTGTTTTATTTTCTTATGTATTTCCTCAACCCCTTCACACCAATGGTATGATAACTCCAATAAGATAGATTTAATGGAAATTTTTTATTATAATAGGATATTTCATTATCATCTCTCCTTTCCCAATAATTTAATTGAAATAAATGAAAACATCATTTGAGTTGGGTTAACTTAGCACATTCAAGGACAACAGTTTATCAATTTATATTATCATTATTAATTCTGGTCATGAAAAAAATTCTATTTTTGGTTGAACCAAATTATTATATATGTAATATATCCTAGTAATGGTTCATTAATTCTTTTTTTACAAATGTTATGTTATTAAGAAAAACATGTTCATTATAATCAAACCAACTGATTAAACAAAATAGTTATGACAAAAGTTTTAAATAATAAATCATGTTCATAGAAAATAACTGAATGAATGTTTATAACCATGTAATTTATTGGATGATCTATAATAACATACAACTTTAATTCATGAAAACAACTTTAATCATAAATTTTATCCGAACATGAATATAAGTGAAACAATCATTAATATCAAGTAAGCCATTGGACCCAAACAATGAAATTGATCCTCATAACCAATCAAAATGGTTATAAATGAAATTTAAATGATTGTACAAAATATTATAAATATAAATTTCCTTTGTGGATTTATTAAATAATAAAACAACTTTTATTATATATGTAATTATGTTCAAGAAAAGATCACCATCGAATTTAAGGTTAGGGATCCTCTTTATTTAACTTTTATTCAAGATTGTCCTATATGTTATGCACTTTTATGTGTAATTCCTAGTGATGGGGTACAATAAAACACCTCCCTATACTATTCCCATAATGTATAAAAGATCTGAAATCCTTTTCACAATCATTAAACCCTCTAATGTATACCTGATATCATGCCAATAATCCGTAAGGAATTCTGTGAAAACCTTCTTTATTAATTCGGGTTTCTCTATATTTCATTTTACCAAAATGAAGTTGTATTTTTATTTTATATAAAAAATCTAAATGATATTTATATTCCCTAAATACATATTTCAAGATACATCCATAATTATATTTTGGGGATATACATGATTTTATGTGATTCCCTCCTCGATACTTCCCAGTAAGAAAACTTGTTTTAAGGGAACTTCTCAAATATTTTCCCAATTTCAAGTGCACAAAATCCACATTTTTAATCCACCATTACCTTTATAAAATCATCTTTTTAGTTATGAAAACCATATTTGTCTAATTCTGGGTTTATATAATTTTTTTTAAATATCAATAGTATTTTCCTTAAAACAGCTAAAAAATGGTTTAATGATAAAATCTCTCAAAAACATTTCCTACATGTTATAATTTAATTCTGACATCACTTGCCTCTATATATTCCTATTTTACCTGTTGAACATCCATTTATGTTCTAATTCATTTTTTTCATGGACACATTCATGATACACCCATTGGTGATTCATTATGTCATGATTGTGGTACCCTATTAATTCCCTGGGTAACACTTATGTTTATGTAATATTGATTATTTATGATTCTTTATGTGGAAAACACATTCATGAAATAAAAGATGGATTCACCTAGATACCACTCCAATTCAATGGGTAATGTTAAATATCATGAAATTATATGTCAAACAGTATTTGCGGCTAGCCTTGACCCGTACTACTATGGGAAACGATATTGTCAGTTACCCTAGACCTTTACTACTATGGGAAACGAGATTGGATGTTTTCCATGACTCATACTGATGATATGTTTTATGTTTCTGCCACATTTAAATGATTCCATGATAATATGATCCCATGTTTATGTGTTGTAGTTCTATATGATCCATCCTTTTGATATCATTATTTAATACCTTCTAACTCATGTTCTTAAGATTTATTCTTATTATCATTCCTTTAATGGGCTTTTCAGCTCATCCCTTTATTCATGTGTTCCCCATAGTACCCTAGGAATATATAAGGGCTCAAAGGAAGCTAGGAGCTCTTTATGAAGTTTAAATAAAGATGTTTTTGTAGCCCCATGTTATATGATTTACATACCTAGTGTTCTAAGACACTAGACATAATAATACTTCGCTTTTTTATTTGCTGTATAATTATGCTTAAATTCACATTATTATTTGTGTACAAGACTGGGATCTCTATTAAACAAGACACATGATTATGGTTATTTGCATACTTTGAGATGGTTAGATTTATGGGAAGCACTCGAAGTGATAGTTATTGATATAAGATGTCCACATTATTGGACATGTTATATTAGAAGTGACAGTGGTGGTGGACCCATCCACAGTCAAGTCCGTGTTAGTATGGGCTCCACCTATGAGCATGGAGGATGTGCAGAGCTTCATCGGGACAGAAGGATATTACCCTTGATCCATCACCAATTTCACTCAAATATTAGAACCAATTAATTCTTTGACCTATAAGGTAAAAAATCTCATATTGATAGAGATGTGTCAGTTGGAATTACAACAGTTGAGGAAATGTTTGAGGACTGCCCTCATCTTGAGGATACTAGAGGAGGGTGTCATCTACGTTGTCTTCTACGATGCATTAGGAACCTGGCTTGGCTGTGTTCTGATGCTGAGGCAAGAATGATTTCTTATGGTTCATGCTAGCTATTACAACATGATACGAAATATGTGACCCATTGTCTTTATTTGAAGTAGGAATCATCGTGTTGAATATGTGGTAGCACTACCTGATGGGTGAGTGGGTTATCATCTACCTTGACCACAAGAGCCTTATGTAAATATTCTCACAGAAGTATCTAAACATGTGGTAGAGGCGATGTCTAGAGTTCATCATGGATTATGAATTTTAGATCATCCATACTCAAATAATGGGGAACATTATTGATGATGCTCTTATAAGGAAATAGAGTTCATAGATGCTGAGAGAGGAATCAGAGTAGTTGGCTTTCCTCAGTTAAACTTCATGGATGGAGATGATGCAAACTATCTCCAGTTCATCTTTTACACCCCTCCACTCTTATGATGAGATACAGAGGCACAACTTGGGGATGTCGACTGCATGAATTTATGTGTCAATTTTACACAAGACATTCCCCTAATGGATATTTGTATGGTGGGGAGCAGGTTGTTATTTTAAAAGGTTGAAAAGTTATACCATCAGCATTGTGGGATGAGCATATGATGTAGTATTATATATGCCATTTGGTTGTACCTCCTGAAGTGGGGAAAACGTACCTGGACCACTGACGTCAGTTTTGGTGGACCAAAATGAAGAAGACATTAGAAAAGTTCATTTCTCGATGCCTTACATGCTAGTAAGTAATGGATTGCTACTAAGTTCCACCTAGGATATCATTCCCCTGGAAGTGAGATAGTAGTGGTGGGATAGAATATTTATGGAATTCCTGGCATTCTTACCATGAAATTCTAGTGGAAACAAATTTATCTAGGTGATCATTGACTGACTCACCATGTTGGCCCACTTCCTATCTATCATTGAGAATTGTTCCATAGAGAGAATGAGAGGCCTCTATGTATAGGAGATTGTTATTATTCATGGGGTCCTTTTGAAAATAGTCTCATATCAGGATGATTGTTTCACATCCTAGTTGTGGTATGGATTACAGGAGGGGTTTGGGACTCTGCAATTCTTGAGCACAACATTCCATCCCCAGATAGATGGTCAGATGGAGAGAACAATTCATGTTCTGGAGGATATTTTGTGGGAATCAATTATGGACAATGGTAACAGTCTATAAGACCTCCCACCACTAGTGTGGTTTTCATACAAAAACTTTTACCACACCACCAGCGGTATGGAACCATTTGAGGCTTTATTTGGTATAACCTGCTAACCACCGCTTTGCTGGACCGACCTTAGAGAATAAAGAATCATGGGTACAGAGTTTGTATTAGATACCACTGAGATGGTACAAATCATCCAGGAGAATATGATGACTACACAGAGACACCATATGTCTTATGACGATTGATGATGGAGACCCATATAGTTCGAGGGGGAGACCATGTCTTTTTTCTAGTCCCACCTCAACGAGGGTTGCAGAGATTTGGCTGGTGTAGAAAGTTGTCTCTAAGGTTCATCGGGCCTTTCCATATACAACATAGATTTGAAGAGGTAGTATACCAACTTTCTCGACCACCAAAGATACACAGGGTACCTGATGTCTTCCATGTGTCATCCTTTGGGAGTTACGTGAACGATCTTTCACACGTCATCAACATGGGAAACCTGGACATCAAGGATAGAGTGACCATCACATAGTACCCTGTATAAATCAAGGATCTATAAGATATGATCATTAATGGGTGAATTATTTCCTTGGTTTGTGTGAATTTTCATTAAAGGAATCATTAGGATAACACGTGGGAGTGGGAGTCTCATATTCTTGTGCAGTGCCCATATCATTTTTAATAGCTTTTGTTTTGGATTTTTGGGATGTAAAAACCTATAGTGGGGAGAATGTAATGCCTTTTATTTTCAGTGTAATATTTTTTAAATATTATATTGAATTATTTTGAGAGTTAGATTTGATGTGGAGTGAAATTCTAAGGCCCGTAGTTCACAAAATAAATGTTTTAAATAAATTAAACTTTTAAATAGCATGCACGAGCGGTTTTTTGGAATGTTTTGAATATTATTTAAACAGGTGCCCAGATCATGTATCTGAGAAAAATATTGCATTCAGAGAAGATCTTTCACCATAAGAATGGCCTAAAATCAAACTTTGTAGTTCGGCTACTGAATATAGTTATTAGGACATTTAATGAAAACAAAATAAAGTATAATATTTATTTTATTTACATTTCATCAATGCTGTTACGATAGCCTTTAAAAAATTTGTTATATAGAATCTCCTGGGATAGCCTCATAACCCAGAAATTATATGGGGGTATGGAGAGGATCACCCTTGGATAAACCTATCGGCAACGAATGACAATGAATGGACCATTCATGAATCACAATGCCAACAAAGATTGAGGATCTTGTCGATGACGAATTCACAATCCCTATTCATCAATGATATATCCTAACTCATGGTTGGGGTTGTTATTTCAATTGTGTTCTTCACCATAGTTGGATTTATATGATGAATTGTTATCATCCCATGAATTGGATGACCCATGGTTCGATAGTTCATGCAGGATGTCTATTTTTTGGGTTAGTTTTTTAGGATTGATTCATATTTGGTTTGTACCTCGATTTGGTTATGAAATTCATCTCCAGACCCTATGTGTTCTTCATGGGGTTATGAACAAAGAAAAAAATTTCAACTATCATGCTAAAAATAAATCAAAATTCTAGATCTGACATCGTGATGACCCAACATATGTGTGGTGAAGATGGTAGCAGACGAATTGACATGGTTTAGAAGAAAATATTCATTGATTGTTCTTCGCTCAAATGAACGAAATGAGTTTTTCGAGCTGATTGAACACCCAAAACATCTCTAGAACTTGATGTTATGGTCGGGTGACATCGAATCATTATATTTATAAAAAAATGTGTTTAATTGAGATATATATGATCACCCATAGTTCCAGATGATGAATGTTGTTTTTGAAAAAAAGAGGCGAACCCAACGCGTTATCTGAAGAATATGCCATGTGGGACTAGTTCAGTGAATTATAGGGTTTCACACTACAGGAATCGTTGAATCGACATGTGGCACCTATCAAAAATCTTCTCGGTCCCTATGCAGGACTAATTATGTATCTTAGACGATACACGAACACGGGGTGGAGTAGGTGTAATGCACTCCACTACTCGATCGGACCATGCCGGTTACACTATAACCCCATGTACATGTACATGGGTTAGAAACCATGCGATGAATTTATCTATGACATGCCCTTTCTGACATGGTTACCTGTACATGGGCTACAGTTGAGGTCAGGGATACAACGTGTGTCACTTCTACACGTTATGTACTATCAAGTACGTGGCTTCAACTCCTTGTCAAACTTATCTTGGAGTTGTTTCGTTATGATTAGTTCCCCTTTTTTCATTAACCTGTCATTTTGGTATCATTTAAATCAACATGGTATGGTTCCTTCCGTAGGACATTCTAGAAATAATAGGAGTTCCTCTGAGTGGCCCGAAAAAACATCATCAACCAATTCATGGCCCTAGGTAGAGAAAGGTATCAATGTGACCAATCCTACAAGACCAAAATCCTCTATTTAGTAGTTGAATATGGATGATTCATGGTATACACCAAGTCCCATGAATTGATCATCATCCGTGTATCATGATCATTTCCCACTCCTGAGTGTGTTCTTCTAAAATGGGGGTATGTTTTCTCTCTTCAAATTTATAAGTGAATCTATCACTATCATGATAGGACCGGATGAATTTTTATTCTCATATGGATGTCATCAGAACTATAAAATTAATGGAGTGTGTTCTCCTATATGTGTTCTTAGTGGAATCATCAGTTTGAATACCTGTTGTGGGTATGCGGGTCGTTGTGACTTACCATTAGGCTACAGGTCTGGGTTTTCAGTACAAATGTATGTTTCTATTGTTGTATATTCTATAGACATATAATGTGTAGGGATAATTCAACCTTTAAATTGTGTATTGATTTATTATATTCAGGTTCCTCTACTGAGTAATGATATAGTCACCCATACACATGCTTTTCCCACACACATCTTGTCTTTTACAGACAAGCATATTTTGATGGTTTCTAGGGTGTACCAGGACTAGACTGAGATTTTTGAGATATCTTATGTTCTATGGAGTTCATATGGCTACAAGTTGCAGTCCCCGTATATATTTCATTATAACAGGTTGTACATCCTTGTTTGTATACAATTTCTTTTTGTTGCCATTTTTCTGGACCAGTTTACTTCACACACATTACTTTCTGTTTTACTCTGTTGGTTGGGTTTAGTTGTATGTGCGTATTTTGTTCCTTAGTGGTTTTTACATTTCATCATTTGTGTTCTTAGATATGTGTTCATGTATATAAGTACATAGTAAATTCCACCAATGTTAGTGATATTCCTACTCAGTTCTAGTCACAATCCCCTAACATATTGTAGATGGGATAGGAGATTCACGGTGTGGGCCCGACTTGGATGAGTCATGACATCATCACCACCACTTATTAATATCATTTTGTATTAATATATATTCGATCTTTTATGATCAGTATAGACCTCACAATTGTCACCATATGGATAATAAACCCAAATTTTATAGGCGAAAACCGCCAATCCATATCTTGTGTGGGACAGTTTTTCTCATGGACATTCATCTATCTTGAAGTGTATGAAATCGGATTATAATTTTTAATTATACCACATCTTTATATATTCTATAAGGAATATTTTATACCCTAAAGAGATCCCCACAATGTGATAGTGTATGTATTTGTGTAGTAATAAGACTCTTTCTTAACTCTTTGAATAAGTATTCACATTCACTGGATAGGAAAAACCATTACCCTTTAGAGTTATCATTGTTAGTGTGCTTTATAATCATTATATGTTCCTCAATAATTTTCTATAATACTTATTTTTATCATGGAAAATATGGATCTCAATTACAGATTGTAGTCTGGGCCACTCCATTATTAACTATTGTTAGAATGGTCCACATGTATTCATTTTCCGATGATAAAATTACCCACAAATGATACATCCTCCATTCAGAATTGACATTTAATATCATTTTTATATATTTTATCCCTCCGTAATGTGATTAAAATAGTGTTCAAATGCTCCTCACATTAATCCTAACTCCTGGAGTATATTTTAATATCATCTGTAATGACTATGGGTAATTTATTGAGGAAATCTATAAATACACTATTCATTATGTCTATGGAAATTAGTGGAACATTAAAGAGTCTCATGGGTATCACTATGAACTCACAATGTCCTTACATAATTTGAATGGAATTCATCGGAATGTATTCCTTCACCACCTTTAATTCGTGATATCCTGACCGAAGCCCAACCTTAGGAAAATAATTGGCCACACATAGTTGATCGAAAAAGTCATCTATCAGTGGAAGGGGACACTTTATCATTATAATTTTTTTAAGATTATGATAATCAATAATGGTAAACATTTATACTTATTTATTCTTAGAGAATAGTATTGGTGATCTCAATAGTGACACACTCAGTCATATAAATCACATTTATAGATTGTCTTGTTTCTGCTTCTTTAGTTACACCCACTCATTGGTGGCCATCCATTTAGGAGTATTTGATACGGGAAGACGTCAAACTATAAGATCAATTGTGAACTCAAAATCTTCTCCATGAGGAAGAACATAAAATTCATTAGGGAACATGTTAGTGTTGTCACTCATAATTTTCATGTTTTATAGAATGAATAGATCTATTTTCTCATTAATTAGAACAACAGAGACATTTCCATAATACAATAATATCCATAGTCTTCATAGTGATTCTGAATGAGATTCATTATCATTATCACAAATATACATAATTGGGTTATGCCTCAAGACAGGTAGAGTGATCAACCATTCTTGATAGTTGATGTGGCATCTATATAAAGACAGTGAATCTATTCACAATATAACATCGAACTCTACCATATGAAGCAAGACAATGTTTTTGAGGTGGTTAAATTTACAAACATTAACATGGGTGGTTCTATATAACTTATGTTCAATTATATCCTCATTCACTATTCTCACATATATTCAACATTCATATTTTGAGGTGGTTTCAGAATAGATATTCTAAACATGAGGGATATGAAATAATGTGTAGAGAGAAAATTAAAAAGCATGTTCATTTCTAATTAGTGAACATCCAACGTTATTATCATCACATCATTTTCAGGGTCCACCTTAGTAGTAGTGATAGAATATTATTTTGTTTCATTGGTGGTTTTCTGGTTATATTTTCTTTGAAAACCCATGTCTTAGTGCATTGGATCACATAATTTCTATATTAGTGGTTTTCTTCTATTTTATTTTGAAACAATTTAATAGATGAAAAAATATTCCACATTTCAAGCATCTCATGGTTACCTTTTGATAGTTCCTAGGATGATTCATCCCATAAATTTTACATGTTTGACGTTGGTTTCTGTTTCCTTTATCATATTTTTTAGTTGATACTCCCATATTAAACTCTTTTTTCCTATTTTTAACTTTATTACCACTGAGAGCCTAGAATATGAATCAAAACATTAAGGGAAAAATATAATTTCCATGTAGCTATAAATGTCTTCAATCTCCAATGATTTTTTCAACTCAGATGTTTTCCACTAAAGATTTAATTCACCATGCTTCCAGTGTTCATGAAATTTTTGGAGGCATATCATGAAAGTTGTGTAATGTTTTAATCATGCATCTTAAAAAATTGATATTCAATTTACGTTAGTCCATAGAACTCCCTTCCCATATTAAGATGGACATTTCAAGAAATATTGTTATAGAAAAAAAATTTCTAGAATCATTCCCAGTCGATGGAATTAATTTCCTTCTCATATGTTTCTTTCTTGATCAATTTTCCATACAGACCATATTACCCACTCAATAAGATAAATTTTCTCTATGAATTTCAATTATTTTGATAATTTATGGGTATATGATATCTTCTCAATGGATTTATTCGATTGTTCTAGGATGATTTGATCTGATGAGCCACAGATGATATGAGTCTATTTTCCCCTGAAGTATTATATCACAACATGATCATTATTACAAAAACAAGTGAATTAAATAGGGTTCAAATTAGTATTCATTACATGATCATGTTGCTCCAAAACCATAATGATGTTTTGGGATCCCATTACCATCAGGTTTGGCATTTCATTATTTAAATCAACACATTTCATATCAAATCTATTGTTAGATCATGTACACTTATTTTCGTTTGTAAACTAAAATGTTAAAAACAAAATAGAATTATAGGGAACGGAAACTAACAAAATGATCATATAAAAAAGTAACTTTGAATACATAATGAATAAAATATAAATAAAAAAATACCATATAAAATGAATACATATTTTACAATCTATGTTATCAATGATAATAGAATTATCTTTTGGGATTCTACTAATCATTTCATTACTAATCCCAATGATAACATGATACTTATTTGATACTAACTACAACAACCTTATACTTTTATTGACATTCTTCAATGATTGTAATCATAATTACACCTGAAATAGGATCCATGGATAGTAATTTCTAGTGTCATTAGAAGATTATATACATCTTTAGAATGCCTGAAACTAAAATAATAAAACTCCATTTAGCATCAGAATGATATAATTATTCCCTTTTATCTCCTACAACAACATAGAATAACATATGGTATAGAATGATATAATAGATGCGCTAAAAATCCCAGTAAGGGAATCATTAATGGAATAAAGAATATCCAATGAGTTAAAAAGAATAAAATGACAACAAAAAAGGAGTGTCTCATGAAAAAGAAGTGGAAAAATATCATATATAACATGTAATAATATTATCCTAAAATTTTCAAATGTGGAAAAAACACAAAACATGACAATAAAATAGTCAAGGATTACTTCCAAGATGGTATCACATAGTGGACAATGTCTTATAATGGATTAGGGTTACTCACTAATTCCATACATGATGAATCACAATACTAAACATTACCCAATGAATTAGAGTGTAATCATGGCATACCAATCCTAATATTTTCAGGCACATGTTTTCCACATAATGAAATAAACATAATGAATACAGAATGTGGTTACCCATGGTATGATATGGGGTTGGTAATTTTGTAATAAGGCGTAACTGAATTGTATATCAAAATGGTATCCAATAATGAAGTGATCAAATATTTTTTTTCACATTCATGATAAAAAATACGAATTAATCATTAACAATGATATCCTTCTAAAATTATTATGTGAAAAATAGTGTTTTAGAAACACTATAAATGAGTTGATTTAGTTTGTTTTTGGGTAAAAGATTAAAACCTTTTTGAAGAGTAAAAAGAAATAATTGTTTTTATAAAACCAAAAATTATTATAAATAGTTTGTCTTGATAAAATAAGGGATTTGTAGAATATTTTTTCGGGAACTAGTTTATGGAGTGTACCTGAAATTGTGTATGAAATTAAGATTTCCCCTTCAAATGTGCTTGCATATCTAGATAAATTGACAAGTGATCCTTATTAAACATGTAATTTCACATCAATGAGATATAAATTGAGATAAATTCAAAATTTTAGAGCATATAAATCGAATATAATACAAATATATTAGACTAATGAAGGAGTAAATTGAGGAATATAGAGATAAAACATAACATAAAAGAAATATGGTGGATCAAAGATATCCATTACATTATCTCTGAATGCATTATGATCTTGAATTTAATGTCCTGGCTTATAAAAATAGATATATTAATATTTTAATTTTGAACCTATTACATATAAATTTGATTTATAGTAATTTTAGTAGAATTGTTTATGGCCATTTTAATGAGTTATAGTGTATAATTTTATTATTCCATGAGCGAACATTTCACGGTTTTATGGTAAATTAACTTGTGTATCTTTGTGGGTGATCGTGTTAAATGTGAATAATTAAATAGAAGTGAAATTATATTTTATTATTTAACTTTATGATTTTAAATGTTAACATATATCTATTTTTATGGTATGTGGATAATTAATAAAATAATGTTTAAATGAATTTTTTTTTGATTATTTTTTCCATTTTTTGGTCATCACAAACTAGTTTTGTTGAATTTATTATTGTCTTTATATGTTAGTTGAAAAACCTAAAATAAAATATTATATACATATTATTATCTTTTTTAACCATAATAATTATTTCGTTTATGTCTATGAAGGAGTTCATTAAAAACAGACAATCATTATCCACAGATACGATAAACCACAATTATAGGAATACAATTTTTGATTCCATGAATAAGATGATATGTGAAATGAAGTGGAAAAAATATATTACATTATAAATATATTAATAATATTTTAACAATTATACTATACTTATTATTATATTATGGGGGAAGGAGGTGAAAAGGTGATAGAAGAAGAAAATAAATTAAAATAAATGGATTGGGAAATTAACATCTTGATTATCAACTCCTTGAAGTATCCCTTAATGAATATGGAAATATATTTTTATGAGCCCATAATCTTTTGGAGGTGGTGAGGATTCTTGTGATTGTATTTAAGTATAATATTTTCATGATAAAATTCCTAGGAGTCTAGAGAGGATTTGGTGAGGGGTGTTATTTGCAGGGGGATGAGAGAGGTGTTAATGATTATTATATTCCTTAGATTTTTCAATTCGTCTCATGTCTATAAAATTTATTTATTACCAATAATATATATATTATATAGTTACATTTAGTTTGAACCATTGGCTACTTATATAATCCATGACTCAATAATTCATGTGTGCATCTTATAAAATTAAATATCGTAAATTAAAATATTTCACTGTCCAAAAAAATATAGGAGTTTAGGAAAATAACAAATAAATCAAAATATATATTTTTCACCATATATATTTATAAAATATAATCCATTTTTTGAAAATATTATTTTTATATATGAAAAATATATTTTTAAAATTAAATAATTATTTATTTGAAGAATAAAAATTTTCATATTATAATATAATTTATGCATTTTTGAATAATTAAATTGGCTCTCATAAAATTATCTCATAACTAAAATGTAATTTAATATTAATTTATGATTTTTTTTAGAAATTAATTTTACATTAGATAATTATAGTAATTATGAAATTATAAGTATATTTATTTTTGAAAAAAATACTAACTCATAATTTATCATTTTAAAATACATTTATTCACTTATATAATTATATAAATATGTTATTTTTCTATATAAGATACATAATATTACATTATTATTTCATAAATTAAGTAACTATTCTAATGGTCAAATCACTATTCATAATGGTGAGATTACTATTCAAACTATCACATTTGTAATAGTAAAAGTTAAAATGGTTGTATAGGTTAATTTCCTATTTATAAATACTTATTATTTTATCGACTTCTATTTTATATTATTTTAACATTTATAATTTAAAAATGATTTTTTATTATTAACAATATTTTTAATTTCTACAATGTTGTTCACGATTGTGGTTATTCTAATGGATTGAGAATATCCAAATTTCCTATTTTTTATCTTATTAACTATTTAGTATTCTGATATAATATTTGGTTTTCTTATTATTTTATTTTATAACTAATTTATTATTATTAAATAATGAGAACAATGTTTTTATTGGGTTCTTTTATGTGCCGACATAATTTCAAGACAGATATTACAATGATAAAAATAATGGTTTTTAAACTTTGGACCTAGGTAAGGAATCATTGAAGTAGGACAGAAGTGGATAAGTCATTTGTGTCAGGAAATTTTTATCTAATTTGATTTGAAGGAGTGATGATAGGGGAATATGGAGTATCACATTAAAAGTTGTAGAGGACACTAATGATATTTTTGAGTAAATTTAGGTGTGCCCATGTTTTAACAAACAAAAGGATTCCAAAACAAACAAATTCGATCCAGGAAGTGGTATGGTCAAAATATGGCCATCCAATTGGTGTCTCACAAGTGTCTATGTCAATTTTCTCATTCTTTTAAATTCTTATTCCATTGGTAACTCATTTCTGTCTTTATTTTTTTGCCAAATTTTAATGATTTTGACTAATAATTATCATAAAAATAAAAGTTTGCTTTTTAATACACTATAAATTATGCTGGTTCCAAACATGGAATCAATTTTTCAAAATTAAAATCACATCAGTGTCAGAAATTAAATTCAATTTAATCAAATTGATGTTTCATGAATGTGGGTTTTAAAGAAAAAAAGATTATAAGACTACACGTTTTTTATATTATATTTCTATATGAAATTAATTTTGAAAAAAATGGATAAAAAATAGATAATTTATATAATTAGTCTTTAAAATCATTTTAATTTAAATTTTATCTAAAAATATATCTTAAGAATTTTTTTCAATTAAAATTGAATAACTTTCACTATTCATCAAAAAATGAAATTTTTCAAAAAAATATCAATAAATCACTAAAAATGAAGTTTGTATTTATGAATTCATAATTGGATTTAATTTTATCCAATGAATTTTAAAAAGTTTTATGAAAATAATTGTATTTTGCTTTATAGAAAGACATAAAAATAATATCTTTTAAGAAAATTGTACTTTTCAAAAATATAAAGGCATTACTAAAAATTATATATATAATAATAAATGTGTTTTCATTATATCAACCCATTGTAAATCATATTTAAAAACTTGTAATTACTATTCATATTAGTTTTTTAACATATACATTATTATTTTTTTAATAATTATAATAATAAATTGTTGTTTCGTAGAGACTAATTTTTTCGTATAACATAATTTAAACATGGTGTTGTGTGAAACACAAGCATTAATTGGTTTTACATTTAAGTAAAAAAATAGATTTTTTTTTATTTATTCAAAAAAATCAAAAAACAATTGGGATTTACAAGAAATATGGACTACTATGTTCAAATCCATAACATTGAAGAAGACAAAGCCTATGACACTAACATTATAAATAATCATTATAAACTTTATTTGAAAATAAAAATCATTATGGATAGTTTAGTAGGAATTGTATAAGAATTTGGAATGTGAAAAAATATATATTCATATCATGATACAGGGTTTATTCTACAAATATACACTACAAAACATCATTTTATGATGATTCGGGAACCCATATCTATATGAATTTATCTATTTTTATTATTTGTTCAATGTTGTATAGGCTTTGGCAGGGGATTCAGTCCATTGGTGTTTATGTAATGAATTGGAATCGACATGTAATCTATATAGTGATACACATTACACGAAATATCAAAATTCATGAAATTAGCATATGTAATTCAAATTAAGAAGCCACATTAAATGACCACTCTGAGCCTTTTTTATAATCTGATTTTATAGTTCATTGGAAACAAATTATCATAACATGAAAAGCCTGATTTGAAACTGAATAGCTATCAATTATATTTTTAATGGCTTTGTGGATCAGTGTCAAATTTAATATTCAACCATATGTATCACACCTTCGTTAAAGTGATATATTTCCACCATAAACGTATATATTTTTTTGAGGATTATATAAATTCATCTAATTCATATTTAATATATTTATTGAGATATGTTTTTACCTAAAGACTATTTTCAATTGAAAAAAAGTTTCTAGAAGACCAATAAAATTCCCATCATGTGTTTTCCTATTTTTTATGTGTAATTGACCAGATGGTAGTAACTCTATCATCAATTTTAAAATGCATTATTTTTTTGAAATTGAAGAAATTCAAGGATAGATGGGGATAAAAACATGAGCTTGTTTAGACTTATATGAAAATGGATTAATTTGATGAAATACAGATCATTCCTACTAAGTAGTTTCATGAGGTTATTTTTAACAGGTGTTTTTATTTTAGTTTACATGTGTTATTTCTCAGACACTTGTTCTTAATTGATTATAAATGGACACATTGGTGTTTGAATGATTGGGATCAAATATTTTTCTTGAAATAGTTAAAAATTATGTGGTTATCTTCTATGAAAGTATTTTAGTGACATGAAAAAACATATATTTTTTTGTATCAAACTGTACTGTCCTATAATGAGTTTAAGCTCATTAGTCTTGGAAGATCTAAAAATTAATTAATGTAAAGTGGTAATTTCACACCCATAAAATCTATTAAAACTGTATAGCTATAAAAAATTTAATTGTCTATGAGTATGAATGATTTTATTAAGAGAAATTTCATCCAAAAGAAATTGATAAATAGTATCAAAATTTAACGATGGAAATTAAATGTAGAGAAAAATATATTTATTTATGTTTTACCATAGTTAGAAGAAATAATGTACACCCTTTTGTTTTTTAAATACATTGTAAAATAATTAAATTAATATTATTTTTTATGGGGGATTTGTTTATATGATGATTAGATCTTATATGGTCTTTAAAATTATTGGGGGAGGATATTAAAATCATATTAGGTTTCATTTCCTCTATATTTATTAGTATACAAAATGGGGTTGACATAAAATAGAAGATCTGATAACACTAAGTGGAATAAAAACTAAATAATATTTTTTTATTGAACTTTTCATTTTACTTTCAAATTAAATATAAAATTCATTATAGAGAAAAATATTGAATCCTAAAATCATATCCCTAAAATGCATATAATATATGAAAAGGGATTTATTTATATAGTAATGAAAAAAATATATAGGGATTGAATTTTATAATAAAACATATGTTTGGTGTTGGATATTTTTTCAATCATAATGAAATATTTTATGACTAGATGATTATAATTATAAAGATCATTTTATGTGCATGGAAGATACTAATGATATAATGATTCTACCCCACATAGTAGTGCAAGGGCATGAATCAGTATAGTCATATTCATTACTTGTTTTGAAGCACGTTATTCATGGAAGAGGATTTGATTGAGTTTGAATGGGTTCAATAGATATTATAATAAAATTGGTATAATATATATCATGTACTTGTTACAAAACACGTATTCAAAAGACACAACTTGTGACACCCTTTAATGGGATACTACATGGCATATAAATTTTTAGGATTAAAAATATTGAAACAAAATTTTTTTTTGTGAGATATGAAGGCTGATATTAACATGACGTTAAAAGAGGGTTCACATCCCATAAGTACCCTATAAATCGTTTTTATAAGAGAGATAGATGCTAAGGTTTTACTCAGAAGTTGTGGGTCATCTCATTTTCCAAGAGGCCAGATACCCCCTCTCATGGATTTTTGGGATTCAATTTATAGGGATCAATACTTGGCCTTTTATATCATATATAAGGGGATATAAGTTATGTTATACCTCTACTCTAATGGTCCTTCAATCTAGTTACTCTCGTTTCATCAGTCCATGAAATTGAAGATCATCAATATGTTTATAATATATTTTTGTTTCATTGTTTCTTGTTGATGTAGTGGTTTCAAGACATCCAAAGAGGGATTCAATTTCATATAAGAGAGGTGATAAAGATCTTAAATTTTGGTTTGTTTTAATGTGATGAACATTGATTCCTTTTAGGTCGGGTATTCATTGATTATCAAAATTTACATGAAATCATGTATTGATAATGTATTATCCTTTTGGAAATAAATGATGTTATCCTAATAATTATTTAACTAGATAAATCATGAATATGTTAGTGATCACATTTTGATTTATTATACCATTATAATGTGTTGCCTCCTTTTTTTATGATACTATAAAATTTATTTTTTGATTTGATAGAATGTTTTAATTCTAAGACTACCATGTTTAATTTGAAAATAATGTTAAATTAGAATTAATTGATATATTATTGTATTCTGAATGATGAATGAAGATGCATGGAAATAATCAATTTTTTTTGTAATTTGATAATAATCAAATTGATGAAATATGTATATTTACTTATATGTGATCTCTCATGGGTTAATTTAATTGATAATGAATGTGAATCATGAGAATGGTTATTGATGATATTAAATAAAAAGGATGTAAAATTATAAAAGAACATATCATAGTTTTATGAAACCTGACATCATTCTATGAGAATGTTTATCTTTTGATATATTGGTATTGATTTATTTCATAGGTATTCCATAGTTGTATCCTATGATTAGTTAATTATGTAATCCAATATGGAGTAAAGTCCAGTTGGGTGATTTGAATATGACTATGTATGGAGTTTCTTATCATCGTGGGAAGGATGACTACATTGAATTTGGATCCATGAGATTTAATATATATATGAATTTTATAGTCCTCATTTTTTGCCATTAATTTCCGTGACAAATGTGCTTGTATTTTTCAACTTCATTTTCGATGTGATTCAGTTTTGATCATTTCAATGCGATGATATTTAGGGTGGGGAGGGTCGGATGTGTAATGAGCATGGGATGTATGAGCCTATGATGGATGATGTGATATGTGGGAATGGAGGACAATGGTGTGATATTATTTGACACATGTGATGGTGAGATGAATGTGGATATTCATGTGGGTGTCTGGGATGAAACCAGATATGATGGAAAGGCTGAAGCTGGGCATGCCTATCGATATGAAGATGCTAGTGGGATTCTCTCTAATAAATCTATTTAATTGATGATGTACAGGTTTCTAGTTTTATCTACAAGCCTCTTCCCATTTCATGACGCATCAATTTTTCTTAGTTTCATTTTTCCTATTTTTGGTATCTTAACATGGTTTTCAAAATGTACCTGGATTATTAAATTATGTGAATAATGAATCAACAATTTATAAAGAATGGGGGTTGTGTTAATGGAATGAATATTATGATGATATGTTATTCTTGAAAACCATGTAGTCTATATAGATTATTCCTAAATGGAATGGAATTTTTTGTGATGATTAATTTAATCTAATGTTTATAAATGGTAATTATAAACTAAAGGGATAATAAATTAATTAAAAGATAGATATAATAAAAATTAATGAAATTATTAATGTATATTTTTTTAAATTATTGTGTATTTATTGGATATATGTTCATTTTTGTGGTAGATGGGAGCCTACAAGACATTAGGTGATGTATATTTATAAGAAATTATTATTACAAATGTGTGGTTGTGAGATATATTATATAATACGTATTAAATTAATTTATACAATTCCACACACTTGTTGGTCTTGGGAACATAAACACAATGTACTCTAGGACAATGTTTTCCCAATAACCTCATGAGAGGATGGATGGATGACTACCCCCTCCTACCATGCTCTCTTCTCTTGGTAGATAGTTATACTGGTATGCATAGTGGTTTGTTTTCTCGTATATGGGTCTAGAGATATTTGATGGATTATGGTTCTTTCACATAGCTGTATTACCGAATATAGAATCCAATATATTATCACTAGTATGACATATATTGGCTGTTATTTCTTGGGGTACTTACTTGGTCTATGTATTATAATGGAATGAGGTACAATACTCTAAGAATTATACACATCATAAGGGATGTGGTGGATTCTGGAAATTGCATTCTTACAATATGGTGATGTGATTTGGGATGATGTGATGATGTGATGAATGAGTTTTATATCGTGATTTCATTCCTATGTGGATTCGTGTTGGGATTTTTTGATGAGAGAGACGGATTGAGTCGTTCAATGCTGGGAAATAGAGTCATACTATTGGGGAATCATGAACTAGATACCCTTTGTGATTCTATATGATATTATATTATATCAAATATGAGATACATGGTGAGATTTATCTATAGTGAGGCTACAAACATTTTATATTTGTTTATGTGAATAAATAGTCACATTGTTGTTCAATGTGCTTCATACTGATTTATTTATCTTTTTTTTAGGATTCATTTAAGAGGATCCTAGTATAAATATTTGTATAATAAACCTGTGTATATATAAATTTTTTTAGGTATTCTAGAGATGGATTTATATCACACTAGATAGTACGAGTTAGTGGATATGTATTAGCATTTTGGATTCATGGTCTCATCTGAATGTTCATTTTGATAGGAACTCAATCCATATGTATTGTGGTAATACCATATGTGGTAGTTTACAATATAGGTCCTATTAGAGCATTGAGTTTGGTATTCACCATTCTCAAACCATCATTTCCAGACCAAGAGAGTTAAACTTTTTGGGGTGGTTTTTTTTTGACAGAGTGGTATCATAAGTTAGGTTAGAGGGATAAGATGTTGTTTGGAGTTAGGAATAGGTTGGATTTCAAGGGATATTGGGGATGCAGTTTCATCAATTTTTTTATTTGGTGATGTAAAAATGGGATACATGCTAAGACATGGGTATTTAATGACCCCTATTATTTGATACACATGAAAATATGTTAATTGACCTACTAAATGATGTGATACTTGATACAAGGTAGAGACCTAAGAAAGTATCATGAATAATTTTTCATTGCTTCTATGTTTGAAATTGGGATATATTGACATAGGATAAAATATTAAAAATATAAACTTTAATTAATTAATTAATGATTTGTATTCCACAACTCAGGTTTATGAGCTCTTATTATTTTTTATTTTTTGGGGAATGGATATATATCACTGTTCTTATAAGGTTTTCACCAAATATGTTTCATGTGTTGTTCTAGATGATCATCACACAATGGGGGCCACAAATTTATATTCCTATAGGATGAAAATTCCAAACATTCAGCATCATATTTGGCAGAATTATGAGGTCTCTATTCATATTTAGTCACATAATTCTATTTTTTGGGGGGGGGGGTTAGATTGATATATGTTCAATCCATTCTCAATAAGAGCATAAAGATTCATTATCTAGGACAATTCTACATGGATCATAGAGTCCTTAATGGTTATTTTACCTTGGCGATTATGAGGGGTCTCATTCTCATAGAAGATGTTCTGGGACTAGTTCAGAGTATGTTTTTAATGACCACGAACCTATTACCCCAAATCAAGTTCCTTACTATATTAAATTTTAATTGATACAATTTTGGAATCCAAAAGGGAAATACCATTTATATGTTTTGCAAAAATAGATAACCTAATTGAAAATAATATTAAATATTGTAATTTACTTTATGTATAACAAAAGTATGAGCTCAATATTCTTCAAATATATTCTTGGAATTCTTCTTCATACCTTTAGGAAAGGAATCAAAATGAGGTTGAGATAAAATTCTCCGAAATGGATTACTATAATTAAATCTATAATTAATCAAAAATAATAATCAATATGGAATGGTAGATATTTTAACATACATGCCACAAAAATATTTTTATTAGGCGTAATAAATATTTAAAGTTAAATAACTGAGACACATATCATTTAATAGTGAAACTGAAAATGAAATGCATCAATAAGTAATGTCATATAAAAAATATCATGGATACTAATAATAAAAACAAGTTAATATTAAAAGATGGAAATTCATAAATATTGATCACTATGTTTCATATGAACATGTAACCATTACCATCAAGACCATTCCCAAGATAGTTTAAAACATTCTATGTAAAAACCCATTTGATTTGGAAAACAAATTCTTCTTGTGAGAGTATTGATGCATCAAGGGGAATTCCGAAAATGGACCCTAAACCATGTCATAATATTCCATGAAAATTACTCATATATTTAATAATTGATTTAATTCGTAAACAACTTTCAATATCAAATATCCTTATTAGATAAATGATACAGATTTATCAGTATTTCCCCCATTAATTGATATCATTCATGGTTATCATCCTATTCAAAAATGTTTTATGGATTATGAAATATTAATATATATTAATCAATAATATATATATTATATATTTAATTTCCAAAAAACATTATTGCAATGTTGTTTTCTAATTGAATGTTCACAATCAAAAAAGAATGTGAGATTTCACCATAACATAAAACATGGAAAATTTCAATCCAAATCACCTTGGGTGAGATAATTTAAATAAAATCATAATATTACCTGATGTGTAAACTATTATTGTTTTTACAAGTAAAATTTTTTGTATATACAACCCTGAAAGTGAATCTATTCATAAAAACAAATATGTCTCGATGGAATGTAAATTGATGTGAAATCCCTTACCTCACGCTTTTTATTAGTTGAATTTTGTTTATACTCTTATATAATGTTATTAAAACAATTTTTACCTTACAAAATGACCATATTAATTCATATAATATTAAATAGTATCATTTTATAACACCTTATTTACTGTTCATTAATAATCATTCATTATATTCATTATTTCATTGGTTATTTTCCTTGGTTTATTATATATTTCATGACTTGATATTGTTTTTTTAATTTCACATTGATCATGATTTCACCTTTTCATGAATGTAAAAAATGTTTAAATATAATATATATTCATTATATTTTCATTTATATTATCCCATAAAATTTTGTTGTAGGAAATGAAATACATCACTCATGGAGATGGTATATCATACATATGCATGAACATTGTATCAATTTTCTTGTTGTATTAAAATAAACAAAATAAAAATGATATATTTATTTTAACATTAATGTATCATTTTTTTCTTATATATAAAATATTCTTATTAAATAATTTCTACATTCATTGAATGTAAACCGTCAACGAATGACATCACTTCTTAATGAGATAGTCCAACGTACAAACGAATGGCATTATCATATTACAAAAATTGGAAATGATGAATTTACATTTTATTTGATAATTACATAATCATAATAATATCATAAATATTATAAATATCATCAAGAAATTTCAGGTCCCTCATTATTTCCAAACATTAATGGAGGTGATGGAAAACGAACGACTACGATTCATGAGGTGGTAGTCTGCGACACAAACATGGATGATAATTTTATAATCATTTTCATAGAAGTGTGTGTTTTTTTAGTTACTAACATTAAAAAAAACATATTATTTTATAGATGATACCAATTTAATTATATGACCATTTAATAATAATAATTGGAAGAGGTGGATATAGAAATAAAATAAAAATTCTTTTAGAAGAACATTTCCTATACATTGGGATTCTTAATTAGGCTTCAAAAAAAGATCATTTATTGATTTCTACCCGAAATAAGGCTTCCATTATGAATAGAGAGATGTTTGGGAGTTTTTGGATATATAATGGTTGACTCTAATGACTTCAGAGGTTTGAAGAAGTTAGGGGAGTGAGTGTATTTTAATAATTGAGAGGAGTGAAATTATTGTAAATACTCAAACGTATTCACCATTGGGAATACAATAATTACTAAATAGGATCCATGATTGATAATTAATCTTGCATAGTGTTTGTTTTGGTAAAAAACACATAAAACACAATATATAACAAATTATTATCATTTTTTTCTTAAATATTAATATTCATTATTTTATTATTTTGGGTTTTTATTATGGTCAATAGTTTTCATTCCTGAGTATTTTATACATTATGAAAAAATAATAATATAAATGATTTATAATTTATACCCATAAATTATAAATTTAATAAATAATTTGTAAAATACAAGTCATATCTGTGTAGAAAATAATTTTAATTCAAGTTTAAGCGAGGTGAAAGAAAACAACCTAAACCACAACCATGATATAATAATTATTTTTACTATTTAACAGCTCATTTAGTCATTATATAAAACAAATTTGACCATTAATGGACCATAATTAATAATTATTGAAATTTAAATATATATTTATTTAATATAGGATTTTTATAATTTGAAACAATTTAATAAAATATCATTTGTCATAAAATAGTTTTTATGTCAATTTTAATAGTATTAATTTAAGTTTAATTTAATAATATAATTAAAATTATGGAGTTAAAATCTATTAAGTTAATAAAATTTTAAAATAATATAATAATCAAAAAAATATCAGAGAAAGATAATAAAATATATTTACATTAACTTTAACATTTCTAATATCATTTATTTTTTCTATCTTTTAACTATCAATTTAATATATTGGTGTTCGATAAGAATTTTAGTTTTCTAATTCATCTAGGAAAATAAAATATAATTTATTATACTGTAAAATAATATAAATAAAAAATTATATAACTAATCATTTGTTTTATTCTCTATTTCTCAAAATATTATATATATTAAATGTAATAAAATAATCATTTATGTATTTTTCATTACATAACATATTATATGGGTCAGTTTCATGGAAACGTTTATAGAAAACTCATAAAATGAAATCCTAAATTCATAAGAGTTGAAATATGGATAGAAAATGATTTTGAAAATTTTATTAGGTCATTTTAAACATTCTATTGTCAGTATAAACACTTAGAAATCTCATGCTTACCTTATTCAATGTTATTAATTTTATTTGTTTTCAATCATAATAATTGTAAATAAATGTGTTATTATTTGTTTATAATATAACATATTATTATTGTATATATATAATACATTTTCCCAAATTGAACTCAAAAAATTGGAAGGATTTTTTTTAAAATTATTTTCGTAGATGTGACACAAATGTATGTTTTTAAGGTGAAAATTTTCAAAATTATGAAATATTTTTATGTCTTAATTTAAAATGAAAGTGATTATAGTAAACTAAATGTTATTAATTGATATAAAATTTATCTATTTTTAATATAATTAATATTCTAAATAATATTTAACTTTATAAATTAGTTACATTAAAATAAATATTTCAAGTAAATATTCATAATTTTTTACAATTTATTAAGAAAAGAATCATTTTCAAAAACTTCCAAAAATTAGGCCTAATACAATTTTTTTATTTGAAATTAAAAAATTACTTTCATTTTATATTATTAATTTTAAAAAAATATGTATAAATTAATTGAAATATATGAGTTCTGTAAACTATTAAACCGCCTTTTTTGACAAAAATATTGCTATTTAGAAAACAATTTTTTCCATCAAATTATTCCCATTTTATTTATAAAGAATATATAAATAATAGTTCTGGTAAACTATAAAAATTCATTGTTTTTATAATCATATTCATACAATTCATTCATATAGCAAGGAAATAACTATAATAATATTAATAGTTAATTTTTTTTTTCAAAACTAGTCTTGTGTGTAAGACATGATTTCAAAGGAACTAACTATTGTGTATACCAAAAAATAAACTCAGTGTTCTCTGTAATGATATATAATATTTTTGTTCAGTTTAACAACATCTATGCTTGGTTTTTCTTGAAATATATTTTTTCTTAATTATTTAATTAATCAAAATATAAATATATCATCATGTTTTGGTATGTTATATTCACTTCTGTTCTTGGTGTTTTGTATCACACCTATTTTCAAATATATTTTCTTTATTTTTATTTTTTTCAGTGTTACATTCTTAACACCTCAGATTTAATCTTCCCTATAATTAAAACATGATATATGTAATCTTGGGTTTGATATTTGGAAATTATTTTGTTTAAAAACCATCATTATAAAATGGATAATAAAATATTCTTTTTATAAGAGAGAAAATGAAGTAAAAAAATTAATGTAGAATAATCACATGACTAGGTTTCCAGATATGGATACAAGGTTGGAAAATTGAATTATGGACATGGAAGTGAAAAATAACTCTAAAATACCGAGGGGATCATTGGAGAACATGTTTAGGAAATTGCCTATAACTATAAAACTATAAACCGAAGGTGAGAAAGTTTTCATTGGTATCACCATAAATGTTGATAATTGGAAAAAATTATACTTCAAAACCCTTTTCTATGAGTTGAGTAATTATTTCATAATCTCATATTATACTGAAATATACATATTTTATATCTTCATATTTCATAAGAACAATTGTATGCTTTAGTTGTGCCTTGATATATTTATACTTCATCTCTTATCACATATATTTTCATATCAGGTAGTGTTACATTAATACCTAAAATTAGATAAAAATACTAAATTAAATAATTTCATAACTTTTTATCCATAATTTTAATAAAAAATTTATGACAAAATATTATTCTCTATAGAAAAAATAACATGGCTCTTAATAACCCCATATGAAACATGTGAATATCTTCATCTTGTATTCTCCTAAAATATATTATTAACATGAATTACAATATTTTTTTGAAATAAATGCTTTAATCTTTATTAATTATGTAAATAATAAGTTATTTGACATATTCATTAAATCAGAAACTATTATAGACTCCACAAATGAATAGATGTACTACTTTTTCAATAAATAATAAATGTCTTCCATGGTAGTCATTAATATCTATTATATGAATATTAATCATCTCTACTACCAATTATCAATATTTGAACATCTATAACATATTAAATTCTCCAATCATGTATTTTACAAGAAGAGAAACTTTTGAAGGAATCACTTTTCCTTATAACACTCAATTCATGCTTTCAAATTCATTAAAAATAGTATTGTGGTACAATCATTATATAATCGATAATTCTTATAAGTAGTAAATCAATAATAAAATACTGAAATAAAATAATTATTGATGAAAAAACAATTATATTAATCATTTATCTTCATATGTGGTTGTAACATATGTTTGCAGATGATATATTAGACTTTATTGAGGTCAATTCATCTGACACTTTAGAAATTTATTCTTACAATGTCTTATATCCTTATTTTTAAAGAACTATACATTGGAAAAAAATATTATCATTTAAATAACAAGCATGGTGTCATTTACCTTGTAGAAAAATCCCATTCATTTCAATCATGTACCATGGTGATTCATTCCATCATTATTACATGGGGGAAAATACTTTTTCTCTTATTTAAATTATCTACCTTTTTCCCATCCATCGCCTTATTCTTATAAATACCTCTAAAACCATACTACTTCGAAAATTATTTCTCTATATTTTTATCATATGATATTATATCTTCATATGATGATAATTTTTGGGATACAAGTTTTCTTTTGTTATATTTATTTAAAACCATCAAATGAATTAAAATAATAAAAATTTGAATTATGTCCCATTATGTGGTTCCCATTTCATAAGTTAGGAAAATTTTATAATCAATTAAAAACAATAGATTAGATCATATCATTATTAAAGATAACTTACAATCCAAAATCATTATATAAATTGTAAATTTTTCTCATAGCTAGTCTCTTAGTCATAAATTAGGTTTTATTGCTTATACCTCATTTTCAAATAGTTTATAATGATTTTTATTGAAAATTTTAATAATAATATGAATATCCTCTGGTGTGTTATACCAGGTGTTCATTAATGACCATTTTTTTGTACCATGTTATGCTCGAGTCAATCATAAAGTGAGCTTTCTAGAGTTATTACAACTAGATACACCTGTACTAGAATCATGCCCACTTGAAGTATCCAGATGTAGATATATTGATAGTAATACCAAAAAATATCTACATTAACAAAAAATAATGGTGTAACTATAAACTAATCCTCAAATTATATCAAATTTTTATGTTCCATAATCATTGATTTCATAAATCTAGTTTCCAAGGTTTCTTCTAAACATAATGTGTTTCCATTATTAACAACAACAGCCCTAGTATCCTGGAGCTAGTTTCTTACATTATTAAAATGTCATAAAAAATGATTAAAATATCAGAGGATAGAATAGATTAATAGTTTTGGAAATAAATATTACAAACATTTTACCCATATTATATTATGAAAGGAACATAATTTAGAACAAATATAATATTTTAGTATCCCGAAATCATTTTCCAAAAATTCACCATCATATCTTGGGGAAAAAAATAAATAATTGTGAGATGAAATTATTAGTAATGATAAAGTAAAATAGAATATATTATTAAGAAGTAATCCTAATAATTATTTTAAGTTACATAACTGACCTCACAATCCATATAAAATTATTTATTTGGAAAAATTAATATATGAAGGTAAATAAAAAATACAAGAAATTAAATAAATAAAATTATAACAAAATTCCTGTATAAATAATTGAGTAGTAAAAATATAATGAATAATAAAAATGATAGAAGAATATTAAATGATGAAAATTCATAAATATTGGATTCCATGTTTTTTGGTGACATCAAACCATAACAATCATGACCATTCAAAACACAATTTAAAACATTCTTGGTCAAAACACATCTGATTAAGCAAACAGATTCATCTTAGGAGAATAATGATGGATATTGGGTATTACATTAAATAGTATCAAAATCATTTTATACTTGTAAAAAACATTCCTTTTATATCAAATAATCAATTTAATTCATATAAAATGTTCTCTGTCAAATATATGTACTGATTATAGGTTGTGAATTTATTAATATTTCCCCAATTAATCAATCAGATTTTATGTAAAAACCATATATAAAAAATGTAATATATTTTGAGAAATAATAATATACATTAATTAATAATTTGGATATTAAATAAAAAATTAATGTCAAATAAAAATTTATTATAACAATATGACAATTTTAGGGGAATCATAACAATTACAAAAGTTAGTGAGATTTGACAACAAGTTTTACAATATAGAAATTTTTTAGTCAAATACCCTTAGGTAAGATTATTCTAATTTTAAATAAAAATAAAATGATAGAAAAATTATTTAAGTTTTCAAATTTTATAGGGGATGAATATAAATTACATCAATTTAATTCTTTCTAACAATAAATAAGTCTTGATGTATTGTTTTACGAGATGAAGGCCATTACCACACACTTCATTTTGGATTAATACGATTAATCCCTATCTATAGTGGTTTTAAAATGGTACTTAAATTATAATAGAAAGATATTAATACATATACTATTATATTTGATCCTTTATTAATTCATATTACTCATTCATTAACATTTTTACATTATTTTAATTGTCTTGAGTGTTAATTTCCTTGTTTAATAATGTGTGCTTTGATATGTATTTTGGTCCTTTCACTTTTACCATGATATCACAGAATAAAGTATTACTAATATAAATGAAATATCATATATATTCACTGTATTTATATTTTTAGTAATCCATAACTTTTGTGATACCAAATGAAATACACTATTTATGGAGACAATAGTTTGTATGTATGCATGAACATTGGATCTATATTCTAATTGTATAGAAAAAATGAAAATAATATATAATTATATTTTTGATATAATATCAGTTTTATGTCATATTTATCACATATTCTTTTTAAAAACATCCTTAATATTTTCCATGTAAATTGTGAATTAGTCACTTTGTTATGGGGGGTGGTTGTCCGCCGTACCAACGAGTGACGTTATTGTATTCCCACAAAAGAGAAATCATGAATCTATGTGTGATATGATATTTCCAGAATATTGATAATATCTTATGTATCATATATAACATATATAAATAGTATTCTCATTATTATTAACAACCTTTATAGGAGGTAGTAGAAAAATGAATGACATCTGGTCATGAGGTATTAGTCCATCAAGCACAAAAAAGATTATTTCATAACCCTTTTGATAGAAGTGTTTTGGTTTCATGGTAATAAACATAAAATTAAAAAAAAATCCTTGAATTTAAGATATTACTTTTTATATTACCATTTAATAATTATAATTGGAGGAGTTTTAGATTGAAAAATATATAGATTCTTTTGGATGAACATTACATCTTCGGGTTTTTATGTCATTTGTTAATAAATCATTTTAATGATTTACTTACACATAGAATATGGATTTTTTGATTAGGAGAAAGTTTTTGTGGGGTTATTTGGTCAAATTTTGGTTGATTCAAATGGCTTTATAGGTGTAGATTTTGTGGGTGAGAGAGTCAATTCTAATAGTTGGGGAGGAGTGTCATTCTTGTAAATATTCAAAATTATCTACAATTAAGATGTCAATATTTATTTATGTGGCATGAAGATTGATAATTAATGGTTTGGATGGACTATTTGGTCTATAAAAACCTCAATCATAATATATTACTCATTTTTATACATTTTATTCCTTAAAACATATGTTTCCTTATTTTATCATTTTTTTATTTTGGTAACTACTATCGTAACCTATGTATTTTATCAATTAATACTAAAAAATAATACATAATATATAATTTTTAACCACTAATTAAAAATGTGATATCTATTTTTTTTAAAAATCAATCGGTGTCTTCGTAATTAATAATAGAGAAGCGCATATAATGTGGAAACCCATTCTTTTATCATAACTATGGTAACAAGGGTTTTTACTATTTATCATCAATATACTAATAATAAAAGATAAATGGGTCCATCAATGGACCATATTTGATATAAATTATTTATAAATAACTTAATAGAATATAATATTTTTTTATTATTTTACATCAAATTATAAAATATAATTTATTCTAAAATAGAATTACTTTTTATTTTGAAATGGTTAATTTCATCTGATTTTTTTAATTACAATAAAATTATGTAATTCAAATATGTTATCTTCATTAATGTGTAAAATGATTTAATTATCTAATAAATAATTGTGGATAATAATTGAGTCAATTATCTTCACTTTTAATATTTTTAGTTTCATATATTTTATTTTATTGTTAAATAAATAACTTCTATTTTGGAGTTTCCCAAGTAATTTAGGTAAATAATTAAATAGTAAAATGTAATAAAAAATTATTATGATTGATAGAACATTTTAATCCCTCAAAATATTGTTTGTAACTTATCCTATATACCTTTCCAAAATTACTAAAATCAGTATTGATATTAAAAGTAATAAAATTATATTTTTTGTCTTCTTCATTATATAACATATTATATGGGCCATATTAATTATAAAGTGACCCAAAACTCATAATTATATATATTAAATTCATAAAATGATATATTGTTCTATAAAATGGGTGTTGGTATAATTTTTATGTCATTTAACACTTTATATATGATATCTTATCCCAAAATAAACTCATGTTTACCTTAATCACTATAAATAATTTTAACATTTTTCAAAAATAATTTTGGTAAAACATTAAGATAATGTTATTAGATATTACTAATTATAATTATTTCATATATGTAATTAATTTGTATAATATAAACTCACAGAATATTAAGAATTTAATCTAATGTTAATCTGGTAGATATGATTAGATAGGGGGTTTCAATGTGATAATGTTCCAATGTTTAAATTGTTTTATATCTAAATAATATGAAATTTTTTTCAATGAACTAAATATTATCAACTGATATAATATTTAACTACTTGTTCTTTTAAAAAAATCCCAAATATAATTCAATAGTATAAATTAATTAAATGAAAATTTATTTTTTAATTAAAATTTTGTATTTTTTACTATTCATCAAAAAAATGAAACAACCAAGAAAAATAAAAAAACCCACTACTAATTATGATATGATCATTTAAAAAAGGAATTAAATTTAAATTATAAAATTTTTAAATATTGTACAATTTAATTAAAAATTGTGCATTCCAAGATTCATCAAACAGTCTTACTAGAAAAAACAATATTTTTCAAAAATCGTATATTTTTCTTTTTAATAATTTGTATTTTCTATAATGGGTAGACAACACATAAATGAGCACAAATTATATATTTTCATAAATTATATAATCATACTCACACTCACCATTCATAAACCATGGTTATAACAATAATAAAATTAATAATATATTATTGTTTGGTAAAACCTGACTTGTGTAACACAAGATTTTAGAGGAAAATTATAATGAGTGTAACAAAAGATAAAATCAGTGTTCCATATAGATAAATATAGACAACATGTTTTTTGTTAATAAATCTAAAAACATAGTTTATTGAAATATACTCTATTGGAATTATTGAATTTATCTAAGTATAAATATGTCATAAATTCTTAAAAAGTTATATTCCCTTCTATATATAGTGTTGTGTTAAATACATGATATGAAATTAATTTCCATTATTATAATAATTTATGGTGTAACTAGTGTTCCTTTATGTGACCATGAAATTGAGAAATCACCATGAACAACCTACCATTTAGTAGGGGAGTTCCAACATGCAATAGTTTGGGATCCATTTCCTGACTGTTCAGTTATATTCTACAGAACAATAACTCGATGAGTTAGATAGGGTAAAAAATTCTGAGGAGGACTCACATCTACATATCAATCACCATTTCACAAAGTTAATTATTAATATTTATTTTTAAGAGTTGGAATGTGAAAAGGTTATCGTAAGGATGCTAGACCGAAAAAGATCTTCATGAGAGGGGAGTATCTAGGATTCATGCTGAAGAAGAAATATGGTCAAGGGTTCCTATCTTTTTTTATTGAGGAGATTTAGGTTAGTTAAAGGTAGGTCTAATCCATAATACTCTCATTTCCCTATGGGAGTAGGCTCTTATACATATTCTAATGGATCATATGTGTGCTTTCATTGGGGTGGTAGAGGTCATCAGAGGAGAGAGTGAATAATCATTCATATCAGTCAACATGCTCCAGATGTTTTACTTTATGTTCCGCTATTGAAGAAATTTCATCCAGGGTAGAATTTGTAGGGTTCTATAGTATTGTTTTACAATAGAGGATAAATAGTAGTCATTGTACAAAATTTATAATGTCCTCATCCTACAAGATATGATTTCAGTCATGGATTTGGATGTCTACTGTGTAAAATATGTAATTGAGAAGGTCATGGTTAGCATAATATTTAAGAGTTTCCAACTCTATACAGGTTATATGTCATTATATGTTTCCATCAATTGTTTTATACATGACTACATACTTTTTTATTCATTAGAAACACATTCCTTTATATAAAATTCCATTTTCCATTTTTTGAGATGTGAGGTTGAGAGGTTTCCAATTCCCATAGAATTGACTAAGTCAATTGGGGGTCCAAATTTCATGTATTTTGTATGTATAGTCTATGATCACGTGTTGGTGCAACAAAAATCTATTTTAAAAATCCAATGATTATAGATATAGCCATATGACATCACCCTTGATATGGAATGGATGTATTTAGTGAATGATATTGCATATTTATTCAAGTTGTAGGTTGTGTATTAAGGAACTAATGATGACGTAGCTATGTTTTCCCGAGGTAAAAACCCACATATTGTTCTGAGTCATGTTCCAACCTTGTCTTCCTTGTTTTAGGAGTTGATGTCTGGCTCATTAGTGGATTATAAATTAGTTTTTCTTAGGGTTCTGTAAAAGTAACATGATGTCTTCTTAGAGGTGGTTATAACATTACCACACCACCCTTCAATGGGAGATTGAGTTTAGGATAGAGCTACAACCAGACATGTAATCTATTTCAATGTCTCTATATAAGATCGAACATTATGATTTGTGAGGGATACTAATACAGCAAGATGATTTATTCAAATGATTAGTTTTTATTATGAGTTGGTCAACTTTTTGTGAACCAGTTTTTGTGGTGAACAATCCTGATGGTAGTTTACATATTTGTTTCAATTATCATTGTTTGAAACAAGTGAAATTGAAAATCTAATATCTTATTCTGCTAATTTATTATTTATTCAATCATATTAATGGAGTATTTTGGTTATCAAATAGTTATCTATGGTCATGATATCCAATGATGTGGGTGAAGGATATATATTTAGAAGAAATATTTTATGTTTGTTGATATGGGAATTATGAGTCCATTGTGATGAATTTTCATGTTATCAATGGTACATCCATGTTCAAATGGTTTATAAATGCAATTTTCATAGTGTTCATTGATAATTTCATGCTTTTTTTGATTAAAGATATTCATATTTACTCTATATTTAATGAGGAGAATAAAAAGAAACTATGTTCCATTTTGGGAGTACATAGTCATGTGAAGATATTTAGGAAGATTTTGAAGTGTCTATTTTTGGATCGAGATGTTATTTATTTATGGAATGGTGTGTCCCATCAGTTATTAGTTATATATCATTCAATGATAGAAGAGGTTTTCAATGGAATCTACTAGGAAAGTGGTTATGCTGAAAAAATTTCACAAATTTTTAGTAAATTATAAGTGGTTGGTATCTAATTTCTCTTATTTAATGAATGTTATGAATGATTAGACCAAGAAGGATCTGGTATTATTTTGGACTACCTAGTTCCAGCCATCTATTGAGTGTAGGAAGGGGATGTTGGTTAGTGCTCTAGTAATTTTTATTCTAGAAGTGGGAGTTATGTTTAAGGCTGTCTGAAATTCATCATATATTGGAATGGGATTTTTTTCTAATAAAAAGAGATAATCTATTAATATGGGACCTAGATTTTACATCCCAAAGAGTGTAACTATTCAACTAATGTTCATCAGTTGAGAGAGTTTTTATTTTTTTGATGATTTTGTTTCATTATCTCTAGAGTGTCCATTTTTTACCAACCAAAAAATCAAGAGGTATTTCATCACCTAGATTGACTTGAGCATCAGTTAGATTGTGTGGATTTAAATATTGTATTATTATGAAATTCCAATTTATTATACTACTATTTCCGACGATTTTACACTGAGGCGTGCACGCGTCCGTCACACGGGGGAGGACGCGCGGCTTGAGGCCCCGCATTACCGCTTCCCAAAGGCGGGCAACATTCATTCCTTGTTCAGGGACGTCTACTCCTTGATCGAAACAAGGATGATGAGATGTTGGTTCTTCTTTTTGTGGATTCCTCCTCGGAGCTCTTCACCTAGTCCTGGTCTCCCATATAGATTTAAGATGGGTTCGTGAAGTTCGTTCCCGGTGCCATATCTTCATGGACGCCAGTTAATTACGCTGCTTCCACTGAGACACTCCAAGGGGTCTGGTTGGGGCAGCAACTTTCGGTGAGGAGAGCGGTCACGTTGGGGTGTCGTTGGCATGCCTTGACGCAGGGGGATTGGCATGTCTGTCTTCTGTCCCTTATTATAGGGCTTCTCGAGGGTGTGGCAGCAGGAGGAATCCCACATCGAATGTGGGGAATTGTGTACCATCTGAGGCTTTCCTCATCTTCCCATGTTTAAAATGGGGTATTTCGTGAGTTTAATGTCTGGAGGAGATAGATCAGACTAATTGAAACACTGAGAGTGGATCAGATTGAAGGATCCCCTAGGAGGAACACCGATGTTGGGGCCAGCATGTGGGCGGCTTCCCGGATACTGTGGAGTGGAATGAGGTGGCATGATCCCACCGAGATGTGGTGACCAGGGTAAGGATCAGCATGGGTGATGGAATGATGGGATTGAACCTCATAGAGGATTTCTACATATCCCCATGGTGGGGAATCAATGTCCGCATAGTTCGGCGATATGGTGGGACACCTGAAGACGCGGCCCGTGAGAATAAACACATGGATTGGAGCCGGGAGGATGTAATATCTCCGGGAATGGGCATGAGCTTCCCGAGGCACGTGGGCTTGAGGGAGAGGTCAGAATGAGACGTGGGTGTGAGGTATGGGGATTACGCTCTAAGGTGTCCCATGATGGTGGGTATGGGGCTTAAACTCTGAGATGGCCCAAAATGGTGGTTGTGAACCAACGCGGAGGTGTCAAAACAACTGAGTGATGGGCTTGAGCCTCGTGGAGGCTTCCTACGTCCCATGCGTTTGCACGGATCAATATCCACGTAGTTCGGGTCATAAAGTTTAACGTCTTGCGGGATGAGGGCATACAATTTAACGTCATGTGGGATACGATCATACAGTTTAACGTCACGTGGGGTGAGGAATTTGGGGCTTACGCTCTGAGGCGGCCCAAAGTGTTGGCGAGCTGATGTGAAGAATTCAGAATGACCGGGTGGTGGGATAGAACCTCATGGAGGCTTCCTACATACCATGTGTTTCCATGGATCAAAGTACCTTTAGTTCTTTGGGATGGGGCTTACGCTCTGAGGCAGCCCAAAGGAGGATGTCGTGGTCGATGCTTACTCTAATCCCACGTGAGTCATGCTCGGTGTGAGAAACAAGAGATAGCAGGGACCAGATGATCACGTCGCAAAGGGTGCGTCCGTGAGAAGAAGAAAGGGGCTTACACGTTGAGCGTCCCAAAGAGGAAACAGGGGCTTACGCGTGGTTAGCGGCCTTTGGTGCCGAGGTATACTCCAGGATGGAGGCCTGTGGTGCAACAATGCACATTGTGATAATGGCTCCACTGGCCTTGGTAGTGGGGAAGTACGCAGGTGCATGGTTGAAACCTTCCACAGGAGAGGCTAGGGGCTTACGCTCTGCGGCATCCCTTCCCTCGTGGACAAATGCCACTACAAAAGGAGGATATCATTCCATTTGAGGAAGATTCCATTCCTGTGGAGATTAGAGGCATAAAGAATGTCCAATTTAGGGGTACACTATGTGCGAGGCACGGGGTCGGACCACAATTTAACTTCATGTGTTAAGGATGAGGTTCTTTCCAGTTTAACGTCCAGTAGCTCGGACGAGGTGGGTTCGCTCCACAACCCTAGGGCTTACATGCCCAATAACCTCTACACCTTGTGGGAGGGAAGGCATAGGCATGGTCGTAGTGAAGGGGGGCCGCAGGCCGAACCATTGAGGGGTCCACGTTAGTGTGGATACGTGAAGAAGCAATAGTCGTTAGCATGCATATGTGAAAAAAGAATAAGGCAAAGAATCAAAATGGGAAGCACCGCCCAAGGGACCTTGAGTTTACATCGTACGAGCCTGGAAGGCTATACTGGAAAACAATGCATGGCGTACATGCCCGGTATGGAAGAAATTGGGCGCCGACGCAGAGAGGCACCCAAGGGCGTCAAGGTGAGAGGTTTTGTGTTTTTCACGTAAACAGAAGGTTTGTGCACAAAATATCGGGATGACGCCCAATTGGGGAGGAAGGATAGCACGTGAATAGGGGATTGCACAAAAAAGGGCTTGGATTACGCGTGGGGGAAAAGACCAATCCCTATGTCGTGGAGAAACCTACCAGAGGGATTTCACACAATTTGGAAGGGATTGCACACAATTGGAAGACATTACGCGCAAGGTTCAACGATTGCGCGCCAAGGAAGAACCCGGAGGAGTTGGAAAATTCACTTAAGCCAGTGGGGTTGCGTGCAATAGAAAACCACGGGGAAAGGTTGTGCAAAAAGTGGAATTACCAGGAAGTCATCTTCCGCGCATGGGAGTCCAAATTGCACGCACAGGAGCTGGTCCGAATTCCTCAAACCCGAAATGGTTGAGGTCGCCTTCTATTTATAGGCATTCACCATCGCAGAATCCAGGTGATGCGTGAAATCATCTACGCCAGGACCATTCGACGTGCAAGGCTTCCCCACACAGAACCGGGCACGCAAATTTGTGCACCATGCCGGTTATTTTTAATCAATCCTGGGAGTCCTTCGCATGAACATCATTTTTTCGCGCAAGTCCTCCTTAATTTCGCGCACCACTTCCAGTCCTCCGGACCAGGTCTCTGTGTCTGAATATGACTTTTCTCCATCCAATCGAAACATTCCCTAGGATTTATGGACTTTTTCGGTGTCTACAAATGCCCCCCCTTGGAATTGGATCATCCATAGGTCGCAGTGATCGGATTCCGAGGGAAATGCCGATGCAGTGCATCTCCTGGGCATTTTGCGTGCAAAAAATAAGACGGGGCGTGAAAAATGACGGATCAGCGCGGAATTTTTTTTCTAAGTGGCGCAGATTTCTGGCCTCGCCTATAAAAAGGGGCGCTGGGTCCCATGTTCCGTACTCAAGCTTTTCCGCACGATAGGTATAATTCTCTCATGCGCAAAATTGCTTCCGCAGCTGCGCGTAAAAACGCTTTGGCAGTGTGTAATTTTTTTCTAAATTTCGGCCGCATTTGCACGTCTACTTTGGATATTCCGCGCCTAGTGTGTTGATTGTGCACCCAACTCCTGGATTTCACGTCGAAGCTTCAGATTTTGGGCAACTCTCCTTGATTCCGTGCACTTCATCCTGATTTCGTGCAAATCCCGAAATATTCGAGATGGCTGCAAACCATGTTGATGAGGGGGAAGCCGCCGCTCATAGAGCTGAAATGGTGGAGAATGAGGCGGTTTATGGCGCCAAGGTGATCGTTTCCAATAACCTAACATTTTTCAATATGCTGACCCCGTCCCAGAAAGAGTATCCCCTATCTGACAGCCTCCCGCTCTGGAACATTGGCATCCTGGAGGAGGTTGCCCTACCGGGCTTCGAGGTGGACACACCACGGTCATGGGTGACCTGAGAGGATGAGCTTCCTTGCTACAACATCACCAACAACGGACATCCTGCCAGGGAAACCAGGCACATGGATGTATATGTCCAGAACATGAGGACCAAGACCATTACTAGGGATGAGCCTCTCGCAGAGAATTATCCGGCCCTCTACGCGAGCACGTTCCGTCAGAGCATCACAGATGACACTAAAGGCTGGCTGAAAGATTGGGACCTGTGGTCTGAGGGAAATATTACCAGTGAGTGGGCCTGGGCGTTCTGGGTTCTCTATACTTGTGACCAGTTTGGGGCAGAGCTACGTCATATTGGCTTGTTCGAGGGGATATGGACGTCACAGTTCCACTTCCACCGTCAACCTGAGCTCGGGCCGGATCTATTCACCCAGTGGCCTCCTGATACCCACACATTCCACCTTCACCATGTGGAAGTTAACATCAGCCTCGGATACGTTCACTGCATCGGAGTTATCCCACTGGAGGGCTACCAATATGACGAGTTCGTTCCTCCAAAGAACACCTGGGAAGATAGGTCACAGATCCACATACTGATATGGAAACTGTTGGAGCTTTCCAAATAGAGGATGGGGGTCAAGGACTTCTTGAAGGACATTTCCTACAAGGTCTGGTTCAGCCAGTTCCTAGAGAAGGATCTGGCAATCAAGATACCAGGACAGGGTAAACGGTGCCCAACCGCGGCTCAGAGGAGCAAGGATGGGTCGTATTTGAGGACCTTGGAGGTGGGGAAATACCAAACATGGGGCTACCACGTCATTGAGGCCCGGGACCTGAACATCCAGTACCCCGGTTTCCTCGCCAACTTCTTGAACAGGTGGCTCCTGCCAGTGCAGGACACGAGGAAGAGCATCCATCCAGCAACACTGGTGATGGCGGGCACCATGGCCACCAACAAATGGTTCAAATTGGGGGTCCCCATTCTGGACAAGGTGTATTCCATCTTGGGATACATCTCACAAGGCGGGTCACCTTGGAGGGTATGTGGCCCCTTCCAGATATTCCACGGCTGGGTGGTGGCTCATCTCGGCGGATACACATTCCCAAATGCCATCCATCCTCCGGGAAATGGACTGCGACCATCCCTGCTGAACATCATCGGGGTGGCACCGATGACGCTTAATGAGGAGGGTGTGAGGAACCGCATTGGTAACCACACCAAATTCAACTTCATAATGTTCCCCACCCTGATCGGCCTAATGGTGGACAATGGGCGATGCTCGATAGAACAGTAGGAGTATTTTCAGAGCATCCTGGGTGGGGTGCTCGTGGCTCGGATTTATGGGAAGGTGATCTGCGAGCCTTACGTGCAATCCCTACTCTCCAGGGAATTTGGGTGCCTCCAAAAATTGCCGAAGGAGTTATTCATGACTGTCTGGGAGGAGAAGAATCCATGTGTTCTGTGCCATATGTGGCTGATGTTCTCCACATTCGGCTCCGGTGATGTCATTACTCTTCTTCCCACCGGGGTCGACGCTGGACTAGAAACTGAGTATGTCGAGCATTGGACCATTGCGTACCCTGAGGGGCTTTTACGCAAGTGAGTCTTGCAGCTTGAAACTACCCACGTGGAAACCGGGCATGGGGGGAGCAGACAAGGTGTTGCTAGAAGGGGGGAACCAGGGGTGCGTCAGGGAGCGAGGCCTGCACAGGCTGGGACCTCAGCGGCAGGAACATCACACGGTGTCGCCGAGACCTTGTTTCCCAATGGGGGGTCACATGAGGCTACCAGGGAACTGCACGGGAAGCAGATAAGGTAACTGCTCGAACCTTCCCAAGATGCAATTTTCCAGGCGCTGTGGTCGGCCTGGATGACCCTGTGGCAATCACTTGGCGTTGAAGCCATCTAGCAGAAGATAATGTAGAATGGGATCCAGCTGCCAGAGGTTAGGCTCATTCGAGTTACTGGTAGAGTGAACTTCCATCGGCGGTATGATTATCTTACGGCCATGGACACATACACGTGCCAAAGGGGTCGGCGTGCGAAGCCACCTTTCCTAGTGAAAGTGATGCTCGTCCAATATCATGATCTGGAAGTGATGCCGCAAGGAGAAGGCGACATTGATGATGAATCAAAGGGGGAGTAGGAGACCAGAGAGGATGAAGTAGAATGAGAAGATGAAGGAGATGGTGAAGGATAAGGAGAACCCGAAGGTGAGGGGTTGCAGGGGGTGGCCTACCAAGGGAGTCTCCGGGAGAGTAGCGAGATTGTCGGCTCTGATCTCAACTTAACCGAGATACTCGGGGGTTGTCTCTATCCTTAATCATCTTACTTATTCTTCCATTCTCTTCTACAATTTCTAATTCATCTATATATCCCACTCAAGAGAACCAAGGTGCTGATCAGGCATCCCCAATAGTGAGAGTGGAGGAACTGGTGGGATAGGATGGGGCTCTGATGCCCATCATTGAATGGACAAGCGCAGAGGGGTCTCCTATCATGGCAGCTCTTATAGTAGCCAGAACACTGGAGGCCAATGCTCTGGGTTCCAGTAAGTCCCACGCTTCACTACTTTCACTTGTTATCAAAATAACCCAACTCATCAGGGTACGCCTTGCGTAGTGATCTCAACATTGGAGGCTCATCGGGCTGGTGAGCCCGGGCCTTCCGTGAGCGGACCAGTGGCGGACATACCACCTCGTTCAGAACATGCTCCCTGCACTGAATCGGCCCCGGAAATTGGTGAGAAGGGGGCAGTGGACATCAGAGGTGTTATCCCTGAAGCGAGGCCAGAAGCTGACGGAGGCACCATCGCTTTCGGGGTGAGAGAGGAAGGTCGCCCGGACGTCGAGGATCCTATTACACATGAAGACATCCCTGAGGCAGATCATGTTATCGACCTGCTAGTAGCCTCTCATGTGTATCAGCCCACAGATCCCGATGAGGTAGATGACTCGGACTCAGAAGCGTCCGAGGAGAGCCTGATGACATGGTGCAAAGGGTGGAAGTGTATCCGGCGCTTTCTATGGAAGCCTCAGTCGGATTGGCTGAGGCGGATGGGGTCACTTCAGACCTGGCTGCGCTTCCTGTGCGCCAGAGGGGATGATGCTCAAAGACTTCATCTGAAGGTCAATGATTACATGGTCGAGAATATACGCAAGAGCAGCCGGCACACCGACGTTGCCCAGTGTCAGGAATGATCGGCAAGCATCTGAGCATTTCAGTGGGCGAAGCGGGTGGTCCGGAGCCTCTAAGGGCAGGCGGTAGAGATGGAGGCCATCATTGCAACCTGCTCTGAGCTCGTGGAACAACTATCGACCCAACTAGCTGACGCCCAATAACAACTGATGGAGGCGAGTCACCTGATGACTGTACTTGAAACCGAGCAGGAGCAAGCACAAGCTAGGTTGGCGAGCTGCGCTCTGTGGATGCTGATGAAGAGAGGGTCTTCAAGGAGCGAGAAGGAGTCCCAGAGGATACCAAACAAAGGGTAGCAGCATTGGAAAGATCATTCCAGCATGCTGATCCATGAGGGCTCTTTTTTGGCCATCTCATGAACTTTTTCATCCACTGCTTAACATTTTGAACCGATGTATGGCCAATATATTTATATGTACCTTTGTTTTAATATGCTCACCATAATTCCGAAATGAATAACAACTCACCCCTAAGCTCCTGTGGGTCGCACCCAATGAGAGGAATAAAGGGTTCTCATGTTATCATTTCATCCAAATGTGGGGTTTTAACTAGGCTTCAAGCATCCAACATCGGGCCTGGATCTCTGAGGAGGAGAGGGAGGTCTAGCCGATTGGGGGACCCACAAACCGATCAATGTATCATCTCCTCAACGTGACCTAACACATGAGCGGGGCAATGCCGGGGGCATTGAAATCTATCCGAACATAGAGATATAAAATAGGTGAATTACGTTACTCGAATTCTGAACACTATGAAGGTGGCGTGGTGATGGAGGATAACTGCTGACCGTAGCGAAAATGTAGCATCCATGTCACGTTGGCATGAAATGGGGACAATAATTGATGGATGACTGTTGACCATGTTCAAAACACGGGGCCTAACTCAAATATTGATGATCAGTCTTCTGGAACGGTGGACCAGGACAATAGGTGGACCGTAGGTCAATCATCCATATTTCTACAATAGGTGGACCAAAGGTCTATCATAAATATTTTCTCAGTAGGCAGACCAAAGTCTATCATCCATACTGTTAGGGGTTCCCATCAAACGTGACCAGTTCTCCGGGACATTGGACCAGGACAGGAGGCGGACCGTAGGTCAATCATCCATATTGCTACAATAGGCGAACCAAAGGTCTATCATCCATATTTTTGCAGCAGGCAGACCAAAGTCTATCATCCATATTGTTAGGGGGTCCCATCAAACATGAAAGAGGATGAGGATCTGAATAAAGGGCCACACAAATCGTGGAAAGTGGAGTGGTGGTTTGTTCAAATAGGGTCCAACACTCCCAAAATTGTGCCACTGTGGAAGAGGCGCATTAGGAGGATGTACCAGCCTGGTCACAGATCGTCACAATTTTAAGACAGGACCTCTCTAGAGATAGAACTATCACTTCCCACCACCACTATGGGGCATCTCAAACTAATTCGAGGTAGATGTCATGATTACACCATTCCCCGAGAAGTCAGGCCGAGAGGCCGACAGTAAGGAGGGACGGGATTTGGTAATCCCTGGGGCTGGACCAAAGAAGAAATGTCCAGGCGTTCCTATGTATCTCATAAGGATGAGAATCCAGCCACACATAGTTCTTGAAGAACAGTTTAACTTCATGTAGGATGATAAGACAAGAAGGCTAATTCTTAGAATAGGGTGTGTGGGGTGCGACTGTTTCAAACCCGACGTGAGTGAGGACATAATCCCGCACTACGCCATGCAGTCCCATAGTTGGGGTCCCGAAAGCGGGGCTGAAAAGACGAACTAGCTATACTCTAGTCGAACCCAAAGACAAGAGGTCTGGGCATTCCTACATATCCCTTTAGGATGGGAATCAATCCAGACATAGTTCATAGGAGATCTTAGTTTATGGTCTTAGAACTCGGACCAACGGGGCCCAAATATAGGGCAAAATTCCTCTTAGGGTCATGTAGGACCGCGTAAGGATCTTAGTTTTAGGTCTTTGAACTCGGACCCAAGGATAAGGGGAATGGGAGACACACGGTAAAGCGGTTGCGAAACCCAACGTGAATAAGGGTGAGGCCCTGCTTACTATGTACTCCTGGGGACATGTTTAGGCTGAGGGACCGAACACAAAAAGTTATGTTGGGCCCATGGGGATGTTCCCAGGCGCTCCTATGTATCTCATAAGGATGATAATCAAGCCATACGTAGTTCTTGAGAGGTAGCATGGCGCGATATGGCACATGCACAAAGGAAGAAGGAGACGTGAGGGTCTATCCCTCACAGAAAAAGAAGAGGCATTTTGATATATCTTGTTTGTCCTTGAAGGTGAATGGTTTTTCTTTTGTGGGGCGACCGACCTAGGTTAGAAATTCCTGGCATCTCCACAATAATCAAGCCATAACAGGCATTGACAAATGGTATGGAAATTTACCTATACCTTACGTGATGTCCCCCATGGTGAGGTCATCACAATGCAGTTCCATTTTTTGTCGTTCGGCTAGGACGATATCATCACAGTTTATGGTCATGTGGTAGGACCAAACAACACAGTTTACGGTCTTATGGTTTGGACCTGGGGAATATGCCTGATGCGATGAGGCATACCCGATGTGAATGAGGACATAATCCCATGCCATTACTATGTGCGACTCCTAGAGATGAACCTCGGGCCAATGGGCCGAAGAGGGTTCAACAATCAGGGGGCAGGAGATGCTATCTCCCAGCTAAGCTTGGCCTGAAATGCAATGTTTTGGAAACTCCTCATTTCCCATGGGAATGAGGGTCAAGATGCACGCAATCCTTAGAGACAAAACCCAAGCACATAATCTAGCTCTAATATCACGGGAGCCCCGAGAGACACCGCTACGCAGCATGGTCCGTATGACGTGTGGGGGTGCAATATGTTTTAGTGCAAGGAGTGTCGAGATTCCACCTTTTCATGGTGGGGCATAACGTAATGTGAATCATGCAACCAACATTCAGGGCCCGAAGGAACCGGCGTGACAACTGAGGATTACTACTGACCATGTTTGCAACACATCATCCTATCACATTAGCTTAAAGATAGGGGAAAACAAAGGATTATGAACCATTGAACCAATTTTAAATGCGGGATTTGTATCAATTTGTTTCGCGGATCCCACATGGGTATTGTCCCGTGATGGTAGGAGATCCCTTAGGCGTTGTATCCAAGTTGTTTATATGTGGGTCCCTCCGGGTGTGAGAGATAACGGGGGCTCGGATGAAAGTGAGCATGAAGCTTGGCAAGTGGATGAAAACTTGCCTAAGTAAAATCTGACACCCCATGTCCTAGACCAGAGTACTCTGAACACATTAACAGACCATTGGAATGGGTTGAAGGGCTTGGTTTGAGAGTGGCCAAAAGATGGCGGATTCCCGGGAGGAGGGGGGCATGGTGCCAAAGACCCTGTATCAAACCTATACATCGCCCCTGTGGGGATGGATAGGCCAAAAGAACGAGGAGACCAGGAGATCATGGGATCTCTCAAGAAATGGGGCTGGACCTGAAATCTAAGTGTTCAGGCGGTCCTACATATCCCATAAGGATGGGAATCAATCTGCACGTAGTTCTTGAATCACAGTTTAACATCACGTAGGATGATAAGATGTATTTATTCCAGGGAGTGTGCATGGAGCGGCGGGTAACCCGTCGTAAAAATGACATAATCTCGCACAACATGCTCTGGGAGAAGGCTAGGGCAGAGAGGACCGAGAAGGCCAAGGGGCCTGAGGTTGGGCCTCGGTCAGGGATGCCTAACCAGCCTGCAGTTTAAGGTATTTTATTGAGGATGGGCATGCATTTTAAGGACATGCTAGACCGTAAGGATCTTATTTTAAGGTCCTAGAACTCAGACCAAAGTGACCCAAGCATGGGGCCAAGTATTGTTTAAGGTCGTGCTAGACCACAATCTAGTTTAAGGTCATGGGGGACCATGGTTTCAGTTTAGGGTCATGCTGGACCAGGTGCAATTTAGGGTCATGCGGGACCATGGAAGGATTGTAGTTTTAGGTCTTAGAACTCAGACCCTAGGATTCAGGAAAAATACTGTTTGAGGAACCTGGAGTTGGTGGGAGGAGTGACATGCTCACCATCCATAGTCACTAGGGAATACGTGCCATTGGGATAGACCATATGGAAAATGAAAGCCCCCCCCCCCATTTGGGCTCCAACTTGGGTGGTTTCCTGCCGGGAATCATTGACGCTCTGAGAGCTAGTACCAGGTCACCTTGTTGGAAAGAGCGAAGACGGACCTTCTTGTTGAAAGCTAGAGCCATCCTGCACTGATTCCTTTCCAGATTATGTAAAGCGCAAAGCCTATTCTCGTCCAACGCTTCCAATTCAGCTAGAAGGATTTCGGAAAATCTATCTGGAGCTTGTTGGTCGTAGACCGCCATGTGTAATGAGGGAAACTGAATCTTGATGGGCAGGAAGGCCTCAGCTCCATACACTAGGGAATATAGATTCAGCTGGGAGGAATATAGATTCATCATTCGATAAGCCCATAGAGCGTTGGGGAGCTTGTTCGGCAAATTTTCTTGTTCAGACCTGCCATTTTTTGCAGAATGTTAGAGATGGTTTTGTTAAACGGCTCGATCTGTCCATTCTCCTGCGCATGATAGCGGATGGTGTGGTTTGAGTGAATGTTGTACGTGGCGTACAATTTCTTCAGTTCGACTGCTCGGAAGTTGTTTCCTTTATCCGTGAGGATATCGTGAGGGACTCCAAATTGATATATGATATTGGATCTCACCATGTCAACGATAGAACGAGCTTTGACTTCCTTGAGCGGAATTACCTCTGCCCACTTGGAAAAGAAATCCATAGAAGTCAAAATGAACCGGCAATGGCGGGCCGTCGTCAGAAGGTAACGTCCTACGACATCCAACCCCCCAGACTACAAATGGCCAAGAATACTTGGTAGTAGGGAGAGGCTGTAGTGGCTGATTCACAAAGTTAGCGTGAAATTGGCACGCATGACACCTTTTGGAAAACTATATGCAGTCGTAGATCATGGAGGGCCAGAAGTACCCCAGCCTCTGAATCTGGTGGGACAACTTCGACCTGGCCTGGTGGGCGCCACAGGAACCAGAATGAACTTATTGCATGACCTGTGGGATCTCGACTACTTGAAGTCAACGGAGGAGAACACCATCAAATCCGCGCCTATAAAGGACCTACTCAAGGTTGGGACCGCTTTGAAGGTAAAACTACAGTGCACGACGTCTAGTTCACTCGCGCTCAGCTCGGTCTGACTGAAGATTACTGTGTTCGAGGTATTCAACCAAGGGCATCCTCTAGTCAGGAACTGTCTCGATTACCGCATCTAAAGTCCCCAGGGATCCTGACGTAGGGGCACCAGCGGTGAGATGGTTAACCCGCGGGCCACGATCATCCTCTAGAATAACAGGAGAAATGACTCTCCGGTGTGCCACGTGGATAATTAGGATGTCCTGTTCGGGCTCCGCAAGTGATGTGGCTAGGCTGACCAAAGCATCTGCTCGACTGTTCTGCGACCGGGGGATATGAACGGCCTCTGGCCGAGAGGGGAACTTAGCCATTAGACGGAGGGTTCACTCCAAAAATGGCACGAGTTCTGGATTTATGATAACATAGTCACCATTGACCTGTTTGACGACCAGATCGGAGTCCCCCTTCACATGCAGATGGGGCACGTCAATCTCGAGAGCCAATTCGAGGCTAGTAATGAGGGGATGATATTCTGCCTCATTATTGGTGCAGCCTTCTAACAATAGGAACGAATACGGTAGAACGACTTTCTCTGGGGTGATGAAGAAGACACCCATGCCCACTCCGTTGAGCCTAGGATCATTGAGCCTTCTACCGGTGGGGCTCCGGAAAGCACCATCAAAGTGCATCTGCCAGCAAGGGATAGCATGATCGACTGAGAGGATTTCCTAATCAAGAAATCCTAGATCTAGTGGCTGATCCGCGAAGGTTGTATGAGTAGCTAAGAAGTTTGCCAATGCCTGTCCTTTGATAGCCTTCTGAGGTACGAACCTGATGTCGAACTGCTGGAGGATCACTGGCCACCGTGCTAGCTGGGATGTCAACATAGGTCAGTTCAAGAGGTATTTCAACGGGTCTACCTGAGAGAACAGTTGTACCTCATGGTTATACATGTAGTGCCGCAATTTCTGTACGGGAAATATGAGCGCCAGGTAGCTCTTCTCGATGGGAGAATACCTAATTTCCGTATCGAGGAGAATGCAGCTGAGGTAGTAGAGGCTATTCTTTATTCTCTCATTGTTCTTCTGGGCGTGAAGTGCGCTGAGGGATCGTCTAGGGTAGTCACATAAAGGACCAGTGGATTTTTGAAAAAGGGTGGCATCAGGACCAGAGGTTGGAGCAGATACTGCTTGATTTTCCTCAATGGTGGTCTGACATTTTTTATCCCACTCACCGGTGGCGCCTTTCTTCATGATCTGGTAAAAAGGCTTACACTTGCTGGCCAGATTCGCAATGAATCGGCATATATAGGCTAAGTGTCCTTGGAGGCTTCTGAGCTCTTGAATATTACTCGGGGGAGGCATCTGGCTGATGGCCTTGATCTTCTTTGGGTCGATCTCGATGCCTCGGTATTTGACAATGAATCCAAGAAACTTTCCGAAGGTGACCCCGAAGGCACACTTCAATGAGTTCATCTTCAAGTTCCGAGAACGGAGGAAGTAGAACACTTTGTCAAGGTCTTTGAGATGGTCCTGGATCTCGAGAGATTTAACCACTAGGTCATTTACATAGCATTCCACTAGTGTGCCGAGGAATGGCTTGAATATGCGATGCATGGCCCACTGATAGGTGGCACCCACATTCTTCAGGTCGAAGGGAATAACCTGGTAATAGAAAGTACCTTGGGGGACCCTAAATGCAGGGATATCTTCATCCTCGGGGGCCATCCGGATCTGGTTGAACTCGGAATAACCATCCATGAAGGAGAGGGCTTGGAACCCGGTCGTGGAATCTATCAACAACTCTATCAGTGGAAGGGGAAAATCATCCTTCGGATAGTGGCGATTGAGATCACAGAAGTCGATACAGGCCCTGATTTTTCCGTTCTTCATTCTTACTAGAACAATGTTGGCTATCCACCGGGGGTACTGAACATCTTTGACAAAGTTGGATTTGATGAGCTCATCAACTTCGGCCTCAACCAGGGAACTGTGAGAGGGGCACATCTTTCTGGGAGGCTGTTTGAACCCGCAATAGTTTTCCAAAAGGCCAAGGTGGTGGATGGATACCTGAGGATCTAATCCTCGCATCTCATCATAACTCCAAGTGAACACATCATGGTTCTGTCTATGAAAGACTACGTAATGTTGCCGCTCCTCGGGGGGCATAGTGGCACTGACCAATGTGGGTCTTGGGTCCGCCTCGCTACTGAGTTTCACCTACACTAACTCATCGACCGTGGTGCAGATTCCATCCTCAAAGGTAGGGGGAGAATCTTCAATGTCCTCCTCTCCACTTGTGGAGGGATCATCCATGGGGGGAGCCGTTTCAGGGCTTCCAAGCCCTAATGGGAAGCTGGTGCCGGCTTGGGCGGTAGTGGTAGTCACGTCAGGAGGCTCAGGCACTATGGAGACCATGGAGACAAAGGCAGTTGATCCAATCCAAACTGGTCTTTAGCCTGTGGGGCCATGCATTATGACATCAAAGTAGTAGTGGCGCGTCGTCTTGAGCCATTCGATTCTGGCCCGGCGAAATAGACATGTATGATGTACCGCCGTTTCCATGTGCCTGATGTCCTGATATCGTACCTGGGTATGAGGTTTGAGAATTACCTGGGCCAGGTTGGTGTAGGAGTATGAGGTGATTTTCTACCGTTGCATGGACCCGGGAATATGACTTCCTCTGGTAATCAAAACAACAAATCCCTACCCCATGTCGGGGGTTGTGGCCTCCAAATGATGGATTGGGAAGACATAAGCGTCATCCAAACATGCCCAGGGGTCACTTGTAATAGTGGCGGGCTCGACCTCACCCGCTAGGATCTGCTTTTCCTTGGTCTTGTAATAGTCGGTGTCCAGATAACGAGCTTCAAAAGAGGCAAAAGGAGTCACATCTCCTTGGAGCACACCTACTCGACCATTAAGGGAGTATTTGAGGCATTGGTGAAATGATGAGGGGACCACTACGTGAAGATGGAGCCACGACCTACCCATCAACGCGGTTTAGGCGGTGTCCTGAGAGACAACCATGAATTCGGTGCTGGAAATTAGGCCATTGAACTAGGGATTCGAGTGAATCTTTCTGAGTGGAGTTAGCTCGGTCTTAACATACCCTTGGATCCTGAGGTCGGAGGGAGTTAGATAATCCTCAGAAAACCATAGCTTATGCAGTTACCAAGATGGGATTAGGTTAATCCCGGATCCTATTTCAATAAGACAGCGTTAGACTTCCACACCATTGAACTGGTCAAGGATGTACAGTGGGAGAATGTGCCCCTGTATGGGGGGGGGTCTTCATCTTCACCTGAGAATGAGATAACCTCCTGACATTCGGCGTTCTCAATCACCTCGGTGTGGAAGGCTTCTACAGCCGCTACCTCTGTCTCAAACTAGAGGGGGATTCTTAGGGCCTCGGAGAGTGCCTCACGCATTTTGGATGACAGGAGAAGAGCCTCAAGAATAGAGAGCCTTACTGGAATACTGGCTAGGTGCTTCAGGAAATCATACATTCGGGCCAAACACGATCTTTTGATTACAGGAGGTTGCTCTGCGATTTGAGGAATGACGAGCCCTGTTGGCTGGATCGGTGGCTGACAGGTACTAGGCAAGTCTGGATGTTTACTAGTCGAAGCCCGGAGAGCGGTTGCTGGATTAGGACCGGATGGCTAGGGTCGACTTGTGGCAGGGCAGAGCTGGTCCCTGCACGGCCGAGGTGGTTCTTCCTGATCCAGCAACACAAACGGTGGTATAGGTGAACCAGTCGACACCGAATGAAGGGGTCGCCTATGTTGAGCTCTGTTCTGGGCTTGTTGCCTGGTTTTAGTGGAATGCAGGACCTGTCTAGAGGTACCAACTGCCATGCCCCAGCGATTCACATAGCTACGACTCCACCAACATTGGCGACAGCTGGGGACATTGGGAAGCTCCACCTGGAATTCCTCCTCATCGGGAGTCAAAAATGGATTTACCAACTCCACGGTGTTAACCGAAGCGTACCCCAAATCGTCACTCGAGGAGTCATCCACTACCGGACGGAGTCTCATTGGGATCCCCATTTATGGGGGCATAAAATCACAAAGAGTGCAGGATAATGATGGTATTGGCAGGGCGCGTTCTTTCTTCTTGCACTGCCGCATGCCCTTGTGGGAAGAGGTAGGCTGGGACGACGATGCCAAGGTAGCACTCGGAGATTCTGAGAGCTCTCGCTGATTCAGGCGGGCACAGATAATGCCATGGGCGTTGGAGACCAGCTTGTGGGCCATCCAATCGTTATACTTCCGGGACCCACGGTCAGAAACCTGATGCCACTCATCCTCATTTCCACTACCACCATCTGGTCTCACAAAGACACCTACTACTTGTGCCAAGGCTGGTCCCAACTTGATATATTGTTGTCAATCTGGTCTTGGAGCCAGTACATGAACATGTAGCATTGCTGGATGGTGTGCCCCAGGGTCCGATGATAAGAGCATTAGTTGGGGGTGATCCGTGAGACGTGACTCTTCCGACTTCGGGCACTCGAACAGCCACACGATTCTCTACTCCAAGGCACTACGGAAATAACCGGGAACCTTGGCCTCGTTGAATGAGTAAGTCTGATTCCTTCTGTCTAGACAGGGGGCTCTAGGAGGCTGGTCCTGATGAGGGGTCAGAGGAGCATGATGAGGAGGCGAAGCCTGATTATCTCACCTAGGTGGTGGCACTGCGTTATGCGGAGGCGCCTGTCGATTTTGAGGTGGCCGCTGCTGGGATGGAGGATGCGCCCGTGGGGGTGGACCCCTATGGGGCTGTAGAGATGGCCTTAATAGTAGCAACTCTAGTTGCCTGGGGGCCTCTCTCTGGGCCAAAGCAGGAGGCTCGACTCTATCAGCTCTCCTTGCAGGGACTACAGGAGGTAGCAGGCATGCCTAACTAGAATATTTCTGGGCTTCTTTGAGGTGCTGATCCTTGTAAGAGAAGTCCCAGAACCCTACGAGGTAATTCTGAGTCATCAGAGAAGGAACCAACTCTGCCTTGACGTTCCCTACGCACTTTGTTAGTAATTTCTCCTGAGTTAGTGGCTTGTCAAGGGAATATGTGAGCCCCTTCCACCGGGCGATGAAGTGCGTGACTCACTCATTAAGACTTTGTTTTCACCTGAAGAGGTCTGCGATGTTCACATTCTGTGTTGTGTAACTGAACTGGTAGTGGAATATCCTGCGAAGGTCCTCCCAGCTAGTCACAGATCCGATAGGGAGCAGGCTGTACCAGACGAATGCTGGTCCTTCTAGCGTCTAAATGAAGCAATAGAGCTTGGAGGCCTCCTTCTATGCCATAATCCCTAACATAGGCCCGAACCTTGAGTTGAAGTGGGCCAGTTAATGTTTCGGGTCTCTGGTCCCATTAAAGGGGCTAAAGTGGGGTTCCCAAATCTCGGCGGGGCCATCATGTCATCCACCCACGTTGGGAATGGCTTACCGTTCAGTGGGATTACCACCTGTCGAGTTTCTGAATCCTCTAAGTGGGCAATGAGTTCTTCCATTAGATCTTCCGAATGTGGGTTCCTATCTTGACAGGGATCCCAAACCCCAAGTGCATTGCTCGTCTCTTCAATCTGGTATTCAAGCTCAGCGGCTCACGGGGCGGCTGGAGGAGCAACTCTCAGAGCAGTGGGAGGAAACCGAACGAGGACCCTCAAGTGATCATGCAGCTCATGCCGGTTCAGTGAAACATAACATTCCCTCTTGTCATGGGCTTCGGCCTCTCCCCAGTCAGCAAACACAGCATGATCGCGATTGCCCGGGAGAATCTCATCAAGGGGTAGTTGCTCCTGCCCCTACTGTCCCAGCTTAGGATTACCGTAGTCAGGCCCCGCCCTATAATGCGTTTGGCCATGATCTCATCAACCAACCTCTTCTGCTCAGTAAGATATTGGCACAGTGAGGCCTTCTCGGGATATTCCTCTGCATTCTGTACCTAGGCTGATGGGTCAAAGAGCTTGACAACCCCATTGTACTATTTACCCTTGATGATGTTTCGGCTCAGTGCTAATGCCTCGGTGGGTGTGTGGAGACCTAGGAGGCTCCTATGTTGGCGATTAATCCTCTCAGATGGTTCCAGTAGTGACTTGTCCATAGGGGTTGAGTCCCCATAGATGTGTTCCACACCGTTTCCCTCACCCGAAAGGTTAGCCATGTTGGCCGCCACTGCCCTTGGCAGCATTCCTTCAGAGCCGCCCAGTGAGTCAGGCTGTCAACGAATTGTACTGAAAAGAAGGGCAGCATAGTACCCCCATCCATGGACATGTGCGTGGGTGTGGCCTCCTCGATAACTTTGTGGAGTACTTGAAAACTCTAGATGCATTGTTTCTGGAAGGCCCTATGGTGGCCGAGTGACTCGGGGTACCAAACCGCATGGAGTGCAGCCAGGTCGACATGACGACACTACTCGCTGATATCCTAGAGATGTGCTTGACTCCCAGTATATGGCGCTAGCTGATGGCGAAGACGGGATTGAGTCACCCAGAGAGTCTGGCGGAAACATTCAAACTCTATCGGGGTGAGTGACTCTGGCATATCAAAATATGATCCTACGACCGGCCAAAACATCTCGGGGTAGCGGCGCTCTGCGAGGACAGTCCAGAAGCTCGATGACTCTGGTTCATGATCTGGCCCTTGCTTCCCCTACTCATCAACTGAGAATGGAAGGGTAACTGGTAGCGGTGCCGAGTTAGGGCGCTGGGCCGGTGGGCTGGCCGGCAGAGAATACGTCGAACATGTCGATTGGCTGCTGAATCCTAAGTCGTCCTCCAAGGGTTATAGTGTCCTGGTTGCCACGTTGCGATAGGATGGGTCGGCGAATGGGCCTCCTTTCATAGTGTCGGTGCTTGATGAGGGTGTGTCATGTCACGACTCTTCTTTCGGTCCCTAGAAAAGTTATCCCCCCTCTCTGACTAAGGTGGAATGTGATTCCGAGGAGGCCAGTGGTAACTACATGTTTGACCCCTAGGAGTATGCCCAGTCCTCGTCCTCCTGGATATACCATTAGAAGGATTTGGGGATCATACGGATCTCGAATTCGAGGAGTAAAAGGCTGACTTACGGCATCCCCACCCTTGACCTTGACTCATAGGACCTGGTGGAGGGCTCCATCGCCGAGTCTTACTCCGCCTCAGAGTCTGAGAAATAGACTGGTTTGATTTCCGTCTGGACTTCCATGACATTCCTCTTACGGCGATGACGTCTCTCCTTCCTGCATCTGGGTGGCTCCTCATTGCAAGGCTGATTTCCGTCATGGATTCCTCTAGCCGCAATAATGCTGGGTCCGAGAGGACCGGAGGCCGGGGTGCAAGGAGCACCGGGAAAGATGTCAAAAGTGACATGTGGAGGACCTACATGTGGGAGAGTGACCAGATATGCAACAGATCTATACTCGTGGCCAGTGACAGGGGAAGTGAACACATACACAGTGCAGTGGGTGATGGAAAGAGCCATACCCAGAGCGTAGCTGTCACAGGGTAGTATTTTCATTTCTAGATCTGTGGTACGGAGTGAGCCTTCACGCTAGATGGCACTACCACAAATTGGTCCACGGTGGCCATTTCCTATGCTAGTGACTGAGAGAGTCGACCTAACCTTCCTGTAGGGTGGTCGGGGCCTCGATCTGTGTCCGGCATGTAACTGCACATGCTCAGCGTATGCGGGGGTCTAACAATAGGGGTCAGCAGTGGCTCGGGCCATGGTGGTTTCTGATGTTGGTTCCCAAGGGTGGGCATTCTCTTTTGCTCGTGATCGACGCTGGCGTCGGGTCAGATGGGTTGGATCTAGTGGTGAAGACACATAGATTGCATGCTCCTCAGTCTAGGGAGTCAGGCGGTGGCATCGACGCAGCCTGGTATAGGCCCTTATCGTGAACCCCTGGAACAGGGATCTGATCGGGTGAACTGGGACATCCCCTACCTCATCGGTGTAGGGAAGGGATGTGTCAAGGCGCTCCAGGGATAGGCTCCCGAAACGGTTGAACGTTAGAGTGGGAAGCAATGGCTCCCGGTGTGGCCCTCGGGGGCGGCGATGGTGGTGAGGCACACCTGCCTCTAGATCCAAATGGGCCATGCCCCAGGTGGGGATGACCCCTTCCTCCACGTACCTATGAACCAGGTCATTGATCACTCTTTGTTGGATGATCTATGATGGGGATAGGGGTCATGAGCACCCGGAAGTCGTGGCAATTGGAGTCGAAGCAGCTATGGAAAAGGTGGGGCCACGCGGGGTGGCCGCGTCGGTACTGCCCCTACCCCTGCGCCGGTGGGAAGGTGGCGATCGAGCTCTGGATGCAGGGATCTGATTCATGGAAGTTGGGAGATGAACCCATTAGTACTAACAGGAAAAGAAATCGACAACCAATAGCCCATCGTTATTCCGTCTTCCGTGGTCGGTGAGATGAATCCATGGTGACGACGTCGCAGAACGGAGTGCTCAACGTCGTGACTACCTCAACCACTAGCGAGTTTCACGTCCCGATGCTAGGTGCCCGGACCTGGTGACATGCTAATCTTCTGACACCCCGAACACTACCATTCCCCATATTGATGAGAAGATCTTCATGTAGGGTTCACCATTATCTATTTCTGATGCTTTTACGTCGGGCCGCGCATGCATCAGTCACGCGAGGGAGGGTGCCCGACTTAAGGCCCCACATTCCTGCTTTCCAAAGGAGGGCGACATTCGTTCCATGTTCAGGGAAGTCTGCTCCTTGATCGAAACCGGGATGATGGGATGTCGGTTCTTCCTTCCGTGGATTCCTCCTTGGAGCTCGTCACCAAGTCCGCATCTCCCTCATATATTTAAGAAGGGTTCATAAAACTCGTTCTCGGCGCCATATTTTCATGGACGTCAGTTAATTACGCTGCTTTCGTCGAAAAGCTCCAAGGGGTCTTGTCGAGGCAGCAACCTTCAGTGAGGAGAACAGTCACGATGGGGTGTCGTTGGCATGCCTTGACGCTGGGGGACTGTCATTTCTGTCTTATGTTCCTTATTATAGGGATTCTCGAGGGTGCAGAAGCTCGAGGAATCCCACATCGAATGCTGGGAATTGTGTACCATATGAGGTTTTCCTCAGCTTCCCATGTTTAACACGAGGTATGACGTGAGTTTAAGGTCTAGAGGAGACGGATCGGACTGATAAAAACACTGAGAGTGGATCTGATAGAAGGACCCCCTAGGGGAACACCGATGTTGGGGACAACACATGGGCGGCTTCCCAGATATTGTGGAGTGGAATGAGGCGGCATGATCCCACCGAGATGTGGCGGCCTAGGTAAGGATTCAGATGGGTGATTGAGTGACGGGCTTGAACCTCATGGAGGATTCCTACGTATACCCATGGCAAGGAATCAATGTCCGCGTAGTTCGGTGATACGGTGGGACACTTGAAGAGGCGGCCCACGAGAATGAAGGCATGGATTAGAGTTTGGAGGAAGTAAGATCTCCGGGCTAGGGAATGAGCTTCCCGAGACACGTGGGCTCGAGGGAGAGGTCAAGATGAGATGTGGGTGTGAGGTATGGGGCTTACGCTCTGAGGTATCCCATGATGGTGGGTATGGGGCTTACGCTATAAGGTCATCCCATAACAGTGGTTGTGAACTGACGTGGAGGGGTCAGAACAACTGAGTGATGGGCTTGAGCCTCGTGGAGGCTTCCTACGTACCATGCGTTAGCACATATCAAATTCCACATTGTTCGGGGCATACATTTTAACATCATGCGGGATGAGGGCATACAGTTTAACAACATAAGGGATGGGATCATACAGTTTAACATCATGCGGGACGAGGAATTTGGGGCTTACGCTCTGAGGCATCCCAATGTGTTGGAGAGCCGACGTGAAGAAGTCGGAACAACCGGGTGGTGGGATTGAACCTCATGGAGGCCTCCTACGTACCATGCATTAGAATGGATCAAAGACCCCGTGGATCGCTTGGATGAGGATTACACTCTGAGGCAGCCCAAAAGAGGATGTCATGGTTGATGCTTACTTTAAGCCCACGTGAGTCATGCTCGGTGTGAGAAACAAAAGACAATAGGGACTAGACAATCACGTCGCAAAGGGTGCATCCGTGAGAAGAGGAAAGGGGATTACATGTTGAGCAGCCCAAAGAGGAAACATGGGCTTACACATGGTTAGCGGACCTTTGTGCCGGGGCTTACTCCAGGATGGAGGCCCGTGGTGAGACAAAGCACAGTGGGAAAGGGGCTACACTGGCCTTGGCAATGGGGATGTATGGAGGTGCATGGGTGAAACCCTCACCAAGAGAGGCTAGGGGCTTACGCTTTGAGGCAGCCCTTCCCCCGTGGATAAAAGTCACTCCAAAAGGAGTATATCATTCCATGTGAGAAATATTCCATTCCTGTGGAGACGAGAGGCGTAAAGAATGTCCAAGACGGGGGGACCATGCATGCGAGGCACGAGGTCAGACCATAGTTTAACGTCATGTGTTAAAGAAGGAGGTGCTTGGCAGTTTAATGTCTCGTAGCTCGGATGAGGTGGGTTCGCACCACACCCCTAGGGATTACATGCCCAACACCCTGTATCCCTTGTGGGAGGGAAGTCATCATCATGGCCGTAGTGAAGGGGGGCCGTAGGGATTACCATCGAGGGGTCCACGTTAGCGTGGCTATGCGAAGAAGCTATAGCCGTTAGCATGCCTATGCGAAGAAACATAAGGCAAAGAAACGCAACGGGAAACACCCCCCAAGGGACCTTGAGGTTACATCATACGAGCCTGGAAGGCCGTACGGGAAAACAACACATGGCGTGAATGCCCGGTATAGAAGAAATCGGGCACCAGCACAGAGAGGCAACCAAGGGGCATCAAGGGGAGGGGTCTTGGGTTATGCGCGCAAAGAGAAGGTTTGCGCGCAAAACACCGGGATGGCGTGTAAATGGGGCAGAAGGATAGCGCGCGAATAGGGGATTTCACGCAAAGGGCTTGGATTGCGCGCGGGGTCAATGGCCGATCCCTAAGTCACGAAGAAACATATCAGATGGATTGTGCACAATTTAGAAGGGATTGCACGCAATTGGAAGGGATTGAGTGCAATGGGAAAGGATTACGCGCAAAGGAAGAACCTGGAGGATTTGACAAGTTCACTTAAGCCAATGGGGTTGCGCGCAAAGGGGAACCCCAGGGAAAGGTTGCGCGAAAAGGGGAATTACCTGGAAGTCATCTTGCGCGCGCGGGGGTCCGAATTGGGCACACGGGAGCCGGTCCAAATTCCTCAACCCTGAAATGGTTGAGGTCGCCTTCTATTTATAGGCATTCACCATCGCAGAATCCAGGTACCGCATGAAATATTCCATGCCAGGACAAGTCGGCATGTAAGGCTTCCCTGTACGGAACCAGGCACACAAATTTTCACATCACGCCGGTTCTTTTTCATGAATCCCGGTAGTCCATCCTGTGAACATATTTTCTTCGCACAAGTCCTCCTAACTTTCGCACACCACTTCCAGGTCCTCCAGACCAGGTCTCTGAGTCCGAATATGGCTTCGCTCCGTCCATTCGAAACATCCTCTAGGAGTTACAGACTTTTTCGGCATCAACAACTACATTTATGGAAACTTTTGAACCCAATGCACCGTGATAGAATTCACATAGTAAAACTATGTGTGAATATATGGATTTTGGGATAGTGTTGGAAAAATACAAAATGATTCATCTAAATATAGGTTAATATTGAGGAAGATTTTTCATTTTATATATGATGGTATACTCATATTTTGTGTATCGTATGGATGAACCCAGATGAGGGGATTATAAGGTGTTCTTTTTGTGAGATCATGTGGCTTTTTCTTGATGATCCAGATGGTTGGAACGAGGATCAATAACATGGGGTGATGTTCCTCTGAATGAATTTTGATCCTCTGGAAGTGCATGAGATGATTCTACATTAGTTCAATAGTTCACCTATAGTTATACATAATTGTTTTTAAAATCTTCACCATGATTTTAGAGGTCAATATTTTTGGATTGGTTAATTTTTTTAGTTTCATAGTTTATTTCACGATGTTTGGTCTTCCAAATGGTGAGGATTGAGAACCATGATCTCAGTGGTTTTATACATCAATTAATTGTTCCCTAGAAGATGTGGGAGCACCTAAAAATGAAATTTATTATTGTTTTAACTATAAATTTTGTAATATATGCTCTTATATGTATGATAGTGGATGATTTAATGAAAATATATCACTTTATAATAGTTATAACGACAATCTGTATAACCCTAAATATTCTAAGAGTAACTAGTATTCAATTTCTTGTATTAAACACAATACCAAAATCATAAGGGATATTAATATCCCAATTATTTATTTTATATTTACTTATTAAAATAAATTAAATATAATTTATCACATTTAATTCACATTATTCTGATTTGGTGTGTGACATACAGAACAACAAGATTCTTAAATGGCTTGAGGTACATGCAAGACCAAGTTTTACCAAACAATAATTTATTATAAAAATATTATAATATAACATAATATGAGATAAACCATCCTTTATGAATCATATTAAGTAATTTATAAATGTATATTGTATTTACAACTAATTCATTGGTTACAAATTAATTTAAAATGAATATAAGATCCAATTTAAGTTAAAAGTTTTTTATAGATGAAAATTTTCATAGCCATAAAAAATTTATGATAATAAATTAAATTAATTAAAATGTATGATTGATATGAATGTAATATATTTCTTATTTATTTGATATAATATTTTTATATCCATCCAAAAGTGTTTAAAATAATTCTATAAGAACAAACCAAATGTTTAACATAAAATACTATATTTCTATTAGGTCAGTTTACTTTATTTTAATGGAAAACCAATTTTAAATTAAATTTTAGGGACTTTTAAAGATTAGATATATCAAAATAAATATCATATTAAATTTAAAAAAATTAGGTTATGGTTAGTTTTTTACATTTTTTTGTGAGGTTTCATTTCAAAATGAATACTGAAAATTTTGAATTCTAATTCAAAACAACCATTTCACCTCATTTATTTATAATCATATATAATATTTTAAAATGGTTTTAAAGTTTAATTGGATAATATTTTTATCTAATAACCTTATTTATTTTATTGGAATCAATTTCACATTTAATTTTACAATAAAAACAATGAAAACAATCAGACATTCTTACATTAAAAACATGGTTTGTCATCTCGTCTATGGGATTAAATGTAAATTAATTTCTATCACATCATTGATTATAAATTTGAAAAATAGATTCAATTTATGAAATAAGAATAATTTTTATATTATAATATGTTCAAATTAGGTTTTTACAAAAATTATTATTGAATGTAATAAAAATTTATTACAATGAATATGGTAAAACTAAGCTTAATAAGAGACTAAACCTTAATATTAAGTTCCCAAATGACCTAGAAATATGTAAAAGAGTAATTGGATGACCATATATAGTCCTTATAACCAATATTATCCAAATATTTAATTTATCTGATCCAATTTCAATGTGAAGAAACATGTATGGAATTTAATTGTTAAAATTATAAAAGATTGCCACTCCTCAACTATAAAAAGATTCCACTCCTCCCACTACCACAAAACTCAAAAGACACATTTTATATACAATGATATAACAAAATATATTTTTAAAATACCTATAATACTTCTAGAATCACCACCATGGTAGGGATTCAATCAAATGATTTATTTTGGTACAAACCAAAAGTTGTTGCCCGATTAAGAGGTAACAAATTTCGTTAAGATTTTCAGTTTTATTTCCATTATACACTCCCTAAACTATCATTATTCAATCATTATATAACAAAACTAGTATCTAAAATATGATATTATGTTTTTATGTCATCTTTTATAAGAAAAATTACACTAAATCCCATCTAATGTGTAACTAACATACTATTAAAGTGAACAATGAACTACCACCTCACAAATTGATGATTGTGAATTATTTCTTTTTAACCTATCTTTATGGTAATAATGATGTAAAATAATTGTATACATGTTATATTTGATATTTGTTATATATTTTTTCACATTTAATTATTTTATAATTCATACTCTTACCAATTCCATTTCAGGTAAATATGATAACACCATTTGTGGAAATGTGAACTACCGCCCCCTCAAAGCGATGAATTCATTCACAGTAAACATGGAAAATATAAATGATGGTTATAATAAAAGACATGTCAAATAATATACCTCTATATGATATTGAGTACATCATTTCCGTTCTATATGTATAATATATTTTATTTTCATTATTACCCTTTCATACACATAAAAATTGATAATGTTATATGTGGATGTGTGGACTATCACCTCATTGACATGACGTGATTCCATTATCATTAAAATAACTCTATATATAATTAAATAAGATTAAACAATATGGAAATTTAAATATAATGATCATTCTAGAAATATATAATGCTACTAACCTACTTTCGATAATAATTATTGGAAAATTGAATTGTTACTCATGTATATGTATGACCTACCATCTCTATTATTGTAACATTTATTCATTTCTCATAAACAAAATTAATTTTTTTTATTTATAAGTGTAATTTTTGTATAAATTTAATTATTATTATTATTATTATTATGGGGATGTTATATAATTGCCCATTTGACCATAGTTGACCTGTAAAAATTGTTTTTGAGACATAAACCTAATTCGGTCAAAACAACAGACGTAAACAAAATTTATTATGTAGTCATATAAACCATTGTAAAAAGTGAAATAAATATCATGAGAAACCTAAAAGGGTTTAAAAAATTATATAATTAACATATTTTTATTAAAAAGTAATTAAATTGACGTTCAACCGAACAGAAATACAAGGTAAGATATTTCTCCTCAATTTAGATTTTATTGAGACTAATTTGATGTTATTAAACTATTTCATTGTTAGGTGTATGTACTACCCTTTTACATTTAATATAATGAGCCAAATTTTTCTCATGATATTATAATTTTAATATATTTATATTCCTTCATTGATATTATGATTGATATGTTTCAATATTACATGGGACCCTTTGGATGGTTTTAAGATTATTCTCCCTAAGAATGATTTTAAGGATTATCATTACAATCTCAACTCATTTTGTGATTGTGAACATTCCATTATAAAATTAACACTATTATTATAAACCTAATTTCTTATATTTGGTTCAAATACATATAAATTATCATATAAATTCATTATCTATTCATTTTTCATATAAGGGGATTTGTCTAAAAAGTTACAAGTGGAAAACAATTTCATAACCCAATTTATTTTAATTGGGTTAAATTTATTCCTCTTTGTTCTTAATATTATATTATTATGGGTAAAATGACTATGAATTCTTATTTATATTTTTCCTCTTCTATATGTTGATTTAAAGTTGATACACATAATCAAATCATTGATTGATTATCAGTCCAACATTATAATTATTTCAAGGATTTACAATATAGTATGATTTTTTGCAATTGTTTTCATTTCAATTTACTTAAAAAGAAACTATTTGATCCTTATATAATAATACCATTAAATTATTTATCCTCGCATTTTTCAAGACATTATTAAGTAACATTTCCTTTTTTCTATTCTTTGGAAAATAATATGTTTTATAAAATATTTTTATGAAAACACAACATCATTACTCACTTTATTTGAAGGACCTGTTATCTTCTAAAAATATCTTTTATATATAGTTTTCAAGCATTTTTATAACATTTTAAAAAAAAATTAGAAAATAAATTGTTACGATTTTTTACCAATGTTTTCAATATAATCTTCTTATCGTTTTAAAAGAAGGAATGTTTCTAACCCTTTTTACCTTGTAAAAGGATTTATTATTTGTTAAGTAATACCACAAACATATATATGTCAACATCATTTTCATTAATTATTCCTCTTAATGTTTAAATATAATATTTTAAATATAATTTTTTTAAAGGGGATTTTAAAAGTAAAAAAAATTCAAATGATTTTTCAAAATAAAAGTATATATATTTTAATATTTTCATACAATTATTCATTTATTTCATCAACAAATAAAACTCTATATTTACACCACATGGGATATGTTGTATTGATAACATCCTAATCCTTCATTCAGATGGTTTTTGATTGATTTTATTATGGATATTATTTATATTCACATTCATGAATAATTTTTGAAGTCCCCTTGAAATATTAAATTTACTATAATCATTGAATATCCTCTAATTAGCTATATAATTTAAAATGGATTTTTCTATTTCTTATATATTCTTACTTTTATATATGATGGAATCATTGATAAATATTATATTATTTGGGGAAATATTCATAATTCTGTATTATTTATTAAATATAGATATTTGATATGGAATATTATTTACATTGAATATTCAATATTAGAAATGATTGGGACTAGAAACGATGAGTGGATCCTGGACATTATATATCTATGAGGATTTTTCTTGTTCTTCTAAGACAAATAAGATGAAAAAATTAAATGGGTTTCTATCTATTGTTTTAAACCATCTTTGGAATGGTCTTGTGGGTATATGTTTTTATGTTCCTCCGACATGAAATATATTAATAAAGCATCAATCTCAATTATTTTTAGTAACTATTCATTCACAATATTTCATATTGACATATCTAAGGTTAAATTTCAATTTCGGTTCATTAATTATATGGAATGTTTTCTATTTTTATTAATTTTCCTTTTTATTTTTCTTTAACTAGTTATTAGGATGGCATGTGTTTCCATTTATTACCTTGGAATATTTTATATCTGCTTACTTTACAATTTTTTCGTTATATGTTAAGCGATTTTAGTTATTTACCATTCCATAATTTTTAAGCTCCTTGATTCATTATTTATTCTATTATACATTACCATTACGGAGCATTTGATCTCACCCATATGATTTTCCTTTTCCATTTAAGCCAAGAGATTTATCATGAAATATATGAAAGGACACATGAGATGGATTAATTTTTTCATCCTTAATGTTAATTATTTAGTTAGAAAAAAATTATTTTGTAATTAGTTTATTAATTCAACAATCATTTATTTAACTAGTTTATTAGGGCAATTAAGCTCTTGGCCCTTCGGGGTTTGATTTCGTGAAATCATTCCAATATAATTGATAGCACACAGTGGTCCCAAGATTTCTAGGTTTGGATCCCTACTATTGGTATCAAAGGAACATTATTATAATACATAGGAATACTATATATGAAACCATTGATTATATAATATATCCCTATGCTATAATTTTTGTATATGTATATAAGAACATCATAATGTTTCGGTTAGATAAGAATTATGAGTTTTTTTGTAGAAATAAATCTATATATGCATACTATAAGTGCCGATTGTTCTGGAATAAATGTATATAAAAGTTATAACTCTATTAATGTAAGATAGGCTTAACACTACAAAACCAGGGATGTGATAATAGGCCTTACTGCACACCTTATTTGATAATCCTAGGTGATATTCTTAAGAACATTTTCATTTTCTTTATAAACAACCATGATGGATTTTGACAATGGATAACCCTGGTTAAACATAGTGTGTTTTAGATTTGGGATAAGGTGTAATGATTTATAAATTATATATCTGATATTATGGATAATCCTTATACTTAATATAGACATATGTGGAATTCCATTGACGGTGTATTTATGTAATAGGGTAGAATTGAAAACCATTGATAAAAGGCTATTTTTTGGTTAAACATATTTCAAGGATTCCCATGACATTTATTTTTAAAATTATGTTAATTTCATTTCAAAAAATGACATTCTATAATCCCGGTGAAAAAGAAACCGAACATATAAGGTCACTGGACAAGAACCCATGACTGAATGACAATGACTATTTTATACTGACCACTGACATATAAAATGTCTCGGTTAAAATTCCACTGTTTTTAGTTGACCAATTTGATAAATAAATATTTTCAAAGAACATGTAATCTTTCTTTATAAGATTAGATATAAATTTATTAACCATATTACCAATGGATAAAATTTATAGAAAATAGTAAGACCTTTCACTCTTAAATGGTCCTTATGATTTTTTAAAATAATAGTATAGTTTTTTTTTGAATGGAAGATATTTTTTTTATATCCATTTCCTAAAGTAAGGGATAAATTACAATTTAAAAAAATAAAAAACAAAATAAAAAATTTTTTATATTAAATTGAAACCTATAAATTTAGCATGTTATATGGAATTCATAATAAGTAGAATAATTTCCCATTATTAGGAAAAATACATAGGAATAAAATCATGTCCTAATACCTTAATTTTTGTTGAATTTATTACTTCAAAATCATTATATATTTATGGATTTGATCCCCTAAACATTCTATTTAACATTCACTTGTTTGTGACTAATGAACTTGGTAAATCCCTATTAATATTTATTCATTTACAACAAGTCTATATATCTACTTTCCAATAATGTTATCTTACATAGAGACCTAGTTATATGTTAGTCCACGATAAATTTTTAATTCTCATTCCATTATCTCTGGATCATGTTTTACAAATAGATATCATGATATGGTATTTTAGATGAGGAAAATTCCAAACAATCCGCCCAAATTTTGATTTTAAATTTTGAGGACATAATTTATTTAAGTTGTAAAGAATGTTATATCCTTAAATTTATATAAGAGTAACTTGTATTCGATAACGGGTATGAGAAAGGTCACCTAGAATGTATGGGTATATAATATCCTGAGTATTTGTTATATTTTTACTAATTTTAATAAATACAATAAAATATATAGCTTGTAATGCACATGAAATTGAGACTTCATATGACATATGCAATAATGAATTATTTCAATGGCATGTGTTATATGCAAGACTGAGTTTTACCTAACAATAAAGTTTTATAACAATATTATTATTTTATTTATATTATTGTAAACTATATGTTTTAAATATTACTATGTAACTTATTAAATTATATGGTCTACAAAAATAATTCATTATTTTAAAATTAATTATTAATTAATATATGATCCATTTGAATATAAAAATGAAGATTTTTATAGTATACTATTTTTATGGTCACAATGTTGTTTTGTAATAGTAAATTAAACTAATTAAAATTACAGAGTGATTTTAATGTATAATATTTATTATATATTCAATATAATATTATTTATATTTATCTAATTTATTTGAAATAAATAATATAAAAAAACTCAATTTTACAGTGAAAATACTACATTTTTCTTATGGTTTTTTTACAACCGTTTAATGGAGAACCTATTCTAAAATATATTTTTTGAAAATTTATTGATTATATATATCAAAATGAAATTTAATTTTCAAAGGAAAACAAAAAAATATGGTTAGGATGAATTATGTAAATTTATTGTGAAGTATTATTTTTTAACAAATACTGAAAAATACTGAATTTTAATTCCGAAAAACATTTTTATATAATTTATTTATAAGGATAAATAATATTTTAAACAAGTTTTAATGTTTAAATAGAATTTTTTTTACCAATTTACATAATCTATCAAATTTTAAACTATTTTAAATTTAAAATTGACTATAAAACATAGATAAATTTCGAACATCTTTACTTTAAAACCCCGCATTGTGGACCCATCTACAAGATTAAAATAATATTAATTGCATACAAATATATTTTTGTAATTTGGAGGAATGGATACAATATTTTAAATAATAATAATTTCTTATTTCAAAGTTTTTTAATATTGTTTTTCACAAAAATTATTAATAAAATTAATTAAAATCAATTACTACGAGTAAGGTAAAATTAATCTTAACAAGAGAAAAAACATTAATCATAATAGACGAAATGTCCTATAAAAATTTCCGAGAGCCATTGTATTGACAAATATCTACCCCATCCTTAAATTTCTCAAAATATGACCATTATGGTAGCCACATTAAATGTTTAAAACATGTATGTAATTCCTTTTTAAAAAATTACATGAGTGTCACTCCTCTACCATAATAAAAAGGCCTCATATCCTTGCACATCTTCAAACATATCAAAACACATTGGTTCTTCCGTGAAGCACCAAAATATCTCCTTGACATAAATAATCTTATCCTTGAAGCATTATCTTGGGAATTATGATTATCATTGAAGCGTTCTGTTATAAAGAAAAATGAGTTACCCAATTAAGAGTTAACATATTTCCTTAAGCTATTTATATTTCATTCAATTATCCACTCTAATAACTATACTTATTTAATTATTATATAAAAAATGATGTCCTTAATATACTAGGATTTATTGGTGTTAAAGGTTATACATACACTTACACAGACTCCAATCTAATGGGTAATTAACATACTATTTATGTGAATGACGAACTATCGCCTTATGAAACGATGACTATTCATTCTTCCATTATCGCCACTCATGGTGGTAATTATGATAGAAAATATTCTTATATATATTATATATGATATTTAATATCTATTTATTCATATTTAATTATTTTATATGACATACATATATAATATTCATTTTGTGTAAATATTTTAACATTTTTTGTGAAGTGTGCACAACCGCCCCCACAATGCGATCTGATTCATTCAAACTATACATGGAATGTATAAATGATGGTTTGAATTTAAAATATGTGACATATAAATAATATATATTATTTCTATTATATAATTACCATTATATATATAAAATATATACAATTTTATTTTTTAACCATTCACACACATAAAAACTGAGAATGTCATTCAAGGACGTGTGGACTATAGCTTCCTCGACATGATGCAAATCATTTTTCATCATAAAAATACTATTCATAATTATATATGACTAAATAATAGGTTATTAATGATATAATTATCATTATATAAGGATATAGTTCTACTTAACTTCTCTCTATAACAATAATTCAATAATGAGGACGTTACCCATGTGTACGTGTGGACTACCATCTCCAATATCGTAATATTGATTCAATTTTCATAACCATGCCAATTTTTTTTAAAAAAATATATAATTTATTTATATATATGATTTATATGACATCATTATTATTCTTTAGATGCTATATAAGGTTCCTATTGACCATAGTTTACCTCTAAATGTTGTTTTTCACATATAAACCAAATTTTCTCAAGACACTTGATGCAAACATAATTGATTATGTTGTTGTATAAATCAAAGTAACAAATGAAATAAAAGTTATGATAATCAATAAAAATGTTTTAAATAATTTCTATAATTAACATACATTTAATATACCTGTGGTAAAAGGATGTTCAACTAAAAATAAATGAAAGGTATGGGATTTCATCTCAATTTACAATCCATTTAGAATTATTTTTTATTATCCACATAGTCTCATTATATGATGTATATACTATACTTTGACTTGTTATATCATGAACCTCATTGTTCTCAAGATATTCTATGTTTAATTTCATTATATTACTTCATGGATATTATTTTCCAAATGTTTCAATGTGGTATAAGACACTTTGGAATGTTTAAATATTATTATCCTCTATAACGTTTTTAATAATATACATAAAATCTCATTTCCTTTTATGATTGTTAAATTTCTCTTGAAACAATCTCTTTATTTTAGTGATCCTAGATCCTTATATATTGTTCACATTGTTCCACATTTAATATAACATAATTATTAGTTAATTATTCATGATATATTTAGTTTCAATTTAAATTATTTCACCTAAAGGGATTTGAGTTAAAATATACCAAGTTGAAAAGAATTTCATAACCCAATTTCATTTCATTAGTTTATATTACATTCTAATTGTTGTTAATATTACACGATTATGTGAATAGTAACATTAAGTAACTATTGATTTATTTCTATTTATATATTAATATTTACAGTTAATACACATAATCTAAACATTAATATATTCTCACTTCAACATTATAATCATTTCAATGGTTTACATTACAATAACAATTTCTTCAGTATTGAACACACATTAATTTCAACAGATGAAATCATTTTTTAATTTTTTCATAAACCCTTTAATTTTATTATCCCTTATTTATTTAGGACCTTTTTCAAGTAGAAGTACAATTTTTATAATTAATAGTACATTAAATGTTTCAGAAATTGTTTTTATGAAAACTAGACTTCATTTATCTGTTTAGTCAGAGAACCTATTTTCTTATAATACTTCAATTTCTAAAATGGTTTTTTAAAAAACATATCATTTTCAAAATAATTTTTAAATACATTTTTATCATTTTTATATTTAATAAATTTTATTTAAATGAACGATCTTATCATTTTTTGATTAAGGCATATTTTCTAAAACGTATTTCTGTGGAAGAGGTATGTATCTTCTTTACATTGTATTCCATGTACAAATGTATCCACCATCATTTCTTTGTACATTCCCTTACATGTTTAAAATACTAGTTTTAATTATTTTTCAAAAATAATTTAAAATTTAAGGTTTTTTCAAAAAAAATTTCAATAAATGTATATTTTCCTTAAAATATTTTTAAAATTACTTCTTTTTTCAGTTGATTAAAAAACCACTTGTATTTACTATAATTGGATTATGTTTTATTAATTCTATCATTATCTTACTTATGGATTGTTTTAGATTAAAATTTTCAAGTATATTATTTCTATTCAATTCCATGATTAATTTTTTAAGTTCCCATGAAATATTCAATTTCATAGGATCATTTAATTTTTAGTAATTATCTATATCATATATCATCGATATTAATATTTTCTAATTAAAATAAAATTTTACATACATTTCCTATATTTATTGTTAATTGATTATTTGGGAAAATAATGATAATTGCGTACTCATCTCTCAATATATATATTTGTTAAAGAGTATTATGTATTTTTATTATTCAACATGATTAATTATATTGACTTTTAAATATGGAAGTATCCGAGACATTATAAGGGTCTTCAAGGCATAAATGTGTTTTCTAGAGAAAAAATATAAACACAAATTAAATTAGTTTCAATCCATAGTTTTATACAACCTTGTGAAAGGTAATTATTGTATAGAATTTCAAGTGCATCATAAATGACATCAATTAATAAATAATCATCCTAATTTATTTTAAATTACTATTAATCCCTGATATTTTTTGTCAAAATATCTACGAATACATTTCATTTTCAATGCATTGATTAATTTGAAAATTTTTCAGTTTATTATGTTTCCATTTTTCTTTTTTCTTATCTAGTTATTCAGATGGATTGTGTTTGAATTTATTACAGTGTGATAAAATTATGACTTTCCCTCACAATTTTATGATTACATAGTATGTGTGTTCAATTATATACTGCGCCATAATTATTATTCTCAATAATAATTTATTTATTACACTATACAATTACCTTACTATGAATATGGGATCGCCCATATTATATTTCCTTTCTGTTGGAATATAAGAGTAGTATTGTGAAGGATGTGAAAGGATACACTAGATGGACTAATGTTGTTGTACATGATGTTATGTATTTAGTTAGGAAAAATGAATGTTGTAATTAGTGTTTTAAGGAAAGACGTGGGTATGTATCTACTTTCCCAAGAATAATAAACTCTCAACCCATCAAGTTTTGACTCCTTGAATTCATTCTAATGGAATTAATATCAAACAATAACTCTAATATTTCTGGTGTCACATCTCTACATGAGCACAGTTGAGTTTTTGTCTGGGTAGTATCAGGAGGAGGTGGTGCTACACAATAGAGTCCTATGGAATACCATATCAAACCTTGAAGTAGATTTTACCTCATGGTTATGAATATGTCTTCAGTATTGTTTTTCATCTCAGTTATTCCTTGTCATTGCATTTAATCAATAGATGGATAGTCATATTCAGAAGGACCTAAAGATTACAGATTACATTTTGTTTTCTTATTATAGGATGAAGGTAGGACAATAACAACTAAAATCCTATTGTAATCAAAGGTGTTTACCTCTATATTTCAATGTTTGAGATAAAATATTTATGTAGGTTACTCCTCATAGTGAGAATAAATGGTTTGGGTGGGTGAGTATGCTTTATTATTAGTTTGACATTCCATTCAGGGTCATGGCTTGTGATGGAGTGATGGTGAAAAAGATATTACTCCCCCAACAATTAGCCAGATACATGATGTATTTCACATTTTGAAAATACATTATTATCTTCATGACACTGCTCATGTCATCAATTACACTGAGATTGACGATTAAAATGGGGAGGTCAAGATTCTCTCCTTCATTAATGAGGGAGAGTTGAGAGGTTTTATCCTCCTCCATCAATAGGGGGTTAAGCCTCATGTGGACCCCATGTCGTTACCTCACACGGGGGGTTATGTTCGGGTGGGCCCCAACACCATAACCTCTCATGGGAGGTTAAGGTGTGGTGGTCCTACATCCAACTCCAAAGAAAAGGTTTTAACTACCAGTCACCCACATGGTAGCTCAATATAATAAAGTGTTAGCTCACATTATTTTAATATTTTTTTTAAGAAAACCGAAAAACTAACATCAATTATGGACCAACTATCATTGAGGTGAAAGCCTTTTTAAGCGAATACCAGCGCTTCGATTTCAATGGTTCCCTTGGATTTCAGTTCTGAGCACCGGTTCAGAAGTTACAAAATCCCGCCTGTACTTTTAATGAACGTACCCGAACAAAACTTCCAAAATTGATTTCGGGCACACCGAGCCTTAGAATCATGCTCCATAAATTTTCGTAGAATCGTAAAATTCCCATGTATTTAAGATGAAAAAAATACACCAAAATTCTAGGTCTTTAAATTCTCCCCACCTCAGGGCTTTAAGTTTCGGTAAGGTAAAACTCGAACTAAGGGAACAAAAAGGGTATTTAGCACACATGTGAGCCTCCTGCTCCCATGTTCCCTCCTGGAGGATCTCGTACCACCAGGGTACGCGCACTAGAGGTATGGTCCAACAACGTAGGACCTAGTATAGTTGATCCTCAATCTCCACTAGAACCTCCGTGAAATTTGACACATCATCGGCGTCCATCTCTCCATCGTAGATGATGTGGGAAGGGTCGTGCACATATCTCCTCAGCTGAGATACGTGGAAGACGTCGTGCACCTGGTGCACCTGAGGTGGAAGAGCCAAGATGTAAGCCACCTCGCCTACCTTGTTGAGGACCTGGAAAGGCCCAATTAATATCAGAGATAACTTCCCTCCTCGGCCAAATCTCCGTAGACCTCGTCGAGGTGAGACTCGTATGAATACGTGGTCTCCATCCTCAAACACAAGAGGCCCTCGTCTCCTATCAGCATACAATATCTGTATGCTCTCTGGATTCTTCATCAGATACTGGATGATTTTCACCTTCTCTGTGGTAGCTCATACAATCTATGGTACCACTATTGCTAACTCCCCTAGGTCAGTCCTGCAAAAATGTGATCTGCAAGGTCTCCCATATAACACCTCAAAAGGTTTCATCCCTATGGTAGAGTGATTGTTGTTGTTGTAGGAAAACTCCACCAAAGATAAGTGATCCTCCCAAATATGACCAATGTCAGGGAAACATGGATAGAGCATGTCCTCAAGAGTCTAAATGGTCTGCTCAGTCTGACCATCTGTCTAAGGATGGAAAAAGGTGCTCAGATGAAGCCGCATCACGAAAACCTCCTACAAACCTTTCCATAGCCGGGAAGTAAATCATTCATCACGATCAGAGACAATCATTGAAGGTATACTATGTAAATTCACAATATCCTGCACATAGAGGCATCCCAAGCTCTCTACTGAACCCTACTCTCTGATTGGTATGAAGTTGGATGACTTGGTGAGTCGGTCGATGATCACCCAAATCGAGTCATGACCCCTACATGTATGTGGAAGACTCATCACGAACTCTGCTACCATCTTCTTCATATCTGGACACCAGTGCTGTCGTCGAAGGTCCTGGAACCTCTTCTCCACTTCTGGATATACAGCTAGAGGAGAAGTGTGGAACACTTTCAACACTTCCTCCTAAAGTTCTACTGGTACCAATGTATGTCCTCTAAAGTGGATGAGGTGCTCCCCACCTTCAGAAAATCTATCAGGTGTCTTCCCTGAGGATATCTGAGCATGTCGTGTCTCCCTGTCAGCGTCCCCATGATGTGACTCCCCGACTCACTAAATAATTGGATGAGTTATTTAAAGAGACTGAAGGAATGCTGCTCCATCTCGATCTACAAAGGATATCTGTAAAGCAGCATGCTGCTCCGACGCCTCGCCTAGCAGTTGTATAGCAGATATTATATTGAGTGCATCTGCTACAACGTTCCCCTTTCCAACAGTATAGACTATCTCTAAGTCATAGTCCTGGAGGAACTCAAGACATCGCCACTCTCTTAGGATCATGTCCTTCTGAGAGAAGATATACCTGAGACTCTTATGATCGTAGGACACGATAAAACATTCACCCATCAGATTGTGTCCCTATATCTTCAAGGTAAAGACCACTACTGCTACCTCCAGGTCATGGGTATCGTAGTTCTACTCATGTTGTCTCAGCAACCGATAACCATATGCGATAACTATTCTCTCCTGCATTAGGACACACATGAGTTTGGTCCTTGATGTGTCATAGTAAAATGCATACCCTACGCCCTCCTCTAGAAGACTCAAGATGGGGGGGGGGCACTAGCCAGCCTCTGCCTGAGCTCCAGAAATCTCTTCTAGAATATCTCCGACCACATGAAGGGTTTCCCCTTCTTATTCAAGGCTGAAAGTGGTGCTCCAACTCCGGAGAAGTCTAGAACAAACCTCTGTTAGTAACTAGCCAAACCCAGGAACCTTCGTACCTCTGTCACACTCCTGTGTGGCTCCCAAGAATGTACCGCATCAATCTTCCCTGGATCCACTGCTACTCTAGCCTCCGAGATGACATGACCCAGAAAGTGAACCTCTCGGATCCAAAACTGGCATTTCGAGAGCATAAAATAAAGCTGGTGCTCTCGGAGTGTGTCCAGTATTACCCTCAAATGGTAAGCATGCTTATCCTCAGTAGTTGAGTAGAGAGAATGCCATAGGTGAAGACTATTACAAAGTAATCGAGGTACGACCGGATGATCGTGTTCATGACTCCAATGAAAACTGATGGAGCATTTGATACACCAAAATGCATAAACAGGAACTTGTAGTGGCTGTACCGACATCTGAAGGTCGTCTTCTGCACATCCTTATCATGAACTCTGATCTAGAGATAACCTGATCTGAGGTCTATTTCCGAGAACCATCGTGCTCCCTTCAGCTAATCAAAGAGGTCGTCAATCCTCGTGAGTGGGTACTTATTCTTCACGGTCACCTGGTCCAAGAGACTGTAGTAGAAACAGAGCCTCAAGCTCCCATATTCCTTCTTAGTAAACATAATCGGGGCTCCCTAGGGAGAAAAACTAGGCTGTATGAATCCCTTCCCTTATAAGTCCTCCAACTGTACCCGAAGCTCACGAAGTTTAGCAGGAGACATCCAATATACTGGAGTAGATATCGGTGTCGTCCCAAGGTATAGGTCAATGTAGAAGTCCACCATTCGTTTGGGGAGCCTATTTGATTAGAACTCCACAGTTAAGAATGCATGGCCTGGAGTAGTAATTATGATGGGGGCCTTATGGTATGTTTCCTTGGGTGTTTGTGAGTGAGGACAAAACATGCTGAAAATCATGTGTTGGCATGTGGGGACAGTCATTAGTATAATAAGTGACCCTAGTGGGTAATAGACTATGGTGTTTTGGAATGGTAACCAAGGTATTACAGGAGACCCATGGGGTCAGATGAAAAGTTTCATGGATTGAGGAGGTGGGTCGTGACAATTGGTATCAAAGGGAGGTTCTAATGAAGAACATAAGACTATGATCTTTCTTTTCTATAAGAAACTATGTTAAGGGTACTAAGTGTGGTTTTATATTCTGGGAGTCCAGTGTTGGTGCAGCGGCCGACGTATCCATACATCAAGACCCTAACTTCTGATTTCCGACTTAGTGCACGAAAACACTGATTGCGTGTGTGTTTTCAAAAGTTTTTCTTTAACTCAGCTCAACCAAGTCAGCTCACCATGTACAATCTCTTGACTGTGTCACATCTTTTACCTTCAGTATGCCTCCCCACGGACGACCAGCTAGAGCCCTGAGAGTCATACTCATGGATATCCCACCGAGTGACGAGGCCTTAGTGTAGGGTCCTTTTCTAGCGGAGGAACCAGCAGTAACACTACCCCTTGGGCCACCGATGCCACCAGCCCTAGCAAAAAATGATGCATGAAACTTGAGAGTGTTGCATGAGTTCCAGTGCCAGAGGCCACCCAGGTTCAGGGGATAGACGGGCCTACAAGTGGCTGAGGATTGGTTGGAGGTTGTGGTGAGAGTCTTTAGACTGGTAGGGACACCAACAGACCCTATGGTGATCCTTGTTGCGAGTCTCCTTCAGGGAGTAGCAGGAAGATTGTGGAGCTTGATGCTCCAGGTGCATGACGAGATGATGCTACTATGGATAGACTGCGAGAGACTGTTTCGAGCTGAGTTTTTCCCCTCCACCCAATGAGTGGTGCAAATACAGGATCTATTGCATCTACAGCAGGGTAGCATGACTGTAGCTCAGTACTCAACGTGGTTCACAGACCTCTCACTCTACCCCACTAATATGGTACAAGACCCATTCTTCAGGGCTTGGACATTCGAGCAAGGACTTAGGAAAGAGATCAGGGATTCGATGATCTCCCTAAGCTTCCCAACACAAGCAGGGGTGTTGGAGCGATCCCCTCTTAGTGGAGAGCTTATTTGATGAGCAGTCTCCAGTAGCAAGACCCACCACTAGTCAACATGCAGTGGAGTCCTCTACAGCTGGCAGGAAACATATGTCGCAGAGGTCTAAGAGGACCATACCCATGGGTGGATGACAACATGAATCAGGATCGGTTGTACGGTGCACCTAGGGTAGAGACACACATGCCTGGAGTGGGATGTGTTACTCATGTGGCAGGCATGGTCACATGGCTCGTGAATGTCTGACCCGTCATTCAAATGATCAAAATATGGTAGAAGGACTTCCGAGGTAGAGACAGAGATTCAATCGAGGGTCGACCTAGACCAGGTCAGCCCAGGCTTGGTCAGGACAGGGTGGTCCGACTGAGTTGGACCGGCCCTGGGCCCACTTCTAACCCTTTACTTCCTTTGGCCATATCATTGGCACCGAATTATCGTTTGACGAATCGTCAGTGGCACTAGTTCTCTTGGAGTGAAACAGTCCCTTTGAGAATACCCCATCAGAGTTTGGGATACAGTTGAGATACAGTCAGGTTGGATCATGCACAAATCCAACTGGGCCCCCTGTAAAGGCCCCAAAATTTTGTGGATTTTTTTTAAAATTGATGGGAATTTTACGAGTCCGCAAAAATATACGGTGAATGATTCTGAGGCATGGTGTGCCCAGATAAAATTTCTAAAGATATGTTCATGTACGTTCAGTAAAAAAACGAGTGAGTATTAATAAATTTTGAACCAATGCTCGGAATTTCAATCTGATACCACCATTGAACTCGTAGCGCCGATATTCTATTAGGATGACTTTCACCTCGACGATAGTTGGTCGAGAATAAATGTTAGTTTTTTGGTTTTAATGAATAAGTTAGATAGAAATAAAGTGGTAGCTTTTTTTATTCTAGTTGGTTAAAACCTCCATGTGAAGGTTTGAGGTGGGGACCACCCCAACTTAACCTCCCATGATAGATTGTGGTGGTGGGGCCCACCCGAACCTAACCTCCCATGAGAGGTTATGGTGTGGGGATCACCCGGGACTAAACCCCCCAATTTATAGTGCCACAAACTTCCCTAATTAAATGTGAAAAATCCTCCACTTTAATTATCGAGAAAACACTTTTTATTAAATGTTCCAACCTCATGAATTAATTATGTGGGTACACATTAATTAAATGTTCCAACCTCATGAATTTGCAGGGGCAGTATACGTGGAAGCAGATCTTGGAGTGCATCATGAGGTGGTGTACATTTCAACATGTTACAACTGCCTGCCTTTGTAGTCCCCACTCGGCTTGGGGAGCTGGAGGGAAGGGGAATAGAGTAGCTACACATAGTAAATAAGTGTGACCCAAGGGCTCTAGGAATGATTCATGGTATGCTCTTTATCTACTAGTAGATTTTTTATCAATAGGCATAGGTACCAATCATTCTTTACTTCCACTAATCTTATCCCAAACCTAGAGTTTCCGGTTAAACTATTGACTTGACCCTCACGTCCGGAGATACCTTTACGAGGAGACCCGATAATCACACATATGATGATAGTGTGATTTGACCTTTGAGGCGAGAGTTTCAGTTGAAACCTCTTAGTGGCAGCATCGAGGCCTTACAACTTTATTTTGGGTATCGACTGTGCAACCACTGTTCATACACAAATTGACTATATTAGGAAAAAAGGCTGAGGTTTATTTAAAACCTTGAGACGAGGTTTTACTTAGTCAACAAAACATAAAACCCAGGTAGTATAGGTCAAACACATGCATAGGAGGGTGTAGCCAATCACTCTTGAGTCGGCCAGCCTGACCCTCGCAACAACATGAGTTTTGAGATTTCAGTTCTAAACAGGAGTGATAGAACATGATGACATATTGTCCAATGATGATTCCAGGATTACCCCCCCACACACACCACCAAAGGGGGAGGGAAGTCTTCTTTGGTTGGATACTACCACAGGTTTGTGCGAGAATTCTCCAGAATTGCAGCACCACTATCATCCTTGACGAAGAAGGGGAAAACCTTCATGTGGTCGAAGTGATGCCAGCAGTGTTTTCAGGGGATGAGGCAAAGGCTGACTATTACCCACATCTTGAGGCTTTTATAGGAGGGCTTATGGTACATAGTATACTGCGATTCATTAGGGACCAGACTCGTATGTGTTCTGATGTTGGAGAAATAAGTAATCACATATGGTCCCAGACTACTGAGATAGCAGAGGCAGAACTACACTACCCATGACATGGAGTTAGCCGCAGTGGTCTTCACCTTGTAGATGTGGTGACACTATTTGATAGGAGAGCATTTTACAGTGTACTCTGATCACAAAAGTCTCTGGTACATATTCTTTTATAAGGACCTAAAGCTGAGACATCGACGTTGGCTTGAGTTCCTCCAGGACTATGACTTCGAGATAGTCTATACTTTTGGGAAGGGGAACGTTGTAGCAGATGCACTCAGCAGGAGGTCTGGTATACAACTACTAGGTGAGGCGGCTGATCAGCTGGACATTCTGTTAATATCCTTTGTGGAATGTGATGGAGCAGCTTTTCTTCAATCTTTTCTAGTCACTCCCCCACTTCTTCAGCGAGTTGGGGAGGCGTAGCATGGAGACACTGACTACAAGATGTGACGTGCTTAGATATCCACAGGGTAGACAGCTGATAGATTTTCTGAAGGTGGGGATAACGTCATCCTCTTCAGAGGACATACCTTAATAATATTGTCACTTCTAGGGGAAGTGTTGAGGGAGTTCTACACTTCCCTTCTAGTGGTGAATCCATGAATGCAAATATATATCGGGACCATCGATGACAGCACCGGTGGCCAGGTATGAAAACTACTGGAAATAAGCCCATTTGCGAGGGGTGAGTTGCGATGGGATCCCGTCGCAAAAGGCTATTTGCGACAGGGGTCCATCGCAAATGACCCGTTGCGGTAAATGGCATCGCAACTAACACTATCCGTCGCTAAAAATATTATTTGCGACAGTAATATGTCCCATCGCAAATACTAATCGATATATATATTAAAAAAATTTAAATAACAGTTTTTGCGACGGGCCCGTCGAAAATTCTCTTAGCAACGAGCCACAAATACAGTCGCGAAAGAGTTAAATTCTTTTTAAAAAAAATAGAAATAAGTAATTGCAAGGGGAAAATATTCTCATCGCAATAGGCAATTTAAAAAAAAATTAAAAAAATTATTTGCGACGGGATACCGTCCCGTCGCAATTACCTATTGCGACGGGATGATTATCTCATCACAAATATGTATAAAAAATAAAAAAAAAATTAGTAAAAAAATTAATTAATATTATAATAGTACTAATACAATTATAATTCATTCAAATATTATAAGAAAAAATCATTCAAATATTTAAAAAATTATAATTAAATTAAAATATTAAAAAATTTAAATATATATAAAAACAAATTAATATTATAAAATATGAATAATATTATTAATCATATTAATATTGTAAATGAAATAAATTTCAAAAAAAAAAATTATTTATTTACGTACGTACCAACCAATGACCGAACATGGCCTACTGCACATCAACAGGAATATTCTCCCATGTCGTCCATGGATGAGAAAAATAGTTGTGCAAAATAGCGCTTCCCTGTCTCACTGCTATATTCGGAAAACTGTAAAAACAATAATCAAAAATTTAGTATGTAAATAGATTAATGAAATCTTAATAAAATGCACATGTTATCACACCTCCGTGTGCGTGGATCGAACCCAGGACATGGAAGTCACTCGGGGATGGGGTCAAGAATCATCATTCGTGCCAGACCGCTCCCCCTCCGCGTACTCCCTAAATCGCCTTCAGGCTGAGGGTCAGGTGCCAGCAACTCGTCCGCATAGAAAGATAGGTCAGCATCCACCAACTCACGAAATGTGTCCTCATCCATCTGAAATAGAAAAAAAATGTTGTTAGAAAATAATTGACAATTATTATTATATATACATATATATTAGTTATGATTATATATACCTACCATTGAATTGTATCAATGTTCAGCTTCTTCATCATCTTCATATCTGTCAATGTCATCTTCATATTCCTCCTCAATATCATCGATATCAATTTGAGTTCCATTTGCTTCATCTATTACCATTTCAAATTCATTTGTGACATCATTACTATCATCATCATCATCACTGACTCTTTGTAACAAAGATTGATTTTGAGTACTCTCTTGAAAAACATCAATTCCTTGCACTCCAGTGAAAGCACATTCACTTTGACTAAACTGATTGTCTCAAATTTTCATTTTTATTATGCTCCACCAATCAGTCAAGTATCTTGATGTATCAAAGTACTTTTCATAATAAACATGATGTGCCTATTGAGCCAGTAAGAATGGTTCATTTACTGCAAGAACACTTTTACATTTCATATCGATGATTCCATGAGTCGGATGAACACGCATGCCTCTCTCAGTATCCAACCGTCGAAATTTGAACATCGTTATGTAATGGTGTCCTAGAAAACAGAGTTCGATGATTTCATCAAGTATGCCTTAAAAGTCAACTTCATTTTCTATATGATGAGATCCTCTCAAGAAAACTCCACTGTTCATTGTTCTTTTTATTCCCCATATGCATGTGTATGAAATTGAAAACCATTCACCACATATGAATTATAAGATTTCACCATTTTGGATGGTGGGTTACTCAATATGAAAATTCGTTTGTCAATTTTATCAGCATGTCGAGACACCTGAAAATTTGTGAAATAATTATCAATATAGAAATCTATAAATTAAAGGAGATGTTAAATTATGAAAAATTTATGTTACGAGTATTTGAAACCACTGAGAAATTTTTTTTGTCTGTGTTCTTCGAGAGAAGATGCTGTAATTTGTGGAAGTTGTTTCTTGATATGATTATCATACAATCTATAAAAAACAATGTTATTTATTGTATCATAAATATTAGAATAAGTAATAGAAGGACTTACAGTATAAATGATTTCATCTATTCACAGTTGAGAAGAACATACTTATGAGCTCTGTGATGTTCATCATCTGAAAGCCATAGTTCATGAACTCCACCAAAACCAAGCTCTGACTGGTTAAAAACAGATAATTGATTGTCGATATCATCAATATTCCCCTCGTTCCATCCCATGCGGTTGTGTTTTGAAGGATACTCAGATTCAAAATAGTGGGAGCAGGAAAAAGATTTCTCCTCCTGCAAATAAGCTTCAGCAATAGATCCTTCAACAGATGATTTGTTACGTACTTTTTTTCAATTTCTGCATGCATCTTTAGAATGGGTACATCCATCAAAACTGTATCGAACCTCCACATTTTTCTTCATATGGAAAATGTAATTTCAAATGGTCCATTGAGTCGAAGAAAGATGACAGGAATATTTTTTACAGTTTACATATAATTACAACAACATGTTCTTCAAGTTTGCATAGAGCATCGTAATCTATTGTCGCCACACAAATGTCCCGAGAAAAATATGATACGTCTGTTATGGAATCCCATATCAAAGAATTCAATATAACTCTTAATCCAATTGGTATAAGTCTTTCAATTATAACATGACAATAATGACTTTTTAATCCAGGAATATGACCATTATTTACACATCTACCAAAATTGGAAGCACATCCATTTGGAAGTTTCAAATATGCAATCCATTGACAAAATAATAAGCAGTCTTCTTTGGACAATGTATAAGCTTTTTTTGGTTTCATTAACCTTTCTGTTCTGACATTATCAAACAGTTCGAGTTCTGGACACCTACAAATTTGAGCAAGATATAATCGTGCATTTACATTATCTTTTCTCTTTCCTGGTGTATCTGAAACTGTATGAAACAAATTATCAAAACAGTTATTCTCAATATGCATGACATCCAACATGTGGCGGACCAGTAAATCAGGACAATATGGCAAATCTCAAAATATGCTACGTTTTAGCCAATTGTGTTCTTTCCCAAAACCAGAAATTTTCTGTTGGTTTATTGTGGGTCCAAATGTGATGGGAGGTAATGAATATACAACTGATTTTAACTCCAAACCAGATAGCATTTTTGGAGTTCCATCCCTTTCAACTGTTCCTTTTCTAAAATGAGATATGTTTCTGCGAAAAGGATGAGTAGCTGGAAGAAATCTGCGATGACAGTCAAAATAGCAAGGTTATTTTCCATGGATGAGCATAAATGCCTTCTTCTCTCCCATACAGGAAGGACATGATTTGTTCCCATGTTTACTTCAGCCAGATAATATGCCATAAGCTGGGAAGTCACTGATTTTCCACATCAATACTGCTCTTAGTAAGAAATTCTTTTTCGCAGAAACATCATAAGTACTGACACCAGTACTCTACAGTATATTTAATTCACCAATAAATGGTTTCAAATAAACATCAATATTCTTCTTCAGATGTCCTGGGATTAGTAAGGTCAAATAGATATAGGGTTCCTTCATCAACATACATGGAGGTAAATTGTACGGAGTTAGAAAGACAGGCCAACATGAATACTGACTACCATAAGATCCAAATGGATAGAAACCATCAGTGGAAAGACCCAGTTGCACATTTTGGGCTTCTAAAGAAAAGGATGGATACACTCTATCAAAATTATTCCATGAATCACCATTGGCCGGATGATTCAAGATTTTACAGGTTGAAATATTCATTTTGTGCAATGACATTATTGTCGCTGTATTCCTAGACATGAATAAACACTGAAGTCTGGATGTAAGAGGAAAATATCCCAACTGTTTTTCAGGAATCAAGCCAGACATTCCATGTTGGGCTTCTTTATACCTCGATTTCCCACAAGTGGGACAACTATCCAACGACTCATTTTCCCCAAAATATAAAATTCAATCATTTGAACATGCATGAATCTTCTAACAACTAAGTCCTAAATTCCGAACCAGCCTCTTACTCTCATAGTAATTTATAGGAAAAACATTTCCTTTGGGTAATAGTGTTTTAACCAAAGAAAATATTTGATCAAAAAACGTTTTTGACATTCCATTATCTAATTTGATAGCCATAATTTTTGTAACTACTTTTAATTTGTTTATCCTGCAACCAGGATATAACGCATCCTCAGCAGACCTCAACATCTCATAAAATTCCGATTGTGCCAACTCAGGAGTTGAATCAATATCATCTTGAGTTTCTGTATATCGAATAGATGGACCTGCAACATCATGTACTAAATTTTGAAACCAGGATGGATCCAGAATCAAGTTAGTATCACCTTCTATAGAACTGTGTTCACCATGTTGATACCAAAAAACATAATCCGGTTGAAAACCAAAATGCAAGATATGTCCCCCAACCTTGTCAAATGTTTCAAATGTTCTCAGTTTACATTTTTTACAAGGAAATTTTATTGTTCCTTCTGAAACAAATTCTAGATTTGATGCCATAAATGCTACAAAAGTCTCCACACCCTCTATATATACTGGATTTAAACCAGAACCATTTGGATTTCTATGTTGACTTAAACATATGCGGTCATTTAATAATGATTGTTGATGAACTATTTATTCCATATTTTTCTATAAAATATAAAAGAAATACTGGTTTTGAATAATTTGTTAGAAAAAACACCCAAGCAAGGATAATTATAGAGGTTACATCATACACGACTGATGCATACTTTTTATTGGGATAGACCTAAAAATTACCAATTAAGAATTGAACATGTTAAGAATAAATCAAAACCTGTTACAAATATTGATAATTTTAAGATTTTATAAATTTTTTATTATTTTAATAATACTAATATTATTTTTTCATACATATTAATTATATAATAATAACATTAATACATTATTAGTATTTTTTTATTATTAATATTAAAATAATATAATTTACTATATTATGTTACAATTTTCATTTCATCTGTGTGTTCAACATTTTGTCTCCACATGTAATATTTTTATTCACTTTCACCTCTCTATTGGTTAGTAGGTTGATAATTTTGAAAAATAATGCAAATATTACATTTGGAGACAGATGTTTTCTTAAAACCAATACAAAGATGAAAAGATAATTGAGAAATATAATGATCACGCTAGTTTTTTCCGATTAGCTAATTATTCCTAATTATTGGTAATTATTCTAAATTATTGGTAATTATTACTAATTATTGGTAATTATTCCTAATTATTGGTAATTATTACTAATTATTGGTAATTATTCCTAATTATTGGTAATTATTCATCATTATTGGTAATTATTCCTAATTATTGGTAATTATTCCTAATTATTGGTAATTATTCCTAATTATTGGTAAATATTGAAAATTATTGGCAATTATTGGTAAATATTGGCAACTATTGGCAAGTATTGGTAAATATTGGTAATTATTACAAATTATTACAAATTATTGTTAATTATTACTAATTATTGTTAATTATTACTAATTATTGATAATTATTACTAATTATTGGTAATTATTGTTAATTTTTGGTAATTATTGTTAATTATTGGTAATTAGTGGTAACTATTGGTAATTAGTGGTAATTATTACTAATTAGTAGTAAATATTACTAATTTTTTGTAATTATTACTAATAATTGGTAATTATTACAAATTATTAGTAATTATTCCTAACTATTGGTAATGTTTCCTAATTATTGGTAATTATTCCTAATTATTGGTAATTATTCCTAATTATTGATAATTATTCCTAATTATTGGTAATTATTCCTAATTATTGGTAATTAATCCCAATTATTACTAATTATTCCTAATTATTGGTAAATATTTACAATTATTGGTAAATATTGGTAAATATTGGTAAATATTGGTAATTATTGGTAATTATTACTAATTATTGGTAATTATTGTTAATTATTACTAATTATTGGTAATTATTGTTAATTATTACTAATTATTGGTAATTATTGGAAATTATTTGTAATTATTACTAATCATTGGTAATCATTGGTAATTATTGGTAATTATTATTAATTATTACAAATTATTCCTAATTATTGGAAATTATTCCTAATTATTGGTAATTATTGGTAATTATTTTTAATTATTCTTAATTATTCCTAATTATTGGTAATTATTCCTAATTATTGGTTATTATTGCTAATTATTGTTAATTATTCCTAATTATTCCTAATTGTTGGTAATTATTCCTAATTATTGGTAATTACTGGTAATTGTTGGTAATTATTCCTAATTATTAATAATTATTCATAATTTTTAGTAATTATTCCTAATTATTTGTAATTATTCCTAATTATTGGTAATTATTCTTAATTATTGGTAATTATTCCAAATTATTGGTAATTATTCCTAATTATTGGTACTTATTCCTAATTATTGGTAAATATTGACAATTATTGGCAATTATTGGTAAATATTGGCAACTATTGGCAATTATTGGTAAATATTGGTAAATATCGGTAATTATTACTAATTATTACTAATTATTGTTAATTATTAGTAATTATTTTTAATTATTACTAATTATTTTTAATTATTACTAATTATCGGTAATTATGTTAATTATTTGTAATTAGTGGTAACTATTGGTAATTAGTGGTAATTATTACTAATTAGTGGTAATTATTACTAATGATTGGTAATTATTACTAATTATTGGTAATTATTACTAATTATTGGAAATTATTACGAATTATTGGTAATTATTCCTAATTATTGGTAATTATTCCGAATTATTGGTAATTATTCCTAATTATTGTTAATTATTCCTAATTATTGTTAATTATTTCTAATTATTGGTAATTATTCCTAATTATTGGTAATTATTCCTAATTATTACTAATTATTCCAAATAATTGGTAAATACTGACAATTATTGGTAAATATTGGTAATTATTGGTAATTATTACTAGTTATTGGTAATTATTGTTAATTATTACTAATTATTGGTAATTATTGTTAATTATTACTAATTATTGGTAATTATTGGTAATTATTGGTAATTATTACTAATCATTGGTAATTATGGTAATTATTATTAATTATTACTAATTATTCCTAATTATTGGTAATTATTCCTAATTATTGGTAATTATTGGTAATTATTTTTAATTATTCCTAATTATTCCTAATTATTGGTAATTATTCCTAGTTATTGGTAATTATTCCTAATTATTGGTAATTATTTCTACTAATTGGTAATTATTACTAATTATTGGTAATTATTCTTAATTATTGGTAATTATTCCTAATTATTGGTAAATATTGACCATTATTGGTAATTATTGGTAAATATTTGTAAATATTGGTAAATATTGGTAATTATTACTAATTATTTGAAATTATTGTTAATTATTACTAATTATTGGTAATTATTGGTAATTATTACTAATTATTGACAATTATGGTAATTATTGGTAAATATTGGTAATTATTTGTAATTATTGGTAATTATTACTAATTATTGGTAATTAGTGTTAATTATTGGTAATTATTGGTAATTATTACTAATTATTCCTAAATATTGGTAATTATTCCTAATTATTGGTAATATTGGTAATTATTATTAATTATTGGTAATTATTCATAATTATTTGTAATTATTGCTAATTATTGGTAATTATTCCTAATTATTGGTAATTATTCCTAATTATTGGTATTTGCGACGGGATCCCCTTCACCTTTCAACTTTTTGTTTAACATTATGTCTCCACATATAATATTTGCATTCACTTTCACCTCTCTATTGGTGAGTAGGTTGACAATTTTGAAAAAGAATGAAAATATTACATGTGGAGATAGAAGTTTTCATAAAACCAATACAGAGATGAAAAGATAATTGAGAAAGATAATGATCACACTAGTTTTTTCCAATTAGCTAATTATTACTAATTATTCCTAATTATTGGTAATTATTTCTAATTATTGATAATTATTACTAATTATTGGTAATTATTCCTAATTATTGGTTATTATTTCAAATTATTGGTAATTATTCCTAATTATTGGTAAATATTGACAATTATTGGCAATTATTGGTAAATATTGGTAAATATTGGCAATTATAGGAAAATATTGTCAATTATTGGCAATTATTGGTAAATATTGGTAAATATTGGTAATTATTGATAATTATTACTAATTATTACTAATTATTGGTAAATATTGTTAATTATTACTAATTATTGGTAATTATTTGTAATTATTGTTAATTATTAATAATTATTACTAATTATTACTAATTAATGTTACTTATTACTAAATATTGTAAAATTTTTCTAATTATTACTATTTTTTTGAAGTTTTCCGATTATTAAAAATTATATTCATTAATTACTAATTACATTCATTATCTACAAATTATATTCATTAACTACTAATTACATTCATTAATTACTAATTACTATCTTTAATTAAAATTAAAGTAATTAATTACTAATTACAGTCACTTAATTATTAAATAATGTTAATTACTAATAATGAAATATAAAAAATCAAATTTAATACCTTAATACAACATAATTATATCTAATAAGAAATAATAAAAACTAATGTAAAAATATAAAACAAAAACATTAAATAAATATTAAATTAAAATACAGAAAAAAACCTTAAACTGGTTTTCGAGCATTCGATTTGTTGTACTTGTAGGATGATCCCTGCAACCTCCTTGAAATTGACTTGCAAAACAAAACTCACTCAACACATATAAACTAGTAAAAAGTAGTTCAGATTTAGAAAAATTGTCAAGGATGGCTGTATTTATAGGTTAGATTATTTGCGACGGGGTTTTTTGCGATGGTATTCCTGTCGTAATTGGTATTATTTGCGACAGGGCCGTCACAAATAACCCCGACCGCATTTATTATGGGCGGCAATAAAAGGGATTATTTTCGACGGGGCCTGTCGCAAATAACCCATGCCGCCATGTTATTAGTGACGGGAACCCCTTCCCGTCGCTTATAACCTGTTACCGCCGATGGTTATTTGCGACGGGAAGGAGATCCCATCGCAAATATCTTTTGCGTGATTTGGCGTGCATTCGCACAAAACCATTCGCAACGGTGTGAGAATATCCTGTCGCAAATAACTCTTTATTTGCGACGGGACATATTTTCGTCGCAAATAACCCGTCGCTAAAACCACTTTTCCCGTAGTGAAAGAACGCAGTAGCGGTGTTTGTCTCATGATGCCTCACTTTTCAGCAAGTGAAGGTGGAGCACCAGGTATTATTAGGCTTGGATCAACCCTTAGATGTCCCAGAGTGGATGTGGGATGAGATATCCATGGACTTCGTGACGGGTCTTCCACGTACATCCAGGGGTCACAAATCTATTTGGTTGATCGTGGACTGACTCACCATGTCGGCCCACTTCCTACCGATAAGAGAGAAGGGTTTAGTAGAGAGCAGGGGATGCCTCAATGTTCTGGAGATGGTGTGGCTACATGGATTACCTTTATCTATTTTCTAAGATCGTGACACATGCTTTAATTCCTAGTTATGGAAGGTGTTGTAGGTGGCTATTTGGGATGCATCTTCATCTGAGCACCGCCTTCCATCCTCAGATGGATGGCCAGACTGAGAGGACCATTCAGACCCTCGAGGACATGCTGCGTGCTTGTGTCCTCAACTTCAGACGCAGCTGGGAGGATCACATAACTTTGGTGGAGTTTTCCTACAACAACAATTATCACTCCACCATAGGGATGGACCCTTTTGAGGCGTTGTACGAGCGACCTTTCAGATCACCCTTGTGCTTCACAGACCCCGGGGAGTTAGCACTGGTGGGACCAGAGATGGTACGAGCTTCCACCGAGAAGGTGCAGATCATCCAGGAGCGGAAGAATACTGCACAAAGCAGGAATAAGTCATATGATGATAGGAGATGGAGACCTCTGGAGTTCGAGGATGGAGACTACATCTTTCTACGGGTCTCACCCCGATGAGGTCAAGAATGATTTGGACGAGGCGGCAAGTTATCTCCAAGGTTTATCGGACCATTCCAGGTCCTCAGCAGAGTAGGCGTGGTGGCTTATTGCCTGGGTCTTTCACCTCAGTTAAACCGGGTGCACGACATCTTCCATTTATTTCAGTTGAGGAGATACGTGCATAACCCTTCTCACATAATCGACCATGGAGAGCTGGACGTCGACAATGGGGTGACTTTTACGGAGGTCCCAGTGGAGATTGAGGATCGACAAGAGCAGGTCCAACATGGATGGTCGATACCTCTGGTGTGCATTTGCTGGAAGCTCGTGAACCTTAAGGAGAGCACATGGGAGCGGGAGGCTCAGATGCGGGCTCAGTAGCCCAACTAGTTCCCATATTTTGAGTTTTAACTTACGTGGATGTAAAGCCCTATGGTGGGGATAATGTAAAACCTATACATTCTGTGGATTTTTTCTAAATACATATGAATTTTATGAGTCCACAAAAATTTACGGTACATGATTCTGAGGCCCGGTGTGCCCGAATTCAGTTTCTGAAGTTTTGTTCGGGTACGTTCAATAAACGTACGAGCGAGTTTTAATAAAATTTTAACCGGTGATCGAAATTGAAATCCAAGGGCACCATTGAACTCGCTACTCCGGTATTCACGTAAGAAGACTATCACATCGAATGCAGTTGGTCGATAATAAAAGTTAGTTTTCGGGTTTTAATAAATAAGTTAGATAAAAATAAAGTGGTAGATTTATTTTTTTCCTAGTTGGTTAAAACCTCCAAGTGGAGGTTGGAGGTGGGGGCCGACACCCCTTAACCTCCCATGAGAAGTTATGGTGGTGTGGCCCACCCAAACCTAACCTCCCACAAGAGGTTACTGTGTGGGGACCACCCGAGACTAAACCCCAAATTAATGGTGCCACCAACTCCCCTAATTAAATGTTCCAAGTCATCCTCTTTAATTGTTGATCAAAAAATTTTAATTAAATCTTCCAACCTCATGAATTAATTATACGAGCCATTTAATTTATTTCATTCCTTTGAATTCTGGGCCAATAACTAAAATAATAGAACTATTATTTTAGTGGACATTGATCATTATGGTGGAAACCTTATGTGTTTCGAGAGGAGAGCATGGGAGGGTTAGAATTCTCCCAACGAAGAAAGAAGAATGAAGAACGCATTCTTCCAATGAATAACGTCGGCGATGATCCTTCTTCGACTTCTTCCCTGGAAACCTGCTGATGTGGAGAATCTTCCACAAGCCGATGAAGCTCAGGATTAGAAGTGTGCATGGATGAGACAAATTACGAACTTCTTCATCAACATTCCGCAACTTCGTCAAAGAATGACGAACGAAAAAAATTAACGGTAGGGGTTTATTACATGTTGATTCTTTTATTTTCATCATCTCTTCATCGAATGAAAGGAATCGATGCAAAGTGATGTAATTAATTGTTGTTCATCTTATTTTCTTGATGAACCAATTGATACCCCATTAAACGTGGAGGATGTGGGCCAACCTAACATGGCCCAACATCCTCCGTCAATTTTTCTTTCTTGTGGTATTCTTCGATGCTGCATGAGGCGACGAAGGCGGCAACGAAAAAGGTCGTGCAACCCACGGCCTCTGCGAACCGCGCCACCCCGCGGTGCATCGGTGCTCCCGGACGAACACTTCTAGCCCATGCCAGGCCAAGAGGCACCGAAACGGCCTGCCCAGCCGCCGACCCACATGCCCCCAGCTTGCCGGTGCCCTGCGCGGCCTACCCGGTGATACGTGCGGCCTGAACGGCGCCCTATCGGCCTACTCGCACCCCACACGGCCTACCCGCGGCCTCCCGTGTGGCATATTGGCCTACAAGTGGCCTATCGTGGCCTGCCCGCAGCCTCCCATGCAGCCTGCCCGGCTGCCGCCGGCCTCCTGGCCTCCCGAGCCAGCCTGCAGCGTCCCTCACGACACCTCTGGCCGAACCGGTTCGACCATACTGACTGAGCTACCTGAGGTGTACCCCACGCGTTGCTGGCCAAACCAACCTCGACCTCCAGGCCGAGCAGCCTACGCGGTGAACTCTGGGCCGAACCGCCCTCATAGTCCGCTGGGCTAGGCCCAGCGGAATGGGCCGGGCCCAACGGAATGGGCTGAACCTAGAGGGATGACCCACCCAACGGGCCGGGTGAGATCCAGTGGGTCTGACCAGGTCTACCCAGACCCGGTATGTCCCTTCTGTGTTGGGCCGAGTTGGTCCGACCGGGTGGGACCGGGCCCAGACCCTTTACCGACCCCTTTACTTTCTTTGGCCATATCCTTGGAACCAGACGTTCGTTTGACGAACCGTCAGAAACACTGGTATTCTTGGAACGAGATGGTTCCATTGAGAATACCCCATAGGAGTTTGGGGTATATTTGAGATACGGTAAGGTTGGATCATACACAAATCCAACTGGGCCCCCGGGATTAAAAAGAAAATAACTCATAGGTCGGACATCTGATCGACGTGACGTCTATTGCGTTGAGACCCATATGAAGAGGTGGACCTTTGAGATACTTCTATGTGGGACTTCGTGACATTTGTAGTGTCGACCTGTAGCTCGTGGAGAAGACCCTCCTATGGACGAGCGAGAGGAGTACAGATACCTAGTTGCTGGCTGAGACCTGACAACTGCTTGACCGATTCGACTTGGAGGGATTCAACTAGCCCAGTGGGGAGCGCCTAGTAGTTGGCAGCAGACCCACAGTGGAGGAGCGCCTAGTAGTTGGTAGCAGACTCGGGGTACTCGACAAGAGAAATACCTCTGCATGCTATTAGGGGGAGTTCCTGGTAGTTGGTGGCAGACCAACAATGGGGAGAACCTCTGTGTGAGTGTGGCAGACCCACGTTACTCGACAGGAGGAGTACCTCAACAATTCAAGGTTAGTGGGAAGCACCTGGTTGTGGCGGCAGGACCACTACACTCGACAGGGGAGGAGTTCTCCAGCAGTCGTGGTTTCGACAATGTAAATAAAAATCCTGGTTGAGCTAAGTCAGTGAATTTTTAGTTTACATCATGATTGAGATGGATTACTTGATAACATAGGAATACGTATGGAAATATACCTTAGTGTGGTTATCTGTTGTTTTCTTACATTGTGGTTTATCCATGTTGGATTTTGTGAGACCTTGAGGATATCAAGGTCCCGATAGAGTATCGTTATACTCACCCCTATAGGGGTTATTCCTGCACATTGTTGTGTTGGTAGCAGACGATGGAATGTGCTGACCGAGGCTGAGTGGACGCGGACTGGACGGTACTTAGAGGTGGACCACATGGCGTGACGGTACACGGAGGAGAAAAACGTACGAGGAATGCAGTGGAGGATATCATTACCTACCCTTCAGGTATGATCCATGGCAGATGATCCAGGAGATACTTTAAACCTTCATCTATTTTTGTATCTTTTCAGTTGTACTTTTACTTTACATTTGGGCTTGTATTTCTGGCCCGTTTACTATTCAACACTCCTTTTGTATACATTTTTACTTAGTGTTTTGCTTTCAACTTATACTATGTTGTGTGTGTTTATAATTTATTTGGACAATATCTTCCCATATATAGGTATTTACACCATTGGTACTACTCGCCAGCCCCTGGCCTATGGAAGACGGGCTTGGGGTAGTCACAACATGGGTCATGAGGATGGGTCTTGCGAGTTTTGAAAATCGAGGATTATCCTGTAGATATCCAAGACTACCTGAAGAAGTTTCTTATTTGGAATAATGTTACCATTGTTTATGACTCTTGGTATCATAGTGGAATAGAAGAGAGTATCAGGGAACATGAGAATAATATTTGAACATTGTACCCCATTATAATTCATGATTATTTATTCTATTGTATCAATATTCAACTTGTTAATATTAATTGTTCTTTTTTTGAGATGTGCTTGGATAGTTTCATAATATTGATGAACTCTTTTTTGAGAGGTATCTCCCTTGAGAGAGTGTTTCAGAGCTATTTTTTATTATTTCACTATATCAAACTATTCCACCAATTAGGTTGATGAGCCATTGATATAGAATGATTTTCCTAGGTATCATCTGTGAAGGCTATTCAGAAGTCCCAATTTTCCATTATCTCTAGTTTGGTTATGGATTCCAAAGGATGGTATTGGTTTAAGAGGTATGTATTTCTTGGTACCATATACATGTTGCCAAACAATTTTCTTAATTCCAAAGATAATGGCTATCAAAGGAAGCTTGGAGTCTGTCTGGAGGGTTTTAACTGCTAAAACAAAGAAATAAGGTGAATATATGACTAATAGTTGTTTCACATCTTGTATTTGTAATTCTTGAAAGATGATACAAATTCAGGGGGTGTGACATGGTCTTTAAATTTTCAGAATTACATTATTATAGGAGATTTATTTTTCTAATAGTAATGAATCCCAACATTTCCCATGCACGAAAATGGGTATCATTCCATGTAAGTCCCCTACAAAACATGCCTTTAATGGTTATTACTAATTGATTTTCCTTAAAATATTGGGCGAATATCATTTGCAAAGAAGAATGAAAACCATTTTCTAGGTTTTTTGGGATTCCATTAATGTGGATAAATCCCTGGCCTAAATCAAAAAATATGGTGATCTAATGATTTTTCTACATCTTCATTCATATCCCTACAAACTAGTTCCTCATGTTTCTTCGATCTATGAAATGGAGGAGGATATCAATGATTCATAGAGCAAAAATCCTCTTTATTTCAGACTTATGAAAAATTTATTACATAAAGAAATATCTTTGTACAATATAGAAGGTTTAGAGTTCTAGTGTCATTGGGGATTATGAATATTACATAAAAACATAAAACATGAAATATATATCTTTATTGAAAACATCTTTTACATGACCACACACATTCCATCCTACATAACATTTCTAGGGATAACCTGATGACATGCATATGAAAAGGATGAGCTATAAATCCCAATAGGGGAGTAAAAAAGGCATTACATGAACCATAAAAAACATGTTAGGCAATAAGAATATCAATTGAGGATTAGAGAAAAAAGAATATAAAGGCATGATATTGCATGATTACCATTACATGGAAATGTTTCATCAACATTTAACATGATATTAACATAAAAAATTACATTTCATATTGGTCTTGAGTTAACCCTCATTGATCATGAATTATCATGATTAAACACTCATTTATATTGATGTATCATGATAATAATATTTACCCAATGCAATGGAGTCCTATTAGGGAACTCCCTTATTAATCCTATAACTTCTTACATAAGTGTTCCACATTGATCATATAACATGGATTCATTAAAAATCATAATTTATTACACAATAATGGAGTGTGTAATTAATTCATTAAAATATATAATATTTAAATAATTGTTAATAAAGGTGAATACCCTTGATAGATAAATGGGCACGATATGCACTATATAATGACTTTAGCATGGAAAACCACAGTGCAACTTCAACATCATAACGACGTGACATAAGAATTCATAAAAATTGTTGATGAGAGATAAATGGGTGTATAATTATATGAACATGAAATAGAATATAAGATTGTCATATAGAAACATGTTCCAACATATTTAATGGAATTTAAATTCATAATACATATTAATTTCAAGACTGTAAATTAAAAGAGAGAAATTCCTTATAGAATTTCATCACAGTAACAGGTGTACATGGGGGGAATAAGGGAGAAAGAGGTAAATTATAATTAAAAAATATCTAGGGAAGTATGGGGGAGTTTTTATATAATATCACTGAATTTTTAATTAAATAAATGGTATATCAAGAAAATTAAATTCGGACAAAAATGAGATAGGAAGAAATCCCTTAATTTCATATGTGATCCCAATGGCTTGTGAGAGGCTTGAGAGAGGATTCATGAGATATTTGGGGGCCTTGGAAGGATTAAAAATAAATGAGGATAGTGTTTTCTAGAGAAACAATGTCTTTGAGTGAAGAGGAAGTGAGATCATGGGTGGGTTTATATAAGAAAAAATTGGGAAAGTTTTATTATTTAGGTTTTGGACACCACACATTAAGCAAATCTAATACACAAACAAACACATGGGTTTTCCCATGGGGTTTTTAAAAAGGTAGAGGAAGAATTATTTTATAAGGCCAAAGGCCTAAATAATTAAAATATTTGGCTTTTTTACGTATAGGTGATTCACACCCTAATGAAATCATTTAAAAATGTTAAAATGGTTTATAAGTCATGGAGGGTCCACTAAAGCTATGTAAAATAAATCAAACAAACCTAAAATCACATTATATTAATGGTTTAACAAATAATGGTAAAACATGAAATTTATAGTATTTTATAACATCAATATGGGCTCATTATGATATCATAAAACACATTATATATTTAAACAATATTAAATTTTTACTAAAAATTTTAACTGTCTCAGAAAATAATAAAAAATTCACCTTATGATAATTTCAACATCCTGATTCCAAAAATAATATTCATTTTATCTAAATAATTTTCTAAATATGTGAATTTTTTATTTTATAATAAAAACTGACATTTATAAAAAATTCATGGGTTTTGTAAAAAATAGATTTAAAACATTAATAAAAATCAAAATTGTAATCCTAAAAATTATGCAATCAATATATTTTATAAGAATTAATTTATTAAAATATTATATTACAATATTATTTAGTTCATAAATACAATAATTCATAAAAATAGATTTTTTAATTTAATATCAACAAAAAATAATATTTGTGGTTTAATATCTATTTACAATGTAAAAATTATAAAATGAATGTACATGTTCTATTATAAAAAAAATATTTCACATAGTCATAGTCTTGATACATAACCCCTTATACCACCGGCATAAGACCGAAGGGTATGATGTGCGATGGTGATAGACTATTGGGAGACTCGGATAACCTCACATGGGTGGTAATATCTATTAACATCAACGTCTCCAGTGGGAGGTTCTGCTCAAGATTAATGTGTTGAAGCATAGCTTGGTCTTTGTCAAGAGTGAAGCCTTTTGACTCCATCTCCATTCGTAGCTCCAAAAAATGGGCATCATATAGAGCAATTCTATTGGATGAGTACATCTTAGTAGGCCACCACCAACTGTGTAAAAACAATTATTGTCTAAAGATGGTGCATTTAGTACTATAATAGTGAATTACAATGCAATAATAAATATTTTATAACATATTCATTTATTCTTATAAAGGGATATTGACAATACAGTTCCCATTGACACCCTAACCTCAATACTTACATTATATCGTATCAAATCTCAAATAGTTATCTACATAATTTCATATATTAATAACTACTTCTATCAAAATATTAATGTTTTAAGGGTGGTAAGATATCTGAGTAAATGATATTAATCATTATAAATTTGAATATTCTCCTCTGAGGCAATAGCTTTGACTTCCATTAATCCCATTATTTAATTTCACATTTAAACGAAAAATATCCAAAATTACTAATATCAAAAATATATGTATGATGTCAATGATATCATGCTCACTCATCAATATAATGACAATATTCCATTTCTCTTTATTCATAAGTATAAAAACCATGTTAACATGTATACATTTCAATTTTGAAGTACTATGTTCCCATTCTATTCACACGTATGTATGGTGACTATGATACCATTTTTACATCTCAAATTAGAGTGACCATGATCCAAATATTTATGAAATAATAAATTTAGCAATTAATTATACACCCTAATCCCATTACCAATTCAACAATTAGTAATACATTTCCATTACATTTGTTAACTCAACAATTGACAAAGTTATTTACACAATTAATTAATTATTTAATTAATTAATCAAGATCAGAATTCATATTCAATAATTAATTACCCATAATTACTTATCTCATTCAAATTTCAAAATTCTATAATTAATACATTAATTAATTATCTAGATCATATTATCAAAGGCACATAAGTAATTTGTAATTAATTTTCTCCACATAGCCATTTAATATGTCATAAGTAATCCTTGATAAATTGTCTATATTAGGACTCCTACGTATTTTAATCAATTTCATCAAATTAATTATCTAATAGGGAATCCCCTTAGTCTCATTATTGATTCTCCAATAAATCACCAAATTCAATAAGGATTTCATGAATAAATTGGCCAATATAATAAACCTAATTCAAGGAAATAAATTGATAAATGATGATAGAAATTATATAATGTAGAATATTCAAATCAAATCCACAGGTATGGGAATTATATTTAGAAAACCCCCTTGGTTCGTTGTTGGATGTTTTCCTAATAGAAAACCCTAAAAACAACGAAGAACAATGACATTGATATGAGTTCTCGATCTAAATACCCAAATCAAAATCATGATCAATGACTTCATGATCGTATAAATATAGATGCAGATCCACATTCCATGATCTAGATCTCAACACATAGGTTTAGATCTTTTTATATAGAGGATATATTCCTTGAAATGATAATGGAAATATAGAAAATATAATGGGAGAAGCATTGGGATGAAATCCACATAATGTCAGATGAGATGATCTTCAATTTGGGCTTTCTATCTCAATGAACGTTGTTTATAAGGCCTTGGAATCCCTCGAGGTTGATGAGAGAACCTTAATATTCACATAGAAATGAATAATCTCATGTTAGGGATGCATATGAGATAAAAAATCATTAAAGGTTGAAAATGAGTGAGATCCACAATTTAAGACCACATTGTCTGCCCTTTCATAGTCTAGTCGCACTGTTGTACAAACTGTGCGGAAATCATGTGTTAACCACAACTTCAAGGGGGGGTACATCGCCTGGATTCCTCTCACAATCTATCCAACTATTCCAAAACCATTCCGAATCTACTACATCCAAAACTGGTGTTCGCACAGTTCCTCCTAGGCAGCCACACAATTTCTTAAAACTCTGTGCCAACCATGCATAACATCGTTTCTCAATGTTTTTCATAGACTTAATCCAAACAAACCCTTATCTATAACTCTCATCAAAAATTAATTATGTAAAAAAATAATTACTTGAAATCACACCAGAGATAAATCTAGAAAAGTTCAAGATATTTCACTGATTGAGTGATTATTTATTTTTATATTTATAAATATATGAACTTGTTTAATTATTTCTTTTAATTGTAAAGAAGGTTAATTAAAACTTTATATTATGGTTGTTTTCACTATTCTAATTGCACGGGTACTGTATAAATGTTTACGTTTTCTCAAAATATTATTTAATATTAAACATCCTATAAATATAACTTATTTATAAAATTCATCCTTATCTTAACATCCTCTAATCATTATTTTAGAAAAATTTATAGAAATCCAATCATGTTTCTGATAGTTTATTTCATTTTTCATTATTATACTAATTAGTAGTACTTTTATGGGACACTATTGAACCATAATTTCAATATGTAGTTCGTTTTTACATGTTTTTATCATCTCATTGAAATATTCTTTATATTATGCATTATATTTTAACATAATATGTAATGTTTTAAATTATTAGTCATAGTCCTTCAAGTTAATATAACTTTGTATTTGGGTTTGTAAGACCCTAAAATTTTGGAATATCATTTTCACTATATAAAAATAATATTCAATTCCATTTTTTACATGATTCATAAATAAAAAACAACAATAATATTAATTTTTTATTAATTAAATAATAAAAACAATAGTCCTTACAATGATATTATTAAACAATAATTTATTATAATTGGAAAATAAATATTTAATATTAGATAATATAAAAACCTGTTTTCCATTATAATATAACAATTTCATTTAAAGTGAAATTTATTTTATCTTACTAAAATAAATTTAGAACTTCTAAAATGTTATTATATATGATGTAATATAATAATATTTTTTAAACTATAAATTGTTATAAATGGTACTAAGAATGCATACAATCATTATATTTTAATAAAAAAATTTCATATATATATTTTCAATTAAAAATAAATTTATAAATTGACATACATTAATTTCATAAATGAAATTTCATTTTTTATTTCATCATTTTAAAATTAACATAGTATTATTTTATATTATTTTTCTAAAAAGGATGAATTTCAGGAGTATAGAGATAAATACCAATTTTGTAAATATTTCCCCTTTTAGGGCATTGTTAAAATACAAGAATAATTTATAATGCTATAAAAATATTATTAAATATATATATTTATATTTGTTGTGTGATATTATTAATTAAAAGATATATATTTATCTTATTAAACCCACGATTAATTTTATAAAACATAATTAATATTTCTCTCTAGAAAAATATTTTGACTTGTTTTTTAATAAGTATCCTAAATTAGAAATATAATTCGGTCTTATTTTGATAGCTAAATAACCCTTTTTGTTAATAATAAAACAATTCATGAAATAAAATAAAAACTATTGATCATATTATATAAATAGTAATTTTAATCTATATAAATATAGTTTCTCTAAACAATATTCTAAACATAATGTGTGGTAATATTAATTTATTATCACTCATTAAAATTATATTTTTAAAAATTGAATTTATATTTGGCATAATTTGGTCTAATTTTTGAAATAAATTCCATTTTATTTATCGTCATTATAATTAAATTACTAAACTAATAATTATTTATCAAGATAAAAATATTATAAATTGAAATCCCGAAGATTAAGAGACTGAAAAACATGTCAAAAATATGTAAAAATTTATAGTTGAGGTATTGTTATCTTTAACCCTTCCACGAGTAAATTATTTTTCATTTTTCATCAAGTTTACATCTGAATAATTACATAATCCTTTCAATGATTTTAATAAAATTACACTCCCCTCCCTTTTTAAAATGACTAGCCACCACCCCACTTCTAATAACACCACATTCTAATTTGATTATACCAAAATCATCCAAAATAATTGTTTTAAACTCCTATACACTTACTATATGATATTTTATTCTCAATATACCTATACTCGAGACCTTCATCCAATTTGAATTGGAGTTCTTCAATGGGGTGAGGTAAATTCTTAATTAATCCTTTTTTAACATTTTATATTTATTCTTCTTATAAATCCATTTAATATGACATATAAATGATGAAATAATTATAGAAGTAAAATAATTATACTTAAATTGTATTATATTTTTTGGATAACCATATTCTTCCTTCCTCCCTTCCATTAAAAAAATTAAAATTTTGGATGTCTTACAGGAAAACCAAAACCTCAAGAACACACACATTTTATATTACATATCCTGAATACATGTATTGTTAAAAGGGGTTAACTAATTATGAAATAGGATACATATATAATTATTAAAATTATTAAAATATAATCCATTTTCTAGATTTTTTTGTTATATGGAAAATGAGAACAACAATCTTGTGTATTTGAGGGATACTACCTCTATGTAAAAAAATATATTGTTTTTAAGTATTATTTTATTTCTTAACAGTATATCATTAAATAAGATTCAATTTTTTATAATAATAAAAATATTTAAATTATAATTATTTATTTATAATATTAATATAAGTGAATTAATTTCATTACAATTCTCAACTATAAATTATAATGTGTTATTGTATAAGTCAATTTAACCATATAATTGTGTAATAGAAAATATGACTATCTTGGATTACTATGGAATCATAAACAATATAATTATTATAAATATTTCTGAAAATAATATTTAGAATAATTTTATATAATGATTATATTAATATTTTTCTAATTAATAATATATCATACATTAATAATTTATGATTTCCCAATTTGGAATTCCATTTATTTCATCCAAAGAATCATAAGTAAAAATATTATTAATTGAAATAATAAATTGATAATTTATTATAAGAACCAATATATATATATAAAGTATCTAGAAATTATGGAATTAGTACCAAACAATGGGTATCAACATTGACATTTAAAATCTTGTGCATAAATAAAAAATTACAAACATAGGATATTGAAAATATGATACTAATAACACATAATAGTTATAATTTAAGAGAGGAAAAGTTAATTATAATAATAATATTCTCAAATATGTCATTGGGATATTTGATTGTTGGATGTCAGTGTCTGTTCGATAATGATGGATTAGTATGTAAGGGGTTTGTCTCAACATCCCTTCACTGGGACATGTTTTGTATTATGCACTAAATATTATTATATGGTGTATACAATAATTAATTGAAATTATATTTCATGATTATTTAATTTTTTATGGGATTTAGTATTTTTTACCATTCCCTTTTTTAATATATTTATAATCTAATTTTATATGATTTATATAGATTTTTTATTTACTCAAATTCTTTTATTGAGACAAAATTATCCATAATTGATTATGGGTTTTCTACTATTTATTTATTATATTAATTAATGATGTTAAAATTTATTTATTCATTATTTTTTCTAAATTATATGGATGTATTTATTTCATTATAGTAGTTTACAGTGTTAAAAATAATTATCATTTTTTTAAAATGGGCTCGTTTCCTTCTATTTCCATGTTTACTCATTATTCCAATGATATCCTCTATAATTTGTAAAAACAGATAGGTTTTATTAAATGATATTAGAAAATGTAACATTTCTTATTATTAAATTTTTTTACCACACTCTTTATAATATTTTTTCCAATATAGATATTCAAAAAATATAAAAAATATATTTTTTTTGTATTTTTATAAAGTACATGTAATATCTTTAAAAAGGTAATTATATATTTTAAATACAGATTTTTAAGGGTTATATCATTAAATAATTCTTCTTTGTTGGTATTTCTTCTCAAAGAATGTTTTTGAAAAAAAACATTATTTTAAAAAATATGTTCCCAAAGTGGATTTTCTTTACATTATAGTTTAATTTGTAGAAAACAATATCAAGATATAAAATTTCATCTTAATAAAACATTTTAAATATTTTTTTAGATTTTTAAAAAGGGATATTTGATAATTCAAATTGGATAGGTCTGTGTAACTCTCTCTTTGCGATTACCTAGTATAGGATTGATATAGCTCTACTATCCACCCCTCCACATGATTGGCTTGAAGATCTTCATCCACACTATCTCCCTCCTATACAGTTTTCTTTTCAATCCTTTTCTAACTTAGATTTCCACCAGACTTTCCCTACTATCACTCTCATCTTAAATGTTCCTTATATTTTCAATGTCTCTCAGCAAAAAAAAATCACAACCTTATAGATTACAGATTATTCAAGCCTTCATAATATGACCATAGTGGCTCATTTCAGCAAGCTCGCACCCTTCGTCGATTCAATTTATTTTTTCATATTCAGATCTTGTGGTCTTCTAGATTGTATAGTTGTGAGACATCGCAACATGACTCATATGATGGTTTTCATTATGTCAGATAATTATTTGACTCTATCCTGGTCTAGATCTCTTAGATTCTATAACAAATACAACTTCAACCTATTTTGTTGGTCGTATTATTTATATTTGAATAGAGAATCTCATATAATGGTGTTGTGGGTACGGTTTCTAAATTCCTACTTCCCTTCCAAAACCCATCTATTTATCAGATGATTTGGAACAAGTTTGGACTCAATTTTTTCTTTGACAGTAGGATTGATGTTATTCGTCACCCAATTTCACCAAAAATATGTGTTGAAGCCGATGTTTGATGTCCCCTACAGAATGTATTTGGATACCTGCTGGGAAAAATTCAGATGTAAATAAGTGGTGGTGTTTGAATATTGAACTAACATTCACATGGAAGGAAATCACCATGGTCACTATTAATAATATATTCATTATTATATTAAGTAATTACAAAGGTTGTTTTTTGTTGGATAATATCTTGGCTCAGAATCCTCGGTTTCCCTCTCAATGGACCATAGCCATAATAAGGAAGGTTAAGTTTCCATTCCCATCCAAAAAGATGATAGTATATACAATTATAACCATATGTTGGTGTACATATTAAATAGGTTGGGGAACTATATATCATAGTTCAATACAAAGATAATAGTTCCTCATGGGTAATGGGATACTATTATTGCTGGTCACCGAAAATCAGGGGGCATTTATTCAAAGGTTCCTTGTGATGCAGATGTTTCTTATGATTGGATGTAACGTATTACCATAAAAAATGGACAATAAGGGCCATGAATTTCAATAATATGAAATTCCATATGAGATATATAGTGATGTGAATGTTGGTGGAGGATGAAATTGGAGAATGATCTATTCCTCGATTAACATCATTAACAGGTTTTACGGTTTGGGTTCTGATACACATGAACATGAGACAAATGGTTCAAGGTTATTAATTGGGGCTGAGTAAGGGAGAGAGAGTTATGGCCACCTCTCGGAATATAGTGAAAATGGAGGATATGGTAGTGGTATTTACACCCTAATGATGAAGAAGGGATAAAAAATAAATTTAGATTTTGCAGTTGAATGGTGATAAAGAGGTGGAATTAGAAAGGACATAAGCATTACTCATACCTTCATAGACCAATAGAATATGGGTTGACTAAAACATAAGGACTAGGGTAATGGAAGGTGGGATATCCAAGATTAAACATGTGAAGGATTTTAGATTGTATTTTGTTAAACAAGGTGAAAGTGTTAGAGGTGGTGAATCTATGGGTCATGTTATATAGAGGATGGGAGATGTGGTGGGAGATAGACCTCTGATACATGGTGAACCTATGGAATTGGTTGATCCAATGGTTACTTAGGGGCTGTTAGGATGGGATGTTGATTGTGGTGATGTTTTACTAGATATCATGGCGGCCTTGTAGTGGGAAACAGATGTTGTGACGATGGAAACCCCTAGGAGATTCTTATGAACTTTAAGGAAGAGATGCCAGATAAGATATTAGTTTTTTATCATTATAATGTGGATGCTGAAAGGATTAATGTGATAACAATTAAAAGTGAATCATATGTAGAGTAGGGAGAGTGGATTGAGAAGGAACAACTAATTCTGACAATAGGATTCAGTAATTAGAAGATAATATTAGAGGATTTCATGCAAATATATGACCAATTAGCCTATCAATATAAAGAAATTTTCAATGAAGAACTTATTAAAGATGTAAGTAATATTTACTAGAAATTATATAGAGATAATCTGTCATTTCGGTTCAAGATGGATTTTAATAAATGTTTTATGTTTTATATTATTGGATGTTCCTTGATGAACATGGTGGTTTCACAGTTTTTCCATAAAAGTGTTTTTAAATAAAAAAATAACATTGAGGTAAAAAATGGAAATTTTTAATTGTTTTATAATGTTATTTATCCATGAATTTTCAATTTTTTGGAATCAATATCAATATACCTTGATGGTAATTTTGATATATTAGGAATGTGTTCTAATTACCCCATCTATATTTTTTCACAAAAAAAGATAATTAATTATTCTCTGAGTATCATCGGGAATCATATATCATTTCTGAATGCTAATCTAGTGGTGTCTAATATACTAATTAATGATTTAATGTTGTATTAATATCTTAAAATTATTTATGGTTGGGGTATTAAATCACCCATTCATTTACTACTTAGAGATTTATAAACAATCATATACTAATTTGGAGTATAAACATGATGCATATTATCTTTTTTTATAGGATTTAGGATGGACATGATAAAAATTATATATATTTATAATATTAATCTTGAACACAATGAAGATTAGCTATGTTATAAATATAGAGGGTGGACATTATTTTGATTTTCTATGTTTACATGATTTAGAATGGACACAATAATGATTTTATATGATCATTAAATTATGTTATAACATGATGAAAATTATATGTGTTCAAAATATTAAGAGTTTACACTATTCATACTATCTATGTTCATAAGATTGAGTGTAAACTAAATAATGATAGCTATTTTCAAAATATTATGATTCAAATGCATATTCCTATGCCATGTTTATATATTGTATTATTATGTTTTACACCATAGATCATGTCAATTATCATACAGTATTATTCTATAATGTACTCTTATTTTTTTATTATATGTCTAGTTATAATTACACAGAATTTAAAATTATACATTATTTTTATTTTTTATTAAGATATTTCTCCAATGCCCAAGGTCACTCATATTCATATTATATAACTCTTTATGTCATCATGATCTATTTCCCATTACTCAGAGATTTATCTAACCCCTTTCTCATATAATCATTCCTTGGGTTATGGTGATGGGTGTTACATAGGTGATGTATATAATGGATAATAATATGGTTCTACATAGATAAATGATTAAATGTATCATTAAATAATTACTTATATAGATGATCCTCAAATAATGTTAACATTCCATTTTTAGGAATGGGTGACTATTTCAGAGATGCAATTTTTTTCTTTTGGAAGTAATGTAAAACAAGATTATATTATAATGAGTTAACTTAGTTTTTATAAATTATAGTGTCTATAGATTGCATTTTTAGCACTACATCAAAGAGTGTTTCTTTCTGGATTGTTAGTCATTATTATAGACTAGTTTAGTTATGTTTTAGGACTTGATTAGTTAATGTTGATGTTTAGATTGATATTAATATATTAAAGGCCCTATAGAAAATAAATATTATTGGATAACATGAAAGAATTTTCGTAATTATTTGAGAATGTGGTTTTCCATTAAATTAAATCTCTGTCAAGAAGTTGGAAAGTGGATCTGAATATAAAACAAATTCACATATAGTTAATATCTCTGAAAAGGATATTTATGTGTCTACTCGATGCTTAATTGATGCCTGATGAGTGTGAATAATATTACACTCCTGGTTAGACACTTCTAGGTGATATGATTTGTTTATTCAAATACCCTTTAAGAACCATTAATAAGGACAAATGGTAGTTGATAATATATTATGAAAATAATCGTATAGAATACGTAATAGTGATAATATCAGGGATAACCTAGGATATACAAAAAAATGTACTGGTTGATCCATTTATATTATATTTGAACTTGAGGAATCATAGGTAGAATTGAAGGTGTCTTTGGATAAGGTAAATTAGAATTGAATTTTTTTATTTATAAGGTCATTTAATCGGATTTTCAGGGAAATTATCTTAACAATTTTGTTTTTTATTTGGAAATAGTCCCATTAAAATGTAGTGGTGAGATATATTTCATCAAAAAAATAAAAAAATTATAGATATCTAAGGAAATATATATGTTATAAATTTTTAACAGTCTATATAATAACTATTATTTGTAAAATGATATGGAAACTAAGTTGAAATTATATATTGAGTTAAATATATCATTTATATACCCTCATGTATTTTCATTATTTGGTGATGATTCAATTTTCAGAATTAAAATTATTTAATAGTGGGTTGATTTTGGGTGGGGTGGGAATGTGACACCCCTACATTTTTAATTATATTTTCTTTCCAAATTAATTTTATATTCAATTAGTTATTTTACATGAAACACTAAAATAAAAAATATACAACATACTGAATTAATATTATTAAAAAAAATTATGAATAATAAAACATTTAGTGAACAAAAAGATGTTGACCAACTAATTTTTTTTTACATTTATAGGGTAAATATATAAGGTGGTTTAATATTAAATTTTTTTTCTTAATTATATATTAATAATTTTTTATTGTATAATCTATCATAGTAAACCAAATTAACAACATTTAATTTATCAATATTTATTAAATAAAATATATTCATATGTTAAATTATAAACTAATATCAGATAATATTAAGGACACATGAATACTTATTTGTCAGCAAAAATAATTTTTTATTTATTCATCTAAATAATATTTAAAAAAACTGAAAATTTAAATTATAATAGTAATTTTATTTTGTAGTTCATCTTGTAAAAATTGGCATAAGAAAATGGTTGATATTTTAGTGAATAGTGAAGACAATGGCTTTAAAATACATATCACTTATAAGACATTTTCATAAAAAAAGAATTATATGTTTCCTTGAATATAAACTCCCAAATTCGGTGCCAAATTCACATAATTTAAATACATGTTTTGATTCTAAATTAATATTACAAACCAAAGAATCGAATAAATAAATTACTTTATGAAAAAATACATTTCATATATTTTGAATTCCTTTTAGGATTAGAGAATTTAATAATTTGGAAGAAACATATTATATAAAATTAAATATATTCTCATGAATTCGTCATTTTTTAAAATATAAGAAACTACTTAATCAAGACACATTCATTAAAATCATCCCAAAATTCCCAAAACATGATATAATGTTAGACACATCTTATATATTAGTATTCATTATAACATAGGGAATTGAAAATATCAGAAGGGGTAAGCTCAAATAATTTGAAATGTAAAAAATAAAACTAATTCTTTTAGGACAAAGATATGAAATAAATTATACGGAAGGAATTTGTAATAATAATACTTTCATATATATATATATAATTGAGATCATAATATAAATGTTGATAAATATTAAAATAAAATGCTATAATGTATGAAAATAATTCAATCCATGTTTATGGAATTCAAAATGATAGAAATCTGGGTCATAAAATCATGGCCTTGGACATGAAATCAGTATTAAAATCATGGCCTTAGCCAATATATCATTGTTTCCAGAAATATCACAATAAATACATTTTTATGAATTCAGTTGGTGTACAAAAAACACAAAATAATGTTTTTCTGATGGTAAATATATATTCATCGTGGGACCATATAATTTAGAGACCCAATCATCTATTATTTATGTACAATGTATTAATCTGTGAATAATATATAAAATATACAGAATAATATTTTCCAATAATCATAATTATTTGAATGAAAACATAAATAACCACAATACTTTTAACCTTATAAATAAAACAGATCACATGTTCATAACTCATATGGAGAAAGAAGGTTTACAGTGAAAAAATTTATATAATAAACTTTCTTATAGTAAATTATAATAAAAAACCCCATATAGAACTCAAATAAATTGACCCTTGTAAATATAAAAGATAACAAAATTGTAACAAATTTGGAGTAATAATATATATGGTTAATCAATTTATATGCATCTTTTGTGACTGTTCAATAAACCTCACCCAAAAAAGAAAAATATACAGATTTTTTTTTGTTCTAAATAAATGAATGTAATTTCATTTAATGTAAAAAATTTCAAAAACATACACCATATATAGTAGGGGTATACAATTAAGAAAAAAATTCAATAGAGAATCAATGTATGTAATCATTTTGAACAAAATTACATCAATGAAATGGGAAATATGGTATTTATTACATTAAGGCAATAAAGGAATTGATGTGATAATTCAAGGTGGATGAATAATAGTGTCAAAGTGAGTGATAGATAATTACCCTAATTCAAATTAATATGTTATAATTTATGTATATAAATAATGGGTTTTGGTGAAAAATAAAATATTACTAGTTCAATATTTGAAATTCATATGAAATTTAAATAGATGAAATAAAACGAGGAGAAATAATTCATTAAATGATATAAAAAACAACGAATAATTAATTGAATTGATTGATACCTTAAGATAAATACCCCAAATCATATATATATATATAAATAAAATTATTAATTATTTGATAAAAAATGTAGAATTAACCTCATTATTTTAAATCCTTTGGAATATGAAAAGGAAAAATAATTGTGAAATCACAAATATTATTTTAGAGAAATAGTTTTACGTTGACATAAACTATAATGTTATATTTAACATTTAAATGTAACATTTTGAAAATATTAAGTGAATGATTTTGAAAAAAATTTATTTAAAATGAATATAGAATAATTTTTCCATTAAATTGTAATAAATTTTTTTATTGTAAATATAGAACCAATGTTAAATCACTTGGTTATATCCATACAATATTTTATTTCCAAGAAATTACATTTGTTAAAAGCCAACATTATAATAATATTTATAAAATATTTTTAAAAAATTACTGAAGTGTATTATAAAATATCATAAAATAAACTATTGGAGTGGGATAATAAAATTATTAAAAATGTATTCAATACAAATCAATATCACTCAGGAAAATCATATTATATTTATTAGTATCTCTTAAGGGAAACATAATCCATAATGTAAAAAAATAATTTAAAATGATTTGTGAGGTAGGGATGTAAATCCAAATAAAAAAATGATATAATACAAAAAAATTATATCTAGTGTTGAATATACCCAACTTATATGATATAAGTTTAATAGATTAGTCATAACTAAATGAATTAAAATTCAGTTACCCAAAAATTCTTATGATTGCTGTAACACTTATTCAAGAACATTTGAATAATATAACATTATTTAGATTAGAATATACAATGTATTATATGAATGTTAATTTTACAAAATCAATGGGAAAGTAAATCAATTAAAAAATTAGAGTGGAAACATGATGTATTTCATATTAAATACTATAATGAATTATAATTTATCCCTTAAATGCAATCACAACTATGGAAGTATTTGTGTCAAAAATTCATAACCGGATATTATTTCAAATGAAATATTTGATATCATAAAAAAATTATAACATTATGAAAATAAATATTAATAACGTTTTAGATACACCATTCCAATGAAAACAAGACATAAAAAAAGAAATACGTCAAAAGGAGTGAAATATTGAGACAACAAACTGATATCATGTTTTTGATTCATTCAACACAAGAACCTAAAATATTATATAATTTCATATTAGATTCCTTATTGGGAAAATAATTATTTTATATTTCATTTAATATAGTATAGTTTTTTATTATATGATATTTATTTCTTTTATAATTTTTTATATTTCTGTGAAAGCCTAATTAGTGTTGGATTATATCAAGGATTTTACTGATCGATGATGATACGTTAATAACAGCATAAAAAACTAAAATTATAATTCTAGAAAAATAATAATTAATCTTTATTTTATTAATAACATATAATAGTATTAATATTTATGTAGCCATAGTGAGCCATGATAGAGTTTATATGATTTTCTATAGTTGGATAGTAAATAAAATCAAACATATACCCAAGTAATATATATTATTTTAAATTATATAAGTTTTATAATATTAAATGAATTATTTTTCATTAATTTTGAAAAAATATTCTAAGTTTATTGTTTAATAGAAATAGGACATCACCATTATATTAAAAAATATTAAAATATATTGTGGAAAAATCCACTCAGTATCCATTTTCCCATAATAAAAAATATTTATTATGTAAAATGTGTTCTTTTCCTGACATATCATCAAATAATTTATCTTTCCCCCATATTTCCCTACTCATGATTAATCCCTTAATAGAAAATTTCATAACTTGGGATGAGAACCAATAGAATAATAAAGAACATATAAATAGAAATAAAGAAACTCATTAATCCATGAATACTCATAGAAATTTTCCATTTAAAAAAAGATCTAATAATAAACTATTGGGATCTATACAATTTATTCATATGATTAAATTATTTTTAATATAGTCATAAAACATGTACAACCCAATGATTATGAGGAATAGTGTATTTGGAAGAAAAAGTACAAAAATAATTAAAAAAAACATTAAAAAAAATTATACCCCTTGGTGATATCCAAAATCCATTTGACCACATAAAAATATATATTTTAACATTGTAATAATATAAAATAATGGGTAGAGCTGCTAAGACTTATAATTGAGTAATCGTGATGTTGAGGCATAACATGATATCATAAAATAAAATTCACATGAATAATAATGTGGGAGAAAAGCATGATGGTCATGGTATCACAATATTATGGAATAAATGGAAATTATAAGAAACGTATAACATTTAATAAGAACTATTAAAGGATAGAAAAAAATAAACATCAAATGGAGGACAATATCCAATAGATGGTTTGTTTTACTCACTAATCCAATAGATATTGTCTATTGAGAAAAATACATTACTCGATCCATTAGAGAGCTATCTGGGAACACACATCATAAAAATTATATTATTATATGTAAAAAATGAAATAAATCATAAGACATAAACATAAAAATTTACCAAGGAAATACATGGGTTTTGTAATCATGCCTCATTTCGTCATCAACAGAGATTTCATATATAATTATTTTTTTATATGTATGTTGGACTTTTGATACCCCATAAATTTAATATATAATTATATAGGAATATATATATATATAGACACACACACATATATATATATTTTAATAAAAAATTTACATCAATGGTTTATTGCACTTATGAAAATGACTTTAAAAGATCACATGGAATAATTATTTAGGAGATTATGTTTTCACAGTGAAATCACATTAAAATATTAAATGCCTATAATAGTAATGATAAAATTTTATTTGAAATTAAAAAATATATCATTTTAGGGGATCCTTTCTGCATTGAGTGTTCATGATGTTAGAAGACTTTTTCATGTAATATAAGATAAAGCAAAACATTCCTTTCAAACTTTTCTAAAAATTCAAAAATACCTTCTTTTGAAAAATATATAATATTGTATTTATACTACATAGTAAATTTATGAAATGGGTAAAAATTTATTCAATAAAAAAATTTAGGATATTATTATTATTCTTTATAAATTTTTATGGAAAATCTGGATATTAAAGAAAATATTCCCTGATTGAGTAGTAAAAAAATGTTTTGTTTAAAAAAGGATTTCATAGTCATGAGTATATAAAGAGTGGAAAATAAATTTAAAACATATAATTTATTTAAATAAATATAGGATTTAAAAATATTTTTGGTCTATGATATAAAGATTATGTAATTCTCCTATGAGAGACTTCAATATAAATAATCTTAAATAATTGAGATATTGTGAAATAAACAATTATTAATTAGGTATCATTTGAAACATAACCACTATGAATGAAATAATTTAAAATGACTCATTAAAAACTATAAATATAAATATAATAATTATATAACATATAAAATGTTATTTAGATACACCTCAAAAAGATAAATTGTTTCATTATCCAAATATGTTACAATTGAGCGGAACTTCAGATTAAATATGATAAAAATATCATATAACTTAGGTGAGAGTTATTATTTTTTGTTTAGAATATCCAATATATTAACTTATTAATTTTATAATATCACATGGTACTATTAATATCAAATCATGTTGGATGAAATAACCTTAATTGAAACAAATAATATCATTAAATATTTAAAAATAATTATATTACATGTAAAATGGATCAATATACCATATTAATGAAATTTAATGAAAAACATTAGAACATGACTAAATAATGGTAAATTATAAAGAAAACCCTTACATCATGTCTGAATCATTATGGGCATTCATTAATAGGAAAATACTTTAATTATTTAAACTAAATCCATTCGTAATAATCATTTTCAGGTTTAATATTTATTTTATTTGGGTTAATATTATTTATTATATAATCTACAAGTAAATTAATTTCACATCAATGTTTTGATGATAATTGGGACATAAGTAGAAAAATTAATATTGTATGATAACTATGGTAAAACAAGTTATGAATACATAATATCCCAGAAAAAATATGAATGAATTAAATTAATTTTTTATACATAAATTAAAATTTTAATACCATCCATTATATATGGTTATGAAAAACGAACTCTGTTACACTTAGATAGATGGTAGGTCATATGTATACATATGTGGTGTTTCAAATTATCAATAATCATGATGGAAAAAAGGCAATTTTTAATATACTATCGTTATATAGTTTTATTTATATAATAAATACCATTATATTTTTTCACTGAACTTATATATACCATCTATGTGATGCAGTGTTGAAAAAAGAAAAACATCGCTTTATGGAGTTAGTATTCTACACATATACTTGAGTGATGAGATCATTATTCAGTGATTGAAAATGTATGAAAGTATATGATATATTAAATTTATAGAATCATAAATATTTCATTAATTTTTATTTATATAAAATAAATCTTTAATCATAAATATCCTTGTATGGTGATGATGGAAAAAAATACATTAGTTTACAATGCGGTAGTCTGGAATGTACTTGAATCGATGTTTTCAATAAAATTTCCTAGAAGAAGATATGTATGAGTGTTATTAAATTAACATATTTATATATATGTATATTGGATATAATTATTTAATTATATAACCTATGATTTATATTAATTTAATGTGTTTTATTAATAATTAATTAAAAATCACAATATAAGAATGATGCCTCTTCTTCGTAAAACCTCTATAGTATTAAAACAAAAGGCATCATATGAAGTATTTATAATAAAACAATGACCTATATGATATGGTAGTGGATTTATAAATGTTTTTAGGTGAGTTATTTTCTTAAAAAAAGAATTTTTATATGTGAATGGAAGAAGAGAAAAAGATTCCTTTTATAAGTGAGGGGATGAGAATTATTTGAATATCTGAGAATATTTAATTATTATAAAAAATTAATATAAAAAATTCATATAATTAGATTTGATTTGAATATTTTTTAGTGAAGTTTCTAAATAATATAATAAAATAAAATTCAGACAATTTCAAATTAGTTTTTACGCTTATATATATTTATTTAGTTCCCTTTTTCTATATTTTCAAGACAATAAATTTTTTACTCTATAGGAGTCCAAATAGTCACAAAAAAGAATAATCTAACAAAAAATTGATCATTTATGATATTCTAAACAAAATTCCAATCAATTGGATTAATATTAGATTTTTAGAAATTTTGAATCATTTAATTATATATTATTTATTATAAAGTTTCATTTTTTTTAATTTTTTAACTATTAATTTAGTTTTAAATTGAAAAAACAAGACATCTATTGAATATTTCATTAATTCAGTAAAAAATTAAGGAATTATATATGTATCTAATAAATATTGGATGACTATACCTCATTCAATTTAAATTAGGTTTAATTTTTTAATAACATTTATTTTATTTCATTATCAATTGAATAAATATTGTATCAGTGTTTCAAAAAAATTACACATATTCTTTTTTCAATAATTTATTTTTTAAATAAATTAATCTAAAAAAATTTTATGTTTAAAATTAATATATATAAATAATCATAATATATTTTTCCCCTCTATCAAATTAGTACCTATAGTAAAAATGTTACATTTTTTCCAATATCATTTAATCAGTTATTATAGTGGTAAAACTAAATGAAATATTACACTATGTTTTTGTATGTATTAGAATTATATGGATATTTATTAAATACATTCATAATATAAGATAAATGATATTTTAACAGTTAAATTTTTATGGTTATTAAATTATTTTAAACAATAATTATATTATGTACTGTTAACTTGGTGATAATCATTTAATATTAATATGTTTCCATAATTACTATAGAGAAATTGAATATTTCCAAAAAAATATTAGAAATTAGTATCCCAAATATGAAATAAATTTTCTGTAATCAATTATAATATGTGGAATAATTTAATTTATATTTATATGAATGATAAATGATCAAAAATGTGTTTTCAGAAAAATTTCTTCTTAAGTAAAAAAATGAACTGATACAAAAATATGTATGACAAATTGTTCAAATATATAATTAGATTACATGATACAAATTAGAATATATGCAATATAGAAATAAACTTCATATCATAATGGGACTTTTAAGTTAATTAATTTTTTTGATAAGATATGATAGATTGATAATAAGTTGTATTATTCACAATTAACAAAAAGATATCTCATTTCCAAAAAATATGAAAATTTCAACTTAAACAATTTTTTTAATTTGTATTTCTAAAATAGAATAATTTTTATATAATATTATTTTCAAAATATCCATATTTTATTTATCATATGTTCTCACAGAAACTACAGAAGTCATTTGATGAAAACCCATTTTAGGAATATAAAATAAAATTATTAAAAAATGAATAATTATTTTCTAATAATTTATCAATATTTATTATTATCATTATCCATTTAATAACATAGTTAATCTTATTCCCTTATAGAAATCTAATATATATTTTATAATATTTATATTTAAATAATAAAATTTTAGGGTTCTTTTTGGCTCGATGTTCCATTATGTATATGCTATCAAAGATAGTATCTTTTCTAAAATATAAGGGAGTTACATTATCCCCATTTAATAAACGTATTCCTATCAATTTTAGCATTATCATGGATATCAATGAATATATATATTGAAATATAGTTATTGACATCCTGCATTGTAAAAAGGGTTAATTATTCTTCATTACAAAAACTAGTACTCGCCTGTGCATTTGGACGGTGATATTACAAATTTAGTCCATGTGTTCTCACGATGATATGGTTCACTGCTTTTATGGAGACAATACAATATTTCAATATTAATAATGAGAATTAATATTCAATATTTTGAAATATCAAAATATTGATTCTTATTATTGGAGTAAATTACACAAAATGTACAAACCAATAATAGTATTGTTTAGAAATTTGTAATCACAAGTATTTTATATTCTAATGGTATTGGTGTCGATTGATTATACACACCAATAAAGTCCTTGAATATCAAAAAGAAATATAGAGGAGATTTTAGACACCAATAAAATACTTTAATAAAACATGTGAAGATATTGTTCTAAGACTTTACACAACAGAAGAAATCATAAGTTATATTGGAACATGATTGAAAATTTCTTCTCAATAAATTGAAATAGTTAACCTGAAGCAACATACATTTAGAATAATAAAAGGAATCAAAATCAATGAAACATGCAGATCGATAAACCCATTTTGATAGATGAGTTATGATTTAAAAACATCCAAATAGAAATTCATGTTTCAGAAATGGTTTCATCTGAAAAAAGTTGGGTTTAAAATAAGATATTTACTATTGTTTTTCACAGTAATCGGTGTCCCTTTTTTCTGTTTTGGTTATATCCTCCTAGTAATGGATTGATCGACTCCTGCAGTGGACCGACAATGCTACAGGAATGGCTTCGGTTCAGAGAAGAGGGCTGCAAGATGAAATGGAGTCATTCTGAAGATATTCTTCGAGGGACGACGTGTACTTGCCGCTGCACCACTTTACTTCCACAAATAGTGCCATGAAAAAATCAGCCCACTACACCACCAGCCACTAAATTATCACAATTATTTTCACAGCTATAAATAGAAGTGGAAAAATGAATATTTTCTACTCAAATGACTTAATGAAAATTAAAGACATTGATAGAAATAAACATGTACCTGAGTAGATGAAATATTTTTATTTGTTGTAGCAACTCCAGAGTCCCTATTGCAGTTCACTCCTAAATTCCATGGGATGTGATGTCCCTAGATCAATAGTGTACAATTAAAAACAAAAATCAATAACATAGAAGGACTTTCAATTTAATTTCCTCATGTAATATCCATGAAATTATTGCTGTGAAATCAATGTGAGATAGAAACCAATAAAAACAGAAGATAAAACTCCATAATAAATACAATGAAAACAACACCAAAATAGAGTACATATCCATCGTAGAGATTTATAAGATTTGAAAAAAATTATTCCATATGAATGTATTGTAAATGATATCAATGTGCAATACCAAAACAGAACAAAATATATGGCATCACATAACCTAAAACTAACCACACTAAAAGAATTTTTTTATAAAAATCTGCATTAAGAATCTGGCCACAGAAGTTGGAAGTGAAAAATTAAAAAATGACTGACATGAATCTCACTCTCATGTGAAGAAAAAGATGATGAATGACATGAATTTAAATATAATCTGATGATGAATGCATTACTGTCTGATCAGTAAAATATTACCACACATGTAGATCAAGTTCAATTTAACCCAGCATAAAATCACCACCTATCAAATCTAAAAAATGATTAATGAAAATAACCATGATATTTAGACATTTACAAAGATAAGAAATTTCATTAAAATGCTTAATAACTGGAAAAACTGGTCTTACCAAACATTTAGATGAAGTTAAATTCATGCCTTTATAAAATGACCAAATTTTAAATAACTGAAATTGATTTGGAAAACTTGTAATGAGGGTGATACAATAAACCAAAAATATTTTATGCATACAAGAACATGAAATAAAATTAAAAATAATAATAAGATACATACCGATGTATAGGAATGATACTCTTTCCGGCCTACTCTTCATGAAGCTTGCTTTATTTTTGGTAGGTGTGTCTTCCATCTCTATAGTCACACGGTAAAATATTCTATAATAATAATTTATAGTGAAGAATCTACTATTAAAAGCAACAGTTATAATGGGTTCTGTTTTTAGAGTACGTGTATAGTGGTTTTAAAACTGTAGCTCTGTCACATGTTTTATAAACTTAACTAACAAAGATGGAACCCTTAAAACATCCAATGTTTTCAAAGATTCAACATTATGGAATTAGAGAGGCAGTGTGTAATACATTTCAAATAAGAAATAGTAATAATAAACATTGGAAAATTGCCTTTATTAAATGATCTATTGACAATATGAAAATATTTCTAGAAAACTATGTTGTTTTTGTACCTAATTTTTTAGTTGTGAGAAGCATTTATAGTGGATGAATAGGAAAAAAAACCATAACATGATCAACTGCATAGTTATCAAAATTTATTTACCTACACATACATTAATGTTTCATAAACGGTGGAAATAAATGTTACAGAAATGTGGAAATAAATGTTACACAAATTCTGAAATATTTAAGAAATATATGTTATAGAAATTCAGAATAACTGCAATAGAAATAATGAACAACTGGAACATAATTGCAGAAATAGATGTTACAGAAATGGAATAAAATAATGATCATCCATTTATATTAATTAAAAAGTGAAGAAAAAAATGTTACAGAAATGCAGCAACCAGAAAACATAAGTTTAGAAAATTAGTATAGAAGTTTATGTATTGAGAAGTTTATCTTGTAATAAGTTGTATCATAGCACCTAACTGGAATGTGTATCAACTGTACAAAAAAGAGGGTGCCTATGAACAACAATATGCTTATCTTCCTCCACCAGGACTATCATTGAGTTCGTAATGAAGACATATATGTAACCGAATTACTGAATAACTAGAACAGAAGTTATGAAATTGAGCATTGAAAGTTTCATCTTCAATATTTTTACATGTTTTTAGATGTCATAGATCCAAACACTGGTTTTGGTATCTATTATAAAGATATCTAGGGTTCTTTGAAAGTTTTATAGTTCTATGCACATTTTATAGAACAACAATTTCTTGAACGAGATAGATTATAACAGAAAACATACCATTTAGCTTCCTTGATGGTATGTTTGTTTACCCCATCGAGGGTGCTGTGAGAAGGCATCTTTGTCAAAATAGAACTGAAATATTCATACTGTTACAATAACAACAGTAAGTCGCACCTAATTTCCTAGAACCGGCCTTATTCCTGCCATTATCCTCCTCTTTCCTTTCATTCCCTCCATCTTGCCCGGCCCTTCCCATACCCTCTTCTCCGTTTTCATCTAACCTGCCCATCCCCTGGACCTCCCCTCCCCTCACTCCATCTTTTCATCACCTCCTTTCCCTCCTAGCCCCTGGCCCTCCTTTCTCCTCCCATCTCCCTCTTTTCCCCCTGCAGCCCCCTCCCCCTTGTCATCACCCTCACCTCCCCTTCCCTCGGTTCCATGCTATCCATACCCTGGAATCATATATGTTTTTGTAGTCTTAAATCAATTTAATATGTATCAGATGTCATCATATTCATGGAAGTGCACCAAACTGTTATCTGAAATAAAATCATTGATATGGTCTGTTACCACAAGAGAAGACCATCATGAAAAGACGTGTTCAACCCCAATTCCACTGAACCATAGTTGTCCTACCACCATGAGAAGTAATATATTATGTTGATAGAGTTATTATTACTATCTATGACTTCTGTAAAATTTGGAATTCACTTGTTCGAAAGTTGAAATTCATGGAAATATAGTCTTACATGGACAATGATATTCATCGCTTCAGTGGGTGATGTTTCATTTCCAGAAATTATGCCCGGAAAGGTTCCAGATGTCCCATCATTAAACAGGATCCATGTACACATATCAATGTATTTGGGAAGCTCCAATGTACCCAAAAAAGCATAAATAATTTCCTCTGTCTTTATTCCATAAAAAAGGCAAACGACACATTCTGAATTTAACATTCTCTTAAAATGAAATATAGAAATAGAAAATATGAATAGTTGAAGTAAAATAAACATACACTTAGAGACATGCTAACAGAACAATATATGGGTTACATAAAATATATTCAATTTTATCTAACGTACAGAATGTCTGACGTCTACAGAAATATGGCAGGATAAATGAAATTTTGATCTAGTAATACATAAATGTTTGACAACAGTTACAGGGAACCAGTTTGGAAAGATATGAAGATAGGTCATTAACAGTACATATAGTGATAAGAAAGTTCCCATATACAAGGCCTCGATATACCCTTATATCAACACTTATTTGTTGCAGTCATTCCCGTTATGCTCACTTATTTATCTATGGCTCGTCGAGGGGAGTACCACAACTTCATGATCCCGGGTTGTCTTCACATCTCTTCAGATTATGTTGAATTTTTTCTTCATTTTCAAAATTAGACTGGAGGTTTTTCTACATCTAGAACAATTGGACATTAATATGTAGGTAACATTTCCTGAGATGTGTAATTGGTGAAATAGATGAAAAACTATCTAATAAGAATGATTTTCAGTAAATCATTGTTCAAATATTATCATAAATAGTCTGGCTAAGATCTTTTTTACTTGAGTATAGCCATATCTGACCCCGATACAGCTATTCCTGAGCTACCGTATGAAGTAGAAAACCCATCATCCTGATGTTTCTATAAGTGGAAGCAGAAAAGAGTTTTAGACATAGGTGTTTCATGTTTTGGTTCATATAAATTGAATCAATATAACTGAAAAGAACCATGTTATTTTCAATCCCACTACCCAACTCTGTAGATCCATTGCTATGATGTGTCTGTGTTGTCACAAAAAGATCGAATTAGTTGTGTATAATAATTGGTATAGTATGTTGAGAGTGTTATGAAATTTCACCTCTTTTTGCTCAAAGGTGTCACTGAAGCTAGGAATGTACATATCATTATCGCTGATAGAAAGTACTTTGTAGCTATTCTGTACAAACGAATGATAACAGTTTTGAATATTAAAAGTAGTTACATCAATTGAGAATAAATAATTCATTGACTTGAATACTTCCAACTGTTGAGGGTAACCACACACCTCATCATCCTATTTTTAATATGATAAGAAATGTCAGTTATCTGTATGCAGAAATAAAATCAAATGTTATAATAAGATGTGGCTACCTGCATTAGAGCAACTCTTAAATTTGAAGGTGTTTCATGTATGAACTGCATAACTTGTTTTTCAAACATAGCAACTGAAAATGATCCTATCTTATTTGCAACCATGAGTTGTACCCTAAACTTGTTCAATATATTATTAAGATTGCATAATGACTGGATGAAAGTGTATCCCAACAGTAGCACCATGTTGTAATGTTAGAATATTCCAAAATTAAATAGTTACTGACTTGGTTGTGGTAGTATTTGGACATAATTTGCATTTGTGGCACCACAATGTTCCATTTGAACTGTAAACCTTTTTCATGCAAGAGTCACAAAACTCATAAAACCAGTTGTTGGTGCTTTCTTTTTTTAGTACTGTTGCTAAAATTAAGCATCTTGTAGGCTACAGTAGATTGGGTAAATTAAAAAAAATTTAATGATTCAAAGATAAAGTTGAAGGTAAAAGTAAATGAAGATTTACATATGAAAAGAAAATAGTACTTACATGTTCAATGTTTTTTACATCAGCAATGTACTTTTTGTTACTCCAATATTGTACTTCTGTAGGGGTGTCTAGTTTTTTTGATGGGGGACTGTGTAACTGGGATGAAAATATGTACCCAAACCTACAGACATCCTTAATTGGGAAAAAATAAAGAGGCATCAGAAAATTTATTATAGAAATGGACTACAAATACATGTAGCAATTTATATTATAAAATATTTACAATACATACTATACCTGTTTCTAATGTTTTCAACTTCTGCAATGTCTAGGTTGTACAAAATTTTGGATGCCTGAATATTATTTGTCACAATAATATCTCCTTTAAACTATATAAAAACAATTTTAGTGAACCCTTGGTTGAAGATTACAGAAATAAAAATAAATGTAGTAACAAAAAACAGGTTAAATGTGGAAAGATACTATACTGCTGAATTTTTTAACCCGGACGAGTTATAAGATCAGAAGGTGAGGTAAGTCCTTATGTTGTTCCAAATAAGTTGATATCTGAGTTGCACAATTTCTTCATAAGCTGTAGGGAACATGAAATCATCTTCAAGCAGAAAATTGCAATATTTGTAAATGTCATATGAATATTCAACATCACAGTAGTACTATTTTTAATTTACTTTTCATCCTCAAGCATAATTTACATCCTAATGCTCGAATTTCCCATTGATTGCACTGGCTGGGAGTATCGCATAAGCCCAATGATCATTAAATCATAAAACACAGAAATAAAAACAATTAAGGGAAGTTAGACAGATTTGGAAAATACTATCTCCTTGAATATGATAACATTGAATACAAAACAATATCAATGCACTACAATGGATGTATACCTATTAGATTATCTTCTGGTACATTCATCAGAGAAATGTCATTAAAGGAAGTTAAATTAAAACTTAATAGAGGGAGTTCTGCACCAGATGGACGAAGTAAAGTCATTGACATGAATAGCAATCGGCATGCATGTCGAGTTTCCAAGTAACATCCTTGATTTGGAGAAATTTGAATGTTTTGAATATAATAGAAGAATCCTTCATGCATGAGATCTTTGAACTTACGGATAAGCTGACGATTAGTAATTGAACATTGTACCTCCATACCCTAAAAAGATAAAATATAATGGTGGTTGTAATTGAGATATAATATTTGAAAGAATACATAGATATTAATAAACTTATTGTATTGCTGTAAGATAACAAGAATTAATGTGTAATGATTTGAAACATGGACCTCTATATCTCCAAGTACAAAATCGATAAAAACAACATTGTTGGAGTTTTTAGATGAATAATTGCATTAGATGTTACACACATGAACATGTATCTTTAGAGTTTCATTTGACTCTGGAGAAATCTCACACAATGGGGTTATTGATCTGGACATCAGTTTTTTATTCTATACATTCACAATTAGTATAGAAAGACAACTAAATCATAAGATTAGGAAGAAACGGAGTTATATAGATTACATTATATAGAAAAATTAAAAGATGAATAGATAAATTTAAATGATACCTAAGACAGGTTATCAAAGATTTCTTTATAGATAATATTGTGTGTGTAGTCAGTAGCTATGTTATGGCTATCTGCAACTATTGTTTTCAAACCATTCGGTGAGGTGACCCTGAAACAACCACATATAATTGCCCGTGCGGGAACACAGACCTGCATAGAAATAACCCAACTGAAGAAAAAGATTGTCCTTGACTCTTATTAATAGTCATAGCATAACAAACTATCAAAGTATACTGGCGTCTTTGTAATTTTAATGGCCATATAACATCGGATTGTGTCATTGATAGTCTTGGAATGAATGCATAATACCCTGAATGACAGCCAGTTAAATTTTTTACACCAATGACTTTGTCTCCCAAGTGTGTAACAATCATTCTAGTGCCATTACATAGACAAACTGATTGATCCACATTCCTTAACAACATGACAAGAACACCAATCTTCAGACTAATTTTATGTGATGCTAATCCAGAGATATTAATTCCATTTAAAAACTCAGATGTGTATATATTTTCTGGCCTATCTGAATCAAAACTAGCATTGAAAATACTTTCAGAGCTGAAATAGTCTCTACTATCAGCATTTGTGACAAATAGCATGTAGTCATTGATTTCTTGAACATCATCACGTGTTGGATCTAGAATTGCTTTGTCCTTTAGATAGCAGACATCATCGTAATGGTATGAGAAAGCAGGATATGTGAAGTCATCAATTTCATCCAATTAATTATTGGTTGATTTCAGAAGATACTTTTCTGGTATATGAATTACCGATTCACCATCATCAGGTTGTCCTGTGTTACCATCACCAATATCTAACACCCACTTTGAAAAGGTTTTTAAGTCATTAGAATCTGTATTGCCAGTCGCAGATTGCAGTCGCATGTTTTTTTGTTAGAGTTAAGACTCTACATTATTTCCAAATATACAATGAATTGATACTTGCAAGAACAATGTCATTTCTATTGACACCTGGAATAACTGGTATAATTTGACAGAAATCTCCCCCCAATACAACTTTGATCCCTCCAAATGGTAAAGACGAAGCATTGATATTTTTAGTTGTCATTATATCTCTCAGGGTATGGTCCAGAACCTCAAAAAAGTACTTGTAAACCATGGATTACTCATCCCAAATAATCAGTTTTGTAACATGTAATAGCTTGGATAAGTCACTCCCTTACTGAATATTGCAAACAGATTGCTCATTATCATAGATTAGAATATGAAATTTAGAATGCGTCGTCCTTCCACCAAGAAGTTGTAATAATGCTATTCCACATGAAGCTACTACCAGAACAATACTGCCCTCCGATCGTAGCAAAGATGTGAGTACTATCCAAATAAATTTTTTACCAGTCCCTCTGTATCCATGCAAGAAGAAGAAACCCCCAGACGCTGATGATATTGAAGAAAAAAAGACATCAATAACGTTTTTTTGTTCCCTGGTAAGAAAACTCTCTAAAGTAATGTAATCATTTCGAGGAACCTCTCTGTTATAGTTTATTTCCTCTACAATTGAATGATTTTTAACAGTGTTAATTACAAAATCTGGAATAGGCATAGGGGAAAAACATTGAAGAGACCTGTTGTTTCTTCGTAAAATGTCGTCTATTTCTTACAGATCAAACATGTTCCTCTGTTCATCAGTAATAGTGAGATCTATAGAAAATGTGAAACATTTATATAGATTTCTGAATATAATAGTAAAAACTGAATTACAATTTGTTCTGGGAACAAAAATAATTACGTAATACAGAAAACTCTCATTACAAAAGCAGCACAACCATTCGGTTGTAACAAAGAAATACAAAAAATCGTTGTCCGTACAAGATAGGGACTACTAAAATTGCATGATAGACATGCAGTTTTTTCTTATTAATATGCATAAAAATGAACATAACATAACATGGATTAAATAAAAAATTGTAGAATAGTGCATAAAAAATGCATGCTGAACCATGCCATTTACAATTCTACAAATAAATGCAGTTCTGTAATGTATACTAATGTATTTTGTAGACTGTGTTGATATTTTTTCACTATCCATATGTAAACGGAAGAGTATGCAAACATATCAAAGGATTACAGATGCTAGATACATTGAAATAATTGAAAACTGATAGATACTACAAGGAACACTCGAGTGTAAGAATATAATCTAGCTATAACCATGTCAAATAATAGAATACAAAAGTGTATACCATTGGATAATTGTACACCTAGGATAGATTTATTCAAAGATAGTCATATTCAAGAGTATAAATATTGTTACAGGAATAGCTACATGTATTAATTAAACTAACAGCTTGCAGATTCATTAATAGCGTTAGTGATGTTAATAGCTTACTGGAAGAGTAAAAAGGCTTGTAAACAGTATAGAAACAAAACACTAAAGTATTGACGTAGTTGGAAAATATGGGTGTTAATATGAAATATTCCATTCATTTGAAGCCTTTTTCTTACAAAATATAAGATATATTCAAAGAGAATATTGCAAGTTTCATTCCAAACTATATCTGGACGAGAAATGTTATTTGAGATTAGCATGCTTGAAAGTAGTCTGCGTAGACAATGGCCCATTCCCCATGCTGAGGCCTCTTTAATAGCATCAATGAATTCTCGGTCATTTTCTAGAAGACCCATACCATTACATGCCTCCCTAAAGGTGCCATAAATAATGCTGTGGACAGTTTTCAAATCATCATATGATGCAGAACCTCTGTTTTTTATTAGAAGGATCCACAAGTAGTATAGATCTCCAGTGGTAAGAGGCACATAGTAGAGTCAACCAATACTGAAACCTTGTTTTCGGGGATGCCATTTGTTGTCCTGACTATGGAAGATGAACCTAGTCGGGTATTCTGCGAATGTTAAATATTTACCTTATGGGGATTCCAAATTTTATTTAAACCAAGAAGTGAACATAGTCTCAACAACATTTACGCAAATTAGGATATCTTCAGTTTTGTCATCGTCTCTATATATCACAATATGTTTCCCAAGTAAATGATAGTGAAGCCTGTAGACAGGTGGATATCTGTAATGTATATCATAAGAGAAGATCTGCCAGGACGCCTCATAAAGTGATATGTAGCGACAGTCATAATACATCTTTATTTCATCAATAGTGTTTTCTACGCCAGTTTTGATGTTGGTTTCATAAAGTGCTGCTGTTACATGATAATTTCCCTTTATTTTATATTTAAAGAGGTACTTGATAGAAGATGACTGGTTGTAGACCTCAATATTTAGATGTGCTTGATACCTGAGTAGAAAAACTGGATTGTATGGTACCAAAAAATGATTATCCAACTGAACACCATTTTTATTGATTGATCTTTAGTTATCCCTTCTACGATATATCACATGACCGTCATCATCTATTGTTGTATCACTAATTATTTTTTTCGAAAGTACTTAGAAATGTTTTCATTTTTTATACAAGGAGAATATCGTCTGGAATCTCCACAAGGGCCATAGAGAATATAGTTTTTAACATCTTCATGTATTTATGGGTATGCAATTTTATCTAGAATCTCATCACACACAAATCTGTTAACATCTGATGGAGTGATATGTTTTTTTCATGACAAAGAAACAATAAAATATGGAGATGCATCAATCCTCATTTTTGGAATTCAATGGTTCGAACAACTGTAATGGAAAAACAGAAATAGGTTTTTTCTAATTAATATTAGGTGATGTAATAAGAAAGAATAATCTGAAAATAATAAACACTAATAACAGATCTTATTACTTAAACACAATGAACTGCCATATACTATATTACCTACCCTTGATTTTCCAAATATAAAATGTTCTCTTAAATCTTTTAGAATATGATCAACCGTTATATTGAATACTCGAGATAGTAATTTTGGACAGTCAGCTGGATGAAGATTATTGTGTGTAACAAATCTACTGATTTTTGGAGACATTGGGTTACATGTAAACGTAAGGAACAAATCTGGATACCCTGCCCAATTTTAAATTGACATTGTGTCCTGATAATTTTGAATCATATATCTTGGACCACTAGTAAAAGAAGAGGGAAAAATGATTTGATTCCCGCAAGAGGACCCTTCTCGATCACCTCGAAGGAATGCATCTTGAAATCCATTATAGAGGTCGACCCACAGCCACTTCTGGTTGAAACGAATATACGATAGTCTCTGAGACTCAATCATTATGTAAGAATAGATGATAAAATGTTGCAGTAGTCTTCTGGAATGTAGAAAAATGGATGGTTCAATGTCATATAATTGCATGTGAAAAGAAAAATATTCTCTCATTGTATCCTTTCTTATAATAGCACTGGTAGTGAACGTTGTAGCGCGATGCATTACGTTGTTAACATATCCATCCTGGCCACCAGGGAAAATCAATGGATACTGTAATGGAATATACAAAGGGTGAAGCTCATAAATTCATTGCAACGCATCACATTTGGTTTGAATAATGATGTCATGTTCTTGGTTTAGATCTTCAGCATCTCCGACAATAAGCATGGAAATTTTAGATGTTGTCAGTAAGTTATGTGTTGCCTCATGTGTATGTATTTTCTTAAGTAGGCGTAGCATTATGTTTGGAACATCTTCATGATTCAGGACATATTTTTTCTGATATGAATTGTTGAGATAAAGAATTGTTCTCATGTAGTATATGTTGCAACTTCTCAAAAATATCGATGTTAATAACTGACTGAAGATTCCTGCCATCAGAGTTGGAAGAGATATTTGCATTATAAAAATACAATAAATTGCATCAGTTGTATATTGATTGAAATGATTTTCAGAAATACCGCATACTATTAACTCTATTTTGGCACTCATGTTCTGTGTCAAACACATATAGTTGGGCAATCCATGGGGGTTTTCCATCTACCAGAGACAAACTACCTATGTGATGGTAGTTCTGTACATTTAATCTGAATATTGTTGGGGCTCTACCATTGTTCAAAGACTTATCAACCTTCCCACCCATAGACGTGAATGCAAACATAGAATTATAATGATTTATATGCTCTTGGAAAGCTTTTTCTTGTGAAGAAGCTCGATTGAAAACCAACATCAGTAGGTACGGAGGAGGTGACGAGATAAAATCCAAAGAAATCTTTCCCATAGAGTAGTATAGAGAAAATCATGAGGTTTTTTGGTTGCTGCATTTTCTATTTCTCTCGTCATACCACATATTAGAGTAACAGTACTGGCATACATATGTGGGGTCTCCAATATCTAAGTATTCTGAACGGTGGGGAAAAGTTTATTTAAAAAAATATTAAATTTTCAGATATTATACTCGAATAGTATTTTATTTATGATATTAATAATGTAGGAGTACTAAAATCAATAACCAATGTTCTTCGCAATGTCCACTTCTAATGAAATTTCTATAGAAGTCGATGAAATGTAAATATGGTGTGTGATATCCTGAATAGAATGTAGTAATATTTGAAGATCAATTGCTTAGTCAACAATCCCAAGGATTGTGCAGCTGTGCTGAAAAAATCTCTGTTGTTTGAAGACATTCCTGAAATATGAGAAGGAAAATATTGTTGATTATCATATCTAGTTACATAAACATTATGTAGTTACGATAAAAAAATGAATAAATCTACATTAATGCGTAAAAATCTTATTACATACCTGTCAATGATGCAATAGTGTATTGTGGTACATCAATATTTGGAAGACTTACTCTGTACACAAAGGATAGAGTAAGAACTGAAATTTAAATGACATGTCATATTTAAGTGTATTAGTCATGCATACTCTGTCGAGTTGAATACTGATTCGGTGAGATTGCAGTCCGCATTCAGCAGACCTAATGGGAAAATTGACAGAAGTTTTTGATGGTTAGTAATTAAAGGTTTGACCCATTTTATGGTCATAAAAGATAACAGACAACAAACTTACTAAAAGGTATAGGAGAGAGGTTGTGATGTATATGTTTTTGTTTGTTTTTTCTGGCAATAATTGCTGACTCTATACGACTTGCACTTGGTACTATGAACAAAGAAGTAACAAATGATGAGTAGTCTTCCATCGTTTGAAACAATAAGTATTTCATAGCATTTTTCAGATGAACATACCATTAACACATATAGGTGACAATGGTAATCTTCGGTCTGTATGTCCGACACCATTTGATGATAGTGTCTAAATATTTGGACTGCGGGTGGACACGGTAGAAGGAATTGGAGAACCTACATTATAGAATAGTATTGTTACTAAATTGATTTCCATGAAAATCATATAATGATAGAAGTACAGTTAGTATTTAATTTATAATAAAACTAAGACAGTACTCACTATTTTCATGACATTGCTGCATGAGTAGTCTTCTATAGATCCTTGATTCTCTAGAGATGGAAGGTGTTTTCATGGTTCTGTTGATTTTCATTGTACATAATTGTGTAGGTGCATGAAAAAAATATATTTTGAATAGTTGATAATTGAATATAAAATACTTATAAATAGGCAGACAGTAGTGTTACTATTTAAATTTGTAGCTCAGTTTAAATGTTTAATATTAACACAATAAACATGAAAATAGTCACTGGAGCTACTATACATTAAAATACATGTTTTTAAAATAATGGCAAAGTAACGATAAACAGAATGTACAAAAATTTGTTTTAAACCACATTTATGAAGCGATACCTGTGTGAAAATAATTGAAGCCCCTAGGATGATAGATGTAAAAGGCTATTGTCCTGTAGCCGTATATTATCACGGACAAAACTGCAACTATATGTGTTATGTATCAACGATGGAATAAAGCATTCAAATATCTCACATATCCAAAAATTGTATACGTTGAAGGAATATTAGTTAACCGTTATTAAAAAACAAATATCTATCTAAGAAACTAAACTTTCAATGCCACGTGGGATTGGTATTTCTATATACTTGAGAATAAAATAAGTACGCCAACAGTGATGGGTGCATAATATATAAGGAACTATTTCACAATAGCTGCCATACAAGTGTCAGAATGTATGACATTTGTATGTCATGTAATATTTTCTAGAATGCAGAGTCAATGTACTAATTAGGTTCCAGATATCCAAAACTGGTCTAAAAAACAGAGATCTAATGATAGGTGAAAATGATATACTCTTATTATAGTTGCAATAAACATCTAAAATATACAGTGCGGAATGACAGAGAATACATTACATTGTTAGTAGACAATGTATCTGTATGGAATAAAAGGAAACCCTAATCGCGAGACCGACGATGAAATAGAGCTTTGGGATGTCTATGATGGTATTCGTGAAACTTTTTTCCAGGATGGTGATGGCAACAACGAAGCTTCCAGGGAGGGAATGCGGGAGGAGAAACCCCGATTCGGCCAGCGGAGTATTGAATCGGGCTTCTGTGAAACCCTATTTGTGCCCTGACAAGCCGGTATATATATAATTCTGATACGAATGCATCGAGCGGGTAGAAGTGATTATTGGATACCTCAATTGCCACTGGAAATTTGAGGAATCGAACCGTGTACGAAATGCGGGGGGAGATTGGAGGAACTGAAAAGTGGCTAATGAAATGCAGCTATAGAAAATGTTGGGAGAGATTAGAGGATAGAGAGGAACTCCTGTAGATGAGTTAGAATGATATCTGCAAATGAACGCCGCTGAGTAGAAACCCAAAGGCTGGTCAGAGGAGGAGAAATTTCCAGCGATGTGAGTTGTCGGCTCGGAGCTTGAATAAAAGATGTCGCACGATGAGCCCGATGAAGGAATCAAACAGTATCAAATGAAATGAGAATAGAGGAAATGCGGGGGGAGCTAAGCGGAAGGAATGGAGGTCAGATCTGTGGTCGGGGATGAAGTGCATGAATAACCTCGGAGACAAGAAACCCTAAGCCACAAAGGAGGAGGAGGAAATTCTAGGGAAGCAGTAGGATGCGGTAAACATGAATCTGAAGGAGCTCGATATTGTCGGGCTAATTCTTGAAGAAAAATAGTTTTTAGGAGATGTGGATGCATGCTGAGTGGACACGTCAGCTGGTAAATACCCAACTTTAGTATATATAGTGGATATGGAAATGAATGTATGATGTTCATCATGAAATTAGGTTTCCAAATATATGAAAAATATTGTAAAATGAATATATTTATATAGAATAGAAACATAACTCCCATGGATAAATATTGAGTGATATAGAACATTTTTAGGATAATTATAATGATAAAAACCCACAAATTTGTAAAGGGTGAAAAGAAAGCTGACTCATCAAAAAATAATTTAGCAAGAATTTTTTTTATTTCATGTTTTTTCATAGAGATAATTTTTAGTATTACTATATAAACTAAGAAAATAAGGAAAAATAAATACATTTCTGCATAATTTTATCCATTATTTTTTTCACTAAAATATCAAATTCTTCCTAAATAATGAGTATTAATGATTTATTTTTCATGCCTGAGGATGTAAAATCAACTAGTACACAATTAATAAATCCCTAATTGTGTAACAATTTATTCCATGGATTGTCAAATATTATCCAAAATGGTTACCCAAAGGTGCTATAATGTCAATTATAAATAATATATTTTTCTTCCAAATTACCAAAATAACAAAAATGTCCAACTGAGATCATTTCATAAACCTACCTCTCAAATCACATCAACAAAATTGAAATGAAATAATGTTCTAACTATAAATATGATAAAATATCTTTTAATAATTTATGATAATTCTAATGGATATACATAGAAACCCAATATATAGTCTCCTAAAATATCATTAATCACCTAAAAATGAAAATTAAAAATTATTTTATCCAATAATATGTATCAAAAAATCAACATAATATTTATTAATAAATACATTTTTGAAAAAAAATAATACTGAAAACTGCATCATGTAATCATATTTTAGGTCATGAACCAATTACAAAAAAAATAGTTATTTGTTCATTACCTACAACCATTCTAGGTGAGATGGGTTGTTGCTCGGCCTATGGGTTATACATTTTCCAGAACAATGTTAATATAATTCCTATAATTTTCTATAATGTATGACTAGTTATATCCGAAATAATATAAATCCACAAAATGAAATTTTAAATACTAGGATTTTATATACAATTTTTATCAAATATTAAAATAATATTAATTTTATATAAGTAACTTAACAACAAAGATAAGATAACCCTTATTGGTAACTAATGAATTTAAACTTATGTCCTTAAAATGTAAATGAATTATTCATCAATAAATATTTTCTTTACTAATCCCATTCTAATGCAAACTGTTATTTTACCAAAAATGTATCTTGAATTACTATTATCCATGTCAAACATACATAACATAAATCCTCAAATTGGGAGATTTTAATTTAAAAAAATCATCGTATGTAGAATTATCAACACAAATCACAAGTGGTTTCTACCACTTCAGTATTTCAAATAATATGATTCCATATCATTTTTACTAATATTTCACATTGAAAATATGAATTAACGAAAGAATATCAATTGAGATATTAAATCTGAATTCATATTAATGAAAATAACACCATATATTAGAATGATTTTTAATTTGTACTCAACCAAGTATTTTTTGGTTTATAACCCCTAGATGTATCTGTGCCAAAACCATATTCAATTATAAAATCATGTTAGGTGCGTATTAATAGAAAAAGAACATATTATTTTATATAACAGACCATTATAATATTATCATATTCATATACTTATCCCTTGAATTGTTTGAAAAGATCTATAATCCAGATCCCCAAAATAAATATACATTTTCCCAGATACAGTCAATAGTGTCCCATACCATGAATATATACTATTACATGTTTTTAACATATAAACATACAATAAAAACTACCCAAATACTGTGTGGTCATGTGTCCTTGGATGAATAGGTACTTAAAATATCCCAACGAACTAAAACGTAGTATAATTTTTTTTTCATTCTTCTTATCAGGATCCAAAATCAATTTGATAAACGGAAACTCCATAGGATAACCCGGTGAATTCATAAAATAATATTTATAGCTATAAATTCATGTACGGGAGTAAACATAATAACATGGATTAACATGATATCATAAAAGAGTAGTCTTATAAAGAATCTTATGGTGTAATAACATAAGAACATGATATTATATGGTCATTGAGATATATTAATGTGGCATAAATATTTACCATTTAATATTAATATATAAAGGTCGATTTTCAAGAAAAATCACATTGTTGACATAGTCTAAAAATTGATTAGGATTAGTCCATATTACCATATTGAAAATCTCATTAGAAAAAATATTTCCCAAATGAATTAGATAACTAGATATTTGAAACAATCATAAAATCACTAGGGGGATGTGTTCTTTAAAAAGGAAATTAATCATATGACATAGAAATGGTAATTTCATGTCGAATGAAATGGTTTCATAATCCATCCACTTGTCCTACTCAAAGGATATTTCTTAGAGAATGCATATGTTAACCGAACAAATGGAATGTATTACCTATATAATTTAGAATAATGTCCTAGATATTTAGGTAGTAGAAAATAAACAAAATTTAAAATAAAATACATAACATCAAATATTTTTATCATTAATTATAATATCATTAAAAGAAGACTTTGAATATATATTGGGGAAAATTGATATTTCATATGGAAATAACCGCAAGAAACATAAAAATTTAATAAATATTATAGTGAAAATTTTATTTAACAAGTGATATAGATATATAAATTATAAATAAAATAAAAAAATATTTCAGGATATTAGTAAATTTCATTCATTCCATATATGTCAAATGAAAATAATTGATTAGCATATTTATAAAATTTTAAAAAGATACGTGTTTGGAAAACAAAAAGAGTACCCAAGTAAACTTTTTTATTAACATCCAAAAATTGGTATAAATTCGTTTTGCAAATCTTTGGAAAACATGGATAAATATTACATAATATTTTTTATGGAGTATATGGATTATATGGAAAAGATCCTATACCATATAATAAAACATATATATTATATCTAAAAAAATATTATTGTATCTAGAGTACATAATGATTGAATTATGAAAGGATGAAATATAATATCAACAAATTAATACAAGAGAATAGAATATTTTTAGTTAAATAAATTCATATCATGTAATTACCCCATTTGAATTTAAATCTAAAATGAGGTAGGTAAGTTGACTATCATCAATATTGTACATTCTACGTAATCTCTAAAATAATAATCATTATATAATAATATTTTTAATGCATATATTAAACTTTTAAATACATCCTTGAATAGTGACATGAAAAATTAACAACATTAAAATCATGGAGATTGTTGGTTATACTTACATAATAATAATATTTTCATTTATGAATGATCATAATGGAATAAGGGTATATATTATTTTATATTTTTTAGTTATAATTTTATATAAAAATGTTATTATTATTTTTAAAACCATTATATATACCATCCACGTGATGTAGTGTTGAAAAACAAAAACAGGTTATTCTATAATGTGGTAGTCCATATATACATATGAATGCTGTTATCTTTTTTAAGTTAGTAGAAGGGTATGAAAATATATGATATAATAATATTCATGAATTAAATATATTTCATAAATAGAATTATATACATTTAATCCATCTTCATGAACATATGTGAGTTATGATGATGGGAAATAAATTATATCAGCTCACAAGGTAGTACTACATCGTACACATAAATGATTGTCTTATTTATAATATGATGGATATAGAAATAGAAATAGGTAATGAAATTAACTATGTATCATCCATTTAAATTATAGATAATGATTTTTGTTCTATTATCATGGTTGAATAATATTTGATATAGATGGAATCATAAATAAAAAATTAATGGTTAAGAATGAATCCTCTTTATTAAACAACCTCAATAGGTTGACATAAAAACTCTTCATATATGGGTTTTAAAATCATATAATAGGCACTAAGATGTGGTAAGTGAAGTCAGGAAGGGATTTTGGTAGGTATCAGTTTCAAAAAATTTATTTTGATGAGTTAATAAAAGAGGATATGAGGTTCTATTTTATAAAATATAGGAGGGTACTTTTTAAATTTCATAAACAAATAAATTAATATAAATTAATATTCTTGGAGAAAAGGCTCAAAAAAGATATAATTATAATATATTATGGGGATGTATAAATATAATATGATCTATTAAAATGTGAACTTGTTTAGATTATGTTATAAAACATATACAATTGTTTTAACCCATGGTTACAAATTTTGACAACTATAAATATAATATTTTATTAAGACATTAGGGGTTATTATAGTCAGTATAAAAATAAATTTAGATAATAAATTCAAATTTTTGATTTTTTAAACCATATACTAGTCACTTGTATAAATAAATGATATTTATAAATTTAATATCATTCATTAAACACTGTATACTATATAATATCATTAATTTTATTTTTGGAACTATTACATTAATTTGAAATTTATAAAAAATATTAAAATATAATTCAAATATAATACATTCACACATCACTAATATGTTATTTTTATCTAAACATTCATGTAACAAAATAATTCCATCAATTTATATAACTTTTAATATTATTAAATTCAATTTTTTAATTTATGGAAATTTAATAACTACAATGTTGGTGCTGCAACAGAATTTATGGTAATTATTTAATTAATATAAATTTTCAATAAAATAAGATGATAAAATAAATTTATCATACCTTTGAAAATTGTGAATATATTATATTTTGTTTTTATTCCTCTAAAATAATATTATAGGTATTAAAATAAATAATATTATATTTTTCTCTTTATCATTTACTTATTTATTATAAAATACCATATCAAATAACTAGGGAACCATATGGACATATATTTTATAATTGGATGTAAATGGAAAAAATAAAATCATAAAATAATATAAATCCAAGATTTACATTTAATATTTTGTCCTTGACATTTAATTTTCAATTATGACTACCCTTTTTTCATTTACAATAGTGATAAATATTCACTGTAGTTAATATTCATAATGAATAAAAATATAATTTCCCTATTTACCTATATTATACCTACTTGTTCATGATTTTGATCAAATTTTTATAATTCAAATGTCATTTGTTTCATTATTTAAATTAAAATTATTTGTATTTGTTGATTTGAAAAAAATTAATAAAAAATTACATTCTCATTCTAATAATGATCTTTTACCATAATATGTTATAATGATGCTTAAAAAGTAAATAAATAAATTGAATCTATTTAGATTTTATTATTCCACGTCTAAATTATATTCATATAGTAATTTTAATTTTTAAAAACATAATTTATTTAAAGGAAAAAATTATTTTACGAAAAGCATTATATGTCACTATTCACTAAAAATCAAACTTTTCCGAATATTCCAAATAATTCATTATAAAAAATATTTACATAATGTGATAAAAAATGATAAATTGTTATAAAATAAAATATCTAAATATTATAGAAAATAATTATAATATTCACTCACAAAAATAATTACAAACACTTTTAAAGAAAATATATAATTTATAAATTTAATGACTTCACTAAAAGATGAGTTATTATATAATGATCAAGAATTTTTAAAATATTTCATTAAAAAGTTAATTTGATTCAGAATTTCTAATTTAATTTATATATCATAATGGTCATATTATCAAAATAATATTTCAGGGTTCATTTAGTCTCTGTTATCCGTACAATATATTCTTTTGAGAATATACATATATTTTAAAATATTGGGGTGTTACATTAACATTTTTTTACCTAGAGAGTCAAAATCTCACCAAAAATATTTTCATATATATTTTCATAATAAATATTAATTCATAAATAAAACTCATAAATATATCTTTATAATCTATTAAAACTCACGATAATTTTCTTCATAAAGTAAAAAATTTCATCCTTAAGAAGTATAAGATACCTTCATATAAACGTAAACTAAATCTATTTACTTCTGAAACAATAATATTTATTATAAAAACCATATCAACCATAGATATACCTTGTATTTAATATGGGAAATATTTTCCATATTATCCTTAAAATAACCCTTATTTGTTGTATAAAAATCCTTGTATAATCCAATAAAATCTATAGATAAACTGTATTAGTTAACATCATTCCTTTTTCCAATGTATTGTAGATCTGTATTTGTATCCCCCAACATCATGAAATGTAGTGGTTGTAGCCAAAATCATAATATATATCGTGTCCACCAGTTATCATGATCTATTCCCAAGAACCATTCTAATATTATAAAATATAATAATATTACCTTTCCATAATTAATCTTAAATAAATATTATTTTCAAACATAATTAAAAAAATATATAGATTTTTAAAAATACCTTACATTAAAAACCATTTTTAAAAATTCCAAGAAAAAATGGATGGAGGGACATTTTCTAAATAAAAAAAGTAATGTCTCAAAGGAATACAAAAATTAAAAAATATTAATAGTAGTGGTAAAAGTTGTTGATTTGATATACATTATGATATAACATTTTTTTTCTTTTTCTCAAAACTATTATTGTAAAATATATAAATATTTCTATTTTATAACCATATAAATAAAGTAAAAAAATAAATTAAATGACCATTATAATTTATTTACTCCAATATAAATATATCCATAAAATAATTTGTTGAATATGAAAATAGAATAATAAGATTTGAATAATATATCTTTATAATTTATAAAACATGGTTTTCAAGGTAAAGTGTCCATTCCCTTGAGGCTAAAAATTAAGAACATTATTTAAAACATCTAGTAAAGTTATATTATAATGATATGAAAATGATTTATATATTAATTATTTGGGTGGTTAAATTATTCCCCACATTTTGAAATTATGTCCCATTGTTTTATTCATTAATTAATAAGGTTTGGAAATTTCTTATTCATACTATATTCCAATTCTATAGACAAATATTTATTCATATATTTAATACAAAAAAAACATTATCCAAGAAAATCCCTTTATTCTTCAACAGTGCCTCTCAGTGGTTATTTATCTATACTGGAAATTCTGTATATGAAATTTTTTCATTCAACTGAAATTATTTATGGATTTAAACATGAAATGAATCCAACATAAATAATCATAACAAAATTTTTAATAACTCATTTTCGATGGTTTGACATTTTGTAAATGACACATTGTATGCAACCCATCAAATATTCACTAGAATTCATTATATTCCAATGAAATGTTGTAAAAATCCATTTTTTCAAATATTCATAACACTTTTAAAATAATTTTCATTAAAAAACATGATCACGTACACAAAAATAAATAAATTTCATCTGGATATTTGAATAAAATGTCATCATACTCAGAGATATCCACATTTGAAGCTTAATCATGTTCACATACTTAACCATTTATGTAACATCCCAGGTAAATGAATAATATGATATTTTCATATTTATTAATATTTTTTAATTAAATATTATTTTTAGGTTAAAGGGGTTGCTATGTTCGATAGCGTACCCGATACGCAACAGCGGGTTTCTTTGGAATCTTAAGTTGCACACTAATAATATAATATTATTATTTTAAATGGTTGTTAACTCCTAGCTGTTGTATTGGTGGGAATGAAAAAATCTAACTATAATATGATTATACATGTATTTATATTTATCCAATAAAAGTTAGAGGCATAAAAAGTGAATGAATCTAATTTTAAACGTAATTTACATTAAAAGGACGATTTATCGCATTTTAATGGTGAACCCTCTTTAAATATAGTTTTGGTTACTATAATACATTCTAATTGACCAAATAAAATCCTTCTTTAGAATGGGGACACCAAATTTTACTTTGGGTAAATATTTGGTATTTTTCTGATAAAGTTCATTTTTAATGAATAGTGAAAAATATTGTTTTTTAATTCAAATGTGATTTTTAATCTAATTTATTTATATGGTTAGATTATCTTTTTAATGGGTTTTAAAGTGGAATTAAAATATATTTTTACTATTTAATCCAATATTGGTCATTGGATTTAATTTCACTTTGAAATTAGACATAAACAAGTATCAATATTTTGATAGTTATTATTTCTTAAAAACACGCTATTTGTTTTAACAACGGGAATTAGTTTTTAAATTAATTAATTCCACATATATGTTTTGAATATGGGAAAATAGAAATAATTTCTGAATTCGTAATATCAAATATAGCTTAGGCTGAAATTTTGGTATTTTTCTGAAAAACATCAATTTTTTATGAATATTGACACCACTTAGTGGTAGTTAAAAAACTGTCTTTTTTCATTTAAATGGAATTTTAACACTTCTGTGAATTTAATTTCAAAAATCTGACATACATTTTTGTTATCAAGAAGTAAAATTTGGTTCAATAAGTTGAAAATAATTTTTGGTGAATAGAAACTTTTGACTTTTATTTACTGCGGTTAAAGGTAAATAGGGTAATTCAAGGTTAAAAGAATATTATAATCATTCAGAATTACCTTAACACTTGTCCAAATATTATTGGTTGATTATTTTACGACCATTAGAATCTTCGGGTCGATTTTGGGACCCCGTTAAGCCTCTTGGGTTTGATAATGACAATTTAGAATAATTAACTTAAAGAAAAGATAAAAATGACAAAAGAAAATCTTTTAGTAAATTGATTTTTAGAAGTGGTTATATAAATAATCTGTTCGACTATAAATATTCATTGGAAAGATAATAGGATTTACTACATAGTGGTATTTATTTTATAATTTTTAGACATCAAATAATATAAATTATTTATGACACAATAATGATGCAGTATTTACCTCATTAATAAATGATTAAAAAAAATAAGATTATAATGATTAAAATATTATCCAAAAGATGTCCAATTATGATTGGATGATTTTATTTCGGTTATGAGTTATATTATCTTTTACCATAATGATTTTTGGTCCATTATAACCGAATAGCATTATATTATAAAATAATTCTTTCACTCTTTCCTAAAGAGCCCCTCCTCTCCCTTATAAAAAGAGACCACTTCTATGCAATTCTTCACACCCCTCAAGCCATTTGGATCATCCAAACACTACCCAATGAAGCTCCCTACATCCCAATACTCCTCCTAGAATCATTACCTTAGGCAGAAGGCACTTAAGAAGTCATTTTGGTATAAACCAAAGGAAGTTGCCTACATTAATGGTAACAATTTCTCTTAAATTGTTTTCGTTTATTTTGCTTCTCCAACCCCTAAATTATTTATATTTCTTTTATTTTGTAACAACATCAGTATCATCAATATACTAGGATGTTTTTATTATAAGGATTTGAACTACACTAACACACACCTCCATCTAATGGATGAAGAACATAATGTCTCTGTGGATGGAAAACTAACGCCTCACGAAACGATGATTGTTCAATTACATCTTAACGCCTCTCATGGTGGAAATTATGATGGCACTGTATTTATATATGATATATATTATGTTTATGATTTATTTATTCTTCTGTTCTTCCCAATTATATCAAACCTTTATGGTTTCCATGGTGGGTAAATACGATAATCTCATTTGAGGAAATGCGGACTACCACCCCCTCAAAGTGATGTGACTCGTTAATGCCCTCTGTGGTATGTATAAAAGATATAGTTAATGATATTGTATATTATATTAGACAAGAATTATAATATACCTATTTATGATTATTTTTTAATTCTATTAAAATAAGAAATAGAAATGAAAGTAGCGTTTATGCGTACGTACGACTTACCGTCTCTATGAATGGTGCATTTCATTTTGTACCTCCAAATGTTATGTAATATTATAAATACATGTAAATGATGGATATATATGATACCCAAATCATGAATATCATTATAGATATAATGAACCTTTTACCATGTGAACAACATGTAATTATAAGAAGTCCATTTTTGACTCATGTACCAAATATCGACAAAATGAATGTTATTAACTTAAATGATTACATAATGACTATAACATGGTAATAAGTGATATAAAAGGAATAATAAATTTGAAAAAGGTTCTTAAGAAATTAGAAATTAACTTTAGTTTATTATTCAGGAGATTAAAGAACGAACGGGTCAAGTCGGACACGAGGTAAGGGACTTCATCTCAATCTCTTTTCATTGAGGCATTTCTTATACACGACTTAATTTTATAAGGTGTAATAACCCCTTTTACTTTTCATTTTATCCAAAGGGATTCTTTTTTATACGAAGATTTTTACTAAATGACAAAAAGGAATGTTTTTTAAGCGGTGACAACGACCTTTTCGCCGCCGTGAGTATTATTTGATCTTTGGCTTCCTTAACAAGCCGAAATGTTTTTAAAAGGAAAAATAAATACCAAATACTCTTTTTACATATTTTGGAATTGAAAATGGTTTTGAGAATAGATTTATTATTTCAATATCTTGAAATGATATTTTATTATTGCAATGTGGAAATTTTATCTTTTCTTTATTCTTATGTTATGTGTTAAGATCATGTTATTGTTCTTGGGAATTATTTACATATATAGGTGGTTCCGTGATAATCCTAGGGCGGGTGAGCCCGAGATAGCTCTCCAATGCATTAGGTAAGCTGACGGAGGTAAACGTGAATGTTTCTCCTAATAGATTTAGGGAATATACTGTGATGGGTATTCCAAAGTAACTCCCTATGTAGTTGTGGTATTCTACAATGTAAGTATGGTATTGATGCCACAAGTAACCTTTATGATTTATGATTTATATGTGTATTTCATAAAACTTATGATTTCATGAGGTAAGTAAAAGAGTACATGTTCTGTATGTATTTATGAACAAATGTTTTCATTCACTGTTTTATAACCCTTACTGAGCCTTTGATGCTCATCCCAAGTTTTGAAATGTTTTTCACAGGACATAAATATGAATAGGGTCAAGGATGGGATCAAGGAAAAGCCATTCTCTCATTAACATGGAATTAGACATGACTTTTTTTCAAGAGATTTTATTTTATAAAAAAAAGTGGATTCTGGGTAGAAGTGCATACTTTGTAATATTTTTAGATGTGATAGTTATGTCCTAATTCCCTAAAACACTAAACTGGAAATGATCCTCAATGTGAATTATTCATTTAATTCAATATTATGTAATGTTTAAGTCCCGGTCCTTATAGTTGGTATCAGAGGTTGGTTTAGATAACTTTAGGAGTTAGGATATTGTTAAATTAATATCCATAAAGTAATTTATGTTAATATTGACATCATATAGCATTCCCAGATTACCATGTTGCTTCGCCTAAGATATTACTTTGTTTATAATGGTTTTCTGCAGAGGAAATAGGGCAGGTATGTTGGGACGACATCAGCAGGAAGAAAACCTTCCAAATCAACAACCTGAGATAGTCGGAATCGGAACTGAACAATTTGATGCAGTGATGGAATAATTGAATCAGGCTATAAATGGTGGTGGTATCCATGTACGAGATCTGCCAGATCAACCATAGAGGAATATGTCAGTAGTAGAGCATTTCATGAGGCAAAATCCCCCATCATTCAGAGGATCATCTGATCTGGTGCTAGCTGAAGGGTGGATTAAAGCACTGGAATTTTTTTTTGATGTCATGGGTTGTTCAGAACATCAAAAGGTTAGTCTCGCTGTTTACTATTTTGATGGTGAAGCTGATCAGTAGTGGTTGATGGTGAAAAATATCAGGGATAGTGAGGAGATTGATGCTCTTGATTGGGATGAATTCAATGGTATGTTTCTGGAGAAATATTTTCCTAAGGTGGTTCATCATAGGATGGGAAAAAAATTCCTGGAATTGAGGGAGGAGGATGACTCAGTGGCTGCTTATGAAGAAAAATTCACTCGACTAGCAAGGTATGCTCCAAACTTTATACGAGATATTGATAGTAAAATCAACTGTTTTTACTCAGGATTAAATCCAAAGTATCGAAGGTATTTAGCTTCTCATGAGTTCAAAAGTTATGAAAAACTTGTTCGTTGTGTGGAGAAGGTGGAAATGGAGTTTTCCTATGATCAAGTATTCTTTGAAAAACAAAAAAATAAGAGGTCAAGGTGGCAGGAGAAAGGAAAGAACTCTCCAACAAAGTCTGATGGTAAGAAGCTTAAGTTTACAGTTTTTGAAAATTGTGGTAAAAAGAATGATGTGGAATGTCTTTTGAATTCTGGTAAGTGCTACCAATGTGGTAAAATGGGACATAAGGCTCGTAATTGCACTGAAAAAGATCAGGGTAATGGTAAGACAAAATCTGATTTACAGTCAGTAAATTTTTTTAAGTGTAATGAATTGGGACATGATGAAAATGATTGTCCAACAAGGAACTCAATCGAAGGAAAGAAGCAAGACTACAAGTAGAAAGGGGGGGCGAAATCCTTTGCAACTACTTCAGTAGATGTTGGGCCATCAAATGAAGTTGTATCAGGTATATTGTTTGTTTGTTCAGATTATATCAATTTGTTGTTTGACTTAGGGTCTACACACTCATTCATTTCCGAAAAGTTTTCTAGTAAATTGGGAATTCCATCTCATGAGATGAATACTAAACTTATGGTAAAAACACCTGGAGGAAATATTGAGAAAAAAAGGAAACATAAGAACATTCATGTCCTTGTGTGTGGAAAGAATCTACCTGAAAACCTTATTGTTTTTCCTCTAGTAGTGTTTGATGTTATATTGGGCATGGATTGGATTTCTGTTTATCATGTTAAGATTGACTGCAGAGCTAAAGAGGTTTATTTTCAGAATGATCTTCAGTTTGTGTACAAGAATGAACCCTTTCTTTTGATAGCATAAAAAGAAGTCGAAAAAATAGTAAAATATGGAAATGAATGTTACCTTGCACATATTGTTGAAACCAACAGAACTATTCAGATTAAGGATGTGCTAGTGGTAAATGAGTATCCTGATGTTTTTCCTGATGAGTTTCCTGTAATTATACCTGATCAGGAAGTTGAATTTACTATTGACTTAGTACCTGATGCTAAGAAAATTTCAAAACCCCCTTATCGAATGGCTCAAATTGAACTTTTAGAGTTAAAGAAGCAATTGCAGGAGTTATTAGATAAAGGTTTCATTCGACCTAGCACATCACCCTGGGGTGCTCCTCTCTTGATTGTTAAAAAAAATGGTTCAATGAGACTTTTCATTGATTATAGAGCATTGATTAACATCACTATTAAGAATAAGTATCCTTTGCCTCACATCGAGGATTTGTTTGATCACCTCTAGGGAGCTCAGTATTTTTCGAAGATTGACTTGAGGTCAGGGTACCATCAGTTGAAAGTAAAAGAAGCCGACGTTCCGCAGACCGCTTTTCGTACAAGATATGGCCATTATGAATTTATAGATATGACTTTTGGTTTAACCAATGAACCAGCTATATTCATGGATCTTATGAATAGAATTTCCATGAGTTCTTGTATAAGTTTGTGGGTGTGTTCATTGATGATATTTTGGTTTATTAAAAAAGTAAAGAGGAACATGAAAGTCATTTAAGGGTTGTCTTAAAAACCATGAATGAAAAGAAACTTTATGGAAAATTCAGAAAGTGTGAGTTTTGGTTACAACAAATTTCTTTACTTGGTCACATTGTTTCACAAAATGGAATAACTGTTGATCCTGCAAAAACAAAAGTTGTTGAAGAATGTCCAAGACCCACAAATATAACCGAGATTCGTAGTTTTCTTGGTTTTTCAGGTTATTACCGGAGGTTTGTTGGAAAATTTGCACGGTTATCTAGTCCCATGAATATGTTAACTCGAAAAGGTGTTAAGTTCATCTGAAAAAATGAATGTGATGATTGTTTTCAGGAATTGAAAAGTAGATTGGTGAATGCTCCAGTTTTGGCACTACCTTCTAGAAATGGTGAGTTTGTTATCTACAGTGATGCTTTGTTGAAAGGACTGGGTTGCGTCCTAATGCAAAATGATCAGGTAATTGTCTATTCTTCACGTCAATTGAAACCACATGAGATAAATTACCCTACACATGATTTGGAATTAGCTGCTGATGTTTTTTCTTTCCAAATTTGGAGACATCATTTGTATGGAGTAAAATATGAAATATATACTGATCACAAAAGTTTGAAGTATATATTCACTCAGAAAGAATTGAACATGAGATAGAGGAGATGGTTGGAGTTAATCAAGGATTATGATTGTACGATCCATTACAATCCAGGGAAAGCAAATAAAGTGCCCGATGCTTTGAGTCAGAAAAGTAATGTCTCATTAGCCATGCTACGTTTGGAACAAGATCCTTTGGTTTTTGATTTGATTAAATTTGTCATAGAATTTGTTGGTGCAGGAAATTATTCTATTTTGTTTCAGGTGTCATTGAGATCATCTCTATCAGACAGAATAAAGAAATCACAGAAGGAAGACAGTGAGTTGCAGAAAAATGTAGAGTTGGTTCTGAAGGGTAAGATGCCTGAATTTAACATTGATAATGATTGTGTTTTGAGGTTTGGAATGAGATTATGTGTGCCTTGTGATTCATAGTTGAAGAATGAGTTGTTATGTGAAGCTCATTGTTCTCCGTTTTCAGTTCATCATGAAAGTACTAAGATGTACAGAGACCATTGGGAATATTACTGGTGGGATGGAATGAGAAGAGATATTGCTGATTTTACAATGAAGTGTTTGACTTGTCAGTAGGTTAAAGCAGAGCGAAAGTTACCGAAAGTAATGCATCAGCCTTTATCAGTGCCAGAGTGGAAATGGGAAAATATATCCATGGACATTATTGTGGGATTACCAAAGACATCTTGAGGTAATAATGCAATCTGGGTTATAGTTGACCGATTGACAAAATCTGCTCATTTCTTTCCTATTAGAGATACTTTGCCTCTAGATCAACTTGCTCGGATGTATGTTAAAGAGATAGTCAGGTTTCATTGAGTTCCTCTCTCCATTATATCTGATCGTGATCCCAGGTTCACTTCTAACTTTTGAAAAGTCCTTTAGAAGTCATTGGGTGCTGAATTATACTTTAGTACAACATTTAATCCTCAATCAGATGGGTGGTCAGAATGAACAATTCAGACCTTGTAGGATATGTTATGTTCTTGCTCGATGGACTACCAGGGATGTTGGGACCAACATCTTTCTTTGGTTGAATTTTTTTATAATAACAGTTTTCATTCCAGTATACAGATGGCTCCATTTGAGGCATTGTATGGAAAGCGTTGTCAAACTCCAGCTTTTTGGGATGAAGTAGGTAAAAGAAAGCTAATGGGACCAGAATTGGTAGAAGAGATGGCATAGAAAGTTTTTTTGATTCAAAATCACATGAGAACAACTCAAAGCAGACAGAAAAGTTATGCGGATAACTGGAGGAAGGATCATTCTTTTGAAGTAGGTGACCATGTCTTTCTCAAAGTTTCTCCTTGGAAAAGTGTGATGCGTTTTGGTAGGAAGGGAAAGTTGAGTCTGAGGTTCATTGGACCTTATGAAATTATGGATAAAGTTGAATCAGTTATGTACATAGTAGCTTTACCTCCATGTTTATCCCAGGTACATAATGTTTTTCATGTTTCGATGTTGAGAAAGTATATGCCAGATCCATCTCATGTTTTGAGCCTAGAGGTAGTTCCGATGGAAGAGAATCACTCTTATGAAGAACTATCAGTCCAGATTCTGGACCGTAGAGAGTAGGTGTTGTGGAGTAAGGTAATTAATCAGGAAAAGGATTTTTGGAAAAACCATATGGTTGAAGAGGCAACCTGGGAATCTGAAAATGCTATGAGGGATAAATACCCCCACTTAATTTGATAAGTGGATAAAAATTGCGAGGATGTAATTTCCAAAAGGGGGAAGGATGTAACATCCCAAGTAAATGAAGAATAAGAGATTTTCATATTTATTAATATTTTTTAATTAAATATTAATTTTCGCTTAAAGGGGTTTCTATGTTTGATAGCGTACCCGATACACAACAACGGGTTTCATTGGAATCTTACGTTGCACACTAATAATATAATATTATTATTTTAAATGGTTGTTAACTCGTAGCCTTTTTATTGGTGGGAATGATCAAAACTGACTATAATATGATTATACATGTATTTATATTTATCCAATAAAAGTTAGAGGCATAAAAAGTGAATGAATCTAATATTAAACGTAATTTATATTAAAAGGCCAATTTATCTCCTTTTAATGGAGAACCCTATTTAAATATAGTTTTGGTTAATTTAATACATTCTAATTTACCAAATAAAATCCTTCTTTAGAATGGGGACATCAAATTTTACTTTGGGTAAATATTTGGTATTTTTCTGATAAAGTTTATTTTTAATGAATAGTTAAAAATATTAAATTTTAATTCAAATGGGTTTTTTAATCTAATTTATTTATATGGTTATATTATATTTTTAATTGATTTTAAAGTGTAATTAAAATATATTTTTACTATTTAATCCAATATTGGTCATTGGATTTAATTTTACTTTGAAATTATACATAAATAAGTATCAATCTTTTGATAGTTATTATTTCTTAAAAACACGCTATTTGTTTTAACAGCGGGAATTAATTTTTAAACTAATTAATTCCACTTCTATGTTTTGAATATGAAAAAATAGACATCATTTTTTAATTCGGAATATCAAATATAGCTTAGGCTGAATTTTTGTTATTTTTCTGAAAATCATCAATTTTTGATGAATAGTGACACCACTTAGTGGTAGTTAAAAAAGTGACTTTTTCATTTAAATGGAATTTTACCATTTCTGTGAATTGAATTTCAAAAATCCTACATACATGGTTGTTATCAAAAAGTAAAATGTGGTTCAATAAGATGAAAATAATTTTTTGTGAAAAGTAACTTTTGACTTTTATTTACCGTAGTTAAAGGTAAATAGGGTAATTCCAGGTGAAAAGAATATTATAATCATTCAAAATTTCCTTCACCCTTGTCCAAATATTATTGGTTGATTCATTTACTACCATTAGCATATTTGGGTCGATTTTTGGACCCCTTTAAGCCACTTGGGTGTGATAATGACAATTTAGAATAATTAACTTAATGAAAAGACAAAAAAGACACAAGAAAATATCTTTTAGTAAATTAATTTTTAGAAGGAGTTATATAAATTATATTTTCAACTATAAAAATTAATTGGAAATATAAAAGGATTTCCTACATCATGGTATTTTTTTTATAATTTTTAGACAACAAATAAATTAAAATTTTTATGACACAATAATGATGCAGTATTTACCTCATTAATAAATGATTAAAATAAATAAGATTATAATGATTAAAATATTATCCAAAACATGTCGAATTCTTATTGGATGATTTTATTTCTGTTATGAGTCATCTTATATTCGACCATAATGATTTTTCGACCATTAGAAACCGAATATCATTATATTATAAAATAATATTTTCACTCTTTCCTAAAGAGCCCCTCCTCTCCCTTATAAAAAGAGACCACTTCAATGCAATTATTCACACCTCTCAAGTCATTTGGTTCATCCCAACTCTGCCCAATTAAGCTCCCTACATCCATATCCTCCTCCTAGAATCCTTACCTTAGGCAGCAGGCACTTAAAAAGTCCTTTTGGTTTAAACCAACGGAAGTTTCCTAAATTAAAGGTAACAATTTCTATTAAATTGTTTTCGTTTATTTTACTTCTCCAACCCCTAAAATATTTTTATTCCATTCTTTTATAACAAAACAAGTATCCTCAATATACTAGAATGTTTTTATGAGAAGGATTTGAATTACACTTTTACACACATCCATCTAATGGGTGAAGAACATAATGTTTCTGTGGATGAAAACTAACGCCTCACGAAACGATGATTGTTCAATTACATCTTACCGCCTATCATGGTGGACATTATGATGGAAATGTATTTCTATATGATATATATTATGTTTATTATTCCTTTATGCTTCTTTAATTCCCAATTATATCAAAAAATTATGGTATCCATGGTGGGTAAATACGATAATCTCATTTGAGGAAGTGCGGACTACCGCCCCCTCAAAGTGATGTGACTCGTTAATTCCCTATATGGTATGTATAAAGGATAGAGTTAATGATATTGTATATTATATTATACTGGAATTATAATATACCTATTTATCATTATGTTTTAATTCCATTAAAATAAGAAATAGAAATGAAAGTAGTGTTTATGCGTACGTACGGCTTACCGTGTCCATGAACGGTGCATTTCATTTTGTACCTCCAAATGTTATGTACTATTATAAATACATGTAAATGATGGATATATATGATATATATGATACCCAAATCATGAATATCATTCTGGATATAATAAACCTTTTACCACATGAACAACATGTAATTATAAGAAGTCCATTTTTGACTCAAGTACCAAATATCGACAAAATGAACGTTATTAACTTAAATGATTACATAATGAATATAACACGGTAATAAGTGATATAAAAGGAATAAAAAACTTGAAAAATGTTTTTAAGAAATATAAATTAACTTTAGTTTAATATTCTGGAGATTAAAGAACGAACGGGTCAAGCCGGACATGAGGTAAGGGACATCGTCTCAATCTCTTTTCATTAAGGCATTTCATATACACGTCTTAATTTTATACGGTGTTCAAACACCTTTGACTTTTAATTTTATCCAGAGGGAATATTTTTTATATGAATCGTTTTACTAAACAACAAAAAGGAATGTTTTTTAAGCGGTTACAATGACCTTTCCGCCACCGCGAGTATTATTTGATCTTTGGCTTCCTTAAAAAGCCAGAATGTTTTTAAAAGGAAAAATAAATATCAAATACTCTTTTTACGTATTTTGGTATTAAAAATGATTTTGAGAATGGATTTATTATTACAATATATTGAAATGATATTTTATTATTGCAATGTGGAAATGTTATCTTTTCTTTATGCTTATGTTATGTGTTAATATCATGTTATGGTTCTTAGGCATTATTTACGTATACGGGTGGTTCCGTGATAAACCTTGGGCTGGTGAGCCCGAGATAGCTCTCCAATGCATTGGGTAACGTGACGGAGGTAGACGTGAATGTTTCTTCTAAGAGATTTAGGGAATATACTGTGATGGGTATTCCAAAGTAACTCCCAATGTAGCTATGATAAGCTAGAATGTAAGTATGGTATTGATGCCACAAGTTACCTTAATGATTTATGATTTATATGTGCCTTTCATAAATATTATGATTTCATGAGGTAAGTAAAAGAGTCCATGTTTTGTATGTATTTATGAACAAATGTTTTCATTCACTGTTTTATAACCCTTACTAATCCTTTTATGCTCATCCCATGTTTTGAAATGTTTTTTACAGGGCATAAAGATGAATAGGGCCAAGGATGGGATCAAGGAATATCAATGCTCTCTTTAACATGGAATTAGACATGACTACTTTTTGAAGAGTTTTTATTTTTTTTTAAAAAAAGTGGATTCTGGGTAGAAGTGCCTACTTTGTAATATTTTGAGATGTGATAGTTATGTCCTAATTCCCAAAAACTCTAAACCTGAAAAGATCGTCAATGTGAATTATTCATTTAATTCAATATTATGTAATGTTTAAGGCCGGGTCCTTATAATTTATATATTTAATTATTCTCCTAAAAACATTATATCATTGAAATCATAAAAAATGATTATGTCCACCAATCCATAGTATATAATGATTCAAATTGATTCATTTTTTATTTAATTATGTACATTAATAATTAGAAAAATAATAAAAGAAATATGTTGATCCCAAATTCCAGGAAAATTCATCAAAATGTTAAATATTATCCTCAAAAGTTTGAAATGGAATGTTCTAGATACCGATTTGATTGAGGATAAGATTCTATAGTAAAATTTAATTATACACCAATAACATCTATAGGAATTTATTCAAATTAATAGTGAATCTTGGATAATGATAAAATACATTAAAAAGGGACTCTATGTAATCTAATTACCCCATTAACATAAAGTCAAAAAATATTTTTTAAGGTGATTATTTCAAGAATTGTAATTAAATGACTATATTTTGATAATAAATTAACAATTAAAAAATTAAATTATTAAATAATGGTGGATTTTGTAATCTCATAATGAAATCCAGGAATATATTATCACTTTAAAATTTTGGCACTAGAAAAGTTTAAAGCATCCCATATGACATTTTCCATTTGAAATTAACATATTGATAAAAGTATTTATAGTAATATATGAAAAATCATTCATATGTCCTCCCCAATAGAAATGTTCATGTTTCTCATAATAAATTATTTATCTCAAGGGATGAATCAAATGTAAAAATGAATTAACCCCAATCAGTAGTTAGTTCTACAACATGGAATCGCATAATAATCATTAAAAATTTATAAATCTAAAAACTCGTTATTTTTCAATATTAAATTTGGGATAAATAAACTTATTTAAAAAATTTACCATTTCCAGTAACATGTAGTCTTCATTCTAAGCATGCTTAATATAGTCTAACAATTTATTTTTTACTGACATCTGAAAAAAATATAGGTTCATCATGCATGAAGAACTTCTATATCAAAACATAACAAATCATTAATTAAGTGGTAATGTTATAAACATAATAAGATTAATGGTATAATTTTAATTATGACTAAAGCATCAACCACTCAATTACTTTTACTTGATAATGATGATTTATGAAGCCATAATCCTTCTTCAATTCAATCCATATCACTTTTCACTAATTCAAATCATTCTATGTCAACATATAATAAAAATTATATTATATTTATATATTTCACATAGTTTACAATATATAAAATTTCCAAATATTTAATATAATACTCTATAGCCATGAGTTCATCTTGATATGTAGGATAATTGTTCCTCTGTGATTTTTTATGTAATGTGAAGAATAATAAAGGTCCCAATAATTTGGAATTAATAATAACCCCAATCCCTATAATGAATCCTTAATGTAGATAAAAAAATCACAATATCATGATGGTTTGGAAAAAAATATTGAATTTACTAATCTTATTTTCAATTCATATAAACACTTTTCACATTACTTTTACAAGATAAAAAAACTCCTTTTATTATAAACAATGATATTGTGGTAGATATACATGAATGTTTTTCAATTAATAACTGATAATTTTGTTCTAGTAAGTGAAAACATCAAATCTCAAAAAACAATTGTAGTTATTTGGAATTTCACATCCACATTAATTTTAGTAGAAACAAAATTGATGCTTAATTTATTTAGGATATATCTAAAAAATCAACATATTGTATCCCAAAATAAAATTTACTAAATTTTACAATAAATATATTTTATTTTAAGGATATTAGAATAATCCGTATATTTTTTTCAATGATCCTCATAAATTTGTGATCAATTAATCATGTCGTAAATTTATCAATCAATTCAAAGAAAATTGTCTTCATAAGATCCATGAATATTAATATAGAATTCATCCAACAAACTGGAATAAAAAAAATTAATTCTCACACCTTGTATGAAAATATTTATTAGGGATTCTACATTCCAAATGTTCTAGATAATGGTACCTTGACCTATGATCAAAAGAAATACTTAGTTCCAAAGATATAACAAAACAATTCATAGATATAATGATTCAAAAACTTATTCTTAATAGTGATAATATTCATTTCACTATAATCAATTAATAGCCTCCTGGAATTAGACTTTTTAACAATAAAATATGATCACCCCATTTAGAAGTGTTAGGATGGATAAATCAATTATTGATAAATCCATGTAACATATTTTTCTATTTTAGAAGTTATAACTGAGGCAATCAATAAGGGGTTTTTTTGAATTAGATTAGTATCAGGGACCAAGTTAATAGTTATCTCAACATCCCAATATTTTATAATAATAGAAAATATATAAGGAAGACCATATAGATATTATTTTCTTCTATAACATAATAAATATGAATGGCTTCCATATTTTCATTATTATGATAGAGGTGGCATTCATTTTTATCAATTAATTGTTTCTTATCATCATAAAATTTTATAAAATCTATGCATTATATCTTGTAAAAAAATTGAAACGAATTTCTAAATATATATTATTTAGCTTCATAATTTATCTTATCAAGTTAAAATGGAATAAAATTCATACCAAAAACAACATAAAATTGTACAGTTATATAGAAAACACTATTTTTATGGAAAACCCTTTCCCAAATTAAAATTGGTATTTATATTAAAGTCATTTTTCCTTAATACTTCCCCAATGAATTATTATGAAATGTATTGACATCATTTATAAAAGTGAAATTTTATTCTATAAGAAAATTTATTTGAAATGAATGAATATTGGGCCACTGAATAAAAAATCCAATATCATAATCACTACAAATAAGTAATTATCTTTTAAACTCTTGATTTTATATTCCAAATTTTATATAGAGTATTAATGGTTCAAAAATTTTATATTATTCATCATATATGCATCCATATAATGACCTATCTCATTAAATTGATAGCATATTACAACCTATTTATCAAAATTAATCAAACCAAAACCATGATATTTTTCTTTTTTACCAATAGCCATATGTCGAAGCATTTTACATTGGAATCACATTACATACTTCATAAGATAATACTAATTTTACATTTTAACACACTTATCTTAAACTCGATTCATAATTTTCATACCATAATATTTCATTGATGGATTCACCCCATTTTTTAATACCTGAATCTTCTTTTCTACTTTTTATAATAAAATACCTCATCATTAAAATAATTAATTTCAACCCTCTCCAAAAATCAATTATTTTATCAATTATTTTTAAATTTTCAATATGCTAATGGTCTTTAGTATCTTTTATTTAATCATGAAATAAACAGATTAATTTTAATATGAAGACCAAGATAAAATTGGGAGTGTCACTTTCCAATAAGGTGATATTTTCTTCATATATACCCACAAAATTATCACAATTTTTCCTTTATTCTAATAAATTAATTTTCACCCTCTATTGAAAAACTATAGGAAACAATTTTAAAAATAAAATATCACTTAATGTATATATTTAAATAGGATCATAATTTTATCTTACTTTGATATTGTTAACAGGTTTCCATTAATGATCATATATTCCTTAAAAATAGAAAATCAAAAGAGTTTTCATATCAATCAATGAACAACCCATGGAATCAATTATAATTTCCAAATATTTAATCTATCCCTATGATACCAAAAAATAAGAAAAATCACAGAATTATAGAGGTTTATAACTCATCAAATGAAAAACTATCGATATGTTTCTCTATGTAAGAGTTGGTTTCCATTTAGAATTGATTCCACCACCATTTATAAACCATGTTAATTAAGACATAAAATCAAAAAAATGAGTAGTTATTATTCAATACATTCCTAGATGTTAATTTGAAATGCTATTTAATATTTGGTTCCTTCATATTCCTGATTCAATGTTAGCACAAGGGAAATCCATTTTAAAAAGACATAGATTAGATGTAGAAACATGTTAATACAAAAATTTGATATTATGACAAAAATAAAGTAGAATATCTTAGTGGTTTTAACATAGTCATTTCCCCTTAAATAATATAAAATTTTCCTATGATACATAAAGTAAGGAGTTGTCCCAAAAAACCTGGAATATTGTATCTATAAAAAATAATTTATTTTCATCCAATAATATTGAATTTTTATGTTTCTTGGGGTAAAAGACAAAATATCACCCTTATATATATTAATATTTCATCCCAATGTGGAAACTTCCACTCAATAATTATTTTCACCATAATAGAGAAATTTTATGATATATCTTATTCTCTCTTCATGGAATATCTTTAAAATATTCATGTTGAATTTATCCATATACCCACATTTCATTAAATCATTTCTAATAACATTTAAAAACATTGGATTATTATAAAACCCCCGTAATGTACATATAAAAATAAATGAAGAATCATGTTAGGCATTTAATACTCTTTAAAATATTCTATATTTCAAACTATATATTAAAGTCTAAATAAATATTTTTATACCAATAAAATAAACATCTCTGTGAAAATAAATTCATTACAATTTTCATCAGAATTAGTAAGTGAAAAATTATAGTCATAATGGTTTCATTTCAATGATGAAAAAATTCATGGATAATTTTTCACAGAATTATAAATTTCGCACCTAGTAATTAGTATATAGATTACTTTAAACATATTATCCTTATATTATAGTGTGAAATCATAGATTGTTATTTATTTAAATATAATGATTAGATATATAAAATAGGTGACTTGAATAATAATTTACATATCAATATTACAAATGTAATAAGTCACCCATTAAATTTCAATTATCTCTTATGAGAAGCCTACCTTTTTTAATATGTCCCTTAATCGATTTAAACATAGATCTATATCTGGGTCACCCATCATTATGATCTCTTTTGGTATCAACCATCATTCTAATCCATATTAATCTCACCATTCATAATAAATAATTCCCAATAACCATATCATAATAGTAAAATATGAAAAACATCAATTCCATCTTTACAATCATAAAAATTATTATTTTTACACATAAGAAAACATTTTTAGACATCAAAATATGAATTCCATTTGAATTTTTTTTGGAATTACCTAGAAAATAAGGATGATGTGTTTTTATTTTAAGATTTCATTAAATATTATAAAGGAAACCAATCATCAATTAAAATTTTTAGAGGTGTGAAATACTATTTATGTTGTCTGTGTTAAAATAGAATATTCCATTCGTTGATTTGTTAATATGTTTCACACAATACTAAAAAATATTCCCTTTTAAAATAATTTAAATAAAATCAGAAGTGAAATAATGTTTACAATTAATTTATGTCCAAATAAATATATTGATTATTTTTTCATGAATATGGACAAAGAAAAAAAATATATAGGGAAAATAATTCTTTAAGACATTTGTAACATGGTTTTTCATGTTATATGAACCTTACATTTACTCTTACTAATAACATATGTTATTTATCATAAAAAAATATTAAAATAATTTTAATTTTTTACTTTATTGATATAATTATTACATTTTAATATACATTACATTTAATTTAATACCATGTTATATAAAATTAATCAATTTTGTTCATGTTGCGGGATTGGATGATATTCACCTCATATGCTCAAAATGACTTCATTCGTTTTACTATGGTTGAAGAGGTCATTATTACATCATACAAAGAATAATAATATTTATATAATTATCATGTTCCAACATTAGTTAAAATTTTAATATCAACTATAAAAACATTATTATTAATATTGATTTAAATTACAATCGTGGAGATGGTATGTTGTACGCAAAAATGTGTAATGTTTTATTTTTTCAATGAGAAAATGGAAGAAATGTTAGATAAATTGTACCATTAAATAAAAAGAATTATATAATATTAAATTCTTAGATGAACATATATATAGATGATATGTGATGTTTTCAGAAAAAAATGAGTCTCATTGATTCCCAGAGGTGGTAATCCACATATACACATGAACAATGTTATAATTTCTCAGTGGATTCAATGGTATGAAATTAGATGATATAAAATATTTAAATATATATAATTATTTCATGAATACCATATATATATCTCATCATTCATTATAAGAAGTGGTGAGAGGCGGTGATGGGAATCAAATTATATAGATTTGTGAGGTGGTTGGTCATCGTTCAAATGAACAATGGTTCATTCCCCATTTGATGGAAAAGAAGATGGATATATTTAATAACATTAACATAATATCATATTTTAATAATTAAAATATTAATGTTTTTATATAATGATGGATTAAAAAATTAATGTAGGTATAAAATGAAATAAAAAATTCACTCTACTAATAACTATAACTCTTCTTCAAAAAACCAATTTATGTTAATAACTAAATCCTTCCTAGTTTTATATTCAGATAGATAAATAGTCTCTAGGATATATGGAGAGGTTAATAAAATTAATTTTGTGGGGTACATGTTGGATCATAATGTTATATACGTGGGGGGTAGGCGAGTGGGTTCCCTTTTATAAATGAGTGATATGAAACACATGGTATTTTGAAAATTATTATAATATTTTAATGTAGTACATAAGAAAAATGACCCCAATATAGTTTATTTTATAATATGAAAAGATATATGTTATAAATATTTATATACAATTATATTTATACTTATTCTAAGTTGAAATTATCTTAAATCCCTTCAATTTAACCTCTTTATATAATGATTTTATCATTAATATATTATTAATATATTAATCATCTAGTTTATAACATCAAATATAATATCTTCCTTAATCACTAAGTATATAACATGTTATTAATCATTCTTCACACATCATTAATGATTCATACAATCATATACCTAATTAGTTATATACCATAATCATATATTATCCATAACATACTCATCCTAAATTTTTTTGAACCTATAATACATTAAAAAAATTAAACCATAAAACAATCAAGAATTTAGCAATATGTTTGACCATCAAATGACATTATCCACATGTTCATAATGTAACACAATGGTCAATATATACTATGATCCAAAAAATGAGTTGTTCATGAAAAAAAATATCATGAATCAATTTTTAATCACATGGTAACCTGTATAATATAACGACCCATAATTTAAAAACATTGTTATTACATCAGAATTGACGCACACTTATTACAACATATAACAAAACCAGGAAAAGAACCGTATATGTATAGTGTCTTTAGAAACTGGGAAACATAAACAACTGGTTCATAAAGCGTCTACACTGTCTCCCATTTATTTCATCATATCTATAGTCCCTTATTGCATATCTTACTCAATAAACTTCTTCCTGACCTGGGGAAAGAAAACATATAGAAGGGTGAGCTCAAATGCTCAGTAAGGGTAAACAAAAGAAATATCAATCACATCATATTCATAAGAACATAACATTTTGGAAATCTTACCCTGCAAAAGAGATCATAATTTCATAACATGGGATAAATCATAGTAGTGAAATGTAATACCAATAATCATAACTTAAAACATGAAACTTTGTGGAATACACACATAATAACAGAGAATCATTTATTATTAGTCAATACTCATTGCCAAGAATATCTTAGTGGACAAAGTCCCTTTCTGAACCGAGTTCACTCCTCGTTTCAGTCCTGTTTCACTGAACCGGTATAACCTACCGTTCCAGCCATGTCTATCTCATGATATATAAAATCTTTACCCAATGCATTGGAGGGAGATATAGGTCCCACCCATCTCATAATGATACCATTCTTATGTGTTCCACAAAGTCAGAAACCATACATCATAGCATAACCCATGTAATAAAAATGGGAATCTTAAATATTATGGCATCATACAACAATTCATATAAGATAAAGGAATTCATAAAAATATTTTCATCACAACATAATCAAATCCATGTAATAATAGGGATAGAAATAGAACCCTATATTATCTTAGATGGAAAATAATTTTGATAAAACACTTGAACTCCATTCTTGAGGAAAATATCCTTTCTACTTCAAAAACACTTTTCCTTTCTTATCATGTCATACAATTCTAAAAAAAAGAATTTTATTAAAAATAAACTTGAAAACTTGTAAAGGAAGATTCTTGGAAATAATGTTTTAAAAATCCATTCATGCAGTATAAGTTAAAAAAAACATTATTCTCGTACTTTTATCGGAAAAGTCAAAAAGTACCTCGTAACGTAATCAATAGAAAGATTCCTTACATACCATGTAGTAAAATTCAAAAATGGGTAAAAAGGAATTTAAACATACATGAAAACACTTTTATAAAACATGGACATGGATGATAGAAATAACCCCAGTAAATACTTACAAATATGCAATCTCGAATAAAAATGAGATTTCCAAAATTATCCCTTACATTAGGTCTGATTTTCTTCGTAAGTGTCTGAACCTCCGGTATAATAATTTGAATAATGTTATTTATTATTCGAGAATCATACTTATTGTTATGATATCATATATGGTCATATTCTTAGCTTCTTATTAGTAATATTTCATTAATACTTGTTATTCGGGTGTTTATTACTTTTTGTTCTTATGCGTGTTATGTCGAATAAATTCTTATTCTTCTCTTTAGGATAGAGATACCTCACTTCCAGAATGGTATTAGTGTAATATATATCATATTAATTCATTCAATTCATTTATATAATCATTATGAAATGATGATCACGTAGAACGAGTCACATCACATCGTGGAGACAGTATTTCATACTTACGCACGAGTGATGATATCGTTCCTATGATTGTGGAATTGTATTGGTGTGTATGTATACTATATCAGAATCAATATCACTTTATAATAGTCATATATAGTCATTATTTACACCATTATAGCCATCCAAGTAAGGTGGTGGTGGAAAATAGATTTCACCACGGCGTGGAGACGGTATTCCGTACGTACGCACGCCCGGTGATTTCTTTTTCCGTAGGATGGATAGATGGTGAAATAGGGTTATTTAATACATATAATAACATATCAGTATGTGAGTGATACTGATGTTATTACTTCATAATGAAACAACTAAAGAATAAGAAGTGGAAGAAGAAATAAAGATGAAAGAATCGGTAACGGACATTACCTCTTCTTTGAAGTGCTTCTTTGATACCTCCTTTTAGGGCAGTAAAATAGGTGTTTGAAGAAGACGAGAACCTCTAGGATGTTTATAGGGATGTGGAGAGTAGAATTGGTAGGGGTTGACCGAGCATGAAGGCACAAAGTGGTGTGAGGAAGAGGGGGAGGAGGTTCCCTTTTATAAGGGAGGAGAGGAGCACCTTTGGAATAACTAAAATATTATTTTATTATAAAGTCATATTCAGTTTTTAATAGCTCCAGATTGATATATTTTGAAGATAAGGTTGGTAGGGGTCGAAATCCTCTCATACAATAGAATTGAGACAAGTTTAGGTATCAATTTTAACCTTATCATTTAGATTTAACTTTAAGTTAGATAATTTAACTTTTACCGTGTCTTCTTGTTTTCTTACACTATAAGGTTAATAAACATACCATATCAAGCCAAACGAACCCCAATTGGTTTATTATTAATTTATATAACATTATCTAAGTCATTTTTCCGAACCATAGATTTTTAGGAATAAAATAAGAATTAGTAATATAATATTTCTTTTAAAAACTATTTTATATCAATTTTGACACTATTTAGTAATTAATTTTTTTGAAAATCATAACAGAATGATTAGTTTGAAAAAAGTTACTTAAATCAATAATAAAATGTCATATTAACCAAGAAAATTAGTTTAATTCATAAAAAGTCTTAAATTACATTTATTTGGGTATTTATAACATCAATTATGTCAATATTTTATTAATAAGATAATTACTGCATCATATTTGTGTCATAATAAATGATAATTATTTAATCCCTAAAAATTCTAAATAAATTCCTATGATGTAGATAATTGTATTAGATTTTTGGAGACAATTCATGTTCGAAGTTTCATGAATTTTATCTCTAAATTAAAATTATTATACTTATAATATTTAAGAAATTGACATGTTTTCACATTCTTTGGTTTTAATAATAATTAAATTATTTTCATGGACAAAAGTCCATTAAATGAATCTAATACGACCCTTAGGTTATATGGGTCTACTTTTAGTCATCCAATAGTATTTTTACATGTGTTAGGGTAATTTTATAATATTATATTTACCCTTAATTACGAGATTTACCTTTAAATATGGTAAATAAAATTTACCGTAGTTACTATTCATAATTCCCAAAAATAAAAAGTATCTTATTAACATCATTTGGATCCACTGATTCCAAATATTGAATCCATTTTTCCAAATTCAATACACAAAAGTTGCAGAAATTAAATTAAAATTAATCTCGTTGTCAAAAGAAAATGTGTTTCTCTTTAAAACATTACAAAAGATTGAATTGATTTATCCTACAAATTCAAGGTAGAATCAATGCTAATGACATAAATTATATTAAATGGTAAAAATATATTCTATTTATACATTAAAACCATTCAATATTATAATTTTACCATATAAATTATTGCGATGAAAAAAGTTGTTTTTAATTAAAATATAGCGTGTTTTTACTATTCATCATAATATGAAAGTTTCCAGAATAAAATGAAAAAATTATCCAAAGTATATTTTTATACCCTGATTCAAAAGAAGAATTTTGTTTTGTCAAATTTAACTTATAAAAATGTCAAAAACTAGATTTAATGTTGGTGCGCCATCAAAAGGCGGCAAAACTTTATTTTTTGAAAGATATTTCTTTTATCCAAAAAAACTGATTTTGTTTTTATACCTCATTCTATAAAATGTATAAGTTGAATTAAAATGTTATAAAATAAAAAATTCAGTTAATACTATTCATAACGGCTAGTTTTAATAATAATTTAATAGCATATCGTTGTTTAGTAAAACCCGGTATTGCGTACAACACACGCTATCGAGGAAGGTCCCGATTGCGTGTAATGAAAGCCAAGACAATGTTAGTGAAAGATTCCTTTGATGATTTATATAACATAAAAACAAAATATTTCACATAAAATTATTGGTTGTTACATTCTACCCCCCTTAAAATGAATTTCTCCCTTCAAATTCGTCACATTGTAACAAATAGATGAGGATACCTCTCCCTCATCATATCCTCAAGATCCCATGTAGTTTCTTCTAATTGGTTGTTCCTCCATAAAACATTCACCAATCGAGTGGTCTTGCTTCGTAGGAATTTTTTTCTACGATCCAGAATCACTATCGGTTGTTCTTCATAAGAAAGATATTGCTCCAGCGGTACAACTTCTGAGCTAAGTACATGTGAAGGATCAGGTATGTACATTCTCAGGAGAGATACATGGAATAGATCATGAACATGAGAGAGATTCGGTGGAAGCGCCAATCGGTAAGCTACCTTCCCAACACAATCCAGTATTTTGAAAGGACAGATATATCTAGGGCTCAACTTCCCCTTCTTTCCAAATCTCATGACTCTCTTCCAGGGATATTTTCGTAAGAACACTTTATCACGCACTTCAAACTCTAGGTCTTTTCTTCGGTTGTCGTCATAACTTTTCTGTCGACTCTGAGCTGCTCTTATGTGTTGTGGAATAGATCGGACCTTTTCTACCATCTCATAAACAAGATTAAGTCCTAATAGCTTTCTTTCCCCAAATTCATCTCATCATGTTGGAGTCCTGCATTTCTTTTCATAGAGAGCTTCATAATGAGCCATCTGAATAGTGGAGTGAAAGATATTATTAGAAGAAAATTCTACCAAAGGTAGGTGTTGATCCCAACCACCTTTGCAATCCATAGAGTACGCTCTCAACAAATCTTATAGGGTTTAAATTGTTCTCTCAGATTGACCGTCTCTCTGAGGATGATAAGCAGTGCTGAAACTCAACTCTGTATCCAGAGTATGCTGAAGGCTTCGCCAGAACTTCGAGGTAAATATCAGATCCCGATCAGATATAACAGAAAGTGGTACTCCATGCAATCTTACCACTTCCTTTACATATATGCTGGCAACATGATCCAGAGATAAATCTTCTCTAATAGCAATGAAGTGTGCAGACTTGGTAAGACGTTCAACTATGACCCAGATAGCATTATTTCATTTGGATGATTTAGGAAGTCCTGTGACAAAGTCCATAGTGATGTTTTCCCATTTCTATTCAGGTATGGGTAATGTTTGTAACATCCCCTTAGACTTCTGTCTCTCAGCTTTAACTTGCTGACAAACCAAGCATCGAGAGACATATTCAGCAACATCTCTTTTCATGACATCCCACCCGAAGTACTATTTTAGGTCCCTATACATCTTCGTGCTTCCAGGATGAATAGAGAATGAAGAACTATGAGCCTCATCTAGAATCTCCTTCTATAATTCCGCGATGGGAGGAACACAAACCTGATTCCTGAACTTTATTATCCCATCACAATCAAGGTTGAATTCAGTAACATTTCTCACCTTCTTTTCTAACTCGACATCTTCTTTCTGTGCCTCTTTAATCTTCACAAGTATATATGGTTGAACATTCATTTGAGAAAGATATGATTTTTCTCCTTCCATTATAATTCCAAGATCCATCCTTTTTAAATCCATAAATATTCGATCTTTTGTGATCCTCATCATGGATAAACTGGCATGGTCTTGTCGACTTAATGAATCTTCCACCTTGTTTGCTTTCCCAGGGTGGTAATGGATTGATCAGTCATAATCCTTAATCAGCTCCAACCATCTTCTTTGACGCATATTCATCTCCTTTTGTGTGAAAATATACTTTAAACTTTTATGATCAGTATAAATGTCACACCTTTCTCCATAATGATAATGCCTCCAAATATTTAATGCACAGATTACCGCAACTAACTCCAAATCATGTGTTGGGTAATTTTGCTCATTGACTTTAAACTGTCTTGATGCATAAGCTATATCATTTTTCATAAGAACACACCCCAATCGCTTCTTGGATGAATGACTATAGATAACAAACCTTTCTCCACTACAAGGCAGTGTGAGCACAGGTGCACTGGATAACCTTATTTTCAACTCCTTGAAATTATTTTCACATTCTTCCGTCCAAACAAACATAACTCCTTCCCGAGTCAACTTTGTGAGTGGATTAGATAATCGTGAAAAATCTTTCACAAAACGTTGATAATATCCAGCCAAACCAAGAAAACTTTGGATCTCAGTTACTGTTGTTGGTCTCGACCATCATTCGATAACCTCTATTTTTTCTGGATCCACAGTTATCCCCTCTTTTGAGATTATGTGACCAAAAAATGAAACTTTTTGAAACCAAAATTTACACTTGGTAAACTTGGAATAAAGATTATCTTTTCTCAGGGTCTTCAATATTATTCTCAAGTGTTCTTCATGATCTTCCTTTCTCTTTGAATAGACAAGAATATCGTCTATAAAGACTACCACAAATTGATCAAGATAGTCTCTAAAGACTCTATTCATCAGATCCATGAAGATAGCAGAGGCATTAGTAAGACCAAATGGCATCACTATAAATTCATAGTGTCCATACCTTGTACGGAAAGTCGTCTTTGGTATATCCTCCCTTTTGACCTTTAATTGATGATACCCTGAATGAAGATCAATCTTGGAAAAATATTGAGCTCCGCATAGTTGGTCAAATAAGTCATCAATGCGTGGGAGAGGATATTTTTTCTTGATAGTGATCTTGTTAAGTTCTCGATAATCAATGCAGAGTATCATTGATCCATCTTTCTTCTTAACAAATAGAATAGGAGCTCCCCAAGGTGACACACTAGGGCGTATGATTCCCTTATCAAGATTCTCTTGGATTTTCTTCTTCAATTCCTGCAACTCAATTGGGGCCATTCTATAAGGTGTCTTTGAAATAGGCAAAGCACCCGGTACGAGTTCTATTGAAAACTGAACTTCACGATTTGGTGGAAGACCTGGCAATTCCTCCGGAAATACATCGTCAAACTCTCAAAAAATGGGCATATTATTAATCGTGACTTTCTCACCAACCATTTGAGATAAATAACCCTCATTTAGTGGAATCAAGACCCATAAGATGGAAGAAATTTCCACTAGAAGGTTATGTTCATCCTTGCATTTATAGACGATCATAGATTGATCTCGAATATGAAATGTGACTTCCCTTCTTTGGCAATTGATATGAGCTCCATATAGAGAAAGACAATCCGTGCCAAGAATCACATCAAATTCCACTATAGGAAGGATCACAAGATTTGCAGGAAGCACTTTCCCACAAACTTCAATTGGGGATGAATTATAAACTTTTGGATGCGACTGTTGTGCCATTAGGTGTTGTCACAGCTATGTCAACATCTAATTGCTGAGGAAATACGGTGATACCCTTAGAAAATTCTTCAGAAACAAAAGAGTGTGTGGATCCAGAATCAAATAATACATTTTCTACTTTAGAGTGGATGGTAAGTGTACCTTTCACCACATCGTTATCGTACTCCACATCGCTGATAGAAATTCCATGCGAATTTCCTTTGCCTTTAGAATTAAGAGTTTTTTGACATCGACCATCATCATCAAACCTTGGATTAGGGCATTTATTGGCATAATGTCCCATCTCCTTGCACTTGAAACATTGAAGTGTAGTAGTTTCATTCTGTGTATCCCTTCCTTTGTTTGTATCATTGGACATCTTCTTCCCATCATCGCGGCATTCAAATTCCCGATGACCTTCCTTTCCACATTTGAAACATTTACTTCTCCCTTTAAGACAACTCCCTCCATGTTTCTTTCCACACTTTGAGCATAAGGGAAAGCTCATCTTCTTTTTAGTGTGCTCTTTAGATTTTCTTTCGAATTCCATTTTCTTCTTCTTATCAAACCCATATGACTGATGGGTTACTCCAATTTCCATCTCGACTTTGAGAGAACATCGAACGATTTCCTCATAGCTATTGAAGTCCCTTATGGCTAATGCCCTTCGAAGACTTGGTTTTAAGCCACTAAAGAATCGATCGATCTTACTCTCAGGTTGGATAATAATACCAGAAGCGTACCATGCAAGTCTTCTAAAATTTACGTCATAGGTACCAACAGATTCATCATCCTTTTTCTTCAGTTCAAGAAACTCCTTCTCCATATTTGTTCAGAGAATACGAGGGAAGTACTTGTTGAAAAAATAGTTTTTGAACTCATCCCATTCCATGGACTCAATTTCATCCCTTTGCCTCGTATTCTTAATAATATTCCACCATTGATCAGCATCACCTTCCAAACGATACACTGCTAAGATGACTTTATCATGCTTAGAACATTGAAGAACGGAAAATATATTTTTAGTAGTACTAATCCATTGTTCAGCAACTAATGGATCTGTAGACCCGCTGAATGAAGGTGGACACTGTCTCATGAACGATTCAACATAATGTTTCTCCTTCCTTTGCTCGTTTGGAAGTCCTGCATGATTCATAGCTTGACAAAGTTGTGTGATCATGAATACAATATTTTTCATTCCCGCTCCCATAACATTTGGTTTCTTAGGGGGACAATCATTACATTTCCCGTCACATTCCGCATTAACACGGTTCTTTCGGGTTCCAGCCATTGACTAAAACCAAGAATCATAGTGTGAGAAACACTAATAATAATAGGAAAACCACATAATAAAGAATAAAATTTCACACTTATGGTCTTATCCTAGGTTATTCATGATCATTTCTAAAACACTAAGATTGTGTTCTATGCTTAGAATTTTCCTTAGGGTTCTTACTAAGTCTTTCACATCCTAGTTTCCAAATGTTGACTATACCTTTCCTCTAATACCAACTATAAAGACCCATACATTACATACATTGTTATTACATCAGAATTGAAGTACACTTATTACAACATATAACAAAACCAGGAAAGGACCGTATAGGTATAATGTCTTTAGAAACTGGGAAACATAAACAACTGGTTCATAATGCGTCTACAATGTCTCCCATTTATTTCATCATATCTATAGTCCCTTTTTGCATATATTACTTAATAACCTTCTTCCTAACCTGGGGAAAGAAAACACACAAAAGGGTGAGCTCAAATGCTCATTAAGGGTAAACAAAAGAAATATCAATCACATCATATTCATAAGAACATAACATTTTGGAAATCTTACCCTACAAAAGAGATCATAATTTCATAACATGGGATAAATCATAGTAGTGAAATGTATTCCCAATAATCATAACTTAAAACATGAAAATTTGTGGCATACACACATAATCATAGAGAATCATTTCTTATTAGTCAAGACTCGTTGCCAAGACAATCTTAGTGGACAAAGTCCCTTTCTGAACCGAGTTCACTCCTCGTTTCAGTCGTGTTTCACGAAACCGGTATAACCTACAGTTCTAGCCATGTATATCTCATGAGATATAAAATATTTTCCCAATGCATTGGAGGGAGATATAGGTCCCACCCATCTCATAATTATACCATTCTTATGTGTGCCACAAAATCAGAAACCATACATCATAGCATAACCCATGTAATAAAAATGGGAATCTTAAATATCGTGACATCATAAAACAATTCATATAAGATAAAGTAATTCATAATAATATTTCCATCACAACATAATCAAATCCATGTAATAATTGGGATAGAAACAGAACCCTATATTATCTTAGATGGAAAATAATTTTGATAAAACTCTTGAACTCCATTCTTGAGGAAAATATCCTTTCTACTTCATAAACACTTTTCTTTTCATAAAATGTCATACAATTATAAACTAAAAGAAGTTGATTAAAAATAAAATTGAAAAATTGTAAAGGATTATTCTTGGAAATAATGTTTTAAAAATCCATTCATGCCGTATAAGTTAAAAAAACATTCTTCTCGTACTTTTGTCGGAAAAGTCAAAAAGTACCTCGTAACGTAAACAAAAGAAAGATTCCTTACATACCATGTAGTAAAATTAAAAAATGGGTAAAAATTACTTTAAACATCCATGAAAACACTTTTATAAAACATGGACATGGATGATAGAAATAACCCCGGTAAATACTTACAAATATTCAATCTCGGATAAAAATGAGATTTGCAAAATTATCCCTTACCTTAGGTCCGATTTGCTTCGTAAGTGTCTGAACCTCCTGTATAATGATTTAAATTATGTTATTGAATTATTAAAGAATCATAATTATTGTTATTATATCATATATGGTCATATTCTTAGCTTCTTATTAGTAATATATCATTACTACTTGTTATTCGGATGTTTATTACTTTTTGTTCATATGCGTGTTTTGTCGAATAAATTCTTATTCTTCTCTTTAGGTTATAGATACCTCATTTCCAGAATGGTATTAGTGTAATATATATCATATTCATTCAATCAATTCATTTATATAATCATTATAAAAGTAAGATCATGTAGAATGAGTCACATCACATCGTGGAGACGGTATTCCGTACGTACGCACGAGTGATGATATCGTTCCTATGATCGTGGAATTGTATTAGAGTGTATATATACTATTTAAGAATCAATATCACTTTATAATAGTCATATATAGCCATTATTTACATCATTATATCCATACAAGTTAGGTGGTGGTGGAAAATAGATTACACCACGGCGTGGAGACGGTATTTCGTACGTACGCACGCGCAGTGATTTCTTTTTCCGTAGGATGGATAGATGGTGAAATAGAGTTGTTTCATACTTATAATAACATATCAGTATGTTAGTGATACTGATGATATTACTTCATAATGAAACAAATAAGGAATAAGAAGTGGAAGAAGAAATAAAGATGAAATAATCGGTAACAAACATTACCTTTTCTTTGAAGTGCTTTTTTGAGACCTCCTTTTAGAGAACTAAAATAGGTCTTTGAAGAAGACCAGAACCTCTAGGATGTTTATAGGGAAGTGTATAGGAGAAATTGGCAGGGGTTGGCCGAGCTTTAAGGCTCAAAGTGGTGTGAGGAAGAGGGGGGTAGGTGCCCTTTTATAAGGGAGGAGAGGGGCATCTTTGGAATAACTAAAAATATTATTTTATTATAAAGTCAAATTCGGTTATTAATAGCTCAAAATTGATATATTTAGAAGATAAGGTGGGTAGGGGTCTCAATAATCTCAACCAATAGAATTTATTCAAATTTAGGTATCAATTTTAACCTTATCATTTAGATTTAACTTTAAGTTAGATAATTTAACTTTTACCGTGTCTTCTTGTTTTCTTACACTATAAGATTAATAAACTTACCATATCAAGACAAAAGAACCCCAATTTGTTTATTATTAACATATATAACCTTATCTATGTCATTTGGCCGAACCTTATATTTTTAGGAATAAAATAACAATTAGGAATATAATATTCGTTTTAAAAACTATTTTATGTCAATTTTGACACTATTTAGTAATTCATTTTTGTGAAAATCATAACCGAATTATTAGTTCGAACCAAGTTTCTTATATCAATACTAAAAAGTAATATTAACCTATAAAATTAGTTTAATTCATAAAAAGATGTAAATTACAATTATTTGGGTTTTTATAACATCAATTATGTCAATATTTCATTAATAAGATAATTACTGTATCATGTTTGTGTCATAATAAATGATAATTATTTAATCCCTAAAAATTCTAAATATATTCCTATGATGTAGATAATTGTATTAGCTTTCTGAATACTATTCATGTTCTAAGTTTCATGATGTTTATCACTAAATTAAAATTATTATCCTTATAAGATTTAAGAAAGTGACATGTTGTCACATTCTTTTGTTTTAATAATAATTAAATTATTTTCATGGAAAAAATTCTAGTAAATGAATCTAATCCGACCCTTAGATGATATGGGTCGACGTTTAGTCATCCAATAGGATTTTGACATGTGTTAGGGTAATTTTAAAATATTATATTTACCCTTAATTACCCGATTTACCTTTAACTATGGTAAATAAAATTTACCGTAGTTACTATTCATAATTCCCAAAAATAAAAAAGTATCTTATTAACATAATTTGGATCCACTGATTCCAAATATGGAATCCATTTTTACAAATTCAATACACAAAAGTTTCAGAAATTATATTAAAATTAATCACATTGTCGAAAGAAAACGGGTTTTTCTTTAAGACATTGCAAAAGATTGAATTGATTTATCCAACGAATTCAAGGTAGAATCAATGCTAATGACATAAATTATATTAAATGGTAAAAATATATTCTATTTATACTTTAAAACCATTAAATATTATAATTTAACCATATAAATTATTGCGATGAAAAAAGTTGTTTTTAATTAAAATATATCGTGTTTTTACTATTCATCAAAATATGAATGTTACCAGAATAAAATGAAAAAATTATCCAAAGTAAATTTTTATACCATGATTCAAAAGAAGAATTTTATTTTGTCAAATTGAACTTATAAACATGTCAAAAACTAGATTTAATGTGGGTGCACCATCAAAAGGCGGCAAAACTATTTTTTTTAAAAAATATTTCTTTTATCCAAAAAAAATGATTTTGTTTTTATACCTCATTCTAGAAAATGTATAAGTTGAATTAAAATGATATAAAATTAAAAATTCAGTTAATACTATTCATAACGGCTAGTTTAATAATATTTTAATATCATATCATTGTTTAGTGAAACCCGGTATTGCGTACAACACACGCTATCGAGGAAGGTCGTGATTGCGTGTAATGCAAACCAAGGCAGTGTTAGTGAAATATTCCTTTGATGATTTATATAACATAAAAACAAAATATTTCACATAAAAGCTTGGGGTGTTACATATAATCTCACCAATATTTCCATAATAAATCAACCCATTATTATATCAACAACAATAATATAATAAACCTCAGAATTTTCAATCTAGAAATCATGTGTTCTCCCATTTATCGTGAAAAATATATAAATTTCATTAAATTACATTTTTTGGTTGTTGAAACCCTTTAATATATGTCTTGAAAACATTATATCATAAATACATGAGAAAAAATATTATTTTTTTAACATTATTCTCAAAATATTTTGAATATTAAATAATATCATTTATTAATGTCACTCAGAAATAAAGGTTTCTATTAATATCAATTTTTTAATTTATATTCTGAAATTGACCCCACTAACATTGTTATTAATAAGAAACTGACATTTTTTCATCATAATAAGAATATTATGAAATTCTCATCCATTTAATTGTGCATCCTTATTCAGTTATAAGATTTAGTAATTTATGGATACATATATTTTATTAGAATAATTTTATTATTCTATATTAACCAAATTATAAACCGAAATTGATATGATAACCTCAAAAATATGAATATGAAAACATCATTCTAATGAGTTATTTCATTATTAAACTATCATTTTCATCATAATATACCTTCAGTTATATCTATTAGGTTCACTAACATAATTGATTAACATCAAACATAAATCATTCTCAATGGTTCATCAACAAAATGGGTTTTACCAAATAATATACCGTTTGATTAAAAAACATCTCTAATGTTATAAATCTTTATCATGAATCGGGTGATGAATTAGATAATACTCAATAATCCCTTTTGGGTTTTATTAAACCTATGTATATTTATGCTAGATCATGTATCCACTTATAGTATCAATAAACAAATATAATTTCTTGGAGAACCATATAATATTAATTTTACTAAAAAATTAAGAACATAAAATATAAAAGAATTTCTAATATATACATATTCCTAACATTTTTAATAAGGTTCCCATATCCTTTTACCATAGTAAAATGTATGTTATTACCATAAAAATAAATCATATGATCTATAAATGTTTAATATATTCATTTAAACCATTATTCAAACCTATTTTATCATGTCATTAATTATTATCAACAATCACACAAATATATAATGTTATCTAAACAAAAAAAACTAAATATGATTCCAAAGACACAGACTCCCTTATCTTGAATTAAAAACATTCATTAGATATTGTTTTTGAGACCAAATATATATTCATAGGCATAAATATCCTAAAATTGAATGAGACAAATTCGATATTTCATTATATACATTCCAAATACCATTTAGGTTTATCAATTTAGGAAATTAAGACTAAAAAAAATCCCATGTCATTATTAAAAAAATAATTTTTTTTAGATAACAAAAAATAATTAATCCATAAAATGTCTTAAATAAAATCAATAAATTCTGAAAAAAAATATTGTTAGGAATATCATCTGTAATACTTTTTAGAATATCTTATGCATATATAAACACAAGGATATGTGAGCTCAAACTGTCAATGAGGGAAAATATGAAACTAAGAATATATTGAACTAACATGGCTTTAATATTATTTAACAAAAAATTCATCATAATAATGACCTTAATATTGAAATAGAGAAAATAATAAGTATATTTAATGAAATTAAATTAAACTGACCTCATGGATAAAAATAACGGTATTTATGGTGATGGAATTTATAATGTCATACATATTGATCATACAATGAACACCTCAACTAAGAAATCAATCTAACTATCATGGATATAACCAATAAATATTTGTTTTCATGAACCACCTAATAAAACCATCATTAGTATTTGTTTAGTGATATACTGAATACCCAATGAATAACTTCACTTGAGTCCTACCAATGCATTTATGGGAAATATAACATTTGACCACACACGATAATTGTTTTTCGAATACATTAATCATATGATATTAGGAGTAAATAATGATCAGTAAACATTTTATAAAATTTTCTTTATACTAATATTAACATAGAGATATAAAATGAATTTCCCCGGGACAATAATTGATAACATTTTCATAACTCATCTAGGGAAATAATTGGATGTTTAAACTATATATAATAAAAATTCAAATAATTATCCACATTGAAATATCAACATGTTGAAGAAAAATAAGTTTACTCAATCAAATAAAGTAGGTAAAATTATTATAACAACTAACAAGAATATAGTTTGATGGATAAATAATACATTTTCAACATGTATGAGTATTAAATAAACAACTATATTTAAAAGACAAATATATAGTTTTCCAAATGATCCCCTCTCAACAAATTGAATATAATTATATGTTAGAATATCTTAAACTAAAAAATGAGTAGATCTAGGTGTATATAGTTAATTATATTATTTATCTTATAACTAAATGATTGAAATCATGTATAAAAACCTTCAATTAATGATATAGAAAATGGGGTATCTAAATTGTAAAGGAATTGAAAGATTTATAAAATCTATTTACAGTGGATGGTTTGGTACCAAAATTGTTGTGGTGGACAATTATTCTAATATTAATGATCATTTCATGATATATCATAAGAATATTTTTTTATTTTTTCAATATAACATATCCCTAATGTAACAATGGTGTATCAAAATTAGGCTGACAATGATAATAAAATATGCAGAAAGAATTCTTTAAATAATATCCCACAATAAAGGACCCAAAAACAAATTGTTTGATACAATGAGTTTAATATTTTAAATAAAAAATATATATTTATTTATTATGGGATGAGTCATCATACATAAATCCCATGAGATAACTTTCTTTTGAATATTAATCTAAATATATATGTGAATACGTAAAAGATATACTATAATACTTTTTCTAGTTTCCATATAAAATAATAATATATATATATATATAACAATATAACTAATTTTTGAAATGTTGATGTGATTTTGTAGAAACAATATACATTTAAAATGAATAAATAAAAAATTATCATTTAAAATGAATTAATTTTTTATGAAAATATATATCTATTAATATAATATATGATTTCAGAGGAAAGGGTTAAAATAAATATAAATTACTCATATTGAAACTAGTAATGTAATAAGTTATATAAAATCTTATTTATTTTAAAAATTCATTTAGAAAATGTATATTATAAAAATATATAATAAAATATTGGTGTTGTGAATGCCATTTATGGAATAATAATTTACAGATAAAACATTGTAACTGAATGAACACTGATTTGATCTGTTAATATCCCCAAAGTGAAAAATACTCCATATGATATGATGATTTATGGTCGAAAATTTATAGAAAACTATGATATAAAAGCACATAATAAAAAAAGAGCTAGACGATAAAAAATGGTCGTGAAATATGTTCATGTTTAGGATCATAACACATTGAATGAAAGTTTTGTTAGCAAAAACACTTACACCTCAGGTAACACCTAAAGTTAATAGAATTTTACAAAAATAAATTTATATGGATTAATATATACCATTAATTAAATGAAAATAATATATACACCTTCCATGGATAGTAAACATTATAAATCTATTCAATGGAATCATGTTGAATAGTATAAATGTTTTATTAATGATTGTGAATTGACACCAAGAAAACCCATATAACTTTGGAAACATTCACGGTAAAAAGGCCATAGAATGCTTTTATTTGAAATGAAAAATTAAATATTAAAAAAATTTATCACATAATCATAAACAATACTAATTGGAAATTATAAGCCCCATCACAAAAAAATTACGGATTATAATTTTAAATGTGCCTAATAGAGAGAAAATTTGATATAGAGACGCCTTACCATATTTTAAATTCATTATAAGAATGCACCACACAATGTGAATAATCAAATTAAGTTATTACATAACTTCTTATAAAACATATTTTTTTATATTTCTAATAACAGAGACCATTTATTTTCATCTTCTATATATTTAATTTAATGTTTCAATTTCTCTTGTGTGAATATTGTATCCCAAACTTCTTATTTATGTTTTTTTATTTTGAAGATGATATTATAATAATATGATTAATAAATCATATAATAAATAGAGAAAAAACTGAATAATTATTTTCTTATTAATATATATGAAAATTTTCATTGATTATCCTTTAGTCATTCATGGTATAGTCATGTAGAATAGTTCATATTGGATGTTAAACCAACCCTATCACGAATACGCAATATATAGAAGGGTGAGTATAGTTATGGGAGTGAATAATATAATTATAAGAGAAGAATAATTATATTGTTTATATTTTATGTTGTTGAATCAAATTTTAACATTTTTTCATAAATACATAAAATGAATATGAAAAATTAAAAATATTACTTCGTGGAGAATATAGTCTGCAAAACATATGAATAATTGTATTTTATTTTTATAATCCAATATAAAAGAGTAATAAAATTATGTTAAACCAATATAAAAATAATATAACAATTATACTGAGTTTTTCACAGTACTATGTTATGTAAATGTTTTGAAGATAAATATTTGGAATAAAATATCCGGGTTTAAGTAATACTAACTTTAGGACATTGAAAATTAAATTAAAATTTCACTTCAAGATGATGGTATTAGGTATATAATTGAGAGTATTGGATGATGAAAATGAGTGAATATTATATGAGAAGGTATATGAATTGTTAGGATAGAATTTAATGTAATTGTTTTTTCATGAATGTGTGGAAATATTTCATTTTATTAGTTAATAAAATGGCACTTTTTTCAATACCCCTGTAGTTTTAAATGAAATAATTACTCTATTGATGTATAAAATACTATAAAAAATATAAAAATGACTTATTGGGTGATATTGTGTTGAAAAATACATAACCAGGTATTTTGAAACATAATTTAAACATTTTTGGGGTCATTTATTCTTAGGTCTTTTGTTTTTAATTTTCTTTTCTTATTAACTAGTATTTTGCATTGAAATTTTTGTTGTACCAAAAAAATATATAATCTAAAATCTTATAAAATTTTGTTATGGTGAACATATAATTAATATCTAATTTTATATTTTTATATTTAGAAATAATATAAAAATAAATTAAAAATTAGAACATTTATATATAGAAAAACTAGTTTTGTAAGGAAAACATTCTTTTAGACATTATTTTTTCTTTATATTATTTATCATTATTTACCAATTGATTGTGTGTTAATATAATTACATATATTCTTAAAAATAATAGTTTATGAATCATATATAATTCATTATTTTATTGTCATTGATAAAATTTCCAAATATTAATAATTATTTTTAATAACATTATTACCATTGTTATATCATTATAATAATTTATACTAATTTTTATATACTTTATAAAATTACAACTAAACGCCTTTAATAATTTTTTTATGTGGAACTGAAATTAAAAAATGAATGTATTTAATTTTCATAAATGATAAACAAATGTTATTAATATAAACAAAAAGAATTAGCTTCTAGAATTAAATATTATCTCTTTCCAAAATGATATATTTTTCAATTTATGAAAAATAATTATTTATTATTATTAATAATATATTTATTTTTTATAAAAATTCATCAAAAACATTTTAGTAATTCTTGAATTATGATAATGTCATAAAAGTGACACTATTTAGAAAAATCATTATTTTTAAATTTTAAACCTAAGAACCAATTATTTCTGAAATATCCCAAGCATTCATCATATGATAGAATTTTTTTTTATATAAAAAAAATTAATTACATCAAAAATAAAAATTAAAAATTTATATTTTAAATTTTTAAATCATATCATAATATATAACGAGGAAAAAGGATTTATTATAAAATTACATTTTTGAATATTAACTATCATTATTCATATTTAAATTCATTTAGAATATAAATTTGTGTAATAAAATTATTATTATAAAAAACAATACATCATTAATAATACCTTTTATGATATAAAATATCATAGTGCATAAAAAAATATTTATAAAAATTTATTTTCAATCATAAAATGGTTATTTTGGTAATTTTATCAATACTAATTCAATAACACTCATATGAAATGTTAAATGTATTTTCCATCAATAAATATTTCATATTGAAAAAACTCATATTGATTACCTCTAATTAAACACATATGATCTAGTAGCCTAAACATATTATAATTTTTTATCAATCGTTATTTATTGTGGAGGAATAAATCCAACACATTGTTTATTTCTGAAAAATGTTTCATGATATTTCAGGTCAATGAAAAATGATATGAATGATTATAAAATAATTTTTATATAAAATTTATATATTACTATAAATAATTAATGTGTTCTGAAGTAGATGTAGAACATATAAATTCAATGATTATCATTTTGGGAAGATAAGTAATACACACAATAATTAAAACTATTTGTCATTTGATTCATTTAAAAAGTATATAAAATTTTACTAATGGTTTAGGATTGATTTTATCGATATATAAATCTACTATGGTTTATAATTAAACAATTAATATCATATGAATTAGATTCCTGGATAATTTTACTTTAATCATTATTTTAATGATAAAATTTATATTTATATATATATGGATTTTATGCATTATGTTGTGTAATATTATGAATAAATTTTAATACCAATATAAATTTTAGTTAAAATAATTGGTTAAATATTTTAAATAAATTGGTCGAAATTATGTTATAAGGATCATTTTATAGTAATTAAATCTAAATAACTTTGGTAATAATTATTTTTTAAATTAAAGAAATGGTAAAATTGAAAAAAAATAGTAATAGAAAAAATTTGATTGATGAAAAATGATAAAATTCACAGTTGAGGCTTTCATGACATTAATCAGACCCCTACTCTATTTTTATCTATATAATTGTATTGTAGTAACATTCCAATTATATCTTTACAAAAATACCACTCCCCCATATTAAAATGATCCATCACCACCCCACTTCTCATCACATCACACTTGTATTGTTTTCTAGAGAAATCAATAGATATATCACCAAAACACTTCTATACACATTATAGAGGTTCAAGTTTTCTTAAAATACAACATCTCAGTACCTTAATGTAATTTGAAATGGATATATTCTATAGAGTAAGGTAACATTATAAAATAGACATTTTCACCTCTCCATTCATTATTATTCTACCACTTCAAAATATATTATAACCATGTAAAATTAATTATTTAAATATAATATATACAATAATATTTTGTGATGTTTATTAGATAAACTTATCTACCTTCCTCATAACCATTCAAAAAAGAAAACTGTCTCATCTGTCGTGTGTGAAATATAACCTCCATAAGAGACATGATTCATTTTTCATACACCTTAAATGGTTATTTAAAATGTGTTTTTATTAGATAAATATAATACATTAATAATTATAATGAATTTTAAAATATAAAAAAATTATAACCCTCTTTATATTATATGGAAAATGGGAATAACACCCATTTATACGTGATGACTAAAATTTCTTTGAGGAATCATATTTCAATTTTATATTTATACATTCATTATTTATCAAAATATCATAAAATTTTATTTACCACCGTAAAAACATAAAATAATTATTTTTATATATTTATAATATTTATATTATTAAAAACAAATTACATACTTTACCATAGTCACCAAATTATAATAAGATGTTATTGTTTGGGTTGGTTTTACCACCTGTAAGAAACGTGTAATAAATTTCTATCATTTATGAAAATAGAATGTATATATTATTATTATTTGGAATAAAATATAAAATAAAACCGGGATTACTATTCTTGTTTGGTTAGATTAATATTTATATTATTATTAATATATGGTCTGTTTCTTCCCAAAATATACTATGGTGATGATTCCAATGATTTCCTCCCAAAAAACCATAATTAAAACTCTAATACAATGAAATTTTAAAATTATAAATTCATTAAAAAAACATCAATTCATTAAAAATAAATAATATTGATATTATAATCATTATATCAAGGAATAAGGACACTGATCAACAATAAAAGAATGAGAAGGATAACTAAAACTACAATAATCTATTAATGAAAATAATATATTACTATGTTTTAAATGTATAAAAAATATAATTTAAATGTATAAATTTTATTATATTCTAATAAAATTTTTAACATTTAATTTAATGGTTTATACTTTTATTGAGGACTTTAGAAAACATTTTTCTAAGCGGAAATAAAAGGTTTCATTTTGTATCAAATTTCCCTTCATTGAGACATGTTGTGTATTCTGAATTTTTTATATGGTTTACATGATACCTCATTGAAATATTATATAATATTTATTTCGGTATTAATTATATTTAATTTTTAATTATAAGTTTCATTGATAAATATATTTTGAATGAAATATTATAAGAACTATAATTGTTTTTCATTACCTAACATCATTTATTTGTCATATTTTATTTCATATTTTAATATGGTTTTAGAATACTGAAATATTATGTTTCTTAAAGATATTATAACATCATTACTACTTTTTTTGAATTCCATAAATGTTTTTCAATATTTATAATTTTTTAGATGTTATGAAGAATTCTCAGTCGCTCCAAAAGATATCTTTTATTCTATAATATTGTTCACTCATAACTCAACTTTTCTCCATTGTTATTTTCAAACCTTCCAATTTTTATTATAGTAATATTAATATTTTCCTTTAATTAATTTCAAATTGAAGATATATATTTCTCTCTTAACTTTTTGTTCAAATAATTTTATTTCAAAAATATTAAAATTGAAATATATTTATATTTTTCTTATAAAAAATATTGATTTCAAAAACAATATATTGAAATTATATAATAATATAAATTAATTTTGTATTAATGGAATATTTCAAAAATTTATTACAAATTTCATGTATTTCATTTTATTGTAATTTTTTAACTAGTTATCATGATTTTTAAAAATATATATTTTTATTTATTTTTCAAAATTATTTTACAATGATTTTAGTTGGGAGTTTTAAATATATGTCAACATCCTTTGATGATTTTTATTTCATAATTGTGATAATTTTTACTAAATTCGTGTATATTATTTTTCTAAATAACCTAGTATTTTTACTATGAATTTCATCAAAAAAACCTCTCTCTTTAATACATGTCAGATATTTGATGTTTGAAATTATAATAATATATTTAATATGTCTCATATATGAAAATATTATTGAAAAGTATAGTATTATGTCAAATTTTAATGAATTGGGTAATGTTTCATAAATCGTGAGATAATGATGTTGAGTATGAAAGAAATTTAATTTAGCTATATACAAAGAAATGATCATGAAAAAGATAAGGATTATGTTGACATTATTGAGAAAATTTGGTATGACGATTAATAAATTTAACAAGAGTGACGATAGATGTAATAATCCACATATTTACGGTTTTGTAATTTTTAAGTGAATTTAAAATTTTCATTTCGTTGTTGGTCTATTTTGATAACAAGAGCTATAATATAAATTTTGAGAATTTGAACTTCCCTAGTTTTTTTAACTTAACAGGTTATTCAATAGTATTCTTGGAGTTTATGTGAAGCATAGAAGAGGTTCATTGGTTGGTTAGGATTACCAGTAATCCATTAAGCAATTTTTGGTCTAGGTAGTAGCTTGAAACCTCTGAAGGGAACACCAGATATGCATTGGTGTTATTCTCTCTATAGTGAGGTTCATGAGCTAGTATATGGGGATGAATTGAGGGTGTTTTTAGTCTGGGAATTTAGGTATTATACTAGTCATGGACTACTATACCGTTTCAGTTTGGTTGAGTAAGGTAAAAAATTTCTTGTACAATTCCCTCACTTTCTCCTACATACTATATGATGTTGGTGTGATTTTTGATGCATTTTATCAGTGATTTCAACCATGAATATTATGCTTTTATTACCCTTATCAAATTATTTTTTTCATGGTTGATTTCGGTTTAGTCTCCAAATTTCATGAATTGATTAATTTGTTGGAGCATAAGGACATCATAATACATGATAAATACATCTCTAGTGGTTAAAATCATGTCCCCACTCACCATTTTATTAACATTTGATTCTTGGTGAGTGCCTAAATGGGTTTTATCTACTTTGATTTTTATTATCCATAAATGTTGATTTATAATTTAGCAATATCATGTGCCTTATGATCAAATGTGAATTGGGAGTGAAACACATGAGTTGAAATATTATTATTGTGGCATTGATGGTTAAATAAGGTTATCATTTTCTATGTGGAGGTCTTCTTGAAAATCAGAGAAGTTAATTGACAAACAGAGCCTTCCCAATAGAGTTTGTCCTAAGATAAGCATAAAATTAGAGTTTCAAGTTTTTATGTAAAGGAAATTTAATTCGTCTAAGAAATGGGTCATAAATTTATTGGATAATCTTAATTATTTGGGTTATTTTATTTTCATGTTCCCCTTAGTATAACTACCTATTTGATTATGTGTCATGGGTGTTTCCATAAGTTTAGGAGAGACCCATGTCGATGTAATGTTCATAATCAAATTTTATCTCAGAAAATGGTTCAATGATTGGGCCCTTGTCAAATGGTCAATTTCCTAGTTTAGGATTTTTTTTGGAATTCATAGGTTCTAAAAAGGATAATGGTTTCTTTTTAAAATTTATTTCAAAAAAGAGGTTTTGACTTGAATTGGGTGCTCAGAAGGAAATTGGTAGTTCAGTAGTGACTTTTTAAACGGTATTTAAGAATGTTAATGAGTCGTAAAAAATTATTATAGTGTACTACATCATGATTTTATAATATTCATTTCTTAAAAAAATTATTTCATTTCTTTCTCGGTTTACACACAACATGATTTTTAAATGAACTCTGATATACTATTAACGTATTATTATATAACTTCATAGATTTCCACATTGTTATTAAATTGTCTATTTTTAATATTAAAAACTATATTTTTAAAATTTATGAGTATAAAATAATATCATTTGTTTTAATTGATTATAAATTAATGTAAAAATCAGTTATCATTCAAATAGATTTTTTTCTGGAATACTATTTTTATGCTTGCAATATTTTTTTATGTTAATAAAATAAAATTTTCACTATTTTTAAATGATTGTACTGTCTAATATAATTATTTTGTAAAGATTTTAATTCTTAATATAATATTTTTGAATACATGAGATAAGAATATATATTCAATTTTATGATTAAAAATATATTTATAAAAAAAATTACGATGTGCACACTTTTTTAAAATAGATTTTATGAAAATTATATAAATTTATTCTTGAATAATTTATTCTATATTTAAAAATAGAATTATAAAATTTGGTAAATATTCCCCATTTATTTTTTAACAATATGAATAGTTAATGTAGTAAATTATTTTCACTATAGTAAAGGTAAAATGTGTACAATAGTGTTAAAATATACATATAATCCTTTTAAATTTTTAAAGAAATTTCGTTTATGTAATTGTATGCGTGGATTTACTATAAAATTATAAAATATATAATAAAATTGTACCATATTTATTTTATTTCGTCCATTATTTTAATTTAACAAATGTACCAGTAGAAAATTCCACTCGTTTTTCATAAATATATCTAAATAGTTTATATAAGGATACCAAGTGGATAATTTTAATTCTAATTTTTTTTATCAAGATAATGAAATTCATTTATCTCTGTAATTAATTTCTAAATTTTATTATTTTTATTATTATCTTAAATTTATATGCAACACCAACATTCTATATATTAAATTATTATAAAAATAAGTAAAACATTTTTAAAATATTGTATGAATTAAAATATAAGTGAAATAGTTTGTGACATAAATTTTTGGGATACATATTAATTTTTTATTTATATAGAATGGGTATATTCTAATTTCATTTTTTGGTGTCCTACTATTAAAAATTGAATCCATAGTCTTAAAATTGACTTCAATGATATTTTATTAAAAATAATATTTAATTAATTTATTTAAATTTCATGAAAAATTTATATTAATACAAGTTAATTTAATATGGGTTATGATATAAACAATGGTAAATTTATGATTAATTTTTCATTCTTAATAGAATTATGAATTATTAAAAATTGATATAGTTCTTACCATGGTTATGGTACAAAATTGTTAATAGAGGGGTTAAGATAAAATATAATGTTTAATATAACACCAAACCAATCTATGATTAATTAGATGATATTATTAAAAACAATATAATTTTATTTAATTCATGTATTTTTTAAATCATTTGGATAGATAATAATTGTTTATATTTTATTCATTTATGAAATTCAAATTTTTTCGTCTCCCTCATTTATTAATTGACACCCCTTTCCCTTATTTACACAATTATGATCTTTTTAAATCAACCCTCCATACCAAAATACCTTATTCAAATCAAGAGATGGTTTTTAAACATAATTTTATCTCAAAAATAACAATCCTAATATTCATAACAATTTATCTAAGAGAGTTATTTCTATGAATAGTCATTCACCATAATAGTACAATTTCTTTTTCAGATCCTATTTTACCTACTATAAATGTTTGAGTATTACAATAAATGATAAATTTATTATTGTAAATATATTGAAATTTTATTATGATTACGAAACCATAATTATCAACCATCTTTTTTATAAAATTGAATGTGAATATATCACTCATGTGTACAAATTATATATTTCCTACAATTATTTTTCCATAGTTATATTTTATGTTTGGGTTTTACAATGGGTTTAATATTAATATATGATGTTTATGAAGTATAAAATAATTTCTTCCACATGTCCTTCCAATCTATTGAAAAATGTTAAGCTACTTTTGGGTACGTTTAGACTACCACTACTACAATGTGATGCAATTCATTTTTTATTTCTATTTGAAAATGTTTGTAATGAGTATAGATTTTATTAATATATGTGATTTATATTTTATGTAATGAATATATAATTTTTAAAAATAATTTATCTTCAATTTTTTCTAATACATAATAAATGGAAAATAGCTTTCTTGCATAAGTATGACACACTATCTCCATAAATGTTGTAGTTTATTCTTTCATATCTAACTCTTATGGATGACTATAAATATATCTTAATATATAGATATAATGAATTTATATGATAAATATATAATTATTATCATTTTAAATTATATAATCATGATCTGTTTATATGGACCTAAACTACGGAACAAAAACATAAATAAAAAATGAAGTGGTTATCACCCAAACTCGAATTTCCATAACGAATTGGTTATAAATAGGTGATACACGGTTATAAATAAATCATATATTATTTTATATTTATAAATATGGTTCTAGAATAGATTTATAATATATATATATTATTATTATATTTTATTTTGATCAATTTTTCATGATGATATAGCAATAGTATGGCCTTTATATTAGAATCTAATTGTTTATCGAGATTGGATGTGGTTAAATTTTCAATGATAAAATATTCTGAACTAAATTTCAAGAATATAATGAAAATGAATTTGTTATAGTTGATTTTTTTAAATTTTATTTTATTAGATAATTTTTATTCTTTTATTTAGTTAAGATACTAAAACATATTTTAATTGACGAATTACTTTAGTTCATTCACTAATCAAAAATTAGTTCTCTTCTTGGTAAATATTTTCAAAAAATGTTTTTAAGAGTGTTCTAAATGTTCTCAAATTACCATTTTATGTAATTTTACCCAATATTTATTTTTTAAAAAATCAAATTGAATCTTATTTTTTGAACAAGTTCCATTTTGACTTTTTTTAAAAAATAATGAAAGAATATTTTATTTTAGCGTACAAAGCTTGAACCAAATTTCTTCTAGAATGAAAAATCATTATTTTGAAGCATTCATTATAATAATTGAATGATTTATTCAAATAAATCAACTTCTTCAATATTTTTAAATTAAATGATCATAAATATGTTATTTCAAAGTAAAAAAGGTTTTATAATAAATACATTTTTATATTGTCTTTTGATTTAATTTTTTATCAATGATGACATACTTTATTGATAATTATGTTTATATAGGGGATATGATCCATAAATACCATCCTTATTCTTTCTCATAATATTTTAAAATTATGAATATTTATTTAAGAAAACCAATAATATTCTATGGTTTATGGTATGATAAAATGGTGAATAGTTTGGGAAACCAATTTCTATATGATCCCTTGTTCTATTGTGAAAATTTTGTGAAGAAACCATTATTTTTATGGGTTATGATATGATATAATTTTATGATTTTTCTAAAAAATTATGTTTCAAATTCAGTATGTGACAGGTGCTCCCACGTTTACATATCCCTCAAACTAATTTCATATTGATGGATATCTCATGAGAGAAATATAACATGAATGGGGATTGAAACCAATTCAATAAGGGACTCTATCCACAATGATGTATTGGAATCCTAATGTCAATCTTATGATCCCATAGATCATGATATTTCATTCATTTAAGATTCACTTCTTTTGGATTACCACACATTAATCCATGAAATTATATTATGATATATGATATGAAATGTAAGGTTTCTTAATTTTATTATCAATATATCATACATATATACTCATTTTATATTTATGTGATTGTTAATATATTCCATGTTTTCCCTTACTGTGTATTTGAGCTCACCCTATTTTATATTTTAATCTCTTAGTATATTATGAAATTATTTAAGTATGAGATGTTCGTGAAGAGTCAATGTTATGAAAAAATTATTGTGAGATGATGTATTTCACCTATGAGTTAGTATTTTATGTATCTATTTTTCCATACATACATTACATATAAAAGTTTTTGATGGATTTTTTTGTTGTGTAAAAAAATATTAATATAAAAATAAATAATATATATGTATGAAATTTATGGGTCTCAATAGTTATTATTAGATCAATGATTAGTTCCCAATTAAATCTATAATGAGAAATCATTAGTACAAAACATTAAGATAATCATATATATAAGAGAACTTCCTAATTAATGAGAAAAAAAGAAGTGTGGTTTTCATATAGTAATATTCAAGTATTCATAGTACAAGTGGATATTTCTTTCATATATATTAAATCCATAAAAAAGTTGGTTTATTGTATATTTACCATCATTTTGGTGTGTAGTGAGTGTTAAATTTCTATGAACATGTTTGGAAGTCCAAGGGGATATTAATTATATAATTTACATTTTCTTCATAAACCATCATCAATGATTTTAATAGATAATTACCATTAATATCATTGGTAAAATAGAAGGAATAATTGATTTAATTTTTTTTAATAAATTAGACATCGTAAAAATGATTTTATGGTATCCCACTATGATTTTATTTAGTGTCACTATTTTTTCTATTTTAGGCCAATGATTGGAACTAGATGAAACCATTTCAATGATGAATACAACTATAGATTAAATAAATGTCCTTCTAATAAACTAAATGTTATAGGATCTATGATAAAGAATCGTATTCCTATGATTTTATAATTTCTAAAATATATAAATCATATTATTCTTCCAAAAATGAAAATGATGGAACAATGATTTATGAAGTCCTTCCTGCGGAAACACCCTCCTTCCTATAGTGCATATTCTGATCCAATAGTTTTTCAGAAATGGAATGGTAACACTATAAGTATATTTTCCATTATCCAGTTTATAAAACATGAAAATTAATTTTTTTTATCATTTATATGGAGAATAAAAATAACAATGAAATCATAAATATATCAAGAGGAAATCAGAATAAATTTATTCCATAGTTTAGGATGAGCATATGAATTTATTTTCCAGTAAGTACATTCTTCCAAATCATTGAAAGAAAATAGAGATGGAATTACATTAGATATTGTGAAAATTTTATGTATCTATTATGACCTGTGGAGAAAATTTTAAAAGGCTTGTGATGTATACTTAGAATATTATCAACCAACCCAAAATTAATGCTTATCAAATCATAAATGTTTTATGAAAATTCATTGAAGGTTGTTATCTGTATGAGAATTCGGTAGCTATGAATAATTTTTTTTTCTATCAATATTGAAATAGAGACTAGATTTATCCATAAATCTAAAGGGATTGATACAGAAAGAAACATGTAATTCAAATGAAATTATGAAAAAATTAAAAGATAATATAAACGTTCCTTTATTATATATGTGTGAGTGGATGCATGATAGAAATTTTCAGAATGGTACTATTAATTTTTTTAAACTATGGAATGGAAGGCCATCATGAAATTGAATGTTAATGTGATGAAAAATAGCTATCTAATCTCGTATATAGAGAGAATCCTTTTAATCATAGAGATATTGTGACCTTTTATGTGATAATTATTTTTATTGAGGGGTATAATAAAAACATGCTGAAATGTATACTTACCATCCACAAAAATATTTACAATGAATTTTTTGATACTAGTTCTACCCATTATTTTATATCTATCTAATTTATGAAGGCTAATTCAATATCACATCAATGTTATTATATATAATAAGTAGTGAAAACAGTTTATGGTATGATGTTTGAATCTCAAGTCTATGATTCATCTTTAACTGATATATATGAAAATATGATTTTTTTTACTATCATTACTCTTTCCCAAGCTGAGTTTTTTGTTTTTTTTGCATTTATTTGATTTATTTACAAAAATTAAATATCAATTATAGAAGAACAAAATTTAAATTTATTATTTTGAATCAACTTTTTATTGTATATCTGTGTGACGATAAATATAAACCTAAAATTAATTTTGAATCCATTTAATTCTATTTATTATGATTAAAATGGGTTGTTTATCGTAGATATTTGTGTTTAATCTCTACATAGATGATATCTATATTATGGGTATTTTGATTATATATTTTTTGAAGCGTTTTCTAGTTTTCTATAAAATCATGACATTTTTCCATAGAGAATGTACCTAGTGCTAAAATTATTTAAAAATACTCCATATATAATAATTCCATTTGAGTTATAGGATTTAAATTTTGAACTCTTAGAGAATATTAAAAATGGATTTATTTTTCAATGTTTGTCACCATGGGGTTCTCCTTTTTTTAATAATAAATTTTCATTAATGTTAATATTTATTTATTATTTGAAACATAAAAATATCCCAATGATGAATTAGTATTCATTTACTTTTAGTGATGACTAATGTGATCAATTTCATAAAGCTCAAAACTTTTCCAAAACTGTTCATCATTTTTATATCATTAATTGATGATTAATAAGATGTATATTCCCATGAAATCTTAATTTTAACATTATGAGCACTATTAATATTTATTGATTCCATTTCTCCATTTTATTCCATCACTCTCTTCCTAGATTTATAAAATAAAGGCTTTATAGATTACCTTGATCAATTTTTGGTAGTATTTTTATAAGATATTCTTATATGTTCAATGTGTCTGTAATCACATGAAGATCATTAAAAGATTGTTTTTTGCAGCATAATGAAAAATAATATCTATGAAAAAATTAACAATGTGATATTTTATTCCATAGAAGGATCATTTTTCCACATAATCTCATGAAGGGTTATATCAATGGATCCATAAAAGAAATGTGTTATTGAATGTTGTCCCAAACTAACTATTATGAATGAGAAATGAATTTTTCTTTGTTTTGATGGATATTATCGATTGTTTTTGGATAATTTATCTTGAACATCTATTCGTCTCACCATGTTAACTCAAAAGGGAGATAAGTTATTTTTTATACTTGAATGTGAAAATAAGCTATGAAACTAAATAAAAGGATACATAGTGTTACCATTCTTTTTTAAACCTATATTAGATACATATTTTTATGTATATTTTTTTGTGAATGATTATCTTAGGATTCATTCTCATGTATAATGATTTTATAATATCTTATTCTTTATTAAACCTAATGTTTCATGAGAAAAATTAACCAAATCCGATTCTGGAGTAAGCTGTGTAAATTTTTACAATTAATGATATTATATAATTATTTTTATTAGGAATGGTGTGATATATATTTTGATAAAAAATATTATAGTATATATTCACTAAAAAGGGATGAATTTCTAGGAGAGAATGTGGTTAATATTGATTAATGACTATGACCTCTCAATACATTATTACTCTATGAAACTGATCAATGTATCTGATATTCTAAGGTGTAATGATCTTACTAGATTATCTATGATGGTGATCACAAAAAACTAAAACACATCTACATTTATATAAGATAGATTTTGATATCAATATGGGTGTGGAAAAATATTAAATTTACCAAATTTTTGTTATATAATCTATGCATTTGAGGATTAAAGTGTAGTAATAGAAAGTTGTGGAACTATAGAAGATTGTTAGTGATTTTATATAGTTAAAACATGACTTTTACAGACTGATATAGTTAATGAACCATCTATGTATTCCATCAATATTATATTTAAAGCATCTATTGTATGAGAATCAAAGTTTATCATTATCATTTCATCTTGAACATATGAAGATGTAATGAGATAATATTGAGTTTATATGGTGGCACATAATTAAGAAATATAGTTTATATTATGTATACTCATTCTTTGAATACAAGAAATTTAATGATTAGAGACACGAGTATTAAGAGATTTTACAACCATTAACAATATAAGAATAGATTTGTGAATACAACATCCCTATTTTGGCCATCATACATCCAAAATATTCTCAAGTATATTATGTTATTTGTGATGTTTTTCATCTCCTAAAAATCATATTATTTCATTTTTATTTGTGTATATTTCCCTCATAATTATATTACCATGTTAATCATAAAGGATATGTAAAGATTTATTTAGAACCACATTATATTGTTTCAATGTTAGGATATGAATATTAAATAGATGTTAGGGAGACGTCTTTAGTACTCAATGAATTAATAGTTTTGTTTCATATATGCTTATAATCCTTAGAAATATTTTCAATTTAAAAGAACCATTAAAACCCTAAAAGATATTAATAGTAAATTTCTATGGATTTTAATGGTTTATTGGATAAAAAATTTCCTTTAGATGACTTTTCTTAAAAATAATCATTCACTTGATAATTTAGAACATTCCTTATGAAATAATTTTGGGAAATATGTGTAGAACACAAATTTACTAGGGTAAATATAGAGAATTTCGTATATTTGGGGAATAATTAGATCAGGAGATGGAAGAAAATTTCATATGCATCCAATATCACATCAAGACCTCTCTAAGTCAATAGAATGTTTATGCTAATAATCATTGGTGAGATCTGAAGCATGAAGATGGTGATAAGGTGTTTCTAAAACATTCTCCAAAGAATAAGGTCATGAGATTACTAAATAAGGGAAATAAGATAAAATTTATATTATCAATATTTTATTATTGATTGAGTATTGATCATATTTTAATGTTATTCACTTCCACTAACTTACTCTCATGTTCATAATGTGTCCCATGTATATCTCTGGAAGATGTACATACCTTATTCATTATCTGTACAAAACTAAGATGTTTTAAAACTATATTAAGATCAATCCAATGAATTATAAATTAAATATATCATGGAAATTTATATAATGTTATATAGAATATGGTTAATAACCTATTTGTGTCTCTCTATAGTACTCTTACATCAAAAAATGATACATGAGAAAACGAGGATGCGATAAAATAGAGATGTCATCTTTTTTTGTAATTGAATGAAATAAAATAGATGTAGAATTTATTTTTAAGGATTATATAATTTAAAACCATGGGATTTCTTATTATAAATATCTGTTAATAAATAATATTTCATTGATAGCTTTCCTTACAAACAACAACGTGTTTAAACCAACTGATAATAACTATTTTAATATTAATATTTAATGTGGCAGTTATCTTATAGGCATCCGATTGGAATGAATAAATATAATTATTTAAATAATTAAAATTTTTTATATTCTCAAATGTATGAAATTATGTTATTGGATATTATTGATATGAAATTATAATAAAAAGATTTTTTTAGAAGGGATATATTTCTGGAAAACAAATATTATGTACACAATGTGATTTTTTCCTAATAAATTAAAATTCTTACTATTGGTGAATGTTTTTAATATATATATTATGTATTAATTTTTTAAAAAATTAATCTAATATTATTTTTCTATGAGTGAATTTAAAATATATACTACGTTTTATTCATTAAAATGAATTTCTTAAAAAAATGACTTATTTTTTAAACATAATTTATAATTTTTTTTTCTACATATAGAAATTGAATTCTAAATATTAGGTTCCATATTTCAAAATAATGGGAACAAAATTTTGTTAATATATAAATTTTTTTTTCTGTTAGAATATTGACCATCATAAATTTCAATTACCATGTTTATGGTAAAATGAGTAAAATTGTGTTTGAACATTGAGAGAATGAATTAAAATTTATCTATGAAATTCAATTATAATGTTTTCAATGATTCTTTTGGATATATAAATACATAACTCAAATATTTCATTAGTTTGTGCCATATTTCTATTTTTTGGACATTTATATAAATTTAATATAAAATAAATATAGATATTTAATCTATAAGGATTAATGACTCCAATTTTATTACATAATAATAAAAATAAGATTAGTTATGTGAAATATTTTTATTTCAAAATAAAATTAAAATTGTTATAACAATAATTTTTTTCAAATTTCTTCTAATTGAATAATAACATAAAAATTTCACATAATTCAAACACTGTATTTATTCAATAATCTAAAAAAATTAAAATAAATGATTTTAAAAATTCTTAAATTAAAGTATATTAAGTGAATTAATGTGTTCCATGAGTTTTTCTCGAATAAATATGAAATGTTAGTGATGTATGAAAATAATTTATTTTAATTCTAAATTTTTATTTGTGTCTTTAGTGTCAAATTAAAGGAATAGTTCAAAAAAATTAAAAAAAATTATTCTATAATTAATAATAAATTATGAAAATATATATAAATCAAAAAAATCATAGATTTGGAAAATTTAAAGTAATATGATTTAGTATATTAACCATGGTCAATTTATTTGTTCTATTTTCATTTATGGTATCATTATTGATGCCTTATTATTTTAATAGTTGTTATCAATGTTATAGAATAAATTTGATAGTGAATGTGTTTATAAAAATTATAATCTTTCAAATGAAAAAAATTCCAAAATTATGTTTCCTCATGTTATTTAAACCCAATAGTATAATTATTCTTATTAATCACCATTTTTATAAATTTATATTGATAATTATATTTTATATCATTTAATATTTCCAGAAATTCAATGTGTTTACTATCCTAATACTATAAAACGAAACCCCTATATATTTTTATATACACCGCATTGATCCTTTTATATTTAACAACCGATGACAACTTCACCTATGAATGTATTCATCATTATTCTGGTGGTGTTTTTCACCCAAATAGACTAATCCTAGGGTCCATAAGAGGATATTTATGCGAGTTCCTTAAAAGGAGTGGAAATCCCCTGAACATATCTATAACACATTGTGATTATATATATATTTTTTCAAATATGTTAATTTTCATTAAGATATTTCATTACACTACATCAATCATTTATTTCAAGTGGAAACGAATTAGTTTGTTCTATATGAAAAAATAACTTGGCATAATTTATATGAAGCAAAAGGTTATAAAATCACTAAATGAAACATTAATTTTCTCATGCCCTCCTTGAAACCCTGAGGTTAGAGTTCATTGCCCACAAGATTGAATTTCCTCGATGTCTTGTGTAACATGAAAGACTGAGATTTACCGAACAATAATATACTGTTAAAAATATAATTTCATAATATAAAAATATAAAACGTAGGTCTTTTATTGGAAATTAAAAATAGGAAAAACTATCTTTTACATGATTGAATTAATTAGATACAAATTAAATAGAAATGAATACAAGAACCAATTAAATATAGAGGGAATATTTTTATTAAAATTAATTTTATGATAACATTATAATTTTGTCCCAACAAATTAAATTTTTTATTATTTTTTAACGATATTAATTAAATATATATTTTATATATTAAATAATTTTTTTAATTTTCATCTAATAGATATGATAAGAATAAGATATAAAAATCCCAATACTTCACATAATAACAATATGTTTTTGAAGTCATTTTCACCACCTTTTAATGGAGATCAATTTTAAATCATATATTTAAATTTTTTTAAAATTTTATAGGTCAAAATAAAATTAATTATTGAATGATAAACATAAAAATTAGGGTAGCGTGATGTTTTTTTATTTTTATGTGAAGTTTCATTTGTAGATTAATAGTGAAAAATAAAAAATATAAATTTAAAACTTATTTTTCACCTATTTAATTTATATAATAAAATTATATTTTAAATTTATTTAAATTCTTAAATAAATGATATTTGTATCAATGAATCCAATCGTGGTTATTTTATTTAATTTCACATTGAAATTGGGTATAACAACTAATCAAATATTTGTATGTTTTTACTATAAAAACATTCATTGTCATCCCATCTGCGAGATTAAAATTAAATTAATTTCTTTTATATCTCAATTTTGAAGTTGAAAATAACGGATTTCATATTTGGGATCAGAGTAATTTATAATTTCTAATAAGTTAAACATATTATTGGACCAAAAATAGTATTGAATGATGTTAAAATAAACTATAATGATTAAGATTAAATTGATATTAACAAGGGAATAAGCCTTAATCTTTTGGTCCCAAATGTCTTAAACACTTTTCCCTAACCCATTTTATACCCACATTCAATAAATAAACCTCCAATTATATTTTTTGGTTTTTGTATGACCTTTATTAGGTTTAAAATTTGGTACACCAAATTTGTTTCAAAAAAAATACAAAGTGAGTCTTTTATTTCCCATATAAAAGAGAACCTGCATTCCCCATTCTTAAATTAGAGCCCTGTTTTTCACTTAGTTATAGAAAGATTAAATTTTAGAATAAATTTTTACTCTAAACCTATTATGGATTCCTAATGAGATAGAAAAGGTATCACGTTTGTCTGGGTGTGGTTCAGATCAAAAAACCCATCTTTTAGGGGAAGCTGGATAAGTCGTATGGTAGGAACACATTTGGCGTACAGTTGGCATAAATACGTGGATGGTTCTTTTTTAGAAATATCCTATGTAAATTGTTTACAGAGAACCATATATCCTAACCATGTATACGCCCTTTCTTCCCAGGTAAACATACAGACAAATCCTACACACTCTATTTTTCTGTGTATTTTGACAATATTTACCTAATTGATCTAAATAGAACCCATCTTACTCCCTAATATAAATTTTTGTGGTAAAATAAAAAGTTTCATTATTTTTGGAGGATATTGAAGTTTTAAGGTAGGAATCGAATGATATCCTTCTTCTGGGATCTGATCATGCTTTCGTTCATTATGTTGAATGAGCAATAATATGTACTTGATTCCTCTTGAGTTGCTCTCCTTCTCTCTTTCTCCCAACCGAGTTATCGATGTATGAGAATTTTTTAGTCTTTTGTATATCTAATATAATTTGATCCAAAACAAGGGCCAATTCCATATTAGGATTGCAGTATAATCCTATGGTGGGTGGTCGATAACTCATCCCTCAAGTTCTTTGTTTTTAGATTTGTTGAGTGGGGTACACCAATTTCATCGAGTGATGTTAATAGAATTTATATGCCATGTTTATACACATTAGATCCATAGAGATGTTCTATTTCATTACATTTGTTTAATTTTTTGAGGTTGTAACTACAACTCCATCATTTCCATGTCGATGGTGATGCTATAATTGTTGTGTAGTGTTTTGAAACATTTTCAACATAGTTATGGTTTGACATGGATTAACCTTATATGGGTAGGTGTTTCTATATTAAATATGATCAATAATGATGTAAATTTCATAATTCAGTGCGACATTTATGAATAAAAATTGACCTGCCTAAGGTTTTTGAATGAAATAATAATTATATGTAAAATGTGAATTAGTAAGTATAATAATTATATGACATGGTTTTAATGTAAATGAATAGAAGGTTTCATATCCTTAAAACCCCATACCACTTTAATGGATGGAATTGTAATGATCCTTGAACATAGAATATTCTATAAATGGATCAAATTAATTGTTTCATGCTACTGGTACTTGTCACAATATTGAATGGAAAGGCTTGAACCAAATGGAATTATGGATTAGTTATGACATGATTAAAATGTTTTAGGCTACATGACTGTATCACTATAATGATAGGAAAGGCTTGAACCAATGATTTCATGTTACATGTTCATATCACAATAATGAAAAGATAGGATTAAACTAAATTAAATATTACTTGACTTCATAATATATTAAGAATGTCATGTCTCAATATCGCCTTGGATTTTAATTGGTGAATGCCTTGAGCACTTGGGAACCCCATTTAGATTCAAGGATAGGGCTTCCATAGGTTGATATCCACCTAGATCCTGATCCTTTTCAAAAATTATATAGTAGGTATGATACCATAGGATCCATCATGTAGTAATATAGGATACCTTGGATACACTCCTTTGATCCATCATTGATAAACATGATGCTTTGGATACACTCTTTAGATCCAGCATTGACAATTTGGTGTCGTGGTTAATGCCCACCAAGCCCAGTCATTTCATAGACCTATTTGACCTTGGATGAACTTGTTATATGTTGTAGGTGACTTACTGTTGAATTCATATGACTAATCTCCATGTATTATAATCTTACCCCATTCAATGATATTATTATTACTGAGTTGGCAACCCTTGCAATCTGTGTGGCATTATCTATTACCTTGGGACATCACTGTTAAATATCATTACCAGTTTCATTGACACTTCATTGAACCTTTTTAATTTATAATGTATGAATTATTTATAAACTTGTAATAATAAAATAATGAATTATTGACTTGTATAGACAACAACTGGGGGAAGAAGTCGGTACTTGGGTATTTAGTTACATTTTAAAACATTACATTATATATGCATGCTTGAAATGTTTACTTTCCATTACATAGGGACAAATGTTATAAAAAATTTTGGTGGAAGACCCTTGAGATTTATCACAAAACCTCTTCAGGAACGATTTGGTACCCTGAGTAGAATACAAGGTCCCTTGTGTTGGTAAAGGGAAGAATTTGACTTCAAACACTTTATTTTTTTATGTTTATGTTGTATCTTAATAGGAGATGACCTATATAGATATCAAGATTCTTAGGATATTGTTTTTTACGTTTTGATTTTGTGGAAATTTTTTTCCTTCTTTATTATACCTTTTTTATCAAATTTTCTAGTGACATGACATATCATTTTTTGTTCAATGCTATTCCAGTAACATTTATTAGTGTTTCTATTGTCTTTATTTTTTTCTATGACTTTTGTTTACATATATTTCTCTGGATATTTACCATATTTTTACATCCACCCACTATGATACACATTGGTAATTAAGTAATTTTCTTCTCAGAGAGACACCCTTGGTCCTTACTTCTATTCAGTGGTCTCTAGTGTTCGGGGAGATGTGCTTAAGGTCATGTGTCCCACCAGGCTCAGGGAATCTTTTTAAGTGTCATCTGATTCTAAGATATCACAAAGTGGTATTAAAGGAGTTTTCATTCGTTCTTTACTCTTTCGAGACAATAAATTTGAGATTTTTAAGTCATGGGACTTGTTCATAAGACATGCATGGGAGTCATGAATTCGTGTTTGGGGTAAAATACCATGTTTCCAAAAATTAATGTTGTTATTATGCTATTTCCTATTATAGATGATATAATATCATCATTGGGTGACACACATGTTGTGTGGGGTGTTGATTATTACTCTTATTGATTATTTTCTTTCATCCATATCTCAATGATATGAGGAAATACTTTATTGTCACATGCATAATTATAGTAACCTTGAATTCACATGTTATACATTTTTTCTTAACGTATAGGTGTATTTCACTTCTTCCATTTCTTGACATGTCTATGATTATTGATTAATGTTGTGATAGTTATCATGTACATGTATTACTTTTGGTTGTGATTCAGTTATTTTCTTTATCAATTCATGTGGGGAATGTGCCTACATGGGATGCAATGAGTATTTTACCAAGTCAAACTGTTATTCTATAAATAGATGTGTGTCCTTTCTAGTGATAGCGTTATGTGAACTGATTCATTAGAAAATTCTATCCATTATAAAGATATTCATGAAAGAAAAAATAAATTGGTTAAAAATCCTCTTCATGCCTTGTTTTGTTTTTGAATGTTAAAAGATTGAACTGGGTAATTAAATGTAAAATGAAATTGGATATATAATTTAGAACTTACAGATATTTGGATACGTATGTGGGTTGTTGGGGTAGTATTCCTTTGGTAGTGTGTTTTCCAACATTCATCTTCTTCTAGTGATGTTATATTTCTATTAATCTTGTTCTGAGGTGTGTTTATAGCTATTGTAGGAAAATGTCACCAAATCATCCTTGTATCGTATTCGTGAAGGGAGAAGACGACCATGCTCTAGATGTGGTGGCACGTGAGCCACCAGTATTACCCCAAGGAGTGCCACTTGATGAACTACCTTCATTACCAGATCTGTTCACTGATGCCATATCTCATTATAGTTCTCTACGACTAATGAAGTCCATGAATGGTGCTATAAGTCTTGCACCTATGACTCATTATCTGAATCATGATTTCCAGCAGCATCTCCGTCCTACATTATAATGGGATGGAGGTCTACAGGTTGCCGAGTCTTGGAGAGATGACACCCCATCTATCATTCATCATATAGAGATTCCTCCATAGGAGAGGTCCAATATTTCTAAAAACATTCTTCGGGATTCAGCCATGCATTGGTGGGATGTTACATCCTAGACCGATTGTCCTCAAGACATGTTATGGGATGATATCCAGACTCCCATCAACAATCAGTTCTTTCCATTAACTCTATGAGCTAAAGGAGATAGAAATTTCAGGCATCTTGAGTGGGGTTCTATGTCAGTGAGGGAGTATTCAAAGTGTTTCACTGAGTTAAAGATATTTACACCACTTCTAGCTATTAAGGAGATTTCAAATGATAGATGTTTCAAGCATGGACTCTCGTATTCTGTACCTATGAAGATGGATGAAATTTGCCTACATAATATTTTTGAGATAGTTAATTAAGAGAATATCACTAAGTGTAACTTAAGGGATGTCAATAGTACATGGTATATAAAACTAGTGACATTGAAGGAAAGTAGTTCATCCAGTGGTAGGAAATTTTCTCACATGGTTTCTTGCATGGGAAGTGACAACCATAGTTTATATTTTTATAGCTATATATTGTTTCATCTATGTGGAAAACTGGGGTATTAAAATCCTTAGATTAATAGAGACCCACTTGAGTTCTTGTCATTTGGATTTATGGGTTATCTCTAGAATTTCTATAGGAGCATTACCCCATCATTTAGTGGAAAACAACATTAAATAGATTCACCATCTGGAGAGGGTTCTTTTATTCCAAGCTAGGTGAGGAGATGGAATGGAATTGGTAGGATAGGATGAGGAGGATTTCGTTGTTGTGAGAGATAGACCGCTGATCAGAAACAACACCAATATAGTAGTTAAGATTTTGGTAGTTCATCTGTTGCAAATTTTGATGGTTAAGGCTGGATGAATACAATTAAATTGATACTTGAGGAGTAGCTACAGTATCATCCACAGTACGATGAAATATTCTAGAAGCATCTACCATAGTATATAAATCATTTTTAGATAGGTATATCGAACTCTTTTATACCCATATCTATCATGGAATGTCTCGATTTAGAGAATAAATATCACTATTGTGTAATGACCCAAGATACACCGTTAGTGGTATGAATAGAAAGAATACGCCAGTTTACGTATAGTATCCTTCAGATCTGCAGATACCCATTATTATGGGACCTCATTATTCTCGAGATGATGGAATTCGATGTAATTATTAGGATAGATTGGTTAGTTAAGTATCATGCTTTTGTAGACTAATATAGCCATAGAGTATCTTTTACATCAAAAGAGTGAAATAGTAATCTATAAAATGTTGAGTGGGATGTAGAGCATGGTAGAATGGGACTAGATCATCAATGTCTAGGTGGAGTGACATAACATAATGAAAATCTCTTCATATAGGATCATGGTTTATAGAATTTTGATTTTCCTCTAGTAGTGGATCCTTTCCAGGATGTCTTTCCTGAAAAAAGTTCTGGATTACATCTTTAGAGAGAGGTAGATTTTAAAAACAATATTTTTTAGAGCAACTCCGATGTCAATTTGTTTATATAGGATGGCGCCAATAGAGATTCATGATCTCAAGTGTAATTTAGAGGATTTTGGGGACAATGTATTAATATATCCCAGTAAATTCTCTTGGGGTTCTCCCATGCTTTTCTCCAAGGATGATTGAACCTTACAGATTTCTAGGTATTACCAAATTTTGAACCAGATTACAATCATGAAATAATATCCATTTACTAAAATATATGATCTACTCTACCATCTCCTAGGAAAAAGGTCTTATCCATGATCAACATGAGATCAGGTTATCATTAGGTACATGTCATGCCATTAGATATAACTCTTAAATCATTTTGTAATAATTATAGTCTATATGTGTAACTTGTTATGACATTCAGTATTACAAACACGACTATAATTTTATTGGATATCATAAATAGGGGGTTCCACCCCTATTTGGACCCTTTTTTGTCACAGTCTATGTGGATGAAATCGTTTTGTATTCTCTCACTCGTAGAGACCATGCCCAACATTTTGAAATTGTTCTATGTACACTTAGAGAGCATCATATTTACGATAATCATGATAAGTGAAACTTCTGGATAGACAATGTCATGTTCATAGATCATATAATATCAAAATTAGGAGTATTTGGTGACCCAGAAAGGGATAGTGTTATTGTTTCCTAAGAGTCTCCAAAAAATGTGTTTCATATGTGATGTTTCTTGGGGATATCTTGTTATTTCATGATCTTCATATAAGGCATTTCTCACTTTTATTCACCTATTACTAAAATGAAAATGAATGGTTGCAAGTTCATATTATCGGAATCATGTGAGAAAGCCTTTCAAGAGTTGAATGTGTGGCTTCTATGATAACATATTCTGACACTTCCAAAGTCAGGTATAGGTTATACCATCTTTTGTGATGCTTTATGAATCATCCTATGAAAAGTGTTATAATAGGAGGGCAATGTTGTTGCATATAGAACACAAAAATTGAGGCCTCATGATAAAAACTACATGACATACAACCTTGAGCTAGCAGTATTTTTCCATTACTTAAATTACATGAGACATTATCTGTTGGTTGATAAGTTTTAGGTGTACACATTCCAAAATATCTTCAAATATATATTTCCAATGTGTGACATGAACCTCCAACAGTGGATATAAGTTTTATATCTATAATCCCTTTATTTTAAGCTATCTTATACACTAGGAAGTGGAAATGTGGATCAAGATGCGTTGAGTCGAAAACTTAGGAATAGTATGTACGGAGATCTAGTGATGAATGGGAGATAATGCCCCTTTTTTATGATTAAATTTTGAGTTTCATGATATTGATGACATGTCTTACCTCTCACCCTTACCATTTATATATTCCCTCCTTGAGAAGTTGAATGATATATAGTTATTAGATCCTAAAGAATTATTACTTTATGAGAGTATGTTAGAAGATAACCCAAATCTGTATTAGTCTATGGGCACAGATGACATCCAGCATCATTGTGGACGTTTCTGGGTTACTACTAATATGAGAGTGGAGTTGATGAAAAAATCACATGCTTCCTAAGGGCCAGTTCTTTCATGAAATTCCATTATTTAATGATATTTAAATTTCCAATATTAGTCACATGAGATAAAATTAAGGATTGTAGACTATATCACTAGGTGTTTCACCTATCAGTGGGTGACGGAAGAGCACTAGAGACCTGTAGGCTTACTACACCCACATTCAATCCCAAAAAAAGAAATGGGAAGATGTTTCTAGGGATTTCATTGTCAGCATATCATGGTCACTAAGGGATAACGACTATATTAGGGTAGTCAATATCAAACTGAAAAAATAATCATTGTTCATTACTATTTAAGAGACTTTCTCAGTAGATGAGATTCGAAGAATATTTGTGTATGAGATTATATGACTCCACGAGGTCCCTATTATAATCATTAGAGAGAGGGGTTCTCATTTCACGTCATGGTTCTTTCTGTGATTGCAGAATGCTATGGGGACACTAGTGCTTCTTAGCACAACATTTCACCATTATATCAATGGATAGTCATAACAAACTATAAATGTACTAGAGGATACTCTCAGAATATCTATCCATGATTTTGGAACATTTGGAGAGAAGAATATCATTCTAATTGAGTTCCAATATAATAATAGCATTCAAACGACAATTCAGATGGATCCTTTTGAGGCCTTATATGGTAGGTCTCTACGTTCACCACTATGATGGCTAGTGATAGGTCAGGCTTCCCTACTAGGTCCTCGTCTCATTTAAGATACTTAATAGCAGGTTCAGATGATCAAAAAGCATAGGACTACTGCTTACTCAAGATAGAAATATTACGTCGATAATCATCAATGGACTCTTGAGTTTGAGTTCAATGATCATGTTCTTCTTTGGTCATCTCCCGATCTAGGTGATAGATGGTTACAAAATAAGGGAGTAATATCTCCTTGTTTTGTAGTATCGTTTGATATTCTAGAGAAATTAAGACATATAACTATCAAATTCTACTACCTCATATGTAACATGCCATAAACTAAGTAATTCATGTTTCACAGTTTTTCCTGTATCAAACTAATCTGTCTCATACATTTCATCATATTGCAGTCGGGTTAGATAATGATGATACCTATGAAGAATATCTAGTACACATCATTGATCAGAGAACGAAGGCTATATAAGCGTGGAATGTACCACTAGTCTGGGAGCTATGGAAGCATGACCATGTAAATGAATATACATGTGATATGTAAGCCAACATACATTACCAATGGTGAGAGTTTTTCTCATATAGTGTTTCTTTACACATGGATGATGAACTCGAGGACGAGTTCATTTATAGGGTAATATTGTAAGAACCTAGTTTTTCACTCAGGTATTGATAATTATTATTTCATTATAAATGATTACATTGGACCTTATATGGATGCATAATGAGATATAAAAAGTATCATGTGTGTTTATGGCATTTTCAGAGCTCGAAACACATCTTTTAGGGAAAAAATGCCAAGTTGCACGATTGGATCATGATTTTCCTAACCTTGTAGACTGTGTTTTTTAGGAAAGATACACATCACATAGTTGGCATATGGTCACATGGACTAACCATGCACATTCCCCTTCTGCCTTGGTACCCATGAACGGTATGGGCATAATATATTAAACCATCCCTACAAACCTTGCAAAGGCAATTTTTTGGGTAATTTGACCTTTTTCCCATAATTATCTAATTAGAACCCCTCTTCCTCCATAATCCATATTTTAGTTGGATTAACATAAATTTCTTCCATTTTGGATCCCTTTGATGACTCAAGGAAAGAATCTTGAGATCTTCGTCTGGGTTCCAATTGACCATTTGTTGATCATGATGGATGTGCAACGGTAAGTACGTGAGTCCCCTTGAGTTTTTCCCCTTCTCAATAACTCCTTACCTTGTCATCAGGGTATGATCATTTTTCCACCCTTTCATAGATCTACTCCAAGATAATCTAAATATTGGGCCAATACTAGTGGATGAGAGATTTTGAAAACTAATTTTGGTGGTTTATAACTCATCCCTCAAGATTGTTCATTTTGGATTTGTCATGTGGGGCCGAATGATTTCATCAGTTTTCGTTAATAGAATATATATATATATATATATGACATGCTTATACTCATTAGAATCGTTTGGATAATTTCATTCCATAAATATGATTAATTATTAGTGGTTTTGACTAGAATTCAATCCTTTAAATGTCTATGGTGGTTCCAAAATTGTTGTATAGTTTTTTCACATGTTTGTTCCACATTTAGGGTGTTCCATGGCTTGACCTTTTATGGGTTACCATTTTTATTTTAAATTGATTTAATAATATTTAAAATTTCATAATGTCAAGTAACATGTATGAATACTACTTGACCCACCTATGGTAATTGAATAAGTTGATAATTAAATGTAAAATGTTAATTGGATTGTATACTAAGTATATTAATTGGCCTTAATTTAAATGAATTGAATGTCACATATCCGTAGAACCCCTTACCACATTTATGGATGGTAGCAGAATGGACATTGAATAGTGAATATTAATTAAATTGATTAGTGGAACTATTTTATGTTAATTTAACTTTTCACACTAATGAAATGATAGGTTGGAACCAAATATACTTTGGGATTAGTTTGGACTTGATTAAAAGGTTGCATGCTATATGACATTATCACACTACGGATAGACAATGCTTGAACCAATAGTTGCATGCTAGGTGAACATATAAAACTAATGAAAGGAAAGTAATGAACCAAAATAAATATTATATGATTTCTTAATAATATAATATTGTCTTGACTTGATATCAATATGGATTCTTATTAGAGAATCCCATTAGCACTCAGGAACCCCCATTCCAATTCAAGGGTAAAATTGGAATAGGTTGAGACCCAACTAGATCGTAATACGTGTATATAATTATATGAATGGTATAAAACCCATGAACCCTTCATGTAGTACTATATTAATCATTGAAAACACTCATTGGAATCATCATTGAAAAATTCGATGCCTTGGATACTGGATCCATCATTTACAAGCAGGTTCCATTGTCAAAACCCATCAGGACAAGTCATTGAATAACCATATTTTACCTTATATGAACTCCATGGACACGGTAGGTGACTAATTGTAAAATAACTTTGTCTATAGTCATTTTATTACAATCATACCAAATTCCAGGACACTTTTATTACTTGGTATTTGACCGTTGAGGTCTACATAGCCATTGTTATTTCTTTGGGACTTCACTATTAAATATCATTACTGGTTTCCTTATTGCAACATGGAACCATTCAAATTTATAATTTGTGAATTTTTTTAACTGATCATTATCAAATAATGAATTGTTTACCGGTTTAGACAACAACTGAAGGCTGATGCAGGTACTTGGGTATTTAGTTAAACTTCTTTACTTTCAATATGCTTCCATGCACACCATTAAATTTCCATTACATGGGCTACATATTATAGACACCATTGGTGGTGGAACACTGAGATATATCTTAGACCCTAACTAGGATCCATTTGGTATATGATGTAGATTACATGGTTGTAGGTGTTAACAATGGGAAGCATGAAGCGCTAAATACTTGATTGCTTTCTGTTTATGTTGGATCTTGATATTAGAGGACCGAGTTTGATCTCAGGATGCATTGGATAATGTTTTTTTATTTTATGATTCTATTGAACATGTTATGCTTTTAATCTTGTATCCATGTTTTCTAGTTTTATAGTGACATAACATATCATTTTTTGTGGAATGCTATTCCAGTTTCTTCGGTTATTGTTATTATTATCTCTATTATCAATTGTTTCTTCGGATTATATATATTATTTTCTCTTTTTACCCTTTGTTAACATCCATCTTCTATGCTTCACATTGGAAATTAGGGAATAGTCTCCCCATGGACACACACTATTCCCTCACTTCTAGACTAAAGCCTATATATTTTGGGGAGATGTGCTTGAGGCCTTGTGGCCCACTCAGGTCGGGCATCCGTTTAAGTGGCATCTGGTTCTGGGGCATCACATCTTCACACCTATTAATAAACAAAGGTTTATCATATATCATACCAATATATTTAACAACATACCTCCCCTCATCCTTGATTCATACCTGGGGGAAGAAATCAACCCCGGAAATCCCTTTGGTGAAAACCCAAAGGAGTAACCCAAAGAATAGGTCTCATTCTTCTACAAACCCCTTTATCCTATTTTTATTTTCCACCCTTCCTATATCATTCTACCCTGATTATAATAATAAAAAATTATCATAAATATACTTATATTTTTCAATTATAAGGGTTATAACTACATTTATAAACAGTTGCATCTAATGGGTAATGAACATAGTGTTATTTGAACGACTAACTACCTCCTATCAAAATAATGATTGTTTGTTTTCACTTTACAAAATTTCATGGTTAGGAATTATGATGGAAAATCTATTTTATATGATATATATTATTTTTTTTTCTATTCTTAATTAATTCTATTATAACACATACCTTTATAGTTTTAATTTTTTCATGTATGATAATTTCATTTGAGGAATTTTGGGCAACCGCCTCTTCAATGTGATGTGATTCATTCACACCTTACATGAAATGTTTTAAGGATGATTTTAAACTAATAATATGATATATATGTGATAATAATGCTTTTTTAATAAATATATATATATATATATATTGATATACATATATGTCATTTAGTTTCATTCTTTCAATATATCAATAAAACAGAAGCAACGTTCGGGCGTACGTACAACGTACTGTCTCTATGAATGGTGTATTCCTTTTCAAACATATATATTATCTATATTATTATAATAAACATATAATGAATATTAGTTTTACCTATATCATGGATTAAATTAATGAAATCAATATGTACATACAATGGCTAATTATTTAACAAATTACGACACATTTAATAAACCACACAAATGTTTCCCAAAGCATAACCTGACCATGGAATTGCCAGAAATAGATTTATATAAAGTCATAATAAAATAAAATATGGTATTATATATAGTTTTTAAAAGTATTTATAACAAAATAAAATTTATTATATAGGAGGTTTTTATATTTTCAATGAGAGTCAATACATAAGGAAAGGGGATTTTGGGTCACTTTTTATTTCCATTAATTATTTTCCTTAATAACCAATAAATTATTTTTTTGGTGAGTATAATGGCCATAGATGTATTAATTAATTATTATAATCTATTTTATGTGTATTTAAATATACATTGGATGATGTTTATTACATGGTTTTTGTGTTTCAAAAGTTACCAAAACGATAAAATTACTTTGTCTCTATTTTCCTTCTTTGAGTCACATGCCATGTTATGTACCTAATTTATTGTTTGAGGTGTATATTCCACCTATTGAAATGATATATCATGAATCAAATTATTTTCATTAAATTTTATGCTTATTTTAATTTTATTCATTCCATCATGATTTAATGATAACAAAATTGTTATATTTTATTTCTCCAATCTAATATTTTATTGACATTGTTTATGATTGTGCTTCCATTAATGGAATTGTAAAATATATATCTCAATAACAATCATTTATTTTAATAAAATCATGAATATGGATGATATATCCATCTAATGGAACTATATTTACTCTCTATAGTACTTCATATACTTAATAAAATGTTTTTCTATAATTTTTTTAGTAATTATCCTTTCGGTTGGAAATCTTTGTTTTTTCATAAACGAGATTTATAAAAATGGTATCAAAAATGTTCTACAATTATAAAATGATTCTAAAGGAAATTTTTATCCATTTTTTAATATCTAAAAATAGTTTTTTAATGTACCTTCTTTACATTTCTTGATCAAGTAACGTTTTTTGAAAATTTAAGGTAAAAAAGGGATGCATGGAATGTAAGAAAATACTTTCTATCATTACCATCATTTCTTCAAAAATACCATTTAATGTTTACTAGAAATTTTTAATGAAAATTTTTTTATTACTATTCTGGATATTCATTTTTTATGTTGTTTCAATGAAATAGGTTATAAAAATGGTTTTATTGTTATCAATACTTCGTTTAATAGTTTTCAATTGTAATTTTATAGACAGTGTTTTTCTAAAATGTTTTATTTTTAAAATAGTGTATTGAACATTTTAATGCCTTATTTATATGTTTTCAGTGTATTTTTATAGAAATTGTTTTTAAAATATTTTCAATCATCTTTTATATGCTTTAAAGGTAAATTGTTTTCAAAATTGTGTCAATATCTCATTATATGTTATCAAATAAAAAGAATTCAAAAATGTTTTCAAATTTTTGTATTTTAATTTCATGTTTATTTTATAATAAATTGATCTAAAAATGTTTTATGTTTTATGGAACCTTTCTCAATGAAGAAGGTATATTTTTCATAAGAAATGGTCTTATTGGATATATTAAAACTATTTTCCAAATAAGATGATATATTTTGGTGTTACTCTTATATTTCTAGATAAATGATTCAATGATTCCATCCATATTAATTATCTGAATGGATTATGTTTTTTTTTTCAGATGTTTATTAAACCAATTCCTCTTATAATGGTTTATTGATTTGGAAACCTGCTTATTTTCATGTGATAAGATTTGATGAAATAATTATGAAACGTATATTTTTACTCATCTTGAAATTTTATTACCTATTTTTAGAACCCATTTAATTTCATTATATTATGATATGATGTTTACAAAACCCATATTGTATTATGGGTATTGATGTGAATAATTTTCTATTATCCTGTAGCATAAATATTAATGATATTTTATAAGATGGGTGATACCTATATCTCTCTCCAATGCATTGGGTAAATATTAATATCTTATAAAATAATTAATTGATTCAAGTCAACTAGCTTGATCCATATTGTTTTGATGGGAAATGAGTACCCATACAATGAAATACCTATGACTATGTATGGTGGGGTGTCCCGAAATGTAGGTGTAGTCACTATGAAGATGAACAATGAGGAATCTTGGTCTACTATGGGAAGATTGGGAAACTCGATCCCTTACAAGGAATATGTTACAACTGGGGATTTTGGTGTATGATTACCATTAGTTTCAGTCCATATTATGTCTCTTGATATGTTTAAGCAATGTTTCTTTACATATAACGAATGATATTTCATGTTTATATTAGCCATAATTTGAAGCCTTATTCTTTTGTTACGATTTCATTGTTTATTTTATTTAATTCCTTATGACTAATGTCTTATAAACTACAATGATTTATTCTACTATTAATTTTTATGATCTCTTATATGCATGTTATGATCTTCTAATGTTATGATCACTTTTTCTTACCATAGTGATAATGTTTATGAAAACATGACTCCCTTGTATTTCCTTAGTGAGCATTTGAGGTCATCCCTTTTTATGTTTCCTTCCCCATCTTATTAGGATATTTATATTGTATGATGTATCTAGGAAGGATGATATTCATAAATATCATAGTGGGATATAATTTAAATCCATTACATACGAGTGTTTTTTTCATGTTTCCAAAGGTACTAAACTAATATGGTTTTTGGTAATTTATTTGTATATTGTTTTTGGTATTCTAAAATGATATGTAATATATTTTTACATCTCAATTGGGTCATTATATATGGTATTGGAGTGATGTTTTAGTCACACTTTAGATAATAAAATGATAAATTTTTTGTGAGATCCCTTGGACGGTTTCTATGGACATGTCTAGTGATGTCTCTAAAGATAAGTCTAAGGATGATTTAATGTTAAGGAAAATATCTTGAAATTTTGGTAAAGGAAAGAATGAGTGGTTACCTATCATTACATATATATCTGGATACTACATTTGGATGTGGCTCTATCATAGATTTAAATAGTATTAAAAACTACAACATGGTGTATTAGGCCTGACATCACATGACATGGTAAATGATAATGGGCCTTACTAAAATGCTAGTTTTACACTCGTAGGGGATATTCTTTGTGGACACAAAAACTCTTCATGAATAATCATAATGAATTTATATATAAAATAGAAATTAATAATCTATGATATATCTATGAGATCATAGTAAAAATAAGGTTCCCTAACATAGACATACAATATGTGGATTTTCATGATTATGTGGTTCCTCATTATCAAAATTATTTCTTACTCCCTGATTTTTTGTTTTAGTCAATAGTGAAAACCAGATAGATATTGGGTAAAAATGAATGTGAAATAAAATTTTCTAATGATAGGTCAAATGGGATTATTAATAGTGTGAAGGATATTGTGATCATTCCATTTCTTTTAAAGAACATGATAAACAATGTGTATCGTAACAAACTCATGGACTCATTAAGGAAGGGTAGAAAGGAGTTCGCTAAGATTTTGGGAATTAGAAAACTTGGAGGAAAGAAGATTTAGTTTCGTTCATGACAATAATGTGGAATGAATCATTAAAGTGAGTGTGTTAGATGAACAAGAAGATGTTTTGACTATGTAAATGATTGTCAGAAAGAAAGTAACTGAAGAAGGGAAATTCAAAATCTCAGTTAAGGTAATACATTGGAATGTTTTATTTACTAAGGTATTATAAATTAATTACTACATTAAATGTTGACATGATGTTCATTCTGAAAATTGTTTTCTTATGTAGAAGAATCATAAAGGTAATCAACAATGAGGTATATGTTTTGGTTTTGATGTTGGTGATGAAGATACCACAAACGACACATTAGAGGTGTGTTCTATTTTAATAGTAATGTTGAAAAGTCAGAATAATTTTGTTTTTAAAACTATTAATACCTAATTGTTATTTATTTTTCAAGTAAGGAGTTATTTGAGATTATTTTTATAAATATTGATTAATGGTTTAGTAATACTGTTGGATGATTTAAGTGTATATGTTATGGATTACAAATATTGTATTATAAGAATCCTGAAATATATTAGTATTTTATATATTGGTTTTTCTTTTTTGATTTGAAAAGGTATATGAAATGGATATAGTGACATTGAAATGTGATTTCAAGAAATGATGATATTTTGATTAAGTCCAGATAACACTTAATCTATTATTAGTGTTGAGATAATGATGATTGAATAAAATATATATTGGATTTAAATAACTAATTTTTACGATACTGGTTACCTCAAAAAAAATAATTTTCTTGATTAATTATTATATGTTTTAATGGATGATATTTACATATTATGGTATTTAAATGATTTATCACATAAAATTTTGAGTAAAGAAACATAAATGATTTCAAAAAGGATTTATGGTAATTTACGTTATTAAAATATTTGAATAGAATATACGATGAAGATATTAATATGTTTGGAATATGACAAGAACATTCTAATTTAGGATATGTGTGACCAATGTGAAGCTAATTTATTGTCCTTATGTATAATGTTTTGGATTTTCACCATTCAGAACGATTATAAGGATAAATGATTATGGAAATTTTAAGTTAATCTTCAGAAGATGATTTCTTGATTAAAGTATTATCTCACCACAGTGGGAATTATGCATATTGGACTACCTATTCTAATAACTTATTTTTTAGTATAACTGATAAAAATGGGATAAAATATCATGGATTTGATGATTTATTCGTGCTTCATGAGTAAAATAAATCACCAACTTTTTTAGATAAAGAGCTATAGTGGAAATTGGTCAAGGCACAATAGAGGGTGAGATTTTAATGAATCTGGTAATTAAATTTTCCAATAAAATTTTATAATTATTTTTAATTGATCATGAAACCAAAAAAGGTTATCTTATCACCATTATTTATGATGAATCAGATAGTCCATTATATCAATCCAGATTTAGGGTTTTTTAATGACCCACTTCCTCTGATCAATGTTCTCTATCACTCTCCATTAGAAAATCATGGATAGATTTATCTACAATTTCATCATTTTAACTTCATAACATTTTCTCTTATGTGGAATGCTATTGATCAGTTACTTTATGTTAACATTTTGTTTCCATTTTTCATTTTTTAAAAGAAGATGTAGTATTTATTTTCACATTGTGGGATTCTATGTAAGGAAATTTCACCCATTAATAATTTAATAAACACTATTAATTTTGAAGGAATAAATCATTGACTAGTGTGTAGAATATAACACAACATGATTTTTTTAAATATTGTTTTTTGAATAAATTAATTTCCAGAGATCTGTTATATTAAACTATGCAAAACATTCCTTTCACATCACATTGAATTGTATTGTACTAAACAAAACACTGACATAGAGTATGCTATATGAAACCACAAGTTAATCATACTATACAAACAACATAATGTTTATCATTATCTACATGAATCACCATGTATCTTGTAGATTATAGTGTTGATTGATTTTCAATATATACTTCTATAACACACAATATCGCGTTTTACTGACGAATAATATATTATTAAAAATATTATTATTTAATATAATAAGATATAACATATATGTCATTTTGGCATTTAGGAATAGAATAATTAACTTATATGTGGTTGAATTAAATGGTTATGAATTAACTAGAAATTAATATAAATAATATTTAATTATAGAGGGATGGATTTTATAAAATATAATTTTATGATAACAATACTGTTTTATCACTAGAAATTAAATTAATTAATAATAGTGAATTATTTGTTGAACAATATTTTTTATATATTCAATAATATATTTTTTTTTCATCCAATATTTTTGATTAACATAGATAAGAACAACCCTAATATCTTACATAAAAATATTTATTTTTTATAAAATAAGTTCTACCACATTTTAATGTGGATCTAATTTAAATTACAATATTTACCACATTTATAAATTTTATATCTCAAAACAAACATCACCTTTGATATAAAAGAATAAAAATATCTTATCATTAATTTTTTGTATTTTTTTGAGTCATTTCATTTTTTGATGAATAATGAAAAGAACTAAATTCTAATTAAAAAAACACTTACATATAATTTATTTATTAGGTGGAATTATATTTTAATTTTATTAATTTCTTTATTAAATCATATTTTCACCATTTAGAAAAATTTAAGTCATGGAATTAATTTCAATTTTAAATTGCTTATAATAACATAGAAATATTTTGATCATTTTTACTTCAAAACATACATTGTCATCCTTTCTCTGGGTTGATTTGTAAATTAATTTGTTCCAATTATTATATTTTAATTTGGAAAAAATTGTTCTATATTTTAAATGATAATAATTTAGTATTTCAAATAATATAATATTAGTGTTTGACCTAAAAAATGTTAGTGAATGTAGTTAATATTAATTATAATTATTAATATAAAATTAATCTTAACAAGGGAATAAATTTTAATCTTAGGGGCCCAACTGATACATCCACTTGTCCAAAACCCAATTTATGGCCATATTTCCCAAAAAAAACATAAATTTAAGAGTTTTTTTGGTTCCTAAGTAAATTTTTTAAGAAAAAATATGGGTACACAAAACTTATTTCCAAAAATACCATGGGAGACCATTCCCATACACAAACAAGACACAACATCAACCCCTTATTCATAGAATTAAATCAATATAGTTTCATTAAATATATAACCAATATGGTTGATAGAATCTATAACATTCTCCTTGAAGCACCACTTTTCGTAGGAAGAAATCCATAGAATCCCTTTTTTGAAATTCAAAAGAAGTTACCCAGAGAAGAGGTAGCATCCTTCCTCAAGCTTCTTCATATTTTTTCATTATCCACCCACTGCACTATCATTATTTCATTATTTAAAAAAAATTCCTAAATAGACATATCTATTTTTATGATATTATTTCCAAATGAACAATCTTACACATCAATTTAATGGGTAACAAACAGATTGCTTATGTGTACTGTGAACAACCTCCTTACAAAATGATGATGGTTCATTTTTCATTCACAACATTTAATAGCTGAGAATTATGAAGAAACTGAATTTTATATATGATATATATTATATTTATTATTTATTTATGATTATATAATTATTTTATATCACATATCTTTATAATTTCCATTTTCTGTAACTACGAACAATTTGGTTAGGGGAGACTTAGACTACCTCCTCCGGCAAGCGATGTGATTCGTTTACAAATTACTCAACAATGTATTAAGGATGATTTTATTGAAATTATATGATATATGTTAATCAATAATGATAATACAATTTTAATATATATATATATATACATATACATGTATTTCATTTACATTCATTCATACAATATGACATGAAAAGGGATATAACGTTCATGCGTACGTACAATCTACTATCTCCATGAATGGTGTATTATATTTCATATATACATATTATATAGAATATTATAATAAAAATTATAGGAATGATAATAATATTTTAATCTTGGTTTAGATTATATAAATCATTATATATGTATAATGACCAATTCTTAAACCAATTAAGACACATGCGAAAAATGATGTGAAGAGTACCTAAAGGATTACCTTAACATGGAATTATTAACCAGAATGGAATATAAATCCTTAATAAAATAATATATGGTTTTATATATGGTTTTTTAAAATATTTATAACATATTTATACTTATTATACACTAGGGTTGTAGATTTTTTATAAGAGTCAAGACATAAGGTGAGGGGATTTAATATAAATTTTTATTTCATTGAGATGAATGCCTTAATCACCACTCATTGAAATTGTGTTGTGTATATAATAGAAATGGATGTATTATATGTTTCATATAATTTAGATTCTGTGTGTTTACGTATCTATTTAATTATATTTATTTCATGTGTTTTATGTTTAAAAATTTACCATATTGATAATGAAATTGTGCCTCGATTTTACTTCATTGAGACACGTGCCATGTCATGAACCTATATTCTTCTATGAGGTGAATATATTTTTTTTAGAAATGTAATATCTTGATTAAAATTACTTTAATGATATTTTAATATTCATGTAATGTTATTATTTTGAATCATGATTTAATGTTACAAAAATGGAATATTCGTATTGCTATAATCTCATCGTTTATCGTGATTGTTTATGATTATGATTCCATAGTTGAAATATTATGATCCAGGGCTCAATAACTGCAATGAATTTAATATACTCAATATATTCATGTTATATCATTTTATTGGTACCATATTTCATGTTTTTTGTATGTAAGGTACTTAAGGGAATGATTTTATGAAAATCTAACTTTACCTCTCCTTTCAGTCAATAATCTTTGTCTCTAAAAACCACAAATTATAAAAATTATTTTAATTTTATAAAATATATCCTTTTATTTTAATGGAAAATTTTACCAATGATTTACCTTTTACTAAATTGCTTCAGAAAGAATATTTTTGTCTTTATTCTATCCAGAAATATTTTGGATCTTTTAGGGTAAAAAGGGAATGTTCGACATATACAGACATACCCACCACCATGATATTTATTTCCATGAAGATTATATTTTATATGTACTAGTTAATTTTTAATTTAATTACTTTTCTTAATACCCTATAAATTCATATTATTTAAATTTATTTTTATTGTGAATGTTTTTTAAAAATGATCTAATGTTTTTATGCTTCCTTTAAACTGTTTTAGAGTTATATTTAATGAAAAAGGATTTCAAAAAAAATTTATTAGTTATTTTAAAATTTATCAACATTTCTTTATATGTTCACAATGTATTTAAAAAAATGGTTTTCAAAAAAAATTATTCTCTTTTATAAGTTATCAGGGAAAATGGTTTTCAAAATGATTTCAAGAAAGTATTATATATTTTAAATGAAAAATGTTACCAAAATGTTTTCAAATCAATATTTATAATAATAAATGTTTATTTTATAAAAATGGATTTCAAAATGTTTTATATTTTAAAGATCATTTTTCTAAAAACAGATATTTTTTTGTAGAAATGTTTTTAAAGGATCTATTGAAATTATTTTTTAGATAAGATAAATCAGTTGATGTCACTCATGAATTTATGGGGAAATGATCCAAATGTTTAATTCATATTGTTTATTTAAATGATTTATGTTGAGATGGGATAATATTTATGAAACTCATTCATCTCCCACATATTTAATTCCTTTCAATCCCACTTATTTTTACAGTTTATGATTTTTTCAATTGATTATGAATATTATCTTTTTCCATAGTTAGGAAAAATATTTAATTTTATGGGATTATGATAGGATTTTTATAAGACCGATATCTCATTATTGATCCCAATATAATGAATTTTTTATTAAATTTTGGAACACATATGAAATATTTTATTATGTTATGGGAGGGACCTATACCTCCCTCAAATTTATTGGTTAATTATTTATATCTAATGAGATAATTATAGGATTCATGTCTATTAGCGTGATCAACTTTGGGATGATGGGGAAACGTTGTCCCTTATATGGAAATGACTATGATAGGGTATGTGTTTTGTCCAACCTAGTATGTGTTGTCATGATTAAGATAGAAGATTGTGAATCCAGATTGATTAGGGGATGATAAAGAAATCCAGATCCACTATGGTAAGATAGGGAAACCTAACCCCTTACCGAGAAAAGAATATGATTAGGGTAGGGGGATTGACCTACCCAATAGGTGCAGTTCCAATTAAGTGCCATCATATGTTCTAGAAATGCGTCTTGAATTTTGGGTAATGGTATCACATGATTATGTATTCCACAATTTCATTTCTTGTAACTATGTTACAATAACATGGATTATGTACTTTATTTCCTTATGATTCATGTATTATAAACTACCAAAATTTATTTCATTATTCATGTTCATGGTCTTTGGTATGTAGGGAATGATTTTGTAATGTTATTATCAAGGTGTCATTGTCCTATTCACATTTTTATTCATACATCTCAATTGTGTTTACCATTACTGAACATTTGAGATATGACTTTTTTAAGCTTCCTTTTCCATGTTCTAAAGATATGTATTATGTTGGATTTTTTTAATTAGGGTGTTAGAAATGAAGAACATAGTGGAAGATAGTGTATCTCTCTAATGATCAATTTTTTATGATTCTATGATTCCAATGGTTTTAATATAACAATGTATTTGAGTTCTTCTGTTATAATTTTTTAAGTATTATGCCAAAGGGATGTAATTTATATCTATGTAAAGACCTGTTTGTTATACAATCACTATCTTTTCACCTCTTTTTTACCACCTTTTAATCATTTTAATTTTTTATAAAATAATATAATTAATATAAAAAAATATATTTAAATGTTATTATGATTATGAAAACACCATTATCCACCCAATTTCCCATCAAATATAATGTGAAAATATAATTCATTTGTATGTTTGGCTTACTGTATCCATGAGGTGTTACAGAAAATTTTCAATAACTGTATTTTTTTGACGAGATTTATTATTGATTTAATGTTTTATATTATATATATAATCTAATCATGATTTATGAATTATTAATTCATATATTAATTCTTACCTTTGAAATAGTTATAAAATGGCAACGTTTCTCGTGCGTAAGTGTGGATTGCAACCTTTATGAATCTATATGATTACTTTTTAAATTTTTTATATGTGTGGAAAAAAATAGAGATATTAAGAATATATTTGATTTATATTTAATAATAATGATTTTGTAATTGTTAATTATTTTTTACCGATATTTTGTTCTATCCAATGTTAAATGAAAAAAGAATTCACATGAACGTAAAACCCGCCATCCACATGAAGAATTTCAATCATTCTTATATAAATAAATTTCATAGAAAAATATAAATATATTTAAATATATGTAAAATGATATTTTTACCCATATTAAATTTCTTTAAATTATGCAATCATGATCAAAATATAGGGACCAATACTACCCAACCAAAATGCACATGAAAAACGATGTATTTATCAAACAAACTGTTACATTAATAAATAATTATTGATAATTAGGTGATAAAATGACATTATAAAATAATAAATGTTATGATATATATGATTATAGTTTAAAAATATATATATAAAAAATCTATCATTATAATAATGTAGTTTTGATCTTATATTAAGTAAATCAAACATGAGGTATGGGTTTTATGTTATAATCTTCTTGTATAATGTAATTTTTTCTTGATTATGTTTTTCATGATAAAAAATTATTATAAACCTACAAAAAACTCCTGAATTTTATTCCTCTATGGTTATTTATGAATATTAAATATTTTCATTTCATTTTCATCACTTTATGTTCTTATGAAATATAAATGATATTTATAAACAAAACATGTCTATATTTCTCTCTTCGATCGAAAATCCATTCCCATCAATGTCAATGTATTCCAATAAACATTTCATGGTTTTTTATAATGTTATCCAATGATGCATTTTGGTAAAATTTACCCATGGATAACTTTTTACAAAAAAATTAAAAGGAATATTCATGTAATTTTATGAACAATGTAATTTATTATATTTTTTTGAAAAAATAATGATATAATGATTTTCTTTTAACTTTTACAGAATTAATGAAATTTTTTATCATCGTGAATAATTAAATATTTAAAAATTAATCTCACTTTTCTTATAGTATTTTCAAATAAAATTTGGGGTTTCAATATTCAGGTCATTTTTAAATTTTAAAATTTTAACATTAAATTAAAATGTTTATATTCATCAAGACATGAATCAATTGGTATTTTAAATTAATTTCTCAATTATGTTGAAATTTATTGTCATTACCCTACATGATACTAGAGATATAGTCCAATGATACAATCCTTACTGATTCATTGGACGGTTTTCTATTATTATGACATGAAGTTTCTAAAACACATTTCATTTCAATGGGTTTTACTATAATGAAATATTTTTGTATCCCATTTCTCTTTTTGAGGTTATGATATGGTAAGTATTTTATGAACTTGTGGAAAATAAATATATGATTTTAATTATGTAATGGGTATGTGTAATAGAGTGTGTGGTACCTTTTTATATGGTTTTAATAATATGTTTTATCATTTTGTTTTTTTATATCATAAAGGACTTGGTGTGAGTTCAATTTAATCAATTTTTATCTGTGGAGGTTATTTCATATGACAGTATTGTGTTTACCATTTTTACTCATTATTATGTTTCCTTGTGAGGTTTTTTCTATCATGATTCATATTGATTTTTATTTTTAAATTTGAAAAATAATATTTTTTCTTGGTATCAAAGTGGGGGTATCATCTTGATGGAAGTTAAAAAATTAAAATTCTACTAAAAAGTATCTACATGATCTTGGTGGATACTTAAATGAAGTAATAGGTTTTGAGGAAGTAGTTCCTTTATGACGAGATTTTGAGTTGATTGAAAAGTAGTGTTCTTTATTTTTTTGTCTCTTATGGATATTGATTTTATGAATGATGTGATATGAATAGAGTACACATGAATATATTTTTGTAGTTATAGTTTTCATACCTTGAGGATTATGGGATGATCTGATGTGTTTGGTTGAAGGTTTCCTAAAGAATTCAGTAATGGTATAGTGTGGCATATGGTGACCTCCACAAGAACATGGATGGATGTTTCAGTGTTTTTAGAGACCTCCCTATAACCTAGAGTGATGGGTTTGTGTGTTTGATGACCTCCAAATAACATATAAGGATTATTCAATGCGATTAATGACATATCAAAACACTATAGGAATAGGTCGGGGTGACTTGATGGACATTCTGATTATGTAGGGATGGGTTGTGATACATGATGAAGTCCTGAATATAGTGAAAAGATTGACATGAGGAATATTGGTGTTAAAGAGATCATAACTAATGTTCATCAAAAAATGGTGGTGTGGTAGGTAGTGCCTGATTTATGTTATGATATGGATTCTCTAAATCAATTGAATCTGGGGTTGTGTGGGTTATAGAAAAAGGTGGATGATGGTTCTTCACACAGTAGAAGAACATTAAATATAATGAAAAAGACATCTTGTTGAAATAATTTATATTTCATAATTATGGACAATAATTAAAATGGAATTTCCAAGGAAAATATATATTATTTTTTTAGAGAATAATTTTAAAACTATTATAGGAAGATATTAACATGTAATTTATAAACAAGTTATCTATAGATATATAATTATCAAAACATGTAATTATTTTTTCATTAATGAAATAATTAACTATATATCACTAAACAATCATTACAGTATTATGTCCATGTATATAATTCATCTAGTGTAGATCCACATGTGAACCAAAAAAAAGTGAAAAACGCTATAGAATATATGGTTACTAGAATTATCAATATTATTCACTTGCATTGTTGAAGGTTAGTGGTATAATAATTCTCCTTAAGGGGGAAGAAATATATAATGATTATCATTGGACTGAGAGTGGATGGGAGAAGATCACCCTAAAACCATTTTCCACTATATATGTCTGGGAAGAGTCTTGCAATATCTATTGTCTATAACATGTGTGATTATGGAATGTTAAATTATTAGATATTTATTATTAAAGGTTTTGTTGTTAGAAATTTTAAAAAAACAACCTTACTTTTTTATAAATTTTAATCTGACCAATGATTAATAATTATAATTTTATTAATATAATTAACAACATGACATGCGAAATTATCTATGAATATAAATAAATATCATAATATATCATTTCCCATAAATCTATATAGCTCTATTATATTTCCATCATCAAAATCATCCAATCCTTGTATAATGGATATATATTTAGTAAAGAAATCTCACCGTGTCATCCATAAATAAATATAATAACTATTATATTAAGTAACAATTTCCAAAAAATTATTATTAGAATTTACATAACATATTCGTTTAAATAACATTGAAATAAATTAGGTAGTTTAATAAAACCTAAATAAATATTATTTATTCCATCTTATTATATTCAATATTTTATTTTAATTGCGATTGTGGATGATCATAGTGTTTGACACCTAGAAAGCCTACATAGATGAATTAGGCATAACTACTTAACTTATATGGTAAAAATCTAGCAACATGATAAGGAATCCATAAAGAAATAATGAAATTTCATAAAAATATTCAATATCATATGAATAAGTAAGATGCAATATAATTACATTATGAAAGTATATCAAATCAACCTAGTCTCATGATGATGTAATAAACCTATAAGATAGATTTATATTTCACTGAATTTATGGAAATGAAAATACAAAAAAACACAATGTCTATGTATTTATATAGGATGTTTGATTCCCATAAAATGGATTGACATATCCCCTTTATCATGGAATAAAGGGAAAACTCCTTTCTCATATTATCCAATCATGCAATATCACTAATGAAGTACCCAATGTATCATAACTCATAAAGACATAATATATCAAATTCTTCTTAAATAAATCATATCACATTAGTCGTGATATACTTAAATTAAAAATTAAATTTATAAATATCAAATGAAATATATATAAAATGGATCATCCAATGTCATATGGATATTTGGATTTCTTATTGATGGGTATATTCTCATAACAACCACTATTATAGATTACCAATGGAAAAAAACAAGGTATGGTTTCTAAATGTCGTATAATCCTCCCACCCTTAATAGAGTTCATCTTTTACGTGCTATTATAAATTATCATTAATTTATAGAAGATATATTGTATAATTTATAACATTAACCTCTAGGATTTCATCATAATTCATAAATATTATTCATGTTTGATGTGACACATATTATTATTATGATATCACTTATATGATTCATAAAATGTAACAATCACAATTCAATAAGAAAAATTATTAATATTGACCGACAGGTTATCAGGAACAAATTATGTATATTTTAGAAGCCCAAAACCAAAATTTTATCAATGCGTTATGATGAGTAAGGTATTCATGTGTGTTCATGTGATTTATGTATCTATGTGGGCATATTTCATAAACACAATGACACTCTATATACATATTTCATGCGCATCAAATTGATTTAAAAAAAAATAGATTTCTGGTGGAGGTATTATGGATATATAATTTTTCATTTGACTCACCCCTATCTATGTACATAGTGCGTGTTTCAGTATTTTTATATAGAAATTATTATTTCTACTATATACATTACTACTAAATTGGTATGGGCCTAAGTGATAGGTCAACTAAACATGGGGACTATAGATATATTATGATGTGTTTGAGTTAATATATATTCAATTTTAATTTTTTCGGCAATTTTTCCATATGTTCATAATAGTGTACCAATTTTTATATCTTCTGTATGTTTATTTATTATCCAGTGTTTCTACCCAATTAACATCATTTATTTATTAGTATATTTAATTTGTTATTCTCTAGAAAGTTGGGGGGGGGGGTGGGCTCCCAACTTTTTAACTATAGGTATATGGGATATCAACTACATAGATAAGTGGTGATGAATTTTTTATAGAGTTTGGCATAAAATCAAAAATTGTCTTAAGGATATAGTATCCCCATGAAATTGTTTGACCCTCACCACATGTCAGTATCTTCATGAATTGGATTAGGAAAGGAAAAGGTTCCCTAACATTCTATTATAAGTTCCATTCCATTCATTATGTATGGGGAGTTACAAAGTGTAACCAGAGTGCATCATTGAGTGCATATACTATCTATAAGTGGAAATTGTATGTGGTAATTCCATAGGTATATCGACAATATTCCAAAACATCATGAAACATGTCAAAACATGAGACTTTAATATATTTTTAGTTTTTAATTTATCCACTCTATGATTAGTGAGACTTCCGTTTGGACCAAGAATCCCACTGAGGGATTAATGAGACATAGGAAGAGTCATATAGCTGGGTTGGGTACAAGGTACTTCTATGTGGATCAGGGTATTGGAACAATAAAAAAACTATTGGAAGTTTTTTTTGATTTATTTTCTTATCAGTATCAATATTCATTGAAGAAATTTACGAAATAATTGATTTTTATCTATTATAATATAAGATTTATTATACTAATATGGGTAGGGTGGTGTTTTTATTGAATTTGAAGTAAATTCATGTAGAAATTAGATTAATTTTTTTTGAAATTTGTATTTTTTGATAAAACCCTAATTTTGAAGAGGTAAAACTCACCCAATTATACATGTAATGCATAAATTGTTTAATTGTATGGATTTAATTGAGATGGAATATGGGGATTGTATTATATATATTTAGTATTATCATGTTTGTGATAAAATATGGAATTTTAAAAAAAAAATATATGAATATGGGTCTTAAATGTGGATTTAAATATTTTTAGGTCAATAATTTTATAAATTATTTTTTATAAATTTGATTTGCTTTTGGGAATATACCAGAGAAGCCTATAGTTTTGATTTGAGTATAAATCCTTTTAGTATAAGTGGTGTTCTGAAATCACATTTGAATTTGGGTGTGATTTTTTTTGAAATGGTTTTGGAAAAAAAGATTTAGGTACATATGGAAATTGATTAGATGTGTCATTGAGTGTTGGATATCATGACTTGGATGCTTGAATTGTGTACTATGTCTGCTTGTTGAGGTTCATTGGAAAATTTTAACTATGTTCGGTTGATGGAATTATCTTGGTATGGTGTATAGAGAGAAACTAGTTCCTTTGTAACTTCCCAGGATTTAGATCATTACATTATTATTTGTAATTTAGATCTTTTAATGTTTTGGTGGACGTTATAGTGGTTCAGACCAACCCTAGATAGTAGAAGGATGGACTAAGATATTAAGAAAATCCATCTAAAAATACACAATGAGTAGTATTTGGGGTTTGGCTTAGTGGTAAGAACCCTGTAATACTACATGGAAAATGGGGGTTCCAAACTGATGGGGCGCAGGTGCTGTAGCATTAATGTAGCAGCGGCAGCACTGTTCATCAGCGGGCACTGTAGCGGCGGCAGGGGACTGTAGCGGCCGCAGGGAACTGTAGCGGCGGTGATACTGTGCGGTACTGTAGCAGCAGGTTACTATTCACAGAATGTGAATTGGCCTTATAATTTGTGCCTACGGGCTATGTAATGAACTACAAACCCACTGGGCCGTCAGGCTATGTAATGGGTTTCCCTCTACCTAGTTAACAGAGTACATTGCTTTGATTTAATAATAAAAATGTGGCTTCGGACCGAACCTTTTAAAAAAAATACACAATGAGTATGTTGTTTATGAAACGTTTCTTACGTAATTAAGGAATTGGGGTCTTACCCAACGAATTTGTGGTATGTAACTAGGATACACGTCAAGAACCCAATAAATGACATGTATAATTGACAATCCATGTATGTTACTAGAAATATTTTTTATTAGATCAAGGGGATGATATACCCTCATATCAATTACTCAACACATAAAGGAAAGGGGGTCCATGTGTTCTGGCATTCCCCTCCTTCCCTCTCCAATTTTAGTTGGGTTCTTCTTCATTTGAGCATTGATCCAAGATCTGTATATCCCATTAAAAGCATAAAATTATGGTCACGAATCCAATTTCATCCCTTGTTTTGTTATCTCATCATATAGTATGCTAGTTTTGTGTGATCTCTTTCACACTATTTTCATGGTGATCAACTAATGCACTAATTTCTCTAAATCATATTCAAGTTTGAGCTTGATATCAGATGAGTGAATTCCATCTAGTATGAGTTAGGTAGTTTATAGAATTCCCCATTTTGTTATGTCTATTTGAGGTGTGTGATATATGTGATACAAGTTAGTTGAATAATAAAGAACTTAATAAATAAATACCCTACATTTATATTAATAAATTCACATTGTGGTATACCATTGGGCAGGAACAATATTTTTTATACTTTTATTTCGTAGTTAGGGACATGGAATTCATGGGAAGGTTATGTGAGGTGCATATTTTTTATGTAATTCAAATAAAATTTCTATACTGAATTGAAAGGTTTCATGGGGATTTCTCATTCATGGCCTTTGGATTTATGTGATTCTAAGCATATGGACTGATGTAATATGATTGTTTAAGTTGGAGACAACTTGGGTAACATGGGTTGACATAGATCACCATGTTTAAGAAACATGGATTCTTTATTATGGATATGAGTTCTTCATTATAGGTGATTATCATGGGTTACTTGATGTGTTGTTATATATAATATCATAATGGAATTTAAATAGAAAAATGTGGTGTCGTATGGGGTCTATTAGGTATTATTAAGGTGATTGTTTTCTTCTTTTGGTGGATGAAATGTCGATGGAGTACTATACAAATAGATAGGTCTTATATCGAGCTGGTTTTGACAACTTTTTGTTGGTGGAGGGACCCACATACTTTTTGAATAAGGTGATGATATTTTCCATCATCTCCGTTTTGGGGTTCTCAACATATACATCCCTGTGGATGGAGATTGAAAATAATTTGATGGTCATGAGACCACTGGTAGGGTTTTTAGGCTCATAATGGTACATCAAGAAGTTGGTAGAGGACATTGGGAGGACATATATCATCATTCCTAGAGATACTAGATATCTACACAACAATGATTATATTGGAGGAAAAATATTGATGTGCCTTGCGACATCAGGCTTTGAGCTGATGGAGAATTTTGGGAGTTGAGGTCTTATTGACCATTGACATGTTTGGGTGCACCATTTGGGAACTGTGTGTGAGATAATAAATATATAGGGAGATTTATTTAACTCTTATATAGGAAGTATTTTGTAAAAAAATTTATATCATGGTTGGGATTTACCTTATTGAGTTTTTCAGTGAAATTATAGAATTTTGGAAGGATGATGTGTAGTGGAAAGATGTCACGTGATTTTCAAAAATTGTTCTCCTATCCCACCTATTAGTGTGAACCCAATCCAAGAGTATTTTCTTTGTTGGAACATGGATTATCAAACAATTAACCCTCTTATTATAAGAGTGAAACACCCCTTGTTGTTGTGCATGGTTATAGTGCATGGTTAAGGTAAACTGTGTGCCCTATACATGAAACAATTCATGTAGAAATTTAATGCCCAAAAAATTCATTTAAAATTTTCCAAACCCTCATATTATATCGCTAAATCCCAATCCATGAACTTAACCGAATTTATCTAATTTGTGGAGACCCCTAGAAAAAAACAATGCACTCCATCTTCTATTATTGATGAATTGAAGAACTGTTGATAGACATGAAGCTGTCTAGGTAAGAGATTCAAACCCCATTTGGTATTATCCCTCTCTCCCATCATCCCATTATCTATTAAAGTATTGTTTTTATCTATTGTAAATTAATATTTTTATTGGTTTGTTGGATCATTATTCTTTTTGTCATCAACCCATGTTTTTTATCAATATCTTGTTCTCTATCTTGATCTTGTGTTTTCTTCTTCAAATAGGGATTTCAGTTAGTAATTTCTTGTCCTCAATATTATGGTACGTGGTCTAAATTAAAAATCCTTTAGTGTTTATTTCAATTAAATTTAGGTAATTTATATATTGAAATTTTAATGATTTCAATGTTTATTTGATTATTAAATTTGTTAAATTTAATTTCACTATGATAACGATTTTTGTTAAATTATGAAAATTGAAATGGTTGTAATTAGATTGATCAATTAGTCATTTAAATAATGGCATATTTTAACTGTAGAATTGATGATAATTTTGGATTGTATAATTTATTATTTATTGTGTTCATTAATTAATTAGCAATGTAAATTTTATTTGGTTGGTATATCAATAATTGGTTAATGGTATATGTGGTGAAAATGTTTATAATTTGTTTATTAGTAAATTGTTCATATTTATTTATCTATTTAAAATTGATTAATCTTATTATTTGTGGAAAATTGGAATGGTATGCAATGATGTAATATGTTATAAAAAGTATAATTTTTTTATCACTAAATTATGTGATATATGTTATATGTTAGTCATTCAATGATATATGAGTGTGGGACATGGAATGAGGCTCAAAATTCCCATTTTTGATAACCGATTTGTGGGACAAGGATTGAGGTTCCAAATAACCATATGTGCTAAATGAGGTGTGTGATAGGGAATTACGGTCCAAATACCCAAATGATATAGATTGTATTGGAGAGGGACTGAGGATCCAACTAAAAATGTTACATTAAGTTGTGGAGTTATGAAAAATCTCCAAATATGCAAGGTGTTCTAGACACTATGTTGAACATGCATGATTTTTTCCTTGGAAGATGGTCCCAAATAGTTGTGATAAGATTTGAAATGAAATAAAAATGTTAAAATTGGTATTGTGATATGGTTTAGACTCTGACATGGTCGAAAGTAGGTATTTTGGGTTCTGGTTTCCTTAGTAACATGACAGTTACATAGATAAATAATGAATAATTGAATATATGTATATTTTTTACCTTATTTATTTGTCTTATTATTTACACATCAATCCACACTATTATTGATTGGATGTGTGTTTAAATGCTAATGGTGGTGGTCTAATGATTTGTACCCACCATATACTCAGGCTTCTTGAGAAATACATGAATAGAATTCATGGTTACAATATTGATTTATGGAAAATTCCCCATGATAGATGGATCATTCTGGGTGGATAATTGATGATGGAACTAGACATAGTGTTTGGGATTGCTTTGGAGTGTTACTGTGTCATTTCTTTGGGTTTTTTAATACACGACATGTACTTAGCTTGAAATATCTACTATTTTAATTTGATATTGTTTTCCTTTTTTAGTCATCATGTGATACTAGTTTCTTTTGTTATTAGTTATATCATCGGTCTATTGTTTATTTATTACCTCTATTGATATAATTTGATAAAGATTATATAGTCTCCTAGGTATCTATATTATACCCTTACTACTAGTTGACCACCTCTTACATATATTCTTGTGTGCTTCAGGTAATGTGACAGACTGGCTTGGGGGACCGGTCTGTGGCACCCAATTCCAGATATCACAATGTTGTGTTAAATGATTTTTCGATCCATTTGTTTTGCATTTATATTAGGGAAATTTCAATAGTATAAAATAATTGTTTGGGGCTTGGTTAAGAGAATATTCATGGGAGTTATTGACCCATATATGCGGGTAAAATCCAATAACATAGGTTGGTATTGTTGTTATTAATGTGAGATGTTACAATTAGATATTATTCCACCTTGGTTAATGCACTTAGTATGTAATGTGATTATTATTTATGGGATTTTATGAGATTCAACTCATGCCCCAGTAATGCATGAGTACTGAAAATTCATGCATCATTCTAGGCACTCATGAATTATTGTGAGATGCTTCATTTTTATGCATGCATGGGAAAATGAGTTTTGGGTATGTTTTTTATATTGAAATGGTTATCCGTACATTTTTAATTCAAATAAAAATATTTCATCGTATGAATTTGGATGAGGTAAAATTATACAAGATTTCAATAAATGGGTGTATAATGATAAAAATTAAAAACTAGGATACATATTCCCTTTTATAAACAAGACATTGATGTCAGATGGTTATGATTTGTAATAGTTCCTTGGTTTTGACCATGTGGAAGAAAAGGGGGAGGACTTATAACATCTTTTTGTGAATCCCTAACAGTTTTGATAATGATGATAGATGTTTTCCTCAAAAATGTGTTTAGAATTGTAGAGATATAGATCCACAATTATGTTTTTGGATATGATGACCAGTTGATTTAGATATAAGTGATCCTCTATTAGAGGAATCTAATGCACGGATAGTGTTGAGTGAATGTTTCAGAGATAAAATATTTGGGTAATTTTTTCACATCATTCTGTTTATTGATAGAGACCTGAAGAATGTTTTTTAGACTATCACTAACCATAATTGAGAGTTTAAGCTACATCGCACTCTGACATTCACCAGAGTGGGTGAAACTGAAACTATTCAAATCTAAATTGAGTCCATCCAAAATATAATTGACCATTTAGATACTGAGGTAGATAAGAGGGTCATGTTTTCTATTTAAATTTTATGAGTATCAATGTAGTTCTGTTACGATGTACATGTATAGTCTAGGTATGCTGATGGAATCTAATGGAAGGAATTTCTGAAAATGTTCCTTGATAAATTTAATCTGGATACACTTAGATATGGGAGGGTATGAAATATTATGTGGCTGACCTAAGAGAGAATTTTTGTGATAGACTATGTTGGTTTCTTTACTGACCTATAGTGGTTTTCTCCCGCACTATCCTGAGTTGACATATCTAGGGAAAGTTCGTTCCATGATAGGCTAAAATATGAAATTAGGACCAATGTGTATATATATAAGTTGGAATTGTTTCTTGAAGTGTTGTATCAGGATCTCATATATGAGGGGAACCTAAATGAGGATTCCATTAGAGGATGGGTGGTTTCATATAGATGAAAAAGATTTACGTCTTTCGATATTATGATGTATCACTAGGAGAATGTTGACTAGATCATTAGAAAGATAAATGGTCCTGAGGATGGATCTGTTACCTAGGATCTTACCTAAGTGATTTTTGACTAGTGTAGTAGGTCGGTTAACTATCATAGAAATTTACCTCAATAACCAGTAGTGTGCTGATATTACTTTAGTATGGGATATCTATAGTGGTTCTACAAAATCCCATGATTGATGGGTAGTGATGGAATATCTAACATGGTCCAATGTTTGGGAAGTGGATATGCAACACCATATCAGTTGGGATGTTGCAGTGCAACTGGTCTTGGAGGTCGAGGTAGTGGATGAGTCGATTATAGGATGCATCGACTATATTAGTTGAGTGGTGAAACTCATTGGACACAAACTACATCATAGGGATATATGGTAGGGTATGTAAGTTTCATTCAATTTACACATCGGGATAGATTTTTTGGACCATCAATAGTTTGAGGTACTGTTAATATAGTATATACACTTTCAAGTGACTTATTTGATAATGGTTTCTCTCATTCGTTTATATATAAACATCATATAAATGGTTTGAGTCCTTCAAAAGAGTATGTAAGTGGGGTGATGACGATTGATACACCTTTTGGAATGTGATCATGAGACATTTGTTTCCGTAAGTGTTGTTATCTTGAGATCGGGTAGTAAAATTTTAGCTATGATCATTATATTCTAGTAATTTTAGGGTTTGACCTCAATATGGGTATTGAATGGTAAGTGTTGTACTAAGACCAAATTGTTTTCGACCATAGTATAGTGACTTTTATGTCTCCTAACAACGGAAATTTTATTCACTATATATATTGGGTTATCATGGTGGGTAATTATGATCCAGTTCATCAGCATTTTGGGGATGCTCTCCACCAAGGTTACCAGTCTATTTTTGAATGATGGGGTTTTGAAACATAATTTCATTCCACCAGTACTGGATTAGTTTTAGGAAATGTTTTATGAATAATTTCTATGAATTTCAACTAATATAGATTGGGAATTTACAATTGAGATCATGTTTGGGGGATGATCGAATTTCTATTCCATCATATAGAGTGAAACCAATATAGTATCATGATATCAAGAATCCACTAGAATAGTATATATATAATGGGTTTATATTTTTTTGTTTGTAGAGATGAGGTTCTCTAGTCTTGTTTATTATGAAGGATGATGCAACATTTTTAGTATGTGTTAATCACCAAATGGTTATGCATATGATTGTGATGAACCAATATCCTCTTTCATGTATTGATGCTTTGTTTGACTAGTTGAGAGAAGATTATTTTTTCTCCAATATAGATATGAGATTCGTGTATCATCATTTGAGGACATACATTTTAATATGCCTGAATATAGTTTTAGTTGTAGGTATTTACTTTATGAATTCACCATGATGTCATTTAGGATGAATAATTCTCTTCTAGTGGGTATGACATTGATGAGTGAAATTTTCCACTCATGCCTATATCATTTTGTGGTAGTTTCTCAAGATGGTATCTTAATTTACTCTATAACACATGGTGACCATGAACAAAAAACAGAAATCATCTTTGGAACACTAGGAGATAATAATTTATAAACTAATCTATCAAGGTTTCAGTTTTGGATTAATCAGGTTCATTTCTAGGGACACATAATCATGGAGGAAGATGTGATAGTGGATCTAGTGAGTGTGAATGAAATATTTTTGTGGGATTATCCCAATAATGTAATTGATATTAGATGCTTTCATTGATTAGAGGGTTGTTACTGGGATATTATCTTGGGATTTTCATGTTTGGAAGAACCACATTTAGTTTTTACTTGTATGGTAATAAGGTTTGAATGGTTGGAATATTGTGGCAATTCATTATAGGAGATGAAGTATCATTTGAATACCAAATTGATATTGATCCTACATGAAACATATGTGATGTATATGTTTTTTATGAGTATTTTGGGATAGGTCATGTATTAGTGTTGATGTAGTGAGATCGAGTTGTGTTATATGGGTCATGGTAGTTGAGGCCACATGAACAAAATTACTATATGCATGGCCTCATGTTTGCTACAATGGTTTATAAATAACGGTTTTGGAATCATTATCTAGTGGGGGAAATATTCATTTTTTATACCAAAAATAATATATTAAATTATATATTGTCCAGAATATATTAGAATCACTAGAAATGGAGGTGGGTTGATTATATGAATTCATTTCATTTTGAGAGAGCATATACACTCGGGAAGGCTAATAATGTTTCCAACTCTTTAAGAACAAAAAAATCAGACTCAGGCAGTTCAAGAGATTATTGCTGAGTGGATGATTATGTCTTTAATGGATGAGATGCATATTGTGGTTTAGGCGATCTAAAAAAAGATGGATCTCATATCAGTTTTAGTGGAGTCCACAATTATGATTCAGATATGAAAAAGAAGTATCATGGAATAAAATTTTTATCCTCAAGGAAAAAACTTAATGGGGGTGAGTCGCCTTCATATTGGAAAATATATGAAAAAAAGATAAAATATGTCAGGAATCCGGTTTTTGTACCTATGAGCATGTAAGATGGGAATCTTCATGAATTTCATGACTCAAAGTGGGTATTGCATCCTGTTGTTACCAAATATTTTAGTAAAATACAATGAATATTTTTTTGTCCATGCATTAAAATGGAGATAGTGGGGTTCATGAAATGATGATACACTTTTCAATAGGTGAAGGATGAGCATCAATTTCTTATTGATTTTCTAAATTTATTTCTTATTCCATTATATATGTTTTATTAATTTACCATGGGGAATGTGGTGGGTATCCTGGGGAGTCATCAGATGAATGTTGTTATTTTGTTGATTTTGGACCAGTAGATGAAAGTAGCTCATCACATTCTTATTGGAGAGAATTTATCAATGGAAAAGATGGAAATATTGAATATTTAGTGGATATTTTTTCTTCATTAGGTTCCATTGATTATGTGACTAATGATTTACTTTTCTTGTATGGAAGGGATTTTAGAAGTCATTGGCCCCATATTTTGAACTGAGTATGAATTTCCACCCACATATAGATTGGTAGACAGAGTAAACTATAATATTTCGTGGGAATATGTTTTGGATGTGTGTTCTTGACATTGGTGGGTCTTGGAAAAATCAATTATTATTTATTTAGTGATCCTATAACAAAATTTTTGAGGAAAATATTAGAATAAAACACCTGAGTATTTTTTGATAGTATGTAATGATACCACTACGTCAGATAGAGGTAGGTGTGTTAGAGTAGTTGGGACTGAGTCCCATGTAGGAGATATTAGGTCATGTACAATTAATTCAAAAATTTATTATTAAATCTCCGGGTATGAAGAATTCCTATGATGATATATGTTGATGACCCAAAGAGTTTATTATGGTTGATCATGTGTTCCTTTGGGTTTCTCCTAGATTGGGCCACCATAGGATTTAGAGATAGGGAAATCTAGTGATTAGGCTTGTTGGACTGTCTGAGGTTGTGGATTGAGTCAGTCTAGTAGTGTAAATATTAACTCTTCCATATAGTTTTATTTATATGCATTAGATTTTTCTTTTGTCATAGCGTATAAGTTATCACCCTAGCCCGTATGATGTTCTCAATGTGGATGTTGTTGAGATTATGACCAATGTGTCCTTTGATGAGAATATGATAAATGTGTTGGATAATAGTTAGAATGTGTTGTAGTGAATGACCATTCCAATAGTTTATGTATTGTTGTGTTATGGCCATGTTCAGAAGGAATTAAGGGAAATATAATCGAATATGAGAGATTAGAGGCCTGATATTTTTATGCTATAATCAAAAAGATTCTATGTTGTATAGATCTAGGATGTTTGATTATAAGTTGAGGACATTTCAATATCCAAATAATTATGTAGATATCACAATATCACTTACATGTAATCTTTTTTCTTATTTTATGTATATATTTTTTGGGTTTTACATGGATAGTTTTGGGTGGAATTGGATTATTTTTTAATGATTTGTGGTAGTGTATGATTGGTGCACAATATTTCTCTGATAGTGTGCCCAGCCCATCAAACCATGAAAACCCAAAAAGTGGGCATTCCTATGGATGGTGAATGATATTTCAAACCCTGTTCCCCAGTAAAAGTAATTGTGCGACCCTTAGGTTATTCACATAGATAGGGTGCCTTCTTAAGTTATACACTAAGCACCCTATATAAAATTATGCATCTGAAAATATCATCTAATAAAATTAATTAAAAATTTCCCAACCACATCATATATCCATAAACTTTCAAACTAGACCCTAAACCAATTTATATCAATTTTTTTGGCTCCTAGGTGAATTATAATTATTTTGAATCTCCATCCCAAAAAAATTGAAGATCCATAGTTGGATCTGTACAACTCCAAAAAAAAGATTCATATATCGTATGGTTACCTCCCCCTCTCACATACCTCTTTCACCCATTAAAAGAATGTTTTCTATTATTTTTAAAGGATCTATATATAAGATTGATTAAAATTTATTCTTTTGTTCACAGATCTAGGTTTTAAAACTAGAAATAATTCTTTGTCATGAACTTGATCGTTCTTCATGAATTTAGGGTTTCCATTGGTGATTTATTTTTATCAATAATGTAGATGGTTGTCTAAATTAAAAAAATTATTCTCTTTAATTAATTTACAATTATGTAATTGGGAATTATTTCTCATTTATTGGGAAATTTCATTAAAGATAAAATTGATTTAATTTAATTTTCATTTGGTAATGATTTTGGTTAAATTATGGTGATTGATATTGTTGGAATTGGATTAATTAATTTTTCAATTAATAGAGGGAATGCTATAATTGTGGAGTTCATAGTATGTTGGGAATATGTAATTAATCAATTATTGTTTTCGTGTATTAATTTATAATGAGATTTATGACATGGTTGTTTTACCCTTGATGGGGTAATGGTATATATGATGAATGTTTATAAATGGTTTAGTAGTGAATTGTTCATATAATTCTACATGATTATAATTTTTGAACCTTGTTTGTTGTGATAAATTATAATAATACACCATGATGTATCATGTTAATACAAATAGGTTAATCGTGAATAACCTGAATGAATGGATATATGTGAAATATGTGTTATTAAATGACATAAGAGTATGGGACATATAATGAGGCTCCAAATACCCTTACATGATAACCATATTGTGGTATAGGGACTGAGGCCCCAAATTACATTATGTGATAAAAGAGGTGTGGTAGAGGGTCTGAAGCTCAAAATACCTATATGAGATATTTAGTATTAAACATGGATTAAGGCTGAAAATACCCTTGTGAAATTGAGGGGTTAGACAAGAAATGTCTCTCCAGTTACCCATGGGGTGAACAACATGATATTATACACTCATTAGTTGGCAATGGATGGCAGTAAAATTTTTGGATGATATGATTTGAAATGAAATTATAAATGATAAACATGGTATTTTGATATGGTTCAGACTCTGTCACATGCCAAATCATGGGTTGAGGGTTTGAGAGTCCTTGGGAACATGAGTTTTTAGGTGGTTACGTATAAACTAATTGAATATATGAATAATTTTTACCTCATTAGTGTGCTTTATTCATTATAAATCTTCATACACTATTATTTATTGGATGTTTTTTAGATTTTGATTGTGATTTCTTACTTGGTTATACTCATACCCTATAAAGGATGTCTGATCAGTACATAAATTGAAATCATATTTTAGTACATCTTATAGGAAAAATATCAATGTTAGATGGTTCAATTAGAATGGGTCATGGATGATGGAACCATACCTATTGTTGGTACCCACTTGGGAGTTATAGTGGGTCATTAATTTCATTTTTCACTTAACACAGGCCACATACATGACATGAAATATATACTATTTCGGTATGGATATTATATTCTTGTTTTAGTCAACAGGTGATATTTGTTTGTATGGTCATTGGTTATATCACTTGGTTATTGTGTTTTTTATGTTTTAATAATTATTTTTTATATTGGGTATCATATCCCCAATGATGAATATTAGTCCCTCACTACTTGTCAGCAACCGGTAGAATATGAGGTGGAATGCTTCATGTTATGTGACTGAATAGATCAGGGCACTATTGTGTGGCACCTAGGATGGGACAATACACTACATTACATGGATAATGAATCCCGTTTTCGGTGACTTTATAATTGGTGTAACATGAGGGTTCCGCAGGTATGATATCCAACAAGGGATTCCATGAGCGATATTTCCTGGATGCTCTCTACTATAGTTATATATATATAAAAACTTGCAGTGTACTATATATATAACAAGGGGAACGTGTTCATACTTATTGGTGATGGTTGAAGCAGGTGATCATTTCATTGTGACTATTGAGATTAAGGGGAGTGTATTATATATTAAATGTGAATGTTCTATACTTCTTATTTATATTTAGTACACATGAACTTTCATGGATATAAGACAAACATAAATTGGTGGTTGCCTATTGATATTCATTCTCACACCCTACATGATCCCATGATGATTCATGTGGAATTTATGTCTCGATGATCAGGTAAGGATTTGGGATCTGTAGCTAGACCCCAATGAAAAATATATCCATTTAACATGGGATATATATAAATGAGATATAATGTTTTTTTCATCACTATGATTTTACCTTTGAGATTCCTATTTTCATCATTGTTATATATGTATGTACAGATTTTCGGCCATGAGTGACATTGTTTTTCAATTTCATTTTATGATATTTATGGCATCTTTCTGACATATGGTATTATTTCCATGGGGATTTATTATTGTTTTTATGCTCTTATAATATAAATATGATTTTTTTATGTTGTTTTTTCGATGAGAGTGGTATTTATTCAACTAATATATATACAAAATGAATTATTATTATCTTTAGCTAAGGGTATAGTATATCCACTCTAACCAAATTATAACACCACTGCAAATCAGCAAAAATAGGACTATGTGCTGTCCCACCTAACTCTTTGTGTTCAACTGGTCTAGAGCACCATTTAAAGTGGAATCTATTTTAAGGGTTGTAAAAATAGCATTGCATAGTTTTTTCCCATGGATTTTGTTATATATATAGAATGGATACAAATGGTATCAAGTAATTATTATTTCTTTATTAGGTATTATTATTTATTTTATGGTAAATGATAGACTTGGGTGTAGTCGGATGTCGGTACAGATATTGTTTTTGGGTGACTAAAGCCACATGCATGGTGAAATACAAGTTTCTTGGAATTGGAAATTGATGTTAAACATTCCTCAATTATAGTTTGATTTTATTGAATCATTACGTGCCACACTTTGGTGTGATGTTTATCGGTTATATGGATTTTGAGCCTTCACCCATTATGTAAATGGGGGATTGATTTCTCTTGATCATTGGAACATATGTTTTTATTTATTTATATATTATCCCCTAAAAATTGCAGGAGATAGTAATTGGGAACCGATATTTGTATAAGAGTGGTTTGGATATTTAATTTATCAATGATAAAGATAAACATTGTTTTCTGTCAAAACCTCTTTTGGTGGCATTCTAATAAGAAAACCCAGGTTTGTGATTCAAATGAAATTGATTTGTGATTTCAAGTGATATATATTCTTATGATATAAGGGTATGACATAGATAAGTCTAGATTGAAATAATGATTTTGGGTAAGTTGTTTGAATTTTACACAAATAAGCAAATATGGTGTTCATGCATTGCCTCATTGGTGGAATTTTACTCAGCTACCTCAGATTAAAATTTTATATGTGATTATTGGTTCTGATGTGGGTTGGAAGGGGACCCTGAGGAAAGGATATACTTGATTCCTAGCTTATACATGGGTATGTAATAGGGCATGTGAATATGATTCAGGGGAAAAGTGTGATATTGTATTATAATGGGGGTGAGATGTTCTACCTATTATAAGTGTCCATATATGTGATATATATATATATATACTATTATGGTTATTTGACCATAACGATTCTAAAAAAGTGGGGTGCTACCAGTATGGATATTGGTGGAGATTTAATGGAGTGAATATATTGTTATTAATGAACATAGAGGGGATAAGGTCATTGAGGTTCGAGATGAGTGCCCTAAAGGTCAGGTTGATCATGAGATGTAGGTAAATGAACTACTATAGATAGGACATCAGTGGGATATGACAACATTTCGGGTATGGATGAACAAGAAGCTTAGGGGGATCAGGGTATGTGTCATACATGGTGTTGATCGAGGAGCACGATGACCTGATACATATATAGAGTACCTAACTTAAGAGGTTCAATCGCAACATACACCATTATTCCACGATTAGGGTTGACCACATGTGGTTGATAACATGATAGAATCATTGTAGACTATCTTATTATAGTAAGATACACCACCAGATCGGAGGTTCAATCTAGAAATGTACATGATCCTAGGATCGAAAAAAGCTGTCCGGATGTATAACTATAGGATGGAAGGAACGAGGTACTATATTTGAAGGATTTCAAGTCCATTTCCTTCATAATAATTTTATTGGGATTCTAATGGTGGATAAAACAAATTATTTCAATATTTTCTAGAAAAAGGATACTTCAGTGAGGTAATATGAGAGGAATTTCACTTATGTAACATAATTTTCAAATACTATGGTTTGAAATTTCATGACCATAATGTGATGATTTAAGGAAGAATTATATAATCCAATCAGGGATTAGGTTAATATCCTCAAGTTATCATCATTTCATAAAACTTTAAATCGGGCATTGATAGCTTAGGAAAATCTAACAGACCTATCATGTTTGAGTTGGGTGATGGTGTAAGGTGATTTAAGAGGTGACGGTTAATATATAATGATGTTGGACTATAATGTGTGTTAGTAGTGTATTATGTACTATGATTCAGTCATACTACCATAGAGTGGGTCTATAGTGGTTTGATTACAATGTAGGAAGTAGATACATGTTCAGAAATTGGGTGATAGGGGTTATAAGAAGTGTTGTTAATTAGTGTAGATGGTCCATATAGAGATGTTATACGGGAATAAATCGTGGATAGAAGGGAAATTTGGACTATGGAAGGCTCTGTAACCTAAGGTTAAATGGGGAATGGTACTTGAATCTAATAGTTCAGATTTAGCTACATGACCATGTGGTGGCAGAGATAGCTGGACCCATCAATGGGCTCAGAGGCCAGTACATGGTGCAATTACATTGGGAGAGGATCCCTCATTTAGTCTAGCTTCCGGATAGGCTCATGAAGTTGATAATCATGGTAAAAAAGATAGATAGTTGAATATAGTTATAGGTATTCCCTAATAATATTATGGATAGGGTTTATTTAGTTTTTGTATTTGGCTATTTTTGATGAAAGAGGTAAGTATATATTGATTTTAATACATCTTGGTGTGGGATATAAGGGTGGAATCAATTATTATTTGGGATATATATATACACACACACACACATTATATGCATGAATCTAGGGATCAATGCAATGTAGATTCTGAATTTGAGGGGAATTGGAGCAATGAATTATTGTGGGAATTAATTTGTTATATGTTCTTTGTGAGGTTCTTAGAAAATGGGATATTGATGATTTGGTATATGTATATATGATTTGGGTTTATTTTGGAATTATTATTAGTTTAATGTTTTTTAAAATCTAATGAGATGCAGTTTTTTATTAGTGTTGGGAATGGAATAGTTATTAATGGTCTTGTAATCAGATGTGGGACTTGATTAGTGTCAGATATAGAGAATATTTGATCTGAGCACCACATGACATGCTGGAATAACAATTCTTCATCAGTGGACATTTGAGTCAAGGTATGGTTAGTAGAGAAATAGTGAATTTATACATTGGTTCGGTAAGTGGTGGATTTAGTAACCACTACAATAGAGATCACCTTTATAGGATTTGACATAAGAATTGATGATCATGGTATATTGGGTTGTTTTTTATGAGAGTGGTTGGTTTCATACAATCATTGACAAATGATTAAATGTGTGAGGATGAGCTACGTTATTGTTGAAAGATTTTAACATTTCAAGATTTTGTGTGGTTCATTTTTCATGTTTAGTTTGAACTTTCGATGTTTCAATGTAATTATGATGGATTTAAGTGAGAACTGGAGACAAGACTAATTTCATAGTCTATTTAAAATAGTTTCATCTATAAATGAAAAAAATTTATATTTCATAGATTATGTTAATTTGGGAGTAAAGGCTCGGTTGTCTAAACTAGGGAATTCAAAATGTGTAACAAGGATACACATCATGAACCTAATACATGACAAGTATAATTAACAGGTCCTGTTACTTGTTGGAAATGGTTTTTAAAAAAGTAATATCAGCATGTGCCCCTTCATGTATTTTCCTCTATCAATAAGGTAAGGAGCACCAATGGGGCCTCACATGCATCACCTTCCCTTTCTAAGATTACCTGGGTTATTCTCCACCTATGCTCTAATCCGAGCACCACTCACCTCAATGTATTTTTAGTTGTAATGCATTCAGTATACTTTCCTCCCATCCTCTATTATCATCGTATATTATGCTAAATGATTTTGAAAAATATTACCGTATATTTTGGATTTTTATTTAAAACGCCTATTTATATCATTCAAGATCATGTTATAGGAATATATTGGATGGTAGATCACTTATTAGAAACAGGATGGTGAATCCTATATTTCTCCATGTTTTCGGGGTTTTCTTGTGGGTTCTCTCAATATGTGTCATGTGGTTTTACTAAATGAAACCCAAATAACGTAATTCCATACATTTATATTAATTAACTGACCTTGTGGGATGCCATTGGGAATTGCATATCATGTTTAAACGTGATAATATGGTATAGGGGATTTGGTCTATTGGCCCAGTTAGGTCATTTTTCATATTTTCTATTTTATAAAATTACAGTTTTTAGCTTTAATTGCCTGTTTCCATTGGGATGGGTCATGATTATCCTGGGGAATGTGTTCTTGATGATCACCTTGATTAGGGAAATGTTATTTGTATTTTTGGCCGATGTTTAAGTTAGATGACGTGGTGTTGATTAAAATTTTACGGAGAAATGATCATCAGATTTGGGTGATGTGGTTTTCGGGATTGGGACATGGCCCTAGTGGCTTAAGGCGGTGTTGACCATCAATATTTGGAATCATGGTCATAGGGGAATGAGTCACCATATGATGTGTCTTAAGTACTATTTTGGTGATTTCCACTCACCATTTATTCCTTAAAAACCATTGGATTTATGTTCATATAGTTAGGACATAAATTGGGATAGTGTTGACCACTCCATGAGGATAAGACCACCTTGGATTATGTGACTCAGGTTATGGTGTTGACTATCTATTTTTTTGTGGTTATCACCATAAAAATACAACTAGATGTTTTTGGATAATCAGTTGATGGTGATGAGATAGTTCATGGGGGGCTGAGGCTTATCATGATACATAAGGTCATTAGGCCGGGTTATTGGCATGATTGATATCAATGTTTCTGGACATGTAAGATGTTGAGGAAATAGTGATTATATTAGAGGGAATATATCATTGTGCCTCGGATGTTAGTCTTTGAGATGATGGGTAATTTTCTTAGATATGGACCTAGTGACATGTGAAATATTTAGTAATGATGTTTGGACACCAGGTTACAAGGATTTTAGAAAGAGATACTGATGAATAGATTTTTGGGGGAACCAAAGGGTTCCAATTATATGATATCCTATATGGGATGTCCAGGGGACTATTCCATGGATCCACACCACTATAGTTATATATATATATATATATGAATAAATTCATTGTATTCCATATATAAAACTGGGGGAATATGTTCCGAAATACGGATGATGGCTTAAGATGATGATAATTTCCTTGTGGTTGTTGAGCATATGGGAATTAGGTTATATATTAAATTTTATAATGCTTCCATATTTATTTTTAATTTGTACACCTATGTTATAATGGATATAATATATCATCATGTTGGTGATGGAATACTGAGATTTTTTTCTAACACCCCTAAAGAGAACCTCAAGTCACATATATAAATATGTCTCCAAAATCATGATAGGTATTTGGCTCATGAGATTGACCCTAGTGATCAAGTTGGACCTTATCCATGGAATACATGGATAGGAAACAAGGTTCTCCTTTCATTAACCTAAGTTTACCTTTTGAGTTTTGTTTTGATCAGCATGATTTTATATGTATGTACATATGGTCATCCTCAAGCGAACATGCTATTTAATAGATGTGTATGACATATTATAGAATATTTTATACATACTATTTTACAAAATTTGATATTTTGTATTATTTTTATGCTGTTAATTTATTTTATCACTAGTTTTATCTTTACTTTCATATGGGTATAGTATTTACTCTTCTACTATATATTAAAATATAATTATTATTATAACCACTTGAGTGTATATTTTCAAAAATATCACCTCTTTTCTCATTCGGTGTTAGATGGAAGCCTTCGACATATGTGGAGGCACACATAATGCCATGTGGTCCTCAGGCCTAGAGAACCATTAAATGAGGCATCCAGGATAATGTGTAACATCATCTGTAGAGAAGTTTGATAGACCATATATGATGGACTAAGAGAGACCCCGTGGTTTAAATCTATGTTCATAAGTACAATATGGATGATTATGGGAGACTCTTATTTTTGAGTTTGTGGTATAACTGTTATTTTTAATCTAATTGTTATATGGATGATATAGATTCATGGTGGATCCATGTGTAGTGTGATAATATATTTTTAACATGTGGGTTAAGTGTCCTAATGTGGTTTTTGAAGGTTCAGTGACTGAACCCATGATCATTGTTTAATATTCCTTTGTAATTATTTGTTTTGGATCACATTATATGTATTTTTCCTAGTTTCTCATTTGGGACTAGTTTTTGTGTTCTATTTATAGGTTATTATTTTGGTGGGGAGAACTAGTATGATTAATCATCAATTATTATTAAAATATTAATGTTTGAGGTAACTTTTTTCTTGGGATTCTTTGAATATTTTATTACACATTAGTGGCATGGAGTTTAAGAGTGTAGTAAAAAATTACCTTAGTGTTTAGTAATGTTGATAAGTGGGATAATTGGGAATTTATCATTATATTTGATAGATATTGAATTCATATAATTGATGATAATGATATTCCTATGATATAGAGTTCTATATTAGTCATGGGTTTGTGACACTTTTGTGGGAAGGGTCATGATTGTGGTGAAACTAATGTAATGATGGTTAGAATTTAAATTGATATATGTGTGAAGACAAACCCAAATTACTATAATGATTAATAATAAGTTAGATTTGGTTTTTGGGATTTAAATTCATGATAATTTTAGTGAGATTAGAGAGATATTCAAATCAATGGAACCTTGATTATCATGGTGGAAAGAGAAAATGAATTCAGTCATTCAATGAATCAATTGAATAAATAAATTGAGTGTCAGGATAGACATAATATTTTGTGTTTATATGGTTTTGTAATTTCACTAGGAGGAGGGAATCATTTTTGTGTGATATGGAAGCACATCATTGGGTGGGGCTATGTGGTTTCAATGAAATTATGTTGGATATTGACCAAATGAGGAAACCTATATAATGAAAATGATGTAAGTCAGAAGGTACACATACAAAATTATTCAATATGCATTTATTATGTTTTGAAGAACAAAATTGAATTTGGGAAGATAGATTTCTTGTTGGGATTGGTGATATAATGGAAGATTGAAATAAGGTTAGGAATTTAGATATGAGTCTTGGAGCCCCCACATAGGGATTATGATAATGATATTTTTGGTAACACGGTTTCCTATTTACTTTGCCTCAGTATTATTTATAATTAATATTGGGGGAGTTTTTAATATCATGTATCATTATGTATAGGATATTCTTGATAGAATTGTAAAAAATAATTTATGTCAGATTTTATTGAAAAATATCGATTAATTCAAAATTTAATTCATTTGAAAATATGAAGACTAATTTTCCCAAAATAAAATGATTTCCTAATGGTTTCATGGATGTTCAAAAAATCAGGTGATAAGTGGTATGAAATCCCACAATTGGTATCTATTGAAGCCATCAACACACTAGTGAGGTTTATTTGATACCTAATGTATCTGGTCGAAGATTGTGTTTAGTATGAGAATTTGGGTAATTTTTTGTCATTGGCTTCTTAGGTTTTTGAGGTTTTGGGAGAATGGAATATGCCATATTTTCAAGCCTCTATCAATCGTTTCTCTCCTTCTCCCAACTAGTTTTTGGGTGTTTTTTCGGACAATATCCAAGTAATTTTGTAGTGAAATAATCTCCTATACCCCCTTACCCCCTTTGTCCCTCTTGGTTGTTTTTGGTTCGGTATTGGAGATTCATGAAATGATGAATCCATAAGGTAACTTTAAAATTTTCATGAATTATTGGTCATTCTGGTCTGTCTATTATAGGATGTCCTTTTATGTTAAAATCATGATACTACTCATAGTTTTCCATGAATTGTATTTTCTATGGTGTTTTTGAATTGTTTCCAATGAATATTATATTCATTAGCCTTTAACCAAGGGGGTTCATTTGGAATGAAACACACTAGGAATATTGTAATTTCTATGTTATTATTCTAACTTGTGAGATGGTTCCCATTCTGACAGGTTGTGTTTTGTTTTTGAAATATTCTTTTAAATAATTTTATGGTTTTTCTTGTTGTGGTAGGATATCATTATATTTTTGGATTCCTCACATAATTAAAATAGATTCAATGGAACACTAAATAATTATTAATGATGGTAGTATTTAGAAGATATCGAGATGTAAGGTGTCATGATCTGGTGTAATGGAAATAGATTCCATTGTGTTAGGGGCCCTTGTCATTATTTTATATTCATGGCAATTTGTTTATTTTATTTATGTGTTCCTTGTTAGTATAACTACCTCCAAATTTTATGTTTTTTTTGACTATTTCCCAAAGGATGTGATGGCCTTTTGTCAACATAATAGTCGATATGGATTTTCAGCTGACAACTCTATAATGGTTTAACCTTCTTTGAATGGGTACTAGTGTCCCTCTTTATGTTCTTTATTTGTGTCATGTGTTTCCTCTCTATATTTTAATGGTATATATTGAAAATTTAGTTTAACAAAAGTGGTGATAAGAAATATAATCTCAAAAATAAATGTGTGGTCTGACTGTATGTTTTTAAAAGGAATTTGACTTCATAAATTACTTTTCTAAAAAATATTTATGGTATTTAAGACAAGGTATTTATATATGTAACACTCAATGTGATTAATTTTTATATTGTTTGAAAAGTATTTTCTTGTGTTAGTATTTATTTTATAGGATGAAGAACTTAGAATGAGTTGATTTGGACATGTTTTACTGTATGTGGGTGATCACCTATAAATGTGATATTGTTTTCCCTATGTGTTATGCTTGAAATGGTTTACATATGTAGATTTTTGTATGATAATTAATTGGATTATTTTTTTTATGTTTGGGAGAAATATGTTTGTTAATTGTATCAATTTTGAAGGATAATCCTGATGGATGGGTCAGACCCCTAGAGGGTTGGGGATAGTCTATGGGACATGAGTATATACATGATTGTGGCAAAATATTTTGAAATATGTGAGTCTTGATGATGATATGGATATAAAATAGATGGTATTCATGAAGTTATGTTTTTAACCTATGTGTTTTATTGGATGATTATTGTGACCATGCTTCCAAAACATTGAGGGGTCAGGGTATTTCAGGATGTCCCCCCCAAGCATGTAGGGATGGGTTAGTCTAAATGACCATTGCCTCCCTAGTTTCACTAGGTATGAGATAGTGTGGAGGAATGTTTCCTCCCCAATACCTGTAAGGATGTGTCAGATTTTTTAGTGAAATCCCAAAAACATATAGTGAGGTGTTAGTGGGTATGATGACCACCATTGAACTCACTTGGATGGGTTTCTGTGCTTAATGACATCCCTAGACACTTTCAGGTTGTGTCATGTTGACATTATTGGTCTGACTGTTATAATAATGTTTAGAGAATAGATTTCACAATAAAAAAGTCAATTTATAAATACATAAAAAATAAATTTCAAAATTTATTTAAAATTCATAGTTAAATAAATCGTTATTAATATATAAATATTTCCTTAAAAATTGTTCTTATAATTTAAATAATGAATCAATTATAACATCTCTATAAACATAATTATCTTGTGAAATAGTTTTACGTGATTCAAAAACGACATATAGGACATAAATTAATGTCAAATATTAATGTAGTGTTTTTATACTAATGTTTTGAAAATATATTCATATTGTTTTTAAAAACAAATAAATGAAAAAATAAAAAAATAAAAAATAATATAAACAATGGGTTCAGTTAAAATTGAAGACCGAATCCCATCCACATTAGAATCACCCCTACAAAGCTATTTATTAATGAATAAATTGAACAAAAACATGTGTTTGGTTTCATAGAATAGCAAAGAAGGACATGTGTAGGCCAAAACAACATACATATATAATTTTTCATGTGTTAACTAATTTTAAATTAACAATAAATAGTTATATTCTCTTTAATATAGTATACAAGACACTTTTTCTGAATAAAACCATAATGCAACACATAGATCAAAAATATATAATAAAAAAAGATTGATGAATTGATAGAGAATGTGGTGATTTGATGAAACTCAATATTTTCATCATCAGTTGATCAGAATCCTTTCTATACGATAATGAAAACATAAAAATTGTTTTTTAAAGAGAAGTATGAAAAAAAAGTGTCATTAAAGAATTATATTCAATCTGTTCATCATATCACTTTTTTCATGGATCTCTTACATGAATCAATATAACATTTCTATTACATCCTCTATAGATTTGGATCATAAAGTGGTTTTTTATATAAAATATTCCTTCGAGAATATTAATTTTGTAATATGCATACTCATTAGTCAAAAAGTTTACTCACATTTTTTAAATTTTCCAAAATATAATCATTTTAGTACTGAATAAAATTATCCATTACTTACGCGAGACATGGTATCAACGCCATTACTTGAGAAAGGTTACTTTAGTTCATGGTTATTATGAACTGTCAGTTACCATGAATAATTCTCTCTTATAGTCTCTACATTTTGTTCATGTTGTAGGTACATAAATAGCATATACATCACTAAATATCATAGGTACATCACATCATGAGGTATATACTCTTCTTCTCATGATAACAACATTTTCAACTTATGGATACTTGAGTTATTATTTTAGTAACATAATTTTTCCTTGTTTTTTGTAAAAATATTCATGTGATCACTATAATTACACATGTGGTTATTAAAATACTTATAGAAATTTTTACTTGTGTCACATGGTTAATTGGTTTTTTCAAGTGGTAGTAAGTTTCCTTCATCTGATCAATTTGAGTTCAATGTAATGTATGGTCATTACATATGTGGTGAATTGTTCTTCTATCCATGGTTTGCAAAATAATGACATAATTACATCATGGTAGTTATTTTTTCAGGAAACAAATACCATCAAGAAACATTACCATCATGTCCAATAGGATATATTTATATAGTAGATATGCACAGTCACTTCTATGCATATTCTTTTTTTCACGATTTTATAGAATCTTTTAGAAAAATATAAATCATGAATTTAATTAAAAACATTATAAACAAGATTTGGGATCATTGAAATATAGATAATCTAGAATGGAAAATTATATTCAAATATTTTATTATCGCCAATCATTAAATATTAAATAATATTAATTACATTCATCAAAATCATATTTTAAATGTATTGAAACAATTATTTAAATTAATTCCTGTGTTACTCCACATTTTGGGATTATCAAAAAGTGATATTGTGATAACATATATTATGAAATAAAATATAAAAAAAATAAAGATTTATTAATAATAATTTTATATTTGAGTAACAATATATTCCATTTTGATTATCAAAGATTGAAATGAAATACAAGAATTTTACCAGTCAGTAATTCTAAATAGAATCTGAATTTTACATAACATGGATTTTTTTATAAAGAACTTCATCATATCCATTGAATGTTAAATTAGGGGTTTAATATATAGTCAATAGTGTATTAGAGGAAAGAATGTCACTAATGACTACAATTCCAGAAAGGGGAATAATTTTTCAGACTAATTTCCTTGGAGACAAGCTAAAATATTTGATGGTGGAGGTTGAAGTAGTTTGGGATGAGGTAATAGGTAGTGCAGTTGGAGAAATAATTATTGTATTGGTATTATACATGTATGGTTAAAAAGACTTGGTAAATTCATTTACTACCCGAATTCTATTCTATTTAGTTGGGAAGGATAATTATATATTTTCTATGAAGGAATCAAGAAAATGGTTTTTATTTTTCATATTTTCCAATGGTAAATTTAAATATTGAGTCAAAGTATGCATCCTAAAATTAGAATCCAAATATGTGAATATATATTTAATATAATACTTTGTGTTGATTCATCCATGTTGATATTTAATGTTCTTCTAGATATTTTCACTATCTTTCAAAATTGTTTTACATTATTTTTCCCAACTAGTAGTGTGATAGGAGAATGTTTTTTTAATCCATCCAATATAATCTCATTTTATTGGTGAAAATCATCATGAAAAAACTTTAAACATTCCCTAATAATTTCTATAATTATTCTTTTATCAACACATGGATGGATGGAAATATTATGTTGATTTATATGGAAATTTAAAATATCCAATCACAGAATTTAAATAATAATTGAAAGGATGTAATGTCATATTATAATGGAAATTATAAAAATCATGTAACCATTATTTGAAATCCTTAATCTCAATTATCATTAATTATATCATGAGATGAAATTTTTGATGATTATTTGAAATTAGAAATATCACTATATTAATGATATTATATTCTTAAATTGGCACTATAAAAATTATAAAACCAATAATTAAATCTTTCAACATCCCTAAAAGATATGATTTTAACTCTTTAAAATAATATTTGGAGTAATTGGGTGTAGATAGAGTAGAATGTGTTAAAGAAAATTGATATGGTTCCTAATCTAAATGCCTACCATCACCCACATTCTCATCAAATCCTGATCCCATAGACTGAACATCAAGTCTATCAATAGTATCAACAGGTTATTAAAATTTAGCTGCTTTATAATGAAAAAATACAACAAGAGATATTTAATTATTATCTATTTGTTCAACATTTTTTTTATATAGTTGGGAAAAAAATTAATTCATAGATGTGATCCATATAGGGTTCTTCATGAGTCACCTCAATTCCATTACGAGAATGTAATTCAATAATTATGGGGATTTATAGAAGCATTTGTGTATAAGGGATGGTTTTAAATCCATTTCCAAGTTTAATTCCCCATTCTGATCATTATATAGAAGTATTGTTGACCTAACACATTAACTCTTAGGGAATTATGCCACTGAGTAGGTGCAGATATAATATATCCTCAATGCGTAAAGGAAATCACTGAAGATCTACCTGAGAAATTTTCAACTTCATCATATTCTCTAACCTTATATGCTTAATGCTCAACCATATAACCTCAAACAATTACTTTTATGTCAACATGGTCATCAGACTAAAAATCGTCTTCATATGATTGTAAATGTTGAGGGGAGTCATGTTTTCAACAAGATATAACAAGATGGAATCTCCCATAGTCCTTATCATATTAATTTGTTTCATCATAATGATCCACCATATCTTTTTATTATTATTTTTGAACATACTCATCTTCCATATATTATATACAAACAACAACTTCATCATTAAAATATTGAATGTTTTCATCTTTTCCCAAACATAAATCCACTAGATCCATTGGTCTAACAATATTTCACATGGCTAAAGATCTTATATAACACCTCTTGGATCACAACCCATTTATTATTCCTATGGTTTCAATTAGCATTGATATGCCTAAAGTCATCTATGTTAGATACATACCATATAAGGGATTCATTTAATCCTCTACCTTAGGTATTAAATAAATATACACTAATAGAGATGAAATAAATTTTGGATATGGAATGATATTTAATTAGGAAGAGGGATTAAATAATCATTCATGTGCCCCATCACATACAATTATAATATTATCTAGATCCTATTTTTCATTTAGATCATAAAAATATCATTGTTCCTTAAAATATTTATCTCCCATTTTTTGGGATAGATCATATTCTTTATAATATTATCTAATTTCCTTTCGTTACCATTGGGATTAAAAAAAGTTGAAATTCTATGTGTTCCATTCCCAATGATCTCATCCTGGGCATATTGAAACAAAAAATATCCATGAAAAACAATTTAACGACATTGAATGTCCTTATACTATCCCATTTATGGCACATAAAAAATAATATTGATATGAAGAAAACCCAATATCTTATCAAATCATTATAGTGATAATTTTTCCGCCTTATATCTATAAATTAATTACATATACTCTTAAAATTTAATAGTCATCCTTAAATAGAATGTTTTGAGGTTTTTTCAGAACCATGAATTTCATTAGTATTTTTGAATTTCTTTTCACACTATTGAATTTTTTATAGAAGGAATTGATTTTAATCTTAGGTTATTTATGAAATGGTTTAGAAACCAACTGTTAGTTTCAAAAACATACTATGGTGCTCAAGAATCCATTGTCCTCTATTATTTAGTTACTAGTATTTTATTTTATTTGAGGTTCAGAATTAGAAACAAACTTCATCCATTGTATTGTATCTTTTTTATCTGGCTTATAATTGTTATAGATGTAAAGGTTGGGTTTATGAAAAGGGATTAGATAACAGGTGAATCATTAAAATGAATGAAATTGTTTTTTTAGAAAATGTTGGTTGTCAATTAAAAATCTATATAAAATTTTAAATAATATATTTCGAGGATATTTTAATAGTATACATTCAATAAAATATAGTAAAAATAAATTTACTAAATATTGTAAGTCAAAATATATATGGTAGTTATGTAAACCATGTGATAATGGTTGGTTAGAGATGCATGGTAGGAATACAAACTATAAAACTAATGGGTATAATGTAATTGTAGTGATCGTGTGAGTTATGTTCCATGGCAGTTTTATTGACTACATGACCAACTGGTCCTAGTATGTATATTGAACCTGTGAATAAGAAATCATGGTTACATAACAAACCATTTTAGTAAGACCTCATATAAAAAAATATTTCATAAAATAGGTTATGAAAATGTTTTATGATAAAAAATATTTATGAACCTGATAAGAAAACTCATAATCTAAAACTAATTTAAGGATTTAATAATAGTTAATCATTCATAACACTTCTATGATATAGCAATTTCTTGAAATATTAAATTTATTTTTATGTATATCATCAATATAATGTACATTATAAAAAACTCAAAGGTGTTATATCAAATTTTTAAATTTATATCTTAAAAACCGATGTCACATATCAAATGGTTTTCATAAAAAGTGATACATGATTCATAGTTATATTTATTTTACTTGAATTATCATAATATAAAGGGACATAAATATTTATATCAATATTCTGTGGTTGTTTTCATCATCCACATCATCTATGAAAAACAACTCCTCATAACTTTGAATTTAATTTTAGATGTGTACAAGGAAACATGGTTATTCTTATTTTTACACCCTGAAATTGTAGACATTATTAAATAGTGACATTTACGTGATTTGAAATTAATTTATTACTGAAAACCACTAAACTATTCATCAAGATAGGTAATTAAATTTTATTTTTAACTGTTGAATAAAACAATCATAAGTTGGTTATATTTTTGAGGTATTTGAAATTATTTTCATAGCACGTTAATGTGAATTTTTAAGAATTTATTGAAAATATGAAAAGATGAAAACACTATAAATAATATCATGATGTCTATATTTTATGAATTATAATTATAAATTCATAATTTAATAAAAAATATTATATTTTTTTCCTAGTTTCATCAAAATAACCTTTATATCCCATACTCAGTAGAGTATAATGACCTTTAGTACTATATTTACTAATTTTCCTATAAATTCATAGTTTATTAATTCGGATAAAAATAATTCCAATAATTATTTTAAAATTTTGAAATTCATCAAAAATTAAAATCACCAAAAAAAAATATTTCCATCCATTTTTCATTATTAATGAAAATTTAGAACATGAAGATATTTTCGATGATCCTATTAATAAGATCACCAATATAAATTTCTTTTATAAAAACATATTACGATTTTTTTGTAAATAAATTAGGTTCATATTTACCTTTTTAAAAGAATTTATAATTAAATAATGAGATGAACATATTATTCCATTCTTCATGTATAATAGTCCAGAACCCACACTCTTAGATCTGGTCCTAAAATCATAATCATTGCATTATTTTCTTTGATGTCCAAGAAGGTGAACAAATTTTTCCCAATCAAAACATATAACATGAAAATGAAATATTTGATCACATACATACCCATGAACCTTTTTGGTCGAGAGTTTTAGTGAATTAGGACTAACACATATAAACATTGATTTATAATCTAATAGTTCATAATTATGAACATCATATTTTTTACCTATATTTTCTTATTTCACATTAGGTCATCATCATCATCCATATGAAATCCCTTTATGAGATAAAATTTTCATGAAAATTCATTATAAACTGGGCTGAAAATATGATAAGGGTGATATAAAATGCTTGGTAAGGTTAAACATAAGAACTATCAATTGAATTTCATCAATGGTAATTATTTTTACATAATGTCATGATGACAGTTCATGAGTGAATAATTAAATTACTCCTGTACATCGATACCTGGATAATAAAATATGAAAACATTGAAAAGGAATGTCTCATAAGAATAAATCATCATGAGACATGTGTTTTCATATTTATCTTGAGAGTTATTATAACCCCATAACAAGAAATTAAAAACTATTTTGCTTAAATAGACCATCATATTTATAAAACAACTTCATAAAAAATATTGATATGAAATAACTATATGATAGAAATACTATAAAATAATCACCTACTCCATTGAAGTGACATCTGGGTGCACTAATAATATAAGCTATAATGTGAACAGCTAGAAATATCTAGTGAACCAAATCATATATTTTATAATAGGCTCACCCTAAATGACTTGGGCCCCCCATTGTATAAGTTGTAACGGGCTCACCTACGGCTATCTTGGCAACCCCATCATATAGGTTGTAACAGGATCACCAATTGTTATCTCTATTTCCCCATTATTGAATGAAATTCCATGTACCGAAAAATGAATAACAAATATAGAGATTTATATTCATTATAAAAAACATGGATATAATACTTATTCTTTCATAACCATATTAACATATAGATAAGAAACAGGTTTCATGACAAATAATTTGACTTATTATAAACCCATTGAAAAGAAATTGGTTCTATATAATTTATTCTTAATCATATATAACCCTTTACAAAACAAATTGGTTATATAATAGTATCCTTGAAACATTAATGGCTTTAAAAAATAAAAAAGTTTGAAAATAATATCTTTAATACATGATTAACCCATAAAAAATAAATGAATTATATAAGAATATCTTGGAAGAAATCACAATCAATCATTAAAATAAAGAGTTTGGTATTTTTAAGAAATATCCCCAATAATGGATTTGTAACAATATCGGTTTTTAAATTTGATAAGTGGAAATACCATTAATATATCATAACAATCATTCTTTAAGAAGATATACTTTTCATTTTTAAAATATTTTTTTAAAACATAAATGATTTTCAAAATCTTTTTCTTTAAAAATCATATTTCAAAACAATTTATTAATATAATATTAAGAAAAAAATTATTTATAAATAACCGTACAATCATTTGGATGAATCTTTCATGATATATTGGTCATGTCGGGGGGTAATTCTATAAACGTTGTAAAGAACATTCCTTCTTCCAAAGTAAAGAGTTTAGAAAATTTCCCTGACAGAAATGTGAGAAAAAGATTCATTTATAAATGTAACGACCCATGTTTTTTCGAAATTTTATCAAATAAATGATATATATTAATTTTATAACTCAATATGAAACATATATTTAATATTCCATTTCACGCAACACTGGGTTAAGATTGTGATACATATAACACATAGATTCTAAGAAATAACATCTTATCATCATAATAATTTAATCAATATAGTAATAATGAATTTGTAAAACATATTAAAATAAATATTAATAACTAATTTTTAAATACTTATTATAATATTATTATATAAATAAAAAATATTAATAATGTAATATATAATTATGGATAATGGCTAAATATGTCTTGAAAATTGTATTTTCTCATAAGAACTGAATTTTTATGTCTTTATTTTAAGGATAGTAAAATTAAATTATGAATTGATGAGATAATTTATTTTATAAAATAAAATTACATTTTGATTTTGGAAATAAATTTTTTTCATATTGTGGGTTTTTCAGGTTTTTTTTGAAATATTTCATTTTTTATGTATTGTACTAAATACAAAATTATTATTGAAATGTGACATATAATATAAGTTATTTATATAGATAAATTCTATTTAAATTTGACTTTACTATATAATTGGATCTATTATATTTCAATTAATCTAATTTAATTCATTGGAATCAATGTTACATTGATATTCGTAATAAAAAAAAGTTCATTCATTCGAAAATAATTACTTTAAAAACATTGTATCCTGTCACATCCAATAAATTATGTTTAAATTAATTTCTGTACAAGTTATGGATTGGGTAAGATCCCATATCTTCTTTTTAGGTATTTTTTTTCGGGTAGTTTTTTAGTGAAAGAAGATGTTTCTGGGAATTTATGGATTACACGCCAGGTAATTTTAAGTACACACCATGTACTCATTTCATGCACGTAGCCCTGTGTTTTCCATATAATGGATGAGCACAAAGACATGTGTGGTGACCTGGAGACTACCTAAAGTAGATGATGGAAAAGGCTAGTACACACTGTTTACTTTTAAAGAACACGCCTTGTACATTCTTTTTTTCATTAAACAGATCGAGGTCATGTCTAATTGACATAACCCTATTCTTCTTTGTATGTCTCATCCTGAATTGAATGTACTACAATGGATCTATTTTGATCCCCTGACTCGCTATCCATTCTTCAAATCTACTACCATCGATTGCATTGGAATCGGATCAGTGAGTTCTCCCTTCTTCTTGTACATTTTCTCCTTTTTTGTCTTCTCATGTGAGATATTCTCTGTTGAACATTTTTAACATTTCTTTTATATGTAAATGGTTATAGGGTGATTAGAGGAATGAGAATAATTTATATTGATCTTACTATGCTGAGGTTGGGGGTTTTTTCCTTTCTGTAGATAGACATTCAATTTTATGGGCAAAAGTGCCCAATACCCTAGTTGGGGGTATCATGTGTTTATGGTTTTAGCCCTGTGATTACCCACCATGCCTTGTTTGTTTGGATAGAGTTTAATATTTGTGAATAGGGTTATCTTTTCTAGGCTATGGATTTTTTCCCATGATTTCATGTTTTTGATTGTTGGTATAGCTTTGCTTGTTAGGTTGTTGCTTTTCTTTCCATGCCTAGTATTGGTAAGATGGAATGATTATTTATCTGAAATGATATAATATGTTGTAGATTGTTTATCCATGTATTTGTTGAGGTTTTCATTGGTTTCTATGAAATGTTTTTGACTTAATAACTTATACATGGCTGTGGGATCTTGGAATAGAAGACCTTATAGAGAATTGACGTTGAGGGCTTCTCTAGAGTGTCTGTTTTCTTTTATATTACAAGACCATGGGGGTATGGAAGTATGTTATCTCTCATAGTGTCTCTATTTTCCTCGATATAGCCTATAGGTGGAATTGGATGTTTAGTGTGTCCTAAGAGTGCCTATTAGTTACCGATATAAGACCATGGGGGCAATTAATGGTGAGTGCTTCCTTAGAGTGTCTTTGCTAAAGCAGAACCAGCAGGGTTAGACTGTGTGTAATTTCCAGTGGGATTCTTGTGTTTTTTTATTTGAACCAGAGGGGTTAGGATTTAAGTACATCCCAAAGGGTTACCTTTTTTTGTTTGGCTACTTACTCGATATATAAAAAAGAATTAAATAGAATTTGTAGGATGGTTACTATGTTTAGTTTCTTTTTTGCTGATTCATTTTTTTATATCCTACCTTATATTTTCAACAAATGTTAGGCATAGATCTTAGGGTGGTCGCCTACTGGGATTAGTCTCACACCATGTTTGGATCATGCATTTGGGAACAAATAAATTACATTGTTGCAGGTATAGATAAGGTCAAACTCCTTTCTACATCAGTTACTTTATTGTCGTGGAGCTGGGGAGCATGGGACCAAACAATGGATTGCGATGTTGTGGATTTGTTTACCTACATTTATTTTTTACATAGGTTTAGTGATATTTTCCATCACTGTGATTTTTTGGGATTCTTTCCTAGACATAAGTATCATGCATCATTTATATATGTGTGCTCTAGTTATTAAATCCAGACATCCACTGATTATTATTGTATGGTGTTATTACTACTTCTACTATTGAATTATGTTTTAATTTCTCTAAGTTACTATGGAAATGAAGTCATTGTTTTACCACTATCACGTCCAAAGCCATCAGTGCTAGTCGGTAGCCTCTGGAATTTGGGTAAATGTTCATGAGGCCATGTGACCAACCGGGTATGGGGCACCTCTAGGTGGATTCCAGAACCAGGATGTTACAAAGTGGTATCAGAGGGTTTATTTTCTTCTTAACATACTGTTTGGATCCTATAAATAGGGATAAGAAGGAATAGGTACATGGTAATATATTGTTCCCCGGAGTAGTTAACCCTTGTACAGGGAAAAGAAAATTTACTGCGGTTATTGAAATTTTCCTAATTGAGCAGTTTTACAGTTGATTTGATTTCACCATTGGGTGATTCACATATTTTGGGTTGTATTGTTGATATTATTGAGGTTCCATTTCTATTTCAACCTGATTAGATGAGGGAATTCCATATCATGCATCATATATGAAATTTCTAGATATCACATGTCATACATACTTTCCATGCCATTTTGGGTGCATTAGTGATTGCATGTTGTTGTGATAGATGTTGTGCTACATATGTGTTCTATTGTGATAGATTCCTTTACAGAATACCTAATTTTTGACAAGGTATTAAATATTGTAAGGTTCCGTTCTAATGGATGCCAAACATTGGTTTGTTAGGTGTTATGGGCCCTCATGGATTAGAAATTGGTGGATCATTGTATTGTTATTACTTGAGTTTGACTTGTATAAGATTCAGAGGTTTGATTCAAGGGTAGTATGGGCCCTCACAGATCAGAATTTGAAACTTTAATGTTCAATTTAGTTTTTTCTTACTTCATAAGTAGTTTTTGAGGATTACTATCTATAATAACCCATAATTCATGGCGTATAATAATAAATACAAGCCATGTGTCCTTCAATTCGGGAAGGAACTGTTTTACATACGTACGCGTTGTGTAATGTATGTACACACCATGTAGTCTCTAACCGTGTCACTAGCTATGTGGGCAGAGACAAGAGGTTGGGAAGATCTTGGTAGAACACGTCATTTGTCGGACGTACACACCATGTCATGTAGACCATGTGTCCACCCATTTGACTAATGACACGGATGGATAAAAACATAAGTTAAATATGTCATGTCATGCTTGAACATTTTGTGTAGTGTATCTCATGTACCTAGCCGTGTAACGAACAATGGATGGTGGTAACCTTCATACACACACCGTGTATAGGGTATACACACTGTGTATAGTCATCAGTGTGTTCACCTATGTTCATAACAACCCAGGTAGTTGAAATTCTTCTAGTACAAGATGTGTCCATATAGAACACATCGTATAGAGTGTTCCGTGTAACCGTTCATGGGATGAACAACACAGATTGGTGAATTTCGTCTAGTACACGTCTTGTTTAGAACTAACATGTTGTGTAGTCTAGTTCTAGGAGAACGATGTGTCTTAGACATGTATAAGAACTCTGGTAGGTAAAAGGGATTGAAATACACATCGTGTGTTAGGAAAACACTTCATGTGTTTGGGGTGTTACAGGACCTGGGTTGGAAAATGTACAAGCCCATATTAAGGCTTAAGGGAATACGCCGTGTGGGAATTATACATGCCATGTATCCATGTTTTGAAAAACCGGAATGCTTTCTTTCACTTGTTCCCTTCATTCACTTCTAACTTTTAGTCTCTGTTAATCTTGATCTAATGTGTGTTCTTTACCTTACAGAGTCATGACATCGAGACGTCTTTTAGTTGACCACAAATTATAGGGTAGTGACCAGACACAAGACATGGTTGATCCGAGACCACCAGCAGATCTTTCAGTTGTGCCAGTCTTGGCACCAGCCGCTATTCCAGACACAAGTGTTGAAGCATAGTGCTGAGAAGGCTTTATGTGGTTTATGCAGACTTTCTTAGGAGTACCACATTCTACCCCATATATGGCAGAGTTGACGTGGGTTTTATAGAAGAATAATCCTACCCCCTTCACAGGGGAATGAGGACCACGTGCTATAGATTCATAGTTAGAACCCATGCATTCTAACATTGAGAATTTGTAGATTCCTCCATAGAGGAGGGTGATGCTCAGGACATATAAGCTTCGGGATTTTGTAAAGAGATGGTGTGATGTGATCTGTTAGGCAGGATGCCAGTAAGTTATGGCATGGGATGAGTTCCAGAGTTCTTTATATGACTACTTCTACCTAGAGACTTTGAGAGTTGATCGATCCCAATATTTCATGAGTCTGGAGCAGGGTACTCTTTCTATTATGGAGAATTTTTCTCGCTTCACTAAGATGCAGTGCTTCATGACATTTATAGGAGGTGAGGTGTTCGTGCATAGTAGGGATTCTTGAGGATGGTCTCAGGCATGACATCTGATCCCAGGAGAACATCTTTAGTTTGACTTCCATCACTTCTATAGTCAACCACGCATTGATCATAGAGCTCAATCTAAGGGATTCTGGATTGGTGATCTAGGGTGGTTCGACATCCGGAGTTGGTATCCATCCTACTGATAGTAGGAAGCGCCACCAAGAGTCTACCCGTGGCGATTCTAAGAGGCAGGACAATTTTTCTAGTAGTCAGGTGGTGTGATAGGTGTGCGGGAAGTGCGGGAATATGAAGGAATATTGCTTGAGAAACCCATTAGAGTGCTGATCATGTGTAAAAATGGGTCATCTTCAGTGCTTCTGTCAGTTCTTCTCACCAGTAGCTGGTGACATGAGTTATTATATGACTTTGCATTTAGGAGCAGTGCCACCATTTTCTCACCAATCTGGGAACAAGAGTTCTTCTGCCCGATCAGGACTAGATGGAGGTTGCGGCCATGGAATCCAGTCACCAAAATTTCAGCGACAATATGGTGGATCAGCTCAGAGTGGTTGGGAAGAGTTGTAGGGTTGCAATGCCTGTCAAAATTTTTCATTGGAGAAAACCCAGTAAGAGTAGGATCCCTACCCCTCTATATTTTGAGGTATGATCCTAGTTTCCATAGTTTTAGCTTCTTTTTTTTCAATATTGGGCCTTCCAATAGCTTTATATTTGTTTCTATTTTTGAGATCCTTGGGCTCTGTATCTTGTCTTCTACGAATATCTTGATGCTAGACACACTGTTAGGGACAAGAACGGATAGTGTATGTCAGTACATGGAGTGGCCTCTAGAGGTTGGTGGGTTCCACTTCATATGAGACCTTTATTTCCTAGAGATGACATGATATGATGTTATTCTCAGTATGGACTGGTTAACTCCCTTCCGTGCTACTATTGATTTCTATCTTTATAGAGTGAGTTTCACATCATCATAGGGTGGATCGATTCTTCATAAGGGATAATGGGTTGTCCAAGTGAGTAGAGTGGGACCAGAGCATCATGGGTTGGGAGGAGTTACAGCTCAGTTTAGTAGTCTATATCTGGATGACTAGTGGACTTCACAGATAGATTTTTCTCTAGTGGTGGATCGTTTCAGGGATGTCTTTTAGAGGAATTTTCAGGTTTTCTTCTAGAGAGAGGGATGGAATTTTTAATTGAGCTCGTTCAAGGAGCGGCACCATTGTCCATTCCTCATTATAAGTTGGTTAAACAAGAGTTATAAGAGCTCAAGAAGTATTTGAGGAGTTGAAGTATAAGGGGTTAATCCGACCCATTACAAATCCGCGTGGATCGTATGTCCTATGTTTGAAGAAGGCGGAAGATAACCTAAGACATTGTTTGGATTATCAGATGATGAATCAGCTGATATTCAAGAACCAATATCCCTTATTGAGAATCGATGATCTCTTTTACCATCATTGAGGAGCCTATTGTTCTTGAAGATTGACTTGAGATCTGGTTATCATCAGTTGCATGTTAGACCATCAGATGCACCTCTTACAGCCTTTTGGAGTAGGTATGCTCCATAGGAGTAAGTCGTTATACTGGTTGGTCTCACGAACATGCATGTAGTTTTCATGGAACTGATAAACCGAGTGTTCCATCCATACTTGGATTATTTTGTGGTAGAATTCATGGACAATATCTTGGTGTACTCTCACACTCAACACGACCATGACACGTATTTTGATATCGTTTTGAGTACACTAAGAGAGCATCAGAGGGATGATAATCTCTCAAAATGCCACTTTTGGATGGACTTAATTCAGCTCTTGGGTCATGTTATCTATGAGAAATAAGTATCAGTAGACCTTGAGAAAATGAGAGCTGTAGTTACATGGGATAATTCGAAGAATTTCATTGAGGTACAATGTTTTCAAGGGAAATATGGTTACTAGAGGCATTTTATATGGGACTTATCATGCTTAGCAGGTCCACTGACATGCCATACTAAGAATGGTATGAAGTACTTGTGGTTATATTCTTGTGAGTCATAATTTCAAGAGCTGAAAGGGGGGTTTACTTTAACACTGATACTAGTTTTTCTAGAGTCGGGCAAGAACTATACTGTTTACTGTGATGCAACAGGTATCAGGCTGGGAGATGTGATTATGTAGGGAGAAGGAGTCGGTGCGTACGGATCCCGACAGTTGAGGGCCCATTAGAGGAACCACCTAATGCATGATCTCTAGTTGGCTGTAGTTGTTCATGCTTTACACTATTGGATACAATATCTTTTTGGAGGGAATATTGTGGTTTTCACTTACCAAAAATGTCTCAAGTATAAGTTCACTTCGCACGATCTATATTTGAGATATTGAAGGTGGGTTGATTACCTTCAGTCCTTGTACTATGAGATTTCCTACACTCCTGGGAAGGGAAACGCAGTGGTTGATGCGTTTTACAGGAGGAATCAGGTACAAGTAGTTCAGGTGGCCAAAAATGAGTAGAAGCTTATGGCCCAGTTCTCTGAAATTCATTTTGAGGAGCAAGACATACTGGGGGAAACATTTTTATCTGTTGTAGTTATTACCACTACTCATCTTGATCGAGTGCGAATGAGGCAGCTATCAGATTCAAAAGTCCAAGTCTTATGGGAGAGTGAGTTAGGAGAGGACCCTATTTCTAGGTGTATAGTAGGCATGGATGAGATCTTGTTTCTTTATGGGTGCATATGGGTGCCAAAAAAAATACATGAGGATCTTATTTCAGAGTTTCATTCTTCAATTTGGGCAGTTCATCCTGGTGTCACGACGATGTTTCATGGTCTACACCATCAGTATTGGTGTCCAGGTATGAAGAGAGATGTTTTTGGTTTTTTCATGAGATGTTCCACCTATGATTAGGTTAATGTAGATCATCAGCGACCAATATGTATTTTGAATCAGTTACCCATTCTCGAGTTCAAATGGAATGATGTCATGATGGATTTAATGATAGGTTTGTTGAAGTCACCTCAAGGGAATGATGCAGTTTGGGTTTTTATTGACAGACACATGAAGGTTTCTCACTTCTTTCTGATCAATTATACCATTAGTGTTGATTATCTAGGAAGGTTGTACATTTGAGAGATTTTACATTTACATGGAGTTACGAAATCCATTTTTTTAGACAGGGATGCTAGTTTTACATTGCGGGTCTGGCATGGACTTCAGAGGTGTTTGGGTACATAGGTACTTCTGAGTACAGCTAACCATCCCCAAATGGATGGCTAGTCCGATTGTATGATTCAGGTGCTTAAGGACATGCTTCGAGCATGAATCTTGGATTTTGGAGGTACTGGGAGTAACACATACCTATTGTATGGTTTTCCTACCATAAAAGTTTTCATACAACTATTCAGATGGCAGCTTATGAGGAATTGTATGGTAGGCCATGCCGATCACCCATATGTTGGATGGAGGTCGGTGGGACAACTATACTGGGATACCAGCTTTTCTTGGAGACCACAAAGCAGATAGAGTTGATTCAATAGATGATGGATATGGAACAATAATGACAGAAGTCTTTTTCTGATCGACAGAGACGACCTCTAGAGATCAAGGTCAGAGATCAGGTTTTCCTACGTATCACACCGACATTGCTACACAGACGGATTTTGAGATAGAGTATGCTTTCATTGAGTTACGTTGGACCATTTGAGGTGTTGGAGAGATTCGGGCTGGTTGCCTATCGGTTTTAGTTGCCTTAGAGGTATGGGGCTTTGGATGATGTCTTCTACGTTTCTCAGCATCGACATTACTTCTAAAAACCATATCTTGTTTTTCAACCCAATGAAGTTGAGTTAGAGATGGATACCTCATTCAAGGAGTATCATATCTGGATAGTTGACCCAGGTGAGAAGTTACTACGTGGTTGGTTTGTTCCTCTAGTATGAGTGCTATGGCGGCATTGGTGAGTAGAGGACAGACGTGGGAGAGGGAGGCTGATACACAATCGCAGTGGCCGGAGCTGTTCAACGATTCTTCTTCTACACAGCCTTTCTAGCAATATTCGGGGATGAATTTCTTTAAGGAGGGATGTTTTTAAAAACTAGGATCTTTTTTAGGTATGTTTTCTTTTCAGTTTGTTTTTTAGGGAAAAGAGATGTTTCTGGAAATTTCTAGAGTACACCGCATGTACTTATAATTACAGGCCGTGTACTCAGTTTCTGCACATAGCCATGTGATGGTTGTATAACGGCTGAGCACATAGCTATGTGTGGTGACCTGGGGACAGCCTAAGGAGGAGGTCAGAAAAGGAAAGTACACATCGTTTAATTTTAAATAACATGCTATTTACTTTCTTTTTTGTCATTAAACGGACAAGGGTAACATATAATCAACAAAACCCTATTCTTCTTTGTCTGTCTCGTCAAAGAGATACTGTACATCTGTGGATCTTCACTGATCCCCAACTCACCATCCAATCTATGAATCGACTGTCATTGTTTTTGTTGGAATCACATCAGTGAGTTCTCCCTTCTACTAGAACATCATCTCCTTTCTTCTCCTCTCTCGTGAGATATTCTCGATTGAATGCTTTTAACGTTATTGTAGATCTACAGAATTATAGGGTGATTCATGGGATGATATTTTAGTATATTCATCTCATGATTCCGAGGTAGGTGGTTTGTGCCTTCCCATATAAAGTCTTTGAAATTTTTGTTCAAAATTGTCCAATACCCTCGTTCAGTATATTGAGTGTTTATTCTTTTAGCATTGTTATTACCTTCTATGCCTTGTTTGTTTGGATAGAGGTTAATTGTAGTGAATAGAGTTAAATTTTCCATGCTAGGGATGATTTTCTATTGTTTTCTTGTTTTTGACCTTTTTTCTTTCTTTTCCTGTTAAACTATTTATTTTCATTCTATGCCATGTATTATTATGATGGAGTGATTATTTATCGAACATGATATGATATGATGTAGATTGTTTATCCATGTAGTTCATGAGGTTTACTTTGGCTTCCATTTATTATATGTGCATGACTGACTTATACAGGGATGTGGGAACTTCGTATAGTAAACTATATGGAGAAATGACATTAGGGGATTCTCCAGAGTGTCTGTTTACTTTTACATTGTGTGACCATATGGGGGATGGACTAATGTGATCCCTCATTATGTCTTTAGTTTACTCAATATGAGCCACAAGGGGAATTGGATGTTGAGTGATTCCTCAGATTGCCTACTAGTTACTGGAACGAGATCACATGGGGAATAGATGGTGAGTTCTTCCTTGGAGTGCCTTTTCTAAAGCTGAACCAGATGGGTTATAATCTGTGAACTTCCTAGAGGGTTGCTTGTATTTGTTTGGTTGATCCATAGGTGACAGGCTTTGAGTCATTCCTAGAGGGTTATATGATTTTGTTTAGCTACTTACTTGATATATGAAAATAAATGCAATTAAATTTATTAGATGCTTACAATGTGTAATTCCATATTTACTAATTAATTTAATTATAGCCTGCCATATATATACATGGACTATTAGGAATAGATATTTTGGTGGTTTCCTACTAGGATTAGTCTCAATTTCTATTTGGGTCATGCTTCTGGGCCCAAGCATATTACATTATTGCAGGTATAGATAAGAGAAATTTCCCTTTTACATTAGGTACATGATTACTATGGAGTTGGGTAGCGTGGGACCCAGCTAAGGCGTGTGATGTTGTGGAGTTGTTTACTTTCTTTTCTTTTTTACTTGGGTTTAGTATTGTATTCCAGCATTGTGTTTATTTGGCTACATAACTTGATATATGTATCATTCATTAGTTATTTATGGGTTCCTTAGTTATTACATCCAGTCTTCCGCTGATTACTATTGTATGGTGTTATTACTGTTTTGGATACTGATTTCTATTTTAATTTCACTGTGTCACTCTTATAATGAGGGAATAGATTCCCCACTATCACACCCAAGTCCCTCACTTCTAGTCGACAGCTTCGGGCATTCGAAGAAATGTGCTTGAGGCCAAGTGACCAACGAGGTACGGAGTGCCTCTGGGTGGCATTCGAAACATGGACGTTAAAAATTGAATTTTGAAAAATGTTTTCCATAGTTTAAATTTTTTTCTATTTCTTAATATTTCTATCTATATTTCTAACTAATATTATTTTTGTAAATAGTTAAAATTAATCACGATGATTATCAGAAAAATAATATTACCAAGGGACTAAATGATAATATTAATGAAAAATATTACCTAGGAACCTATCCAAACCAATTATTTTACCATAATTTTAACTTAAACCTTCTTGGATTGGGTTTTTTTATGTATTTTGATCTTCTTTACATACAATACTATGTATACATAACTTCTTTTCCAAAATTCCAATTGTGTCTTCTCACTCACCAATACAAAGAAACAAACAATCCTCCTCACTTTACAGATGAAAAAACCATTGGTTTTCAATTATCTACCCAAATAAATTCTCCACGTCCTTATTCTCAACCTAGAACATATTTTTTCATAAATCTAACCAATTATGTCCTTTTGTGAAAATGAAAAGGAGATACTGGAAGAAGAAGTAACCGTCATCAACAATCATTTTTATTTCATTTTTTACTCAAACAGATTTACATATTTTTATTTAATTAAATTATAATTTATTTTTTTGATAAATATACATAAATTTTATTATGTTATTGTTATGACCTAAAAAAACACACATCCATAAAACAATTTATAAAATTATCATCAATGTGTATTTGGACTACCGCCTTGTGAACCGATGTCATTATTTTTTCCATGATCACCTATCATGGTTGGGATTAATGATGTATGAAATGTTTATATATGATATATATGATATATAATAATTTATTATATTTCCTTAATTATATATCATATATTCCTTCATGATTTCCATTTTGTGGGAATACAATAACGTTTTTTAGGTTTATGGAGGACTACCGCCTCATGAAGAGATGTGATTCGGTCATATAATAGTTGGGATGTATTAAGGATAGTTTTAATAAATATACTATATATATGATTCATATGTATTATTATCTGATATTAAAAATTAATATAATTTTATTTCAATCTAACTAGCCAAAAAAATTAAAACAACGTCCATGCGTATGTATTACATATCGTCTTCCTGTGCTGTGTATTTCACATCCTATTTCTATATTTTATATATTATTATAAATAAATTTATAATGAACATATATTATATTAATATCATAGTTTCCATAATGGATATTATTAAATCAATATTAATGTCATATAACAAATAATTAATCAAAACAAAACATCTTTGAAAAACAATGGGGTTATTACCCAAAATTAATAATTAAAATTGAATTGTCAATAATCGTGTAACAAAGGTCATAAGAAAATCATAAATTTTTTAATATAATTGATTATTGTTCTATAATAAATTTATAAAAATATATAAATTTATTTTACATGGGAATTAAATGAGAACAACAGAAAACAATACATATGTTAATATATTCTTGTCTCACATTTATTTTCTGTGAGATGCAAGACATTTTCACCCCCTAATTTATAAATATCGTATGTATACTACCCATGAATATATATTATGATTATTATATTTGAGTTATTAGTATTTAAATTTCTATATGCATATATTTTTTCCATTTTGGTTTCTGTTAAAACAATACAAACATGTTAAGGGGTTTTTTCCCTAAATTTACATTCTTTGAGACGTATGTTATGTTATCCTCCTATAATATTTTATGAGGTATATTTTCATCCCATTTGAATTCTCATTTCCGGAATTTTTCATCCTCATGACTTTTTATTCTATTTTATGTTATTCCTCCATTGGGTAAATGATATGATGTAACCAATGTGGTAAGAGTTTATTTCTATTATCACATTGATTATTAGGATTGATTTTTATTATTCTTACATTAATGAAAAGATTATGATCCATCTCTCATGAATTCAAATAAAGATTCTTCTCCTATGATTATTCATGATATATTCAATTATTATTACCATTTCTCAATCTGAAAAAAAATTAATGTATTCATAATAAGTTTTTATTAAAATTCAATTGTATCTCTCTCTTCAATCAGAAAGTTGTTATCCATCAAAAAGAAGTTTTATAAAAATGTTTTCAATATTATTTATTACTATCATAAAATTTTCCATATAAAATTTTAATAAATTTTGAATACATATAATGATTTTTTAAATGGAATACCCATATGTTTATCCAGACCAATGAATATTTTTATTTTACAAAAAATGTGAACAAAACCTCACTTTTAACATGGACGTCACGAAAAGAAACCGAATATGTCACGAAAAATAATTTCTACAAAGATTACAAACTAAATATTAAATTTTATCTCAATAAATAATATTTTAAAATATTTTAGGTATTAAAAATTTTCAAAGCGATGAAGATATTTTCCAAGAGAAATTTTTTTAATTACCTTTCAATATAATTTTCCGTCTTTGATGAAATCCAATGCTGTTACCAATGAATTACTGGGGAAAATATCCAAGTGTATGATTGATATTATTTCTCAAAATGGGTAACATTTTGATGTATTGGATTTTTTGAATGTTTTTTTATCACATATTCATTATATTTTTATGAAATCCATTAATCATCTATGACTTATCTGATTATGAAAACTTCTTCTTTTCATAGTCTATATAAAGATGAATTGAAAATAAAAACTATCTTCATTCCACATGTTATGATATGAAAAAATATGTATGATACCAATTTAATTTCATGGGTTATGAAATGATTATTTTTTATGATATTTTGTAACACATAAATATGTTTATCATTATGTGGTGAGGGAAGCTATATCTCTATCCAATGAATTGCTAAATATTTATATATCTCCTAAGATATACATGGATGGAATGTGTGTTAATACCGTTACAGAAATACAGGGATTGAATGAGGAGTGACTATGGTGTAGTAATACAGGTTTGGAATGACGAGTAAATGTTTTATATTAAAGGACCTTTTCCATTAGGATGGCCTTATCGACGACCCCTGATAAATATATAAATGTATTTTTAAACTTATTTTTATAAAACAAAATTCATTCATTGTTGAAATTTTATTATGTCATGGATCAATTTTTTTCTCTCAGTATTTGTATCTTCTGCACTACTAATCCTTATTCAATGACTCTCAATTATGATATTTGAATTTAATGGTATTATATTCAAATGTCATGATTATATTTTTATACACTTATGCTCATGTTATTCTTATGTATCTCCATTGTTTACCCTTACTGATCATCAATGACCACACATTAATATGTTTCCTTTCCCCATTTTTTTAATGATATATATATATAGTGTGTATCTATGAATGGGGTTAGGTATGAATAACATAGTGACGAATTATATAGTTAAAATATTGACTATTGTTTACGTTTACACATTTCAAAAGACACTTACTTTTACGGTACTTGGGAATGTTTCTATATAATGTAATAACTATTCCAAAATAATGATGTAATATCTATGAATGTTAATTTATTTTAACTTTAGTTGGATTAATGAATAGGTTTAATTTTCCTCTCAAGAATATGATGAGAAAACTATAGTGAGATTATGAAGAAAACATCTAGGGATAATTATAATGTCGATTCAATGAAAAGGAAAATGTTCTAAATTTTTTGTAATGGATATATAATGTGTATTCCATGTCATATATCCAACTATATATACTACATTTTTATGTTCCTCTAGAACAGATATTCCTTGGGGTAATCACCATGGATACACCATTCTAATATAGATTCGATCGTGAATTGTTGCATGAAAATGAGCCATGCATCATAGCTAGATTGACACACCTTGGGGTTAATCATTAGGAATTCAATAAATCATTAAAAACCATACTGATGAATGTAAATATTAAATGATAATGAATGAACTGGGATAAAAATAAGGTATAATAGCTTAAATATGGTGTAATAATGTAGAAATAAAACAAGTTATTTTCACGATTATATGGTTACCACTATGATAATTAAAACTTAATTTATACTTTTTTGTATTCATTACATGGTTGAGACCCAAAGTAACCACATCAATGGTGAGTGACATAGATAATAAAATTATGTTCCTCTATATAATTGAAATTTTATCGTAGCAATAATGAAAAATATTGTTGTAATTATTACATGAAATTTTCAATATATAAATCGAGTCATATTTTAAAATGATAAAAGTTATGAAAATATTTTTATTGAGTAATTCATGAGAAACATCTAGCTTCTCATTGTGGTTTTTCTAATCAACTAGATTCTGAAAATTTTATCAGTACAACTAAAAAGTTATTTTTTCTTTCATTGTGAATTGAACCTGAACAATTAATTTTTATTGTATAAAACTCATAAGATGAATAAAATCAATGGAAGACTCTTATCATGAATACAAGGAATTGTGATGATGTTGAATCTATGGATGATGATGAGTTCAATAATTTAATTTTTCAATAAGTGCATTCCTCGTTCTTTTCATATGAAGATGGTGATGGTGTTCCATGTGTTAAATCAAAATTATAATCAATATATTGGTACCAATGATGAAAATTTTACAAGAATATTATGGTACATTTATGGAATTGTCATCCATCCTAAATTTAGGTTTGATAGATTACTTAGTGTCATGAAAAAAAATATATATCGTGTTAACCATAAGATACATTGAAAGTTATGAATAGATTTTTCATTATGATATCAAGGTTGAAATACATGTTTGAGTTAAATATCAATGTAATGGTTTTGATAATATATGTATGATAGAGTTAAAAAAACTCAACATAACATGGAGTGAAGATGATAATATTTTCTTTATGCTCCGAGTGTGGGAAAAAGCATTGAGCAATTTTTCATAATGGGGATACTGAATGTTTTTAGTGTGGCGGGGGGGGTAGGTAATTAGGAAAAGTAATTTCAAAAGTGAAGGGAATGTGTTAGATAACAATGTGAATAGAGACAAATCTACATAGAATTCACCTCGCCCACATTAGTGCTACAACTATAAAGAAAAATCAGAATTAATCTAAACAAATCCCAAACCTAAGGGTTAATGATGTTGATTGAAATCAACATCATCTTAAGATGAGGGATAAGGGGATATCTCTTGTGATCACTCTTTTTTATGAGGGTTGAAATAATAATGTTGTTAAAGGTATATTTTCTATCCACTGTATAAATGAAAATGTCTTATTTTAAACTATATCTACACAATATTTCATATAAAAATAATTTAATAATTGTACAATCAATCCACCCAAGTGGTAAGATATATAATTAGTAGTGCAAACCCCTCATGGCATGATGATCATATCTTAATTATATGATTCGTCTTTGGTAGATGTTCGTTGGAATGTGCTTCCTAGAAATATTTTCATTATTTATTTTATTGTATTTGATTTCTTCATTGGAATGGATTGGATTTATGTACACAAATAATACATCAATTATATAGTTATTTATGATTAATTTTATTAACCAATGTATCCTATAATAATATTTCAATGTTAAGACATTTATAAACATATGATGGAGGTTGCATTAACTATATTGGTCTTTATTCCAATTTAGAATTGTTTTTATCACAGTATGTTGGAGGAGAAACATGACATCCTTGATAATACCATTTTTAGGAAATTATATTATGTCATTTTGGATGAGTTTCCTAGTATTAAACCAAAATTTAATTTTAGGTTATCTATAAATCTCATACCAAATTCAACACGAATTTCAAAAACTCCATATATAATGGGCCTGATTTAGTTTCAATAATGGAATAATCTATCAGAACAAAAACATGAAAAGGGATTAATTATACATATTGAGACACCAGAGGGTGAATCTATTATTTTCTTTAAATAAAATATACATCAATGAATTTATTCATTAATTATCTTGAGTATAATAGTATCACGATCAAGAATAAGTATACTCTTCCCAATATTAATGACTTCTTTGATCAACTGTGTTAATCTCAACAATTTTACAATATTAACATTCATTGTAAAAAATAATAAATTTATTCTTAATAAAGAGGCTATAACCAAGACAGAATTCTATAAAATGTATATAAAATATAAATATATATTGATTCCTTTCAGTCTTACTAATTCCATAACGATAATTTTGGATTTAATGAGTAGAGTCTTGACTGATTATCTTGATCATGTTATTTAGTCTTTGTAGAAGGTATTTTTTTCTATTCATAGGGAAGTGAATAAAATGAAGATTATATTCTAATTGTAATAAATAATTTAAGTAAGTTTAAATTATTCAAAAAAATTAAAGAGTTTTAATTATGGATATAAAAGGTTTCATTATTTGTTCATATAATCTCAAGAGAGGGTATATCAATACAAGTATCAAAGTATGAGGCTATTTAATGTTTACCTAGAGTATCCAAGGTGACTAGGATATACTTTTTCCTATTTTTTCTATAAATTTTAAACAAATTAGAATTCATCATAAATTTCTTATCCATTTACCATATTGACATAGAAAATGGAAGACTCCCCCAAGAAGTATGAATGTGAGGAAAATATTAGTGAAATGATGTTAAGATTATTTAGTGCACTTGTGGTTATATTATCCTATTGTGGAGAAGGGTTTCTAATATATAATGATGCACCCAAGAATATATTGCTAGGTGATATTATGAATAATAACATGGTAATATCTTATTAATCACAACTACTGATGATTCATGGGAAAAGTACACAAATAATGATTTCAAATTAGCTTTAGAATTTTTTTAATTATAGATATAGAGGCCTTACCTTTGTATTTAAATGTTTTATATACATATTAATAATAAAAATTTGATTTATATTTTCACACATTAGTCATTGAACATGTTCCATAAAATAATGTGGCTGCTAATAAATTATTATGAAAACTGAACACATTACCACCCCAGGAATATGAACAAGCTGGTCGATGATTTTAGTCAAATTTAAAATGCTTTTTTGTCCATGATGTGGATTAAAAAGAAACCATAATTGTTGATTTGGGTTGGATGGATCTGGAAATAATTATGGAAGGTTAAAAATCAAATATTTATCATCATAATGCTCATCCTTCTATCCATGTGAATATAAAATAAGAATAAAATTAATATCTAGAGCTCGAAAAAAGGTTGGAAAATTTATTACATTTTACCTTGATCACGAAGGAATGATTAAGATCATGAACCATATTTCAATTCTATATGTATCATATCTAATGAAAGTGTTATTAGGGGATACTCAGAGTTCTTCATTCTTTATTCATATTATATGTAAGAATTTGTATAGGGATTTAAAATAATACACATTTTGATAAGTAATAAAGATTGATATTAAAGAGTTTTTATATTGATGATTGGTATGCCCGTAAGTTAAGGATAAATGATAAAATGTCTTACAGGATATTCTATCCATTACCCATACTAGAATAGAAATATGAGGATATATCCATAGACTCTTTCCCTAGAATCCCCAACATCACTAAATGGAATAATGATACATTGGTTTTTGTTTATTACCTTACCAAGTCACATAGTTCATCACTATTTTTGACAATTTCTCATGAGATCATCATTCTAGGTTATAAATTATGGAATTTACAGTGTTCAGTAGTGTACCACATTCAATTTAATTTTATCTAAATAAGAGTATTACATTATTGTTACATATATGTATTCAGTAATCTCTTGATACTGATTTGTGATTCAATACATCATATCATTCTCAAATAGACAGTCAGTTCAAATGAATATTTGGAAATGTATAGTGTATATTGATATTTTTTCATTATATTTCAATTGTGTTTGGGATAAACCCATTTCCATAGTTTTATTTTCTTTCAACAATATCCATCAATCAAGAATCCTGGTGGATCCTTATAAATCTCATTTGGGACAGAAATGTAGAGCTCCATCTTCTAGAATGATGATTGCAAAAGAAATCTATTTTGACCAAATATCACAGAATAAATAGAAGAAAATGTTAGTATAATTCATTATCACATCAAGTAATATTTTTTTGGAAGAAATGATATATTTATAACCACCATCATGGTCAATAATTTATATATTGTTGATATGGTATTTATATGAATTTCTCAATGGAGTAAGGTGATGAAATTTGGGAATAAAGGGAAGTAACACCTAGGTATATGGGTTCCTAAGAAAATTATAATCATATTAAGAGGGTATCCCATCACATGGTGATTCCACTATACATATGTCAAGTTGATTATTTTTTTCCAGGTATATGTAATGATAATTTGAATACAAGACCCTTCAACCATACTAAAATTAGAGTTCATATTATTTGTCCATGATCTTTCTTATATGGAATAAGCCTTAGAGATTATTGAACACATAAGGAAAGTTGTATGAAAAATTACCACTCACCTCGTCAATTTTTTTTGTAAAACCATTATTTTTAGGAATCCCTCTGGTACCATGTGGATAAGAGGAGGCATAAGAATTATCATCTTTTTTATTAGTGTGAATAATTTTGGGGGAAAATTATTTTAAAGGGGGTAGAATGTTAAACCATAATTTTATATGAATAGTTTTTTTTTAAAAAAAAATTCATTATTTTCATACCTTATATAAAATAGCAATGTTAAAAAAATATGAGAAATACATAGTTTAACTTTTGTTTCAAGAAACATTGAGTATTAATGAAACATCATTTTTATTATAATAATTTTAAATGGACTATTATAATCTAGAATTAATATTAGTAATCTAAATTGTAATAACAAATTTTTACGAATTACTTATAATATTTTAATATAATTAAATCATATTGATACTGAAAAATATAATTATTTGGTATTGTATTTAATTATTTTGAATATACTATTTTTTTGAAAGTACTAATTTTTATGTCTTTCTATATACAATAAAAAAAATATAAAATTTTACAAATTTAATTGGATAAAGAAAAATAAATTTTCTAATATGGAAGTTAAAAATTTTCTTAGTAATAGTTTCAGTAATTTTCTTATTGTATTTTATTTTTTAATTAATAATGAAATTTTTTTAATATAAATTAAAAATTGAATTTTCAAATAATTTATTTAGATAGATATCTTTTATTCTAAATTGGATTTAATGTATATAATTTTAATTTTAAATCTATTAATCTAATTTAGTAAATTGGATTCATTAACCACATGAAATTGTATATAAAAAACATTTCAGAATATTTATAATTTTTACATTATCAAACAATTACCTCATCATGTCAGTGATATAAATTTTATATATATGTCTGCCATTTAACTATATTGAATTAACCATTATGGATTAAAAATTTGGAGTACTCATTATTTATAAATACTAATAAGGGATACTTAAATTTGGACAAAATTTATAAGTGAACATAGTTAAAATTAATCATTACGATTATGAGAAATATGTGTTTATCAAGTTACTAAACGTTAAATTAAAGGAGAAAAAGACATACATACTTTTACAACACCCCTTTTATTGAAATATATCAATATTAACCCTTAATTTTAACATCCCAGGTAAATAAAAAATTATGACATTTTCATATTTATAAATATTAGTGATTTTGATATTAATTTTAATTTAAATGGGATTCTATGTTCGATGGTGTGCCCGATATACAACAATGAGTTTCTTCGAAATCTTACGTTGCACATTAATAATATAATATGATTATTTATAATGGTAGTTAACACCTGGCGGTTGTATTAGAGGATATGAATAGAACTAACTAAAATAAGATTATACATGTTTGTTAAATGTATTTACATTTATCTAATAATAGTTATGGGCTTAAAATTTGAATGAATAATTTTTTTTTCACAAATACTCTAATATTCTTTTAAAGGTCGACTTATAGCCTTTTGATGGAGAATCCTTTTTAAATATAGTTTTTTTCACTTTTATATGATTTATTTTACAAAATAATATTATTCTTTAGAATCATGATATCAAAATTTAATTTGATTGAAATTTTGGTATTTTTTTGATAAATATCATTTTTAATTGAATAGAGAGAAATAATGTATTTTAATTCAAAACCGCCTTTTCATATAATTTATTTATATGGTTAGATTATCTTTTTAAATGGGTTTGAAGTTTAATTAGAATATAGTTTTACCAGTTAATACAATTATCATCATTGGAAGTAATTTCACATTGAAATTGGACATAAAAAGTGTCAATCATTTGATGGTTATTTCTTAAAAACACGCTTTGTGTTTTAAAAGCTATAAATAATTTTAATTTAATTTTTTCCACTTATTTGTTTTGAATTGGGAAAAGGGATTCCATATTTGAAATCAAGAGGTCCTATTTGTATAAATAGGAAAATTTTAGTTTTTTACATTATGAATATTTATTTCAGTACATATTTTATTTACCATGGTTAAAAGGTATATCAGTTAAATAAAGGTAAAAAAAATAATATTATAATAATATTAAATTACCCTAATATGTGTTCTAATCCTATTTGTTGATAAATATCTGACCATGGGCATCCTTGGGTCTATTTAGGTACCCCATGGGTCCACATGGGATGATAATGTCATTTTATTTAAATTAACGTAAAGTAAAGGCAAAAATTACATAAAAAAATAACATTTAGTAAATCAAATTTTACATGGGGTTATATATGTTTTCTATTCAAATATAAATATTATATGTAAATATAAAAAGTTTTCCTACATCATTATATTTTTTAATACTTTTTTGAAATCAAATAAATTATATTATTTATGACATAATAAAGATGCAGTGTTTACCTCATTAATACATGATTTAAATAAATAATAATATAATGATTAAAATAATATCCATAACCTATAAAATTCTTATTATATGATTTTATTTCGACCATGAGTCATCTTTTAATTGAATTTAATTAGTTTTTGACCTTTATAAACTGATATTAATTAAATAATAAAATAACATTTTCACAGTTTCCTAAAGAGACTCTCCCCCCCCTTATAAAAGTCCCTAACATATAACCCATTCCTCACACATCTCAAGAATCTTGGATCATCCAACCCTTGCCCAAATATGATTTATGGATCACACTCTTCTACTTATAAGCCTTAACATAGGCAGACGACACATCAAGAAGTCCTTTTGGTTCAAACCAAAGGGAGTTACCCAAATTAAAGGTAATAGTTTCTCTTAAATTATATTCTTTTATTTTACTTCTCCAACCCCTAAACTATTTTTATTATTTTCTTTTATAATAACACCAGAATCCTCAATTTACTAGGTTTTTTATGAGAAGTATTCGAACTATACATACACACACCTCCATCTAATGGGTAAAGAATATAGTGTTTTTGTGGATAGAAATCTAACGCCTCATGAAATGATGATTGTTCAATTATCTCCTACAGCCTCTCACAGTGGACATTAAGATGTTACTATATTTATATATGATTCATATTATGTTTATGTTTTCATTATTCTTCTGTATTTTTCATTTATATCATACCATTGTGGTTTCCATTATAGGTTAATGTGATAATTTTATTTTAGGATGTGTGGACTATCGCCCCCTCAAAGTGATATGACTCGTTAATGTCATATGTAGGATATATAAAATATGTTGATAATGATATTATATATGATATTATACAGGAATTATAATATATCTATATATCATTATGTTTTGATTCCATTAAATATGAAATAGAAATGCGTGTAGAGTTCATGCATACATATGACTTAGAGTCTCCATGAACGGTGCATTTAATTTATTACCGCCAAATGTTATATACTATTATAAAAACATATATATAATGGTTATATAATATATAAATGATATGTAAATCATTAATATCATTCTGGAAAAAATGAAATTTTGACCACATGAAAAACTTGTGATTATAAGAATTTCATTTTTGACTCATTTACCAAATATCAACAAATTGACCATTATTAACTTAAATGATTACATAATATTTATAACATGGTAATAAGTAATATAAAAAGAATAATATACTTGAGAAAGGTTCTTAAAAAGAATAAATTAACATCAATTTATTATTTATGTGATTAAAGAATGAATAGGTCAATTCGGATACGAGGTAAGGGACTTTTTCCCAATCTTCTTTCATTGAGGCATATATTGTTTTATACATGAAATTCTTTTATACGTTGTATAAACACCATTGAATTTTCATTTCATTCAAAGGGAATATTTTTCACAAATTATTTTACGAAATGAAAATAATAATGTTTCTTTTTAATAGAAGTGGTGAGAACGACCTTTCCTCCGTGAAAAGTATTATTGGATCTTTGGCTTCCTTAACAAGCTGTAGTGTTTTCTTAAAGGAAAATAAATAATACATACGATTTTTAAGTATTTTGGTACTGAAAATTGGGTTGAGAAAGAATTTATTATTTCAATATCTTTAAATGATATATTTGTATTAATATGTGGAAATTTTATCTTTCCATTATGCTTGTTTTAAGTGTTATGGTTCATGGGAATTGTTTACGTATATGGGTGGTTCTATGATAAACCTAGGGAGGGTGAGCCTGAGATTGATCTCTAATAAATTGGGTTACATGAAGGAGGTAAACGTGAATTTTTCTCCTAATAGATTTATGGAATATACTATAATGGGTATTCCAATGTAACTCCCTATGTAGCTGTGATATCTATAATGTATGTATTATTTGGATTCCACAAGTTACCTTTATGATTTATGATTTCAATGTGTTATTCATAAATCTAATAATATCAAGAGGTATGTTAGAGATCTTATGTTATGTATGTATTGCTGATCTAATGTTTTCATTCTTTGTTTTATAACCCTTAGAGAGCTTTTCATGCTCATCCCATGTTTTGAAATGTTTTTCACAGAATCGTGTCAAGGATGAGATCAAGGGAAATTCATGCTGTCTAAAACATGGAACTGGACATGAGTCTTTTTTTCAACAGTTTTTATTTTCTTATAAAAATGGACACTGAGTTGAAGTGTCTAAACGGTAATTTTTGAGATGTAATATAATAGTTATGGTCTAACTCTCTAAAACTCTAAACCTGAAAATATCCTTAATATGAATTATTTATTTAATTCTAGATTATTTATTTTTTTATGGTAGGGTCCTTATAATTGGAATCAGAGTTCAGTTTAGATAACCTAAGATGTTCAGATACTGTTAAATTACTGTCCATAAATTAATTTATGGTAAGATTTAAGTGGTATAGAATTTATATATTACCATGTGTCATCACCTAAAATATTTCTATGTTCAGAATGGTTTTCGGTAGAAAAAAATGGGCTGCTGTGATGGGACGACATCAGGAGGAAGAAAACCTTCAAAATCAGCAACCTGAGTTGGTTGGAATCAGAAATGAACAATTTCTTATAGTGATGGCACAATTGAATCAGGATAGAAATGGTGGTGGTATCCGTTCACGAGATCAGCCAGATCAACCATAGAAGAACATTTCAGTAGTGGACCATTTCATGAGGAATCATCCCCTATCTTTCTGTGGATCATATGACCCTGTGCTTTCAGAAGATTCAATGAAAGCACTGGAGATAATTTTTGATGTTATGGGGTTTTCAAAACATAAAAAGGATTGCCTTACTGTTTACCATTATGAATATAAAGCCAATCAATGGTGGTCAATGGTGATAAATATCAGGGATAATGGGGATATTGATGATCGTGATTGAGATAAATTCAAAGGTATGTTTCTCGAAAAATATTTCCCAATGATTTTTCATCTTATGATGAAAAATCAATTCTTATAATTGAGGTAGGAGGATGACTCAGTGGCTGCTTATGAAGAAAAATTAACTCGACTGGAAAGGTAAGCTCCAAATTTCATAATAGATATTGATAGTAAAATAAACCCTTTTACTCAATATTAAATCCAAATTATTGAACGGATTTAGCTTCACATGAGTTAAAATGTTATGAAAACCCTGTTCGATGTATGGAGAAGGTGGAAATGGAGTTTGTCGATGACCATGTTTTCAATGAAAAACAACAAAATAAGTGGTCGAGGTGGCAGGAGAAAGGGATGAACTCTTCAGAAAAGTATGATGGTAATAATATTATGTTTTTAGTTTGGGAAAATTGTTGAAAAAATCATGTTGGGGAAAGTCTTTTAAATTCTAGTAACTTCTACTGATGTGGTAAAATGGTACATAAATACCGTAATTTCACTAAAAAGAATTAGGGTAATGGTAATATAAAATTTGATTTACATTAAGTAAAATGATTTATGTGCAATGAAATGTGTCATTATGAAAATGAGTATCCAACGTAGAACTCAACTGAGGGATATCAGCCAACATACAAGCAGAAAGGGGTGGTAAAATTTTTTTCAACTACTTCAACAGATGTTGGGCTATAAAATGAAGTAGAATCAGGTACACTATTTGTTTGTCTAGATTATTCCAATGTGTTGTTTCATTCGGTGTCTACAAATTCATTAATTTCAGAATTTTTTTTAGTAAATTGGGAATTCCATATCAAGATATGAATCTTGAACATATGGTAAAAACACATAGAGATAATATTGTGAAAAAAAATTATATGAACCTTTCAATCCTTGTCTGCGGAAAGAATCTACCTACAAAAATTATTGTTTTAATTCTAGTAGAGTTTGATGTTATTTTGGTTATGGATTGGATTTTTGTTTATCATGCTAAGATTTACTGCAGAGCTAATGTGGTTTATTTAAAAATGATTTTCATTTTGTGTACAAGAATGAAACCTTACTTTCTATAGAATATACGGAAGCTGAGAAACTTGGAAATGAAGGAAATGAATGTTACCTTGCACATATTGTTGAAAAAAATGGAACTATTCAGTTTAATGATGTTCCGGTAGTAAATAAGTTCCTAGATGTTTTTTCAGATGAGGTTCCTGGTATCATACCGGATCAGGATTTTTAATTTATTGTTGACATGCTTCCTGATGCTATGAAAATTTCAAAGCACCCTTATTTAATGGCTAAAATTAAACTTTTAGAGTTAAAGAAACAACTACATGAGTTATTAGATAAAAGTTTTATTTCACCTATCACATAACCATGGGGTGCCCCTATCTTATTTGTTAAAAACAATGATGGTTCAATGAGACTTTGCATTGATTATAGAGCATTGAATAACATCGCTATTATTAAGAAGTTTTATTTGCCTCATATCAATGATTTGTTAGATTTGATTTGGGGAGATCATTATTTTTCAATGATTGACTTGTGGTCGGGGTACGATCAGTTGAAAGTAAAGGAATCAGACACTCTAAAGGCATCGTTTTGTACTAGATATGGCCATTATGAATTTTTTATTATGCCTTATGGATTAACCAATGAACATATTTTATTGATGGATCTTTTGAATTGAATTGTCCTTGAGTTCATTGATATGTTTCTAGTCGTGTTAATTGAGGATATATTGGTTTATTGAAAAAGTAACGAGGAACAAGAATGTCATTTAAGGGTTGTCTTGCTAACCATAGAAGAAGAGAAATTTTTTGGGAAATTCAGTAACTGTGAGTTTTGGTTACATCAAATTTCTTTCAGTGGTCAAATTGTTTCAAAAAATGGAATAACTATTGATCCTACTAAAACAAATGTAGTTGATGAATGTCCAAAAAACACAAATATAACTGAGATATGTAATTTTATTGGTTTATTAGGTTATTAAAAGAGGATTGTTGAGAATTTTTCCTGGTTATCAAGTTAAATAACTAAGTTAACTCGAAAAGCTATTATGTTCATTTGGAAAAAATAATTTGATGATTATTTTTAGGAATTGAAATGAAGATTATTGAATGATGCTATTTTGGAACTTCCTTCTAGAAATGACGAGTTTCTTATCTACAATGATGATTCGTTGAAAGGACATGGTTGTGTCCTTATACAAAATCATAAGGTAATTGCTTATGCTACATGATAGTTGAAACCACATGTGTTAAATTAACCTACACATGATTTTAAATTAGCAGCTATTGTTTTTGAATAAAAAATTTCGAGGCATTATCTGTATAGAGTAAAATGTGAAATATATACTGACAACAAAAGTTTTAAGTATATATATTCACTCAGGAAGAAATAAACCTGATACATAAGAGATGGTTCGAATTAATCAAGGATTATGATTTCACAATACATTGTCATCCAGGGAAGGCAAATAAAATGGCTGATGTTTTGAGTCGAAAATGTAATGGTAAATTAACCATGCTATGTTTTGGAAAAAGATTCATTGGTTTTTTATTTTAATAACATTGGAATAGATGTTTTTGTTGTAGGAAATTCTTATGTTTTGTTTGAGGTGTCAATGAAATCATCTCTATCAGACAGAATAATGGAAGCACTGAAAGAATACAGTGAGTTGCAGAAAATGGTAGAGTTGGTTTCGAAAGGTATGTTTCCTGAATTTAACATTGGTAATGATTGTGTTTTGATGTATGGAAAGATATTATGTTTTACCTGTGATTCACACTTGAAGAATGAGTTATTATGTGAAGCTCTTAGTTCCCTGTTTTCATTTCATCTTCTTAGTACAATGATATACAGAGATCTTCGAGAGTATTACTGAAGGGATGGAATAAAATGATTTATTTCTGATTTTACTATGAAATGTTTGACATTTCAGCAGGTTAAGGGAGAGTGACAGTTACCAAAAGGGATGCTTCAGCCTTTACTGGTGCCTGAGTGGAAATGGGAAAATATATCCATGGAATTCATTGTGGGATTACCAAAGACATCTCGAGTTAATGATACAATCTTCTTTATTGTTGATTGATTGATGAAATTTTCTCATTTATTTCCTATTCGAGATACATTGACTCGAGATAAAATTTATCGGTTCTATGTTAAAGAGATATTAAGGTTTCATGGTGTTCCCCTCTCCATTTTATCTGATCATGATCTCAGGTTTACTTCTAACTTTTGGAAAGGCCTTCTGAAGTCGTTTGTTACTGAATTAAATATTCGTATAACTTTTCATTCTCAATTAGATGGGTAGTCCAAATGAACAATTTAGTACATGGGGGATATGTTACGTGATTGTTCACTAGATTACTAGGTATGTTAGGACAAACATATTTCTTTTTTTGAATCTTTTTATAATTATAGTTTTCATTCTAGTATACAGATGGCTCCATTTAAGGCATTATATGGAAATTTTTGTCAAACTCCATCTTTTGTGGATGATGTAGGTGAAAGGAAGATATATGAAACATAATTGGTAGAAGAGATGGAAGAAATGGTTTAGTTGATTCAGAAGCACATGAGAACAGCTCAAAGCAGGCATAAAAGTAGTGCGGATAATCGAAGGAAGGATCTCTATTTTGAGTTAAGTGATCATGTCTTTCTCAAAGATTCTCCATGTGAAAGAGTGATGTGTTTTGTTAAGATGGGAAAGTTGAGTCCTATTCATTGGACCTTATGATATCTTGGAAAAAAATGGATCATTTGTGTAAAAAGTAGAATTACCTCCATGTTTATCCCTGGTACATAATGTTTTTCATGCTTGAATGTTGACAAAGTAATTCCAGATCCATATATTGTTTTAAGTCAAAAGGTACTTTTGTTGGAAGAGTATCCCACTTACGAGGAATAAAAACTCCAAATTCTTGACTGAAGAGAGCATGTATTGCTGAATAAGGTAATTAATATGGTAATGGTTTTGTTAAAAAACCATATGAATGAAGAGGCAATGTGGGAATCTGAAAATTCTATAAGGGATAAATACACCCATTTATTTGATAAGTGAATAAAATTGTGAGGAAACGATTTCTAAATGGGGGGAAGTATGTAACATCCCAGGAAAATAATGTAATATAAAATTTTCATTTTTATTAATATTTCTGAATTATGTATAAATTTTAATTTAAATGACATTATATGTTTGATGGTGTGCCAGATAGGCAACACTGAGTTTCTTTGAAATCTTACGTTGGACACTTATAATATATTATTATTATTTTAAATGGAAGATAACACCTCGCTATTGTATTGGAGGGAAATAATGAAATGAATTAAAATATGATTATAAATGTTTTTTAAATATTTTTACATTTATCATACAAATTTCAGAGGATTAAAATGTGAAGGAATGAAATTTTAAGCACAAATACTATAATATTCTTTAAAAGGTTGATTTACCGCCTTTTGATGGTGAATACATTTTAAATATATTTTTTGTAACTTTTATATGTTAAATTTGAAAACAATATTATTATTTATAATTAGGACATAAAAATATAATTTGGATGAAATTTTTGTTTTTTCTGATAAAGTTCATTTTTTAATGAATAGTGAAAAATAATGCATTTTAAATCAAAAATGCCTTTTAATATAATTAATTTATATGGTTAGATTAACTTTTTAATTTTTTTTTTAAATATGAATTATAATTTATTATTACCATTTAATCCAATTTTGGTCATTGGAAAAAATTTCACATTGAAATTTGACATAAACAAGCGTCAATATTTGGAAAGTTATTTCATAAAAACACAATTTTTTGTTTTTAGAGTGGGTATTAATTTTTAGATAATTTCTTATACTTCTGTGTTTTTAATTAGGAAAGATGAATTCCATAATTTAAATCAAGAGGTTAAAATTGTGTAAATATGTAATTTTTATTTTTAGACATTTTGAATATTTATTTCATTAAATATTTTATTTACCATGGTAAAAAGGTAAATCTGGTAATTAAGGGTAAAAAAATAATATAATAATAATATTAAATCCCTCTAACTTATTTCCTAATCATATTGGTTGATATAGATCCGACCATGGGGATCCTTGGGTGGATTTTGGGACCCCATGGACCACTTGGGAGTGATAATGACACTTTATTTTAATTATTTTAAGGTAAAGGCAGAAATGATATAAACAAATAATGTTTATTAAATAAATGATTACATGGAGCTATTTAAGTTATATTTGGGACTATAAATATTTTATTGAAAGATAAAAACATTTCATATATCATGATATTTTTTTATAATTTTTAGGCATAATATAAATTATATTATTTATGACACAATAACGATGCATCGTTTACCTCATTAATAAATGATTTAAATAAATAAGATTATAATGATTAAAATAATATCCAAAACCTATTCAATTTTAACTGGGTGATTTTATTTCGACCATTAGTTAAATTATCTTTTAGTTTAATTTGTTTTGGACATTTTGAAATAGAAAATGATTATATAATAAAATAATATTTTCACACTTTCCTACAGAGCCCCTCCCCCCCCCCCTTATAAAAATCCCGCACCTCTAACACATTCCCCACATATCTAATTCCATTTTAATCATCCATAACCTACCCAAATCATCTTTCAAGATACCTCTCATCCACCTAGAATCTTTAACATAGGTAGAAGGAACTTCAAGAAGTCCTCTCGATTGAAACCAAATGGAGTAGCCCGAATTAAATGTTCCAATTTATCTTAATTTATATTCTTTTATTTTAACTTCTCCAACCTATAAAATCATTTTATTATTTTATTTTATAACAAAACCAGTATCCTAAATATACTAAGTTTTTTTATAAGAATGATTCAGAACTACAATTACACACACCTCCATCTAATGGGTAAAGAACATACTGATTCTGTGGATGGCAAACAAACATCTCACGAAATGATGATTGTTAAATTATCTTCTACCCCTCACATGGTGGCCATTAAGATGGAACTATGTTTATATATGATAATTATTATGTTTATATTTTTTTATTATTTTTTATTTTTTATTTATAGAATACCTTTATGGTTTCTGTTATGGGTAAATGCGATAATTTCATTTTAGGATGTGCAGACTATCTCCCCCTCAAAGTTATATGAATCATTAATTACATATGAAGAAATATAAAGGATGAAGTTAAATATATTATATATTATATTATACCGGAATTATAATATACCAATGTATCATTATGTTTTCATTCCATTAAATATTAAATAGAAATGAAATTAGTGTTCATGCGTATGTACGACATACCGTCTCCATGAACGGTGTGTTTCATTTTGTACCTCCATATGTTACGTACTATTATAAAAACATGTTTATACTGGATATATAAGATATATATGATATCTAAATAATTAATATCATTCTGGATATAATTTACTTTTTACCACATGAACAACTTGTAATTATAAAATGTTCATTTTTGAATCAAGTTCCCAATAGCAACAAAATGACTATTATTAACTTAAATGATTAAATAATGTTTATTACATTTTAATAAGTAATATTAAAGGAATAATAAAATAAAAACATGTTCTTAAGAAAGTATAAATTAACTTTAGTTTATTATTCATGAGATTAAAGAACTAACTGGTCATTTCAGACACAAGGTATGGGACTTCGTCCGAATCACCATTCATTGAGGCATATATTGTGTTATACACTACTTTCTTTTATAAGTTTAAGAAACACCTTTTATTTTTCATTTCATTTAAAGGGAATATTTTTCTACAAAGAATTTTACTAAACGTCATAAAAAATGTATCTTTTTTACATAAGCGGTGAAAACAACCTTTCCACCACTGTTAGTATTATATGATCTTTTTCTTCCTTAACAAGTTGTAGTGTTTTTTAAAGGAAAATAAATACTATATACCCTTTTTATGTATTTTGTTTATTGAAAATGTTTATTTTAAAGAATTAAATATTTCAAAATATTGAAATGATATATTGTGATTGAAATGTGGTAATTTTATCTTTTTATTATTCTTGTTTTATGTGTTATAGTTCTTGGGAATTGATTACGTATATGGGTGGCTCCATGATAATCCTAGGGTGGGTGTGCTCAATACATCTCTCCAATGCATTGGGTAATCTGACGGAGGTAAACGTTAATGTTTCTTCTAATAGATTTGGGAAATATTCTATGATAGGTATTCTGACGAAACACCCCATGTAGTTGTGATAGCTACAATGTAAGTATGATATGGATGCTGCAAGTTACCTTTATGAGTTTTTATTTCAATGTGTTATTCATAAATATTATGTTTTCATGAGGTATTTTGAAGAGATTATGTTATGTATTTATTGATGATCTAATGTTTTCACCCGTTGTTTTATAACCCTTACTGTGCATTTTATGGTCATCCCATATTTTGAAATGTGTTTCATAGGACTTAGAGATGATTAGTGTCAAGGATGGGATCAAGGGAAAGTCATGCTATCTTAAACATCGAACTGTACTTGACTTTTTTCGAATAGTTTTTATTTTATGAAAAAATTAAAACTGAGTAGAAGTGTCTGCATTATAATTTATAATATTTAATATAATATTTATGGCATAACCCTCTAAAACACTAAACCTGAAATGATCCTCAATGTGAATTATTCATTTAATTCAATATTATGTTATGTTTTAAGGATGGGTACTTATATAAATATTTCATCATTATTCCATTTTAGTGCATTTTGAATGAGAAAATGTAACATCCCAATAATGTAATGAATAATAGATATTCTTATCTATGTCTATTTATGAATTATATAGTGTTTTAGTGGCTTAAAATGAGAATAAATCCAATCTTAAGTATAGAATTCTGTAATATTTTTAAAAGATTGTTTTACTGCCTTTTGATGGAGAAACATTTTTAAATCTATCTTTTGACAATTTTATAAGCTCTATTTTTTAAAATAAACTTATTTTTTATGATTCTGTCATTTAAATTTACCTTGGATATTTTGTTTTGTATTTTTCTGACAATGTTCATTTTTTTAATGAATAGTGAAAAATACAGCATTTTACATCAAAACTTCTTTTTCATATAATTTAATTATATATATAAATTATCTTTTTAATTTGTTTTAAAGTGTAATTAGAATATATTTTTACCATTTAATCCAATGGTGGTCATTGGGATTAATTTCATGATGAAATTGGACATAAATAATTGTAAAACTTTTGATAGAAATTGATTCAAAAAACCCGGTATTTGTGTTGACAACGAGAATCATTTTTAAATTAATTTTTTTAATTTCTGTGTATATAATTTGGTAAAATGGATTACATATTTGGAATCATGATGTCCAAATTATGTTATTAATACTCGTTTGTTTTTGGACATTATGAATAATAACGATGGTAATTATCTTTAATTATCTTGATTAATTAGTAATCGGGTAGATAAGGATAACAAAATAATATCATAATAATAACAAATGACCCCAAAATGTGTCCCAATTCTACTAGTTTTGTCTTGGCCGACCATTGGATTCCTCGTTCCAAACTTAGGGACCCCATTGAATCACTTTTGGGTGAAGGTGACACTTTATCATTTTATTTTTAACGAAAGGAGAATATCACTAGAGAATGTATCACCCGTGTATTTTTTTTTAATTTTTTATGACTAAAAATCATTTGGACTATAAATAGTCACTGAAAATATAAAATTTTTTCCAACATCATAGTATTTTTTATAATTTTTATTCATTAAATAAATTATATTATTTATGACATAATGATGATGCATCGATTTCCCCATTAATGAACGATTTAAATTAAATGAAATGATAATATAAAATCTAAGACTTACAATTGTCAAAGACCTATTGGATGAGTATATTTCTAACCCTTATCACCTTATCCTCAAAATATATCAATGGGTCCTTTAAAATCTGAAACTCATTTTAATATAAAGTAACATTTTATAACATTCTAAGAGTGCCCCTCCACTCCTCTTATAAAATGCCCCACCTCTACCTCCATACCCACACTTCTAAATCCATTGCCTCAGCAAAGATCTACCCATTTTATCTATCCACATCTCTCTATTCATCCTAGAAGCCTTCCCTTAGGCAGAATTCTCTTCAAGAAACCCTTTTTGTACAAACGAAGAGGAGTTACCCGATTTAAAGGTAATGTCTTGTCTAATGTTCTTTTGTTTTATTTTGCTTCTCCAACCCCCTAAACTCATTTTATTCATTTATTTTGTAACAACACCAGTATATTCAATATACTAGGATTTTTTTATAATAATTATTCAAGCTACACTTACACACACTTATATCTAATGGTTAAAGAGAATACTGTTTGCGTGGATGTCGAATTTCTGCCTCACGAAACGATGATTGTTCAATATTCTTATAACCACTTAAAAAGAGTCCATTAATATGTCAATATATTTTTATATGATATATAATATGTTTATGTTTTCCTTAAGATTCTGTATTTTTACATTTATGTCATACCTTTATGTTTTCCATTATGGGTAAACATGATATCATCATTTTAGGAAGTGCGGACTACCGCCCCCTCAAAGTGATTTGATTCGTTAATGAAATATGTGGGACGTATAAAGGATGGAGTTAATGATATTATATATGATATTATACTGGAATTATAATATAACTTTATATCATTATGATTCCATTCAATAAAATACGAAATAGAAATGAAAGTAGCGTTCATGCGTACGTACGGCTTACCGTTTCCATGAATGGTGCATTTCATTTCTTACCTCTAAATGTTATGTAATATTTTAAATGAATGTATATACTAGATATATATGATATATATGATATCTAAATCATGAATATAATTCGGGATATAATGGATATTTTACCACATGAACAACTTGTAATTATAAAGAGTTTATTTTTGACTCAAGTACCAATGATCGACAAAACGACCATTATTAACTTAAATAATTACATAGTGTTCATAACATGGTAATAAGTGATATAAAAGAAATAATGAACTTGAAAAAGGTTCCAAAGAAAGTAGAAATTAACTCTAGTTTATTATTCAGGACATTAATGAACGATCGAGTCAAGTCGGACCTGAGGTAAGGGGATTCGTCTCAATCTCCTTTAATTGAGGCATATTTTGTTTTATACACAAAATTTTTTTATACGGTGTATAAACCCGTTTTACGTTTACGTCTATTCAAAAGTAATCTTTTTTTGTATGAAGTGTCTTACTAAATGACAAAAGGAATGTTTTTTTTGTCATACGTATGCGGCTACAATGACTTCTTCGCCACCGTGACCATTATTTGAGATTCAGCTTCTTCTACAAGCCATAACTTTTTTTTAAATGAAAAAATAAATACCATGTTTTAATTTTTTTTATTTTGGTACTGAGATTGATTTTCATAGTGTTTTTATTATATCAGTTTGTTGTATTGATATCTTGTGATTGAAATGTGGAAATTTTATGTTTCCTTTATGCATGTTTTATGTGATACGATTATGTTACGGATCTTGGGAATTGTTATGAGGACAGGTGGTTCATTGATAAACTAAGGGCGGGTGAGCCCGATATATCTCCCCAATGTATTGGGTAATGTGAAGGGGTTAAATTTTAACGTTTATCTGAAGATATTTAGGGAATATACTGTGATGGGTATTCCAAACGTAACCATGATGGTTACTCCCTATGTAAAAATGTTATGAATGCCGCAAGTTACCTTTATGTCTTATGATTTCTATGAGTTATTCATAAATATTATGATTTCATGAGGTATGTCAATGTGCTTCTGTTTTATGAGTAATGTGTTATTACATTTATTCTTATGTATACATATACTAATGTTTCCTTTCTGTATTTTTATATTCCTTAATGATCTTTTTATGCTCATACCATGTTTTTGAAATGATTTTCACAGGTCGAGGGAAAGGTACACGATATGATGATAGTGTCAAGGAAGTGTCAAGAAAGAATCCATGTTTTATTTTAAATGTTGTTTCTGTTGATTGGAAAAATGAATACTATCTTTTATGTAACCGCTTTGTTTAAATGTGGAATGTAATACATGATTTATGATCTAATTCACTAAAACTCTAAACCTAAAAAGATCATCAATGTGTATTCTTTAAATAACTCAAGATTAAGTAATGTTTAAGGCTGGGGCCTTAGAGTTTGTATCAGAGGTCGGTTTAGATAACTTTAGGAGTTAGCATTCTATTAAATGATTATCCAAAAATAATTTTTTATGGTCAAATTGAAATGATATAGCATTTGAATATTTCCATGTTGCTTCATCTAATACATATTTGTTCAGAATGGTTTTCTGCAGAGGAAATAGAGAAGCAGTTCCAGGAAGGCATACATAAGGAAATGACCTTCCAAATCAGCATCTTGAGATGGTCGGAATTAGAACTGAACAGTTTGTTGCAGTAATGGCGTAGTTGAATCAAGTGATAAATGGTGGTGGTATCCATGCATGAGATCAGCCAGATCAACCGCAGATGAACATTTCAGTGGTGGAACATTTCATGAGGAAACATCCCCCATCATTTAGAGGATCATCTGACCCTGTGCTTGCTGAAGGTTGGATTAAAGCAATGGAGATTATTTTCGATGTCATGGGGTGTTCAGACAATCAAAATTTTAGTCTTACTATTTACCGTTTGGAGGGTCTTGTAGATCAGTGGTGTTCTATGGTTAAAAATATTAGGGACCCTGATGAGATTGATGCTCTCGACTGGGATGAATTCAAATGTATGTTTCTTGAGAAGTATTTTCCTATGGCTATTTGGCCTAGGATGGAAAAGAAATTCATTAAATTGAGGCAAGATGAAGACTCAGTGGATGCCTATGAATAAAGGTTACTGAATTGTCAAGGTATGCTATAAATTTTATCCAAGACCTTGATAATAAAATCAATCATTTTTACTCCGGATTAAAGACAAAATATCGAAGGTCATTATCTTCTCGTGAGTTCAAAAGTTATGAAAATCTTATTCAGTGTTCTGAGAAGGTGGAAATGGAGTTTGCCGATGATCAAGTGTTCTATAACAACCAATAGAAGAAGAGACCAAGGTTGCAGGAGAAAGGGAAGAACTCTTCAAAAAGGTCTGATGGTAAGAAAAATATGTTTCCAGTTGGTGATAAATGTAGTAAGTGGCATGCTGTGGAATGTCTTATGAATTCTAGAAAGTGATATCGATGTGGTAAGATGGGACATAAGGCTCGTGATTGCACTAAAAAATATTAGGGTGATGGTAAGACCAAATTTGATTTACAGTTAGTGAAATGTTTTATGTACAATGAGATGGGTCACTATGAAAATGAGTTTCAGACAAAGAGATTGATTGATGGGAAGCAGTTAGACTACAAGCAGAAAATGGTGGTGAGATCCTTTACAACTATTTCAAAAGATGTTGGGCCATCAAATGAAGTGGTATTAGGTACTTTGTCTGTTTTTTCAGATTATTCCAGTGTGTTGTTTGATTCAGGGTCTACACATTCTTTTATCTCTGAAAACATTTCTAGTAATATGGGAATACCATCTCAAGAAATTACTCCTGATCTTGTGGTAAAAACACATGTGAAAAATTTTGAGGCAAAAAGAATTTATAAGAATCCTCCTATCCTTATTCGTGTAAAGAACCTACTTGAAAACCGTATTATTTTACCTCTAGTAGAGTTTGATGTTATATTGGGTATGGATTGGCTCTCTATTTACCATGCTAAGATTGATTGTAGAGATAAATAAGATTCTTTTCAGAAAGACTTTCATTTTGTGTACAAGAATGAACCCTTACTGTTGATAACATATCAAGAGGCTGAGAAACTTGTAAAAGATGGAAATGGATTTTTCCTTGCACATATTGTTGAAACCAAAGGTTCTATTCAGATTAAAGATGTGCCAGTGGTAAATGAGTATCCTAATGTTTTTCCTGATGAGTTTCCTGGAATAATACCTGATCGGGAAGTTGAATTTACTGTTGACTTAGTTCCTGATGCTAAGCCAATTTCCAAATCCCCACATCGAATGGCTCAAATTGAAATTTTAGATTCGAAGGAGCAATTACAAGATTTATTATAGAAAGGTTTAATTCGACCTATCACATCACCATGGGGTTCTCCTGTTTTATTTGTTAAAAAGAAATATGGTTCAATGAAACTTTAAATTGATTATAGATCCTTGAATAACATCACAATTAAGAAAAAATATCCTCTGCCTCATATCAATGATTTGTTTGATCAGCTCCAGGGAACTCAGTATTTTTTAAAGATTGACATGAGATCGTGGTACCATCAGTTGAAGGTAAAGGAAGCAGATATTCCGAAGACCGCGTTTCGTACAAGATATGGACATTATGAATTTTTCATTATGCCTTTTGGGCTAACCAATGCACCTGTTGTATTCATGGACCTTATGAAAAATAAGTTTCCATGATTTATTAGATAAGTTTGTGGTTGCTTTCATTGATGATATTTTGGTGTTTTCTAAAATTAAAGAGGATCCTGGAAGACATTGACGGGTTATTTTGCAAACCATTAATGAAAATAAATTATATGTGAAATTTAGCAAGTGTGAGTTTTTGTTGCAACAAATATCATTCCTTTTTCCCATTGTTTATAAAGATGGGATAGCTATTGATCCTGCAAAAGCAAATGTTTTTAAAGAATGGCCAAGACCCACAAACGTAATTGAGATTCATAGCTTACTTGATTTGTCAAGCTATTACCGAAGGTTTGTTAGAAATTTTTCCCTGTTGTCTAGTCCAATGACTAAGCTAACTCGGAATGGTGTTATGTTTATCTGGAAAAAAGAATGTGATGATTTTTTTCATGAATTAAAAAGAAGAATGGTGAATGCTCCAGTTTTGGCACTACCTTTTAGGAATGGTGAGTTTTTTATCTACAGTGATTTTTCATTGAAAGGACTTGGTTGTGTCCTAATGCAGAATGATCATGTTATTGCTTACGCTTCTCATTAGTTGAAAACTCATGAGGTAAATTACCCTACACATGATTTAGAATTAGCTGCTGTTGTTTTCGCTTTAAAAATTTGGAGGCATCATTTGTATGGTGTAAAATGTGAAATATATACTGATCACAAAAGTTTAAAGAATATATTCACTCAGAAAGAATTGAACATGATACAAAGGAGATGGATAGAATTAATCAAGGATTATAATTGTACAATTCATTACCATACAGGAAAAGAAAATAAAGTGGTTGATGCTTTGCGTCGAAAAAGTAATGCTTTATTAACAATGTTTCATTTGGAACGTGATCCTTTGGTTAAGGATTTGATGAACTTTGGCATAGAAGTTGTTAGTACAGGATTTCATTCTATTTTGTTTCAGGTATCAGTGAAATCATCTCTATTAGACAGAATTAAGCAAGCACAGAAGCAAGATAGTGAGTTGTAGAAAAAGGTAGACCGGGTTCAGAAGGGTAAGTTTCCTGAATTCAACATTGATAATTAGTGTGTTTTGTGATTTGGAAACAGATTTTCTGTGCCTTTTGATTCACAATTTAAGAGAGAGTTGTTATATGAAGCTCATAGTTCTCCATTTTTATTTCATCTAGGCATTACTAAGATGTATAGGGATATTAGAGAGTATTAATGGTGGGACGGAATGAAAAGAGATATTTCTGATTTTATTGTGAAGTGTTTGACTTGTCAACAGGTTAAAGCATAGCAGCTATTACCGAAAGGGATGATTTAACCTTTACCAGTGCCATAGTTAAAATGGTAGAATATCTCCATGGACTTTGTTGTGGGGTTTCTGAAGACACCTCGAGGTAATAATGCAATATGGGTTATTGTTGATATGTTGACTAAATCATCTCATTTTCTTTGCTATACGAGATACTTTTCCCTAGATCAACTTTCTCGTTTGTATCTTAAAGAGATAGTTAGGTCACATGGAGTTCCTCTCTCCATTGTATATGACCGTGATCATAGGTTCACTATTAACTTTTGGAAAGGCCTTCAGAAGTCATTGGGTACTGAATTAAATTTTAGTACAACATTTCATCCTCAATCACATGTGCAGTCAGAACGAAAAATTCAAACTTTGGAGGATATTCTACATGCTTGTTTGATGGATTATCAGGTAATTTGGGACCAACATCTTTCTTTGGTTGAGTTTTCTTGTAATAACAGTTTTCATTCCAGTGTACATATAGAAGCATTTGAGGCATTATATGGGAAGTGGTGTCAAACTCTAACTTTTTGGGATGAAGTGGGTGAAAGGAAGTTGATGGGACCAGAATTGGAAGAAGAGTTGGCAAAAAAAAGTTCGTCTAGTACAAAAACACATGAGAACAGCTCAGAGTAGGCAGAAAAGTTATGCTGACAACAGGAGGAAGGATCTCTCTTTTTGAGGTAGGTGATCATGTTTTTCTCAAAGTATAAACATGGAAAAGTGTGATGAGATTTGGTAAGAAAGGAAACATGGGTCCAAGGATCATTGGACCATATTAAATTATGGAGACAGTTGGATCAATTGCATACGGAGGGGCTTTACCCCTGAATTTTTCTCAGGTACACAATGTTTTTCATGTTTCAATGTTAAGGAAGTACATTCCAGATCCATATCATGTTTCGAGTCCAGAGGTAGTTCAACTAGAATAGAATCTATATTATGAGGAAAAACCGGTATAGATTCTTGGCCATAGGGATCATGTGTTATAGAATAAGTTGATTCATCAAGAAAAAGGTTTTGTGGAAATCCACATGATTGAAGAGGCAACATGGGAAACTGAAAATGCAATGAGGGATAAATGCCCCCACTTTTTTGATAGGTAAATAAATTGTGAGGATGAAATTTTCTAAAGGGGGGAAGGATGTAACATCCCAAGAAATTAATGAATAATAGATATTATTATCTATTTCTATTTATGAATTTGATAGTGTTTTGGAGTCTTAAAATGAGAATAAACCCAATCTTAAGAATAAAATTCTCTAATATTTTTAAAAGATTGTTTTACCGCCTTTTGATGGAAAACCGGTTTTAAATCTATATTTTTACAATTTTATAAGCTATATTTGTCAAAATAAACTTATTCTTTTTTAGTGGGACATCGAAATTTACTTTGGATAAATTTTTGGTATTTTTCTGACAATGTTCATTTTTAATGAATAGTGAAAAGTCCTGCATTTTACATCAAAACTTCATTTTCATCTAATTTAATTATATGGTTAGATTATATTTTTAATTGGATTTAATTTTTAATTAGAATATATTTTTACCATTAAATCCAATGGTGTTCATTGGGATTAATTTCACTTTGAAATTGGGCATAAACAATTGTCAAACTTTTGATAGAAATTGCTTCAAAAAAACACACTATTTGTTTTGACAACTGGAATAATTTTTAAATTAATTGTGATAATTTTTGTTTTTGGAATTTGTTAAAATGGATTCCATATTTGGAATCATGATTTCCAAATTATTTTATTAAGACTCATTTGTTTTTGGACATTATGAATAGTAACGACGATAATTATCTTAATTAATTATTAATAGGGTAGTTAAGGAAAATAAAATAATATCATAATAATAACAAATTACCCCAACATGTGTCCTAATTCTTCTTTTTGTGTCCTCTCCTGCAATGGTATTCCTTGTGCCAAACTTAGTGACCCCATGGAATCACTTTTGGATGAAGGTGACACTTTATCATTTTATTTTTAAAGAAAAGTGAATATCACTAATGAATGTATTACCTGAGTAAAACATTTTTAATTTTGTCTTAATAAATGATCTCTTGGACTATAAGTAGTCATTGGAAATATAAAAAGATTTCCTACATCATAGTATCTTTTTTATAATTTTTAGACATTAAATAAATTAAATTATTTATGACATCATGATGACGGAGCAATTACCTGATTAATGAACGATATAATTAAAATGAAAAGATAATGTAAAATATAAGACTTACACTTGTCAACGACCTATTGGATGAGTATATTTCTGGCCCTTATCACCATATCCTCGAAATATATCAATTTGGAACCTTTAATATCCGAAACTCGTTTTAATATGAAGTAACATTTTATAACTTTCCAAGAGTGCCCCTCCTCTCCTCTTATAAAAGGCCCCCACCTCTACCTCCTTACCCACTCTTCTCAAGACATTGGCTCAGAAAAGCTCTGCTCATTTTATCTCTATGCATACCTCTCTTCATCTTATTATCCTTACCATAGGCATGAAGCTCTTCAATAAACCCTTTTGGTACAAACCAGGAGGAGTTACCTGATTTCAAGGTAAAGTCTTCTCTATTGTTCTTTTGTTTTATTTTGCTTCTCCAACCCCGAAACACATTTTATCAATTTATTTTGTAAACAAAACAGTATATTATATATACTAGGATGTTTTTATAAGACTTATTAGAGCTACACTTACACACACCTACATCTAATGGTTAAAGAGAATACTATTTCCGTGGATGGCGAATTCCTGCCTCATGAAACCATGATTGTTCAATATGCTTCTAACACCTTCAAAGGTGGCCATTAAGATGTCACTATATTTATATATGAAATATAATATGTTTAGGTTTTCATTAGTATTCTGTATTTTTACATTTATATCATACCTTTATGGTTTCCATTATGGATAAACGCGATATCTTCATTTTAGGAAGTGCGGACTACCGCCCCGTCAAAGTGATTTTATTCATTAATGCCATATGTGGGACGTATAAAAGATGGAGTTAATGATATTATATATGATATTATACTGGAATTATAATATACATTTATATCATTATGATTCCATTCCATAAAATACGAAATAGAAATTAAAGTAGTGTGCATGTGTACGTATGGCTTACCATCTCAATAAATGGTGCATTTCATTTCTTACCTCTAAATGTTATGTAATATTACAAATTCATGTATAAACTATATATATATGATATATATGATATCTACATCATGAATTTAATTCTGGATATAATGGATACTTTACCACATAAACACCTTGTAATTATAGAATGTTTATTTTTGACTCAAGTAACAATGATCGACAAAACGACCTTTATTAACATAAATAATTACAAAGTTTTCATAACATGGTAATAAGTGATATAAAGTCAATAATGAACCTGAAAAGGGTTCTAAGCAAGTATAAATTAAATCAATTTTATTATTAAGGACGTTAAATAATGTTCGAGTCAAGTCGGACCTGAGGTAAGGGACTTCTTCTCAATCTTCTTTCATTGAGGCATATTTTGTTTTATACAGAACATTCTTTTATACGGTGTATAATCCACTTTCACTTTTATGTCTATTCAAAAGGAATATTTTTTGTATGAAGTGTCTTACTAAATGACAAAATTAATGTTTTTTTGTCATACGTATGCGGCGACAATGGCTTCTCCTCCGCTGTGACCATTATTTGAGTTCCATCTTTCTCTACAAGCCATAACTTTTGTTTAAATGAAAAAATAAATACCATGTTTTAATTTTCTTTTATTTTGGTATTGAAAATGGTTTTCATAATGTTTTTATTATATCAATGTGTTGTATTGATAACTTTTTATGGAAATGTGGAAATTTTATGTTTCTTTTATGCATGTTTTATATGATACGATTATGTTATGGTTCTTGGGAATTGTTATGATGACGGGTGGTTTTGTGATAAACTAAGGGCGGGTGATCCCGATATAGCTATCAAATTCATTGGGTAATGTGAATGGGTTTAACGTTAAGGTTTCTCCAAAGAGATTTAGGGAATATACAATGATGGGTATTCCAAACGTAACCAGGAGGGTTACTCTCTATGTAAGAATGTTATGAATGCCGCAGGTCACCTTTATGCCTTACGATTTCTATGAGTTATTCATAAATCTTATGATTTCATAAGCTATGTTAATGTTCTTATCTTTTATGAGTAAAGTGTGAATACATTGATTATTATGTATACATGTACTAATGTTTCCTTTCCGTATTTTTATATTCCATAATGAGCTTTTTTTTCTCATCCCATGTTTTTGAAATTTTTTTCACAGGTCAAGGGAAAGGTACATGATATGATGATAGTGTCAAGGAAGTGTCAAGAAAGAATCCATGTTTTATTTTAAATATTTATTCTGTTGATGGGAGAAATGAATACTATCTTTTATGTAACTACTTTGTTTTAATGTGGAATGTAATACATGATTTATGATCTAATTCGCTAAAACTCTAAAACTGAAAAGATCTTAAATTAGTATTCCAGAAATAACTCAAGATCAAGTAATGTTTAAGGCTGGTGACGTATAGAAAATATGGCTACACTTAAGTTTTGTTAAAAAAAATGAAATGTGTATCCTCTCCCACAATTATAAAAGGCAACCACCTCTCATTCTCACATTACACCTTCAAAACAAATTTTATCATCCAATATATTCCAAAATGACATATTAAATTCCATAATATCAACCTAGAATGATAAATTTGGGCATAAATCTCACCAAAAATTTCTTTCGGTGCAATCTATAAGGAGTTAGCTGAAGAAGAGGTAATGTTAATCAATGAATGATTTTGTTTTTTTATCCTCAAACCTATTTAATTATTTTAATATAACTATCATATAATAAAAAAATATAGATTAATATAAATAGACTTTTTTATATTACATATATGACCTAAAACAAGACAAACATCAATCTAATGGGTTACAAAATCAATGTTCGTTCATACAACGGATTGCCGCCTCGCAAACCGAAGTCATTATTGTTTTCATTTCCACAATCAAGTTAGATAATAATGATGTAAATACAATTTATAAATTATATTATATTATATTATATTTTTTTAATTATAATGTCACACATACATTCATTATTTCCATTTCTAAAAATGATATAACATCAATTGTGCGTATAGAGGACTACTGCATCACGAAGCGATGATATTCATTCATGATTAAAATGGAATGTAAAGTAGATTGTTTTAATAAAAATATTTGATATATATGGCATAAAAATTATTCAATAATGATAATTTCTCATATTACTATTTTCCATCAACCCATCAGCATAATGACAACAATGTTCATCCATACACACGGCCTACCATCTATATGAATGATGTATTTCGTTTCTTTTTTCAGTATTTTATTGATTATTATAAATAATTTTATACTAAATTTATATTATATATATATCATGTTTATCATTAATTGGATTTATAAATCATTATTATATTAATGGGACAAAATATATAAAAAATCAAAACATATGTGAAAAAATGTGTTTTTATCTAAAACACAACATTAACATTGAATTTTTAATAAGAGTAATAATATTTCATAATAAAATCATATATTTTTTTATATAAATCAATATAATTATGTAATATATTTATAAAAAAATATATATTTTTGTTCATGAGGATTTATCGAGGTCATTGTATGTTATTACTTAAGGTAATGGATTTACATCAAACATTTATTTTCTCTATGATAGAAGGAATTTTCTTTCCCTATTTCATAACAAAAGTGTGTAAACTAACAATGGGTGTATCTTAGGATTATTATCAAGATAATTAATGGGATTTTAATAAAAATTTCAGTATCACTCATTCATAGGGTTTATGGTTAATATGTAACCAATGCAGTAAGTGGATTTTTTTATTAATCAGATTTCTTTGATACATACGTTTTGTTATAGATGTATATTCTTTCTCTAGGTGTATACATATCCCATTTGATAGGTATTATCTTGATTTTTTCATCCACATTATATTTTATGTTTTATGATGTGTTATTACTTCATGGGGAATATAATTGAATGTTACCAAAGTTGAAATAGTTTATTAATACAATCTCATTGTTTATCGGGATTGATTAGAATTATTCTCCAATTGAAAAAATACAATGATCTTTTTTATCAATTATTATCATGATTTTTATTCTTATTTGGTTACTCAAGATATCTATAATAAATCATACCATTTTAATATTATTTGATTCATAAAATGATTACAAAAATTTATTTATGAAAAATCATCATTTTCAATCTTCTATCGGAAAACTATTTTCTTCCAAAACCATATTTTTAAAAAAAATTAATACTCACATAAAATTTTTAAATGACATTTTTTCCACGTTTTACTGTTTAAAAAATGTTTTGAATTGAATATTCACGATGTTTTCCAAATTATTTCCTCCTTAAATTTTTTTAAAAATGTGAAATGAACCATTGTTTAAATGTGTAAGGAATAATCATAATTTCCCCAAATCATGAACATTAATTTATTTAAATATTAATTAGCATTTTTTCAAAGTTATTTTAAAATAGAAAGGTTTTAAATAAACTATGTATTAAATAGTCATTTTCAATGTCAATAGAATATATTCCTCAACAATTGTTATAAATAATCATTCAAAATTATATTCCATCTAAGATTAAATCCATTGGTTTTATGTATTCTTTACTAGGGATTTGATTCGAGGGTACTATTCCTATTTTTAACTAAATAAAATATTTTTTAATGACATGATGGTAATGGATCTCATTTATATATATTAGTTATATTACGATGAAACATGTTTCTCATCTACGAGTTATATGATTTTAAAACTTCCTTCCATTAATGGGTTATGAAATGATAAATGATTATAAAATAATATCTTTTAAATGTTTATTACATGATGATTTTTTTAAATCCATTTCATTTCATGGGTTATTATATGATTTATTTTAATGATCTATAGGTATACAAAAAATAATATTATAATTATGTGATGTGTGGGACATTTATATCCATATAATGGATTTGGTAAATATTTATATACCTCATGATATATTCATGGACAAACTGGGTATTTAATGTTGTATTGTAATTTAGGGCTTCAATAAGGAGGGAAAATAAGTATAATAATACATGGTTTGAACAAGTAGTGATCTTGGTAATATAAATGACTTTTTTTGATATGATGGACATGGTGATGATCTTTGAGAAATATGGAAATGAAAATATATTCCTATTTTTGTGCCATAATTTCTTGTCTTATTCAAATAATAATATATTATGGCTCATGTTATATGATTAGCATATAATTTATGTCTTGTAAAAATACATTCCTTATGCCATGACACATCATTTTGACCTTTTATATGAAGGGTATAGATTTAAAATGTGATTATAATGTTCCCATACCCATATGTTCATGTTATAGATATGTGACTGGATTTTTTACACTTTAATAGAATCTTATCTAAACCATTATTGTGTTTTTCTTACACTGGTTTTGATGAAATGTATTTTTTATGATGTGTCTAAGAAGTTTCCTTATTATAATGAATATAGTAGGAGATTGTATAGTTCACTTGTGGACTGATGATTATGAATCCATGTTTCCATAGGAACCAATCTAATATGGTTTTCATGAATGGTTTTTATATTATACATTTTCCATTGAAACGATGTAATTTTTATTTATGTTATTATGCGGTCGTTATACAAACCTTTTTTTATGAAAATTTTTGGAATAAATTATTTATTAAATCTTTTTTAATGGTTGAAATCATTTTTGAATAAATAATTAGAAAACATGTTTTTAGAGGAAAATATATTTTGATGTGAAGAGGGAAACAAAGTAAAATTTACTTAAAGGCACTGTAATATTTATTTTATCTTATAAAGAGTAGGAAAATTTTACAATTACATGAATATATCTTGAAATAATACATTATAATTTAATTCATGAGAATTATAATATTTCAATATTGGATAAATAATTATACACAATCTTAATAAAATATTTGATTTTTCCAAATGGCACTTACTACTTTTTCATCATGGAATCATATTCCAAATAAAAGAATAAAATTAATTGAAACACAAAATTTCATGAAAATATTGAAATTCATGATATATCATGTCAAATTTTACATTTATACACATCATAAATAATTAAAGGTTAATAATATAACAAACATCTTAAAAATGTAAAATTGTTAAAAAAATACCATACTAATTTGGTAACATTTAAACCATAAACCCCATGAATGATATAGAATAACATAAATATCATAATGAACAAATAATTAGGATTCCTAAAGATAATATGCATTCATGGGAATTATATTCACCCTAAAATAAAAATAATATTTGAATATGGAATATATATCACCTAAAGAAAAGTGATTCGATAAAACACCATACATCATGTTTGATTTATCATGATTTTTCATTATCATTATAAATATAAAACTAATGTCAATTAAATAATTTACTAAAATCTGTTTTAATATTAATTTTTTTATTTTACTTATTAACATTTTATATTCAATTACTTAATCAATTATATTTGCATTGGTTTTTTTATGTATTGGGATTTTGTGTCCAAATTAACTCTTGTTTGTTAACAGTGGGAAAAATGAAAATTATATACAAATATACATAATAATAATAATATTTAAAAAATTATAATATTTAACACAAATCATTATTTTAAATCCAGACATTAAATATAGTTGTTAAAAATGAACTAATATTATGATCATTGAGAGAGTACTTCCTACAAATGAATGAGTAATATTTCCTTTTTTTCAATAATCATTAAGGAAAGATGGTAAGTAAAATATTATTACAATATAATTATCACAACATAATATTTGCAATATTATATAATTATATGTACATTTATAAATTATTATAATTATTTTTTTGGTTAAAAATGAATTGCATTGCTTGGAGGATTTAGCACTCCACACATCTACGGTTGACATTATCATTTTTTCGATGAGTGAAATGTAAAAATATAACAATAAATTATATTTACATAATAATACATATATCATGAATATAATAATTATTTCATTTTTATAAAGTATATTTATTATATTTACCCTTAATACCTTCTATTTAACGCGTTAGTGAAAAAACAATCAAATCATTTCACTAGGCGATAATCCACCGTACGCAAGAGTGACATTATCGTATCACTCATGGAATGGTACATAAAATGGTCTATGTATTGTAATTACTCCATAGGTATAATTATATTGTAAATTTCATATATAAAATTTTGATCCATCATCAAAACAAACTATGAGAGTTGTAAATAGAATAAAGGATGACATCATTTGAGATGGAGGTAGTCAACTATACACATAAATTGTAAATTCATAACCAATTTTATATATGTGTGTTTGGTTTTAAGTCATAAAAATAACATAAAAACATATAATAGTATATATGATATTTAATTTTTTTATTATAATTGTATAATAATAATTTAATTTGTTGAGAACAAAATAAACAATTTTTTTTTAAATTTTACCTCTTCATTAGGTAAAACATTTTGGATTGCAACAAAGTATGTTCTTGGTTGGATTTATGAAAAATATTAATTATTATAATAAGTTGTTAGTGATTATGGGAGCTAATTTTGTCTTATTTTCGATGATAAAAATGTCATGAGGTGTATGATGTGAGGGGAGTGACTTCCCTTGTATAGTTGATGAAGAGTGGAATTCTTGTAAATACCCAAAAGTATTCACTGTTAGGAGGTGAATATTACCATAAGTGGATACAAGATTAATAATGAATATTTTTTATGAAATAATTCTCTATAAAAACATTCCACACATAATGAAAAACATGTCTTTAGACATTTTTTCCATTACTCCTTTGTTTCCTTATTTTTTTCATTTTAGTTTTTCATTATGGTAAATTGAATTCTGACCTATGTAATTTGATAATTATTAATAAATTAAACTAATACAAATTATTTATTTTTTACAAATTTATTATATTTGATAAATCCATTATGTCAATTAAAATCAATGTGTTTACAATTAAAGTTAAAAATATTGCATGTAATCTTTTAAACAACTTCTTTATCGTTAACTACACCAAAAACGTTTTTAATTTGTAAGGGTTAATGTATTCATTATAAAAGGTAAAATATTACACTTGTATCGGCATTTAAAATTCAAGGGAATTTTTTTTAATTTGTTTTTGGGATTTTACAAGAACGATGTTTCTGACGACACCTGATTCTGAGGCCCGGTGTGCCCGGAATCAATTTCTGAAGTTTAGCAAGGGTACGTTCAATGAACGGATGAGCGGGTTTTCCTAACCATTGAACCGGTACTCAGAATCAAAATCTGAGGGCACCAATGAAACCGCAACACCAATAATTGTTTAGGAACACCTTTTTTGGAGTTGTGTTTGCTTGGGTAAGGTTTTGAAAAATAGTGGGTTAGGTAATAAATAAAATTAAATTTGTGCAACCCATTTTATTTTTATTTAATTTAATTTAAACCTATGCTTGGTGGTTGGAGTGGGACCCACTAATATCCTAACTCCCTAGGTAAGATATTAGTGAGGTAGGGCCCACACGAGCCCCACCCCCTTTATTTTCCTTTTACCTCCCACATTCAATTAATTTGGTAACTCTCCTGCACCCCCTCTTAAATGTCAAGTCAACTCTCGAATTTAATTAGATTATTAAACGCCTCTTTAATTGGTCAACACACGTTAATTAATTCGTGGATTCTTTTGGTATTTTGAAAGAGTTTACATGAGGAATAAAATAAGGGAAACCTTATTTTATTTTGGTTGTTTGTTGTGTGAGAAGATTTGGGGAGAAATACTCTAGTCTTGAAGAATGTTCTTCCTCGTTGAAGAACGCGAAGAACGACGAAGAATGCCGGCCTCCGACGAAAGACGAAGAAGAACGCTAGTCCCTCGGAGATCGACGACGCGACACCATGTACTGCGACGCCAATGATCATCTTCTCCGCGACGCCGTGTACCGCGACTCCGACGGTCCTCTTCTTACTCCGCGACAAGGGATAAGTCGCCGACCGCGGTGGTCATTGCCAACAACAACGTACCTTCCTTCTTCATCTTCGCAACAAATGAGGAGATGTTGTTTCCTCCTCAGACGCACCCCGACGTCCACAGAATCTACGTCCAACCCCCGTGATGTCGTTCTCTACGACGTCCGACGCCAAAGTCAAATATCTAAGTAGTGGTTACTTTTCTTGTTCGTGAATATTTTTTTCCTTGCCATTCATCGTATTATTCTTGCGCCGCATGTTATCATTATAACGGGAGGGGGTCAGACATCATGAACATGATCGATTCTCTCCCCCCCCCTTCTATGTTGTGTTTATCGCGGCATGAACAAAGGCGCACGGTGCAACGACACCGTGCAGAAACAAGAAGAATGCGACGAAGAAGCGCGGCGCCGTTGAGGCCAAACGAAATCGTGGTCGGAGTCGGGGCCTCAAAGGAGAATCGAAGACTCCATAGTTTGACTATTTGAAGTGCGGATTGACGGGCGATGATGGAATGGGCCGTAGAGGTGTTTTGAAGACCTCACAGTGAAGAGAGGGTCCTGGTATGACCGCTGGTGAAGACGACAGGAAAAACGGACTACCGGAGCGCGTCCAGTGGTCTGCGGAAGACCCTGCCCGCACGCCACGCCGGCGGCCAGAGGCGGCGGCTGGAGCAGGCTTGCCACCCGGAGGTGGCCGCGTCTCGGCGAACCGTCGCTGAAGCTGCGACGACAGGCAACCGGTCCCGCAGCCGCGCGGGACCCGAGGGAGACGTGGCGACCAGCACCGCGTCGCTGGCTAAGGAAGGGGGGACCGCATCCCCCCCTGCTCAGCCGCTGGCCGAGCATGCATGCCACCCGGCCGGGCCGGACCGGGTTGCGCGGACCGGACCGGATCGGGCCGGGTTGCGCCCTAATGGGCCGAACCCGGACCCGGGTCAGGTTGACCCAGTTCGGGTGGACCCGGAGGGGGGGGGGGGTTGGGCCGGGTCAAATCGCGCCCAGACCCCCCACTTTCAGACCACTTTGGGGATTTTTCCCATAACATGGGCTATGGACTTCTGATCGATGTAAATTCAGTTGTGTGGCGATCATCGGATCACTATGGTCATTTCGGTATATTACACTTGAGGTTTCGAGGAACTTTTTGTACGACCAGGTTGGTTCGAACACGAAACAGACCAGGCCCTCGGAGCAGAAACACTTATAACTAGAGATCCAGATGTCCGATTGACGTGCCGTCAACTTTGTTGGATTCCTCTTAGTGAGATGGACCTTTTGGATTACTTCGCTCGAGGTTTGGATGTAGTTCGAGTACGGTCAGGTTGGTTTTGACTTAAAAACCAACCGGGCCCCTCGAACGAAAAAGCCAATAACTCTCAGACCGGGCGTCCGATTGACGCGCCGTCTGTCACGTTGGGTTCCTCTTGATAAGGCGGAACTTTGGGATACATCAACTCCAGACTAAGTGTCATATGATGTATCGAAACCCCTTGGCTCATGGAACGGACCCTCCTGAAAACAAACATGCTATGTGCGGGAACCCTAGAGCTGACTGCGACGACAATGAAGACTTTCGTACTGGAATCCTCTGTGGGTTCGACGATGAAGACCTTCAAAATGGAATCCTCCGTGGGTTCGACGACGATGACTGCACTGAATTCCTCCATGGGTTCGGTAGCGATGAAGACCACACTGAAATCCTATTTGGGTTCGGCAGCGATGAAGACTGCACTGAAATCTAATGTGGGTTGAAGACTGCACTGAAATCCCCCGTGGGTTCGGCAGCGATGAGGACTGCACTGAAATCCTATGTGGGATCAGCAGTGATGAAGACCATACTGAAATCCAATGTGGGTTTGAGAGCGATAAAGACCGTACTGAAGTCCTCTGTGGGTTCGACAGTAATGACTACTATTCTAGTATCCTACGTGGGTCCTAGATTTGATGAATCAGTGGCTATATCTGATCACCTCTATCACCTTATGAAGAAGTATACCTGCATGAGCTGAGTCTTGAATTTCAATAATTATCTTTGATATGATTGACATGCTTTCCTATGTGGATTGGGTTGTGTTATCCTGTGTGGATTGGGTTGTACTATCCTGTGTGGACGTGATCGAACTTGGGCTCAGATTTTGGAGCCGAACTAGAATTGGTGACTTAGGTATATATATGGGATAATAACTAAGTAGTGTTGGTTGTTACTTTGTGATTGTATCTTTCCTTTGTGGACTGTCCTTTGTGGATTCTGGGAGTCCTTCAGGGGTCTCGGGGTCCCTACTGAGTAGCGTATACTCACCTCTGCACGGGCTATGCCCGCACTTCGTTGTACGGGATGGAGATGAAGGTCATTGCTGATTGAGGTTGAGTCTTGTAGAGCTAAACGGTACCTGGAGGTGGAAGTGACGATGAGACGACACCCAGAGGTGGACATCACGACGAGACGGTACCCGGAGGTGGACATGACGACGATAGTGTACCCGGAGGTGGACTCCACGATGAGACAGTACCTGGAGATAACCGAAGAAAGTAGAGAGATGAGGTGGCCATCTGTACCTACCCTTCAGGTAGGGACTCCGGAGGACGATCTAGAAGCAGCTTGACACCTTCCTACTATTTTGTATTTTTCTTGTACTTTACTGTTGGGCTTGTATTTTCGGCCCCCATTGTACTTTTAGCAATCTTGTTATATTTCATTACTTAGTTTTTGCTTCTTCTTGTTCCCTTAATGTGTTTGTGGTTATGTTTTTAAAGGAAATGCATTACCAGTTATAGGGATTTATGCTTTTGGTGCTAGTCACCAGCCCCTGGCCTATGGGAGGTGGGCTTGGGGTAGTCACGACACGAGTCCCGAGGATGGGTCGTGATAAATTGGTATCAGCGGAGTTCGGTTCTACCGCAGAACTCAGGACTCTGATCATTTTTCTATGTGAAGCAATAGTGTTAAGGGTATTGAGTGTGGTTACAGTCTAGGGAGTCCAGTGTTAGTACGGCAGCCAATGTATCTGTACACTAAGACCCTGACTTCTGATTTCCGACTCAATTCACGAAAACATTGATTGCATGTGTGTTTCAAAAGTTATCTTTGTGATTACTTTGTGTCAGCTCACCAGGTATACTGTTTTGACCGTGGAGCACATGTTTCATTTAAGGATGGCCCCATGATGGCAGCCAACTAGGGTTCCGATCTTTTTGTGAGACGATAGCCCACCGAGCGACGAGGCCTCGGTGCATGGCCCTTTTTCAGCAGAGGCACCAGCAGTACCTCTACCTGCTGATCCACCGATGCTACCAGCCCCAGCTGCTGAGAGTGCATGTCAACTTAGTGCAATGCACGAGTTTCAGCGTCAGAGACCACCCAGGTTCCACTGGGAGATGGACCCTCATGCAGCTGAGGATTGGCTGGAGGCTATGGTTCAAGTTTTCAAGTTAGTCAGGACACCTGCTGACCTCATGGTGATCCTTGTAGTGAGCCTCATGCACGCGGAAACATGAATACGGTAGAGCTTGATGCTCTAGGGGAATGACGAGGCATCAATATTTTGGACGAACTTTGAGAGCCTCTTCTGCTCAGAGTTTATCACATCCACCCTCCGTGTGGTGCACATTAAGGAGAGGGGTGTTGGAGAGAGCCCTTCTAGTCCTGGACCTTCGAGCAGGGACTGAGGCTTGAGATCAGGGCTTCGAAGATCTCCCTCAACATCCTGACACATGAAGGGGTATTGGAGAGAGCCCTTCTAGTGGAGAGTTTTCTCGCCGATCAGTCACCAGCGGCGAGACCGTCCGCAGGACGACCCGTAGCGGAGTCTTCTACAGCTGGTAGTAGACAAGGGACGCAGAGGTCCAAGCGGGCCAGAACATCAGATGGTCAATCTCAGGATGCATATTTGGTTGTGTGGGGCACACGAAGGAGATCCAGCTACACGAGGAGCAGAAAATGCTTCGCATGCGGCCGGCAGGGTCACATGGCTCGAGACTGCCCGACTCGTCTTGCTGATGAGAAGATTTTGGTAGAGGGACCTCCCAGGAAGAGGTTCAACCATACCAGTCCGCATGGATTGGGAGGGTGAGGCAAAGGAGTTGGCCGAGCAACGGGTGGAGGGAGACGCTTTGAGGCACTACCACCACCACCACTATGGAGACCACCCCGACCGCAGGGAACGGGTGGACAAGGGAGAGCTCAGCTTCATGTATCTGAGGCCTACGATCATGGAGCTTCGGGAGAAGATGGATAGGAGCGGGACTAGCTCCAGACCAGGATACTTTTTTTCATGTTGCTTCTAGCTTTATTGATGTTTGTTTTTGGTTGCTTTGTGTCTTTGTAATTTGAGCTGCAGTAATAAAAGACACCATTCTTTGTGGCATTTACTTTCATGTCCTCTCTTTGTGTTGTTACTAAGAGGTTCTGGTTTAAACTGTTGACTTGACCCTCACATTTGAGATTCCTGCTGGAGGAGACCCAGTGACCACACACTGATGCCGAAAGTGTGACTCAACCCTTGGAGGGAAGAGTGACGGTTGGATCTCTTGGTAGTAGCGTCGAGGCCTTACGACGTCATCCTTGGTATGGATTAGTATCATCCTTGTAGGGAATGACTGTTTTAGGCAAATAACGTGGTTCATCCATTGGATGAGACAAGATTTCTCTTATCGGAAAAGAAGAAATCTTAGCAACTCTTGTAGGATCAGAAAAGGTCCAGGTCATCAAGGGGCGGGTGAGGATAGCTCAGAGCGGGTAGAAGTCATATGATGACAGGAGGAGGAGGCCATTAGAGTTCGAGGATGTCGACCACATTTTCCTGAGGTTCTCTACTTGACGTGGATTACGAAGATTTGGCCGAGGTGTCAAGTTATCTCCGTGCTTCATCGGGCCATTTTGGGTACTCATCAGGGTAGGCAAGGTGGCTTACCACCTGGCTCTACTACCACAGTTGCACAGGGTGCACGACGTCTTCCACGTATCTTAGATGAGGAGATACGTGCACGACTCGCCACATATCATCCACCATGGGGAGATAGACCTTGACGATGGGGAGAACATTTCGAAGGTCCCTGTTGAGATCGAGGATCGATAGGAGCATGTCCTGTGTGGGCGGTCGATTCCTCTAGTGAGCATCAGATGGCAGCATGTGAACCTCCAGAAAAGCACCTAGGAGCGGGAAGCTCAGATGCGTGCTCAGTACCCACATTTGTTCCCCTATTTTATGATGTATCTATACGGGAACGTTAATCCCTGACGTGGGGGTAATTTAAAGACCCGTAAAATTCAAGGGAAGTTTTTTTTAAAATTTTTTGGGATTTTACAAGAACACAGTTTCTGACGGCACCTGATTCTGAGGCCCAGTGTTCCTGGAATCAATTTCCGAAGTTTACCTCAGGTACGTTCAGTGAACGGACGAGCGTGTTTTCCTATCTTTTGAATCGGTGCTCGGAATCAAAATATGGGGGCACCAATGAAACCGTAGCATTGGTAATTGTTTATGAACACATTTTCTGGAGTTGTGTTTGCTCGAGTGTGGTTTTTAAAAATAGTGGGTTAGGTAATGAATAAAATAAAATTTGTGCAACCAATTTTATTTTTATTTAAGTTAGTTTAAACTTATGCTTGGTGGTTGGAGTGAGAAACACTAATATCCTAACTCCCTAGGTAGGATATTAGTGAGGTGGCGCCCATATTATCCCAACCCCATTTATTTTCCTTTTACCTCCCACGTGCAATTAATTTGTTATGTCACCTGCACCCCCTCTTAAATGCCAAGTCAACTCTCGAATTTAATTGGATTATTAAACGCCTCTTTAATTGGTCAAAACACGTTAATTAATTCATGGATTCTTTTTGAATTTTGAAAGAGTTGACATGAAGAATAAAATAAGGGAAACCTTATTTTATTTTGGTTGTTTGTGGTGCGAGAAGATTTGGGGAGAAATACTCTAGTCTTGATGAACATTATTCCTCATTGTAGAATGCGAAGAACGACGAAGAACGCCAGCCTCTGATGAAAGGCGACGAAGAACGCTAGTTCCTCAGAGATCGACGATGCGATGCCGTGTACCACGATGCCAATGATCCTCTTCCCCGCGATGCCGTGTATCGCGACGCCGACGATCCTCTTCTTCCTCCGTGACAAGGGAGAAGTTTCCGACCGCGGTGGTCATCGTTAACGACAACGTACCTTCCTTCTTCATTTCTGCAACAAGTGAGGAGATGTTGTTTCCTCCTCGGACACACCCTGACATCCACAGAATCTATGTCCGACCCCCGGGACGCCATTCTCCACGACGTCCAATGCGCGACGTCAAATATCCATGTAGGAGTTAATTTTATTGTTCTTGGATATTTTTTTCCTTGCCGTTCATCGTATTATTCTTGCGCCGCCAGTTATCATTATAACGAGAGGAGGTCGGAGTACACGAACACGGCCGACTCCCCTCCCCCTTCGATGTTGTGTTTTTCGCGGCATGAAAATGGGTGTGTGGTGCAATGGAACTGCACGGAAACAAGAAGAATGCGACGAAGAAGCGTGGCGCCGTCGCGCCGCGCCGTTGAGGCCGAACGAAATAATTGTCGGAGTCGGGGCCTCAAAGGCGAATTAATGACTCTAGAGTTTGATTATTTGACGTGCGGATCGACGGGCGATGACAGAACGGGACGCAAAGGAATTTTGAAGACTACACAGTGAAGAGAGGGTCCCGGGAGGACCGCTGGAAAAGATGGCAGGCAAAACGGCCCCCAGAGCGCGTCCAATGGTCTGTGGAAGACCCTACCGGCGGGCCACGCCGGGGGCCGGAGGGAGCGGCCGACAACAGACGGCCGCCCGGAGGCGGCGGCGTCCCGGCGCAACGCCATGAGGGACCGACGGGGCTGAAGCCGAGGTGACAGGAGACTGGTCCCGCGGCCACGCGAGACCCAGGGGAGACGTGGTGACAGGTGCCGCGTCGCTGGCAAAGGAAGGGGGGTGGGGACCGCGTCCCCCCATGGTTGGCCACTAGCCGAGCCAGCGTGCCACCCGGCCGAGCCAGGCCGGGTTGCGCGGACCGGACCGGGCCGCGCCGTGCCCACCGGGCCGGGTCGCACCTTAATGGGCCAGACCTGAACCCATGTCAAGTAGACCCGGTTCAGGCTGACCTGGGGGGGGGGGGGGTGGGCCGGGTCAGACCGGGCCCAGACCCCCCATTTTTCAACCACTTTTGGTCTTTTGCTCATAACTTGGGCTACAAAACTCCGATCGATGCACCATCAGTTGCATGGAGATCCTTCGATCGAGGCGGCCATTTCAGTATATTACACTCGAGATTTCAAAGAACATTGGGTATGGCCAAGTTGGATTGAACACGAAACCAACCAGGCCCTCGGAGCAGAAACGCTTTTAACATGAGCTCCAGACGTCCCATTGAAGTTTCATCGACATTGTTGGATTCCTATTAGTGAGATGGACCTTTTGGCATACTCCACTCGAGGATTGGATTTAGTTTGAGTACGGTTGGGTTGGTTTTGACATAAAAACAAACTGGGCCCCGGGAATGAAAAAGCCAATAACTCTCAGACCGGGCGTCCGATTGACGCGTCGTCTGTCATGTTGGGTTCCTCTTGTCAAGACAGAACATTGGGATACATCAACTCCGGACTACGTGTCAGTTGATGTATCTTACCCCCTTGGATCATGGAGCGGACCCTTTCGGAAACGAGAATGCTGTGTGCGGGAACCCTAAAGCTGGCTGGGATGATGATGAAGACAATCGTACTGGAATCCTTTGTGGGTTCGACGGTGAAGACCTTCGTACTGAAATCCTCTGTGGGTTCGACAATGAAGACTGCTCTGAAATCCTCCATGGGTTCCGCAGCGATGAAGACTACACTGAAATCCGATGTGGGTTCGGCAGCGATGAAGACTACACTGTAATCCTCTGTGGGTTCCGCAGCGATGAAGACTGCACTGAAATCCTATGTGGGTTCGGCAGCAATGAAGACTGCACTGAAATCCTATGTGTGTTCGGCAGCAATGAAGACTGAACTGAAATCCTATGTGGGTTCGGCAGCGATGATGACCGTGATGAAATCCTATGTGGGTTTGACAGTGATGAAGACTGTACTGAAATCCTCTGTTGGTTCGACGATAATTACTACTATTCTAGTATCCTATGTGTGTCCTAGATTAGATGAATCAATGGCTATATCTAATCATATCTATCTCCTTACGAAGAAGTATACCTACGTGAGCTGAGTCTTGACATTCAATAATTATCTTCGATATGATTGACTTGCTTTCCTATGTGGATTGGGTTGTGTTATCCTGTGTGGATTGGGTTGTACTATCCTATGTGGACGTGATCGAACTTGGGCTCAGATGTTGGAGCCGAACTGGAATTGGTTACTTAGGTATATGTATGGTCATATACCTATGTATTTTTGGTTGTTACATCATGATTGTATCTTTCCTTTGTGGATTATCCTTTGTCGATTCTGAGAGACCTTCGGGGGTCTCCTGGTCCCTACTGAGTAGCGTATACTCACCCCTGCATGGGCTATGCCTGCACTTTGTTGTGTTGGATGCAGACGACGGACATCACTGATCGAGGTTGAGTCTTGTAGAGATAAACAGTACCCAGAGTTGTATGTAAAGATGAGACGGTACCCGGAGGTGGACTTCATGACGAGACGGTACCCGGAGGTGGACGTGACGACGAGAGGGTACCCGGAGGTGGACTCCACGATGAGACAGTACCTGGATCTGACAGACGAACGCAGAGAGCTAAGGTGGCCATCTGTACCTACCCATTAGGTTGGGACTTCGGAGGACGATCCAGGACCAGCTTGACACATTCCATCTATTTTGTCTTTTTCTTGTACTTTACTGTTGGGATTTTATTTCGGGCCCCCTTTGTACTTTCATCACTCTTGTTATATTGCTTTACTTAGTGTTTACTTCCACTTTTTCTCTTTTTGTGTGTGTGGTTACGTTTCATAAAAGCAATGCCTTCCCAGTTATAGGGATTTATGCCTTTAGTTCTAGTCGCCAACCCCTGGCCTATGGGAGGCGGGCTTGGGGTAGTCAAGGCATGGGTCCCGAGGACGGGTCGTGACAAAACTAATGACACATATTTAACAATTATTTTCATCTAAAAATCACATTTCATAATATTTTTTTATTTTAAATTATTTAATAAAATATAATTTATTATAAACAAACATTAATGCCAACTTTGACATAGTTCATTTAAATTGATTTTAGCGAATATGAATACAAATATTGAAATGTAATATATTATTATAAGAAATATATAATAATATTAATTCATATAAAATATAAGGCAATATAATAATCCATTAAATTTACCGAACATTTAATATATTTAGTATCATTTCTTTTAGGTAATTATTAAATAAATAATTATTATATTGGAGTTTCGTAATCATTGATTGTAATTACCTAATTTTTATATAATTCAATGAATTTTTAATAAATTAAAATTATAAATAATATTTAAAAATAATATTTATAACTGAACATATATTTTTTTATGTCCATGTCTCATAGAATTATAAAAATATATTTAAAAAAGGTTGTTTATTATTTCATTTGCATAAGAAATTAGATAAATAAATTACTTAGAAAATTTCCCCAAAATAATAAATAGATAAAAAGGTTATAGGGTTATAAATACTTCCATCCAAATTGATTTTAAAAATATTCAAGGTCATTATATTTTGTTAGTTTAGTGTTTAAAAATGAAGAAAACTCATTTTTAGTACAATCATTATAATTAATTTTAATTGTTTCCACCAATCACAATGGTAAAAAAATTCAATTATTACAAATTATAAATTATGATGATTCCCAATTATGAATCCATAATTGAATAAAAAAATCATATAATTTAGGAAATTTGATTTTATGTTAATCATGTCGATTCTGCATGATAATAATGTATTAAGAATAATTTTTTTAATTAGATGATTCTATATGAAATATATGTATAATAGTAATAATTTTTTGAAACTAGAAATATAATTTCTGATATATATTGGAAATATATTTCTTTAAATATTCCTTAGTACATATTATTTTAATTAACTAAAAAAGTTAAAAATTATGCATTTGAAAATGGTTTTTAGGAGAACCAATTTTTAAACAGAGAAACAAACTTATAAAAAAATAATATAAAATATTGATTTAATTTCATTATGTTGAATAAATATAACTTAAATAACATGATAACCTATTGAAAACAAAATCCAATTTTATATTTATTGATTTTTTGAAATAAAATACTTTTATACAAAAATCATAATTTTTTACTGTCCAAAGAAAAGCCAAATTTTTTTAAAAAATTATTAAATTAAACCAAAATTAATACATAATTTCCTAATTATAAAATAAATTTAATTTTATAAAATACATTATCCAAAATTTCCAAAAAATTATTATTATATTTTTATAGGAAAATAAATAAAATTGATTCTAAGTAAAACATATATATAATGAAAGAAATAATATTACTAAAAATTGATTGTTTATTTAATAAAAAATTATCAATATTTTATATTTAGTAATAAATAAATAAATAAATAAATAAATAAATAAATATTATAATGTATTTAATACTATTTATACCCCCCCCCCCCCAATAATTTAAAGTCATGGTTATTATAGTAATATATATCCAAGGTCGTTTATGTTAAGTTTTTTGTGTTGAATAACTCGTCGATCATAAAAAATATCAGGGTTGCATGTAAAAAACACTGAATATACTATTCTGTGTAATGTAAGATAATCTCAGTGTTACATTCCCTTTATAGTATTAAATATAATTTTTATAATTTAACATATAGGTTTGATACATCCTCTCCCCCCAAGAAAAAATTGTGTCCTCTAAATTTAAACTAATGTCAATAATAAATGGTTTGAATGGGGAAAATTATTTTTTTGTAAACCTACATCAAACAAATGGTAAATAAAAAATCCTCTTAACAATATATATTTATATCTACAAGGCTCATCTAGAATAAAAAATAGTGGGTTTCCAAATAGGAGAACATAGGTGGGATGTCTAGATTTTGACATGGAAGAAAAGAGTAAATTACTATAGAGGGTGACCGGGGTCATTGATAAAAAGAATGTAAATTATCACTGGAAACATAAGGGGCTCAAAACAATAAGACTATGATGATAAAAAGGACCATATAAGTTCAATAAAATTGAATGTAATAGGATAAAATGTTTTAATCTATAGTCCTTTTTTATGATTTTATGAATCCACATACCATCATGACTAAGTGAAATTGGGAAAATACAGATTTTTTTGGTAGAATTTCATCTTCCATCCAATTTACATTTGAATGTCGTATTTTTTCAGCAAATGATGAGGGTTCAAGATGAATTTTTCATGCATGAAGAAATAAAATTCTAATATTAATGAATAATATAAACAAAAAAGGGAAAAGAATTTACTACAAGAAACATTTTATATTTTGACACAAAAAATGGGTAAAACATTGTATGATTATTACCAAAATTAGTAAACTATAATATGTGACATTAACATTAAAAATTCAATTGTAATACCCATTGTTTTAATAAAATAATTCGAAAAATATTTTAGAATAAAAGGGTGTGTTAACTTAATATTTTTGAATATATCATTTAGATTTCATCCCCCCAAAATGCTGATATTATTTTGATGTAAAATGATTCATCTAGTCATCAAATCAATTTTCAATTTTGTGGTTGTCTATACGATAAAACTTGTGTTCTCAATATACATGATCATATAATCCCTAATGTTTAACAATATGTTAAATATTATTTTTAAAAAAATTATATTCATACATCAAGTTAAAACATAACATTATCAATAATATTTAATATTATAATGTATCCTAAAATGTCAATGATCACATTTATATGTAAACACGTAGACCTCTAGGGGGCCTAGGACATTTAAAAGGGATCATCATTAACCAAAAATACCTATGATGATATCCATAAGTATTACATTATATCACATGAAAACATTCTCATCTCCAATTTTATATATTCAAATATATCATACCAACAATAATATCCTAAAACCCACACTACTAGATTTGGTGGTAAATGTTTTAAATTTAACTCATTTGCATTAAGGAAAAAGAAGGTAAAACAAAATTTTATAATCAAAATGAACAACATCAAAAAGAAATATTGGATCACTTACATGACCATGTCCCTTTCAGGTTCTTATTTTTAATTGATTTGAACCATCTCATATCAATTTGTATTCATATAATACAAGTTTATATATATTAAAATCATCTCATATTATACACATAATTTCTTATTTCACATTAGGTTATCAAAATCATCTATATGAAATTACATCTAAAAATAATACATACGATATTATTATTTATATACATGGGAAAATGTAACATATGATGAGTGAACACAAATGCACAGAGAGGATAGAGATAATCATTTAGAATTAAATGTCATGGTTGGGAATAATCAGTTAATAATGTGGTGATTACATTATCAGAGTAAAAGAGATAATCGTAAAATAACATGAACCCATCAATACATAGATCATAAATTATAAAGTCATGGAAAAGGAAAAATTCATCAGAGTTAATTATGATGAGCCATGTGTTATCAATATTAATCACAAGAAAAATTATAAATGTCAATTTATTATAAAGGATTACCAAAAAAATAAAATAAATTAATCCTACGGTCATAAATGTATATTTATTTCAATAAAATTTGTTTTTAGCATGTTTCTTGATCGTTTTATCCCTTATTTTAATGTCTAACCACTAAATAACCATTTATATACCTTAATTCCAATAATTAATTTATGTTGATTTCACTAATCACATTGGTAATAAAATATATTTATCCATATTATAAATAAAAAATTTATATAATTCCAAAATGGTAATCCATTTTAACAAGTTAAATTCATTGAATTCAATTATTTTTTATAAGTATTTATCTTATAGATTCGATGAGAAATCATGTTTGTAAAGAGAATATATTATTTGATAGATATGATTTTATACTAACTTAATGACTAATAATAATAATTGGCTAAAAATGAATTAATATTTACTGATATATATATAATAAAAGTTTTTATTAAAACATTAATTATTATGGTTTATTTTATATAATGCAAAAAGATAAAAGGTAGACATTTTAAAATAGTTTATTTTTTTTTTAATAGAAAGAAAAAATATACAAAAAAATTTAAATTTGATACAATGTAATTATGTTGATTTAATATAAAATAGATTATTATAAAAAGTATTCAAAACATATTGGAACTTTTAACTGTCACGACCTCCTCCCCACAAAGTGTACCCCTCCTGGGCCGGAAATGTGAGAAGAGTGATAATGACCCCCGAGTCCCGCCTCCAGTAGGCCCCGGGTTGGTGACTAGCACCGAGGGTATAATAAATATACAAATGGGAGGCATTACCCACTAAGAGAACACATGAAGAAGAGTGAAATAGAATAGACTCCAATCAACTCCAAGTCAGAAATGAAAAATAAATGAAATCCAAGTACATATTTTTAATGTCATGCAAAAGTACTAAAACTGAAATGGGAAACTAAAAGTACCCAAAATAAAGTAAAACGACAGCGACCCCAAGCCTGAACAGCTCCTCCTCCAACCACAAGCTAGTAGTAAACATCTTGATCTCCAACCTGCTCTAAGTGACCGTAAAAACAGTTTATATATACATAGGGTGAGTATAACAGTATACTCAGTAGGATCCTCCACAAGCCTCTCGTGCAAAAGTAAAGAAAGAATGCTAAATCCCAGTGAACAACAAGTGAAACTAACTTGTCACCTAAACAGGTATACTAAGTTTCCAACCCCAACATGACTACTCTCACCAAGTAATGCATACAAGAATATAGCATATAGTAAAGATTATCAAGGGTACCCCACTACTACTTCCCCACTGGTTTTCTGCTTTTCCCTAACGACATATGTCATGTGCTTCTCTCTCCGAAGACTTGCCCGCAGACACCTGGGCTAAGCGCTACAATCTGCACCTCGTGCACCACAAAGGCTTTCCCGCAGACACCTGGGCGAACCACCACACCATCCTCACAACCAAAAGCAACCGGGTAAGTTCCGGGAGCCACCACAGCCCGCATAACGTGTATCATACATCGGGTATTATACCTCAAGCCATTATAGCCCATACACCGAATAGGGATCCTCAAGCCATCATCGCCTATAAACGTTACACCTATAGTAGTCCATAGGATACTCTATCCAGAATATATGTGTGTGAAATAACCAGAAGCCATTACATCCCTCTACACACATATATGGGTAAAACTAACCAGTGTGCCTACCAGCACAAAGATCTTCCAAGATAAGAGAGCGGGGTCAAAGGGCGTAGTCAGCCATTCAACCTCCCATCAGAATGTTGGTGAAAACACCCCCCCTAGGGCTCAGAATCCCAGGGGTGTTAGTTTCCCTTACCGACAGGGTGGAGCAGCGTATAGAAACACAAAAAGTAGAGAATATATATATAACTGACATCCACACTATGGGCATTACCTAGTCTTAGATACAACTACAGCTAACGTCTCTCAGACTCCAGGCTGCTACTTCTAAGACTAGGTATCCTATAAGCACACAAATGGTTGAAGTGTTTTATTATATTACTCCATTCTCATTTTATCAGTTATACTGTATGTTAATTAATTCTTTAAACATTAATTAACCATGAACAATTACACATTAAACTGAATTGGCATCACATTCAAAATCAACTGCTCCTTTTAAGATTCACATCACCTTTAAATTCTATTATCTCCATCCCCGTGGATTTTCACCATTTAATCAAACATTCATTATAGAATTAAATTTCCATATTCCCAGGAATTCTAGAAAAACATCCTATGCATCTAAACACAAAGGAGGCTCAACACGGTGAGTAGATATACTACCCGTCGATTCTTTTCCACCTATAGAAAGAGCATAGACCCATTATCCATAGAGAGGCTAAACACGGAAAGCACGTGGCATACCTCGCGCGTATTCGCCTCCTTTAGAAGATGGGTAGCAAGACCAGCTACCTTGAGCAGTGGGGAAAAGCAAAGCAGATTAACATTCAAAGAAAACCACAAGCATCTAGCAACCACATCCATCCCATTCCTTCACCCCTGGTGTCCTCCCCGACACCCACATGCATAAACTGATGCATCTCGCCACTCTAGGCATCATCTGCTACCACAAACACAAGGCCTCCATGCCTCCACATATCACAATAGCCATCTAGGCTCACATCACAGCACAAGAAGCAGGAAAACAACAGTCACAATCATGGGATCTTGACCCTTTAACAAACAAGAGGGTAACTCATAACCCTTTTAGAAATTCCCACATAATCTTTTCTTTAATCAATATTGAATTAGAAGATTTGTTATTCTTAGGTTCCAATTATGGGATACCTAATCAGTAAGCTATCACAATTAAATAACCATACATACTTCCCTAATTTGATTATCCTCAAATTAGAACAACTACAACAACAGCAATAACCAGATTAATTTACATGCCTCTTGATCTTTATCCAATTAATTAAAAATTAATTCCGGCTTTATGTTCATTATCAATTTATATCATGAACAAACAAAAAATCATAGATATCATAGATATCACTCTATCTAGAAAAACATGAGGCAAACCATTATCACGGTATAAAGCAACAACATGCGATCAACCAATTCGTTTAATCCGGTTCAAGGTTTTAATTAGGTCAATTTCATTGTGATCCAAATGAATAAATCATGATAATTCTACGATTGCACATATACAATTAGAGAAGCCATGACTCCCCTACCTTGAAGAGTTATTGACATCCTTTATCCACACAACAGGTCACAATCCTCCTCTCACAACAACTGCATCCACCGGAGGATGCCATGGTACGACAGTACCAACCAACCCCAAGAAAAACCCATTAGAATCATGGAAATTACATGGTATAATATAGAAGGTAGAAACACGAGAAGATGATCCCCAATGGAATGACGATAAAACATACCTTATTGGGAAGATTGACCGACACAGTCCGGTTGCATATAAAACAGAGCAGAACCAATCCTAGGAGTAAAGATTGATTGTGGAACTCCTACGAGAATGATTGAACGGTTCTAGTGTCTCTTAGCTGAGAACAAAGGGAAAAAACAAAGGAGAATGATATCTCGTCCCTTTTTGAAGATTTAATGGGGTGACAGTTTAAGATCTGGTAAATCCTCCATTAAAAACGGATCGCACACTACTGGATAAATGGCCTATACCCACAGTTCAAAACCGTGGGTATAGCCCCCAAAACCGTGGGTATAGGCTATACCCACGGTTTTGGGAATCGTGGGATGGAACAGTGTCGGTATAGGTCCCCAGCATATACCCACAGTTTTCCAAAACCAAGGGTATAGGTGTTCTGCCACCATGTAAACAAAACATTACCAATTTTCACAGTGTCAATGGATTTTACCCACGGTTTCAAAACATGGGTATAGATCCTAAAATAATGTCGTAGGTGGGTTTCGATCCCGCAAACTCTTTGCTACAAAGTACCGCGTCTAACCACTACCCTACCATCAATTATGTGTATATATATTTACATTTAGTTAAATATAGTTATATAAACCGTGGGTATAGAGGGAAGAACCGTGGGTATAGGACTCCCGCAAAAAAATATTCCTTCCCGTAGGGAAAAAAATTCCCCGCGCACACATCGGAAACCTATACACACGGTTTTGAAAAACCGTGGGTATTGGTTTTTTATCCCGGACCTATCCCCACGGTTTTCCCCAAAACTGTGGGGATAGGTACCCCTATACCCACGGTTTTCCCCAAAACTATGGGGATAGGTACCCCTATACCCACGGTTTTTGAAAACTGTGGGTATAGGTCAATTTTCAAGACCTATCCCAACAGTTTTGGAAAACCATGGGGATAGACCCCCCCTATACCCATGGTTTTGGAAAACTGTGGGTATAGGTCTTGAAAATTGACCTATATCCACAGTTTTCCAAAACCGTGGGTATGGGGGGGTCTATCTCCATGGTTTTGGGGAAAACCGTGGGGATAGGTCCATTTTCCAGTAGTGGCATTTACCCATGCGGTTTGACCAAGTAAATACATCTTGGCCTTAGGAATAATTAATATAGGATTTATGGAATTTGAATCTTCCTTAAGAGTCCTTAAAACAAGGCTTTAAATGTATTTTATTTCAAAGGAAACGTCAAAGGGGCGAAACTGTAGGAAGCTGGAAACACTGTTCACATACTCAAAATTTGGCGAAGGAAAGAAAAGGTCACCGTTAGACATCATAGTTCTGGAAACATTGTTCAAGTCTACCGTAAGAAGGTCACCGTTAGAAGGTTACCGTTCTGGAAACACTGTTCAAGTCTACCGTTAGAAGTCCACCGATAGAAGGTTACCGTTCTGGAAACATTGTTCAAGTCTACCGTTATAAGGTCAATGTTAGAGGCTTACCATTCTGGAACCACTGTTCAAGTCTACAGTTATAAGTCCACCGATAGAAGGTTACCGTTCTGGAAACATTGTTCAAGTCTACCGTTATAAGGTCACCGTTAGAAGGTTACCATTCTGGAAACATTTTTCAAGTCTACCATTATAAGGTCACCGTTAGAAGGTCACCGTTATGGATGCTGTAGTGACCTGAAGCTTGAAGTACATGGTCATTGCATTACTTTAGTGGAATACTAAATACATAACAAAAACAGACACACAAGGACTGTATTAGTTTAGTGTCTTTGGAAACATGGAATGTTATCTTCTAATCGTGGTGAAAGATCTTCAACATCTCCCATAAAGATCTTCCCATTTTTTTCTCACCTAAAACCTTTCTTTATATCCTGGGGAAAAGAAAACATAAAAAGGGTGAGCTCAAATGCTCAGTAATGGTAAGCATGGATAAAATAAAACATACCATATACATTTGAACTTAAAAACATAAACATAATGTTTAAACATCAAAAGCTTGAGAAATGACATAAATCATGGAAGTACGTAAGGCATAGATCATAAAGAAACATTATGAATGATAAAATAGCATGGGAATAAAAATGTAATTGTGGAAACCATTAATAATATGATATGATTTCCATAGTAGCCAAGGCATTGCTGCCAAGACCATCTTAGTGGACAAAGTCTCCTTCCGAATCGAGTTCACTCCTCATTCTAGTCCTGTATTACTGAACCGGTTTATCTTTCCGTTCTAGCCATGTCTATCTCCTGAGATATAAATCTTTACCCAATGCATTGGAGGGAGATATAGGTCCCAACCATCTCATAATGAAATCATTCTTACTTATGCCACAAAATAAACATACATCATTCATAATAACCCAACGAATAAAATGGGTTTCATAAACATCATCCCATCACCACATAATCCATATAAAAGAAATGGATATCATTTCATAATAAGAAAAATGAAACCATTTCAATAATAGAGACATTAAACATGAAACATACAGATATGAAATAATTTCATCTTATATGGAAAATGGTTTTGATAAAACACTTTTAATGAATTCTTGAGGAAAATATCCTTTCGTCATCAAAATCAATTTCTTTTCACAAAACGACATAAAATTTTAAAAGAAATAGATTTTGTTGAAAATAGTCATGAAATATTTTGGAGGAAGCTTCATGAAAATAAGGCTTTATAAAACCGTAAAAATTCGTTCGTGCCGTATAAGTTAAAAGAAAAACATTTTTTCATACTTTTGCCGGAAAAGTCAAAAAGTACCTCATAACGTAAACAAAAGAAATATTCCTTACATACCATGTAGTAAAAGTCAAAAATAGGTAAAAAGGACTTCAAACATACATGAAAACACTTTTATAAAACATGTAAATGGATGATAGAAATAACCCCAGTAAATACTTACGAATAAGCAATCTCGGATAAAAATGATATTTGCCAAATTATCCCTTACCTTAGGTCCGATATGTTTCGTACGTATCCAAACCTCCTGTATAATGATTTAAATAATGTTATTTACTTATTACATAATCATATTAATTGTTATTATATCATATATGGTTCACTTATGACTTTATATTACCCGTTTATTTGTAAATTCAATGTTAAAGAGCATATTAGGTAAAATCGTTTCATTTGTCGTCCGTGTTTTGACTAATAATTATTCATATGATTACCTAGATCATGATTAACTACATACATAATGAAAAACATGATTTATATATAATATTTATTCATAATATACATATATATAATAGATTGATAAATGGAAAGAAATACACCGTTCATGGAGACGGTAGGCCATACTAACGCATGAACGCTGTTTTTGTTTCCTCATTGAATTGAATGGAATTAATTGGATGACATAAATATATATATATATATAAATAAATCAATTATCATTATTATGTCATATATTTCATGATTACTTATTATATATACTTTATAATCATTTATTAATGGTTAATCATTGAGAATGAATCTCATCGCGTCGTGGAGACGGTATTCCGTACGTACGCACGAGCGATGATATCATTCCATTGATCATGGAATTTTAATGGAGTGTATATATACTATTACATAATCAATATAACTTTACAATAATAATATATAGTTATTATTTACACCATTATACCCATCCATGTAAGGTGGTGGTGGAAAATAGATTACACAACGGAGTGGAGACGGTATTCCGTACGTATGCACGCGCAGGGATTTCATTTTCTGTAGGATGGATAGGGTTGTTTCATACTTATAATAACATATCAGTATATGAGTGATACTGATGATATTACTTCATAATTAAAAAACCTAAGAAGAATAAGTGGAAGAAGAAATAAAGGTGAAAGAATCGGTAACGGAAATTACCTCTTCTTTGAAGCGCCTCTTTGAGACCTCCTATTAGGGCACTAAAATTGGTCTCTGAAGAAGAACAGGACCTCTAGGTTGTTTCTAGGGAATTGGAGAAGAGAATTGGGCAGGGTTTGGCCGATCTTGAAGGCTCAATGAGGTGTGTGGAAGAGAGGGAGGAGGAGCCCTTTTATAAGGGAGGAGAGGGGCACCTTTGGAATTCTTAAAAATATTAATTTATAATAAATCTAACCCCACTTAAAAACCTCAAAAAATGACTCATATTAGAATATTTGATGAGATATGGTTGTAATATCATCAAAAAATCAAACTTAGATATGTTTAGATTTTATTTTAAACCTTATCATTTTGATTTATCATTATTTAATATATTTAAGTTTATTTGTGGTAATAAAATTCCAAATTTTAAATTATAACAAATAATTACTTCTTCGTTTTGAATTTTCCATAATTGTTTAATTTATAACATTATAGACCATATAAATTTAAATTTATAATTTTTAAATATTTTTTTGATTTTTAAACAATTTTATAATATGTTATTTTTATTAAATAAAAATAGTGTCAATTTTGACACTATTCATTTATTTGAATTTAAATGAATTATATACAGAAGATATGTTATAATTAAAAGCTTTATTAGATTCATAAAATGTCATATGTATCTATAAAATTGGTGGATCACATTGAATAGTTCATATAATATTTATTTTATTATTTTTAAAACCATTTATTTGTTTTATCTCTTAATAAAATAATTACTACAACATTTTTGTATAATTATTTAATATACTTATTTGTTGCATAAAAATTAAAACTATAATCCTATGATGAAGATAAATCTATTACCTTTCACAATAATACTTTTACTCTAATTTATCTTCTTAAAATCACAATATTTAAATTGTTATATTTATTAAATTATGAAGGTAACAACTTTGGCATCATAATAAATAAAATAATATAAGTATCATAATCACTTTTATAAGGTTACAAATGGTTATATATTAAGTCATTGGATGATTAAGGTGTATATATACACTACCAATAAATTTTGGTCCGGTTTTTGAGCCTTTTAATGGGTATTATTATTTCAATAAAAACTATATTACTTATTTCCCACATAATAAATAATTTTTGTATCATTAATGTATCACCATTAATGACAATTATTTAATCCCTAAAAATTATAAATAAATTATCATGATGTAGATAATTTTATTAGATTTTTGGAGACTATTCATTTTCTAAGTTTTATAATTTTTATCACTAAATTAAAATTATTATACTTACAAAATTTAAGAGAGTGACATGTTGTCACTTTCTTTGGTTTTAATAATAATTAAAATATTTTCATGGTCAAAAGTCCAAAAAATGAATCTAATCCGACCCTTAGGTTATATGGGTCTTCTTTTAGCCATCCAATAAAAAAATTTCATGTGTTAGGGTATTTTTATAATATTATATTTACCCTTAATTACCTGATTTACCTTTAACTATGTTAAATAAAATTTACCGTAGTTACTATTCATAATTCCAAAAAATAAAAAGTAGCTTATTAAGATAATTTGGAACCACTGATTCCAAATATTGAATCCATATTTCCAAATTCAATACAAAAAAGTTGCAGAAATTAAATCAAAATTAATCCTGTTGTCGAAAGAAAATGGGTTTTTCTTTAAATCATTGCAAAATATTGAATTGATTTAACCTACGAATTTAATGTAAAATCAATGATAATAAAATAAATTATATTAAATGGAAAAAATATATTCTATTCATAATTTAAAACCATTAAATATTTTAATTTAACTATATAAATTATTGGGTTGAAAAAAGTTGTTTTTAATTAAAATATAGCGTGTTTTTACTATTCATCAAAATATGAAAGTTTCCAGAATAATATGAAAAATTTATCCAAAGTAAATTTTTATTTCATGATTCCAAAGAAGAATTTTATTTTTTAAAATTTAATTTATAAACATGTCAACAAATAGATTTAAAGTGGGAGCACCATCAAAAGGCGGTAAAACTGCACTTTTTTAAAAATATATATTTTACCCGAAAAAATTATTTTGTTCTTATACCATGTTCTAGAAAATGTGTAAGATGAATAATAATGTTATACAATTCAAATTTTAGTAAATACTATTCATAATAGCTAGTTCATAATAATATTATATTAATATATCGTTGTTTAGTAAAACAATGTATTGCGTACAACACACGCTATCAAGGAAGGTCGTGATTGCGTGTATTGCAAGCCATGTCAGGGTTGCGTGTTGTGCAAGAATCCTTCATTGTTTCGTATAACAGAATCCAACCATATTTCATTTATACATTGAATATATATATATATATATATAGTTAATGTTTCTTAGAATAACTATTATCAAAATTGTGTGTAACACGATCCAAGAATTGTGTTGCGTATACTGCAAGCTAATACGGTGTTTGCATATAGAGCAAGGTAATCTTGGTGTAGTATACAACATAAGAAATTAATGAAATTAAATGAATAGTTTTCATAAAATCTCAGGGTGTTACATTCAACCCCTCTTAAAATGAATTTCACCCTCGAAATTCGTCGGGGTTATAAATGGTTTACTACTCGAATGTTTGTTTAATAGAAACCCACATCATAAAAAGGAATACTAAAACATGGCTTTAAAAAATAAAGTGTGAAATGTAACGGTTACCCAAATTAACTCATTATTGGGTTTCCACGTATGAGAACATAGGTGAAAATATGGATATGGAAGAAAAATCTAACCATCAAGTTCTGATGGAGAGTGGTAGAGAACATGGCTATGAAAAAGCCAACAATCAAAAACCTATTGATTTGTGATGATCTAAGGTACCATCTGATTCATCAGATATAAGGGAACTAGGAATGAATTTTTGGTTTTCAAGATCATTTCCCTAAAGTTGATGAATAAAAAGAAATACTTGCATGATTTTGGTACAATCTAACTGTTGTTTGTGAATTGAACAATTTCCACTTCATCCCTTAAAGAAATAAAGTTGAATTTGTTATTCGTGATGTGTTAGCAGATCATGTGATAGAATGATGGGTCATTCTATCTCTTTCAAACAAAAGGTTGGAAAAATTTATAAGTCCGTCTTATGGTTAGATTAATCGTATATTGTTCCAAAAATGATCTTATACTTCATATATCATACCGCTTAATAAAATAAAACTAGTTTCAACTAACTAGGGACTTCCTGTAGGCCAGTGGTAGGCAATAAAGGTCAGTCGCACATCGGTTGTGGGTTCGATTCCCATAGCCTTTTCCGACGTGATGGGATGTCGCCCATCTTGCAGGTTGTCCTTTTTCTGAAAATACATTACTATAAAATCCCATAAATAATATCGATAAAAACTTATATCCTTAAACAATACTATCTTATGTCAAACATAATCCATTCCAATCTTTAGGCTTATCCATAATACTACAGTCCACTCTCATATTATAGTGAAAACGATTGCTAGAGATTTCATGTAACAAGCATGTTAATTCCATCATAGATCCCCATATATCATAAGATATGTCTTTTTGGTCACATTCCAAACATTCGAAGGCCTTAATAATGTATTCTCGTGAATAAAAAATACCCATTGAATCTTAGTGAAAACATGAATGCTGTCAAAAGTTAACTCTTTCCACATACCAAAATCCAAAAATTCTATATACTCAAACCATGATATAGCCTTCTCCTTATATCAGTGATGAGCTCATGAATTCTATCAAACATTTAATTTTCTTCTTATCCCATCATTATGTGCATATAATCTACTTTCCAAAAATATCTGAATAACATTTCATGGTTACTAGTACCATTAATCGTACACTTTCAAAACATTGGAAAGACAATAGTGTAACAATCCTTAGATGTCTCTTTCTTCCATAGTACCATGAGATTACATATACAACATTACACTTTATAAACATGTAATAATTCCACTACCTTCTTAAACCACTGACCGAGCTTCAACAATTATTTCATCTCACATCTCATTTGTAGTCTCTTCCTCATCATCAACATAAATACTTCCCATACGACCGTAATGATTCTCTTCATGAGACTTTCCCTTAGGTAATTGGTTTTCATAATGCTCGTACATTCCACATTTAAAACATTTAACCATTGTTGATGTCGTAGAAAAACCATTATCCTCATCCATGGTGTTAACTGAACCTTTTCCTTTACACTTACTGGCTTGGTGTCCTTCTTTTCCACACCCAAAGCATCTTCCAGTTCCTTTGAAACAATCTCCCTGATGCCTTTTCCCACATGATTTACATGAGGAAAATTGAACTTTCTTTCCTCTATGATCATCATGAAACTCCATATTTCTCTTATTATCCGAGTCGGTAAACTTACAAATGTTGAGATTATTGATCATATTATGAGATTTCTGATTAGGCATAATAACGTTTTTTGGACTTCAAAATCCTGTTTCATTTGGTTTCTCATAAAGAATATCATTCCATTGTCCGTCATATCCTCTATTATCATGAATCTTCCTGTTTCGAGCCATTTTCTAAAACCCGAAAAGGATAGTGTGAGAGGAAAAAATCATGCTAGGGAAAACAACATAGTGAAGGGGGAGAAACCACAATATCTAACATCTTAGGATAAATTCTAATATCGTTACCATAGTTATTGGACTATATCCTATACGTATACTTATCCTTAGGTACATCCCTAGACATACCTTAGAAATATCTCTAGGGATCTCACTAATGTTTTCGCATACTAGTTTCCAATGGTTGACTAAACTGTTCCTCTGATACCAACTACAGAGACCTGGATCATGACGTACATGGACATTACATTACTTTAGCAGAATACTTAATACATAAAAAAAACAGACACATAGGGACCGTAATAGTTTAGTGTATTTCGAAACATGGAACGTAATATTCTAATCGTGGTGAAAGATCTTCAACATCTCTCATAAAGATCTTCCCCTTTTTTTTATTACCCAAAACCTTTCTTTATATCCTAGGGAAAAGAAAAAATAAAAAGGGTGAGCAAAAATGCTCAGTAAGGGTATGCATGGATAAAATAAAACATTCCATATAAATTTGAACTTAAAAACATGAACATAATGTTTAAACATTAAAAGATTGAGAAATTACATAAAACATGGAAGTACGTAAGGCATAGATCATAAAGAAACATTACGAATGATAAAATATAATGGGAATAAAACATGTAATTGTGGAAACCATTAAACACATGATATGAATTCCATTGTAGCCAAGGCATTTCTGCCAAAACCATCTTAGTGGACAAAGTCCCATTCTGAATCGATTTCACTCCTCGTCCCAGTCATGTATTACTGAACCGGTTTAACTTTTTGTTCCATCCATGTCTATCTCATGAGATATAATTCTTTACCCAATTCATTGGAGGGAGATATAGTTCCCACCCATCTTATAATGAAATCATTCTTACTTGTGCCACAAAATAAACAGACATCATTCATAATAACCCAACGAATAAAATGGGTTTCATAAACATCATCCCATCATCACATAATCCATATAAAAGAAATGGATATCAATTCATAATACAAAAAGTGAAACCATGTGAATCATAGAGACATTACACTTGAAACATAAACATATGAAATAATTTCATCTTAGATGGAAAATGGTTTTGATAAAACACTTGTAATGAATTCTTGAGGAAAATATCCTTTCTTATTCAAAATCAATTTCATTTCACAAAACGTCATGAAATTTTAAAAAATAAAGTGATTTTGTTGAAAACAGTCATGAAATATTTTGGAGGAAGCTTCATGAAAATAAGGCTTTATAAAACAGTAAAAATCTTTTCGTTCCATATAAGTTAAAAGAAAAACATTCTTTTTCATACTTTTTCCGAAAAAGTCAAAAAGTACCTCGTAACGTAAACAAAAGAAAGATTCCTTATATACCATGTAGTAAAAGTAAAAAATGGGTAAAAATTACTTTAAACATACATGAAAACATTTTTATAAAACATGTACATGGATGATAGAAATAACCCCAGTAAATACTTAAGAATAAGCAATCTCAGATAAAAATGAGATTTGAAAAATTATCCCTTACCTTTGGTCCGATATGCTTCATAAGTATCCGAACCTCCTGTATAATGATTTAAATAATGTTATTGACAAATTACAGAATCATATTAATTTTTATGATATCATATATGGTTCACTTATGACTTTATATTACCCGTTCTTTTGAAAATTCCATGTTAAAGAGCATTTTGGGTAAAATCGTTTCATTTGTCGTCCGTGTTTTGACTTGTAATTATTCATATGTTTACATAGATCATGATTAATTACATCCAGAATGTAAAACATGATTTATATATAATATATATTCAGAATATACATATATATAATATATCGATAAATGGAAAGAAATACACCGTTCATGGAGATGGTAGGCCGTACGTACGCATGAATGTTGTTTTCGTTTCCTCATTGAATTGAATGGAATTAATTGGATGACATACATATATATATATATATACATAATTCCAGTATCATTATTATGTCATATATTTCATGATTACTTATTATATATACTTTATAATCATTTATGAATTCTTAATCATTGAGAATGGATGTCATCGTGTCGTGGAGACGGTATTCCGTACGTACGCACGAGCGATGATATCGTTCCCATGATTGTGGAATTTTATTGGAGTTTATGTATACTATTACAGAATCAATATCAATTTACAATAATCATATATAGTTATTATTTACACCATTATACCCATCCATTTATGGTGGTGGTGGATAATAGATTACCCCACTGCGTGGAGACGGTATTCCGTATGTACGCATGCGTGGTGATTTCGTTTTCCGTAGGATGGATAGGGTTGTTTCATAATTATAATAACATATCAGTATATGAGTGATACTGATGTTATTACTTCATAATGAAACAACCTATCAAGAAGAAGTGGAAGATGAAATAAAGGTGAATGAATCGGTAACAGAAATTACCTCTTCTTTGAAGCGCCTCTTTGAGACCTCCACTTAGAGCACTAAAATTGGTCTTTGAAGAAGACCAGGACCTCTACGATATTTCTAGGGAAGTGTAGAAGAGAATTGGGAAGGGTTTGGCCGATCTTGAAGGCTTAAAGTGGTGTGTGGAAGAGAGGGGGGAGGTGCCCTTTTATAAGGGAGGAGAGGGGAACCTTTGGAATTCTTAAAAATATTAATTTATAATAAATCTAACCCCACATAAAAACCTCCAAAAATGACTCATATTCAAATATTAGATGAGATAGGGTTGTAATATCATCAACCAATCAAATTTAGACATGTTTGGATGTTATTTTAAACCTTATCATTTTGATTTATCCTTATTTAATCTATTTAAGTTTATTTGTGGTAATAAAATTCTAAATTTTAAATTATAAGAAATAATTACTTATTTTTTGGGAATCTTCCATAATGTTTTAGTATATAACATTATAGACCATATAAATTAAAATTTATAATTTTTAAATATTTTTTGTGACTATTAAACAATTTTATAATATGTTCTTTTTATGAAATAACAATAGTGTCAATTTTGACACTATTCATTTATTTGAATTTAAATAAAATATATACAGAAGATATGTTCAAAATAAAAGCTTTAATAGATTCATAAAAGGTCATATGTATCAATAAAATTAGTGGATCACATTAAATAATTCATATAATATTTATTTTATTATTTTTAAAACCATTTATTTGGTTTATCTCTTAATATAATAATTACTACACCATTTTTGTATAATTATTTAATATACTGATTTTTTGCATAAATATTAAAAATAAAATCCAATGATGAAGTTAAATCTATTAAATTTCACCATAATACTTTTACTCGAATTTATCATCTTAAAATTCACAATATTTAAATTGTTATATTTATTAAATTATGATGGCGAAAACTTTGGCATCATTTAAAATAAAATAATATAAGTGTCATAATCACTTTTATAAGGCTACAAAAGGATATATATTTGGTCATTGGATGATTAAGTTGTATATATACACTACCATTAAGTTTTTGTCATGTTTGTGGGCCTTTTAATGGGTATTATTATTTCAATAAAAACTATATTAATTATTTCCCACTTAATAAATAATTTCTGTATCATTAATGTATCACCATTAATGATAATTATTTGATCCCTAAAAATTCTAAATAAATTTTCATGATGTATATAATATTATTAGGTTTCTGGAAACTATTCATGTTCTATGTTTTATGATGTTTATCACTAAATTAAAATTATTATACTTATAAGATTTAAGAGAGTGACATGTTGTCACTTTCTTTGGGTTTAATAATAATTAAATTATTTTAATGGTCAAAAGTCCATAAAATGAATCTAATACGACCCTTAGGATATATGGGTCCACTTTTAGCCATCCAATAGATATATTGGCATGTTTTAGGGTAATTTTATAATATTATATTTACCCTTAATTACCCGATTTACATTTAATTATGGTAAATAAAATTTACCGTAGTTACTATTCATAATTCCAAAAAAAAGTAGCTTATTAACATATTTTAGACCCAATGATTCCAAATATGGAATCCATTGTTCAAAATTCATACACAAAAGATGCTGAAATGAAATCAAAATTAATCTCATTGTCGAAAGAAAATGGGTTTTTCTTTAAAACATTGCAAAAGATTGAATTAATTTAACCTACGAATTTAATGTAAAATAAATGCTAATGACATAAATTATATTAAATGGTAAAAATATATTCTATTTATACTTTAAAACCATTCAATATTATAATTTAACCATATAATGTATTGTGATTAAAGAAGTTGTTTTTAATTAAAATATAGCTTATTTTTACTATTCATCAAAATCTGAAAGTTACCCGAATATTATGTAAAATTTATCTAAAGTAAATTTTTAATTCGTGGTTCCAAAGAAGAATTTTATTATTTCAAATTGAACCTATAAACATGTAAAAAACTATATTTATAGTGGGTGTGCCATCAAAAGATGGCAAAGCTGCATTTTTAAAAAAATACTTATTTTACCCGAAAAATTTATTTTGTTCTTATACCATGTTCTAGAAAATGTGTAAGATGAATAATAATGTTATAAAATTTAAAATTTAGTTAATACTATTCATAACGGATAGTTCATAATAATATTATATTAATATATCTTTGTTTAGTAAAACATGGTATTGCGTACAACACACGCTATCAGGGAAGGTCGCGATTGCGTGTAATGCAAGCCAAGTAAGGGTTCCGTGTTGTGGAAGAATCCTTCATTGTTTCGTATAACATAATCCGACCATATTTCATTTATACATTTAATATATATATATATATATATACTCAATGTTGCGTAGAATAACTATTATCAAAATTGTGTGTAACACGATCCAAGAATAGTGTTGTGTATACTGCAAGCTAATAAGATGTTTTCGTATAGTGCAAGGTAATCTTGGTGTAGCATAAAACACAAGACATTAATGAAATTAAAATAATATTTTTATAAAATCTCGGGTTGTTACATTCTACCCCCTTAAAATGAATTTTTCCCTTGAAATTCGTCGGGGTTATAAATGTTTTACTACTCGAAAGTTTGTTTAATAGAAACCCACATCGTAAAAAGGAATACCAAAACATGGATTTAAAAACTAATGTGAGAAATGTAATGGTTACCAAAATTTACACATCATTGGGTTTCCATATATGAGAACATGTGTTAAAATATGGATATGAAAGAAAAATCTAACCATAATGTTCTGATGGAGAGTGGTAGAGAACATGGCTATGAAAAATCCAACAATCACAAAGATATTGATTTGTGATGATCTAAGGTACCATCTGATTCATCGAATATAAGGGAAATAGGAAAAAAATTTGGTTTTCAAGATCATTTCCCTAATGTTGATGAATTAAAAGAAATACTTTCATGATTTTGGTACAATCTCACGGTTGTTCGTGAATTGAACAATTTCCACTTCATCCCTTAAAGAAATGAAGTTGAATTTGTTATTCGTGATGTGTTATCAGATCATGTGATAGAATGATGGGTCATTCTATCTCTTTCAAACAAAAGGTTAGAAAAATTTATAAGTCCATCTTATGGTTAGATTAATCATATATGGTTCCATGAATGAACTTATACTTCATATATCATACCGCTTAATAATATAAAACTAGTTTCTACTAACCACGGACTTCTTGTAGGATAGTGGTAGGCAATAAAGGCCAGTCACACATCGATTGTGGGTTCGATTCCCATAGCCGTGTCCGACGCGATGGGATGTCGCCCGTCCTGCAGGTTGTCCTTTATCTAAAACTACATTACTATAACATCCCATAAATAATATCGAAAAAAACTTCTATCCATAAAAAATACTAACTTATGTTCAACATAATCCATTCTAATCTTTAGGCTTATCCATAATACTGCAGTCCACTCTCATATTATAGTGAAAACGATTACCAGATATTTCATATAAAAAGAATGTTAATTCCATCGTTGATACCCATATATCATAAGATATGTCTTGTTGGTCACATTCCAAACATTTGAAGACCTTAATCATGTATTCTATTGAATAATGAATACCCATTGAATCATAGTGAAAACAAGAATGCTGTCAAAAGTGAACTCTTTCCACATACCAAAATCCAAAAATTCTATATACACAAACCATGATATAACGTTATCCTTATATCAGTCATGAGCTCATGAATACTATCAAACATTTAATTTTCTTCTTATCCCTTCATTATAGTCATATCATCTACTTTCCAAAAATATCTGAATAACATTTCCTGGTTACTAGTACCATTAATCATACACTTTGAAAACATAGGAAAGACAATAGCCATAGAAGTATCTTTATTCCATAGAACCATGAGATTACTTATACAACATTACACCTGATAAACTTGTAATCATTCCACTACCTTCTTAAACCATTGACTGAGCTTCAACAATTCTTTCATCTCACATATCATTTGTAGTCTCTTCATCATCATCAACATAAATACTTCCCATACGACCGTACTGATTCTCTTCATGAGACTTTCCCTTAGGGATTTTTTTGCATAATTACCTTACATTCCACATTTAAAAATTGAACCATTGTTGATGTCGTAGAAATACCATTATTCTCATCCATGGCGTTAACTGAACCTTTTCCATTGCACTTACTGGCTTTGTGTCCTTCTTTTCCACACCCAAAGTATCTTCCAGTTCCTTTGAAACAATATCCCCGATGCCTCTTTCCACATGATTTATATAAGGCCCTAGCCTTAAACCTTACTTAATCTTGAGTTATTACAAGATTACACATTGAGGATCTTTTCAGGTTTAGAGTTTTAGATAATTAGATCATGAAACTTTCATTACATTCCACATTTAAACAAAGTGGTTACATAGAAGACATTATTCATTCTTCCCGTCAATGGAAAAATATTTAAAATAAAACATGGATTATTTATTGACTCATCCTTGACACTATCATCACATCATGTACATTTCCCTTGACCTGTAAAAAACATTTCAAAAACATGGGATGAGCATAAAAAGCTCAATAAGGGTTATAAAAATATGTAAAGGAAACATGAGTTCATATATACATAAGAATGAAATCATACTTTACCCATAAAACATAGGAACTTTAACATACCTCATAAATCATGAATAAAACATAGAAATCATAAGACATAAACGGTAAATTGAGGCATTCATAACATTCTTACGTAGGGAGTAACCCTCTTGGTTACGTTTTGGAATACCCATCACAGTATATTCCATAAATCTCTTTAGATAAACCTTAACATTTCACTCCTTCACGTTACTCAATGCATTGGAGAGGTATATTGGGATCACCCGCCCTTAGTTTATCATGGAACCGCCAGTTCTTCATAATAATGCCCAAGAACCATAACATAATCGTATCACATAAAATATGAATAAAGGAAACATAACATTTCCACATTTCAATCACAAGATATAAATAAAACACATTGATATAAAAAACCTTATGAAAACCATTTTCAATACAAAAATAAAATAAAAGTAAAACATGATATTTATTTTTCTTTTAAAAAGAAGGTATGGCTTGTAGAGGAAGCTGAAACTCAAATAATGGTCACGGCGGCAGAGAAGTCATTGTCACCGCATACGTATGACAAAAACATTCCCTTTTTTCGTGTTGTAAAATTATTCGTATAAAAATATTCCTTTTGGATAAACATAAAAGTCAAAGGGGTTTATACACCATATAAAAGAAGGTTGTGTATAAAATAGAATATGCCTCAATGAAAGGAGATTGAGACAAAGTCCCTTACAAAGACGGTATCCTAGGTTTAAGGATAAATCAATTAGATAATTATGTGTGACAAACGAATACACCAAATATAAGTGGATATTAAGTGTAAAATAATCAAATATTCAAAGGATGACATATTCAATAACTACATGTTGAACCCAAAGAAATCATAATTGGGTTAAGAAGTTCCCTTGGAAGCCTAACAGCGTCACATAAAAAAAGTGTATCTCATCACATGGACATAAAATTTACATCAATACGGATATATGAGAACATATCCCAACATAACAATATGTAAATTAAAAGACCCAACAAAAGAAGTCTTTAAAAAAGAGGAGGGTGAAAGGTTCCCTTACCGACATCGGTATCTTTCGAAACATATGCCTCGTGAAATAAGGACAATACAAAATTGATGTAAATACTCATAAATGAAATAATATTACACAATGAGTAAAATAATGGTCAGTACATACACCACTCAAATGTAATTGTGGCAAATGTAGCATAAATCTGACAGGAATAAAAGTGAGATGAAAAATCCCTTACGAAAACTCGGCAGCCTAACGACGCCACTTAAACTTCCAAAAATGGATTGATGGGATAAAATAGGGTATATCATAAAATTAAAATAAAATTTACAGAAATATGAATATAAAATAGCATCCCCCATCATAAAAAAGAGGATCTTAAAAGAAGTGACATAAAGGAGAGTACTTAAAAAGAAAGAGAGAGGTTAGATCTCTTACGAAAATTCGGCAGCCTAACGGCGCCGCTGAAAACTTCCAAAATGGATTGATGAGATAGAATAAGGTCTCTCATCATATGAACCTAAAAATTACAGTATGATTAATATAAAAGAACATCCCAATCACAAGAAATATGAGCTTATAAGGAATGACATAAAAGAGTGTACTTAAAAAGAAAGAGAGGAGTAGGATCCCTTACCTCAAGTCCAACTTGTCTTGTTCGTTTCTTAATATTCCTGAATAATAAACTTTGGTCAATTAATAATTTCCTAATTAAATATTTTAGAGATTATTATTCAGTTAATATCACATATTATAATGTTATAATAATTGTTTAATAATTTTTGTTCATATCAGACGTTTTTGTCGATGTTTGGTACATGAGTCAAAAATGAACTTGTTTGAAAAAAGATTGCTCATGTAGTTATAAGTAAATAATTTCCAGAATAGTATTAATGATTAAAATATCATATATATCCAGTAAATATTCATTTTATACTGTTCCATATCATTTGGAGATAAAAAACGAAAAGCACCGTTCATGGGGACGGTAGGCCGTACGTACGCATGAACGCTACTTTCATTTGTTGTAATATTAATGGAATTAAAACAGAATGAGAGATATATATATATATGTTATAATTACAGAATTATATCCATAATTTATATGTAATATATTATATATATATCGATTATATATATGTACTTATAATATTATATAACATTTTGAGATAACAAATGAAATCTACCGTTCATGGAGACGGTAAGCCGTACGTACGCATGAACGCTACTTCCATTTCTATTTCATATTTAATGGAATTAAAACATAATGATACATAATATTATTTTAATTCCAGTATGTTATCATATATAATATCACTAAATATATCATTTATAAGTACCACATATGGTATTAACGAATCAAATCACTTTGAGGGGGCGGTAGTCTGCACTTCCTTAAATGAAGATATCACGTTTACCCATAATGGAAACCATAAAGGTACGCCATAAATGAAAAATACAGAAGATTAAGTAAAACATAAACATATTAGATATCATATATAAATTTATTGTCAGCATAATGGCCACCTTTGAAGGTGTTAGAAGAATTTTGAACAATCATCGTTTTAGGAGGGGGAAATTCGCCATCCACAGAAACAGTATATTCTTTAACCATTATATGTAGGTGTGTGTAAGTGTAGCTCGAATCCTTATTATAAAAAAATCCTACTATATTTAAGACACTGTATTTGTTACAAAATAAATTAATAAAAAGATTTTAGGGTGTTGGAGAAGAAAAATAAAACAAAAGGACACAAGTGAAGACATTATCTTAAAATCGGGTAACTCTCTTTGGTTTGAGATCAAAGGCTTCCTTGGGAAGACTTCTGCCCAAAGTGAGGCTTCCAGGAGTAAGAGAGGAAAGTGGAGAGAAAAAATGGGCAGGGGTTGGACGAGCCAAAGGCTTTGGGAGTTTCGGTAAGGAGGTAGAGGTGGGGACCTTTTATAATAGGAGAGGAGGGGCACTCTTGTAAAGTTACAAAATGTTACTTTATTTTCAAAATAGTTTCGGATTTTAAAGGTCCCACATTGATGTATTTAGAGTGTAAGGTGACAAGGGTTCTAAATACACTCATAATATAGGTTTTGGACATGTGTAGGTCTTAGATATTACATTATCTTTCCATTTTATTTAAATCGGTAAATAATGAGGACATCGCTGCATCATCATGATGTCATAAATAATTTAATTTATTTAATTTTTAAAAATTATAAAAAAAATTATATGATGTCTGAAATATTCTTATCTTTTCAATGACTATTTATAGTCAAAAATATGACTTTTATATCCCCATTTAAAAATTGTTTTAGTAAAACATTTCATGTTTGTGTCATTTTTTCTTTAACATTAAATAAAAAGATATTTATGTCATTTCCCAACCAAAGTGGATCCATGGAGTCCCCAAGATGACCCATGGATTGTCTTGGTATTACATGAAACATCAAATGAGTTTAGGACATGTGTCTAGGTCATTTAATTTTATTAAAACATTATTCTTACCATAAACTACACTAATTACCTCTAATCGCGATTAAAAACTTAATAAGTTACTATTCACCGAAAAATTATTTTTATCCCATTGAACAACATTTTACTTTTTAATGACAACCATGAATGTCGGGGTTTTGAAATTCAAAACACAAAGACGGCAAAATTTCATTTAAATGGAAAAATCAGTTTTTATAAGTACAACTTAGTGGTTTAACTATTCATCAAAAATTGAAGTTTTTCAGAAAAATCCCAAAAATTCACCCTAAGATATATTTGATATTCTGAATTAAAAAATGAAGTCTATTTTACAAAATTAAAAACATATAATTCACATTAAGTAATTTAATTATTCATTCTCGCTGTCAGAGAAAATAGCGTGTTTTTTTGAAACAATAAGTATCAAAAGATTGACACTAGTTTAAGTCTGATTTCAATGTGAAATTAATTACAACGACCACTATTGGATTTAATGTTAAAAATATATTTTAATTTAACTGTAAAACCAATTAAAAAGATAATCTAATCATATAAATAAATTATATTAAAAAGTGGTTTTGAATTAAAATACAACATTATACATTATTCATTAAAAAATGAACTTTATCGGAAAGATACCAAAAATTTACACAAAGTAAATTTTGATGACCCAATTCTTAAGAAGAGTTTTATTTGGTCCAATAGAATTTTTAATAGTGAAGAAAACTATATTTAATGACGGTTCTCCATCAAAAGGCGATAAGTGAACCTTTAGTAAAAACTAGGGCATATACGCCTAAAATTGAATTCTTTCTGCATTTTAAGCCTTTATCTTTTATTGGATAAATGTAAAAACATTTAAATACATATATAATAATATTTTAGTTATTTCTATCCCTTCCTACCAATACAACGGCTACATGTTAACTACCATTTAAAATAAAATTATTTTATTATTAGAGTGCAACATAAGATTCCCAAAAAACTCGTTGTTGCGTGTTGGGTACGCCATCGAGCATAGCGTCCCCTTTAAAGTCATATTAATATTTTATTCACAAATATGGATAAATATGAAAATTTATTATTCGTTATTTACCTAGGGTGTTACATCCTTCCCCCCTTTTGGGAATTGTGTCCTCTCAATTTTTAAAATTGAGCTTGGAAACATCTTTGAAAGTCCCACATCGGAATAAGAGTCGGTAAAAAAATCACTTTAAAATAAAGGAAGATAAGTACAGTGGTCACCCAAGTTAACCCATACTAGGATTCCATGTAGAAAAACATGGAAATGGAAGAAAAAGCAAAGGGTCATGTTCTTGAGGGAGAGTGACAGTAAAAATGTCTAGGAGAAAGTTAACCATAAGAAAATCACAAACTTGTGATGGGTTAAACGGAATTCGATTCCCCAGTAGGAAAAGTTAATAGAAAAAAATTTTGTTTTAAGTTACTTTTTATTAAGGAATTTATTCAAAAGGAAACATAATCACTTATCATGTTGACTTTCAACTTTTACTAGATTCCTTAATCAAACTCTTATTTGTTTCCAATAGACGAGTATTTAGGGAGACTTGTTCGCATTAAGAGTACTATAATCAACTTCTAGAGAATCACCTAATCCACCAAAGAGAACTATATACATCCCATGACTTTAGGCTTTAACCAAAACCTAAACCAAAAAGGTTAGTACAGGGTCAGATAATCCAGGAAAGGATAACCCTTTAAAATGAAAATCTATGCTTAATCTCCAAAATTTGTCCAACAAAACCCAAAGTTCAACGAGAACCGTCCGAAAAACAATTTTTCCATAAAATTCTTCAAAGTTAACCAATCTACGATTGAAACCTAAATATGTGAAGGATTTACTCACATAGTCCTCCAAGTTAAATCTTAACATTTATCTCCAAACAACATCAGTTTCTCTTAATGTCTCGTATTGAAAAGTAATTAACCTAATCACATATCCTCCATGATAGGTTAATAAATTTCCGTAGATAACCCAAAATCAACTTAATCTTAATTCATAAAATCATCTAACTAAAAAGAATCAGTCAAACTAACTGGGGACTTCACGTAGTCCAGTGGTAGGAGATAAATACCAGTTGCACTTTGGTTGTGGGTTTGATTCCCGCAGCTTTGTCCGGCGCGACGGGTTGTCACACGGTCTGCGTGTTGTCCTTTTTCCAAAACTATATAATTATTAAAACATTCCCCAAAATGAGATAAAATCTTCAAAAATAAACATAACATATTTTAACCTCAAGTTTATCTCATGCCTTTCATTTTCCTTCATATCATATAATAACCCATAATTACTTCAAAAGTAAGGATCATATAAACTCTAATGGTTACCTTTATATTTATTACCTGAACTTCCACATCGATTGGTCATCTCGTACATGATGCATTAAGGATCATACCAAGGTTCAAGTGGTTGATCATGACTCCTTGATAGTTGGTTGAGGATAATCACAAGAGTTCTCATTGCAGCTCCCATATCATTCAGTTGCTTCCTCAAAAAACTGTCACAGTTTCCATCACATCCACTATTACTTTGGTGCCTGGTAGATCGATCCATTTACTAAAACCAAAAATGTCAGTGTTAGTATATCAACAAAACCATCATGTACTAATGAGGAAGATAAACACTAAGATATACTTACTCAATCAGTTTATCTAAAACTGGGACTCTTTCTGAAATCCTATCCATTATTGTAATGTCACTTATGCATAAGAATACCCCAACCTCTAAAGTTATCTAAACCGGCCTTTGATACCAACTATAAGGCCCCATCCTTAAACCTTACTTAATATTGAGTTATTATAAGATTACACATTAAGGATCTTTTCAGGTTGAGAGTTTTAGACAATTAGATCATGAAACTTGCATTAAATTCCACATTTAAACAAAGTGGTTACATAAAAGACATTATTCATTCTTCCCATAAACAGAAACATATTTAAAATAAAACATGGATTCTTTATTGACCCATCCTTGACACTATCATCACATCATGTACCTTTCCCTTAACCTGTGAAAAACATTTCAAAAACTTGGGATGATCATAAAAAGCTCAGTAAGGGTTATAAAAATATGTAAAGGAAACATGAGTTCATATATACATAAGAATGAAATTATACATTACCCATAAAACATAGGCGCTTTAACATACCTCATCAATCATGAATAAAACATAGAAATCATAAGACATAAAAGATAACTTGAGGCATTCATAACATTCTTACGTAGGGAGTAACCCTCTTGGTTATGTTTTAGAATACACATCACAGTATATTCCATAAATATCATCGGAGAAACCATAACGTTTCACTCCTTCGCGTTACCCAATGAATTGGAGAGCTATATCGGGCTCACCCGCCCATAGTTTATCACGGAACCACCTGTTCTTCATAACAATGCCCAAGAACCATAACATAATCATATCATATTAAACATGAATAAAGTAAACATAACATTTCCACATTTCAATCACAAGATATCAATAAAACACATTGATATAAAAAACCTTATGAAAACCATTTTCAATACCCAAATAAAATAAAGCAAAAACATGGTATTTATTTTTCTTTTAAAAAGAAGGTATGGCTTGTAGAGGAAGCTGAAACTCAAATAATGGTCACGTCGGCGGAGAAGTCATTGTCGCCGTATACGTATGACAAAAACATTCCTTTTTGTCGTTTTGCAAAACGCTTCGTATAAAAAAATTCCTTTTGGATAAATGTAAAATTCAAAGGTGTTTATACACCGTATAAAAGAAGGTTGTGTATAAAACAGAATATGCCTCAATGAAAGGAGATTGAGACGAAGTCCCTTACAAAGACGGTATCCTTGGTTTAAGGATAAATCAATTACATAATTATGTTTGAAAAACAAATACACCAAATATAAGTGGATATTAATTGTAAAATAATGAAATATTCAAAGGATTACATATTCAATAACTACATGTTTAACCCAAAGAAATCGAAATTGGGTTAAGAAGTTCCTTTGGCAGCCTAATGGCGTCACATCAAAAAAGGGTATCTCATCACTTGGACATAAAATTTACATCAATAAGGATATATGAGAACATATCCCAACATAACAATATGTAAATTAAAAGACCCAATAAAAGAAGTCTTTTAAAAAGAGGAGGGTGAAAGGTTCCCTTACCGACATGGGTATCATTCGAAACATACGCCCCGTGAAAGAAGGAAAATACAACATTGATTTAAATACTCATAAATGAAATAATATTACCCAATGAGTAAAATAATGGTCAGTACATACAGAACTCAAAGGAAATTGTGGCAAATGTAGCATAAATCTCATATGAATAAAAGTGAGATGAAAAATCCCTTACAATAACTCGGCAGCCTAACGGCGCCACTTAAAACTTCCAACAATGGATTCATGAGATAAAATAGGGTATCTCATCACATTAAAATAAAATGTACAACAAGAGGAATATAAAAGAACATCCCCCATCATAAAAAAGATGATCTTAAAATAAGTGACATAAAGGAGAGTACTTAAAAAGAAAGAGAGAGGTTAGATCTCTTACGAAAATTCGGCAGCCTAACGGCGCCACTCAAAACTTCCAAAATGGATTGATGAGAGAGAATAGGGTCTCTCATCATATGAACATAAAAATTACAGTAAGATTAATATAATATAACATCACAATCACACGAATGATTATATTAGAAGTAATGACATAAAAGAGTGTACTTAAAAAGAAAGAGAGGAGTAGGATCCGTTACCTCAAGTCCAACTTTTCTTGTTCGTTTCTTTATATTCCTGAATAATAAACTTTGGTCAATTAATAATTTCCTAAGTACCTCCTTTAGAGATTATTATTCAGTTCATATCACATATTATAATGTTATAATAATTTTTTAATAATGTTAGTTCATATCAGACGTTTTTGCCGATGTTTGGTACATGAGTCAAAAATGAACTTGTTTGAAAAAATATAGCCCATGTAGTTATAAGAATATAATTTCCAGAATAGTATTAATGAATAAAATATCATATATATCCAGTAAATATTCTTTTTATACTGTTCCATATCATTTGGAGATAAAAAATAAAAATCACTATTCATGGAGACGGTAGGCCCTACATACGCTTGACCGCTACTTTCATTTTTTGTCATATTAATGGAATTAAAACAAAATGCGATATATATATATATATATATATGTTATAATTCCAGAATTATATCCATAATTTAGATGTAATATATTACATATATATCCATTATATATATGTACTTATAATATTACATAAAATTTTGAGATAAGAAATGAAATGTACCGTTCATGGAGACGGTAAGCCGTACGTATGCATGAACGCTACTTCCATTTCAATTTTGTATTTAATGCAATTAAAACATAATGATACATAATAGTATTTTAATTCCAGTATGGTATCATATATAATATCATTAAATATATCCTTTATACGTACCACATATTGTATTAACGAATCAAATCACTTTGAGGGGGCTGTAGTCCGCACTTCCATAAATGAAGATATTGCGTTTACCCATAATGGAATACAGAAAGGTACGCCATAAATGAAAAATATAGAAGCTTATGTAAAACATAAAAATATTAGATATCATATATAAATATGTAGGTGTGTGTAAGTGTAGCTCGAATCCTTATTATAACAACATCCTAGTATATTTAAGATACTGGATTTATTACAAAATAAATTAATAAAAAGAGTTTAGGGGGTTGGAGAAGCCAAATAAAACAAAAGTACACAAGTGAAGACATTACCTTAAAATCGGGTAACTCCTTTGGTTTGAGCTCAAAGGCTTCCTTCTGAAGACTTCTGCCCAATGTGAGTCTTAAATGAGTAAGAGAGGGAAGTGGAGAGACAAAATGGGTAGGGTTTGGCCGATCCAAAGGCTTTGGGAGTGTGGGTAAGGAGGTAGAGGTGGGGGCCTTTTATAAGGGGAGAGGAGGGGCAGTCTTGTAAAGTTACAAAATGTTACTTTATTTTCAAAAGAGTTTCGGATTTTAAAGGTCCCAAATAGATTTATTTCGAGGTTAAGGTGATAAGGGTTCGAAATCCACTCATACAATAGGTTTTGGACATGTGTAGGTCTTAGATATTACATTATAATTCCATTTTATTTAAATCGTTAAATAATGAGGTCATCACTGGATCATCATGATGTCATAAATAATTTAATTTATTTAATGTCTAAAAATTATAAAAAAAATAATATGATGTAGGAAAGATTTTTATATTTCCATTGACTATTTATAGTCAATAATATGACATGTATAACACCATGTAAAATTTTTTTTAGTAAAACATCTCATGTTTGTGTCATTTTTTCTTTAACATTAAATAAAAAGATATTTATGTCATTTCCCCACCAATGTGGCTCCATGGGGTCCCCAAGTTGACCCATGTATTGTATTGTTCGGCCATGACACATCCAATGAGGGTAGGACATGTTTCTAGGTCATTTAATTTTATTAAAACATTATTCTTACCATAAACTACACTAATTACCTCTAATCGCGATTAAAAACTTAATCAGTTACAATTCACTCAAAAAAACTTTTTCTCATTGAACCACATTTTACTTCTTAATGACAACCATGTATGTAGTATTTTTGAAATTCAACACACAAAGATGGAAAAATTTCATTTAAACGGAAAAATCAGTTTTTATAAGTACCACTTAGTGGTTTCACTATTCATCAAAAATTGAAGTTTTTCAGAAAAATCCAAAAAATTCACCCTAAGATATATTTGATATTCTGTATTCAAAAATGAAGTCTATTTTACAAAATTCAAAACATATAAGTCACATTAATTAATTTAATAATTAATTCCCGCTGTCAGAGCAAATAGCGTGTTCTTATGAAACAATAAGTATCAAATGATTGACACTAGTTTAAGCCTGATTTGAAAGTGAAATTAATTCCAAAGACCACTATTGGATTTAATGGTAAAAATATATTATAATTTCACTTTAAAAACAATTAAAAAGATAATCTAATTATATAAATAAATTAGATTAAAAAGAGGTTTTGAATTAAAATACAACATTTTACACTATTCATTAAAAAATGAACTTTATCGGAAAGATACCAAAAATTTAAACAAAGTAAAATTTGATGTTCCTATTATTAAGATGAGTTTTATTTGGTCCAGTAGAATGTTTAAGAGTGAAAAAAAACTATATTTAATGACGGTTCTCCATCAAAAGGCGATAAGTAAACCTTTAGTGAAAACTAGGGCATATACGCCTAAAATTGAATTCTTTCCATATTTTAAGCCTTTATCTTTTATTGGATAAATGTAAAAACATTTAAAAACATATATAATCATATTTTAGTTATTTCTATCCATTCCCGCCAATACAACGACTACATGTTAACTACCATTTTAAATAATATTATTTTATTATTAGAGTGCAATGTAAGATTCCCAAGAAACTCATTGTTGCGTGTTGGGTATGCCATCGAGCATAGAGTCCCCTTTAAAGTCATATTAATATTTTATTCACAAATAAGGATAAATATGAAAATTCCATATTCTTTATTTACCTGGGGTGTTACAATTTACATGGGGGAAATTGAACTTTCTTTCCTCTATGATCATAATGAAAATCCATCTTTCTCTTATTATTTGAGTCGGGAAACTTACCAAAGTTGAGATTATTGATTATATTATGAGATTTCTGATTAGACATAATAACGATGTTTGGACTTCCAAATCTCGTTTCATTTGGTTTCTCATGAAGAATATCATTCCATTGAACGTCATATCCTCCATTATCATGAATCTTCTTGTTTCCAGCCATTTTCTAAAACCCAAAAAGGATAGTTTGAGAGGCAAAAATCATGCAAGGGAAAACAACATAGTAAAGGGGGAGCACCCACAATATCTAACATATTAGGTTAAATTCTGATATCTCTACCGTTGTTCTAGGACAATATCCTATACGTATACTTATCCTTAGGTACATCTCTAGACATACCTTAGAAATATCTCTAGGGATCTAAGTAACATTTTTGCATCCTAGTTTCCAAAGGTTGACTAAACCTTTCCTCTGATACCAACTATATAGACCTGAATCTTGACGTACATAGACATTACATTACTTTAGCGGACTACTTAATACATAAAAAAACTGACACACAAGGACCGTAATAGTTTAGTGTCTTTGGAAACATGGAACGTAATCCTCTAATCGTGGTGAAAGATCTTCAACATCTCCCATAATGATCTTCCCAATATTTTTCATACCTAAAACCTTTCATTATATCCTGGGGAAAAGAAAAAATAAAAAGGGTGAGCTCAAATTCTCAGTAAGGTTAAGCATGGATAAAATAAAACATTCCATATACATTTGATCATATAAACATGAACATAATGTTTAAACATCAAAATCTTGAGAAATGACATAAAAAATTGAAGTACATAAGGAATAGATCATAGAGAAACATTAAGAATGATAATATATCATGGTAATAAAACATGTAGTTGTGGAAACCATTAAGAACATGATATGATTTCCATAGTAGACAAGGAATTGCTTCCAAGACCATTTTAGTGGACAAAGTCCCTTTCTGAATCGAGTTCACTCATCATTCCAGTCCTATATTACTGAACCGGTTTAACTTGTCGTTCCAGCCATGTCTATCTCATGAGATATAAATCTTTACCCAATGCATTGGAGGGAGATATAGGTCCCACCCATCTCATAATGAAATCATTCTTACTTGTGCGAGAAAATAAACATACATCATTCATAATAACCCAATGAATAAAATGGGTTTCATAAACATCATCCCATCATCACATAATCCATATAAAATAAATGGATATCATTTCATAATAATAAAAGTGAAACCATGTCAATCATAGAGACATTACACTTGAAACATACACATATGAAATAATTCCATCTTAGATGGAAAATGGTTTTGATAAAACACTTGTAATGAATTCTTGAGGAAAATATCCTTTCTTCTTCAAAATCAATTTCTTTTCACAAAACGTCATGAAATTTTAAAAGAAAGATATTTTGTTGAAAATATTCATGAATTCTTTTGGATGAAGCTTCATGAAAATAAGGCTTTGTAAAACCGTAAAAATCCATTCGTGCCTTATAAGTTAAAAGAAAAACATTTTTTTCGTACTTTTGCCGGAAAAGTCAAAAAGTACCTCATAATGTAAAAAAAGAATGATTCCTTACATACCATGTAGTAAAAGTCAAAAATTAGTAAAAGGAATTTAAAAATATATGAAAAAACTTTTATAAAACATGGACATGGATGATAGAAATAACCCCAGTAAATACTTACGAATAAGAAATCATGGATAAAAATGATATTTGCAAAATTATCCCTTACTATAGGCCCGATATGCTTTGTACGTATCCGAAACTCCTATATAATGATTTAAATAATGTTATTGAATTATTAGATAATCATATAAATTGTTATGATATCATATATGGTTCACTTATTACTTTATATTACCGGTTCTTTTGCAAATTCCATGTTAAAGAGCTTTTTGGGTAAAATCGTTTCATTTGTCGTCCGTGTTTTGATTTGTAATTATTCATATGATTACATAGATCATGATTACTTACATCCAGAATGTAAAACCTGATCTATATATAATATATATTCAGAATATACATATATATAATAGATCGATAAATGGAATGAAATACACTGTTCATGGAGACGGTAGGCCGCACGTACACATGAACATTGTTTTCGTTTCCTCATTGAATTGAATGGAATTAATTGGATAACATATAGATATATATATACAGAGATCCAGTATCATTATTTTGTCATATATTTCATGATTAATTATTATATATGCTTTATAATCATTTATGAATGGTTAATAATTGAGAATGAATCTCATCGCGTCGTGGAGACGATATTCCGTAAGTACACAAGAGCGATGATATCATTCCCATGATCATGGAATTTTATTGGAGTGTATGTATACTATAATAGAATCAATATCACTTTACAATAATCATATATAGTTATTATTTACACCATTATACCCATCCAAGTAAGGTGGTGGTGGAAAATAGATTACACCACGACGTGGAGACGGTATTTCGTACGTACGCACGGGCGGTGATTTCATTTTCCGTAGGATGGATAGGGTTGTTTCATAATTATAATAGCGTATCATTATATGAGTGATACTTATGTATTTACTTCATAATGAAACATCCTAAGAATAAGAAGTGGAAGAAGAAATAAAGGTGAAAGAATCGGTAATGAAAAAATTACCTCTTCTTTGAAGCGCCTCTTTGAGACCTCCTCTTAGGGCACTAAAATTAGTCTTTGAAGAATACCATGACCTCTAATATGTTTCTAGGGAAGTGGATAAGGGAATTGTTCAGGTGTTGGCCGATCTTGAAGGCACAAAGTGGTGTGTGGAAGAGATGGAGGATGTTCCTTTTTATAAGGGAGCAGAGGGGCACCTTTGGAATTTTTAAACATATTAATTTATAATAAATCTAACCCCACCTAAAAACCTCCAAAATGACTCATATTTGAAGATTAGATGAGATAGGTTTGTAATATCATCAAAAAATAAAATTTAGACATGTTTGGATCTTATTTTAAACCTTATCAATGTGATTTATACTAATTTAATCTATTTAAGTTTATTTGGGTTAATAAAATTCGAAATTTTAAATTATAACAAATAATTACTTATTTGTTGTGAATTTTCAATAATTGTTTACTTTATAACATTATAGACCATATAAATTTTAATTTATAATTTTTAAATATTTTTTGGATTTTTAAACAATTTTATAATATGTTATTTTTATAAAATAACAATATTGTCAATTTTGACACTATTCAATTATTTGAATTTAAATAAAACATATACAGAAGATATGTTCGAACTAAAAGCAGTAATAGATTCATAAAAGTTCATATGTATCAATAAAATTAGTGGGTCACATTAAATAGTTCATATAATATTTATTTTATTATTTTTAAAACCATATATTTGGTTTAACTCTTAATAAAATAATAACTACAACATTTTTGTATAATTATTTAATATACTGATTTGTTGAATAAAAATTAAAACTAAAATCCTTTGATTAAGATAAATCTATTTACTTTTACAATAATACTTTTACTTGAATTTATCATCTTAAAATCACAATATTTAAATTTGTATATTTATTAAATTATGAATGTGACATCTTTGACATCAATTAAAATAAAATAATATAAGTGTCATAATCTCGTTTATAAGGCTCCAAAAGGTCATATATTAGGTAGTTGTATTCTTAAGGTGTATATATACATTGAAAATAAGTTTTGGTCTGGTTTGTGAGCCTTTTAATGGGTATTATTATTTCAATAAAAACTATATTACTTATTTCCCACTTAATAAATAATTTCTATATCATTAATGTATCACCATTAATGACAATTATTTAATCCCTAAAAATTCTAAATAAATTATCATGATGTAGATAATTTTATTAGAATTCTGGAGACTATTCATTTTTGATGTTTTATGATGTGTATCACTAAATTAAAATTATTATACTTATAAGATTTAAAAGAGTGACATGTTGTCACTTTCATTGGTTTTAATAATAATTAAACTATTTTCATTTTCAAAAGTCCAAAAAATGAATCTAATCCGACCCTTAGGTTATATGGGTATACTTTTATCCATCCAATAGAATTTTGGCATGTGTTACGGTAATTTTATAATATTATATTTACCCTTAATTACCCGATTTATCTTTAACTATGGTAAATAAAATTTACCGTAGTTACTATTCATAATTCCCAAAAATAAAAAGTAACTTATTAACCTAATTTGGACCCATTGATTCCAAATATGGATTCCATTTTTCCAAATTCAATACACAAAAGTTGTAGAAATGAAATCAAAATCATTCCTGTTGTCGAAAGAAAATGGGGTTTTCTTTAAACTATTGCAAAAAATTGAATTGATTTAACCTACGAATTTAATGTAAAATCAATGATAATGAAATACATTATATTAAATAGTAAAAATATATTCTCTTTATAATTTAAAACCACTCAATATTTTAATTTAACCATATAAATTATTGTGATGAAAAAAGTTGTTTTTAATTAAAATATATCGTGTTTTTACTATTGATCAAAATATGAAAGTTACCAGAATAATATTAAAAATTTATCCAAAGTAAATTTTTATTTCTTGATTCCAAATAAGTATTTTATTTTTAAAAAATTAACTTATAAACATGTCAAAAACTAGATTTAAAGTGGGTGCGCCATCAAAGGCAGAAAAACTGCATTTTTTGAAAAATATTTATTTTAATCGAAAAATATATTTTGTTCTTATACCATGTTCTAGAAAATGTGTAAGATGAAGGTCGTGATTGCGTGTAATGCGTACAACACACGCTATCGAGGAAGGTCGTGATTGCGTGTAATGCAAGCCAAGTCAGGGTTGCGTGTTGTGCAAGAATCCTTCGTTGTTCCGTATAATAGAATCAAACCATATTTCATTTATACATTGAATATATATATATATACTCAATGTTGCGTAGAATAACTATTATCAAAATTGTGTGTAACACGGTCCATGAATAGTGTTACGTATACTACAAGCTAATACGTTGTTTGCATATAGCGCAAGGTAATCTTGGTGTGGCATACAACACAAGACATTAATGAAATTAAAAGAATATTTTTCATAAAATCTCGTGGTGTTATAGAAACATTGTTCAAGTCTACCGTTAGAAGTCCACCGATAGAGCCTCACTGATAGAAACACTGTTCACTGAACCTCACCGATAGAAACACTGTTCACCTACCGATACTGTTCATAAAACTGGAAACACTATTCACAGAACGGGAAATTTGGAAAAGTGTTGGCGATATGTCACCTTGATCTCCTGGAACACCTCCAACACCACATTTTCACAAAGTAATGGACCGGAGATCTCCGGGCCATTACATTAGATACCTCTCAAAACATTCTCATCCTTGAGAATTAAAAACCAACCCAGAAGAAAAGAGGGGTCCGAACAACCACCCCATAAGATACCTCTTAGGGGAAAACCACCATGAGTTGTTCGAAAGATGGAACAAAACTACGACATATGAGAGTAGGGGAACACACAATCCATATCCAAACAATTCAATCATAACATAACATCAAGGTACATAAATAAAACATGAAAGGTCTAACCATAAAGGAAACATCATTACATGAAAGGAGTTAAACATTAAACAACTGTGGGTACTGAGCACATATCTGTGACTCATGCTCCCATGTACTCTCCTCCATGCCACCGTGTCTCCACAAGACACGATAAGGGGATATAATTCCCACGAAACACCTTCTCCTTGCGGTCTTAGATCTCCACAGGTCGCTCCTCGAAGGTTGCATCATCATCAATATCGATCTCTCCCCAATCGATAACATGAGATTCATCATGAAGATAAAAACGGAGCTGCGATATATGGAAAACATCATGTATCCGACTCATCTGAGGGGGAATTGCTACTCGATACGCCACATCTCCAACACGAGCTAACACCTCAAAAGGCCCAACAAACCGTGAAGAAAGCTTACTTCCATGAACAAACCTTCGCTGCCCATGACGGGGAGTCACCTTAGAAACACATGATCCCCAACATTAAACTCTATGGGTCTCCCTCTTTGGTCAGCATATGATTTCTTATGATCCTGTGATGTCTTCATCCTCTCACGAATCACCTGATCCATCTCTATTGTATTCTGTACTAGTTCTGGTCCAATAATTTCCGACTCTCCGACCCCAGTCCAGCACAATGGAGAAAGGCATGGCCGGCCATACAAGGCTTCAAACAGCGCCATACCGATGGTATAGTGAAAACTATTATTGTAAGATAACTCTACCAAGGGTAAGTGCTTCACCCATAAACCTCCAAAATCAAGAACACAAGAGCGCAACATGTCTTCAAGAGTCTGGATGGTTCGCTCGGTCTGACCATCTGTTTGAGGATGAAAAGAAGTGCTAAGGCACAGTTCAGAGCCAAAATCATGCTGGAGACCTCTCCACACACTGGATGTAAAACGAGGATCTCGATCAGAAATGATCGCCCTAGGTACTCCATGAAGTCTCACCACCTCCTCTAGATACTGCCTCGACAAAACTTCCACTGAGATCGACTCCTGGATCGCTATGAAGTGGGACGGCTTTGTTAAACGATCCACTACCACCCATATACCATCATGTCCTCCCGGAGCTCGAGGTAAACCTATAAAAAATTCCATTGAGATGTCCTCCCACTTCCACTGAGTAATATCTAATTGCTGGAGAAGACCACCAGGAACACGGTGTTCGGCCTTCATCTTCTAGCAGACTAAACATCGAGACACACACTCTGCAACTGTACGCTTCATCCCAGGACACCAAAATTGACTCCTCAAGGATCGATACATCTTCGTCACACTAGGATGTACTGCCAAGGGTGAACTATGGAAATCTCAGAGAACCGTCTTGTGCATCGCCAAGGGAAAAAAAATCCTGCCATGATACAACACTCAGTGTTGTCTATCCTCTGACCAACCATCATGGGCCTCACCACAAACAACTCTGTCTCTCAAAACTTCCACCTCTAGATCACCCAACTGAGACTCTTCCACCTTCTACATCAGGGATGTCTGCACCATAATCAAGAAAAGACAACCTCTACCCCCATCTTCTTCCATATCAAGATGCAAAGCTGATAGCTCTTCCATCACTCTCCAGGAATCACCAGATTCACACACAACATCATTACGTGACTTTTGGATTAGTGCATTAGCTACAACATTCCCTTTTCCAGGTGTGTACGATATTTCAAAGTCGTATTCTTGCATGAACTCCATCCACCGACGCTGCCACAAGTTCAAGTCACGTTGGGAGAAAACATACCTCAAACTCTTATGATCGGTGTAACGTCCCAAAATTTTGAATAAATCTTATTTCCTAATTTTATGTGTTATTTTATTTTATTTTTATACTCAACAAAAATGTTTTATTTGATTACATGAGTATAATTAAAATGAGACCGTTGGGTTTTGACTGTTATATGACCATTGGTGAATATGACCGCTGGAACTAAATGTTTTGATTATTGTCTCTAAATACAAGTAATCTTGGTTAATTAATATAGAAAGAAGACTCGATGGCCTCACACAGTAGTCTTGGACCGATCAAAGCCCATCTAACAGAAATTGGGAAGGAGGTAGCACCACTGGGCTTTTCTCTGGACCAAACCCAAGATGAACATCATCGTGTGAAGCTATAACAAGATCACCTTCGCAAGAAGTTCAAACTGATAGAAATTACTACTCGTGCGATGTTGGCCGAGCCTCCCTCAGATTCTCTTACCTTAGCACACCTTACACTTAGGTCCTATGCTGGTGTGATAAGGGGCTATGTAAGGAGACCATAACTGCGTTGTGTAATCCTTTGTTTTAAATAAAAATTGTGATTTATTCTTATGATAAAGTTTATGATTTTTCAAATGACCGGATAAATATAGTATGCATATTTTTTTTGAATTTTAAAAATAAGTATATTTTAAAAATATTTTTTTAATCCTTAAATAATTAAAACTGTGTAATGATTTTCAAAAAATGGTCTTCTACAATTATGTTCAGTACAAAATTTAGAGTCTAATAAGATCAACTTAATTTTTGATGAATAGTAAATTATGAATAGTGATTTTATGATTAGGATTAGTAATGTGTCCAAATGGATTAGTAATCTCACTTAAAGAAAGTATTAATATAATCTAGGCACCTTGATTAAGTAATGTGATTCAATAAAATGGTTAAATAACGATTTCATAAATTATTATTCAAGTATTAGTTTTTTTGAGTGAATAATGTCTTTTAATTAAAAATTAAATTAATAATATTTAAAAAAATTATTTTTATAAAATGGATTTCATTTTTGAACTCAGAGCACCGATATTATGTTATGGTAATTTTGGGGGTTTTTTCTGAAAAAATGAATTTTCGGTGAATAGTGTATTTATTTAAGAAAATAAATTAAAAATATTTAGAAAATTATTTTTATAAAATGGAGTTCATTTTTGAAATCAGAGAATTGATATTTGGTTAAGGTGAAATTTTGGGATCTTTCTGAGAAAGTTGAATTTTCAGTGAATAGTAAAAATATAGTTTTAGGGTTTCGGTATGTTTAATGACATCATAACTATGTCATGATGATATAATGAGATATTTTAAAGGATGGTCGACCAAAGGTGATGAATTATTGTATGGGGGGCCCCATGTGGCCTAACTTCATGGGAAATATCTTGGGAGAGCACATGGTTATGAGAAAACCACTTTTGAGGTGTCCCATGGCCATTAATGCCTTGTCCCCTCACTTTCCCTATAAATATAAAGCCATCCTATCATCCATTTCGACTCCCCAACCTCCCCAACGAAGTTCTGGTCTCATTACCTCCCATGTAGTCCTACCAAGGTGCCCTCAAGACCTCAAGGTCCCAACCTGTGAGTTTTAAGAGTTACGTTTTAAGGTACAGGATCCGATCTCTCTCTTTCTTTTCAAGAAATCTCTTTTATGTAATTTCTTTTATGCTCCATGTTATTATGTTAAAGGGTGTTATTTTATACTCCTCTTACTTCCCTTTTCATGTTGGAATAATGATAGATCCCCTCTTACTCTCATTATTTCGTTTTATGATGTTTTAAGTGGCACCGTTAGGCTGCCGAAATATTTGTAACAGATTCTTTCCCCCTTCTCATTTTTCAAGATCTATTTTCATGTCAAGTATTTCAAGTTCATTTTTATAATTTTGGGGTATGACCTCTAAATTTATCATACTGATATTTTATTATCATATGATGAGAGACCCCATTTGATCTCTTCAATTCAGTATTTTGATGTTTTAAGTGGCTCCGTTAGGCTGCCGAATTTTTAAGTGGTTCTTCATCCTTCTCGTTTTGAAGTTCTACATTGATGTCAATTCTATCAAGTTCCTTTTTTTATGTTGGGGGTACGATCTCTATATCTATCATACCGATTTTTTATGACCATATGATGAGAGAACCCATTTGATCTCTTCAATTTAGTATTTTGAAGTTTTATGTGGCGCTGTTAGGCTGCCGAATTTTTAAGTGGTTCTTCACCCTTCTCGTTTTGAAGTTCTACTTTCATGTCAATTCTTTCAAGATAATATTTGTTATATTGGGGTATGACCTCTATATCTATCATACTGATCTTTTATGAACATATTATGAGATACCCCATTTGATCTCTTCAATTCATTATTTTGAAGTTTAAGTGGCGTCGTTAGGCTGCGGAATTTTTAAGTGGTCCTTGCACCTTTCTCCCTTTTCAAAGTTCTAATTCCATGTAAAGTTTTGAAAGTTCCTTTTTATTATGTTGGGGTATGATCTATATATCTATCATACTGATCTTTTATTTTAATATGATGAGAGACCCTATTTGATCTCATCAATTCATTTTTGGTTGATGTTTATGTAACGCTGTTGGGCTGTCGAATTTTCATAAGAGAAATCTTATTTTTGTCTTCCTTTCATGTTCTTCATTTCATATGGTATATTTTCAAATTTCATTACCATGTTCTTATATCCATTATATTCTGTCCCTCTACTGTTTTATGGGTCATTTATGCTTTTTTGACCCATGTCCCCTCTCTTTTCAATGTTTTCTAAAAACCTTGTTACATAACCGTTAGGCTGCAGAATTTTCGTCTCAAAATGTCTCTCTCTTTTTTTAAAGATATTTTATTTTATTAAGTGAATACTCAAAGTTCTACCTTCTATATGGGTATTCAAATATATACGAATTTGTTCTATTTTAATTTCTGGGATTTACATACATGAAACCTGCTTTCCATTTTCGTGGGTTTAAAGTGACACAAAGATCATGTCTTTAAAGCATCTTTTAAAACGTTATGATTATGAAATGAAACCCATTTGTTTTATGCTATATGGGTTGTTTATGAAATTATTGATGATTATATATGTGGCTCACATGATAATAAATATATGTCAAGGGTGCGCCCAGATAGCGCTCCAATGCATTGGGTAAAGACTTAATCTCTATAGATGACTTTTTAGACTGATACCTTGGTGAATAACCTTGGTAATTTTTAATGACACAATGGGGATGGACTTTGGTGAAACGAAATGATTTTCAATATTAAATGTTGTAGCCACATCTTCAAGTTATGAAAAATGTTATTTTTATTATGATATATCTCATGATTTTTTTCTCATGCCTTAAAGTTCTTCTCATGACCTTATTTAAGTATCTCAAGTTCACATGTAAAATGTTTCTCTTGTTTCCCTTACTGGGCCTTTTGCTCACCCTTTCATTTGATGTATTTACCCAGGTTATGAGATCCAGTAATGAACCTAGGATGAACATGAGGAGAATACTTTCAAGTGTTTAAGAAGAATGTTTTATGTTTTCATGTTTTAAGTTCCTGGTTTCCAAGAAACTAATCCTTAAAGATCCTCGGTTTTGTAAAATGTAATGAAAGTTTATGTGATAATAAGGGCAGAATTCTATAGTTGGTATCAAAGGATGGTTTAGTTATTTGTGGAAATTAGGATATGAAAACTCTAGGAATAACCCTATAAAAAAGTTTAAATATAGGAAATCTTCCTGGTATTTTGGTTAGTATTGAGTAAGGGGTTGCCAAGAAAATACATCCATGTCTGGATACGAGCAGGCAGAGGTGGCTCTGGAACAGATGTACATAGGGGTAAAACCCAAAAACACCGCTTTGAATTAGAGTTAAACATGAATTGGTACACGACAACGGTCCTTGTTGCACTCTTGGTTACGACACTCCCGGGGGATATGCTTTGGTAAATTCATAATCATAGTATGAACCATTGTTAAAGGAATAAAGATAAAATAAAATAAAGATTCACATAAGAATATTTGATCATGGAAAACCTAGATGGGAACCTAGGGGATCACAAGTTAGGGTATACTTTTATTTTACAAGTTATCCTTATATGCTTTAAGTTTCTTTTCATGATTATTGGCTAAGTATTTAAGCCCATAATGATAGTTTCTTTTCATAGTTAATGGAGGGAAATGGAAGAACATGTCCCAACAACCAATGTGATAGTAAATGCTATGATTTCCGTATTAATATGACAAAGATGATTAGGGGATTAAAAGATTATTATTATTTTGGAAGACGTTCACTATTTTGGGGACCCTATATGATAGAGGTAAATAGATTACTACGGTATTTTCATTGAGGATTAAGGTTGACTTATATTTTGAAGAATCGATGAATTTAAGGTGAACGTATGGTAATATAGGTTACTTATGGAAATGATTAAACTATCTTGGGGAAGTATGTTTAAGTTAGCTAATTTAGTTATAAAATGATAGGTTTGGTTGATGTTTTTTGGAGATGAACAATGAAGTTTATTTTGGAAGACTATGTTATCAAATCATTCTTGTATTTGGGTTTCAATCTTAGTTTGGTTTATTTTGAGGAATTTTAAGGACCGTTATTTATGGAATGGTCTATGATGAACTTTGGGTAGTAGCATAGAACATTGAAGATTTAATAGTAGTTTTCATTCCTATTGGATTATTTCTTTTTGAAGAGTTGTTTTACCTTACCCTTTCTGTTTTTGGGATAATGTTTAAAGATAGAAGAAATAGATAGTTAATCTTTTTTGGATTATGTGATTCTCTAGAAGATGATTCTTGTGTTTTGATGAGACCATGTAGTTTTGAATTCTCATAGTTTGGAGAAAAGATTAGTTTTGGGTAGAAACTTAATAAACGATGAAACTCTACATGAAGATAGGTATATTTTCTTATGTTTTTGTTTTATGTTGTAAATGAATTCCTCAAAATTATGAAAAGGAATGTAAAACAAAAACGCTGTTGGTTTACGTTTCCTACTGGGTAATCAATGACCATTTACACACATCATAAGATTGGAATTTTCTTATGGTTAACTTTCTCCTAATCATGTTTTCTATCACTCTCCCTCAGAACTTGACCCTTTGTTTTCTCCTCCATGTCCATGTTTTCCTATATGGAATACTAGTATGGGTTAACTCGGGTGACCTTTGTAATTCCCTTTCTTTCTTTTGAAGTAATAGTTTTACTGACACCTTTTCCGATGTGGGACATTCAATAAAATTTCAAAAACCAATTTTAAATATTGCGAGGAAAAAATTTCTTAAGGGGGGAAGATTGTAACGACCCGAAATTTTGAATAAATCTTATTTCTTAATTTTATGTGTTATTTTATTTTATTTTTATTCTCAATAAAAATGTTTCATTTTATTACATGAGTATAATTAAAATGAGACCGTTAGGTTTTGACTGTTATATGACCATTGGTCAATATGACCACTGTAACTAAACGTTTTGATTATTGTCTATAAATACAAGTAATCTTGGTTAATTAATATAGAAAGAAGATTCGATGGCCTCACCCAGTAGTCTTGGACCGGTCGAAGCCCATCTAACAGAAATTCAGAAGAAGGTAGCAACACTAGGCTTTGCTCTGGACCAAACCCAAGCTGAACTTCATTGTGTGAAGCTATAACAGGATCGCCTTTGCGAGAAGTTCAAACTGATAGAAATTACTACTTGTGCGATGTTGGCCGAGCCTCCCTCGGATTCTCTCACCTTAGCACACCTTACACTTAGGTCAAATGCTGATGTGATAAGGGGCTATGTAAGGAGACCATAACTGCCTTGTGTAATCCTTTGTTTTAAATAAAAATTGGGATTTCTTCTTATGATGAAGTTTATTAATTTTCAAATGACCGGATAAATATAGTATGCATATTTTTTATGAATTTTAGAAAAAAATTATATTTTAAAAATGTTTTTTAAAACTTAAATAATTAAAACTGTGTAATGATTTTCAAAAAACGGTCTTCTACAATTATGTTCAGTACAAAATTTAGATTCTAATAAGATCAACATAATTTTTGATGAATAGTAAATTATGAATAGTTATTTTATGATTAGGATTAGTAATGTGTCTAAATGGATTAGTAATCTCACTTAAAGAAAGTATTAATATAATCTAGGCACCTTGATTAAGTAGTGTGATTCAATAAAATGTTTAAATAACGGTTTCATAAATTATTATTCAAGTATTAGTTTTTTCGAGTGAATAGTGTTTTTTAATTAAAAATTAAAAATAAAATATTTAAAAAAATTAGTTTTATAAAATGGATTTCATTTTTGAACTCAGAGCACCGATATTATGTTATGGTAATTTTTGGGGTTTTTTTTGAAAAAATGAATTTTCGGTGAATAGTGTATTTATTTAAAATAATAAATTAAAAATTTTTAGAAATTTTTTTTATAAAATGGAGTTCATTTTTGAAATCAGAGCATTGATATTTTGTTAAGGTGAAATTTTGGGATCTTTCTGAGAAAGTTGAATTTTCAGTGAATAGTAAAAATACAGTTTTAGGGTTTCGGTATGTTTAATGACATCATAACTGTGTCATGATAATATCCTGAGATATTTTAAAGGATTGTTGACCAAAGGTGATGAATTATTGTATGGGGGCCCCATGTGGCCTAACTGCATGGGAAATATCTTGGGAGAGCACATGGTTTTGAGAAAACCACTTTTGAGGTGTCCCTTGTCCATTAATGCCATGTCCCCTCACTTTCCATATAAATACCAAGCCATCCTCTCATCCATTTCGACTCCCCACCCTCCCCCAACGAAGTTATGGTCTCATTACCTCCCAAGGAGTCCTCCCAAGGTGCACTCAAGACCTCAAGGTCCCAACCTTTGAGTTTTAAGAGTTACGTTTTAAGGTATGGGATCCGATCTCTCTCTTTCTTTTCAAGAAATCTCTTTTATGTAATTTCTTTTATGATCCATGTTATTATGTTAAAGGGTGTTCTTTTATACTCCTATTACTGCCCTTTTCATGTTAACATAATTAGATATCTCCTATTACTCTCATTATTTCTTTTTATGAAGTTTTAAGTGGCGCCGTTAGGCTACCGAAATTTTTGTAACAGATTCTTTCTCCCTTCTCATTTTTCAAGATTTATTTTCAGGTCAAGTACTTCAAGTTCATTTTTATTATGTTGGGGTATGACCTCTAAATTCATCATACTGATATTTTATTATCTTATGATGAGATACCCCATTTGATCTCTTCAATTCAGTATTTTGATGTTTTAAGTGGCGCTGTTAGGCTGCCGAATTTTTAAGTGGTTCTTCACCCTTCTCGTTTTGAAGTTATACTTTCATCTAAATTATTTCATGTTCCTTTTTGTTATGTTGGGGTATTATCTATATATCTATTATACTGATTTTTTATGAACATATTATGAGATACCCCATTTTATCTCTTCAATTCAGTGTCTTGACGTTTTAAGTGGCGCCGTTAGGCTGCCGAATTTTTAAGTGGTTCTTCACCCTTCTCGTTTAGAAGTTCTACTTTCATGTCAATTATTTCAAGTTCATTTTTGTTATGTAAGGGTATGACCTCTATATCTATCATAATTACATTTTATGACCGTATGATGAGAGACCCCATTTGATCTCTTCAATTCATTATTTTGAAGTTTAAGTGGCGTCGTTAGGCTGCTGAATTTTTAATTGGTCCTTGCACCTTTCTCCCATTTCAAAGTTCTAATTCCATGTCAAGTCTTGAAAGTTCCTTTTTATTATGTTGGGGTATGATCTCTATATCTATCATACTGATCTTTTATGTTCATATGATGAGAGACCCTATTTGATCTCATCAATTTATTTTTGGTTGATGTTTATGTAACGCTGTTAGGCTGTCGAATTTTCATAAGAGAAATCTTATTTTTGTCTTCCATTCATGTTCTTCATTTCATATGGTATATTTTCAAATTTCATTACCATGCTCTTAAATCCCTTATATTCTGGCCCTCTACTGTTTTAAGTGTCATTTATGAATGTTTGACTGATGTCCCCTCTCTTTTCAATGTTTTCTAAAAACCTTGTTACATAACCGTTATGCTGCAGAATTTTCGTCTCAAAATGTCTCTCTCTTTTTTCTAAAGATATTTTATTTTATTAAGTGAATACTCAAATCTCTACCTTCTATATTTTAATCACATATATACCAATATGTTCTATTTTAAATTCTGTGATTTACATACATGAAACCTACTTTCCCTTTTAGTGGGTTTAAAGTGACGTAAAGATCATGTCATTAATGAAGTTTTTAAAACGTTATGATTATGAAATGAAACCCATTTGTTTAATTCTATATGGGTTGTTTATGAAATTATTGATGATGATATATGTGTCTCAAATGATAATAAAGACATGTCAAGGGTGCGCCCAGATAGCGCTCCAATGCATTGGGTAACGACATAATCTCTAGAGATGACTTTTTAGACTGATACCTTGGTGAATAACCTTGGTAATTTTTAATGACACCTTGGGGATGGACCTTGGTGAAACGAAATGATTGTCAATATTAAATGTTGTAGCCACATCTTCAAGTTATGAAAAATGTTATTTTTATTATGATATATCTCATGATTTCTTTCTCATGCCTTAACGTTCTTCTCACGACCTTATTGAAGTATCTCAAGTTCACTTGTAAAATGTTTCTCTTGTTTCCCTTACTGGGACTCCTGCTCACCCTTTCTTTTGATGTATGTCACCAGGTTATGAGATGCAATAATGAAACTAGGATGAACATGAGGAGAATATTTTCAAGTGTTTAAGAAGAATGTTTTATGTTTTCATGTTTTACGTTCCTGATTTCCAAAACACTAAACATTAAAGATCCTCGGTTTTGTAAAATGTAATGAATGTTTATGTGATAATAAGGGAGGGATTCTATAATCGGTGAGAACCACAAAGTGCTCACCAATGAGGTAATGTCTCCACAACATTAGAGCAAACACCATGGATACCAACTCAAGATCATGGGTGACATAGTTGCATTCATGGGGAAGAAACTGTCGAGACCCATAAGAAACAACTGACCTCTGCTGCATGAGAACACAGCCTAGCCCCAGATGTGAAGCATCACAGAAAACATCAAACTGGACTCCCTCTGCTGGAAGAAAAAGGACTGGAGCACTTACCAACATCTCATATAAATACTCGAAAGATTCCTGACACTGATCAGTCCATATGAACGCTTGATCCTTCCTGGTCAAAGCTGTCAGAGGAGTCGCAACTCGGGAGAAATTGGCTACAAACCTCCTATAATATCATGTGAGACCAAGGAAACTTCACACCTCTAACACGGTATTGGGGGCTGCCCAAGACACAACTACTTATATCTTCGACGGATCCACAGCTACTTTCTGTTGGGACACAACATGCCCGAAGAAACGAACTTCTCGAGCCCAAAACTCACACTTGGAAAACATCCCAAACAACTGATGTTGGCGAAGAACTCCCAAAACGGCTCGTAGATTCTCTACATGCTTTTCTTCAGATGTGGAGTACAAAAGGATTTCGTCGATGAAAACCACAACAAACTTGTCCAGGAATTCACGGAACACAACATTCATCAACCCCATGAAAATAGCTAGATCATTAGTCATGCCGAATGCCATTACAACCAAATCATAATGCCCATGATGACAACTTAATGCAGTCTTCGGGATATCCGCATCCTTTACACGCATCAGATGATATCCTGACGGCAAGTCGAACTTTTAGAAACAACTTGCACCCTTCAGTTGATCGAATAGGTCATCAATCCGTGGAAGAGGATAGCGGTTCTTTATTGTCACTTTGTTTAATCGACGATAATCGACACACAACCGCAAACTGCCGTCAGCCTTTTTCACAAACAAAACTGGCGCTCCCCACAGTGACACACTTGGCCGAACAAAACCGCACTACAATAGACCATCAAGCTGAATACGTAGCTCTCGTAACTCAGAAGGGGCCATCCTATATGGAGACATAGAGATAGGAGACGCTTCTGGCTGTAGCTCGATCCCAAACTCGATCTCTCGTCGAGGGGGTAATGATACAACCTCTTCTGGAAAGACGTCATGGTACTCTTCTACGACCCTAGGAAACGCCAACCGTTGAACCACTGATGAACTCAACATCATCCCAGCCATCGTGGATGATAAGGATGGAACATGTCAATGACTCATCCGAGGATATCTCTAAAAAAAACACCACTTTCTCTCCATCTGCATCAAAGAAAATGACCTTCTTCCTGTAGCAATCCACTATAGCCTGCACTGAATACAACCAATCCATGTCGAGTATGACATCATATGGTTGTATTCGTAAACATAGGAAATCTCCCCAAGAGCGGTGTTTCCCCAACACTTGCTCACAGTCTCTACATACTTCAAACAAGTCAGATCGACCTCCAACTGGCGTAGTCAATGCCAAGGGCACTGGAAGCCTCTCTACATCAAGTCCCAAAGCATGGACAAGGGTAGGTGATATGAAGGAGTGTGTTTCTCCTGAATCAACCAAGGCATACACCAAGGTAGAAATCAAGTAGAGGGTACCTCAAACAACATTTGGCTCGCCTGGGGCTGGCAACACTAGAGCATGAAGCTAACCATGACCTCCTACACGACCTCTCTGACCATGATGACGACCACCAGCATGGATGTGCTCTTCTCTCTGAGGACGGGGAGCATCATGGGGTTGTCCTCTGCCTGCTCCATCTACCCTCTGGTGATCTCAAGCTGGTGCAACCTACTGCTACTGCCTCGACTAAAACTACCTCAATGGAGGAACTTGGAGAGGAGCGCCCAGTGCACGATGACTGCTCTGAAAAGTCGGTCACTCCCGCTGCTGATGACCATAACCACCACAAGAAAAACAAGAGCCATATCCCTTGGCATAGGCCTAAGAGTTGCTGCCTCCTGAGAAATGAGATGGAAAGGGCTGGGACCTACCCCCAGGTGAACATAAACTCTTCTTCCCAGAAAACCATGATCACTGGACCACAACTTTGCTTCATGATGAATCATGATGATTCGCCTCTCGTGATGATCCGGTCCTAGCCCAAGTGTTGTCAACAAACTCTACCCTCGCCAGCACCTCAAGGTATCTCTTTAGCATAAATGGGGTGACCTGGCGCTGGATCTCTGGACGCAAAGCCTCCTCGAAATGCCCTGCCCTGGCCTCCTCATCTGGTAACAGGTCTGAAGCATATCATAGAAGGTTCCTGAAACGGATTCCAAACTCTCGAACACTAGAGCTCCCCTGTCGAAGGGTAAGAAGCTCCTGACGGCTAGACGCCTTCGTAGTCAATGAATAATGATGCATGATCCTTTACTAGGTCTCTACCCTGCAACCAGTATCACTTTGTATAATAGCCATCGTAAACTTAAAGGTCTGTGAAAAAGATCATAGGGGGCCCTAAACGCCTATGTCTCTATCGGTCTCCAGTGTTTACCCCACTTTCTAAACATGAATGACACAGTTGTCCAACCATCCCATGAATCCTCACCTGTGGCTAACTCCAAACTCCTTTCTATCCCTTAACCAGAGCTCTGATACCACTCTGTCACGACCCCTCCCCACAATGTGTACCCCTCCTGGGCTGGAAATGTGAGAAGAGAGATAATGACCCCCCGATTCCCACCTCTAGTAGGCCCCGGGTTAGCAACTATCATTGATGGTATAATAAACATACAAATGGGAGGCATTACCCTCTAAGAGAACACATACAGAAGAGAGAGATAGAATAGACTCCAATCAACTACAACTTCGAACTGAAAAATAAAATAAATACAAGTACATATATCAAATGTCATGAAAAAGTACTACAACTTAAAGTGGAAACTAAAAGTACCCAAAAGAAAGTAAAACAGCAGTGACTACAAGCTCTAATAGCTCCTCCTCCAACCAAAAGCTAGTAGTAACCAACTTGATCTCCAACATGCTCCAAGTGACCTGAAAAATAGTTTATATATACATAGGGTGAGTATAATAGTATACTCAATAGGATCCTCCCCAAGACTCTCGTGCAAAAGCAAAGAGAGCATGCTAAAGCCCAATGAACAACAAGTGAAACTAACTCGTCACCTAAACAGGTATACTAAGTTCTCAACCTCACCCTGACTACTCTCACCAAGTAACACATACAAGAATATAGCATATCATAAAGATTATCAAGGGTACCCCGCTACTACCTCCCCAATGGTTTTCCGCTTTCCCCCAACGACATACGTCATGTGCTTCTCTCTCCAAATACTTTCCCACAGACACCTGGGATATGCTCCACAATCTGCACCTCGTGCACAACAAATGCTTTCCCTCAGACACCTTGGCGAAGCACCACACCATCCTCACAACCAAAAGCAACCAGGTAAGTTCAGGGAGCCACCACAGCCCGCATAACGTGAATCATACATCGGGTATTATACCTCAATCCATTATAGCCCATACACCGAATAAGGATCCTCAAGCCATGACATACTATACATGTTACACCTATAGTAGTCAATAGGATACTATATCCAGAATATTTGTGTGTGAAATAACCACAAGCCATTACAGCCCTCTACACACATATATGGGTAAAACTAACCAGTGTACCTACCAGCACAAAGATCTACCAAGAGAAGAGAGCGGGGTCAAAGGGGGTAGTCAGCCATTCAACCTCCCATCATAATGCTGGGGAAAACATCCCCCTCATGGATCAGAATCCCCGAGGTGTCAGTTTCCCTTACCGATAGGTTGGAGTAGCGTAGAGAAACACAAAAAGTACATAATATATATATAACTGACATCCACACTATGGGAATTACCTAGTCTTAGATAAAACTGCAGCTAATGTCTCCCAGACTCCATGCTGCTACTTCTAATACTAGGTATCCTATAAGCACACAAATTTTTGAAGTGTTTTATTAGATTACTCCATTATAATTTTATCAGTTCTACCGTATGTTAATTAATTCTTTAAACATTAATTAACCATGAACAATTCCACATTAAAATGTATTGGCATCACATTCAAAATCAACTGCTCTTTTTAAGAGTCACATCACCTTTAAATTCTAGTATCCCCATCCCTATGTATTTTCACCATTTAATCAAACATTCATTACAGAATTACTTTTCCATATTCCCAGGCATTCTAGAAAAGCATCTTATTCTTTTAAACAGAAAGGAGGCTCAACACGGTGAGTAGATATACTACCCGTCGAGTCTTTGCCACCTATAGAAAGAGAATAGACCCATTCTCCCTCGAGAGGCTAAACACGGAAAGCAAATGGAATACCTCGCGCGTCTTTGCCTCCTTCGGAAGAAGGGTAGCAAGACCAGCTTCCTTGAGTAGTCGGGAAAAGCAAAGCAGATTAACATTCAAAGAAAACCACAAGCATCCAGCAACTACATCCATCCCATTCCATCACCCCTAGTGTCCTCCCCGACACCCACATGCATAAACTGATGCATCTCGCCACTCTAGGAGTCATCTACTGCCACAACCACAAGGCATCCATGCCTCCACATATCACAATAGCCATCTAGGCTCACATTACAGCACAAGAAGTAGGAAAACAATAGTCACAACCATGGGATCTTGACCCTTTAACAAACAAGAGGGTAACTCAGAACCCTTTTAGAAATTCCCACATAATCTGTTATTTAATCCATATTGAATTAGCAGATTTGTTATTTCGTAGGTTCCAATTATGGGATACCCAATCAGTAAGTTATCACAATTAAATAACCATGTTTACTTCCCTAATTTGATTATCCTCAAATTAGAACAACTACAACAACAACAATAACTAGATTAATTTATATGCCTCTTGATCTTTATCCAATTAATTAACAATTAATTCCGGCATAATGTTTATTATCAATTTATATCATGAACGAACAGAAAATCAAAGAAATCATATATATCACTCTATCTAGAAAAACATGAGGCAAACCATTATCACGGTATAATGAAACAACATGAGATCAACCAATACTTTTAATCCGGTTCAAGTATTTAATTAGGTCAATTTCATTGTGATCCAAAGGACTAAATAATGCTAATTCTATGATTGCACATATTCAATTAGAGAAGCCATGAATCCCCTACCTCTAAGAGTTCTTGATATCCTTTATCCACACAACAGGTCACAATCCTTCTCTCACGACAACTGCATCCATCGGAAGATGCCACAGTACGACAGTACCAACCAACCCTAAGAAAACCCCATTAGAATCTTGGAAATTACATGGTATAATATGGAAGGGATAAAAAAGAGAAGATGATCCCCAAAGGAATGATGATAAAACATACCTTATTGGGAAGATTGACCGACACAGTTCGGTTTCATCGAATACAGAGCAGAACCAATCCCAGGAGTAATGATTGATTGTGCAACTCCTACGGGAATGATTGAACGGTTCTAGCATCTCTTAGTTGAGAACAAAGGGAAAGAACAAGGAAGAATGATATCTCGTCCCTTTTTAAAGATTTAATGGGGTGACGGTTTAAGATCCGGTTAATCCTCCATTAAAAACGAATCGCATTAACCCACGCAGTTTGACCAAGTAAATACATCCCGGAATTAGGAAAAATTAATATAGAATTTATGGCATTTGAATCTTCCTTAAGAGTCCTTAAAACAAGGCTTTAAATGTATTTTACGTCAAAGGAAACGTCAAAGGGGAGAAACTGTAGGAAGTTGGAAACACGGTTCACATACTCAAAATTTGGCAAAGGAACGAAAAGGTCACAGTTAGACATCACCATTCTGGAAACACTGTTTAAGTCTACCGTTAGGAGGTCACCATTAGAAGGTTATAGTTCTGGAAACACTGTTCAAGTCTACCATTATAAGGTCACTGTTAGAAGGTTACCATTCTGGAAACACTGTTCAAGTCTACCGTTAGAAGTCCACCGATAGAAGGTTACCATTCTGGAAACATTGTTCAAGTCTACCGTTATAAGGTCACCATTAGAAGGTTACCGTTCTAGAAACACTGTTCAAGTCTACCTTTATAAGGTCACCTTTCTGGAAACACTGTTCAAGTCTACCGTTAAAAGTCCACCGATAGAACCTCACCGATAGAAACACTGTTCACTTAACCTCACCTATAGAAACACTGTTCACCTACCGATACTGTTCATAAAACTGGAAACACTGTTCACAGAACTGGAAATTTGGCAAAGTGTTGGGGATAAGTCACCTTGATCTCTTGGAACACCTCCAACACCACATTTTCACAAAGTAATGGACCAGAAAGGTCCAGGCAATTACATTAATGATCCTAATTTATTTAAAGGAAAGTAATTTTTAATAAAAAGGTTATTTTTCACTATTCACAGAAAAAAACATTCCCTCCCAAAAAGTCCAAAAATATGACCAAAAAAAATTCTTGTAATTCAATTTCCAAATTTGAAGATAATTTTATAAAATTTATTTTCTAGAAGTTTAAGATACACTTTCTAATTTTTTCCAGGGAAATTTAATAAAAATATATTTTGAATAAATCTTATTTTTTATGAATAAAACCACATTACCCGAAATAAATTTATTATTTACCAAAAAAATAAATAATTTATATATTTTTTAAATATATATATATATATCATAAATATTGAATAGCATTCCTACCCACAAATTTAATAACTAGTTAGAAAGGTTAATATATATCAGGTGTTGATTATCTTCATTACTATTTGTTAAGTACAATATTAAACATAAAAATCTTTGGGTTGTGTTCAGAAAAAGATGAACATTTTTCTACTTCTAATGATATATAAATCATGTTAATTCCCATTTATGCTATTGAATATAATTTTTCTTACTTTATTATATTTTTTTATTACACTAGGGACTTGATTTAAACCACATAAAGCCTTTTTTGATATAAATACATGATTTAAAAAATGGGGCTTTTTAAATATAATTTGTTGTTTTAGCTAAATATCCTTGATTATATAACCATTTAGGAAATAAAATTCGATACCCATATGAAATAATAATAAATATAAATTTGTTGTATATGTAATAAAACTTATTAATGCTTCATGTTTGGATAATTGTGTAATTTTTTTCATATAGTCAGTACCTTTTTCATGACTATACCCTTGTTCAAAAACTATTTCTTTAAATATAATTATAATATTCGACTCATATACCTTAATCCAGAACACTAACTCACTTATAATGATAAGGAAATCCATAGGTATTTCTATTATATCATATATAAAAAATTTCATTAAAACTAATTCTATTCTTCTTCTATTGTTATTACACAAAACTCAGCATCAATTTGATATGGGATTTTCTCATGATCATGTAGTGGTAAGGATCCATGATTTTCAAACTGATTTCTATAATAATAACTAGTCCATGGTCCTCTATCATTATTTTAAATAAGGAATCTCAATGATTTTATCTTTTATTCATAAAAGTTCAATGTATTAATATTTTTGATAATTCATTTAATATTATATATTAATGTTAAAATAGTCCCTAGAATTTGATGAATTCTATTCAAAAAGTATCATAGTATTATCAATAGGTTTGGAAATTTATTTATATTTTAAAATCCATCCTCAAGGATCGGCAATGGGGACTTAGGATCATGTTTATAAACACCATCCAATACAACATGTAAAATTCTTCTAAATATTTTATTATTTTAATAAATATGATGAATTATTTACTAGCTGTTAATAAACTAAGAAAATATTTGTCTTCCCATATGGATTCAATTTTTTTAAATTCTTCAATTTATGGTTTATAACGACCCTGCATAGAAAGCCCTTGAAGTAATTTACTATTGTTTTTATACGACTAAATTAATTATATGATGTCATTAAAATACTAAATCTAATTAGTCTATTAAAATATATTGAATTTTATTGTCAATACATCTTGTAAAAAGTAAACAAGTAAATCATATTCACTATGGTCTATGAAAATTATTGAATAATTGTTTCCTTCATTATTCTACTACATTCGTTTATAAAGTCTTAGGGGAAGAAAATTAATTATTTTATCCCTATTTTTAGAATAGAAATTAAATGTCATAGTTCTCATACTCATGGAATTTACTATTTCATAATTACATAGTAAAATGTACTACATGATTTTCTATGGATTTATAATACTTTAAAAAACAATAAATTGATTAACCTTTTTACGGTAAAAGGAATACCCAGGGGTATCTATGAAAATTATATACTAGAATATATGAATATTTATTTTATTTTATGTTCAAAACTCTAGATGGTCCAAAAATTAAATTTGAAAAAACATAGGGTTTGGGAAGATGAAAAATATTTATTTGGTTTGAAGAATATCGTAATTGTTTCCCATTTTGATGTGGCTTAGAAAAATTCTATATTGGAAGTTATACTTTAGGCTAATCAATTCCAAATACATTCCTGGATAGCTACCTATGAGACTAAAGGATGTAGTGTCCATGTATCTTATAAAAAATCCAATACTCTTTATAAAACATAATTAAACATGACTTGTTTTGATAAAATAACATATTCAAATCACCTTGATAAATAATCTCACTACACATGATGTTAACATCCATATAATTCAAGAAATAGTAAATTCTATAAGAATTATTTTCAAATTTACTTGATAATCTTCATCACATAATTGTGAAATACAAAAAATATAATATTTTAAACCACATATAAATAAATATTATAAAATAAAAACAATACTGTAATTACTAATTTGACAAAGCCCATCTAACTTCTATTTTGAAATATCAAAAAATGTGTCATGTATAAATTATACATTGATTAGATACTAAAAGAATGAGTAGTACCCATTATTTTGTTTGGAACATATACTATCCAGATACCATAAGTTCTCATGGTTACTCTTCATATAGGTTTTATACAACAAAATTATTTGGTAAACATTTTTTCATGTGTCCAAAAATGTTCTTGAAAATATAATTAAGAATAAATATTCATCAAATTTTTTTTAAATAAAAATGATTTACAACTTTATAAATAAATACATAATTAGTTCCCTATGAATAATTTTTTTTATAGATTTAGAATAACTGGATCTTAGAAAAAAATATGTTTTTATAAATTCCCTTTTGTCTATGTTGCTATACAATCCTATTGGTATACCTTTGTATGTTTTATTTTCTAAGTATCATCATAAGAGTTTCTCTTATATTTTTTTATTTAATTAGATCCTTTTTTAATTTCAAATTTTACAATTTCATTATTATTTCGTTTTAATAATGAGAGTTGTTTTCCTTTTCTGCATGTAAGTAATATTTAAATTAAGTATACGATGTGGGTGGTTTCTTTAAAACATTATAAATTTCCTTCAAATCATTTAATATTTCCTCTATCATATAATCGTACATGAATTATTTTATATTACTCATGTTTTAATAATTAAATTTAGTTATATATATATTAGAAATGAACAGTGGATAAACATAGTATTTAGTATATCAGATCAATTTATTATGAAATAAATGTCAGATGTATCATTTTTATCATCTCTATATTATTCAGAGTCACATGAACTATCTTTATAGGTACTCCATGTGTCTTTTATTGCCTTATTTTTTATCATTTTTATGATATATTCTATTATATATTAATGCTCAATATTATTCCATAACATTTTCTTTTCTTTTCCTCTAATTAAATGTCATATCACCAGTATGATTCTACATTTTCAAATCTCTTTTTGATTCATACATTCCACTATTAATTATTTAATAATTTCATCTTACTATTGAATTTATCAAATTACCTAGCTAGATGGTTCCTTTCCTCATTTCTATATGAATGTGATTCATTAGAACTCGAGTTTTTATATTTGATATTCGCTTTCATTTATGTGGAATATAACATAAAGTGAGTAAATTTATTATTTGGTTCATATTATTCCTTTATATTCAGTTTTAGTTCCTCATCATACATCATAAGCTTTCTAATAACATAATTTATATGTAATTTTATGATGTTATGTTATTCTCAAATGGATATAGGGGATCCTCTTTACTTATCAAGTACACATCTCAGAAAATTTATTAGATGGTATTGCTCTACAATTTTCTTCCCAAGAACAAGCATTATGTTAAATATCTCATTAAACCTATGAAAAATATCTTAAATAATATCACTATGAATCATTTTGAATTTATCTGATATTATGGTATATTTTTTGAAGTGAATATTTTTACCGTTTTATGTTTTATCTGAATCTATTTAACATTGGAAGATCTTTCATGGGAATCTATCATTCTTCCCCGTATTTCAAATGTTTTAGAACAATTATATCATATTTTTATTTTTTATCATTATTCATAGTATAATGAATTCATATGATTACAATTATATTCAAACATGACATAGTGATATTTCTCCATTCAACTATACCATATTTGTGTTTTTCATATATTCATTGATACTTGTACGAATTTTCAATCCCATTCTCTCAATATCTATTTTCAATTTGTTATTTTATTTACCGTAAATTATTTCCTTAAAATAAGGTGGTTTGTTTTTGTACATTATCTCTGGTCTATTATTATCTAGAATGACAAAAAGGTAATGTTTAATAAGAAATTTCGTAACTTTTTATATTAACTAAATAAAATTTTAAAAGTAATCTGAAAATATCTGATAAATGTTTTTAATCCCATTGGAACTACCAATTTTTTTTGAATTGAGATTTCAATAATTTTGTTTAAAAAAATACCTAAATCCCCCATTTTGTTAAAAATATTCAATTATTAGAAAATGTGTAATTATATAATTTGATCATTCAAAATATTTTTTAGAATGTTATTCAGAAAAAGATTAAAATATGTTTTAAAACAAAATCAACATTTGTAAAAGTTATAAATAAAACCTTAATAAAATATAATATAAAATGTTTAGTAAACTTTTAATTTATGTTTTATTATTAATATATTAAAAAATAGATTAAAATTATTTTAAAAAAAAGAAAAGGAAAAAAGATATCACATAGTTGAAATAAAGATGGTAATCATTCTCGTGTTGAGACCTTATCTACAATATTGAGAATTCACATAATGAAAAATAAATTACTTAAGAATAAACATATCCACAACAATATTTGGTTTTACACTACATAATACAAGGATATAAAGGCTACAACCAGCCTCTTCAACAATTCTATATGTGATAAAAAATTATAAAATCATAAGTGAGTTTGTACTTTTCCCTTTTAATATAATATTGGATTCCAAGTTAATTAATTAGTTTAGTAAATTAATATACATCTCAATTTTAAGAAAAAAAAGCTTGTGCAATGTATTATTATTGAAATGTTTTATGTAACTCAATCTAGTAGGACGTGGATGATCAAAAAACAAAAAAACCAGTCTAAAAAAATATAATACATACTCATCAAAGAGAATACTGGAAAAAAGATTGTTGTAATAACATTTTGTTATCTATAATCATAATTTCATCTTTCTTAGGAATACCTTTCATTAATGTGTATCTCTTATTTTTATACCAACACACGGTTCTTCATCTTAAAGAGACATATTCTATAAAAATCATATTAGAAACAATTATTTTTTTAATTCTCATAATCCATAGTAATTAAATTATCTATAATTGAGTAAGTGATAAAAAATATATCCATTTAATATTTATTAAATACCCAACTGCATAAGATAGACATGATAAATCTATCATTAAATAGACATGGTTACAATGGCTCACTGTTTCTAGGAATGTTTGGTTTATATGACAACTAATAATGGTCATTACAAAGGATAAATTTGTTCTTTCAAGTGGTCACTAAACATTTTTCATATGGTTGGTAGATCACATAACTTATTAAGTACATCACTTAATACTGTAGGTTAATCACTTCATGTTGTAGGTACACTTATTCTTAAGGTCAGTTCATTTTATTCTGAGGGTTTCCTAATTTATTCTTATGGAAAAATCATTTTTTCTTCTAGTATGCACACTTATTTAGGAGTTAACAATAATTAAACAAGTGATGATTAAAACAATTAAAAAAATTTATATTACCTTCAAATGATAAATATAACTCATCAAGAAGTACATAGTTTCCTTCATGTTATCACATTGAGTTTAATTTAACTTACTTTTAGTACACAGGTAGTCACATGATCGTTAATTCCAAATTTGGAAAAGATTGAAACAATTAGTGCATGATATATATATTTTTTATAAAGTCATTGGTATATAGTAACATGACCTCCAATGTTTCAATGATGTATTTATATTATATCTATTCATGGTCACATAAATACATTTGGATTTGTGATTGTTTATAAACAAGAACGATACAGTAATAAAAATCCTAAAATTCATAAGAAAAATTTTAAAGCTGAATTTTTATCATTAAAATTAGGAAAAAATAAATAGATCTAATTGACTGGATTATCCTCCAAATAAAAATAGAGATTGTTTGGGCATCTTGATGAGTCTCTGAGCAAAGTGATTGGAACATTACAAGTGATAAAAAAGTTACTGGGTTCTTAATTAGAATTATTCACGAACCATTCATGAAAATTATAGTGTTTTGTTATGATAAGAATTCCAACATATAGCCAAAAAGGTATTGTATGGGTTATGATATTCAGTATGTCACCAAATTGATCCGATGACAGTATGCAAGTGTGTTATTTTTCAGGTGTGATTGTTTAATGTACATAACAACAATATATATATATATATATATATATATATATTTCACCTAGAATTTTTCATTGAAACACTTATTTCACATAAGGCATTGTTAAAACCTACATAGTCCTTGAATTCACCACTTATCTATATATATGGTTATGTTTCTGATGTACATGGATTGAAATTCCTATTTTCAATCATGACATGGTTTCTTCTTAGATTATAGACTATTCTATATATCAACTGGTAATATAGTTAGTGGATACAATATTTTGAATGTGTAACAACACAATATTTTCTTTTGTAAAAAATATTATGTTCGATTCTGTATAGGACACACAATGCCGAGAAAAAAACTATGAAATATGAATATTTAAAAAACATTTTATAACATAAAGGTTAAATTAGTGTGTATTAATAGGATGAAATACTTTATCAAATTTATATCATCTTCTTATTCGGAATTGATAGAAACTTAGTAAATAATCACCCAATTTATATAAAAATCAATTAATTATTCAATAAATTCATTTTATGCGATAATTAATTTTTTCTTCTTTTGGTTAAACCATAGTATAAATATTTTATGGAACTCAAAAATATTTAATTTTATAAAAAAAGATAACCTTTTAGGAAAATAATATCAAAATCAACTTATGAGAATATTTTTAGAAATTTTCTAAAATACAGATTCTTATATGAATTGTGAAAAATATTTTTTATTGTTAAAAAATCATTTCATTACTATAAATATATTAATATAAAATTAATTTATTACATTAATTTTATTTACCTATAACTTAAATATTGATTTTGTTACACAATGTCTAATTATTAACATCTTTATAATCTATTAATTGTACATTGTTAAAAGATCATTTCGGGACAAAAAACATTATTAAAAAAAATGTTTTTCTTAATGCCCGATGAGTCTAATTTAAAACTAAATCCTACAAAATTTAGGAATTGAACATTTAAAATTAAATCCATATTTGGAATTATGATGAAAATATTAGTTTAATATGTAACTTTTATTTTTATTAATTTTTAATAGTAACTATAGTAAACAATTATCAACAATGTAAGGGTAAATCGGGTAAATAAGGTTAACAGTAATATGATTAGGACTAAAAATTGATGCTAAAATATTAATTTATCATAATATATGGGTTTATTTCATTCATTTCCCCACTATTAAGAAAATATCATTTTAATGAAAAAATGAAATTATTTTTAGTAATTTAATAAAAAAGATAAATGAATGATACAAAAATAATAAATGAAAAATAAATTGAATAAAATATATTTTATATTAGTTTTATAGACTAATATATCATTTTAGTTATGTGTGAATGGATTATATTCACATTTCATTGATGTAATTTTTCTTTCAATGTTAATCTAAATGAATAATACAAAAAAATATATTAATTATATTTTATAATATATAATATCTTATGAAATGATTGAAAAATCATAAAAATAATATCTTCACCGTTTTATTTACATATGGGATAAAATATCACCCATGATCAAATTGAATACAAATTTTCCTTTTAAGGTAACTATCTACAACCCTAAAGAGAAAAAATGTCAATATCACTATAAATCAAAAAGTGTTAACACATGTTCAAAGAATATGATAAGGGTAAAATAAAAATATAATCTTATCTATGTTTTATTTTAATACTTAAGTTATTCCCATAATAATCATATATTTTTTTTATAAAATTTTCAAACAATTTTTAATAAAATAATAATTCATTTTTATTTAATATTTTATGAAATTATAAAACGACCCCACCTCTAACATATAAATGGTTACCTTTTAACTAAATTACTTATCAATTAAAAAAACATTTTTTTATAAAATCCCTACCCAAATACCATTTATAAATCACTTCCAAAATTAAAAGGTCCTTAATTTTATTTGAAACCCCTCATAGGGAGGATTTTCATTTAAACTAACATTGGTTTTTTTAAAAATGATATATCTTTTATATCTAAGAATTTTTTTTTTAATTTCTTCTTCAAAAAAATGAAATAATATTCTACATTAATGATAAATAAATATGTATTCTCCCATATAAATATATATTATTATTTAAATGGAATTACTTATATCCATATCGGGTTCCATAAAATGGGAAATGAAACCATCATTCGTGTGTATAGTGGACTAGCACTTACATAACTAATGTAATTCAACTTCCATCACCATATGTCATGGATTATTATGATAATGAATTAAATATATATATATATATATATATATTATAATTATGTGAAATATGTCATTCATGAAAATTAATATATCATATATTTTCATACCATTCGATTCATTGAATCATCATAATGTTTGTGGTCTGTACATGTGTATTAAAACCTATATGAAGCGATGTGATTCTTTTTTCACTAAAGCATCTGGATGATGGTATATATAATTGTATTGGAAAATTTATATGAAAATTTTTACCTAATTATTTTTTAAAGATAAAATAAAATTTTCCTTATTTAGATCATTATTATTGAAGAATGAAAATGTTACTCATTCATATGTACAACCAACCATCTTCACGATTGATACACATTTTAGTTATCATAACCATAATTTATTGTTAGATTTAAAAAATAATAATGTACGTATAAAAATGATATTGAATTAAATATTATTATTATTTATATTATGAATTAATGTCTTAATTGACAATAGTCGACCTATTTTTTTTCATTCTATAAATAGGAGAAAAATAAAATTATTAGTCCCACATCAAATTAATTAATTTAATAATTTTTAATATCAATATATTACTTAAAATAAAAATAATAATTATCTTTACTATATTTATGAGGAAATTATATAATTACCATATTATTATGTAGGAGATAAATAACATTTTTGATGTTTCAGAATTTTGGAAGGAGAATTTATCTAAATTTCCCATCAATAATCAATGTTATTATTTTAAAAACTAATTTTTCATATATTTTATTTATTTTCTCTTTTACATATTATATTACGAGCCCTTAATAAATCATATCATTTTATGTAAATATTTATTCCACCTCGTCTTATGAATTCAATTTGAATTCTACCAAGCGGTAAGGGTTTTCAAAGAACAATTTCCATTCAAATGGGTAATATTACTAATTCATTGGATTTGATATTATAATATTATGTATGTATTTAATTCAGATAATTGTAGTTCTTATTTACTCTTTTTTATTTGGACTTACATTTGATACACATAATTAATTAATTTTTTCATTACAAATTCAATGGTATTAACATTCTAAGAGATTTTGTCTAAATTTCCACTCCATTGAGATAAATTTTGTATTTTTCACCAGTCTATTTTTATGAGATGTATTTAATCAAAAATAATTTTCTATTTAATGAATCAGTTTATATTCATGTTATTTAATTTTTCATTTGATGTTTTTTATTTCATATGTATTATGATTAAAATGTTCAAAATGTGGTTACAGATTTTTTTCAAAATCTAATCATTATTCAGAATTATTTATTTTTAGGTCCCTAATGGGGGAATTACATGGTATTTATATCATAAGAACAAACTATATTCTCATCCTATGGTTATTTCAAGAATTATATTTCTTTCATTTTATTATCCATATTTTCGTATAGAATGTATAGAAATCATAATTTTAAAGAAAAAATCCTATTATTCTACATAATATAGGATATTTTTCTTCATATTCTTATTTAAATTAAAAATTATTAAGAATAATTTTTATATTATGAAATTATTTTTAAAGACATTTTTACACTTTTATGTCTTATTAAAACAATTAAAATGAATCTTCATTTTGTTTTTCAATCTATAAATTTCATTACGTCATACAAATGTGTAAATGAAATGTTTTACATTATCAGTTACGATATGAATATAATTTCTCTAAATTATGACTAATAATTTATTTAAATATTCACTTACATGTTATCATTATTAATTATATAATTTTTTTTTATATTTATATTAATTTTTTAGATATTAGTGATGTTATTTTAATGTGAAATATTATTTTCCTAAATTAATATTCCATGTTGAATTTTAATTAAATTTACATCATTGATGAATATGATTTATTCAATGGAATTATTTTAAAATATATATGTATGTATTTTATACATATATACCTATTTCAATGTACCTTCCTTGGATGGGGTAATTCATTCCTAAAGAGTTTTCAACAATTCAATCTTTATGAAATATCCATTGACAGTGAAATGATGAAATTTTATGCAACCCATTTCATTCCACGAGACAAATATATAATTTTCCTTATAATTCATTTCCATATCGAGGAACACATAATCATATACATGTCAGAATGCGTATTAATTGATATATCATCAATTAAGTGGGTACATATTTGGCTCATTTGATGTAATTTATGGGATTATGTAGTTATTCTAATACACTATGGGACTATGTCTACGATGAGATGTTGTCTTTGATGTTATACATGGATTATTCTTATGGAATGTTGGATATGTATTTGTAATTCTCTTATAATTATATGATCATAAGATGTAATTTTTTTATTTTTTTCATCCACATGATTATTAATGTTTTATTTCATTAAATATATCATGTTATGCCTCATTACAATGTTTAATCCCTTATTGGGCTTTATAGTTTACCCTTGTCTTTTATATATACTATTGGTTATACTATTTAGTATTTGGATCTCAATGGAATTTTAAATCTCAACATGTAGAAAATAATTAAGGTACTATGTTTTTATTTTTCAACATTTTTTTACATAGTCATTCAAATAGGATAGGCCTCATGATCATTGGTTTTAATTATTTGTTGTTTTTGTTAATAATATTTTATTAATATCGGTAAAAGTCTCGGGATTCAAGGGATTTAATGTGATAAAAATGATGTTATTTTTTGAATTATTTGTATAAAAAATTATTAAAAAACCTAGGGATAATTATTTGTATATCAAAATGAACTAAAATTATGGTATAGAAGATATTATGTGGTTTTCCTAGAGATAAATCCCTATATGGATACTATATCATTATATTATTTTTTCAAAGATTATTTAATGTGTAATAACCACTAAATGTGTTTTGTGAGTATATCACAAGAACCATTATGATGCAAGGTGGTTTTTCCTTATTACACACCACTTTTAACACTCCAATGTGATATTCTAAGGCTAATACAGATTTTATTTCTAAGTAATTATGGTGAATGGTAGATTAAATGATATAAAAAATAACTATATTCCATAGTTATATCGGAAAATCATAATGTGTCTTGGGTTGATAATTCTATGGTTAATGATATGTTTAAATTATAAGATAAATCTTATGGTGTATTAAATGATTGAAGTATAAGTTTATTTATAGTATTTTGGTTGATATTGTTTGTCATATAATCCTGGGGATCAGTTTGGATTTAGTGAAAATTTATCATGTGGATGAAAAATCTATTCATAAGTTTGATGGTACTAATAATAAGTAGGGTTTATATGATCATTTATGATTATAGTTATTTTTTTGGATGTTCATTATATTTATATGACAAGTGTGTAATGACTACCTGTAGCCTACATGATGACTTTGTCAGTATAATACATCATCAATTTAAATTATTAGTCAAGTAATGTTTATATTAATTATGGGAACATATCTTTTACCATATAGATAACGATGGAATTGAAAATTTATATGTTTTTATGTGAATATCTATTTCTCCATTATGTGGCAAGGGTAAATAGAAAATTATGGGATTTGATTTGAGTAATAAAATTTTAATTTTTTTTGAAGAATATGTGATTTTAATGATTCATTATGATGATTTAAATAATTTAACACAAATAATTATATTATCTCGAATATTACAAGATTATGTAATATACAATTTTGGAATATATATTAGTAGTAATTAGAGTTATTTTGAGATAAGTGTTATAATTATCATCAAATAATATGTCATAAATTCATTTTATTCTTTGGGTTTTAGTATTAGTTTGAAATATTATGATGCATTTTAAGGTTATTTCTCATATTACCCAATATTCACTTCGGGTGTTATATCTAAAACATTTATTTTCAATGTTGTAATTCTTTATATGATTAGTTATTCATTTTAGAATTATATTATGGTAAACTTTTTTGTTTTTATCCCATGGTATGAATAATATATTTAAATAGTTTTAATGACTAATGATCCATTCGATGTTGAATTTAGGGCATTGGGAATGAATATTAATTCTAGGAATCTTTTATTTTGTAGAAGAAGATTAGATAATTGCGGGTATTTATGAAAAGGTGAAATTTTACTAATCATATAAATATATATTTCTTTTTTATTCATCTATAGAGTAATTTAATTCAACAACACTAGGTAATGAATCTATAAACAAAAAAATTATCATATTACATTCATTTGTGATGAATCAATTGTCATTTTTAATCCTCTTCAGTTTATCATTTTATGGTTATTAAATTTCTCTTTATCATTCACATTATTGATGTCAAAGATATATAAAACTATCATGATGCATCATATAGGGGCACATGCTATGACTACGCCATGCATGCCTCCAATAGGACAGGGTCTGGTGTCCAACACCGAGTAGGCATATCCTAGAAATGGGGGGAATTTTCATAATGTGCATACACACAAAAACATATCCATAGCCACATAATGAAAAAATTAAAAAAATGGAAATATATCATGTATACATATAATATCACACAATGATTTATGAATATTATGTACTAAAATGAAAAAATAGGAAAAATACAAGATTAGGTAAAAACTATATAAAGTCCATCCTTCTCCATTGGTGAGGACTATATTAAATGAAAAATCATGAAAAAAAATACTTAGATGAAAAATAACCATAGAAATTTCACCCACACCTTATCCTCGTAAGAATATGTCAAAAGGGTAATCATATTCACAAGATATAACATGTGTGGGAAAGGCAATTCATGGGTGATTATAACAATACTCATTAGGACACCCTGAGAACACTGAACACAAATCACCATGAATATTCATCTCAATATAAGATATCATATTAAACGTATAATAGAAATAGAGATCCTTGATATACTAAGGAATGACACCACACTACCAGGAGGTTATAGCCTACTGTCATCCATAGGATCTGCTAAAAGAACTGCTTGTTCCATGAAAACTCACTCTGAGAACAACGCCACCATCAGAGACACATGACAAATAAGCCAATATCATTTTTCCCTACCCAAATATAATGAACTCGACTAACGGGACCTTGATACACAAGTATATGAAATTCCCAAAACCACATGGGGACACCACATCCATGTTTGGATCAACCTTCTATGTAAGAGATCATACGTTAATGATTCCAAAAAACCTACTGATTAAACCTCGAATATGGAGGATCAGTACACTAGTATGAGTGGTTGTGTTGATTCAACAAACTCTAACCAGGGTTGATAGAGTATCGCACTCCAGTCACGTGGAGGGTCAACATAACACAACCTCAGACTTAGCCTCTATAAGGGATCACAATCCAGTAATGTGGATGTAATGAGACATCGTTCATTCAATGTTAAGGAACAAGGGAACACACTCAAACTATATTGGTCCAAACTAAGAAATATAAGATCCTCATGCACTCAAGAAAGGGAGAACACATCATGTACTAACAGATACATTGAATTTCTAGCTATCTTAGGTCTGACCCGTCTGGAGGAGCATAAAATAGAAAGTTTTATCCATATACACAACATATATAAGGATATATAAAGCATGTATATACACACAGTATCATTCTTATGTCTCCAGGCCATCTCCTTTTAGAGAAGTTGTGTCGGTGTACTAGGCATTGTACCTGAAGCCAAGTATGTGTTGGAGTACATGGCATGTCTATTACCATGTACTCCAACATGTGTCTGTGTACTCTCTATATTACATTATGAGTCAACCTGGGATGGTCAGACACTATGTCTCTAGGTTCATACACTTTGTGATCCTTAACTTCGATAATACCCTAATGTTAAATTTGGGGGGGCCGCATGTTGTGTAATCCTGGAATAGACGTGGTATTCCTCCTTGTTTTCTAGAATCTTTGATTCTTCCAACATGTTCGATATGGAACCTATGTCCTTGGATTTGTTGATTGATTCACAAAAAAAATCAATTTTCCAACCTCCTCAAACAATTATTTTCTTCAAACAATGAATCTCATTATAACATATAGCTAAATAATGGATCAACTTTTCATTCTACATTGTGCACCGAAGAACGTGACTTTGGGATTCATAAGATGTATAAATATCCCAATCTCCATCATCACTCCTCTATCATGTTGTTTCATTACTAGATCTATGATATCATATTATTGCAACATGAAATGGGTTTGAAATGATCAATTGAATAGAAATTACTGATCACCATACCAAACAATGAACGACCATGGTGAATCACATAATTGTGGAAAATCACATGAAAAATGAAAAGAATGAACCTTGAATGATGTTTTTGTTATTCTTAGTAAATTTACAATAGAAATAAAATCAAATCTGTCAACAATATAATAATAAAAAATTCTCCGACTAAATCCTTACATAAAAAATATCATCCCATAAGAAGATTGATCCAAAAAATAATCCATTCATCAATTGATTTGATTTGTTCATGGTAATTAAGAATGGGGAAGAATTCACATAAAAAACATCATACTTTGATTTAGATATATCCTCAATAATGAACAATTGTGATTCCCAAATTGATGAGGTAAATAGATTAAGTTGGCACAACAATATATAATCTCATCCCGATTTGTCACCGTTCTCTAAATAAGACTCTCCATATACCTATACAATGGTTGTTAGACATCTCAATGTCTTAGTGGCAATCATTGAGAAAACAATAATCAGAGTATATTTAATTTGAATGTAGGTTGCTTTAGTGAACATCATAGAATTTATTTTTTATCATAATTTATTTTTTTAATTCTGTTCTAGTGAAATCTTCTTCAAAAACGATCCACACAAACTAATGTGAAGAAGTGCCTATAGTAAAACCTCATTAATGATGTCAGTGGTTCCCTTGGAATTATGATCCGAATACCCATTGAGATGTTATTACACTTTTATAGGAAAATATCATGCATGTTTTATTTATTATATTTAAAATATTTCACATATTTGTTCTGGGATCCCGAGGCATCAAAATTGAATTCCTTCTCAATGTTGGGTCTCAAAAATAATCTATATAATATTTTAAAATAATTCAATGAAAATATTGAGATAGTAAATTCTCCCCACTATAGTTGTTTTCATCCCAAAAAAGTTAAAAAACAACTCAAATAGATGGGGTACTGGTCTCTCATCTAGGCATCGCACTCACATGTGTTAACCTGAAGGTTGTCATGCTACAATAAAACCCGCACAATGGGAATTACACAAACATGGAGGATCATGACATCCCTTTCCTGGATCTCTAATGTGTAATCAATGAAGGTTTCTCCACTCTTGAGGTATAACACACCCCATTCAATAATGTGTGATGGGACATGCATGTACCTCCTCAACATTGATTTTTTGAAGACATCATGTACCCATTCCTACTGTGGTAGATGAGATCAAAAGTAATTCACCACTACATCTCTATAGAATTTCAAAAAATTGTAAATTAATCATAGATATAACATTGCCATGTGGCCAAATATCCATAGATCACATCAACATGATACCCTCATAAACACATTGTTTCCTTCCTCAAAATACAAAGGAATTTATCAATTGTCGATATTTGACTTATAATAGATATGTGCAGTCTTCATTAACATCGGGATTATCTTCCCCTTCTCTTAAGTAGCTCACACAATCTCTGGTCCCATGAGTGCTTTCCCGAGTAGATGAATCCAACTAAGTGGTGACCTACAAGGTTTCCCATATAGAACCTTTAATGGTAAACTATCAATGGTGGACTAATAGTTATTCTTGTTTGAAAGCTCCACCAAGGGTCGGTGTACCTCCCAAATCCATCTGAAGTCTAACATGAAAGCTCACAATATGTCTAGAACAACCTAGATGGTCCACTCAGTATGACAATCATTTAGGGGGTAAAATGATACGCTCAAGCGTAACTGGGTCCCAAAACCCTCCTATAACACCATCCACAACTGGAATGTGAAGCGATCATCATGGTCTAAAAAGATCGTCTTTGAGACTATATGGGGTTTGACTATCTCCTAAATGTAGAGGCTTCCCAAGCACATTACTGAAATATTCTCTTCTATAACTATAACGTGGTCCAAATTAGTGAGTAAGCCTATGATAACCTAGATAACATCATGTCCCCCGGACAACGTTGGTATTCCCATTTGGAGTTCCAAGATATACCATCCCACTCTTAATATGGAACCTTCAGGGGTTGATCTAATCTCCCTGGAACACGGTGCTTAACAATCAATTTTTGGAAAGTAAGGCATTTAGATATAAACTATGCAAATCCTTTTTTCATCCTTGGACACCAAAACAGATGTCGGGGGTCCTAGTTCTTATTTTCCACACATGGAAGGATCAATATCGGAGATGTATGAAACTATCCAAAGGCATAATCTTTCAACATCACTAGTAATATCTTGAATTCTCTAAATAGATTTATATTCATCCCATATTTGAAAATTCTATCAAGAGCATGTCTAGTTGATATGCCAGTATATTGCATCTCATAGTCAGTATCCCTTATTTGTGATTCACTGGATCATTAAAAGAGTGGAGGGGTGAAAAACATCGACATCATGTAAGCTACCCCATCTCCATCCAAAAAACACACAATAAGGATAACATCTCAAATATCGCATTCAGAAACTACAATCTAGAAATAATTATGAAATATTACGCTACCATGTTCCCATTTGCAAGAGTATAGAAAAATTCAATGTCATAATACTAGAATAAATATATCCATAGCATATTTGTCACGTAAATATCCGTCGATGAATAGACATAATTAAGACTCTCGTGGTAAGAGTACTTGATAAATCACTCCCCCACCAGGTAGTATCAACACACATTCAATGTGAAACCCACATCTGATAACATAAATGAAAGGGTCACATAGTTCTTCTCGTGTGGCCTCAATGGGAATGAACCATAGGCATTTACATATTTCCTCAACATCTGAACACAACAAACTCTTGTCCCTGATGCATCTCATAACACTATGTACTCAATACCATCCTCTGATAACATCAAGATGGGACCACTCTTCAACCTATGCCTCATCTTTTGAGATAACTACTGGCACTTTTCAATCCCCACAAAAGGATTTACTTTCCTGTTTATGGAATTCAATGTTGTGTATAATCTGTAAAAGTTGGTTACAAACCTTCGATAGTACACATCCAATCAAAGGAATCTCCGCACCAAAATGACACTCTTGAGTGGATACCAAAAATTACTACCTCAACATTCACATGATCGACTGAAAATCCATCCTATGAGACGAAGTGTCCAATAAAATTTACATATTGAATCCAAAAATGACACTTAAATGGCATCCCATAAAGGTGGTGATCTTATTGTGTCTCAAGGACCTTCCTTATGTGTCTCGTGTAATCCTCCTCAAATTACAAATACATTATGATGTCATCAAAAAAGACAAAGTGTTCAAAGAATGTATGAAAAATCCATTTCATGAGTCCCATGATCATAGTAAGGGAATTTTTAAATCCAAATCGAATTACCCAGTACTCATTGTAACCATAAGTACATATGATGTTCATATTTGGTATATCATCATCCAGTACCTACAATTAGTGATATCACAATATAAGATCAATGTTTGGGAACCATAAATCCCATTTGAATTGAACAAATAGGTCATCGGTCCTCAGTAGTGGATACATGGTCTTCATGATCACTTGGTTCATGCACAAATAGACCCTACAAAACCCCATGATCTTATCTTCCTTTTTATCCATCAGAACTAGGGATTCCCATGGTGAAATATTGGGTCTAACAAATCCCTTCCTCTGCATGTCCTCCAACTAGACCCTCAAATCACAAAACATTGTTGTAGACATCTGATATGATGATGTAGATATTGATTTCATCTCATGGGGTAGATCAATAAAATAATATATCTATCAGTAGGGAGGTAGACCTGAAACATCTTAAAGGATGATGTCCTTGTACTCCACCACCAATGTAAATAACTTGAAACTCAAATCAGCTATTGAACCAAGGTTCAAGCTATCCAAATCATTATAATTGGCTTAACCCTATGAGGAATGAGTCTTTTATGCACTTCCTAGGATTCATTCTTACCAAAAAATGAATCCCTTGTCCCATTATTGTGGACACACAACAACATAAAAATAAAAGATCCATTCTGGGAAGAAATGTAGATAGTTACTCCATACCTAAGATGAGATTGTAAGACCTAATTGCAGCAACAAAAATATCACATACAAAACTCTCACCTCCATGTGTCACATCTTACATTCTTAATAAGAGAGAAATCACTAAGTCACCACCCATTAGAATCTCCAACTACAGGGGTCAAGTCAAAAACTCAATGAATATATCCAAGTTTTGAACAAGAGAAGTGGAAATGAAAGAAAGGCTAGCACTAATGCCTATTGATACCATACCTAAATTTGAAGAGACATATCTTCTACGTATTATCATCCTAGGATACTCATGATCATAGGTGTTTATTGCCTCTAGAAAACCAAACCATTTCCCACTAGATCCCTGAACTGAGAGTGGACATCCTAGGGGTCGTGATGGTACTATGTTGAACCACCGACCACTTCCTACTACACTACCTGACCCTATACAGCATCAGTCTCCTGAAAAGACACACCGCTCCTACCTCTTTATATGAAGTGGAAGTCCATCAAATATCCAATGAGATGTTTTATGAGAGGTTGAACAATCCCGGTCAATATTTCCATGTCCATCGCAAGAGAAACAACACCTTTATCATGGTTGATTTAATTTTCCCTAAGAGCACTACACCGCTTACCATGAGTCCTAGGATCGCATCCCTAAATTTCTGACATGATTGGATTACTATGTCTATAATTGGCTACCTACTATCAAGGACTATGCTACTGGGTTACCATTTATAGCTCCCACTAATAGTTTCTTCTCTTCTATATTGATTTCTACCAACAATGATCTTTCATGTACTCAAGAATAAGTGGAAATGATTGCATATAACACTGATTCCTTGATGTCCTAAATCGAATGCTACTCAAAATTCTAATTAAAAAAAGAACTAGTCTCAAAACATTTCCATGTATTAAAATGAGAGATAAAGGAATATTTCTGAATATCCACCATGATCATACATTTCATATCCATATATAGAATCTCTATTAAGAATTTCGATCTAAACATGGCTAGATAGAACTCCTCTTCGAAGAGACGCTGAAGGCCTTTGAATGAGGGAGATATCTCATTAGTTGACTGATTCACCAGGCACCACCATCAAAAATTATATCCCTAAAATATGTCTTTCTGTGAGGACTTCCATTTGGTCTACATGAGTTCTAAAAAGGTTGAAAATGTGAGTGACTGTTTATAGATAATCCTCATTTACATGGGGGTCTAACTAAACCCAAAATCTTGGAGGTCACTATATCTGAAACTCGTGTATCACATTAGCATAAATGAGCCCTTGATTATTAGTTCTAGTGCATGATCATGCCAAATGGTAGTTGGTATAATGGGTAAACCACTTTGAGGTACTATCTCCAGTAGAAACCAATATACCGATGACTCATCTCTGAGAGGATCATAATCATGATCACCTAATCGATTCCTGGGTGGATATCTATGTGGAGGCATCTCAAACCAAATGTATGATGAAAAAATAGTCTATATCGGGAGGTGAATCAAGAAGGAAATGATAAAAATAACCATTCATATATTATGAAAGTTCCAAACAATTTCCCAACAAACAAATGATTAGGTATACTGGGTCCAAAAGAAGGTGATCGGAGTCCTTGTGTATGGATATGTCATCCACCACACCGATGTTGTATTCCCTGAAAAGAAAGAAGAACATGAGACACTAAACACTAATTACCAAAAACAATATCACTAGCTATGGTCCTAAGGTAAAACTGTTCTAATCTAACAGAACTCTGTCATAACCCATCCCAAATGGTCCTGTGTCGCATCTACACTAATCCCGCTTCCAATAAGATTGGGGCTGGTGACCAACACTGAGTAGGAATATCTAAAAAAATTGGATGAATTTTCCAAAAGTACATATGCATATGTGCACATATCCAATCCCATATAAAGATGAAACATAAACAACTAAAATAATTCTTTCATACATCTTGATCCCTCAAAACATGTATGACATTCATGTTCTGAAATGGAAAATGGGCCAAATTAAAACTAGAAAACTCTCTAAAGAGTAAAAAAATATCCAAGGGTAAAGACTAAGTGAAATGAAAGCTCTTAAAAAAAAGTTGGTCTAAAAATATCCAACTCTTCTCTACCTACTCCCGGTCCTCCTTGGACACCATCAAAAGGGGCATCATCTACACAAGAGAAAACACATCTTTGAAAATCATGTGAATGGATAATTATTAAAATAATTGGTAGGACACCTCAAAAATAATATACACGAAGAGTAAATTAATGTTAGATAAATTAATGATATAAAAGTAAATGAATAATATAAATAAAGGACCCAGATGTACTATGTAATGACACCATTCCACCAAGCGGTCCTAGCCAACCGCCAAGTAAAGGATTAAGCTCTATGCAATGCTAAAACTGGGAGAACTCACTAGACAAGACATGATATTATTAGAGGTAATCAATGAACAATTAAAGATCATTGGAACCATAACAAAGAGAAATCACTATTCTAAAGAGACCATGATAAAAAATATAGGTTCACGACCAGATCCACAAGGAGACACCACAATCTCATTTTGGATTAATTTTCTATGTAGGGGATCATACGTCAATGATTCAACAGAACCCAACAACACATCCCTCTATATAGAGGATTGAAACCCTATATTAGGAGGTCTCTCTTATCCCAAAACTCTAACTAGGGATGAAAGAGGATCACACTTCACTATCCTATAGGAACACCACATTTCTGTCTGAGACATGACCTCTAGAGGTGATCATAATCTAGTGCTCTATAGATAATTTTCCACTATTACATCAAGGGAATGGACTATAGTAATGATGTTAACCAATATTGGTGAAAATAATGAAATTGATGATCCTCAAAAACTCATTAGAGAGTACATGGTGTGTCCCATGGGGTAAATAGCGTGTCTGGCTATCCCAAGTCATTCCCTTCTAGAAGAGCATCACACAACTTGTAGTATCCGTATAAATGGAATGTAGAAAGATATAAATAGTGTGTAAAGACACATGATATCCTTTTCATGTCACCAATACATTTCATTGAACCAGGGACATGTACATTTACTTGTCTATATACACCATGTCATGTCTATGTGGGTGTATATGGTGTGTCTATGACCATGTACACCAACCTGTGTCTATGTAATATCTGGAGTAAACACTGAGTCAACTAGGGATGGACACATGTCATGTTAAATGGGTCACATAACATCTGATTCATAGATTTTTACTAACCCTAGAAATGTATCCACAGGTCCCCACATTCCGTGTTATCCTGGATTGCACACCGTGTTATCTTGGATTACAAGTTGTGTTCTGCATGATTTTTAGGAATCCCAAATTCTTTCTTTGCATTTGATATGTTGCCTCTAGCCTTAGATGTGGCTATTTATTAGCCATAAAATGAAATATCCAAGATCATCCCAGCCTTTTCTTCACAGAATAATGCATCATAACAATTTATATACTATAAAGGGGGATCAAATCTCTAATATTAGTTGTGTGTCGATGAACACCTATGAATGTGAATTAGGGAATAGTTGGTCGTTTGAATCACTCAATATCTATCTTCGCACCAAATTCTTGTCGTGTAAATCCAAGATTAGTGATATTAGATTGTTTCACCATAAAATAGGTTCACAATTATTTGTTGATCAAGAATAGTTGAACCCCAATCCAAATGAAGAACGATTATGGTGAATCATTGAATTGTGGAAGAAAAAAAAAGAAAAAATAATAGGAACTAAACTCAATGGATTTTCATGTAAATATTATTTCTATTCCGTTAGAAAAAATATAATACACAAAATATTTAAACGTAATAATTTATCCCTCTAAATCCCCATAAAAATAATCTCATACTTCCTGATGATCGATCCACAAATCAATTGGTTATTCGATTGAATTTATTCATTGTAGAAATTATGAAATGGGAAGAATACACATAAAAAACACATCCTACCATCAGTTTTATTGATATTCAATGAATTTATATTGTATTTTAATCATTGACGAGCTCAATAGATTCTAATGGGACAATGATCCGTGATCTGAACCTGATATGTCATCATTCGCTTGAGAGGATTCATGAGAGCTCTATCCAAAGGTCTTTGGACATCTCTCGGGTTAGTATCCAACCTGGAAAAAAATTTATTTCTATATATATATATATATAAATAATAACTAGGTAACTCCACTGAAAATAAAAAAATAAATTCTTAAGATAATTTATTTTATTAATTTTATTCCCATGACAACTTTTTCTAAAACGACTTGTGTTGAAAAATGTAATATCGCACCTAGGGTAAAACTATAATTCTGAACAAACAAGCCCTCAATTTTATCATCCAAGATCCCATTTATAAGTTCATGAACATTATTAGGAATATCACATGTATGCTAAATTTAATATATTTAATATATTTCATCCATTTTTGTGGGCACACTGGACCTTGGAATCCCACGACGTATCAATTCCTTATCATTATAGTAATTAAAAAAATATTTTAAAATAATACAAAAAATATTTGTTGTCATAATAAAACTCCAAAATTATTTATGAATTACATTTTTATCCATGTTTATATTTTCAATTTTCACTACTAGTATCCTTTTTGGAAACGTAGTTATGTCATGACCATCATATTTCATTTTCTCACATTTCATGAGGTTGATTTATTAACACTTTTTATGATGTTGGATATAAAAAATGTATTTCCATATGTCAGATAGCAATTTACCAAAACTATTCCTATTATGAAAATGAAATGAATTAAATTTAAGAAGAATTTATTACCATGAGATTTTAAATAAATGACAATTTTGTTTCGTAGTGCATATGGTACGTACCACTAAACCTAAATGAACCATGAAATGTGAATATTTAAATTTGATCACTATATCATAGATTTTAAATTTGTGGGTATGAATAGGTTAAATTAATGTAATGAATACATATAATGGATTCAATCAGTATAAATATCCTCTTATAAAATAATAACATTACGTTTTGTAATTTTATTTAATTCTTAAAAAAATGTTTTCGTCATAAATGAGTATTTTTTAATATTTTGTAAATTAATATTATAAATAATTTTAGTTAAATGTATAACTAGTATTTTATTAAAAGAATATAACTTTTAAACTCATAATATCTAAATTCGTTTTGGCTGAAATTGACATTTATTTTGATGAGAGTGATTCTTTAGTGAAAAATTAATCATACTTCTTTTATAAATTGTTATATACATTAAATAAAATAAGTATACTAAAATTTACATTATGAAATCATTATTATATAAAATTTACAATATTATTAATTTTTTATAGTATATTAATTAATTACATTTTAATCATCTTTTTAATAGATTACAGTATGAGATTATTTCTAGACATAAAAAGGAATTCTTCTAAAAAATATTTTTTCTTCACATTTGATTATTCTAATTTTAAACTTTATTAAGAAAATTCATTAAAATGAATCATTAAAATGGATTCTATATTTTGAATCTGGGGTTCCATATTTGGTAAATAGCACCATTTTCATTTAAGTAATTATGAATGGTAAATATAGTATTTAATTTTCATTGTGGTAAGGGTAATTTGAGTAGTTATGGTTAATGATTATATGATGAGGACTAAAAAATAACTCTAACACATTCCTTTTCCATATTGGATGAGTTTAATTAATCCAATTTTATCCAATTCATGAATATATGTCCACACTGTATCCTTTTTAATTTATTTTATCCTTTATAATCATTTAGTAAATGATAATAATATAAACATCATTTTCATTATTTTAATAAAAATAATATTTTTTGTTTGGGATAAAAACACCATAAGTTAATTTAAAACTTTTTATTAAAAAGTCGGATGATTTTTCCATTGTTATTTATTTTTAGTTTTTATTAACAAAATAATTCCATTCAATTCATATTTTATGCAGACATAATATTTTATCAATTAAGAAAAAAATAAAATGAATGACTTTAAAAATAATAATGGTATTATAAATTTATTTAACTATTTTGTTACATATACATTATATATATATATACGACATGTTCAATATGTGTGAAAGGAATAGATTTGAGTTCCATTACTCTCACGAACCAGTCCGGGTTGACTCTGAACTGGTCATCCGAGTTGGCCCACAGCATGGCCCGAGGGGTGTTCTCCATCACCATTGGCTGCCAACTACTATCGGCCATCAAAGTATACTTGAGGGAATGAGTTGTCCCATAAATAATGAATAATAAAATTAAATCTAATAAAAATAGAAAACACTTATAGTTGATATAAAATAAAGTCACACTTCCAAGCATACCACCACGTGACATCACTGTCACCTCAAACCACTAGACTAAAACTGATCAATCATTGACTAACTAAACCTAGAAAATTGACCCAAAGCTAGACCTAAAACTGCAAAGATACAATAGGCATGGTCATTGAGCTGCTCAAAATGAATGCCGAAAGAGAACCACTAAATAAAATGGATATTCTCCCAAAATAACCCATTAACACAAGTTTAATGTAAAAATATAAAACTAGGATTTTTCCCACTTTTAAACAAGAAACATTCTTTTCCTAATTGAAAATACCAAGCACTCTACATAACATTTCCAAAACCATTTTTAATTTTATAATCAAAATGAATGAAAATAGATAGAAAAGCTATACCCAAATAAAACTGGTAAATAGTGAATGTTGGAAATAAGCTAGTAGGACATAAAGTAAATAAGAAATATAGATAATTAATTAACCATGGATGATTCTAAAAATCCCTAGAAGACTCCTATACATACTCAATTCAGAACAACCTATCATTGTATAGTGATGACCCTATGTTAATAACCAACTAGATGCCCTAACCAGACCTCACTAGTAGCACAATATGCCTAGACTAATAGAAAATCCAGTGGTACCAACCCATCTAATTATGGTTGATCAACAACTATCACTAAAACCTCTAAAATATTCCACAGATCACATGGTGGATGTAGTAATACTCTATATGTTGGAGGCCCTCACATGCATAACTCATCTTAGATGCCATCACCGCACATGACTACCCAAAACGCAGACACCCTATACAATAACCCATAAATGGATATTCCCCAAAATAGGTTCCCCTAATGTGTATACAAACAAACATATATCACATATTCACATCATATCATCAAAGGTTCCATCCATGCCACTTTGACATATAAACATTTTAAAAATTTCACAAAACAACAAGGTATTCAAATGGGCACTCAATTTTCAAAACAAAATCCATTCAAAGTGTCACCCCGAATATAACACTAGAGTTAGAAGTGGATATGGGCCATTAACCTTCACATATCCCAAATATATTTACTAAGAACATTTTCAATTCTGATTTTTTGAAAATCAGGAAACTAGTAAAACCCATCGAACATGTATTTACACATTACAACATTCTAGAATTTTACAAAAACACTTTTAATCCATTTCAAAAACAACCAAAAATTGCACTTTTCTATAAACATCACCAAATGGGCCTTTACAACATGGATTTTCCAAAATGTTCCCACGTTACTTTTTAATCTATCTTAAAACACAAAAAGAATATATAATTTTCTGGTCACCGTCAAATTAATTATCAATCAATTCTCGATGAAAAACAACAGATGTGCCTTAGAATCCAATCGCACACCCAAGTATGTTTCCAGGAGAACAGGTCCAAACTATGTGGAACCACTTTTGAATCATTCTATAAAAACTCATGAAAAACCAATTTCTATAAAATTAGCACCCACGTTCTTTAAAAAAAGAATAATAAATAGTCTCATCGAATATGAACCTGAAATCATCTTTTGAAAACAAACAGACTCCATGGCCCTTTCAAAATATGTATTTCAACTCCCATAAAATTAAATAAACCCCATGAAAAATTTAGGAAATGATATCAATTGAATCAATATATTTAAAAAAAATTCAATGGGAAAATACTAGAAATTCACCTGATTTTGATCGTTTAAACTCTAAACAAAAATTTAATAAAAAAATTAGAAATACCAACACACATGAACGATTTTGAATGTAATTATAACAAATATCACCCATAAAAATACATTAAAAAATGTAGTTAAAAGAATTGTTATGGAGTGAAGCATATTTAAAATTTAATTAAAAGAAAGAAAGAATTAATGGAATGATTTAGAACAAATAATGCATTAATTAATCTATTTAACCATTTGAAAATGCAATGGAACCTCAACATAAGGAAGAAAATCACTCCATTGGCCAATTACATACCCTGTACACTGAGGAAAATTCACAAACACAACCGAAGGTTCTAAAACTTGGTTAAATTGAAGAGAAAATCACTAAATGAAATAAATATACTAGAGGAGGGGAAATTGTGTGCAATAGAGGATGCAGAGGTGCTCTAAAGGGGTTTGGTATCAATAAAGACATGTTGGCAATTGAAATGGGAGAAAGTAAGGGATGTTCACCACAAGTGGATATGCGACCAAAGTTCCAGGAAGGTCGGGCTAGATGATGATGGATATGCGAGAGCAAGGGAGGAGGGGGGAAGTGATTCACCCGAGCATTAGAAAGCTGGAGGTTTTGGGGACAGTTTGGCTTGGAAGGGAGGATATTCTAGGCAGCAGATGCGCTAGGGTTGGCTATGTAGAAGGGATTAAAAAGGGATGGGTGCTATGATAGAAAGGAGAAGATAGGAATGGTGAGGCGTGACCCTTGGAGTTTTTCCCTAAAAAGAAAAAAAATAATATATATATATATATATATCACATCAATAATATCAACAATAATGATAATAATAATAACCATCTGGATAATAGTAATAAAAAAAATTATTATAATTATTATTTTTTAATAGTGATAAATTTTGGACATTTCATTTTAAACCATGACTATATTAATAGAAAATAAATAAGAATTATTTTAATGAAAATTTTAGTGTTTGTAATTTTATTGAAAACTTTTAATAATTATATTATTACTGTCTACCAAATAATATTATTATCAATGTAACCAAGTCATTAATAATTACCCCAATTTATTATCATAATATATTATTAATTTAAGATGTGGGAAACTACAATGGAACAGGGGATGACCGCATGTTTACTACCAACCATGCAGTAGCCCCACACCGGTATAAAATCAATAAATATTATAAAACATAAAAAATTTCAAATCGGGACCTTAATACATTCATTTTACAAACGATGTGAGACCCTGAGAAGAATAAAATATAAAACCATCAGAGGTTGGGGTGTGACAATTATCCCTACAACACACACTTTCATCCCACAGAATGTCACCAAGCCAATAATTAACACAAATTCAGTCCATTCTCAGAAAAAACAAAAGAAAATTAAAGCCTAAGGGTGACAATTCCGAATACACATCACATCTGACCAAATCAATTAAAACCACTTCCCAAGATTGGGGTTATAACATTGGAGGTTTCTCCGCACTATAATAATTCACTAACCTGGAAATATTGAATCCCAAAAACAACACCTCCCTAGGGGAAATGTGGGAACTCCCAAACTGGACTCATCCAAATCCTCCAAAAGGGCTGAAAAACACAGTTGGGATATAAAAATAATTTTTTTCTACAAAATGACATGGAACCTGAGGATGATAAACTAACTCAACAACTCACACTATAACTGAGTAAATCCTCACCACAACCCAATCCAGGTGAATTACTATCCCAAACTCAATCCAGTTTCCTTATGATAATGGAACAACCACCCATGGATTAAAACCCTTTCAGGGAAAACCAGCACACTAGGATACTAGGTTGTAGGAATCCCCAACAAAACCTAAAACCCTAGAGGAAAACCATGGAGAGGAACCCAAACCAAAAAAGGGAACAAAAAGAACTCTCATTAAATTCATGGAACAAATAATCCCCTAACGTACACATATAAGACCAAGATAAAAAAACTTAATGGGTCCTTCATTCATAGATCCAATGTCCTTCAAGGAATATGAAAAATTTAGAAACCAAACGAAATAATTATAAGGCCACATGGACTATGGTAGTATGAGATAATCACACCATAACCACAAGGAAGATCTTATTACATTGTCGAGAATATAATAAGAAAAAATTTGATATTTTGATCCCAAAGATGAAAACATGATCTTGACCACGGTTCAAACTCCCTCAAAAACTCCAGACATTTTGCGAGCTTCACCCTGAGACCTGTGGATGGGTCCCTGACAAATGAATCATCTCTTACCTCACATTCAAGAATTTTCATCCTCTAGTTATCAACTCCATCATTCCCTTGAAGATTCAAATGCAATAATGTTGGTTCATTTTTAATGTATGAAACATGATTAATTAGAATGCCAAAAAAAACTATACTGGTGGCACATAAGATAATTGTATGAAAAATTGGAATTCAGCCCCATCAAAGAAGATTTTCCAGAAATAAGTCTCTCTAGGAAAGGACACTCGCTATATGGGGAACCCTCTTTTAAACATACTACCATTTAGCCACACCTTCAATCCTATTAATGATGAGGCTCCCAACATCCACTAATCCAAAGTTGGAACATCCATTAAATTTAGGTCAAAACAGACTCTAAAAAACTCCAGAATTACTAACCACCTGAAGACATAACCTGCTCCTATCAATCAACACTACTTTATCTAACAATCCTCAAACACCTCAACGAACAAAAAAACACCTATGAGGAATTATAAATTGGGAATGACTCACTAGAAACATTGGTGATTTTTCAGGGCTGAATACTCTAAAACACAAGAGAAATATAACTTAAATCACCATCAATAAAATAATCAATCAACAAAAAATCCCAATCCTTGGTCAATAGGATCATAATCCAATCATATATAAACATAAGCAAAAATTTCGTTTCAAAAAACTACCATTTATTTTAATTTTTAAAACTCACATATGGAACCTTACGAACTGTCACATGTGTGTTCATCCAATCACTCTTACGTGATCCACACAAAGGTGCTCCCACACAGTCTTCATACATTCCCACACACATGTGACCCTTCATAAAGAGTTACAAGGTTCAAAAATCTATTTTACTTATCAAATCCACACACATACAAAATACCTTAAATAGAATGAATCCATTCTCATTTCAAAACCACTTCAATGTCTAATGAACACTCACATCAACTGAAAGAAAAAAAACACATTCAACAACTAACTATCGGAATGAGGAACTAATACCTATGCCTAACCCGATGACACATCGGTGATCCATGCCCCGAGTAATTCATGACACTAATAAGACCTTGAACTGGTCCCTTGGTCTCCAAATGGGTCACCACACCATGTGAGGCCGCAACAAAACCCGATTCCCCTCCACTATTATCCCTCAATCCAAAACAACCCAAGTCAATAGACTCAAATCCCGGACTACCCCTGTTAACTCAAGGATCATTGCAAGAAATATTTTCCAACGCACTTCCCACAAATCCCCCTCCCAGGTCCCGATAGTTCTAATCACCTTCTACCAGAAACCCCCAATAATAAGGACCTTCTTAGATACCATTTTTTCATGAACTAGGTTAGGTTGACTTAGAACTGATCACCCCAACTGGCCCACGACAATGCTCGAGGGTCATTCCCAATCTCCAAAGGATGAATACTAATTTCAGGAATCAATGTATTTGTGAGGGAATAATTTGGCCCATAAATAAAAAATGATTAAATAAAAGCTAATAAAAAAAGATAAACACTCTAGAAAGAAATAAAATAATGTCAAGTCACCAAGCATACCACCATGTGACCTCTTAGTAACCTCCAGACCCTAAACCAAACATGCACCAACACTGAGTAGATAAACCTAAAAAACTAAGAAAAATATAATCCTACAACTATAATGATACAATAGCCATGATCGACAAGATAATAAGTAAGAATGCCGAAAGGGAACCATTGAATCTAATGTATCCTTTCGCAAAACAACCCATTAACGTAAGGGTGATGTAAATATGTAAAATTAGGGTTTTTAACATTTTAATACAAGCAACACGATTTTCCAATTTCAAAATCCATCTCATGCTATATATCAATTCTAAACCCATTTTCCATTTTATAAACAAAACGCAAGACAAGAGATACCAGGGTTGTGCTAAAATAGAACAGGTAAACAATGCATGCTAGAAATAAGCTAGTATGAAAAAATGAAAACAAGAATTGTTGATAAATATGTAAACATGGGTGACCCAAAACATCCCTAGAAGACTCTTAGATGTACTTAGTTCAGAAAATCCTACTGGTGTATGGTGAATCCTGTAAATCAATAAAAAACTAGATTCCTTAACCTATCCTCACTAGTAGCATAGCCTGCATGGACTATCAACAAATCACGAGGTTAACAACCCATATAATCTAGGTTGATCAACTACCATCACTCAAATCTCTAAAATACACCCAATAACCAATGGTATTTGTAGTAATACCATGTATGTTGGACCCCCTCGCACATGTGAATCATCTTGCATGTTTTCACCACACATGACTACCCCAATTATGGACACCCGATAAGATAACCCATAAAGAGATATCCCCCATATTGAGGTTCCCCAGAAGTCTATATATACATATTTAGAACATATATTAACATTACATCATTGATGGTTTTAATTTGGCAGCATTGGCATAAAACAATTTAAAATAATTCTCAAAACAACAAGCTGGGAAACAAGATGAATTTTTCTTAAAATAATAATCTAATGAGTCATTAAAAATATTACATAAAAGTTGTAAGTTCATGATGAGATGTTAACCATCACATCATCCAAATAGATTTACCCTGAAAATATTCAATTCACATTTTCATAAAAAAACAACTAGTAATAACCACCAAACATGATTTTACACATTAAAAATTCCATGAGTTTACCAAAATCACCTTGAATACATTTCTAAAACAACAACAAATACCATGTAACACCCCAACCCTAGAAGCCCAGAGTTAGTGAATTATTACGTATAATTGGCATGATCACAAAAGATCATGTCTCGAATGACCGATTAATTTAGTTGCCTCAGATGTACTAGACACATTCATAAGTTTTACCTTGAATCATAAAATGGAAAACTACAACAACAATGTTTCCATAGACAACACTGATATCCCATAGAATAACCTTGTAGGTCAGTCATAATATACTTCTTTTCATCCTGGAAAAAATATTACATTGAAATGGGCGAGATCAGATTCTTAGTAAGGATAAAAATATAGCAGAAACTTTCATAAATAAGCATAAACAATTTTGGCAATGAATAAGACTAAAACAAAATCCTTTTAAACTTTAACTTCAGCATAATATGGAAAAGATAAAATCAATTAATTCCATTTAATTATTCACATAGTTATTCTACTAGTCAAATAATAACATGAAATATCAATAGCCACTTTCATAATGATGGAATGCATAATTCTAGAATTTCATAACCACATAGTCAAGACCTTGTGCCAAGACTACAAATTAGATTTTTTCAAGGTCTTGTTCTAAGACACTAGTTTGTATCATGAATCCTACTGATGCATTAAAGAGCTATAGAGAGCTCCACCCATCACTTACTATGTCCAATGAATTCCTCATTTGAACATTTTTAAACATAACATAAACATTTGTATTAAAGCTAACATAGGAAATGTCAATACTTTATCCATAAACCATGAATGGTATAAAAATAGCACATCCACATTCAAACATAACTCATTAAATACAATATGGAATATTTTATTAAAATATATTAACCTCAATTGATAATAATGAAGGATATTATCATAGATGAAAAAAATCATCAAAAATATTTGGGAGAAATATCCCCCATTTTCTTGAAAACATTTTAAAGTCTCTCTATTTATCAAGAAGTTGTTTAAAACAGATTTTTAAATCAATGTGTCCTCTAACAATTTGAAACTTTTAAAAGGAATTTTAATTTGAAAACATTGATGTCCCTATACATAAATCCTTAAAACAATTTTTAAAACATGGAAATTAATGAGAACGATTTTGAAGAATAAATCATTAAAACATTTTAAATGATATTTTACATATAGTTCATAACCCAACAAGAGGAACTTTAATAAAAATAATTGAGTTAAGAAAAATTTATAATATCATGAGAATAAATGAATTCATGATATACTATTTCAAAGTACAGTATATACACCAAATAAAAGTGAATTGGTGCATAACAACAAAGAAGACTCAATGAAAGGTAAGTGGAAATGAAATACCATATAAAGGATGTTTCCATAGGTTAATGAAAAAAAATTAAATAATTATGTGTGAAAAATATAAATACACTCAATATGATTGGATATTCAATGTAAATTAATCAGAGAACATTCATACATATTCTTGTAAAAAAACACCATTAAATTTGATGTTTAACTCAATGAATGGAGATTGAGTTAAAATTACTCTTATCAGGTTCATATCGATGACTTGTGAATTTTTCAAAGGAGTGATTATGTGTATCAAATGTATATCCATATAAATATTAGTGGAAATTTCTACATAAATAATAAATATTTATTCCACACATAATCTTGTAGTAAAATAATCTATGAAGAATGCGTAAAGCCCAATGTGTGGAAATTGAAATTTGAAATTCCCTTATCGATCTGGTAACTTATGAAATATACACCCCATAAAAGAAGGATAATACAATTAAAATTTAATTACCCATAAATTAATTTATATTAAACCAAGAATATAATAATGGTCAGTACATCCACCACACAAAAGGAAATATTGGCCAATATAGCATGAATCTCACAGAAATAGAGTGGGAGGAAAACTCCTTACCACATTGTAATTAATCATGTCGTTTGAAAAAAAATCTAATAAACATCAAATTAATCAAAGAATACCATGAATTTAAAGAGAATCATGATAATATATATCAAATTTTAGTACACAATACACCACATGCAATAAATAAGTGGCGTACAATGGAAATCTCACTGAATTAAAAGTGAGATAAGAAACCACTTACTTTGTACTATTCCTTGGTCAAGGGATTGATAACCTCTTGTATAATGTTGAAATAATTTTTATTAAATCATTATAGAATGATATACATTAATATGATTTCATATATGATATTTTAACATTTCTTTGTTATTAATATCTTAGTATTATTGTTGTTTCAGGTGTTAACAAATTATTTTTCCTTTATATTCTTTATTATGTTAGTCATATTTTTTTATGGAAGAGATGTATATTATTCATATACAGAATGATATAAAATATATATAAATTATTTTTAATCATCAAGTGAAAATTATTCTTGAATGGATACGATAGGGAATGAATCTCATCGCGTTCGTGGAGACAGTAATTCGTACGTACACCCAATTGACAATATCATTCTTTTGAAATTAAAATAATATATAATTCGATGGTATATCATATATACAGAATCACTATCATGTTATATTTATTATTTACATCAATTAAACATCATTATTATACCCATACAAATAATAATTTATTGAATAACAATTACACGACGACGTGGAGATGCTAAGTCGTACGTACACACGTATGGTTACATGTCATTCAAAGGATGGATAGAATAATGAATATGGTTGTACCATATTTATAATAAAATCAAATTATATCGAATATGCTGGATTTATTATTTTTTAATTGAAATAACAACGAAAGAGGAAGGGGAAGAAGAATGGAACTTGAAAGAGGTGATGAAATATTTACCTCTTTTTCGGGTTCTTCCTTTTGATTTGATCAAAAGGGCTCTTTAAGATGGCTTTCTAACTAAAATAAAGCCTCTAGGATTCATTTATGACAGTTTAATGGTTATTTGAAATGGTTTTGGCCGATCCAAATGGCTTTTAAGGTGTCAATTAGAGGGAAGTTGGAGTGACCTTTTATAAGAGGGGTGAGGGGCACCTTAGAAAAAACTAGAAATATTATTTTATAATAAAATCATTTTCGGATTGTAATGGCTCCAAAATGGATTATTTAAAGTCTAAGGTGGGGATGGGTCTAAATACACTCTTCCAATTGGTTTTAGACAGGTTTGCGTCACTTTATTAACCTTATATTTTAGATTTAACTCTTAGTTATGTAGTTTGACATTTACCATATCTCTCAGTATTTTTATATTATATGGTTAACAAAATTTCTATATACTTACAAGATAACCCTATGTGGTTCATTAGTGATACAAATATAATTATATAAGTATTTTGGCTGAACCATAGATTTATAGGAATATTATATCAATAAATAATATAATATTTGTTTTAAAAACTTTTTTATGTCATTTTTGACACTATTTGGTATTTTGTTTTTTTAAATATATAACATAATTATTACTTATAAAAATATTCATCTAGAAAACCATAAAATGTCATATTATCCTATAAATTTAGTGGAATTCATTAAAAGTATCAAATTACATTTATTTGGATATTTATAATATCAAATATTTTAATTTTTAATTAATTAGGCAATTATTGCATCATCATTGTGTCATAAATAAATTATATTATTTAATGTATAATTTTTTTTAATAAAATACAATTATGTAGAAAATATTTTTTTATTTATAATGAATATTTATACTCGAATTTATCTTATGTATAACCCTATATAAGAAATGTTTTAGTAATTAAGCATTGAATTTAACACTTTTAACTATTCTTTGAATTAAATAATAATAAATGTTCTAATCTCATCCAAGTGGACCTAAAGGATCATATTTTATTCCTAATGTAGTTTTTGGTCGAATTACCATTATCCAATCGAATTAGGACAAGTTTTAGGGTAATCATAATATCATTTTTACCCTTAATTACCATATTTACTTTTAACCGTGGTAAATAAAAGTAAAAAGATACTATTCACAAAAATATATTTTTTTCTTATCGAACAACATTTTACTTAATGATATCAACCATGTCTCTTTAATTTTAAAAATTCAATTCAAAGAGGCGGTAAAAGTATGTTTTATTCAAATTTGAGAATGCTCCTAGGAGGTGGGTAAAAGACGGTTAAAAAGTTCAATTATATATTTATATATCTAAAATTATTATAAATTGACTCCAATGAATTATATTGAACATATATAGGTATTATGTATCCATTTTTACATAAAATAAATATAAATAAAATAAATAATTATTTAAATAAAAATTCGGTTTTAAACTATAACGAAGTGTTATTTCACTATTCATCAAAATTTGAATGTTTTCAGAAAAATACCAAAATTTTACCCTAAGGTAATTTTGATATTATGAATCCAAAAATTATTTCTATTTTTAATGATATATTTTTTAAAATTTCAAAAAAAAATATTACTATTCATAACGGCTAGTTTGATTGGTCGCAGTGTGTTAGAATCTTGAAGTTACGTACAATGCAAGCTATTACATCATTCAAAGGGAAAAGTACCGTGGAAGCATGGGGTGTTACATTCTTCCCTCCTTTTGGAAATTTGATCCTCGAAGTTTTTAAAATTGGGCTTGGGAACTTAATTTCAAGTCCCACATCTGAAAAAGAGTCAATAAAACTATCACTTTAAAAAAAGAAAGAGAAGTTCAAAGGTCACCCATGATTACCAATACTAGGATTCCATGTAGGAATACATGGATATGAAAGATAAAATAAGTGTCATGATCTGATATGGAGGGATATAAACATGATCAAGAGAAATTTAACAACAAGAAAATCACAAACTTGTGATGAGACAATGGTCATTAGTTTCCTAGTAGGAAAAGTAAACAGTCAACGTTTTTTTTGTTATATGTTAGATTTCATAAATCTGGGGAATTTATTTATGTGATTGAATAAGAACCTAAATATATATACTTACTTTTTAAGTAGAGTTTCATTCCTTAATAAATTTTTACAACTAACTCATTTTTTATCAAACGATGAGTAATCAAGATGACTTTGTCACACCAGAAGAGCTAGAATCAACATCTAGAGAATCAAATGATCCACAAAGGATGAACTATATATTTACCTTGTCTTTAGAGATTAATCAAAACCAAAATAGTTAGTACAAGTTCAGATGATCCCCCAAAAGGATATTCCTTTAGAGGAAGAAACACTAATCTTAATTTCTAAAATTAAACCCAGAATACCCCCATGTAAAATAAATACCATTCTATAAAAAATTGTCTTTAAAATCCTTAAATATAATCCAAAATAATATTGAAACCGAAAACATAGAATAATTTGGTTATGTAGTCTTCCATGATAAATTGTATCACCAAATGACATCGACTACTCTTAACGTCGCATACTTAAAAGTAATTAACCTAATAACATATTCTCTGTTATAGGTCAACCATTTCCATAAATAACCCAAATCAATATAAATACACAACAAAAAATTAGATAAAAATATACTAATACTTCTCAAAGGAAATCTCATAGTATTTTGTTTTCCTTAAGCATATTGTGTTCCCAACAGAGCGAACATCTTCCAAAATAACATTAATCACTTAATCACCAAATCATTTTTCTATAATATAGGTATTCATTTGATATGACCTAAGATCCCAAATCAACTTATTATTGATCAATAAAATAATTTAACTAAAAATAATTAATCACAATAACCATGGACTTCAAGTAGTCCAGTGGTAGGCGATGAATCCGAATCACACTTTGGTTGTGGGTTGGATTCCCATAGCTTTGTCTGATATGACGGGTTATCACACGGTCTTCGTGTTGTCCTTCTTCAAATACTATATTTTATAACATTACCAAAATGAGATAAATTCTTCAAAATAACCATAACATAATTTAACCACAAATTCTATCTCATACCTTACATTTTTATTCCAAAATATATTAACTTGTATTTTTCTCACTCCCAATGATCATATAAAACCAAATGATTTTTTATAACTATATCCATAAGAGAAAAGATAATTCTTCCTCAAATATCATTTTCACATGAAAAACAGCAGGGTTACAAATACAAGATAAAATTATTCCAAATTAATCCCATCAACAAGGATCACTAATACTTTTAAACATTTCACAAACCATTCATTTACACATAGCTTCTTCTTTGACCAGGAAAAAATCCTATAGAATAGAGTATTCACTTGGATAATGTCCAGGTCCCCTACATTTATGGAAAATGACTATAAATGGAATCTTGGGACAATTTTTATTTATTTCATAGAACTCTTTATTTTTCCTCGGCAATTCATTACATTATGTACTTCTTTCCCACACTTAAAGCACTTCATTGTTACATTGAGACACATTCCTTGGTGTCTCCTTCCACATTTTCTACATGATGGAAATTGAGGATCCATTTCTCCATGGTCTCCACTACTGGAGCTCTTATCATTTATCACCTTTCCCTTCATTGTTGAGTCCAGGAGTGGGTAAATATATATGTTGATGATCATATTTTTGGGAAAATTATTTGGCATGACCATGAAATCTTTTACTCCAATCAAAATTCCATTTTGTTTCTCATTTCCACCACCATTCCCACCTTTTACATCATGCTCAAAGATACTGCGACTTCCTTGGAATCGAGCCAGATACTAAAATCAGAAAGCATTATGTGAGTAACAGTAGTCATAAAATCATTTATAGAATATCATGACACCATATTTTCAATTTAAAACACTGTAGGATTAAACAAGGTCATTTATTCTCATCTTATATTAAAATACTTCAAATTGGTTTGTAAAAAATATTTAATTATCCTAACAATATCCCCCAAAAGTGTCATAACCATGAGTGCAGCAAGGCCCAGTGTCGTGAACCAGTTCATGTTCGAGTCTAGATCAAAGTAGTTTTTTCGGGTTTTACCCCTAGTTAAATTTGTGCCAGTGCCGCCTCTACGTGCTCATATCCAGACAGTGTTATATTTCGTGGAAAACTCACAAAATCTCTAAAATACTAAATTTTTTTGGAATTTCTTATATACTAATCCTCAATGTCTATCTTAGGGCTATGTGCTCTAATCAGAGTTTAATTAAATCAAGTTTCCAAGGTTTGTACTAAACATCCTCTGATACCAACTGTAACGCCCCGACCCCAGAATCCCAGAGTCGGTGCATTATTTCTTATCATTGGAATGATCACAAAATATCAAGTCTCGAATGACCGATTAGTTTAGTAGCCTTGGAAGTAATAGATACATTCATAAGTTTTACATTACATCATAAAATGGAAAACATCAACAACACTATTTCCATAGACAACAATGAGATCCTATAGTATATCCCTACAGCTCAGTCATAATATTCATCTTCGTATCCTAGGAAATTTAAGACAAAGGGGTGAGCTCAGATTCTCAGTAAGGTTATCAATATAGCGGAAATAATAATAAATAAAAATAAACATTTAATGCAATGTGTAAGACTAAAACAAAAGCCATTTAATCATGAAATTCAACATAAGATGGGAAAGATAAAATCAAATAGTTCCAATTAATTGTTCACATGGATATTATACAAGTTTATTAATCACATGAAATATCAATATCCACTTTCATAATGACAGAATTCATAATGCCATACTTTCATAACCACATAGTCATGACCATGTGCCAAGACTACAAATACGATTTTGTAAAGCCCTTGTTCGAAGACACTAGATTATCTAATGAGACCAACTGATTCATCAAGGAGCTATAGTGGGCTTTACCCGTTACATACTAAGTCCAATTCATTCCTCATATGAAAAGGTTTAAACATAACATAAACAATCGTATTAAAACTAGCATATGGAATGTCGATACTTTATCCACAAACCATGAATGGTATAAAAATAGCACATCCAAATTCAAACATAACTCATTAAATACAATATGGAATATTTTATTATAATAGATTAACCTCAATTGAGAATAATGAAATAAATTGACATAGATGAAAAAAATCATCAAAACTATTTGAGAGAAATATCCCCATTTTTCTTGAAAACATTTAAAAGTCACGAAATTTATCAAGAAGTTATTTAAAATATATTTTTGAATCAAAGTGTCCCATAGAAATTTGAACCATTTAAAAGGTATTTTAATTGGGAAACATGAAGTTCCATATAAATAAATCCTTAAAAACAATTTTAAAACATGGACATTAATGAGAATGATTTAGAAGAATAAATATTTAGAAAATTTAAAATGATATTTTAGATGGAGTTCCTAACCCAATGAGAGGCACTTGAATACAACTAATTGAGGTAATAAAAAATTTATTATATCATGATAATAAAGGGATTCATGACATACTATGTCAAAGTACAGTATATGTACCAAATAAAAGTGAATAGGCATATAACAAAAAAGAACACTCAATGGAATGTAAGTTGAGATCATATCCTTTATAAAGGCTGTATACATAGGATAAAGATAAATAAATGACATAATTATGTGTGAAAACTATAAATACACTCAATATGATTAGATATTCAGTGTAAATAAATCAGATAACATTCACACATATTCTTGTAAAAACAACACCAATGAATTGGATGTTTAACTCAATGAATGGAGATTGTGTTAAAATTACTCTTATTAGGTTCATATCGATGACTTGAGAATTTATCAATGGATTTATTATGTTAATAAAATGTATATCCATAGAAATATGAGTGGAAATTACTACATAAATAATAAATATTTATTCCACACATAATCTTGGAGTAAAATAATCAATGAATAATGCGTAAAGGCTAATGAGTGGAAATTGAAAATTGAAATTCCCTTACCGATTTGGTATCTTATGAAACATACACCCCATGAAATAAGGATCATAAAATGAAGTTATAAATACCCATAAATTAATGTATATTTCACCAAGAATACAACCATGGACAGTATATACACCACAGAAAATGAAATAGTGGCTAATATAGCATGAATCTCACGGAAATAAGAAGTTAGATGAAAACTCCTTACCACGTTAAAATTAATCGAGTTGTATCACCAAAAGTTAATAACCATAAAATTAATCACATAATATCATAAATATAAATGAATAAAGTTAATATATATCAAATTGAATTATACAGTACACCACATGCAATAAATAAGTTCCGAACAATGGAAATCTCACGGAATTAAAAGTGAGATAAGAAACCCCTTACTTTGTACTCATCCTTGAGTGAGGGTTGGTTAACATCCTATATAATTGTAAAATAGTTGTTATTAAGTTATAAAATAATCATATACATTATTATGATATCATATATGAACTTTAAACATTGATTTGTTAATAATATCTTAGTATTATCGTCGTTTCAGGTGTTAACAGATTCGTTTAACTTTATATTAATTGTTATGTGATTAATATTTTTTTGGATGGGATGAATATTATTCATATCTATAATGATATCAAGTCTCTAAACATTATTTTTAATCATCAAAATAAAATTATTCTTGAATGTTTACGATGGGGAATAAATCTCATTGTGTTCGTGTAGACAGTAATCCATATGTACGCACGAGTGACAATATCACTCTTTTGATATTAAAAGAATATATAATTGGATGTTATATCATATATAAAGAATAATTATAATGTTATATTTATTATTTACATCAATTAAAAATCATTATTATAACCATCCAAATAATAATGTATTGAATAACAGTTAAACCACGACGTGGAGATGGTAAGCATTACGTACGCACGTATGGTGACTTGTCATTCATAGTATGGATAGAATAATGAATATGGTTGTAACATATTTATAATAACATCATAGTATATAGAAGATACTAGATTTATTATTTTAGAATTGAAATATCAAATAAAGAAGATGTGGATGAAGAAATGAATTTGAAAGAGGTGATGACATATTTACCTCTTCTTCAGTTTATCCTTTTGATTTGATCAAAAGGGCTCTATAGGTAGGGTTTATGACTAAAGGAAGGCCTCTAAGATGAATTGAGGATAATTTAAATGGTATTTGGTCAGGTTTTGGCTGAGCCAAATTTCATTGAAGGTGTGAATTATAGAGAAGTGGGAGTGCCCTTTTATAAGAGGGGTGAGGGCCACCTTAGGAAAAGCTAGAAGTATTATTTTATAATAATTGTAAGCAGAGATTTCAAAAGATGAGACATAGACTGAAGAGTAGAACTACACTATCCATGACCTAGAGTTAGCAGCACTGGTCTTTGCACTGAAGATGCGGTTACATGGTTTATTTTCTACTCTAATCACAAGAGTCTCATTTATATATTCTCTCTAAAGGACCTGATCTTGAGACAACGGTGATGGATAGAGTTCTTCCAGGACTATGACATTGAGATGGTATATACTCCTGGGAATGGGCATGTGGTAGCAGATTCACTCACCAGGAGGTCTGGTCTGCAGTTTCTAAGTGAAGTGACTGAGCAGCTAGCCGCGTTGCAGATATCCTTCATGGATAGAGACGTGGAAGCATGCCTCCAGTCTTTGTTTTCACACCCACACTATTTTAGTGAGTCCAAGGGGCGCAGAATGGGGACACTGACTGCGAGGATCGATGTTCTTAGATATCATTAGGGTGGGCACCTGAGGGATTTTTCTGAAGGTGGGGATAATGATGTTCTATCAAGAGAACGTACCATCGTACCGGTGTCTCTTCAAGAGGAGGTGTTGAGTGAGTTCTATTAGTCCCCTCTGGCGGTATATCCTGGTGTGGTGAAGATGTGCTAGTTCCTCTGGCATCAGTACTAGTGGCCAAGGATAAAGAATGTAGTGGAAGGATTTTTATCATGATGTCTCATCTATTAGCAAGTGAAGACTGCACAGATTTGGAAGAAGTCTTATGCCTATAGGATACGGAGACCCTTGGAGTTCTAGGAGGGGGGACCACATATTATTTCTAGTCTCTCCTCGATAGGGAAAATAGAGATTTGGACAGGGTGGCATGTATTCACTGAGGTTCATCAGACCTATTTAGATTCTCAACAGAGTGGGAATGGTGGCATACCGTCTATATCATTCCTCATAGATACACCGGGTGCATAATGTTTTCCCTATGTCACAACTGAGGAGATTCTTACTTGATCCGTCGCACGTTATCGACCATGGAGGGATGGAAATAGATGATAGGTTCAAGTTCACAGAGGTTCCAGTAGAGATTGAATGTTGATATGAGTGGGTCCTTCGTGGGTGGTCTATACCTCTGGTGCACGTACACTTGCAGTTCGTGAACCTCCAGAAGTCCACATTGGAGAGGGAGGCTCAGATCCGTGATCAGTACCCCCAATTTGTTTCCTTAGTCTATGTTATGGGTATTGGGGATGTAAATAACTACTGTGGGGAGAATGTAATGTCTCGGAAATTATTTATAAATATTTCTTTTATTATATGGAATTATTTTGAGACCGCCAAATCTGATGGTGCATGATTCTGAGACCCGGAGTTCCCAGAATGATCCATCGAAGTTTTGTTGAGCATTAATTAGCACGTGTAATAATTTTTACCAAAAACGTTCAATAACTCCTAAACTGTTTCTCAAATCCGAATTTTGAGGGCACTGTTTCTCTCCAGATGGCAGGTTTACCATAGGCGCCACTTAATTTTAGTCGGCGCATGCCTACTATGAGAAAACCCAAAAATGGCTTAACCATAAATAAAATAATTATGTAAATTATTTTATTTTTCAAATACTTATTAGTCATAAATGGTAACATGAATTAAAAATCCAATACCACCACTATACTTGTAAGGGTATCCTTTCATTAGGTCGATACAAACATTGTCCAACATAGGCCACCGGTGAAAGTTAGTTTTTGGTCGTGAATAAAATCATTAAGGGATAATTATTTTATTGTAAAATCAATAACTATTAAACGGTAACTCATATTGGAAATCCAATAGTACAGTTGGGTTTTTTGGGGCGTGTTTCACATAGGTAGATCCTAACTTCGACATGTGCAGGTCAAGATTCACTGTTAATAATTGTCGAAACTTTTTTTCAGGTACGTTCAGTATACAAACAAGAGGCATTTTGGATCTTTTGAACTTGTGCTTTGAATTGAAATTTGAGGTCACTGTTGAGCTCGCAACGCTGATATTTGCTTAAGGATACATTCACCTCTACCGTAGTAGGTCGAGGGTGAATGTTAGTTTTTGGACTTTTCATGGGTGTGTTAAAAGAATAAAAAAACATCTTTTATTTTATTTTATGTTGTGAATCAAACCATTTAAATTTTGTTGTGGGGACCACCAAATCTTGAAACCTCCCATTTTGAAATTAATTGTGTGGAGCACCCGGCACTTGAACTCCCTCTTTAATGTGGGAGGTGACTCTTGGTTATTCCCCCTAATTAATTGTTCCAACTTAAACATAATTGTTGTTCCAACTCAATTAATTTAATTTATATGTATGTTCATCACCTTTATATGGGTTCGGTGAATTAATGGATGGTATATCACTTGGAAGGAGGGATTTGGAGAACATAATCTCCAACCAAGGAGATTCTCCAACGAAGAATGAGGAACCGACCCCGAGCCCGGATTAGAAGCGTCTTGTGGAAGTGACGAACACCGACGTCCCCTCCATCGACTTCGTCTTCTTCCTCACGTCATCTCCAAGAAATAAGGTTGGTGTTTTATATAAGTTGACTTTTATTCTATTGATTCTTCATATCCGAAATTCATGACTCCATTGGCCAAACAAACATTGCCATCATCCCACACATAATCCTTACTCCTCTTTCTTTTTATATTTCGCGCGTTCTTCGTGTGTTCTTCAACGCCTAATATTTATTGATGATGGAAGCACATAGATTTTATGAGTGTGATATATAGATGTGGAGCCCTCTAAAAAGATCTCAAATAGGTTGTCATTTAATTTTTCCGGCTTGGAATGAAGTTGCAATGGCTCATGGAATAAATCGGATGCTGGTGCTCAGTTGGTCGTGAGGAAGGTGGGGAGGCATGCGTCCGTGCCACCGGTTGAGGAAGAGGTCACGGCCCATCGACAGTGGCAGAGCAGGGTAGCAATAGACATCTGGACGGCCGCACGGCAGAGCAGTAGTGCGGGTCTGCGCCGCCGATGGAGCAAGAGGCAGTAGACACTTGGCCGCGACGGAGGCCGTAAGTGGCCGAAATTTGGTTGTCCGCAGTGGAGCATTGGCATGCGACAACACCCCTAGAAGGATGACCAGATGGCCTTCCAGACAACCACACCAAACCAGGTGGGACCCCCCAGTAGGTCCCGCATTCCATCAACCGAATAGTCCATGAACCCTTCAAGAAGAGCATGGGGAACCTCCCCCAGGTGTCGGTCATGGCGGACCCCGCCTCGGCAGACCGCCTTCCGAGCATGCTGCACCACATCGGGTCACACCCAGTGGGCTGCACCACAGCGCGCCACACCACCCGGCATGTCGCGCCTAGAGGGCCGCACCACCGGGCCGCTCCAACGGGCTGGGCGGGGCTGTCCCCTTCACGGGTCGGGCCATGGCCCAAAGGGTCAGGCCCACAAAGGCACATGCCCTCCAAGCCGAACCCGATTCGGGATAGGTCGACCCAAACCAGTTCGGGTCGGCCCAGGCTGGGTCGAGCTGGGTCGGTCTGACAGAGTCGGGCCAGACCGGGGCCCATCTAGACCCAGTTACGCCTTCGTGGCCATAACAAGTGAACCAATCGTCGGTTTGATGAACCGTTTACGATAATGGAATCCTTGGAAGGCGACAATCCTTTTGGTATACTCCACTTGAGTTTTGGATATGGTTGGAGTATGGCCGGGTTGGATTAGACCTCGAATCCAACCGGGCCCTCAGAGGAAAACCAATAATAACTTACAGGCAGTGCGTCCGATTGACATGCCATCTAATGTGTTGGTATCCTTATATTTTGAAAGACCTTTAGGATACTTCTTCATGGGAATTTAGGGCGGTTTAGGTATAACCTATGGTTTGGGGAGTAGTTCTCCAAAGTGTGCTACGTGCAAAACCCTCCGAATGGATGAGATATGATGACTGCTAACAATTACGACTCGGAGTTACTCGACAAGCCCAGTGGGGAGCGCCCTTGTGTGATGTAGAGGACCAATGGTGGGGAGTGCCTCTATGTGACATGACAGAACCATGGTACTCGACAGTAGAAGTAACTCAGCAGGCCAAGAGGGGTAGTGCCTCTGTGTGACACAACAGTTCTATAGTGGGGAGAGCCTCTATGTGACGCGGTAGACCCATAGTACTCGACAAGAAGAGTACCTCAATAGTCCAAGAATAATGGGAAGCGCTTCGGTGTGGCTCGACAAGACCACTATACTCGATAGAGAAGGAGTTATCCAGCATCCAAGGCGTTTGACGATTTGACTAGGAATTTTACTTATTACTACCCCTAGAATAAATCCTAGTGTGAGATGTCTTTACATTGTGTATGTGACTGAGGTTATGCTATGTGATACTTCATCATCACAGTGTTACCTTCACCGTATATTTCCCTCAAGTATGATATGTGTTTATCTTGATAACATAGGTGTATGTATGGGAATATACCTAAGTAGAGTTGATGTCTTGCTTTTTGGATTTCCATTATGGAGTTTTAGGAGACCTACGTGGTCTCAGGGTCCTTAATAATTATTGTTATACTAACCCCTACATGGAATTCTACCACATTTTGTTGTTTCTAGTGTAGACAACATACAATGTTGATTGAGGATGAGAGAGATAAGACTAGATGATGTGCGGAGGTGGACCATTCGACGAGACATGAAGTGGAGGAGACAGATATGTGTGGAGTATTGAGTTGGAGATCTGTACCAACCCATCAGGTAGGATCCTTGGTGGATGATCCTAGAGTATTTTTTCACTTTTTAGTAGTATTTTTACTTTCGAGTGGTACTCTTACTTTAAATTAGGCTTGTTATCTAGCCCCTTTACTTTTAGAACTATTTTCACAACAACATTTTAATTAGTGGTGGATTCTTTTTGCGTTCTTCAATGTTTTATGTACAAGTTTAAAGGCAATACCTTCCCGTTTTAAGGAGTACACCATTAGGTGCTTGTCGCCAACCCCTGGCCTAAATAAGGTGGGCATGTGGTAGTCACGGAATGGGCCCCGGGGGATGGGTTGTGGCATATATTTGGAGAATTAATGGTTATTTATACACATTATATTTTATGATTAACCACTACGTGTTCTCGTTTTCTCCTTAAACACAGTAATTAATTTTAACTATTTTCACTAATCATTTTGGTTAAAAATAAATTTGACCTAATAATAAAAAATAAATTACTCTGATTCCAAATATAGTATCTAATTTTCCAAAACTAGCTCAAAGATGTTCCAAAAATTTAATATCAATTTAATCTTGTAGATTTGAGAAGTAATGAGGTTTTTAATGAAAAACAATTCACCTGTTTAAAATGATTTTATTTCTAAATTCAAGATGAAAATGATTAACAAAATATATTATATTATAAGTGATATACAATTGATCAAACATTATTTTTAACCAATTAAAAATATGATTTCAAATTATAAATTATTTAAATCAATATGCAGTTTTCAATAAACATTTAGTATTTTTCACTATTCATCAACAAATGGAAACATCTCTGAAAAATACCAAGAAATCACCCAAAGATAATTATAATATTCCGATTTCATAAATGATGATTTATTCCTTATAAATTATCTAAACATATTAATATTATTTATTAAATTATATTTTTAATACATGAAAAGGGTGTTTTTACGTAGTTTTGTTTGCATTTCAAACTATAAACAAAATTAAATTAATTCTTAAAGGATTATATTTTAAGGTATTTGAATGATACATTATTACCTCTTAAAAAATTTCAACAAATAAATTTCATGTATATTGCCTTATAAATAAATTACAATATTTTCTATTTATAATATCATCTACTTCCAAAGTTACTTCCTCCATTTTGTGTTTCCTAAATACTATCATTTCTAGATGATTCATCCCATTCCACAATATTTGGCCTATAGTTAATAGAATCCAGATAGGTTCATTAAATTCAGATAGATAATTTTCAAACACTATTTCATCAAAGGTGAGAATAAGTATTGGATATTCCATGTAAATTCTTAGAATAGGTATATATATCCCATAATGCACTTTTTGGAGGCATGAACACATTTCAAAATAGTAAACAACCCCACCAATTTCTTCTATAAATTCAATGGCATCGATGTACATGGGCTGAATTTTACTTTCATATTAATCCTTATACCACTCTTCAATGGAGATGCAATTACAAAAAATGGATCTCCCACTTGAAATTCAAAAGCATTCTTCTGATTATTAGTGTAACACATTTTTCATAATTTGACGCACATTAATTTGACATTAAATACTATTTACATTCATTTTTTCCACTTTAAAATGTTCTAGTCTTATGAGTTTCCTTTCACCAACTCCATCCCAACTATTAGGAGTGCGACATCTCCTTTAGTATAATCCATTATACCTCACCATTAGAATACATGAATGGAAGAAATTGTTATTGGAAGGAACTACTGATGGTAAATGATTATCCCAATTACCATAAATATCAAGTGAGAATTACCCCACTATGCATTAAATTTTTTATTCATTTTTAACTCATTCCATTTATTTGAGGATAATGGGAACTATCCAAATAAATATTCGTATCAATATCCTTATAAAGAATCTTCTAAAACATCATTGTAAATCATGAATATAAATCTGTAAAAATCGATAGATTTGTTCCATGATGTCCCATATCTACATTAATATAGAGACTTTTGTGGATATCACGAGTAATATATTCACTTATACCATGTAAATGTGCATGTTTAGATAAGTACATCCACTATATATTGTATTCCCATCATTTTTATAGTAGTATTTTGTAGTTTCAAGAAATATTTCATAGTAATATCATACTATTTTCTTATAAGAATCTAGAAATCTTTCAAAAATCATTTACAATTCTACCTCATAGCATTATATTTTTGATGGCCCAAACATCTAGATGCATAATCAACAATTTACTAAATCATGTTATCCCATAAAAACATTAATTCAAATCCATATACATTTTTAATCTAATGTAGTGTATAGGGAAATTCAAGCTATGAAAACAATCTAATAATTCCATTTTTAGCTCTGGTATATATGGGACACATAATATCATTACAAATTTCAGATCTCTATATTCAAAAATGTAGTCTTCTAGTTTTCAATGAATCATGATTTTAATTTTCTTCAAACATTTATCATCATTAGACAGAGAATTCATTATCTTTTCTAATAAATATTTACATGAACTCAATTTAAAAATGATTATTGTCTCCCCTCAGTTAGTAGCTATAATATCCATATTTAGTAGTCCTAAAATAATATGATAAATCTCAATCATCATTTGGTTTATAACTCCATGATCCATTATAGTCATTTCATATGAATTTTTTTAATTCTATGAGGTCATTCATTGATAAATCAAAATCCTTGAGTAGCTCGAGCTATCACCATTATATCATATTTAGATCATTCCCTGAAAATATTTATTTTGGATTTAATTATATATCTATATATTATATATTTAATCATAGGGATAATGTATTCATATCATCAATGAAAATATTACATTTTCTAATACACGATCATTGGCTAGATAGTTCAGTTAATGAGTCATCAAATACCTTGATGCATATACAATAACATCATTATTTTTCACTAGGTCACAAAAAACTATATTCCTTCATGAATTATTATATATCAAAAAAATTTCACTTAAAATTGAATGGGCCAAAATTGATGTAGTGGAAAATATATTATTTTGTTAATCCAAACATTTATCACATTTCATTTTTTAAACTATCTTAACCGCGTTCGATATAATCGTATTTAATGGGTTAGAAAATAAATAAAATTTCTGAATTAATCACTGATAGTAACCATAAAGTCCAAACTAACTATGTACCTCATTTATGATCATTAGTGTAGTAAATTTTATTACTACAATTTATTTAAGATCAAATGAGATTACATTTTATGAGAGAATAAGTACAAGAAGAGATACTTTCACAATCCAAAAATCACACTTAATATATTGAACATATCACACTTTCAATTTATGAGTATTATTAACAATATTTTTTTGATTATCATGGTCCTTATATATTTTCTAATATAATATAATATCATATATGAACTACTCCAAAAAATCATAAAGAAATTCTTTTAATAAACAGTTTATCAACACATCAAATACAGAAGGTGAATTAGTTATTCAAAATGGAATTTATGAAAACATGTAATATCCATACCTCATTTAAAATCCTCACATTTAAATTTATTCTCTAATTATTTTCAAATGGTGATTCCATGATAAAATACTAATCATTGAAAAATATTCGGCTTCATGAATTTGATCAAATAATTCATCAATGTGATGAATTAGATACTTATTCTTTTTTCTAATGTCAATGATTTTCATATAAAAATTTATAGCCACTTGGATCTATCTTTCTTCATAACTTATTTTATAGGGGCTCCAATAGTGAAATATTTGGTAGAATAAATCCAATATTACCCAATTCATCTAGTTTTTTCTTTTGATCCACTAATTCTATAGTGTAAAATCGATATAGAATATTTCGTATTGGACGTCAATTAGGGATTCAATCAATGGAAAACTCGACTTCACAGTCTGGGAAGATCTCTATTTAAATCATAATAATGTAATTTATTTTATGACAATAAAATAAATAAATCATAAATTTGATTATTACCATAATCATATCATGATTTTTTTTATTTCATCACTAATAATTTCATTCAATTGTGCTACTGGGGGTTCATTTAAATATGAGTCGTATGATGAATTCTCTACCCTAAATATAAGGAATTCATGATCTTCCACACAATCAAAATTACATTATTGAAATAAATTGTTCCATTCTATTTTTATATCCATTACTTACTGATGATTATATGGATTCCAATCATAGGTAAGATAATAAGGACTAAAAATATAGAATGTTAATGTTTCATATTGATGAATTCCTAACACATCATTGTTTCAAAGAGACATCCCTTAGGAATTTTGAATTACACCTCCATTATTAAATCAAAATGGAATTTCTAATACATCAGGGAAAACTTTATATAAATAGAACAATACAATGATTCCAAATCAAATAACGAAATGGATAAATTTGATGAAATGATTAATGTACATTACACCACATCTTTGGGTACTTTTACATCAACTGTATTGATTGTATAAGATTTTCCATCTCTCCATTGACTGTGCTTTTTTGGATTCCCCTGACGATTATGGAATTTGATTGAATAGTTTCTCATATCTTTGTAGATGTAACATGGAATAGTATAACCTTCCTTTATCCCCATGAATTATTTAACATGATGACCCTTTTCATTACACTTCTAAAAATATCCCATTCCTTTTAGTAATATCACATCGTGATTCCTTCTATATTCCCATATGGTGGTATTTTATTCATTTTAATATTATTTCTTAACAAATTTACTTTTTTATGGTGTTATGATTACTTATTACATAATTGGTTTTCCTTGAATATGCCCGATTTAGAGAATCTATTCCCTTTTTTATGTAACAAAACATTATTTAATCATATAATGAAAATTTTTGAGAGAAAAATGTCATAAGAAGACATAAAATAATCCCCCTAATGAGATAGTTAATATTTATTTTTTTCTATTTAATACATATAATACATATACAAACATTAAATGGTAGCATCAAAATTGTGAAATAATCTTATTCATTTTTTTAGTTAAGGAACATTCTCTCCATCTCCATTTGTTATCACTGTGGAAATATTTATATAGTAATTTCTTTGTAAAAGATTTTAATTTCATGAGATCTAATTAAAATTTGACTATAATATTCTTGATGAATGACCAAAATTGATCAAAATCACCTTTAAGACAATACATCGCAAGTGTACCCTTTTTCTTTTCCCCATATCCTAAAGAAATAAATATCTTCTCCAATGACATAATCCATTTATCAGGTATAATAATATTCGTAGTCACATTTAATTATGGTGTCTAATGTATTATAAAGTGATCCAATAGAGATTTATATCACTATAGAATATGTGTTTCATTTAGAAAATTTATTTTTCATAATGTGTTTATGTTTCTCTATTATAGACATAAATTTCACCATTTCAGCACTTGCTGTATTATTGTCCATAGTTGTGGAATATCTACATTTTCCTTGATTATTGATGCCTTTCTTCTATCCAGTAACCATTAAAAAACCATTTACTGGATTTCCTCATAAAATTTAGAGTTTTAAAAAATAATTTTTAATTCTAAATATGGTGTAAGGATCATCAATTTTTTTTTGTAATCTCATAATCATAAAAATTGTTTATTTAGGGATATTTGTACATTTAAATCCTTCAAAATGATTTCAAAAATAAAATTTTAATGATAATATACGTATCTCTATAATGTTTCAAACCATGTGGACAGTAAATCCCATTATAATGTACCGATATACACATAGGTGGAACACGATGCATCAATTTCTAGGTTATTTCACATAAATAAATCTGTTCTAGAACCATGTCCACTTTTAGTATCTAGAAAGGGTTGCATTGTTTGGAGGAACAACATAATTACTACCTTAACAAAACAATAGGATGCTATTTTATTCTTATATGAAAATGTAAAATATTGTTATTCTCCAAAATATAGGTCTTCTAAATCTGAGTCCCTAATGATTATAATAAGCATGTTATGATACCAACTATAACTACCATGACCCATGGAACCAAAATACAGTGAATTATTATATTAAATTGACATAAATACAAGACATAAATACCAAATAAAAACATTTGTAGGTTTGGATGACAATATTACATACATGATACCCATATTACATTTTGAAAATAATATAAAGCATGAACAAAGTTATAGTTTATCAACCTTGAAACTCCTTCTATGATTTCATCTTCATATTATAGTTAAAGGAAAAAAAATTAGGGTGATATCATATTAAATATAATGGTTATTTTTAGTTAAATATATCATGAATAAATTATTATAGTCAACATTGAATTGTAGATAACTGAACACATATTTGACATAAATATCTAAATAAAGAATAATTAATATGGAAAGCTAAATAAATAAAAACACAATCCATTTATCCAATAAGATAAAATGAAATGAATCAATAGATAATTTCATAGGGAAAATTTCATGGATAGTACTATTCAATTAATTCTAATATAATGGAATGATTTTTTTGGATGTATTGTTTCTTAGATACAAGAAAAATTTACCATCTATACCTTTCACAAGGTGAGTTAAAACATTCTGGGTAAAAACCCATAAGATATGACCAATTAAGTTGTCTCATGAGATTACAGATGCATAAATTAGCTTATATTAAAAAATACCTAACCCATTTCATAAAAATCCATTTCAGTATTCATATTTCAAATAATTTATTTAACTCATAAACAGTGTACCTTATAAAATATCTATATTGACCAAGGAATAATGATTTATTAATATTTTCTAGTTTATCAAAAAGAATACAATATAAAAATCATTTAATTAAATTGTACATAGTTTATAAAATAATCATAACCATCACATAATAATAATAATAATAATCAATTGAAATTCAATATCTTATGAAAATATTACAATGAATGGATTTTTTAAGAGATAGATAGCAATCACAAAAGTATATGATATATCTCAATAACATTTACCACAATGTAATTTTCTTGTTGAAACCCCATGGGTGATATAATTCAAATATAATATTAAAATACCATTAATAATAAAGAGTTCATGATATTACATGTCAAATGGGTAGTATATGAACTGCAAAATGTGAATAGGTGCATAACAATAAAAAAGCCTTAGTAGAATGTAAATTGAGATGAAATCTCTTACTACATGATTCATTTTTTATTTATTTTATGTATAATATTTTTAATATTTTTAATAATTATAATAATTTATATTAGAACAAAAATTATAGTTATTATGTCATATATGATAATATTATAACATTTTACCGTACCTTCATTAATAACATTTCATAATTTTTTTAATTTTGAGTTTTAATTTCTTTATTTTCACATGCATGTTTCATCATGAAATATCCCATTATAGAAAATAATATATATATTTTTTATTTCAAGAATAGAAATATTTATATAATTTTCATATATAAATCTATAGTTTTTCTAAAACTAATCATGATTGTTGATTATGAAAAATGATGTATGTTATGATCAGGGAGTCTGTAGATTATACATACGCATGAGTAGTGTTGCCATTTTCTAGGGAAAATTATATAAATTAATAAATTAGTAATTTAAATTTATAAAATAATAATAATATCATATTTTATACCTACAAATATAATCCATTGGGTGTGTTGATGAATATATAGTAACATCGCTTCATAATGGTGATAGTCTACATGTACAACAACGATGTTATAATCATTTATTGAGTGAAAATAAATGAAAGAAAATTATGAATATTTAATTTTCATATTTAAAAATGATTAATTGATATCAAAATTATTTCATGTATATGATATTAATTCATTAAAATTATCATTATCACCTTACATGTGAATTTTTAGTGAATGATGAATCTCAACACTTCATGAGGCGATAGTCCACTTTACACACGAGCGAAGTTATCGTATATATAATAAAATTTATGGTAAAATATTATATGATATAATGATAAAAGGGGAAAAATAATATATATGTATATCATATATATATATATATATATATATTTTATATCCATCATCGTACCCATCTTGGATCATTGGAAATGGAAAAAGGAAAGATATTAGTTCGTGAGGTGGTAGTCTACGGTACACAAGAATGATGATTCAATAATCAATTTTATGGAAGTAGTTATGGATTTAGATCATAAAACATTATAAAAACATCCCAATATATGAAATATATTTATGTTATTATATCATCATCAGAATATAAAAGGAGTAAAAATAATATATATGTATATCATTTATATATATAGTTTATATCCATCATCATACCCATCTTGGATCATTGGAAATGGAAAAAGGAATGATATTAGTTCGTGAGGCGGTAGTCTACAGTACATACGAATGATGATTCAATAATCAATTTTATGGATGTAGAGATGGATTTAGAGCATAAGTAATAATAAAAAAATCCCAATATATGAAATATATTTAGGTTATTATATCATCATTCTTAATAAATATTGAATGGCGTTTGAATGAAAAAAAATGATGATACATGCTAAAGAAAACAAAATCTACTTCAAGTATCTTCTTTTAGTTGGCGCTGAAACCTTACTTTGATATTTATGCTAAAAATAATTATTATAAGACAAGGATATGTAATATGAGGAGTAATTTGAGTAGTTATTTTCTGAATATATATGAGTTTATACTAAAAATAATAGGGTAAATGGTTGACTTTTATATGAGGGGTGAGTGGTATGCTTTGTAATTTTTCGATGGACTAAATTCCACCCTTATTTATATATTTTAATTATCCCCCAATAATTCTCCATTTTTGATCCTATAATTCATAATCTCCATATATTTCCATAAAATTGATTTTGGACATGTTTTGAGCCATTTTTACACAAAACCTTTAATGTTTAACCCATATGTACACTTTTATTCGCAATAACTCTATAATTAATTATATATATATATATATATATATTAGAAAATATTTTTTATCCAAAATGAAGATTTTCCCATTAGAAGATTTAATTTATTATTAATATAAAATTTTAATCCATTTTTTTCAAATTCAACTCATATAAGTGTAAGAATTTAATTTAAAAATAATCCCACACACATGATGAAAAAAATGGATTTTAATGATAAATAGATCAACTATTTACAATTTTATTATATATTTAAATAAAAAACAAATAATATTAAAATTAATTATATTATATTAATCTATTGATGAAATGTCTTTCTCTGACTACTGCGTCGGTCCCTCCCCCACTACTGGGGGAGGGACCCTTGTTGACCACTACTAAACCTTACTTCATACCCGTTTCGAACCCCGACTTTTTTCCCATTTCCCTAAAATCTCGATTGGTCTGAGGGGCTCGGAGTTGCTCGATGAATTCCCTAACCTGTCGTTGTCTACTGCGGAGTTCTCAAAATCCTCAGACCTCGTAAAGCATACCTTGGTGGCTAGATTTAATCGGCAATGACGTTCTATTAATTCCTTTAATAGGCATGTCTTCAGTGCATGGGGTTTGCAAGATAGGGAGACTGTGGGCCTTTTAAAGAGTTGTCAAATTATGATTCGTTTTGACTCGGAAGCTGACCTCTATTAGGCCTATTCAAGCGCACTTCACATCTTCAATGGATTCCGGTTCTATCTGTGTTGTTGGTCCTTCGATTTACACATGAAGCACAATCTTCCTTCAATAGAAACATCGGTTAGCTTTCCAAATCATCCTCTTCCATTCCAAAATCCTATGGTTCTTTGCTTGCTAGGGAACGACATTGGTAGGTATATGTGTTCTACCAGTTGCATTGCAGCCCTTTTTCACCGTATTAATCTGCGTATATGTGTTGAAATGGATGTTTTAAGAGTCCTGTTTGATTATGTGTGGATAATAGTGGGAGAAATGTACAGTTTCAAACAACGAGTGGTCTATGAAAGTTGTATGGAATTCTGTTCTGAATACAGGTGATTGGGGAATACGCAAGCCTGTTGTCGAAGGGAGATGAAGGCCTCGAGGAAGGGATATGATTATGGTAGAGAGGCTGAGGATCCTGAGGATACAGCGAGGATGGTGGAGGGGCTTCCAAGTTTGAACCACGAGTATGGCATGGGCGAGAAAAATGGTAGTCTCTTAAGGGAGGATAGAGAATCCGTCCGGACATCAGGGGTTTGTGAAGCACCAATTGAAGAAGAAGAATGTCTGGTCACTCATGTTCATTTACCGGGGGCCTCTCTAGTCAAACCAATGGTTCGAACTATTTTTCAAAGGTTTAGGGATTCTTTGGCTGGACCACCTTCTTGCAATGATTGAGTGAGGGAGGAAGGCGGGTCCAAGAAGGACATCGTCTATATTGGCCACAAGGAAACCAGAGGTGAATTATCTTTGGCGCTAATGAAAGTCAGAGAGGAGACTGTCTTGGACAGAGATAATATGTGGGGAAGGAGGCAAGGCCTTGGCCTGGAGACAACCCTACCAGGTGACGATGGGATTCGAGGATGATCCGATGCAGGAAACCGGTCTCTTATTCATTTAAGCAACATGTTCGAGGGGCTAGTTGAGGTAGGGCTGAGCTATGCTCTTTCTATATCCTCAGAGGCCATTGGGGGGTGCATGTAAGAATGAAGAGAAGATATTTATATCCTTTCGGCTGGTGAATCTTCATGTCCTAGAATTACTAGGGGTAATATGAGGAGGAAGGATATGAAGGACTACTCTTCTTTACCTGCACCTTTGGTGACCCGATCGGCTAGAAAGGAAAAAACCAAAAAGGATGTCCTTCAAGATGTGGATACACAGAGGTGAAAGGTTCAAGGGGTTCAATGCTCTAAGATTTTGTTATACTCTGAGGAGGAAGCAGTTGAGCAGGTCTTAATGCTTAATGCGTCTAAGGAGGAGGCAGCTAAAATGAAGGGGAGACCATTAAGAGCATCCCTCAATGAGAATCAATTTTCCTGGGTTGACATGAAATACAGTATTCATGTCGGGGGATTTAACAGAGAGTTGATTAGCATTGACGAGTACATATAGTCTTGGGATCATTTGGACTCAGATATTGATAATACAATGACAGTGTCTCCAAGAAAAGTAACCTTTATCTCATGGAAGTTTATTAGGTTGCTAATTACAGGTAATACCAGTTTACTTTTTAATTCCCCTTGCTAACTTTTAGGGTCTTGGTCCTAGGTTGGAAACATTTCTGTTCGTTTGAAGTTTGAATTTGGTTTTATCTTTGTGTGGCTTGAGGTTTTGTTTGGGTTCCCAGCATTTTACTAGGTTCTGTGTCAGATGGGGTTTAGAGCATGTGGCTGCCACTTCTGCATTCTTGTTGAATAGACGATAGAGAGGATATAGATAATGCAATCGGATCCGTGCCCATGCATTTCGCATGGGACTGCCGGTTAACTAGTCAAGAATTGGTGATTGATTATGGAAATGATGCATTTGCTGGGGTGAGACATAGCCTGGTTATGCTTGGGTTGTTTTTGATTTGTTGGATTGGAAGAGATGGCAGTTTCCCACTATGTCATTAAAAGTGTTTCAAAAAAAAATGAATTTTCATGAGCCTATATAATAAATATAATATTATGCTAAAATAGATACAATATAAAATTTAAAATTAATATTTATTTAAAAGATAATAACATTTTCATTTAAAATTATGTATTTTTCTCTATTAATAAAAAATGAAAAGGCCTAGAATAATCAAAAGCCTTTACCCTATGATAATTATTTTGATTTCGATTTCAAAAAATAATTTTATTTTGAAATAATTTTTTTTAAAGTAGTTAAAATTTAATTTTAAATTATATTTGAAAATCATGACTAAATTTTTTTTTGTTTAAACATGGGGTTTTGTGAAATAAAAAATTTAAATAAAAATAAATTTATTCTAAAAGAATTATATTTTAATTTATTGGGATGTTACGTTGTTCATCATCTACATGATAGGGTGAAAATTGTTATTTACGATTCCTATATATTTATTATTGGTTTCATCACCTATTCTATGGTTGACACATCAAATATGAATATTTACTAAAATTTATCGTAGACATTGATCTTTCCATGGGATCCTAGTTTTATAACTATATGTTAGTGGAATGTTATGTACATTGACAAGTGTAACATATTAAAATATCATGAAATATCTTATGTAAAATTGATGTAAATTCATTAAATTTTTTTGGTACATGAAAAACATAGTTACTTTCATTACATGAAACACCATGTTTATTTTGTATTGAATGAAATACTGAGTTCATTTAATAACTTATGATACACCCAAGCCCGAGTATTACTAGACAACAACAAACTATTATTATTATTATAATTATTATCACATAGCCTTTAGAATTGTGAGAATAAATGATATTAATTAAAAAATAAAAAATATAGTTACACATTATTATTAAATGAATTCATTGGATAATAATTAATTATAAATTTAAATAAATACCAATTGTATTTAAAGGATTTGTTTTATGAAAGAAGAATTTTTTTTAAGGTAGAAATGGCTTTTAATAAAATAATAAATTAATAATTATTATAGAAATATATTAATTAAATTTGTAATATATTTATTTAATAAAACATTTTTAAATCCTTTTAATTTTTTTTGATTTTCAGTAGATAAGAATAAATCCAATATTAAATATAAATTTTTTTGCATTTTTAATAGTCGCTTTAACAATATTTTAATGACTTTTTGAATTATATTTTTATAATTATTTTATTTTTATTTAAAAAATTAAAATAAATTTTTGAAATAGTAATATAAAAATTTACATTTGGTAATTTTTGGTACTTTTCTGAAAACATTCATGTTTCGAAAAATAGTGAATCACAGTGAAAATTAATTTAGAATTGATTTTTTTCTAAATAATTTTTAGTGTTAAATATATATTTATAATTGTTATTAAAATATAATTATTTAAATTTTATATCATTCAAAAAAATTTAGGTTACTTTGATCGATTTCACATTGAAAATGGATATAATAACATTACAATCATTGGAGTTTTTATTGTTAAAAAACTATTTTGGGGTCCCATCTGTGAGATTAATTTTATATTAATTGCATCCATCTATGTTATTGGAATATCTAAAAGTTGAATACAAATTTGGACTCATAATAATTTCTAATTTATAATATTTAAAACTTATCTTTTTTCCAAAAATAATTATGAAGGTAATTAAAATTAATTACAACGATTAAGGAAAAAATAATATTACTTAGAGGTTAACCTATAAAAACATGTTATTAAAATGGCACTAAACTGGTAAAACCCGTTTTTTGTCCATATATCGACAAAAAACCATCATATATAGAATATGATGTGTTATTTGAGCCTATTGGTATATAAAAACGTGGGGAGAACACAATTCTTATCAAACAAGCGAATTGTGTTCAATACTACAACTTTTAAAAGGGCACTCACCCTCCACCATTTATTGAAAACTATTAAGACTATTGGACCCTCAAAATCCTTTCTAAATAATCTACAAATATCCCTAGTCTCATACAAAAAGCTACAACTTTGGATGAAATCGATATAAATAGTCCCTTTGGTGAAGTCAAAAAGGAGTAACTCGAGAAAGAGGTAACATTCTTCAATAGACATTTCTAGATTATTACTATATCTAACCATTCATTTCATCTTATTACATGATTATATAATAACTTATGTTTTATTAATATAAATATATTTTGTTATTTTAAGGGTTCTTGCTACATATTTAGACCCTTCCATCTAATGAGAAACACTATCATCATTCATGTGTACATAAGACTACCAACTCACGAACTGATGTCATTCGGTATTCAATTACCACATATCAAGGTTAGTAATAATGATGGAATTAATTTTTTAATGTGAAATATATTTTTATATACTTATTCTTATGGTTTTATTATATAACATATAGCATCATTTTTTTTTCATTTTTTGGGAATACGAAATCATCGTTTGAGGATGTGTAGACTATAGCTTTCTCAAAGCAATGTGATCTAATCACAATTTACATTGAATTTATTAATAATATTTAATATAAAAATATTGTATTTAAATTAAACTTTTATTTTATCAATGAAATAAATAAATTATAAATATAACTTCTCATTTTCATCATTCTTTTTCACACACACAAAATGTGACAACATCGTTCATGGATGTGTGGACTACCACCTTTTCGAAGTGAAGTGATTCTCCCATTTTTCCTCACCACATCACAATAATGATATATATAATTATGTATAATTATATAATTTTTTATTTATAAAATAATATTAATTCTATAATAATTAACAATTTTTATACTTCTTTCAAAATAAACCTTGAAAAAATTGGAAAGTTACTCATTCATATATACAACCTACATTCACCTTGAACGTAACAATAGTTTAGTTTTCATAAAAATATTTCATGTATGATATTAAAAGTAAAATTTAAATAAAAATGTGATAATTTTTATATTTTGATTATTCTATCGATATTTATATAATGACCTCATTTTCCATAGTTGACATATCAAGGATAGTTTTAACAAATATTCCGAATATGTTTAGAATAACATAAATAAAATTTATTTTTTATATAATTATATATAAAATGTTTACAATGTAAATAAAAGTAATAATGAACATCTAAAAAGTTATAAATAGATTAAATAATTATTTCATTTATATTATTTCAGATGATAGAGGACAAGCATGACAACTCAGACTCATGGTATGGAAATTTCATATCGCTTTTAACATCACTCAGATGAATGTCATATTCACCAATTATTAATTTTATGTTGTGTATCTACTAAACCTTAAGATATAGAATATCATGGAATATTTTATCATCATTATATTTAAACATTTAATTTTATGATTATTAATTTTTTAATTTCTCACTATGATGTTACCAATCTTTTAAGAGGATTTCTAGCCTCAGGTTTGATCCTATGATGCTTATACTTATTTTCCTCATATTATTTTATGTGGTGAATCAAAATCAGATGAATGTATTTGATTAATATTATTCCTAAATTTATTTGTTTTTACATATCTATTATATGGTATAAAATTGGTGTGGTTTACATTTTCAATGTTACTAAAGCGCTAAAATATTTTACCAAAATTTTTCTTCATTAAGACATGTGTTTTTTTATACAACTATATTGTTTTATGTTGTGAGTATAAATATCCTTTTTTGATATAACATAAATATAAAAATTCTATTTATATTTTATGTTTTATTTATGTATATTTTTTATTTTTCTTATGATTAAAATGATTCAATGTGTTTTGGAACATTTTTGGAATGTTTAAGGGATATTTCCCTCATAGATGTTTATAATGGTATATTAATTGAATTTCCACTCATCAACATAAAATAACTTTTTTGTTACATATCATTCAATAATGTTATTTTTATTTATACCATCTGAATTATTTTTAGGGTGGAATAATAGTTTTTTCAAATAGAATGTTATTGAACCCATTTCTTTTCCATGTTATAATCAGGTTTCAAATAGATTATTTTTTAACACATTTCTTTTTCATGTTTTAATAATGTTTCTAATAAACTATTATTGAACCCATTTTCTTATCTAGGTTTGATAATTTTTCTGTGATATTATTGTTGAACACATTTCTATACCATGGGGGTAATCATGCATTAATGATATTGTTATGTCACAAATTTCGTTGACACATGATAATCATGTCTTAAAGATATTTTTACAGAATCCATTTATTTTCTAATACTTAAAAATTTTAAATGAGATGGTAAATGATCCCATATTTTTTCCATGATAAAAAAATGTTTCAAATATATTTTTATTGAAATGATTTCATTTCAATGGGATAACCTTGTTTCATAATTGTATTAATGGAACCCATTATTTTTCAAAGGTAAATACAAGTTATAAATTGATTATCAATGAACTCATTTGTTTTTGTCACTTTTTAATAATTTAATAAAATCAATTATGGTTGACCAAATGTGATTAAGATGAAAATCATCATTTTATGTTTTATGAAGTTTTACTATAAATTGGTCATTTGACCGGTGGTCACATGATAAATAAATTATGGGTGATTCTTTGACAAACCAATGATGGGCGGTTCTATGATTAACTAATGATGGGTGGGTACTTGATAAAACTAAAACGAATCAGGTAGGGAAGTCAGACATATGTATTTTAACATTTTAGGAGTGACAAGTCTGTTTTTTGATGGAATATATATTCCATTTATATGAATGAAAAGTATTATGATGTCCTAAGGTAACTTTTTATATTTCTTTATGAATAATATTGGTTTATTATAACTCTAATCAAGTAAATTGATATCACATGGATTTTAATTGTTGATTATGATGATTCTTTAATATAATTTATTTTGATATGGGATTCTATATGTACATATGGGTATGTGTAATTTTATGAATCTCTCATGAAATTTGATCATTTCATTATAGCCTTAGTCAATTTTATTCTTAGTGATGAATTATTTTTATAATGATTACATTTTCCCTTACAAAGTGTTTGAGCTAAACATTCATATGTTTCAATTTTACTAGGTTATAAATAATTATATTGAATTATTTCTAACTATAATGTTTTATTCAAGGAAGATTTGGATGACATATTTTGAAATAATAATGTCTACATTAAATAGAAAAATTATTCTTCTGATGACCTTTGAATTTTGTATGTAAGACTTATTCCTAATTATGTAAAACTATAAACCAAAATATTCCTATAGTATGTTAGAGAACAATGGTTTCATTTTTTTGTTTGAATTTTTAGAGGAAAATCTTGAATTGAAATTAAATAAATCAAATCAAAAAAATATAAATTTGGGATTTTAGAACCGGATCTAGGAGTGTTAGTTTTAGGGTGTTATAGTTTGTATAAAATGTCGATTTAGTTATCTGTGGGGATTAGATTATTTTTATATGATGTTATCTTAGGAATTATGGAAACTATATAAGACTAGATGTTTAAGAATTACCAAATGTTCAAATTCTTAAAACATCCCTTTTTTGTTTTTTATGTATTAAAAATTTTGTTGTTATCAATGTAATTTTATGTGATGTTTTACTGGGATGACGTATATGTAAATCTATGTTTTTAATGTTAAGTATTACTTTAAATTTTTATTTAATATTTTCTATGTTACTTATAACAATTTTTATATATATGATATTTAATACTGATATAATTATATGAACAATACAATTATCAAATCCAGAAGATGGAAGAGTAATTTGGGGACATTGTGACTAATGTTACATCAATATAAGAAACCCACATTTTAGGTCTGAAATATAGAATGTATGAGATAAACCTTGAGGTTAATTCACTCATTAAATTTGATGCTATTGATGTTATTCTGGATATTGGGTTATGAAATGATATAGTTTCATCGTTGGATATTACTATTGTATTTTGGATATTATATTATGATATGATGTTTTATTCATTTTTGGAAGAATATTACAATGACCGAAACATTTTTGTTTTGGATAATATCTAAAGACATATAAAATAGAATGATTATCCCTTCATAGTTACATACGATTTTAAATTTTATTTGAGTAAGTTTTTTGTTAAAATATCATCTTGAATACTCATCAACATGAGAAAAATATGAGATTATTGTGAATGATGAATATAACTTTCACGTAAGAATATTTTGTTATATTTCAATTCAAAATGGTGAAATAAATCCTCCATATTTAGGAAAATTATATTTAAATAAAATTTTATATTATTAATAACATTTTTGATTATATCATTCTACATTTCCACTAATATTTAGTTTTTTGTTTCTTTATCATTGACATCATACTGACCACATTATCTATCAGTCTCTATTAGACCCTGGGAATTAGTTTTTCCTTCAATAATGTTCTTTTAATTTCTAACCAAAGTTATCACTATATTGAATACAAGTTATATGTAACAACGTCTGATTTTTTTGTTTCCATCATCCATGTTAATTTATTAACCCTTATTAATATGTGGGTCTCTATAAATGATTTATAAATATGATAATCTTATAATAACCAAGTAAAATTTCGACTGAAGAATTCATTTTAAACGGGTATGATGTGACATCCATAATTTTAATGAAATATATACTTTCAATATAATTTAGTTTCTTCATAGATTATGTTTAATGTAATAAATTATTTATCTTTAATGGAATGTAACACCATGTTTATCATTTATTCCATGAACCATTATGTTCCATTAATGACTTATGGTAAAAACAATCCAAAACATTACAAAAAAACAATAGACTATTAATATTACTAGCATTGTTATAAAATAGCTGTTGGAATGGAAGGAATAACTGAGAATATCTAAATTATAAAAAATATAGTTATAATTTTTTATTAAATAAATTCATTTGTTATGAATTAATTTTAATTAAAAAATAAATACTAATTTAAAATAAATTATTTTTGAGAAAAAATAATATTTACCACCAAAATATAATTTGATCAAAAATAATAATGTAATAAATGTTTTTGAATATTTTTAATGAAATTTATATATTATATATTTATTATACAATTTTAAATCCATAAAAACAATTAGATATTCTTAATGTATTAATCAATGTAATTTTAAGCATAAAATAAGTGTCTTATTAATAGGAATTTTACCTGCATTAAAATGAATACTTGTTTTAAAAATAAATTTTCAAATGATTATAATTTTAATTTGAAAAAAAAAATTCATTTTTGGATGTGGAATATAAAAATTTATTAGCATATATTTTTCTTATTTTTTTAATAAGTATCATATTTTGATGAGATGTGAATGAAGCAAAATTTTAATTGAAAATTTCGTTTTAATATAAGGAATTTATAAGGTTAAATTATATTTTAAATTTGTTGAAAATTATAATTATATAAATTTTTTATCCATTAAACCAATTTTTCTCATTTTATTCAAATTGATATTGAAATTTTCTTTAAAATATTTCATTCATTTAAACTTTTCTATGTAAAAATAATCTTTGGCGTCTCATTAAATGGATATATTCTAAATTAAATTGAGTCACTTATGTTATTGGAATTCAAAAAATTGTATTCAATATTTGTATATAAAATATTTTATAATTCATAATAAGTTTGGTATAGTTTTTAAAAAAATATATTATTGAATTTAATTTTAAATAATTATAGTTAATAAGGTACAAAAATATAACGTTGTGGTTAAAAATTAGTATTAGGGTATACAATTTTTTGTAACTCAATACAAACCACATTTTAGTCTATATTTAGAACTAGAAAATTTATTTATATAATTTTGTGTTTTTTGGAAGCCTCTTGGTATGTAATAATATGGGGAGAACTGAATTCTATTAAATTTCCAAGTCGATCCTCTCCTTATCTTTATAATAGGGAACTCACCCTCCACATTTATTCAAAAAAAAGCCCTTTGAATCATCTAAAACTGGCCTAAATATGATAAAAAATTGTACTCTCATCCTTGAAGCTTCATATTAGACATAAATCCAACCATGTAATCTCTTTGGTGAAAAGAAAATAATGTTAATTGAAATAGAGGATACTTTTTTAAATGTGCATTTATATTTTAATTGTTCCTCAATCCATTAATTTATTCTCGTTTCATGAATATATAATAGAATAAATATCATAAATATACAATGAATTTGTTTTGTTATGTTTTCTACCTAAACCATCTCACACTTCTATAAAATGGGATACAAAATCGTCATTCGTCGGTACAGATGATGACCACCTCACAATCTTATGTCATTCATTTTTCTATCACCACCACTCAATGTATGGACTATTGTATCCTCAAATTGATGTGATTCGTTCAAACTTTACAATGAATGTATTAAGGAATAATTTAAAAAAATATGTTATATAAATTAAATATTTATGTTAGTAATTATATAATTATATATCTTTTAAAATAACATATCACTTTCTTCTATCCATTTCACACACTGAAAATGTGATAATCGCATTTCTAGAGGTGTGGAATACCTCCTCCTAAAAGTGATGGGATTCTTCCTTTTTTATAACAATGTAAAAAATATATTATATCTATAAGTATTTATAAATAATTAGATGTTTTTTATTATATAAATTTTATTATGTAAAAATAAATATTACTTACCTTTTTTCTATAATGGTCATTGATAAAAATTAATGTTACTCAAGCATGTGTATGACCTACCATCTCCATGATCATAATGTTGGTTCATTCATTAAAAACCTAATTCATTAATAATTATAAAAATTTTAATTTATTAAAAAATGTGATAATTATTTCGTGTTATATTATCATATTTATTTAAATAATGACCTCATTGGACATAGTCGATCAATCAATGTCAGTTTTGACACATTAGTAGAACATGGTCAAAACATATAACAGAAACATTTTTTATTAAGTAATTTTATATAACGTGTTTTTATGTAAAATAAAATTAATAATAAACTTTTAAAATGATATTAATGAAGATGATTATTAACATATGTTTATTATTCAAGAGGATAGATTAAAGGAAAATTAAATCAGACATACAGTAAGGGTTTTCATCTATCTATTAACATCTGTGAGAAAAAATTCTAATTCATCACATAATTATTTTGTGTGGTGTATATACTGATTTTTTTATATTAAATATTGAAATATTTAATAATTATTATTTTTAAATGTTTCAATTTATTATTATTACATTTGGGATTACTGATTCTGAGGGTACCATATTTTTAAGGGGATTTCTAGATTTTCATTTTATTTATGTGAGAATTGTTACAAATTCCCCACATGTTTTTTACCTATGGTTATATACTAAAAATTAAGTTATATTATTATTAACATAATTAAAGTTATATTAATTTTCATATCCATTTATTTAAATATCTTTACTGTGGTTTATATTATCAAATTTACCAAAGCTGAAAAGAGGGTTTTTCTTGTTTTCCATCTTAGAGATTTTTGTTTTGTTAGGGTCCTATGATTTATTATTAAAAGTGTATAATTTTATATTAACATTATATATAATGAATATAATTATATAAAAAATATTCTAGGTTTTATTTATCATTTTTCTTTCACGGATATTATGATTCAAATGTTTCACGGTGCTATGGGATGCTTTAGAATGTTTAAAAGTTGTTTTCATCATGAATGTTTTTATGATATATTAGTAATACATCCAGTCATTAACATAAATAAATATTCTGATTAATTATCCTCCTCTATATATATCTTCTATTAATACCATCCATATTCTTTTTTGGATGGACTAATATTTTTTTCACATATTTTTTTGAACAATTTTTTTCAATGGGTTAATGTTGTTCCAATGAGATTTTATTGAACCCAATTATTTTCCATAGTTTAATCATGTTTCACTAATATTCATATTAAAACCATTAAAATTACAATTTTTAATCATGTTTCTATGATATTTTCATTGAACCCATTTATTTTTCATGATTTCATAATATTTAAATGAGATTTTTAAGGAACATGATTTTTTCAACTGGTTAACTTTATTTCAAACAGATTATTATGGAACTCATTTATTTTTTTGGTTTAATCATGTTTCAATATGATTATTACTACACCGAATTCTTTTCCTTTGGATTAAACCGTTTCCAATATATTTTTTAGAACCAATTTCACTTCAATAGAATAACCATGCTTCAATGAGATTATTATGTAACCCATTTATTTTCAATGAGATAACCATGTTTCAATGAGGTTGTTATAGAATATGTTTCTTTTATATTAATTACTAATTATATAAAAAATATAATTGTTGTTTCTAAGAGATTATTATGAAATTGAATCTTTTATGTGTTATTAATTTATAATGGTACGTTGACATTTTATGGGTGGTTACGTGAGAAACAAATGATTGGTGGTTCCATGTTAAACTGATGGTGGGTTGATCTATGATAAACCAACATTGAGTGGGTCAGTGATAGACCTAAAATTGATTGCATATGGAATTCAACCATAGTGATATTCATTTTTTAATAATTTAATATATAAAAGTCAACCACAAGGTTATTTATTTATAATAATGAATAGTATAATGATTTCCCTATATACAATTATGTTTTTAATAATGAATACCACATGTTTATAATGTTTATAATGATCCATATTAATATCACATGGATATTAATCATTGATTATGATGAATCATTAATTTAATTTTTTTTTTGATATTTTATCATCTATGTATTTTATGTATGAGTTCATTTATCAATCTGTCATTCACTTTGATTATGTTATCATACCCTTATTTACTCTTATTATCATTGATGACATTTAATTTTGGATTCTTACATTTTTCATTGCTAAGAGTTCGAGGTCACCAATCTTATTTTTACTTATCCCCACATTTTATTGAATTTTATTGGATGATTTTTGTGTATAGTGGTTTTTAAGGAATATTTTGTTGACCTATTATGAAATAATAAAATATGTGTTACATATAAGAAATTTTCGTTTTATGTCATGTGAATTGTTTTTGTAAGAGATTTTCCTAATCATATACAACTATAAACTTAAAAATATACTCCAATATGTAAGGGTTCCCTATTTTCCATTCGATTATTAGTGTTTAGATGACAAATTTTGGTCAAAATTATCAACATCAAAGACAAGGATGCAATGGTATGGGTTTCTGCAAAAGAATTTGGAAAATGGGTAATTAGATGTTATAACATGTCATATTGATATTTTTTTATTATTTAATTACCAATAAGTATTTTTTTTGATGAATTAGTCACAACATAATTGTGCTAGGCCCTTACTGATACGTAGTAGCATCTAGTGCGTCGGGATGCATTTGTATGGTGTTATAATGCCACAACACTGACAGAGTCTAGCCAACATGGGAAAAATCATTTCAATTAACATGGATCAAATTAGATACAGTCACAAAAATATTTTATAGATTTATAACATTTAGCATGATAAAATCTGAGCATCAAATTTTTGTGAATAGCTATGTTCGCAATAAGCGATTTTTATTTTTTTATACCATATGTCTATATTTTATCCAATTTTATGATCTACTAATCACATTTATTATCCCACAATATAGATTTCTGATATATATATATATATATTATATTGAGATTATATATCCTTCTGTTAAAATATATAAACAACACTTATTGTTTCATATTATATTCAATAAGATATTTTGGATGTACTTTTTATCTCAAATTATTATTATTTATCTAATTATTAAATGTTGGTAACTTTTTATTATATGATAGATTGATATCAACCTATATTTATTTTCCCATTCCATTGGATATGAATATGAATGTAACTTAGGGGAATTATTGAAGGTAGTCTAGTGTTCTTTAACTGTAGAGAAATAATTAATGTATCATAGAATATTTTTTGTATCCCGTTGATCATCCACAATAAAAACATTCTATTAATTTTATTTAGTGATTATTTGTGTGAATTAATTTTTACCTTATAGAAAAGATATAAGGTATATATAATTTTCTCTTGTTTAACATCTTTTTGCATCAAAAAACTATTTAGTGATTTCATTTTTAGCCCTAGATGTAGGTGTTTGGTTCGTGGGAGCCTTTGTGTTGCATTACTAAGATGAATTAAAAGTTGAAATGAAATATTTATAGTAAAATAATGGGTCATATAGAAAACTAAAATATTTAAATAGAATAAATATCATCAACAATAACATAATGTATAACACCATTCAAGCTTCCAGAGAGGATGTTTGGAGGATGATCAGATGTCCAATGCAAGTGGATACAAACATAGATCATAGAGGATGGATTGAGAAAACGTTTCTAATTCTGAAGAGAGGCATTAATGACAAGAAGTTATTAGTGGTGGAGTTTATAAAGACAAGGGATAAACTGGCCCAACATTTTGAAGACATTCTCAAAGACGGTTAGAACAAAGGGGTAATAGATCTTTCCTCAAAACTATTTAGGGAGGTCGCATCTAATAAGATTATGTTAGCCTTTAAGGGTTTTTTATGTGCTACTACGTTTAATGATTCTTGTTGTACTATATGGTTTCACACTTTTTCCAAATAAGTGTTTTAATAAAAAATAAACATAGTAGTAGTAGTATAACACCATCCTCCATATAGTAGAAAAATTTACCTTTTATATTTCAACATATAATCATAAATTATTCCCAAAATACCAATTATAATATTTAATTATTTATTATTAAAAAGTAAAAAATATTTTTAATGCCTCTATTTTTCGTGGAAAAACATTTTTCCTTATATGATTCTCATTGGAGACAACAATTAAGAATACTAAATGATTATTATGTGTTGTTTATTTATTTTTATTTTTTCTATTATGCCCATATTTATCTTATAGAAGGAATTTATTATTCATTTTTTATGTTTTATTATAATGAAATAATATGATAATGACATATATTATTTTATTCTTCTATAATATTTCACATAATAATAATATTTTAATACCTATATATATCATTTAAGAAATAAAAAAACTAATATCTAGGTGTTGTATCCCCACCCAATTAAGTAAACTATTATCACATTATTTTCAATCATTATAAAAAATTGGATATTTATCTTTTTCACATGACTTCATATAAAATATTCATATATATATTTCAAATATAATTCCTCATAAAATATCATATTCTTATTCCATAATAAAATTTTCCAATTGTGAATAATTTATAAAAACCCCAAAAATTGTGGATTTACCATAGAATAAAAATTATATATATCATGATACTATAAAATATTAACCTTACATTAATCATAATCACTAGTTTTTTACTGATAGATTCATTTTATAAAAATTTTGTGGGTCTATAATGTAAAAAAATACATTACAGTTTGTTGAAAATATTTTAATTCTCTTACAAGAATACAATTACTAAAATATGATCTAAATTTAAGTGGTAAAAATATATTTTAAAAAAGTATTATTTTTTCATTGGTATTTGAAGCATCATCTGAACATGTTTTTTATAAAAATAAATTTAATAATCAAATCTTATTATTTGAATAAATTTTTATAAATACATGTACAATGTTTCTAAATTTACTAACAAGTATATGTATTAAAATATATAATGATGGATGATCTACATATTCCAGTTCTTCTTTAGAATCCATTAATGCATGATATATATAATGAATTATAATAAAATAATACATGCATTATTAATAATTTAATGATCTTATGAGATAAAAATATATAAATTTAAAATTTAATTAAAATACTTTATTATCTATTTAAATTTAATGAGAGGGAAGAAAATATTTATATTCCAAATAGATATATTTATGTTATTCTATGATTGTGTAAATTATTGAATTCACAAGTATGATAATTTATGGAAATAATTATATGTAAATAATTAGGAATATATGAGGTTTGTGTGTTATTTCATCTTATAAATGTTAATGGATTTATATAATATGTGTTATAAATTTTTGAACCATTAGTCAAAATAGTAATAAAATAATATAATATAAAGTATAAAAATATGAAATTATTAATGGATATGTTTTTTATAAAAAATTTATTTACAAAATATATTACTAAATTTACTAAATTTTAGTGAAAAAAATTTATTACTATGTTTAATAACAAAACATATTAATTAGAGTAAAAATTAATTTTAATATTTATCATTAGTCATATGAAATAGTTAGATGAATGTAGGTTTTTTTACTTTTTTTCCTCTCGTTCTTCGTAAAAAAATCCTCAATAATATCTATGAAAAATGATTTTAAATAATTCTAAAAAAAATAAAATCAAATTATCTAAAATTAAATCCAATATAATTCTACAAATAAATTAGCATTTTCTATTAATAAATGAAATATTTAATATTATTTTAATACCAATGGTAATACATGGATTATAACATGTTTTAATATATAATATTATTAGGCCTTAACATTATCTAAACCTTAAAATTATATTTATCCACCTATATCATAACCAAAATCCTTATCTAAACCCAATATTGATTTAAAATGATATATATTTATTAAATATATATCAATACAATAGATCTTATAAAAATATTATTACACATTCATTCTAAATACCATTAATATTATAGTTTTATAGAACTATGAAACATAAGGATTTTCAAATGTTTTTCAACATTATAATTAGAATTATGATTATATATTAGATTTATATCCTTTTATAAATTCATCTATGTAATAAATATTTTATAATTTGAAAATATCATAATAAGAACTTTATATTGATCATTAAATATTGGAAATTTATTTTATTGGAGCTATATTCAATTTATTGAATTTAATAATGATTTAATTTTTTAACCAATTATTTTTGTGTTGAATTGATGTGGAATATCTCTGTATGTCTTATTAATGGATGAAAAATTAATTATACATGCGAGAAACCATGAGCCGTACAAACAGTTAAAAAATTATGATTTTATCTATTTTACAAGCTTATCAAAAAACCTGATAGTAATCCATCGGTGTCATAGACTTTGGAGACAGTGAAAATGTCCCAATAGCGCACAAATTAGATCGTAAATGGTATGTTTTTTATAGTGACTTTTATATTCAAACCCAAGAGTTTGTTAAAATTACACATTTATTATAACCGTGCTCCATGGTGAAATTAATTTTTAATTATTACTGCATTGATTCACATGGATGGTGATAATTTTTTATGTTTCCTTGTAACTGACCAATATAAATTGTGAACAATGATATTGAGTGCATTAAAGGGGATATAACCCAATTTAACATTCATCCATTCCATTACTCTAATAAATTTTACTCCAAATAGAATCATGGAGATAAAAAAAATTCTTTCTGTACATAATATATAGAAAATAGGATAATAGTTATAAAATATTTGTAGCATTTTATAGATATTTTTAAATTTATAAATTATAATAATTGTGATATAAATTTAACTATATTTATTTATAAATAAATATATTCAGGTACAAAAAATTAATTGTGATGCTAATATAGGAAACAATTTCATTTGAAATGCTGAGTGAAAAAACATTGAAAGTGAAATCTTGTTGAAACTATTTTGTTGCCTTCCTAATATAATGAAACAATCCTGTGACTATGTATATAATAGTTGCTAATCATTTTGGGCATCAGTAGAAGATTTAATTTGGATTTGAAAATAATTATACATATTGATTTATGAAAAGTTTGAATTATTCAAATGAAACATAGAATATCTAGGGGGACTCGTGAAGATTCATAACATTTTATATAGAATAACAGTATTAATCAGGGTTCCCATAATATATAAATAATTTTTGGTGACGAAATGAATAAATGGAAACAATTTATATGAACAATCAATCCTAATTAATAAATCATCTATAAAACCATAATTGTACCATCTAATCCTATTGATATATATGTGTGTGAGTGAGTGTGTATGTGTCTCTCTATTTGTGTGTATGGGGAAGGATAAAATAGTAGATATTTAATGAGTAATGATTATTGTGATGTTCAAGTGGTATGATATTATATATGGAGAGATTATAGTACAAAATACATATATGTAACAATTATGGAGAACAACTGAGTTTAAGGGGGATTTTAAAATAGAATATTTTTTATTAAAAGTTTCTTTTTTGTGATATTTAAAAATAATAAGGGATGAAATATATATAGAGGGTCCTCATGACCCACTATATATAAAAAAAATTTCTCACCATTTTTATTTGTTCTTTTGGATTATTATTACACCTAAACAACAGTTTGGGGGCTTTCTCAACTGAATAAGCAAGAGAAGATAAATATTTCTATTATGGCATATTTTTTTCCCCAAATTGTTAAATGAGAATAAATTTTTAATCTTGATTAATGATAGTGTTAGTATTCAACATTTATAAGTAATTAGATCAGGGACCTAGTAGACCCCATTAAATAATTTTATAATTATATTTTTTAAAATGTATTGATATTTATATAAATTATTGATTATAATATAAAAATATTGTTCTTATATATACATATATTAATAATATGATAATAAAAAATTAATTATTATAATAAAACTATGAATAATAATTATTATATATATAATTTCTTAATGATTATATTTACCAAACATTATTCAATCTAAAAATCCTTAATAATAATAATATATTATAGCCTGGTGGGATTATTTTCAGAGAAAGAATAATAATAATCCATGTTTATCATCAGTCGGGCCTTACCTAATAAATAAATAGATATGTTTTTATATCCAAAATGTGATAGAAAAACACATGTAAAAATATAATTAAGGAAATCAATGGAATGATTATAAGTAGGTATGGGGTGATGTTGTGTTGATAAGATTAACAATTAAAAGAATTAAATTAGTATAATCTATTTATATTTTATTTTCAATACATTACAAACATGAAAACATAGTATTTATACATTGAAGATGGGTAAAAATTGATATTATAAATATAACATAATCAAAAGTGCCAATGACATGGAATTATTAATAATGATATTATCCATATAAGTCATTGATAATATAGAGTAATCACTATAAAAATTTTCCACCATGAGGAAACCCAACCATAAAAAGATAAATACATTATCATTTTAGATGGATATCAAATATATATAATATTCACACATGTCAAGGAAGTATAATGGTTTATTATATATGGAATCCATATACATATCCAAATTATATATTAAATTATATTTAACATCTCCGATATTGTACATTATATTAATACCCTTCTAAACATATCATATATAGAATATTTTATCCAAAAAATGTGTATTTAATAAACAAAAAATATGAAATAAGTATCTTAATATACTAAAAAATGAAAGATATTAATCATTAAAGTGAATATGTTAATCATAAAGATACAATAACATAATAAAGTACATGTTCCAAATGTATAAACTCCAAAATAAAGTCATATATAGTATCCTGATTAATATTGTTATGAAATTAGTAACCAACATTAAAGAGTTATAAAATTTGGAAGATGAATTATAATAAGAAGAAATAATAATATTGTGAACATATATATTCACAATATTTGTAAACATTTAATATTATTTTCACACCTAGTTTTTAAATTTTGGTATTTGTTATGATTAATTTGGAAATCTCAATATTTATCAAGAGATCTGGGTGTTATGGGGTTTAAATTTTGAATTCATTTTTTTAATAGTATTGAACCATTGGTTATTCATCTTTCTGTTCAGTATATCATGGTGATGTTTTCAGTTTTTGGGATTAATTATAGCCAACACACGTCTGCCACATGGTTTGGGATGTCATGCGGCCCAACCCATGTAACACTAAGTTGGTGTTGGAAATTATGCCAAGTCTAACACAAAGTCTGTTCATGGTAAGCCAACTCAAATGGGTTTTCCGTGAATTCAATCCATTTAGGGTAGTAGTTTCCACATTATTGGTGCATAGTTTTGTAAAACATGATGCAAACCCATGATTTTTTCCCAAAACATCAAATTTTTTATATTCCATGTTTTCACCATCATGTTTTTTAACACAATGCTCCAAACCTATTCTCCCTATGGTTATTTAGACCCTAAGGGGCCTCTCCCCATGTTCTCCAAGACTCCACACTTCTTCCATGGAATGGATCTAAAGTAGGATAAAGGTATTAGGAATTTTTATTAAGGTATTTCCCTTTTTATATTCCCCATATTCCTCCCTTTTTAGTTACTTCTTGGGTTTTTGTCGTCGTATATTCACATCAAACTTGGTTTTTTGTTCCAATTTATTTATGTTAGTGTTTTTAGAGTTAATATTGAGAGATCTTGTCTCTTGGAACCCTACCAGTGTGTTTTTAAGTGTACATTTTTTAGGCTTCACAATATTAAGGTATGTTCCCATTGAACATTCCTTTTCAATTGAGGAAATGTTAAGCTATTTTTTTTCTCACTGTCTTTGAATATTAAATTTTGACATGTGATCCTTGGAATAATTCTTATGTGTGAAAAATAGTAATTACATTCTTGCTTTTTGATAAAAAAATGTTGGTAACAATTTTCACTTCATGTGTTTGAGATAATTCATCGTTGGATTATGAGTTATTTTTTTCTTGAATAAAATTGAATTAAATTATAAATGATTTTTGATGTTTGAAATTATTAATTAGGCTCCATAGAAGTTTTTTCTAAGTTTTTTTATATATAACATAAATGGGTGGTTCACTTTCAAATGTGCTTTGAAATTTGTTGGTAGTTAGTGTCCCATATGGCATTATAATGAGAATGTTTTTGGCATACAAATTAAAATTTGAGTACATTGATTATATTTTATTTAAAATAAATTTTAATTGGAAAAAGGTGTAATGTATATTTTTTAGAGAATGTGTTTGATTGTTTAAAGGTGACATTTATGAGAAATGTGTTTGAGGTCCATTTGGTAGTTTTTTAAAAATATTGAAAATGTTTTTTATGAAAAAATAAATGGGTGATCCACCTTATTTATTTATGATTAATGGATGAGGTTTCCTCATTGTGTAATCCTAATGTTCAATTATTACAATTGGATATCCTCGGTATAGTATTCATTAAGATCTATTTGTTCTAAGAAAAGAATTTAGACATTGTGGGTGTTCTGGGTGATGCTTGATGTGTTATTTATTATAACTATGTATGTGATTGGATGAATAATTTTCATCAGTTGGATCACCCTCTTCTTTAAATATTTATTGGGAAAACCTGTCATAGATATTGAATTTTATGAAAATTATTTTTTCACTAGTTAGACTTTTCACTAGCTAGTGTCCCATAGTATGGGGATAAATTTTATTATTATTTATTTGGGATTGTTCCCCTGGTGTACACGGTGTGTTGTGTGACCAAACATGTAAGGGAATTTTAATGTTATTGAGTTTGGAATTATTTCTGAGAAGAGTCAACATATATTGGTAATTTCTATTTCATTCAAGAGATCCTAGGCTACTCCCAGGTCTATTAGGATATAACTACTTACGATAGATGATTGAGATACTTAGTTACACTTATGTGATTATTAACATTCTCTCTATTATGTTATAATAGTATTTCACACATGTGTGGCGTCATTTAAGGATACGGATGAGTTTTATCTTGATGTTTTTTGGAAATTGTTTTAAAGTAAATGTGTTTCATATTAATTTTTGTGATTTTGAAATGAATGAATCACATTAACTTTAAAAATATAAATTATTCTTTTATGAATATGAAACATTTTTTTTGGCATGGAAAATTAACAATGGAAGTTGAATTATTTTACAATGAAAATTCATAAAAAAGATTAAATTTTATGTTTTATTTACAATATAAAGTTGATGATTAATTTGATTTAAATAATGTTAATTGAGGATATATATTAAAATCATAACCACTGAGTTTTAATAATCTCACATATATTTTCCCTTTGTTATTATCTTCTGGTGTAGGTGTCAGCTTCATATTTATTACCACGGGTCATAGATATTCTTTGTATCAGTGAGTGACCATCGGGGTTGCATGTCGATTTTGGGTGGTAGGATTCAGTTTGGGTATTATTTTATAGCTTGGTTGTATTTTTAATCATTGCAAAAGTTGTTCAAATGATTATTTGTATATGTGAGATGATATTTTTGTCTCTCAGTTATTTCAGTTTTTTATTTTCATTAGGAGAAATATTTCCATGGTCTTTTTGTTCATTCTCGACACTATTTTCTAGTACATGGTGATTGGGATGGCCCTTTGTTCCATATTATAGATCAGGTTAGGTGATGAGTTCAGGGTTGACCCAGTAGGGTTTGGAAAAAATGGTCTTAGAAAAAGTCAGATCATTATAGTAATTTTCTTTTTTGATTAGCCTTTGTTACCTTTTTCTATCTAGGTATATGGAGTAGGATGGTTGATACTCGAGTGGTAGGAATGGAAAGGAAATCCTAAACCCTTGTTCATTTTGGATCCTCATGTTTCCATGGTATGTATAGTATTGACGCATTCTTTTTGTTCTTGAGGATTATTTGTTGTTGGGATATGAAATGAGTGTTGTGATAAAGGTATCCATTATAACACCCTGAAATTTTATAAGAAATATTCATTTTAATTTCATTGATGTATTCTGTTGTACTCTACAACAAACTTATCTTGCTCTATATGCAACACCATATTAGCTAGTAGTACACGCAACACTATTCATGGATTGTGTTTCACGTAAGAGAGACCTTCCTCAATAGCATTTGTTGTACGCAATACTGAGTTTCACGAAACAACGATACATTGTTATAAAAATTTTATGTACCGGCCGTTAGAAATTTTATTACACATATTTGGTATTTTATAACTTTATCATTCATTTTACACATTTTCTAGAACATTTTATGAGTACAAAATTATTTTTTTGGATTAAAGAAGAATTTTTCAAAAAATGCAGTTTTGTTACCTTTTGATGGTGCACCAATTTTTAATCTAATTTTTGAAAATTTAATAAGTTCAATTTGAAAATTTAAACTTCTTATTTTGAATCATGATTTAAAAAATTACCTTGGATAAATTTTTTACATTATTCTGATAAACTTCATATTTTTATGAATAGTAAAATATGCAAAATATTATTTAAAAACTACATTTTTCATCCACATAATTTTTATGGTTAAATTATAATATTTAATGGTTTTAAAGTATAAATAGAAGATATTTTTACCTTTTAATATAATTTATGTCATTATCATTAATTTTACATTGAATTAATAGGTAAAAATATTTCAATATTTTCCAATATTTTAAACAAAACCTATTTTTTTCGACCAAAACATTAATTTTTAATTATTTACTGAAACCTTTGTGTTTTGAATTTCGAAAAATGGATTCAATATTTGGAATCTGTAAGTCCAAATTATGTTAATAGGCTACTCTTATTTTTGACCATTATGAATAGTAACTATGGTAAATTTTATTTACCATAGTTAATGATAAATCGTGTAATTAAGGGTAAAAATAATATTTTAAAATTACCCTAAAAAATTACATAATATAATTTGGTAATTATATTTCGTCATAAAATATACTTGGGTTGATATCTTATATATTGGATCTCTCTTGGATGAGATTAGGACATTTATTTTTTTTGAAAGGAAAGTGAAATATGTCTCACTCAAACATTAATAATTAAATTATTTTAAGTATAATGATAAACGAAATATAAATTTGATTATAGATATTTATTTGAAATATAAATTTTTTTTAATGGTTATTTATTTGTAATTTTTAAAAAATATATAATTACTTTAATAGATTATACATTAATGATGCATAAATTATTTATTTAGTGAAAATTCAACAATATAGATTTTATTAAAACAATAATACCCATGAAAAGGCACAAACACTTGAAAAAACATATTGGTAGAATATATACACACCATAATCATCCAATTGTCGTCTTTTGTACCATTTTGAGCCTTATAAAACTGATTATGACATTTATATTATTTTATTTTAAATGAGGTTAAAGTTGTCCCCTTCATAATTTAATAAAGATATCATTTTTAACGATGGTTCATTTAGAAGATAAATTTGACTAAAAGTGTTCTAATGAACTATATTAGATTTTTCTTAATAAAAGTATTTTATTTTTAATTTTTATGCAACAAATAGGTATAATAAGTAAATATTCAAAAATCTGGTTGTAATTATATTATTAAGAAAAATATAAAATAAATGGTTTTAAAAATATTAAAATAAATATTATATGAACTAATTAATTTGCTCGACGAATTTTATAGATACATATGTCATGTTGGGAATCTATTAAATATTTTATTTCTAACATATTATTTGTGTGGATTTTATTTAAATTCAAATAATTGATTTGTGTAAAAATTGGCTATATTGAAATTTTATAAAAATAAAATATTATTAAATTGTTTAAAATCACGAAAATATTTAAAAATTACAAATTGAAAATTATATGGTCTAAAATTTCATAATTTATCTAATAATGGAAAATTCAAATCACATAATTATGTATTTCTAATAATATAAAATTTAGAATATTAATACCACAAATAAAATCAGAAAGATTAAATAAGGATAAATGAAAATAATAATGTTTAAAATAAAATTAAAACATGTATAAATTTTATTTTATGATGATACAAAAACCCTATATCATCTCATATTCGATGTTGAGTCATTTATGAAGTTTTTATGTGGGGTTGGTTTTTATTATGAATTGGTATCTTTGATCTTTCCAAAAGTGCCCCTCTTCGCTCTTATAAAAGGGAACCCCCTTCCCTCTCATCTTCACTCAATTTTGAGCCTTCAAGCACGTCCAAACACTGAAAATTCCACTTCTCAACCTCTTTATTTAAATTATATAGATTATGGTCTTCTCAAAAGAAAAACTCTAGTTCCCTAAGAGGATGTTTAAATGAGGCACTTAGGGGAAGAGGTAATATCGTCTACTAATTATTTATAATTTATTTTTCATTCTCTTCATTTTATTTAGTTGTGTCATTATAAAGTAATATCATCATTATCAATCATATACTGATATGTTATTATAAATATTAAACAAACCTATTTCACCTTCTATCCATCCTATGAAAAATGAAATCATCGTGCGTGCGTACGTACAGAATAATATGTACACGCTGTGGTGTAATCTTTTTTTCATTACCAACATACTTTGATGGGTATAATGATATATGAATTTAAAATATATTATTATTTTAATGTGATATTTATTCTGAAATATTATACATCAAACTCTTAAATACAATTCCACAATCATGGGAATGATATCATCGCTTGTGCGTACGTACGACCTACCATCTCCACAATGTGATGTGATTCGTTTTACACGATCTTTATTGAAGAATAATTATATTAATGAATTGAATAAATTAATATGATATATATTATAATAATAACATTATTTAAATGATATATCTATATCCTAAAAATTGGAAGAATAATTTATTTGACAAAACATGAATCTGAATATAAAGCAGTTGACACCCAGATGTCGATTAATAATGAAAGGTTACTAATAAAAAGATTAGAATATGACCATATATGATATCATAACAATGAATATGATTCTGTAATAATTCAGTAAAATTATTTAAATAATTATACATGAGGTTTGGATACATACAAGTCATATGAGATCTAAGGTAAGGGATAATTTTGTCTCACTTTTATTTTTATAAAACATATGCCTTAATCACCATCTATTTCTTTTGAATGATGTTTATGCTTCCCATGAATGTTTAATGATATTTATAATGAAGGATATGATATTTACATATGCATTTAATTTTATTTATTTTATAAAATATATGATTCCACTAATTATAAATGGTTAGGTATAATTTTGCAATCTCATTTTTACCTAAGATTGCTTATACGTAAGTATCTACTGGGGATATAATTATCATCCATGTCCCTGTTTTCAAAAAATTATTTCATAAAATGTTTAATATTATTCCATGTATTTTTAAAGTCATTTTTACCCTTTTTTTACTTTTAAAACATTGTATGGGTGAAATCTTAATTTTTTTTACTATACCAGGTACATTTTGACTTTTCCATCAAAAGTACGAGGAGAATATTTTTTTAACTTATACAGGATGAATGGATTTTTACAGTTTCATAAGGCCTTATTTCTGTGAAGCTTCCTATAAAATATTTCATGATATTTTCTACTAAATTATTTTCTTTTAACATAGGATGATATTTTGTGAAAATAAAATGATTTTGATGAAGAAAGGATATTTTCCTCAAGAATTCATTTCATGTGTTTTATAAAAAAAATTCTATATAAGATGAAATTATTTAATATGGATATGTTTCAAGTATAATATAATTATTATATACATGGATTTATTTTGTTTATGATGAAATTATATCCATTGTTTTTTTGGATTATGTTATTATGGTATGATATATATGAAACCTATTATACTCATTGGGTTATGATGAACGATTTATTTTTATTTTGTGGCACATAAAATAATGATTTTAATATGAGATGGGTGGGACCTATATCTCCCTCCAATGAACTGTGTGAAGATTTATATCTCATTAAATAATCTTGGCTGGAACAGAATGTAACTTTGGTGTAGTAATACAGGGCTGGAATAGCTTGTAAACATTGTTCAGTAATGGACTTCATCCACTATGATGGTCGTGGCAGAAATTCCTAGGCTACTATCGAAATCATAATATGGGATTATTAGTTTTAAAAAATTAAATTTTTTATTCCAATGCTATTATTTTATGGTTAATGTTATTTAATGATCCATGCCTTATGTACTTCCTTGTTTTATTTTATTACTCAATATTTTGATGTTTAAATTTTATGTCCATGTTTTTATGTTCAAATAATTACGGACTGTTTTGGGATCTCCATGTTTACCCTTACCGTGCATACGAGATCACCCTTTCTATGTTTTCTTTTCCCTGGGACAAAAGGAAGGATTTTTTGTAAGAAAACAAAAGGGGAATATCTTTATGGAAAATGTGTAAGATCATTCACCATGATTAGAAGATTATGTTTTGAGTTTCCAAAGACAAAATACTATTCCAATCCTTAGGTGTCATTTTTTGTTATGTAAAATGTACTCTACAAAAGTAATGTAATGTCCATGAACGTAAAGATTGGGTCTCTACCATTGGTATTAGAGGGATGGTTTACATATCCTTTGGAAACAATGATATTAAAACTTTTGTGATATACCTAGAGATATTTCTAAGGCATGACTAGGGATGTCCGTAAGGTTATTTATAAAGTATATATTACAATCCTAGAACTATTATAATGATCATGAATTACCTAGGATTAAAACTATAATGTAAAAAATTGAATGTACCCCCCTTGATTATGTTGTTTTCCTTGTATAATTTTTTCCTCTGTCACAATTCTTTTTCTGTTTTAGATAATGTCTAGAACCAGAAGGAACCGTGTTAATGATAAATGCACTGGGAAATGAAATGATTGTCCTCAGGAATAACAAAATTTTATTGAAAATGGAGTGAAAAATATTATTTCTATAATTACAAATGCTATGAATCATTATGTACTTCCACATGACCAGATAAGGGAACAATATTATATTGAGTCCTTCATGAGGCAACACCCACCTTCTTTCAGCGGGTATTCTAATATACTTGTTGTTGAACAATGGATTAATACCATTGAAAAGATCTTTTCCATACTTCCTAGTTCAGAACATGAAAAATTAATTTTTTCCGTTTACTATTTAAGAGGTGAAGCAGACTAGTAGTATACTCTATTTAAGAATACAAGGCCACAATATGAAATTTAATCCATTGAATGTGATGAGTTCACGATTTTTTTTCAATAAGTACTTCCCTCGTATTATTCAATCAAAGATGGAAAAGGAGTTCCTTGACCTGAAGAAAAAGGATGATGAATCTGTTGGTATATACGAGGCAAATTTTACAAGGCTTATAAGGTATTAATATGCCTTTATCATCCAACCTAAAAGTAAATTTGATCAATTCTTCAGTGTCTTAAAACCAAGTCCTTGAAATAAATTAGCTATAAGATACTTCAGTAGTTATGAAGAGATTGTGTGTTGTGCTATCAAGGTAGAACTTGATGTTAGTGTTTCATATCCATCTCAGGGTTTTGATAAGAAATGAAAAGCGAAAGATGCATTTCAATGAAAAATCACAAAACAATTGTGAAAAGAGTAAAAAAGTTTCTTTATGCTCAATTTGTGGAAATAAGCAAAATGTAGATTTTCTTAAAGGGACTCGAAAATGTTGGATGTTTGGAAATGAAGGTCATCATGCTGTTGAGTGTCGATGAAATGGTAAAATGGTACCTAATGAGGTGAATATAGAAAAGACTATAGATATCACACCACCAACACTTCAATGCTACAAGTGCAAGGAAATGGGCCATTATGCTAACCAATGCCCTATTCCAAGGGATAATGTTGATCGACATCAACAAGCTATTATGGAAAAGGACAAAGGGAAGTCACAAACGTTCACTATTGGTGATGTTGAATATGTCAATGATGTGGTGGAATGATTAAGTGTTTATATAATGGGATTCTAAAAAAGTGTTGTGGAATCTCATTTATAGTATCATGGAATATTAGAATATCTATGTATTTGTTTATTGTGGTTTTCAATAATTATATGGTTTCGGTAACCATGAAAGGTGGTTGAAATATTTTTTGAAGGTAGATGATAAGAAACAAAATGATGGGATAAGGAGAAAACAATATGTTGGATATTATTAATGATCACGTGACTGATATAAGGAAAATATGATTTCATGGTTTGAGTATATAGAATTTTTGGGATTTTAGAATGTGGAAAGTGTTAAATTTTGACAGTATTGACATTATCACTAAGGTTTTATTGTAATTAATGTTTCAAGAAAACATGATTATGGTATTCACATGTTTTGAATGTGACCAACTAGATATATCTTATGATATATGGGGGATATGTGATGTTATTCACATGCTTTTTATATGACATTTCTAGAAATAGTTTTCTTTACACTGTAAGTTTGGGTAAAAGTGTTTTGGATAAGCTTAAAGGTTGGAATGGATTATGTTGGAAATAAGATGGTATTTTTTAATGCTATAAATTCTGTCGATATTATTTCTGGAATGTTATAATTGTGTTGTTTTAGAAAAATGACAACCTGCAGGATGGGTGACAACCCGTCATGCCAGACAAGGCTTCGAGAATCGAACCCACAACCAAAGTGTGACATACCTTTATCACCTACCACTAGTCTACAAGAAGACCCTCGTTAGTAAAAATTATTTTTATTTTATTAAGTGGTATAATAGATGAAGTATAAGTCCATTTTTATAATCATATATGATTAAACTCATCATAGATGAACTTATGCATATTTAATAATTTGTGCGAACCTTGTTCTGATAAAGGCAGATGAAATTTCCTGTCATTCTATCGCATGATCTGCTAACAATTCAGAAATGAAAAATTCAAAATCATTTCTTTAAATAAGTGATGAAGTGGAAATTGTTCATGGAATTACCAATGATGATATTACAATAAAATCAAGTGAGTATTTTTCCTTATGAAAAAATGCATCAACTTGAGGGAAATGATCTAGAAAACCAAAAATGTTTTCCTAGTACCCACAAATCCGATTTATCAGATGGTACATTAGATCATCACAAATTAATGGCTTTTTGATTGTTGGATTTTTCATAGCCATTTTCTCTACCACACTCCATCAGAACATGATAGTAAGATTTTTATTCCATATCCATTGTTAAACCTATGTTCTCTTATGTGGAAACCCGATGATGAGTTAATGTAGGTAACCATTATATTTATTTCATTACATTGTAAAATTATGTTTTTGTATTCCTTTTTATGATGTGGGTTTCAATGAAAAAATCTTTCATGTATTAAACCATTTATATCCCCAATGATTTTCGAGGGAGAAATTCATTTTAAGGGGGGAAGAATGTAAAACCCTGAAATTTTATGAGAAATATACATTTTAATTTCATTGATGTATTCTATTGTACACTACATCCTGATTATATTGCACTATATTAAACACCATATTATCTTGTAGTATATGCAAAAATATTCTTTTCTTGTGTTGCATGCAAGAGATACCTTCCTCAATAGCGTGTGTTGTACGTAATACTGACTTTCAGTAAACAATGATATTTTGTTATAACATTATTATGAACTAGATGTTATGAATAATAATACCCACATTTTTTATTTTATAACATGATCCTTTCTCTTACACAGAATCTAAAACATGGTATAATAACAAAATTAAATTTTTGGATAAAAGAAGTATGTTTAAAAAAATACAATTTTGTCGCCTTTTGATGGTGGACCCATTTTAAATATAATTTTTGACACGTTTATATGATCAATTTGAAAAATTAAACCACTTATTTTGAATCAAGATATAAAATTTTATGTTGGATAAATTTTTGATATTATTCTGATAACATTCATATTTTGATGAATAATAAAAAGGCGCTAAATTTTAATTTAAAACATGTTTTTTTATAGAGATAATTTATATGGATAAATTATAATTTTTAATGGTTTCAAAGTATAAATAAAATATAAATTTACCATTTAATATAATTTATGTCATTATCATTAATTTTACGTTGAATTCATAGGTAAAAACATTTCAATCTATTGCAATGTTTTAATCAAAAACTCAAATTTTTTTGACAACAATATTAATTTTAAATTAATTACTGCAACTTCTATGTTTTTAATTAAAATTAAGGATTACTTATTTGGAATAAATAGTTCCAAATTATGATAAAATTCTACTATTATTTTTGGCCATTATGAATAGTAACTACGGTATATTTTATTTACCATAGTAAAAGGTGAATTGGGTAATTAAGGGTAAAAATAATATTTTAAATATACCGTAACAGTTGTCTAAATATAACTGGATGATTATATTGCGTCCTAAAATATACTAGTGCTGAAATGTTATCTATTGGAACCCACTAGGATGATATTAAGACCATTAATTTATTTTATTTAAAGGAATGTGAAATATGTCTCACTCAAACATAAATAATTAAAATATTTTTAATATAATGTTAAATAGAATATAAATTTGATTATAAATACTATTTTGAAAAATAAAATGTTTTTCCTTATCATGATAATTTATTTTTAATTTTTAAGAAATATATAATTACCTTAATAGCTTATAGATTAATGATGGAGAAATTATTTATTTAGTGAAAAATCAATAATATAGTTTTTATTAAAATAATAATACCTATAAAAAGGCACAAAAAATTGACCATAACTTATTTTCAGAGATTATATACACCATAAAAATCCATTTGTCTACTTTTGGACCATTTGGAGCTATATAAAACATATTATGTCATTTATATTATTTTATTTTGAATGATGTCAAAGTTTTCATCTTCATAATTTAATAAATATAAAATTTTAGACGTTGGTTGTTTTAAGAAGATACATTCGACTAAATGTGTTCTTATGAAGGCTATTAGATTTATTTTAATCATTGTGTTTTATTTTTAATTTTTATTCTAGAAATAAGTATAATAAATAAATATAGTAAAATGTTTTAGTAATTATTTTATTAAGAAAAATATCAAATAATTTGTTTTATAAATACTAAAATAAATAATATATATACTAATAAATGTTCTCCACAAATTTTATAGATAAATATGACATGCTAGGAATCTATAAAATATTTTTTTTGAACATATCTTCTGTGTGGATTTTTTTAATTACCAATAATTGAATAGTTTCAAAATTAACAATATTGGTATTTTATACAAACATAATATTATTAAAATATTTAAAAATCACAAATATATTTAAAAATTACAAATTGAAAATTATATGGTCTAAAATTTCATCATATATCTAATTATGGACAATTAACAACAAATAATTAAGTATTTATAACAATTTAAAATTTTGAATATTATTACTACAAATAAAATCAAATAGATTAAATAAGGACAATTCAAAATGATAAGGTTTTAAATATTATAAAAACATGTTTAAATTTTATTGGTTGGTGATATTAACACCCTATCATATCTCATATTCGATGTTGAGTCATTTTTTAGGTTTTTATGTGGGGTTTGTTTTTATTATAAATTGATATTTTTGAGGTTTCCAATAGTCCCCCTCTCCTCTCTTATAAAAGGGAACCCCTTCCCTATCCTCTTCACTAAATTTTGAGCCTTAAAGAAATGCACTACCCTTAAAATTAATCATATAAACCACTTTATTTTAATTATAGAGTTTCGGGTCTTCTCAAAATGCGAACTCTACTGCCCTAAGAGGATGTTTGAAGGAGGCACTTTGAGGAAGAGGTATTATCTTCTACTGATTCTTTCAAATTTATTTTCTCTTCTACTTTCTCTTCTTATTTGTTTCATTATAAAGTAATAAAATCATTATCAATAATATATTGATATGTTATTATATATAAGAAACAACCCTATTTCAACTTTAATCCATCCTACAAAAAACTGAATCACTGCACGTGCATACGTATGGAATACCGTCTCCACACAATGATGAATTCAATTTTTCCATCACCAACACACTTGGATGGGTATAATGATGGAAGAAATTACTATATTTGATTATTTTAAATTGATATTGATTCTGAAATATTATAAACCATACACTTCAATACAATTTCATAATCATGGGAATGATATCATCACACGTGAGTACAAACGACCTACTGTCTCCATGATGTGATGCAATTTGTTCTACATGATCTTCATTGAAGAATAATTATATAAATGAATTGTCTGAATAAATATGATATATATTATACTAATACCATTCTTTAAATGATATATCCATAACCTAAAAATATTAATAAGATTTTATATGACAAAACATGCATAAGAATATAAAGCAGTTAACACCCGAATAATGAGAAACAATGAAATGTTACTAAAAAAATGATATGAATATGACCATATATGATATCATAATAATGAATATGATTCTATAATAATTCCATGAAATTATTTAAATCATTATATAGGAGGATCGGATACATACAAAGCATATCAGACCTAAGGTAAGGGATTATTTCATCTCACTTTTATTTCTATGAGACATATGCCTTAATCACCATCTATTTGTTTTGTATGGTGTTTATGATTCCCATGAATGTTTTATGATTTTTATTATGATGGATATGAAATTTACATATGCATGTAATTTTCATTATTTTATGACACGTATCATTCCACCAGTTATAAATGGTAAGGGATAATTTTGAAATCTCATTTTTACCTGATATTGCTTTTATGTAAGTATTAACTGGGGTTATAATTATCATCCATGTCCATGTTTTCTAAATTTTTTTACTATTCTTCCTTGTATGTATAAATTAATTTTTAACCTTTTTGACTGTTACCACATTGTATGGATGGAATCGTTCATTTGTTTACCATACAAGGTACTTACTGACTTTTCCAGCAATAGTATGAGGGGAATGTTTTTTAAACTTATATTGAATGGATGGATTTTTACACTTTTATAACGCCTTATTTAGATGAAGCTTCATCTACATGATTACATGATTATTTTCAATGAAATTATTTTCTTTTAAAATTTCATTTAATTTTTAGAAAAGAAAATTATTTTGAAGAAGAAAATATATTTTCCTCAAGAATTCATTTCAAGTGTTTTATCAATACTATTTTCCATCAAAGGTGAAAATCTTTAATAAGGACATGTTTCATGTAAAATTTCTCTATTATTTACATGGTATTAGTTTGCTTATGATTAAATTATATCCATTGTTTGATATAGATTATGTTATGATGGGATGATGTATATGAAACCTATATAATTCATTGGGTTATGAAGAATGATTTATGTTTATTTTGTGGCACACAAAAGAATGATTTCATAATGAGATAGGTGGGACCTATATCCCCCTCAAATGCATTGGGTAATTATTTATATCACATGAAATAAACATGGATTGAATGAAAAGTTAATGTCATTTAGTAATATAGGGCTGGAACGAAAAGTAAACCCAGTTCAGTAATAGACATCATCCAATAGGATGGTTGTGGAAGAAATGTATTAGATTCTATGAAAATAATAATATTTTTTATTAGTTTTCCAAAATTACATGTTTTATTCCAATTCTATTATTTTATGGTTAATTATCCTTTATGATCCATTCCTTACGTACCACCATGTTTTATGTCATTACTAAATATTTTTATGTTTAATTATTATGTTCATGATTTTAAGGTGAAATATTTAAGGATTGATTTATGTTCTCCATGTTTACCCTTAATGAGCATACGAGATCACCCATTCTATGTTTTCTTTTCACTAGGACATAAAAAAGGTTTTTGGAAAGAAAACAAAATTTTAAGATCTTTATAGGAGATATTTAAGATCTTACACCTTGATTAGAAGATTATGTTCCGAGTTTTCAATGATACTAAACTATTATGGCCCTTGGGTGTTTGTTTTTGTTATGTATTAAGAATTCCACAAAATAAATGCAACACCCATGTATTCCAATATTGGTTCTCTATATCGATAATCATTTAAGTATTATAAATCCTAGTGGGGATAGAAGAATGGTCTAATAAAGCTCATTTTGAAGGTTGTATGTTTTCCATATTACCGCCAAAATAATGTCTAATTCACCCATCAACACTAGTACCCCTCTTGTAAGATTTTGGGATCCACATTGATTCTGAAAATAATTTTAAAAACATTGTGTTAAAATTGTAAATATAAGTTTTTACTAGTAATTGTTGGATTTTGGAAACTGGTAAAAAATGTTTTCATAACAAACAATTTAGAAGACGTTATAGAATTTGATTTTAAAAAAATGACCCATATGGATAAATTGGAAAAAATTTAATGAGATTGGATTTCTATAATAAAAAATGGCTTTTATGGAAAAATTTTGTTTAAAATATGATGATTTTTAATTTTTTTAAAATTATTTTAGTTAGGCTTTAATAAAATTATTTGATTAACTGAGATTTATTAGGCTTCTAGAAAGTTATTTAAATTAAATGAAATGATTTTTGTTATTGAAATTCCTCAGATTTTATATTTTATTAAAATTAAAAATCTTGAAAGGTGGATTTTTAAAATGGTTTTGACATTCAGGTTAATGATCCTTTGAAAGGATTTATGAATTTTTTAATTCGGTTGAAGGATTTTTTTTGAAAATGGGAATGTTTTTTAGTCTATTGGTGCAATCCAGGAATGATATCATGCATAGATATGTTTGGGAAGTGTATGGATGCCGATATTAGGAGAGAGTGCCCATGATTTCTATATATTATGTGTTCTCATTATGAAATGAGTGTATATGTTCCTAAATTGTAAAAAAAATGTGATTTTGGGTGTAAAACTACAGAATACCAATGTTGAGTGTGAAAATACCCCTTGTTTATATTGTTTTTTAAATGTTTTTAAGATGGAAATTGTGGAGTTTTTGGAAGACTATGGTTTTTTGAATTATTTTTTTCAGGTATAGGATTTTTTTAGTGTATTTTTAGTGACATGGATGTGATTTTTATATATCATCATAATATGAAATATTATAGGTTTTTGGGTCATAGAGCGATGTCTTGGAGGCATTATAGATATATTTTGGTGAACATTGAGTTGGTTCTCCTCTATGATGGTGTTTGTTCTATGTGAGTTTATGTTCATGACCTAGTTTTGATAGACCTATGGGTTTTCATGTGGCTTAAATATCTCCATTATATACATTTGATGAATATTAGTTGTGCAACAACTGGTTAATCCCCATTTGAAATATGTCTATTTGATCATCCTAAATATTTCATTCTCGACATTTGAATGTTATATTGACAAGTTCATATGATAGCACATCCTGTTTTTTTAAGAGAGCTATTTTAAATCAATATAAGGATTCGTCAAGTTTAAGTTGCTCATTCTATTATGGAGGATGTTCATAGGGGTGTTACCTATAGGTAATGTATGGGGGAAGTTGTATATCTTATGATTACTTATGTTTCAATGAATGTGTGTGTTCTTTTATATAAATACATAAAATTAATCTATTACATGTGGTGTTGTTTTCAGTGTTTGAATCTTCCTATTACTGATTTGGGTAAAATTATCTTTTATGATTATGTGAGTCTCATGGTTTGTCATGATCTTTTTTTCTACCTGGGTTGTCATGAGGCTTCATATGACACCAAAAGAAGCAATATCGATTTTTTATTAGCACCCCTTACTATAGGGAAATGAAAGCTTTAAACATCAGCGATATATCTAACAAAGTCTAATTAATGTTGGAATGTGCTCCAAACTCCTATGGCTATGGGGAGTTTTTTGTGATTGTTCTTCCACTATTGGGTGGAGGTAGTTTTTTTGTACCTATTGTGAATACTCTGTCAGTGTGAAGTCGTACTTGTTTCTATTATTGTGGTGGACCTTTCCAAAATGCATGTTTCCAATTGGTTTTTATTTAATGTATGGATTTATGAATGATTTTGGGTTTGTTCAATCTCATTGGTTTATAATGGTTGGAAAACCCAACATGGGTCTCATCCATATTTCTACTATGATAAATAAGTTATTAATGTTTTAGAGTGGTGGGAGATAATTATGTCCTCCCATGTTGATAATTTAGTATATTTTCTGTGTTAGTCTGGGCTAGTTCATGACGTTGTCTTGGCTATGGGTTGATTTATTTAGTGTTATATAATTTCTATTTATCTATCAATTTGGGTGAATATTAGGTTTCTAGGAGTGATTCCAATTGTTCATTTTGATGAATGAGTGTGAAATTCATTGTTTTTTTTTCTCGCCACTTTTCGAGAAGATTTTCTAGTTAGTTTTTCGGATTTGGGATAGAGGTGTAAGTTCTATTTGGATTTGTTGAAACGTTTTTTTGGTGATGTTCGATTTAAAAAAATTTATGCCCATATTGATTTCTCATACAACTAGAAAATGATATGGATTTATTGGGGAGAAAAGAAATAATGGTGGTAGAAATATCACACCAAAATTTTCATTTTCTTCTTCTGTTATGGTATGTTTAGGGATACAAATTTTTAATTAGAGTTCTGGGTGTGACAAGGGTTAAATTTTTAAGAGATTTATTTATTTTTTATGAACCAGTGTAAATTATTCAGTTCATTCTAGATTTCATTGAGACAGGAGTATTTTTTGGAAGTGGTAGTAGCTTGCACATGATTGCTTCTTGGTTTGGGAAACCATGTTGCCCAACCCAGGTAACCATGCTGTTGGTGATGGAAATTCGATATATTCTACCAAACAGTTTGTTCGTAGAAAGGAAAATAGTGTGGGTTGGTCATGCAGTCAATTCTTATTAGGAAGTATCTAAATTATGATTAGTGCGCGGGTTGGTAAAGCATGTGGCCAAACCGTGTGTGTTTCCTACAAAATAAAATTTGTGAATTTACATGTATAACCCCCCATAATTTTTAACCCAAATCCCATCAACTATCATCCATAAATTATTATTCCCCTAAAGGGCCCCTCCCCATGTTCTCCAAGCCTCCAACCATCGCTCATGGTGTGGATATAAGGATTCATCAAGGATTTAGGAAATATCATCATAGTATTTCCCCTCTGATATTTCCCCTCATCCTCTTTCATTCATTAAATCATGGGATCTTCCCCTCCTTTGTTAATTTCCACCTAGGTTTTTCCCCTTGAACTAAATTAGGTGTTTTGTTTGATTATGGTTCCACTTAATTGACCATGGATTTTGGAACCCATCTGGTGTGTTTTCATATGTATGGTGTTGAAGCGCCATATGTTTGAGATATGTTACCCTTTAACATTATTTTTTAACAGAAGAAATGTTGATTTCATATTTTTTTCACTTTCCATCAATATTAAATTTTAATTTTTGATCTGCATAATAATTTTTATGTTTGAAAAATGGTTATTGCTTCATTATTTCGATAAATAATATTGTTTTGGTTATATTGTGCACACCAACTGATTTAGATAATTCCAATTTGAAATTAATGATTAATTTCCAACATGAATATCATGGATTGCATTATAAATGAATTTTGTACATATGATATCATTATTTGGGTTTTAAAAATGGTTTATCCAAGAGGTTTTAGATTTAAAATAAATGTGTGTTCGACTTTCAAATGTGGGTTTTCATGTGTTGGTGGTTAGTGGCCAAATTGGAATCTTGATGGAAATGATTTTCTCAATAAAAAAATAGTACATTGAGGGAATTGTTTTATAAATTTTTTTTAATTGTGAAATGGTGTCTGGTACCTTTTTAAGGGAATGAATTTGATTCTATTAAAGGTTTTGGTTATGTGAGATGTGTTGGAGGATCATTTGAAACTTTCATGAAAATAGAGAAAATATTTATTTTTAAAACATCCACTGTATTATCATCATTACTTTTTTATGTTTAATAGATGGTATTTCCACAATGTGAACTCATAAAGATCCATTCTGATAATGGGAGATTCACAGAATGGATTAATTTGAGAATTATTTATTCTATGAAAAGAGATTAGTCTAAGGTGTGATATGGGGGATGCCTATTGGGTTAGTTATTATATATATTTATGTGATTGGATGCTCAGTTGGAATCAGTTATCTAATCCAATTTATTCAAAAAGAAAAGGATAACATTGTATAGCTATTGAATTTTATGTGAAAGATTGGTGAACTATTTATATTATACCCTAACAAGTGTCCCATAGTATGGGGATAATTTTTGTTATTTTTTTTGGGATTGGGACCGTTGTTCTGCACTAGCCTTGGTGTGGCCGAGCATGTGAGATAGTTTTGATGTCATCAACCAATACATTTTCTCTAGTATTGAGTTAACATGTATTAACATGTTTGGGATTATTTATTATCTCTTAGATTCCTCCCATGTCTGTTGGAATATAGTTACTTATGATGGATGATGAATATACTTGGTTAATTTTTTGTTTTATTTTGAATTTCCCTATTATGTGATGATTGTAGTGTTCTCATGTGTGGTTTCTTTCTTGGAATGTGATGAGTTGTATCCAAATGGTTTATAAAAATTTAATGTTAAAGTGTTTTATACTCCCTTGTGTAGTTTTAAAATGAATGAATCAAATATCCCTTGAAAATTTCAATGTATCAATAATTGAAAACAATGTTTTTTTGGAATAAAAAAAGGGAAATAGCCAGGGACTTATTTTAAAATGAAAAATGAATGAAAAATACTTCATTTTATACTTTATTTCAATAACAAAGTTGATGTTTATTTTTTAAAAGGATTTTCATTGGGGATAGATTTGTTTGGAAAAGCCTAATTATTATTAATACAAATGCCTATAGGTTACTCCTTTTTATCATGAGTTGTAGGTATCAGTTGGGTCATCATCATCATGGGTGATAGTTGATATTAGTATTGGAGAGTGACCCATGGGTTCATACGGATATGTTGGCTTTTTAGGTTTTTTTTTTAAATGGGCCTTTATTAAGAGAAATTGTTCCCTAGTCTCTCTGTTAAACCCGACAATATATTACTACCCATGGGGATCAATAACACCCATCGAACCATGCTGTCGATTAGCTTGGGTGACCGGTTAGAGGTTGACCTAGATGGTTCATGAAAATTATGGTCATAACAATAAGAAATAGTTATATTTCATCAGAATTAGAATGTAACCACTCATAATCTAATCAATGAATAATATTGTGATCACCACATTAACAAGTCATACTCACACTTCAAAATGTGAACATGTTTATTCACAATATTCGATATTCTTTTCATAGTCATATTATGGTATATATATAAAATTAACAATTAAATTAGAGGGAGTTAATGTAACTAGATATTATATAAATGAAATCATGCATATGTGTTTCATAATATTATAATAACACTCATTAACTCATTATATCCTAAACTATATAAAATAAACAATAATCATACAACTTTTATCATCATAAATTCATAAGATGTTTATATATTGAAAACGGTTCATATAATTTGATCATATCCCCATTAAATAATATGAACCAACAATATATATTGACATAGATGGAAAATATATTTAATAGTTAATTTTATCAATTGTTAAAATTAGGGAAAATAATATTTTCATTTGGTACCATTAAATCTATAAATCTCTTGAATATTTTGAAGAGTTTTTCAACTGAAAATTACCCTAGAAACACATAATGGAATATTAAACTAAATAAATATTAGTTTTTTTTGGAAGAACATGTCATTGTAGTAAATATTTGAAAATAGTCTCAATTAAGACTTTTGGTTAAATGCATAAAGTACCTCATTTAATAAAGACCAACGAAATTTACATTATAAAAGTCAAAATAAATTAAAATATTATTAAAATATTAATTTATACAATATTTCGTAAATAAATACCATTTAAACCATATAATGAACATGTAAATGGATGAAAAATTCCATTATCCAAAGAATCAAAGAGTGAAAAATGTTTATTTTTCATAAAAACAATTTCTTGATTGTTTTATGTACCAAGTTATGTGAATAAAAGGACAAAATGAAAAACCAATAAATAAAATCTGGATTAAAAATATATGTGGTTTATAGTATAATCATCATACAATTTCCCCCAATAAATAATTAACATTGCTAATCATAAAAATAAATGAGATTGTACCATAAATCCCTTACCTCAAGTCTCCTTTTTATTCGCCTGTTTTAAAATATCCTATATAATTAATGTAGAATTATTATAAATCTATAATTTATTTATATTCCAATATATATATATATATATATTATATCATTCGATTAAAAATTCTAATTAACCAATTAATAAATATTCATCATTAAAATCATTAATCGAGTAAAAATTGATCCATCTTCCATGCATGATTCAATTCGATAGTTCATGTTATTTCACATTTTCACGGTTTAGTAATATCGTTATTATAATAATTTCTATAAATATAATATTTATTAGTTTTATAAACATTTAAAACTAGTCATAATAATTGGTTGTGAAAAATTAATTACATTAAATTGTGGAGAAGGTAGTCCGTACATACACTTGAGTGATGCTTCAAATTTTCTGCAGATAGATGATAATAATGGTAAAAAATATTTCACTGTTATATTTTAATCCTTATATCATTAATATAATAAATATTCATTAAATCTATCCACACTTTTAGATATTTATAGCGGATGTGAAAAACTTATCACATCACTACAGGAAGGCGGTAGTGCTCATGTACGTAAGAGCGACTATAACAATTTATAATCGATGAGAAGTTATAATGATTTATAAAATAAAATAATAAAAGATACATAATTATTTAAATAATATAAAAAATCAAACAAATAATAATACCCATCCCTGAATGGTGGAAATAAAAAATGAAATACCTCGTATCGTGGATATGGTAGACCTTATGTATGCAAAAGTGATGATTTCATTTTCCATTGGATGTGAAAAGATATGAATAATGGTTTCACCATTACCATAATAAAATTTTATTGTATTTTGGATTTAATATTCATTATTTTAGGATGTAAATAATATATTTATATTAAGTATAATAATAAACATTCTTTAAAATAACTGGGTATGATGATTTATTGTTCATTGAGAGAGATCATTTACCTTATACCTTAATCAATGATAGGATAATATTGCGGTTTGAAAAGAAGCTAAAAAATTAATCAAAGTAAGGTAAAATGGTTTTTGGTTTTGTATTTTTGGAGGTATAGGGTTCAAAATTTTAAAATTAGGGGGAGAAGAGGATCCATTTTATGGGATTATATAGGGATATTAATGGAACCACTTTAATCATTTAAGTAATATAATTTCATTCTCATGTCATAGTTTAACAAATTAGTCAAGAAATAAATTTTACACCTGTATGTGGTCTAAATACATTCTTATAATAAGATTTATAAAATTGTATGTCCCATTTTTATCCTTATATCATTGTTTAATGCCAAGAATACAGCTTTGATCCACGACCACAATCATCTTTTTTAAAATTTTCGACTATTAAATGAAACATTGGATGAATTTTAAAATTACAAATTAAATATAATATATAAAAATATAATTGAATTCATTCATTAATTGTTATAAATTAAATTAATTATGACAAAAATTCTCTTTGAGCGTAAAAATTGTTTTTTTAAATTACTTGTAATTACATTTATTTTATTTTTAAAAAATATATAACTAATTAAATAACATTATATTTGTATAAAAGATATTTTTTTAATTTTTTTATTCCAATTCCTAATCTATAATCAAATGTCTTGGTGGGAATATTGTATTTTGGTCCTTTTAATATTGGGTTATTTGTGAAGTAAGATTCTAAGGAAATCAAATTTATTTTATGATAAATTTGGAATAAATTCTAGTGGTGTAAAAATCTGAAAAAAATATATGAATTATAAAATAAATAATATTTACTAAAAAAATTAGGATGCTTTTTCCTTATCATATCAATAATCTCCAATGTAACATCATCATATATATGGTTTCTTAACGAAACATTGAACAAGTGAGTGGTTTTTTTCACATCACATTCTGTATATGATGTAAAATCTCCACCATTTGCACCCAAAAAGTGATATTATGCTTCAATGGGATGAACTACTAGTTTAGTGCATGTGAAGGGTATACTATTTCTTTTCTTCTGATCGATTCATAAAGCACAATGTGAACTTGGTAGATATTTATTTTGATCATATAATCTATAAAGAAGTTCTAAAATCAAAAAAATAATCCCAAAATAGATGATATATCCATGGATCAACCAACTATTATTTCAAAAATAGAACAACCATATTCAACGACTGTATCCATATAAACACATAACCACTATCATTGAAAAATATATCTCACAGTTTATTATAAGTATGACATTTCTATCAACTATGAATTTTCATGAAGTTACGCTGAATGTATCTAACATTCGATAATATTTCCTCAAATAGATTAAGTTCCAATACATTTCACTCTCTAATATCATCCCAATATAATAATATTATACCCTTATTTTCATAAAATTATTTATAGTAATCCATCTAATTAGTTAATAAAAATTAAATAATTTAATTAAACTCAACCAAAAGATGTTGATAATCCTAACCAACGTTTAAATTGATAAAAAATAATCTCAAAATATATTTTATGGTTTGAATGGTACAATTAGACTATCCGTCAATATGAGGATGATATGCGGTTCTAATTTAAAACATCACATTAAAATCTTATGTATGACTTTTCCAAAAGTTTGAGGTAATCCATTGTTCCCGATTAGATTCAATTGATATTGGCAATTCCTGAATCCTTTTTTATTTTATAATGAAATTTCAAGAAAAATATTCATGAACTAAATATTCTCATATAACAATGACATGAGAATACAATATAAATCAATCTATTATAACCAAAATAGTATTATGGACTTTAGTTGTTTTTTGGATTATTATGATGAAATATAGTGTAATGTTTTCCCATTTCAATTATACGATGTGTAATGGTAGTAACATCACCTTATAATTTTTTCTAACATTTTTGACCTTCTAATATATGATTCATCAAGATACATAATCTTCAATATCTTATTCCTTGTTATTCCACTATAAATATTCTTTTAGATATCTATGAGTCCACTTACATCTATGATGGATATAGAATGATGATATATGAGTTTCCTCTAACAACACCATCAAATGTGGTATTAGTGGGAGACATACTAGGTTCTAGATCCATATTATTACATGAGTTTCATGGTTGACCTCATGAAATTTACCACCATCTATTTCAGTTCCATATCCTCCTTCAACACAATATTAATCCTAAAATTGAATGATTGATTGAAATAAATATATTAAATACCTTATTTTCACATATACTCATTATATTGAGATCTATATTATAATCATCCATAAATATTGGATCCCTTATCATTATTATAATGGAAAAATTTACACGTACAATTGGACTCTAATTGTTATCCACTATGTTAACATTCAATATGTGGTAGTGTATTAGGTCATCAGAATCATTAGTAAATAATAAAAATATCCCTTTTTAAAAATTAAATTATTTTTATGTGTATATATACTTCATGATTCTATGATATTTATATTTTTCACACCATTCCCCAAAAAAATAACACCCTCATATTATCAGTGTAATAAATACTATTTCTATATCCAATTCATGATTTACATAAATTTTATAATTAGTTTTCAATTGATATGTAGCATATTATGGGACCATATAATTCTAAAAAAATCAATGTGCCTTCTATTATTCATTATTATTGATTTCAAACCATCCTGTATTATAGGGTTTTGTGAGAACAAGTGAATTAAGCAACCATCTTTTCTACTTTTTTGATATATCATCATATATGTATATTCAAAGGATTTATATTCCCTTCCAAGTTCACATGGTTAGTAGATTACATATCTATGATAATTACCCCCAAAATCAGCGACAATTTCTATGCCATCTAAGAAATATATGGACATCAATTTCTATAGCCGGTCTTGGATATTTCTCAAAAACATCTATAGTTTAATAGTCTTCCAATATACCCTCACATGATATTATAGAACATAATATTCAAAATTCATATAGAGAATGTTCACACATGAAAAATTTAACATTCATATTATCCATATTGAGGGTCTTTAAGAAAATATTTTAATGAGCTTCATGGTCTTACATTGACCATTTATATATAATAATATCATCTAAAAATACTATTACAAAATCATCAAGGTAATGTCTAAAAACTAAATTCATTACATCCATATTGATAGGGAGGTAATTGGAATTTCATAATGACAATATTATAAATTCAAAATTAAAAAACATGTACATAAAAGAATTTATGATAAATCATCATTCATGGCCATTAATTAATGACATCTTTTTTGAAGGTCAATCATTGAAAAGTATTAAATTACTTGTAATTTATCAAACATGTAATAAAAATAGTGTAAAAGATACATTATTTTCATAACAATCTTTTAAAATTCTTTAAAAACATATGAAAAGATTCATTGAACCATATTTTTTATCAAAATAATAATATGTCCAACCCATGGTGAAGAACATGAGAATATGATTCCCTTTTATAAAATATCATATTGTTTATTCATAAATTGATTTAATCCCATTGTTTAAATTGTATATTGATTCTTTATATAGTTGTCTCACTATGTATGAATTATATTAAAATTTCACCTTAATGATTTAGGGGAATACTAGTAAATTATTCAGATAATAAATCATCATTTTCAAAAAAAAAATAAGAATGTAATTAATTTTATGTTTCTCTGTGACCATTTAAGCTAATTATCGGTCATGACTATGTAGTAAGACATATAAAATTTAAGTAATTCCCATTATAAGTGTATATTCATCAAAACACTAAAAAATCATTGTTTTATTTGATATATTAAATATGACATCAATTGATTTGAGAACTTTATATAGGAATAAAATATATTCCCAAAATAAAATGAAATTCCACAATATGGATAATAAAATTATTTCCTAGAAACACATTCCCAGAAACATCTATCAAATAATTTCTATAAATTTATATGTGTTCATCATTCAATTTAGTGTTTTTACTGCCAACACAAAATCTAATTTTTGAGGTTTCTATGTGATACCATTAGAATATCCATTAGATGTAAAAGTTTGGTTATACTGGAAATGAAATTAGATATTTTTATCTCTATAGTGGATAGTAAGTGTATGTTTCACCATATCATTCAATTAACCCATTTCAGTAGATATAAAAAAGGGACTCTTATTTGGGGGTAATTAAGTCCTAACATCTTTTTTACCACATTGATTTTAGAATTTATTCAATTAACTGAAATTAAATATACATCTTAAAAATTAAACATCATTGATTTGATCCTTTTTATCCTCTGTTGGATTTTTACCTTTTCATCATTTATCGATAGTCACTAGTTCGATATCCTTCCTTTCCACATGTGAAGAATTTTACAGTTCCATTCATACACTTTTCCGGGTTCAATCTATCATATGTTTGTCACTTATGTTGTTGGATGTTCTCTCCCACATAGGATTCACCCATTATATTTCTAGTAAGTTCCATTTTTCATATCTTCATACATAAGATAATTTAATAATTAGTATTATAACTCCATATTTCTATAGTTAATTCGCATTAATGGATTTCGTCAGTGTAATCCTTTCCTCTTATGAAAAACAAATTTTGAATGCATTGATTATGGATTCTAAAAAATCCATTCAATTCTCTCATAGGGATGGTGATAAATCCATAATTATACCCTAAATAACTTGTAATTTTTTCTTTATGTGTACCAATGGATTCATCATCCTTCTATATTAGGTGTGGAAATTATCATTAATTTTTAAGGAAGATTACATGGAAGTAATTTATTTAGAGATACCTCCATGAAATCCTCCCATTACAGCATATTTATTTCATTATTGTACCATGTGTTCTTGGTAGGATTCAATCGTTTACTAACCTTTCATTCAAAATGATAGTCCTCTAAGAAAACTTTTTTAGGGTTCAAGGAATAAATAATAAAAATATACTTTTTATTTCTTTTTTCCTTTACTCGAAAACAATTGGATTAGAAGACCAAAATAATATAGTGGGACATTGACACAAAAATGTCTCCATGGATTTTTTATCTCCCCCCACTGAATTCAGAATATCAAAAAAATTATATTTTTTCTCTTAGATTCATAGATTTTAGTGAGCATAACTATATGACATTTAATCCCATATCCATAGGAATCTTATTTATCATGATTATGATCATTTTTTTATCAAATTCAGTATTAGCAAGATTCATTTTGGTTCTATACATCGAAAATAACAAAAAACAGTCCACATAACTGTTGAGAAATGATAAAAAAATGTATGAAGTCATAAGAAAATATTTAGTGATATACACAAATTAGTAAATCATTTTTATCTACCACGGATACATTAGGTTCATCCAATATTATAATGTATTCAATATTTATTTTTCTAAGGTGTTATCTTTATATTAATCATAACTTAATATCTAAAAATAAATAAACATAGAATTGGTACCAACTGAGGTGATCTGAGCATAATATATATATATATATATATATATTTCATTATTTTAGAATTAAATATAATAATAATATAAATAATAAAATCTTCAAAAATAGAATATTTCTATCATTGGTCACTCGATTAATAATAAATTTATTTTTAATTGATATTCAATATCACTCATAATGTTCTTCATATTAGAATCCTTATAGAAATATCATCCTTATAACCATATATCATATCCTAGGGAAGGAAATCATATAAAAGGGTGAAATTATAATCACCTAATGGGTTAACATGGGAGACATCAATCATTATAGAGAATAAGATAATAAAATGATATGATAACATATTTAAGGGAATGTTCTCAATTAAAAAGATTCATGAAAAGAATCATATATAAATAGTTTCAAAATCTGTTCCTTTCAATAATCATGATAAATAATGGTTTCGGGGTATTTATAATCATTTGAGAGTCATAATATAGGTGCATGTATGTATAGGAATAAGAAATAATAATATTGTGCAGATGGCTATTCAAAATAATGTACACAAAAATTATTTTTATAATTTCTAAAATTCATCATAATCACTTTTTAATATGTTAACATATCTATTCACAATCATGTAAATACATAATTTTATGTAAAACTATTGAATAAATCATAATCAATCATAAAAATAATGCAATATATATTTAAAATAAAGTATATGAAAATAATAATTACCTAGTGACTTATCAATAATCACATTACTCAATGAATTGGTGTGATATAATGTACCCATACATCATATAAATAAATATGTACATATATTTATCCCAATATCGAAAAAATAATAATCAATTAATCATAGCATAATCAATAAAAAATAAATTTGTTTTATAAAAAATTATTCAAAACATAATCAATACCATTTTAGAGGAAATATATGTAAGGTATCATTAAATCATATCTCCAGTGAAGCATAAGAAACATCAAAGGATATTTACGTAGTTTCAAATTCTTTTATAAGTGAATTTTAATATATATTTTTAAATAAGGGAAATACTATTTTCCATAATCATATTAAAAACAAAAAAACATCATATTATTATATTAATTGAAACTATACATAGAATTATATAGTGAAATATTCAATGAATAAAATGTATTGATGGTGTGAAAATCTAATCATTTGGTAAATTCATAAACATATATTTCATTAACAAATTTAGAAAAATATCCAAAATTATAACATTTGGAAGAAGAAAATAATATTATATTTAAAACCTTGAAAATAAAGTAAAATATAGTTGGGATTGAGTTTTTAATTTTATTTGATCATTAAGAAAAAAATTCATGAATGAATTTCAAAGGACATGGACATGGATGAAAATTTTGTCAACTAAATATTAAATAAAATCAAATTTTCTAAAAAAACCAGTTTCTCAATTATTTTATGTACCAAATAGATTACAATGAAATTTAAACTAAAAAACATAAATATACATATTAAAAATATATTTTGTATTTATAGGATAATAATAATTTAATTTACTTAAATTAAAATTTACCTTATACATCCGTTAAATAAAAGGAGATTTTATTATAATTCTAATACCGAAGGGCCCCCATTATTTTTATTTAATAAAAACACAATTATAATAAATTTTGATTTTTTATTAATCAGTAATATGACTATATTAATATAAATTCATTTTAAAATATAAAATTTCTTTATTAAATTTAATTATTCAATTATTAATAAATATACATTAAAATCAATATTTTGGTAAGAAATTATCATTTTTTCCTAATGTTTAATTTTTTATTTCATTTTCCCACCAATTTTTAGGGATAAATCATTTCAATAATCTAAAACATTCCAAAAAACTAAATATATATCAATTTTATAAAATTTAATATCCATTCAATGAATAATGTTTTAAAAAATGAATTGTATCACATAATAGAGACGATAGTCTATACACCCATAGAAGTGATGATTCCAGTTATCGATTAATGAAATAAAAGGAATGTTATAGTAATTCATCATTATATAGTAATTATAAATCATAAATGTTATATATTTTTATTAAATATATCTTTATTAAAATCTATGAGAGGAATAAATTAAAAATTATTAAAAAAAATTATAGTGGCGGCCTTCCACATGTAGGCACAAATGACATTATTATATTAATATTAATTATATTGTAAGAAGGTATAAGAGATATTATAATTAAAAAAGATTAATTAATTAATAAATATAATATATAGACACTAAATAAATCAAAATTATAATCTATTAATGGTTTTTATGTAAAATGATATAGATCACTTCATGGATATAATAGTATATATTTATGAAATAGATATAATTTCAATTCCAATTTGATAAGAAATGTGATGAAAAATGTATCTACCATGATTATAATTAAATATCATTTTTTATTACAAAGGTGTAATTATGTTCGTATTTATAGAATATGCTTATAGGTAGTATTGGAAGAAAAAATCGTTGTACGAGTCGGGTAAGTTAATTACCACTTCTTTGAGAGACCACTATTGGCTTAGACCAAAATTCATATTAAGACATTAATATTGTTATATTAGATTCCCTTAAATTAAGGGATGGAATATATCATGGTTTTTATATAGATAATTGGTGATATATGGTGCTGAATTTTTGTTAATAAGGGATGAGAATAGTTTCCCTTTAATATGTTAGAGGGGACATACATGGAATTACCAAAATGATTTAAAAAGTCAATTTTGTATAAAAGTGCGATATAATGTATAGATATTCCATTATAATATATGATTAATTTAAATCATTTCAATGAATAAAATGTACTGAAATTAAAGGGGAATATTTACAGTTATCTCTTTGTGTAAACCATGACAAAATCATTGTAACCATAACTGGGGTATAAATTTTTTTTATATTTACTATTCTGTATTAACCATAAATAAAGGCGACCTCATTAAAATTTACGAATGGTGATTAAAAATATGGAATAAATTTTATCAAATTCAATTAATTTAACCTATAGAAATCAAATTAAAAATAAATCAAAAAATGTAATTAATCACAATTTATTAAAAAAATATTATTTAAGCATAAAAATGTATTTATTTTTACTCCTATAGTAGTAAAAAACAATAAAATGAATAAAAATTAATTTATATAATATTTTTTCTATAAATTAAATTAAATAATAAGTCAATAAATGTTAATATTTTTTATTAAGTTAAAAAGTAGGACACATATAGAAAGAAGTTTTTTTGAAAATCTTTTTTACCATTAAATGCTTTAAATTTAATTCATAATTAATTGATAACTAATAACAAAAATTTTTACATGTGTAAAAAATAAATATTCCAAATTTTCTTTTCTGTATTCAAACCTACAAATGAAAAGGCTATTAATTAACAATAAAATATGGTTCTTTTAAACATGGTGTGGTGTATTACATAAACTATTATTGAAATATAATTTATTTAAGGATAAATAATTCATAATCTCTTAAATTTTTATAATTCCTTAGATAACATTGATATGAAATCATGTTGGATGCCTAATGTTTTATCTGAGATTCCAATATTGTGTTAATATATAACATATATAAAAGTCTGATTTTCTTATTATAAATTTTACTAGCTTATTAAAAAATATTGTGAATTAACAAAAATGACCCCAAAGTCACCATATTTTAAATGAATACATTAAAATATATTTGTTTATTTTAGTGAACACATATACTATAACATTCCAGAACCTAAACAAGCATAACTAGTGCTAAATTCCTAAATAATTCATTTTAGGCAATGATACTGAAGAAGTTCAATCAATTTCCACCAATACAAAAATATAACATAAATATTATTGGTACACTAAAAAACCCACGAATATTTTAGGATATTATTTTTATAGAATTAAGACCATTTCATATCATCTAATAATCAAAAATAAAAGGTTCATAAGGATAAACATTTTCTATCATTATACTCAACTTTTATTTTTTTTAACATAAGGTCATCGACATCATCCATATAAAATTCATTATAGAAATAATTCATCAAACTTCATTCATTATAACATGGAGAATATAATATAATTATAAGTGTGAGTTCAAATGATCAGTAAGGGTACACATAATAATTGAAAATAGAATTTCATCAATGATCGAATGATATGAATAAGAGTATGTTGAGAAAATTATTATTCATGAGTTTATAATAGAATAAATAATACACATAAATACTGGGATCATAATATATAAAAAAATAAAAAAGAAAAGAGTCATCAGAATGAATAACAACAATCCATATGATATCTATATTTATCATTAAAAATATGACAAACAGATTGATTGAAATTCAAACACTTTTCAGTAACTTGGATAATCATAATCAAAAAACCCTTTAAAAACACGTTTAACTAGATGAACCATATGGATAACATCCAATATAATCATTACCCATTGAATTTGAGTTTTATTATGGCACACCCATCATATAAACTATTACTGGATCACCCGATTATATATATGGAACCACATTGTTTATGTTTTAAAAGGATCATCAAATAATATTTGGGCTACTACATCATATCTATTGTAATGGATTGACCTCGAACTATTTAAGACACCCCATCTTATATTATGTCAAAAAACCACATTAAGAATAAATGTTATGTAAACAATAATTATTTGTTTTATAAACTAGTTAAACCATCAAAATGAAATTAGTGTATCTAAATATATTTGATACATCAATAACCCATGGAGAAGAAAATAGTTCCATAAAAATATATTTGAAATCTAATTAACCTATGTAATGAAACAAGTTTCATAAATGTCTCTATGAAACATGATAAACATGTTTAATAAATGGGTCTTGTAATAATTGATTTGAAATAATCTTAATCCATTTTGAGTAATAATGATTATGGTATCATTAAAAATATATACATTGAAGCATAAGTAAAAAAAATTAGTAAAAATTAGTTAATTTAAATAAAATTTCACTATAGATAAAATCATATTAAGAGAAAAATATCTTTTCCATTTTGGAAAACACGGTTTAAAGTAAAATAGAGTGAAAAAAGTTTCTATATAATTATTGATGAAACGTATAAAATTATATTTAAAATTATTCAAATCAATTACATTGGTAAATAACGTTATTTTTAAAAAATGTAAACATTTTTGAAATAATTTTATAATATAATATTTTGAATGAAAAAAGTGTTTTCGATAGAAATTATTATTATTAATAAAAAATTAAATTGAACTGTTGAGTAAATAATATGTGATAAATTATGGGTATATTGTTATTTACATGACATTACTAGAGTAAAAGAAATTTCTTGACTCTCCTAAGAGTTATATTATTTGATTTCATCATTGGATGTAATATCATAAACAATCGTGATAATAGAAGAGATTGTATCATAAAAATTCTACAACTTAAGTAACTTTGATTCAAAATCCCCACGATATAATAAAATTAGATGAAACATAAAAATTATTAAAATAGGGATATTCATATGATAAAATTTAAAATCGGCAGTATATACATTGCACAAATGAATATAATTGAATAAAATAGAATATATCATAGAGAAGTGAAATTGAGTAAAAAATTCCTTCATGCTTTTGTAAAATATAAATCATAAACCCCATGAATGATTGATCATAAAATTGATAAGTAAATACCGATAAATTTAATGATAATATTGAAAAAATAAAATAAATTTGTTTATATACAGCAAAAATATATTCATGAATTTGGCATATATCTCAAAATATTAAATGTGAGATGAGAAAAGTCATTACATAGAATCTGTGTTGTAACGTGTGCCTTAATCTATAGGAATTGTAACAACCTCGACAATTGTATCCCAACACTGTTGTGTTAGTTCTTTACATTTTCATAGATACAATACTAAAATTCCAAAGGATTTATTAGTTTTAAACTATTGGAATCCATATTACAAACATGAACCATACATTACAATTCATAACAAAAAATAGATAAAATACATTGGGAATTCTATTATTCTATTAGGATAACCCTACATATCATTCATAATAAACATCTTGGAATCCAAGAATTTTTTTTAGTTTATATGCTCAGTAAGGGTTACTGTATAGTAGAATATTTTATGAATAAATAATCATAAACCATAAGGAAGGGTGTAGAAATAAAACAAAACTGCTTTAAAAATAATCTTGAGAAAAATATGTAATAAATACATAATATAATTTAAAATGAACGCGTGATATAGAAATTATAACCATGTATATTCTACTTGTGGTTTAATGAAATGGAATATCATTATCTATTTTCATAATGAGGGAATACATAATGCTGGATGTCCATACTGTTAAGATATATCTTTAAGATAGTTACTTTCATGATCTATACTCACGGAAGATTATGTATGTGGGAAAAAACCTGTCTATTTTGTTTCAAGTTCTATCATCGCATAAATTTTTATCATTATATAATTAAATGTTAAGGTTTTATCTATAAATGATTTATTTCATAAGAACTACTGATGCATCAAGAGGATATAGCGGTCCTCACCAATCACATACAATGTCCAACTAATTCTTGATATGAAAATGTAAACAACATAATCATTAGTATTGATAAACTAGTATATGAAATGTGTATAATTTCACCATAATCCATGATGGGTATAAAAATAGCACATCCATAGTAAAACAGATCATAAAAAAAAATTAGATAGATTTTATCATAAGATATCTACCTCAATAAATAATAAAATTCAACAAATTTTTTTGACATAGTTGAAAACATTCTAATTAAAACATTAAAATTATCTTAGGAAAAAACCACTGTTTATTGAAATCATATATATATATAAACAGAATTTTTATAATTTAAATTTTATATATAAAAATTACATTGTTATAATTTAAAGGATTATTCAAAACATAACATCTTCATGAAATTTTTATATTCACTATTGCTGTATAAGTTAAAAATAAACATTATTTTCATATTTTTATTAAAATAGTCATAATGTACGTTTTTTAGATAAAAAATATTATTCATTTCAAATGTTTTATAAAATGTAAAACACATGTAAAAATGGATTTAAATAATTTTAGGATAATATTAAATAAAATTTAAAATACAAATTTAGGAAACATTGACTTGGATGATAAATATGTTTTAGTAAATAATTATGTATAAACAATAGTGCTTAATAATGAGAATGTGAAATTAACCCTTACGGTATGTTTGGTTCCACTATATATATCTAAATATCATGTATATAGGTTTGTATCATATTTTATACTATTAATATAATCATAATAATATCTATGATATCATATATGACTCAATTATTACATTCTATTTACTATTGAATAAAAAATCCCTATTAAAGCTACGTTTAGGGTAATAAATGCTTTTTTATCGTAGTTGATTCAAATTATTATTCTTTATACTATTAATGGATCATGGTTTAAAAACAAAAACAATGTAATAAATGATTTATATATTTTATATATTTTTTATATAATAATATATAATGTAAAGATATATGAAATGGAATACATCATTCAAAGACACGGTAGGTCATATGTATGAAGGAATGCTGTTTTTGTTTTCTTATAACCTTGAATAGAAGAAATTTAGTGAAATATATGTATATATATATTATAGTATACTTATTATGTTATATATTTAATATTTATTCATTATATTCATTTTAATAATCCACTTAAATGGTTAATGTGGAAGATGAATCTCATTGCATCATGGATAGGGTATGTCGTACGTACTCTTCTACCACTATGTCATTCTATTAATGGTAATATTTTGATAAATATGATAATATAGCAATTACGAGTAATCAATATAATTTCATAATTTGAATTTATATCCATCATATTCATTATTATAACAATACAAATTATTTATCGATGAAATATAGATTACACCACCGTGTGATGATGGTAAGTCTTACGTACGCCCACGTGGTACATTGGTTTTTCATTGGATGGATAAAATATAGAATATGGTTGTTCTATAATCATAGAAAAATTCATAATATTGGTGATTCCAGAATTATTAAGTTATAATTGAAATAACACATGAATATGAAGTGTAAGAATAAACCATATTGAATGTGTTGGTTAGGAGGTTACCTCTTCTTCACCGATCTACCTCTATATCTACTCTTAGGGTCACTGGAGTTAGACTTTGGAGGTCAGTAGAACCTCTAAAATGTTAGTAGGAAAGATGAGAAGCAAAATATTTAGGGGTCAATCAATCGTTAAGGATCATTATGATGTGAAGTATTGAGGAGGAGGTTCCCTTTTACAATTGAGGAGTGGGGAACTTTAAGGAACTATTAAAATATTAAATTAATTTAAATTGATTTCTGATTTGAAATTACTCTAATGTGAGATATTTAGAATCTAAGCTAATTTTGGGTTGAAATGCTCTGAAATATTTTATTAGACACGGTTAGGAAATAATATTAACCTTATATTTTGTCATTAACCCTTACTATAACCCTTTACCTTTAACCATGACACCTTATATTTTGACACATTAGGGTTGATATAGTTATTATAAAATACAAAAAGAACCCAAAATATATCATTGATTATATTTTAACAATATTATAATTATTTTTAGGAAATTTATATTTTTATCTATATTATTTCATTTAATGAAATATAATTTTTTAAAGTATCATTAATGTAAATTTTCATTGTATTCAATATTTGTAATTTTAAAAATAAAAAAATTGATAACATTGATCCAAATTTATAACATCACACTAATATTTCAAATGTATCTATTAAATTGTTTTATTTTCATTAATTATTTTTAATAATCTTTATTTTTTATTTTTCATATCAATCATTTGATATTTCAATTAATTAAATAATTTCTAAATCATCATTATATATGTTATTAATTTAATTATTTTTTATCTAAAAATAAAAAATATGTTATTTTGATGACGATTAAATTATTAGAATTCATATGACAATTATATCCTTATTTTTATTCTTTATAAAACTATTTTAATAATGATTTACTAATTAAAATTTTGAGTATACCATCGTTCACTTTTCTTTTAATAAAACATAATAAATTTTATATCCTCAACAATGTGTCTTGAATTGTTTATAAATTCAGCCTATGTTTTTTTCAAAATAAACATATCCAATGAAATTAGGACTACTTATATGTGTTTTTTATAAACCATATAATATAATGTGTACCCTTAATTACCCAATTTACCAAAAACTATGGTAACCAAAATACTAAATTTATTATTCAAAAAAAATTAATTTGAAAATAATAATCACTAAATACTATACTGAATACAACCATGTATATCAGTTTATTGAAATTAAATTCATAGAGGAGAAAAAATATGTTTAACAATAATCCCACTAACGTGGCAAGAATTCGTGTAAAAAGAATGTTAAAAGGATCAAAAATTTATTCTATCTATTTTTTTTTAAATTGGATTCCAATGAAAAAAATTTGATTAATATGTGTATAAATTTATATTATTTTCTCATTGAAATCAATTTAAAAATTAATAAATATTTATGCAAACAATGCATTTTCTAAATACAATGCACTACTTTTCACTATTCATCAAAATATAATATTTATTAGAAAAATGATAAAATGATACCTTTAGTTAATGTTGAAATTAAGAATTCAATATTTATGTCTACATTATAAAATTAAATTTCTAAGAGTGTGCAAAATTTATTTTTTTATAGTTCAAAAAAGGACATAAAGTTAGTTTATTTTATTAAAATAGTATTTAAAACCATATAAATATTTTACCATAACTTCTACATTTCATTATAATTTTAATATTTCTGTTGAAATATTATAAATAACATTTAAAAAATATTTATTACTATTAATATTACATTTTTTAATGGTTTTGTTATAATTATCTCATATAAATAATAAAAATATAAAAGTTTTATTTTATAGAAACTCAATGCTGTGTGTAATGAAAGACAAGTTTGTGTTTTGTGCATCACATAATATTAAATTAAATTAAAAAGATAATGTACCATGAAAAATTTGTTGTGTTACAATCTACCATCCATTGAGAAAACATGTCTTTGAAATTTGAAATTTCACATTGAAAACGAAATTATGATTCAAGAAAATAACATTGGGGAAACCCCACATTGGAAATAACGTTAATAAAATATACTATTAATAGGAGGGTATGGGAAATGAGATGGTCACAAACAAATTATCCTTAAGAATAGTATAATATTCGAGGTAATTGAATACTATGATATCCAAGAGAAATTTAACCACAATGTTTTTATAGATAATGATAGAGAAAATGTTCAGGAGAAAGTTATTAATCAAAAATATAAAAATCTACAATGATCTAAGGGACTATTTGATTCTTCGGAAAATAAGGCACTAGGATAAAATTTTTTACTCCTAGATGATTTCCCTATAGTTGAAAATTCAATTACTTCTCAGATAAGAAATTTCCTGATTTCTCTCTATGTCATAACAATAATCTAATACTTTGTTTATTCTTATATATATTTTCACTTCATCCCTTCCACCTAGAAATAAGTGTTAAAAATTATTTTTTCACTTATGATGTGATTTGATGAATTATTAGATCCATAAGTCATTCCTTTATATTTTAAATTCTCACTAAATCCCAAATGGTTAGCATAGGTAACCAAATACGATAATCATAAGTTAAACTATAAAAATCATATTTAATGGTGAAATTAATCTATTCTAACCATAAGAATCAACCATAATAATTAACTTTAAATTAACAATACAAAAAGGTCTCTATGTTTCTGAAATCTATAGAAACATTAGATTTCTAAAAAAAATACAATGTAGATATTATTAACACGTTTGATATATTTTATGACATTAAAACCCTTAATGAAAACATTCATGCCTACAAATTATTAAAGAATATATACTATAACACAATACTTATATTTCTCCTTATTATTAAATTCAAAATATAATATCCTAATTCATGAATCCAAAAACAAAAATACATCAATTATTCCACTTCAACTATAGTAACAACATAATCTTGACCCTAAACTCTATGATTTTTATGATATCTATATACTTGATGCATTGGATATTTATTTTCATAATTCCACATTTCACTATAGTTGAAACACTGAATAGTAGTCTTTTCAATCTTCACATTGCATTATTTTTTCAGGTTACTATCCTTTATGCACTTATAATGAACAACCAATCATTTCAAGCACTTCCCAGGGTGATTCATTCCATAATTATCAGATTTGAGAAAATACTTCTTTCCCGTCTTCCAATTACATGGATAATAATACACCATCATCTTCATATATTATTTACCTTAATTTAATATGACTTAGAGAATTAGTTCTCTATATTAACAGAACATGATACTATATCATCATATGATTAGAATGCTTGGGATACAAATTCCTTTTTAAGAAATTAATTTAACTCATTAATTAATTTATCAATATTACTCCATGGGTTTTGTATGTATTATGTATCATGCCTTGATAACATTATATAGTTTTCCTCACACTTCAATACATTATTATAATTTTTTTTCCTGGACTCATAAATTTACACTCCATATAATCTCAATGTTCGTGAAAAAATATTTTTCCATGAAAATATCATTCATATCCTTCCATTCCATGTTTTCAATTTCATCCATCTTCTTCGTGTTTTGAATCAATGGAAACCATTGATTTTCATATCAAGAGAGATGATAAAATAACATGACATCCTTCTCGCCTTTTTTGCATCCTAAAGAAGGAAATAACATATCATTGTAACTTTTTCATTGCTCAACAACAAAATAGTTTTTTGGTCCCACTGAATAATGGATGTGGTTTTCTCATGATTCTATCAAAAATTGTTGCTCAACATTGTAGATCAAGATGCTCTATATGATTAAGGTTATTATTCATAACCTCATCCAGATGTCCCAATATAGTTATAAGTTTTATAGAACCACTTGTATCTCCAACTCCATCATCACTATCTTTCGTAGAAAGGAAATCCCTACATGGATTACGTGCATTGATATGGTTTAAATTACTTACATTAGACATCATTTATAAATAATGGAAAACACTAAATTATGTTAATAATCATATTACGTACTTTAAAACAAGTAAAATAATTAAAATAAATTGATAAATTTATGCATATATAATTTCATAATCACCATAATTGTCTCTTTGGGGACATATTTACTTTTAAATCCTTCATAATTAATTGTAATGAAAATGCAAACTATCCTATGAATATCCCATGGGAGTGTCAAACCAGGTGCACCGAAAGTCCTGTCGTCTTGTTCCAGGATACCCAGAGTGAGTCCTAAGATAACTTATTGGATTTTTTTACACAAAGTAACATCTTTTATAGAACCACATCCACTTTTGTAATCTATATTTTGGTGTATTTACATGAACACACACATAACATATACCTTCAAAAAAATTAAAATGTTCTTCTATAATTATACGCAATTCTATATTATGCTTTTGATTCATAATATATGTTTTCAAAATATAATTTCCTTTTTTTTCTAAAATTCTTCTGCCACAAACATTAATGTCCCCAATTCTGTATCCAATAGTCAGTGCCATAATTTATTACATTGTCATAGATACAATACTTGAATAACAATGGATAAATATGTTTAGAAGTATAACATTACATATTATGTAAATGAAACATAAATTATAATAAAAAACTCAACATATAATATCTTTTTATAATACTATTATTATCTTATCATAACCTTATATATCAGTCATAATACAAATCATAGAATGACAGGAGAAATAAAATATAACAAAGTGGTAGGCAGACATTCTATATACTAGTAGGTGTACAACTGAATATATTATGAATAAATAATAATAATAAATAAGGAAATGTGTATAATTAAAACACATACCCTTTCAACATAATCATCTGGAAAATATTTCTAGAATAAATAATACCATATAAAATGATCACATGAGCTATAAGTCATAACAATAAATATTAATTTAGTCTAATAATCACATAGAGTATCTATATATAATATCACAATGATGGAATATATAATGTCAAAAGTCTCTACTATTAAGATATATCCTCAGGATAGATAATATCTTGATCTATATTCATTATAGGTTATGCCTATGGGTTGAAACACCTCTGATTTGGGTAATGATCTATCCTCTAGAAAAGTTTAAACTGTATAGAAACAAACATGAATGGGTTTTCAACAAATGATTTCATCTCATACGACATATCAATACATATAGAAGATATAGTGGGCCCCTCCCATTAATTACAATGTCTAATGCATTCCTCATATAAAAATAAAATTAACATAAAACATATTATAAAAAATAGAATATAAAATGATAATATACTAACCATAAACAATGAATGATATCAAAATAACACATCTATATCCAAACTAATCATAATCAATTCAATAAAATATGATATATTTTATCATAAGAGATCAAACTCAATAAAATAGGATATTTATCAAATTATGTGAAAATATGTTAAAATACTCTTATAAAATCGTTATAAATATCTTCATAAATATACCCTTATTCTTTGAAATCATTTATTTAAAAGTAATTCATTTGTAAAAGAAAACATTTTATTTCAATAGAAAGTTCTATACTTATAGTGGATTCTTCAAAACACTAGTGATTCACGACAGAGGTAAAATCCTTTCATTCATTGAATGTTAAAAAGAAATATGCATTCTGTATTTTTTTGAAAATGTCATAAAGTACCTAATTTGGAAAAATACTAAAATATTCATTTCGAATCATTTTATAAAAATTTAATAATGGGAAAAAATTACCGTAAAATATTTAGGATAATAGTAATAATATTTCTATATATACTTTTAAGAATCATGGTTGTCGATGATGAATATTTCCATGTAAATAAATATGTATAAAAAATCATAGATAATAATGAGATTGTCAAATTAACCCTTATCATAGGTTCGAATCCCTTAATACATGTCTAAAACACATGTATAGCTATTTGAAATATTTTATTAACTTGTAATAGAATCATAAAAATATATATGATATCATATATGTTTCATTTATTCATTTATATAACCCATTTCTTAACAATTTCTTGTTAATGGAACATTTCAAATAATAATCTCCTTTTTATCGTACTTTTATTAACTTTTTATTCTTGATCCTATTACATAGATCATGATTTAAAAACATTCAAAATGTAAAATCATATTTATATATAACATATATTCTCTATGTGAATAGAAATAGATTATATAGAAATATGAAATGGAATACACTATTCATGGGGACTGTATTTCATACGTACACTTAAACGTTGTTTACATTTTTATATAGTATTGATTAGAAGATGGTGAACGATATTTATGTTTGTATATATATATATATATATATATATTATAGTATCATTATAAATTCATTTAATACTCCTTTATTCATTATATATATTTTTATAATCATTTTTGAATTGTTAACGTGGAAGGGAAATAACATCATGTTGAAGAGATAGTACACTATACGTATGCATGAGTGACGATATCATTCTCTTAATGAAAAAAGTAATGAATTAGATAATATTTTAACTAAAAAAAACAAATATCATTTAAATTATATTTTTTATTATATCCATCATTATACCCATCCAGATAAATTATTTATGAAAAATAGATTCCACCATGGTGTTGAGATGATATGTCGTATGTACGCACGAATGTTACATTCACTATTCATAGGATGAATAAATGATGTAAAATAATTGTTCCATAATCATTGATTAATTTAATCATATAGGTGATAGTATATTAACTAAATTATAATGGAATTAATATATTAATAAGAAGTAGATGAAGAAAGAATTTCGAAATAGTCAGTAAATATATTACCTCTTCTTTGATGATATCCATCTAGATCTCTTCTGAGGCACACTATATTTGGTATTTTTTACCTTAAAAACCTATTAGGTTTTAATATTGAATTTTATAATGGAAATGTACTGGTGTTTTCTGAGTATGATGTCTCAATGTGATATGAAGAATTTAGGGAGGATGTGACCTTTTATAATTGAGGTAGGGAAACATTTAAAGACTCTTAAAATATTATATTAATATTAATTAATTATAAATTTAAAATAGTAAAAATTGAGTTAATTTGAATGCAATATGTAGATTGTTCTAAATCCTCTCAATAAAAGTAGATATGTTTACGTCACAATATTAACATTATCTTTTTTCATTTACCCTTAATAAAACAATTTATCTTTTACTATGACACCTTCGATTTTAACTCATCAATGCTAATATAGTTACAATAAAATAAGAACAGGATCCATAATGGATCATTGATTTTATTTTTAAAATATTCTAATTTATAAATATAATTTTATACTTTTATAAATTCTATATCATTTAATAAATTACTCATTATTTTAATGTATCCTTTATGTGAATTTTGATATTAATCAATATTTTTATTTTTACAAATAGTAGAAAAACATTATAAAATATAAAAACTACTTATAATATCTCAATAAAATATACAATATATCAATAAAATTATTTTATTTATTTAATTTTGTTAAATAAATTTTAATTTAATGTTTTGAATATCATTTATTTTATTTTTACATAAATTAAACAACTACTACATCATAATTATAAAAGCCATTAATTAAATTATTTATTTTATAAAAAAATTTATCTTATTGAATTTAATTTCTTACATTAAAAATGAATATTTATTAATTCATTTATATTCTTAATTACCCTATATTAAATATGATTTATTTGTTACAATTATGAGTATGGAAATTTTTACATTTCATTTAAAAAATATAATAAATTATATATTCATAAAAACGTGTCTTAAAAAGATTATTATTCACGCCTACTATTTTTTGGTCAAAATAAACATTTATAATTAAATTAGGACATGTGTTAGGGAAATTTTATAATGCTTATAATATTGATTTTCCCCATAATTACCTACTTTACCCTTAATTGTGGGGAACAAATAATAAAGATATTATTCCCCAAAAATGAGTTTTAGCCTATTAGAAAATAAATATCATACTAAATACAGTTGTTTATGTATATTTTTTAAAATTACGTTTACAAATGTTTAAAAAATATGTTTAACACTTCACCCATAGACGTGGTGAGAAGGAGGGTAAAAAGAACATTCAAATTTTCAATAGGTTTTTTTCCAATATTAATATAAAAAAGGATCACAATGACCATAATTGGATTAATATATTTATAATATATTTGATGTTAATTTAAAATAAATTTACTATATAAAAATTATATATGTTAAAAATGTGGTTTTTAAAAACAACGCAGTATTTTTCACTATTTAATAAAAAATGAAACTTTTCAGAAAAATAAAAAATATTTAGCCTTAGTTAATTTTGACATTCCAAATTCAAAAATGATATATATTCGACAAATATAAATTTATCTATATATATAAAATTATATATATTATTGTTCAGGAAATGATCTAAAAAGCTATTTCTTAAAAAAAATAGTATTTCTAAACATATACATATTTTACCAAAACATATACATTTCATTATAAAAACATTTTATTTATGTGAAATAATTATAATTAAAATTTAAGAATAAATAAATAATATTTATATTTCAATGAATAATTGATGTGTTATAATTATGTCAGATAAATAATTATAATACTAATTTGTTGTTCAACAGAAACTAAATGTTTTGTGTAATGAAAGTGATGTCGGTGTTGTGTGCAACATAAGCTAATGAATTTATTTAAAAAGAAAACATACTATGAAATATTTGGCAGCTATATGAATAATAAATATATGATAACTAATTACATTCATGAGAACCATTTCATGTTTGTTAATTTCTTTTATTTTACTTATTATAATGTTATACACAATTACTTAATTAATTATGTTATCGTTGTATTTTTTCTCTATATTTGGCTTCTAGGCCAAATTTGACATTTGTATGATTTCTGTGGTCAAATTGGTCATTACCTAACTATATAAATAATAATCATCAAGAAATAAAAATTGAATTTATAAATCAATTATAATTTTGAAACCCATCATGGAATATGGTTATGAAAAATAAAATAATGTTATTATTATGTGGATGGTAGGCTGAATATATACATGAGAAACATTTCCATTTTCTCAATCAATATTGAAATAAGTTATGTAATATTTAATCATTATATTATAAAGACATGGAATGTCCCTATAATTTTTTTAATATATGGGAATTTTACGAGTCCCCAAAATTTGACGGTGCATGATTCTGATGCCTGGATTCCCTGAAATGAATTTCTGAACTTCATCTCAGGTACGTTCAGTAAACATGCGATCATGTTTTTATATCTTTTGAACTGGTGCTCAGAATTGAAATCTAAGGGAACCATTTAACTCACATTGCCGGTATTCTCTTAAGAAGACTTTCACCTCGACTGTAGTTGGTCAAGGGTGAATGTTAGATTTTGGGTTTTCCCTAAAAAGAATAAAATAAAATAAAGTGCATAACATTTTATTTTATTTTGTTTGGAAACTCCCATGTGGATGTTTCACAGGTGGGTACCACCTGAATTAACCTCACATGAGAGGTTATGGTGGTGAGGACCACCCATTCCAAACCTCCCATGAGAGGTTATGGGGGTGGGGACTACAAAAGACTTAACACTCTTTAACTCCAATCTTAATGAGGGAAAAACCATCCAACTCCCTCATTAATGTGGAGAATCCTCTTGAGCTTCCTCCACATTAATTGCGCCAATGCACCAAATTAATTTTTCCATGTTGTGTGAGTGTGCCAACATTATTTCTTCTTATGTTAATTATATTTTCTCCACATTCATTTTGGGGTAGAATTGTGAAAGGATAACCCTTGTAAGATTACACTTCATTCATGAAGAATGCCTCCCTATCAATGAACGCCTTCGACTACGAAGGACCAATGAATGAGCCCGGGATCGGAGGCATGTGGTAGGTGAGATGAATTATGATACCTTCAACTTCCTACTATGTGGGATGTCTTCACTATGACGAATCTACGTTCGTACATCCTTCTCATGCCAACGTTAACAAAAAAATCCAAGGTAGGGTGTTGTTATTAAATTCTTGAATGCTCTTGTTTAATTTCCCCGTTCATGGAATGCATGGAGAATGTGGATCATCCAAAATGCATTGATCTATGATTCATATTAATTTGAATAGTTTGTCGTTCTTGACTATTGTTTTTGTTGAGCCACTTGCTACCGCTCTAACGCGGATGGTGGGGGCTGACCAATCATGGAAAGACCCCTCCATCGTTCTTCCTTATTGTTTTCTTCATGATGGAAAAAAGTGGCTTACACCATGACGGCGAACGAAGAAATAGGCTGGCTAAACCAGCCGTTGGTGAAGGCACGACGCCCCACTACAAGTGGCCTTGCCTCCCAAGCCATCGCCATAGCCGCCACTGCTGTCCGAGCCGCAGCCGTAGCTGCCATCTAGGCCAAACGGTAGCCTCCGTCTGGGCCAATCCGCAGCCATCATCCGGGTAGAACCACCACCGCCGTCCTGGCCGAGACGCCACCGCCATCTAGACTGAGCCATCGCCCGAACCACTGCTACCTTCTGGGCCGAGCCGCCGCCGCTATCTGGTCCGAGCCACCACCACCTTCTAGGCTGGACCACCACCGCCTTCTGGGCCCAACACACACTGTCATCTGGGCCGAGCCACCGCCACCGAATGGGTCGTACAAACACTTCCGTCTGGGCCGAGCCACCACCGCAGTTTGGGCAGAGCCACCACCTGAGACATCGTCGCTACCCTTCTGGCTTAACCGCCCCAGAAGATCATTCCCGGGCCGGGCCACGCCACCACGTGCCGTCACGGTACCACCGGTCGAGAAACCCCAGGACCTCTGTCATCCTGGTCGAGCAACCCCGCTCCCTCGTGGAACCTCCACGACCCATCATTGCCCTCACGGCCTGTCGGGCCACCCAGTGGGCTAGGCCTCACCACAGTTCGGTCCGGGTCTACCCGAACCGGGTAGACTTAGGACAGGTCAGTTCGGACCAGACTCGGACCAGATAAAAACCTATACATTACATGGGCCATAACTTCGGCACCTGACGTCTGGTTAACGAACTGTTAGCATGGTTGGAAATCTTAGAGAGAGATAGTTCCTTTGAGTATAACTCAATGTTGTTTTTGGTAAAGTTGAGGTATGTTCGGGTTGGATCGAGAAAGAATCCAACTGGGCCCCGGGGACTAAAAGTATAATAACTCACATACCCATCGTCCGATTGATGTGTCTTCTGTTGCGTTGAGACCACTATGACCTTTTGGATCTTTGTGATAATTTTTCGTGGGACATAGTTATAGTTGGAGAATTAACCAGTGGCTTGGTGAGAAGACTCTCCTGAGGATGAGCAAGCCTAGTGCGGAAACCCAGTATCTGGATGTGACGATAAGACTACTCATATCCCTCTAGTGTAGGTTAGCTCCTTGTAATCCTGTGTGGGTTAGATCCTAGCGATCATGTGTGGGTCAGCTCTAGCGATCATGTGTAGGCCATCTCCTAGCAATCCTGTGTGGTTGATCTCCTAGGGATCATGTGTGGGTTAGCTCCTAGTGATCCTGTGTGGGTCAGATCCTAGAGATCGTCTATGGGACACCTCCTCGCGATCCTCTATGGGTCTGCTCCAGCGATCCCTGTGTATGTCATCTCTTAGAGATCTTGTGTGGGTCAGCTCCTAGCGATCTTGTGTGGGTCAACTCCTAGAGATCCTTTGTGGGTTATCTCCTAGTGATTTTGTGCAGGTTAGTAGCAGTTCCTCATAATGGATCCGGATTATCTAATTATCTCTATTATTGTACCAAAAGATATACCTGGTGTGAGATGAGTCAATACCTCTGTGTTTCCTCATTATTGAGATAGATTACATGAAAACATAGATATATGTAAGGTGATATACCTATGTAGGGTTATCTATTAATTTCACACTTCGGGGTTTATCCTTAGTGGATTTTGAGGGACCTTGAGGGTCTCAGTGTCCCTAATAAGTCTCGTTATACTCACCCCTGTACAGGATATGTACACACCTTGTTGGGTTGGATGTAGACAATGGACAACACTGACTGAGGACTAGGGTACCAGGACAAGACGGTGCTCGGATTTGGACCATATGGTGTGTCGGTTAGCAAAGTAGAAGGATGGAAGTGGAGTGTTAGGGAGGTGATCTATACATACCCATCTGGTAGTAATCGAGGCAGATGATCTAGGAGCTACTTTTCACCTAGCTGCCTTCTTGTACTATTCATTTTCCTTGTACTTTCTAGTAGAGCTTGTATTCTGGCCCCTTTAATGTACTGTACTCACTGTGTTTACATTTCAGTTTTCTTTAGATAATAACTTTTTGTGTTCTTCGTTGTGTGTTTATAGGTTATAAAGGAAATTTATTCCTAGTTCTAGATAATTACGCATTTGGAGCTGGTCTCCATCCCCTAGCCTAAGGAAGCTAGTCTTGTGGTAGTCACAGAAGTGGCTCGTAGGGACAAGTCATGAAAAATTGGTAATAGTGGAGCAAGTTCTATAGAAGAACATAGAACTCTAATCATTTTTAACTGTAATAGTGTTATTTTTAGTGAGTGTGGTTAGCAGTTTAGGGATTCCAGTTATGGAGCGGCGGCCATTGTATCCATACAACAGGGCCTTGACATATAATTTCTGACTCAGTGCACGAAAACACAGATTGCGTGTGTGTTTTAAAATTTTTTCTTTGTGATCTTTTCAGTCAGCTCAATAGGTATAAATTATTTTCAGTGGCACACCTATAACTTATCAGGATACCTCCACTTAGATAGCTAGCTAGGATTCTGCTAGTAGTATGCACTGATAGCCCACCGAGCGACGAGGCCTCGGTGGAGGGTCCTCTCCATTAGAGGCACCAGCAGAGGCCCCAACAGTACCTTTCCCTGTTGGGCCACCGTTGCCACCAGCGCCAGCAGTCGACCGTGCACACCACATGAGTCTGTTGCCTGAGTTCCATCGCTAGAGGCCACCCATGTTCTGGCGAGAGAAGGACCCACAGGCATTTGAGGATTAGTTGGAGGCTTTAGTGAGAGTCTTACGACTGGTAGAGACACCAGTCGATCTCATGGTGATCCTTGCCTCCATCCTTCAATAGTCAGTAATAAGTATATGGTGGAGCTTTATAATCTAGGTTCATGATGAGGTGATGCTTTTCTGGGAAGACATTGATACCATGTTTTAGTCATAGTTTGTCCCAACGAATCTTCATGTAGTGCGCATACATGAGCTTCTTCATCTGCCATAGGGAATCATGACTATAGCTCTATACTCAGTGAGGTTCACTAACCACTCACACTACTCCATAGATATGGTGTGGGATCCATTCTTAGGGGCCTGATCCTTCGAGTACTGGCTCATGCGGGAGATCAAGGCTTAGATGATCTCACTCAGCATCCCTACGCAGGTGGGGATGTTAGAGAGAGCCATTCTAATGGAGTGTTTCCTTGCAGAGCAGTCTCCAGCAGTGAGATACACCACTCGTCATCAAGTAGCAGAGTCTTCTGCAGCTGGCAGTATACAGATGTCGCAGAGGACCAAGAGGACCAGACCTAAAGGTGGACCACTGCCTGACTTAGGATCAGTTGTGCGGGGCACCCTAGATAGAGCTAGTCATACCAAGAGCAATCAGTTTTACGCATGCAGCAGGTAGGGTCACATGGCTCATGACCGTCCGACCCTCCTGTAAGGATGATCAGCAGATAGTTGATGGACCGCCCTAGTCGATACAGAGGTTCGACTGAGGAGGTTTTTATGGAGCAGGAAGATATGTCATAGGAGTTGGTCGTGCAACTTGCGGTGGGCGACGATTCAAAATGTTACCGCCACCACCACCATGAGGTCCACCCCGACTACAGGGAGTGGGTGGATAGGGGATATCTTAGCTCCAGGTAGCTGGGTCATATGATCATGGTGCTCTGGAGATGATACGAGGTACGATTTCTGTTACTCCACCTTAGATAAAGTTCATATAAGAAGAGGTGGAATTCATTATTTTATTGACACTGCCCTTGTTCGAATATGAGAGATTCTGTTGGAACCATTAGATCGATCCTTACATCTTGAGACTCTTGTGGGAGTGGATTCGATGATTATGCACTGTTTCTGGCAGTGTTAGCTTACTCTTGGAGGAGAGAGTTTCAGTTGGGATCTCCTATTAGCAGCGTTGAGGCCTTACGACATCAACTTGGGTATGGAATTCTTATCTAAATTATATGATTATATTGAATCTATTAGGCGCAATGTGAGTTGTGTCCACACGAATGTGACAAGGTTCACCTTCACCAGCGTGAAGAGACCCTTTGAAGCCAGGATGGACTGGCCTGGAGGAGGGTGCATCTGATCACTCATTAGCTGGATAGCCTTACCCTCTAGGTGGTTGATGTGGAGAGTCTGAATTATTCTATAGTGGTGGACCATTACGTGAATGCATTCCTTGATGATGTCTCGAGTCTACCTCCTCACAGAGAGGTGGAATTTTACACTGACTTATACCACAGGATGACACCAATATCTACACCAGCATATCGGATGGCTCCCTCGGAGCTTCGTGAGCAGCGGGTTTAGTTGGAGTACTTTAATTAGATGGTGTTCATTCGGCCTAGTGTTTCACCATGGTTAGACCCAATTCTTTTCACCAGGAAGTAAGATTGGAGCATGTGGCTTGGTGTTGACTATCAGTTCTTGAATGAGGTGAATGTGAAGAACAAGTACCCAATCCCGAGGATTGAAGACCTCTTTGACCAGCTGAAGGGAGCATGATGGTTCTCAAATATAGACATTAGATCATGTTATCACCAGCTCAGAGTATGAGACGAGGATGTGCGAAAGACGACCTTCCAGTGTCGGTACGACCAATATGAGTTATGGGTTATGCCATTTGGTGTAACCAATGCTCCAAAAACATTCATGGCACTGACGAACATGATCATTATGACATTCCTTGATCACTTATTAGTAGTCTTCATTGATGATATTATGATCTACTCGGTTACTGGGGAGGAGGTTGCCTATCATTTTCAGGTAGTACTGGACACACTCCGAGAGCACCATATTTTTGGTAAGCTCTTGAAGTTCCAATTCTGGATCCGAGAGGTTCACATTCTGGGACATGTCATATCGGAGGCTGGAGTTGCAGTTGATCCAGTGAAGATTGTGGCCGTACTCTCTTGGGATCCACTCAGGAGACTAACAGAGTTTTGGGGATTCTTGGGTTTGGCTGGATACTACCCAAGGTTTTTGCACGACTTCTCCAGAGTTGCAGCACCACTATCAGCATTGATGAAGAAGGGTAAACCCTTTGTTTGATCAGAGAAATTCCCATGTAATTTTTAGGAGGTGTGGAAGAGGATGCCTAGTACCCTCATCTGGAGGGTTCTAGAGGAGGGAATAGGGTATGCAGTCAACTGCGACACATCAGGGACAAGACTCGGATGTGTCCTTATGTAGAAGCGAGCAATGATCGAATATGGTTCTCGATAACTGAGACAACATGAGCATAACTATGCTACCATTGACTTGGAGTTAGCAGTAGTGGTCTTCACCGTGTAGATGTGGTGACACTATCTGATGGAATAATGTTTTACAATGTACTCTGATCGAGAGATTCTTATCTATATATTCTATGAGAAGGACATGAACCTGAGACAGAGACATTTTCTTGAGTTCCTCCAAGACTATGACTTCGAGAAAGTCTATAATCTTACGAAGGGGAATGTTGTAGCAGATGAACTCAGTAGGAGGTCTGGTATACAGCTTTTGGGTGAGGTGACGGAGCAGCTGGTCGCTTTACAGATATCCTTCATAGAACATGATGGAGCAGCTTTCCCTTAGTGTCTTATAGTCACTCCCCCACTATTTCAGCTAGTCAGGGAGGTGCAGCATGGGGACGCTGACTGAAAGGAACGACGTACTCAGATATCCACAGGACATGCACCAGATGGATTTTCTAAAGGTGTGGTGCACGTCATTCAATTCAAAGGATGTGCCATGGTACTAGTGCCACTTCAGGAGGAAAATATTGAGGGAGTTCCAAACATCTCCTCTAGTGGTACATCCAGGAGTGGAGAAGTTGTACCAGGATATCAGATGTCAGCACTGGTGACTGTGAATGAATAAAGTAGTTGTAGAGTTTTTCTCTCGATGCCTCACATGTCAGCAAGTGAAGGCAGAGCATCAGGTACCACCTGGCTTGGTTCATCCTTTGGAGGTCCCTGAGTGGATGTGGGATGGGGTATCCAAGGACTTCGTGACAGGAATTCCATGTAAATCCAGAGGTCATTATTGGATTTGGGTGATTATCGACCGACACTGCATGTCAGCCCACTTCCTACGGATAATAGAGCATGGTTCCGTAGAGAGCTTGGGACGCCATTATGTGTAGAAGAGATTATGGCTACATGGAGTACCCTCTACGATTGTCTCCGATCGTGATGCATGTCTTAATTACCATCTATGAAATGGGATGTCGGGGGATTTTAGGACATAGCGTTGTTTGAGCACCACCTTCTATCCTCAGATGGATGGTCAGATTGAGCGGACCATTCATACTCTAGAGGACATGTTGCATGCTTGTGTCTTTGACTTCTGTCACAACTGGGAGGATCACTCACCTTTGGTGGAGTTTGATTACAACAACAGCTATCACTTTACCATTGGGATGGCACCATTTGAGGCATTGTATGTATGAACTTGTAGATCACCTTTTTGAGGGACTATCCCAGGGGAGTCAGCACCCATGGTACTTGAGATGGTACGGGATAACACAAAGAAAGTGCAGATCAACAAAGAGCAGATGAAGACTGCACAGAGCAGGAAGAAGTCATATATCGACTTGAGACGGAGGCATCTGGAGTTTGCAGATAGAGACCACGAATTTCTATATGTCTGACCTCAACAATGATTGAAATTATTTTCCTACAGCGGTATGTTATTTCTAAGTTTCATCGGACCTTTTTAGGTTTTCATTAGATTTAGTGAGTTCGATTACCTTCAAGCTCTTCCACCTCAGTTGCAGCGGGTGCATGACGTCTTCCACGTATCCCAGCTGAGGAGATACGTGCATGACCCTTCTAACATCATCGACCGTGGTGTGCTGGACGTCGATGATGGGGAGACTTTTACGGAGGTTCTAGTATAGATTGAAGATCAACAAGATACGGTCCTTCGTGGACTGTTGATACCTCTGGTGCACGTTTTCTAGTAGCACGAGAATCTCCAGGAGAGCACATAGGAGCTGGAGGCTCAGATACATGCTCAATACCCCCACTTTTTAAACTAGTTTGAGTTGTCGATTACGGGGAAGTAAATCCCTGGGGTGGGGATACTGTAAAGACCCAAAATTTCCATGTATGTTTTTTAAATATATTGGAATTTTACGAGTCTAGGAAAATTGACGGCGGGTGATTCCAAGGCTGGCAGAGCCCGAAATGAATTTCTGAACATTATCTCGGGTACATTCTGTAAAGGTGCGAGCGAGTTTTTCTAAATTTTGAATCGGTGCTCAGAATATAAATCTTAGGGCACTGTTGATCTCGCCATGCCGGTATTCGCTTAAAAATACTTTCACCTCGATTGCTGTTGGGTGAGGGTGAAAGTTAATTTTTGGGGTTTCCATGAAAAGAATAAAATAAAATAATGTGTGTAACATTATGTTTTATTTTTTCTTGAAACTCCCATATGAATGTTTTAGAGGTGTGGACCACCTGAATTAACCTCCCATGTGTGGTTATAGTGGTGGAGACCACCCGAGCCAAACCTCCCCTGAGAGGTTATGGTGGTGGGGACCACTCAAGGCCTAAACCTCTAGAAATCCCCTCTTAATGAGGGAGAAACCCCCTAACTCCCTCTTTAATGTGGAAGAGCCTCTTGAGATTCCTCCACAATGATTGTGCCAATGCGCCACATTAATTTTTCCAACGTGTGTGAGTGTGCCAACATAATTGCTTCTTAAGTTAATTATATTAGAAGATCATTCATTTTTTGGAGTAATTGTGAGAGGAGAACCCTTGGAAGATTACACTTATTCCATGAAGAATGACCCACCAATGAAGAACACCTTCAAATAGGAAGAACCAACGAACGATCCTAGGATCTGAGGCATGTGGCGGGCATGACGAACACCGATATCTTCGACTTCATCCAACTTGGGACGTATTCATCTACGACGAATCTACTTCTGTACTTACTTATTTCACTAATGTCAACACACAATCCATGTTAGGGGGTTATTATTAAATTCATTAATTCTCTCATTTAATTTCCTCATTCTTGGAAATGATGGTGAATGTGGATCAACCAAAATGATTTGATCCAAGATTCATTTTAATTTGAAGAGTGTTTCGTTCTTGACTCCTATTTTTGTTGAGCCACTTGGTATCGCTCTAATGTGGAGGGTGTGGGCCAAACAAACATGGCCCGACCCCTCTTTTGTTCTGATTTATTTTGTTCTATGCGATGGAAGAAAGTGGAATACACCACAACAACGAACTAAGAGAGAGGCCACCTAAACTGACCGATGATGAAGGCATGACACCCCATTTCCCGCGTCCTCACCGCCGAAGCCATCACCCGAGCCACCGTCACCATCTGGGTCGCGCAACCGCCGCTGTCTAAGACAAACCACCTCTACCATTCGCGCTGAGCCACCGCTGCCATCCGGGCCGAACTGCCGCCACAGTCCGGGTTGAGCCACCCCCTCCATCTAGGCTGAGTTGCTGCCACTGCCCAGGCCTAGTCATCGCTGCCGTCTCGAACAATCTACCATCGTCGTTCAGGCAGAGCTACCGCCCGAGCCACCGCTAGCACCCATCTGGCTGAAAATCCATGGCTGAGCCATCCCAGGACGGGCTGAGCTACCCTGTGCCCTCGTTGTACCCCCGGTCGAGCTACCCCGCGGCCTCCGCCAACCTGGGTGAGCTGCCCCGGGCCATACTGAGCCACCCTGTGCCCTCGAGGCAGCTTTATAGCCCCTCACAACCGTCGCGGCCTGAAGGCCTGCCCAGCGGGCCGGGCTTCCGATTGGGTTGAGCAGCACCACGAACCGGGTCGACCCAAACCAGGTCAGACCAGAACTGGACATGATACAAACCTATAATTTACTTGTGCCATAACAATGGCACCGGACGTTTGTTTGAAGAACCGCCAGTGGCACTGGAAATAATGGAGTGAGAAGATCGCTTTGACTACACCCCACTAGAGTTTTTGGTAATGTTGAGGTACAATCGGGTTGTATCGAACACCAATCCAACCAGGCCCCCAGGAAAAAAGGATAATAACACACAGACCGGGCATACGATTGATGTTCCGTCTATTTCATTGAGTCCCCTATGATGTTGTAGACCGTTGTGATAAATCATCATGGGACATCATGGAATTTGGATAATTTATTAGTTTCTTGGTGAGTGGAATATCATGGAGATAAGAAAGAATAGTGCGGAAACGCAGTAGCTGGCTGTGACGATAAGAGTGCTCCTAGCTATCCTGTGTGGGTCAGCTACTAGCAATCCTCTGTGATCCTCTGTGGATCAGCTCCAAGAGATCCTGTGTGGGTCAGCACCTAGCGGTCCTGTGTGGGTCGGCTCTTAACAGTCCTGTGTGGGTCAGCTCCTATAAATCCTATGTGGATCAGCTCCTAGAGATCATCTGTGGGTCAGCTCCTAGTGATCCTGTGTGGGTTAGATCCAGTGGTTCACTGTTGTTCAGCTTTTAGTGATCCTATGTAGGTCAGCTCCTAGCGATCCTAGGTGGGTCAAATCCTAGCGATCCTCTGTGGGTCAGCTCCAGAAATCACCCGTGGGTCGCCTCCTAGCAATTCAGTGTAGGATAGCAGAAGTGACTCTTAACGGAGTAAGATGATTTAGTAGTTACATCTAATCATCTCTACTACTACACCTAAATATATACCATCTGTGAGCTGAGTCAATACCAATGTGCTTTCCCATTATTGAGATGGATTACATGATTACATAGGTATATGTTTTTGAATATACCTAAGTAGGGTTATCTGTTGATTTCATACTTTGTGGTTTATACATGGTGGATTTTGAGAGACCTTGAGGGTCATGGGTCCCTACTATGTATCATTACACTCACCACTTCATGATCTATGCTCGCACCTTGTTGTGTTGGATGTAGACAGGAGAAAGAGATGACTAAGGATGAGGGTACCAAGACTTGATGGATCTCGGAGTTAGACTATATGATGTGTCAGTTCGTAGAGGAGATGCGTGGACGTGGAGTGCTGAGGAGGCAATCTGTACCTACCCTCCATGTAGCAATTTAGGTGGACGATCCATGAGTTTTTTTAACCTATCATACAACTTGTACTTTTTAATTTTCCTTGTTCGTTCAAGTTGGGCTTGTATTATGGCCCCTTTTACTTTCTATACTCAATCTGTTTAATTTTTAGTTCACTTGAGTTCGTATCTTGCTATGTGCTTGGTTGTGTTTTTATAGGTTATAAACTAAATTCCTTCATAGTAATAGGAAATTACACCTTTTGTGCTAGTCGCCAGCCTCTGGCATAAGGAAGGCGGGCTTGGGGTTGTTACGACATGAGCCCGAGTGGACGGGTTGTGACATATATAATGATCATTATATTATAAGTTCCATATTATTAATTTCAATATACTTATATATATAATTTGGTTCATTGGTGTTGCAAAAAATAATCACATTGATTCAAGGAGGTTGTAGTCCACATTTACGAGAACTACATTATCATTTTTTCATTGAGTGAAAATGTAAATAGAAATTGATATAATATATATAGAGAATGATAATTATTTTATTAATATCATAAATATTTCATGTATATAACATATATTTATTATATTTACCCTTATTTCAATCCATTAAATCGTTATTCCAAAAATAATCGCATTGCTTCGTAAAGTGGTAGTCCTCCTTACACACAAATTACATTTCCATACCCCTTACAAAATGGTAGGTAAAATTTTATATATTATATAATGACTTTAGAGATATAATTATGTTGTAAATAACATATATTAATACTACATAACCTATTATTCCCAAACTTGAGAGATTTTAATTGAAAAAATGTTCGACATCGGTTTGTGAGGTTGTAGTTTGTGGTACACATGAATGATGATTTTGTAACCAATTTTTTGGAACTTTGTGTGGTTTAAGGTCATAAAAATTACATAGAAATATATTTATATATTTAAGATTCTATAAAAAATATATAATCATTTATTTATAAAAAATTTAATCATTTGAGAAAAAAATAATCCGGTTGATTAACATTACCTCATATTTTGGTATATTCTTTTGATTTGCACAAAAGTCCTTCCATTGTTATATTTTAGTAGAAATTAAGGAATTTAGGTTGATATGAGATATTTTGATAGGTTATTTTGTTAGGTTTTGGTCAAGACAATTTTTTTAATATTTGAAATGAATTGAGGGGAGCGAATGCCCTATTGTACTTGAGGAGATGCCTTGTTGTACATACCTGAATGTATTCTCTATTGTGATGTCTATGATACATCATGTGACTCAATAATTTAAGAATAATGTATTTTTAGGTTGATTTTTTTCATGGAAACCTACAAACGAAAAATGAAATGCATTTTGTCAATTTCTATCTTATTCATTATGTGTACTCAATTTCTATATTTTTGTTTTTACCATGGTTACTAGTTTTCTAACAATGATAATTTACATATATGACTAAATTAATAGAATTATTTTTATTGAATTTAGAAACATTGAAACATAATATTATATCTAATTTATAAAATAAAATATCTCATGTTTTGTTAAAAATTTATTTTAAAATAAATATGTGTGACACACACAAACATTGATTAAACTCTAACTGTGCTAACAATCATTTTTCAATTTCAAGTTAAATATATTCATTATAAAATATAAAATGATCTTTTATTGGAATATATTTTATATTTATTAACATTTAAATACAACTTGGAGAAACATATTATTTTTAATAATTTTAAATCATTTAATAAAAAATCATTTGTTATAAAATAAAATTAATGTCTTGTTTTACAATATTTATTTGATTTAAATTTAAAAATTTAATAATAAAAATAGAATTTTAATATATAGAGTTCATACCTTTGTATAATTATATATTAATATAAAAATAATGTGATATAATAAATTATTTAATTTACATCAATTTTATTATTTTTTGGATCATTTATTATTATTAATTATTAAATTAATATTTACTATGTGGGATATTTTTAAAGAATTTATTTAATTTTCTAATCACGAAAAACAAAAAAAATATCAATAAAAAATCCATCTATATTAAAAAATTATACATATAACGGAACACATTTGGTTGTTTCCATAACCCAAGGCTACAAATATATTAAAAGTACCAAATTTAGCATTTTGGTGCTTTCCATTAATTAACGAATTATATGGGACATATTCAAATGAAATATGAAATAAATTTATTGTTTTAATATAAAACGTTTTGTAAAAACTTATAATAAACTCATTCAATAAAATATAGATAATGATTTATGTAATTTTCAATCTTCTCATTTTAGTTTAACCAATAAGTAAACTGATTTTTTTCTCATTCGCTTTAATTAATTATTCATGTTTTCATTAATAATTATAGTCAAAAAATAAGTTAACCATATTATATAACATAAATTATTTATAAACATAATATTGGTTCCACTACCTAATAATAATCTTAAAAAAGTGTCAGACTAAAAATTTAAATTTATCCCATTGATATAATGTGGAAATATGTTTTGATAGAGAAAATTTCAGCATGTTTATAGTGTTTTTATATCCAGTTTAAATATTTAATAGACTAAAATGACCTAATTTTGGTTAATATGTGCTCAATATAACTATTTATACATTAAAAAAATTAATATATATTTTAACCTATCATAAATTAAATTAAAATATATTGTTTCGAAAAAAATTTATTATTTTCCACTATTCCTAATTAATGATTCTTTGATGAAAAATACAAAAAATTAAACTTACGATAATTTTGATATAATTGATTCTAAAATATTTTTTATTTTTAAAAATCATTTATATAAACATTTCAAAAATTTATTTTAAAATAAATTGTCAATTAATTGGTGAGAAATGAACTTCTTTTTTGTATAGATTAAAGTGTAAAATTATATTTATTTTCTTCTCATATATATTAAATACATATGATATGTTTTAAGCAATATATTTAAATACTAAATATCTCAATATACAAAGTATAAATAAACAATAGTGATTTGTTTAATTTATTGGTATAAAACACAACTATACTCATTGATATTTATTATTTCCGAAAATTATTTCCAATTTATTTTCAAAAAGGATTCTATTTTCTTTTATAATTAATTGGTAAAAAAATACATATGTAAGGGATATTTTTGTAAATATGTTATTCATATTCAATCTCATAGTTCTAATAGATATGTTATAATAGTAAAATATAACATGGGTCCTTTATGATTGGTGGTTAGTGATGAATTCGCTATATAACATAAAAATAACGGGGTTTCATGTAACACAATATAAAATGAGTAGTATTTTTAATGGAAAAAACATAGTGTTGTGTATCCTTAATGCTATAAAATATAATTTAAAAATTTTAAAATCTATGGGAGTTACATATTTCTTTTATATATTTCATCCTCAGAAATTGAACATTATATCGGTAATAAAAGGCTAGAAATTTGAATATACATTTGGTTGAAAACCAAAATAATAATAAAAAATCAATAAAAATAATCTAATTAATTGTTAAAGGAAATTATTAGGGTCATATAGAGAATAAATTAAAAATTATTAAAAATATGAGATCGTAAGTTGTGATGGAGGAAAATAATGAATAATTATAGTGAGTTATTGAGGTCATTTATGACAAGAAAGTGAATTATCTATTGAATTTTAAGTTCATCAAAAACATAAATCTGGGATGAAAAAAATAGCCATCAGTTCATCATAATATTTGGTACTAGGATAATAATATTGTTTCGAGATAATTTTTTTGTTTAAAATTTTCTTATCATCTAGAGTAATAAAATAGTTATATATACTCATTTTATGAGAATGCATTAATCATTTAGTCAATTTCCATAATAAAATAATTGTATTGTAAAAAGATTTTAATTCTCAATGATTTTTTCATTCTTAATAAAAAAAATAATTATTTATAGACAACCTAGCAGTAATATGGAAATCATGATATTACTCCAATATTTCAACGTAAAAAAATTTAATCATAAGGGTATTGTAAGATAATTATAAAAATGAATACACCATCAAAAATTAATATAGAAATTCCATCATTAAAGACCATTGTTCAAAAATAATAATTCCCTAAATTAAAATCCATAATATTATTAAATGAATAAATGAATAATTTTAATGTACAAAGATTTCAAGAATTTTATAATATACTCTTCCAAGACAAATATACGATTATTCTTGAAAAAAATCTAATTTGATTCTGATATAAACATATTAATTAACTATAAATATTTTATAAAAACAAGGACATCGCATTTTTCATGGTTAATTGTTACACCCTTGTCTTTATTTGATTTTGTTTTCATGCATCATGGTTATTCCGATTATGAACACATAACCATAACAAATACATATTCTAGTTAATTCAACTAGAATTAGTCTTCTTTGATTCCCAATGATTTTATCAATGTATAATTATTGGTAATTAGTTCATTATTCATACATGAAAATCTACAACCATAAAAATAAGATAATACTTAAAATAGTAACCATTTCTTCCTAAGTATTTTTTAAAAAAACCATGATTTCGTTTCATTAAAAATATTTATTACATTGAACATGGATTTTTTATTTCACTTATACATTAATAAACCCCATGAAAGAAATTATAAAACAAGTCCTGATAAGAAATAGTCTAGTAAGGTACATTAACAGTAGGAATGAATCAATAATTCCATTAATACTTATAAACATATGAAATCATTTGGACAAAAATATAATTATCACCAATAAATAATCATATACTAAAATTCTGAGATCATGATATTTTCTTGAAGAATATAAAATATAAATATACCATTTAGGTAACATGGGGAACAATTATCCCACCATACTTACATAGGATTTTAACCCTCGTAGTTAAATTATGATTTTTATCCCTCATGGCTACCTTACAATGTAACCCTCATGGCTATGTTATGGTTTAACCATCATAGTTACACATAAAAAACTATTATGGTAAATTTAAAACATAAACATACCCATTTAATTAGAGGGATATATTTTTCCTATACATCGTTATAAAAATTTACACTTAAAAAAAATCATAAAACATGAATACATTCATCATAAAAACATTACATTTGAATTTTGTAAAGATTGAAATTTAAAATAATTTTTATGATTAAAATTCGCATAGCGCAGGTATGAATTCCTAAAAACATGTCCTATAATCATTTATAATGATTTAATGAGTGTTATAAATTTATCATAGAATGTTATTAATATAGATAGTATCTTAAAAATTATTTTATAACCTATTTACACCCATTTGTTTATAATATTTTATTATTTTGATTGTTTCTGGTGCATTTATTTCATGGTTTCAATGGTAGGTTCATTAAGGAATTTCATTTTCAATGGAGGGATAACACTAGAAGTGAAAGGATAGTGAATTAATATGTTTTCATACTTCTATATCTCATATTGTTTTCTCATATGAAGATGAATAATTATATATAATATTAATAAAAATTGATTAATTTAATTTGGTGGTTATTTATATCTATTACAAACATATATAATTTTATTTCATATCATATATATATTGCTTAGAGAACATTAACTAATATATAATATCTATAATAAAATCTAATTTAACAAGTATAATTATCTGATGACTAGCCTTTAAGGATGCTAAAAAAATGAAATCATGTCTTCCATGAAGTTGGTGAACTAACATGTCACGGATGATGAATTCATTTTCTAGAATAAGAGGAGAAGTGGAGAGGACTAGTGGTGGACATTACATTAACACAATAAAATTACAGTATATGTACTTTACTAGAGTAATCATTTCACTTGTATGAGTGGAGGTGAGGAAATAATAATAAAAAAACAAATTGAATTGAAAATAAAATAAAATGTAAGATGATTTTACCTCTATAATTTTCTCCTTGAGAACCTCATTAAGGCTCTTAGTTTTGTCCTTTTTGTGAGACCAGACATGCTAGGATTTGGGGAAGTGTCTTGGGAAGGGAATGGTTCATAAATTAGACATGATTAATTACTTTTTACATGTGATATGAACAGTTGCTGAGGGGTGGTATTTGTAGTCGATAAGAGGGGTGTTTTTATTTTATTTATCATTTAATTATTTTTGTAAATGAATCTAAATTGATTTATTTTAATTAATAAAAATATTAATTTGAGAATTATATTTTGATATTATTTTTGTGACATCATCCATACATCATCTATGACTCCATAATATTTTCTATATACAATAAATTACCATATTACATTATTAATAAAAAATTGAAATATTTTAGAACAATCCTGAAAATTCACCCTATACTTTTTAAATGTGTAAAATTCAGAAATAGAATCATTTTTTGATAATATTATTTTAAATATAAGAAAATAAACATTTATTAAATTAATAATTTAGTCATAAAAATATATATTAATAATAAAAATTGTTTTACAATATGTTAAAAATTAATTATGATCTCATAAAATTTCTAAATAATTTTAATTCAACAAAATATTAATTTATGAATCTATTTTATGAAGATAATATTTTAAAATCATTGTATTAATTATGAAATTATAAATAAATATTTATGTTTTTCAAAAATAAGAACACATAATTTATTAATTCAATAACATGTATTATTTATTCCATTATAAAAATATGTAATAGTATCATAAATAAAATAAATATATTTTATTTTTATATTAATATGTGATATTATTATTCAATTAGTAAAAATTCCTTAATTTATATAAATACTAATTATTACTTTATAGATTAAAAATTTATTTTAATATTTAATTCCAGATTAAAAAATATTATTTTATAAGTACTTGGTTGTTACATTCTAACCCTTACATAAATTACATCATAACAATTTTTATTCACATATTAAACAAGTGGGGATACCATCCCCTCATTTAATTTTTAGACACTAATTTTGAATCGTAAACCATGGGGTATCTCCATTAATCCATCACCTAGTGAGTTGCCTCATACCACAGTACATTCTCCCTATGTCCATGAATCTGAAAATGTTTCTGGCACATATTTTTTTAACAAAAAAACATGAAGAAAAAATTATATACCTGGGGAAAATTTAGAGGTAAAGCCACTCTATTGTAAAAGGGTCCAACTTTCACAAATATTTCATTGTGTTCAATGTACTATGAATATATCATTCAATTCATTCCAACATGAAAAAACATTTCAATAGATAAACCATGAGAAAGACAAGATCACCAATACTGAAATAAAAGTCCTTACTCATGTTATCAACATAACTTTTCTTTATTATTTCAACATTCTTCTTATGTTTCTTATGTTTATTTATTATTTCAACATTCTTCTTATGTTTCAACATTACTTTTATTTATCATATTTTCATTCTCATTCATTTATTCAAGAAAATCATGTCCCATCACCATGCATTCAATGAAATCATCTCTAATTTCTGGTGTTCGACATCGCATTCCATAAAATTCCAAATAAAGGTTCCATATGTATACTTCATTGAAAAATAATATTATAAGAAACCCCAACTAATGAAATATGTTGATCACAATTTCCTTAGTTATCCATTAATTAATCTTGAAGCATGTACTAAAATTTTTTAATTGTTCACTCAATCTATCTATCATATTGAGGATGAAAGGAAGCCCTAAAATTTAATTCTGTTCCAAAATCTTTCAGAAGGCCTTTCCAAAATTGATAAATGATCCTTAGGTCATGATTGACTAGAATTCAGAGAGGAAAACTATGTAACCTTAAAATATATTTGTGTTAAAATAGAAAAAAACATGATATAAAATAGAGTATGTAGAATATTAAGGACATGTATATATTTATTAATTCGATCAACAATAACCCGAATCACATTATTAATTTGAGAATTTATTGGCAGTCCCACCATGAAGACCACATATATATTTTTTCTTTTCCACTATAGAACATTAAATGTTTTAATAATACATTTGTGTAGTTATGGCCCTTATTTAACATGTTTAAATGTCAAACAATTCATGGTAAAATCAACAATATATCATTTCATTCCATGCCAACTATAATAATCTTGAAGGTCCCTACACAACATACTGCTTCCATGATGAACATAAAATGATGAACTTTGATCATCACTTAGTAACTCATTCTTAAACTATTAATCACAAGGCCTATAAAATATCTTCCCAAATATAAAATCAAAACCTTTATCATTGTTAAATTCTAGAAACATGCTGCTTTCACAATTTCTATATTTTTCTATAAATAATTGTATTCCATCAATGCTTTCATAATTATTTTTGATAGAGATGATTTCATTGATAGCTAAAACAAAACAGAATAAATTCGCACATGAAATGCTTATATGCTAAAATTCATCAAAATCATTTTCCAAAAGCTAAAATTCCAAATGTAACATAGTTAATATAAAATGATGTTTTTAACTCAATGAATTTTCCATATTGTTTTATTTTCCAAGGAGGTAGTTGTTCATGAAATAATAATCATTTATCAATTTCATTAATCTCCTTTGAAACATTTTCAACTAATTTTGAGTGAATATATATCAAATTTATCTCCATATAAATGATGAAACCATATTTTTAAAGTGAAAAAACATATCCTATAATTCCAAATTCTGTGTGAGATATTTTAACTCCGGATGTTTTATCATTTTGGAATCATATTAAATTATTTGATCTTTCGAAATTAGAGCACAAACAAGTCCCATTAGTGAAGTATCATTATAGATAAAAAAATCACTATTTTTAGGAGGGAGGAAAAAATTAGACAATTCAGTAATATCATTTTCTGTTCAAAATGATAAACATCACATTTTTATATCCCATTAAATTAATCACTTTTAGTGTTTACATAGTTATCAGGATAGATAAATATGAAATGTTTTTAACAACCCATCAGTAGTAGACTTATAATCCAAGAAAACTATGAATCAATGTAATAGTTTTAGGTCTTGGCTATTGAGAATTCACTTTTTTACTCAGATCAACTAATATTCAATCATTACTTATAATTTTCCCATGAAATTAAATCTTTTTTAATCATAAATCACAATTTTAAAATTTCTAAAACTACTTTATTTATTTAATTGCCTGAAGAAAAATCCCTTGATGTTTTTCATGATTCTATTTATTTTTTGAATAAAAGAAAATATCATCAATAAAAACAATAATAATTTTATATAGATTTTCACAAATTATTATTTTCATAATATCTATAATTAATGAGGTAGAAGTTTTTTAAACCAAATTTCATTAAAAAACATAATTCCCGTATCTACATTATAGCACAATTTTTAGAATGTTACCCTTGTTCAATTTCAACTGATGGTACCCATATCTCATGTTAAGCATTGAAACAAACATAGCTCCCTAGAGAGGATCAAAAATTCATCAATAAGATTAAATAAATACTTTTTTTTCAAATGGTGTTACTGAAATCTCAATAATCAATTTAAAGTCTCACAAAATGATATTTTTTTAACAAACAATACAAGAGCACCCCATTGTCATGTGATAGTATGAATGAGTCATTTATGAAGAAAACCCTATAATTTCATTTTATATTATTAAAATTCCACTTATGTGAGCTGGAATGGGTGTTTTGAAATTTGATTAGCATCAAGAACTAAGTCAATGGAAAATTTAACTTATCACTAAGATAATCATCCGGAAAAAATAATGGTATTTATTTCCCACTATCCAGTTTTTTATAAGAATAGGTCCCTTATATTCAATAATATGTGAAGATAAATTTCAATTACACCTTTTAATAGTTATATTTCATCATGATATTTTATCAACAGTATGAGTTTATTCATTAATATAAATTTATACACTTTCTAAAAAACCACTTCTTTAGGTCTACATGTAATTATAGCAAGGTAAAAAAAAGTCAATCATTACCTAGAAGAACATCAAAACCCATTTTGGGAAAAACAATTTAGAGTTAAGGTGTTTTCATAGTAAACAACAGGAAGATTCTTATCATGCATTTTTTGGTTAATATTTCCCTTGTTGTTTTATCTATAAGTTGTTGATTCACATCCTTACGTTAAATTTTCATTTTACAAGAAAATTTCCCTAAAATAAAGGAATGTGTAGAGCCTTTATCAAACAAGACATTAAAAAATCATTATAAACAAAAAATTTACATGATACCAAATTATTGGATTTTCATACATTTACAAAAGTAGAAAGGGAGTAATTCACTACAAGAATATACATATAGTCTACCTTTTTTTGAAAAATTCCGAACATTTTTATGATGATATGTGCTTAATGTACAATATCACAACATAATTTTATTTATTTTTTTCTAATCAAATTTAAATATACCATCACTGAGATATTTTTCATTTCAATATTTGTTTATATTGACCAATCTTTTCACATCAAACAAAATTCTAGTATATGTTATTGAATTCTATAGTTTTCTTTTCTTCACATTTTCCAAAAAATTGGAATCTTGATTTTATTACCTTAATATTTGTTTATTTTTATTTAGAATTTTCTTAGTATCTTGGCCTTTTCTTTAGAATCATGTTAAAATATGCACAATATGCAGAAAACTCTAGGCTACCCTTAAGAATATCAAACCATATACTAATAACATTTGAATTCACTTGACACTAATGCCATTAAACTTGTTGGTTTCAATATTCAGTACAAATAATTTATTTTACCGTCAAGATCCCGAATATGATTTGGAGAAAACCATTCGAAATGGGTGATGTATTCTTCATACACACCTATTGAATGTTCATCTTTTTGTTTTAATTCATGGAATTGAATATCCATTTTTATTTGAACCACCATAGAAAAATATTATCCAAGGAAAATAATCTAAAATTGATCACATTCCAATGCATCATTATCAACTCTACATATGTTATTCTTTTCCATTGACCACCACTAATATGCATCTCCATAAAATCAGTATATTAAAGACTACCCTTTTGATTATCTAAACTCTTCCAGACATCAAATAAATTTTTGAGGACTGTAATAAACCCTTGATCATCATCGGGGTATAGAGATCCACTAAAAATAGGGATGTGTTTCCTTATTAAATGTTCCACTATAATAATGTTCAAGGTGGTAACATGGGTTGTCCAATTAAATAGATTATGTTGCCTTTTATATCTAACTTCAATAGATCCATTACTAAACAAACTACATGGTTCCATTTCCCACTCATCCATGTCATGTATTTGGATAGATATCATCAACTCAGTGCTTTCTTAAATTGGATTCCCTATTTCTTCTGTGGAAAATGATTCTGAACATACATATCATAGATCCGGAAACATGGTAATATTAAAATTATATATCATTTCTGCCTAAACATAATGTAAAAATAATTTATGGTACTCTATTAACATTACCCTATCCTATAAGGTAATCTAAACATTTCATTGATACCCTATATAAAGAACCATCTTAAAATAGTAAATATTCTTGTAAATTCATCTAGACATTTTTCTTTCATTCCTAAAGCTATTTTTGGTTTATATTTTATAAAATTATGTAATAATTTATACATGACAAAGAATATGTATACGAAGACCAAACTACTTAAAATCCAATCCATTTCTATTAAAATTAAAATTTTTTTATTAAAAATAAATTCTTATCATGAATAAGATTCACAATTTTCAACATGGATTCTTATTTTTAATTACCCATCACTAAGCCACATGGATGAAATTTTAAAACATTGGATGACCGCAAAAATATCAATAATGGACATAAAAATGAATTAAAATTTTAATAAATGTATTGATAAAAACATTTGAATTAATTTTCACAAAATATATACATTTCACCCTTAATGAATAAAATCTTTTATTTTTGAAATCATTATGTTATTATAAAACATGGAAAAATAAAATTATACCATTTTGGTAACATGGGGAATAATATTCCCACCATAATTACATGGGATTGTAACCCTCACAGATCCATTATTATTTTTAACCATCAAAACAACATTACAATGAATTCCTCGTAAGTACTATATGGTGTAACCATCACAGTTATTGTTGGAATAACCATGTCTAACAAATTCAAAATTAAACATACCCAATGAATTGGAGGGATATATCAGACCCATACATATTCATAAATTCTTCCCATGAACTAAATCATAACCATAAAATATGAATACTTGTTTCAAAAAAACATTCCTTTTTAATTTTGTAATGATAAAAATTTAAAAGAATAATTATTTGGAAAAGTAACTTACCTCATGTTTGAATTCTTCAAACATGTTCATAACTATGTTATGATGGATTATAGAGTTCATATTCAATATAAATAACAATTTTAATATTTATAATACCTTATAAAATCCTTTATTGCATATTTCGTCCCATTTTTTAATAATAATTTATTATTTTTGTTGTTTCCTGAGCATTTTTATATGATTTCAAATGGTTGGTTCATTATAGAATTTCTCGATAATTGTAATAAAACCTCTATAAGATTAAATAAAAGTAATATGTATGATATCATAAATACAAATATTTTTTTCTTCTAAAATGTGGATGATTCAATAGATATTACATTAATTAAAATGATATAATTTATTTTGTTGGCTATTTACGACTATTAAAAACTTATATCATTTTATTTAGTATCATTATTATATTTGGAATAATGAAAATTATAAAACTAATAATATATATAATAAAATTTTATTTGACAATAATATTGTTTTTCTGACCACCCAATAAGGTGGTAATGGAAAATAAAAACCCATCGTACATGAAGGCGGTGAATCGACACGTCATAGATGGAGATTTCATTTTCTAAAATAAGTGTTGAATAGAAGTGGATTGATGGTTTATAATCCACTATCATAATAAAATTACCGTATATTTAAGACACATATGTTATCATGTCACTTATATGTCAGTAGGTGAAGATAAAATAAAAAAATATTTAATATTGAAAATAAAATAAAATAAAATGAAAGAGGACTTTACCATTAGAAATACTCTATTTGATAACCACTATAAGGCCCTTGTTTTATCCATTTTGTGAGACTAGTAGGTATTTAATGTGTGGAAAAGTAACAGGATTGTAATGGGTCATAAATTAACCATTCATCAAGGATTTGTAGGTGTAATGAGAAGAGGTTGTGCGGGGAGGAATTTATAGTGGAGGAGAGGGATGTTTTTTGATTAGTTTATTCATTATTTTAATATTTGGTTCATTACTAGGAATAGTTTTTATTCGATAACTATATAAAGTATATAGAGAAGGAAATTTATATATTATAGTGATTTCAACATCCATTCATAATATATGACTAACAAATATTTGTTTAACCCTATAAATTACAAAATTTCACTATTCCCAAAAAAATCAATTATTTTTGAAATATCTGATAAATTCACCAAAAAAAATTTTGATATGAAGAATCCAAAAATTGACTTGATTTTTTTAATTAATTTGTAAAATATGTGAAATTTTTTTCTTAAAAATATTAATTATATATTCAAAAAATACTTATTTTAATAATATAACCGATTTTAAAACACATTAAAAAATTAATTAAGGTATCGTAAAATATTGTTATAATTATAAAAAATATATTAATTTATGAATATGTTTTATGAAGATAACTTTTTGTAAATAATTTTTTATTTATAAAACTATTATAAACATTTATGACACAAGATAATACCAACACATAATATATAATTTAAAAAAAAAGTTAAATATTCAATTATATAAATATATAACATTTCCCATATTAGTTACATAAATTTTATTTATATTTTCATAGGAGAGGTTATTATTATATTAGTATACATTAATTAATTTCAATAAAATCTAACTATTTGATTATAAATTTATAATGAATTTAACTATTAAAATACAGAATTAAAGAAATTATTATATATAAACCTTTTAGTTATTCCTTTTTTAAAGTGTTATCACATGTATATTGGGTTATCCTTTTGTTATTATACATGTAAAACCCCCTATAAATGAAACATCTATTTGATCTGTGTGAAAGAAACCCTTAAACCCAATAAAATGCCTCCAAAAAAAATATCATTAACCACTATAATACCTCATCACAGAAAACATCAATATGATTTCTAAGGCTTAGAAATTCTGATCAAAATTATTCATATAAACTAATGATGGTATGAACAACACTTAATATATCCTCACATAAAAATAATCAAATCATTAATGTTATGTAAACCCTTCTTTGATAAAAATTATAACTTCCCAAAACCCGTACATCAGTATTGGGGATGAATTATTAAGCATAATATTTTTGGCTATGAAACCAAAGAGGGTGAACCAAGTTTATTTAATAAAACCATACAACATCTAAAAAAATATTGTTTCAATTACACACCCACGACCCATGCAGGTTTAGGTTTTTAGATGATTATTACCAAAATATAAGAACTTGGATTCGTAATCAAATGGTTCATAAAGATGAACATCATCTCCTGTAATAATCTTCTTATCATTTTTCACATTATATCCTCAACATCATAAATATTAATTACATTATATAGATAATACATCCAATATAATTTTTATAACACTGGTAAGAAGAAAACATATGTTTTTTATGCCTAAATTTTAATAATGTTATACATATGCATCAATAATTGATTTATTCAATGTGAAAAATATTAATAAAATATTTTTAAAATAAAATCATAGTGTATGGGAAAATAATAAAATAAATCTTTACTATAAATACATGGATCAAAATATATCAAAATAAATGAAATGAAATATTTATAAAAATCAATAATCATGACCTATATGATATCAATCATGATCATAAGAATAAATATATTCCCATAGAAATAAATTAAAACCATGTTTAGTAACTTAGATATTAACATTCACAAAACAAATTTAAAACCCTTTTAATTGTAATAACGATTCAACTGAAATCTAATATAATCCTTTCCTGATGAATTGGAGAGATATCTAAGAGAAACTGTTATATATTCTACAACTATCTCATCTGGTTCTATTTGGGTCACCCCATCATATAATCATTAATTGGATCACCTTGTGCTATCTTGGCTTCTAGATAACATAATATCTAATGGGCTCACCCATTACTATCTCGGTCACCCAATCATATTACATGTTCAAGAACAACAACATGAATAAAAAAATGAAATAATCATTATTCCCCATATAACATGATTATCACATGTAAAAGAAATATGTTTCATGTCAATATCTTTAAAACATGATTAACCATTGGTGAATAATAGGTTCCATAATAATCTCTTAGAAAATTTATCAAACCCTGGTATGGAAATGTTTTTTTATAAAAATCCATTTGAAACATTATTAAAAAGGGTAATAGAAGTGGGTTACGTAACAATATATTGGAATACATATTAATCCATGAAGAGTAATAATGATAATGGTATTATTAAAAAAATATCCACATTGGTTCAAAACTAAAAAATAAATTTTTCGGATGTCTAATAATTTTGAAACCAATATAAGATAATTTAAAACATTTCTTGCTAAAAATATCTTTTCATTTTGTAAAAATAATGTTTTAAAAAGACATTAACATGAAAATATATCTGAGAAATTATAAATCCAAATTTAAAAACCAGTTGAAAAAATTCAGCAGTAAAATATCTTTTTGGAATTGAAAAATACTTTATAAACCATTTTTATAATATAATGTTTTGGATGAAAATTTGTTTTTTGACTGAAACATTAGTTTTTATGAAAAAGACTATTTTGAACTTCTGATTACATAAAAAGAGTAATGTGAAGGAATAACACGTATTCTCATGATATAAGCATAAAATAAATTTTTTGATGAGTTCCTTGAGTGATATATTATAATATTTAATCATTGGAATCCAAATAAAATAATCTTGATAAATGAGGAGATTTTAACGTAATCCACAAACCAATTTGGTAACATTGAATCATAAGACACATGAATGAATGATATAAAATAAAATATGATATATAATGAAAAAATTTATTATTGATACTATATTATAATGTGGCATTAAATAATCCTTCACTAGTGCAGAAAACGTTTTTTACGTCACCATTTTTTACGTCGGTTATATAAAACCGACGTCATAATATGTAAAACGAGGTTTTTTACGTCGGTTATTAAATAACCGACGTAAAAACCTATGTTTAGTACACCTTTAACGTCAGTTATTTTTATTACCGACGTTATTAATCGCGCGGCTTCGTTTTTTACGTCAGTTATACATTAACCGCCGTAAAAAACAGAAGCGGGGGGTGTTTGTTACGTCGGTTATTCAATAACTGACGTAACAAATCGACATATGTACGAGTTATTATGTCGGTTATTCAATAACCGACGTAAAAAACACGGGTTTTGAAGGCCTTTTTACGTCGGTTATTTTATAACCGACGTAAAAAAAGAATCCGCAGATGTTTTTGACGTCGGTTATGGAATAACCGACGTAAAAAAACGCGGATTGTGAGCCCTTTATAACGTCGGTTATAAAATAACCGACGTAAAAAAAGAATCGGAGGAAGGTTTTTACGTCGGTTATTGAATAACCGACATTATAAATGTTTTTAAAAAAATTATAATGTCGGTTATTGAATAACCGACGTGATAACTCATTTAAAAATTTACCCAGACCCGTGGATTGTCATTCGCGAGTTTACCTTCGACAGTCGCGACTCGTCTCTCTCGCGCGTAAACCCGAATCGGCTCGTCCATTTCGTTGGTTTAGATTCATTTTGCGATCATCGTTTCTCATATTTAATCTCCTCGGATCAATCATCTAAACTCGCAGCACTCAGGTAATCCTCCCACTCGTTCGTTTTTTTTCGCGGATAGTATATATATATGTGTTGTGATTTTTTTGTTGAAACTAGCTAAGATTCTTCGATTGCGAACCCTTTTAACTCATTTTGGCACCATAATATTATTTATCATCCCTAGATCTATTAGTTCGACTTGCAATATTGACTAATTTTATGATTTCACTAATTGTTCATCGTTTTCTATAAATCCCCGAGAGGGTTGGGGCGTGTCCATTTGGATGGGTTGCCCTTTTACAGTTGTTACTACTTTATTCACACACAACCATGGCATATGTGCATGGATTTGGGATCACATCACCATTTTCACCCCCTGCAAACAAAGTTTCACGAGGAGGACTCGCCAGATTTCCCCTCGGCATGTTAAAAATTTTAGATACCCTCTTTTCAGTAAGTAAAAAATTAACTAGTTTTTTCTTCACTACTTATCCTAAACAAATAAAACCACCATTCTTTCTATAACCTCTACTAGATCCATTGCATCCATCAACATACATATTTGGATCTGAAATCATCCCTTAAGCCTTACGTTCGATGCTAACATCCTTTACTGATCTATAGAAAATATGATGGTCTGCTAAGCTCTCCATTTAAAAGTCAAACCCCACCAATTATTCATCCTCATCATGAGAAAATGGCACAAAATCTGAATTTCTGATTCAATCTCTTGGGTCACTGAACAAACATTAACTCCTTCAAATCCACACCAGGAATAGACAACCTAATGTCGAGTTCCTTCTCTATCTATTGAAACTCAGTTCTTCCTCCACACCTAAAAACATTCTTTGAATGGCCCAACTTCTTGATATGGTAAATTTTCAGTGATTCCAGGGGGGTGGGAGGGCTATCAAGAGGGTTGGGGGGGTGTCCAGGGGGGTGTCCAAGGGGGTAGGGTGTGGGGGGTGGTGTCCAGGGGGGTGTCCAAGGGGGTAGGGTGTGGGGGGTGGTGTCCAGGAGGGGTGGGGGGCTTTCCAGAGGGGTCTGGGGGTGTCCAGGGGGGTTTACAAGGGGGTGGGTGGGTGTGGGGGGCTGCCCAAGGGTGTGGGTGGGTGTTGGGGGTGTCCAGGGGGTGTCCAAGGGGGTAGGGGGTGGGGGGTGGAGTTTAGGAGGGTTGGGGGGCTGTCCAGAGGGTTGGGGGTGTCCGGGGGGGTGTCCAAGCAGGTCGGGGTTGGGGGGTTGTGTCCAGGAGGGGTGGGGGTGCATTCTAGAGGGGTCGGGGGCTGTCCAGAGGGGTCGGGGGGTTTCCAGGGTGGTGTCCAAGGGGATGGGTGGGTGTGGGGGGCTATCCAAGGGGGTGGCGGCCTGTCCAGAGGGGTCGGTGGGGTGTCCAGGGGGTGTCCAAGGGGTTGGATGGGTGTGGGGGGCTGTCCAAGTGGGTGGCGGCCTCTGCAGAGGGTATTTGGGGTTGTCCGGGTGGGTGGGGGGGATGTCCAAGGGGGTGTCCAAGGGGGTAGGGGGTGGGGGGTGGTGTCCAGGAGGGGCGGGGGGCTGTCCAGAGGGGTCGGGGGTGTCTAGGGGGGTTTACAAGGGGGTGGGTGGGTGTGGGGGGCTGTCCAAGGGTGTGGGTGGGTGTTGGGGGGTGTCCAGGGGGGTGTCCAAGGGGGTAGGGGGTAGGGGTGGTGTTTAGGAGGGGTGGGGGGGTTGTCCAGAGGGTTGGTGGGTGTCCAGGGGGGTGTCCAAGCAGGTCGGGGGTGGGGGGTTGTGTCCAGGAGGGGTGGGGTGCTTTCTAGAGGGGTCGGGGGCTGTCCAGAGGGGTCGAGGGTGTCCAGGGTGGTGTTCAAGGGGATGGGTGGGTGTGGGGGGCTGTCCAAGGGGGTGGCGGCCTGTCCAGAGGGGTCGGTGGGGTGTCCAGGGGGGTGTCCAAGGGGGTGGATGGGTGTGGGGGGCTGTCCAAGTGGGCGACGGCCTCTCCAGAGGGTATTTGGGGTTGTCCGGGTGGGTGGGGGGGGGGCTGCCCAGAGGGTTGGGGGATGTCCAGGGGGGTGTCCAAGGGGGTAGGGGGTGGGGGTGGTGTTTAGGAGGGGTGGGGGCTGTCCAGAGGGTTGGGGGGTGTCCAGGGGGGTGTCCAAGCATGTCGGGGTGGGGGTTGTGTCCAGGGGGTGGGGGTGCTTTCTAGAGGGGTCGGGGGCTGTCCAGAGGGGTCGGGGGGTGTCCAGGGTGGTGTCCAAGGGGATGGGTGGGTGTGGGGGCTGTCCAAGGGGGTGGCGGCCTGTCCAGAGGGGTCGGGGGGTGTCCATGGGGGTGTCTAAGGGGGTGGATGGGTGTGGGGGGCTGTCCAAGTGGGTGGCGGCCTCTCCAGAGGGTATTTGGGGTTGTCCGGATGGGTGGGGGGGGGGCTGTCCAGAGGGTTGGGGGATGTCCAGGGGGGTGTCCAAGGGGGTAGGGGGTGGGGGGTGGTGTCCAGGAGGGGCGGGGGGCTGTCCAGAGGGGTCAGGGGGTGTACATTCCTAAAATTACAGGTAACACATGTTTATTTCTTGTTTACATTTAGTTTTTTCATATAATGTTAGATATTGTAAATTTTTTACTTATTAAAACATGTATCAAACCAAAATGATAAAACAATAAAAACCGTAAAGAGGAGAAGTCCTGGGTGCACCGGCAGGCCGGAGGTGGATCACCGGTTGGCCGGTGGTCCAGACAGCAAAGCTCTGTCTGGTCCACCGGCCGGCCGGTGGTGATCCAGCGGCCGGCCGGTGGTCCAGAGAGAGGAAGGCTCTCTGTCTGGTCCACCGGCCGGCCGGTGGTGAGCCAGCGGCCGGCCGGTGGCCAAGACAGAGGAAGGCTGTCTACTTCTTGTTTTGGTCTACTTACAAGTGGAGTGGTCAAATTATTTTACAGGTTTGATTGACTTTTAGTTGTTTGTAATGTAAAATGTAATTTTGAATATTGTTAATGTAATTGTGTATTTCGTAGTTGTTTAGGTTGGATTTAGTTTTTTTTGAAGTTGACAGTGTATGTTTTGAATGTTATATAAGTGAATGTTTAATTTTTCTCTACTTATTGTTTTGGTCTACTGTTGATGGTTTTTCTGGTCTGGATTTTGGTATGGGGGGAGAGGTTCCAAGGGGGTGGGTGGGTTTTTGGGGGGTGTCCAAGGGATATGGGAGGGGTGTCCAAGGTGTGTTTGGGGATGTCCTAGGGGTCGGGGGGGTGTAAATGAGGGTGGGGGGATGTCCAAGGGGTGGGGGGTGTCCAAGGGTTATGGGAGGGGTGTCCAAGGTGTGTTTGGGGCTGTCCTAGGGGTCGGGGGGTGTAAATGAGGGTGGGGGGTGTCCAAGGGGTGGGGGTGTCAAAGGGATATGGGAGGGGTGTCCAAGGTGTGTTTGGGGCTATCCAAGGGGTCAGTTGGGTGTAAATGAGGGTGGGGGGGGGCTTTCCAAGGGGTGGGGGGTGTCCAAGTGGTGGGGGGGGGGGGTGTCCAAGGGATATAGGAGGGGTGTCCAAGGGGTGTTTGGGGCTGTCCAAGGGGATGGGGGGGTTTCCAAGGGGTCGGGGGGGGGGGGGGGGGTTTCCAAGGGGTCGGGGGGGTGTCCAGGGGGTGGGGGCTGTCCAAGGGGTGGGGGGTGTCTAAGGGGTGGGGGGGTGTCCAAGGGATATGATAGGGGTTTCCAAGGGGTGTTTGGGGCTGTCCTAGTGTTCGGGGGGTGTAAATGAGGGTGGGGGCTGTCGAAGGGGTGGGGGTGTCCAAGGGGTGGGGGGGTGTCCAAGGGATATGGGAGTGGTGTCCATGGTGTCTGGGAGTTCTGTCCAAGGGGCCGGTTGGGTGTAAATGAGGGTGGAGGGGGGGCTGTCCAAGGGGTGGGGGTGTCCAAGGGGCGGGGGGGTGTCCAAGGGATATGGGAGGGGTGTCCAAGGGGTGTTTGGGGCTGTCCAAGGGCTTGGGGGGGTGTTCAGGGGTCGGGGGGGTGTCCAAGGGGTCTGGGAGGGATGTCAAGGTGTGGGGGGTGTCCAATGGGTGTTTGAGGCTGTACTAGGGGTCTTGGGGGTGTAAATGAGGGTGGGGGGGGGGGGCTGTCCAAGGGGTGGGGGTGTCCAAGGGGTGGGGGGTGTCCAAGGGATATGGGAGGGGTGTCCAATGGGTGTTTGAGGCTGTACTAGGGGTCGTGGGGGTGTAAATGAGGGTGGGGGCTGTCCAAGGGGTGGGGGGTGCTCAAGGGTTGTGGTGGGGCTCCAATGTGGTGGGGGAGGGATGGCCAGGTTGTTAGGTGGGTATAGATGAGGGTGGGGTTCAGTTGGGGCTTGGGGAGGGTTTCCATGGTTATTTTTGTTGTTTGGTTTCTGGTTGCTTTTTGGTGAGAGCAGTGCAATTATCTTAAAAAAAATATCGCTTTCACGTCGGTTATTTTATAACCGACGTGGTAACTAAATCGGTAGGGGTTTATCACGTCGGTTTTTTCGAGAATCGATGTGATAAACCGTTCCCGGGCCTTTTATCACGTCGGTTCTTAATATAACCGACGTGCTAAAAGGCCTGGGAATCTATTTACCACGTCGGTTATTGGATAACCGACGTGCTAAAACGTTTCCCAGGACTTTTTATCACGTCGGTTATTTAAGAAACCGACGTGATAATAGGCCCGGGGAAGGGTTAATCACGTCGGTTATGTTATAACCGACGTGATAAACGATATCCCAGGCGTTTTATCACATCGTTTTAGAAATAACCGACGTGATAAACACCGTGATGTTAGGGATGTTACGTCGGGTTTAAAATAACCGACGTAAAAACGTTATTTATAACGTCGTCCGTATTAACGTCACCTAAAAACCGACGTAAATAATGAAAAATAAGCGACGTAAGAAATGTTTTCTGCACTAGTGCTTGTAAAAGTAGATAGTTGTATAACCAAACATACATCTCAAAGATGGGAAATTAAGACAGACATCTATCACCACATTGGTAATACTAAAATCGTAAACCCATGAATGAGAGATAATAATATGGACATGAATATATGAATAATGTAAAATAAATGAATCATAAAATACAATACTATTAATTATATAAATAAAAAATCAAAATTAATGGATGAATTTAGTATATATCTCACAACAATAAAAGTGACACCATCAATACCCTTACCCCAATTCCGACATTTCGCGTGTAAATTTATATTCTTATATAAAAGAATTACATTAATTATAAAAATTATTTTGAACATTATTCATGTTTATTGTTAATTTAATTGAACATATTTTCTAGTTTAATGAAATTATATAATTAATTATGTGTACGTCTGTGGTTTTGTTTTTTTTTGATTAGGAGTTTAAATCAACTGTTTTAAGTTGAATATGGTAAAAGTTTAAATTATTTAAATATATCTAGAATAATAACCATAGAAAAACTATAATATTAAAAATTAAATTATTATTTTTAAAACCATAAATATTTAATTTTATAAACGATGAACAAATGTTGCAATCATAAAGACGGAAACCCATTTGTATAAATGAGTATTGTTTCAATTTCATTCAATGATATGTTTGGAAATAAACTATAAATATTTCATATTTCTAGAAATTTTGTAATATCATAAATACAATATAATTTAATAATATATACTTATATATTGTGTTATTTAGACGTAGTGGTGAAAAAATTAATCACAATGATTTGAGGAATTAGTAGTCTACATGTCCATGAACGATGTTTTCAATTTTTTGAGTGAAAAGGTAAAAAAGAAAAAGAAATATTATATTTATATAATTATAAATATATATTAATATAAAAAAATTGGTCACATATATCATATATATTTATTATATTTAGCATTATTACCTCCCAAGTAACATGTTACTGAAAAACGAATCAAATCACTTCGTGAGGCGATAATCTATAATAAACAGAGTGAGGTTATCTTATCACATACATAATGGAATGTAAAATTTTATATATGATATAATTACTGAATTTGTAACATTATTTAATAGATATTTTATAAAAAATATATATCCTTCATTATTCCCAACCAATCGAGGTGTTAATTTAAAAATGAATAGCATCGGTTCACAAGTTGGTTGTCTTTCATGAACAAAAAGGATGATTCAACATAAAATTAGATGAATGTGTGAGGTTTTTGGTAATAAATACAACATAAATATTTTTATTATATTAATGATACTTTTTATATTATATCATCGTGGTGTAAGATGAATTTAAAGGGTGGATAAGGAAATGAAAATGATTTTCTTATTATTGAACGATACATCTTCTTTTGGAAACTCCTACGAGTTCGAACTAAATGAATTCCTTTGTAAGTTTTATTACAAATTTAAGGCATCTAGGATAATTTTAGGGTAATTTTTATATATTATTTGGGAGGGGTTTGTATGTGTGATATAAAATTAATGGAGTGAAAAAGTGGTGGATTTGAATGATATTTGATAATGTATGAGGTACGACATTCTTGTATGTACCCAAACATATTTACTATTGGGAGTTCCCCCTTATCTTATGTAGCTAAAAAATTAAATTATAAATGATATTAGTACTGATTTGGTCTTGAAACAAGTCAAAAAAAAACTTTTTATCCATTTTTTCCATATTATTTATGTTTTATCAATATTACTTTTTTTGTTTTTACCTAGATAAATTGTTCTTAGGCCTAGTTAATTGATCCTTTAAAAAACATTTATTGATAATTATAGGAAATTTTAGAGAAAATTATTATAAATATAGTTCCTAATTTAATAAATAACAGTTCTCATTTGTGTTTTGAATTAATCTTAATAGACGGTCATGTAATAAGAAATAACACTTCTTTAACCATAACTGTGCTAAATGTGTTTTTTATATTTTAGGGTCAATATGAACATTGTAAAATATAAATTGGTCCCTTGATTGAAAAAAATAATTAATAAAATTTACATATCACATGGATGAATATAACATATTAACTCATTTTAAATCATTTAATATAATATAATTTATTATAAAATGAAATTAATGTCATGTGGGACCTCATTTATTTTTTTTAAATTAAACTATTATCATGAAAAATATAAAATTTAATATATTATGTTAAAATCTATTTAAAATAATATATTCATCTTTAAAAATATTTTCATCTAGTAATTGTCTTAATTTAGATAACTTTTAAGAACAATTAATATCATTTATTATTGTTTTTTATAAATAGATTAATTACTGTGATGGAGTTTGAAAATAAATCAAAGTAATTTTTTCATATCTAAACTCTAAGAAAAAATACCAAGACAAAAATATAATATAAATTATATATGAGTGAAAATATATATTTTTCTTATATCATGGCCTTATATATATTAATAGTTTGAAAAGTATCATTTTTGTATTTTTCTTTACGTAACAAATTATATTGTCATATTCAAAGAAATTTTGAAATAATATGATACTTTTATGATAATTTGATGTAAAAAGTCAAAGTAAAATCATTAAATAAACTTTATATAATTTTTCATGCCATTATCAGTCTCATCATTCTAGTTTAATTATTATGTAAACTCGTTTAACCTTAATTTACATAATAAATGTCAATTTGTTTCACTAATAATTATGGTAAAAAACTAATTTGACATTATTAGTGAAAAATAATTATTTTGATTCCAAATATGGTATCCAATTTTCCAAATTCAACTGAAACAGGTGGATGAATTAAATTTTAAATTATTCCTATGGGCGTATGGTGAAAACCGATTTTAAAGAGAAAGTGTAAAATAGATGAAAATGTTTTGTTATCCAATTCAAATATTAAATTAATTATAAGGAAACTAATTTTATTAATATATGTATAATTTTATAATTTATACATTTATAAAAAAATAATGAATAATTTATCTTCATAAATAAATTAATAAAAAAGTCAATTTTCTACTAAAATTCAGTATTTTTTACTATCAATCAAAAATTCCAAAATAACATAAAATAAAAAAAATATTCCAAGGAATATTTTGATATCCCACATTAAAAAATAATAATTATTTTATAATAAAATTTATATAAACTGATCATTTTTTTAAATGGAATTACTTCATAAAAAGGAGACAAATCATCATTAAAAAATACTTTTATGCATAAAATTAGATTTATTTTTATCTCAGGTTTAAAAAAAATATAGGATAAAAAATTTACCTAATATTTAAATATAAATATATTATTTTAATTAGGATGAAAAGGTTATTTTTTAAATTTATTGGTATAAAACACGCTTCTTCACATTAAAAGGAAATTTTAGATGAAAAAAAATTTATTTTCAAGAAAGTGTTATGTTTTAATTTATAATTAATTAGTCACCATATTATATATGTAATACATTTTTTCATAATTTCATTATCCATTTTATATCATTTATTCAACCATTTATTTTATAATGATAAAATATATAATGGGATATTTATGTTATATGTTGTGTGTTGAATATGTTGTTGAATAAAAAATATATAGGTTGTGTGTATCACAAGATAAATTGAGTATTACATGTAATGGAAGAAAAACATAGTGTTCTGTATCCATTTTGCTATAAAATAAAATATTTTTATTTCAAAATTTGAGGGTGTTATATACTCTATAGATATTCACTAATTCATTCACATAGTTAGTTTTAATTTTCAGTATAATAAAATATATGCACGACTTCATCATTATGTCGATTTTCAACAAAAGTAAACAGGATTTGTAAAATATTCATGTTTTTTATATCAACCTCAGATATTTAATTAGTATACCACTTTGATATTATATTACTTTAATAAGTTTTTAAATTTTACTAATCGTTATCTCCAAGAATGTATAATACTATTTCATGTGAAAAAATTATTTTTATTAGATTTCTACAATATATTTCACTTTGTAATTAAAAAATAGAGATAAAAAATTCTTTATATAATTTAATAAAACTTATTTAACTTTAAAATGAATTTTATTATTAATAATTTTATTTTAATTATTGGTCAACATACACTATATTATCTCTATGTAAAAAATTTATTTCCATTACAATTTTATATTGAATGATTTTTTAAATTAATTGAAAAAAATAATCCAAGGATATTGAGTGGAACAATATAGTAAGAATTTCAAAATAGATTAAATCATTGTAGTTTCATGATTTTTTACATTATAACAACAATATCTCAATAACGAAATTAGTACATACAAGAATAAAAATTATTTAAAATCCTTTGTACACAAATATCACATAAAATGAAAGTAACTATCAGATAAATAATCACTGATTATTTTACAGACTAATATTATATGGAATACTATTAGGGATTCGTTAGAATTCAAAATTTACTTCGACATAATTTTCCCTTAAAGGATACTTTCTGGAGTTTTAGAGGATGCACTTGTGTTGATAGATATCCAATAATTTATTATATGAAACATCCATAAAAATCTATAGAAATAAAATTCAATTAGAATATAGTAATAGGTCAAAACTTATTTAATCTAAATATTTTATTTTACTCATATAACAATTGATAATATTTTTTTTAAAATAGAAAATAATTATTCCATAAAGAATGAGAATGATTATTGTCAATTACATATAGTGTACACATTATTAATTTCGACCAACATTTTTAATGTAGTACTTTTAGAAAGGATTAAATTGGATAATACAAACTGTTACTGAATAAAATATATGAGAAAACTATTGAGTTAACCCAACTATGGTTGTATAGAACATATGAAATATTCATTCCAAAAAATATCAAAAAAATATTTTAGTTTAACATAATTTGTCATTGTTGACATATACACCACATATTATGTTAACTCATAAATATGAAGTCTTTGAAACTAGTTACAAAATATAATTTCAACAACACATCAAGGAAATAGAACTAATATAATTATAGAATTTATGGTCTTAATGCTGTAAAATGTATGAAAATTGAAATTTAATCCTTGAATCAATTAGCAAGTCAAGAAGAAAAAATAATCTATTTGGGAAATTATGTAAAGAAACTTATGATAAATGACCCATTCTAAAATTTAATAATAATTATTATAAAAATATTCATAATCTATCATATAAAAAATAATGATTTTTAAATCAAGTTGGGAATTTTCAATTTAAAGGACCACAACTATCCAATTATTAAACGAATAATTTTAAAAATATTTTGGAATAATATGATTTCTGATTAAATCAGATTGATAAAGGTATAGAATGAATTATTGTGGAATTAAGATAAATAAAATTTAATTATATATGAATGAATGATTTTGTGGAATTTAGAAACACCAAATTCTCTAGGATATATATATTTTTTCAATGAGACGAATATAGCATTTAAAATTATTAAATTAATGTGAGAAATATTTCCAAACATAACACCAACATTTATTACGGAAATAATCCAAATATAATTGAATCCAATAGGATTTGTGGTAGTATGAAATTTTAAATCCTATAAGGCAAAATATTTAATACAAAGATGATTAAAATATCAAAAAAGATAAATTTGATGTTAAAAAATATGTGGGGATTCACATTCAAGGTATTAAAGATAAAATATATTGTAATTGAATAATTAGGACACTGATTAAGTGTATAAATAGATGAAAATTAATAAAATTTTTATTTGAATAATTATTTTTATGTTATAAAATAGATAAGTGAATATATATTAATCATCTAAACCATGATAAAAAATAATTTGAGGGATTTAGATCAATATAGAAAAATATTATTAGAGTTTCATTAAAAAAATCGAAAATCAAGGATGATATTCAATTTATAAAAGAATTTGATAATATAACATCACTGAAAAATTGCGTCAAGGTAATAAGTAGAATCATGAAGTGGATAAAGTAGTTTTTATATCTATTAACCACAAATTTTTTTTTAAATAATCCAAAAACATCTTCATTAATTATATATGATATATGTAATTTCAATATTCCATAAAAATTTAATGGAAAGAGAATATTCACTTTTATCACTGATTTAGATGAGACAACTTTATGTATTTAGTTGTTTTAACTCTATTGGAAAATGTTAATTAAGTGGAAATACCATGGATTGTTAACTAGAAAATTTTATAATTACACACAAACTAGATAGTATTGAATATAACATAGTGTTAATTAATATTCATATCATACCTAAAAACCACTTATTATGTGATGTGGATGTAGAAATTCATGTGCCTTTCATACATTGTAGACCTTTTAATGTTTCTATAGCTAATATATTTAATGTTTCACATGTAAAATCGACCATTTATTTGGTAGAATACAATGATATACTCATTCAATTTTATTATAATAAATATCAAAAAAATTAGATGAATATTTTTATATTGATGTGGTAGATAAATCGGTTGGATGGGAATTGTTGAGTCTATTGAATAATTAGATATCTGAAGCATATGAAATAGTTTTTCATTTATAAGAACAGTAATTGCATCATCAAGAGAAAAGGTTCCAAGATCAATAAAATTTAATAGAATATTTTTTGATAAATAAAAAATTATTGGATAAAAAGAATAACATTTTTACCATTGTTTTCAAAAACCACAAACACATCAGTTGAAAAAAATTACCATCAAAAGATAAATATTCCTTCCATAGTGTAAAAAAGTAACATTCATTGATATTTAGATGACATTGAAGTTGAAAAGGGAAATTATTAAATTTATTAAAAAAACACAAAACATTAATTGATTAAGTAATATCATTCATTTGTAGATAATTACCCCAATATGAAAGTATAAAATAATTTAGATTGATGAGGTTAAAGTAATAAATAATTATCATATATGATCAAATTCATGAATTAGTATATATTTTAGAATCTCATTATCTATATATTTTATGGTGGGACATATCACATTCTATGTTATAGACCCCCATGGCTATCCCTAACATAGACACATGATCTGGTCTATGTCATGTCTTGATGGGTAATCCTGTTGGGCACCTAAGTCAATATATGGAAACCCCAAAGGGTGGTTTTGATTCAAATTGGTTAGGAAAATTGTATTTGAATCAATAATAATTTTGTGAATATTTTATATTTTAATATATAGAATTGATCTTATCTTAGAACATTACATGATCTTTCAAAACATTATTGTTTCATGAATCAGTAAAAAATCATAGAAATCATCATCCCAACGCAACATAACATTAATGGGAGATCACCAAAAATAAAACAACAACTCAATGAATAACTGAAATAGTGTGTTATATTAATTCTTCTGATGATTAAATAGGGAATGTCAGAATCCATTGACGCATCACATAACCATAAAATATATATACTACGAGATAAAGAAATTAAACAATTTAATTAGTTACTAATCGCTACGTAAAAAATGTATCTGACCTGCATTTATACTCTATTAACACGTATAATGATGTTAAAAACATAAACTACCACCATGGTATGCCCTTCCCTTACTTTAATCAGTATAAATAATTTTTTCATACACCCAATGGGTATCTGTAGTGTTTAAGCATAATATGACAAATAAGATCCCATCAAATGTTCCATATCATTCTATTATTAGAATAATAAACCATAATTTTTTAACATAATAAATGAAAATATATCTTGATATTTTTTTTCAAAATAATACAAAGTCTTTTTATAACTACTAGTATAAATAATTTATAAATAATATATTATAAATGATTTTAAAAACAATGTTAGGTTATTAAACAGTATGTTGACTAAAGATGTGGAACCTCTATTTTTATTATCAGTAGTTAGGGTATGTCCCATAATTAATGAAATGAATATCAAACTAGGTCTCTATATATTTTGTGGGGAATAATATGAACTACTTCACTTGCATTCATAAAGGTGTTGGGACATCATACCATATAGTTTAACCTAACAATATACCCATGGTTTCCAAGGAATCTCATTTTTACCACTTAAATATTAATCAATTTCTTTTTATGTATGAAAAATAGTTAAAATTTTTACAATAAACATAAATTTTTTATTTCCATGTAATAATTATTTTTTTCCCAGGATGGGAACTATAAATAAATTCCAGAATTTGAAAATAATTTAAAGAATAATTGTTTAGAATTCAATATATTATTATAATAAACATCGGTTATGAAAACAATGGAATGAATTTGGAACCACAAACCTTTATATATCAAGAACAATTAAAAACAAAAAAATCACATGGAAGGGAGTGTAAAAAATATTTAAACCCAAATTATTCCATTTTATTAATACCCATGTCATTAAATTTCAATTAGATATAATACTAAGTGTCCAAGACATTGTGGTGATGTGAATATCAAGAAATAAGTAATGATAAACATGAATTTAGGGAGAAGAGGCAGTTACATGGTTCTACATGGAACATATTAAATAAAATAACATAATATAAATCCTCAGAGGTGGTGAAGGAGTTCATTGTGTATTCAAGGTAATTTAGATTGGGAGAGTTCTAGAGTGTGATTAAATGTGATGTTTAGGTCCCTAGTATAAAGGTGCGCTTATTGGTAATTTTTGTGGTTCTTTTAAATATAACATGTTTATACCATAAAGAATCATAGGTGTTATAACATGGTTCTACTACCTATGAAATATATATAGAATTAAACATTATTATGTATAAGTTCATGGAACCTATCTCAATGTATTCCATGTGTAGGATCATGTGATGAACTATGGTGAACTCATCATAACTAGGCCTCCATGACATTTCTATATGGCTATTGTATAAAATCACATATGTTACCCATAAATAATTGTTTCATAATGTACGGTTATCCTATATTACCTTTTCATATCATGAGTAGTTTTTGTTAGTACATGGTCCCTTAAGTGACATCACAAACTGACCAAGGCATTAAAAAATGCGAGGGTAGCCATTGTTACATTAACATAATGTAGGGGGATATATTATGGTACCTTGGAATATGGAATAACATCACCTAGGTTATTTTCTATACAAGGCTATATGTTTTAAAATTTTAATAGCCATGGGGGGTAAGACAATGATATATTGGTAATGCCTTGGCCTCATACAGATTCAGAAACTATATAATACAAACTACAGATTAAAAAATATCCAATGATGGGGGAGAAGGTATAATATTTAAAATAATTAAAAAAACATTTTCTATTATATTATAAGAAAAATTTATAAATAAATAGTTATATACCTAAATAATGACACTTTGTGTGATAATTTTTAGATTTTTCCTAGGTTATTCAAATTTATTTCTACATAAAAATCAGGAAATGATAGTAGTAAGAAATAATGGAAATGAATTATTTTCTATAACACAATTTATTTTATAGAGTAATTGTTTTTAATATATAAATATAATTGTAGAAGAAATTAATGATCAATTAAATCTTCCATTTCATTATATCATGTATGAGAAATTTTTCGAAATTAGTATTTTGTTCAATGATTATTACTAAAGGTATAATCAAGTTATAATTAATCATGTTGGTCAAGAGGAGAATGTAACTTACCAAGTAAGTAATGAATAATAGATATTTTTATCTATTTCTATTAATGAATTAGATAGTGTTTTAGAGGGTTAAAATGAAAATAAATCCAATCTTAAGCATGGAATACACTAATATTCTTAAAAGATTGGTTTACTACCTTTTGATGGAAAACCCTTTTTAAATCAATCTTTTTACAATTCTATAATCTATATTTTTCAAAATAAACATATTCATTATGATTGGGAAATTGAATTTTACATTGGATAAATTTTTGGTATTTTTCTGATAATGTTCATTTTTTAATGAATAGTGAAGAATACTGCATTTTACATCAAAAATGCTTTTAAATATAATTTATTTATATGATTAGATTATCTTTTGAATTTGTTTTGAAGTGTAATTAGAATATATTTTTACAATTTAATCCAATGGTGGTAATTAGGATTAATTTCACTTTGGAATTGTTCATAAACTAATCCCAAACTTTTCATAGATATTATTTCAAAAAAACCCGCTATTTGACATGACAGCCGGAATTGATTATTAAATTAATTAATGTGAATTATATGTTTTGAATTTTGTAAAATAGAATTCATTTTTGAATTTGGAATATCAAATATATCTTAGGGTGAATTTTTGGTAATTTTCTGAAAAACTTCAATTTTTGATGAATAGTGAAATCACTAAGTGGTAGTTAAAGAAATTGATTTTTATTTTAAATGAAATTTTGCCTCCTTTGTGTTTTGAATTTCAAAAATATGACATACATGGTTGTGATTAAGAATTAAAATGTTGTTCAATGGGATTAAAATAATTTTTTGGTGAATAGTAACTTATTAAGTTCTTAATCACGATTAGTGGTAATTAGTGTAGTTTAAAATAAAAATAATGCTTTAATAATATAAAATGACCTAGAAACAGGTCCTAACCTTATTGGATGTGTCATGGACGACCAAGAAAAGCCATGGGTCAACTTGGGGACCCCATGGAGCCACTTCGGTTGGGAAATGACATAAATATCTTTTTATTTAATGTAAAAGTAAAAATGACACAAACATAATATGTTTTACTAAAACAATTGTTTCATGGGGTTATACAAGTCATATTTTTGACAATGAATATTAATTAGAAATATAAATAGATTTCATACATCATTGTATTTTTTTATAATTTTTAGATATTAAATAAATTAAATTATTTATGACATTATGATGATGCAGCGATGACCTCATTATTTAACGATTTAAATAAAATGGAAATATAATGTAATATGTAAGACCTACACATTTCCAAAACATATTGGATGAGTGGATTTAGAACCCTTATCACCTTATACTCGAATTATATCAATGTGGGACCTTTTAAATCCGAAAGTCATTTTCATATAAAGTAATATTTCTTTACTTTCCAAGAGTGCCCCTCCTCTCCTCTTATAAAAGGCCCCCACATATACCTCCTTACCGACACTCCCAAAGCCTTTGGCTTGGCCAACCCCTGCCCATTTAGTCTCTCCACTTCCCTCTATTACTCCTTGAAGCATCAATTTGGGCAGAAGTCTTCCCAAGGAAGCCTTTGAGCTCAAACCAAAGGGAGTTACCCGATTTTAAGGTAAAGTCTTCACTTGAGTCCATTTGTTTTATTTTGCTTCTCAAACCCCCTAAACCCTTTTTGTTCTTTTCATTTGTAACAAATACAGTATCCTAAATATACTTGGATGTTTTTATAATAAGTATTCTAGCTACACTTACACACACCTACATCTAATGGTTAATGAACATACTGTTTCCATGGATGGTGAATTTATGCCTCCTGAAATGATGATTGTTCAACATTATTTTAACACCTTAAAAGGTGGACATTAAGATGCCACTATATTTATATATGATATATAATATGTTTATGTTTTCCTTAAGCTTCTGTTTTTTTTCTTTTTTCTCATACCTTTATGGTTTCCATTATGGGTAAACGCGATATCTTCATTTAAGGAAGTGCGGACTACCGCCCCCTCAAAGTGATTTGATTCGTTAAATACCATATTTGGGACGTATAAAGGATGGAACTATGATATTATATATGATATTATACTGTAATTATAATATACCTTTATATAATTATGATTCCATTCTATAAAATACGAAATAGAAATGAAAGTAGCGTTCATGCGTACGTACGGCTTACCGTCTCCATGAACAGTGCATTTCATTTCTTACCTCTAAATTATTATGTAATATTATAAATGCATTCATATACTGGATAAATATGACATATATGATATCAACATCATGAATACCATTCTGGATATAATGGATACATGAACAAATTGTAATTATAAAGGGTTTATTTTTGACTCAAGTACCAATGATCGTTAAAATGACTGTTATTAACTTAAATAATTACATAGTGTTCATGACATGGTAATAAGTGATATAAAAGGAATAATGAACTTACAAAAGGTTCTTAAGAAAGTAGAAATTAACTCATGTTTTTTATTCAGGAAATTAAAGAACGATCGAGTCAAGTCGGACCCGAGGTTTGGGACTTCGTCTCAATCTCCTTTCATTGAGGCATATTTTGTTTTATACACAACCTTCTTTTATACGGTGTATAAACCCCTTTGACTTTTACGTTTATCCAAAAGGAATCTTTTTTATATCAAGTGTTTTACTAAACGACAAAAGGGAATGATTTTGTCGTACGTATGCGACGACAACGACTTCTCTGCCGCCGTGACCGTTATTTGAGTTCCGACATCCTCTACAAGCCATACCTTCTTTTTAAAAGAAAAATAAATACCATGTTTTAATTTTCTTTTATTTTGGTATTGAAAATGGTTTTCATAATGTTTTTATATCAATGTGTTGTATTGATATCTTGTGATTGAAAGGTGGAAATGTTATGTTTCCTTTATGCATGTTTTATGTGATTCGATTATGTTGAGGTTCTTGGGCATTATTAAGAAGACGGGTGGTTACGTGATAAACTAAGGTCGGGTGAGCCCGATATAGCTCTCCAATGCATTGGGTAACATGAATGAGTGAAACGTTAAGGTTTCTCTAAGGAGAATTAGGGAATATACTGTGATGGGTATTCCAAACGTAACCAAGAGGGTTACTCCCTACGTAAGGATGTTATGAATGCCTGAAGTTACCTTTATGTCTTATGATTTCTATGATTTATTCATGATTTGATGAGGTATGTTAAAATGCTTATGTTTTATGGGTAAAGAATGATCTCATTCTTATGTATATATGTACCCATGTTTCCTTTCCATATTTTTATATCCCTTACTGTGCTTTTTATGCTCATCCCAAGTTTTTTTGAAATGTTTTTCACAGGTCAAGGGAAAGGTACATGAGATGATGATAGTGTCAAGGAAGTGTCAAGAAAGAATCCATGTTTTATTTTAAATATGTTTCCATTTATTGGAATGAAGAATACTAACTTTATGTGACCACTTTGTTTATATGTGGAATGTAATGAATGTTTTATGATCTAATTCTCTAAAACTATAAACCCAAAAAGATCCTCAATGTGTAATCATGTAATAACTCAAGATTAAGTAAGGTTTAAGGCTAGGGCCTTATAGTTGGTATCAATGGTCGGTTTAGATAACTTTAGGAGTTATAATTCTATTAAATGATTATCCAAAAATATTTTTTTTGAAATGATATAGCATTTAAAGATTACCATGTTGCTTCATCTAAGACATGTTTGTTCAGAATGGTTTTCTGCAGAGGAAACAGGGAAGCAGTGCTATGAAGGTATACAGAAGGAAATAACCTTCCAAATCAGCATCCTGAGATGGTCAGAATTGGATCTGAACAGTTTGTTGTAGTAATGGCGTAGTTGACTCAAGCGATAAATGGTGGTGGTATCCATGCACGAGATCAGGCAGATCAACCGCAGAGGAACATGTCAGTGGTGGAACATTTCATGAGGCAACATCCCCCATCATTCAGAGGATCATCTGACCCTGTGTTAGCTGAAGGGTGGACTAAAGCACTGGAGAAGATTTTTGATGTCATGGGGTGTTCAAACAATCAAAAGGTTAGTCTTTCTATTTACCGTTTGGAGGGTGAAGCAGATCAGTGGTGGACGAGGGTTAAAAATATCAGGGATGCTGATGAGATTGATGCTCTCGACTGGGATGAATTCAAAGGTATTTTTCTTGAGAAGTATTTTCCTAAGGCTGTTCGACTTAGGATGCAAAAGCAATTCATGGAATTGAGGAAAGAGGAAGACTCAGTGGCTACCTATGAAGAATGTTTCACTTGATTGGAAAGGTATTCTCCAAATTTTATCCGAGACCTTGATAGTAAAATCAATCGTTTTTACTCAGGATTAAATCCAAAATATCGAAGGGATTAGATTCTCATGAGTTTAAAAGTTATGAAAAGCTTGTTCGATGTGCTGAGAAGGTGGAAATGGAGTTTTCCGATGATCAATTGTTCTATAACAGCCAATAGAAGAAGAGACCGAGGTGGCAGGAGGAAGGTAAGAATTTTTCAAAAAAGTCTGATGGTAAGAAAACTAAGTTTCCAGTTTGTGATAAATGTGGAAAAAGGCATGCTGGGTAATGACTTCTGAATTCTGGAAAGTGCCACCGATGTGGTAAGATGGGACATAAGGCTCGTGATTGCACTGAAAAGGATCAAGGTGAAGGTAAGACCAAATTTGATTTACATTTAGTAAAATGTTATAAGTGCAATGAGATGGGTCACTATGGAAATGAGTGTCCGACAAAGAGCTTGATTAATGGGAAGTAGTAAGACTACAAGCAGAAAGGGGTGGTGAAATCCTTTGTAACTACTTCAGCAGATTTCGGGCCATCAAATGAAGTTGTATCAGGTACTTTGTTGGTTTTTTCAGATTATTCTAGTGTGTTGTTTGATTCGGGGTCTACACATTCTTTCATCTTTGAAACCATTTCTAGTAAAATGGAAATACCATCTCAGGAAATGACTCCTGAACTTTTGGTAAAAACACCTGGGGGTAATGTTGAGGCAAAAAGAATTTATATGAATCTTCCTATCCTTATCTTTGGAAAGAACCTACTTGCAAACCTTATTGTTCTACCTCTAGTAGAGTTTTATGTTTTCCTGGGTATGGATTGGCTCTCTATTTACCATGCTATGATTGACTATAGATCTAAAGAAGTTTCTTTTCAGAAAGAGTTTCTATTTTTGTACAAGAATGAACCCTTACTGTTGATAACTTATCAAGAGTCCTAGAAACTTGTAAAAGATGGAAATGAATGTTACCTTTCACACATCGTTGAAAATAAAGAAACTGTTCAGATTAATGATGTACGAGTGGTAAATGAGTATCCTGATGTTTTTCCTGATGAGTTGCCTGGAATATTACCAGATCAGGAAGTTGAGTTTACTGTTGACTAAGTTCCTGATGCTAAGCCAATTTCAAAACCCCCTTATCGAATGGCTCTAATTGAACTTTTAGAGTTGAAGGAGCAATTGCATGATTTATTAGAGAAAGGATTCATTTGACCTAGAACGTCACCATGGGGTGCTCCTGTCTTGTTTGTTTAAAAGAATGATGGTTCAATGAGACTTTGCATTGATTATAGAGCCTTGAATAATATCACTGTTAAGAAAAAATATCCTTTGCCTCATATTGATGATTTGTTTGATCAGCTTCAGGGAGCTCAGTTTTTTTTTCAAAGATTTACATGAGATTGGGGTACCATCAGCTGAAGGTAAAGGAAGCAGATATTCCGAAGACCACGTTCCGTACAAGATATTCCCATTATGAATTTGTAGTAATGCCTTTTGGGATAACCAATGCACCTGCTGTATTCATGGACATAATGAATAGAATTTTCCATGAGTTCTTGGATAAGTTTGTGGTGGTTTTCATTGATGATATTTTGGTGTTTTATAAAAGTAAAGAGGATCATGAAAGGCATTTAAGGGTTATCTTTCAAAACCTTAAAAGAAAAGAAACTGTATGAAAAATTCAGCAAGTGTGAGTTTTGGTTGCAACAAATTTCATTCCTTGGTCATATTGTTTCTAAAGATGGAATAACTGTTGATCTTACAAAAACAAAAGTTGTGGAAGACTGGCCAAGACCCACAAATGTATCCGAGATTCGTAGCTTCCTTGGTTTGGAAGACTATTAACGAAGGTTTATTAGAAATTTTTCACGGTTATTTATTCCAATGACTAAGCTAACTCAGAAGGGTGTTAAGTTTATCTGGACAAAATAATGTGATGATTGTTTTCAGGAATTGAAAAGAAGATTGGTGAATGCTCCAGTTTTGGCACTACCTTCTAGGAATGGTGAGTTTGTTATATACAGTGATGCTTCATTGAAAGGACTTGGTTGCGTCCTAATGCAGAATGATCAGGTAATTTCTTATTATTCACGATAGGTGAAGACTCATGAGGTTAGTTACCCTACACATGATTTAGAATTAGCTTCTGTTGTTTTCGCTTTAAAAATTTGGAGGCATCATTTGTATGGAGTAAAGTGTGAAATATATACCGATCACAAAAGATTAAAGTATATATTCACTCAGAAATAATTGAACATGAGACAAAGGAGATGGCAAGAATTAATCAAGGATTATGATAGTACAATTCATTACTATCCGGGAAAAGCTAATAAAGTGGATGATGCTTTGAGTCAAAAAATTAATGTTTCATTAGCAATGTTGTGTTTGGAACGTGATCCTTTGGTTAAGGATTTGATGAACTTTGGCATAAAAGTTGTTGGTGCAGGAAGTTCTTCTGTTTTGTTTCAGGTATCAGTGAGATCATATCTATTAGATAGAATCAAGAAATCACAGAAACAAGACAGTGAGTTGCAGAAAAAGGTAGAGCTGGTTCAGAAAGGTAAGTTTCCAGAATTGAACATTCCTAATGATTGTGTTTTGAGATTTGAGAAGAGATTGTGTGTGCCTTGTGATTAAAAGTTGAAGAGAGAGTTGTTATGTGAAGCTCATAGTTCTCCATTTTCAGTTCATCTAGGCAGTACTAAGATGTATAGGGATCTGCGGGAGTATTACTGGTGGGATGGAATGAAAAGAGATATTGCTGATTTTACTGTGAAGTGTTTGACATGTCAACTGGTTAAAGAAGAGCGGCAGTTACTGAAAGGGATGCTTCAGCCTTTACCAGTTCCAGAGTGGAAATGGGAGAATATATCCATGGACTTTGTTGTGGGATTACCGAAGACATCTTGAGGTAATAATGCAATCTGGGTTATTGTTGATCGCTTGACCAAATCTGCTCATTTCCTTGCTATACGAGATAATTTTTCCCTGTATCAACTTTCCCAATTTTATCTTAAAGAGATAGTTAGGTTACAAGGAGTTCCTCTCTCTATTGTATCTGACCTTGATCCCATGTTCACTTATAACTTTTGGAAAGGCCTTCAGAAGTCGTTGGGTACTGAATTAAATTTTAGTACAACGTTTCATCCTCAATCAGATAGGCATTCAGAACGAACAATTCAGACCTTGGAGGATATGCTACGAGCTTGTTCGATGGATTGTCAGGGAAGTTGGGACCAACATCTTTCATTGGTTGAATTTTCATATAATAACATTTTTCATTCCAGTATACAGATGGTACCATTTCAGGCATTATATGGGAAGCGGTGTCGAAGTCCAGCTTTCTGGGATGAAGTGGGTGAAAGGAAGATGATGGGACCAGAATTGGTAAAAGAGTTGGCAGAAAAAGTTCAGCTGATTCAGAAGCAAATGAGAACAGCTAAGAGTAGGCAGAAGAGTTATGCAGACAACAGGAGGAAGTATCTATCTTTTGAGGTAGGTGATCAGGTTTTTCTCAAAGTATCACCATGGAAAAGTGTGATTCGATTTGGTATGAAAGGAAAGCTGAATGCAAGGTTTATTGGACCATATGAAATTCTGGATAGTGTTGGATCAGTTGCATACCGGGTGGATTTACCTCCGAGTTTATCTCAGGCACACAATGTTTTTCACGTTTCGATGGTGAGAATGTATATGCCAGATCCATCTCATGTTTTGAGTCCGGAGGTAGTTCAGCAGGAAGAGAACCTATCTTATGAGGAACAACCGGTCTAGATTCTTGACCACAAGGAGCAAGTGATATGGAATAAGGTGATTAAGCAGGTAAAGGTTTGGTGGAAAAACCACATGAGGGAAGAGGCAACATGGGAATCTGAAAATGCAATGAGGGATAAGTACCCCCATTTATTTGATAAGTAAATAAATTCCGAGGACGAAATTTTCTACAGGGGGAAGGAGGTAACATCCGAAGTAAGTAATGAATAATAGAAATTTTTATCTATGTATATTAAAAAATTAGATAGTGTTTTAGAGGCTTAAAATTAAAACAAATCCAATCTTAAGCATGGAATACAATAAAATTCTTAAAAGATTGTTTTACTGCCTTTTGATGGAAAACCCTTTTTAAATCACTATTTTGACAATTCTATATTCTATATTTGTCAAAATAAAAATATTCATTATTATTGGTACATTGAATTTTACATTGGATAAAATATTGGTATTTTTTTGACAATGTTCATTTTTTAATGAATAGTGAAAAATACTGCATTTTACATCAAAACAGGTTTTTATTCTAATTTATTTATATGATTAGATTATCTTTTGAATTGGTTTTGAAATGTAACTATAATATATTTTAACCATTTAATCTAATGGTGGTCATTAGGATTAATTTCACGTTGCAATTGTTCATAAACTAATGCCAAACTTTTTATAGATATTATTTCAAAAAAAACCCCTCTTTTTCATGACAGCGAGAATTGATTATTAAATTAATTAATGTAACTTATATGTTTTTAATTTTGTAAAATATACTTCATTTTTGAATTTGGAATATCAAATATAGCTTAGGATGAATTTTTGGTAATTTTCTGAAAAACATCAATTTTTGATAAATAGTGAAATCACTAAGTGGTAGTTAAAGAAACTGATTTTTCGTTTAAATGAAATTTTTCCACCTTTGTGTTTTGAATTTCAAAAAACCAAAATACATGGTTGTCATTAAGATTTAAAATTTGGTTCAATGGGATTAAAATAATTTTTTGGTGAATAGTAATTTATTAAGTTCTTAATCGCGATAAGTGGTAATTAGTGTAGTTTAAGGTAAAAATAATGTTTTAATAATATAAATTGACCTATACACATGTCCTATCTTTATTTTATGTGTCATGGCCGACCACAAAAATCCATGGGTCAACTTGGGGACCCCATGGAGCCACTTTGGTTGGGAAATGACATAAATAACTTTTTATTTAATGTAAAAGTAAAAATGACACAAACATAATATGTTTTACTTAAACAATTTTTACATGTGGTTATACAGGTCATATATTTGACTATGAATATTCATTAGAAAGATAAAAATATTTCCTAAATCATAGTATTTTTTTTAATAATTTTTAGACATTATATAAATTAAATTATTTATGACATCATGTTGATGCAGCGATGACCTGATTATTTAACGATTTAAATAAAATGGAAAGATAATTTAATATCTAAGACCTACACATGACCAAAACTTATTGGATTAGTTTATTTCTAACCCTTATCACCTTATCCTCGAATTATATCAATGTGGGACCTTTTAAATCCTAAAATCATTTTCAAATAAAGTAATATTTCTTTACTTTCCAAGAGTGCCCCTCCACTCATCTTATAAAAGGACCCCACCTCTACCTCCTTACCCACACTCCCAAAGCCTTTGGCTCGTCCAAACCCTACCAATTTTGTCTCTCCACTTCCCTATATTACTACTTGAAGCCTCACCTTGGGCAAATTTCTTCCCAAGGAATCCTTTGAGCTCAAACCAACGGGAGTTACCCGATTTTAAGGTAAAGTCTTCACTTAAGTCCGTTTGTTTTATTTTGCTTCTCCAACCCCCTAAACCCATTTTATTATTTTCTTTTGTAACAACTCAAGTATCCTCAATATACTAGGATGTTTTTATAATAAGGATTCGAGCTACACTTACACACACCTACATCTAATGGTTAATGAACATACTGTTTCCGTGGATGGTGAATTTATGCCTCCCGAAACGATCATTGTTCAACATTCATTTAACACCTTCAAAGGTGGCGATTAAGATGTCACTATATTTATATATGATATATAATATGTTTATGTTTTCCTTAATCTTCTGATTTTTTTATTTTTGGTCATACCTTAATGGTTTCCATTATGGGTAAACGCGATATCTTCATTTAAGGAAGTGCAAACTATCCCCCCTCAAAGTGATTTAATTCGTTAAATACCATATGTGGGACGTATAAAGGATGGAACTTTGATATTATATATGATATTATACTGGAATTATAATATAACTTTATATCATTACGATTCCATTCTATAAAATACAAAATAGAAATGAAAGTAGCGTTCATGCGTACGTACGGCTTACCGTCTCAATGAACGGTGCATTTCATTTCTTACCTCTAAATGATTATGTAATATAATAAATGCATTCATGTACTGTATATATATGACATATATGATATCTACATCATGAATACCATTCTGGATATAATGGATACATGAACAACTTGTAATTATAAATGGTTTATTTTTGACTCAAGTACCAATGATCGTTAAAATGACCATTATTATCTTAAATAATTACATAGTGTTCATGACATGGTAATAAGTGATATAAAATTGAATAATGAACTTAAAAAAGGTTCTTAATCAAGTATAAATTAACTCAAGTATATTATTCAGGACATTAAAGAATGATCGAGTCAAGTCGGACATGAGGTATGGGACTTCGTCTCAATCTCCTTTCATTGAGGCATATTTTGTTTTAAACATAACCTTCTTTTATACGGTGTATAAAACCCTTTGACTTTTATGTTTATCCAAAAGGAATCTTTTTTATAAGAATAGTTTTACTAAATGACAAAAGGGAATGTTTTTGTCGAACGTATGCGGCGACAACGACTTCTCCGCCGCCGTGACCGTTATTTGAGTTTCGGCTTCCTCTACAAGACATGCCTTCTTTTTAAAAGAAAAATAAATAACATGTTTTAATTTTCATTTATTTTGGTATAGAAAATGGTTTTTATAATGTTTTTATATCAATGTGTTGTATTGATATCTTGTGATTGAAAGGTGCAAATGCTATGTTTCCTTTATGCATGTTTTATGTGATACGATTATGTTGAGGTTCTTGGGCATTATTATGAAGACAGGTGGTTCCGTGATAAACTAAGGGTGGGTGAGCCCGATATAGCTCTCCAATGCATTGGGTAATGCGAAGGAGTGAAACATTAAGGTTTCTCCGAAGATATTTGGGGAATATACTTTGATGGGTATTCCAAAAATAACCAAGAGGGTTACACCCTATGTAAGGATGTTATGAATGCCTCAAGATACCTTTATGTCTTATGATTTCTATGATTTATTCATGATTTGATGAGGTATGTTAAAATGCTTATGTTTTATGGGTAATGTATGATCTCATTCTTATGTATATATGTACCCATGTTTCATTTCCATATTTTTATATCCCTTACTGAGCTTTTTATGCTCATCCCAAGTTTTTTTGAAATGTTTTTCACAGGTCAAGGGAAAGGTACATTATATGATGATAGTGTCAAGGAAGTGTCAATAAATAATCCATGTTTTATTTTAAATATGTTTCCATTGATGGGAATGAAGAATAATATCTTTATGTAACCACTTTGTTTATATGTGGAATGTAATGCAAGTTTTATGATCTAATTCTCTAAAACTCTAAACCCGAAAAGATCCTCAATGTGTAATCTTATAATAACTCAAGATTAAGTAAGGTTTAAGGCTAGGGCCTTATAGAGAATATGTCATAATTCCATATGTGATACAAGATTTTTAATGGATTCATTATATGTTTTGTAGTTATCCAATTATATCGGAAAGACTCGTGAATAATTTTTTTCCCCAACATGGTTGATAATAAACTGAAATATTTTTTGATGAATTCTCAATAGATTATTTCTTTTTGAGTAATTTATTAGAAATACATTTAAGGTTATTAAAAATTGTAAAGAGAATAATTTGGTATTTAACACTAAAAAATTATATCTTATTATAGATGTGTAAATTTTGATGAGTTAAAAATTTAAATGGATGGAATAGTTATTTATATGTAAATGATAAAAATTATATCTTAATTTCCAATACTAAATAAAATTAATGTTGTTGGGAGATATTTTGTGCATGTAGTTTTTATATAAAAATAATCGTGGTTTTTTTAAACATTGGAAGACAGTTTTATTAATTTATTAGAGAATACGTTATATTCAAGTATCATAATGACCATTTGGATGTTCTAGAATGACTAAAAAATATTTAATCACTATCATAATCATTACATATCGAAACTAAGAACTTATATTTAAGATTATATTATATTTTATACATTTTTACATGGTTATATGACTGGAATGAGTATGAATTAGAAATATTATGCGGTATAAAAGTATAGAATATAAATTAATGGAGACAAAATTAATTATGTTAATATATAAAAAGAAATTATAACATCCGTTTATGGAATAGATAAATTCAAACTATTCCTCATTAGAAGAAATTTGATATTATTTTTTGACATAATAACTGTAAAATATTTAATCTCATATAAGGATATCAAAACAGTAATACTCTAATGAGATATTCTTTTCAAGAGTATCATTTTCAAGTAAAAGGAAAAAATATATTTGAGAACTAAGTTGTAGATAAGTTGTTCATATTTAAGGACTCAAGAGAAAATTATATAAAATTAATAAAGTGTGAGTTCCATAATTAGAAATCGATCATAATTAAAACTAAAGGTATTCTAAGGTAGTCAAATATTACAAAGGAACATTTCAATTGTATAATACGATGTTGGTTTTCATAAAATTATTAAAATATATTCAAATATAATACTAAATTTTTTCTATGGTTTTATCTATTATTACACAAAAAATTGGTGTTCTATTATTCTACGATTATGTGTTCTCAAGGAATTTGAACCCCATATTTGGAAAAAGAGTCACTTATTTCCATTTAGGAAAAATTATGGGAGTTTAATATTATATTATTATGTATTCTATTATAATTAATAAAATAAAATATTTTTTTAACGAAGAAATAGTATATGAGAATAATTTTGATATTTTTGAATAAACAGGTAACATGTGATGGAAAAAATATATTCCATAATTTTGAAATTTTGAAATTTAAATTATTTATATTCTTGGGATAGATTTGAAATATTATTTTCCTAAAATACTATGTAGATATATATGTTATTGTTTCATTTGAAAATGTGTTAGTGGGTATGGTGGATATATATTTACAAGAGAATATAGGTTATATAGTTGTGAATATATTGTTTGAATATATCAAATCGATGTTTATAATGTTAGAAGATATAAAAAATGAAAATTGAGTAAATTTGAAGAATAAATACTTTAAAATATTGATGGAGATATATGGTTTTAGAAATAAAACATTGTAAATATATCAAACTCAATGTATAGTAAATATATATGTATTTGACTTGAAACCATAAAGAATATTTAAGATGATAATGGGGAAGTTGAGGACGAATTATACTCTAAAAAATGTGAATTTTTGTTCAGTATACAAGATATATTTAATAAAATAACTAAATTTATTAATAGATACTCGATTATGTGAGACAATACCACATTATAATAGAATTATCGCAAAATACATTTTATTTAGATAATGATTTTAATCTAGATTCAATGGATGCTAGTGAGAAAACAAATTTATTATAATTGGTTAAAAATTATATTTTATTTTTATGTGAAAAAAATAATCATTTAGAAGTAATATAAGTATTTCATTAAAATATAATATTACAAATTTAAATAAATAACGTTTGTAAAACAATCTGTTAAATTCAAAAAATCAACCATTTTTTGGAAAATGAAAATTTTAATAGTGATAACCATTCAATGATCAACATGCCAAAAAAAATTGACTAATAGAAATTACTAGAGAAGTAGGGATTCCCTGAATAGTCAATGGGAAGTGAATTAAGATATAAATTGAAGCAAATAATGTTGATACTTCCACTATACTAATTATAATACAATAATAATTTAATAATTTAATCTATAGCTATTATGAAAAATGTTATTTAGAGGTAGACCAAGATCATGGAACTTATTTTAAATCTTTTTAGTTTCAAAAAATATTTATTCCCCCCAACTGAGAGTGATAACATAATTTTTATAGGATAATTTTTTAAAAATGCAATGATAAATGATACAAAAAATCTACATTGACCACAGGGAATGTGAAAAATGGTGAATGGTCAAATATTCCTTGAAATTCCAATTTTATACTAAATTTACTAACAAATAATTTACATAGATTCCCTATATATGAATTTAATGATTATACACTATAAAAAATATTTTTTTGTATGGTTATATTGAGATATAGATGTCTAAATCACATATGAGTTAACATAAATGTTGCAATAAGTGGTAAAAATCACATAAAGAATAATCAATATTTTATTTAAAAAACTTATGGAAGAATTTTATTTGAAATATTTTTTCGTGATTAAATTTTCTTAATGTATATATTAGATTACTAAAATGATCCTTGGGAAACATGTTTTTGGTGAATCTATAACATTTCAATGGTAATCCTAGGAATATATTTCACAAGATATATAAACTACTATACATTTTACATCTGCGAATCAATATTATGTTTCATAAGATAAATTAATAAAATTTATATTGATAGGTATCAAAAAATTGAATAAGAATAAGGATTAATATGAGAGATAACTATTTTTTAGAAGTTCCCTATTTATTATAATTAACATTATAATATTTCAAATTTTCAAATGTTTTAGTACTAGATGTAGAAAAATCATGTTGGAAGAATTTAAATGTTTATGAAATTTTAATTGGGAAAATAATATATTATATGCCTTATTATCATAGTATGGTGAGTGATTTGGGGATATGTAGCTCAAAAAGGAAACAATAAGTTAATATATTTATATATATATATATATTAGAAATAAATAAATTAATACTAATATTCAAAACTGTATGGTTAGTTTATGTGTGGGGAATTTAAACATGTGTTATTTTTATAACGATTATTAAAATCACAATATATAATTTTACATTTAATGAATTAGTGAATAGATTCGAGTGTATGTGGATTGTTTTTTAATACATCAGTGAGAGTAACAACTTAAGGGTAGGTATTATCCCATTTTTTGTTGAATGAGATTCATAATGTTTTATTATGATATTTTTTCTAATTTTTTATTTTAATATATTGATTTCTATTAAAAATGAAACATTCAAGTATTAATATAATTTCTAATAAATTATGATAATTATTGTAATGTTGATTATTCTTGTTTGGAAATTAATTTTATTTATGTTACATTCCACAACATGATTTATAGTATGATCCATAGGAATTATTACAAATAAAATAATGTATTCAGCTGAAACTGGACATCTTTTAATATAATATTATATTGTAAAACGTAATTAATATTCATGAAAATGTTGTGAAAAATAGATAAATAAATAATTGATCATTTTAAAAATAATTAACTATATAAATAAAACATGACAATTTTCAATCTAGGACACACTTCATGTATTCATAGAATTTTATCCAAAGCCTCATGCATTAAATTTTATGTAGAATATTCTGATATACATCTATCATCACTCAAACCCAAAATAGTGAAAAAATAAACATTTCAAATAGCCTAACTGAATAGTGTAGTGGCCTTTTGATGCTATATGTATCAACATAAGATGGTGATGCAATTTTTTGATGCCACCAGATAATCGATCATGGACCAATAGTAAAGTGTCTTACAAAAATTAATCATGGGGATAGTGCTTGTGACATACTAGTCCCAAAAAAAACTCAATGAATTATTTCTCCTAGCAATAGACTTAACATTCTATTGAATATTTTGATTCCCAATACAGTAAACTGCAGAGAATGAATGTTGTATTGAAGTACCCTTTTTTTAAAAAATATGAATAATAATGTTCCAAGGATGATGAAATAAAATACAAGAGTAATAAATTGGAAATAAATTTATTGAAAAAATATGATTTCATATCTAATATGTCTATTTATATATAAAATATCATAATTTCTAAGAGAGGATAATTTTGAGATTGATGTTATTTGTTATGAATCATAACTTCATCCATAATATAATTAGACAATCCTTACACCATATATGTCAAAAAAATGGTATTATAGGAAATCAACAGAATATCCATTCAATACATTCTAAATATCTAAAAGATAAATCAATACTGGGTTAAAATTGTTCCAATTAAGTTCATTTTTTCATGAACCATCCCCGGGGCCCATGCCGTGACTCCCCTAAGTCCGCCTTCCATAGGATAGTGGCTGAGACTAGCACCAAAAGGCGTTTTCCAGAGAATTTTTAAGTGATTGACTTTATATCCTATAAACTCGTGTAACCATGTACACATCAAGATACAAACATAGAAAAATTGTATTACAAAAATAGTTTAGAATGTAAAAGGGGCCAGAATACATGACCAACTATAATGATAAAAGTAAAACATAAATTCAATACAATTGAAGAAAGATAAAATACAGCTACAGGATCATCCTATGAGGTTCCTACCTAATGGTTAGGTACATATTTCCTCCTTAGCACTATACATCCATCCGTCTTTTCTATGTACCAACACGCTGCATGGTCCACCTCTGGGTACCATCCAGTCCTGGTACTCTCAGCCTCCGTCCGCGTTGTCCGTCATCTGCATCCAACACAACAAGGTGTGGGCATAACCTATGTAGGGGTGAGTATAAAGATTCCCAGTAGGGACCATGAGACCCTCAATGTCTCACAAAATCCACCAAGGCTAAACCAATAAGTATGAAAATAAAAGATAACCCTAAATAAATATTTTCCAATACATATACCTTTGTAATCAAGTAATACTTCTAAAACATGAAGAAAAATAGAGTTTATAACTCCTCTCACACAAGGTATATCATTAGATATGGAAGTAGATATGATTAGTTATTAATAATGAATCATCTTATTCTGCTAAGAGGCTCTTCTGCTGACCTACACAGAATCCCTAGGATGAGACCCACACGGGATCTCTAAGAGCAGACCCACACCAGATCACTGGAGCTGAACCACATAGGATCGCTAGTAGCTGACCCACAAAGGATCTCTTGGAGCTGACCGACACATGATCACTAAGAGCTGACACACACAGGATCGCTGGTGATGACAAACACATGATGGCTAGGAGCTGACCCAAAGAGGATCGCTAGGAGATGACCCGCACATGATCACTATGAGCTGACCCCCACAGGATCGCTAGAGCTGAACCACACATGATCACTAGGGGAAAACACACACAGGATCACTATGAAATAACCCACACAGGATCTCTAGGAGCTGACCTACACAGGATCACTAGCAGTTGACCTGCATAGTATTGCTAGGAGCTGACCCACAAAGGTTCGATAGGAACACCCTTCTCGTCACATCTAGATACTGTGTTTCTACACTAGGCTTTCTCATCTATGGGAGAGTCCTCTTTCCACACCATTGTTCAATTCTCCAACTATAAGGATTTCCAACAAAAAATTATCTCAATGGTTCACCAGGTCATAGCGGTTTCAATGCAACAGACAGTGCATCAATAGGACACCTGGTCTATGAGTTATTAGTCTTTTAGTCCCGGGGTTCCAGTTGGATTCGTGCACGATCCAACCCGACCATTTACCAACATTATCCAAAAATATAGTGGGGGCATACGAAAGGGACCATGTCACTCAATGTTTTCCAATGCCAATGATAATTCGTGAAATAGAAATTTGGTGACACAGTTATGGCCCAAGTAAAGTATAAGGTCGTATTTGGTATGGGTCCGGTCCGACTCGGTCAGAGCAACCTGCACCACACTGGGAAGCCTGACCTGGGCAGTGGCCTACAAGGCTCCACGGGGGTCGAGGAGGCCGCGAGGGCACATAGGCCTCGAGGGGTCCATAGGGGGCCGCTAGATGCTGCAACGACAGTTCGGCCGGGGCAGCACGGTGAGGCCCGGACGGCAGTTCGGCTAGGGTGGCAAGACGAGGACACGGTGCCAGTTTTTCTTGGCTGCCACGGTGAGGCCGGGGTGGCAGTTTGGCCGGGGCAGCAGTGGTCATGGAGTGGCATCGTTGCACCGTCTCCTTCGTCATGGCAGGTGGTGGTTTGAGACGTCGTTCCTGTTCCCCTTCTTTGTTCGTCACCGTCTTCCTCCATCGTGAATAATGCCACAATTCATCACAAAAATTACAGAGAAGAGGATCCATGTTAGTTTGGCATGCACTCTCCGCATTAGAGCAGTAGAATGTGGTTCAACAAGAACAAGAGTATCAAGAGCGAGTACAGAATAAATAATCAAACTCCCTCTTTACTATCCTCTTCAATCATTATTCCCAATCCCACAAAAGAATTAGAATGGTAGAACATGGAATGTGATAATTATATTGTAGTAAAGCCCTAACTTGATCATTTATTATCATTGATGAGTAGGGAATGATGGTTTTCGTAGATGTATTACCATGGAGTATGTCCCGAGGAAGAAGTCGATGTCTACATTCTTTATTCGAGGAGAGTTCTTCGTTGGAGAAATGTAATCCTCCCAATATTTCTCCACTCCCAATTCCACCAAATCTGAAAAGTAGCCAAAATGCGATATGTTTCCCCAATTTAATTTGTTTCACAATGTCAAATTGGGTTAATTTATCACATATGTTGGAATAATTAAGTGGGGGAGGGTTGGATTAATTAAGTGTGGAGCTCAAGAGGTTCCGAGCCTCAGGTAGTCCCCAACACCATAACCTCTAATGGGATGTTAGTTCAGGTGGTCCTTACCACCATAACATCTCATGGGATATTTTAGTGAAGGCGGTCCCCACATATGAAATATCTACATGGGTGGTTTCAAAATAAAATAAAAATAAAATGTCACACCATTTTATTTTTTTCATTCATTAACAAAAAACCCAAAAATTATCTCTCACCATCGACCAACTGCCGTCAGGGTGAATGTATCCTTAAGAGAATACCGAAATTGTTAGATCAATGGTGTCCTTAGATTTCAATTCTGAGCACCGGTTGAAAAGTTATAAAAAACCCACTTGTATGTTTTCTGAACGTAATCAAAAAAAGGTTTGGAAAGTCATTCCGGGCACACCGAGCCTCAGAATCACATGAAGTAAATTTTCTCTGACATGTAAAATTCCCATTTAATTTAGAAAAATTAAATGGAAATTCAGGGTATTTATATTCTCCCCACCATAGGGCTTCACATCCCCATAAGCCCCATCACAAATCTCAGAAAAAAATATGGGTACTGAACATGAATCTGAGCCTCCTGCTCCCATGTTCTCTCCTAGAGGTTCTCGTGCTACCAAAGAACGTGCACCAGAGGTAATGAACTCCCATGAAGAACCTGATCCTGTCAGTCCTCAATCTCAACTGGAACCTCGATAAAATTTTCCCCATCGTCGATGTGCAGCTCAATGTAATGGACTACGTGGGAAGGGTCTTGAACATATCTCCTCAGCTGGTATACGTGGGAGACGTCACGCACTCGGTGAAACTGAGGTGGAAGAGCTTACTGGTAGGCCACCTCGCCAACTCTACTGAGTACCTTGACGGGTCCAATGAATATCGGATATATCTAGCTTCCTCGGCCAAATATCGACAAACCTTATCGAGGTGAGACCTGAAAAAAGGCATGGACGCCATCCTCAAACTCCAGAGGTCTCCATCTCCTATCGGCATATGACTTCTTCCTGCTCTGTGTGGTATTAATCCGCTCCTAGATGATCTACACATTCTCTGTGGTTGCTAATTCCATATCTGGTACAACTAGTGTTAACACACTTGGGGGTCTGTACAACACAAAAATGATATGCAAGGTCACCCATACAACGTCTCTAAAGGTGCCATCCCAATGATGTAGTGATAGATGTTGTTGTACACAAACTCCACCAATGGCAATTAATCCTCCTAGTAGTGACCAATGTCGAGGGCACAAGAACACAACATGTCCTCAATGTTCTGAATGGTCCACTCAGTCTGACCATTCGTCTGAGGATAGAAGGCGGTGCTCAAATGAAGTTGCGTGTCGAAAGCCTCCTACATCCCCTTCCATAGTCAGGATGTAAAACATGCATCACGATTGTATATAATTTTCTAGGTTACCCCATGTATACATACAATCTCCTATACATAATGGTGTCCTATGCTCTCTACTAAACCCTACTCTCTTATCGGTAGAAAGTGGGCTGACTTGGTGAGTCAGTCGAAGATCACCAAAATCGAGTCATGACCCCTGGATGTACATGGAATTCCTATCACGAAGTTCAGGGATATCCCATCCCACTTCCACTCTGGGACAACTAAAGGCTGAACCAAGCATGCTGGTACCTGATGCTCTTCCTTCACTTGCTGACAAGTGAGGCACTGATAAACAATCTAAGCTACTTCTTTCTTCATTACCGTCCACTAGTGCTCTCATCAGAGATTCTAGTACATCGTTGCCTCTCTTGGATATATCTCTAGTGGGGATATGTGGAACTCCATCAACACTTACTCCCAAAGTGACACAGGTACCATGGTACGTCCTCTGAAGAGGATGACATTCTCCCCACCTTCATAAAATCCATCAGGTGCATGGCCTATGGATATCTGAGCACGTCGAGTCTCGCAGTCCGTGTCGCCACAATGCACAACCCTGAATTGATGAAAAAGTGAGGGTGTGAATATAAGATACTAAAGGAAATATAATCCATCTCTATCCACAAAGGATATCTGCAAAGCAGCCAGATGATCCATCCCCTCACTTAGTATCTCTATACCAGATCTCATGCTGAGTGCTTCTACTACAACATTCCCCATCCCAATATTATAGACTATCTTGAATTCATAGTCCTGGATGAACTCAATCCAAGGTCGTTGTCTCAAGTTCAGGTCCTTCTAAGAGATGATATACCTAAGACTCTTATGATCTGAGTAGACTTTAAAACCTTCACTGATCAGATAGTGTCTCCAAATAATCAGGTCGAAGAACATTGCTAATAACTCCAAGTCCTGGGTAGTGTAGTTCTGCTCATGCTATCTCAGATACTGAGAACCATATGCGATCACTGCTTGCTCTTGCATAAGGACACATCAGAGTTCAGTCCCTGATGTGTCGCATTATACTACGTACCATATGCACTCCTCTGGAAGCCTCAATATGAGGGCAATTGTCAGCCTGTGCCTCAACTTCTGAAAACACCACTGGCATTTCTCTGACCAAATGAAGGGTTGTCCCTTGTTCGTCAATTCTGATAGTGGTGTTGTAAATCTGGGTGGATCCCAAGAATGTACCGCCTCAATCCACATTCGATCCACTGCAAATCCATCTTCTGATATGACATGTCCTAGAAAGTGAACCTCTCAGATCCAGAACTAGCACTTCGAGTGCTTACCATTAAGCTAGTGCTCTCAGAGTGTGTCCAGCACTAACTGCAAATTAATGGCATGCTCCTCCAGGGTAGCTGAGTATTTCAAAATTTCATCGATGAGTACTACTACAAAGAGATCATGGTATGGATGAAAGATCCACTTCATGAGTCCCATAAACATTTCTGGAGCATTGGTTACACTGAGTGAAATAAAAAAGTACTTGTAATGGTCATACCGACAACTGAAGGTCATCTTCTACAAATCCTCATCTCGTACTGTGAGCTGGTGGTAGCCTATACTAAGGTATATCTTTCAGAACCACCGTTCTCCCTTCAGATGATCAAAGAGTTTTTCAATCCTCAAAAGTGGGTACTTTTTATTCATGGTCACCCGGTTCAGGTACCTATAGTCAACAGAAACCCTCAATATCCCATCTTCCTTCTTGGTGAATAGAATCGGGGAAACTCAAGGAGAAACACTAGGCTGAATTAATCCCTTCCCCTGCAATTCCTCTAGCTGTACCCACAGCTCACGAAGCTCCACGTGAGCCATCCGATATGCTGGTGTAGAAATCAGTGTTGTCCTAGGGTACAAGTAAATGTAACAGTCCACCTCTCTATGAGGAGGTAGACCTGGAACATCATGAGGGAAGACATCCATGTATTTTTCCACCATTAAAGGATAAATCAGACACTCTACATCAACCACTCACAGGGTAAGGCTATCCAACTTATGAGTGATCGGCTGCACTCTCCTCCGGTTAAGTCCATACTGCACTGCAAAGGACCCCTTCTCATCGATGAAGTTAAACCTAGCCCCATCCATGCAGACACACTACACTTTGCGCCTAATATAGTCAATCTGGGAATGGACTGTAGATAGACAGTCCATACCCAAGATGACATCATAAGGCCTCAACACGGCTACTATGAGTTCCTAGACAAACCTCTCGCGTCTTAGAGTAAGATCACACTGCCGAAACCAGTGCGTAATCATTGAATCTGCTCCCGTATGACTATATAGGCATAAGGATCGAGAAAACAACTCCTTCAGAATCTCCAAGATCCAAATGAGGGAAATGGAAATAAAATAATGACTGACACCTTTGCCTATATGTACTACCACTAAGTTAGAGTAAACACATATCATACCTTATATCATCTCGGGAGTTCCATGATCATATGCCTCAACTTCTTGGAGCTGAGCTCTCCCCTATCCACCTACTCCATGTGGTCGAGGTGGTCCTCTTGGTGGTGGTGGTTGTAATATCTTGAATTGTCACCCACCACCAGCTACACGACCATATCCTCTTCCATTCCCTCATTCTCCATGTGGACCTCCTCAGTAAAACCTCTATCATTGCATGGGCGGTCCCTCGACCATCTGAAGATCATCCGTAGGGAGGGTCGGACAACCACGATACATCTAACACTTCCCACTGCATGTGTAACACTACCCACTCCTAGTAAGATTGCCTCCGACTCGGGTGCCCCGCACAACAAATCCTGAGCCATTCAATCATCGACCTGTAGGTCTGGTCTTCTTGGACCTCTGCATTATTTGTCTACTTCCAGATGCAGAAGACTCTGCTACGTGATGACAGCTGGTGGGTCTCACTACTGGTGACTTCTTTGCAATGAAAATCTCCACCAAGAGAGATCTCTCTAACACCCATCCTGCGTCGGGATTCTGAGTTGGATCATAAGATCATTGTACTCCCACCTAAGTCCCTGCTCAATAGTTTAGGCCCAGAAGAAAGGGTCTCGCACTATATCTATGGATTACCATGAGAAGTCAGTGAACCTCGCTGAGTACTAGGCTACAATTATGCTACCGTACTGCAGATGTAGAATCTCATGTATGTGCACTACGGGAAGAGTCGCTGGGAAAAACACTGCCTGAAGCAGGCTCTTGAAGTCATCCCAGAGAAGCATCACCTTTTCATAAACCTGTAGCATCAATATCAACCATCGACCCATTGTTTCATTTAGAAGGATGAAGGTAAGGATCACCATGAGATCATCTAGTGTACCTACCAGTTGGAAGACTCTCACTACAGCCTCCTACCAATACTTGGCTTCTTCTCGGTCTGTCTCTCCCCTAGACCTGGGTGGCCTCTGGTGATGGGAATTTTTCAACGCACTCATGGGGCATGCACCATCTGCTGGTGGTATCAGTGGCCCAATATGGAATGGTACAGCGGGTGCCTCTACTAGAAAAGGGCCCTACACTGAGGCCTCGTCGCTCAATTGGATATCAGTGCATGCTACTATTATAACCCTAGCTGGCTATCTACATGGAGGCATCCTAAAAAGAAATAGGTTCCCCACAGTAGAATTCCTAATCTAATAACCAAACTCACTACACATAACACTATTATCATTAAAAATAAAGATCAGAGTCCTATTTTCTGCAGTAATAGCCACCTCTCTAATACCAATTTGTCATGACCCGTACACTGGGGCCCGTGCCGTGACTACCCCAATCCCGCATTCCATAAGTCAGGGGCTAGTGACTAGTACCGAAAGGAGTATTACCTAGAACTTGGAAGGCATTTCCATTATAACCTGTGAACCCATGTAACCAAGCACATAGAAAGATACAAACACAAGAAACCTATATAAAAAAATACTACTGAAAGTAAAAGGGGAAGGAATACAAGCCCCACCGTAAAGATACAAGTACAACTGAAATACAATACAACTGAAGAAATAGAAAAGATAGCAAATGGATCGTCTTACGAGGTTCCTACCTAAAGGGTCGTACAGATAGCCTCCTCATCACTCCATGTCCACCTGTCTCCTCTGCAAGCCGACATGTGGTATGGTCCACCTCCAGGTACCATACATTCCTGATACTCTAAGCCTCAGTAAGCATTTTCTGTCGTCTGCATCCAACACGACAAGGTTCAGGCATAACATGTGCATGGGTGAGTATAACGATACTCAGTAGGGATCTCGAGAGCCGTATGGTCTCGAAAAAATAACAAAGGATAAACCACAATGTATGAAAATAATAGATAACCCTACATAGGTATATGCCCATACATAAACCTAAGTTATCAAGTAATACATATCAAGCATGAAGAAAAACAGAGGTTATAACTCATATAACCCAAGGTATATCATTAGGTATGATAATAGAGATGATTAGTTATAAATACTGAATCATCTTATTCACTTAAGAGGCTCTACTATTGACCTGCTCACAATTTCATGGAGATGAACCACATGGGATCGATAAGAGCTGACCCACACTGGATCGATGGAGTTATCCCACACAAGATTGCTATGAGCTAAACCAAAAAGTATATCTAGGAGTTGACCCACACATGATCACTAGAAGCTGACACACACATGATCGCTGGAGCTGACCCACACATGATCGCTAGGAGCTGACCCACAAAGGATCACTGGAGCTGACCCACACTCGTTCGCTAGGAGCTGACCCACATTGGATCGCTAGGATCTAACCCACATAGGATCATTAGGATCTAACCCACACGTTATTTCTTGGATCTAACCCACACACGAACGCTAGGAGCTAACCCACACAGGTTCTCTAGGATCACTCTTCTCATCACAGCCAGCTATAGGGTTTCAGCACTAGGCTTGCTTGTCTCTGGGAGAGTCTGCTCACCAAGCCACTGGTCTATTCTACAACTACCATGATGTCCCGAGAAGAAGTATTTCAATGTTTCTCTATATCATAGGGGTCTCAATGAAACAGACGGTGCGTCAATCAGATGACCAATCTATGAGTTTTAAGTCTTTTAGTCCCGGGGGAGCAGTTGGATTCGTGCTCGATCCAACACTACTATTTCCCAATATTATATAAAAAATTAGTGGGGCATACCCAGGGGACCATCTCACTCCAAGGATTTTGGCGCTGCTGACAGTTTGTCAAACGGACATCCGGTGACAATGTTATGGCCAATGTAAAGTACAAGGTTGTATCTGGTCCAGGTCCACTCCGAATCGGTCGGACCGACCCAGCTCGACCCACTAGGTCTGAGCCATCCCATGCTGGGTAGCCCGGCCAACTGGGTCCGGCCAAGCCCACGAGGGGTTTCTTTGGTCGTGGAGGATGTGAGGGCGTATATGCCACATGGGGGTCATGGTGGCGCCGCTGGCCGCGTGGCGGCTTGACGAGGCCGCGAGGCGGCTCGACCTGGGTGGCGCAGTGAGGCCGCATCGGTGGTGCGGTCGGGATGGCACGACGAGGCCGCAACATTGGTTTTTCCGGGGAGGTGCGCCAAGGCCTGGCGGCAGAGAGGTCGGGGCAGGGCGGCGAGGTCGCGACGTCATTTTGGCCCAAGCAGCGTGACGAGGCCAGGATGGTGTTTCGGCCCTAGAGGCGCGACGAAGTTGCGGAGGCGGTTCGGCCAGGAAGGTGCGGGGAGGCTGCCTCGATGGATTGGCCAGGGCAACACTACGAAGTTGCTGCAGTTGTTCGGCTGCGTTAGCAAGGCGAGGCCGCAACAGCGGTTCGTCTGGGGTGGCGTAGTGACATCGTGGTGGCGGTGGTCGTAGAGGGTGGCGTCGCCTTCGTCGCGGCCAACGGTGGGGCTGACCACCATTCTCGTGCCACTTCGTGGTTGGTTTCCATCCTCCTCCATCGTGAAGAACACCATAATTCTTCCGAAGAATTACGTAGAGGATGGTACTTTTTAGTTTGGCCAACACTCTCTATATTAGAGAAGCAGAAAGTGGCTCAACAAGAACAAGAGTTTCAAGAATGGGTAAAGAAAAAATAATCAAACACCCTCCCTACAATCCCCATCAATTACTATTCCCAATCGCACAAAGGAATTATAAGGGGAGAACATGTAAAGTGGTAATCATATTACAGTAACCTCGTACCTCATTCATTTATTATCGTCGCTGAGGAGGGATCAATGGTCATCAAAGAGGTCTTATGTTAGAGTATGTCTCAAGGATGAAGTTGAAGTTGGCGTTCTTCATTGGAGAAGCGTTCTTCTTTGGAGAAGTGTAATCCACCCAAAATTTCTCCTCTCCCAATTCCACCAAATTTTCAATGTAGAAAAAATTCGATATGTTTCCCCAATTTAATTTTTGACACAATTTAAAATTGGGTTAATTAATCACAAAGGTTGGAATAATTAATTAAGATAGGGTTGGAACAATTAAGTGGGGAGCTCAAGAGGTTTCAATCCTCGGTTGGTCCCCACCACCATAACCTCTCATGGGAGGTTTTAGTTCAGGTGGTCCCCACATGTGATATATCCATATGGTTGGTTTGAAAAAAAAAATTAAATTAAAATCACATACCATTTTATTTTATTTAATTCCTTCATGAAAAAACCCAAAAAAATATCTCTCACCCCGACCAACTACTGTCGATATGAATGTCTCTTTAAGAGAATACCGATGCTACGAGTTCAACGGTGTCCTCATATTTTAATTCTGAGCACTGGTTCAAAAGTTATAAAAAAACCACTCATACCTTCTCAAAATGTACCCAATGTTTTTTGAGAAATTCATTCTGGGCACACTGGGCCTTATAATCACACGATGTAAATATTCGCGAACTCGTAAAATTCATATTTAATTAAAAAACATTACGTGGAAATTCTGGGTCTTGACATATTTAATTTTTGATCACATCATAAAACCTTGAATTATTAATATATATGGATGGAAGGAAACATATTCCCTTTTATAACTAATGAAGTACATGGAGATAAGGTATCTTACAAACATGTGTTTTTTTATATAATATAATATTGTTTAAATAAACCATAAAACAAAAAATATTGGGGGTAATCAATTATTGAGAGACAAAGACTTGAATATAAGATTGAATGTTGGATTTGATATTTTATTATTGAAAAATATAATAGAGTTAAAATTATATATATTGACAAATTATTAGATCTTTGTAGAAAAATATTAGGTGCAATCATCACATGGAGAAAGATAATTTTAAGGGAATAACATAATAGAATCAAAATAATAGAGATATGGATCTTTTTGGAAGGTGATAGAGAATTAAGAATAATATATTCTACCAAATTAGATGGATCATGAGAATCACTATTATTTTTCTTCTTTCATAATGATTTATTTTAAATTTTTTATTGTGTGAACAAATTTATATATCAAAATAAATGATCGGTTGATTATAAGTTAATGAACACATCAATAACATCAATTTGAAACATAGTACTCTATTGATCACTAAATTTTAATGATGGGTGATATTATGAGATATGTCATATCAATATTTCATTGGAGGAAATAACAAGAGAATTTGGAGTCTAATAAAATCCTATCTACAAAAGGAACATATAGATAAAAAAATCGTAATTGGACTACCTTAGTGTGGATCACATAAGAAAATGTAGAGGGAATTGTGGTAGTATTATGAATCCTATGAGTGTGATGAGATATACAAGAATTATTAAGATATTATATGTTCTTAAATTCTTGAAATTCATGTAAAAACAATGTGAATAAATAAAAAAACCTGAAAACCCCCATTATTTGATGATTGATACTTGAAAACTCTATATATTATTCTATCTTATTAAAACACAATAAGAAATAACTCATTCTGTTAACTTTTATTAATAAATTTAAAGATAATTCATTGAGAACACAATTTACCATAGTTTTTATTCTTTCCAACTAAGGTGAAATATATTTTTTAAATGTTCTATGTGGTCCTTATAGAGATGACATGGATATATCCAATTAATACAATATTGTAATTTTTTCTAGGTGTATAGAGTGTGTATAATACAATAAACATTACAACTGAGAAAATAGAAAAAAATAATATATATAACTAAAAACTCATTTCCCCATAAACATAAATTTTTCCTATAAAATCAATTCACTAAAATTTTTACTTCACATCTCAAGGATAACATCTTTAATACTAATTCAAACATTCATATCAATCATACACATCCAATTTCATTGGAATAATTCATTAAAAAATGGTTAATGATCTTATAATTTTTAGGAAGTGGTAAAAAACTAAATGAAATGATTTTTCTCTATGATGCACATGAGAAATATTAAATATGATCATGAATATTATCAATAAATTATAAAACACTTAACATTTATATAATAAAATGAAATTTTTTTGTTATTAAGATGTCAGTAGAATAATCTAGATATATTTAATTAATCTATTATTGATTGAATCATTATAGGTTCGTAATGAAATTTCATTATCAGAATGAAAAAATAGGCAAATCAAGATTGTTTTCTGACCATTAAATTTAAATCAACAGTAATCACTTATTAAACACCCTAAACCTTATAACACCATATTAACTAGTCCTATGAAGAACAAGACCTTATTTGTTACTTACCATCCACAAAAGGCTAATTACTATATATGTGGACATATCGAGTGATTATGGGGAGACAATTCCCTCTACTTAGAATAATAATAATTCCAACACATCATAATGTAAATAAATAGAAATCATAAGATACAACATGTCAGAATATAAATTTAGTCTCTTTTTGAGGACCATGATCCCAATATATAACAAAATCATACATTATACGACTTTTATAATAAAATTTTAAAATATTATTTAGTACCTTATCAGATATTGATTGTTCTTAAATATAAAATTAATTATATATAAACATATAGTATCTTTTTAATTTAATGGTTTCCCATTATGATCATAACCCTGATGTTTTACAACGATATTCTTATTCATATTTCATATTTTTAGTATAAAATTCATTTAGAGGACACGTAGTATGTTCGACTTTTAGCTGCATGATACTAGTACATGATTGACACCTCATCTAATGATGTTCTCATATTGTAACATTTATGATGGGATATTATCCGGATATACCTACAGGTGGGAATTATAAATGAATATATTTTATTTAATATTCCTATTTAGGATTATGTGTAATTATCCTTAGACATGTGATCATTATTAGTACATATCATTTGACACAAACTTTTACAAATTGATGAAAAACAAGGAACCATATACTAATATATATATTTATATAGTTTACGTTTCATATGAAGAAACATCTATTGAATTAATGAATATATAAATATTATAATTTAAAAATTTTATATTGAAGAAGATGACCTCATAGACACATTTATTGTAAGAGGACAAGAATAAAATCAATGAAATGGTGATAGATGTGTTCATTTAAAGATGTCCAATAATGATATAATAAAATAATATGATTGATGTCATGAGTATGCATCATGGAATATTTTAGATGTCATGAATTAATGATTATATTACATAGTCAATTTTTGTATGTGGGTTTTAATTCATTATGACAATAAATTCTCTCTCAAAGAGTTCGTTAAAAAGTTCTTGGAGGAATTTTTTTTGTAACAATCAATACTAGTTAAATTTTATTATAATTTAATCATAGAAATAAATGTTAATCTATGGAATAAAGAATTATATTTTTCATTATTTAATGATTGTAATTATTTAGTAAAAATTTATATCTTAGTAAAGAACAATTTTTTGAATAGAAATTTTGGATTTATTATAATGGCCATAAAATTAATCAATAAATTGTATTATATTTCATTTGTAACATAATAAATAATATTTTTTATTAAATCCGAATTTATTTATGTAAATATGAAAATTAATAATTATTCTAAACATGTTAATAAAATATTTATTTATCAAAATAATTAATAATTTTCTTATTCGAGGTTTGTTAAATGTAGAGGATGGTGGATGGGAAGATTTTATGTCATAATAATGAAAATTATATACTAAAAAATATATTTTAAATATATAAGTAATTTTTTATTTTAATTAAAACGTATTTATTTGGGAAATAAAACACATTCTATTATATATTATTGTTATCGTTATTATTGTTGTAATAATTATTATATTCTATTTAATATTTTATTAATTTCATTGATTGATTTTCAATGTTAAACTATATATATAATTATATATACTACTTTATAATATCATATTTGATACAATAGTTCTACTCTTCCAAATGATTTACCTCTAGAGATTTCATAAAGTTTGAAGAAGATAATATCAGTGTTTTCTCCTAAGACCAAGAAATTTATTTCAACTCCTTCCTCCACCTTAAGATCAAGAGAAATCAATAATTAAACCATAAAACATGAAGGATAATAATGGAATTATGATGAATAATGAAATTTGTTTGGGTAATCTTTTCTAACACAATAATTTCCAGTGGATTTGGTTGAGGATTGTAGAACATTTTTAGATAACATTATAAGTGATTAAATATTAGATACTCTAAGTGAATTAATGTTATAAAATTCACAAGGGTTTCAAACAATAAAAAATATCATTGTTTAAATAATATCAATATTGGAGAAGATCTTATTACAGATTTAACATGAATAATCATTTTTTCTGGGTTTTAGGATTCATTTTCTATTTTATCTATGTACAATAATTAATCATGATCATTCATATTAATGTTTTTAGGATTTTTTGTTGATTATATGAAAATAAAATTTGGTCCTGGGCCAAATTGATTCATAAACATCCCCTAAAACATTCATGTATTTATCATCGATATTAAATTCAAACATGTAATTATTTAATTTAATTTATTTGTAACACAATTATATTGTTTTATTTAAATTTAAATTTTCATTATGAATTAAATATTTAAAGATATTTAATTCGTTACCTATCATTTGACCACTAATATACCATAAATAGCTAAGGAAGTCATTGAGATTCAATAAATAGGAGATGGATATTTTGAATGTATGACCAGATAAAATGGAATGTAACTTAATTTCACAACATGTTTTCTCATTCAACCACATGCAAAATTGATTCTTCCAATTGTTAAATTCCATGTGGGGGACCATTAAGTGAAATATATATACATATAATATTGATATCTATGGTGGAACATGATTTATAGTGTTACATGAAATATATCTTGAGTTAATGTATTTTATACAAACATATCCTTGTGGTTGTGGGATCAATTCTCATGGTGTATAAATATTACATTTGTGGTGTAACTTGTTTCATGTTGTGTGTTGACTCCCATCTATGAAACATGATCCAAGAAACATTACATGGAATGTTTGAAAGTACATTTCCTGAAACGTTGTATAATCTCATGAGAATAACACATTTTATGTAGTGGCATGTCTTAGGGGCTAACATGACAGAATTATATGATATATAGAAAATGTACATTCCATATAATTCATAAAATATCACATGAGGGATATACTAAAAAAATTATATCATTATTTTCAATACCTTTAATTGAGAATTAAATACACACTACATGGCATGTAGTGAGTCTTCATTCCATGAAATATGTATTTTTTTACCCTAAAAACACATTGGGTATTCATATTCATTTCAGGTGAGAATGAATTACTTAGATAATATAAATTTTTTATTCACATTATTATTTTATTATAGTATTTTTACACTCTATTTTTATTTAATATAAATAAAATAATGCAAAACATACATATTAAAGACTATTGGTTGGTTAAACACACCATTCCAAGTACACAACTGGACCAATGAAATATATTTCATAGAACACAATGGAAAAATGTGTATACTCATATTTTATTTAAATACTTTTTTCATTCCTAATGTTTTACTTTATATAAGAGAAGTAAATTATAACACATCACATTTCCAAAATGTACAAGATATGAAAATAATTTATTTTCAATTATTTTAATTTAATTAATTCACATAAAATTACTAATGATGAGAATCGTATCTATATAAAGGGCTAAAATATATTGAAGGTATGATATTAAATTAATAAATTCGTTAATAATAAATTTCAAGGAAAATTATCATATTTTATAGTGTGATTTGAAAAGTAGAGTATAATGTTACCATAAAACATCATTGAATATATATGACTTATTAAGATCTACCCTAAACATTGTATATGTTAGGATTATATTTTATTTAATATTATTTCATGGTTTTTTCTAGTAAATATTCTCTAAATTAAATATGAAGACCTTCATCTCATCCCCTTACCAATACTATATCAAACCATTCTTTATTAATATTATTTTATGTATTCCATGATCCAATATGACATCTCCTATGTGAGAGTAAAAACTTGTAAATAAAGGTTCTCTAAGGATAATAGGTGATTCAAAACATGATCCATGTAGAAACATTACAATATTATATTAAATATTACCATGAATACATTGCCATTAAATTAACTTCTGTTATTAAATGTATATCTATAAAAATACTAAAAATGAAATTTTGAAGAATTTTACTATACAAGACAATTTCATAATTCTGAATCCCATTTTAGGGATCATGGAAGGGAGGTAGAATTTTTAGGTTTTTATTTGGTTCAATTCTAAGAAAATGTCCAAAAATTTTGATATAAGAAAAACCATATATGGGAGAATTTAAACCACATTGAGATTTCCCAAGGAAACCTGATATGTGAAATGCAATCCCAAATTATAATGATAGTTTATCTGGTTCCTATCTATTAAACATAGATCCTATATTTTTATAAATATAAAAATTATAATGATATCCATATTTCATAATTATATATTTGTGTGAAGATCTACTGTGATTTTTTAAAAGTATCAAAATGTCAATTTTGGTCAATTCACATTATTTGAAATTTTATTTTTTGAAAGTTTTATTTTTTTTTCATCGAACTAATGTAATGACTAGATCCACACTCCAAGATAAGGTGATAAATTCCCCTATATTACGTACTTGCTTCAATACGAACTGTAGAATCTATAATAGAAATATAATAACCCATATATTTTATATAAATTATCTCAAGATTTATTTCATAAAGTTCCACATTATATGATCCCAAAATATAAATTGTCCAAGTGTATTTTTGAATTTTTGTATAATAAATAATAAAATTAAATTGGGATATGAAAACCTTACCTAAAAATATCATTACATTCCCATAAATTTCATTCATCCTTTAAAAAATACCATGATAACATCATTATGTACATAAGAAATGGATGAGATATAATTCCCATTAAAGGAATAATGAAAAAAGGTAATGAAGAATGATAAAAAATGATCATATAATGGTGAAAATATGCTGAAAATCATAAATATGAACACAGATTCCTATAATGAGATGATAACATAAAGGAATTATATGAATGTAATATTGAAAAAAATGACATAATAAAAATAATTAAAGGATAACTAACAAGAAATCATTACATTGAATTCCTAGGATAAATTAGTATGAACCATGCATGGAATCTCATAGATAAAAACATTTACCTAATGAAATGGAGGGATTCATAATTTTTGGCCCACTATCATATTAATAACATGTACATGCATTTTTTTCCAAATAGATTATTAAACATCTGAATATATTTCATCACATTTAATACAATGACTATGGAGTGTCTGTTACATATATGAAAGTCCCAAATTATGTATGGATAAATACATATAAGAGAACACGTGTGTATGGTAATGAGGATGGGAATTCAAAAAATTGATGATTAGTACGAAAAAACACTATATAGATTTAGAAGTATAATCTACGTATATAATGATTCATATAAGGGATAAATGGGAGTGAAATTTGGTCTCTCATTACATGAGAATACTCTAGACAATATTGGAATGTGTAAAAAATTATTCCAATTAGAATGATTGGTAATAAACCGGCATAATATAAAGACTTTAGGTGAATAAAGATTATGAGAATGAAAAAATATTACATTGAGAGAGTTATTATAAATTACTAGGAGGTGACTCTTAATATAATTTTAGCATATTGGGAGGTATTTATATAAGTATAGGGGAAGGAACATAAAATTGATGTGATTTGAGTGAAGTAGAATGTGAGTTTTGGTGGGTATATATAAAGAAAGTGGTTGTAATTCATTATTAATTTCTAAAAATAATTTTTCACTCTATCTGATAAAATAATGCAAACCAAAAACCCTACCATGTGTTTTAACATTTCATTAGAAATAGTGGAGTTCTTTTCAATCTTTTATTATGTTAATAACTAAACAACTAAAAACAAAACATATGATGGTGTGGATGTGATTCGTGTTCATAATGAACTTTCATTACAACGTATAAATATTATATATTATTTGGATGATTCATTACAGGTTTGTAAAACTAGTAAAATATTATAAAAAGGATTATTTTAAATATTAATTACCCATATTTTGTGATATTATGGTATTATAGTAAATAAATATAATTTATTACATGTTTATTGTTTACCCAATAATTAGACTATCTTAAAATATGAAAATTCTCCAACGGATTGTTTCAACATACTAATTATAAAAATATTATTGGATTTACAAAAATAAAATTATAACTATTAGGTTATAAAAATAAATATAAAAGTAATTATTTACTAGAAAATACTGTTTTGTACAAAACAAAATTTATAAACCATATAAAAATGACACCGTTTTTAATTGAATTAAATTACAATTTATATCTATATAAATAATATGTGAAATAGATAGTTTTTGAAAATAACATTTATTAAAAAAACATAATTTTTTCCAAGAGAATCTTTTAATTATTACTATATATTTCCCTAAAATAAAATTTTGATATCTTTGTATAATAATCACACATTAATCCTATAATAAATAAAAAATATTTATAAAGAAAATATTAATGATAAAATTTAGTATAATTGTTTTCTTAAAAATTAAAAAAAATCATATTATGAGGGTATAGATACATAACACCTTATTAAACCAATATACACCTAATGGTTATAGTGTAAATTGGGTTTAATATCGTTTGGTGGTTTTAAGGACATTTATTGGGTTGTGATCTCTATATTATTGAACTTATTTTGTAAGTGATTACAATTTGGTTTTAGTTGTTTAATCTATTCTTATTCTTGGTTATGGGTAAATCCTGATGATTTCATCATCCTTGGATGCTCTGATAAATGGGCTTCATTTGTTATTATCATACTACTCAAGCTCATCTCTTCTTCATTATATTTCATTTAAAATTTATCATAACCCTAAATATACAATAATAATAATAGTCAATATTGAATTACTATATTAACAAAGGTTTTGATTTTTAATAATATTATAATCTTGATTAAAAAGTTATGGATATTGTTTATAACAATCCAAAATAATAAATGAAATATAGTTACTGTGTTTTCTATAATTACAGAATAGGAAATTTATTAAAATTATAATTACATTAATATAAGTTTTTGTTGAAAATTATTACTCCACTCTAGAAATTGGCACTCAAAATATAATTTTTCAATCTAAAAACATGAGGGTAGTTTCATTTTATCATATATTCCAGTTACCATGTCACCTTATTGAACATGTTTTCCAACCATAATACATTTTCTAGATAAGCATCATTATTTTATAAAATATTGTCAGTATAATAAAAAATATTCACCATATTGTATTTATCTGAAAGATCATTCACTAAAGGTTCCAATAGAGAATTCAAAACAAGTACCGGGTCAAGTATGTGTTTTGGTAATAGAAATAAAAGGAAAAAATAATGTACATCTGATTGGTTTGTTTGGAGTGAAAGTTGATAGTCCATAGATCAAATGGAATCATATATATCAAAGTGGATGAAGTATCTAGTATTAATATATCCCTCCTTACCAAACCTCATGAAGTTTTTCATGGTGAGATATGAAGTAACACATTATATATTTTTTTTAAAAGGAAGGGGCCGAAGCCTCAATTTATTATTTGAAAGCAAACACCTTTTTAGATTGGGTAGAGGGAGACCCATTACATAGAACAAAGTCCCAAGGCCAAGTGGCCTGAATACAAGGCTTGAAAGCCCATTTTTTTGGGCCCAAAGGACCCCTCGGTGAACAATACTACTACAGTACCTGTGCTGCTACAGTACCTGCTACTGTACCGCCACCGCAATAGTATCTGCTACAGTCCCTCCACCACTACAGTGTTGCTGCTGCTACTGTGCCGCCACAACAACAGTACCTACGACAGAACTGCTACAGTACCTATGAAATTTTCCCCTGCCCAGATTCGATCCTAGGTCTTTTGGATGCCAAGCCGGAGCCTGTACCACTAGGGTACAGGCTCGTTGGCAAAGGAACACATTATATCTATTCTCAAACAATAGGTATACTCTATCATTTTAAATATATATATTTTTGATAGAATGCCTTTATTTCATATGATGTTGAATTTCTTGAACCTTGTATTAAACATATTAGAAAAGTTCATGTCTCTTCAACATATTCTCTCAAGCCTCATCCCAACACAATTGAGTCTAAACCTTTTCCCCATATAGAAACTTATAAGATCCATTTGAATACGAGAATAGAATCTATTAATATTCACGAATAAAAGTATGGGTGGAATGTTGTCACAATATTCCTGTAAATCCATTGAAAACATATCTCTTTATGTCCTCTATAGATTTATGGTTTTTTCATATTGACCATCCATATTAGGGTTATAATATGTTCTAAAACTAAACACTATATTAAATACTCAATAATGGATTCTCCTAAAACAAAAGTTAACCCATGGATATTGGTAAAATACCAACGATATTTGCACTCAATGATGTCATAACACTAATCTTTTACATATCATAGAATATAGTTCAATTGGTAAATATTCATTGGTACTGATGAAATGTGATGAAATTATAAAGTGACTGAAAACCATCTAAAAATAATTAATACATTATAATAACATTTGGAATCATATAATGTAGTAAATGGTTATTTTTTCCTATTTTATTACTAGTATGGGTGATGGATATATCATTAAATTAGACTAATGTTAGTCATCCTTGAGTTTATTATATCATTCATAGAGATACAACGTTTGATATCTCGCTCTTAATATTGTCACACCACATTTGTTTCAGGTATATTTATACATCCTAGTTATTTGTGGATAAAATAATAACATATGAACATTATAAAAAATATCACAATTAATTTCTTATTTTTATAAGACACATATATCTATTCCATTCCCTATATGCCCATATTTATAAAAGATAAATATTTGAATATTTTACAAATTTCTCTGTGGTCCTTTGTCATTATATTTTTCCTCCTTTTTTACACTCATGAATGGTGTATTGAAAAATTATATTTTCGGAATCAGTTGAATTTAACTTTATGGTTCCCTTGTGAATCCTTTTTTGGTATATGTAGTTTATATTATTTATAATTCTTATCATGGATAATTTTGGAGGATATTTTCCACATAGAGAATATGAAATGTTATTTTAATACAAAAGATTATAATATATTAAAAGACATATTAATTAACATCCCTAACCACCTCCATTTGTGTATATAGATCACCTTTTGGGTTAATATATGTCATATAATTTTATGATTTTTTGACAAGTCAAACTTTTCATGAGAGATATTATATCAAGAAATAATGAATGTAATTATAATTGTATCTAATTATAGTTCATGTGTTGGGTTAATATACTCATGTTTTTTAATCATGGGAGACATATTCCATCACCTTTACATTATTCATGAGTATATAACCCATGTAATATTTGGATGCATCTTTTTAGATCCCAAGTACTTCCTCATTGGTGGGTAATGATATAATATGTGGAGTGACTATCTGATTATTTAACTATTTAAGTCTCCTGTCACATTAATCTATTTTAGAAATACTGATTACCTTTTGAGTTATTTTGGTTTTTGTGATTAATAGTCATCAAAATTTACATTCAAACTAAATCTGTTATCCAATTAATCCATGGAAACTATAAATCTCCCAATACTTTTTTTCCAAGGACATCCATTAGTTACATCTATCGTTATAAGATACACATATATCCCTTTTCTAGTGATGTTATTCCATTGGAATGTTACTTGATCTATCAAAAAAATGAATTCTATACTCCATAGATAACATTCTCTAATGTAAGGTCTTCATTTTAGAATTAAAATCCATCAAAAGTTACATATAGTTTTTGGAGTAGATAACAATTTAATCTATATATAATAAAATATATTTTTCATGGTAACCCCTAATTAATCTATTCATTATGACCATAAATTTATTTTGAGCCTTAGATATTCCAAATATAATCCCTATGAACTCGTAGTGCACATACCGTGTGAAAAAAGTAGTATTGCAGATATCCTATTCCTTCACCTTGAATTAATAACATTGTGATTGAAGATCTGGCTTATGTTATTTATAGAATCTACATTGATGATAAATAAAATTAATCAATATGTGTTATAGGATAGTTTTTATTTATCATGAACTATTTAATAGCATGATAATAAATTCATAAATTCATTGATCCCTCATTAATCATGATAAATATAAATAGAGAACCCTTAGGTTATGTATATTGGAATATACACCCTTTATCCAGATGTATCTATTGATGTTTCGTTAGATATTCTAGTTCAATAGATTATATTGTACATGGAGTCTTTGATATGGTAAAATAACTAAGTATAAGTTATATTGAGAACTCAACCAATCAATATGGAGAAATATCAGACAATTCATAGAGGAAAACATCAAAATCTTATTTTCCAATGTTCATGTCATAAAGGATGATATTTCACTATATATCAATCATATGAGTATAATTAACATTCTACTATGGTTAAAATATCCATTTGGAAGATATTGATTCGAAAATAAATTTATCCCATATTTAAAAATGTGATAGAATCTAAGGAAGATTCATGATAAAAAGATTGATTTCCTTATATTATCAATATATTTTGGGGATATATAAGGAATGGAATGACCAAACTAATCTAGCATAAAAATACACTAAATGTTATGAAAAAATATTTGATCGGTAATAAAGATAATATTTTTTGACCAGAGAGTAGTTATATTATTGGTATGTAATAATTCGACTATTAACAATTTTTATAAATAACCAGAAATCCATGTTATGATTTATAATTTGAATATTTATGAAAATTATTCCTGATATAAAATAAATTATAGAAATAAAAAGATATATTAATGTAATTATTCTTAATTGAATAATTGGCCTACCTGTCACCACTGCATTTTTAAGACAAAAATCCATTTTTGTTATGTAATATGATCTAATATTCACTCTATACATTGTCTATTGTTTTCAAATATTATATTTGATAACCCTTGGTATATTTAATTTATTTTAGTTGTTTACATGTTCTAGATGTTTGATCATTTTACAATTGGTTGAGGGTTGACTAGAGAATCCATGTCTTCAATCACATTAGTTTGATTATCCTATTAGCAGTCAATAGCCAAGATCCCTTCATTTCTATATCTAAATAATTTATTTATTTTTATTTAAGTAATTTTTTGGATACTTATTTCGAAACTATATACAATTGGGATATATTAATTTCATAAAATCATGATATTTTTAATTTACATTGGAAGAATTAAAATCACTTCTTCACTTTCTTTATCTAGGCCTCTAAGTCCCTTTAGATTCATCATTCACTATTTAAAAAAATGACGTCACATCCAAAAATTTCATTATAGGTGTGAATTTATTGAATCACAATATAATATTATAGGATTGGAATTATCCCAGTGAAGAAGCATTAAATATTTATTTCAGGGTCAATGAAAAAGCAAGAGGCAAATTATTCATGTCTTGGGAGGTTTTCCTCATTCACCTATATGTATTCATCATCCTTTTTCAGGAGGCCAAGGAACACCATCTATGATTTATGTTAGAGACTATGAGAAAAATATTTAACAAAAATCATCTTTTTGGGTTCTTTATATTCCATAACCTCATATTTTGATTGGAAATAATATTTTTGTTGAACAAACACAATAGACAATATTTTCCCATCATTAAATATAGAAACATAAATAAATTCTCTTGATCATGGAATTAATAAAATTTTATGGTGTTTTCAATGGAGTTGATCCATTAATCAATGATTAATGTATAAGATGATCCACTAAAATTTGGAGGCCATTGTCACAAAAAGGTCTCAATTTGAACTTACTTTCTTATGGTTTGTGGTTGTTCCTTAAAATTATATTTATATTCAAATGATGTTTTTATTGATAAAATATTTTATAATGTTCTAGAATATTACTCCCATTGATAAAGAAATCCCATTTGGGAATTCATCAAAATTTTCATCACATTTTTTTGACTCAGTTCCTATTATTTCTATCAATTGATTAAAATGAACGAAAATTGAGGATGATAATTTTAAAACAAGTAATAATATAAAAGAATAATTATGATTAGTAAATTGATAAATCAATACTGATATGAATTCCTTATGAATTGAATTTATATGTCTTAATCAATGTTTTCCATAGTCTTCTTCAAAAAATAAATATCATATGTATTATTTCAACTTTATAATGTTTTGTAAAAAACATCATTAACCAAATCATAACACCCATGAGTGTCTAGAAAATTTTTCATACTTATGAATCTTAGTCATTCACCTGGTTCATGTAGAGTTAGTACCAAATGATCTCATTACATGTTATTACACTAACATACATCGATTCCATAATTGAGTTCAATTGAATGTCACTAGAGAGGGATGTACTTCCACATAAATCCAACTGCGCTATACAATAACAAATTTTAGTGTTGTTTTCCAACAATTTTATATCACAATATTGGTTTCACTATGGTATTCAATTTTTTAAAATGAAAAATAAGTAGATATTCCTCTGATACCAACAATGAAAACTATTATATTTTATATTTTTTTCATAATGATTTTTTATAAAAAGGCACACATAATACAATCCAAAAATATCAAATGTACTAGTGTAGTTAGTAAATTTGGTATATAGTATAATAACATGAAATAGGGATACAATAACATTATTTAAAAACATTATAAAAAGCCTAATATTTCCATTGTTCTTTTAAAACTAAAAAATATAACATGTGGACTTACATAATAAAAGAGGGTTCTTTCATTCCTAATAAGTGAACAATCATAAAATATGATGAAAAAACTAAACCAAATAAAAAATCATGGTGTTATAAAAAGATGAAATTAGGAACATGAAAATAAAATTATGACATAAGATGATAAATAGAGGGAATTCTATGAATGTGTAAAAAATAAAATTCATAACATCATATGAATAATTTAAGGATAACCATTGAGACATCATAACATATTTTGGTTATGTTAAACAAAAATTCATCAATCATGGTATCTCACGAGACTAAAAAATTTTACAATCAGTAATATGGAAATAAAATTATAGTCCCACCCATCATATTAAACTCAAGTCCATGAAATTGTGCGTCACCTTGATCATACAACATAATCAAATATTTATTTTATCCTAGTCCCATAAATAAAGAGTTCGGGTTACATACATAGATGCCCCTAATAAATAAAGGATAGTTACATCATAGTAATTGTCCTTGCGTATAAATGGTGTAAGGTTTCCCAAACCAAAAATTTTTTCCATGGAAAATTAGTTTACAATTTCAAAATAATAATAGCTTTTCAGAATGATTCATGTAAGGGTTTAGTGAGAGTGATATTTTGTATATCATTACTTGAGAATCATTAGGGAATTAAGGGAATGTCTTAAAAAATTATAATATGACTAATTCAAAAATAAAATATATAATAAAAATTATAATGTATAATATTATATAGGATAAATAGAATATATATCATTGAGACGATTCTTCTAATAGTATGGGAGTATCTTCATAAGATATTGGGAAAAACATGAGAGAGATTTATATATATAGAGGGATATTAACTTCATGCTCAGTTGATGTTGAGTTAGGAGGAATTAAAGGATGGGTGGGTATTTATAGAAAGAGTGAGGGAAATTATTTATTAATTTAAAAAAATTATTTTGTACACTATGTGTTAAAATAATTGTAACCACATGCCTTTTCTAGCGCCTCGACCAGACATCTTATAAAACGAGAAGCCGGATCGGTCGCCACATGGCCTCAAACATGCCTCCTCATACATAGGAGGTTGATGAAAAGTAAGAGGGTCCAATGATGTTATAGAGGGGATTTAAAATTTCATTATTTGAGTTTCCAAATGGTAAATCAGAATGTAAAAAAAATAAAAGAATAATTAGTAGAAATTATAGATAAGTAATAGGAAGAGAAGAATCAATTGAAAATAATTAAAAAATTCTCAAATAAAATAATAAATTCATATATAGATGACATTATATTAAATAAAGTGTATAAAAAAATCAGGAAACATAATATATTTTATTACATGAATATCAAAAACAAATGAATGTCTCAAACAAAACACGGTGGGATTTCAGAGCTCCAGCTCAGTCCAATGATCCTAAATCCTATGTAAAATCATTATAATGAATGTAACAATCTATGGTCATGTGAACATTATATCTACCTGAGTATCATAGTGTAATGGTGGAATGAGTTTTGTGTGAGATAAAATCCCATTAGGTCACCACCAATGGGTTTTTAATTCTAAATCCATTATGTGAGTATAATGTAAATTAGTGTGAAGGGAAAAAATATTATGTAGTTATGAATAATTTAATACTGGTCAGCAGAGGTTCAAAGGGGACACCTGAACGACTCTACCTGCTTAAACTGATAGCTAGGATGATGATCTGATTAGGAACCATATTTTTATAGTAAGTGTATATACATAGTAACATTATATATTTAATCATCCTATATGGAAGAAGTATATTTGGATGTATGTAACCATATATATGAAATATGAGGTACCGCAAGGACTAGGGTGTGACTAAGAAATCCATAACCATTATAAACAATCCTCTAAACTCAAATAGTGTGTCGATGACCTAAATTTCATAATATATTGGATACTTCATGATCATCACTCAGGATGGTTGTGTTCAATTATGCCAAAACTCAAGGTATTGGGTGAGCTTTCATGAAATCTCCTAAAACTTGGGAGGTGAATCATCAATACCACATTCCAAATAGTGTCAATGGTGTTAGACATCATGATCAATAGTAGATGTAAGGGAGCCTGGATTGTCATTTCTAATAGAACCCTTAATATCATTCCACAAACTATATTGAAGGTGTAATAATATTTATAATAATATTCATGAGGATTTATGTCTCATGCAATATATTTATCAATCCCACTTATAACAAGTCGAAATTAAATTCATATTTAAACAAATTAAGGGTATGACCATTACACCAATTCCATATAATACAATTAAAAGTATACATTATTATTTAAATATTCAAACTGGTATGGTCGTTCCATCCACTTCAATTTCATTTAAATTAATCAATTCAATTTGAACAATTCATATCATTTTTAGGGAAAGGATTTATACGGTCATGTAACGCCAAGCCACATAAAATGTGGTTGGTAATTGAAATAAATTGTATTAATTATTAAAATGTAAAAAATCATTACATATAACTTCCCATTATATAAAATCATTAAAAAAATGAAATATGGAAGTGCTAGATATAAATCTCTAATATTGAATTCTTTGTTTACAAGATAGTGAAACTCATCTGAGGTGTTTTATTATAAAACATTACATTATATACCAAAAAAATCCATTTATAAAAACCATTATTTAGATAATATAGATAGCTCAATTTATCAATTGAAGTATTTTAGAAGTCTTAAAACATGTATAAACAATTACAAGGTTCCACGTGGCCTTAGAGGTGGTAAATTTAATTGGGATGTTACCTATTAGGGTAAATTTCATTTCTAATCCAATTTGAATGCATAAAAGGAATTATTATTTTAAGTAACATAACATAGTTTCCTAGATTCGATTCCTTATTTAATTACATTTGCATTCAAACAAAAAATAATAATCAATAAATACCGTTTAGTTTAGTATTATTTGAAACAAGATACATACATAAGTTCATCATTACAACTTGAAATAAAAAAACATAGAAACTCATCAGAAACAATCATAACTCCTAGATTATTTCAGCATATTATTCATAATAAAAGTATTTATGTCCTGAAAAAATGAAACATAAGAAAGGGTTGAGCTCAAATAATCATTAATGGTGAGAAATACAATGGAAGATAACATAAACATTAGACATGTTGAATAATTAGAAACACATGCCTCTAAAAATAACAATGAACATACTATGGAAGAAAAATGAGCTGAGTAAATTTTTATATAATATAACTTAATCATGGGAATTCAACTAGTATAATAACTACACAAACAATCATAAATATTTTTATAATGACGGAATTCATAATTCTAGAAAACATAACCATACTGTCAAGGCCTCCTGCCAGGACCATAAAAAATCATTTTTTCACGGACTTGTGCCAAGACCGTAGTTTGTCTCACGAGACCTACTAATGCACCGAGGATTTGTAGAGAGCTCCACCTAACACTGAATATGTCTAACTCATTCCTCGTATGAACGGGGATAAATACAAACAACGTACACATTCATATTGACACTAATATATGAAATGTAAATAACCTTTCTCTAACATTAAGAAAAAAACACTAACCATTGGAGTAAATTGATGAATTGATATAAGATAACACATCCACAACCAAAATATACATAAACCATTGAATTAAATATCTTAGATGATACCATGAAATATTAATCACAATAATACATAATAATCAATAAGATTATTGAAATAGATGAAGATGCACTTATAAAATCATCGAGTAATTCTTGAGATAAATACCCTTTACTTTAAAAAGATGAGTATTTTTAGAAACAATATTTTTATAAAACAAGATGTGAAGTAAAGTAGTATTTTCATAATAAAATGAGTAATTTTCTAAAGATAATTGTTTCCAAAAATAGATAATAGGGTGCCCTTGAAAGTGGGTAAGAGTTTGAGAAATTCCCTTTAAACGGGCGTGTATTTTGGAAACAATATTGAAAGTTTCCTTTTGAAACGTGTAATTATCAATAAAATAATGAAAGGTTATAGTTGGAAAAAATATAGAGAATAATCAAACAGAATTTACTAGGATTTCATAATAACACATAAGAATGTCATTGAGTTAATTATACAATCAATGTAACCCAAATGAAAATGGATGTTCGCTTGAAAAAATCCTTACCTTAAATCCAAACATGTTCCGCTCTTGAACTTACACTCCTAGAATATGAAAGTATGATTATTAATAACCCATTTAAGAACCTATATAAAATTTATTTATTTTATCAATATTCTATTTAGTTCATTTATTCCATTATTGATAAGTTATTTTATAGATTTTTGTCGTTCCACATTGTTCGTTTTCTTTATTTCCATAATTGGATCACGTGTTCTTATGTAATGGAGTTCATGTGGAATAGATTTAAATATCTATAATTGAATTCTCATATTATTTATGAAGATACATAAGTGTAAGTGGTCATTTATATAACATGATTACATTGGATGAGGATGAATTATTATGTTGACCTTTAATGAAAACTATTTTCGTTAATTTGTGGGTTTTGATTACAACAAACTCATTTTTCTTTAGAAAAATATAAAATTTGACCAAAGGGATTATAGAACCTTACATAGGGTATATATAATTTATAATAATCTGGTTCCACTATAACAATAATGGATTCATGACCATAATTGACAATGATTATAGAAATTGATAGCCCATCATTCTTGGATGTTGTAAATTGACACATCTCAGATGGTGTTCTTGATACTAGTATAAAAGAATGTAAAAGGAAGAGATGATGATAACTTATTTCACTCTCATGAAACCATTCAAATACATATAAGGTATTGGTGTCATCACAAATTTTGGGTAAAGAGATGTATTAATAGAAATTGAAAACAAATAAACTTGAAAGAAAATACAAAGATTGAAAAAGATGAATTTAACTCTTGAACCAAACATCCGTGAGAGCCTTCATAAAGGAGAGGATTTGTACTATTTAAGGGTTCAAGGATTTTTGGGCGTGGGAGAGGACTTTGGTAGGATAATTGGATAGAATTTGAGAAGGCACAAGGCTTGGTAGGATTGAGGAGAAGAGGTAGTGATGGGGGGGTTTTATATTCGATGGGAGAGGGTATTTCAAACTTTTATATATATTAATTTATTATTTATCCACAAGAAACTGAATAGTGAGTCGTATATGACCAATAATATTAATTTTTTCATGTGAATCTGATTCAATTCGGCTTACATCAGCAGAACATCATACATGACTCTATAATTATTGTATTTAGCTTATTTTTTATATTTTGGTATTTCACTATTCATAAAAAATTATTTATTTGAAAAAAATCCCAGCAATTTTCTGAACCATTTATTGATTGGTAGAATCCAAATATTATATCCATTTTCAAAAATAATTTTCATAATAATAATAAATTAATATTTTATTAAAATCATAATTTATTTTAAAAAAATTGTTTTAAAACATTTATTTAATAATTTCAAAACAAATGTATAACGTACATAAACATGAATATTATTTATATAATATCATAGGTATGGTTACTATACATTAGGGTATACCACTATTTATAAGTTTATGTTTCTATTCATAAGGATAGTTTACTATTCACCAAAAATTATGTTTTTCTTATCATACTACAAATAACATACTGATTGAAACCGTGTATGTGAGATTTTCAAAATTCACATCACAGAACTGACATACTTATTTTTATGTTCACATAACACATTTTATTTCATTGTGTTTTGATTTCATGTGATTATGTCATGTTTATAGGAAAATAATTTCCATTAAAGAATATTGGGTTGTTACATTCTCCCCTCTTTTAAAAAAATTTATCCTCGAAATTCACAAAATGTTACCTAAAAGGATTCTTGTATGTCTTGAACATAAGATACTCAAGATCCCATGTTTCCAATTCCATCTTATGGTTCCTCCAAATAAACCTTACCAGACAAGTTGTTTGATTTATTAATACATGTTCTCTAGTATCAAGAATCTTGATAGGCTCTTCACAATAAGATTTATCGGCCTCATGTTCTATTTCATCATCATTGAGTACATGTATTGGTTTGGACATGTATTTCCTTAACATTGACATGTGGATCACATTTTGAATGATGGAGAGACTTGGTTACATTTCCAAAAGGTAAGCTATGGATCAAATCTTATCATAAATTTCAAAAGGTCTTAAGTACCTTGGAATTAATTTTTCCTTCATACCAAATCGTATAATACCATTCCATGGAGATACCTTTATGAAAACATGATCTCCTTCTTAAAATTAAAAATCATTACATCTGTTGTTAGCATAGTTCTTTTTTCTTCTTTGAGCTATTTTGATATGGGTTTGGTTAATCTTTATCTTTTTCGATGTTTCCTAAATAAGTTTTGGGCCTACGAGCTTTCATTCAACAACGTCATCCCAACATGATGTTGTACAGAATCTCTTTCCATACCATGATTTTTATTATTCCATCTGAATACTTTAATGGAATATATTGTTTTAAGAAAATTTTATGAGAGGTAAATACTGATCCACAATGCATTGACTGTCAAGTGAACAAGACCTTAACACTTCTTCCAATGTTTCAATAGTCAATTCTGACTGTCCATCAGTTTGTGGGGGTTAGGAATCGCTCAATCCATGATCAGTATCTTGGTACTTCTGAAAAATCTTCTAGATCTATGATGTAAAATGGGGATCATTATTAGAAACAATTGATATGGGTACACCAAAATGTCTTACAACTTCATTAATATATAGTCTTGTTAAGTGGTCATGTTTTAAATCTTCTCTTATTGTATGAAAATGTTATGATTTTGTAAGATGGTAAATAACGACTCATGTCACCTAATTAATTCTTGGAGTCTTTGGTATCCCCATGAAAATTCTCATCATAATATCATCCCATTTCTACATATGAATAAGATGGGGTTTCATGACTCCCCCAGGACGTTGTCTTCCATCCTTCACTTATTGACACACCAAAAATATCGACACATAATCACCAATCTACCTTTTCATGATTTCCCACAAAATTTGTTCCTTTATATCTCTATATATATTTGTTTTACCATGTTTTATAGAGAAATTTTAGCTATAAGCATCATAAAATTATTCCCTCTTTATCTTAGGAAGATTAAGAACACAAATCGTATTTTGGAATTTCAAAATTCAACCGTAATATATGAAGTCTGTCAACATCCCATCATTTATAGATTAAATTGTCTTTTGAATCTCCTCATCATCAGCCTGACAAAATTTCATCCTTTCCAATAATGTAGGTTTGAAAACCATTTGAAATAGTAGTTATTTTTTACCTTCCTTGATAATTCCTATATCGATCTTTACGAGATCCTTAAATAAAGGATCCCATTCAACTATCATCTTGTTCAGAACTCCATGATCTTATCTTCTCAAAGCATCTACTTCATTATTTTCCTTCCCAAGGTGGTATTGTATTGTGAATAAATAATTATTGAGTTGCTCAATCCATATCCATTTTCTAATGTTGAGTTCATTCTATGAGAATATGTATTTTAAACTCTTATTATTTTTATGTATATCACATTTTTTACCATAGAGGTAATGTCTCCAAATCTACATAGAAAATATTTCCACTGATAACTCAATATCAAGAGTTGTATTGTTTTGTAAATGAATTTTTTGCTTCCTAGATGCATAGGAAATTACTTGATCATTATGCATAAGGACCCAACCAAATCCTTTTTTTGATAAAATCCTATATATAACAATCCCATCATTCCCAGATAGTACGGTAAGGATATGAGAATTCCCTAACCTCCTCTTAAATTATTTAAAACATTCTTTCAATTCCATTAAAAATATGAACTTAACCTCTTTTCGTTTGTGATCGGTCATTGGGTTGGCTAAATGGGAGATGTTCTGAAAAAACGTAGATAATAACCTACTAAATCAATAGAACTACATACCTCGGTTACTTTCATTGGAGTAGGACATTCTTGTAGAGACTTTTACTTCACAGGATCTACATACATTCCATCATTAGAGACAATATGGCCCAGAAAGAAAACGGGTTAGATAAAAAATTCACACTTAATAAACATCCCAAATAGTTTATTTCTTCTAAGTGTCTTCATAATAATGTGAATGTTAGTTTCATGATCTTCATGGATTTTATAGTCTAATAGTATATCATCAATAGACACCACTACAAATTCATCAAGATATTCCTTGAAATCACTGTTCATTAGATCCATGAAAACAAAAGGTTCATTAGTTACTCCAAAAGGTATTAATGTAAACTCATAATGCCAATACATGGTTCGAATAATTTTTTTTGGAATGTCTTTTTTCCTCACAAGAAACTTATGATATCTAGATCAAAGATAAATCATCAAAAAGTATTGGTATTCATGAAGATGATCGAATAAATCATCATTTCCTAGAAGATGAATATTATTATTTATTGTAATATCTTTGATTTCCCTGTAATCAATGCAAAACCCTATAGATCGATCTTTCTTCTTGACAAAGAGGACTGGGGATTCGCATGGAGAATCACTAAGTTGAATAAATAATTTTTCAAACAAATCATATTGTTGTTTATTTAGTTCCAATAACTCCACAATGCCAATTCAATAAGGGTTCTTTGATATGGGACTTAGACTAGTAATTAAGTCAATGGAAAAATCAATTTACCGATCTGGAAGATATCCAGGTAAATCTTATCGAGATACGTCATCATATTCTTGCACAACAGGTACATCCTCTATCTATACATTCACCCCTCATCCATATTTATTTCATTCACTTCTTCCCTAATAATTGAATTCATTAGATCTACTGGGGTTGGATCAAGATGAGAATCAAATAGAGAGGATTCTGCTAAAAAATAAGGGATTCTACAACATTCTAAAAAAATTGATACTTCCTTCTTCTTGTAATAGAAATTCATATCATAATTTGATAACTAGTTCATACAGAGAACTATATCATAGTCAACCATTGTTATGATGCAAAGGATAGAAACTAAAGCACATTTTTGTGTCATGAGGGGGACAAATCGACCCATCATTGCTATAATGATATATCCACTATGGGTTTTGACTGATAACTCATTTATTAAATCAATTTGGACATATCTAATTTTTATGGAATACTAAGAAGATATAAATGAATGCAATGATTTAGAATGAAATTAATTAATGGCTAAGATGGATGAAACAATCAATGTACCTGCCTCCACTTCTTTAGGAACTCCAACCTCTGTAGTTGTGACTGCATAAGCTTGGACTTTCTCCCTTGGCCTTCTTTGGTGAATGTTTCCATAACACTTTGGAAATTAATGTGCATAATTTACCATCTCCCTACAATTGAAGCATAGACCATTTGTATCTTCATTAAGCTCCTTACAATCATAATCTTGGTCAACTTTTTCTCCACACTTATAACAGACATCCATTCCCATAGCCAAGTTTTAGGGTGTTTCATCCCACAATTACTACATGATTGAAATTTAAATCTTCCCCTACCCATTTCATTATTTCCATTTCCTGAGTTTTTATCAGCCCTATTTTTTTCTTTTTTTCTTTAAATTCATGACAAATAGAAAATTAATTTTCTATCTTGATAGCACTTGAGACTATATCTTTATATGATGTGAAACATTGGGAGACTAGAGCCCTTAGGTGGAATGGTTTTAAACCATCAATGAATAGATCAATTTTGATCCTTGTATTATTTATGTAGTCCATAACATGTCTTTCCTGCCTTGGAAAGTTGGCTTCATACTTGGAAACATTTTAATCCTCCTTCTGCCTCAGATTCATGAATTGCCTCTCCATATCTGCTTGTAATTCATGGTGGAAATATTTTTCAAGGTATATTTCATCAAAATTCCTATATTCTATATTTTCTATTTCTTCCTCATCCGTTGTGTTTTTTATTAACGACCCCCACTGGTCCGCATCTCTTGATAGATGATAAAATTCCATGACAACCTTCTCTCTTTAGTTACATCCCAAAACAAGAAATATCTTCTCTAGGGAATATATCCACTACTCTGCTACAAATGGGTTTGTAGTCCCATTTTATGATTGAAGATGTTGTCAGAGAAAGCGATCTTGCATAGTTTCTCCATGTGGTGGATTCAGACGCTCCATATGGGTAAGGTTATAGTTCTTATCTTGAGTAAGTTGTCATAGTATAGTTAACAGTTTCTCAGTACCAATCATAACACTAGATCCAACATCATTATCTTTCATTGAATGGAAATACCTACAGGGGACACTTGCATTTGTGAGGTTTCCATTCCTTCCACTAAGAGCCATTTCTAGATGATGACATACACTATATTAGGTTATGAATCATAGTGTATAATATTAACAAAACAAAATACAGAGCATAAATTAAGATCCTTTGCATGGATAATCCCATAATGAAAATATGGTTTCACTAAAGAAATATTTACATTTAAATCCTTCATATTTTCTGGTAAGGAAAATTTGAAATATACTAACCATATCCCTGAGGAGTTTCGTAACCAATAGTGAAACAAACACCATTTTTGGCTACGAGGATACTCTAGGTCATGCCCGAAACACCATGTCAGAGATTTCACTCCTAGGTACATATGTATCAGAGCCGCCTCTCCCTTCTCATATCCAGATGGTGATGTATTCCTTGAATGATTCACATAATATATTCCTTAACAAAATATCAGGATGTTCTTTTTTTATCCTCAAATACCATCTTAGGGACTCTTCCCTAATCTACGTTTTCTAAATCTAGTTTACATTTTTTCTACTAAACATACTTTGATATCAACTATAAGGACCTGACCCCAGTTTCCCAGAGGCGGTTCCTTATTTGAATACATTTGAAAACAAATAAAGAATAATCACCCAGAATGACTGATTATTTTAGTATTATTGGAATCAAGATACATACATAAGTTCATCATAATAAAATGATATGAAAAACAACATAGAATCTCCTTTATAAATTCCATAACTACTAGGTTATTTCATATTATCATTGTTAATAAAATTCATCATGTCCTGGGAAAATGAAACAAAGGAAAGTGGTGAGTCAAAATGATCTGTAAGGGTAAGAAATATAGCATATGATTACATGAACATTAGACATGGGAAATAATTGAAAACACATTCCTCTATGAATAAATATGAACATAATATGGTTGAAAAAATGAGCTGAGTAAATATTTCAATAAAATAACGTAATCATGGGTATTATACTAGTCGAATATCCACATAAACCATCAATACTACTTTCATACTAGTGAAATTCATAATTCAGTACAACATAACCATATTTTCAGGGCCTCGTACCAAGACCATAATTACTCATTTTTTCAAGGCCTTCTGCCAAGACCATAGTATGTCTCATGAGACCTACCGATGTACCAAGGGACTGTATCGGGCCCCACTTGACACTTACTATGACTAATTCACTCCTCATATTAATGGTGATAAATACAAACATAATATACATTAATATTTAAACTAATATATAAAATGTTAGTAACATTCTTCGAACATTAAGCATAAACAATAACCATTCAGAGTAAATTGATGAATGGTTTTAAGATAGCACATCAAAATAAAAAAAATTCCTAAAGCTTTAAATTATATATGGTATATGATACCATGAAATACAAATATGAATAATATATAAGAATTAAAAAGAGTATTTAAAAAGCAGAATATAGTCATATAACATCTTCAAGTAATTCTTGAAATAACTACCCTTTTACTCTAAAAGGAAGAGTTGTTTTTGGAAAAATATTTGTATAAAACCATAAGTGTTTCCAATTATTATTTTCATAATAAAATGAGTTATTTTATAATGATAATTTTCTCTGAAAATAGATTATAGGGTTCCCTTGAAAAAGTGTAAGCATTTGTGAAATTCCCTTGAATTAAGCGTATATTTTGGAAACAATTTTGAAAGTTCAGTTTTAAAACATGTAACTATCTATAAAATAATGAAGGGTTCTAGATGTTAAAAATATATCGAATACCCAAATAGAATTTGTAGTATAATATAATAATAAATAATTACTTCATTGATTTAATTAGACAATCAATGTATCCCGAATGAAAATGGAAGTTCGTTGAAAAAACCTTTACCATAAATTTGAACGTGATCCACTCTTGAAATTAAGCGTCTAGAATAAGAAATTATACGTATTAATAACCTATTTAATAACCTATTAGATATTTTTTTAGTTTATCATAATTCTTTTTAGTTCATTTATTCTCTTATTGGTATGTTATTATATTTAATTTCTTCGTTCCACAGTCTTCGTTTTCTTTATTTTTATAATCGGTTCACGTGTTCTAAAGTAATGGTGTTCATGTGGAATTGATGTAAATCTACAGAATTGAATTCATATATTATTTATGATCATAAATAGTTGTTTGTGGTCATTTATATAACTTTTTTTTCATGTTATGGGGATGAATTATTATATATAACATTAATGATAAATGTTTCAGTTAGTTTGGGAGTTTTTATTACAATGATATCATTTTTATTTATAACATAATACCATTTGTACAAAGGGATTAAAAAACCATACATAATTTATATTAAATATATAATAATCTGGTTCAACCATAATAAGAATGGTTTCAGGACCATAGTTGATAATGATAACAGAAAACAAAATCTCATCATCCCTGAATGTGGAAAATTTATACATTTGGTATAGTGTTCTTAATACTAGTTTAATAGAAGGTAACATGAATAGATAATGAAAACATATTAAAAAATAATGAAAACATTCCAGTACATGTAAGTTACTATAATCATCACTATATTTTTATATGTAGAGGTCATAATAGAAAAAAATGAACATGAAAGGAAAGACAATGAATTAAAAATAGAAATTTACCTCTTGAACCAATCTTCATTGAGAGCCTCCATAAGAGAGAGGTTTTGGTCTTTTTATTAGACCAAGGCTTGATTGATGTTAGAGAGGTGTTTGGGATGATATTTGGACATAATTTTTATAAGCTTGAGAGGAGTGAAGAGAATAGGGACTGATGGGGTTTTTATAGTGGAGGGGAGAGGGGATTTTTCAATTTTATATTCCTTAAGTTGTTATTTCTTCACAAGACAAGTAATAGTGAGTCTTCTCGGACAAAGAATAGTAATTTTATCACGTGAATCCGAATAAATTGGGCTTACATTATCATAACATCATAATTAATCTATAGTTATTGTGTTTAGATTATTTTGTAAAATATGGTATTTCACTATTCATAAAAATTCAAGTATTTTATAAACATCCAAAAAAATCACCCTAACCATTTTTTAATTTTTAGAATCCAAAAATCAAGTCCATTTTTCAAAAATAATTTTCTAAATATAATTAATTTAATATTTAATTTATATCATAATTTATTCTAAAAAATTGTTTTAAAACATTTATTTACTTATTCCAAAATATAAGTATATCGTACTTAAACATGAATATTATTTTTATACAATCATCGGTAAGGTACCTATTCATTATGGTATATAACTATTCATAATGGAATGTTACAATTCATAAGGGTTGGTAACTATTCACCAAAAATTATGTTTTTCTTATTGCACTCCAAATAAATTACTAATAGTAATTGTGTACGTCAGATTTTCATAAATAAAATCAGAAATGTAACAAACTTATGTTTAAAGGTCACCTAGCACATAGTAGTTCATTATGTAGTGATTTCATGTGATTATGAAATATTAATAAGAAATTAATTTCAATTAAAAAATATTGGGTCATTACACTTATCTTTTAATTAATTTTTTATGAAGTGTAAAATTAATTTGTCACACCCATGGGGTGTCCGTGATTGAGGTTGAAATCATAAAATTGTTAAACAATCATCAACTACATATTATCAAGTTTCTTAAATTGTTTTTATTTGAGAAACAAATTTTATGTTGATGCACGACAATGTTCAGAGTAGGTCTTAATGAAAATATCAATAAATCCACTAAAACATGTGGAAATAGCTATATACAACATTCCTTATACCAAAGATTACTTACTCTTCAAAAATAGGGTCTACTTTCAGAATTGTTTGCATGGAGTCGAAAAAATAAAAACCCACCATAAAAATAGGGTGAGTTGTATCCCAATAATATAGTTAAACATATTATAAGAGAAACATAAATAAGAATAATGAGTAATCGAGAGAATACTAATATATATCCAAAATGAATCACCATGGATGAATTAGACTTATTAAAAGGGAGATATTTTAATCCATAAGAGGAGGATATTGAGGTCTCTATGTGTGAGAGGAGGTGTTTTCAGCGGATTGAATTGGGAAATGGTAGGAGGGATTAAAAAAATTTGTTCATTAAGGGAATTTTAGTAATATCTCCACCAAATAGAGGTTTTCATGGTTTAGACACACGATTTTTGAAATTGTGTTCCAATAATGTGGCTCTCACTACCTCAAAAACACACTCCAAATGGTAGTCACATTATTTGTACCATCCATTCCAACTAGTCTTCAAATAGTGATTGCACAGTACCCAAATGGAACTAAACGTGAAGGATGTGTGAATAGTTTTACAAAAATATACACAACCCATGAGCACCCTTAGAAAAAAACTTCTGAAAAATGAATTGTCATGAGGATCCACTCACACAATTAGATTTAAATGTATGACACATTCATCGCCACTAGACTAGTCTATACGTTTTCTATTGGTGGATTTAATTATTTCAGACAACCTATGTTCCCTTTGTATCCTTCTCTTATTTTTATTTTTAGGAGCCCAATGCTCCCAAATCCCAATAAGACAACCAAGGTACCTCTTTGTAGTCTTACCGATGATAACAAAACACTTTCAGTCATTAGAAATCAGTGAATTTCATTTAAAATATTAGTAGAAGGAATAACTAGTTTACTAAATACCAAAATTGATATTTCCATGGATTTATACCATGGATGAAAACATGAATCATTACATCCTACCCAATGTATAAAATCACATTTTCAAAGAATCTTTGGGAAATGATGAAAACATCACTCGACCTAAAATCATTGTGAAATCTCGATCGTATGGACTTGTTGTACTTCCAAATGCCTTGTGAACATAAATGAATTACATAAAGATATCATAGTTCAGAGGTGAAAAATTGAACCAATGCTCATTTTGGAACAAAAAAAAATGAAACAGTGTATACTAAATACTGTTTGGATACAAAAATGATAATGTATTAATCTCTTTAATCATCTCACTAACAGTTCACCCCACCATAGATTTTTAACATTTAATTTCCAATATTGTACCATGGCGAGCCCCTATATCATAATAGACATTAAAAGCATTACTCAAAGAGTTATAATGCCGGTCTTAGCATATTTTCATTAAATTTACAATCTTGATTACATCTGGGGTGATGTTAGTGTCCTCTCTATAAAGAGACAATATGGTCCTGGTCAATCTAAATGAAACTAGTCACACATGATATCCTAGAAGAAAATTTGGACTATTTCACCAAACAAACTGTAATCCAATGATTTGATTAAAATGGTTCCTCTCATATATATATATATATATAAATTTAGGATAAAAAGTTGAGCAACATGGGGTGACATATCATGAAAATTCATTGTTAAGACTGTTGACATATTACAAACTGAACATCAATGCCTTCCCCTAATGAATCTTGTGTTTACCTAAAGAACATTCACCGTTGTCACGATCCAACACCATTCAACCCTATACCAGTCACCCGAGCTGATCCACGGAAATGCCCGAGAGGCGTTCCAGATCCCCCGGGGATGGCGAAAAGAACCATAGAATCAACAGAGTACAAATTGGAACAATATCTCCAAATTAATAAAAATTGAGAAATATATATAAAATAGAATATCGAAAAGTAAATAAATGAAATGAAAAAGGAAGAGAAACCAAAAACAAAAAACTAACCAGAAAATGACCCAAAAATCCTCCCGACCCCATGAGTCACTCACCAATCCACAACCAACTCTCTCCCATAGAGAGAGAGATCATGTTGAACCTGCCAAAGAATCTAAAAAATATAAAGACACTATTGGAGTGAGTTTTAAAACTCAGTAGGCATGCCCAACAATCTATTCCCAAAGAAGAACATTAAAATAATGAATTTACCAATTCCAGGTATGAATTAAATAGTAAAAAATATTGGTTTCTACACACTAATTTATTTCAAAAACAAGTAATAGTCTATTTCCCATTTAAATTTAAAAACATGTTTAATGTTTGAAGTGAAAACGTGCATTTCATTTTGAATACATTTTCATGAAAAATTTCGAAATCTAAATTTTAGTTATTATTTGTTGGAAAACTCAAAACCAACACACAAAAAAGAATAACGACAATGGTAAAGTAGCAAATTAGGAGCATCAACTGAACTAGGACTGTTAATAATCTTCCACATACAAATAAATACTATATAAAACATGGGATGAACCTAGGAGCTCGTGAACAATTCATAACATACTATACACGTGACTCATCCTGAAGGCATGCCTACTCTTAATTATGTCATATTTCCCTAATTCTATATCATTTCCTTACCTGACCTAATTGAGGGTCCCAATCCCATAGAAATAATAACAAAATACCTCTATGATATTGGACACAAGTCAATGCGTAATCTAAACTAGTTCACCAATTGTTAATAAAAAATTCACTTATTATGCCAAGTTATCATGTCAACACATTTAATAAAAATGGGGGTGAGTCAACAATGTCAATCAACCAGTCACGATGCACAAACATCAAACACAACTCACATAATTAACATAAACAAAAAGGTTACCCCAGGGTCACCCCAATGAATGTTTTTCAAAATAATCTATTTTATCAAAGGGCGAAACGAGCCTTATGGAAATTTTAAAAGAAACACCATTTCTCAAGAAAGTCAAAAACATTTCCCCACACTTAAAAAGAAAACATTTACCATCATACTAGAACTACACTTGAAAATCTGTGAATTATGTTCAAAGGCCAAACATGAATTCATTTGATATTGTGTGTCAATTAGTCAAGAAAATAAATCAAGTGTCGTGTATAAAATAAATAGCCTCATTTAAAATAAGAAATTATTCCAAAATTAATTTTCTAATTATATTTTTAGTTTATTGAATAATAATTGAAAAATATAGAAATTAAAAAATTCAAAATTTAAAGGAAAGTGTAGTGGGGTACCTACCACGACTCTTTGTCCAAACACTATGTCTCGGCATGCGACACACAAACGCAAATACATGGGGAAGATGACGACTGCTATATCATGGGTTCTCCTCACAAAAACATTGCAAAATCCACACACCTAAAACAGATACACGCAGACATAAAACAATTCAAATGAAAAAACAGTGCAAAGAGCACCTCAACATGTTTTTAACACACAATTTTCATCATCTGCACTATTTACTAAACCACTTTAAAAATTATACACCAATTTCCAATGAGTAACCCACAGCTTACAAATCAAATATCCTACTTTTAAAAACCACATTTAAGATAAACTACACATCCACGGTATTCTAGAGAAGAAAACACACTACTATAAATGTTAAATAAACTAATTGCATAACAAAATAAAAATACACCACAAGTCAAAAAAACATTTTGAAATCATGAACACACCGCTTTAAAAACCATAAACCAAAATTTTACCTTTGAAATCAAGTGCATCTAAAAAATATTCCTAGAACAAAATTGAAACCTCATATAATATATAATAAACCAGTTGAAAATTTATAAAAAAATTTATATAACATTGCAAGGAATTTACGTAAAGACTCACCCAAAAACCGTCTCTTTATGCCCAACCTCAAACCAAGACTTTAAAATTTTGATTTTCAGTAGTTTCTTAATTGAATAATTTATTCAAAATTAAAATCCTCATGTAAAAAATACAACTAAAAACATTTGAATCACATAATATACCTAATTTTTTATGGAAAAATCATTTTCAACCAATTTCACATAAAATACACTATTCCACACATCACAAGTCACCAATTAATTATCAAAAACCATGTTAAAAAGAAGAAATAGGTGAAACTTAAATTTAGAAAATTTTCTCAACGAGAAACCCACATCAACCGATGAAAAACATCTCGAAAATGGTGTGAAACACTATTCGCACCTCAACAGCACCGACGAGGAACCAAAACTGCACTAAAAAAACCTCAGACCATTAATTTTGGAATTATAAACTAGAATATAAGATTTGGATAAAAAATAAAAACTCCACTAATGGAATAAGGGAGACTATCGGAGAGGAGGGAGCTACCACCAGAAGGAGTCATCGCTAGAGAGTCACGTACACCAGAGACGTGGGCCCCGGAGGGTCGCATTCTGTCGGAGATGCAGGGTACGAAGGATGTTTTTAGATAGGGGAAAAGTGATTGGGGTGCATGTGCTAGGTTGTGCCAGTGAAGAGAGAGTGGTGTAGGTTTGGGGGGGTCCGCGCTCTGACGGGGGTTCTGGCCAGAGGTGATGAGGAGGAGGGAGGGCACATGGGTCGCTGGAGCTGGAAGGGAGGCACACATGGTTGGGGGTTCTGCGGATCTAGTGGGAGGGAATCTAGGGAAGGGTGAAGGTTGGAAAGTAGTATAGGAGAGGGGAGTAGTGGGTGATAGCTGGGAGGGCACTGAAAGAGAGGGGCAGCGTCTGCTGGATGGTGTGAGCCTAGAGATGGAGCTGCTAGGGGTGCTCTATAGGATGTTGCGATAGGAGGAGGGGGAAGCGGCCAGTGCGATAGAATGGTGAGAAGCATGATGGGGGAGTAGAGAATAGGGTTAGGGGAGAGGAAAATATAGAGAGGTAAAAAAATAATAGAATGGAAAAAAACAAATCAAAAAAAAATGTAATAAAACCTAATAATAATAATAATAGTTATAACATTAAAAATAATAATAATAAGACAATGATAATAATAAAATTAATTAAAAAAACTCTTGATGTAATTAATTATTGACCATTAAAGATGTTATAGTGTTTACCCTTAATAATTATAATAATAATTTTAAATTGTAACAATTAAAATAATGAATAAGATGAAATATAGTATCATTAGTTGAAACAATAATATTATTATTATAGCAGTAATTCAGTCTCATTTTAATGCATTAGCCACACATCATTTCATTTTTATGTTATTTCAATAATAATAATAATAATAATAAATTTTAATGGCCATGTTAATATTAATGAATGTTTTTTAGTAATAATGATAATAATATTAATAATCATAGCGATAAAAATGAAAATGATAAAAATATTCATTTCAATTTAATAATAATGATAAAATCATTAAGCACAATAAGAAATGAAAATAACACCATACATTACGAAGAATTATATTTTTTATTTTATGATGGAATGAAGACTGTGATGTTTCCTTGGAGAAGCTAGGCGGGTTTTCCAAAACATGCTCCTCCCATGCGTCAAGTGACGTCAACTCAAAAAAGTCATCATTTTGAAAAAACTCAAAAACCACGTTATGGATTTTACCCAAACCTCAGAAAAAATTTTAAAAGCCACATATAATAGTGAAATAAAACAATTTACAAGGTATGAGTGTGAAAATTCTCCCCACCATAATTCTTTCCACGCTTAGAAAGCCACAACAAGACCTAGACCCAATGATGAATCTCATTAGGTGTTACCCACCTCCAATAGATAAAGTGCCTCTAGTGGATTAGTCCAAACAGACACAAAAACCCATGACACACAACTCATCCTTAAAACACTATTACCTCAACTATCAACAAGAAGAACCCAAACCATCCATTTCAACTAAGGAACAGACAGACATAAACAACCTATGGAACTAATTCCCAAAATCCTAGTCCAATGGAACCATTGGTTGTACTCCAATTCCAATGTTTACTCAAAAAGAAGAACACATGATTAGGTGGTTCAGCATTAGACCACCCACCACCAAATGATACATAAAGAGAAACTATGATATAGACATGGGGAGGCCCGAACAGACTCCCCAACATCAAGATCGGGATAACCCTAAATTACTATTGGTGAGATTCTGTGAGACCCTTTGTGGGTCTCCCCATAACAAGAAAAGATGATATTAACGGAACATGAAAAATTTCCACACACACCAGAAACCCAAACTATAAGGGGAATAATGGATGGGCCAAAATAATAGATCATTCAAACTATCTCCATCATTATATTAAAAAAATTTCACCCTTATAAGAACATAATCCACATCACACTTAGGACCGAGATTAAACCAATGCACTTTTGCACTGTTGGGGTTCTCCTGACTACCCGCCATCTTCACTCCGGGACATTTGGTTGGAGAAATAATGATTGATGCACCTCCTTCCTCGCAGTATGGCTTAAAAATTCCAAACCATAATGAATGACCCATAATTTTACCAAACACACATCCATCAAAACAATGGTTTCAAATAGGTTAAACCATACCCATTCTTTCAACTTAAGGAAAACAAACACCAGAAAATGTTGGATTTGATGACCACTACTATCAAGGAACACTACAAAGGGAAAACCTAAAACTAATCCCCAAACATCACCCTAATCCTGCTGACGGGCTGAGGTGACCTTTAGCAAGCTAGTTTTGGCTTCAGCGCGGTTCTTGGAAACACCTTAGTAGAATCATTGAAAGTGACCCACATGCCCACAGGTGTGGCAAGGTATCAGAGAACATGACCACATCAACCTCTTGTGACCCTACCTAACACACTGGTGATTGATCAAGGAATTTTGTTGTGAGGAATATGATTGAAGGTCATAAGGCCTCTTGAGACTTCTATTAGTGCCACCAGTATCAGGTCGCTTCCAAATCTTCTGATCGCCATCGCCTTAATTGCATCCTATGGTAGGGGGAGGACTTGTCATCGCATGTCCCCATACTAACTCAGCTTCAGCCAAAAATTATGGCCCCAAAAACATCCGATAACGTGGTTAGGTTGAGCAATACCACTTCTGAATATAGTTCAATTTGGAGTCCAGACTCAAATTGTCAAGCCTTCCCGGAATCATTTGCAACAAACCATTAGACAAACAGATCTACGTCAATGAAATGTCAATAGAATTATAGTGCTGATTCAATGGCATACTGAAGAAAACAAAACATCATCCTCTTCCTTATCTTCATCAAATCAGAGAAATATTGTTTTATAAAATAAGACTTGATGACCACCCATGTGAGGTTTTCATGATGCATGCTTCGAGACACACACTCCCACCATTTCTAGGTTGGACCTTCAAGCATAAAGGTAACCATCTTCACATTCAATTACTCAGGAAACCCAATTAAACAGAAGTTCATATACATATTTCGAAACCACTCCTACGACTCATAATGATATGATTGACCATAAAATAGGGTAGGGTATATGTTTCGGAATTCCAAGAAATAGTCTACAGGTAGTTCAACTGGATGATTTTCTAGGGGCCCACCACCTGATGTTACACCATGTGAATCCATCAAACTTTCATGGGGGAGCACTCTATGATAAATGGAAACAGAAATCTTAATCAAAACATGGTCATCACCATTTTAAATTCAACTGTTCACAATCTCCAAAATAAAACTTTACAAAATGATTCGTAGTAGCAAAGAAGCCCCAAATGATCCATAATGAGAAACTAGTGTCAATGGGTTATTCAAAGATATGATTGGCGGCCATACGCTAGTCATTCCACCACTACAAGGGTCACACTAGGGTAATTTCCCCAGATCCACAAGGTTTTCCAGGACCTACGACCTTACATGTATTCTTTCCCAACACCCTTTTCATTTCCCATCATAATACAATTTAATAGAACAAAAAGTCACCAACAACCCAGACATCCAATATTAACCAAATGTTCCATATGAGAAAGGGTTCATGACTTCCTTTTCATCAGTACACCTCGATTCCCGACATTTCTAATCCAACCATGACAACCCCAAATAACATTGGGTGCTTTGAGAAACAAGGCTTCCTCAAGATACAACCTCATATGATACCGTTTTTTCATGAACCTACCCCAGTCGACCCTAAACTGGTCACCCAATCCGATCTGCGGCAAGGCCCAAGAGGCATTCCCGATCTTCCCGAGCTGGAGACAAGTTCTAGGGCTTCAACAGAGTACAAATGGGAATGATTTTTCCAAATTAAAACAAACCGAGTAGTAAAAATAGAATAGAATATCTCAAAGTCAAAAAATTACACAAAAATGAAAGAGCAACCAACAAAAAAAATATCCTGACCACAACCCAAAACTCCTCATGCCCTCGAGAGTCGCTCACCAATCCATAACCAACTCTCGCCCCAGGTGAGCATGCTCGAGTAGAACATTCAACAGAAACAAAAAACGGGGATACAGTATAGGAATGATTATTAAAGCATAGTAGGTGTGCAAAATAATTTGTTCCCAAATCTCTACATTTAAATAAAAAAATTATTAATTCTAGGTTTGAACTAAATTATATAAAATAATGGTTTCCAAACACATTTATATTTCCAAATAACATAACAACCAAGTACCCTTTTAAATATAAAAAATGTAAAAGTTTGAAGAGAAAATGTACCTTTCATTTTAAAGAGATATTCACGAAAAATTTGTGAGAGAAAAACCACATGCAACACACAACACAAAATTAGGGAAATGGTAATGCAGCAAACGAGGACCAACAACCTAACTAGGCCTCGCAATTGTCTGTGACATAAAAAATAAACACTAAATAAAACATTGGTCGAAACAAAGAGATTGTGAACAATCCCTAATGTACTATACATGTAACTCATCCTGATGGAATGTATACTATCGATAACATTATAACACCTAAAAACCCGATCGTGGCCCAACTTGTCCTGATTGAGAGGCCCAATACCATATATATAATAAAAAAACATATCTCTGTTATGGGCCACTAGCCAGTATGTAATCAAAACTAGTGCAGTAATCATTCATAAAAAATTTATGTACTATGCCAGGTTCTCATGTCAACACATGTACTAAAAAGGGGGGTGATTCAACAGTGTCAATCAACCAGTCATGATACACATAAATTACAAAAAACCCACACAATCAACGTACACAATAATATCACCTTTAGTCACCTCAAAGAATGTTCTTCAAAATAATTTATTTTATCACTATGCCGAATGGGATTTATGCAACATTTAAAAGAAACAACATTTCTCAAGAGAAACCATGAAATTTTCTCACGCGTCAGAAGAAGACATTTACCATCAAACTAAATCTACTCATGAAAATATGTGAATTATGTTCAAAGTCCAATCATGCATTCCTTCACTAGTGTGCATCAATTTATCAAGAAAATAATTCAAGTGTCATGTATAAAAAAAATAGTTTCATTTACATCAAGGAATTATTGCAATATTAATTATCTAATATTATTTCTAATTTATTAAAAATTCAATGAAACTTCAAGCAATTAGTATATTATAAAAATAAAGGTTAGTGTAGTGGATGACCTTGCATGGCTCGCTATCCAAACACAATGTCACCCCATTATTCGCATAGATGCACAAACGCGCACAAGCCGATGACAGTAGTATCACGGGTTTTCCTCACGTACACGCTGAAACAACCACACAACTAAACTGCATAAACATAGACTTAAAAAAAATCAAATGAAAAAATCACGAAAACACTACCTCGACATGTATTCAACACTCAATTCCCACCATCTGCACTATTTACATAACCACTTTAAAATATATAAAAAAATTTCTAAAGAGTAAACCATAGAATACACACCTTATACTCTATTAAAAACATCTTTTATGATCAACTACACATCCTCAACATTCTAGAGCAGAAAACGCACCACTTACATTGTTAAATAAACTAATTGTATAACTTAATAAAAATACACCAAACGTTAAAATCCCATTTTGAAACCATGAACACACCACATTAAAAACCGTTAACAAATGTCAACCTTTGAAATCAAGGATACCTCAAAAATATTCCCAGAACATAATCCGCACAACATATTATATATTATAAACCAGTTAAATGTTTATTAAACAATTTTAAATAACACTGCAAGGCTTTTACGCCAAAACTCACACAAAAACCATCTCTTTAAAGCTAACCTCAATCCAAGACGTTCAAATTGTTATTTGCAGCATTTTCATAATTTATTAATTTATTCAAAATTATTATCTACATGTAGAAAATAAAACAAAAAACTTTTCACGCACATAATATACCAAATTTGTCATGGAAAACTAATTTTTAACCAATTGCACATAAAATACACTATTCTAGACAATTCATGCACCAATTAATTATCACAAAACATTTAAAAAACATGAAATACGTTAACCATAAATCAATAAAATTTGTGAAAGGAGAAACCCACCTCAAAAATGAAAAACATCCTGAAAATGGTGTGAAACATTGTTCTTACCTCAACCACACCAGGGGGGATCCAAAATATCCCTAAATAACAATCTAATACCATTAATTTTGGAATTAAAATTAATTATATATGATTTGTATAAAAAATTAAAACCCCATCAAAGGAGGGAGGTAGACTACTAGATAAGATGGGGTTGTCGCCGGAATGAGTCGGTGTAGTTGAGTCACGCACGTCTGAGACAAGGGCCGCCAGAGGGTCATAACCGACCAGAGGTACTATGCACGAAGAATGCCATTATAATGGGTAGGTGTGGCTAGGGTGTGTGAGATAGGTCATTCCGATGAGGGGGTAGTGGTGATAGTTAAGGGGATTCACGTCACGATGGTGGTTTTGCCCAGATGTGTACACTAAAAAAGAGCGCACCTGGGCTGTTGGAGCTGGAAGGGAGGTGCCCCAAGCTGGGGTTGTGCCGATCCAGTGAGAGGGAATCCTGGGAAGGGTGGAGGCATGGAAGAAGTCCGGGAGAGTGGATTGGTGTGTGCCGGAAGGGAGGGTGCTACAAGGGAGGTGGTGTGTCAGCTGGTTGGTGTGAGCTCGAGGATGGAACTGCTGGAGGGCGCGCTGCAGGCTTCCGCGACAGGAGGAGGCGGATGCTGCTAGTGAGCTGGATATGAGAGAAGTGTAATAGGGAGTATAGTGTAGGGTTAGGGGAGAGGAAAAGAAAGAGAGGGAAAAAATAAGAGAAAGGAAAAATAAAGTAAAATAAAACAAATAAAAGTAATAAAAGTTAATAATAATAATAGTTAAAACATTAATAATAATAATATGGCAATGATAATAATAAAAATAAATAGAAAAACTCATGATTAAATTAATTATTGACATTCAAAGATGTTATTATTATTACTTGTAATAATTTTAATAATAATAATTCTAAATATTAATAATTTAAATTCCTGAACAAGATTAAATATAATATATGTAGTTGCAATAATAATATTATTATTATTGCAATTATTCTATCTCATATTAATGCATTTTCCACACTTCATTTCAGTTTTATTTTATTTCAATAATAATAATAATAATAATATAAATAGAATAATAATGGATAAGATAATATTAATGAAACTTGTTAAAAATAATGATATTAATCGCAACAATCATAGTTATAAAAATTAAAATTATAAAAATATTAATTTCATAATAATAATAAAAAAATATTAAAAATAATAAAAAAATTAAAATAACACAAAAAATTACAGAGGTTTCTCTTTTTAATTTTCCAATTGCAGGCTGACTGTTCCGTTGCCTGGGCGAAGCGGCATGAGGTTTCCAAAACGTTCTCCGCCCGTGCATCTAGTGATGTCAACTCAAAAACTTGCTCTTTTTTTCAAAACTCAAAAATATCATTCGGGATTTGACCTAAACCTTGGAAAAAAAAATAATAGGCCTAAGATAATAATGAAATTAAATAATTTACTAGGTCAGGGTGTGGAAATCGAGGTCCATACATGAATTATATTGATGTTACCAAATAAAATCATCACCAAACCATTTAATTTATTATTCATTATCACGAATAAGTGTGTAACCAAGATCCAGACCAATGTAATCATCAACCTTTAAGAATCACCATCGAGCCCGACAAGAAGTCTAGGAAATCCACTAGTTCATAATACTAGGCTCCAAGATACAAACCTATTGTGGTTTATACAATATTTTTAATTGTGACACATCTTTACTAAGATAATACATTAACATCATGTCATTTAATGATCCCATTACATCATCCTCAAAGAGGTCAAGTCATTGTAACATGGATATGGTCCAAGAATCAGTCCATGGTGTTCCAACCTAGTAACCTAGGTATCACTCAAGTTGGACCACTTCCTGATAAATAAAACATTTCCATTACACAACACTAATATATCCTCTTTATTAAAGAAAAAAACAATATTGAATATTTTTGGTTGGTATATAATAGACGATATATTAGTGCATCAAGGATGATGTCAATATAAGGGACACACTGCTCACTAGAAAAGAGTACATTGAGAATATTTCAAGATTTACCAATGAACTCAAGTGACCTATATCATGTCCAACATGATGTTCTCAGAATAATTTCACACAAACCACATCCCAAAAACTAAAAGGAATAGTTGATTATTTTTGGGATGACTTCCTTGAAGAATCTCGTCATAACCTATCGATACATCATCACTAACTAATAATAAGACATTACCACATAAGTTATACAATGATCACTAAAACATTACCACCTATGTATATACAAAAAAAATAGTTTTTCTCAAGTGTTGCGTACATGGATAACCCATAAACATCATGCTTCTGACCATGAACCCACATAAATCTAAACATGGAATCCTCAATATAATTAAAGAAATATAGGACATTTCTAATGGCATCTATTTATTTTGTTCCTTATTCATTGACGAGAACATATTCTATAGAACTAAACTGACTCTTACCACCTTTGGAGTATCCCATTTATTGACAGAAAATATATAATTTCCTCTTATAACAGTGCTAGATCATATTCCCCTTAAGTGAAAGTGTGATACTTGTCTGAATCATGATCACATATTTCATATCATTTTTCATGAAATTAATAACTAACCTAAAATGAACATTAATAATCTGATCCTCTTGGTTAACCATCCTAGGAATAACGATTAATCATATTATATTAATGGCCATGTCACTCTACTCCAAACATGACCAAAGAAAATAATTAATAGCTCAATCCTTATCAATTCCATCGAACACAATGGGGTTTTATTTCATTTAGAAACTCTATGGGTTATGTGCATATGAAAACACACTTACCCAAGGTTTCAAATGTAAGATGGTACTTCTTTCTTACTATCTATAAGCTTGCTAACCTATGCATCCATGTATTCTATGTTCCATACAAGGGTTTTAACTTGGAGACAAAGGGAATCATAAGACCATTAACCTATATGATGACGTATCATGTCATCCATATCTAAGGATGATTAGTGGGTCACATGACTTAATAAAACGTCCAATCATTCCCACAACATATCTAACATTATGAAACCAAACATTACCAGATTCTCACTCCGATAACAATGGGAATGTATGCCACCAACCACTTATTAAAAAAAGGATGTAATTTATAAGATAATATTACCTCTGGTCACAACGACAGCTGAATGGTACCATATGTTAAAAAAATAACTACATTTAACAAGGAATTTGAGATCCGACGGTGCTTCGTAAATTGGGGTAGCCCCTTACATAATCTTAAGTGTTGACCATGCCACATGTTCATCCCAAACCTATTTCCCCAGACACTATGCCTATCACATAAGACCACTATATAAAGGAAAAATCACTATGAAAAAATATCACATTTTAGTTCCAAGGAAATTCAAGATGTTTAAACTAACATTACATGAGGGTTATATCTAAGTATCCCACTATATAATTTTTTTTTCATTACATTTATCAACCATAAATCATTAACATTCAAAATATTTAAACCACAACATTGAGTACCAATTATAAGGAAAAATAACCTGGTACCTGATTTAACTATCCAATTACTAATAAAGGGTATGTCTCATCTAACCTCCCCTGTAAACATTAATCATTTTTTGAAATTCCATCATAATTAGACAATTTAGCAAAAATATCAATTTAAAATATTAGGAAACCTATAAGGGTCCCGTTAAGATATCTTGGGTTCATCATAATGCAACCCAATGACTATTTACTAAATTTTATTTCAAAATTTTAAAACACACATAGATGTTTATCTTATAAGAAGCATACCCCAACTGACCTAATTTTCTCCAGTTTCTCATTTTATAATTTGAATCATATAAGCCTTCATCTATATGTGATATATTCATAATCCTTTATAGAGGAAACCATCCAATATTTGGATTTTAAATTTAATTTTAAATTATTTTTTCTAATAATATTCAATATCATAACCGACTTACTAGGGATGATCAATCTAAGGGTTTCTTCAAAAAACAATTGTTTTTATATAAAAATTAAACATATATTATATCCACATGAATTTAAATATATAATAGTATCTTATATAATATATCAATCAAATGGGTTTCCAACACCTATTTTTAAAGGTCTGATACAGTTTATAGAAATTTTATTAGATCCCACCAAATCAAAACCAAATCACATTAACATGTGGAAAATATTAGTATTTTCATTTTCACAATAGTATATAAATATATACAATGTCCAAAAGATGGTTCGAGTTCATGGGTTTCATTTTACTAATTATAAGGATCCCATACACCTTATAGTTGAGAAATAGATCTTGTTTAATCAAAATGTAAATGTCCATCCCAAACAACAAATTATATTAAAATCATAACATTGAATGTTATTTTAAGATGTAAACACAAATGAATATGATTATAATCATTGAATCATGATACCTAGTCAATAAATTCTATATAATTAAGATGCATGGAATATAAAAACCTAATTATGTCTTTAGAGTTACAATATAAATAAATATTTAACTCTTTTTTTTGCTATAATACTGAAGAAATATCTAAACAGGAACAAAAAAATAATGAAACTAAAGTAAATTACATGGTTTAAAACATCTAGTCTAATAAAAACACATGGAACAAAATCAAAATCAATAGGAATCCTAATGATGTCACTATAAGAAATGATATATGCATGAAATGTGAATTTCCATGTTCTTATAAGGATTCATTTCATGATACTTCCTTTCTATACCAGGAAAAAGGAAAAACACTTTAACTTTTATAAATCAACATGGAAAGAAACACTCATATAAAATAATTCATGAATGTTTATAAAATTATACGTGACTAATACTATATAAACACAAGTGGAAACATGATATACTAGAGTACATGAGTAAATTAAATAAATAAAATTCATAAGGAGAACACTATGACTATCCAAATCTCAAGATGAGTCCCTTTCTCCTATTTCCTTGGTACAACCAAGTCATCGCAAGTAATAATTCAAGGTCCAAAAAACCTGAGATCCACTTGGGAACCCCAATGAAAATACGACCCAAGATAGGTGTGAGATAATGTCCTAGTAGGCCAACAACAATGGTATCTACATCTACAACATGTTTAAGAATAGTAGGTAAAGCAATGTGCATATAGACATAATAATAAGAAGTGAAAAATAAATAAATACCAGTTAGATCAAATTCCTATAAGACACATGGTAAACATAATTGCTTCGTCCCATGGATAGAATGATGATCTAATTAAGAATCTTATGGTTATAGTAGTATTATATAAATAGAAAAGTTATATATTCCTTATAGCAATATAGACAAAGTATGTGTGGATATAAGTATCCATATACCTAGAATAATAGGTTCTAGCAAGTCCAATGCATAACTCAAACATTCATAAGAATTATTAATGACTATTTATGATCAAAAATAATGTACATGACATACACCTCATAATGAGTGGATGATTTCATGCTCATAACTTTAGATGTTGAGTGTGTCATCATGTCAACAGTCAATGTAGTGGGTGTTCTATAATTCCAATTCTTGAAATAAGGGATTTGGTGCTTTATTCTCATTATCCTAATAGTTTCAATGGTGTGAGATTCCATTCTCAACACATGATGTATGTGAGTGGTTATTTTCATTCCCAATCGAACCCTTACTATCATTTCACTACCTATTTCGAATGTGTAATCGTATTTATAATAATATCCATGATGAATTACTTATAATTCATTATAATTATAAAAAAATATAAAAAAGTGAATTTAAATTCATTTTAAATTTTAAAAAATTACACGAGGTTTGACTTTTTTACCCATTAAATTTAATACAGTTCACATTATCCTTGATTATTTAAATTTAAAAAGATTCATGGTCATACCACCAATTTTAATTTCATCAAATTTAAACCTTTCAATTTTAACAGTCCATTTCATCTATCATGGAATGGATTTCTAGGGTCAAGTCCTACCAACCCACATAGAAGGTGGTTGGTTATTGAAACAAATGTTAATATGAAAGAAATGCTATATTCTTTCCATATGTCTAGACATAACATGAAGACATAAGAAAACAGAAATGAAATAATGAAATGAATGATTTCAATCCCTAATCACTATATTATACTTTTGAAGAAAATACGCCTCTCCAGACGTTTTATATTATAAAACATATCCTTTATTAAGAAATAAATCATTTTCACACCTATGCATTTTATAAAAGGCCTACTCTATTTACTAAAAGAATCATTTTATAAGGATACCTTTAACATCCTAGGAAAATAAGGAATCAAACATTTTCATATTTATTAATATTTACGAATTAAATAATAATTTTACTTTAAATGGGTTGCTATGTTTGATAGCGTACCCGATACGCAACAAAGAGTTTCTTTGAAATCTTCCATTGCACACTAGTAATAAAATAATATTATTTTAAATGGTAGTTAACACATAGCAGTTGTATTGGAGGGAATGGATAGAAGTAACTAAAATATGATTATATATGTTTTTTAAATGTTTTTACTTTTATCCAATAAAAGATAAAGGCATAAAATACGGAATGAATTCAATTTTAGGCGTATATGCCCTAGTTTTCACTAAAGGATCACTTATCGCCTTTTGATGGAGAACCTACATTAAATATAGTTTTTTTCACTATTATACATTCTATTAGACCATATAAAACTCTTATTTAGAATTGGGACATTAAAATTTACTTTGTGTAAATTTTTGGTATTTTTCCGATAGAGTTCATTTTTTTAATGAATAGTGTAAAATGTTGTATTTTAATTCAAAACCTCTTTTTAATCTAATTTATTTATATGATTTGATTGTCTTTTGAATTGGTTTTAAAGTGAAATTAGAATATATTTTTACCATTAAATTCAATAGTCATCATTGAAATTTATTTCACTTTGAAATCGGACTTAAAATAGTGTCAATATTTTGATACTTATTGTTTCATAAAAACACGCTATTTGCTCTGGCAGTGGGAATTTATTATTAAATTAATTAATGAAACTTATATGTTTTAAATTTTTAAAATGGACTTCATTTTTGAATTTCGAATATCAAATATATCTTAGGGTGATGTTTTGGTATTTTTCTGAAAAACTTCAATTTTTGATGAATAGTGAAATCACTAAGTAGTACTTAAAAAACTGATTTTTCATTTAAATAAACTTTTACCACCTCTGTGTTTTGAATTTAAAAAATCCAAAATACATGGTTTTCATTAAGAAGTAAAATGTGGTTCAATGGGAGTAAAATAATTTTTTGGTGAATAGTAACTTATTAAGTTTTTAATCGCGATTAGAGGCAATTAGTTTAATTTAAGGTAAAAATAATGTTGTAATAATATGAAATGAACTTGAAACATGTCCTAACCTTATTGGATGTGTCATGTCAGACCAAAAAAATCCATGGGTCAACTTGGGGACCCAATGAAGCCACTTTAGATGGAAAATGACATTAATACCTTATTATTTAATGTTAAAGTAAAAATGTCACAAACATGAGTTATTTTACTAAAACATTTTTTACATGGGGTTATAAGAGTCATATATTTGACTATAAATATTCATTATAAATATAAAAATATTTACTACATCATGATATTTTTTTTTTAATTTTTACACATTAAATAAATTAAATTATTTATGACATGCTGATGATGCAGCGATTACCTCATTATTTAACGATTTAAATAAAATGGAAAGATAATGTAAACTATAAGACCTAAACATGTCAAAAACCTATTGGATGGGTGGATATAGAACCCTTATCACCTTATCCTCAAAACAAAATCAATGTGGGACCATTAAAATCCTAAAATCATTCTAAAATAAAGTAACATTTCCTTACATTCCACGAGTGCCCATCCTCTCCTCTTATAAAAGGCCATGACCTCTACCACCATACCCACAATTCCAAAGCCTTTGGATCCGCTAACCCCTGCCCATTTTGTCTCTCCACTTACCTCTATTACTCCTTGAAGCCTCACATTGGGCAGAAGTCTTCCCAAGGAAGCCTTTGAGCTCAAACCAAAGGGAGTTACCCGATTTTAAGGTGATGTCTTCACTTGTGTTCTTTTGTTTTATTTTGCTTCTCCAACCCCGTAAAATCTTTTTATTCATTTATTTTGTAACAAATACAGTATATTCAATATACTAGGATATTTTTATATGAATATTTAGAGCTACACTTACACACATCTACATCTAATGGTTAAAGAACATACTGTTTCTGTGGTTGGCGAATTTCTGCCTCACGAAATGATGATTGTTCAATATTCTTTTATACACCTTTAATGATGGCCATTAAAATTTCACTCTATTTATATATGATATATATTATGTTTATGTTTTCCTTGTGCTTCTTTATTTTTCATTTGTGGTATACCTTTATGGTTTCCATTGTGGGTAAACACAATTATTTCATTTTAGGAAGTGCGGACTATCGCCCCCTCAAAGTGATGTGATTCATTAATGCCATATGTTGGACGTATAAAGGATGGATTTAAAGTTATTATATATGATTTTATGATGGAATTATAATATACCTCTATATCATTATTTTTTTTTCCATTAATGTATGAGATAGAAATGAAAGTAGCGTTCATGCGTACGTACCGCTTACCGTCTCTATGAACGGTGCATTCCATTTCATATCCCCAAATGTAATGTACTATTATAAGAACATATATATAATGGATATATATATGATTTATGTTACATATATATGATTAATATAATTCTGGAATTAAAATATACATACCTCCCATTTAGTTTTAATTCCATTAATATGACATAGAAATGAAAGTAGCGTTCATGCGTACATACGGCTTACCGTCTCCATGAAGGGTGCATTTAATTTCTTACCTATAAATGATTATGTGATATTATAAATACATTTATATCCTAGATATATATGATGTATATGATATCCAAATCAGGAATGTCATTCTGGGTATAAAGAACATTTGACCACACGAACAACATGTAATTGTAAGAAGTCTACTTTCAACTTACGAACCAAATATCGAAAAAACAAACATTATTAACATAAATGATTAAATAATGTTTATAACATTGAAATAAGTAATATAAAAGGAATAATGAACTTTAAAAAGGTTCTTAAGCAAATAAAAATTAGCTCAAGTTTATTATTCAGGACGTTAAAGAACGATCGAGTCAAGTCAGACCCGAGGTATGGGACTTCGTCTCAATCTCCTTTCATTGAGGCATATTTCGTTTTATACACAACTATCTTTTACACGGTTTATAAAACCCTTTGAATTTTACCTTTACACAAAAAGAATCTTTTTCTATGAAGCATTTTACTAAACAACAAAAAAGAATGTTTCTTTTAACGTACGCGGTGACAACGACCTTTTCCACCGCCGCAAGTATTATTTCGACTTTGGCTTCCTTAACAAGCCGTAATGTTTTTTTAAATGAAATAAATACCATATACTCTTTTATGTATTTTGGTATTGAGAATGGTTTTTATTATGGACTTTATATGTCAATATATTTAAGTGAAATATTGTGATCAAAGTGTGGAAATGTTTTCTTTCCATTATATTTGTTTTATGTCTTATTATTTTATAATGGTACTTGTAAATTGGATAGGTGGTTACGTGATGAACCATATGATGGATGGTGCCATGAATACCAGGACGGGTGGTTACGTTATAACCTCCAATGCATTGGCTATGGACGTCGTCCGTATGGCTATTCCATTATGTATGTATGGAAGTTGGTCATATGTCTATTCCATTAACAGATATGTGTGGAAGTCGACCGTATGGTTATTCCACTTAAGTATGTTTATGTCCCAAGTTACCTTTATATGTTATGTGTCTTTATATGGGTTTTATGGTAATATTTTGGTTACAAAAGGGCAAGTAATGATCTTTTATTCAGTGAAGAGATTTTACTACTTCATAAAGGTGAAAAGTATTACTTTGATAAATTATACATGCTTTACTTTTTGTTTTGATAAACTAACAATTTTTATTTTTTGGGTATCCCATACTGAGATTTTTATGCTCACCTGAAGATTTTTTTGAATTATTTTTCATAGGACTTAATGTGTAATAGGTTCAAGGATGGGATCAAGGGAAAGTAATGCTATATAAAACATGGAACATGACATGTTTCTTTTTAATAGTTTTTTTTATTCTATGGAAACTTGGTAGAAGTGTCTACTTTGTAAATCTTTTGAGATGTAATAGTTATGTTCTAATTCTCTAAAACTCTAAAACTGAAAAGATCCTCAATGTGAATTATTCATTTAATTCAATATTAAGTATGGTTTAAGGTCGGGGCCTTATAGTTGGTACTAGAGGTCGGTTTAGACAACTTTAGGAGTTAGAAAATTGTAAAATTATAAATTAATTTATGGTATGACTGAAATGATATAGAATTTAAAGGTTAACATGTTGCTTAACCTAAGATATTTTTGTGTTAAGAATGGTTTTTCATAGAGGAAACAGAATAACTTTTCTAGGAAGGAATATAGAGGGAAATGACCTTTCAAATCAGTATCCAGAGATGGTCAGAATCAGAACTAAATAGTTTTTTGCAGTGATGGCTCAGTTGACTCAGGTTTCTACCGAAGGGTTGTTGAAAATTTTTCACGATTATCTAGTCCAATGACTGAGCTAACTCGGAAGGGTGTTATGTTTATCTAGACAAAAGAATGTGATGATTGTTTTCTGGAGTTGAAAAGAAGATTGGTGAATGCTCCAGTTTTGGAACTTCCTTCCAGGAATGGTGAGTTTGTTATCTATAGTGATGCTTCATTGAAAGGACTTGGTTGTGTCCTTATGAAGAATGATCAAGTAATTTCTTATGCTTCACGTCAGTTGAAAACTCATGAGGTAAATTACCCTACACATGATTTGGAATTAGCTTCTGTTGTTTTTTCTTTACAAATTTGGAGGCATCATTTGTATGGAGTAAAGTGTGAAATATATACTAATCAAAAAAGTTTAAAGTATATATTCACTCAGAATGAATTGAACATGAGACAGAGGAGATGGCTGGAATTAATCAAGGATTGTGATTGTACAATTCCTTACCATTCGGGAAAAGCAAATAAAGTGGCCGATGCTTTGAGTCGAAAAAGTAATGCTTCATTAACCATGCTACGTTTGGAATGAGATCCTTTGGTTTTTGATTTGATGAACTTTGACATAGAAGTTGTTGGTGTAGGAAGTTCTTCTGTTTTAATTCAGGTATCAGTGAGATCATCCCTATCAGACAGAATTAAGCAAGCACAGAGGGAAGACAATGAGTTGCAGAAAAAGGTAGAGCTGGTTCAGAAGGGTATGTTTCCTGAATTCAACATTGATAATGATTGTGTTTTGAGGTTTGGGAAGAGATTATGTGTACATGGTGATTCACAGTTGAAGAATGAGTTGTTATGTGAGGCTCATAGTTCCCCATTTTCAGTTCATCCTGGCAGTACTAAGATGTACAGGGATCTGCGGGAGTATTACTCGTGGGATGGAATGAAAAGAGAAATTTCTGATTTTACTGTGAAGTGCTTGACTTGTCAACAGGGTAAAGCTGAGCGGCAGTTACAGAAAGGGATGCTTCGGCCTTTACTAGTGCCATAGTGGAAATGGGAAAATATATCCATGGATTTTATCATGGGATTACCGAAGACATCTAGAGGTAATAATGCAATCTGGGTTATTGTTGATCGCTTGACTAAATCTACTCATTAACTTTCTATACGAGATAATTTTTCCCTAGATCAACATCAATGTTTGTCTCTTAAAGAGATAGTCATGTTACATGGAGTTCCTCTCTCCATTGTTTCTGATCGTGATTCCAGGTTTACTTCTATCTTTTGGAAAGGCCTTTAGAAGTCGTTGGGTACTGAATTAAATTTTAGTATAGCTTTTCATCCGCAATCAGATGGGAAGTCAGAACGAACATTTCAGACCTTAGAGGATACGCTACGAGCATGTTCGATGGATTATCAGGGAAGTTGGGACCAACATCGTTCTTTGGTTGAGTTTTCTTATAATAACAGTTTTCATTCCAGTATACAGATGGCACCATTTGAGGCATTATATGGGAAGCGGTGTCGAACTCTAGCTTTCTGGGATGAAGTGGGTGAAAGGAAGTTGATGGGACCAGAATTGGTAGAAGAGATGGCAGAAAAAGTTCAGTTGATTCAGAAACACATGAGAACAGCTCAATGTAGGAAGAAGAGTTATGCGGACAACAGGAGGAAGGATCTATCTTTTGAGGTAGGTGATCATGTTTTTCTCAAAGTCTCACCATGGAAAAGTGTGATGCGATTTTGTAAGAAAGGAAAGCTGAGTCCAAGGTTCATTGGACCATATGAAATTCTGGAGAGAGTTGGATCTGTTGCATTCCTAGTGGCTTTACCTCCGAGTTTATCTCAGGTACACATTATTTTTCATGTTTCGATGTTGAGGAAGTATATGCCAGATCCATCTCATGTTTTGAGTCCAGAGGAAGTTCAACTGGAGGAGAACCTATCTTATAAAGAACAACCAGTCCAGATTCATGACCAAAGAGAGCAAGTGTTTCAAAATAAGGTAATTCACCAGGTAAAGGTTTTGTGGAAAAACCATATGGTTGAAGAGGCAACGTGGGAATCTGAAAATGCTATGAGGGATAATACCCCCACTTATTTTGATAAGTGAATAAAATTGCGAGGACGCAATTCCCAAAAGGGGGGAAGGATGTAACATCCCAGGTAAAAAATGAATAAAACATTTTCAAATTTATTAATATTTACGAATTAAATATTAATTTTACTTTAAATGGGTTTGTATGTTCGATAGCGTACCTGATACGCAGCAAAGAGTTTCTTTGAAATCTTACGTTGCACACTAGTAATAAAATAATATTATTTTAAATGGTAGTTAACACATAGTCGTTGTATTGGAGGGAATAGATAGAAATAACTAAAATATGATTATATATGTTTTTTAAATGTTTTTACTTTTATCTAATAAAAGATAAAGGCTTAAAATAGGAAAAGAATTCAATTTTAGGTGTATATGCCCCATTTTTCACTAAAGGTTCACTTAATGCCTTTGGATGGAGAACCGTCATTAAATATAGTTTTGTTCACTCTTATACATTCTATTGTACAAAATAAAACTCTTCTTTATAATTGGGACATCAAAATTTACTTTGTGTAAATTTTTGGTATTTTTCCGATAAAGTAAATTTTTTTAATGAATAGTGTAAAATGTTGTATTTTAATTCAAAACCTCTTTTTAATCTAATTTATTTATATGATTAGATTATATTTTGAATTGGTTTTAAAGTGAAATTAGAATATATTTTTACCCTTAAATCCAATAGTCATCGTTGGAATTAATTTCACTTTGAAATCGGACTTAAACTAGTGTCAATCTTTTGATACTTATTGTTTCATAAAAACACACTATTTTCTCGGACAACGGGAATTAATTATTAAACTAATTAATGCAACTTATATGTTTTAAATTTTGTAAAATGTACTTTATTTTTGAATTCGGAATATCAAATATAGCTTAGGGTGATGTTTTGGTATTTTTCTGAAAAACTTCAATTTTTGATGAATAGTGAAACCACTAAGTGGTACTTAAGAAACTGATTTTTCGTTTAAATGAAATTTTACCAACTCTGTGTTTTGAATTTCAAAAATCCGATATACATGGTTTTCATTAAGAAGTAAAATGTGGTTCATTCGGATTAAAATAATTTTTTGGTGAATAGTAACTTATTAAGTTTTTAATCACGATTAGAGGTAATTAGTGTCATTTAAGGTAAAAATAATGTTGTTATAATATGAAATGAACTTGAAACATGTCATAACATCATTGGATGTGTCATGGCCGACCAAGAAAATCCATGGGTCAACATGGGGACCCCATGAATCCACTTTAGTTGGAAAATGTCATTAATACCTTTTTATTTAATGTTAAAGTAAAATTGTCAGAAACATGAGTTATTATACAAAAAAAAATTTACATGGGGTTATAGAAGTCAGAATTTTTACTATAAATATTCATTAGAAAGCTAAACATATTTCCTAAATCATGATATTTTGTTTTATAATTTCTAGACATTAAATAAATTAAATTAATTATGACATCATGATGATGCAGTGATTACCTCGTTATTTAACGATTTAAATAAAATGGAATGATAATGTAAAATCTAAGACCTATACATGTCAAAAACCTATTTATGGGTGGATTTCGAACCCTTATCACCTTATCCTCCAAAAAAATCAATGTGGTACTATTAAAATCCGAAACTAAATCTAAAATATAGTAACATTTCCTTACATTCCAAGAGTGCATCTTCTCTCCTCTTATAAAAGGCCCCCACCTCTACCACCATAACCACACTTCCATAGACTTTGACTCGGCCAACCCCTGCCCATTTTGTCTCTCCACATCCCTCTATTACTCCTTGAAGCCTCACATTGGGCAGATGTCTTCCCAAGGAAGCCTTTGATCTCAATCCAAAGGGAGTTACCCGATTTTAAGGTGATGTCTTCACTTGTGGTCATTTGTTTTATTTTGCTTCTCCAACCCCCTAAACTATTTTTATTTACTTATTTTGTAACAAATCCAGTATCTTAAATATACTAGGTTGTTTTTATAAGAATTTTTCGAGCTAAACTTACACACATATACATCTAATGGTTAAAGAACATACTGTTTCTGTGGTTGTTGAATTTCTGCCTCATGAAACAGTGATTATTCAATCTTCATTTAAACACCTTTAATGGTGGCCATTAAGATGTCACTCTATTTATATATGACATATATTATGTTTATGTTTTCCATATGAATCTTTATTTTTCATTTGTGTTATACCTTTATGGTTTCCATTGTCGGTAAACACGATAATTTCATTTTAGGAAGTGCGGACTACCGCCCCCTCAAAGTGACGTAATTCGTTAATGCCATATGTAGGACGTATAAAGGATAGATTTAAAGTAATTATATATGATGTTATACTGGAATTATAATATACCTCTATATCATTATTATTTCTTTCCATTAATGTATGAGATAGAAATGAAAGTAGCGTTCATGCGTACGTACGACTTATCGTCTCCATGAACGGTGCATTTCATTTCATATCCCCAAATGCAATGTACTATTATAAGTACATATATATAATGGATATATATGATGTATGTTACATATAAATGATTAAAATTATTCTGGAATTAAAATATACATACCTATCATTTAGTTTTAATTCCATTAATATGACATAGAAATGAAAGTAGCGTTCAAGCGTACGTACGACTTACTGTCTCCATGAATGGTGCATTTCATTTCCTACCTCTAAATGATTATATGATATTATAAATACATGTATATTCTAGAAATATATGATATATATGATATCCAAATCAGGAATGTCATTCTGGATATAAAGATCCTTTGACCACACGAACAATAGGTAATTGTATGAAGTCCACTTTCGACTTAAGAACCAAATATCGACAAAACAAACATTATTAACTTAAATGATTACATAATGTTTATAACATGGAAATAAGTGATATAAAAAGAATAATGAACTTGAAAAAGGTTCTTAAGCAAATAGAAATTAACTCAAGTTTATTATTCAGGACGTTAAAGAACGATCGAGTCAAGTCAAACCCGAGGTATGGGACTTCGTCTCAATCTCCTTTCATTGAGGCATATTTCGTTTTATACACAAATATCATTTATACGGTGTATAAACCCCTTTGAATTTTACCTTTATACAAATATAAGATTTTTCTATGAAGCGTTTTACTAAACAACAAAAAAGAATGTTTCTTTTAACGTACGCGGTGACAACGACCTTTTCCGCCGCTGCGAGTATTATTTGGTCTTTGGCTTCCTCAAAAAGCCGTAATGTTTTTTTAAATGAAATAAATACCATATAATCTTTTATGCATTTTGGTATTGAAAATGGTTTTTATAATGGATTTTTTATGTCAATATATTTAAGTGATATATTGTGGTCAAAGTGTGGAAATGTTTTCTTTCCATTATATTTGTTTTATGTCTTATGATTTTATAATGGTACTTGGACATTTGACGGGTGGTTACGTGATGAACCATATGACGGGTGGTGCCCTAAATACGAGGATGGGTGGATACGTTATAACCTCTAATGCATTGGGTATGGAAGTTGGTCGTATGGCTATTCCATTAAATATGTATGGAAGTTGGCCGTATGGCTATTCCATTAAGTGATATGTGTGGAAGTCAACCGTATGGTTATTCAACTTAAGTTTGTTTATGTCCCAAGTTACCTTTATCTGTTATGTGTTCTTTATATGGATTTTATGGTAATCTTTTGGTTAAAAAGGGTAAGTAAGGATCTTTTATTTAGTGAAGAGTTTTTACTACTTCATAAAGGTAAAAAGTATTACTTTGATAATGTATACACGATTTACTTTTTGTTTCTATAAACTAATCGTTTTTATTCTTTGTGTATCCCTTACTCAGCTTTTTATGCTCACCCGAAGTTTTTTTTGAAATGTTTTTCATAGGACTTAATGTGGAATAGGGTCAATGATGGGATCAAGGGAAAGTCATGCTATATAAAACATGGAACTAGACATGTTTCTTTTTAAGTGTTTTTTTATTCTATGGAAACTTAGTAGAAGTTTCTAGTTTTAAATCTTTTGAGATGTAATAGTTGTGTTATAATTCTCTAAAACTCTAAACCTGAAAATATCCTCAATATGAATTATTAATTTAATTCAATATTAAGTAAGGTTTAAGGTCGGGGCCTTATAATACCAACATAGAAAAAAATACATAGTTCTTCATGGAAAATATGAGGTGCTACAATTAAATGGGTAATTAACAAGAATTTTCAATTATATTTCTAATAAAAAAATTCTTAGAATTCATTTGAGATATTAATTAATTAATTATGTTGGTGAAAATTAATCTAACACACCTAAGGGGTGTCCTTGATCGATGATGGTATCACCAAATTTTCAAATAATGGTAAATGGTATCATTTTATGGTGCAATAATCATTTAATATATGTGAAACCAATTTTATGGTGATTTTGGTCGACCTATGGCATGGATCACAATTATAAAAACGATAAATAAATGAAAAGTTGGGGAAGAGCTATAAACCGCCTACCTTTTACTAAATATGATTTACTCGTCCTTTATGAAGTCTTTATTTGGTTTGGTTTCTAAGAAATAATTGTAATAGGAATTCACCGTAGCGAAAGAATTTAGAAGAGAAACTGATTGAGGAAGCATGAGGAATTGAGATATTACCAATGTTGATTCCACATGACTGAAGGTGTTCGAATCAATCTTCTGATAAGAGAGATATCAAGAGCCATAGTAGGAGTATCTTCAGAACTACATGGGTCAGAGGAGGGGTGTTCACCATCTAGAAATAGGAGAAGGAATGATGGATAGTTTTTTTTAGTTCATTAAAGGAATTTAAGTAATTTCATTAGAAATAATGGGATTTAAAAAATTTTCTAAATGGTTTTCTAAACGGTGAGCCAACCTTATGGAACCCAATTATAGAAAACCACACTCTATATAGTTTTCCAACGTAGTTTTTTTAATCCTACAACAATAATTCCACAAATAGGGAACACACACAACCCATATGGAACTAAGCATGTAGGATGGTTGAATAGTTTGGGAATATCATGTTCAGCAAGTGCAGAACATCTTTTAAAAATAGTATCAAAACACTTATTCATGTGCCCACACTCACATGGTTAGATAAAAACATGTGGAATTACATTCTTTACTGGACAATGTATCATTGTTTATAATAGAGGGTCACATAGTTTCAAACAAACTATTCACCCATGTCATCTTAGTACAATTTTTATTTTTTAGATTCCAACACTCCAGAAACCCAATAAAAGACCTGAGGAACCTCAAAGGACTCTAAAAATTCCTAAAAACCAATGGTTATTGTGTTCCAACTAATGAAACATTTTCTAATGCTCGTTTTAATGAACATCTCATCAATGAAACACCAAAATTTAAATTCACTTTGAATTCTACCTTGGATGAAAAAAAGGGTCCTAACACATATCCCGTGGTATATTCCCTTGTTTTATTACATAGTGGATTGTATTTTCTATTTTATTAGGGCAATAATAAAACGTTTTTAATATATATCTATAGGAGATTTAGAATTAAATGAAATTTATATCTTATTTTTTTAATATAAAATAAAATATAGATTTTAGAGGTTTCATTATGGGATTATAAATTTAATAAAATAAAAAAACACAACTTTAATGGGGAAATCACTTTTTGGTTTTTTATTCCTTTTTATAGTTTTTAAAGAAATTTTGTTCTGTAATGTACACATTTCATTCTATATATTTATAATTAATATAATGTTTACCACAAAATCTTTATATCCCTCCAAATTATAAAAAATAACCCATTTTTTTATTTTGAAAAACCAATCTCAATCATATTATTTATTTTTGTAAATTTTTTTCATAAATATGATAATTTATTTTAATAAATAATCATCTCTATTAGTAAGAGAATGCTATTTTTTCTAACAGTGAAAACATTCTGACACTTATAATAATTATATTATAATCCTTTTCGTTTAATTAAAATATGTATTTAAATAAATATTATTTAATAATAATATATTATGAAAATAACATTTACATTATTTATACAAAAAATATTTTTATTGAAAATATCTATTTTCAAAAAATAACATTTTTCGTTCATCATATGAAAAAATTATTCTCATAACTATTTTCTAATCATATATTCATAAATAATGTCTAAATTAAAATGTCCAATAATATCAAATTACTAGAAAAAAATATGATAAAAGTTCATATTATTAGGGTATAGATTCATTACCCCTTATTGCATCAGCATACACCCTAAGGGTATTGTGTGTGATGGAGTACATTATTTGGGTGGTATGGGGAACATTGTTTTGGAATTGATCTCTATAAACAAAATATTTTCATGTAAATTGTTTTAATTCTGCCTCAATTGTGTAATATTGTCGTCGTAATAGTCAAGTGATAATCTATGTGGTTCTATCGACCTTAGATGATCTAATGGATTTTATTAATAGGGTAGGCTCTTATTGGTCGAGGACATCATTTCTTCTTTCTATGTCAATTAAACAATATAATAACTATTAATATATATTAATATTAATGGTCACTAAATAATGAAAATATTATCAATATTCACGATTCATAATACTCTTTTATTCCTAATATAATAAGTTTTTTTATTGTTTGTAATGGAAAAAAATTAAAAAAATTGTGTTGGTGTTTTCTAAAACTACTTAACAAAAAATTTATTTATAGGGAATCTTTTTTTGTTATTGTTCGGATTGATACAAAAACCATCACATGATTACATGAGAAAATGAAAATTATTCTTTACATATAATACCAAGACACTATAAAATTAGTGTTTTAGTGTATATGGTCACATACAAACTATTAAAATACTGCATATTTCTCAAGATAGTCACATTTATTCAATTATATAAGCAACAAAAAAAATGATATGTTTTCAAAATCCCCCAAATAATCATCCAAAAATTCGTATCATTCTAAATGATCCATATGTACCACATTAATTCATAATATGTAGAATTAAAAAAAATTAAATGGGTAAGAAGAAATGAATATTATGGGAATCAAATAACTAAGGTATTAAAAAACATAAGCATGGTATAAAAAATATAACAGAAACAAATATATCATTATAATTCCATAACCAGATGAAACTGAGATCATACTATATCCATGAAATAATATGAAAAATGTATAATAGTAAATACTAATCTCATACTATATCATCATCAACTTGGAATCCACCAAAGGGTTCAATGTGTCATGTCTCTACATGACCTCATCAATCCTCCCCATACACTAGACGTTACCGAATAGCCACGAGGTTATATTAAGTCACATGGGGAGGCTTTATCCTCTTTACCATATTAATCCATATTATATAAATAATTTAAATTTTTGGAATAAACATGTAAGAACTAACAACCATTCCTAAGTTACATCTCCAAAAATTGGGTACAACCCATATCCAATAATAGAATATGTCATGTCTTGCAAGACAGTAAAAGGAGAACAGAACCCAAAAATAAATACAACAAACAAAATCTCTAAAACAGACTAATATTAAAGACATAAACCGCATCTGTGTATGTATGTAGCTCAAATCAACTCCCAAGAACATGTCCTTTTCCATTATCCTGACCAACAAACCAAGTGTCTTATTGGGTACCCAAATATGGCTCGAGCTGGGATTGAGTATAACATAGTAGGACCCCTCCAATGTTGTTAACAAAATATCAAGTAAAAATATATAGTTAATGAATGTTTTAAATAGAAGGAAATGAAATGAAGAACAATTTGGGGACCATTAGTCAATAATATTTACATTAACCATTTATAACCTTAACACTAATTTCCATCATTCACTTCTTCTTCATTACATAATTCATTGTCATCATGTTTTCTATGGGTTTGTAATTTACATCACTATGGATTGGCGATTAAATAATTTCATTATCTCACTATGGATAAAAATTTACCAATAAATAAATCTGACAAACCCTTGAGCTTTATACAATGTATTTTCATCAAATGAGACCATTAGGGGAAAACAGAATCTGTATGACTCCCCAATCCATGCATTCTTAGGTGGGGATAGAGCATCGGTCCAACCTGTAACATCCCACCACATCTCATTGGCTTGAGTGGGATGAGGAATGATACTTGTCCTTAAGTAATCTTCAAAAGGTTCCAATGGTTGGAAATAAATATCGATGGATCTGAGAATAATTTGGGGAATTATTTTCAATTGAGATGCAAACAAGAAACCAAGGAATCCACTTTCAACAAACTACATGGTGCATGTTGATAAAACAACCAAACCCAGTCATTACCAACAGACAACCAACTAATCCATAACAATCTGACATGAAAAATACAACCAGTCCAAAATCAAAGTGCTAAGAGGAATACTACCACAAGACTCAAACATAACAAGTACATCATATATATCTCCACACCCACTCTATGCTACAAGCACCACAACATCACCAAAGAATCATATAGTACCGCTAGGGAAATGATATGATTTACTCATATCTATGTCTTGAAATATAGCTTCTAAAAAATCACCCTTGTTTAAATGTAGGGGCTAAGTATAAATACTCAGTAGGTTTTCCCTAATTGACATCCCTACACACACCACTAGGATAAACCGTTAGCACATTTATATAAAATAGTTTATATAAAAAATTCAATAGTGAAAAAACATACAGTAAGAAAAACACTTATTTACTAAAACATTTCCACCTAAATTCTCAGAAAAAGAAAATCCAAACAACCATTAGATAGTCCATTTCCCAATTTATATTATAACAAGAAATTCTATAATGAATGCAACACACAACAACGAAACCATAATAGTTGTGCTTCAGTCCTACCTGGTCACCAACATTCCGACTGGTGGTAATTCATGCCCACTTATCGATTACTGGTGGACCTTACAATGACTATCCACCCCATTTTAATAGTGCTACTTCTTGCCCACTTATACAAAATCCACTAAAGCCATTACATTTAATTACCCAACAAGAACAAAACACCATGTCCACACAAAAGCAGATCATCATTCCCATCACATGCCAATTCACTTATATAAATCACCCATTTATTGAAAAAACTATTTGACCAATTCTCCATGCCCAACCATGTTTCAATGAACAACATATTTATTAAAATACATATTTCACAAAAAAAAATTCTTAATCATTTGCTGATGAATTTAAAATAAACATGTTAAAATCACACAACAAGCCCCTTTTTTCAACAATAATCCATTTTCCCCAAAATCACCCAAATCACAACCAATTGGGTTTCAAAAAAGATTCACACATAATTATCACTATTAATATCATTTAATAAAATTAATTGTACCAAAACCACTAGTTCTAACCATGTGATGTTGAGAGAGAAGCCACCCACTTTTAGGGTTATGGTGAAATCGACCCACAAGAAACTACACCTCAAATTAGAAGAATGCACCACCAATCCTCCTCTAGACCCCCTTCCATAACATCCAAATGCCATAAAATCATAACCCAATACAAACGAAATACTGTATCTACACACAACATGTGTAGATCTAGAAAACCATGAGAGAGTCAAATGTAGATCTAGAAGAATCCACAATGAACCATGAGAAGAGACTTACCTGATAAGAAATGCATTCAATACACCAAGAAACATCTTTGAATTGCTTCCAAAACATGTTGGGAGAGAACCTCCAAATATTGATAACCAAAAAACACATGTGAGGCTCAAGTGGGAGCAAGTTTGGAATAAAATGAGGCCAACATGGGGGAGCCCATATTAAAAAAACGTAATCTTTAAGTGGTTTCACTATTATCCTGCACGGTTTGGAACACCATGCAAAGAATCTATGGACAACACTGCCTCGAGAGAAGGCGTCCACTTGGTTAACCCGCATTGTTTGGAAAAAATTTCACAGGCCTTGCAAATCCCACTATCTCCCAAGAATGGTTTCCTGGGGAACCCACATGGGTTTTCCTAACTGTGGTCATACAGTGAATGCAAAGAAAACCTCCAAGATTATTCAATACCATTCCAAACTCTCCCAAACTATTCTCAACTCATAACAAGAAAATTAAGCACATAAAAAAGAATAAAAAAGGATTTATACCTAAAAAATTGGGTTTCAAATTATCCTCACCATTAGAATATGCGTCCACTACAATTAGGGAACCATCTTTTTTCCGAAAGGGCTCAGGACATTGATCGACCATCTCATTCTCCAATTCATAAGACTCTTATTGAATCTGACAATGGTATCAAAAAACAAAAAATAAACTAATTATTTTACCACATTATAATTTATCTTTCAAATCAAAAATTTGTACTGCTAAATGTTCCAAGGTAGCATCTGTTTCTAGTTCAACATGATCACAAAAAATCACATAGTCACGATCCTACTACTAATTTTTTGACTTGGACACATGAAACACATTTTTCACAGTACTAAACCGTGGAGGAAAAGACAAACAATAATCCACATCTCTAATCTTCTCAAGTATCTCAAAAGGACCAATACACCTCAAAGATATTTTACCCTACTTCCCTAACCGAATAAATCCCAACCTAGGATAGATTCCCAAAAATACATGATCACCAAACTCGAATAAAAACGGTTGTCATCTATTTTCCTCCTACTATTTTCTAAGACATTGAGTTGTCTCCGTCCTCTTTTTAATCAACTTGATCTTCTTTGTAGTCACTTTGAAAATGGTAGGTCCAATCATCGAAGTCTCCACTGTTTCCACCAAACAAATCCGAGAACAACATAGATACCCATATAATTCCTTAAACAGAGCCATATGTATTTAATCTTGATAACTGTTATTATAGGAGAACTCTACCAACGAGAAGTGATCCTCCCATGGCAACCAAAATCCATCACACGAGCCCTTAACACATCCTCCAAGGTTTGACTATTCCTCTCAAATTGTCTATTGTTCTGAGGATGTTCCATCATGATCTACGTCAATTATATCCAAATGGAATGTTTCATGGATTTCCCAAAACAACATGTGAACCTAGTATCTCTATCAAATAAAATCGAAACTAGAATACCATGATTCTTTCCCACATCTGAAATATAGATTTTGGATCGATCTTCCACCATATGAGATTCATGAATCAGGATAAAATGGGCCGACTTATTAAGCCAATCCACAAGCACCCATATGGAATCGTGCTGCCAAACCGCTATTGGGAGACCATTTAAAAATTCCATTGCTATTTTCTCCCATTTCCACATTGGAATATATAATGACTGCAACATTCTTGCTGGATGTTGATACTCTTCATTGGCTTCCTAACATGTCAAGAATCTTGAGGCAAACTCGAAGACATCCCTTTTGATACCAGCCCACAAAAACTACTCTTTGAATACCTTATACATTTCCTAAATTCTAGGATAGATAGCCCACCTAGAATGATTATAATCCCTAAGAATATCCTCTCCACAATTCATTATTACCAGCATTAGAATCCAAAAACACAAGACTGATTTCCCATTCAGTTCCCAGTTCTCAATGGTCTCCCCATCATTGAGTTTGGACCTCCTTTCTAAACAATTCTGAATCTGATTCCTATGCGACTTTTACCAAAACATCTAAGTCATGAACCAACAAAATTGGAAAAAAGTCCACTCTTCCACCCAATTCCTCACAATCCAACTACATTTCGGTTATGGCCGACATCAATTACCACTACTCTAATCCATGTTTCACAACATGATAATAGGATTTTTTTACTTAATACATTTGCAAATGAATTGTCCTTACCCCGTGTGTACATTAAGTCAAAGTAAAACCTTTGTATATAATACATCTATCTCTATTTCATCATGATCAAATCACATTGTTATAGTATATGCTTTATGCTCTTATGATCGGTAAACAATGTGTATTTCTCACCGAAGAGATAATGATGCCACATTTTTAAACCATGAACCACTTATGCTATCTCCAAATCATGTGTTGGGTAGTTCTTCTCATGCAACCTCAACTTTCGTGAGACATATGCAACTGCATGATCACCCTGTATGAGAACACACCCCAACCCTGATTCCAATGCGTCAAAATACACAATGTACCCATTTATGGTTTAGAAAAAACCATGATTGGTGTCGATGTAAGGAGGCTATTTATATCTTCAAAGAATTTCTGGATGTACTCATCCCATTGAAATGGTAATTTCTTCCTTTTCAACGATGTCATTAGTGAAGACAATGGTGGGAAATCAAATAAAAAATGTCGATAATACCTAGCTAGACATAGGAAGCTATGTGTCTTGAAAACATTCATTGGCAGCTTCCAGGAGATAACATCCTCTATCATTTCAAGATCAACTGAAACACCTTTCTCATAAATAACATGTAAATGGAAACAAAAATATTATATCCAAAAGTTACACTTGGACAATTTGGTATACCACCGATGATTCCACAATGTTCCCAACACAATGGCCATGTGTGGTTCATGCTCTACCATTTTCCTTAAATACAAAAATATATAATACACAAATACCACCTCAAAATAATCCAGATATCTCTGAAATATCTGATTCATCAATACTATAAAAACTACTGGTGCAATCATTAGACCAAAGGGAATAACCACATACTCTGAATAACCATATCTACATCTAAAAACTATATTCAGAATATCCCCTTCCTCACATACAATTGCTGATATCCTAACCTCAAGACAATATTAGTGAACCAATGATCTCCCCTTAACTAGCTAAAAAAAATCATTAATGCATAGAATTTAATATAAGTGATTTATCATAACAGGATTATGTCTTTGATAATCTATATAGAGATGTAAGGTTCTGTCTGCATTTTTTACAAATAGAAATGGAACATCTCATAGAGATGTGTAAGGCTGAATGAACCCTTTGTTTTTTATCTATTCCAAATGAACCTATAATTGCCATATTTTTTTGGTGAAATTTAGTATGATGGAGGTGATATCAGACTGGTCCCTAGAAGGAGGTCAATCATAAACTCCAATTATCTCATGAGTGGAAACCCATAGAATTATTTGGGAAATAAATCCATAAGATGGTCCAAAAATATCGAAATAAATCTTTTCTAAACACCTTAAAATGATTAAAACAACAAGTCCACTAACTGATATGAGATAATCCAAAAAATTGGTTCCAAAAAATCTGTTGCACCCACCTTTTCATTCTTCTCCCCTCTAAAGAGATGTTCAATGCCATCTTCGGTCATAAAACTGATCATCTGTGCATCATAAGAGATGTGGAACTTAAACATTTACAACCCATCTATTCCAATGATTATATCTTAAGAATCGATATCATGTACTGACTAATCCCACATCAATTCAATTCCATCCATAAACAAGACAAATGCTCAACAACGGAAGGCTCGACACTCTCTCTGACCCATAGGATTTTGTAGATTCAAAATAGAAGGCATCATTTTACATGTGTAATACCAACAAATCAATGATGTGATAAAAATAAAAGAATTAGAAGCACTTGTATCAAACAAATATTGCATCCATGTGGAATTTAAAAGAACCATAACTCACATCATGGATGGTCTCGACTAATCATCCATCACAACCTTCTCTTCTCCAAACATCTGCTTACTTACCACACTCCACACTTTATTACCCTGCTGAAGCATCCTGGTATTGCAAGAATCAACATGAACCACATTACATTGATGCTTAGGGGATTTCTACTGCCCCAATCCCATTGAGTCATAAGACCCCTATGACCCCTAAGAAGTGTCATAGACACCCGATCTAGGAACATTCCGATAATAACATTGCAGATGCCACATCTGCTTATAATTATGGAATTCTTGAGGTTGTGCATTGAATCCAACTTGATGTTGCTAATATAACCACATAGAAAACATCTCTGATTTCTCTGATGATTTTGAGCAAGATTTACCAATCCAACCGTCATATTCTAAGATGTCCTCCCACACTAGAAATGAGTTTCTTTTATACGATTGATCCCATTATTCGAGTTCCCAATATTTCCCTTTGGTAACAACATACTTCCCCTACATTGAGCCCCCAAATGATCCCACTCCGAAACCATATCATGATTCACTATTCCATGTTATCATCTATATGTTGTACCATTATCATGGAATAATATTCCCAGTTCTACGCAACTTCAAAAATTCATTCCTTAAATTATGTACTAACCTCTAACTCAGGTGAATAATGCACTAAGTTCATAAACATAGCCACATATTCTATTACATCCATGCTACCATGCTTAAAAAATGAATAATTCCATTTTACGTTGAATTCTAAATGTGTGAGGGTTGAATTGTTGGTTAAAAAATTCCTTAGAACCCACCTATGTCACACCTTTGTACGTCCTAGCATGGACATCCAGCTCCAACAACTAAAGGGTACAATCATCCAACTTGTATGTGGATAACATCACTTTCAACTCTACTAGTGTTATCATGATTTTAAATATCCTATTCATTCTTTTCAGCCATAAAGAAGCCTTTTCAAGATCCATATCTACCCTAAACATGGGTGGAATCTTCCTTTGAAACTGAACCTCAAGATCCACATGTTTTGGTTCATCCATATTATTCCCAAATTCCAGAGCTTGTATGATGGAACTATACTCTCAATAAATGTTGGTTCACCTGAGTCTCAGGTGAAACCAACATTTTCTACAGCTTCCTCCAGTTGGTCTCTACGACGCATACCCAGTGCCATTTCTATCAACACATAAAAACTTCAAGTTTCACTCCATTATCAACATTGTGTTTACATTTTTCAAATTCAATTACATAACAACTATCACAACTAGTATTTCCAAATGTTTACCTTTAAAATATTGGAATATTTTTAAAATTCCACCATGTTTTTGAAATCACCAAATTTTCACAATACCACTAGTTTCCATGTTTCAGACCCTTCTATTTTGAATCCTAATTTAGATTTTCCTAAATCCACCCATTTATACCACATCATAGATCATTATACCAAAAGGAAATATGAATCCTAGTGGAAAGTCATTTCTAAATTGAATTACATTGTCATCTCATTCCTTACACCCACAACACTGAGATATTCAATGCCTATATGTGTCTCCAAACACTTATGTACCCAACTCCCTGATAACGCGAAGTTCAGCATAAAAGGGTTAGTTAAAGCCTTTAATGCTATACATTTCATGTTCCGTCAATCATATGCCTTGATACCATCCCAACTCAAGGAATTGTTCAAGAACCAATGTCAGCAGCAAGACCAACAATCAACGCCAAATGAAAGAACAATTGTTCTCACTTGAATGAAATGGAATGAAAAACTGATACCACTTGAAATATCCTACCCCAAGTCACTGGATTTTGTGGGTGGATGAATGCTACTTGCCCTTATGAGATGTTCTATAGGTTCCAATGGTGGTCAATAAATGATGAGTGATTTAAGAATAAATTTTCAAACAATTTTTTTGATATAAAACCAACCAGCCATGCAACCCACTATCAAAAAACTACATGATGCACATTGAGATAACAACCAAACCCATGAATTACCAAAAGACATCTGACTTATCCATAATAATCCCACCTTACAAATACAACCAAACCAAAATTATATTACCATGATAAAGTATTAAACAAGACTCCAACATAACTAGGACATCATCCATAACACTACAACAAGATACATGCTCCAAACACCACAACATCAGCAAATCATAATGTCTTACCGCTAGAGAATTGATATGCATTACTCTTACCTTTGTCCTAGAATACAACATCTAAAAAAGAACCTATGTGCCAAATCAAGGGGTGAGTAAAAATGCTCAATAGGTACTACCCAAATGACTTCCCTACACACACCCCTAGGATGAATCCTTTATCGCATTTATATAAAATAGTTTATATAATACATTAAATACTGCAACAACATACTACAAGAAAAACATGGATTTACCTATCCATTTCCACCCAAATGATCAAAAAAACTGGAAATCAAAACAACCATGACACAAGACATTTTTTGATATAAAATTAGCACAAAAAAATCAACCTTGCAAGAAACACAAAATACAGAAACCCAAAAGGTGGAGCTTCTTTCCATCCTCCTTGCTACAATTCTGACTAGAGGTACATCCCACCCACCTATCCTTTAATGGTGGACCTTTGGTCCACTATCCATACCATTTCTATAGTATAACATCCCACCCAAATCCATGAAATCCACACAATCCATAACACTTAATCAACCAATAATCAAAAAGTAGAAAGGCCGCACAAAAGCACATCATCATTCCCATCACATGCCAATTCAGTTCAATAAATCACCCATTTTTTGAAAACACCCTTTAACCAATTTTCAATGAAAAAAAAAACATTTCAATAAAAAACATATTTATTGAAAACCATCTTTTGAAAAACATTTTTCACAATAATCCACAAATAATTTTTAAATAAACATTTTAAAATAAAAAAACAAGCTCCTTTTTCAACAATAACCCATTTTACCCAAAATCCCCCAAATCACAACCAATTGGGTTTCCAAAAACATTCATACATCATTATCATTATTAATTTCAAGAAAATACTAATTAATTATACCAAAACCATTTCTTTTATCCAAGTTTAGTCAAGAGAGAAGCCACCTAGCTTTAGGGTTCCGGTGAAATTGTCTCAGAAGAAACTACACCTCAAATCCAGCGAATGAACCACCAAAACTACACTAGATCCCCTTCCCAAACATCAAAAGGACATAAAATCAGCACCCAGTACAACGAAATCCCTATATCTACTCACAATGGGTGTATATCTAGAAAACCGAGAGAGTGAGATATGATGATCTAGAAGAAACAACAAAGTACCATGAGAGGAGACTTACCTGAGAGGATCCTCCTTCAGTCCACCAAGAAACCCTTTCGATTTGTTTCCAAAATGCGTGGGAGAGAACTTAAAGGCATTTAGAACACAAAATTCTGATTGAGACTCGAGTTAGAGGAAGTTTGGAATGAAATGAGGCAACCCTGTGGGACATAAAATATAACAAGACCATTTTTATGTGGCAGCATGGCAAGACCGCACAATTTAGAAAACCGTGCACTTACCGTGCACAAACCAACAACTCAAGAGAAGGGGTCCACATGGTTTCTTAGCACAGTTTGGAAAACCATGAATAGGTTGTGTGATGCCCACAGTCTCCCAGTGCATGTTTTCCTAGAGAACCTATATGTTTTTTCCTAACCATGGTTAAACTATGCATATAAGGCCCCATACTTTAACCTTAATTAATGTTGAATTAAATGAATAATTCACATTGAGGATCTTTTCAGGTTTATAGTTTAAGATAATTAGGGCATAACTATTATATCTCAAAAGATTACAAATTAGACACTTTACTAAGTTTCCATAAAATAAAAATTCTTAAAAAGAAACATGTCTAGTTCCATGTTTTATATTGCATGAATTTCCCTTGATCCCATCCATGACCCTATTTTACATTAAGTCCTACAAAAAAAATTTCAAAAAACTTGGGGTGAGCATAAAAATCTTAGTAAGGGATACACAATGAATGTAAACTGTTAGTTTTTCAAAACAACATGTAAACCATGTATACTTTATCAAAGTAATACTTTTTACCTTTATGAAGTAGTAAAAACTCTTCACTGAATAAAAGATCATTACTTACCTTTTTGTAACAAAAAGGTTACCATAAAACCCATATAAAGATCACATAACATATAAAGGTAACTTTGGAAATAAACATACTTAATTGGAATAACCATACGGTCGACTTCCACACATATCACTTAAAGGAATAGCCATAGGGCTGACTTCCATACCCAATGCATTGGAGGTTATAACGTAACCACCCGTCCTGGTATTCACGGCACCACCCGTCATATGGTTTATCACGTAACCACCCGTCAAATGTCCAAGTACCATTATAAAATCATAAGACATAAAACAAATATAATGGAAAGAAAACATTTCCACACTTTGATCACAAATATATCACATAAATATATTGACATAACAAATCCATTATAAAACCCATTTTCGACACAAAAATACATAAAAGAGTATATGGTATTTATTTCATTTTAAAAACATTATGGCTTGTTGAGGAAGCCAAAGACCAAATAATACTCACGGCGGTGGAAAAGGTCATTGTCACCGCGTACGTTAAAAGAAACATTCCTTTTTTTCGTTTAGTAAAACGCATCAGAGAAAAAGATTCCTTTTGTATAAAATTAAAATTCAAAGGGGTTTACACACCATATAAAATAATGTTGTGTATAAAACGAAACTTTCCTGAATGAAAAGAGATTGAGATGAAGTCCCTTACAAAGATAATTTTTTAAATAAAATAGATAAATTATGTGTATTCACTATATTTACACATAAAGAAAGTATAAATACCAGATAGGACATAATAATATAATGACATAATTTTAATGTAGGAGATTAACCCAAAGAATGGAAATTGGGTTAAGAAGTTCCCTTACCTCATGTCCGACGTGACTCGATTTCCCTTTAATCGCCTGAATAATGAACTTGTGTTAATTTCTACATGCTTAAGAAGCTTTTTCAAGATTACTATTCCTTTTATATCAATTATTTCCATGTTATAAGCATTATGTAATCATTTAGGTTAATAATGTTTGTTTTGTCGATATTTGGTTCTTAAGTCAAAAGTGGACTTCTTACATTTACATGTGGTTCGTGTGGTCAAAGGTTCATTATATCAAGAATGATATTCATGATTTGGATATCATATATATCATATATATCCAGAATATACATGTATTTATAATATTACATAATCATTTATATGTAAGAAATGAAATGCACCGTTCATGGAGACGGTAAGCCGTACATACACATGAACGCTACTTTCATTTCTATGCCATATTAATGAAATTAAAACTAAATTAGAGATATGTATATTTTAATTCCAGAATTATATTAATAATTTATATGTAACATACATCATATATATCCATTATATATATGTACTTATAATAGTACATTACATTTGGGGATAAAAAATGAAATGCACTGTTCATGGAGACGGTAAGCTATACGTACGCATGAACGCTACTTTCATTTATATCTCATACTTTAATGGAAAGAAATAATATTCTTATAAAGGTATATTATAATTCCAGTATAACATCATATATAATTACTTTAAATCCATCATTTATACTTCCCACATATGGTATTAACGAATCAAATCACTTTGAGGGGGCGGTAGTCCGAACTTCCTAAAATGTAGATATCGCGTATAAGCATAATGGAAGCCATAAAGTTATGACATAAATTAAAAATACAGATGATTAAGGAAAACATAAACATATCATATATCATATATAAATATAGTGACATCTTAATGGCCACCTTTGAAGGTGTTAGAAAAATATTGAATAATTATCGTTTCGTGAGGAAGAAATTCTCCATCCACATAAACACTATGTTCTTTTACCATTATATGTAGGTGTGTGTAAGTGTAGCTCGAATGATTATTTTAAAAACATCATAGTATATTTACGATACTTGAGTTGTTACAAAAGAAATGAATAAAAATAGTTTAGTGGGTTGGAGAAGAAAAATAAAACAAAAGAACACAAGTGAAGACATTACCTTAAAATCGGGTTACTCTCTTAGATTTGAGCTCAAAGGCTTCCTTGAGAAGACTTCTGCCCAAGGTGAGGCTTCGAGGAGTAAGAGATGGATGTGGAGAGACAAAAATAGTAATTCCTGGCCGAACCAAAGGCTTTACAGGTGTGGGTAAGGAGGTTTATGTGGGGGCCTTTTATAAGAGCAGAGGATGGGCACTCTTGGAATGTTATGAAAAGATACTTTATTATAAAATGGTTTTCGGATAAGAAGGGCCCCACAATTACATATTTATAGGATAAGGTGATAACGGTTCGAAATCCACACATCCAATAGGCTTTTGACATGTGTAGTTCTTAGATTTTACATTATCTTTTCATTTTATTTAAATCGTTAAATAATGAGGTAATCGTTGCATCATCATGGTGTTTTAATTAATTTAATTTATTTAATCTCTATAAATTATAAAAAAATATCATAATGTAGGAAATATTTTTATATTTATAATTAATATTTATATTCAAAAATATTACTTGTATATCCCCATTTAAAAATTGTTTTAGTAAAACAACTCATGTTTGTGACATTTTTATTTTAACTTTAAATAAAAAGATATTAATGTCATTTTCCTACCAAAGTAGCTCCATGGGGTCCCCAAGTTGACCCATGGATTTTCTTGGTCATATATGACACATCCAATAAGGGTAGGACATGTGTCTAGGTCATTTCATATTATTAAAACATTACTTTTACCTTAATCTACTTTAATTACCTCTAATCGTGATTAATAAACATAAAAGTTACTATTCACCGAAAAAATATTTTATTCCCATTGAACCACATTTTAATTCTTAATGACAACCATGTATGTCAGGTTTTTGAAATTCAAGGTATAGAAGTGGTAAAGTTTCATTTAGATGAAAAATCAGTTTTTTAAGTACCACTTAGTGGTTTCACTATTCATCAAAAATTGAAGTTTTTCAGAAAAATACCAAAACCTCACCCTAAGCTATATTTGATATTCCTATTTCAAAAATGATGTCTATTTTACAAAATTCACAACATATAAGTTTCATTAATTAATATAATAATTAATTCCCACTGTCAAAACAAATAGCGTGTTTTTATGAAACAAAATGTATCAAAAGATTGACACTAGTTTAAGTCCGATTTCAAAGTGAAATTAATTTCAACGACCAATATTGGATAAAATGGTAAACATATATTCTAATTTAACTTTAAACACAATTAAAAAGATAATATAATCATATAAATAAATTAGATTATAAAGAGGTTTTGAATTAAAATACAACATTTTTCACTATTTATTAAAAAGTGATCTTATTGGAAAAATAACAAAAATTTACACAAAGTAAATTTTGATGTCCTGATTATAAAGGCGAAATTTATTCGGTCCAATAGAATTTATAAGAGTGAAAAAAACTATATTTAATGACGGTTCTCCATCAAAAGGCGATAAGTGGACCTTTAGTGAAGATTGGAGTATATATGCCTAAAATGGAATTCTTTTCGTATTTTAAGCCTTTATCCTTTATCAGATAAATGTAAAAACATTTAACAAACATATATAATCAAATTTTTGTTATTTCTATTCATTAACCCCAATACCACGACTACGTGTTAGCTACCATTTAAAATATTATTATTTTATTACTAGTGTGCAATGTAAGATTTCAAAGAATCTCTTTGTTGCGTATCAGGTACACTATCGAACATAGAAACCCCTTTAAATTAGAATTAATATTTAATTAATAAATATTAATAAATATGAAAATGTATTATTCTTTATTTACCTGAGATGTTACATCTTCCCCCCTTCGGGGAATTGCGTCCTCACAATTTTATTCACTTATCAAAATAATTGGGGGTATTTATCCCTCATAGCATTTTCAGATTCCCATGTTGCCTCTTCAACCATATGGTTTTTCCCCAAAACCTTTACCTCGTGAATTACCTTATTTCATAACACTTTCTCTTTTCAGTCAAGAATTGGGATTGGTTATTCTTCATAAGAGAGATTCTCTTCCAACTGAACTACCTCTGGGCTCAAAACATGATATGGATCTGGGATATACTTTCTCAACATCGAAACATGAAAAACATTGTGTACCTGAGATGAAATCGGAGGTAATGCCACTCTGTATTCAACTGGTCCAACTCTCTAAAAAATTTCATATGGTCCAATGAACATTGGACTCAGCTTTCATTTCTTACCAAATTGCATCACACTTTTCCAGGGTGAAACATTGAGAAAAACATGATCACCTACCTAGAAGGATAGATCCTTCCTCCGGTTATCCACATTACTTTTCTATCTTCTCTGAGCTGTTCTCATGTGTTTCTGAATCAACTGAACTTTTTCTGCCATATCTTCTACCAATTCTGGTCCCATTAGCTTCCTTTCACCCACTTTATCCCAAAAATCTAGAGTTCGACACTACTTCCCATATAATGCCTCAAATGGAGCCATCTGTATACTGGAATGAAAACTGTTATTATATGAAAATTCAACAACAGAAATATGTTGGTCCCAACTTCCCTGATAATCCATCGAAAAATCACGTAGCATATCCTCCAATGTCTGAATTGTTCGTTCTTACTTCCCATCTGATTGAGGATGAAAATCTGTACTAACATTTAATTCAGTACAAAACAACTTCTGAAGGACTTTCCAAAAGTGATAAGTAAACCTGGGATCACGATCGGACGCAATGGAGAGGGGAACTCCATGTAACCTGACTACCTCTTTAACATAAAATGGGAATGTTGATCTAGGGAAAAAGTATCTCGTATAGCAAGGAAATGAGCAGATTTAGTCAAACGATCAACAATAACCCATATTGAATTATTACCTCGAGGTGTCCTCGGTAATCCCACAACAAAGTCCATGGATATATTTTCCCATTTCCACTATAGCACTGGTAATGGCTGAAGCATCCCTTTCAATAACTGCCACTCTGCTTTAACCTGCTGACAAGTCAAACACTTCAAAGTAAAATCAGCAATATCTCTTTTCATTCCGTCCCACCAAAAATACTCCCTAAGATCTCTGTACATCTTAGTACTGCTAGGATGAACTAAAAATGGAGAACTATGAGCTTCACATAACAAATCTCTATTCAAATGTGAATCAGAAGGCAAACAAAATCTATTCTCAAATCTCAAAACACAATCACTATCACTTATACCTGAAACAAAACAGAAGAAATTCCTGCACCAAAAACTTCTATGAAAAAGTTCATGAAATCAAAAACCAAAGGATCTCGTTCCAAACATAGCATTGTTAATGAAGCATTGCTTTTTCATCTCAAAGCATCAACCACTTTATTTTCTTTTCCTGGATGGTAATGAATTGTACAATCACAATCCTTGATTAATTCTAGCAATCTCCTCTATGTCATGTTCAACTCTTTCTGAGTGAATATATACTTTAATATTTTGTGATATGTTTATATTTCACATTTTAATCCATACAAATGATGCCTCCAAATTTTTAGAGCAAAAACAACAACAGCTAATTCCCAATCATGTGTAGGGTAATTTACCTCATGAGTTTTTAATTGACATGAAGCATATGCAATTACTTGACCATTCTGCATAAGGACACAACCAAGTCCCTTCAACGAAGCATCACTGTATATAACCAACTCACCATTCCTGGAAGGAAGTGCCAAAACATAATCATTCACCAATATTCTTTCCAACTCCTGAAAACAATCATCACATTCTTTTGTCCAGATAAACTTAACACCCTTTCGATTTAGGTTAGACATTGGACTAGATGACCATGAAAATTTTCAACAAACCTTCGGTAGTAACCTACCAAACCAAGGAAACTATGGATCTCGGTTACATTTTTGGGTCTTGTTCATTCTTCAACAACTTTTGTTTTATAAGGATCAACAGTTATTCCATCTTATGAAACAATGTGACAGAGGAAAGAAATTTGTTGCAACCAAAACTCACAACTGCTGAATTTCCCATACAATTTCTTTTCTTTCAATGTTTTCAAAATAACCCTTAAATTTCTTCCATGCTCCTCTTTACGTTTAGAAAACACCATAAGATCATCAATAAAAACAACCAATATTTTGCACCTAATTCAACAGCGCCATCACTGCAGCAAACTGTTTAGTTCTAATTCTGACCATCTCATGATACTGATATGAAAGGTCATTTCCCTCTGTATGCCTTCCCAGAAAAGTTGTTCTATTTCCTCTATGAAAAACCATTCTTAACAAACATGTCTCAGATGAAGAAACATGGTAATCTTCAAATGCTATGTCATTTCATAAAAAATGGATAATCATTTAACAGAATTCTAACTCCTAAACTTATCTAAAACAACCTCTGATACCAACTATAAGGCTCGGGCCTTAAAACATACTTAATATTGAATTAAATTAATAATTCACATTGAGGATATTTTTAGGTTTAGAGTTTTAGAGAATTATGACATAACTATTACATCTCAAAAGATTACAAAGTAGACACTTTACTAAGTTTCCATAAAATAAAAACTCATAAAAAGAATCATGTCTAGTTCCATGTTTTAGATAGCATGACTTTCCCTTGATCCCATCCTTGACCATATTCCACATTACGTCCTGTGAGAAACATTTCAAAAAACATGGGGTGAACATAAAAAGCTCAGTAAGGGATACACAATGAATGAAAACTGTTAGTTTTTCAAAACAACAAGTAAACCATGTATACATTTTCATAGTAATACTTTTCACCTTTATGAAGTATTAAAAACTCTTCACTGAATAAAAGATCATTACTTACAATTTTTAAATCAAAATGTTACCATAAAACCCATATAAAGATCACATAACATATAAAGGTAACTTGGGACATAAACATACTTAAATGGAATAACCATACGGTCGACTTCAACACATATCACTTAATGGAATAGCCATACGGACGACTTCCATACCCAATGCATTGGAGGTTATAACGTAACCACCTGTCCTGGTATTCACAACACCACCCGTCATATGGATTATCATGTAACCACCCGTCAAATGTCGAAGTACCATTATAAAATCATAAGACATAAAAAAATATAATGGAATGAAAACATTTCGATACTTTGATCACAATATATCACATAAATATATTGACATAACAAATCCATTATAAAAACCATTTTCAATACCAAAATACATAACACAGTATATGGTATTTATTTCATTTTAAAAACAATAAGGCTTGTTGAGGAAGCCAAAGACCAAATAATACTCGTGGGGGTGGAAAAGTTCGTTGTCACCGAATACGATAAAGAAACATTCCTTTTTGTCGTTTAGTAAAACTCTTCGTAGAAAAAGATTCCATTTTTATTAAACTAAAAGTCAAAGGGGTTAATACACCGTATAAAAGAAAGTTGTGTATAAAACGAAACATGCCTTAATGAAAAGAGATTTAGAAGAAGTCCCTTACAAAGAACATTTTTTAAATAAAAAAGATATATTATGTGTATTCAATATATTTACCCATTAATAATGTATAAATACCATATAGGACATAACAATATCATGACATAATTTGAAAGTAGGAGATTAACCCAAAGAATGGAAATTGGGTTAAGAAGTTCCCTTACCTCGTGTCTGACATGACTCGATTTCTCTTTAATCACTTGAATAATAAACTAGTGTTAATTTCTACTTGATTAAGAACCTTTTTAAATCTTACTAATCCTTTTATATCAATTAATTCTATGTTATAAGCATTATGTATATCTTTAGGTTAATAATGTTTGTTTTGTCGATATTTGGTTCTTAAGTAAAAAGTGTACTTCTTACAAATACATGTTGTTCATGTGGTCAAAGGCTCATTATATACAGATTGATATTCATGATTTGGATATCATATATATCATATATATCCACCATATACATGTATTTATAATATTACATAATCATTTAGAGGTAAGAAATGAAATGCATAGTTCATGGAGATAGTAAGCCGTACGTACGCATGAACTGTAACGCCCCAACCCCAGCTACCCAGAGTCGGTGCATTACTTCGTAACATTGGCATGATCACAAAAGATCAAGTCTCGAAAGACCGATTAGTTTAGTAGCCTTGGAAACACTAGATACATTCATAAGACTTTTATTACATCAAAAAGTAAACAAAATACAATAACATGGTCTTCATCGTCCACACTCATATCCTTACTGACTATTCTTGCAAGTCAGTCATAATACACTTCTTCACATCCTGGAAAATATTAAAACATTGAAAGGGGTGAGCTCAGATGTTCAGTAAGGATAACAATATTGCGGAAGTTTTTATAAGAAAACATAAGCATTTAAGGCAATGTATAACTAAAACAAAAGCCTTATTGAACTTGAACTTCAGCATAATATGGAAAAAGTAAAATAAAATAATGCCATTACTTGCTCACATGGATATTCTACTAGACTAATAATCACATGAAATATCAATAACCACTTTCATAATGAGGGAATGTATAATCCCAGACATTCTGAAACCTTTGTCAAGGCCTCGGCCAAGACGTCTAAAATGATGAAGGCCTCGGCCAAAACCATAAATCAAATTGGGAAAGGGCCTCGACCAATTCCATGTCTAGTTGTCTCATGAGACCTACCGATGCATCGAGGAGCTATAGCGGGCTCCACCCGTCACATATTAAGTCCAATACATTCCTCATATGAATAGGTTTAAACATAAAATAAATATTCGTATTAAAACTAGCATACGAAATGTCAACAATTTCTTCATAAACTATGGATGGTATAAAAATAACACATCCACAGTCAAATATTTCACAAAATGTTCAATGGAAGTTTTGTATCATAAATCAATTCCAATTAAACTTAAAACCCATCAAAGGATGTTGACATGGATGAAATCAAAGCTATTTGAGAGTAATATCTCTCCTTTTTGAAATCATTTAAAAGTCCCATAATTATAAAATAATACATTTACTTTGAAGATATTCTTATAAGCTTGTTTGGGAAGCTTCGACGAAGTTATAATGGCGGAAAATAGCCGCACCCACCGTATAAGTTAAAAAACATTCTTACCTTAAATTTGTTAAAGAGGTCAAAAAGTACATTGTTTGGAAAACGACGGTAAGATTCCTTTCAAAAATGTATAAGGGTATAAATGAATTTAACACATTTTCCATTTAATAGTAAAAATGTTTTGAAAGACATTTTTAAGAAACATGGATGTGGATGATAATGAGGTCCCAGTAGATAATTATGTATAAACAACCTTGGATAATGAAGAGGTTGTGAAGTAAACCGTTACCTTGTACTTTTCCTTGGTTGGGGTAGGTTAACATCCTGTATAATGGTGAAATAATTGTTATTAAATTATACAAGAATCATATACATTCATATGATATCATATATGATCTTTTAACATTGCTTTGTTAACAATATCTTAGATTTATCGTTGTTTCGGGTGTTAACTTACTCATTTTATTTTATATGTTTTGTTACGTAAGTCGTGTTTTTCATGGATAGGTTGTATCTTATTCATATCCAGAATGATATCATGTCCTTAAACATTATTTTTAAATCATCAAATGATAATTATACTTGAATGGATATGACGGAGAATGAATCTCATCGCGTTCGTGGAGACGGTAGTCCGTACGTACGCATGAGCGACAATATCATTATTTTGATATTAAAATAATATATAATTGGATAGTATATCATATATACAGAATCATTATCATGTTATATTTATTATTTACATGAATTACATATCATTATTATACCCATCTAAATAATAATATATTGAATAACAATTACACCACGACGTGGAGACGGTAAGCCGTACGTACGCACGTATGGTGACATGTCACTCAAATGATGGGTAGAATACTGAATATGGTTGTTCCATATTTATAATAACATCACAGTATATAAAAGATACTGGATTTATAATTTTAGAATTGAAATAATAAACAAAGAGGGAGTGGAAGAAGAAAGAAACTTGAAAGAGGGTGATGAAAATGTTACCTCTTCTCCGGGTTCTTCCTTTTGATTTGATCAAAAGGACTCCATAGTATGGATTTATGACTAAAGTAAAGCTTCTAGGATGAAGGTAGAGAAGTTGGGAGAGTATTTGGGCAGAGGTTGGCCGATCCAAAAGGCTTGGAAGTGTGAATAAGGTGGTAGAGGTGGGGGCCTTTTATAAGAGGAGAGGAGGGGCTCTTTTGGAATGATTGAAATGTTACATTATTATACAATTATTTTCGGATTCTAAATGTCCCACACTTATATAATTCGTGGATAAGGTGATAAGGGTTCGAAATAGCCTCATCCAATAGGATTTGGAAAAGTGTATGCCTTGGATTTTGCATTATCTTCTCATTTTATTTAAATCGTTAAATAATGAGGTCATCACTGCATCATAATGATGTCATAAATAATTTAATTTATTTAATGTATAAAAATTATAAAAAAACTACTATGATGTATGAAATCTTTTTATCTTTCTAATGAATATTTATAGTCATAATTTGGACTAGTGTAACCCCACTTAAAAACTGTTTTAGTAAAATAACTCATGTTTGTGTCAATTTAATTTTAACATTAAATAAATATATATTAATGTCATTTTCAAACTAAAGTGGCTCCATGGGGTCCCCAAGTTGACCCATGGGTTATCTTGGTATTCCATGACTCATCCAATAGGAGTATGACAAGTGTCAAGCTCATCTCATATTATGAAAACATTATTTTTACCTTAAACTACACTAATCACCTCTAATCGCGATTAAGAACTTAAAAGTTACTAATCACCAAAAAATTATTTTAATCTCATTGAACCAAATTATACTTCTTAATGAAAAACATGTATGTCAGATTTTTGAAAATCAAATAACAGAAGTGGTAATATTTCATTTTAATGAAAAATCAGTTTTTAACAACCACTTAGTGGTTTCACTATTCATCAAAAATTGATGTTTTTCAGAATAAGGCCAAAATTTCACCCTAAGCTATAATTGATATTCAGAATTAAAAAATGATGTATATTTTAAAAAATTCCAAACATATAAGTTGTATTAATTAATTTTATAATTAATTCCCGCTGTTACAACAAATAGCGTGTTTTTAAGAAACAATTTATATCAAAAGATTGGCAATTGTTTATGTCCAATTTCAATGTTAAATTAATTCTAATGACCACCATTGGATAAAATGGTAAAAATATATTCTAATTATACTTTAAAAACAGTAAATATTATAATTTATCACTATAAATTATTTTGATTAAAAAAATTTGTTTTTAAGTATTTTTCACTATTCATAAAAATTTAGAAGTTCTCAGAAAAATATCAAAAATTCAACATAGGCTAATTTCAATATTCCGAATCCAAAAATGAAGTCCATTTTGATAAATAAAATTTATAAAATTTCAAAAGGTAGGTTTTAATATTCACCACGGCTAGTTTAGTTAGTTGTGGTGTGTGTTAGAGCTCGAGGTTGCGTACAACACACGCTATTGGATTATTCGAAGGGAAACGTACAGTGGAAGCTTGGGGTGTTACATGAACGCTACTTTCATTTCTATGTCATATTAATGGAATTAAAACTAAATGAGAGATATGAATATTTTAATTCCAGAATTATATTAATCATTTAGATGTAACATACATCATATATATCCATTATATATATGTACTTATAATAGTACATTACATTTGGGGATAAGGAATGAAATGCATCGTTCATGGAGACGGAAAGCTGTACATACGCATGAACGCTACTTTCATTTCTATCTCATAATTTAATGGAAATAAATAATAATGATATAAAGGTATATTGCAATTCTAGTATAAAATCATATATAATAACTTTAAATCCATCCTTTATACTTCCCACATATGGCATTAATGAATCAAATCACTTTGAGGGGGTGGTAGTCCGCAATTTCTAAAATGAAGATATCACGTATATTCATAATGGAAGCCATAAAGGTATTCCATAAATGAAAAATACAGAAGATTAAGGAAAAAATAAACATATCATATATCATATATAAATATAGTGACATCATAATGGCCACCTTTGAAGGTGTTAGAAAAATATTGAACAATCATCATTTCGTGATGCAGAAATTCGCCATCCATAGAAACAGTATGTCCTTTAACCATTAGTTGTAGGTGTGTGTAAATTTAGGTAGAATTTTTCTTATAAAAAAATCCTAGAATATTGAAGATACTTGATTTGTTACAAAATAAATTAATAAAAAGAGTTTAGTTGGTTGGAGAAGCCATATAAAACAAAAAACACAAGTGAAGAAATTACCTTAAAATCGTGTAACTCTCTTAGATTTGAGCACAAAGGAAGCCTTGAGAATACTTCTGCCCAAAGTGAGGCTTCTAGGAGTAATAGAGGGATGTGGAGATACAAAAAGAGAAAATCATGGCCGAAATAAAGGCCTGAGAGGTGTGGGTAAGGAGGTAGAGGTGGGGGCCATTTATAAGAGGAGAGGACGGGCACTCTTGGAAAGTTAAGAAAAGATACTTTATGATAAAATGGTTTTCAGATAAAAAGGGTCCCAAAATTATATACTTAGAGGATAAGGTGATAAGGGTTCTAAATCCACCCATACAATAGGTTTTAGACATTTGTAGGTCTTAGATTTTACATTATATTTTCATTTTATTTAAATCGTTAAATAATGAGGTAATCGATGCATCATCATGGTGTCATAAATAATTTAATTTATATAATGTCTAAAAATTATAAAAAATATTCATAATGTATAAATATTTTTAGATTTCTAATTTATATTTATAGTCAAAAATCTGACTAGTATAACCCCATTTAAAAATTGTTTTAGTAAAACAACTCATGTTTGTGAACTTTTTATTTTAACTTTAAATAAAAATATATTAATGTAATTTTCCAACCAAAGTGGCTCCATGGGGTCCCCAAGTTGACCCATGGATTTTCTTGGTCGGCCATGACACATCCAATAAGGGTAGGACATCTGTCTAGGTCATTTCATATTATTATAACTTTATTTTTACCTTAAACTACACTAATTACCTCTAATCGCGATTAATAAAAATAAAAGTTACTATTCACCAAAAAATTATATTAATCCCATTGAACAACATTTTACTTTTTAATGAAAACCATGTATGTCGGATTTTTGAAATTCAAAACACAGAAGTGGCAATGTTTCATTTAAACGAAAAATCATTTTTCTAAGTACCACTTAGTGGTTTCACTATTCATCAAAAATTAATGTTTTTCAGAAAAATACCAAAACATCACCGTAAGCTATATTTGATATTCCGAATTCAAAAATTATGTCTATTTTAAAATATTAAAAACATATAAGTTGCATTAATTAATATAACAATTAATTCCTGCTGTCAAAACAAATAGCGTGTATTTATGAAACAAAATGTATCAAAAGATTGACACTAGTTTAAGTCCGATTTCAAAGTGAAATTAATTCCAATGACCACTATTGGATTAAATGGTAAAAATATATTATAATTTCACTTTAAAACCAATTCAAAAGATTATCTAATCATATATATAAATTATATTAAAAAGAGGTTTTGAAGTAAAATACAAAATTATTTACTATTCATTAAAAATGATCTTTATCGAAAAAATACCAAAAATTTACACAAACTAAATTTTGATGTCCCGATTCTAAAGAAGAATTTTATTTGGTCAAATAGAATTTATAAAAGTGACAAAAACTATATTTCATGATGGTTCGCCCTTAAAAGGAGATAAGTGGACCTTTAGTGAAGATTAGAGTATATATGCCTAAAATTGAATTCTTTCCGTATTTTAAGCCTTTATCCTTTATTGGATAAATGAAAAAACATTTAACAAACATATATAATCATATTTTAGTTATTTCTATTAATTCCCTCAAATACAATGACTACGTGTTATCTACCATTTAAAATAATATTATTTTATTACTAGTGTGCAACGTAAGATTTCAAAGAATCTCTTTTTTGCGTATCAGGTACGCTATCGAACATAGAAACCCCTCTAAAGTAAAATTAATATTTAATTCAAAAATATTAGTAAATACAAAAATGTATTATTCTTTATTTACCTCGGATGTTACAGTGCACCCTTTGAAAAGACTATAATTGTATTCAAAATCATTCCAAACTCTCCCAACCACATCCCAAGTCAACCCAAGAACATTAAACACATTAAAGGCCTAAAAAGTCTATATACATCAAACTGGGTGTGCTATAAATCCCAACCCATTTGAGGAGCCTCAGTCCTTTGTCACACCACAAAGTCATATTCACATTTTAATATATATATATATACAATAACACCACATATTTTATCACAATCCATAAAAATAATAATCATAATCCAAAACAATCAAAATTTGAATAAATGTTATGTTATAAACCATTAGAACCTTTTCATTTATATTACATTACCATTTTACCCAAATACTTTTTCTTAGGCATAAAATCAATAATAAATTTAAAAGATTCACGTGAAAAAAATCATTTCACATATTTATCCATTTCCCCATTTTAACTTTCTTAACACATTCATCATTTACCTTATATAAACCCCCTTATGTATATTAATAACAAAACACAATCCATTTGGGACATTCTTATAAATTCGATTTTATATTATTTGCATGTCAAGTATAACAATACCTTATATACAACCACATATTAATATAAATATACATAATTTTTTAATCATCTAATTCTCTAAATATAATGTTCATCATTGGATCTACTTAATCACAAGTCAGTTTCACATATAATGTTTCCATTATCCATGTTCTCGAATGTCATTACATCCCATGGGGGCCCTAAATCGGTCAAGTCACCATCCATGAATCCCATGAGGAACATGATGGGTAAAATTTTACAGTTGGACACTCATTATATCACATATCACTAAAAACCAAGAAACCAAAAATTGGAAAAGAATAATAGAAAATTATATGCATAAAACCTCATACAATGTTGTGATAAGATGAATATAACACCTACCGAGAATCAAATGATGAAAATTCATAATCAGTTCCATAAATTCAAATTATAACATCTATTGGATCATAAACTTAAAACTAATGGAGAAAGAAGGTTTTAGGGATTCATAATTAAATCATCCATGATATATGACCTAATTTGTAAAAGATAATAAATGAGAGGATTAGACTCGCCCGGATCTTCGATTTGCAACAAACGGTGCTACAAATTGGCTAGAAATGTGGTAAATTGATCCTTGAAAGATCTTAAGGGTTATTTTTCATCTAAAGGGTTGTGAGAAATGAAATGGATGAGAAAATAAGGCAATGAATTAAAATCCAATAATGGGAAAACATTAAATTTCCATCATTTAATAGAGCACACGGTTTACCCACATGGTTCACCAAACCGTATGAGATTCATGTGAATGAATGTGTCTAAGGGAATTTAGGTCATACATTTACAAAGTTATCCCAATAAGTTTTGGATATTATCATCTAACTGTGCAATATTACACTATCCAATATTGCATGTCTTGGCCTCCAACCATGCATTATTTACTTACCACTACGCCAGCTATCTTCCAACCATGTGCCTTATATATGTTGGCATAGTTTTTATTTCTTTCATGTCCCGAATGCATAGAACACCCACATGGCCCCTCAAAATCTTATGAAAGCCATTATTATCCAAAAATAATTTATTGAAAACAATAATCAAAAAATTCCCTACCTCTATGCATCCAAATAACATAAAACCTCCCCATTATAAAATTTCTCATCATTGAGTTGCACTCATAAGCATCACTAAGCTCCCAAAGAAAAGTGACTAGGACACTGGCATGCACATATGGCTCCATTTCCAATGTTTCATCATGAAATTTTCTATTCTTCGACATAACACAAACTAAGGACACCAAATTTCCCCACAACACTTTTTCATTATAGTTCAAAATACTTATTAGATTATTTTTGAAGGATTCATTTCCACAAGATAAATTCCTAAAAATTAATCCCATGAGAGAGAGCATGTGATATTAACAAAGATTGGAAGTGTATATAACATCAGGCATAACACTATATTTCTTTGTAAGAGATAATCGGTATTCCATCTACTTGAGAATCTCCATGATCTGAAATGGTCCCACATACCGAAGATCTAATTTTCCTTACATTCATATTCAACTTTGACCCAAATGTGCTGGCACGTGATGAAATATATATCACCAAACAAAAAATAAATATATTGATGACGTTGATCTACGTATGACATTGGCCAACTCTAAACCATTTCCATGCATTTTAGAATCAATTAAACTTTTTGAAATGTCTTTTTTCTTGAGAGTCGGTCCCAAAAACTCAGACTCTCTAGCCTCTACAAAACACGATGGAGACATAAACAGTATTTCATAGAGCAATCAAATGGTTACATATAAATTATATAATAAAAACAATATTTTTTGGTAAAATCTATAAGTGAAATGTTTTTTCCCATGAACCCCTAAAATATAAGAAACAATCCCTTATCATGTCCTCTAACACCTGAATCATATGATATGATTTTATTTCTTTTTAGATGAAAATCTATAAAAAAAACACTTGAGTACCTCGGGCCTTATGCAGTCCCTTCCAAAAGTGTGATGTAAAAAATTGATCAAGATCTGACATATTTATCTAGGGTAATCAATGAAACTACCCTATATCTAGAAATTACAACTCACCCAAATATTAAATAGTGAATGCCTCCTAGATCTATAGGAAATGAGACACTTATTCAACTGGTATAGAACTACTGAGACTGCATCATTCTTCTAAGGCTCCCTCAACAGTACCACTACATAATCCATTGTTACCTCATGCCACTTTTATTCTAGAATCAGAAATGGATGTAACAAACCCGCTTAAGAAATTATGTTTCACCTTCACATGATAACATTATGGTAATTATGCCACAAAACCTCTATCATACTTCTTCATTCTTGACCACCAATATTTTCTACGAAGATCACATTACATGTTAGTTAAACCAAGATGCACTGGCCACATTGATGCATGTGACTATTGCAACAACTCTTCTCCCATACCCATTGGCTCCACAATAAGGACACAAAAAGAAACAACCCCATCATCACCAGTACTCCTACTAGAAGGTGAATCTCTACCTTTAAAACATTCCATCACACCCATATACTATGGATCCTAAATATGTGTCTCTTTGACCTAGATCAAAAGTGTGCAATCAACTGTTATATTGATACGATTTATCTGTATGTTCTCATCCTACACCTCTAGGTACATATCAGCAAAAAAGGTCATCATTATCCACTTGAATTAGGATTATTGAATTAAAATATTCTAAGTAATATAACTTGGGAAATCTAGAACACTATTACCTATTCCAAGAATGTAAACGAACTCAATTTCAAAAGAATATGTGTATGATAAAAATATTTATTACTAACGATTTAAATAACAATGAGAAAATATATATTTATGACATTTATGATCAGTAAAAACCATGAATATCTTCCTCAAAAAGTATTGCCTCTTACATATTAACGAATGAACCACATCATCCAACTCAATATCCTGAGTATGGTAATTTCTTTCATGGGTCACCTATATCCTTAAACCATATTCTACAACCCAATAATCCTGCATTAACACTACCCCAATACTAACATTGGAAACATCACACAAAAAACTATACCTCTTAACATCCATAGGTAATATTAGGATCAATGTAGTTATTAACAACTTATTCAACTCTAGAATGGAATTCTATCATTCCACAGACCACTCCAACTTAACTCCCTTCATGTTAACCCGAGAGGTTGTGCTTCCAATTGTTAAAAATCATTAATTAACCTTTGGTAATATTTGGGAAACCCCAAAAAACTCAAAATCATTCTTGAGATGCATCCAATATACAACACTCTCCAAATTCTCTAGAAAAAATGAAACACCTTCATCAAAGATAATGTGACACAATATATCCACCCTATCAATCAAAAAATAAAACATGTATATATTGAGATATATCATATGCTATCATTGGGTAGTAAAGAAGATTTATATATGATTATTATGATCATCATTAGTTTTAGAGTACACCAAGATGTCATCAACGGTGAAAATTATGAACTGGGCTTGGTAGAGGTGAATGATTTGATTCATTAAATACAAAAGCACAATCAGCGCATTTTCAACCTGAACAACTTCACCAAAAACACATATAACCCATATCTACTCTGGAAAGTAGTCTGTAATATGTATTAAGGTTTCAAAATCAACAAATGGTACCCTAATCTCTAATAAATCATTGATAACACTGATAAATCCTTATTTTAGTCAAATATATCCACTATTCATGGGAGAGGATATCAGTTCTTATTAGTTAACATATTAAACATCCTATATTCAATAAATTACCTCAAAAATTAGACTAACTTCTTGTATAACAACATGTGAGATCTATAAGGTGATGTTATAGGATTAATAATCCCTTTTTCTCTAATTTGTGTAACCAAGTCTTATTATCTTGAAGTTTTAGTTGTGTTATTATATAAGGATGAATGAAAACTCACTCTACCCTATCTGCAACTCTACTGTGAACGCAATTTCCCTCTTATGTTGAATCCCCAATAAATCCTCTGGAAACACATCCTAAACCCAATACACTATAGGATGAAATTTTGTCTATCAAACTCCTCCAGCACCAAGGAGAAGGGATGCCACCTGGGATGCAAGTTCATCAAACTAATGACAATCTTTCCCTTCATGTCCTTCTCAAACATCCCAAATTCTATAAAGGACATTAGTGTATCCCTTAGGAGATGATTAATTTACCCTATGAAGTTAATATTCGATAAGGGCCTCATTGAACACTGTCCAATCAATCCCAAAATAATATTTAAACACGACATCTCTAGGAAAAATTGGTTATAAAAAAATAGTACACAATATCTTTTAAATCACAACTCATAAACTGACTGATATACTGTATTATCACATTTAATTTAGTTTAAATTGAAATAATACAACTCAAATTTTCCACTACCAAACATAGTGCCACCAAAATCTGAGAATAAATAACATAATTTCTAGGAACCTATATCAAATAAAGAAGTAAAAAATCATCGAAGTAATAAGAATAATACCTAAAACATTTCATGTTCTAGCCTCACCACCTTTTATTGGAGACTGAATTGCATGATTTTGACCTACCTATCTACCCTGGTCCCGAGCCTGTGTTCCAAGTGTTTTACTGACCTTCTGATGTGAAATATCTCACATAGGAGTACCACATCTTCCACCTATGATGGTATGGATGGTTGATCTACAACTACATTCCGTATATGGGGTAGTGGACCCACTTTATGTACTCTTCGCTAGTCATAGTACCCCATAACTCCCTAAATACCATAGGTTACAATAGAATATCATCACATGGACCAATATTCAATACACCCTACAGTCTACTGGTGTGCTGAAACACAGACTATGCACTTGTCTCATCCTACCACATTGTGAGTAGAAAACTCGGTCACTAACCTGAGAGAATGGTTCCCTTTTATTTCCTCCCTATCCAAAATTTCCATGGTGAAAATACTCTATGTTGTACGTCTTACAATTGGTATCATCACTACTATTCCATCCAACTAGAATCACATGACCACTCTATAAATCCTCAATAAGGATTATTTATGATATAAGGGATTGATACTCCACTTTATAATCCCTATTCAAGTTATATATATTAACCTGTAACTTGATCTCATACATGATTCCATCATGAAAACAACTCATCGTGGCTGACTCATCCTCCACTAGTGTGGGAACAAAATTATGTCTCTCATTGAAATGTCTTTTATATTCCATAATTGACATAGATCCATGGGTCAAACTCGTCAACTTTACATCCTTTTTATAACTCAATGGTTCATGATTGAGTGTTCCAGATGTGTATCCTAAAACTCATTACTACACATACAATCAACACAATGCGCATGAACCAGAACATCCCACCAGTGTTTCTCTTGGCCTAGAAGGATATACGATTTCATATTTACTATCTTCCCTACATGAGTCTACAAGTGGTCCAAAATAATCAGAATATATTCCATCTAGAATTTTTTTGCCTTTGGTTCACCCTCTCTAGAAAACGTCAGTGTGTGATGCAAATGAAATTCTCTGGTTAGTTCAATTATGGTACTAACCACCCTAGGTCATTTTTCACCATCTTTATGAAATGATTGATGTTCTCACTAAACTAATATTCCTCTATAATGCACTAAATGTCCATTTTTTCTTCTATATCATATCTAGGGGAATTCTCAGTGACATCCTCATGCTCTTAAACTGGAACACGTCTTCATGGTATAATTTTACTATAATTCGAAAAATGAGCTTTAGAACACATAACATAATGTTTTCATAGTATTTATAAAATAAGCATCTGAACTAGCGATAAAACAACCAATTGAAAAAGACTACCCCAATGGTAATTATAACACTCCAAACACTTCCCACGACCTTCCCTACTGAGGTCTATGGTTAGCATGGGTTATATAACTAAACTATTAATAGTCATACAATGGAAAATATTTCAAGACCATTCTATACTTACAATGTCAAAACTTCATCCTAAGAACATTTACCCTTTTACAATTCTTTAAAATTAACATAATATATAATTTACAACCAATCATAGAACATAATTCCATAACCATTATTCAAAATTTTTATTTCCTTTTTTATAATTTTCATTATTTTAATAGACGCAATTTTCATCAATTACAGGAATTCAAAAGCATTCTACAATTTATCTCCAATTCACCCATCTCGTGTGTGTGACTATCATGATGTATGTCACCTATATATATAGTTAAATTAATGATGCATGAATGCACAAGATCATTCCCTTCTAGACATGAATAAAATATCATAAAAACATCACATCACGGAATAAGTGTATCACCCAATGAAGAAACATCATCAAATGTAAAAACGTACCAATAGAACAACAATTTCCACCATGGGTGACTTGGGATTCCCTCTTACACGGGTTAGATACCCCCAAGCACAATCACATTTTCAATGTCAGAAACTTCATATTCTCATTTCTACCATCCCAAGTAATAATAAGAATGAAAATAAACCCTATGATGCCACATTGAAACCATCCTAACCATAAATCCACTAAATGGTTACTTGAGTCGAATCAATAAACGACATCATTAACACCTCCCTGCATGGAAATGGTTGCTGACATGATGTGAGGGTCCAATAAGTCATGTGGGGATTCTATAACATCCATACCAGAGTAATCCACAATAGATTAATAAAATAAATAATGAAATAGAATTGTAATAAATAACCACCACACATAACCAATATCACCCAAAACATGGTAAAAACAATAACCACTAGTATAATATGTCATGTCATGTTTGGTAGTTAAATGTAATAGAACCTAAAATAATGACAACCAATAAAATCCACAAAATTGTCTTTAATCCATGTGTAGAACCTCATCAATGTACATACCTATCCTGAATCAACTACCAAGAGCATGACCTTCTCCCTGATCCTGATATATAAGTATGAATTTTTCTCAGGTACCAAATGTTTTGATGAGCTTGGTGTGAGTATAACTCAGTATCCCACCACTAAAGGTGACTACAAAATATCTAGTCAAAACAGATAGTCCATGAAATTAATAAATAAAAAACAAGTAAATAATGTATAGTTCAAGTTCCATTACATAATAATAATTACATTAACAATTTATATCCACATTCCTAATTTCCATTATTTTCATCTTCACCATTACAAAATTCATTATCAACTTGTTTCCTATTGGTGTCGAATATACTACAGTAGGCATTAAGGATTAACTCATGTCCCCATATCTCATGGGATAAACATTTCAAAATGAATAAATCTCATTTACCATGGATCCCTAGTATAGGTAGTTTTATTTAATATAACCAATGGGGTCATAGAGAATCAATCTGACTCGTAACTCGTACATTCGTGGGTGGGGTTAGATCATCATGCCAACCTTACTCTTGGGACTATCATTATTCCATTATCCAACCACCATACATTTTGATCATGCTTATATATATATATATATATATTCACCACAAATGTCTTATAAAATGAAATATATATAAAAATCTTAATCTACAATAATAAACATGAAAAATTAATATTTATCCATTACCAATTATCACCTCGTAATTTTTATTACATTAAAATTTAATACAATACCTTTTTATGTTATATCTCATTAATCAATTTAACAAATTCTAATAAAAAATACCATTTAATATATTCAACCAATTCCATAATATAACTAACATATCACATTAATAATTACCCATGTATAAACCCCCTTTTTCATAGAAGGCACAAATCATAATGAAGATAGCGCATTCACATTAGTCACATTTTAGCCCATTTTCATATCAATCCAAAAAATACCATAACTGCATCCATATATGGAAAAAACTATCGACATTTCCAATTTAATAATCACATTAACATAACAAAATCTTCTTCAGGGGATCTACTTAATCATAGGTAAATTTCACAATTAACATATCTGTTAACCATGTTCCGGAATGTCGGTGCAACCCATAGTTGTCCGTAAATGTTTCACGTCATACGTCATGCATCCCATGAGGATCATGAGGGGTTATATTTTTCATTTGGAAACTCATTCTATAAAGTCATTGTAATGGACCTAATAACACAACAAGGGTTAATTAAGAAAACAATATTATATTAACAAAAACTCATAATACTAGTGTATATGTCATGTAGACCACCTACATAGAATCAAATGATGAACAGACACATAAGGGAGGAATCGATCTAGATTCAAACACCCCATGATGATTTAATATAAAAACCACTAAAGAGAGAAATTTTTAGGCATTTTAAATTAAATATCACCAGATACAATCCCTAATCTAGAGAAGAGAGAATTAATATGATTAGACTCACACGAATCTTTGACTCACAACCAAAGGCACCCCAAATGCCCTAGATATGAGAGAGATTGATAATTAAGTGCTCTTAGGGGTTCTTATACCTCTATAAGGTTGCAAGGGAAGAAATGGGAGAGTCAATTGGGTGAGTCTTAAAAATACCATAATTGAAAAATAGTAAATTTTAATACTTTTAAATGGGTGCATGGCTTACCCGCATGGTTTTCCAAACTATATGCAAATAGTACGAAAGACATTATTTAAGTGGATTTAGGTCAAAGAGATACATAGGGAGCCCTGCACAGTTTATAAACCATGCACTAACCTTGTGATATTCCTCTTCCAAAAATGTCACTATTGGGGCTCCCACCATGCCCAATTTACATAACCGTGCACCAAATATGCAAAAACCATGTGACTTGCAGAAGTTGGCCTGGTTATCCTTTTTCAAGTCCTAAACCAAAGAAACACCCTAGAGTCCCCTCAAACTCATGAGAAACACTTCACTAACCAAAAACAATATATTAAAACCATTATTTAAACAAGTACATACCTCCATGAAGTCTCAGATCATACATAAAATAATGGAATGAATAATTTTGTATAAAAACATTTTTAATGGTCTTTTGATATGGCACTATACTAATATAGGGATAGGTATCCACCCAAACCACCAAATATTTTTTATTGGACCTGTAGATGCATAGATGGGATATATAATTTTTTGAAAAAACCCGAACATATTTATTTCTAATTAGTTCACCCTATGAATCAATAATAAATTTTATACCATTAGAAATGGAATATATTCTTAAGTAAAATCATGGATATTCAAATAATGATAAATAACAGATTTAAATTCAATGTTACACCACATTTTCAGTCACTATTAGTCAGGAATATCAACACATTTACAAATATAACTATTACGGATAACATGACCTATACCCATGAAAAGAATGAATGTGGACGGTCATGTAACATACAATAAATATAGTAAATATATAAATAATAATATATATTTTATTAAAAATATATAGAATAATAGTGATATTCCATATGTCAGTAGATTAACATTCTTTCTTATTGAATATTATTCAATATGAATTATATAAAGTTTAATTTATATGGAATATAGTGTAATTAGCATACAGGTGAGTCAATTCTATTAAAAAATGACCGCAAGACACCCCTTTAATGAAGGATGCTTATTTCAAAAGAACATATCCCTAATGTAATAATTTAAACCTATAAGATGTTGATAGTGATCAAAATATTTTTCAATATAATGCTTTAACGAAATGTGCAAATAAGGTAACATAAATTTGATTCTTTGGTACCTTGTGTTCATTCATCATAAAGATAAATATATATTTAGTATAAATATCAACACATAATCCATATTAGGGTAAATAAATTTTTTATTTAAAAAGGGGAATTCAAATCCAACTATAAAAGGGATTTATGAGGACATTTTTAACATTGATGTAAAATATGACATTATGAGTGACATATAAAAATCATTTTTAAAAAAGTGAATGGAAATTTATATCAAACGAATTATTCTTAATAAAATAATATTTAATAAAAAGTCCATAAAATTGAATAAACTTTATCATCGATAAATGAGTAGTGTATTGAAAAACATATGAATGTGAATTAAATAACATGTTTTTATATCTTGAAAAATAACCTTAATGAAAAAACAAATTGTAAGAAGAGTAAAAATAAATTAATATGAAAATATTTTTTTCATATGGTGGTAGATAAATTTACATAAATTAAAATATTTTGGATTCATAACTCATTAATAAAAGAAAAAAATTAAATATGAATCAATATAACTCAAGGTAATGAGACATTAGTTATAGATATCCCTTACGGTAAAGTTATTCCACAATGTAAGTAATTATTTAAAAAGTTTAATAATGTGGTAGATATATAAAATCACTAAATAAAATTATATATCACATAATATAATAAAATACGTAGAAAATTTCCCACTATAATGTCTCATAAGATGACCATAACTCAAAGAATTAAAATTGAGTAACAAGAAATCCTTAAAACTAGGGTAAAAATTTAACAAGATCCAAATGAAGAAATGGAACAAAAAAAGGATTCATATTTCCCATGAATAAAAAAAGTATATTATAATTGTAAATTTTAATATCCCATGATTGTTTTTGGAAAATGATGTTAATAAATTACAAGATATGCAACACCGAGCATAAATAAATTACAGGATATTATTATTTAAATGTGATTATTATAATGTAAGTATTACTTTGGAATATATTAATATAAATAATAGAATTAAAAAATAAATAAATATTTTATAGTTAATATAAATTTAATGGTAAATTCATAAAAAATAAACACATAATATTTAGTAAAGATATTTTATTCATCAAGAAATTTTTTCATGAAAATGTATATTTCTTTTTATTTATGAGTGAATATTAAAATCAATTTCAATAAATGTTTGAATATTAATTCATAAAAATAAATTATAGTCAAGAAATTATCATTTCAAAATTATATAACAGTGATTTTAATGAATTTTTGGAAAATATTTTGTTATCAATAAATAATCAAAAATATAAATTTTTATTTGAAAACTATATTTTCATTTAAATTATTTATAAAAAAAATTTATTTTGGAATATAATTTTAACATTATTAAATGAAATTATTAAAATATTATATTTGAAAACAATTTTAAACTAGAATTTAATATCAATAAATTTTATACAGAAAAGCACAATTATCAAAAAAATCTATTAACTATCGAGTTTCGATAGAATAATTTTAATTTTAATATTAATAATAAAATAATTATAATTTTATGAAATCAATTCCAAATTTGAAATCAAAGGTCCCAAATTCAGTAAATAGGCACATTTTTTTAATATGTATAACAACCTTATTGATTTTTGTTACCACGTTTGAAAGAAAATCTAGTAATTGTTGGTTAAAAATGATATGAGATAATTTTTTAGGAATCATTATAGGTTATAAAGTTGTATAACCATGAGTTTCAAGACATATTAAAAAATAATTGTTATTATTTTACTGATAATGAAATTTATTTCAATAAATAAAAATTGGTTTAGATAAAAATAATAAAGAAATTATAGTGATTATTCTCTTCCAAATTTGGTATATTTTGATTTTATTGATATAATCGCAATATACTATTTGGTTTTAGAAGATGTATTTTTCTACTAGTTACAAATTTAACAATGGATGTGAAGGAAAACATGGTTTTTCTCTAAACAAACAACCTAACAGAATATGAGCTATGGCGATAACTGTTATGATTAATCTTAACTAACAATTTTGAGTAATGATAAGCATTATGAACCTTAATGAGTTTCAAAATGAACCATATGCATCATAAATGAGTCATTATGTAATTTTAGAAAATAATTATAATAAAGATAATTATTTTCAACAAATTATGTGATACAGATGTTGAACGAAGCACCTAAGAGTATTTTGTAAAAGAATGAGAAAATGATTTACATGTGGTAAAGGAGATCATAAAAAAATTATCCAAGGAAAAAAGAAAATTATTGTTAAATATATGAATGTGAAATATGTTCCTCCCATGGTGTTAATTAAATGTTTTAAATGTTGTTATAATGGTCATTCTATAAATCAATGTCATATTGTCAAGGCTCATGAATGGGAACTGTATGACTACACTGATATATTTTACAAATACCTAATTCCAATTAAACTTAAATCAGGAAACTGAATGTGACTTATAACAGTTATGGATTATTTTATGGATTATGTATTAATATTTTTGAATATTAGTACTTGATTCATATTTTTTTATGAATGTAGAATAAAATATTAAGATAGAAATATGGATATATAAGGGATTATGAAGATTGTAAAATGATTAAGATGTTTACATTCAAGAGATATGATGTAATGGTAGAATTCTAGATAATCATATATTTAAAATAATCAATAATATTCTTATCATGGGAGTATATTGGTAGAATTTTAGTGTTTTGATATTTTTTGGTACATTTAATACCTAATTTTATCATGTGAAAATTATATTTGAGTAATAACAGAAATTTTATTCCATAGAAATATTTTTATATGTATTGTTAAATGTTACGGTTTATTATGATTTCTTATTTTATGGTAATTATTATTTATTATATTTTTGTGATAAAAATTAATGATATTAGATATCAGTTTATGTTAAACAATTTCCTTAATATTGAACATATTTTTGTGAATTATGGGGATGTTTATTACATATATATGAATTTTATAAGGTTTATATTTATATAGTTTCATAAAAATAAAAACCCACATGTTGGGTGATATCCTCATAAAATAATGATTGGCTTATAGTTATAAACCCAAAACATATAAATGACAAGGGTGCCTCACCAACCACTTCCATAAATGATGTCCTAGTTATTATTATTATTTTCATTATTTTTAAAATATTATTGATAAATAGTTTGTTAATATTTGTTAATATATGTTTTATTGTATAAATAACTTTGAAATTTGAATGTGACTTGATGATTTAGTGAATAATTCTATTTCAGAATAAGATAAATATTATTTTAGGGATCATTATAAGATTATGGTAAATAGAATAGTATTATATTTTACAAGGGAATTGAATGTTGAATTCTGATTCGGATGAAAATATAATTTTACAATTTTTTATTGTGATTTTTATTATTTATAGATATTACATGTATATATTTTTGATTATGTGATTACATAAATTACTTTTTTTTGTATATGTCATTAAAAGTGATTGAATACATTTAGAGAAAAATATTAAAATTTTCATGTAAGGATATGTGATTTACTCTCTCGGAATTTAGGATTTCAATCATAGTCTAGAATATTTATGTGGAATTTCATGTTTATATTTTCTATTTGATATATATTTATATTTGGCTATTACTATTTAATTTTCTAAAATAAAGATGTTTTCATCATATAATGGTTTATTTTTTAAGTATTTTTTACGTTTTTGAAAATATTTTTAGTTTTGGTCAATTACTATAGATTTGAAGAGTTTATTTATTTTACTTTTTGATCCATTAAATTTTAATCTAATGCTTCAAGAAAAAAATCATCTTGAATAGACATAGTTTTGTGAAAAAATGTGTTTTTTATGGAAATTGGTAAAAATATGAAATTATTATCAGCAAGTATGCATATTTACATTTCATTTCCATGTCTAGGAAGTAAAATAATTACTCAACTTTAGTAAATATATTTTCCCAAAAAGTTATATATTATTACTTTTATTACCAAAAGATTAATTGACTTTTAACCCACTATAGATTTACAGTTTTGTGATGGTTAGATTTCACCTAACCATCTATATACTCTCTATTAGTACATGTGAGTAATATTTATCTTCCATATAGATGTTTTAATTTCCCCCATAACTTCTCATACAATGATGATTAATAGGTTCTATTCAATATAACCTTTGTACTTCCCCTCCTATCATTTCAAGAGGTTGTTATATTGACAATTTTTATGATAGTGTTTTTCGACAACAATATTTTGAAAAGTCACACCATAGTTAATGATCCTTGATATAAATTATTTCATTGAAATTTGATAATGATGTGTTGAATGTAATGTCCAATGATTTTAAATGTAATGATTGTGTTCGATAGCATACATTATACTCCTCATTGAGTATAAATGAATGTAAAAATATTATTATTTGAATGTGATTGTTTTAACCTATCCATTAGTTTAGTTGGAATGAATAGAAATAACAAAATTATGATTTAAATAAAAAGGTATTTCAAAATATAATGTTTTTTAATAGTTATAAAATTGAAACATAAAATTTACTAAAGTCATTTTATACATGAAAATATTGCATTCTTAATAAATGATTTTTTTTAAATTTTATTAGTTAATATTATAATTAATTTAAATAAATTATTGAAATAATATTGGAAAAAAATAATTTCATATATGAAATTATAATGTTAAAATTATTTTATGTTGGATATGTGATAATTTTCTAAATATATTTATTTTTCCATGAATGGTGATTAATACTAAATTTTAATTGAATGATATAATTTCAATTAATTTTTTTATAATGAAAAATTATATTATATAACTTATATGGACCCTTTTTATATAAAATTAATACAATATTTTTTTTATTTCATTATAATGTTGAATTTACTATAATCACATTTTACACATGAAAGGTTATTTTTATTTGATTTTTTTTTTCATTTTTAGAATTTAATTTTTATTTATATTCATCCAATTATATGTTTTTAATTTTAAAACATGGATTCCATATTTTAATTTTTCCAGCATAAAATTATAAATGTTGTAAATATTTCTTTCATTCTTCTATTTCTATAATTTTAGGCTAAAGTTTTATTATCTTTTTTTTATTTGGGAATTCAATAATTGTATATTGGAAATTCAAAGAATTATTACAGACTCCAAATAAAATTCTTGTGGATTATATTTCATAATGGTGGAGGTAAAATGTAATATACTAATATTTTAAATAGAAATACTATGTTTGATAGCGTACAAGATATGCAACATCGATCTTAATCGAATGAAAAAATAAAATAATTTAAATGTAACAGTTATAACATATCTGTTAGTTTTACGGTCTTCATTATCAATAAATAATTTATGAAATAAATATAATTTTCTAGCATAATATTTTTTTAAATAGATATAAAATTCTAAAATTATTTTTAATAATTTCATTTTAAACATAAAACATAAGTTTTGATCCAAAAAGGATTTTGTTTATTTTAATTAGTGAATATTATATATAATTCGAATAAAATTATAAATTTATATTTAAATATTTATTTTATATTGGAAATTATCATATAAATATATTCTTATGGTGAATTTTTTATATATTTTTTAAAATATAGATTTTTTCAGTGAATAATGAAAAATAATGCCTTTTAATTGAAAATAGAATTTTATTGAAATGAACTTATAATGAATTGTTATATTACTTAATATAATACAATATATTTTTTAAATTAATTTTAAGATTTATTTTAGAATAAAAATTTTATTCTTAAATGGTATTTTTCTGGAAAACGTTTTATCTCATTGTTTATCGTGTTTTATTTTAACTAAAATACATCAATTGATTTATATATGAATTTGAAAAATGTATTCCATATTTAAAATTAGTGGGTCATGATTAATCATTTTTGGATATTATATTTTCGGTGAATATGAATAGGAATTGTTGTACATTTTTTTCCATGGTTAAAATAAAATCATGTAATTTAGGGTTACTAAAAATATGATAAGGACTATAAAATTTTCCCATAACATTAATAAATTATATTTTATGACTATGTATAATCCTTAATAACCATGATATAGAATATATAACCATTTTAATTATTTTAATGTGATTATAAACTTTATAATATTTTATTTATAGAAAAATCAAAATCATAACACTACTGTTTTTAATAACCATAATATTTTTTGTAAGGGGATTAATATGAGATATTTTTTTAGTTAATATTATCTTTAATGATAAAACTTTTTTTCTATAAATCTTAGTTTTATTCTAATTATTAATTTGAAAATGAATTCCTTCAATAATTACATAACACAATCTTTGAAATTATTCAATTAATGGAAAATCTAATAAATGAAATTGGAAATATTAAAATTATAATAAAATGAGAAAAATAATATGATACAAGATTTATATAGATTAACATTGGATTATTAATATTTAATAAAATATGTTTTCTACCATTTTACGTGTTGTATTGATGTTCTTAAATTGAGAACAATGTATATCTCTAAAAATTGAAATTAATGATATTTTATAATAAATTAATAGTTATTAAATGATATATATTTTTAAAAAAATATATTATTATTAAAAACATTATTTTTATGTAGATGATATTTATATATATTTTCCATACATGATTTATTTTTAAATTTATTGTAATTCTCATAAGATTTTAGATTTTAATAGATTATTTCATTTTACATTAATTCAATGGTTTTTGAAAATGGAATATATTTACAAGAATTTTAATTTTTATAAAATAAGATAAAAATGAATGATATATTATAATGTATATGTTTAAAAAAACTACAATCATCACCATAAATTTTTTTAGAATTTGGATTCTATAATAATATTTCATGATTTATTGAAACAAAACCCCCTTTCTCTGTTTTTAGTTATTTTTTCCATTGAAATTGGTCACTAAATGAATAGGGTATTACGGTGTCCAAAAAGTTATTTTAATATGGGTTTATAGGCGTTATTCAAAGGGATCCATAATGAAATGGATAAATAATGAAACAATTATTCATGATATGGTACTTTATAATTATATAAATTTTTTTTGAGAATAATATAACTTATACGACTAGTTAAGACCCATTTTATCTCATGGGTGTGCTTGACAAGCTTATATGAAGTGTTAAAACACATTTTAGCTCATAAAAAATCATTGATAATTATATATCTTTTATGAAAGGTGATATCCACTATATGTCTCTAATATAATGGGTAATTATTATGTTTACTAAATAATTATATTTTAATTCTTCCATATATTTATTCCAATTGAATGGGGTTGGAAAGGGTTATATGAATAAGAATCGACGAGTTACAAAAAGGGTGTATATTTTCATTCATGGGTTTTAAATGTTTTTTTTGTGAAAAAATCATTTTTTTTAATGTTTAATCGATTTATTCCATTTACTCATAATTCATTGAGGTATAGGAAAATTTTTTTCATTCTCTTTTATTTTTTTAATTGGACAAACATATTTATTCATTTATTCTCCCTTACTATACATTTTGTAGTTAATAAAAAAATTAATTATGAATTACATGATGATTTTACATGAAATGAATTATTGTTTTATTTTAAATGTTTCATTTTGTTAAAAAATGGATATTTAGTAGATTTATTCATTCATAATATCTGGTATTTTTTAGTATTGATATAATTCTCTTAGAATATATCCCTAAAAGTTAATTAAGAACAAAATAATATGAATTCAATTATAAAGATGTTAGATTATATATTGTTTATGATCTTGTGTTTAAACCAATTCTGTAACACTCATATATTATTTTAAAGGAATCTATGATTTATATCACATTTGACACTGAATTATTCTTAAATGACCCATATGATATACTGCCTTAAATATATTGTGGTATGCACATCCTCGAGTATAAATGAACAGTAATATGGAATACCATTACATATATTTTTATTGTATAAATAAGTGTAGAAAAATTATGTTATATATATATATATATATATTTATACATCTATAAAAGAAATTCAATAGATATCTATTGATTATAAAGTAAAATAATAAATATTTGAATTTTTTTTTCTAAAATAAAATTCCTAAAAAAATTGTTTTTTGAAATAAATATTAACTATACTTTTTGTGTAGTTATATTTTTTTACATAAAATATTCCTATTTAATAAATCATTATTCTATACTATTATTTATTTGGGGTTTTCATCTCAAATTATCCATTTTTGAGGCCTAAATTTATGATATGAAGCTATATTAATTTTTAAAGAGTATATTCTTACATTTTTACATGGTGTGTCATGAAAATCCATGATTTAATTATTTTTACATTTTCATTAGAAAATAATGTTTGTTGGGGATTACAGTTAGAGAGTTACCGATGTGGAAATGTTTTTATAGTGAAATTTTCTTTATCTATCATAATTGTTTATGGTTATGGTTATTAGCGGGACATTTTTTAATAATTTATTAAAATACATATCCTTTCTTCTCATAGATTTATAAATTTAGTTAATATGAATAATTACCAATTACTGATTTATTTATTAATGAAACATCTAAAATTGTTTATGAGATATTCTAATATCATAACTTCTTTTAGATCAGTTATCATTCTCTCTAATAACCTTTTTTCTAAAATTACATAAAAATATTATTTATAAGAAACAATAACTACATTGATCAATTTTAGATGGTATTTGACTGTACTAAAAAAATTTATAAAAGTAATTTTCATAACATATTCCAAATGGGTCACTTTTTTCACATTAAAAATGTTTGGAAGAAATAATTTTTTTAATATTTTAATCAAAAATAGATATTTCTGACATCATAATATTATTTTTCTATTAAATATAATGATTAAAATGATATTTTGAATAATCTTTATTTTAAAAATAATTTTTGAATATTCTCTTTTTAATAGTGATTTTCCAAATGAAAATCTAATTTTTCAATAGAATGATTTTAATGAGATTTTTTTTATATTTACAATCATCAGGGACAATATCCATTGATGTTACCTTCACTCTAATATGGATATATTTTATTAATACTATCATTATTCTTTCTCTAGATATGTTATGATATTATCATGAAACTAGTGGTTTTTTCTATGGGTTATTCCAGCTATAAAAGAACATTCATTATTGATATCATTAAAATATGACATGCTCAAAATGTTTTATTCAGGAATAATACATAGACATTATTGATCGTCATGGATATGCTAGATAAATAATATATTTAGGTTACACCAAAATAATTTTGGGTGATCCAAATATTTCATAGATGTTGGGTGTTTTCATATCGAATTGAATGAACTCAATATAAATTATACAATTGTTACACCTAGATAAAATTGGGTTATCCCTATATGGATTATATGATCAGTAAACCTATATATTTCTTGAATTTATTAGGAAATGATCATTATATTTAGAATAAGGAAGGTTGGTTTCTCCAAGAGGCTTCATCATATGGATTTATTTAGCCTCCAGTTATTTCTAACAGGGGTTGAAAATAGGTTATGAAGATAATGTTCATTGATACACAAGAATATTTCTATGATTTTAAGGGTTATAATTTTTTTGATCTATATTTATATTAATTTGGAAACTATTATTTATTTTTATTACTCTTTTTATTGCTAAATATTTATTCGATGCAACATATTTATCGGTCTTGATTGTTCAGTATGAGATATATTCTATTATCGTCATCTACTTTGATTAATTCATCAAACCCTTCTTATCTATATATTATCACTGATTAATTTAATTTTTTATTCTTATTTTGAACCTCACTAGTAATTTTATATCACAATTCTAATGTTTTATTTTTTCTAGGTTTTTCGGTATAATGTTTAAATACATATGGAAAGAATGGTTTCATAATGATATTGAGGAAGAACTAAATTGGAATAAGAAAACATGGGTTAAGTAGGAGAAATGATAATTTAAAAAATTGTTATTGTTTATGTAATTTATTCCCATAATAATAAAAAATCTAAATAAAGTTCATTGGGTATATAGTTGATCTAATATTTTCTTTTAATATAATATATTTTGAATAGAGAAAATTTTGTCACCTCCATTGTATCAATATAATAAATGAAAATATCTTGTCATTGTGTCAGATTTGAGAGGGATTTTTTTATGGATTTTATACATGAAAACATAACTAAAAAGTCAAATTAACTATTAGTGTATAATAAAACATGTTTTAAAGAATAAAAAATATAAAAAATTGACCCATGCAATTTAAGAAATGCTTCAATCGAACCCCCTAAAAAGAGAGTTCATCTAGTAGAACATAAAATAACATGATTAAAATATTATCCATAAAACTATATTTAAAATAATATGTATATACAACACATAAAATAAATTATGTTTATAATAGTTTACATGTCTCAAATAAATGAATTTGAGAAGAAACCCCTAATATTGTTCTAGATTCTAATTTCCCATGAATCTATCATTTTGTATAATAAAATTATGTTTTTTAAATAACATATATTGAATATTATTCTTATTTTTTTATATAATATATAATGTTTACTATCATATTCTTTTTGTGGTATATATTTTACTATTCTATGATGGTTACATGACTTTTTTTGGTCAATTGGTATGTAGTTCATTAGGTATATTGATCATAGTATAAGGAATCAATAATAGCTTCCTAGTACCCCAAATATTAATAGGTGTATGGATATAATTTCTCAATATGTAATATATTTTATAAATCCATCCTTGATGTGTTGTGTTGGAAAATTATTCTCACTTCTCATGGAGGTGGTAAGCCACATGTACACAGGATTAGTGTTTCCATTTCTTAATTAATTATAGGTAAATAAAGTATATTACAATTTATGATTACATAATTATAGTTATAATGTTGATAAAATGTGTCTTCTTCAATCCCATAATTAATACCAAAAAATGGGAGGTGTTTTTGACAAATAGATGACATCACTTCATGAAGACAGTAGGCAAAACAACACACTAATGACACTTTTTTTCGTAGAGGATGGGTATGAATTAGTATTGGTTATTCAATTGATAAAATATCATTCAATAATAATAATAACAATTATTTAATTTTATATAGATATAATATATTTTTATGGGGATCATTAAGGAGAAAATATTATGAAAAAAATTAACTCTTATTTTAGAGACTTGAACATCTCATAGAGATATTCATTGAATATAAGGCCTTAAACATAAATTTTAATGGGTGATAAATGATTCATAGTAAAGGTAATGGCAGAGTCTCTTAAAAAGTTTATTATATATTGTAAATTATCTTTCAAATATGTTTATGATTGTTCTTGTAAATCATATGATGAAAAAGATAATTTTTTGGAGGATGAATCAGATGATGCGGAATATTTTATGACTTTTGATAGAAATTTTATACATGTATAAAATATTGAAAAAGAAAATAAAAAATTAAGTAACATTATTGATTATGATAGAAATTATACATTTAAATCTAATAAATGATTTTCAAAAATAACTTTTGATACTTTTAACAATTAAATGTAATTAATAACTTGATTGATTTCTACTTAATTTTTAAAAGATTATAATTTTATTATGAATCATATTTCTAATGTCAATAGTTTGAAGTAATGTTTATTTGAAATTACATCTTGTAAAGAAAATTTGATGAAATGTAATGTCAAATAAAAAATTATTGAATATATAATGGAATTAAAATTAACTCAGAAAATTTTGATTTTTAATAAAATTACACTATAACCAATAATTCATTCTTTTATAATAATTGTCAATGATGAGGTAATTGGAATTAATATATCCCTTTAAAATTATTTCAATCTTTTAGTTTTGATATTTATTTTAATTTTAAGAGTTACTAGCTATTCGAAAAAATGTGTTAGATATATGTAATGTCACAAAATTTTGTTTCCTAATGTAATAGGAAAAAATAATTTTTTTGTTATAAGAAAATTATTTTGTTTTATTTCATGAATAAGAATTGAGTAACTGCAGTCAGAACAAATGCAATCTAGACAATTTTTTTTCTCGAAACATAATTAGTGAAAAATATATCATTTAAATTTTGAAATTTTGGTTGGATGATTAAAATTTATTGATAATAAAAATTGTGAAATATTAATAATTTGTAATGATTATTTTCATGTGAAATATTTAATTTCAAATATTTTATGTGATTAAACATATAATCAAAACCCTACTAGAATTTATCAACTATGAAGTAATTTTTTTCTTATGAATGTTAGTAATTAAAAATTAATTTATCAAAGATAGGAAGTTTAATTGATACTATATATAGAGTTTCCTTAGAGAGTATATACAATAGGAAAATAAAATATAATATATTAAAATTATCTTATCTAACATGAATAATGAATTTTTTGGTTATGGTAATGGAGACTCCGCCAATATAGCCTTTAAATAGAAGATAAACTTTCTAGAAAATTCAATTCTATGGGATTAAGAGAATTAACATTTAACAATACAAGAGTGTGTTTTCTTTGTTAAATATTTATGAAACACATGTCCATTTTTCAGTTTAATAGTTTAGTCTCGACCATTGAATATTTATAATTAATGCATGTTGATTTCATTCATTTTAAACAAACATGAAGTATTAGGGACAAAAGTTAAATGAATGTCTTGGTTTATGGTTACACAATATTCACATGAGTTTATTTTCTCAAATGAATCTATGATATATTTAGTATTTTCATTTTTTTGATAATTATATTAATATTTTGAAAAAACTCCAATTAAATAATGATTAAACTGATCATGTTTTCAATTTTAAAAACAATATTTTTAAATCATTTTATAGTGAGAATGGTATTATTTATTTCTTTTCCCAACATAGAACTCCAATATAAAATGGTGTAGATGAATGATGAAATTTAATTCTTTAAGAAATTACATGAACATTTCTTTGTAAATATACTATTGCTTGATGTTTTTTGGACGAGGTTAGAAGTATAATTTTCTATAATATAGTCGGATATTTCCATTGTAATTTTTATAGTAAAAAATCTAATGATGTTTAGATTAGAGGAAACCCAATGATTTTATACATCATATTTTTTTCTATAATGTATTCATTTTTACCATTAAAATCAATATTCTTAAATTTGATCCTACATACAATACTGGAAATTTTCTTGGATAATATATAACTAGGAATAAATTTTTTCTTTTAAAATGAAATAATATTTTTGATGAAAATTATAATATAATATTTTATGAAAATGAAACTTCATTACATATAATACCTCCATATATTTATCTTTTGAGAGTGTTTTTTGAAACTAATTATATTTAACCACAATAGTTAGTCTTGAATACCATAGAAACAAGATAAATAGATATTGAATCTCCAGAATGTTCATCAAAAAAATATACAAATTTGATAATTGATGATAAATAGACCTCTTTACTATATATCCAATCAATATTATATAAATATCACACTAATAACATGATTGGAAATTTTTCCATGTGGTTAAAGCCTGATGATTATTATGAATTAAATTCATGCATAATTGATTCTTACCCCAATATAAACCTAAAATTATAAATGATTCATTTGGAGATGAAATTTTGACATAGGATATATATATGAATTCAGAGGTATATTAGAAATGACTATGATTTGGACTTTTGATATTCTCACTAGTTAACATTATATAAATAGTATATAATTTTTTTGATAAATTATTTTGAAAAAATGGGACTATAGTTAGAAGAATTAAATATGTAGTGCTAAAATCTATTATCATGATGTAGTCATAGACAATGATAAAATAGTATCATATTGGTTGTTTAGTAGGATTGTTTTATGAACATGCGATCTCATAGTATAATCATTAGTTTCATATTTGACAAGGAAACAAAATTAATAGTCACTCTTTACTACTGATGTTAAATTTTTTACAGTTTGATGTTATTATTCACAAGTGTTGAGGATGGAATACACACTCATATATTTTGGCCTAATTTTTTTTCATACAATAGTTATTTTTTATAATACTATAGGTATTTTTTTATTGTAGAACCAAACACATCACATATATGAAAATGAAGTAGATATAATACAATATTATATATGTGATCACAAACAAAATGTTGATTTTATTCTTTAAAATATCATACTTGATCATCATAAAGTTTATATTATTAAAAAACCATTATAATAAAAATAATTTTAATATATTATACATATTTTTTAATGATTTTCTTAAAGTTGTCACCAACTTAATTTTCATTAACGTAAATGACAACATAAAAAATTGTCTAAAGAATGTGTGAATAATTTTTTTTTAATTTTTTCATATTCAATATTTAGATATTTTCAACAGTGTCTATAAAAACATAAACTCCCATTATGAATTTAATTGATTATGAAAATGTTCATTAAATCAAAAAAATAATATGGTAAAGTTACTATAATTTATATAACTTAACTCTGAACATTATCTTTGTAATATTTTAGCTATAATAATTTTACTCTTGAATGGAATGGTTATTTAAATCAGTTATTTATATGAGATTTACTAAAATAAAATATAAGATTACATATGTCATTATCAAAATTTTCTTGTAAATTTCATTAAATGGTTTGGATTATTCATTGGTTTCGAAATATAATTTCAATTATGGTTCAATTTATATTAATTTAAAATATATGGCTTTCTAAACAAATTGCAGTCCCAATGAATTTATTAAACACTCTAGACGGATATATTATTGTGGTGAATTTTTCCAATTTATATCAAAATTATAAAACTAGGTATAAATTTCTATAGGTAATTTAATTTTTTCTATGATTAATTTTAAAAAACACATAGGGTAAATATTTTATAAAACGTTGTCGTTCTTATAAAGGGGGTAAATATAAGAAATTTTTTATGATTTAATATGTTTTTATTAGTATTTATTGTTTAAAAAATTAAAGATCTTAACATGGATAATTTTTAAATTTATATATAATTTTTATATCAAATCATTTTATTTTTGTTGAATGTTGTTTTCCAAAGGGGAGAAATCTATTCCACCAGAACATACATGGGGAGTCTTTTTAAAATTTAGTTTCACTTACTAACTATTTCTTATGGGTATTTTTCCCTTTAGATGGGGGATATTTTTTCACCAAGGAGTCATTTACTCACATTGTTTATAAAATCAAAAGTAACTTTATAGGAACATGATTTAACTTGAGTTTTATTAGTTTTATATGGTGTGAAAAATTTAAAACTAGTAAATTAATATCTAGAGACTATATAAATTATTTTGAAAATATGATAATATTATAATTAAAAATATATTACAATTCGATGTATTTACAACCAATGAGGTGGTATATTAATAACATCATAAAAAATTGTTGATTTATTTAATGTTATTTGGAATATGATTATGAATCATCCAATGTAGTAACAACTGACTCTGTGGAATTTAGATTTTTAATGTTGGAGTGTTGTTCTACATAATCTATAAAAAGAACCATATATTTGAGAGTTTTAAATATAAAAAATGAGAATTGTAATTATAAAAATGTCTTTAATTAATGAATGTTTTTCTGATAGATGCACTTAGATACGGGCAAATTTTCATTCAATGTAACTTTACAATGATATCTCAATTGATGATGTGTTCCAATTAAATATCTTACTTCCAATTACATTCATTTTGTGTATAATTATTTAGATAGTGGACTTGTAGGTATATTATGATAAATTATCTAGTCATCTTTATAGTGGTATTTTGAGGAAGATGACATATTTTTTGGGGGTAGAACGCTATACCTTTCAATGTGTAAACATATATCACTATTATGTATTTGATTACTGATCATAAAATAATCATATTTTCAAGGATAACAAAATTCAAGGTTACATATATTTTTTCCAATTAATATTAATTCAAATACATTAATCATAAAATGTTTTTTGGTTTTTTATATTATCTATCATGGGAGTATATTATTATTAAATGAAATTTCACTATTTTTTGAAAATAGTTTTTGGATTATTAAATAACCACTATGTAATTACATTTTTTATATTTTTTTATGTTTGGAAAATTTTAATTTCATCCAAGGATACAATTTTTTTGGATGGCTCAGGAAAATTTAATTTGTTAATTATATCTTCTACTTGATCATAATTTAAAAGATTTAATTAATTTAAATACTGAGTGGACTATAAGTTTTTTGGTTTTTTACACTGTAATTTACCGCATCTTGTACACAAAATTCCACATTTATAATGGATAGTTGTTGTGAAATTAACAACATTCTCTATACTTAACTTCAAATATTTCTAGATGATGATCATATAATTTTGGAAATCCCATCTAATTCCCTTGAGATAATGGCCTAGATAGACACAAACACTTAGTGTATCCGTTCATCATAGTTATATTGTACAAAAATTTAACCATTAGAATAAATTTATTTTAAATATATGAAAATTATATTTATCAAGTAATTTTTCATTATAATTATTGAGTCACCAATTATATCAATGTCTAAATATTTAGGTGAATATAATATTAAATAAATATAGTTTCTTATTCAAGTCAAAATATTTTTTAATTATTATTATATTATGAAGGAATTGAATAAATGTAATTTTTAAATAAATATTTATATATTTATTATTATAATAATAATATAAAATTTAATTCACATGATGTCAACTAAATTTATTATTTCAATTTTAAATGATTAATACATATTATTTTAGGATCAATAAATGAGGAAGAAAGTTGATGGTCAATGTTAATGGTAAGGTAAAAGGTGTGATATAATAATATGTATCATTTAAATATTACTTATTTTATCATGATTATGTGTCTTATTATATAATAGTTATAGTAATATTGTTATTACTATAAAATAAAATATATTAGGATCACAATTTTATTAACTGTTTAAATTTCAATATTAAATTACATCCTTATACAATCTGATGTTATATCAATGATGATTGATATACCTAATTAAGTATAATGTGTTTTATCATTAATATTTTTCTCATGAATGAAAGAGTATATCCCTTGTGTTTCTCTCAAATACAAAACAAATCCTTCCACTTACTTTCTCCCACTCTATATTAAGATAATGGGAGGGACAATCCGTTAATCTGAAATGATGTTTCTTGTGACAAAGGAAAATTTTCAAAGACATTTAGTACATCCTCAATATAACTTTGTATTAAAAAGAAATAATTTGGATATTTTTGAGCTTATGGGAATTACCACAATAGAGATTCTATTTCGAAATCTCAATAAACAATGATGGACTAAAATGAACTAATGGATTAAATTGTCAGAAAATTATTTAATTAAATAATTTGAAGATTGAGGTTATTCTTATTGTTTAATTATTTATAGTTTTAAAATGCAATATCATCTCTTACTGGTTGAAATAATCATTATCTATTTTATTTGGGTAAATTTTATAGACATTAATATTCTTCACCATGTTGGTGAAATTGTTTTTTGAGTCCAAAAAAATATGCTTGACATATGCACTACTGGTATTTTGACTCCACCCAAAACCATCAAGTTAAAAAATATTTACCATGACATTATTGTGACACAAAAACCATTTAGTTTTTCATATTCTAATAAATAATGTACATGTTATATATTAATCAAATAAAAAACAAGACTGATGTCTGGTAGTCTGGTAGTAATCTTATAAACCATTTCATCAAGATATTTTATGATTTTCACTCCCCACACCAAATTTTTTCAGATCTCAAACATTTTACTTAACCATTATTGAGAAACATAAATTTTTTATGTTTCTCAGAAGAACTAGGTAATTTACATGTATGAACTATATAGAAAACCACCAATGGTGTCAGAAACTAATATCAATACACGTACTAGTGCATTATAATCATACTAAATGAAACAAAAACACATTGAATTTCCTGATCAACTTGGTTTCAACAATCCATAAATGAAATTTTTTGTTCCCTGACCAGTGTTGATGTGAAATGATTCATCCTTTGTCATTCCAGAATCTCCCAAGCCTTTCCAAACTATTTCTATGTAATAAGGGATCATGTTCTCAAATCAATTGAACTCCCCAATGACACATTTAGAAATCATATCATTTGACCCAAATAAATATATATTCTTTATCATTTATGGATAAATATAAAAAAACCCAAATAATCTATACAATCATGGTTTACCCAATCTTGATAATCATCCCCAATATAATAAATGAGCCTCTTTCGCCCATCTTATGTCCTCACACATCACCCAGTCTGGGAAAGTATTGTGTGATCCTTCATAGAGTATATGGTCAAAATTAGAACCCTACAACATAAAATAGATGGTGGCCTCACCCAAAATTATTGTCATTGACCACATTTGAGACATTCATATTGTGAAACCAACCTAATAATCATCATCCCCCAATTTAAGGGAAATCACAAATAACATATGGCAGAATATTGGTAATAGTCTATCTCAACCATAAAAAATTTTCAAAACTATCCACAACATATCAACAAATTCACTACCCTATATATGGTGATCATTATCACAAATTTTTACATTGGATAAACCCAAAAATTTCCCATGTATTCATACCAAACATAAATAAATCAATAATGTCCACCTACCAACATGTGGTGTATATCCCATAATATCACGAAGCAATAAAACATTGAAATAAATCCCAAATATATCATATCCACAATTTCCAACAAGGGAGTACTCCTTGTTACCACTTATAATTAATGTAAATCCCACATGGACTTATACATCATGACACAATGATAACCAACACCACACATGTTTATACATATTCATAACACATTTCTTTAGGATGAAATTGACAGGAACCACTTACTTGGATTATGAAATACACCACTCATAGATGGACTCCATCTAATAAAAAACTAATATAATGATTCCCCAAAATATATCAAAAATCATTTAAATATTGTTTTTTATAAATAGATGAGATAATATTTTGGAATATGGAATATAGTCACACACATACTATAATCCTTTTCCATTGAATATCGTTTCTTCTGGATAAATGAGAAACTATTATTATCCATATATAATTTCTCTTCATGAATAATATAAGAATAAGATATCATTATAAAATCATATACATTAGTACCAGTCATGGTAATCAATAAAATTGATTTTATTGTAAAATAAACTTTGTTATATCATAATAATATTTTTTGGAATGATTTGGGAAAAATGTTTTGTAATAAATTTGAAAAATATTAAAAACAAATAAAATGATCACATATCACCCCTAGATACCAATACATAATATAATTTAAAGTCATTACATTTCACATAAAGATTTATGCATCCACGTGTAATATTGTACTATCTCCTTTTGTATTTTCCTTTTGAAAAAATACCAAAATTTCATTTATAAACAATAAGAAATATATATTTTCATTACATAATATATTATCTAGGGGATGTAAATCATATGAAATATTGTAATCTAATACATCATATATTTTTCAGTAAATAAATTATTTCACTTGGTGGAAAATAATTACATAAGTTCTTTTCCCCCATACATAATATGTATTTCTTATAAAATTTTATTACCTTTATATAAAAAATATAATATATATCATTTTCCCTCCCATATGTATTATATATTTCATCCAAATGTTTAGTAATATTTGTTTAATTTTCCAATATTCACCCAAAATTCAATATTTTATTTATAGTTTCATACCTTATGATGCATAATGTATTACCACCAGTGACTGTTATTAAATCTAGAGTTTATTATATTAAACATTCCATGACTTTTCCATATTTTTTATGGGTGTCAAATAAAAGAAACAAATATGTAAAAACAATTATCTCAGAATTATATGTTTTTCATCACATTCAGTAAATAATATACCCTATATACATATTAGACTTCCAATATTTAATATATTATTATATTGGACATTACAATTTTTTTAAATCAAGTAACTAAAATATAATAATTTTTAGAGTTCTCAGAATTCCTTATGAATTTTAAAATTGGGTTAATATATTTCACACTAAACTACCATGACCTTTAATTACATTATAGATGACCCCAAATTACCCCCCACATATAGGATATTTAAAACTATAACAAAAAACATCATTAAAAATAATTTAACTCTCAAAAACCTATAAGGGATCTGAACTCACTTGGTCAACTAATGATCCAGACCAAATAACCATTTTAAATACATATTACATTAAAAAATTGGAGGTATATGAATTATTATCTCTTATATATCTGTAATAATATACTAACCAAAAAATAATAATAATGACAATTCCTCTCACCTCATTCTTAATATACCTGAAGCGTCAAAGATCTTGTTCTTCTACTAGGAAATGGGTGATTAATCAGTACATGATTGTTTTTAAAAATTATTTTCACATAGAAATCAAACATTTTATCTTATTAATGTATATTACACTATAAAATTATAACACAACCACACATTATACATGAACAAATTAAAAATGAAAAGGAAAAAGATAATTAAATGTATTGGATAGTTGTCATAATGCATACTAATTTCTACATTTTAGAAATCTCCTCATACATGGATTCATCTGTATAAACACTAAAGAATACATATTATATTATTGATAATATATTAATACTATGCCTTTATAAATTCTCATTGAACTATAAAACATTAATCATCAGTTACATTATAACAAAACAAAAATTTGAATAGTGTTTTCAATACTTCATTTTCTTCAAAAATAGTGGATTTGATGTTGATCTAAAAGTATAGAATATTCCAATAAAGTCTTATCATAGTTTTTAATATATGATTTCAATTTGAATATCAATTATCAAAATTATATCCTCTATATTAATTTTTGAGGCCAATAAGATTTTAATAATGGATTATGATCTTTGGGACCAGGGTATCTTCCTTAATCAATTCTTAGAGAATTAATTTTATACTACTCATTCCCCAAATCTCCCCTGGACATCTCCCCATTTTACAGCAATTTATAAAATCTCATTACAAAATAATTATGGAATATTAATTTATTATATTCGCTCCCTTTCAGAGTTATGTCAATAGAATCATAAAATATGATAAAAAAGATTTCCTTGGTTGGTTAGGAATATCATCAATTACCAAGATAATAAGAATACATTAACCATTTTCTAAACTTCTTATTTGTAATTAAATTACACGTATACCTTTAGTCTATAATGGATTTGTCGTAAAACACATTCGTGAATCTTGTTTATAATTGATGAAAAAAAATAATTCAAAAATAAATATATGTGTTAACTTATTATATTTACCATTTTATACTTCTCATTGATTAAAATCAAACATTTATTATTCATAAATTATAATAACAACAACATATTGTAACAATATCTCATTAAATCAAACATATTTACATGAAAACACATAAAAAATTGTTGGGTCGGAAGAATAGCGAGGAATGATGGCAAGAGGGGGGTGAATTGCCTTTTTAAAAAATTGATTAACAATTAAAATTCAAAGTAAAGTGCAGCGGAAATAAAGAGGCAATCACACAAGAAATTGATAACGGAGTTCGGCCAAAACCCGGCCTACGTCTCCGCTCCCAACTCAACCGTTGAGAGATTCCTACCGCTTGCTTTTCAATGGTTTTAGCAAGAAACCCACTAGGCTTTGAGGTAGCACTAGGACCTATTACAGCTTGCTTTTATTGGTTTAGCAAGAACCCAATGCTTTTAATGGTTAAGCAATAACCCACTAGTCTTTTTACGGGTGAAGACTAGCTTACCGATCTCAAGCCTTTTACAAGGTAAGGCTTGACAACCTCTTCACACCTTAGTGGTGGTGTGAGAACCCAAAGAAAGGGAGGTTGAGAAAAGGGTTGGGGTTTGTAGGCACAAACCCAATTTTAAGCTCAAAGTAAATGAAACAATAAAACCGTAATTGGGAAGACTTGGGCGCCAATGATTGATTGGAGGTGTTGAAGCGTGCTTTCCCAAGCTTCTTGAGTGGGCTCCTTGGATGTGGAAGTTGTTGGAGCTAGGTGGGTTCCTTTGAGGAAGTCCGCCGGAGGTTGGCCAATTGATCCAAAATATGTCCGTTGGCTTCGTATATGATCCGGTAGATGTCCGGGGCTTCCTTGGCCTTTATTTATAGGCTAGGAACCCTTGGGGAGGCTTCGGAGCCGTTGGAGAGGTCTTCGGAGCCGTTGGGAGGCAAGTGGAGCAGCCTGGTCAAAGCTCCAACGGCTAGTTTGACTGGGCCACCGGCTGGCCGGTGCAGGGCCACCGGCTGGCCGGTGCAGGGCCACCGGCTGGCCGGTGCCTTGGAATGTGGAGAGAATTCTGGTCCAGGCTCCACCGCACTTAAACACAATGTTAAACACATATTAAAGTGATTGTGATCATGAAAATCAAAGAGTGTGGGGTACAACAATCTCCCCCTATTTTGATGATCACAATCATTTAAGTTTTTACATTGCTTGATAAGTGATTGTGATCATCAAAATAGGGGGAGATTGTTGTACCCCACACTCTTTGATTTTCATGATCACAATCACTTTAATATGTGTTTAACATTGTGTTTAAGTGCGGTGGAGCCTGGACCAGAATTCTCTCCACATTCCAAGGCACCGGCCAGCCGGTGGCCCTGCACCGGCCAGCCGGTGGCCCTGCACCGGCCAGCCGGTGGCCCAGTCAAACTAGCCGTTGGAGCTTTGACCAGGCTGCTCCACTTGCCTCCCAACGGCTCCGAAGACCTCTCCAACGGCTCCGAAGCCTCCCCAAGGGTTCCTAGCCTATAAATAAAGGCCAAGGAAGCCCCGGACATCTACCGGATCATATACGAAGCCAACGGACATATTTTGGATCAATTGGCCAACCTCCGGCGGACTTCCTCAAAGGAACCCACCTAGCTCCAACAACTTCCACATCCAAGGAGCCCACTCAAGAAGCTTGGGAAAGCACGCTTCAACACCTCCAATCAATCATTGGCGCCCAAGTCTTCCCAATTACGGTTTTATTGTTTCATTTTTTTTTTGAGCTTTAAAATTGGGTTTGTGTCTACAAACCCCAACCCTTTTCTCTTCCCCCCTTCTTTTGGGTTTCACACCACCACTAAGGTGTGAAGAGGTTGTCAAGCCTTACCTTGTAAAAGGCTTGAGATCGGTGAGCTAGTCTTCACCCGTAAAAAGACTAGTGGGTTATTGCTTAACCATTAAAAGCATTGGGTTCTTGCTAAACCAATAAAAGCAAGCTGTAATAGGTCCTAGTGCTACCTCAAAGCCTAGTGGGTTTCTTGCTACAACCATTGAAAAGCAAGCGGTAGGAATCTCTCAACGGTTGAGTTGGGAGCGGAGACGTAGGCCGGGTTTTGGCCGAACTCCGTTATCAAGTTCTTGTGTGATTGCCTCATTTATTTCCGCTGCATCTTAACTTTGATTTTTAAATTGTTAATCATTTTTTAAAAGGCAATTCACCCCCCTCTTGCCATCTTTCCCTCCTTGGGGTATTCTTCCGACCCAACAATTGCCTTTTTAAAAAATTGATTAACAATTAAAATTCAAAGTAAAGTGCAGCGGAAATAAAGAGGCAATCACACAAGAAATTGATAACGGAGTTCGGCCAAAACCCGGCCTACGTCTCCGCTCCCAACTCAACCGTTGAGAGATTCCTACCGCTTGCTTTTCAATGGTTTTAGCAAGAAACCCACTAGGCTTTGAGGTAGCACTAGGACCTATTACAGCTTGCTTTTATTGGTTTAGCAAGAACCCAATGCTTTTAATGGTTAAGCAATAACCCACTAGTCTTTTTACGGGTGAAGACTAGCTTACCGATCTCAAGCCTTTTACAAGGTAAGGCTTGACAACCTCTTCACACCTTAGTGGTGGTGTGAGAACCCAAAGAAAGGGAGGTTGAGAAAAGGGTTGGGGTTTGTAGGCACAAACCCAATTTTAAGCTCAAAGTAAATAAAACAATAAAACCCGTATTTGGGAAGACTTGGGCGCCTTTGATTGGATGGAGATGTTGAAGGCCGCTTCCAAGCTTCTTTGAAGGAGCTCCTTGGATGTGGAAGTTGTTGGAGCTAGGTGGGTTCCTTTGAGGAAGTCCGCCGGAGGTTGGCCAATTGATCCAAAATATGTCCGTTGGCTTCGTATATGATCCGGTGGCTTGTCCGGGGCTTCCTTGGCCTTTATTTATAGGCTAGGAACCCTTGGGGAGGCTTCGGAGCCGTTGGAGAGGTCTTCGGAGCCGTTGGGAGGCAAGTGGAGCAGCCTGGTCAAAGCTCCAACGGCTAGTTTGACTGGGCCACCGGCTGGCCGGTGCAGGGCCACCGGCTGGCCGGTGCAGGGCCACCGGCTGGCCGGTGCCTTGGAATGTGGAGAGAATTCTGGTCCAGGCTCCACCGCACTTAAACACAATGTTAAACACATATTAAAGTGATTGTGATCATGAAAATCAAAGAGTGTGGGGTACAACAAAAATCACTAAAATAACTGACTAAATAGATGATTTTAACAACAATAAATAAATAAATCATCAAATAAATCGTTCATAAATGATTTATATCAATTATTCTTCTAAATATTTTAGATGAAACACTAACAATATTAAACAAAATTATATAGGAATTTTAAATAGATGGATTTTGTAATTATCCATTTTGAAATCATTCCTAATAAACTAATACAAAATTTTAATTATATTTTGGATGCATATTTCATACATGATTCCATGAATTTATATTTTGGATGCTAAATTTTCACACATATTGGTTCAATGTTAAAAAAATACAACATCTGATGACCTACACAGAATACATATCAAAAAAATGTATTTTTATATCTCATAAAATGTGTAAAAAAACTAGTCATTCAAAAATATATAATTTAAAAATTCATAAAAACAATCATATCAACATAACAAATATAATAAACCTCTAATGAATATCAAACATGACCAAAAATTAAATCCATACGCATTCCCAATGAGAACATCAATTATAACCTTTTGGATTTTCTAGCTGGAATATTCATCTTTTCAAAACTAACACCATTATATTCAAAATTATTTAACAATCATTAGCATCATAAATTTACTTTAGTTTTCTAATGATAATTAGATTTTACAAAACTACAAAATAATGTAATTTTGTTAGATAATTCGATCCCTTGGTGGAAATAAATTTTCTTAATGTGGAATAGATTAACTACCACTCATTTCAAAATTAAATATCTCACATTCATCACTTCCATATATCTACACATAAATCAATTTCAATAGTGCAAATTTATGTCTATTTTATTAATGACTTTAAAATTTTAATTAATTACATAGTCCTATTTTTAATTTTTAAAAGTGGATAATTATATCGATTTTATTCCCATATAATATATCGTAATGGTCCATATACACAATGGAAATTTTAAAGTGTTTTAGTAGACAATACTCATTTAAATGAATCATATTTTAATCCTCTAAAATGAATTCACCAAGCTCACCAACAGAGGATGTTGTTGGATTTTCCATTCCTTGAATATAGATGTTTGTATCCTAAACCCAATGATGTATCCATTTTTTTCCTCCCCATACACGTTAAGGTTACACATCCTTGTGATGTTAATAATCTAACATTTCTCCCTGGTTATGGTTCTATATAGTCAATCTAGCCTACATATATGGTCTAAAGACCATATATCCTATATTCCCTAATAATTTACTCAAATTCTCAATTTTCTGGAATTATTATACTACTAAAATACCACTATATAGTATAGGGTGTAGTAACTTCAATACTATAATCCTATAGGACAAATATAGTAACTCAAATATTCACACCATCTGTGTTAAGAATCATATTGAATTTCATAGAATACGTAACAGTTGGGCAAGTAATCGATATTAGAATAGAAGTGTCTACTCAACCTTTTTAGAGGTTAATATTTCAAATTGTATATATTTCATTCACTATTTATCTTTGTATTATAATGTAATCTATAACCCGTTGTTGAATAATTTCAATATATCTTCACTTGTGAAGAGTGTTCTGGACATGGTTTTTTGGCCTCAACTCTTAACATCATTCTCTTTTCATTTATATAATGATGATATCTGCGAGATAATACTTATTAAACATATATTCTAGAATTATATCTCTCTTTTCTACCCAATCCATACTTAAATAAAACTTCATGATTATATGGATTGATATAGAGTATTTTTATAGAGTTTATATATAGATCAACATGACCTTGGATATCATAATGCATCATCAATGGCCACTCAATATCAACATGAATTTTTTTATAACTGAACATTTATCCATAAAATATATTTTCATGAATTAGTGGTGGACACATAACCTACATTATTTATTCTATGGTCCATATATAACATCTTATAATTATATGTTTTCACACAACCCTAACTAATTAAAAATTTCCCACATGAAGTGGAAATTGTATTAGATATGTCACATACCCAATCTACAGTACAAAATCCAATACCATTCTCATATATTACATTTCTATATAATAGCCAAAACTTCATCATTCGAATTAGATATCACAGATTACATATGAATGTAGTAATTTGTGAACCCATTTGGTACCATTTAAATATTTTACACTATTTCACATAATAATATTTTTAATGAAATGATTATGTCAAATAAAATATAATTATACTAACCCTCCGAATCCATTTTTATTATATTTTCATCCATTATCATTATAAAATAATTATTTATCCATTTGATATTATAGTTGAGACTTCTCTACATTATTTAATAAACATAATTTCACAAGTTATCTAACATATTTTTCATGAGTAAAAAGATGTAATCTAATTTATTCTCGATTTGTAGTCACCGAAAAAATCATTTCCCAAAACATTAAAATATGTGGTATCTTATTAGTTTTCTTAATAAATAGTCAAAATGTAATATTTTCAGATGAAAATTAGATGCTATGAACAAAAATAATGAATTTCATGGAAACTATGAACAATGACATTACATAACATGTTTTGCAAACATTTATTTCTTTAATCTCATATTAATTAGATATACACCATGTATTCTTTAATGGAACCAATGAGAATTTTTTAATCTATATGATTCCTTTTTATTATGAATATAATATATCCTTAAAAATCTAGAATAAAATAATCTAGTTTTAAAAATGAAATTGTTCTTCATGGTCACTATATTTTTTAGTGGAAGTCACTAACAAACATTTTAATATGGTCTAAAACTACTCTATTGGATAAATATTTTTCTTTATAATCAATGAATTCCATTTAATATTACACCATTAACATTATCAGTTATTTTTTACCTTGTAACTTCATCTTTCACAATAATGTTACTTCTGAACCCTAACTCGGTGGTAATGAAATTTTCATAATTTCCCTTTGGATAAAGTCTTTACTAGAATTTTATCAATTTTATTTAGTTCGTAATTAATTTAATGTAACCACTAAATATTATCAATACCATTATCAATAGAAGTTGGTCTAATCCATGATATAATATATCAGTGATTTTTTATTCTCAGTATTCATTAGTTTTGAACACTTGCCTCTTGATTTCCTATTATATTAACTATTTAAAATTTATTTTTTATCTATTTATATGTAAATATATCCTTTTAATAGACTTATCATTATATGTCTTATAAGAGTATATATAAACATACTTTTTAAAAATTTCATGTAATAAAAATATTTGTTTAAATTTTTAAATCTTTATATCAGCATATTTTATCTTAAATTCTTCCAGAAGAATAATATATATATATATATAATGACCCTCATTGATTTTTAAATAAGAATGAAAAAAATATATAAATTTTTTTCCAAGAATCGTTATCAAATTATATTTGAAAAATAATCAATGGAGAAAAAATTATTTTTTATTTATTCAAAAATTCAAATCCTTTAGATTTTTATCATTATAAAACACATACATCCGAATACATTTAAGTACATGGAAATTAGTTTGATATTATACCACAAATATTAATATGTAAAAACAATTCTCATGTCTCAAAATTCATTGGTTATTAATGTGTTCATTAGTACTCACATATTCGATCCTCTAATGTATTAAGATATTTTTTTAATATAGATTTGTTTTTTCTATTTAAAAAATATTTTGTTCCATATATATTGAAATATATTTTATTGGGGATTATATGGTTAATATGTTGATGATTGATCCTATTTTCATCATTATAAATATGAAATTTTTGACATGTATATTCATTATAATAATATAATCTCTAATTTTGAATATATTGTGTGAAATATTATTCAGCATGTCTATTAAAAATTATAATGAACTCAACAAATTATATATTGTGATTGAAGAAGTCTTCATTGGTTTTCACTTGTAATAATAAATGAATGTGGTGAAATAAAAACAACATAATGTGTAATTTTTCAATGTGATAGAAAATATACAAATGCCAATATGTTCTAGTGGTATATATGAATAAATGTTAACTTTTTAATAAGATTTATGAAAAATATTCAAATTATGACATGATCCATAGAAAAATAACTCTTAATTTTATTATTATATATGCCCCTAAAAATATAAGGTGTCTGAATATTGTATTATTTTTCTATTATAGCAACCCCTCCTATGATATAACAAACTCTCAATGTCTTCAACCAAGTAATAGGAATTGGACTGATCACAAATTGAAAACATATTGCAATATTTTCTCATTCCTTGTATTATGATCCTCCTATATTTAATGATTTTAATGATATATGACTAATTATTTAAAACAACCACATTCCAATAATAACTAACATGATTGAAATATAAAATATTGTTCTTTATCCCATTTCCATATGATACATCATTTGTATTTAATTTTGATGTCCAAATTTATAAAAGTATCCACCCATGTTATTAAAGCAATAATCAACCCTAAATGATATATCATCCCCTCAAATTTATTTTATTTTTTTCATATTACTTGTAATATGGGAATAGAACCAAATATGACAAATTCATGACCTCATTCTTTTAGTATATTTCAGTGAAACCTTATATAGACTATAAATTTCATTATCAGGTTTAAAATTTACATTACTTTTATTATTATAGGGATTATTTCCAGTAATTTTTGTTAGGAACATCTCAACACTATGACAAAATAGCTCACAAATTCCAAAAACATCATCAAGGAACATAAATGTATTTGGTTAAAGAAAACTAGAAATAGTACCCTTCATATAATATATTCTTATGGGAACCTAATATCCTTTCAATTAAATAAATTTCATAGGTATCATAACTCATTCTAGGTAGTGGAATAATTAACCATTATTTATATGTGCTATTCTGAAATAGTCCACAATAATAGATATATGTTTGGAAATGGAATCATCTACAATAATTTAAAATATTCTATTTTTTTTAAATATTAAATTATCTATATTTTTCTCTGAATTTAATTTTGTTGTGTGATTAATTTCTTCATGAATTACTCTATTATTTTGTTAAATTTGAAGAATATTTATCTCTATTTTTCATGGTCTAAACAAAAACCTATTTGGTATTCAATCTTAATTTGGTAATAAAAATATAATTACATGAATATTCATCAGGTTAATATTTAATATTATATATTTTTTATGTTCCTTGACTAACATAGAAAGATTCAAACCTAAAATCAATAGTGTTTTTAAATTTCACATTGGGCTTCTGATGTTCATTTTCAGTAAAAAAATATATCCAGTATTATATAAGTCATGATCATTCATCTAAATTATGTCACCAAGATCATTCAACATCATTTCATGTCTAGATGATTACAATTTAAAATTCATTATTTATTTAATTTTGGTATTTTATTTAACAAAAAATGTTTTATTTTATACAATCAAGTACTTATTTTAATTCACTGACCATAGATTTCTATTTTTTATCATAATATTAATCACAAGATAATATTCAATATCGTATTTTATGAAAGGTTACAACTCATTTGGTCCAGAATCACCTACTCTATTAATTGATGTATAAAATATATTTTTCCAAATAATCGATGAAATTGGTTACTTTCTCATCAAATTCAAATTTTATATCACACTATGAAGAATGATTATCTTTCACCTTTATGAAGAACATATTTTTTATATTTCTTCTATGTAATCATTATTTGTCTCCTCAAATATTAGTTAATTCATTTTAATTTTATTCCCACAATTTTTTGTGGTTTATCATCAACATTAGATTCATTATAATCACCCCTTTACATTCAAGTGATTATAAAAAATTAAAATTTTCATTTCAATTGAATCATCATAGTGGAAATATAAGATAAATCATTCCCATTTAATTATTAATTAATATGAAATTATAATAATGATTCATTCATTTTATTAATCTTCTTAATTAGCCATATGGTCAAATGAATGTCATCAATATCTTATTTGATTTTCATCTTTCTAATTGACTTTAAAGTCATTTCATAATTATAATTTTCTTAAATGTTTGATGTTTTTTTCACTTCATAAAATATGATACTATTTTATAATACATCTATGTAATTATCATCTCTATCATCTACATTTGATATCATGGGGTCAAAAATTTCTGAAAAGTTCTTCATGACTATCTAAAATTTTTTAGAATCTCTATAATATCTCTAATCACTTAGAAATTTATAGACATTTCATATATCATAACTAAGTAGTGACTCATCTTCCAATCCTCAAATATCAATATATATTAAAAAATATTCTTAAATATAAATAATTCACCTTTCTTAATATGGAAATTCAATTCATATACATTTTCTAATTTGTCAAATATTTCATTGGTGGGTAGAAGTTTGATCACTATTGTGTAAGAATGTCTTTATAAAAAATAAATTATAAAAATAAATATGTATTATTTCCTTTATATTTATTTTATCATTGAAATATGGTGGTTCATACTTCTCAATTGGTGTAAATTGAAGAACTAGTTATCTTATTACATCTAATAAAAGATCATAAAGATAAAGTTTCATTTTTCTCTTCAAATTATGGTTTATTTTAACATGATAATTAAAATCACAACTACATTTTTTTAATCAAAATTATATGTTCTTAGAAACTTATTAAATATTTTATAGAGTCATTTATTTAAATCTAGTTTAGGTGACTATGATCGGGTTTCTCCACTACCATTAATGGTGGTGAATTAATGAAGGATTATTTTTATAAATTCTTATCCCTAAAAAATAAACCACTTCGACTTGTTAATGTATTATCCAGTATGTAATAAAATTATATCCTCACTACACACATGAATAAAATGTAAATGAAATAACATAATTTACAGAAGGTTTTCATCCATATCCAAATGCCTACTCCATATTATTTTTTATTATCCACCCAAAAAAAGGACTCCTCAATTTTGTCACATGTGAATTCTGATTACATTCAAGGGAACAATATCACATTATGAATTTATATTTTCAAAATAGAGAATGTATTATTACACTAAATATATGATCTTAGAGAAAATTACTGATAAATATGTCATCAAATTATTGGATGAATTATTAATAGTGGACAAGATCTTGTTTTATGAGTCTAAATGATATTATAATGACATATACTCACTATTTGTAGCAGCTGATGTAGATTTCTATCTAAATTCTCAATATATTATGGAAAAATTTTAAATGGCATATTTAAAACATTAAATAGTGTATTTCATCATTATGAAGTATTTATATAATAAATACAATATATTTTACTCACTACCTCCCTCATGGAAATCACTATTTATTTAGAAAACTCACAGAATTAAAATATATAAATTAATTATGAAAAATTAATTTCATGACAAAAACCATCAATAGATATATCAAAAGAATTATAAAATGGGATTTAATCCCTTTTATCATACAGGAAATCTCAAAAACAAGTACCATGATCAAAATAATATTTCATATTTTTACTACCTATATGCATCCAAAAATGTTCTACTCATACCCTTCATCTATCAAGGTCATCAAGAAAAAATTATTCTTGAATTAGATTTAGATTTGATAACCATATAATAAAAATAAAAATAAATGTATTAATGAATTTCTCAAAAATATATCATCTTCGTATCATAGAAATAGATTAAAATCATATTCCTCATCTATTACAATCACATAGATTATATTAATAATAACACTAAAAATAAAATAAAATTACACAAAAAATATCTAATCATATCATTATGTGATCAATGTGAATATTTGACCATCAATATGTCATAAAATCATTAAATTAGTAACTTATAATTTATTTATAGATATTATTATTTTTAAAAATAATATTTTAACACTATTAATAACATTCAGGATAATAAAAAAACTATGTTCCAATAGTAGAAATTATTTACAATTTCATAATAATTTATAAAAAGAATGAATAAAAATTTTAAATGGTATGTTTAATATTTTTAGATATAAATAAAAAAAATTGGAATTTTATTATTTAGAAAGTAAAAATCTAGAAGGAAAATTATTTTTCCTTATCTCATATGACTTTGAAATCTATAAATCATATTAATTATAATTAATTATTTTCAAATACTTTTCATAAAATATATTCTATGTTTCATATAAAAATGAAAGTAAAACTAGTTTCATGAATTCCTATGAAGTTAGCTATAATGTTATAAATATTATTCCAAATACATATGTGATTATAGATTGTCATACATTTATTTTCAATGTCATCAAACAATAAAATAAAAATCCTATAGAACCAACAACCAACGTCTTATATATTATACTAATTCATAACTCAACATTCTTACACTTAAAAAACATCACAGAATATATTCATCCAAACATAGGGCCTTTTTACACCTTTAAAAAACATTCTTATCATCTCAGAAATCAATTAATAAACATTCAATGATTGTCAACCAAGATAGTAAGAAGATAAAAACCATCAACAATTTTAAGGAAACTACAATACCAATGTGATAATGATTGAACTCACCTATTTCCCAATCACTTCTTTGAACCATTATTAAAAACAGTATCCCTTATGTGGACACACCCCATCATTGGAATCACTTACCAACCTCATCCTAACAAATTTTCTCAAAAATTCATAATACCACAACTATTTAGACAACATAGTTTAGTTTTTTACACACATCCCATTCCCACCAATTAGTATTATCCAATATACTATTGATAAGTAGTTCCTTTCCATAGCAAACATGTTTCCTACATTCATCCTATATCATACATGGCTCTAACATTGATATCCTTTCATATTGTATTCCAACATAAGTTCCCAAATTCAAATTTCTTCTATATTTTCAATTCATCTCACCATATTATTTCATATTGAAAAGTTCCAAGATAAAAAATATAATATATATACCACATACACCATTATCTAGAATAAAAAACAACAATGAGTGTGGTATACCACTTATAGTCAAAATATATCTATCATAGACTATATATTGTCTCTATCACAAGAAACTAATTTAAATCCAAACTTCTTGATTCATGTCCTCCAAAAAAAATCATATTCAATATTGGATATTTCTCCCATAACATAGTATACACACCACTATCACATTCCACATGTGTATTCAGATCCAAACTAAAAAATTTAGTGACCATCTCTGGTCCAAAATTTAATTCTTGAGTTTATCCCCACACAATACCCATTGTTGATGATGTGATCCTCTTAAAAAACCACCCTTGGTTTCTCATCTAATGGAATAAACTATACTCATTCATTGGATGATCATTTAAAGCCTAAATATATCCCACCCATGTATAATGATATCATGTCATTGATGAAACCTTCCTAATGGAATGATCATAACACTACTATAACTTATCTTTTTGTTCTTATTATGTACCTTGTTTTGGCTATTCAAATGTCGATTAGAAATCTCCACCAACACTAATTTATGACTCTATAATCTTCCATTTATAGAATTACTATCTTCGATCAGTGTGTTGTATAGTAAATCCTAGAATATAGTTCAAGTGGATATTTTTTCCTTATTCTTGATAAAATTCTATATACCTTATAAAAATCATGATACCTTACATGCATATTCCTATAGTATAATTAGTGAAAACCATAAAAAGACTATTAACCACCTACTACAATCCCAAAAAAATACTCTAAATAAAAAATGTTATTAAACTCATGGATTGAATGTGTCGATAAATAGTCTTAATGATGTGCCTTATTCAATGAAAAACTACTATTATCAATGAAAACCCAAATAAGTCTATTAATCTCATAACCTAATCACTGAAAAAAGAATTTTGTTAAACAAAGTACCTAAACTCATGGGATTGCTCTTCTATTATAGTATTTAGAATTAATTAATTAATTATTATTTTATAAAATTCATTTTATTCCATCACCTCAAATCTACCATTTTTCACCCGTATATCCTACTAGAATTATTCTAAATCCCTGAATATATACATGCCTTTTTCAAGGCACTATGGTGATGAAATATTTCACTAATAAAATATTATCTATATACACTCAAACCATTACTATTATCAGTACTATCATTTTCCTCCCTCAAACAAATAATTATACTATGACCAGTACACCCTCATCTAATATTCCATGGAAACCATAACACAATTTATTCCGTAGATACATTGGATTACATATACTAAGAACACTTTAATATACTCATCCAATAACTTCTAAAATTACATGGGTAGGTAAGGAACTAATTAATGTCTCAGTGCCTCTACATATGGCTCATACTCACCCCCACCATCAGTGGTGTCAAGTGTTTCATGACTCATCAACACCACTTTTTTCTCAGCTGAAACTCCAATGTATTCATTCTTGGTTGAATCTCATTAAATACTCAAATAACATTATTAGATAAAATCTTATAATAGATCAAATAAAAAAATTATGGAAAGTTGTAATAGGAATCATTACCCCCTATGAAAACACTTCTCTAGCACACCCATTTAACATACATTCAATCCTTACAATCCCACAAAAACATATTAAGGTTTAGATCCATAGACAACATACACATTTCAGATTCACTTTTTTATTCATACAATGAATCAAATCCCTAGGAAGACTGAATATATTTCAATAATATATATATATATGGGGAAAAATATATAATTACTTACACTTTGAACATCCGAGACCATTTCATTTTAAAAAATGGAAATCACAAACCCTTATAGGGTTATTAGAGTAAAATTACATATTGTAAATATATTGGAAATATCATTTTATCCTATTGTTAACATATCAAATTAATTCTTCCCATTAAATATAATATTACCAAATAAAATTAGAAGTCACGTTTAACTTTATCCATATATAAAAATAGTAATGCATGAGTTCCACTTATTTCCTCTTTGTTCCAAGAGTATGAGAAAAAAATAATAATTTAAAACATAAACATAACCAATTTATTTATCCCAACTATAAAAACATTAAAAAATCATTATTTATCTAATAATATTTTCTTCAAACTTAAATGTTCATTGTTAGACAAAAAGCATGACATCAATCCAAGGTTCAATTTGAAAATTTGATAAAATACATATTCATTGTCTCCAACTTCCATAACATAAATAAAAAAATGAAACCACACATTGTAATTACCTAGAATTTAAAAAATAATTATAATCTATTATTTTATAGTACCTTATAATACCCTATCCAACCACAATCCATGGTAACTAGATTTCTGCACCACATGAACATAGTATCTCAGCCTAAAATTCAAATTTGTTATCTTTAAAACTGAAGGTCTCTAGGGTGATAGTGGGGAAATTATCCCTATGAAGTTAAGAATAATTATACCATCATAGAAAAACATAGAAATTATTAAAAAAATTAAGAATAAATAAGTATAAATATATTTACAACCAATTTAAAAAAATATTTACCAAGCCATGATAGTCATTCAAATCATATATAATTTCCATATAACTAATCACAAGAATACAAGTAAAAATGAAATCAAACACAAAACCATCCAAACATTGAGGAACCAGCCAACCTATCAACATAACATGCAATTGTAGTTCCTGGATCTAGGGAGTGTATAACCTAATCATTTTATTCAAATCTCAAATTTAATTAATGATCTCATTAAAATTAGACCATATGCGATGTGGGAATTACAAGTGATTATAATTTGATAAAGTCAATCCGTAACAATAATTTTTACCCTTGAATAGTTGAAAATTATATTTATTATTGCTAGTCTATTACTTCATAATTTTTAGGTATTCTAAATGATTAAATTAATGTCATTTAATTGACATATTATTTTTCAATAGAGTAATTTTATAATTATTTATACTAAAATATAATTTTACCCATTATAATTGAAAATAATTATATATTATCAACTTTTATAAAAATATAGTCATAAATATAAATAATTTTATTATGTGGACTATCAATTCTTATTTATGAATAATTATTAATTATATACACAATGTAATGAATTAAACATAAAATTGTTTAACATACAATGATATGTAAATTTCAATGATAATGAGATTTATTTTTTTGGTGGCTTACATTGTGATAATAACTCATCTTATACCCTAAGTGATGTTACGCCATGATACTAACTCAACTAGATTAGAAATATCATCCATTTTGTTGTGTTTCTCTATTATTTGAATTTGTTATTAAAGGATAACTTGATCCACGAAATCACATATACCCGGTCATTAAAATTATATACCGCCACACAAGGGTGGAAAAATCAAGAAGTAAAATATATATTTAATAATTAAATTTACAACCATATGAAAATAAACAATTTATGGAATTAAAGATAGTATGAAAATGGAAAATTTATTTTAATTAGTCTTTATACAAATTAAGCTTGAGAAAATATAAAATGAAAACAAAAAAAATAATGAAAATCAAATATGTGTAGTTAAATTTAGATTATGATCATTCACAATGAAATAAATTTTGAAATGAAAAATGATAAAATAGAAATGATTGAAAATTAAATATTTCCAATTTAATGTTAATTATTTTTACTTTTATAATTACGGTCTTTGATTCACCATAAACAAAACTAAAAAATATTTCATAATTGTATGATTTTTTTATAATTATAATATAATTATATATATACAAATTAATAATTACACACACAGATATATATATATATATATATATATATATATATATATATGTACAAATTTATTAGTATGAGTTGATTTGGAAAGGTGGTGAAAACCCATTTTCTCCTCTATTCTTGATATTTTTTTACTATGGAAGATACATGCACTATTTTATGGAGATATTGTACAATAGTATGTAGGCAACCAACATAAAAAAATGTTTATTATTTTTTTATTAAAATACTATTTAAAACAAGAACACACATATTAGTAGAGTGTGTAGAAATATAAATAAAATATTTGAATAAAAATATATAATTTATTTGTATTGTAAAAATCATAAACTATATATAATAAAAATATTAGAAATAAAAACACATTATTACCTAGTCAAGACCATATTTTATATTTTATTTTATATATTTAATTAAATATTTATAAAATAAATAAATATATTATCCAAATTCAATCATATCAATAAAATAATATTTCCTTATATATGTTATTCACCATAAATAAATCATTCCCATGTTGTCATTACTATTAGAACCAGAACTAATCATCGAGTTAAATTTAAATATTTCAAAGGTATAAAATAATATAAAATAAATTTTTCATATTAATTCCACATTTTGGATTCATGTGTAGTTAAAATTGTAGGGCATGACACTGTTTTTAAAAAAAATCATCCTAATTAAAAATATTTACTCAAATCCCCTAATAAGTTAACCATATATAATTTATAATTTATTATTGTAATAAAAAGTAATCTGAGATTGTTTTACTTAATGATTTTGTTTTTTCTCATTATTATGTTTATAAAATCATTCAAAAATAAACTTTATGTTTATTTTCCACAATAATTGAAATGAAAAATCCATTATCAATTTATTCACATGTTCTATTAAACTGTTTCTGATATTATCTATATCTTTAGTGCTAAAACTAGGGAATTTATTTTTTCATGTCATTATCATTTGATCATAAAAAAATTATTACTTTCTATCTCAAGGATGATGTGAGAATATGAAAATTTAATTATTACATATTTATAATTTAATTATAATAAGTTTGTTCAATTATAAAAAATAAAAAATTCTATGTTAAAAATAATTAGATGAATTAATATTATAAAACATACCCCGATTTTATTATTTTTATACTAATAAAAACAAATTTCAACCCCATCATAAAAATTTAATATAATATTTTTATTTTGGTTACATGCATTATTTTATTAATATTTAAAAATTAAATAAAGGTAATATTTATTTAAATTCATTTCAATATATTAAATAGATTTCTAACTTAACTACAATCATCCTAAAAATTATTTATTCTTTAAAAAAAATTATTTGTTTGATAATTTTTTTTCACTCACTGGAAATTATGTAATTATTTATTTTACTAAACAATAAATTAATAAGACAATAATTTATTCACTTTTTTAATGAAAAATTTGATATTTTTTTATTAATTTATTGAATAGATAGGTAGAAATAAATTCAAATCAGTTATTATTCCATATAGTAATTTTAGGCATTAATATTTTTCAATGTTTCATTAATATATATTATTCTCCAAAAAAGGAAAAAATTATTCATGAAAATAATATTCATGTGAACATAATAAGTTTCTAGATAAACACTGCATGAAACCCTCTACAAACTTTTTGTAATCACATTAGGTCCAATATACAGATGAATATAAATATTTTTCAACAAATCATGGTGCCCATAAATAAGGTGGAATATATATATATAGTTCCAAGATCCTATTATAATTATTTTTTAATATAAAAATTTTCACTATAGAGTCAAATAATCATTAATCTATTGTTTTCAAAAGATGATGCTTTTGTTGAAAGAAGGATTTCCAAAGTGTTATACTTTAACTAGCATGTAACTCTTAGCATTGATGATCCATCCATACAATGGTGAACACACAATTTCCAATGAATCAAGATAAATTAATAAAATCTAATTGAATGAGGTTAAAGGATATAGTGTGGCCCTAAATGTTTATCCATTTATTCTCATTGATCTATCATAATATGTTTTATGATAGATTAAATTATTTTGATAATTTTATGATATTAAATGTAAAAAAAATCTTTACTATTATAAAGAACTAATGATTCATTACGAAGAATGTTAAAATATTATTGAAGTTGTTTTGAACATAGGTCTCTGATAAAATTTATTAGAAAGATCCTACTTTTCCAATATTTACAAAGTTATTAGATCAAGCCAATTAAAAGAATTTTTTTAGAGATTCCAAAAAAATCCATTAGAAGATCTTCTACAATGTCATATGACATAGTCCCCCAATGTAAATATTTTCATAATTCACCAGTTACAGATATGTTTATGAGTCTAATAAAGAATATCCGCTCATCCCATGGGATAGAGAATATGTTTTGGAATATTAGGATGAATGGGAGTTTTATGGGATCATATGGGGAAGTTACATAAAAATATTTCAATAAAGAGATCATGGAAATGTTAATGAACTAGGAATTATAAATATGACAAGAAAAATGAGTTTTCATGATGTTTTAATGTATTATGCTTATGAATTATTTTGAATATGTTTTCATAAATATATTAAATTTAACTATACTGATCATAACATTCAATTATTCAATAATCACAAATTAATGTATTATTTTTATAACAAAAAATTTGTAGTTCTGGTGGGGAACATTGATGTAGAGTTTTAAATAATACATTATAAATATTATTGAATACTATAACATTGTATGTTTAATGGATTTTAAATTTTGATATATTTTATAAGGACATACACATTATTAGATTGAACATTGAATTTGAAGTTATAACTCTTATATATATATTAGATGAAATTCTTCCTACATAAATGGGATATGGAGTTTCAATAAAATGTTTCTAATATTATTGATGATGGATGAACTACTGAAGAATTTAATTTCTTATATAAGATCATGTGGTATCTTTTGAAGATTCAGATAATATAGTAGCATTAGAAAAGATGATATTGGAAAATTATTTTGAATCAATTGGTATCAATTGAAATGTGTGAAGAGTGGTTAGATAAACCATGGGATGAGGTGATTATATTAATGGGGACTAGACATATCTGATCAAGGGTGCCTGATAAAGAAGTTGTTGTAATTATTTTTCAATATACATATCATGAAATATTTCCTTTTCTCACAATTATGAAAATAATTGAAGACGAATAATATCATAAATGAAATAAAATTATAAAAGTGTTTAAGGGACACGATAATAGAATTTTGAATCAGTTTACTTGGGGCTTTCAATATTAATGAAAATCATTATTATTTCTAATTGTCTTTGTGAGGTGCACATGAAATTTCAAATTAAAATTTTTCTTAGAATATGATGAATATTCCATGGTTATTATTAACCAACAAAATTTTTGTATTAATGAATGAGTTGTTTTAAATTACATATACACCATGCCCATGACTAGATAATGTTTTTGTGTAGTGAACCATGTGAATACATCTAATCCTATGTGTGTGTATGTTTTCCTCCAATATATATAATTCTCACTAAACACGGGTGAAGGTTGTTTCATTATGAGAAAATATAAATAGATAAAATCACTAATTCAACACTCCACCTATAATTTATAACATATATCTTATCCGAGCATTCATGTTGTACTGGAGTAACAGATTCGATTATTTACTCATTGTTTTCAAATGTTTCGAGAAGAAAAAAATTTCTCTGGATGTTCAGAATTTTTTTAGTAATTTGATTCTATTCTTTTATTAGAAGAACCATTATATCGAGAAGGATATAATGACACTATGTCATTTATATATAGGATATGATGTTATTAATGAAACTATAAATGGTTTACATCATTTTATAGATTATACTATATTAATATCTATATATATAATGAATATATAGAATTATAGTAAATTAAGAACATCAATTATTTCACCACTCTATGAATGTTAATTCATGGATGATTAACGAGTTGAAGTAACTAGTGGAATCATGAAAAAGTTAAAAAAAGATTCTATGGATATATCATAGTGGATATAGACAAGTCAAAAATATAGAGAATAATGTATGATGATCCTAATATAGGATATTATTAATCTATTTATGGATTTTGTAAATTTTTATATGAAATATCAATATTCATAATATGTTTTTGTGAGAATATGAGAGGAAAAAACACCTGAAATTTTATTATGAATTTTTCAGAAAATTATGATTACCCTGTCTCATTAATGTAAGATAATGATCCAAAAACACTTTAAATATATAATTTTTATAGTATTATTTGAACTTTTTAAATAAGAATAAATTTTTTATCATGGTGGATATGGAGAAAGATGATCAAAAAATATCATTCAATGAAATTATAATAAGAAAGCCTATAAATGTTAGGTTTTAAGAAGAATTCAACAACTCTATCATTGAATATATGGTCTATAAAAGTTTAGATGTATATATGGATTTGTTTTCGAGGAATATTAAATTGGAAAAAATATATGAAAACAATGGTATATTACCAATTATGTTCTTTAGATGAGGATCTGATAAGAACTTTTCTAGAAAAAATTCCAAACTAAAAAGGGTAAAAATAGATATAAAGAATACAGAAATTCAAGAAATCTCTCAAAAATAATATATTAAATCCATTTCCTTTTAAAAAAAAATAAAAAATCATTATATGATTATTATAAGGGGATATCAAAAAAATTTATAGTAAGTATTCGAGGATGATGGTAATAAATATGATTGAAATAGTTTTGCAATAATGAACAACATCATATCCTCAATGGTAAATATTTTTCATATATATATTCATGGTACTATAAGACCATTGGGTATGGAAAAATGTTTTTATTCAACAATATATATTATAATGAATCAGTGATTAATTAGAGGAAGGTCTTGTTGGGAATTTAACACACTAAAAAAGAATCCTAAAAAATAATGTTTGAAAACTAAATAAAGATTTAAACCATTGGAAAACACTTGTGAAATATTTTATCGATCTAGAACTATTTTTAAATTTATTCTTATTATGCTAATAGATATGAAAAATCATATGGAAAATCTAAAAAGCAACATGTGATGGAAGAAAATGGTATTGAAGAGCCCTTAGTTATTAAATATATGGCCAAGGATACAAATGTTGAAAAAAATTGATATTGTATTATTGGTGTTCATAAAATATAAATATATATTTGAAACAATTGTAATATTTAATATATTACCAACAAAGAAAATGAATTTTTTAAATTTTGATTCTGTCATACTAAATGGTGTTTGATCTTCAATCATTGAAAAAAAATTAGAATCTAGAAGTCCATTATTTTTTAATGGGATGAAACTAAACATTCTATGATTTTCACATATTTATCATGGAAGTATTAATTTTTTAGATGAGATTTATATTTTTGTAAATATTCATTAATATGGGTAGGTTTTAATAATAAGAACATGATCTATTGGAAACTTTTCTATGAGATGCACTGAGATCATGTAATCTGAGCATGTTTGAAAATTTTAGTTATAGAAAAAGTGGATTGAAGTTATGTTAAAATGTAATATGGGAACTCTAAAAACTAGATAAATTATTTGTGATGAAACTTAAATGGAAAAGACATGAATTGGTCTTGTTCGATATGTCATAATTGGAAGATTACCAATCGATTTCAGAAGAATGATGAGAAATATTAAAATCATCCCTTGTAGTATATTCATTTTGGCATATATTGCCCTATGAGAAATTAATCAATAAATGTTTAAATTTATACTCTATATATATTTATAATTTAACTCATATAAAAAATATTATTGTTTTGAAACATAAATTCTAGGCTCTCAAAATGCCTATATTATTTGAGAGAATGTATGAAAAGTATTTTGTATAAACCATGACCATGATTTAAACTAATAATGTTGAGTAAAAAATTATCGATATGTTAAAATATTATCATGAAATTAATGACAGCCAGTATGAGTTTAATACACTATACACATTATAAAAAATGGCGTTTCGGAATGAAAAAAATAGAATTATGGTTCTAAAAACTGTAGCTAGGATGATTGAAAAAAATATTTATCAATTATTCATGTGGAAATGTATTATATTGTTAGATCATATTTAGAATAACTATTTCCATATGAAAAAAACTATTATGACTCTTTAAAATAAGTATTATAAATAGTTCTCATGATTGAAGTACTTAATGGAATTTGAAAGCACCACTATTATCAATGTCAATGATGTGAGTATTGGGAAGTATGAATAAATAGGATTTGATGACTTTGTCCCTGAATAACATCTTATTGTATAGGATATGTGTTATATATTGAATAAATGTGAAATATTTTAGATTCTATAGATTTAATTTTATTGGATAATTATGATTAAAAACACACAGTCAGCTATAGAATTTAGGGATGTTGAAAATAATTTCATTACTAATAAGAGACATAAAAATTAATCTAATAAAAATGATAATGGATTAGATATAAATAATAAATATTCAAATTAAAAAATTTCATATGCTAAAGTAAAATCTCATTCATCTCATCCAAGGATGAGAATGGTTGTGGAGGTCAACAATATCATCATAGATTGATGGTAACTTGTTTAAATCAGAAGAACATTGAGGGTAGACTCACAAAGCTCTTTGTATTACTATGTTATGATAATACAAGTTAAATAAGATTTAGATCATTGTGAATTGATTGATTCTAGGAATGACGAATTACCTCAGATTGAGAATAATGAGTCTTGGAAACTTTTACCCAAACTGATAGACAATAATTTTCTTATAACAATATGAGTGGTATGAAAAAATTAATCAAAAAATATGAACTGATAAGAAATGAAGAATATTTGGTCTGTAAAGGCCAATATCTGATTGATGGAATTCCTTTTGATGATAAATTTTCTTAAGTGTAAATAATTGAATACATCAAAACCATTCTTGATATTTTTGTACCACAATGATATATGATATTCTAGATTTATGTTTAGATAACATTAATTAATAAGTAGGTAAAAGGAAGATGATTATACTAAAAAACAATTCTTTATATTAAAATTATAACTATTTTATGTTAAAGATTGATTTTTATGGATTGAAACATTCCATGCGATCATGATAATCTAAATTGGATACATAATTGAATAATTTTATCATTTAAAATGTAAGAGTATCCAATAGCCTATATATAATAGAAAATAAACATTATTCTATCCTCATGATTTCATATATTTATTGTATAATTTTAAAATATAATTATGATGAAATGTCTAAAAGGATACATAATATATAAATATGTTATTTAAAATATCCATTGTAGGTAAATAAAAAATTCATGTTCTATAAATTTCTCAAAATAATAAGTACATTTTCACCTTTAATGTGAAGAATGACATAGAATCAATAATATTATTGACATTGACAATATAAAAACTACTTCTAAACCAATGTAAATGGGAATAAATATGGAATTATAAGGGCATGAAAAGTATTTTGATTCAAAATAATTTATGTATGATTTTAATAGTATTATACCTAAATACATAAAGGGAAAATCATTTTTATGTTGTTACACAATGTTCCATGAATCATTATACATAAAATGATTCTAAATATTTGGTTGGAAAAAATTATCTCTAATATATTAAAGGAATAAACGTTTTTTGGGTAAAATATGATAGAAAATAAGATATTTATTTGATTGGTTATGAAGATGAAAATTCGGTATCGTGTTTTGAAGAAGGAACATAAACATCTAATGGAGGTTTCTTCGCTTGAGAATTATGAGTGTGGTTGAATACAAAGAAGGAATGTTTAGTAACTCTAATCACTATATTGTATTTATATTCCAAAAAATATGTAACAAAGTTAATATGGATGAATAAAAACCTACAATATTATCTATTTAATATGAATATTCACGTTATCTTTTATTTTAACAATATATGTTCCATAAATTTCACTAACAAATGAATGAAGAATTATAAATCTTAGGAAATATATTTTCAATATAACATTATCAAAGAAAATGTTAAAATAAATTAACTAATTTTAGAACTTGTTATTTTAATGGAATAAGTACTCATATTTTCAATAAACTATTGTTGAAGGACATAATAATTTTTTTATTATGGGAGTACAATGTCACTCTCTTCAATCATAATGTATGTTCTATTTTATTCCCTCTCTCACATTGTCTAAGGTTATTGTTTTCAAAGGGGAATAGAATATGTAATCTAAATCTATCGAATATAAAATTATATTACCTTAAATGAAGTGAATGTACTTTGAATAGAATTTATAAAATTGGTAAGTTGTGATTTCAGTGTGTGAGAAATATTTATGAAATTTGTTGATGTGTGTATTGAAAGATGTTATATGCTGGTTGATGTTTATTTTGGAACATTTTTATAGAGTATAGGATTACGTTTACAAATAGTTTTTTAAATAATTCTTAAAGATAAAATGGTATTATTATTATGTAATTTTTTCATTTATTGAGTTAAATTACATTTGTTTTTATTATAAGCATTGTTATCCATCGCATGTGTTTCAAAGCATCATTTATTTGGATTCCATTATTTACAACCAAATATGATGGAGAAATTGTTGGGAAGAAAAATACTTCTGCTGTTTTTCTAAAAAGATTAATGTAATTAAGGATGAAATATTTATCAAAAAAAAATTCTATTACTATCCAACATAAATTACATAACACTGTTTTTTCTTCCATACAATGGTTAGTAGATAGATTCAAATGAATTGTGTTAAATATTAGGAGTCCAATATAATATAAGTGATCAATTATAGTGGAGAACCAAATTTTTATTCATTTATTCTCATTGTTATTTTTAATATAGATGATTCATACATCCAACTAATTCAATACATTCTGAATCATTAAAATAAAAATCATCAAACTACTTTGAGGAAATTAGTATTCTATATAAAGATGATTCAAGGAAGCATGAATAAGTGTAAAATATAGTTATTTGAAAAACGTATTTAGATAGATTCCATGGAGTGGACTTTTAGGAATTTATTGAAATGATACCACCATAAGAAAATTTTCAAATATTCTATAAAAAGAAATCATTATAAAATTGCATACATTTTTTATTAACTACACTAGACAAGAAATGATTAAAAGTTTACCAAATATAGAAAAGAGTTGATATTCTAATATAAAAACTTTTTCTTAGCCATAAAATCAATATGATTCATTGGAATATCAAGTGGAAGGGTATTTATAAAGAGATAAAAGATAATGTTATCTGATGTGATCTGATACTAGATAAAATTGAAATCATACAATATAAAAAATAATGATTCTTAATAGAAAGAGTATGACTAAGGAATATTTAACATATTATGATTTTGAAAGGATTACATGTTTTTTTGTAATGGCATTAAATGTGTCAAATGTGTCCTAGATATTCAATCCATAAATAATAACGAAGAAAATGACTATTATTGTGGAAAAAAATTTAGGATTATTGAATAATATTTTGGACATTGAGTTAAAAGAATATCTTTTGTAACATTATTGACTCAAATATTTTATGATGTTCAAAGGTAGTAAAATGTTCAATGATTTTTTTTGGACACTCGATGTTTTTGTGGGAATATTGAATTTGATTTTAACACTCCTCACTATGTTTTTTGGAAAAAAATTAACAATATAAATGGATGATGGTGCTTCAAGAACATGTTTTAGACATTATATCATCATGGAAAATTTGGTGCATAGCTAAGACGCCAACAGAAAATGAAGAGGTGTCTTATGAAGATGTATGAGATAGAAAGACATCGAACAAAGAACTGATATAAAAAGATTTCAAATAAATTTATCTCATCTGAATAGAGGGATGTGGCATCAGGAAATTTTTTTAGAAAGGTGATCAAAAAAACATTAATCAACATTGTAACATCCCAACCATTTTAAGCTAATTATTCCTTTATAATAATTGATTATTAAATAACTCAATAATAATTAAAACAACCAATGTGTTATAATAAAAATATCATTTTGTGAAATTATTTTATTTAATAACAATATGATTTAATTATAAATTAATATTTAAATTATCAAAATCATACTTTTGTAATATTTTACAAAGGATAATAGATTTATAGAAAAATATTATTCCAATTTTAATGGAAATATATTGATTTTTATATATTTAAATTCATTAAACATACATTATGATTAAATGAAATTAAAATAAAAGTAAAAAAATTTAAAAAAATATAATTTATTATGTTAGTTTTTTATAATATGGATTTTTTAATTTAATAGATTATGTATTATACTTCACATGTGATTATTAATTTTAAAAATTAAATTTTATTTTCATATGATTATTTAATGATTTAAAAATTAAATTTTTATAGTAAATATATAGTTGAATAAAATATTATTTTCAATTTAAAATATTCATGACCAATATTTAAATTCACAATAAAATAACCACGCGATATAAAAATTATAATATTTAGTATGAATAACATATGTGTCAATATTAATATAAATTGTTTTTATATATTTATGTTAAATTTCAATATTTATGTAAATTTATTTCATTAAAAAAATATTATTGTGAATAAATTAAAACATATTATGAATGAGCTATGGTAATATATTTTATAAGAAAATAAATTTTAAATTGACATAATATAGAAAATAGGCCAACCATGGGCTAGCCAAGGACCCCTTAACTAAAATGTGGGACCCAAATGGTCAACCATAAGGGAGAGGATGACTAGTAAATAGTCATGGTGGAAGGGGATTATGAGTGAATATATATATATATATGTATGTAAGTGGGAATAAATCATTCCTAGTTCATGCCCATAGTGCCTATTTGAGTTATCAGTGGTCCAGTGTGCGGAGGTATTGCATGTGTGGATTGTTGTGACTGTTTATCCTAATAATTATCCCCTAGGGACATATGAAAGAGTGATATCGATAGTATTTGATATATATAAATATTTTAAACACGTTAATTATCTTGATGTTGGAGCTCTTTAAGGGGAAAAATAGATATTCCTTAAACATTAATATTTATAATAAAATTGTTTGATCTATCAAATTTTATATTTATAATCTTATTATAGGTTGTATAGAAAATATAAAATAATATTAAAAACAACAACACATATTTCTTATAATTATTCCCCATAAAAAAATAAAACAATACAATGGAAATTATTAATGTAATATTGAATTATTCATATGAAACACTTTGTTCTCTAAAAGAACATATTTTTAGTATTTCAAATTATAATCTTATTCATTAAGCCTTGGCTTTCAAAAGGATAAATTCTAAATTAATAACATTTAATTATACCACAATTAGATTTTTCCTCAATTTTATATGGTAACCTATATCAATTTAATATCCTACACTCTGTTATCCTTCAATCCAAAATAATTTTATAAGATTATAAATATGAGCACTATTTTTCTAAGAATAATTTGGAAATATAAACTTAGAAAATTAAAAATATTGGTAAATATATAAATATATACATCAATAATAATCATATTTAATAATAGAAATCAACAATATCTATTGAAGACCTTCCGATTTCATAGTTTTTGTTCACTTCAAGTACTTAAGAAAGAACTCATGAATTATTTATAATATATATATATATATTATCCATCAAACATAACCATCATGAATATCACATGGGGGTTTCTAAGGATTTGGTTGATATATATAAATGCCCCTGATTATTAAAAAATAGAATTCAAAATAATATATAAATTAGATAATGATCAAATTTTAAACCATACATAGCTGGCCATGTTGGATATATTTATGTATATAAAAATATTATTCAGATAAAAAACGGCATGTGCTAGCCATAATATTTGAAAAATGAAGGCATTATTGTGTTTGTGTGTTCTAGAACATTTAGGAGGTTGAAAATATATATATTGTTGTGTGTAAGTGTATGTGATGATTACCTTTTCGGGTTTTCACTTTGAAAACAATCCCCCAATTTGTTATGTAAGAGAAAATATGATAGTGAATGAATTCAAAATATATGAGTGTACCCTAAATAATAATATCATATTAATTAATGTAAGGGAGACTTATTATAAAAATTATATTTTAGTAACGGATAAAAAAAATTTCAAAATTCATATTCAAATAGTAAAGTTAAAATCATTTTTGAAGAGAAATTATAATTTTAAATATTATATTCCATTTTTAATTTCAATTCAAATCTATAAAACAAATTTTTTTATTAAACATATAATATTGTTCAATTTATTTTTAAAAAACCATTTTTAGAGAATATTTTATTTTATAACTTCTGTATTATTTTTGTAAAACCCTGGTTGTGGGAGAAAATTAATTATTATATTTTTAAATTCACTTTCAAAAAGACATTATTAGACGAATTATATTTTCAAGATCAGTTTAAATTTTTTATTTTATGTATTAAATTTTGTTTAAAATTAGTTGATGTTTCCTATATAAGAAAGTATGACCATGAACTACATATGTCATTATCATTCCATTCAGGTTTATAAAAATTTATATTATTCATAATTTTATGGTGTTAAAAAGAATCAAATTTTATATGAATTTTAATTTACATAATTAAAAGATATGTTGTTAAATAGTTGAGTATTTATTTAATTTTTTAAAATATACTAATTATCAAAAAAATATTAAAGGATTTTTTAATTGGAATTATAATCCTAATGGAATACAATATATATTTTTGAAATTAAAATTTTGAACTTCGGTTCAAAGGTGATGAAGATGAATATATAGTGAACCCATGCCCCTGATGGGTTTTTCCTTTATGTTATAGTTTGTGTGTTCTTATGGATTTATTAATGGTTTCCATGTATCCTAATATTCTATAATAAATTTATTATTTTAAATGGAAGTATTTAATGATTTCTGAATGATATGTGTTATCAATATAACATTCACTTTTAATATTTTTAATCAATATTTCTGATGTTATATTTTGAAATCCCAAAAGTTATATTTTGGACATGTTTGGATTGTATAAAATTATTAATATTTCATGAAATATTTAAAAAAATGTTTTTATTATTTATAATTGGATTTAGAACATCATTTCCAAATCCCTTATTCTTCACTTTTATACTCACCAAAAATATTATAATTGTTTTTATATTATCGGTTGAAGATCGAATTGTGTATTGTTTCATTTGAGAAGATAGCTCCTGTTATGACAGTTAGTTATTTGTAACAAAATATAAAACAATAAAATATTTTAAGCTATTTAATAATACTTTAAACACTAGGCAAAAAATTATCCATGGGTCTCTAAATTATAGTATAATTTTATATTATATATAAAAAATGTATAAATCATGTTTCTTCACCATATATAGAAGTGAAATTCTAAAGATGTCACATTTATTATCGGAGTAGTGATTTAGACAGTTTTTTTTAATATGATTTCTTAAAATAAGGATAATATAATAGTTAGATATTTTCATATAATGATTTAGAAAATTAACATCTAGAAGTATCTCAATAAAAAATAATTTTTATGTCTATAATATTCATAAATTTTGAGATGTATGAATTATAATTCTCATAATTATGATACGATTATTGTGAGGGTGTTATTATATTATGGGGTGGGGAGAATGTAACATCATATAAATTTTATGAATAGTTTTCCTTTTTAATTAAAATTTATTTAACTATTTGACTTATATTGAAAATTGATTTAATTTTTTTTTATAAAATGAAAGTTTTATGATATTATTTTATTTCATAAAATTAATTTTTGGTTATAGATAAATATTATTTATGATAAAAATATTAATTAATTAAATTTATTCAAAGGATTATATTTCCATTCCAAAATTTAAAATCAATTTTACAAAAAATGAACTTATTTCAATATATTTATATTATATAAATATATGATATAATTTAATAATGTTCAAATACAATTTAAAATCCTATTTTTTGAAAGTTAGTATTTAATATATTAAATTTTCATAATAAGCATTTTTATCTCTATTTAATGATTGATAATTATTTTATATTAAAATATATGTGATAAATAAATATTTAAAAGAACATTTATTTCTGAAATAAAAAATTTGGGTTTTCAATATGTTATTTTTATAATATAGTTATTTTTTAACATCATATTATTAATTATAATTTAAAATATTTATTACCAATAGTTCAACTTATAGTAATATATTACCTTGATATAAAAAATAAAATAAAAAATATGACGTATCTATTTATTAATGTTAATATAATTACTATTTATATATTTATTCCATACATCAATATATAAGTAACTTCATTTTAAGAGAATAAAGATATTTGAAGGATTAATGTAAAAAAATTTCTAAAAGTGGTATAATTGTATCTTATAAGAGAAATAATATTAAATTATCTCGGTTTATAAATTATTCCAGCCATGTGCCATACCAGGACCCTTCCACCATAAATGTGGGAATGATAAAGTCATCCATATGGGAGAGTTCAACCTAGCATGCCGCATGGAATCATGGGTGTAAAAGAACCTTCTCGTTATTGGATTAGTGGGAATAGAACATTTATAGTATGTGAAGATATCATTGACATGGGTTTTTATTTATTCAAAACATCTCGGAGACACCCACGATCCATGTGGTGAGTGTGTATATGAGTGTCATTCCCCTAATTCCTTGGTATATAATCTAATAAAGTGTAGTTTATATTTATGGAAGTTCTCATACATTGAATTCTTTATTGTGGGATGGAATTATTCATGAACTATAACTATTATTTATAAATCCATTTTATAACATTTGTGTTCTATCTAAAAAATTAGTTCCCTCTCCTCTTCTAATAGGTTATCATCATTATTATTCCAATTTTTAAAACCCAAAACACAATTGTTTCTCATTAATCATCCTAAAAACACTAAAGGAATCAATTCTCATAATCGGTTCAATATTTAATTTTGCATATGGAACTCTTTGATGTTCCTTTGATGATACGTTAATTATTTTAAACCATTATCATCTTCCTTCACCATTTATTTTTAGAAGGTTACAGTCTAAATTAATAACTATTAAATGGTGTGTCTCATTAATATTTATTCAGTTTCAAGTGGTAACCCATGTTAAAATCATACCCCCACTGTGTTTTCCTTCAGGCCACTATACTTGTGGAATGGTCAAAAATATCTATAGTGATGTTTAATGATGAATCATGAAGATGATTGATGAAAATAATTAAAAATAGTTTTAAAAAAATTAATGTAAAAATAAATACTAATATAATTTAATGTAATATATCATCAACAATTTTTGGAGAATTTCCATGTTCATTATTTTTATACTATTCAGGTGAACAAGAAAACAATGATGAGATACACATATATATATATATATACATATACATATATATTATGTATCAAATAGATCCTTTATGAAAATAAAATGGGGGTTTTCCTGTGATTCAGTTGATATATGGAAACATACATTAATATTTACAAACCTAAATGATAATCATACAAAATTTATATGGGCATCAAATTTGGATTTTGATATGTCTATCCAAGTTGGATATATATATATATATATCTTATGCAGATAAAAAACAACATATGAGAGTCATAATTTTTGAATTATGAAGGTCTGTCTATATATATATACTTGACCCATCCATTGGTCGACTATATGTATATATGATGCTCACTATATTAGGGTTTTCATTTGGAAAACACTTTTAAACATATATGATACAAGAGAAAATAAGAGTGGTAATGCATCTACAAATAGATGAATACCTTGATAAAGAAGACCATATTAATTAAGGTAAGGTTGATTTATTTTCAATATTCTATTTTAGTAGGGGAAAATTTTATATTCAAAACTCATATTAAAATTTTCATTTTCAAAACCAAATTATAAATGGAAATTATATTTTTATTCCTTTAACTCCTTGAAAATTTTCAAATCGGTTCAATAAAATGGATCCCCTTTTTTAAATATACTTATTTAATGTAAATTATTTTAAAAAACAATAATAAAAATGAATATTAGAATTTATAACCCCATTTATATTTTTATGAATCCATATTTTTATATAAAAATGAATTATTCTATTTTGAAATCCTCCCACAAAAAGGGTTGTTTTCATGATATTTTTTAAATTTGTTTTAATGTTTCATTTAATGAGTAAAATTTTATTTAATATTTATTGATGTTTCACAAATAAGTATGTATGGCCATGAATTATTAATTTCACTAACAATCAATTCATGTATTGAAAATATATCAATTTTAAAGAATTATAATGTATTGGAATGTTTCAATGATGATGGATGTGTAGATTTTCATCATTAAATGATATTAATTTTAACCATTATATATATTATCTTTTGGAAATTAAATTACATATATTTAATGGTTTTTAATTTTTTAATGGAATTATAATGTGAATGATGAAAAATGTATAATTATTTATTAAAAAATTCAAAATATGGGTATCAAAAGTGACTTTGAGGAATATGGAATGAACCCATGACCTTAATGGGACATTTTTTTAAAGGTGATACTTCCACTGACCCCATCAATTTATTATTGTTTTAAATGTATTATTATATTCCATTAGAATGTTATTATTGTTCAAGGAATGTTTTATATTTTTCAGAAATAATATGGGTTTTCAAATCCATAAGTATTATTTATGTTTTTTACCATATTTATTTCGATATATTTTGAAAACCCAAAATCTATATTTTTGAAAATAATATATTATTTAATATTTTTTTATATTTGAAAAAATGTAGTCAAATTGTTTTTATTTTACATATTTATGTATTTAAACTATTATTTTAAAATGCCTTATTAGGAAATTATATTCCCACCCATGATTTAAAAATGTTTTTCAATGGATCATTAGTTGTTCTAATGTTCATTGGTTTTGTAACATGATCTAGTTAAAGTGATCTAAGGTAATTATTTATAAATATTTTTAAATATCTAATATATTTTATTATTTTTTCTAAACCTCCATAATATAGACTGAAAAGATATATTTTAATATATTGGTATGTATATTTTTTAGTTTCAAATTAAAAAAATATTGGTTTTTTATAAACTAATCAAAAAAATATATGAATTTATATATCATAAGGAATATTAGATAGAGTGCCTCAGAAATATGGTAAAATAAAGAGATGTGACCAAATATATAGTATTATTGTAATTTATATAATTAATATCTGGTTCATTATGGTACAAAATCTGAATAAGGAAAATAAAATTCAAGAAATAATGTTTTATGAATTGAAGTTTCACAATTAAAGTGTATTGATGACAATTAGTGTAGTTATTAATTATTATTCCCGATCAATATTATGTAATATTATTTATTTGATTACTACATGAACTATCTAATGATTGTAGATATTTAAAAGTTAATGAAGCAATATTATTTTAGTAAATCACCAAGAGGATTGTTTTCTTGTGGTTGTGTGGAGTTTAATTACTCTTAAATCATGGCCATTAATAACTGCATTAATTTTTTTGTGAACCTTGTCAATAAATTTTATCCTTCGTGTTTGTGTTTTATTGTTGTTTTTTAGCAGATCCAATTTCTCACTCACTATAGGTGAATATTTTTTATTGAGAATACATAAAAATAATATTACAATGTATCACCCTTCCCCATCTCAGTGATCACACAGATACTGACTAGGAAAATCATTATAAACCAATATATCATCAATATGGATGAATACATGTTTCGTTATAAATTTCTATAGGATTTTCATTTATTGTACTTTCTGAGATAAATATGATTATAAACTATACTGGTCATAGATTTAACTAATAATCATTTCTCTTAGTTATAGTGTATAGATATCATCTTGAATACCTTCGATGGGATGTTATATATCTGTAACATCACAGCAGTCATGATACACCTGACATAATAAAATAATCTATGTGAAAATTATGCATGGTATGATGATACACATCAATAATTGTCGCATGAAAAAAAATATATATTTTCATATATAGAAAAATATTTTTTTGTACCATTACACTACATATACAATATGCTGGATATAAAACTGAACTGTAATATTTATAGTATTAAAAGACTAGTGGAGAACTATTTCAATTATTGTGGAATATTTATATGTATATTTATACATAGTTATAAAGGTCACCAAGATATGTTGGTGATGAGTTTCAATTGTTTATATGATTATCATCATTGTTAAATAAATAAAAAGTAATACCTCGTATATCGTCAATCAAATTGATATGATAAAATAATGAAGAGAAATCAATTATACCATGGTGACTATTATTAATATATCTATTGAATATCATGAAGTATTCATGAAACTTAATAGTTTTGTAAATTACCAAAATACTATAACCTCTAATAGAATTAAACAGATTGTTGATCTTAAATTATAATGTGAGATTCAACATTATTAAAAAGTTCACTAGAACCTTCATTGATAAATATTAATGATGAAATTGGGGATAAAATATCTTCAACTATGTCATAAAATATTCAACCAGAACCCTATAAGGGAGATCACATTCATTTATATAGATTTCCATCAATTAATTATGGGAATGAACAATCATCTGTTATCTCTTGAAAACCACTACAAATTATGCTAACACTAGGAAAATTAGATGATTAAAGATCTTGAACACTTAAATGATTAATATATGATTTTTATCCATAAAGGAGTCAATCTAATTGATTCATACCCAATTACACTATGTTGGATGATTTTCATGAAGGCATGCATGTGAAATCTCATATCACATTCACGTCATTCATTGTAATGATGTCTATTCATAAGCTACGATATGGTAATGTGTATAATAATATCACCAACTATGGTTAACATATATCATTATATAAAATAATCCTTATATTAATCAATTTCCAAAAAAATATCACTTATATTCAAATCCCCCAAGGAAATAATGGAAAATAATAATAACTCTTTATGAATACATCCAAAATCCTGGATATAGTTTATCAAAAATATCTTCATATTAAAGTAAAAAAATATACAATAAATATTTATTACTTAAATGGATTACCTTATGGACATACTAGCCATTGTAGCACTGAAAATAAAAATTAAATATTGATTTCCTTGATATTTGTAATAAGTGGATTTTTTAGAATCATAATTGAAACTCCATCAATGTAGGGGTCTACTGTGATCCCGATAAAATATTACCATATTTATATATTAACATATAAATCACATAAATTATTATATAAATCGTATTATTTACCCTATTTCCTTTGTATATGACATTGGGTTTCCACTAAACATGAAATATATAAATAAGGTATTATTAATGCCATTCATTAATGCTTCACAAGAATAGACATACTATACTGATGAATATAAAATATGTTATTCATATAGAATTTGAAAAATGTTCATGTCCCTCAACTAGATATTCAAGAGCATCATATGTCTGTCAACTATGCATGAACACAAATTTTAAAGACACTAGTTAAAATAATGGATAGTTGTATTATCTCATCTCATGTGTAGACAAAACCTATCTTTGCAGAGCTCAATAGAACACCATGATCTTAAAATACTCAACCACCCCATTATTACATATTCATCTTGTCAGGTGAAAGAAATTTATTAATTTATGATAGCTATAATGTATCATTTCTCAATATCCTTGGGTAAAAATGATTAATAAAATGAAATAACCCAAATGAATATTCCTGATTGTATGGAATTCGATATGATATACTTTTTTGGTACAATCAAAATTTAAAGGATTCTTATATTACACATTGATTATATTAAAAATGATAATACAATCATATCATCATAATACAAAATTATTTATAGATTTCATCTATTAGGGTAATCTAAAATTCTAAAAGTAAGGGGGTATTACAATTCCACAATTTATGTAATATAAATTAGATCATGTATACATGAATGAAGATCAATGATTTATTTTAAAAAAATTACGAAATATTTTACAACCATTACATATAATATATCATGAATAGTCTGATAATATATTCAACATGTCTCTCATGATTCATCCATGGTAATTAATTTTCCTATATATGCCATATATTCTCCATTATTCAAAATTCAATAGATCATTACATTTCAATTCAACGTGATATATCAAATTAGATGGAATTTTTAAAGGACCCCTTTACCATTCAGAAATTCCAAGGTCCTTTTTGAAGATCAATAAATTAGTTATTTTAATAGGTAAAATTAATAGATCCCTCAATGTTAATAATTTTTAAAATACCCCTAAATTCATGTATATTCCCTTTTACTTATTTATTTATTAATATAATGGTATTGGGTTGTGGTTTATGAGGTTCAAGGGAGATTTGGAATGTTTTTATGTATTTTATTATGGTTCATAATTTCAACATGGTTATTAGATTACAAGAAACACCTCTCAGACAATCATCAAACTGAAAATAGTGGGGCTTAGGTGGGTGAATGGTTAGGTGTGTGGGTTGGTGAAATCATGTGACTTCCTATGAGAAACCATGAATGGATAGATATACATTAATAACAATGTTGGTGTATAGTTAGTCTATCCGTGAGATCTAACCATGAAAATTGTTTTTAGATACAGTCTCTCAAGTATGGTCAGGCCACAATTTTCTTAAATGAATACCCAAACTATATAAGGTGAATTGTTAGATCCATATACAGATGATATCAATAATTTTACCTCTATCATCGCCTGTTTTCCCATTAATATGTAATATCTCTATTTCATCTTCCTCCCTAGTCTATAGAGACATTTACTTTCAATCTAAGAGAAATAAAGAATAATATATAAGTTCACTACAAGTTGTATTTGATGATAAATTATAGATCTTTATGATTTTACTTATTATATTCCTTATACATCCCCCACTTAGAGTCATGGGTCTAATCTGTAGTGGATATATTCATTACATTTGATGTAAAACAAGAGTTTATATTCTTGTATTGTCTTATAAGAAACATATCTAATTTAGTTTTTTCGTGTCTCGTGAATGGTTATTGTACTTTGGTTTCGGGGTTTCATTTCTCCAAGGTTGGTGATATATATTCCTTCTCTCTTGATGAATATTGATTGGAAAATGAAGGATTCCTTTCAAATTGAGTTAATTTCTTGATATTGATTTTATAAATTGATGTGTTAATGTTGATGGAACACCTATATAGGGAAAATTTTTAAAAATTGTGGAAATTGGATGGTTTTGAGTAAAACCATGGGATGTTGAATTTTAAATGGTGATGTTAATGTTTTGGATTATTTTTGAATAATGGAATCTTCTGTTAATTTTTTTCAAAAAAATTAATATAGAATATAAATTTATGGGAATGGTTGTTTTGGAATTCTATTTAGCATACATATTTTGTTTGATTATATTTTAATTTGTGTGGACCAATGGAATGTGTATGTCCTATGGGGGACTTGGTAATGGATACCATGTGATTAAAATGTATATTTAAGAGGGTTCACTCATCAATACGGAACTATCACCTATATGTGATTGTGTGTATTTTTGTATGTGTGGAAATGGAACAGTTATTCCAAAGGCGAATGTGAAATCGTATAAATAGTATTTTGGTTGCATTCCATGGAAAAATTATTTTGTTTGAAACAAAATTTTTTATTTCATATAAACTAATTTAAATTGTTTAAAATTATTTTATATAAATTTTATAACATGTTATATAATAGTGGTGTGAGGTGGGAATTAATTGGGTAAAGCCTAATCATATTTATATTCTCACACATCTTATGAAAAATGTGTATTTTTAGAAGTTATATAATGATACACATGAAAAAAATAAGATCCATGTTCATTAGGGATTCATTGTGATACTATAGGAATAGTTTGTTGAGATGGATATTGAACCATGTGGGGAGTTTTTGTGAGTATGTATCTATTTCCATTAGGTATTGGGGTCTTTAGTGTCTTTTAGTTTTTTTTATTCGTTTCCTTGTATACTATGATGTTGTAGTTTATTATTTTTAGTTTAATTTTACAATATTCTTCATACAGTGGTTTGTTTATTATGTGTATCATGGTTTAGTTATTCTATTTTCAATAGTTAAATCATCCAAAAAATTTAATGAATCCCTAAGATTTTATTTCCATAAATTAGAGTCATGGGGACTTCACCTAAGAATAAGTAACACACTATCCTCTTCCCATAACAATGGGTGATAGGATATATATTACAAATGGTAACCTTTTTTAGGTCATTAAGACGAAAATCAATATGGTTTAGACATTGATTTAGTTTGGAGGAAAATAGTAGGATCACCAAAATTTGAAATGTAGTGCATAATAATTAATATATAACTTATTTATGTCGAACTAGATATTTCAAGGAATATGGGTACATAAGTTATTTAAGACACTCTGATGAGTTGTTAACTATTTATCATTTAATTATTTGATGAATATATCATGAAATTCATTTTTAGTAATGAATTTCTATTAATATTGAGATGGTTATTTTGATTAAGAATATATGATTTAGTAAACATGTGTTAGATTTAATAAATGTTATATTGGTTTTATTGTTAAAAAATATGATGGAATTTCTAAAAATGGATTCAAATGGAAAATTGATGGATATTTGGAATGAATTTTTGTGATATATGATTTTTTGGTAAATTTTAAATTTCTATGCCTTCATTTTATAGAGAGTGAGACTAAATGAATTTGGTTTTTTATAGAGAATGAATGTTAGTTGGTTTTATGGAAAACCTACCAGAAGATTCTATAGTTAATGTGGTTCCACCGGAGCCAAATATTAACCAATAGTTGATTAAGGATATTATCTAGGCTTTTCTGGTAATGGACAGAGGGAATAAGTTGGATGACCCAAGGAATGTTGATAATTATATTTACATCCTAAAACAGAATCCATACATATTTCTTAGTGATTTATAACTAGAATGAATTTAATTCTAGTTGAATAGCGTCAATCAAATCATTAATCTTAATGGTACACCAACAAAGCTAAAGGTGAAATTGAAAACATCCGTATTGTAGTATCAAAAACACTATTGGTGGGTTTCATCATTTTAGGATAAATTGGAACATACAATTTAAGAGTATGTTATTTAGGAATTTTCCAAAAAATTATATTATCCTCATGTGTCCCTAATTACTAGAATTATATATTTCTTTCGTTTGATGTAGGAACATCTCTCATCACTAGAGTATGCAGGTAAATTTATGAAATTAGTCCATATTACATCAGATGTTACTGAATGTGCATCATTTTAGGCACTCCTTATTGAATCTGGGTGGATGTTAGAGATATTATAATAGAATTTCCTTCTCTTTATATCATATCATAAAAATATGTTAAATTATTAAATGGTTGTATATAAAAAAATATTGTATAATAAGGTATGAGGAAGAATTTGATAACAAAAGGAAATTGTGGGAACTCTAATGTTTAGAATAAGATATATAGGGATACCTATTTTCAAGGTACTGTGGTGGCTCATAATATTACAGTAGTAATGGTGAATCTTTCTTTTAAATTATTCTGTAAATTAGGATGCTATGACTATGGTTCTTTTGAGAATACAATTTGAGATTTTACAGCACCTCCAAGAGAATTTCATAATTTCATCCCAATGACACATCTTATGTTTTATTGTCGTAGTACTCTGTTTAGGTTTTCTAGAAATATCATAGACCTCAAAAGCATTATACTATTTGATAGGGCATGGGAGGCTAAAAATTTATCATTAGCATAACCGAGACAAACATGGTGATTCTAGGAATACCATGAATCTTCTACAAGTGAAGTCTCATCATGGTAATAATGACCAATTTTTAGTTAGTATGAAATTATATAGATATAGTAAAATTGTAATAGATAATCATTATGGACATTCAATGGTCAACGGTATGATTATTCTGAATTCTTGAATTTTGAATGACTTCTTTGTTATGGATTAATCTCATTTGTTTATTGCTTCTTGAGTTTTCAATCATCTAGATTTTTATATTGAGATAATTCCTTATATATTTAATCATAAAAATACTACTGGAAAAAGAAAATTTCTATCTTTTATGTGTTTATCATGTTCGATAAATGTCAATAGAAATGAGTTGATTTTATATTTCTATATTCTCAAGATGGATATATATGATGTAATTGTCATGAAAAAAGCTGGGTTGCCTCTAAATAAAACACTCAACCAAGCCTGTAGCATAGCTGGAAGTAAAATCTCAATCTCTACGAGCATAGAACAAGTGCCTGGGTATCACAAGTAAATTGAGGCTACAATTTACCCTATTTAATAAAAATATAATAACAAATATTCTATATAATCTATAACTGAAAATTACATGACAAATCATGTCGTTGACAACTTTCCGATTTTTTTTACAACTTGAACCCAAAATACAAATGTAACAAAATTAATAGAAAAATAGACATCTTACAAAAACCTTCATACAATATAAGGAGACACATCCTCAAGCCACCATCACCCACCATCAAGCGAAGTCCACAAACCACCATAACCACAATCACAAAGCACACTATAATTATATGGAATACACAAGTAACATAGTCTACATACATCCAAAGGTGTATTCATCATGTGATAACTAATCCAATAATATTACTCCCAAAATATGATATTCAATTCCCTAACAATCATATAATAATATAACATGCTAGTTAATGTGGGTACTTTGGAAATCATTACAATGGAAAGATTATTTATAGTTATATTTTTTTAAAATGAAACTATTTCTATGAAAACCATTTTCTAAACCATTTATTATATGTAAGCAGTGAGTTTATAAAGGCACATACACATGCACACAATAGGTCAATAGTATGTAGACAGATGGCAGCCCATCTTATATAATATAGATCCATGGGTAAATCCCCTAGAGTTAATCTAGAGCTAGTGGGACCATAGAGCCTTCTACCTTGGTGAAATGTGGAGTAGTAACCACACCCGTAAACATCTTCATTCATGATCCACTAGAGAGGAGAAACATCCAATGTTCTAGTGGAAATCATCAATCATTATGGATTTCTTTGAGTTGAAAATATCAATATAGCTAATTGAAACATGGACAAGACACTTCTGTATCACTAGAACAGTAGTTATAGTCATCGAACTAAGATACCTAAAATTCCCATGTTCTCTAGTTAAATTCCACATGTCACACATATCACCACTTCCATGACACAATGGAAAAAATTTCATGGAATTTTAAAATTTTACATAATACAAAAAAATTTCCATTTTACTAACACCAAAACATCCTTTTCAGATACATTTTCCATAAATCATATAATTCATAAACAATTTTTTAATAATCATGGGAAACAAACCCAAAAAATCTGACCAATTCAAAGGGCCAGGCCCCTTCACTAACTCACACAGATCATATGACCATTTTTTATACAAGATCATCATACTTCAAACAATTGAGGATTCAAACCCAAAATGAATAACAAATATAATATACCCAAAATGATCCATTTTATATTGAAAATCCCTATTTAAATATACAATCACCTCAATTTCCTTTGAAAATAACTTCCTCGCCTTCCAAACATCCCCTAAAACCCTTTTTAGAGACATTACATTATAACAGACACTATACATAGACATTAAAATTTTAAAATCCATCCCGAGAAAAAAAACATGTCAAAAATTTACCTTATAACATCCCCAATTAAACGATTGAACAAATATATAAACTAAAAATAACATATTAAATTTATTACGTAATATTCTGGAATGCAACCACCAACCTCTCATGAATAACCTTCAAGAAAATGCTGTGAAATATCATCTGCACCTCAACCGCAACAAAATAAAGAACGAAGAAATCCTAATCAAGAAGATAAAATGGAAAACCCATGATTAAAACCATAAATCAAAACCCTAATCATGGAAGGGGTAAACCCTCCATGTAAAAGTGGTAAAATCCAATAATAAATAAGGAAAGAAGAGAAATGAAACATACATGAGGGTTCCAAGAAGAATTCTGTTCAAAACCACCAAGAAAAGGGAGATCCATGGGATCCATGGGATGGATAGGGAAACCTATGGTGGATGAGGCCTAGGTAGGAGGAAAAAGATGGGATTCTGGTTTAAAATGGGAGGAGAGAGAGAAAAACACCCCAAAATTTTAATGACCTGCTCGGCTGCACGGTGAGTCTGTATAGATTGAAAAACTATGAGGATACTGTCTAACTGGCTCTTCTGATAGAGACACCTAATACGAAGGTAATCCAAACAATCTGAAAAATTGTGTTAAAGCCTTGTAGTTCCTCCTGGACCTGACCTAGACCTACCACATAGTTTCTTTGACTGAGGTGTGCAATTCTCCTAAATGTGTGTTGTAATCTTTCTAGCCTAAATTTCATAATTTTTCCCCAAATTAAAAATGAAAACCAATGTTCGATTGTAGATCAAGGTAAATGAATGGAATGAAACAAATGTTTATACCATTACCACCTAGTTATAAATAATAAAATGTTGTGGACCCGACCTAAACTGAAATAATAGAAAACATAAAAACATATGTGTAGATATTCTCCCCACCATTATTCTTTCAGACCCCGAAAATCCACTCCATGGATGGACCAAGAACAATACTGATACTCCTCGACATCTCATGTTGATTTCCAATGAACATCAAATTAAAGGAGTACCAAAATGCCACCATCGAAAGGGAGACTTATAAATTGAAAGACTTCTCACTATGTGTCACCCACCCAAAAATGTGAAATTGAATCCATCTGATCGATTAATGGAAAATAATCTTTCCAAAATTCACCATCACACATCTCATCCCAAACAACCTCATAAATAACTATAAGAAATGCATAACACCTATATAAAATAGATAAACAAGATCGAATCACAACTATATTGCACTCCCACAACTTCAATTCAATAGACGTATTGGGGATGATACAACCCCAATGTATTTAATAGAAAGAATATTTGTGTTATATTACTCTAAATGAGTCCACCTACCTCTAATTCAACAAAAGGAACAAAAACAAATTACTGACACAGGGAGGCCTGAACAGACTCTGCATCATTATAAACAACTTAACACCCGAGATGGGACGAGGAAACCAACTAGGGGATGCTTGAAAAAAATCCCCACCATAACAAATTGGAAAACATCGATTTACTTCCGGGAAATTCACAAAATTTCTACGGTGGGTCTCACTAGTATAAAAACTAACCAGCTAGTATACCAAAATAGCATGCACCAATAATGGAACCCTAACATTGGATAGCATGGGAACTTCACTCATAACCTACCCTCCAGTCGCTAGATACCATATTAACAAAACATTGAACAAACCAGAATACGTTATGTGGTTCTCCACTACCATATGCATTACTATCCTCAAATATTTACAACCACAACTAAGATAAAAATAGACAAAAAATACTAATTATACATGAAAACCCAAATGTAGATTTACTCTCACAAGGGTATAATCCCTAAGGATATTGAAAATAAACTAACCATGACTACTTGTAACCAAGGATAATCTCTTCCAATCAATATATTACATCATGGTGAAAAATGCCACATGTATCACTCCACCAAATGGGACCATACTGGATGAAACAACTATACATGAGTCTTAACTATTTCTACGTCCTGTATAGAGGAACAGTAGACCAAATCCTTCATACCCTTTGGGGTCATTGAATACATTCCATCTTCACATAGAAACCTATGGAATGATCATTATTGACTGAATCATCTTCTACCTCACAGTCCTACACTAAAAACCCTCGATAAAAAATATATTTCATTAGTGACATAAGAAACCATACAACAACCAACACAAAACCAACAGTCACTACACCCCCTACATCCACCCCCCCGCCCCCACACGACACTCTCATTGTGGAAATAGTTTTGATGATACACACCCCCTACCCTTATTAGTTTGAAAGAGAGATATTTGTGGGGTGTCATAGAAAACATCTTCCCCTAACATGGAGAAATATGAAATATTCAGAATGAAAAATCCCTTATATAAAAATAGATGTTATCATGGGATCTCTATGCCTTTATATTTGCAGTCAAGTGAAAAAAGACACTGAAAAACACATTGTCCAAGACCATTGTGACCTGTGACAACATTAAAAGTACAGGGGCCTTAAACTCAATTCCAAACAGCACGTGATCCCTGCAAACGTCCATAACAACTTCATATAACATGGTCTACAAAACTATAGGCCAAACACGAATCCATGATTAGAAAAAACCAATGAATGGTCCAAACACCATTTTAATATAGTTATCAATACAAATAACCAATACCACATTCTTTTTTCCCCAATGGATCTCCCTTCATCACTTATATGAAAGATTTTTTGAGACAATAGTGTCGAACTGCATACTTGACAACTCAAAAAACTCAATTAAATGGAGGCCTCCTTCAACTCCTCTCACATATTCTATCCCATAGAGAGATGAATCACTTAATTGAGACAAAAATGAATAATACTCATCATACAAATGTATTATGATAGAGTTCTTACAATGATCTAATAGAGAGACATACAATGGATAATCACATGTGGTCGTACTTCAATCATTTTTTTCTTTTTTATGGGGGCGTACTCTAGCACAAATGTAAAACCAAGGACCCAATAAAATTCTTTTTTTGGTGAAAAAGTTCTATAAAACAGAACCAATCATGCATGGAAAATCCCATAAAAGGCCTATCGAAATACTTCTCAAAAAATACCACTAACCCACAGCCCATATCAACTTGTTGATGAAACATATTCATATAATATCGTTCAAATGATATGGGTTTTTGAACTTAAAACACCTTGCAACAACATCTGAAAATAAAAATAGTTTACAACACACCATCACTGGTTACTAAAACACCTCTTATTCTCTAGGAAAACACATATAGAAATACAAAAATGACTTATGGGTTAACATTTTCAAAGAGTTCCTCTTAGGATTCACAAATTCATACTCACATTCCACACTAGGCACCAATATATTTTCCAAACATACCCCATACAGGTGGTCACCAATGAAAAAAAATTTACAAAAAAAACCTTTCATCTTTAAAAACACTTCAAGATTCACAAAAAGGCCCATTTCATTATTAAATTTATAACTAGAACTCTTTTGTTCTCATTTAAATAAAATAACCTAGATCAGTTTAAAAATAAATTTCCTTAGAATGAGTCTAATTTTTACACAATTTTTTTTTATTAAAGTCCATATTTTCAAACCTCCATAAAAAAATTATAAAAACATATTTTCATACCCTTTTAAAATAACACCATTTCATACATCAAATCCAGAATTCTCAAATTTTTTAAATGATTTTTTTCTATTAATATTAAAAACCATAGAATAAAATATAATTCAAGAGTAAATTAGTTCCATTATGTGACTTGGATAGACAGTTGGGATCTATATGATAATCACTCCACCATCACATAGTGTGTTTTAGGATTATGTCCCCAGCTTGACTTATCTAATCAGGACCTATAAGATCAATGAGAATATTGAACCAACTCCCATTTAATTTCACAAATAATTAGTAAAAACAAGGACAATGTGAATCAGATGAAACAAGACTTCCCTTGGTAACTTGATCTCAATCACAAGGAGTGTTTTCCAATCACCCTATATATAATAAAAATGGAAATTATCAAAAACCATAGGTCATGTGTACCCTGAATCTTCCCCATGGAACAAGAACCCATACATGCTACATTCTCTGACCCCATTTTGTCATGAACTAAGCGAAGTCGCCACCATATCTGGTGCTCTACCTGATTGAACTCATGGCCCGAAGTGCATTCTCAATCCCCAAGGACTGGGACATGTTAGTGGGTATCATAAGTAATATGTGGGAATGATTTACCATATTTAATCATTATAGAATATGTTACACATTTTAAATAAGAAAAAACCAAAAATTATAAAACCAAAGAATCCCTTAACAACATTTTGAATTTTAAATTTACAACATTAAAAAAAATATCCAAAAGAAATTACATAAATGGAAACTAAAACTCCTACACGAACCTCCATAAAGAATGGGGATCCAAATCCTCATTCCACTATCACAAAAAAGAATGATTAGGCCACTAACGACCTGGACCAAAATCACTAAGCAGGATGGAACCAAAAAAATAACTTCTAATCCAAAACATTCAAATGATATTCTAACATTTTCATTAAACTGGAGGCTCTTTAATAAATTACTATGGAAACAATCTAATAGGTAAACATTTAAAAAATGAACAATTTCATGGAAAATATTTTTCTAACCCTTTACATAATGGGGAAATGGATTTATTAATGACACACACATATGCACATGAGAGGACCACCGTATACCGACGAACGGAACCACAACATATAAATTAGTACACTAGGGGTATATCCCTTATTATTTATCAAGATCTAGTGGGACCAAAAAACCAAATGCTTTAGTAAAAGGTTGTATAAGGAACACAACTGCTAATTTCATCATGCATGAGCCACTAGGGAGGAAAAACATCCAATATTTTGGTGGCCATAATCTACAATCACAATTTTATCAATGTTGAAAACAATATATCATCTAATTGAAATGGAGACCAGCCACTTTTGTATCACTAGATCACTAGTTCTAGTCTTCCCAAATCGATACTTGAGGTTCCCTTGTGCTCGAGTTAATGTTCACACATCACACATATCACCACATCCACAAACTAATTCCAATCATTTCATGTAAATTTAATTTCACCCATAAAAAAGTCATTTTCCTTTTTAATCACAAATAACACACCTTTATAGACACATTTTCCATCACTCAACCAATTCATAACCACTTACAAAAAAATCATCAGAATCAAACATAAACAAATAACATTTTCAATGTGTCTATCCTTTTAACTATCCCACACATATCTTAAGACCATTTTTTTTAAAAAAATATTTATCTTTCAAAAAATTCATGATTCACACACGAAATGAACAATAATGATAACATGACTAAAATGATCTATTTTACATTGAAAATACCATATAAAAATACATGCACCTCATGTGACATTGAAAATACATTCCTCACCTATTAAATAACCCCTAAATCATTTTTAGAATCATTACATTATAAAACACAAAAAATATAACCATTTTCTATATAAAACCTTTCCCCAACATACAAAATGGAAAAACTAATTAAAATTACATTTCAACCCACAAAATTAATCCGTTAAGAACATTTAAAAATTAAAAAAAACATATTCAATTCATCTTATAATTTTAATGAATGGAATCACCTACCTCTCAATAAAAACCTTCTAGAAAATGGTTAAAAATCCCATGTGCACCTAAACCTCAGCACAAGGAGGCAAGAAGAAGCCCCATTCATAATGATTGAACCCAAAAACCCCATGATTAAAACCCTAAATCTAACCCCGAATCATATAAGAGTGAAACATTCAAATGAACAGTTGTAAAAACAGTGAATAAAGAGGGAAAACATGAGAGAATAAATATACATGTGATTTTAATAAAGAATCCAATCCAAAAACACCAATAAATGGGATCTAAGAGTGATTCACGGGAGGGAGAGGGGGAGTCATGGGTGTAAGATTTTGAGGGAGGAGGAAAAAATAGGGTTTTGGGTTTAAAAGGAGGGGAGATATAATGACTACCAAAAATGTTAATGTCATAATAGGATGCATGGTTAGTCTACACAGATTTTCAAACAATTTTGTTACCGTGTGGCTGCTTATGCCGAGGGATAAACCTAACACAAGGGAAATCCTCATGGACAGACTAATCGTGTGGAAGCCATGTAGTCCCTTCTAGTTCGGACCTAGACCTACTGCATTGTTTCCTATGTCGAGGGGCACATTTACTCCTAAAATTGTGCCAAATGATTGTTATAACCTGTCTATACCAAATTTGATGCTATTCTAAAAAATTAAAATGGTCAACCAAAAAAGGTTATACCAATGATAATTGGAAGGAATAAATAATAATTTTAATCTTATCAGACCCAGTTCACAAGATAAACAGTTGGGAACTGGACCCCAACAGGAATATTGGAAAACATAAAAACATGTGTGTGACATCAATTCTAGGTATGAATTTTTTAATAATGTTAAAAGATAAAATAAACTATTATTCCCAATGGGATAGTTTTACAACATACATTGGAAATGATAATCCTATTATAGGATATAGAGATATGAAATAAAGTTGAGTCAGATTTTGCAAAGTAGTAGATTGAATAATCTCATTCTAGTAAGAAGCATTATCCTTGTAATTTGTGGATAAGATTGAAAATAGAGAATTTCAAAAAAAATAGTTCATTAGAATCATGATATTTTTTCAAATAATTTCTTTGTATTTCCACACACATGATTAGTGGTATTTATTATTAATATCCTACTAAGGACCGGTCCTATCTTACTAATATTTTATTAGATGGAACTAGCATAATTTGTGGAATTGAATATTCAGTTGAGAGAGTATGAAAGTAAATGGTTCATTGCACTTGGTACATCTATGTGGTAAGAACTATTTTTTATTATGAAAATGGTATATATGACACTCTAGGTAGGTATGGATTATCATACACATATCTTAGTCATTATAGTGAATTAGTATCCTCTTACACACATTGATGATCTTTTCTATCAATTTAGGGGAGCTTAGTGGTTCTCTGACACTAAATATCATTCAATATATCACCAATTTCCTTTTTTTAATAATGTATATTATGAAGATATTATTTATAAGTATATATTATCAATTATGAGTATGTTGTTCTGAATTTATGTACTATTAGTTCACCAACATTATTTAAGGGATTGATTAATCATTTATTTTAAAGTTATTTATATTATATTGAGGTGTTGTTTCTTGATGGGATACTGGTGTATTTTGGGACAATATTTTATCATGATAAACACATAGTGATAGTTCTGGTTATCTTTTGGGGGATTATTTTGAATGAAAAACATTCAATGTTTGAGTTTTGGATATAAGTGGTTTGTTTTTATGGTAATGGTATTTCTGAAAAATGTGTCTTTTTCGATCAATAAAAAATTGAGGTTGTGATCTCTTGTTAAGAAACAATTAATTTCTTTGAGATAAACATTTTTCATATTCTATATATTTATAATTGATTTATTTTTTATTTTCCAGGACTAGCTTCACTAATTAGGTCATAGATAATGAAAAACGTTCTATTCAAATGGAATTATGAATGTTTGAAGTCTTTTCAAGAACACAAAGTTATATTTACATGAGAAATGATCATGATATTTCTCAAATCATTAAATTATTATGTGGTTGGTTATATTCATTTGGATCTGGTTTGGTATTTCTTCTCATGAATAGATTTCATTTTATTCTTTACATCACACGGTAGTTACAATTTTATGACAAAAACTATACAACACATGATTTGGAATAAGATATGGTAGTTCATGATTTCAAAACATTGTGTGTGTCATTATTTGGTCATAAATTCATGATTTTTATGAATCATAAGTTTTTGGAAATCATTTTCTCAAAATGTGATGAAAATATGAGACAAAAGATAGGGTTGAAGTACCTTAAAATATTTTAAATTTACATAATGTATGCTTTGTGTAATAGAAATTCAATGTATGATGCCTGAAGTAGGAATTCATATATTATGTTGGAAAAAAGGGCTATATATCAATGTAATTTGATGTCTATGATAGTCAACATAATCATGGATTGTTATTTAATATCCCAAAAAACAAAGGGTTCGAGCTGAAATGCTAGATAACCTCATGTGTGTGTCCCTATACGCAAGATGATCTTGACCAGTAGCATGGGTGTCAAGTAGAACTTTGAAGAGAGTATACACTCTGTATCTTTTCATAGGATAAATAATAAACATCAAAAATATTAATAATCCGAATAAAATGGAAAATGTAAAGATGAAAAACATCTAATGTAGAGACCACCAAATCTGAATGAAAACCAAGTGAAGAGTAAAAAAATGAAAACAAGAAACTAAATAAATTATCATCCATGGTGTTCTATAAGGACTGTCTCAGTATGCTTCTTCTCTATACACCACCACTGAGTTATCCGTTAATGGTATCATACCCTTCATTAGATCTCTAGTCAAGAAAACCTATACGTGAAATGAAATACCCATGTAGGGTGTTAGTACATTACTTATTAGTCCACCACCATTACATCCTAAACCTGATGTGGTGAAAATAAAAGTGTAATCCCTAATAAATAATAATTAGTATACATACAATCCAAAACCTAGTGTTTTTGCTCTAACTAGGATTCCATAACCCCCGACCATACATACTTCAACTCTATTCCGGATGGATAACCTAGGAGTTAGATGAGTTATTGATTAGCATCAAGGAAAATGAATCATGGTTCTCAGCATTATTTTGTGACAAATTATCAACGATCTTCAAGAACGTACGTACTATGTGTGTGTAAGGGAAATGAGATCTAATCAAATTCCATTAATTTTTTATTTTACATACTAAGGATCAATTTCTAATCAATGTCCTTTAGTCATCGATGCACAATGTCAAGTAACATACTAGAGACTGAGAGAAAATCAGTTTCCCATTTTCATTGAGTGCTTTACAGATATGATAATGGGTAAGAACCCAATTAATGATAGCTAATCGGGGAAGCATGGACAAGAAGCAGACTAGGATAAACACCAGAACACTCCACAAATGATTGTTTTTTACATTATTTTTTTAATTCTTCATCTTACATGGTTTTTCTTTCCACATTGGGGGGCCTACATTATATTTATTTCATTTTTATATTTCCTCACATTACATTGATTACTTATACTATTACTATTGATTATTGATCCTATGATTTGATAAATATGGTATACCATCCTCAATGTTTAACATGAGACCCACTATTCTAGTTAGAAGCCTCTTGCATATGGGGAGGCACCCATGTGGTCATCTAGAATTTTGGCTCAGACCCGGAGATGCTGGTTGAGATGTTACAAAATTGTTTTATAGCATTAAGACCTGCTATCTTTTTTTATCTCTTATGTTTTGTTGGGACATATTAGGTGGGAGATTTGAAATTTGGACTTGGGCATGCGATCTGTGACAACACTTGTCCAAAAATAGATAGTGGTCCTATGATTTTCCATAATGTGGGATATTAATGTTCTTTTTTTAATATTGATTCACCTTGGGTGATGCACACGATTTTATATGTGATTTTGTTTTTGATATGTTCATTGATCGTGATTAGGAACATAGGTTCAGTTTCCATTTATATAAATGTTGTTGTGCTATATAGTAATTTAGTAATTGAATACCTAGATTTATTCTATTTGATTGGGATAACATCTCTTTATGATATATTTTTAATTTATTGTTTTTTGATATATCAATTTTGGAACTAATTACATGAACAGATCATGATGTTGTGTTCGTTTATATATGATGACTATGACTGATGTTTAGAGACAGAAACAAGGGTTAGCCCTAGGAGGGGTATACATTTGGTTAAGACTTATTTGATCCCATAGACTGTTAAGAAATGTTGTGTTCTTAATTATCCATTTTTACAGAGATTCCACCTTAGAGGAATTTGATGGAATAACCTGATATTGAATCCATATATGCTCCCGTACCACCACATGTTGTACATGGAGATATACCCCAACATGATCAGGTGCCCGTATAAGTTTTCTAGGTCATAGAGCCAACATAATCGGGAATTTTTCAGTTGGTTGGGATATGGGGTGGGGCTATCTATAGGACATTGGATGCCCATGTTAAGGATTTCTAGCTTCATAATCCTACGATATTCTAGGGTATTGGTGGCCCACATATTGTAGACCATTAGCTATAATATATTGATATAATCTTGATCTAGTCCATAACAATGAGGAAATGCGAGTAATTATATCAACCTTTATGTTCCACGACCAACCATGATATGGTGTGCTACTATGAATCAAGCAAGGAGATGGAATGTTCTTACATGGAAGACCGTAATAGGTGTTTTTTCTAAAACAGTACTTCTCTAACAAAATGATGTAAAATTTTTTCAATGAGTTTATGGAATTATGGAAATGTAATATGACTATCTATGCTTACATTACACATTTTACAGAGTTGCATAACTTTTCTCCTTTGTTATATTGGAACGAGGCACAAAAAGATAATATTTTCTAGATATCTCTATGATCAGGGCATAGACCTATGGTTTTGGGATTTGATATGATGACATACATCTTTCCCCTCCTCCCATTATCTATATTTTATCTTCTATTCTCTTCTTCTATTACTTCCCTTAAATACCATTAGATAATTCAATAGTTGTCTCATTAGAAAATTTTACTATGTAATCATATGAAGAGAATACATTGGAGATTATTCCCAATCCAAATATTAGCTTAAGACCATGAAATATGTGATCATTCTTACTCTTTAGATCACAAGAATTGGTATATTTAGGATTCCTTCTTCTATGCTAAATTTAGAAACAATGAAATGTACCACATTATATCTTAAACTAATTTATAATCCAAAATATAGGGAAAACTAATATAAATTGAATGAAATATGCCTAGCTAATCTTACAATCATAAAAATGGGTTCTTTGTTGATATATTTACATTTAAATCCATCATAATAGTATGTAAAGAAAAGATTAAATATCCTAAGAGTATCCCTTAGGAGATTAAAACTATGTGCATAGTAAGGACCATTATATTGTATCGGGTTACACCTACTTAGGACCAACACAACTTGTTGGATTTATTACTCTAAGGTTCATTTATGTCAGAACCACATCCACTTGTAGAGTCTAGAAATTGATGTATTTTCAAGGAATACCCATATAATCTATATTTTACTAGAATTCTATTATTATCATATATAGATATCCCAAAATAATACCTTAAGGCATATTCTTCTAATAGATCTTTTAGAAATCTAGTTTCTAATGTTTCTTATAAAAATCATTTGATACAAACAGTAATGCCCTGCCCCAGAATTCTAGAGAATATGTGTTATCTTATTACATTGGTATGATTTGTCACGAACTGTCCCATGGATCCGGTGCTGTGACAACCCCAACCCTGCATTCCATAGGTCTTGGACTGGTTACTAGTACCAAAGGCGTAATCCCCTAGAAACTGGGAAGGCTTTGCCTTTATAACCCATAAACACACACACCATAGTACACAACTGGATACAAAACACTATGTAAAACTGTATAATAAAAGAGTGCTGAAACTAAAAGGGTCTGGAAATACAATCCCAACTATAAAGTACAAGAATCTGAAAAGTACAAGTACAATTAAAAAAAAGAAAAAAATAGCCACTGGTTGTCCTCCGAGGGTCCTACCTAATGGGTAGGTGCAGATCTCCTCCTCCACACTCCATGTCTCTCTGTCTCCTATGTGTACTGAATCCCTGTGTAGTCCACCTCCGAGAACCGTCCAGTCCTGGTACTCTCAGCCTCGATTAGCGATGTCCTTCTTCTACACCAAAAAAAACGAGATACGAGAATATCTCATGCTGGGGTGAGTGTAACAATACTCGGTAGGGACCCCAAGACCACCAAGGAATCACGAAATCCAAAAAGGATAAACAAAAAATAATGAAATAAACATATAACCCTGCTTAGGTATATGCCCATACATATACCTAAGTTATCATGAAATCCATCTCAATCATGAGGAAACCACAAAAGTACTGACTTAGCTCAACCGGGATTTCCTTCACATTATCAAAACCTTGGCTATTGGAGAACTCCTCCTCTATCATGTACAATTGGCCTGCTGTGACAGAAAGGTGCTTACCACTAACCATGGACTGCTGACCTACTTCTCATGTCAAGTGTCGTTGGTCTGCCACATCAGATAGAGGTTCTCCCCACCATGGGTCTACTGCCATAACTAGGAGCTCCCCCAAAAAGCCTGCATAGGTAATCTTCCTGTCGAGTACTGTGGGTCTGCCACCAATACCATGCGCTCCTCTGCGGTGGGTCTTCCACCACAACCATGTGCTCCCCACTGGGCTAGTCGAGTCACTCCAAGTCAATCGGTCAGTAGTCGTCATGTATCTCCTTGCTCCATGGTCTCTACACTCTGTCTTCTCATCTCTTGAAGGATCTACTCCATGTACTACTAGGAGATACTCCAACTATCACTAAGACCCACAAAGAAGTATCCCGAAGGTCCGCCACGTCATAGGGGTCTCAATTCAACTGATGGTGCGTCAATCGAACGCCCGGTCTATGAGTTATTAGACTTTATGTCCCAGGGGCCCGGTTGGATTCTTGCATGATCCAACCTGACTATATCTCAACTATACCCCAAAATCTAGTGCCAATGCTATGGCCAAAAAATTGAACGGGTCGTAATGGGCCCCGGTCCGGTCCGACCCGTCCCAAAAAATCATTGGCCTACCAAGTTCGGGTCAACATACCATATCCTATTGGGTCTGGCCTAGCCTGTAGAGCCTAGCCCAGTAGGCCATGAGAGCGCGGACAGGTCATGAGGGCACGGACAGGCCGCGGGTCGGTAGGAGGGCGGTTCGGCCCAGAGGGCACCGCATGGGCGGCTCGGCCCGGAGGGCACCGCGAGGGTGTGGCTTGGACCCGAGGGTGACGTGAGGGGCCGATTGGACGCCGGCAGGCTGCGAACGTGCGGATAGGCCACGTGTCAGCTTGAGGGCAGTTTGGATAGGAGGCACTGTGAGGTCCAGTTCGGCCGGGGTTCCGTGAGGGCGAGGGCCGGTTCGGCCGAAGTGCCGCGAGGGGTAAAGGAGGGCGGATCAACCAGGCACTATGAGGGACATAGGATGCCAGCTCGGCCGGGCACCATGAGGGAAATGGCTTGGGTGGCTCGACACGAGAGGTCAGGGCTGGATCATCCAGGGGTAGCACATGTGGGGCGTGCGGAGGTCAATGCAAGTTCACTCGGGGCACATCACAGCTCTGCCAGTTCAGTGTGGGTGGAACGACCAGTTTGTGGCATGGTCGGGGTGGCTCGAATGCTGTAAAGCGGTGTGGTTTGGTCCAGGGTGACGGAGCATCAAGGAGGCAGCGCGGGTTGTGGAGGATGCAGGTTGTTAGGCCGTTGCATCTGTCACCTTCGTCGTCTCATCGCCTCATCACCATTCCGATGAACATGACAAATAAGAATAGCGGAGAGGTCGGGCAATGATGATTTGGCCCGCACCATCCGCGTTTATGGTGGTAGCAAGCAGTTCCATTCATTCTTCAATTTCAAAAAATTATCAAGAAATGAAGTTGAAAAAAAAAATCAAACAAACACCCCACATCATCCCGAAAAAATAAATCCCAACCCGTAAGGAAAATCATCCACAATGATTCATTGTTTTAGAAGGGAAGAATTAAAGTAATAATATCATATTAAAAAATCCTTACCTTTTTCATTGTTTGTCGATGTTGGAACAAAAAGGCGGACATCGATTCGTTGTAGTTGAACACGTCCTACATCGAAGGATGTTCTAAGAAAAGAAGTCGAGGTCGAGGTCATTCTTCGTAGTTGAAGGCGTTCCTTGTCAGAGTTTTTTTCGGAGGATCGTTCATCATGGAAGAACATGTTCGTCCTTGGAGGGCGTAATCCTCCAAGTGTTGGGCATCACATCATTCTACCAGTGCTTCGTTGCTTGGTAAAGCCATCCCAAATCCTCTTCCCAAGCTCCATATAGATAGGAAAGGGTGAAGTTAGGTAACGATCGTTGGAATTTATGATGGTTAATTTATTAGGAACCATCCTAAATTCCAACGATGCTGTTAATTAATTTAAAAAAGGGCCAACCAATTAATTTTCAATGGAACAACGATGTGGTGCATTAGAATGATTAATTGTATGTGTGTTTGAACAATTAAGGTGGAGGAGATCAAGAAGCTCTCACCCATTAATTGTGGGAGTTGACGGTTTCTCCCAATTAAAGGGTTGTTTCAATGGGGTTTAATCTCGGGTTGTCCCCACAACCATAACCACTCATGGGACGTTATAGTTCAGGTGGTCCCCACCACCTTAACCTCTCATGGGTTGTTAAGTTCTAGTGGTCCCAACTTACGACTTCCACATGGAGGATTAGTTTTGGTGGACCCCACCTTAAATATCCACATGGAAGCTCAAAATAAACAAAAATGACTTTTATTTTATTTTAGTATTCACATGAAAACCCCAAAAACTAAATTTCGCCCTCGACATTATTCTGTTGGGGTGAAAGTATCCTTAAGAGAATAATGGCGTTGTGAGTTCAACGGTGCCCTCAGATTTCAATTCCGAGAACAGGTTCGAAAGATATAAAACACCACTCGAGCGTTTACTGAACGTACCCGAAAAAAAGTTTAGAAAAATATTATCATTCACCATTGACCCGTGCTGGTCAAGGTTAGGCTCTTCCTAAGTGAAACACGCCCCAAAAAACCCAACAATACTATAGTATTTTTAATATGAGTTACCATTTAGAAGTTATGAATTTATCATAAAATAGTTGTCACTTAATTATTTTATTTGTGGACAAAAACAAACTTATTCTGGTGGCCTGCGCCAGATAAAGTTAGTATCTTATTAAATAAAGCCTGCCCTCATGAGTTCAGTGGTGGTCTCAGATTTTTAATCTGAGCTACCATTTGTGAGTTATAAGAATTAAAAAAATAAAATAATTTATTTAATTATTTTATTTACGATTATGCAATTTTTTGCATTTCTCATAGGAGGCCCGAGTGGACTAATCTTAAGACGCACCTATGGTAAAACCAACATCATGAGAGCAATGGTTCCCTCATATTTCTGGACTGAGTAACCATTTAACAATTATTCAAATTTTTTAGGAAAACTGCTTACGCTCATTAATATCAGCTTAACAAAACATCAATGGATCATTCCAGGCACTCCAAGCGTCAGAATCACACGTCATTTGATTTCTCGGACTCGTAAAATTCCCATATATTTAAAAAAATACATGGAAATTCCAGGTCATTACATAATTAAAAGGAATAAAATCCCAAAAGGTAGATTATTATAGTAGTCTTGATAACCTAGATTATATACATGATACCCATAATTTATTTACAAATTGGAAATACAAACATGATATATAATAAAATGAAATAAACAACAACCTTGAAACTCATTCAAAGGATCCATATTCATAACATATGGAATGGAGACACAACAAGGGTTATCACATAAGCTATATTAGGGTATGTAAAGTAGAATAAATAATGTATAAATGAGAATAAATCAATATGGAATTATAAATAATTGTTAACCCAATCCATTTATATTACAAGATATGGAAAATTTAATATAGTAATGATAGAAACTGAAACACATGTCATTTAATCAATAAACTGAAAATTAAATGTATCTATAGATATATTGATGAAAAATATCATGGATGAATATTAAAAAATGAGTAATTATCATAAGTAATGGATGTCATGTTTCAAAGGTGCATTGAACCATTTCTATCAATAATGATTACAAGACAGTTTAGTTATGGGTTAAAACACATCTAAGAGGGCTAACATACTATTTCGTCTCATGAGACTACTGATATATCGAGGGGATATCCGTAAGAAAGAACCAACTATGTCTTAAATCTCCAAATAATTCATCATATCTAATAATTTATTTAATAAATAAAAAATATTCCATTTCAAATATCATTATTCATTAAAAGATACTAATTTATCAATAATTCTCTAGTTAATCAAATAAAAAATCAATTTAAAAAATCAATGCGAGATTGGTATACGGTTGAAAAAATACTAATATAAATCACCCAAGTATGTGGATATTTTAATAATGTTATTGTTTCAATATTATTTTAACATTTAAAAGAATTATAGATTTCAAAGGTGATCTTCAAACACATTCCTGTGTAAAATAATCATTAAAAATTCTAATGTGTCCCATACCAATTTGGAAAATATAAATCATAATTTCAGTGAAGTAATAATAATTAATTGAAACTAATAATATCATGATAATTAAGATTTTCATTATATGAAATTTAAAATGGATATATATGAACAATATAAAAGAAACTAGGGCATACCATCAAATATGTCTTAAAGAATAGTATATTAAGATGAAATCACAAACCTTAACCATCCATTTTTGTGGTATTAATATTCATGTATTGTACTATTATATATTTTTATAGTTTATAAAAGAAAAATGATAACATTAATAATATCATATATTATATTCTTGTAGTATTATATTACCTATCTGTTAACACTCTTTAATTACTTTCACTATTTCGTGAGTTATTTTCTTAGTTTTCAAAATTATTTTTTCGACCTTACAATTATTTCACTATTAATTAGATCATCATTTTGGAATATATATAAATTAAATCATGAAATAATTGTCTTAAATTTTCATTATGTATGTATATATAATAATCTATAATGTATGGAGATTAAAAATGAAATACACCGTTCGTGGAGATGGTAGGTCGTACATGCTCATTAACGCTAATTTTAATTCATTGTAGTATTAAAAAAACGAATCATATATGATAAATCTGTATATTATAATTCCATAATAATATTTATGTTATATAAGTTACATAGTATCATTAAAACCATCGTTAATACATGCCATGTGTATCATGAATGAATCATGTCTTATAAAGGAGGTGGTAGTCCACACATAGACAAATGGTGTTATCCTATTTATAGAAGACTCAATGTATAGAGGTATGTGATATATTATTATTAAATAAGAATAAAGGAATTTTAAATATCATATATATCATATATAAATTTATTTTCCATCTAGATGATCACCCTGAGAGGCTGTAAAGGAAAACCAAACAATCATCATTTAGTGAGGCGGTTGTCCACCCATAACATAAATTGTTTTTTTGTTACCCATTAAATGGGAGTGTTTGTAATTTTAGTTAATTCTTGTAACCTAACATAATACAATTTTATAGGGTATTTGTTTTATATTAACGTGTAATTAGAAGATCTTAGTTGGTGGAGAATGTAAATAATACATACGTGCTTAGGAAAAATGTCACCTCTTAATAGGGTAAATCCTTTTTGTTTGTACCAAAAAGATGCCATGGATTTATTTCTACCCAATAGTAGGATTATAGGAAGATTTTATGGATTTTGAGAATATTTTTTGTCAGAATATGGATGATGAAACATGGTTTGAGAGGTGTGAAGAAGTGTGAGGAGAAGACAACCTTTTATAGAGTAGGAGGGGTGTCAATCTTGTAATATTACGAAAAAATAATTACATGCACTATTTTCACATATCAATTATGTCACATAAAGACCATAATCTATAAATTTTTTTATTGGGTTGAAATATTTTCATCTAACGGAACACAGATAAGTTTCCTGGTTATTTGGGACTTTAAGATTAAGGTTTCATTCCTTAATATGATATTTTTAACCTTATCAAGGTAATTAAATTAAATTACATTAACTACTTTTTTTGGTCAAAAACAGAATTTACCTTATTAGAAATTATAAATTATTTTGATTGAAAATATGGAATACTTTTTTCCGAATTCCAACGGAAAAAGTGTAGGATATTAATTCACATTTCCTTTAATATACAGGATGACAAAAAAATTAGTGTATAAATGATTGATTTTTTTCAATATTTTTAAGTCATTTTCATTGTGAAATTGATTAAAATACGTTAAATATGATTAGTTGATAAAAAAATTATCTAATATACCATTTAATCCTATTATAAGTTAATTTATCCATAAAAATTAATTAGCTAAAAAGTATTTTTGAACTAAAATTCAGTTTTATCATTATTCATTAAACAATAAAACCTCATAAAATATACCTTTAATTTATCCTATCATGATTTTTTGTTTATATTTAACATATTAATCTTATTTTAAAAAATAAAATCTAAAAATGTTACCAAAATGTTATACAAATTAGATTCAATTTTTAAAGGTGTTAAAACTGTTTAATAAAAATATTGTATTTTATGCATAACCATGGGTTTTCTCTCTTAATTTTATCAAATTTATTACATGAATATAAAAATTATCTTATTGAATATGTTATATATATATCACATTAATATAACTGACTATTTATAATAAATGTAATTTATTACAGTGAAACAACTTTATTAGAATATAAATATAAATATTTTTCTTTATATTCAATAAGTTATCATATTCAATTTTAATTAGTTTGTAACAAATGAATTTATTATATATATTTTTATGAAAAATTTATTAATAATATATTTTACCCTTTTCATATCATCTATTATTACAATTAGGTTCTATTAAACAATATATTAATAATATATTTTTTTGATAAAACTTTTCCTTGAGCTTAACACGACCATTTATATAAACTCATTATTGTGTGTGATGTAGGAAATAATGTATCATTTTCATTGAAATATATTTCATAGATATGATTTATTTAAAATATTAAATACATTCTAATGTCTCTTGTATTTCATTCCTTTACACTCTTTGTGAAGTGTGTTATATAATCTATCAAACACACTGGTCTTACTTTAGAATTCTTATCTATTACACGCAATACCATTAAAAGGAATAAATTAAATTAAATATAAAATAAAATAACAATAAATTAATTATAGATGATTTATTTAAATATTTATGTATATAAATCTCATTAAAGAATATATGTTTATTGTGCAACATACGTCTCAAAGTAGGATAACTGCGACCAAAATTCATTACTACTTGTTAATATTTTGAATTTTAAGCCCCAATGAAATATTAAATATAATAAAATGATTTATATTCGTAATATAACATGTAATATTTTATTTAATATATCATATAAAAAAATATTTTGTGCATATCATTAATATTTTCCTCAAGGAAATCAAATTGTGTTGAAATCCATTACCACATGCTACATTTTCTTAGAGATTTATCTATCGTCCTATGCATTGGTTTGAAACATGTTATTAACATACTATAAAACAATATAAAAGTTTATTATATCATTTACGATTTTTTATCACTTATTTTAACTATTTAATTAATAATCTATTATTATATTTATTATTAATGGTGTTAATTACATTTTTCTCATTCGAGCATAGTTATAAAATTTCAAAACTCTTGTGAATAAAATATAATGGAGTTATATAAATAATAATATTCATCAAATAGTTAACATTTTTATACATCAATTATATTTGTAAACCCAAAAATGAAATATGGTTATAAAAAATGAAGTATGTTATGATCATAGAGATGATTTGTCAAATATACACATTAATAACCATTCCATTTTTCAATGATCATTATTGAAAGGAGGTAGGTATTATTTTGGAATTACATAATGATATTAATTTAATATAAAAAAATATTAAAATTTGAAAATATTCTTATATGCATCATCCATGTAGTATGTTGATGAAAAGAGAGTAATACTGCTTCGTTATGGTGATAGTTCCCAAGTAAAAGAACGATGATATCATTTTGTAGTGTAAAAATGAAAATGATATATTATATTCTATGATTCATAATTATTTCATAAATATCAATAAAAATCATTTATATCGTGTATTATCATAATCTACCAATTTATTACCTTCTATGTAATTTGTTAGGGGGAAAGAGAATCACATCTCTTCGAAACATGGTTGTCCTCCTTACAAATGAATGATGTTATCATATCCCTTATAGAATGAAATATGACAATATATTTGTAATACATTGAAAAAATATATATATAAATATTTTATAAAAATAATATATATACTTTAGATCCATCGTTATAACCAGTCGTGAAAGGTGGTAGCGGAAGAAAGAATGACATCAGTTTGTGAGGCACCAATCTACCACGCTCACGAATTTATATCCAATTTGACAGAAGCCAATATAGTTTTACATAATACCCTTAAACAAATTCTATTATATATAAGATAAATTTGTTATTATATACAATTATTAATACTAATTTAAGGAGGTGGAGGGAGAATTAAAATAAATACGCTCTTTTAAGGTCATTACATCTTCTCTTGGTATCCTTCTTAGGGTTACACTAAAGCCTTACAAGGTTTTTATTATACTTGAAATGTGGATTCCTAGATGAGGGGATGGAATTTGGGAAACTATTTTGGAAATTATGTTTCCAAAGAAATATTTTTTATTTTCTAATGAAGAGAGACTAGTGGCGGCCTTTATTAATGGGGGTGAGTACATACATGGTATTTTTGAAAAAATGATTGATCTGTTTTTTTTCATATGTCACAAAGGTAAAAATTATTCTATTATAAATATTTAGAGTTTTATTTTTATAAATATGTCTGAAAATAGTTATTGTAAAATTTTATAGGTAATTTATTACCCATATCGTTTATTATTAACCCTTGGTAAATCTAATTTTAACTTAACAACAATAATTCATTTCTACTTCATTCACTATTAATTTTTATAAAAATTTTATTTTAAATAATTTTAAAATATAATTTATTTTTAATTTATATATTTAATATATTTTAATAGATTTAATAAACATTTATGTAATGTTTTAATTTGAAATTAATCTCATTCTTGTGATGAAAAAGTGTATTTTTTAAGTTAAATTGTTTCCAAATAATTAATAACATTAAATATCAAAATTTAATGTGAAAATTAAAAAATACCCCATAATTGATTAATTCTTTTAATATTAAATTAATAATTCATTAAAACAAATTTTTTGTATAATTTAACATTATAATTAATTTAATAAAAAATGTAGGTTTCTATTAAAATTCTTAATTCTCCACTATTCAACAAATGAATTAATCTTTTTAGAAAATCATCCAAAATTCTCCCCAACTAAAAATTTGTAATTAATAATCTAAAAAAAATTTATATTTTTAAATTAATTTTAATTAAAATTTGAAATTTAAATTTAAATAAAAATACAACAATATTTATGAAAATTAATTTTTTTGAGAAGTTTATTTTTCACGAAAAAGACGACTTTATATTTTATATATGTTTAATAATAAAATTTTTTTGGATATAAATATAAACTTATTGATAAATATTCTATAAATTTAATTTAAAAAATTCACATTGAGTGAATAATTTATTTAATTAAAAAAGGCGAGTGAATATGTATTTTAAAACATTTCATAGAAAAGATCTTTTTTAAAATAAAAAAAATATACCAAAATAAAAGTATATCATCAATGGAAATGTAATAGGTAATGTTATACATAAATGTGGAATAATAATATAACTTGAAATCATATTCAAAATATAATTTAATTTTTTAATTACACTATTTTATCAATAGAAAATTTAGTTTTACAAAAATATGTATTTTTAACTATTTACTAAATAAATATTTATATTTTAAAAAATTATAAAATATCAGCTATAGTAAATTAGGATATTTTGATTTGAAATATTATGTTAATTTAATTAAATAAATTTTCTAAAAGTTACAAAAATTTATTATAACTTATTTCAAAAAAATCATAAAAAGTCATTTTGATGAAAACATATTTTTAAAGTATCCAATAACTTTACTATAAATTGGTTTCTTATTTAGAATGTAATTCAGAATAATTAAAATAGAGTATCACACACACACACATATATATATATATATATTATAAATTAGCTAATAATATTCATTCCTAAAAATTTAATGGATATATTTTAATGGTTATATATTTCATGGATCGCTCAATCTCCGTTTTCCGTGTTGAATAAGCCATCGAACATACAAATGCCAAGGTTTCATGTACATAAAGATTTTAAAGAAAATTAATTTATATAAAATGGAATATATCGTAATGTATTATGGTGTTACAATCTCATCAATTCATGGTGTTTTGTGTCCTTTGTGTTATAAAACATGATTTTATTATAATAATGTTTTAGGTTGTTACAACATTTCATCATTAATTAAAATAAATCATCACAATTGTAGCTATATATAGTAATCAAAGTATGTGAATTTGAGAATAAATTTTTTCTGAACCCATTTTTTAAAAAGAGTTAAAAAATATTATTGATAAATGATAAATGGAAGTATGAGTGTTTTATAGAATAATAAATATATATGTTTTTATATAGGATAACAATGGTGGAATGTGATGATATGGACACAATGAAAAATTATATAAAAATATATATGTGGTATAGAACATTTATCATAAGATTTTTAATTAAAAATGGAATGTTAATTGACTCAAAAACATAAATTAGAGATTATTAAAAAGGCCAACTATTCATTTGAAGTGATGGTACATGGATAAAATTATGGTCTCAATATCATTTTCTTAAAGATGTGGAATTATAATACAAAATATTCTATGAGAATATGGAAATACATGCCTGATTAGTATAATTTCATCCTTTATACAATTATAACTACAATCGACAATTATTATAAAAACTGGGTGTATTCATGATGAATTTTTCTTTACTAATATAGGAAAATAAATATTTAAGGACCTGATTTCCATGAAAGGTATATCATGGTATTCTAGTTCCACTCCTAATACATTCTTTTAATTTTTCTAAATAAACCACTTTACAACTGAGTGGGGACCTTACAATACAAGATAACAAATACCAAATTTGAAGGACCCCAAAAATTAATGGCATAAATGATTTAAAATATATAGAAAAATGATAAAATTTAACTTACAATTTAAAATTCAAACACAATATTCAATAAATACACATGATAGTACCTCAACCCAAATCTACCTCAATCCATGATCCTTAAATCATATCCCTGGTCCACAATCAACTCATCATCATTGTCATCATCCCTAGAATTCATATAACATTGTAGCATATCATCATAATAGTTATAGAAAACTGATGACCATTGAATTATACTGGGGGACATCTACCCTTAACCAGAAAACATAACATTTGATAATAGGAAACAAAAATCAACAACATACCATGGAACTACGACCACATTAATCACCAAAAATATTTAAACTCCCCTCCCAAGACACCTTGAAAACTACAATTCAAATCCAAAAGGGTGGAGAGTAGTGGAATTTTGGTGCAAGATAAGATTAGGAACGAATGCCCTCAAGTAGAAACACCAACACCAAAATCAATTGTTTCTATCGATGATAAAAACCATGAAAAAATAGACAACATCTCATTTAAAAACATTAATCATGAAAAAAACACCACCTTTATCCAAAATATATTATAGTTACATAGATCTAGGATTAAGACTAGATACTATGATGAACATGTTCCTAACAACAATCCCTGTTCATGGAGATAATGAAACACCCAAATGATATTGATCAAAAGATACATGAGGAGAGAGGAGAGGGAATGTCAAAGAGAGAAATCATAGAGAAAAAATCAATTGATGATGGAGTTAAACACATTTGAGAATGTGAATAAATAAGGAATGAATAATTCAGGAAATAAAGTAAATAGTTTGGGAACAAGATAGAAGAAGAAAGAGGCTTTTGATGTCAAAAGAAGATAGACTATATATAATTGAAGATACCCTATATGAAGGATAGGTTTGGAACACTTGAGAGAAAATTACAAGTGATATGGGGGACATCCACCTATCCTTCAAGTGTTTAGGCATTTGTCAAAACCAAAATGTTTAGAAAAAGGTAAGATAATTTCCAAAATTGATAAACTACATAATCCATTAACATCAAAATTTTAGCAGTAATATGAAAATATCAAACTAAATAATTCATAAAAGCCACAAAATTTAAGATTTTATTAACTTTAATACTTATCTCATACCATCCATATTTAATGCCAAATACTTTTGTGATATTCTTATAAATAAGGAATAATATGTTTTCACCAATTATATTTTTAATCATTTGGTGTCTATATGTTAATATCATATAAACTATAAATGTTATCAATAACCTAATTCTTATTTAATGAAAATTTAATTTCCTAATTCCTGTTGAAATTTTGATTTTTAAAAATGTAAACCTACTAAAACATCACCAATGATGTAGTTAATCACCCATAGATTACATCACATAAAACCTGAAAGGGGTCTCTAAGACAATGAACGTATGGTCATATTTAATCTTATATACCTAAGCATGTACACATAATACCCATGAAAACATCACATGATAATATCATAATATCCAAATTAATCTAAACCGACCTATGATACCGATTATAATTGCCTAGAACCCAAACTACCAAGTCTATTGATGATGTTATAAACATTAAATCTGTAGAATTAATGTCGAATATTGTGAACCAAATTTTTTTCATCCAAACCACACACCATCATGGAATTTCGGTATCACTTACATTCTATTGGAACATTTAGATTTAATGTTTTATAGCTTTAGGACAAAATTATAAATAAATAATACACATGTTGTCAAATGAGCATTTTTCACAATTAACAAAGTTTTTATTATTTCTCTTTATGTCATATTCTTCATCAATATTAATTCCATTCTGGATTTAATACATCCTACCACATTATATAAAAACCATGGAAGACTAAACATAATAAAGGTGTCCTCAAACACTACGTAAGGGTAAACATAATAATTAATAATTTTATATCATAAATGTAAACTATCAATGGATATTGGTATGCTCAAATAATATGAGAGCATTAGTAAATTATAAAAGAGATCATACACATCAATTTTATAATCATCATTTGGGAAACATGGAATAAAGCTTTTATAATTGAAGGATTTATAGGAATCAATACTCATGAGACATGTGATATAAATCCTCATAAAACAAAAAATTATAAGAACATAAAAAGAATAGATAAAAAATATTTTTATCTTGTAAAATCATCTTCTTATAACACTCACAGATCCCATACAAATTCATTATGGTTAGAATAACCATTTATCTTGCATAAAATATAGTATTCTAGAGAAAATATCCATTACCCAATGCATTGGAGTGATATCAGCACATTCCCATCACATATAAATTCACAGAACAAAAAAATGAATAATTTAAAAAGATATTTCATCACAAAACTCATAGAGAAAATCAGTATTCATATATAACCAGGTTAACAAATCGTAACATTTGGTTTCATATTAATATCATTAAAAAATAAATTACCTTTGGAATAGAAACAGGTCCCAAAATATTCTCATAGAATTAATGTTAATCCTTATAGATAAATAATGGGGATGATATGAATAAAAAGCATACTAATTGGGTCATAAGTAACGACATGAATTGTTGAAATTTTTTATTGGAAAATCAATTAAAATATAATAAAATAAAAATTGTGGAAAAAATTATTTTTATTCAGAAAATAAAATTCCAAAAAAATAAATGATTCAAAAGTTACTTTTAAAATCCATTAATTTTAATGTAAGCCTAGAAAAATATAATGGACTGTTTGAAAATAAATTAAAACTATTCATGAATAAAATTCTCATTCCATTTTTTACAAAACATTATAATTAATTATTTAAATCATTTTTATAAAAAATATCATTGAAAACATATAAATGAAGACTCAATGAAAATAATTGTCATGATGGACTGATGTTATTTTCATCAATATATAACAAAATTAATATTCTCTTCACATTTTAAGTAAAAAAATAATTATTTAAGAAAACATGATGATTCCCGTAAAAAATATTTAGAAAATGTAAATAATGGAAATAAAATATTTTTATAAATAATTTGAACAGGTTTAAAATTATTATTTACCTATTATTTGAAAACATAATTTTTTGGAAGAAAAATGGTTTCCTACCGGTGAGATATATAATGATTACTATTCATAAAACACATATTTCTAAAAATTGTGTACATATAGAGAAGAAAAGGAATTATATTCATGATCAAACATTTCATAATTTAAATATATAGATAATATAAATTATATAAATTAAATTATATAAAACATAAAAATTCATAATAATAAATTTATTCATTAAATTAAATTTAAAAGGGGCTGTATATACACCCCCAATAAATATAGGTGTATACATATCATTAGTCTAAATGAATTAAAATTATGAAAAAATACATTTCCACATTTCTATTATTTTGAATATTAATACTCAATGATTTATTAAATACCATTAAATGAATGATATTCATGATCTAAATTTCCATAATTTAAATATATATACAATAAAAAATAAATTATGTTTATAGTCACACAATATGCCTCAATGAAATGAAATTTATATGAAATCTCTTACATCATGCTTCCCTTTTGTTGAACATGCCTCATAAAATTGTATAGTTGTTTAAAACATGTTTTTAACATAATAATTAGTTTTACTAATATTTATAACATCATATATTATTCATTTATATAATATTTTCATCTATTCATTAATAAAGAATCATTATTTTTATTTTTTGGGTGTGAATCACCATGTTTTCTCATTAATACGTTGTTTTGAGAGTCCCATTTACTATGAATAAAATATATTTATAACATATATATATATATATATATAATAATAAAAAATGATTATCATATTTAAAAATCAATTATAATTATAATACCAATCTTGAAATAAGGTTATGAAAAATGATGTAAGTTACAATCATGGAGACAGTATTCCATACGTATACATGATAAACTTCAACATTATGAAATGATTGTTTTGGGAATGAGCTATGTAATATTATACATTTATAAATTTTTTTAATATCATTTATACCATATTTAATCTTTAAATTTCATTTATATTTAATCTATATATATTGGTGGTGAAAATATATTCACATCACTTTCTGATGGTGGTATTGTACACATACATGAATTATGTTATCATATATTTAGTGAAAAAGAACATAATAAATATTTTATCTACTGATAATGATATCTATGAATGTCATAAATATATCATTTATAGACATAAAATAATGAAAATTATCTTTATTACCATTCAAGAAAGGACATACTGACAAAACGAATCATGTCACTTCATCGGGCTGTAATCTGCCAAACACATGCACGATGTTATCATATCCCATACTGAATAGAAATTAACCAGATATATATGATATAATTTCTAAATAGATATATATATGTATTTAATTTCATATATATATATATATATATTATATATCATAATACCCAACTAGTAAATAATTTAACAGATGAACATATTCCATCAGTTCGTTTGGTAGTAGTCCACCGTACAGACAACCAATAATTTTGTAACCCACTTGATTAATTTGGTGATGGTTAAACAATATTAAATTATAATTATATAATCTAATTATATGGAAGAAATATGTGTTAATATATCATAATTTTTTAATATTAATTTATTTTGGTGGGGAAATTAATACAATAAATACACTTGTGGAATAACATTACCTTTTCTACCGGTATCTATGTTATGTTTATAATAAACAATTAGTTGGTCGGAATTTTAACCAAAATAAGGCTTTAAGGATGTGGTGAAGGATGTTTTAATGTGAGTATACTTTATATTTTATGATATAAAGTATTTTAAGGTGTAAATAAGTGAAAATATGGGTTTCCATTTATAATTATGGGAGATAACGCACTTGGAATTTCTGAAAAGAAATGAGTACAACCACATTTTTCATATTTCATAATGGAAAATGGACTATTATTAAACCATAGATGATTACGGATCTAAATTTATCCAAAATACTTTTTTTATTCATGAATATATTTCATTTTAGAAATTATTATTTATTTTTAACATCCATGTAACCCCATTTTTACTCTAACAATGGTTATTACAATTTTCATCATTCACCGTTCATTTTGGTAAAAAAAATAAGTTTACCATATCATAAATTATTAATTATTCTAATTGAAAACATGGAATACATATTAATAAATTAAAATAATAGTTTTTTCTGTAATAATTTATAATTAATCTAAAAGAAATGATGAGTTGGTGTCTTTTTTAAATGATAAATTTTCCCAAATAATTAAAAAAATTATATTAAATATCCATAAGAAAATAATTAAAATAAAAAAATGTTATTTAATTTATATAAATTTAATATAAATTTAACAAAAAAATTAAAATATTATTTTTCCATAAAAATGATTTAATCAAATACTTATTTTCCAATTAAAATTTTGTATTTTTCACTATTCCTTAAAAGAATTAATCGTTTCATAAAATTCTAAAACATTCACCCTAATAGAACTATGAAAATTATATTTAAAAATTGAAGATCATTTTTTCCAATAAGTTCTATAAAATTGGTAAAAAAATATTAATTTAAAATAAAACCCACATACACAATGTAAAAAGTGTTTTGAGATGTGTATTTTTCAAGAACATGCACATTTTACACTATCTCTTTGTATTATAATAATTATTATAAGAATTCAAATTTAAAAAAATTATATATAATGTATAAATTTAATTTAAAAAATTCCATATTATGGATTATTTTAATTAATTAAAATGGATAATCTTAATGTACATTAATAAAATTTTTCGAAAAGATCTATTTTAAACCCAAACTAATCTTATAATAAAATATAATTATACTCATGATTAAAATATAATTAATTATATTAATTAAAAACATATATTAAGTTTATTTACTTTAAATCCTATTAAATACATAAAGTTACTTTGAAATTACTTAATTAAAGGATATGAATGTTAATTTTATAACAAAAAACAGGTTTTCATTATTTAGTGAAAACAACAATATTTTCATAACAATTAAAAACTTTCACCTAAAATAAAAATTGATATATTGAATATAAATTTAAATTTATTTTTATATATTACATTATATAAATGTAAAAAAATTATTTATAATATATTTTTCAATAATGATATTGAAATCATTGTTAGGAAAACATATTTTTGAGGAATAAAATCATTTTAAAAAAATATACTGACAATTTCGTAGAAATTAATCAATAATTTTTAATGAGTAGGTAATATATATATATATCATAATTTAGTTAATAATTTTCCTAAATTACCATATACAAGCTGAGTTCCTAGGTATAGATATATGTCGTGGGTGGTTTAATTTAGGTGATGCTTTTCGAGTATGCTATCAAACATAATAATATCAGGGTTGTGTATACAACAAGCTATTGAAGAGGTTATGTTTAACTAAAAAGGAATATATTGTAATTTCATGATGAATTTCATTCTCATTTAATCACATTGTTGAATTTCCTTTACAAGATAAAACATAATTTTACTCTTTTAGAATATCGGGGTGATACACTAAATTTTTCAACCGTGGTTTTTTAAGTCATTAAACTAATAGTTCATCCATTATGAAAAATATGACACCATATTTAGATTTCATATCATCATTCTAATATCCGAGAATTTCACCTACATATCCCTTTAATTAGTGATTATACTCTCCTATAATGACCAAAAACAAATCCTTAGTTTTCCTCATGTAGTTAGGTTGTTCTTTACAATAATCCAGGGACACTGACTAGTATAGGATTTTTATATACATGTAATTATAAAATAATAATTGACATATAGAAGAGTAAAAAACATTCTCTACAAAATGGATTATATAGTATATGCATTAATAATTCAATCCATTTATTCCAACTATTTAGAAATATCATGAATATTTTTATGCTTAATTCCATGGTACACTAGTAAGAACCCATTTTTAGAGTTATCAAAAAATAAATTATAAAATTAAAAATATATGACTTCCAACTCAGTCTATGAAAATCTTTAGATAAATCCCTATAGATTTACATAATAATCATATAGACTACATCAACTTTGTTTTATATCAAAATTTTATTCTTAAACTAATTATTTAAGATTATTATATTAGGGAATTATTTATTGTAATTATTCTATCATATTTTTATAATATCAATCATACCACCACAAAACCAGTATTTTACACATATAAATAAGATTTATCTACATTTATGATGAAACCAAAATCTTTGATTTCATCATCAAAGTAAATATTACATCTCTAAAAGCTTACATTAATTCAAAAATGTAATATTTTAATATACAAAATTGACAATCTCATTTGGACCATAAAAACAGATACAATATATTAGATACATATCATTCAATAAATTCTTATTATATTAATTACATTTAACATAATTTTGTTGTTTCCCATAATAGAAACGAGATGTTATGGTATTCAATATAAAAACATACGTTATCATCTTAATGGATGAAAATGAATTGTCATTTTTAGTACCAAATATTCCTTATATAACTTTTCAATTTAAAATAATTTATTGCTAGATATTCTACGATCCAAGATATATTTTTGATAGAAACCCCATTTGAACTCTATATTTCTATCCCCTAAAGGTGCATCAACAATGATTCAAACATGGTTAGTGTACATGGAGTTCATTTTGGATTCCATGGTTTTAGAAATATCCGAAAATTAGTACACATAATGGCCTCAAATTATGTAGTAGGTTCATGATTTTTGAAAATTACATCTTTGTTATTTTCTAAAATGAATACATATCTCACTATATAACTAGGGGAATTCCGCAAAACTAATATATATATATATATATATATATATATTTAATAGATATTTCTTTTAGAACACTTTTTGGAACCTTCCTAAATTCCATATTAGCATCACTATCTTCTTATTGTTCACAGACTTATCCAAGGTATAATTCGATCCCGCTAAACACAATTAATGTAATTATTCTAAACATAGAAACTATATAAAATTACGTAAGCACTATGGTATGAATAATTATTGAAAATATATTATATAATTTCAATGAGGTTACTATATAATAATTAATTATTCAGCTTGGGGATATTATCTCAATGTCCAATCCTCGTAATAATAGATGAAAAAATAAATTGTTTATGAATTAATTAGATATAAATTTTCTATAACATAACTCCTGATATGTCATTAAGAAATTAATTATATATAAATTGTTTATGTAAGACTGCAACAATTTCATGGTCATTCCAATATAATGAAAATGGATGGCCACATAGTATAAACATCGACAATACCATGTATTATAGTACATTATTCACCATCTGTAACATAGTATTTCAAAATGTTGTTCTAGTAGGAATGATTTTTTTAATAATACCATAATTTTTTATATGAATATCATATTCAGGACTCATATAATCACTACATTTTCTATTTAGAAAATCATAATACTTTTTCCTAGTTAATTATTTTTTCCTTTATAAATTTCATTTTACATTTAGAAAATTTTCATAAATGTGTATCATAAAAAACATAATTATAATAAGTAATTTTTTATATAAGAAGTAGATGAAACCAAACCAAAACTCTTTCATGAGTACTTAGAATTCTGTATACATCACTTTTTAGGAGATTTAATAGTTCAATTGAACTATCACTACTACCTGTAAATGTTTCATCGGTTATTAGTACTGATAAATAGGCATTAATATTATCAAATTATTAATAATGGAATTATTTTTATAATCCACAATTATGGTGTATTTTTTTATATTTCTCATTTATATATCAAATATAACATTTCCAACACCCAGTATGATTAGAATCCATACTAACCATAAAACATTAAATGGTATAGACTAAAATATCCATACAAAAAATTTATAAAAAATTTACTATATTCTAAATTTTGTAAAATAATTTAATAAATATATATGTGAAACCACACTTATTATTAATTATAAAAAATCAATTCTTATACAATCATATAAAATATTACAAAAAAATCATTATAGAGGGAAAATAATAAGCGTTCTTCTATTTTGTACAAAATAAACTAGGTTGAATTAGATTATTATTTATGGTTCCCAATGTAAATAAACATTCTTAATTACCAATATGTAAATCTGTATATATAATCTTAAATTTTGTCTCCTCTAATATTTTTTTATCCAAAAATGCTATGATTCAAACCCTGTGACATATATAGTTTTTTTATAAGTTTACATAATTGATATATAATCCATTTTTATTTGTATTCTCAGTTAGATTATACTTAAGAAATATTCTCACCCTTAGATACTAAATTATGATGATTTTAAAGTTCCCACCTATAATAATTGAGGCAATTATATACATGATACATGTTATAATCTAAAAAAATACATATCTAAAGATGAGTATCATGTATTATATCTTTACATTTGGAATATTTAATTATTGTACTCCCATAATAATATTTCCCTTATATGTAATAAAAATTTAATGATCCATGATCTATGTTTCACTATGTTTTGACTCCACTATTGTGATTCAATCAATTACTAACTCTTTAGAAATGATAACTTTCTAATATTATTGTATATGATTCTTCGATATATAAGTAGAAAACAACTTTTCCAAATCTATCAGATGGATATAAAATAAATTTTATTTCCCTAGTATCATAAATCATATATTTTCATTACTAATTGTCACTTAAATTGAATAATTAGATAATTTTACCTAGATTTTAGGGACATCAATATCCACCATAAATTATATGAGAAAATATGTGGGCATAATCCATTAGAAAAAACCTTCCATCTTAGATGATCGTATTATTGAAATTTGTTTTTATTGGTTGGAATCATTCACTTTGTATTTGGGGTGTTTTATTTTATATTCTAACGAATATAATATACCTAAAAACACATTAAATTCATAAATATCTTACCCCATGAAATCATTTAAATTTAACTTTCTATTTCATTTTTTACAATTGATTCTAATTATTTACTGTTTGAATTCTTATTATGTCTACCAAATTAATAAGTTCAAAAAATATTTTTTGTAACTATACACATTTCAAAATAACTTTTACTCACATAAAAATAGAATAAAATGATATTTAAACATATCCATATTAATCTAATGGGAATTTTATTTTAAATTTTCCTATTAATTTTATAATTATATAATATTTTAAATCTTTACATTAGAATGTATATAGCCACAGATTATAAACCCTAAAAAATATTTTATAAGGAAAAGGCATCTAGGCTGATGGAATATCTGACTAAAAATCCATTTTACAATTGAATTATTTAGTAATTGGTGAATCTATGTCATCATTACTCTAAAACATAATTCATATAAAAACAATCATAAAATTTAAATATTATAACATCAATTACAAATCATTGTCTTTGTCAATGAAAACAATATATTATTTTATCACAATACACGTGTTATTCATTGATAGATAATTATTTAAGAGTAAATTGTCAATAACAATTATTCTATAAATAATTTTTATATTTGGTAAATAATTTATAAAGAGAAATATTATATAATAGAAAAAATAAATAATCCATTTATTTATAATCCACAAATGGTGTATAAATATAAACATTATCTGACTAATTTAATGTTTATAATAACATTTTACAATTCCTAAACAATAATTTTTATACAAAAATATAAATTATAAGAATTAAATAAATCTTATAAATGTTAATCATTTTAAGGAGATAAGATATTTTTCATCTGATAATGGGATTATTAATTTTATTTTATGATCGATATCATAGATTGTGATTAGTACTACCATAAGGCTCTTTCTATATTTTATGATAACTCATTTATCCTCGATATACAATTAAGTTTGATTTCATGGAATATAATTATTAAATCATTTATACGATATAATATTCCATATCCTGTTGTGTTTTTTTTAAAAAAATATGAATTTCAATTTATCAAAAAAATATGATATATAGAGTTCATAAACTGTGACTACACCAAAATATATGCAACCCAATATATAATATGGTTGGATATGGACCAAAAAACAATATGATATACAAGATCCTCCAAAAATAATTTGAAAAACATGTTGAACTATTGATGAATGTGTCTTCAATAACAATTATGTTTTATGGTTGTATATCAAATGTTATTTTCTATGGAAGATAGCTCATGTAATTATTCATCTATCATCTACCAAATCAAAATGTTAATGAAACGAATGTAAAATAATATTTACATCACTATGAATTTCCCCCCTATATAATGTAATGATGGAATCTTAATTTCATCACTAGAATAATAGATAAAATTATGTTACGTCTAATGTAATTACACTGGATGTGGATCCCCAATTATAATGATAAGATAAGGGTTATTTAATAGTTTTCTAAAATCATCTTTATTAAAAAATATGAATGACTACTAAAGAAAAAGTTTTTCGAAAAAGAGTTAAATAATCACTATTACAATAGATTATGTGATATCCTCACATCATAAAAACTCAATTAATTGAATAAATTTAATAGATTATTGAGTTAAATGTCATTGCACGTGTCATGTTATATGGTAATATACAACTTATTAGTGAATTAATGGTTATTGAACACTTATTCTACTATATTATTTATTTTAAACCACGAAAGAATCAATATTACTGGTTAATAGTATATGAAACATTGGTGAATGATTTTTCATAATGAATTCAATTCATATCACATATCACATTCCCATATTAATATAGTATGATTTCTAATCATAAGATACATTATAGAAAATCATATTACTATATTAAAACATTACTTCTAGTATATCAAAAAACATAGTATCCCCTAATTTATTGAAATTCCAATACATAAGTTGTATGTGTGCATCATTTTTAGCATTAATTATTTAACACATTTTTGAGACTATTGGTTTTTTATTATTATATAGGTAACTATATAAATGGAATTTATTTTTTTACAATAAATATTGTATTTCATTTTTTAGTGCATAGATATGTCAATAATATTATACTTAAATTATGATAAAAATGATATTATTAATGATGATGTTTTTTTTTTGAAATGTATGATGTTTTGAAGAGAAAAAAATTTCAATGTTAAAAACTACTATTTTTTTAATTTCAAGATTTTAAATCATTGAATGACAAAAAAAATCCATATTTGGTTCCCACTACTAGTGAATTTCTGGAATGTGTATAGTATTAGTGGATGTTTTAAACAGGATAATAAATTAAAATTTTTTAGATCTTATTATCAAAATTGAATTAATTCATTATTTTAATGGGATTTTATGGATAATATTTAACATTATTGTTAATTGGGAAAAAATCATAACAAATCATGAACATATTATTTATGGTGGAATATAATTTTATTAATTATAAACTATTTAGAAAATATAATTATCAGTGGGAAATAGATTTGAGAATATTCTATGTGAAATAGTAAATCTCAATGATATTTATAGGGTTTAAAAGAGATCCAATATTTCATTTGTTCATTTATCATCTACATTGTGGGATATTGAAACATGAATTAATCATATTGTGATAATTAAATATTAATATAATTAATTAGTTACAAGGTAATAATGTGTTGAAATCTATTTTATAGAATACCTTATTATGTGAATTATGATTAATTTTATTAACTCAAATTTATTTTAATTTATATTTATAATTCATTATATGATTAGTGTAATGCTATTAATAGTGTTTTATTGTTTTGATCATACAATCCGTTAGTAAAACATCTTCATATTACAAATTTAAATAATATTTACTTCTAGTAATATGATTATATTAATTGGGATTTTGAAAAAGATTAGTGGTTTTAAATGGTTATCATTTTTAAATGAATGCATAAATTGATTTCGAAATAAGATATTTTAAATTTCATTTTTTTTATTTATATGAAATTTAAAAGTTTGAATGGGTTATGATATCAAAATAAATAATATTATTTTATTTATTTTTAACAATTATTTATATATATATTAGTAGATTATCATTATATCCATGAATTTCAAATTATGGTTTTATCAACTTGATGTGTTTTTGTAAATTATTGGTGCTCTGATTTCTAAATTGAAAATAATCATTCTATGAATCTATATTTGTTAATGAATATATTTGGTTGATTATATTTAATGTGTATGTACACACATATTCAAAATACTTGTTATTATTATAGTGGTGAGTACAATAATGTCATAATTATATGATTTTATTATATTTCATGAATTTTAATGTGATGTAAAAATGTTATGGAGTATTTATACATTGGATGTTTAGTAATATAATTTTATTTGGGGAGATGTGAACTCGATGTGTGGATTTTATTTATTGATATGAATGAGTGTGTTATTAATGAATGGGTGGTAAGGATAAATTATTAATTTTATATGAGTGTCGGAAATTAATGTTTTCGGATTGATTTTTTTTAGGACGTTTTTAATATACAATGATATTAATATCCTAAATTAAGAATTAATATGGATTTAATCTTTTAAATTTGATTGAATCAATCATGAATTATTTAAATTTTTAGGTTTTTTAGTCAGTGTGATTGTTTTTATACATTAAGATTTTGAATGTCGGTTTTTGGGGTTTTTTAGGGGAGTGAAATATTTTGAAGAAGTAAATTGAATATGAAGTGGGTGAATTAGAGTATCTTCATAACACCTTGAGAATATTTGAGATATAATCTTTTTAATTTCTTTGATGTCTTGTGTTATATGCTACACCTATTTTAGTTTATCCTATACACAACGATGTATTCCCTTGTTGTATACACAACACTATTCATGGCTTGAGTTACACACAATTTCATGTTATGTGGGTTGAATTAATTTCATAAAAGAATGATTATAAATGATAACCAAATATTATAACCTAGTCATTATAATGGCAGTTATAAATATTTTTTACTTCTTTAAAAAATTAATAAAATGTAAATAAGCTAGACTATAATATAATTAAATTAGTAATTATAGACTTCTTTAGTGAAATATATATTTAATTTATTCAATATAATGTTTTAAATTCATTTTATATGTTTTCTAGATATGATAATATAACAAATTCAGTTTTTTTCAAAAAAGAATCATTTTTCATAAAAATATAGTTTTACAACCTTTTGATGGAGAACCCTTTTTAAATCTACTTTTTGACAATTTTATAATTTTTTTTGACATAAAAAAATTATTCTCTCGAATAGGGACATCATAATTTACCTTTATTTAAAAAAATATTCTTCTGATGAAATTCATATTTTAATGAATAGTAAGAAATACTGCATTTTAATTCAAAACTACTTTTTGTCTAATTTATTAATATAGATACCTGATCGTTTTAATTATTTATAAAGTGTAATTATATTATGTATTTTTCATATAATCTATTTTTTATTGTTGAATGTAATTTCACATTTAAATAGGATATAATCACATGTCAATCTTTTAACAATTTTTAGTTATTATACCCTAACTTTTTGGTTTTGACAATGTGAATTAATTTTAAATTAATTTCTAAAAATATTTTGTTTTTAGTATTAAAGAATGTGTTCCATAATAAGAATGAGTGGTTCAAAATTTTGTAAATAGATTAATTTTATTTTTTGGATATTATGAATATTAACTTCAGTAATTTTTATTTATCATGGTTAATGTTAAATATAATAAATTATGGTGAAAAACAATATGATAATTATAATAAAATTACCCTAACACCTACAAAATCCTATTGGATGAATTAATTTCCACCAATAATACATATTTATTTGAATTTATTCATTTAATTAACTTTTTCCCATTAAAGGGATGTAATTATAAATAAAAAAAAGTGACAACATGTCACTCTCATATCACTTATAAGTGTTATAATTTTAATATAGTGATAAACTTGAAAAAACGTAAACATAAATAATATCCATAAATTTAATAATATTATCTACATAATGTGAATTTATTTTAAATTATTATAGATTAAATAATTACCAATAATGACGACACAATAGTGATGTAGTTATTATTATTTTTTTAAATATCAAATAAATGGTTTTAAAATTATAAAAAGAAATAAAATATGAAACAATTAATTTGGATACAAATTTTATTATTGAATATCTTATTTTAAGAGTGTATTAAATATAGTTTTTATAATTTATCTTCTGTGTGGGTTTTATTTAATATTATATAAATGAATTGTGTCAAAAATTTCCACTATAGATATTTTACAAAAAAATAACTTATTATTTAATTATGTAAAAATAAGAAAAATATTAAAAAACAAAGTAAATATTATATGGTCTAAATTTTCATAATTTATCTAATTATGAACATTTTACATCAAATATGAAAATATTGATAACTATTAATTATTTTTAATATTATTACTACAATTAAATTTCAATATATTAAATAAGGATATATCATAATGATAATGTTTAAAATAATATAAAAACACATTTAAATTTTATTGGTTTAGAGTATCATTAACCCATCCTCATATAGTCTTCTAAATAATCCAATTTTGAGGAATTTTAATTTAAATATTAATTTATATTAATTTAATATTTTTGGTATTCCCAATGGTTCCCCTCCCCTCTCTTATAAAAGGGCACCTTTCCTTCTCTTTTAATCGCACATATAAAGCCAATTTTCCCAAACTCACCCTACCCATTGCATCTCCCAACATCCCTTACATAATCCTATACTCCGTAATTTCGACAGAAAAACATCATAAGGAGGACTTTTGTTCAAATCAAAAGGTGATACTCAAAAAGGATGTAATTGTATTGTCACCTCTTTCAAAAATCTATTCTTCTTCTACATTCTTTTTTTTTTTCAATAATATATTAATAAATTTAATATCTTATACATTGTGATACGTTAGTATATTTATTTTATAACCTTTTACCTCCTTTTATCCATCTTACGAATAATAATATCACCTCGCGTGCATACGTATGACTTACCGACTCGGCACCATGGTGTATTCTGTTATTTAAAAATACATTAATTGGATGGTTATAATTATGGGTATAAGGGATGTAAATATTTAATATAGAATAATTTTAATTCTTCATAATTATTATAACATCCAATTCAAGACCATTTAAACCATCAAGAGGATTGATATCGTCGCTCGTACACACGTACGACTTACCATCTCCACGATGTGATGAGATTCATTCTCCATGTTAACCAATCATGAAATATTACAGGTTATATAAAATAAATAATCATGAAATATATTAAATAATAATTATACTGCATATATATATATATCATTTAGTTTAGTCAATTCAATTCAATAATGAGATAGAAACATTGTTCATGCGTACATGCATCCAACCGTCTCCACGAACCGTGTATTAAATTTCATTTCTCTATCTATCATATATATTTCAATACTAAATTTTTTATATATATGAATCATGTTTATTAATCATTGTGTATGTAAATCGTAATCTATTTATTATGAGATGGAATAATAAGTCAAATCATGAACGATAAAGAAAATGATTATTGCCCAAAATTTTACTTTAACATGAAATTGATAAATAAATGAGTAATAAAAAATCATAAATGAATCATATATGAAATAATAAATATTATTATTGTTATTTTAAAAGTAAATAATATATTTAAACACCATATATAGAAGTTTTGGTCACAAACGGATGAAATCAGACCAAAGGTATGTTATAGTTTAACAATCTCATTATTATTTGAGATTAGTTATACATAAGTATTTAATAAGGTATATTTATCATCCACATATAAATTTCATAAAAATATTATATTATATCTATTTTATACTTTTTCCTAATTTCAATTTCAACAATTGTTTAACTTGTAGTATATGGTATGGAAGGAATCATTCTTTCATTTCCCATACAAGGCATTTTTTGACTTTTCTAACAAGAGAATGAGAACAGTGTTTTTTTAACATATAAGGAATTAATGGTTTTTTACCTTTCATTAATTCTTAATTTCCATGAGTATTAGTTTTAAAAATTTCATGTTTATTTTTAACTAAATTTTTTTCTTTTAAAATTTCACAACGTTTTGAGAATTTAATTTTTTTTGAAGAAGACAGGTTATTTTACATAGTAATTAAGATCAAGTGTTTTGTAAAAAAATTTCCCCACCTAAGATGAAATATGGTTATGTTTCTATTTATATTTTTACAATTATTGGATTTTTTTGTAAATGATTTTTTTTATGAAATCAATTTTTCTTTTATTTAATTTGTTATGATTGAGCGATGGTTAAAAAACCTTTTTATTTCATGGGATATGCCCTGATGAATTATTAATGTTTTTGTGGAAAACGTATGAATGACTTCATTATGAGATATGTGAGACTTATATATCCCTCAAATACATTGGGTAATGATTTATATCTTATGATATAGACATTACAAGAATAGCATGTAAATCCAGTTCAGTAATACTTGGTTGAAACATAAAGTAAATCAAGTCACTAATACATGGATGGAACATCAAGTAAACCCGGTTCAGTAATGTAAATTGTCAAATATGATGGTCTTGGCATAAATTGCTTGTCTACTGTGGAAATAATAATATATGCTTATTTTTTTCCACAATTCCAAGTTTTTTTGAAGTCTATTTTCTCATGGTTCATTATTTCATTATGATTTATGGTATATAAACTACCATTATTAATTTCATGATTCAATATTAAGGTATATGTTAAATGTGGTTTGTTTTTTTTCAATAGTTATGTTCATGTATTTAAATTCTTATATCTATGTTGTGTAAGATATTTTCCATTTCCACCCTTACTAAGAATTTGATCTCACACCTTTTCTGTTTTCTATTCGCACAGTATTTTTCAAAGGATATTATGTAATATACGTCAAAAAGATGATCTAGTTATGAAGGATAAAACATGAGATGATGTATATGTTTTATGAACTAGTGGTTTATGTTTTACAGTTTCTAAATCACTAAACTAATAGGGTCTTTGGGAATCTGTTGGTGTCATATATTTATCATTCCGCAAAACAAATGTAACGTCCATGTACGTTAAGCTTGGGCTGTTAAAATCATTATGTAAGTCGAGGTCCACCAAAAAAATCAGGCAGTTTCCATTAAATGTTTGATTAAATTTCTCAGATATTATACCCCACCATCATCATCAAAGATACATTTTTGTTACGAAGAAAATAAACTGGACTAACAAACAAACATACAATCATGAGAAACAAGCATCCGAAGGAGGTCTGAAGTAATGCAGACCAAGGACATCCCCTCTGATCAAATTGACCCCTTCGGGCTTCAATGTGGAATTGTTGTGCAAAAAAATCAGATCACGACCAAGGAAATCCATAGAAGAAAGGTGATCTGCCACTTGGTTACCTCCACGCCAGGAGTGACTGATTTTGGTTCCGTTATCGTGATTGACATTGCACTTTAAGATAATGTAGATAATGGAACAAGGAGGGGAGCATATATCATTCAGGGCATCATGGAGAATTTTAGAATCTGTTTGAACTTCAAAAAGATTAATACCCTTTTGATGACAAACAGTAACCCATGTGAGCATGGCCTTAGATTCTCCCAATAGAGAGGAGCCATTACCTAACCTGGAGAAGAATGCCAGAAGGACGAAACCCCACAAGTTTTGAACCACCCTACCCCCATGCAGAACAACCATGGAATATGACCCATCTGTGTTGAGTTTAAGGCCTCAGAGGGGGGAGACCAGAAAACCCAAAAATCACATTTGGTATTCATAATCGGTTGGGAACCATGAGAACTGAAAATATATATTTTAATTACTAAGATCTTGATAAGGGCCACCAAATTCATGGGGGCCCCCGAGTTTTTTAATATATGTTCTTTTTTATTAAATAATTATTACAACTAAAGTGTTTGGTTTTGTATTTTCATTCCAAAATTACTTCATAGGAGTGGATATCATCCCTATTATCTCTTTATATCCCTCACTCTCCTTATCTTGGTTTTAGGGGGTTCATGGTGTTTTTAGTTATGTCATTGTAAGTGTTATTATATATTATCTTCATTCCACTTCCTCTATTCCACAAAATAGTTATATTTGTTTTTTATGGAATTTCATATTAATATTAACTTGAAAATTTAAATTTGACCCAAGTGGAAGGGGATTTTTCACATCATATTTATTTTATAATTTACTTGATGATTTTCATGTTGAAATGTTATATTTAGTTATCGAAAAATTGTGTGGTGGCATGCCAGGGAATTCCAGTTATTTTAGTAATATTATATCTATTAGTTGTTATATAGGTTGGGTATATTAGAAATATTTGTTTTTGGATTCCTTACTAAGAGATATATAGTCTCTCAACATTACAAGTGAGTTTTTTATATAGGGAGAATATTTATTTAGTATTAATTTCATATATGAAATGTATTAATATAATTAAGTAGTATCTTGGTAAACACTATTAATATAAGTGAATTAATATTGATTGAATTAGTATCTATTCTAAACCCTACATGCCTATTTAATTATTTTATACCAGGAATGTGTATTATAAATTATTTCAAGATCCTTATCCAAGTGTAAAATATAATATTTGATAATATAATGTGATGTATCCATGTATTCTTTTATAGTTAAATTTAAAAATTCCCATTGTATAATAAAATGAGTTTTATATATGATTTTGGTTTATTTATTTCATATGCTACTATTTTATCTTATACATCTAAAATGTAATTAACATTTACCTTTTAGTTACTCATTGAAAAATTACTTTTTTCTCATTTTATGATTTTTATAAATTTCATTAATCATATATGAAAATTCAATTTTCTATATTATGTAAATATATTTTCTTATAAGGTAATTTTTTTTTTCAAAGGACAAGATTCTATTGTTTGGAATCATTCCTATAAATATTACATAATTTTTATATTCAATATGATATTGAAAAGCGTTATTTTTTTTCTTATTATTGTGATTTAGAATATTTTTTTGATTAGTTCAGTTATTGATAAAACAATAATTACATTATATTTGAGTTAAAAATTAGTTAAATATGTTATATTATTATATAATATCATGTATGTGTTTATTGAATATGAATTGGGTTATAAAACAACCCTTAATTAACTAATCATTAGTTTTATTTATATTATTGATGTATTGAGTATGATTATTTTATAATTAACTTAAATTGTATATTTTTAACCTTTCTATGTAGAGTACATAGATTCTTTACCTAGTAATAAGAATTTATTCATTTCTTTCTATAATAACAATAATAAATTATAATCCAATGAATAAAACAAAACATTTTTTATGATGTATCATCAGTTATAGGGTAATGGATGATATTTTTTAGTAATAAAATGTAATGGTTTAATGAACATGTTTTGATAGAGTTTTACTAAATGAATTAGTAAATAATTTATAATGACAATCATGGAAATTATTTTTTCCTTCATGGGTATAGATCATAACTGAAATCATGTATATCGATGAGTCATTTATAATGTTAACCTAATTGGTGTCTATGGTTAATAGATTCATTTTTCATTGGGTAGGGTTTTATTGATGTTGACCACCAACCTAAATATTTTATTACTCATTGTTTCTTTATCTTTTCAGAATATTAAAGTGTAATACAGTGTTATTATCTGTAAAAGTACTTTTTGTGACATAAATTTTAATTTATCCTTAATTAGGGACATAAATAAATTCTTTCAAAACTTTTAATGTCTCATATATGGTATTTCATAATTGAAATACCTAAATATGGATGCTCATGTTAATTAACATTCTTTAAGAAAATGTTCTATAAATATTTATTTTTTCATTTATTTCTATTTTTCACGTTCCGATATAGGATAACATGTGTTATTTTTTAAATCAATTCATTATGTGAACATAATAAAACTATTTCTATACCCTTGAAAAAATTTATAATCACTTTTAATACGATTCATAGAGAAATATAATTAAATTTTCCATTGAATAGTCTATATGTATATTTCTATTCTTATATATTGTTTTATTTGTGGAAATGATAAGAGTGGTAAAGATCTATGTAATATTATAATATTGATGTTAATGTTATAATTTTTTTCTATGGGTTCCATTAGTTATTAAGAATTATTTCAAACCCTTAATTTTTATATTCATGTCATTTATTACTATATTCATAAACATATGTGGATGTGATATCTTATGATGTTGAAAACTATGTCTGCATTAGTACATAATGGTTGGTATTAGTAAACTATCTACCAAATATAATTATTATGTAATATCCATGATTTTATTCTATGTATAATATGTTTATGTTAATGAAATTTACTATTTATCAATTATTCCATTTCATAATTGGGAGTTTTGGAGTTTGTCCTTATTGTTTTGGGTGGCCTCACGATGAGTGTATAATGAGTTGGATCATAAAAAAAATGTTGTTGTTAAAAATGATACATAATAATTGGTGGAGATCCATCACATATAATGTGTTTATATAAGCGTATCTATAAAAATTTATAACATATCGGCCAGTCTGTGAGAGGTGGATAGACTATCAGTGGTTCTTTCTAAAAATGTTGATTCTCCCTAAACCCCCAACTAGTAGGAGGCCAACCAATGACTAGTTGTTAAGATTTACTGGATCAATGGAGTTCCCAGTATAGAGGTACACATTATGAACATCTTAGTATTTAAATGCCACTCATTTTAATCCAATTTAATTGTATTCTATCATTCATGATATACTCAATTATAATTTTAAACATCCTCTCTCAAATATTGTTACCTACACTATTCCCTATTAACATTTATAATGTTTGAATGATTCGGTGATTCTATAATGATGGGTATTGTTTAGATCAAATCCAAATATGTATACCTATTTTAGATATGATCATGTATTTATGTCAAATAATTTTTTTTTCAAAATGATCGCATTCCATTACATTCCATAATTTAGATATATGTGGGGGTCTATGATAATGAAACTATTAATTTATTAAATCAAGATCTAATAATTAAAATGTGAATTTTATCATTATGAATTCTTGAATTAGGTTCCTAAACTAATTTTTGATGGTGTATTGATTACACATCCAATATATGATGAAGATTCCATGGTAGATTTGGGTAGGATTTGATGCGATAAATACAATTCCCTTTCATTGGAGAAAGTACTCTAATTTAAGGTGATGTTTCTGGGTAATTATCTTTTGAATATAATTTTTATAGATTCTTCTTCTCAAATATCATCATTGACCAATTATTTTGTGAAGATTTGAAGGATGATAAATTAGTATATTTTAGAAAAAATTATCTCTTGTAGAATCTTTGAAAAATTATTGATTTATTCATCCATAGATATTGTATCTAGTGAATTCACATCCACTTTCATTATCATATATTTTAATTGGATTCATTTATGGGAAAAGAAAGGTATGAGATTCTAGAATCATTTTTTACGGGTTTCTAATAGTGTTTCATTCAAAACATATTTATTATAAAATGAAAACATTATTTTGGAACCAATGATTCATGTGGTTCTTATCCTTGGGTGTGAAATATAGTTTAGTCTTTGATCATTGATATTATTTAGTGTTATTTCCAAAACCAGTGACATGTGAATTTTCATACCATTTAGGGGTATTCTATAATCATGTCTCAATTTTATTATTTATTTGTTTTTTTTATTGTGTTTTTTTAAATTTTACTCCTTATGGGTGTCAACAATTGTCTGAAAACCATATATTATCCATGTTTCTATGATAATTTCAATAGTAGAAAGTTACCATGCATGTTGTTTATATGATTATTTTATATGATGTTAATATATGATATCATTCATGTATTTTGATAACATTCACATCCTTTTTGTGAATTATATTGATTTGGATATTTGTACTCGGTATCTATCATAAGAGGAGTGTCATTGTATTACTACCCTTATAGGGTTTGGAACCATGCCATTTGATAACAATGAAGAAAGTCCAATATTTTAGGATAGATCATGAAATAATTGTGGCCCATATGGAACTCTATTCGTTTAGTATATAGAGTGATGTGATAAAACAAGATGTCTTATAGATACCAAGAATCATCTTGGTCTCAATGAACTGATCAGACTGAGAGAGAAGTCACTACCCTTATGGTTATTTCTTGATCATTTATAATGACCAATGATCATTATACAGGCATTGAGTTGAAGCAGGTATGGATGTGGGATTTTTGGTGGAATGTTTCCTAAACAACCACTTTGTATATACTTTTATGATACTTATTCATATTTTTTAATTTATAATTATTTGGGAACACACCTAATATAAATTTCCAACATTTTTAGGGATGTAATGGTGGTGTCACAATGGGTTTTATTACACACAAACTATAAAATAATTTCAATGAACCTGCATAGATAATTATGTGGCTTCGAGCAAGGGAATGTGATCAATGGAAGATGGTTGAGTCGAAGATCATTGAGATAAGTATCTTTATATAAAGAAATATAAAGGATTAAACTATCAAATTATTTATTTTCTTTCTTATACATATATATTATTTTGCAATTACACCTAAAAATACCATTTACTTATCGTATAACAAGTAAAAAAATATATATGATGTATTTCTTAAAGTTAATCTACAGTTTATTTTAATTTTTATTTTTTTAATGATGTGACATTACGGATATTGATTAGTATTACTTGAGGGAAGGATGTGGATGAGAGAAGTATATCTCTCTCTCACAAAACCGATGATGGAATAGGGTATGGCGACAAAAATTTCCCCCTAGTCGCTTCGACACCCACCGGTTCTTCCAAATCGGGACACCTAGAACTGTGACATCACCTGTATTTGATGCTGGTACTTCTAATGGAAAGTGCGCGATGGTGTCCAGGGAAGATGCGACACTGTCTTCTGTGGTTAAGCGGCATTGGGCGATGGAATCATGTAGAGACCTAAATCTTGACATACATGGACATTACATTATTTTTTCGGAATACTTAATACATAACAAAAAACAGACACACAAGGACCGTAATAGTTTAGTGTCTTTTGAAAATTAAAACGTAATCTTCTAATCATGGTGAATGATCTTCAACATCTCTCATAATTATCTTCCATTTTTTCCTTACCTAAAACATTTGTTTATATCCTGGAAAAAAGAAAACATAAAAAGGGTTAGGTCAAATGATCAGTAAGGGTAAGCATGGATAAAATAAAACATACCATATAAATTTGAACTTAAAAACATGAACATAATGTTTAAACATCAAAAGCTTGAGAAATGACACAAAACATGGAAGTACGTAAGGCATATATCATAAAGAAACATTAAGAATGATAAAATAGATTGGGAATAAAACATGTGATTGTGGAAAACATTAAGCACATGATATGATTTCATAGTAGCCAAGGAATTGCTGCCAAGGCCAACTTAGTGGACAAAGTCCCTTTCTGAATCGAGTTCACTTCTCATTCCAGTCTTGTATTACTGAACCAGTTTAACATGTCGTTCCAGCCATGTCTATCTCATGAGATATAAATCTTTAACCAATGCATTGGAGGAAGATATAGGTCCCACCCATCTCATAATGAAATAATTCTTAGTTGTGCCACAAAATAAACATACATCATTCATAAAACCCCAATAAATAAAATGGGTTTCATAAACATCATACCATCATCACATAATCCATCTAAAAGAAATGGATATCATTTCATAATAAGAGAAGTGAAACCATGTAAATCATAGAGACATTATACTTGAAACATACACATATGAAATAATTCCATCTTAGATGAAAAATGGTTTTGATAAGACACTTGAAATGAAATCTTGAGGAAAATATCTTTTTTCTTCAAAATCATTTTCTTTTCACAAAATGTCATGCAATTTTAAAAGAAAAGGATTTTTTTGAAAATAGTCATGAAATATTTTAGAGTAAGCTTCATAAAAATAAGGCTGTATAAAACCATAAAAATCCTATCATTCCATATAAGTTAAAAAAACATTCTTCTCATACTTTTGTTGGAAAAGTCAAAAAAGTACCACATACGAAAAACGACAAAAGATTCCTTTGATATCTTTTACTAAAAACTCACCTAAGGTTAAAATTGGATTTAAAAATTTGTAGAAGGATATAAATATAACATATTGAGGAAACATGGATGTGGATGATAAATATTCCCCAGTAAATGCTTGAAGTATAAAAAATCTCGGATAAAAATGGAGATTGTCCCTTACCTTAGGTCTGATATACTTCATACGTATCCGAACCTCCTCTTCTTTGAAGCGCCTCTTTGAGACCTCCTCTTAGGGAACAAAAATTTGTCTTTGAAGAAGACCAGGACCTCTAGAATGTTTCTAGGGAAGTGGAGAAGAGAATTGGGCAGGGGTTGTCCGAGCATGAAGGCTCAATGTGGTGTGTGGAAGAGAGGGAGGAGGTTCCCTTTTATAAGGGAGAAGAGGGGCACCTTTGGAATTCTTAAAAATATTAATTTATAATAAATCTAACCCCACTTAAAAACCTCCAAAAATGACTCATATTAGAATATTAGATGAGATAGGGTTGTAATCTCATTAACCAATAAAATTTAAACATGTTTGGATCTTATTTTAAACCTTATCATTTTGATTTATCCTTATTTGATCTATTTAAGTTTATTTGTGGTAATAAAATTCTAAATTTTAAATTATAACAAATAATTACTTATTTTTTGTGAATTTTCCATAATTGTTTACTTTATAACATTATAGACCATATAAATTTAAATTTATAATTTTTAAATATTTTTGTGATTTTTAAACAATTTTATAATATGTTATTTTTATAAAATAACAATAGTGTCAATTTTGACACTATTCATGTATTGGAATTTAAATAAAATATATACAAATGATATGTTCGAAATAAATGCTTTAATATATTCAAAAAAGGTCATATGTATTTATTAAATTAGTTTATCACATTAAATAGTTCATATAGTATTTATTTTATTATTTTTAAAACCATTTATTTGGTTTATCTCTTAATAAAATAATTACTACAACAATTTTTTATAATTATTTAATATACTGATTTGCTGCATAAAATTTTTTAAAAAAAATCCTATGATGACGAAAAATATATTAAATTTCACAATAATACTTTTACTCGAATTTATCATGTTAAAATCAAAATATTTAAATTGTTATATTTATTAAATTATGAAGGTTACAACTTCGGAATCATTTAAAAGAAAATAATATAAGTGTCATAATAACTTTTATAAGGCTCCAAACGGTCATATATTAGGTCATTGGATGATTAAGGTGTGGATATACACTACCAATAAGTTTTTGTCAGGTCTGTGGGCCTTTTAATGGGTATTATAATTTAAATAAAAACTATATTACTTATTTTCCACTTAATAAATAATTTCTGTATCATTAATGTATCAATATTAATGACAATTATTTAATCCCTAAAAATTATAAATAAATTATCATGATGTATATAATATTATTATATTTCCAGATACTATTCATTTTCGAAGTTTTATGATGTTTATCACTAAATTAATATTATTATACTTATAATATTTAAGAGAGTGACATGTTGTCACTTTCTTTGGTTTTAATGATAATTAAATTATTTTCATGGTCAAAAGTCCATAAAATGAATCTAATCCGACCCTTAGGTTATATGGGTATACCTTTGGCCATAGAATAGAATATTGGCATGTGTTAGGGTAATTTTATAATGTTATATTTACCCTTAATTACCTGATTTACCTTTAACTATGGTAAATAAAATTTACCGTAGTTACTATTCATAATTCTCAAAAATAAAAAGTAGCTTATTAACATAATTTGGACCCACTGATTACACATATGGAATCCATTTTTACAAATTCAATACAAAAAAGTTTCAGAAATTAAATTAAAATTAATCCTGTTGTCGAATGAAAACGGGTTCTTCTTTAAAACATTGAAAAAGATTGAATTGATTTAACCTACGAATTTAATGTAAAATAAATGATAATGACATACATTATATTAAATGGTAAAAATATATTCTATTTATACTTTAAAACCATTCAATATTATAATTTAACCATATAAATTATTGCGATGAAAAAAGTTGTTTTTAATTAAAATATAGTGTGTTTTTACTATTCATCAAAATATGAAAGTTACCATAATAATATGAAAAATTTATCCAAAGTAAATTTTTATTTCTTGACTCCAAAGAATAATTTTATTTTTTCATATTGAACTTATAAAAATGTCAAAAACTAGATTTAAAGTGGGTGCGCCATCAAAAGGCGGTAAAACTGTATTTTTTTAAAAATACTTATATTTCCCGAATTTTTTTTGTTCTTATACCATGTTCTAGAAAATGTGTAAGATGAATATTAATGATATAACATTCAAAATTTAGTTAATAATACTCATAAAGGCTAGTTCGTAATAATATTATAACCATATATCATTGTTTATTGAAACCTGATATGGTGTATAACACACGCTATCAAGGAATGTTGTGATTGCATGTAATGCAAGCCAAGTCAGGGTTGCGTGTTGTGAAAGAATCCTTCATTTTTTTTACAACCGAATCCAACCATATTTCATTTATACATTTAATATATATATATATATATACACTCAATGTTGCGTAGAATGACTATTATAAACCGAACATGAAATTGTGTGTAACACAATCTATGAATAGTGTTTTATATACTTCAAGCTAATACATTGTGGAATATAGAAAAAGATAATCTTTTTGTAGCATAAAACACATGACATCAAATAAATTAAAGAGGATACTTATCATAAAATATCGGTTTGTTACATTCTACACCCCTTAAAATGAATTTCACCCTCGAAATTCGCCGGGGTTATAATTGGTTTTCTACTTGAAAGTTTATTTAATTTAAACCCACATCGTAAAAAGGAATACCAAAACATATCTATAAAAACTAAAGTATGAAACGTAATTGTTACCCAAATAAACTAATTCTGGGTTTCCACATAGGAGAACATATGTGAATATATGGATTTGGAGGAGAAATCTAACAATCATGTTCTGATAGAGAGTGGTAGAGAACAGGGCTATGAAAAAGCCAACAATCACAAAGCTATAGATTTGTGATCATTTGAGGTACCATCTCATTCATCAGATATAAGGGAACTAGGACAACATTTTTGGTTTTCAAGATCATTTCCCTAAAGTTGATGAATTAAAAGAAATAATTACATGATTTTGGTACAATATCACTGTTGTTCGTGAATTGAAAAATTTCCACTTCATCCCTTAATGATATGAAGTTGAATTTTTTATTCATGATGTGTTAGCAGATCATGTGTTAGAATGATGGGTCATTCCATCTGTTTCAAACAAAAGGTTAGCAAAAGTTATAAGTCCATCTTATGGTTTGATTAATCGTATATGGTTCCAAAAATGAACTTATACTTAATATATCATACCGCTTAATAAAATAAAACTAGTTTCTACTAACCAGGGGATTACTGTAGACCAGTGGTACTTGATAAAGGCCAGTCGCACTTCGGTTGTGTATTCGATTCCCACAGCCTTGTCTGATGCGATGGGTTGTAGATCGTCCTGAAGGTTGTCCTTTTTCTAGAACTATGTTACTATAACATCCCATCAATAATATTGAAAAAACTTATATCCTTAAACAACACTAACTTATGTCCAACATAATCAATTCCAATATTTAGGCTAATCCATAATATTGCATTCCATTGTCATATTATAGTGATAATGATTACTAGAGATTTTAATATAAGAATCATGTTAATACCATAGTTGATCCCCATATATCATAAGATATGTCTTGTTGGTCACATTACAAATGTTCGAAGGCCTTAATCATGTATTCTCTTGAAAAACGAATACCCATTGAACCTTAGTGAAAAAATGAATGCAGTTAAAAGTTAACACTTTCCACATTCCAAAATCCTCAAGATTTTATATACTCAAACCATGATATCACTTAGACCTTATATCAATCATGAGCTCATGAATACAATCAAACATCTTGTTATCTTCTTATTCCTCCATTATGAGCATATCATCTACTTTACAGATAGATTTAAATAACCTTCCATGGTTACTGGTACCATTCATCATATACATTCAAATACTTTTAGGAAAAACAATAGTGTAAAAATCCTTAGTTGATTCTTTATTCCATTGTACCATTAACTATACAACATAACTCTCGATAAACATACAATCATTCCACTACCTTCTAAAACAACTGACCGAGCTTCAACACTTCTTTCAGCTCATATATCATTTGTAGTCTCCTCATCATCATCCACATAAATACTACCCATATGACCATGATGATTATCTTCATGATATTTTCCATTAGGGAATTGGTTTGCATAATGCCCGTAAATTCCATATTTAAAACATCTAATCATTGTTGATGTCGTAGCAATACCATTATCCTTGTCCATGTTGTTAACTAAACCTTTTCTTTTTCACTTACTGGCATTGTGTCCTTCTTTTCCACACCCAAAGCATCTTCCAGTTCCATTGAAATAATCTCCCTGATGCCTCTTCCCACATTATTTACATGAGGGAAATTGATCTTTCTTTCCTCTATGATCATCATGAAACTCCATCTTTCTCTTATTATCTGTGTCAGGAAACTTACCAAAGTTGAGATTATTGATCATATTATGTGATTTCTGATTAGGCATAATAACGATGTTTGGACTTCCAAATCCCGTTTTATTTGGTTTCTCATGAAGAATATCTTTCTATTGTTCATTATATCCTCCATTGTCGGGAATCTTCCTGTTTCGAGACATTTTCTAAAACCCAAAAAGAATAGTGTGAGAGGAAAAAATCATGCTATGGAAAACAACATAGTAAAGGGGGAGTTCCCTCAATATCTAACATCTTAAGTTAAATTATAAGATCATTACTGTAGTTCTAGGACTATATCCTATACGTAAACTTACCCTTAGGGACATCCCTAGACATACCATAGAAATATCTCTATGGATCTCACTAACGTTTTCACATCCTAGTTTCCAAAGGTTGACTAAACCTTTCCTCTGATACCAACTATAGAGACCCTAATCTTGACATACATGGACATTAAATTACTTTTTCAGAATACTTAATACATAACAAAAAATAGACACACAAGGATTGTAATAGTTTAGTGTCTTTGGAAACTTGGAACGTAATCTTCTAATCGTTGTGAAACATATTCAACATCTCCCATAAAGATCTTCCCTTTTTTCTTACCTAAAACCGTTCTTTATATCCTGAGGATAAGAAAACATAAAAAGGGTGAGCTCAAATTCTCAGTAAGGGCATTCATGGATAAAATAAAACATACCATATAAATTTGAACATAAAAACATGAACATAATGTTTAAACATCAAAATCTTGAAAAATGACACAAAACATGGAAGTACGAAAGGAATAGATCATAAAGAAACATTAAAAATGATAAAACAACATGAAATAAAACATGTGATTGTGGAAAACATTAGGCACATGATATGATTTCCATAGTAGTCAAGGCATTGCTGCCTAGGCCATCTTAGTGGACAAAGTACCTTTCTGAATCGAGTTCACTCCTCGTTCCAGTCCTGTATTACTGAACCGGTTTAACTTGCCGTTCCATCCATGTCTATCTCATGAGATATAAATCTTTACCCAATGCATTGGAGGGAGATATAGGTCCCACCCATCTCATAATGAAATCATTCTTACGTGTGCCACAAAATAAACATACATCATTCATAAAAACCCAGTAAATAAATTGGGTTTCATAAACATCATACCATCATCACATAATCCATATAAAAGAAATGGATATCATTTCATAACAAGAGAAGTGAAACCATGTAAATCATAGGTAAATTATACTTGAAACATACAAATATGAAATAATATCATCTTAGATGAAAAATGGTTTTGATAAAACACTTGAAATTAATTCTTGAGGAAAATATCCTTTTTTCTTCAAAATCATTTTCTTTTCACAAAATGTCATGCAATTTTAAAAGGAAAGGATTTTGTTGAAAATAGAAATGAAATATTTTGGAGTAAGATTCATGAAAATAATGCTTTATAAAACCATAAAAATCCTTTCATGCCGTATAAGTTAAAAAAAACATTCTTCACATACTTTTGTTGGAAAAGTCAAAAAGTACCTCGAACGAAAGACGACAAAAGATTCCTTTGATATCTTTTACTAAAAACTCATCTAAGGGTAAAATTGGATTTAAAAAATAGTCGAAAGATAGAAATATTACATATTGAAGTAACATTGATGTGGATGATAAATATTCCCCAGTAAATTCTGAAGTATAAACAATCTCAGATAAAAATTGAGATTGCGAGATTGTCCCTTACATTAGGTCCTATATGCTTCGTACGTATCCGGACCTCCTCTTCTTTGAAGCACCTCTTTGAGACCTCCTCTTAGGGAACTAAAAGTGGTCTTTGAAGAAGACCAGGACCTCTCAGATGTTTCTAGGGAAGTGGAGAAGAGAATTGGGTAGGTGTTGGCCGAGCTTGAAGCCTCAAAGTGGTGTGTGGAAGAGAGGGAGAAGGTACCCTTTTATAAGGGAGGAGAGGGGCACCTTTGGAATTCTTAAAAATATTAATTTATAATAAATCAAAACCCATTTAAAAACCTCCAAAAATTACTCATATTCAAAGATTAGATGATATAGGGTTGTAATCTCATCAACCAATAAAATTTATACATGTTTTGATCTTATTTTAAACCTTATCATTTTGATTTGTCCTTATTTAATCTATTTAAGTTTATTTGTGGTAATAAAATTCTAAATTTTAAATTATATCAAATTATTACTTATTTGTTATGAATTTTGCATAATTGTTTACTTTATAACGTTATAGACCATATAAATTTAAATTTATAATTTTTAAATATTTTTGTGATTTCTAAACAATTTTATAATATTATATTTTTATAAAATAACAATAGTGTCAATTTTGACACTATTCATTTATTTGAATTTAAATAAAATATATAAAGAATATATGTTCAAACTAAAAGATTTAATAGATTCATAAAAGGTCATATGTATATATAAAATCAGTTTATCACATTAAATAGTTCATATAATATTTATTTTATTATTTTTAAAACCATATATTTGGTTTTATCTCTTAATAAAATGATTACTACAACATTTTTGTATAATTATCTAATATACTGATATGTTGCATAAAAATTAAAAAGAAAATCCTATGATGAATATAAATCTATTACCTTTCACAATAATACTTTTACTAGAATTTATCATCTTAAAATCGAAATATTTAAATTGCTATATTTATTAAATTATGAAGGTGACACCTTTGACATCATTTAAAATAAACTAATATAAGTGTAATAATAACTTTTATAAGGCTCCAAACGGTCATATATTTGGTCATTGGATGATTCGGGTGTAGATATACACTAGAAATAAGTTTTGGTCAGGTTTTTGGGCCTTTTAATGGGTATTATTATTTCAATAAAAACTATATTACTTATTTTCCACATAATAAATAATTTATGTATCATTAATGTATCACCATTAATGACAATTATATAATCCCTAAAAATTATATATAAATTATCATGATGTAGATAAATTTATTAGCTTTCTGGAAACTATTCATGTTTGAAGTTTAATGATGTTTATCACTAAATTAAAATTATTATACTTATAATATTTGAGAGAGTGACATGTTGTCACTTTCATTGGTTTTAATGATAATTAAATTATTTTCATGGTAAAAAGTCCATAAAATGAATCTAATCCGACCCTTAGGTTATATGGGTATACATTTAGCCATCCAATAGAATTTTGGCATCTTTTTGGGTAATTTTATAATATTATATTTACCTTTAATTACCTGATTTACCTTTAACTATGTTAAATAAAATTTACCATAGTTACTATTCATAATTCCCAAAAATAAAAAGTAGCTTATTAACATAATTTGGACCCACTGATTCCAAATATGGAATCCATTTTTCCAAATTCAATACAAAAAAGTTGCAGAAATTAAATTAAAATTAATCCCATTGTCGATTGAAAATGGGTTTTTCTTTAAAACATTGCAAAAGATTGAATTGATTTAACCTACGAATATAATGTAAAATCAATGCTAATTACATAAATTATATTAAATGGTAAAAATATATTCTATTAATATTTTAAAACCATTAAATATTATAATTTAACCATATAAATTATTGCGATGAAAAAAGTTGTTTTTAATTAAAATATAGCGTGTTTTTACTATTTATCAAAATATGAAAGTTACCCGAATAATATGAAAAATTTATCCAAAGTAAATTTTTTTTCTTGATTCCAAAGAATAATTTTATTATTTCAAATTGAACTTATAAACATGTCAAAAACTAGATTTAATGTGGGTGCGCCACCAAAAGGCGGCCAAACTGCATTTTTTGAAAAATACTTATTTTACCCGAAAAATTTATTTTGTTCTTATACCATGTTCTAGAAAATGTGTAAGATGAATAATAATGTTATAAAAATAAAAATTTAGTTAATAATATTCGTAAAGGCTAGTTCGTAATAATATTATAACCATATAGCATTGTTTAGTGAAACCTGATATTGCGTGCAACACACGCTATCAAGGAAAGTTGTGATTGCGTGTAATGCAAGCCATGTCGGGGTTGCGTGTTGTGAAAGAATCATTTGTTGTTACATATAACATAATCCAACCATATTTCATTTATACATTGAATATATTTATATATATACACTCAATATTGCGTAGAATGACTATTATAAAATGAACATGAAATTGTGTGTAACAGAATCTAAGAATAGTGTTTTGTATACTTAAAGCTAATACAGTGTGGCGTATAGCACAAGATAATCTTGTTGTAGAATAAAAAACATGACATCAAATAAATTAATGAGAATAATTATCATAAAATATAGGGTAGTTACAAATTAGGTCATGATGTTGGTGACCTCGAGGTGATGAATGGAGGAACAACTTTGATTGATGTTATTCGAGTTGTTAATGGCAAGCTTGCGATATCATCTGATGGAGTCGGGGCGTCGACTTATATTGTTGCAGGGAGTACGTCGATTGTTTCTGAAGATTTGGGTTCCATTTATTGTGACCCAGTGTAAAATAGGGTTTTTTCGCACGACCTAGATCTTTGGGTGAGTATGGTGCGATGAAATGAGTGGTAGTAGTGGATTGATTGCCTGACGCATGTTTTGTTATAAGACTGGACCGAAATTTGGATGATAAAATTACAGTCAATCTCATGTAACCCACATTAGCTAGAGGGGTCAGGGGAAATACCATGCCGACCCTTGATTTGAAATAAGTACTAGAGAACGAGACTTAGGCATAAAATGCTTATGTGGAAGGGCATTCTTTGAATTGATCCTTTTCTTTATTCAATTGTGTACCTGAATCTTCTATCCAAAGAAAGGGTAACGATGCGCAAATAAAAAAGGATCCCAGTGCTATTTTTGAGCCACTTAAAATGGGTGAGCTCTCAATCATTTCTCGATTATTTATTCCTAAGGGCTCTCAACCTTTCAAAATTGATGAACTTAAGATCTGTATCTCGTCTATTTGGGGGTTTACATCTTGGAAATGTCTCTCTCTAGGAAGATGATACTTTCATATGATCTATTTGGTCACTATGACCAATTCTTAGTTGAGATTAAATTTATATCAACTCTGGTTGAAATGGTTATGCGTGCAAGAGATGATGACATTATTAAATTGAAGATCACTTATGAAAAGAGAACAAAGTTCTGCAAATATTGTTGCATTATTGGTAATGACTTGTCTACATGTAGAGGCTCAACTGTTTGAAGCTATTTTGCTTAGCGTGGACATGAAATGAGCAATTTTCCTAAAAAGATTAAAAGGACACATGTTTGGAAGCCCGAAGATGGACCTGCTATTATTTTTTATAAGAAAAAAACACAAGGGGGTGTTCTAGAGGATTTTTTACATTATACAGTTGAGAAGAAAGGTCACATAAATGCCTCTACTTCTGAGAACAATCCAAAATAATGGGAGTCCATATTTTTTTGAAGAAGTGAATCTACAAAATGTTGATACTCAATATTAAGTAAAATATGTTGATTTGCAGAAAATTCAAATTTCTTCATCTCCTCAATTGTTAGTCCATGTTGATAACATCAAAGATGAAAAAGAGACTAAAGATTTCACTCAAAAAAAAAGATCACCATCCACCTTCGAATGATGAGAAGGTTTCTTCAGATATCCAAAAGGGTAAGAAAATATGGCAAACTAACTTCACCATTGTTTCTAATCCTGGTCACTCTTCTTCTAAACTCACTGTGGATAGTGAAGTCTTTCAGCTCATTCCTTACAAGAAGGAAAAGTCTACAGGTATATTGACTGTAGGTAACCCTTCCTTTGGTCAACATATTGGTAATTCTTCTATGATAAAGGATACCAATCAGGGATGTCTAGATGGGACTCAAGAGATCCTTGTCCATGCTACTTCATTTGAGGGGTTGCTTATCCTGGAAAACACAAAGAGCAAGAAGATTGCTCTTATTCTGACAGCACTGATGTTGAGACACATTTAGAAAGGCTACATGTGATTCCTTATAGTATAGGAAGATCAAGAGGTCGGGTTCGGGGTTTTGGGAAGGGAAGAATGGCATGAAATTAAAGAATTTGAAAGGAAGCTAACTGCCAGATTAATTAAAAGAATAGGTAGATAGTTTTATGCCTTGGGCTTTTCCATGTTTCCTATTTTCTTTTTGGGTACTCTCTTTTTTTTATTTTAATTTAAGAGGCACTTCCTTCACCATTTAAAAAAATATTGATATTATCTACTCACTAATGGACATAGACCCTTGTGTTTAGTTAGAAAACACTTATATACTAGGAGGAGTAAATGAGATCATGAAGAACTCGATTTTTGACCTGATGGGTTAGGTTGGGGGCTTATAAAATAGAATTATGTACATTTTATATTATTTTAATTTGACTTATTGAATATTTTGTAGAAAATAGATAATTATGTGGGACTCATGTACGACAGCTTCCATGTTTTAGAATATTTTAAGTGTAACAAACATTGGATATATGCTTGATGTTATTGTTGTTACTATTTCAAAGGATTTTGTGTGTGTTCATCCATCATGACCAGGAACATAGGATATCATTCAATATATATAACTCTTATTGTGTTATGTACACATTATATAATTTAATACCTTGATGTGTTATATATTTTTAGGACATACATCAAATTATATTTCTGTTATACATCCATTTATCTTACTATTGTTATATATCTATTGATATTAACTATTATAAAAATATCACATCATTGTGATATTATATAGCTTATTATTAATAAAATAAATTTTTGTAAGAACAATATTAGTGAGATTATTGAGATACATTTTGATATGGGTACCCCCTTGTAAAATTTACGGGAAATCCATTAGAATGGTTAGGGTTTATCTAAATGACTCTACATTTTTCTCAATTGTTTCGTTTTATTTCATAATATTCCACTCCATGGAATAACGATGTGTCTTCCAACTAACATGGGTTTTGGTCCTCCATCTTGGGTGGGTGCACATATTCTATAGGATTTTGTGAATTAGGGTGAAGTAGTTTATTCTATCTCACTAGTTATAGTGATGTTGATAATGGGACCGCCTTATGTAGGCATCCAATCACTTGTTTCATCCCATGGTAGAGGGGAACTGAGGTCCATGTTGACTATACTATTTTGATTCAACTTTATAATCCACAATCTATTTTCAAAATTATAGGGAAAATGTGTTTATTTATAGATACATATAATTGAATGTATATTTTAACACATTGTGACACTATGGAAGGAAGTGAATATGAATAATATTCTAATTTAATATCTTCCATGTTGTTCTAGAGTATTTTTAGATAAGTAGAATTATTTTAATGACAAAAAATATCACCTTAATGGACCATTTGATTGTATATTTCTTCCAATGTACACTAAATCCAAACCCCAATAATGAGTTTATCAATATTTGGAAGATATTGGTATTGGTTTTGTATTACAAGAAACAATTTATATAGATGATTCAAAAGGAAATCAAGATCATGTATCTTCCAAAAGTGGATAGAGTAATTGGTCATCATCAATCATTTATCCCACTTCTTAAGGATAAATTAAAATATAGGGAGAGGAAGAATGAGGTTTTTTTGAAAATGCGATTTCTATCAATTTGATCTGAGTACATATTCATCAAACCAAAAAAAAGAGGAGATATACAGTTCTTTGAATGTGGAATGGTAAGATATTATCACATTTTTTCAAGATACTCAGAGAAAGTGTTAGTGGTGTTGAAATATGAAGCATCTACCTCAATTATTTTGTAAATGTTTTAGTTTCCACAATTGTACATGTCATAGTTGATCTATAACACATGGATTTTTTCAATTCCATTATTAGAAATCCTAGATTATGATGACACAAACTAGTCATACATTATAGAGACAGGGTCATAGATATGTGGAAGACAATTTTTATGTACTCAATAAAACTCCAGAAGATGGTGGTTATGGACCTTATACTACATAAGTTATGTCCATGGCCACATGTATTTTTTTTAATTAATTCATTTAAAATATTTCTTCTCATTCCTCTAATAAGAAATTTTTTTTATGGGATATGAATTAAATGTCAAATTGACATTGTTGTTTCATTACCACGATAAAATATTTGGAATGGAATTTGATCATCTCTAGTGATTTCCATAGTGTTGGTCAGTGATTTTTAGTGACAAAATTCTGTATTACTTTATGATTGTAAAGATGTGGAGCTCTAATGGGATTCTTTTCATACATTGGATGAACAGTTTACAATATCACATTTACCACTATAAGTGAAATGTTTTATTTAGTTACATTATGGGAGATAATTACATGATAATTAAAGAATGTGAACTAAGAGTACCTGGAGATTTTCTAGACATGATTCAGGACGTCGTGATCATTTAACAGATTGGATTCTTGGAAATATAAACAATATTGTTAGTATACCCATTCTATTCCTCTATTAATGGATCTATATTAGGGAATATTCCAATAATACATCATTTTAATAACCTTCTAGAAAATATGATATTATTTTAGGATACAATTGTTTTTTGTTCAATTAATGTTTTGATGCCCGTTATCATATAGAACTGACTGAGATGAACGAGATAAACATTAATCTCAATTAATTATAGTAGAATCGATTTTTTAGGATGTGTTTTTTACTCTAGGGTGTGCCTATTTTATTATCCATAAAGTTTGATGGTATAATCGGACTCAGTGATTATTACCATAAGTTTAATTTGGTGGAAAGGAAGAATAGATATCTATTACCCATAATCGATAATATTGTCAATTAGTTATAATGATACTAGTGGTTCTCGAATATTTAACATTGATTATGATATCACCAGTTATGAGTTACAGAAGAATATATCCTTATGTTGTGGTTTTATAGTAGGTATGGGTCATAGAAGTATTTTTAATTCCATTAGATAGTTGAATACAATAGAATTGTTCATGGATCTCACGAACAAGATCCTCCACCCGTATCATGACTCATTCCTAGTGATTACCATTTGTGACATCCTCATCCAATCATCGACCACAGAGTAGCATGAGAGAAATATCCTGAAAGTGGTGGGCATGCTTTGATCACATTAGAAATATTCCAAGATTTATATTTATAACTTTTGTATTGAAGTGGTGGATCTTTTGGGTAATGTGTTGTTTGAGATTCATATATATGTGGACCCAGTGAAAGTGGATAATGTGATTTCATGTACATGTTAGCATAATGTTATTATAATCATGATCATTCTAGCTTCAACTGTATATTTATAATGATTTATTTGGGAATTCTCTTTTTAGTTAAACCCCAGTATTATGTTGATGAATAACATAGTGATTTTATAGGCGATAGTTCAATGTGAATACAAGTTTATAAAACCGAAAATGTGTTTTTCTACATTTCTTATATTGATATGTACCGAGTTACGTATTTTTTATTCTATACACTATGATTCATTATGAATTAGTTTGGGAGACATTTTTATATAGAGGGAATAGGTAGTAGCTTATGGGACATGATATCTATAACACGATGAGTAGAACTATCTTAGTCACAACATGTTTCAAGAAGATCTAGTCTCCATTTTGAAGTGTTTGAGACATTATATCCCTCTTGATATGTGTGTTCTCTACACTAACTATAAGAGATATTGACATATTTTCTTCCCATAGGACATGAACCTGGTCCATTAGAGCTGTGTAGAATATGTGAAGACATTCAATATTGACATGGTATATGTTCATATGAATACTAATTTCATTACTATTGTTATTAGCCATAAAATGATTAAATCTCAAGAGCTTTCTGAAAAGACATTATAGGTTAAGTGGAACATAATATTCTTGTTGACCAATTAGACAATGGATACATCTAAAGCCTAGGGATTTTTGACTTATTCCCCATTGGACATCACATCTTATCATATAAGACTGGGTGGAGGATGGTCATAAACCAGACACTAATTGCACTATGATTCATGAATGGTAATCCACTGGTGACCATATACATAGGATGTTGATGGTTATTGATGAAGTGATCGTGGTATATAGGATAGTCATAGTGTAACATCCCACAAATTATTAACATATTTTTCCTTTTTTATTTATTATTAAAAGAATTTTTTGAAGATCAATAAAATAAAATATTATTTTAATAAAAAGAACATTTTTTCTATATTATTTAATCTAAATAAGTTTTAATTATAAATCATGTTGAAATATTCAAATTATATGAATATAACTTTTGTATTATTTTTTTTAATGGATAATATTTTCTCTATAATTATATTATTTTTCGTATATTTATATACTTAAAAAAAATTATACGTTAAATAAGATAAATTATATTTTAACCTTATATTTTTTAAATTATTTTTTAGTAAACAATATTTAATATTATTTTATAAAATTTAATCTTTTACTAGTATAATTGTATTTTAAATAAAAATTATTATAAATTTAATTAAATGTATATTTATTTATAGATTTTTAAATTATATTGTTTATAATATATTTACTACTGAACAATATCCTATTTTTGTCATGACCCATCCCTCGGGGCCAATGTCGTGACTACCTGACGCCCGCCTTCTATAGGCTAGGGGATAGTGAATAGCACCAAAGGCATATTCCCTAAAATCGGGAAGGCATTTCCTTTATAACATGTAAACCCACACATCCAAAAAACACAACAAGATACAAACTCAAGTGAACTGTATAGTAATCAAGTGAGTACAGTAAGTAAAAAATGGGCTAGAATACAAGCCCAACTGGAATGTACAAGTACAACTAAAAGGAAATACAACAAATGAATGAGAAATATAGATATGAGACCGTCCTCCTAGGTTCCTACATGAATTGTAGGTACAGATCACTTTCTCAGCACTCCATGTCCACCCGTCTCTTCTGCGTACCGACACATCAGATGGTCCACCTCCAGGTACCATCCAGTCCTGGTACTCTCAGCCTCAGTCTGCAATGTCCGTCTTCTGTAATCAACACAACAAGGTGCGGGAATATCCCTTGTAGGGGTGAGTATAATGATACTCAGTAGGGACCCCAATACCCTCTAGGTCTCACAAAAACCATCATGGATAAGTCACAAATAATGAAATCAACATATAACATTACATAGGTTTATGCCGATACATATATCTAAGTTATCATGTAATCTATCTCAATCATGAGATAAAACACAAAGGTACTGACTTAGCTCACACCATGATTTATTCTTGGGAAGTATGAAGTAACATTCCCAGACACAATGTTGAACACCTATTTTCCTAGAGAACTCCTACTCTATCGAGTACAGCAGGTCTACCGCGTCACACAGAGGAGCATCCCACTAACCATGTACTACTAGGGTACTCCTCCTATCAAATACCATGGGTCTGTCGCGTCACCAAGGTTCTCTCCATCGTGGGTCTGTAGCATCACCAAGGCACTTTCTCTCATATCCTGTTGTGGTACTCCTCCTATCGAGTACCATGGTTCTACTGAATTACCAAGGAGATCCTCACCATGGGTTTGCCGTGTCACCAAGGTGCTCCCCACTGGGCTAGTCGAGTCACTCCGAGTTGAAATGGTCAGAAGTCATCAAGTCTCAGCCAGTCGCGGGGTTCGGTAAATATCACTCTTGGGTAAATCGCATCCCATTCCATAGATCAATACTCTAATATCCATGAAGTCCCACAAAAAAGTATCTCAATGTTATTCCACTAAATAGGGGTCTCAACGTAATAGAGAGCGCGTCAATCGGACACATGATCTGTGAGTTATTAGTTTTTTAGTCCCGGGAGACAGGTTGGATTTGTGCTAGATCTGGCCTGACTGTTCCCCATCTCAAACAAAAACTCTAGTGGGGAATGGTCAAAGGGATCGTCACGATCTAATATTTCCATCGCCATTGATGGTTCGTCAACTAGCCGTCCGGTGCCGAAGTTATGTCCAAAAGATGTAAATGGTTCGTAGTGGGCCCGTGTGTGGTCCGACCTGGTCGGACTAACCTGTCCCGGCCCATAGTGAAGCCTATCTCGTATTGTACTGCGAGGGAATGGACCGGCTGCGGGTAACGCGAGGGAGTGGACCAGACCCGAGGGCAGTGGACCGTCCGACAGGGCACAGACCGACCGCAAGGGCAGGGACAAGCCGTGGGGCGGCGAACCTACCGTGGGGTGGCAGACCAGCCTCGGGGGTGCGGACCAGACACAGGGGTGTGGAACGGCCGCATGGGCACGGAATGGCTGCGTGGGTAGGGATCGGCTGTGGGGGTGCCAACCGGGAGCAGGGGCGCCGACCGGCCGAGGGGGGCACGTACCGGCTGCGGGGGCGCCGATCAGCCGGGGGGCGCCAACCGGCCGCGTGGGCACGGACTGGCCTCCGGGGCGTGGAACGGTCGCATGGGCGCAGACTAGACGTGGGGTAGTGGATCAACCGCATGGCGGCAGACCGGGCGTGGGGCGGTGGACCCCTGCAGGAAGGCGGACCGGCCTTGGGGTGGTAGACAGACAGCGGGGCGGCAGAATGGCCGTGAGGACGGCGGACCGGCCGAGTGGGCGGCACACCAGCCGTGAGGGTGCGGACCATCTGCTAGGAGGGAAGACGGCGGCGGGTCGGCAAACAAGCCACGGGGGAGACAGTCCGGCTGCGGGCGGGCATCTCGGTCATGCGCTGTGCGGTGCCTCAGCCGCTGGGCAGCGGCTCGGCCGACCACATGGCTGTGCCTCGGCCATGGGGAGGCATGGAGCTAGGGATAGTGGCGGTGGCTGTAGTAGATACAGAGGTCACATGGCAGCAGTGGTGATCGCATGGCGGCACTGTTGCGTCGGTGCTGTCGTTACAGCTAGTGGCGGTACCGACCGCCATTCTCCTACCCCAACCTTGGTTGGCTGCCGTCCATCTCAATCACGATGATCACCACAATATTTATAGAAGGGTTGGGCCATGTTGGTTTTTCCCATACCCTCCGCGTTAGGGTGGTATAATATGGCTAAACAAGAAATAAGAATTTCATGATTACAAATTCAAGCAATGTTTCATTCCCAAACCACAAAATAAACCTAGTTAATAATATCGGAAAAGTATTATCACGCAAATAAACACCCTACCTAATTCGCTTGATGACATTAGTGCAAGAAGGTAGTATGGTTGTCTATTCGACATAGATGAGGACGTCCCAGGTCAGAAGAATCCCCGAGGAAGAAGGTCAAAGGAGGTCAACGTTCTTCGTTGCTGGAGCATTCTTCATTGGAGATATTTCTTCCATGTTCTCCTCAATCCTCATTTTCCAATAATTTTCCAACAAATTTATATCCGACCATATAAAATATATTTATTTATTTAATTTTTTGGAAATCAATTTTGGATTAATTAATTGGCAATAATAAGTGGGTTGTTTTTCCATAAAATTCAAATTCGATGATTCCAAGGGTTGACACAATTAATTAAGGTGGGTTGGCTTAATTAATGTGGAAGAATCTTGAGAGGCTCCTCCATATTAATGAGGGATTTGAAGAAGTTTAGAACTTCGGTGGCCCCCACCACCATACCCTCTCATGTGAGGTAATGGTCTGGTGGTACCCACTTCTCAACTTCCATATGGAGGGTGGTTATAATAAAATAAAATAAAACGTGTGTTTATTTTATTTTACTATTTCCATGAAAATCCCAAAATTTATCATTCATCCTTGACTAAATAACGTAGAGGTGAAAGTCTTCATATGAGAATAATGGCACTACGAGTTCAACCGTGACCTCAGATTTCAATTATGAGGACCGGTTCAAAATTTATAAAATCTCGCTCGCACGTTTACTAAATGTACCTTATCAGAAGTTCAGAAATTCATTTAGGGCTCTTGAGGACTCGAAATCACGCACAAATAAATTTCTGGGATGCGTAAAATTCCATTTTTTAAAAAATACATGGAAATTTTTTGTCTTTACATTCTCCCCACCTCAGGCTTTACATCCATGTAATCCACAACTCAATCTAGGTAAACAAGTTGGGGTGATGAGCACGTATCTGAGCCTCCTACTCCCACGTGCTCTCCTGTAGGTTCCCATGCATCAAGCAAATGCACACCAGAGGTATCGACCATCCATGAAGGACCCGCTCCTGTCGATCCTCAATCTCTACTAGAACCTCTGTAAATTTCATCCTATCATCAACTTCTAACTCTCCATGGTCGATGGTGTGAGAATGGTCTTGCACATGTCTCCTCACCTAGGATATGTGGAAGACGTCGTGCACCCGGTGCAACTGAGGTAGAAGAGCTAAGTGGTAAGCCACCTCTCCAAATATGCTGTGGAACTAAAAGGGCCCGATGAACCTTGGAGATAACTTTCCTCCTCAGCCAATTCTCTGAAAAACTCGTCAAGGTGAGAACCATAGAAAGACATTGTCACCATATTCTTACTCTAGATGTCTTTTTCTCCTACTGGCATATGACATCGGCCAGCTCTGTTCAGTCTTTATCTGTTCCTGGATTATCTACACCTTTTTTGTGGAAGCCTGTACTGTCTTTGGTCCCACTAGTGATGACTTCTCCGATTCAGTCTAGCACATAGTTGATCAGTAAGGTTTCTTGTACAATGCCTCAAAAGGTTTCATCCCTATGGTTGAGTGATAGATGTTGTTTTATGAAAACTATGACAAAGGAACATGATCCTCCCAGCTGCGACCGAACCCAAGGATGCATGCACATAGAATGTCCCCAATGGTCTGAATGGTCCGATCAGTTGGGCCATCCGTTTGAGGATGGAAGTTGGTGCTCAAATGAAACTGTGTCCTGAATGCCTCCTAAAACCCCTTACATAGCCGAAATGTAAATCGTGTGTCCCGATCGGAGACAATCTTCAATGTTAATCCATTTAGACGCAAAATCCTCTGCACATAGTGGTTTACCATGTTATATAATGAACCCTCCTCTCTGATCGATAGGATGTGGGCCGACATGGTGAGTCAGTTAACGATCACCCAAATAGAGTCATGTCCCCAGAATGTACATGGAAGTCCTGTCACGATGTCCATGGATATCACATCCCAATTCTACTCTGGGACCTCCAAAGGCAGAACCATGCATGATGGTACTTGATGTTATGCCTTCACTGGCTGACGAGTGAGGCACCGAGAGACAAACTCTACAACTTCTTTCTTCATTCCAGGCCACCAATGCTGTCATCGAAGGTCCTGGTACATCATTTCTACTCGTGGATTTACCGCTATAGGGGATGTGTGGAACTCCCTCAACACATCCAATTGATGTGACACTGGTACCATTGAACTTCCTCTGAAGAGGATAACATGCTCCCCACATTTAGAAAATCCATCATGTGCATGTCCTATGGATATTTGAGCACGTCGTGCCTCGTAGTCAGCATCCCCACATTGCACCACCCTATCTCACTGCAAAAGTGGGGGAGTGACTGTAAGTGTCTATATAAAGAATGCTCCGTCTCTATCCATATAGGATATCTGTAAAGTGGTGAGCTGCTTCGTTGCCTAACATAGTAACTGTATTCCAATCCTCTTGCTGAGCGCATCTGCAACAACATTCCCCTTCCCCGGAGTATAGACAATCTCAATGTCATAGTCCTAGTGGAACTAAAGACAATTTAGTTGTCCCAGGTTCGTGTCCTTATGATAGAATATATACTGAAGGCTCTTGTGATCAGAGTACTCTATAAAATTATCTCCCAACAAATAATGCATCCACATCTTCAAGGTGAAGACCACTGCTGCTAACTCCAGGTCATGGGTAGCGTAGTTCTGCTCGTTCAATCTCAGCTGTGGAGAACCAAATGTTATCACTACTCTCTTCGGCATCATTAAAAATCCACATTCGTTCCCGGATGTGTCGCGGTAAATTATATACCATGAACCCTCCTCTGGAAGCCTCAATATGGGGGAACTAGTCGGTCTCTGCCTCGGCTCTTGAAAACTCTATTGGAATCTCTCCGACCACACGATGAGATTCCCCTTCTTCGTCATGTCTTATATTGGAGTTAAATACTAGAGAAATCATACATAAAACTACAGTAGTATCCATCCTAACCAAAGAAACTGTGTACCTCCTTCACAGTCCTGGGTGTCTCCCAAGAAAGTACCGCTTCAATCTTTGCTGGATCCACTACAACCCCATCCTCTGATATGACATGTCTTAGGAAGTGAACATCTTGGATCCAAAACTGGCACATTGATATCTTACCATAAATCTGGTGCTCTCGGAGTGTGTCCAATATTACCTACAAATGATAGGCATGCTCCTCCTTAGTAGTCGAGTAGATAAGAAAGTCATCGATAAAGACCACTATAATGCGATCAAGGTATGGCTGAAAGATCCTGTTCATGAGTCCCATGAATACTACTGGAGCATTGGTTACACTGAATGGCATAACCAAGAACACATAATGTCTATACCGACACTTGATGGTCGTCTTTTGTACATCCTTGTCTCGCACTCAGAGATGGTTGTAGCATGATATGAGGTCAATCTTCGAGAACCATAGTGATCCCGTTATCTAATCAAAGAGGTTATAAATCCTCAAGAGTTAGTACATATTCTTCATGGTCACCTGGTTTAGGCATTGATAGTCGACACCAAGTCTCAAGCTCTCATCTACTTTCTTGGTGAACAAAATTGGTGCTGCTCAAGGAGAAACACTAGGCTGGATGAATCCCTTCGCATGAAGGTCCTCTAACTGTTCTCATAGCTCATGACGCTCCATGGGAGACTTTTGATACGCTGGTAGAGATATCTTTGCCTTCTTAGGGTACAATTTAATGTAAAATTCTACCTCTCTGCGAGGAGGTAGACCCGGAGCATCATCAGGGAAGACATCCGCATACTGATCCACCACTATAGGATAGCTCAGACTCTCCACATCAACAGATCCGAGGGTAAGGCTAGCCAACAAATGAGTTGTCGACTGCACTCTCCACCTGGTAAGTCTATCCTGCACTACGAAGGCTCCCTTCATACCGATGAAGGTAATCCGGGTCCCATATTTTCTGACACACCGCGCTTTCTTCCCAATATAGTCAATCTATGCATGGAATGTAGATAACCAGTCCATACTCAAGATGAGGGCATAAGGCCTTGAATCTGATACTAGGAGATCCCAGCGGAAGCTCTAACCTTCTAGTGTAAGCTCTCACTACCAACAGTTATGCATAATCATCAAATATTATCCCATAGGTGTCTTTAAGAATAAGGATTGAACCAATGGGCCCGTAGGAATCACCGAGCTCATAACGAGGGAAATGGGAATGAAAGAATGACTAGAATTTGTGACTATAAGTACTACAGCTATGGTGGAGTAGACACATATCATACCGTGATTCATCTCCGGTGTTCCATGATCGTAAGCTTGAACTTCCTGGAGCTGAGCTCTCCCCAGTCCAGCTGCTTCCTGTGGTTGGGGGGGACCTCCTGGTGGTGCTGGCAGTAATATCTCGTGTTTTTCGTCCACTGCCTGCTACACGACCAGATCCTCTGCCACGTTCGCATGCTCCATGTGGACACCTCGATAGAACCTCTGTCTCTACCTAGGCAGGCTCTCAACCGTTTACTGATCATCTGTACGACGGGACGGACAGTCACGAACCATGTGACCCTGCCCGCCGCATGAGAAACACTACCCGCACCTGGAATAACTGGCTCTGGATCGAGTTCCACGCACAACCGATCCTAATTCATACAACTGTCCGCCTATATGTATGGTCCTCTTGGTCCTATGTGATGACTGTCTACTGCCATCTGTAGAAGGCTCCACTAAGGGATGATTGTTAGTGGGTCTCATTTCTAGAGACTACTCAGCAAAGAAACTCTCTACCTAGAGGGATCTCTCTAATACCTCAGCCTGCGTCGGGATTCTTAGTGAGATCATCGAAGCCCTGATCTCCCGCCTGATCCCCTGCTCGACGTTCCGGGCCATGAAAAATGGGTCCCACGCCATATTTGTGAAGTAATGTGAGAGGTCAGTGAACCTCTTTGAGAACTGAGCTACAGTCATGCTTCCATGCTACGAATGAAGAAGCTCTTATATACATAATGTGCTAAGAGTCTCTGGAACAAACTCTGCCCGAGAAAGGATCTTGAAGTTTTCCCCGAGAAGCGTCACATTGTCGTGAACCTAGAGAATCAAGTTCCACCATCTGCCTGCTGCTTCCTGTACAAGGCTGGAAACAAGGATCACCATGAAATCAACTGGTGTCCATACCAGTCAGATGACTCTCACTACAGCCTTCATCTAATCCTCAGCCGCATGCGGGTCCGTCTCTCCCATGAACCTGGGTGGCCTCTAGAGCTGGAACTTATGTAGCATGCTCAAGCCGCGTGCACCGTCTGCTGCTAGGGATGATGTCATCGGTGGTTCAATGGGGATTGGTACTTCTGGTTCCTCTACTGGAAAAGGGCCCTGCACCGAGGCCTCATCGGTCGGTGGGATATCAGTGCGTATAACACTCGGAACTCTAGCTAGCTATGTTCGTGGAGGCATCCTAAAAAGAAACTGGTGCGCCACGATTAATAAGTTATACCTAGTGAGGTGACTAAATATATATCTAATAAAACTCTTGGAAACACACATGAAATTAGTGTTTTCATGCACTGAATCATAAATCTTATGTCAGGGTCCTGGGGTATGGATACGTCGACCGCCGAACCAACGCTGGAATCACTGGACATAAAACCACACTCATTTCCTTAACACTATTAATTCATAGAAAATAAAGATCAGAGTCCTATGTTTTTCAGAAGAAATGAATCATATGATACCAATTTGTCACGACCCATCCACTAGGGCCCATGCTATGACTACCCAAAGCCCGCTTTCCATACTCTAGGGTCTAGCGACTAGAACTAAAGGTGTATTCCCTAAAATCGGGAAGGCATTGCCTTTATAACATGTAAGGAAACACATCCAACACACAAAGAAAGATACAATTAATAGTCAACTATATAGTAAACATGTGAGTACAGTAAGTAAAAAGTGACCCGAATAAAAGCCCAAATGGAAAGTACTAGTAAAAGTAAAATGCAATAAAACTTAAGAAAGAGAAAGAAAACTACTGGATTTTCTTCTAAGGTTCCTACCTGAAGGGTAGGTACATATTTCCTTCCCAGCACTCCACGTCCACTAGTCTCCTCTGTGTAGTGACACGCCATATGGTCCACCACAAGGTACCATCTAGTCCTGGTACTCTCAGCCTCCGTCATCGCTATCCATCGTCTACATCCAACACAACAATGTGTATTATTAACCCGTGCAGGGGTGAGTATAACGATACTCAGAAGGGACCTTGATACCCTCTAGGTCTCACAAAACCATAAAGGATAAATATCAAATTATTAAATCAATAGATAACCTTAATTAGTTATAATCCCATACATATACCTAAGATATCAAGTAATTCATCTCAATCATGAGTGGAAACACAAGGGTACAGAATCAACTCACACCAGGATTTATTCTAGGACAGTATCAAGTAACATTCTCAGTCACAACGTCGAACACTTTGGCTACAGGAGAACTCCTCCTCAATTGAGTACAGTGGGCCGACCGCATCACACACTGGCGATTCCCACTAACCTTGGACTACAGAGGTACTTCTCCTGTCGAGTACCACAGGTCTTCCATGTCACCAATCCACTCCCCACCGTGGGTCTGCCGCGTCACCAAGGCTCTCCCCATCATAGCCTACTGAGGTACTCTTTCTGTATAGTATCGTGGGTCTGCCAAGTCACCGAGGTGCTCCCCACCGTGTGTCTACCGAGTCACCAAGGCGCTCCCCACTAGGCCAGTCGAGTCACTCTGAGTCGTAACAGTCATCAGTCATCAAGTATCAGCCAGTCAGAGGGTTTCGTACATATTGCGCTTGGGAAAATTCATTCCATGACATAGGTCAATACTCCAAATACCAAAAATTCCCATGAAGAAGTACCTCAACGGTCCTCCACATCATAGTGGTCTAAATATAACAGACGACGTGTCAATCAGACGCCCGATCTGTGAGTTATTAGACTTTTAGTCCTGGGGGGGATGGTGGGATTCATGCTCGATCCAACCTTACCTTTACCCATATCAAACCAAAACTCCAGTGGGGTATAATCAATGGGACCATCACGCTCTGATATTTCTAGCGCCACTGACGGTTCGTCAAATGGATGACCGGTGCCAATGTTATGGCCAAATGAATTAAATTGGTCTGAGTGAGCCCAGGTTCGGTCCAACCAGGTCGGACCAACCCGGCCCACAGTGTGGCCTGGCTCGTAGGTTACCACGAGGGTGTGGACCGGCCGTTGGTACCGTGAGGACGGCGGACTGGCCGTGGGGGCGCGGACCGGCTGTGGGGGCGCGGACCACCCGTGGGGCGGCGGACAGGCCGCGGGGCGGCAGACCAGCCGGGACGGCGGTGGACCAGCCGTGAGTGCGACGGACCAGACGCAAGGGTAGCAGACCGGTCATGGGGGCGCAGACCAAACGTAGCGGCACAGACCGCCCGTGGGGCGGCAGACCAGCCGCAGGGTGGCGGGCTGGCTGTGAGAGCGGTGGACTGGCCTTGAGTGTGGCGGACCGGCCGCAAGGGCGGCAGATTGGCTGTGGGGGTGCGAACCTGCCATGGGGGCATGGACCAACCGTGAGGGAAATAGACCGACCGCGAGGGCAGTGTACCAGCCATGGGTTGGAAGACCGGCCATGGGTTCGTGACCATCCACAGGGCGGCGGTCCGTCCGCAAGCCGGTGGGTCGGCCAGCTGCAGGGCGGTGCCTTAGCCGCGGGGTAGTGCGGAGCCGCGAACGGCGGCAATGGCCGCGGGAAAAGCGGAGGTTGCGGGCAACGCGAAGGCCTCAAGGCGGCGACAGTGAACGTGTGGAAGTGCCATTGCGTTGTCGCCTTCATCGAGGCCAGTGGCGGTGACGACCGCCATTATTCTCCCCCAAACTTGGTTGGTTTCTGTCCTCCTCCATTGCGAAGAACTCCACATGATTTGCTGAAGGGGTAGGCCCAGTTGGATTGGCTCATACCCTCTGCGTTAGGGTGGTCGCATATGGCTCAACAAGAAATAAAAAAGCAATGCTTACATCTTCCGGCAACGTTTCATTCCTAAACTACAAAATAAACCACGGTAAAGATATGGGAAATGTATTGTCATGAAAATAAACCACCAACCTCATTCGATTGATGAAGTTCACACAAGATGGTTTTATGTTCGTCCATTATCCGTAGATGAGGACATCCCACATCAGAAGAAGTCCAAAGGAAGAAGGTCGAAGGAGGTCGGCGTTCTTCATTGGTGGAGCATTCATCGTTGGAGAGCATTCTACTAAGTTCTCCTCAATCCTCCTTTGCTAATACATTTCTAACAAATGAACAGAAAACAAAATAAATTATATTTATCTATTTAATTTGATGGAAATCAACGTTGGATTAATTAATTGGATACAATAAATGGGTTGTGTTGGCATAAAATTAAAATTGGAGGATACAAAGGGTTGGAAAAATTAATTAAGGAGGGTCGGCACAATTAACGTAGAGGAAGCTCAAGAGGATCCTCCACATTAATGAGGGAGTTGAAGAGGTTTAGGCCTAAGGTGGCCCCCACCATAATAACCCCTCATGGGAGGTTAAGGTCAGGTGGTCCCCACCACCCAAATTCCACTTGGATGGTGGTTACAACAAAATAAAAAAATGCATGTTTATTCTAATTTATTATTTCCAAAAATACCCAAAATTTATCTTTCACCCTCGACCAACTGTCACCGAGGTGAAACTCTTGTTACGTGAATACTGGCACTCCGAGTTCAACAGTGCCCTCAGATTTCAATTCTGAGCACTAGATCAAAAGATAGAAAAACACGCTCGCACATTTATTGAATGTACCTAAATAAAAGTTAGAAATTTATTTAGTGCACTCCTGGGATTGAAATCATGTGCCGTCTAATTTAGTGGAATCGTAAAATTCCCATTTTTAAAACCAATTACATTTCGATTCCATGTCTTTTCAATTTTAATCTTTTCAAATTTATAATATTTAAAGAATAGTATTTTTTTCAAATTAAAAATATATATTATTATTTATTTACTAATAATATTGAGTACAAATAATTATTATTAAAGCGATTATAAATAAATGACATGTTTATTAATAATTTAATATTAGTGGTGTTAATTTTATTTTCTATGTGACAATTTTAATAAATTATTATGGTTAAATAACATTACAAAAATGATAATTTAGAAAAAATGGCTTATGCAATGATTATACTAATGGAATAAAATAAAGATTAAAAATATATATGTATATACACATATGTTTATATATGTTATACTAATTTTACATATTTTAAATATATTTATAAATAATTAAAACCCAATTATATAAAAAATAGGTCCAACAGTACAGTCCACCGAACCAACTCACCCATTCACCAATGGGAGACAATATTTAACATGATTAAGAGAATTCATGGTAATCCTAAATGGTAATGAAATTATAGAGATATTTAATATATATTCATAGTGCATGAAGAGTTAACCTAGAAGGAAACAAGGTGTCATGTTGGTCTTATTGTCCAAATATGTGTGTTTATAGTGTTTTGAGTGCCAATTATGGTGTCGACTCAATCTCTTGATGGAACGTGCATTATTATATAGAAGCGTTGAAAACATTCATTTTATGGAGTTGGAAAAGTTATGTGGGGTAAAATTAACATCATTTAATTCACATGTTTTGATCATAGTTGTCTGATCTAATCCAAGTCAATCATTTGATTATCTCATAGTTTGTTTCATTATTCAGAGTGTTGAAATTAACTATTCCTCTTTCATCATCTATATAACATATTGACACTCCCAAAACCATAAAAAACTACTTCACTTTTTTTATCCTTCCACCACAAGGGAACATCAATGTAGAATAATAACACATATAGTATCACATTTTTTAATTTTTGATTGTAATGAAGCCATAGGCCTTGACTACCCTCCATTGGTTTTCAACCCACACCAAACCATAAACAGAAATGAAAAGCTTTGATTCCCATGGAATCGATCAAGGGATAGGATTATAGATAAATAAATAAATATAAAAAACATCAAACATAAATTAGGGTGACAACAATATATATATATATATATATATATATATATATTTACATGAATAATCCAAAATAATGGCTTTTAGAATTTTATTCCATCTCAAGAAAAACCACAAAACATCATTCGTATAGATTACTAGTACATTATATTTTCCCAATCACTATTCTCTTTAATGAATCCATCATCTTCATCAAGATTTAGTTCCAAATAAATGCATGCATCATCTAAACTCTTATATATCTATATATAAATATATAAATACCTTACATTTCACCCATTGGAAAGTATTTAAAAAACTATTTATCCCCCGTTATGTCCACCTAGTTTAATAATTCATGTAAAATATAGGAACATCCATAACTCTTATCTTTAAATTTTGTATAAGGGAGTAGTATGTCCAAATTACAACTATTTTTAGTAATGGGATTTATAATATCTTGAAGCTATATTCATATCTTCAATAACTACAATGTTATAAAAGGGTAATCTATTTTAAATAACCAAAATATATTTTATGTATGTGGAATTTATATTTCTTAATTATCAGACAATTTATTTTTAAATAATTTATTTTTGAAGGGAAAAGACATTTTTGTAAAAATTACTTTATTTTTGTAAGGGACATGATAATTTCAAAAATATATTTAAGGGATTTTATTTCATCAATTATATGAATTTATTTTCAAAAATTATTTTTTAAAAGTGATTTATATATAGAAAATTATATTTATAAATGAAATTTGTCTAACAAAATTAATAAACTATTCTAATATTTATTCATAAATCTATATGTAATGGAATTATACTTATAATAAAATATATTATCTTTATCATCTATTCTTTTATATAAAGGGATAACAATAAACTATTACTATTATTTTCTGTAGAAGATCTACACATCCAATCTATTATTTTTGGAATGCAAAATTATATTTCCAAACGCCTAATTTTAACATTTAATTAACCTTTTCTCTATAAAAATTATTATTAAAATATAAACATAAAATTTAAATTGGTATCATTTAATTTTAATAAAATTATTTAGAAGTTATAAGAAATTTTAAGGTTGTAATTTCATACGTGAAATATCATTTAGAACTGTTCTATGTTAATTGAATGTTTAAATTCGGCTGTATTCTATTACAAAATTATTATTCCATAAATATTTTATGAAGTGCATCTGTAACGACCCCAATATATATAGAATAAATCATTTTCATATATAATAATATTTATGATTAAGATATTAATTTTAGGTTAAGTATGAAAATTTTTTCGATAGCGTACTAAACAAGTAACAACGAGTTTTTAAAAAAAAATCTTATGTTGCACAGAACATTAAGTTATACAAAAAAAAAATATAACAATGATATTATTTTTAAACAGTTGTTAACGCATAGCCTTTGTAATTAATATAATGAATAGAACTAACTAAAATATAATTAAATTTTTTTGTTATATTATTTTACTTTTATACAACAAATTTTAAAGGCATGAAATACTAATGAATTCGATTTTAGGCATTAAATACTCTAATATTCTTTAAAAGGTCAGTTTACCGCCTAATGACGGAGAACACATTTTTAAATCCATTTTTTCACTTTTATATGTTTAATTAAAAAAAGTAAACATATTTTTAGAATAGGGATATAAATATTTACTTTGGTATTGTTTTTTTATTTTTTTGATAAAGTTGATTTTTTGATGAATAGAGAAAAATACTACATTTTATTTCAAAATTGCATTATTAATGTAATTTATTTTTATGATTATAATGTATTTTTAATTAGTTTTAATTTTTAATTATATTATATTATTTCTATTTAATCCAATATTTGTCATTGGAAATAATTTTACTATGAAATTTTACATAAACATGGGTCAGTCTTTTGATATTTATTATTTCATAAAAACACGTTTTTTGGTTTTCAAAACAGGGAATTAAATGTAAATTAATTTCCGGAACATATTTGTTTTTAATTTGAAAAAAATGAATCCATATTTTAAATCATAAAGTCAAAATTTTGTAAATATGTACCTTTATATATTAAGAAATTATGAATAGCCATTTTTAGAAAATATGTTATTTACAATTGTTAAAATGTAAATCTGGTAAATAAGGGTATGAAATAATATTATAATAATATTAAATTACTATAACATGTGTCCTAACCCTATTGGAGGATAAATTTATGACTAGAGTCATCATTTGGTATATTTTGGGACCACATGGAGGCACTAGTATGTGAAAATGGCAATTTATAAAAATTAATTTAAAGTTAATTAAAATGTAACATAAACATATATCTTTTAGTAAAAAAATTATTATATGGAGTTATATAAGTTCTATTTTAATCTATAAATATTAATTAGAAACATAAAAATATTTCCTACATCATAGTATTTCATTTATAATTTTTAGACATAAAATAACAAAATTTATATATGATAAAATTATGATGTAGTGATTGACTTTTTAATGGATGTTTTAAATAAATGAGATTATAAATATTAAAATGAATTTATTTTGAAACTATTTATGCAGTCAAGAAGTTTAGGGATAATAAAGGCTATTTATTTTATTAATTAATGATTCTTTTTTCAAAATAATCATGTTTATATATATTTTTTAAATGACTTGATATGAATCGTTTATAAATTGACTTAAATGAGTTTTTTAAAAAATTAATATTTTATTAAATAATAAAGTAATCCTAAAATTCTATGATTCATTAAACTAAAATATATGATTTTTAAAATGTTTATAATGATCTATTTTGGGTCCATTTTTATTTTATATTAAATATATTAAACATATATAATGAATATACAAGAACATGGTAAATCTTAAATTAGTTATCAAATGGTTAAAGCTAAAACATAAGAATAATTATATTCATGAAACTTGTCTAAACCCAATTGTTTTATAGTATTTAATAAATACTCACATTATCTATGGATTAAATGTGATTGGGACCTTATTATATCGAAATTCAGTTAATAATAATATAATATTTTCAATCATTCCAAATGAGTCCCACCTCCCCCTTATAAAAGGCCGCCACCTCTAACCCATTACTCACACCTCTCAAGCCCCTTGTATCATCCAGACTCTGCTAAAATAATCTACCAATATCTTTATATTCCTCCAAAAATCATCACCCTAGTATGAATGAAATTTAATAGTGCTTTTTGGCTCAAATCAATAGAAGTTACCAGATTTAATGGTATCGTCTACTCTCGTGTAAATTTCTTTTATTTTCCTTCTCTATTTAATATGATCTTAGTATTATTTGTTTACATGAAAACACTAATATCCTCAATTTATGATATTTTTTATGAGAATTATTCCAACTACACTTGCACACACATACATCTAATGGATACGAACATACTTTTTCTATGGACGGTGAACTACTGCCTCACGAAATGATGATTATTCAATTATATATTACCGCCTCTAATGGTGGCCATTAGGATGGGAATGAAATTATATATTATATTTATGATATTTATTTTATATCTATTCTTCTTTTATTCTCATTTTTAATATACCATCATGTTTTTCCTGTTTTATATATAGGATAATTTAATTTGAAGAATTGTGGACTATCACCCCCTTAATGTGATATGACTCATTCAAACCATACATGGAACATATAATGTATGGTGTTAAGTAAAATATGTAACTTATATAAAATATGAAATTATACAGGAATAATAATATACCTATGTATAATTATTTTCATTCCTTAAAAAATGAAATAATTGAAATGAATGTAGCGTTGATGCGTACGTACGACTTACAGTCTCCATGAACAATGAATTTCTTTTACATATATCAAAATTATATTGAAAATTATATATATATATATATTATATAATATATAAATCATTAATATCACTCTAGATATAATAGGCATTTGATTTCATGGAAAATTTGTAATTATGAAAAGTTCATTTTTGACTATAGTTCCGAACATCGACAAAATGTACGATATGAACTCATATATTTAACTAATTGATATAGTAAGGTAAAAAGTTATATATAAGGAATAATAAAAATTAAAATGGTTCTAAATATATTATATATTAACTTATGTTTATTATTCTGGAATAATATGAAACATATAAGACAATTCAGACTTAAGGTAAAGGGTATTCATCTCTCTTTTTATTCCCCTGAGATTCATGCTATATTTGACAATATTTTCTTTTTTGGTGTAGTGTATGTACATAAAATGATTGTATTATTTGTGTAATATAATTTAATTTATGGTTATTTACATATATTTTTTATTTTACTTCCATCATGGGGTGTATCTTTTGTATGTTACCAAATCGATAAGGGAACCTTTCACCCTCCTCTTTTACTCAAAGACATCTATTATATTATATCTTATAATTTCCATTTTCATATTTTGGGATATATTAATCTATATCCTTATTACTGTAAATTTTATTTCCATGTGATGATATAACATTTTCTCTCTAATCAACTCATTTTCTGAATTTTAAGTGATGTTGTACGGCTGCCGAAGTTTAGTAAGGGAACTTCATAACCTCATTTCAGTTCATTGTGTTAAACTTATACTAGTTGATTATGACATGATATGAGTATGTTGTAATTAACACTTATTTTATTAAACATAATATCCAAATATATTGGTTGTATTTATATTTGTCACGCATAATTATTTCAATGATTTATCTTTAATCTAACTTTACAATCATTTTAAGGGACTTTATATAATCTCCTTCCATTGGGGCATATCTTGATATTGTGCACCTTTATTATCCTATAAGGTTTATATAAACCCATTTTGACATTTTATGTCAGGAATTTATATATTCTCATTATATTTATAGTTTAATTTCCTTTTAATATATACTATTTTTTATTAAAAAGTTTCTCAAGTGGTAAAGGATTTTTTTAACTAAAATATAATTTAAAATGTATTAATGATTTAATATTCTAAACACTTCTCATTCATTTACTTATATTAGAAATGACATTAATAATTTATTTATAAATACATGAGTGTTTTAAAGTTTAAACTCATTCATAATTTTCAAAGTGTTATGAGAAACACGGATTCAAAACTCTTCTATTTGAATGTTTTAAATGAATTGATTATGTCAATATCTTGAACTGATATACTGTGAATGCAATGTGTAAATGATATATTAAAATTATTATTATTTTATATGTTTTGAATATTTTATGGTTATTTGGAATTGTTTAAGTATATGGGTGGTTCCAAGATAAACCTTGGGTGGGTGAGCCTGAGATATCTCTTCTAAGAATTGGATAATATGACAGAGGTAAATGTTAATATTTCTCCTAAGAGATTTAGAGAATATACCTTGATGGGTATTCCAAAAGTAAATCCCTACGTCACATTGAAATCTATAATGTAATTATGTTATGGATTCCACAAGTTACCTTTATGGCTTATGATTTTTATTTTTTATTCATAAATCTTTTAATTTCATGAGGTATGATAAAGATCTTTTGTTTTATATGTATTGATGGAATATTGTTTTATATATTTATTTATAACCCTTACTGAACTTTTTATGTACATCCCCTATATTGAAATGTTTTTTACAGTGTATAAGGAATGGTATGAGAAATGAATAATTCAAAAATAATTATATCAAGAAAATAACTCTTGTTTTATTTCAATAGTTTATATTTTAAGAAAAAAATGGATACTGATTAGAAGTGTATACATTTTAATATTTGAGATGTAATGTAATAGTTTTTTCCTAATTCTCTAAAACTCTAAATGTGAAAATATCCCCATTCTTAATTCTTGATTTAACTCAATATTATGAAATGTTTTAATGCTGGGGACATATAGTTAGTGTCAATGCTCGAATTAGTCAACTTTTGGGATTATGAGTTTTCGTTAAACACATGGCTAGTCCCTAATTATATTATTTCATTTAAATCCTAGTTTTATAACTTTTTAAGATCATGGAATGCTAGTTACAAAAGGAAGGTGGATGTTCTAAAACAAAAAGCCTCTCTCTTTATAATGACATCATTGAAATTGTTTTTGCAAAGTCGCGTTTTGGTGATTGTGAAACAGTTTTTATCATACAAATCACATGAAAGAAGTTGTTTGAGATATCAAAAACCTCCACTATACCTCAATACCATCATGAATCAAGGATTTTATTTAATCAATTATTATTTTTTCAATATTTAAATTTTTTCAAGAAAGTGAAAATTTATCAAGGCATTTTAAAAAAAATTTCTTATCACAAGATTTTGATGCATATTATGTTTTTGAAAAATGTGCTAAAGAAGGGGATCCTTGGACAACATATATATATTTTCTAATAAATTTTAGTTTTTCAGAACACCCTTATGGTATTTTAAAAGGACCATTGATTGAAGGTTTCACCTATAACTCAGTGTAAATGTTTTATAATAATCTTGTTTTATAATATGTTTTGAAATTATTTGTCATACATGATTATTTTCGGAAACTATTCTGTTGGTAACACCCATATGACTCAAGTTGTACAAGATGTATTTGGATAAAGGAAGTAAATTATTTGAAGGATCTTTAATAATTGTTACAATCCATGGACCAGATAACTACGTGAGAAAGATGAGGATGAAACCCATTAGACACCCTGATCATGGTATGATGATCTTTATTTGGTAATAGTTTTATTTTATAGAGGTAAAAAATGTTAAATATATATATATATGACTTCATGAATTAAGATATTGTGGTAATTATGAGTTTGGATTAAAATGATAGGTATAAGAAAACACTGATGTTATATAAAGTTATTGTTATTTTTGATTTTTATAAAAAGGGACAACACTCATGATTGGTGACAGTACATCATGTCTAGCAAGTTTGTAGGAATCAAACCCACAATTGAAGGGTGACAAGGGTCCATCGCATACCATGTGACTATGGGAAGTCCTTGGTTAGTATGAATAAATATATATAGTTAAATGATTATATTTATCCTGAATTAGTTGATTTGGGGTATTTTGTTTTATGAAATGAATATCATTAGTATATGAATGTGATTTTGTGATTCTATGATAAAGGATTGTTTTGGACAACATTTTCTCCTTAGGGAACACTATATGCTTAAAGAAAATAGAATACCATGGGATCTCATATGTTCCCTAGCCATCTTGAATAATAATCATTTCTATAAAAGAATAGTTTTGGTAGAAATTTATTGATGGATGAAACTCAACGTGAAAAGTAATTATATTTCCTTATGATCATAGTATAACTGGTAATAAAATTCATCAACAATATGAAAAGTATCTTGGTGAAAAAATGTTATACGCTTTATTTTGTCAGCATACTTTTACCCAACCAAATGTTTATGTTATTTTGGGGATTAACTTTTCATGATCATATTCTCTATCACTCTCTATTAATCTATGAGAGTTAGTTACACAACCATATCCATGTTTTCCATCATGTAATATTAGTTTTTTTTATCTCAGGTTAACTTTGTATTTTAATTTATTTCATTGCAATTGAAGGATTTATTGAATCTTTTTCTGATGTGGGAATATTAATAATATTTCTAAGCCCATTTTTAAAATTATGAGGATTCCATTTCCAAAAGGGGGAAGGATGTAATGGCCTAATTAATTATAGAAAAATAACATTTCATATATATTAATATTCATGAATAAGATATTAATTTTATGTTAAAGAGGACACATTGTTCGATAGTGTACTCAACAGACAAGAAAGAGTATATTTAAAATCTTACGTTGCACAGACCTTTGAGTGATACCAAAAAATAATATAATATTATTATTATTTTAAAAGTTAGGTAACACTTTTCCATTATAATTCATATAATGAATAGAACTATCTAAAATATTATTACACATGTTTTTTAAATGTTTTTACCTTCATCAAATAAATTTCAGAGGTGTAAAATAAGATTTAATTTGATTTTAAGCATGCAATATTCTAATATTGTTTAAAAGGCCGATTTACTACCTTTTGGTGGTGAAACCTTTTTAAAATATAGTTTTTGTCACTATTATATTTTTTATTTTAAAAATAACCTTTTTAAATTTTGAAGACGGACATCAAAATTTACATTGGATAAAATTTTGGTATTTTTCTGATAATGTTCATGTTTTGGTGAAAAGTGAAAAATAATGCATTTAAATTCAAAACTAACTTTTATAATAATTTATTTATATGATTAGACTTTATTATTAATTGTTTTCAAAGTATAATTAGATTATTTTATTACGATTTAATCCAATGTTTCTCATTTAAAGTAATTTCAATTTGAAATTGGATATAAAAATGCGTCAATCTTTTAATAGTAATTATTAACTAAAAATACACGTTTTAGATTTGCAATGGTAATTAATTTTAAATTAATTTAGGAAACATTTGTGTTTTGAATTTAGAAAAAGGATTAAATATTTGGAATCAGTTTCTCCAAATTATGTAAATTGGTTACTTTTATTTTTTATAAAATATGAATTATAACATCAGTAAATATTTTATTTACCATGGTTAAAAGGTAAATATGGTAAATAAGGTTATGAAATAATATTATAATAATTTTAAATAACCCTAATATGTGTCCTAACCATATTTTATGATACATATCCGGCCATGGTCATCTTTGGGTAGATTTTTGGACCCAATTGGGCCACATGTATGTGAATATATATTTTTTTAAAATTTAATTTAATGTTAAGAAATATGTATATTAACAAAATACCATAACATAATAAAAGTTTTTTTGGTTATATAAGTGATATGTTAGAATATAAATATTAATTATAAATATAAAATAACTTACTAAATCATATTATTTTATTTATAATTTTCGGACATTAAACAATGAAATTTATTTATGACACAATGATGTTGTAGTGATTTACTTTTTTATAAATGTTTTAAATAAATGAAATTATAAATATTAAACTAATTTTTTTGAAACATTTTATGCAATACACAAATTTTAGGGATAATAATTACTTGTTATATTTTAATTAATTAAGGGTTTTCGAAATAATAAAGTTTATATATATATATCAAATGTCATGATATTAATTGTTTATAAATTGACATAAATGAGTTTTTAAAATAATTAATATTTTATTAAATGATAAAATAATCCAAAAAATCTAATATTAATCCAAATGACATATATGATGTAAATATTTTTATCAATAATCAATTTTGGGACTCCTGGAATTTTATTGATAATATATTAACCATATAATATGAATATACAAGAGGACATGGTAGAAGTTTTATTATTTAACAAATGGTTAATGAAAAAAATATATGGCTAATGTTATTCTCTATACTTGTCAAAAACTCATTGAATGAGAGGATTGATAAATATAATCACCTTATTGTCAAATTAAATGAGTTAGTGACCATTTTAAATAGAAAATCAGTTTATAATGAAATAATATTTTCAAACAATTCTAAGGATCCCCTCCTCCCCCTTATAAATGGCCACCATATCTAACCTATTAATCATTCATCTCAAGCCCCTTTTCTAGTCAATAATATGATCAATTAATCTCCCAGAATCCCTATATTCCTCTTAGTATTCTTCCCCATGGATGAAAGAAATTCAAGAGAACCCCTTAGCTCTAATCAAAATAAGTTACCTAATTTAAAGCTAATATATTCTCTCATGTTCTTTTATTTTATTTTCATTCTTCACTCCAAATTATCTTCATCTTATTTTTTTACATAAGAACAGCAGTTTCATAAATTTACTAGATATTTTTTATGAAAATTACTTAATCTAAAAACCCACACACATATATATAATAGATACCAACATACTATTTATGTGGACGGTGTACTACTGCCTCACGAAATAATTATTGTTCAATTATCTCTTATTGCCTCTCATGGTGGACATTATGTTGGCAATGAAAATATATATCATATATATATGATATTTATATTACCTCTATAATTATTTAATTATTATTTATATCATATCTTTATGCTTTCCTTGTTGTATATATACGATAATTTCAATTGAGGAAGTGCGTACTACAGCCCCCTAAAAGTGATATGACACTTTCATACCATATATAGAATGTATAAAAGATTTTGTAAATGATAATATGTAAAATAAATAAAATATTATATTATACTATAATAATAACATACCTAGGTGTCGTTTTGTTTTCATTTTATTACAAATTTAAAAAATGAAATGAAAGTAGCGTACATGCGTACGTACGACAAACCATTTTCATGAAAGATGTGTTTAATTTTCATATATCAAAATTATATGAACTACTATAAATACATATATACTGGATATATATGATATATATGATATATAAATCATTATTATAATTTTTTGAGATAATGTACTTTTGACCGCATGGACGATTTGTAATTATAACATGTTCTTTTCTTACTCATGTTCTGAACATCGAAAAAAATGTCGGTTATGAATTAAAATAATTAACTAATTGTTATAGAAATGTAATAAATAATATAAAATGAATAATTACAAATTTAATTTTTTTTATTAAATTATAAATTAAGTTATGTTTATTATTCAGGAAGAATAAGGAACATACAAGACAAGTCAGACTTAAGGTAAGGATTTTTCATCTCACTTTTTCTTCCCGTGAGATTCATGCTATATTTTTCTCTACTTCCTTTTGGTGTGGTGTATGTACGGACCATGATTATATTATTTGTGTAACATACGTTCATTAATTGTTATTAACATCTTCATTGGATGATCATTCCTTCATGGGTTGTATGTTTCGTAAGTTACCAAATTGGTAATGGAACATTTTACTCGCCACTTTTAGTCAAATACTTATTTTATTTTATGACTTTAAATTTACATTATGAAATCTTGAGATATATTATTTTATATCCTTATTGATATGAATTCTACTTCCACATGATGATAGACCCTTTTTTCTCTCATCAACAAATTTTATAGATTTCAATTTGATGAAGTTAGGCTGTCAAATTTTTGAGAGGGTACTTCTTAACCCAATTTTCATTCTTTGGGTTAAAATTTTACCTCTTGATTATGTAATGATATAAATATGTGTGAATGGACTTGTGTTTTTTACACTTCATATAAACTTATATTGGTTGTATTTATATTTTTCATGGATAATTATTTTATTGAGTTATCCTTAATTTTATGGTACAATCATTATAAGGGATTATGTGTCAATATTCTTTCATTGAGGCATATATTGATATTTTGCACCTTTGTTATCCAATAAGGTGTATATACAAATATTTTGACATTTTATTTCATGAATTTAAATATTCTCCTAATATTTATAGTTTTATTTGAGGTAATTATTTAATGATATTTATTAAATAGTTTCTCAAGTGGTAAATTATTCTTTAAATAAAGCATAATTTTAAATTATTTTATGTTTTAATGTCAAAATTCATTGAAATTTATTTACATAATTTGAAAATGAATATAATTATTTATTAATATGGACATGAGTGTTTTAAATTTTAAATTCATTTCAGAATTTTCTGAGTGTTATGGTACACTATGATTCAAAACTATTAATTTTGAATGTTTTAAATGAATCGATTATCTCAATACCATGAAATGATATATTATGAATGAAATTTCGAAATGTTATATTTATTTATTCTTGTTTTTTTGTTCTTAATAAGTTATGGTTCTTTGAAATTGTTTATGTATATGAGTGGTTTCGTGATAAACCAAGGATGGGTGAGCACGAGATATCCAATGCATTGGGTAACGTGACAGAGGAATCACTAATGTTTATCCTATGTGATTTAGGGAATTTACAATGATGGGTATTCCAAATGTAACTCCCTACGTAGCAGGGAAAACTAAAATGTAAGTATGTTATGGATTCCGCACATTACTTTTATGATTTATGATTTCAATGTGTTATTCCTAAATCATACGATTTCATGAACCAGGTTTACTTTTACGTACAGTTATAATACATATATACTAGTTGACCAATTCCTTTACTGAACCGGGTTTACTTGTCGTTCCATCCCTGTATTACTGAACCACATTTTACATTACATTATTTCCATGACTATCTCATGAGATATAAATAATTACCCAATGAATTGGAGGGAGATATAGGTCTCACCCATCTCTTATTGAAATCATTCTTATGTGTGGCACAAAACAATCGTAAATCATTCATCATAACCCAAAGAATAAAATTGGTTTCAAAAACATCATACCTTCATGACATAATCCTTAAAAAATGGATATCATTTCATAATACGAAAAATAAAACACTCTAAATAATTGAGTCAGTATACACGAAACATAAATATACTAAATAATTTCATCTTATATGGCATATTGTACTGATAAAACACTTGAAATGAATTCTTGAGGAAAATTTCATTTCTTCTTCAAAATCATTTTCGTTTCTCAAAATTCTAGGAAATTTTAAAAGGGACGGTTTTTTATGATAATAATCATGAAATATTGTCGAGTATGCTTCATGAAAATAATGAATTATGAAACAGTAAAAATTTGTTCATGTCGTATATGTTAGAAAACATTGTTCTCATACTTTAGCTGGAAAAGTCAAAAAGTAACTTGTATGGTAAACAAAATAATGTTTCATTCCATACAATGTGGTAAAACTAAAAGAATGGTAAAAATGACTTTCAAAATATATGTAATAATAGTAAAATTTTTATGAAAACATTTTTAGAAAACATGGTCATGTATGACAAATATAACCCGAGTAAATACATAAAAATAAAAAACCGTAGAAAGAACGAGATTGGAATAATTATCACATACCTTATAACCAATTTCATCTGTATGTGTCTGAGACACCTATATAGTGGGTTTAAACAAATTATTAACTTGTAAAAGAACCATAATAAAATTTATGATATCATATATGATTCACTTACGACTTTATATTGCACGTTCATTTGTCAATTCCATGTGGAAGCAACATTTTGGTTAAAATCATTTCATTTATCTTACCTATTTTAACATGTAAATATTCATATGATTACATGGATAATGATTACATACTTCCAGAAGGTAAAACATGATCTATATACAATATATATTTTGTATTATATATATATATATATAATATATGGATAAATGGAATGAAATACATCGTCCATGGAGACGGTAGGTCGTACGTACGTGTGAACGCTGTTTTCATTTGGAAATTTAATTGAATGGAGGTAAGAAAATAAAATATAAAAAAATATAGTATCATTATTATGTCATATATTTCATTATTATTTATTATATATACTTTATAATTATTCTGTAATGGTTATCATGGAAAATGAATCTCATCGTGTCGTGCAGACGTTAATCCGTACGTATGCATGAGCGATGATATTATTCCCATAATTATTGAATGGAATTGGAGTGGATGATAAAATATCTCAGAATCAGTATGATGTTATAATAATCATATATAGTTATTATTTTCACAATTATACCAATCTAATAATGGTGGTGGTGGAAAAATAGATTACACCACGGCGTGGAGATGGTAAGCTGTACGTATGCACCCACGATGATTTTGTTTTTCGTAGGATGGATATAAGGTGAAATATGGTTGTTTCATATTTATAATAACATAGCATTATATTAGTGATACTGATGTGATTACTTTATAATAAAACAACTAAAGAAGTGGATATTTAAGAAGAATGAAACATCAATGAATCGGTAGAAGCGATTACCTCTTCCTCGACGTGCCTCTTTTAAACTTCCTCTTAGGGCACTAGAGTTGGCCGTTTTTAAGACAAGAACCTCTATAATAAAAATAGAGAGGTTGAGAAGAGGAATGAGCATGGTTTGGACAAGCATTAAGTCTTAAAATGGAGTGAATAGAAAAGGGATGTGGTGCCCTTTTATTAGAGAGGTGAGTGGCACTTTGGGAAACCACCAAAATATTAATTTATAATAAAGTCAAACCCCACCTCAAAATGACCAAAATATCACAAATTTGAATATGATATGAGATAGGGTTTTAATCTCATTAGAAAATGAAATTTTGACTTGATGGAAAATTATTTTAAACCTTGTCAATTTGATTTATCCTTATTTAGTTTATATTATTTTATTTGTGGTAATGATATTCTAAATTTTAAATTGTTATAAATACTTACTTATGTATTGTGAATTTTCCATAATTGGATACTTTATTACAGTTCTGACTATATAAATTAAAATTTATAAATTTTAAATATTTTTGTGATTTCTAAACAATTTAATAATATGTTATTTTTATAAAATATCAATAGTGTCAATGTTAACACTATTCATTTATTTGAATTTAAATAAAATCTACACAGTGGTTATATTCGAACAAGAAATTTTAATAAATTCCTAACAATTCGTATTCATATATAAAATTTTTGTAGAACATTAATTAGTTCATATAATATTTATTTTATTATTTTTAAAACTATTTATTTTATATTTCTTTTAATAATATATTTACTACAACAATTTTGTATAAATATTTAATATACTTATTTGTTGCATAAAATTTAGAAATAAAATAACAATATTAAGATAAATCTAATAGATTTCCTATTAATAATTTTAGTAGAATGTATCTTCTAAAACACCAAACTTTTAAAATGATGTGTTTATTAAATTATGAAGGTGAGAACTTTGACATCATTAAAAATAAAAAAATATAAATGTCCTAATCTATTTTATAATGATCTTAATGGTCCAAAAGTCAATCCTTGGTAGATTAATGAATATATATCCTCGAACAATATGGTTTGGGCATGTTTCGGGTCATTTATATGGGTATTTTTATTTTAATAAAAACTCTATTATTGGTTTTTCACTAAATAAATAATATCTGCATCATTAATGTATAAGCTATTATGGTAATTATATATTTATTAAAAATCATAAATAAATTACCATGATGAATAAAAACATTCTATCTTTAAAATGAGTATTTCTAATCAAATTTATATTATATATCACCTTATATTAAAAATACATTAATTATTATAGTTTGAGTGAGACATATTTCACTTTCTTTAAGTAAAATAATTTAATGGTCTTAATCACATTCATGTGGGTTCCAAAAGATACCATTTAGACCCATGTATATTTTAGGACGAAATATAATCATTCAATTATATTAAAACAAGTGTTAGGGTAATTTTATAATATTATTTTTTTACCTTTAAATACATGACATACCTTTAACTGTTGTAAATAAAATTTAGCGTAGTTACTATTCATAATGCCTTAAAATAAAATGTAGCCTATTAACATAATTTAGAACAACTGATTCCAAATATGGAATCCATTTTTCCAAATTTCAAACATAATAAGTTGTAGTATTTAATTTAAAATTAATCCTGGAGTTGAGAAAACAAGTTTTAAAAGTTAAGACATTTCATAAGATTGGAATGTATTTACCTATGAATTCAATGTAAAATTAATGCTAATGACATAAATTATATTATATGTTAAAAATATTCTATTTATACTTTAAAACCATTCAATATTATATTTTAACCATTTAAATTATTTTGATGAAAAAAGCTGTTTTCTATTCAATTTTAGGGTATTTTTACTATTCATCAAAATAAGAAACTTATCAGAAAAATATCAAAAATTTAAACAAAGTAAAATTTTATATACTGATTCCAAGGACTATGTTCACATTATAAAATTGAAATTATAAACATTTCAAAAACTAGATTTAATGTGGGTGCACCATCAAAATCAGGCAAATGTACAATTTTTAAAAAATCCTTATTTTACCTGAAACAATTATTTTGTTCTCATGTCATTTTCAAGAATATGTGTAAGATGAATGATAATGTAATAAAATTAAAAATTTGGTTAATACTCTTCATAACAGCTAGTTCATAATAATATTATCACAAAATATAATTGTTTAGTAAAACTCGATATTGCGTACAACACACGTTATTGAGGAAGGTCTCTCTTGCATGTAGCACAAGCCAAGAATAGTGTTTCTGTATAATACATGATAATATGGTGTTGAGTATAGAGAAAAATAATCTTGGTGTAGTGTACAACATAATAAATCAACGAAATTAAAAAGAATATTTCTCATAAAATATCAGGGTGTCACATTCTACTACCCTTAAAATGAATTTCTCCCTAGAAATTTATCGGGGATATAAATCATTTACTACTTGAAAGATTCTTTCATTGAAACCCACATCGTAAAATGAAATAATAATACTTAATTTTAAAAAGGAATGTTAGAAATATAATGTTCACCCAACGTAAGCCAACAATGGGTTTCCACATTAGAGATTATTGGTGAATATATGGATAAGGAAGAGAAATCTAAGCATCATGTTCTGATGAAGAGTGGAAGATAACATGGCAATGAAAAAGCCAACAATCATAAAGCAATAAATTTATGATGATCTAAGGTACCATCTTATTCATTGGATATGAGGGTACTAGGAAAACATATTTTGTTTTCAAGATCATTCCCCTAATGTTGATGAATTTTTGCATAAAGATAAATACTTACATGATTTCAGTGTAATATCATCATTGGTCATTCCATGAAAATTTCCACATAATCTCTTCTTTAAAGATATGAAGTTGAATTTTTATTTCTTGAAGTATTAGTAGATCATGTAATTGAATGATAGGTCATTCTATCTGTCTCTTTCACAAATAAGTTTTCCATAAGATATAAAATATACATAAGTCCATATATGGTGAGGTTAATCATATATGGTTCTAAAAATGGACTTATACTTCATCTATCATGCCTCTTAATAAAATAAAAATAATTTCTACAAAACAAGTACTTCATGTAGGCCAGTGGTATGTGATAAAGGCCTATCTCACTTCGGTTATGGGTTCGATTCCGATAACCCTATCTGACGCGATGGGTTGTCGGCCATCCTATGGGTTTTCCATTTTCAAAAACTATACTATTGTAACATTTCAGAAATAATTTCAAAATGTTATATCCTTAAATAATACTGTCTGATGTCTAACATAATCTATTCCAATCTTTAGTCTTATCCAAAATAATTCTGTCCAATCTCATAGGATAAAAATAATATTACTAGAGAGTTCAACTATAAATCATGTGATTACCATCATTTATCCCCAGTATATTATAAGATATATACTGTTGGTCACATTACAAACATGTGAATACATTAATAATTTATTCTCTTAAAACCTGAATTACCATATAACTATAGTGAAAACATGAATACTGTCAAAATTTAACTTTTTCCACAAACCAAAATCCCAAAATTTCTATATACTCAAACCATAAGGTCACTTTGTACTTCTATCAGTCATGAGCTCATTAATACTATAAAATATATTATTATCTCCTTATACATTCATTATATGAATATCATCTGCATTCCAAAAATATTTCAATAACTTTTCATGGTTACCAGTACCATACAATTATTTAAAACCAATACATTGATATTCTAATATTCCATAATACTATAAATGAGATTCCACAACACTGTTATGAAATCCTGTTACATATACACTTAATCATTCCACCACTTCATTGTCATATTCAAAATAACAAATAGTGATCACATGTGACTTCCCTTTGTCCTTTTCCTTAAGAGGTTGTTTATGTCAATCATCATTAACCCATGAATTATGGCATTGGTTACCATAATTCCTCATTTCCTTGCACTTGTAGCATTGAAGTGTTGGTGGTGCATTTTCTGTCTTCTTTTATCTATTCACATCATTAGTTACCTTTTTCCCATAACATAGTCACTCAAATAATTGATGAACTTCTTTTCCACACATAAAACATTTCTTAGTCCCTTTAAGATAATCTCCACCATGCTTCTTTCCACACTTTGATCATAAAGAAACATTCGTCTTCTATTCCCCATTATTTTGAGATTTTTCCTTGAAACACATCTTCTGTTTCTTGTCAAAACCATGAGATGGGTATGTAAAACCAACTTCCAATTCTACCTTGATAGCATAACAAACAATTTCTTTCATAGCTACTGAAGTCTCTTATAGCTAATGCCCTTCGAAGACTTGGTTTTAATCCACTGACGAATCGATCAACTTTACTTTCAAGTTGGATGATAAAGCCAGATGCATAACTTGAAAGCCTTGTAAAATTTTCCTCGTATATACCAATATATTCATCATCCTTTTTAAGCTCAAGGACCTCATTTTCTATCTTTGTTCAAAGAATATGAGGTAAGTAATTATTGAAAAACTAGTTCTTGAAATCGTCCCATTCCATGGATTTAATTTAATATTGGGGCCTTGAGTTCTTAATTGGAGTCCACCACTGGTATGATTCACCTTCTAAACCATAGACATCCAAAATGAAATTTTCATGTTCTGAACAGTGATGTATGGAAAATATCTTTTCAATGGTACTAATCCATTGTTCAGCAATAAGTGGATCAGAAGACCCATTGAACGAACGTGAACGTTGCCTCCTGAAAGAGTCAATAGAATATTATTCCTTTCACTACTCATTTGGAAGTCCAGAATGATTCATAGATTGTGTAGGTATATCAATAAGATTTTGCAATCCATATCCCATAACATTGGTATTCTTAGGAGGAAAATCATTGAATTGTTCATTACATTGATCAATATGGTTCCTTTGGGTTCCATCCATTTTCTAATACCCGAAAAGAATAGTGCAAGAGAAAAAAATCATGCTAGGAAAACAACATTATAAAGGGGGGGGGGTACCCTCAATATCTAACATCCTAGGTTTAATTATATGATCGTTACCGTAATTATAAGACTATAACCTATACATATACTTAACATTAGTAACATCCCTAGACATACCATAGAAATATCTCTAGGGATATCACTAAAGTTTTCAAATCATAGTTTCTAATGATTGACTAATCCTTCGCTCTAATACCAACCTTAGAGACCCAAACCTTGATGTACATGTACATTAAATTTCCATTGCGGAGAACATAATACATGAAAAAATTGTCTCCCAAAGACCATATTAGTTTAGTGTCTTTGGAAACTCATAACGTAATCTTCTAATCATTGTGAAGGATCTTCAACATCTATCATAAAGATCTTCCCCTTTGGGTTTCTTACCTATATCCATTCTTTATAACATGGGGAGAAGAAAACATAAAAAGTGTGAGCTCAAATTCTATGTGAGGGTAAACATGGAGAACATAACACAATCCATAATCATTTGAACGTAAAAACATTAACATGACATAAATCATAGCAGTAATAGGCCATAGATCACAAAGGAACTTAAATCATGATAAAATAGGATGTGAATAAAGAATTTAATTGTGGTGAACCAGAAATCACATGATATGATATCCATTGTAGCCAAGGCATTGCTGCCAAGACCATCCTAGTGGACAAAGTTCATCACTAAACTGGGTTTACTTTCCATTCCAGCCCTATATTACTAAACTGGATTTTACATTCCATTCCATCCATGTCTATATCATGAGATATAAATATTTACCCAATGCGTTGGAGGGAGATATAGTTCTCACCCATCTCATTTTGAAATCATTCTTAAATGTTCCACAAAATAATCATAAATCATTCATTATAACTCAAAGAATAAAATGGGTTTCATAAACATCATCCCTTTATAACATAATCCATATAAAAAATGGATATAATTTTATAATAAGAGAAATAAAACCATGTAAATAATAGAGAAATTATACATTAAACATAAACATACTAAATAATTTCATCATATATGGAAAATAGTTTTGATAAAACACATGAAATTAATTCTTGAGGAAAATATCATTTCTTGTTCAGAATCATTTTCTTTTCAAAAAATACCATGCAATTTTAAAAGAGATGGATTTTTTTTAAAATAATCAAGAAATACTATAAAGGATGCTTCATGAAAATAAGGTGTTATGAAACTGTAAAAATCTGTTCATTCCCTATAAGTTAAAAAACATTCATCTCGTACTTTGGCTGGAAAAGTCAAAAAGTACCTCGAATGCTAAACAAAAGAATGATTCCTTCGATACCATGTTGTAAAAGTCCAAAAGGGTAGAAATAAATTTAAACATACATTGAAGAATAGTAAAAAATTTAGGGAAATATTTTTAGAAAACATGGACATAGATGATAAACATAACCTCATTAAATACTTACGAATAAACAATCTCAAATAAGAATGAGACTGGAATAATCATCTCTTACCTTATGTCCAATTTCTTTAGTATATGTCCAAGAATCATATATAGTGTGGTTAAACATATTATTAACTTGTAACAGAACCTTAATAATATTTATGATATCATATATGATTCACTTATGAATTTATATTACCCGTTCATTTGTCAATTCCATGTTAAAGTAGTGTTTTCGGTAAAATCATTTCATTTATCCTACATGTTTTGACTTGTAATTATTCATATGATTACTTATATCATGATTTCGTACATCCAGAATGTAAAAATTGATTTATATATAATATATTCATAAATTAATATATATATATATATATATATATTGAGAGAGATGGATAAATGGAATGAAATATACCATTCATGGAGATGGTAGGCCGAACATATGCATGGAGTCTGTTTTCGTTTCATTATTAAATTGTACGTAAGTAAGTAAATAACATATACATAAATCCAGTATAATTATAATTTCATATATTTCATGATTATTTATCATATATTATTTTTAATCTTTCTGGATTATTAAAATGGGGAATAATTCTTATTGCATCGTGGAGACGGTAATCCGTACGTACATACGAGCGATGATATCATTCCTATAAATATTGAATGGAATTGGAATGGAAGAAATAATATCTCTGAATAATTATGATTTTATAATAAACATATATTGTTATTATTTCCACCATTATTATACTAATCCTAGTATGGTGGTGGTGGAAAAAAAGAATACCCCATGGTATGGAGATGGTATGTCGTATGTACGCACGTGCATAGATTTCATTTTCATATGATTAATATAAGGTGAAATAGGGGTTTCTCATATTTATAATAACATATCAGAATGATAGTGATACATATTTTATTACTTTATAGTGAAACAAATAATGAAGAGTAGGCAGAAGAAGAATGAAACTTGACATATTCGGTAGAAGAGATTACATATTCCTCGACCTGTTCCTTTAAACATCCACTTAGGGCACTAGAGTTGGCCTTTTGAGAAGACCATAAACTATATAATATAAGTAGAGATGTTGAGAAGAGGAATTATCAGGGGTTATCAGAGCCTGAAGGCTTAAAATGTAGTGAAGAGCAGAGGGAGGAGGTGACCTTTTATAAGAGAGGAGAGGGGGGATTTTTGAGGCCTCAAAATATTAATTTATAATAAACTAAAACCCCACATAAAAACCACCAAAATGACTCAAATTTGAATATGAGATTATATAGGGTTGTAAAATAATTAGAAAAAAATTTAGACATTTTTCTAATTATTTTAAACCTTATCAATTTTATTTATCCTTATTCAATCTATTTAAATTTATTTCTTTTAATATTATTCTAAATTTTAGTTTTTTATAAATACTTACATATATGTTTTCAATTTCCCATAATCCGAAACATTATGACATTTAAGACTACATAAATAAATATTTATAATATTTTAATATTTTGGTGATTTTTAAACAATTTAATAATATGTAATTTTTATGAAATATTAATAGTGTCATTTTGACAATATTCATTTATTAGAATTTAAATAAAATCCACACAAAGGATATATTCGAGAAACATTTTTTAATAAATTCTTGACATGTCATATTAATAAATAAAATTAGTTTAGAACATTAATTAGTTTATATAATATTTATTTTAATATTTTTAAAACCATTTATTTGGTATTTCTATTAATAAAATAATTACAAAAAATTTTTTGGATAATTATTTAATATACTTATTAGTTTCATTAAAATTAAAAATAAAATACTAAGATGAAAAAAAATCTAATAGACTTCATAATAATACTTTTAGTCTAATTTATCTTCGAAAATAACCAACTTTTAAAATGATGTGTTTATTAAATTATGAAAGTGACAACTTTGACATCATTGAAAATAAAATAATATAAATGTCATAATATGTTTTATAAGACTCTAAATGGTCCACAATCCGACATTTTTATGCTTATGGTACATATATACTCGACCAATAAGGTTTGGAGAAGTTTATGGTCCTTTTTATTTGTATTATTATATTAATAAAATCTATATTATTGATTTTTCACTAAATAAATAATTTCTATATCATTAATGTATTAGCTATTAAGGTAATTATATATTTATTAAAAATCATTAAAAAATTTCCATGATTACGAAAAACATTTTATCTTTAAAATTAGTATTTATAATATAATTTATATTATGCATAAACATATATTAAAAAGACATTAATTATAAAAGTTCGAGTGAGTCATATTTCACTTTCTTTAAATAAAAAAAATTAATGGTCTTAATCACATCCAAGTGGGTTCCAAAAGATACCATTTATACCCAAGTATATTTTAGGACATAATATAATAATACAATTATATTATTAAAAATCTTATCGTAATTTTATAATAATATTGTTTTACCCTTAATTACCGGATTTATCTTTAACTATGGTAAATAAAATTTACAACCGTTACTATTCATAATGCATTAAAATAAAAAGTAGCCTATTAACATAATTTGGACCTAATTATTCCAAATATGAAATCCATTTTAAAAAATTAAAAACACAAATGATTTGGAATTTAATATACAATTAATACCATTGTTGAGAAAACGAGTTTTAAAGTTTAAAACATTGCAAAAGATTGAAATATTTTTACCTATAAATTCAACGTAAAATTAATGCTAATGATATAAATTATATTAAATGGTAAAAATATATTCTATTTATACTTTATAATCATTCAATAATTTATTTTAACCATAGAAATTATTTTTATGAAAGAAGTAGTTTTCAATTAATAATTAGCATATTTTTACTATTCATCAAAATAAGAAACTTATCAGAAAAATATCAAAAATTTATACAATGTAAATTTTTATATCATAATTATAATGAATAAGTTTAATTTCCCATATTTATCTAATAAACATGTGAAGAATAGATTTAATGTGGGTGCTACATCAAAAGGTGACAAAACTACATTTTTCGAAAAGTACTTATTTTTCCCAAAAAAATTCTTTATTTGTCATACCATGTTTTGGAATATGTGTAAGCTGAATGATAATGTTATAAAATTTAAAATGTGGTTAATACTATAAATAATGTCTAGTTCATAATAATATTATAACTATATATCATTCTTTAGTGAAACTCGGTATTGCGTACAACACACGCTATTGGGGAAGGTCGCTCTTGCATGCAACACATGCCAAGAATAGTGTTTGCGTATACTACAAGCTAATACGGTGTTGATTATAGCGCAAGATAATCTTATTGTAGAAAACAAAACAAGAAATCAAATAAATGAAAAGAATATTTCTCATGAAATATATGGGAGTTACAGGAAGAATTCAAGAAGATTTATACCAAGGAAATAATCCTTGTTTTATTTTAATAAATTTTATTTTATGAATAAATGGATAGTGAGTAGAAGTTTATACATTTTAATATTTGAGATGTAATGTAATAGTTATAGCCTAATTCTCTTAAATAATAAACCTGATAAATCCTCAATGTTATTTATTGATTTAAATAACAAATTATGTAATGTTTTAAGGCTCTAGCCTAATAGAATATAACACAACTAATTTATTCGTTATATATTATGTATGTATTTATTGTTAATAAGGGATTTATCCTAACTTATGGTGGTTTAATAAAAATAGATTTTTATGAAAATTATTTGAGATAAAATTACATTGTTTGGAAAATAATTTATATAGTTTTTAAGAGATATATTAGTGGAAATTAAAAGTGAAAAGAACCTCCTTCAAAGAATATTATTAAACTTTGAACATAGTCATAAATGGTGATTTTGAGGAATGAGGTGTGAACCGACTACCTAAAGCTGATGTTTAACAATTTTTGATACACCAGGTGTCGTTATTTATTTCATAATGTTTTCTTTATATCATTCTGTTATATAAAATGCTATTATTTTCAAAATGATTTTTTTAAATCCTAGAAATAAATCCAAGTATTTTGAAAGTAAATAATTTATTGGAAAGAAATGGGGGTTATAGAGATATATGGGTATTCAATGGTTTTATGAAATGTGTTTTCTATAGTTATATATACTACAAACCATTTATGTATATTTAGGGAAAACATTTATTAAATAAATTATTTTATAATGAGAAAAAGTATTTGAAAAACATTTTTCAATGGGATATGTATTTTGAATGGTTTTTTAATATTATTTTCCATGGATATATATTTTTACAACCATAGATATTTTTTTTGAAATATATTTATCAGATCTAATGATATGATATAATGGGTTATGTTTTTCAAAATATTTCATTCATATTTAGATGTATTTTCAATGTTTCATGATGATTTTATTCAATAGTTATATATATATATTGAAAAATGATAAATTTTTTTTGAGATTTATTTGTCAAATGATTTATTTTTTTAGAATTACATCTTTAAAATTCAATATTTTTTCTATAAAAACTATTTTCATTAGTATTTAAAACCCCTTAATGGAAATGTCTTTTCTCCCTCAACATTTTAAAGAGTTTCTCACATTCTTTTAAAATATTTCAAAAGAGTTTGAAATTTTTATGGGTCTAGATGTACTAATGTAAAAAAAATGTATACATATAAATCATATTAAACACTAATATATCATAATGGATTGTCCTTTCCCTCTAATACCACGACTGAAAAGATCCCCATTTTTCTAAAGAACTGTATATTTTTCATTTACATGTGATAAAAAAATATAATGAAATATTATTCTACTGATCTAGGAATGTGGATATCGGTTGGTAATAGTTTTTATATAAAGAAATAATTTATAAAAATCTAGAGATTATGTATTCTTGTTTGAAGAAAAATATAATATCTTGAGGCTTTATTTGGAATTATAATGTAATTTAGTGACAAAAAATAGAATTGAAATTTATAAATTCTTGTTTCCGTAATTTTGATAATAAAATTTACTATTAATTTAAATTTGACGATATATTTTGAAGGAAATATTCTTTTTTAGAGGGTATATTGTAATATCAAATGATATATTAAAATTTTCAATTTTCTTTAAGGGGAACCATTTGAAAATTTTAATTATTTTAATTATGAGTAATTCAAATTTATTATCGCTATAATATTTAATAAAAAAACATATTATACATGGTTAATATAGATTCAAAAAACTTTTATATTTTATATAAGGGGAGATATATTTTTAAAATGTAAGATTATTTGTTTTTAAAACTATTATTATTATAATGTATAATGTATTTTTTATAAAAAATCATATTGTTTTATGGAAATTTCATTCCACACTTATATTTAATTGAAATTTATTTTTTCTATTCCACAAATTTTATTTCCAAAACCCATTCTATGTAGTGGATTCATATTTTAAAAATTATATTTTGAATGGTGAATTTTTTTTTTCAAATTATTATGCTATGCATATTTTTATTATAAAATCCAAATGTAAGGGAATTATTTTTATATGTGATGTATTTTACCTTTATCTGCTATTATTTTATTTAATGAAATATTAAATTATAATAAATAATAATTTATATAAAGAATTTATACTTTCAAACAAAATTTTATGAATGGGTAATGATATTTCCAAAAAAATTGAAATTATGTAAATATTTTCAAAAAGAAAATTTTCTTTCAAAAAAAAAATTATAGAAGAAGTGTATAAACTTATCTTCATTAATTTTAATAAAAATATATAATTTGTAAAATGGATTTTAACGATATGATTTTTTAATGTATTACCATTTAAACATATGTATATTAATCATAATTGTAGATTTGGACATATTCTATTTTGATATTTAAATTCCATAATATTTTTATGATGTTAATGTTCCATTATACATTTCTATTATGATATATAATTTCAATATTAGTTTTCAAGTATGGATTTCTCCCAACTAATTTTGTTTTTTATATAATCATATTTTGTGAAATTTTATGTGATATAAAATTATTTTCACTTGAAAATAGTTTATGTAATTATCGAAAGAATGTTTTAAGGTAAATTAAATGAGAAGGGAAACCGTATCAATTTTTTTTTTCAAAATCATAATATCGATTTCAAATTTGATTATGATGAATTTAACTGATCCCACATCCTCAAAAAGACATTACCCATAAAGTGATGTATTATGTGGAAACATTTATTTTATTATTATTTCCAAGTATCATTTCCTTCCAAAAAATGTTTTAATTTTCAAAATTGTACTTTTTAAAAATGGATTTGGAAATCATTCTGTTTTAAATTTATATATATATATATATATATATGATTTTGTTTAACAATGATATGTATTTTCAGAGGTGTTTTAAGTGTAATTTAAATGGTTACATATTTTTCTATCTTTTTTAATATATTTTTTTATAAAAATTTCTTTATAAAATGTTTTGATATTAATCGAGAATGTTTTCAAAATGAATTTTTTGAAGGGAAATGTATTTTCAATGGTTTTTTACAGTTATTTCATATTTTTAATATATTTAAAAACATAGTTATATATTTTATGGAAAATATTAATATATAAAAACACTATGATATATTGGGAAAATGGATTCATAATATTTTTTCTAAAGTGTACATATTATCAGTTGTTATTATAAAGTATTATTTATATTTATATATATCATGGAAATAGTAGAATTATATTCTTTAAACATATTTATCAAATATTTTATATTTGAAAATATTTTCAATGAATTTTTAATCTGTATTGATGACATTGATTTTCAATATTATGAAAAAAACCTTAATATAAAATTTTCTGATTTCACAAAATTTTAAAATGTTTTTCTAAAGATCAATAGAAGAGCTAATGGATTATTAGTTCTTTAATGTGATGTTGTGAGTAATTTCAAATTAATGTATGTAGATAAATCAAAATAAAAACTGCGATATTTTATTAGTTTTCCTTTTCCTTGAAATCCATTAACAAAATAGTTTATAGTTTTTTGTAATAGATTATTTGTTTTTCAATTTATTTTTATAAAAAATTCTTCAATAGTTTTTTTGATATATCTGGGATTTCAGGTCTAGATTCATTATTTTTAGTCTTTAATACTATAATGGAAGTGAAAATTAAAGATGTTATTACCACCATTTATTCAGTGCATCCATGGGAGAGAATTGTGTTCCATGGTATCAGGATATTATTCTGTTTTCCATGGATAGTGGGGGACAATGTTGGATTTGGTTCATGAAGACTTACATGCCAAATGATTAAGGTACATAACTAGATTGAAGGTGACTTAATCTTGTTAATTTATGTTCACTTGTGGAATTGATAAGATTTAATGATGGACTTTGTGATAGGGTTTCCCCAGATCGGGAGGTTTCCTGACACTATCTATATTAATTTTGATTAGTTAATGAAATATTATCACATATTACGTATTTTTGTGACTCACTCAATAAGAGATACTAGAATAATATAGGTTCTTTATATAGTACACATACATGGATCTACTATTAATAATACACCTGATAGATATGTAAATTTTTTACATTGTACTGGTATGTATTATAAACGGACTTAGGGACTCATCTGATATTTTTCACAACATAATAATCCCTAAAAGAAGTATAGTCAGAAAAGATACTTCATATAATCGATGATATTCCCAGGATTTCACCTTCTCTTTAGTTGAAATTGTGAAAAATACCAATCCTTTGATGAGTTCTCTTATAACTAATGTTACCATGATTTGATATATATGGAACCATATGAGGATTTTTTTCATAATTCATTTCATTCACCACTCTATTGGTAGGATGCTGGTGTGGAATTTATTATAAGTTTATTATGTTATAGGTGACCAATGATGGAGTAATGCTAAATTAGAAAAAGTTTGTAACATATCATATCTGGAAGAATACTAATGATAAAATAAGGATAATAACATTAATATTTTATGTCTGAGACACTAAAATAGAGTAATAACTGCATAGATGGGCCATCAATGTTTTTGTTATAAGGTGACAAATGTACCATTGTATGTTAGAAATCTGTGATTACTTGGTGGGTTTGGTAGTGACATAAAATATAGACCATCCTTGTATGTACTAATGTAGGCATGAGTGTTTATCTATTATAATTACGATTTTGCATACGTGATCCCATGAATATCATCAACTATTTGGTTATCGATCTGAAACATAATGCATTTTACGTGGAGAAAATATAGAAATCAGAGACTAAAGATAGAATGTAATATGAAAGAAAATTGTATCAATATGTTTCTGGTGGATTCGTAGATTGATCACGGAGGATACTTGGGATAGAAACTAATTTTTCATCTCAATGGCCAGAGTTTTATGGGAAATACAAATTAAGGTACTTCTCAAGGATGATAATTAATTATAGGGGATAACTAATACATATTCCCATGTTTATGTCGTATGAGTTATTAATGTCAAGAAAATTATTTATATCTATAATTATTGCTTTCTAAAATGGGAGTTTTAGAGGCTAATTTTTATTCATTAATGGGTCTTGGGATGAATGTATAATGTTTTGGAGCACAAATTCTACACTGTAAAAAAAGCAACTAGATCATCTATGGGGATATAATGGCCTTATTGTGGGATTTTTTGTTTATTTTAATAAATTTTGAACCCACTGGCTAGAAAATTATGCCAGAATATACCATATAGTTTATCCTAGCACATAGGAAAGACAGGGAGTTCCATTGGCTCACCAGTTTTCCTAGCATAGTGGTAAAATTAATGAACCACATGAGATATTAATTCCACACTTTTTTGGAAACCATTAATTAAAAAATCTGTATCCTAATTCCCTTAATTTGAATTAAAAAACAGCCCATTAATATTATCCCCCTCCCATTATTCTCCCCTTATCTCACCAATGTTTGAATGATCCATTAAAAATTGAATGGTGAGTTTTCTCTATTCTAATCCAACCCCCTTCGTCTACATGGGGAGATGATCATGGATCTATGTCAGATCAATGTATTACATAAATATATAATGATTTTTATTTCCAATATTTATAGATCAGTGGAAAATATAATTTTTTTACATGATTCATTAATCAAATCAAAATCTTCTAGCAGATATGGTCATTGTATAAGTATGGAATATTTAATCATAATCAAAAAAACATTTTTGATGTAGTATTGATAATGGATACGTCATCCATTGAAGATTTATTGGTATATTAAAGGAGGATAAAATATGTAAACATATATTTCCTTTAATCAGATTTATAAATCTCAATAACAGTGATGATTCATTGAAATTACATTTGGGTATGTTATCTGGTGATATTCTACTTCATTAATTTCATAATATACCTATTCCCTGGAAACCTTTTGATGGTTTATTAATGGTCATTTTCTATATATTCATGTATCATCTTGAATTGATTACCGATTCATGAAATTTTATTATATCGATAATGGTTTTTGTTATTTGGAACCCCATCCATTAACACATATTGTAACTAGTTACATTATTGTATACTTAATTGTATATGATTATAGATTCAATTTCATGATATTTTTTCTTTTGTACACTCCATTATAAAACTCTTTCTTGAAGAATTTGAACCCAAAATAGGATTCATTGACTACATAGATAATTCTTTGTGGGTGTGTGATATAGTTTTGTATTTTTCCCTTGTTGAATTTGAGAGTTCTTCATCCAAAACCATGAGGTAGTATGTTCATTACAATTTTGGGATCTCACTAACCATTATTCAATTTTAATATTTTTATGTTTTCATGGATTGTTGTTTTTAATTAATTCTGATTTTTATGGGTGTATGTTTTGTCGTGATACCCATATATGATATTTTTTCAAGAGAATTTCAATATTAGACAGTTTCAATGCATTTTGTCAATTAATCATTGTTATAGAATGATACTATATTTTAAATTATTTCTTAATATGTTTATCATATCATGCTTGTATGTACCTGGATTTTGCAGCAAAAGACTTTGGAATATTCTAAATATTATTCCAGAGAAGTGTCATCAGATGGCGTGCGATTCTGAGCCCCGGTGTGGCCGGAATTAAATTTTCAATGCGTTCACAATGGAAAAACCAAAAAAATTGGATAACCCCTAAACGGTGTTTTGGATTACAGATCTGAGTGTACGTATGGGTCCGTAATGGGGTGTTTACCCTAAAAACAAAATAAAGCATGTCGGTGCGGGGCGTTTGGACCCCTCTCTCTCTTTTGGAATGTTAAATGAATAATTAAATTAATTAATTATTTCATTTAATGGTTAAACTCAAGTATCTCTTAAATGGTTGCTCGAATAGGGAAAACTGAGGGGACCGTTTAGTTCAGAATGTTCCATTTACCCTAGGAGGGGTGTAACATTCACGAGCGTGTGTCGTCAGTGAAAACTGGTCCCAGGGGCGTTTTTGAAATTTGGCGGCCTCGGTCGTTGAGTTTAATAACTCTAGAACGGAGGCTTGGATTAAAATTCTGAGACAGTCATTGTGCTTGGGAGGAGGTTTTTACACTAGGGGAGGCTTAACCTCGACCCCGCTGAAGGTTCGAGTACGGGACCTATGGGCGGGGGTTTAAGTGTCTTCTATTTAAGCACTCCCCCCCTTTTTGGGTTGCTCTACCAGGGAGCATGGAGCTCCTGACGAAGGAGGAAACCCTCTCCTCTCATTCATCCCTCTGGTGAGGCGCAACAACTCCAGCAGACCGTTGGTGAAGTGTCTAGCTACGCCCCTGTAGGTAGGATCGTGCGATTATTATTTTAAACTCCCGCACCTTCTTTGAACCCATTTATATGTGTCTAATTTCTGTTTAATTTTTGAGAAAATATCATGATTTTATAGTAATTTTTATGATCCTTCTGACGCTTGTTTCAGATTGAATTTCAGAGTCTCGAGCCTCCCGCACTGGTCTGGAAAAGTTTGGATGTGTTTTGGAGTTTTTCCGTTCGGATTTGGGGGTTCCAGCGGTGGTCCGGCAAACTCCAGTGGCGGCGGCAAGCTCCGGCCGGCTGTGCCGGCCTGTTGACTCGGAGCATCAGGGTTGCAGCCCGTGAACCCTGCGGGGGAGACAATACCCGCCCTCGGAGGGTCTTCATGCGACAGGACCGACCGGCCACAAGGGTCGGTCTATGCGTGGACCGTAGGTCCATGACCGGGCAATGAGTCTGGGCAGTGGATCGGCGCAACGTGCCGGGCCGACCGGCGTGGGCCTGCCCAGGCCGGTCCGGCCCAAGGGGTTTTCCCCCATGGTTTCCGGAACCCGTAACATTCACTATGTGTGTCTGTTTTGCGTTCCGTCTGTGGTAGTGCACTCCAGGCATCAAGAAGAAGCTTTTGAGATGGTCTCGGGGATTTTTAATTTCCGAGACGAGGGCCTCGGTGGCACGACATGCCTTTAAGTGGACGAGCGTTTTCCTATGGGTTCTTGTTTTGGTTGACGCATACAATCTGACATCCGTTTTCAGCACCGTTAGTGGTGTTATGACCATGGCGTTGAAACAGAGTATTCTAGTGTGGTTTCGGGTGTTGAAAACAGAGTTGAGGTTTGGGCCCCATGACCCATCTTTCGAGCTGCGTGTAGTTCTTTACAACTTTTTCATCGAACGTCTGTTCGGGGCATTCGAGTAGTCGATGATGGGTGTTTTTTCGAAGGCATTACAATTGCACAATCCGACCTCTTTAATTCCACATGATGGTGTGGGCCCCACGAGGGCAGTTTTGAGAGTTTGCAGTGATTTCCAACTTTATCACCGGGTGTCCGTTTTGGGCAAGTGATTAGTCCATCTTGTGTACTTTTTCGAGAGGATCACAACGGTGTGATCCGTTCGTTGTGCTTTGGGACTAGGGTGCGGGTCCCACGTTGAACCGCTCGTGAGCGGTTTGATGAAATGCATCTTTTTCCCCAGATATCCGTTCCACTCAAGTGAGTAGTCATTTTGATGCGTTTTCTCGAGGGGATCAAAATGGTGCAATGCGCCCGACTGTTTTCGGGGCCGAGCCTCGGGATCATGAGATACCGTTTGGGCGTAAAGAAGTGCTAGATGACTTTTCTGTCAGATATCTATTTTAGGAGAGTAAGTAGTCGATCCCATATGTTTTTTTGTGAGGATTGCAATGGTACAATCTGTTTGGATGTGCAGAGTCTATTTTGATACCTCACTTAAATGTGGAAGCATGAAAGGCGTACCGGTAGAGGTTCTTCCTGTGGTGTTTATAGAGAACCCTTGGCCTATGATCGCGTGCACTCCTGTGTGAGTGAAGGATATGTTTGAAGAGATGTAGTGGACCATTCTAGGGAGGATTAGGTGGAAAGTTGGAGTTGTTATGTTTGTTCCCTTCATGTTGACGTTGGGTGTTGTGTGCATGATATCCATTGTGCTAGAGATGTGGTATACTCTGGGAGTATACAAGAATTCTTGGAGGTACAAGATTTAGTACGTTCCTGAGAAAGTATGTGCTTGGTTGGGAGATGAGTTGGGGCCACAAGTCTAGTGGGTCCCATTTGCGTGACGTGTTCTTCTTTACGTACCTTTGACCTATCACGACATATAGGGTTCTCCTCATCACGATGGTTTAGACCAGCATGGTTGAGTGGTTTCCCATAGTTTTGTTCTCGAGTTGGGTGGTGGTGTGATGCCCACTCTGAGTTCTGTTGGCCAGTGTTGTACAATCCAGTAGGGATTGCCAGAGTAGTTCCGGGTTTACCCTCTAGGAGAGACTGGGCAGTGGGTTTCTCATCAACTTCTTGAGGATTACCCTCTAGTAGAGACTGGGCAGTGGTTGCTCACTGATTTATGGGGTTTAGCCTCCAACAGAGACTGGGCAGTGGGTCACCCGACACTCTTAGGGTTTACCCTCCAGTAGAGACTGTGTAGTGGGTCAACCGACGACAATATTAGGGTTTACCCTCTAGCAGAGACTGGGCAGTGGGCCACCCGACGACACTCTTAGGGTTTACCCTCCAACCGAGACTGGGTAGTACGTCACCTGAAGACACTCAAAGGGTTTACCCTCCACCAGAGGGTGGGCAGCAGGTCACCCGACGACACTCCTAGGGTTTACCATCCCGTAGAGACTGGGAAGTGGGTCACCTGATGACCACATAGGGTTTACCATCTATTAGAGACTGGGTAGTGGGCCACCTGACGATTCTTGAGGGCCTACCCTCTAGCAGGGCTGGGTAGTGGTTCGCTCATCGTCATGTTCCCGGTCTACCCTCCATCATGGCTGAGCAGTGGGTCACCCGTAGTCCTATTCCATGTCTACTCTCTAGTGGGTCTGGGTAGTGGGTTGCCTGTCGACTTCATCCAGGTCTACCCTTTAGCAGGGCTGGGCAGTGGGTCACCTAATGATCTATTAGGGTATACCCTATAGTAGGGATGGAGAGTGGGTCAACCGATATCTTATTATGAATTACTCTCCAGTAGGGATGGGTAGTGGGTCACCCATTGGGATTTCCTATTCAGTCCTTTCTACTAGGCTAGTCTATGTCTTAACTCAGTGACTACAGGAGCGGGACCCTTGGTTGTACGAGTAAGTGATGTGACAACTTGACTTTGAGGACCTCTCGGCTGTGTGACAGTGATGTGTTGTGGTTTGAATTTCCCCCGGAACTCTCATGTACGAGGGGAAATTTCCCCCCTGAGACGCATCCTTGTAACGTGAACTAAAACCTTGCGGGTGAGTCAGTGCCACCCAAAGCGGATAGTGTCAAGGTTCTTTGATTTGAGCCCCTTTACTTGCAGTTCGGGGTAGACGTGCGGGATGCTGGGCATCAATGGTGGTTACTTCTGAGACTGTTGGTGACTCACTTTTCTTGGGCTGAGCTACAGGATGGAGATCCCATTACGATCTTGTTTGGGTTTCTTGACATAGCATATAAATATATATATGTGTGTGTATATAACTTTTACCGGTACCAACTTCTTGGGCCTGGTTACTCTCCATTCAGGAGAGGTGAAGACGTGTGGGGTATGCCACATGCTTTCCGTGTCTAGATTTTCGTGTTTGGACGAGTCTACTCTCCTACTATAGGTAACGAAAGATCGACGGGAAGTTCATCTTCACACCATTCCTAGCTCTTTGTGTTAGGACAAGTCTCCTTCCTTCCTCTTATTAGTTTGAGTTGTACTCTTTACTGCACTCACCGTTGTACTCATTTACTATTCTCTATTCGATCTACTGCTCACCCTTCGGTACCTCCTTTGATGATCCCTCGAGCCATCGGGGTATCCTACTAAGTATTTTCTTTATACTCACCCCGTTTTGGGTTTTACCCCACATGGTGTTCCCTTTCAGACGACAGAAATGATGGCCGTGACGTTCGAGGAGATTAGGAGTCCGGGAACTTGGACCGTGTGTGGTGGTCGGAGTCGTGTTCCAGGTGTGGGACCATTCTAGCTGTTTTTCTTTTGTTTACCAGTTTCCGGGTTGTGGCACCCTTTTTGGTTGGGCATGTGTTTGCCTCTTTTTCTTTTTAGATTACTTTTAGCACCTTCTTTGTAATGTTAGAGGTCGATGAAATTTTTTGGTATGTATATAGCAGTTTCACATTGTTTCTACTTTTCATTTTCTTTTACTCTTCACTTTTTCATTGAGTGTGTTGCGTGTGTGTGTGTACAGGTACTTAGGCAATGGCCACCCCGAGTTGTTGTGGCTTCGACACTGGTCGCCAACCCCTGTCCTATGGAGGCAGGCTTGGGGTAGTTGCGGCTCGAGGATGGGTAGGTTCGGGTCATGACAAAGTTGTATCGAAGGTGGTTCATTCATTGGGACGTTGTTCAGACACCCCTAAAAAGGAATTGTTTGGGATTTAAGGCAACAATGTCAACATGTCTAGAGAGCATCTTTCAGGCCAGGGAGTCGAGTGAGGGTGATGTGGGTGACGTATCCATTATCTAGGACCCCAATAACCCGCTTGTCGACTCGGCATGTTGAGACACTTGATGCAGGGAAAAATTGGTTTGTGCATCACATAGGATTGAGTCTTTGACTGTCCTTCTTGATTCAGCTCCCCATTGTTGTTACAGTTGTATACATATATGATAATCTGATCACGAGACTCCTTGATAATATTCAGGATGTCTCCGCGAAGACAGCCCGCCGGGATAACAGCTTTGGGGAAAGATGACGACCCTTTGAGCTACGTAGCCTCAGTCCAGGACCCATCATGAGATCCCCTTTCTCCAGTGGGCCGGTAAAAGCACCCCCACCTCGTTAATAGTAGACAGCTCATGCAGAGCAGACAGAGCTTGAGTGTAGGTTGAGCGCGCACCGTGAGTTCCGGTGATAGAGACTGCTGAGGTTCGGTGGTGAGATAGACTCTCAGGCAACAAGGGTTTGGCTTGAGATAGTGGTTTTCATTTTCAGGCTTATACATATTCTGGTAGAAATTATGGTGGCTTTCTCCGCCAACCTTTTTTACGGAGCATCTTAGCATTGGTGGAGTCTGGTGACTCAGTTTCTTGACAGGTCATCTCTTTCATGGGGTGACTTTCAGTTGTTGTTTTGTGAGGAGTTTTTCCCCTCCTTCTTACACTCCATTCAGATTCAGGAGTGCTTGCAGTTTCAGTAGAGAGGGTTGACGGAGGCTGAGTACGCGGCTAGTTTCACAGACCATTGATGCTTTTACCCGGACTTGGTCCATGACGACAATATCCGAGTGAAGATGTTTGATCAGGGTCTCCACTGATAGATTCATTCTATCATAGTACCCTTGTTAATTCCCAATTATTTCGGGGTTTTATAGAAGGCACTGGTGGCAGAGAGATTCTTGCCGTGTACTACAGTTGGTGGTGGAAGCAGGCACGATGGAGCCGAGACGTCTTCCACAGCTAGCGGGCATCGGCAAGCAGAACCTCGACGCTGGTGGCATTCTGAAAACCAAACTCAGGGGCATGGTCGTACACCAAATTGGTGCCAGAGGGCACCACTGTAGCCCTGAGAGTGTCGGTATTCTGATTGCGATGGACGAAGTCACCTGGCATGGGACTACCCGACCAAGCATGCAGAGTGCATCGGGCAGGTAGTAGGTGCACCCCCACAGCAGAGGTAGCGCCGTGATCAGAGTAGCGCCCAAAGAGGTGGTGCTGGCAGAGGAGTGGGAGGATCTGGTAGTAGAGGATGACTTTACGAGGTCTTCCCATCACCACTAGGTAGTCCACGTCAGGCTCGGGGAGTTGACAGTTGGGACCACAAATATCTGCGAGCTTTGGAAGTCTATGATCATGCAGAGCATGAGATGATAAGTGGTAACCTCTATATCTCTTCTACTTTATGCAGTATAATTCTTAGACTCTGTATGTGAAATTTTTTTTCTCCCTTCTCCTTGTATGTAGTGTTACCAGGGTGTCGCGGGGCATCGGTGTAACCATGTGTTGGTAAGGTAAAAAGGTGTAATACTTTTTTTTAGTTGATGGTGTTGACTCCATCACTCTCCGAGCGTGTAAGAGAGTCTGGGCCGTGGGACAACGACTATGAAACCTTGCATGATCAGATATCCTTGGGTGTTTCACCATATACATATTCTGAAGGAGGGAATCACTAGGTTATGTCCTAGGTCCAAACAGTTATTCCATTCTTGGCATGTGACGTAGGGGTTCGGTTGGGGAGGTGAGCTACCCCCGAAGACCGGTAGGCCGTTTGAGACTTTGAGAAGGGATGGCGAGTATCCCTACCACCTTGACATAATCCCAAAGTCTAAAGTGGGTGAAAGACGTCTCACACATGACTTTCCCGAGAAGAAATGTGCATGCCTCTATGCGTGTCATCAGCAAGGGCAGACCTCTCTTGAACAAATCAAATTCATTAGTCCATGTGTTGTGACATATGACTTTGTAAGAGTTATTCTGGGTACGGAAGAGCCAGGTTTGGGCTTAGTACCCTGAGTTGTTCCCTGGTTTTTCATTTCGGGGATGAAAATATTAATGGAGGGAATGATGAAAGAACCCGGTTTTTACTACGAAAGTCTTTGGAATATTCTTAATATTATTCCAGAGCAGCGCCTTCAGATGGCGTGCGATTGCGATCCCCAGTGTGGACGGAATTAAATATTCAGTGCATTCACACTGGAAATGCCAAATAAATAGGATAACTCCTAAACAGTGTTTCAGATCAGATATCTCAGTGTACAGATGGGTCCGAAATGGGGAGTTTACACTAGGAACAACATAAATCATTTCGGCGCGGGACGTTTTTACCCCTCACTCGCTTCCGGAACGTTAAACGAATAATTAAAACAATTAATTATTTCGTTTAATGGTTAAACTCATGAATCTATTAAACGATTTCTAATATAGGGAAAACCGAGGGCACCGTTGAGTTCGGAACATGCCATTTACCCTTGGAGGGGTGTAACATTCACGGGCGCGGGCCATCAGTGAAAACTGGTCCTAGGGGTGTTTTCGTAATTTGGCGGCCTCGGGCGTTGAGTTTAATAACTCTCGAACATTGGCTCGGATTAAAATTTTGAGATCTTAGTTGTTCTAGGGAGGAGGGATTTAACCTAGGGGAGGCTTAACCTCGACCCCGCTGAGGGTTTGGGTATGGGACCTATGGGTGGGGGTTTAAGAGTCTTCTATTTAAACACTCCCCACCCCCCTTGTTTTGGTTGTTCTTCCCCGGTGCAAGGAGATCCCAATGAAGTAGAAACCCCTATCCTCTCCTCCATCCCATTGGTGAGGCACGAAAACTTCGGAGGACTGTCAATGAAGCGTCGGGTTAAGCCCCTGCAGGTAGGATCGTGCATTTATTATTTTAAACACCCACACCTTCTTTGAACCCATTTATATGTGTCGAATTACTGTTTAATTTCCGAGAAAATACCCCAATTTCATATTAAATTTTATGATCTTTCCGACGCTTGTTTAGGAATGAATTTTTGAGTCCCGAGCCGCCAGCACCAGTCCGAAAAAGTTTGGATGTGTTTTGGTGTTTTTCCGTGCGAATTTGGGGGTTCTAGTGCTGGTCCGGTGAGCTCCAGCGGCGGCGGCAGGCTCCAGCGGCAGTGGTGGGCTTCAACGGTGGCTCCAGGTGGCCTTCGGTATGGTGGAAAGCTCTTCAGCCATGACGGCGTTGCGTGGCGTGGAGAAAAAGAGCCAGACGACTGTGCTGGCCGGTGGACTCGGAGCATCAGGGTCGCGGCGCGCGACCCCAGCGTGGGAGACAAGACCCCCCTTCAACAGGTCTTCATGCAGATGACACGACCGACCACGAGAGATGGTCCCCGCATGGACCGTCGGTCCACGGCCAGCCCCCGAATCTGGACCGCAGACCGACGCGACGTGCCGGGCCGGCCTACGCGGGCCAGCCCAGCCCAAGCGGACCGGCCGGCCCAGGCCGGTCTAGCCTAAGGGGTTCCACCCCCTGTTTTCAGGAACCGGAAACTTTTTCTATGGGTGTCAGTTATGCGTGTCGTCTGTGGTAGTGCACTCTAGGCATAGGGAATAATATTTTGAGATGGTCTCAGGGATTTTTAATTTCCACGACGAGGGCCTCGATGGCACGACACGCCTTTATGTGGATGAGGATTTTTCTCGGGGGTTCTTATTTTGGACGGCGCAGACACATCTAACGTCGGTTTTGAGTGCCGTTAGTGGCATTCCGATGCTGGCATTGAGCCAATGTTTTACTGTGTGGATACGGGCCTTGAAACTGGAGTTGAGGCATGGGCCCCATAACCCGTCTTTCGAGCTGCGTGCAGTGCCTTACAGCTTTTTCATCGGACGTCTGTTCGGGGCATGAAAGTAGTCAATGTTGGGTGTTTTTACGAAGGAATTCCAATTGCACAATCCACCCGCTTCAATTCCACACGATGGTGGAGGCCCCACGAGGGCCGTTTTGGGAGTTGGCGGTGATTTCATGCTTTATCACAAGGTGTCTGTTTTGGGAAAGTAATTAGTCCATCCTATGTACTTTTTCGAGAGGATCGCAACGGTGCAATCCGTTTTTTGTGCTTTGGGACTGGGGTGCAGGTCCCACATAGAACCCCTCATGCACGGTTTGTCGAAATGCATCTTTTTCTCTGGATATCCATTCCACTAAATTGAGTAGTCCTTTTGATGCGTTTTACCATGGGGGTTGTAATGGCGCGATGCACCTAACTGTTTTTGGGGCCTAGGCTCGGGATCGCGGGACGTTGATCAGACATAAAGCAGTGTTGGACGACATTTCCTTCAGATATCTATTTTAAGTGAGTATGTAGTCAGTCTCACATTTTTTTCCATGAGGATTACAACGGTGTGATCCGTTTGGATGTGTGGAGTCTCTTTTAAGACCTCACTTAAATGTGGAAGCATGAAAGGCGTACCAGTGGAGGTTCTTCCTGTAGTGTTTGTAGAGAAACCTTGGCGTATGATTATGTGTAATTCTGTGTGAGTGAAGTATATGTTTAAAGAGATGTAGTTGGCCGTGTTTGAGGCAATGAGGTGGAAATTTGGAGTTTTTATGTTTATGTACTTCATGTCGATGTTGGGTGCCGTGTGCATGACAGCCTTTGGGCTAGAGATGTGGTATACTCTGGGATTATATGAGAATGTTTGAAGGTACATGATGTAGCACATTCTTGAGAATATTTGTTCTTGGTTGGGATATGAGCTGGGGTCACACATTGTGTGGGACCCATGTGTGTGCCATGTTCTTCTTTATGTACCTTTGACCTCTCGTGACATATAGGGTTCTCTTGTCTGCAATGGTTTATACCAGTAGGGTTGTGTGGTTTCCCCATGTTTTTTTTGGAGTTGGGTGGTGGTGCGATACCCCCTCTGAGTTCTGTTGGCCATTGTTGTACCATCCTTTAGGGATGGGCAGAGCAGTTTCATGTTTACCCTCCAGCAGAGACTTGGCAGTGGGTTTCTCATCGACTTCTTCAGGTTTACCCTCCAGTTGAGACTGGGCATTGGGTTTCTCACTAACTTCTGGGTTTACCCTCCAGCAGAGACTGGGCAGTGGGTCACCCGACCCTCTTAGGGTTTACCCTCTAGTAGAGACTGGGTAGTGGGTCACACGACACTCTTAGGTTTTACCCTGCAGTAGAGACTGGGCAGTGGGTCACCCGACGACACTCTTAGAGTTTACCCTCCAGCAGAGACTCGGCAGTGGGTCACCCGACGACACTCTAAGGGTTTACCCTCCAGCAGCGACTGGGAAGTGGGTCACCCGAAGACACTCCTAGGGATTACCCTCTAGTAGTGACTGGGCAGTGGGTCACCCCGATGACACTCTTAGGGTTTACCCTCCTGCAAAGACTGGGCAGTGGGTCACCCGATGACCTCTTAGGGTTTACACTTCAGTAGAGAGTGGGAAGTGGGTCACCCGATGACTCTAGAGGGCCTACCCTCCAGCAGGGCTAGGCAGTGGGTCGCCCGTCATCTTGTTCTAGGTATACCCTCCAGTAGTCTGGGCAGTGGGTTTCCCATCTTCTTGTTCCAGGTCTACCCTCCAGCAGGGCTGGGCAGTGGGTCGATTGTCGACTTCTTCAGGTCTACCTTCCTACAGGGCTGGGTAGTGGTTCTCCTGATGATGTATTAGTGTTTACCCTCTAGCAGGGCTGGGCAGTGGGTCACCTGATATCTTATTATGAGTTACCCTCTAGCAGTGCTATGTAGTGGGTCACCCATTGGCATTTCAGACCCAGTCCTTTCTACTAGGATAGTATGTGTCTTAACTCCGTGACTACCAGAGTGGGTCCCTTGGTTGTACGAGTCAATGATGTGATAGCTTGACTTTGAGGACCTCTTGGTTGTGTGACAGCGATGAGGTGTGGTTTGATTTTCCACTAGAACTCTCAAGTACGTGGGGCGCTTTTCCCACTAAGACGCGTCCTTGTGACGTGACCTAAAACCGTGTGGGTGAGTCAGTGTTGCCCAATGCAGATAGTGTTCAGGTGGGGTGATTTGAGCCCCATGACTTGCTGTTCAAGGTAGATGTGCGGGATGCCTGGTATTGATGGTGGTTACATCTAGGACTGATGGCGACTCACTTTTCTTGGGCTGAGCTACGGGACATAGATCCCCTTACAATCTTGTTCTAGTTTCTTGAGAGCATATATATCTCTGTATATACCTTTTTCTGGTACCCACTTCTTGGGTTTGGTTATTCTCCTTCCAGTAGAGGTAGATACACGTGGGGTATGCCACATTCTTTCTATGTCTAGCTTCTCATTTTTGGACGAGTCTACTCTCCTTCTATAGGTAGCGAATTCTTGATGGGAAGTTCATCTTCTCACCGTTCCTAGCTCCTTGTGTTAAGATGATTCTACTTCCTTCTTCATGTTGGGTTGAGCTATACTGTTTACTGAACTCTCAGTTTTTCTCTTTTACTATTCTCTGTTTGATCTACTGCTCACCCTTAGGTACATCCTTTGTTGTTCCCTCGAGCCTTCAGGGTATCCTACTGAGTATTATTGTTATACTCACACCTGATTTGGTTTTTCCCACACTTGGTGTGCCCTTGCATATGACAGACATGTTGGTTGTGACGTCCAAGGAGATTAGGAGTTTGGGAGCTTGGACCGTGTATGGTTGTCGGAGTTGGGTTCTAGGTGGGGGACCCTTCCAGCTGTTTTTGTTTTGTTTACCTGTTGCTGGGTTGTGTCACACTTTTTTGGGTGGGTGCGTGTTTGCCCCTTTTTCTTTCTAGAGTACTTTCAGCACTTTCTTTGTATTGTTAGAGTTCAATTCACTTTTGTGGTATGAATATAGAAGTTACACATTTCTTCTACATTTCTTTTTCTTTTACTCTGCACTTTTGCAATGACTGTGCGGGTGTCTGTGCACAGGTACTTAAGAAAATTCATCCCCATGTTGTTGTGCCTTCGATGCTGGTCGCCAACACATGGCTTATGGAGGCGGGCTTGGGATAGTTTCAGCTCGAGACCGGGTAGGGTCGGGGCGTGATAATGCTCTTCTTTGTTGTGTACACTATTTTTTTTGTTGGTTGGTACTAGGTATCTAAGATAGGTGGACCATCATGGTACCTTTTCCTTTTAAGGGGGAGGATGCATGACCTTCAACAATGATGATGATGGACGTATACATAGCGATAGAGCATAATTATCTTTTATCATAGATTTAAGATTATTCCATAAGTATATCGAGTGAAATGCCAGAACTCGATGCATTTTTGATAAAAATTATAATTTGTATCTTGAATAGTTGTGAATATTGAGAGATATATCTTCATCATTTTTCATATTATTATGTATATCTAATAACCTTTTATCAATTTACCATCATGGATTCAAATCATGTATTTAATTTTGTTTTATAGTATAATAGTTAGTGATTAAATTCTTATTACATGATTATAATATTTTTTTCATGTTTTCATAGTCATTATTACAATGAAAGACACATATAAAAAATGTGGAAATTTATTAAGGGATCATTGGCTTTTTACTACAGGGTTCTAGAACTCGCACCATATACTAGAAAATTGATGTAAGTGGAGACATCATGTATAGGTTTATAGTAATGGTAAAGGGACATGTCGATGAAAATTGAGCTGGGGATCATAAAGATATGTTCAAAACCATGAATTTCATTAGAGGATACTAATTTCCATTTTAATTATTTACATTAAATTACATATATATTTGTTTTGCAAACCATAAAAAGGAGACAATTTATTTCTTGTCTGAAATTTATTCCATTTGAAATTATTTATTTTAATATATTAATTAGAGTATGAATATTTATTATCATTTCAACAAGGAAGTGACACTAATGGTATTTTAACCAATCAAATGGACTTAAACCATGATTATAATTCATAATCCTACTGCTTATGAGGTGGAGCCCTCGAGTCCATATGGTATTATTACTAAAGCTTAGTGATTCAGTTCCAAGAATTACAATTTTGACCTGCTACACATGGTTATTTTTGGATAATTGTTGAGGGGACCATATCTATTTTATAAAATATCCAATTATTATTTCATGATATTTTTGTTTCTTTAAAATATACAAATAAATTTTTTCCCATTTGCGGGTAATCATTTTTGTTCTTCACCCCATGAAAATAAAATTATCTTTGGGGTAATCATTATCGGGTGTTGTATCTTATTTCTAAATTATTTCTTTTATTCACTAACTATAGGATACCCCAATGTAGATATTTTAAACCATTGTATAATAGGTTATCACATTCAATAGAGGTACCTATTAGTGTGAATAAATATTTTTTTTATAATTTACATTATTTTTTATTTTAGGAAATAATTAGTGTGGTTTTTGGATCCTCCATGAGGTAGGGAGTATTCAATTATTAGTTTTATCTATGTTTTATTTAATGTATATTTCATTTTAGGATTGATATATGTATTTATTATTAATTTTTTTATTAATACATATTTAAATTATTATGACACATTAACAATTATATGATTGATTATTGCATATGGCAGTTGATATAAATTATGGTTCCAATCGTGTTTTAGTACTCAAACACTACATATAAATCATGGGGTAGATGCAAAATCACTATTTAATTTCATGTATTAGTATGTATATTGATTGTTTTTATGATTCTTAGACAAAAAAGATGTGGATATTATTTTTGTAGTCATTTTCACAATGATATTTTTAATAAAGGATTTTAGTATCTGTATGTGGAATCATATAGAATATCATGGAAGAAGTTTTTTTCCTTCCATATATTAGTTATTTTAGTTTAATGGCCTTTGTATTGTTTTAATGGACTTCGGGTTTGAATTTTGTGTTCTCTAAATTTTTATTTTAATTTATTTTTTCATATAGGTATAAAATACAGCCACATCAAATATGTTTTAATTATAGAAATGTATGATATAATGATTAGTATTTAGATGGGTCATATTAATTTATATATGAAACCCAACATTGATCTATTTTTTATTTCAAGGGGGTAAATATCTTCCGTACTATAATCCAAGACCCTCTATGCTAGTCACAAAAAGTACTAAATTATTAAAAATCCTTTTTTTAGTAGTAGCAATAATCTAGTTAACAAAACTTCTAATTCATGAAAAAAATTACATATCCTATTATATGTGAATGTAAACAATGATCTATTACTCAATTATTTTAATTACATGTATCCTGTAAATTTACATAAATAAAATGTAATTTTAAAGTCAAATTTTTCTAGGCAGACGATTCTCCCTTATAGATTTCATTAATTGTGAAGGAAAATTTTATAATATCTCTTCATCCAAATGGGGTGATATATCATATGTTATTAAATATTATTAATACAATTTAAATGATTGTTTAATTGAAAAATATTTCTCTCATTCTAATATATCTATTTTTTATGAACAAGTAGACTCCCCTCACATCTAACCAAGAATTATTTTCTTTAAAATGATATATAATACCATAATTTATAATATTTTTTGGATATGTACAAGGAATAAAACTATAACATATAAATTCACCCATTCTGTTAAAAAAATTCGTTTACTTAATATATATTGATTACTTTTTAAATTTATACGAGTAACTTTTCCCTCCACATGGAGAAATAAAATTTCATTCAAAATTTGATTTTTAAAATAACTTTTTATTGGTTAATTTAATTTTATCCAACCATATTTTTATAAAATATTTATCAAAAACATTATATTTTATTAAAATAGAAATATTATATTTACATTTTTAATGTAAACCATTCTTCTGTTAAATTTAATTTTTGGGAATCCTAATCCCAGATAAATCCAATTACATTATTTAATTTTTAGTGAGTTATGTTAATATTGAGAAAATTAAATAATTTTTTTAGAAGAAACTATTAATTATAGATAATATATAGAGTATCCATCCCAAATATAATTGGAATTTTTATAATCATCCTAGGAATTAATTAAAACGACTTATTTTTTCATAATTAAAAAAAATTAAAGTGGGATGAACAAGACACAATGTAATAGAAGAATAAAATCATGGAATCTAAATGTTTACCCCCAAAAATGTTAATAATATCCAAAAAAATAGACAATATTCAAAATTACTATAAATTTAATATTGATCTATATTTTAAAGATGAAGCATGTAGAAAATACTCTTTTAAAAGATACAATAGACAACATTATTGTTTTGATTATAACCATTTTAATGTAGAATCATTCAATCCGTAATGGGAAGGATATTTAGAATATAATTGGAACGATATATATACAGGTATTGATGCTCCAACACTACCTAAATAGAAATTTTAATTTTCAAAATCCCTCATTGGATATAAAAATGTTTTGAATGATGCTAGAAAACATCCATCCATCAACCGAGCAGGGGATAGTTCCATCATAGTGGATTCAGTTCTGGAAAAAATTATGAAATGAATGGAGCAATGTATGTTCTCTCTTCTAAGTCACGTTTTTTTTATGAAAAATGAGTAATTACTTGGCCATATGATGATCTAATGGATTAAATTTCTCATTTATAGAGAATTTCTAATTATTGGTTTATTCATATTGTAAATGGAAAATTCCATGTCATTATTGGGAGGAAAGAGGATCTGGACGTAGCATGGCACTCTAGAATCATAAACCATAAAACTGTATTTCTATGGATTTTTGTATGGGATCCAAATAACAACCCTTTTAATTAGATGATTTTTTTTCATGTTTAAAATGGGATAAATTGGATTCCTTGGGTTCATTACGATCTTAGATTTCTAAATGATTTTGATTTTGGAATTTAGACCCCATTTATGATTGATCAATGGAAATTAAATGTTGATACTTTCCTATATACAAGGTTGTTTATTAACGTTAATATAGAAACACCACTCCTGATAGAATAACCCTGGTCACAAATGAAAATAAAATGGTGGTCATATTTGAAATTGAAAATTTTAATCAATTTTTAGATCATTGTAAAATGGTGGGGCATGTTTTTTAAAAAATATATGTTGTTAAATATAGGGTCAAACATTTCAATAATACCAGGACCTTGAAAGATTTTACAATTGGAAAGAGGGGTAATATAGTGTAAAATTGAATCATGGATTTGATTGATCAATATAAGGGTTTAAAATTGAGAAATCATGGTATTAAAAGCACCTAATTTAGTGTTTTGGTGGAAGGGGAAGAACAACATCAGATTTTAGCTGGCACATCTGATATACTACATACACCACATGAGTAGGGAAATAAGTTAAATTACTAAAGGTATTCTCATCTGTTAATCCTTTATTCTATCATTATCTTCACTACTATGGCTATTCAATTTGAGGAGTACTTGCTGGAAATTATATCTAATGATATAGATTGTTATATTCACCTTGATATAAAACTATTTTATATTATAGTTTGACAAAAATAAAATCTGAAAATATAAAATGAGTTGAGTGATCAACTGAACAAAAAGTTGTCGACACTACGATTATGGAACATAAAGATCATGGTTTAGTCCCAACTCATGATAAATATGATCAGGCATCCAAAGGGGAACTACCCACTATCATGACCTGGAAATCAAACAACTCCATTAAGTTAAAATGAGTGCATAAAATATAGAAAAATGAAAAGGGGGTTCCACCCCAAACCAAAAACAAAAAGAATAAAATTTTCTTGAACAGTCATTATGTATCCAACCTTAGCATGGAAACGTCTATCATGCTACATATAGGTAGGTATAAGCCTTTTTTTGGTATATATAGGGAGAAGAATGAATACTCAAGCTAGGAATTTCATTTCACATTGAATGGATAATCAATTATGTCTACTGTACTATCTACTTCCAACCAAGATAGAATTTGGATTCTTATTAGTATTAGAATAGACGATATTTATTTTGTCCTAAATTATGAACCTATAATTAAATATAGCTTCAACAATTATATATAAAAACTACTCTTCTCAATTGTGAATTCTGTTAAAATATATATTGTTCTGATGAATCTTTGGATGCATTTGAAGAATCTATCAGTTAGCATTGAGGATTCTTGGGTGATTATCATATAATTAAACTCTACTATTTTTATTAATGTGAAACTTAGGCTTGGGTAAATAACTTTCTATATAAAGGATTTTAGAGCTTGTATTGAGGAAACAATCATTTCATTAATCAAACTCATTGTTCTAAATTTACCTAATTCATAAGGAATATAAAATGAATAAGAAAAATAAAAATTTTCCATGCCTTCGTAATTTTTGTTACTCTTGAAAATATGAGATTTATCTCTTATGTCACATTAGATCAACATAATTCCAACCACAACCCCATCTTGGTAATTTTTTTTGACAATATGGGAAGAAAACCCATTCCTTTATAATTAATAATTCATGGAATTCCCTTATAGAGCTCACATATATTTCTCAAGATATTTAGTATCAGGTGATTTTAGTCTCATTCCTCTAATATGAATCTCTAACCTCAAAATTCTCAAGATAAAATTGATATATTAGTGAAAAAAAAAGTTCCTCTTTAATGATGAATGGATTTATGCTCTTGAATATTATCTTTGTGATTTTAATGAATCAATCACAAGGAATAACTTCTCCCAAGACACTGGTTAAGAAGATGTGAATACATCTATGTTACAAAATCTCATCATGATCCTGTACAACATTCAGAAAATAAATCATTAAAATCTATTGGAATACTAAGTGGGAAAGATACACACACTTTTGAATTCCATCCAAATAGTCAATAAGAATAATATGGCCCTCTAAATTATTAAATATGGTTATAATATCCTCGATAATATGAAAAATCGCTCTAGTAATATTGTATCGTTCTTTGTGAATTTTTTCAATTGCACCCAAATTTTTTCAGAATCATTGAAGGTATAATTCCTATGCAGATCAATGAGGGTGAAAAGTCATTACATAATTCTATTCCCTAGTATGTTTTAATCATGTATGAAATCTTTTGTATCAAAAATAAATTTTCACCTGGACTAGATGGATTTACCAATAACTTATTCCAATTATATTGGGATGTCATTCAAAAATATGTGTGAAACCATATCAAGAACATTTTTAAAGGTGGATCCTTTACCCAAGGTGTCAATGCTCAAATTATTTCGTTGATCCCAAAAGTGGATAACACCAGTGAAATCCATTAATACAATATAGTTTATCTTGTTATAACTATTCCCATGGTGGTCACAAAAACACTCTCCAACAGACTTTCAAGCTTCTTAGGTTGATCTTTTATTGGAATCAGTTTTGATATGTCATAAAGAGAAACATTCAAGAACGATAGATTACTTCCTTGTAATGTGTCAATATATTATGAAATCCCCCAAGAGGAGGAAAATTTTCTCTTAAGTGGGAAATAATGAAATCCATTGATACTATTGAATGGGGATTCATTGGTGATGTTCTCTGCAACATTGTATTCTATATAAAACTAATTCAATAGATCAAGAACATGTATAGATATACTTATATCTCCATCCTTATAAATGGATCCACAGAAGTCTGCTACATATATTTTATTATTTTCATGTAATGATGTCATCTTTTATCCATCATATTTTCTATTGCACACAATTACAACAATAGTGTTTTCTTATATATGGTGAACAAGGAGGAAATCACAACTATTAGGGTGGTAAGAGGTACCCTTTCTCCTTCCCATCATTTTTTTGAAAATATTTTGTTATTTTAAATGGGACACAGAAAGAACATTAACACTATAAATAGTGTCCATTTGCGCTATTATAGTGTTTCAGGACAAAAAATTAGTTGGAACAAGTCTTTCAACTATTTTGCAAAAGGAATTCCATCTTCAAGGAAAGTCTCCATCGATTTTGATTTGGGAATTAGTGAAGGTTATCTACATTTTAACTAACACTAGATTCAACAATTCAAGGGAGATCTTTTGTCATATATCATTAATGATTCTTGGAGTCAAATCCAAAGAAATATTTCACCTTAGAAGGGGAAATCCCTCTCAATGGCTGGAAGAGTTCTTCTTCTTATTCATGTGGTGGTATCAAATATGTTATATTTTTTCATGATGTATTCTGAGAAATTATTTATTATAAAATCCATAAACATGATAATGGGGATATTTTTCTTGAGTTTATGTATTTTATTAAAGAAATTGTTAACACCCACTTTGAAAAAGTGTTTCTTGCCTCGTAATTTTAGTGGACTTGGCATTCAAAATCCAGATTTTTCTAACTAGTTGTTTCATTCTAAATTTTTGTGTGAGGTTAGTTAACAATGAATCTGCATCCTAGGAATTCCTTTGATCCATATTTTTAAAAATCCTATAGTATGATGGTCGAGTTACATGTAGTCCTAAATTTGTCCTATTTTGAAGAATGTATTTCAAAAAATTCACATGCACTCTAACTGGCATGTTATTAGGAATTTATATTATAAATTTTGATATGGAAAGTGGATGGGAGCTCCATTGATTCATAATATTAACATGTATGATCAAAATCATGACTAAAAAATATCAATAAATGAGCTGATGTTTAATCTAGATACCTTTACTATTGTCATAGAAATATTTGTTTCAATCTATGATTTCATTAACCAGAATGATCAACTTATCTGGGTGCAATATCCTACTAGAATTCTAGACTCCGTGAATTTTTATAATCATCTGATACATGGGAACTACAAATAGAATGGTACCTTTAACAAAAAGTGGCATGTACCTTATATATTTACTCTTCTATGACGGCTTTTGTAGAATATGGTTCTTATTCATGCTAATATTCAGAATATTGGCATTATCCATTGCTCACGGTGTGTCTATTGCCACAATAATAGGAGGATTTTAATCACCTTTTCATTTATTATAAGACATCGTCACATCTGTTTAATATTTTTTTTGAATATTTTGAAATTCGGCCTTTTCATTCTGCCTATTTACAGGAGATTCTATGTGTAATCCTAAGCTTGCAGTTCTCCAAGAATCTCACAGTTCCATTTCCAGTATCCTGTGTGGAACTGAAAAATTTTATATGGAGAATTAGAAACCAAGATACTCATGAGAAGATAATGTTTAAAGCTCACTCTTTCGGTTTTTATATAACATAGGTATTTTAAATTTCTAATGCGATGTACACTGAGAAATGAAGAAATTAAGTATTTTACATTACCATTCATAAGAAACTGAGCATCATAAAAAACCTTCCCAAACGACATGGCATGATTGAAGTCTTCATTATTTCCTCATTCCTTTGATTTATTATGTTGAATAATGATTTGGGATCATGGGAAAATACATGAACTATAGTATATAAGAACATGTTTAGGGATCCTAATAGTGATGTGGTGGAAGTTATTCATGGTCCCTGTGGGTATAACACTAATCACATATCTAAAATTACTTTATTTATCAACATTGTTTGTTTTACAATGAAGAGTAATTGGAACAACATATGGTTTGATTCTGACTCTACGACCACAATACAATATGTCTGGATAGGATTGATTCTCCATTCATAGATGTTGACAATGGAATTTGATAAATGTCTCGGTGTTCTGTCCTCAATAAATTTCATAATCACACACATATATCATGAACCTAAATACATTTTTGATGGTCCTGGGAACATGGGAATGACTGAAAACTTATGCTATTACTATAATTATATCTATATTGGAATGAATAGCAACATTCAATGTGATAACTGTAGAGTACCTTCTTTCATACTATTATAATAGTTCTTTTATCTAATTTATGATCCTCTAAGATCAAATTTATAAATAACCAACCCCTAAACTAAATATCCATTCTAATAGGAAGAATAATAAAATAATTTCACTACTTCTAAATATATTTACGCCAATCACATTTTTTGGATATATTCATCCCTGATTTAATCAGATCATTGACAAAACCTAAATATTTTCGCGTAAAATGGGAATAATTTTATTATATATTCATATTAGTAAAGATATCCTGGATTCATATCTTTCATATTATAAAATTGAATTTTCATATAATTTACTTGATCTATACTTTTCTAGATGTATAATCTATATTCTGGTAGTGGTGATGAGTTTCTTCGAAAGTCATAGAAACAGAACTAACCCAATGTAGTGGTGATGATGATATAACAATATGGATTATAAATAATTTTATGTCCTAGAACAATGTATTATTTGATAATTAAAAAACAATTCAGTGAATATTGTATGATTGGATGATTCATTGAAACTATAATCAAGTATTTGAAACCCATAGTAAAATAGATGGTAAATAGGTGGATTCCTCTCAAAGAAAGAGACAATATTAGTAAAATAATCAATGTTTTTATGAATCAATATAAATATATTGAGTTTTAATTTGATAATTTTTTCTAGAAGAAACAAAATCATAATTATAATGATTAAAAATGATAAATTTATTAATTTTATCCATAATAATTTAAAAATGACCGTGGTGATTTTCCTTTTTTTTTAATTCTGATTTCCTGCATTTGAATTTAATTCCCATAATTCTAAAACTCTTGATTGAATTTTTTAGTTTTATATCTTTCTTATGAAATTTTTGTAATTAAAATTTCATAAAAATATTTTATATAAACTTATTCATATTATTCATTATCATCTTTATCATCACTATATTCAAAAATTGATTTTTTCAACTTTTATGAATCATAAATAAATGTCATATTTATGATTAATTAGATTCTTCTTCCTCATACTCACTCTTATAAATAAAATATTCCTTGTATTATTTATCATTCATTTCGAATTGAGTAATTTAATTAAATAACACTGAATCAATACACAAGATTATATCTTGGTAAATTATTGATTAATGATTTTATTTTAATTTCTGCTTGGGAAATTTCATCACTATCCAAAAATTCCATTGTAACATTTTTATTCTTTTAATCATTTATTATAATATTACTGCTAGATAAAAAATTAAGTAATTTTAAAGGAAATAATCACTACATTTTCATTTAATTACTCATATATATTTATTATTTCTAGAAAAAATATTCCCATGATTTCCATCTTATTATTTATTATTCTCATCGTTAGTGGATGGTTCTATAATCCACATTGAGATCAATAATATTTATTAATTTAAATGGAATATAATCATACTATTTAATCTCTATTTTAAAATATATACCCCATATAATTTCATATGAAATAATTATTCTTCATAATTCCTCCAGAGAAGGTCTTTACAAAATCTAATATCCAAATAATAAAGTTTTTCGGTCAAATATATAAGAGATAATCCTTCAATGAATTTTAATCATAAATTTGACCTCAAAATTTTCCACAATTTATATCATATTTCTATCATTCTTCTTGATATTTGTTATGAAATATTCAATTTTACCAACATTAACTACCTATGAGTTATAAAAAATTTATCCCTATTGTTTTTATAAGGATTCATAAAATTTTTTTCCATCATAAATAGAAATAAGAATAACCAATGCATTTCTATATCATAAACCCCATTACTTTTGAAAAAAATTATGGATAGAAATATAGAATCTATTGAATGAATTCACATCATCATTAATGATTATATTATTATTATTTTTGTATGTTCTCAATTATATATATATATTTTTAATCTATTTTCTGTATCCTCTAAAACATGTGTACTATTATATTAAATTTAGTTTCTCAACCTATTATTATATACATGATAATTAATTCCATTTAATATAATAATTTCACTTTTATTGAGTTATTTTATATTTTCTAGTGATACTTAATGAGAATTTAGAAAAATATATATTAATTAAGTAAAGAAATATTAATTTTTACTTCATGTTGAACCAATCATATTATAATGTTTAAATTATGAGAACCAATAAAATCAATGGAATTTATGGAAGTATCATAGAGAAGGTAGGTTTAATAAGTGTTTCTTAATTTAAAATTTTAATTATATACTATTTATTCATTTTTTATAATTAATAGATTTTATATTTTGATATATTATAATAACTAATAAAAAGTATACAAAATAAAAAAATCATGCAGAAACATTTTTTTTACAAGATTCATTTTTTTGGTATAGAAGAATCTATAATTCAATGAATGTTATCATCCATGGAATCATTAATATTACACATGTCATAAAGACAATTAAAACATAAACATGTGTATTTATCTCTGTAACCAATTGTAATTTTATCAAAAAAGTAGTAACCCTTTTATATTATTTAAAAAAATATTTATATAATAAAAATACCTTTAAAATTCTTTAGGTGGAATTGTAACAATATTGTTCTTCTTATTTTATTTAGGATGACCCCATTATTAGTAATAGTTTCTCCAATTAATCAATATTAAATATTAATCCTTAATCTTTTATTAATTATTCTTCAACATATGATCACATTCCAAATCACGCTATTAGTTTTTACATATTGACCATTTTTTAATGATCAAAATATATCCAACTTATCATAAATAAAGAACCCATAAGTTTTATTTTTCAAAAATATTCTTTATTCTTGTAAATTATTATTTAATTATAAAATTTATAGTTTAAATTTTAATTCCATTCAAAAATGTTTTATAGTTATATATATTACCAAAATTCTATAAGTTAATTGATTGTAATAATTTTTAGTCAAATTTCATGAAATATTTTCATAAAAAAATCAATAAAATAGCTTGATAGTTATAAAAGAAATGTCTCCCAATTTAAATTACTTTAAATATCTATATATTTATCTACAAAATATATTTACATAATCTAAATATATCAAAATATAGATATAGTGAAAAAAATTTCCATCTAATTTAAATATTATATTATTATTATGACAATAATTTGCTAATAATGTCATGACCCACCTTCCCCAAGATGAGGGAAGGTACAAAAAATTACCACACCCTTCCTTCATCAAGTTTATGAACAGTTAACGACAACCGAGTCCCGCATTCATTGGCCCCAGAGTGGTGACTAGCACCAATGGTATTGAATCAGACACAGAATGGAATCCATTAAAATTTTTAATGTAAATGAGATTGGGAGATAACATAGTAAAATCCCCAAACAACTCGAATAATCTATATAATGAAATCCAAAATCCATCACATGTGTTATTTAAATTTAAACCACAAAAACAGTACAACAAAAGCACTAAATCGATTACCAGATGAAAAAAACTAAGCAGCAGCGCGACAACTATCCTAATTCCTGACCTAGTAAAGTCCATCACGATCCTCAAATTCTTCATGAAAACTAGAAAATAGTTTTACTAATGTGGGTGATTATATGAGTTTACCCTGTAGGAATACTAAATCCACCCTCACACAAGTAGGGGAAACATACTAATTCCCCAGTGAGAAAATAATAGATCCAAAAATCACCTACCAAGGTGTACTAACTAGCCCAACCTCACCAAGGTACACTCATCAAATAACACAATTCATGTGAAGTAGTTTCATAAGAACGTAAATATTTGGGTTCCTAGCATCACATTCCCAATAATTACCTATTAATTGTAATGGCTATTACCTTGATGCTACAACTATTAAATAATGCTATATCATTACCATAACCTACCTGCACACAATTAGGCCTCAACCACACAACAAACTTCACATGTAGACACCTATTCCCTAACAACTACACCTCTCACCCGAATACACATGGTACTCATCTCAAATAAACATGGGAAAGAAAACCTGTCCTGTAAATAGTTGGACCTCTCATTCATAATAAACATACTCAATGGTTCTTGGACTACGGTAATCCTCAATTCATTACACCCTAAATATATATTCCCAAGTGATATGAACCATGAAGAGGGTTCAATGAATAATGTCAGTAACCATCCATATTCCCTCCCAGTGGCATGTTCGGAAAGACACCCACCCATTCGAAATGGGGGTGTTCAGTGCATTGTTCTCAACAAGAGTGGGATGCGTATATAAAAAATTGGAACTAAATTTTACATATAGGTATGAAAACACTCCTCCCAACCGACGGGTCCCAAAAAATAACTTTCCCACACAAAACCACTTTTGGTGCTACCCCAAAATTCACAACCACATAAATAGCCACTGCCAAAGCTTAAACCCAACCCCTTTATCATTTAACCACTTTCAATTCATTAATTATTGGTGTATAATTAATTAATTACATCACTAAATGTGTAAAATTACCATGTACAACATCTTCAGACACCTCAGAAGGAAAAGTACCTGATTAAAGGGACACACCCGAACCAACCCACTTCACTCTTTGGAAACACCAACAATGAACAAGGGAAGAGGGATCACGGTAAATAATTACAATTTTAATACCCATTAATAATGAAAATAGTGAAAACCCAACCTATAGTTCCACTTCACACCCCCTTATTACTAGACACTAGTTCGACCACATAATTGTTTCATTATTCAAATCCATTCACCACAATCATTCACTCACAACCAAACCCGGTAGCCTTGCTGCACAACAACACCACACATGGGACACCAATTAACATGAAGATGCGACGAAACAAAAACCTACAGCCCCACTTCCCTGACAATTCCCAGATGCAGTCCCACTGCATAATTAGTCCATAACTACAATACACTCCCACTGCCCATCATTGATTTTTGGTCACAATGCCAAAAATTGTAGTCTCACTGACTACAAGTCCATCCATTCCACAATCAATCGGTCTCTCAACCTGAGATTACAACACACTTATAATGAAACCCAAAAAAATCCAATAGAAACAACCATTAAACCACTACCCCACTACACATATAGTACACCTTCTCACATAACCAACTCCCCTTCCCACCCCTGTACGGATATCAGTACTCCCGATAAAATCTCCACAAAACCAAAACATAGTTCCAAAATTGAAGATAACATATCACATAGGCCCACCTATCAATCATGATGTATTTAGATTTTATAACCACTATTATTTAATCGACATTGATAAACAAGGGTGATCACACAAGGGTTTTCATATTGGGGCATCCATTTCACTTGACCAGTTATACTTTATTAGTCAGATTAGTATTCACACAAATTATTTTAATGAAAACATCAAAAATTATAAAGAACCAACCATGAATAGATAAATACCACCAATTTAAATGATATTAATAAGTACTTATATCCATAATAGATCACACCATCAACATGGATAACAAATAAAACAGTTGATCATCATCAATCCGACAGCAACCCGTTATTTCATTGGCCCCTGTTATGTATTGGTCATCATATCCATTTTATTTATTACTCGTTTTATGAATTTATTCACCATTTCACCACAAGGAGTCATTAGTACACCCATCCCAATATATGAAAAATTAAAGTGATGTATAAGGATCCCTACATGATACAGTATCTGACCAAAATTCCTCCTTGCGCCAAAATAAGGGACCACGCATACAACAGAAAACTCCAAGAAAACTGAGCATTAGAGAGATCTATCATATGATCATTAAGTTACCTATAGTGAATGATTTAGGCTCAAAAATATGGAATTTAATGATCCCTATAAGGTAAGATCCTGACATTGAAGAGAACCATCCTATATTAAAAAAAGGACGATTTCAAAAGACACTATGTAGGGACATAGTCAAGATCACGTGGTTTGAGTATCTCAATATCCCTAGAGAATTATGATGTTAAATATATAATTAATATCATTTGGAAAGCCTTAAAATTTACCAAAATGGTTTAAAATTTAGTTTCCACTTAATAATATTTAAGAGGGGGAAACTGGAAAAAACTCAGGGAAATTGAAATATTGAAAATGGTGAGATGCCATTTAAGTGTGAAACTATCAAAACAAAACTTTTTTGGTGTGAAACTGTATCAGTGTGCAACTATTATGGTGCCAATGCTTCTGTCTACAGCCATTTAATTACCACCGTTACGACTCCACTATTTTGATGTGCCACCGTTTCGGTGAAACCGTATGGTGAAACCAGATTTTTGAAAACTCCCGAAACCAAAACACTATGACCCCTAGGAACCCCACAAGAACTGGAATATAAAAATTAAAAGGATTGAGGAAATTATTGTCATTACGTCATATATCTATCAAACTATTCTCATCCCCGATATTTTTATACCTCTTTTAGAAATTGAGGAGTCAGAAAACCCACCTCATAAGATACCACTCATGAAAAAAACACCATACACTGTTTGAAAGATGGCGTGAAAAACCTGACATCTACGAAATACTCCATGAAATATATCTCCTGATCAAATATAGAAATAATAAGGAACCACTTCTCCATGTAACCACAAAAACACCAACGGTCACACAATCCAGACACATGGATTATGGAGAACCTTCCTCCATATCAAGACATTATCTACATTGGGTGGCACTGACTAAATCACATGTGTTTTATCATATACACCATTATGAATCATGATTATGGATTAGTTATTCCCCTCATCATTGTCAATAATTTTCATGAAAACTTGGAGAACCATTAAAAAATCATCTCAAAGAAAATGTGGTCAAACATTATAACATAAAACGACACACAAAAGTAAACTTCCAAAATAAAAAACAGAATAGATCTGAGTAATAGGAATGAATCTATCTTTCTCTCTCCTAATTACTCTCCTTGAGACTACCATGTATCCATAGCACATGATCCAAAGGATTGGTCGACCAATTAAGCAACTTATCTTCAGGATCCTTGATTATTAATGGTTGGTCCATGAACATTGTGTCATCCTCTATATCCATCTATCCCTAGTCAATGATGTGGGAGTCATTGGGTAGATACTGATGATGTTGAGAGGCATTGAAGACATTGAAGTCATTGAAAATAATGTACAACTACGGTAGAAACAACATATGATATTCCATTTTTCCAACACACCCCAACACCTCGAAAGTTCTGATGAACCTGGGAGAATGCTCTCTCCCTCAACCAAACCTCTATTTCCAATGTCGAGGGGAAACCTTCCAGATGACATGGTCCCTAACCCTGAACTCTAGAGGACACCACTTATGATAATAATATGACTTATTTAATTAATTTTTTAGCTTCATCCACTCATAGACAAGATTTACATTCTCTATCGTACTCTACACAACACCCGAACAAAGAATGGATGCCTCCCCAACTTCTGTCTACCCCAATGGCTGAACGACGTAACCCCCATATAGAGCATCGAAAAGATCCATACCAATGGAATAGTGGCATCTATTATTGTAATAAAAATATACCAAGGTTAAATGGAAGGGTCAAGTCCCACTAATGTCTAGAACCCATGCCTATAACATGTCCTCCAATCTCCGGATGGTCCTCTCTATTTATCCATCCATCTAAGGGCGGAAGGTAATGTCGAGACATAACTGTGTTCTAGAAGAAAGCATAAATCCCCTCCATACTAATGATAAAAAACATGTATACCAATAAGAGACAATGGATCATGCAATAATGTAAAGTCACACCAACTCATCCATGTACCTATGTGCTAAGGCGTCTACTACTCCCGACTCCTTGATCGGTAATATTTGAGGCGATTTCATAAAATGATCCACTACTACTGAAAGTGCATCACATACTCCTTGATTTCTGGGTAATCCTATGATGAAATTAATTAGTATGTCATGCAACTTCTACTCTAGAGCATCTAAGGGATCAAAAAACCCACAGGGAACACTACTCTTATCCTTCACCTCATAACACACTTGTCTGTTTTCCACAAACTCCACCAATTCCCACATAACCACAGGCCACAAAATTTATTCCTTCATTCCTTGGTAATTTTAATAACCATGTAGATGTGCTGCTAATGAGGATATATAACTCACATATAACTACCTCATACATTTCCATTGGGACAAACAACTTCCCACTGAAAAACATTTGATTCTGATTATCCCCCAAACATACCTCTAGAACATTGCCTAGGAAGGTGTGATCACACATTATTTCAATATCTGAGTCTCCCCACTACGACTCCTCAACCTTCCACACAATGTAAGACTGCACTGTAATCTAAAACAGACAACCTCTACCACTATCCACTCTCACATCCATATGCAAAGAGGCAAACTCCTCCATTTCATTTAAAGCATTCGTGAATTCCCAAACTACCTCCTTCAGTGATTCTAGTTTAAGGATTCAGCCACCACATTCCACTTTTTTGTGGGTTTAGAGATCTCAACATCATTTTCCAGTATAAAATCCATCCTCCTTCACTGCCGAAAGTTTAGGTCTTAATGGGAGAAGATATACCTGAATCTCTTGTGATCCATGAAGACTAAAAATAACTCCCTTATGAGGTAATGGTGATAAAAATTTATCATGAATACAACCTATTCATGCATCAAATAAACTGTGGAATAGTTTCATTCATTGGGAAATAACTTCTTAGACCCATAAAAGATCACTCCTAGCTACTGCATCAGTACACAACCCAAACTTATGCCGAAAGGATCATAGAACAATTTAAACTTAACCCCTTCATTTGGAAACCTAAATACAACAGCACTGACAAGATTCCACTTTATGTAACTGAATGCTACTTGACACTGATCTCTTCACACGAAGACCTAGTTTTTTCTTATCAAAGTTGTCAATGGAGCAACAACTCAAGATAATTAAGGAACAAACTTTCTTTGATAGCCCTCTAGACCCATGAAGATGAAAATATATACAACATTCTTGAGTTCCACCATTGAATAAACCACCTATACCTTAGATAGGTCCACTAATATCCATTTTTGGGACAACACATGTCACTGGATGTGAACCTCTCACATCCAAAACATGCACCTGGACAACATCGCATAAAGTTTCTAGTGCCGGAGGACCTCCATGGAATTCCTAAGGTACTCACTGTTATCCTCATCTAACATTGAAAAAATTAGAATATCATTTATGAACATGACGATGAACATATCTAGTATCTTGTGGAAGAAATAGTTCATGAGCCCCATAAACACAACTGGTGGATTCATAACACCGAATGGAATCATCATGAACTCAAAGTAACCATAAATTCACCTGAATGCATTATTTCGGGACGTCACCCAGATTCACACTGAACTGGTGGCATCTAGACAGTAGATTAATCTTATAGAACCAACATTATCCACTAAGATGTTTGAAAATATCATCTATTATCTAGAGAGGGTAACTGATCTTGACCATTACCAAATTTAGTCTCCAATAATCTATACACAGTCTCAGGACACCATCTTTCATCTTTTTGAACAAGACTGGAGAACCTCACAATGATACAATTGACTGTACAAAACCCTTTTCATTAGTTCATCACCCTGAATCTACAACTCCAATAAATTATAAGGAGACATCTGATAGGGATCCATCAAAATCGGACGGGCACCGAGTTTCAATTCTATTCCATACTCAACAACACATTGAGTGGGTAGAGTCAATACCTCCTCTGAGAAGACATTGATGAACTCTCTGACAACCCCAAAAATTCCCACCATATATATTTATTCAGATACAACTAAAAGCATGGATGACAAGGATAGAAGATTCTCAACACATCGACTACCCGCCTGAAGACCCTGCTCACAACATGGTATCCATCCACACCTCAAAACACGACTCCTCTCCAAAATCATAAAAAAAATAATTCATAGAAAACAATCCGTCAACGCCTATGATGACATTGTATTACTCCATCTATAGTAGAATAAGATCCTCATCGTACAAATGTGTCCCCAAAATTAGTCTACATCCCTATCGAACATAAAAAATAGGTCTTACTACAAACTAGCATAACCAAAAATAGGGGAATGTGAATCCTTTCTACATCGGGTCCTAGACCATGAGATAGACTAGGTGAAACAAAGGAGTTTGAGGCTCCGGAATAAACAAAATCCCAAGAATACATGCTAAATATACCACTTTTATATCGAAAAACTTTTAGCCATGATAGAACTATGCCTCAGTGGAATGAAACTGCCCACACCCAGCTCTCTTACCCCTCTAATGTCGACAGCCTCCCCGACCATGCCCTAGATAAGTTACCTAACCATCACCCTGATGTCAGCCTCCTCCTTCACCGTTTACCCTCTGTGGAGAGAGTGCTCACTTCCCTAACTGCTGGAAAGGCCTAATCAGAAACTACCGCTACTATGGTGGGTACTGGACCTTCCCATCCCCACCATATTATGCTAGAAATGGAAACCAGTTATGAAGATGTTCATGGCATTAAAAGAAAAATAAACTCGATCCTAAGAAGATGTTCAACAATCATCCTGATGCTCGAGCTAGTAACGTCCAGCACAGTCCTCAAATTACTTTAGGATACTTGAATATAGTATTACAGATGTAGGGTGAGTATATATGTATACTTAGTAGGAAACCTAAACCCACCCATGAAAGAATATTGAAAACATACTAATTCCCCTATGAGAAAATATTAGAACCAAAAAGAACATACCATGGAGTACTAACCATACAAGACTCACCAATGCACACTAACCCAATAACTCAAGTCTATAAAAGTAGTTGTATAAGAACCTAGAAATTTAGGTACCCCACAAAACATTCCCACATATTAACAACTATTCCAAATGGCTATCATATTGATGTTAACACACGTCCATAATGTAGTCACACTGCCACAACCCTCACGCACACATCTAATCCTCAACCACCCCACAAAATCCCTAAAAAAAATGGGAAACCACAACCACACCACTCACTCGAGGACACATGTTCCTCATCCAAAAGACACTTGGGGGAAAAACATGGCCTACCAACAACTGGGACACTCATCCACAACAATCCTTCCTAAAGGATCATAAACTATGGTAAGACTCAATCCATTACAACCTTCCTAGATACTATCAAGTTATAAGAACCCATAAGAGGGTGAAAGCAAAGTTGTCAGTAACATGCCATCCATCCTCCCACCCGAATGTTGGGAAAGTCATCCTCACTACAAAATGAGGGTGTTCGGAACATGGTGGTAAACAGGGGTGGGGTGTGTATAGATAATACAAGGAACTACATCTTATACATATAGGTAATCAATCACTCAGACCGAAGTATGGGTCCCTATAAAAACAACAAATCCACACAGTACCACTTTTTCTACTACCCCTATATTGAAAACCACATAAATAGTCACTAACAAAGCATAAACCCCACCCATTTCCCATTTAACCTCTTTCAATTCATTAATTAAGGGGGTTCAATTTAATTTATTCTAGTACTACCATGGGGAAACTACCAATAACAACAACTGTAACTGACTTAGAATGAGATGAGCCTAATTAACTAATCAAACATAAACAAACCCACTTCACTTATCGGTGTTGCCAACATTGAACAAGGGAAGATGTACCGAGGTAAATCATTTCAATTTTAACACCCATTTATAAAAACAATAGTGAAAAACCAACCTTCATTCCCACTGCACACCCCCTTATTCCAAGAAACCTATTCAACAACTACTATATGTCATTCATCAAATCTATACCAAAATATCAAGCCCTCCAAACTAAACCTGGGAACCTCAATGCACGATAATAGCGCACCCAACACACCCATTAACATGAAGTTGCGACGGAACCCAAACATGCATCCCTCCATCCCAATAATTTCCTAGATGAAGTCCCACTGTGTAACATCTCCATAACCACATCTCAGTCCCACATCCCAAAGTCTCTTGAAGTCCATAACACAAACAAATGACGTCCCACAAAATACAATTCCATCCATTCAAAAATAAATCAGTCTATCATCTTCAGATTCCAATATACCACACATACCACCCCACAGAAAGAGCCCACAAAAACTACCATTAATCCAAAACTCCATTGCACACACATACCACACCCATATCACTAAACCAAATCCACTTCCCACCCATGTACCCATGACAATACTCCAAAAATCATCTCCAATCAACTCATACAATGTCAAAAAACCCCACCATAACACAGTACACAACAACACCTATCAGACAGGAAGTATTCAGATTTGGTAACCACTATTCTTTAATCCACATTGAGAAAACTGGGGTGATCATGCAACAATTATCATCCAAGGGAATCCATTTCATATAACTTTGTCTACAAGATTAGTCATATTTGTATTTATTCCAATTATTTATATGGAAGAAACAATAGTTATAATGTGTATCCACTAAACAGACAAATACCATCAACAACCAAGATTTTCAGAAGGCCTTACAGCCACAACAAATCGAATCATCAATAAAGATAACAGATAAAACACATGATCAACATCAATCGACTCCGGACCCGTTATTTTATTGAGCACTGTTATATTTTGATAATCATATCCTCCTATTTTATTACCCATTTTAAGAAAGTATTAATCCTTTCGTTATAAGGATCCATTATTACACCCATCCCATATGATGCACAATTAAAGAGATCCAGATGGATACATACATGAAACAACATGGGAAAAAACACATCCTTACGCCAAAATAAGGGATTACACGAGCAGTAGGAAACACCATGACAATTGAGAAAGAGGGGGATCTAGTATATTCATTTGACCCATCTATAGATGAAGGCTTTATGCACACCACGAGGGAATTGGAAACAAATTAGGAAGGGAAGACCCCAGAATTGATGATTTAGATCTTCTATTGAAGGAATAGCTATTTCAAAATTCTAATGTTAGATTGTGGTCCTGAACACATTGTTTGAGTTTCTCAAATCCCCTAGAGCATTAGTATGTTAAAGATATACTTAATTTCCATTAAAATTCCCTTATGAATGCTCATACAAGGATTTAAACTCAGATAATGTCAAATAATATGTAAGAGGGGAGAAACTGAAAAAACACGGGAAACTTGTTAATTTGAAAAGGGCGAGACACCGTTTGAGTGCCACTATTTCAGTGTCCCACCGTTATGGTTCCACCATTTTAATTTGATACTATTATGGTGCCACCATTTTGTGTGTGACCATTTTGGTTCCACTATTGAATTGCCACCATTTCGGTGTTCCACTATTTTTTTGAAACTATTTTTTTTCGGAAAAATCCTAATACCAAACCCTCATGTCCCTCAAGAACACCACATGCACTAGATCTTCACAATAGAAAGTCATGGGAAATTCAATTCATTACAAATAGATCGTTAAAATATAAAGAATGTCACATTCATCATTATTTGATGAAAAATGATGAATATGTGTATGAAATAACTAATGTATAAAATTAAATATTTCGTACAAGGAATCACTACCATATCTTATAGAAAAAATCATTCAATAAAACACACTATTCAGATTTACATAGTAATACACATGTTATAGTCTGCACAATATGTTATAAATTAAAAAACTGGAAGATCAATGTTAAAAATAAATATAATTAATCTAAAATATCTAAAATAATTATACTAGTGTTATAATGATAATTAAAAATCAAAATCATTGTCCCACCATTCTTATAACTATTAATATGTTGCATTTCAATTTATTTTGTTTAATTTTATGATTCATTAATCTTCCACCCTTACTATATTATGCTACCTTGGAAAAAATAAAAATTTCATCATATAACCTCCCTAATAATTTGATGTGTCACACTATCTCATAGGGTATTTCAATGATATTTTTGTGGGTAATTTTTCCTATAAAATATATTAAAATCAAAATAATTAATAGTAAAGAAATAAAAAAATCAAAACTAATTTAAATCCAAATAAATTAAATATTCATTAATATTTCATGTTGTACATCAAGATATAATAAAAAATCAATGCATTTGACACGAATTCATTACCATAAATGCACAAAAATCTAAATATAACACCTAATCAGCTAAAATATACCCTTAATGACATATTCCAATGTCCATGACATATCTTTTATGAATCATTTACATTATACCTTTACCTTACCATAATAATGATATATAAAAAAATTATACACTAAATATGTGTACATGAAAGGTGTGAGATTTTAAAATCTATAGTTTGAAACAAACAAAAAATATAAATAAATATAATTTTCTTATAAATAATATGATCCTAGACTCTAGAATTTCCCCACTGATGTTATACCCCAAAATAATCTCTATTTTATTAATGAAATAACATAGTCTTTCACATTCACACATTTATAAAAAAATAATATATTTCATCCTTTTACATTTCTCCTTAACATGAATAGTTTAATATTTCCATTATTTCTTATACACTTACAGATTATCATAAGAATTACATCACAGTCACACATTGTGTATCATTGACATCATTCCCCTTTCACACCCAAATAGAAAATTTTCCCCATTTTAAACACCCTGAGATATTAAAAGGAATCCTTATGTGCTTAAATGAACTACTAAATAATATGTGGCCTTTATAAACTAATCATTTAACATTATTTGTTTGATTTTTTGTTTTTAATACTAAAAAAATTGATATACATGGTTGCGATTAGTATGTTTGTTGGAGTCTGAAAGAAAAAAAATTTTGTGTGAAGATTATGCTACACTTAAGAATATTAACCAACCCTTATGAATAGTAATGTTACCATTAATAATAGTAACACACCCTTACAAATTTTTAAATCACCTATGATAGTATAAATATATGTGATTTAATTAAAAGTATGATATTCCTAAATCATGGAATAAGTAAATAACTTTTTTATGATTTTTATTTTCGAGTAAAATATTAATTCAGATAATAAAAAAATATCTCAGATTTAAAAAGTTATTTTGAAAAAATGGAGTCCATTTTTTGGATTCTATATGTTGAAAAATGGTTGTGATGAACTTTTGGTAATTTTGTGAAATACATGGATTTTTGATGAATACTGAAATATGATAATTTTAAAATTTTATCTAAATACATTAATTATGGAGACATAGATTATGTTATGATGATGTAATTAGACATGGTTTGAAGTCAAATGCACTTATTATTTTTTTTGGTCTTCGAATCTTATCTATTTCTTGACTTGGGGTAGAATAAAAATATAATGATTAAAATAATGTAAAACTCCTCCTCTCCTCAACTATAAATAGAACCCCCCTCTTCCTCCCACACCTATGAAGCCTTGATCCAAGCCTATGTTCTGCCCAATACTCATCCTAAGATCCTTACCCACGTAAAATACTTTCTAGTCTCACCAAATGGTGAAACCAAAAGCCTTAAGGAGGATCTCAAGGAGAAGAGATCCATAGGTAAACACCTTATTTTATTTTCTTTCTTTTATTTTCATTTTCTTTCCTATTATTCTTCATTTCTTCACAATCCCATATCCAAGTGGGATGAATGATCTAGAATCTTATATATCGTGTAGATTTTATCATGTTTATGTAGGATTCACCTTGATACTTCTTCTCCTCTCCCACTTATTCTAGAAATTAAAACACCATATGTGATGTGTTGATTTACCGACATCATGGATGATGTGATATAAATTTCCATTAATTCATTAAGAATAGTATTGAAACATTTTTTATGGTTGATCAATATTATAATTTAAGTATTATATATTTTATAAGGTTTTAGAGTCATTTATTACACATTTTATTGATTTATAAAAAAAACGAGTTCATTATTATCAACGAATCGCCAAAATGACCTAAATATATATCAATAATGTTTTATCCTACAAATCACGATGATCTATAATTTAAAAATGTTAAATGGAATAATTTTTTTTTTAAATATTTAAATAAAATTCCATTACAATTATAGTGTTTCACTTCCAATTTCCAAGAATATACCTCATAAACTGATTGTGGAAACCAAGCGATGAATGCACAAAAAACAATAGAATTAATAAAAATAACTAATGAATTAGTGGAATGATTATATAAAATTATGATGAAAGGTTTTATAAACATGAAAATGTTATTTTAATATATTAATATCACTATTTTTACCATTATACATTAGGTTTAAGAACATTTTAAGTAAGACCACCTTGTGGTAAGGAAATTATAAACACAATTTACATTCATTGGGTTAACATTCTACTTTAATCATATTGTTGTATTTAGATTATTTGTGTGATGATTTTTTGTTTTTATGGTGTTTTATAATGTGTACTAAAATTTTATACACATATCAATTTGATTATATAAATTCTCACAACAATTATATTTTTTAGGGACTTTCCATTTAAAATACATTTAAATGTTACTTTAATGAGATTTAAATGATTGATTATATGTAATGAGTAGTTCGATGAATTTCATGATGATTTATAACTATGATGTTTCCATTATATATTGACCTTGTAGTTATTTATGAATATTATTTCCTTATTTTGTGTAGAGGTTTTATATTTTAAATGTGAATTTTTTAAAATTAAGGGAATTTTAAAAACATTAATGTGTTTTCCTCAAGGGTCCAAATGAGTTATCAATAGTTTTATTCATGATATGTTCCTTGGACATAATTACGATGGGTTGAGCCCATTATATCTTACTATATGTTAGGTTGAGAACATTATATATCAATATTTGTTGGGTTATGCCCATTATAGCTCATGATTTGTTGGGTTGTTCCCATTATAGCTCAAAATATGATGGTTGAGCCCAATTAAAGCACTCTAATGCATTGGTTACTATATATTTGGTATTTAAAAAAATATTCCATGTCTATGATTTTAAGAGTGATATGGTAAATATTAACCAAGGAAACTAAATGATATTTCTATGAATTTTACTTTTTATGTTATGGTGTTTATTGGGTTTTATTTTATAACCTCACTTATGATTTTTTTCCATTATATACCTTATAGATTTTTGTAATCATCGCAATATTTTTAAAATGTTCCTCATAGGATTTCATAGAATACCAATGGAATGTTATGTTGATAATGATGATGAATCCAAATTAGTTATTTTGAAATTATTTTAATTACTCTGATATGATGTACAGTGTGTCTAATACTACAAAACCTAGTCCAAAAATGGACCTCGATTGTATAACGTACTGTGTATTTTTCATGTACTTTTTTTAAAACATAAATATATTGAATTTTTAGTAATAAATCCGACTGTTCATTTTCAGGGCATTACAACTAGTATTATAAGAACAGTCTAGACAACATTGGAGATTAGATAATGTAATTTTCTTAAAAAATTAGTAATAGAATTTACTTTTGAAAATATAATTAATTATTTACACATAATTAGATATTTTTTCATAACTATTCATATGTATTTTAATAAATATATGTACAAAAAATGAATTATGTGGGCATAATTCATTTAAGGTTGGGATAATGTAGAATCATGATATTTTAAAAGGAAAAATTATGTGGTTAAACAAACTTCTAAATACTTTGTGGCCCTTATAAGCAAAACATTAAACCTAACTTTTCTTCTTCTATCTTATGAATTTTGAAAAATACACATACACAGTTGCGATCAGTATTTTTTTTTTGAGTCTGCTAGAGTAAACCTAATTTTTTGTGTTTAGTATCCTGCCCTTATTAATAGTAACATACCATTATGAATAATAATGTTACCCTTATGAATAGTAACATACAATTATTAATTTATAACTAAACTATAATATATATATATATATATATAAGAATTAAATAAAAGTATGATATACCCATATATTGGAATAAGTGAATAAATGTTTTAAATATGTTATTTTTCGAATAAAAAATTATGTTATATGAAAATAAATTTACATTATTTTTAATTTTTATTTTATAAAATGGATTTCATTATTGGATTCTAAACATTGGAAAATGGTCTGTGTGATTTTTTTATAATTTTCTGAAATATGTAAATTTCTTATGAGTTGTGAAGAAAGATAATTTTAAAAATTAAGTTGAACACTTGATTTATAGAGTAATGGATGATTTTATTCTGATTTAAGCACACTTTTTTTGAACCCACATTCTCATATTTCTAATTTGGGTATTTGAATCATATCTATTGATTTTCTCGTGGTAAAATAATAAAATAACGTTTAAAATAATGTAAAACACCTCCCCTCCACAACTAAAAATACCACCCACTCCCCCATCTTCCCCCCACACCTCCATAACATTGATCTATTCCTATGTTCATCCGAATAATCCTCCAAATACCCTTCCACACATCCATAACATTCCAGTTTCACCAAAAATCCAAAATAATAGGCCTTACGGATGATCTCAAAGGGACGAGATCAAGAGGTAATCATACTCTTTCATTTTCCTTCCTTTATTTTCATTTTCATTCATATTCTTCTTCATTCCTCACCACCACATATCCAAGAGGTATGAATGATCAATGATATTATATATATTTTTCATGTTATCATTTTTTTATCATTCACCATTATAATTATTCTACTCTCCCACTTATTGTAAAAATTAAAACATTGTCTCTAATGTGTCTATTTACCAACATCGTGGACGATGTAATTTAAAATTCCATTAATTCAGTCAATGATTGTAATGAAATCATTTTTATGGTTGAACCAGACTATAAATTATATATTATACTTTATATATGGTTATATATTCTTTTTTACACATTTTATTAATTTATATGAAAAAATGAGTTTATTTTGATAGATGAATCGCCAAACTGACCTAAAAAATATCAATAATGTATTAACATTTGAATAATCATCATTAATAATTAAAAATTATAAATTGTATAATTTAGTGATTTTAAATTATTTAAATACCATCATATTCCAATTCTGTAGTTTCACTTCTAATTGACAAGAATATCCATCATGAACAGATCATAGAAACCATGTAAAGAACACACCCGAAAACAATATAATTAACCAAATATTACCAATGAATGGGAGGAATGATGTTATAAAATGATCATTAAAGGTGTTTAAACATTAATATGTTTCTATAAGACATTATTAACACTATTTTAACAATTATACATGTGCATTAATTACATTTTAAGTAAGACAATCCCAAGGTATGGGAAATTAAAACCCACATTCCATTCTTTGGGTTAACCATCTATTTTATTCAATATGTGGTGTTGATATTATTTGAGTGATGAATTTTTGTTTATATTATGTTATATTATTTTTATTATAGTGTATAATCATATCCATTCTATTATACTGAATCTCACTCCAATTATTTTTGTATCAGACTATCCTTTCAAAATTCTATTAAAAGTCACTTTAATGAAATTAAAAAGATTGTTTATATGGAATGATTAGTTCTACTGATTCATTTTAATATATTAATATGATTTATCCATTATATGTTGACATGAATTTATTTGAAGAATAATATATTTTTATTATGTGTACAATTATTTTATTTCAAAAGTGATTTGTATTATGAAAAAGGGAATGTTCAAGACATTAATATGTTTTGATCAAGGGTTAAAATGTGTAATCAAGTGGTTTATTCATGATATGTTACTTGGACATTAGTATAATTGGTTCAGACCAATATAACTCAAGATATGTTTGGTTAAACCCATTATATCTCAAGATATTTTGGGTTGAGACCATTATAGCTCATGATATGTTTAGTTGAGCCCATTATAGAATAAGATTGATGAGTGAACCCTATAATATCTCTCCAATGCATTGGGTACTCTAGAGGTGGAATTTTACAAAATGGTTATTCCATGTGTAAGGGTGATTTTAATGGTTATATGGTACATTTTCCCATGGAAACAGCATGATGTTTCTATGCATTTGTATTTCTATGTTATGGGTTTTATTGGTTTTTTTGTTATAACTTGACTAAAGATTTATTTATTTATATCCCTTAATAAGTATTGTATTCATCCCAATGTTTGTAAAAAAATTGAATGATTTATTAGAATACTAAGAGGAATTATATGGTTCCAATGAAGATGAATCTAAATTAGTTATATTTTAATTATTTTTATAACTCGAATGTAATATGCAGTGAGTCTAATCTTCCAAAACCTTTTCGTGAAAATGTCCTCGACTATATAATGCACTATGTATTTTTAATGTATATTTTATAAAATCATAATACACAACTTGTTTTATTACTGAATTTGAATGTACGGGTTCTGGGCTTTACACAATTATCCAATTAACATATATAAAAAAGAAAAATGGAAATAATTTCATTATTTTTCTTTTATACATGGAATATCGTATTCATAATATCCTCCATCAGTCATCATGTTATATCATTTTTAATGATAAGTATCATTCAATTGTATTGAAATAATATATCCATGATAATTTACATTTATTATCTTTACATATAACCCATATCTAATATACCATTCTATATAATATATTGATCATATAAATAATCACATGAAACCATCAAAAATTATTAAAATGCATTGTAATATTCATTAAATTTTTAGAAAACTATGTGATATAGATTTTAATACCAAATTTATTATTTTAAAGTCAATATCATAAAAATTACTATGTTAGATAATTTTATAAAAATTTCATTTTATATAATAAATAAACTATAATAAATTTATTTTATTTGTATCAAAAATTATAGGAATACTAAACATAACAAATAATTCCATTAACTCCCCATTGTGTAACATTAATAATCCCATTTGAAAATTCACATGACGAATTGGAATATGTACAATAAGGGAACTTGTTAATGTATTGTAATGTTTTGAGGTCACCTATATAAGTCTAAATTAATAATTTATTAATTATAAACATGGATAAATACATGAAATTTTATAATGTTATGCCAATTTTTGAACTATATGGGAAATGATAATTAAACCGATTACCATAAAAATAGAATAATTCATATCAATTTACAAAAGGATTACCTTTTTCAAGGAAAAATATTTCCAAGAATCAGAACATATAATTATTTAGTTAACTATTGACAATAATGGACTATAATAATAAAGATGAAAATTCTTGAGAAAATAATTCATCCCTCCGCTATTAATTTATTGAGGGAGAATTTAAAAAATTGAAATTAAAGCATAATACTATCATATAAAAGACTTGGATACCCCTATTAATATTTTCCATTTTTGATACTCATTATATTCTTTCTTCTAGTTAGATTTTTGTGGGACCAATATATTGATATTGGGGGTAATGTGGGGCACATATATCATGTGTCGGTAACACATGATACCTATTGACTACCATTTAAATTAAATATTCCTTATAAATCCCACCAATGATAATGGAAAATATATTAAAAGGAATAATTTTATTTTATTCCTACTCTCCTAAAATTTTTTTCAAAATCAATTAATTAAATTAAAAAATAAACAAAATTAGAGAATAACATAATCTTATATTTGATTCATTTCAAATCTTAATCATAATTCCTAATAAGAATCTCAAAACACTATTAATTTATATCTCCAACCCTTTAGAGCTAAAATGTCAAACTAAATTCAATTATGAAAACCTAATCATGCATACCCAAAACAATTATACAACCCAAATTTTATCACCTAAGTAAACAACCACAAAATAACCTTATCATCTTAATTCACAATTTATAATTCTTAAAATTATCACATTGTCAAAATTTATCAGGATTATTCCTAATGCGGGAATTTAAATTTAGATATATATATCTAAAAAAAATAAGTTCTCATGTATGTCTCTATCAAAAACATAGTCTCCCTGTAGCTAAATCAACCACCACATTCTAAAAAAATCTAAGACAGTCTTCCACGAACAATAAAAATCCGACTATTTCTATCCCCAACAAATAATATATCTATTTGAAATAATTTATAAAAATTTGTTATTATAAATCAATTAATAATCATAATACAGTCAAATTTACTTCATTAAAATTTAAAATAAAAATGAAAACAAGGTTAAAATACAAATGATAAGTCATATCATCCTATACCATAACTACATCAACCAAAAACTCACACTCTATTGATAATTTATAACTAACTTATGTATCTAATCTAATTTTGAGAATACTAATTCAATAAAAACTCAAATATTCACCATATAATCCCATTTTAAATACTTCATCAATATATATATATATATATATATATTAAATCTTATGTATCCATTACATTGACATCACATAAACAATATCCTACTTCTACTAAAAATTTCCCAAATTCTAGAACCCCTAAAAACAAACTCATCTCATATAAATTTTTAATAATACCCAAAAATGAAATATACATAAAAAAATTGAACACCAAAATTAAACACTATATAGAATTAAACATATTTCCATGTGTCAATTTTCAATTTAATATAGTTCATCAATGATAGGTAAAAAAACATTCATTTCGTTGTATAAAACTCAATGAAACAAATAAACCACTCTAACTGAAAACCCGAACATAATAATGTTTTTATAGCCCAAAAATAATTGTTCATAAATAAATTAACATAATATAATAAAAACAATATAATTTTATAAATATACATTATGAAATTATGTATATTATAAAAACGTAAAAATATAAAATCAATGTAATTATGTTTATGATCCCCAAAAATCAAAACTTCATCAAAATTTCCCATATCAAACAAAAATGCTAAAAATTTAAAAATGAATAATTAATTTAGTCATAATCCAAATGAAAATTGTAACCTCAATTATACTAATATAGTCATATATATTCAATTCAATTCATTCAATTATATAGGATCTATAAATTGATCAACAAAATGCTAAACCGCTCATAATCAATCTAAAATAGTTACTAGCATATTGATAGTACAATTAAGAAATTTTGACCCTATGTAAATATATCCAATTAAATAAAATTTAAAAAAAATGACATCATGGCCATTTTACACAATTTGTTGATGTTATTTTCCTCCCATATATTTAATACAAACAGTACTAATTCTAATATAGAATATGTAATTTACAATTTAAATATTTTTAGTAGACAAATAAATATGAGTGTTAATGTGTATGATTTATTTAAATATAAAATTTAACAGTAACATGTAATTTTATTAAAAATTACATAAATATTATTATAATAACATTTTAAAAATAATTCAAAAATTAAACAAAGATAACATGATGCTTAATTGAAAAATATGGAAAAAAACTCTACATAATATAAACTAATTCATTTTTAAATTAATCCGTAATTTTCACCATTTTTTATGTCGTACATAAATTAATAATCTCGAATCAAAAATTATAAATCATTTCGTCAACTTATATGTTAGACAAAAAATCCTCTGATGTATTTCTAGTATTTTTTTGTTATCAATAGTGTGAGAAAATACATTCAATTAACTTATAAGGTAATTGAAGATGATTAAATTTTTTAAGTAGTTTTAGGTGTTCTATCACAAATATTTAAATTAGAGTATGATATCTAATTATAACTATTATGAGGAATGAATAGAAAATATCAATGGGCGAATTGTAATAGTCATTCCTAAAATCATAATAGTCAACCATGGAATCTTAAGACTTTTTAATTTCTCATTGGATGTAAAAAATTAATAACTCAATGAAAGGAATCATCATATGAAAATATGCATGTGGAATATTCTCTAAAAAATAAATAAGTACGGTCACACTATTACCTATCTAGATGACTCGGTTTTTGACATAAATTTTTATAGGGAGAGAATCACCATGAATAAAATCTGAATAAATACATACCAATGGTTTTTTGAAGATAAGGACATGGTCATTACATGAATGACTTAAGGAAAAATTTGCAGTCTCGTTAAATTTTATCGTGTTGCCATGTGGGATGTGTTACACTACAAATATCATTATTGACATGTCTAAATTTCTATACTAAATTTCAATCAGACATGAACGAATGTTTTGTTTCATAATCTACAACTAAAAGATCCTACTTGTTTTGCGACAATGTGATAAAATATTTTTATGAGAAACTTATTTCATATTGTTATAAATAGTTCCATGTAATAGAACTATAGAAGTATATAGGTCAAATTAAACATGAATTTATGTTCACTCATTTGTGATGATTCCTAGAAATTATACGTGCCATTCAAACATCTAATGATTTATATTTCTAAAATTCTATTAGGGAATTAACGGAGTTTTATGATGAATATTGACTCATTTTGGAATGATATATGTGAATAAACATTCCACACATAACAAATTGGATGGATTATCTATCATAGGGGAACTTGGTTATTCAATAAAAAATATAAAAAATACTGAGATCTAATGAAATATACACCAAACCCAATTTCCCAATCAAGTCAATGGAAATGCCCAAAGAGTTTTTCTAATCCCCCATGATGGAAATTTGTGACTATTAATCAAGAACCCTTAATTTGAATTAGTTCCTCTATTAATCCATAAAATAGTTCCTAAAACAAAACATTGAGTGGAATCACCATATATTACCTATTGATGGTTGTTAATAGTAGAAGTAATAAATAAAATATCAAAATTTCCTAATATAAATAAAAATACCATAATGTAGAAAAAATCAATATGTCCATAAAAGACCATAATAAATATAATCACAGATCAGATAATAAAGAGGTAGGGGTTGAGAGAGTAATAATGTTATATATTTATAACATAATGTGACACAATATGGAAAATTAAATAAAAAATTAATTATATAACATTCGTTGTGTGACACATTTTGGCCCTAAAAAATTTCACCATCTTAAGAAAATTTATATCTAAAATAAATACCCATCATATTTATGTGAAGATCAAAACAACCATGCATTACTATGAATAATATATGCATATACCACATCGGTGTATTTGGGGTTTGAGCAAGAAAAACCCAATAGGATTCTATAAATTGTTTCATATACTACCATTTGTTCAAAAAATAATTATACTTTTATAATAAACTCATAAAATATTGTTTGTACAATTTTTATGGAACAATCAAACATTATATTTATTTCATAATAAAAACTAAACATGGGGATATTAAAAAAATCTTTTAAATTAAATAAGAAGCATGGGAGAACAACAAAAGTTTATAATATTAGGGGCCTTCTAGTAAGATGAAATCACTAATTAGGGAAGACCCTCAATTAATGCAATCGTTCTTTAATTTCATCGCAATGCTAGCAGTATTTCATTAGACAATACCTCACTTCTCTCAGAAAAAAACAAAAGTATTGGGAATGAAAATCTATGTTATATGATTTCATAAACTTGAACTTAGGGTTTAACATGATTTTTATAAAGATAATGAAATACTTTTATTTAGATATTTCAAGAAAAAAATATTCAGAACCACTAAATAATCATATAAAACAAGCATTGGAATCCAAATTAAACAACATATTTTTTTAGAGAAAAATTCACTGATTCTTTTCATAATAAAACACATAATACATTCTATAATAATAAAATCATAAAATTATTTTTAAAAAAATTAAATCATTTGGATCATTTGTCAAATGGTGTACATGTAATAAAAACTATCTTGAATTAAATCTCTCAACAATATAGGGAATTCAAATAAACAATTATTATTTATCCATAAAAGTAAAATAGTGTCACTTAAATTTAAATTAACATTATACATATTTATGTTCGTGAACTCATATAGTACAATGGGATTGAATTTTAAAGGAACCCTTCAAATTAGGGAGATGGATCCTAATGGAATGTATAGGAGGTACCCACATTATGATTTATAGAAAAGTACATAAGTAATTACAACAAAATGAAACCATAGTCGAGGGGAGGAGAATATGTCATGTGGGAGGTATATTATATCCTTGATATGAGAATAAAATAATGTGAAAATCAAATAAAATTAATTATGTTTTCTCAATAATTATAATGATTGGAAATTTTGGTAAGAAACTATCATGGAATGAAACCACCAGAATGGTATGATGAAATCCACTTTTCTTACTAGCATATTTGCCAAGTACATCTCATGTTATGATCCTATAATTATAGAATGATTTTCAATTCCCTCGATATGGGGTGGAACTTCAAAAGTAATATTTGGATTGACAAATGTTTCATGGAATGACAAGTCTGTAGTCGACACACAAAACATGTGGGATTGAACAGTATTAAAATGAGCATTGTTTCTTGAATCGGGATTGGCCGACGGTTAAAAATAATAGATAATATATAACTCATAAAAAACCAATAAAATTATAAATTCTCAATAACTAGAATAATTAATGAAATAAAAAATTTAAAATGCATACGATTGACCTAATGGTTGTGACAAAGCTCTCAATAGCAATAATATTTTAACCCAATAATCTCATCTATATTCATGATAAATGGATAAAATATTTCATTTTTCCTTATAAATGACTACCAATTATATTTCTCATGATATTTTTCTCATTGAGAGCATAAGAAACTATGAATTTTGATATCCATACCAAGCATCAAATTAACCTATGATTCAATGATTCAACTAGTTGTTCAGTTATAGACACATCAAATTCCAATTGAATATCATCACAATTTAGTACATGTGAATTATCAATGTGATACATGTTCTTTTCAGAAAATCGGAATAATTTATGGCTTATTAATTAATTATTAAAATAAATCTTATAATGAACCATCCAAATACATTAAATTATTTCAGTGGGGCTTAAAAATATCGTTTAAATAAATCCGCAATTCCACAAATAACATTATCAAAACGGAGGCGAGACATTCAGGAATACATGGTAACAAACTTATAATTACATGGTATGGTGATGATGATTGGAAAATAATTATTATTTACATTGAGAAATTGATAATAACTAATGGATATATAAAATCAGTCTGGTCATGTCATGAATGATACTTCCCCTCCCCCCACATGGTTAGTTTTAGCCACCAAAATAAAACATAAAGGGGAGAGAAATTTTTTAAAATATAAGACATTGAATCGTTCAAACCATATAGAATAACAGTAACAATTTTTATATAAAATTTAATAAATTCCTACCTGATTATCCAATTAATCCCTGAAATACAAATCAATGGTTCCGAGAATATCATTTAGGGAATGAATTGTTTTTATATAAGAACATTTTTGTGGGTGATAATTTGTGTTCAAATTCACCTCATATATAATAACCTCATATATCCATCTCTAAAACCAAGAAATAAATTTGGGGCCCTCATAGAATTAACATAAAATGTTACACCATGTAGTTTCAAAACAATCTATTTATATAACAACCAGAACTCCCCTACCATCATATTATACATTAAAGATATAAAATGAATAGATTTCATTTACAAAACAATGAATGCAAGAAAAACATTTTGGCCTTGATGGTTATATGATAATATGATAAATAGGTATGTGGAAACATCATCACAATCTCATGAAAGGATAAGAAGCATCTATAATTACTTTAATTGCCTCTAGTGTTCCACATTTACAAATATGAAGAAATAATGTCGTTACACAAATTTGGACATATCCTTTCTCAGAAGTATATCACAATACCAATGCCTTATATGAGAAATTTTTTTTGATTCACTAAAATGAATGGACCACATTTATCATTGGTACTCATTTATCGCTACATTCATAATAAAATAATGAGCCACAAAATGGTTCCAAAATTCATGAACACCTTTAGAAGTGATAAGAAACTTAATAAAGGCTTCCCCACTATACAATGTTTATTTTGATATGAAGATATTATTCATCTTAGTATTACCCCTCATAAAAAGGTACGTGGATTTTAAGGGGCATATCGATACTATCCATGAACATAGTTACCTTTTCCACTACTAACTCATTGTGTAATTTTGGGGGAATTCTCTTATGATTCAATCCATTACTAGAATATGTTAATTAATGAAATAAAAAATTCTTACATTTTATGTTAGTGAAAATAATTTCCTTACACTGGGTATAACTGTGATCATAGTACAATGTTGGAATATACTCCTCCCATTAGCAATACATGGGTTTTAAATCACTCTATGAGAAGATATATCTTAGGATTTTTCGATCAGTTTATTAAATATCCTTATTGTTGAAAAGGTGATTTATTCAAAAAATTTGTTAATTCATATCAATATTAACATGATTTTTATGGTTTGGTCCATTAATATAATGATACTAGTGTGTCTGCAAGCCAATATAACCCTTATGACCACCCTACGATGGTAAAAATATTATCCCTTTTTTATCAATCTCAAAAGAAAACATGCCCCTAGATGGATTCTTCTAAAATCCAAATAGAGGAATAAGTCATTGACTAATTTAGAAAATAATATAAGGATTAAAATTTTGTTATCCACATAAACTGCACACATTTCTATGTTAAGGTTATCAAAATAGTTACTAGATGAGGTAAACACTTCATAAATAACCAATATTTTTAAATAAATGGATGAATATGCATACCCAAATTTCATATTTGTGCTCGTGCAATGACATAAATAATTTCAACTTCTCAAGATCAACCAAAATTATATGTTTGCATACCACATCCCATAAACTAACTAGCAAATAAAAATTAATATTTAGATAGTTTATCATACATCCAATGATCACAATCAATTTTTATTGAATATTTTAGATTCCACCCATGTTTATCAGTAGTCATTAAAAAGACAATAATATCTTCAATGAACATAACTAAAAAAATTCTGATGAAGTCGATAAAATATATGATTCATTATTAATATAAACAATACATGACTATTTTTTTGTAAAAATACATAATTATATATTCATATATTCTATGATTGATTTCATTATAAAACATAATAATATATAATTCTATAAATTTTTGAAGATGGTAATCAAATCAGAGATCGATTTTGAGATTCCATTCATTCATTATAACTATTCCAACAAATCATTGACTTCTTGATTGTAATAAATACTCTATATCATGACATAAATAAATTTCTATAATTAATAAATATTCAAGGAACACCTATCTACTTTTGTAAAAAATGAAACAGGGTGGTCCATGGGGACATACTAGTGTGAATAAATAATTATTTGTAAAAAACATCTACCTAGATTTTCAATTTTTAATTACAAAAGGATTATATGATAAGAAATAATGGATATATGTGTTATGATTAAAACCAATTTTATTGATAAATATATATATCTATATATATATTTATATTGAACTTTGAAAAATATTATGGGAATACCATAAACAAAACCATATCTATGGAAATTGACTATCTCTTATAACACCCCACATTGAACTATATTAAGAGGGTTGATACCAGATAATTGAGCCAATATACATCTTGAAGAAGATGTCATGTACTACTATCATCTGGGTATTATTCCCATGAGATGAAAATAATATTTCCATAAATGGTAGTTAATGACACCATTCTATGATAATAGTGGATATAATCCCAAAATTTTTTTCATTTAGATTATTCAAATAATCGTTTCTAAAAGATCTATTTAATAGATTATAAAAACCTAATATATCCCATAAAAAGACATAATTATTAAAAAGTAGGGGTCTTGGAACCCAAATTTCTTATTTTTTGGGTGATTTGACTTTTTCATGGAATAGGGAATAATATCTAATAGATGAATAAAAAATTAATCAGTCTGATTATAAATTAATGAGTGAAAAAATTCATAATCAAACAATGTCGAAACCAAAAAAGTTGTCATAAGCACGGTATTACTTAATGCTTCTCTCCCTATCTTGAATTCCATTAGAGGTAGAATAGTGTAATTATATTTTATTATCCTACGTTAATATTTACATTTTATATTTTCATATTTCACATTCCTATTTGATTATTCTTGTATGATGATAGGATTCATACCCATTATCCCTATGGTCATGTACCTACTACATTTGATACATCTCACAATGATTCAGATGAAATTATGAATAAATAACCCTAGCCACTCATTTTGGGAGGTTGATTCAGGTGTTACCTTGGGAATTTTTCTAGGCCCCCATAAGTAAAAAACATCCTTTGAGACATTATGAAAGAAATATTAGTGTTCCAATACATTCCAGTCTAGTTTTAAATTTGATCCATAATTCATTATGGGTATGAAGAAGCAGAATATGTAATTTTTTGGGAGGCACCAAAATCTACCCTCCTATATTAATCTCTCTTCATATATCTAGGAAAACCCAACCCCAATAACACTACGAATGTAAGAGTAATGAATTATCCTAATCATCACATTATGATCAATTTATATAACAAAAACTCTAACTATCAATTTTTTTATAAGACTTCATCTTTATAATATGGACATGGGAGAAAATATTTGGTCATATAACCATTTTAAAATTTGGATCCTTCAACCCATAATTATATAAACAACATATACCAAAAATTAGTTTACTTTATAATGGTTTTCTTTCCCTATTAAAGTAACATAAAATCGAATGATTTTTCGAAATGGACAATGATTCACTAAAACTATGGATATAATATAGTTTTTATATATTTTTTAGTCATGATTCAGATGTGTTGTTTCATAGAACATATATCACCACAACATCTTACTTTAACCTTAAATAATATTATAATACTAATTCAACTTAATAGACTCAAGACTACCATGGAAATAAATTATTCATTTTATCAATTCCAGAAATTTTTTTATTTATAAGGGAAGTTGGGGCCAATAAATAATTTTTGATTTAAAGAGAGAAAATATTAGGCCATCCCATTATCATAATGGGGAAACTTTCCTAACCATTCAGGCTTATAAGGGATAAAACCCACTCCTTTCTTCATGGTTGTAAATATTTTCACAAATTTCTCAATAAGATTCTGAAAAATATGAGGATAAAACAATAAAAAATTATAAATTCCTACTTATAAAGGGATCATTGAGGTTCATTGATTTAAAATGATAATACATAAAAAATTAAATTAGAATAATATATTAGAATAATTATTTGCATCAATAAATCTGAAACCACAAACACTCATAAATCAACAATGTAAATCAATTAAAATGAATAATTTTTTTTATATTAAAAATATAAGGTTTTAATGAATTTTATATATCATAAAAACCCAAACAATAGGAGAAAAAATAAATATATCAAAAAATATGAACAATAAATATAACAACACAAATATTCTAAATGAGTAAGTTGTATTTGATAGCGTGTATGACACAAAACAGTAAACATTTGAAATAATGTATCCTCTTGATAAATTATTATACATATATTATTTTAAAATAACATTAATATATTTTAGGTCTCTTAATGAACATGATACTAGGTAATCATTCAGTATTGAATCAATGATGTCTTCTGGTAGTATGTGTTAAATTCAAGACCGAGTATTACATAATAAAACATATATTATTTAACAAAATAGGATGTCCCCTAGAAATTAAAATATAGGTTATAAATATTATTAAATAACATATAAAAATATATTTTTTAAAAAATGTAAAAAAGGATTTCATTGTTAATCTATTGATTATAAATGAATACAAAACCTAATTGAATATAAATAGAATTTTTAAAAATTACTATTATTATGCGATTAAAGTATTTTTTAAATTATAAATTATATTATGTACCCTTAGTGAATGATATTAATTAAATTTATATTTGATATTTTCTATGAAATACTTCATAAATCCATCATATAGATTTTTTATTAACCAGATAATAATAAATCCAATTTAACAGTTAAACATTACTTTTTTCTATAAATTGTTTTACCACCTTTTAACAGCGACCCAATAATAAATTTTAATATTAAAACCTTCAAAATTTTAATATAAAATAATTAAACTTCATTTTTAAAGGATTAAAATAAAAATAATCTTAGGGTAATTTTTTGTATTTTTCTGAGAAGTTTCATTTCTAATGGATAGTGAATTATACCGAATTATAATTAAAAACAAAATTTTATCTAATTAATTTGTATATTTAAATAATATTTGAAATTGGTTTTAAAGTCAAATTATATAAAATATTCATATTTAAATAAAATTTAGGTCATTTTAATCAATTTCACATTTAAATTGTATATAATAACTTAGTATACTTTTGTTGATTTTTTATTTAAATCTTTGTTTCGTCATCTCATCTATAAGATCAATTTTCAATTAGTTTATGCCTCTTATGTGAAAAAAAATTAAGAATAATGGATTGCATATTTATAATAAGAATAATTTCTAATTTCTAATATGGTAAACACAGTTTTTTACCAAAAACATTAGTGAAATTAATTAAAATTATTTAAAACAATTAAGAGAAAGAATAGATAATGGGCGACTCAACCATAAATATAAAGGACAAAATGACCTATGAACTTCTGATAAAACTATTTTATTTACATATTAAGACCTCACTTCTTCATGGAAGAATTTATTTGTGTTATATAATCCTATTGGAATGTAAAAATATAGGTAGAAGACAATTATTATAAAAAAGTCAATGTCTATCCACTCCCAACACAATAAACAGCGTCCACCCTTATCAATTTTTTGATATTATCACCCCATTTTTATTAAAAACATATCTAAAAAATTAATATCAAAACATCATTCTCTGTATAGTTGAAGTATCAATTTTAGAATAAATCAATTTGAGGATGTCTTTTGGTATAAAGTAAAAGTATTCTGCCGATAAGTGTTGAGATTATTCAATGATCACTTTTTTATTACATTACCAAAACATTAAATAATTTTAATATCATTCATATTTAAAAACATATGACTCCTAAATATACAGATATTTTTTATGTTAATGTCTATACCAACACATACACACACATCCATCAAATTTGAAACCAAATTATAGTTCATGTACAGTAAACAACCACCTCGCAAAATGATGTCGTTAGTTTTTAATTCAAAGCATCTAATGTTTGGGAATTATGATGGAAATTATTTATTTATATGATAGATATATACATGTTATGATTTATTAATAATTCTATAATTTTTATATACACATATATTTTTGAATTCAATTTTTTGTAAATATGATAACCTTGTTTCTGGACACGTGGACACCTACATTTTCAAAGTGATGTGATTCATTCACGATATACATAGAATGTATTAATTATTTTTATAATAAAATAGTATGACATATATTCCATAAATATAATTTTTTAATTATAATATATATATATAATCTACATTTCTATCTAAAAAATATGACAATGAAATGGAATAAGTGTTCATGCATATGTAGTGCCCACCATCTCAATGGATGTGAATTTAATTTCCTATATCCAAATATTATGGATTATTATAATTACATATATAATGAATATATATAAAATTTACAAATTTTTTAAGTTTTTCATATGATCAAATCATTATCTAAGTAATAGGAACATAAATAACTAGATAAAATATAATCGAAAAACTAGGTAATTATCACCACAAATAGTGAAAATTTTGAAAAATTATTAAAAAATTAGTAATATGAAATAATAAGAAGTTAATATTTTCACGAACCTTCTTAACATTGTATGATGAGTAGCTACCCCTTGCCTTCTAGGAATAGGGCATGGGCTGGTGACCAACACTAAGTAGGCATATCCCTCAAATGGGAGCCATTAGCCTAAAGTACATGTACACACACAAACACATATCCAAGCCCACACAATTCTGAAACAAAAAAAAGAAAAAAAAGAATATATTCGTATAAGATACCACAAGAGAGTATGGTAGTAAAATTATTGAAATGGGGAAAAGTTCCAAATGCATGTTGAACAAAAAACTGTGTTGAGTCCAACCGACTCTAAGGGAGAGAAATAGAGTCAAAGTAAATTTCCAAGTAAAACAACTTGGACTTTCAAGCATTACATATGATCCACCTAGTCCATACCCTCCCAAGACACCATAAAAATTTTCAACATATGCATAAGACATGACACATGCAATAAAATAACCTAATAGTGGTGATTATAATAATACACAATATGTCACCCTAAAAGAACTAAACACAAAGCATCAAGTAATGTTATCTCAATACAATATATAAAAGTCAATGTATAATAGAAACACATAGATATACTTAGGAAAGAAAACACACCACCAAGATATCATAACAAACATCCAACCACACTATTATTCCAAATAATTTATTACCTTAGGCAATCTACTGCATGTGCCAATCTATCATCAAACAAACGAGAAAAAGGGGTTTAACTTATTAGGCCACACCCAGTACATTACATAGGTCTATGATGACTCTTATACACAGATAGGGGGTGATGACTATAACCATTGGGGAACACCACATACCCAATCCAGATCAACTGACAATGTAGGGGATCATATTCAACTAATTAAAAAAATCCTACCAATGAATCCACCTATATAAAGGATCAACTCATAGGTGAAGGGGGTCATGTTGATTCCACATACTGCAAATAGGGAATAGTGGATGACAGAGAATCATAATCTAGTCTCATAGTGGGACACCACAACTCTATAAAAGACTCAGCCTCTAGAGGGGACCCCAATCTAATGACATATATGTAATTCCAAACTATTACCTCTCGGGAAAGTACCCAGGGAATATACTCAACATATACTGGTCCAAAATAAAAAAATTAAAGATCCACATGAACTCTTGATGGGATTAAATTTTGTGTTCCAAGTGGTACATGGCATGCCATGATATCCATATTCCAACCCTTGTGGAATATCCTCACATGACATGTAGTATCCATAGACATAGAATATGGATGAAATTCATAGTGTGTAGTGGCACATGGTATCCTTCCCATGTCACTTAGATGTGTGTGTGTACCGAAGACTTGTTTGTGTACTGGCTGTTGTATGTCTAATTTTGTCCATATACATGTACAAGACGTGCCATCAAGACGTGTACATTTTTCATTGTCCATTTACTCTATGAATTATACATAGAATCACATAGAATTCATCACATGTTATGTGATAGGGGTCACATGACATTTGGTCCTGGTTTATCTTAAACACTAGTTACAATGCCAAGGGGACCATGTAACATGTTGATCATGTTAGAACACATGTATCTCAGATTTTCCATGAAACACAAATCATCTACTATGAATCCATGCCTTTCCTCCTACATTTCATTTGGTGATCTCTTTTCATAAAAATAATTGTTCAACCCTCATAAAGTCATTCCATCATTGAATAATAGGTTTCGGTCCATATACCTTATCAGAAAACGGAATTATTCATCGATCTTCATTGCACACCGAAAAACACAAAATCGAGTGACAATATCATTTGGTTCACTTCTTCTACAACCTTAACATCTCTATAATGTTTCTATGATCGAAAATATTTTATATTGGATCATTTTGTAACAAATATTGTGTGAAATGGTAAATTGATCATGATAAGTTGAACCTATATCCAAATGGAGAACACATGTGGTGAACGAAGAACCGAGGGAGAAAAGTGTAAGAATAAATATAGAAATAGACCACAATTGATATTTTTGTGAATCTCAATTCATTATTTTGAAAAACAAAATACTAAACCAGAAATATCATATATTTATCCCATCAAAATTCATGTAATAAAACCTATGTCTCAATACACATGATCTATGAATCAATCCAATAGTTTTTGGATTCATATTAATCTAAGAATCCAAAACACGGAATAAATCAAAAACAAATAATTCCCTACCTAGTGTTTAGATGGATTTTACACAAAGAACAATTGTGATTACAACATTGAAGAGATACTTGTTGTAACACCCCGACCCCAGTTACCCAGAGTTTGTGCATTATTACATAACATTGGAATGATCAAAAAATATCATGTCTCGAAAGACCGATTAGTTTAGTAGCCTTGGTAATACTAGATACATTCATAAGGATTACATTACATCATAAAATGGAAAACTACAACAACATTGTCTCCATAGACAACATTGAGATCCCATAGAATATCTCAGGATGCACGTCATAATATACATCATTGCATCCTGGGAAAAATAAAACATAGAAAGTGGTTTTCTCATATGCTCAGTAAGGATAACATTATAGCAGAAACATTCATAAATAATCACAAACATTTAACACAATGTATAACTAAAAAAAAATACTTTTAAACTTGATCTTCAGTATAATATGGAAAAAGTAAAGTGAAATAATTCCATATACTTATTCACATGGATATTCTACTAGTCGAATAATCAAATGTTATATCAATAACCACTTTCATAATAATGGAATGCATAATGCCAGACTATCATAACCACATAGTAATGGCATTGTTCCAAGACTACAAATAAGATTTTGTCAAGGCCTTGTGCAAAAACACTACTTTGTCTCATGAGACCTACCGATGCATCGAGGAGCTATAGAGGGCTCCACCCATCACTTACTAAGTCCAATGAATTCTTCATATGAGATGTTTGAAACATAACATAATTATTCGTATTAAAAATAGAATATGAAATGTCAATACTTTATCCACAAACCCTGAATGGTATAAAAATAGCACATCCAAAATCAAACATAACTCATTCAATACAATATGGACGATTGTATTGTAATAGATTATCCTCAATTGAGAATAATGAAGGATATTGACATAGATACAATAATCATCAAAACTATTTGAGAGAAATACCCCCCTTTTTTATGAAAACATTTAAAAGTCACACTAATTGTCAAGATGACAATTTAAAAATAGTTTTTTGAATCAACGTGTCCCATACCACATTGAATGTTTTAAAAGGAATTTTAATTTTAAAAAATTAATGGCCATATAAATAAATCATTAATGACATTTTTTAAACATGGTCATTAATGAGAATGATTTAGTATAATAAATCATTAAAACAGTTTTAAATGATATTTTAGTTAGAGTTCCTAACAAAAATAGAGACACTAGAATAAAAATAGTTGAGCTAATAAAAACATTTTTATATATTGATAATAAAGGGATTCATGATATACTATGTCAATGTACATTATATACACCATATAGAAGTGATTTTTTGTATGCCAACAATGAAGTCTCAATGGAACGTAAATTGAGATGAAATCTCTAAAAAAGACCATATCCTTAGGTTAAGGATAAATCAACAACATAATTATGTGTGAAAAATATAAACACACTCAATATGATTGGATATTCAGTGTAAATCAATCAGTGGACATTCACACATATTGTTGTAAAGACAACACCAATGAATAGGATATTTAACTCAACAAATAAAGATTGAGTTAAAATTACTCCTATCAAGATCATATAGATGAATTGAGAAATTTTCAATGGAGTGATTACGTGTGTAAAAAATTATATCCACAAATAGGGGAGTTGAAATTATGACATAAGAAAATTAATATTGATTCCATGCATAATCTTGGAGTAAAATAATAAATGAAGTATGCGTAAAGCCGAATGAAGGGAAATTGAAATTTAAAATTCACTTATCGATTTGGTAACTTATCAAACATACACCTATTAAAGAAGGATAATACAATGATAATTTAAATATCCATAAATTAATGTATATTTCACAATAAATACAATCATGGGTAGTACAGACACCACATGCAATAAATTTGTGGTGAAAAATTGAAATCTCATGGAATTAAAAGTGAGATAAGAAACCCCTTACATTGTAGTTTTTTCATTGGTCGAAGGTAGGTTATCCACTTATATAATGGTTAAATCATTTTTATTAAATTTTAAATGAATAATATACATAAATATGATATCATATATGATCATTTAATATTGATTTGTTAATAATATTTTAGTATTATCATCGTTTCGGGTGATCACTTACTCATTTTCTTTTATATGTTTTGGTACATAATCCATGATTGTTATCCATTGGTTGTATCTTATTCATATACAGAATGATATCAAGTCCTTAAACATTATTTTTAATCATCAAATACAAATTAGTCTTAAGTGGATACAATAGAGAATGATTCTCATCGCGTTCGTGGAGACAGTAGTCCGTACGTAAGCACGAGCGACAATATCATTCTTTTGATATTAAAATAATATTTAATTGGATTTTATAACATATATGAAGAATCATTATCATTATATATTTATTATTTACATGAATTACATACCATTATTATACCCATTCACATAATAATATATTGAATAACAATTACACCACGACGTGGAGACGATAGGTCGTACGCACACACATATGGTGACATGTCATTCAAAGGATCGATAAAATATATAATATGGCTGTAAATTATTTATAATAACATCACATTATATAGAATATACTGGATATATTATATTACAATGGAAATAACAATGAAATAAGAAGTGGAAGAAGAAAGGAACTTGAAAGAGGGTGGTGAAATCATTACCTCTTTTTCTGGTTCTTCCTTTTTATTTGATCAAAAGAGCTCATTATGTTGGATTTATGACCAAATTATGACCTTTAGGATGATGTAAGGAAAGTTTAGAGAATATTTGGGAAGGTTTTGGCCGATCCAAAATGTTTTGAATGTGTGAATTAGTGAGAATGGGAGTTCCCTTTTATAAGAGGGGTGAGCGACACCTTAGGAAAAGCTAGAAATATATTTTTTATATTAAATTCATATTCAGTTTATAATTTCTCCAAAGTGGATTATTTAAATTTAAAGGTGGTTATAGGTTTAAAACCACTCATCCAATAGGTTTTAGGAAGGTTTGGGTCACAATAATAACTTTATCCTTTTGATTTAACACTTAGTTAAATAGTTTGACATTTACAATGTCTCTTTGTATTTTTATATTATATAGTCAATAAACATAATATAAACTTCCAAGAGACCACCAAGTGGTCTATTAATAACAAACCTACCATTATATAGGTCCTTTTTCTGATACTTAGTTTTTTAGGAATAGAATATCAATTAATAATATAATATTTGTTTTAAACACACCTTTTTGTCAATTTTGACACTATTTAATTATTGATTTTTGATAAAGTTATATAAAACATTATTAATTCGAAAAAAATTAATTTTATAAATCCTAACATGTCATAGTAACAAATAAAATTTTTAGATGTCATCAAAATAGTCAAATTATATTTATTTTAACATTTATAATATGAATTTTTTGATTCTTTCATTAATAAGTAAAATACTACATCAGTATTGTGTCATAGATAAATTTAATTATTAAATGTCTAAAAATTATAAATAAAATTAAATTATGTAGGAAATATTTTTATCTTTCTAAATAATATTTATATTCGAAAATATAACATATATAACACTATGTAAAAATTGATTTTCTAAAAGAGATATGCTTATGTCAATTTGGTATTTACTTTATCTTAATTAATATAAAGTGTCATTATCACTTTCATGTGGATCCATGGGGTCCCAAAATATACCCAAATATGATCATGGTCGGAAATGTATCAATCAAAAGGTTTAGGACACTTTTTAGGGTAATTTACTATTATTATTATATTATTTTTTTACCCTTATTTTCATGATTTACCCTTTAACAATGGTAAATAAAATATTGACCGAAATAATTATTCAAAATGTCTAAAAATAAAAGATACCTTTTTAAAAAATTTGGAATTCCTGTTTAAATGTTAAATTATGTCCAACAACCAAAATTGTATTAAATGTTAAAAATATATTCTCAATATACTTTAAAACCACTCAAATTCATAATTTATCACTATTAATTATTTCTATTAAAATGTTGTTTTTAATTTTAATATAGTAATTTTCACTATTCATCAAAATATGAATGTTATTAGAAATGTACCAAGAATTCACCATAAGATAATTTTGATGTTACGAATCCTCAAATGAAGTCAATTTTGAAAGATAAAATGTATAAAATTCCAAGAAGTGGGTATTACCATTAATAACATCTAGTTTGATTGGTTGTGGTGTGTGTTGGAACTTGAAGTTGCGTACATCACATGCTACTGTATTATTCAAAGGGAAACGTACCGTGGAAGCTTGTGGTGTTAAATTATCCCCTACTTCAATAAATTTTGTCCTTTCAATTATTAAATATGGGCTTGGGAATATAATGGAATATCCCACATCGAAAAAAGAGTCAATAAAACTATCACATTAAAAGAAAGAAAAAGAAGTACAAAGGTCACTCATAATAACCTATACTAGGATTCCACGTAGAAATACATGGATATAGATGATAAAATAAGTGTCATGTTCTGATGGAGAGGGTTAGAAAACATGATAAGAATAAATTTAACAACAAGAAAACCACAAACTTGTGATGGGACAAACTGTCATTAGTTTCGTAGTAGGAAAAGTAAACGGAAAACATTTTTTTTTGTTTTTAGTTACATTACATAGAGATGAGAAATTCATTTATGAGATTTACCAAGAACATAAATAGATATACTTACGTTTTAGGTAGAGTTTTATTCTATAATAAATTTATTCCACAAACACATTGTTTTAAACAATGAATATTCAAGAAGACATGGTCACACTGTAAGAGCTAGAATAAACTTATATAGAATCACATGATCCATGGAGGATAAACAATATATTTACCTTGTCTTTAGATATTATTCAAAACCAAAATGGTTCGTATAAGATCTGATGATCCCCCAAAAGGATATTACATTAGAGAAAGAAACACTAATCTTAATTTACACAATTAAACCAAAAATACTCTAAAGTTAAATTAATTCCATTCAAAAAACAATTGTCATTAAAATTCTTCAATATAATAAAAAATAATATTGAAACCCAAAACATAGACGAATTTCTTTAGGTATTCTTCCACGTTAAATTGTCTCTCCAAATAAAATCATCTACTCTTAAAGTCACATACTTACAATTAATTAACGTAATCACATATTATGTACTATAGGTTAATAATTTCCATAAATAACCCAAATAACTATAAATACACAATACCAAATTAGATAAAAATCCACCAATACTCTTCAAATGAAATCCCATAGTATACTATTTTCCTTGGGAATATAGTGTTCCCAACAGAGCAAACGTCTTCCAAAATTACATTTATTACTGAATCAAAAAATAATATTTCTATAAAAAGTGTATTCATTTGATAAGACATAAGATCCAGAATCAACTTATTAATGATCAATAAAATCATTCAACTAAAGATAATTTGTCACACTAACCAGGGACATCATGTAGTGTAGTGTTAGGTGATAAATCTCAATCGCACTCTGGTTGTGGGTTCGATTCCCCAGCTTTGTCAGACACAACGAGTTGTCACACGATCTGTGTGTTTTCCTTTTTCAAAAACTATATTTTATAACATTACCAAAATGAGATAAATTCTTCAAAATAACATTAAAATAATTTAACCACAACTGTTATCTCATACCTTGCATTTTCATCCCAAAATATAATTACTTGTAATTGTCTCAAATTCAATGATCATATAAAAAATAGTTATTTATAACTATATCCACTAGAGAATAGACAATTCATCCTCAAATATCATTTTCACATGATAAATTTTAGGGTTACACATATAAGAGAAAATTTACCAAAAGTAATCTCAATAACAAAGAGCACTAATACCTTTAAACATTTTTCCATCCAATTATTTCCACATCGGTTCTTCCTTGACCAAGAGGTTATCATATATAATAGGGCATTGACTTGGGTGATGTCAATGTCCCTTACAGTTATGAAAAATGACAGTAATTGGAATCTTAGGATCATTTTTATTTTCTTCCATAGTACTCTTCCTTTTTCCTCAGGAATTCATTACTTTATGCCCGTCTTTCCCAAACATAAATCATTTCTTTGTTCCATTGAGACACTTTCCTGTGTGTCTCCATCCACATTCTTGGCCTGAAGGAAGTTGAGATTTCTTCTCTCCATGATCTCTATAGCTGGACCACTTATCATTCACTGCCTTTATCTTATTTGTTATGTCATGGAGTTGGTTAATATATTTGTTGTTGATCATATTTTTGGAAAACTGATTCGCCATGAAGGCAATAACTTTTATGCCTATTGACAATCCATTTAGTTTCTCATTTCCACCACCATTCCAACCTTGTACATCATTCTCAAAGTTACTATTACTTCCTTGTAATCCACCCATTGACTAATACCAGATAGAATTGTGTGAGTAACAGTTGTCATAAAATCAATTAGAGAATATCATGACACCATATTCTCAATTTGAAACACCTTAGTATTAATCATGGTAATTTAATCTCATCTTATATTAAAATACATTAAATCAGTATGTAATGAAAATGTAAATTATCCTAAGAATATCTCCCGGGAGTGTCGTAACCAAGAGTGCAACAAGGACTGTTGTTGTGCACCAGTTCCTGTTCGAGTCTTGCTGAAAGCGTTGTTTTATGGTTTTACCTATAGGTACATCTGTGCCAGAGCCGCCTCTACCAGCTGGTATCCAGACAAGGATGTATTTCTCCAAAAACTCACAAAATCACAACAATTCCAAATTTTTAGGAAGTTCATCTATACTAATCCGGAATGTCTATCCTATGGAAATGTGATCTAATAATAGTTTATGTAATTCTAGTTTCCAAGGTTTGTACTAAACCTCCTTCTGATACCAACTGTAATGCTCTGACCCCAGTTACCCAGAGTCGGTGCATTATTACATAACATTGGAATGATCACAAAAGATCAAGTCTCAAAATACCAATTAGTTTAGTAGCCTTGGAAGTACTAGATACATTAATAAGGTTTACATTACATCATAAAATGGAAAACTACAACAACATTGTCTCCATAGACAACACTGAGATCTCATAGACAATCCCTGGAGGTCAGTCATAATTTACTTCTTTGCATCCTGGGAAAAATAAAACATAGAAGGGGATGAGCTCAGATGATCAGTAAGGATAACATTATAGCAGAAACATTAAAAAATAAGTTTAAACATTTAAGGAAATGTATAACCAAAACAAAGCCTTTTAAACTTGAACATCATCATAATATGGAAAAAAATAAAATGAAATAATTCCATTTACGAATTCAAATGGATATTCTACTAGTCGAATAATCACATGCAATATCAATATCCACTTTCATAATAATGGAATTCATAATTCCAGACTATCATAACCACATAGTAAAGGCTTTGTGCCAATACTACAGATAAGAGTTTGTCAAGGCCTTGTGCCAAGACACTAGTTTGTCTCATTAGACCTAACGATGCATCAAGGAGATGTAGCGGGCTCCACCCGTCACATAATAAGTCCAATGTATTCCTCATATGAGAATTTTGAAAAATAACATAAAAATTCATATTAAATCTAGAATACGAAATGTCAATACTTTATCCAAAAATCCTGAATGGTATAACAATAGCGCATCCACAGTCAATCATAACTCATTCAATACTATATGGAAGATTTTATTGAAACAGATTAGCCTCAATCAAGAATAATGAAGGATATTGACATAGATGAAATATTCATCAAAACTATTTGAGGGAAATACCCAGTTTTCCTTGAATGAATTTAAAATCCACACAACATGTCAAGAAGCCATTTTAAAAAATGATTTTTGAATCAAAGTTTCCCATACCACTTTGATACATTTAAAAGGAATTTTAATTTTAAAACATTAATGTCCATATAAGAAAATCCTTAAAGTCATTTTTAAAACATGGACATTAATGAGAATGATTTAGAATAATAAATCTTTAAAACATTTTAAAATGATAATTTAGTTAGAGTTCCTAACCAAAAGAGAGAAACCTGAATAAAATTAATTGAGGTAATCATAACAATGTAATATCCTGAGAATAAAGGAATTAATGATATAATATGTCAAAGTACATTATTTACACCATATAAAAGTGATTTGTTGTATAACAACAAAGAAGTCTCAATGGAATGTAAATTGATATGAAATCTCTTAGAAAGACGGTATCCTTAGGATAAGGAAAAATCAATGACATAATTATGAGTGAAAAATATAAATACTCTCAATATGATTGGATATTTAGTGTAAATTAATTATTGTACATTCACATATATTCTTGTAAAGACAACCCCAATGAATTGGATATTTAACTCATCAAAGGGATTTTGAGTTAAAAGTACTCTTATCATGTTCATATCGATGACTTGAGAAATTATCAATGGATTGGTTATGTGTATAAAAAATTATATCCACCAAATGGGGAGTGGAAATTATGACATAAAAAAATTAATAGTGATTCCACACATAATCCTGGAGTAAAATAATCAATGAATTATGCGTAATTCCGAATGAGTGGAAAATGAAATTTCAAATTCGTTTATCAATTTGGTAGCATACAAAACATATGCCCTTGAAAGAAAGATCATAAAAGGATGATGTAAATATCCATAAATTAAATTATATTACACAATTAATACAATCATGGGCAGTACACACACCACATGCAATAAATAAGTGGTGAACAATTGAAATCTCATTGAATTAAAATTCAGATAAGAAACCCCTTACTTTGTACTTTTTTCCTTATTAATGGTTATTTTAACTTCATTTATAATGGTTAAATCATTTTTATTAAATTATACAATAATAATATACATAAATATGATATCATACATGATCTTTTAATATTTCTTTGTTAATAATATTTAAATATTATCATTGATTCAGGTGTTCTCTTAATCGTTTTCTTTTATATGTTTTTTTACATAAGTCTTGTTTGTTATCCATAGGTTGTATATTAATCATATCCAGAATGATATCAAATACTTACATATTATTTTTAATCCTTAAATTAAAAATATTCTTGAATGGATACGATGGGGAGTGAATCTCATCGCGTTCATGGAGACGGTAGTCCGTACCTACGCACAAGCGAAAATATCATTCTTTTGATACTAAAATAGTATATAATTGGATGGTATATCATATATAAAGAATAATAATCATGTTATATTTATTATTTACATGAATTAAACATCATTATTATACCCATTGAAATAATAATATATTTAATAGCAATTACACCACGACGTGGAGACGGTAGGCCGTACGTACGCACGTATGGTGACATGTCATTCAAAAGATTGATAAAATACTGAATATGGTTGTACCATATTTATAATAACATCATAGTATATATAATATACTGGATTTATTATTTTAGAATGGAAATAACAAAGAAATAAGAAGTGGAAGAAGAAAAGAACTTGAAAGAGGGTGGTGAAATCATTACCTCTTCTTCAGGTTCTTTGTTTTAATTTCTTCAAAAGGGCTCCGTAAGATGGATTTCTGACCAAAGGAGGGACTATAGGATGAATATAGGGATGTTTAGAGTATATTTGGGTAGCGTTTGGCCGAACCAAAAGGCTTTGATGGTTTGAATTAGTGAGAAGGGGGAGTGCGAATTTATAAGAAGGGTGAGGGGCACCGTAGGAAAAGCTCAAAATATTATTTTATAATAAATTCATATTCAGTTTCTAATGGCTCCAAATAGGATTATTTAAAGGATAAGGTGGTAATAGGTCTAAAACCACTCAAAAGTAGGTTATATAAAGGTTTGGGTCACTATATTAACTTTATCTGTTTTATTTAACTCTTAGTTTAATATTTTGACATTTACCATGTCTCTTTGAATTTTTATATTATATAGCCATTAAACATACTATAAACATCCAAGAGACCTCCAAGTTGTCCATTAATAATAAACCTATAATTATTTAATTACTTCGGCCGAAACATATATTTTTTTGAATAGAATATCAATTAATAATATAATATTTTTTTAAAAACTCCTTTTTGTCAATTTTGACACTATTTCATAATTTATTTTTGTTAAAGTCGTAACAACGTTATTAATTAGATCCATATTCATATAATCAATAATCACATATCATATTAACCAATAAAATTTGTGGATTTCATAAAAACATTCAAATTATATTTATTTTAAGATTTATAAAATCAATTATTTGATTCTTTGATTAATAAGGAAAATATGGCATCATTATTGTGTCATTAAAAAATTTAAATATTAAATGTCTAAAAATTATAAATAAGATACCATTATGTAGGAAATCATTTTATATTCATAATTAATAAATATATTGTAAAATATAACAAATATAACCATGTGTAAAAATTGTTTTTCTAAAAGATAATGCTTATGTCATTTTGGTATTTACTTTAACTTAATTAATATAAAGTGTCATTATCACTTACAAGTGGATTCATGCGGTCCCAAAATCGACCAAAAGATTCCCATGGTCGGAAATGTAACAAAAAATAGGGTCATGGAATGTTTTAGGGTAATTTATTATTATTATAATATTATTTTTGTAACCCTTATTTACCGGATTTACCCTTTAACCATGGTAAATAAAATATTTACCGAAGTTATTATTCAAAATGTCTAAAAATAAAAGTTACTAACATACAAAAAATTGGACCTCTTGATTCTAAATATGGGATTAATTTTTCTAAATTCAAAACACAGAAGTGACAGAAATTAATTTAAAATTTATTCCCACTATAAAAAAACGTGTTTTTAAGAAATAATAACTTTAAAATGTTTGGCACTTCCTTATCTCTAGTTTAATTGTGAAATTATGTCCAATGACAAAATATTTATTAAATGGTAAAAATATATTCTAAATATACTTTAAAACTAATCAAATTCCTAATTTATCACTATTAATTATTTCGATTAAAAAAGATGTTTTTAAATAAAATTTAGTAATATTAACTATTCATAAAAATATAAAAGTTATCAGAAATGTACCAAAAATTCAACCTAAGATAATTTAGATATTCTGAATCCAAAAATGAAGTCCATTTTGATAAATAAAATTTATAAAATTTCAAAAAGTGGGTATTACTATTCATAACGGCTAGTTTTATTGGTTGTGGTGTGTGTTAGAACATGAAGTTGTGTACAACACACACTACTGTATTATTCAAAGGGAAACGTACTATAGAAATTTGGGGAGTTACACTTGGCCTCTATTAGTGAAGAAAACTAGGATCTATTCCTAATTTTTCATTATCCACCATTAAAATCTCCCCGATGCTTTTTCTGAATCCTATTGGGTTTCAGAAGCCATGTTTGAGGAATAATATAACCATCTACTTGATGGAGAATATATTATTTATGTCAAAAAGAAAAAAAATTATTTAATTAATATAATTCATTTAATTATAACAGGTGATGAAATTATCCAAAATGGGCCTCGATGATAATGATTATGCCACGACTATTGTAAAACCAGAATCTTGTACTCAATGATGGAATAAGTTTTTATATCCAACTCCCTATATTCTATTTAAACAAAATTTTAGTAAAACATCCTGAATGTTCTAGTTAATATATTTAATATATTTCACATTCAAATTTTTGTCACACCGGGCATCTAAATCAAATGTCTTCTCAGTGCCTTGTCTCGAATGTAATCCATGTAATATCTAAATATAATGCATTGAAAATAAAATATGTTACATTATAATAAACTTAGAGATTTAATTACTAAGCAAAAAAACCAGTATTACAAAAACAGTTGTGGTAACTAAGCTTGAATATTAGCCTCTCACTCGCATGATCCCTTCTAATGAGTCTCATGCTTACACCGAACACAAAACTGGAGAATCAATTTCCCAAAAATATCCTCTCCTACATATCCTCAATATCTACTAGGTATTAAAAAAATTTAAATCCATCATTGATGTCATGTTCTCCCCATTAGATAACATACAATGTGTCATGCATGTACCATGTCATCTACGAAACATGGAAGACTTTATGTACCAATTCAAACTATAGTGGTATATCTAAGTGGTACACTAACATTCTAAATCTTTGGAGTATCTAGATTGCACCAATGAATCTCATATATTACATTCCACCATGGCCAAATATCCCCAATACATGTCCATGTGAGAGTCTCAGGATCACATTTTATCCTTCATAGAATTCCAAGGGTATTCATCATCTATCTGTATAATACATATGATTGCATTGGGTAGTCTTCTTCCACTCATGGATGACATGAACCTTCCCTACATTAGCTTACAGAATCTTAGATCCCATGACTTCCAAGTCATCTGGATCTATTAAAAAACGTTTTTACCCTATGTTTTATCTATACATAACCTATAATAGTAGTATAAAAATGGTGGAATGATAAATTTCGTTGTACGCAAACTCCACCAAGGGAGGGTGATCCTCCTAACTATATCCAAAGTCCAACATGAAATTCTACTACTTGTCCTCCTAGGCCTTAATGGTCCACTAAATATGGCCATTATTATAGGGGTGAAACATTGAGCTCATGCATAACTAACTCCCAAATACATCTTGTTATCAAAAATATAATATGAATATGAATAAATAATCCTGAACATAGACTATCATCATTGGAATTCCAAGGATTCAAACAATATCATACACATTGATGCTCCCTTGGGTCAGTACTAGACCCTTCTCGTGAATATATATGCAGAGGGTTGACTTAGTGAGTCATTTTATTATCATCTTAATTTAATTGTCTCCCCAAGATGTTCATGGTACCCCTGTAATGAAATATTTGGATATCCCATCCCACATCTACTCTGGAACCTCAAGGGGTTATGATAAACCCACTAAAACATGGTCTCTACCTTCACATATTGACAAGTTAGGAATCAGGAGACAAACTCTGCAACTCCTTTTTTTATACCTGGTCACCAAAATTGATATCTAATGTCCTCGTATATTTTGGGCACACTTGAATGTACCACAAAAGGGAATGTATGAATTCCCCACAACACCCCCCCCATAATATCAATTGTACCATCATCCATCCTTTGAAATAGATAATGTGATCCCACTTTTAAAATATCCATTAGTAGAATTTATAGTGGATGTATAATTACTTAAGTCCGTATAGTCTATATCTTAAGGATGAGCATCCCAGATATGCTATAAAATCTATGGAAATCAACCATAGGATGAAGATATGAAGAACTATCTTTATCCAGTACGGAAAATTTTAAGGAGTTTAATTGGTCTAATGCCTCAAACAAATATTGAGAAAAATATGTCTTATAGAGAATATCTACAATAGTGTTAACCATCCCATGAATATATAAAATCTCACAGTCTTATTTCTTGAGGAACTATTTCCATCACCTAGTCACCATGTTTAGATCTTTTTGAGATAAGATGTACTTGAATCCTTTTTGTATGATAATATGATAAATCTCCCACCCAAAATGTAGTCTCACAAAAATTTAAATCTAAGGACCAACACTACTAAATAAATATAATGGGCCATGTAGTTATGCTCATGTGGTCTCAACTAGCATAAACGATAAAAAATAACCAACTGCCCTTAAATCCACACACACAAAAAACTATTCAATGTTGCACTGAAGAACAATATGTACTTGAAAACCTCCTCTAGAAAACTCAATGTGGGAGTACCCTATATCCTCTATTTCATCTCCTGAAATAAATTTTGGATCTTTTTCAACCATTTGAAAGGATTACCCTTTTGATTCAAATATATCAGTAGTTGTTTGACTCTAGAGACATCAGATAAACCCTCTGATTGTACCCTGCAAACCCAAGAAATCTTTTCACCTTAGTAACAATCATGGATAGATCCCATGATTGTATTACCTCAAATTTCATTCGTTCCACTACTACTCTAGATTCTGAGACTTTGTGTCCAAGAATGTGGATCTCTATAATCCAAAACTGACACTTAGGGATATTCCCTTAATGTTGGTGCTCTCTAATTGTGTTTTAAACCATCCCCAAGTGTCTTGTGTGTTCCTCCTCAAATGCTTAACACAATACGATGTCATTGATGAAGACTACCCTAAACTGGTCTAAGTAGTGCTGGGAGATCAGGTCCATTAGTTCCATGAACACAACTGGGTTTTCAACATGATGATCGACATCAATATATACCCATGGAGACCATAGTGACCTCTAAATGTCATCTTCAATATATCCTCATCCCATGATCACATTTGGTGGTAGCCTGACCTGAGGTATATCATTAAGAACCATCTGACCCCACATAATGGATCGAAGATGTCTTCAATCCCAAGTAATGAACAATTTCTCATCATGGTCACCTAATTCATGCCTCATTAATATACAAATAACCATATGATCATGTTTAACTTCTTGGTAAACAACACTGGGGTTGACCTTAGCGAATCAATGGTTCTCACAAATACCTTCTTCATCACATCTTCAAACTACCTCGTCTGATCTCGAATAAATATATGAGGAATCCAATATGATAATTGAAATATTGGAGTGATATAAGGAATGATGTTGAGGTAGAAATCTAGAAATAATTTTGGAGGTAAAACTATTATTTTTTAAAGATATAAATCATTTTATTTTTCCACTACTATAGGAAGCTAATTTCCTAAAGAAACCACTTCTCACAACGTCATTCTATTCAACGAGTGAGTAACCAGCTTTACACTACTGTGTTTTAGATCACCCTTCTTCATCAAGTCCTCCCTATCACCCATAAATTAAAACCTTGTTCCATCGCTACAGTCCCACAAAATCCGTCTGTTTAAAAAATAAATCTGGGAATTAACATTGGAGAGCTAGTACATTCTTTATATGACATAGTAAGGAATCAATGTTTCAAAAATGATATCTCAAACAATATACTCAAATCGAAGCATCAGATTTCTCTATCTGAACTAGTGCGTAATCACTGGGTCATCGCCATTTGGAGTCTCCAACCACATGGGTCACGCCAATAGATCTACTAGAATCTCTATGAATCGAACCCTATAATTTCCAAGGAAGGAAAATAAAAAAAATGTTTCTATCATACAATTGAAAAAGTATAAATGAAATATATCGTACCTCGATTCAAACTAGAGCCTCGGGGTCATTGGACTCTATAGAATGTAGCTGGAATCATACCGGCCCACAACACCCTGAGCCTAATGTGGCCCACATGGGGGTGGTTTTTGTATTATGTCAATCCTCTGACCACCCCATTCTACCCTAGTGGACACTTTATCGTTGTTTCCACCTTATTGACCAAACTACCCCTTCCTCTGTATGTACCATAGTGATCCCCCAAATATCTCATGATACGATATACAGCATGTCAAATAGTCTCAATCTATTTGTACTCAACCATAGAATGTGAAACACAACATGTCCCTCATCAAATTATATCCACCCTAAGATCCCCACAAAACTGACCATGGGTTAAGGGATTGCCTCCTAAATGGTCTAACATGCTTGGATCCATGTGGCTACCATCGAATGCCTGTTGTTGGCATCTCAGCAATTGGATGCTCAGTCATATGTCTCAATACCAGTTTCTTCTCAACGTGAAATATCTCCACCAAAATGGATCACAAAAACCCCATCATAGTTGGGAATAAAAATGGATACAACTGAATCAATGAAATCCGTAATCAATCACTTATCAATGATCTAAGATCTATAGAATTGGTATTCCAGCATTTCCATGGATTAATGAAAGAGAATAGTTATCCCTGTTTAGTACTTTTACGTGATCATAATACCCTCTTGTATGTGTAAGAGCTCCAATATGTGTATTGATCTCAACATGGATGGATTGAACACCTATTTGATGAGAATGTCAATGTCTATATTGGGTAAAACTATCATGTTGTGATAATGTCTCCCCATGCTCTCCAATTTCCATGTAGATTCCTAAAGAAGACTCACCATGAGGGTAAACATAATATATTATTGTTTCCCCGAATGGAAGAACATTTGGGTGAATGCATCTAGGCAGTCCTCAAATAACTGGGGGTCTAGCTCACCCTGAAACCTAAGAGATCACTACAACTATAACCCCTGAAATTTTTTCAAACTAAGGTAATACTTATATATTAGTACAATATATAGCTACACCTCAACTGGTGGTGGTACAAATGGTATCCCACTCAGAGTTTCTAACTCTTGTACATGCCCCTATACCGACGCCTCATCCCTAGGTGGATCATCCCTTCAATCATTCAGTAGAATCCTCACTAGATGACTGCGTGGAGGAATCATGGAACTAAAACAATATTTACCATGGTAAAAATATTATATATGCGATATGAATGAAAAAGTAAATTAAAAAATAAACCATTCATATATTTTACATATGACAAAATTTCTTATCATCTAATGTTTACATGTACTTAGTCAAAAGTAAGGTGATCAGAATCTTCATGTTTGGATACATTGGTCACCGCACCAACACTGGAGTCACCGAACATAAATCTAAACTCGATACAGTACACAATGTTAACCAAAACCAATCTCAACATCATCAGTCTTAATTTATAACCACTCTATAATACCAATATATCATGACTTGACCCTATATCATCTGAAGTGTGACTACCCAAAAACCTCCTCCAATTCACCAGGGGATGGTTATGAGTGTCGAGTAGTAATATGCCTCAAATGGAGGCGTTACCATAATGTAAATGTACACATGAACACATAATTAATAAAAAAAATTGTGAAATGTAAAATAATAAAAACTACGCAAGAATACATCTAATATCCCATAATAGAGTACGATAGCCAAAGTAAAAAAAAATAGAAAAAGCGGAAATATACAATTCAGAAAAAATATAAAATTTTAAACTTGCTCTAAGGGAGACGACTAAATTAAAACAATATATCATGGTAAAAAACATAGTTTATTAATGCTCGAGATAAAATCCCCCAACTCTCTATCCTACTAGGACATTGTTCAAAGGGTCTCCATCTTCATAAAACATGACATGTATGGGAAAATACCATGAAGGGTGAGTATAATAAAACATTTTAGAAAACCCCAAAACACTAAACAAGACAAACCTTTTATATTCATCAAAATACAATAAATAAAAATCAATATACAATTGAAGAACCTAGATATAATCAGGAAAGACACCACACCAGATGGTCATAGCCAATTACCAGCCATAGGATTCTTCCTGAATAAGTTCTCATTTTGAAAGAATCTACTCCACAAGACATGCTATCATCATAGACACATATAAAATATTTCTATCTTATTGTTCCCCTCCCAATGATATCTCACTAGTCAAATAAGACTCTAATACATAGATATGGTGTCATGCCCAAGACAGTTGGGGACACTACCAACTAAATCTGGATCAAAAAGCAATATAGGGGTTCATATGGAAATGATTCCACAAACCCTATAGATATGGACTTCTAGATGGTGGATTAGTTCCCTTCATAGGGATTTCATGATGATTCCAAAATTCCATCCAGGTAAAAAGGTTGATAGAGGATCACAATGATATCTCATAAAGGTACACCAAAACTCTATCTAGGACTTAACTGCTAAGGAGGTCACAATCTAGTTACAAGGACATAATATCACACTACACCCTCGAGTAAAATAACCTAGGGAGCATACAATAACTATACTAGCCCAAAAAATAGAACAGACCCACATACACTCTTGAAGGGTGGTACATGTCATGTACCAGGGGGTACACAGCTTGACCTACTATCCTCATGTATGCTCATGTGGGAGATCCTAAAATGTCATGTAGTCTACATATATATTTATTGTATAAAATGTTCATGGAATTTTAAAAAAATGGTATACATTCAGTTCATCTTGTTTATGTCCGTCTACTGAATCTGTATCTTTGTACTAGCCCGGGAATGCATAGCCATGTCAGCGTACTAGTACACGGAGTGCCATTAGTCCTTGTACATTATTCTATGCACATGTACTCTCCAAATTTAAAAAAAAAGTACATGGAAGGGGTCAAATTATATTTTTTTAGTGGTCACATTCCATGTGATCCTTATCATTGGCCGAAAGCCTAGCACTACATCATGGGGGAACACATGGCGTGTATATACCATTTTAATGAAATATAGGTAAGATATTTTTAAAAAAGAGATCTACTTCAAAACATCTCATCCCTTCCATCATTCATCAATCTATAAACCTATTTTTGGAATATTCATAGATCATGGCTCATAGATTCACACTATTTTTTTATAAAGTGTTTTGGGCGTTCGATATGCTCAAAAAATGGATGTATTCGTCATTCTTCATTGTTTACCAAAGAATGTGATATCTGGTATGTATATCGTATGATCCACTATATGTACCAATTTCACACCATTGTAGTGTCATTTTAAACATAGATCTGTTATATCCAATCATTTGTCATGAAAATTGGGGTTAAATGGTCAATTTATAGGGATATGTCGAACATCGAGACAAACGAAGAACTCTCACAGTGAATGAAGAACTCGAGGAGAGAAGAATAAGAAAAAAATAAAGGAAGAAACCTTATTTGATGTTCATGTTGATGAATATTCATTATTTTTAGAAAAAAAATTAAGAAACCAATAATTTCCATTAATTCATCCAAAAAACCCGTTAATAAAACCCATCCTCCAATATGCATGATCCGCAAATCAATCCATCAGTCGATTGATCCTCTTTTTTTGTAGGAATCAGCTACTGGGAAGAAATCTAAAGATGAAAATTTCGTACATTGATTTTGGATCAATTATTAATGAATAATGATTTTGTTTTCTTCATTAATGATTTCCATGGTCTCTCTTAGTGCAACGATCCATGATCTGATATCGATCTATTGTCATCCGCCAAGAAAAGCTATCCAATAGTTTGTCTGAAATCTCTAGGGTTTGAGACGCAAAAATGAAGAATTGTACAACCATATACTTGAAGGAGAAAGATGTAGTTTTGTAAAAAAATAATTATTTAGTTTATTAAATTTCAATATGCATGTTATTACTTTTCCACAAACAGTGTGAACCAACAACGATTATTTGATACATCGGGCAAAACCATCATTTAAAACTCAACAATGCCCTCCAGTTTCAGTGTTAGGCCCATGTTTGGGATTTATTCCACCTTTCTCCAAAAAACATCACAAAATTTATATTAAATATATTTAATATATTTAAAAAATTTATTCCATGAACACAGGAACTCAAAATCACATGTCATCACAACTCCTCCTCTAAAAAATAATCCATATATTTTCCAACAATAGTGCATTTAAAATTCATGAACATAAAAATAAATGATATTATAAATATTATTAAATTTTTTATAAGTTATTTAAATTCATAATATCAGTATACATGAGGATAATGGGCGTTTACTCGAAAGGTAATACAATGTGAGATATTTTCATCTCACTTTTTACATTTGAGAGATAATGTTACTATTCACGAATTACTAATTTTATGTAGTGTTTATACATCCCATTTTGATATATTATATCATGAATCATTTTATTTCAATGTTATTATGATTTTCTATATGAATTGTTTATTCAATTTTTATTAAAATTAAAAGATACAATCTGGTATTGAATTTCATAACCTGATTAATTTTCATGATGTTAAATTACTTCCTTATTGTCATATATACATCTAAGATTTTGTGTTTAATAAAAAAATTTATTTCTATTGATGTATCTACATTTGTTATAATTTTATTTTAAATTTAAATACTTAATGTATTAGTTGATTTATTCTCACATCAATGACATGGATTTTTTAAGGGTTTAGTTTCAAATCTAATTTTGTTCCGAATTGTCTACACCAGAATATCCATTAAACAAAATTATTTGATCATTATTTAATAAACCTATAAATTTCATATCCTCTGGTTATTCATGAAATTTTTCATGTAATAATACCATTTTCCCACGAATTGGTCCTTAAAAATATAGTTTTTTATGAAAACTCAACATCATTTCTCTCTTTTGTAAGAGAATTTATATTCTTCAAACAAACCTATTTCTTATAATGGTTTAAAAAATAAGAATCATTCCAAAATTATTTTTTAAATTCATTTGAACCTTTTTTTTAAATATGTTTTCAATGGAATAACATTGTATATTTCTAAGAAAGGAAAATTTATAAACTCTTTCCCTTGTAGAATTAATGTTTTTACCCCGTGTGGCATTAAAAATTTACCTGAATTCATTTTTTCAAAGATTTATTTGCATGTTTAAAAGTATAATTATTAAATAAAATTCTTTTAAAATGTTATTTTCAATGAAAAGTATTTTCAATATGTTTTCAACATTAAAAGGATATTTTCCTCAGAAATATTATTAAATGATATTTTTAAAATATTTTCATTCATTAATGAGAACATCCATTTATTTTTACTCCACTTATGATATATTTTATTGATACCATTGATATTTTCCCACTAAATGTTTTTTAATTAATTTGAACAAATATTATATTGAAATTCACCACCAAGATTCCTTTTTTGTATGCCCCTTGAAATATCCAATTTTTTATTATCATTGAACGTTGAATTTTCCCTAATTATCTATATTATTTACTGTGGATATGTTTATTTTATAAATATTTCACCATTTTAACATAAAGTTTTTCTTTGAACATGATTTTATTTAATGGAGAAATATTGATAAATTTCTACCCACTACTTAATACAAATATTTGATAAGGAACATGGTTTTTAACTTCTGTTTATAATATGATATATGAGGAATACTTTAGACATGCATGACACGGGTTGGGGACCATTTATATTATTCCTTTTGATGCATCAATAGTCTCATGGGATGAAACTAATTGGTTAAAACCCCTTTAATTTTTTATACTAGAAGAATATATGAGTTACTACCTGTAGAAATAAACTATCTTGTAAAATTTCTTGCCCATAGTATTCTAAATCACATTTTTAAAGTTAACAGCAGTAAATGTATCTTGTTTTTGGGAAAAATGACATCTAGTAATTAATAATTTCCTTCACATATAATTCATTTATAATTATCCATGATATTTTTTCATTGATATTATCTATGGATTAATTTCATTATTATTTATTTGATTAAATTTCATGTGCTTTTATTTATTTTCATTTTCATAGTTTTTTCAAAATTCTTTATTCACTTTTTAGTTAAAAGGCATGTTTATTCATTTATATACATTTTCAAATTGTTTATGCACTTCCTTCTCCATTTATTGATTACATTGAATGTTTCATCAGAAATGACGTTTTCAGATTGACTATCCTCATTGATTCATTATTACCTCAACTATACATGACCCATACTGATCATTTGAGCTCACCAATAATTTTTCCCCAAGATTCCAGGAAGTTAACTAAGAATGATATTCAAGGATATACTACATGGAATATAGTCTGCCTCAAAAGAAAAAAATTATGTTATAATTAGTACATTATTTTATAATATAAGACGCATGTATGTAACTGGTTTAACAGGTCTACTATACTATATAGTCTATTGAGATTCTATTCCACTTAATAATTCAAATATTATTGTAGTATGCACCACCTCTTGGGATTTTAAGGTTAGTCACTATGGTGGGTATCACTGTTATCTTAGAAGAAAACATGGAAACTATATTTAGAAAAAAATATTAGGGAATAAAGCACTAATATAGTTCTTGACAATAAGTATATATTAACATTATAGAAATTTTTTATGGTAGATATTATATAGGACTTCGAAGAAATACATTCCTACATGGATATTACTGATAAGTATGGTTCAATAAAAATTGTACATATAGCTAATAACTCCAAAAATTTGTGTTGTTTATGAATCATGTGTAACATGGTACATGACAATGGGCCTTACAAAACTCATGGTTTGACACTAATAGGAGATATTCTTAGGATAATTCACACTTTCTTTACAATCCATTATAATAGATTTTAATATATAATTAAAATGAATTACCTATGTTAATAAAATAGTGTTTTGATGGAATTTATGTTGTTAGGATTTAGTTGTCCTATAAATGATTAAACATTTTACTAAACATGATTATTGTTACTCACAACATGATTTTTATTTATACATAATGGTTGGAACCTGAACAAATCATGTTAACATTTAACATGAAGGAATAGATGGTGAAAATTAGAAACTAAATGAGTGTTTTTAAAAAATTTATGATCAAATGATTATATATAATCTTATTTCATGAAATATGATGAACTAAATATACCGTAACTATTTATTTGACTCACCAAAGGAGAGATGGATAGATTTTTCTAAAATATCTTTTTTGGAGACCATTAAAAAAATCCATCGATTTTCCACATGAACGAATATGGAAGGAGACACTGAAAAAAATATCTCAATGGAATGGGAAAATTCATTACGTATGGGGAAAACGACATAAATAATATTATTGATACAGAATAATAAAGACTATTATGATAGGGATGGGTTTTAATTTGGGGCAAATAATCCCTACACTCAGTCCTCTGTGGATTCCCTTGTTGGTGATGTCGACCACCCCATTACCTACCCAATTTGAGGGGGAGATACATCCTTTTTCTTATTTAAGGGCTTAACCACCTCCTTTTCTACCATTCGCAAATCCAAAATTTCTTCCACCCTTTCGCTAAAATTGTCAACATTTCTAATGTCTTGGATATATTTGATGAATTTAAACACATTGAACTATCAACCATAGAGGTCACATAATCTTTTTATCTCATAAAATAGAACATGGTGGCTCACATAATCACTCATCATCATTCAGTTGATGCATTCAATCGATATTTGTTTGGATGGTGGGTCTTACAGGATTGGGCGTCTATTTCCTTTTCAACTAGCGGAACACTATGGTCTAGTTTTCATCGCTAAGGAATTTAATCATGTAGTGTTATAATACATCTCATATTTTGATTGGGTCTAATTTATACCTCTTCAATGGTCCTATGATTTTCATTTGAATAGAAATTCTTTCAAAATGGAACAATGGCTATGCTTCCCATAAATCCCTCCCCCATTTCAAAACAACTCGATTATCAGGATACAAGGAAATTCATTTGTGAGGTTTCTATTATCATATAGCCAATAAAATAATACATATCACATTATTTTTAATCATATTATGGTTGAGGTGGATATTTCTAAACCACCATTTTAGTTGGTATATGTCACGATTGGGGAAGAATTGTTATACAATTAGTAAGTGATCTTCGAGTCATGGATTGAATTTTTTTCTTCTCACAATCATCTTTTTCATATGTTCCTTACATATCCTTGTGCTGAAAGTGAATTTCATGGTGGGGGGGAGGGGTTATTCCCTAATCATTTTTTAAACGGGGATATCTCTCAAACATCCTCTACTTGATCTTTTGAAAGTTATCAAATAGAAATATTTTTTTACTCTTCAGAAGGACTCAAATCCCGTGTATCCTGATCCATTGGTGGATTACTTATTCTCCAAATTGAGATGTGATATTCTGGATCATGTGTCATCTGTGTAGTATTCCAGGGTTTCTGGACCACCTCTGCTGAATTCCACCCCAAATTTTTAATGACACTATTGTGGTTATATTTAAGGGAAATGATAAGGGTTAGCCACTAAAACTAGATTATTTCAAGTGCATTTTCATTAAATATTCCAATGATTCAAGATCGACATATCTAATTTTGTAATTTCAATTGAAAAATGGAACCAATTATTTTAGGAGGAGTTCTCCTTGTCAATTTAATACTATCTCATTATAGAAAACTATTCTACTAAATGACAATTAATAGGATAATATTTAACCTGAAGGCTGGAAGATATACATTACAATATTGAAAAAGAAGCATGTTGGGTCATGGTCACCTGAGTACAAGGATCCAAGAGACATATAAACTAACTCAGAACCTATGAAGAAATATGGGAATGATCCACAAACAAAAAGAATTATTGGGTCCACTTCAAGAAATGGTATGTAAGGTAATTTTAATTATAGAAACTTCCCAGACAAACAGTGTAATAAAAAAACTCCCAGAAATGACTACTAAACCTTATCTAAAATCATGGTTACCATATCCTTGGGAAAATAAATGAAATCTGGAGAATACACTCAATTAGGTGAATAAATACTTGGAGAAGATGGTACTCAATATCATGGTATGTATGGAAAGAATTTTCCAATTTTTAATAATATGGATGAAAATGAAAAAATTAGATTCAGTATGGATAAATATACTTTGGAGGCATCTCCTACTATCAAGTATTTCTCATCAGACCCCAAGATAGCCTCAAAAGAAAGTGTTATGAAGGGTGTAGATTAGTTAGAAGATAAATTTTAAATATTTTAGGAGCTTATCCTTCAATAGAAAGAATAGATGAATGAGGAGTATTTCTTAATCTAAATTTCAATGCGTGAAATCAGTATAATATTTGAAAGTACAAAAAAAGATTATTTTTCTAAAGAGAAGGCTAATTGGATTAATAAAAAAAATCATATTTTGATTCATGGAAAAAAAGAAGGGAAACTGAGATAGGAGTAACACATGAAGAACATGGCCAAGTGGTCATTAATTTTCTATTATCTCATCAAAGACAACATAGGATTGTAGGAAAAATAAATTTAATGGATTATTTATCGAGTGAATCACTCAAATTCTCTTAATCATTTTTGGAATGACCTGGTTATCATGATTGAGGTTTTATTCCTTGTATACTTAACCTTTTGGATTTCCACTTTTATGTAAATGTGACTTTTGTAATAAAAATAGCTATTAATTGAATAGTATGATGGAATAAAATAAATACCATCCTAATGATTGATTTATAATTATTTTAATTAACTGTGGGGAACCTAAGAAATACCTGAGTCGATTATCACTACTAAATTATAATCTCTACTCCAATGAAAAAACAAGGTGGAAATAAATTGATGAATTAATTATTTATTGGTGTTTTTTATAACCATAATTAAAAAGATATATAATGATTAAATTTAAAGTATTTACGTCATATTAATATGAGTTTTGATAAGGTAAAACTTGTATGTTGGGTGAAAACATATAAAATCTATAATGGAAATGGGGAATGAACCCAAGACATAAAGAAATTATGTTTTTTGTTCCATCCACTATCATATGTGACTTCCTTATTACTATATTATTTATTGAGTAAAACATTTTCATTAATAAATATAAATAATTAACCAGTACTGATTTTTTTGGTTTATATAGTATGTTATTAACCATATTGGTTTTGTAAAATAGTTATAGTCAAATATAAATACTTTTTTGAAGATCTTATGATCTATTAAAATTGCATCTTAGTAATTTTATCATCAAAGGTTATATTTTGATATCCATTTCATGATGTAAAAAATTAGTTTTAAATTTATCAAGGAAAAAAGAACAACTTTATGTCTATGAAATTGAAATATGTCGATTAATTATTTATATATATATTTTCATGTATGAAAATATTTACTCATCATTATGAAAAGGATCATAAAACAAACATTTTATCCTAATATCTTCATTTTTATTGATCAGTGGACTTTTAAATCATCATATTTTTATGGAATTAATGTCCTATACTTTATATTGATTATTCAATTTTTTTATCAATGAACTAAATCCCTCCCCTTAAATATTTATTCTCACTCAAATTAAATATTTTCACTTACAACTAATGTTCTCCAATGTAGAAACACATGTATATGAATTTCATATGACCATGGTACTTCCAATTCTCTATTTTCAAGAGGATGACTTACAAACCAATTTCATTATCTGGGATGCCAATAAATTAATTTTCCAATAATTTATTATGAGATACAATTTTATATTTTTAGGATGCAATTTATTCACATTGGGGAGAATATAACACCACAAAAATTTTATCAGAGTAAATTTTATTCAATAATGTGTACGATATACAACACCAAACGTAAAAGGGAATATAACCTCTCAGTAATTTTTGTAATATTTAGTATTTCAAATTAAAATCACTATATTTAATGTAATCAAATTTACATTATACTTGGTTAGCTTACATTACATTGAAAAATGACTTTCTTCGATAGCATGTGTTAAACTCAAGACTGAGTTTCACTGAATACTACTTATATTATTTAATATAATAATATATAACCTAGATGTTAAATTAGTATTTATGATTGTGATTAATATCTTATGAAAATCTATTGTTCATAATAATGTAAATTGAATTCATTGGTAATACGTGATTTATAAAAAATTATAAGAACACAATGAATAAAAAGGGGATGTTTTTATAAAAACTATTACTATGTAGAAAAGGGGATTAATCATACAAAAATAAATAAATTACTATTATTAAATGATGACAATAAAAATTATATATTAATATACATGAAAATATTTTTTATAATAATCCAATATATTTGATTGACATATGAAAATAATAAATCTAGTTTTATACTAAAAATGTAAAATATAAAAAGAAAATTTTACCGCTATTTAATGTAATAACTATTTTAATTATAAATATTAAAACATTTATAAATTTAAAATTGCAAAATTAAATTAATTTTCAAAATACTAATTTATAAATTATATTGTGGAAAACCATCGTATTTTTCTCAGAATATTCATTTTCAATGAATTGTAAAAAATATAGAATTTGAATTTTAAAGAGAATTTTCATATAATTTATTTATATAGTTATATTAAATTTAAATTGGATTCAAATTAAAATTAAATAAATTAAATATGAATTAATATAATTTAGTTCATTATAATAAATTTCATAATTAAATCTTATATAAAAACATATAATTTTTTTTAACTTTTTAACATTATGAATGATTTGTTGTAATGTTTGTGAGATTAAATGTAAACTAATTTATGACAACTATCTGATTAGAATTTGAAAAAAAAATGGATAATGTTGATGGAATAATAATAATATATAATTTATAAAATAATACAAATATTTAATAACCCATAACAATATTAAATGTAATTGAAATTAATTACACTGATTAAGCGAAAAATTATCATAATATGTGAAAAGGCTACCAAATTAAGGTCCAAAATGATATAGAAACGTTTCCAATTCCCACAAGATAAATATATATAAGACATAGATTCATGTATATAAATTTGTTTATGAAACCCCTTGGTTGATTAAAAATTTGGGAGTAAACAATTATTTTCAAAAAGATCTTGTCATTCCACTCTCACCACTATAATAATTTACTCACCCTCCTATTAATTCACACCATTCATGAAATTTAGACAAAAAACTATTTCCAAAATAATATCACCAAATTCCTCCAAAAATCCTAGAAGCCTCACTTTAGGAAGAAATAATACCAATGTATTATTTTGCTGTATACCAAAAAGAGTTAGTTGAAGAAGTGGTAACATTCATCAACGATCAGTTTTATTTTATTTCATTAAAAACACAGTAAAATATTTTTATACAATAATAATATTATAAAATAAGAATCCTAAATATTCAGATATTTGTTTTGTTAAATTTTCAACCAACATTGGAACTCATTTTAATCAAATGGGTAATAAAATTACTGTCAGTGTACAATGAACTACAACCTCATGAAACGATGTTGTTCGTTTTCCCTTTATCACAACTCATGGTAGGGAATTTTGAAGGAATAATATTTTATATATGGTATACAATTATATATATATATATTTATGATGTATTAATACTTATTTATTGTTTTTATACACATTCCTTCATGCTTTGTAAGTATTATAAATACAATAACATCATTCGTGGACCTGTTGACGAGTGCATTCTCTAAGCTATGAGATTCATAAATGCTGTACATTAAATGTATAAATATGGTTTGAAAAAATAGTTGGAATTTATGAAATAATTATAGTACCTTAATTATAATATATATGTACATATATATATATATATCATTTTCATTTCATTCTATTAAATATGGAAAAGAAATCGAAGCAACGTTCATGTGTATCTACAACATATCGTGTCCATGAACAGTGAATTTCATTTAAAATTTCTAAATATTAGGGATTATTCCTTATATATATATACTTAATTTTTATAATATTTAAATCATTTATTACATTATTGAGATTATGAAATCATGATCTATGTAATATGTAAAAAATAGAAATATAAAACATACCTAAAACATGGAAATTAACACCCCAAATTATGAATAAATGAAATATTATTAACATAAGGGTTATAATATTTATAAGGAATTAATATATTAATATATAAATATTTATTAGTTTATGAAATAATTTAGTTACAATATTTAAACCATTATTTAGGGTTGTTAAAAGATTTTCACCTGAATGGAAATGAATGGTAATGGATTTGAATCTCAATTTTAACATTTGTGAGAACAATTTAATATTCACCAATTACTTCTTCATTGTATTATATACACTAGACATATGGATATATTATAAAAATGATTTATTTTATATTATTCTTATTTTGAGTTTAAACTTGAGTTATTTTTTCTAAAGGGATTTTAATTAAATGTTTCAAAGTGGTAAACAATTCACAACGTGATTCATTTTCTTTGGTTTATATTAATTCCACATTGTTATTAATGTTCTATTATTATGTGTTTAATAAAATTTTAAAATATATTGTTATATTTACACTTTTTAGATGAATTTAATGTATAAAAAAATAATCTGTTCATTGAATAATTACCACTTCAATATGATGGTCTTTTATAGAGATTATATCACAATATTTGTTTGTTTTTATTGCATACACTTTCATTTAAAATAAAATTAATTATATGTTAATTATTTAATAAAATATTTAAATTTAATATTTTATAGTTATTAAATAGATTTTCAAAATAATAGATTGACTTTCCACGCTCATTTAATCATAATGATTATGAAATTATTTTTATGAAACCCCAACATCATTATTTAATAAATAATTTCATTGATAGCTAAAATGATCTGTAACTATACTCCTCTTGATCAATTATATTTTATTTTTCATATCCCCATTGATGAAAAAATAATACAATTGATCACTCACCATATTCTATTCAATACAGTGGATACTATCATTGTTTGATGTAATGATCCACGGATGGAACAATCATAATTTAATGAAGATAAAAAAATTTATAAACAAATAAACTAATTATAGAAGCTTATCCCTTAGAACTGTTGAAATAAAATGCCCATAATACACGAATATCCTCAAATATATATTTTATAACCAAATATATACATATGTTATCAGTTGATCCATTATTATAGTGATTTTATGAGAACCCATTTCATCTTGAACAAGCTTTTAAAACCATGAGTCGATGTGAGGGTATCAATAAAAATAATAGCTAAATGATTTCCATATTAAAATATTATCACATTGACATAAAAGTGTTATATATCCTCTACCTTAAATGTATCATTAATACGAATGATATGTTATGATTTGAAAAATCATTCAATAACAACTCAAATAACACCCTTCCCAATTGGGGGTTGTTTAAAGATATCATTTAATAAATTGATAAATCATTCCACATTTACATTTGGATGGTATGGGGTTGTAATAGACCGTTATGTCCTTGTTTCCGAGACATTATCTTCAAAAAATTATTTCTTAAAAATGTTAAATTGGTAATCAAAATCCTTATAGCAGTCCACTGATACTGGTGTCTGATGTCTAAAAACATCTTTATATTCTTAAGGTGAGTAAACCAATAAGAAAAAATGCCACCACCCATTAACTTATTCCATAAGGCCATGGTAATGATATTTATCATTCAAAATAGAATGCTCCATCGATTGGGTGAGACCAATTAACTACAACCATGTAAATATTTAATCCCTGATAAAAATGGTGAAAATCATGATCTGCAACTTGTTCAAGATTAATTCATTCATATGAAGTAGATATAAAAATAATACATGACAAAAACACATACTCACACACCTCATATATATAAAAACATATCTCAAAAAACAATCCCATCATGCACCATTAATCCATCTATCACTTCCCCTCAATGCTTGGGTCGATAATTAATTTCTTAAGGAATAATCTACCACATTCCCCTTCCTTGGTGTATAATCTATGTCAAAATTAAATGTCTGAAGTTATTTGAACCAATTTATCATTCAATTATTTATGTTCCTATAGGTAAAAATATTCATTAGATTGTTATGGTCCAAATATATTGTATACTTATACATGGGAAAATATTGGTTCCATGATATCACGACATGCATCACAACTATTAACACAATGTACTACGATTGTTAATTATTTTCATGAGGTCATAACTAATGAGGAGAATATGTTTCTACAAGATCATAATGTATTAACATGCACTACCATGATGAACCCAATGCCTCAGAAAAACATGGAATAAACATTACCTATACTAAGAATAATTAGAAATTGATTTGAATTCATCCAACCTATAAAATTGTCAAATTATATCAAACTGTTCACATCCCGATCAAAATTTACTCCCTTAGAGGTAAAAATATCAATGGGAAATGAAACCCAATAATGTTAGGAATGAATCAGAAATAATCTCTTAAAAATATAAGTAATATTACATTATTAATCACATTCATTTATACTCCCTACATAAAATAGATTGGGTATTCTCATGATCATGTAATATAAATAGTTTAGGTAACACATGGCCCATGATTCTCACTTACTGAATTTATAATTCACATTTGGAAAACATATAATGCATATAGTTATACTTTTTGGATCCCAGAACAAGGACTAGATGGTACTTCTGTTCTTCCCTTGACTTATAATATCCTTGTTTTCTATAACACCGTAGGAATTTTATGCATATTTTTTCATTTATAATAAATGTGTAGTAAATTGATTTTATTATCAATAAAATAAACTAAAATTTTTTATTTAAAATCATATAATTAATATATACATAAATTTCATTATTTAGAAAAGAAAATATATATTTAGATTTTATAATTTCAATAGTATTATTTATTTCAATAATTCTTCATCATGAAGAAATTTTAAAAATGTTACCTAAATTAAAATATTTTTGAAAAATGAATATTATCTTTTAAAAAATATTTTTATATTGAAATAAAAATATTTTTTTCTAGATCATAATTTTTAATATTGTTAATTTTAAAATATTAAATTTTAAATACTTAATGAATCTATTTAAAATATTTCATGAATAATAAATTTTAATTCAATTAGAAGGGTTATGAATGCATGATATTAATTTATTTAAATTATTTTATGATAAATATAACAAACTATATATGTTTGGTAATTTGTTTACTAAGAGTTTATTTAAAAAAAATAGATGAATTAAATGGTTTATATTATATCGTTAATTTAAATTGAAAAAAAATTCTCTAAACTTACAAGCTAGATAGGGAAATGTCAATCAACCCATATTGAAGCTCAGATCAACAACGGGGAAATCCAGCCAGAGCCATCCCACAATTCTGAATGAATAGTGAATACATCCTATATATTCCATACAGGATTGAAAAGGGTTCCCATGGACCATGAAATGAGGTAGCACACACTTTGAGGTTGTGTGTGTGTGTAATTGTGACCCTTTTTTCGATCCAATGATGTAATGAAATAGAGCATTTTTGGGAGATTTTATATATTATTCAAAACTGAAACTGATAAAAATAACAATGTCTTATAATAGATATGGGGATGTTTTCACCATCATTAAAATATATACATATTACATCACCATTCATTACAATCAACAAGGGTAATTTTATTGAACCGTATGTCTTCTTCATCTTCATGAGTGACCTCACCAATCTTGATGTTATCTTCCACTTCTTCATACCGAAACTATTATCAATGTCATCTATGATTTAATATCCCAACTAGATTTATTACCTCTATTTTCATATTATTTTGATAATAAACCCAATGTCATAAAATTGTAAATGAATGAAACTATTTCCTTATGTGACATCACTTAAACCATTTTTCCTTTGAACAATAACAATAAAAGCCTAACACTAATCAGGTTGACGTCACACTATCAATCCAAAATAATTTTTATGGTTGAAATTTCAAAAATCAAGACATTTTTTGAGTGGGAATTATTCATAAATAATCCTCTACAAACCTAATTAAAAACTACTTATAACATACATATATAAATATACACATAATGATCACTTTTAATATAAAAAATCACCCCATGTTCATATTAGATAATCCCAGTATGTTAGGATTTCCTATTTATAATATATATATATATATATATATATATATTCTCAATCAATATTAAAACTTTTTATAGACATATTCATCTTGCCCATAAATCAAGGAAGAAACAAAATATCAACAAATAATCAAAAAAATTTCTTGAATATTAATTGAATAATATCCATGAAAATATCTTAATAGTTAAATTTTTTGTAACTATAAATTTTAAAGGGATTTCATTAAATCCAAATAATTATGTTATCCTTTCAACCATAATTATTTTAATACTAATGTATAGTAAATGATTATGTTAAAATATATGTGCCTTATTATTCCCTTGAAATACACCCATGACGCAATGATCTCTTCTGTTTGTCTGTGGATTATCCTGACATTCCCTTACTTGTAATAAAAATATCACTTCTAATGATCATAAAAAGTTTATCCAAATCTAGAATTACATATATTAAAATTTATTAATTTTCAAAATTATATTTGATTGAGGGGACTTTTTTTCAAATAATATAGTCCAATATTAATTTTCAAAATCCTCTTGTAAGGAGAAATTATGAATTTAAGACTTATATTCCATGTTTATTATCAAATACAACTTTTACAATGGAAAAATATTCTTCATAAAAAAATAATTATATACATTCTATTATCAAATACTCGTTTTTATAATGAATAATATATTTTATAACTCCTCTTTTATTTTTATAAAATCATTGTTATTGGATGAAAATAATTATTCTATTGTGAATTCCACCCTTGAAATGTTTTTTTTCAATAATTATATTTTCAAATGGTTTTTAGTATTATCATTTTAGGTATAAAATGTTAATTAAAATTTCTTTGATGTATCAAACCTAAGTATTTATATTAAATCATTATGTATATCACAAACATTTCATTCATGTTTAGAAATATTTTAATTTTTAGGAATTATAATGTATTGGAATGTTTCCAAGCATATGGAATTGTATATTTTATATTTTAAGGATGAGTATGATTAATAATTATTTACTTTATTTATACAATTAATTTATTATATGTAATGTTTTTAAAGGATGTTTTTAATTCATTTTTAAATAGAAATGCATACTTTATAAATTTTTTTATTTAAATTTCCAGTACCCATGTATCAAATGTGATGATAATAAATGGTGAGTGAATCCATGAAATTAAGGGTATGTTTTCCTAATAGTGACACTACTATGGGCCTCATTGAATTTATATGGTTTTATGTGTATAATCAAATTCCATAAGAATTTTATCATTTTAAAAATAATAATATAATTATTTCAAAAATGTTTTGGGCTTTTAAAGTTATATTAATTTGAAAATTTTATTTATTTTATTTCTTATGTTATATTTAGATAACCCTAAATGATTATTTAAGAAATTAAAATATTATAACAAATTATTTTTAATTGACAAAATGTTTGTAATTAATTTTATTGTATTTATAATATTATTTTATACCTATTATCAAAACCACATACTATAAAATGTTATGCTCACCATAAGTAGTTTAATGATTCTAATATGCTCAATAGATGTACAAAATGTTTTTTATACCTTAAAGGTGCTCTTTGAAGTGAATTTAGATATTTTCTTATTAAAAGTATTTAAACTCTAATATATGGTATAATTTTTTTGAATTCTCCTAAACCTAGACTAAAAATATCCTTGTGTATGTAAAGGAATGGATATATGTTCGTCACATTCTATAAAAAAATATAGAGCATGTTCTTAGAAAAAAATCTTGATTTGAATGTCTCTTGATGTTACTAAATTTAATCCTTATACACGACCACATATGATATAAGATATTTTTGGAAAATAAAAGAAATCAATTTCCACAAAAGAAAAAGTGTTTTTATGTAAAAAACAAATATGAAAACTCTACGTTTCTATAAAATCATATGGAAGAATTTATAGGAATGTCTACATCTCAAAACACTTATCAAATGTTATCTTCATATAATTTTTTTTGAAAACTACTTTGATCCCCTAACATGAACCAAGTGGTCATAAATCTCTAAAAATAGTAATTTATTCTTAACATCTATTTGATTGAGGGTCAAGTACTCAATTTATCTATAAATATTTAAACATATATTATAGTATATATGATTAGTGAGGCCTAAGGAGTCACATTCTATCAAAATAAGTCCTTCCATTGATATCCTAGTACTGTATTTTAAATTCCTTAAGTTTGGAATTGTCCGTCCTGTGAAATTGAAATGATATTGGGATTATCGTTGGAAGTAGATTAATTGGTATATCAATATTGATCAGTAGAAAAATCTATGAATAATAATTAGAAAATACCTCATTAAATCTATCAACAACACTGAAATCTGACTAGATGAACACTATTCAGTAATATCAAATAAAAATCATTTGAACTCAAAGGGGATCAGTACAACATCCAAAAAATAGGTCCAACACTCCCAAACCATAGGTCCCAACCACCCAAGAATACATGGGTGATCCCATAAATATATTTGAACATAATTCTACTATAATTTACATATATATTCACCTTATAATATTTAAAATAATACATTTTAATAATTATATTAAAAATTTAAAGGGCATGGAAATAGAAATTCTATAAAATCTTTAAATCTGCTATCATATCCCAACACTCTAGATTGTATATTTGATGCCCATAACATTTTTTTAATATGGTGGAATGATATTTTATAAGATAAATAATATATTAACTAAATAAAAAAAACATTAAAAATTTAAAATAAGGGGAATCAATTGTATCGAATAATGAAAGACCAATAGAAGAAGAAACATATAGTATAAATCTTATAGTAACAAGAGTAAGATATGAAGCCTCAAAAATATGACTTCCATTATAAAGGTTCTAGATGAAATACGACTATATATATTCATAACTAAGTTAGAATCAACATTTTATTGAAAACTGGGTTTTAAAACTGTTGATACATTAATAAAAAGGTTACAGTTTTCAATGAATATAGGTTCAACTATACCACCCTGAGTTAGTCCGCTATAAAATTACTTATGATAGAGCAGAGAATAAAATACATTATATTCTAGGGGTTCCTTAAAGAATAATGTCTTGGTGTGGAATTATTACCAAACTTAAAGATATTCACAAAATTTTGACTTGAATATGTAAATGTCATATAATATAGTGATGAAGGTTGATCCAACAACAACATAGATGATAATCCTAACATAACCCCTTTTAGTCTTGGAGAAGAATGCATACTACATCATTCCATAAAAGAGGCATCACAGAGCTTGGTCAGAACTAAAAAATTTATTTTACCCAATAACCACCTTGTAAACCACTTCTTTGTATGTTATAACAAAATGGAATATAATGCATGACTGGACCATATGATTCTAGTCCATTTTAAAGTGACTTTCCTTGATATAGACATTCATGATTAGCCTATGTGTGAGTCGACATAACCTATAGAAATGTTTGGAATAATGCCATACTAAATGGCTCCCATAAACTATGGTTATAAATTTATGGACATTTTACAATATCAATTATGTATATATAATTGGTTATTGAATTACATTTTGAACACATTACAAGAGAGATCATTGTCAAACATGGATTCCATTATATAATCCATCTATTTAGGATTAGTTCCTTAAATTATATAGGTGTCAATATAAAAATTTTCAGATTCTTGTTTCATGAAGAAATTTACGATATGATTAATCATCATCATCAAATCCTTTTTCTCTTGAGTACATTTATCATGATGAATGATTGGTTAAATTTTTCATAGGAAACTCTTGATAATGGGCCTCTCTTTTTATTTCTCATTTTACAGCCTCCTAATTAGATTATTGGTCGGTCTAAATATCATATTCAATTATAGAATCATATATGATAGGGTGTACAATATTAAATTTTTAATAACTCCATGTAATCATTTCACAAAAACCTTTTTTGGATGCATGATCTATAAAACAAAATACATGATACTTAATTAATATAAAAAATTCAATTCTAGAACCATCAATTAAATTATTAAAACAAATGAAATAACTGTTATATAATTAATAATATCAATTGAAGTAATTTCATAAACATAAATGGATAAAATGGATATTGATTAATATTATCACATTGCATAGTTTCTTGCATGGTTAGGAATGAATTTTTTATTTCGTGAAAGATCCACTGAAGTTGTCTCTAGACACGACCATGAGATTAATTAATGGTTTCACATAACCTTATGCATAAACTATGTTCCACTAGATTAATTATTTTTTTCACTATGATACTAATTTTTTTCAATGAAGTATTAATTCCATCATGAAATGAATAAAACTGGAAAATAATTGACAATATCACCAATAGAACTAAACATGGAGAAAAAATTAAAGATACAACTCCTAACCACCACTTATAATAGAAATTATGACATGAATAAAAGTAATCCATGAATTCCATTGTACCTATTTATCAATATTTTATTGTCATGTTCCCATTCTACCTTTACTCCTCCAACAACAAGAGGTCTCTGGTGACATTTTTAATGAACAAACTCATGTCTTCCTGACATATTACTCTCTTTGGATAACTATAATCGTTTTTTCATGTGTATCATTTTCCTGGGATTGTGGTAAGAGCATGAGGGTCACAATGTGATCATCTTGAATTATTTCACCCTCTAAATCCAAGTAACTATCACATAGATCTCTCCCAGTAATTTGGTATGTTCCATTAATTATTTCGATTCATATGTTGTTAAATACTTTTTTTCTAAAATAAAAGGACAAAAAAGAGCATATATGGTGGAAATATAAAATCATAACCAATAAAAATACATACCATGTGTATTGAAAATAATGTAAATACAATATAAATAAAAAATCCACTAAAACATGATCATGATCTAATTGGACATCATATAACAAATCCAAATCAATAAGGATCCCAAAATTCAAAAAAAATCTAATCTATTTACCACCTATTGACACCACAACCACTATATTAAATGATGGAAAAAATTTAGACAAGTTCACAAACTACGTGTATACATTTTATTTACATGTATCCTAAAAAATGAACTCGGCATATACCCCATGGTAATAAACTTTATTTGATGAAATGTCTTGTAAAATAACACTATTAATCTGTAATAATGTTTTCATAATGAAAACCATTTATTAAATAGTTTTAAAAACATGGTATTTAAAACGTTTTATTTTAATATATTCATTATTCTTTTAGTATTATTTAAAACACAAAAAATTAAAAATGTAATCAAAATTATATGAACATTTATAACGTGGAAGAATTCATCGCATGAATAACATCTACATTGTGTAATTGAATTTTAAAATAGTAGTCAAACATCCCAAAAACTGTATATACATTTTGGTATCAGATATAATAGTTTAGGGTAACTAGGTATCATAAGATAAATAATATTAAACATATTTGAACCTATTTATAATCTTAGATGCCTTAATTGACTAATAAGTTCTCACGATCCGTCCTGGAGGGACCCATACTGTGACTCCCCAAGACTACCTCCAATAGGCTAGGGGCATGTGACTGGCATCGAGTACGCATCTCACTATCGTGTGAGGAATTTCCTTAATACCTATACACACACATTCAAATATTTTCCCATAAATTCTAAAATGTAAATACACTATGTAAAAAATAAAGGAAAACAATTATAACCCACAACGAGAGTACATCAGTAAAAGTGATGGGTAGTAAGTAAGGCCAGAATATAAGCACACAAAAAATAATTTCTACAATATTGTTAAGTAAACTCATATATATAAAAAATATTCCTGAAGGTAATGTATTGGGACTACTATCTGAAGCTGTATGAACACCATACTCTATTCGAGCTCACAAGGATCCTTCTAGTCTTGGTCCAAACTATAATCTCTCAAAAGATGTCTAGTTTTCCCAATACATGAAATTTGAAGGAAAATCACGTGTAGGGGTGACTATAATAATACTTAGTAGAACACCCCAAAACAATAAAGTAGTACAAAAAGTAAAGTACAGTTATCTCTAAAAATGTATTTGTCTATTTAATATAATAATAATATCACGATATTCCATAACCACACCACATAGCCTATGGTATGTCACAACCATTGTATACTTCCACTAGGGATTTAACACAAGGATTCCAAAAATCAATCATCCTAGAGAACAAGATCCTTAGTTTGATAGGACTGACGATGTCCATTTGAGAAGCCTTGTTCATCAAAAAACATTCATTATAGATATATTTTGATATATCTTACTAGGCATACAATACATCATATCGGGATCATTGACAAGACCATGGGATGATACCTAAAAAAACCATCTATATTAACCCACTTTTTAGATTATCCAAATCCAGTGATGTTGGTCCCATTAATAGCAATGAAAATACCTAGGGAATGATGAAGTAAGAAAGGATCTTCTCCAGCCTCTAAGGGGATTCCAACAACTCTATCATTGATGTCCTGCTAAAGGGATCATACAAATGTCAGTATAAATAGATACCCACAAACATACCATGAAACAATATAAGGAAATACTCTTAATGAATATCTTCTAATATATGGTTGATGAGGGAATAAATTCATGTAGAAAATAGAGTGTGGACAATGAATATTAGTCACACCTGTGGTGTAACATGAACTTGAGAACTACTTGTGTAAATGTATCGTTTCTCTGGAAAAAAATTACATGATAAAACACCTCATTGAAAGGCTCCCAAAGAAACTGGAAGTGCATCCATTAGAAATACTATTTGACATATATGGTAGTTTTATCTATAAGTTATATCCAGGGTATGTTTAGGGTCTAAGCTGACCTACCAGACCCTGCCTAACAGGCTGGTTAAACTGACCCATTCTGGTTAACCCTACTCAACCTTGTGCACTAGGTTTGGCCAGGCTCATCCCATTATGCCTAGTCTGAAATGAAACTACTATCTTGGGCTAGATCACATACATGTATTCCAGATGGGTTATCGCATATGGTGTGTCATGACCATGCCTCTCCATAGTCCCACAGTGCCGCACCACCTACCATGCAGTCTCCTTATCTTGTCATCTTATTCTTTCTACCTTAATTCTTTCAACATCCACATGCACACACATTGAAAACCTGTTGTGTTCGCTCCCACCTCCATTGGCCGCCACTGCTCCAGCCATCGTACCACAATACGCCACTGACTCTGACCACTTCCACTAGAGATGTGGTGCTCCCCTCCTACTACATCCACCTCACATTGTCGGACCTCCACACCAAACCCATGATAGTGGTCCCTTCTGTGGACTACCAATCCACCCCCAGTTACCAAATTTCGAAATCGTTGTATATTTGGATTTTTCATCACCCGATCTATATATATCCAGAAACAACTACTCGTTTCCCACAACTCCAAGTGTCTTATCATGTTCAGAACTAATCAGAATGTTATGCCATGAACAAAGAAATCCAATGAAAAAAATGAGGAGAATTGGGGAGATAAAAAAACCAATAAAAAGATAAAAAATGAACATATTCCACTATTCAGGAAAGCCTCTATTTTTTCCCTATAGAACGATGAACAAAGAGAAAAAAAATTCTCTTGATATCCTGGAATCCAAACCTATCCTGCAAGAATGATCAAACCATTGATCATCCAATTCATTGGTTGGTCCTCATTATTTATTGAAAACCAATAATATAGGAATATGGAATCAAACCCCAAAATCTAGTTGGAATGATCATCGGCAAAGATTGAAGTTGTGATATGATCATTTTTCGATCCACTGTTGTCCTCCGTCATATTCTATAGAGGTACTATTATATGGAATAGAGGAATTCTAGGGTCATGGTGATAAACCTGAATTATTAATAATACCTTAATAAATGAAAAAACATAGCTACATCGATGCGTAATTTTAAAATAAAATAAATCCTTAATTTATTATATATTTAAATTGCCCAAAAACTACTTTTCATAGTCAACCCACAATGGAAAATATTAGGCCTCACCTATGGTAAACTTTATTTTCTAAACTCAATAGTTCCCTCAGATTTCTAATACGGTGATCGTTTTTGATGTTTTCATCATTTTTAGGAAAACCGCCCACGCGTGAAATATGAATATTATTATTTTCAAATAAAAAACTATGAACAACCGACCTAAAAATATCATGTCATCTCAGTTCCTAGTCTCGAAATAATAACCTATAATATTTCAAAATAATATACAAAAAATTTAATACATTATAGTCTCCCCACCTTAGGGTTGCATGTACCCAAAAAACAAAACAAATTGCTACTAAAAAAGTTGGGGGTATTGTGCATGAATCTGAGACTCCATATCTAAGGTTATCTACTATAAGTTCCCATGTAGTCACTAAAACCACACTAATGGAATTGATTTACCCTAAAGGACCCTTTCATAATAATCCTCTATCTGCACTGAGAACTCTGTAACAGTCACCCTATCCACAAACACTATATCACCCAAGTCAATGACATGAGATGGTTCATGCAAAAACCTTATCAAATGTGACATGTAAAAGGAATCATGTACCCAGTGAAACTAAAAGGGTAGATGTAGCACTACACCACCCTTTCAACTTTATGTATTATCTTGATCGATCTAATGAACATTGGAGATAACATTCTGCACTAGCCAACTATCGACAATCCCCGTAGTGGTGATACAAAAAAAAATACATGTTATAATTATTAGAGCATCAAAAGTCTCTATATACTATCATAAAATGACTTTTGATGACTCTTGCAGTCTTCATCCTCTCTTTTATTATGTATACATTCTTAGTAGTCGCTCACACAAATATAAACCCCAAGAATGCAGACTCTCCTCATTCATTCTAACCATGTGGTGACCTATAGGGTCACCCGTAAAGGGTCTTTTTTGGTTTATTTAAAAAACACACAAACCCCTTTGGTACGAAAGTGGAGAAACCATCAAAAATCCACATAACCAAGGCAAAAAATTCTTTCAAATATCCAAAACATCAATATCCCAAACTATTACAGACATTTCCCAAGAAAAAAACACACCACCGCAGACATAAAAAGTGCACATGGGAATGGAAAATCAGTTCATAGATGACCCGAGGATTTAGGGAGCGTATAGCCACATGTTGATCAAGCCCATAGGATAGAGGGAGGAAACCCTCACCAGAATAGGCCAGTGTGCGATGGAGGGAGTTTCCCTCTTCCTCCCGACCAAAAATATCGTTTCCCCCTGCATCTGCTCGAAGACTCTCTATGGCCATTGAACACGACCAGAGATAAACCAGTTGATTCATCTACACCTCTATTATGAATATTTCCATACCAATGGATGATATTTTTCTATATTTTATAGAAACTAAACTATTGGTAGGTGATTCTCAGAACTATGACTGACGTCCAACATGAAATCCAACAACAAGTCTTTCAGAACATGAATGCTTCTCTCTATCTGTCCATCCTTCTGTGTATGAAACATTATTCTTAAGCGTAATTGAGTCTCATTTTCCTCTTATGATCCCTTCAAAAACCAAGATGTAAAACAAGCATCACAATATGAATTTATCTAAAATGATACTTCAAGATTACTATCTATCTCTTACATGTATTGGTGTCCCAGGATCTCTATTGAACTCTCCAACAAGATAGGAAGGAAACACGAAAAATTGGTGAGTTGATCAACCATCACCAATATGTTATCATGTCACTTGTAATTGTGTTCTAAAAAAGTCACAATTTCCATTGATATGACATCCCACATACACTATACCACCAAAGGGGCGGGGTCAACTTCCTTGGAACCGAGTGCTTAGCCTTCACTTACTAAAAAGTAAGGCATCGTGAAACAAATAATGCCACTTCCTTCTTCATCTGTGACCACCAAAACTAACATCAATGGTTAGAGTACATAATTTCCAAAATAGGATTTACTAAAAAATTGGATATGTGAATCGCTGTCAAAATATCTGTATGTGATTACATTGGTAAAATTGTGCATACTCTAAAAATAATGGCCTTTTCCCCACTATTTGAATATCTTTTAAGAGAATTCCTAATGGATAACTGAGCATGTAGAGTTCTGTAGTTGGTATCCCAAATTTGTGAATCCCTAAAAATATATTCGAGTTTAGGGAGAACAACCATCGAATGGGGGCATGGTCTCCCATCCCCATATAAAAAGGATAACAACAGTGATGCCAATTTCTCTGATGTCTCTTCCCGAAATTGAAAACTTGATCCCCTGCGGAGAGCATCAAACACCAGTTCCCCTTTCAAGGAGTAAATAATATATCAAAGTAAAAATCCTAAATTAAATCTATATACCACCAACATATAAAGGTCATATAATTATAATAGAATATATACCTGATACTCTTGTGGCTAGAGTAGATGTTAAACTGCTCTCCCATCAGGTAGTGTTTCGACATCTTCAATGCAAAGACAGGTGCTTCCAATTCATGATTGTGGTAGCGTAGTTTTTCTAATGTGGTCCAAACTGTCATGAAATATAGGCAATAACTACTTTTCTATGCATCAAGTTGCAACAAATACAGGTTCGTGATGCATTGTAGAACACTACATACATGAAACCGTCCTCTAAAAATCTCAGGATCAGTGTGCTCACCAAATTATGCCTCGACTTCTTGAAGAATGGCTAGAACTTCCTCATTCACATGAAATTATGTACCTTTTGAGTTAATTATTTCATGGTTATAGTTGTTATATAAAAACATGTATGAATCTCTAGTAATTTCTAGCCAACATAAAGAATCTCATCACCTCTGTCATGCTCTAAGGTGGCTCCCATGATAACACTACCTCAACCATGGCATGGTCCACTGCAACCCCATATATTGAGGTTATATTCCCCATAAAGTGGAATACATGAATACATAAATGGAATGTAGAGATTTTCCCATAAAGTCAGCGGTCTTGGATTATATACATAACCATAGTTAAGTGTCTTGTGTGTTCATCCTTAGATTTCATGTACATAAGGATATAATTGTGGTAGAATACCACAAACCTGTCTAATTATGGTGGGACACTCCAGTTCAAGAGTCCCATGAACACTATTGGATCATTATTCATGACCATGTGAATCACCAAGTACTCATAATGACCATAGAAGCATCTGAAATCCCACTTTAGCATATCTTTTTCCCGTGCTTATAGAGGGTGATATTAATATTTACAGTCAACCATTGAGAACCAATGTTCCCCTCTCAACAGATCAAGGAGATCATAAATCCTTGGTAGTGGATACATGTTCTTCCTTTTCACCAAGATAACACACTGATAATCCCCAAACAACCCAAATCTCATCTATGATTTTTTGGAAAATGGAAATGGTGATTCCCATGTTAAAACAATGAGTCTCATGGAGCCCTTCCTCTACAAGTCCTCCACCATCACCCATAGATCATGAACATCTATGGGGGACATCTAATATGCTACTATGGATATTTGTACTATCTAGTGTATATGTCGATGTAGATTCATATCTCCCAATGATGAGTTTATCCAGGAATATATTTAGGGAAGACATCCCCAAACTCTAAAAATACTACATTGACCAGGAAACTCATAACATCTATTGCACTATGGTTCATCCTAGCAATGTGAAGAGTGATCTGCTACACCCTACAATGCATGATTCCATCATGTGATGAATGTTTTCCCTTTTAACCAACAATAGAAAACCATGTTCCATCATTGCTGACAAACCACATCATTCGCCTAAAATAGTCAATTTGGGCATGGGATGATGATAAACAATCCAAACCCAGAATAATTTTGTAAGGATTTGATGCTTCTACCAAGAAGTTCCAACCATAAATCTCACCCCCATTGGTATGGTCACATTTTCGGAATAGATGTGTGATCATCATGTCTCTGCTAGTAGGTGTCTCTAAGTGTAAGGGTTGAGTCAATAGTTCTACCATAATATCATGTTGTTGACCAAGATATGTGACAAGAATTGACTGACTATAACTTATGTCTATTAGTATATAAGCTATGTTATAAACACACATATCATACCTTGAATCATCCCAAGATCCCCTGGGTCATAATTCTCGAAAGCAGGTAGTTATCCCTACTAGTAACAGCTAGCTCCCTATGCCAAGTGAAAACCACTTCAGGATGGTGGTGGTAGAATGTTTAATTAGTGGACACCTCTTTCTGACATCCCAACTCCTCTACCATGTATTATTCCTTTTGGATAAACCTTATCATTTCATTTCCCCTACATCATTGGCCCGTCAACTGCCTCCCAGTCACCAATACAAGGGTCAAGAAATCTCAAGTGAGATATCCCATATCATCACTTGAGTAGCATTGTCGCCCTTTAGGATAACTGGATCCACACAATGAACCCTAAACTATAGATTTCCTATCCTGGTACCTCGTCCTAAAATATATCCAATGTTCTTGTCCATGAGACAGATGTGGGCTCTCTATTTCCAAGGTCTCTACACCCACCTCTCCTCCTCTTACTGTCACTAGCTATCTCTACTGATCCTGGAAGAACTCAACCACCAATTCCTCCGAAGAACAAAATCATAATAGGTGATGCTTAAATGTATTATAATAATTTAGATTTATCTACGCAATCCTCACTCAAAAGACTGAGCCCAAAAGTAATTATTTGTGACTATATCCATCGAGTACCTGGAAATGTTGTTGAACCTCAATGAATAGTAAGCTACTATAATATTGCCCTACTATATCAGAATAAGATCTTGAATAAGCACAAATATCAGTGTAATAGTTGATAAATCTTCTCTATAGAGGTCCTCAAACTATTTTTGCAAAAGAGGTTCAACATCATGAGTTTGAATAGACAAACTCCACCATCGCCATGTTAAGCCCTATAGAAGTCTCACAACTGAGATAACCATCTAATCGGCTAAAGTCCCTGCTAGACGGAAAACTCAGGTAACCACCTCAATATATTCCTCAACTGCCTGAGGTTCTGTAAGTGGGGTCTCTAGATATGGTACTCATGAATCATTCTTAGCTTGAGCTTCCCATCTTCTAGTATTGCAGGTACCACACACAGCTCCGCAGGTGGCAGTATAACTAGTGCACAACTAGGAGATAAAATATTGAAAATACGTCCATATAACGAAGCTACATCACTGAGGGGGTCACCCTGGTGATCATTCTACTGAATCTCATCTATTATGTATTGTGAAGTAATCTTAATGTGAAACAATATGAATTATAGTCAATGAGTATATTTGAATAGCTAACTCAAGAAAGATATTAAAACCACAACTCATTCCTATATGATTCATTTACCATTGTTTTCCTTGTAACTATTTTTCTCATATATCTAGTCAAGAAGAATGTTTTTAGGGTATTGGTTTATGGATACATCGATTGTCTCCCCAACACTAGAGTCTCTGGCCTAAAATCTGAACTAGAAACGCATATCAATATTTCCCCAAATTAGCATCACTGACTCTGGGTCATAAGGTATAACCGACCACCTATGATTCCACTATTTCATGACCTATCAAATAGGAAGCCATGTCATGACTCCCCAATCACACCTTCAATATTCCAAGGGTTGTTGACTAGCACCGTGTAAGAATATCACAAACATGGGAGTCATTACTTTAACACATGTACGCACACACACATATCCAATCCCAGAAACACTGAAATGTAAAAACCCTAATTAAAAAAATTCCTAGAAACCACTATATCCCACAACCATAGTACAATAGTGAATGTGATGAGATGTTAATAAGTCCAGAATACAGTCCTAACAAAAAAAAATTATAAAAAATGTTCTTGAAACTCTACTACATAACACCATACTTAAAAGAAAGGTATTAGGGCTACTGTCTAAATCATTAATAATACCACAGTCTGTCTAGTATCACAAGGATTATTATGGTCATGGTCTACCCTAAACATTGTCTAATTGATCCCATATTCTCAATACACGACACATGTGAGGATCGTTCTGGAAGGGATGTGTATAAATATACTAAGTAGGAAAAATTGAATCCACAAAGATGTCCACAAATAAAAATTATATTCATTTCTATAAAATTAAATGATTATATCATATATATAAATACATGATATACACAAACCATACCACATAGCGTTGAGTTTTTCACAACCACCTCATACGACCAGTAATGATTCGTCTTGAAGATTTTACAAAGCACTCATCTAAGAGAAAAAACTCCTAAGTTGGATAACACTGATGACGTCTGTCCAAGAAGTATTGTTTGTCGGAAACAATCATGAATGATATACATTGATAGATCTAAAGAGAGATATGATAAATCAGAATAGGATCACATGCAGGGAAACATGGAGATACCAACAAATCTATTAGTTTTAACTCACATTGTAAAGGATCAATCCCCGATGATTTTGGTCACGTCAATAGCGAGGACTCTACCTATAGAAATATGAAGCAATAATGGTTTTGTTGTAGGCCTCTTAGGGGATTCCAAAACACTATCATGGAAGTCCTACTTAAGGGATAATATTCCTATGAGTAAGAAATGATTTGAAATAACAATAATAAAAAGGATGAAGGTAAAAACTAATGAAAACAATCCATTATAATATAGACAAGGGAATCAATTCACATAGAGAAGATATAGTGCACAAAATGTAGTAGTCACACACACTGTGTCCATTGACCCAATGTATTACACATTTAATAGAACATGTCACTAGAAACAATATCAGAGATAAAATACATCATTGGTCTCAAAAGGACCATATCTTCTCAAGGGTCCCAATTCTACTGACGACATGGCAATCAGATGTATGTTTTGAATGATATTGTCGTTTTAGGGAAATGGTTTGGCCGGGTTAGGTTTGAGTCCGACCCAACCCACTAGACCTGGCCAGAACCAACCTGGTCCTGTCAAACCAAATTGACTCAGTCGACGGGTCCCATTTCGGACCTACCCATTGGGATCAGTCTGACCCCAGTCCATGGTTCGTCCCTCAAATAGGTGTGTCTCTTGTCTTTCCGCATATGGTTTTCCCTGACCATGTGCCTCCTTTGTCTCATGGTTCCATACCACATTCCATGCAGTCAGCCCACTATGTCCTTCTATCCTCAGAATCTCCACCTTCTGCAATTATGGTGGCCTCCAATGGTCGTTGCTACTCTAGCTGTCATGCCTCTTCAAGACTCCATCTCCGGTAACCAGCACTCCAGCAAACACATGCCCCTCCAAATTTCACAACCTCACCTCATTGAACGGGTATACCATAATCATTTCGGTGGTCCGTTTTGGGTACCAAAAGTCTAGCTTCGGTGAGTTTATTTGAAAAAAATTATTTATATGGGTTCTTTGGTAGTCGATCTACATGGATATGGGCTTATCTACTAGATTTCCAACACTCTATATGACTAATCACATTCATAACCACTCGAAATTTCTATATGTAGACATAGGGGCCCAACTGTGAAAGTATAAAGAATAAGGGATAGATAAAAACCATGAATTACCTTAGAAATAAACCTCATTCTTTATTCGTATAGGCATCATTTTTTCTCATTATAAAAAATAATGATGCAAAGAAAAATAAAAGTCCCAATATCCCACAATAAAAACCCATCCCAAAAAGAATGGTCAAATAATGGTTCAATGTGACATCCTAGACCCAAATACTACTCAATGTGTATCCCAAGACCAGTAAGCCACATGGCTTTAACCGCATCTCCTCGAATAGCAGAGGCAACCGACTAATAGTGAGGCCTACGATATGTCTATGGGGGGAATATTCCCTCATTACCAATGTAATAGGGCAGCAGAAGTATAAAAAAATTGTTAAATAGTTGATGATATATATATATATAAATATAAGACATAATGGAAAATAGATTCAACATTAATAATAACGGTAATAACATTAAATACTAGATGATGATAATAAATGTACTTTAAAGCTGGAAAACAAGGTTACATAAAACATGCATAACATGTTTCATAATGAATAAATAAATTAAAAGACTATACCAAGTATCCTGAGAACCAAATCGGTACTCATCAAATGGTATATAAACTAGACAGTATGAAATCAAGTGTTTGAATATGTATTCATACCATTGTCAATACCTGAAACCCTGTATTCTGCCCCGGGAACCAAACAGCGCCCAGAGTGGGTGTGAGATAAATAAAATTGGGCAACCACCAATATTGTCTGTAACATCAGTATCTTGTAATAGATATATAATAGTTTACATGCATCCATATATAAAGTAAAGAGTTATAATGTAACTAAATAACCATGTACATTATTCATCCCTCATCTGGTGTCTAAACACCTTAAGAATCCATTTTATCACTATTAACAGTTTAAAAATAAGTCACATGTTAGCAATAGAGAATGTTCCATGATGTTACAAGGAAACTATGATTAATGATATTTAATAATGAAGTTCCATGGTAATAGCTGAAGAAACATAGAACTCAGGAGTCACCAACATAGTAGTAACTATATTCCAGGTAAGGATACGAGTCTAATCTAAGGAGAAAGCTCTATGGACTTCCATAATAAGGTGCGTATTGAATCCAAGGTGACCATCCAATTTAAAACTAGTCTAACCAGAGGCATGGTTTTATGGCATGTAACTATGGAAGCTACTTTTTATTAAAAGATACAAGGTGTGTATCAAAGGAATCCAGTTATAATTTGAAGGGATCCTATGGTGGCATACTAGGCACCCAAGAACTAACATGGATTATGATCTATGTGGGTACAAACATATCCAAGCCATATCCTTGAATCCAAATGATGTTCCAAAGTTATTATGGAATTATTCTATCAGAATCCAATGCGATCTGGAGTTAGACCATTTCAATATAATTTTGAAGTCGGGTAATGTTTCATTATGATCAATCATTTACTTTCATTAGTGGAATAAGGTCAAGTAACATGAAAGAGTTTTATCAAGTCATTTGGGTCAATCCTTTCCTTTTCTTAGTGTGATAAGGTCAAGTAACAAGAAACCATTCATTTAATAATTTTAATGAATCTTCCATATTTTATTTTCATTCCACTACCTTTTATTAATGTGGTAAGGGGTTCTACCGATATGAAGCGTTCTATTTAATTACATTAAATCCAATTTCATATACTTTGTATACTTGCCAATTCACTATTTAAATTTTGTTGTCAAATTAAAGAAATTACTTTTGGAGGGTCAAGTGGTTAGAAAAAATGGTACATTAAACTATGAAATCATCTATAAAAATCATTCCATTTATTATATAAATTCTTACCTATAGGATGGTCAATCCAAGGAAAACCCTAACAGTGACACCAAAATTTCAAAACACTAAAAATATTTATTGAATAAACATTAACATGGAATTTATAGAGTTAAGTGTGTAAAAAATATGAAATAATAACATATTTGGAAAAAGACTAACCTTATGAATCTAATGATTATAATCATGTCATGTAAATTCTATAAATTGCACATGATGAAATCATTGGTCCCAACACTAAAAATCCAAAAATCAATGATAATTTGGGATAAGTTATAGACCACCCGCCTTAGGCTTGTATGAATGTGATAATATAGTATTGGATCTTGATTTGGCTTAGATCAGTGTTGATCTATGAAAATTAGAAAAATTATCATACCCTGATAACTATGTTTATATGATATTATAAGGAGAATGGCCCAAGAGGAATCGAGTACATACCGATACAGATCCAAGGTGACGAATGAAAGCGAGATCGGATCCCAGATGATATACATCCTATAATCCATATCTTTGGCCTTAAAAAAGATCGAAATTGAGATCCATGGAGGCAAATCTTGTATAATCTCAGATTAGTGAAGAAGGAGGGAACATAATAGATCATTAATGGAAACTTTAACATGTTACCCAGAAAAATGGCCTTTTTACAGTTTTTCAACATGGTTTGAAAAATTGTGTGCCTACTGTGCAAGGTTATATAGTTATAAGGGTATCATTTCACTATTAGTCCATATGGCCTTGTGAAAACCTTGTGAAAAGGTTTTGTCAAGAAATTTTAATATGCATGATTATCCAAACCGTGTGCCAACCGCACGCTTACTATGAGACTATACTAGTTTTCCCATTAATATTTCTTTCATGATCCGAACATGCCCCGAACACACCTTAGTCATTTACTAACTAAAAATGAAACAACATTAGGTCCAAAGTAATTATTCAGACTAAAATTTAAAGGATCCATACCAGAGTGAAAAAATCAGTTCTTAAGATCTTCCCCCTCAAAAGAACTCATCCGTAAGTTCACCTTCCATTGTTGGAGATACAATATTTGAGAAAAATTCATGTCACTGAGTACCTATGTCTTCTCCCCTATCACAGATATCTTCCAATACTCGGTTGTGCTTCCATAGCACTCATACTAAAGGGACATAATATCCTCAGAGTGCATTTTTACGCCATTTTCCGATGCATATAGGATACTCCTCAAATGTAGCATCAACATATAATGAAAATTCCTTGGGATAAAATATATGAGATTGGTCGGCATGATATTGGATAAGGTATGAATCATGGAATATCATTCACGCCATGGTACCTTTGAGGGAGTGGCAACCTATAAGCTTCTAGCCCAACTCCCTCAAGAATCTCTAACAACCCATCATAATGAGGTGAAAATATACCTTATTTATCTAACCATTTATTCCCAAGCCTGGGTGATACCTTAAATAAAATATAATCCCCTACCTTTAACTCTTGAGTTCATCAATGGAGATAGGCATAAAATGTTTTTCTTTACTGAGCAGTTGTCATATGCTTCTAGATCAATTGAGAATTCTCTGAAATATCCTAAATGAGATGAGAACATTGTAGGGCTGGATCACTTACCTCTAGCTTGTATAGGGTTGAATGGAATAACTTACCATATATGGCCTCAAATTGTGCCATCTGAATTGTCTTCTGAATGTTGTTATTATAAGTGAACACGACGAGAGGGATATCCATCTCCTAAGATCCTCTCAAATCAAGGACACATTCTTCGATCATATCTTCAAGAACATGTATTATATATTCTAATTTTCCATTAGTATGTGGGTTAAAATATATTCATTGAACAACATGTGTTCCTATATCCTTCTACATTTACTACCATAACCGTGACGTGAAACGAGAATCCCTATCTAATTGGATAGTACATGGAACCACATGTAGTTGTATGATCTCAGAGACTTGATGCCTTTTGAGATCATCAACATTAAAAATATCTCGAATAGGAATGAAGTGGGATGATTTATTTATTCAGTCGATGACTAGCTGGATATAATCACTACCCCTTGGTTGTCTAGGTAAGATGGCTATGAAACTCGAAAAAAAATTATCCCATTTCCTTTCTGGGGCTGGAAGTAGCTGTAGAAAGAGTGTATCCATCTGGTTCTCTGCCTTTACCCACTTATGGGTGGAACACCTGGTGATAAAACATGCAATATAACATTTCTTCCAAGGCCACCTATACTGGCGTCACATATATTGGGACATCTTGGAGATGACTGGATGAAATTTCTACTGAGATTCATGTGAATCTATAAGGCCACAGCCTTAAACATTACTTAATCATGAATTAAATGAATTATTCAGATAGAGGATCTTTTTAGGTTTATAGTTTTAGTGAATTGGGTCCTAACTATTAAATCTTAAAATATTACATAGTAGACACTTCTACTAAGATTCCATAAAATAAAAAAATACTTAAAAAGAAACATGTCTAGTTCCATGTTTTAGATATAATGTCTTTCTGTGATCACATCCTTGACCCTATTAATCTTTATGTCTTGTGGAAAACATTTAAAAAACATGGGATGAGTATAAAAATCCTAGTAAAGGATACAAAAAGAAGGAAAACTGTTAGTTTTTAAAAACAACAAGTAAACCATGAGTACATTACCAAAGTAATACTTTTCACCTTTATGAAGCAGTAAAAAACTCTTCACTGAATAAAATACAAATACTTACCCTTTTGTAACCAAAAGATTACCATAAAAACCATATAAATAACACATAACATATAAAGGTAACATGGGACATCAACATACTTAAATGGAAAAACCATACGACCGAATTCCACACATACTTAATGGAATAGCCATACAACCGACTTCCACACATACTTAATGGATAATCCATACGGCCGACTTCCATACCCAATGCATTGGAGGATATAACATAATCACCCATCATGGTATTCACGGCACCACCCGTTATATGGTTTATCACGTAACCTTCCGTCAAATGTCCAAGTACCATTATAAAATCATAACACATAAAACAATTATAAAGGAAAGAAAAAATTCCCACATTTCAAGCACAATATATCACTTAAATATATTGACATAAAAAATCAATTATCAAAACCATTTTCAATACCAAAAAAAGTGTTTATGGTATTTATTTAGTTTTAAAAATATAACGGCTTGTTGAGGAAGCCAACGTTCAAATAATACTCATGGCGGTGGAAAGGTCATTGTCACCGCGTACGTTAAAAAGAAACATAATTTAGTTCGTTTAGTAAAATGAATCGTATAGAAAAGATTCCTTTCATATAAAAGTATAATTCAAAGAGGTTTATACAACGTATAAAATAAAGCCTTGTATTAGAACAAAAATATGCCTTAATGAAAGGAGATCGAGACAAAGTCCCTTACAAAGACGGTATTTTTTGATTAAGGATAAATGAATTACATAATTATGTGGGACAAACGAATACACCAAATATATGTGGATATTAATTGTAAAAAAATCAGTGGTAATTCACACATATTCATAGAACTACATATTCATGGAGTATAAGGTTATCCCAAAGAATCAAAATTGGGTTAAGTTGTTCCCTTGCAATAATTTGACAGCCTAACGGCATCACTTCAAAATTCCGAAAATGAATTGATGAGAGATAAAAATGGGTATCTCATCACTTGGAAATAAAATTTATAGCAATAATGATACATAAGAACATATCCCATCATAATAATATTAAAATACATAAAAAAGAAGTCTTTTAAAATGAGGAGGGTGAAAGGTTCCCTTAACGAATTGGGTAACTTCTGAAACGTACACCCCATGAAAGAAGGACAATAAAACATTGATGTAAATACCCATAAACAAAATTATATTACACCAATAGTATAATAATGGGCATTAAATACACCACACAAATGAAAATGGTGGAAAATGTAGCATAAATCTCACATGAATAAAAGTGAGATGAAAAATCTCTTACGAAAACTCGGCAGCCTAACGACGCAACTTAAAGATTCCAAAAATGGATTTGTGATATCAAATAGGGTCTCACATAATATGAAAAAAAATTACATTAGGATGAATATAAAATAACATACCCAAACATAAGAATGATTAGCTTATAAGAAATGACATAAAAGAGAGTAATTAAAAAGAACAAAAGAGGTTGGATCCCTTACCTCAAGTCTGACTTGTCTTGTTCGTTAGTTTATATTCATGAATAATAAACTTTTGTCAATTTATAATTGCTTAAGGACCGCTTTTAAAGATTATTATTCAGTTCATATAACATATTATAATTTTATAATAATTTTTAAATAATGTGAGTTCATAATAGACGTTTTTGTCGATGTTTGGTACATGAGTCAAAAATGAACTTGTTTGAAAATGATTGTCCATGTAGTTATAAGTAAATCATCTCCAGAATAGTAATAATGATTTAAATTTCATATATATCCAGTAAATATTCATTTTATACTACTCCATATCATATGGATATAAAAATAAATGAAATGCACCGTTCATGGAGATGGTAGGCTGTACGTACGCATGAATGCTACTATAATTTCTTTGTCATATTAATGGAATTAAAAAAATTTGAGAGAGATATATATTATAATACAGTATAATATATATGTTATATAGGTCAAATATGTTCATTAATTTCATTCATTATACATTCCATGTATTTCATGAACGAGTCAAATCACTTGAGGGGACGGTAGTCCACACTTCCTCGTATGAAATTATTGCATTTGTACCACATGAAAAGCATAAAGGCATGTTTTTAATATAAAATTCAGAAGCATATAGAAAACATAAATACCATATATATCATATATAAAATATAGTGACATCATAAGGGACACCATGAAAGGTGTTAAGAGAAGATTGAACAATCATCGTTTCGTGAGGAAGAACTTTTCCATACACAGAAACATTATGTTCTTTAACCATTAGACAATGGTGTGTGTAAGTGTAGCTCAAATACATCACATAAAAACATCCTAGTATTTTTAAGATACTGATTTTGTTACAAAATAATGTCATAAAAATAGTTTAGAGGTTTGGAGAAGTAAAATAAAACAAAAGAACACAAGGGAAGACATTACCCTTAAATCGGGTAACTCTTTTTTATTTGAGCTCAAAGGCTTCCTTGGAAAGGATTATTCCCACAGGTGAGGCTTAAATGATGAATAAAGGGATTTATAGAGATTAAATGGTCGGGGGTTGGCCAAGAAAAAGGCTTGAGAGGTGTGGGTAAGGTGGTAGAGGTTGGGGCCTTTAATAAGAGAAGAGGAGGGGCACTTTTGGAATGTTACAAAATATTACTTTATTATAAAATGATTTTCGGATTTTAAAGGTCCCAAAAGAATATATTTCATGTCTAAGGTGATAAGGTTTCAAAATCCACCATCCAATAGGTTTTTGACAAGTTTAGGTCTTATATTTTACATTATCTTTTCATTTTATTTAAATCGTTAAATAATGATGTAATCAATGGATCATCATGGTGTCATAAATAATTTAATTTATTTAATGTCTAAAAATTAAAAAAAATCTCATTATGTAGTAAATATTTTTAGATTTCTAATGAATATTTATAGTAAGAAATATAACATTTATAACCCCATGTATAATTTGTATTTATAAAACAACACATGTTTGAGATATTTTAATTTTAACTATAAATAAAAAGTTATTAATGTCATTTTCCAACCAAAGTGGCTCCATGGGGTCCCAATGTTGACCCATGGATTGTCTAGGTCGTCCATGACTCATCCAATAAGGTTAAGACATGTTTCAAGGTCATTTCATATTATTAAAACATTATTTTTACCTTAAATTACACTAATTACCTTTAATCGCGATTAATAAAACTTAAAAGTTACTATTCAACAAACATTATTTTAATCTCATTGAACCAAATTTTACATCCTAATGACAACCATGTATGTCGGATTTTTGAAAATCAAATCACAGAAGTGGTAAAGTTTCATTTAAACAAAAAATTAGCTTCTTTAACTACCACGTAGTGGTTTCACTATTCATAAAAAATTGATGTTTTTCAGAAAAATACCAAAAATTCACCCTAAGCTATATTTGATAATCCGAAATCAAAAATGATGTCTATTTTAAAAAATTCGAAACATATAAGTTGCATTAATTAATTTAATAATTAATTCCCACTGTCAAAATAAATAACGTGTTTTTAAGAAACAATATCTATTATAAGATTAACAATAGTTTAAGTCCAATTTCAATGTTAAATTAAATCCAATGACCCCCATTGGATTAAATGGTAATAATATATTATAAATAAACATTAATCTCAATTAAAAATATAGTCTATCCATATCAATAAATCAGATTAAAAGGAAGTTTTGAATTAAAATGCAACATTTTCACTAAAAATGATCTTTATCAGAAAAATAAAAAAAATTACACAAAGTAAATTTTGATGTCTATATTCTAAAGAAGGATTTTATTTTCTCAAATACAATATATAAAATTTTAAAAAGTATATTTAAAAAGGGTTATCCATCAAAAGGCGGTTAATCGACCTTTTAAAGAATATTAGGATATTTATGCTTAAAATTGGACTCATTTACATTTTACGCCTCTAACATTTATTGGATAAAAATAAAAATATTTGACAAAAATATATAATTATTTTGTAGTTAGTTCCATTATTTCCCGCCATTACAATGGCTAGGCGTTAACTACCATTTAAAATAGTATTATTTTATTATTAGAGTGCACTGTAAGATTTCAAAGGAACCCGTTGTCGCGTATTAGGTACGCCATCGAGCATAGCATTACCATTAAAGTAATATTAATATTTTATTCACATCTATGGATAAATATAAAAATTCTATATTCTTTAATTTCCTGGGCTGTTACAACCTTCCCCCCTTTTGGGAATTGTGTCCTCGAAATTTTAAAATTGGGCTCCGAAACAACATTGAAAGCCCCACATAAGAAAACGAGTAAATTAAACTATCACTTTAAAAGAATGATAGTGAAGTACAAAGGTCACCCGAGTTAACCCATACTAGGATTCCATGTATGAAAACATGGATATGGAAAAAAACAAAGGTTCATGTTCTGAGGGAGTGTGATAGAAAACATGTTTAGGAGAAAGTTAACCACTAGCAAATCACAAACTTGTGATGGTTTAAACGGTATTGGATTCTCCAGTAAGAAAATTTAACGGACAAAATTTTTTTAGTTACTTTTCTTTGACGAATTTATTTTTGAGCTTAACTAAAACATAAGGAAACATACTTACTTGTCAAGTTGACTTTAAAATTTTACTATATTTCATACACGAGCTCATATTTTCTCCAAAACATGAGTATTTAGTTTGACTTGTTTACATTAAGATAGATATAATCTACTTCTAGAGAATCACCTAATCCACAATTGAAAATTGTATACATCCAATGTCTTTAGACCTTAACCAAAACTAAAACAAAAAAGTTTAGTATGAGATTAGATAAAACCAAATAGGATAATCTTTTATAAAAAGAAAATCTATTTTAATCTCCAAAATTAGTCCAACAAGACCCAATGTTCAACGAAGACCAAAAGTAAACCAAACTAATATTGAAACCCAAATATTTGAAGGATTTAATCATAGTCTTCCTAGTTAAATCGTAACATTTATCTCCAAACAACATCAGTTTCTCTTAAAGTCTCGTATTAACCTAATCACAAATCCTCTATGATAGGCTAATCATTTCCATTGATAACCCAAAATATACTTACTCTTAATTCATAAAATCATCTAACTAAAAACAATCATTCAAACTAACCAAGGACTTGTTGTAGTCCAGTGGTAGGTGATAAATTCCAGTTGCACTTTGGTTGTGGGTTCGATTCTCACAGCTTTGTCCGATGCGACGAGTTGTCAAATGGTCTGCGTGTTGTCCTTTTTCCAAAACTATATAATTCTTAAAACATTCCCCATCAACGAGATAAAATCTAAAAATATAGCCATAACATAATTTAACCTCAATTTTATCTCATGCCTTTCACTTTCCATCATAACATATAGTAACCCATAATTACCTCAAAAGTAAGGATCATATAAACCCAAATGGTTCTTTATAACTATGTTTACAAAAGAATAGATAACTATTCCATGAATATAATTTTCATATATCAATCATCAGGGTTACACATACTATAAAAAGTCTTCTAATGTAACCCCATCATCAAAAGATACTTAATACTCTTATGAATTTCACCATAACTCTTGAAGCCCTTATATGTTTACTTCTTACTCATTCGACATTCTTCACGATCCATTAACCATTCCTTTCCAACTTATTCTAAAATACTTATTTCCTACAAAAAAAATCATGAATCATATCCTATGATTCCCAAATAGGAAAACAAATGTTAAGAAATCATCCATACCTTCGATTTGTCATTGGAAGTTTCTTAAACCTTAATCGGAATGGAAATAGGTATTGATAAACTAATATGTGTATGATCATGGTGATCCCATTCCCGAAACTTCTTCATATGACCTGTGTTTGCATAATGAACATGCACACAACATTTAAAACATTCAATTGTTCCCTCAGAAAGAACTTCTTTCCCATTCCTCAAGTCAACTGGATTCTTCCTTTTTCCATGGAAGGTTCTTGCTTTATGAACTTCATTTCCAAATGTATTGCATATTTCTATCCCTTTGAAACATTTTCCTAGGTGTTTCTTTCAACATCTTTGACACATCCTTTTTTGAACACACTGACCTTTATGTTTATTACCTGTAGTTCCGTAGGGATTTGTTTCTCGCATATATGATGCCTTATAGAAATCAACATGGTTTATGTGGTCAATCATGACTCCAGATAGTTGGTTGAGGATAAACACAAGAGTTCTCATTAAAGCTCCCATATCATTCAGTTGCTCGCTCGGAAAACTGTCACAGTTTCCTTCACATTCACTGTTACTTTGTTGCCAGCTAGATCAAGCCATTTACTAAAACCAAAAAGGTCAGTGTGAGTATATCAACAAAACCATCATGTACTAATGAGGATTATAAACACTAAGATATACATACTCATTCACTTTATCTAAAACTAGGACTCTTTCTGAAATCCAAACCATTATGGTAATGTCACTTATGCTTATAGAATACCCTAACCTCTAAATTTATCTAAACCGACCTGTGATTCCAACTATAAGGCCTCGGCCTTAATCATTCCATAATCATGAATTAAATGAATAATTCACATAGAGGATCTTTTAAGGTTTATTGTTTTAGTGAATTAGGTCATAACTATTACAACTCAAAAGATTACGTAGTAGACACTTCTACTTAGTTTCCATAAAATAAAAAAAACACTTAAAAAGAAACATGTCTAGTTCCACATTTTAGATAGAATGTCATTCCTTGATCCCTTAATTGATCCTACTCATCATTAAGTCATGTGGATAGAATTTCAAAAACTTGGGATGAGCATAAAAATACCATTAAAGGACACACAAACAAGGAAAACTGATGGTTTTTCAAAACAACAAGTAAACCATGAGTACTTTACCAAAATAATACTTTTCAGCTTTATGAAGTAGTCAAAAACTATTCATTGAATAAAAGACCATTACATACCCTTTTGTAACCAAAAAATTACCATAAAACCTATATAAAGAACACATTACATATAAAGGTAACTTTGGACATAAACATACTTAAATGGACTAACCATACGATCGACTTCCACACATACTTAATGGAATAGCCATATGGCCGACTTCCACACATACTTAATGGAATATCCATATGGCCGACTTCCATACCCAACGAATTGGAGGATATAACGTAAGCACCCATCCTAGTATTCACGACACCACCCGTCATATGGTTTATCACGTAACCACACTTCAAATGTCCAAGTACCATTATAAAATCAAAACACATAAAAAAATTATAAAGGAAAGAAAACTTTTCCACATTTCAAGCACAATATATCACTTAAATATATTGATAGAACAAATCCATTATCAAAACCATTTTGAATACCAACAAAAAAGTATATGGTATTTATTTACTTTTAAAAATATTACGGCTTTTTGAGGAAGCCAAAGTTCAAATAATACTCACGGCGACGGAAAGGTCATCGTCACCGCGTTCGTTAAAAAGAAACATACTTTTTGTCGTTTAATAAAACACTTCATATTGAAAAGATTCCTTTCGAATAAAAGTATAATTCAAAGGTGTTTATACACCATATAAAAGAAAGCCTTGTATTTGAACAAACATATGCCTTAATGAATGGAGATCGAGACAAAGTCCCTTACAAAGATGGTATTCTTGGATTAAGGATAAATCAATTACATAATTATGTGTGACAAATGAATACACCAAATATAAGTGGATATTAAGTGTAAAAAATCATAGGTTATTCACACATATTCATAGAATGACATATTCATGGATTACAAGTTTATCCCAAAGAATAAAAATTGGGTTATTAAGTTCCCTTGAAAAAATTTGACAACCTAACGGCGTCACCTCAAAATTCCAAAAATGAGTTGATGTGAGATAAAAAGTGGTATCTCATCACTTGGACATAAAATTTATAACAATAAGGATATATAATAATATATCCCATCATAATAAGAATAAAATACCTAAAAAATAAGTATTTTAAAAAGAGGAGGGTGATAGGTTCCCTTACCGAATTGGGTAACTTCCGAAACGTACACCCCCTGAAAGAAAGACTATACAACATTAATGTAAATAACAATAAACGAAATTATATTACACCAAGATTAGAATAATGGGTAGTACATACACCACTCAAATGAAAATGGTAGAAAATGTAGCATAAATATCACATGAATAAAAGTGAGATGAAAAATCCCTTACGAAAACTTTGCAGCCTAACGACGCCACTTAAAACATCTAAAAATGGATTTATGAGATCAAATAGGGTCTCTCATAATATGAAAAAAAATTACAGTATGATGAATATAAAATAACATCCCCAAACATATGAATGATGTGCTTATAAGAAATGACATAAAAGTGAGTACTTAAAAAGAACGAGAGAGGTTGGATCCCTTACCTCAAGTCTGACTTGTCTTGTTCGTTTCTTTATATTCCTAAATAATAAACTTTGGTCAATTTATAATTGCTTAAGGACAACTTTTAAAGATAATTATTCATTTCATATCACATATTATAATGTTATAATAATTTTTTAATAATGTGAGTTCATATCAGACGTTTCTGTCGATGTTTGGTACATGAGTCAAAAATGAACTTGTTTGAAAATAATTGACCATGTAGTTATATGTAAATCATCTCCAGAATAGTATTAATGATTTAAATGTCATTTATATCCAGTAAATATTCATTTTATACTACTCCATAACATTTGGAGATAAAAATAAATGAAATTCACCGTTCATGGAGATGGTAGGCCGTACATACGCATGAACGCTACAAAGAATGATTGTATACAATAATTGTTAAATATATGAATTGTTTATAGAATTTTTAAAATAAAATAATTTTCATAATGGATATTTTATTAATGTTTAAAATTTATTTAAAAAAACTATTATCACAAAAAACAATATTACATATCAAGTAATAATACTGATTAAAAAATCTATGTCTAGAGCATGGATATAAAAACCATATAATAGAAATAAAGAATTTGTATACTATATAGGATATATCTTTGATTCTATAATCAATCCTACCAAAAAACCATTAAAATAAAATAAAATGGTTGTAATATTATTGAAAATATCAATGAAATTTAAAAAATTTATAAATGAAGTATTAATTTTTATATTTTTTATAAATAAGATGTAATAAAAAATATATTCATGTAACAATAATATTACATGGTTATTTTGAATTGTGTTCATTGTTAATGTAACTATAATAATGTGGCCATTAAAATTAGATTATGTCATGGTTAATGGATAGAGTGGATTAAATTGAAATGAATGAAATGATATACTCAAAAAGTTGGTTTATACATTTTGATTATCTTTTATAAGAAAATGGGAGGGTTTTAGTGCCTCTAGGGTTCACCCATAACTAATTTCATGTGGGGATTAATCATGTAAGGTATGAGAAGAATTCACTAGAGGATAAGTTTAAATTATAGGAGATCTCTAGTAAGAAACATCTATCTGAGACACCAGCTAAAACTACTATCACCATCTAACATACACATGCATCATATTCTAGAATAAAAAGGATTTAATTATCTAGACAATATTATATTTAAATTATATAAATATTTGAATATATGAAATTGAAATTTATTTAAATTCATTTTTATAATTAATTTTTTTATAAATTTCACATGAATATAAAATGAATTTGGTAAAAATATTTTAGAATACAAATATAAGATAATGGTATTTTAAAAAAAATAAACACTTTTCTAACATATATTTTATAAATTAAATTATTTTTATTATATTTTATTTTAAATGAAATTTTACTAATATACAAAAGATAATATAATTTTTTATCTTACTAATATACTTTTATAACTGTCAGAAAGATGACTATGTAGTTAAAAATATTTTTAATATAAATATAATTTTATATATTTAAATGTATAAATTATCATTTTTATGTATTTATATTCATACCAGTCACCTAATATTTGAAATTATCATGTTGAATATGGGTTCAGGTGACAATTTTAGAAATTTATAAAGTAAATTATTTCCTGATTATTGTAAATATTATTTTCTGACTCCTGTATGTTTTTTGACATAATATATATATTAAATAAGGATATATGAATTAATTAAATATAATCCACATCAAAAAATAAATACAATTATAACTCGATGAATATTAATGTATTTTAATAAATTTCCAAACCTAAAAATAGAATTTCATATTCTAAAATGTAAATTAATATTTTAAGGAAAGTTATTTAATGAAAAAAAATCCATAGAAAATGTAATAATAAAATAATGGATCAAGATTATAAATCATTAAATTACTGCAAAAACACATCAAAAATTTAATTTAATGGTTATTAATTTTCCAAAAACTATTCTTCCTAGACATATATATATAAATTATTAAATAATTTCATTACTACAAATACGAACTTATCCCCCCATTCCTCCCCACTCCAAATCCAATCACAATTATGTTTTTTTTAATTTCATATATCTAACAGCCCCGATATTTATATCGAAGGTCATATTGAGTTCATAAGCTAGCATTAAGAAGTTACTTCCCAAATGTAAGGGAACAATCCTCTTATTCTATTCATTTCATGTACCATGATTGATATACATCTTCTAATTACTTGATTACATTTTTAAATAAAATTTTTATTATTCCATTACTTCAAAAATATTGTTTTAGCATATTGTGATGTTCATTTAATCCCATTAATCCCTTTACATAGTCCACATTTTATATACATTGTGCTTCCAAAAAAAATCATGATTTTATCTCCTTTATAATAAATTTTCTAATGTTTTGAAAACTATACACCATTACTTATTCAGGGTTATTTAGTGAGATTTTACAATTTTTTTATCGGGGAATTATAAATATGAATCCCAAATTCAATTTTCAATGTTTAAATACTATGTAATTATCATGTATCTAAGAATTATCAAATATAATTTCAATTAATGAAAACCCATTCAGTATTTCCCACAAATTGTTTAAGTTATGTTATTCATATTTTCTATGTGCCACACATGAATTCAGATAGATGAATGGTATACGGAAATGTCACTCCAATAAATTTGGAAATTTAAAAACATATATTGATGTAATATTTAGGATACCTTGGTGAATAAACATATAAATTCTGTTTTATGAGTCAATAATTATAAATATTAATGATATGCTTATGGATGTATCATTTAAATATTAGTTCTACATAACCATGATATAATTCATGATCATTATATTATGATATACCTCATATTATTATGATCATTACCTTCATTATGCCACAATATCACATGGTTAATATTTTATTTGTTATCCCCCTACTAGGCTTCATTCATTCCATTTTCTATTAATGAATCTCCCCATGAAATCACATGCAGTGAATTAAAAATTGATGGAATACTAATATGGTAATTCATGTTTATTATATATATTATTATTTATGATTTAATTCTTTAATTCCTTTTTTATGTTTCTAAAACAAGAATAATCTTTATATGTTATAAGTGTAATAATTTTACAAGGAATTATATTAAAAATAAGTTATTTATAAGGTTAGATGTCATATATTGGTTATATACCTAGTGTAAGAGTGAAATTTTCTATAAGATTCCATAATGTAACTAATCCATGGGCCTCCTAGTAAGATTAGTTCACTAATTAAATAATATCCTCAATTAGTGGAATAATTCTTCAATTAAATATATTTTATAATGTTATTGAATTAAACATTACACTGTACGTTTGGTTGACATAGAAAATTATTGTCATGGACCTCATCCATTCTTGAATTTCTTGTTGATTAACCTAATTTTTAACATAAATTTTAAATAAATATATTCTTATAATCATATCATGATAAATGGATTAGTAATTACACGTAAAATGATTTATATGGAAATAATATAAAATAGTTGATAAAAAAAGAGTGAATATAATTAGCTCTTATTTATTTACATACATTACATAAAATATTTCATAATACTAAACACCATGTAATTATATTTTATAAATTCAGGCATATAATGTTCATTTATGAAATAGTGTACATAAAAACAATATACATTTTTGAACTAAGATGCTCAAAAAATTGTATGAATCCATTGTAAATAAAGAATTATTCCCATTAAAAACTCAAAGGAATCACATAAAGTTAAATTAAAATTAAATTTATTTAGGTAGAAAAAATCCTGGGCTACAATGGGTTCATTGAATTATAGAATCAATATAATTAGGAAGAAGGATCCCAATAAAGTGCAGGGGAGAGACTGATATAATGATTTATTAATGAAAACAAGAATAATAAAAAAAATCTATCCCATGAGGTGGGGAGGAGGATGTCTCAAGAATGAGGAAGAGGGAACCACAAAATGGGGAGAAAATAAGAGGTCATAAAAGATGAATCTAATGAGGTTAATTTTTTCTCAATTTTATAATTATATATAGAAACCATTATATATCATATACGTTGTCTTTTTGTCCACGATTTTTCTCCCCAAATTGAAAAAAGACTAATTCCACATCACAATGTGACTCTAGTTTCATTAAATAATGGTCATCCCCTAAAATGGATGTTTAATTTCCCAGGTAACATTGTGGAATGACCACAATATTTTTTCATTAATGGTTGGTATCCAAAACATTAGACACGTGAGATTCCAGAGTTATAGTGTGTCCATAACTAGGCATAGTTTTGTAGTTGTATCATTTAGAACTAAATGTCATATTCACTACAAAACATCCCATTAAATGCATAAATTCTGAAAACTTAAGATAATAAATTAAATATAAAACTATAAAAACGTATTAGTGACTTGGTGGGTCTGATAGAGGATAATATTCCCATTAAAAGTAAGCAGAATAAGAAAATAAGTAATTTTTAATACCAAGAATATGAGAGATTATGTGAAATCTGAATTGATAGAACATAATTTTAATTTGAGGCTTCTGTTGAAATGTTGGAAGGGGGATACATGAGTTTTTATCACATTTTGTTTATATACTTCATTAGTGGATAAAATTATGGAATAATTGATTCAATAATCAGGTGTAAACATTCAATTTATTTACTAATATGATGGTAATAATAATCAATGATAGAGTGAGTTGTTCATGTCCATTATAGAAGTGAGTTATTTATTTATTTGTTTGGTGTTTTACTAGTGGTTTAGTGAGGCCTCTCTAAATATTAATTGAAAAGTAATTTTCATATTCCATCAGGTCTAAAACTCACCATCATTTCATGAATATTAGGTTATCCTAGTTTCTATTAACCAATTATAATATTCTTTCCTTCCTATTTTAATAATTTATCAATAAATATTAGTTTTTAGGGGTCGATATACTCCTGATACTGATCAAACAAGATCATCGTAATGGTGTCATTCTCATAAATATAATTAAACCCAGAATAACTACCCACTCATGGTTTTTATATTTCCTATAACTATGATAATTGTTTTTCACTACTTATTCTAATAAATTAAAATAAACCAAAGTATCATTTATTTAGACGGTGTCACCCACTTTATGTGAGGGAGAAAAGGAAATAAGTTAATATATATGTGATCTAGTAATTCTTGAATTTTAATGTCTAATCTATATAATATTTCCTTTCATGGCCTCCTATTATTCACCAAAGATGAATCACTCTAGTACATGCTTAACCACCCATGAAACTGGACCAAATATTCTTCCTAATGAAATTTCTCTTAGTATGTTATGTTTTTTTTATACTAAATGTACATTATGTTTTCCTACACACAACACTATTGTTCCTATGTCAGACACCAAATCCCACCAATATATAGTTCCCCTTGTTCTCAATGGTTCAAATTATTATTTATATAAATTGGACACATCAAGATATTTACAAGGACTTTATTAAGCAAAAGTGGTTCTTCATGATCTACTTTTCCTAGTCTCCAACATCTCTATAGGAATCTCTATTATAGCACCAAAATAGTGGGATCCAAAAAATGAGGGATAAAGTTATAATGTTGGGTTTTAAAATGATATGAAATTTTAAAATATCTATATTAAAAATACAATATGGTGAAACATCGGGCTATTAAAAAACACTATGGATCTTTATACAATATTCTTTCATATGAATTTATTAAATTTAATAATTTTCTTTGGAAACCTTGTGTTCCCTCACTTAGGTGAATAACATCCAATTTTTCATTGACTAGGGTGAACATTCTACCTAGAATTACATTTAGAGAGTCTATTTTCTTTATCCACCAATTTATGGTTAAAATTTTTCCTAGACTACCATTTTGGGTGATTATTCATACCAGCATCTAATTATTGTGTTCTAATGCTCCCATTCATAATATCTTCATCCACATATTAATTAGGGAGGCCATTCCCCCTAGCCTTGCATTTTATTAGATAACTCACCGTAGACATTATTCACCTGGGTGAAACCACTTACAATCACAAGTATAACATGTTTGAAAACCTGTAAAAATCATAGTATTATTCGAATATAACCTTATTCAATAACTTTTTATATAAATCAATCTTCCCCACTCACATAAAAAGTAATTTTAATCCTATGGTTTATCTCGTAAATAATTCATCTTCACATGTCTCCTACCAAGTCCTTCATCTATTAAGGGATCCTCAAAGGATACATGATGCTCATTATTGGTGAATGTGAACTTGTATGCACCTCTTAAATAATTGGATACCTAGATATATATAGGATTTAAAAAATGATCTCAAATAGTAATAACACTTTGTATGTTCATAATCTATAATTACATTGATAATTAGGGTCACTATTAGGAGGATTTTTGGGCATTATCTCACAGATTAGTGATGGAATAATTCTCTCATAAAAGGCTCAGATTTCATAGAACACCTCCCCCTTATATAGGGCACTAGTATTTATTTCTAAATGATTCTCTTTGGTATCTATGAACAAAACCTACCTATTATTATTATAGATGATGATATGGTGATATTACCCTTTTGATAGAGGACCCATGATAGTTTTCATTAGACCCATGATGGTTCCCATTGGATATACCATCTGTTCCATTTGGCAATTCAATTATCATATCATTGATACATATGATGGTGTGCCTCAATTTATATGATCATTCAAATTTAATTATCAACTATAATATAATATACTCAATACTAGGTTATCACTTGTTTCTTTGATTAAGCATGATTCATGTCGTCTTAGAGATTTGAGCTGATCATTCCATTATTATAGTTAAAATGCCTCATGATTCATCCTATTTAGTTGTAATCAACTACTCTATATGATTTTATTCTCACCCCGTCAAGGGTAATTCATTCTAGGGTTGATTCATATACATAAACCCCACTAAATAATAATTTGTATCACCATTCATAATGTATACATCTATTCCCCATAACATTAAATTACATGGTGCAATCCCTTCATATAAAAATAAATTGTGAACATGAACTAGTTGGTATTAGATTTAATTTTCAATGGGTTCTGTATGGATCCAATTCAAGGATCAAACCTGAAATCCATAATAATTAATTAAAAATATCACTATAATATATTCCTTATGATTTCATATATTTTCTTCCCTCTCTTTACTGTATTCCAATAAACCTGGACATCGCTTTCCCTTATTCCATATTCTAAAAAAATTCCCCTTACTAACTATATCACTAACATATGAATGTCAGACCTAATAGAATACATTCCCCCCATGTACCATCATATTTCCTTTTTGGGATATCTACCATCAATGGTTATCTTAAATGGGAATTTTATGTGTATGTCACATACAAATCATTGTTGGGAATCATTCACCAAATCTACATTACTACAAGAAGATATAAAATATAGATTAATCCTTATAACACGAAATTAATATATGAAACTTTTAATATGTTTGTATTTATTACTATTATCACAAGACACATATGAATATCATTTTGGTTAAATCCAAATTATATAACATATTACATCATCCTGGAAGGGGAATAACTCAAAAGAACCTAGTTATATGGTTTTAAAAATCAGACAATAAAAATGAACATCACATTGTAAATAAAAAGTATGGAGAACCCATGAAATATATAAATTTTCATATCGATGCATGATCATGATACTTAATTATCTCTAGTGTAACCTATAAAATATTATTAATTACAAATGGATTTTCGAATATATCTTAAATTTATTAGATAGTCAGAGAGTAGGAAATAATTCCCCCAATAGGGCATGGTGATCTAATTTTACATGTCTAATGAACAATGAATATTCCAAATATTAACTTATATAAACCATGGTAACTACCTACCTTTGTAAAATATTACATTTGTGAAATCTATTGTCATAGACACATGAGCCATGGGATATTTTTTGTTCCTAGAACAACTTTTGTTAAAATAAAAGAAACAAATTGTTAAGCCTTACACGAATTCTTTATTACCCAATAGAGTTGAGTTTTTAACCTCATGTGGAAATGAAAATTTAAATAATAACTTCTTTGTGATGATCCACTAATCAGTATTAATTTTATTTAGTGAACCCATGTCAAATTACGCTGCCATGATCACCATTCATGATAATGTTATAACATCATCATTTATCAGATGCTCGAATAAATGAACCACAATAATGGATTCAACCTCCATGAATTAATGGAATAATTCTCACATATAGATCTTCTGAAACCATGTTATGGAGTTTATGGGTAGGTATTAAAAATAGAATGGTACTATTCCTTCATGTGATATTTCTGGTAAAAGTATCCAATAACAAAAATCATGGGATTCTGTCCCAATAGAAGAAATATTCATTAAATCATGTGGCACATGATTCAAACAGAAATAACATGTGGGGTCTATAATCAGAGTAAAATATAAAATAACTACATTATCATTGGTATGAGGAAATTATAGTCCAATAAAACTTCACCTCATATTGAGGGTTTCACTAGAGGGAACCAAAAAATTCACATCATAACCAAATTTATGTGACATCTATCCCTCAAAAACCTAATGATGATTCCACCAAGCATATTTTTACCTCATTTACATATAACTTGTTCTTTTGTAAAGGTCACCATGTTCATTGAGTTACTATAAAGATGATGTGGGCTCATATGACTACTTTAGATAATAAATTATAAAAGTGCAGTACTAAAACATCCATCTAGCAGGTCCATATAAATGTTCATGCCCAGAAAGTCTGTCCTAATATATTGGAAACACTCAAGAAATCATCTTGAAACATATCATCAAAAAACCAAGTGGAATGAACTTATCACATCCCCTATAAATAAATATCATATACATATCATGATTAAAATTTAAGGACACCAGTGGGAACATATTCATACTCCCATGGAAGAATTAAAACACATTATTATACCCATAATATATCACCATTTACATTTCAGGTGATAGTTGAATGGATATTACTATATCCCTACCGATTTATGACATACCTATAATAAAACCATGTATGTACTAATAGTATTTAATAATATCAATACTATAGAGATCAAAAATCTTAAGTCCCATATTTCTCCTCTCAATTATATTGTGGATCTATATTATATCATAATTTCAAGGATCATATAAATATATCATGGATATATATTAGAATTTGGTACACATATATACACCACTTTATCTTGAAGAAGTTAAATTCCCTGGAATGGTTAGTACATAATTATCTAATGAAATACCTACCAATAGTAAAGGGAAATGTAAATATGTTTCAATTAAAAATATGGAAAATTTAATTATTTTTTTATAATTCAAATGTTATCATTGACCAGATCCATCAATGGAAATAAAATGATCCTTGAAGGCCCCCCAGTTAAAAGTGATCACCAATCTAATTTGAGAAGGTAATCTGAAATAAGGTGCTTTAAAAACAAATAATTAACACAATACCAGAACAATATTCTTACATTGATGAGTGATGATATATTTGATAACATAAAATCCTATTTCTGGTTTCCAATGACGATGTTGACTCATCAATAGGAAATTATTGTAGCTTTAGACACAAATTTTATTCCCTATTTATTCTGATTAGTAGTTCTAGAGGTACTCCCTAGAGAATGTGCTCGAAATAACATCCTTGTGTCATCACATAGATTGAAAATGATACATATTCATGTAATTTTAGTTTTTATACTACTCCATACACTAAGGATATCAATGTACAAATTATTCATCCAATTAATGACACATCCACGTGTTTCTATGATGCTCCTCCAAACATGAATAATTTATGAATATATAAAGGGCACACACCAAATGATTCTTCATTGAGAAACCCTCATTTCAAGTAGAACTCAATGGATCGAGTTTTTTGTTTTCAATGACCCTGAATATACAATATTATAAACCATCTCAATGAAAATAATAGAACACTCCCATATATGATAGTGGATAAGGATAAAACCATAGTGGTTAGACAATGAAGAGGAAAAATCCCCATTAGATGATGATGAGGACATGTACGTTTTGAATGAACTAGTCGTGGTTAACCCATAACCTATATTTTTAACACCACTCCACTATATGACACTCTAAACATTATAATGGATAAATTCTTATTTTAATTTGAATATAACATGTCACCCACACATAATAAGGTAATGGTATCGAGATAGGGATGACCATCTCCATGAAGTAAAAAATCTATTATATAATCTATTTTTTTATATTCTACATAAATTTAAGTCTTAGGTAATATTAATATTTCCAAAACATGAGATATTCTTATCTCTTGAATTTATGTGATCTCTAATATGTAATTCATGATGCTCTTACTAACATGAATATTTACATATAGTCTTAGTATAGGACATGGTACTTGACTTGGTACATGAGATACTAGACTCCCCCAGAGTAGGTTTCCAATAATTTAATTTTTTAGGAGATTTCACATACATAAATAGTGTGTAGTCTATTTGGATGATCCATTGAGTCCATCCTTCCTTTATGACATGGAATTCTCACAACCAAAGAGAATAAATAATTAATATACACCCAATCCTCTAATAATTATTGACAAGCATATAAAATGAAAATATATTAGGCAAATACTTTATAAAATCCTATAGTGAAAATCATATCTCAATTTGAGTAGGTTTTTCACCTAGCGCATACTCACGTTATGTCATACCTAGTAAAAAAATCAACATTGGAATATGATAATGTAGATATTTGGGAGTAACTATATCAATTAACATTGGGATCATATTTACAACTTCTTTCACCATTGGGATCATGAAAACCTAAATGGGTTTATTATATTCTACTGGCTAAACTAATATAGCCATACACCATAGTTGTGGGGGAGTTTTAACCTTCTCTTTCTCAAAACAACTATTTATGAAAAAAATTTATAAAACCACTATAAAATTTTTATTTTATTAATTATGATTTCTTATTTCATTAATTCTATTATATATTTGGGTAATTAATATTTTATAATTGATTTTGTAAAAAGAAAACAAATAGAAGTAATATTTTATGACTTTTTAATTGACTTTTTATTAAGGAAATGTTTGTATATATTGAGAAATAAAATAGAACATAAAATAATGGGGAATTTGAAAAAAAAATTATGTGACCATCGAAATCTCACCCAGATCAATCCTTTTAGTCACCCAATGGGATAAATAACTATGTATTGAAATACAAAACCGTAAATGTGATAAATAAAATTTGGTTCACTAGAATGTACTTTTGAATTCTTCAGTTTAGAGAGTATAGTGGGGGCCAAATTTAGGTGTTTGTAGGAACTGCGTGTATGATGAATGGATCACAATTATGGGATAACTATAATATGAGTTCAAGGTTTATAATATGAGATATGATCAGTAAAATTTCTATTATAAAGTGATCATGACCCAATGAAACATTACTATGGGACGAGGAAGGATTCACATGTTATAGTGCACTAATAAAAAAGCCTTCATTCTAGGCCACCTTCAATATCATATATAATAGACGTTGTCTTTATATTTTCTATGTCATAGGTGATACCACTGAGTTTTATATCTTCGATTATTGAAATAAATGATATCATATTAAGCTCCTAAATCAAGAGAGTGGATCCTATAAGCTATAATTTATGTCTTAAGAACAAAAATATGATGGAATAGTTGTATTTTTTACAATGTGGTGTTTTATCTATACCTTTGGTCTCTAAATATGAAGGTCAATAATGTTATAGTTGATTAATTTTATAGAATTTCTTATTTCTACACCATAGAGGAGCATATTTTTCTAGGGGCTCAAGTGTCTGGATGATCAGAACTTCAACAGTATATAATACTTATTACCCGAACATTAAAAATTGTTATAAATTATATATATATATATATATATTATGTAATGTTCATAATGTTTGTATATATTAAGATATAAGGATCCTTATTTTTCTTGGGCTTCATGATTTATTGGAGTAAATACTTGCACCATAATATGTCAAATGTAGTGCATTGCGATTTTGGTAAAGATGACGCTACACTAAAATATTTGGACAATGTCGTTGTAGTTGGATCTATAGATATATTTCAAAATGATTAAATTAACTCATGCATGATAATCAATTATTTTATGGGTGTTTTAAGAAAATAAATGTTCATATGTTTATTTTGAATTAACTAATGGATAACTTTATTCAAATGAGCTAAATGTATGGAATTATTTTATGATATTATAGATGATGTTCATAGCTAAAATCATATTTTATTCTGAATTGTAAGGAGGGTTTAACAAAAACCTTCTATTTGATACCATATTTTTATAAAATTTAATTGGGTTATGTTTAGGGGATCATAAATATTGATTTGATTCCATCATTGAGTTACTATGAAATGGATTGATGATAGAAGGGAAGATAAATATAATTTTAATTATAGATAAAATTTTATATCTTAAAGAAAGTAACCTAAATTTTGAGGAGGATGGATACTTTGTAAATTAAATTTAGACAAACATCTAGTGGTGAGGATTACTATAGTGTTATTTTTTCATGGAGTTTCGCTACTCCCAAGATTCTTATATTATTATCACACTCCCTCATGGATAAAAATAATGGTTTTCTTTTCTACTTCCATGAATGTAGTGAACGGGTAATATAGTTTATGAAGAGAGTATTATTTTTGTTAAAATTATTTTTTTACCTTTTATTCAATTATTCTTAATATATCCCTTCTCTATTTTATTTAACTGTAGTGGGTAATATCAATATACTTCCCAATAAATTAACTTTCTATTTATTTTCAAGAAAATACCACTACATGGGTCTCTATTTTCATGTTTAAAGAGGGTTCTGGGATACCTATATAATGATTAAGAAATGTATATGAGATGTGAAATAGGATTTTGTGAAATTAGTATGTCTTTTATGACAATTTAATGCAGTTAAACATAATTATTAAAATGTCTTTTTAATTCACAGTATAAAAATATTACTTCACAAAGTCCATAAAACTGGATTTATAATGGTTATGACATCATTTTTTCTCTATTATTCCAAATACAATTCTTTTATTATTGTTCTCATTAATTCTTAATTGTTATAAGTGTTATAAATCTATTTTATATGGGATCAAACATAAATTTAATTACTATTCATTTTCAAAGTAATTAGTTGATTGATAATGATAATTATCTAAACAAATTTATTAGTGGAATTAAATTTCTCATAAGGATTACGATTGTTTTGGAGGCATTTTATTGAATAGTTTCTTATTATTATTTATATTTCTACTAATTTTTCTTAATATTTGTTTCTTAATTTAAAGATTTTCATTGTTACGATGTGTTTTTCAGTCCATCGTTGGTGGATAACTACTCAACCAGTGAAAAATGGAAATTAATATTCGATTATGAAACAAAAATTAAAATTTTCTTGAGAATTTAATATAATGAAAAACGTGAATCGTAATTTATGGTTGGGTTGAAACAACACCATGGATCTGACTAAGAGATTATTTGGAGATCCCATGAGAGAAAATTATAATGGAGTACAATTTACAATCTCGTTTGGGGGTCTAAACAAGAATAATCTACCACATTTTTCATCAAACCACATTGATATACAATAATTAGTAATTCAGATGATATTTTATTAAATATAATTTTAAAATTTACAACACATAGTTCAGAAATAAAATCATGGAAATTTTAATGGGTTTTGTGACCTATTCACATTCAATAATATGACATGTGATATTGTAAGACTCCAACTATTTCATTTCTCATTAAATGAAAAAAAATTAGAGATCATCAAAACTCTAACCTTAACCCACAATACCACATGAGTGGATTTGGTATGAATTTTCATAACAATATTCTTCCCACCGTCTACATTTATGTATATATTTGTGTATATATTTATGAAAATTATAAATTAAATTAAAATTAATTACAAACAATTCTATATTTAAAAGGATTTATTCAATTATTTATAAGCATTTACCACAGTAATGATATAGAAATGTGGGTGTTTATTCAAAAGTTTTATAAATTTTTATCCTCTAGAAATAAGTTTATCAATGATTACTCTACTATAGGGTCACTAATAATAAAATAATGGAGAGGGATTTATGGTATTCTAGATGAGATTAAAAGTAACAACACTCAATATAAAATTATGGAATTAAATAAAAATTTTATTGACATGATATAAAAACAAATAGATGATCTCACAAATTTAATTGTTGAATAATAATATATATTCCATTATAGACATCCTCTATCACAATGATATTTACATTGAATATTAAAATAGTGGTGACTACAAATTCCCAAAAAAATCATGGTTGGAAACCAAAAAAATATATTCATTGTAAATGAAATGGTCATTGAGGTATCTAAAACATGTTAATTCTCTTCAATGAAAAATATCATCATCAAATGAGACCATATCTATATCCCAAAATAGTATTAAGGATTATATAAAATATTTAAATATAGATCAAGGTTATCACCAAAATAATCTGGATATTCATTTGTTCAAAACCATAAATAAACTCCAGGATGAACTAATTGGTGTACTATCGAAAGACATGAAAATAAAAACACATGGGAAAGTAAAATCCATTTCCCTAAGAAGTGTTAAAAAAATATAGAGTGATGAAACATTGAAATTTTTGAAGTAGGAATATTTAGAAAATAATATGAATGTGGACGATAAATGGAAGCATAAATATTAACATGTAATGAATGAATTTAGAAAGAAATAACTTCCCCTTACTAAAAATCATTACTATTTTTAGGATGAATGATTAAATGGAAGGTGGATTAAGAGAGATGTATTTTAAAAAAAAAATTTATAAATATTAATATTGATATACTATTTGTTGAAGTTATTGAAAACCTTACCACATATATGGTGTTAATGAAAAAACTTATCTGAAACAAGATAAAGCTTGTCGAATTGAGAATAATAAAACTCATGGGGGGAATACTAAAATATATGGTTAGGGAGTACACCATATATATAACAATAAACATATAGATTTTATATTCCTATTGAAATTGGTTATAATGATTATGATAATGAGTTTTTATCTAGGAGAGATTCTGAATTTCTTACCATACTCTACATTCTTGATCATTAGATTAGTGGAGATGATTCTAGGGATATTTTTTACAAATAGGAGAAAAAAATAAAAATTCATTGATGAAGATATATTTAATATTTCATAGTCCACATTGCTTAAATTTTCATCCCAATGGGAATTATTATTTGGGACATGGATGTGAATAATTCCTTGATTATGGAATGATGACCTCTCTTGGTTACTAGAAGGGCCTGTATTAATATTTAATGAGGAGATCTTATCTAAGGAGTGGATGTACTGGAACTAATGTTTAATATACATCGGGATATGAAAATATAGTTGAATTAGATGATAATATAAGTGATGATTACTAGTTATATAATCAATATGATATTTCACTAGATGAATATAAATATTTAACTTTTATAAAATAGAATTCAAATAGTGAAAAGTGGAATGGATTAAGGAAATGTCAAATGATAATATTGAGGATTATAAATGCACTATTTAAGAAAAATATTTTGAAGAAGGTTGTTTTTTGCGGTAGTCAATGAAATATACTTTTATTTATCAAAACAAGAAAATTCACAATGGATTTGCACCCATTGAGTTAGAGAATTTATAACATAGATGTAGAGTAATGTTAATTTAAGACATGGGAAGGTTACCCTTCTACATGTAGGTATAGTAACTTCACCTATTCTTCGATTTGGATGTGGTAAAATATTTTCTACCCATAATTACTTGACGATAATTTGGTATGGTTGGGTAACATGAAAATAAAAATATCCCTTCAGGGATTAAAATTATGTTTTTTATTTCTATCATTCTAATTAATTCTTAACATTATGGTATTTTATTTATGATTAGGGGAAATAACATATTTTTTTCAAATAATAGAATGGTTCTTGTGGTAATATTATTTTTTCTTTATTAGTAGGTCCAATATTATTGAAGTAATGATTTAAATGGGTAATTATTAATGAAATGGAAGATCTCCAATGTGAAAGGGGGTATGAATTTGATGTTTCAATGTTACTCATATACATTTTACTTTTTAAGTTTCAATTTAAATGTGAATTCCCCATGCATAGTTGTTTTCTTTAATTTTTATCAAGGAGAAAATAATTACTTAGGAAACACATGATTATATTATTTTTGATAAATGTTTAATAAAATTAAAAGTGTAAAATTGTGTATTGAATGATTATAGATAAATATACTATATCTATTTGTATGAATAAATATTTTGTGGGAAATTAACTTCTATTTATGAAATTCCATTACAACTGTCATGAAATGAATGACTAAAATTAATATGTATTATTTTTATATTATTACATATTCTTGGTGTGAATGAATGTTTTTATATCCTTCCATTATAGAGATGATTCTAGTACAATTATTCATCCTTCTTAATCATATACATTATGAGAAACATAGGGTGCACTACCTCCTAAAACAATCATAAGCATCTTATCATGTATTATATTTTAAAATGATTCATTTTGAAATTATGAATGACTTTTTTCCCTTATCATTGAGAAAAAAATTTCATTCCATCCATCCTTTACCCCTAAACATATGTGTTATTTTTTATATTGAAGAAAAAATATCCAAGGTAGTCATATCCTTTCCAAAACTACATTTTATATTTTTCATTTTATTAAATAAATGTACTATTATTTGAAGAACACCTCCACGAAAGGAAATAATTCCATCATTGACTCAGATGGATTTATCCAACACCACCCGAAAGGTGTGAAGACATAAGGACTATTCTAATTTACCTTGCCCCATATTAGAAGGTCTTACAACAATGGAAAATTTCCTCTAGCGGTAGTGGAAAACTACCTCAAGAGCAAGAAAAAATGCCCTGTAAAGATTATGGAGTTAGGGAAACACAAAGAGAAATAACCTCAAGTAGGAGAAGCAACATTTACAAATAAGAGGCATGTAGACAAGGAGATTGATAGGTTCGATGTATCCCTGAGTAGCAATGAACTTTTAGATTGTGATGACTCAGATTTTTTTATAATTTTCAATAAAAAACTAATATGGAAAGAGATAGATTCCAACACATCATAGGAAGATAAGGGAATCTACAAAATGAAGATATATTTGGAGGAGTTTATTCAGTTTTGGGGAAGGTTGATTGATAATATCGAAGAACATCTCCAAGAAAATCTGGATTCAAAGGCCAATGATCTAAAATAGAGTCTATACAATTGTAAGGTTTCTAAAAGGCTTAAAATTCAGTTCAAAGTGTTTTCCATTACTTATGAAGTTGGTTGACTGTATGTTTACTATCCTGGATGGTTTACTACTTTTTTCATTAAGAGTATATTAATAAAATATTATATATTGGTGGTGTGGGAATGGGAAATTCTTTTTTTATGGAAAATATGAGAAGTTGTTTTTTTTGGAATTGCGGAAGGTTCATGATTTATCATTAATAATGTTTCATTGGTTATTCATTTTCAAAAAATATAATATAATTTTGTTCAAAATTTTTGAAAAATGATAAATGTAAAATAAAAATGGTTTTTGTCACTTGAGAGTCAAAAATAATAAATAAATTTCCAATGATCAATATCATTTGGGAATTGGTGGATGATTTTATAATTATATTATGAATAAATATGTAAAAATACTAAAAAAATACATTCCAACTGTTTTTTTGGAATATGTTTTATAAATTTACATGATTATCATCATTTTATTGATTTTAATATTTATGAAAAAATCTGTGTTTGGGGATGTGCGGCAGATTAAATTTTCAATAATTTTTTTTTTATCTGTTACTAATTTTAATGTAAATATATTCAGATATTACCACTATTTAATCACACTTATTATTTTATATCATTACCTTACCACCCGAAAGACTCAGAGTAATATCATAATTAACTAAAGACCTTCTAATTATTTGTCATTTTTTCTCCACAATGTGGATGTTTGATTTCTAATATAAGAATACAGAATGGAGGGTGTATTAATGGTATGAGAAAACATCCATTTAATCTTATCCTAGAGTGATAGAAAAAAATCATGTATGGTAAACCATTAATTTTCATTCTTTATAGTGATGTATAAAGATGATTGTATTGAATTAATGTTAATCCATTAAAATATTTAACATTAGAAATGATAAATATATATTTAATTGGTTTCGTGGAAAATTTAATAATCAAGAAAATATTTTTATATGATGATTCAAAGTTTATTCTCCCGTAGATAATTTTTTATATTTTCATAGAATAAAATTAAATAGTGGGAGATGAGCTTTCATTTTCATTTGACTTGATATCTAATGTTATGAACAAGTAACATCTATGTGTTCGGAACATTGTGACTATTTTTATGTATTCATTTTTTTATATAGACTAATAAAATTAAGATTTATTTAATAACGATTTCAAATATATTAATATTTATTTCAATTTTTACTAAATGATTCATAAAAATGAATCCCTTCTATATATATTTATTGAAAAATGGATTTATTTTTTTCATATGTATTTCTTTTGAGAAAATTACTAAAATTGAAATGTTAATAAATGGGACATTTTCAAAAAAAAGGTTTATGACTAGCCATCCCTTAACCAAGGAAAGATATTATCCACCGTGAGGTGAAGCCGACAAAGATCTTAGAAATTTTGATCATATGTGTGGTAAAGGTAAGAGTATAGATGGGCCCTCATATGGGAAATCCTGAGAAAAAAATATTATAAATGTGTCCAGTTGCCAAAATTTCTATGTGCATGGTGTGTATAGGTCAGAGAACATCAACATGAGACTTATAATGTGTTTGAAACTGTATTTTAATTTGATCAATATTCAATATATAGCTTCATATTAAGAATATATAAATACTTTGAAGCTTCTATTGAAAAAATGTGACATATTGTACTATTCAGTTACCAAAACATTATTGTCTTGGGATGATGTAAATGTCTTCTTCATATAACATTCTATTACAACTATATATGTTTCATATGAAACTATAACGATAGAAATTTTCCAATAACATATGAAATTATCTTATGAGGCATTTTTGGATCGAAATATTCGATTTCCTAGGCCTGAATTTTCTACCTTATTACATGATAAAGACATGACAAATGTTTATTCTATAACATGGTTTTTTATTTTCATCATGTTACTTTGAATATAAAATTCATTCATGATGTAGATCATGAAATGTATGATTTAAAATACAATTATAATGTGGGGGAGCCCATTTCTTCTGGGGATCAATTGTTTGGATGCTCGATAATTCTATGTCATGGTAAACTCATTGAACCATATTACAAAATATAGATAATTTATAAATATATTTATATAGATGTATGGTTTACATGGTAGGAATATTTTTTTTTGAAATTGCAGCACTCATTTCTCTTGGTGTTTGAGTTTTTCATAGTGAAAATATTTAAATTATAATATCTCACATTCAATTACTTCAGAGTTTTTGATGGAAAGTCTACACTATATGGTTTGGAACATGCTTTGGTAGCTTAATATGATGATATATTTTCCAAAAATTAAAATTAAATCCAATATGACAAAATTAATTTTTATTATAGATTTGTAAGGATCGTTGAATATGGTTTTACTACCTATTGAGAGAATGATACAACATATTCATCGAAAATCACAATATTGTATGATAATAGGATATTCAAAGCGAATAACATTGTTTTAAATACAAAATAATTTGATGATGTATACATGGGAAGAGCATATATCAATCATTGATACAATTTGGGATATAATTTATCTATGACTATTTAGGGGAGGGCTAAAATATGTTCTTTTGATGAAAAAAAATAATTCTTACAGAAGTGTAAGAATGATATGAAATTAGATAACGAGATATTAATGTAGATAAAAAATCATATATTGATGATATTTTTATAAATTATGGAGAAATATTTATTTTCATAGGGAATATTGAAAATATTTATATTTCACGTATTTTAAGAGAGATTAAAATAATGGGGAGGTTTTCAGCTACCAAGGTTATTTTTTATTTTTTCACCTCTTATAGGCTACCATAAGCGGGTGTATGTCTATAGTTACATGCATGAACTAATATTAGGTTTTACATAGTTAGAGAATATTTCTTTCCATTAGATTAATATGTGTTATTTTATTGAATATATTTTTCTAAATGTTATAATTCACATATTTATAGGTAAACTGGTGGTTGAGTGTGTTATGATTTAATTAAATTACAATATATTAATTTTCATAGTGTAGAAATTACATAGGATCAGATAGTTATGTTTAAATGGAATTTTGGGATACCAATTTTATGAAAAACTAATTTACTATTGTGGATAAGAGTAAAATCTAAAATCTATATTTTATTCCATGAAAATTATCATCACTTCAACATTTTTCTGGTAAAATCATCATATTGTCTTAAAATCTCATTTTCCTTACTCGGTAGATTATATTGGATTCACTATTCAAAGTATTTCATCATTTTTTAATTCATCCAAACCATTCCGGATCACTTATTCTCATTTATTCATAATTATTTTAAGTTTTATTAACCAATTAACTACGGAATAAATATTTAATTAAACTTATTATTTCATATATTTGTTGATTGTCTATTAATTATAATGTTATAAACTAATTTCATTGAAAATATAATGACACCCATTAGCCCAGTCACCTCAAAAAATGCTCTTAATTTCCTTTATGGGTGATGAACCCTAAAATCTATAACCCCACCATTCCTTTAATTATATGAATAACCAATATCATTGGTGGAATCTCGGTATAGATAGATGGGGACTCCCTAAGAATAACCATCCAAATATCAATCCAATGTTAGAGTCTGTCGAGGGATATAAAAGGGCATGGTGTTCACTAAGAAAATCATCCTACTAGGAAATGGAACCCAAAGGTGGATCATGATATTTCCTTCAATGTCAATATAGTGAATGAATGTCCACATTAATATTCATTTTAGGATGAAATCATTCATTATTATTGGTATTAATCAATGAATTTTACAACTACAAATCTTATAGAATATGATTACAGTTACATGTATTCTTAATTACCCAATAATGAAAGTGTCTACGGAGATATAATTTACACCAAAACATATTATGGGGTTTTTTGCACAGATTATGTAGTAGAATTAGAATTTGGATACTCTAACTAATCAATTACCACCCCATGGATTCCCTTCAACTAATGATAATGGTAAGGGTGTAGTTATATCCATTTCAACACCTAGGGAGGAAAAATACATCAACAACAATGAATAAATTTCACAATGTGGGTCTACGATCAACGATGTAATCTAACTGAATAAAAAATTACACATGGTTAAAATCCCTGATGAATAGAATATTCAAGTCGAAGATAATATTTAATCTCCTACTCATAAGGAAAATGTAACTCATCCCCTTAAACTAATTTCTGTGGAATAAATTGTATATGGGTGCAATCTAGTCCTTTAATTAAACTAATTTATTGACCAATGTTAATAATTACCTCTATTGTGATATCTATTTCCCCCAATTTGGGATTGTTAACTAGGCCTCGATCAAACAAGGAGTCAATAACTGATAATTTTAGTTTGTCTATCTACATATTTCCCTTTAATCTACTTCAATAGAACAATAATTAAATTATATATTCTAGAACACCTAAGAACTATATCATCTCATTCTACATGAATAAATCAATTAACATATTGTGAAAAATATTTTAGCCCTAACAAAAACTGTATCTGGATTAGGTTGATGCCACTTATCCACTCCCTATCCTACAGGACTTTATATTTTCAACAATAAATGTAACAAGATATCATTATATGAACATATAACAATTTTTGTCCCATTTTGTCTATATAATGTGACCACTAAAACTGCAAGTGGCTGGAAATATCAGATGCTTTGTACAGACCCTTATGGGACTGGCCTACATTTGATAAAAAAGTTTAATGACTATATCCATCATGAACATTGAATACATTCTTCATTAATTAAATTAGAAATATATATCTCTGTTATGAAATAATATGGTTTTTTGAATTCTTAAATTTTAAGAACCTTGAAAATGATATAATCTTTGATTTCAACTCAAAATACAAAGGGATGACATACTCAAATAATAATCATCTTCCATTAGAGAAACTATTGGATTTTTTTTGGATTATAATATCTAACTATAGAAGTTGATAATACCATTAACATACTAAGGTGTAATTTTTTAGTTCATATGAATGTAACAACAACTCGAGTATACTATTTGGTGGAGAAAAGAAAAAACTCATTCTATTCACACTACTCTCAGAAAAATGTTTTCAATTAATTTAATCATCAATATCCATTATTATGATAGAAGTAACATATGTGATAATATTTAGAAATTCTTTTTATTTCCTGAAACCTATTTTATAATAACAACATCAACAAAATATCTCCCGTTTAGAGGTGTGTAAATATCAAGGACATCCTCGATATGCAGACCAATGATACAAAATGTATTAAAAAAAATATCTTTATGATACATCATGAAAACAATGAATAATAATATAATCATGATTTTTAATATTATTAAACCGGATGAAGTTGGCCTCAATGATAATCTCAACACATTCATTTTTCACCCTATTTTTGGATTCTCTATATAGGATTTTTTATTTATTATGGATATCCTCAATATAGATATCAATTCCTCATATTTAATGTTTGAAAAAGCCCTATCCCAAGAGGAATATTTGTCTTATATCCAAAGAAGATGAAATAAAAAATTACAAAATTCCTTAAACAAATGAACTTTCATAAATAGATAACCCAAAATATATTTTATTGGGATCAATTTATCCTGAAATACAAACATAATCATCTAATGATACAACTAATTCCCAACACATAATCTATAATCACCCCTTAAAATAAATGTATTATAGGTAGATGAATATAAAAACAGTGTAATAATGTATAAGAAGAGGGTCTTCATCAAACTCAAAAACCCATTTATTCCCTTAGGGATCTCCTACCCATATCATTTGGAACATAAGAACCATCCCAAAAAATAATACCATCATTACACAATGCATTAATATATGAATCATTAAATTAATTACATTTAAAATATAAAGTATTTGATGAATAATATTTTTATAATAATATGTTTTGCACATATAATCGGGGATTCGGAGGTATATTTTTTTGATGTCAAAGGAATAAGTTTAGAAACAATGACTGATAAGTTCACCATCCTTCCTATATCTTGATTGAAGATATATATGTGAAAAAAATAGAAGGAAATAAATTTGGAAATATAAAAATGATAGTGGATAAAACTGTGAATCCTCTATTGGGTTTCCAAATCCAATTGTATTTGAATAAATAATTCTTGTCGTATATATTTACAACCAACCCTAGCATGTGTGAAGGTCAGGTCAACTCAACTCACAGGAAACAATAATTCATCTTACTCTAATCTAGAAACATTATCCATATATATCTAGTTCTTCACCTGAAATTTGTAGGCTTAATAAAAACACACTGTTGGGAAGCATTAATCTCTAGTGGAGATGTTTGTCATTTTGAAACCAATGGAAGCATTCCCATTGAATCACTAAATATGAGTTCATCTTCCCCTATTAAAATATTTCATAGAAAAAAGTGTTGTATCTTGTTTGATCCAATATAAAATTTTTATTTATTTCTCTATATTCGATATATATAATTTGGATATTACCTAAACATAATTACATGATACCATGTCATTTATAAAGAAATATCAAGAGGCCACTATCTAATGACATAACAAAAAATTATATACTTTAGGTAACATTGATAATTTTTAACAACTATTAAATCATAATTGATAATTTATATAAGATAAATCAAATACCAGTATGGACACTCCACACTTGGGTTATGGTGTGGTTGATTTTTGTACATCAATATTGACCATTCAAGGGTATGAAAAATGAAATCAAAATCCCTTTATAATAATCAAAATCAAACACTAGTTAAGTTAACTTTTATATATATTTGAGATTATGTAAATCATGTAGAATACAACATTAATTTTTATTTTAAGAGGAAAATGGATTCATATTCTTCTGGTTGTACCATCATCATTCCATGAATTTATAATGGGTTTTCTAAATGTAAATGTTATGGTAAAATGTATTTATAGCTCCCATTTTAAAAAATTTATATCATAGTATGTCATGTTATGTTTTTATAGAAGGGGGGAAGTTTAGATGTTGATGAAATGTGGTATATAGTTCACTTCTCTCAGAGGTTATTCTATTTCATCAAAAACCCATTGGATCTTTTTTTTGATGTTTATAGATTTTACATAAATATGAAGTAAGTAGAAAAATAATATCCAAAGTGTTGTCGTACTTCAAAGGCATCATTGGCCAATATTAACATTGTAGTTAAAATTCATGCTTAGATTATAATATCATAAGTTCATTATATTTTTACTTGGGTGAATAACATGTCATCTGAGGATACCCTTTTAAAAAACCTTAATTTTCCTCAAAATATATAGACAATTTGAATATCATCTGTAGGTTTAGAAGAAACTTCTCATTCCCTCTAGGATCATAGGATTCCCAAAAAAATAATATTCATGGATCCAAAGATGAATTATCATCATTTATTTGAATATATAATTCCCTTATACCATTTATTGAGTATTTAGATGTTAAAACATCGTATTACGTCAATCATATTGGGGAATATGTGAATGATATCCCAAACGTCCTTGTCAATGATTATTATATATAAAAACTTTCAAGATCAATGAACACTTCCTCTATGTATTATAGTAATTATAAATATAGTATAATGTATTCAATATCTCTTGATTCCCCCTTTTTTCCAAACATACAATGATATATAGGGGAATAAGAAGAGGCTAAACATATAGAAGCCCCCTAAAACATTTGTTAAAGGTTTCCATACATTCATTGATGAAATATAATAATAAATCATTGTATAATTGATGACATGTAACCTCGCATTATTAATGATTATATTTCACCTATATAATAAAATATGTATATTTACTTCTATAAAAATTACTATTTAATGTTTTATTGGTAATATACATAGACAGTTGTATTTGATAGAAATGTGACCACCCATAATCTAGTATTGAAAGATGATAATCATTTTTTATGATAGATACTAAGAAGTAGAATCCATACTGACCCACTATCAATGAATCTTATATTTATAATATTATTAAATCTAAAAAACTTCTATGAATTTCAGTATTAGATATGTCTTGGAAAATTTATTTACATCTATTAAAAGAACATTCATATCAATTACTACATCAATTTTATTCATATTCATCAGTACTAATAAAAAGGTTATTTACAATTCCCATTCATAGATCTCCCTCTTAATAAAACCATAGTCGTCCAATCAATTTCCATTACTGATGGATAATTTAATCAAAACATAGTTATGGTGACTCAAAGATTGAGAAGGACGCCACATTTAGATAACCCAAATGAATACTCTCCTTATAGGTGATTCTATTCTTTTAAAAATATGTTAGTGTCACCTACAAATATTATATGCACTACATTTCCATAACATTTTTTGATTGAATGTAAAATACTATGTCAAAAAATGGTTATTAAATTACATTGTCAATACATCCATATGTATAATTTTTTAACAGTTTTCAAAAAAATGAAGAACCAAATATTGAACACGATCCCCTTGAAATTTTCCATAAAAATGATCTTTAAATAATTAATCAGTGTTATTCTACGCCACCGTGGCGTCAAATTAGATATTTCAAAGACAACTGTGGTCTTTAAAATTCCTCCTACCTAAAACCTCAATTAATTAGGGGCTATTTAGGGTCACCATTCCTATATATAGAATTTTATATCCAATCTTACTAGTAAACACTTCCACTTAAAAATGATAATAAGGAATGGATTCACTTTCCAATGTGATAAATACAGTCAAGAATCATTAAAAAATATGAAAAATATCTAATTCATCCATTGATTAAAATTTAACCATTGGAATATATGAATATAATCATATAATAGGAAACTATCATGTGACATCTCAATGAAGTTCATGAATTGGAAACTATTATAATAAAATAATCATTATTATTCTTATAGATGAATTCTGGATAATGATAAATGGTAGTATAACCCCAATAATTAATTCGTTAAACTGGTTTTCATAATATAATGTTTGAGTCCCAATGTATAGAATTTTAATATCTAACTAGTTTGAGACATTTAAATACTCATGTATAGAATAATCCATCTAATATTCACCAGGAATTTGAATCAATATGGGGTTATACTACAATAGGTTCACAACCAATTTATGTTAACAAAGTCAATCGAACTGCAGTCTTTAGACATTGTTATAATAGAATATCATTCTGGGGAATTAATTTTAATGAATACCATACTCATAGAGGAAGAATATATCTCAATATATTAAACTCTCCATTCATGGGTGAATTACATTGATTGTGTGTGATGAATAATGACATGGAAAATAATGGAATACAATAATTTGAATAGTGTAAGTGTGGAGATTTTACATATATCCCAATTAAAGTTGATTACATCATATTCATTCAATATATTTAATGGATGAACTAATGATTAATTATTGTGTGAATATGTCATCGTATTATTGGATTTAGAAATGTAGTCTAATGTATCCAATTTTAATGATAATGGTGACTAAGAGCAGATGAATAAGATATTCAATGGTGAATATGTCACTACAATATAAGGTATGAATACTTTTATCAATATATAAATGGAAATATTATAAAAATATCCATGTATAAAATAAAACATCATATAACTCACTTATTGAAATATTGGGTTGGGGGACATACTAATGTAGTTATGAACATGGCTAATCCTAACCCGTAAGATATAGTTTTTTGTACCACATATTGTATGCTAGTCTATGCAATCAAAACTTGTAACATTGAAGAAATGGCTAAAATTAATCCTTTCCAAGGGTAAGACATGTCAACATCCATTCCAACAAATTCCAAAATTGGATATATGTTCAAAATAATGGACTATCTCCAATGTTTTATTATTATGGAATACCATGTTAATAAGGAATATATTTGGAACTATGATGTTAACTTCATTCTCTATAATATCTTGAATGAATAAAAGGTCCCTTATAATCATGGTTTCAAAAGATTCCTCATAATATTTATTAAAGTAGGATAAACCCTCCTTATTATTCAAAAAGATCATGAAAGATCTTCTAATGATCATAAGTTAGGGACCATATTATCCAATGAAATTGTAAAAGTTTTCTACTTAAATCAAATAATAAAAAAATGAATGGATGGGGATCACTTGAAAATTAAAATACCATTAAATTCATCCAAATAATAAATATCACCAACTATATATTTTTTCATAAATACATGTAATGATGGATATTCTCCATATAGGGAATTGATGTTTGGGGGACATAACAACAAACTATATCCATTCGGTTTAATAATATCATTACTACCAATAGTTTTTTCTATAAATGTGATGAGCCTATATACCTCATGGAATTTAGGTAAAATAATACCGTGCACATAATGAAATCGAATGTCATCAATAAAATTGATTTACCTCACAAAATATTGATATTAAATGATAATAATTTCATCTAATCCAAGTTGATGATGTTGAATTTGGATTATAACATTGAGTAAAATTACTCTTCCAACTATCACAAAGTGATAATGAGTTAGATATAAGACATCAGTAAGTCGCTATAAAATATACATTAGATAATGATATAAAGACATAAAATATAGTCTATGTAAGATTATACATAGCCAATTGATTTAATCCACTACAACTCATAATTCCATAAAAGTTAACCCATACTCTCTTGTCAACATGATTATGGTAACAAAACAAATAGATGTAAAACTTCCATCTCTCAAACATCATATCTAAGGAAAAAATAATATAATTATCTAATTAACATAAATGGTTGGGTGAGTGAGAGAAATGTGATTGAAAGCTATTATGGAAACTATATAACATATAATTCCATATTAATCAGATAGTGCATGACATGAGAAAGAATGGTCACCTTTACTGAGTCAACTATAGAGAATTGGTATTAGTTCTTTGAACCCCATTGATAAAAATAATAAATCCTCCATAGATGTTACCAAAATTGTATGGGCCTTATGTTATACATAATGTCAATTAAAATGGAGAATATTCTTTAGATACAATGGATGGGTAGTATATTATAGACCCTACCAAATATTGATTTATCATGAATGATTTTATATTTTATATGATTTTCTAAAATTTCCTAACTTTGTGACATTAAAATATATTTTTTGGGTGATTATTTCATTAAATTAAACAATTTAACACCTTGTGGATTAATTAATGGCCATAAACTACATATAAAAATGTCCCTTGTGTGTGAGGATAAACCTTGTGGTGGTTGTACTTATCTTATGACCATAAACTACAACACACGTTTTCTCAGGAATTATTCCCAAAAACTACATTCCCATAAAATTACATCCAACATAACTCTAATATTATTAGAGTGGTATTGCCTCTATAGAATCATTGTCCCTTACATGATTTCATGATCCATTTTAAAATCCTTATGAGAAAATTTTCATCGTCCTAAGGGAATTAAATCACATATACATGTATATGAGATTGATTTTTTGAGGAGATTAGTTCTAATAACTATGTTAGGAATCATTTATATCCTTATAATAGACATAGTACCATCTATATCTATTATTATATCACCCACCACAAAAAATAAATAATTCCACATTTCCTATATAACATGTGAAACTACACAATAGTTTATTCAATTATTAAGTATACATTAGTAGGTTGGGACATCATGGTCCACATGATCAATGAATATAAAATTCAACTTCCATTGTATATATATTTATCTATGTTAGGAATTATTTCCCTATAACAATATGTGGATTTATAATTTTCACTATATTATAATAAGTGATTGCAATATATCATATCGTAGGCTCAACTACAAGTTCAAAAAAATAATGAATGGAATTAAAACGATTGTTCTCTCAATATATGAGATAGATTTATACAGGGGTTCATGTTATTAAATTTAATATATGTTAACCGATACAAAAAAAAATCCATCTATCCCATTAATATGATTCATATCAATGTATAGATATTAAAATAACTAAACATAGATTGAATAAAACACTTATAGGACACATGGTTATACCCAATCTCCTTGTCATAGTCCCAACCACAATATCACCAATCTAAATACTATTTCTGATATAGGGGATACTCCATGTGACCAAAATACACCTAAAGTTTTTTACTTAAAATCATATAAATACACTTTTCCAACATATGTTGCAAATATAAATAGGAACATTAGTGTACGGTTATTTATTGACTAGATTATGACTACAAATATTCCTTTATCCAATACATGTTCTTAAACTATAAAGATAGATTTTATGTATTATGTATTTCATTATTCATTATCATATAGTATATATAGTGATCACCAGGAACACATAGCATGGACCTAACCACAAGATCGAAAAACATATCAATCTATATTATTTGTATGTACCTACCTCGTGCACCTGGAATACAGAATGTCACCCATATAAACCATTCAACCAATTATAGAGAAACAATGTCCTTTTCAATTGATATTACAATTCATGATGTTAAGATATACAACTCTATGTCTTCCTTGAATGATAATAAATTTAATAGAGCATCCTACCTTTTTGATTTTGAATCAATTTAATGTTATTCAAATATATATTAGAGATATTGGTGTTTTATCAGAAAACTCAACCAACATACACCTAGGCATAAATTCCTCCATTTTAAAACCCCCTATTTCAGAATGAAGAATTTAAATACACCCTTCATTTCCATTTCCTTTCAATCACACACACTCAAGAAACACGAGTTGTCTCCCATTCATCCATTTTTTCCCACATCGAGCCTGAATAACTATAGATTAATTATCCTAGTGGATCCCCTCATCATGCATGTCTATGGTTCCCCACGTTCAATATGTAGGGATTTATATCATGGATAAATTGAATTATACCACGGAACAATGTTGACCACGAATTAAATCACAGTACATTTGACAATGTCAATCAAGATTTAATCTTCCATGAGACATAAAACCTTATATCTGATTTCAGTTCGTTGTTCTAAACCTTGGTGTAATACATTTTTCTACTAATTATATTCAATATGATTATAGTAACATCCAGTAGAGATTTTTTGTGAAACTGTACAATGAAAGAGGAAAAAAAATATCCCCATGGTATAATTGGTGTACCCTTTATTTGTATCAATCCCTTACCAGTGACCTATTAAAAAAGGTAACCTAATAACCACATGTGGTTTTATGCCACACTCCAAAGATACATAGTGAAATTTAGATCTCTTTTCATAGTCCAGACCACCAATACTAGAAAATCACCCTCCCCCACATTAGTTGTTGAATCCTCTTCAGTGAGATTCCTTCTATCCTATTGGAAAATCCTGAAATATGACATACATTAGTGTTCACCAATACATAAGATATATTAAATCATGTATGTATCAATACTATATATTTATGTATTCATATTACAAAAAGATACATAATGTGATTAATATCCTCTATATGAAGATAATTTGTTACTTTAAATAATGAAATCCTATTCACCTTTCTATGTAGAACTATACTGGGGTGAAGCCTAGTTTTCTCCCTATGTACAACAATTAGATCACTCTGAATATAATTACTCTAATTTTAGTTATCCTGAAAAAAATTACACAACATTTTTTACGATATATTTTCATAGATACTGCCAATAAAGATCCCTGATATTCAAATTTGTCACTAATATTTCCATTTCCCCTATGTAAGAGTTTTACAAAAATAAGAACATCCATGATGTGATCCTTTATCTGTACCCCATAATAAAATTCATCACCCAAGTGTAATAGAATAATATATATTGGGGTATTTACACTAACCATTGTATTCATTGTGTATTTTTATATTTTTATCTTACTTTGGCATCATAGTTAACTTTCTAATGATTAAATGATCGCGATATTTGTGGGGTTGTTCAACATATCAGGGGACCTATATAAAGACTATATGAGGAATGATTGTTGTATTTAAATGACATGTGTTGATTTCAAATAAAACATTTCCATGCCTATTAAACTTTACATAATTATATGATGTCCCCACATTGCAAGGACCCAAATTTTGAGAATTTCCCCTACACATCAACTTCTCCATTTTTGGAAATGTCCATTCTTAGAGTCTAGGCATTAAACTGTGTGATATTTCATCACTACCTCATGACACTAGACTATATGGTGCATGTAAATTCTAGGGGACTTTAAACCAACTAGATCTAGTCCTCATCTTATAACATTAAACATAGAATCAGTAAGTCTGTGAAGCATGAACCTAATGTATATAACTTGGTTCATCATAATCAAGTCATATTTCATAATTCCCGCAAAAGATATCAAAATTCATGTCAGAATCATAGTGGTTGATTCCCAATTCTCTAGCTTGAAATAAAGTAAATTAACCACTGTTATTCATTTCATATAACCATAATCTTTTAAAATAATTTTCATTATCAAATGAAATTAATATGACAAACATTTGGGTCTACCCTACATTAACATATATTATTTAGAATAGTTTTATTATACGTGAAAATTTCCATAAATGAGATCTAGGTCCATTTAAGTTTTCCCAACATGGTGTGATTCATTAAAAAATAATTGGGATAAAGTTACCATTTATCAATATGATATCCCACAGATTAAAAATTTACATATAATTTTTGAATGATTTATGTCTTAAATTTTTTCCTCACATGCTAAATAGAGACACAAGAATCTATATTATATTCCCTACCATGAATCATTTTAAAATATTTTCCCCCTATTACACATGAGTAATATATATGTAATTTCTCTAAAATAGAATAATTTATGTACATATAACTAAAAATGCACTTATTCTAGTTTTTAAATATTGTTATTTTGTTTTGGGTATCCCCAAAGACATCATTCCTTACTACATTTACGTATTCTTCATTGTATGACCATGAACTGCAGGAAACATCATCGCATGTAATTAATTACTCATTTTCACAGTGATTCCAAAAAAACATGTCACATGATGTGAAACAATAGGGCATTATATTCTTATTAGCAGGATCTTTATCAATATGTATCGATTCAATCATACATGACATTAAAAAACATGGGTTTAGATCCTTATCACATTCTAGTAAGCATCCCATTTTTTTGGTACACAATTCTGAACTTAATCAGTTCAATGTAATTAATGACATACTACCCAACATCCATATATATTTATAGAATCTATGTTGGAGAATGTGATATTTTCTTACTATAGATAATTGAAATTATATTTTCTCATTGTGATGACTTAGTTTTTGTGTCCCCCTCATTCGTACTTCACCACTCTCTAGTGTATCACCTTGGGGGTTCTTATGGGGTTCATAGGCTATTTAATCCTATGTTAAAATATTAAATACCCCTCCCATAAATTTAAAAGGATAATTATAAGGATTATAAAACATATATAAACCATGATTTTCCTGAATAAAATTATTTCGTGTTAGATAGTAATTCAAAGGTTCTCTATCTTAGGATCAAACTCAAATTCCACTAAAACCTCATCCCACAAAAGAATGTGATTTGATGATTCGATTCCAAATCGTAGTGTTTGAGATAATTTTTACAAATAAAAAAATCCATATAAATAAATGGTTTCCATAATTTTGTTGTTTTTAGAATCACATGATAGGGTAAAATATCACATATTTATGATATTCCATCCCATATGAACCCATAACATAGTTGAGACTCTTCATTATTAACTATAAGTCATTTATATATAATATTAACTCTATATAAACCCCTTCCATGTGACATTGAACAATATGTTGTGATTTTTTGTCATATTAATTTAACATTTATGATAAATGATTATTTTTTTCATGACATTAAAAAATGTAGACCACCATCTATTCTAACTCATTTTCAAGTGACTAAAACATCTCATCCTTGGTAAATGGATCCTAAGCACGCCTCTATCAACTTTTTTGAAAATTCTCTTCCATAAGCCATATATCATATCTGAAGAGTCTATTATTTTTAAAAACCATTCTTGTTTATCTTTAATGAGAATATCTATATTCAATGGATAGTAATTATTAGTTGTACAAATATGGCCCTATTTGGACCCTTCATTCTCATCAATAATATTACTTTCCATCCAGAGGATTCTTCATCCGAAGAAAGAGGGTGTCTATTCCACAAATCTCCTAACAACGTAACAATAGAAGCTATTATTTGATCATTTTTAGAGGCCACAAATTTACATACATTTTTCTTATCATCGATCCCAATTATAGAAACTCAGGTAATTATTTATAGAATAAACATCATATGTTCAGAAGGTGGTACGGTCTTCTCGGACCTAGAAACCCAAAAGGTTAAGTGTGTGGCAATTCCATTCCTTTTAATATAGTCTAAGAACTCAATTAGTAATATCGGAACACTCCCTATGAGATACGATATGTACCTAAAAGGATCACAATTAATGTTGGGATTAAAGTTTCCCTTGTTGTATCGGTTTTCTGAGCGTGGAATTTTCCCTTTTTTATATTTCACGACAATTAAATATTTTCATCCTTGTCAATGTTGTGTGATCTTAAATTTTTCACCCCGTATTTTCTAGATCATAAAAACTTATCCCACCAGTGAAAGAGATATAAAAAATAATAGTACATATCCTGTAAGAGTAGTCTTAATAAAATATAACGTCTTCACTCACAAAGACCCATTTTAAGTATTTAATAAATTGTAATAGCACATATTGTAATGGTACTAAACATGTGAGGCCAACAATATGGACCTAGGAAATCTAAAGCTACACTCACTAAATACATTAGTTTAGAAAAAAATAGATAAATGATATATCAAATTTCATAACCAAAATAAAGTGTTTGATCAATTATGACATGATATTATTTGGCACCAAATCCATCAAGGAATTTTTTCTCCCCCATAAAAGTTCATAATTCCCCATGATTTTTTATCCTAGAAAATCGTTCATTAATATTATTAATGACTGTATACATATCTTTAAAAAAATAATACCAAAATTTGAATATATTCCCCAATTTGGATCTTATATTTGAACCATAATGTATCCCACCAAAAAGGGATATCTCTATTATATAGATAATATCCACTAATTCTCGTATTCCCTCTATTAATTTCAAAAAAACAATCTATTAAAATATGGATAGTGATTTGTCCTGATTTACATGGCCTATCTCATCACCCATGATTCATGAAAATTGAATTATGATCTACCTAATTTGTAATAAAATTATTCAAGAGGACAATATACCCTTTATGTAACACATTCCTATCTCATACCTATTTTCAATAATTTTATGTGGAACCATCTTCCTAAACTTATTGATTTCCCTTTGCATGGGAAAATGGACTAAATGATTAAATGGATAATAATTCATCACCATAAAATGAATAACCCTTATATAAATTATCTATATTTTTCAATGTGGATTCCATTAACATTTATGTTTTATGTGCACCAATTTGTGAAACCATGGAACTTTTCTTTGTCGAATATATCTAATTATACACATCATTCATAGTTTTCTGAATTGTCTGACACTAAAATCATAAGGAAATTTTCATAGATCTCCCTAGGTTTAAATTGTGAAAAGTCAAACCAGGTAAAAAATTAATTCCTAACTCTTTGAATATGGATAGTTCACGATTTAATTGAAATTTAGTTTTTATAGCTAAAAAGAATAATCTTTTTTCAGTTAAAAGAAATGAAATTTTTGGGCCAAAAATACCATATTTCATCTTAAATGACATCCCCAAAATGAAGACTAGAATAAAGTTGAGGGAATGAAACAAAAGAGGAAAATCGCATGGAGTATTATATATAATCCTAGATAATTTCAAGTAATACATTCTAGGTTCCTGATCCTAGGTAAATGTAATATCATTTTCCCTCCCCATGTACCTAGGAAAATAGTCCAAAGAATCAATGTAATGTTTTTATGGATATAGATTTTGGGTTTTTGAACACTCATGAACATTAAGAAACCCATTAATGTTTTTTCCTTTTTTTGTTTCTTAAATTAACATAAATAATATAGATAAATAGACCAATAGTAGAGTTAAAATGATGGTATTTTATCCTATATATTTCCATGTGGTTTACCTAGTATGATATTAATCTGACTAAATTTATTAGGATTCATAATTTTCTTTTTCCATTCATAGTCCTCAATTATAAGAACTCCGGATATCAAAATATTGTTGACAAGAGAGTTGTGTGTTAATGTAAAATGATTATTAGAGATGAATAGAAATCAAGAAATTGATAATAATTGGACACAAAATTAATAATGAATCATTACATAAATCAACATAAGATGAATAAGAGAAATATAAAATTGTTGAAGCCTCTATTCAACATAGGAAATTACTTGAAAGATCACCAAATAGTATCTTGGATATCATTGAATGAATATCGTGATTCAATAATGATATTAATGACTTTTTCTAGTTTAGAGGTCCTAAACTCATCAAATGGTGGAAAGTATTATTCCCCTATGTTTTACCATTAAGTCATCATTGACCAGCAAACTAATATCCGGTTCTCAAAACACATTATGTAAAAACTAGCCACGATAAATTGATAGATGATCTAATCATTAATTTACATTATTTTTAAAAGTTAATAAATACATCACATAAATAATCACCATTTCCATAGAACATAACATTAATTGTTTTAATTATAAGATTCATAATTATTTATTTTATTATTAGGTTGAAAATTTATCCATTATTGAGACATACTAGACTCCCTTATACACTAAAAATGTGTTATGAAATTCTTATTATCATATGGAATGGAAACACAATAATGGAGGGATATCAGTCATACATTAATGGAATGTTTCTACATAATTCTATCAACAATTATATAATTGAAATATGAGAAATTAGTATCATGAGGGAAATATCTTATAAAAAACATTTAATAATAAATGTCGAAAACCATACAAAATAGAATTATAGTTATTCTAAATTGATAAAGCATTAACATTTCATAAGAGTGTATGAACATGAGGCCAAAAAATTGATCCACATTAGAATAAAATAACTACATAACAGAAAACAATTTATGAAAAAAAAATAATGAAAACCTAGTAATGTTAACATTAAAACCGGATTCTAATGACATGGTGAGCATGGGCTGAACATAAGTGTACCATCTTTTGAATGTTCTATAACCTGTGTATCCAATTAGGATTGGGATTCTACTAGTGTACCTACATGGGGTGTAGTTTCTATATATATACCCTCATTGTCCTGGGTAATACCCATGTACCTTGGTTGGATTAGGACATAACCCATCTACAATCATGGGCTTGGTATCTAACCTATCTACACACTTTGGCTTATGATATTGACAATTTACTCTCTTCTTCCTCGTATAAAACCCATTTACCCTTATTGTATACCATGAGATATAAAATTTAAACCAATCAATTTATGATAAATTTAAGATCCCTCCTTTCTATCATAAATAAAAATGTATAGTATATGAAAAAAACATTAAGAAGTTTATAATTATCCCATGGAATGAAAAATTGGATATATACTAATATTAGATTTTATCACCAAAAATTTCATCAGGGATATATATGAATTATACCTAAAATAACATCACTAAAAATGATTGTTTTATAGTGTCATTTATATGGTGTTTCAATGAAAAAAAATTCTATGGAAAAAAACTCTTCATATATAAATTGGGAAGTGGTATAGAAACCAAAAAATCATTTTTAGAAAAAAATGTAATCATTTCCAAAAATGATGAATTTATGGTCACACTGAATATTCATTTTTGAAATGGTTATTTAAAAAAATTTCAAAATATTTTATCTCAAAAATATCATTCAACAATATATCCCTCAAGCATAATTCCCTATACTCTAGAGGTTCTTGGAAAATTTTTAGGTAGAATAAATAAAATGGAGATATAATGTGCATATTTTAATGCATATTATATTAGTATAAACAATGAAACAACAATATAATAAAATTAAATATCAACATATTTAGACATAACTATATAAAAATTTATATCAAAATATTATATCATAAAACATATAAACATACAACTGGGAAACTACATGGTCAACCACACATGGAAATATATTGTTATCAATAAATATATAGAGACATTAAGTAAACTAGAAGTCTCATGAAAATCCACTTCTACACCTAATAATTATAATTCAATTAGATGATCCATTGAAAATTCCATGCTCAAGAAGGAAAATAAACATTTGTTCTACACGTGTTGTGATATTCCCATACAGGTTCTGACCACAGAATCATTTGGGTATCATCATTAACTATGAATATACAAAGCTATATTTATGTGTATGCATGAGGAGAGAAATATATAGAAAAATAATTATCATTAAGATCTTTGGTGACAACTAGGACACCGTGAAACATGATGTGGTAAACATGATTTTCAGGTCGTTATCTACTACCAGGGAAACCCTGACACCCAGACATAAATGCATTAGTAAAAATAAGTAAGGAATGTATCTTGAATCATTTCTTTTGAGCTAAGTACATAATGTTTATTTTATCACCAATCATATCATGTTGTAAGGCCAAAATGGTTCTTGGATCCAAACCCATAGCCAAACACGCCATGGGTCATTCCATACAGTGGTTCCACCCCTATCTCCAAATCATGTTGGGATACAAGGATAATAAATTAATAGTATAATCAAAAATTCCATCACCCTAATGGGTTTACTAGGCCAAGATAAATGTACAATTAAGCAATGGTTACTTCCAGAATGTTTTCATACCCTTGTCTCTACTAGGTTTGGCAACAAGGCTATCACATCAAAAATTATATATCATTCATCCCTTAAAGATATCATTCACATTTACATTCTCCAGGTACCACCATAATTATTTTCACACTAGAACTATCACACTCTCACACTATTATGGATAAAAAATCCCTGATGATTCACATGTACCTTTGGATCGAAAATAAAAACATCCATAGGCCATGAATTCACAAATAGTTACACATATCATAAAAGGTAGTAATAAGGATCCTACAACATCTATCACATTGTCCACACACACACACAACATAAAAAAACATGAAACATAGATCTCAAAACCCACCCACAAAAACCCATGTTTACCATATCAATTTTGGTTCTCATCAATACACATACACAATAATCTACATAAAACCCTACAATGTCTCAAATGTTAAGGACTTCCTATGGTTACAACAAGGATTGAAGGGTCACATTAAACATAGCCTTTATGTGTGGGGTCAAGGTAGAAAAAGATTTACTTATTTATTCCATTGTTGTTTTCGTTACCAATTCATGTTATCCTATCTAGGATCTTATATCACGTCTCTCTAGGGAGTCTGTTTTGGAATCAGAAACATCTCTATTATGCCTTCCAGAGTGTCTGTATGGAAAACAACTACACTTTTTAAAACCCATGTCAAATCATTACATCTCACAAAGTGTTACACCATCAAATTGATAACCGCATCCCCATGAAATCATAGTTCTCAGATGAATATATTCATCACATTTTCTCTCGAGAACTTATCCCACGTTAGGGGAAAAATTCTACCCAACTTATAGATCAATGATATCATTGTCTAAATCCACATAATCTTGTCACATTCAAAATTAAATAACACATATACACCTAATCATAAACAAAAAAATGTTTTCCTATGATAGATAAAACTTAAATTCAATGGAGTTATGAACTTTTTTTACCACTGTGGAGACTCTTTCTAGCCCACACAATCCTCATCTAAGACTATACAATAACTTATGCTCTTGAATTACTTCACGCATTATAAAAAAATTATAACAAAAAAAATATTTATCTAATGTAATTCATTATTTTATAATTTTTGTAAATAAAATCGTGCACCACCATGATGGATGATCCTATATAAAGCATATGTTAAGGGTCCACGACACACCATATGAACTATATCAATATAGGGTCCTATCATTTCATATCTAGAAGAAAAAAATTTTAACATAAATCCAACAATAACCATAGATAATCTTAATGTAGAGACAGATCTGAATTTAAAAAATAAGTTATGGTGTGAAGGTGGGGTATTGGGATGTTCCCTATATAAGATACAATAATTCCCCATAATTATTGGTCACAATCATGATAATATCGAATCAACCCAACATACTTGATCAAAATCACCATAATTAATAGATTTATGAAAATGAAATCAATATCGAATGAAAAAATGGATTTTACCACGGAACACAGTCAAAATATACCCAAATTCTATAATGTAAGTACGAATTTGAAGGAAAATAATTATATGTAACATTTTTATAATGAAAACCCATTTTTATGATCTTTAATCATCTAATTCCCAAGTTCCATGACATCATAAAACATGAAAAATACCTCACATTAAATAATCATAGATCAAATACACTGCCTTGGTGTTGACTTACCAAGTGGAAAGTGATCCCATTAGAGATAATATGTTATTTTATAGCCCATTGGTAACACAATAATGTCTCACTAGCTATACAATGATCCTGGTATACCCTCGGGCCCCTAGTTAGTCTACTAGAATGTCGGTGCTACAACATCAATGGGGTTACTATAGTCTTCCTTTGGATTTCTCTTGACCACATGGAGTATTCCCCATTCCTAAAACAATGAAAAAAAATATTTTTTTTAAATCCAAAAATTCATTGATCCATCCTATGCTAAATTACTTAAAACATATAGTCCACCAAATTTAAAATTAATCTTTCCTTTTGAATTTCAAATTTTTAACAACATGGGCTGATACATACCCAGCACCAGAATGATTCTTTTCCAAAAGAGTGTGTGGAAGTCCTCAACACACTACAACAGATTTTCTATTGTTTTTGTTTCACCAAACTCTCAATATAATCTATCTCTAAAAATCAATGAAATTCTACTTCATGCCTCTACATAATAAATAGTATATTTTCTAGAATCCAAGACTCATACTCATTTATAACCTATAAACAACTGATCCTAGTGCTCATGGTTCTCCACACCATTAAGCTTTATGTACAATAAAAAATTCCATGATATAGTGTTCCCTAACATAAGATAATGCATTTCAGTTTCAATTATAAAACACCAAAATCTCACACAAAAACACTAGTTGAACCTATTATAGTCATCCTTTCCCTAAAACACAATGGTTCTCCAACCAATGGGCCGCCAAACTACCCAATCATGATGAATTAACTCCCTGGGGGATACATTGACCTCACAATATATACATTAATTATTAAACTAAACACTTAGTGTAACAAGGAATTATATAACCAATAACATCTTTCGTCTACCCTTAACTCACCCAGAGCACAAACACACTTATGAACCAAAATAGCCTAAGTATGGGTCAAACCAGCATAAGGCTGATATTGAGGCACCGAATCACAACAATAAACATATGAATTTTGATTAATATATTTCCTATGGAACCAAATCCTATTTAATATAATCTAATCTAACACCACAGTTTCACCTCAATAGTTCACATACCAATTGTTCACGACCTCCATGATTCTTCTGTCATTGAGGTGATCTACCCATGACAAAAAGTATTATCCCCGCCATATGAGAATTATTATTTTCTAATATAGAATCTATACAACCAAATTTTTTCTCTGAGATAACATTTTAATATAATAGAGTGTCAGGGAATGGAATTACTACTCATGAATGAGTGAACACATTAATAAATTTTACTACCCATTATCTGGATACCAATAATTATATTCATGACACCCCCAAAATTCACACTGAATTATTTCATATATAAAAACTATCAAATGGAAATATCTCTACCAAACATATTACGATATATTTCACTACAAATTCTTATACAAATGTGTCCAAACACCACATATGTAGAACTACTCTCGATCCACTCTTCCCAAACAAGGCCTACCATAAAGTTTCTTCAAGGCTTAACCTACATTGTATATACATCCACACATGATATACCTATGTTGTCTCCTTCTACCAAAGGTACATTCTAAATTCTAATAGAGGAACCCATGTAAATTATTACCATATTAACCACAAGAACACTTTAGTGGCCAAACATTGAGATATACTCTGAACAAAAAATTTCATTATGCTGCTTTCATTGAACCACTCAGGTTTTTCTCTAACCCAAGAATCACATGATGAATAAATATATTTCATGATAACATATTCAAGCACTCATAATCATACCACAAAACCATAGTGAACATCTCCCCAAAATTCAATAATTTTATAAAAAAACCTCAAAATGGCTAACACCATTATTTCCAATGTAGGGTGACAAACAGAGAACTAGTTTACACATCCTAGATCATTATCCGATTAAATATAATCTGAACCTAATGGTTTTACACTCTGTTGAAACCAACTCACAAACCCATATAATTTTCCAATTAGTGGTACATCATCAATCTAAGGATCATATTTATTTCCCATTGTATTTCTCTCATGCATATCAGTTCCATCATATTAGGTTTATCCTGTATAATCAATTTCTATACTATCATCTACTTGTTAAAAATATTACTCACATAGAACACATTAAATGGATGATGATATACTCAGAATCCACTCGTACTCTATCACTTATAAGTCTTTACACATAAGATATAACTCACCCTAAAATGAGTGAAACATATCTAAATAAATAGTCATACGTCCACTAATTGTTCCCTTGAGTGATGGTGCCAATTTCAAAATAACTCAAGAGTTATACAACCCGATTCCACAGAATATCACTCATTCCATTCACTGCAACCCACAAGGGAATTCCTACTCCTTATGGAAACTATTCCCCTCTACCTCTATTGAATCCAAAATCTAATTATACTACCAAATCAATTGTAATTAAATTTATGAGGTGTCAAACTCCTATATAATTCCACTAATGTTCTATGTGGGTCCTAATAAGAAGTAAAATCATTTTATTATCAATGATCATCAATCACTAGGATCCTCATTATCAACCATTACAATGGAGTTAGTAAAATCATACACCTAAAGATGTATATATATTATCAAATTTATATTTTCCAACTATAATGAATAATAATTAGAAACATTCAATTGGACCAAGGGCCAAACCATCGAAAATAACATCTTTGGAAATACATTATATTCAATAAAAATATTATTCAAATATTGTAATCAAATAGAGATAATTACATTACGCCTGAAAAATGTCATCAGACTAGGAAAAAGTTCAAGAGTAAGTAGTATAAGGTCCATCACATGTTCTAAAACATTCGTAAAACGAATTTCTATCAACTAAACAATTCACACAACAAACCCTCCTTGGATAATTTTTTTTTCAAACCCTAACATAATCAGTGGGTCGGGCAGGTGTGCCACCTGACCTCAAGTGCACCTCCCCACATTTTAGTTGTTGTAGACTAGTGGAAAGGAACTAGAATAACTTTTTGAAGACTATGTAATCATATCAATATATAAAATAAAATATCAAGTATTTAAAATTTTTAAATTCATAAGAATCATAATTTATTTAGAAATCAGTTATCAGATTAATGTTTCAAATGATACTCTCACACAATATAAAAAAACTATTTATTAACCACATGGATGAAAAAATGTAAATAAACTATAATAAAAATTAAAGGAAAATATCTTACAATAGTATTCATCATCCTAATCCTCATATCCACATTCCCATTGAACTTCGAAAGCCTGAACCATTGAACCACCTTTTCTCTAATCTATGAAGAATCATAGGATCAACATGCATAATGATATGCACATGCAAAGTGTAATAATAAACATTATAGGGTATTGAAAATATAACCTACTATGATTAATCATATGTATGTCTATGAATGACTAGATGGATATATAGATAAATATTCTCTCTAATATTTTGAGTAATTACCATTCCACCACAACACTTGAAAAGATACACACATATGTTTGGTTTTCAAGTGGGAATTAGGCTACCCAAAACACAAATAAATCTATTTAGGCACCATGCCAAAGGGATATAACCATGAATCATCACCTACTAAATTGGATCAAAGGGTCTATGTCATCACTTGATGGATTAGGAATTAAGAATAACACATGTATTAGAATAAGGCTAATTTTAAAAACAAGCCACTAGTCATTCCATAAGGCCATCACATCTCTAGATCATTCTATGGTCATGAAAACCTTATGTCATACCCCTATATCTATTTATTCAGGCCGCAAGGACATGAAAACCTTGATATCAGCTATAAGTCAATCATACCCATATCCCATCTCTAGGTACTAGAACCGTCATTGTATTACATCGAACAAACACACAATATACCACTGTTGGACAAAAAATATTTGATTATCAAATTGCAACAATGGTTCCAAAAAAACATCCCAAATCCAATCATTATCACAAAATCTAGAATTTCATAGATGAGTATTGCATATGTCCCAAAGAATAGTTATAACAGAAAACACATACTCACACCATATGAGGAACAAATCATTTGTAGATCATAGAGGCCACCCATAAACAAAAAAATCATATTATATCACAAAATGGTTATCACAATTCTGAATTCACACTCATGAAAAAAAAAACAATTAAAAGGCCCCAATAAAGTGTAATTCATAATGTAGTACGAAGGATCAACTTGACACAGAACATAGAATTTTAGGCCAATTTCCTACCAAAATTTCCCTTGATATCAAAATGAAATGTCCTTAACTAATTCCCATGAACAAGATAGGGTCTCATATAATGTCTCTCTACATATAGAACCAAGATCATGAATCAATCCCTCTTATTTCTACATAAAATTTAATTAGAAAATACCTTATATATTTATGTAAACCATCACATATCCTAATTTGTCACATGATCTGAAAAAATTCCATCATGTACAACCTCGCCATGCTGATATAGTTTTTAAATTAGTCTAAATATCTAAAAGTCATACCAGAACATATCCCATTTCTAGTGAAGATGTTAACCCCATCATCCAACTTAAGGGTCACTCAGTCCACATCCACCCATTCCATTTCAATGATGAATTAAAACATACATTCATAACCTTTCAGAAAAATACAAATGGTCTCTTATGATTGTGTCCACTTTCCTCAAATGAAGTTATTAAAAATTTCGATCTCAAGTGAGACTTTATATAGCCATAAATGCCTCTTCTATGTCTGTTCCCCAACTCATTCCCTGGATTTATAACACCTTTAATTAAAAATTAATTATTTTCAAAAATAATTAATGGAATAATGTAATCAATTAGGTAATAACCTATCAATGGCTCACCAAGAATCACCATCACACCATAACCTGAACTAATCATTCACAAAGGGTCCACGACACACACTCAACACAATCCTGATTGACGACATTGTCATTTAACATATGGAAAGCCACCAATTTCATCCATGTATAATGAAAAACACTTGAAACTATTATTTAATAATGTTACTTAATCTAAAAAATCTTCTAAAATTGTATAAAATGGGTCTTGGGACATTCTTTATGAAATCCTAATGAAATCCATATCATCCTCAGTTGATTCCACAATGATATTCTCAAATCCAGAATATATCATTAATTAATAATGTTTTAATTAAGATAGTCGGGAGAGAACATAAATATAAAAATAAAATTATTAATATTGACATGGATAATAATAACATCATACACAAAATTTAACATGTTGAAGGGGTTTTATGAAGAGGAATTAGATAGGGGAAACCAGGAAAGGAATAACATTTCATGAGCTCTCTATTTGACTAAATCGAGGGGTCTCCAACAAGATAAATGATGGGAAATCCATTATTTAAAATATGTCCAGGTAAATACCATCATGTTTCCATTGAGTATAACTAACAATCCAGTGATCCCAACAGGGTAACTAAGTTATTTATTATCCCCCAAGAAAAAAGTTGATCCAAATAATATCATTGTGCCACTAGTTTTCATACCAATTTTCTCATGGGGGATATCCCATAGAAAGTTCAACAATATAGAAACCATGTTACTCAATAAATATACTATAATAATATTTGAAACCTATGTTCTTCTATATGTTTGATACCACATCTAAAAATACATCTTTGAGATTTCATAATAGTTGATATTCCAAACCAAGATTCATATCTAGAGAATGATTTTCCACAGAACAAAATGTTTGAATTTCCCAAGGAATTTTATCGATATAAAAATGATAATAATTAAATAGTTAGTGTAATAATTATCATTTTTACATGTTAAAGGATTTTTTAATTTTAACCATGATAATAAAAAATTTAAATATATAATAGTTTATTCTGAGTGTCAGTAGTCCGCACTCACAACTAATGATGTCTTCATTTTTTGAATGGTTTTTAGGACGGTATAAAACTTATATTGCATATGTATATATATATTTTAATATTTTAGTACTACATATTTGTTATTATATTCATGGATACAATACATTTATGGGGTAAATGTAGAATATAAATAATATATATTAGTTGAGAACATTACCTCCCAATTTGGATGTTCGAGCATGGGTAACATTTTTATGCCCCTTTACATAAAATTTGGAAATTACAAATCTTATAGGAAATAGTTATATATAATTAGAGACACATAAGATGATATATGGTATAACTAAGGCTTCAAAATGGGTAGATATTGGTTTGTTAAGTGATCAAATTTTATTAGTGATGAAAATGCATCTTTTATAAATAAGAAATAAATATTCTGATGGTAGTGGGAAATTATGTAATATTAAATGGACCATAAATGGGAAAATAATGAAATATGGAGTAATATAAAGATAAAAAAGAGTATAAAATAAATTTTTTACATGCGTTTTAGGAAATTATCATATATTTTATAATGAGATTTTTAAATTTTAACATTTTGATTTTTACATGGGAAACAAGATATTACACAATAAATTGATATTTTATTTAAAATTTTAGGTAACCCTTCATATAAAAGATTCATAATCCAAAGAAAAAATACACATACATTAAATCTAATTAAATTTATATATAATATGAAATTAACTTTTAAAATAAAACATTTAATATTTAGAATCAATTTTGTTTTCACTATTATGTGTTCATAATCAAATATTATATTATTAGCAATTAAAAGAGTGATAATATATATGAATTTATATTTAAAAATAATATAAAATTCATTTTATTAATTATATCAATATAATTTACTTGATATAAATTTCACAGAATAAATAAAATAACACTTTGAAAATAACTCGTTCAAAATTCTATTATTTATTCACATTAATGTTTTTAATAATGGATTCATGCCTAAAAATGAAATTCATATTAATATATAATTTTAAAATATTGACATAAAATATCAGGTAATTTATCAAATATTTAATTAATATTGTTGGGGAAAAATATTTTTTTTAAAATAAGTGACTCAAAAATGATATCAGAGTAAAATAATACCATTATTTGAATAACATTATATATAGATACTATAAATTATGTATAGTATTTTTAAATTATTAAAATTAATATAGTTGTATCTACATAAAAAATGTTCCATCAACACTTATTTTTATGTATTATGAAAATTTCAATTTTAATTTATTCAATATTCAACAATAAAATTATTATTTTACAAAAATCTGATTTTTTCCTATTTTCATTTTGAAAAGATAAATTCAAAAAAAATTTCATTTTAAAAATAAATCATATTCTAAGATTTTTACAATTATATTTGAAATTAAAATAAAATATATCATTAAAAAATTCTTTCATTGTAAATTTTTATTTTAAATCACCAAGGGTTCTTGACATTTTTATGCATTTCAAATTGATTACAATATCTTTTAATATATGTTTTATTAATATTAATGTTTATTAATAATATATATCTAATATGACATGGATCATATTATTACATTGTTTCATGTGGATAAAACTATGTAACATGTTAAAGGAATGAAATAGAGTAATATATTGGATCGTTGTATTCTCCATGGATTACATAAAATGTGTCAATTCTATTTAAAAAATAAATTGGTAGTGAAAATAACTAAATATATATAATAATGAAATGAAATTCCCAGTATAATTTATAAAGTGATATCAAATATGTTTACGAATAAATATTTTTTATTCATTATAGGTGAATCCTAATATTGATCTTTTTTTAAATAATTTGATATAATCAACCCTCATGTAATGGTTTTATAACTCTTATAATAGAATTATTTTTTCATGATAGATAATAATCATACTTTCATAGATTTAATATCATATGAGGAATTTAATTAGGAAATTCGATTTTTCTTACAGTTGATTATTTTTAATTCTTTAGGGATAATTGTAATAAATTTCAAAAATCACGTCAATTTTATCTAAAGAAGGTATAATAACACTTTACTAAAGCATATTCCAAAAACCAAAATACAAGATACAATAAAAACATATTTGTTTCATTAATATATAAATAATTATTATTGAGATTTCATTATATCATTGAAATTCATACATATAATAGAGATGATATGCTAGATTCCAATAATACCTTTTGAAATATCAGTTAGAGGATATGTATTACTAATTTATTAATGTATAGATTAGTATTTATGATTGTATAGTCTTTCACTTATCCCCTTTTTTAATTAGTTATTTGATATCTATAATGGATGTTAACCTTGGATTGGGGTATTAGTTTATAAAATTATACATATACTTGATGGATTTTCATTAGGATGTGGTAGTAGTTGCGACTCTAATACAATCTATTTTATTGGTTAAACTCAATATATTTGTTCAAAAATCATTATCCCAAAGGGAAATCATTAAATAAATTACACAAATTGATGTTCCATTAAGATATTTGATTAGGTGTTTCATTCCATGTTATTAACGTGATTTAAATTTAATATTATTTTCTGCATCATTTTCATCTCCTAAAAATCAATGACACTCCATCCTACTATTTATTGCGGTGTTTTTAGTTTGGAAATATTTAAGTTATTAATCTTAAATTTATATATTTTTGTTAAAATAACCACTATATTTTCAACAGAAAATTTAATATTATTAGTTTTCTCTTTAAGAATATCACCACATTTTACCTCATATAAATACATGACTGGGTTTTAACATTCTATAGCCATTACATGAAAAATAATTTTAACAATATGAATAATTTATTCATAATCCTATTAAAAATTAATGATTCTAACATAATTTTAATATATAATAAATTAAATATTCTCCCTCAATTAAAAATTTATTAGATTTAATATTGTTTATCCATTATTTTTGTCCTATCAGTTTCTATGAAAATAGCATGATGACTTCTCAAATAATTCATACTGGTTCATAAAGGGAATATAATTCACCAATTCATATCACTTGGCAGTGTCCATCTAAGAGTGTAGTCTGAGTCCCTCACATAATTTATCGACTAAAGTTAGTTTCATACTCAACCATATTTTTTAGGTGATTAATCTTAGATTCATATGTTCCACATCCAAATCCATATTCTAGGATCTATATTAGGATGTAATATCCATGTAACCACCCACTAGACACTTTACCAAAATTTTGGTATGTTTTCAAATACATAGATAATACATAGTTTTCTCTATACACATTCATTTTATTTAGAGCCTATAATAACTAAACTAATCCTATAAAATAAATAAACCATACTCTAATTGCAACTAATGAACCCCAGACCTACACTACGAGATCTTGAACTAAAAATAATATATTTAAAAACTATCATTCATAAAATGTAAAATGATCTTGTATTTATTTTTGATACTATTAATAATTTATACATTAATACAGAAAATTAATAATAGAATCCAAATAATTGAAGATTTATTATATTTTACGATCAGCTGTGTAATCATATTATGTTACAAAACATGTAGAAATGTCTTCATAATATAAAAACACTATACTCCATTCTATACTCCTCAAAAGTAATAACCAACTAGATATCCTACAGAATTAAAACATAAGAATTCAAGGATCTCAAACTCTTAGTAATGGAAACAATAATTAATATTTCAGTAAGGATAAAATCATACGAATTTGGAAATTAATTTTATATAGGATAAATATTTTATGATAAATAATATGTAATAATAATATTTATTCAAAATACATAATTCAATGACCCATAGTCTCATTTTATAAAAAATATACTATTACATCTGTTTATAGAATCATTTGACAATAAAAGTGTGTCATGTTAACATGACATATTCATATTAATTAGAACTACAAAATCAGTGTAATCATTCAAGATAATTACCATGGTTAGAATCAATTACTACACACATCTCATAATATAATGGTCTTTGGATGACCATCCATGTACCATATGGGTCTTGGGAGACAAATTATATACCCTTTGGTGCTTAGGATACTACTTTCAAACCTTCACAGGCTTGTGGAACTACCTTTGTACACTATTAGGAATATAATACTACCATTATACCCTATTATTCTTATACTAATGAACATGTACACTCTTAGGCTTAAGTAAAAACTATTATACACTCTTGGTCTTGTATAGTAACCTATATACCATTTTGGGAATGTGCTACAAACTTTGTACCCTCATAGGCCTGGGGTATAAAATGTGTACCTATAATGAGTCCATGAGATATAAAACATCAACCAATGCATGAAGTTCAATATATGATCATGACATTCAATCATTCATACATAAAATTATACATAAAAAAATTTATCATCACATTATATTAAACCCATTCATGGGAAAATGTGTTTTTTGTAACTTCCATATGATGTCACCAAAATTGAACTCATAAATATAAATTGTTGATATTAAAAATAGAATCCACATAAAATTATTATTTGATAAGAACCATTATTGGGTTTCTGATGAAAAATAATATCCAGGTAAATATAACCATCAATGATAAATTAGAAAATGGAACAGAAAACCTAAAATATATTTTTAAAAAAATTCATCTTTCACATAAATAATAAATTAATAAAAAAAATTGAAAACTTATTTTTAAAAGGTTGAAGAAAATTTAAAAACTACTATCGGTATTAATGAATTTAGAAATAAATGAACATTTAAAAAAAGTGGAATGAAAACATTTGAAAAAATATTTCGTTTAAAAATAATGATCAATAAAATATCATTTAAAGGACATAAAATATTTCAAAATATATTGTGGAGATGAAATATACATTTGATTTGGAATGGATGGAAAAACTTTTTTATATTTTAAAATATATTTTTTGAAAACCTACATCAGAAAAATAGTTAATCAATATTGCATTTTGAAATTGATAATAGATAATATGATATTGACATGAGTGAAGACAAATTTTGAAAAAATATTATGAAAGAAAAATATTTTTTAGTATAAGTGTGAAATGTAAGAAAAAATATCTTTGGAAGAGATAATATTTTTCCAAAAAGACAATGTAGTTTTATGATAATAAAACTCATCGAGAAAATAGTTTTCTGTTAAAAAAATCAATTTATCCAAAGATAAAAGAAAAAAATATATTTGTCATATTATAAATAAGATAATATATCAAACTTTAAGGATTGATTCTCAAGGAAGTATAATTTAAAACATGAATAGAAATTAGGGTAAACAATATATTTCATTTAAATTGTAATTGATAATTCCAGTGACCATTATAAATGGGAGTTCTACTATATAATTTTTAATACCATGAATAAAAAGATAAGATATCTTATTATTTAAATAATGATAAAAAAATTCAAGCTTATTTGAAATATGTTATTAAAGAACAATTGAAACACAATGAACACTAATTGAATTAAAAACACAAACAACAATGTTACCATTTGAATTGGAATTGACGAATGATAAAACAAAGTATGGATATTTATTATATTTCATATATTTTTATGTAAAATTTTGATATATGAAATCCATGAGAAATATACACACCTCAAAAAAGTAAAATGTTGGAAAGTATATATTCTATATCATTGAAACAAAATTATGAACAAAACCCACTTGCCTTAGGTTGTGATTTTTGTGTTTGTGCACAATAAATGATGAATAATCATATAAATTTTATTAAAAAAAATATTCAAATAAATGTTTTCAAATAATTTTTTGAAATTCTTATTTTTCAAATATTTTTATTTTTGAATTATTTAATGAGTCTTTTCTTTTTGTGGTTACATTGGAAATTACAGTCGATTTCCAGAACATCCAATATATTTACTATGGTAAAACAAGACATAATTGTTTTTCATAAATTCCATAATTTTATTGTTTTATGTATTTTTATTCCATTTTTTGAAAATTTAATCATTTAAATATTTTTTCCAAAATGGTTTCAAATTAAGAGAGGTCCATCATTATATTCAGTTATGAAGTGACAATTAATTATTACTATTTATGAATAATATCTTCTGTAAAATGTACAAAAATAACTTTTTGTAATGTCAAAAGTTTGGTAAATATCATTTTTATATATTATATGAATTTTTAAATCCTTATATATTACGTAATAACGTAATAATAGAACACGACATTCATTGAAGCGGTAGTATGTACGTACGCTTCATTCTTTCTTCATTTTTTTAATGGTTTTGTAGGAAGATAGAATACTTATATTAAATTATTATAGTGAAATTTATTTATAAAAAATACTATTGTACGAATCAGGACATGTATAGAAGTGATTTTAGTGATAGGATAAGAAATGAATTAAGAGAGATTTGTTGAGGACCATACCTCTCCATTTTCATTTTTCCTTTTGGTGGCACATTAAGGATCCTTTACATGGAATTATTGAAAGAACAATGTTTATACGAGATAAAGATATTAGTTATGAGTGACCATGGTATATATTTAGAATATATATTGTTTTTAATGGGTAGAGTATCCTAGTTAATGTTATATCCTATTATAAGTGAATAAAATAGAAATTTTTAAATATCTATTATATTTTCAATGGTGTATTGCCACTATTTTATGGATTAGTGGATTAAAATGTTTGAAAAAATGTACACTAGGATGTGATAAGGTCTTTCAAGAATATAAAATTCATATTCATTCATCTATTAAGAATTCGTAATTTCTTTCTACTAGATCTTTACATCAAACCATTTACATTTTTACATTGGTAAGTAATTTAACCATAGATATTTATATTTTATTAAAAATTTAAGGTAACACATATTACCAAATTTATATTTTTTAAAACTAAATTTATGATCCATATAATGCAATTAAATTTCTAAATAATATATTGTAAACATTTAATGTAAAATATTAAATATATATATAAATATTTTTTAGGAAAAAATTTATTTCCTCCCTTGACTTTTTATAAATTTTAATAACATTAATTACCAATTAAATTTATTTTAATATATCTTAATTTCTATTTACACATCATATCTGTTTAAATATAAAGATAAAAATTTAATTAAATGGATAAAAAGTAACAAAATAGAACCAATCTTTTTCTTTTTAAATAACACTTTGATCATTATCCTGACTATTAAATTTAATCATAATAACAATAAATTTATAAATAAAAGTGATATAAAAATTATATACTATTCTGAAGATGATTATTTAAATTATTTAGTCTATTTTGGTAATTTTCATTTATAAATTTTTTTAAAAATAAATATTAATACAAGGGGATAAAATAAATTTTAAGAGGAAAATATTACCTATGTTTCCAAATTTTTGGAAATATGTTTCGGAAATTTAAAATAGTATTTTTAAAATTTCTATATTACATTATATATAAATATAATTTTTTGTTAGAAACAATTGAGTCGTGATTTTAACATGAAAAATTAATTTTGTATTTTCCACTATTCACCTAAAATAATTTACTTATGTAATAACTAAAAAAATTAACCCTAATATAATTTTGACATGATGAATAAAAAAAATATGATAACATTACAATATTTAAAATCTAATATTTATGAATTTATTTTTAAAATGAAACACTATATATAAAGATTTTTTTCCAAATAAGAATTATAAAAATGAAGTGTTCATAAAATTATTTTCTAAAATAATAATTGATAACAAAATTTTTAATTAAAATGTTTTTCTTTATTCTTATATTTTATTAATAATATTTATCTAATAATTTTTTTCTCATTTTAGTTTATTGTTCTGTGTGGAGAATCAATCCTAAACATTTGATTTAATTAAAGGGAATATATATAGTAAAATATAAGAATGTTACACACTTTACTTCCTAATGTGGAATCCCAAGATATGTTTTTAGTGGCCTCATAATCATCCCTTAGTAACATCTATCACCCAAAAATAGTGGTTTCTATGATTTATCACTTCATTATCTCAGCTCTTTTGTTCCAACCCCACATACATATAAAGTGATTCCTATTAAAGAATTGAAATTTAGTGTTTTATTGACAATGTATTAAATTAGACCTCTTTAAGACACCCATTATGTTATCCTGCACATTTTTAGGATCACATAATCTCAATTAATGAAGTATGGATGTGCTAATTGTTATGACCCTTGGTACCTAGAGGAAAAAAATAGTGTTAAAGATGATATATATAAATAGAAATCAAGTCACAAAGAGTATAAAAATGTATACACATATAAAATTTCATGAATTACAAAGTGTAGTAAACTAGATGTTGATAGTGTTCAGGTTTAATTCAGATTCCCTCTTTAAAACAAGAATATAGTGAAGGATAATGTCACTTAGTATTTTGTATTTGATGTTTCCTTTCAGATCTATCAACCATATTTGTTTTAAATTAGAGGATAGATATGTGAATAATTAATTAAATATATGACACTATATTAAATAATAATAATGGGAATAAACACATTCTATAGAGAAAAAGATAAATTTTAATGAAAATGTCACAGTGATTGGTTGAACCAGTAGAATATATCCTCTGATGGGTTTCTTCTCATCGATAATAATAGAATTATATATTATTGGTATAAAACCCAACATCAGTGATATAATGATTTTATAATCCTTTACTATATTTAATAAATCAAAAATTATATGGATTCTCATAGTGATAATCAATTTCATGGGTATGATACAATTGGAAATATGAGTTTTTAAAACCCATGGTAGAAATTTTACTTTCCACATAGTTCATGAATAATATCTTATTACATTTTCAATGATGTATTGGGGATAAAAAATCAATTTATTAGAAGAGATTAGTCGACATGTTTGAAAACTCAAAAAGCATAGTCGGATATTTTGTAAAAATAATCATTGCTAGTTTGGGTTTAATATCATTATGGTATGTTTCCATCATACCTGAGCCATCATCCCTAATATATATGGAGGTTTATGGATTAAAATTCATCAATTGTTTTTTTACTATTAATGTACCTCAACTTGTGCTTAAGGCATTATGTAACACCAATTTTTTTATGAAATATAATCTCTAAATAAATTTATTTATTTAATATTTTTAATTGAACACAATATTGAGTATAAAAGAAGTTTGAGATGACCTAAATATAATATGACTATTATAATCTTGTTTTTATGTTATCAGGGAATAAATATAACTTACTTATGAAAATGTATAAAAAATATAAATCATGTATATATTATTATATTTTTTATGTGAATTAAAACTAATTAATAAAATTAATTAAATTTATATTTGATATAAGTTATATTTTTGATATTCAACCAATGTATATTTTTTTTATGGGGTGTGAATAAAAATTATTTGATGTATAAAATCCTATATTTTTTAAAAGGGTAATTTTCCTCTTTTTAATGGATAACCCTTTCTATATTTATATTTTTACACATTGAAAACTTTTATATGATAACATTAAAATTTTCTATGGAAGTGTTATATAAAAATTTACATTGGATTAAATTTTAATATTATTCTGATTCCCTTTAAATTTTGATGAAGAGTAAAAATGAAATATATTTTAATTAATTTTTTTTTCATAAAAATAATTTATATATTTAAATTATAATATTGAATGTTTTTATAGTATAAATAAAATATATTATTATAATTAAATATAAGTTATTTTATTTGAATTAATTTTATATTGAATTAAAATAAAAAAACATTTCAATCATTTGCATTATTTTAATTTTTGAACACCTGTTATCTCATTCCTACGATGGGATTAATTTTAAATTAATTACTATAACTTCAGTGTTTCGAATTTTGAAAAATGGATTCTGTATTTTAAATCAGTATGCCCAAATTATTTAAATCGTGTTTTTTATTTTTAGGCATTATGAATAGTAACTTTAGTTATTTTTATTAATATAGTAAAAGGGTAAAACATATAATTAAGGGTAAGTATAATATTATAAATTTACCCTAACACTTGTATTAATTTCATTGGATAATTGTTTTGACCAAAATCATACTTGGGTAAAAATGGCATTATTTGGAAGCCAATATGATCAGATTAGGACATTTAATATATTTTCATTAATGAAAAGGTAATTATGTCTCACTCAAATTTAAATAAATATTACATTTTTTATATAATTTTATACCATATAAAATATCAATGATAAATACTAATTAGATAGATAAAATGTTTTTCATTGTCATAGAAATTTATCTGTAATTTTAATAAAATAAATAATTACCTTATAGACTTATTATTTGATAATGTAAATATTAATTAATTTATAAGAAATGAATAAAAAATTAATAAAATATGAATTACCCTAAAAAGACCACAAAACATGAAAAAGTATTATTCTTTAAATATATCTCGAACTTAACAATCTAATGGTTGTCTTAGTGACCATTTGTATCATAATAGATGAGATTGTGACCCTAATATTATTTTATTTAATGTTATGTTAAACTTTTCATATTCATAATTTAATAAGTATACAATTTTAAATATTGTATTTTACAGAAGATAAATTCAAATAATTATATTTTTCATAAATCTAGTATATTTACCTTCATCATATAATTTTATATTTAATTTTTTTTCCAAAAAATATGTATACTATATAATTACACAAAAGTGATGTTGAAATTATTTTATTAATAGAGAAATCAATTAAATGCTAATAAAAATATTAAAATAAATATAATATTGGTTAACAAATATGTACTATAATATTTATATCTTACCTTTGACTCATATTAATTTATTAAAATTGATGGGTAAAAGTTAACTTTTTATCATAATGGTTTTGAAAATCAATGAAATGAATAGAATCAAAATTGACATTATTGATTGTTTATCAAAATGATATATTAATAAATTATTTAGAATTCATAAAATATTATTAAAAAAATAATTAATAATTAATATATGATATAAAGTGTTAAATGGTACATATTTATGGAATAATTTACAAAACATTTGTTAAATTTTTAATCCTTTTAATGTTGAAATATTTTTTTATCTTAATTAAAATAAAATAGAATAACTAATGGTTAAATAAAATTATAATGATTATATTAACATAAAAATCATCTAAAATTTATTATTATATGTTATTACAACCCTTTTCCATATTATAATATAAATTGGGACATTTTGTGGGCTTTTGGTCGGTTTTAATTTGATTATAAATTAATATTTTTGGAGATCCCAAAAGTGCCCCTCACCTAAATTATAAACGGGAACATAATCCCTCACCAGTTCACATCACATTGAGCCTTCAAGAAATGTCATCCCATGAAAATTTTCCTTCTGAACTTCCTTAATTACATTATATAGGTTATGGTCAACTTAATAGACCAACTATTGTGCTCTAAGAGTTGATTTACACGAAGCATGTCGAAGACGAGTTGATCTCCACTATTGAATCATTCAAACATATTTCTTCTAATACAACATTTTCATGAGTTTTTCCATTATACAATAATATATAATGTATCACATATATACATAGATTATATAATAAGTACTAATAAACCATATTCCACCTTCTATAGATCATACAAAAAAAGAAATCACTACGCATGCGTACGTACGACTTATCGTCCCCATGTTGTGGTGTAATTTGTTTTTCACCATCACCATACGTGGATTGGTATAATGGTATAATTAATAAATATATATGATTATTATAATAACATATTAATTCTTAAATATTCTAGATCATCCAATTCAATAACATTAATCAAATTTGAGAATGATATCATCGCTCGTGCAAACATATGACCTACCATCTCCATGATGAGATGTGATTCATTATACATGATATTTATTAATGTATGATTATATAAATACAATGAAATAATAAATATGATATATAATTTGTAATATAATTTTATAATGATATAAATATGACTAAATATAGAGAAACATATCTTATTCAACAAAACATGTATATGGATTTAATGTAGTTAATATCCAAATAAGGAGTAACAATTAAATGATATTAACCAAAAGATGATCATATGATCATATATGATATCATAAAAATGATTAGGATTTGTTAATAAGTAAATAAAATTATTTAAATCATTATACAAAATGTTTGGATACATATGAAGGATATCAGACCAAATATAAGGGATAATTTTTCAATCTCATTATTATCTGATATTGTTTAATCATAAGTATTTACTATGGTATATTTATCCTCAAAATCCTTGTTTTTTATCTATATAATACTATTTATATTAATTTAATATTTTTAAAATTCATTTTACCCATTGGTGAATTTTTACTAAATGGTATAAAAATAATTTGTTTTTTATTATTCAATTCAAGGTACTTTTTGACTTTTTCGGCAAAAGTTAGAGAAGAATGTTTTTTCACATATAAGGCATGAATATATTTTTACATCATAAAAAACATTATTTCCATTAATAATCTCCTACAATATTTTATTTTTATTTTCAAAGAAGGTTTTTTCTTTTTAAATTACATGTGATTTTGAGAAAAGATAAATTGTTTGAATAATTAATGATATTTTCCTCATGAATTAATATGAAGTGTTTTATCAAAATTATTTTCTATTTAATATGGAATTATTTAATAGAGTTTTTTATATCCCCATTATTAATATGGTATGATTTATTTTATTATATAATTATATTAATGAAATCCATTAATTTAATATTGATTATGATGGAAAGATTTTTTAGAAACCAATTTTATTCTTTTAGTTATATTATGATGGATGTTTTATGTTCTTAGGGATAATTAAGAGTGATTTAATTATATGATGGTAGGGACATATATAACCCTCAAATTAATTGGTTAAATATATATTTTTCATGATAAAAACATGGGTGGAATAGAAAATTAACTCAGGCCAGTAATACAGGTATAGAATAAAAAGTGAATTAAGTTTAGTATTGTACATTATCTTCTATGATGGTCTAAGAAATGAGCACCGACAAATATGAAATGATTTTGTATGCTTATTTGAATTCCACATAATATCATTTAATATTTTATGACTTTTGGGATAACTTTCATTAATTTTTATGAACGTTAATGATTTATCATATGACATGATATCACGAACATTCATATGCAAGATAAGATTTTCAAATGTCGTGTTATTATATCATATAATTATGATATGAATGATATATCCCTTATTTATCCATAATAAGAATAACTTCTAATCCATTCATATGTTACTTTTCCCAAGTTTATTCATTAGGATATTAACTGTGATATGTCAAAAGGGGGTCTAGTTTTGATTAAATAAGTGGGAGGCAATGAATATGACTTATGAACTAGTTGATTATGTTTCCAAGTTTCTAAATACAATATACCAATATATTCCTTTTATGAATTTTTTATATTTTTTAATGAATACTCTTCATCATTAAATTAATATCAATTTAGGTCATGTATGGTTAATTTTAGTTGGCATTAGAAGAAATGAATAGTTAACATCTAGAAAATAGGATGAGAAAACATTAGTAAGAATGCTATGGATATGCCAAAGTATAGGATAAAATCCAAGTGTTTTATAAATGATAATGAATAACCTATGATAAAACCTAATGTATCATAAATTGAATCTTTATTCCTGATTTTGTGGTTTTCATATTATGATTTTTGTTTCTCACACTATGCTTCTTGGTTTTAGTCTATGGATAGAACCAGAAGGAACCATTTTAACAGGAAATGTGGTGGGAAATGAAATGATTGGCATCTTAAGAAAACAAATTTTATGGGAGAATAAAGACAAAATCTTGTAGCTATTATAAAATAAATCTATCAAGAAATTAATCAAACATGACTTTCAAATGAAAAAAATGAGGAAACAAGTTTCTATTTAGTCCTTTTATGAGGTATTGTCCACCATCTTTTAGTAAGTATTTTGATCCATTAGTGGGTGAACAATGCTTTAGAACCCCTAAAAATATGCTTTCAGTTATCCAATGTTCATAACATGATAAATTTATATTATCATTATATCTTTTAAATGGTGAAGTTGATCAATAGAAGAACCATATTAAGAAAATGAGGAAAAGAGATGAAATTGAGTCTATGGAATTGGACGAGGTCTAGAACATATTTTTAAATAAGTATATTTCTCGCATTCATCAAATATTGTTGGATAAAGGGTTCCTTAAACTAATGAAAAAGCGTGTTGAATCTGTTGGTAACTATGAAGATAATTTTACAGTAATTTCAACGTACGCTTATGGAATTATTATCCAACCTGAGAATAAAATTGAACAATTTATTAGTGAAATAAAACTATGTCTCTGAAGGGGAATATCCACAGGGGACTTTGATAGTAATGAAGAAATAGATCGATGTGCTCTCAATTTTGTGATGGATATTAGAGTAAAATATCATTCATATGGGTTTGATAAGAAGTGAAAAATGGGATTGAAGGGAAAATATAAAGACCACATTAAAAAGGATTCATGTTTTCCATTATGGTCAATGTATATAAAGAAACTTGACGGCAATATACCTAAAGGGAGTAATAAATGTATTAAATGTGGAAATGAATATAATTAGTTATTTGAATTCCAAAGTGATCCACAAAATATGTATAGGAATGTTAATAGAGAAAATAATTCATAGAATACACCTCCCACAAATCAATGTTACAAGTGCATGGAAGTTACGGATTATAAAAATCAATGCCCTAATCTCCAAATTTTTTTATGATGATCGATGACAGAAAACTCTTAAGGAAAAAAACAAAGGCGTGTCACCTGAGATCACTTTCAGTGAAGTAAAGAACAATAATGAAGTGGTGAAAGGTACACTTACCATCCACTCTAAATAAGAAAATGATTTATTTTATTATAGATCCAACAACTCTTTTATTTCTAAATAATTCTCTAAGGGTATCACTTTATTACCTCCACAATTAGATATTGAGAGAGTTGTGAAAAATCCTACTTGAATAATGCTCACGTCAATAATTTATAATTCATCTATAGTTGAAGTTTCTGGAAAATTTCTTCCTTAAAATATGGTAATCGATTCTATAGTGGAATTTTATTTTCTACATACCATGGAATGACTTTCTCTATATGGAGATCATATCAATTTCTCAGGAAGGGAAGTCACATTTCATATTCTAGATGAATATATGATCATCTATTAGTGTAAGTACAGATATAACCTTCCAATAGAAATTGCATCCATATGATGGTTCTGGAATCCTATAACTGAAGTATATTTATCTCTAATGGTTGGGGAGAAACTCAAAATTAATAACACACCCATTTTATGAAAATTTTATTAATTATTTCCAAAATAATTATTCGGTCCTTCCCCAAATCGTGAAGTTGAGTTTTCAATATAACTCATATTGGGTGCTATGCATATTTTAAAGATACCATATATAATGGCCCCAATTGAGTTGTATGACATGAAGAAGAAACTCCGTGAGAATTATGAAAAGGGGTTTGTACGACCTAGTGCATCTACTTGTGGATAAATTATTCTATTTATTATGAACAAATATGTATCCACTACCCAAAAACTGGGCACGGCATGTGCCAGCCTTTATCAGCCCTAACGAAAACTCACTGATAAAGGGGGTACGTTTATCAGCACTAAAAAAGCGCTGATAAATGTACCCCTTTATCAGCGCTTTTTTAGCGCTCATAAAGTTACCCCCTTTAATAGTGTTTTTTAGCGCTGTTAAAGGGTACCCCTTTATGAAGACTTTTTTTGTTTTGCTAATAAAGGGGGGGGGGTCCTTATCAGTGATTTATTTAAAGCGCTGATAAAGGGTCTACTTCCAAAAAAATCTTTAAAAAATTTAATAATATTTAAAAATATATATTTATATTGATATAAATATAATATACATCTTTTAAATATAATTTTAAATATATTTTAGATAAGTATAAATATACCGTTAGATTTAATATATAAGATATTTAGTGGAAAAAGATTATATAAAATTAAATAATTATTTTTAATTAATAATTTGGTAATTATTAGGGAGTAATAGTCATTTAATAACAATTTGAAGACTAAAAATTTAAAAAATTAAAACATATCTTAAATATGTTGAAAACACAACTCAAACATCAAATGACCATAACTTTTTATTCGGGAGTTCGTTTGAGCTCTACAACATATCAAATCAAAGAATGTGACAAGCTCTACGTGGTAATCATCCAGGAAAAGCCTCTATCACATTTTTTGAGGCCAAAAAAGGCCTAGAAGGCCTCTAAAACTATGTTTTTATTCAGGATACCCAATTTTTTTTTCATTTTATGGATTTTCATCCCCGTTTAATGGGTTATTATCGGATTTTTTTGGTGGGGACTGAATTTATTCCAAGGTATTACATTCATATTGATATTATGTCTTTGAAATTTTATCGTTTTTTATAATTCACTTCTATTTATAATCAAATAAATAACAATATATACATTTTTTTATATATTCACACATAATAATTTAATTATAAATATAAATAATAAAATATATTTACATATAAATTATATTAGCTTAATCTAAATAATAACTATTATCCATTTTCTTTAAAATACAACTATATGAGTATTTATATACCTATATATTAATCTAACTATATATATATATATTCATATAACTACATATATATATTCATAAAAATATAACTATATATATTAATATAACTATATATATTAATCTAACTATATATATATTAATATTAATATATATTACTATATGAATAAATATAACTATATATATATAAATAGAGATATCATGAAATGGGAAACAAATCAAAATAGAGGAGTGGTAAGGGCTTAGGCGCGCAAGGGGGAGGTCTTTAGTTCAAAACCTGGTGGAGGTAGGGGCACATGCATGGGGCTGGATTTGGGGGGCTAGCACTAATGAAGGGTAGATGGGGTGCGTGCAGGCACTTGAGGGGATGAAAAGCACTGTTAAAAGGGGGGATCAAGCGATATAAAAGCCCCCCCCCGATTCTCAAGACTTTTTTTTAATTTTTTTACATTTATCAGCTCTAAAAAGATAGCGTTGAAAAACGACCATTTTATCAGCAATTTTTGGAGTGCTGAAAATGGTGACCCCCTTTATCTTTTTTGGCTTTAACGGCGCTTTTGTAGCACTTTAAAAGGCCATTTTTAGTGCTGATAAAAAGGGTATTTGTAGTAGGGATCAATGTGACTCTTCATTGATTATCATGAACATAACATGATCACTTTTAGGAATGTAAAGCCTCTTCCCCACAATGATTACTTATTTAACCAACTACACAGAGCTCAATTCTTTTCCAAGATTTCTCCTCATTTAGGTTATCATCAATTAAGGGTCAAGAAGGATGACATATCAAAGAAGTAACTTCGTACCAAATATGGACATTATGAATTGATATTTACACCTTTTGGTCTTACAAATTCCCCCACTATCTTAATGGATCTAATGAATATAGTTTGTAGGGACTATGTTGATTAGTTTGTGGAAGACCTTATAAATGATATTCTTGTCCATTAGACGAGAATTGGATAACATGAAAATCTGATGAGAATTGTACTAATAACCCTAAGAAGGTATATGTTTTATAAAAAATTTACCCAATGTGAATTTTATCTTAAAAAAGTTTCATTTGTTGTTCACATAATTTTAAAAGAGGGGATATCTATGGATCTATCAAAAACAGATGTTATTTAAAGATAACCAAGACTAAAAATTGAAACTGAGATCCAATGTTTTCTTGGTTTGGATGGATATTATCAATGTTTTTTAAAATATTTTTCAGGATTATCAAATACCCTAACCATTTAAAATCAAAAAGGAGTTATGTTATTTTAGATGGAGGAATGAGAAGAGAATTTAAATATGATCAAAATAAGGGTAGGTTGTGAACCTTTTCTCACACTACCTTGTAGTGGATAAAAGTTTGTGACCTATAGTGATTCATCCACAATGTGAATGGTTTGTTTCCTTAGGAAAAATGATTTTAAGATAGATTATGACTCACAAAATTTGAAAATCCACAATTAAAATTACCTAACAAATTATTTCAAGTTTTCTACGGTAATAATTGCACTAAATCTATGGAGGAACTATATTTATGGTGAAAGGTGTGATATTTTTTTTTGATTATAAAACATTAAATTTAATTTTCACAAGAAATGAGGTGAATTTTGTAACATCCCAGGTAAATAAATTAATATTACATTTTCATATTTATTAATATTTGGTAATTAAATATTAATTTTACATTAAGGGGGATGATATGTTTGATGACATGCCCGATACGTAACAACAGGTTTCTTTGAAATCATACGTTGCACACTAATAAAATAATATTATTATTTTAAATGGTAGTTAACACATAGTCATTATATTGGCTGGATTGAATAGAACTACCTAAAATATGATTATAAATGTTTGTTAATTTCTTTTACAATTAACCAATAAATGTTAGAGGTTTAAAATGTGAATGAATATTAAATTAAGCACATATACTATAATATTTTTTAAAAGGTCGATTTACCACCTTTTGATGTTGAACCCTTTTAAATATAGTTTTTGTCACTTTTATATGTTTTATTTAAAAAAAATTATTCTTTAGAATAGGGATATCAAAATATAATTTGGAAGAAATTTTGATATTTTTCTGATAAAGTTAATTTTTAATGAATATGGAAATATACTGTTTTTTAATTCAAAACTGCCTTTTAATATAATTTATTAATATGGTTATATTATCATATTAATTTGTTTTAAATTGTAAATAGAATATATTTCTATCATTTAATCCAATTTTGATATGTTGAAATAATTTTACATTGAAATTGGGCATAGAAAAGTGTCAATATTTTGATAGTTATTTATTAAAAACAGACAATTTTTTGACAGTGGGAATTAAATTTAACATAATTTATACCACATATGTGTATTGAATTTGGAAAAATGGATTCCATATTTGGAATCAAGAAGTCCAATTTGTGTAAATATGTAACTTTTATTTTTATACATTATGAATATTTACATCAATAAATATTTTATTTACCATGGTTAAAAGGTAAATCTGGTAATTAAAGGTAAACCATAATAATATTATAATAATATAAAATTACACTAAAATGTATCCAAATCGTATTTATTGATACACATCAGATCACATACATCATTGGGTCTATTTTGGGACCCCATGGGGCCACATGGAAGTGATAATGACACAATATTTTAATAAACGCAACGTAAAGGCAAAAATGACATAAACAAATAACTATTTGTAAATCAATTTTTACATCAGGTTATGTAAGTTATCTTTTGGAATATAAATATTATTTTTAAATCTATAATGATTTCGTACATAATTATTTTTTTATAATATTTAGACATTATATAAAATTAAATTATTTTTGACACAATAATGATGCAGTGTTTACCTCATTAATAAATGATTTACATAAATAAGATTATAAAGATTAAAATAATATCAAAAACCAATCCAATTATTATTGGATTATTTTATTTAGACCATGAATCATCTTATATTTGACTTTAATTTCTTCTGGACCTTTAGAACCCCAAAATAAATATATAATTAAATAATATTTTCACACTTTCATAAAGAGCCCCTCCCCCCCACCTTATAAAAAGCACTCACCTCTAACCCATTCATCACTCTTTTAAAGACCCTTGAATTGTCCAATATCTTCCCAAATAATCTCTCAATATCCCTCTCTTACATTTATAAGCCTTAAAGTAGGCTGAAGGCCCTTCAAGATGTCCTTTTTGTTTGAAACAAAGGGAGTTACCAGAATTAAAGGTAACATTTTCTCTTAAATTCTAATCTTTTATTTTACTTCTCCAACCCCTAAATTTTGTTATTATTTTCATTTATACCAAAACCTGTATCATCAGTATTATAGGTTGTATTATGAGAAATATTCTAACTACACATAAACAACACCTCCATCTAATGGGTAAATAACATAATGTTTCTGTGGATGGAAAATTAACGCCTCACGAAATGATGATTATTCTATTATCTCCTACTACCTCTCATGGTGGCCATTAAGATGAAATTATATTTATATATGATACATATTATTCTTATGTTCTATTTGGGATTCTTTATTTTTCATTTATATCATACCATTATGATTTTCATTATGGGTAAACCCGATAATTTCATTTTAGGAAGTGCGGACTACCACCCCTCAAAGTGATATGAATCGTTAATGCCATATGGGGGATGAATAAAGGATTGAGTAAATGATATTATATATGATATTTTACCATAATTATAATATACCTATTTATCATTATGTTTTAATTCCTTAAAATATAAAATAGAAATGAAAGTAGTGTTCCTGCGTACGTAGGGCTTACCGTCTCCATGAACGGTGCATTTCATTTCTTAGCTCCAAATGTTATATACTATTATAAATACATGTATATAATAGATATATATGATATATATGATATCTCAATCATTAATATAATTCTATATATAATGATCGTTTTACAACCTGAAAAACTTGTAATTATAAGAATTTCATTTTTGACTCAAGTACCAAATATCGAAAAATGAAAATTATTAACATAAATGATTAAATATTGTTTATAACATAATAATATGTAATATAAAAGAAATAATAAACATTGAACATTTTCTTAAGAAAGTATAAATTAACAATAGTTTATTATTCAAGAGATTAAATAATGAATGGGTCAATTCTGAACGAGGTAAGGGACTTTTTCACAATATCATTTCATTGAGGCATATATTGTATTATAAATGACATTATTTTATTCATTGTATAAACACCTTTGACTTTTCATTTCATTCAGAGGGAATATTTTTCTATAATGTTTTTTTCTAAATGACAAAAAGGAATGATTCTTTTTAACATAAGTGGTGACAACAACCATTCTCCCACCGTGAGTATTATATGATCATTGGCTTCCATAACAAGCCAATGTGTTCTTATAAGGAAAATAAATACTATATACTGATTTTACATAATTTGGTATTGAAAATGGTTTTGAGAAAGAATTTATTATTTCAATATCTTGAAATGATATACTGTGATTGAAATGTGGAAATGGTATCTTTCCATTATGCTTTTTTTATGTGTTATGGTTTTTGGGCATTGTTTACGTATATTGGGGGTTCTCTGATAATCCTAGGGAACTTGATCATGAGATTTATCTCCAATGAATTGTGTAACCTGACAGAGGTAAATGGGAATGTTTCTCCTTAACGATTTAGGGAATATACTATGATGGGCATTCCAATATAACTCCCAATTTAGAAGGGATAACTACAATGTAAGTATGATATGGATGCCACAAGTGTCCATTATGATTTAATATTTCATTGTGTTATTCAAAAATCTTATGATTTCATGAGGTATGTTAAAGAGGATATGTTATGTATGTATTGATGATCTAAGGTTTTAATTCATTGTTTTATAACAATTACTGAGCTTTTTATACTCATCCCATGTTTTGAACTGTTTTTCACTGGACTCAAAATTAATAGGATCATGGATGGGATCAAGGTAAAGTCATGTTGTCTCAAACATGGAACTGGACATGAATCTTTTTTTCAACAGTTATTATGTAATGAAAAATGGAAACTGAGTAGAATTGTCTACATTTTAATTTTTGATATGTAATGTAATTGTTATGTCCTAATTCTCTAAAACTATAATCCTGAAAAGATCTACAATGTGAATTATTCATTTAATTCAATATTTTTCAATGTATTAAGGATGGTTCCTTATAGTTTGTATCATAGTTCTGTTTAGATAACTTTATATGTTAGGATATTGTTCATATAATTTCCAAAAATTAATTTATGGTATGACTGAAGTGATATAGCATTTACAGATTACAATGTTTCTTCACCTAATATATTTATATGTTCGGAATGGTTTTCTATAGAGGAAACATGGAAGGTGTAATGGGATGACATCAAGAGGAAGAAAATCGTTGAAATCATCAATCTGAGAAGGTCATAATATGATCTAAAAAATTAGTTACATTGATGGTATAGTGGAATCAAGCTTTAAATGGTGTTGTTCTCCATTCATGAGATCAGACAGATCAACCATAGATAAACATGTCAGTAGTAGAGAATTCCGTGAGGCAACATCCCTCATCTTTCAGAGGATCATCTGGCCATGTGCTAACATAAGGGTTGATTAATGCACTGGAGAATATTTTGGATGTTATGGGGTGTTCAAAACATTAAAAGGATAGTCTCGTTGTTTACTGTTTAGAAGTTCAAGTAGATCAGTGGTGGTTAATGGTGAAAAATATCAAGGATAGTGAGGATATTAATTCTCTTGATTGGGATCAATTTAAAGGAATGTTTCTCGAGAAATTATTCCATATGGTGGTCTTTCTTAGGATGTAAAAGCAATTCCTTGAAATGATGCTGGAGGATGACCTAATGGCTTCTTATGAATCAAAATTAATCCGACTGGAAAGGTATGCTCCAAATTTCATAAGAGATATTGATAGTAAAATCAACCATTTTTACTCAGGATTAAAGCCATATTATTGAAGGCCTTTAGCTTCTCGTGAGTTCAAATGTTATGAAAAACTTGTTCTATGTGTGAAGAAGGCGCAAAATGAGTTTTTTGATGACCATATGTTCTTTGAAAAACAGCCAAATAAGTGGTTGAGGTGGAATGTTAAAGGGAATAACTATTCAAAAACATTGTTGTTAATAAACTTAATTATACATTTTGTGAAAATTTGGTCAAAATCATTCTAGGAATGAATTTCGAATTCTGGTAAGTGCTATTGATGTGGTAAAATGGGACGTAATTCTCATAATTGCACTGAAAAAATATGTGGGTAATGGTAATACAAAATCATATTTAGAATCAGTAAAATGTTTTAAGAGCAACAAAAATGGGTCATTATGAAAATGGGTGCCTGATTAAGAACTCAACTGTGGGAAAGCAGCCAAACTACAAGCAGAATGGGTTAGTGAAATCCTTTACAACTACATCAGTATTTGTTGGTCCATAAAATGTTATAGTATCTAGGAAACTGATTGTTTGTTCAGATTATATCCTTGTGTTGTTGGATTCAGGGTCTACACATTAATTCATTTCTATGAAGATTTCTAATTAATTGGGAATTCTTTATCAAGATATGAATCCTGAAACTATGGTAAAAACACATGGAGTAAATGTTGAGGTAAAAATAAATTATAATAACCTTCATATCCTTGTGTGAAGAAAGAATCTACCTGCAAACCTTATTGTTTTCCAATGTAGTATAGTTTGATGTTATTTTGGGTATAGATTGGATTTCTGTTTATAATTCTATGATTTCCTGAAGAGATAAAGTGACATCTTTTTATTAAGATGTTCAGTTTGTGTACATGAATGAATCCTTACTTTTGATAACATATCAGGAAGCTGAGAAGCTAGTAAAAGATGAAAATGAATGTTACATTGCACATATTGTGGAAAACAAAGGAACTGTTCAGTTTAATGATGTGCTAGTGGTTAAAGTGTTCCATAATTTTTTCCTGATGAGATTCCTGGTATTATACCTGTTCAGGAGGTTGAATTTATTGTTAACTTAGTACCTGATGCTAAGCTAATTTCAAAACCCCCATATCAAATGGCTCAAATTTATCTTTTTTTTGTTAAAGAATCAATTACATTAGTTATTAGATAAAGGTTTCATTCAACCTTTCACATCACCATGGAGTGATACTATATTATTTGTTAAAAATATAGATGGTTTAATGAGGCTATTCATTGATTATTGAGCATTTAATAACATCACTATTAAGAACAAGTATCCTTTTCCTCATATCGATGAATTCTTTGATCTGCTCTTAACAGCTCAGTATTTTTCGAATATTAAATTGAGGCCAGGGTACCATTATTTTAATGTAAAGGAAGAATACACTACAAAGACTGTGTTTAATACTAGATATGGCCATCATGAATTTGAAGTTATGCCTTTTGGTTTAACCAATTCACCTGCTGTATTCATTGATCTTATAAATAGAATTTTTTTTGGGTTCATGGAAAAGTTATTTGTCATGTTCATTGAGGATATTTTGGTTTATTCCAAATGAAATGGGTCATGTGAAATTCATTTGAATGTTGTCTTGCAGTACTTAAAAGAAAAGAAACTATTTGGAAAATTTAACATGTGTGATTTTTGATTACAACAAATTTCTTTCCTTGGTCACATTATATAAAAAAATGGCATATTTTTTAATCCTCCAAAAAAATGTAGCTGAACAATGGCCAAGTCCCACAAATATAACCGAGATTCGTAATTTTTGTGGTTTATTAGGTTATTATCATAGGTTATTTGATAATTATTCATTGTTATCTAGTACAATTACTAAGTTATCTTAAAAAGGTGTTAAGTTAATTTGGACAAAATAATTAGATGATTTTTTTTTGGAATTGAAAAGAATACTGGTGAATGATCTTATTTTGGCACCACCATCTAGAAATGATGAGTATTTATCAATAGTGATGCTTTGATGAAAGGACATGGTTATGTCCTTATGCAGAATGATCATTTAATTGTGTATGATTCATTTTAGTTTAGACCTCATGAGTTAAATTACCCTACACATGATTTTCAATTAGCTATTGTTGTTTTCTGCTTTAATAATATGAAGGCATCATCTGTACGAAGTAAAATGTGAAATATATACTGACCACAAAAGTTTTAATTATATATTCACTTATAAATAATTAAACATGATACAGAGGAGATGGTTGGAATTAATAAAGAATTATGATTTCACAGAAATTTATCACCCTGGAAAGGCAAACAAAGTGGATGATGCTTTGAGTCCAAAATGTAATTGTACATTAACCATGATACATTTGGAATGAGATCTTTGGATTTTGATATAATAATATTTCGCATAGAATTTGTTGGTGTAAAAAATTATTATGTTTTGTTTTAGGTTTCATTGAAATAAAGTCTATTGGACAGAATAAAGAAAGAACCGAAGGAAGACAATGAGTTGTATAAAATGGTCGAGTTTGTTGAGAAAGGTATGTTGCCTAAATTTAACATTGATAATGATTGTGTATGCAATTTGGAAAGAGATTATGTGTGCCTTGTGATTCATATTTGAAGAATGAGTTGTTTTGTGATGCTCATAGTTCCCAGTTTTCAGTTCATCCTGGAAGTACTATGATGTACAGAGATCATCAAGAGTAATACTAGTGGGATGGAATGAAAATATATATTACTATTTTTAATTTTAAGTGTTTGACTTGTAAGCAGGTTAATGTAGAGTGAAAATTACTGAATTACATTCTTTTTCCTTTATTGGCTCTAGATTGAAAATTGGAAAATATATCATTGGACTTCATTATGGGATTAATGAAGGCATCTCGAGGTAATAATGCATTCTGGGTTATTTTTGATTGATTGACTAAATATACTCATTTCTAGCCTATTTGAGATAATTTGTCTATAGATGAACTTTCTCAACTGTATGTCAAAGAGATAGTCAGGTGGAATGGTGTTCACCTATCTATTTTATTTGATCGTGATCCTAGGTTTACTTCCATCTTTTGGAAATACCATTAGAAGTCGTTGGGTAATGAATTAAATTTTTGTACATATTTTCATCCTCAATTAGATGGCCAGTCAGAATGAACAATTCAGACCTAGGAGTATATGTTATGTTCTTATTCAATGGATTACATGGGAATTTAGGACCAATATATTTCTATCGTTGAATTTTCCTATAACAATAGTTTTCATTCCGATATACAGACGGATCCATTTGAGGCGTTATATGGAAAGCGTTGTCAAACTCTATATTTCTGGGATGAATTAGGTGAAAGGAAGATTATGGGGATAGAATTGGTAAAAGATATGGTATAAAAGGTTCTGTTGATTCAGAAGCACATGAGAACATATCAGAGTAGGCAGAAAAGTTTTGCAGATAATCAGATTGAGGATATCTCTTTCGAGATAAGTGATCATTTCATTCTCAATGTTTCTTCATGAAAATTTGTGATGCATTTTTAGTAAGAAGGTAAAGTTGAGTCTATGGTTCAGGGGACCTTATGAAATCTTGGAAACTGTTAGATCAATTGTGTATAGTGTGGAATTTCCTCCACATTAATACCAGGTACACAATGTTTTTCACGTTTTAATGTTGAGAAAATATATTCCTGATCCATCTCATGTTTTATGTCTAGAGGTAGTTCAGTTGGAAGAGAATCTCTTTTATGAGGAACAACCAGTCCAGATTTTTGACCGAAGAGAGAAATTATTGCAGAATAAAGTTATTTATTAGTTAAAGGTTTTGTGGAAAACCATATGGTTTACTATGCAACGTGGGAATTTGAAAATGCAATGAGGGATAAATTATCACATTTATTTTACAAGTGAATAAAATTTAGAGGACACAATTTCCAAAAGGGGGGAAGGACGTAACATCCAAGGAAAATAAAGAAATATGAAATTTTTATATTTATTAGTATTTGTGAATTAAATATTAATTTTACTTTAAATGAGATTTTATATTCGATGGAATGCCTGATACGCATCACCGAGTTTCTTTGAAATCTTACGTTGCACACAAATAATATAATATCTCAATTTTAAATGGTAGTTAACACCTAATTATTGTATTGGAGAGAATGAATATAACAAACAACAATATGATTATACATGTTTTTTAATTGTCTATACATTTATCTAATAAAAGATATATGCCTAAAATGTAAATGAATAAAATTTTAGCCACAAATACTTTAATGTTCTATAAAATGTCAATTTACAGCCTTTTGATGGAAAAAACTTTTTCAATCTATTTTTTTCAATTTTATATTTTCTATTTAAAAAAAAAATATTATTATTTATAATTGAGACATAAAAATATAATTTGGATGAAAAGTTGTTATTTTTCTGATAATGTTCATTTTTTTCATGAATAATGAAAAATACTGTATTTTAATTCAAAACTTCCATTTAATCTAATTTATTTATATGGATATATTATCTTTTAAATTGGTCTTAAAGTTAAATTAAAATATAGTTTTACTATTTAAACCAATGTTGGTAATTATAAGTATTTTCTCATTGAAATTGGACATAAACAAGTGTCTATCTTTTTATAGTTATTTCTTATAAAGATGCTTTTTGTATTGACAGCGAGAATTAATTTTAAATTGATTTCTGCAACTTTTTTGTTTTGATTTTAGAAAAATGGATTCCATATTTGGAATCAGGAGGTCCAAATTTTGTAAATAGGTATCATTTAATTTTATAAAATATGAATAATTACTTTATTAAATATTTTATTTACTATGGTTAAAAGGTAAATATGGTAATTAAGGGTAACAAATTAACATTATAATAATTTTAAATTACCCTAACATGTGTCTTAATCCAATATCTTGATACATATCCATCCATGGGAATCCTTGGGTCGATTTTGGGACCCCATAGGGCCACATGGGAGTGATAATGACAATTCATTTTAAATAACTTAAAGTAAAGGAAAAAATGACATAAACCAATTCCTTTTAATAAATCTATTTTTATATGGTGTTATATAAGTAATATTTTTTACAATAAATATTATATGGAAATATAAATAAAATTATTACGTCATGTAATTTTTCTTATAATTTTTAGACATAAATTAAATTAAATTTTTTATGACACAATAATGATGTAGTGTTTACCTCGTTAATAAATTTTTTAAATAAATAAGATTATAAGGATTAAAATAATATACATAACCTATCAAATTAATATTTTATGATTTTATTTCAACCATGAGTCATATTATCTTCTCATTTAAATAGTTTTGGACCTTTAGAAACAAAAAATAATTATATAATAAAATAATATTTTCACACTTTACTAAAGAGCCCCTCCCACCCTTTATAAAAAGCCTTCACATCTAACCCATTCCTCACACATCTCAAGCCCCTTGACTCATCCAACACCTAATAAAATAATCTCTCAAGATATATCTCTTCCTCCTAGAATCCTTAACATATGCAAAAGGTACTTCAAGAAGTCCTTTTGGTTCAAACCAAAAGGAGTTACCCGAATTAAAGATAATAGTTTGTCTTAAATTCTATTTTTTCATTTTACTTCTCCAACCCCTAATTTTTTTTATAATTTATTTTATAACAAAACCAGTATTCTAAATATACTAGTTTGTCATTATGATATGAAATCATACAACACCTATAGACACATCTATCTAATGGGTAAAGAACATATTGTTTATGTGGATGGAAAACTAACGCCTCACGAAACGACGATTGTTCAATTATATTCTACCACCTCTCAAGGTGGCCATTAAGATGGCACTGTATTTATATATGATACATATTATACTTATTTTTTAATACTTTTTTATTTTTTATTTATATCATATTTTTATGGTTTCCATTATAGGTAAATGCGATAATTTCATTTTACGAAGTACAGACTACCACCCCCTCATGTCATAGGACTCGTTAATGCCATATGTGGGACGTATAATGGATGAAGTTAATGATATTATATATGATATTATACTGGAATTTTAATATACCTATTTATCATTATTTTTTCATTCTATTAAATATAAAATTTAAATTAAAGTAGCATTCATGCGTACGTATGACTTACCATCTCCCAGAATGATGCTTTTCATTTCTTACCTCCAAATGATATGTAAACTTATTATTACATTTTTAAACTAGATATATAATATATATGTGATACATAAATAATTAATATCATTATGGATATAATTAACTTTTTACTACATGAAAAACGTGTAATTATAAGAAGTTCATTTTTGACTCAATTACCATATATCGACAAAATGACCATTATTAACATCAATGATTACATAATATTTATAACATGGTATTAAGTAATATAAATGGAATAATAAACATGAAAAAGGTTCTTAAGTATGTTGAAATTAACATTACTTTATTATTCAAGAGATTAAAGAATGAACGGTTCCATTCAGACATGAGGTAAGGGACTCTGTCTCAATCTCCTTTTATTGAGGCATATATTGTTTTAAACACGACCTTCTATTATACGCTTTATAAACACCTATGACTATTCATTTCATTCAAATGGAATCCTTTTCTAAGCAATGTTTTAATAAATGAAAAAAAGAACGTTTCTTTTTATCTTAAGCGGTGACACCGACCATTTCATCGTTGCAAGTATTATTTGATCTTTTACTCCCTACCAAGACGTAGAGTTTTTTTTAAATAAAATAGATACTATATACCCCTTTATGTTTTTTGGTATTGAAAATGATTTTTAGAAATAATTTATTATTCCAATATCTTGAAATGATATATTGTGATTGAAATGTAGAAATTTTATCTTTCCATAATGCTCGTATTATATGTTATGGTTCTTAGGAATTGCTTACGTATAAAGGTGGTTCTGTGATAAACCTAGGGTGGGTGATCTTAAGATAGCTCTCTAATGCAGTGGGTAACATTACAGAGGTAAACTTGAATGATTCTCCTAAGAGATTTATGGAATATATTGTGATGGGAATTCCAACATAACTCCCTATATAGCTGGGATAGCTATAATGTATGTATGATATGGATTCCACAAGTTACATTTCTTATTTTTTATTTCAATGTGTTATTCATAAATCTTATGATTTCTTGAGGTATGTTAAAGAGATTATGTTATGTTTGTATTGAAAAACTAATTTTTTTTATTATTTGTTTAATAATATTTACTGAGCTTTTTATGATCATCCAAACTTTTTAACATGTTTTCATAGGACATAAAGATGAATAGGCTCATGGATGGGATCAAGGTAAAGTCATGCGGTCCAAAAATTGGAACTAAACATGAATCGTTTTTCCAAAAAAAAATTATTTTATGAAAAAAATGCAAACTGAGTATAAGTGACTACTTTTTAATTTTTTAGACGTAATGTAATAGTCATGGTCTAACTCTCTTTAACACTAAACCTCAGAAGATCCTCAATGTGAATTATTCATTTAATTCAATAATATTTAATGTTTTAATGTTGTGTCCTTATTACTATGTGTCAAAGATGATGGTTAGAGTTGATTAAATATTACGACTGCTCATTAAATCACCAGCTTGGGAAAGAGAAGAAGGTGGAAGATTCGTTGAATCAAAATGAAAATGTGTGCCAATCCATGTGGAGAAAAAAAATATCTAAAATATATAGAATTTAAAATGAAGGATAATGAAATTTGAATGGAAAGGGATAAATATTATCTTTCATAAATGAATGATCAACCATCAGTACAAGTTAATATTAAGGAGGCATAGAAGGATGATGTAGAGATAAAAAATAAAGTGAGAAAAGTTCCTAAATTTAACCATGATTGTGATTGAAAAAATGGGTTAGTAATCTGCTATGTATTACTCTCATACCAAAATTAAAGAAGGGGATATTAGATGAGGATTATAGTTCTTCATTCTCTATTAACTGATGAAGAAAAAATAAATACAGGGACCTAAAATACTATTTCTGGTGGGATGACATGAAAAGAGATGTTGTTGAATATGTCTCTTGATGCTTGGTTTGTTAAAAATATGAAGCCAAGAGATAGATTTTTAATGGTATGTTACAACCATTACCCATTCTGTAATGGAAATGGGAAGACATCACTATGTGATTTTCCATAGTACATCACAAAATATCTAATGTTTATAATGCTATATGGGTTATAGTAGATCAAATTTCCAAGTAAACACACTTCATTTCTATTTGAGAGGACTCCCCTCTTGATCAACTTGTAAGGATAAATTTTACAGAAGTGGTATGTTTTCATGGAGTACCTCTTTCCATTATATAGAAATGGGATCCATGGTTTACCTCGAAGTTTTGGAAAAATCTTCAGTAGGATCTGGAAATTAAGTTTTTTTTTCAACACTGGTTATCATCCTTAGACAGAAATTCAATCTGGGAGGACAATTCAAACTCTAGAAGACATGTTGATAGCATGCCATATGAATTTCAAAGGGTGTTTTGATAAAAACCTACCATTGATGCAATTTTCATACAAAAATTGATTTCGCTCCATTATTCAGATGGATCCTTATGAATCAGTCTATGTAAATAAGTGCATAACTCCAACATATAGAGATGATGTTTTGGAAATAATGCTATTAGGACCTGATCTTGATGATGCAATTGCTGAAAATATTTGATATATTCAACATCACATAATATCATCTCATAGTTGAAAAAAATTTATATTGAAAATTAAGGAAAAGACCTAGAGTTTGAAGTGGGTGACAAGCTGTTCCTATGAATATTTCATAGAAAGTGAATAATGAAATTTGTAAAGAAGGCTATGTTGAGCCCTATATATATAGGTCCTTTTTAAATTCTAGTTCGTGTTAATATGGAAGCTTACCAATTGGAACTTCAACTGAATCTATCTCAGGTTCATGATGTGTTCCTTGTATCTCTCTTTAGAAAGTACATAACTGATCCTTCACATGTATTAAACACAATAGTCGTACCACTGGATCATGATCATTCTTTTGATGAAAAACTAATAGAGATTCAAAATCTTTGTGAAACAGTTATGTGAAACAAGACAAATTGCTTGGTGAATGTTTTTTGGTGGAACCAACAATTTGAGGAAGCTACGTGGGAACATGAGGATATGATGAGGGATATTAATCTGTATATTTATGTATCCATGTGTTGAATTTGGACTGTGAAATTAAATTTATGGGGGGTAAAATGTAACACCGTGATGTTTTTATGAAATATATTCTCTAAATAATTTTAATAATTCAATGGATTTAATTACACGAAATTGTGAGTTTAAATGAACTATGAGATTACTCTAATATAAAATGACCATTATAACCTAGCATTTGGGTTACCAAGATTAAATATACCTAACTTATGAAAAAATTTAAATTATACATCAATTATATATTTTCATATTTTTTATGTGAGTTTCTATTAGTAAATTTACTGAATGAAATGTATATGTTATATAAATACTTTTGTATATTCATCGTATTGATGTTTTTTACATAGTATTTGAATTAACCTTATATGATGTATAAAATCCTATATTTATCAAAAGGGTAAATTTATTTCTTTTAATTGGGAACCCTTTCCAATTGATATTTTGAAATTTTAATAATTTTTATATAACAACATAAATATTTTCATTGGAAGAAGGCTATAAAAATAACATTGGATGAAATTTTAATATTTTTTAAATAAATGTAAAATTTTTATGAATAGTAAAAATAAACTAAAATTAAATTGAAATCAAAATTTTCATGAAAAAAATATATTAGATTAAATTAGAATATTTAATGGTTTTAAAGTATGAATTTAATATATATTAATCATTCAATATTATGTATGTTATTATAATTAATTTTACATTGACTTACTATGTAAAAACATTTCAATCTTTTGTAATGTTTTAACTTTGAAAAACATGTTCTCTTTTTCCAACAACATTATTAATTTTAAAACATTTACTAAAAATTATCTGTGATGAATTTTCAAAAAAGGATTCAACATTTGGATACAATATATCCAGACTATCTATATAGCTTTATTTTATTTTTGGGCATTATGAATAGTGAATTATGAAATTTTTATTAATATGGTGAAATAGTTAAATGAGTAATTATGGGTAAGAATACAGTTAATAAATTATCCAAAATCTTTTAATAATATCAATAGATGAGTGTGTGTTAACCTAAATCATCATTGTTTCCAAATTGTGTCCTTTTGAACCCACTTTGATGATAATAGGACAATTAATTTAGTTTTTTAAGGAAAAGTTAAATATGTCCCACTAACATTTTAATTACTACATAATTTTTTTGAATAATGAAATATATAAGAAAAATTAGATTATAAATAATAATTTTAAATCTAAAAAGGTGTTCTTTATAATGGTTATTTATGAGTATTATATAAAAATGAATATTTATATTAACGACTTATACATAGATGATGAAAAAATTAATTAATTAATGTGAAATCAAAAAATATATTAATATATTATTAACTGTTAAAGGACCTAAAAACATGAAAAATCATATTAGTAAACTATAGCTTGACAATAACCATCCAAGGGATGATTTAGAGTCTATCTAAAGACTTATAAAAAATATTTTTAACCTTATATTATTTTATTTAATGTTATGTTAATGTTTTCATATTCATAATTTCATAAGTATAGCATTTTAAATGTTGTTTTTTCAAGAACATAAATTCGAATACATATATTATTCTTAAATTAGTATATTTATCTTCATAATAGTTTTTTATTTTTATTTTTATTCAAAATATACGTATACTAGATAATTACATAAAATTGATGTAAAAATTATTTTATTAATAGAGATATCAAATAAATGATAATAAAAATATTTAAATAAAAATTGTTTGGGTTAATTAACATGTATACTAAATTTTATTCATAACCTTGTCTTTTGATAAATATAATAAAATATATTGTTTCAATATAAATTCTTATCTTAATATTATGAAAAATCATTGAATTCAATTGTAACACCCCTAGATTCCATGGTACGATTCTCTTTGAATAATACAGTACCATGTGTTGTACGAAACTTAGAAATTCTAACACACCGCGACCAATCAAAGTAGTCGTTATGAATAGAAATACCCACCTTTTGAAATTTTATAAATTTTATCTCCAAAAATGGACTTCATATTTGGATTTTGAATATCGAAATTAGCCTAGGGTGAAATGTTTCTACATTTCGGATAACTTTTCTATTTTGATGATTAGTGAAAAATACTAAATTTTAATTGAAAAAAATTTCTTAATCAAAATAATTAATAGTGATAAATTATGAATTTCAGTTTTTTTAATGTATATTTCGAATATATGTTTACCATATAATACAATGTTGGTCGTTGGACATAATTTCACATTTAAACCGGACATAAACAAGTGTCAATCTTTTCATAGTTATTATCTTTTAAAAACACGCTTTTGTGTTAACAACAAAAAATAATTTTAAATTAATTTCTCCCAATTATGTGTTTTTAATTTGGAATAATTTATTCCATGTTTGGAATCAGGATGTTAAAATTTTTAAAATTGGTAACTTATATTTTTAGACATTTTGAATAATTATTTTGGTAAATATTTTATTTACCATGGTTAAAGGGTAAATCCGGTAAATTAGGTTAAAATAATATAATAATATAATAATAATTAATTACCCTAAAATGTATCCAAACCTTATTGGTTGGTATATTTTTTACCAAGGTCAACTTTGGGTCGATTTTGGGACCCCATGGAGGAACTTGTAGGTGATAAGGACACTTTATATTAATTATGATAAAATAAATACAAAAACGACATAAGCCTATATCTTGTAGAACAACAATTTTTACATAAAGTAATATATCTTGGATTTTAGACTATAAATATTCATTATAAATATAATAAGATTGTTTAAATAATTGTATTTTATATATAATATTTAGACATTTAATATATAAATTTATTTAAGACACAATAATGATGCAGTATTTTCTTTATTAATGAATGAATCAAATAATTAGTATTATAAATGTTAAAATAAATATAAATTGAATGTTTTGATGACATATACTAATTTTATTGGTTAATATGACATGATATAAATTCTTAAATGAATTTATTTTGAATTAATAATGTTTTTAAGATTTTAAAAAAATCAATTATTAAATAGTGTCAAAATTGGCCTAAATGAGTTCTTAAAACAAGTATTATATTATTAATTGATACTCTATTTCTAAAAATCTATGTTTCAGCCAAAGGACTTATATCATGATAGTTTTATCATTAATGGACCACTTGGGGTATCTTGGATGTATATAGTATGTTTATTAACTATATAATATAAAAATACAAAGTGACATGGTAAATGTCAATATACTTTTCTAAGAGTTAATACTAAACGATAATGTTAATATAATCACCCAAAACGTTCTAAAATCTATTGGATGAACGGATTTCGACCCATACCCACATTAGACTTTTAATAATTTACTTTAGATCCATTAGAAACCGAATATGTATTTATTATAGATTAATTCATTATGTTATTTCTAAAGAGCCCCTCACCCCCCTTATAAAAGGACACCACTTCAATCCAATTCTTCACACCTTCAAAGAATTTTGGTTCGGCCAAAACCTGACCAAATATTCTCTAAACATCCCTCACTTCAACCTAGAGTACATAGTTTGATAAGAAAGCCATACTATGGTTCACTTTTAATCAAATAAAAAGGAAGAACTCGTAGAAGAGGTAATGTTTTCACCACCCTTTTTCATGTTCCTTTCTTCTCCAACATCTTCTTCCACTGTTATTTAATTTCAAAAATAATAACTCTAGTATCTTCTATATACTGTGAAATTATTATAAATATTTTGCAACCATATTTAGTATTCTATCTATCCTTTGAATGACATGTCACCATACGTGCGTACGTACGACCTACCGTCTCCACGTCGTGGTGTAATTGTTATTCAATACACTATTTTTTTGATGGGTATAATAATGATGTTTAATTAATGTAAATAATAAATATAACTCGATAATTATTCTTTATATATGACATACCATCCAATTGTTTATTATTTTAATATCAAAAGATTGATATTGTCGCTCATGCGTACGTATGGACTACCGTCTTCACCAACGCGATGAGATTCATTCCCCATCGTATCCATTCAAGTCTAATTCTCATTCGATGATTAAAAATATTGTTTAAGGACTTGATATAATTTTCTATATGATTATTGTAAAACCTATCTATAACAAACATGTCTTATGTAACAAAACATATAAAACAAAACGAGTAAGTTAACACCTGAAACGACGATAACACTATGATATTATTAACGAAGAAATGTTAAAAGATCATATATGATATCAAATTAATGTATATGATAACTGTATAATTTAAAAACAATTATTTTACCACTATACAGGTGGTTAACTGACCCTCAACCAAGGAAAAGTACAAGGTAAGTGTTTATTTCACAATCTCTTCATTATCGAAGGTTGTTTATATGTAATTATCAACTGGGACCACTTTATCATCCACATCCATGTTTCTTAAAAATGTATTTCAAAACATTCTTACTATGTTATATAATATGGTTTAAAGTCATTTATACCCTTGATTTACTTTTTATAAGAAGTTTATAAAGGAATCTTGTCGTTTTTTTCCAAACAATGTCATTTTTATCCTTTTCGACATTATTAAGGTAAGAATATTTTTTAACTTATACGGCGGGTGCAGCTATTTTCCACAGTTATAAAATTGTAAAACATTCCCTTAAAATATTATAAGGATATTTTAAAATTACATGTATTATTTTATAATTATGTGACTTTTAAATTATTTCAATAAAAAGGAGATATTTATCTCAAATAGTCTTGATTTCTTCTTTGTCAACATCCTTTGATGGATTTTAAGCTTATTTTGAGTTGATTTATTATGATACAAAAACTTCCATATTTTATTGAAGGTTTTGTGATATGTTTGACTGTGGACGTGCTATTTTTATAAAATTCAAGATTTATGGTTAAAGTATTGACATTTCTTATGCTAGTTTTAATACGAATGATTGTGATATGTTTAAACCTTTTAAATGTAGAATGTATTGGACTTAGTAAGTGATGGGTGGTGCTCGCTATATCACCTCGATGCATTGGTAGGTCTCATGAGACAAGTAAATGTGGAATTTGTCGGGGCCCTTTCCCAATTTGATTTATGGTTTTGGCCGAGGCCTTAATTATTTTTAGACGTCTTGGCTGAGGCATTGGCAAAATTTTTCAGAATGTCCAGCATTATATATTCCCTCATTATGGAAATAATATTAGTGGTTCATGTGGTCATTCGACTAGTATAATACCCATGATGATTTTTTACTATGGAATTATTTACATATCTCAAACTCTTGCCATAAAATTTTTCATGTTTATTATTGGTAAAGGCATGTGGTTTTAATTATTTTCCATGCTTAATATTTTTTTCATTTTCCGCTGTATTACTTACCCTGACTGAGCATTTGCGCTCACCCCTTTCAATGATTTACTTTTACCTGGATATGAAGAAGTTATTTATGAGTGACCGTTATTCATAATATAGGAGGCTTGGATGTTCCTAATGAAATATTTATGTGTGGTATTCCTTTTCAAGATGTAAAGTTGAACATATGTATGAATCTTATTTCAAAAAATACTAAACTGATCAGTCTTTCGAGACACGATTTCCTTGTGATCATGCCAATGTTATGTAATAAAGCACCAACTCTGGGTAGCTATGGTCGGGGCGTTACAGTTGGTATTAGAGGATGTTTAGTACAAACCTTGGAAACTAGATTTAGATAATCTGTGATTAGGACACATAGCCCTAAGATAGAAATTGAGGATTAGTATAGAAGAACTTCCTAGAATTTTGTTATTGTAGATATTTTTTGAGTTTTCCGAGCAATACATCCCTGTCTGGATAAAATTAGGTAGAGGCGGATCCGGCATAGATGTACCTAAGGGTAAAACCTAAAAACACCGCTTTGAGCTAGACTCGAATGAGAAATGGTGCATGACAATGGGACTTGCATCACTTTTGGTTAGAAACTCCGGGGGGATATGCTTAGGATAATTCTCATTTTCGATAAAACCTATTATTAAGGTTTATGAGTATATACATCCTCAAAGAATACTTTTTTTTATGATTATGGATTATATCCATAAACTGTTGAATTTATGTTAGGTGTTTTAGAAGTTTGGAATTATATATTTTGATTCATAAACTAATCTATTTTATGCCATTGTTTAGAAATGGTGCCTAGTGGAAGAAATGGAAACGGTATCAATGCACGGACTCCATGTATGGATTTCCCTCTGGCTCAAGATAATTATAGTGGAGCTAGTGATGTGATTGGTGCTAATCAGCTAATAACCTTACTGAGACAACTCACTCGGGTTATGAATAATAAACATACCCGTATGGAGAACCCTAATCCGCAGCATGGAGGATTAATGTTATATCGCTTCATGAGGCAAAAACCACTGAAATTCAATGGTACTAAAAATACCTTAGTATTTGATCAATGGATAAATTTTTTAGAAAAAAAATTCCATGCTATGGGGAGTAGCGGAAGGGAAAAAATTGTCATGGCAGCATACCACCTCACTGGAGATGCTGACCAATGGTGTACCTTGATTCAAAATACAAAGGAAGATGATGAAGTATAAAATATGGAATTGAGGGAATTTAATGATATTTTCTTAGAAAAATACTTTCCTCATGACCATCGAGCTGATATGGAAAGGAAGTTTCTGAGTATGAGGCAAAAGGAGGATGAGAATGTCGCGAAGTATGAGGATATCATTACAAGGTTAGAGATGTATGATACAGATTATATATGTAACCCAAAAAGTAAGATTGATCATTTCTTTGATGGGTTAAAACCATTTCTCCATCAAGAATTTGTATCACAATCCTTCTCATCATACGAATATATTGTCTCGTGTGGAATCAACATAGAAAAGGAATTCTCTAAGTCTTATAAAATTAAATCAAATAAATAGAAGAAGAGATCTGTTGAACACTCTGGGAAAGGAAATAAGAAAACATGGATGAAGGGATGAAGTGAATTTCCACCCTGTGACAACTTTGGAAGGAAGCACCCTAGTGCATGTCTAAAAGGAAAAGGAGTGCGCTACAAATGTGGACAGAAGGGCCATCTATATGGTGATTGTAAAGAAAATAATGATTCTACCTATGTTCAATGATAAAATTTTAGGGATATGGGACATTATAAAAATTAATTCCCTAAGAATCAAGGAAACATAACTCAGAAAAGGCCAAGGGATCAGGTCCAAGCTTATGCTATCACTACTATTGAGGTATAAACTATGAAAGACGTGGTGGCAGGAAATTTAATGGTTTCCTCACGTTTAGCAAATGAATTATTTGATTCTGGATCATCTCTTTGTTTCATATCTTCCCAGTTTTCTAAGAAAATTAAATATTTCCAATTTGATTTAACAAGGGTGTTGTTAGTCAAAACCCCTAAGGTAAGCATCTTTGCTACAAAGTTTTTTCAATCGGTCCCATTAAGGCATATAAATGTTCTTTATCTTCTGATCTCATCATAATACCTATGATTGAATTTGATATAATACTCTGTATGGATAGGCTTTCGGACCATGATGAGATTATTTATTGTAATAATAAGGAGGTTATGATTTCTGATGATGATGATAAGGAACACCTTATCTTTAGAGCACAATCGTCACAACCTAATTCTTATCTACATCCACCCCCATTAGCTCAACTAAATTAAATTATCAGGGTGGAAGAGAATGAAATAACTATGGGTAAGGAAAGAAATGTTCAAATAGAGGATGTACCTATTGTGATAGAATATGTTGATGTGTTTCCGAATGATTTACCTAGACATCAACCAGAATGAGAAATTGAGTTTTCCATTTATTTAATTCATGGTTCAAGGCCCAAATCGAAATCCCCATATATAATGGCCAATATGGAATTAGTTGAACTAAAGAAACAACTGGAGGAATTGATTAATAATGGATTTATTTTCCCTAGTGTTTCTCCATGGGGAGCCCCTATACTTTTTGTTACGAAGAAAGATGGATCTGTGAGGTTGTGCATTGAATATTGGGAGATCAATGATATAAAAATAAAGAACAGGTATACCCTACCTCGCATTGATGATTTTTTTAACCAACTGCATGGATCTCAATACATTTCAAAGATTGACATTCGATCTAGATACCGTCAGTTGTGTGTGAAGAAGGAAAAAATTCCGAAGATAGCATTTCGAACCAGGTATAGGCATTACAAGTTTATAGTAATGCCTTTTGGGATGACTAATGCACCCTCTGTTTTCATGGATCTAATAAACATAGTTTTCAAGGAATATCTTGTTGAAATTTTAGTGTTATTTATTGATGATATCATGGTATACACTAAAATCTAAAAAGATCATGAAAATCACATACACATTATATTGAAGACTATGAGAAGACATGAATTCTATTGGAAGTTTAGCAAGTGTAATTTATGTCTTCAAGAGATTTCTTTTCATGGCCATATTGTCTCTAAGGAAAGAATATTTGTTGATCCTTCTATGAAAAGAGAAATACAAGAATGGCCAGCACTGATGTGTATAACCGAGGTACACGGTTTTATTGGTTTAGCATGTTATTATCGAAGTTTCGTCCAGAATTTTTCCTGATTGGATAACCCATTGACAATGCTCACACATAAAGGGGTTAAATTTGTTTGGAAAAAATAATGTGAAGAATGTTTCGAAGAACTAAAGAGAAAATTAGTCAATGCTCCTATATTGACTCTACCATTGGGGAATGACGAGTTTGTTATTTGTTGTGATGCATCGATGAAATGAATTGGTTGTGTCCTTATGAAAAATGATAGAGTTATTTCTTATGCATCACGATAGCTGAAAATTCATGAGAAAAACTATCCTACTCATAATCATTAGTTAGCTACTGTAATATTGGCTTTTAATATTTGGAGGCACTATCTCTACTGTGAAAAATGTGAGATTTATACTGATCAAAAGTGTTTGATGTATATTTTCTCACAGAAAGAACTCAACATGAGGAAAAGGAGATGGCTTGAACTCCTCAAGGATTATGATTGTACGATACACTACCACCCGGGGAAGGAAAATAAGATGGAAGATGCTTTTAGCATAAAGGATCATGCAGTTTTGAACAAGATGAGAGTTGAAAATGATCCTATATACATGGATCTAGTAAAAGATGGATATGGTAATAACCATTGAAGGTGAAACATCGATTCTTTTTCAAATGGTTTCCAAACTGTATTTACTAGAAAGATAAAGAGTTCTCAAGACGATGATGAATCGTTTAAAAAGAAGAATAAAGCTGTGAATGATGGTATATTGAGTGACTTTGTGTATGAAGATGATATTTTGAAATTTGGGAGGATACATTGTGTTCCCAATATACCTAATTTAAAAAGAGAATTGTTGGAAGATGCTCATAGTTACAATTTCTCTATACACCCTGGGAGCACCAAAATGTATATAGATTTAATGGAACATTTTTGGTGGGTCAACATGAAGAGGGAGATTGCTGGTTTTCTGTCAAGATGTATGGTTTTCCAACAAGTGAATGTTGTAAGGCAATATCCTGGAGGATTCATGCAACCTATTCCCATACCTTAGTGGAAATGGGATAATATCACTATGGACTTTGTCATGGGACTACCAAAGACTCTTAGAAGGAACGATGCGATATGGGTCGTTGTTGAACATCTTACCAATTCAACACATTTTCTTGCTATAAGGGATGATTTACAACTTGAATGTCTAGAAAGACTATATATTAATGAATTTGTGAGACTTCATGAAGTACCCCTGTCAATTGTTTCAGAAAGAGATCCCAATTTTAATTTGAGATTCTGGAAGAGTCTTCATAAATCCTTGGATATTGAACATCATTAGAGCACTTCTTACCACCCTCAAACAGATGGACAATCATAACTAACTATTCAAACCTTAGAAGACATGTTGAGATCTTTCTCACTTTACTTTTTGGGTATGTGGGATCAATTTTTACCTCTGGTATAATCTTCCTATAAAAAATAGCTTCCATTCTAGCATTCAAATGGCTCCATATTAAGAATTATATGGAAAGAGATGTCATACACCAACCTGTTGGAATGACGTTGGTGAAAGGAGACTTTTAGACCCAGAACTGGTGGAGGAAACAATGGAGAAGGTGAAGGTAATCCAAAACCACATCAAAGCAGCTCAAAGTAGGAAGAAGAGCAATGATGAAAACCGAAGGAAGGATTTGGAATTTCAGGTAGGAGATCATGTTTTATTAAAGGTCTCTCCATGGAAGGGAGATATATGTTTTGGAAGGAAAGGTAAATAGAGTCCGAGGTACATAAGACCTTTTGAAATTCTAAAACGAATTGGGGTTGTAGCTCACCATTTGGCAGTGCCGCCAAGTCTCTCTAAAGTTCACGATGTGTTCCATGTATCATTATTGAGAAAATACATACCTGACCCAACGCATGTACTGACTTATGAGGAATTATAACTAGAACCTGATCTTTATTATTGAGAAGATCCCATCAGGATTCTTTATACAAGAGAACAAGTGCTGAGAAACTGGAGACTCGTCTGGTAAAAGTTCTATGGAGAAACTATAAGATGGAAGAGGCTACATGGGAACCTGAGGAACATGTGATGAAGAACCATCTGAGACTTTTCATGCGGTAGTATTCTAAAAATTTTTAGGATAAAATTATTTGAAGTAGGGGAGAATTTAACACCCCAAGCATCCATGGTACTATTCTCTTTGAATAATATAATAGCGTGTGTTGTACGCAAATCGAGATTCTAACACACCGCGACCAATCAAAGTAGCCATTATGAATAGTAATACCCATTTTTTGAAATTTTATAAATTTTAACTCTGAAAATGAACTTCATTTTTTGATTCGGAATATCAAAATTAGCCTAGGGTGAAATTTTTGTATGTTTTGGATAACTTTTATATTTTGATGAATAGTGAAAATTACTAAATGTTAATTAAAAACAATTTTTTAATCAAAATAATTAATAGTGATGAATTATGAATTTGAGTAGCTTTAATGTATATATTTGAATATATTTTTACCATATAATAAAATTTTGTTCATTGGAAATAATTTTATATTTAAACTGGACGTAAACAAGTGTCAATCTTTTGATAGTTATTATCTCTTAAAAACACGCTTTTTGTTTTAACAACGACAATTAATTTTAAATTAATTTCTGCCACCTCTGTGTTATGAATTTGGAAAAAAGGATTCCATATTTGAAATCTGGATTATCAGATTGTGTAAATTGGTAACTTTTATTTTTAGACATTTTGAATAATTACTTCGGTAAATATTTCATTTACCATGGATAAACGGTAAATCCGGTAAATAAGTGTAAAAAAATAATATTATAATAAAAATAAATTACTCTAAAACGTGTCCAAAACTTATTTGTTGATAAATTTCTTACTATGGGCATCTTTGGGTCGATTTTGGGACCCCATGGATCCACTTGTAGGTGACAAGGACACTTTATATTAATTACATTAAAATAAATACAAAATTGACAAAAGCATATATCTTTGAGAAAAACAATTTTTATATAGGGTTATATATGTTTTATTTTGGACTATAAATATCATTTGGAATTCTACAAAAATTTCCTACATAATTGTATTTTATTTATAATTTTTAGACATTTAATAATTAAATTTATTTAGGACACAATAATGATGCAGTATTTTCCTTATTAATGAATGAAACAAATAATTGGTATTATAAATTTTAAAATAAATATAATTTGAAAGTTTTGATGAAATCCACGAATTTTATTTCTTAATAAGACATGATATTATTTCTTAAATGAATTTGGTTCTAATTAATAATGTTTTTAACACTTTAATAAAAATCAATTATTAATTAGTGTCAAAATTGACATAAATGAGTTTTTAAAACAAATTTTATATTATTAATTGATGTTATCTTTCTAAAAATATAAGTTCGGCCAAAGGACATATATCACGATAGGTGTTTCATTAATGGACCACTTTGGAGTCTCTTGATGTATATAGTAAGTTTATTAACTATATAATATAAAAATACAAAGTGACATGGTAAATTTCAATCTAATTAACTAAGAGTTAAAACTAAAAGATAAGATTAATATAATCACCCAATCCTATCTAAAATATATTCGATGAAAGGAATTCAACCCATTCAAACATTAATCTTTGAATAATCTACATTTTATCCAATAGAAATGGAATATGAATTTATTATAAATTAATACTTTAATTTATTCCTAAGGAGCCCCTCCTCCCCCTTATAAAAGGACACAACTTGTAACCAATTCTTCACACAATAAAAGCCTTTTGGTCTGGCCAAACCCTACCCAAATATTCTCTCCACTTCCCTCACTAAAACCTAGAGTACTTATTTTGATCATAAATTCATCCTATGGATCCCTTTTGATCAAATCAAAAGAAAGAACCCGAAGAAAAAAGGTAATGTTTTCACCACCCTTTTTCATGTTCCATTCTTCTTCAACTTCTTCATCCATTGTTATTTCCATTATAAAATAATAACTCCATTATATTCTATATACTGTGATATTATTATAAATATGGTACAAGAATTTTCAGTATTCTATCCACCCTTTGAATGACATGTCACCATACGTGCGTACGTACGGCCTACCGTCTCCACGTCGTGGTGTAATTGTTATTCAATACACTATTATTTGGATGGGTATAATAATGATGTGTAATATATGTAAATAATAAATATAACATGATAATTATTCTATATATATGATATACCATCCAATTATATATTATTTTAATATCAAAAAAGTGATATTATTGCTCGTGCGTACGCACGGACTACCATCTCCCCAAACGTGATGAGATTCCTTCCCCATCGTATCCATTCAAGTCTAATTATCATATTATGATTAAAAATAATGTTTATGGACATGATATAATTCTGTATATGATTAAGTTACAACCTATCAATTACAAACATGGATTATGTAACAAAACATATAAAACAAAATGAGTAATTTAACACCCGGAACAACGATAATACTAAGATATTAATAACAAATCATTGTTAAAAGATCATATATGATATCATATTAATGTATATGATTATTTCATAATTTAATAACAATTATTTTACCAATATACATATGTTTAACCTACCCTTAACCAAGGAAAATTACCAGGTAAGGGTTTATTTCGCAATCTTTCCAATATCCAAGGTTGTTTATAAGTAATTATCTACAGATACCTCTTTATCATCTACATCCATGTCTCATAAAATTTTATTTCAAAACATTATTACTATTTTACATAATATTGGTTAAATTCCTTTATACCCTTGCTTTACTTTTTATAATAAGTTTATAATGTAATCTTTCCATCGTTTTCCAAACAAGGTCCTTTTTATCCTTCTCGGCAGAATTAAGGTCAGAATTTTTTTTAACTTATACAGAGGGTGCAACTATTTTCCACCGTTATAAAATTGTCGAAGCATACCTTACAATATTATAAAGATATTCTCAAGTTAAATGTTTTATTTTATAATTATGTTACTTTTAAATGATTTAAAAAAGGTGATATTTCTCTCAAACAGTTTTGATTTCATCTTTGTCAACATCCTTTTATGGATTTTAAGCTTATTTGGAGTTGATTTATTATGATACAAAAAATTCCATATTGTATTGAAGGTTTTTTGATATTTTTTACTATAGATGTGCTATTTTTATACAATTGATGATTTATGGTTAATGTATTGACATTTCACATGATATTTATAATAAAAATGTTTATGATATGTTTAATCCTTTTCATATGAGAAATGTATTGGACTTAATAAGTGATGGGTGGAGCCCGATATAGCTCCTCGATGCATCGGTAGTCCTCATTAGACAACTAGACGTGGAATTGGCTGAGGCCCTTTCCCAATTTGATTTATTGTTTTGGCTGACACCTTCATCATATTTAGACATCTTGTCCGAGGCCTTGACAAAATGTTTCAGAATGTCCGGCATTATACATTCCCTAATTATAGAAATAATATTGGTGGTTCATGTGGTCATTTGACTAGTAGAATAACCATTATTATGTTTTATTAAGGCATTATTTACTCATCTCATATTCATTCCACAAAACTATTCATTTTTATTATTGGTAAAGGCATGTGGTTTTAATTATTTTCCATGCTTAATATTTATGTCATTTTCTGCAGTATTACATACCCTTACTGAGAATTTGAGCTCACCCCTTTCAATGTTTTATTTTTCCCAGGATATGAAGATGTTATTTATGAGTGACCTGTAAGAATTATCTAGGAGGCTAGATGTTGTTAATGAAATATATTTGTGTTGTATTTCTCTTCAAGATGTAAAGTTGAACATATGTATGAATCTTGATTCCAATAATACTAAACTGATCGGTCTTTCGAGGCATGATTTCCTTGTGGTCATGCCAATTTTATGTAATAATGCATCGAGTCTAGGCAACTATGGTTGGGGCGTTACATCAATTGTGTGAAAATTTATACTATTGATTGTTTATCAACATAATGATTTATGAAATTATTTATAAATCATAAAAATTTTGAAAAATATATAATAATTATTATATTTTTTAAATTTTCAATTTAATTTGTTTATGGTCTATTTGAAATTATAAAAGTAAATATTTTACACTTTTAATATTGAAATACTTGTTATCTCAAAAACAGAAATATAATAACGAATTTTTAATTAAAATGATAATGTCTAAATTTATAGAAAAACATGTCTAAAATTTATTGTATGATGGTATTAAAACCCTATAACATCTCATCCTATAAATTGGGACATTTTTTAGGTATTTGGGTGTATTTTAATTTTATTATAAATTAATATTTTATGAGATCCCAAAAGTGGCCCTCTCATCAATTATAAAAGGGAAACTCCTCCCACACCTCATCACATCATTTTGAGCCATAAATCTCAGACATACCTTAAACTATTACCTTCTAAAAATCCTAATCTACATTATGTATTCTTTTTTCTTCTTAAAATACCATCCCTAGTCTTCTGAGAAGATATTTAGAGGAAGCATGTCGAAGGAGAGTTATTCTCCTCTACCGATTATTTACAACATTTTTCTTGATCTATATCATCTTAATGAGTTAATTAATTATAAATTAATAGATCTAGAAAATATATATATAACTAGATGTTATTATAATTATAAAATCACCATATTTCCCAATAAATCTATCTTATGAAAAATGAAATCACCACGTGTGCATACGTACAAATTACCGTCTTCACATAGTTGAGTAATTTGTTTTTCACCGCCACATTACATGGATGTGTATAATGATATAAATAATAACTATATATTATTATTATAAAATTTTATTATTTATGAAATATTATACACCATCCAATTCAATACCATTCAATATATATGTGAATGATATCATCACTTCTGCGTACGTACCGTCAACCATCTCCACAGTGCAATGTGATTCACTGTAAATTATATCGATAAAATAATTATTAATTAAATGTATGTAATGAATAAATATGGTTTATATTATGTTAATTTTGTTTTTTATGATATCAATAAGGCCTAATATAAGGAAACAAAACATATTTGACAAAACATGCATACGAACACAATATAGTTAATATCTGAATTACTAGTAAAAATGAAATGTTCATAACAAAAGGATTATAATATAATCATATATGATTTGATATAATTTAAATTGATTTATTAAAAAGTCAATTAAACTATTTAAATCATTATAAAATAGGTTTGGTTACATAAGAATGCTATCATACCTATAGTAAGGGATAATTTTTCAAACTCATTATTATCTGAGATTATTTATTCATATGTATTTACTCGGGTAAATTTATTATCTACATACATGTTACCTAAATATGTAATACTATTTCTATTCATCAAAAAAAATTATTTCAATTTTATCCATTAAATAATTTTTACTAAACGGTATGAATGGAATATCTTTTTTGTTATTATATATGAGATACTTTTTTACATTTGTGGAAAAAGTACGAGGGGAATGTTTTTTAACCTATATAACATGACGGGACTGTTATGTATTATAAATGTATTATTTACATGAATATTCCACTATACTATTTAACATTAATTTTCAAATAAATAATTTTCTTTTTTTATTGTGTAACATTTTTTGAATATAAAATGTTTTTAAGAAGATGTTATATTATTCTCAATAATTAAAATTATCAGTTTTATAAAAATTATATTCCATCTATGATGACATTATTCAGTAGGGTTATATTTCTATACAAATTATTACTATGGATTAGTAGTTTGTATTATGGAAGTCTATTTATGAAATCCATTTTTTATTTGTATTATGATGAAATTATGTTTAAAAGTACCATTTTTTTCCTTTGGGTTATGTTTTGATGGATGAATAATGTTTTTGTAGAAAATGGAAGAATGATTTCATTATATGTTTTATGGGACCTATATCTCTCTCAATTTAATTTGTTAAATATTTATATCTCATGAGATAGACATGGATAGAATGAGAAATGAACATGGTTATACAGGGTTAGAAGGCGGAGTGATCTTGGTTTAGTAATGGACATTATCCTCTATGATGTTCTTAAAAATGATCCTCGAATAATATGAAATTATTTTCTATGATTATGTCTATTCTAAAAATATTCATGTATTATGTTATAAATTTTGGGATTATTTTCATTGAATATTATGATATTTCATGATTTGTCCCATGGGATTATATTATGGTCAATCACATCAAGGATAAGATTTTCAAATGTTATGTTCGTACATATTATGATTATGATATGATTAATATCTCCCTCATTTACCATTACCATGAATTTGGGCTCACCCATTCATATGTTTCTTTTCCCCAGGTCATTAAAAATGTAATTAAGTAAGATATGTCAAAAATGGATCTGGTTATGAAACCATTAGTGGGATACATTGTGGATGACTTATAAAGTAGTTGTTTTGGTTTCCATTTTTCTAAAGACTCTAGACCTATAAGTTACATTAAAGGATCATTTATATTTTTTAATGAGTGTTATTAAACTTTTATATAACATCAATGTATGTAAACTATTTTTCTGTACACAAAATCATCTTAGAGAAAATTATTTGAGTATAACCCATGGTCCCCTCATTATTATTCTCATGATTTTCATCATAAATTTTATGGTTCTAGATCATATATCTATTAAATTATAGAGGGATCATTGTAATTAACACATGTGAATGTTTAAAAATAATCATATATCAGTATTAGAAAAAACCAATCATCATATAAAGGATTATTAAATCTAGTTAATTTCAACAAATTCCTTCTTTAATCCATGTAGATGGGTCACGTGACATATATGTGAAGACTGGAATATATGATATCTGAAAGAGATATGCACTTAAATCCATATATATCTCTTTCTTTCCTAGAGATAAATCTCCTTCTATGAGAATAGATAGACTATTGGTATTTATTGGGGATTTGGTGGTAATGTATTTGGGAAACATCATGGGTAATTAAATGAACTCCCCTCCCCATAATAAAATATAGGTTGTTTTATCTAAATATTATCATTTAATTAGAATATTATGATTATAAAACATATATATTATACTAATATAATTATTTTACATTATTTATTCTAGTATTGGATAATTTTCCCATTTAGGGCTCCCTTATTTACCATATCATGCACCCTCCTCAATATGAGGACATTTTCATAAGTTTCCATGATTGGAATTTCTTACGCCATTATATTCTTCACCACCTCAAGAGTATTTTCAAAAAAATTTAAATCAAAAAATATATTACATTATCAATTTTGGATAATATGATACCCTATAAATAGATTTAACCAAAGGTCCTAGGTAATAGAAATAGATAATCTTTTTTCCTAAATTATACAGAAAATGGACATGTAACATCATAATGATTACTGAATTCCCATTATTCTATACCGTAGAGAACTTAACGTCCTTCATTTTATATTGTTTCCTAGAACTCTGATGCATTGTGGGGACATCAAAATTTACCCAGATCTTAGACCTCCATAACCAAACGTATAGTCATTCCGGACCATGGACATGGGTTAATAGAAAACCATTGTGTGTTTAAGACTATATAAATCATGTGTTTCCCCCCTCAATTAATTTATTATTGACATTATTTTCCAATCACATTACTCTATCTATGTAATTAGAGGTTTTGAATATTGGGGTGCATGTAATCATTATTATATTTCTATACATGATCACTGTGGATCAATAATATCCTATAAAGAAACCAAATAGATGAATTTTGCTATGTGGAGTTAATTGTGATCCACATATTATATAGAGACATAATTACAAAAAACTTCCTTATAACCATAGGGTGATTCTATATATAAATATGACCATTGGTGTAGGTATATTTTTTTGAATAAAAAATGATGAACAAAGTGATATGTATAATCTTCTACCCAAACTTATAATGAAATATTTTTGATCAAAGAATAGAATTACTTAAATGTGAAATTATATATGGAGAAAATTCATAGTTTACATGGATGTTATTGAAAATATACTTAGTTAAAATAATTTCAAATGGGGAAATATAGCTTTTGAACTAGGCTCGTGATTTTTTAAAAATCTCTCATACATTTGAGATAAAAGATTGAAACTAGATATGTCTCTCAATTACAGATTGAATATTCCCTATAAGACCAAAGGCACATTGAAAATTTAATATATAATAAACTTTTTACCTCTACATCATAATATTTTAGATAGCCCAAAAATAAAAACGGGTCTTTTCCCATATAAATGAGAAGTAAACATCAATTTATTTTTCCATGTGTGGTATCTTCTAAACCTATGCACTCTCTATATAAAATCATGTTCTAAATTATTCATTTTAATGCCCAAATACCATTATGACAGTATCAAATGGGTATTGGATATCAATTTAACCACATTCCCAAAAAACCGTCCAGTTGAGTTTGAATGGGGATGTTTTTTATATCAATATCCTGATCTTTATAAAGGAATGTCACCAACTCAAAATTTCAATTTTTTTATTCCTATTTTATATAAATTATGTACCCTCTAAGTAAAAATTTAATATGGTCACTCACCCTTATTAGAAATTTTTTCCCCTATACATGACTCAACATTTATCTTAGTTCATAGGAAAGGATAAGCTTATGAAATAATAATAAACCATCACTATTGGGTAGTGATTTAATTCAAATTTCCATAGAAAATATTGACATATAGTTATATGAGGGGGAAAATTTCAATATATGATTCTCATGACCATTACACCAATGTATTTTTGATTATACAAAAAATGATACCCACTTCCCTATGATCTAGGATAAATGTATTGGTATATATTCTCTTGAGGCAAAGTAGTTCAAGGAATAATTCCAAAATCTTGTAAAAAAATATCCGTGAAATTAAAATTGATTCATGGACAACTAGATCCCTAATAAATCATTAAAAGTCATCAAATATTTGGAGGACCTATAACCCCCATCTATATTATTTTTTTAAACCCCACATAAGGCACAATTACACAACTTTTACTCCACATTTCAATTGATCTATTGTAAATTTTAAAAAAGTTGAAGAATAAAATTTTGCCTCAGGATCAAATATAGAGGTTATATTTTTTGTTTAATAATTGAGCTAATAAAGTATATGAATAAGTTTTTACATCCCTTTATTGATAAATAATACATTATAAGAAATTATATAACACCCTATGGAAGAATATAATTAAATCCATGAAATTGGATGATTTATTCTCAACCATATAATCACAGGATCTGGTAGAAGGTGATGGCCATACCGGGTAAGAGACAATAAACCTAGATACTCACTTTCATGAATTATAAAATCTTTCATGAAATACAATTTATTGGGTTACCATGGAGATTTTTTTATAATATCCATTATCACTTTACAAATACAATTAAAATCCACTTTGGTAGGTGAGATGCTTTATGTTTATTCCATTACATTTTTTCATAATGAAAATGTTTATTAATCACTATCAATTGATAAGGATGTAATAATAAGAACATAATGATGAAGAAGATATTATTTTAATGAAAAAAATCCTTAATGAATGAATTAATAACTATTTTTTCTCCCTAGAACATCACTTATGTATGTTTCCCCAATTGTTCACTCAAATTCTTCACCCTAGGTCTTCACTCTAATGCTTCACCAAAACGCTCCACTAAAGATATTCCCTCTAGTGTAATCAGTATAGAGAAAAAAACAATATACTTTCTTTATAACCATGATAACATTTATTTACCCTAACCGTAGTGATATATCTTATAACTACAACTAAGGAAAGCATTAGAAAGAAAATTACCACAAAGACCATCGTAGATTATATATGAGAACAAAAAGTGAAGAGAAATTGGGTTTAACCAATAAAATAGAATTGTGTGGAAATGGTAAAACCACTATAGTGTTTATAAACATGTGATATCCTTTTTAGTTTAATGAACATTAAAAGAGAAAATACTTTGGGCTACACCTACATGACTTTTCATACCTGAATTTATACGAGATGGAAAAATTCTATTTTTTTGGACCTATGAAAATATGTTCTACATAATTAAATTTTTTATAAAAATGTAATTTTCACCTCATAAAATAGTCCTCAATGATCCTAATAATACCAAATTCTTATTGTAGTAATTTATTGGAATTCCCTTCATGTAAATGGTAAATTAATCAATGGAATCATAGAGTGATCTATTTCATATTGTTCATTAATTGTAGTTCATTTTACATATCATAACCAAGCCTCTGAACATTCATCCAGGGAAAACATCATTATTACTCACACATATATCCATTAATTACCATCTAAGTGTCTAATATAATGCATCTCACTCAGGTATCTATAAGCACACCAGAGTAAAGGGACTCTGTGTTCCACTAAACACATCACCAAAACACCTGTATCACTTGAATGATACCACCAAAGTGCTTCACCAATCACTAAAACATGTTCCACATTATCATATATATAATATCTATGAGGGTAATCATATTTTAAATTTTAGATGAGTAATATACACTTCAATCTCTCTCACCCAAGTTTCGTACATTTTTTGGTGATATAGCATAGGCATAAAACTAAGTGTAATCATCCAAGAGAGAGTGTAAATGAGTTTCATGAGGGCCCAAACATAAAATAGAAACTATGGAAGATATGTTTGACAATAATTTCATATAAATAATAAAAATTATCTTTATATTAGAAAACACTATGAAACCATTCAACCGAACCTTACATGAGAATGGAACAGTTTGGTAAATTTTAAGAAGTCCCCCAGGGACCCTCATCAAGGAGAAAAACATCCAATCACCCTTCAGTAGGTTGAGCATTCTCATTTTCCTCACATCTAGTGTAACCAATTTCTCAATCCCTTAATTTATGAAGACCATTTATCATAGCCTCCTAGGTTGGGTGTTCATTCCCCATATTGTCTCACTAGGGTTTTCTCATCCCCCATAAAATAAAATATTCATAAATTATTTATTTTAGGGTTCATTCTAACTAACCATGAATTTAATGTAACCACTCATTCTAGACCCAATTCAAATAGGTTTATCCTCTTACTCTTTATAGTATCATTTGGGTGAAACCTTCGCTGGACACTTTCATTAGAAATACCATTCATCACTCACCCACACTATGGAATGATGAACCCACTAGTCTCGATGTCTAATAAATCATTTTCCCAACTCTCATACCATGAAATAAAACCATTATGACCACCTCCTATGATTCATAATGTACATGAATAGGTAACAAAAACCATGTTCTCGCAATATACATTAATGAATCCCTCGATGAATGTATAATGAATGTCATCATATTAGATGTGAATAATCCTTAAGGGGATTCACAAACATTGATTAACTTATTGAAAAAGGGACCAAAATATAAAAACTGACATGGTATCTATTATATCATTAATATATTTATTTTAATATTAAATTATTCAGGTCCGATAAGAAAACCCCCCTTAAGGTAACCGCATGTATTTTTTGGAGGATGACACACTCCATTATATGTGAACCACTCCCATTAATTAGTAGATAAGAAAAAACTTGGATGGGATTTCCCTTTTGGTAGAGGACCCAATATAATACAAAATATACCCAAGATGGTTTATGTCATTTAATCCATTTTTTCTTTTAGGTGATATCATTAATGAATCAAGAATATTTTGGCAGGTAATAATTAGTGTATATGTCCATTAATGTTTAATTAAAAACTATATTATAATGTACTCCATACTACATTATATCTTGTTTCCCACATAGATATTCAGTCACATAGGCTTAGATATATATTTGAATGTACCATTGGCATAGTTAAAATTCCTCCCCATGCCTTATCCTTATGTTTAATCCCAGACTCTCCATTCCATTAAAAAAGAAAAGTCTTGTATTATGAATATTAGAGAATCAAATTATTCATAAAAAAAATAAATATTATAATATTTCCTCATTCATGATGTAAACATCCAAACTACATCTTGCCACACGTTATGGTTTTTTATCATCATTTGACCTCAAACTCTTTCACTGATGCTATGATGGAATTGATTCTACTTTTAGTTTGATATGTACAACACATCTAAAAGGATAAAACATGTATATATTATCCCATTATTTACATCTTCATGGGTCTATATTCATCATGATATTCTCAAATTTCTTACATCACATGGATATATTCCCAAGAGCCTCGAAATACCATTCTATTGGGCTATATTTTCATTAAATTTCATTCAATGGGCCACGTCCTCATCAAATCAATTCCATAATATAATGACTATATTCTCATTGCATGTCATCATATATACTCATTGGAATTTATCCTATGAGGATATACAGAAAAGAGCCACATATTTATAATCCATGTACAATCTGTTTCAAGGAAGTTTTTAGGTAATCATACTTACTGCATGATGAAAAACCACATGGATCAACCATTTTTACACATCCATTAAATGTGAAACCAAAACTATGTGGGTTTTTATTCCAACTCTCACAAGATATGAATGGAAAATTATTTTGGTTCAATCCTAAATCTATAAAATGTATCATCTTCATTGATAGTGAGAATCTCCAAATTGCCTAGATTTTTGGATTTGAGAAATCTCACCATAAGAATGTACATCAATGTGAAATTAACCAAGATAAATAATCATTGATACATACAAATGTTCATATTGATGCAAGATCTTCATACATCAAAATCATAAAGTTAATTAGTCCTAAATTAATAATTTGGGAAATATTCATGAATACATCATAAATCAATGTGATATTCTTATAGAAGGAAACAATTACCCATTAAGAGTTTAACATTATTGACCTCCCATTATATCGCCTAACGAACATTACAATGAATCAATGATCAAAATCCCAATAAAATACTTCCTTATGAAATAACGTCCCAAGTGACATGTCTTCTAATGTATACATGATTCATTGAGAGTGTTTGGTTCCATAAACAAGTATGGTTTAAATCCTTTTGAATCATTAATGTAAAAAAATTATCTTACATTAGCATATATTATATTTACACACCTATTCACTTTTTCTAATTTATCACTTTCAATAAATAAACATGTTTTCAAAATATAATATAATAATCATATAATATTTTATATTTAATTATGATTATGAAAATATAATGACTATATGACATTTCACATAATAATATATTCAAAAATAAAATTATTTTTCCACATAGGATTCATGAAATTAATTAAATTCAATGTTTTTAATGTATTATTCATTACATTCATATATAATTTAGATTTTAATATTTCACATTCACTTATATCATATTAGTAATATCATTAAACATATATTCACTCAAGTAATATTTTTTTAACTTAATTCAATTTATTTAAATTGGTTTTTATCTCATCATCACATATCAATATAGTAAAAATTATTATGAAATACCATTTAATATATAAACCATTCTGTTTTTTCAAAACCATTTTCAACAATAATATAAAATTTATAAAATCAATACATTTCATTAAAAGTTTAATTTAATCATTTATTTAATATCATAATTATTATATAAAAATAATGTATGGTTAAAAAATATAATTCTCTTTATTAATATCATAATTTTATTTTCAAACCCCTTCAGATCATACTTTCATTTTTTACAAATGAATACATTTTACTTTATTCTTTATAATATGTCATCAAATTTCATAAAAACATATTTATTTAAGGTTCCCCTATATATTATCGTATAAATTTAAAACATATAATTTGGTACCATAAAATTTATAATAAAAAAATAATTTTTTCATTAAATAATAAATAATCATATTAATTTCATATGTCACCATTCATAATTTGTATAAAAATTATAAAAAATAAAAATTCAAACATTTCATACAACATATTACAAATAATTTAACTTTAAAAACATCCAAAAACATTATGTCACACAACATACTTCCAAAATCCTTCAATTTAATTTGTTACTAGTGAAAGTAATTTTTTAGCTCATATTTTAAAATAGTAAATAATATTTTAAAATATTTTATATCAAAATTAAAATTCAATTTGAGAAGACATTTTAAAATAAAATTATATGCATAACAATTTGTAAATTATGAATTTGAAAATATATAATCATCAAATTTAAATTACATACTATTACACATTACACCCCATCTATTTAACTCAAAAATTATTTTACTTTTACCAAATTTAATAAATAAATATATAAAGGACCCTAAATATAGAAACACAATATAATAAAATTTCAATTATTCCTCATGACATTGTTAGTTTAATATAATAGAAATAAAAAATAATGAATTATTTAGGTTTATTATTAGTAAATAATTACCTTTTGTTCTATTTAATTATGTCATCATAAATAAATATTTAAGAAAATATTATATTCTTAGAAAAAAAAATTAATTTATTTATATATTTTTTTAATTAATACTTATTTAAAAAAATTAAATTCTAATAATCCCTAATCAAGACCCCTATAATATAAATAAAATATAGTCAAAAATTTAAGAATATAAATTTGGATACATTGTTTAATTACCTTACGAAAAAGAATATATCACTAATTATTTATATTAGAAAAAACTTTTAAATAATTATTTATTAAATAATTTATATAAAAATAATTAATTTGTCAAAATAATATAAAAATGAAATCAGATAAAATAACATGTACCTTATGAGATAACATAATGATATTAATGAATATAAACATCCTCAATTGTTATTCAACTCAAAAATAAAATTTTATCCATTTAAAATATTTCATGGTGAAAATTATGAATATGTAACCCACCTAAAATAACTTAAATCAACTATATAGTCCTTTGTAACATGAAAATACAACATGTTTTTTATTGATAAGAAAATAAACATAACATTCATCTCATGTTCCCATCTTTATTTGTTTCCTTCTATTAATCTTAAATATAAAATCCATACATAATCAATTTCCTATAATATAAATTCTTAATTTCCCATCATAAAATGATCATAAAACCGAGATGAAATACTAAATGGTCTTATGTGACCTCCATGAACTCCATAAGCTAATTATTTGAATTAATAACTCAAAAAAACATTCGAGGGCATAATATACCATCCACTTGTTAATCATCTAATGAACAAAGAGGAAGAAAATTGATCCCAAAGGAAATAAATCCAATAGAATTCACATATTGAGGTTTGAATCAAATATCCAAAAAAATATACCAATTTCAAAAACATGTATAACATATGAATAACCATATATAAAAGTAATAATGTAAAGATAAATAAATAACCTCCATAATATGTTCCAAAAAATATGTTGAATTCCATTCCATATCACATATCAATAACCTAGAAAGGTCATTTTTCACATACATAGACTGTGTGATATTTTATTATGTATAACCAATGTTTACATGGTAGTTTTGAGAATATATATTTATTAGGTTGAAAAAAAATCCATCAAAAAATTACAATAAAATAATCTCTCGGAAAATAAATTTATTTAATGTATTAATTAGATATCAAAATAATAATATATATAAAAGTAACTGAAAAATAATAATTTCATTGATTTTTATGAAAATATTACATTTAAAGCTATGAAATATTACCTTTCATCGAAAACCCCATAAAAATAGGTGCTTCACTAATGAATTAACATATCATTTCCCATTTATCCTATCATATATATAATATAACATATAAGTACACATTTCAAATTTCACAAACAAAAATTATAATAGATATAACTCACCACCTTTATAAAGAATTATATTGACACAAATTCCTATTAACATATGGAATAACATATAAATAATTCCCATTTCACACATATATTCTAACATAGCAAATATTCACAATACACATCCATACAATGTTTCGAAATTTTTATTACTAGGGGGAAAATCCTGACAAAACGTCAGGGGGGGGGGTAAAATAATAGTGTTCAAGGGAATCATCTCATAAATGATAAACAATTTCTCCTGGAAGGGACTCGATTATATTAAAGTTGATACATGGATTGGAAGGGTGACCCAAGAGGCCATAAGTATACAACCATTTCACCCTCTCTCAATGTGTGGGTGATAAACATGTGGTTGGAGAGAATATTTCTATATGTCTGAACAAGACATACGATGGCCTAAGGAATTGGAATATTCACTAGAATGGATATGTGAATAATTTAGGAATATGTTCCATCTAGTAAGGATAATATCATTATAAATATACAAATCTAGCTCCTTGAGCATAACCAATACCTCGACAAATAGGGAATCATCATGACCATGATAATCAATAATATCAAAGATGATAGATTTTCCATCATTGCAAAAAACACCTCCACCCCTCATAATACAATTGGAACATGACCCATCAATGTTTATTTTGAGAACACACTCTAGGGGTATCTAGCAAACCCATTAAACCTATGGCGTAGGTCTATGAGGTCAGTTATCATATAAATTACTATGCATCAGCCAACGTAGGGAAATAGAATTATCCAAACATATAATCATAGGGGCTAGTTCGACTGATAGGGATTAGGACTAGACAATTACAAAAAACGTCAAAATCAAGGACTCCTCATTTCAACTCTTATTTTGTGAATTCCATATATTAAAACATCTACAAACCATGAAAATTGTTGTAGCTTTAGTTTTTTAGTTATTGTTCTATATGTCGTGGAAACAATTGTGAATAAAATTGTTGGAGGAATTGAACTGAATGATCCTCCAATAGTATGAATTGTTGAATATCCACATATATTGAGACCAATATTCTTCTAATCAGAGATGTGAGATAGTCTTCTAATTAGTCCAGTGATAACAACTATAGTAGGAGGTGACCTAGAAACCTCTACGATGCACCAATTCTTCATTAGTGTGTGCATGGTTATGAATGGGAAAATTAATGAAATTTAATTTAATTGGAATATCCATAAACCAAAAATAATAACCCCATGGATAAAGAAATTATTCCCTATGAATGATCTATATATAATGTTTTTTTGAAAAGAGAGCAGATGTGGAGGTGGTAAAGACCAATTTGTTGTGTTTAAAAGTAGTCAAAATGTTCTTCTTAAATAATAACCCCATGGATAAAGAAATTATTCCCTATGAATGATCTATATATAATGTTTTTTTTAAAGGAGAGCAGATGTGGAGGTGGTAAAGACCAGTTTGCCATGTTTCAAAGTAGTCACAATGTTCCTCTTGGTTTTTTGATCATAATGTTTAAGGGTTTCCGGAATAAATGATGGACAGTTTCTATCATATGTGTATGAGAAATCCATTAAAGGGTCTCCTAGAAAATACATGATCCTCTCCATCTATTAATAATTGTACTAGTTTTTTGAACCACAAACAACGATTCTACGTCAGTGATGATGAAGGCCCGATAGGTGAACCCAGATCGGTCTCCTAAGAATGGATCTCATACTTCATATTCCAAATAGGCCCTCCCAACATTTATTAATCATAATATTTTACCATAATTATATACCTGGTATAAAATCCCATCCCAACCATTATTGATGGTTTTCCATGGATTCAGTGACACTTATTTGGCCAATGCCTCCATTGTCAACATCGTAGACCACGATATGCCATGTAGCACAATGTGATTTTTCCTCACCATGTGCATCCCAAATGAAGTAAGATAGAATATTTTCAATTATATGGATAAAAACATAATGAAAAATGAGAGAAGAGAAGCTGTTCAGTGGGAAATAGGAGAGAACCATGTTAATCAGGGAGGTTTAGCTAACTAATGAAGGGAAATTATTTTTCTAGTTGACGATGTGGTTTGAGATCTTATCAACATTACCACCATTTTTCCTTTACAAGTTATGAATCATAAAAATAATTTCCCTTTCTATGTTATCCAAAAATAATTATATAACCATTAACTTATAATGACATATCAAATCTCATGATAATCAAAATCCGATTTTCATCGAATAAATTATCCCATGATCATTATCATTAATTATCCTCTAATATAAACTATATTTAATATAAACAATATTACAAAACATTTATTAATTTTTTTATAATTCAAATCATTTAAAAATAAACACACTTCCATAAATATCTTACATTATAATTTGTTTAAATAATTTATAACATCTAATACATCTTTAAAAGGACATGAGATCTACCTATAAAATTAATAATTCTAAATTGATAATAAAAAGTAAAATAATAATCACATTAAAAAATTTTAAAATAATGATTTCAGTATTCCATAAACACTATTGAATCATGTTATCCCATATTAGTCAAACAGAACATGTATATTCAACATTATAATTAACTCAATAAAACATTAACACACATTGGCGCCTATTTATAATCTTGTATGCCAACTCACACATCACATTTGGAAATTATCATAATAAAAATATAAACTTTGAATAACCATGACATTTTAATTATAAATTGATCTCATGACTTATTAAAATTAACTACTTTATTTTATGGATTCCTAATCATTTTAATAATTTTTTATGATCATTAAAATTTAAAAAGAAATAAATTTATTCTAACTATATTATTTTCGATATATTATATGGTTGTATTTAAAAAATAAATTTTCAAATTTTAGAAATTTAAAATGGGAAAATATGATCCATTTATATTTTTATTATATCATTTTTATCACAATGTGAATTGTTTTTATTTTTTTGAAATTTTTCATTCATTTGTGCATATTTTAAAATAGCAATTTTTTATAAACTATCCATTCATATCATGTAATAGAAATATATCACTATATTTTTTATTTGATTTAGTTTAATATGATAACACTTCTAAAAATATTTTATCAAATAAGGCTATATTAGTCGATATTTTATTGAATTTGGTATCAATTCATTTTCGGTAAAATAAATCATTTTTCTAAAAATATGATTTTTGTTACATTTTTTGAAATATTTATTAAATTAAATTTAATCCACCGAAAAAATTACTAATATAGAAAAAAATATTTTATATTTAAAAATAATATTTGTATATATATTAAATTTTCCAGTTTAATGTTTGGTCATAATGAATAGAAACCACAGTAAATATTAATCATCTTGATAACGAGTAAAATGGGTAAATTTTTCTTTCATCATAGATATAATGTCATAAACACCAATATAAATTCATATTGAATTATAATATAGATAAAATTTTCACATTAGATTTAAAATTGGTTTTCTTTATTGCCACTTAATCAAGAGTAATCCATTTTTCATATTTAAAACATTATAATAATTGTTATAATGTCGCTACACTCAAATATAAATAGTAATCTCTTTGTCACAAACCCGACCTAGATGATTCCAGACTAACATGCAAGTTATAAAAATGCATGGAAAGCACGTATCTTAACCATGTATGCGGTTAGTGCTGGGTGGCACGGTCCGAGCGCGGATCGCCCAACAGCGCACTCGGTGGCACGTGAGTCGTGTAGTTGAGTAATGTTTAAAATAAATAAAATATTATTTTATTAGGGTTGTTAAATTATTATTATTATTATTTATATTATAATTTTTATATGATTATTATTGTTATTAATATTTTCATGATTATAATATTTATTGCAAATTTTTTTATTAACATTATATTTATTACTGTTAATTTTATTATTATTATTTTTGGTTTTAGTATTGTTATTATTATTATTTTTATCATTCATAGAATTATAATTTTGTTCTTATTATTATATTTATAATAGTTATTATTATTATTTTAAAAATACATGGATCCCTAATGCCCCTTGTTTTGGCCTTCTCCTGCGCGAGCCATCCCTGCGACTCCTCCTAGAACCGGCTCCAGCGGATGCTACCCCTCTTAGTTCCCCTCTTCCTGTGGCATGTCTAGACCCTACCACTATGCCTCTCACCATCATTTTCCCCCCTCCTCCCAAAGACTCCCCCTACCTTCTTCCCTCACGTGGCCACTTGCAGACTGTCGGACTCCCTCTACACGGCTGAACTCCATCTACACCACCGCCTCGGTCCCCTACATGCCCCTCCATACTCGCACGGGAACCCGCACCCCCTTCCCTCACATCATCAAAGACCCCTCACCCTCTAGGCTCCTTCCCAACTCATCCAGGATCCCCCCTCATAGTAACTCTTGCCAGCCGCCTCGCCCTGCCACACCAGCCATCTTCGGCACTAGCCAGGTAGCTCCAACCACCCACCCAATCTCCGACCATTTCCTCTGTGAGGGTTTGCCTCTCAATTTTTAGGGTGTCTCCTTTTATTTAGAAAACCTGAACACTGTGGGTTTTAATTTTTTCATCAATATTGTTATATAAGGTGCGTTTTTTTACTTTCATTTTTAGAATAATTGTTTTGGGAGAAATTTATTTGGAATTGTAAACAGTCGTTGTTTGACCAATTATCTTACTTTCTCAGTTGTTTTGATGTGCTATATGATTAATTAATTTGGTGCAAAATAGTTTTTTTAATTTTTTTGGGTTCACCATATTGAAGTGTGTTTACATGTTAAAAAGTAATTTTTAATGAAAACCAATATTATGTTATTTAATTTCTTTTTAAAAATTTTGCAGCTATTTATTTTTACTGCGCAAGTAGTGCATATTTCATTTTAGTGGGTTGTGGGCATGAGTTTGATCAAAAATGCATTCCTTGAATGAATATTGTTTACATAAAGCTGGGGTCACTCATTAAAAATTGTCTATAAAATTTAAATTGGTTATTTAGATAATATTATTGTTGCGAATAATGTTTTGGAAATGTTTTTATGTGAACATGGGTTTTAATATAAATTTTAACATGTGATGCTTTTGTAGTCGTTTATACCATGTTTTTTTAAATGCCCAGTTATCCCTTGTGAATTTATTCTAAAATTAAATTTGTGGTTAGTTTTCCTTAAATAGTTCCCATGTGAACTTGTTTTGACTACGGTTGATAAAGTGGTGTGCACATGATTTTAAAACAGACATTGAGCATGTTTTGTGTTTTATTTGGGGTTTCTACACCATGTTTTTATTAAGATTCTCAGTTTTCTCTTACCCATATTTTATGACTTTAAGAATCATTCTTTGAATTTAATAAATGTATTTGAGATTCCAAAAAAGGATGATTGATGTTTTCAGATAGGGTTTCTTGCTATGTGCTTGTTGTGGTGTCTCCTTGTCATTTTTAATGTGTGATTTGGAATTATAGTGTTTATTTTATTATTTTAAATGGGTTTATCTATGGTGTGTTCGATTCTAAAAAAATGGTCGTTCATGGTTAAATTATGTGAAAATAATTATTTGGTTTGATGGTGTGAAACTAAAGGCCTGCTTGTCCTTTTGAAGGACTATTTAGAAATAACCCCTCATCGTTTTGGTCGCCTACCTAGTTGGTTAGACGTGATTTGGTCAGGTCCTCAGTATGGTATTTCCCTTGTATGATGATATTTTTAATGCACGAAACTAACTTAGAGGTCGTCAGGGTGGTTCCGGTCTGTGAGGTTTGTGTGCGTGGTAATATTTGGATATATATGTGTCTTGTTTTTTGAATTGCATGGTACACCACTTTGTGAAATATACATGGGTATCTAGCATTGAAAACAGGGTTACAGAGAACGATTTCATCACTATTTAGGGTATGTATTGATAGTTCCCCAAAGTAGGGGAATGTTTTGATTTTATTGCTATGGGATTGGTCCCCTCGACTAGGATAGGTAGGGAGACGGACGAGTATTAGGGATTTATGACGTCATTGAGTAGGAAATTCCTTCAGGATGAGCCACATGTATAGTGTGTTCAAGTTTTCCTATGAGTTCCTAGGTCATCCCATGTTCTTCTGACTCTTGTACCCTTAGTTCCATTACCCACAGAAAGTGGATCTGTAACCTCAATCTTGTTTTTTGATGGTCGTTTTTGTAAATTATGAACATGAGTTTATGATAAAAAAATTTAATGATAAAGAGTTTTGGAAAGAATTATCATCCATCTCTTATCTCAGTGTTATCAAAATATGACTTTACTGACTTTATTTGTTTTCATTTTCTTCTCCCCTTGATCTATATTTCAAATTAAGAGGGTAATATGTCATGAATGTTATTTTGTAAAATACATAGAATGAGAAACTCTAATTTTATATATATAGTCCAAACCTGTTAAGAATTATTTTCTTAATATATAAGTGGGTAATTGGGAATAGATTAGTTGGGCCTACCAGTTGAGTTTTAATACTCATGAAAATAGTGTTTTCTTGTTTTTGGATTATCTTGAAGGTTCCATATTTGGTTCAGATCTATTTGGGCAATTTTTGGTTTCAGTATGGGAGAGTAACCCATGGTGTTATGTGGAGTCAAAGTCTTAGACATGTTAGTGGTGTTTTGGTCATTCTTTTATTTCATGTCAGTTATTTATTTCGTGTTGTTCTTCTTATTTTTGTTTATTTATATATATTTATGGGACAAATCGTTCCCTACAGATAAATTTTGATGCCCGACACTAGTTGGTAGACCGTGGGGATCAGGAACGCTCTTCGAGCCATTCCACAGACCGGCATGGGTGACTTGTTCATGGTCGACTACGATTGGTTTGTGACAAAATGGTATCATAGAAGGCCCTTTTTATTTGGGGTGTTTGGTAGATGAAGATTAGGAAATTCGAGACACGATAGTTAGTATGAGAGTGACATCATGAACCTTCAATCATTCTGAACCTCGAGTCGCCAGGGGATGTATGGGTTTTGAGTCTTCTGCTTTTTTGGGATTAAATAATGACAATGGAGATGGACCGGTGTCATGTCATGACCTCACATGGATTTGTGACCCACGTGGATTCTGAACACACATTTGAGCTTCTCCTAGTCATTTACGCTTTCTTGGGGCATTGCACACTACCATATCACCAAGATAACCGTAACTGCTAGATTATTTTCCTAATGGTTTGTTGTATTTTGGGTTTAGTTATGGTTTTTATTAAAGTAATCATTTTTTAAATGAAAAAGTGAAATTAATTATTAAATTGAATTTGTTATGAAAAGTGGGTTTCGTTTTTAAGAAGTGGCATTGAATAAAGGAGGTTTTGAAATGGTAAATGAAAATGGAATTTTTGTGTTGTGTTGGTATTTTTCTGGTTTTTGAGTTGGGTGTTTTTAGATGAAAGTTGTTTCAATGATATTGCTTCAGCTTGATATTGGTTTTGGATTTGTGTTTTATATGTGGTTCAGAAAATGATGCCCCGAAAGGCCTCCAATGTTTCTGATAAGTCAAGACCGTTTTTTTCATCCCGTATATTTTCTATACTTAACGGTGATCATGGTCCATTAGAGTCAGAAAGGTGTCTTGAAGCGGTCGAGCATGTCTTCAGGGAATTGGGATCTCCCAAAGTTGTCAGATTGCATGATGTTTTAGGTCTATTTAAAGGTTCATGTAACAGCCCAGGTAAATAAAAAATATGACATTTTTATATTTATCCCTATTTGTGAAAAAAGTATTAATATTACTTTAATGGGAACGCTATGCTCGACGGCGTACTCAATACGCGACAACGAGTTCCTTTGAAATCTTACGTTGCACTATAATAATAAAATAATAATACATTAAATGGTAGTTAACGCCTAGCCATTGTAATGGAGGGAAAGAATGGAACTAACTAAAAAATTATTATGTATGTTTGTCAAATATTTTTACTCTTTACAATTAATGTTAGAGGATTGAAAATGCGAATGAATCCAATTTTCAAGCATAAACTTTCTAATATTCTTTAAAAGGTCGATTAACCGCCTTTTGATGGCAAACCACTTTTAAATCCATTTTTTGATAATTTTATGTGTTATATTTGAGAAAATAAAATTCTTCTTTAGAATCGGGACATCAAAATTTATATTGTGTAAATTCTTTGTATTTTTCCGATAAAGTTCATTTTTTAATGAACAGTGAAAAATGTTGTATTTTAATTCAAAACCACTTTTTAATATAATTTATTTATATTATTAGATTATCTTTTGAATTGGTTTTAAAGTTCAATTATAATATATTTTTACCATTTAATCCAATAGTGGTCATTGGAATTAATGTCATCTTGAGATTGGACTTAAACTAGAGTCAATCTTTTGATAATAATTGTTTCTTAAAAAGATGTTATTTGTTTTGATAGTGGGAATTAATTATTAAATTAATTAATGCAACTTATATGTTTTGAATTTTGTAAAATAGACTTCATTTATTAATTCTTATTATCAAATAGAGCTTAGGGTGATGTTTTGGTATTTTTCTGAAAAACTTCAATTTTTGATGAATAGTGAAACCAATAAGTGGTAGTTAAAGAAACCGAGTTTTTGTTTAAATGAAACTTTGCAACCTCTGTATTTTGAATTTAAAAAATCCGACATACATGGTTTTAATTAGGAATTAAAATGTTGTTCAATGGGATTACAATAATTTTTTGGTGAAAATTAACTTTTATGTTCTTAATCGCGATTAGAGGCAATTAAAGTAGTTTAAGGTAAAAATAATATTTCAATAATATGAGATGAGATTGAAACATGTCCTACCCTTATTGGATGTGTAGTGGCCGACCAAGACAATCCATGGGTCATCTTGGGGACCCCATGGAGCCACTTTGGCTTGGATATGAAATAAATAACTTTTTATTTTATGTAAAATTAAAAATGACACAAACATGAGTTAGTTTACTAATACAATTTTTACATGGGGTTATACAAGTGAGATTTTTGGTTATAAATATTAATTGGAAAGATAAAAATATTTCCAACATCATGATAGTTTTTTTTATAATTTTTAGAAATTAATTAAATAAAATTATTTATGACATTATAATGATGCAGCGATTACCTCATTAATAAAGGATTTAAATAAAATGAAAAGATAATGTAAAATCTATGACCTAAACATGTCCAAAACCTATTGTATGAGTATATGTATAACACTTACCACCTTATCCACGAAATAAATCAATGTGGGGCCTTTAAAATTCTAAAATCATTCTAAAATAATGTATCATTTCCTTACTTTCCAAGAGTGCCCCTCCTCTCCTCTTATAATGGCCCCCACATCTACCTCCTTACCCACACCTTTCAAGCCTTTGTATCGGCCAACCCCTGCCCATTTTGTCTCTCCACATCCCTCTATTACTCCTAGAAGCCTCACTTTGGGCATTAGTCTTCCCAATAAAGCCTTTGAGCTCAAATAAAAAAGAGTTACCCGATTTAAACATAGTGTCTTCTCTTGTGTTCTTTTCTTTTATTTTTCTTCTCTTACCCCATAAACTATTTTTATTATTTTATTTTGTAACAACTCCAGTATATTAAATATACTAGGATGTTTTTATAAGATTAATTCGAGCTAAACTTACACACACCTACATTTAATGGTTAAAGAACATACTGTTTCTGTGGATGGTGAATTTCTACCTCACGAAACGATGATTGTTCAACACTCATATAACACCTTCAAAGGTTGCCATTAAGATGTCACTATATTTATATATGATATATAATATGATTATGTTTTACTTAAGCTTATGTATTTTTCTTTTGTGGCATACCTTTATGGTTTCCATTGTGGGTAAACACGATAATTTCATTTTGGGAAGTGCGGAGTACTGCCCCCTCAATGTTATTTGATTCGTTAATGCCATATGTGGGATGTATAAAGGATGGATTTAAAGTTATTATATATTAGGTATGTTACATATTAATGATGAATATAATTCTGGAATTAAAATATGCATACCTCTCATTTTGTTTTAATTCCATTAATACGACATAGAAATGAAAGTAGCGTTCATGCGTACGTACGGCTTACCGTCTCCATGAACGGTGCATTTCATTTATTACCTATAAATTATTATGTAATATTTTAAATACTTGTATATTATGGATATATATGATATATATTATATCCAAATCATGAATATCATTCTGGATATAATGAACCTTTGACCACACGATCAACATGTAATTGTAAGAAGTCCACTTTCAACATAAGAACCAAATATCAAGAAAACAAACATTATTAACGTAAATGATTACATAATGTTTATAACATGGAAATAAGTGATATAAAAGGAATAATGAACTTGAAAAAGGTTATTAAGCAAGTATAAATTAACTCAAGTTTATTATTCAGGACGTTAAAGAACGATCGAGTCAAGTCGGACCCGAGGTAAGGGATTCTACCCCTCTCTTTCTTTTTAAGTACACTCTTTTATGTCATTCCTTTTATGCTCATCCTTCTTATGATTGGGATGTTATTTTATATTACTCATACTGTAATTTTAATGTTCATATGATGATAGAACCTATTTTTTCTCACCAATTCATTTTGGATGTTTTAAGTGGCGTCGTTAGGCTGCCGAATTTTCGTAAGAGATCTAACCTCTCTCTTTCTTTTAAAGTACTCCCCTTTATGAAACTTCATTTACGCTCCCCTTTGTTATGTTGTGGGATGTTCTTTTATATTACTCATACTTTACTTTTTATGTTCATTATATTAGATACCCTATTTAATCTCATAAATCCATTTTTGGAATCTTTAAGTGGTGTCGTTAGGCTGCCGAGTTTTCGTAAGGGATTTTTCATCTCACTTGTATTCCTGTGACATTTATGCTAAATTTTCCACTATTTCCATTGAGTGGTGTATGTACTTCCCATTATTATAAACTTTTTTTAGTATAATTTCATTTATAGGTATTCACATCTCCATTGTATGACCCTTCTTCCATGGGGTGTACATTTCGAATGTTACCCAACTCAGTAAGGGGACCTTTTACCCTCCTCTTTTTAAAAGAATTATTTTGTTATGTATTTTAATTCACATACTATTATGATGGGATATTTTCTTATATATCCTTATTTATGTTAATTTTATGTCCAAGTGATGAGATACCATTTTCTCTCTCATCAACTCAATTTCTAAATTTTAAAGTGACACTGTTAGGCTGTCAGATTTCTGTAAGGGAACTTCTTAACCCACATTCAATTATTTGGGTTAAACCTCTACTTATTGATTTAATTATGCCATGATTATGTGCGGAATCTCTGTTTTGTAATTTCTACAAACATTTTTGTGGAAATGGTATTTCAACACATAATCATCTCATCGATAAATTCTTACGAACATGTAAGGGACATCGTCTCAATCTCCTTTCATTAAGGTATATTTCGTTTTATACACAACTTTCTTTTATAGGGTGTATAAACCCCTGTGACTTTTACTTTTATACAAAAGGATTATTTTTCTATGAATTGTTTTACAAAACGACAAAAAGGAATGTTTCTTTTAATGTACGCAGTGACAATTACCTTTTCCGCCGCCGTGAGTATTATTTGGTCTTTGTCTTCCTGAACAAGCCGTATTGTTTTTTAAATGAAATAAAAACCATATACTCTTTTATGTATTTTGGTATTGAAAATGGTTTTTATAATGGATTTTTTATTTCAATATATTTATGTGATATATTGTGATCATAGTGTGGAAATGTTTTCTTTCCATTATATTTGTTTTATGTCTTATGATTTTATAATGGTTCTTGGACATTTGACGAGTGGTTACATGATAAACCATATGACGGGCGGTGCCGTGAATACCAGGACGGGTGGTTATGTTATAACTTCCAATGCATTGGGTATGGAATTCGGCCGTATGGCTATTCCATTAAGTATGTATGGAAGTCGGTCGTATGTATATTCCATTAAGTATGTGTGGAAGTCATCCGTATGGTTATTCCATTTAAGTATGTTTATGTCCCAAGTTACCATTATATGTTATGTGTTCTTTATATGGGGTTTACGGTAATCTTTTGGTTACAAAAGGGTAAGTGATGATATTTTATTCACTGAGGCATTTTTACAACTTCCTAAAGGTGAAAGGTATTACTTTGATAATGTATACATGGTTTACTTGTTGCTTAGAAAACTAACAGTTTTCATACATTGTGTATCCCTTTCTGAGCTTTTTATGCTCATCCCATGCTTTTTTGAAATGTTTTTCACAGGACTTAATATGGAATATGGTCAAGGATGGGATCAAGGGAAATACATGCTATCTAACACATGGAACTATACATGTTTCTTTTAAAGAGTTTTTATTTTATGGAAACTTAGTAGAAGTGTCTACTTTGTAATCTTTTGAGATGTAATAGTTATGACCTAATTCTCTAAAACTCTATGCCTGAAAAGATCCTCAATGTGAATTATTCATTTTATTCAATATTAAGTAATGTTTAAGGATGGGGCCTGGTTTTGTTTTTCCAAGATTATGTGTGAATGACCTCTGATTGTTTAACACTTAATATCCACTTATATTGGGTGTATTTATATTTCTGACACATAATAATGTGATATATTTATCCTTAATTTAAGGATACCAACTTTATAATGGATTTTATCTCAATTTCCATTTCCATTGAGTCTTCATTGTTGTTATGAACCAATTCACTCTTATATGGGGTGTATATTGTCCTTTGACATATGATATCATGAATCCCTTTATTCTCATGATATTATGAAGCTCGTATTACATGTTATTCCGCAATTATTTGAATTCAAGAGTCTCTCATTTTGTTAAAAACTCTTTAACAAAAATATCATTTTAATGGTTTTAAAGTTTCATTATTCTAATTCTTTATCTTTAATCTCCATGTTTTCAAAATGGTTTTCAGTATTTATTTATATGGACATTAATGTTTTAAAATTATAATTCCATTAAAAGCATCAAAGTGGTATCAGACACTTTGATTCCAAAATCTCTTCTAAATGGTATTTGAAAATGGATTGGTTAATTCAATATCTTGGAAATACATATTGTGATTGAAAATGAAATTTTGTTATTGAAATGTTTATATTTTCAATATTTTATGTGTAATGATGGTACTTGGACATTTTACGGGTGGTGACGTGATAAACCATATGACGGGTGGTGCTGTCCATACCAGGACGGGTGGTTACGTTATAACCTCCAATGCATTGGGTATGGAATTCGGCCGTATGGCTATTCCATTAAGTATGTGTGGAAGTTGACCGTATGGTTATTCAATTTAAGTATGTTTATGTGCCAAGTTACCTTTATATGTTATGTGTTCTTTATATGGGTTTTATGGTAATATTTGTGTTACAAAAGTGTAAGTAATGATATTTTATTCACTAAATAGTTTTTACTACTTCCTAAAGGTGAAAGGTGTTACTTTGATAAAGTATACATGGTTAACTTGTTGCTTTGAAAACTGACATTTTTCATTCTTTTTGTATCCCTTTCTGAGCATTTTATGCTCACCCCATGTTTTTTTGAAATGTTTTTCATAGGACTTAATGTGGAATAGGGTCAAGGATGGGATCAAGGGAAACTCATGCTATCTAAAACATGGAACTAGACATGTTTCTTTTAAAGAGTTTTTATTTTATGGAAACTTATTAGAAGTGTCTACTTTGTAATCTTTTGAGATGTAATAGTTATGACCTAATTCTCTAAAACTATAAACCTGAAAATATCCTCAATGCTAATTATTCATTTAATTCAATATTAAGTAAGGTTTAAGGCTGGGGCCTTATAGTTAGTACAAAGGTCAGTTTAGATAACTTTAGAGGATAGGGTATCCTCTATGCATAAGTGACATTACCATAATGGTTAGGATTTCAGTAAGAGTCCTAGTTTTAGATAAAGTGAATGAGTATGTATATCTTAGTGTTTATCTTCCTCATTAGTACATGAGGGTTTTGTTGATATACTCACAATGACCTTTTTGGTTTTAGTAAATGGCTGGATCTAGCAGGAACCAAAGTAATAGTGGATGTGAAGGAAACTGTGACATCTTTCTGAGCTATCAACTGAATGATATGGGAGCTGTAATGAGAACTCTTGTGTTTATCCTCAACCAACTATCTGGAGTCACGATTGACCACCTAAACCTTGGTGATTTCAATAAGGCATCATATATGCGAGAAACAAATCCCTACGGAACTACAGGTAAAAATCATAAAGTAAGTGTGTTCAAAAACCAATGTGTCAAAGATGTGGAAAGAAACACCTAGTAAAATGTTTCAATGGGACAGAAATATGCTATAGATGTAGAAATTATGGTCATAAAGCTAGAACCTTCCATGGAAAAAGGAAACATCTAGTTGACTCGAGGAAAGGGAAAGAAGTTCTTTCTGAGGGATCAATTAAATGTTTTAAATGTGGTGTGCATGGTCATTATGCAAACACATGTCCTATAAATAATTTTTGGGAATGGGATCACCAAGATCGTACAAATATTCGTTTACCAATACCTAATTCCATTCCTATTAAAGATGAAGAAACTGACAATTACCAATCAAAGGTATGGATTATTTCATAACTTTTGTTTTCCTATTTTAGAATCATAGGATATGATTCAGGATTTTGTTTGTAGGAAAGATGTGTTTAAGAATAAGTTGGAAAGGAATAGTTAATGGATCATGAATAATGTTGAATGAATAAGAAGTCAACAAATAAAGGCTTCAAGAGTTATGGTGAAATTATTAAGAGTATTAAGTCTCTTTTGATGATGGAGTTACATTAGAAGACTTATTATAATATCTGTAACCCTGATGTTTGATATATGAAAATTTTATTCAAGGAATAGTTATCTGTTATTTTGTGGACATAGTTATAAAGAACTATTTGGGTTTATATGATCCTTACTTTTGAGATAATTATGGGTTACTATATGTTATGATGGAAAGTGAAAGGCATGAGATAAACTTCAGGTTAAAATATGTTATGATTATTTTTGAAGATTTTATCTCATTTTGGGGAATGTTTTAAGAATTATATAGTTTTGGAAAATGGACAACACGTAAACCGTGTGACAACCCATCGCGTCGGAAAAAGCTGTGGGAATCGGACCCACAACCAAAGTGCGACTGGTATTTATCGCCTACCACTGGACTACGTGAAGTCCCTGGTTAGTTTGACTAATTATTTTTAGTTAGATGATTTTAGGAATCAAGAGTATGTTTATTTTGGGTTATCTATGGAAATAATTATCCTATCATCAAGGATATGTGATTAGGTTAATTACTTTTCAATATTAGAATTTAAGAGCAACTGATGTTATTTGGAGATAATAGTTAATTTGTACCTTGGAAGACAATGTCATTAAATCCATAAAATATTTGGGTTTCAATCTTAGTTTGGTTTAATTTAAAAAATTTTATGGAAATTTTTTTTATCTAATGGTCCTCGTTTAACTTTGGGTTTTGTTGGACAAATTCTGGATATTAAGAATAGATTTTCTTTTTATAAATTGTTATCCTTTTCTGGATTATCTAATCTTGTACTAACCATTTTAGTTTTGGTTTTGGTTAAAGTCTAAAGACATGGGAATTATATAGTTCTCTTTTTTGGGTTAGGTTATTCTCTAAAAGTTGATTTTATCTCTCTTAATGTAAACTCGTCATCCTAAATGCTCATCTTTTGGAGAAAATATGAGTTCGTGTATGAAATATAATAAAATTTGAAAGTAAACATGACAAGTAAGTTTGATTCCTTATGTTTTAGTTAAGCTCAAAAATAAATTACTCAATGAAAAGTAACTAATAAAAATGTTGTCCATTATCTATTCCTATTGGGGAATCCAATACAGTTTAACCCATCACAAATTTGCGATTTTCTTATGGTTAACTTTCTCATAGACATGTTTACTATCACTCTCCATCAGAACATGACCCTTTGTTTTTTTCCTCCATGTCCATATTTTCATACATGTAATCCTATTATGGGTTAACTCGAGTGACCTTTGTACTTCCCTTTCATTATTTTAAAGTGATAGTTTAATTTACTCCTTTTCCGATGTGGGTCTTACAATGGATTTTTCAAGCCCAATTTTGAAATTGCGAGGACGCAATTCCTAAAAGGGGGGATAGATGTAACACCCCAAGTACATAAACAATATTACATTTTTATATTTATCCCTATTTTTGAAAAAAGAATATTAATATTACTTTAAAGGGAACCCTATGCTCGATGGCATACTCAATACGCAACAACGAGTTCCTTTGAAATCTTACGTTGCACTCTAATAAAAAAATAATAATATTATAAATGGTAGTTAACACCTAGACATTGTAATGGAGGTAAAGAATGGAACTAAATAAAAAATGATTATGTATGTTTGTCAAATATTTTTACTCTTTACAATAAATTTTAGAGGATTGAAAATGCGAATGAATCCAATTTTTAAGCATAAACATTCTAATATTCTTTAAAAGGTCGATTAACCTCCTTTTGATGGCGAACCTCTTTTAAATCATCTTTTTGAAAATTTTATGTGTTATATTTGACAAAATAAAATTATTCTTTATAATTGGGACATCAAAATTTACATTGTGTAAATTTTGGGTATTTTCCCGATAAAGTTCATTTTTAAATGAACAGTGAAAAATGTTGTATTTTAATTCAAAACCTCTTTTTAATCTAATTTTTTTATATGATTATATTATCTTTTGATTTGGTTTTAAAGTTTAATTATAATATATTTTTACCATTTAATCCAATAGTGGTCGTTGGAATTAATTTCATCTTGAAATTGGACTTAAACTAGAGTTAATCTTTTGATAATAAATGTTTCTAAAAAACACGCTATTTGTATTGACAACGGGAATTAATTATTAAATTAATTAAATAAACTTATATGATTTGAATTTTTTAAAATAGACTTCATTTTTGAATTCTTAATATCAAATATAGCTTAGGGTGAATTTTTGGTATTTTTCTGAAAAACTTCAATTTTTGATGAATAGTAAAACCACTAAGTGGTAGTTAAAGAAACTGATTTTTCGTTTAAATGAAATTTTGCCACCTCTATGTTTTGAATTTCAAAAATCTGACATACATGGTTTTCATTAGGGTTTAAAATGTGGTTTAATGGGATTAAAATAATTTTTTGGTGAATAGTAACTTTTATGTTCTTAGTCGCGATTAGAGATAATTAGTGTAGTTTAAGGTAAAAATAATGTTTTAATAATATTATATGAGCTTGACACATGTACTACCCTTATTGTATGTGTCATGGACGACCAAGAAAATCCATGGGTCATCTTGGGGACCCCATGGATCCACTTTGGTTGGGAAATGACATAAATAACTTTTTATTTAATGTAAAATTAAAAATGACACAAGCATGAGTTATTTTACTAAAAAAAAATTTACATGGGGTTATACAAGTACTATTTTTGACTATAAATATTAATTGGAAAGATAAAACGATTTCCTACATCATGCTATTTTTTTATAATTTCTAGAAATTATATAAATAAAATTATTTATGACATTATAATGATGCAGCGATTATCTCATTAATAAAGGATTTAAATAAAATGAAAAGATAATGTAAAATCTGTGACCTACACATGTCCAAGAACCATTGTATGAGTATATTTAGAACCCTTACCACCTTATCATAGAAATAAATCAATTTGGTTCCTTTAAAATCCGAAACTCATTCTAAAATAAAGTATCATTTCATTACATTCCAAGAGTGCCCCTCTTCTCCTCTTATAAAAGGCCTCCACCTCTACCTCCTTACCCACACCTCTCAAGCCTTTGTCTCTGCCAAAGCCTGCCCATTTTGTCTCTCCACATCCCTGTATTACTCCTAGAAGCCTCACATTGGGCATAAGACTTCCCAAGGAATCCTTTGAGCTCAAATCAAAAAGAGTTACCTCATTTAAACGTAGTGTCTTCTCTTGTGTTCTTTTGTTTTATTTTGCTTCTCCAACCCCCTAAACTATTTTTATTCTTTTATTTTGTAAAAAATCCAGTTTCTTAAATATACTAGAATGTTTTTTTATTAATCATTAGAGCTACACTTACACACACCAACATTTAATGGTTAAAGAACATACTGTTTCTGTGGATGGTGAATTTCTGCCTCACGAAATGATTATTGTTCAACAATCATATAACAATTTCAAAGGTGGCCATTAAGATGTCACTATATTTATATATGATTTATAATATGTTTATGTTTTACTTAAGCTTCTGTATTTTTCTTTTTTGGCATACCTTTATGGTTTCCATTGTGGGTAAACACAATAATTTCATTTTAGGAAGTGCGGACTACCGCCCCCTCAAAGGGATTTTATTCGTTAATGCCATATGTAGAATGTATAAAGGATGGATTTAAAGTTATTAAATATGATTTATCTTACATATTAATGATGAATATAATTCTGTAATTAAAATATACATACCTCACATTTGGTATTAATTCCATTAATACGAGATAGAAATGAAAGTTGTGTTCATGCGTACGTACGACTTACCGTCTCCATGAACGGTGCATTTCATTTCTTACCTCTAAATGATTATGTAATATTATAAATACTTGTATATTATGGATATATATGATATATATATATATATGATATCCAAATAATGAATATCATTCTTGATATAATGAACCGTTGACCACACAAACAACATGTAATTACAAGAAGTCCACTTTCAACTTAAGAACCAAATATCGACAAAACAAACATTATTAACGTAAATGATTACAAAATGTTTATAACATGGAAATAAGTGATATAAAAGGAATAATGAACGTGAAAAAAGGTTCTTAAGAATGTAGAAATTAACTCAAGTTTATTATTCAGGACGTTAAAGAACGATCGAGTCAAGTCAGACCCGAGGTAAGGGATCCTACCCCTCTCTTTCTATTTAAGTACACTCTTTAATGTCATTCCTTTTATTCTCATATTTCTTATGATTGGTATGTTCTTTTATATTACTCATACTGTAATTTTTATTTTCATATGATGAGAGTCCCTATTTTTTCTCACCAATCCATTTTGGATGTTTTGAGTGGCGCCATTGGGCTGCCGAATTTTCGTAAGAGATCTAACCTCTCTCTTTCTTTTTAAGTACTCTCCTTTATGTAACTTATTTTACGCTCCTCTTTGTTATTATGGGGATGTTCTTTTTTATTCCTCATACATTAATTTTTATCTTCATATTATGAGAGACCCTATTTTATCTCATAAATCCATTTTTGGAAGCTTTAAGTGGCGTCGTTAGGCCGCCGAGTTTTCGTAAGGGATTTTTCATCTCACTTTTATTCCTGTGACATTTTTGCTTCATTTGCCACTATTTCCTTTGAGAGGTGTATGTACTTCCCATTATTATATATTTTGTGTAGTATAATTTCATTTATGGGTATTTACATCGTCATTGTATGACCCTTCTTCCATGGGGTTTACTTTTCGAAAGTTACCCATCTCGGTAAGGGGACCTTTCACCCTCCTCTTTTTAAAAGACTTCTTTTGTTATGTCTTTTAATTCACATAATATTATGTTGGGATATGTTCTTATATATCCTTATTTATGTACATTTTATGTCCAAGTGATGAGATACCATTTTCTCTCTCATCAACTCATTTTATGAATTTTAAAGTGACGTTGTTAGGCTGTCAGATTTCTGTAAGGGAACTTCATAACCCACTTTCAATTCATTGGGTTAAACCTCTACTTCTTGATTTTATTATGCCAAGATTATTTGTGTAATCTATGTTTTGTAATTTCCACAAACCATTTTGTGGATATTTTATTTCTACAAATAATCATCTCATTGATAAATTCTTACGAACATGTATGGGAAATCATAACTCAATCTCAATTCATTGAGTTAAATATCTATGTCATTGGTTTTGTTCTTCCAAGATTATGTGTTAACGACCTATGATTGTTTCACACTTAATATCCAATTATATTGGGTGTATTTATATTTCTCACACATAATTATGTGATATATTTATCCTTAATTTAAGGATACCATCTTTATAATGGATTTCATCTCAATTTTCATTTCCATTGAGACTTCATTGTTGTTATGCACCAATTCACTCTTATATGGTGTGTATAATGTCCTTTGTCATATGATATCATGAATCCCATTATTCTCATGATATTATGATGCTCGAATTACATGTTATTCTGGAATTATTTGTATTCAAGAGTCTCTCATTTTGTTAAAAACTCTTTAACAAAAATATCATTTTAAATGTTTTAAAGATTCATTATTCTAAATCATTATCTTTAATTTCCATGTTTTAAAAATGGTTTTCAGTATTTATTTATATGTAAATTAGTGTTTTAAAATTATAATTCCATTAAAAGACTCAAAGTGGTATGGGACACATTGATTCAAAAATCTCTTTTAAATGGTTCTTTAAAATGGATTGCTTAATTCAATATCTTGGAATTACTTATTGTGATTGCAAATGAAATGTTGTTATTAAAATGTTTATATTTTCAATATTTTATGTGTAATGATGGTACTTGGACATTTTACGGGTGGTGCCGTGAATACCAGGATGGGTGGTTACATTATAACCTTCAATACATTGGGTATGGAAGTCGGTCGTATGGGTATTCCATTAAGTATATGTGGAAGTCGACCATATGGTTATTCCATTTAAGTATGTTTATGTCCCAGGTTACCTGTATATGTTATGTGTTCTTTATATGGGTTTTATGGTAATCTTTTGGTTACAAATGGGTAAGTAATGATATTTTATTCACTGAAGAGTTTTTACTACTTCCTAAAGGTGAAAGGTATTACTTTTATAAAGTATACATGGTTTACTTGTTGCTTTGAAAACTAACAATTTTCATTCTTTGTGTATCCCTTGCTATGATTTTTATGCTCCCCCCAAGTTTTTTTTGAAATGTTTTTCACAGAACTTAATGTGGAATAGGTTCAAGGATGGGATAAAGGGAAATTCATGCTATCTAAAACATGGAACTAGACATGTTTCTTTTAAAGAGTTTTTATTTTATATAAACTTCGTAGAAGTGTCTACTTTGTAATCTTTTGTGATGTAATAGTTATAACCTAATTCTCTAAAACTGTAAACCTGAATAGATCCTCAATATGAATTATTCATTTAATTCAATATTAAGTAAGGTTTAAGGCTGAGGCCTTATAGTTCATCTTTGGATGAATAAGTGTAATTTACCCCGCCATCAATGCATGTTTGGATGAAGTTGGATGTTTTTGAATCCCTCTTCATCTGATGGTTCTTACCTGATGATATGAAGACAAAAAAAGAGGGGAGGTCTAATTTTTATTCAACAAGGCCAACAGATGTTGAAAATGTATGTAGACCATTTCAAGGAGCATGTTTCATTTTCTATAGATGTGGTGTCACTTGAATATATAAAGTCTTTCCTCTTCATTGAGGGTCTTTATATTGTGATCATGGAGTGGTACCTCCCTTCTAAGGACCATTTATTTGAGAAGATAGTGGATGATGAATTCTTAGCTGAGTAGGTCTTCAGAACGTAGATGGTGAGAAATACTATGTATTTGGTCACATGGAATGGTTCCCCATCTCAACTGCAGGGTGTGCCAAAGGAACCCATTTCTAAAGATCCCTCTGTAGTGGCTCTGACATCATACTCATCGGACTATTCAGTGGTGTGACACCAGTGTGGCCAATTCACTCACTTGAAGTGGTCATGTCGCATCACTCCGAAGACGTTACATCATTTTGGATGTCTGGGTCATCTAAAAAAATTCTTTAGGAAGCATCGCATGAAGAAGACTATGTTATAGGAAACATTTTACTACCTAAATGTGAGGTAGGATATGCTTCATCCATTAGATCCCCAGCCACATGTCTTGGGGTGAAGCTTGCTCGTAGTTAAGATTTACTGGGGTGTGAAGCCTCGGTTCATGGTTTTTGTTCTGTGTTGGAAGTAGAACATCAATAGTAATTTAGTTTTTTTTCCTTTAAAAGTTTGAAACTGTTGTAAGTTCATTTTTTTATTGTGGAGTTCTGATAGAAATTTTATATTATAATCAAAATGGTGTTGTCATTCGATTTTGGTTTTATGGATCGTGCTTTTATTTTAAAAGTGTGTTTCGACCTTGTGTGGGTTAATCTTGGTTTGGTTGTGTTAATTTGGAGATATAAGTTCTTATAGATAAGTTGATGTTTTTGGTTATGCTCGGGTTCACTGTTTGGGTTATTTTTTTTGTGGTTTTTCTCTAGTGTTGGGTGTATTTTGTCCAGGTCGAGAGATTCATGTTTCAGTGGAGGTGTTGTTCGCTCGTGCAATAAAGGTTTTCTTGGATCGGTTGGGAGTTCCCGCATCGCCCCACACCCCCCACCCCATCAAGGGTAGTGTGTTTGGCTTATAATTTTTTGTTTTAACTTAGTTATTTTTTGGGGGACAACCCTCTCATGTTATCACGTTCACTTGTATGGTGGTTTCTTCCAGTTTTAATCAGGAATGTATTATTATTTATTCTATCATTCGAGTGGGTGTCTTTCTAGTGGTAAAATGTGTCTGTGGTGGGGGAAATTGTCCCACCCAGACCTAGATGATGTGCACATCGTGCACAAGTTATAAAATTTCATGGAATGAACACATCTTAACCATGTATATGGTAAGTGCCGAGTGGCATGGTCCGAGCGCGGCTCGCCCAACTGCGCGCTCGGCGGCACGTGAGTCGTGCAGTTGGGTATTGTTTAAAATAATTAAAATATTTTATTAATATTGATGTTAATTTATTATTATTATTATTTATATTGTTATTATTTTATTATTATTGTATTTATTATTTTCATGATTATTATTTTTATTATTACTAAATTTTATTAATATTATATTTATTACTGTTAATTTTATTATTATTATTTTTGGTTATATTATTATTATTATTATTTGTTTCATTAATATTATTAATAATATTGTTTTATTATTATTATTATTATTATTATTATTAAAAACATGGTACCCTAATACTCACCCCCTAGTTTCAGCCTTCTCCTACGTGAGCCGCCCCTGCAGCTCCTCCTTGCTCCAGCTCCAGCGGGCACCTTCCCTCCCAATTCCCCTTTCACCTGAGTTGTGCCCAGCCTTTTCCGCTCAGCCTCTCGCCGCCCTATTTCCCCCTTCATTATCCTATATCCCCCCTCCTTCCTTCTCTCCTCACGCGGCCACCTGCGGACCATCAGAATCCCTTCGAACAACTGGCACAGTCCCCTGCTCGCTCATCCATACTCGCACGGGACCCACACCCCCTGCCCTCACCTCCCTTGTGACCTCTCACCCTCCATGATTTTTCTTGATGTGTCCAGCAACCCCCCTCACAGGACCTCCGGCCAGCCGCCTCGCCCTGCTACACATACCTTCTTCCACACTGGCCAGGTAGCTCTGGCCACCGTCCCAATCTCTGACCATCTCCTCCATGTGGGGTTTTCTCTAATTTTTTGGGGTTTTCCTTTGGTTTAGGAAAATCAAACACCAGAGGTTTTAATTTGGACATCTATCTTGTTATTGTAGCTGTGTTATTGGTCTACAAGGAGTTTTATTACCTTCTGTCGATGTTTAGTAGAGTTCGCACCTCATTTTAGGTAGGACCCCATTTCATTGTCCATTATATTTGGTAATAATTTGATTTCATGTATTTCTAACACCCAATAAATATTAATTATTTATTTTTACTTTTAATTTTGGAATAATTGTTTTGGGAGAATATTATTTGGCATTGTAGATAGTCATTTTTTGCCCAATTCTTTTACTTTCTAGGTTGTTTTGATGGGCATTTTGATTCATAATTTGGTGCAAAATGGGTCTTTTTTTTTAATTTATTTTTTTTCACCATATTGTAGTGTGTTTACATATTATAAAGTATATTTTTTAGGATAACCAATCTTATGAGATTTAATCTCTTTTTATAGTTCTTTTAACTATGCAAGCAGTGCCTATTTCATTTTAGTTGGTTGTGGGAATATGTTTGATAAAAATTTACATTCTTTGAATGACTTTTGTTTACATAAAGCATTGTTCACTCATTACAAATTTTTTATAAAATTTTGATTATATATTTAAATAATATTAATGTTGTGAATCATATTTTGAAAACATTTTGAAGTGTGCATGGTTTCGAATGTAAATTTAAACATGTGAAGATATTTTATAATCATACATACCTAATATTTTTTAAATACCTGGTTTTCCGTTGTGAATTTATTTTGAAATTAAATTGGTTTTATGCTTTCCTTAAATGGATCCCATGTGGACTTGTTTTGACTGCAGTTGATAAAGTGGTGAGCGCATGACTTTAAAACAGACATTGAGTGTGTTGTGTGTTTTCTTCGGGGTTTGCATACCATGTTATGGTTATGTTTCTCAGTTATCTCTTACACATATTTTATGAATATGGGAATATTGTTTTTAATTTATTAAATGTATTTGATATTCCAAAAACAATGATTGATGTTTTAAAAAAAAAATCATGCTAAGTGCTTGTTGGGAAGTCTCTTTGGCCTTTGTAAAGAGTTTTTTGGAATTTAAGTGGGGATATACATTTATTAAATGGGTTTGTCAAAGGTGTGATCGGTTTAAAAAAAATTGTCATTCATGGATAAATTCTGTAAAAATGATTATTTAGTTCAATGTTGTGAAACCGAAGGGCTGTTTGGAACTTTGAATGACTATTTGGAGAAACCCCTCTTAGTTTGGGTCGCCTGATTAGTTAGTTGACCATGAGTTGGTAGGGTCCTTGGTACAGGATTTTCATTGTATGATAATTATTTTAATGTACGAAACAAACATAGAGGTGGTCAGGGTGGTTCTGTTCAGTGTGGTGTGTGTGTGGTTATATATGTATACATATGTGGATTTTTGTTTAAATTACATGGAACACCCATTTGTTAAATATACATAGGAGTCTAGCATTTCAAAGAGAGTTATAGAGAACAATTATTGCACTAGTTAGGGTATGTACTGCTATTTACCCATATCAAGGGGGATGTTTTGTTTTAATTTCTATGGGATTGGTCCCCTAGACAAGGCCAGGTAGGGTGACAGTCGGGCGTTAGGGTGTTATGACATCATTGAGAAGGACATGCCTTCATGATGAGTCACATGTATAATATGTTCTGCTTTTCCTTTGCGTTCCTAGGTATTCCCGTGATCATTCGACCTTTGTACCCTTAATACCAGTTCCCTCCCCTTATGAAACTGTAACCTCACACTTGGTTTTGATGTTATTTTTGGTAAATTTTGAACATGGGTTTATGTTAAAAAAATTCAAGAAAAGGAATTTTAGAATAAATTAACATCTTTATCATTACTGAGTATTAGCAAAATAAGTCTTTACTGCCTTTCCTTGTTTTTTTTCACCCCTTGATAACTATTTCAAATTATGAGAGTAATGTGTATTGAAAGTTGTTTGTAAAATATAGAGTATCAAATACTCTAATTTTATATCTGTAGTACAAACATATTAATAAATGTTTTCTTTACTTAATTGAGGGGTTTTGGAATAGATTATTCGGGCCTACGTACTGAGTTTTAATACTCTTTCCTGTTGTGTTTTATTGTTTTTAGTTTGTCTTACATGTTCTATCTTTGGTTTGGATCACATTGGGTGATGTTTGGTTTTGGTATTGGAGTGTAACCCCCGAGGATACTTGGAGTCTTAGTTTTGTATAGGTTAGTCATGTTTTGGTCATTCTTTCATTTCATGTCAGTTATTTATTTCGTGTTGTTCTGTAAATTCTGGTTGATTTATTTATCTTTATATTCCAAAATGTTCCCATCGATTAAATATTGATGCCCACCACTATTTTCCTTCCCATGGGGATCGGGTACACCCTTCGGGGCATGACACAAACCAACTCAGGTGACTGTTTTAGGGTCGACCCAAGTTGGTTCGTGACACTCATCTTCTTAAAAATTAACAAAAATCGAGAACTCTAGATCTTCCATTACCTTCCTAGATACAATTAAAACTCTCCTTACAAAATTCGTGTGATTTGATATATTTGAAATACTTGTCTATTAAGTATTATCTATAAACCCAATGTTTTTTTCCAATAAAGAGGTACCACTCTTAACTGAGTTATTTTATGCTAATTTATTATTCATAATCCATCATCATATAATAACTATTTTTATTTAATAATATTAGTTATTCAAAATGAAATTATATTATGTTTATGGTATGACCATTTTCCTTATCTTTTTCTATCATATGGGGAATGATAACCTTTCTTGTGTATATTCAAAGACTATCACCTTCAAAAAGTGATGAATATTATTTGTAATCAATTATTTACATGGATTATTATTATGTTGGATTTAGTTTATATATATATAATATTTAATTCCTAATTAAGATTTATAAAGATGATAAATTACATCATTCCTAACTAATCATGCCATGGAAAATGATAATATCGCTCGTGCGTACGTGTGGAAACTAACATCATGAAGTGATGTGATTTGTTTTTTCATTTCAACCTTTCGTAACTAGGAAAAAATTGTTAATGAAATAAAGTAATTTTTTAGGATTTCTATTTTTTATATGAATGATAATAGCCCATTTGACCATGACCATCCTATAAATTTATTTTTGGAATTCTGAATTGAGTATCCTTCAAATGAATGACATGAACTACTTTATTTTATTTACTATATAAGACAAAGTAATAAATGAATAAAATTAATTATGATAATTTAATTAAAATTAAAATCAGTATTAGTAATTAAATAATTAATATTATTTTATTATACGTGAGTTACATAACATACATTGTGATTAAGACTCTAGTTAATGGATTTCTATTCTTAGTTTTAGTTATTTGAAAAATATAGTGTTTTTACTACATATTTTCCTTTTGAAGCGTATATAAAATCCAATTGATTTTTTATAATTAATTTAAAAACGTTAAATTATTTTAAAACTTTTTCATCTTCTATAAATTATTTTCTTTTTGATTAAAAACATTCTACGGTCATACTATTTTTTATTTAAAACTTTAAATAATATATTTAATGTATTCATTACAAATATTTTTCCCCTGTATCCATGTTTCATATTTTTTTCGAATTTTATCATTATAAGGAAAAATTTTATTAATGTAAGTTTAAAAATAAAATATACATTTAGTTAGTATTTATAAAAACCCAATATTTTTAATGTTTTCTATATTGGTTATTTTTTAAAAAAATTGAAATATTTTTTAACATATATAACAATAATATACTTCCCAATTATTATAAAATTTATTAATAGAGTATATAATTATAAAATGTTTCATGATTTTTTAAATAATAATAAATATTCCAAGTCTTCTAGTATTTTTTCAATTTAAGTGTTTTTATTAGAACAAATGGATTTTTATCCATATTTTACAGGAATCCCAAATGTGCTTCAATATATAAGTTAAATAGAATATTTTATAAAATTTAATGATATATCAAATTAGTTTCATTCATTAAGTTATGGTCACTATAAATTTTCAATTATAATGGATGATCCTGATATAATACTCTAATTAATTTTATAATAACTATTTCATATAGGTAATTTATATTGGAATACTGAGTAGGTTATACTATTTTTTAGAGTCATAGTTAGACTATATATATGAGTGAATAAAATATAATGTCCCAAAGTATCTACAGAAATTTTCATTACATATAGATGACATTTAGAGTTTTTATTTTTATTTAATAATGTATGATGATTATTTTACGTTTATATGAATGTTTGTTTATCTTCTAGTGGTAACAATTAATCTTTTCTGGAAAAAAATTTCATGAGTACTCATATATTTCTAGAAACCTCATCTTTATAATTTATATATTAGTATTTATTATGATATGTTATATACAAATATTTTAGATGTTATTTTGATTTATTGAGAAATATATGACTATTTTAACTCAAACATATTTATATAAATTTCATCTTTTGAATGAAATTTCATTTTCCCCAAATGTAAAAACCTATTTCATTATTTTTGTAAACCCTTTTTATATTTATGTTCTCATTCAACATTTTCTATGACTTTTCACATTTATTAATGATGTGTATGAACTAATGTAGTCTTCATTAATCTATTGTGTGTTTTTTGGATAATAAAATTTGATTCCATTATAACAAGAATTTATATATAGAAAGTGTGTTCTTATGAGGAAAATAGATTTTTAGTTGATGTTCTCACTTTTTATAATGGTTTTATAAGAAACATTTTTATTTAAATATATAAAAATAAAAACCTAAAAAATATAAGAGAATATAATAAATTTCATTACTTTATTTGTAACTAAAATTTTCATTTGTATTAATGTACATGATTTTATAGTTTTTATTAGATAATGATCAATATAACAATAGATTTTATAAAATTAGTAAGAATATAAATCAAATAATGTTAATCAATGGGATTATATTATCATAGGAAAACAATAAGGGTGTCCATGATGTTTAATATAATATATCTACATATTAGAAAAATATTCGAAAGAGGAATCCTGTGAATGAAGTGGAAATTAATCTAGATAATAATATCCTTCTAAATCTATAACATATATTTTTTTCAAATATAATATATCATTTTAAAAATATATTAACATAGTTGATGCATGATATTAATGTTGATTCCTATTACAGAGAGTGACCCAAATCTATACATATGAACATGAATATATTCAATCATTTAATGAAACAAAACAATATGATATTTAATGAGATTTATGACCTGGTGGAAGACAAAGTATGGTTTGATTTTATGAAAAACTATATTTAAATTATTTGGTTTTCTAAAACATAAAATAAAAATTCCCTCCAATTATAATTTTCATGGTGAATCTGATCAGTGATGGTCATTGTTTAATAGTTATAATAAAAAAATGTTAGACAGATTCCATAGAGTGTTGTTTCTTTTATATGTTTTTCATGGGATGTAATTACATATGGTTTTTAAAAAATAATGGAATGATATTTCTTGGAACTAATGTACAAGGAGGTTGACTATATTCCAACCATGAAAGTTAATATACTATATTGGAAAGGAATACATAAAATTTTATTCCTAATCATGCCAGTAAAATTAAGAGGTTTTCCTTATGATAAAAATCACTTTTGTCAAGACCATTTTCCTATTAAAAATAAAATGTTTTTAGAATCTTGAAAAGAGTTTTAAAACTGTCATGTTGGATTTTTACGTCTTTTAAAATAAAAAAATAGAAGTAGTCCAAGTGGAATGTGATGTGAAATAATTCATTGAAAAAATATAATGTTAAGAGTTTGAAATTACCTCCTTCTAATTAGTGTGGTAAGAATCATTCTTGGAATATTCTTATAAAATCCTTAACTTTTTACCAATCTGTTATGCCAGGAAAATTGGATCATATATGTAATGAAAAGTATTATAGTAATTCCAAAAACAAATATGGTAAGAAGGTAGTTATTTTTTTTTATATTCAATGAGATGACCCACTACCCTGCCCTATGTCAATTGAAAAGCATGAATGATGGTAATCATAGAGACCATAAGAAAATAGTTTTTTAAAATTCAATCAACAATACATTGTGAAATTGAGGACCATTGATAGAATTGGTGAATGGTATACTTCTGATTTATTTAAATATTTCCAATTCAGTATTTTATTTCCATTCTACAAATTCATTATTTTAGGAAAAAATCTATAGTAAAAGGGAAGTACCACATCAATATAAGGAGAAAAATATTTTTGTAAAAAACTCCCTATATAAATATTTGGAATCAAATTAGTATTAATCTTATTATGATTATATATTTATTTTTTTTCACCAAATTTTTTTTTGCGATTAACATTATTGATTTTTATGTTATTCTGGGTGTGGAATTGATATTATTTTATAATTATAACATAGATTTCGCTACTACAAATGTTATATTATATTATTAGAGTGATTTTGAATTTGAATATAAGAATGAGTCATTGCCCTAATAAGATATTATGAACATAAGAAACTAATAAATGATGGAAGAAAAAGTATTATTTATCATAATTAGAAATACATATGTTGTTTAAGATATCGATGTTAATGAATAAAAAAATATTGATATATTTAATGATGATTTTCATATTTTTATTCCTAATTGGGATATTGAATTCATTATTAAATTACTTGAATAATCGATGAAAATTTGAAAACCCACTTATTGAATGTCTGTTATAGAGATATATGACATAAAAATAATATTCACTATATTTGTTTAAAGGGTTTTATTCAACATAATACTTCACATTGGGGTTCTCTAATTTATTTATAAAAAATAATGATGGTTCTATAAGCATTTTAATTTATCATAGCCCAATCAATAACATAAATTTCAAGAAATAGTATAAAATACATCATATATATAACTTATTTGATTATATTTGGGGATGATAAAACTTTTCAAAAATTAATATCAATCATGGATATCATCACTTGAATGTTATGGTATAAAACTAATATTTTTAGTAAGAAAATAATGTTTCTAAAATATTATTTCAAATTAATAACATAAATAATATAAAAATAATATTTTTATATAATAAAATTATAACAAAAAGATGTCTTATGGAAGATAATAATATATTTATCAATTTTAAACCCAGTATAATTTATATTAATATCACATAAATATTATACAACTCATTTTTAAAAAAAAATATGTTTTCATTTATATAAATTTTTATCATTTAAAAACTAAATGTATAAATTATATAATATTAATTTCTCAAGGTGAATAATTTTTTTTTAATTCATGATTTTATAATTATATAAGGACACTTTTTGGGAATATTCTAAATTTTCTCTATAGTGAAAAATATAGTTTTTTAAAATATACATTTTATTACTTTAACAAGAAGTATCTATTACATAAAAACATATAATTTTTTTTGATAAGATATTAATTTATGGATATAATATATAAACCATTAAATAATATTATGAATTTATAATTCCTATAATTGAAATTATATAAACTAAAGAAATACTTTAAAACAAACGAAATACTTTTTGATCCTATATTTAACAATATATTTCTTCTTGAAATATTTTTTTTTGGATTTATTCGATATCCAAATAAACTGTTTTAGATTTATTATAAATGAAGGAATTGAAATCATTCTAATTAAAATACAATTTTTATAAATCATATAATTTTTTTTATAACATTATTTTCTTATTTCAAAATTTTATAGCATTCATATGGGAAAAATTATTTTTTATTGTAATTTATTACATATCGTAAGAATTAACCAGCACTGTAAAAGATAATTGTGTTAAAAGTTAACAGCTAAAGAAAAAGAGAATAAATCATTCAATATTGTCACCAAATTCATATTGGAGGTATGTATAGACAAAAATAAAATATAATATCTATTAGTATACCACTTATGGAGCCATTAACTCATGAATATTGTACATCCATTATTAATATTTAAATATAATTCAATAATGTAACCTTTTCAACACTTATAAAACGGACACACATGCTCTACATATTTTAAAAAAATAAAAAATAATTTCCTCAAACTATCGAATTTTGTTTCAACATTGACCAAAACCAACATTATTTACCCCTTAGGTCCTTACAGTTTCCCAAACCCTTTAAAAATCAGGGAATATTCAAAGAGAATATTAATTTATTATACATGGGTGTCTCACTTATCATTAATATTGCTTCAATACATTATTCATTTAAATTATCACAAATACATTCTAATATAATAAAAAAAATTTAAATTCTATTATTAAATTTAATTATGTTAATTTAATAATTATTATTTATTACACTCCATCTACACAGGAAAATAAAAAGTATGTCGACCGTGCATAAGTGCAGACGACCCCCTTTATAAAATAATATTTTTTATTTTACATCTAGATTTTCATTATTCTTTCAAAAAGCATAAAAATTATATATCATAAAGAAATTAAATAATATATTTATGATTATTTTATATTGATATTATGTAAATCATAATTAATTTATTAATAATATTAACACATTAATTATTACATGTTACTGTCTTGGGTTGTTTTTACCATCTCCATAAAAATTTCTACAATCCCTTTACTTAGATTCCTTTGAATACATAAATACTATTATTATTACAAGTTAATGAATAAAATATTTTTTTATAGTTCTATAATGGGCATATAACTATTTGACCTACTATTAATACACCACCCAAAATTCGTTAACAGTTAAAAAAACAATATTTTCACTAATTTAATTCTAACATAACATAACTAAAATTCACTTTAAATTTTATATTAACAATATAAATAAATATAATTTTTTTAATAATATAACATAGATTTTATTGGAATAATAATATTATTTTCAATAAATTGGTTTTAGTCTTTACATTATAAGACACACATGTAACAAAAAATAAATAATGCAGGATTATGATAATCCATAATTTTTTGATTTATTTAACTAAAAGGTTTATGTTAAATATATTATATTATATAGATATATATATATCGTAAATAAGTAAATAATATATATATGTATGTTTTAGAGGATGTAATAGTTTGTTCAATTAATCGGGAATTCAAGGTAAGGGTATCATCAACTCAATTTATTAATCATTTGGTTAAAAGCTTTCCAAAATGAATTTTATCCAATTAGTTTTTTATGAGTATCAAATTCCCTAATTTGGTATTATTTTTTTCTAGGTAAATTACTTATCATACTAAATAACATATTTTCAATTGAATTTATTTTTCAATAAAAAATGTGACATTATATAGAATGACACTCATTATTATAAACATATCATTCCATTCTCTCTCCATGTTTATAAAAACAAAATTATTTTATTTAATGAAATTAAAATTTTATTTTTTACATTCCGCTTATTTCTCCTTTATTTTTAAGAAAATAAAATATTTTAACCATTCTCTTAAGAGGGTTTCTTTAAAAAGACCCTTAAACATTTGGAAGTGCATTAATTTTTATGTACAAGTCTACATTTTTATGTTAATTTTTATTAAAATTATCTTTGTTTATTTTCAATAATCTATCACTTGGATCCATTAAAATATGGTTTTCAAGAATAATATTTTTCCACCTCAAAATTATTTTAATTTAATTTTTTTTATGTTTTGATAAAAATATGTAAAATATATTTGTAATAACATTAATTTTTTTCAATTATTTTCCTCCAAATAATTTCACTCCTAATTTATTTATTTTATAACCCACTAATTTCTATTTAGAAACGATTTTATTTATAAGTCTATTTTTTTATTTCAAGTGATTGATTTGGATTTTGGTTTGTTATTATTTAAAAAACATTATGATACCAATACTATTTCAATGGTTTATTTATGATATGATGATTACTAAATTCAGGGGGGGCACAATTTTATGTATATTGACACGTGGGTACCTAATTAACATTAATGGAATTAAAAATTTCATATTTATGATGAGATATTATGTCATGGATATGGTGAGATTGTTCACAAATGAATTTTCATTTTTTTTCTGATATTTTAATTTGTTGGTAAATATGTTTTTTCACAAAGTTATATGCATAATGAGTTAGCTAAAATTTTAATGCATGGTCATAATTTAATTATTAAAAAAAGAGTGGGAATAATTATTTTTTTCACCGGGTTTCTCATTATTATGTTTTTTAAATATTTCATTGTTTTTTCCCATTTAAGACAATGGCATATTGAATGATTATGCCACATTTTCAATGAAATTATATAATTTTATTCTCCCATGATTCAGTATTAATATATAGGTTTCTAACCAAAGTAATTATTTTCTCCACTTTAATGAAATTGAAATAGTTTTATGTTCCAATTATGTTTTATTATATATTTCTCTTCTCATTTGGGTTCTCATATTTTTATGATATAACTATTATGTTAAATTGATATTTTCGTATTATAGAAAATATGAACTCACCCCTTTCATGGGATCCCATTACCCATAATTTAGAGAATATTTTATCATATGAGTTATATTTAATAGGGAATATATGGGTGAGATTATGGAGAACAATCCCAACAATTGAAATGAATTATTTTAATGTAACTAATTTAAATGAAAATACATATTTAGCTCTTTGGTTATGAGACTATTTTTGAGATATATTGTTTTCATAGTGGATTTAATGTATTATTGTTTAATGTATAGAGCAGGTCTCTATAAATGATTTTAATACAGAGATTAATTAATTTTTGGGGTATATTTTTTAATAATTGATTCAGGATGAGGTATCATTATTAAAAATCGTAGGGATAATTTTAAATATAGGAACGAATCTTATGTTATCGAATATTTTTACATATTTGGTTTTATAGAAAATAGAAGATTTTCTAGAAACTTGTAATTAGAAGATGATTAAAAAAGGTGTAATCACCTAAAAAATACATTTTTGTCAATAACACAATCTTCACACTGGATAATGATGAGTTCTTCAAATACTACACACATTCCAAGACCCTCTTACGGGATTTTAATTGATAATTCACGTGATCGTTATAATTCATCATGAGTAAATTGTTTATATTTATGAAATAAAGAGTATTATTAAATGACCATGGATGTCTTCCATAGAACTAAGAGTGTTTTTTGATTAATTTTTTGAATTTTGGTTTTACATGATAGAATCAAAGAGTGATATTTTTCAATATTATATTATTATGAGATTATTTATGATAATTCAATTTTGATGATAACTCTTCATCACTTATATAATATCATTTTGGTTTTATAAATGTATGGAGACAAAACAAATGAATTTATTAATTGGTTAGAGGGAAACACATTGATTTCCCAATGAATCTACAGATCCTGTTGAGAACACGAGTAAAAAATACAGTGGAAATGATCTCTTAGTTATATTATGCTATGAATAAAAATTAAACCCATATAGATATTAATAATTTATAAATAATGGGGAAATATCCTATTTATTCTATAATGAATCATTGTCCTTACTCTATTAAAGGGTCTCCCGAGACCATTGTTTCATTAAATTGGATCAATGTGATTGGAAAATATTTTCCATTCACCATTGTTCAAAACATGAAAAGGTTGTTCTTTATATTTATAAATTCAAAGGATATGATGAAAAATAATTTAATGTAATAATATTATAAATAATAAGGATAAGTTAGACACTATGATATTTGAGGAATTAATGTAATTATTTTTTATCATGTATTTTCCCTGAACACTTCATTGAAGATAGTGAGGGAATTTCTATAGTTGAAACAAATTGATTTGATATCAATTATAAGGATGAAGAAAAATTCAAAAGGATCATTAGGTATGTGTCTTGTTTAATATCTTATTTTTTATTTAAATTTTTTTTCTTATTTAATGTCTTAATAGATAATATTCTGAGGGAGGTATATATAAGATAATTTGTATGATGTGAAGATACTATTAGATGAGAAATTAAGGTGGAAACTGAAACTATGGACTCCCACAATTCTAGATTAATTGATTCTAATGTTGTGTATGATATATGAACTAAAAAAATAGCATATGGTTGAATGAAAATTAAACTAAAATTATTTCATATATTTCTGATGAATACTCCATGTAATTTCTATAATATTAAAAGTATATGATTTATCTTTGGTAAATTAGGATACTAAGACATGGCTACCAAGGTGGTTCTAAAAGGAAAATTAAAATAGATGAAGAGAAGGAGAAACCAACTATTATTCCACCGAAAAATCAATGATTCATATTCAATGTTTTTTATTATTATATGAATTAACTACCTAGAACCATATAATATAAAGATAATAGACACAACAACCTCTTCAATAAAGTGAATAAGAGACGAAATACACAATCATAAATGATAATGTGGATCACAATAAAGAAGTATTTAAATCTAAACATATACTTCCATATATTGATTTGAATGAATTATTTGATTCATATTTTTCATATTATTTAATATCATGCATGTTTAAAGAGAATTTTAATTCACCCCTTAAAATATTTGATATGGAATGATCTAAAAAAATCCTTGGTGACATAGTCAGTGCATTCATTATATATTACTCTTCTATGATAAATATAATCATAATGATTCTACCTAAATATATATTCATGCATCTATTAGTAGAATTGATGTTAATATTAGGTTTCTATTTACTCACTCTGCGTGAAGAAAATGTCAATTTCCAAGATTAATAAATCTACATTTATATCCCAAATGAGTTTATTATCATGTATCAATGAATGGATTATTATAAACTCTTATTGGATAGAAATTATATAATATGGTTTATGATACATAGTATTAAGGGATTCATAGATCTAATTACCATGGGGAGACACAATTTTGATGACAATCCTATCATATGAGAGTATAATAATGTATTTTTGGCTGAAATTCATGGAAATTTTATATAACATGAGGTTTTATTTTCAATCGAATATAATACCTAGATCCATTCCTATATCAAATATTACACAAATAATAGATACCATTATATTGGAGGAATAAATAAAAAAAATACAAGAGAATCTATATATTTGTTTCATACACCCTAGTGCTTCTCTATTGTGTTTCGTAGTCCCCTATTATTATAAAGTATTATGACTCCATGTGTCATTGAATATCTTATCATGATATTAATAACAACATTATCCTGAAAAATTTCCCCCACAATATAATGATATTCATTTTTATAAACTCGTTTGAGGTTTATACTTCTTGAAGATTGAAATTAAATTTATATATCATAATATATTGGTTAAATTGGTGGAAATTTACAAGACAACTATCGACATGACCAATGGAGACTATGAATTTATAGTGAATCCATTTAGACAAATGGGTTTCCTTTTGATATCCATGTGTCTAATAAATATAATCTTTATATACAATATTGATAAATATTTGGTTTCCTTTAGTGAATATATTCTTATATATTGAAATATCTGAGACGAAAGTGAAGATCATTTTTTAGATTGAGTTAATAAACATGATGAAATAGAATTTATATTCCAAATAAAGAAAGTGTGAATCCTATAATTACAAATAATCAAAAATGGTACGTTTAATCACAAGAAATGGAATATGTCCATATATATCAATGATTAATGTTTTCAAGAAATATCAAAAGCATATAACTTTATTTTAGATCCATATTATTCTTGGATTGATTGATATGACCAATATTTGTTGATAAATTCATCATAGTGATCAAATCTGATAATCAAAATAATATATAAAAAAGTGAATTTCCATTAGATGGATAAATGTAAATAATTATTCATGGAACTAAAAATGATCTTAGTATCCAATCCTTTACCTAAAATACCATGTAGTGAGGAATAGTTTTCAATAATTAATGATTATTTGAAAAATATATTTGGTTGATTCCTCATGAAAATTGAAAATGTAATTAATTGTGTTTCATAAAAATTAATGACTCTTGATCAAACTATATGACATAAGATTAAGAGTTGGAGGCAATTTTTCTCTCATAAAATATTTTCTGAGATTTTCTCTTTCTTGAAATTGGGATATATATATATATATTTGTGTGTTCCCCATATTACATTAATTTAAATATTAAAAATAAATGAATTCAATAGTCAAACAAATATATTGATAGTGTTGATACAATATTGTGAATTCTCTATGTGTTAACACATTATGAAGGGAAAATATTCAATAATAATCTCTTATAAGGATAAAATATATTAAATTATCTAAGTTGATGGCTGAAAAGGACAAAATACAATGAAATTTTGAAGCATGGATATTTATTTAATAATTTGGGGAGTGAAAACATATCTTTCCCAACTAACTACTCATCTATCTGTGCACATAAATATCATTGAATCCCTTAACGATGGTGTAGATATACAAAATAAATATTGAAAATATTTTTTATATCAACATTTATAATGATGGGGTTATTTTTGGGGAACCCTAAATTGTTTCCCATAAAAACTAGAACATTAGATAATAATATTGGATGATGCATATTTAACATACTTCTCATTCAATAAAGGAAGAAAAATAGTTATATATTTATATAAATTACATCTAGTGGGATAATATAAAGAGATATAGTGAAAAATATGTATCTTCATGCTGGGTATTCTTATAATTTATGGATAAAAGATACAAATAGTAGGGTATCTTTTATCCATTACATATACCATTACATATATGATGAAAAATTAAAATGGTGTTTTTTATAGGACATTGATAATTATATAAGGTCCATATTATATTTGGGATATAGTCAATTTCATTATGACATGACCACATTTTACCTCCATCAACGAATTTTTATCTATTAACTAACTCAGCAAGATATATACATGGGAATTGGTAATGTTAACTGGAGCCCCATTCTTCATTGTATGTAATTTAGATCTTAATATTACTTTAATTTTTTGGGGAATTCATTATAAATAATTTAATATGAATATGATATTAATCAATTCTTAACATCCATATATAAATAGCCATTATTAGAGTATAATTAAAATAGTACAATATATGATGAGGATGTGTTCAATGAATTTACAAGTATTTGGTATCAACACCTCCCCCTGGTAGAGAAATCATATAGAAATTGTTTCAATTGAAGAATTCATATAGAACCATATGAGGATCATTGTGGTAATAAATTTAGGACACCAAAATGATATAAATAAAACTGAGATTGGAAGATAATAGGCCCCAACATTGTTTAAGGGATGACAAAGATGGTTCAATCCATTCAGTGTCATATGAAGGTTGAATAAACATGATAGATTATATATATGTGTTTAATTTGACTATATCTTTAGTTTGATGATTGTTATATAAGGTTCCTTCAAATATCACTATAGAATTATTCATTATTATTTGGGTTAAAAACCAAAGTTGCATCGGCCCCTTTCAGATCCTTAAAATTTCCAGCATAGAATTATATCACATTTAACTCCCTCTGAACCTCTATAAAGAGTATAATATAGTCTATTTTATACTTTTTAGGATATATGTTCAATATGAATCACATATAATGAACATTAATGTTATACAATTTATAAATTTCCATTCATAGGAGGAAAAACCTATGGAGATATTTGATTGAACAAAAATGTTTATATACAACAAGACCACCAATCATGTCAATGTTTTTCGATGGAATAATAACTTTGATAAGAATGTACTCTAGACTGAGTGTGTGATGAGATAAAATTATCTCAATTTTTTTTATGGATGAAAAAAATGTTGATTAATTTCTTTTACGGTTGTAGAATCTGAAAAACATTTTTTTAGAGAGAATTTATCCTTAAATAAATAAGATGTCTATAATCATTATTCATGTAAAAAACCTAACTAAAATAACTTATGGATTATTATATAATAAAATTATGACATGAACAAAACCTATACTATAAAAAAATTTGGTAATTAATTAATAATTATACAAAATATGATTAGAACTGTAGAGGTTAAATAATTCATTTTTCAATATACAAATTTTTTACTTATTTATTTTATTTTTATACAAAAAACTACATTTATGAATTATATAATTAGATTATTTGTTAAATAATCATCACTTTTGAATTTATAATTATAAAAATTATCTTCATATTTATTATTTGGTATATTAATGAAATATATTTTTTATTGGTGAATAGTGAAAAATATAGTTGATACTAAAAACATAGTATTTATGGCTATTTAATGTAGTATGTTTTACTTTATAACATATAGATAAATCAAATGAGAAACTATTAATATAGTTATTAAAACTATAATTTTATATCTACTATTAAAAATTCTGAAAATTAATGTTTAACATTTTTTTAACATAAGTAAAATTGGAAAAATTATAAACTATGTTATTATTTTATTTTAATTAAATATTATTATCTTAATAATCACATTTGAAATTAATTTTAATCAAAATAAAAAATATTTTTTATCAATATTATGTCATTAAAATAATAAAAAAACGAATTTTATAATTGATGTAAAATATAAACTTTAAATAAACATTTAAAAAAATATTCCTATGTTGTCCACACTAAAAACAATTATATTTTCTTAAACTATGTAAATTTTATTTCATAAAACTATTTTAATAATTGATATTTTAATATCTATTTAATTCAATAATTTTAAATTAATCTATTCATTAAAATTAATTACCATATTTAATAATTTAATTAAAATTGTATAAGATTAATTGTGGAAATAAGTGAAAAACTATAGAAACATTACAAAATTACTCAATATTATCATGGAATGATTTAGAGATAAGATTAAATAAAAAAATACATTTTAAACTCCAATACTTAATAATTTTAGAGACATTTACACATTAATAGTTTTATTATATTAATATGAAATAATCGGTATTGACCAATGTTTCATTTTCTTCATACATAAAAGGGTCACATGTTATCCACTTCATGTCACCACTATTCCTTATTGTTTTATCCCAAAAATTTCCATTTTATATCCCCATGATCCCTCCCCCAAATTATTTATCCCTTTTGTCTTTTGGTTTTCTCAAACCCCTTCAATATTAAGGAGGTTTCCAAGAGAATATTAGTATTTTCTATGTAACAGTTTCACTTATCATGTTTTTTGTTCCACATATTATTATTTTTCCTCCCCCATATAAATTATAAAATAATAAATTCATTGTTATTAATATTATTAAATTTTATTTGATAAATATAACAATAATAATTTATTCCTCTTCATCCACTTAGAAAATAAAAAGAATATATATGGTGCATATGCATGCATTGCCACAAAAAAAATATTTCTTGTTTTTAATTATTTGTAGATTGTATAAAAAACCTATTAAAATATTATTAGAAAACCTATAAACATATAAAAATATAATTATTCGTCATTAATAATTATTTTATTTCAAAATAATAAATTTCTTAACCACTCTCACCGATCAAATTATAACATGTTTCTATTTAATTTAATTTAACCACCTATATCAATGATCATATAAAATTATTTCATATATCACAATGGAATCGTAAATATTTTTGTTATTAGTTATTAATTACAAAATAGTTGTTTTATTTATGTTTTTTGAATAATAATAATACTATTTAATATAACATTAGTACACAATGCATCGTTTGTTAATAATTACGAAGACTATATTTTCACCGATTTCCCATTTACAAAATGTCATCAAATCTATCATTAAATTAGATAATAAAATTATAAATAAAATAAAAATATATATTAAATAATATTATGTTTTCTTATAATATATTTATTTATATCAATTAATTGGTATTGGTATTTATAATATTAAATAGACATTGGAAAATCAAAACTATTAATAATTTTTGGTAATAATAAGCCATTATTAACTAATCTATAGTAAAAATTTCTTATAAATGATGTATAAAAAATTAAATTTATAACAATACGTTTCTTACAAAATTAATTAAAATAATTTCTTTCTATGATAATAGATTGAAATCAGCTAATACATTATTAAGTATGATGGTTTTATAGATTCATTTTCTTATTCCTTGTGTCATATGAATTTCCACATGAATTTAATATTAAAGGATTTATTTGATTATATAATTACATAATTATTTTTTTATTCATAAATTTTCTTATAAAATGTACTAATATAAATTAATAAACTATTATTAAGTTAATTACCATCCTGAAAAAGTTTTATGATGGTGAAAATAACTCACAGTCATACCAAATAATCATTACATTCCATGTTCATGTTCTTTATATAAATATTATTACTTATGATTAAATAAAAATTTGATTTATTCCTATACTTATTTTCATTTTCTTTTATAAAAATGGAAAATCTTCCCCTTTTTCTCCATATATTTTTTTATCTAAAATGGACCATATTGTTTAAAAAATATATATTTTAATGTAAAAAATATTATTCTTTAAACTAAATTTATTATATTGACCTTTGATTAATTTCAGGGATCGAATGTGAAGAAATACTTTAATAATGTCTTCAAAAGACACATTTTCCCACAAAAAATATGAATGAAATATGTATGTCTGATTTGTTTTATTACAAATTTAAAAAAATTGATAATATTTATATTTTCATTAGTATATTCATCACATGTTATTCACTCATGAATAAATTTTTTGATCACCCAAAACATTATAAGATTATGTAATAAACATTTGAAATAAAATATTCACCCTATGATTTCATATATAAATTTTTCGTGATTCTTTTTGAAATTTTTCTGAAAACCATTCTCTTTCTATGGGTTCATTATGATTTGATGATGATTAATTTTATATAGGACACATATTTGAGGATGATAACTGGAGGAGTCCGGTATATCCATTCAATACATTATTTATCTTTTGTATATCATTAGATATTAATCCATGAAAACTATCACCAAATTCATAAATAGTTGGGTATAATTAGTTTTATTTTATTTTATTGCTTGGAAATAATGAGTGCATTCATAAAAGGCATGGGAATAATCCGTATTGTTTCATTTTAATGTGTTGAAATAATGTGTTTTTGGAAAAATGAAAATTTATAATGTGTTTTCTTCAATTTAATCCTATTATTTTGATAGTTTCTCATTTCTATGATGATTTTCATATCATACTATATTGCATTAATTGTTTTTTACTCTTTTCCTAGGGTATTCCATTTTCTTATTCTCAAATGATTAAGGATTATTATTTTTATGTTTTTATCAAAAGTAATTATTTTTTATTTATTTAAAGAAATTATTGTGTTCTTTTCTTTTGAAAGTATCATTTATTAGATATTATCTCTTCACATCATGTTAATCATATATTTATGATCTACCCATTATGATAAATCAATATATTCTCCTTATTGATATTTTTAAATCAATCATTTATTATTTATTCAATCCCCAGTCCATGAAGAGTATTATATCATATGATATGTCTATAAGAGGCTATAGAGGGGTGATGATTGGAGAAAATTCACAACTATTGTAAAATAGGATACTGAGGTTGTAAATATAAAGGAAACTAAAACATTAGCTCCATGGGTTTTGTGATTCTTATATATATATATTTTATTATTTAAATCATGGTTTCAATTTATTATTAATTAATATTTCTCATGGGTCACCATAAATGCTGGAATATTTTGTAGAGAAAGTGTTTCATATTAGGTATGAGAATTCTGTGTTATGTTTTATAGTGTCCCTTGATTTTCATACATAGACATTACATAACATTTTCTGAATACCAAAAATCATTTCACAAACAGACAACCAAATACTATACTATTTTAGTTCCTTCATATACATGGAAACAAAAACACTGGTACATAAGAAATTTACATTTTCTACCAATTGGATCACAAAGACAATGAACTATATTAGACATATCATACATAAAATATATCTTCATAACAATGAGATGTAAACAGAAAAATAGGTGAGATTCGATGCATTGTCAGGGAATATAAGGGACACATGTAAGAATAAACATGAAAATAGGGGTATGAGTAACATTAGATGATCATACCCTATATAAAAATATCATAAACATGAGTTATGAGATTTAATATTGGTTATCTATAAGACCTTAATCATAAGGACATAAATATCATGAGACATAAAATTGTGACCTATGAATAGGCCATTGAATTTATGGTATACTTATAATAATATAAAATTTTATGTCTACACTAACTACCAAGACCATTATAACATGTTGGGTTTATAATAAGACCCATGTCCCTACTTAGGGTTTGGTAAAACAACCTATGTACTATATTAGTTTTGGGGTTGGGAAAAAACCCATATACCTTCTTATTTCCAGTCTTGTGTTACAGACCAAGTACCCTATTACATTTAGTCTAGGGCTTCAACCCATGTACGTTCTTGTTTTTAGGATTGGTCTACAACCAATGTGCCTTCTTATTTTTTGTTTTGTGCTACCTTCCATGTACCCTCTAAACTCATATATTACTTATCACTACTAAATTCATTGGAAAGAGATATAGGTCTCGACCATCAAATAATTAAATCTTATATACATGTTCCATAAAATCATAAAAAATAATATCATAACCCATGAAATGAAATGGATTTCATAATAATGTTATCATATTTTAACATAAGAAAAAATAGGTCCAAAACTAAATTCATTAAATTCATAACTTGTGAATATAAAAGGTTTTCAAAAGCATATAACATGTGGGGGAGAAATTGGTTTCCTAAGAATTGTTCCATCAAAAAATAAACCATTCAAGAAGGTATGAGAATAAAAACATTGGATTAATTCTTATAAGGGCATGATTAACATCGTTAGATGTACTCATATATGGAAAATGACAATTAAATAAACTTTGAAAATATTTCTTTTGGAAAATATTTTTTCTTCACTCAAATGTCTCTTTAAAACAGAAAAACTTTTTTAAAACCCTATTCAAGAAAATTAATTTTAAAATTATAAAGATATTTATAAAAAAAAATTATGAAAGACTTTTTTTTACATATTATTATATTTTAAAAACAATATGAAAACAATTTTTCCTTAAAAATTATTAATGAAACATGAAAACATTATTGATATCAATTTCCCTTGAAAACATAAAAAACAGTATTCAATTCCATTTTAGACGAATTTCATTGTAAATGTATATTTTAAAATTTTTCTTTATAATTTACCATTTTCACTAGGAATTAAGGCATCCTATAATTGAGGTACGTTAAATTTGTACATGTTGTATGAGGTAAAAAGAACATTCTTTTTTCATGTTAAAAAGAATAGAAAAATTTCTCATTCTAAATTTCACAAGAATATTCCACTGAAAAAATTGGTAAAAGATTTAAGGGGAAAAAATTTATTCTCATTATCATATGATATTAGTAAAATTTCCTTGGAAACACATTTTATAAACACATGGTTTTATGGAATACAAATTTCCAACTGATGAGTGGGTTAAGTTTGGATTTCATAAAAACACTTTATTAACTATCTTTTGTACCAAATTATGTAAAATTAGAACCAATGCATAAATATATCATTAACAACCATAGGAAAAATAAATTCATGATTATTATTGAAATATGGATCACAATATTTCATTAATAAATATGTGCTTATATAAAATCATGATAAATGGTGAGTTTATTCTAATAAAATTATACCTCATTGTAACATTGAATTATACTCCGAGGAAGTAAAATAAAATTTATTATTGATTAAAATATCATGAATTGAAGAAGATTCATTATATATCATTTCAATGGTTTTTAATATACCTTATTTAAAAATGTGGTTTTGTAACCCATCATGTGTATCAAAGTAGGAAAATTAAGCAAATTTTAATATACAAATTTGGTATCTTTTGAATCAAAGACCCCAGGATAGAAAGAACATAGAATTGATTTTTAAATATCAATATATTTACACATAAGAGGCCTTTAATTCATTCATTATAAATATTTACATCACACTGAATATGTGATCAGTGGATGAGGCATCTATATCATAGAAATAAAGAGAGATGAAATTCCATTACCTTTGTTTTGAAACTAGTTCTACTCATACAAGTATCCTCTATAATAAAAGTATATTTATTATAAATATTTTAAAGAAAAATATTATTATATATTTTTCCATATATTATTTTATTATGACCTTAAATTACCATCTAGTTAACTATTCAATATTAAATTTTCACATTCATGACTATCTTCTTTGTTTTACGCATGTGTCCTAATTTATTATATATTTGTTTCTTATACTAATATCATGACTTAAATAATGTAATCTGTGATATAAATATAATTTATCATGATTATATAAGTATTATAATAATCAATATAATAAATAAGTATGAAATTAAATACACCTTTTATGGAGACTGTAATCCATATGTACGCATGAATGTTGTTTCTCTTTTTATCTTAATATAGAAATAATGAAAGAAAATTATATATATATATATATATATTCATGAAAATTATTATTACATATATATAATATAAATTTACTAAAATCATCCTTAAACATTCCATGTAGTGTGTAAATGAATCACGTCTCTTTGATGGGTCTGTAGTCCACACTTTCTCAAACAAAATTATCCTATTTAAACTAAATGGAATGAATAAATATATGTATTGTAAAAGGAATAAAGAAGAATAAGAAGATAATAATTTTAATATATGAAATATATAAATATGGTTTTCATTATTATTTATTCCATGATATTCGATAAATAAAAACGAACAATAATTGTTTAGTGAGGTGGCAGTTCGGCACACACAGACACACTATGTTATCTACCCATTAGTTGGAGGTGTGTTTATTTTTAAGTTTATCCCTTATAATAACATCCTCCAAGAAAATTTTATATAATTTTTTATAAAATATTGGAATAAAGAGAGTGGAGGTGTGGAAAAAAATAAATTATAGGAGCTTGAGAGAATTCATTGCATCATGATTGGGTAATATGATTTGGTTTATGACCAAAGGATTCCTTGAAATTCGTTCTAAATAATGGTGGGATTTTAGGAGAAAATGTGTAATGTTAGAAAATGGATTTATTAAATCTAGAAAAAATTGGTTTTTATAGGTGTGAATAATATAGAGATGTATTGGCCATTTATAGGGAAAGAAATGGACATAAATTGCATTTTTTAAAACTTGTAAGACATTACCATGTTTAACCTAAATAAAATCATAAAAATAAATAAAGATAAAAAAGGATGGGTAATTTCTAAATCATGGCCAGAAAATGGGTTTTTGACATGTTTATAGGTTCTATTGACATTTAAGTTAATGTTCAACACTTTATTAACCAAATTTGTCACTATTCCATTGTAATCAATGTTCATCAATTTAACTAATCTCTTTGACACAAAAAATTTCACCATATTATAAATTATCAATTAATTTAATTCAAAATATTTTATTTTATCCAAATTATAATCACATAATTGGATTAAATTAACTTAAAAATAACCCCACTGATGGGAAAACACTGTTGTTTTTAAATAAAAAACCTTCACACATTTGATCAACTTTTATTCTTATTTTAAAAGTGAATATGACTAAAATAGCCTATATTAGATTAATTTATAAAAATAATATCTAATTATACTATTAAAATAAATTTAAATATAAAATATTCTTATATATAAATTAGAATAAAAAAATGTTTTGAATTAAAATTTTACATTTTTCATTATTCATATGATCATAAGGATCACAAAAACAATCCCAAAAAAAATCACCATTATATTATATTAAAATTCTTAATTAATTTCTTTTTTCAATTTAATTTTCTCCATTTTTCATAAATTAATTTTTTAAATCAGAACAATAATGTTGTTTATTTGGGGAAAATGTAATTTTATATTTATAAGGACTTTACAAAATATTCAGAAATAAATTATTAATATGTCTTATTTATATAAAACCATTGTAAATTATATTTAAAAATTATTTATAATAATTCATATTAATATGTTTAATATATATATTATAATTAAATCATATATATTATTATGACAATAAAGAGTAAATTATTAGAATATCTGTATTGCATGTAACATTCTCCAAGTAGGTATTGTGTGTTGCTTATTCAAAATCGGTATTGCATTTCATGTATGCCATGTCGCAACATAACATGGTGTTCCTTTTAGATAAAGTATAAATTTATATTGTGGGTTGTTCACAATTAACTTGGTGTTTCTTATAAATATATCCAATTTTAGTGCTTTAATATAACATAAAATATTTTTAGTGCTACTATACATGAAAAATATCTCAATGGATGGGTACTTTAAAAAAAATTCAAAAATTCATAGGGGTTTACATTATACCCCCCTTAAAAAAATTTCACCATTGAGATTCATTTATATTATGAATTTTTTTAAAATAATGTTTCATTCATTAAAACCCCAATCAAAAAACCGACACTAAAATTTTCATTCAAAAAGGAATGTTTGAACAATAATAGTTACCCAAAGTAACATATAATTATATTTAAACATAGGAAAACATATGTTGGGGTGATTATTTGACATGGTGGAAAAGCATAAATATTTACATAGAGTGATTGAGGCCATCAGTCACAAACAAGAGAATGATTACTGAAAATTTCCAGATGCGAATTCATAAATTTGTGATGATTTAAAAGGACACTAATTCAAAAATTTAATGTATTCGGACAAAAAAATTTCTTATTATCATTTTTCAAACATTGAAAAATTATTTTTTTGACTAAGAATAAAATAAAATATACACACTTGATATATTTCATTATATAAAATTTTGTCCTTTTGTTTTTCTTTTATCAATTTCCAATTCATTCAATACATCGTGTAATGGACGTTGATAAATTAAAATTGTTTAATGAACTACTAAAATAGACATTTATCATCTCTTAATACCCATAAATGAATAAAAGATAAAATAATTTCCCACTAAATATTCATCAAAATCAGTACAATTAATATATTAATCTGTAAACATAAAAAGTAACTATACTATTTCATAATTTATAATTATTCACCAAAAATAATTTCATATTAATCGTGAATCACATAGGCTAGTGGTATGTGTGAAACCCTTATTGTCCTTCTGTAAAGTTTTCATGACCCAATACATTATTAGATATGATGTGTGTTCAACTGAAATACATGATTTCCTTTTATAAAACCACTTTATTATAATTTCCAAAATATGATAATCATATTTAAAATAAGTTTATCCACTAAATATACTTTTTACTATGGTTCTCAATACAACCTTAATACATAAATACATCATCCAATGTTAAACATAAACCTTTCATTAAAGGTTAATATTATAACCCTTTTAAATGATTAAAATCCAAAATAGTCAAATGAAGGAAATTAAATAAACAATACATTGATCCCCCATGTGTCATCACAAGCTAATCATGTGAATACATTCAACATAAAATCACTTGAAAAGAAGTTCATAATCTGAATTTCCATAAATCCATATAGAAAATATACATTCTTCCGAATGATTATTATCCCTTTAAACATTATTTAATATTTTATCTTAAAAAAACCTATCTATTAGAATTTTGTGGTCCTCCTTCTAAATATAAAAAATCAATATGAGTTTAATTATAAAATATTAATGTTGATAAATATAATCAATTCTTAAACTTATAAGATGTTTCAATAAAGGATAGATAATATTTTCAAAGATAATATTTTCAAAAAATTCTATATGAAATTACACATTATGTTCTTCCCCAATTATCATGGATCACATCATCTAATGTGATTTCATATTTATTAAATTTTCTCCTTTTTCATCATAGGTTGTTGGATTTGATCTCTGTTATTATCCCTTGGATTTTGGAACGTTTTTGTGAAATTGGCAATGTACTTGAAATTGAAAAATTATATTGAGGGAGGTGTATCGTGATGATTTTTCCCATTATTCGCATCATTATATAACTTTTTTCATTTAAATAATAAGTAAACAACACAATGTATTTACTTTATGAACATAATAAATTTACTAGTCACATTATGACCATTCCCTCCTTGCTTATTTCCTCAAATTGTCTAAAAAATAAGGCGTATATTCTTATCACTTTGTTTTTATCCTTTTAAATCTTTCATCCCCTTCTTATTAGATACATGAGTTTGATACATAACTACAACCTCCATTTCAACTTTGATTTCACAACAGACAATATATTCATAGTAATGAAAGTATCTTATAGGAAAAAACCTTCTATGAATATGATTGAAGCCAATAAAGAACATGTTATCCTTGTTTTATTGTTGGATGATTTTCTATTAGTGTACCTCTCAAGTCATGTGAAAATAGCCTCATAGGGACAAATATATTATTTCATCCACTTTCTTTTTCTCAAGGAAATAATTTTCCATCTTTACATAAAGAACACAAGGAAAGTAATTTTTGATGAATATGTTATTGAACTCATCATAATCCATGGATTTAATATCTTATTACTTCCAGATATTAACGATTATAGTCTACCACGGGTCCGCTTCAACTTCTAACCGATAAACCGCTAGAATTCCATTCTCATGATCTAAACACTGGGGTATAGTGAATATCATTTCAGTGGTTCGGATATAGTTTTCAACAATATATTAATCAGAAGACCCACTACATGGAGGTGGACTTTTCAAAATGAAGGACTTAGTATAAATTTGATTCCTCCATTAATTTTTTTGGATTTTCATCATGATACATATCTTTTGAGAGCTGTGTGAGTATAGCAACGAAGTTTTTTATTCCATATCCCAAAGAATTCATACCATCTAAAGAACTATAAATAAATTATCCCTGAAAATAACAATAAAAAAGGTTCCTTTAGGTTCGATCCATTTAAAAAATCACAAAATTTATAGATTTGGTATCAATTATCATTTATAGTGACCATATATTCATTAAAAGTCAATTATTGGATGCCAAAAGTATAAAACCTCACTTAATATATGAATCCTTAGGTTTTTTATAGAGTATTTATAGGAAATATATAATTAAAATCTTTATTATTCTTCATGTTGAGTTTTTGAATTCCCAAAGAATATCCCCTGGTGTGTCAAACCAGTTGTGTAGAAAGGCTTATTTTTTGTGCAACAGATTACCTTAAGTCTTACCTAGAACATATTATCAAGGATGTAACCCCTATGTACATCTATTCCATATCTACATCCACTTGTTATATCAAGATAGGGATGTATTTCTATGAAACCACTCACTATATTATATACCAAAATTGAAATAATATATTCTATACTTTTCCTTATTGTTAGACATATACTTAATCGTTTCATTTAGGTTCTTACTCGGGTTTTCTCATCCATTCTTCCAATGATTAACTAAAATTTTTATCTAATACCAACTATAATGAACCTTTCATTCCATACATTTATATTACATAACTTTTGTGTAATACATAAAACTATTTTACAAATAGACGCACAAAGACCATAATAGATTGGTGCCTTTGGAAATATGGAAACATAAACACTAGTATATAAGTAAGGTAAATTTTCTCCCACTAGGATATGCATGACTCTCTCTCCTCATAGAAATACCATTCCTGAAATATATCTTCATAACCTGGCGATGTAAACATTAAAAGGGGTGAGCAAAAATGCTCAGTAAGGGTAAAAAAGGAAACATGTTAGCATCAACATGAACATAAGGGTTTGAGAATGTGATCATAATATTAAAAAAATACCATGAATAAAAAACACCATAAAATGATTTAGGAGGTAAATCATGGTATCTTATAAGACTTGAATGAAAAGGAAATTAATATCATCATCCAGGAAATTGTAACTGAAGAATAAGACATATAATTTTAGGATTACATTTTTGTATAAAATATTTTATTTTAATGATACATACCAAGACCATTATAAAATGATATTCATAGGCTATGACCCATGTACCTATTTCAGGAGTTAACTAAAAACCATTGTACCATATTACTTTTAGGCTTGGTCTATAACCCATGTTTCTTCATTTTTCGATCTTTCCCTATAACATGTGTACCCAATAACATTTATGCTTTTGTTACGAACCATACATATTCTTCTTTTTAGTCTTGTGCTACAACCCATGTGCCTTCTTTCTTTTAGACAATTGAAATTACTAATATACCCTCTAATCTCATATATAACATATCATTACCCAATTCAGTAGGGGGAGATATAGGTCCCAACACTCTCATATTTAATTCCAAAAAATCATAAATATTTATATCGTAACACAAGAAATTATATGGTTTTCATAAACATTTAATTATATAATAACTTATTAATAACACATTTTTATAATCATTTCATCAAAATAATAACCTATGAAAAGAACTGGGTTTTTAAATCATATAACATGTGGAAGATAAATGGTTGTCAAAAGAAATATTCCATAAAAACATAAAAAATTCAAGAAAATATATGAATAAAATCATTGGATTATTTCTTATAAGTACACTTGTAAAAAAACCAATTTCATATTATATAAAAAAACATATAATGAAATTTGGAAACTATTTCTTGAGAAAAATATCCTTTCTTATTTGAGTAGTTATCTTTATAACATAAAATCCTTTTTAAAAACATTTTCATGGAAATAATTATAAATTATAATAAATAATGAATTGATATGATTTTGGAAAACATTTGATATAAAACCTAAAAAGAGATGTGAAAAGTTATTTTAGTGTATTCTTCCATGAAAACATATAAATGAAACTAAAAAAAATTTCATAAATAATTTTCCATGAAATATTTTAAAAGAAGCACAACATAAATTTTAAAACCATTTCTTTAAAAATATATTTTTTAAAAAATTCTTAAAATATAATCTTTTAAACATTGAAATAATTATTCAATGATTTTATTTTTTTTATATTCATATATTTATAATGTGGTAAAAAGAACATTATTTTTTCATGGAAAAAAGGATAGAAAAAATCTTTTTTTCGTAAAGTGATATAAATAATCCACTAAAAATTGGTATAACATAAAAGGGTAAATATTTATGTTAATGGTCATAAAAGATTAGTGTAATATCCTTGGAAAAACGTTTTTGAAAATATATATTGTAAGGAACATAGATTTCTGACTAAAGAGAGTGTAATGTTAGACATTTATAAATACACATTCTTAGCTATGTAATGTACCAAAGAGTTGAATCATTTATCCAAGAAATAAATATATAATGAATAACTAGAGGATAAAAAAGTTATCAAGTGTTATATGAATATGGAAAATAATATTTCATTAATGAATACATGATCATAAACTATCTTGATTAATTGGGACATTGTTTCAATAAATACTTACAAGATGGTAACTTTGAATCAAACTCACATGTAGGAAAATGAAGTTAAATAGATAATAAGATCTCATGAAACTATATATATTCATGTTATTATATTAAATATACTTTTTATGCACTTAATATAAAAATATAGGAGTATAACAAGGCATGTGTCCCAAAGAAGATAAATTGAGATAGAATTAATTTAATAATTTCATATCTTTTTAAACGTAGACAACATAATATAAATTTCCATGTAGTTTTATTTAAATAAAAATATATTTAAATATTGTATGAATCTAATAAATTCATGGGATTTAGATACACAACAAAAAAGAAATGATAGGTTAATAAGGCATGTATCTCATGGAAATAAAGAGTTGATCAAATTCCCTTACCATTTGAATGCACTGTCGTCTTACTTGTACAGGATTCGTATATAATAAATATAAATTTATTGTAAACATTTAACTGAAAATATTCTTATATCTAGTTCTAAACATGATTTTCTTATTCCCTTACATTACCATATTTTTAACAATTCTATGTTAACGATTCTCTTCATGTAATATCCCTTTAGTTTTTTTCATGTGTCATAATTTGTTATTGCATTGATCCTTATAGTTATATAAGTATATAATTAATATCTAATATGATATAAATATCAAATATATTAATTATATGTGTATTAAAATAATTTATAGAATATATTGGAATTATAATTCACTATTCATGGAGACAATCTATAGTACGTACGCATGAACGATATTCTAGTTTTTATTATCATATTAAAAGAATGAAGGAAAACGGCATATATGTATATATATATATAATTATAATAGTATAATTTTATAACATATATATCAAATAATTACCCTAAAACTAGCCTTAATACATTCAATGTAGCGTGTGAATAAATAACATCACATTGAGGGGGGTGTAAGTCACAAATTCATCAAACAAAATTATTGTATTTAGAACAAAAGGACAGTAAACAAGATATGTGTCATAAACGAATATATAAAGAATAATGACATAATAAATGTAATATATGACATATATAATCATATTTTCCATCATAATGTCTACCATGAAAATGGGTAATGGAAAAAAATGAACAATCATCTTTTAATGAGATGTTAGGACTCTATAAACATAAACATTAGGTTCGTTAACTATTAGACAGAGGTGTGTGTAATTTTAGGATAATAACATTGCATAAAAACATAATAATATATTTTTGATAATTTTTTATAAAATCATTAAATAAATTTAGTGGAGGTTGTAGTGAGTAAATAAAAGAAAGGACCATGAAAATATTCTTTACCTTATAATCGGGTAAATGATTTTGGTTTTTTCTAAAAGGTTATCCTACATTAATTTATTCTTATGAAAAGTATTATAGGAAAAAGGAATGTATTCTAAGATGTGTATTCGATAGATCTTTTCTAAACATAAGTGGATTGGGAGGTGTTATTAAGAGGTAAATATTGTGGCCTTTTATAGGGAAGGTAATGGACACACATGACATTTATTTAAATAAATGTTTGTGTACCAAAATTCTTAATTAAAAAAAGACATACTAGAAAAAAACATAATAATGGAAGGTTCATTAATGAATAATGTCCATAAAATGGGTGTTTGACATGTGAACATGGCATTTCTGTGTCTTAAATGTAGTATTTACATGTTATTAATATATTTTACGTTAACCGTAGTAATTATTTTTAATCAAATTAACTAATATTTATGGTAAAAAAATATGACATTATTATAAATTATAAATTATGTTGATTCCAAATATTTAATCCATTTTTTAGAAATTATAATCACATAATTGGTAGAAATTAATTTAAAAATAATCCTACTAAGGGGATGACACTGTAGTTTTTAAGGTAAAAGTTCCCAAAATATTGCTATTTTTTATACCCAATTGTAATGTGAAATTGATTCCAATGAATTTATTTTGATTAATTGTTAAAAATATTATATCATTATAATTTAAAAAAATTAAATATATAATTAATCCTTAAAAATAAATTATATTTATATGTAGTTTTCAATTAAAATATTGTATTTTTTCACTATTCATCCATATATTATGTTTCTCAAAAAATCCTAAAAATCAACTGAAAATAATTTCAAAAATAATAAATAAATAAATTATGTCTATTTTATGAAATAATATTTCTAAATGTCTCTAAAATTATTTTTATTATGTTTCATTAAAGTTAATGAAAATTAGATTATATTAAATAATGATATTTTCAATCATATATGTCTTTACCAAAAAAATAATTCATTATCAAAATTATATATATATATATATATATATAACCATATAAAAATAATTTAACTGTAGTTATCACAATTAATATTTTAATTTTTAATGGATATATTATAATTATATCATTTAAATAATTATAATAATAAAAATATGTTTTGTAGAAACTCAGTGTTGCATGTAACGTACACCAAGTCGGTGTTGCATATTGTGTATTCCAATTAAGTGTTTTGTGTAATGTACTCAATGTCGTAAGACAAAATTGGTGTCACTTTTTAGAAATATCATAATTATGTTTTGTTTATTTCATGATTATCATGGTGTTGGGAATAACGCAATCAAAACATAGTGCTTTAATATAATGTAAACTATTTCTAGTATTTCCTGAAATGATAAATATCAATAAGATTTAATTAATTCAAAAAAACTATTAATTTAAAAAATCATAGGGTGTTGTAAGTTTTATTCCTTTTATATCGGATAATTTCCCCATTTTTTTAGTGGATCTCATGAAAATTCTTTTCAATTATTATTTTGATAATTTTTTGGTTATCATAAGTTTTGAAATTAGTGTTTTTTTTCAGATTTTTTGTGGAAAATAAGGAACATCTCATAATTTTATAATAAAAATTAATGGAAAAAAGATATATGTAATATTTAATGAATATTTATTTTTTTTCCATATGTTTTCATTCAATATCAAATTTTATTATGATAGAATGACTATTGAAACTACTAAAAAAGGTGGTGGAAGACTGTCGAATACATAAAAACATCATTGATGAATAATTTTATAATGGAAAATCATATTGAAACAGGTAGTTTTTTAAAACATTCCTTGGTTATATTTCCTTCAAAATATGTTTACTCGAGGAGGAGATAAATTCATCCAAACAAATGAATTTCATTTTTATAATATGAATTGAAATGAAGAATCGTAAAAGACCTAATGTTTTCATTCCAATATATAAATTGTGTTTTATATTTAGATACTTTAATAATGTGATTTGGTTTTGAATTATTGAAAAATAGATAGGTAATTTCTTATTCAATATGTAATTTTAATTTCTCTTAGAATAATTATAAAGGACATGAAATTGATCTCATAGTAATGGGTATTTCTTAATATATTTGGAGGAATGTTTTATACAAGTTGAGATATGTAATTTTCTACTTACCATAAAAGGTTAAAAATATATACTCACTAAAAAATAGATAACATGTGGTAGAAAATATGGTTGTAACAGATAATGGATTATAACATAATTATTCACTATTATAATGGTAAATATCACAAGTTAAATGATTTCTTAAGGATAGAAAATAATGCATCACTAGATATGAATCATTCGGTACATGGTCTATTTCATAATAGTTTTGTAAATTTTGGCCTTGAAATTGGTCAAGAAATAATTAATTCTCTATTGGATCACAATTCACTTCATTCATCTAAATTTGATATAATTAATCATTCCAATAAGTCATATCAATGTTTTTTTAAGAGTACATTTTATTAAGAAGGGTAATATTCCATAATTTATCATTCATAAAAAAGATATTATAAAATTTTGAATGACATTGTGCGTTTCAAGAGATCTAAAATTGATGAATTCCTTGTTAAGTTCTGCTACTATCTCTCTATTTTTTATTGAATGTATCAACATTATGATATATTGTGATATTTATTATTATTATTAATGGGATGTAATAAATATGTGTATTGATGATTTTACCAAGAAATGTTGGACTTCTCATTTGTATAAATATATCTAACAACTAAATAACTGTATTCCTCATCCATATAAATTTTCTACATGCAAACAAAAAAATATATCCATGAATTTAATGATGGGATGTCTAATTATATCTCAATAAAATAATATTATTTTTCATGATGTACATTGATTGATTTAGAATAAAATATTTCATCAAATTTAAGATATTTTTTCTTTAGATCAATATTCCCTACATTTTCATAATGATATAGTAAGGATAAATTATGTTAATCTCCCAATTATTTCTAATTATATTCATATATTTTCCGTAGATTTATCAATAAAATTCAGATTTCATTGGGTATAATGTTAAATTTCAATATATATTTTCATCCTTAGATTGATTTAAGGTCTATCTAAACGACTAAGAAATGATATGATTTTATTTTTTCTATCTCAATGGATTATCAGGGATACAATGATATTCAAACATAATTAATATAAAATTATTGAAACAATATTTCTCTTTCATGTATATATATATATATATCGAACCATTTGAAGAATTATAATAAAATCATTTTGGGCTTAGAATTTCTAGATAATTTTAGTGGGTGGAACTTATTACATCCACAAAAGGTAGATGAAATTGTTTAGAATGTAAATATGCTTTAGTACTATATTTTGGTAGCCCAAAGATAGTTGAATATTTAGTTCGATAACTATACGAATGTTTTTTTTCATAGGGAATCAATTTTTTAAAAATAACTCAATGGAATATGGTATCTATTAAAGGGTAAAAGAATAGTTAATTTAATGTTTTATTTGTCCATATGGATTTCTAGAAAATGGAGGTTCATTTATTTTCTAATTATTATTACATACTGTTTTTTCTTAGGTACATTAAGGGTTTCATGATCCATTTTGAGGAAAATATACCCCAAACACATATCTTTTTTTGAGACCTGAGGTTGTGTAATTAGGAGTGAATGTTTAATATAACGAAAAGACTATGAAGATCATTGATACAAGAGAGTAGTTGTTACCAAATAAAATGATTCATGTAATTATGGTTTTTTGTATTATTTACATGATTGGGGATGCATAATCAGAGCCTAAAAAGGTTTTGAGAGATAAATACCTCTACACATTTTGTGATGGATAAAATTGATATCTAAAAAATTTATTTAAGGGGGGATGAAGTTGAAAATATGGGTAATGTTAATAATAAATATATTTCACGTCTCACTATTAATTATAACTATATTTTATTATTTCACATTCAATATATTAATTTTGTATTATTTCTAAATTCAATAAAGAAGTAGGATTATTCATACTAATCTATTTTCCTAAATTATATAGTTATATTTAAATATTAAATTTATAAATTAAAAAAAATGAATAAAATTAAATCATTTTTGAGATCATCATTAAAAATTTATCATAGAGGGTTTGTTTATTTTTATGTGAATACTGATCATTGGGTTAATTGTTAAAAATATGAATTATTTGGAAAAATATAATTTATTTTAATTTATTAAAATAATCCAATAAAACTATTATGTTTAAATAAATATAAATTTTCTTTTACTAATAAATATCCATTTAGATTCATTGGAATAAGTAGTATAAGATATTTTTTTTATGAATTCAATTTTGGGATTAAATGAAATTTAGGTAAAAAAAATTTTTATTTTTAAACCCATATATTAAAATTATTTTATTCCATTTTTATAAATAGAATGTAAAAAATGGATATAATATTATGAATAAGGAGGATAATATTTATTAAGGATTTCAATTACATATTTCATATTAATGAGTAATAAAAAATGTAAATTATTTTAACCTTGGTAAAGGGTAAGACATGATAATTTGGTTTAAAACATTCTTAATAACATGAAATTATTTCATTTAAATTATTATTTGAATATATTATTTTTAACATTATTATCTTTTTATCAAAATTTAATAGATTTAGTTCCACTTTTCCATAAAAAATGCAATTATAATACTTAGATGATATAAATAATTACAAGATTTCAACAAGCCTCAAATATAAAAGGGAACCTCCTCTCATAACCTATTGGAAAATATTTATAACTCATTATCTAATGAAGACTCAAAAATTACATCCCTAATATCAACCCAACATACTCTTTTACAGAAAAATAAAAACCAATTTGTCTTAATATATATGTAAAAGTAAGTTTTCTAATAAACATGTGTAACTCTTAGCGATGTTCTTTCATGTTAATTTCATCTTAAAAAACCTTCAAACCTGTCATTAAAATGATTATATAATAAATTATGTGTAAAAATTAATATTATATTTTATTATGTTTATGGTAAAACCCATTTTCATCTATTCATCTATCCTATTAGAAATTATATCATCTCTCATTCATAAATGTATACTACCACGTCCATGATGTGATTTGTTTATTTTTTCATTGATGCCTCACATGGATTGATATTATGATGGATATAAGGATTATAGAATTTATTTAGTACATAATTTTGGTTTTAAAATTATGATATAACACTTTCTTTATTACCCACCCATTCAATGGAAAATAACTACATCACTCAGGGGTACATGTATACTACCAACTCCATTAAGGGATGTGGTTTATTCATCATTTACACAATTAATAGATGCATATAAAATTTTATTTAATATATAAAAATTATAAATATAAATTGATTAAAATTTTATATATTATGTAATAATCATCCCTTTGGCCATGGTCTATTTTATATATTTTTTGGATTATAAACTAAGTATCCTAAAAACGTATTATATGAACATAATCGATTTAGTAAATATATAATAAATTGTAATACATGAAATAAAATGAAATATTATAATATAAGTAAAGTGAAAATGATTCATAAAAAAACAAGCTATTAATTTATTTTTATTATATACTAAAAAAGTAGTTAATTTTCTGAGTTAGACTCAATTTATAGGATTTATCATCACAATTTACATATTTTATAACATATGTTATTTTAGACAAATGTGTACATTTTTATAGTTTAAATAAGGCCGTATAGATTTATTTTATAATTATTATACTAAATTTCAAGTGGTTTTAAAATCCATTTCTTGTTTTTTATTCATTTTTTTATTCAAAACATAATAAGGTTTTTTTAGATTTTCTTTTAAGACATTTTTAAAATGTTTTAACATTTTATTTTTCAATAATTTTTCTCCATATCCATGTGTTTCAAATTTTTTTAATAATTTTATTTTTATAATGAATTATTTTATTAAATAATTCTAAAATGTTACTTTCACATTTTTTAGAGTGTGATAAATAACATATTTTAAATTTTTACCATATGTGCTATTTTTTAATAAAGAAGAAAATAATTTTTTAATATATGTGACATGAATAGAATTTCACACAATCTTGAAAATTATTCATTAAGAATATTCCTCTATTCAAATTCATTTTTTACGGAAAATATTATTTTCCCAGTCATATAGTAATTATTCATTTTAAAAGATAACCTATGAAAAATGGATTATTATTATTATTTTGTGTTAATATTTAATGTGTTTCAATATATATTGTAATGATTTTTTTTCTTTTATCTGACGTTAATGAATGTTTTTATGTGTTTTATGTATTTTTTAGCGCACTTACACTCTTCATGATGATATGTTATCCAAATATTGATTTCCAATACGTTGATTAATTATTTTATTCATTAGGGAATATATTATATAATTATCCATGTAGGTTAGTCCATTTTTAAGAGTGAATATAAGAGTAATTTTACTACTGTTTTAATGATTATTACCTAAAATATCTACATAAATATTATCTTCGTTCAGAAGTGTTTTCAAGAATTTATTTATATTTAATCCTTTTTTCAATGTTTAATGAAATGATTATTCTCATATTATGGGTGAACATTTTATTAATCATAAAAATGTATTTATGAGAACTCATTTATTTAATGAAATAGCAATAATTATTTATTTATATTTTCAATTTATTATAATATTTAATATAAAAATATTTGGAATGTGAATTTGATTTCTTGAGTCTGTAAATTATTATTTTTATCATAGTGTAGATTATATAAAAAGAAATTTTTCTTGGGGTATCAATAGTTTTCAAAACAATAAACGAGGTTTCATTATTTTCTTAAACACATAATGAGATTTTTTTCTCATTTGAAATGTGAAAATGATCTTTTTTTGCGATTAGGATTATTAGGAACTATTATATTATATTTCATTAATATTTGTGGATTATTCTTAAAATAATAAAATATGTTTTGAGTTAAACATGATTTTCAATATAATAATATTAATATTTGGGAAAATATAATTTTAGTGAATGTTTCTACATTTTTTTGAATGTGTTTGATATGTAGTAATTTTACATAATTTTATATAGCTCAGAATATAAAATTTCATGGATATGTAATAATATTTAATAATTTCTGTTAAACTTGTATTAATGGGTTGATTAATTTTTGGGATATTATATGTAAATCAAAAAAATCTATGGATTTATTTCATCAAAAAAGTCCAATATTAATATTTTATGAAGATGGAAAATCAAATAATTTACTCCATATTTAAATAAACAATATACTATACAAGAAAAAAAATATCCAGTAGCAATATTTGAAAAACGAAACCAATTTCATAAATATATTTTGTTTGTGTCTTTGTTTCAACTTCTTGATTCAAAAACACTTGAAAAACAATGATCTTTATTATTTAGAGATGTATAAATAATTTATATGGCTTAAAAAATAATATGAGAAATTGAATAATATTTTTTTCAATAATTTGGTGATGTAAAATTATATATATAAGAATTCAAAGAGTATCATACTATTAAAATAATAAAATACCCCATGAAAATAATTTAGTTAAGATAAAATATTGAATTATTAGTGGATCCCCACATGATTCAATATGGCCATTAGATTCTTAATGGATAATAACTGGGATATCAATAGTACTTGAAAGTATAAAAATAACCTTTTTAGCTTATTGAATTCTTGATAATCCCCCTCATAGTTATTCATTTCTTACAAAAAGAACTATTAATAATCTCAACACATATAAGAACAAAAAATTCCATCTCTTCCACCACTCTATCATTGATGATAAAATACAAAATAATTAAAATAAATAAAAATGATTAACAAAATATAGAAAACATTCTCAAATATCTTTATAATATAAATTATCATCATAAATCATTGATATTTATTTTGAATCATTAAAAATAAACAAATTAATAATATATTATATTAATAATTATTTGGTAAACATATAGTATCACAAAAGAATCATCCTTTAAAAAATATAATAATGGATATTCATTCACTTATAAAAAATCAATGATAAAAATATAATCATGGATATTTAGTTTTTTTATTAACAAAACATGCATATATTCTTCAACAATTATAATTTAATGTATAAAAATGCATTAATATAAAATATTAAAAAATAAATCCATTGGTTCTTAAAATATCCTTAACTACTATATGATTACTTTTGAGAAGAAAAACATTACATTTGATTGTTGATGTTAAATAAAATGATTATAATGAAAATTAAGAATTATAATGTGATGATGATTTTTTTAAAGAGAAAAAACAATTCAAATGGAGTTAATTTGGAATATAAATATATGATATATTTTATATCCAGAATATCAAAATTGAATAAAAATATTATTATCATAAAGAATATTATCCGTATAAAAGAATTTATTCTTTCTTATAATAATGATTTCTAATAGTTTGAGTGTATTAATGAAGAGAGTTTTTAAATTTTTCAGAATAATAAATGATAAACCACCTTGATAATAAGTTACTTTATAAATAATAAATTCACTCTAGGGGATTCGTTTCATGGAAATGAAAAACATGTAATGAAGTTAACATTACTTGATTAACTACATGTATGTGGTTGGGGAGTGTTCAATGAAATGAGATTATTTTATTAAGGAATTTGTGAATCTTAATGATTGTATATTCCATAAAAGACACCACAAAATAAGAAATTAGTTCCTTATATTTTATTTAAAAAATATGTTGTTCCTAGATAAAAAATAATGAAATAATGTCTATATAAATTTTATGACTTCTTTATTTTTTTCCATAAATTCTGAATTAATCATAAATATTTAATTGGTCATCAAGAACAATATAATATTTTTTTAGAAAATAAGACTATTTTTATTGCATCTGATAATATCATTTCTCTAAAATAATTTCATATAATATTTGAATGTAATTTTTTAAAAGGTATTAATGTTAAATTAAAAGTATGTTCTTTTATGGGGATATATTTTAATTATAAATGATTATGACAAAAATCATATTAATATATATTAATACATTATGGTATTAGTGGTTTAAAATTACTGTCAACATATTTAAATTAATACACATATTTCAATAGACATTAACAAATATTTAGAAGAAATTTAAATAGATAGATATTCAAAAGGATTAATGATGGATAATAAATATTATATATTGGTTTATTTATATGAATTATATGAAAATTGAAATAATAATGATGAATATTTTCTTATTATATTTAATACCGAATTTATTTTTCAAATGATCTTTATATTTTTTTAAAATTTATATACAAAATGAATTTCTATGATGAAAAATTCACTTTAAATAATGGTGATGATATTAAAATAGTAGACATTAGAATTTTTTGATTTCCAAATACTCAAACAAATGAGAGACAAGTAATATCAACAAAATTATTCATATGTGAACTTTATTGATGGTAATCCCAATAAATATAAAATATAATATAATCCTCATAAAAATTTTGAATATTAAATTTTATTACATATAAAAAAAGCTTCTAACATTAAAATTAGGGAAGAAATTAATTATTAATTTTAGAATGAGTATGGATCATTCAATTTCAATAAAATACATGTTATAAAACAATCAAATTTATATTACTCAATAAAAGCAATTAAATATCTATAATTCAGGATTTGATAATTGAATTGATGTATACACTCACGATAGAAGATATATAGGGACAAAGTTGAATGATTTATTAATATATTAGGCAGTATCAGGATATGATAATATCATTGTTAACACCTAGGTGTAATAAAAACAAATGAATTATTATATTTCCATGATACTGGTAAAATATATTTCCATTTTAAAAAAATGCAACAACATTCAAATTTTTAGGAGTTGTGGAGAATGGAGGTAAAAGAAATAACTCCATCCTTAATCCTTTCAATGATAATGTCTACCTTTCTATCATTCTCTCTTAATTTTTTTTATTATGGTCATGAAAGTGGAAAATGTGAAAATATAATGATATGTTTTTTTATTCTAAATAGTGGAGAATTTATATAATGGATACAAATAATGAGTAAAATTGGGATATTATCCAGTTTTATTGGAATTATGTTGATTATTTATTTATATGTGTTGAATAAATATATATTACATATAGAGTATTAATTATGATTTGTAAATCATTTTTTTTCTAATTGAATAATGATTACATAGATGAGGTGTTTGTTTAAATTTTTAGTTTATAACATTTATATTATCATATTTTAATCATTTGTTATACAATTAATTTAGTCAGGTATCTAAAGATAATTTTATTGTATTATTTCTTAGAAAATAATCAATTTTTTTATTAATATATTATTCAAATCATGTTTTCAGGATAATTGAGAGGGATTTATAAAATATTTATAGAATATAATGTGTATATGGGGAGATTATGATAGAATACGCTTCCATTCAAGGATAGTTATTATTGATTTGATGAAATATTTATTATAATTAAAAGATATGAAGATTTTTTCATTGTGTGATTGATTACATAATTATATGGTATTAATTGATGGTATTTCATAGTAAATAAATTTATAAATATTTTCTGTTTTTTATACAAAGTTGAAATTTATATACTCTGTAATACATTGAATAATAAAGGATGGTATTGAATATGAAATCTTGAAGAATATTCTTTTAGGAGTAATACATATCATATTTTAAAATCTATGTTATTTATTTTTAGATATATTATATTTTATGATTAATCTTTTATTGAGGTACTAATTCTTGAAAAAATGTTTTTATACACAATAAAATAGCATTTTTAGAAGTATTTATATCAGGCAGAATTATATTTTTTGCAAACAATGTTCTATTATGATTTTATCTATATGAAATAAAATTATAGATTTTTCTGATGGTTAGTTATGAGGATTTAGTTTTCTAAAATTATATTACTTATAATTGATACTGAAATAATATTTTTACCATATAAGGTAAATAAAATACCTCGTTATAGATAAATGGTATATATTTGAAGTGATATTAAAGGTGGTTCAATTTTTTTTACTATCATTTGAATATGATAATAATATTGTGATGTTTTGAGAATTTTTAATGAATTTTAAACTATTAATAACTCTATATAATGTATAAAGAGTATTGTTTCATAGATATAGGATTGAATTCATTTATGAGTATAGAGTCATAGATAAAAAAGACCAACAAATGAAAAACTCTATGTAAATTCAAATGTCACTTTTCGGATGTCTTTTTTTATGTATTCTAAATTATTTCTATTATTATTAATTAAAATATATATTCCACAATAAAAAATTATGATTCATACATGAATTTTATATTGAATATGAAAAACCAGATTCATCTTTTAGAAACATTATTTTTCATAGTGATGTTTTTCAGATGTAAAATCGAAATCATTTTTAAAAAGTAAGAGAATTTATAACTCTTTTTGTCATCATAATTACAATAATTATTTTCAAGGAATAAATCAGGATTTATGATAGATATTAACGAGGAACATTAATAGTATATCTTATAATTAATATAAAAAGAATTTTTATCTATATTAAAATAAATGAAAATTACTATATTTTGATATTTTCCTCCATACATTCATTATATTCATGTTATACATCATGCTAGCTAAGGTTGACAATGTATAAGTTAACTTATTACTATATATAAAAGGATCTTATTTTTCATGATTGAGGGAGTGACATATACCATATCAATAATATTGATAACCCTAATACAAGTTGGATAAATGAGATACACTAACTTACATAGTGTTAGGAGATAATATTTTATCCTGAAATTGTTGTTAAATTTTCAACACATGCCTGAAATAAAAAAAATTAAATATATGAAGGATAATTTATAAATTTATAATTTCATGATGGTTGTTCAAACATCCCCTAATATGGATATCTCACACAGGGAAAAAGGGTTGGTTACAATATCTAAGGCCTACCTTTTGTACCATAGAGGCTGCTGACTAACTATGGGTGTGTGAAAGGATTTGTGGGGAGACTATAACCCCTAGTAATAATTATCATCATAGTAAAAATAATCCATATAAATGAAATAAATCAAATAATTAGAAAATAATAAAATAATTATAAAATCTAAATATTTAATCAATAAAAAATAATATGAGTAATATAATGACAAAATGGAATGTAACTAAATGTCTTTCTAGACAAATATACAAGTAAAATTTTATAAGAATAAACAATGAATCGATAGTCCATTGTACTAAACCCCATATTGGACCCACATCAAAATAGAATCCCATATAGAATGTAAATGATCAATTAAATGACATGATCCCATATCTAAGCAGGCATCCACATAATGTACATGATTATATGAAGGGGGCATGAATACAGTGTTAGTGTAAATAAGTAGGTCAATACCGCCTTGTCTAAACAACCCATTCAGATATGTAGTGTATGAAATAAATAGACAAACTAGTGTAATAATTAGTCAAGAAATTATTAAAATACAATAACAACCAACATAAGCACCATGTCGGAATATTTCAAATTATGTATTATAACTTTACCAACCAAAATCATATAACCATATTAAAATAACATACTTCATTGACATACATAATTATCTCAAAGCATGTTTTATGACCATACCATCCATGACATTTTAAACAAGATATATTCAGAAAAATCCAGTTTCAATCACTATAATCATAACATCATCTAAGTCAACTCACTATAAGAAATATTGTGAGGGACTTGGTAGATCTAGTCACTATAAGCATTATTACATGAGATATGGCTGATCCCACACAATATCAGTATTAATACCTATAAGTGTGATGGTTCTAGGGCTAAGCCCAATATATAATCATTTCGATATGGAACCAATGTAATGGAATACAACATGCATATCATAATATCTCATCATAGATATTAATTGTTATTTATGTGAATTACCATTTTCCATTCATATACCACATGTATTTTTATCAAAATTTATTAATAGTTATAACAATAATAAATAATCCACAATTTATGGATTCTATTTTGAGAAATCACCTAAGGTATCATTTCATACTAAACACACTTTCACGCATTATCCAATTCATCTATACTAAAGGATCCCTCACCCAACGAGTAGTCATAAGCCAGGTAAAAAGACAATTAAAACCAAAAAACCATGTAGAATAATAAAATTAATTATTTAATTGATTTGGGGGAACATTAAATTTTTTAAATCACAATAAAACATATAAATGGATGTTATCAAACCATAAGGGTTAATATTTAGACATCCAACATTTATATGATGATCCAATAATGAATCCAATTGAAAACTACCATGAGGATAAAGATATGGATGATCACAATGACTTTCCTAAATCAAAATAGATCAATATAAAAGAAACAAAATGCACATTATAATATTAGTTAATAACAACTATTGGAAAACCAAGGGAGAAAAGGGATAAATGGAAAAAAAACAACATACAAAGGATCAGATGCATTTTTGGCACATCCAAAATGATGTTTGGGACTCTAAAATATTCTAGAAAAGTGAATTAATATCAAGAGGAGACAATTATAGAATATTAAAATGAAAATACAACCACAAAAAATACATTAATATAAATGGATTTGGAATTAAATGGTATGTATTTTGTTACATACTGTGTATATATTTTTAACATAATATGATGAAAACCCTATCGTATTAAATTATTTTATTAAAAACACTCCAACATTACATGACATTTAAAACCTTAAAACTACTGGTAAATGTTCTACCTATGGGTTTTATCCTAATTTTCTTATAAACAACATGAACCCCAAATAAATCTTATCAACAAAACTATATCTTGAGAAATAGTTATTTTATTTAACTGAACTCCATTTCATCAGATAAACATACATCTATGGAATTTAATTCATTTACCCAAACAATACAAACTATGTTTATCCTATATAGTTATGTCAACATTCCTCAAAAACTAAGACTTCATTTATTCATAAAATCGGTGTCCACAATAAAAAATATCCCCCAAGGTTTGTATTTAAGGAAAAAATAGCTCAAAATAATAGATATTGAAAAACTCAAGTAGATACATACCTGAAATAATATGAGATCTTATAACTTCTCCACTATATAACAAAAAATCCCTAATCTCCTCAAAGATTCATTATAAGGCCTTAGTCACAATGTTTGGGATATTGTGCTCCTATATAAGAATCCCTCTCCTAGGTCTTTACTGGAACACTGTAAAATTCCACTATAATCAAACCAATGTTATAGTAATGTCGTGAAGATATTTCTCACTAATATCCACAACCCATATTATATTATCCTAAATGGAAACATTGATAGAAATCCCTTTTTCTTATACATATATAACATGGAGAGTTTCTGGATGATATCTCTATAGCTTGGACAAATGGAATACATCCAGAATGATAATGTCGGGCTATGTGAGGGATTTATGAAATGGAACTGGACAAACACTATCCACTATATCAAATGACACAAAATATCTAGGTTATATATTTGTAGGATACTTTATGGAAAATTTCCCCAATCAAAATGAATCATGAAGGAAAACGTGACAACCAACCTCAAATTAGAGAGGTTATCTCTGATGGTCAACATAATATTTCAGCATGCGATACACAATCACCAACTGTTTTTTGGTAAACTAATCATGTGTAGATGTCTCCTATATGATATGAGAACTAATAAGTGATGAATTGTAATTTAGATCAAAAAAAGTGTATAATGTCATTTTATTCCTTAAAAATCATTTAAATGATCTATATTCTTCTATTCCTAGAAGAAATTGTTATACAATAATGTCACAAAGGGCACAAACATCAATTAGTCATATGTTTGTCACATGAATGATTAAAATAGAAATCTCAAGATCATATCATATCCTTAAAAACATGAATATTTTTCTCATATTGACTATCAATTTGAGGATGATAATTTTTTCTAGAAGGAACCTATAATCCCAGAGCCTTCTGAATATCCATCATGAAATGTAAAGTGAAGAAAAGATCCATGTTTGAAATGATACCACTCAGAACACCATGAAACTAAACTACCTCACATACATAATGAATATCTATATCATCAACTATGATGGTATCCCAAATTGATTAAATGTGGATTACAATCATAATTATTTCCACAATCACCCATAAACAATCACTCTTATGTGTTTTCCTCGGTAATCCTTCCCCAAATCCTGTAGTGTCCTCAGCTAATTTCCACTGAATGATGGGAAATGGATGACACATCCCAATTTTCTTCCTATTCTTGGATTTCCATACTCAAAATTAATGCATCTAACCATGAGACATGCTACATGATTATTCATTCCTAAACACCAGTAATATATAAAATTATCATGGTACATCTTTTTGAAACCATTATGCACCACCCATCTTGATGAAAGAAAATCCCTCATCAACTCCTCATGTAATCTGATATGAACCCATACTCAAACATGGAATGGAATAAAAATTCCCCTATTAAGAGTCTATATTAATGTTTTATCCCCACCATATATGTTTTCTCTTAGATATAGGCCCTTCAGATTAAATAACTTTTTAGTATCAATTAGGTGCAAAAGAATAGGTATAAGAGATGGAAAAGTCAGAGAAACTAGACCGTTAGACTATGGAAAATATATAATCACGTCTTCAAATGGGTAATTCCTCCCCTGATCATCGAAAGACTCCCTCATTTCCTATTTATGTGTATTTAGTCTCAAATCATCGACAATGATGTTTCTCATTCCTAGTGTATACCCCATTTAAACATTTAAATACTATAGTAATATGACCCACCTATTCGGCTAAAGGTTATGGTCACTCTAAGAAAATATTCTCCTCAATCAGTTGAGATCCATGTATACCACAAACCTCTCACCAATAATATATTGTCTCAAAAATACCAGGGCATATACCACTGATACTGACTCCAAAACAAGATTATGATAATAACTTATAATATGTCGTAGCTAGCGTGAGCCACAAGTATCCACTTGATTGTCTGACAGTAGAACTACACTGAGTTTAGCTCTAAATGAATCACATTACATTATATATTCATCACCATGAATTGTTAATGTGAGGATAGATTGTTAGTTCAATATTTCCTTCATCTCTTAAAAAGCAGTTTTGTAAGCATCATAAAAAATAAACAACATCAATTCATTCATTGTATAGACATCAGTACTGGTAGATCAGATGAGTCCTGGATAAAGCAGCGATGATAAAAAGATAATCCTAAAAAGTCACTAATGTCATAGATTCTAGGAATGTTTACATGGTAACACTACTGTAATGTTCTATGTGTGAACTAACATTCCATCATCTATGATGACATGGAAAAAGAGGTGGACATTACTAATACAGAAGGTGCATTTGGTTAACATGGCCTAAACTAATTATCTCTTAATATATACAGAATGATTTAATGATTTTTGTAATGATCATATTGTTTTTTGGAGTATGCTAATATATATTCTACATAAACTTACACAATCAAATCTATACAAGGTTGAATGATCCTATTTATCAAGTCCATGAAAACCACCAGTTTGTTGGTCAAACCAAACAACATCACAATGAATAAATAGATGTTATACCTACTTCTAAAAGTAGTACATGGTTTGTTCATTGGTCTCTCTCTTAATTGGGTTTAACCAAGTCTCAAATATAAAATGGATAAAAACATAGAACCTATAATCTATTCGAAATGATCATCAATGGGTGGAAGATGGTATCAGTTCATGGCCATCATCTGGTTCATCCAATGACAATCTACAGTCAATCATAAATAACCAATTGACTTTTTGGAAAATATAAATATATTACCCCAAGGATAAGTAATATATAGTATGAATCCTTTAGATTTTAGATCATCCCATTTTAAATTAAAAACATGAAGCTCTATTACTAACATTCCATTAGGAGGAATAGAATCTCACTCTGCTCCCAGATGCCACTCGATTGTGAACTAGATCTCTCGCTTGAGAAGTAATCCATAGAACTCCATAGAGAAAACATCTTTGAAATCTTCTACCATTAGAAAAAAATAATCTATTTCTATTCCAGAATCCTCTAGAGAAATATAGGTTATCTGAGACAAGAGAAAATAAAATCATCACTGAATTTGTCATCTTTCTCCACCATGAAGATCCCACAATAAATTTTGAGAATAGCTACCACCTTCTTTATATATTGGAAAATCACCTCCTATAATAGTCGGTTTCATATTGGTATATAACTATTCAATTCATACTATCGATTAAATAAAATCCTTAAATTTCCATCAAAAATGGTTCCCAAAAAAACGGTGACCACTGATCATTACAGAACATGCCTCACAGTGTTTGATATTGTCTAAATGCCCTCCCAATGGTTTGTTGATGGTCAAAAAACCATATAATAATTTCAAAATCAAATCATAAATAAATTTCTATGATATTATATATAAAATAGTGTTTCTTCTTGATTAAAAAAACACAATCTATGAAACAAGTAAAAATAATTTTTCATATGACTATAGTTTATCTTGTATCCACATTACTCATAGTATTATACATAATATGTAGATTTATTTTCCATCTACAATGGGATCAATGCTGAATACCTTAATATATTTCTCTTTCTTGGTAGGTATTCTCATGCACCAGGGTGTTTTGTCTCGTACCTCTGCTAGAACAGCCAGTGGAACTACAACCATCATCTGACTAAGTGGTAGCAGAGTGCCTTCCCAAATCACATGCCTATCTTATTCCCCATCTACTAAACCACTATGTAATGTTCATATAAACAAATTATTATGTCCTAGTATACCATATACATATAATTCATTTGTGGGGGTGTTGATATTGTATTCTCTTGCGTCTAAAATTTCCACACTCATAGCACGAGGATGGAACAAGGTCCATATATGGCTATCCATTTTCCTAACTACTCCCCCCAATATTACCTTTGTTGAAATAGATGTAGTATTTCTTTTAACTACAAGAAGAAGAGCTCCCAATTTTAACTACTAAAATATCATGGCCACTACTCAAGGACTCTATAATATTCCCTTCAAAGAAGGGTTCTTGGTTCATAATTTCCTCAAAACTAATCATCTAAAAAATTTCAACTATGAACTGCTAAAATAATGAATATCATCCATAAAACATATATCCATTGAGATCTCATCATAAGACAAATATTGTGTAAAGGGATATATGATAGTTAAATGTCCCGCAAAATCCATCAGAAAAATTACCTTTTTTTAGATTCTTGAACTCATTATCATTTTCATCTAAAAACATATCAAGATAGAAATGTATCATTAACATTACCTAGAATCACATCCAAGGAAGTTCATCATACATCACATATTCCTCCAGAATAACCCTCTACGTCTTGGTCGGTTGATGTAGAATATATGAATCATGCTTTACCCTCCTTTTTATAGGTGTCTCAATATTCTTAAAGATTATCTGGACAGACTCAATATAGAATTGACCTTCACGGGGTCCTCCTTCACTAGTCAGAATCAGCAGATGCTACAGTAGTGGGTCTTTTGTTATATTAGACATCGACAACATCATATAAATAGTCTACCATTATATGGATCACAAAAAACATTAGAATCTGTCTTGAATATGAACATTGATCTCATCCTATGGATGTATTAGGAGTTGTGGTTCATCTACGTTAGGAGTGTGATGATTTCAACTCTCCAGATTCCTTATTCGAAGTCAATATTTTTAAATTTTGTCAACATGTAAAATTCAAGACTTAGATCACTGGTTAAAAACAAGTTCATCCACAAACATGTGACAACAATATAGATCCATTGAATGCTGAAATATCTAAAATTAATTAAAAGTTTATTAGAATCATGTGTTAAAAGATTTCATTAATTTATTGAAATAGATATCTCATATAACAATTCAACTAGAATGTATATATCACATGAAAAAATAGATACACCCATGTCATGAAAAATGAATTTCAATATATCAATATGTTCTTATTATGATGCATGTATCCCCATATTTCTCCATACTGTGACATGTGTACAAATATCAAACAATAATAAGATCACAAAACAATAACCTCACACAAAATGTGGGTCACCCAAGGTGAAGTAACATCAACTGTAATAACCACACAATATAAACACAAATCTCATCCCTATGAACTCATATTTTATATCATAAATGGGTTATATACTCTCATTCATAAGATCATTTCCAGCTCGTGATAGGTTAATTTCACTTTTCTAAATTAATAAAAACATTATGTAGGTTAAAAGAAACTATTTTCCTTTGATTCCAATTTTTAATGTCCCGCAATATGGATCTCTCTGACATGTCTACAAATGGTTGGTTACATAACCTCAAGTGAGCCTCGCCATATTACTAAGGTCGTCAAATAGTGGTGGGATGTGAAATGTATATTTTGGTGAATATACCTTTTGAAAATAGTTTCATAATAGTATAAATAATCTATATAATTGACTGAAATAAAATTAAATAAAAAAAAGAGCCAGTAATAAAATCCAATTGAATATTAAATAAATAATAATAAGAGTAATGTTATGTCCTGATGGAATATAACTAAATTTCTTCTAGATATAATATGAGAAAAATAATTGCACACTTAACAATGAATAAGCAATCCCAAGCCCCAACCATGATGTCAGCCCCACCTCCAAAACTCTAACCCATCAATCAATAAAACAGTCAACAACGTGGTCCTTTGCCCATATCTAAACATAACTCCATGTAATAATCTTCGGTAACCAATGGTGACCTGAATACGGTGTGAGTGTAACTCATTAGGTTAAAGCCACCATACCAAAATAATCTAGTGTCCTAAAATTTTAATGGAAAAAGTGTTAAAGAGGTCTGTGAATTAATTAAAAAATTAAAAAGATACAACAAAATCCTACTTTGGCTCCGTGCCCAAATATCAATGAGCATGTATTACAGAATTGCCAACCACAACCATATAACAACAGTAAAATAATATTCTTCAGTTACATGCTAAAATATCATAAAGCATGTCTTACGACCATGAAAACCACAACCATATATACATGGTATAGTCACAACAATATTGAAAAAATTCTCCTTAATCATTATAGAATTCGAGTCAAATTATTACAAAAATTATGACATGAGAATGGGTAGATCTCACTCACTATAAGAATTACCCATGGGACATAGATGATCCCACTCAATATAATAATTACATCCGATAAGTGTTCTTGTTTAGGGTACATTCCTAATATATAATTATTTCATCATATAACATGAAACCTATCATACACCATGGATATGATAATATCACATCATAAATCTCAATGGTTAATTATGTGATTCACAATTTATATTTCTTTTACCACATGAATTTATTTTTCAATGGATTAACATTTAGAACAATAATAAATAAGACACAACTTCTGGATTATAAATCAATCAATCACTGATAGTCTCATTTGTTATAGAACACAATTTAAGTCAATAGACAATTTATTATATTCATGGTTCACTTACCAAATTGGTAACCATATGCTATGTCAAGTACCAATTAAAACTAAAGGACTCTAATGAGTGAAAAATTCATTAGTTAACTGATTCAAGAAGTAATTTTATTGGTGAAATTGATATATTTAATATACAATGAAATTATCAAACCATAGGGGTTATATTTAGTCTTTATAACTATAAATGATGATCCAATAATGTTTCTAACATCCTACTCCCATAAGGAAGAAGATGTATGTTGTAGTAATGTTGTTTCAATATCAATACAGATCATGATCAAACCCATCAAAACACACTAAAAAAAGATTTGACATCAATTTTTTGAGAACTATGGGAGATAAAACAAAAATTGGACTAAAACCACATTCCATGGATCAAAGGTGTTATCGGTATGTTTGTAAAGAAGGGTTGTACTCCAAAATTGTCTAGAGGTGATTTAAGGTTAGGAAGAGAAGGTTTAATTCAATTATAATGAAAATTAAATAGAACCTAATACATTAATATAGTATTCTATGTAATTACATGTCGTGATATTTTGTTATATGTTCCATAAATATTTAGAATGGAATAAGATGAAAACCATATGGCCTTGGATTATTTTGTTAATAACACCCAAACATTAGATGATATGTAAGCCATTTTGAAAATGTGTAAGTGTTTATTAGATGGGTATTAATGTCTTCTTCCTTATAATAAACCTGACACCCATTAAATCATGTCAACATACTAAAAACTCAAAAACTACTTGGCCTATTTATCCAGACCACATTAATTTAGATAAACATACATATCTAGAATTTAATGCATTTTCAATATAAATAACAAAATATGGATCCTCTATGGTTTTCTCATGTTTCCTCTCAACCAAGTACTATGTTTATTCACAATAATGTTATCCCTAATTATAGAATACAACTATGGTTTAAAGAGGAGGGAAAACAATTCTAAATGAAATGTTAACGAAAAACATGGAGAGATACATAGGTTGAAAAAGATTGGATCTTATTGTTGTTGTAATGAATCATGTGAAATTGGTTTTTCTTGGTGATGCTAAAGATATTACCACTTATTATAATCATTATCCATATAAAACATCATGATTTTATTATTCCCTAATTTATTAGATAATTTGATATGATATTTTTTTTATAAAATACAACATATATTATTTCTAAATAAATAATATATAAAATAATAAGATTCTTACTCATAACAAAAAGTATCAATGAATTGTTTATCTCTAAAATATTTATATCAATTAATTAAAAATTACACTATTTAACTCCCCACATAGAAAACCATAATTTTTTAGATCAATAATTATGAAATATAATATGATTCAATGATTTAAATTTGTATAGAGGTAAATTTAATGTTTTGAGCTACCAATATATCTAGAACATAATTTTACATTTGGATAAGGTTATTTTTCATGAATTTTCTTTCAAAACCACATTTGATCATAGTATGTTTTATTAACATTGAATTATTGTTAAAAATTTTAGGAAAGTGCTATTGTGTAAAAATTTTCACTCACAAACGCCCTCTTTTCATATGGCATGGCAAAACAATTTTTTAAAATTTTTTTTGTGTAATCAAGTTATTAACCCTTGGAATATCCTAAAGAGGAGTATAGAAAATAAAATTATTAACATTTAAATTAGGTTAAAATGTGGGGTTTTTGAATAAATATAAAAATTATTGAAAGCAAAACTAAAATTCAATGAATTGAAAAACTCGGATATCTATTGGATGATCAGGTCGGGGTCGATTTCTTAATTGGAATGCTACCTTTATTCCATTTAACTCAAATATCTTCATCTGAGATGATAAATATGACTTAATACAATCGTTTCCTGTCACTTTGGTGAAATTATGATGGTGAGAGAAAACCATACCAAGATCTCGGTTTGGTAAACTCTCCATCCATGTGAAAAAGTGTCATACTGTATATCCTCAATTGACTTGGGAAATACCTGGTTTGGTCTTCCTTATCCCAAAAATCAAGAACATTCACTACCACTTTTAAGCGTACTAAAGATCATCGAGTACTTCAATACTATTATATGGTACATTCCATCGTATATAATATAAGAATTAGTAGATGGAGAAAATGATTATTCTACCAAGGAATAAATTAATAATGTAATTAATATTCATGAAATATCGCACTTGATAATAAAATCTGCTATATTAAATTGAAAAAAAAAAATTGAAGAAGAAATAAATTTAATTCAATTATGTCCAATAAATCAAAAATTACAAAATAGAAAACCAACCCATCCCAAATTACTCAAAATGTTTACCCCACCGTGGTAAAGGTATTCAAGATGAATGAAGAAGAAGAAGACAATAAAAATCTATAGAAAAGAAATAAATAAAAGGGATAAAGTTGAAATATTCTCCTCCATGGTGTCCTTGAACTAATGGGATGGATTTAGATTCTTTGAGAGGAATGATATCTCCTCCTTTTATATAAAGAATCTATCCCCCAAAATTTGACATGTTTTATCCCCCTTAAATGACCTATTAAAGCATTTCACCAGTCTAAAATGTTATTCATAATTATCTTGTTCATATCTTCTAAAAATATTATCATATTTGTCATATTATTTATATTCACCTCATTTTTTTCATATTCTTTAAATTCACCTCATTTTTCCGTAGAAAATCCACTTTTATATCCTCTTGAACTCCCTCCGATATGTGTTCAACAAGCTCAGTGAGCTATAAATGATTTTCATCAGGTGCGTCTTTTTTTCTACCTTAACCACCAAGAAAATAGATGTGTTGAATGAAGATGAAAATTCAAAATAATTATAAGTGATACTCAATTGAGTTTTCCAAAATTAGAAGATAATGATATCATGAAAATATAATCTCCCTAAGTTTGTTTTTCATCAATATCCTCTTTAGTGGGAAAAACCTCATAGAGTTTATTAGTACCTGATAATGGAAGGTAGTTAGTCTCCTCAATTTCTTGGATCATCTGAGAAAGATCGGGGAAGTCTATGGGAGATATTTTTGGACTTGGGAAACATCATAAATATCAATAATGTAATGGGAGAACTCAGTTTTCTTTCAGGTAATCGATTAAAAAATTTCTTCATAGATATCCACCCTTTGGCCATCTATGAATTCATTGAATTTTTGTTCTCCATTATTTGACTTCTTAAATAGCCTCACCTGTCTAATAAGATAGTAATCACCATTATCCATTGAAAAGGGTGAGTGAATAATTCGTTCATTCATCGACGAGTTGTTTTTGCATGAATTAAAGAAATAATCATTCCAAAACTATGTTAAAATATGTTATTTTAATTTTGAAAAAAGTAGAATATTTATTGTTTGGTTCCGGTAATGTCTCCCTGGAAATAGAACCATGATTGAATCACCCCAAACATAGGGTGTGGAAAATCAAAATTTTTTAATTCTTTTTGTGTTGTCTTTTGATTAACTATTGGATGTATCCGAATGAAAAGTTCACACAAAAAAATTTCTCAATTTTAAACTGTGTAATAATTGGGTGTGTATAGAATTAATAAATAATATAATGATTGAAAATAAAATTAAAAATCAAAAGAATGAAAAATATGATATAAAAATGGTGATTGGGTTAGGTTTAGTAACCCAATTGTAATTCAACCCTTTTTTATTTAATTCAATCCACTTTTTCTGAGTTAATTAAAGTGGGTTTCCACAATCATTTCATCTCACTTCCTTGGTGAAAATATGATGGTGAGAGAAAACGATAACAAGATCTCAGTATGCTCAACTATCCTTCCCTGTTAAAAAGTTTTTTATGTAATATCCTCTATTGACATGGGGAATACCTGACATGGTCTTGTTTATTCCAAACAGTCAAAAACATTCACTGCCCCATTTACATGTGCTGACGTTCATCGGGTTCTTCAACACTAATCCCTGGTATATTTCATCGTATATAAACCAAATATCAGTGGAGGGAAATGATGATAATTTTAAAAATGAGAAAATCAATAATAGAATTAAAATTCAAGAATGATCGTACATGATAATACAAAATACTATATGAAATTAAAAATATCTTCAAAGAAGAAAAAAAACCATTAAATTATTTTCATAAACTCAAGCATTACAAAATTGAAAACCAACTCTTCCTCGATCACTCAAATATTTTACCCAACTTTGGTATGGGTAATATAGATGAATGTTGATGAATAAGACATTAAAAAAATGGAAAATAATAGAAATAAATTATAGAAAGTCAAAAAGTTCTACTCCTTGGTGTCCTTGAAAGAATGGGATGGAATGAGATGCTTTGAGAGATAGGAAGTCCCCTACTTTTATATCCATAATCTATCCTTATAAAGTTATTGTGTTTTATACCCATTAAATGACCCTTTCAATAATTTCACCCTTCTTCAATGTTATTCATTATTATCATAGTTATCTCTCCTAAAATGGAAGCATATTTGGACATGTATTCCTAGGGTTATGCTCGTTTTACAATGAATATTTCTTTTTTCTAGTCAGATACTACAAATTAGAAACCTCTGAATTAGTATTCATTAAGGACCACTAAAAATATAATATCACACATCCTCTACTTCATGAAAGATGTTCCAAAACATCGTGTGCATCCACCCACTGAATTTCCCAGTAATTGAGCATACAATGAACATTTAATGGACCCCACACCAAAAAACAACGGATCTATAAACATTTTGTATGGTACATAATTTGAGCTTCTTTTTAGCATCTATATTGTCGATTCATCTTTTGATCAATAAAGATGAAATTAATCCCTAGATGTGTAGAATATATAAAAGGAATAATTTTTCTATTTTGATTCATGTATAAAATGGTATTTCCAAAATACCTAAATAAATTAAAACAGCTAAAAATCCCAAATAGGACATTTTTTTATTGACCTTCAAATATCAGCAATATCATGAAATGTGGAAATTTATCAATAATTAACACATTGGTGGGGAAAAAAAATTAATATTCAATTTAATTTTATTGAAAATATTCACTCAATAAACCAACAACAAATACCCTTAATGATTCCTTTCTATTATGTGTTATTGTTATTTCAGTTATAGTAACATAGTCGAAATTCAACATTCAGTGGTATCAATCAAATATATTGAAATATTTACCATAAATACATGGTCTATAGTAATGAATTTGAATTACCCATTAAATAAATATATAAATTCATTATTTTATTATTAGTACATTATTATATAATTTTTTATATATTTATTACAAGATTCATGGAATATATACACTGTTAATTATGTTATTACTATATTTTAAGATTTTAAATACCTTTATACTTATATTTTTAATTCTAGGATGTTGTGGTTAGGTGTAATTATATTTATAGTGTAAAATTTCTCTATATTAGTATCTTGAATCATGACCTCTTATTATCCCCATCAATCCCTTTGAACATGGGATGGACGTGAATCCATCAATAATTAATTCAATCTTCTTTCAAAGAATTAATTATATTGTACATATAAATTCATACTAATTTAATTTCACATGATTTACCAATAATCAAAATATATGAAATAGTTGTTTTAGTTGATTCATTCATATCCATTAGTTGTTTTGAAAGGAGTTACTATATTTTAAAATTTTAATTTATTAGTTAATTGATAATGATATTGATAAACAGACTTAATCATTGATTATAAAAGTCAGAGTTTCCATTTAGTTGATATTTTGATTAAAAATTCACACCATTGGAAGTTATGATAGTGGTGGAATGTTTCTTGCTAAATAATATATATTATATAAAATTTATTCATTAGCATAAATATATATTTATATATATATAATGGATTAGGGACTTAGATCATTGAGCCACTAAGACTCAATGTTTTTAAATTGAAACAACCAAAAACAATGTACAGTTAGTGTAGATTGTAATGTTTAAGAATAATGGTTTTGGATATTTTATTTGAAGATAGAAATTTTGATAAATAAATTAATCTTATATAACTTTTATAATAATAATTTTATTATGAAATTATTATAAAATAAATTTTAATAATTATGAAAATGTTGAAATTATAATGACATAAATATATTCTACAAATTGATATTATTTATGAAGAGAATTTTTAAAACGAAAAACATTTCTGGAAAAATAAAAAGCTCAATATTGAAATTTATACAGAATAGATTATATATATTAAATAGTATTCCTAAAAAAAATTTGAGCTTAAATGTTTTTTGATTTTTTTTATTATGTTTATGGAGATAGATTAGAAATTTTTTTGATGCCACATTTTATTAAAGATAGAATACCAAAAAGAATTTATGAATCACCTAGTATTTGATATATCATATTTATTATTTAATAAAAAATTAATGAAACAGATAATATGAGGATCTAATATGTGAGTAGAATGGTATTGATAGGAGATGTTTTTATTATTTCTAATTTACATCTATCTTTTTCTGACAACAACAATTGATACAAATCCTTAAAAATCCATTTCTATTATCTTCACAATGAGACATAAAATAAATGAATATTTATTAGAAAAAATGAAAAATATATATTTTTTATTGTCCTTGGATGGTTGGGAACAAGAGTGTTGTTGTAATGAAAATAGATTTATTGTGGAATGGTAATATAGCTTTGATTAATCCATCATCTCATTAAAAGGTTTAGATGAATCACATTAAAATAAAAATTCATTGTGCCTTGGGGAGAACAAGGGGGGAGACACATAGAATCACCATATTTAATAATTTGATTTTGGAAAAAATGTATGAATTTTTAATGGAATTTTATGTTGCTAAAAGATATATTTTTCTTTGTTCATCCTTTATAACATAATTAAACAATATAAAGTGATTTTTATGATTGATAATATGACATAAAAGAAATTATATTAATATTACATGATACCTTTGTAGATTTTATTAGATGGAAAATAATTATAATACTTCTTCTTGCGAGGTAGAACTATTCCTTTACTAACTTTGACAACTCATTCTGATGAAGTAGTCATTTGGTGAGAGATAAATTGGTTATTAATGGAAATGAAATCCAATATTTTCACATTAATATAGAATATCACTTGAAGATATTTTGGAGATTTTATTTTATAATTTTAACTTAAAATTTTATGATATAATCATTGAGGGAAATGAGATTCTAATGACGATGTTGGTTATTCTAGGAGGCAATTTTTTTTCATCAAATCCAAATGGAAATCATTAAATATAACATAATGAACAAAAAATTTATTTCAAAGGTACAAAATATTGTAGATATAAAATTTAAATAATTTCCATGTTAATATTAATTTTTATTATATATTTAATGTGGATATATATTATTGTAAAGTGAATGATGTTTTTTTCCTAATATATTCTAAATAATTAAGTTTATAATGTGAATAATTTAAATTTCTTGAACTATTATGTGGAATTTAATATCATCAAATAGTATAAATATAATTTATCAACATAAAATATAATTCTAATAAAGTAATGACTTATAATGACATCATCTTCATCAGTTGAAGTAATTTATTTCTGAATATCATGCTGTATATAAGACATAATAATTATTGATCAATTTGAAAATTATACTTAATAAACATGATATATCATATAAATTTAAATCAAGGTTTTAAACTAGAATAATCATATAAATTCAATTAATAATATCATTATATTTAATTATAAAAAAATTAAATTCCTTATGGAGTGGTATACTTGTATTGGTTTATTATTTGGAGATTTATTGAGAATTTTCTATACATCATGTTTCGTTTACTGTGATTAAATTTAATATTCACTATATATTATATGTATAATGTATCTTTGTTATTAATGAATTTTGATGTGGATGATGCATAAGTGATTTTACCCATACACTCACCCATTAGTCGTGAATGGAATTTGATGATTATATATAAATGTCTATATATTCATTTATACAGATATATAGTGTTGAATACAAATGATAATACATAGAAGGATTTAATTCAAATCTTACTAAATTTCTTGGGTTTAATGTAGATGATGATTCACCATGTGTTTAGACACTCTCTCCCACATAACTATAGGATTATGGGAGATGATGATACACTCAATAAATAAAATTTTATCATCTATATCTCTTGAATCAATAAATATTGTACTTTCATGAGTATCTTTATCAGTAGATAACTGTACATCCTTAGTGATTCATTTTATATGGATATTATGATGGGATATAAAATGTTGTGTTATTGTATTTTGATATGTTATGCCTGTTATAAAACTAGTATCCACATGATGGACGACTGATTTATACTATCTTTTGGGTGAGAAAACCATTGATTCAATATATGTTTAAAACATTAGGACCATAACATGTATCTGAGTTCATGGATCATATAGTGGTATTGGAATATGGATATATCATCTTGGTATCCTCATATAAGATATAGTCTATAGTGATACCTTTACTATGATATTTACAAAAAATATATATTAATATTTATATATTCATATACATAAATACCTCATTTTCATGTATCAAAAATTGTTCTCAACTATGGTCTACGTGATATGAAATGAATTGCGGATGACATATATATCAATGATATCATGATGAGATAGTTGGTTTGAGAAATTTAAATATTTTTTCTTTACATTAAAATGAGATATATGGTGCTTTCCCACATCATGGGTTGACTATTTTCAATACTGTTACTCACCACATCACAATAACTAATGTATTTTCAACTATTATAATAATGTAGATTAGTATTCATAGTTTATGGATTTTCATGGTAGGTAGATATTGATAGGAGATATTATAGTTGGGGAAATATAGTCATTTTTAGGATGAAAACAATAGTTTTATCAATATACAATCTTATATTTCATTATATTTGTTATTTATGGGTTTTATAGATGTAGATATCAATTTGATTTCATTACATAATTTTTCAAAGATGATGGTTATATTTTAATGTATTTAATTTCCTTATTTTAAATTTATTTATTTATTAGTTGGTGATATTACATTTTAAATGTGATGATTATGTCAATAAATAATTTCTTCTATCATTTGGTGTAAATAAGGCAACACTAGAGACATGACCAATACATTTAGAAGGGAGGAATGTGGATTCCACTTACCTATATATAAGGACATGGAATTGTTTTCCTCAACACATATGTAAGGACCCGGAAATCCTATGGAAATTTTTTTTCTTAAATACATGGGAACTTTACGAGTCCGTAGTTTCTAATGGCGCTTGATTCCGAGGTCTGGTGTGCCCGAAATCAATTTCTGAAGTTTTGTTCAGGTATGTTCAGTAAATATACGTGCATTTTTTTCTATCATATTAACTGGTGCTCAGAATTAAAATCTGAGGACACCGATGAACTCGCAGTGCTGGTATTCCCCTAAGGAGACATTTACCGTAGTTTCATTTTATCAGTAGAGGTAGTTATTTTTTTTGGGTTTCTAGTTAAAATTTAAATAAAATTATGTGTTAAATAATTTTATTTGGATGGTAGTAAAATTCTACAAAGGGAGGTTTGTGGTGGGGCCCACCCCCGCATAACCTCCAATGGGAGGATATCATGTGGTGGGGCCCACACGAATTCATACTCTTCATCTTCCCTTTAACATCTTGAACCCCCTATTAAAGTGGATGAAACTCTCTTTAATTAATTTGGAACCTCTTAATCTATTCCCACCCATTTAATGAGCCAACCCACTTTTTTTAATTAGGGTGAACTCTCAACCTCTCACCCCCTTAATTGTGCCAACTCAATTAAATAATGTCTTCATTAATTAATTTGAGTTTTTGAATTCTTTTGAAAGCCATGGAAACATTAAAATATTAGAGAGGATAATATTTTATTTTTCTTGGCAATTATTCGGTTGGGAGGATTTGGGAAATTTGGAAACAACGTATTCTTCCCATGAAGAACATCTCCAACAAAGAACAAAGAACATCTCCAATGATGAACGACATCCTCTCCGACGAAGAACAAGGAAGACGCTCGAGCCCGGAAGCAGCGGCATGTGTCTGGCGCAACGTACGATGACATCTTCGATTTCTCATCTCGCGGAACCGTCAAGCGAACATTGAAATCGAGGTAGGGGGTTTTTATTACTATAAATTATTTCCATGCTCTTCGATGCTTTCTTTGTTCGACAGTGGCCACTTGTTATCATATAACGCGGAGGGCGCGGGCCGAACAAACATGGCCAGCAGTCCCTCCGTTTGTTTATATTTTTTGACGTTAGAGGCAAAGGTTCCATGGTGCCATCACGTCACATAGAGGGTAGCGGATCTCTAGCATCGGCGCGCCGTAATGGAGGTGCGGAGGCGCCCGACCGAGCTGGCCGCTATGGAGCAAGGCAGCGGGACGACCGGCTGGCCGACCGGCCGGCCCACTGGAAGACTGAAACACACGAAGGCGCCGCGTAGAGGAGGACTGTGGCCCCCAATAGTGGGCTGCTCAGCCGGAGAAGAACTGGCTGACCACATTCCATCCATGCTAGAAGAACCGGCTGGTTATGGCCAGCCGGGCTGGAGGATAGTGGTGCCCACAGGCGTCGCGCAATGGAGGAACCGTAGCCTGCTTCTACGGGACGCCCGGCTCGGCGATCCGACCGGCTGCCTGTCGGCCTAGCTGTTAGACCGCACCGCCTGCAGGCACTGCGCAGTGGAGAACGGGGGCCCTCTGTGTGGTCCATGTGTTCCGGGCAGAACCGGCCGACTACGACTGGCCAGGCAGGGAGAGGCGACGTCGCTTGGCGCCGCCAGGCTAACCGAACCGGCCCGCAGCGCGGGCCAGGCCCGCAGTTGGGCCATGACCCACCTGGCCGGGATGACCCCCCATACAGTTCAGACCAACCATGTCAGGCGAGGCAGACCCCCCCGCCTGGTCGGACCCACCGAGATGGGTCAGCCCGACCCGCCAGCCCACTAGGCTTGACGGGCCAGGCCCGACTCTGCTTAAATTCGAATATCTTCTAGACCGTGCATCTGATCGACACGCCGTCTACGGCACTGGGACCCTAGTTATGAGGCAGTACTTTTGCGATACTCTATGTGAGTTTTATAAAACATTGGAAAATGGCAGAGTTTTGAATGAGCGTATATCCAACCGGGCCCTTGAATCGGAAAAACCAATAACTCTCAGACCGGGCGTCTGATTGACACATTGTATGCCGCATTGGGTCCCTTATGATATGAAAAAACTATGGGTTATATCAAATCAGGACTTCATGATAGTTGATGTATCGACACTTGGAACGAGGAGTGGACCCTCCCGGAATCGAGCATGATGTGTGCGGGAACCCTAGAGTTGGCTGCGATGACTACTGTACTAGAATTCTACGTGGGTTCGACAGAAATGACTACTATACCGGAATCATACGTGGGTTCGACAGAGATCACTACTGAACCAGAATCTACCATGTGTTTGACTGCGAAGACTACTGTACCGTAATCCAAAGTGGGTTCAACAGTTCTTACTTCTGTTTCTATATTCTGTGCGGGTCCGACAAAGTAGCTAGTTTTGTATCATGTGTGGGTCTGACAGCTTAGATGGTCCTCTATCCTATGTGTGTCTAATAACATAGATGAATCTGTGACTACATCAGATCTTCTCTATCGCTCTATGAAATATTTATACCTATGTAAGCGGAGTCTTGTCTTTCGATCATTATCATCGATGTGATTGAATTTACTTTCTTGGACTGGGTTGTGTTTGGGCTGGAGAGTTGGAGCCAAGATGTGACTAGTAACATAGATATATGTATGGGAATATAACTATGTAGGGTTGGTTGATACATCATGATTTTATCTTTCTACTGTGGTTTATCCTTTGTGGATTCTGGGAGAACATTGGGGGTCTCAGCGTCCCCTACTGAGTATTGTTATACTCACCCCTGCACGGGCTTCTCTCGTACCATGTTGTATTTTGTGCAGACGACAAACAATAGTGACCGAGGCAGAGGGTTTTGGACGTAGGATGCTCAGATCTAGACTAGATGGGATGTACCGCAGAGATGAGTTGTTCGAGTTATGTACCAACCCTTCAGGTAGGATTCCTCGGTGAATGATCCATTAGCTGTTTTCCCTTTTTTCTTGTACTTGTACTTGTTATTCAGCTGGGTTTGTATACTGGCCCACTTACTTACAACAAACCTTAATTTTCAATTTTTAGTACTTTTTTCCTCCACTAATTGTGTTCAGAATTTGTGAGTTATAGGTTAAAAGGGAATGCCTTCCCTTTTATCTAGGATTCGCCTTTGGTTCTAGTTGCCATCCCTTTTAATATGGAAGGAGGGATTGGGGTAGTCACGGCATGGGCCTGAGGACAGGTCATGAAAAACTGGTATAAGAGGACTTAGTTTTAACACAGAACTTGGACTCTAATTATTTTAATGATAATAGTGTTAAGTGTATTGGGTGTGGTTATCAGTTTATGGAAACTGGTGGTGGTTCGGTGGCCGACGAATCCATACACTAGGACTCTGACTTCTGATTTTCGACTCGGTGCACGAATACATTGATTGAGAGTGTGATTCTTTTAAATGTTTTCATCGTGAATACTTTGTGCCAACTCACAGAGTATATTTTTTAACAGTGGCATACCTGTTTCTATTTAGGATGGCCCTATGAAGGCATCCAGTCTAGGGTTTCGAGTTTTGTACGAGATGGTAGCCCACCGAGCGATGATGCCTCGGTGCAGGGCTCTATCACAGTAGAGATACTAGTGGTACCACTACCTGCTGGGCCACTGATCCCACCAGCTCCTACAAAAAAGAGTGCACACTGCCTGAGTGCGTTGCATGAGTTCAGCACCAGAGGCTGCCCAAGTTCCATGGAGAGACGGACCCACAGGCAGCTGAGGATTGGCTGGAGGCTGTCGTGAGAGTATTCAGATTGGTCGGGACCGTAGCCGAACTCATGGTGATCCTTTCAATGAGTCTCCTGCATGCAGATATATGAAGATGGTGGAGCCTGATGATCCAGGTGCATGATGGGTCATCATTACTCTGGACTGACGTCGAGAGTCTCTTCCACACTGAGTATGTTCCAGTCAACCTTCATGGGGTGCAGATTCATGAGTTACTTCATCTACACCAGGGCAGCATGACAGTAGCTCACTACTCAGCGAGGTTCACTAACCTCTCACGCTACTCCATGGATATGGTATGTGACCCACTCTTCAGGGCCCAGACCTTCGAGTAGGGACTCAGGCATGAGATCAGGTCTTCGATGATTCCACTCAGCATTCCGATGCAGGCGGGGGTGCTGGAGCGAGCCCTTTTAGTGGAAATTTTTCTCGCTGATCAGTCACCAGTGGTAAGTCCCACCACAGGGCGACACATCGCAGATTCATCTACAGACGGAAGGATACAGATGACATAAAGGTATAAGCGGACAAGGCCATCAGGTGGGAAACCCTAGGATATAGGTTTGGTTGTGTGGGGAACACGAGACAAAGCTATCTATAAGAGGAGCAGGCAGTGCGATGCATGCGGCGGGCAGGGCCACATGGCTCATGACTGCCCGACCCACCGCAAAGATGAGAAACAGACAGTATAGGGACCTCCTAGGCAGAGGCAGAGGTCCAATCGGTGTGGTCTTTTGGGATCAGGCGAACATGGCAGAAGAGCTGGCCGAGCAGCGGGTGGTGGACAACATTTTGAGGCTCTACCACCACCACCACCAGGAGGTCCTCCCTGACCACAGGGAGCTGGCAGACTGAGGCGGTCTCAGCTCCAAGCAGTCGAGGTCTACAACCACGGCACACCTGAGATGATTCGAGGTACTATCTGTGTCTAATCCAACCTTGCTACAGTACTTATAGACACAGTTGCAAGTCATTGTTTTATTGTCACTGCCCTCTTTCGGAGCTCAGAGATTCCAACAGTGTAGTTGGCTCGATCCTTATGGCTAGAGACTCTTATGGTAGAATACTTGATGATTACGAACTGGTGCCGATAGTGTGAACGTACTTTAGGAGGACAGATCTTTGGCTGAGATCATCTTGTAGCGGTGTCAAGGCCTTACGACGTCATCTTGGGTATGGACTGGTTATCCACAGTTCATGCTCAGATTGACTGTATTAGGCACAATGTGCAGTGTATCCGTATGGATGGGGCCAGGTTCACCTTTACAGGTGAGAAAGAAGCCTTTTCAGTGTAGGATGAAATTACACAGAGGAGGGGGAAGCCGATCACACATCAGTTGGCTAGTCTCATACTCGGAGCGGTTGATGTGCGGAGTCCATGTTCTCCTATTGCGGTGGATCAGTATGCGGATGTTTTTCCTGACAACATTCCAGGACTACCTCCTCGTAGAGAATTATACTTCTATATTGACCTGTATCCTAGGAAAACACGGATATATACTCCATAATATAGGATTGCTCCCACCATGCTTTGTGAGCTTCGGGTACAACTGCAGGACTTGCAGGGGAAGGGATTTATCTATTGTGTATATGTTTATGATGTAGTAACATGATCATCATTAATATAGAGCAATAGAATTGTTGATTTGTTTTCTTATAAGTCCATTCCAAACGCCTTAACATAATAAATAATGGCCTAATAAAGGTATAAATTTTATCATCAATATTTAAAACACAATCAATATTTCTTAATTCTTATAAGTCCCTCCCACCCTCCATATACGAAATACATAATTAATTAAATATATTGATAATTATATTTTATTTCTCACAGATTTTAGAAAATTTTATTAATTTTGATTCAATTAATACCTTGAATAAATAATAATACTAAAAACAATGTATTCCATTTATGATGTGAAATAATATATAGTAAAAATAGTATTCTGAATGTGTTCCCACTAACATCCTCAAAATTATCATATAATATAAATTTTGTTTCCAATTGAATTTTTTTAGGATAACTAGACAAATATTTTTTACCAAACATCATCATTCAAATATTTTAATATATTTCATAAAAAACTAAAATATGATTATTTATCTTGGATAGTTTTAAAAAAAATTATTATATCACAGAATGCACGGATATGTCAAATTAATTCTTAATTATGTTAAAAAAGTTACACATTATTTATAATCACTATAATAAATGATAATTTCATCAATGTACATAATCACATGTAATTATGGGTTTCTGGTATTCCACACTAATATTTATTTATTCACTATTAATTTCCAAAATTACATGCCCCTCATATACTAATCATGTATGAAATACAATGATCTAGGTTTTTTTACCATTTATAATGAACATTCATCATATTATACACATTGTCTCAAAATTTATAATGCATAAATACATCATGTAACTCTTCACAATCTTCTACATTAATATATCTATTCAAAAAAATACTAATTATATGCATTTGAAATAATTTTGAATTTAGATGTGCTATAATAGAAGGATTTTTTAGATGATTTCATATATATATAATGCTAATAATGTTTCCTAAATAATTAATCTCTAATTTGTTTTAGAATCATATGAATATATATATATATATATATTCTTAAAAACATTACTTTTACCATTTATCATGATTCAAAATACACATTTTGATAAAATTATGTTCTTTACATTGTGCTAGAGTACAAGATCCCATGTCTCATTCATTAATATAAAATTTGAATATTCATTGGTCAAATTAATCCATTACCTGTAATCAAAGGGTTTATCAATATATAAGTGATTTTTAATAATGTTACTAAGACTGTATATTATGATTTATCTACTTGTTCATATTAATATATATATATATATATCATTAACTTTAATTGATATCTTAAGCAAGGCCAACGTTTCTATGGCCTTGTTCAGTAGCTATGAACATGATCTCTTGATTAGAGCATCTTCCCCCATGTTCCCCTTCATAAGAGTATAGAATATCCCCAAATCATAGTCATATAGGAACTCTAGCCAACATAGTTGTATCATATTCATAACCTTTGGAGAAAAGATACAATTGAGACTCTTGTTTTCAATATAGACGATGAATCATGCTCTCATAATGTAATTTCACCACATATTTAGTGTGAAGAATACTACTGCCACCTCATGATCTTGAGTCACATAGTTCTACTCATGTGGTCTCTACTTTCTTGAGCCATAAGAAATCACTACATTCCCATCCATCAGGTCTCAACCAAGCCTGGTTCTTAATACGTCAGAGCACCCCACATTTTCGAAATCCTCTTTTGGAAACCTCCATATTAGAGAACTCATCAAGCTCCTCCTCCTCTATTGAAAACTATATTCGAATCCTTATATCCAAATGAATTGTTTTACCTTCTTCATCAATACTGTCCTAGGTGATACCACATTGGAGAAGACATGTTCAAACTTCCTATAGTACCACGACAACCCATGTAAACTCTACACCTTAGAAACACTCTTGGTGGCTCCAAAGAAATCAACACCTTGATTATTCCTGGATTCATCGAAACACTATCCTCTGAGATGAGAAGTCCCTAGAAGTGTACATTTCATATCCATAACAGACACTTTAAATTATTTCTGTAATGAAATTTCTCTCAATGTGTGTCACGAACCATCATCAGTTGTATCGGATGCTCCACCTCAGACACTGAATAGACAATAATTTCATCAATGAAGACCTCCCCAAACTAGACTTCGTATGGGTATAAGATCATGTTCATGATTCCTGTGATCACTAATGTGGAATTCGTCATGCCAAACGACATTAGTAAGTACTAATAATGGACTTAGTGACATCTAAATGTCGTCTATGAGATGTTCTAATCTTGTATTTGAAACTTGTGATAGCCTTATCTGAGGTATATCTTTGAGAACCATATAAATCCCTTCAGCTGATCGAAGAAGTCATAAATCCTAGGTAGAGGATACTTATTCATCATGGTCACCTAAATATAGCATTGAATGTCTATACATAACCTCATGCTTCCATCTGCCTTCTTGTAACACAACACTGAGGTTGCCCATGGAAAAAATATATGCCTTACTATCCCCTTTCAATTCATTTGTTCCAATAATACCCTATACTCTCAAAGCTCCATAGAATCAATCTGATATGCAATTGTAGATATTAGTGTCATCTTAGGCTACAGATCAATGTATTATTCTACCTCTCTTTGAGGTGGTATTCCTAGAATATCCTCTAGAAAGACGTCCTCATACTCATCCACTATTGTAGGAAACTGTGGGATCGTCTCATCCACTACACTATGGGTCATGCTAGCTGACTAATGAATGATCAGATACACCCTCAAATGTGCAAGTCCAACTTGTGTTGCTCCAGTTTCCTATTTTCTATCAATGGAAAACCTGGTATCAGCTTCACTTCCAAACTACACTATGTTTCTAAAAGAGTTGATCTGGTCATGAACTGCTGAAATACATTCCATACCCAAAATGAAATTGTATAGCCTCAACCATACTACTAGGAGATCCCAGCTGAAGATCTCGCCGCCAATAGTATGTTCATATAATCAGCCATAATTTTTGATTGCTAAATCCTTACCCACAAGATTCCATAATCATACTGATCTAGCCAATAGATCGATCGTAATATCGGAGATCTGAACAAGGTCTTTGGAAAGGAAATAATCACTGAAACCTGTGTCTATAAGAACTATAGCTATAGTCGAGAAGACATAGATTGTAATCCATATGATATCTTAGAGGTCCGGAATGTGGGCCTCGAATAATTGAAGATTTGATTTCCCCTATCTACCTGCTTCCTAGAGCCTGTGGAGGACCACCTAGGGGTTGTGGTGGTAGTACCCCATATCTAATCCCACATCATGCCAGTCTTCCCTCTCCCTTATCACATCGACCGCCCGAAATACCACTATATTCCTCTCTTTTCTGCTTCCTCAGCAGTCTCTCAGCCATCTTTCGGTCCTCTGCATAGTGAGTCGAGCAATACTGATCCATGTTCCCCTGCCTACCACATGCATAAAATACTCTGCTCCCCTGATAACTCCCTCTGCCCAGAGGGCCTCATACGGGAGACCCTGAGTCATGGGGTCATCATTCGAAAGGCCTAACCTATTTTGGGCCTCTATATAATCTGTCGGCTACCCACAACAGATGACTTGACCAACCGTCACCCAGTGGAAGGTCCAACTATCAGTTCTTCCTCAGCGTGAAATCTCCCAACCAAAAGAGATCACCCCAACACCGCATCCTACATATGGATGCTGAGAGAAATCATTAATGCCCTAATCACCTGTCGAATTCCCTACTCAATAGTTTGTGTCCTGATGAAAGGTTCCCACACCATATATGTTGAGTAATGGGACAATACTGTGAACCTTGTAGAGTACTCAACCACTGTCAGGTTTCTCTGCTATAAGTGAAGCATCCCCTGAATGTGTATAGAGATCAATGTTGTGGGGAATAACTCCTCCCTAAAAGTCCCTCACAGTCATACAATGTGAGGGTCACCACCTTGTGAGTCGGTATGGTCACGCTTCATCATCTCCCTACAGAGGCCAACAGAAGGCTCGTTGTAAGAACCTCCATCTGGTCAATTAGCGTCCTCACAATGTGGAAGACTCACATAACCACCTCTAGCCAATACAAAACAACATAAGGGTCTATAATTCCCATGAACCTGGGAGGTCTCTATCACTAGAACATTTACAAGGAACATAGACTACATGCATCATCTATTGGTAGCACCAGTTGTAACTTATTACAAATTGGTTGTGGTATTACTAAGACCCCACTGGAAGGTTCCATCTCGGGCAACCGTCCTTATACCGGATCCTCATCACTCTGTGGATCATACATGTGGTCATGAACTACAATCCAGATTTTCTATTTGTATGGAGGAATACTGAAAGAGATCAAGATGGACCACAGTAAATTTATCACACCTAGTGAGATGACTCTGTTTCATGAAGTTCATTGGAAAAAATACCAAAAGATGATTTAAAAAAGTGCTTTCATATATCAGGTCAAGAAATAGAACGCAAGGTCCTTGTGTGTGTATATGTCGGCTGATTCACCAACACTAGACTCACTGGCCTGATATAAGAAATCAAAACACATAACACTGTTTCCCCATCAAAATTTACAGACACGTAGTTATTCTGGAAGAACCGACCTCCTTTTATACAACATTTTCATGACCCATCCACTAGGTATCATGTCGTGTCTACCCCATTCCAACCTTCCATAGGCTAGGGGCTCGATACTGACACACAATAAGAATATCCAATAAGGGATAGAATTTTCTATTAAACCTGTACACACGCAGAAATCCCAAACTACGGAATTTGAAAACATTGTAAACCAAAATTGTCCCTAAGACCACTACAGATAGTACTGTAAAAACTAAAAGTGAAAAGAGGCCAGAATACAAGACCAAAGTAACAAAGGAATGTTCAACAACCATATTCCATCCACTCAAGACCCTACAAATAGGGTAAGTGAATGTACCTACCTATAGCCTTAGAAGTATGCCCATATGTCTTATATCACTGACCACCACCTCGTCATGGACCTCCATGTAATCCTTTGAATTTTTGATCACATACATGAGACATGAAATGTGAGGGAAAAAATCGTGTATGGGTGAGTTTCACAATAAACAATAGGTACCCCAATACACAAAGGAAAGACCACAAAGCATGATCACATAACATGATCACACCACAAGACTAAAAGAAATGATACATCACATAAGATATAACTCAGAGTATATAAAGTAATATTTATCGGTAGTAAAGCTAAAACATATTTTAAATATGAGGAAATCATCCTTGATGATAAACTGAGGTCTACTCAGAAATTGGACCTTCGAGGTCTGCTCATATACAGAACTATTGAGGTATGTTTTTATTTTCAGAACCACTGAGGTATGCTCGTCTACTGAACCACTCACGTTGCCTCGTCTTCTAAACCACTATGATATGCTCCTCTACTAGATCACTATGATCCGCTCATCTACTGAACCACTAATGTAAGGTCTTCTATTGAAACATTAAGGTAAGATCATCTACTGAATCACTGAGCCACACTCATCAGCTTCACCACTTAGGTACACTCTTCTTCTAAATCATAGAGTTATGCTCATATGATGGAACACTGAGGCCCACTCACCATATCCTTCATGTCATTTATAGCCATAAGATATCCAATATCCAGTTCACTTTATTTTAGGAGAATCTAGTCCTCCAGCCATAGGTCCTATCTTGAATGTCACAGAATCTCACTTAATGCATTTGAAAAGGACAGTCTTATCGCATGGGTCCCAACCCCAGGGATAGTTCTTAAATTAGAATATAGTTATCAATGATATTGGCATTTTATCAAATAGTGTTCGGTTTCGTCTCGACCCAGTCTGACATGGTCAAACCAACCCAACCAACCCGATGTAGGGGGTTCCACAATGCCCAATCCATTTCGGCTTAACATACCTAACACGGTTGGGTCTGGGACAACCCAGTATGTCCTGACCGATTTGGATTTTCATGGCATAGCCTGGGTTAGACGCGGGTCCAGCCTGTCGAGTCCCCAAGTGACCTGGCTGAAATTATTGGCCCAGTCTGATTCAGGGTCCCACATACCGCTCTAGCCCTTCTCACTGGGAGGGCCTATCCAATTACTCATGTTTGCCACTTCATGTGTCTGTCTCTTCACCAACCAAGTGGGTTAAGTCGATGACTGCATTACTCCTTCTAGGTCAGCTAGATTTATAGTCGTATTGACCACTCCATGCGGCTGGATATCAAAGGGGTTCCGCCACCTGACGAATGCGGCCGGCCCACATTCCACACGGCTAATCCACATTCCCATCACTGAACAATCGAGCTATTATGGGTCGCCCATCCGATGCCACGATGCACTACCTGTGCACCGCCTCTAGCCAGCCAAAGGCATTGGTGCTAGTGGCTCTTACTGTCATCACGACCTGGGTGCTATGAACCGATGCTGCCATCGCCCAACGACGACATTTCATGCCCTGTTCCACCATCGTCATCTCATGCAGCTGCCACAGCCCTATGTCATGACATCATTCTAATTCCACGATCCGTCTAGAGGTGTACCATACCACATGATGCCGCTTTATCCCACAGCCTCTTGCTGCGGAATGATGCACCGCTACGGTCCTGACTGGACTGTGGAAACCTTCTCCACCAAATTCATTTCCCCATGAAGAACGAGAAGCATGCTATAGGATAAGAGGGGAAGGATTAACACAAAATAACACAAAAATATTGATCTAATCTTTTTTTCATGTTGACCCTTAATATTTCATATTATAAGTATCACAATGAACAAATATAAGGCTGCATAATCACTTTGATATATATACCCTTTATACTGCATCATTAATCATCTAGTATGAATCATCAATCCATGGGTTCACATGTTCATGAGTTAACATGTGTTGTTATATTAAAATAATGAATGTGGAAACAAAGTCACATAAAAAAATAAAACCCCTACCTGAAGGGTTGTGGGTCGATGAAGAATGGGATCACACACCTTTGTTCTTCATTCTTGATCTGCATCCCACTATTTCTTGTGATTCCTTAGTGGGTGGAAGAAAGTGTGTTCATTTTCTATAGCCACCAATGCCTCAGATAAATCCCAAGATTGATCTAACTATCCTACATTGCTTGTTAGGATATTAATTGATGAAACGTGAATCAACATTTTTATTACACAACATTTCAACATCATTACACTGACTCACTAATGAGTTTCATTAATGATATTCATCATTGCCTCGTCAATTCACCACAGCACTGACGTTACACTACTCAACGATGAAGAAAAAAATGACACACCTTTTTCAGATATTTTATCTTTCATCTGAAATGTATGAAAAATATCATTCACCCTTGATGTATGTCGGTTAGGGATAGGGTTCGACTAAGGGAAGCATTCCCTCACAAGCTAAGCGGTACTCTTGTATATCTAATATGAGATACCATTTAGTAGTATAACGATATGAAAATTAATAAATCCTTACTAAATTAAATAATTTAAGGGAAAAACTACATTCCCCAATTGGCCTACATCAGCCAATGTTAGGACCTTTTTATGATAATCATGGTGCTCTCAGTTAAAGAGTGACCTAAAATTTTTGATAGGTGTACCAGTTTAAATGTTTAAAAAACCTACTTTCATGTTTTTTTAATGAACCTTAAAATCAGTTCAAAAATATGTTCCCACCACTCCGAGCCTCGGTATTATGTTCCGTATTAAAGCCTAGTCTCAAAATAATTCCATTAAATTTGAAACAAAATCATGGAATTTTGTGGTTTTACAGGGTTAATTAATAGTTTTCCTTACTATAGTAATTTTTATGAATGAATTAAGTAAATAATGTACATGTGATGAATCATGGTCCATCATTAATTCCTTTAATAAAAAATCATTTCCTATTTAATGATATAACCCTTTTTTTATTTAATGGGTTACATTTCTCAACATAAATTTCTATAGACATGTCGATATTAAACCAATTATCCAACAGAAATTTTTATGTTTATATTTCAATGTGATAAATACTTAGAGTTGTGTAATTCATGTGGATAATTTTTCTTCCAAAAAATTTTCTTTTTTCTTATTAATCATCGATCTCCATATTACACATTGGTGTAAAAATAATGTTGAAATGCATCTGATATTTAAATGAGTTTAACCTATATCAAACAAAACTATTTCCAAAGAGGTTGGAGTACATTGTTATATAAAAAACATAACATCTATATTATTTACATGATAATGATTTATTAAAGGTTTTATCATTGACTGTACATAAATTTCTTCCACCGACCAGTATATTCATGCACTTACAAGTATACATAGATTATAAATGTGTCCTTTTATAATATTATTAGAAGATAAAAGTCCAATACATTATAGGGATTAATTATGTTGAACCTTATTTGTCCCCACCTATACAGAAATACATGTGGACTAATCTCTAATAATGTTTCTCTTATATATAATATCAATATTTCTTTTAACTATTCTTCCAAGACAATGTGATTTTTTATATTACATATTTCTTCAATAACATTTTTTATTTTAAATAATTATTGTTATATGGAATGTATTTTTTAGCATTAAATAAACACAAAACCATGATAAACATTTACTATATGAAACACATGGATATCTTGTATTAATTAAAGCTTTGAATTTAATCCAAACTATGATATGTTATCAATATAGTTGTTTAGACGTGACCTTTAGAACATAGTATATTTAACATAGTGATATTAATAGTGATAAATTATTTGAAAATATTTGTTATAATGGTTTTATATAATGAATATATATTTATATTAAAATAATTATTTTATTACTAATTTTATTTACCTTCTTAAAAAACTATTTTCTAAAAAATTATGCTTTTTATTTCCTTTATAATAATTATTTAAAATAATTATTTTCACATTGAAAATCAATTTAAAAAATAAAACTCATTTTTGAATAAATATTCTTACAATTAAATTACGGTGATTTATTATGATTTTTATGAAAAGTTTTTTTTATGAATTTGATGAAATACTTAATTTTGACTGAAAACAACTTTTTTAATTAATATATTTAAAAGTTAAATAATAAATTAAATATTTTATAATGTAATTTTTTCCAATTATCCATCCATTAACAAAAATTAGTTCATTTAAAACTATTTCATAATTAATCTATTTATAAAAAAATTTAAAAATTTTAAACATTTTCCAATTAAAATAAACTATCTCATCACTTATATTGGATAAATTTTAAATAAAAAATTTCTACTTATGTTAACGAAATTTTGAAAAATGGGTTTAATTTTTGGAATCATAATAATTTATGTTATATAATACGTTCAACTAATTTTTTTACAAAAATTAATTGAAAAAACAATAAAATTTATTTACTACAATTAAAGTGAAAATAATTTTACCAGTTGTCAAACTAAATATATAAGGGTTAAAAATAACAAAAAAACATGTCCAAAAAAAATATTATAATATTTATACCTTCTATATTCATTTATAAATAATGGTCTATTATTTTATCTTTTTCACATTATGCAAACTTGAGTGGAATTCGTTCATTTAAAAAACTAAAAATGTGCCACTCACCTCACTAATAAAAGACAACTCCTTTTCATCTGTTATTCACAACATCAAAACTTTTTTTAAAAAAATTCCATACCAAATAGAATACCAAATTCACACTTATAATACTTTAATCCTTATTTTTTATATAAATCAATCCGATAAATTCTTTTTTTGCTAACCCAATGAGGATACTTGAATATTAGGTCACGGTCTTCAATGCGCATTTATGTTTTATTTAATTCTCCACCTATTTAAAAAATATATATAAATTGATAACATAATAAACAATGTATGTTATATATAATTATTTGTCTTCTATAATTTAATGACCTACAAACATTTCCTCTTCCATAAAATGTGTTGTGAATTAATCATTTGTCTATAATGTGTGCTAGTGCATCGCATATTGATGTCATTATTTTTTCCATTACCACCTCTATTAGATAGAAATAATGATGGATTTATTATTTTTACTTGATATGTATGATATTATTATACATTCTAATTATTAAATCAATCTTAAATTTTTTCTATACATTTTTTGGGAATATGATAATATCTCTCATGTGTGTGTTGGTCTCCCTTCTCGTGAAGTGATGTGATTCCTTCAATCTTTTCAAGGATGGTTATAATGAGGTGTTTAGTGACAATATTTTATATATATGAAAAATAAATTATAATTTAATGATAATATATCATTTTATATCCTTTCTTTCAATACCCAAATAAAATGGAAACAACGTTCATGTGTGTAAAAACCCTACCATCTCCATGAATGATGTATTTCATTTTCTATCACAAAATTTTATTTATTAATCTAATTTCATATATACTGAATATATATTTTATTTTTATAAAGGATAAAAATTTTTATATTATGAAATCATGAACAATGTAATATGACCATGAATTAAAATTCAAAATTTCTATGAAAAACAATGTAGTCATTGCCTGAAACATGTCACTAAAATGAAACTGTTAATAAACCAGTAATAAAATGTCATGTAAAAATTTAATAAGTTATTATTTATTACATTATTATTCATATGTAGAATTATAATAAACATATATTTAGTATATTTCATTTTGTATTTATTATAATGTAATTCAACACTTAAGGTAAGATAAAGTTTTCTCAATTTTCCTTCTTTAAGACATATGTTATGTTATGCACCTATATTCTTTCACATAGTGTACAGAAAAACCATTCCTCTGGTAATATCATGAAATATATATTCTCATGATTATATAATTTCCAATTAGTATTATTCCTTCAAGGGTTATAAGAATCAAAATTAACATAGTGTTGATGATTTTATGTTACAAAATCATGGCATATCAGGATTGTCTAAGTATATTTAAATGATGATAAAATATTTTATTAATCACTCAAAAAACCCTTTATTTTTATTCTCACATTTTTATTTTTGATTTTATAGTACTATTGTTCTTATTACCTATACATAAAATAAATGTGGTTTTGTTTTTAGTAAAATTTAAATTTATCTATCTATTTTATGACAAATTGATTTTCTTCCATAACCATGTTTTCAAAAAATAGTGTCCATGTAACACCCCGAGATTTTATGAAAAATATTCTTTTAATTTCATTAATTCTTGTGTTGTATTGTACACCAAGATTACCTTGCTCTATATGCAACACCGTATTAGCTTGCAGTATACGCAACACTATTCTTGGATCGTGTTACACACAATTTTCATAATAGTTATTCTACGCAACATTGAGTATATATATATATATATATATTCAATGTATAAATGAAATATGGTTGGATTATATTATATGAAAAAATGAAGGATTCTTTCACAACACGCAACCCTGACTTGGCTTGCATTACACGCAATCGTGACCTTCCTCGATAGCGTGTGTTGTACGCAATATCGGGTTTTAGTAAAAAAATGATATATTATTATAATATTGTTATGAACTAGCCTTTATGAATAGTGTTAACTAAATTTTGAATGTTATAACATTATTATTCATCTTACACATTTCTAGAACATGGTATAAGAACAAAATAAATTTTTCGGGTAAAATAAGTATTTTTCAAAATATGCAGTTTTGCCGCCTTTTGATGGCGCACCCACTTTATATATATTTTTTGACATGTTTATAAGTTCAATTTGACAAAATAAAATTCTTCTTTTGAATCAGGATATAAAAATTTACATTAGATAAAGTTTTGATATTTTTCCGATAACTTTTATATTTTAATGAATAGTAAAAACACCCTATATTTTAATTAAAAACAACATTTTTCATCGTAATAACTTATGTGGTTAAATTATAATATTTAGTGGTTTTAAAGTATAAATAGAATATATTTTTACCATTTAATATATTTTATGTCATTAGCATTGATTTTACCTTGAATTCGTAGGTCAAATCAATTCAATCTTTTGCAAAGTTTTAGAAAAAACCCTGTTTTCTTTCGACAACGGGATTAATTTTAATTTAATTTCTGCATATTTTGTGTATTGAATTTGGATAAATGGATTCCATATTTGTAATCAGTGGGTCCAAGTTATTTTAATAAGATACATTTTATTTTTGGGCATTGTGAATAGTAACTACGGTAAATTTTATTTACTATAGTTAAAGGTAAATTGGGTAATTATGGGTAAATATAAGATTATAAAATCACCCTAACACTTGGAAAAATATTATTGGATGGATAAATGTAGACCCATATAACCTAAGGGTCGGATTAGATTCATTTTATGGACTTTGTTCCATGAAAATAATTAAATTATTATTAAAACCAAAGAATCTGACAACATGTCACTTTCTTAAATCTTATAAGTATAATAATTTTAATTTAGTGATAAACTTCATGAAACTTCGAACATTAATAGTATCTAGAAATCTAATGAAATTATCTACATCATAGAATTTATTTATAATTTTTAGGGATTAAATAATTATCATTTATTATGACACAAAGATGATGCAGTAATTGTATTATTAATGAAATATTGACATAATTGATGTTATAAATGCCGAAATAAATGTAATTTGAGACTTTTTATGACTTAAATTAATCTTCTAGGTTAATATGACATTTTATTATTGATATAAGTAACTTGTTTAGAACTTATAATTATGTTATGAATTTCATAAAAATCATTTACCAAATAGTGTCAAAATTGACATAAATTAGTTTTTAAAACAAATATTTTATTATTAATTTCTATTTAATTTATAAAAATCCAAGGTTCAGAAAAATGACTTATATAATGATAGATATATTAATAATAAAAAACATTGGGTTAGTTTGGCTTGTTATGGTATGTTTATTAACCATATAGTGTAAGAAAACAAAAAGACACGGTACAAGTTAAATTATTTAACTTAGAGTTAAATCTAATTGATAAGGTTAAAATAATAACATAAACTTGTATAAATCCTATTGGATTAGAGGATTTCGACCCATACCCGCTTTATCTTTTAAATAATACCCTTTGGAACCATTATAAACCGAATTTGACCTTAATATAAAATAATATTTTGAGATTTTCCTAAGGTGCCCCTCTCCTCCCTTATAAAAGGGCACCTCCTCCCTCTCCTCCTCACACCAATTTGAGCATTCAAGCTTGGCCAACCCCTGCCAAAATCTATTCTCCACTTCCCTAGTATCATCCTAGATGTCTTGGTATTCTTTAAAGACTATCCTTAGTTCTTTAAGTGGAGGTTTAGTGAAGGCGCGTCAAAAAGAGGAGGTTCGGACACTTACGAAGCAAAACGGACCTAAGGTAAGGGAAATATCACAATCTAATTTTTATCCGAGATTGTTTATACTTTGGTATTTACTGGGGTGTATTTTATCATCCGCATCCATGTTTCCTAAATATTTAATATTATTTCCATCCACCTAAAATTTATTAAATCCAATTTTACCCATTGGTGAGTTTTTAGTAAAAGATATGAAAGGAATCTTTTGTCATTTTTCGTACGAGGTACTTTTTGACTTTTCCGACAGAAGTACGAGAAGAATGTTTTTTTAACTTATAAGGCATGAATGAATTTTTAAAACATTATTTCCAAGAAGCTTACTTTACATGTTTTCATGTTTATTTTTAATAAACTTCTTTTAGTTTAAAATTGTAAGACATGTTAAGAATGAAAAATGCTTTTGATGTAGAAAGGATATTTTCCTCAAGAATGGAGTTCAAGTGTTTTATCAAAATTATTGTCCATATAAGATAATAAAGGGTTTTATTTCTATCCCTTTTATTACATGGATTTGATTATGTTGTGATGGAAATATTTTTATGAATTCTTTTATCTTATATGAATTGTTTTATGATGTCATGTTGTTTAACAATCCCATATTTATTACATGGGTTATGCTATGATGTATGGTTTATGATTTTGTGGCACACATAATAATGGTATCATTATGAGATGGGTGGGACCTATATCTCCCTCCAATTCATTGGGTAAAGATTTTATATCTCATGAGATAGACATGGCTGGAACGGTAGGTTATACCGGTTCAGTGAAACAGGACTGAAACGAGGAGTGAACTCGGTTCAGAAATGGACTTTGTCCACTAAGATAGTCTTGTCAATGAGTCTTGACTAATAAGAAATGATTCTATATGATTATGTGTGTATTCCACAATGTTTCATGTTTTAAGTTATGATTATTGGGATTACATTTCAGTACTATGATTTATCCCATGTTATGAAATTATGATCTCTTTTTCAGGTTAAGATTTCCAAATGATATGCTCTTATGAATATGACGTGGTTGACATTTCTTTTGTTTACCATTACTGATCATTTTATCTCACCCTTCTATGTTTTCTTTTTCCCAGGACATAAAAAAAGGATTTAGGTTTAAAAAAAAGATCTTTATGGGACATGTTGAAGATCTTTCACCACGATTAGAATATTATATTCCGGGTCTCCAAAGACACTAAACTATTACGGTCCTTGGGTGTGTGTTTTTGTTATGTACTATGTATTCCGCAAAAGTAATTTAATGTCTATGTACGTTATGCTTCGGGTCTCTACAGTTGGTATCAGAGGAAAGGATTAGTCAACCTTTGGAAACTAGGATGTGAGAACGTTAGTGAGATCCCTAGATATATTTCTATGGTATGTCTAGGGATGACCCTAAGGATAAGTATACGTATAGGATATAGTCCTAGAACTACGGTAACGATCTTAGAATTTAACCTAAGATGTTAGATATTATGGGTACTCCCCCATTACTATGTTGTTTTCCCTAGAATTATTTTTTCCTCTCACACTATTCTTTTTGGGTTTTAGACGATGGCTGGAACCCGAAAGAACCGTGTTGATCACTGTAATGGACAATGAAATGATTTTCCTCTTGAACAAACAAGTGTTATGGGATATGGAGTGAAAAATCTTGTTGCTATACTTACACAAGCTATGAATCATTCTGGACTTCCAAATGAGCAGAGAAGGTAACAATATTCTATTGAGTCCTTCATGAGGCAACATCCACCTTTTTTCAGTGGGTCTTCTGATCCACTTGTTGCTGAATAATAAATCAGTACCAATGAAAAGATATTTTCAGTTCTTCAATGTTTTGAACATGATAAAGTCATCTTAGCAGTATATCATTTGTAAGGTGAAGCTGATCAATGGTGGAATCTTATCAAGAATACGAGGCCAAGAAATGAAATTGAGTCCATGGAGTGGGACGAGTTCAAGAAAATGTTTTTCAGTAAGTACATCCCTCGTATTCTTCAAACAAATATGGAAAAGGAGTTTCTTGAGCTGAAGCAGAAGGATGATGAATCTGTTGGTATATACGAAGTGAATTTTACAAGACATGCACGGTATGCATCTGGCATTATCATCCAACCTGAAAGTAATGTTGATCGATTTTTCAGTGGCTTGAAACCATGTCATCGAAGGGAATAAGCTATAAGAGACTTCAGTAGCTATGAAGAAATTGTGATTTGTTCTATCATGGTAGAAATGGAAGTTGGTGTTACATATCCATCTCATGGTTATGACAAGAAACGAATGATGGAGTTCAAGGAGAAATCTCAGAATAATGGTGAAAAAGAAGATTAATGTTTCCTTATGCTCAAAGTGTGGAAAGAAGCATGCTGGAGATTGTATTAAAGGGACAAGTAAATGTTTCAAATGTGTAAAGGAAGGTCATTGGGCATTTGAATGCCGCAATGATGGGAAGAAGATGTCTAATGATACAAACAAAGAAAGAGATACACAGAATAAACCTACTACACTTCAATGTTTCAAGTGCAAGGAGATGGGACATTATGCCAATAAATGCCCTAATCCAAGGGTTAGTGATGATCGATATGAGAAACCGCTTAAGTCAAAGGAAAAAGGGATGTCACATGCGATCACTATTGGCGATGTTGAATATGACAACGATGTGGTGGAATGATTAAGTGTTTATGTAATGGGATTCTAAAATAATGTTGTATCATGGAGTATTGGAATATTTATGTATTGAGATATTTTTGGAAATAAGATGATATGCGCATAATGAAGGGAAAACGAGAAAATGAAATGTTTAACAGTATTCATGAGCTCATGATTGATATAAGGACTAAGTGATATCATGGTTTGAGTATATAGAATTTTGAGGATTTTGGTATGTGGAAAGTGTTAACTTTTAACTGCATTCATGTTTTCACTATGGTTCAATGGGTATTCATTTTTTCAAGAGAATTCATGATTAAGGTATTCACATGATTGGAATGTGACCAACAATATATATAAATGGGGGATAAATGATGGTATTCACATGCTTGGTTGATGACATTTCAAGTAATCGTTTTTTTTTATACTATGAGCTTGGACCGAAGTATTTTGGATAAGCCTGAAGACTGTAATGGATTATGTTGGATAGAAGTTAGTATTGTTTATGGATAGAACCTTTTTTCGATATTATTGATGTGATGATATAGTAATGTAGTTTTCGAAAAAGGACAACCTGCAGGACGGGCGACAGCCCATCGCGTCGAACAAGGCTGTGGGAATCGAACCCACAATCGAAGTGTGACTGTCCTTTATCGCCTACCACTAGCCTACAGGAAGTCCCTGCTTAGTAGAAACTAGTTTTATTATATTAAGCAGTATGTTATATGAAGTATACGTCCATTTTAAGAATTATATAGGATTAATCTCACTATTGATGGACTTATGTATTTTTTGATAACTTTTCTAACCTTTTGTTTGAGACAGATGGAATGACCCATCATTCTATCACATGATCTGTTAACACTTCAAGAATAACAAATTCAGCTTCATTTCATTAAGAGATGAAGTGGAAATTGTTCAAAGCACGAACAACAGTGAGATTGTACCAAAATCAAGTAAGTATTTATTCTAAATCAAAATTTTCAACTTTAGGGAAATGATATTGAAAACCAAAAATGTTGTCCTAGTGATCTTATATCGGATTAATCAGATGGTACCCTAGATCATCACAAATTTATGGCTTTGCGATTGTTGGCTTTTTCATAGCCATGTTCTCTACCACTCTCCATCAGAACTTGATGGATAGATTTTTCTTCCATATCCATATATTCACCTATGTTCTCCTATGTGGAAATCCAGTGATGAGTTAATTTGGGTAACCGTTACATTTCATAAATTAGTGATTAATGCCATGTTTTGGTATTCCTTTTTACGATGTGGGTTTCTATTAAACAATGTTTCGAGTAGTAATCCATTTATAACCCCGATGAATTTCGAGGGCGAAATTCATTTTAAGGGGGGGTAGAATGTAACACCCCGAGATTTTATGAAAAATATTCTTTTAATTTCATTAATTTCTTGTGTTTTATTCTACACCAAGATCACCTTGCGCTATATGAAACACCGTATTAGCTTGCGGTATACGCAACAATATTCTTGGACCGTGCTACACACAATTTTGATAATAATTATTCTACGCAAAATTGAGTATATATTTATATATATATATTCAATGTATAAATGAAATATGGTTGGATTCTGTTGTAAGAAACAATGAAGGATTCTTTCACAACACGCAACCCTGAATTGGCTTGCATTACACGCAATCATGACCTTCCTCGATAGCGTGTGTTGTACGCAATACCAGATTTTACTAAACAATGATATATTATTATATTATTGTTATGATCTAGCCGTTATGAATAGTGTTAACTAAATTTTTAATTTTATAACATTATTATTCATCTTACACATTTCTAGAACATGGTATAAGAACAAAATAAAATTTTCGGGTAAATAAGTATTTTTAAAAAAATGCAGTTTTGCCGCCATTTGATGGCGCACCCAATTTAAAAGTATTTTTTGACATGTTTATAAGTTCAATTTGACAAAATAAAATTATTCTTTTGAATCAGGATATAAAAATTTACATTAGATAAAGTTTTGATATTTCTCCGATAAGTTTTATATTTTAATGAATAGTAAAAACTCGCTTTATTTTAATTTAAAAAATCTTTTTTCATCGTAATATCTTATGTGGTTAAATTATAATATTTAATGGTTTTAAAGTATAAATAGAATAGATTTTTACCATTTAATATAATGTATGTCATTAGCATTGATTTTACCTTGAATTCGTAGGTTAAATCAATTCAATCTTTTGCAATGTTTTAAAAAAACCCATTTTCTTTCGACAACAGGATTAATTTTAATTTAATTTATGAATCTTTTGTGTATTGAATTTGGAAAAATGGATTCCATATTTGGAATCATTGGGTCCAAATTATGTTAATAAGCTATTTTTTATTTTTGGGCATTGTGAATAGTCACTACGGTAAATTTTATTAACTATAGTTAAAGGTAAATCGGGTAATTAAGGGTAAATATAAGATTATAAAATTACCCTAACACTTGGAAAAATCATATTGGATGGATAAAATTAGACCCATATAACCTAAGGGTCGGATTAGATTCATTTTATGGACTTTTTTCAATGAAAAGAATTTAATTATTATTAAAACCAAAGAATGTGACATCATGTCACTTTCTTAAATCTTTTAAGTTTAATAATTTTAATTTAGTGATACACTTCATGAAACTTAGAACATGAATAATCTCCAGAAAGCTAATACAATTATATACATCATAGGAATTTATTTAGAATTTTTAGGGATTAAATAATTATCATTTATTATGACACAACGATGATGCAGTAATTGTCTTAATAATGAAATATTGACATAATTGATGTTATAAATGCACAAATAAATGTAATTTGAGAATTTTTATGACTTACATAAATTTTCTAGGTTAATATGACATGTTATTGGTGATATAAGTAACTTGGTTCGAACTTATCATTCTGTTAGGAATTTCATAAAAATCATGTACCAAATAGTGTCAAAATTCACATAAATTCATTTTTAAAACAAATATTATATTATTAATTTTTATTTAATTTCTAAAAATATAAGGATCGGCCAAATGACTTAGATAAGTACAGATATATTAATAATAAACAACTTGGGGTTCGTTTGGCTTGTTATGGTAAGTTTATTAACCATATAGTGTAACAAAAAAAGACATGGTAAAAGTTAAATTATTTAACTTAGAGTTAAATCTAATTGATAAGGTTAAAATAATAACCTAAACTTGTCTAAATCCTATTGGATGAGAGGATTTCTACCCATACCCACTTTATCTTCGAAATAATACCCTTTGGAACCATTATAAACCGAATTTGACATTAATATGAAATAATATTTTGAGATTTTCCTAAGGTGCCCCTCTCCTCCCTTATAAAAGGTCACCTCCTCCCTCTCCTCCTCACACCAATTTGAGCATTAAAGCTCGGAAAACCCCAGACAAAACCTCTTCTCCACTTCCCTAGTATCATCCTAGAGGTCCTGGTCTTCTTCAAAGACCATCCTTAGTTCATTAAGTGGAGGTTAAGTGAAGGCGCCTAAAAAAGAGGAGGTTCAGACACTTACGAAGAAAAACGGACCTAAGGTAAGGGAAATATCACAATCTCATTTTTATCTGAGATTGTTTATACTTTGGTATTTAATGGGGTGTATTTTATCATCCAGATCCATGTTTCCTCAATATTTAATATTATTTCTATCCACCTAAAAATTTTTAAATCCAATTTTACCCTTCGGTGAGTTTTTAGTAAAAGATATGAAAGGAATATTTTGTCTTTTTTCGTACGAGGTACTTTTTGACTATTCCGACAAAAGTAAGATAAGAATGTTTTTTTACTTATACGGCATGAATGGATTTTTAAAACTTTATTTCCAAGAAGCTTCCTTTACATGTTTTCAAGTTTATTTTTAATAAACTTCTTTTAGTTTAAAATTGTAATACATGTTAAGAAAGCAAAATGTTTTTGAAGTAGAAAGGATATTTTCCTCAAGAATGGAGTTCAAGTGTTTTATCAAAATTGTTTTCCATCTAAGATAATAAAGGGTTATATTTCTATCCCTATTATTACATGGATTTGATTATGTTGTTATGGAAATATTTTTATGAATTCTTTTATCTTATATGAATTGTTTTATGATGTCATGTTGTTTAAGAATCCCATTTTTATTACATGGGTTATGCTATGATGTATGGGTTATGATTTTGTGGCACACATAAGAATGGTATCATTATGAGATGGGTGGGACCTATATCTCCCTCCAATTCATTGGGTAATGATTTTATATCTCATGAGATAGACATGGCTGGAACGGTAGGTTATACCGGTTCAGTGAAACAGGACTGAAACGAGGAGTGAAATCTGTTCAGAAATGGACTTTGTCCACTAAGATAGTCTTGTAAATGAGTCTTTACTAATATGAAATGATTCTCTATGAATATGTGTGTATGCCACAAAGTTTCATGTATTAAGTTATGATTATTGGTATTACATTTCACTACTATGATATATCCCATGTTATGAAATTATGATCTCTTTTGTAGGTTATGATTTCCAAAAGATATGTTCTTATGAATATGACATGATTGATATTTCTTTTGTTTACCCTTATTGATCATTTGAGATTTCCCTTTTATGTTTTCTTTTTCCCAGGACACAAAGAAATGATTTAGGTTTTTTTTAAAAAGAAAATCTTTATGGGAGATGTTGAAGATCTTTCACCACGATTAGAAGATTATATTCCAAGTTCCCAAAGACACTAAACTATTACGGTCCTTGTGTGTGTGTTTTTTTATGTACTATGTATTCCGCAAAAGAAATGTAATGTCTATGTACGTTAAGCTTCAGGTCTCTACAGTCCAAAATATTTTACTATTCTCATCTGATTTTTGAATTATATTTTTATATATGATTAAAATTAAAAAAAATTAAAGAATAAATATTTATATCATTTTAAAAATTTTATTTATGTTTGTATTTTACCAAAAATGTTAAAGGAATCATTTTTTAATGTGTACCATATGATATAAACTTTTATTATTTATGATCATTATTTTAATTGAAAATTATATATTCTTTTTTAAATTTTATAATCAAATAAAAAAAATTTCAAAATAATTTATGTTATCAATATATTTATTTTAATCATAAAGGTTATTTTACTAAAGATACATTTTAAATTAATTTTAAATCTTCTTTGACAAGTTTTAAATTTTATTTTTAAATAATAGGATTTTGAGGATGTTTTATGTTTTACTAAGTAATTTTGAATGAATTTATATTACCTTTAAGAAATGATTCATGTGAAAATTAAAAATTCTTATCTATATAAGATGATATCCATTTGATGTAACATATGATTTCCTAGGGATATGAACCAGAGGAACCATTATAATTCTTTCTCTGGTTAGTGTATCATGATAAGATGTTTATGAAACCCATTTCTCCTCCATCTGTTATATTAGGAATAAATTCTTGTGAAACCCATTTATTTTTAAATAGGTTTTATTATGATAATATGAGGAAATTATTATAAAACCTTTCTATTTTCACATGTTATGATATGTCTAAATTTATATGAATCTGGTTTATTTCACAAGATATAATATAATGAATGTTTTATGATCTCATGGAACCTATATTTTTTATTTTTGTCATGTGATGGGTGGATCCTATATCTCCCAATAATAAATTAGATAATGATAAATGATCTATATTAAAAATGGTTATGAGTATTGTTATCACCATCTTCAAATGGAGGGTACATAAGTGGATTTCCCATGCTCAAAAATAGGGTACACAAGTGGTTACCCCAAGACTGGTTTAGGAATGTTGGTGGTCATAAAAATATTATCATGATATGAATGTCATAGTGGGTATCCATGAAATTAGATTTAGTATTATTATTTGTATGTGAGAAATATAATTTTAATTCAAATGGTTTTCTCCCATGTCTAATACTCTTGTATTTCCTTATGAATCATGTCTTATGAAAATCTAAACATTATTACATGACTCGAGATTCTAATCATTGATGTTTATCGTATGGTTTTCATATATTGTACTCAAATTCTCATACCCTTATGTTTTTTTATTTACACATTACATCCTTGTTTAAGCTTACTAAGCTTCTGAGCTCATCCATTCATATTTTTCCTTTTCCTAGGTTAATAGGGAAGGTTTATGTAGGGTATGTTAGTGAAGAGTACTAAAGGTGATGATATATTTGGGATACATTGAAGTTAATGAATAGGAAAAATAGTGAAATCCCTATTGATATTTCGAAGAATATTTATACTTATGTCTCTATGAATAATTCTAATTATGAGTCAATGTATAATATAATTTCCAATAATTTTGGTAAATTAAATAAGAAGTGGTTTCAAAGAAATCACATCTATGTATGGATAATATATATTGTCGTGGCTCTAGAATAGAAGTCCATGTGGATAATAACTCTTATAAGGTAGCATTAATCTAGACTCAATATTCACATGTTTTATTCTAATGGCCTTATTTTATACATTATTTGAAACTAATTGAAGATATGAATAACAAATTCAAAAACCTTTTATGAACAATCCTTACAAATTTAAATAGATAATGAATATGAATAACCATGGATAAATATAAGAATTCACAAATTACAATGGGTGTTTCATCATATAGACATATACATTGTGATTTTTTCATGATTATGTGAGTTTACCCTATGATTAGTGTTTCTCATGCTATTATTTTTAATTTAGATAATAGAGGGAACCTGAAAGAAATGGGTTAACAATGCATGTGATGGGATATTTGTTTATCAGAAGCTAAATTGAATGATAAACTGAATAATGTATATTTTATCTATTACTAATATATTATCATGTACCTTGATTAATAACATTCACCTTAACATAAATTTGGACACTCTAAATAATATGATGATAAAATTCATTAAGATTTCAGTCTTTCATAAAATTACAAGTGTGCCACTAACCTCTTATATAAATGGCCTCAATTCCCCTATCATCTTAAAACCTTAAAACCATTTTTTCATAAAATTAATACTAATATAACATCCAAACATCCATAATTTCATCCTAGAAAAAAAAATTATTGTAATCAAACCATTTAAGGAAGTTTGTGGAAACCTGCTTTGGATACATGAAGAAGATGTAACATTTATCAACTATCATTTTTGTTTTATTTCATTCTACACCACATTATTTTTTTTATACCGTGATTATATGATAATCATAGTTTAATATATAAAACTATAGGTTTCTATGTCATGGGATTTACCTAAATCCTTTTTTACATCCATCAATATGGTTATGAATTCATTGTCCGTGTGTACGATGGACTACCACCATGGTGATGTCACTAATTTTTCCATTACCATCTCTAAATTATGGAAATAATGATAAATTTATTGATTTTAAATAATATTAAGGATATTATTATCCCTTTTAAATTATTATATCACATATACCATCAAAGTCTCCACTTTATGTTAATACAATAGTCGACCATGTGTATGGTGGACTACTGCATCATAATGCAATGTGATTCATTCATGCTTTACATTTAAGGTAAAAAAGATGATATTAATATAAATATATTATATATATGACATAAAAAATGTTAATATATTAATATCATGACATTTTACTTACTTTCATCCTATCTGAATGGAAAATGGATACAACTTCCATGTGTGTGTACAACATACCATTTCAATGAAGGATGTATTTCATTTTCTATTAGTAAAATTTATAGATTACAATAAATGCATATATAATTTATACATATTATTTTATATCATGGATAAAATAATGTATATTAAAAAACATGATAAAATTATGACGCCCAAAAATAGAAAATCAAAACATACATGATTAACAAAGTAGAAATTGACCGAAACGTTACTTAATCCTAGATTTGTAAATTTTTCTTCTAGAAATGGGTATGACCTTGATTGTTTATGGGTTAATCATTCCAATCGGATTATAGTGGGTTTATTCATAGAATCGAAAACATCCAATGATTCCTTATCCATTTTGACATACATTCCAAAGGTATGTGCTCATTAGTTGTGGACTGATGAGGCTTAAGAATTTGCATTGGTCGAGTGGATGGGAGGTCAGACTGATCACACCTTTTTGTGGGGAATTATTGTCTACTCCGGGACTCTCTTATATATTTATGTTTTGTTCACGAATCCTTATTAATTTACTAAGCATGAAAATGTTTTTAGATATCAATCAATGATTGATAGGTATGGGATTTAGAAAATCTTTTATATGTATTTGAATTTCTTCATCGATAGAGAATCATTCGTATATATTTTATAGTAAATGGTATCCTTCAACACATTATATAGAAATCTCTTTGTCATTATGATAACCATACAGGTTTTAAAGACACTAAGTGGGGCACTTAAAGTTTATTGTCATTCAGAAAGACAGGGATTATTTCTATTTTGGTATCATACCCAAATATGGGCTACCTACGTATCATTGTTAAAAAAAGGAATCAGAACCCATGTAGTTCGATAGGAAGGATATAGTTTAACGTCATATGGGATAGAATAGAATTAAATTAAAGATGGGATTGAACCTTAGAAAGGCGACCTATGTACTCTAATTTTAAGGCAGGGATGAAGGTTGCCATAGTTCGGTTGAATAAGTATGAGATTTATGCATGATTAATGGAACAAAGAGAGATGTTGTAATTACATTTACACTCTAAGCTCATGTGATTAATGATCGGTGTGAGAAATAATAGGTATCAATAAATCTGACGATTGTGCCATAAAAGATGCAATCCTAAGAAATAATGTGGGGCTTATGTATATATGACTACCCAGGAGCAGGGTCCACAAAGTTATTTGTACTTTAGGGTGATTTGGGATTTAAACCCGAGACATACACCTGAAAAGGAGGCCCAAATTAAGAGATACTTTTGATTAGGTTTTATTGCGAAGAAGGAATCCCAAATCAAAAGAAATTAAGACGGGGGCTTACTCCTGAGGAGGATGACCAATCAAGGGAAAATATGATTGGGGCTTACTCATAAGAAGGATGACCAATGAATTCGTCTCAGATAAGGAATCCAATGAAGCAACCATGCCAAAAATGTAATTGAATAGGGTTTGGAAGGCCAAATCATGAAAAAGAAAGGTGGATTTGAGGAAATAAGGTGACTAGGAAGGATGTTCACAAGTACTGTTCTGGAATTCAAGTCCTAGTCGCGCATGTATAGTTGTGCGACATGAGTCAATTTGGGTGACGAAGAATCCATAGGGTAATAGTTGGGTGACTTTGAACTCAATCCCTTAGTATCATCCTTAGAGACTTCCAGAAGGGTGGCGCGTGAGTTCCATTGAGATGGAAATGTGTCGCGCAGGTGTATTCACTTCCCTTAAGGGCGGGACACTTAGGCACAGAAGTATTGATGATTTCTAATACATAGGCCTTATTCTACATCTTTATAAATTATATTCTAGGTAATGAATTACAATAGAAGTATTCAAAAGACATCAGACAAATACTTGGGAGACCAGAGCTTGAATCTGAGTTTTGGAAAATTCATCCATGAAATGGGGGGACTACAGGGGATATTTATAGGCTACTGGGAACCTTGGGAGAAAAATGGAATATGGCATGCATGTGACTTTCGTTACTCATATGTGGCGCGCATGTGACTTGAAAGACCAGCAAGAAACTTTTACACCTCCTTCATGAAGGGTTCCTTGTTGATGCCTTTGTGAATTTTTGATATTCTTCAATGGATGACTCTCTTTGTGCATAGGGTTTTCCCCTTTTACATTCATTAGACTCTGTGATGGAAAGGAGTGTCAACAAACGTCCTCCCTCAGAGTTGGATATGAAAAAGGAAAGAGGATTTGACTCTGAGGAAAATGAGAAACAAGGGTTTGGCAGCATACAGGTGGTAGGCGTGCAAGTTCTGGCATGCAGGTTCCTATGCGATGGGTTGGGGGATCTCCTATATACATGGGTGTCACTTCTCCCAAACCATCCTTCTTTGAAAGTTTTTGAGCTCACATCGTGAAAGTATCTTCATCTCCTCAGTTGATAGCTCTTTTTTTGTGTTGCGCTTCTTCAGTAAGTTTTTGACTTGCACGGTATTACTTGTGCGGCCGCACTTGCGCCACCACACTTGTGCGACCACACATGCATGACCACACTTGAATGCCTTAATGACATAACCATTTTTCTGTTTCCTTCACATGTATTTAATAAAAAACATACTTAAATAAAAGTTAATTGTTATATATTTTTATACATTCAATGGCTCCCAAAAGAATTGGATCGACTTATGATTTGTCTAATAAGAGAATTGATGACATGATGAACATAGCTGGCTATGACTATAATGATATCTATGATAGTACTTTTCCAGATTTCACCAAGTACTCGAAGACATATCATGTTAATTTCCCACATATCATTTACTTGCCTTTATATGGCCATGGTCATCTACATGGAGTCAACGTTTCATATGCAAATAATTATATTCCTCATTCCTAGATTCATATATATACTAATTCCACTTCATCAAATGTCTCAGTCGCAGGATCATTTGTAAATGTTGTAATAGTGGAGAAGGCATTCTTAATGCATTATAGCCCATGTGCTCTATATCTAAAACCTCACAAGCCGGAGCTGCAGCCGTATTATTATCCCTCTATTTTCTGAAAGTCTCATATTGATCAATCCAACGGATGGAAAAAGAGTTTGGATTTCCATCCTGGAGGAGGTGTGAATCTGACTTAGATGTGGGCATATTGGGTGCGACAAACCCAGGCAGAATTTTGCAAGGATCTAATGGGAGCTGCAATATATGATTCCATCTGGGCTGGCCAGACATATGTCTACAAGAATGCTAATTTTGTGACGGAGCTAATCAGTCTCTAGAGCCCAGAAACCAATTCATTCCATCTGACTCATGGATAAGTAGGAATTATCTTGTGAGATGTCTACAAGATCTCGGGGGCTCCAATTTTGGGAAATATGTATGATGAATTCATCCCCCCAAGGTGACCTGGAATGAATCGGAGAAGTCTCAGGCTTTGTCTCGAGAGTTATTGAAAATTTTCCACAGGCTCAAGAATTCAATGTCCACCAAAACTCATTTCAGAAAAGATATTCATCCAAAAGAGTGGATGGATATATTTCTTATTAAGCAGAAGGAGAAGGGGACCACCTGTACTCATCCTACCAGCTGCCCCAGAACTAAGAAGAGGGGTGCTCTTGGCACATTCTGGCCAACTATGGAATTGGGAGAGTATGAAAAGTTGGGGTATGAAGTGGATCAAAGAATCCCAGAGAAGACCCATCTAGCCAGCTTTTTAGATTTGTGGCTCAGTGTTTATCTTCTTCTAGTTAGGGATTAGAAGGGAGGCATCAGGCCAGGGACCTTCGTTGTTGCAGTGAAGTTAGTTGAGGAAAATATGGTTGGGTTGGCCTCCACGATTTTGGCTAAGATTCACAGGAACATACTCGATGTCTATATTGGTAAGTCTCCATTGAGAATAGTGGAATAATTAAATGATTTGTGGGGAGTCATTTCCACTCACTTTAGGACATACACTCTACAAAGCAGAGTACATGGTCCTGGAAGTTCGATTAGGCCATCGGTGCAGGCATTTTTTTTGGAATTTCTCTGTTGTCCCTTAATCCCTATGATCTGAAGGTGAGGCTGAGCATGATCAAAGAATTTAATTTCTATCCTTATGGAAACCCACCAAATGGGTATTTTTTTGATGACGGAATAACTATCTTGGAATTGAGGTCGTATATGCTGGTTTGTAGAGATGGTGTATTGGCCACCAGAATTGACGAAGATATTATATGCAAGGCATACGCTCCAGATAAATTTTCATGTCAATTCACGTGTACACAGAAGATTTTAGTATCACCTCATGTGCATGTCAGGTCAGAACAACATCCAATGGTTTCCCGACAACTATGGTTGCAGACAACTATGGAGAAAACTGGGGAAATGTTTAATCTACCAGTTGCTGGAGTGGTGAGTCAATTGAGTACATGGTATACAGAGAACTGGATAGCATAATACCCAGAAGGGGTACTGAATCATCTGGTCCATCAGGTGGGAAAAAAGAGAACCATCAGGAAAGAAACCCTTCGTATAGAAGGTGACTCTTTCTCACCTGAAGCTAATTCATCTGGTTCCTCAACCGGGGCTAATTCACTAGATTCACAAGATGGGGATGATGATGCATGACATGCATCAAAGCATCCTCGTGCCAGATATAATACTCCTACCAGAGTAAATAGACCTACTCCATAGACTCTTGGTGAGTTATATCATTGAGGCAATTTAGTATCCATTATTTTATATAGAAAAAAGTTTTATTTTATTATCCTTTATCTGTGATTTCAAGAGTTGGGAAAAAGTGGAAGTCCAAGTCTGTAGGACCCCCCCTGCGGCCTTCTGGTGATAATGCTGAATATTTTCGACCTGGGGCTATCCAGATATGGTGGAGTTTATATTGTGATGCTGAAACCGTCGGGATGGACATATGGAAAGGGATACATATCCCTGGAGTGGGGAGTCTTCAGGCTTCTACTGATATTCACTTCGAGGATAACCCCGATGAAGTGCGGGCTTACATTAGAGAGATGGAAATGCTCATATATCCCACTAATGATTCCATACTTATTACCATGATGGTGAATGAAATGATGAATCATGGCACCACTGAGGGTATTGGTACTTCAGTAGATGAAGAGTGGCATGATTACGTGGCTCCTGAAGATGTAAATTTCGTTCCTTATTTTCTATGCAACCTAATTTCAGTAAAACATTGTTACTCAAGAAAATTAATTTCTCCATCCTATATCTTGTTAATAAAGGAACTACTGATGTCCCTCAACTACAGTACAGCCCAGGTGGCACCACTATTGTAGCGCTTGAATCTCCTCACATGTTGGGTGAGGTATCTCCAGGCCGGCAAGCCATAGAATAGGAGTTATAAAGGGATTTTCACTCTCGAAGACCTGTATTAGGAGGTGACGATTTCAAAAAAACCAAAAAGTCGAAGAAGCAAAGGCATCGAAGGAAGAATCCACAACTAAACACTCCATTAGTAGTGGTAAGTCCATCAGATAGTCATGAATCTGAACTCATGAGAAGATTGCTCATAATTCTTGGGATTGTAGGGGTTTCTTTGATTTCCCCTTTGAGGGAGAGGACAAAACCTCCTTTGAGGATGTTGGAGGGTGCTGGTGAATAGTCTCAAATCCATGCTGACATGGCTGCTCCTGATGAAATGAGTAGAGAATAAGAGCCGGCTTCTGTTCCCAGTACTGCTCCAGTTTCTCATACAAAGAGAAAAGAGCCTGCTTCTGGTAAATTAACAATAATTCATAGAACATCAGAATTAATACATAAACTAACTTCCATTATGTGATGATTTAGATTCAACACATGCACCAAAACATTTGGAAACCACTACAACTGAATCCATAATTTTCTCTGAGGAAGTTGTTTGGGGTCGGAGGTCGCAGGTGAAGGGTTGCCAAGAAGACACATCAAATGCTCCCATGGGTGAGACTAACCAATAATATGAGATATCACTGTATGAAATGATGAAACCTGGCACGTCTTTTGAAGAAATTTTAGATCATGTTAAATTACCATGCAATTTAGAAGATTTTGGATCTGAGTATTAACCTTCATCTTGTTAAAAATTTCTTATTACATATCTGACCATGATTGGTTGAAATGTGTAGTTCTCTCTAACCAAGATACTGATCTGCCGATGCCTAAAGGGGGTAGAGACAACCCTATCATTGAAGATACTCTAGCTCAAGTGGAGCTTAACCTGGTTGAGCTTCCTAAAATCTGTCTTGAAAATCCTGTTGAAGCAAGGAAATATGGAGAGGAGCCTTCTCATGCTGCTGATCTACCATTGGGTAAAAGATGATAATATTTGTAGTTGTAATTAATTTTCAAGACATGTAATCAACTTATTTTAACCATTGGAAGCATCCAGTGATTTCAATTGACTGCGCAGGGCCGTCAATTTCAGTGGCTAGATCCGTAGGTGAAGCCTCAACCCCAACTGGTGTATAAAGTTATGTACCAAGGGTTAGGTGGGAAGGAGCATAACATATCTCTTTCTTAAGTGCATTAATCCCAGAACATATTCCCCCCTATGATAGTGATGTTGAATCAGACCCAGAGGTGCAAAAGGCACTCCAATTCTCACGTTGCAATGCATGGTAGAATATATAGAAGATCAAATCTGAAGTGCCTCTTGAAGAGATGTCATTAAATATCCCATGATTTTCATCCTTGTTCGTCATGCTGGGACTTGGTGGTTTTGGATATAAAGAGTTTCATACTGCGGTGAAACAAGTCATCTTAAGGAGGGATCAAGAGCAAAAGTGTCATCAAGATCTAACCAGAGTGATGATGTCAACCAATATCGGTGAATTCAAGGCTGTGATGTCTCGAGCTGAGGCTGATCATGCTGTAGAGCTGAAAGAGATGAAGCATAAGATCAAGGAGAATGTTTTCCAAGAGATTCAACTTCATCAATAGTTAGATGTCATTACTAGGGAACTTTACCAGCTTAACAATTCATTGGAAGGAGTTCAATCAAATGGTATGAAATCCATTGCATATGCCAAGAAGGAACTCCATCAATCTAAAAAAAGTGAAGCTGTTCGAGTGAATAAACTTCAAGTGGCTAGTAATGTAGCTCGGGTTGCCGTAAATCAAATAAAAATTTCTGTTGAAAGCCACATGTAATTATTGAAAAATAAATGATACTACAATCTGTGGATGTTCTTCAAATCTTGTGCATTAATGAATAATACATTTTATCTTAAATCATTTGTACCTGCATTCTCTTGTTAATTACTTATATATATATACATATATATATATATTACCTAAGCCAATGGGACTAGTAATCATATTTTAATTGTTACAAGTATTATACAAATAACACCACAAACATTGTATCTTTTTGTTGCTCAATATTGCATGAATAATACAGAGTGTATGTTTAGAAACCTGGGACTCAAATTTTTCTTAGAGTTCCTTTTACATGTTCCCAATTTAATGAGTACCAGGTATTTTTTTGGTAGTTTAAAGTCATGCATGTCGGACATAAAAAGGTTAATGTTTAAGGTCGAATAGCTTTATCCGAATGGATTAAAATTGACTCAATTCGTTGATAATTTGTTTGAAAAAATATTTCCACATTCATGTATGGGGGAAAACATGTAAACAATGACTTAAGAAATTTTGAATCAGAGAGATGATATGAAAAAAGGGCTAAAAGGAATTAGAGGAAGTATTACCTAAGAGTGATGTTACCACTATATGAAAAACCCGTTTGGGGGTTGAATTATGATGGGCCACTTAAGGGAATTGGATGCATAGTCAAATAATAACATCCTTTGGCTGACAGGTCTGTTATGTAGACTACTTATGCAAAGCCACCTAGGGGAACATGCTACATAGTCTGGAAAAAGAACTCTCCGAAATTTACCTTTTATATTGATAAAAGCCAGTGGATGTTAATAGAGATTCAAATTTTCCAAAGGAAAGAGTCTTTTGTATAGAGAGAGGTAACTAAAAATGGAGAGGATATTCCCAATCAAAATTGTCAAAGATTTGGATGAATTTCACCTCTACGAATATCCGACCCAAATGTATGGAATGGAAATATAGACCATAGACATGAATACTTTCAGATCATGAAAAAGAGTATGGGACAAATATATAAAGGATGGATGTTTTTTTGGATCCCTAAATGTCATTGCTAATACCAATAAATACGAAATAGGTTTCCCCCCCAAGAATGAAGTTACCACTATTTGACGAACCAGTTAGAGGGTTGAAATATAAAGGGCCACATTATGGAATTGGCTACATAGTCAAATAATAACAGCATTTGGATGACAGGTCCATTAAGTAGACTACTTATCCATTGCCAACAAGGGGAACGTGCTACATCTTCAGGAAAAGGAATTCCCTGGTATCAGACATTTTGTGATCAGAAGTCAAGAAAAGGGTTATGGATATATATAAGTATTTAAGGTTAGGAGTATGAAACATAAAAATGGGTATTGTTCAATGCATTATGGAGATATATAGACCAATACTGACCATAATCATGTTGTTTCCGAGTCCTAAATTTAGATAATGGATTTCACTATATTTATCATTAAATTGAGAATCAAGCCATACATTGTTCTTGAAATATAGTTTAACGTCATGTGGGATGAGAGCGTATGAGATCTTAGTTTAGGTTCGTAGAGTTTAGAACATAATGAAGGAGACACATTGTGTGTTTGTTATAAACCTGATGTAAATAAAGACCAGGGTTTTCATACCACATTTATGTGCTCACAGGGGGACTTTTTCAGCCAAGGGGATGACAGTGGAGTTTGGGGTTAGGTCCAAAGACTTGGGGATAGGTTCAAGGGATGCTCGAAAATTCATGTGTATCCCATAAGGATCGGAATCAACCCATACGTAGTTCTTTAAATACACTTTGTACATATTTGGTTTGTAAAAGTGATGGGTGAAAGGGGACTTTAGTGCAATGATGGTTGGATCCAAGATTAAAGGTTCATGAATTTCCATGTATGCACGTAGTCCATAGAATATAACATGATTGGAGATCAATGTCAATAATGATTCCCTCTCAGGTGAGGGTGTCATAGACTGTTGTATTTTATTGTCGTACAGGACAAAAGTTTGAATAGTTTAAAGTCATATGCATTTTCTGGTGCTACATAGTTTAGCGTCATGTAGCTAGGTCGTATTTCTATACAATTTAATGTATTGCAGTGAGGAGAATGGGGGAAAATGATGAACCAATGTGAATATATTGGTTTTGGGTGGGGGGATTCATTGATCAACATCCTATGAGATGGAGGTGAACTGATGTGAAGATATTGGTTTTGGTCTTGAACCTTGGGAGGTTGCCTACGTACCTAGCCTAAAAGGAAAGGTTCAAAGTCTGCATAGTTCGATTGGGAATGAATTGGGGGTCGAGATGTACATGAGGAAAACCCAAATATGGTTTCGGATTTATGCGTGGTTAGTGGCCTAGAGAAGGTGTTATGGTTGAAGCTTACTCTAAGATCCTGTTAGTCATGATTGGTGTGACAAATAAGAGGTAACAACAACCCTAATGATTCACTGTTTAACATCATGTAGGACGTATAAGGGATTGTTTCATAGTTAAAATGACATGTGTCACAAACAATGGATGCTTGGCAGTTTAACGTCTTGCAACTCAGATGAACAGTTTAACGTCATGTTCGATGACAAAGGGGACACAGTTTAACTTCATTTTGGACGATAGAGGGGCTATGCGGTTTTAATGTCCTGTAGCAAGGAATAATTGGACCATGCAGTTTAAAGTCTTTCAGTGAGGTCTATAGGGTGTATTTGTGTTTCACAAAATACTTCTTCAAGAATCTTGCATTGGTTGGGGTTGTAATGAGTTGTATGTCCATTGAGATTAAAGAATAAGCACCATTGGAGTGGACCTTATGTATTGAATAAGGTCCTTCCCACTTTTTCTCCAGATTTGGAGGTTTCATTCCATGGATCATTGGAGTTCTGAGTACCAATACCAATTCTCCTTGAATGAATAAATGAAGACGAACTTTTTTATTGAAATACCATCCTATTCTAGTTTGATAGACATCCAAGTAGTGTGGGGTGAAAAATATTTTATCATCAAATCATTCCAATTCATCAAAATGCTTCTGATATTGTTCATCTATAGATAACTGATCACAAATGGCTAATCTGAGTGAATGTAATTGAACCTCAACGGGAAAGACTGCTTCTGTTCCATATTCTGATGAATATGGAGTTGACCGCATAGCAGTGCGGGTGGTGGTCTTATAATCCCATAAATCATGAAAAAGTTTTTCATGAACTAATTTCATATCATTATCCACCATATTTTTCAGTATGTTTGAATGAGTCTTATTAAAGAATTCTATTTTACTATTGGCAACTACATGATACCGATATGAATGGTTGGACTTGATGTTGTATTCTTGATACAACTTTCTCATCTCGGACGAACAAAAGTTGGTGCCATTTTCTGTCAATATGGTAAAAGGGACACCAAATATGGTAATGATGTTAGACTTGATGAAGCTAAAAATTCCTTTAGAACTAACTTCATTGATAGGTATTTCCTCTCTCTATTTGGAAAAGAAGCCAGTAGTAGTAATAATATACTTAAACAGCTTGGGCATATCAGGAGGATAAGGACCTACTACATATATTCCCAATTTGGAAAATTGTCATGAGTATTAAGCTGTATGAAGAAACTATGGGGGTTGATGAATTATGTTGGCACATACATTGAAAGAATGACACTTCTTAGTGAAATCAACACAATATTGCATCATTGAAGGCTAGAAGTATCCAGGCCTTTGAATTTGACCAGAAATTATATATCTAGAATGCTGGGCACCACAAAATCATGCATGAACGTCACTCATGACTGCCATTATCTCTTTAACATCAATATATCTGAGGAAGATTCCATCAAAACCTCAATAGTAGATATTTTTTTGGTGATCTGGGCTATCATAAAGAGTAAAATAGACCACATGTCTCCAGACTTGTTCTTTCCCAGCTCTATCAGGTGGGAGTGTTCCATTTTGATGGTATTATATGATAGGTGTCATCCATCATGTAGTATGACCATATGGATAAAAAATGGTTTTGATTTCATTGATTTCCTCTATTTTGATTTGAACAAAAGGTGAAAATACACAACGGTGGGCAATACTGATGACTGTTTCATCCCGATTTGGAGCTTCCAGGGTAGTGGCTACATTAGCTAGTGCATTATCTTGGTCATTTTTTGATCATGAGACATAAGAAAATGTCGGTTCCAAAGGAAATTCCGCCATTATCTCTCTGACGTAATCACACAAAGGGATCCACTGTTCTTTTCTGATGGAATAATCCCAATTGATTTGTTTGATTACCAAATTTGAATCACCTTTTACCCTCAAGTGATTCACAGGTTCTTTAAGTGCCAATTCCAAGCCTATAATGAGATCTTGATATTCTAGTTCATTATTTGTGCTTCCTTTTAAAAATAAGAAGGAATAGGGTAGCACTTTCTTTTTCTGCGGAAATAAGCACAATTCCTAACCCAACATTGTTGAATTTAGGATCTTCCATTTTCATCCTTGTTGGACTTTTGGAGGCACCATCAAAGTACATTTCCCATGTTTGAGGATTATCATGAATAGAGAATACTTACTAATCCAGAAATTCAATATTTAATGATGTATATTCTATATATGGGTGTTCAGTAAAGAAATCGGCTAGTGATTGGCCCTTTATTGCCTTTTGAGACACATACTGGATATCAAACTGCTGCAAAATAACAGCCCACCTTGCCAGACGTTTTGTAAGCATTGGAAAATTAAGGATAAATTTGAGAGGGTTATTGTGAGATACTAATTAGACCTCATGATGTTGCAGGTAGTGTCTCAATTTCTGAAATGCAAATATTAATGCTAGGCAGCACTTTTCAATACTAGAATATCGAGTTTCTGCCTCATGCATAGTCCGACTGAGATAATAAAGGATGTTCTCATTCCCAGCATCATTCTTTTGGGAAAGGAAGGAACCCATTGAACCCTCTAAAGCTGTCACATAGAAAATAAGTGGTCTTCCTTCAACATGTGGCATTAATATCGGTGGACTCAAGAGATATCTCTTGAGAATATTGAATGATTTTTTACATTCTTCCGTCCACTGGTAGGTGATTCCCTTCTTCATTAATTTGGTGAAGGCTAAACAGTTGCCTTCATAATTGGCAATGAAACACGGGATATATGCCAAGTGTACTTAATGTCCTCTAAATTATTTCAAATTTTGAGGAGGTGACATTCCATGTTTTGATTTCTTCTTCTTAAGATCAACATCGATACTAAGAAAATGTACAACAAAGCCGAGAATGTTTTATGAGGTTACCTTGAAAGCACATTTCAAGTGGTTTATCTTCAAATTGTGTTGTCTAAGATTGTTGAATATGATTTCTAGATCATCCAATTTATAATAATGTTGTCTGGATTTAACCACCAAATAATCCACAAAACATTCAACAAATTTCCCTAAAAATTGTTTGATGATACAGTGCATGGCATGTTGATACGTTGCACCTGCATTTTTTTCGGCCAAAGGGAATTACCCGATAGCAAAAAAACCATAAATGATGTAGAATCCTCATCCTTTGGGGTTGTTGGTATTTGATTATACCTAGAATATCAATCCCTAAAGTAAAGTTCTTCATATCCAGCTATTGCATCAATTGTGAGTTCTCTGATTGGAACTGGAAAATCGACTTTGTGACAATGCCGATTAAGATCTCTGATGTCAATGAGAACTCTAATTTATCAATTATTATTTTTCACAGGGATAATATTAGACATAAATTTGGGATATTTAACTTCTCTAGTGATGTTATACTTGATATTATTTTCAACTTGAGCTTCAATTTTAGAGCCATAAGTTTGGTGTGTTCTTCATGCGGCATGCTTTATTCCCCGATGTTCTTCTGGAAAACCGAAATGAAGAGTGGAAACATTGGTATCAAGGCCTGGAATTTTTTTATAATTCCAAGAAAATACATCTCTATTTTTCTTTAAAAATGAAGTATACATGTCTTTCTCTTCATGAGTCATGGCCACACTAATCAAAAGTGGGGCATGGATCTTTTTTTGTAACCAGATTTATTTCTCGGAGTTCATCCATAGTGGTTGAGATACCCTCTTCAAATTCTAGAGGAGGATCCCCAAAATCATCCTCTTCTTCATAAATATGTGTTACATATTTGGCTTCTACTTGCATAGTAGATAATGAATCGAAATTTACATGATCACGGGAGAAGTTAAAATTTGAACATCTTGATGAAGAGGATACCATTTCTGACCCTACTGATGATGAAGGGTCTTCCTGGGTTGATAAAGAGGAAATGATGGATTGAGAGTTGACATCATTATTCTCCTATGTCATTGATATAACTTCATCTATCTTGGTTGATGAAGTATATAATTGTAGTATTTGATAGAATTAAATTAAGACATGTCCATTTAAGCTTTCATCATTGCTTGTTAAATCAACAATTTATCACACGCTGTCTGGCTCGATTGTCATAATTGACATTATGAAAGATTCCATAAGAGTGTTTGGATTTTAGACTATCCCATCAATTTGACTAATAGGAAACATATATTCTATAATCAGACGTATGAATGGGTTTACTAGAATCTTTTCCAAACAATATAGAGCATTAATTTTGGTGACCTTCTTCGCTGCGGATTTTTCATTTCCTTCCATGTGATAAAACTCTACCTCAATGTATTGAGATTCTCATGTTTTTAATTGGTATTTTTGACCATACAATGTCCCAATTTGACCATTAATACAACATTTGAGACATTTATGGTATGAAGAAGGTACGTGTAGAGACCCGAAGCTTGACGTACATGAACATTACATTACTTTTGCGGAATACTTAGTACATAACAAAAAACACACACAAGGATCGTAATAGTTTAGTTTCTTTGGAAACTCGGAACGTAATCTTCTAATCGTGGTGAAAGATCTTCAATATCCCCCATAAAGATCTTCCATTTTTTTACCTAAAACCTTTATTTATATCCTGGGGAAAAGAAAACATAAAAGGGTGAGCTCAAATTCTCAGTAAAGGTAAACAAAATAAAAATCAATCACATCATATTCATAAGAACAAAACTTTTGGAAATCTTAACTGGCAAAAGAGAGCATAATTTCATAACATTGGATAAATCATGGCAGTGAAATGTAATCATAACTTAAAACATGAAACTTTGTGGCATAAACAAATAATCATAGAGAATCATTTCTTGTTAGTCAAGACTCATTCCAAGAGTATCTTAGTGGACAAAGTCCCTTTCTGAACCAAGTCACCCTCGTTTCAGTCCTGTTTCACTGAACCGGTATAACATACCATTCCGGCCATGTCTATCTAATGAGATATAAAATCTTTACCCAATGCATTGGAGGGAGATATAGGTCCCACCCATCTTATAATGAATCCTTTCTTATGTGTGCCACATAATCATAAATCATACATCATTGCATAACACATGTAACAAAAATGGAATTCTTGAAACATCATGACATCATAAAACAAATCATATAAGGTAAGTGACTTTATAAAAATAATTTCCTCAAAACATAATCAAATCAATGTAATAATAGGGATAAAAACACAAACATATATTATCTTAGATGGAAAATAATTTTGATAAAACATTTGAACTCCATTCTTGAGGAAAATATCCTTTATACTTCAAAAACACTTTTCATTTATTAACATGTCATACAATTATAAACTAAAAGAAGTTGATTAAAAATAAACTTGAAAACTTATAAAGGAATATTCTTGGAAATAATGTTTTAAAAATCCATTCTTTCCGTATAAGTTAAAAAAACATTCTTCTTACTTTTTTCAGAAAAGTCAAAAAGTACCTCGTACGAAAAACAACAAAAGATTCCTTTCATATTCATTACTAAAAACTCACTGAAGGGTAAAATTGGATTTAAACATTTTTAGGTGGATGGAAATAATATTAAATGTTCAGGAAACATGGATGTGGATGATAAAATACACCCCAGTAAATACTAAAGTATAAACAATCTCGGATAAAAATGAGATTGTGATATTTTCCTTACCTTAAGTCCGATTTTCTTCGTAAGTGTCCAAACATCCTGTATAATGATTTAAATAATGTCATTAACTTATTACAGAATCATATTCATTGTTATGATATCATATATTGTTCACTTATGAATTTATATTACCCGTTCTTTTCTAAATTCCATGTTAAAGAAGCGTTTTGGGTAAAATTGTTACATTTATCGTAGGTGTTTGGACTTGTTGTTCTTGACATTATTATTAATTATATCATGATTTACTTACTTCCAGAATATAAAACATGATTTATATATCATATATATTTAGTATATATATATTTTTAATAAATATATAAATGAAATGAAACACACCGTTCATGGAAACGGTAGTCTGTACATACGCATGAACGCTGTTTTCCTTTCCTCATTGTCTTGAATGGAAGTAAGTAGATGAAATACATATATACATAAATCCAGTAGCCTTATAATGTCATATATTTCATTATTATTTCTTATATATACTTTATAATTATTCTTAAATGGTTAACATGGAGAATGAATCTCATCGCGTCGTGGAGACGGTAGTTCGTACGTACGCACAAGCGATGATATCATTCCCATGGTCGTGGAATTTTGTTGAAGTGTATGTATAATATTTCAGTATCAATATCACTTTATAATAATCATATATAGTTACTCCTTACACATTTATACCCATCCAATTAAGGAGGTGGCGGAAAATAGATTACACCACGGCGTGGAGACGGTATTCCGTACGTACGCACGCGCGGTGATTTCCTTTTTCCATAGGATGGATATAAGGTTAATTAGAGTTGTTTCATATTTATAATAAAATATCAGTATATAATAAATACTGATGTTATTACTTTATCATGAAACAACTAAAGAAGAAGAAGTTGAAGAATAATGAAATTGAAAAAGATCGGTAATGGATATTACCTCTTTTTGACGCGCCTTTTCTTAACCTCCACTTAAAGAACTAAGGATGGTATTTGAAGAGGACCAGGACCTCTAGGATGATACTAGGGAAGTTGAGAAGAGATTTTGGCAGGGTTCTTCCGAGCTTGAATGCTAAAATTGGTGTGAGGAGGAGAGGGAGGAGGTGCCCTTTTATAAGGGAGGAGAGGGGCACCTTAGGAATATCTCAAAATATTATTTTATATTAAGGTCAAATTCGGTTTATAATGGTTCCAAATGGTCTTATTTAGAAGATAAAGTAGGTATGGGTCGAAATCCTCTCATCCAATAGGATTTAGACAAGTTTAGGTTATTATTCTAACCTTATCAATTAGATTTAACTCTAAGTTAAATAATTTAACTTTTACCGTGTCTTTTTGTTTTCTTACACTATATGGTTAATAAAGTTACTATATCAAGTGAAACGAACCCCAAGTTGTTTATTATTAATATATCTATCCTTATCTAATTCATTTCGCCGAACATTAGATTTTTAGGAATTAAATAACAATTAATAATATAATATTTGTTTTAAAAAATACTTTATGTCAATTTTGACACTATTTGGTACATGATTTTTATGAAATTTTTAAAAGAATGATAAGTTCAAAAAAAGTTACTTAAATCAACAATAACATGTCATATTAACCTAGAAAATTAGTTTGAGTCATAAAAAGTCTCAAATTACATTTATTTGGGAATTTATAACATCAATTATGTTAATATTTTCTTAAAAAGGTAATTACTGCATCATAGTTGTGTCATAAATAAATTAAATTATTTAAAATATAAAAATTAAAAATAAAATAAAATTATGTAATAAATCGTTTTAGCTTTCTAATGAATATTTATAGTTGAAATTATATTATGCATAACCCTATATGAAAAATGTTTTAGTAAATAAACATTGATTTTAACTCTTTTAAATCTTCTTTGAATTAAATAATAATAAATGTCCTAATCTAATCCAAGTGGACCTAAATGATAATATTTTACACTTAAGGTTTTTTTGGTCGAGATACACTTGTCCAATAGGATTAGGACATGTGTTAGGGTAATATTAATATCATTTTTACCCTTAATTACCCTATTTACTTTTAACCGTGGTAAATAAAAGTAAAAAAGTTACTATTCACCAAAAATTATTTTCATCTCATTGAACCACATTTTACTTACTGACATCAACCGTGTCTCTCGGATTTTTGAAATTCCATTCACAGAAGAGGTAAAATTAAGATTTATGAAAAAAGTAATTTTTTTAACTACCACTTAGTAGTTTCACTATTCATCAAAAATTGACGTTTTTCAGAAAAATGTCAAAATTTCACCCTAAGCTATAATTGATATTCCGAATTCAAAAATTATTTCTATTTTACAAAATTCCAAACATATATGTTGCATTAATTAATTTTATAATTAATTTCCGCTGTCACAACAAATAGCATGTTTTTAAGAGATAATAAATATCAAAAGATTAACACTTGTTTATGTCTGGTGTAAATGTGAAATTACATCCAATGACCAACATTGTATTGAATTGTAAAAATATATTCTAAATATACTTTATAACCACTCAAATTAACTATTAATTATTTCGATTAAAAAAGTTGTTTTTAATTAAAATTTAGTAATTTTCACTATTCAACAGAAAATAAAAGTTATCCGAAAAGTACCAAAATTTCACCCTAAGCTAATTTTGATATTACGAATCCAAAAATAAAGTCCATTTTGATAAAATAAAATTTAAAAAATTTCAAAAAGTGGTTATTACTATTCATAACAGCTAGTATTAATAATATTTTAATAGCATATTGCTGTTTAGTGAAACTCGTTATTGTGTACTACACACGCTATCGAGGAAGGTCGCAATTGCATGTAATGGAAGGCAAGTCAAGGATGCGTGTTGTGAAAGCTTCTTTTGGTGTAGCGTACAACACAAGACATTAATGAAATTAAAAAGAATATTTTTCATAAAATTTCGGGGTGTTATAGTACGACCGCATGTTGATGCAACCAATGTCTTCCTAGAAAAATGTTGAAAGTTGTGTCCTGATGAACAACCATGAAATATGAAGTAGAAAGATTGTCTCCAAACTGAATCCTGAGTATAATTTCACCCAGAGGTTCTTTTTCATTCTTATCATATCTTTGCAACAACAATGTAGAAAGAGATAAATCAGATTCGATGAGGCCCAATCGATGGAGTGTACGAATAGGAATAAGATGGACTACTGATCCATTATCAATGAAATCTCATCAGATGTCTATATCATTGAATTTTCCTCATAGATACAAAGGTCTGATATGTCCATGTACAACATCCTCAGCATCTTTATTTGTAAATGATATCACTGCATGGAATTCTATTGGATCATTCTCTATATGGTAAACCTCAGCCACAACAATTTCTTGTTTCAAATTCTTGAGTACTTGACAAAGCCTCTATGATCTCCTCCCGAAGATCTTTTGATAGATTAAAGTCATCCACAGTTGATAACATGGCCAGTACATGGGCCAAATGATTCAAGACATCATTCATTATGTCCAAAGGTCTGTATTTCCCACCTTGAAAATGTGGTCTTATAGGTGCCTTAGAAGTTGATGCATTGGAAGTAGATTCATATCGTATCGGGGTGGGAGTTAGAAATAATCATAGCATCGACAGATTAGACCGACAAGGTCTATTTATTTGTTGAGTGGAACAAGGTGTAACCTCTAATAGATGCTCCTAAATAACTGTTCCAGGACCAAATCTTCGATGTGTGGAAGAACTTTGTTATTTCGGTTGATCCCACTGAAGGGATTTACTACAAGTTTATACTGCATATACAGTTCTAGATGGGGTGGGATTAAAATAGTGGCTTCTAGAAAATCCACATCTTCCTCTATATCCTAGTCCTCGATCTCTTCCCTTAATTACTCTGTTTGATATAGGGAACTCATGCTCTTCAAGATCGAAACAGTCACTGTCATACAGATCTTTTAAGTGAATCATATTAACAGAACCAAAGATCAATTCTTCATCTGATGATGATCCTTTTTTATTATCCAGTTAATGCAGTTCCGTTTAGTGGGGCGGTTCCCGTACTTTTGAAGCAGATGGCAGAAAATTTGCCAGAGTCAAAGAAAATTTAGGATGTCACACGACCTCATCATCTTCTAACTACTCTTCAATGTTAGAATTATACCGCCTCATAGAATATTTTCATTCTTATGAAGTCAGATTTGCTGTGGAATTCATATAAATACACACAATTGGTTGATTAAATTGTGTTCGTAAAATGGCATGAGTTCGGTTGATCGTTTTCTTGACCATCCAATAATCATAGTTATGCACATTTTTTCTTTTCACTTCATGCCACTCACCTTGTTCCTCTACATTAGTAGCAGTAACACAAGCTACCTGGACTGAAAAACCTTTTAGTTTTACCTGTCCAGAGTCCACCATCTTTTACAGGAGGACTTTGAAGACAAAACACTCTTGAATGGGATGCCCCAACATCTGATGAAATGTGAATTAGTTGAATAAGTCATCATCTCCTTCCTTGTTCATCCTTTGGGGCATTGGTAACTGATCCAAATTGTTTTCCTGAGCCATGATGAAGTGTCGGAGAACATGTACATTCTGGAAAGAATAAAATTTGTTCTTCAAATCTTAAAATTGTTTCTGCCTTTGATCTCTTTCATCATCTTGACGAGGTTTCCATTATTGATGATGCTCAATAGTTTGAGCCCTTTGATATGATGATGTTTTTGAAGTTGAGGTAGGTACAAGTGATTGTTTAAGTGTATCTGTAGTATTCTCTTCTTTACCAATTCTATGTCTTGGAAGTTATGGAATTACACGAGTTTTATCCTTAGTCATTGTAAAAGAGTCTTCAATATGCCGAGCAATTGATGTAAGGTTGTGAAACCCTCCTATGGATTTCACAGGGATAAACGTTGTGAATAATTCATCACACATATTTTCCACACAGATAGGAATCAATTCTTATTGAGGGAGTGCTAAACTTAAGAAATATGTTAATCCCTTCCATCGAGCAATAAAATCAGAAACGCTTTCATTTTCCCTTTTCTCACTATTGGTAAGATCAAGAACTGTTGTCTTTGGAAATTTTGAGCTAAATTAATGAAGGAACCTTTGACAGAGATCTTCCCACCTAGTAATTGACTGGGATTGTAAACTTGTATACCGGAAAAAAGCAGACCCTTGTAATGACTGCACAAAAACCTGAGCTTAACTGCTTCTTGAGGTTGAGGAGTTCCCATAATAGGATCACAATGAGATACAAAATGTGTTAATTGTTGTTCTAGAACTCCAGAACCAAAAAAAATTTGGAATGTAGTATTCGCTATAATTGATGGGGGGGGGATTACATCTACCAATTCAAGGTATGATATATTTTATAGTTGAACTTTTTCACGCTTTCCTTCCATAGACTCAAACTGAGCTATTAATGAATCAATGGAAGTCATTAATTTTTTTGAAACATCTGGTTAAGCTTGGATCTAAGATGTTGCAATACCTAGAGTTTGGATGGGTGTAACGACCAAAAATTACACTGATGGTAGTATTTCTAGTTGTTGTTGCATATGATCCATAGGATTGGACATGTGAGGGTGTACTTGTAATGGAGTTTATTCTGGATCCATCCCAGTAGCTGCAACAAATTCCCTTGATTCATTAACTCTATCATGCTTAGGAGGAAGACTACCTTGAAGTAGTTCTGCATTTAACCTCCTTAATTCCTTCATTTATTCTTCTTGTTGTGCGAACCTTTCCTCTAATGAGAGTGATTGACCTTCTCTAGAGGAAGTTTCAAATGTAACATGACTTTTAAACTTCTCCTTGGTATGTGCCTTTCTGGAGTACGGAAGGGTATTACCAAAAGAAATTTCTTTTTCCTAGGAAACCCTATATCTTCTGGTACGCACATCTCTTCCATTCGTTTCTGTGTGCACAACCTCTTGAATAGGAACTTATTCATCTGATCCCTCTGAGTGAGCCTCATTTTTGGGGGGATCAGTGACAACAAAATTGATGACATTTATCATTGCATAACGCATTGTAGCCCTTCTTTCAGTGCTTCTGTGATATTATCTTCCTCCATGTCCATTATAATACATTGCCTTTTTGTTGATATATCATGAACTTCTTGATTATATTTAATTTGGAGGGAATCTCCTAATAATTCAGCTTTGTGTTCCACTTGTACATTCTTCCCTGATCGATAGAATACTGACTTCTGTTGAGGGAGAGATTGAGAATTTGAAAAAGTCTGACATCCGGTTGATTGGGGATGTTCTTATTTTTTCTACTCAATTCCTCGAATCCTTTCTATTGATTTTGATGGTTCGATTAAAAGAGTCCCCTTCCTATAAAGATGAGGTGGCTCTAGAGCTGCTACACATGAAAATTTAATTAATGATCTCTGGATTTTTCATACTTTAGTATGGAAATTAGCCAGATGAATCATCAGACATCCACTCAAATCACCTGGCTCAGATGACCATTGGATTATTTCTGACAATTCTGTCACCTGATGAAGTGCAAGCTCTAAAAGAGAAGCGTGTTTGATATTCTCATTTTCTTGATATAAGAGTAATTCGACAACTTTTTCTTTATCTACCTGAATTTGGGGAGAACTAGTAGAGGCATGTTATTGGTAATGCTTTTTATTACACACAAAACCATTTAGATGTTGTCAGCCATGGGAAATAACATTGCATGAGACCACATTTGGTGGGCTTTGTTGACTAGAGAGTACAGTGAAATGCAATGCTCCATGAACACCGCATCCCATGATATAAATACCAGATAGGGCATTGGTCATTAACATACACAACGTTTTTATCGTGCCAAGGCATGAACATTGAAGGGCTCTCTGCTGCATTTCATCCTTTGGATGTCGGGAAACTGAGAGAGATGCCAAATAAATTTGGTGTTTTAACCCTTCTATTTTTTTGACATGATTTTGATATTCATCATAAGATAATATTTTCCATTTTTAGTGACAAATATTTTTCCATATGTTGAGATGAATATCATGAATTCAATCTTCTGTGTGTAATATCATACTGAGTGTCAACCAAAGTCCAAAAAATGACTGGTATTTCACATTTCACCTGTTGTTTTCTCATTTTTAGTACTTCCACTTTGTCATTTTATGAATATTATTCTACCTGATTGGACCAAAACTGGGGCTTCTTTGTTGCTTCATCATATTCAGCAAGATTGTTAGAGAATTCATTTATTAAATTAGAAGATGAATGACCCAGGGTTGATTCAGAGATTGACCTAAACCCCGGTATATCTTCTAATTGAGAATGTATTTCACCTACTAGTGGTAATTCATCAGACATGAATGGATTCTCATTTTTAAGTGCCTCAAGATAAGAGGGATTTCTTGTTACGTCATTGTCCATTGAAGAATTTTCCAGGCAATGCGAATTACTACTACGGAGAGGACTTTCGTAGCTAAATTCATCATCATGGGGAGGACCAACATGGTGGGTTACAGGAAAAGATGAAACCTCTTGCTCCTTGTACTTCTAGCCACACAAAGGGTTATTGTGGCTCTCATATGAAGATGATACATCGAGATTGACTGAATTATCATGAAGCAAGCTTTCATGAGAAAGTGTCTCATAAAGACCATCAGAATTATTGTTGTTACTTCCAGAATTTGGAAATGAGAGAGTAAAATATTGAGTTGCAACAGACAATTGTCTAAGCGCTTCAAGAACTCCAGTATCAAGCAAGGCCTTATTGCAGATTAGATCTTTTTTTTCAAATGTGGTGGATGGGTATTTTTCTTAGACACTTTCTTACTCACCTTGGAAACCACTTATTGAAGAAAGTGGTTATTATGGGAAGGTGTATGTGCCTGCTTAGGAGAAATGGTCAGGTTAGGCTCATTATCTCCATTCAAATCTGGTGTATGTGTCGGAATTGATTTTCCATATGACATGGGGGAGTATTCCCCACGACCCTCCTAGACTGGAATAGAGTTGTGTATCTACTCCGGATTTAAGTCTTGCTGAAGTGGTTATAATATTCTGACATGTATCCTGAATATGGTCAGGGATTTTCTTCTGCTCTTTCACCATTGTCAGAATGTGCTTGGTGAGTTCAGTTGTCGGAACGAGAATATACATCCATTCAGTGTCTGGAGTAGGTGTATTTTCCTGATAATTCCCTCCATTTCCTGTCAATGAATTCTGACAGTACTCATATGTGGGGGCATAAAATTGTGTCTGCCTCCGGCTTTTCATTGGAGCTTTCCAATTGACATCTCTCAGTGCTACGAAACAAGACTGTTGGTTAGCCTAATTAATTGCAGGTGTATGTTACAGCTGATTTATCTCCACCACATTTAATTAGAGAGTTTTATAGGTAGAAATCAGACGAGCATGCTTAATGGATGATGATTTATAAACAAGTGTATATGCATGCCTATAGTACTCTTCCAGAATTGCCTTGTGGAATTGATTTGTTACTGCCAGATGAGTCAACTGGGTAGTGGAATTAGGATGGATGTGTGTATATTCCGTCTCGTTGTTTTCCATCTTGATAGATTGAAGGACTTCTCTAAAAGGGGAATAAATAAAGACATGCTCCCTATTATCCGAATTTTGCCTCTAACGGTTCATCTTACATGCTCAGGTTTGAGGAACCTGAGTCGAACCCCTAAAGGTGATACCCTCATCTAGTTGAGGGTGCACTTCAAAACGAGTCGGGCGACAATTGTTGGTGGGGGTCCTCAGGAAGGATTCCTGTCTTCTTGAACTGGGCCCTTGAGTGACCTCTTCATTCACCTCCCTATAATATGGGAGGGACTGGTTGTTACGTTCTAGGGATAACGACCTGAAATGGTTGGAAAAAGTGGTTGGAACCACCTGCTTTTTGACCACTGGTCGTCGCTGTCAGGGAATCCAGGGTGAGTTATTAACTCGAAGGGCTTGTTAAGTGGCCTCTAGAGTGGTGATGGTACCGTATTGAAGGTATTCAATCACCAACTCATTTGAGACCTAGCTTTGAAGACACTGAGTAGGTGATATCATCCTCGGAGTGTACAACGATCTAGAAGGAGTAGTAGTCGAGGAATTCATAGGTGTAATCATTAAAGAAGCCATTTCTGTATTGCAGAGATATCTTGGAAAAGAGTTCATGTTTGATATAACAGACATAATCAATATAATATTTACTATACTACATCATTTGGATGAAAAAATATCTGTTTGATTTTTTTTTGGACTTCATATTGAATTTAATATGGGCCTAACAAATTAGTAAAAAATCATTTTAACATAGTTATTGTTTCAAGTCGGGTTCATAATTTTGGTTTCTTATGGAAATGGGGATGACATTTTTTTGTTAAAGGTTCAAACATTCCAATAATATTCTAATGGGTTTATTTGTAGAATCAGAAACATCCAATGATTATCTATCCATTTGGACCTACTTTCCAAATGTAGGTGCTCATTAGTTGTGGAATGATGAGGATTATTAATTTTCATTGTTCGAGAGGATGGGAGGTCAGACTCATCACACCTTTTTGTGGGGAATTATTTTCTACTCTGGGACTCTCTTATAGATTTAAATTATGTTCGCGAATCCTTATTAATTTACCAAGCATGAAAATGAGTTTTTTATTCATATAACAATCAATGATTCATAGTTATGGGATTTAGAGAATCTGTTATATGTATTTGAGGTTTTCATCGATATTTAAACATACGTCGGGATTTTTTATTCAATGGTATCCTACAACACATTATATAGAAATCTATTGGTCATTCAGATAACCATACTAGTTTTAAAGCCACTCTATGGGGCACTTGATGTTTATTGTCATTCAGAAAGATTGAAATAATTCCAGAGTTGGGATCGTACCTACAGTTGGGCTACCTTCATTTCCTTGTTAAAAAGAAAGGAATCAGAACCCATGCAGATCGATAGGAAGGATATAGATTAACGTCATATGGCACAGAAAATAATTAAATGAAAGATGGGCTTGAACCATAGAAAGGCTTCCTACGTACTCTATATTTAAGGCAGAGATAAAATTCTACGTAGTTCTGGTGAAGAAGTATGAGGTTTGTGCATGATTAATGGCCCAAGTATAGATGTCCTAATTACTTTTACACTCTAAGATCACGCGAGTCATGCTCGGTGTGAGAAACAATAGGTATCAGTAAATCGAACGAATATGATATTAAAGATGCAGTCATACGAAATAATGTGGGGCTTACGTATGTATAACTGCCCAAGAGAAGGGTCCATAAAGTTATTTGTACATTATGGAGATTTGGGATTTTAACCCAGGACTTACTCCTAACATGGAATCCCAAATTAAGAGGGAATTATGATTGGGTTTTATCCCTGATAAGGAATCCCGAATCAAAAGAAATTAAGACTGGGGCTTACTCCTGAGGGGGATGCCCAATTAAGGGAAAATATGATTGGGTCTTACTCTTAAGAAGGAGGCCCAATGAATTCCTCTTAGATAAGGAAGAAAATGAAGGACCCTTTCCATAAATTTCTTTTAATAGGGTTTTGAAGGCCATATCTTGAAGAAGAAAGGTGGATTTGAGGAAAGGAGGTGACTAGGAAGGTGGCACACAAGTACTATTATGACGAGCATGTCCTAGTCACACAATTCTACTTACGTGACATGAGCCACTTTAGGTGAAGAAGAGTCAGTAGGGTAATAAATGGGAAACATTGAAATCAAGTCCTTAGTATCATCCATAGAGACTTCCAGAAGGGTGGTGTGCAAGTTCCCTTGAAAGGTAAAGGTATCACCCAAGTGTCTTCTCTTCCCTTAAGGGATGGACACTTAGGCACACAAGTATTGATGAGTTCTAATACTTAAGAATTATTCCCCCTCTTGAGAGCATATATTCTAGGTAGAGAATTACCTTAGAAGTGTTTTGAAGACATCAGAAAAGACTTGCACGACAAGAGCTTGAATCTGAGTTTTTTAAAATTTGTCCCTGAAATGGGGAGCCTACAGGGGCTATTTATCGGCTATTGGGGACCTTGATAGAAAAATTGAATAGAGAAACCAAGTGATTTACGCCACTCATATGTGGCGAGCAAGTGACTTGAGCGACCAGAAGGAAACTTGCGCACCTCCTTCTTAAAGGGTTCTTTGTTGATGCCTTTTTCAATTTTTTATATTCTTCAAAGGATGACTCTCTTTGTGCTTATGGTATTCCCCTTTTCCATTTGTTAGACTCTGTGATAGAAAGGAGTGTCAATAGTAAACAAAAAGTAAATAAAAATTCATCATTAAACCATATAAGGTATGAAGTACATATTTCATCATCAATATATGATTTATAATAATATTATTTTTATTAAACCTGATGGCTAAACATGTACAAAGGTATTCCAGAAATATGGTAAGTGGTTTTTCTCTGAATTTCCCTTCTTTGAGACATATGTTATCTTATGCTCATATATTCATCTTGGAGGTGCAAATAAATCCACTTTGATATAAACATTCATAAATTCATTTACCCTCATGATATTTAATGTTACATAAATTTTTATTACATCATGGGGATCATTGTTCAATGTACCAAAAGTGGTAATGATTTTATGTTACAATCTCAACGTTAATCAGGATTTTTTATTAATATGTTTTCGATGACAATATCATATGAACCATCTCTCAAGGAAAACTTAATTTGTATTTTCATATTTTTATTAGTGATACTAAAATTTCATTTTTCCCTATTTTTTAATTAAAATAATTGATATTTTTAATGAGAATCCAACTTTATCTTTCTCTTCAGTCGGAAATCTGTTTTCTTACAAAAACCATTTTTCTAACAAATTAATGAATAATTTTTTATTTTCTCATATTCTATTTATAAATCATTTATAAAAATTATTCATCTCTTCCAAAAAAAACAATTATTATTCATGTCTTTTCGAAAACAAATTAGTTTTCAATTTTATGGAAAATGTGAAAAGTACCATTATTTAAAAATGTACAACATGAACAAAACATTCTTCCATCATGGATATTATTATTTTTGTGGGTTAATTTATACATTTCCAAGGTTATTTTCAAATAAAATTATTTTCAATTTTTTTTTAAAAGTTATTTTAAAACAAAATATTATATATTACTCATGAATTTTTTTTAAATGATTTTATAAGATTCCAATAATATTTCTCATTATTATTTTAGAAGACAAATATTTTGATTATATTTTATGTTTCAAATATTTATTTGCAACAAAATTTTATTTTCCATTAGAAATAATCCAACTGGCCTTTCAAAATCCATCTTTTTCTATGATGATATCATTTATCAAAATTATTCTTTTTTAGGGATATGAACTAATGGTAGAATTCGTATTCATTCTCAGAATAGTTTATTTTGAGAAGTTGTTTATGAAAACCAGCTCTCTTATAGAGGATATATCTCAAAAAAATATTTATTCAATGTATTTAATTTCCCATGAATCATGAATTTATGAAATGATTATAAAACCTATAACATTTTTATAGGTTATGATATGATAAATATTTATGAAGCCCATTTTAATTAGTGGGTTTTTATATAATGATTTTTTGATATTGTGGCATACATATATAAGACTTTTTATATGATGGCTGGGCCCAATATATCCCTTCAATGTATTGGGTAGTGATAAATTTTACATTATCTGAAAGGGTACATGTGTGGTTAACCCAAGCCCAAAAATAACGGAAAATATGTGGTTATCACAAGATCAAAAAATATGGTACACTCGTGGTTAGCATAAGCCTGAGGTAGGTTCACTGGTGGTTATCACCTCCCTAACATGTTATAAATGTCTTTGTGTGTAACCATGACATTACAATTTCAATGGTTTTGTCAATTCCAAAAAAATATGTCTTATTTTATTGTTATACTCTCTTATCTCATTTTTGTGGATTCAGTTAAATACATCTATTATGAACTAAAAATCATTAAAAATGACTTGATATAATAATATTTCATATTCATGGTATGGTTTTAAATTTTTTTGATCATGCTCTTCTACCCGTATATTCATGTTATGATTACTTATCAACATTTTCTACACTTACTTCTCACATGAGTTCACATTTTCTTATGATTCATTTCTCGAGGATATGAATAATTTTTAATAAGGGTGTGTTGGTAAATACTAATGAAGGGAATGATCATTGTTGGGGACATTAAAGATCTATTTTTAAATTAATAATATTGTGTTATATGATTCTAAAAAAACTAAATAATTATATTATTCATGTGGTTGTTTATTTAATGTATTTAATATTATTCTAAAATGATTTATTTTACATGAATGATAGCCTTGTCTTCTATATTTTTAAATTGTGTAAATTATTAGTTAAACATAAGAAAAGATGATAATAAAATTTTAGTGAGATAGCAAGGAATATTTCTAAGGATATTTCATGGGATGTATCAAAGGATAAGTCTTTGGATGTGAAAAATTATTGGAAAATTTCCCAGAATTTTATTATAGGAAATGGTAAGTGGGTTTCCTGCACTTGCATCACAATATTGATACTAAAATTGGATGTGAGTCTAGAATATAGGTACCTAGGTGTAATAAATTGGAAAAATATGCATCGATCATGACATGATCATAACTTAATTTACAATAATATGAATTTCTATACACTAGCTTTGAAACTCTCGATGATCATTATTTGGATATTCAAAATATTCGTACAAACAATCATGATGTATTTGAATATATGATGAATATAAATATTATAGTACAATCCTAATGTGTCTTAGATTGAAAAGTATGTTTCATGGTTCAGATATAAAATAAGAAAATTTTTATGATTAGGTTATTCTCCACAATGAATATGGTTTCACATAATATGATTTTTTTCTTTTTATCTAATGTGTTTCACTTGAAGCATCTTACTTATAATTGAATATAATAGAAAATTTTCTGAAGAGAAACCAAATGAGAAAATGTATTTATTGATGTTTATTTTATTTATTCTTAATCAGTTACCATCGAACATGATTAAAAACATGCACCATAACCAACTATCAGAATCATCAAAGAAGTGGAGTAAAATGATTACTAAGATTTTTCGTAATGGAGATCATGGGGGAATTAAAATTCAGTTTCCAGTATTTTGAAAATTTGGGAAGAAGAACCCAAGTGAATGTTCTTGTGGAAAGGGAAGAATTTTGGAGTGTAGAAAATAAAGACATAGTTAATGTAATTATTGAGGAAAAAATAAACGTTCAGTCCAAATGAAGGATGATAATACTGGTATCCCTAAGATATCATTAAATATTGAATGTTTTAAATTTGGAATAAATGGGAAATATAAAAATCATTTTCCTATGTTTAAATTTCATGATGAGAACAAGTAAGATTGTATGACTAATAATTTTTATATTAAGGATGAAGAGACATTGAATGAAATATCAAAGGAATGTGGTATTGGGAAATTTAAAAATAATGCCTAGTCATTGATTTTAGAAATATGTGGGGTGATTGATTATTTTTTTATTTTAATTCAAGAATTATTTAAAATATAATAATTATTATGTTAATGTTATTTTATATGTATAGAAAATAATATTCTGAATTATAATAGTCAAATATAAATGTGACATAATATCAATTTGATATTTCATGAAGAAAACCAGATTAAGAGATAGAGTGCCCATAATATGTCTGTAATGTAGAGATAACTTTTTTTTAGATAAATCAATGATTGATATGGTTGAAGTAAAATGAATAGGTCAAATTTCCAATGAATTGAGTAATGATTTTTAGATAATTTGGTCTATTTTGGATATGATATAGTTTACAAAACTATTGAATATATTAAATATGTTCTATAATCTATATTTTTTTACAAGGAATGAGGAATTATGCATGTTTTCATTATATTTAATGATAATTTATGTTAGTACCAGGGTTCAATAGAATGAATGATGGATGTAATCACATGTTAGGTTTTTTAACACTTAGATATACTTCATGTAATTTTAGGGATTAATCTTATGTTTATTTTGAAAAATTTAGCAACCATAATTATAAAATTTTGAAATTAAGATGGTTTATAAGGGTAACCATTTTGTAATGGATCTAACATCTTATTATTTATTCTAGTATTCCTAAACCCATATTTTTGAGTTTTCTTTGGTTTAGTTATGTATAGAGTTAGTTAGGGTGAGATAATGAAATATTTGTAAATTTCATGGATTGTGCATCGTTAGAGCATGACCAGAATATGGTTTTCCAAACCACACCCCCACCTATAGAAATATGGGGAAAGATGGACATTGTGAACCACACATCATACACACGGTTTACCTAAAAATTATACATCACTAGATATGTAATGAAACCCATTTATTACTACGGAATGGCTTCACACTGTTTAACAAAACTGGGCACCTCTATCCAGAAATCCATCCAGATGGATTTTTCATTAATATTAATTTTTATTAAAATATATACAGTCCCTATATTAGGCTTTCTATTAGACCTACTCAAACCAACACCAGTTTCTCCCACACATGGATCTCAAAAATAATAATTTTGTCTCCTTGAATCCCCCCTGGATGGTTTTTGAAACTAAAGGAAAGCCATTTGATCTTCATGTGGTTAGTTTCCTCCTCCTCTTAGTTTCCCACAACCTCTCTTCTGCTATCCAAGTTTCCATGGATCCCCATATTTTTTTGGGATGAAATAACCTATATTATTTAATCATAAACATTTTTTTTCCATTTTGTTTAGTTGTTGTTCTTCATTTACAAATACAGATTTTTATTTGGTATTTCGAGACCCGTTGATTTCTGAAGGTGGTTTACATATGATTCTTAATTTGTAATACCATTAAATTTATTTATTAAATTCAATTTGGAGTTAAATGTAATTTTAATATGTATTAATCTAATTAAAATTGTATTATTAATAAACAAACTCTAATGATTTGGGGTTTTTGAAAAAATGGGGTATTGGAAAGATATTGAAAAACACTAAATTCCATTGAATTGGGGTATGCTATTGATTTTTTAAAATTTAAATTGTTTAATACAAATTTTTTATTTGATATAAATTGTTTAAATTAAACTATTTCATTTAATTGTGAAATTTATTTGATGGAGAGTTTTCTAAAACCCACAATTCCAGAGATTTTGAGGTTAATCAAGGAATTCGTAGATTTTTTTTGAAAATTTAATTATTGAATATTATTTGTGGAATTGACTTGAGAAAGTGGATTGTAAATTGGATTCATATGCTTTTATTTGAAAATGGATTAAAAATGGTTTTTATAGAATCCTAGTGGGGTTTTCATTGTTAAAATACATGTTTTTTTAAAACCCATATTATGGGTTTTAAAGAATATTGGCATATTTGAAATAGTGAAATGTATTTAATTGTATTTTAAGTTGTATTAACATAAATTTTTCATCATTGTTTTGTGTAGTATCACATGAATTTCTTAGGTAGTTAGTAAGATATTTTGGGAGGTACTTTATGATATACAATGTTCTAAAATGTCATATATTCACATCAAATCCCTTCTGAGACAGTGACGAGTCCCCTTTTTCATAGGCCCAAAAGAGTTATATGTAAATATTTTTTGTTTTACAGTGCTGGTTTCCTATTGCTTGGAACTATCATTCCAATTTTTCACATAAGCACGTTTCCCGATAAATTCTATTTGAAATATATATATATATATATATATACATATATGCCATTGCTGTAAACCATTTATATTCCGTGTGTATTTATATGAATTGTTTTATATAAAAGTTTTTATTTAATCTATTTGTGAAAAGTTCCATAGTTTTAGAACATTCCCATCAATTGTATTGTGAATATTTTTTTAAAAGAACTTTCCAAGATTTTGACATGTCACGGATGAATAACTATAGTATTTCTATATTTTAAATTATATAGACTGATGTGTAAATTGTGTTCTTGATGTGAAACAAATTTTATATAAACTGAGTGGATTTATTTAGTTAATTTGATATTGGAATATTATTATTGAACTTTTGGGTAAATCATTCTGGGCTTTGGTTGACACCTTACTTTAGCCTTCGAGTGTTTTCCAATTCCCCCCTTCCAGGATTGAGTAAACGTAAATGACCTTTATGAGGTTGTTCTAGGTGTTAATCTGTGAAATTGGTGAGGTTAATCCTTATTGGGACTTGGTAATATTTCTTTTTTGGATACATTTGGTAATCTTACACTGGGAAAGGTTAGTCTTATTTTTCTTATGGAACATTACACCCATTATATTATATTTTTCTATTATTATTTATTTGTTTCATTACATCTACATTGATAGTGGAAAAATAATTCCTACATCTATTTTTTCTGATGTAAGGTACTAGTCAGTGACATGAGGTAATGAATAATTCTATTTAGGATATGATAGGACTGACTCGGTTATCTAGTTACTAGATCAACCTAGATGGTTTTTGACAAAGTGGTATCAGAGCACTAGGCTGGGCTTCACTTCATGACTTCATTATGTATGGTGAAATCATACCAAGTCCTTAGAGGTTGTTTTTATTGTGTTCCTAGCCTTCTCTCACAAAAATGAACATTAAGATGCTAGGGGGAGAAATCTGGTGGATTAGTTTTTTTCTTTCCACTATTATGAATTAGATAGTTCGAAATCCAAATCATTCTTGTTCTATCTGTAGAGATTTATTTTTTTAATTAATCTTTTGTGTGTAGATATGATGTCTTCATTGTTTTATGATAAGGATGTGTATCAATATTCCTCTGAGAAGATATTTCAATTGGTTCAAAGAGGATGCTACTGAAAAACCATAATGATTGACTCCACCAGTGACCCTGAACCTAGTAGAGGTGATTGTACACACGTTCCATGGTTTTAGATAGGCACCAACTCTATTTCTCATTAATTAAATAGTTTTTAAACCTCATAGTGACTTTCTAAAAATTTGTTCTAAACATTTTAATCTATATGATCCATAACAATTAAAAGGAACAAATGATACTGAAAATTATGAGGAGCTGATGAGTATAAAGGAGCATTTGTTTTTTATTTTAGACACACCCAATGAGATCAAATTGAATTGTGCCTCAGATGTGTTAGAAGGATTGATCATGAGTTGGTGGGACATGATGTTAATGGAAATGAAATATTAGGAACTATAGTGGAATGACTTCAATGATCTTTTCATCGACCATATCTCTCCATATTTGATGTTGTTATTCATGTCCACCGAGTTTTTCAAACATGATCAAGGTAAGAGGGCCATGAGAGAGTATGAAAATAATTTTTCTAAGATCATGAATTTCACACCTAAGATTGTATCCAATGAGAATATGAAGGAAAAAAAGGATTGAGTTGGGTCTTATTTAGGTTATTCATTCTCTAGTTTTCTTGCTGAAAATTCCTTCTTATACTGATGTACTAGATATAAAACTAATGGTTGAGATGGATCGAGGAGGCAGGTCAGATTTATTATAAGTTTCATTATCTATTAGTTGTGGGGTGAATTCCTCTATTTGTAATATGAGGCATGACGAATCTCATAGTGGTTCTCGATTGTAGGGTGTTTCTAAACCTCTTATAATGAATGTAAGATTTCAATAGTTTATTATCTGAGTGGAAATACAAGGCATTCAAATAGTTTGTTCAAAGAGGTAACCAATAATTTTGTCTCCAATAGAAACTCATGTCATATCAAGATTTTTTGTTATGTTAATTCCACTCTGGGTAGTAGAATGAGATCACACACTCTTTCTAAAATTGTGGATCAACCACATGATTAAAGTGAAAATGGGTTCCATCCATAGGAACCATAATTATGTTTCTACATGCAGTGGAAGAGTCTCTAGAATAAGCATAAATAGGTCAAGAAATAGTAAGAGGCACCATTACTATCGCTTCATCATTAGGGACCACTCTATTTGGGATCGATATATCACATTTGTTTATTTAAACCTATTTTTTTAATCATTATAATATACAAGGGTAGATTTTATCCTTTTCACTAGATATTACTATACCGCTTGGTATAAAGAGATAGTTGTGTATCTGTATGCCTTCTTGTGATTTCAATCTTTTATATGTTTAGATAGCTTGGAAATTTATTGTTTTTGACCTCAAATCTCATTATTTAATTTTTATGATGGATTTTATTATTTCCAACAAGTCTATGATTCATTATTATCTTCATGGGGTCTCCTTCAATATGCCATTGGTGTCCTCCATGTCTTTAATGGATAATGGGACCCATGTTCATGCATATAAAGACCATCTTATTTGGAGTTATAAAAAATAATATATGTGTGTTGATTTTATCTAGAGAGGTGATATTTGAGAGGTGATCTCCATCTAGTCATGTTCATGTTTCGAAATGTGTTCCCTTATAATTTCTCTAGTTTTCCCCTAGTAATGGTGGTTGAGTTTTTTATTGAATAAATGCATGTACTCAGTCAGTTTCTATTCTCTCTTACTTCATGGATACAACTGAAATGAATGAAAATGAATCCCATTTGGAAATTATTTTAGCGAGATGATTTATATACTCATGTTTGTCCCCTTGGGTGGTTCTTATTCTCTTTGAGAGGAAGGCTGATATCAAACTTTTCATATTTTTTTATTATAAAAAGATCAATTGAGTTATGATAATGAAAAAGTATCCATTACAATGGATAAATGATATAATATATCTTATGAAAGGGGAAATGTTGTTATCGAAGATTGAAATTTAATTGGATTACAATCAGTTGAGAATAACATAATATAACATTTTTAAAACCATATTCTAGGAAAGGTACAGTCATTATGAGTACCTTTTCATGCCCTTTGGTCAAACATATTCTCCTTCATTTTTCTGGTCAAAAATGAATTAGATATTATAGGAGTATTTGGATGCCTTTTTGGTTTACATTGTTAATGATATCATTGATTATTCTATAACATTGGATGGTCATATTCATTATTTGGGAACAGTTATGGGTTTTCTAGGAAATCATTAACTCTATTCCATTCATTAAAAATGTGATTTCTAGATCCAATAAGTGATGTTCTAGGTACATGTGGTGTCAAAAATAATAATATTAGTTGATCCTGATAAGTTGAAGGCTATTATGACATAGGATAAACCATGAAATTTCATCGAGAGGTTCAGATTTTTTTGCATAGTTGGATATTATAACCAGTTTTTTAAGTACATCTCAATATTGGCTTCTCTGGAGAAATAATAAACCCAAAATAGAGTAATGTTTTCTTGGGATTATTGATTTTATACTTTTTTTCATAAATATTTTTTTACTACAATACAATTGTTGGCTCTTCCAGAGGCTAGGATAGGCTATGTATTCTTCTATGATACATCAGGTTTACTATTGGTTTTCAATATTAGGCATGGTAATCATAAAATTTCTTATGCCTCTTATCTAATTAGTCCACACAAGAAGAATAATCTTAACCATTACCTTTAACATGTAGATGTGATTGATTCACTTATGAGGTGGAAACATTACCAATAAGGAGAAATGTTTTATATGATTTTAAACCACAAGATCATGAGTTATATACCCTCTCAAAATGATTTGAATCCCTATTAGTGGTATTGGGTGTAATACATATAGTGTTTTGACATTGACATCACATATACCTTGAAGAAATTCAATGATATTATTGATGTTTTGATTAGAAAACTTTCTACCCATATAGTAAAAAATCATTGGTAGCGTGGAACATTATGAATCTATGTGGACAGTTTCATATTGGAGTCCTGTTCTAGGATTCCATGGCCAGTGTTTAGTTGATATCCTCTATACTCAAATTGATTCTTCAAGAAAATATCTTGATGATGAGTTACATAGAAATATATAGTCGCATAATTTTGGGGATATCATGCTTGATTGATTATTCCCTGTAGAGGGAATTAAATTCTTTTGGAACTGTGTTATGGTACCAAAATTGATATGGAAATATGGGATGTGGTATTTCCATAGATCCCATTGGTCAGGGAAACTAGGAACCAAAAATATTTTCTATGACATGTAGTGGATGTTTTTTGGGCAGGTATGAGATGGGGAACTTTAGGGTTTGTCTCTTATTATTATATGTTCCATTAGGTGAGTGTTATGTACTGAAAAAATTGGATTTGTGTTTTCCACATCCAGTCCCTACATGGATGTCGGATAAGATCCCAATGGACATTGTGGATGGGTTTCTACAAACCCATAGAAATATCAATGATATATGATTTTTGATCAATATGCTAACAAAATTTCAACAATTTAAACTCATTCATGACACAACCAATGTTGAGGAGTTGGGAAATATCTGTGTGGATAGAATTTTTTATTTTTTGTAGACTTTCTTATTATACAGTATCTAAAACTGATCCTCAGTTCACATATAATTTTTAGGGTGGCCTTTATAAGGCAATAGGATCTCATATCTATTTGAATACGGAATACCGTCTACAATCAGATGGCTAGATAGAAAGAGAAATAAATATTAATTAGGATGTCATCCACAATTGTGTTCTCAACATGGGTATAGATTACGATGATCACATGGGACAAGAGGCGGTTTAATATTAAAATAGTTATCAGTTCAGCATAAGATTAAATCCATTTGATAACTTGTTTGGCTGACCTTGATAACTCTTATTTTTCTGGTTATAGATTAGATAATGTTAGTTAGATGGAAAGATATTTATCTAAGAGAAGATAGAAAATTTTAAGTTGAACCATTATATAATTTTGATGAAATAGTTCTATTACATGTATTTTTCTAATTATCATCGTAGACCTTTTGAAATCATAGTTGGTGACTAGGTGTTCGTAAAAATTTGGACCTGGTAGGGCCTTCAAAGGCTTTATAGGCAAGGAATGTTTTATCCTCATTTTTTGTGTTTGTTTGAAGTTGTCTAGAAGGCTTGTAAATTTTTATTTCATTTTGAATTTCATCTATTGCTTACTTTGAAAAATAACAAATTCCATGAATCATAGCTTCGGATGAATCCATTTTATCCATATCATGTTCTGAACTAGAGTGATCATTATGTTGAACCTGAGTTATCCCTGATTGAATAACCATTAGGATAGTAGATTATAAAACCTACGTACTTAGTGGAGGACAATAAATTTTTTATGTGTGATATGGTAGAATAGTTTTGGAAATCATGATACATGGTAGCAGAAGAATTAATGAGAGAGCAATGGCCTTATCATTTTGACTTGTATTCTTCATCCTAGGCTTTTTGGAGAAAAAAATATTCAATAACGGGGAGGTTGTAACATAAAATTTCTAAATTACGGTATTTCTAATTCCCTCGTTTTTATCATTATTTGGTAGAGTTTCATTGGGGTTAATTCGAGTAAAATTTTGAAAATTTTTGGTTGTTTTTAAGGCCATGACATTCCATTGATCATCCACTTTTTTGTGATCAATGATCTCTATCCATCTCTATAATTATTTACTCCTTTCTTCCATGTCCAAATATTTACCACCTCTTATTTTAAATTATGTGAAATCATACTAATGAGTATCTTTAGGTAACCATTATGCTTCCATCATTCCCTTTTTAATGGAAGTTTTATTGTTACTTTTTAGGATTTTTGTTTCAATGGTGGTATTTTTAAATGATAAACCTTTGATGACTAAGATGAATTTCAAGGGGGAATCCATTTTATGGGGGTCAAATATACCACCCTAATATAATAAGAAATATATATATTTTAAAATTAATTTAATCTTTTTAATATATTATTTTATATGAAATATAGATTTTATCTCTAATTACATTAAAAACTATGTTTTTTTTAGGCTATAAGCAACACTGGGATAACGTTACTTATACAAAACACTATGTTTTATAAGAAAAATCAAATATTATTAATATAATTATTTAAATTTTACCATTATAAAATTTCTTATAAATTTTTTTAATATTAATAGTAATAAATACATTTAGAATATTATGTATATTGGATTAATATAATGGAAATATATTGATAGAAACATAATTAATTTTTAAATAAATTATTTATACATTTAAAAATACTTTTTTCTAAAAATTATGATTTATATTTATTTTATGAAAATTAATTATATTAATTTTGATCATTTTTAAAAATTTAATTTGATATAATAAACATTATTATAAATAATCATGTTAAAATTATATTCTGTTGATTTCTTTGTATTTTTCAGAATGGATTTATTTCTTTAATGAAAAATGAAAAATACTGAATTTTAATTGAAATATTTTTCAGTTAATATAAATATTTATCTATTTCTTATATTAAATTCGGTTCAAAATATAATTATATCAATTATACATACATTAATCCAATTTATTTCATTGGAATACATTTCATATTGAATGTCAATATAAAAAAATTTCAATCATTCAATCATTTTCTATTTAAAAATATTTTTTCTCATAATGTTTTGAATATTAATTTTAAATTAAAATATTCTACTCAATTGAATTGAAATTTGAAAATTTTATCCAATATTTGTAATAAAAATAAATTATATTATCTAGTATTTTAAACTTATTTTTTGATAAACATAAATAGTAAAACGAGTAAAAATTGTTTATCGCGGTTTATGTAAAAATGCATTTTTTGGCTTTTAAAAAATATTTGGGGTTAAAAATAACTAAAAACATAGTAAGGACCCCTTAGATGTCCATATTTTGAGCTTATATATTCTACTACTATAAATGATCTATTATTGGTTCCTTGGAACATGATAAATCATGGGTGTAATTCATTCTTTCATAAAATTACAAATGTGTCACACAACTCACTAATACAACAGATACCCATTATCCTATCCTATTGAAACCATTAAAAATTATTTATTATACATTAACATCTCAAATAACATTCCATAATACTTCCCTTTATACAAGAATCCTTATTTTGGAAAAAATATCCAATCAAAAAACTATTTAGGTGCAATCCTAAGGAAGATACTCGACGATAAGATAATGTTCTTCAACAAGCATTTTTATTATTTATTCCTCTCCTTCTATAAATTATATTTTATCATATAGATATAACAATTATATTATCTTCCATATAATGATATGTTTCTTTAATGTAATGACCTACAACCATCACCACTTACATGCAATATAATATAAAATTATCTTTCATGTGTATGGATAACAACCTCCTAATGAAATGATGGCATTCTTTTTTTCCATTACAACATATGAAATATTAGTATGTTGATTTAATTATTTTTTATGTATTATATTAATGATATTATTACAAAACTACAGTTATTATTTCACACATACTTTTATACTCTCTATTTTATCGGAATACTCTAACGTCGCTTTGTTATACATTAGACTACTACCTCATCAAATGATGTAATTTTACACACATTTCATGGAAGGTAATAAGGAAGGATTTAATGAATCTATGTGGTATAAATGATTTAAAAATTATTTTGGAATGATAATATATCATTTTATTTAATATCTTTCAATACTAAAAGAAAATTGAAACAAATTTTATGCGTATGTACATCCTACCATTCCCATATACGATGTATTTCATTTTCTATCACTAAATTTTATAGATTAGTCTAAATAAATTTATAATGAATATATATGATATTTTTAAAATTCATATAATTATGGGCATTATTAAACCCTGATCGAAGCATGATGAAAAAAATATCAAATCAAAACATAAAAGAAAAAAAAGTAATTATGACCAAAAAATGTGATTAATCCTGGAAATGTAGATAAAAGTCTAATAAAAGGCCACACGAAAATCATATATGGAATGATGTATATATTTATGGTTATTTAATATATTTATAATATATTTATTTTTAATATACATGTTGATTGAATGATTATGACTGAAGTGAATACTTTTGTTAAATAATTTTTGTCTCATTTTCCATTATTTGACACATATATTGTGTTATGCACCTATATTATTTTTTGACCTATATATATAGAACCTTTGAAATATAATATCATCAATTATTTTACCCATATGATATTTTATGTTCTATCTAATTTTATTCGTTAATGGAACTTATGATTCAAATTTACTAAAGTGGTAATGATTTTATGATACAATTTAATCGTTTATTGGGATTGATTACAATTATATTTTCGATAAAAAAATATTATGATACAAATATATAAAATATCCTGAATTTTATTCTCCTATATTTTTTAATTTTATTAATAGTTTCATTTTATCACTCTTTGGTACTTAAAAGAAATAATTTATTTTTATGAAAATCATTATTTATCTCTCTTCCGTGGGAAATATATTTTCTTCCAAAACCATAATTCCCAAAACAAAATCTATCAAAAAATATTTTAATAATTTAAATTTATTTTAAAATGATATTATTACCCATGATATAATATTTTGAAATTTTTTTGAAAAGCAAACTTTTTATCATATAAAAAAATTCATTTATTCCATTTGTAGAATATATTATAGGAATATTTTTTTAATGTGTATGACATGAAATAAACATATTGTTGTCATAAAAATATTATTATTTTAAGATCATATTATTTTTTTCATGGTAATTGTTAAAGAAAACGAATTTTAAAATGTATCATGTTTTAGAAAAATATAACAATGAAGAAAGGATTGATTCAACAAGTAATATTTTAAATGATTTATAATGTTTTCTTTATATGTTTTCAATATTTTTTTATAAAATGATTTTGATTATTTTTTTTAAATATATATTTTCAAATAAATTTTATATAATTATTGAAATTTTCCAAGTGATACTTCAAAATACTTTTCTATCAATGAAGCTATCATTTGATGTAACTGATGATTTGTTGGGTAAATGAACCAAATATTCAATTACAATTATTGATCTGAATGGTTTATCATGATAATATTTTTATGAAACCCATTTCTCTTCAATGGGTTATACCATGATAGAATTCTTTTTAATCCCATTTGGTTTTCTATAGGTTGGTCTTTAATGATATAATGAAAGGATTATGATACCTTTCCATTTTCCACGGGTTATGATTTTATAAAATTCCTAAAAATCCGATTTTATATCATGGGATATGAAATAATAATGGTTTTATGATATTTTCAAAAACATATGTATGATTAATGTAATTTTATGGGTTGTTAATATATCTCTATCCAATGCATTATGTAATAATAAATGTTCTATTTTCTCAATGGGTATATGTCTGGTTAGCCTAAACCTGAAAATGAGGGTATATTTATTGTTGGTATAAGCATGAAAAATATGGTACACTTATTTTTATCACAATCCCTAATCTGATACAGAGGTGGTTTTCCAAAGACTAACTTGTTATGAAATTCATAATGTATATCCTTGAAATTATATTTCTTATTCAAATGTGTATTCAACAAATATATTTCATATATAAATCTTATGTTATAATGGATCATCTTCATAGATTCACTAATGATTCTAATCTTATCAAAATCTGATCTGTATTCTATGAATTAGGATTCTACTATTTGATATGAATTTTATGGTTTCATATGTTATTCTTGTGTTCTCATACCATTATATTCAGGTTATGATTACGTATCTCTCATGTCTACGATTATTAACCATCTCATCTCACACTTTATTATTTTTCCATTCCTCATGTTATGAGGAAATGTTTTAATTAAAGTATGTTTATAAAGAGTTCTAAAAAGAAAGATATTTGTGGGATACATTGAAGATCATTCACCATATGGTTAATATTATATTATAATATTCAAAAAGGAATAATCTATTATCTTCATCAGGTGTGTGTTTATTTAATTTATTGAATATTAGTCTAAAAAGTTGTAATATATTTATGTATGAAAATACTAGGTCACTATAGATCTTCAGTGATAATTCTCAATATATAAATTATCCTAATTTTTCAAACATTTGATAGCTACCTCGCTATCATTTTATTGAAAAAACCCAATTCAAATTTTCATGGAATTGCCTAAAATAAAGAAGCTATATTTTTCCAATATAAATTTCATGTTTAACTAATTGGGATGAATTAATTAAATATTCCATGATAATATGGTTTTAAATATACAATGAATATAGTATAAAAAATTATAATTTTAAAAGTTAACCTAATGATTTATAATACAATTAATCTCATCCTCCACCTAGAATCGTTCTTTTTCATCTTCTATAACATATCAATATTTATCTTTCCTTTAAATCACATTGAATTTGTTGATTTAATTTTGATCACATTTCCAAATAAACCCATAACATATATTCATATAGTGTATGATTATATTCATTAATATTCATTGTGAGAATCTTCACTCAACGCACCAATTCATTCCTCTTTTTTAAAAATCCTTACATCATTGATGAAGATTTACTTTATTCAACAATATGTTTGGGTATTAAATATAAATAAATCAACATCTGAAATTTTCTTGATATTTCCACAAGGGACCATATATATTATTTTTTGTTTCAATTATAATAAAATCATGTTACTCTTTTGTTTCATGAGTATGTATATGATATATCCTATAAAACCACTATGATACTGTGATTTACTTTTGAAATATTATTCCATTTTATCCATGTTTCAATTGTGTATCCACTAAAATATATTACTTATCAAATGAAAACTCATTGTTATCAATACATGTTATTATATATAACATGAATATGCTCTTTAAAATAGCACATGACCCTTGAAATCATACATATCGCATTAATGATATTACCTATCATCATAGAATGGTTATATATCATAGCATTGTATTAACAATAATTTATAAATTCTAAATTTGTGATATCTTATATATAAACTTTTTTATTCTATACATCACCAAAAATATTGATTATGACCATTATTTAACTCAAATTTCATTATAACACCTATAAAAACACAATTAGAACCGTATTTCTCATCTAAATCCATTTTGACCATCAATAATAATGTAAGGACTTCATCAATTGTATTGAGAACAAATAGAATATCATAACTAATGGATCAATCAATTTAATACCTTATATTAAAAAAAATATAAATATGAATTTTATTATTCGATTTAATTTTTTGGTTACTATTATAAGACAGAAATAAGAATATTATTTTATAGTCAGGGAACTATATTTATTGTTTTTGGTAAAATTTACCATCTTCTTCTTCATTCCCCCTCAGGATACCCCTTTTTAGTTAACATAAGCCATGTTGTTCTTTATAATCTTGGATTACTCACAAACCACTATTTATATACTTTTTCATTGTTTATTTTTTCAATATTTATCATATCTTATCGGATTCATCATCCTTGTTTTATTTCCATTTTCAGTGTCACGATTTTATCATTTTACAAGGTATATTTATTAAAATGTAAGGTTGAGTGTTATCTGATAAATCCAAACGTAATAATAATTATAGGGAAAAATTATATTACATTTACTGTATTTATCACATAATTTGATTCTAAAAATACACTCACAATGTTTCATTACATATTATCAAAAATTGAAAATATTAAAATGATGTAATTCATTGTGTTATTTTTGTAGGAATTTTTATATATATAATAATATTAGAAAAAATATCAAAAAATAAATTGTAAAATTAAAACATGATAAATATATTCATATATAAAAATAATCATATTTAATTCCTTCTATTTATAATAATTTCATTCCCCTTTAAAATATTTATGAAATTTTGATTAAAATGATAACAAAATTAAAAAATGAAATTATATAGTTATTTTTTATTATATTTAGAACTATAAATAATGAAAAATATTAATATTAGAGAAAAAATTTGATCAATAATCATATATTAATATTAAAATTATAATTACAAAAATTTATTATAAAAAATAGAAAATATATAGAGTAGAAAAAAATATAAAATTTAAAAAAAATTATATAATTTCTAAATGTTCAATAAAAAATATTGAAACCTTCATTATGTTTATAGTTTTAATTTGAAATTGATATAAAAAAAATTATTCATTTCCATAATTTTATTAAAATATCAAGCAATATATATAAAATCAATAAAAATAAATGAACTATTTAAAAATAATTATATAAAAAATTTATTATCTTCAAATCAATATTAAATAATTTTGAAACATATATTTTAATCATCAAAATAACGAAAAATAATAAAACCATATATGTTTTGACATAAAAATAACAAATAGATCAGATATTCATTTTATATTATTAATAAAATTAATATAAATATATAACGTTTTCATTAAATATATATTAAAAATTAAATTAAGAAATTAAATAATATATTATTATTATAAAATGTTAAAATAATGGTAAAAATTATATGAAATTGGAGATAAATATTATTACAGTAAATTTTATTTAATATATACATATTTTATTTAAAATGATAACAGGAAATATATCCTTTTGGTTTTTTAAGTAAATAAACGTATTTTTTAAAAACTAAAAAACACAATATAGGTATTATGTTTTTAATATATTTTGTAAACTATAAAAGGATATTATACAGAGTTTTCAATAAACCCTAATAATAATCATAAAACACAAGTTTTTTCCTTAAAAACGTAAAAAAAATTAAAATACTATACTAAATAATATTAATAAATGAACTTCTTACATTTATTTATCCCATAATATAGGTGAAAAATATGTTAAAAATTTGATAATAAATAGAAATATTCTAGGAAAATTAACAGCAATGATCAATGAACATATATCTTTCCATTAAAAATATAGAATATATTGAAAAATATTCTATTCTATTTTCAAAGAATCTAATAATGGAAGACTATATAATTTGTTTTCAATAATTATATTAAAATTATAAATTTATGTTTTAATGTATCAAATTTAAAAAAATGCATATATTATGTATTCCCTGATAAATAATAATATTAAAAAAACTTATCAACATTAATAACATGTTATATTTTAAAACAGGATGTAAATGACTTATAAAATAAATTATGTGATTTTGGTAATATTCAACATCATGTTTTTAAAACTGTAATATAATACAAATAAATTAATAATTAAACTAAAACTTATATGAAAATTATATTTAATTTGACGCTAACACAATTTTATACAACAAAAATAAAAATTAGAATTGAATATATAGTTTTTTAATAAATATATATTAAATATAAATTAGAAAAATCATATTTTATCCTATAAAGAAATTTAAAAAACTTTTTTTTCTATAATATTATTAAAAATTAATCTAGTTTTTAGTGAAAAATATCTATAAAAATATACAGAACACATGTCTTTGTTGAAATTTGGTATTAATAAAAAATTGAAAATTTCTAAAATATATTAATGTTTTTAAAAATTATCTAAACGAATTTAATAAGATATTATCTATCCTGAAAAATATACAATATATTTAAAAATAAATTTAAATGTAATTTTCTTAAAATTGTTTATAATAATTGAGATCATAGGGTTTTCTATTCTTTTCATGATAAAAAACAAGTTATATTTTTGAATTTCATAATTAGAACCCATAACATATATTCTATATTAATTTTATGAGAATTTGTTATTATAAAATTATTAAATCATTTTCTATTATAATATATTAGCAAGAAGTTGAAAATGTATATTTAATTTTTTTATTAAAAAAATATAAAGAAACATATATGATAAATAAAATTAAATTGATATATTATTTGAAAATGTTCTCCTATAAATATAACTGTGAAGAAAACCATTGTAACAACCATTATCATTAAATAATCAATTTTTTTTATTATAAATAACCTAAGACATATCATCAAATTTTTCAAAAAAATAATAATCAGATCACACATTTTTTTTAAAAAATTACCTGGATCAAATCTTATTATTCAGAACTAATTAATGAAATATTTTTTACTAAAACGGTAACATAAATAATAGGTGTTTATAGTTTCTTACATATTAAATTATATTCATTATTTAAAATGTTATAACCGTCATATATATATATATATATTAAATTTTACAAAAATGTGTTTTTGGTTAAATTTTTATTAAAATTATAAATTTATACTAAAATATAATGAACACAAGATTGGTTTATTAGTAATTTTTAATATTTTTTTTTGAAGTTTTTAAATATTTCTATATATTACAATATCACTTTTTCGGGTATTTTATACAAAATTACCTTTATTATAAATTCTAACAACCATTATATAATTAGTTTTTTTAAACTCATATTAATTATAAATTATATATATATTTAGAAAATGATCTTTTGACCGTTATATTAACATTATATTCTATATTTCATGATACATTTTATCATCATTATAGTTACAATTTGAATGTTATTAATAATTTATAATATTACCTTATTGTATAAAAATAATAATAATAATTTTCAATACATTATTATTAAGTAATTTTTTTGAAATATAGTTTATAAATTTATTTTTTTAATATATATGATATTACTAATATTATAAACATTAATAATTATTTACTGTAATAAGGAATGATTATAATATTATAATATATTATCCTTCATAAAAATAAATATTATGAATAATAGTATTAATTATTATAAAAAATATTTTTATACATAAAATATGTAGAATTATTTTCGGGTGTTAATCTTCAATAATATACACACACATAAATAAATTGATCTAATACCCCACGAAAAATTCATTCTTCTCCACTATATAGATCATTTCTCCCCATAAATCCCTATATCTATACAATATTTGTGTTACTATAGTTAATTTTCACTCTAGAATAACTCCATAATATATAATTTCTGTATGATGATGATTGAATATAGTGGATTTTTTCAATATTCTTATATGACAATAATAAAACTTTTAGTGAAACTCTACTGAGTGGTTTTAAATTATTTTTATTATTCTATGTAATCTTTTTAATGTGTATTTTTTAGGTAAATTGAATAAAGTGTATAATATTTTTATTTTTGAAAAATTTGTAATTTTATATAAGAAATTGCACACCATATTATACAATAATATATTGGGCGAGTCATAAAATGATATAATTTTTATATAAAATTAATAGAGTTATATATCTTTATTATATTATATTTATATCCACACATAAGATATACTATGTCTTGATTCAAAATATTAGAGACCGCAGGTATGATGCTATATTGTTTCAGAAGGATGTGATGAGCACTTAGAGATTTAACAAAACCATAGGGAGCCAATTCCAATAGATAAACAAAAGATTTTTTTATAACATATTTTTACCCAAAAAAATTACATGGAATATATGGAACATAAACATCAAAAAAAATTAGAGAAATACAAATACAACCAAAAATATGGTTCCCTAAAGTAACATAATAAAAGAATATAAAACAAATATAAAATTCAACTATTCATAAATGTCACCCATTAATACCTAATTTAAATATTAAAAATGAGGTAAATTTGATAATATATTAACCAATACCAAGAATTATCTCTGATAAAAAATATAAAAGAATAATATAACATCCTAGAAAACCTAAATCATCTAATGATGTTATATTTCAACTCTGTCTTATGATATATATCATAAACATGAACATTAAATAAATTATAATGGTGAAAATTATGAAACTATAATATGTTCATAGGATAAGGGGAATACAATGACTCATTAAGATTGTTTAAATACCCTTTACTCCAATAAGTTAGTACGAAAAATATAATTGGTTCTCAATTTAGGTTTGGTAAGTAACAAATATAAATTATCACCAAAATATGATGACTATATAAGTAAGATATTATGTTTAAGAAAATAAGATAAAGTGAGAAAAATGAGAAAAGTAATAATGGAAAACATAATAATACACAGATGCATACACAGAAGTATCACCTATCTAATAATTATAAAAAATATTATCTTTAAATATATATTCACAGTTCCTAAAGGTAATTAATCTTTCAATTCCAATGGAGTAACAACCCAAAATATAAAAAAATGTCCTCTATCCCCATAGAAAAAACTATTACCCCTAAAATAAAGAGGATCAATCACAGTAAAATAATAAAATACATAATCAAAATATAATTATATATATTATTTAACATTATTTAATTAGAAAAAACAAGGTTTCTTATTTCTCTTTCAATAAACGTCAAATTATTATCTTTTAATAGATGAATTTTTGGTTCCCTTGATGGAAACATGATGATAAATTCTATCATTTTAATGGAAGTACATTGGTTGAAGTCTCAAATAAACTAAATAACAAATGATTAGATGAAAAATAATTGTTATTTTAGGTTTTTTACTTACACTAACATGTGTAACACTCCTAGATACAAATTTTAAACTTGAAATATGAATCACTACTTACATATGTACATATAAGGAAATAATATTACATTCCCACCTAATGTAGTAGATAAATAATTGTGGGTCTAAAGGATAATGTAAAAATGCATGAATCAAACCATGATCAAATTTTTTTAAACTCAATAATATAATAATTCTACATTTAATTCTTCATATTCTATATGAACACCAAGGTATATATAAAAAATGAAATTATTTTATTAAACACTTCATCTATCATTCACAAACATAAGGTTGTATCCATCCATTAGAATAAAGGAATTCATCTAATCAAATCATTATGAAAACTCTAAATAACATATAATAAATTTTATGTATTTTATTAGATAATTTAAATTATAGTTCGTTAACCATCTTGATTGCCTTATTATTTTGGGTGTTGGAGGTGTTAGATATTTACAATAAATATTTTTGGTATTCAGGTCCTACTGTTAAGGATGCTTCCATGGATGGTTCTTGTCACTTGGCAACCAGTAAGCAAGTACTTGGTACTGAGAAGGATTACTATTAGAAGATATTTTCCCTAGAGGGTCATCATGTTTTTCATGACCCGACCCCCGGGGCCTGTACCATGACTTCCCCAAGCCTACCTTCCATAGGCCAGGGGATGGGGAATAGGACCAAAGGCGTAAATCCACAAAATTTGTAAGGCATTGCCTTTCTAAATTAAAAACACACAGAACAGAGTATAAGATGGATGAAAAAAACTATGTAAAACTGTATAAAAAAGGAGTGCTGAAAATTAAAGGGGCTGGAAATACAAGCCCAACTGTAAATTACAAGTATAACTGAAAAGAAACAAAAACAAATGAAAGGTGTAAAGTAGCCCTTAGATCATCCTCCGCTGATCCTACTTGAAGGGTAGGTACAGATAGCCTCCACTTCACTCCATGTTCGTTTGTCTCCTATGTGTACCGACTCTCTATGTGGTCCACCTTCGGGTATTGTCCAGTACTTGTCCACTCATCCTTGGTCAGCACTGTCTGTCGTCTGCATCCAACACAACGAGGTTCAGGCATTGCCCGTGTAGGGGTGAGTAAAACGATACTCAATAGGGACCCCGAGACCCTCATGGTCTCACAAAATCCAACAAGGATACACCACAAAGTTAGAAATCCACAGAAAACCACACTTAGTTATATACCCATACATATACCTTATTTATCATGCAATCCATCTAAATCATGAGGTAAAAACAAAAGTTATTGACTCAGTTCAACCAGGATTTTTATTATCAAAACCTTGGATGCTGGAGATCTCCTCCTTTGTCGAGTAAAGTGGGTCTGACACCACAACTAGGAACTTCCCACTAGCCTTGGAATGCTGAGGTACTCCTCTAGTCTAGTACCGTGGGTCAGCTGCATCTCACAGAAGTGCTCCCCACCATAGGTCTGCCACTACTACCAGGTGCTCCCTCTCATAGCCTACAGAGGTACTCCTCTTGTCAAGTACTGTGGGTCTTCCGCCACAACCAGGAGCTCCTCCGTCGTGGGTCTGCCGCCACAACCAGGCGCTCCCCACTAGGCCATCCGAATCACTCTGAGTCGATCGGTCAATAGTCTCCATGTCTTAGCCATCTACTAGGTCTCTGCACACTGTTTTCTCACCTCTGGAAGGATCCCCTCCAAAAGCTACTTATCGATACTCCCGTGATTTTTAGAAGACATTTCCGGTGTATTTGAGCCTCTTATCGGCTCCGAAAACACGTTTTTATTCTCCCTCTTGAGAATGGTTTGAAGAGTGGTCCTTCTATTCTGGTCCGATCTGTCACCTGCTATTGTCGCCTCACCTCCGCTAGGTCTTCATGACTTTGGGTCTTCATTCTGAGATTTTTGTGTAACAAAACGAACCCACAACAATCCATTATTCATTGTCAAAGTAGAATATGAAGAACAAACCAATATATACAAGAACTGCAGATGGAATCGGTTCGTGTTAGTTTGACCCAGTCCTTCCGCATTAGATTGATAGCAAGAGATTCAAGAGGAAACAATTAAATCATGGAATGAACAAATTAATGTTTCTCAAAACCAAAACACACCCCTACCTTGTGTGTTGACAGAGGTCGTGAAGAAGGAGGTGTTGTCATTTGTCGCGTCTGCCGCATACTCCCAATTCTAAGATCGCACATCGGTAGGAGTCAGGCGAAGAAGATCGAATAAGTTCGGAATTTTTCGTAGTCGAAGGTGTTCTTCATTCTTCATTGGAGATAAGGGTTCTTTGTTGGAGAAATTCTTTTCCCTCTTCTACCAAGATTCCACCAAAAACAATATGCCATTAAAATAATTGATTTTAATATCCTATTAATTCGTTGGCACAATTTTCTAATTAGCTTAATTAATTGTGTAGTATCCCTTTAATTAATCAACAAGAGATGTCAAAAATTAATTAGGGTAGGTCAAGAGGATCTCCCACATTAATGAGGGATATTTGAGAGGTCATACTCTCCTCCCATTAATAGGGTTCGGTTGGTCCCCAGCCCTATTATTCAAATGGGTGGTCAAGGTCTCAGGTGGTCCCCAAGTTGTAACCTCTCATGGGAGGTTATGTTCTGGTGGGCCCCACCTCCAACTCCCATGAGTTGGTTTTAACCACCAAAACTCACAAGGAGACTAAAATAAAATAAAGTGTCCCTCACATTATTTTATCATTGTTTTCTATGAAGACCCTAAAAGTAACTTTTATTCTCCACAAACATCCATCAGAGTGAAAGCCTTATTACGAGAATATTGGCACAGAGAGTTCAACAATGCCCTCAGATTTCAATTCCAAGCACCGGTTGAAAGGTTATAAAGCCCCTCTATACGTTTACTGAATGTACTAGAACAAAACATCAGAAATTGTTTCTGGGAACACTGGGCCTCATAATCAAGCGCCGTAAATTTTTGTGGACTCATAAAATTCATATGTAATTAAGAAAAAAATTTCAATTGAAATATCAGGTCTTTAAATTCTCCCCAACTCAGGGATTCACGTCCCCGTATGCTACAAATTGAACTATGGGAACAAACGGGGGTACTGAGCACGAATCTTAGCCTCCCGCTCCTACATGCTCTCTTAAAGGTTCATGTGCTACCAGCGAATGCGCACCAGATGTATCGACCATCAACGCAGGACATGCTCTTGCCGATCCTCAATATCCACTAGAACATTCGTAAATTTATCCCCATCGTTGATGTCCAGATCTCCATGTTCGATGATTTGGGAATGGTTGTTCATGTATCTCCTTAGCTGAGATACGTGGAAGTCATCGTGCACCCGGTGCAACTATGGTTAATGAGCCAAGCAGTAAGCCACCTCTCCTAGTCTGCTGAGGACCTAAAAAGGTCTGATTAATATCGGAGATAACTTGACCCCTCAGCCAGATCTCTGTAGACTTCGTCGAGGTGAGACCCATAGGAAGATGTGGTCACCATCCTCGAACTCCATAGGTCCTCATCTCATGTCAGCATATGACTTCTTCCTGCTCTGTGCACTCTTCATCCTCTCCTAGATGATATGCACCTTTTTTGTGGTAGCCCATACCATCACTGGTCCCACCAGTGCTAACTCCCCTGGGTCTATCCAGCACAACGGTGATCTGCAAGGGTTCACGTACAATGCCTCAAAAGTGGCCATCCCTATGGTGGATTGAATGTTATTGTTGTAGGAAAACTCCACAAAAGTTATGTGATCCTCAAAGCTCTGACCGAAGTCGAGGACACAAGCACAAAACATGTCCTCGAGGGTCTGAATGGTCCTCTCAGTCTGGACATCCATCTGAGGATAGAAGGCAGTGCTCAGATGATGGAGTGTCCCGAAATCTTCCTGCAACCCCTTCTATAGTCGGGAAGTAAAGCATGTGTCACGATCGTAGACAATGGATGAAGTAACTCCATATATCCAAACAATCTCCTAATCATAGAGGCGTCACATGCTCTCTACTGAACCCTTCTATCTGATTAGTAGGAAGTGGGCCAACTTGGTGAGTGGGTCGAAGATCACCCAAATCGAGTCGTGACCCCTATATGTACATGGAATACCCATCACAAAGTCCATCGATATCCCATCCCACTTCCAATTTGGGACCTCTATGGGCTGAAACAAGCCTACTGGTACCTGGTGCTCCACCTTCACTTGCTGACAAGTGAGGCATCATGAGACAAACTCTGCAACTGCCTTCTTTATACCTGGACACCAGTGCTATCGTCGAATGTCCTGGTACATGTTCGATACTCCTGGATTTATTGCTAGGTGAGATGTGTGGAACTCACTCAACACTTCCAGCTGAAGTTACACTGTTACCATGGTACATACTCTGAAGAGGATGGCATTATCCCTACCATCATAAAATCCATCTGGTGCCTGCCCTATGGATATCTATGTGTGTTCTCACAGTCAGTGTCTCCACAATGTGCCTTCCCAACTCACTAAAGTAGTGGGAGAGTGACTATAAGAGACTGTAGAAAGGCTTCTCCATCTCTACCCACAAAAGATAACTATAAATCATCTAGCTTCTCTATCTCCTCGCCTATCAACTATTTACCAGACCTCCTAGTGAGTGCATCTGCAACAATGTTCTGCTTTCTATGAGTATTTACTATCTCAAAGCCATAGTCCTAGAGGAACGCAAGCCATCACTGCATTCTCAGGTTCAGGTCCTTCTAAGAGAAGATATACCTGAGACTCTTGTGATCAGAGTACATGATAAAATGCTCCCCCTTCAGACAGTGTCACCATATCTTCAAGGAAAATACCACTACTACTAACTCCAGGTCATGGGTAGGATAGATATGCTCGTGTTGTATCAACTGCTGAGAACCATTTGCAATCACTTCTCACTCCTGCATCAAGGAACACCTGTGTCTGGTCCCTGATGTGTCATAGTAAACAACATACCCTATGCCTTCCTCTGAAATCCTCATGATGGGGGCACTAGTCAGCCTCTTCCTCAGCACCTAAAAGCTCTATTGGCATCTCTACAACCACATGAAGGGTTTCCCCTTATTTGTTAAGGCTGATTGTGGTGTTTCAACTCTGGAGAAGTCCGGTACTAACCTCCGGTAGTAACCAACTAATCCCCAGAAACATCGTACCTTCATCACAATCTTGGATGTCTCCCAAGCAAGTACCGCCTCAATATTCACTGGATCAACTTCAACTCCAGCCTCTGAGAAGACATTTCCCAATAAGTGAACCTCTTGGATCCAGAACTAGCACTTCACGAGCTTACCATACTGTTGGTTCTCTCGAAATGTGTCTAGTACTACCCGCAAATGGTAGGTATGATCCTCCTCATTATTCGAGTAGATCAGAATGTCTTCGAGGAAGTCTATGATAAAGTGATCAAGGTATGGCTGCAATATCATGTTCAAGAGTCCCATGAACACTGCTGGACTATTTTTTATGCCGAATGGCATAACCATGAACTCATAATGGTTGTACCAACACTAGAAGACCTTCTTCTGCACATCCCCGTCTCCATCTCGGAGTTGGCGATAGCCTGATCTGAGTTCTATCTTTGAGAACCATTGTGCTCCTTTCACCTGATCAAAGAGTCGTCAATCCTCGAGAGTGGATACTTGTTCTTCATGGTCACCTGGTTCATGAAACGGATGTCGACACAGAGCCTCAAGCTCCCCTCAGCCTTCTTGTCAAACTGAATTGGGGCTTCCTAGGGAGAAATACTAGGTCAGATGAATCCCTTCTCCTACAAGTCCTCTAGTTGTACCAGCATCTCGCGAAGCTCAGCAGAAGACATCTGATATGCTAGAGTAGATATTAGTGACATCCTAGGGTATAGGTCAATGTAGAACTCCACATATCTGCAAGGTGGTAGACTAGGGACATCTTTAGGGAAAACGTCCGCGTACTGGTCCACCACTACAGTATAAGTCAGACTCTCCACATCAACGACTCTGAGGGTAAGGCAATCCAACTGGCAAGTGATCGGCTACACCCTCCTCCGAGTATGTCTGTCCGATGCTGTAATGGATCAATTCTCACCGGTGAATGTGAACCTTTTCCCATTCGTGCGGACGCACTACAATTTCTTCCTAATATAATCGATCTAATCATGGACTGTAGATAACCAGTCCATGACCAAGATGACGTCGTAATTCATTGACGCTGCTACGGGGAGATTCCAGCAGATGCTCTCGCCTCTTAGAGTATTCTCACACTGCCAGCACCAGTGCGTAATCATCGAGTATTCTCTCGTATGAGTATCTAGCCGTAAGGATCGATCCAATAGCTCCATCGTAATCTCCATGCTCCGAATGAGGGCAGTGGCAATGAATGTTTGACTAGAACCTGTGTCTATAAGAACTGTAGCTATGGTGGAGTAGACGCAGATCGTACCTCGAATCATCTCTGGAGGGCCATAGTCATAAGCCTCAGCTTCCTGGAGCTGAGCTCTCGCATGACCACCTGCTCCCTGCAGTCGGGGTGGACCTCATGGTGGTGGTGGTGGTAACACCTCGTAACATCATCCACCGCCAACTGCACGACCATATCCTCAGCCATGTCCACATCCTTCTTGAGGAACACCTTGATTGAACCTCTTCCTTTACATGGGAGGTCCCTCAACTGTCTTCTGATGATCTGAATGGCTGTTCTAACAGTCACAAGCCATGTATCCATGCCCGCCGCATGAGTAACACTGTCCACTCCTGGCTGGTCGAACTCCACTTCAAGTTCCCCACACAGCCGATCCTGGGTCGTGTGGTCATCCACCTGTAGGTCTAGTCCTCTTGGACCTCTTCCTCATATGTCTACTGCCAGCTGATGAAGAATCCACTGCATGTCGTCTAGTGGAGGGTCTTGTTACTGGAGGCTTCTTAGCAAGGAAACACTCCACTATGAGGGCTCACCCCAACACCCCCTCCTACGTCAGGATGCTGAGTGAGATCACTAAAGCTCTGATATCTCGCCTGAGACCCTGCTCGAAGGTCCGGGTCCTGAAAAATGGGTCACGTAGCATATATTTTGTAACACCCTGACCCCAGTTACCCAATGTCGGTTCATTATTACATAACATTGGCATGATCACAAATGATCAAATCTTGAAAGACCAACTAGATTAGTAGCTTGGGAATCACTAGATACATTCATAAAGATTAAATTACATCATAATGTGAAAAACTACAACAACATCTTGTGTCCATAGACCACACTCATATGCCCTCATACTAACCCTGCATGTCATTCATAAAATAATTCTTCACATCCTGGGAAAAATAAAACATAGAATGGTGTGAGCTCAGATGCCCAGTAAGGATAAAAATATAGTGGAAACTTTCTTATATAAGCAAAGCCATTTAAGGCAATTCATAACATAAACAAAATACTTTTAAACTTGAACTTCAGCCTGATATGGCAGAAATAAAATGAAATTTCAATACTTTCTTCATAAACCATGAATTGTATAAAAATAACACATCCACAGTGAAATATATAAAAAAATCTTCAATTCTATATGGATGTTTTGTATCATAATAAATCAACTTCATATAAGCTTAAAATCCATCAAAAGATGTTGACATAGATGAAATCAAAAATATTTGAGAGAAATATCACTTTTTATGAAATCATTTAAAAGCCACATAACTAATACATTTACTTTGAAAATATTTTTATAATCTTGTATGGGAAGCTTTGATGATTTTATAATGGTGTAAAATAACCGCACCCGCAGTATAAGTTAAAAAAGACTTTATTGCCTTAATTTTTTTGAAAAGGTTAAAAAAGACCTTGTTTGAAAAACGATGGAATTATTCCTTTATAAACCTCTTATAAAAAGTCAAACAAGGATATAAATGACATTAACCCATATTCTATAAAATAGTAAGAATTGTTTGAAATACATTTTTAAGAAACATGGATGTTGATGCTAAAGAGGTCCCAGTAGATAATTACGTATAAACAACCTCGTATAATGAATAGATTGTGAAATAAACTCTTACCATGTAGTTTTCCTTGGTTTATGGTAGGTTAACCACCTTTATAATGGTGAAATAATTGTTATTAAATTATAAATTAATCATATAAATTAATGGGATATCATATATTATATTTTAGTATTTCTTTGTTAATAATATCATAGTATTATCGTCGTTTCGGGTGTTAACATACTCGTTTTATTTTATATGTTTTTTTATATAATTCGTGTTTTTTATGGATTGGTTGTGTCATATTCATATACATAATGATATCAAGTCCATAAAAATTATTTTTAACCATCAAATGAAAATTATACTTCTATAGATACGATGGAAAATGAATCTCATGGCGTTCGTGGAGATGGTAGTCTGTATGTACGCACGAGCGAAAAGATCATTCCTTTGATATCAAAATAATATATAATTTTATGTTATATCACATATAACGAATCATTATCATTTTAATTTTATTATTTACATCAATTAGACATCATTATCAGACCCATCCAAATAATAATGTTTTGATTAACAATTACACCACGACGTGGAGACGGTAGGCCGTACGTACACACGTATGGTGACATGTCATTCAAAGGAAGGATAGAATACTTAATATGGTTGAAACATATTTATAATAACATATCAGTATATATAATATAATTGAGTTATTATTTTAGAATGGAAATAACAAAGAAATAATAAGTTTAAGAAGAAAGGAACTTGAATGATGGTGGTGAAAACATTAGCTCTTCTTCAGGTTCTTCATTTTGATTGGATCCAAATGGATCCTTATGTTGGATTTCTGACTAAAGGAATGCCTATAGGATGAATTCAGGGAAGTTGAGAGATTATTTGGTCAGGTGATGGCCGAACCAAAAGGCTTTGATGGTATGAATTTGTGAGAAGAGGGAGTTCCCATTTATAAGAGGGGTGAGGGGAACCTTAGGAAAAGCTAGAAATATAATCTTATAATAAATTCATATTCGATTTATAATGACTCAAAAGTGACTTATTTAGAGTATATGGTGGGTATGGGTCAAAAAACACTCAACCAATAGGTTTTATACAGGTTTGGGTCACTATATGAACCTTATCTTTTAGTTTTCACTCTTAGTTAATTTGTTTGACATTTACCGTGTCACTTTGTATTTTTATATTATATAGTTAATAAACTTATTATATACATCCAAGAAACCCCCAAGTGGTCCATTAATGATACACCTATAATGATAAAAGTCCTTTTGCTGAACCTTAGAATTTTAGGAATACAATATCAATTAATAATATAATATTTGGTTTAAAAACTCATTTATGTCAATTTTGAAACTATTGGGTATTTTGTTTTTGATAAATTTATAACAAAATTATTACTTAGAAAAAAATTCATATATCCAATATTAATATTTCATATTATCCTAAAAAATTAATGTAATTCATAAAAAAAATTAAAATTACATTTATTTGGGTATTTATAATATCAATTATCTTAATATTTAATTAATTAGTTATTACTGCATCACAATTGCATCATATATAAATTATATTGTTTAATATCTAAAAATTAAAAATAAAATACCATTATGAAAAAAATCTTTTTATCTTTATAATGAATATTTATAATCTAATTTATCTTATGTATAACTGTATATTAAAAATGTTTTAGTTATTAAAATTTTATTTTAACTCTTTTAACTCATCTTTGAATTAAATAATATTAAATGCCCTAATCTAATAAGAGATGACCTAGATGATAATATTTTATTCCTACTATTTTTTTTGGTCGAGATTCACTTGTCCAATAGAATTAGGACATGTGTTAGGGTAATATTAAAATCATTTTTACCCTTAATTACCATATTTACGTTTAACTGCGGTAAATAAAAGTAAAAATTTATTATAAACCACAAATTATTTTTGTCACACCCCGACCGCAGACGTCCGTAATTTTTCTCCTTTCTTGGTCCCGGTTTAAATTTTTTTTGAAGTTTAACTACGATTGGTGGTTTCGCGTCAGTGCGCGGTCACCACATCGCTAGCATTTACCGTGCTTTCGGCCCGAGTGACTATGCGCTCACTCGACGTTTTAAATACTTACGTTTTTACGTTGACTTTTAATTATTATTACTATTTGAGTTGCGTTATTATTATTGTAGTTATTTTTCCGTGTATAAGTATATATATATATATGTCTATATATGTGTATATATATATATACATATGTATATACTTTAATACGTTATGTTTATATATGTATATATGTATATATATTTATATAATGTATCTATGTGTAGATGTTTATATATAGGTATATATATATCTATGTTTAGGTATGCGAATATATACACGGGTATTTTAATTATAATAATTATTATTAAAATTAACTTACTTTTATTTATTATCTTTATTCTAATATTATTATTATTTTTATAAAGTTTTATTATTATTATTTTCATTACTATTATTATAATATTGTTTATCAATTTTATAAAGTTTATTATTATTATTATAAAGTTTTGATATTATTATTAATATAACGTTTTATTATTATTATTTTTATTATTATTATTTTTATATATAAATATATGTAACCTAATCTAACCCAAACCCTAATCCCGTTTTTCCCCCTGGCGGCACTCCCTCTCTTTCTCTTTCCCCCCTTTTCTCCTCTTTCTTCTTCCCCGCACCAGCACTCCCCCTCTTCCGCAGCCGGCGCCCAGCCTCCACCTCGCCGTCGCTGGCCCTCCCCTTCACAAGTCCCGACCCCGGCCCCGCCTTCGCCGCGCGTCCGGCGCTCCCCCGCGCTGTCCCTCTCCTCCTGCGCCCGCCAACCCTCCCAGGCTCCGCCTCTTATTCGTCGCGCCAGCGCCCGCCGGTGCCCCGCTCCCCCTCACCTCCCTCCGCATGTTCCCGTCATCGACCCCCTGTCTGACCCCGTAGCTGGCACTCCGCCGGCCTCCTCTCCCTCCGGCGGTGACACCAGCCCCCCCCCCCCCCCGCTCTGGCGACCCTCCTCCTGTCGAACTGCCGGTGCCCCAGCCTCGTCCCGGCTCCCCCGCACAACCCCCTTCCGGCGTCCCGACCTCTTCCCGTCACCGTGCCCGCCTCCCTGCCGCGTCGCCGTCCCGGCCTCCCCGCTCCGCCGCCTCCTGCGCGCACCCCCCCTCCGGGCTGTGAGTTTTATTTTTATTCTTATTTTTATTTTTACTTTTTTATGTTAATCTTAATTTTATAACGTTAATTATTTTTATCATATTAATAATATTATAATTATTTTATTATTATTATTTCATTATTATTATTGTTTTATTATTATTATTATTATGTTAATATTATTTTATTATTATTATTATTATTATATTATTATTATTTTTATTGTTATTATTATTGATATTATCATTTCATATTATTATTATTATTATTATTATCATTATTGTTATGCAAATATTATTGTTATTATTATTATTATATTATTATTTTTATTATTATTATTGTGATTATATTATTGCTATATTATTAATATGTTAATATTATTCTATTATTATTATTGTTATTATTGTATTATTATATTATAATTATGTCACATCATGATTATTATTATATCATTATTATTATTATTATATTATGTTATTATTATATTATTATTATTATTATTATTATTATTATTAAGTTATTATTTTGGTATGTTATTGTCATTATTATGATTATGCTATTATTATTATTATATTATTATTGTTATTATTATAATCTTATTATATTATAAATGTGCTAAATCATTATTATTATTATTATTGTTTTAATATAATCGTGCCATATTATGATTGTTATTATATCATTATTATTATTATTATATGGTGTTATTATTATTATGGTGTTATTGTTATCACCATTATTATTTTCACATTATTATTATTACAATTGTTATTACTATTATGATATTATTATTATCGCTGAACCCATCTAATGGTCTTTTGTTTTAGGACCGGTTTGACGGCGCAATACGGTGCGACCATTACGCAATGAGAGTTTTGCGCTGTGTCATTTTTCGTTCTGAGATGCGTCTTGAGGTAGGTATCCCTTTGCACTCGCCTTTAAATTTAGAATTTATTTATTCCTTGACTTTTTATTAAGTTTCAGTAAATTTAAAAGTATTATTAAGTAGTTATCTATAGTTTGGTGATCTGCTGATGATAAAAGTTGTTTTAATTCTAGCGTTTTCTTGGATTTAATTCTGTGCTTCCATGGTAGTATTTCTAGATGGTTCTTCCTGAATAATAAAAGACATGTTAAATTGTGTCTTGAAATGTTTTTAGCGTGTGTAAGTTAGTAGATGTATTGTTAATAAAAAAAGGTGTTTCTTAGGACCTGGATTAGAGAAAATGATTGTATGTCCTTTAAACTTGATTTTGGAAACATAAAGTGTGGTTTTTGGTTGACGAGAAATGTTTTCCATTGTCGCGTGAACAAAAGTTTGGATTTCATTTGAGAAATGGTGTTCCTTCAAAAAAATTATTTAAGGCCCGTTTGGCTCTTGATAAAAGTGGGTGCGTTTGGATATTGGAAAATGATTCTTCTTGTGAAACCAGTGTGTTTCGGGTTTAATATGCTGATTTGAGTTTCTTAAATAATGTTCTAAGTGTGTTTCTGGTTTCCAATGGCATGGCGTGTGTCATATCCCTTTGGAAATGTTTTAGTGTTAAATGTTAAAAATGTAAATGATATGACGGCCTGGTTGTCACTTTAATAAATGTGAAGTGATATTTACATATATATATATATATGCGTACTTGTGAGGGCATTTCTACAGGGGGACTTCCCTTCGAGGGTTCTCGTGTAGCGATGTCCGTGTAAGGGGTTGGCAAGTGTGGTGAGATGAGTCACGCGTGCGAGGGTGTCCCACTTACCCAGTGTTACTAAAACCACCATGGGTTCCTGGGCGTCTTGTAGATTATCGAGTGACGGTTGCTTGCTAACCCTGATTAGACGGGTTAGTACCCCCTGGAGTCGTGGACAGTCCAGGTGGGATGTGCCACTGGTTGGCTATTAGGGCGGCCAGTTGGTTATTTACTGTGGAGTAGCATGCCGGTAGGTAGTCTGAACCCGAGTACGTCCAGGGGTTTTCTAGGGAAGTTCAGGATCGCCCATGGTTATTGCTGATAACTTCTGGTTTATTTTTACTTGCACTTGGTTTTCCTTTCATGTTTACCTTTACTTGCACTCGTTTTCCCTACTTGTTTGCTTTCAGTCATATCTCACAGCCTATACTGTTGGACTTTGGGGAAAATGGTTTTCAAATGAAAATGCTTTATTCTATTTGGGTTAGATTTGAAAATGTAACACTTTGCTTTTCAGAATGAGTTTAAAACTAATAAAATGGAACTAACTTTCGAAAAAGAATAAGGGAAATGTCTTGTGTTTGATTTTCAAGTAACGAATTATGAAAAATTACTTTTATACATTATAGTTCAAACCTGGATTATGTAGATTCTATATTTACTGGCAGTGCTTTGGGATTTGTGTTGGGATCACCTACTGAGTACTTTTGTGCTCACGCCTATCTTTTACCTTTTTTAGTTGCAGGTTCCTTGTGTTCAGGTTTTCCTGCTTGAGTCGCTCAGTGTGGGAGCGACGTTGGTTGTAGTTGGGTGGTGACCCGCGAGGTCATGAGGAGGTATGTCGTGGTGTAGGTTTGTTTATGTCTTTAGTTTTTGTTTGTTCGTTTAGTTTATATTCGTTCTTTTGATCCTGTTTTTAGTTTGGGCTAAAATCGTTCCCAACGATTGAAATTTTAATGCCCGGCACTTGTTGCCATCCCGGAGGGATCAGGAACGCCACTCGGGACTTTCCGCGGACCGGCTCGGGTGACCGGTTCAGGGTCGAGCCGGGCTGGTTCGTGAAAAAATGGTATTAAAGGTGGTTCTTGCTATTTTGGGTTGTCCGGTAGAAGGAGATAAGGACTGTCGGAACTCGAGGGGTATGTACGGGAAGAGCGTCGCGAACTCTTGCTCGCACTGATCCTCGAGTTACAAGGGGTAGTCGGGAATTGTGTCCTTGTCTTTCCTGGATTGTTTTGGATTGAGAGATGATAATGGAGGCAAGCCGACGTTACATCGTAATTTCACATGGAGTAGTGACCCATGTGGAATCCGAGTACGTGGTTTGAATTCCTCCTAGTGGTCGACACTGACTTGGGACATGGCCCACTACCATGTCGCCAGGTTGAGTGTGACTACTAGTCCCTCATTACAGGGATTGATGCAAATTTGGATTCTTTTTTTGTTTTGGTCGGTGTAAGTACATTGTTGGAAATGAAAAAGGGTTTTGGAAAAAAAAATTGGACTGGTTTCTTTTAAAAGACTTTATATGTATGAAATGGGTTTTGAAACTGAAATCTCTTGATTTGGAAATCTATTGTTTTCTTGGAATTGGTTATGAATGATTTGGGGAGAATCTTCAGGTCCTCCTTATGAACGTTTTCTCATGTGTGAGAATGCATTCAAAATGCGTGTTGGTGCGAGTATTAATGGACAGTGGATAAAGACATGTGCAACGGGTCATGGGAGTACCTGGGTGTGTATTTTAAATTAAAGGCTTGACCTTGATTTCTAAATTGGTTTTAAATGGGAAAGAATTTTGGAAAGTTTTTGGTTTGAAAGTGGTTTGGTTTTGGAAAGTAGTCTTGAAAGAGGGTGGTTATATAATCTAAAATAATAAGGGGATTTTAAAAAAGCGATTTTATTTTGGGTGGTGTTAGTGTTTGTTTGGTTTTGTGCTGACTGTTTTGATGAAGGCGCTTTCGTTGTGGATGCTTTGGGTTGATATTGGTTTTGGATTTGTGTTTTATATGTCTCTCAGGAAATGCCGCCCAGAAAGGTCTCTAAGGATTCTGATCGGTCATGCCCAGTTTTTGGTCCTCTTCAGACTTTGCCTATTCTCCATGGTGATCAGGGTCCGTTAGAGGCAGTGAAATGGCTCGAGGAAGTGGAGTGTGTCTTTAGAATGTTGGGAACTCTTGATAATGTTAAGGTTCGTGCAATTATGGAGTTGTTTGAGGGTCCAGCTCTGGACCAGTGGAATAAGGTTACCCCATCATCAACTCAAGCTGAAATGACGTGGGATGTCTTTAAAATCGTTTTCATCCAATGGTTTGTACCTGAGGAAGTGAAGCTGGAGAAAAAGGGAGAGCTTGTGCATATTCAACAAGGCCAACGGACGGTGAAGGAATATGTTGACCATTTCAAGGAACTGATTTCCTTTTCTCCAGAGGTAGCGTCGCATGAGCTCATGAAGGTCTCTCTTTTCACTGGGGGTCTTCGTCCAGAGATCAAGGAGCGAGTCCTCCCTTCTGAAGACCTTTGTTTCGAGAAGCTGGTGGAGAAAGCATTCCTGGCTAAGATGGTTTCCGGTGTGCGGGTGGTTAGTACTTCAGCATCCCCTCTTGTTCGTAAGAGTTCCCCCTCTGGTGAGGAAAAGGCGCCAGAGATACCTGTTTCTATGGTGGTCCCAGCTTCCAGTTCATCAGATCGTTCGATGGTATGCTTTCAGTGTGGTTGTTTCGGCCATCTAAAGTCGTCTTGTCGCAACCCTCCGAAGACGTGTCATCGATGCGGCCGTCTGGGTCATCTGGAGAAGTTTTGCCGGAAGCGTCGCTTGAAGAGGATGCTGTAGAGTTTCGGTACCTGACTATGAGGCAGGAGATGCTTTAGCCATCAGAGCTCCAGCCACAGGTCTCGGGGTGAAGCTCGCGCACAGTAAGAAGTTCCTAGAGTTGTGAAGTCTTGGTCCAAGTTCTGCCTTCCGTGTTGACGGTGGAGCAATTAAAAACCTTTTCATTCTTGTTTTTCTGCTACTAAAGTTTCAACAGCATTGTAAATGTGTTTTTATTCTATAAAGTGACAATGGACTTGTTCTAGGATAATCTAAGTGGACTTGCCGTGTGAATGCAATATTCTGAATCGTGTGTCCTTCTTAAAAGTGTGTTTGACCCTTGTGTGGGTTGACCTCGTTTTAGTTATGTTGTCGATATGGTCATGTTTTGTGGACTTCGGTGGATCATGTCTCCAATTTGATGTTGGTTAAAATTTTTTCTATGGGTTTTCCCTAGTGTTGAAGGATGTTGACTCTAGTCGAGGATTTAATGTCTCGACGGAGGTGTTGTTTTAATCGTGCTATAAGAGTTGGTTTGAGTCGGTTGGGAGTTCCCGCGTCGACCCCCCCCCCTCCTAGGGTTGTCTATTTAGATGGTAAATTTTTTTGCACTAGTTTAGTTCTTGTGGTGGGGAGAACCCCTTCATGTTCTCCCCTCAATCTCGGACCTCAGTTTTCTCTTGAATCGGTCGGGTGTGACCTGTGTAGAGTAAGGTCATCCCCGAGATTCTCAGTTTTCTTCAGTTCCTTTAGTTCTGTTTGGGCATAGACATGGTTTTTAGCTGACTTGTGGCCTGGTGACTTTCTGGGGGCAGAAAGTGTCTATGGTGGGGAGAATTGTCACACCCCGACCACGGACGTCCGTAATTTTTCTCCTTTATTGGTCCCGGTTTAATTTTTTTTTTGAATTTTAGCTGCGATTGGTGGTTTCGCGCCGGTGCGCGGTCACCACATCGCTAGCAGTTACCGTGCTTTCAGCCTGGGTGACTATGCGCTCACTCGACGTTTTAAATACTAACGTCTTTACGTTGACTTTTTATTATTATTACTATTTGAGTTGCATTATTATTATTGTAGTTATTTTTCCGTGTATAAGTATATATATATATGTCTATATATGTGTATATATATATACATATGTATATAATTTAATACGTTATGTTTATATATGTATATATATATATAATGTATCTATGTGTAGATGTTTATATATAGGTATATATATATCTGTGTTTAGGTATGCGAATATATACACGGGTATTTTAATTATAATAATTATTATTAAAATTAACTAACTTTTATTTATTATCTTTATTCTAATATTATTATTATTTTTATAATGTTTTATTATTATTATTATCATTAATAGTATTATAAATTTTGTTTATCATTTTTATAAAGTTTATTATTATTATTATAATGTTTTGATATTATTATTAATATAACGTTTTATTATTATTATTATTATTATTTTTATATATAAATATATGTAACCTAATCTAACCCAAACCCTAATCCTGTTTTTTCCCCCTGGCGGCGTCCCTTTCTTTCTCTTTCCCCCCTTTTCTCCTCTTTCTTCTTCCCCGCACCAGCGCTCCCCCTCTTCCGCAGCCGGCGCCCAGCCTCCGCCTCGTCATCGCTAGCCCTCCCCTTCACATGTCCCGACCCCGGCCCCACCTTCGCCGCACGTCCGGCGCTCCCCCGCGTTGTCCCTCTCCTCCTGCGCCTGCCAACCCTCCCGGGCTCCGCCTCTTCTTCGTCGCGCCAGCTCCAGCCGGTGCCCCGCTCCCCCTCGCCTCCCTCCGCCTGTTCCCGTCACCGACCCCCTGTCCGACCCGGTAGTCGGCGCTCCGCCGGCCACCTCTCCCTCCGGTGGTGACACCACCCCCCCCCCCCCGCTCCGGCGACCCTCCTCCTGTCGAACCGCCGGTGCCCCAGCCTCGTCCCGGCTCCCCCGCGCAACCCCCTTCTGGTGTCCCGACCACTTCCCATCACCGCCCCCGCCTCCCTGCCGTGTCGCCGTCCCGGCCTCCCCGCTCCGCCGCCTCCCGCGCACCCCCCCCCCTTCGGGCTGTGAGTTTTATTTTTATTCTAATTTTTATTTTTACTTTTTTATGTTAATCTTAATTTTATAACGTTAATTATTTTTATCATATTAATAATATTATAAATATTTTAATATTATTATGTCATTATTATTATTGTTTTATTATTATTATTATTATTATTATGTTAATATTATTTTATTATTATTATTATTATTATTATATTATTATTATTTTTATCGTTATTATTATTGATATTATCATTTCATATTATTATTATTATTATTATTATCACTATTGTTATGCGAACATTATTATTATTATTATTATTATTATTAGATTTTTTATTATTATTATTGTGATTATATTATTGCTATATTATTATTATGTTAATATTATTCTATTATTATTATTGTTATTATTGTATTATTATATTTTAATTATGTCACATCATGATTATTATTATATCATTATTATTATTATTATATTATGTTATTATTATTATTATTATTATTATTATTATTATTATTATTAAGTTATTATTTTGTTATGTTATTGTCATTATTATGATTATGCTATTATTATTATTATATTATTATTGTTATTATTATAATCTTATTATATTATAAATGTGCTAAATCATTATTATTATTATTATTGTATTAATATAATCGTGCCATATTATGATTGTTATTATATCATTATTATTATTATTATATGGTGTTATTATTATTATGGTGTTATTGTTATCACCATTATTATTTTCACATTATTATTATTACAATTGTTATTACTATTATGATATTATTATTATCACTGAACCCATCTAATGGTCTTTTGTTTTAGGACCGGTTTGACGGCGCAATACGGTGCGACCATTACGCAATGAGAGTTTTGCGCTGTGTCATTTTTCGTTCTGAGATGCATCTTGAGGTAGGTATCCCTTTGCACTCGCCTTTAAATTTAGAATTTATTTATTCCTTGACTTTTTATTAAGTTTCAGTAAATTTAAAAGTATTATTAAGTAGTTATCTATAGTTTGGTGATCTGCTGATGATAAATGTTGTTTTAATTCTAGCGTTTCATTAAAAGTGTTTTCTTGGATTTAATTGTGTGCTTCCATGGTAGTGTTGCTAGATGGTTCTTCCTGAATAATGAAAGACATGTTAAATTGTGTCTTGAAATGTTTTTAGCGTGTGTAAGTTAGTAGATGTATTGTTAATAATAAAAGTTGTTTCTTAGGACCTGGATTAGAGAAAATGATTGTATGTCCTTTAAACATGATTTTGGAAACATAATGTGTGGTTCTTGGTTGACGAGAAATGTTTTCCTTTGTCGCGTGAACAAAAGTTTGGATTTCATTTGAGAAATGGTGTTCCTTCAAAAAAATGATTTAAGGCCCGTTTGGATCTTGATAAAAGTGGGAGCGTTTAGATATTGGAAAATGATTCTACTTGTGGAACCAGTGTGTTTCGGGTTTAATATGCTGATTTGAGTTTCTTAAATAATGTTCTAAGTGTGTTTCAGGTTTCCAATGGCATGGCGTGTGTCATATCCCTTTGGAAATGTTTTAGTGTTAAATGTTAAAAATGTAAATGATATGACGGCCCGGTTGGCACTTTAATAAATGTGAAGTGATTTTTACATATATATATATACGTTCTTGTGAGGGCATTTCTACAGGGGGACTTCCCTTCGAGGGTTGTCGTGTAGCAATGTCCGTGTAAGGGGTTGGAAAGTGTGGTGAGATGAGTCACGCGTGCGAGGGTGTCCCACTTACACAGTGTTACTAAAACCACCATGGGTTCCTGGGCGTCTTGTAGATTATCGAGTGACGGTTGCCTGCTAACCCTGATTAGATGGGTTAGTACCCCCAGGAGTCGTGGACAGTCCAGGTGGGATGTGCCACTGGTTGGCTATTAGGGCAGCCAGTTGGTTATTGACTATGGAGTACCATGCCGGCAGGTAGTCTGAACCCGAGTACGTCCAGGGGTTTTCTAGGGAAGTTCAGGATCGCCCATGGTTATTGCTGATAACTTCTGGTTTATTTTTACTTGCACTTGGATTTCCTTGCCTGTTTACCTTTACTTACACTTGTTTTCCCTGCTTGTTTGCTTTCAGTCATATCTCAAAGCCTATACTGTTGGACTTTGGGGAAAATGGTTTTCAAATGAAAATGCTTTATTCTCTTTGGGTTAGATTTGAAAATGTAACACTTTGCTTTTCAGAATGAGTTTAAAACTAATAAAATGGAACTAACTTTCGAAAAAGAATAAGGGATATGTCTCGTGTTTGATTTTCTAGTAATGAATTATGAAAAATTACTTTTATACATTATAGTTCAAACCTGGATTATGTAGATTCTATATTTACTGGCAGTGCTTTGGGATTTTTTGTTGGGCTCACCTACTGAGTACTTTTGTGCTCACGCCTATCTTTTACCTTTTTCAGTTGCAGGTTCCTTGTGTTCAGGTTTTCTTGCTTGAGTCGCTCAGTGTGGGAGCGACGTTGGTTGTAGTTGGGTGGTGACCCGCGAGGTCACGAGGAGGTATGTCGTGGTGTAGGTTTGTTTATGTCTTTAGTGTTTGTTTGTTCGTTTAGTTTATATTCGTTCTTTTGATCCTCTTTTTAGTTTGGGCTAAAATCATTCCCAACGATTGAAATTTTAATGCCCGGCACTTGTTGCCATCCCAGAGGGATCGGGAACGCCCCTCGGGACTTTCCATAGACCGGCTCGGGTGACCGGTTCAGGGTCGAGCCGGGCTGGTTCGTGACAATTTTCATCTTATTGAACCAAATTTTACTCCATGTTATTAACTGTGTCACTCATATTTTCGAAATTCCACACACAAAAGTGATAAAATTAAGTTTTATGTGAATTTGAAAATTCTTTTTGGAGGTGGGTAAAAGACGGTGAAAGTTCAATAAAATTTAAATATATCTAAAACTATTCTAAACTAACTCAAATGAATTAAATTAAACTTATATAATTATTATGTATCGATTTTTACCTTAATTATATTTAAATTAAATAAATAATTATTTATATAAAAATTTGTTTTTAAACTATAACTCAGTGTTTTTTCACTATTCAACAAAAATTGAACGTTTTCAGAAAAACACCAAAAATTACCCCTAGGCAAATTTTGATATTTTGAATCCAAAAATGATGTCCATTTTGAACGATAAAATTTATAAAATTTCAAAAAGTGGGTATTACTATTCATAAAGGCTATTTTGATTGGTTGTGGTGTGTGTTTGAACTCGAAGATGCGTACAACACATGCTATTATATTATTCAAAGAGAAGTATATCGTGGAAGCTTGGGGTGTTACATTCTCCCCTCCTTCAAATAATTCCATCCTCGAAATTTCTATAAAATTACTATATAAAAAGACTTGGGTGGTTCATCATCATATGTTTCTCAAGTTCCCACGTTTCCTCTTCCATTTTATGGTTTCTCTATATAACTTTTACCAGATGATTCGTCTGGTTCCTCAGCACTTGTTCTCTTGTATCAAGAATCCCGACGGTCTCGTCTCAATAATATAGATCGGGTTCTAGCTCTAATTCCTCGCAAGTGAGTACATGTGTTGGGTCAGGCATGTATTTTCTCAATAGTGATATGTGGAACACATCGTGAACTTTGGAGAGACTTGGCAGAATTGCCAAACAGTAAGCTAGAGCCCCAATTCATTCTAGAATTTCGAATGGTCTGATGTACCTTGGACTCAATTTTCCTTTCATACTGAAACATATAACACCCATCCATGGAGATACCTTCAGGAAAAACTGATCTCCTTCCTAAAATTCAAAATCCTTCCTTTGGTTGTCAGCATAGATCTTCTTCCCACTTTGAGATGCTTTTATGTGGTTTTGGATAATCTTTTCATTTTCCATCATTTCCTCCACCAGTTCTGGGCCTACAATTTTTCTTTCACCAAAGTCATCCCAACAGGTTGGTGTACGACTTCTCTTTCTGTATAACTCTTCATATGGTGCCATCCTAATACTTGAATGAAAGCTATTGTTTTTGAAAATTTCTACCAGTGGTAAATATTGATCCCACATACCCTGAAAGTCAAGTGAGAAAGATCTCAACATGTCTTCTAAGGTTGGAATTGTCCTTTATGATTGTCCATTTGTTTGAGGGTGGTAGGCAGAGCTCAAACTATGTTCAGTATCCAAGGCCTTCTGAAGACTCTTCTAGAATCTTGAAATAAAATGGGGATCACCATCAGAAACAGTCGACAGGGTTACTCCATGACGTCTCACAACTTCATTAATATATAGACTTGTTAGACATTGAAGTGGTAAATCTTCCATTATAGCAAGAAAATGTGCAGACATGTTAAGATGATCAACAATGAGTCCTATTTCATTGCTATTTCTAGGAGTCTTTGGTAGTCCCATGAAAAATTCTATCGTGATATTATCCCATTTCTCTCAGTTGTGGGAAGAGGTTGCATGAATCCTCTAGGTTGTTGCCTTCCATCGTTCACATGTTGACAAACCATACATCATGACATAAAATCAGAAATCTCCCTCTACATGTTGTCCCACCAAAAATGTTCCTTCAAATCTCTTTACATTTTGGTTCTCCCTATATGTATAGAGAAATTGGAACTATGAGCATCATCCAAAAATTCCCTTTTTAGATCAGGTATATCGGGAACACAATGTATCTTCTCCAATTTCAAAATTCCATCTTCACACACAAATTCACTCAATCCCCTATCATTCACAGGATTAATCTTCTTTTGAAACCCTTCATTATTGGATTGAGAACTCTTTATCCATTCTAGTAAAGACGGTCTGGAAACCATTTGAAAAATTATTGACGCTTCACCTTCCATGGTGATTCCCATATCCATATTTACTAGATCCATGAAAATAGGATCCCTCTGCACTCACATCTCGTTCAAAACTCCATGATATTTTCTACTCAGGGCATCTACCACCTTATTTACCTTCCCCGGGTGGTAGTGTATCGTGCAATCATAATCCTCGAGTAATTCAAGCTATCTCCTGTGCCTCATGTTGAGTTCTTTTTATGAGAAAATATACTTCGAACTCTTGTGATCGGTATGTATCTCGCATTTTTCACCATAGAGATAATGTGTCCATATCTTAAAAGAAAATATTACAGTAGAAAACTAAATATCATGAGTAGGATAGTTTTTCTCAGGAATTTTCAGTTGTCGCGATGCATATTAAATAGCTCTATCATTATGCATAAGGAAACAATCAAGTCTTTTCTTTGATGCATCACTATAAATAACGAACCCGTCATTTATCAATGGTAGAGTCAATATAAGAGCATTGACTAATTTTCTCTTCAACTATTCAAAACATTCATCACACTCTTTTGTCCAAACAAATTTAACCCCTTTACGTGTGAGATTTGTAAATTGGTTAGCCAACCGAGAAAAATTCTGGGCGAATAATCTATAATAACCTGCTAAACCAATAAAACTACGTACCTCAGTTATACTCATCGGTGCTGGCAATTCTTGGATTTCCCTTCCCTTAGAAGGATAAATGAAAATTCCATCCATATAGACAATATGGCCTAGAAAAGAAATCTCTTGAAGCCATAATTCACACATTCTAAACTTCTCATATAATTCATGTCTTCTCAGAGTCTTCAATATAATGAGCAAGTGATTTTAATGATCATTGTAGCTTTTGGAGTATACGAAAATATCATCAATAAATACCACTAAAAAGTCATCAACATATTCCTTGAAAACTCTGTTCATTATATCCATGATAATAGAGGGTGTATTAGTCATCCCAAAGGCATTACTCTTAACTCGTAATGCCCGTACCTGGTTCGAAATGTAGTATTTGGAATGTCTTCCTTCTTCACACACAATAGATGGTATCCAGATCGAAGGTCAATCTATCAAAAGTATTGAGCTTCATTCAGTTGGTCAAATAAATCATCAATGCGAGGTAGGGGATACCTTTTCTTTATTGTTATAGAATTGATGTCCCTGAAGTCAATAAATAACCTCATAAGTCCATATTTATTCTAAACAAAAAGGATAGGGGCTCCACATGGAGAAAAACTAGGGATAATAAATCCCTTATTACTAAATTCCTCTAGTTACTTCTTTATTTAAACTAATTCCACAGTTTCTATTCTACAAGGGGTCTTCGATATTGGCCTTGATCCAGGAATTAAATCAATGGAAAAATCAATTTCTCATTCAAGAGGATGTCCAAGTAAATCATCTGGAAACACATCTACATATTCTTTCATAATAGGTACATCCTCTATTTGAACATTTCTTTCCTCACCCACAGTTATTTCATTCACTTCCTCCCCGATAATTAAATTTAGTTGAGCTACTGGGGGTGGATCTAGATAAGAATCAAGTGGTGACGATTCTAATATAAAGATAAGGTGTTCCTTATCATAATCATCCAAAATTGTATCATCTTTATTCTTACAATAAATATTCGTATCATGGTCTGAAATCCAATCCATAACCGAGGATTAAATCAAACTAAATCATATGTATGATGATGGGATCAGCAGATAAAGAACATTTATATTCTCTAATGGGAACTAATTTATAGAACTTTGTAGCAATGATACTTCCATTAGGAGTTTTAACTAAAAAATACCTTGTTAAATAAATTTAGAAATATCTAATTTTCATAGTAAAATGAGAAGATATGAAACAATGGGATGATCTAGAGTCCAATAATGTATTTTTCTAAACTTAAGGAAACCATTAAATTACCAGCCACACGCCTTTCAGAACTTTTACCTCAGCAGTAGTTATATCATAAGATTGGCCATGATCCCTTGGCCTTTTCTAAGGCAAATTACTCTGACGCTTAGGAAATTAATTTGCATAATGTCCCATCTCCCTACAATTTAAGCATTGAACTTTTGCAGCTTCTTTCTTCCCCTTGCAATCACGAACATGGGGGCCTTTTTCACCACACATGTAATAGACTGTCCTTCCCTTCAAGCAAGTACCATGGTGTTTCTTCCCACATTTACTACAGGATGGATATTCAACTTTTCACATCTTCCCCTTATTTCCATTTCCAGAGTGATCTACAAATCTCTTCTTCTCTTTCTTTTCTTTATATTCACAAGACATAGAAAATTGTTTTTCTATCTTGATAGCACATGAGACAATATCTTCGCACAACAAGAAGGTTTGTAAGACTAACGATCGATGGAGAAATGTTTTTAACCCATCCATGAAACGATCTATATTACTTCTAGGGTTACATATATAATCTGCAGCATACCTCACAAACCTAGTAATGTTAGCCTCCTACTTTGCGACATTCTCATCCTGCTTTTGCCTCAGACTCAAAAATTGTCTTTCCATATTTTCTCGATGGTCACGAGGAAAGTATTTTTATAAGAATAGATCATTGAACTCACTTCAATACATATTTGATACTTCATCATCTTCCTTTGTGTTTTGAATCATTCACCACCATTGGTTAGCATCTTCAGTGAGGCAGTAAACTGCCATGATAACTTTTTCCCTTTCACTACTCCACATGGCATGGAATATTTTCTCTAAGAAATTTATCAATTGCTCAACTACTAGTGTATTTGTACTCCTATTGAATGTTTGTGTTTGTTTCCTCATGAAGAGATCTAGCATTGATCCTCTAAGTTTTGGATCAGGGTGCTCCATATAGGTAAGGTTATTCTTTATAACCTGAGTGAGATGTACCAGTATAGTGATTAGCTGATCAGCACCAGTTGCATCACCAGCTCCACTATAATTATCTTGAGTAGGAGGGAAATAACTACAAGGAGTGAGTGCATTGATATGGTTTCCATTCCTTCCACTAGTCACCATTTCAAAACAATGGAATACACTAGATTAGTTTTTGAATCAAAATACCTTATTCCAAACTTGTAAAAAACTTATCATAAATTGAACAGTTTATGGATATAATACATAATAATAAAAATATTTTCTTTGAGAATGTATATACTCATAAACCCTTCATGATATCTTGTAAATAAAATCATAATTATCTTAATCATATCCCTTGGGAGTTTCGTAACCATTAGTACAACACGACCCGTTTTCATGCACCAGTTCCCATTCGATTCTAGTTCAAAGCTGTGTTTTTGGGTATTACCCCTAGGTACATCTGTGCCAGAGCCTCCTTTACCTGCTCGTATCCAGACAGAGATGCATTGCTTGTAAAACTCACAAAATCTCTAAAATACAAAAATTCTAGTATGTTCTTATATTCTAATCCTCAATGTCTATCATAGGGTTATGTGCTATAATTAGATTTTATCTAAATCTAGCTTCCAAGGGTTGTACTAAACTTCGTATGATATCAACTATAACACCCTGACCCTAATTACCCAGAGTCGGTGCATTATTACATAACATTGGCATGATCACAAAAGGTAAAGCCTCGAAAGACCGATTAGTTTAATAGACTTAGAATCATGAGAAACATTCATAAAGTTTACATTACATCATAAAGTGAAAAAATACAACAACATCTTGTGTGCATAGACCACACTCATATCCCCTCATACTATCCATGTAGTTCATTCATAATATAATTCTTCACATCCTGGTAAAAATAAAACATAGAAAGGGGTGATCTCAGATGCCAAGTAAGGATAACAATATAGAAGAAACTTTCTTAAATAAGCATAAACATTTAAGGAAATGTATAACTAAAACAAAAGCCTATTAAACATGAACTTCAGCATAATATAGAAGAAATAAATTGAAATAATGACATTTACTTATTCACATGGATATTCTACTAATCTATTAATCACATGCAATATCAATAACCACTTTCTTAATGATGTAATGCATAATGCCTGACTATCATAACCATATAGTCAAGGCTTTGTGCCAAGACTACAAATAAGATTTTTTTAAGGCCTTGTTCCAAGACAGTAGTTTGTCTCATGAGACATAACATTGCATCTAAGAGCTATATAGGGCTCCACCCGTCACTTATTATGTCCAATGCATTCCTCATATGAACAGGTTTAAACATAACATAAACATTCATATTAGAACTAGAATTCGAAATGTCAATACTTTCCCCCATAAACCTTGAATGGTATAAAAATAACACATCCATAGTCAAACATATAAAAGAACATCAATACTATATGGATGTTTTGTATCAAAATTAATCAAATTGAAATAAGATTAAAATCCATCAAAGGATGTTGACATAGATGAAATCAAAAATATATGAGAGAAATATCTCTTTTTTTAATCATTTAAATTCTACATAATTAAAACATTTACTTTGAAAATATTCTTATAATATTTTAAGGGAAGCTTCGATGATTTTATAATGGCTGAAAATAGCCACACCCACTGTATAAGTTAAAAAAAGACATTCTTACCTTAATTTTGTCGAAAAGGGTAAAATGGACCTTGTTTCAAAAACGGAGAAATGATTCCTCTATAAACCTCTTATAAAAAGTCAATCAAGGGTATAAATGACTTTAATCCATATTCTATAAAATATTAATAATGTTTTGATTTACATTTTTAAGATACATGGATGTGGATAATAAAGAGGTCCTAGTAGATAATTAGGTATAAACAACCTCATATAATGAAAAGATTGTGAAATAAACACCTAACTTGTACTTTTCGTTAGTTTATGGTTGGTTAACCTCTAGTATAATGGTGAAATAATTGTTATTAAATTATACAAGAAGCATATACATTAATATGATATAATATATGATCTTTTTATCATTCCTTTGTTAATAATATCTTAGTATTATCGTCGTTTTAGGTGTTAATTTACTCGTATCTTTTATATGTTTTGTTACATAAGTCATGTTTGTTATGGATAGGTTGTATCTAATTCAAATACATAATGATATCAAGTCCTTAAAAATTATATTTAACCATTAAATGAAAATTATACTTGTATGGATACAATGGGGAATGAATCTCATCGCGTTCGTGGAAACGGTAGTCCGTACGTACGCACGAGCGACAATATCATTCTTTTGATATTAAAATAATATATAATTGTATTTTATATCATATATACAGAATAATTATCATTTTATGTTTATTATTTACTTCAATTATACATCATTATCATACCCATCCAAATAATAATGTTTTGAATAACAATTACACCACAACTTGGAGACGGTAGGCCATACGTACGCACGTATGGTGACATGTCATTCATAGGATGGATAGAATACTAAATATGGTTGTACCATAATTATAATAACATCTCGGTATATATAATATACTGGAGTTATTATTTTATAATTGAAATAAAAAATAAAGAAGAAGTTGAAGAAGTAAAGAAATTGAAAGAGGGTGGTGAAAACATTACCTCTTCTTCGGGTGCTTCCTTTTGATTTGATCAAAAGGGATCCTTAGGTTGACTTTATGACTAAAATAAGGCCTATATAATGAAGTGATAAAAGTTGAGAGAATATTTGGGCAGGGGTTGGCCAAACCAAAGGGATTTGATGATATTATTTGGAGAGAAGGGGGAGTGCCTTTTTATAAGAGGGGTGGGGGCACCTAAGGAAAAGCTGTAAATATTATCTTTTAATAAATTTATATTAGATTTATAATGTCTCCATAGTTACTTATTTCTAAGATAAGGTGGGTAATGGGTCTAAAACCACTAAGCCAATAGTTTTTAGACAGGTTTTGGTCACTATATTAACCATATATTTTAGTTTTCACTCTTAGATAATTAGTTTGACATTTACCATGTCACTTAGTATTTATAAATTATATAGTTAATAAACAAACTATATACATCAAAGGGACACCCAAGAGTTACATTAATGATACACCTATAATTCTATATTTCTTTTGGCCGAACCTAATATTTTTATGAATAGAATATCAATTAAAAATATAATATTTTTTTAAAAAAATCATTTATGTCAATTTTGACACTATTGGGTATTTTTTGATAAATTCATAATTTCATTATTACGTTGAAAAAAATTCATATAAACATTATTAATATTTCATATTTGCCTATAAAATTAATTTAATTCATAAAATGTTTTAAATTTTCATTTATTTAGGTATTTATAATATCAATTATCTTAATATTAAATTAATTAGGTAATTACTGCATCACCATTGTGTCATAAATAAATAAAATTATTTAATGTCCAAAAATTATAAATAATATACCAATATGTAGGAATGTTTTTTATCTATCTAATGAATATTTATAATCATGTTTATCTTATGTATAACCCTATATTAAAAATGATTTAGTTATTAAACATTGATTTTATCTCTTTTATCTCTTCTTTGAATTAAATAATAATAAATGTCCTAATCTAATATAATTGGCCTAAATGATAATATTTTATTCCTAAGGTTGTTTTTGGTCGATATAAATTTTTCCAATAGAATTGGGACATGTGTTAGGGTAATATTAATATCATTTCCCCCCTTAATTACCCTATTTACTTTTAATCGTGGTAAAGAAAGTAATAAGATAATATTCACCAAAAATTATTTTCATCATATTGAACCACAATTTACTCCTTGATATTAAACATGTCTCTTAGATTTTGAAAAATTCCACTCAGAGAACTGGTAAAATTATGTTTTATGTGAAATTTCAAATTCTCTTAGGAGGTGGGTAAGAGACTGTGAAAGTTCAATAAAAATTTTATATATCTAAAATTATTCTAAACTAACTACAATGAATTAAATTAAACATATATAATTATTATGTATCTATTTTTCCCTTAATTAAATTTAAATAAAATGAATAATTATTTAAATAAAAATTCATTTTTAAACTATAACTCGGTGTTTTTTCAGTATTTATCAAAAATTGAAAGTTTTCAGAAAAATACCAAAAATTTCTCCTAGGATAATATCGATATTCCAGATCCAAATATGATTTCCATTTTTATAGATAAAATTTATAAAATTTAAAAAAGTGGGTAATACTATTCATAACGGCTAGTTTGATTGGTTGTGGTGTGTGTTAGAACTCGAAGTTGCGTACGACACACTGTATTATATTATTCAAAGAGATGTGTACTGTGGAAGCTTGGGGTGTTAAATTTGTGGAGTAGCATGAGTGTTCAGTGGACCTCGCTGAGTAATGTGCCACCATTATTCTGCCATGCTGCAGATGAAGTAGCTCCTGTATTCGCACAGCATGTACGGTGGCTGGGAGAAACTCCGCCCGAAACAGGTTCTCGAAATCTGCCCAGTGCAGCATCATCCCGTCGTGCACCTGGAGCATCAGGCTCTACCATCTGCCTGGCGCTTCCTGTAGAAGGCTGGTAGCAAGAATCACCATGAAGTCAGATGGTGTCCCTACCAGTCTGAAGACTCTCACCGTAGCCTCCAGCCAATCCTCAACAGCATGCGGGTCCGTCTCTCCCCTGAACCTAGGTAGCCTCTGGCGCTGCAACTCATGAAACGTGATCCAGCGGCATACATCATCTTCTTCTAGGGATGGAGGCATCGGTGGCCCAATAGGAAGTGGTACCACTGGTGCCTCCACTGGAAAAGGGCCCTACACTGAGGCCTCAACGCATGGTGGGCTATCATAGCGTACGACTCTCGAGGCTCTTACTCGTCGTCTGAGGGGAGGCATCCAGAAAGGAACAGATTCAACACGGTCCAATGATTATACATGGTGAGCTGACCTGCTAGAGTTTCCTTAAAGAAATACTTTTGAAAACCCACACGCAATCAGTATCTTCGTGCACTGAGTCAGAAATCATAATTGAGGGTCCTGGAGTATGGATACGTCAGCCGCCGCACCAACACTGGACTCTCGGAACTGAAAACCACAATTAGTAGACTTAACAATATTTCTTCACAGAAAATAAATATAAGAGTCATATGTTCTACGGTAGAACCTTCCTCTGATACCAATGTCACGACCCGCCCTCGGGGTCCGTGCCGTGACTACCCCAAGCCCGCCTTCCATAGGCCAGGGGCTGGCGACTAGCACCAAGACGTAAATCCCGGTAAAAAGGGAAGGAATTGTCTTTTTAAAGTAAACAAACACCACAGAGTAAGCAAGCGGAAAGTAAACACTAAGAAAAAGCAGAGTACAACTGAAAGTGTGGAAAAGTAAAAGGTCCAGTAAACAAACCCAAACTGAAAGTAAAGTACAACTCGAAAGGAAAAACAGCAACTGAAAAGTGAAAGCCCCTACACCGAGCTGTCCACTGGAAATCCCACCTGATGGGTGGGTATAGATAGCTCCACTACTCCACGGGTCCCGCCGTCCGCTCCGAGCTCATCCTGCCCAGTGGTCCACCTCCAGGTACCGTCCTACTCTGGAAGCCTCAGCTAAGATCAACGCTGTCCATCGTCTGCAACCAACACAACGTAGTGCGGGCAAAGCCCGTGCAGGGGTGAGTATAAGCTACTTAGTAGGGACCCCGAGACTCCTGAAGGTCTCTCAAAATCCACAAAGGATAAACCACGAAGAATGGTACAATCACGAAGTAACAACCGACACTGATTAGGTATATGCCCATACATATACCTAAGTCGTCAATTTCAAATACGCTCCAACCTCCGAGCCCATGTACAACTTAGTCCACATAGGAAAGTAAATGTATTCCACACAGGAAAGCAAAACGTAATCCACACAGGATAGCACAACACAATCCACATAGGAAAGCAACAGGATTCAGCTCACACAGGTATACTTCTTCGAAAGACGATAAAGATGATCTCTGATCCATCTAAGTCGTCGGACTCACGAAGGATCGATAGGTAACTAACCCCCGCAAAAGACCCACACAGGATCGGGCCCACGTAGGACCTGTAGGCGCTGGTTCACACAGGACCGTTGAGCGCAAAGACCCACACAGGATCGGACCCACAGAGGATCGGGCCCACACATGACCTATAGCACTGATCCACGTAGGATCGCTGAGTGCTGAAGTCGTCGTCGTCGAATCCACACAGGATCTCTGTACTGTCGTCGTCGCAGTCACAGTAGCAGTAGCAGTAGCAGTAGTAGTCACAGTAACAGTCGCAGCCAGCACTAGGGTTCCCGCACACAGCAAGCTCGTACAGGAGGGTCCGCTCCATGAGCCGAGAGGCTGATACATCAACTGTCACAAAGTCCATAGTTGATGTATCCAAATGTTCCGTATCATCAAGAGGAACTCAACGCAACAGACGGCGCGTCGATCGGACGCCCGGTCTGAGAGTTATTGGCATTTTCGTCCCCGGGGCCCGGTTGGTTTTTAAGGCAAAACCACCCCGACCGTACTCCACCTGCGTCCAAACCTCGGGCGGAGTATGCCAAAAGATCTGTCTCACTAAGAAGAACACAACAAAGCTGACGGCATGTCAATCGGACGTCCGTAGCTCAAGATATGAGTGTTTCCGTTCCGAAGGCCCGGTTGGTTTCGTGAACGAACCAACCCGGCCGAACTCAAAGTATTCCGAAACTTTGAGTGCAATATACCGAAACGACCATCCCGATTCAAGGATCGCGTTTCCATAGACGGTTTGTCAATCGGAGGTCCGTGGCTCACGTTATGTCCAAAAGACCGAATCCGTCTCGAAAATGGGGGGTCCGGGTCCGGGCCGACCCGGCCCGACCCCCCCTGGGTCGGCCCGAACCGGGTCGACCCGACCCATGTTCGACCCGTCCCGGCAGGCCGGCGGCGCGGTGGCCTGGCGGCGCGGTGGCCTGGCGCCGCATGGACGCAGCGCGGGGGGAGGGGGTGGGCAAAGCCCCCCGCTTCTTCAAATTGGCGGCGCGGCATAGCCGTGCCTTTTTGCCAATCAACAGCCCCCCTCCTGGGGGCCCGCTTTGAGGAGGAACCGGGGGGCCGCCTGCCCCCCCTGAAGGAAACTGCCCCCCCTCAATTAAATGGGGGGGGGGGGGGTTTAGAGCTGGCCGGGATAATTAAATTCCCCCGACCTTTGACCTTCCGGCCGGCCATCTGCCAGCCGGTTTTTCATCAACGGGACCGGAATACCGGTCCCCTTTCCGGCTTCCGACGCCGGCGGCCCGGCCGCCGGTCTTCTCGTCCAGCCGCGGCCCGGAACCGGCCGCGGTGTTCGTCGTCCGGCACGGTGCGACGGCACCGCGCCCCTCCGCCGCGCCTTTGATTCCCTTTTACGCGGCGCGACGGCGTCACGTTCTTGATGATTCTTCAATGGCGGGGCGCGACGGCGCCGCACAATAAAATCAGGCGAATAACCGTGTGGTGCGACGACACCACGCCACCTTTTTTCATCCTCAATATAAAACATCAAGAACGAAGGAGGGGGTTCGTCCGTGTTCATGCGGTTCGGCCCCCTCACGTTAAACAATAACACATATTTAAAATCTGGCACCACACCACCATGTTTCATCCGCAATATAAAACATCAAGAACGAAGGAGGGGGTTCGGCCGTGTTCATGCGGTCCAGCCCCCTCACATTAAACAATAACACATATTTAAAATCCTCATGTTAGTCATTCTAGAACCACGAACAAGGATAAATAAATAAACAATTAACAACAACCCCTACCTTGGGTATAGGTTTGAAGATTTGTGAACGTCCTGCGGAAGACAACGTCGCGGAGGTCGGGTGTCGCGGTAATCGTTCGTCAAATCCGATGACGAAGAGGTACGTTCGAAGAGGTACATCGTTGGCGAATCTTCGTATGCCGACGAAGGGAGTCCGAGGAGGAAGCGGCGTTCCATTTCGTTGACACCGAAGACGAAGAAGAGAGGAGCGACGTTCTTCGTCGGAGCTTGAGCGTTCTTCGTCAAAGCTTGAGCGTTCTTCGTCAAAGTTAGAAGAAGAATGAAAAGCTCTCAAACCTCTCAAGATGGCTAAACAAAACTAACCAAATAAAATAAGCTAAGAGCTTATTTTATTAACTCAACCAAACCTTTTTGAATTTCAAAGGTTTGAAAAAGTTAAACAACTCAACCTAATTAATAAGCTAAGTTGTCAAAACATTTAAAGAGGGGTTAAAGGGAGTTTTGAGAGAAGTTGAAAAGTTGGGTTTCGTGTGGGCCCCACCACACTTAATCCTCCCAAGGGAGGTTATGTGGATGTGGGTCCCACCTTTAACTCCCTTTGGGAGAAGTTAACTAACATAAAAATAAAATAAAAAGTGTTCCACATTTTTATTCAATTTTTTATAATTCTCCCAAAAATTAACTTCCGTCCCGCAATAAACGCAACTTCGGAAAAGGTCTCCTTAAGCGAATATCGGTGTTGCGAGTTCATCGGTGTCCTCAGATTTCAATTCTGAGCACCGGATCAAAAGTTAGAAATTCCCGCTTGTTCGTTCACTGAACGTACCCGAGCCAAACTTCGGAAATTGATTCCGGGCACTCCGGGCCTCGGAATCAGGTGTCGTCTGAAACCGCGCTCTTGTAAAATTCCAAAGAAAATTAAGAAAAAATTTCCCTTCAATTTTACGGGTCTTTACATTACTCCCACCTCAGGGCTTTACGTCCCCGTAAAGATACATCAAAAACTAGGGAAACAAATGAGTGTACTGAGCACGCATCTGAGCCTCCCGCTCCCATGTGCTCTCCTGGAGATTCTCGTGATGACATCTGATGCGCACAAGAGGAATCGATCACCCACGTAGGACCCGACCATGTCGATCCTCTATCTCCACTGGGACCTCCATAAAAGTCGCCCCATCGTCAACGTCAAGCTCCCCATGGTCAATGATGTGCGTCGGGTCGTGCACGTATCTCCTCAACTGAGACACGTGGAAGACGTCATGCACTCGGTGCAACTGAGGTGGTAGAGCCAGGCGATAAGCCACCTCACCAATCCTGCTAAGGACCTGGAAGGGTCTGATGAAGCGCGGAGATAACTTGCCGCCTCGGCCAAATCTCCGAATACCATGTCGAGGTGAGACCCGCAAGAAGAAGTGGTCGCCATCCTCGAAATCCAGTGGCCTCCACCTCCTGTCAGCATATGACTTCTGCCGGCTCTGAGCTATCCTCATCCGCCCCTGGATGACCTGGACCTTCTCTGTCGTGGCCTGGACCATCTCTGGTCCCACCAGTGCTGACTCCCCAGGGTCTGTCCAGCACAAAGGAGATCTACAAGGTCGGTCGTACAATGCTTCATACGGTGCCATCCCGATGGTGGAGTGGTAGCTGTTGTTGTACGCAAACTCCACCAAGGGTAGGTGGTCCTCCCAGCTATGACCAAAGTCGAGGACACATGCGCGGAGCATGTCCTTGAGAGTCTGAATGGTCCTCTCCGTCTGACCATCCGTCTGAGGGTGAAATGCTGTGCTCAGACGTAGCTGCGTCCCGAACGCCTCCTGCAACCCCTTCCAAAGCCGGGAAGTAAAGCGAGCATCTTGATCGGAGACGATATATGATGGCACGCCGTGGAGCCGCACAATCACCTGAACGTAGATACGTCCCAAGCTCTCCAATGAGCATTGCTCTCTGATGGGTAATAAGTGTGCCGAGTTGGTGAGTTGGTCAACAATCACCCAGATGGAGTCGTGACATCTGGAAGTGCGTGGAAGTCCAGTCACGAAGTCCATAGATATTCCATCCCACATCCACTCCGGAACCTCCAAGGGCTGTACCAAGCCTGCTGGTACCTGATGCTCTGCCTTCACCTGCTGGCAGGTGAGGCATCGAGAAACGAACTCTGCTACAGCCTTCATCATGCCCGTCCACCAGTGCTGTCGTCTGAGGTCCTGATACATATTCACCACTCTAGGATGTACCACCAAAGGAGAAGTGTTAAACTCTCTCAGCACTTCCTCTCGCAAAGCGACTGGTACCATGGTACGTCCTCTGAAAAGGATGTCGTGCTCTGCTCCAAGGGAGAAACAATCAGGTGCCTATCCCGAGGATATCTGTGCACGCTGTGTCTCACAGTCAGCGTCCTCACACTGTGCCTCTCTCACCCGATGCAGTAGTGGAGGGGTGACTGTGAGAGACTGGAGGAAGGCTTCTCCATCTCTATCTACGAAGGATATCTGTAAAGAGGCTAGCTGCTCCGTCGCTTCCTCAAGTAGCTGAATGCCCGTCCTCCTACTGAGGTCATCGGCTACTACGTTCCCCTTCCTAGGAGTATAGACTATCTCAAAGTCATAGTCCTGGGGGAACTCGAGCCATCGCCGCTATCTCAGGTTCATGTCCTTCTGCGAGAAGATATACCTGAGACTCTGATGATCGGAAAATAATGTAAAGCGCTCGCCCATCAGATAGTGTCGCCATGTCTTCAGAGAGAAGACCACTGCTGCTAACTCCTGGTCATGGGAAGCGTAGTTCTGCTCATGCGGACTCAACTGACGTGATCCATAGGTGATCACTGCCCGCTCCTGCATCAGAACACATCCGAGTCCGGTTCCTAATGCATCGCAGTAGACTACGTACCCTACTCCCTCCTCAGGCAACCTCAAGATAGGTGCGCTAGTCAATCTCTGTCTCAGCTCCTGGAAGCTCTGCTGACATCTTTCTGACCACACGAAGGGTTTCCCCTTCTTCGTCAATGCTGTGAGTGGTTCCGCAACTCTAGAGAAGTCTGGCACGAATCTCCTATAGTATCCAGCTAGTCCCAAGAAACTCCGAACCTCAGTCACGCTCCTGGGGTGGCTCCCATGCTAACACAGCCTCGATCTTCACAGGATCCACTGCAACTCCCACCTCAGAGATAACGTGTCCCAGGAAGTGGACCTAACGTATCTAGAACTGGCACTTCGAGAGATTACCATAAAGCTGGTGCTCTCGGAGTGTGTCTAGTATAACACGCAAGTGATAGGCGTGCTCCTCCTCAGTCGTAGAGTAAATCAGAATGTCGTCGATGAAAACCACAACAAAACGATCGAGGTATGGCTGAAAGATCCTATTCATGAGAGCCATGAACACTGCTGGAGCATTGGTTACACCGAAAGGCATAACCAAGAATTCATAGTGGCCATACCGACATCTGAAGGACGTCTTCTGCACATCCTCGTCTCTGACTCTGAGATGATGATAGCCTGACCTGAGGTCTATCTTCGAGAACCACCGTGCTCCCTTGAGCTGATCAAAGAGGTCATCAATTCTCGGTAGGGGATACTTGTTCCTCACTGTCACCTGGTTCAGGCGACGATAGTCAACACAAAGTCGCAAGCTTCTGTCCACCTTTTTGGCGAACAATATCGGGGAAGCCCAGGGTGAAACACTGGGTCGGATGAACCCCTTGCCCTGTAAGTCCTCTAACTGTACCCGTAGCTCTCGAAGCTCGGCGGGGGCCATCCGATATGCTGGAGTGGATATCGGGGCTGTCCCGGGGTACAAGTAAATATAAAAGTCTACCTCTCTACGAGGAGGTATCCCTGGAACGTCGTCAGGAAAAACATCCGCAAACTGATCCACCACTACAGGAAAACCAGGACTCCGCACGTCAACTGCTCCATGGATGAGGCTAGCCAACTGATGAGTGATGGGCTGTCCTCTCCTCCGCGGAAGTCCATCATGTGCTGCTAAGGCTCCCTTCTCACCGGTGAAGGTGAACCTGCTCCCGTCGGTGCGTACACATCGCACCTTGCGCCTAAAACAGTCAATCTGCGCATGGACCGTAGATAGCCAATCCATGCCCAAGATGATGTCGTAAGGCCTCGACGCTGCTACAAGAAGATCTCAGCCGATGCTCTCGCCTCCTAGAGTAAGCTCACACTGCCGGCACCAGTGCGTAATCGTCGAGTCTACTTCAGTAGGAGTCTCTAGCCATAAGGATCGAGCCAACGGCTCTGTCAGAATCTCCGAGCTCCGAACAAGGGCAGCGGCTATGAAAGAGTGACTCGCTCCTGTGTCTATAAGTACTGCAGCAAGTGTGGAATAGACACAGACAGTACCTCGAATCATCTCGGGTGCGCCGTGGTCATAGGCCTCTAATGCCTGGAGCTGTGCCTGTCTCTGCCCGCTAGCTCCCTGTGGTCGGGGTGGACCTCCTGGTGGTGGTGGTGGCAGAGCCTCAAAGCGTCGCCCACCACCTGTTGCTCGGCCAGCTCCTCTACCTCGTCCGCCTCCTCCCTGCAGACTGCCACGGTCGACCCTCTGCCTCTGCCTCGGTGGTCCCTCAACCGTCTGCTGCTCCTCGGCACGGCGGGTCGGGCAGTCACGAACCATGTGGCCCTGCCCGCCGCACGAGTAGCACTGTCTGCCTCTCGAAAGACTGGCTCCTCGCTGTGTGCCCTGCACTGCTGAGCCAGTGCCCTGAGGTCGTCTGCTCGAAGGTCTGGTCTGTCTGGACCCCTGAGTCATCCGTCGACTGTCTGCTGCAAATGACTCTGCCACGTGCCGCCCTGCGGTGGGTCGCTGCGCTGGTGTAGACTCAGAAATGAAGCTCTCGATCAGAAGGGCCCTCTTCAGTACTCCCGTCTGAGTTGGTATGCTGAGGGAGATCATCGATGCCCTGATCTCGTGTCTCAAACCCTGCTCGAAGGTCCGGGCCTGGAAGAATGGGTCATGTACCATGTCGGTCGAGTAGCGCGAGAGATCGGTAAATCTCGCCGAGTACTGAGCGACCGTCATGCTGCCCTTCCGCAGCTGAAGAAGCTCCTGGATACGCACCGCACGAAGGGTGGCTGGGACGAACTCTGAGCGGAAAAGGCTCTCAAAGTCCGTCCAAAGTAGAGATGCCTCATCATGCACCTGGAGCATCAAACTCCACCATCGTCCTGCTGCTGCGTGTAGTAGGCTCGCAGCGAGGATCACCATGAGGTCTGCTGGTGTCCTCACTAGCCTAAACACACGTACCACTGCCTCCAGCCAGTCCTCGATTGCCTGGGGATCCGTCTCCCCGCGAAACCTAGGTGGTCGCTGGCGCTGAAACTCATGCAGTGCGCTGAGGCGAAGTGCATCATCAGCGGCTGGCGCTGGAAGCATCAGGGGCTCGGCGGGTAGTACTACCGCCGGTGCCACTGCTGACAAAGGGCCCTGCACCGAGGCCTCGTCGCTCGGTGGGCTGTCGTCACGCTCGACTCTCGGAACCATAGCTGGCTGCCGTCGTGGGGCCATCCTGAAAAGGAAACAGGTGCGCCACGGTCAGAACAGTATACCTGGTGAGCTGATATAAATAATCACAAAGAAAACTTGAAACACACACGCAATCAATGTTTTCGTGCATTAAGTCGGAAATCAGAAGTCGGGGTCCTGGTGTACGGATACGTCGGCCGCCGCACCAACACTGGACTCCCTGGACTGATAACCACACTCAATACACTAAACATTATTGCTTCACATAGAAAAGATCAGAGTTCGCAGTAGAACCAAACCCCTCTGATACCAATTTGTCACGACCCGCCCTCGGGGTCTGTGCCGTGATTACCCCAAGCCCGCCTTCCATAGGCCAGGGGCTGGCGACTAGCACCAAGGTGTAAATCCCGGTAAAAAGGGAAGACATTGCCTTTGTAAAGTAAACAAACACCACAGAGTAAGCAAGCGGAATGTAAACACTAAGAAAAAGCAGAGTGCAACTGAAAGTGCGGAAAAGTAAAAGGGCCACTATACAAACCCAAACTGAAAGTAAAGTACAACTCGAAAGGGAAAACAACAACTGAAAAGTAAAAGCTGCTACACCGAGCTGTCCACTGGAAATCCCACCTGAAGGGTGGGTACAGATAGCTCCACTTCTCCATGGGTCTCGCCGTCCGCTCCGAGCTCGTCCCGCCCAGTGGTCCACCTCCAGGTACCGTCCTACTCTGCAAGCCTCAGCTAAGATCAATGTTGTACGTCGTCTGCAACCAACAAAACGTAGTGCGGGCAAAGCCCGTGAAGGGGTGAGTATAATCTACTCAGTAGGGACCCCGAGACCCCTGAAGGTCTCTCAAAATCCACAAAGGATAAACCAAGAAGAAATGTACAATCACGAAGTAACAACCGAAACTGCTTAGGTATATGCCCATACATATACCTAAGTCATCAATTTCAAATACGCTCCATCTTCCGAGCCCAAGTACAACTTAGTCCACACAGGAAAGTAAACGTATTCCACACAGGAAAGCAAAACGTAATCCACACAGGATAGCACAACACAATCCACACAGGAAAGCAACAGGATTCAGCTCACACAGGTATACATCTTCGAAAGACGATAAATATGATCTCTGATCCATCTATGTCGTCGGACCCACGAAGGATCAATAGGTAACTAACCCCCGCAAAAGACCCACACAGGATCGGGCCCACGTAGGACCTGTATGCGCTGGTTCACACAGGACCTCTGAGCGCAAAGACCCACACAGGATCAGACCCACATAGGATTGGGCCCACACAGGACCTGTAGCACTGATCCACGTAGGATCGCTGAGTGTTGAAGTCGTCGTCGTTGAATCCACACAGGATCTCTGTACTGTCGTCGTCGCAGTCACAGTAGCAGTAGCAGTAGCAGTAGTAGTCACAGTAACAGTCGCAGCTAGCACTAGGGTTTCCGCACACAGGAAGCTCGTACAGGAGGGTCCACTCCACGAGCCGAGAGGCTCATACATCAACTGTCACAGATTCCAGAGTTGATGTATCAAAAAGTTCCGTATCGCCAACAGGAACTCAACGCAACAGACGGCGCGTCGATCGGACGCCCGGACTGAGAGTTGTTGGCATTTTCGTCCCCGGGGCCCGGTTGGGTTTTAAGGCAAAACCAACCTGACCATACTCCACCTTCATCCAAACCTCGGGCGGAGTATTCCAAAAGATCCGTCTCACTAAGAGGAACACAACAAAGCTGACGGCACGTCAATCGGATGTTCGTAGCTCAAGATATGAGCATTTCCGCTCCGAAGGCCCGGTTGGTTTCGTGAACGAACCAACCCGGCCGAACTCAAAGTATTCCGAAACATTGAGTGCAATATACCGAAACGACCATCTCGATCCAAGGATCGCGTTGCCGCAGACGGTTCGTCAATCGGAGGTCCGTGGCTCAAGTTATGGCCAAACGACCGAATCCTTCATGAAAATGGGGGGTCCGGGTCGGGCTGCCCCCCCCCTGGGTCGGCCCGAACCGGGGCGACCCGACCCGGGTCGCCCCGGCCCGGCCGGCTTGGCGGCGCGGTGGCCTGGCGCCGCACGGAGGCAGCGCGCGGCGGGGGGGGGGGGGGGGATAACCACGCCTTTTTGCCAATCAACGCCCCCCTCCTGGGGGCCCGCTTTGAGGAGGAACCGGGGGGCCGCCTGCCCCCCCTCAAGGAAACTGCCCCCCCCCCCCTCAATTAAATGGGGGGGGGGGGTTAGAGCTGGCCAGGGGAATTAAATTCCCCTGGCCTTTGACCTTCCGGCCGGCCATCTGCCGGCCGGTTTTTCTTCAACGGGACTGGAATACCGGTCCCCTTTCCGGCTTCCGACGCCGGCGGCCCAGCCGCCGGTCTTCTCGTCTCGCCGCGGCCTGGAACCGACCGTGGTGTTCGTCGTCCGGCACGGTGCGACGGCACCGCGCCCCTCCGCCGTGCCTTTGATTCCCTTCGACGCGGCGCGACGGCGTCGCGTTCTTGATGATTCTTCCATGGCGCGGCGCGACGGCGCCGCGCAATAAAATCGGGCGAATAACCGCGTGGTGCGACGGCACCACGCCACATTGTTTCATCCGCAATATTAAACATCAAGAACGAAGGAGGGGGTTCGGCCGTGTTCATGCGGTCCGACCCCCTCACGTTAGACAATAACACATATTTAAAATCCGGCACCACGCCACCTTGTTTCATCCGCAATATAAAACATCAAGAACGAAGGAGGGGGTTCGGCCATGTTCATGCGGTCCGGCCCCCTCACGTTAAACAATAACACATATTTAAAATCCTCACGTTAGTCATGCTAGAACCACGATCAAGGATAAATAAATAAACAATTAACAACAACCCCTACCTTGGGTATAGGATTGAAGATTTGTCAACGTCCCACGGAAGACAATGTCGCGGAGGTCGGGCGTCGCGGTAATTGTTCGTCAAATCCGATGATGAAGAGGTACGTCCGAAGAGGTACGTCATTGGCGAATCTTCGTATGCCGACGAAGGGAGTCGGAGGAGGAAGCGGCGTTCCCTTTCGTTGACACTGAAGACGAAGAAGAGAGGAGCGGAATTCTTCGTCGGAGCTTGAGTGTTCTTCGTCAAAGCTTGAGCGTTCTTCGTCAAAGTTTGAAGAAGAAAGAAAATCTCTCAAACCTCTCAAGATGGCTAAACAAAACTAACCAACTAAAATAAGCTAAGAGCTTATTTTATTAACTCAACCAAACCTTTTTGAAATTCAAAGGTTTGAAAAAGTTAAACAACTCAACCTAATTAATAAGCTAAGTTGTCAAAACATTTAAAGAGGGGTTAAAGGGAGTTTTGAGAGAAGTTGAAAAGTTGGGTTTCGTGTGGGCCCCACCACACTTAATCCTCCCAAGGGAGGTTAAGTGGATGTGGGTCCCACCTTTAAATCCCTTTGGGATAAGTTAACTAACAGAAAAATAAAATAAAAAGTGTTCCACATTTTTATTCAATTTTTTATAATTCTCCCAAAAATTAACTTTCGTCCCGCAATAAACGCAACTTCGAAAAACGTCTCCTTAAGCGAATATCGGCATTGAGAGTTCATCGGTGTCCTCGTATTTCAATTCCGAGCACCAGATCAAAAGTTAGAAATTCCCGCTCGTTCGTTCACTGAACGTACCCGAGCCAAACTTCGGAAATTGATTCCGGGCACTCCGGGCCTCGGAATCAGGTGCCGTCTGAAACCGTGCTCTTGTAAAATTCCAAATAAAATTAAGAAAAAAATTTCCCTTGAATTTTACGGGTCTTTACAACCAATTTTTCACTATATGTCTCTCGGGGCCCATGACACGACTACCTGAAGCCTCCTTCCATAGGCCAGGGGGTGGCGACTAGCACCAAAGGCGTAAATCCCTAAAATTGGGAAGTCATTGCCTTTCTATGTTATAAACACGCACAACAAAGTATAATCTGGAAGCAATAAACTATATAAAACCGTATAAAAAATAGTGCTGAAAAGTAATAGGGCCACAAATACAATACCAACTACAAAGTACAAGTACAACTAAGAAGGAACAAAAATAGTTGAAAGGTGTAAAGAAGCTCCATGATCGTCCACCACAGATCATACCTAAAGGGTAGGTAAAGATAGACTCCACATCACTCCTCATCTGTCTGTCTCCTCTGTGCACCATCACGCCATGTGGTCCACCTATGGGTATCATCCAGTCCTGGTCCACTCAGCCGTGGTCAGCATTGTCCATCGTCTTCATCCAACACAACAACGTATAGGCATATCCCGTTCAAGGGTGAGTATAACGATACTCAGTTTGGACCCCAAGACCCTCAAGGTCTCCCAAAATCCATCAACGATAAAACACAATGTAAGAAATAAATAGATAACCACACTTAGCTATATGCCCATACATATACATAATTTATCAAGTAATCCCTCTCAATCATGAGGTAAACACAAATGTTTTTGACTCAGCTCAACCATGATTTTTATTATCGACACCACGGCTGCAGGATAACTCCTCCTCTATTGAGTATAGTGGGCATACCGCCATAATCAGGGGCTTCCCACTAACCTTAGACTACTGAGGTACTCCTCCTATCGAGTATTGTGGGTCTGCTGCGTCACACAGAAGCGCTCCCCACCATATCTCTTCCGCCACAACCAGGTGCTCCCCCTTATACCCTACAGAGTTACTCCTCCAGTCGAGTACTGCGGTTCTTCCGCCACAACCAGGTGACCCTCTGCTGTGGGTCTGCTTCCACAACCAGGCGCTCACCACTAAGCCATCGGAATCACTCTGAGTCGATCGGTCAGTAGTCGTCAAGTCTCATCCAGAAACTAGTTCTCTGCAATCTGTCTTCTTGCATCTAGAAGGATCCACTCCACAAGGTACTGGTCGATACTCCAACTGTCATGAAGTACCACGTAGAAGTATCTCAAAGTTTCTTCACATCTTAGGGGTCTCTCCAAAACAAAATATGCCCAAGATATAAAGGACAAGATGACCATGCCTTTTTCCAAAAAGTACATGGTGTGTGGAAATGTTGCACATGGTGTGTCTTCAGTCCTTGGGTACTACCCGTATACAATGACCCATGTCGTAAGGCGGGTTGTGTAGAAAATTAAGTTCATGGCATGTAAAATTAATACACACCGTGTGCAAGAAACTTGGTTCGGCTCCATGTAGACTGGCCGTGTGCCTATACACGGCCTCAACCCTTGTTCGCCAACCCATGTAACGGGTCCATGGGTACTCTCTTGTCACTGGCATTTCCTGGCCGTGTAGTGGAGTACATGCCCGTGTACTTAACTAGTGTCTGTTCATTCTTGGGATACACACCAAGACTCATGAGGCCGCCTCTATCATTCCCTGTTAGAGATTACACGTCGTGTTTTGGGTCGTGTGATTCTTCATGTGTTTGTGTATTTCCCAAAATACACACCCTGTGTCGCATAGCTGTGTCTACCAGGCCGTGTGGAAAGTATATGATGTGTGACCGGGGTCACACAACGTTTTCTAACCATTTGATTCTCAAACCATATATGTAGTACGCCCGTACTACATGGAGTATCCTTCGAGAGTACACACCGTGTATTCTGGAATTTTCCAGAAACAACGACTCTGTCCAGCGCGCCTCCCATGATGCTCGTTCTTCGTTCGGATGGTCCGATTTCCCTGAAACCACAAACATTTGTCGCCCCAATGTTCCAAAGTTATTTCCAGTGCTTTAGGGCCTCCGATATGCTCCAAAAACCCATTTTGATTCTCCCGCATGAGAAAGGGTCAAAGAACGGTCCTTCCATTTTGGATTGATCTGTCGCCTGCTATAATCGCCACACCTACACTAGGTCATCGTGAATTTGGGTCTTCATTTCGAGAATCATTGCATCACAAAAATAAACATGCAACGATCCTTTGTTCATTGACAAAGAAAAACATGAAGAACACAACAATATTCACAAGAATGGCGGAAGGATTCGAGACCTGTTAGTTTGGCCCGGTCCTTCCAGATTAGTTTGAAAGTAAGAGGATCAAGAAGAAAAAATTCTATTATGGAAGGAGGAATTAATGTTTCTCAAAACCAAAAACACACCCCTACCTTGTTCGTTGATTGATGTTGGGAAGAAGAAGGCATCTTCATTCGTCACATCTAACGTACACTCCCAACTCTATGCTCACACATCAGTTGGAGTCCGGGGAAGAAGATCGAAGATGGTCGGTTTTCTTCATAGTCAAAGGCATTCATCGTTCTTTGTTTGTGAGAATCGTTCTTCTTCAGAGAACTTCTTTTCTCTCTACTCCCATGCTTCCACCTAAAAGAATATTCCAAAAAAATAATATATTGCAATATCCTATTAATTAGTTGGAACAATATTCAAATTGGATTAATTAATTGGGTAGACTCTCTTTAATTAATTTACAAGAGTTGTCACAAATTAATTATGGGAGGTCAAGATGCTCTCCTTCATTAATGAGGGAGAGTTGAGAGGTTATACTCTCCTCCCATTAATAGGGGTCAGTTGGTCCCCACCCCTATTTTTCAAATGGGTGGTCAAGGTCTCGGGTGGTCCCCACGTTGTAACCTCTCGCTGAAGGTTATGTTCGGGTGGGTCCCACCACCAACTACCATGAGTAGGTTTTAACCACCAACACTAACATGGAAGATCAAATAAAATAAAGTCCCGCTCACTTTATTTTATCTTTTTTTATCTATGAAAACCCAAAAACTAACTTTTATTCATGAAAAACTGTTATCGAAGTGAAATCCTTATTAAGAAAATATCGGTGTTGTGAGTTCAGTGGTGCCCTCAGATTTCAATTCCGAGCACTGGTTCAAAAGTTATAAAACCCCGCTCATACATTTACTAATCATTCCAGAACAAAACATCAGAAATTGATTCTGGGTAAACTGGGCCATGGAATGAAGCTCTGTAAATTTTCACAGACTCATCAAATTCCCATTTATTTATGAAATAAGATTCCTACAAAAATCTCAGGTCTTTATAATGTTCCTGGAGGCCCTATGGTGGGTACCTAGTTGGGTAAAACTATCTAGTTATTATAGTTTTTTATTTTTTCACCCCATCAAATAATTTAAACAAATTAAATAATTATTAATTAATTTCTAATATATTTTAAATTTGTTCTTCATCATTTTGAAACCATTAAATACAGACTTATCATCCATATTTTCATTAGTCTCTACACCTTCCTAGAGTGGATATCATATTTATCCTATTGTATTCATTTTTTTCTAGTTTTTAAAACAAATATGGTTGTTAACAAATATCTATAGATTAATCAAATTTTTATTTTTATTTAGATTATCATTAATTATTCTAAATTCATGAGATTGTTCTATATTTCTTGATTCTGACCATATGATAATAAATAAATTGGTGTCCACTGATAATACGAACCCTTACAGTCATATGTACCTGATTTTTTCCTTCCCGGTGGTATTATAATAACATTATTGCATCAAATTAAACGTAGAAAATCTGGATTTAAATTTATTCCATAAAAATATCAAATTAAATAGATTTATTTTTTGGTATGATTTGAATCTTTTAGATCATGGGTTACTCATGAAAGGGGTGTGTTGATACCAATCACCATCGATGATGAATTATCATTTAATTTATATTATTAAACCATTACATTAAAACATACATGGGTGTATATGATTGAGAACAGACTCTAGAATCGATGTAATGTTCCCTCATACAGTCCATGATATATTTTTTCATATATAGGCTTTAGGATATATGTGATATTTCCAATGATTAGATAACTAATAAAATATATGGATTTTAATGTATGTCCAATTTCATGAGTAAAATGATATATAATTCAATTATATTATTCAAATATTACTACATTGTTCACTTGTATTACTTTTATAAATTTATTAAATATAATTAAATTGTATTATATATCAAAACAATATATGTTCCATTCACATGTATTATTTATTATTTTATATATTGATCACCTGAGCTATATTGGTTGTGAAACATCATTTAAACTATTAATATCACGTTTGGTGTAACCAACACTACTATTTTTGGTTGGTGACATATTAATCTGGTCCGTGTTCGAGTTTGGTGGAAAATAATCCAACCATATATGGTCAGTTCCATATCGTTCACTTGGCCCACTTTTGGAGGTGTTACATCATTCACCATCTGTTATTTGAATTAGTTGTTTGTAAACTACCTCAGATTCATAAAACTAAAGAATCATATTCATTTAAATGTTTTCGTGGAGGTATATCATCCACATAGGGACTAATTCCAATTATATATCATACATATAAGACTCGATATTGGTGGTTTATTTTCCACCAATGATATTATATAGGTAGATCATTATCAACATAATGGAGAGTAAAAGTGTCATATCATACACCTATAAATGTTATCCAAATATATAATTATCCACCCCGAGAATATGAGATGGTGTGTTTCAGCCACGTGAAGATCATTATTTGTCATGTTTCAACAATCAAGATGAGTTATTTTAGTGTTTTTATGTCCACAAGAGAGTGAAATAGTGGTGAATTTCAACCATATAATAGAAATTTTATTATGTATTGTATATGTTATTAGAAATGATTTTTTTCAACATAGATGACTCATTCCCGTATGATATTAATTAAGTGATTGATCACTCACCTATACATAATATGATGGTAGAAAATTTTCATTCAGAAAATCTATAGGAAATTAAATAATAATACTAGTAAATATAAGAGGGTAAATGTATCATTTACCCTTGAGTTTTATTGGATAATGTGTATATCGACCAATTTGGTAACATTCTAAAGTAGCTGGGGTCACCCATTTACCATATGGAGAACTAAATGATGTCTAAGGTTATTTACTTATTTCTATTTTTTATTATCTATTCATATCAAAAATAAAACTATATATACTAACTTTTCAGGAGATTTCATTAGTTATGGCTGACTATGATTCACTCACACCCTACTTGGGTGAAATTGAAGTTAAGAAGGAATGATGTTTCCTAGATCCAGTATGAGAAATGACTTTTTCATATTTAAGTAGGTGAGTATATAAAGATTAGTCAGAGTTAGGACAGTATTCTAGGATGTGACACAAGACATTTTTTAGATTTCCCAATTTTTTTTATTTCGATCAATTTATATAAGATTATCCTATAAGGGATCCTATTAGATTCATGTGTCTTGATTGAATATATTGAATTTAATTTTGATATATTATGGTTTTCATATTTACTACTGGATAGAGTTTATCTATAATATATATTTAATTTTCTCTATATATTGTGATTAATTGTTTATGATTTTTAATTAAATGTTTTTTTGTTATCTTTACCTAATGGTATAGTGTGTATAAGTTATATATTTCATTTATCATCACTATTCAAAAATATATCAAACATATGAAGTCATTCTAGGGGAACATGGAACTACACATCAACAATGTTATATTTAAACATATATAAACAAGATATATTGATGTATAAATGCCTTATTTTACATTATCCCATTTTTTAGGATATTGTAGATGGAATTTAGGATATTTTCTGGGCCTGGTATGGAATTTATAACTATTATAATCTATCAAAATATTGAGGGATTTCCAAGATACAAGAGATGATGATTTTAGTATTTACATTTTTACTATTTGGTTATTATACCAAATATCATGAACTTCATGTTGATTAATGATTTAGGAGTTTCTGATATAGTATTTTTGTGGAAAAAGGTATCTATTTACAAACCATTCTTATCTTGTAGGGGTCACATAACATTCACAATTTCACATGTGATATATATTTTTGTTACTATATAATTAGGTGTCCCATAAATTGTGCATGAATATATATATATATATATATATATATATTCAATATGAAACTTATTTCATCCACCCTAAAGGAATGAACTATAATTATTTACACTTATTATGATATGATTTGATTAAATTATAATCTTTGAGGGATTTTCTCTTTCCCAGTATTTTCTATGGTATACGATAATCAAGCCTTACCTTTTGATTCCCTTTTATTGAATCATAAACATTTAAGGTATATTATTTTTTTTATGATGGTTAATTACCCTAAATATATGTAAATCAATGATATTTTTTTGGGTTGCATTTTTTGAATTATAGATTTATGAAATAAAAAAATACCTCTACATGATAGGTGTAAGTGCGGGGATTAGCATGATACCCTTATTAGAGCTATAGATACTAGATATATATTTCCCTAATTGAAATTTAACTTAAAAGAGAGATTATTATTTATCATGTATTTTATAGGACATGGGGAATTAATGTCCGGTAATACCACGTATTAACTAACCCTTGACTTCTATACATAATATCTATAACTCATTGTATGTGATGATGGACTTCATGATATAGAGTTCTGGAGAGAGTCCATTACAACTGTATATTATCACCATGAGACTCACCTTGAGGGGATGGTGATGTATAATACTTATACGCATTAAAAATATCAAATGAATTAGAGAGAGTAATGGTTTTGGATAAACATAAAATTTGGATAATCTAGAACGATATTATTCTATGTTCCCTCAATAACATCCTCACAAAGGCACTCATGGGTATCCAAGCCCTGAAGATCATGAATTTTGTATACTATGCTATGTTGATGATGGATTATTCCTCCCACTTTACTGACCTAATTTTTTGTTCATACATTGAATAATGAAAATCATACAAGGTTTGAAAAGTTTAGTAGTGTAATATATAATACATTATAAATTATAATAAGAATAAACAAATTATTTTTTATGATCAACGTTTATGGTTGATTAGTTTTTTGGACCACTTCTAAGAATAATAATATGGATTCATATACAATGTATGTTGAGTAAATCACATTATTATTAATCATGAAGGATGTTATTTTGATTAGTAACTAAACTGATATATTTTTGGTAGTTCTAATATAATCACATCTTATAGAGACATATTATGTGAATAATGGAACTAATATCAAGGCTATGGAACAATAGTCAAACCATATTATAATGTAAATTCTTTTCAAGTGTCATCTCAATAAAAAAATTATTAAAATGGGGGATCTAAATAATTTTGATATTTTATAGAATATAATTTATTATATACGTTGAAAGACATTATCGTGAAAAAACCTGAGGTATATTTAATAATTTTGGGTATTATATATGTTCGAGAAAATCTAAAATTTGATTTGGTATTTAATAAATTATATTTTTCCCACTTATGATATAATGTTTGGGAAGATATTATATTTCATTGATTTATAATAAGATAATATTTTTATATTAGCATTCATTCTTGTTTGATGAGTTTTTATATGTTTAATTAAAAATGAATATCGTATCATGGATATTTTTTCATTATTTCTTATTGAATGATCATCATGGGATGATATGGATTGTGAAGATATTATACTATTTGCATGATTGAGATGTCATATAGAGAAATAATGTCTATTAAGGAGTCACAGTCTCATGGTATTTTCTAGAATTATGTACAATGATACATCACATGAAATATGATACATAATATTACTAATATAAACAAGGGTGTGTACCATTTTTTGACATTCATTTTTTGTGTTTATAGAAGTAACTAAACATAAATTTTAATACATTAATATATTTTTTGGAATTTAGAATATACTAATATAATCAATGGTGGCTCAATATATGGTTTTTCATTAAATAATGTTTTCTTAATCAGGATTTGAATTTTCCTTCTTTATGATGACTATGTTATTCAAGTAGTTGATTGAGTAGGATTTATGTAATGCATAACAATTTTTAGTTGGTTGAAATGTGTTGTTATAATTTATATATATTGATGACATTTAGTGATTTTCTTTATTTCAATGAATTATGAATACTTGTGTTATCATATACTAATTTGACATATTATATTTATAATGGATATAATAAAATTATTGAATAAAATTAATTTATGAGTATTTATATGATTTATGTATGTATATCTAGTTGAAGTTATTATATAGGGATATTATTATGTTCTATGGAAATAATTCCATATATACTTATAGATTAACTATCAAATACTATTTATTAGATGTTTTACTTTGCATATGGTTATTAATTATGAATTTTTGGTCATTTGAAACATTATTAACTCCCAATAGGTCACACATAAAGCACTATAATGAGGATTTATTTCGATACAAAATTTTTATCTAATTTTGTAGTGTATTGTAATAGATTGATAAAGAAAATTTAATTTGTGACCTAAAAAGTTGGTATAAAATTTACAGAATTTATATGAGATGATTTTCCATGGAAATGATTTTAAGATAAGTTCCATATATAATTTAACAATGATTATAATATAATCATTTTTTTAAATGACATTAATGGATTGTTGTTTGATGTATCATATATTTTTTACCAGTTTATTTCTTTCCAGTATTTTAAATTGTCATTTATGTGATTCATATATCAATATATGGTGCGGTAAATAAAGGGTGACGTTTTTTAGTAACAAATTAATGATTTTAATGATTGTTATATTAATAAGAAAATATTTTATAAAATCATAAAAGATAATAAGTATATATGACGTTAAGAAAATGATACACATAGAAAATATATTTAAATTAATAAAAACATTATTATATTTGGAGTTAGAATCCTTATTGCATTAAATGAAAGGAATATGATTTCATGGATTGTATTATGATATATGAAGCCCCATTTATAATTTTCTACAATATCGTTAATATTTAGTACTATACCATATTAATAATGAATATAATTGAATGTTTTATTATATTATATATCGTATAGATGACCTATAGTGGAAACTACATATTGGTTTTTAATGATTGATATGTAAAAATATCATTATTGTTATATATATATATTGAATATGATGTATCTATTTTTATTATTCATATTCTATTTTTAATCATGTAGATGATATAAATTCAATGGTTTACATTTTTCTTTCACTGAAGAATGGTTGATTCCTTTAAAACCCTTGAATTATAGCATTATGTTTTATTTATAAAGATCATGATAATTTTTTATGTTACACACAAATTCATTTAAATGTTATTATTGTATCAAAGGTACAATATTTATACAAGAATCCATGAATTTGGTAGTTCTTATATTATTTGAGATATTATATATGGGATTAATACAATTAATCTATCATAATAATTTTATAATGTAGTTAAAATGGTCCTTTGCTTATGGATATAAATTTATTAATTTATTTTCGGGACACATTTCAATGAAACAGTTCATTGTTTTTATAGAATCTACTAATATATTTATTTTTACACTATAAAAACCATTAGATCAACTTAAATATGTAATAAAACAATATATTTTAACACATATATTTTTCCCATAATTAAGTTTTTTGATCTCACATAATTTTGATATATATTTTTAGGTGTTCACATGAAATAAAAAAGCTAAAGTGTGTTTATAGGGTGGATACAGTCAACATACAAAAATTAGATGATTATGTTTAAAACTATTAAGTAAATAAATAATACAAAAAAATTAAATATTTCATTTATAGAATATAGTTTTAAAATAACATATTATATTTATTGTGATGAGTTTTTTGTAAAATTATGGATATAAGACATGGTTGATTAAATTCCTGGAAATAGAGCATCAAAAAATTATAATTATACTATATTTGTGAATGTGTAGAAAATTAAACATAATTTTTCATTATGATATAATGAAACATAGAATAGTCCAAGTGGAAACCAAATTTATAAATATTGCAGTGGATAACTATAATAACTAAATATTTTTAATTCCATAATGTTCTTTACATCAACCGTGAATACCATAATACATAAGATGATAGTCAAAAAATTAGATTCAAAAGGATTATCACAACTTATGATTTCATGGTTGTAGTCATAAATTTCAATAATAATGTAACCATAATATAATCTTATTAAACAATATGATATATTGTTTTTGGCATGTTAGAATTGAATTAGACAATGTTATTTGAAATGGATGTTTAGAATTGATTTAAAAAAAATATTTTAGAAATAAAATAATGATATATGTATATATAGTTAAAATAATTGGATTTTTAAATTTGGGTAGATTTATATAAAATATAATTTCATTTTTTTTCACTAATAAGAAAATGTGTTATTAAAATTTAATTCTTTATTTTTTAGTAAAAAATTTAGAACATGTTTCAAAAATATTCGCATAAATTATTATTCCTTGAAATTTTCATTTACTTTGTATTTATGTCTTATACATAGAAATAAATTTATATGTAAAAAATATTTATTAATATATTAATAATGATTTATAATTTTAAGAATGTATTTTTTAATTGAAATAAATATTGTTCATCGTTCTTGTGAAACAATATCCATAACAATGAACATTTATTGGGGATTCTAGGAAATTTACATGAGTATATCTTAATGGGTTTTTATTAAGACACTAAAACTTCTAAATTATATAAAATTATAAAAAACAATGTTGTTGTTAATGTACATATCTATCGTTTTGAATATAATTCATGGTATTTAAATAAAATTCATAGCCTTAAATGGTAACTCGTATCTATGTTTCATTTATCTATAAGAATTATAATTATAATTATATATATACTGTGAAATAAAAAACTACCATATAATGAAAACTATTGGGTCTTTTGAAAATTTTAATATTTTGTTATGAATAAAATTTTTTTTATTTTGGGAATATATTAACTCATATCTCTAAATATTTAATATAGTATCAATTAAATTCATGTTAGGGGTTAGTAATATATTTATATTTAATCAGTAAAAATATATATTTAAAAAATTAATTAAATAAAATTATTCCTTGTGAGTATAACTATCCCTATATTTAATCTTTTTTAGCTTAAAATATTAAATTAATTCTTCAATATAGTTATAATTAATAATGTTAAAATACATTAATAATTTATTTCATGTTCTCAAAAATGAAGATAGTTTTTTCATAATAACAATTTTTTGTTAGAAACAAATCCATGAATGTGATTTTCAGTTCTTTTTATCATACATAAAATTAAATATTATATGTATTGATATTAATAATAAATTTATAACTAAAAATTAAAAATGTAAATATAATTTTTTGAACATTAAGTGGGGATTAGTTAGTTAAAATTTAAATATGACGAATACTATGGTTTATTCAACAATTATAACTGAATTGATCAGTGTATTATACGTCTCAATGAAATTTATTTTTATTTTGAACTTAATTATTTTACTCATCGTATTTTCTATAATATAAAACCTAGTAATGAAATATTATGTAAAGAATATAGATATTATCAATGTTATAGAACTCTAGTCTCTGGAATGGAAAAGCACATTCTTCATTTTTACATTATCAATAGTGACATTTTTAACATGGGTGAAATAATTTTTTAGTATTTATAGAATATAATATAAGCTAATTTCAAAAAATGAATTATTGTAAAAAACATTAGGGGAATGTAAATATCATTTGTATTGTAAAATTTAATTACTATATCTTATGAAATATGGTTTTCAGGAATAATAATTTGATTTCTAATTCTATAATATTTTGGATTGTATTATACTTGAAGGATTATTTTTTGTTAATTTTTTGTTATTACCATTCATTTATGTGGGATGTATCTGTTATATTAGAGTAAAGTAACAAAATAGCCAATCAAATAATTTATTTGAGTATTAACTAATTATTTTTAATCATGAGAACTCAGGCATTGAGATTATATTCAATTATTTTCAGGTGTATCGGATTATTAAAATATATAGTGTTTACTAATAAAGAACTAGTGATTTTGTTATTTCAAGGAGACATTAAATTAAATAACATGGATTATCTATATAAAATAAATGATATATTTAACAGTTTATGCTAAAAATTAACTATCCATTACAAGGATCAGTAATGTGACTAAACAAATATATCATAATTATATACCATTATGATTTCATTAAACAAATACTGAGATAATCAAGGATAGATGATCATTGGGTTGACCATTACGATATTTTTCTTAATTAGGATTTTAATTGAACATCCAAATGATGGGTATGTTATTTTTTCACTAGATTATATAATATTAAAGATATCAATAGTGATTATTAGTTATTTAAATTGTGATGTTATCATCTATATAGATAAATGACATGTTATTTATTAATCTCAATTAGATACTCTACTTCAAAGAATGTAGAATTTATGTGTAATCTAATAAAAGAATAAAAATTAATTTTCATCATGATTATATTCAATTACATGGATTAATGTATTCTATAAGTATACATATGATATATATCAATAAATCTATTGGAATTGTTAGCATATACATATGGTCAGGTATTATAAGATAATGAAGTATTTCATTTTATAATAGTTAGTAACTACTATTTTTTGGTAGTAATATTCTAATTTTAATAACGTAGTGATTTATAATCAATTTCAATGTTATCAATTCCCAAAATATTTAGAATATTTATGTGAAATGGGGATTTATTTTATTTCAAAAGTATTTATCATCATTGGGAGAATAGTATAATAGTTCAATAAAAAATTAGTTTATATATTATTCCACAACTTCTTATAAGATGTATAAAATGAATAACAGAAATTAATTCAGTAAGAGAATGAAAGATAGGTTCCACATTGGCTTTTTCAAGGCATGAAATATAATAATAATGTAATATATCAAATTTGAGGTTTTGACCATGTTATAATATATTTTATTGCCTTTGTTTATTGTATCTAATCCTTATAAATTTTTATTTATGTGGTTCATATATCATTATATATTGTGGTTAATGATGTTTAAAACAATTCATTAATATTACTAAAGAATTTTATGATTATTATGGGAATAATGAAATATATTATTATATGTATAAAAATAGTTATAACTGATTATGAGTTTATAAAATGAATAAATTTTATGAGGAACATAAATTTTAAAAAATGAATTTTTTATATGTAGTTTATAACAATTTATCATGAACTACGTGAAGTATGACTTCATAGGATAAAAATTTATATAATAAGGTCACTTTATAATTTAATATTTTATTATAAGGAGATAGTATCACACTATATAAATTATGAGGTCACTAAATTTTATTTCAAATTCTATTTTTATGGATAACCTATAGACTCAACTATATGTTGGTTGTAATATAGTGATAGTAAACATGATCATTATTAGGCGATTTATTACAAGAAAGTGTGGTGTGTTCTTAATATTATTCATATTTTACTATCTATCAACAAGATGATCCAAGAATATGAGATTCCATTTTTATATTTTAAATAATGTTTTTATAAATTAAAACCTATCAATTTTGGAATTTAATTTTATTAATGATCATTTTATTTGGTTTTTTATGCGGACTGAAAATGTATGGAAATATTATGATATTATGAGTGGTCCATGTTATACAACAATATAGGAAATTTTAATATTTATAAAAAATTTTATTTTTTATATCAGAAAAATATAATGATCCTAGCCAAAAAATATTACAATATATTAATAATGATCCTTTATATAAGGTTATATTGACATTATTATATTTTTTGATATGTTTCCATTAAATAAGGTTTTATCATTCAATATTCCTTTTCAATATTATATTTATCATGATAAACATGATGATCTCAATATATATCATTATGATTAATTTTATAGCACACATATATTTTCTTTTAATATGTTGTTAAATGAAAATTTACTTTGATATATATTATAAAAGGTACAAATTCAATTAAATGGGTAACATTCTTTTATATAATGACCACTCACAATATTGGAAAAAATTATTTATATTCAAAATTATGTAATATTTATTTAATCTCAAAATTAACTATAACATTAGGTTTTGGAATATGTGTTTTTTTAATAAATATTATGTTATTAGGAGGAAATTTCATAATATTTTTATTCAATAAATGGTTGATTATATTCCTTCTTATAAGGACCTATAAAATATATATGTTACAATCTATGAGTATGTGTGAAAATTTTATTTAGATTCCACAAACAGTATGTCGTTAAAATTCATATTAATCTGAGTGGAAACAAAATATATACCATGGTGGAAATATATTATTATTGATAATTAAATTAAAAAATCATTTTTTATCCCACAATGTAATTTTCACCTACCTTTAATACCATAATATATTCCTAGATAGTGTTAATTCAATATAAATAATTATCAATACTCAGGATTTTATTGCAAAAGACATAATTGAGGAAGATGTTGTTATTTAATCTTATCTAATGTGATAACAAGGAATATTCATTTTTGGAAATATATAACTGATTATTAAAATTTATTTGAATTTTTATTTTTATATGTAATTAAATATCAAAAATTTAGTATTAAAATACAAAATATTTTATTATTAATGTACTGAAAATGGAGTTGTATTTTTTTTGTTCGGAGCTACATACAATATAATAAAAAATATACTCATTAATATTGAAATTGTTTTCTAAAATTGAATTTTTCATTGTATTAAATAATATTTTTTGAGGTCTGTATAAAAATAATTCACATACCATAATATTACATTTAAGTTTCATTGATGTTATATATTTTATTTATTAGTTTATTTTAATTTATATAGTAAGGAATTTAATATTTTAATATTCACAAAATGTTTGGCATAAATTATTCATGTTTTATATTTTTTTATATTTATATATAGTTATAATGAGTTAATTTAAAAAATAATAATTAAATAACTTTTCATTTAAATTTATCTAATTATATCTAATTGGATTTATATTTACGTAATACAAATTCTCAATTTTTACAAATAATCAAAATTTATGTTTTTTTTATTGATCTATAGTTTTACATACAATTCATTTTACTTTTAAAAACAATTCACAACCTAGAATATTCAAAATTATTTACATTTAATTTATCTAAATTATTATTAATGGAAATGGATTTATACATTATATTATTAATAATATCCCAATACATAAGAATATATATTTCTTTCATTTATTTATAGTTTCAAATATAATTTTAGGGTCCGTTAATAATATTCATTTATATACTAAAACCTATGATTTAATTTTTATAAAATTTATCAAATAGTTTGTAAATATATTAATATTTCATTACTTATGAATATTAATTTTATTCAATAACATCATTTTGGTTCATTTTGAGAATAATTATTCTTGAGTATAAATACTAATTGAGATTCATAGTTGTAAAAACATTATAAACATCGGTATAATTCATAAAGAGGGACTTAGTTAATAATATAAGTAAACTGTCAAAAAATGTACATAGTTGTTCCATCATAACATGATATTTGTTAAAACCATAGTCTGTATAAAGAATTTATTTTTGTAATAATTTATAATAAGTGTTATAAATACTCTGATGAGAAATAGTTTATCTTTGATATTCTATAATGTAATGTTGTTAAAATTTATGAGGATGTTTGAAGTACAATTAATTTATGTTTTTTTAAATAAATAAACACTTAAATTTTTAATAAAATTTAATCATAGTTTAATCCATGACATTCATAATTGGTTGGTGTGGTGGTTGTGGTCCAAGGATATGTATTTGAAAATATTTATTATCCACTATGGTTTGAAACTATATATTAGAAGACCCATGATTCATTTTTGTTGTTTATTTGATGAAATTTATTGGTAAATTTAATTTTGAGTGTTCTAGAACTCAAATATGATGTTTTATGGAATTTTATTTTATTTAATGGTAACCAAATGAATTTTTGAATATGAATGGGTTTAAGTGGAAACTAGTTGAGCATGTGAAAATAGACTCTAGTGAAGTTTTTCCAAGTTGGTTCATAGTTATATTGATCAAAATGAGTATGCAAGTAATCATGTGGACTAGATTGGTTTTCGGATGTGACATAAATAATTATCATAGAGTTATAGGAAACCATGTTTCCAAAGAGTACATATGGCTTTTCATGATCCACTAACAACACGAAGTTTGCTGCACTGCTTTTCAAACCATATGATCCGACCATTATTAATTTAATACTAGTTTTTCACCTTTTTATCATCGATTTTTATGTATATATATTTCCTTATTGTGTTATTTTTCTAGAAATACCCCAAGGAACCTTAAAGGGAGTCTCTCACTCACTTTCATTTCATTTTTGTCCTCCTCTACTCTTATTTTAATGATATTATTAAGGTAAATACCTTCTTTATTTTTTTCCACTTTATTGTCTCCCTCTTTTTATTTAAGTTGAGTTGTACATTACTCTAGGATCAATATCCATTCCATGTGTCAAATATAGGATATTCCATTGGGTAATTATTTCCTTGATTGCCAATGCATTGGGTAATTATTTTATTCATTTGGGAATACATTGTATTATTATCCTTGTAGGTTATTCAATTTTTAAGAGTAATTTTAAGAGTAATTTTATTAGTGAAGTAATGATTATTACCCAACATATCAACATATAAATTATATTCATTAAAAAGAGTTTTCACAGTTTTATTTATATTTCATAATTTCATTTATTTTTTAATGAATAATTAAATTTTTATTACCATATTATGGCTGAACATTTTATTTATCATGAAAATGTTTTCATGATAAATCATGTATTTAAAAATTAGAAATAATTATTTATATAAATATTCGATTTATTATAGTATTTAAAATAAAAATATTTTGAAAGTGAATTTGATATCATGAGTCTGTAAATTATTAATTTTATCTTAAAAGTAAATTTAAAAAAAATTCTAGGGGTATCCATAATTGTCAAAATTGTAAACGAGTTTTCCTAATTTTCATTAACACTTAATAAGATGTTTTTTCTCATTTGAAATATAAAAATGTTCTTTTTTGTGATAAAGATTACTATAAACTATTAAATTTTATATCATTATTAATTGGGGATTATTCTTAAAATAATAAAACATGTTTTGAATTAAACATGATTTTAAATATAAAAATACTAATATTTGGAAAAATATAATTTCACTGAATGTTTCTAAATTATTTTTAATGTCATGGACCATCCTCGGTGCCCGTTTCGTGACTACCACAAGCACGCCTTCCATAGGCCACGGGCTGGCGACTAGCACCAAATGCATAACTCTTGATAAAATGGGAAGGCATTGCCTTTATAAAATGTAAACACACACACACACACACTCAGAGAACAAGCGGAAGCAAACACTATGTAAAGCAGTAACATGTATGCTGAAAGTACTAAGGGGCCAGAAATACAAGCCCAACATATATGTACAGCTACAATAGAATGAATGTAGAACTGAAAAGACAAATAGCTGAATGTTGAAGCAGCTCCTTGATCATCCTCCAGGTTCCTACCTGAAGGGTAGGTATATATGTCCTCCTCAGCACTCTACGTTTGTCCGTCTCCTCCAGGTACCGACTCGTCGTGAGATCCACCACCGGGTACCGTCCAGCTCTACAAGCCTCAACCATGACTAGTGCTGTCAGTTTTCTACAACCAACACATCATGATGTGCGCATGGCCCATGTAGGGGTGAGTATAACGATACTCAGTAGGGACCCTGAGACCCTCAATGTCTCACTAAAACCAACAAGGATAACCCAAAAAAAATATATCAACAGATAACCTTTACATAGGTATATAACCATACATATACCTAAGTTATCAAGTAACCCATCTCAATCATGAGGTAAACACAAAGGTCATTGAATTAGCTCAAACCTGTAATTTTATTCACGATGATGAAAACACGGCTACTAGAGAACTCCTCCTCTATCAAGCGATGATGTCCTATCATGACTCTGAGGTTCCACTCAGTAACCTTAGACTGCTGAGGTACTCCTCATATCGAGTACCGCAGGTCGGCCACCTCACAAAGTAGTGCTCCCCCCACCAAGGGTCTACAACCTCAGACAGTAGTGCTACCCCCACATAGCCTATAGATATACTCCTCCTGTTGAGTAACGAGGGTCTAACACATCACATATTAGTGCTCCTCCTCCATGGGTATTCCACCTCACAAAGTAGTTCTCCCCACTAAGCTACTCTAGTCACTCCGAATCGAATTGGACAATCAGTAATCAGGTCTCAGCCAACAACAAGGTCACCGTACTCTGTATGCTCGTTTCTAGGAGGATCTGCTCCAAGAGACACTTGTTGATACTTCCAGGTGTTATGTAATCTCACGTGGGAGTATCTCAAAGGACCACCTCGTAAAATGGGTCGCAACTCAACAGACGACGCGTCAATCGGACGCCCGGTCTGTGAGTTATTTGCATTTCAATTTTAGGGGCACAATTGGATTCCAGGTACAATCCAACACGGTCATACTACAACTATGTCCTAATCTCAGGATAAGTATGCCAAAATAACCTTCTCATCAAGATTAATCCTACATAGTCGACGACACATCAATCGGATGGTGGGTCCTTATGTTATATGTGATACTACTCCGAGGGCCTGGTTGAAATTACATTCGTTCCAAACCCGACTGTTTTCCAAAGTCATCCAAAACTCTCATAGAGTATCACAAAAGGACCACCTCTTCATGAGGGTCCTAGTGCCGCAGACAGAGCCTCGATTGGACACACAATCTTCATGTTATCCATGTTTAAGTGAAAACGGGCCCGATACATTAGACTTGATGGGCTGACGGGTCGGGTCGACTCAGTTTTGGTGGGTCCGACCAGGAAAAGTGGTTGGACCGGCCTAGTGAATCATGCGGTGTCGCCCGAGGGGCGTGGCCCGGCCCGGCCCGGCCCAGCGCGGCGCGGCACGGCGCGCCCCAGCACGGCCCGGCTCGGCCCGGCCCGGCGCGGCACGGCAGGGTGCGGCCTAGCTGGCTCGGCCAGCCGGCCCAGCGGTACAAGGGGCGCGGCCCTTCGATTGTCCAAACTAGTGGTGCCAAGAGGTGTCGCCCTTCTCAAACCGGCCAGCTAGGTCGGCCGGCATTTTGGTGCATGCGGCCTTCACGGTGGGTTGCGGCTGTTCCGCCGCAGCGACGTCCTGGCGCTGTGGATCTGCTCCGCCCGGCCAGCTGATGGGGCGGCCGGTCCTTCCACCGAAGGGGCCCGCAAAGTGGGTCGCGGTTCCCGCTGCCCAGCTAGTGAAACGACACCAGCTTCATCTGCCACGACATACGCCAGCCGTGGTTCCGCATCTCAGGCATGGCGCGATGGCGCCATGCTTCCTCTGCCACAGCCCGCTTGGCCACAAATTTTCTGAGCTTATGTGACGACGGCCCATGCGCTGCCGGTTTCTTCCATGTTCCGCCTCTAATTGTTGGTTCCAAAAAGATCATGTTCTAGCGGAGGGTCGTTGGGCCATGTTCCTTCGGCCCTCACCCTCTGCGTTAAGTGATAGCAATAGGCTGAGATAATTAATGATATACAACGACGAATCAAGGCCCAATTCTAATCCATTAAAATTTAACCTAACCCCTACCATTAATATGGGTTTTTCATCATAGATGTGGAAAGCGTTGTCACTTAGTCAACATTGGGAAAAAAACCTTTGTCATTGGGGAGTTCCCTGTGATTATATTTCCTCCCATGATGCAGAGTAAGAAAAGGAAGCATGTCATCGATCTTCATGGAACCGACATTCTTCGTTGAAGATGCATCGTTATTCAACGAAAGTGGAATTCTCTTCTTCATCTTCTTCACAAGTGCTCTCTCAATATCCCCCTACCAAACAAGTGCCAATGTAAGATAATTGGCCAATCATATTATTTTATTAACACTAGCAATTTAAATTTCAAAATATAAATCACCTAATTAATTATTTTAATAGGTTCAAATCATTAACTAAGGTGTGCTGGAAAGTTAAATAGGAAGAGATAGGAAAGGAAGAGTTACAAAATTAAAGAGTAGTTAACAAATAAATGAAGGGGGTTTAATGGAGTTTGGGGAAAATCAAAGGTTGGGGCTCGTGTGGGCCCCACCTCTCATTAAACCTCAAAGGAAATTTTGGTGGGTTTGGGCTGCACCAACGACTTTCCATGGGAGCGTTTAACTTCCAAGGTTACAAAATAAAATTGTTCAAAAATTTTATTTAATTTAAACTAATTCCCAAAATAATATTTCTCCACCCGATTCAAACGCAGCTGCAGTAAATGTCCCCATAAGCAATTACCGGCGCTGTGAGTTCATCGATGCCCTCAGATTTCAATTCTGACTACCGTTTAAAATGATAGAAAACCCAATAATTCATTTACTGAACGTACCTGACCTAAATGTCGGAAATTGATTCCTGGCACACTGGGCCTTGGAATCAAGTTCTATCCGATGCCACAGACTCAAAAAATTCCAAAGTAAGTAGGAAAAAATTTTCCATGAAATTTTCGGGACTTTACATTACTCCCACCTCAGGGATTTACGTCACTGTAAAGCTATAACAAAAACTAGGGAAACCAAAGAAGGTACCGAGCACACATCTGAGCCTCCCGCTCCCATGTGCTCTCCTAGTGGTTTTCAGTGTGACCAATGAAAGTGCACAAGAGGAATCAACCGTCCACGTAGGACCCGCTCATGTCGATACTCAACCTCTACTGGAACCCCGTGAAAGTCGTCGAGTCATCAATGTTCAGATCTTAGTGTCTGATGATGACAGTTAGGTCATGGACACATCTCCTCATATTAAAGACATGGATGACGTCGTGCACCCGGTGCAACTGAGGTAGAAAGGGCAGGAGATAAGGCACCTCACCTACTCTGCTAAGGACTTGGAAAGGTCCGATGAAATGCGGAGATAACTTTCTGCCCCTGCCAATACTCTGTAGACCCCGTCGAGGTGTGACCTGTAAGAAGATGTGGTCATTACCCTCAAACTCCAGTGGTCTCGTCTCAAATCATCATAGGTCTTCTGTCTGCTCTGTACAATCGTCATCTTCTCCCGGATGATCTGCACCTTCTCCGTCATAGCCTGAACTATCTCTGGTTTAACACATGATGACTCCATCACTATCCACAAATGATATCTGAAACACATCCAGATTCTGTTTCACCACTTCTAATAGCTAAATGTTGGATCTCTTACTAAGATCATCCGCAACAACGTTCCCCTCCACAGGAGTATAAACTATCTCGTAGTAATTGTCATAGAGGAATTCAAGCCATCACCACTGTCTCAGGTTAATGTCCTTCTGAGAGAAGAAGCACCTAGGACTATTGAGTTGGAGAGAACCGTAAACTGTTTTCTCAACGAACAATGGGTGGGACTATCCAATTGTATGAACAAATCTCCCCCCTTCGTCATCTACATTCTTCCAAATAGCTCATGATACTTCTCCTCTTTCAAAAATAGAAATCTGGTCTCATCCCCTGGATGAACCACGTTCCTTGCCTAATACAGTCAATCCTGACATGAACAGTACAATTCATTTCTTGAATGATGTCGTAAGGCCGCGACTCTACTACTAAGAGATCTATCCTTTACTCTCACCTCCAAGGGTTGAGTCACACTGTTGGCATCAGTGCATGGTTACTGGGTCTCCTCCAGTAAGAATCTCGCAAGTGAGGGTCATGTCAACAATTTTAACTAGAACCTCTTAGTGTCAACCACACAAAATGAAGGAATGAAAATGTCACAAGGAAAAGTTTCTTTTATTACTACAGCTCAAGTACAAAGACACACAACAACCACAAACAACAACAACATTGAACAAGAAGCACCAAAAACAAAGGCCTCCATGCATGGAACTAGTCCCGCTCCTATCCACCTACTTCTGGATCTCCATAGTCATATGCTTCAGATAACTGAATATGTGTTCTCCCATATCCACCTGTTCCATGTGGTCAGGGTGTAACTCATTGTGGCGGTGGTGGAAACACCTCAATGTTTCGTCCACCTCCAGATGCACAACCATCTCCCTTGCCTCGGTCTCCTGCTCATTGCGGTCTGCCTCGATCGAACCCCAACCTCTGCCTCAGAGGTCCTACATCAATATTCTGATCAAATGAGCGGTGGCTCAGAAATTCACTAGTCATATGACCTTGTCTGCCGCATGTGTAACACAACATGGCAGGTCTGGCTTTTTCTCTACCCTTGGTGCCCCGCACTACCGAACGTGTGTCGTGCAGTCGACCACCTATTGGCCTGGCCCTCTTGGACATCTATGTCATCTGTCTAATGCCATCTATAGAAGACTCCAATGCATGGTGGCTAGTAGTGGGTCCCACTCGTGGATAATGTTGTGCAAGGAAACTCTCCACTAAGAGGGATCGATCCAACACCCCTGTCTACTTCGGGATGCTGTGGTAGACAACTGAAGCTATAATCTCTCGCCTGGGCACCTGCTCGATGGTATGGGACCTGAAGAATTGGTCTCATACCATGTCTTTGGAGTAGCGTAAGAGGTCTGTGAACCTCGCTGAGTACTATGATACTGTCATGTTGCCCTGCTGTAGATACAGTAGCTCCTGTATCTGCACCACTCGAAGAGTGGCTGGAACAAACTCCACCCGGAACAGGCTCTCGAAGTCTACACATAGGAGTGTCACCTCATCGGGCATCTGGAGCATCAGGCTCCACCATATGCCTGATGCTTCCTATAAGAGGCTGGAAGCAAGGATCATCATGAAGTCGGCTGGTGTCCCTACCAGTATAATGACTCTCAGCACAAACTCTAGCCAATCCTCAGCCACTAGTGGGTCTGTCTCTCCCCAAAACCTAGGTGCCCTCTGGCGCTGAAACTCATGAAACATGATCAAGCAGCGTGCATCGCAGGCTGCTGAGGCTGGTGGAATCGGTGGCCCAACGGGTGGTAGTACTGTTTGTGCCTCCGCTGGTGCCTCAACTGGATGAGGGCCCTATACTGAGGCCTCATCGCTCGGCAGCCTGTTAGTACGTACAACTCTCAAGGCTCTAGCTGGTCGTCCACGGGGAGGCAGCCTGAAAGAAATGATGTGTCATGGTCAAAAGACTATACCTGGTGTGCTAACCTGGTATGAGCTGATTTAAAATAAACTTTTTAAAACACACATGCAATCAGTGTTTTCATGCACATAGTTGGAAATAAGAATTCAGGGTCATGGTGTATGGATACCTCGACCGCCCGAACCAACACTCGACTCCCTGAACTGAAAACCACACTTAGTAACCTAAACACCATTGCTTCACAAAAAAACATCAGAGTCCTATGTTATATGGTAGAACTGACTCCTCTGATACCAATTAGACATGACCCATCCTCGAGGACCATGTCGTGACTACCCCGAGCCCTCCATCCATAGGACAAGGGTTGGCAACTATCACCAAAGGCGTAAATACCGATAAAAAGGGAAGGCATTGCCTTTATGAAACGTAAACACACACACTCAGAGAACAAGAATAAGAAAACACTAAATAAAGCAGTAACATGTATGCTGAAATTAGAAAGGGGCCGAAAATACCAGCCCAACAGAAAGGTACAACTACAACTGAATTAATGTAAAACTGAAAATACAAACAGCTGAATGGTGATGTAGCTCCTAGATCATCCTCCGGGTTCCTACCTGAAGGGTTGGTTCAGATGTCCTCCATGGCACTCCACATCTGTCTATCTCCTCCGGGTACTGACTCGTCATGGGATCCACCATCGGGTACCGTCCAGCTCTATAAACCTCAACCCCGACCAGTGTTGTTCATCTTCTGCAACCAATGCTAGCATGGTATAAGCCTCTGATTATGATACAATCTATTATACGAAACATAGGATTGAAATATAATGATATTATCAGATTGAAGAGGGTAGGTGAATTGTACTTAAAAAATTCCCTTAGGGAATTTTTGATACAGAACATTCGCAACACCTCTATGTTCTAAGGACTTGCTTGATTCTGGAAAAGTGATTACAGAAATGAAACTCAACAAAGATTACACAATCTATGATTCTACCTTAAAACATATAAAATCTAACTAAATCATAGTACGATTAAGGAATTATAAGAAAGATATACTTTCTTTAATAGTACAATATTAATCGGAAAAAAGAGTAGTATAAACTACAAGTAACAGACAATAATTCCTTTAACCCAAAGATTCAGGTATCCCACAACCATGGATAAGAGGTTGCTTGATTTATACTTTAATGATTGTATATATTATCCACACTAGGGTAAGCCCTGGATATGAAGATCAAAGTCTCTGTCTTTCTATCCCCACAATCCCTCAATTTCATGGTAGTTGGATCCTTTGTCTTCCTTAGCAAGGAATCCCTCGAACTTCAAGGTACTCGGAACCTCTATCTTCTTATCCCCAGAATCCCTTGATTGTAATCAGCAACAATACGAGTCGCACGAAGCAAGGATACACAAGGTAATGGTTGAACAAGATGTTCAATATTTCTGTACGAGGCTTTGAGAGTTGATAAGAGCCTCTCTCTCTCTAGAAATCATGTCAACAACATGTGAGCATAGATTTCAAAGTTCATTCTTCTTTTGAAATGAGCTATTATTTATAGGCGAAGCTCCAACAGTTGGCTCCCTCAGCCATCGATTATATTTTTCCTTGAATTACAGATGGAACTGTACACGTGTCACTTAAACAACGGTTAGACAATAACTAAATGCATGACATAATTTTGTAATGAAACAAGTGTAAGTATCATTAAAACTGAATTTCGTAATGTAGGAAAAAAGATTGGAGTCTGACAAAAGTGGAATTCAGAGTCCATAATTAAGAGATGTTCGAATTCTATATTACTAAGGAATTTTTAATGAGAATTCGTAATCAGAATTCGTAATAAGAATTCATCAACATAATTCATAATGAGAATTCATCACTATAATTCATAATGAGAATTCATCACTAGAATTTGTGATGGGATTTCATTACTGGAATTCGTAATGAGAATTCTACATGAGAATTTGTAATGATAATTCATCACTGGAATTCATAATGAGAATTAATCACTGGAATTCATAATAAGAATTCATTACTGGAGTTCGTAATCAGAATTCCTAATTAGAATTTGGATTCTAACTACATGAGGTTTCGTATCCATAATTCGGAGTGGAACTTCATTAGAGTTCGTACATAGAATTTGGAGTGGAACTTTATTAGAGTTCGTATACAGAATTTGGAGTGGAACTTCATTAGAGTTTGTATCTAGAATTCGTAGTGAAAAATAGAATACCTTATGTCTAAGTATTATATGATTTCGAGGTTTTGGACTTCAATCCAAATTTTATACTAAGACAAATTTATGATATGAATACGGTAATCTAGTTAAGGGTAAATTTCCTTAAGAAAGGAATTTTTCTTTATCGAAGAAAAATATAGTTTTGCTTATGTATAAGTTGTTTGTGATTTTCCAAACAAGATGGAATGGAAAAGTTATAAGGAAAAATTTATTGACTCAACAAACTTCCCCTTTTTCGAAAGGAAAAACAACCTCTCAAAAAATAAAAAAAGGATTTGGAAAAATTTCTTTAGACTTTGAAATTTAAATATATCTCCCTTTATTCATGGATGTTGGTGAATACAACTAACCCCCCCTTAGTCTTTGGAACACTAAGGATTATATTCTTGATTTATAGAATAGGATTTTCATTATCTTGAGAATGAAAAACGTTGTAATGAAAAACTCCCCCTTATAGTAATTCTCCCCCTTTGAGTAATTATATTTTCTTCTCCCCCTTTGTGATTTTCAAAAAAAAATTTAAGGGAATGGAAAATAAATAAAGTACCTGAAACATTTGTAACTATAACCATGTGATAAAACAAACCAAAAATTTTATTAGAGTTGAAATAATTTTTTACAAGGAAAGACAGATGAACCAAAAGATCAGATTGTGTCTATTTGTCTTCCTTTTCCTTTGTAATCAGCTTCTTCAAGAGTGTTTACAGATTTTTAAAATCTTTTTGATCCTCCTCAGCTTGCTTCTCCAAAGTTGTGATCCTTTCTTGTTGAGATTTCAAGAATTATGCCTGAGCCTTCATGGCCTCTTCATGCATCTTTAGAAACACATCTTTATTTTGTATCATTTCTTGAAACTCAATCCACAAATCTCTTTCGGTTTTCCAGTTCTGAGCAATAGAGTTAAGTTTCCCATTCAGATCTCTAACCTGTTTATTGTGAGAATTTTGCTCAAGGGTCTTTTTTTCCTGAAGATTGTTGATTTTTCCATCCTCAGTATCAAAATCATTTTTCACTTCAATTTGAAAACGATCAAACTTAGCCAAATCATCATCAACTTTCATTGACCAAAATGTAACTTTGCAACATGATTTCATGTGCACATAATAATTGATAAGGAAATTTCTATGATTTACTTCAATCTTCCCACTCTTATCTATTATCATGGATAAAGATTCTGACTTCTGATTCATAAGATGTTGAAGCATCTGGCATCTGGAGTCTATAGTGGGAAAGATCGAAATAGTGTCCACCAACATTATCAAAGACTCGACCAATAAATCATGCCCTAGTAGTGGATATTCAGAATCAGACACATTTCTTAGAGATTGTTCTTCTTCAATTTGCACCAACTTTCATCTAGAAGAACCACTAACCTCCTTTTTTCTTATGACATATTTTTTTGGGGTGTCCATAAGCACTTTCTTCCCCTTATCAACAATATGAATTGCGTCATCAGGAGATTCTTCTTCGCTTTCAGATAGTTGAACAATCTTATCATCATCTAGTTTCTCCTTATCTACTCTTTCAAGAAATTGGTTTTCAAAGCAATATTCCTAAGGAATATTATTCTCTTCCTCTTCTTCCTCGACATCATCTTTTTTAATGTCTTTGTCATCTCCCTTTTATGGAGTTAGAGGCTTTGAGGTCTCGGCCTCATAAGTTTGGAGTGGTAATTTTTCTGATAGGCTTGAATTATCTTGATAATATTCAGCTTGTTTAATTAGGTTATCAAGATCACCAATTCCTTCTTCTACATCTTCTTCTTCTATTTCTTCACCAACTTATTCCACTTTTCCTTCACCAGCTGCTTTCTCAACTTCATCAACAACCACATTCTCTTTGGACTTTTCCAGAGTGATGTACTTCTTCTCGCGGGTATCCGGTAAAGGTTGAACATCAAAAGATTTCGGAACAATAATCTTCTCCGAAGCTACTTCTGTATCCGTCAACTGAGATTGTACAACTTCGGCTTCAGACATCTTCTTCTTCATCTTTTTCTCTTTGGCCTATTTTTCTAACTCATCCACGAATTTTTCTCTTAAGGCCTTAGCCTCATCCTGGTCCAATCCAAACTGTGGATCCCCTTCCTTCCTCTTCTACTAATCTTCTCTCCATTTAGCAGCCACCTCATCTGGATAGGCTATTTGTTTTTTCGGCTTGTGAGGTGCAAAATGGGTTCCCTTAGCTGTGGGGGTTTTTTCTTCAGTCACTAGTTCTTTCAATTTTCTTTTCTTACCAACCTTCTTCACTGTCTCAACTTTCTCCACCTTTTCCAGATTGGTTTCAACCTCTTCCTCTAGAAAATTATAAAACTCTGTTGTTTCCTTGTAATAAGCCATATTCAATATTTTCATGGTATCGTCACTTACAAGCATAACCTTGCAATTCCGAATCTTAGACTTACACACAATATTGAATGAATCCAGACACCGAACTATCAGCTTGGATAGTAAGGCAGGGTACACGATGATTTGAGCTCTAAAATTTCCCTCCTTGATGTTTTTGATTGTCACAAGCACATGCCCCAACAGATTGATTTTAATTAGATTTACCATGAAGTCTACGAAATATATATCACTTTTCTTTATGTTGTCTTCATCACCCTTTCATGGAACTAAGAAAACATGTACCCAAAGCTGAAGAATCTGATTATTAAAGGATAAGTGAGCAATCATGGTTGTGTTTACATCATGAAGCCCAAGAAAGTCCAAGACCTTTACCTTAACAAAACTGCCTTGCACATATGGAAGTTTGGGTGTGCAGAATTCTGCCTCTCCATCATATGCTAGCCCCACCAAGCGTGCTACCATGGTATATGTATGTTTTTATGTCTTCCCATAAGAATTGAATGAAAACTTTTCTCATCCATCTTCCTCAGAGAATATTGATGATTCATAGAACTCCACAAGTAACTCCGGATTGACCGCATCTTGATCACCTATCTTAGATACACACACATCTTCCCAACCATTCTGCTTGATATTCTTAGAAATGATGGAATCATACTTGTAAAAGTTCGGATGGACCAGTCTTTCTATGTACACTTGCCATTTTGAAATTGGCTTTGTGGTAGGAATATCTTGGAAAGTTTCTTCTACAGACATTTGGAATGGAGGAGCACATAAAGGTTCAGAATGACCATCAAGAGTATAGGTATGGCTTCTACACGCATGATCTTGAAATTGATGTGGGACACAAAAAGGGGTGCCCTTTATATTGGCGATAGAGGAGACCTTCCACCTTCCAAAACCAATCTAACGGTTGAAAAATTTCTATGATCTGATCTGACGGATGAGATCATACCCTTAGGGAAAACATGAATCCAATCTTTTGAGGTTTTAACAAAAAAACATTCAGATTTATGTAGAGATGAATACGAGAAATTTTAAAAGAAAAGAAACTAACAACAACTAAAAAATGATTACGAAAACTTGAGTAAGGAAAAAATACCTTTCATATTTTCTAGAAAAATTATTCATAATTGGTAATATTCTTCTTGAAGGAAATTTGACTACGAAGAACTCACTATGAAAAAATCACTATGAAAACATCATTACAAAATGTCTTAGTACGAAAATTTCATTACGAAAATTCTCAGTACGCAAATTCTGAGTACGAAAATTTCATTACAAAAGTTCTAGTACGAAAATTTCATTATGAACGAACCAGTACGAAAATTTCATTACAAAAGTTCCAGTACGAAAATTTCATTACAAAAATTCTCAGAACTAAAGTTTCATTACGAAAGTTCCAGTATGAAAATTTCATTACGAAAATTCTCAGTACGAAAAATTCATTATGAAAATTCTCAGTATGAATATTTTATTACGAATGTTCTCAGTAGGAAAATTTCATTACAAAAGTTCCAGTTCAAAAATTTCATTACGAAATTTCCAGTACGAAAATTTCGTTACAAAAGTTCAAGTATGAAAATTTCATTACAAAAATTCTCAGTATGAAAATTTCATTACTAAAGTTCCAGTACGAAAATTTCATTACAAAAGAATTTTCAAAACCTTATTACGAAAAATTTTCAAAGGCCTATTACGAAATATTTTTAAAAGCTCATTATGAAAAAATTTCAAAGGCTCACAAACAAATGTACTCCCCATATAAAAATAAGTTTATTAATATAAGGAAAATGTTTCAACAAGAAGTTAGTCAAGAAAGATTACCTTACTGTTATCATTCCTAACTTCTATATAATGGATTCAAATCTATCAGAAGGTAATGATTTTGTGAAAATATCAGCAAGTTGATCTTGCGTTCCGATAAATTGAATAATGATATCTACTTTTGGTGTGTGATCCCTAAGAATGTGATGCCTAATATCTATGTGCTTTGTACATGAATGATGTGCAAGGTGTTTTCTAAGGGTAATGGCAGCTGTGTTATCACACAAAATTTGAGTTTAGTAAAAATCTAGCCATAGTCTGTGAGTTTGTGTTGCATCCGCAACACTTGAGCACAAAAACTTCCAGATGCTACATATTCAGCTTCAGTAGTGGAAAGTGCTACTGAGTGTTGCTTCATACATGACCATGAAACTAAAAAATCTCCCATGAAATGAAAAGTTCTAGATGTACACTTTCTATACATTCTACATCCACCAAAGTTAGCATCTGAAAAACTTTTTATGATTAAATCATTTCCAGAAGTATAAAATAGTCCTAGATCCAAGGTTCCCGTTAAGTAATGAAAAATAATTTTCACTTCCTTTAAATAATATTCCTTATGATTTTATTGATATCTTGAACATAATCATACTGAAAAAATCAAGTTTGGTCGACTATTAGTCATGTAAAGTAGACTTCCTGTCATACCTCTAAAATATGTTTGATCTACTGGTTTTCCAGCTTCATCAAGATCAAGTGTGTTTGAGTTACCAATAAGAGTACTTATACTCTTAGTGTTGTCATACCCATACTTTTTAATAAGATATTTAATATACTTATGTTGTGATATATAGAGTCCTTCTGGTTTTTGAGAAATTTGAAAACCAAGGAAAAATGTTAACTCATCCATCATACTCATTTCAAACTCAGATTTTATTAGATCCGCAAAGGAATCTGTTAAAAATGGCTGAGTTGAACAAAATATATTGTCATCAACATAAATTTTAACAATAAAAACATTTTTCTTATCCTTATTTATAAAAAGGGTTGGATCTGCATTTCCCATAACATAGTTATTTTGAAGCAAAAATCTTGTAAGTCTAGCATACCATGCTCGTAGGGCTTGTTTAAGGCCATACAAAGCTTTGGAAAGTCTAAAAATATGATCAGGATGTTTTATGTCTTCAAAACCAAGAGGTTGTTCAACAAAAACTTCTTCTTGAACATAACTGTTATGAAAAGAAAATTTTACATCCATTTGAAAAAGATTAAAATTGAAGAATGCTGCAAAGGAAAGTAAAATATGAGTAGATTCAAGTCTAGATACTAGAGCATAGGTTCTTTCATAGTCTATTCCTTCTTGTTGATTATATACTTTAGCAACCAATATATCTTTATTTCTAATGATGATTCCATATTCATCACAGTTATTTCTAAAGACCCATTTTACTCCGATAATTGAAGTTTCCTTAGGTCTTTCAACCATGGTCCATACATTATTCCTTTTGAATTTATTTAGTTCATCTTGCATGGATTTTATCCAATCATCATCACCTAAATCTTCATTAGTGGATTTTGTTTCTAATTGTGAATGGAATTCTAGATGTTCTACTTCATTTATTAAGGAACTTCTATTCCATGCAGGTTGATTTACATTACCAATGATTCTATCACTTGGATGATTCTTAAGAAACACCTGACTTGGGTTTTGTAAAACTTGTTCTTCAACATAGGCTAGAAAGTCTTCTGTGGTGAATGTTTTAGAATTATTTTCTTGATAATTTTCCTTATCATAATGATCCTCTAAAAAATGTTGATAATCAGTTTTTTAAAACACATACGAGGATGTAGGTTGGGATGGTTTAAAAGAAAAAGGATCAGACTCATCAAATTTTACATGTATTGTTTCCTCAACAGTACAAGTGTTTTTATTGAAAACTCTATAAGCCTTAGAAGTTGTGGAGTAGCCTAAGAAAATAACTTCATCAGATTTTGGTGAAAATTTGTGTAGACTACCTTTAGTATTCAGGATGAATACCTTCCAACCAAAATCCTTGAAGTTGGAAAGTCTCGGTTTTCTACCATTCTATAACTCATAAAGATTTTTATTAAGAAAAGTTCTAACCGAAACATGATTTATTATATAGAAAAAAGTACTTATAGCTTCAGCCCAGAAATGTATTTCTATCGAATACTCACTCAACATGGTTCTAGTTATATCTTGAATAATTCTATTTCTTCTTTCAACTACACCATTTTTTGAGGAGTTCTAGGTGCTGAAAAGTTGTGAGTAATACCTTCCCTACTACAAAAAGTTTCAATTTTTTTTTAAATTCTCCTCCATGATCACTATGAATAGTTTTCAATGGAAGGATTCTCTCTTATTTATCTTAGGCTCTAAAACCGTTGAAATATGAAAAATATTCAGACTTATTTTGTAGAAAATAGACCTATGTAAATCTAGTGTAATCAACAACTAAAACAAACACATAGTATTTTCCTCCAATGCATCGAATTTGTGTTGGACCATAAAGATCCATGTGCACCAACTGTAACGCATCAATTCATGAGACTTCACCAATTCATTTAAAACTATATTTATGTTGTGTGCCATATTGACAAGGATTACAAACTTTAGAAGAATCAAATATAAGCTCCAGTAGATCCTTAACTAGTTTCTTCTTAGAAAGATAACATAAGTTTCTAAATTTACAGTGACCTAGTCTTCTATTCCATGACCAATAATGATCTTACATTACACTTATGGAAGGTATGTTTTGGCACCTATCGTCTTCTATGTTCAAAGTGTAAAAATTCTCTTGCCTATGAGAAGAGAGAATAAACAGTTCCTTGGAATTGTGTACTAAGCACTTATCATTCCAAAAATTCACAAGGTATCCTTCTTCACATAATTTACTTATCCTAATGAGGTTGTTCTTATGACCCTTAACAAATAAAACATTGGAAATCAATGTTTTACCAAGAAGAAAAATATTACCTATACCTACAATTTCTCCCTGAGCATTGTCTCCAAAAGATACCTTTCCTCCTTTCATATTGATAATATTTTCAAAATAGTTTTTCTTACCAGTCATATGTCGGGAACATCCACTATCCATGTACCATGTATTGTTGTTGGTACTTTCTCTATTTTCCTTAAAATAAGAAAAATTTAGGTTTTCATAATCCAGATTTCCTTGGATCAAGAATTGTTAGATAATAAAATTTTGGGTACCCACATCTTCTTAGAAAAATATGTCTTATGAAAACCTAAAGATTGGGTTTTGTTTAAAGAACAATTCTTGGCCCAGTGACCACCACATTGACACTTGGTACAAAATGTGGCACTTTGAGGAACAAAATAATTGTTGCTAAATGTTTTTTTTCATGGGTATAACCATATCCGGATTTGATTCTTAAATTTCATATTTGTGAATACATCTTATCAAAATTTTCTTTACCAAAGGTAAAGTTTGACAAACACTTATTTAAGGAAAATTCTTTGTACATGAGTTTTATAACAAAGTTTTTATCTTCAAAATCATTAGATATAGAACTAGAGTTTGGCTCAAAAACACTTTTCTTATAAATTAATATTTCTAGAACTTTAGAAAGTTTATTCTTATCAGAATTTAATTCCCCCAGACTTTTTGAAATACTTATAAAATCATAATTTTTATTATCTTGATCTTTAGAATGATCTGATATCTCCTTAGTAAGAATAATATTCCTAGAGATTTCCATGTCATGATTTTTATTGAGTTTTGAATTCTAAATCTCATGATGTTCAGCAAACCTCGAAACTTCTTCATCAGTGGTAAATTATTTTCTTCATCAAAAAAAGGATTCTTAATCGGAAGAGTTATAATATTTACTATCATTAGCATTTAGAGAATCATTGGTGTAGGATTCATCATTGTGTACCTCAGCCATAAAGAAATTATTTTCAATAGGTAGCCTGGCTATAAGACCAAGATTCTTCTATCATGAAGATTCATAATCTGAAGATTCATCTGAAGATCACCACCACTGTTACTCCAAGTGTCATTAGCTTTCAGAACATTCTTAGTATTGGACTTGTAATACTTCTTTCTATTCCTTCCAGAATTTATTTCTTTTCTCTCTTTATTTTTGAGCAAAGGGAAATCCAGTCTGATGTGTCCAGCTCTCTTCCATTTGTAGAATGTAACTTCTGAATCTTTCCTATCTTTCCCTTCCTTCTTGTTATACTTGAATTGGAAATTTATCTGAACAGATATCTTTTTCATCCTTCAAGAAAGATTATCAAACTTATTTTATGAGACATCACTCTCACTAGATTCATATTGGATAACAACCTTCTTAGATTTGGATCTAGATACTCTCTCAGGAGTCTTAGCATTCATGTAATTTGATATTGTAGTAAAGGAAACTGTACCATTCCCATTATTTTTTTGATGTTTTTAGCATATCTCTTCATCCTTGTTTCGTTTTGGAGAAGTGTTCCAAATAGCTCAGCTATGAAAATTTGAGTAACCTTCATGTTCTCATCAATAACTATTATCTTTGATTCCCACTCATTGGGATTAATGTAAATTATCTTGTCAACAAGAGCTTCAACATCCAGAACATTCTCTCACATAGATTGGAATATATTCACGATATTCATAAACCGTTGTAGTACCTTAAAAATGTGTTCTCTATAAGGAATGTTAAAACTAGGATACTTCTCTCCAAGCATAGCTCTTCTAGTCTCAATAATTTTGGATGTACCAAAATGTGTAACTTCGAGTTTCTTCTATATACAGTTAGCTGCTTCACAAAAATAAATTTGGCTATATATGTTCCAATTCATTGAATAGAGTAACGTATTGCATACCTTATAGTTGAGTTTTAATTCATTCTTTTCTTGATTAGTAAAAGCACTAAATTCCTTGTCAAGAATTTTATATCCTCGGGTAAGCATGACAAAGTTATCTACCCCAGTATTGATAATAAAAGTCTTCATCAGATCTCTCCAATACTCATAATCATTTCCATCAAAAATTGGTGGTCTTATAGGATTTATGTTTTCGATTGAACCAACATTGATTCTTTCCATCTTTAAGAAAATCGTTGGCACACAAACTTGTTAGAAGTATAAGTTTGTAAACAAGAGAAAATATTATAAGCAAGAAAAATTGTATCATTAAGAAAAAAGTGAATCTGAACTATGAGTCCGAAAAATAGATTCCGAAAAATATGAATTTAGAAAATATGAATATGAGAATACCCTTCTGAATCTAATCGTGATATTAATTCAGATTTAATCATTCCCCCATATACCAATTTTTAGAATTGTATAAGGCTCTGACTATGATATACTCTATTATACCAAACTTAGGATAGAAATATAATTATATTATCAAATAAAAGAGGGGGTCAATTGTACTTAAATAATTCCCTTACGAAATTCTGGATACCCAAAATTCACAACACCTCTAATTGCTACATACTTTCTTTATTCTGGAATAGTAACTCTGAAAATGAAGCTTAAAAAAGGTTACACAATATAAGATTCTACCTCAAAGCGTATAGAATATAACTAAACCAGAGTATGAGTAAGGAAGTATAAGAATGTTATAAATTCCTTAACAATACAATTTTACGTGGAAAAAAGTGTAGTAAAAACTACAAGTAAAGGAAAATAACTCTTTTAACCTAAAGATATGGGTATCCTACAACCCCAGATAATAGGTACCATGATTTATACTTTTATGAATGTCTATCTTACCCACACTAGGGTAATCCCTCGATATGAATATCAGAGTCTCTATCATGCTATCCCCACAAGCCCTCAATTTCAAGGTAGTTGGAACATCTGTCTTCCTTAGCAATAAAGCCCTCAAACATAAAGGTAGTCGGCACCTCTCTCTTCCTATCCTTGAAAGCCCACGATTGTAATTAGAAACAATCGGAGTGTCACTAAGCAAGGCTACACAAGGAAATGTTTGAACAAGCTGTTCAAACGTTCTGCACGAATCTTTAAGAGTTGATAAGAGCCTCTCTCTCTAGTAATCACCTAAACAACATGTAAGCACAGATGTCAAAGTTCATGTTCTTTTCTAATGAGCTCCAATTTATAGGCGAAGCTCCAACAGTCATCTCCCTACTCCAACGGTTATATTTTTCTTTGAATTTAGTAGGGACCTGGACATGTGTCACTCAAACAACGGTTAGTCAATAACTGAAATCGCGACATCATTTTGTAATGAAACAAGTGTAAGTATAATTAAAAATGAAGTTCGTAATGAAATCAAAAAGTTTGGAGTCTAAAAAAATAAAATTTGGAGTCTATAACAAAGGGATGTTCAGATTCTATTTTTCTAATGAATTCGTAATGAGAATTCGTAATTAGAATTCGTAATGAGAATTCATATATAGAATTCATAATGAGAATTCATCACTGGAACTCGTAATGAGAATTCATCACTGGAATTTGTAATGAGAATTCATCACTGGAATTCGTACTGATAATTCTACATGAGAATTCATAATGAGAATTCATCACTAAAATTTGTAATGATAATTCATCACCAAAATTCGTAATGAGAATTCATCACTAGAATTCGTAATGAGAATTCATCACTGGAATTTGTACTGAGAATTCTACATGAGAATTATTAATGAGAATTAATCACTGGAATTCCTAATGAGAATTCATCACTGGACTTCGTAATGAGTATTCATCACTGGAGTTCGTAATGAGAATTCGTAATAATAATTTGGATTCTAACTAAATGATTGTTCGTATCCAGAATTCGGAGTGGAACTGCATTAGAGTTAGTACCCAGAATTCAGAGTGGAACTTCATTAGAGTTCATATCCAGAATTCATAGTGGAACTTCATTAGAGTTCGTATCCAGAATTCGTAGTGAAAAACAGAATACCTTATATCTAATTATTATATGATTCCGAGGTTTTGGACTTCAATACAAATTTTATACTTAGACAAATTTATGATATGAATACGATAATCTTGGTAAGGGTAAATTTCCTTACGAAAGAAAATTTTCTTTATAGAAGAAAATATTAGATTTTCTTAAGTATAAGGTTTTTGTGATTTTAAAGACAAGATGGAATGGATAATTCATAAGGAAAACATTATTGACACAACGACCAACACATCAAGGTGCGGGCATAGCCCGTGCAGTGGTGAGTATAACGATACTCAGTAGCGACCCTAAGACCATCAAGGTCTCACTAAAACCAACAAGGATAAACCAAAAATAAAGATCTCAACAGATATCCTTTACTTATGTATATTACCATATATATACCTAAGTTATCATGTAACATATCTCAATCACAAGGTAAAAACAAAGGTCATTGACTCAGCTCAAACAATGATTTTTATTCACGATGATGAAAACACGGCTGCGGGAGAACTCCTCTCTATCGAGCGTAGTAGTCCAGTTACGACTATGAGGGGACACTCACTAACCTTAGACCGTTGATGTAGTCCTCCTGTTGAGTTCCACGGGTCGGCCACCTCACAAAGTAGTGCTCCCCTCGCCATGGTTCTGCCACCTCACACAGTAGTGATCCCCCCTCATATCCTATAGAGGTACTCCTCCTGGCGAGTACTGTGGGTCTCCCACCTCCAAAAGTAGTGCTCCTCTACCATGGGTCTTCCGCCTCACAATGTAGTTCTCCCCACTGGGCTATTCTAGTCACTCCGAATCGAATCAAACAAGTAGTCCTGTGGTCTCAGCCAGCTACAAGGTCATCGAACTCTGTATGCTTGTCTTTGGGATGATCCGCTCCACGAGCCACTGGTCGATACTTCCAAGTGTTACATAATCTCACGTGGGAGTATCTCAAAGGACCGCCTCGTCGTAGGGGTCTCAACCTAATAGACGGCTCATCAATCGGACGCCCGGTCTGTGAGTTATTAGCATTTTTTGTTCTAGGAGCCTGGTTGGATTTCTGGTACAATCCAACCCGGCCATACTCCAACTGCGTCTGATCCTCAGGTGAGGTATTTCAAAAGAACTGTCTCATCAAGAGGAATCCAACAATGTCTACGGCACGTCAATCAGACATCTGGTCTTTAAGTTATAAGCGTTACTACTCTGAGGGCAAGGTTGAAATTACGTTCGTTCCTAACCCGACCGTTTTACAAAGTCCTCCAAAACACACATAGAGTATCGCCAAAGGACCGCCTCTTCATGAGGGTCCTAGTGCCATAGACGGCATGTCGATCGAACATGCGGCCTTCTTGTTATCCATGTTTAAGTGAAAATAGGCTCGGTCCGTTAGACCCGATGGGCTGACGGGTCGGGTCGGCTCGGTTTTGGTGGGTCTGACCCAACAAAGGGGTCGGACCTGTCTGGTGAGCCGCGCGGCCCTAGCAGGCATGGCCCGACTGAGCCCGGCCCGGCTGGGCACAAGGCCTGGCGGGCTCTGGCAGCCAGCCGAGCGGCTTGGCCTGAGGGTTGGGCGGTCTGAGGGGCACGACCCCTCGGCTGTATAAATCGGTGGTGCCAAGCGGTTCCGCCCATCACAAACCAGCTGTCTAGGCCGACCGGCCTTCTGGTGCAAGCGGCCCGCACGGCGGGCCACAGCTCTTCCAGCACAGTGCGCTCCTGGCACCTCAGATCTTCTCCACTCGGCCGACTGGTTTTCCAGCTCAGTGCCCTCCTGGTGTCGCCACTCCCCTTCGCCCGACCGACTGACGGGCCATCCAGTCCTTCCGCCAAATCTGCCCACATAGCGGGTCATGGTTCCAATTGCACAGCCGGCACAATGGCGCCGACTTCCTCCTAGACGGCCCGCATGGCTGTGGATTTTCCTAGCTTATGTGACGGAAGCCCTTGCGCCGCCGGTTTCGTCCGTGTTCCGGCTCCGATCGTCGGGTACAAAAAGATCAAGTTCTAGGGGAGGGTCGTTGGACCGTGTTCATTTGGCCTGCGCCCTCTGGGTTAAGTGATAGAAATAGTCCGAGACAATCAATGATATACAATGATGAATCGAGGCACAATTTTAATCCATTAAAATTGAATATAGCCCCTACCACGAATATGGTTCGTTCGTCGTAGAAGCAGAATGAGTTGTTGCTCCATCAACATCGGGAAAGAACCATCATCGTTGGGGAGTTCCCCACGATTATATTTGATCCCTTGATGCAGAGGAAGAAAAGGAAGTGCGTCGTTGATCTTTGTGGAACCGATGTTCTTCATTGAAGAGGCGCCGTTCTTCATCAAAAGTGGAATTATCTTCTTCTTCTTCTTCACAAAAGCACTCTCAAAATCCCCGTACCCAACAAGTGAAAAAGTAAGATAATAGGACAATCCTATTATTTTATTAACAATAAAAATTTAAATTACAAAATTTAAATCACTTAATTAATTATTTGAATAGGTTCAAATTATTAATTAAGGTGTGTTGGCATGAGTTAAAGAGTGAGAGAGTGGAATGGAATAGTTACACAATTAAAGAGGAGTTAACAAATTAATGAAGGGGGTTTAAGGGTGTTTGGGGAAAATGAAAGGTTGGGGCTCGTGTGGGCCCCACCTCTCATATAACCCACACATGGGAAGTTGGGTGGTTATGGGATCCAACAACAACTTCCCATGGGAGGGATTAACTTCCAAGGTTAGAAAATAAAATTGTTCAACAATATTATTTATTTTTAAAATAATTCCCCAAATAATAATTCTCATCCCTCTTAAAACACAACTGTGGTAAAGGTCCCCTTAATCAATTACTGGTTCTATGAGTTCATTGGTGCCCTCATATTTCAATTCCGAGCACCAGTTCAAATGATAGAAAAACCCGCCAGTTCGTTTACTGAACGTACCCGAGTTTAACTTCATAAATTGATTTCAGGAACACCGGGTCTCAGAATCAAGTGCCGTCAGAATCCACAGACTCATAAAATTACAAAGTAATTACAAAAAAAATTCCATGAAATTTCTTTGTCTTTACATTTAATGTGATTGATATATAGAAAGTTTACATAATTTTCTATAGCACAAAATATAAAACTTCAGGGATATGCAATATTATTTAATCATTTCTACTAATCATGTATTAATGTGTTCATTACTTTTTAAGATATTAAATGTAAATAAAAAAATCATTGGATTTATTTCATCAAAAAATCTAATATTAATATTTTATGAAGAAGGAAAATCTTATAATCTAATCCAGATTTAAATAAACTATATACTATACTAGAAAACATATTTCAAGTACCATTATTTGAAACATTGAACCAATTTCATGAATATATTTTTTTTTGTGTATTTTTTTCAAATTCTTAATTAAAAATCAATTGAAAAAAAGTTATCCTTATTATTTAGAGATGTATAAATCATTTATATGACATAAAAATTACTATTGGAATTGAATAATATTTGTATAATTCATTTGGTGATGTAAAATTATATATATAAGAATTAAATGAGTATCATAAAAATAAAAAAATTAAAATTCCCCTCTTAAATATTTTAGTTAAGATAAAATATTGAATTATCAGTGGATCCCCACATGATTCATGATGGCCATTAGATTCCTAGTGGCTGATAACTGGGATATCGATTGTACCCGAAAGTATAAAAATACCCTTGTTAGCTTATTGAATCCTTAATAATCCCCCATATAGTTCTTCATTTCATACAAAAAGTACTATTAATATTCTCAACACATATAAGAACAAAAAATTTCATCTCTTCCACCACTCCCTCATTAAAGTAAAAATAAAAAATAATTAAAATAATTAAAAAATATTAATAAAATCAAGAAAAAATTCACAAATATCTCTATAATTTAAATGAACTTCATAAATCATTGATCTTTATTTTGAATCATTCAAAAATAACTAATTACTATTCTGTAATATTATTAATTATTTGGTAAACATATTGTATAATAATAAAATCATGCTCTAAAAAATATAATCATGGATATTCATTCTCTTATAACTTAATTTTTTTATTCTTTAATCTCCGCCATGTTTGTGAAGTGGAATTACATAATAACATCATATTTCAATTTTTAATTTACAAAACTCACATAGATTCTTCAATAATTATAATTTAATGTATAAAAATGTATTAATGTAAAATATTAAACAATAAATCCATTAGTTCTTAAAATATCAATAATTACTATATGATTACTTTTGGGATGATAATACATTATATTTTATTGTTGATGTTAAGTAAAAAGATTATAATGAAAATTAAAAATTATAATGTGATGAAGAATTTTTAGAATAGAAAAAAAAATTCAAATGGAAATAATTTCGAATATATGTATATGATTTATTTTATATCGAGAATATCAAAATTTAATAAAATTATTATCATAATTAATATTATCCATATGGAATAATTTTAATCTTTTTTTAAAAAATCTTGATAGTTATAGTATATTAATGAAGTGAGTGTGTCAATTTTTCAGAAAATGAAAATATAAAACACCTTTAAAAAAGATACATTACAAATAGAAAAATTCACACTTAGGGGTTTGTTTTATGGAGATAAGAAACATATAATGAAGTTAACATTACTTGATTAACTACATGAATTTGGTTGCGGAGTGTTCAATGAAATGAGTTTATTTTATTAAGGAATTTTTGAATCTTAATGATTGTATATAACATAAAAGACACAACTAAATAAGAAATTAGGTCCTTCTATTTATTTTGGAAAAAATAGATTATTCCTGGATAAAAATTAATAAAATAATGAATATATAAATTATATAACTTCATTATTTTTTCTCAAATTATGAATTCAACGTGAATATTTAATTAGTCATCAAGAATAATGTAGGAATTTATTTATAGAAAATAATAATATTTTTATAGAATTTGATTATATTATTTCTCTAAAATAATTTCATATAAAATTTTAATGTGATTTTTTTAAAAGTATGGATGTCAGATTAAAAGTATATTCTTTGTGAGGGATATATATTTATTATAAATGAATTTGAAAAAAATCATATAAATTCATATTAAAATATTCTTCTATTAGTGGTTCAAAATAACATTCAAACTACGAAAATGAATGAACATATTTAAAAATACATAAACAAATATATATATAAGAAATTTCAATTGCAAGATGTTCAAAAGGTTTAATGATTGATAATAAATATTATATATTGTTTGATGTATCTGAATTATATTAAAATAAAAAACATAATGATGAAAATTTTCTTATTATATTTAATACTGAATTGAATTTTCAAAAGTGCTATAATTTTTTTAGAGTTCTATACAAATATAATTTTTATGATGAAAAATTCACATTATATAATGGTAATTATATTAAATATATAGACATTAGAAACATTTGATTTCAAAATACTCAAACTAATGAGATATAAGTAATGTCAAAAAATTTATTCCCATGTGAAATTAATTAATGGTAATCCCAAAAAATATAAAATACAATGTAATCCTTATACAAATTATGAATAATATATTTTAGTTCCAATAAAAATATTTTATAACATTAAAATTTGGGAGGAAATTAATTATTAACTTTAGAATCGGTATGGATCATTCAGTTTCAATAAAAGAGGAGTTATAAAACAATATAATTTATAATACTCAATGAAAAAAATGAATATCCATTAGTCAAGATGTGATAATAGAACTGATGTATACACTCACGATATGAGATATATGGGGAAAAGGTTGAATGATTGATAAATATTTTAGGTTGTATTATTATAGTGACAAATTTTTTTGTTAAATTACTATTACATCATTTTAAAGATAAACTACATAATATTATTACACGTTGAGGTTCCAACGGTTTAGTGTCTTTGGAAAACTAGGACCATTCGTAACATTTACAACATAAATCATTAACAATCATTTAATTCCTTCTTCACTAGCTTATTTCTGGCACATTCCCTCTCCTTAATAAATGTAGTCATCTAAAGATACACATCAAATAAGGGGTGAGAAAAAAATCTCAATAAGAGGATAGATATGAACAATATAGAATGGGGTGAGCATAATCATAACATGGGAGAAATATCATGAACATGAGAGGAAGTATAAGTAAGAGACTTGAAGTTTGGAAATGCATGATAATGAAACATCATGTCTTAGTGGTTAAATACCACAAATAATTGTGAACAAATATAGCATCATGTTCAAATCATTTCACAATTACTCATGAGATTCATCACTTTATCCAATCCATTGGAGTGTTGTATACTTCCGGGCTCACCCATCACATTCAAACATTCATATTGTGCTATATAATTCTGGGCGCACTGTCACATCATAATATTATCATTATAATGCATGCCACATAGAACATATATTAAAAATGAACTTAACTGACCCATGTAAAGGAATGGGTTTCATATCATAAGAACACATTCATAAACGTTGGGTTCCTGAAACATTGAGGGAATCACATACTGGATACAAGAACCATCAACCTTGATTGAGAAGTAAAATGTGAGTTCTTATAAGAAGAGTTCTTTTGGAAAACATTTTGTTTGACATAAATGATTGTAGGAAAAATTTATATCACATGAAATGAATTAAAATGATGAAAAAATGATTATTTAAGTGTAACCATATCAAAAATTGAGTGAAAGTGGGAGAACTCATATGATGAAATTTGGGTTCGAGAATTTCCTCTTGCCTTATATCTGAACGCTTACTTGGCATTAATATATGGTTTAATCAAATTAAATTCAATAATTAGAAATTACATAACCTTTTATACATGAATATGAGTCATTTGGGTTTCATTATGTTATTTTATGGGCCTTTTGATAATTTATAGAGTTTAAAACCCTTGTTCAGAAATGTTCGTTTTTATTGTTTTTCTTAAGGGGTTCACTTGTATTCATATATTGATGTTTGGGTAGAACATGGTTAAAAATACAGAACTGATAATACATGTTTTTAATGACATTAAAATTTTTTATAATGATCTTATAATGAGTTATGTTATATACAATGTGGATGAATCATTTGATAAAATTAAATGATGATTGTTTGGGTTAATTTGGGTGGTTTTTTCAATCACAACAAACATGTATTAATTTATAACTAAGTTATATGTACATAAGTCAGTTCCAAAACATTAAATTTGACATAATACATATTAAATATTTTGTTTCAAAATAAAAAATGGTTTCATGACTATATCTGAAGGTAGAAATGGAAGAAGTAAACATGTCGTTCTTCAAGGTGATAAATTAAGACCACACGAACAATGTTCTCTTTAATAAAATAAAAGAAATAGGGAAATGGGTTGGATGATATAATATCATATTAGTATCATAAAATTCCATTATATTCATGATACTTTAGTTACCATACCATTTGGACAAAGATAGGTGGGGAGAGAATAAGAAAAGAACTTGAAATTGAAAGGGAATTATAGAAGAAGAGGGTGAGAAATTACCTCATGAATCCTTTTCTTGTGATCCTCCTTAATGGGCTCTAATATTGGTCTTTTAATGAGGCCAAATTCTCTTGGACATGGGGAAGGGGATAGGAAATATTTTTGGGTATAGTTCAGACAAGGATTCAAGCTTCAGAGGTGTGAGGAAATGAGGGTGTGAAGGGTGGTATTTAAAGTTGAGGTGATAGGGGTTCCCTTAACATAAAATTCATTAGTTTATTAATATTCCCTAAGACAAGGAATAGTGAGTGTTCAATGACCAAGAATAGTAATTTTATCATGTGATCCAAAACCATGTGGGCTTACATCAGCAGAACATCACACATTACTCTATAATTAGCTTATTTAGCTTATTTTGTAAATTGTGGTATTTTACTATTAATAAAAAATTCAAGTATTTCAGATTAATCCCAAAATTACACCGCAAATTTTTTTCAACATGTAGAATCCAAAAATGAATTCCATTTCTCGAAAATAATTTTCGAAATAGGATTAATTTAATATTTAATAAAAATCATGGTTTATTAGTAAAAAAACTGTTTTAAAACATTCATTTACTTATTCTAAAATATAGGTACATCATACTTTCACATGAATATTATTTTTATAATATCATAGGTAAGGTTACTATTCATTAATTTATATCACTATTCATAAGGTTATGTTACTATTCATAAGGGTAGGTTACTATTAACCAAAAAATATTTTGTTTTATTAGACTCCAAAAATCATCTTTAACACAATCGTGTATGTCAGATTTTCAAAATTCCAAATATAGATGTGAAAAACTTGTGTTTAAATGTCACTTATCACTTAGTATTTTATTATGTTGTGTTTTCATGTGGTTTTATGAAATAATTATATGATCGAAGATTCTAATGAAAACATTGGGTCGTTACATTCTTCCCCCCCCCTAAGAAATTTCACCCCCAAAATTTAACTCTACACAAACATGTGAGGGTATTTCTCCTTCATCACCTCCTCCGGTTCCCAAGTTGCTTCTTCAAACATATAGTTCCTTGATAACACTTTGAAAAGGTGGGTTGTCTTGTTGCGTCATACCTTATCTCTTAGGTCTATAATCACTATTGGATTCTCCTCATAAGAATGATCATCTTCCAGATGTACCACCTCTGAGTTTAGTACATGTGAGAGGTCCAGCATTCAGCAGTGAAACATGAAACACATAATGAACCTGAGCCATATTAGGTGGAAGTTCAAATCTATAGGCCATGAATTTTATGAGTTCAAGGATCTAAAAGGGGCTAATGTACCTTGGGCTTATCTTCCATTTCATCCCCAATCACATGACTCTCTTCCATGGAGATAATCAAAGGAGGACTTTATCTCCAACGTTGAACACCAAGTTCCTTCGACGGTTTACATCATAGCTCATTTGCTGACTCTGAGTAGCTTTGATTTGTTTCTGGATAACTTGAACCTTCTCTATCATCTCTTAAACTAGATTTGGACGAAGTAGCTTTCTTTCTCTAAATTCATTGAAAAAAAGTTTGAGTTCTACATCTCTTTCCATGCAGAGTTCACATGGAGCCATCTGAAAAATCAAGTGGAAGATATTGTTGTATGAGAACTCAACCAATGGGAGATAATGATACCATACACCTTATAATTCTAGAGAGAATGATCATAGCATTCCTTCAAGCATCTGAATATTCCTTTCATAATGGTCATCTGTTTGGGGGTGATAGGTCGTGATGAAATTTAATTCAGCACTCAAAGCATGTTGAATGCTCCTTTAGAATTTAGATGTGAACCTTGGATCATTGTAAGAGACAATTGAGAGTGGAACACCATGAAATATCACCACTTCCATTACATATATATTTTCAAGTTGTTCAGGAGAGAGATCTTATCGAATAGAGATAAAATTGGAAGTCTTGGTGAGTCAGTCAACCACAACCCATATGGAATTATTTCCCTTCGACGTCTTCGGGAGACCCATGAAAATGTCCATAGTAAAATTTTCCCATTTCCACATGGGTATTGGTAATGGATGCAACATCCATTTGGACTTTTGTCACTCTTCTTTAACATGCTATCATACCAAGAACATTGATATATATTCCGCAATTTCCTTCATCATGTTATCCCACTAGAAGTGTTCTCGGATATCACTGTACATCTTGGTACACCCAGGATGCATAGAGAAAGTTGAGTGATGATCATTGTCCAATAGCTCTTTCTTTACCCCGGGTGATGAAGACATGCAAAGCCACGTTCCAAACTGAATCACACCATCATCATCAATAAGGAACTATTTCATCCTCCCTTCCTTTACTGCATTCACTCACTTTTGTATATCCACATCATCCCTTTGTGGTTCCTTAATCATCTATTGGATGGATAGTTCCAAAATAATTGGGGAAATGTAGAATGTATCCCATACCTTTATGATTTCTAAATCCATACTTTGAATATATAAGTAGATATGGTCTTTCTCAATCCGTAACATGAATAGAGTGGCTGGTTCCATATTGCTTAGGTGATCAGCTACCTTGTCTGCATTCTAGGATCGTAGTGAATAGAGCAATCATAATCCTTGATTAGATCTAACCATCTCCTTTGATGTATGATGAGCTCATTTTGTGTGAATATATCCTTTAGGCTCTTTTCATCGGTTTATATGTCACACTCCTCACCATAAAGGTAGTGCTGCTAGATATTCAAGGAAAAAATAATGTCTACCATCTCTAGATCATGTGTGGGGTAGTTCTGCTCATGGATCTTCAATTTTCGTGAGGCTTAGGCTATCACATTATCATTTTTCATGAGTACACAACCCAAGAATTTCCTTGAAGCATCACTATATATCACAATTATTTCTCCAATTTTAGGTATTGTGAGTAAATGTGTAGTGATCAACCTTCTTATTTAGCTCCGTAAAGAATCCCTCACATTCTTCCATCCAAACATACACTACCCCTTTCCTTGATTACTTAGTTAGCGGGATTGACCATCGTGAGAAGTTTATCACAAAACATTTGTAGTACCCAGCTAATCCAAGAAAACTACAGATTTATGTGACACTAGAGGGCCTAGGGCATTGCTCATTCACCTTTTTATTCGAATGATCCATAGAAATTACCTCACTTGTGTTCACATGTCCCAAGAACGTGACTTTGTTCATCCAAAACTCACACTTTCTGAACTTGGCGTACACCTTTTACTTCCTCAATGTCACCAACACAAGTCTTAGATGTTCTTCATGTTCCTCCTTGCTCTTGGAGTAGATTGTAATATCATCAATAAACACTACCAAAAATTTTTCAAGGTAATTTCTAGAGACTCTATTCATCAAATCCATGAAGATTGCAGTGGCATTACTAAGAATGAAGGGAATCACCAAAAACTCATAGTGCCCATACCTTTTACAGAAGGCAGTCTTCTTAATTTCTTCCTTCTTAAACTTTACCTGATGAAATCGAGAATGAAGATCCACCTATGAGAAGTATTTAGGTTCTCTTAACTGATCAAACAAGTCACAAATCCTAGGTATAAGATACTTATTATTTATGGGGATATTTTTGAGCTCTCGATAATCGATACACTACATCATTGTTCCATATTTCTTCTTCACAAATAGCACTAGTGCACCCCAAGGTGATGAACTAGGGCATATTAACCCTTTATTCATATTCTCTTGCAGCTGCTGCATTAACTCCTCCAGTTCGATAGGAGCCATCCAATAGGGACAGTTTGAAATAGGATTATCTACAGGTATGAGTTCAATTGAAAACTCTACCTCACAATCTGGGGGTATTCTGGGAATCTCTTCGGGAAATACATCATCGTATTCCCTCATAGTGGTCATTTTCACAAGGCAAGAACTATCCTTCAACCCAACCATTTGGGAGAAGTATGATTCTTCAAAGGGAATGAACATACACATAGATGAACGACTTTTAAAAGGAGATTTATGACCTTCCTTGCATTTTCAGAGGGGCATGGGATGGTTCGGAATATGAAAAGATACTTCTATTCCCTGACAGTTGACATGTTCTCTATATAATGAGAGCCAATCCATTCCCATTATAGCGTCCAATTCCACCAAGGGAAGTATTATGATATTTTCTAGAAGAATATTCCCACATACACCAATAGGAGAAGATTCAAACACTTGGGTTGCAATGATTTCACCACTTGGTGTTTTTACAGATATCCCTACTTCAAGGTTTCAGGGCTGCGATTCTACAATTCTAGCAAACATTCTAGATACAAAGGAATGCGTAGAACTAGAATAAAATAAGACCTTTTCCATTCTTTATTGAATAAGAAATGTACCTTATACGACTTTGTTATCTTTCTCCACTTCCATAGTAGTGATGGCATAATCCTTCCATTGTTCCTTTCGCTTTGGTGGCTACTGACGCTGATAACCCTATAGAACTAGAGGTTTAGTGAACTGGCTTGAATGTTTCCCTAGCTCCCTATAGGTGTAGCATTGAACCATTGGTAGTTTCATCCTTTCATTGGATACATTATCCTTTCTTTTCATGTCTTTTCGACACTACAGAGCATGATGTCCTTCTTTCCCACACTTGATGCATTTCCCCACCCTTTTGAGGTAGTTCCCATGGTGCAACGTTCCACATTTTTGGCATGTGGGTCGTTGAGTTTTCTTCCCACCATTATAATTAGATCCACTAGCTTGAAGCTCCATCTTCCATTTCTTATCCCCATAGCTGTGTGACCATTATCTAAACTCTATCTCCACTTTGAGAGCACACTGAATAACATCATCATAGCTACCAAGTCTCAAATTTCAAGATCCTTTCGAAGGTGTGGTTTTAATCCACTAAAGTATCTATTGTTTTTTCTATCCTTTTTTATAACAAAACACTATGAGGACCTTGCAAGCCATGTGAAAAATTGCTTCATAGGTTGTGAAAAATTCTCCTTCTCTTTTCTTTAGCTCTATAAATTATCTCTCTGTCTTCGTACGAATATTTTGTGGGAAATACTTATAAAGAAACATTATCTTAAAGTATTCCCATTCCATCTCTTAAATTTACTCCCTTGGATTGGTGTTATTAATCATATCCCACCATTGATCAGATTCTCCATCTAGATGATAAAAATTTAGGGTCACCTTTTCTGTCTAGGAATAGTGAAGAACAGAAAAGATCTTCTCCATGGAGTTGACCCACTGTTCTGTAACTAGTAGATTGGAAGATCCACTAAACATCGGTGGTTGTTGATGCATAAAACATCAGATAGCTGGTTGAACCCTCATTTTTGAAGGAGGATGTTCCCCATTATTATATTTATTGTTTATAACCTGAGATAATTGGGTAAGCATCACCATGATGTTCTAAAATCCACCACCTAAATCATTTGGGATGTCGTTCGGGAAATCGTTTCACTGGCCCTCGCACAATTAGTTGGCCTAATTTCTCCTGTTCCCACAATTTTATTAAATAGAAAAGGATTGAACATAACATAAGTAAACCAGTCATAAATACATAACATATTCATTTGCACAACATATACTAAAATCATAAAATATAGTATCCCTATGTAAATATTATTTTGTGAAAATTTTACTTAGTATCAACCTAGAGGTTTTCTTTAGGGTTCACTAATCTTAATTCCAAAATTAACTAATCCTTTCCACTTATACCAACTATAGCAACCCAAACTTTTCTTAAATTTCTATTATATCATTTTAAAGATAAACAATGTAATAGTATTACACATTGAGGATCCAACAGTTTTGTGTCTTTGGAAAACTAGGACCATTCATAACTTTTAGTACATAAATCATAAACAATCATTTAATTCCTTCTCAATTAGATTCTTATTGGAACTTTCCCTCTCTTTATTACATGTAGTCACCATAGGATATACATCAAAAAATGGGTGAGCTAAAAGCCCAGTAAGAGGATAGAGATGAACAATATAGAATGGGGTGAGCATAATCATAAAATGGGAAAAAGATCATGAACATGAGAGGAAGAATAAGTAAAAAAATGAATTATGGAAATACATGAAAATGAAACATCATGTATTATTGGTTAACTACCACACATAATTGGGAACAAATCTAGATTCTTGTCCACTTCATTTAACATTTACTCATGAGATTCATCACTTTACCCAATGCATTGGAGCTGTGTATAATTCAGGGTACACCCATCACATCATAATATTATCATTATCATGCACGCCACAGAAAACATATATCAATAATGAAAATAACTAATCCTTGGAAAATAATGGGTTTCATCTCATAAGAACAAATTCATAAACTTTGGGTTCCCAAAAAAAACAGGGAATAACATACTTGATACAAGAACCATCAACCATGAATGTGATGTAAAAGGTGATTTCTTATAAGAAAAGTTCTTTTGGAAAACATTTTTTTTGACATAAACGATAATGTTAAACATTTATATCCCAGAAAAGGAAATAAAATGATGAAAAAAATATTTTTAGGAGTAACCATATCAAAAATGGAGCGAAATAGGGAGAAAAAGAAGGATTAAATTTGGTTTTGAGAATTTCCTCTTACCCTATATCCAAACACTTCCTTCGCTTTAATTTCATGTATAATCACATTATATTCCTTAATAAGAAATTCTAGAACCTTTTATACATTAATAGTTGTCATTTTCATTTCATTATGTTATTTGATGGGCATTTTTATAAGGTATAGAGTTTAAAAACGTTGTTCGTAAATGTTTGTTTTTATGGTTTTTCTTGAGTGGTTGACTTGTATTCATGAACAGATGTTCAGGTTAAAAATGGGTAAACATCTATAACTTATATTACATGTTATTCATGACAGTACCGAATTTAAAATGATCTTATAATGAGTAATATTGAATACCGTGTGGATGAATCACTAGATAAATTTAAATAATTATTGTTTGTGTTAATTTGGGTGGTTTTTTAGATCACAACAAACTTGTTTTAATATTTCACATAGTAATGTGTACATAAGTCAGTTCCAAAACATTAAATAAAACATAATACATTTAACATATTCTGTTTCAACCATAAAAATGGTTTCATGACTAGATCTGATGGTAGAAATGGATGAAGTAAACATGTCGTTCTTGAAAGTGATAAATTAACACCTCACGAACAATGTTCTCTTAAATAATATAAAAGAAAGAGGGAAGTTGGTTGGATGATATAATATTCCATTAGTCTCATAAAATTCCATTATAATCGTGATACTAGAGTTTCCATTCCATTTTTTCAAAGATAGGTGTGGAGATAATAAGAAAAGAACTTGAAATTCAATGGGAATTAAAGAAGAAGGGGAGAGAAATTACCTCTTGAATCCTCCTCTTGAGATCCTCCTTAAGGGCTCTATGACTGGTCTTTTCATGAGACAATAAGCTCTTGGACGTGTGGTAGGGGATAGGGAAGATATTTGGGCAGTGTTTAGACAAGGATTCAAGCTTGAGAGGTGTGAGGAAATGAGGGTGCGAAGGGTGGTATTTACAGTGGAGGGGAGAGGGGTTTCCATAATATAAAATTCATTAGTTTATTAACATCCCCTAAGACAAGGAATAGTGAGTCATCAGTGAAAAAAATATAAATATTATCATATGATCTCATACCAAGTGATCTTACATCAGCAGAACATCACACATGACTCTATAATTAGCTTATTTAGCTTATTATGTAAATTATGGTATTTCACTATTCATAAAAAATTCAAGTATTTCAAAAAAATTCTAAAACATCACCACAACCATTTTTCAATGCATAGAATCCGAAAATGAATTCCATTTTTCAAAAATAAATTTCTAAATATGATTAATTTAATATTTAATTAAAATCATGGTTCATTATTAAAAACAGTTTTAAAACATTCATTTATATATTCTAAAATACAAGTATATCATACTTTCACTTGAATATTATTTTTATACTATCATAGGTAATTTTACTATTCATTAGGGTATAAAACTATTCATAAGGGTATGCTACTATTCATAAGGGTAGGTTACTATTCACAAAAAAAATTATTTTTGTTTTATTAGACTCCAAAAATCATCTTGCACACAACTGTGTATGTCAGATTTTCAAAATTCCCAACACAGAAGTGACAAACATTTGTTTAAATGTCACTTAGCTCTTATTAGTTTATTATGTTGTGTTTTCATGTGATTTTATAAAATAATTATATGATTTAAACTTCCATTGAAAAACATTGGGTCATTAAAATTATGAGTTGATTATGTAATTGTTAAAACCGTGGTGTAAGAAAAAATGAATTATTTTATTTCCATGATAATGGGGTAGTATATTTCCATTTCATAAAAGAGAAATATAATTAAAAAAATTTACGAGATGGGAAGAATCACTAATACAATGACGACCTATATCAGTGTTCAATATGGGCTTTAACAGCACTAAAACCCGCTGTAAAGCACAACTCTAATATAGGGGGTCCCTTTTATCAGTGCTCCAAAAAGCACTGATAAAGGTCAAAAATAATAAAAAAATAACAAATAAATTAAATAATACGGTGAGTGATTTTATCATAACATGAAACCCCCTTTATCATCGCTATGAGGTCTCCCGTGCGTTGCCCTTCCCGCGCATCCTCATACTCATGAACCTCCTTCGCTTCCACCGAAACTTGAACCCGTGACCTCCCCCCTTTCGCGTCTACACCTTTAACACTAATCCATTTTGTTTTTTCCTCTATTTAATTATATATATATATATATATAGTTATATTTATTTGTATATTGATATAGACTCATATTTATATAAATATATTTATTCTTATATTATTATATATATTTATTCGTATATTAATATATTCATATATATATTTTTAGTTGTAATTTTTTATACGTATATTTATTTGTATATTAATATATACTTATAAAATTAGTTTTAAATACAATTATGAAAAAATTTGTTTTTTATGTGTGTTTATAAATAAATAAATAAATACACACACATATATATATATACAACACACAGTCACACACACAGACATAGAAACACATAAACATATATATTTACGAATAAATACATATATACATATATATATATATATTTGTTTATTTGAAAATCCATAGAATGTTAAAATGTCCATAACATATAATATTAGTTTTACATAAATTTATGAAAAAATAACTATTTTATGTGTGTTTATAAGTAAATAAATAAATTAATACATATATACATATATACAACACATAGACACACACACAGACACATACACAGACAGACACATATATATTTACGAATAAATACTTATATATGTGTATTTGAAAAGACATATGATGTTAAAACCACCATAATATGTAATCCATAAGCCTGTTTCAACTATTCAACTAGCCATATTGAAGAAAATGAAACAATACTCGATATGATATGTGGTACAGGCTAAACGGACATCTCGATCAAAATTTATACATGTTTAAATGTTAACAAATTGGGGTATACCGACTAGAAAATCAGTTTTGGAGGCCTTCTAGGCCTTATTTGGACTCGTAAAATATGACAAAGGCTTTGACTGCGTAATTAGTGCATAGAATACGTCGTAGGCTTCGATTTGATATGATGTAGAGCTCAAATGGACACCTGGATAAAAAGTTATGGCTGTTTGAAGTTTGAGTTACATTTTCAACTTATTTTAGATATTTTATTAATTGTTTTCATTTGGTGGTCCTAAAATTGAAATTAAATGATTTTTAATCGATAATAATTAGAAAATTATAAATTAATTATATTTTTTTAAATATTTTAAAGCCATTCTCACTAAATTTCTTATACATTAAATGTAATAGTCTATTTATATTTATATTTTAAAAATTATATATTATATTTATATCAGTATAAATATAATTATATAACAACATATTATTTTACTTGATTTTTTTTGGAAACATAAAATTTATCAAAGCTTGAGAAAAGCACTGATAAATCCCCCTTTATTAGCGCTACTAAAAGAAGCAATGATAAAGGGGTTCCCTTTAACAGTTCTATAAAAAGTGCTGATAAGGGGGGGGGGGGGGCTTTATCAGTGTTTTATTAGCACTGATAAAAGCATATTGCTTCCCTTGCTCGTTTTTATAGTAGTGAATAGATGTAAATGAAATAATTAAATCCATTATCCTTTCAATGATAATGTCTTCCATTCTATCATCCGCCCTTTATTTTTTTATTATGGTCATGATTGTAGAAAATGTGAAAAATATAACTATATATTATTTTTTATTTCTAATAGTGAAAATTTTAGATAATGGATACAAATAATGGGTAAAATTTGGATATTAGAATTGTTTATTGGAATTATATTGTTTTATATTTATATACGTTTGAATAAATATATAATATATATTGGGGATTCATTATGTGGATCTAGTAATTTTTTTTATAATTGAATAATTATTACATAGATGAGGTGTTTGTTTCTACTATTAGTGGATTACATTTTTATTATCATCTTTTAATCATTTGTTATACACTTATTTCATTCATGTAAACAAATAGTATTTTTATTGTATAATTTCTATAAAAAATAATCAATCTTTTGTATGAATGAATTATTCAAATCAAGTTTTCACGATAATTCAATAGGATATATAAAATATTTATAGAATATAATTTATATATGGGTAGATTATGAGAGAATACTCTTCCATTCAAGGATAGTTATTATTGATGGGATGAGATATTTATTATTATTAATAGATTTGAAGTATTTTCCTTGGTGTGATTGACTAAATAATTTTATGTTATTAGTTGATGGTATTTCACATTAAAAAAATTGCTATATATTTTAATAATTTTTAATGAAAATTTTCAATTTATATAGTCTGTAATACATTGAAGAATAAAGGATAGTATAAAAATTAAATCTTGAAGAATATTCTTCTAGGATTAGTACCTATCATATTATAAAATATACGTTATATAGTTTTATATAGATTAAATATTATGATTTAACTTCTATTGAGGAACTAATTCTTGAACAAATGTTTTTATACCCAATAAAATAGATTTTTTAGAAGTAGTTATATCAGGAAAAATTATATTTGTACCAAACAATGTTCTAGTATGATTTTTTCTACAAGAAATAAAATTATATATTTTTTGATGGATTATTATGTTGATTTAGTTTTCTAAAATTATATTACCTATAATTGATCTTAAAATAATATGTTTATCATCTATGGTGAATAAAATACCATTATATAGATAAATGCTCTATATTTAAAGTGATATTGAAGGTGGTTCAATTATTTTACATGCATTTGAATATGACAATATAGTTGGTATGTTCAGAGGCTTATTAATGAATTTTAAACTATTAATAACTCTATATATGGTAGAAAGAGTATTTGAGGAATCAAGATATGATTGAATTCATTTATGAGTAGATACTCGTAGATAAAAAAGAAGACCAATAAATGAAAATGTCTAAGTCCAAATATCACTTTTCTTGATGTCTTTTTCTATATATTCTAAATTATATTTATTATTATTACTTAAAATACATATTACACAACAAAAAATTATTATCTATACATCAATTTTACATTGAATAAGAAAAAACAGATTCTTCTTTTAGAAACATTATTTTTTATACGGTTTCTTTTCAGATGTAGAATTTATATCATTATTAAGAAGTAGGAAAATTGTTAAATCTTATTGTTGTCTTAATGACATTAATTATTTTGTAGGAATAAATCTAGATTTAGATATATATTAATGAGGAATATTTATAATATATCTTATTATTAATTTAAATAGAATTGTTATCAATATTAAACAAAAATGAAAATTACTATATTTTCTTATTTTTCTCATGACATTCACTATATTCATGTTATAAATCATGATTTATAATGTTGATGATGTATAAGGGAACTTATTATGATTTATAGAAGGATTTGATTTTTCATGATTGATGGAGTGACACCTACAATATCAATAATATTGATAACACTAATACAAGTTGGATAAATGAGATACACTAACTTACATGGTGTTAGGAGAAAATATATTACCATAAAAATGTTGCGAAATTATCAACACTTACCTGAAATAATAAAATTCAGTATTTGAAGGATAATTTATAAATTTATAGTTTCATGATTGTTCTTGTAACATCCCCCAATATGGATCTCTCACACGTCAACAAAAAGGGTTGGTTACAATATTTAAAGCATACCTCCTTGTACCACACATGATTCTAACTAACTACGGGGTTGTGAAATGTTTTTTGGGGAGACTATAACCCTTGGTAATAAGTTTCATCATATAAAAAATAATCCATGTAAATGAAATCAATAAAATAATTATAAGATAATATTCCAATAAAAAAATATAAATAAATAATCGATATAAAATAATATTAGTAATATAATGACAATATAGAATGTATCTAAATGTCATTCTAGAAAAAAATACAAGTAAATTTTTAGAAGAATAAACAATTATTCAATAGTCCATTGTCCTGAACCCCATATTGGTCCCACATCAAAACTCAATACCATATAGCATGAAAACAATCAATTAAAGGAAATGTTCCCTTATACAAGTATGAATCCACATAATGTACTTCATTATAATAAGTAGGAATGAATACAATGTGAGTATAAATAAGATGGTCAATACCACCGTGTCTAAATAAACCATTTCGATATGTAGTGTATATAATAAAGAGAAAAACTAGTGTATTATTTAATCACGAAAATATTAAAATACAATAACGTCCTACATCGGCACAATGTTGGAAAATATCGAATTATGTCTTATAACCTTACCATCCAAAACCATATAACTATGTTTAAATAACATACATCATTGACATAACTAAATATATTGAAGCATGTTTTATGACCATAACATCCATGACATTTTAAACATGGTATATTCAGAACAATCCTGGTCAAATCCTTCTAAGCATAACATCATTCGAGTCAACTCCCTATAAGTAATATTGTGAGGGACTGGGTAGTCCCTACTCACAATAAGCATTATTTCATAATACTTGGCAGAGTCCACACAATAGCAGTATTACAACATATAAGTGTGACGGTTCTAGGGCTAATCCCAATATATAATCATTTCAGTATGGAACAAATGTAATGTCATAAAACATGTATATCATAATATCACATCATAAATATTAATTATTAGTTATGTGAATTACCATTTTCCTTTCATATACAACATGTATTTTTATCAAAATTGATTAATAGTCATAACATTAAGAAATAATCAACAATTTAGGGATTCTATTTTGAGAAATCACATAAGGAATCATTTTATACTAAAAAAACTTTAATTCATTATCCAATTCAACTGTACTCATGGTTCTCTCACCCATCAAGTAGCCCTATGCCAGGTAAAAAGTAAATTAAAACCAAAGGATAGCGTAGAATAAAACCATTATTTATTTACTTGATTTGGGGGAAAATTATTTTTTTGAAATCAAAATATAACATATACGTGCATGTTATCAAACCATATGGGTTAATATTTAAACCCTCAACTTTTATCCTATAATCCAACAATGCTTCCAATTGAAAAATCCCATGAGGATAATGATGTGGATGATCATAATGAGCGTCCTAAATTAAAACAGATCAATATAAAAGACATAAAATTCAAATTATCAAATTATTTATCAAATCCTATTGGAGAAACAAGGGAGACAAGAGATAAATGGGCCAAAACAACTGACAAGGGATCAGAGGCATTATCGACACATCTAAAAGAATGTTTGCCTATCCAAAATATTCTTGAAAAGTGACATAAGATCGAGAAGAGACCATCATAGAATTTTAAAATGAAAATTCAACCAAAAAAAATACTTTATAAAAGAAGGATGGGGAATGAAATGGTGTGTATTTAGTTATATATTTTTTATATGTTTTTAACCAAATATGACAAAAAACCTATTACATTGGATTATTATATTAAAAAAACATGAACATTACATGACATCTATTCTATTAAAAATATTGGTAAATGTTCTAAAGATGGTTTTATTCCTAAAATCTCTATAAAAAACATGAACCCCAATAAATATTATCAACATAAAAATATATTTAGAAATAGTTATCTCATTTATGCGGACCCAATTTATTTAGATAAACATACTTATCTGAACATTAATTCATTTACCCAAACAATCCTTTATATGTCTATCTTCTATAGTTTTCTCAACATTCATAAAAACCTAAGACTTTATTTATTCATACAATTGGTTTCCAAAATAAAACTTGACCCCAAAGAATTATATATGAGGAAAAAATTGGTCAAATTAAAAGGTAATGAAAAACACAAGTTGATACATAGCTGAAATAATATGGGACCTTATAACTTCTTCACTATATATAAACTAATCCCTAATCTCCTCCAAGAATCATTGTGAGTTATTAGTGAACATGTTGGGAGACCACACTCCTATATCAGAATACCTCTCATAGGTCTATGTTGGAACACTCCAAAAGTCCACTGCAATCCAACCAATAGTATAGTCATGCCCTATATATATTTCTCGCTACGATACACAACCCATATCAGATGATCCTCAAAGGAAACATTGATAAAAATTTCTTTAGATTATACATATATAACATGAAAAGAGTCTGGATGATATCTCCATAGCTGTGACACATGGAATACATCCGGAATGATAATGTAGGGCTTTGTAAAAGATATACAAAAAGGAACTAGACAGACACTATCCACTATCTCAAATGACCCATAATATCTAGGTTATATATTTTCATATTACTTTATACAAAATTTCTCCAATAGAAATGTATTATGGAGGAACAAATGATAACCATCCTCTAATTTGAGAGGTTATCTCTAATTGTTAGCATAATATTTCAGCATGTTATGCACTGTCACCAAATGTTTCTGGATAAACTAAGCATGAACAGATGTCTCCAATATGAGATTTGACCTAATAAGTGAAGAATACGCTATTTCCATTAAAAAGATGAGAATGTCCTATTGTTCCATTCAAATCATTTAAATTATCCATTTTCATTGATTCCTAGAAGTAATTATTGTAAAAAATGTCACAAAGGGCACGAACATCAAATGATTATAAGTTTTTCACATGAATGATCAAAATAAAAATCACTGGATCATATCATATCCTTAAAAACATTAATATTCATCTCATATTGACTATAAATTTGAGAATGATAATTTTTTCTCAATTGAACATATAATCCCAAAGACTTCTGAAGAACCATCTTGAAATGTAAGGCGATCCAAAGATCCATGTCTGAAATGATACTACTCGGATCACCGTGAAACTGAACTACCTCGCATACATAAGGACTACCCGTATCATCAACTGTGATGGTATCCCAAATTGATAAAAACTGGACTACCATCCTAATTATTTCCACAATCACCCATATTAAATTAATCTTATGTGTTTTCTTGGGTAATCCCTCAACAAAATATATAGTTCCCTCATCCCATTTCCAATAAAGGATGGGAAATGGATGCAAAAGACCACATGTCCTCTAATTCTTGGATTTCACCTACTCAAAAGTAAAGGGTCTATCCATTAGACATGATACATGATTCTTCATTCCTGACCAACATTAATATCTACAATGATCCCGGTACATCTCTGTGAAACCATTATGCACCACCCATCTAGATAAAAGAAACTCCCTCATCAACTCCTCACATAATCTGATATGAACCCTTACTCATCCAAGGAAAGGAAAATAATTTCCCATATTGGGAGTCTATATTAATGGTTTAACCCCACCATATATGTTTTCTCTTAGAGATAGGCCCTTCAGATTAAATAACTTCTTAGCATTCATTAGGAGAAAAAGAATAGGCATAAGAGATGACGAACTTAGTGAAACTAGGCCCTTAGACTATTGAAAATATATATTCACATATTAAAATGGGTAAATCATCCCCTTATCATTGAAATACTCCCACATTTCCAATTTCAGCATCTTTAGTCTCAAATAATTGCCAATAATGTTTCCCTTTCCTATTTTGTACACTATGTCAACATCTAAATATAATAGTAATACAACCCACCTCTTCGGATAAAGGTTATGGGCACTCTAAGAAAATATTCACCTCAATTAGTTAAGATCCATGTATACCACAGACCTCTCACACATAATATATTGTCTCAAACATCCCATGGAATATATCACTAATACAAAATCCAAAACATGAGTATGATAACACCCTTTATTCGGTTATAGCCTCCTGAGCCATAAGCATCCACTTGATGGACCAACATTAGAACTACACTAAGTCTAGCTCTGGATGCATCATGTTAGATGATATCTTATTTACATGGCTTTGGTAAATTGAGGATAGGTTCTTAGATCAATATTTCCTTCATCTCTTAAAAAAATCTCATAAGCATCATACAAAACAAAAAATATCACATTTTTTTGTTGTATTGACATCAGTGTTGCTAGATAGGATGAATCCTGGATAAAGCATCAATGATATAATGATAAAACTATAAGCTAAAAATATCATTGATTCTATGAATTTTTACAAGGTAACAAAACTATAATGTTCTATGTGTCAACTGATATTCCTTCATCTATGATGAATTGGAAGATGTGGTGCACATTATAAATACAGAAGTTGCATTCAGATATCTTGGCATAAACTGATTCTCTCTTAATATATATAGAATGATTTAAATATGTTTGTAATGATAATATTGTTATTTTGATTATGCTAATATATATTCTACATAAACAATCACAAAATGATCTAAATAAAAATTACATATCCTATTCATCAAGGCCATGAATACCACAATTGTGTCGGTGAACCCGAAAAACATCACTATGAATAAATAGATGTTATACCAACTCCTAAAAATAGTCCATGGTATGTTCATTGGTATAACTCTTAATTGGGGTTAACCGAGCCTGAAATATAAAATGGGGAAAAATATAGAACATATCAACTATTCGAAAGGATCATCAATGAGTGAAAGATGATATTGGTTTGTGGACATCATCTGGTTCAACCTATGTTAATACACACTCAATCACAATGTTCCAATAGCCTTCTTGGAAAAGATAACTATATAACCCCAAGTATTAGTTAAAGATATTATTAATCCTTTAGATTCTAGATTATTCTATTTTAATTTCAACACTTGATGCTCTACTAGTGACATTCCATATAAAAGAATAGAAACTCACTCTGCTCCCAGATGCATCTCGATTGTGAACTCGATCTCTCACTCGAGTAGTAATCCATAGAACCCCATAGAGAAAATATCCTTGAAATCGTCTGACATTGGAGGAAATAATATATTTATTTTCCACAATCCCTTAGTGAAATACGAATTATCTGAGCCAAGATAAAATCAAATCATCACTAAATTTGTCATGGTTCACCACCATGAAGATCCCACAAACCATTTTGTGAATAGCTACAACCATATGTATATATATTGTAAAATTGCCTCCTATAATATTCATTTTGATATTGGTATATAACTATTCAATACATACAATTAATCAATTCAAATCCTTCAATTTATATCATAAATTGTTCCCAATGAAACGGTGACCACCAATCTCTAGAGAACATGCCTCGCAGTGTTTGATATTATCTAATTTCCCTACCAATGGTGTTTCGATGGTCAAAAAACCATATAATCATTCCAAATTTAATCCAAAACCATTTTCCATGATAATATATAAAAAAAATGTGTTTTTCTTGAATAAAAAAACACTATATAAAGAACAATATAAAATAATTGTACATATGATAGTTTATGATCTTGTATCCACATTACTCATAGTAGTATAAATAATATGTAGGTTAATTTTCCCTCTAAATTGGCCACTATCCTGAATAACTTAATATATTTCTCTTTCTTGGTACTTCTGCTCCTACATCGGGGTGTATTGTCTCATATCATGGATAGAATAGCCAGTGGAACTAAAATCATCATCCTACTAAGTGGTAGCAGAGTGACTTCCTGAATAACATGTCTATCTTGATCCCCTACCACTAGACCACTATGTAATTTTCATAAAAACTTGTTAATATGACCTACTATACCATATATATGGAAATAATTTTTGAGGTGTGGATTTTATAGTCCCGTGTGTCTGAAATTTATACACTCATGGTACTAGGATAGAACAGGGTACTTATATGGATATCCATTATCCTATCTAATCCCCACAATATTACCTCGGTGGAAATAGTTATAGCAGTTCTTCTTTCTACAAAAAAGAATATCTCCTTATTTTAACTACTAAAATGGAATGGCCACTACTCAAGGCCTCTATAATATTCCCTTCGGGGATGAGTTCTTGGTTCATCATGTCCTCAAAACTTATCATCTAAAAAAATTTCACCTATGAAGCTATAAAATAATGAATACAATCTATAAAACTTATCTCTATTAAGATCTCATCAAAAGAAAAAGTTGGTGTAAGGGATGTAGGATAGTAAAATTTCCAGAAAAATCCATCAGAAACATTACCTTTTTTCAGATTCGTGAACCCATTACCTTTTTCATCCGTAAACATATATGGATAGAAATGTATCATTAAAATTACCCTGAATCCCTTCCCAGGAAACTCATCATACATCCTATATTCCTCCAGAATAACACTCTATGTCTGGGTCGGTTGATGAAGAATATATGAATCATGTTTCACCCTCATTTCCATAGGTGTCACAAGATTCTTAAAGATTATATGGATTGACGCAATCTAGGAATGACTCAATCTAGGATTGACCTTCACGGGGTCCTCCTTCATTAGTCAGCATCAGTAGATATTGCATTAGAAAGTCTTTTGTTATATTAGACATCAACAACATCATAGGAATAGTTTACCTTTGTATTGATCAAAATAAACATTAGAATATGTCATGAATCTAAACATTGATCTAATCCTCTGGGAGTATTGGGAGCTTTGGTTCATCTATGTTAGGAGTGTGATGATTTCCACTCTCATAATTCTCTATTCTATGATAACAATTTTAAATTTTGTCAACAATTAAGATCCATGCCATAGATCACTGGCTAGAAATAAGGTCATCCACAACATGTGATAATAAAAGAGATCAATTGAATCCTAACCTCTCTAAAAATGAATTAAAAGTGTATTAGCATCACATATCAAATAATTACATTAATTTATTGAAAAATATATATCATATACCAATTCCACAAGAATGTATATATCACATGAAAAAATATATATGCCCATGTCATGAAAAATGTATTTCAATATATCAATATGTGCCTATTATGATGCTTGTATCACCATATGTCTCCATACTGGGCCATGAGTATAAATATCAAAAATTTAAAAGATCACAAAACAATAACCTCACAAAAAATGAGGGTCACCAAAGGTGAAGTAACATAAACAGTAATAACTACACAGTATAACCAGAAATCCCATCCCATTGCACTTATATTTTCTATCAGACATTGGATAGATTCTCTCATGCATAAGATCATTTCCATGTACTGATAGATTAATTTCACCTTTCAACATTTCCGAAACATTAATGTAGGAGAAAAGAAACTATTGTCTTGTGATTACACTTTTAAATGTCCCCCAATATGGATCTTTGTGACATGTCGACAAATGGTTGGTTACATAACCTCAAGTAAGCCTCCCCATATTTCAGAGGCTATCAAATAGCGGTGGGGATGTGAAATGTATATTTTTGTGATTAATCCCATTCGAATGAAGTGTCATAATAGTATAAATAATCCATATAGATGAATGAAATCAAATTAAATACAATGAATGGATGGGTAATAAAATCTAATTTAATAATAAATAAATAATAATATGAGTAATGTAATGACATGGTGGAATATAACTATGTGTCTTTTATATATAATATGAGAAAAATAATAATAGACTCCAAAAATAATAAACAATACCAAGTCCCAAACATGATGTAATCCCCACCCCCAAAACTCTATCCCATCTATCACGAAAACAATAAAAACTAGGGTCTTTTCCCCATATCTAAACATAACTCCATGTAATAATCTTCGTTAACCAATGGTGGCCTAAATAGGGTGTGATTATAACTCATTAGGTTGAATCCACCATTCCTAAACAATCCATTGTCCTAAAAATTTTATGAAAAAAGTGTTAAAAATGTGTGTTAATTAATAAGAAAATAAAAAATCTACAATAAAATCCTACTATGACTCTATGAACGAATATCTATGAGAATGTAATACAGAACTGCCAACCACAGCCATATATCCATAGTAAAATAATATTTTCAGTGTCCTTCTACAATATCATATAGCATGTCTTACAACAATGAAATCCACAACCATATATCCATGGTATAGTCACAAAATTCATGGAAAACCCCCCTTAATCATTATTGAATTCGAGAAAAATTCCATCAAAAATTACAACATGGGAATGGGTAGATCATGATCAATATAAGAATTATCATCTGGTACCAGGACGATCCCACTCAATATAATCATTACATCATATATGTGTTCTTATTCAGGGTCCATGACTGATATATAATTATTTCATCATGGAACATGAAACCTATCATACACCATGGATATGCTAATATCACATCATAAATCTCATTGGTTAACTAGATGATTACCAATTTGTATTTCTTTTACCAATTGAATTTATTTTTCAATGGATTAACATTCAGAATAATAATCAATAGGATACAACTTTTGGATTATAAATCAATCAATCACCTAAGTTCTCATTTCCTGCGAAACACAATTTAAGTCATTATCCAATTTATTATATTCACGGTTCCCTCACCAAAGGGGTAACCATAAGCTATGTCAAAATCCAATTGACACCAAAGGACTCTAATGAGTGACAAAATTCATTATTTAATAGATTCAGAATGTCATTATGTTGGTGAAATCTCAATATTTCTTATACATCAAAATTTTCAAACCATAGGGTTTATTTTATTTACTCTACTTGTAACTAATTATCCAATAATGTTTCTAACATACAACTTTGAAGAGGATTAATATGAGTATTGTAGTATGGTGGTTTCTATATCAATACAGATCATGATCTAAACCATCAGCACACGCTGAAATTGGATTTGACTTTAATTTTTTGAGAACTATGGGAGACAACAGAGAATAGGACCAAAACCACTTTCCATGGATTGAAGGTGTCATCGTGATGTTTGGAATGAAGGGTTGTACTCCAAAATTTCCAGGAAGGTGCTTTAGGGTAAGGAAGAGAAGGTTTCATTGAATTATAATGAAAATTAAATAGGACCTAATATATTAAAATTCTATTCTAGGTAATGACATGTTATGAAATTTGGTTAGAAGTTCCATAAATATTTACTATGGAATAATATGAACACACTATTGCCTTGTATTTTTATGCTAATAAATCCCAAAATATTAAATTATGTGTATGCCATTTTCACAATGTGTAATTTTTTTCAATGGGTATTAATGCCTTATTCCTTATAAAAAACCTTGACCTCTTTAAATCAAGTCAACTTAATAAAAACTCATTAACAACATGACACATTAATCTAGAATACAATAATTTAGATAAACATATATATCTGGAATTTCAGTTACTTAAAAATAACAAAATATGGATCCTATTCTATTTTATCATGATTACTCTCAACCAAGGACTATGTTTATTCACAATCTTGGTATCCCTAATTGAAGAAGACCACCACAGTTTAAAGTGGAGGGAAAAAATTTCTGAATGAAATGTTAATGAAAAACTCAGAGAGACATATATGTAGAAAAGGATGGGATGTTGTAGTTGTTGATGTGAATCTTGTGAAATTGGTTATTCATGGTGACGCCAATGATGTAGCCCGTTATTATAATCATGACCCATATAAAACATAATATTTTTAGTATTCCCTAATTTATTATATAATTTGATATCATATTATTTTTAAAAATATATATAACATAGAATATTTATTAATGAATAATATATAGAAGAAAAAGATTATTACTCATAGTAATATGTATCATTGAATTATTTATTTCCAAAATTTTAATATCCATTAATGAAGCAAGTTCACTATTTTACTCCGCATTTAGAAAAAAATAATTTTTCAAATCAATAATTATCAAATATAATATTATTTAATTATTTAATTTTGTATAGGGATAAATTTAATGTGTTGCCCTACACATATATCGAGAACTATATTTTACCCTCGGATAAGGATATTTTTCAATATTTTTTTAAAAACCACATATAGTCATAGAATTTTTTATTTACATTGAATTATTGTGGGTCATTTTAGAAAACTTCTATTATGTAGAATTTTTCTCCAACAAACTGACTATTTTCATAGGGCATGGAAAAATAGTTTTTTTAATACATTAAGTGTATTCTATTTATTACACCTATGAATCTCATAAACTGGGTGTAACACCCCCAAGCTTCTACGGTATGCTACTCTTTGAATAATGCAATAGTGTGTGTTGTACGCAACATCGAGTTCTAACACACACCACAACCAATCAAACTAGCCGTTATGAATAGTCATACCTACATTTTAAAATTTTTGAAATTTTATTTCTCAAAATGGACTTCATTTTTGGATTCGGAGTATCGAATTTAGCTTAAGGTGAACTTTTGGTACTTTTTGGATAACATTAATATTTTTATGAATAGTGAAAATTACTAAATTTTAATTAAAAAAACTTTTTTAATCGAAATAATTTATATTGATAAATTATGAATTATAGTGGTTTTAAAGTATATTGTGAATATATTTTTACCATTTAATACAATTTTGGTCATTGTACATAATTTTACAATTAAACCGGACATAAAAAAGTGTCAATTTTTTGATAGTTATTATCTCTTAAAAACACGCTTTTTGTGTTAACAACGAGAATTAATTCTAAATTAATTTCTTCCACTTATGTGTTTTGAATTTTGAAAAATGGATTCCATATTTGGAATCGGGATTTTCATATTTTGTATATAGGTAACTTTTATTTTTTGAAATTTTGAATAATTACTTCGGTAAATATTTTATTTACCATGGTTAAAGGGTAAATCCCGTAAATAACGGTTAAAAAACAATATTATAATAACAAAACATTACCCTAAAACGTTTCCTAACCTTATTGGTTGATACATTTCCGAACATGGGCATCTTTGGGACTCTCTTTGGACCCCATGGAGCCACTTGTAAGTGATATTGACACTTTATATTAATTAAGTTAAAATAAATACAAAAAATGACATAAGCTTATATCATTTAGAAAAAAATTACATAGAGTTATATACGTTGGATTTTAGATTATAAATATTTATTAGAAATATAAAAATATTTCCTACATAATGATATTTTATTTATAATTTTTAGATATTAAAAAAATTAAATTTATTTATGACACAATGATTATACAGTAATAACCATAATAGTGAAAAATTAAAATAAATGATATTATAAAAACCCAAATAAATATAATTTTGTGACTGTTTTTGAATTAAAATAATTTTATAGGTTAATATGACATATTATGAATGATTTAATTAACTTTTTTCGAAATAATTATTCTGTTATGTTTTTCGCAAAAATCAATTTTCCAAATAGTGTCAAAAATGACATAAAAGAGTTTTTAAAACAAATATTATATTATTAATTGATATTAAATTCTTAAAAATCTATGGTTCTGCCAAAAGACTAATATCATGATAGGTGTATCATTAATGGAGCACTTGGTGGTCTCTTGGATGTATATATCAGTTCATTAACCATATAATATAAAAATACAAATAGACATTGTAAAAGTGAAACTAATTAAGTAAGAGTTAATACTTAATGATAAGTTTAATATAGAAACCCAAACCTATATAAATCCTTTTGGTTGAGTTTTTATTGACCCATAACCACCTTAACCTTTAAATAATGCTCTTTGGAGCCATTATAAACCTAATATGAATTTATTATAAAATAATATTTCTAGCTTTTCCAAAGGTGCCCCTCACCCCTCTTATAAAAGGGCACTCTCCCTTCTCATTCATTCACACATTCAAAGCGTTTTGGTTCGGCCAAAATCTACCCAAATACACTATCAACTTCCCTCACTTCATCATAGAGGCCTTACTTTAGTCATAAATCCATCTTAAGGATCCCTTTTCATCAAATCAAAATGAAGAACCCGAAGAAGAGATAATGATTTCACCACCCCTTTTCAAGTTCCTTTCTACTTCAACTTCTTCATTCTTTGTTATTTCTATTCTAAAATAAAAACTTCAATATCTTCTATATAATGTGATGTTATTATAAATATGGTACAACCATATTCGGTATTCTATCCATCCTTTTTATGGAACATCACCATACGTGCGTACGTACGACTTACCGTCTCCACGTCGTGTTGTAATTGTCATTCAATAAATTATTATTTGGATGGGTATAATAATGATGTGTAATTAATGTAGATAATAAATATAACTTGATAATTATTCTTTATATATGATATAACATCCAATTATATATTATTTTAACATCAAAAGAATGATATTGTCACTCGTGCGTACGTACGGACTACCGTCTCCATGAATGCGATGAGATTCATTCCCCATCGTATCCATTCAAGTATAATTCTCATTTGATGATTAATAATAGTATATATGGAATTAATATCATTCTTGGATATGAATAATATACAACCTATCCATGAAAAAGATGGCTTATGTAACAAAACATAAAAAATAAAATGAGTAAGTTAACACCCGAAACGATGATAATTCTATGATATTATTAACAAATCAATGTTAAAAGACCATATATGATATCATATTAACATATATGATTATTTTATAATTTAATAACAATTATTTAACCATTATACATGAGTTTAACCTACCCTCCTCCAAGGAAAAGTACAAGGTATGGGTTTATTTCACAATCTCTTCATTATCTAAGGTTGTTTATACGTAATAATCTACTGGGATTTCTTTATCATCCACATCCATGTTTCCAAAAAATGAATTTTTAAGCATTTTTACTATTTACTATAATATGGGTTAAAGTAATTTATACCCTTGTTGACTTTTATATGTAGTTTATAAAGGAATCATTCTGTCATTTTTTCCAAACAAGGTTCTTTTTAACATTTTCGATAGAATTAAGGTACGAATGTTTTTTTAGCTTATACAGCAAGTTCGCCTATTTTCCACCATTATAAAATTGTTGAAGCTTCCCTTATAATATTATAAGAATATTTTCAGAGAAAATGTTTTATTTTATAAATATATGACTCTAATATGATTTCAAAATAAAAATAGATATTTCTCTAAGAAGAGTTTTGATTTCATCTTTGTCAACATCCTTTGATGGATTTCATGTTTATTTGAAGTTGATTTATTATGATATAAAACATCTATATTGTATTGAAGGTTTTGTGATATGTTTGACTCTAGATGTGTTATTTTTATACCATTCATGGTTTATGGATGAAGTATTTACATTTCGTATGCTAGTTTTAATACGAATGTTTATGTTATGTTTAAACCTGTTCATATGAGGAATGAATTAGACTTAGTATGTGATGGGTGGAGCCTGTTATGGCTCCTCGATGCATCGGTAGGTCTCATGAGTCAAACTCGTGTCTTGGCACAAGGCCTTTGAAAAATATTATTTGCAGTCTTTGAATAAGGCTTTGGCTATGTGGTTATGATAGTCCAACATTATGCATTCCATCATTATGAAAGTGGTTATGATATTCCAGGTGATTATTCGATTAGTAGAATATCCATGTGAATAAGTAAATGGTATTATTTCATTTTATTTTTTCCATACTATGTTGATGTTCAAGTTTAAAAGGATTTTGTTTTAGTTAGACATTGCCTTAAATGTTTATTATTGTTTATGAATGTTTCCGCTATATCATTATCCTTAATGGGCATTCGAACTCACCCCTTTTCTATGTTTTATCTTTCCCAGGATGTGAAGAAGTAATTTATGAATGAACTGCAGTGATAGTATGAAGGGATAAGAGTGTGGACTATGGAGACTATGTTGTTGTAGTTTTCATTTTTATGATGTAATGTAAAACATTATTATTATATCTTGTGTTTCCAAGGCTACTAAACTAATCGGTCTTTCGATATTTGATCTTTCTTGTGATCATGCCAATATTATGTAATAATGCACTGAATCTGGGTATATGGGGTCAGGGCGTTGTAGTTGGTATCAGAGGAAGATTAGTACAAAACTCGGAATCTAGATTTAGATAAACTCTGATTAGAGCACATTGACCTAAGATAGACTTTAAGGATTAGTATAGAAGAACTTCCTAGATTTTTGGTATTGTAGAGATTTTGTGAGTTTTCCGAGCAATACATCCCTATCTGGATATGAACAGGTAGATGCAGCTCTGGTATAGATGTACCTAGGGGTAAAACCCAAAACACCGCTTTGAGCTAGACTCAAACGAGAACAGGTGCACGACAACAGGCCTTGCTGCACTCTTGGTTATGACACTCCTAGGGGATATGATGAGGATAACTCTAATTTTCATTAAAAATCATTATGAAGGGTATATGAGTATATACTTCCTCAAAGAAAACATTTTTATTATTATGTATTATATCCATAAATAGTTCAATTTATGTTAAGTGTTTTATAAGTATGGAATTATGTGTTTTGATTCATAAAATGATCTATTTTATGGAATTGTTTAGAAATGGCGCCTAGTGGAAGAAATGGAAACTGTATCAATGCACGCATTCCATGTAGGGATTTCCCTCCTGCTCAAGATAATTATAGTGGAGCTGGTGACGCAACTAATGACGATCACCTAATCACCATACTGGGACAACTCACTCAGGTTATGAATAATAACCTTACCTGTATGGAGAAGCCTGGTCCGTAGCATGGAGGATCAATGTTAGATATCTTCATGAGGAAACAACCACCAATGTTCAATGGGTATAAAAATCCCTTAGTAGCTGAGCAATGGATAAATTCCCTATAGAAAATATTTCAGACTTTGGGGAGTAGTGAAAGGGAAAATTTATCACGACAGTTTACAGCCTCACTGGAGATGCTGATCAATGGTCATCATTGATTGAAAACACGAAGGAAGAAGATTAAGTATCAAATATGGAATGGAGGGAGTTCAAAGATCTGTTTTTAGAAAAATACTTTCCTCATGACCATTGAGCAGATATGGAAAGACAATTTCAGAGTCTGAGACAAAAGGATGATGAGAATCTTGCAAACTATGAGGCTAACTTTACAAGGTTATCAAGGTATTCTAGAGATTATATACATCACCCAAGCAGTAAGATTGATCATTTCTTTGATGTGTTAAAAACATTTCTCCGTCGATCATTAGTCTCACAATCCTTCTCATTGTACGAAGACATTATTTCATGTTCAATCAAAACAGAGAAAGAATTCCCTAAGTCATATGACCATAAAGCAAAGCAAGAGAAGAAGAGATCTACTTATCAATCTGGGAATGAAAATAAAGGGAAGAAGGGAAAAGTTGAATATCCATCCTGCAAAAAATGTGAGAAGAAACACCCAGGTACTTTCTTAAAAGGAACAGTAATCTATTACAAGTGTGGTGAAAAAGGCCACCAAGCTCATGATTGCAAGGGGAATAAGGAAGCTACTGATGTCCAATGCTACAATTGCATGGAGATGGGACATTATGCAAATGAATGTCCTAAACATCAAGGGAACTTACCTAAGAAAAGGCCAAGGGATCAAGTCCAAGCTTATACTATCACTACTACTGAGGTAAAAGCTCCAAAAGACGTGGTGGTAGGTAATTTAATGGTTTCCTCGAGTTTAGAAAATACTTTATTTGATTCTAGATCATCACATTATTTCATATCTTCATAGTTTTCTAAGAAAATTAGATATTTCCAATTTTATTTAACAAGGGAGTTATTAGTTAAAACTCTTAAGGGAGTTGACATTGATAAATTTTTTTGTGAATCGGTCCCCATTAGAGCATGTAAATTTTCTTTATCCGCTGATCTCATCGTCATACCTATGATTGAGTTTGAGATAATCCTCGGTATGGATTGGATTTCAGACCATGATGCGAAGATTTATTGTAAGAAGAAGGAGGTTACGATTTTTGATGATGATGATAAAGAACACCTTTTATTTAGAGCAGAATCGTCACCACCTAATTCTTATCTAGATCCACCCCCAGTAGCTCATCTAAATTCAATTAGTGGGGAGGAAGAGGTTGAAATTACAGTGGGTGAGGAATGGAATGTTCAAATAGAGGATGTACATGTTGTGAAAGAATGTGTAGATGTGTTTCCGGAAGATTAAATGGACATCCTCCAGAACGAGAAGCTGAGTTTTCTATTGATTTAATTCTTGGATCAAGGCCTATATCGAATACCCCTTATACAATGGCCACTATAGAATTAGTAGAACTAAAGAAACAACTAGAGGAATTGAGTAATAAGAGATTTATTCTCCCTAGTGTTTCTCCATGGGTAGCCCCTATTCTTTTTGTCAAAAAGAAAGATGGATCTATGAGGTTATTTATCGACTACAGGGAGATCAATGCTATAAAAATAAAGAACAAGTATCCCCTACCTCGCATTGATGATTTATTTGACCAACTACATGGAGATCAATACTTTTCAAAGATTGACCTTCGATCTGGATACCATCAGTTGTGTGAGAAGAAGGAAGGCATTCCGATGACAACATTTTGAACCAGGTACAGGCATTACGAGTTTACATTAATGCCTTTTGCGCTGACTAATGCACCCTCTGTATTCATGGATCTGATGAATAGAGTTTTCAAGGAATATCTCGATGAATTTTTGGTGTTATTTATTGATGATATCTTGGTATAATCCAAAAGATACTAAGATCATGGAAATCACTTGTGCATTATCCTAAAGACTCTGAGAAGACATGAATAATATGGGAAGTTTAGCAAATGTGAATTCTGGATTCAAGAGATTTCTTTTCTTGTCCATATTGTCTCCACATATGGAATCACTATTGATCCTTCTAAGACTAAGGCAATCCAAGAATTTCCAGCTCCGACGAGTATAACTGAGGTACGCAGTTTTATTGGTTTGGCAGGTTATTATCGACGTTTCGTCCAGAATTTTGCCCGGTTGGCTAACCCATTAACAAAACTCACATGTAAAGTGGTTAAATTTGTTTGGACAAAAGAGTGTGAAGAATGTTTCGTAGAACTGAATATAATATTAGTCAATGCTCCTATATTGACTCTACCATCAGGGAATGATGGGTTCATTATTTATAGTGATGCATCAATGAAATGACTTAGTTGTGTCCTTATGTAGAATGATAGGTTTATTGCCTATGCATCACGACAATTGAAAATTCATGAACAAAACTATCCTACTCATGATCTTGAGTTAGAAGCTGTGATATTTTCTTTGAAGATATGGAGGCACTACCTCTATGGTGAAAAATGTGAGATTTATACTGATCACAAGTGTTTGAAGTATATTTTCTCACAAAAAGAACTCAACATGAGGAAAAGGAGATGTCTAGAATAACTCAAGGATTATGATTGTAAGATACACTACCACTCGGGGAAAGAAAACAAGGTGGCAGATTCTTTGGGCAGAAAAGATCATGGAGTTTTGAACAATATAATAATTGAAAGGGATCCAATTTTCATGGATCTAGTGAAGATGGACATGGGAATAACCAATGAAGGTGAAACATAAATTCTTTTTCAAATGGTTTCCAAACCATATTTACTATAAAAGATTAGGATTTCTCAGACCGATGATGAGGAATTTAGAAAGAAGATTAAATCTGTGAATGATGGGAGATTGAGAGACTTTGTGTATGAAGAATGAATTTTGAAATTTGGGAAGAGAATTTGGGTTCCCGATATACCTGATCTAAAAAGGGAATTGTTGGATGATGATCATAGTTCCAATTTCACTATACACCCTGGGAGAACCAAAATGTATAGAGATTTCATGGAACATTTTTGGTGCGAAAACATGAAGAAGGAGATTGCTGATTTTGTGTCAAGATGTATGGTTTTTCAACAAGTGAAAGTTGGAAGGCAACAGCCTGGTGGAGTATTGTAACCTCTTCACATACCTAAGTGGAAATGGGATAATATCACAATGGACTTTGTCATGGGACTACCAAATAATCCTAGAAGGAATTATGCAATATGGGTCATTGTTGATCGTATTACCAAGTCAGCACATTTTAATGCTATAAGAGAAGATTTACAACATAAATTACTAGCAATACTATATTTTAATGAAGTTTTGAGACATCATGGAGTACCCCTATCGATTGTTTCTGATCGTGATCCCCATTTTACATCAAGATTCTGGAAAAGTCTTCAGAATTCCTTGGATACTGAACTTCATTTGAGCACTGCCTACCACCCTAAAACAGATGGACCATCAGAACGAACTATTCAAACCTTATAAGAATTTTTCATATCCTTCTCACTTGACTTTCAGGGTATGTGAGATCAATATTTACCTATGGTATAATTTTCCTATAACAATAGCTTCCATTCGAGTATTTAGATGCCACCATATGATGCATTATATGGAAAGAGATGTCGCACAACAACCTGTTGGGTTAACTTTGGTGAATGAAAACTTGTAGGCCCAGAACAGGTGGAGGAAATGATGGAAAAGGTGAAGGTAATCCAAAACCATATCAAAGCAGCTCAAAGTAGGCAGAAGAGCTATGCCGATAATCGAATGAAGGATTTGAAATTTCAAGTCGGTGATCATGTTTTCATGAAGGTATCTCCATGGAAGGGAGTCATATGTTTTGGTAAGAAAGGTAAATTGAGTCCCAGGTACATCGGACCTTTCAAAATTCTAGAACGAATTGGGGTTGTAGCTTACCATTTGGCAATGCTTCCAAGTCTCTCCAAAGTTCACGATGTGTTCCACATATCACTATTGAGGAAATACATGCCTGACCCAACGCATGTACTCACCTATGAGGAATTAGAACTGGAACCTGATCTATCTTATTGTGAAGAGCCCATCCGGATTCTTGATACAAGAGAACAAGTGCTGATGAACCGGACGACTCGTCTGGTAAAATTTCTATGGAGAAACCATAAGATGGAATAGGCAACGTGGGAACCCAAGGAGATTATGATGAAGAACCACCCAAGTCATTTCATGCGGTAGTATTATAGAAAATTCGAGGAAGAAATTAATTGAAGGGGGGAGAATGTAGCACCCCAAGCTTCTACAGTACACTTCACTTTGAATAATGCAATAGCGTGTGTTGTACGCAACATCGAGTTCTAACACACACCACAACCAATAAAACTTGTTGTTCTGAATAGTAATACCTACTTTTTAAATTTTTTGAAATTTTATCTCTGAAAATGGACTTCATTTTTGGATTCGGAGTATCGAATCTATCCTATGGTGAAATTTTGGTACTTTTCGGATATCTTTAATATTTTGATGAATAGTTAAAATTACTAAATTTTAATTAAAAACAACTTTTTTAATCGAAATATTTTATATTGATAAATTATGAATTTGAGTGGCTTTAAACTATATTTAGAATATATTTTTACCATTTAATAAAATTTTGTCCAATGTACATAATTTTACAATTAAACCGGATATAAACAAGTGTCAATCTTTTGATATTTATTATCTCTTAAAAACATGCTTTTTGTTTTAACAATGGGAATTAATTTTAAATTAATATCTGCCACTTCTGTGTTTTGAATTTTGAAAAATGGATTCCATATTTGGAATCAGGATGTTCAAATTGTGTAAATAGGTAGCTTTTATTTTTAGACATTTTGAATAATTATTTCGGTAAATATTTTATTTACCATGGTTAAAAGGTAAATCCAGTAAATAAGGGTTAAACATAATATTATAATAATAACAAATTACCCTAAAACGTGTCCTAACCTTATTTTTTGATACATGTCCGACCATGGGCATCTTTGGGTCGATTTTCGGACCCCATGGAGCCACTTTTAAGTGATAATGACGCTTTATATTAATTAAGTTAAAATAAATACAAAAAATGACATAAGCATATATCTTTTAGAAAAATTTTTTACATAGGGTTATATATGTTGTATTTTCGATTATAAATATTTATTAAAAATATAAAAATATTTCCTACAAAATGATATTTTATTTATAATTTTTAGACAATAAATAGTTTAATTTATTTTTGACACAATGATGATGCAGTAATTACCCTAATAGTGAAAAATTAAATAATTGATATTATAAAAACCTAAATAAATATAATTTGAGACTTTTTATGATTTACACTAATTTTCTAGGATAATATGACATGTTATGAATGATTTAATTAACTTTTTTCGAAGTAATCATTCTGTTATGATTTTCACAAAAATCAATTTTCCAAATATTATCAAAATAGACATAAAAGAGTTTTTTTAAAAAATATTATATTATTAATTGATATTAAATTTATAAAAATCTATGGTTCATCCAAGACACTTATATCATGATAGTTCTATCATTAATGGACCATTTGGGGATCTCTTGGATTTCTATAGTAAGATTATTACCCATCTAATATAAAAATACAAAGAGACATTGTAAAAGTGAAACTAATTAACTAAGAGTTAATACTTAACGATAAGGTTAATATAGTAACCCAAACCTGTATAAATCCTATTGGTTGAGTGTTTTTCGACCCATACCCACCATAAAATTTAAATAATCCATTTTTGAGCTATTCTAAACCGAATATGAATTTATTTTAAAATAATATTTTTAGCTTTTCCAAAGGTTCCCCTCACCCCTCTTATAAAAGGGCACCACCCTTCTCATTAATTCACACCTTCAAAGCCTTTTGGTTCAGCCAAAATCTGCCCAAATACTCTCCCAACTTCCCTCACTTCATCCTAGAGGCTTTCCTTTAGTCATAAATCCATCCTAAGAATCCATTTTGATCAAATAAAAAGGAGGAACCCGAAGAAGAGGTAATGATTTCACCACCCCTTTTCATGTTCCTTTCTTATTCAAATTCTTCTTTATTTGTTATTTCTATTCTAAAATAATAAATTCAGTATCTTCTATATAATGTGATGTTATTATAAATATGGTACAACCATATTCAGTATTCTATCCATCCTTTTATTGGCATGTCACCATACATGTGTATGTACCGCTTACCTTCTCCATGTCATGGTGTAATTGTCATTCAATAAATTATTATTTGGATGGTTATAACAATGATGTGTAATTCATATAAATAATAAATATAACATGATAATTTTTCTGTCTATATGATATACCATCCAATTATATATTATTTTTACATCAAAATAATGATATTGTCACTCGTGCGTACGTACGGACTACCGTCTCCACGAACGCGATGAGATTCATTCCCCATCGTATCTATTCAAGTATAATTCTCATTTAATGATTAATAATAGTATCTAAAGACATGATATAATTCTGGATATGAATATGATACAACCTATCCCTGAAAAACACGGCTTATGTAACAAAATATATAAAATAAAATGAGTAAGTTAAAACCCGAAACGACGATAATTCTAAGATATTATTAACAAATCAATGTTAAAAGATCATATATGATATCATATTAATGTATATGATTATTGTATAATTTAATAAAAATTATTTCACCATTATACAGAAGTTTAATCTACCCTTAACCAAGTAAATGTACAAGGTAAGGGTTTATTTTCCAATCTCTTTATTATCCGAGGTTGTTTATACGTAATAATTTACTGGGACTTCTTTATCATCCACATCCATGTTTCTTAAAAATGTATTTCCAAACATTTTTACTATTTACTATAATACGGGTTAAAGTCATTTATACCCTTTTTGACTTTTATAAGTAGTTTATAAAGGAATATTTCCGTCATTTTCCAAAGAAGGTCCTTTTTAACCTTTTCGACAGAATTAAGGTCAGAATGTTTTTTAACTTATACAGCAGGTGCATCTATTTTCCACCATTATAAAATCGTCGAAGCTTCCCTTACAATCTTATAAGAAAATTTTCAAAGAAAATGTTTTATTTTATAAATATATGACTCTTAAATGAATTCAAAATAAAAAGTGATATTTCTCTAAAAAGTGTTTTGATTTCATCTATGTCAACATCCTTCGATGGATTTTATGCTTATTTGAAGTTGATTTATTATGATACAAAACAACTATATTGTATTGAAGGTTTTGTGATATGATTGACTGTGGATGTGTTATTTTTATACCATTCCTGGTTTATGGATGAAGTATTTACATTTCGTATGATAGTTTTAATACGAATGTTTATGTTATGTTTAAACCTGTTCATATGAGGAATGCATTGGACTTAATATGTGACAGGTGGAGCCCGCTATAGCTCCTTGATGCATCGGTAGGTCTCATGAGACAAACTAGTGTCTTGGCATAAGGCCTTGGAAAAATTTTATTTGTAGTATTGGCACAAGGCCTTGTATACGAGGTTATGATAGTCTGGCATTATGAATTCCATCATTATGAAAGTGGTTATTGATATTGCATGTGATTATTCGATTAGTTGAATATCCATGTGAATAAGTAAATAGTATTATTTAATTTTATTTTTTCCATAATATGTTTATTTTCATGTTTAAAAAGATTTTGTTTTAGTTATACATTGCCTTAAATGTTTATTATTATTTATTAATGATTCTGTTATATTGTTATCCTTACTGGGCATTTGAGCTCACCCCTTTTCTATGTTTTATCTTTCCCAGGATGTGAAGAAGTGATTTATGAATGACCTGCAGAGATAGTATGAGGGTATAAGAGTGTGGACTTGGAGAATATGTTGTTTTAGTTTCCATTTTTATGATGTAATGTAATACTTTATGAATATATCTAGTGTTTCCAAGGCTACTAAACTAATCGGTCATTCGAGATTTGATCTTTCTTGTGATCATGCCAATGTTATGTAATAATGCACCGACTCTGGGTAACTAGGGTCGGGGCTTTACTTTGTGGTACACACAATACAGTTTTTATCATTTAAACTAGGGTTACAATGTGGTTTTTTTAATAAATCAATATGATATTGATTGAAAGGAAAATTTAAATTCAAATTATTGAAAAAAAATTATTATTAAAAGGGTGATCGGGACAAGTTCTGTTTAATATGTGGAATTCTATCCTTATTCAATTTAATTCCTTTTATTTTCATCTAAGTTGATTAATGTGAGTTTCTACAATCATTTCCTCTCAAATATTTGGTGAAATTATGATGGTGAGAGAAAACCATACCAAGATCTCGGTTTGGTCAACTTTGCGTCCATGTTTAAAAGAGTTCTTTTGTATATCCTCAATTGACTTAGGCAATACCCAATTGAGTCTTGTTTATTACAAAAAATCAAGAACATTCACTACCACTTTTCCACGTACTAAAGATCATCGACCACTTCAACAGTATTACATGGTCTATCCAATCATATATAAACAAAAAATCAGTGGATGGAGCAAATTATTATTCAACCAAGTAATAAATAAATAATGGAATTAAAAATCATGAAAGATCGCACTTGATAATAAAATTGGTTATATGAAATTGAAAAACATTGAATAATAAATAAATATCATTCAATTATGTCGAATAAATCATGAATCAGAAAATAGAAAACCAACCCATCCCCAATCACTCATAATGTTTACCTGACCATGGTAAGGGTATTTGAGATGAATGGGGAATAATAAGACATTAAAAATCTATAGAAAAGAAAATACATAAAAGAGATAAAGCATAAATTTTATCCCCTTGTTGTCCTCGAAGGAATGTAATGGATTTATATTATTTGAGACTGAGGATCTCTCCTTCTTTCATAGGAAGAATCTATCCCCCGAAAGTTGACATGTTTTATCCCCCTTAAATGGCATCTTCACACATTGCACCATTCTAAAATGTTTTTCATAACTTTCATGTTCATGTCTCCAAAAAATATCATCATACTTGTCTTATTATTTACATTCACCTCATTTTTGTCATATTCATTACATTCATCACATTTTCCTCTAGAAAATACACTTTTATCTCCTCTTGAAATCCCTATGAAACCAGTACAACAAGCTTAGGGAGATATATATGATATTCATCAGGTGCATCTTTTTTTCTTCCTCATCCATCAAGGCAATATATGTGTTGACCGAATCTGAAAATTTAAAATAATTATAAGTGATAGTCAATTGAATTATTCCAAAATTTGAAGATAATGAGTTCATGAAAATATCATCTCCCTATGTTTATTTTTCTTCAATATCCTTTCTAGTGGAAACCACCTCTTGGAGTTGAGTAGTATCAGATAGCGGAAGGTATTCAGTACTCATAATTTCATGGATCTCCTTAGAAAAATCAGGGAAGTCTATGAAGGGATATTTCTAATCCAAGGAAACTTCATAAAACATTGGAAATTACTGGGAGAACTCAGTTTTTTTTTGCTATAGAATAAAAAATTTATTCATTCATGTCCACCCTTAGGCCATTTATGAATACTTTGAATGTTTTTTCTCAATTATTTGAATTCCTAAACAACATCACCTGTCTAATAAGAAAAGGAAACACCATCCTCCATGTACAAGGGTGAGTCAATAATTTTTTCATTCACCGATGGGTTATTATTGCATGAATTAATGAAATAATCTTTTGAAAACTATGTTTAATTTATTTTAATTTAAAAAAAGACAAATATTTATTATTAGATTATGGTATTGTCTCCCTTGAAATAGAACCCAAATTGAAGCATGAATGTTTTAGGGTGTGGAAATATTTTTTAAATTCCTTATGTGTGGTCTTATGAATAACCCATAGAAGTCCCCTGAAGATGATTTCACAGAAAATAGTTTTTCACTTATAAATGTGGGTAAATATGGGGGGTTTTTGAATAAATCAATAAGATAATGATTGAAAATTAAATTAGAATTCAAATCATTGAAAACTATTATACGAAAAGGGTGATTAGGTAAAGGTGAGTTTCCCAATTGAAATTATATACCTTTTTAATTTAATTCAAACCAGTTTTTATGAGTTGATTAAAATGGGTTTCACCAATCATTTCATCTCACTTTTTGTTGTGAAATTATGATAGTGAGAGAAAAACCTACCAAGATCTCAGTATGTTCAACTATCCTTCCATTTTAAAAAGTGAAGTATTGATCATCCTCAATTGACATGGGAAATACCCGATCAGGTATTTTTTATTCAAAAAAATAAAGAACATTCACCGCCCCATTTACATGTACTAACTTTCGTCAAGTACTTCACCACTAATACCTGGTCTATTTCATTATATATAAACCAGAAATCAGTGGAGAGAAATAATGATAATTTTAAAAAGGAAAAAAAATCAATAATGCAATTAAAATTCAATAAATATCATACATGATAATAAAAACATCTTTATGAAATTGAAAACAAATTTTACGATGAAAAATATTCATTCCATTATTTCCAAGAACTCAAGCATTACAAAATTGAAAACCAACTCTTCCTCAATCACTCAAAATGTTTACCCAACTATGGTATGGGTAATAGAGATGAATGGGGATAAATAAGACATTAAAAATAAATTTAAAATAAATGAAATAAAATATAGAAAGTCAAAAAGTTCTTCTGCTTTGTGTCGTCGAAGGAATGGGATGGAATGAGATTCTTTGAGAAAGACGAGATAAATGTTATTCATAATTATCATGGCCATATCTCCAAAAATTGCAGTATATTTGGACATGTATTCCAAGAGTTATGCCCATTTTACTCTAACAATTTATTTTTTCTAGTCGGACACTCTAAATTAGAAACCTTCGGATAAGAATTCATTAATGACCACTAAAAATATAATTTCACACATAGTCTCCAATATAAAAGATGTTCCAAAACATCGATTGATTCCACCCACAGAATTTTAGAGTAATTGTGCTCACAATGATCATATTATAGCTCCCACACAAAAAAATCAACATATCTATAAACATTTTTCATGGTACATCTTTTGATCTTATTTTGAGCATCCATATGGTCAATTCAACTTTTGGTCAAGAAGGTTGAAATGAATAAATGGATGTGTATAGTCTAGAAAAGGAATATGTTTTCAATTTGGACTAGTTTTGATAGTGTTATTTCCAAAATACAAAAATAATTTAAAATAATTAAAAATCCAAAATGGGCCATTTTTATTATTAAGCTTGAAATATCAGCAATATAATGAAATGTGGAAATTTATCATAAATTAACACATTGGTGGGGTTTAAAAAATTGATATACAATTCAAATTTATCGAAAATATTTACTCTATCGCCCACCCAAAACAACCAAAAATTTGACCTTGCTATTATGTTTTATTGATATTTCATTTTTAATAACATAGTAAAAATTGACAATTCAGTGGTATCAATCAAATATATGGAAATATTTACCATAATTACATGGTCTATAGTAATGAATTCGAATTACTCTTTCCATCAAAATATTAATTCATTGTTTTTTTATTAGTAAATTATTATATTATTTTTTATATATTTATTGCATGATTCATGGAATATATACATTCTTAATTATGTTATTACTATTTTTAAAAATTTAAAAACATTTATACTTATATTTTCATTTCCAATATGTTTTGGTTGGGTGAAATTAGTTTTATAGTGTAAAATATCTTTATATCGGTGTATTGAATCATGAACTCTTACCATCCACATCAATCCCATTGAACATGGGATGGATGTGAATCCTTCACTAATTAAATAATTTTTTTAAATATGGAATTATATTGTACGTAAAAATTCATACCAATTTAATTTAACATTATTTTACAATAATCAAAATATATGAAATAGAGGTTTTAGTTCATTCATTGATATCAATTAGTTTTTTTAAAATGAGATATTATTTTTTTTAAATATTAATTTCCTAATTAATTGATACTCATATTGATAAATAGACATAATCATTGATTAATGAAGTGAGAGTTTTCATTTATTTTATATTTTGAATAAAAATTCACCCTAATGGAATTTATGATGGTGGTGAAATATTTATTGATAAATAATATATATTATTTAAATTTAGTCATTTGCATAAAAATATATTTTTAATTATAGATTAGGGACATTGATCATTAAGACCCTAAGAGTCAGTGTTTTTAAATAGAAACAACCAAAAACAATGTACAATTAGTGTAGATTGTAATGTTTTAAGAATAATAGTTTTGGATATTTTATTTGTATATAGAAGTTTTCAAAATTAAATTAATATTCTATCACTTTTATAATAATAATTTTATTATGAAATTGTTATAAAATAAGTTTTAAATATATTTGATATAATTAAATTATAATGACATAAATATATTCTTCAGATTGATATTATTCATGGAGAAAATTTTTAAAATGATAAGCATTTTTGAAAAATTCAAAAGATCAATATTTAAATTTATACTGAATAGATAATATATATTGAATAGTATTCCTAACATATTTTTGAACTTAAATGGTTTTTAAATTTTTTAATTATGAATATAGAGATAGATTAGAAATTTTTTTGATGCCAAATTTTATTAAAGATAAAATACCACAATGCTTTAATGAATGAACTGGTATATGATATATCACAGTTATTATTTCATAAAAAAATAATGAAATAGGGAAAATGATGATCTAATGTGAGAGTAGAATGTTATTAAGAAGATATATATTCATTATTTGTAATTTATTTATATCTTTTTATGACAACTATCTCTAATACAATTCTTGAAAAATTAATTTCTCTTATATTTAAAATGACACATTGAATTGGGGAAAATTTATTAGAAAAAATGAACAATATATCTGTATTTTATATTTCATGGAAAGTGGGGAACAGAAGAGTCTTGTTGTACTGGAAATGGAATTATTTTGGAATGTTTATATAGCTTTTATTATTTATTCAACTAATTAAATAGTGTAGAGGTATCACATTAAAATCAAAATAAATTGTTCCTTGTGTAGAACATAGGGGAGTCACATAGAATCACCATATTTAATAATAAGATTTTGGTAACATGTGTGAATTTTTATGGGATTTTTTCAATCCTAAAAAATTTATTTGTCTTTTTTCATCCTTATTAACATAATAAAACAATATAAAGTGATTTTTTAGAAGTGATATTATTATATAAAAAATTCATATTAAAATGAAATGATACCTTTGTAGGTTTGTTTAGATGGAAAATAATTATAGTACATATTCTGGTGAGGTAGAACCATTCTTTTACTTACATTGACCTCTCATTTTGATAAAGTGGTCATTTTGTGAGAGTGAAATTGGTTATTAAAGGAAATCAAATCTAATATTTTCAGATTAATAAAGAATATCACATGAAGATATTTTGGATAATTTATTTAAAAATTTTAACTTAAAATGTTATGATATTTTATTAAGGGAATGAGATACTAATGACGATGTTTGTAATTCTAGGAGACTATTTTCTTCCTCAAATCCAAATGAAAATCATTAAAGATAATATAATGAATAAAAAATTTATTTCAAAGTTACAAAATATTGTAGATATAAAATTTAAATAATTTTCTTGTGAATATTAATTTTTTTATATATTTAATGTGGAAATATATTATTATAAAATGAATGATGTTTTATTCGTAATATTTTCTGAATAATTATATTTATGAAAGGAATAATGTGAATTTATTGAAATATAATATGGAATTTATTATCCTGAAATAATATAAAAATAATTTATCAACAAACTATATATTTCTAATAATGATAATGAGTAATAATGACATCATCCTCATCAGTTTATGTAATTTCTTTCTAAATATTATGGTGTATATAAGACATAATAATGATTTTACAATTTGAATATTATACTTAATAAACATGATAAATTGCAGAAATTGAAATCATGTTCTTAAACTAGAATAATCTTATAAATTCAATTAACTATCATTTTATATTTAATTATAAAATATATAAAATCCCTATGGAGTGGTATACTTGTATTGGATTATTATTTGGAGATTATTTGAGAATGGTCTATACATCATGTTTCATGTAGTGTGATTAAATTTACTAGTCACTTTACATTATATGTATAATGTATCTTTGTTATTAATGAATTTCTATGTTGATGATATACACATGATTTTATCCATACACTCAGCCATTAGTCATATATTAAAATTGATGATTATATATAAAAGTCTCTATATTTATTTGTACATATATATTGTGTTGAATACAAATGATAATACATAAGAGGATTTAATTTAAATCTTACTAAATTTCATGGGTTTAATGTAGAATATGATTCACTAATGTGTTTAGACACTATCTCCCACATAACTATAGGATTATGGGAGTGGATGATACACTCAATAAATAAATTTTTATCATCCATATATCTTGAATCAATGAATATAGTATATTCGTGTGTATCCTTTTTAGTTGATAATGGTACATCCTTAGTGATTCATTATATATGGATATTATTATGGGATATGAAATGTTATATTATGGTATTTGTATATGTTATATCCATTATAAAACTAGTATCCACATGATGGAAGACTGATTTATACAATCTTTTGGGCGAGAAAACAATTGATTCAATAAATGTTTAATACATTAAGACCATAACATGTATCTGTGTTCATGGATCACATAGTAGAATTGGAATATGGGGATAGCTTCTTGGTATCCTCATAGAAGATATGGTCTTTAGGGATACATTTACTGTGATATTTATAAATGTAATATATTTATATTTATATATTCATATATATAAACAAATCATTTTCATGTAGCAAAAATAGTTCTCAACTATTGGATACTTGATATGAAATGAATTGTGGATGACATTTCTATCAATGATATCATGTTGAGATAGTTGGTTTGATAAATTTTACTATTTTTTCCATATATACAAATGAGATATATGGTGCCTTCCCAGATCATGGGATGAAAACTTTCACTACTGTTACTCACCCCTTCAAAAAAGCATATGTATTTTCAACTATTCTATTATTATAGATTTGTATTCATATTTAATGGATTATCATCATTGATAGATATTGATAAGAGATTTTAAAGTTGGGTAAATATAGTCATTTTTTGGAAGACAACATTGGTTGAATCAATATACAAACTTATATTTCTTGATATTTGTTATGTATGTTTTATAAAAATGTAGATATCAATTTTATTTCATTATACAAATTTTCAAAGATGATTATTATATATTAATGTTTTTAATTTCGTTATTTTTAATATATTTATATAATAGTTAGTGATATTTAATATTAAAGGTGATGATTATGTGAAGAAATATTTTCTTCCATATTTTGGTGTAAATAATTCAATACTAGAGACATGACCAATACATCTATGATGGAGGAATGGGGATTCCACTTACCTATATATAGGGACATGGAAAAGTTTTTCTCACCACATACATGATGTAGAGTCCGGATGGAGCCATGTTATGTATATGTTATGTCTTTCTTTTCAAAGGAAACCATTGTACCCTTAAACATGAATGTAGTAATATAGTTAGGCCATGTTGATCGATTTCTATTTTTATTTTTCTCGTCATATACTTGGTGTTATCCATTTATTATTACCTCAAAATTAAATTATTTTATCAGATTAAAATAAAAATATGTAGTGTTATATAGATAATTTTTAGATAATTTTTTAAATAAAAAAATTGACAATTAATAGTCTTTATAGTGGTTTTTGTAATCTTGTAATCATTATAGCACTTTTAAAGTATTTAGTGTAATTGTTATGTATATATCAAATATTTTTTAAGGATATATTGTCAATGTGTAAAAATTGAGAAGGGGTAAATGAGTGTTGAACATTATTATTTTAAAATATCTTCTCTCTTTCTTATTCAATCAAACTCTCTAAATATCCCCAATGTGTAACTAAAATATAATTTGAAAAAAATTAAATATTTAATGAGGGTATCCTAAAAAATTTACATTTGCGTCCCTATTGTATGATAGTTATAATATTATACACAAAAAACGTGTTTTTTTATTATCAATATGTTTACATAAGAATGTGTATGTCCTTGAGAATTGAACAATTATTAGAAAGAAAGTTTTTTATATGATATCACCTTAAACTATAAATCATAAAAAATTTTAATGAATGATCACATATTTAATGTAAAATTAATTAAAATTTTAAATGATCATGATCATCATTATCATCACCTATATAAAAATCTATACGGTCTATTCCAGTCACTTTTTTCTATAGATTATCATATAATTTCCACTTTCTATTATTATGATAAAATTATCATTTCAAAAAATCCTCTTTTATTACTCATTTATTGAGTATCTCAACTTAATTTTATTCTATAAACTAATATTCACATTTATTTGAATCCCTTATAAATAAATAAAATTCTATTATAATAAATTCATGGTTTCTTAATTGAGATTCATCTATAAAATCTAGCATGATATTTTCTCTTTAAATATTCAAACACTTATCTATAATATAATAAATAGAGTCAATTTTTTTTAGAGTTTTTTTTCTAGATTTGACTTCCCATTAATCATAACCTCGCAATATTTCAATTCCATGGTCGTACATAAATTTTTTTCAATTATTTATTTATTAAATCCCCACAATTATTGGGTTTTTATTTGAAATAAATTTACAAAAACCCCACAAAAAAGAATAAGAATGTTCATGGTTACATGAAAGGAAAATTGTAGTGTGATGAATGATTCCAGATACAACATTTCTCTATATATAAAAAAATATCTCAGTAGAAATCAAGCTTTATTTAAATAAATATGATGTTAATATCTTGATTAAATTAGTGTAATCATATGAATTAGTCTATATTTCTTTCCAAAAAATAAAATCTATATAATAATATTTATCAATTAGTTACAATAAAGTGTATCTTATATATCATCTGAAAGGATCTTATGTATCCTCTAGAAACATACAGTAATTTTAATGTGTCACCAACATAATTTTTATATACTCATAGTTACACTTATGTACCTACTTTTTTATATTTATTATCCCTAGAAAACTCAAATGTATCCATACACAAGATGAAAAATATCGTATATATTCTTTATAAAATATTTCATATCCCATGAAATCATTTGCATCCCTTATAAGATCTTTTATATTAAGACATAAATGTTATAGAACATTAGTAAGTCTACATATATGTTATATTATATATGAACTCACAAATTTTATGATTCCATTAATATATTACATATAATATCTAGTGAAATAATATTTCTTCACAACTCATTCAGAAACACATTTCAAAAATTCTCAACCCATATTCAATCATCCTAAACAATACAAAATAATTAAATTACTATTTTCACATGTATTGATAATAATTAAAACATAATCCTTAATTGGTGAAAAAATCTATCATTTTGGAATTCTTTTCAATTAACTACATTTCTGTTTCACCTAATTTTGAAAAAACCCTATCTTTTAAATTATTCTCTTCTCTCACTAATTAAAATAAAATATAATTTGAAACCTATTTATTCCCCAACATTTTGTATATAGATAAATATGTGTTGAATGGGGTGATATCATTCTAATTATTAAAGGGAATCATAATTAAAATTACTCTATGACTATGTTATATAACTCCCTATATAAATCAAAAAAGATTAATTCATTTATCAAATTTATAAAAGTTTATTTTAATCAAGAAATAGAAATATAGAATTTTATTTTGGGACTTTATAAATTAATTTCCAAATAATTTTTCACACCTCTCAACAAAAATATAATAAAAATCACAAATAAAAAATATTTACAAAATATAGATTAAATATTAACTACTTTTTAAATAATAAAATATTAAATGAATGTATTAACACAGAAAAACATATCCCAATGTTGTTAAATTGGATGAAACTCATTTCCCTCCTCGTATTCTGAAAACAATTAGTTATAATTTATTTTTAATGAATATAAACAATCCAATCTTGGGATATACAACATTATAATTACAATAACTATCTATTCAATATATCAATTAGTAAGTTATTTTTAATATCAATTCTTTTTTATCTGAAATTATACACTATATTCTCATAATTATTTATAAAACATTGTTTATTGAGAGTAAATAGCCATTTGAAACCTAGTAATAACATATATATATCAATCCATAGAGTCATTTTACAAATATAGTGTGTAGATTTCTATGGTGTGCTGACATTTATTCTTTAATATAGATCAATGTGATTGATGATTTGTTTTCATATAAGTCCATTCCAAACAATGTAACAAAATAAATAATATCCTAATAAAGCTATACATTTTATCATCAATACTAACAACACAGTCAATATTTGTAAATTCTTGTAAGTCCCTCTCACCCTCCACATATGAAATACACAATTAATAAAATATATTAATAAATATATTTTAATTCTTAGAGATTGTAGTGAATTTTATTCAGTTATATTCATTTAATACATTGATTAAATAATAATACTGAAAACATTTTTTTCATATGTGATATTATATAAAATATACAAAAAAATAGTCTTCTCGATGTGTTCCCACTGACATCCTCCAAATTATCATAAAATATAAATAGTGTTCCCTATTGATTTTTTTGAAGGATCACGAGACAAATATTATATACCAAACATCATCATTCACTCCTTGTAATATATTTCACAAGATATTAAAATATGATTTTTATTTTAGATAATTTTCAAAAAAAAATTATTTTATCACAGAATGCAAGGATATGTCAAATTTATTCATTATTTTGTTGAAAAATATACACATTATTTATAATAACTACAAGAAAAAATAATTTCATCAATATACATAATCACATTTAATGATGTGTTTCAGGTATTCCACAGTAATATTTGTTTATTCACTTTTCCTTTATGAAATTACATGCCTCTCATATATTTCCTTAAAATTTAATTTCTAATTATTTTAGTATCTTATAAATATATATATATACACATATATGTTCTTGAAAATAACACTTCGATCATTTATCATGATTCTAAATACACATTTTGATATTATTATGGTTTTTAAATTATTCTAGAATACAAGATCCCATGTCTCATTCATTTCAATAAAATTTGAATATTTATTTGTTAAATTCATCCATTACCTAAGCTCAAAGTCCTTATCAATATATTGTGTTTTAAAAAAAAGATACTACGACCGCATATTATGAATTATCTACATGATTATACCCCTAGATTTTAAAATCTAATGTTAAATTCAAAATCATAAATTCCTTTTATGAATGGGTTTTATTCCGGTTATTCTCAAAAACAAAACCACATCACTTGAATATGAAAAATATGTATTTTAATCTTGAATTTATATATCTGCTTCAATATTAAATGATATTTTATTATTGAAATATCATCCTCATAATTATTTACTTTATATATATTAATCCCTTATATATAATTATAACCTCATACTCTAATATTTAATATAGTAAACATATATGATGTTACATTTGATTTATAATGATGAATGATTTTTTATCATATTTATCATCACAATTTATACTTTTCAAGATTTTTTATTGCTTAATAATCGATTCTAAAACACATTAATGAGTTGTATATTAGGAGATATACAAAAAAAATATGAAATGGAGTTATAGTTAGATTTGGACCCAATATACAATTGTATTTAATTTTTATGAGATTAGTGGTAGTAGATTTATCTCAAGTGGGATAAATATTCAAGGTAATTTTTTAATCCATTAGGGGATGAATCTACCTAGTATTATGATAATAATAATCCTCATGTATTTTATTGCTGATGTTCTGTTTACTTTTCCTAATATTGAATGAGGGATAATTTTATTACCTGACCCCATTCCTCTACATGTTCCATGTTTTAATTTTATATTAAATAATGAAGCTACGCCTCACCTTTCAATAGAAATAGCAGTTATGAAAGCATGAACTGTAAATATTCATATGTTTCATATAAAATATGTGAGGTTATATCTATATATCTAGGTACCTTAATACGTTTCTTTGTTTCCGATACTATTTTTTATAGAGTGTATTATGCACTAAAATTATATCATATACTATGTTAATCAAAATATCCAAGAAATTATTTTTTTAAACTCCCACTTCCATTATTTCTTCTAAAACATATTAACATGAAACTGGTTGTCTTCTCAGGTTGTCCAATAAAAAATAAAAACCCTCTCAATGACTGGGATATTCAATTCATAGTCACAAAGTATATAATTATATTAAATTCATTAATGAATGTTATTTAATAATTATCTTTTCTAATTAACTTATATATCTCTGGTTCACATACATTAGAGTAAAAAACCTATATAGTTATCTTTTTTATATACAGTCATTTAGTATTTTTATTCATTGTATTCCATTTTTGAAATGTTTTTCAGAATGTTATTGTGTATTATTTCTAAATTATAATGTCTATCAAATCCATTCCCCCCCTATAATTTTATTTATTTCTTTTTTATAATATTGGTTAAGTATTTTATGCCACATGTATTTATTAGATTTTATACTCTTGTGGAAACAATGATTATATTTTACAATGAAAAGATAGTCTCCATAGGTTATCAAACCTCTCTATATCACAACTCTATCATTCAGACACATTTTCAAATAAATTGTTTTATTAAAATTTCCTATTTTTAAATTTCAAAATGTTGTGGTATACATATAAAATTATGATTCCTCCCATCAATAAATAAATCTATGTTAATGTTTAATAAATTTACAACCATTTAATGTATAAAAACAAATTTTATTTTTTGTGATAAAAAACATTAAAATATAACAACCCATATATAATATAATTAAATATTAAATATTTTATTTAAATAAAGTATCATGATGGAAGAAAATATTCAATCCAAATCTGCATGTTCTTATAATTTCATTCCATTACAGATACATCAACTTCATTTTTTATTTTTTTATTGATTCTATTTTTGAATATTCTTAGATATGATATTTGGATTAAATTGATAAATAATTATATTTTTAAATTTCTTTAATTTCTTACCTTCTTGATTACACCATTAAAAAAGATCTCTATTCTATTAAAACTACTTTTCATATTAAACTTCTTCTCAGTAAGTTAAAAAATTCGGTATGTTCCATGATATTATTGTCTTCGTTATGCCTCATGTTCCCAACATTTTCTAGGTAAATAGTGTAGTATCAAAAACTTATTCTTTAAGGAAAATCCCAATAAAAAACTATATACCTTTAGTATTCTTCTTTGGGAAGAAATATGTTATTTTATGGGTTTCTATGAATCTAAATTTTCAGAACTCCAATAATATAATTTAACCAAACCCTTATGTTGATATCTTAATTCATCATTAGTTTATGGTGATGAAGTTTTTCATAAACATTTTACTTCACATGCTGAAAGATTTCAACTTTTTAATAATATTTTTATATAATAAATGTTTCTATTTTTTCATTGGAATCTCTTGAATACATGATGTTTGACCTAGGTCATCCAACTGTCCCCTCAAGTTTTCATGACATATCCTTAATTATTCTAATTATTATGGAATACTAAAAAGAAATAAAAATTGTGTAATCATAGAATGGGGTGGCTCATGAATATATTAATATATAGGTGTTTCCCTTTATATATCATGATGCATTATCCAATGAAACGATGGTATTATCTCCCTATAATCAATCCAATGAAGGAATGTTTCCCAATATGGACCATATTGTAACACTGGTGAGCACAGGTGGATGGAAATAAGAACAATACCTTGTATTAGAGACAATAGGGAAACCACTATCAACCTAGAGGTATTGATGGGGAGGTTATTATTGGACCCAAGTTTGTCCAAAATCCTCTTAAGTGTTAATAATTCGTACATTAAAATAATCCTTATTGTTGTGTGACTATTAAAATATTTGAGTCCTAAATTTGAACACAATGATATTCATGGATATCTAGTTATATGGGTATGGACCTCTACTAGTAATAAAGAAATATCCCTTATATAGAGGGTTTTTTACATTAGTATGAACACTATGAGGGTAGGATTCCCAATATAGATAGTATCATAGACCTAGTAAGCAATATTGAATGGCCATAGGACTCATAACAAATATGAGTCTAATGGATTATTTGTACATATTAAATAAAAACAATTTTTTGAGTTCCTAATAACTATTGATCGATTATTAAATTATAACATCTAAATTACTCATTAGACAAATATTCTTGAAAAATTGTATTTTAGTGTAAAAGTCCTAAAAAATGTCATGGTGTTGACTCACAAGTCGATCCTGATTATGCATTTGAATTATAAAATGACTCAAACACATCATACAATTAAAATTAATGTATATATATAAATTTTTAAATTAAATATGGACTAAAAACACTCAAATTATATAATGGTTTATCCTTTGAGAGAGAGAAAACTCTTTATCATTTCTAGTTCCAATTTTGTTCTTTAGATTTTCCAAAGAAACTATATCAAAAACATACAGTGGGTATGAATGTATGATCCATAACCTATATTTCATAATTGAAATTACACAAGGTCTATAACTACTCTTCTCAATTTAAATGGAACACAAGCCACAAAACTTTGAGTATGATACACAAATATTTTAGGTTTTTCTAAATAAATATAATGATATTTCTCTTTTATCATTCAGAAATATTTAAAATGACCACAACTCGTTTTTTTTAAAGATAAAAACATTTCATAAAAAGCATATTGAAAATAATGGTAATTTGTTAGATTCTCACTGAATACATATTCATTATAGTATACTACGTCTCAATCAGTTAATTTTAATAATCATAGATTTTTATATATATCTCAACTCCTTGCTCTTGTCTTAGAACATTTTATTTTTCACTTAAGGATCACCCTTCCAAGATGTTCCTACTTGTGTTTTTCTCTAAAATTTTTCTGTCTCATTGATTAAATTTTTTATTATTTTCCAAAATAAATCTATTTGTCAATTTCCATATACCTGAAATGAAATTAAATACATTTTCATGAATATACCAAAAAATCATCATAAAATTAGATTCATTTTTATCTACCATGATTGTTATGAAAATATCAAAAAAAATGTGATTTTATATACCATGTTCTAATGATGACTACCAAAAATTCAATTTTATTTCCAATCAAGAAAAAAACATTTAGTTCCATTTAAAAATACTTAAAGAAACATATTTTTAATTTCTATAAGTACACATCAGAAAAAAAATCTTTATTTTTCCTAAAAAAACAAGGGATCACATTTTCTCAAATCATCTAATATAACATAAATTATATCATTACAAATATTATTCATTTATTCTTCATACTCAAATAATATTAAAAATATTAAAAAAATAACCATCCATCACATGTTGAATAGTTTATTTTTCGATAACTAAATAAAATCACAACATTCTCCAATTAAAATATACATTAATCTTGAAAACATGAAAAAATGTTTATGTTAATAATCATATATTTATTGTGAATGGTAATATTTTTATTCATGATATAAAACTCTTGGATTCATCATACAATATTCAATATATGAAATTAATTATTTTCAAATCACTGAATATCTGATTATTAATTATCAAAGTTGAATTCTTATTCATGGAAAAAATTATGGAGCTTTGATTCTCAGTCTATGAAAGATTAAAAAAATTATTTTAGTGTTAACTTATAAATAGATCATGTGTAATGATATATAGCATAAAATAACCCATAAACATATCTTAGCTAATCATATAAAAATTGTTGTTACTTTTAAGAAAATGAATACAATCATATGTAAGTTATAATTTCTTAAAAAATAACTATTTTACATTATAAAATCCATACACTATTTTCAAATGACTACGTTGTAGAAACATGGTCTATGAAAGGATCAAATTTTTTATATAGAATGAATCATATGAAACATAACATAAAAGAAATTATCGCTAAATAAAATCAGAGATTTCTTTAAATTTATAAAACAATAATTTCAAATCAATAAAATCTATTTCATAAATTTGTAAAAAACCATAAAATCGTTTAACCAATTTTCCATATCATCTTACAATAGGTTGACAGTAAATAAAATATACAACAAAAAACCAAGTGGAATATCATATTATTATTTAGGTCTTATATTTTCATATTTAAAATATTCATGTTCAATGTTTTTTTCATGATGTTTGTATGGTTTTGATTTATTATATACACATTCCATAATGTAGTCTCTTTGATTTTATTCTTAAATTTCATAGATATTTCACCTTCTCCTATGAAAATTTTGTTTTAATTATTCATGATTATTTTAATTTAATTATAATAATTTATAGTTATCATATTTTTCTTTTCAACCTATTCAACAATAAGGATGATATTTTTTGTCATATTGTTAGTATTCTTCATTTTCACAATATTATTATGTTTTAATTTCCCAATGACATTGTATAGGAATTAATTTTTAATCTAGTTTTTTTACCTCCTTGTTTTTCTGCAGATAAAAATTCTCATCTCATAGAAACAGAATCATTTTATAATAAATGATGACCTCAATTATCAAGGTTAATTTTTAGGATATTATTTTATTAAAAATAAAACATAATAATTTTTCCCCACCTCTTTAAATGAGAAAAATTCATCTTCTTGATCTGTGAGGACCTTTTGGACAATTTTTTTATTTCTATCATCCTTGTAACTATATTCACTATATACAAAAACATCTTCAAGACATATAAATTTCATTTTGAAGGATGAGTATGGTATCATCTTCTTACATCATTTTTCATATATAAATATTATGAGATAATATTCTTTCATAAAGGGATTTTTAGTTTCATCATCATCTTCATCTTTGATTTTTTTATCAATGGAAGCATTGAAGAAATGTAAAAAAATTACGAAATTTTTTAAAAAAATTTTGATCACCAAAATACAAAATATTAATCCATTTTGATGTTTCTTTATATTGTAGTGTGGATTAAATTGATGTCTTGAATAATCTCCACTAAGTTTGTATAAAATTTTTCACCTTAAATCATAAAATTCTAGAAATAATTGAATGAAAATTATTTCCAATTATTGACTTAACTTTTAGAGTATATAATCATGTCATCTCATATTTGGTTAAAGTGACACATAATTGGGAAATTGTAAACCCATTACTATCTTTTTATCTAATAAGTAACATTTTTTCATCCATATTTTTTGGAATAATTCTATTAATTCTATTTTGCAGTATAATGTATTTCAATGTTATCTATATCCTCTAATATTATAAAAAATCATATTAACCCTACGAATGAAATACTTATTGGATTAATATTATTATATTATGACATTATTAACCAGCTTCTGAAATGTTGCAACTACCTTCACTCAGTTATTTACCTCCTTATAAAACATTATGAAACATAGTATGAATTAAAATATTTGTTTTTCCAATTATAATTATTACTTCCATCATAATTAAAGATAAAAATATATTTATTTGGTTTTAGTCACTTCAAAATTCTCCTTATTGAAAAGGTGTTCTCACTACCCATCTCCTTGGGACCACGTCATGACTACTTCAATCCTGCCTTCCATAGTCTAGGGGCTAGAAACTAGCACCAAATAATCATATCCCAAAAATAGAAGGCATTTTCTATTAATCTTGTACACATACACCCAGATCAAACTACAAAATGTGAAAAAAATGTAAAAAACAACTTTTACTGAGACTACTACAGAGTGTACAATAAAAAAGTAAAGTATAAAGGGGATAAAATACATGACCAAAACCACAAATGAATGTACCACTTCCATGCTCTATCTTCTCAAGACCCATACTATAGGGTTATTTAAGGTAGCTGCATGTAGCCGTAGTAGTACGCATCTATGTACCATCTCACTAAGAACCACCTAGTCCCAAACCACTAAAGTCTTAGTTGAACATTCAATCACCTACACGAGACAAAACATGTGTGGGCGAATCCTATGGAGGGGTGAGTAATACAATATTCTGTAGAGACCCCTATACAAAGAGTAAATACAACAAAGTAAGAAAACATAGAAAGATCACACTACAAGACCATGAGAAATGACAACTCACAATAGGTAAATCACAAAGTATATAAAGTAAGGTTTATTAGTTGTAAAGATCAAGCATCTTGTACTGCTGAGGAACTCGTCCCTAATTAGACATTGAGGTTTGCTCAGCAACTATACCACTATGTTCTTCTCATCTTCCGAACCACTGAGGTACACACGTCTGCTAAACCAATGAGGTATGCTCATCCACTGAACCACTTTGGTATGCTCTTCTGGTGAACATCTAAGGCACACTCGTTTGCTGGACCACTAAGGTCCGCTCATTTTCTGAACCACTAAGGTAAACTCGTATGCTACACCACTATGGTACACTTTTCTATTGAACCATTTAGGTATGCTCGTATTCTATAACACTAAGGCCCACTCATCACATCTTTCATGTCACAACCATTTTTAGGCTTTCTGCTCTCCATTGAGCATGATTCGAAGAGAATATACTCCTCAATACATTGGTCATATCTCTACTCTCACTGAATCTCACATATAGTAATTTTAAAGGACTATCTTATCAGAGGAGTCCCAATTCCATAGATAGCATGTAAATCGGACGCCCTGTCAGAATTATATTGGTGTTTTTGTAAACAAGGTCTGGTTATGTCTGATCGCAGTCCGACATGGTCGGACCAACCCGACCAACCCATCCTCGGGGGTCCCTCATGGACCGACCCATTATGGACAACCCAACATTACTCGGTAGGGTCTGGTCCAACCCGATTCGGCCTGGCCAATTAGGCTTTGCTGGACCCAGCACAGTTCAGTCGTGGGTCCAGCATGCCTGGTCACCTAGGGACCCAGTCTGAAATGCAGACCTAGTATATCACTTCAGTGGCAAGCTCTTCTCCAAATGGTCGGACATAGTCGCTGACCACATCACCCCTTCCCTATCAATGTGGTCAGATACCACAGGGGTTCACACACTAGAAAAATGTGGTTGTCCTACGTTCCATGCGGTTAGTCCCCATGGAAATCATCGACCCATGGTGTTGTCACATGTCACTCATCCGCCGCAGCTTCATGCCATGACCCATTTCCTTCTTTGTTACCTACTAGTGCAACGCCTTGTGACATCATCTGGCCATGGTGCTGATGGCTCCTACAACCGCTGTAGGAAGGGTGTCGCGGCCTTGTGCTGCCATCCCCCACGGCTGGGATTCATGGACTCATACCATGGTCTCCTACCATTGTCGTTGAACTTCCCACCCAATGTCACCATGTTCTGCGGTCTCCTGCTATGGGATGATACATCTCTATGGTCTTGGCAATACTGTGGATACTAACACTGCCAAGAACATTTCACAAAACAGAAAAAAAATCAAGAAGAGGATAGGGGAAGTAGTCACACATAAGAACACGCATGGAATGATTCGAGTCATATTTCTTGTTTACCCAAATGAATTCTTATGAGAAGGATCATGAAGTACAAAAATAAGGCGGAATAATAACTAAGATAAATATCCCCTTTATCCTTCATAATTAACAATACTTCTTGAATGATCGTCCCTCATGTTAACTTGTTCAGGAGTTATCCCACATTTTACATTGAAATGATAGAATAGGGAATAATAATTCACACAAAAAGCATCAAACCACTCCCAGAAGGGTGTTGGTCGAGGAATAATGGGATTAGACACATCCATTATTCGTTCTTGATCTGAATCCCACTATTTCTACAGATTCTTTAGTGGGTGGAAGAAAGTGTGTTCATCTTCAACCCCAACCAAATACATAGACCAATCCCAAGATTGTTCCAAAAATCATGTATTGATTATTAGGATATTAATTGATGAAATACAAAACATTATTTCTATTACGCTTTTTGGCATCATCGTTATGATGACTCATATTGAGTTTCATTAATGAGATTCGTCATCACCTCATCACTGCACCATAGTGCTGATGTTCAACTACTCAATTATTGGTAAAACAAATAAAATTTCTTTTTAAGTTATTTTTTCATTCTTTCAAAAAGTCTGAAAAAAAAACATTCACCCTCGACCAACACCTGTAAAGGTTAGGATCCGCCTAAGGAAATAATGCCCTCACGAGCTCAATCGTACTCTCAGATTTCAAATATGAGTTATCATTTAAGAGTTATAAGGCTTTGAAAATAAAATAATCGTTACTTAATTATTACATTTATAGAAAAAAAATACATTCCACTGTTGGCTAGCACCGACCAATGTTTGGCCCATTTTATGAGAATCCCGATGCACTAAAATCAATGGATTTCTTGGATTGTTTATTTAGTAAATTGTTTAAAATTTTAAAAAACATGATCACACATTTATTTTATGGACCTTAAAAATGGTTCAAAAATACATTCCAGCCACTCTGAGCCTTGAAATTACATGTCGTCTCAGAGTTTGGTCTCGAAATAATCCCCCTTAATTTTCCAATGATAAATAAATGATTTATTCGGTATTACATTTATCCACCCTTTAGAGATTTACATCCTCATATGCAAAAACAATATCTAAACAAATAAAATAAGGTTCTGATCAGGAATTTGTGCCTCCCACTCCCACATGTTTTCTTTGAGATTCTTGTGTTTCCAATGAACATGAACATGAGGAATTGACCATCCATGATAGATCCTCTCATGTCAATCCTCATTCTCTATAAGATACTCCACAAATTCTTCCTCATTTTCAATCTCTAGTTTAATGTGGCCAATTATGTGAAAGGGTATTTCACATATCTCCTCAGCTAGGATATGTGGAAGAAAATGTGCACCATCTCTAAATACGGTTGTAGAGACAAGTAGTACGCCACCTCCCCCACTCAATGATGTATGAGAAAATGTCTGATGATCCTCAGAGATAACTTTCCGCCCTGTCCAAATCCATGTATCCCTTATCGAGGAGAGACCAATAAAAATAAATACCCTCCCCCTATGAACTAATAGGGTCGCTATCACTTGTTAACCAAGGAATTATATTAGTTCTCTGCAGTCGCCATCTTCTCTCTGATGAACCTCACCTTCTCAATTGTAGCCTATACCATCTCTGAACCCATTAGTTCTAACTGCCCCAGGTATGTCCAACATAATAGTGACCAACATGATTTTATTTATAGTGCATCAAACTGTTCAATACATATGTTGGAGTGGTAGATGTTGTTTTATGCAAACTCCACCAGTGGTGGGTGTTCCACCCAACTATGACCAGAATCATGAAGCCAATCGTGAAGAATGTCCTCCACGGTCTATATGGTCTACTCCATCAGACCATGCATATGTGGGTTAATGGTAGGTCTCAAGCGCATTTAAGTCTCAATAGCCTCTAGTAATCTCTTTCAAAACTGGAATGTAAATAGTCCATCATGATCTATGAAAAACGTATATGTGACTCCATGGAGTCAAACTATCTCCAGTACATAGAGGTGTCTTAGTATCCCTAATAATCCTTTCTCTCGAATGGGTAGGAACTGGTCCAACATGGCAAGTCATTCTATGATCACCCAGATGGTATCATGCCCACCAGGATATATGTGGTTTTAATGTTACTGTGTCTATCTATATACCATACCGATTTTACTCGAATTCTTTGAGGGGTTATTTCAAACCTACCGGAACATTGTGATTAGCCTTCACTTTATAACAATTACGGAATCTCGAGACAAACTCTGTCATTGCCTTCTTCATCATTATCCTTTAGTACTTGTGTTGGTTGTCCTTTAAAATCATCACCACACCTGGATGTACTTCAAAAGGGGATGTATAAGAACTACCTCAACATATCTCCCAACAACATGACTAGATATATAGTGTGTCTTTTGAAAAGGATTATGGACTCCATACCATTTGAATATCCATCTAGGGCATGCCCTATTGACATCTAAGCATGTGTAGTCTCACAGATGGATTCTCTGAGTTTCGCCTCCCTAACTCATTGTAAGAGTGGAGTGGAAATTACCATTGATATATGATAAGATACCTCATATCTATGAAAAATGAATATTCGAGTCATGGAAGACTTCTCAGAGGCCATGTTCAGTAGCTATGAACTTGATATCTTGATTAGAGAATCTGCCACCACGTTCCCCTACCTAAGAGTATAGAATATCTCAAAATCATTGTCATAGTGAATCTCTAGCCAACTTAGTAGTCTCATATTCAGATACTTTGGAGAAAAGATACACTTCTGACTCTTGTTGTCAATATAGATGATAAATAATTCTCCCATAATGTAATGTCGTCACATATTTAGTGAGAAAACTAATTCTACCACCTCATGGTCATGAGTCGCATAGTTCTACTCATGTGGTCTCAACTATCATGAACCATTAGTAATCAATACATTCCCATCCATCAGGTCACAACCAAGCCTGGTTCCTGATGTGTCAGAGCACACTACGTAGTTAGAAACCTCCTCTAGAAACATCCATATTATTCAACTCATCAAGCTCCTACTTAGCTATTGATATCTATATTGGCATAATTATATCCACATGATGTGTTTTCCCTTCTTCATCTACACTGTCATGGTTGATACCACTCTGGAGGAGTCATGGTCAAACCTCTTATAGTACCTCACCAACCCATGTAAACTCTACACCTCAATAACTCTCTTGGGTGGCTCCTTAGAAATAACCACCTCGATCATTGCTGGATCAACTTCAACACCATCCTCTATGATGAAATGTCCCTAGAAGTGTACCTATCATATCTAGAACAAACACATTGAATGATTACTGTAATGAAAGTTCTCTCTATGTGGGTCATGAACCATCCTCAAGTGTATCATGTGCTCCTCCTAGGACACTGAATAGAGTAATATTTCATCAATTAAGACCTCCACAAACAAGTCTACGTATAGATATAAGATCATGTACATGACTCCCATGAACACTACTAGGGAATTCTTCAGGCCAAATGTAATTAGTAGGTACTCATAGTGGCCTTAGTGACATCTGAATGCCATATTCGAGATGTCCTCATCTTGTATTCGAATCTTTTGATAGCCTAATTTAAGGTATATATTCAAGATCAATGTAAATCTCTTCAGCTAATCAAAATGTCATAAATCCCTAGTATATTATACTTGTTCTTCATGGTCACCTAATTCTAGAACTTAATGTCTATAAATAACCTCAACCTTCCATCTGCCTTCGTGGCACACAACACCGTTGTTTCCCATAGTGAAACACTAAGCCCTACTATCCTATTTCACTTTATTTACTCCAACTATATCCTCTTCTCCTGAAGCTCTATAGAAGCCATCATATTTTCAAGTATAGATATCAGTGTAATCTCTTGATACAGATCAATGTTGTAGTCTACTTCTCTGTGAGGTGGTAGTCCTGGAACATCCTCTTGAAAGATATCCTCATACTCCTCCACCATTGTAGGAAAATGTGGGATCGTATCATCCACTATACTAAGGGTCATGCTAGCTGACTGTTGAGTGATCAGATATACCCTCCAATGTGCAAGTCCATCCCATGTTGCTCCAGTTTCCTTTTTGTTATCAAAGGAAAATCTTGTCTATTCTTCATATCCATACTGCACTATGCGCCTAAAATAGTCGATCAAGTCATGGACTGCTGAAATACATTCCATAACAAAAAATGACATTGTATATCCACAACACTACTACTAGGAGATACCAGCTGAATCTCTAACCTCTATTAGTAAGATCACACTATCAGCTATAATTTTTTATCGCAAAATCCTTACCCATATGAGTCTATTATCATAATGATCTAGCCCAAAGATTAATAATAATATATCAGATCCAAATAAGGTCTTTGGAATATAAATAATGACTGACACTGGTGTCTATAAGAATTGCAACTATAGTCGAGAAGACATAGAAGGTAATTCGTGTCATATCTTGGAAGTCAGGACCATAAGACTTGACAAATTGAAGTTGAGATTTCCCCTATGAACCTACTTCTTAGAGCCTATAGTGGACCACCTGGTGGTGGTGGTGTTAGAACCCCATATCTTCTCCCACCTCACACTAGTCTTCACTCTTCCTTAACAAATACACCACCTTGAGACCATCCAATTCCCGTCTTTTCTGCTTCCTCGCTGGTCCCTCGATCTTCTGTCGGTCCTCTGTGCGGTCAGACGAGAAATCCCAATCCATTTTCCCATGCCTTACACATGAATAGAATAATCTTATCCCCGAATAACTCTATCATCCCTAGGGTCCTCGTACCACTGACCCTGAGTCCTGGGGTAATTGTTCAAAATGTCAATCCTATTTTGGGCCACTACTTCATTTTTCGGCTACCCACCACAGATGAATAAACCAACTGTCACCCAGTGGTAGCTCCAACTATTGGTTCATGCTCAACGTGAAGGCTCCCTACCAGAATAGATTACCCCAACACCCCTTCCTGCATATGGATGTTGAAAGAAATCATTGATGTCCTAATCACTCGTCAGAGTCCCTACTCAACGGTTTGGGCGCAGGAGAAGGGGTCCCACACCATATAAGTTGATTAATGGGACATGTTTGTGATCCTTGTGGATTACTCAACCACTGTTAGGATACCCATCTATAAATGAAGCATCCCTTGAATGTGAACAGAGCTCAATGTTTTTGGTAAGAACTCCTCCCTAAAAGGTCCCTCGATGTAAGATCAGTTGAGGTTCACCTCCTTGGGAGTCTGTATGGGCAAACTCCAACATCTCCCTACAGAGGCCTACAAAAGGATTGTTGATAGAACCATCGTCTAGTAAATTAGCGTCCTCACAATGTGGAAGACTCACATCACCAACACCAGCCAATCCACAAAAACATTAGGATCTATAACTCCCATGAACCTGCGAGGACTCTGTCACAAGAACTTGCATAAGGTACTGAGCCTACATGCATCGTCTATTGATATCTGCAGTTGTAACATCTTACCAACAAGCGGTGGTATTACTAGGACACCATCCAAAGGTTCCATTTCAGGAAATAGTCCTTATACCAGATCCTCGTCACCCTGTGGATCATCCTCGTGGTCATGCTCGAGAATCCTGATTTTATGTCATTGTGAAAGAATACTAAAAGAGATCAAGACGGACCACAATCAATTTATTCCACCTAGTGAGATAACTCTGGTTCAAAAAGATCTTTGAAAAAATACGTAATGATTCTTTCAAATAGTGTTATCATTTATCAGGTCAAGAAATAGAAGACATGGTCTTGGTGTATAGATATGTCAGCTATTGCACCAACACTACAATCCCTGGCCTGAAATAAGAAGACAAAACTCATAACATTATTTCCCCATCAAAATTTATAGACTCTTAGCTGTTCTAGAAGAACTGACCTCCTTTTATACAACATTATCATGAACCTTCCACTCAGGCTCATGTTGTTTCTACCCCATTCTCACCTTCCATAGGCAAGAGGCTAGATAATAACGCCAAATAAGAATATCCATAAAAGGAAAGTAATTTTACGTCGAACCTGTACACACGCAGAAAGCTCAAACTGTGGAATATAAACAAAATGTAAACCACAATTATCCCTGAGACCACTATAGAGAGTATTTCACAAACTAATAGTACAAAGGATCCAGAATACATGACCAAAGACACAAAGGAATTTACAACAGTAATATTCCATCCACTCGACGCCCTACCTATAGGGTAATTCAAGGTACATACCTATACCCATATAATTTATCTCATATATCCCATATCACTCACCACCACTTGGTCATGGACCTCTATAAATCCTTCGAATTTTTAATCACCTACAGAAGACAATAAATGTGAGGGAAATCCCCATCTATTGGTGAGTAACAAAATACACAATGGGTACCGAAAAACACAATTGAAAGACCACAAAGCAAGATCACACCACATGATCACACCGCAAGACCAAAAGCAAAGACAAATCACATGAGGTATAACTCAAATTATATAAATTAATATTTACCAGTTGTAAAGACAAAACATATTTTACTTCCGAGGAACTCATTCTTGATGAGAACCTGCAGTCTTCTCAAAAATTGGGCCACTGCGGTCTGCTCGTCTACTAAAATACTGAGGCATGATTGTATGCTAAACCACTGAGGTATTATTATATGCTGAACAACTCAGGTGCGCTCGCCTTCTGAACCACTTTGGTATGCTCCTCTACTAGATCAATAATATCTACTCATTTGTTGAACCACTAATTTATACTTGTCTATTCAAAGTATAGCACCCCCAGATTGAGGTATGTATCCTTTTTAATGCATTTTTATGAATTTATAGTGAATGGGTTGTGTTGGAAAGTGGTTGGGAGAGTTTGTAATGATTTTGGATGATTTTGGTGGCTTTTGAAGGGGTTCACGGTTTAATCATGGTTAGTGGAAACCAAGCGGATCCTCTAGGAAATCGTGCAAGGGAGACAGTAGGATTCTCACGGCCTGTGCATGGTTTTCCAAACCATGTGACGAAACCATGAATACCCTATCTCTTAAGGCATAACCGTGCGCACGGTTAGCACACGGTTTTCCAAACAGTGCGGGCTAACAGTGCGGCCACTTAAAAATAGGGTTATAAGTTCCGGGCTACCTCAAGCTTAACCTAAAACACTCCAATATTCCTCCAACTCGAGAATGACTTGGGATTTCGAGTTCTCTGGGGTTCGAGGGGCTCTCCCACTGGGATTGGAAGGTTTTTGAAGTGATTTCGTGGAAGTTTGAAGGTGGTTTCTCCAGGGTAAGTCTCTCCTATTGTTTCTCTTGTGTTTTCCTCCACATCTACATCCCTCTATTTCGTGGTATTCTAGATCTACACTTTTTTTTGTGTATATCTATGGTTGGGGTTGCCTTGGATGTTAATATTAAGGCTTGTGCATGTTAGGTAAAAGGATCTAGAGAGGTTTCGATGGTTCATTCGTCGGATTTGAGGCGCGGTTGTTCGTGGGTCGATATCTCAGGAACCCTAAAGGTGGGTGGATTCTCTCTCGACTCAACATGGTTAGAGCTAATGATTTTGGTTACAATTGATTTTTTTTATAGAAATAAATTGCGTTTGATGTGTAAAATTGGTTATAAATTCCTTGGGCGATGTTTTGGGGATTTTTGGGGAAAAGAGGGTTTTGTGGTGAAATGATATTGTTGTGGATTTTAAAATGGAGATTTTAAAATGGGATGCTATGGTAGATTTGTGAAAATGATTGATTGAAATGGTTTTCAATAAAAAGGGTAGTTTTATTGAAATGGGGTTTGGCATGGAAAATTGATAAAGGTCGTTTTCAATAACTGTTTGATTTATTGAAGTGGATTGGCATGTGAGGGAAATAGTTGATTGCATGGTTTGTGGCCTTGATGGGTTATATGCTCGGTTACGTTGTCATTCTTGAATGTCTTGAAAGTGGATGAGAATGGAAACTATAAAAATGGGATGAATAGTGGACAAGAAGTGAAACCATCAATGGTATGTGGACGAGAAGTGCCACTATAAAAAGGGGATGGATAGTGGGAGATAAGTGCCACCATAAATGGTAAGTGGACGAGAAGTTCCACTATAAAAAGGGGATGGATAGTGGATGATATTTTCCACCATCAATAGAAAGTGGACGGGAAGTGCCACCATGGTTTGTTGTGTGCATGGGTTGGACAGGAAGTGCCACCATTATGTGTTGTGTGCTTGGCTAGTGATGTTTATAGATGGGGATTGTAAGTGAAACATGAAAAAGGTAATCAGTTAGTGGAATGGTTGATTTGGCTTCCTTGTGTGGCACATGTGGCTTACGACATGATTGCTTAGCTTTCCCTGGGTTACTTGGTTTCGGTTAAATGGCTTGGTAATGGGTGTTTGGCTTATTGTAATGGATGTACTTTTGATTATTTTATAGAAACTATTTTATATATATGTACTAACGGTTTTATCCTAGTGGCATGTGTAGGGAAGTCATTTGGGTAAATCCTACTTAGTTTTAGTACTCATCCCCTAATTTGGCACTTTGGTGTCTTTGCAGATGTTGTGTACCATGATGTGGGAAAAGGTAAGGCATCACCCACCTTTAGTGGTGCATCATGATGTCTGGGTGGAGCTTGGTGTGGATCCATGGAGTGTGTCTTGGCTCATGTAGGGTTTTGTTATTTAGTTTCCACTTTTTACTCTGATTTGGTATAGACATGTCTAGTTCTATTGGTTTTGGGATGTATTGTGGAACAACTTGGTTATCCTTCGAGTATACATGCTATGATATTTTACTGACATACATCATATAGTGGTTTTTAATGGATGGTTTGGCTGGTTTTGTCTTCATGGAAAATCGTTCCCCAATTTGATCTTGAAGTCCTCAACATTTATTTTAAGCCTTTGGCGTCTTGGGAACGTCGCTTAAGGCCATGTAGCCCTCACCGCCAACTCAAGCCAATGAGGTAGGGGTGGGGTGTTACAAATGGTATCACCTTGTTCGGTACATTGGAGTTCATTATCTAATTTGGAGTTGATATTCATTGTGTTATATTCCATTAGTTGGGATGGTAGAAAGGCGTAGAAATATTGGAACATGGAATGTATAGCATAAAAGGATATAGCTAACCCTTTTAGGTTGAACTTCATGTTACCAGGGAGTTGGGTACATAAGTGTTTTGGTGGATCTTATAGGAATTGGATACCTCATTGTCGTGGGTGTAGCCAATGAGATGAGCATGATATGCATAGTAGAAATGACTTCTCTCTAGGATGTAGATTTCATTGGGAATAATGATTTATCAACTAAATTGAAAAATGGTTTTTCAAATGTGTGAAATTGTAATGTGAATAAATCTGGTATTTTGAAAATGGTTTGGTTTTCAAAATGGTGAAACATGGTAAATGTGGAAAGGTGGAAAGCCATGTTCTGATAGAGTTGTGTAATGCGATTTGAAATGGGATATCATGATGTCTACGGAAGTGAGACTCATGGTTGTTTGTTTTCTGTTTATATAAATGGCATCTGGTAGGCGTCGTAGAGACCAACCGAAAGTGGACGATGAAAACATGGTTGCACCTGAGACTCAGGTGAATAAGCTGTTAGTGCATAGTATAGTGCAAGCATTCTAAGATGTGGGAAGTGGAAACAAAGTGGATGAACCAAGCCATGTGGATAATGCAGTTCGGTTTCAAAATCCGAATCCACCCATCTTCAGTGGTGATTTAGAGCCAGATAGGTTAGAAGCATGGTCGAATAGAATAAACCATATTTTCGAGTTCGTGGGAATGCCAGTAGAGTTAAAAGTGAAGTTTTCCATGTATATGTTGGAATATCGTGCCCTTTAGTGGTGGGAGTTGGTAGTCCATGTGGGGATGGACCAGGGTGTGATGTGGGAAGGCTTCGTGGAATTGTTTAATAACCAATTCTACCCACTTACATTCAGAATTCATCGTACGACCGATTTATTCAGTTTGATGTAAGATCTTATGTCTGTGATGGATTATGCAGCTATGTTTATGAAGTTATTGTGGTTTTTACCCGAGGTGGTGGGTAGCATGTCGTTGAAGGCAAGGATTTTTGAAGCGGGGTTAAGGAATGAAATATGTTCAATGATAGCAGTGTTGTGTATAGATGATTACACAGAGATGGTGAATAGAGCCTTGGTGGATGAGCGGTATTTATAGGGTGCTCCAGGTGGATTAAGCATGGTGGTACCCATGGTGAATAGTGGGAACTCTAATGCTGGGTTCAAGTGGAGGAGGGACACTTATTCCCAGCGTAGGAATATGAAATATAATCTGACGGCAGGATTGGTAAATCTTTCTCCGAATCCCCAGAGCAAACTAGGATGTTTTCAGTATGGTTCGACGAGCCACATCAAGCGTGATTGTAAGACACAACCTCGAGCATGTCATAATTTTAAGAAGATAGAGCATCTGCAAAATTATTGTCAGAATGCTCCGAGGTCAGGTGCACGTGATACTTCTCTTGGATTTCAGATGTCGTATGCTTCTGCGGGACGGGGAAAATAGTACACTCCTCGTTAGCAGAGTAAAGTTGGTCATGGTGATTCTCAGAATACTATGACGCCTCAGCAGGGAAATAAAGAGTAGAGTGTTGTAAGAAAACATGTGTTTGGAGCTGAGCAGATTGTGGTGGATTATCAGTCGGGACCATCCACGGTGCGAGTTACTATTCTTTTAAATTCTACCTTGATGAAAGTGCTATTTTATACAAGTTCTTCACACTCTTTTATTTCTGCATGTGTGGTTGATTTGATGGGTTTAAGGTTAGAAATGATGCTATCGGTTTTGAAACATCAAACTCCTCTAGGACGAAGTCAGTGTCGGGCCTTCATGTGTATGGAATGTTGTATCATTGTGGGCGAGGTTGAGATAGTGTGGAATTTCACAATTCTTGAGATATATGGGTATGATGTAATCCTAGGAATGGATTGGATGGGTGCGTTTAAGTCTCACATCGACTGTGATGTGCGAACAGTGGATTTTACAACACAAGATGGAATTAAACATCTCTTTAGAGGAGAGAAGCGTGAAATGTAGGGTCCAACATGTTTTCTGGCACCAGCAGTGGGTACATTGTCGTTTCAGTTGACGGTGTTGTCATTGGAATTACTAGAGGGTTTTGAGCAATCTATTCTTCTAGAAGTGGTGGATCTGTTCATTGATCTTTTTCCAAAAGAATTCTCTGGGATACATTCTCTAAGAGAAGTGGAGTTTATGATTGATCTCCTCCTGGGGACCAGTCCTATCTCACTTCCATCATACTGGATGACACCTACTAAATTGTAGGAAATGAATGTCTAGTTAAAAGGCTTAGAAAACAAAGGGATTATCCAGCCTAGCACGTCCCTGTAGGCAGCGCCGGTGTTGTTTGTTAAAAAGGCGGATGACATGTTTGGATTTTTCGATAATATCTTTGACAAGAAATAATGTTCCATTATAGTGGAATGAATAGTGTCAGTAGTGTTTCGATGATCTAAAGGGTCGCCTTACATCATCACCAATATTGGTTTTTCCAGAACCAGGAAAAGTGTACGTTGTGTATTGTGATGCAACGAGATTAGGTTTGGGGTGCGTTCTCATGAAATGGAATCATGTGGTTGTGTATGGATCATGGAAGTTGAGAGTGAATGAGAAGTACTACCCAACTCATGATTTGGAGTTGGCATCAGTGGTCCAGGCTTTGAATGTGTGGCGGCATTATCTCTTTGGTGAGAAATTTACTGTATATACAAAACACAAGAGCTTGAAACATATTTTCTCACAAAGGTAATTGAACGTAAGGAAAAATAGATGGATGGAATATCTCGAGATGTATGATTTTGAGTTAATGTACACAACAGGTAAGGGAAATTTGGTGGAAGATCCATTAATTAGAAAATCATATGCTCAGATCATGAATTAGGCATTGGACCAGCGGCATTTGATGTCGGTTATAGCTGATACATGGTTGGAATGTGTGGACCAGGGTGATAGAGCAGTCTTCTTTCCGGTTTTGTTGATTCATGAATTGGTTGGCCTAGTTAAGGAGGCATAGATATCTGATTTCGAGTGTGTGACCATAGGTTCAAGACTCAATGGTGGGGATAACATTGGGGGTTGGAAACTGAATGGAGATTCAGTTTTGTGTTTTCGGAATCGGATGGTTGTACCAGTTGCTTTTCAGGAGGATCTTCTCAGGGTGTATCATAATTCCAGGTGGGCAATGCATCCGAGAATTCAGAAAATGTATAAAGCGTTGAAAGCACAGATCTAGTGTGCTGGTATGAAAAAAAGTGTGGCTATGTTTTTTTGAGATGCTTGACTTGTCAGTAGGTCAAGGCAGAGCATCAGAGGCCAGCGGGAATGTTGCAGTCTTTACCAATCCCTGTTTGGAAGTGGGAGTAGATAGTAATGGATTTTGTCATAGGTCTCCCAAGAACGGTCAGAAAGCACAATGTCATCTGGGTGATAGAGGAAAATCTAATGATGTTATCCCATTTCATCCCAATTCTTGAATCTCAAATGGTGGAGGATCGGTCCAAAATCTATATCCGGGAGGTGGTAAAGAGGCATGGTGTTCTAGTTTCGATCGTATCAGATAGTGATCCGAGGTTTACATCTCGTTTCATGAAATCCTTACAGCAATCCCTTGGGACTTAGTTGAGTATGAGCACGGCGTATCACCCTCAGACGGATGTTCAATCTGATAGGACGATATAAACTCTGGAGGATATGTTGTGGGCTTGTGTCTTGGATTTTGGTGGCTCGTGGGAGGATAACTTGTCATTGGTTGAGTTCTCATACAATAAAAATTTTCAGAAATCCATAAAAATGGCTCCGTTTTAAGCATTGTATGGGTGGTCGTGTTGTTCTCCACTATGTTGGGTGGAAACGGGTGACTCCTCGATGGTTGGACCGAGAATTGTCCAGGAGACTATGAAGAAGATCAAGTTGATTAGGAAGAGAATGAAGATGACTCAGAGTCGTCAGAAATCGTATGTGGATCATCATCGACGGCCGTTAGTGAGGAGGCTTATCGTTTGGGTATTCTGCCTAGGTTTAGTGTGGTTCAAAATGTATTTCATGTTTCACAGTTGAAAAAGTATCAGCCGGATCATGACCATGTGATTCGATGACATCATGATGTGCTAGAACCGGATGCTTCATTGGTGCATGTGCCAATGCGGGTTGTGGATATGAAAAATAATGTATTGAGTGGTAAAATCATCAGTTTAGTTCGTGTTTTGTGGCAACATGGTCAGATTTAAGAGGAGAATTTGGAGCGGGAGAAATAGATGGTCAAGTAGTGTCCTGAGCTCTTTCGGCAAAGGGTGGGTTCACTACTTTCCAAGAAAGGAAAGTCCAATGGTGGGGAGAATGTAGCACCCTCGGTTTGAGGTATGTATCTTATTTAATGCCTTTTTTTGTTTAATGTCAATGGGTTGAGTTGGGAAGTGGTTGGGAGTGTTTGGATTGGTTTTGGATGAGTTTTGAGGCTTTTGAAGGGGTGCACAGTTTGAGCACGGTTAGTGGAAACCGTACGGATTCTCCAGGAAACTGTGCAAGGGAGACAGTAGGCTTCGCACGGCCTACGCACAGTTTTCCAAACTGTGCAAGGAAACCATACAAACCCCAACTCTCGAGGCAGTAGCGTGCACATTGTTAGAACACAGTTTTCCAAACCGTGCGAGCTAGCCCTACGACCATTTAAAAATAGGGTTATAAGTTCTAGGCTCCCTCAAGATTAACCTAAAACACTCCAATCATCATCCCACTTGAGAATCACTCGGGATTTCGGGTTCTCAGGGGTTGGAGGGGCTCTCCCACTCGGTTTGGAAGGTTTTTGAATAGGTTTCTTGGCGGTTTGAAGGTGGTTTCTCCCGGGTAAGTCTCTCCTCTTGTTTCTTTTGTGTTTTCCTCTAGATCTACATCCATCTCTTTCATGGATTTCTATATCTAAACTTGTTGTGTTTAGATCTAGGGTTGGGGTTGCCTTGGATTTTAATATAAAGTCTTTTGGATGTTAGGGTAAGGGATCTCGAGAGTCTTCAGTGGTGCGTTCGCCGGATTTGAGGTGATGTTGTTCATGGGTCGATTTCTTAAAAACCCTAAAGGTAGGTGGCTTGTATCTCGACTCCAATTGGTTAGATATAATGTTTTTTTTGTTAAAACCGATTCATTGTTCTTGAAATAAATTGTATTTGATGTTGAAAATTGGTCAGAAATTCCTTGGTTGATGTTTTGGGAATTTTTTTGAAAATGTGTGTTTTGTGGTGAAATGCTATTGTTTTGGATTTTAAAATGCAGATTTTAAAATGGGATGCTATGGTAGATTTGTGAAAATGATTGATGGAAATGGTTTTTATAAGGACCCGGCGTTAAACATTACATAATATTGAATTAAATGATTAATTTACATTGAGGATCTTTTCATGTTTAGAGTTTTAGGGAATTAGGACATAACTATCACATCTCAAAATATTTCAAAGTAGGAACTTCTACCCAGAATCTACTTTTTATTATAAAATAAAAACTCTTGAAAAAATTCATGTCTACTTCCATGTTAAAGAGAGAATGTATTTTCCTTGATCCCATCCTTGACCCTATTCATCTTTAAGTCATGTAAAAAACATTTCAAAAATTGGGATGAGCATAATAGGCTGAGTAAGGGTTATAAAAAAGTGAATGAAAACATTTGTTCATAAACACATACAAAACATGGACTCTTTTACTTACCTCATGAAATCATTATATTTATGAAAGACACATAGAAATCATAAATCATAAAGGTAACTTGCAGCATTAATACCATAGTTACATTGTAGCTTATCACAGCTACATAGGGAGTTACTTTGGAATACCCATCACAGTATATTCCCTAAATCTCTTAGGAGAAACATTCACGTTTACCTCTGTCACGTTACCCAATGCATTGGAGAGATATCTCGGGATCACCTGCCCTAGGTTTATCACGGAACAACCCGTATACGTAAATAATCCCCAAGAACCATAAAAAGATCTTAACACATAACATAAGCATAAAGAAAAGATAACATTTCCACATTGCAATAATAAAATATCATTTCAAGATATTGAAATAATAAATCCATTCTCAAAATCATTTTCAATACCAAAATACGTAAAAGAGTATTTGGTATTTATTTTTCCTTTTAAAAACATTTCGTCTTGTTAAGGAAGCCAAAGATCAAATAATACTCGCGGTGGCGGAAAGGTCGTTGTCACTGCTTAAAAAAACATTCCTTTTTTTCGTTTAGTAAAACGCTTCATATAAAAAAGATTCCCTTTGGATAAAATGAAAAGTCAAGGGGTTTTATACACCGTAGAAAATTAAGTCGTGTATAAGAAATGCCTCAATGAAAAGAGATTGAGACGAAGTCCCTTACCTCATGTCCAGCTTGACCCATTCGTTCTTTAATCTCCTGAATTATAAAATAAAGTTAATTTCTACTTTCTTAAATACCTTTTTCAAGTTTATTATTCATTTTATATCACTTATTACCATGTTATAATCATTATTTAATCATTTAAGTTAATAACGTTCATTTTGTCGATATTTGGTACTTGATCCAAAAATGTACTTCTTATAATTACATGTTGTTCACGTGGTAAAAGGTTCATTTTATCCAGAATGATATTCATGATTTTGGTATCATATATATCATATATATCCAGCATGTACATGTATTTATAATAGTAAATAACATTTGGAGGTACAAAATGAAATGCACTGTTCATGGAGACGGTAAGCCGTACGTACGCATAAACGCTACTTTAATTTATATTTCTTATTTTAATGGAATTAAAACATAATGATAAATAGGGATACTATAATTCTAGTATAATATCATATACAATATCATTAACTGTATCCTTTATAAAAACCACATAGGGCATTAACGAGTCACATCACTTCGAGGGGGCGGTAGTCCGTACTTCCTCAAATGAGATTATCGTATTTACCCACCATGGAAACCATAAAAGTTTGTTATAATTGGGAAGTACATAAGTATAAAGACATCATAAAAATAATATATATCATATATAAATACAGTTCCATCATAATGGCCACCATGAGAGGTGGTAATATGTAATTGAACAATCATCGTTTCGTGAGGCGTTAGTTTTCCCTCCACAGAAACATTATGTTCTTCATCCATTAGATGGAGGTGTGTTTACGTGTAGTTCAAATAATTATAATAAAAACATTTTAGTATATCGAGAATACTGGTGTTGTTACAAAATAAGAGAAATAAAAAGATTTTACAGGTTGGAGAAGCAAAATAAACGAAAACAACTTAAGAGAAATTGTTACCTTAAATATAGGAAACTTCCTTTGGCTTAAACCAAAAGGACTTCTTAAGTTCCTTATACCTAAGGTAAGGCTTCTAGGAGGAGGATAGGGATGTAAGGAGATTAATTGGGCAGAGTTTGGAAGAGCCAAATGGCTTGAGAGGTGTTAAGAATTACGTATAAGTGGTCTCTTTTTATAAGGGAGAGGAGGGGCTCTTTAGGAAAGATTGAAAATATTATTTTATAATATAATGATATTCGGTTTCTAATGGTCCAAAAATCATTATGGACGAAGATAAGATGACTCATAACCGAAATAAAATCATCCAATCAGAATTGGACATGTTTTGGTTAATATTTTAATAGTTATTCTCTTATTTATTTTAATAATTTATTAATGAGGTAAATACTGCATCATTATTCTGTCATAAATAATTAAATTTATTTGATGTCTAAAAATTATAAAACAAATACCATGATATAGTTTATCTTTTTATCTTTCCAATAAATATTTATAGTCGAACAGATAATTTATATAACACCTTCTAAAAATTAATATACTAAAAGATATTTTCTTTTGTCATTTTTGTCTTTTCTTTATGTTAATTATTCTAAATTTTCATTACCATGACCAATTGGCTTAAAAGGGTCCCAAAATAGACCCAAAGATTCTAATGGTCATAAATTAATCAACCAATAATATTCGGACAAGTGTGAAGGTAATTATGAATGATTATAATATTCTTTTAACCTTGAATTACCCTATTTACCTTTAACCGCGGTAAATAAAAGTCAAAAGTTACTATTCCCCAAAAATTATTTTCATCTTATTGAACCACATTTTACTTTTTTATAACAACCATTTATGTCAGATTTTTTAAATTCAATTCCTATAAGTGGTAAAATTTCATTTAAATGAAAAAGTCAGTTTTTTAACTACCACTAAGTGGTGTCACTATTCATCAAAAATTGAAGTTTTTCAGAAAAATACAAAAAATTCAGCCTAAGATATATTTGATATTCAAAATTCAGAAATGATGTCTATTTTTCCATATTCAAAAAATATAAGTGGAATTAATTAATTTAAAAATTAATTGCCGCTGTTAAAACAAATAGCGTGTTTTTAAGAAACAATAACTATCAAAAGATTGATACTTGTTTATGTATAATTTCAAAGTGAAATTAAATCCAACGACCAATATTGGATTAAATAGTAAAAATATATTTTAAATCCACTTGAATAAAAATTAAAAAGATAATCTAACCATATAAATAAATTATATTAAAAAGCACTTTTGAATTAAAATACAATATTTTTCACTATTTATTAAAAAATGAACATTATCAGAAAAATACAAAATATTTACCCAAAGTAAAATTTGATGTCCCCATTCTAAAGATGGATTTTATTTGGTCAAATAGATTTTATTAAAGTAACCAAAACTATATTTAAAGAGGGTTCTCCATTAAATGGCGATAAATCGGCCTTTTAATGTAAATTACATTTAAAAATAGATTCATTCACTTTTTATGACTCTAACTTTATTGGATAAATATAAATAAATGTATAATCATATTATAGTTAGTTTTGTTCATTCCCACAAATACAATAGCTAGTAGTTAACAACCATTTAAAATAATAATATTATATTATTAGTGTGCAACATAAGATTCCAAAAAAACATGTTTTTGCGTATCGGGTATGCTATTGAACATAGCAACCCCTTTAAGATAAAATTAATATTTAATTAAAAAATATTAAAAAATATGAAAATATATTATTTTTCATTTACCTGGGATGTTACATCCTTCCCCCCTTTTGGAAATTACATCCTCGTAATTTTTATCCACTTATCAAAATAAGTGGGGGTATTTATCCCTCATAGAATTTTCAGATTCCTACGTTGCCTCTTCAACCATATGGTTTTTCCACAAAACCTTTACCTGATGAATTACTTTATTCCGCAACACCTGCTCTCTACGGTCCAGAATCTGGACTGGTAGTTCTTCATAAGAGAGATTCTCTTCCAACTGAACTACCTCTGGGCTCAAAACATGAGATGGATCTGTAATATACTATCTTAACATCGAAACATGAAAAACATTGTGTATCTGGGATAAACTTGGAGGTAAATCTACTTTTTATGCAACTGATCCAACTTTATCTAGAATTTCATAAGGTCCAATGATCCACAGACTCAACTTTCCCTTCCTACCAAAACGCATCACACTTTTCCAAGGAGAAAATTTGAGAAAGACATGGTCACCAACCTCAAAAGAAAGATCCTTCCTCCGGTTATCCGCATAACTTTTCTGTCTGCTTTGAGCTGTTCTCATTTTCTTCTGAATCAACTGAGCTTTCTCTGCGATCTCTTCTACCAATTCTGGTCCCATCAGCTTTCTTTCACCTACTCCATCCCAAAAAGCTGGAGTTCGACAATGCTTTCCATACAATGCCTCAAATGGAGCCATCTGTAAAATGGAATGAAAACTGTTATTATAAGAAAATTCAACCAAATAAAGATGTTGGTCCCAACTTCCCTGGTAGTCCATCGAGCAAGCACGTTACATATCCTCCAAGGTCTGAATTGTTAGTTCTGACTGCCCATCTGATTAATGATGAAAAGTTGTACTAAAGTTTAATTCAGTACCCAATGAATTCTGAAGGCCTTTCCAAAAGTTAGAAGTGAACCTGTGATCACGATCAGATATAATGGAGAGGGGAACTCTATGCAACCTGACTATCTCTTTAACATACAACCTAGCAAGTTTATCTATAGGCAAAGTATCTTTAATAGGAAGGAAATGAGAAGATTTAGTCAATCCGTCAAATATAACCCAGATTGCATTATTACCTCGAGATGTCATTGGTAATCCCACAACAAAGTCCATAGATATATTTTCCCATTTCCACTCTGGCACCGATAAAGGCTAAAGCATTCCTTTCCGTTACTGTCTCTCTTCTTTAACATGCTGACAAGTCAAACACTTCACAGTAAAATCAGAAATATCTCTTTTCATTCCATCCCACTAGTAATATTCTTGAAAATCTCTGTACATCATAGTACTGCCAGGATGAACTGAAAACGGAGAACTATAAGCTTCACATAACAACTCATTCTTAACTGTGAATCACAAGGCACACATAATATCTTTCCAAAACTCAAAACAAAATCATTATCAATGTTAAATTCAGGTAACATACCCTTCTGAACCAACTCTACCTTTTTCTGCAACTCACTGTCTTCCTTTTGTGATTTCTTAATTCTGTCTGATAGAGATGATCTCACTAACACCTGAGACAAAACTGAAGAATATCCAACACCAACAACATCTATGCCAAATTTCATCAAATCAAAAACCAAAGGATCTTGTTCCAAACGTAGCCTTGATAATAGGACATTACTTTTTCGACTCAAAGCATCGGCCAGTTTGTTTTCTTTTCGCGGATGGTAATGGATCGTACAATCATAATCCTTGATTAACTCCAACCATCACCTCTGTCTCATGTTAAATTCTTTCGGAGTGAATATATACTTCAAACTTTTGTGATCAGTATATAGTTCACATTTCACACAATAAAAATGATATCTCCAAATTTTTAAAACAAAAACAATTGCAGCTAATTCTAAATCATGTGTAGGGTAATTTAACTCATGTGGTTTCAACTAACGTGAAGCATAAGCAATTACCTAATAATTTTGCATTAGGACGCAACCCAGTCCTTTCAACGAAGCATCCCTATAGATAACAAACTCACCATTTCTGGAAGACAGTTCCAAAACTAGAGCATTCACCAATCTCCTTTTCAATTCCTAAAAACAATCATCACATTCATTTGTCCAAATGAACTTAACACCTTTTCGAGTTAACTTATTCATTGGACTAGATAACCATGCAATGTTTTCAACAAACCTCCAGTAATAACCTATCAAACCAAGAAAACTATGAATCTCGGTTATATTTGTGGGTCTTGGCCATTCTTTAACAACTTTTCTTTTTTTAGGATCAACAGTTATGCCATTTTTTGAAACAATGTGACCATGGAAAGAAATTTGTTGTAACCAAAACTCAAACTTGCTGAATTATCCATAAATTTTCTTTTCTTTAAAGGTTTTTAAGACAACCCTTAAATGACTTTCATGTTCCTATTTACTTTTTGAATAAACCCAAATATCATCAATGAACACAACCACAAACTTATCCAAGAACTCACGAAAAATTCTATTCATAAGATCTATGAATACAGCAGGTGGATTGGTTAAACCAAAAGGCATAACTACAAATTAATAATGGCCATATCTAGTACGAAAAGAGGTCTTCGGAATGTCGACTTCTTTTACTTTCAACTGATGGTACCCCGACCTCAAGTCAATCTTTTAAAAATACTGAGCTCCTTGGAGATGATCAAACAAATCATCGATGTGAGGCAAAGGATACTTATTCTTGACATTGATGTTATTCAATGCTCTATAATCAATGCAGAGTCTCATTGAACAATATTTCTTTTTAACAAAAAAGAGAGGAGAACCCCAGGGTGATATGCTAGGTCGAATGAAACCTTTATCTAATAACTCCTGTAATTGCTTCTTTAACTCTAAATGTTCAATTTGAGCCATTCGATAAGGGGTTTTTGAAATTGGATTAGCATCAGGAACTAAGTCAATAGTAAATTCAACTTCCCGATCAGGTATAATTCCAGGCAACTCATCAGGAAAAACATCAGGATACTCATTTACCACTAGCACATCATTAATCCGAACAGTTCCCTTGTTTTCAAAAAAATGTTCAAGGTAAAATTCATTTCCATCTTTTACTAGTATCTCGACTTTCTGATATGTTATCAAAAGAAAGGGTTCATTCTTGTACACAAACTGAAGATCATTATGAAAAGAAACCTCTTTAGCTCTGCAGTCAATCTTAGCATGATACATAGAAAGCCAATCCATGCCCAGTATAACATCAAGATCTACTAGAGGCAAAACAATAAGGATTGCAGGTAGATTCTTTCCATACACAAGGACAAGAATGTTCTTATGTTTTCTTTTTGTCTAAACATTTCATCTAGGTGTTTTTACCATAAGTTCAGTATTCATATCATGAGATGGAATTCCCAATTTACTAGAAAACTTTTCAGAAATGAAAGAGTTTGTAGACTCTGAGTCAAACAACACATTGACATAATCTGAACAAACAAACAATGTACCTGATACAACTTCATTTGATGGCCCAACATCTGCTGAGGTAGTTGCAAAGGATTTATCCGCCCTTTTCGGCTTGTAGTATTTCGGCTTTCCTTTAGTTGAGTTCCTTGTTGGACACTCATTTGCATAATGACCCATTTCATTGCAATTAAAACATTTTACTGACTGTAAATCATATTTTTTCTTACAATTACCCTGATCTTTTTCAATGAAATTACGAGCCTTATGTCCCATTTTACCACATAGGTATCACTTACCAGAATTCAAAAGACATTCCCCAGCATGCTTTTTACCACAATTTTCACAAACTGTAAACTTAAGCTTCTTACCATCAGACTTTTTTGAATAGTTCTTTCCTTTCACCTACCACCTTGACCTCTTATTTTGTTGTTTGTCAAAGAATACTTGATCATCAGAATACTCCGTTTCTACCTTCTCCACACAACAAACAATATTTTCATAACTTTTGACCTCGTGAGAAGATAAAGACCTTCGATACTTTGGCTTTAATCTTGAGTAAAAACGGTTGATTTTACTATCAAGATATCGTATGAAGTTTGGAGCATACCTTGCCAGTCGAGTGAATTTTTCATCATAAGTAGCAACTGAGTCATCCTCCTACCTCAATTCCAGGAATATTTTTTCCATCCTAAGACGAACCACCTTAGGAAAATATTTCTCCAGAAACATAACTTTGAATTCGTCCCAATCAAGAGCGTAAATCTCCTCACTATCCATGATATTTTTTACCATCGACCACCACTGATCATATTCACCTTCAAAACAGTGAACAGAGAGACTAAACTTTTGATGTTCTGAACAACCCATGACATCGAAAATGTTTTACAGTGCTTTAATCCACCCTTCAGCTAGCACCGGATCAGATGATCCTCTGAATGATGTGGGATGTTGCCTCATGAAATGCTCCACTACTGAAAAGTTCCTCTGTGGTTAATCTAGTGGATCTCGTACATGGATACCACCACCATTTATAGCCTGAGTCAACTGTGCCATCACTGCAACAAACTATTCAGTTCCGATTCTGACCATCTCAGGTTGTTGATTTGGAAGGTTTTCTTCCTCCTGATGCCGACCCAACATACCTGCCCTATTTCCTCTGCGAAAAACCATTCTAAACAATAAAATATCTTAGGCGAATCAACATGGTAATCCGTGAATGCTATATGATGTCAATATTAACATAATTTACTTTATGGATATTAATTTAACAATATCCTAACCCCTAAAGTTATCTAAAACAACCTCTGATACCAACTATAAGTACTCGGCCTTAAACATAACATAATATTGAATTAAATGAATAATTCACATTGAGGATCTTTTCAGGTTTAGAGTTTTAGGGAATTAGGACATAACTATCACATCTCAAAATATTAAAAAGTAGGCACTTCTACCTAGAATCCACTTATTTTTTATAAAATAAAAACTCATGAAAAAGTTCATGTCTAATTCCATGTTAACAATATCATGGCTTTTCCTTGATCACATCCTTGACCCTATTCATCTTTATGTCATGTGAAAAACATTTCAAAACTTGAGATGAGCATAAAAGGCATAGAAAGGGTTATAAAACTGTGAATGAAATTTTTTTTTCGTAAATACATACAAAACATTGACTCTTTTACTTACCTCATGAAATCATAAGATTTATGAAAGACACATAGAAATCATAAATCATAAAGGTAATTTGCGGCATCAATACCATACTTACATTGTATCTTATCATAGCTACATAGGGAGTTACTTTGGAATACCCATCACAGTATATTCCCTAAATCTCTTAGGAGAAACATTCACGTTTACCTCCGTCACGTTACCCAATGCATTGGAGAGCTATCTCGGGCTCACCCACCCTAGGTTTAGCACGGAACCACCCGTATACGTAAATAATGACCAAGAACCATAACATGATCTTAAGACATAACATAAGCATAATGAAAAGATAACATTTCCACATTTCAATAATAAAATATCATTTCAAGATATTGAAATAATAAACCCATTCTCAAAATCATTCTCATTTCCAAAATACTTAAAAAGAGTATTTGGTATTTATTTTTCCTTTTAAAAACATTCTGGCTTGTTAAGGAAGCCAAAGATCAAATAATACTCGCGGCGGGGGAAAGGTCGTTGTCACCGCTTAAAAAAACATTCTTCTTTGTTGTTTAGTAAAATGATTCATATAAAAAATATTCCCTTTGGATAAAATGAAATGTCGAAGGGGTTTATACAGCGTATGAAATTATGACGTGTATAAGAAATGCCTCAATGAAAAGAGATTGAGACGAAGTCCCCTACCTCGTGTCCGGCTTGACCCGTTCGTTCTTTAATCTCCTGAATAATAAACTAATGATAATCTCTACTTTCTTAAGAACCTTTTTCAAGTTTATTATTCCTTTTATATCACTTATTACCTTGTTATAATCATTATGTAATCATTTATGTTAATAACGTTCATTTTGTCGATATTTGGTACTTGAGTCAAAAATGGACTTCTTATAATTACATGTTGTTCACGTGGTAAAAGGTTCATTATATCCATAATGATATTAATGATTTGGGTATCATATATATCATATATATACATTATGTACATGTATTTATAATATTACATTACATTTGGAGGTACAAAATGAAATGCACCGTTCATGGAGACTGTAAGCCGTACGTACGCATAAACGCTATATTAATTTCTATTTCTTATTTTAATGGAATTAAAACATAATTATAAATAGGTATATTATAATTCTAGTAAAATATCATATAAAATATCATTAACTCTAAACTTTATACATACCACATATGGAATTAATGAGTCACATCACTTTGAGGGGGCGGTAGTCCGCACTTCCTCAAATGAGATTATCGTATTTACCCACCATGGAAACCATAAAGGTTTGATATAATTGGGAAGTAAAGAAGCATAAAGAAATAATAAACATAATATATATCATATATAAATACAACTCCATCATAATGGCCACCACTATAGGCGGTAAGATGTAATTGAACAATCATCGTTTCATGAGGCGTTAGTTTTCCATCCACATAAACATTATGTTCTTCATCCATTAGATGGAGGTGTGTGTAAGTGTAGTTCAAATCCTTATAATAACAACATCCTAGTATATCGAGGATACTTGTTTTGTTACAAAATAAAAGATATAAAAATATTTTAGGGGTTGGAGAAGCAAAATAAATGAAAACCATTTAGGAGAAATTGTTACCTATAATTTAGGCAACTTCCTTTGGATTGAACCAAAAGGACTTCTTAAGTGCCTTCGGACTATAGTAAGGCTTCTCATGTAGAGGATAGGTATGTAGGGAGATTAATTGTGTAGAGTTTGGATGAGCCTAATGGCTTGAGAGGTGTGAATAATTTCAAAGAAGTGGTCTCTTTTTATAAGGGAGAGGAGGGGCTCTTTTGGAAAGAGTGAAAATATTATTTTATAATATAATGTTATTCGGTTTCTAATGGTCCAAAAATAATTATGGTCGAAGATAATATGACTCATAACCTAAATAAAATCATCAAATCATAATTGGACTTGTTTTGGATAATATTTTAATCATTATAATCTTATTTATTTTAATCATTTATTAATGAGGGAAATACTGCATCATTATTCTGTCATAAATAATTTAATTTATTTGATGTCTAAAAATAAAAAAAATACCATGATGTAGGAAATCCTATTAGCTTTCCAATAAATATTTATAGTTGAACATATAATTTATATAATCCCTTCTAAAAATTAATTTACTAAAAGAAATTTGCTTCTGTCATTTTTGTCTTTTCTTGAAGTTAATTATTATAAATTGTCATTATCACACCCAAGTGGCTTAAAAGGGTCCCAAAATCGACCCAAAGATGCTAATGGTCGTAAATGAATCAACCAATAATATTTGGACAAATGTTAAGGTAATTTTGAATGATTATAATATTCTTTTAACCTTGAATTACGCTATTTACCTTTAACTGCGGTAAATAAAAGTCAAAAGTTACTATTCACCAAAAATTATTTTCATCTTATTGAACCACATTTTACATCTTGATAACAACCATGTATGTCGGATTTTTGAAATTCAATTCAAAGAAGTGGTAAAATTCCATTTAAATGAAAAAAGCCGGTTTTTTAACTACCACTAAGTGGTGTCACTATTCATCAAAAATTGATGTTTTTCTGAAAAACACCAAAAATTAAGCCTAAGATATATTTGATATTCCGAATGCAGAAATGATGTATATTTTTCTATATTAAAATCATAGAAGTTGCATTAATTAATTTAAAAATTAATTCCCGCTATTAAAACAAATAGCGTGTTTTTAAGAAACAATAACTATCAAAAGATTGTGTTTATGTCTAATTTCAAAGTGAAATTAAATCCAATGACCAATATTGGATTAAATAGTAAAAATATATTTTAGTTCCACTTTAAAACCAATTAAAAATATAATCTAACCATATAAATAAATTAGATTAAAAAGAACTTTTGAATTAAAATACAATATTTTTCACTATTCATTAGAAGATGAACTTTATCAGAAAAATACCAAATTTTTTCCCAAAGTAAAATTTGATGTCCCCATTATAAAGAAGGATTGTATTTGGTAAATTATAATGTATTAAAGTAACCAAAACTATATTTAATGAGGGTTCGCCATTAAAAGGCGACAAATCGGCCTTTTAAAGTAAATTGCGTTTAAAATTAGATTCATTCACTTTTTATGCCTCTAAATTTTATTGGATAAATATAAATACATGTAAATCATATTATAGTTAGTTTTGTTTATTCCCGCCAATACAACAGCTAGGAGCTAACAACCATTTAAATTAATAATAATTTATTATTAGTGTGCAACGTAAGATTCAAAGAAACCCGTTGTTGCGTATCGGGTACGCTATCGAACATAACAACCCCGTTAATCTAAAATTAATATTTAATTAAAAAATATTAAAAAATATTTAAATCTCTTATTCTTCATTTACAAGGGATGTTACAATATTCAATAAAAAGGGTTGTTTTATTGAAATGGGGTTTGGCCTGGAAAATGGTTTATGGGCGTTTTCAATAAATGTTTGATTTATTGAAGTGGATTGGAATGTAAGGGAAATGGTTGATTTCATGTTGTGTGGCCTTTATGGGTTATATGCTCAATTATGTTGGATTTCTTGAATGTTGTGAAAGTGGACAAGAATGGCCACTATAAAAAGGGGATGGATATTGGACGAGAGGTTCCATGATCAATGGTAATTGGATGAGAAGTGTCAATATAAAAAGGTGAGGGATAGTGGATGATAAGTGCCACCATCAATGGTTTGTGGATGAGAATTTCCACTATAATAAGGGGATGGATAGTGAACGAGAAGTTCCACCATCAATAGCAAGTGGACGAGAAGTGCCACAATGGTTTGTTGTGTGTATGGGTTGGAGGATAATTGCCACCATGATGTTTTGTGTGATTGGATGGGGATGTTTGTAGATGGGGCTTGTGAGTGAATGATGAAAAAGGTAATCAGTTTCTGGCATTGTTTATTTGGATTCCTTGGGTGGCATGTCTGGCTTACAACATGATTGCTGGGATTTCCCTAGTTTACATGGTTTGGGTGAAATGTCTTGGTAAGGGTGTGTTTGGCTTATGGTAATGGATGCACTTGTGATTATTCTATGTAGACTATTTTATTTAAATGTGCTAACAGTTTTATCCTAGTGGCGTGTGTAGGGAAGTCATTTGGGAAAATATTACTGATTTTTAGTACTCACCCCTTGATATAGAACATTGGTGTCTTTGTAGATGTTGTGTAATGTGACGTGGGAAAAGGTAAGGCATCACCCTCCTTTTGTGGTGCATCATGATGTATGGGTGGATCTTGGAGCATGGAGCATGGTGTGGAGCCATGGAGTGTTTCTGGGCTCATGTTGGGTTTTGTTGTTTAGTTTCCTCTTTGTACATTGATGTGGTATAGACATGTCTAGTTGTATTTGTTTTGGGAAGTATTGTGGAACAACTTGGTTATGCTTCGAGAATACATGATTGGATATTTTTATTGACATGTATCATATATAGGTTGTTAATGGATGGTTTGGTTGGTTTTGTCTTAAGGGAAAACCATTCCCCAATTTGATCTTAAAGCCCTCGGCATTTATTGTGAGCTTTTGGCGTCTTGGGAACGTCGCATAAGTCCAAGTATCCCTCACCGCCTCCTCAAGCCAATGAGGTAGGGGTGGGGTGTTATATAAACATTAATGTAAGCTCGTCTACTGAACCACTGAGGCACACTCATCAAATGCACCATTGAGCTACACTCATCTGCTGAATCATCGAGTTATCCTTTTATGCAGGAAAAGTGAGGCCCACTTGCCATATCCATCATGTCATTTCCTGCCATAATATATCCACTCTAAAGTGAGATTTATTTCAGGAGAATCTACTCTTCAAGCCATCAGTAATATCTTTACTATCTAAAAATCTGAAAAAATGTATTAAAAATGGACTGTCTTATCACAATGGTCCCAACACCATGGACGGTTCGTAAATCAGATTCTCGTTTTAAATGATAGTGGAATTTTAGTAAACAGGGGCCAGATGTGTCTTGACTCAGACTGACATGGTCGGACCGACCCAACAAACCCGACATGGGGGGTTCAACATTTCCCAATCCATTTCGTCTTAACCTACCTATCCGGGTTGGGTCTGGGACGGCCCAGTCTGGGATGGCCCATTGGGTTTTGCAGTGCCCGAACTGAGTCAGACATGGGTTCAGGGTGCAGTGTTGCCCAGTGACATGGTCCAATTTACTGGCCTGGTCAGATGCCGAGTCTCGCCAACTGCTCTAGCCTAGCACACCGGGGGTCCGAACCAATCACTAATGTTGGCCACTTCACGTGGCTATCTCTTCACAAATCGAGTGGGAGAGGTCGATGACTGCATAGTTCTTTCCCAGTCAACATGGCTTAAAGCTGCATTGACCACTCCATGCAGCCGGCTGTCATGGGGGTTCAGCAGTACGATGAACACGGTCGGCCCACATACCATGCAGCTGGTCCACTTTCCCAGTACCAAACTACTTCACTACTATGGGTCCCCCATCTGCCTCCAAGACGCACTACCAGCGCACCACCTCCCTCCAATCATTCACCATGGTGCTATTGGTTCCTATTTTTATCACGACTTGGGTTCCATGACCTTATGATGCAATCGCCCAATGACTGGGTGTCATGCTATGTTCCACCACTGCAGTCTCCTACAACTATAATAGGCTTATGCTGCAATATCTTGCCAATTCCATGGCCTACCTGGCCATGTCCCTTCTCACCAGATGCCAAATTATCCCACGACCTCTTTCTACAGACGGATGCACCGTTACAGTCAGGTTTGTATCGTAGAAACCATATCTTATAAATTCATTGCACCATGAAGAATGATAATAATGCAAGAAGATTAACGGGGAAGGATTCACACATAAGAGCACCAATATATTGATTTGATCATTCTTCACGTTGACCAGTTTGATTTCCTATTAAAAGGATCACATGGAACCAAAATAATGTTGCATGATCATTGGATATATATCCCCTTTATATTGCTTCATTAATCATCTTGTATGAATGATTGATCCATGGGATATAATGTTTATGCGTTAACCTGTCTTCTTAATTTAAAAGAATGAATAGGGAAAAACAATTCAAACATAGAAGCATCAAATCCCTACCTGAAGAGTGGTTTGTCGATGAAGAATAGGATCACACACCTCTGTTCTTCATTCTTGATCTACATCCCACCATTTCTTGTGATTCTTAAAATGGTGGAAGAATGTGTGTTCCTTTTTTCTTGCCGCCAAAGCCTCAGAGAAATCCCAAGATTGTGCAAACTATCCTACATTTCTTGTTAGGATATAATTGACGAAACATGAATCAACATTTTTATAACGCGACATTGAAGCATCATTAAGATGAATCACTAATGAGGTTTATTAATTATCTTCATCATTGACTCTTCACTTAACCAAAGCACTAACGTTCCAATGCTCAATGATGGAGAACAGAAGAAAAGAACTTTTTAAGATATTTTATTTTTCTTCTGAAGTGATTGAAAACTATCATTCACCCCTGACGTATGCCGGTCAAGGATAAGCTTCGTGTAAGGGTATAATGACCTCACAAGCTAAGTGGTACTCTTGTATTTCCAATATGATATATAGCTTAAGAGTATATGGATTTGAAAATAGAATAATCCTTACATATTATTTTAGTTAAGGAAAAAATTACTTTCCACTATTGGTCTTCATCAGCAAATGTTAGGCCCTTTTTAGGACAATGTTGGTGCTCTGAGCTGAACAGTGCCCTCATGTTTTTGATCTGGGTATTGGTTTAAATGTTTTAAAACCACACTTGCATGTTTTTTAATGAACCTTAAAATTAGTTCAAAAATATTTTCCCACTACTCCGGGCCTCATAATTACATGTTTTCTTAGAGCCTGGTCTCAAAATAATCGCATTCAATTTTCAAAAAAACTTGGAATTTTGGGGTTTTGTAGGGTTCATTAAATAGTCCTCCTTACTATAGTAACTATTCTGAGAGAATAAATTAAATAATTTCTAAGTGAGAAAACATGGGGCATCAATGATTCCTTCAATATAATAAATCACTTATTATTAAATGATATAACCCATTTTATTGAATGGGTTATGTTTCTTAATATATATTTTAATAGACATTCTGATATAAAACCATTGATCTAATAAAAATTGTTATGATTAAATTTCAATGTGATCAACACTAAAGTAGGGTAATTCATGTAGATACTTATTCTTCCTTTTTTTCATATTAATAATCAATCTCTAGATTACACATTGGGTAGAAATAATGTTGAAAGGCATCAAATTTTTAATTGAGTTTAACCTACATCAAACATAAAAATTTTCATAGAGTTTGGTGTTAATTATCATATAAAAACATAAAATCTATTTTATCAACAAGATAATGATTTATTATACATTTTATCATTGACATTACAAAAATTTCTTCAACCAACTAGTATATTCATGCACTGACAAGTACACAAAGATTATAAATATGTCCTTTTATAGAATTATTAGAATATAAAAGTCCAATGCATTAGAGGGATTAATTATATTGGTCCTTATTCACCCACCAATACATAAATACATGTAGACCAATCTCTAAAAAATTTTCTCCTATATATTATATCAATATTTCTATTATCTATTCTTCAATGACAATGAGATTTTGTATATTACATATTTTTTCAATAAAATGTATTATTTTCAATAATTTTTGTTATACGGAATATAGATTTCATCATTAAATAAACATAAAACCATGCTATACATTCACTATATGCAACACTAGGATATCTTCTGTTATATAATGCACTGAAATTATGAAATCTATGATATATTTTCTATATAGTTGTTTAAACATGACTTTGAGAACATAGTCTATAAAACATAGTGTTGTTAATAGGGATAAATTATTTCCAAATATCTTATATAATGGTTTTCAATAATTAATATATATTTATATAAAAATTATGATTTTATTACAAATTTGTTTTACGATTTAAAAAAAATGTTTTCTAGAATTGTATGCTTTTCATTTCTTTTAAAATAAGTAATTAAAATAATTATTTACCCATAGGAAAAGAATTTGATAATATAAAATTCATTTTTAAACTAATATTCTAACATTTTAATTAGGGTGAATTATTAGGATTTTTATGAAATGTTTCATTTTTTTGAGGAATCTGAAAAAATACAAAATTTTAACTGAAAGTGGCCTCTTGATTTAATATATTTATAACTTATTAATAATTTAAATATTTTCATATGTATTTTTTTTCAATTATACATATGGTAACACATATTGTTTCATTTGAAACTATTTCATAGTTATATTATATATAAAAACATTTCAAAATTTTGAACATTTTCCCTTTAAAATACATTATCTCATTTCTCATATGTGATTAATTTTAAATAATAATTTTCCAGTTATATTTATGATAATTTAAAAAATTGTTTTATTATTTTGTTTAATAATAATTTATGTTGTCTAATACATTCAACTAATTTTTTTCCAAAATTAATTGGAAAAAAATAAAATTTATTTACTACGGTTAATGTGAAAATACTTGTACTAGTGGTTAAACCAAATATATAAGGGCTAAAAATAACACAAAACGTGTCTAAAGAAATGTATTGTAATATTTATACATTATATATTATTTTATATTTAATGGTATATTATTTTTTATTTTCTACATTATTCAAACAAGAGTGGAATTCGTTCTTTCAAAAAATTACAATTGTGCCACTCACCTCACTTATAAAAGGCAACCACTTCTTATCTCATATTCAGAACATCAAAACCATTTTTAAAAAATATTACTTACAAAATAACATACCAAATTCAATCCTATAATCCTACAATCCTTATTTTTTTATATGATTAAAATTAATGATTTCTTTTCTTGATAACCCAAGAAGGATACTTGAATAATAGGTCACAGTCGTCAATGAGAGTTTTTGTTTTATTTTATTCTCCACCTTCTTAAATTATATATATAAATTGTTAACATAATAACCTAAATATATTATATATAATAATATTTTTTTCTATAATGTAATGACCTACAACCATTTCCACTTCAATTAAATGTGTTATGAAATAATCGTTTGTCTATAAGTTGGGCTAGTCATCACCGATTGATGTCAGTATTTTTTCTATTTACCACTTCTACAGTATAGAAATAATGATGGATTTATTAATTTTACATGATATATATTATATGATTATAATTTTTAATTATTATATCAAATATAATTTTTACTATACAATTTTTGGGAATATGATAATGTCCCTCATGTGTATGTCTGTCTCCCTCGTCGCGAAGTGATGTGATTCTTTAACGCTTTGCATGGAAGGTGATAATAAAGTTTTTAGTGAAAATATTTGATATTTATGAAATATAAATGACTATATAATCATTATATATCATTTTATATCCTTTCATTTAATACTAAGATAATATGTAAACAATGTTCTTGTGTACATACTACCTACCATCTCCATGAATGATGTTTTTCATATTCTATCCCACAATGTTATTTTTTAAACTAAATTCATATATTTTTATTATATATTTAAATTTTTATCTTGGATAAAATTTTGTATATTATCTAATCAAGATCAATGTAAGATGACCATGAATAATAAATCAAAATTTCCATGAAAAACAATATAGTTATATCCTAAAACATGACATTAAAATGAAACAGTTAATAAACCGGTAATAAAATGTCATGTACAAATTCTATAAGTTATTACTTATTAAATTATTACTCTTAGGTAGAATTATAATAAACATATATTTATTATATTGGAGTTTTGACTGATTATTATTTAATTTAAGACATAAAGTAAGATAATGTTTTTCACAGTTTCTCTTCTTTGTGGCATATGTTATGTTATGCACCTATATTATTTTACAGGGTGTATATACAAACCATTATTCAAGTAATATCATGAATTATTTATTCTCATTATAATATAATTTCTATTTAATATTATTCCTTCAAGGGATATGACTCAAAATTAACATTGTTTTGAATATTTTATGCTACACAATCATGGATTATCATGATTGTCTATGATTATGTATAAGATGATAAAATATTTTTATTAATCACTCCAGAAAACCATTAATTTAATTATGAAGTTATTATTTATGACTTTACAGTACCATTTTTCTTATTTTTTTATATTAAATAATTTAGTAATGTTTTTATGAAAATTTATATTTATCTGTCTATTCCATCACAAATGTTTTTTCTTTTATAACCATGTTTTCAAAAAATGGTGTCCAAAATATTTTACTATTCTCATTTAATTTTTCAATTATATTTTTATATAAGATTTATAATTTAAAAAATTCATGAATGAAAATTTATATCATTTTAAAAATAAAATTTATGATTTTATCTTTCAAAAAATGTTAAAGGAATCATTTTTTTATGTGTACCATATGAAATACACTTCTAGTATTCATGACCATTATTTTATTTGATTTTTTTAGTTTTTCAATTTTATTATCAAATAATGTAATTTTTAAAATGACTTATCTTTTAAAAAGTGTTATTTTAATATGAAAGTATATTTTCCTTAAGAGACATATTAAATTAATTTTAAATCTTTCTTTATAAGTTTTAAATTTTATTTTTAAATAATAGGATTTTGAGGATGTTTTTTGAACTAAAAATTTATTTTGAAATAATTTATATTTCCCTTAAAAAATGTTTCATGTGAAAATTAAAATTTTTTATATATCTAAGTTGATATCCATTGATGTAACATATGATTTTCTGGGGATATGAACCAGAGAAACAATTAAAATTCGTTCTCTTACTAGTTTATCATAATAATATGTTTATGCAACCCATTTATCCTTCATGGGTTATATCAGGAATAAATGCCCATGAAACCAATTTATTTTTTAACAGGTTTTACTCTGATAATATGATGAAATTATTATGAAACCTTTTTGTTTTCACATGTTATTATATGTTTAAATGTTTATGAAGCATGTTTAATTTCACAATATATGATATAATGAATGTTTTATGATCTCATGGGACAAATATTTATGATTTTGTCCATGGGATGGGGGTACCTATATCTCCATACAAAAAATTGGATAATGATAAATGATATATATTATAAATGGTTATATGTATTGTTATCCCATTATTGATATTAATGGTACATAAGTGGATTCACCATGACCAAAAAATAGGGCACATGAGTGGTTACCCCATGACTGATTTAGGAATGTGGGTGGTCATAAAAATTAAAACATGATATGAATGTCTTAGTGGGTATCCATGTAATTTGATTTAGTATTATTATTCGTATGTGAGAAATATATTTTTAATTCAAATGTTATTCTCTCACGAATCATTCTCATGTATTTATTTATGAATCATGTATTATAAACATCTAATCATTATTACAGGACTCGGGATTCTAATCAATGATGTTTACCATTTGGTTTTCATATATTGTACTCGTATACTCAAACCCTTATTTTTTTATTCATATATAACTACCTTGTTTAAGCTTACTATTCTTCTTATATCATCCTTTCTTATTTTTTATTTTCCAATGTTATGAGGAAAGATTTATGTAGGGTATGTTTGTGAAGGGTACTAAAGGTGATGATATATTTGGGAGACTTTGATGTTAATGTATAAGGAAAATAGTGAGATCCCTATTGATATTTCTAGGAATATTTATACTTATGTCTCTATGTATAACTATAATTATGAGATGATTTAAAGTATAATTTCTAATAATTTTGGTAAAAGATATTGGATGTGGTTTCAAAGAAATTACATTCACGTTTGGATACTATAAGTTGATGTGGCTCTGGCATAGAAGTGCATATGGATAATAACTCTGAGAATGGTGCATTAATATAGACTATATATTGACAAGTTTTATGTTAATGGGCCTTAATTCATAAGTTATTTGAAACTCAATGGAGATATTACTAACAAATTCACAAACATTTTATGAACAATCCTTAAGGATTTAAATAGATCATGATTATGAATAACCATGGATAAATATAAGAATTCACAAATTACAATCATATTTTCATCATATAGATATATAGAATGTTATTTTTTCAGGATTATGAGACTTTACTCTATGATTAGTGTTTCTCACAATATTATTTTTAAATTAATATAATAGAGGGAAACTGAAGGAATTGGTTTAACATAGCATGTGATGAGAAATTTTTTGATGAATAGCCAAATTGAATGATAAACTTAATAAAGGATATGGTGTCTATTCCTAATCTGATATAATGTTCCTTGATTAATATAATTCACCTTAAAAAATTTTGGACACTCTAAATAATATAAGGATGGAACTCACTAAGAGTTGAGTCTTTCAAAAAATTTCATGTTTTCCACTAACCTTGCAAATAAATGGCCTCACTTCCCCTTTCATCTTAAAACCATAAAGAAAATTTTTCATCAAATTAATACTAATATAACATCCAAACATACATAATCGCATCCTAGAAACCTTTTTTGATTGAAATCAAATCATATAAGGCTGTTGGTGCAAACCTATGGTGGATACATGAAGAAGAGGTATCGTTTATGAATGATCATTTTTGTTTTATTTAATCCTACACAATGATAATTTTTTTATAACATGATTATATGATAACCATAGTATAATATATAAAACTATAGGTATCTATGTCATGGTAGTGACTTAGATCCTTCTTTATATCCATCAATAGGGTTATGAATTCATTGTTCATGTGTACGGTGGACTACCGCCTTGGTGATGTCATTCAGTTATCCATAACCATCTCTAAATGATGGAAATAATGATGAATTTATTATTTTTAAATCATATTTAGGATATTATTATTCATTTTAAATTATTATATCACACATACCGTCATGGTCTCCACTTTATGATAATATGAAAGTCGAACATGTGTATGGTGGACTACTGCCTCATAACGCGATGTGATTCATTCATGACTTACATGTAATGTAAAACAGATGAGTTTAAGAAAAAAATTATAAATATATAACAAAAAATAGTTATATATTAATATAATGACATTTTACTTACTTTTATCCTATCTGAAAAGAAAATGAATACAACTTCCATGTATATATACAACCTACCATCTCAATGAATGATGTATTTCATTTTCTATCACTAAACTTTATAGATTACACTAAATAAATATATTATTAATATATATGATTTTATATTATGTAAAATATTATGTGTATTAGGAGAAAATGATAAAATTAGGATTCTCAAAAATAGAAAATCAAAACATAATGGATTAATAAAGTATTTATTGACCAAAAAGCGACTTAATCGTAGATTTGTAAACAATAAGGAAATAAAAATTCATCATTAATCTATATAAGGTAATAAGTAAATATCTCATCATAAATAATGGATTTATAATAATATTATCTTTATTATAATTGAGGGTTGAACATGTACAAGGGTATTCAAGACATATGGTAAGCAGTTTTTGTCACAATTTCCCTTCTTTGAGAAATATGTCATGATAGGCTCATATATTCATTTAGGATGTGTAAATAAATCCACTTTGATATATACAATCATAAAATAATTTACCCTCATGGTATTAAATGTTCCAATTATTTTTATTACATCATGGGGATAATGGTTCAACGTACCCAAAGTGGTAATGATTTTATGTTATAATCTAAACATTAATCAGGATTTTTTATTATTATGTTTCTGGTGACAATATCTTATGAACCATCTCTCATGAAACACTTACTTTTTATTTTCATATGGTTATTAGTGATAATTAAAATTCTATTTTCCCTATTTGTTAATTAAAATAATTGATAACTTTTAATGAAAATTCATTTTTAACTCTCTCTTCAATCAGAAACCTTTTTTCTTACAAAAAATATTTTTCTAAACATTAAATAAATAATTTGTTATTTTAGCATATTATATTTAGAAATAATTTATACACATGATTAATCTCTTCCAAAAAATTAATATTTATGTCATTTTTTAAAACAATTTAGGATTCATATTTGTTGAAAATGGGAATATAACCTCTGTTTTAACATGTACAACATGAACAAAACATTCTTCCTTCAGGACTATTATTATCATTGATGGTTAATTTATACATTAATAGGGTTATTTTAAAATAAAATTATTTACATTTATTTGTTGCAAAATTTTTTAAAACTAAATATGATATATTTCTCAAGAATGTTTTCAAAATATTTTAAAAGATTCCATTAAAATTTTTCATTATTATTTTAGAAGATAATGATTTTGAATATATTTTATGTTTCAAAAAATTATTTTCAACAAAAAATTATTTTCCATTAGAAATAATCTATGTGACCTTTCAAAATCCTTCTCTTTTTCTAAGATAATATCATTTATCAGGATTATTTATTTCAGGGGATTTGAACTAATGGTAGAATTCATAATCATTCATAGAATAGTTTATTTTGAGAAGATGTTTATGAAACTCGCCTCTATTCTAGGGGATATATCTCAAAAAATGTTTATTAAATATATTCAATTTCCCATGAATCGATAATTTGTGAAATGATTATGAAACCTGTTACTTTTTTGTAGGTTAAGTTATGTTAAATATTTATGAAGCCCATTTTAATTAATGGGTTTTGATATTATGATATTTTTGATATTATGGCATACAAATGTATGATTTTTTATGTTATGGGTGGGATTGATATATCCCTATAGTGTATTAGGTAGTGATAAATTTTATATTATCTCAAATGGTACATGTGTGGTTAACCCAAGCCTAAAAATAATTATACATATGTGGTTATCACAAGGTCAAAAAATAAGGTACACTCGTGGTTAGAATAAGCCGGAGGTAGGTACACTGGTTGTTATCCCCATACTAACATGTCATAAGTGAATTTGTGGGTAGACATGATATTAAATTTTCTATGTTTTTGTGTACACCACAAATATATGTCTTATTCCAAGGATATACTCTCTTAGCTAATTTTTCAGATTTATTTAAATTTATCTTTTATGAACTAGAAATCATTAATACAAGACTTGCGATTATAATATTTTATATGCATGGTATGGTTTTCAAATTTTATGATCCTTCTCTCCTACCCGTATATTGATGTTATGGTTACTTATCAACATTTTCTACACTTACTTCTCACATGAATTCTCCTTTTCATGTGATTATTTTCTCAAGGTTATGAAAAAGTGTTTAATAAGGGTGTGTCGGTAAACTCTACTAAAGGAAAAGATCATTGTTGCAGACATTAAAGATATATTACTAAATTAATAACATTGTGTTCTATGATTATAAAGGAACTAAGAAATTATATTATGCATGTGGTTGTTTATTTATTGTATTTAATATTATTCTAAAATGATTTAGTCTACATGAACGAAATCCTTATTTTCTATATATTCCATCAGAGGAAATTATTAGTTAAAATTATCAAAATATGATAAAAAATTTTAGTGAGATTGTAAGGAATAATTTTAAGGATATTTCAAGGGATGTATCAATGGATAAGTCTTTGGATGGGTAAAATTACTGGAAAAATTCCCATAATTTTGTTAAAGGAAAGATTAAGTGGGTTTCATGAAATTACATCACAACATTGATAATACAATTAGATGTGAGTCTAGAATATAGATATATAGGTGTAATAAATATGAAAATGATGCATTGAGGTAGAAATGATCACCACTTAATTTAAAATAATTGTAATTTCTACACACTAGTTTTGAAACTCTCGATGAAAATTATTTGGGAATTCAAAATCATTGTACAAACCCCCATGATGTATTTAAATATATGATGTATATAAATATTATAGGACAATCCTAAAGTGTCTTAGATTGAAAATTTTGTTTCATGGTTTTGATATAAAATATAAAAATTAATATTATTAGGTTATTTTCCACTATGTTTATGGTTTCACATAATCTGAATTTTTTACCCAATGATGAGAACTCGAAGAATCTTACATATCATTGAATATAATAAAAACAATTTAGAATATATACCAAATGGGATGATGATTGTATTGAAGGATATTGTTTTTATTCACAATGAATTATCAGTTAACATGATTAAAAACATGGACCATAACCAACTCTCAAAATCATAAAATAAGTGGAGTGAAATGTTTACTATGATTTTGGGTAATGAAGATCATGGGGGAATTAAAATTCACTTTCCAATATTTTTAATATATGGGGAGAAGAACCCAAGTGAATTTTTAGGTGGAAAGGGACTTAGTTTGGAGTTTGGAAAATAAATACATAGTTAATGTAATTAGTGAGAAAAAAGAAACGTTCGGTCAACATGATGGATGTGAATACTGGTCTCGCTAAGATATCATAAAATTTTCAATGTTTTAAATGTTAAAAAATGGGAAATATGAAAATCATTGTCCTAAGTGGAAATATCATGATGATAATAAGTAATCATATATGACTAATGTTTTTCTATTGATGATGAAGAGATATGGAATGAAATATTAATGAAATTTGGTATTGGGGAATTTGAAAATAATGCCTAGTTATTGATTTTTGAAAGAAGATGGGCGATTGAGTATTATTGTTTTTGAATTCATGAATTATGTAAAATATAATGATTTTTATGTTAATGTTTTTTAGTTTGGATATAAATGAATATGTTGAATTTTACTAATGAACTATAAATATTACTTAATATCAATTTGATATTTCATGAAAAAAAACTGATAAAGAGATAAATAGTCCATAATATTTTTGTAATGTGGAGATAACATTTTTTGGATAAATCTATGATTGATATGGATGATGTAAAATGGATAGTAAAACGTTCCTAGGAATTTAATAATTATTTTTAGATAATATGGTCTATTTTGGCAATGATATAGTTTGTAACACTATTTAATATATTGAATAAGTTCTATAATCTATGATTTTTTTCAAGGAATGATGAATGGTGCATGTTTTCATTTTGTTTAATGATAATTTAGGTTAGTGAAAGTGTTCAATATAATTAATGATGAAGGTATTAAAATGTTAGGTTTTTTAACACTTTGATATACTTCATGTCATTTTTGTGATTAATGTTAATATTATTTTGAGAAATTTAGATATCATCATTATAAAGTTTAAAATTTGGAAGGTTCATAAGGTTAACCATTTAAGTAATGGGACTAACATCTTATTATTTCTTCAGGTATTCAGAAACCCATATTTTTTATTTTTCTGTGGTTGGGTTTTCATTAGATTTAGTTAGGGTAAGATTATGAAATTATTGTAAATTTCAATGATAGTGTGTGTTTAGAGCATAGTTGGAGTACAGTTTCCGAAACCATTCCCCCACCTATAGAAAAATGGGGAAAGTTGGATAGTGTGCATCACACAGCTTACACATGGTTTACTAAAGCATTCTACTTCTCTATATAATTAATTAAACCCATTTATAACTAGGGCATGGCATACACTATTTAACATAATTTGGAACCATTATCCAAGAAACCCTGCAGATGGATTTTTCATCAATCAGAATTTTTATTGAAATATATGTAACCCCTATTTTAGGACCCATTGGACCTCCTTAGACCCAAACTAGTTTCTCCCATCCATGGATCACAAAAAGAGAAATTTTTTTCTACTTGAATCCCCCCCCGAAAGGTTTTTGAAGCTAGAGTAAAGCCCTTTGATATTAATGTGGTTAGTTTCCTTCTTCTCCTCCTCTTAAAATTCAACAGTCTATCTTCATTTATCCAATATTCCATGGACCACCATATTTTTTTATGTATCCAATAAGATGTATTATTGGATCATAAAAATATGTTTTATTTCATTTTTTTAATTGTGTTTCTTCATAGAAAAATAAATATTAGCATTTGGAAATGTGAGACCCATTAATTTCATAGGTGGTTCAGTTATGACACCCAATTTATAAAACCATTAAATTGATTTACTAAATTCAATTGGTGAGTTAAATTCAATTATTTATATTTATTAATTTAAATTAAATTTTTTTATAAATAAACAACCTCTAATGATTTGGGGTTTTTGAAAAAATGGGGTATTTGTAAGAAATTGGAATCCCCTAAATTCTACTGAATTGGGGTATGCTATAAAATTTTCTTTTAAATTTAAATTGTTTAATTCAAATTTGGTATTTGATAGAAATTTCCCTAATTAAATTTTTTAAATAATTGTTAAATTTATTTGAGGGAACATTTTTGAAAAACCCCGATTCTATGGAATTTGGTGTTTATCAAGGAATTAATAGATTTTTTTTAAACATAAAATATGGAATTTAATTTGGGTAATTGATTTGAGAAATTGGATTGTAAATTGGTTTGAAATCCATATTTGTGAAAATGGATTTGAAATTGTTTTGATAGAAACACAGTGGTTTTTTCATTGTTAAAATACATGTATTTTTATTAAAAACCCATATTATAGTTTTTAAAGAAAATTGGCATTTTTAAAATTTTGAAATGGATTTAATTATATTTTAAGTTGTATTAAAATAAATTTTGCATCGTTGTTTTGTACTTGATCACATGAAATTCTTAGGTAATTAGAAAGTTATTATGATATGCACTTTATGAAATACAATCTTCTAAAACGTCATATATTCACAACAAATAAATTGGGAGACAGTGACGAGTCCCCTATTCCATAGGCCTAAAAGGCATATATGTACATATTTTTTGTTTTACTGTGTTTCTTCCCTATAGCCTCGAACTATCGTACTGATATGGCACACAAGCATGTTCCTCGATTAATTTTATTTAATATATATATATTCCATTTTTGTAAACCATTTACATTCTTTGTGTATTTTTATGAATTATTTTATATAAAAATGTTTGTTTAATCTATTTTTTAAAAGTGCATAGTTTTTGAAATTTCCCATCAATTTTGTTGTGATGCATTTTTCAAAAGAATTTTCTATTATTTTGACATGTCATAGATGAATTACTATAGTATTTCCATCATTTAAATAATATAGCATGATGTTTAAATTATTTTATGGATGAGAAACCAATTTAATATAAACTGAGTGGATTTATTTGTTTAATTTGATGTTGGTATATTATTATTGAACTATTTGGGAAATCATTCTGGTATTTGGCTGACACCATACATGTTCCTTCAAGTGTTTATAGATTCCCTCCCTCCATGATTGAGTAAATGTAAAAGATGATTCACAGTTGGTTCTAGGTGTTGATCTATGGAATTGGTGAGGTTCATCCATATTGGGGCATGTGAATTTTTTTTATACATTTGGTTGTCTTATATTGGGGATGGTTAGTCTTATTTTTCTTATTGAACTTTACACCCATTAGATTTTCTTTTTATATTATTATTTACTAGTATCATAACTTCTAAATTGATAGTGAATAAATCATTCTTACATTTATATTTTATGATGTGAGGTACTAGTTAATGACCCGTGCGGATGAGGAATTCCCTTTAGGATATGTTAGGGAGGACTCAGTTATCTAGTTACAAGATCATCCTAGATGATTTGTGACAATGTGATATTAGAGCTCTAGGTTGAGTTTCATTTCATGATTTCACTATGCATTTTGAAATCATATCAGGACTTAGAAGGTAGTTGTGATTGTTTTCCTGGACATCTCTCACTATAATGATCATTATGTCGCTAGGGGGGAAGAAATCTGGGGAATTAATTTTTGTCGTTTCACTATTATGATTTAGATAGATATAAATCCATATTATTCTTATTCTATCTATAGAGATTTATTTTCTTAATGCATCATTTTGAGTGTAAATATGTTGTTTCCCTTGGTTTCTACTAATGGTGTGTTGCAAAAGGCCTCTGAGAAGATATGTGAATCGGTTCAAAGAGGATTATACTGCAAAACCATAATAATAGACCCCACATATGGTCCCAAATCTTGTAGAGGTGATTTTACACACTTTCCATTCATTTAGACAGGCACCAACACTAGATCTCATTCATTTTAAATTGTTAAACCTTAGAGGGATGTTCTAAAAATTTGTTCTAAACATTTTAACCTATAGGATCCGAAACAGTTAAAAGTATCAGATGATACTAAAAATGATAAGGAGTTAATGAGTATAAAAAATAATTTTTTTGTGATTTTAGACACACCCAATGACATCAAATTGAAATGTGCCACCTTTTTGTTAGAAGGTTTGATAAGAAGATTTTGGGACACGATGGAAATGGAAATGAAATCAAAGGAATTAGAATGGAATGAATTCAATTTTCTTTTCACCGACCAGATCTCTCCATATTCGATGTTGTTATCTATGTCCATTGTTTTTTTCAAACATGATCAGGCTAAGAGGTCCATGAGAGAGTATGAAAATAATTTTTCTATGCTTATAAATTTTCCACCTAATATAGTATCCATTGAGAATATGAATGAAAAAAGGTTTGAGTTGGTTCTTCTTTGTGATATTCATTATCAGGTTTTCTTTCTGAAAATACCATCTTATATTAATGTACAAGATGGGAAACTAATGGTTTAGATGGATCGAGGAGGTAGGTCAGAGTTATTAGAAGTTTTGGTCTTTGTTAGTTTTGGGGTGCATTCCTCTAATTTAAATATGAGTCATGACGAATCTCAGGGTGGTTCTCGATAGTAGGGTGTTTCTAAACCTCTTATAATGAATGTAAGAGTTCATTAGTTTGTTATAAGCATGGAAATCCAAGGCATTAAAAGAGTGTTTTCACTAAGGAAACCAATATTTTTGTCTTCAACGAACACTCATGTCACTTTAAGTGGTTCTGTTATTTAAATTCAACTCTGGGTCATGGAACACGATCACTCACTCCTTCGAAAATTGCGGAGGAATCACATGATTCACGTGAAAAATGGTTCCATCCATAGTAATACATATTGAAGGTTTTACATGCAGTTTAAGAGTATCAAGAAGAATCATAAATAGGTCATGTGATGGTGATAGGTAACATTACTATCACATCATCATTAGTGACCACTATATTTGAGATTGGTAGATAATATTCATTTATTTCAATGTAATTTTTTAATCTTCATAATCAAAATATGGGGCTTTTATCTTATTCACTAGATATTACTATACCGCTTGGTATAAAGAGACACTCTTTCATATGTTGAGATAGCTTGGACATTTATGGTTCTTGACTTGAAATATCTTGATGTCATTTTTATGATGGATTTTATTATTTCTGACAAATCCATGATTCACTGTTATCTACATTGGGTCTCCATAAATATGTCATTGGTGTCATCCACGTCCTTAATGGAGAATGGGGCCCAAGTTCATGCATATCAATTCCATCTTATTAGGAGTTATGAAATGTAATATATGTGTTTTACTTTGATCTAGAGAAGGAGTATTTTAGAGGTGATATCCATCTTGTCATGATCAAGTTACCAAATGTGTTCCCTTCAAATTTCTCTAGTTTTCCCCTAGTAAGGGAGGTTGAGTTTTATATTGAATTAATGCATGTACTCAGCCATTTTATATTCTCCTTTACTACATGGAGACAACTGAATGTAATGAGGTTATATCCCATTTGGAAAATATTTTAGAGAAATGATTTATACACTCAGGATTGTCCCGTTGGGTGGTGCTAATTCTCTTTGAGAAGAAGTCTGATTTCAAACATTTTTAGTAGTTTATTATCAAAAGATAAATTAAGATATGAAAATGAGAAAGTATCAATTAAAATGGATGAATGTTCTAATTGATCTTTTGAAAAGGTAAATGTTGTCATCGAAGAATGATCATCAATTAGATTACCATCAGTTGACAATAAAATAATCTAACATTTTGAAAACCATCTTCCAGAGAAGGTACAATCATTATGAAAACCATTTCATGACATATTTTCATGAAAATTCTCCATCAATTTTTAGGTCATTAACTAATAGGATATTCCACAATTTTCTGGATGCATTTCTGGTTTTCATTTTGAATGATATCCATGATTACTCTATGACATAGGATGGTCGTATTCATTATTTGAGAATAGTTATGGGTTTTATATGAAATATTTAACTTTATTACTTGCATTATAAATGTAATTTCTAGATGTGAGTTGTGATGTTCCTAGGACATGTGGTGTTATAACAAAGAATATCAGTTGATCCAGAGAATTTGAAGGATATTGTGACTTTGGATAATCCAAGATATTTCATCGAGATGTTTTGATTCTTGGGCATAGTTGGATATTATCTCCGGTTTTTTAAGGACATATCATTGTTGGATTCTCTTGTCAAATCATTAACTCTAAAGCGAGTAATGATTTCATTGGATTACGATTTTCTAATTTATTTTCATGAAGAATAGTTTTGACTACAATGCAATTGTTAACTCTTCCAGAGGCTATGAAAGTCGATGTATTATTCTATGATACATCATGTTTAGTCTTGGGTTTCATTATTAGGTAGGGTAACCATGAAATTTCATATTCGTCCCATCTTATTAGGAAACACAAGAAGAAAAATCTATCCCATTACCATGAACATGTAGATGTGATGGATTCTCTTATGAGGTGGAAACATTACCAATACAAAGAAAGGTTTTACTTTGTTTTCAGACCGTAAGATCTTGATTTATATCTTCTCCCAACAACATTTGAATCTCTATCAGTGTTGTTGGTTGTAATACATGTAGTCTTTCGATATTGACATCACATATACCTCAATGAAATGAAATGTCATTGTTGATGCTTTGACTAGAAAAATTTCTACCCTTATAGTGAAAAATCAATGGAAGCATGGAACAATATGAATCTATGTGGACAGTTTCATATTGGAGTCCTGATCAAGGATTCATAGGAAAGTGTTTAGTTGAAATCCTTTCTACTTATATTGATTATTTAGGAACAGTATATTGATGTTGAGTTCCATAGAAATTGATAATCTCTTAATTTTAGGAATATTTCCATTGAGTGGTTGTTTCCCAAAGAGGGGATTATATTCTTTTGGAACCGTGTTATGGTACCATATTTGATAAGGAAATATGTGATGCAGGATTTCCATAGATCACAGTGGACAGTGCTCCCAGGAACCAAAAATATTTTCTATGACATGTGGTGGAAGTTCTGGTGGGTATGTATGAGATGGGGAACTTTTAGGTTTGTCACTTATTATTATATGATCTATAAGGCGAATGTTAAGAACTATAAAATATTGGTATTGTGTTTTCCACATCAAGTCACTACATGGAAGTGGGATAAGATCTCAAAGGACATTGTGGATGTGTTTCCACAAACCCATAGAAATATATATGAGATATGGGTTGTGATCGATATTCTGAAAAAATTGGAACACATTAAACATATTCGTGATACAACCAATGCTGAGGAGTTGGGAAATATCTATGTGGATGGAATTTGTCATTTTTGGAGATTCCTTATTCTATATTATCTAAAAAGGATCCTCATTTCACATATAATGTTTTGTGTGGCCGTTATAAGGCCCAAATATCTCATATCTTTTTGAATATGGCATTCTATCTACAATCATATGGCTAGATAGAAAGAGAAATAAATATTCATTACGATATCATCTACACTTGTGTTCTCAACATGGGTAGATATTAGGATGATAACATGGGACTAGAGGAAAACTATTATATAAATATTTACCAGTTCAACATCACAATAGATCCTTTTGATGTCTTGTTTAGATGACCCTGCAAACACAAATTGTTTTTGTTATAGATTTGATAATGGTCATTAGATGGACTGAGATTGTTCCAAGAGAAGACAGAAAATATTATGTTGAACCATCAGAGAATTTTGATGAAATAGATCTATTACATGTCTTTTTATAATTATCCTCATAGACCTTTTGAATTCCAAGTTGTTGATTAGGTGTTCTTGAAAATATGACTCTGGTAGGGCCATCAATGGATTTGTAGGAAAGATAAGATTTATCCTAGTTTTGTGTGTCTCTTCAAGGATGTTTATAGGGAAATTAAATTTTTATTTCATTTATAATTTCCACTGTTGATGACTTCTAAACATAACAAGTTCCGTGTATCATAGCTTCAAATGTATCAATTTTATCTATCACATGATCTAAACTAGAGTGATCATGAAGTTGAGGCTGATTTATCCCTGATTGAACGACCATTTAGAGAGTAGATTATACAACCTAGGTACTTAGTGGAGGAATATACCTTTAGTATTTGTGCTATGGTACCATAGTTTTGGTAATCATGATATATGGTCGAGGATGAATTAAAGATTGAGTAGTGGTCTCATCTTTTTGACTTGGATGCTTCATCATAGTGTTTTTGGAGACAAAAATATTCAATGGTGGGGAGGTTGTAACATAATATTTCATAATTAATATAATCTTATTCCTCCATTTTTATCATTCTTTGGTAGATTTTTCTTCTTGTTAATTTGTGTGAAATTTTGAAATTTTTGGGATGTTTTTAAGGCCTTAATATTACATTGATCATTAACTTTCTTAGGATCAATTATCTCTCTCACTGTATAATTATTTACTCTTTTCTTCCATGCCAAAATAATTACCTCCTTATATTTTATTTTATGTGAAAAAATACTAATGAGTTACATTAGGTAACCTTTACATTTTCATATTTACCTTTTTAATTTATGTTTTAATATTAATCTTTATGATTTGTGTCTATATGATGGTATTTTTAAATGATAAACCATTGATGACTAAGATGAATTTCATGGGGGGAATTCATTTTACGGGGGTCGAATATACCACCTAGATATTTTAGGAAATATATATTTATTCAATTAAACCTAATATTTTTAATATATTCTGTTACATTAAATATGGTTTTATCTTGAATTACAATAAAAAACATGTTATTCTTAGGTTATATGCAACACTGGGTTAGCGTTACTTATACCAAACACTACGTATTATAAGAAAAATTAAATATTATATATATAATTATTTAAATGTGACCATTATAAATTTTCTTTTAAATTTATAAGTATTAATATAAATAAATACATTTAGAATACTATGTATATTGGTTTCTTGTAATGAAAATATATTGATAGAAAAATATTTAATTTTTAAATAAAATATTTATACGCTTAAAAATACTATTTTATGAAAAATATATTTTATATTTATTTTATGAAATTTAATTAAAGGAATTTTAATCAATTTTAGAAATTTAATTTGATAAAATAATCATTATTAAAAATAATCATTTCGAAATTATCTTTTGTTGATTTATTTGGATTTTTCGAAAAGGCTTTATTTCTTTAATGAATGTTGAAAAATACTGAATTTTAATTGATATATTTGTTTCAGTTAATATATATATTTATATATATGTTATATTAAATTTGATTCAAAAAAAATTAGATCAATTATACATCCATTTAATCCTATTCTTTTCATTGGAATAAATTTCATATTGAATTTCAATATAAAAACATTTCAATTATTCAATCATTTTCTCTTCAAAAATATTCTTTTGAATAATGTTTTCCATATAGATTTTAAATTAAAATATTATAATTATGTGAATGGAAATTTGAAAATTTTATTCCATATTTGGAATAAGAATAAATTATCTATCCAATATTTTAAACTTTTTTTTGATAAACAAAAATAATAAAATCTGTAAAAATTGTTTATCGTGGTTACGGTAAAAATGTTTATTTTTGGAGTTAAAAAATGATTGGGGTTAAAAAACTACAAACATAGTTAAAACCCCTTAGATGTCCATATTTTGACATTATAAATTCTATTAATTTGAATGATCCATTATTAGACCCTTGGAACATGATAAATCATGGGTGTAATTCATTCTTTCGTAAAATTACAAATGTGTCACTCATCTCACTTATACAAAGGACAACTGTTATCCTATCCTAATGAAACCATTAAAAAAATTTATTATACATTAACATCTCATATAACTTCCCAAAATCCTTCCACTGATCAATGAATCCTTATTTTGGACAAAAAACCCAGTCCAAAAAACTATTTTTGGGAAATCTTAAAGACGATAACCGATGAAAATATAATATTCTTCAACAAGATTTTTTATTATTTATTCCCCTCCTTCCATAAATTATAATTTCATCATATATATATAAACCATAGTATTTTCAATATAATAATATTTTTCTTTAATGTAATGACCTAAAAACATCACCACTTACATCAAATGTGTTATAAAATTGTCTTTCATGTGTATGGATAACTACCTCCGCACGAAATGATGTCATTCATTTTTTTCCATTACAACCTATGAATGATTAACATATTTATTTATTATTTTTTTATGTACTATATTAATTATATTATTATACTACTATAATTATTATTTCACACATATCTTTATACTCCCTATTTTATTGGAATACCGTAACGTCGCTTGGTTGTACATCAGACTGCTACATCGTGAAATGATGTAATTTTCCACACCTTACATGGAAGGTAATAAGGATGGTTTTAATTAATAATTGTTTTATACATGACATAAAAATTATTTTTGAATGATGATATTTCATCTATGTTTATTTCATTAAATATGAAGAGTAAATTGAATCAATTTTTATGTGTACGTACATCTTACCATTCCCATATATGATGTATTTCTTTTTCTATCACAAAATTTTATAGATTACTCTAAATAAATATGTAATGAATATATATGATATGTATAAAATTATTAAAATTTTGGGGATTATTAAACCATTGTCAAAAGATTATTAAAAAAATATCGAATCAAAATATACAAGGAAAAAAGTAATTATGGCCAAAAAACATGATTAAACATGGAATTGTTAATAAAAGTCTATTAAATGGCCATATGAAACTCATATATGGAATTATGTATATATGTATGGTAATTTAATATATTTATAATATATTTATAATATATTTATTTTTAATATACATGATGATTGAATGATTATGAGAGAATTCGATAATTAAGTTAAAGAATATTTGTCTCATTTTTCATTATTTGAGGCATATGTTGTGTTATGCACCTATATTATTTTATGATGTGTATATATAAAACCATTAAAATATAATATCATCAATTTTTTACACATATGATATTATATGTATTATCTAATTTTATTCATTAATGGATCATATGATTCAAATTTACCAAAGTGGGAATGATTTTATGTTACAATATAATTGTTTATTGGGAATGATTACAATTATGTTTTCGATAAAAAAATATTATGATCCAAATATAATAAATATCACCAATTTTATTCACCTATGGTTATTCATTTTATTAATAGTTCCATTTTTACAATTATTTGGAACTTAAATGAAATAATATTTTTTTAAAAAATCGGTATTTATCTCTCTCTTCAGTGGGAAATATATTTTCATACAAAACCACATTTTCCAAACAAAATCCAAAAAAATGTATTAATAATTTAATTTGATTTTCTAAAGATATTATTACCATTTTTTTATTTTAAAATTTTTTTTTGGAAATGAATCACTTTATCATTTCAAAAACAAATCATTTTTGGCATTTGTAGAAAATTTAAAAGGAATATTTATTTAATGTGTATGACATGAAATAAAAATATTGTTTTCATAATAATCATTTTATTTTAATATCCCATTATATTTTTTCAAGGTAATTTTTAAATAAAAATTATTATAAAATTTATCATGTTTTAGAAAAAAAATTCTATGTAGAAAGAATAGTTTCCTAAAGAAACATTTAATTTTTTTTAATGTTTTGTTTATATGTTTTAAATGTTATTTTTTATAAAATGATTTTGAATATTCTTATTTTTTAAAATGTTATTTTAAAATACGGTTTATTTTATTTATTAAATTTTCCATGTGATATTTCAAAATGATTCTCTATCTATAAAGCTATCAAATGATGTATCTTATGATTTTTTGTGGAAATGAACCAAATATTCAATTATAATTCATGATCTGAATATATTATTGTGATAATATTTTTATGAAACCCATTTCTCTTCAATCAGTTATAGAATGTTAAAATTGTAATTAAGCCCATTGGTGTTCAATATGTTTTTCTTTGATGATAGAATTAAATGATTATGATACCTTTCCATTTTCTATGAGTTACGATATGATAAAATTATTATAAATCTGTTTATATATCATGGGATATGAAATAATAATTTTTTTATGATCTTTTTAGACACATATGTATGATTAATGTAATTGTAGGGTTTTTCCATATATCTCACTCCAATTCATTAGGTAATGATAAATGTTTTATTTTCTCAAAGGGTACATGTGTGGTTAGCCTAACCCAAAAAATTATTGTATATAAGTTGTCACGACCCATCCTCGGGGTCCGTGCCGTGACTACCCCAAGCCCGCCTTCAACAGGCTAGGGGCTGGCGACTAGCACCAACGCGTAAATCCTGTTAAAAAGGGAAGGCATTGCCTTTGTAAAGTTAAAAATCACCACAGGGTAAGCAAGCAGAAAGGTAAACACTAAGTAAAAACAGAGTACAACTGAAAGTGCGGAAAAGTAAATGGGCCAGTATACAAACCCAAAACTGCAAGTAAAGTACAACTCGAAAGGGAAAACAGCAACTGAAAAGAAAAAGATGCTATGCCGAGCTGCCCACTAGAAATTCCACCTGAAGGGTGGGTACAGATAGCTCCACTGCTCCTCGGGTCCCGCCGACCGCTCCGAGCACGTCCAGCCCAGTGGTCCACCTCTTGGTACCGTCCTGCTCTGCGAGCCTCAAAAACGATCAACGATGTCCGTCGTCTGCAACCAACACAACGTAGTGCGGGAATAGCCCATGTAGGGGTGAGTATAAGCTACTCAGTAGGGACCCCGAGACCCCCAAAGGTCTCTCAAAATCCACAAAGGATAATCCACAAAAGAAAGATACAATCACTAAGTAACAACAGACACTGCTTAGGTATATGCCCATACATATACCTAAGTCATCAATTCCATTACGCTCCAACCTCCGAGCCCAAGTACAACTCAGTCCACACAGGAAAGTTTACGTATTCCACACAGGAAAGCAAAATGTAATCCACACAGGATAGCACAACACAATCCACACAGGAATGTAAACATGATTCAGCTCACACAGGTATACATCGTCGAAAAGGTGAAAGAGATGATCAGACATAGATACTGAATCATCTATGTTGGGAGCCACATAGGATACAAGACCATCCATCTTCATTGTTTCATTTATACTGGGGCCCACATAGGATATAAGACTAGCACTGAATCATCAAAGCTGGGACCCACATAGGATACAAGACCAGCAAATCTAATACCCACATAGGATACAAGACCAGCTGTTTTCATTGATTCATCTATACTAGGACCCACATAGGATACAAGACCAGTATTGAATCATCTATGCTGGGACCCACAAAGGATACAAGACCAGCACAGGTAGGACCCACATATGATACAAGACCAGCTGTCTTCATTGATTCATCTATACTGGGACCCACATAGGATACAAGACCAGTATTGAATCATCTAAGCTGGGACACACAAAGGATACAAGACCAGCACAGGTAGGACCCACATAGGATACAAGACCAGCTGTCTTCATTGATTCATCTATACTGGGACCCACATAGGATACAAGAGCAGTATTGAATCATCTAAGCTGGGACCCACAAAGGATACAAGACCAGCACAGCTAGGACCCACATTAGATACAAGACCAGATGTCTTCATTGATTTATCTATACTGCGAGCCACATAGGATACAAGACCAGTATTGAATCATCTAAGCTGGGACCCACAAAGGATACAAGACCAGCACATCTAGGACCCACATAGGATACAAGACCAGCTGTCTTCATTGATTCATCTATACTAGGACCCACATAGGATACAAGACCAGTATTGAATCATCTAAGCTGGGACCCACAAAGGATACAATACTAGCACAGCTAGGACCCACATAGGATACAAGACCGACTGTCTTCATTGATTACTCTATACTAGGACCCACATAGGATACAAGACAAGTATTGAATCATCTAAGCTGGGACCCACAAAGGATACAAGACCAGCACAACTATGACCCACATAGGATACAAGACCAGCTGTCTTCATCGTCGCAGTTCACTGAGGATCTCTGCACAATCGTCATCATCGAAGTCGCAGTCAGCACTAGGGTTCCCGCACACAGCAAGCTCGTTCTGGAGGGTCCGCTCCACGAGCTGAGAGGCTGATACATCAACTATCACATGGTCCTAAGTTGATGTATCCAAAAGTTCTGTATCGTCAACAGGAACTCAACGCAACAGACGGCGCGTCAAACGGACTCCCGGTCTGAGAGTTATAGGCTTTTTCATTCCAGGGGCCCGGTTGGTTTTAAGACAAAACCAACCCGACCGTACACCACCTGCGTCCAAACCTCGGGCGGAGTATTCTAAATGATCTGTCTCACAATGAGAAACTCAACAAATCTGACGACACGTCATTCGGACGTCCGTAGCTCAAGATATGAGCGTTTCCGCTCCGACGGCCCGGTTGGTTTCGTGTACGAACCAACCCATCCGAATCCAAAGTATTCTGAATCCTTGAGTGAGATATACCGAAACGACTGTCTCAATCCAAGGATCATGTTGCCGCTGACGGCGCGTTGTTCGGAGGTCCGTAGCCCGAGTTATGGGCATTTGAACCTAAACAGTTCGGTATCGGGGGTTTCAGGCTGGGCCGACCCGGCCCGAGACCCCCTGGCTGGCCCGAACCGGGTCGACCCGCCCCGGACAGGGTCGGGCCGGCCCGGCGCCGGTCCGGCTCAAGGAAGCACGCTGGGCGTGCTTCCATCTCGGCCTTCGGCCGAGAAAATTGAGAAAAAGGGGGGTGCCTGCCCCCCTTTGTAACCGTGCCCCCCCTCATAATGGGGGCCGTTAAACTGGCCGGGGGAATTTACTTCCCCCGGCCTTCAACATTTCTGATCGGCCGGCTCCTCCTCAACGGGACTAGAAGTGGCGGGTCCCTTTCCGGCTCCGACACCGGCGGCCCGGCTGGTCGCCGGTCACCATGCTCCGCCGCGGCCCCGCTCCGGCCACGACACCTTCGATTTCTTTCAACACGGCGCGACAACATCACGTTCTTGAATTTCCTTCCATGGTGCCGCGCGACGGCGCCACGCAATACTTGGCGTGTAATTCTCGCGTGGTGCGACGGCACCACGCCATCCCATTCCATCCGCAAGGGAACAAACATGAACATAGGAGGGGGTTCGGCCGTGTTTGTGCGGTCCGGCACCCTCTCGTTACATGATAACATTTAGTCGATTAACCACGAGGTTTGACATTCTAGAATCAAGAATGGAAACAACTAATAAAATAACAATAATCCCCTACCTCAGTTTCAAGAGAGGAGCACATCAACAAGCCGCGGAAGACAAGCGTCGCGGAGGTCGGCGTTGCGGTAATCGTACGTCGATTCCGTTGACGTTGAGGTGCGTCCGAAGAGGTAGCGTCGCTGGAGAAGCTTCGTAAGCTGATGGAGAATGCCCAAAGAGGAAGCGGCATCTCCTTTCGTTGACACGGGAAAAAGATAGAAAGAAGCGGCGTCGTCGATCTTCGGAAACACACCGGCTACGAGGAAGAGAAGAGACGACATGTCTTTCTCTTCTTATGGTGACGACGTTCTTCGTCGGAGCCTAAGTTTTCTTCGCGTTCTTCGTCAAGGTTGAAGAAGCTGAAGAAAGCATCCCCAATCCTCTCAAGGTGGAAAATGAAATCTAACCAAAATAAAATATGTCTAAGGCTTATTTTATTTACACAACAAAACCACTTTGAATTTGAAATGTTTGAAATTAACCCACTCAACATAATTAATAACACTAGTTTTCAAAATTTAATAGAGTGGAGTTATTGGAGAGTTTAAAGGGGAGTTGAAGAGTTAGGGTTTGTGTGGGACCCACCACACTTAATCCTCTCAAGGGAGGTTAAGTGGATGTGGGTCCCACCTCTAACTCCATTTGGGAGGATATAACCAACATGGTTTAAAATAAATTGTGTTTCCACAATTTATTTAACATCATTTAAATTCCCCCAAAACTAACTCTCAACCCGCATAAAACGCAACCTCGGAAAAGGTCTCCTTAAGATAATATCGGCACTGCGAGTTCATCGGTGCCCTCAGAATTTGATTCCGGGCACCGGTTCAAAAGTTTGAAAAACCCGCTCGTTCGTTCACTGAACGTACCCGAGCCAAATTTCGGAAATTGATTTCGGGCACACCGGGCCTCGGAATCAGGTGCCGTAAGAAACCACACTCTTGTAAAATTCCAAAGAAAATTAATAAAAAAATTTCCTAGAAATTTCCGGGTCTATACATTACTCCCACCACAGGGTTTTATGTCCCTTTAAAGCTTCAACACAAACTAGGGATACAAAGGCGGTAGAGCTAGGCGGTAAGCCACCTCGCCAAAACTCCGTAATCCACGTCGAGGTGAGACACGCAAGAAGACGTGGTCGCCATCCTCGAACACTAGTGGCCTATGCCTCCTGTTAGCGTATGACTTCTACCGGCTCTGAGCTGTCCTCATCCGCTCCTGGATGACTTGGACATTTTTGGTTCTACAAGAGCTGCTGGAATTTCTTCTTTGCCGATAAGAGAAATCTGGTCTCATCCCCCGGATGAACCATGTTCTTCACCTAATACAATCAATCCGACATGTATGATACTAATCCATACCAAGGATGACGTCATAAGGCCTTGACCCTACTACCAAGAGGTCCAACCGTTACTCTCACCTCCAAGGGTTGAGTCACACTGTCGGCTTCAGTGTGTGGTAACTGGGTCTCCTCCAGTAAATGTCTCACAATTGAGGGTCATGTCAACAGTCTAAACTGGAAGCTCTTAGTAGCAACAAAAAAGAGGACAAGAATGAAAACATCACAAAGGTATGCGTCTTTTATTATTGCATCTCATAATACAATGACGCTACATATTAGCAACAAGGAACTAGAAGTACAAAAGACGTATCCACTAGTTCCGCTCCTGTCCATTTGCTCCCAGAGCTCCATGTTCGATGGCCTCAGCTGCCTGAAGCTGAGCTCTCCCATGTCCACCAACTTCCTGTGGTCGGGGCGGACCTCCTGGTGGTGGTGGTGGCAACACCTCAAAGCGTCGTCTACCACTTGCTGCTCAGCCAGCTCATCTGCCTCGTCCGCCTGCACCCTACGGACCACCGTGGCCGATCCTCTGTCTGGGAGGTCCCTCTACCACCTGCTGCTCATCTGTAAGATGAGTCGGGCAGTCTCAAGCCATGTGACCTTTCCCACCGCATGTGTAGAAATGCTTTCCCCTCGTGTAGCTGTCTCTCCTTCGTGTGCCCCGCACAACCGAATCTTCATCCAGTGACTGCCTATCTGATGGTCTGGCCCGTTTGGACCACTGCATCACCTGTCTACTGCCAACTGCAGAAGACCCTACTACGGGCCATCCTACGGAGGGCCCTGTCACTGGAGCCTGCTCGGCGAGAAAACTCTCCACTAGAAGGGCTCTCTCCAACACCTCTACCTGTGTCGGAATATTGAGGTAGATCATCGATGCCCTGATCTCGTGTCTCAAACCCTGCTCGAAGGTCTGGGCCCATAAGAATGTGTCCCGTACCATATCTGTGGAGTAGCGCGAGAGATCAGTAAATCTTGCCGAGTACTGGGCCACTGTCATTCTGCCCTGCCGTAGCTGTAGCAGCTCTTGGATGCACACCGCACGGAGGGTGGATGGGATGAACTCGAAGCGGAATATGGTCTCAAATTCCATCCAGAGGAGAGACGTCTCGTCGTGAACATGGAGCATCAAGCTCCACCATCGGCCCGCTGCTGCGTGCAGTAGGCTCGCAGCGAGGATCACCATGAGGTCTGCTGGTGTCCTCACTAGCCTGAAAACTCGTACGACTGCCTCCAACCAGTCCTCGGCTGCCTGGGGGTCCGTCTCCCCACGAAACCTGGGTGGTCGCTGGCGCTGAAACTCATGTAGTGCGCTGAGGCGACGTGCATCGTCATCGGCTAGTGCTGGAAGTATCGGGGGCTCGGAGAGTAGAACTACCGCCGGTGCCACTGCTGCCAAAGGGCCCTTCACGGAGGCCTCGTTGCTCGGTGGGCTGTCATCACACTCGACTCTCGGAACCCTAGTTGGCTGCCGTCGTGGGGCCATCCTGAAAAGGAAACAGGTGCGCCACGGTCAGAACAGTATACCTAGTGAGCTGATACAAAGTAATCACGAAGAAAACTTGAAACACACACGCAATCAATGTTTTCGTGCATTAATTCGGGAATCAGAAGTCAGGGTCCTGGTGTACAGATACGTCGTCCGCCACACCAACACTGGACCCCCTGGAATTATAACCATACTCAATACGCTAAACACTATTGCTTCACATAGAAAATATCAGAGTTCGCGGTAGAACCGAACTCCTCTGATACCAATTTGTCACGACCCGTCCTCAGGGCCTGTGTCGTGACTACCCCAAGCCCACCTTCCATAGGCCATGGGCTGGCGACTACCACCAAGGCGTAAATTCCGGTAAAAAGGGAAGGCATTGCCTTTGTAAAGTAAACAAGCACCATAGAGTAAGCTAGCAGAAAGGTAAAAACTAAGTAAAAACAGAGTACAACTGAATGTGCGGAAAAGTAAATGGTCCAGTATACAAACCCAAAACTGAAAGTAATGTAAAACTCGAAAGGGAAAACAGCAACTTAAATTTAAAAGCTGCTACGCCGAGCTGCCCACTGGAAATTCCACCTGAAGGGTGGGTAAAGATAGCTCCACTGCTCCTCAGGTCCCGCCGACCGCTCCGAGCACGTCCAGCCCAGTGGTCCATCTCCAGGTACCATCCTGCTCTGCGAGCCACAACCACGATCAACGCTGTCCGTCGTCTGCAACCTACACAACGTAGTGCGGGCATAGCCCGTGTAGGGGTGAGTATAAGCTACTCAGTAGGGACCCCGAGACCCCCGAAGGTCTCTCAAAATCCACAAAGGATAAACCACATAAAAAGATACAATCACGAAGTAACAACCGACACTGCTTAGGTATATGCCCATACATATACCTAAGTCATCAATTCCATTACGCTCCAACCTTCGAGCCCAAGTACATCTCAGTCCACACAGGAAAGTTTACGTATTCCACACAGGAAAGAAAAATGTAATCCACACAGGATAGCACAACACAATCCAAACAGGAAAGTAAACAGGATTCAGCTCACACAGGTATACATCATCGAAATGGTGAAAGAGACGATCAGACATAGATACTGAATCATCTAAGTTGGGACCCACATAGGATACAAGACCAGCCGTCTTCATTGTTTCATCTATACTGGGACCCACATAGGATACAAGACTATCACTGAATCATAAAAGCTGGGACCCACATAGGATACAAGACCAGCACAGGTAGGACCCACATAGGATACAAGACCAGCTGTCTTCATTGATTCATCTATATTGGGACCCACATAGGATACAAGACCAGTATTGAATCATCTATGCTGGGACCCACAAAGGATACAAGACCAGCACAGCTAGGACCCACATAGAATACAAGACCAGTATTGAATCATCTAAGATGGGACCCACAAAGGATACAAGACCAGCACGACTAGGACCCACATAGGATACAAGACTAGCTATCTTCATTGATTCATCTATACTAGGACCCACATAGGATACAAGACCAATATTGAATCATCTAAGCTGGGACCCACAAAGGATACTAGACCAGCACAGCTAGGACCCACATAGGATACAAGACCAGCTGTCTTCATTGATTCATCTATACTGGGACCCACATAGGATACAAGACCAGTATTGAATCATCTAAGCTGGGACCCACAAAGGATACAAGACCAGCACAGCTAGGACCCACATAGGATACAAGAACAACTGTCTTCATTGATTCATCTATATTAGGACCCACATAGGATACAAGACCAGTATGGAATCATCTATGCTGGGAACCACAAAGGATACAAGACCAGCACAGCTAGGACCCCCATAGGATACAAGACCAGCTGTCTTAATTGATTCATCTATACTAGGACCCACATAGGATAAAAGACCTTTATTGAATCATCTAAGCTGGGACCCACAAAGGATACAAGACCAGCACAGCTAGGACCCACATAGGATACAAGACCAGCTGTCTTCATCGCCGCAGTCCACTGAGGATCTCTGCACAGTCGTCATCGTCGAAGTCGCAGCCAGCACTAGGGTTCCCGCACACAGCAAGCTCGTTCGGGAGGGTCCACTCCACGAGCCGAGAGGCTGATACATCAACTGTCACATGGTCCGAAATGATGTATCCAAAAGTGCCGTATCGTCAACAGGAACTCAACGCAACAGATGGCGCGTCAAACAGACGCCCGGTATGAGAGTTATAGACTTTTTCGTTCCAGGGGCCCAGTTGGTTTTAAGGCAAAACCAACCCAACCGTACACCACCTGCGTCCAAACCTCAGGCAGAGTATGCCAAAGGATCCGTCTCACCAAGAGGAACTCAACGAAACTGACGGCACGTCATTTGGACGTCCGTAGCTCAAGATATGAGCGTTTCCGCTCCGAGGGCCCGGTTGGTTTCGTGTGCGATCCAACCCGGCCGAATCCAAAGTATTCTGAAACCTTGAGTGCGATATACCAAAACGACCGTCTCGATCCAAGGATCATGTTTCCACTGACGGTGCGTCGTTCGGAGGTCCATAGCCCGAGTTATGTGCATTGGAACCTAAACAGTCCGTTATCGGGGGTTTCGGGCCCGGGCCGACCCGGCCCGAGACCCCCCGGCTGGCCCGAACCGGGTCGACCCGCCCCGGACAGGGTCGGCCCAGCCTGGCGGACTGGCCCGGCTCAAGGCAGCGCGCTGGGCGCGCTGCCAGCTCGGCCTTTGGGCGAGCTGATTGAGAAAACGGGGGGCACCTTCCCCCCTTTGTAACCACTCCCCCCCTCATAATGGGGGCCGTTCAACTGGTCGGGGGAATTTAATTCCCTTGGCCTTCCCCATTTCCAGCCGGCCGGATCCTCCTCAAAGGGACAGGAAGTTGCCGGTCCCTTTCCGGCTCCGACACTGGCGGCCCGGCTGGCCGCCGATCACCAAGTTCTGCCGCGCCCCGGAACCAGCGACGACCCTTGTCGTCCGGTGCGGTGCGACGACACCGCCTCCCTCTGCCGCGGCCCCGCTCTGTCCGCGGAACCTTCAATTTTATTCAATGCGGCGCGACAGTGTCGCGTTCTTGAATTTCCTTCCATGGCGTGGCGCGACGGCGCCTCGTAATACTTTCCGTGTAATTCCCGCATGGTGCGATGACACCACGCCATCCCGTTCCATCTACAAGGGAACAAACATGAACATAGGAGGGGTTCGGCCGTGTTTGTGCTGTCCGGCCCCCTCTCGTTAAATGATAACATTTAGTCGATTAACCACGAGGATCAACATTCTAGAATCAAGAACGGAAACAACTAATAAAATAACAATAATCTCCTACCTCGGTTTCAAGAGCGGAGCAAATCAATAAGCCGCAGATGACAGGCGTCGCAGAGGTTGGAGTCACGGTAATCGTACGTCGATTCCGTTGACGTCGAGGTGCGTTCGAAGATGTAGCGTCGCTGGAGAAGCTTCGTAAGCTGACGGAGAAAACCCAAAGAGGAAGCGGCGTCTCCTTTCGTTGACATGGGAAGAAGATCGAAAGAAGCGGCGTCGTCAATCTTCGGAAACACACCGGCTGCGAGGAAGAGAAGAGACGACACATCTTTCTCTTCTTATGGTGACGATGTTCTTCGTCGAAGCCTAAGCGTTCTTCGCGTTCTTCGTCAATGTTGAAGAAGATGAAGAAATCTTCCCCAATCCTCTCAATGTGGAAAAATAAATCTAACCAAAATAAAATAAGTCTAAGGCTTATTTTATTTACACAACTAAACCACTTTGAATTTCAAAAGTTTGAAATTAATCCACTCAACTTAATTAATAACACAAGTTGTCAAAATTAAATAGAGTGGTGTTATTGGGGAGTTTAAATGGGAGTTGAAGAGTTAGGGTTCGTGTGGGCCCCACCACACTTAATCCTCTCAAGGGAGGTTAAGTGGATGTGGCTCCCACCTCTAACTCCATTTGGGAGGATATAACCAACATGGTTTAAATTAAATTGTGTTTCCACAATTTATTTAACTTCATTTAAATTCCCCAAAAACTAACTCTCAACCCGCATAAAATGCAACCTCGGAAAAGGTCTCCTTAAGCGAATATCGGCGCTGCGAGTTCATCGGTGCCCTCAGAATTCGATTCCGGGCACCGGTTCAAATGTTAGAGAAACCCGCTCGTTTGTTCACTGAACGTACTCGAGCCAAATTTCGGAAATTGATTCCGGGCACACCGGGCCTCGGAATCAGGTGCCGTCAGAAACCGCGCTCTTGTAAAATTCCAAAGAAAATTAAGAAAAAAAATTCCTAGAAATTTCCGGGTCTTTACCTATGTGGTTTCCCCAAGCATGAAAAATATCATACACTTGTTGTTATCTCAATCCCTAAGCTAGTACACAGGTGGTTATCTGAAGACTAACTTTTTATGAAATTCATAGTGTATATCCTTGAAATTATATTTCTTATTCATATGTGTAGTTCACAAGACTATTTCATATGGAAATATTATGTTATAATGGAACTTGTTCTTTGATTCGCTTATGCTTTTTATCTTATGAACATCTGATATTTATTCTATGAATCCAGATTCTACTATTTGATAAGAATGTTATGGTTTCATATGTTATTATCATGTTCTCATACCATTTTGTTCATGTTATGATTACATATCTCCCATGTCTACCCTTATTAACTATCTCATCTCACCCTTTCTTATTGTTCCATTCCCCATGTTATGCAGAAATGTTTTAATTAGAGTATGTTTATAAAGAGTACTAAAAAGAAAGATATTTGTCGGATACATTGAAGATCATTCACCAAATTGATAATATTATATTATATTATTCACAAAGGACTAATCTATTATTGTCTTCGGGTGTGTGTTTATTTAATTTATTAAATATTAATCTAATATGATGTAATATATATATGTATGAAAATACTAGGTCTCTATATATTTTGACACATAATTCTCAATATATAAATTATCTAGTTTTTTCAAACATTTGATAGCTACCTCACTATCATTTTATTAAAAAAACCCAAATTCAATTTTCTTGGAATCCCCTAAAATAAAGAATATATTTTTTTCAATATAAATTTCAGGTGTATCTAATTGGGATGATGTAATTAAATATTCCATGATAATAAGGTTTTAATATACAAAGAATACAGTATAAAAAATTTATAATTTTAAAAGAAAACCTTATGATTTATAATACCATTAATCTCATCCTTCCCACAGAATAATTCTATTTCATCATTTAGGAAATATCAATAATTATTTTTCCATTGAATCACATTGAATTTGAAAATTTAATTTCGATCAAATTTTCCAAATAAACCCATAACATATATTCTTCTAGTGTATGATTATATTAATGAATAGTAGTAGTGAGAATATTCACTCAACGGACCAATTCATTCATCTTATATTAAAAAACATTGCATCATTAATTAAGATTAATTTTATTCAACAATATGTTTGGATATTAAATATAAATAAATCATCATCTCAAAATTTTCTTGATATTTCCCCAAGGGTCCTTATATATAATATTATTTATCAATTAAAATAAACTCATGTTACACTTATGTATCCTTAGTATGTATATGATATATCCTCTAAAACCACTATGATATTGTTATTTACTTTTAAAATATTATTCCATTTTATCCATGTAACAATTATATATCCCATTAAATATATAACTTAGCAAATGAAAACACAATGTTATCCATACATATTATTATATATACATTGGATATGTTCTTGAAAATATTACATATCCCTTGAAATCATACATATCACGTTAATGATTTTACCTATCGTTATATAGTATTTATTTATCATAAAATTCTATTTCTATTCATTTCTTAATTATAAATTTGTGATATCTTATATATAAACTTTTTAATTCTATACATCACCTAAAATATTATTTATGACAATTATTTAAATGAAATTTCATTATAACGCCTAGATAAACACGATTAGAATAATATTTCTCATTTCCACCCATTATTAACCATCAATAAAAATGCATGGACTTAATCAATTGTATTGAGAACAAATAAAATATCATAACTAATGGATCCATCATTTTAATACCATGTTTTAATCAAAAAATATATATGAAATTTATTATTAAATTAATATTTTCAGTTATTGTTATATGATAACAAGAATACTCCTTTATAGTTAGTGGACTATATTTATTTTTTTCGTAATATTTACCCTCATCTTCTATATTCGGCCTCAGGATACCCACTTTTAATTATCCATAAACCTTGTTGTTCTTTATAATCCCATATTGCTTAGAAAACACTATTTTTTCATTATTTTTATTCTAAATATTTATTATATCTTATCTAATCAATCATCTTTGTTTCATTTGAATTTTTAGTATCACAATATTATAATGTTAAAAGGTTATTTATTAAAATTTAGGGAAGATTGTTATATGATAAGTCCAAACATAATAGTAATTACAAAAAAAATCTAGTACATTTACTCTACGTATCACAAAATTTGATTCTAAAAATACACTCACAATGTTTCATTTTATATTAAAAAAAATAAAAAAAATTAAAAAGATGTAACTCATTTTTTAATATTTTTATGAAAAAAACTTTTGTATAAAAAAATATTAGTAAAAATAATGAAAAATAAATAGTAAAATAAAAAAATGATAAATATATTCAAATATAAAAGTAATTATATTTAATTCCTTATATTTAAAATAATTTAATTCCCCTTTAAAATATTTCCTTAATTATGATTAAAACAATTACAAAATTAAAATATTAAAATATATAGTTGTTTTTGTATTATATTTAGAACTACAAATAATGAAAAATATTAATAATAGACATACATTTGATCATTAATCATATATTAATATTAAATTTATAATTCTAATAATTTGTTTTAAAAAATAGAAAACATATTGAGTGGAATAAAAAATATATTAATTATAAAATTATATATAATGCATAAATTTTCAATAATATATATTGAAACCTTGATTGTGTTAATAAATTTCATTGGAAATTGATATAAAAAATTAAAAATTATTCATTTCATAAAAAAAAATTTAAAATGAAACAATATATATAAAATCTTTAAAAATAAGTGAACAATTTACAAATAATTATATTACAAGATTATTATCCTAAAATCCATATTAAATAATTCTGAAACAAATATATTTATCTACAAAACAATGAAAAATTAATAAAAAAATTATTTGTTTTGACATCAAAATTACCAGAATTTCCCAAATTCATTTTATATTTTTAATAAAATTAATATATATATATATATATATATATGTTTTCATTAATGATTTATTTAAAATAAAATTAGGAAATTAAATAATATATGGTTGTTATAAAATGATAAAATAACAGTACAAATTATATGAAATTATAGCTAAATATTATTATTGTAAATTTTATTTAATAAATACAAATTTTTTTAAAAATTATAACTACAAATATTTCTTTTTAGTTTTTTAGTAATTAAAAATAATAAAAAATTAAAAACAAAAAATAGATATTATGTTATTAATATATGTGGTAAACCATAACAAATATAATTTATACAATCTTTTCAAAAAACCATTAAAATAATCATAAAACTCTTGTTTTTTCCTTAAAAACATTATAAAAATAAAAATATTCTAAAAAATAACGTTAATAAATAAACTTCTGAAATTTATTTATCCCACTATATAGGTGAAGAATATGTTTACAAATTGATGATAAAATGAAATGCTCTATGATAATTAACAGCAATGATCACTAAATATATTTCATTCCATTAAAAATAAGAAATCAATTGAAAAAATTCTATTATATTTTAAAAAAATCTAATAAAGAGATATTATATAATTTTTATTCTATAATTATATTAAAATTATAAAAAAAATATTTTAATGTATCAAAATTAATAAAATTCATATTTTATATATTCCTTGTTAAATAATAACATTTATGAAAACCAATCAACATTAATAACATGTTATATTTTAAAACACGATATAAATGACTTATAACATAAATTATGTGATTATGGTAATATTCAAAATCATATTTTTAAAACTGTATAGAATACAAATAAATAAATATTTAAACTAAAATTAATATGAAAAAATATTAAAATGACGATAACATAGTTTTATACAATAAAATAAAAATAAGAATTGAATATATATATTTTTAATAAATATATATTAAATATAACTGATAAAAATCATATTTTATCCTATGAGAAAATATAATACAATTTTTTGTATTATATTATTAATAATTTATCTACTTTTTAGTGAAAAATATCTATAAAAATATACATATCAAATGTTTTGGCTGAAAATTTATATTAATATTAAATTGAAAATTCCGAATATATATTTATGTTTTCAAAAAGTAACTAAACAAATTAAATAAGTTATTATCTATCCTGCACTATATACAATATATTTTCAAATAAATTTAAACGTAAATGTTTTTTAATATATTTATAATTTTTGAGATCATATGGTTTTCTATTCTCTTCATGGCATAAAGCATGTTATATTTTTGAATTTAATAATTAGAACCCCTAGTATATATTCTATATTAATTTTATGAGAATTTTTTACTATAAAAATTTAAAAAAAATGTGGTAGTATATAAAATTTTCAAGAAGAAAAAAATGTATATATAATTTTATTATTAAAAAAATGGAGAAATAAATATGATAAATAAATTAAAATTGATATATTATTAGAAAATGATCTCCTCAAAATCTAACTATGAAGGGAAACACTATAACAACCTTTATACAAAAATAATCAATTTTATTATTATAATTAACATAAAACATTTGATCAAAATATTCTAAAAAATAATAATCACTTCATGCATTTCTTTTAAAAATTAATTGGATCAATACTTCTTATTCACAATTAATTAATGAAATATTCATTACTAAAAAGGTAACATACATAATAGGGGTTTATATTTTCTTACAGATTAAATTATATTCAATATTTAAAATGATAAAATGATCACAAATATATATAATTATACGAAAATGTGTTTTTCGATAAATTTGTAATAAAATTATAAATTTTGACTAAAAAATAATGAACACAGGATGGGTTTATTAGTAATTTTTAAAAAGTTGTTGAAGATTTTAAATATTTATATATATTAAAATATCACTTTTTTTTATACAAAATTAAAGTTATTATAAATTCTAACAACCATTATATAATTTATTTTTTAAACCCATTTTAATTATAAATTATATTTTTTCTAAAATTTTCATTTGACAGTTTTATTAACAATATTTTCTCTATTTCGTGCTACATTTTATCATAATTACAATTAAAATTGGTATGTTATTAATAATTAATAATATTAAGTTATTGTATACATGTAATAATAATTAATATTAAATACATTATTATTTATTTAATTTTTTTTGAAATGTAGTTTTTATATTTTGTTTATTTTTTAATATATATGATATTACTAATATTATAAACATTAATAATTATTTATAATAATAAGGAATGATTATAACATTATCATATATTATCTTTGAAAATAATAAATATTAAAAATAATAGTATTAATTATTATAAAAAAATTATTTTTATGCATAAAAATGCATCATTATTGTAGGGGATTAATCATAAATACGTTACACAGATATAATTAATTTGATATAATACACCACCAAAAATTTATACTGGTCCACTACATAGATCATTTCTCCACATGAATCCTAATATCTATACAATAATTGTGTTACTCTATTTAATTTTCACTCTAGAATAACCCACATCATATATTTTTTTTGCCTGGTGATGATAGAAATGAGTGGATTTTTTCAATATTATTATTTGACGATAATAACATGAGTAGTGAAACTCTACTGAGTGGTTTTAAATTATATTTATTATTCTATTTAATCTTTTGAATGTGTAATTTTTAGGTAAATTGAATACAGTGTATATTATTTTTTTTGAATCATTTGTAATTTTTTATAATAAATAGTACTCCATATTATACAATTATATATTGGGTGAGTCATAAAATGATATTTTTTTAAAAAAAATTAATATTGTAATCTATTTTTGTTATTTTATTTTTTTATCCACACATATGATATATTATATCTTGATTCAAAATATCAGAGACCACATGTATGCCTTGATATATTTTCATAAGCATGTGATGAGCACTCATGGATTTAACTAAACCATAGGGAGCCAATTCCAACATAAAAAATGAATTATTTATAACATATTTTTACTAAAAAAATTACATGAAATATATAGAAAATAAACATAAAAACATGAGATAAATAAAAAATAGGGTTCTCTTAAGTCACATAATAAAAAAAATATAAAAAAAATATGATATAAAATTATTTATAAATGTCACAAATAAATAACTAATGTAAATCTAACTAATAAAGTAAATTTGATAATATATTTACCAATACCATGAATTATATCCTATAATAAATATAAAAGAATAATATAACATGCTAGAAAACCTAAATCATCTGATGATGATATATTTCAACTATATCTTGTGATATATATCATAACCATTCAAATTAAATAAATTATATTTGTTCAAATTATGAAACCATAATATGTTCATAGGATAATGGGAATAAAATGACTCATTTAGATTTTTTAAATTCCCTTAAGTCTAATAAGTTAGTATGATAAATATAAATGGATATTAATTTAGGTTTGGTATGTAATAAAAATATATCATCACAAAAATATGATGAATAAATAAGTAAGTGATTATTTTTAAGAAACTATGATAAAGTGAGAATCATGGAAAAACTAAGAATGGAAAACATAATAATACACAAATTCATACACACAAGTATGACCTATCTAATAATTATAAAAAACATTATCTTTTAATATAATTTCACACTTTCTAAAGATAATCCATCTTAAAATTCCAACGAAGTAAAACCCAAAATATAAAAAAATGTCCACTATCCCCATAGAAAAAAATTATTACCCATAAAATAAACAAGATCAGTCACTTTAAAAAAAACAATATATAATAAAAATAAAATTATATATATTATTTAACATTATATAATTAGAAAAAAAACAAGGTTTCTTGTTTCTCAATCATATATACTGAATGGATTATCTACTAATGGTTGATTTTGTGGTTTACATGACACAACCATGAAGATAAATTCTATCATTTCTATGGAAGTTCATTTGTGGAAGTCTCAAATAAACTAAATAAAAAATTATTAGTTTAAAAATAATTGGCATTTTAGGTTTTTTACTTACTATAACAAAGTGTAACACCACTAGATACCAAATTTAAACATGAAATATGAATCACTACTTCTGTATATACATATAAGTATTTTATATTACATGCCAATATAATTTTGTAGACAATTAATTAGGGGTCCAATGGTTTACGTAAAAATTCATGAATCAAACCATGAGCCAAAACTTTTAAACTCAATAATGTAATAATTCAACATTTAATTCATCATATTCTATACCAACTCCAAGCTATATATAACAAATGAAATTATTTTATTAATCATATTATTTATTATTCAAAAACATTAAGTGGTATCCTTATATTAAAACGAAGAAATTCTTATAATCACATCATTATGAAAACTCTATATAACATATAATAAGTTTTTTTGTATTTGATGAGATAATTCAAATTAAATTTGGTTATCCATAATGATTGTCTTATTTTATTGGGTGTTGGAGGTGTTATAAATTTCAAAAAATTTGTTTTGGTAGTCTCGTCCCAGTGTCAATAATTCTTAAATGGATGGTTAATGTCCCTAGGCAACCAGTAAACTATTACTTGGTACTAAGAAGGATCACTAGTGGATGATATTTCCCATGGAGGGCCACCATGTTCCTCCAGGCCCTATGGTGGGTACCTATTTGGGAAAACTATCCAGTTACTGTAGTTTTTTATTTTTTAACCCCATCCAATAATTAAAAAACAATTTAAATAATTATTTAGTAATATCTAATAGAATTTGAATGTGTTTTATATTATTTTGAAATAAATACATACAGACCTCTCTCACATCTTATCATTAGTCTCTCCACCTTTCTAGAGTGGATATCATATGTAAATATTTAGATTTAGTATTTTATTATATTGATTTATTAGTAATAATATTGATTTGAATCATCATCTAGGGATTCATCATATTTTTATTGTTATTTAGTTTATAATTAATTATTAAAAAATCGTGATATTGTTCTATATTTATTGATTCTAACAATATGAGGATAAAAAAGTTAGTTTACATTGATGATACAAACCCTTATAGTCATATGTACATGACTTTTCATTCATGGTTGTATTATCATACGATTCTTGCATCATAATAAACATAGGAAATATGGATTTATATTTATTCGATAAATATATTTAATTGAATAGATTTATTTTTTAGTATGATTTGAATCTTTTGGGTCATGGGTGAATCATGAAAGGGGCTATTGAAACCAATCACCATTGATGAAAATTTTTCATTTTACTTATATTATTGACCCATTCCATTAGAATATACATGGGAGCATAGGATTGTGATTTGAATCTAGAATCAATGTAATGTTCCCTGATGCAGTCGATGATATATTTTTTCTTATGTTGGATCTAGGATATATATGATATTTCCTATGATTAGACAACTGATAAAATAGATGGATTTGAATGTCAGTCCCTTTTCTTGAGTTAAATCATAAATGATTCAATTATATTATTTAAATTTTACTACATTGTTCGCTTATATTACTTTTATAAATTTATTATATATAATTAAATTGTCTTATATATTAAAAAAATGTAATTTTCATTCACATGAATTATTTATGATTTTATATATGGATCACCTATGTTTTATTATGTATGATACATAATTCACTTGGCCCACTTTTGATGGTGGTACATCATTCACCATCTGTTCTTAGAATTAGTTGTATGTAAACTACCTAAGATTCATAAATGTAAAGAATCATATTCTTTTATAAAATTTCATGGGGGTATATTATCCACATAGGGACCAATTACAATTATATATCATCCATATGAGACTTGATATTGGTGGTTTATTTACCGCCAGAGAATTTATATAGGTAGATAATTATCAACTTATTGGATAGTAAAAGTGGAACATCATACACCTATAAATTTTATCTCAATATATAATTACCCACCCACCCCCATGAGTATATGATATTGTGTGTTTCAGCCATGTGAAGATCGATATTTGTGGTATGTCAACAATCAAGATGAGTTATTTCAGTGGTTTTATGTCCACATGAGAGTGAAATAGTGGTTTATTTTCCACCATATAATCGAAATTGTATTATATATTGTATATGTTATTATAGATGATTTTTTTCACAATAGATGACTCATTCCCATAAGATATTAACTGAGTGATTGATCACCCACCTAGAATTAATATAACAGAGACACAATGTTCATTCCGAAAATAAATAGTTAATTAAATAATAATAAAAATTAATATAGGAGGATAAATGTATTATTTAACCTCAAGGAGTTTTATTGGATAATGTGTATATCGACCCATTTGGGAACATTCTAAAGTATTTGTGGTCACCCATTTCCCATACGAGAACTAAATGATGTGTAAGGATTTTTACTTATTTCCATTTTTTATTATCTATTCATATAAAAAATTAAACAATATATACTACCATTTCATGGGATTTCATTAGTTATGGGTGACTATGATTCGCTCGAACCCTACTTGGGTGAACTAGAAGACCAGAAGAAATAATGTTACCTAGATCTAGTATGAGAAAGGCCTTTTTAATATTCAAGTAAGTGAGTATATAAAGATTAGTGAGATTTAGTACAGTAGTCTATGATGTGACACAAGACATTTTTTAGACTTCCCAATTTTTTTTATTTCGATCAATTTATATATGATTTTCCCATAAGGGATCATATTAGTTTCATGTGTCTTGATGGAATATATTGAATTTCATTTTGATATATTATGGTGTTCATATTTACTATTAGATAGAGTTTATCTATAATATATATTTAAATTTATCTGAATATTGTGATTAATTGTTTATGATATTGAGTTAAATTATTGTTTGTTATCTTTACCTAATGTTATAGTGTGTATAAGTTATATATTTCATTTATCATCACTATTCAAAAATATATCAAACATATAGTTCCATTCTATGGGAACATGGAACTATACTTCCACAATATTATAGGTGAACATATATAAATAAGATATAATGTTGTATAAATGCCTTATTTTACATTATCTCACTTTTTAGGATATTGTAGATGCAATTTGGGAAATTTTCTGGGCCTTGTATAGAATTTATAACTTTTAGAAGCTATCCAGATTTTAAGGGATTTCCGAGACACAAGAGATGATAATTTTATTATTTACATTTTTACTATTAGGTTATTATACCAAATATCATGAACATCATGTTGATTAATGATTTAGGAGTTTCTCATATAGGCTTTTTGTGGAAAAGGTATCTATTAATGAACCCTTCTTATCTTCTATGGGTCACATAACATTCAAAATATCACATGTGAAATATATTTTTGTTACTATATAGGGATGAGACACTTTTAGTGAGCATAAAAATCTATATATATATATATATATTTACTATGAAACTTATTTCTTCCACCCTAAATGAAAAAACAATAGTAATTTACACGTATTATAATATGATAGGATTAAATTCTGATCTTTGAGGGATTATCTTTTTCCTAGTATTTTCTAAGGAATATAATACTCGAGCCTTACTTTTTGATTCCCTTCAGTTGAATCATCTATATTTAAGGTATATTATTGTGTTCATAAGGTTAATAACCGTAAATTATATGTAAATCAATGATAACTTTTTTGGGTCATGTTTTTTGAATTATAGATTTATGAAATTAATAATACCTATACATGATAGGTGAAAGGGTGGGGATTTTCATGACCCTGCTTTTTTAGATCTATTAATACTAGATACATATTTCCCTAATTCACATGTAACTCAAAGAGAGATTACTAAATATCATGTATGTTATAGGATATATGAAATTAATGACTAAGAATACCATGTATGATCTGACCCATGAGATCTAACCATATTATCTATAACTCATTATATGTGATGATGGATTGCATGTTATAGAGATCATGATAGAATACTTTATAATTGTATATTATCACCTTGAGATGCACCCCGAGAGGATGGTGATGTAAAATACTTATATTAATTAAAAACAAGAAATGAATTAGAGAGATTAATAGTCTAAGATAACCATAAAACTTATATAAACTATAAGTACATTATTCATGTTCCTTCAAGAACGTCTTCTAAAAGGCTCTATTGGGCATTCAAGCCATGAAGTTCATAGATTTGGTATAATAGGCTATGTTGATGATGGATTATTCCACCCACATTAATATCCTGATTTTTTGAACCGACACTGGATAATGAAAATCATACAAGGGTCATAAATGTTTAGTAGGGGAATATATAATAAATTATAAATTATAATAAGAATAAAAAAATTAATTATTATGGTCAACATTTATATTTGATTAGTTTTTTGGTCCAATTCTAAGAACTATAATTTGGATTCCTATAAAATGAATGTTGAGTAAATCACTTTATTATTTATCATGAATGATGTTATTTTCATTACTAACTAAAACTTTATATTTAAGGTAGTTCTAATATAATAAAATCTTATACAGATAAATTATGTGAACAATGGAACTAATACCAAGGCTGTGGAACACTAGTATATCCAAATTATAAAGTAAATTCTTTTCAAGTATCATCTCAATAATGAAATTATTAAAATGGGGGATGTAAATAATTTAGATAGTTTGTAGAATATAATTTCTTATATAAATTTAAAAGAAATTATCATGGAAAAACATGAGGTTTATATAATTATTGTAGGTAATATAGATGTTGGTTAAAATATAATTTTTTTGGTATTTAATAAATTATAATTTTTCCACTTATGATATAATGTTTGAGAATATATTATTTTCATTGATTTTTTAGAAGATAAAAATTTTATATTATCATTCATTCATGATTGATGAATTTTTTATATGTGAAATTAATAATGAATATCATATCAGGAATATTTTTTAATTATTTCTTATTAGATGATCATAATGATATGTCATGGATTGTTAAGATATTATATTATTAGAATGAGTGATATATCATATAGATAAATATTGGTAACTAAGGAGTCACAATTTCATGGTATTTTCTAGAATTATGTTCAATTTTATATCACATGAAATATGTTACATGTTATTATTAATATAAATAAGTGTGTGTACAATTTTTTATCCTTCATTTTTTGTGTTTATAAAGGTAAATGAACTTAAATATTCAAGCATTAATATATTTTTTGGCATTTAGAATATAGTAATATAATTAGGGGTTCCTGGTATATGGTATATCATTAAATAATTTTTTCTTAATCATGCTTTTAATTTTCCTTCTTTATGATAACTAAGTCATTTAAGTAGTTGATTGAGTATTATTTTTGTAATGCATAATGATTTTTAGTTGGATGTCATTTGTTATCATAATTTATATATATTGATGACATGTAGTGATTATGTTTATTTCAATTAATCTAGAATACATGGTTTATCATATTCAAATTTGACATATTATATGTATCATGGATATAATAAATTTAATGAATAAAATAAATTAATGAGTATTTATATGATTTATATATGTATATCTAGTTGAATTTATTATATATGGATATTATTATGTTTTATGGAAAAAAATCCATATATACTTATAGATTAACTATTAATTACTATTTATTAGATGTGCTATATTGCATATGGTTATGAATTATGAATTTATGAACATTTTCAACATTATTAACACCAAATGGGTCACACATAATGATCTATAATGATGATTTTTGTTCATACAAAATTTTTATCTAATTTTCTAGTGTATTGAAATAGATTAATAGAGAAGTTTTAATATATGACATAATAATTTGTTATAAAATTTACAGAATTTATATGAGATGGTAGTTCATGGAAATGATTTTAAGATAAGTTCCCTATATAATTCACCAATACTTATAATATAATTATTTTTTGTTATATGACATTAATTGATTTTTGTTTGATATATGATATATTTTTTACCAGTTTATTTCTTCATAGTATTTTAAATTGTAATTTATGTGGATAATATATCATTAAATGATCTGATAAGTAAAACATGACATGTTTAATTAAACAATTAATTATTCAAATGATGGTTATATTAATAATAAAATGTTTTATAAAATCATAAAAAAATTCAGTATATATTTCATTATGAAATTGATACACACAAAGAGGATATTTAAATTAATAAAAACATTATTATATATAGAGCTCGAATCCTTATTGCATTAAATGACTAAAATATGAATTCATGGATTTTATTATAATATATGAAGCCCCCTTTATAATTTTGTACGAAATCATAAATATTTAGTATGATACCATGGTTATAAAGATGATATTTGAATATTTTATTATATTCTAATTCTTATAGATCACCTTTAGTGGAAACTACTTATTGGTTGTTAATGAGTGATATGTAAAAATATCATTATTGATATATATATTAATTTAAAGTTACATATATATATTTTTTATTCATATTCTATTACTAATCATGTAGATGATCCAAATACATTGTTATATATTTTTATTTCACTGAGGAATGAATGATTCCTTTAAAAACCATTAATTATAACATTATGTTTTATTTATAAAGATCATCAAAATTTTTATGTAACATAATAATTCATGTAAATACTATTATTGTAATAATGGTATAGTATTTATACAAGAATCCATGAATAAGGTAGTTCTTATATCCTTTGAGATGTTATATATGGTATGAATACGATTAATCTATCGTAATTATGTTCTAAAGTCGTTAAAATTATCCTTGACTTATTATTATAAATTTATTATTTTATTTTCAGGAGACATTTCTATGAAAAATTTCAATGTTTTTATAGAATCAACTGATATATTTATTTTTCCATTATAAACACCATTATATTAAATAAAATCTATAATAAAAAAATAATTTTAACACATATATTTTTTCCATAATTAGGTTTTTAGATCTCAAATTATTATGATATATTTTTAGGGTTTCACATGAAATAAAAATGTTATAGTGTGTTTATTTGATGGATTTAGTCAAAATTAGAAAAATTACATGATTTTGTTTAAAACTATTCAGTAAATAAATAATCCATAGAAAATCATATATTTCATTTATAGAATATAGTTTTCAAATAACATATTATGGTTCTTATGATGAGTTTTTTTTTTATAATTATGGATATAAGACATGGTTGACTTAATTCATGGCTATAGTGCTTCAAAAAAATTATAATTCTACTATATCTGTGAATGTGTAAAAAATTAAACATAATTTTCCATAATAATCTCATGAAACGTAGAATAGTCTATGTGGAAACCCAATTGAAAAATTATGTGATAGAAAACTACAATAACTAAATATTTTTAGTTTCATAATGTTCATTGCATCAACCATGAATACCTTAATATATAAGATGATAGTCAAAAAATTTTGTCCAAAATGATTATCACAACTTATTATTTCATGTTATTAGTAATAAATTTCAATAATAATGTGACCATAATATAATATAATTACACAATATGATAGATTATTTTTGGAATGTATGAATTGATTTAGACAATTTTATTTGAAATGGTTGTTTAGAAATAATTTAACACTAAAATTTTATAATTAAAAAAAATAATATATATATATTTTGTTAAATACTTGGATTTTTAAATTTGGGTAGATTTACATACAACAACATTTAATTTTTATTCAATAATAAGAAAATGTGATTTTAAAATTTAAATTTTTATTTTTTAATAAGAAATTTAGAACATGTTTCAAAAATATTCGCATAAATTATTGTTTCCTAAAATTCACATTTCCTTTGTCTTTATGTCTTATACATAGAAATCAATATATATGTAAAAAATATTTATGAATATATTAATAAATATTTAGAAGGTTAAGAAAATAGTTATCAGTTGAAATAAATATTGTTCATCATTCTTGTGAAAAAAATGTAACAATGAACATTTATTGGGGATTCTATGAAATTTACATGAGTATATACAAATGGGATTTTATGAAGACTCTAAAACTTATAAGTTATCCAAAATTATAAAAAATAATGTTGTTATTAAGGTACTTATCTATATTTTTTAATATAGTTCATGATATTTAAATAAAATCCACAACCTGAAATGGTAACTCATATATATGTTTCCTTAATCTAAAAGACTATAATTATAATTTTATATATGTATTATGAAATAAAAAATTACCATATAATGAAAAATATTGGGTCTTTTGAAAATTTTAATATTTTTTTAAAATAAAATTTATGTTATTTTTTGGAAAATATTAACTCATATCCCTAAATATTTAATATAGTATCAATTAAATTCATGTTAGGGGTTAGTAATAGATTTATATTTCTGCTCTAAAAATATATATTTAATATATTAATTAAAAAAATTAATCATTATGAGAATAATTATACCTTTTTTTTATCTTTTTGAGCCTATAATATTAAAATATATCTTCAATATAGTCATAATTAATAATGTTAAAATACATTAATAATTTAATTCAAGTTCCCAAAAATACAGATTTTTTTCTATAATAATAATTTTTTCTCTGAAAAATATCCATGTATGTGATTTTTAGTTTTTTTGTGAGTAAAATTAAATATTATAAGTCTTATTATTAATAATAAATTATTTATTAAAAAATAAACATCTAAATATAATTTTTTATAACATTAGGTGGGGATTAGTTAGTTAGAATATTACTATGATGAATACTATGGTTTATTCAACAATTATAACTAAATTGGTCAATGTATTATACATCTCAATGAAATTTATTTTTATTATTAACTTAATTATTTTACTCATCATACTTTCTATAATATAAAACATAGTAATGACATATTATGTAAAAAATGGAGCTATTATTATTGTTTTAGAACTATACTCTCTCTAATGGAAACATACATTCTTCTTATGTACAATATAAATAGTGAAATTATTAACAAGGGTGATATAATTTTTTTTATTTATAGAATATAATATAAGATAATTTCAAAAAATTAATTATTTTAAAAAACAAGAATGTAATTTAAATAGATTTTTTATTGTAGAATTTGATGACTATATCTTATGTAATATGATTTTCAAGAATAAAAATTTCATTTCTAATTCTATAATACCTTGGATAGTATTATACTCTATGGATTTATTTTTTTGTTAACTTTTTATTATTATCATTCATTTATGTGTGCTGTATCTGTTAAATTAGAGTTAAATAACATAATATTCATTCAAATAAATTTTTAGAGTATTAATTAATTTGTGGTAATCGTGAAAACTCATGGGTTGGGATGATATTCTATTATTCTCTTGTGTAGTGTCTTATTAAAATATATAGTGTTTACTAATGTAAAACTAGTGATTTTATTGTTTGTAATGACACAATAAATTTAATAACATGGATTATTTATATAAAATCATTGATATTCTTAACATTTTCTTCAAAACATTATTTATCCATTCCAATGATCAGTAATGTGACTAAAAAAATATATCATAATTATATACCATTCTTATTTCATTATATATCCTTCTTATTTGAGATGATTTTTCAAGTATTTATGAGGAAAAATGGAATTATAAATTTTTTCTCAAGATTTAGTTCATAACAATTTTATATGATGGGGTGTGAAATTGAAATATCTCATGTCAATGGGTAATCCTGGTATAACACTCAAATAAATTGTGTAATGTATTGTTTTAAAATGAGTAAAATTAAGGAGATAACTGAGTAGGTTACTCTAATGTAATTAATTTGTCTTCAATTATTGTTATATTTTTTAAATGTGAGTGGTCATTGGATGATAATATAATGTTCTAATATATCTAATCCATGATTATAATTATTTATTTAAATATTTTTATTTTACAAGGTATAGAATGTTTATAACCTTTTAAAGGTGATATATTGGTTTTTCTAAGAATGTTTTTCATGAGTGTTCATATTCATCAAGATTTAATTTATTATATATGATTTATAATGTTTTTATAGGATTTATACGCTAATTTTTTTATTTTATCCAATTTAATATTTTATATTTATGATATCGTTATTATCAGAAATGTGAATTCTTTCACGGGGTTTCCCATTTTTACTAGACTATTTGGTTTACATTATTTTTATATCAATTTTTAATATTTTTATAAACATCCATTGTTTTAATTTTTTTTACATAAACTAAGGATCTGTATGAACTATTAAAATGTAAAATAATAAATAATGGTAATTATCCTTGAACAAAGACTTTGTTTTATGGACACTGAATGTCAATGATCACCATTTAATGTATTTTTTTAATTCTCTAAAACTATAATAGTATTTAATTAAGGGAATGTATTAAAGAAATCCCTTTTTAAAATTCATGAAATCATGGGTGGATTATGATATGCGGTATTATATTTGATGTTAAATATAGGGTTTAGATTCCATTAGATATTATGATGTCTATCTGATGTGAAAAAATTTGGGATTAATATGATCATGAAAGATATATTAGTTTTTATCTCATTTATAAGATTGTTTATTAAGATTTTAATTTATTGAATCACACTAACAATTCATTATTATGTAAATTATTTGTACAATTACTGAAAAATTTAACAATTTTTTTGAATAAAAATGTTTTAGTTTTCAAAAAAACCAACCAAAAGAGGTAGGATCAATCTTAAGAACTCTTAGGGTTAAAAAAAATATATTATTTTATCATTATCAACATAATCATTAGTTTTTTTCTTACCATAAAAAAATACATAAAATTTTTTGTTTTTTGTAATGTTGTGGTGATAAATACTATGGTAGAAATAGGATTAAATTTCCTTCATAATAAAAATGTGAGATGAAATTACCAGTTGAAACCATCAAACAAAATGGATAATGATTTAAAATTTGGGATTTTACGAATATTTAATTTGATTCTCTATGGTGGAAAATTGAGAGGTAGATCAAAAAGACTCTATAGATAAAGGTTTAGTGGTTTCATCCCTTTTTTGAGCTATATTAAATTCCAAGTGAAATTAAATTTCATCATTAGGACGATGGGTTGTTCATTGAACCGAGCTTCAAAGAATAATTACAAGAGTTAGAACATTTGAAGGTATTGTATCATTACATTGTTAATATACATAGAGGTCCCATGGGTGTCATATAGTTCTTCATGAATGATGGTCCATGAAAATCACAAGTCAGTGCAGTCTGAATAGGGTACATATTTTTTTTTAAACTATGTGTCCTCTAATAGTTAACCACATGACATTACCTGGGGAGAAAAAGTGCCACCCATGGGATGTTCAATATTATTCAAAACATCATTCATATCCCATATGGTTAGTTCCACTTAAGAAGTATGATTTTAATATTTATCTCATCGGTAGGGGAACCGTATAGGAAAAACCATGCATGGTATATTTCTTATGAAATGGTAGCCACATTGTTGGTACATGGGTTTTCCATAAACTGCAGCTAAACCATGCATTCCATTTTTTGGAAGGAAATAATTTTCTTTACCTTAACATTCTTTTTAAAAAATCATTTTATTTCATTCTTCTTATTTTTCTACAATGTGAATAGCTCCCTCTCCTGTGGGTTTCTCCACTCCATCCTTAGTTTCAAGATATCTTCCCTATCAAAAATCTGTATGGAATGTTGTCAGTCTTTATGGATATTAATAAATTAAATCCCAATTTTTTTGAGTATTTATTAATTTAATCTCTTATTGACCAAGTTATTATTGTGGAATCTGATTATCGTTATTTTTATGTCTTTGGAATAATACATCGATTTCATCCATTATATGTCAAATCGATACTTGAAAACGAATGAGTAGAGCACCAATACATCAAGGTAGGTGTTCTAGGATCTTTACAATCATTTCATCATATTTTTAATAATGAACTAACATTTTTTACGTCGATAACTTTTATAAAAACTTCATTAACACTTAATAATTTGATTAATTTTTTTTTCATTGTCCTCTTTGCCCACACTTTTTGAGAAATCCCCACCGCAGGTCGTTCACATATACATTGTTCATCCCAATGGGTGTGTACACCATTGATGTCCATTTTCTCATACCTTAAATGGTTAATTCGCCATGTTTGAGTTTCCCCACTATTAGATGAATCAATCATTTAAATTGATTTAAGATAAATGGATGGTAATGTTTTTATCCATTGAAATTCATTATTAAAACGTTATTTTTTAGTTTATTATGCTTCATACACCACCTTATCCATGATTTAATGTTTTTCTAATTGGTTGGGTGCCTAGGTTTATTTTCTTAATAAATTTCGATCCATTTTATTCCCTATTCCTTATTACATAATGGATTTTTTCCAATTAAATGCTTTGACTAATATTCCTTTAGTAATATAAATGATTGAACATATGAAATGGGACTACTAGACATTTGATATATACACATATATTTATAAATTGTTTGTCAAACTGGTTGGGTGCCTATGATTATTTCTTTAAAGCATTTCCATCTATTTTATTCAATATTACTTATGACATAATAGTTTTTTCCAATGAAAGGATTTGACCAACATGCCTTGGTTATATAAATTCTTGAACTAATTAAATGGGACTACTATACAAGAAATATATATAAATATATATATCTGAATTTTTGTGATATCCATATCCTTATTGATGAGGGTGATTCAAAATGTACTTATATATGGACCCCTTTGATAGACTCCCATCCCTTCTTTAAGAAATTGTTTCTATTTTATTCATAAAGGGAGTGACGCCGTCTATGCTTAAGAACGGATTCCCTAGTGTTATCTATTTTACCTCTAGATGAGTGACATTGCTTCCCCTGAGGATTCCACTTGGATGGTCTCGAATGAATGTTTATTGTACCATGCCTTAAGGGAGACTCGGGACACTATGTTCTATATAAGGTTTAGACATAGAGGATAGCACCTGACTAATCACATCATTCATGGAGTGATACATGAGACTTCATTCTTGGGTCACCATAGAAGGACTCCATGGGAATGTTCATAAACCGATCCACTCTAGTGATGAAAGGAAAGTCCTCAAAAATTTTCATGGATGGGCTCATGGTGCCTACTCATATTTTTTTATAGGATTTTTATATACATAAAAAGAGTTTAATGAATGTTTCCATGTTATAATTTATTCCATGGAATTTAAAACTTAGGGATGTTTCCTGTAAGAAAAATAACAATATCAGGAACATTACACCTTCTTACATATTATCTCAACCAATATATCATTATAGTATCTTCTAGTTCAGACTCACTGTCTTTGGCCAGAGAAGGTAAATTTGAGGGTTGTCCAAGTGGAACCCAATAAAATTCATTTATTAATTTATTTACATTCATTTCTAATTGAATAATATGATAAACTATTTAATTTTATATTTCTCAAAATGGATGGTGACCTACTGAGACTGTATCATGCAACCTACTCGGCGAGCCATTTCTTTGGGGTACCTGAGAAGGTATACATTCTTTAAGGTCAGTGGATCTATTTTCTTGTGTAGTGTTATGTATGTGGGAGATAGGGAGCATTGGATTGAGCTAGTACTCATTATGAATGTGGAGTCAGACATTGGGAATTTACTCCCTTATTTTATTTTACATTCATTTCATTTTTCCCTTATTCTTGTATTTTAATAATCTCTTTGATATACAAGAATCATTTTATACTTATTTATGTTCATATTTACAAATATATTACATTTTTTCTCACACTATTCTACCTTTTATTACTCTTTTATTCATTGTTTTTAATGTTTTTCACCAATTATATCATTTTATGACTCTAGTTATAAGGTTATAGTCTCCACGTTACACCACCATTCGACACTTGTAGCTAGCCAATAGACTCTGGAATACGAGGAGGTATAGATGAGGCCATGTAGTGACAAGTCCTTCCAATCTAGTGGTATGTCAAGTAGGTTCATTACAATGTTGTATGAAATGATCTTTTTCATGCCTTGTAATATTAGGATGGTATATTGGAGGATAAGAATTTTTTTGTTATTGGTAAATATTCACTCTTACGAGTTTTCACCCCACATTTTGTGAAAACTCATTGTAGATTGGGTTATTACAATTGTGCATTTGGTTATTTATTAAAACTAATTTGATTTCACTTTTATTTATTGGAGTACTTCAACTTTTTACTAATTTATGAGGTTTATAAGTTACCCTTTTCTAGGTACAAGAAGGAGAAATCATTACATGCATCATCATAGGAATGTAAATAATCACATGTCAGGCATATTCCCTGCCATATATATTTTAATGTTAGTCATTTTTTTGATTTTTAACATTCTTTATATATTTTAGTTCTCTACCCTTCTAATTCAATGGTAAGAAAATAAATAACATGTTTAGTTTCCACCTACATTGGAAATTTTTTATCTTTTCATGATTATTTTACATTCTTTGGATTATTTAGTGTGATTTCTAAAAATTTCAATGCTTCTATTTTTTTATATCATAGGTTGAAACATTCTTGTTGCAATTAAATGTGAGAAACATTAATGGTAGTAAGGTGTACGGTGCCATATGAATTAAAAAATTATAACCCATAAAACCCAACCATTGTGATGCATTATATATATAAGACTAATGTATAAATTTTAAAGCAGTTAAAATATACTTATAATTTGATATAACATTGATGTATCCAAAGGGTAACCTATTTACAATTAGTAAATTTCATGTGGTATATATAAATAAAAATATGGTGACACATAAAATCAAACCATAATGATTGTGACTTTTATTTTTAATGAATTTTTATTAAGTTTCATTTTATTGAAATCATTTTTCGGAATTTTGAACATCATTATTGTGGTGAGATGTGATTCACAACTTTTTTTTTGTGTATGTGGACCTTATAACTTGAGGTGTGGGATGAAATAATTTTTAACAATGTGTTATGTGATTTTCCTTATAGATTGACTATTAATATAAATTTTTTTCCATTAATGTTTGAACTGCCTCATTGAGGCTCATACCTCTATTTTGTGGGATTAATTGACCATGTGGCGAATTTTATAAAATCATAAATGGACCTAAGCTGGTCAGTAGGTGCATGTTTATAATGTAATAAACATTTTAAGGGTGTCTTTAATATTTATATGATTAAAAGTCATTGGTTTTTTTAGTTGAACCCAATGTGGATTAATGGAACCCTGGTTTGTCACCTTTTACATGATGATCCTTAAAGAAAAAACCCCATGTGATTATGTTCATTATATATATTGGGAGTCATTTGAAGAATCTATGGTTACCTATATGTGTTTTAATTTTATCCTAAGGTCGGTTTATTTCTAACCAATACCCATATTAATTAATAGAATATTTTTCTTAATATCCTTTGAGAAGTGTTTTTGTGAGACATTATAAATATATGAATTCTTCTTTAAATGTGTTTTAAGAAAATGATGATCTAATTTTAATAGATTTGCAAAGATTAATAATTCCTAAAAATTTTAGTTTAAAATGAATTTCCTATTTTTCCTTATAGTTGGATTTTTTTAAGATTATAACCTTGTAATTTTTAATGAATTAAATGTGGTTTTTAGTTTCATTCCATAAAATGTAACATTATGTGGTGTTTTTAGTCTATCCCTCATGTACTAGTTTCTTCAATTCTTCTTGTGTTTTCCAGGAGTTATTCCATGAAATGGTAGGGAGAAAATTTTTCTTAGTCCGCCTATCATATAAATCTGACCTAAATGATAAGCATGTATGCATAGTGACCATTTTTAGGAATGTCTTAGTTAATGTTTAGTGTTTTCTATTTTGGTAAGGGGGTAGACCATTGTTGGTATTTCCCTCATATCTTAGAAAACTAGTTATTTTCATTTGATAAATTTCACTTGTGAGGTGTATTTTGGTTTCGTTTTCCATGTAATACTTTTTGTATCTAGGAGAAGACCATTTATTTTTTTGGTTGCCTATTCTTTGACCCTTTTCTTCAATGGTTATCATAATTAACCACTCAATTCTAGTAGCATAAACATACTCTAGGGCATGTTTCAGTACTTAATAGGTTTTTGGACACTTCCTCTCCTTTATATATAGTGTTGGATGACTTTGGAGGTTATCATCTTGTTCTAAATTTTTATGAGTATTGAGACTCTCCATTTAATCCTCTTTGTGGACCATTAGATACATGAAATCATATGGCACATAACCATATGTACACTATCAATGATGATTCATTTTCTCATGTAACCTGGAGGAAGTTTGTATCGATATATATGTTACATATTGTCTTGTGAAATGGTATATAGAAAATTTTGTGTTCAGTGATAATAATTTAATATGTATTTATTACACATTGCACACTGGTCATCAATGAAGTACAGTGACCAGATCATCTGGTTAAATCCAACTCATTTTAATTCTTAGTATGATCTTATAAGAAGATCAGGGTTTTGACACTCAAGTTAGATGTATTGTATTTTAAAAATAATATTATGGTGTTTGTGGACATTATATACGATGGTAGTCACATGTATGCCTAAATGTGATTTTAACTTTCATCTATAAGTGGCTGGTTATCTCTATCTTCTTGGTTATATGGTTATTAATTCTATATAGATAGATCTAGGACAGCTGTTAGTGGTCGATGGAGAATGTATCATGAAATGGGATTCCTTTTTTAGTTAAATTCAATATTGAGAAAACACCTATGGTGGGATGCATCATGTCAGTTTTGGCTAAAAATGACCTTATAGGTAGTGTAATTACAACATAAAGGAACTTTTTAAAATTTTCAAACTCATTCAAATGTTATAGGGCTAGTAATCTCTCATGTCTAAGTTGGTTATTTCTACTGAGAATAATAACTGTATTTCTTAGTTGTACGTGCAACATGTGAAGACACTGTTGGTTGGGAATAGGCTGTGGGGGTTGGGCATGGTTGACTATGGGATTACCCAAGTTGTGAAGGTATCATGGAAGAGTTGTTAATGCATTTGTGAGTTAAGGAAAGATGTTTTCTTAAAGAACAAATCCATTAGTGGTTCAAATATTCCTCCACTTAATGGTTTAGTATGGTTTGGAGGAAACTATACTGATAACTTCCCCCTCTTGGGATAAGGAATGTCTCAGGATTACTTTTGAAACCATTTAAATCCTCTTATTGTACTCTCACCTATGAAAAACCATGTCCCCTATCATGGAATAATCTGACTATGCTAGGAATGTGTTAGTGTTACACCATACTAATGTTAAAAAATATTTTGTGCTTTTTGGGTGGTTATCATTGTAGTTTCACTCCAGAAGCATTGTTTTTAATAAAGGAATGGTTATAATTTAGTGATACCTAGGTTTCGTTGTTTGTAATTCCTTGCATGGACTCCTGGTTTCCATATAATTTTCATTTAATTGGATTTCATTGAAGTTTTACTCTTTGGAACAAGTTTGTTTTCATATTGTGTGGATGTCTGGTTTTATACTAATGTCTCTTTTTATAAAGGTTATTCATGGTTTTTACTTGTATAATCTCCTTGGTATCCTGTTGATTATTTGGAGGATACCTGAATCATTATTCAAGCTCTAATAAGATGTTTTAATGAGATAATGGTATATTTGAAAAATTTTATTTTACCCTTTGTTTTATATGAAGAAAGATAGTCAAAATGGCCATTTTGGATAAATTCATATCTGGAAAAAGTTTGTAAGCTTTAGTGATTTTGTTCAATAAAATCAATATGATCCTTCCTTAAAAGAAATGAGGTCTATATTTTAAATGAACTAGATGCATAAGCTGTGTTCTGTGAGGGTAGTCGACCCGGGGTGGTGTGGCTTGATACACCTCTATCTTGTCATGTGATGTTGGTGCAGATATGATAAATGGAATTTTTCCGGTAATAATGTTTCTATGTCAGTGTTTTATACATCTCTTATTAGATAAATACGCACCTTCAGTTTAAATTATTTCTGTTTGGAATTGACCCTTTGATCAGATCAAATCACACTACATGAGCATCATTAGAACCCTAAAACCATGTCATGAAAGACAATTCCAATTAAAGAGATATTATGATACATAATTAGTCATAATATTCTAAAACCATGTGGGAAGGGGATTATTTTATGATCATGTCTATGTTAATATAGGTCTGGGTAGGTCTCATCTATATTTGGGCATCAATGGTTTGTGGGCCATGTGGTAAGGTGATGCTCTGAGGCACATAAGGTGTTTGGAATAGAACACGGTCATCTGGGAAACACTTCATGACCCATGTAGGCCGTGTGTTGCTCCTTTCATATCTTTAAGGATTTTTTAGTGTGGGAATTTCTATTGTTGGGTGATTATATCATCTTTTTTTTTGGACCAAATGAAATTCTAATAGAATTTAATTTTTTTCATTTAGAGGATGGGTCGTTCATTGAACCAAGCATCAGAGCATTATTGAGAGAGTTTGAACACATTAAGGTATCATTTATAGATTTCGTTAAAGGATGGGAGGTCCCTATTGTTTCCCATTTATTTAAGGGAATTCTATCCTAGAAATTCACAATTTTGGGATTTCTGAACATGGTACATGGTTTGTCAGAAACAATGCAACCCCCAGCAATAAACCATGTAGTTGTAGCATTGGAGAAGGATTCCACACAATAGTTGTTCATGGTTTACCCAAATTGTGCACCTCTCCCATATGATTAGTAATACATAGTCCATATTCCCACACAATTCATCTCATGGTTGGATCATTACTTGGGTAACCATGTGGGACACACCATGAGAGGTATTTTTTTTCTACAGTGGTAGATTCATGGATGGCGTACTGTTTTGTAAACCCCTGCAGACGAACCATGAGACCTATTTGTGAAGATGAAATTACGTTTTTCCCTTGGTGATGTTTTTAAACTATTTTTTAATTATTTTTCTCCCCCTCTAACATGTGAACCTCCCCCTCCCATGGTTTTCTTGTCTCTAACCTAGGATTTAGAATATAACTCCACCAAGACACTGAATCGAATGATGTTGGTATCTATGGATCTGTATCAATAATATATCTATTAATTTTAAATCTATCTTTTTTGAATATCCTCTACACCATGTTATGGTTTTGCAGGATCATTTTTACATTTTTCATGTTTTGGAATGAATCATTTGATTTTATCTGTTCTAGGTTGAATTATGCCTCGATAACAGCTGAGTGTAGTGACACTACATTGAGGTAGGTGGTCTTGGGTCATTCTAGTAATTTATTCGCATTTGAAATGATGTATCATCATGACGTACATATGACACTTCCTACAACACGTTTTTCATGCTTAATAAATTTATTAAAATGGTCTACAATGTCTTATGTGACCTATCTTTGTGGTGAAATCAATCAAACATCGTTCTCTATGTAGATTGACACACACACAATTCTTGGAGAGACATGAGGGACATAATTCTTTGGTCACCATGGTTATCCTCCCTGGAAGTGGTTATAAACCGAGCCTCTTAAGTGGTACGTGGAATTTATTCTAAATTTTAAAGGATGTACTCATGGTGTATCTCCATATTTTGTAATGTGGTTTCCAAATTGAATTATGGAAATAATAAATGAACGTTTTCAAATTATAATTTATTCCATGTTATTAAAACTATAGGGTCATGTCCTCAATGCCCAATCACAAGCTTCGGGATTGTCAAACTTCTTACATATTATCTCACCTAAATATCCATGGTAGGCTCTCCTTGTTCGGACTCACCAATTTTCTCATAAGTAGGTAAACTATACTAGAGTTCAATTAGATCCTAGTCAAATGAATTTTTTTATTAATTTAAAACCATTATAAATTTACTTATATGGAAAATTATTTAAGATTATATTTCACTAAATTGATTAGAATAGTCATGGTTGGTGGAGGCCTCCTAAGATTGTATCTCGGACTTTTATTTTCCTGTCATTACACTATGTTACTCGAGTAGATCTATATGATTCCAGGGACTTGGATTTTTTTTTTGTGTTTTGTGTGTGGGATATAGGTAGCACAATACTATGCTAGTAATTTGTATTCTCATAGAGTTAGATTTTGTGCAATTGTTCACTTCTTGTATTGTACATGCATGTTGTATTTTCCATCTTCTTATACATGTAGAATCTATTTGACATGCATGCATCATTTTATATTTGCACTTGGTCATATTTTAATAGTTATTTCATTTATTATTCCACTGATCTATCTTCAATTATTATTTTCTTCCCAATTTTTAAATGATTTTATTTGGTTATAATGTTGTTCCACTTTGACTATGAATGTATTGTCTCACCACCATAACACTATTTAACCCTCACCACTAGTTAGTAGACCATGGCTTACGTGGTGGAGCACTTGAGACCATGTGGTGACCGGTATCTCTACTGATTTAGAAGTCATTTGGGAGGGGTCATTACACTAGTAATGTCTAATTCCATTATTGTTAATGATTGGGAGACTCAGAATAACATATTAAACAAATGAATTATATTTTGTTTAGTATTTTATATTGATGAATCATAGTACATGATTCATATGTTTGATTTTATAAAATAATTATTTTGTAATAAATTGGAAAATCATGGGTAAATGATTATGAATAACATTGAATGATTGTAGTGTATAAATATAGGGTTTAAAAAGTTATTATGTAGTTATATCTTATTTAAGTGTTGATATTTTTATGGTTTGTGTTATGATTTAATGAATAGATTCACTTTATTGTTTTTTATGATGACAAAAAATTAATATAGTTTTGATGTATATTTTTTATATGATTACATTAAGATTAAATATTATTTTAGAGAAATAGTTATTTTTGGAAGAATACCTTATAATATTGGGGAAATAAGTTTAATGTTATTGATTACCTTTACAGTTAATATCATCTTTGATATTAAGTTAATTATAGTTAATTAGGATAAAAGGGTAATTATATTTTGGTAACATATATTTTATCAAATAGATAACCATTAGATTCATATTTTATTTTTTGATTAAGTAATTAATGTTTTTTTGAATACGATCACTATATTCGGAATGTAAATGATTAAGGTAAATAAAATTATTATATGGGTAACATGGGATTTTTTTAATGAATAAATTGTTAATTAAATTCTAGAAACATATATGATTTTATATTACATTATAAGGATTCAATAAATTAATGAAAAAATAGAATATTATCGAAATTATTTTATTATTACTTAGAAATTTTTGGAATGTGACTTTAGTATTTATTGATCAAATTTTTAGATAAATTTAATGTTTATATATAATGTAAATATGATCAAATCATGACGTTTTTTGTTCGTTGAACAAGGCTGAACTATTTTTTATGAATTTTTAGCTTATTTATTATATAATTATTTCAGATGATATTTAGGTGTACTTATTGAGTGTTAGGGGATTAATGTTGTATTTTTTTATATAAGAAATTTGTTCTTATTTGATATTGTTTTATCTAATTATTAACATTTTGGGTTTGGTTAATTTCTAAATATAGGTGGAATAAATTTTAAAACATTTATGGATTTTGAGAATTGATATATGTTAATTTAGTAATTTAGGAATGAAATAATCAAATTGAAGTTACATATGATGGGTTCAGAGATGAAAAAGAAAAGTAAATTGACTAGAGCACAAGCATTGGATGAAATTTGACTTTTTGAATGCAATGAAATCAAGTAATTATATATCATTTCATTCATTATCATGATATTAAAAAAACATATCTCCACGAAATGGGTATTGTAGAAAAACATTTATCCTTTTACATTCATTTTTGATGAATTAATGTTACATTTTACACCTTTATGATTTATTTATTGTTTTCATTAAACTATTCTTGAAAATTTTCTATACTTCTCACAATTATTCCTTGGATATTATATTTATACTATATGTCTATAATTTGAACATCTCTTCAATGGTGACTATATGGGGTCCTGATTATGTGTAATTCAAAGTGATATTCATATTTCTATTTTAATTTGTTAAAATTTATGATTTATTACCCATTTTAAATTTATGGGTTTTTAAAAATTGTATTATTATATATAAAAAATCATTTCCTTTCATGATTGTTTATTTTATCTTCCACTCAATTGAATTTTTTAATGATTTCATTATGTTTTATAAAAAATGAGATATACTTTTGAGGGAAAAAATAATTTAAGGTGTTGAATGTAACACCCCAACATTTGAGTATTTATCAACATTATAATATATATTATATAGATATTGGTATACAGAATAGAGATTTCAAATTAAACTACGATATACTATTAAAATATTATTATTTAAATATAACCATTATAACAATGCTCTTATATTGGACGGAAGTAATTTGAATAACATGTTATTAAAGAATTTTATAATGTTTTTTATTTTTAAAATGACTTATAATTCAATTTTTAAATATAAATTGGTTGTAAATGAAGATAAAAATGTTTTAATGTCAAATAGGGGTTTCTCACAAAACTATTTTTATGATTCCAATATATATTTATCATAACATATTAATTTTTTTTAATAATAATACATAATGTCGATAATTAAATAAGAAGTCTATATATCCAATAATAATAATTAACATTCATTTAATAATGTATATTATGCAAGTAATTATAAAAAAGTCATTTCATGATTAAAAGAGTATATTTTCCTCAAAAATGGGTTATATATCATTTTTTATGTGGATATTATAATTAATATCTCCAAATATTAGAAATTTATTTTTGATAATTGGAAATAATATTCTAACTAACTATATAATAATAGTGATATGAAGAATTTTTCAAATTTTTCTAAAATGATATATTTTTATGTGAATAGTGACAAATTCTAATTTTTTAAAACATGTCACTTCATTTCATTAAACTAATTTTTCATGGCCCAATCCCCACAAACATACCCTTATGAGTGTTTAAATGGAATAATGGATATAATAACTCATGTATAACACCTCTAATTGTCTGTAGGTTGTAGAAAACAATCAACGATAAGTCATACACCTAAATTGTTAACTTTACCATCTATAAGAACATGAGAAATGACATATAATTCAAAACTACCGTACCAGTTTTGGAAAAGATAAAAATAAAAATTCACAAATTAAATTTAATTTAATAAAAATAAACAACTATAATGGAATCTATAAGTAAAAAAAGAAAATATCCAGTAGTGGCCATGAAACCCAAACAACTCCAAAACAACCAAGAATCTAATAATGTCCATTTTAATATCTAATTAGCTCCTTCTGACCTCAAAAAAATTATATATAGGTAGTGTGACTATACCACTTATAAATAGTATGATACTCCTTATATTCTCTAATGCTATAGAAAATTAATGAATTGTACATCCCAGTGAAAATAAGTGAATAAAAAGTTTCACCTAAATTGAAATGTAATGTTCCCAACCCCACTATGGATCAGTCACCAAATATCGCATACAATAATAAATATAATTTCTAAAATATGACAAATAATTTATGCTTATACCACTTACCCAATAGTTTATTCTCTTCAACATCATTATTATAAGGCCCCAACCTTAAACATTACTTAATATTGAATTAAATGAATAATTCTCATTTAGGATCTTTTTAGGTTTAGAGTTTTAGAGAATTAGATCCTAACTATTACATCTCAAAATATTACAAAGTATACACATGTACTAAGTTTCCATAAAATAAAAACTCTTAAAAAGAAACATGTTTAGTTCCATGTTTTAGATAGCATGACTTTCCCTTGATCCCATCCTTGACCCTATTCCACATTAAGTCCTTTAAAAAACATTTCAAAAAAAAACTCGGGGTGAGCATAAAAAGCTCAGTATTGGATACACAAAGAATGAAAACTGTTAGTTTTTCTAACAAAAAGTAAACCATGTATACTTTATCAAAGTAATACCTTTAACATTATGAAGTAGTAAAAGCTTTTCACTAAATAAAAGATCATTACTTACCCTTTTGTAACCAAAAGATTACCATAAACCCCATATAAAGATCCCATAACATTTAAAGGTAACTTGGGACATAAACATACATAAATGGAATAACCATACAGTCGACTTCCACACATATCACTTAATGGAATAGACATATAGTTGACTTCCATACCCAATGCATTGGAGGTTATACTGTAACCACTTGTCCTGGTATTCACGGCACTACCCGTCATATGGTGTATCACGTAACCACCCGTAAAATGTCCAAGTACCATTATAAAATCATAAAACAAATATAATTGAAAGAAAACATTCCCACAATTTTTTTAAAATATATCACTTAAATATATTGACATAACAAATCCATTATAAAAACCATTTTAAATACCGAAATAAAAGAAAAGAAAAACATGCAATTTATTTTTCATTAAAAAAGTTATGGCTTGTAGAGGAAGTCGAAGCTCAAATAATCGTCACAGCGGCGGAGAAGTCATTGTCGCCGCATACATACATCAAAAAAAATCTCTTTTGACGTTTAGTAAAATGCTTCATCAAAAAAGTTTTATTTTGAATAAACGTAAAAGTAAAAGGGGTTTATACACCGTATAAAAGAATGTTGTGTATAAAACGAAACATGCCTTAATGAAAAGAGATTGAGACGAAGTCCCATACAAAGATAATTTTTTTAAAATACAATTGATCTATTATGTTTATTATCTATAGGTACACATAAATAAAGTAAAAATACAACATAGGACATAATAATATAATGACATAATTTGAATGTAGGAGATTAACCCAAAGAATTGAAATTGGTTTAAGAAGTTCTCTTACCTCATGTCCGACGTGACTCGATAGCTCTTTAATATCCTGAATAATAAACTAGTGTTAATTTCTACATTCTTAAGAACCTTTTTCAAGATTAATATTCCTTTTATCTCAAATATTTCCTTGTTATAATCATTATGTAATCATTTAATTTAATAATGATTGTTTTGTCGATATTTGGTTTTACGTCGAAAGTGGACTTCTTACAATTACATGTTGTTCGTGTGGTCAAAGGTTAATTATATCCAGAATTATATTCATGATTTGGATATCATATATATCATATATATCCAGCATATACATGTATTTATAATATTACATAATCATTTAGAGGTAAGAAACAAAATGCACCGTTCATTGAGACGGTAAGCCATACGTACGCATGAACGCTAATTTCATTTCTATGTCATATTAATAGAATTAAAACTAAATGAAAGATATGTATATTTTCAATTCCTGAATTATATTAATAATTTATATGTGACATAAATCATATATATCCATTATATGTATATTTACTTATAACAGTACATTACATTTGGGGATAAGAAATGAAATGCATCGTTCATGGAGATGGTAAGCCGTACGTATGCATGAACGCTACTTTCATTTCTATCTCATAATTTAATGGAAAGAAATAATAATGATATAAAGGTATATTATAATTCCACTATAAAATCATATATAATAACTTTAAATCCATCCTTTATACATCCCATATATGGCATTAACGAATCAAATCACTTTGAGGGGGCGGTAGTCCGCACTTCCTAAAATGAAGATATCATGTATACCCATAATGGATGACATAAAGTTATGACATAAATGAAAAATACAGAAGATTAAGGAAAAAATAAACATATTATATATCATATATAAATATAGTGACATCTTAATGGCCACCTTTGAAGGTGTTAGAAGAATATTGAACAATCATCGTTTCGTGAGGCAGAAATTTTCCATCCACAGAAACAGTAGGTTCTTTTACCATTAGATGTATGTGTGTGTATGTGTAGCTCAAATTATTCTTATAAAAACATCCTAGTATATTGAATATACTGTAGTTGTTACAAAAGAAATGAATAAAAAGAGTTTAGGGGATTGGATAAGGAAAATATAACAAAATAACACAAGTGAACGCATTACCTTAAAATCGGGAAACTCTCATAGATTTGAGCTCAAAGGCTTCCTTGGGAAGACTTCATCCCAATGTGAGGATTCTAGGAGTAATAGAGGGATGTGGATAGACAAATTGGGCAGGGGTTTGCCGATCCAAAGGCTTGAGAGGTGTGGGTTAGGAGGTAGAGGTGGGGGCCTTTTATAAGAGGAGAGGAGATGCACTCTTTGAAAGTTAAGAAAATATACTTTATTATAAAATGATTTTTGGATACAAAGGGTCCCAAAATTATATATTAACAGGATAAGGATATAAGGGTTATAAATCCACCCATCCAATACTTTTTTGACATGTATAGGTCTTATATTTTACATTACCTTTCCATTTAATTTCAATCGTTAAAAAATGAGGTAATTGCTGCATCATCATGGTGTCATAAATAATTTAATTTATTTAATGTCTAAAAATTATAAAAAAAATATCATGATGTAGGAAATCTTTTGAGATTCCTAATGAATATTTATAGTCAAAATTATGACTTGTATATCCCCACATAAAAATTGTTTTTGTAAAACATCTCATGTTTGTGACATTTTTATTTGAACTTTATATAAAAAGATTTTAATGCCATTTTTCTACCAAAGTGACTCCATGGGGTCCCCATGGTGACCCATGGATTGTCTTGGTCGGCCATGACACATCCAATAAGGGTAGGACATGTTTCTATGTCATTTCATATTATTAAAACATTATTTTTACCTTAAACTACATTAATTACCTCTAATCGCGATTAAAAACATAAAAGTTACTATTCACCAAAAAATTATTTTAATCCCATTGAACCAAACATTACTTATTAATGACAACCATGTATGTCAGATTTTTGAAAATCAAAACACAGAGGTGGTAAAATTTCATTTAAATGAAAAATCAGTTTTTTAAGTACCACTTAGTGGTTTCACTATTCATCAAAAATTGAAGTTTTTCAGAAAAATACCAAAAAATCCTCCTGAGCTATATTTGATATTAAGAATTAAAAAATGATGTCTATTTTACAAAATTAAAATCATATAAGTTTCATTAATTAATTTAATAATTAATTCCAGCTGTCATGACAAATAGCGTGTTTTTTAAAACAATATATATCAAAAGATTGACATTAGTTTAAGTCCAATTTCAAAGTGAAATTAATTCCAACGACCACTATTGGATTAAATGGTAAAAATATATTCTAATTTCAATTTAAAACCAATTCAAAATATAATCTAATAATATAAATAAATTATATTAAAAAGAGTTTTTGAATTAAAATACAACATTTTTCACTATTCATTAAAAATGATCTTTATCGGAAAAATACCAAAAAATTTACAGATAGTAAATTTTGATGTCCCGATTCTAATGAAGAATTTTATTTGGTCCAATAAAATGTATATAACTGAACAAAACAATATTTAATGATGGTTCTCCATTAAAAGGCGATAAGTGGACCTTTAGTGAAAATTAGAGTATATATGCCTAAAATTGAATTCTTTTCATATTTTATGCCTTTATCCTTTATTGGATAAATGTAAAAACATTTAACAAACATATATAATCATATTTTCGTAATTTCTATTCATTCCCACCAATACAATGGCTACGTGTTAACTACCATTTAAAATAATATTGTTTTATTACTAGTGTTCAACGTAAGATTTCAAAGAAACTCTTTGTTGCGTATCGGGTACGCTATCGAACATAGCAACCCCATTAAAGTAAAATTAATATTCAATTCTCCAATATTAATAAATATGAAAATGTATTTTTCTCTATTTACCTGGGATGTTACATCCTTCTCCCCTTATGGGAATTGCGTCCTCGCAATTTTATTCACTTATCAAAATAAGTGGGGGTATTTATCTCTCATAGCATTTTCAGATTCCCATGTTGCCTCTTCAACCATATGGTTTTTCCACAAAACCATTACCTGGTGAATTACCTTATTTCACAACACTTTCTCTCTTTGGCCAATAATATGGACTGGTTGTTCTTCATAATAGAGATTCTCTTCCAACTAAACTACCTCTGGGCTCAAAACATGAGATGGATCTGGCATATACATTCTTAACATCGAAAAATGAAAAACATTGTGTACCTGAGATAAACTCGAGATAAATCCACTCGGTAAGAAATTGATCCAACTTTCTCCATAATTTCATATGGTCCAATGAACCTTGGACTCATCTTTACTTTCTTACCAAATCACATCACACTTTTTCATGGTGAAACTTTGAGAAAAACATGATCACATACCTCGAAAGATAGGTCCTTCCTCCGGTTGTCCGCATAACTTTTCTATCTACTTTGAGCTGTTCTCATGTGTTTTTGAATCAACTGTACTTTTTCAGCCATATCTTCTACCAATTCTGGTACCATCAGCTTCCTTTCACCCACTTCATCCCTAAAAGCTGGAGTTCGACACCGCTTCCCATATAATTCCTCAAACGGAGCCATCTGTATACTGGAATGAAAACTGTTATTATATGAAAATTCAACCAAAGAATGATGTTGGTCCCAACATCCCTGATAATCCATAGAACAAGCTCGTAGCATATCCTCCAAGGTCTGAATAGTTCATTCTGACTGCCCATCTGACTGAGGATGAAAAGTTGTACTAAAATTTAATTCAGTACCTAATGACTTCTGAAGGCCTTTTAAAAATATAGAAGTAAACCAGGGATCACGATAAGATAAAATGGATAGGGGAACTCCATGCAACCTACCTATCTCTTTATGATATAATCGAGAAAGTTGATCTAGAGAGAAAGTATCTCGAATATGAAGGAAATGAGCAGATTTAGTCAAGCGATCAACAATAACCTAGATTTCATTATTACCTCGAGATGTCTTCGGTAATCCCACAACAATGTCCAGGGATATATTTTCCCATTTCCCCTATGGCACTGGTAAAGGCTGAAGTATCCCTTTCGGTTACTACCACTCTGCTTTAACCTACTGACAAGTCAAACACTTCATAGTAAAATCAGCAATATCCCTTTTCACTCCTTCCCACTAGTAATACTCCCACAGATCTCTGTACATCTTAGTATTGCCAGGATGAACTGAAAACGGGGAACTATAAGCCTCACATAACAACTCATTCTTCAACTGTGAATCACAAGGCACACATAATCTCTTCCCAAACCACAAAACACAATCATTATCAATGTTAAACTCAAGCAACTTACCCTTCTAAACCAGCTCTACATTTTTCTGCAACTCACTATCTTGCTTATGTGCTTGCTTAATTTTGACTGATAGAGATGATGTCACTGATACCTAAAACAAAACAGAAGAACTTCCTGCACCAACAACTTCTATGCCAAAGTTCATCAAATCAGAAACCAAAGGATCTTGTTCCAAACATAGCATGGTTAATGAAGCAATACTTTTTCGACTCAAAGCATCGGCCACTTTATTTGCTTTTCCCTGATGGTAATGAATTGTAAAATCATAATCCTTGATTAATTCCAGCCATCTCCTCTGTCTCATGTTCAATTCTTTCTGAGTGAATTTATACTTTAAACTTCTGTGATCAGTATATATTTCACACTTTACTCCATATAAATGATGCTTCCAAATTTTTAAAGCGAAAACAACAATAGTTAATTCCAAATCAGGTGTAGGGTAATTTACCTCATGTGTTTTCAATTGACGTGAAGCATATGCAATTACCTGATCATTCTGCATAAGGACATAGACAAGTCCCTTCAAGGAAGCATCACTATATATAAAAAACTCACCATTCCTGGAAGAAAGTGCCAAAACTGGAGCATCCACCAATCTTCTATTCAACTACTGAAAAAAATCATCACATTCTTTTGTCCAGATAAACATAATACCCTTACGAGTTAGCTTAGTCATTGGACTAGATAACCGTGAAAAAATTTCAACAAACCTTCGGTAGTAACCTGTCAAACCAAGGAAACTACGGATCTCAGTTACATTTGTTGGTCTTGGCCATTATTCAACAAACTTTTGTTTTATCAGGATCAACAGTTATGTCATCCTTTGAAACAATATTACCAAGGAAAGAAATTTGTTGCAACCAAAACTCACACTTTCTGAATTTCCCACACAATTTATTTACTTTCAAGGATTGAAAAATAACCCTTAAATGACTTTCATGCTCCTCTATACTTTTAGAAAACACCAAAATATAATCGATGAAAACAACCAACATTTTTCACCTGAGTCAACTGATCCATCACTGCAACAAACTGTTTAGTTCTCATTCTGACCATCTCAGGATATTGATTTGAAAGGTCATTTCCCTCTGTATGCATTCCTAGAAAATATATTCCGTTCCCTCTATGAAAAACAATTCATAACACAGAAATATCTTAGGATAAGTTATATGGTAATCTTCAAATGCTATATCATTTCAATCATTCCATAAATTAATTTATAATTTAACAATTTTCTAACACCTTATGTATTCTAAACCTACCTCTGATACCAACTATAAGGCCTCGGCCTTATACATTTCGTAATATTGAATTAAATGAATAATTCCCATTGAGGATCTTTTTAGGTGTAGAGTTTTAAGGAATTAGATCATAACTATTACATCTCAAAAGATTACAACGTAGACAGTTCTACTAAGTTTCCATAAAATAAAAACTCTAAAAAAGAAACATTTTTATTTCCATGTTTTAGATGACATGACTTTCCCTTGATCCCATCCTTGACCCTTTTCCACATTAATTCCTGTGAAAAACTTTTCAAAAAAAAACATGGGGTGAGCATAAAAAGCTCAGTAAGGGATACACAAAGAATGAAAACTGTTAGTTTTTCAAACAAAATGTTAACCATGTATACTTTATCGAAGTAATACCTTCACCTTTATGAAGTAGTAAAAACTCTTCACTGAATAAAAGATCATTACTTACCCTTTTGTAACCAAAATATTACCATAAAACCCATATAAATATCACATAATATATAAAGGTAACTTGGGACATAAACATACTTAAATGGAATAACCATACTGTCGACTTCCATACATATCACTTAATGGAATTTCCATACGGCTGACTTCCATACCCAATGCATTGGAGGTTATTACGTAACCACCCGTCCTGGTATTCACAGCACCACCCGTCATATGGTTTATCACGTAACCACCAGTAAAATGTCCAAGTACCATTATAAAATCATAAAACAAATATAATGTAACGAAAACATTTCCACACTTTGATCACAATATATCACTTAAATATATTGACATAACTAATACATTATAAAAACCATTTTCAGTACCGAAATAAATGAAAATAAAAACATGGAATTTATTTTTTATTAAAAAGATATGGCTTGTAGAGGAAGACGAAGCTCAAATAATGGTCACGGCGGCGAAGAAGTTGTAGTCGCCGCATATATACGACAAAAACATTCCCTTTTGTCATTTAGTAAAATGATTCATATAAAAAGATTCCTTTTTAATAAACATAAAAGTCAAAGGGGTTTATACACCGTATAAAAGAAAGTTGTGTATAAAACGAAACATGCTTTAATGAAATGAGATTGAGACGAAGTCCCATACAAGGATCATTTTTTAAATAAAATAGATCTATTATGTGTATTCACTATAGGTACACATAAAGAAAGTACAAATAAAAGATAAGACATAATAATATAATGACATAATTTGAAAATAGGATATTAACCCACAGAATAGAAATTGGGTTAAAAATTTCCCTTACCTCGTGTCCGACGTGACTCGATTGCTCTTCAATCTGCTGAATAATAATCTAGCGTTAATTTATACTTTCTAAAGAAACTTTTTCAAGCTTAATATTATTTTTATCTCAATTATTTCCTTGTAATAATAATTATGTAATCATTTATGTTAATAATGTTTGTTTTGTCAAAATTTGGTTCTTAAGTCGAAAGTGGACTTCTTACAATTACATGTTGTTTGTGTGGTTGAAGGTTCATTATATCTAGAATGATATTCCTGATTTGGATATCATATATATCATATATATCCAGAATATACATGTATTTATAATATTACATAATCATTTAGGGGTAAGAAATGAAATGCACCGTTCATGGAGACGGTAAGTCGTATGTACGGATGAACGCTACTTTCATTTCTATGTCATATTAATGGAATTAAAACCAAATGAGAGATATGTATATTTTAAATCCAGAATTATATTAATCTTTTAGATGTAACATACATAATATATATCCATTATATATATATTTACTTATAATAGTACATTACATTTGGGGATAAGAAATGAAATGCAACGTTCATGGAGACGGTAAGCCGTACGTACGCAAGAACGCTACATTCATTTCTATCTCATAAATTAATGGAAAGAAATTATAATGATATAAAGGTATATTATAATTTTAGTATAAAATGATATATAATAACTTTAAATCCATCCTTTATACGTCCCACATATGGGATTAACGAATCAAATCACTTTGAGGGGGTGGTAGTCCGCACTTCCTAAAATGAAGTTATCGTGTATACCCAATATGGAAGCCATAAAGGTAAGAAATAAATGAAAAATACATAAGCTTAAGGAAAACATAGACTTATTATATATCATATATAAATATAGTGACATCTTAATGGCCACCTTTGAAGGTGTTAGAAGAATATTGATCAATCATCATTTCGTGAGGCAGAAATTCGCCATCCACAGAAACAGTATGTTCTTTAACCATTAGATGTATGTGTGTGTATGTGTAGATAGAATTATTCATATAAAAACATCCTAGTATATTTATTATACTGTATTTGTTACAAAATAAATGAATAGAAAGAGTTTAGGGGGTTGGAGAATCAAAATAAAACAAAAGAATACAAGTGAAGACATTACCATAAAATCGGGTAACTCACTTAGATTTGAGCTCAAAGGCTTCCTTGAGAAGAATTCTTCCCAAATTGAGGCTTCTAGAAATAATATAGGGATGTGTAGAGACAAAGTGGGCATGGGTTGGCCGAGAAAAATTCTTGAGAGGTGTGGGTAAGGAGGTAGAGGTGGGGGCCTTTTATAAGAGGAGAGGAGGGGCACTCTTGGAAAGTTAAGAAAAGATACTTTATTATAAAATGATTTTCAGATAGAAACGGTACCAAAATTATATATTTAGAGTATACTGTGATAAGGGTTCAAAATAGACCCATCCAGTAGGTTTTTTACATGTTTAGTTCTTATATTTTACATTATCTATTCATTTTATTTAAATCGTTAAATAATGAGGTAATCACTGCATCATCATAGAGTCATAAATAATTTAATTAATTTAATGTCTAGAAATTAAAAAAATTATCATGATGTAGGAAATATATTTATGTTTCTAATGAATATTTATAGTCAAAATTATGACTTCTATAACCCCATTTAAAAATTGTTTCAGTAAAACATTTCATGTTTGTGACATTTTTATTTTAACTTTAAATAAAAAGATATTAATGTCATTTTCCTACCAAAGTGGATCCATGGGGTCCGCAAGTTGATCCATGTATTTTTTTGGTCGGACATGACACATCCAATAATGTTAGGACATGTGTCTAGGTCATTTCATATTATTAAAACATTATTTTTACCTTAAACTACATTAATTACCTCAAATCGCGATTAAAAACTTTAAAGTTACTATTAAACAAAAAATTATTTTAATCCCATTGAACCACATTTTACTTATTACTGATAACCATGTATGTCAGATTTTTGAAATTCAAAACACAGAGGTGGTAACATTTCATTTAAATGAAAAATCAGTTTTTTTAAGTACCACTTAGTGGTTTCACTATTCATCAAAAATTTACGTTTTTCAGAAAAATACCAAAAAATTCCCCCTAAGCTATATTTGATATTCCGAATTCAAAAATGCTGTCTATTTCAAAAAATTCAAAAATTATAAGTTTCATTAATTAATTTAATAATTAATTTCTGCTTTAATGACAAATAGTTTGTTTTTATGAAACAATATATATCAAAAGATTGACATTAGTTTAAGTCCAATTTCAAAGTGAAATCAAATCCAACGACCACCATTAGTTTAAATGTTAAAAATATATTCTAATTTCACTTTAAAACCAATTAAAATGATAATATAATCATATAAATATATTATATTAAAAAGAGGTTTTGAATTAAAATACAACATTTTTCACTATTCATTAAAAAATGATCTTTGTCGGAAAAATACCAAAAATTTACAAAAAGTAAATTTTGATGTCCCGATTCTAAAAAAGAATTTTATTTGGTCTAATAGCATTTATAAGAGTGACCAAAACTATATTTAATGATGGTTCTCCATTAAAAGGCGATAAGTGGACCTTTAGTGAGAATTAGAGTATATATGAATAAAAATTGAAATCTTTTCGTATTTTAAGCCTTTATCCTTTATTGGATAATTGTAAAAACATTTAACAAACATATATAATCATATTTTAGTTATTTATATTCATTATCGCCAATACAATGGCTACGTGTTAACTACCATTTAAAAAAATATTGTTTTATTACTAGTGTGCAACGTAAGATTTCAATGAAACTTTCTGTTGCATATCGGGTACGCTGTCGAACATAGCAACCCCATTAAAGTAAAATTAATATAAAATTCTCAAATATTAATAAATATGAAAATGTATTATTGATTATTTACTTGGGATGTTACAATTATATTCCGTAATCCATATATTTGTGGAATGAAACGATCATTCAGAGAATACACATGCAATAGTTTCATATCATGCATCTCATGCTTCAGATAATCTCATAATCACATTCAATGCATCATAAAAATTACATCACAAAATTAACCCATCAACGTATCCATATTGTAACTAAGTAGTTTATATGATCCACCATTGCTCGTATTTCATTTATTATAACTGAATCCATCATACCCTAATGTTTTCATACATATAATAATTCTTAGGATACTATACACTAGTATAAATTTCTGTGAAATAACCCCAATCAATTAAAAAACTATACAAAAATATATATGGGAAATATAACCACCTTTCATACCATTACCTAAATTCTATTTGATAAATTCTGATGAGAATGTGGGTGTCATTAGATATCCATTCTTCGCCAAACAATATATTATGGAATAGAACCTTCCAGAGTCTAGTGGGTTTCAGTCTCCCATCCAACATGGGAGGGATAGCATATGAAAACACGCAACATATAGTATATATATATATATATATATCTATATATCTCAATCAATATTATGGGAAACTACATAGTCTATGGGAAAATTTAAACTATCTTTACTGAGACACCTATATGTTAATATGAAACTCTAGATATTTTATAACGAAATAGAAATTTGAAAGAATATTTAATTAATTATATATATTAAAAATATCATAGTTACTTAAAATTAATTCATATGATATTTTTTAATACTAAATAATTCCACTATACATCAACAACTAACTAAAAAATATATCAACTATAAAGAATCCATCCAAAATTTTTCCCTCCATCCATAAACCAAATTATCCAAATGTTTCCATATATTCTCCATAGGATTCAATTATATTAAAAACACTATGAGATAAAACAATTAATATTTATTATAATCCCACAATTATAGATTCTCTTGTAATCAACTTAATTTACGATAAAGGATATTCATAAACTAAGAACAACCAGTTAATTCATGGTGTGGGGAATGGAATATAGAAAAAAGAAACCCGACCATGCAACCAAGTATGCAGATGCATAAAATATAACTTTTCTTTGATTATGATTTTTAAAAGTAAATACTAGCCTCAACCAATTTAATCAATCATTATATATTCCTCAACACCACCAGGCATAATACCATTCATGAAAAAATATCAGTCTTTAACTACTATCACAATCCAATTCCTTCAAGACCAGTCCTAGAAACCCATCATTAATCCCAACATCACATCACATATAATAGAAATTCCCACATCAATAACAAATAGAAAAGAGTCCAAAAAACAAATATTAAAAGGAAACATGGTCATAACAGTAAACATTTCCCCTAATAAGAAAACATACTCATTTGACCCAAACATTTATTATTAATTAAATATCAGTTTATTATCTTCTTATAATAACATAATTTTTTTTCAAATGTTACAACAGAAACAATCACAATCCATCAGCTATCAATAGCTATATTTAATTTAAATAGTCATTAGGAATCATCTCACATATAAACAGACTAAAAGGATGAACAATTACAATCAAATTTTGAAATTATTATTTCTTTTGTAAGAATTGCCAAATTTAAGATATTTAGTATGTTTCATAAATATAAAAAAAAACAATGTAATTTAATCTTTCTTTAAGTATAAATTGTTTTTCACCAAATTATTTTAAATGTTTTAATTTCAAAACGATTCTATAATTCTTTATAGAACATGCATTGTCGTCATTACATATTAAAAAAATTCATTATATCAATCAGGTAAACCATATGACAAAAAAACCATATTAACGATAACATAAATATAGATTGAACACTATATAGAAAAAATATTGAAAGCCTAATTGTGGTGGAAAACCCATATGTTATTTATAAATAATACAACATTTATTATTTATTCAGGATTAATAATTATTTTGGTTAATTTAAATTTTATCTAAATATATAAAACAGGATAAATTTATGAATTCACGAAAAAAGAATGAGATTTAACAAATAACTAACCAGAATGACATTAATATTCATTGATTGAGGAAAAAAATATGTCTTTGATCACCTCACCCATATGGAAGCTGTATCTATATAAGAAATTTATGCCACCACATACCCCCAAAAATAGAAATTACATCATGTTAATAAATGAACTCACCTACAGTATTAGAAATAGTGTCGTCAACATTGAGGTTATGAAATTGGTTTCTAATAAACCAATATTAAAAGTGATCTGAATAGCTTTTAATGTTAGTTTTGAAAAAAACAATTATAAAAGTTTACAAAAAAAATTTCATCATTTATTTTTCTAATGAACCCTTTTAACTTATTAAAAATAAATTTAATTTATTTTTTATTTGAAACTATTTTTAATCAAATTTTAATAAATAACACCTTGAATCCCTCGATTCATTTTCTATTAAACCTTTTATCACTTTACCTACGATGGATCCAATGTCTACATAAATATCTTCATTGAAAATTTTAGGTAATTTTATCCTATTTAGTAAAATTTTCATAATCATTCATCCTCAATATCATACCTTTTGTTCATGTTCCAACATCCATGAAAATAATCGTTCTTGTAAACTATATTCTAGTTGACTAGAAACCATGAATCATGGTTTTTAGCTATTCTTTTTTTGTGTTCATTTCTTCAATGGTCTGTAATCAATTATAGAGTGTTTAACATTTTTTAACTGAATTTGAGATAGTTAATCGGTATTCTAGAACAATTATTTATTATTGACCTCTAAATTATATATGTTTTATTATTTATAATATAATTTTTTCTATTCGTTATAATTTTTTCTTCATTTTATATTTTTTGGGATTTTATAATCCAAAATATTTTTTTAAAATTTTGTTTAATTTTCTTAATATTTTTTGATTATAAATCTATTTTTATATAATTTTTTTCCTCAAATTGTTTTTATATATAATCATTTTTTATTATATATTTATCTCATAATATATTTTTAATGCATAAAATTATTTTTTTCATTATTATTTTCATTTATAAATTTATTTTTTCAATATATTAATTTTCTATTTAATTTTTTTATGTAACATGGTTTTTTTCAGAATTTACAAGACAATTTATATTTAAATATTTATAAACCTTAAAATTAAATATATTTATATATTCTAAATCATATATATTATTATTTTTTAATGATATTTTTTGATCATTATTTATAATTTTTTTCTATGATAAAATAACCTTCAAATATTGATTTTTTCGATAATATTTTTCACCTTTATGTTTTATATATATATATATATGTTTATTTTTAATTTATTTTTTATGTTTCAATATTTTCATCTTTTATGTTGTGTTGTTATGTAATTTATGGATCATAATTGGATTAACCTATGAAGAACAAAAGATTTAAATAAGAATCCTATTGGTAATTTCGTGTAATTTTCTTAAATAATTATTCAAAAAACTATTATATTTAATTTTAATTAATGTATTGTATGAATATAAAACTATGAAATTCTATAGAAATCAGGTATCATCTCGTTTTCTATAGTTTTAGGCATAATTACTCATGTTGGATAATACATTACGAAATAACTAACATTTTAACATATGAAGCTAATGAAAATACGCCCCATGAGAAATAAGATCTTATTGAATAAATAATTCATGATGTGGGAATTATAAATATAAAATAATACATTTGTATGATTGTATAGAGATTAAGATAAACAATTATTACCATGTTGCACTACATTTATAGTGTTATTTAGAATACTAAGATTTGTTAACATAAAAGTTAAAAAATGGGTGGAGAGATAAAAGATTCCCTTAATTTATTCGCCTTTTAAAATTTATACATCCATAAGGAAATGGGATGACATATTCAAATTATAATTCAAATAAAATATTTTTACCAATGGTAGTAGGTTATTAAAATATTCATGAATTCTCTAATGATTGTGTGTTTTTAACAAGAAATAGAAATGTTTATCAAAAAGTCCTAAATTAGGGACATCCGGATATAAAATGGATGAAAATTTGAACTATGGTTCATTCTCAAATATAGTAATAAAACCTTATACTAAATAAATTTAGTTCCTTCTAATAATTCATCATCTTAATCATTTATTTCTAAAATAAAATGAATTTTAAATATTAAGATTGAATGCATATGAGAAAATATTTGATGGTAACATACATCAATATTTTAATTCACAATATTTAAATAGATTTGATAAAAAAATATAATTTTTTAAGTGATGTTAGAATTATCAGAATTGGATTCTTTGAAGATATAGTGAATCCCTATCAGAACCTCAATAGCCAATATAGTGAAATGCCAATTTTCTTGATGCTTACACCTAGTACCAACATATTTTTATGAATAAAAAATATATTATAATGTGATTGATGTGTTATGGTCTAAAACATAAGGGAAATGATTGTGATGTGCATATTTTACCATTCATAGTTGATTTGAAACATCTTTGGGAGCTAGGTGTTACAATTGTTTATGCATGAAGGAAATAATAATGTATATTATGTTTTATGATAATGTTTACTATAAATTAATTTCTTGAACATGGAACCATATATGGATACAATGTTAAGGTATATAATGAATTTACAATTTGATGAAAATATATTTCATATTATTAATTTAATAATGATTAAAAGATAGTGTATAATGGGTTATTAAATTTTGTTCATATTTATCATCCATATAGTATATTGAAAAAAAAATTAATGGTTAATATGAATATATTCACCAAAAACAACCATTATGAGATAATGAATATTCTAAAAGGGTAAAAAATATTGATTTCACCTTTACAATGAATGGTATTTTGGTCATCAAAAAATTATTTTTATGAAATTGACACCCATATTATATCAAACTTATTAGGAATATTAAGAGGAGAAACATAACATGGATGTTTTTCTTTTTTAAAAAATATATCTAATACTTTTATTGGAACATTATTATAAATATACAGAATGAAAATATTTTATTTTATGATATATTTTACTTCATATCTATGTGAATTTTAATTTAGGTGGATTACACAATAAAAATATATAGAATATATTTACTTATGGCCTATCACACATTATGTAAGAGTCAGAAGATAAGTTTTTCTTATTTTTTTATGGTTTTAATGTACCCAGTAGATATTCATTATATATACATAATTTTATTAAATTTAATGATTATAAATTAATAGATGTGAAATCTCATTACGATGACATATTGATGAAACAAATACTACCAGTCAATCTATGCCATATATTTCCGTCATGTTTTAGAAATACTTTATTCATATTTTATTAATTTTTCGAATTGATTTGTAGAAAAAAATTTCATCAAAATTACTTCGATGTGTAGGAAAATGAATCTTAACATATAATATTTCAAATCAAATTGTTTAATACAAGAAAAATATAAAATAATTATATTAAATTTGATATTTTATGTGATACAAAACACCGATATTGAACAACACATGTAACCTATTTCCTTAAATTTAATCTCTTCGATAATTTGTGGAACATGTAACCCATAGTCTATATGAATCATTAAATAGTATATAATCATAAAATACCTATTAAATTTATTGTTTTGAATTGTGATATATATATTATTAATATTATAGTTTTATATTGAATATAAATATAATAAAAATCAATTAATAGAAGAAGAAATGTTTTCTTTAAATCATTAATTCTTAAAAGACAAAAAAGTCACACTTTGTGCACCTAATATAAAATTAATTTCAAAACATTTAGAAAATAAATTATCTAATGAACTTATTTTTTGGAATAATCATATCAAAATTATAATTGGGTGAATTTTTTAGAATTTTTCTAAAATATTCCATATTTTGATGAATATTAGATAATACTAATTTTTAATTGAAAACTGCTTTTTTGTTTAAATTATTTACAAATTAATATTATAATTTTATTATTTTTTAAATTAAAAAATGTTAAATATTAAATATCTTTTTCAATTTAGTTTATTATAATAATTTTCACAACAGATTTTGTTATAAAAACATTATAAACTTTTGAAAAATTTCTCTTCGAAAACTCACTTTCCAATCAAATATGTGCGATTAATTTTACATTAAATTTTTTTTATAATTTTTAATATAATTCGGTAATATGGTTTAAATATTTGGAATAATTAAAATTTATAATTTATAATTTTATCGACTTATTTATTTATAAAAACTAATTGTGAAAACATTAAAAAATAATTTATTGTAGTTAATATAAAAATGAATTTACCTACGGTTAAACAAAAAAGATAAGGTTTTAAATGAAATAAAATCTTGTATAAAATATATTTTAGGATATATTTTGAACTTATAATGTATATTTCTCAATGAAATCCACATTAGGGAATTGTGACATGTGGAAACTGTTATTTAAATGTTCAATTTTTAGAAATTATAAATGTGCCTCTCACCTAAATTATAAAATATTATCCACTCTCCCATTATATTCAAACCATAAATGTCATATAGTTCGGAAAATATCAAACATAATAAAATTACCAATTCAATCATATAATTCTAGAATCCTTAATTTTGGAATAAATAAAACCTATTAAATATTTCATGAAAGCCTATGGAGGATACCTATCTAATAGGTAATGTTTTTTAGTGAGCTTTTTTATTTTATATCTTCCTCACCCTCAATAAATTTTTATTAAAACATGATAATATAACAATCCCTTAAAATTCAATATACTGATATTATTTTAGGTTATATTATCACCGTACAAAAATTATATCTTCCATCACATGGTTTACGAAATCATCAATCGTGTGTACGGTGGAGTACTACTTCGGGAATCGATGTCGTTCATTTTTCCATTACCACCACCCATGTTTGGGTATAATCATGTATATAAAGTATATATATATAATATTAATAATATAATTATACAAATATTTTAATTATATCATATATACCATTTTAATTATCATTATATAGGAAGGATGATAAAATTGCCTGTGTGTATGGAGGACTACCGCCTCACGAAGCGATGTGAATCATTATTCACTAACTCTTTTAAATGTTGGTATTAAGGATAACATTAATGATTATATGTGATATAAATGACATAATTATGATATTAATGATTCATATATCATTATTAAAATATAATATATCATTTTATTTTAATGATATTCACACAGTTAAATATGATAAAAACGTTCATGTATGTGTGGACTACCACCTTCATGAAGTGACCTGACTATTTTTTCTTCTCCACACCATATTTATTAAATGAACATGTATATATAAAAAAATACTATTTTATATATTATATTATGATAATTCTATAATGATTAAAAATTAGTTACCTTTTTTCAATAATGATCACTGAAAAGTGGGATCGTTAGTCATGTGTTTGTACAACAAACCATAACCATGAAGATAACATTGTTAATTTTTCATAACCATGCTTCATTATTAGATTTAAAATATTAAATGACATAATAATATGATAATTAAATCAATATTATAATTATGGAGATGATAGAACTATATAATATGTTGAATAACTGAATCATTCAGGATGAAACTCACATTAAAAAATATAGAAATTAATACTAGAAACAATGAAAATAATGCAATTTTATTAATGTATGGGTGATAGGATGTTATAGATGGATCATATATACTATTTTAAGTAATAATAAGATTTTATAATAAGTTAATATAATGTTAAAAAAACTATTCAAGACATTAAGGAACATTCCACAAAAAGGAATCTTGAAGCAATGGACTTCATCTCATTTTTAGTTTATTTAAAAATATTCTAATGTTATAAACCTAATTCCTATTATATGGTGTATTTATATCCCATTTTACCTTAAATTTCATGAATAAAATAAAATTCCTCATATTTTATGTTTTAATTTTAATTATTTCATCCAATTTGATTTTATATACAAGTTACCAAGTGGTAATGAAGTTAACAACTCAATTTATTTTCATTGGGTTATAATACTTATTCATCATATTTTATTCTCTAAGATTATTGTTTGATGTAATTTAATTATATTATGTTCTCTTCCACTTTGTATATGTGGATTTCCATTGGATATAAATAATTTATTCATTGAATAATTCTCACATCAACATTATGATCATTGTAATGGCTTATTTAACAATCTCATTCTCACCATGATTCTCTATTCATTAATTTTTGTTCAATAAAGTTATTTGAAAATGTTATATTAAACAAATATTGTTTTATCCCTAACTAGATATTCATGATATTTACAAGTAACATAAACATTTTTTTCACTATTTTACTTATATTCACTGATTAAATGATTCTAAGAAAATAATACATCATTTTTTAATTATAACAGATATTTTTTTATTCTTAAACCATGTTTAATATAATATTTTGAAATTTTTTTATACTTTAAAAAATGATATTTAAGAAAATATTTACCTAGTTTCTGTTGAGTAATTTATTCAGAAGGAATGTTCATGTCACTTTCAAAACTATGCCGGTTTGGATTTTACTAAAAAAGTGAAAGTAACATTTGTTTTTAATGTGTACGGAATGAATGTAATTTCCATTATTCATAACTACTAACTGTTTTAAAAAATAAATTATAAATTTAAAATGTTATTTTTAAATACATTTACCTTCAATTTTTTGGACATTTTTTTCATGAAGATATTTTTAAATTGAGATGGATTATTTTCTCAATAATGTTTTTAAGGATATTTTTATAATATTTCAATTCATTATTGAAAGAACCATTTTATATTCCCCAAATAGGTATATTATTGATTTATAACATACCAATTCATTATGTGGATGTTTTATAAAAATTATTACCTTGGAATGTACTAACATTCCCTTTGTTAATTCATTTGTTTTGTCATTAACATTCTATTCAAATATTTAGTTTCTGGGGTCCAATAGACATTAAATGTCCCCTAAATATCCATATTCATTGCCATGTATATTTTTATTAAATAAAAATATATTTTTCTTAAATATATTTTTATGCATTTATTATTTTTTATTTTAAGAATATATTGTTTAATCTATATTCACTACTCAATTAAATTATTTGATGATAATGCAAATTAATCCTGAATTAAATTTATAATTTGATATATGAGTAATGTTTATAAAATGAAGTCATATATGGGGAATTTTTATGGATATATCTTCGATGCATTTGAGTCTCATGAGGGAAATTATTAAGATAGAATAAAGTTAGTTGGTCAAAACAGTTGAGTTTTAACCCATTATTTTTAAACTGTCCTGTGAAAGTTATTTACAATATAGGTATCATTATCCTATGTTTACAACATCCAGTCATTTATAATTTATTTTATATTGATTTATGTTATTTTTTAGATTATAATTTTAAAATGATATTATATTTGTATATATTTTAATCATTTTTATTGATTATATGGCATGTGTTTTTAAATTCATTACTTTTCTATATGGTTTAGGTATTATCCTTTTATGGTATTCATGTTACAAATTAAATAGAACATGTTTGTTGTTATTAACCTTTCTATGTCGATTATTATCCATTACATTTTTACATTAATATTTTCTATATATAAAATTCCTTCTTAGTTTGATGATTTTATGGCTTGTGTGTTTAGTTATTTACCTTACGATATTTATTATTCATATTGATTTGTGATTCCTTCCACTATACATAGCCCTCACTAAGTGTTTAATGTCACTATTATTTTATATCATTTCATAGAAATTAATGAGGTGTACATATGAAATGAAAAGATATTCTAAAGGAAAAAATGACCCTCTACAAAAAAAAATATTTTCGATTTGCAATTTAAATTGTAAAATGAAAATCAGGTATTTGTATATATTATCATGACTACAAAAATATCTGATCATTTAGGATGTGAATTTGTATATATTATTCCAATGTAATCAAATATACAAATCCTTCAAACCACACAGGTTAGAGACTTTATAGGTTGTATTTATTAATTTTAGTAGAATCATCAAAACAAGCTTTAGGAAAACATTAATTATTGAATGTATCCCTATTATAAACATTGATGATATGTTTATAAGAAAATCCCTGTTTTTTTTAAAAGGAATATATTAAATGGTTCATCCAATTAATATCTCTATGTCCAGATAATAAAAATTGGTGTGGTTTTGGAACACTTTTACATAGGGTTTATAGCACTAAAAGGGAATATTTGGGACAATACAGTCATTACTATGTTCTAAAAAATGAGTCTTACTACACACCTAAATTGACACTCCTATGGGATATTTATATGATAATTCTAATTTTTTTTATTGCAAACCATTATTATTGATTTTAATTGGAAATGAAAATTAATGACATAAGTTAAACCAAATTTTTTATATATTTAAATTATTTGTCTCAAAGGAATGGAAAATTTAAATATGTGTGGTAAATGAGGTCAAAATCCCATGAATTGATGAGAAAAAATTAATAGTGTTACGGAAGGAAATAAATCTCATTCTGGGGATCTAAATATAGTTTAATGTCTTAAATGTAGGGAACTAATGAATTATCTAAATCAATACCATCATATAAAGGATAATCATTGTACCAACCAAGGATCATTGTGGATATAAAATAAATAAAGTATTGATGTACTGGGATTCAAGAATTAAATTTTTTATTTATTTATTAAATGGTATTTCGGTTATAAAAATCAGGAAAAAAATATATATTTTATTATATTTAAAAAATGATGTGTATTCATTAACTTAAGAGTTATTTATACCATCATGGATTTAGGATTTTATGATTGATCAAAAGGTCAATGTCTTAAACACACCGTTTTCGGTTTTATGTGATGGGAAGATACCAATATTATGGATATTTTGGGAGAAATTAATGGAAATACATTCTAATATATTATTGTATGTTTTAATGAAAATTTTATTTGAAAAACAATACACTTACAATTTATAGAAATAAGTTTAAAGGTATTGATAATTTTTAGGGTTAATTAAATAATTAATTTAATTTTAATAATAGTAATATTAGATTATTAATCTTTATGAACATATTAAGTTGTATAGAAAACCATAGTAAAAAGGTTATTTAATTATTTATTTTATTTTATTGATATATATAGAATTTTTTTGGGAATATTATTTTAATTATATTAATATATTGTTTGAAATAGAAAAAAATTACTTGTCGGGTGACAAACCATCACATGGAACAAGGCCGTCTGGATTGAACACACATTCAATTGAGGTTATGACTTTAATAATTAGAAAGCGCTAACCTTATTTGCTAGTTAATAATTAATTAGGTTATAAATTATAAAAATAAATATTATGGATGAACCTTTGATTTTACTATTGAGGCTAACAGATTAATGTAATATATATGATAACATGCACTAAGAATATTGGTTTTTGAAAATATTTCGAGATAAGTAGTAGCACCTGTCACTTTTTTTATGGATTTTATAATCAGTTGAAAGTGAATTTTAGTTCTTCTAGTATATACAATTTAATTTTTTAAACTTGTTTATTGGATTAAGTGATGAATTAGAAATTGATCATAACACATCTAGTGGATATATTTGTTCTAGTGAAATAGAGTCGTATCATTTAAGTATATTTCAGAATATTATTAAATAGTAAAAAAATTACTTACTTTTGGAAAAGGATTTTGAAACAAAAATGTTATCTGACTACATTCATATTTCATGAATCTTTTTTCCTTTTAAATAATAATTACTTTGGGGGTTTTGGTCCCTATCATTCCATTGATCATTATAATTATTGTGATCAATGACCTCTGTTACTCTCTATAATTATTTAGGATTTTATACCACACCCATATCATTACATGAAAACAATTATATATTATATAGAAACCTATTTATTTTTATTCCAAATGAACTTCGTATTTCCCTTTTTCTCTTATGAAATTAATATTTAACTGACCCTTATTATGAGGTGCTCTTTTCAACAATAGAAATTCCAAGTGACAATCCCTTCATTACCAAGATCATGATAAAATTGATACGACATAATTTCTGTAATGTGGGGAGACATCAAAACTATTAATTTATGAAATAAGGTCATTGTATTGAATACTGTATGTGACATGAAACACTTAGTGTAAACAAAAAATTATATGTATTTATTTAAATTTAATCTCTTCATATATTATTGTTCATGAAACCCCAATTCCAAGTCAACTGAAATATATGATATCATTTTAACATAGAAACATGATATGTTAGTTTAAATTGTAATAATTAAATTATTCAAATTATTGTCATAAATTGACTATAAAAATATAAATCATTTTAATGAAAAACGTATGTTTTTAAAAAGCTCTATTTTGTTAAAACATGTGTTCGTATATTATTGTGTGCATAATTTAAAATTAATTTCATCCAATTATAGAAAATCTATTTCATATAAAAAATTATTTTTAAAAACATAATATCAAGATTATCTTTTCATGAATGATTTATATTTATTGATATCTTTGGATTTTTAATGAGTATTGAAAATTAATGTTTTTTAATTAAATATTTTCTTTTCGTTTAAAGTTTATATAAATTTAAATTATATTTTTAATTGTTATTAATGATAAATTACATCAATTATATTTAAATTAATCAATTTAAGTACATTTTATTAATTTTCATATTTAATATTAAAATAAAAACTATGGAATCTTTTGGTTATTTTCCCTATGAAGACCTACATTATCCCCACTATTATGGGATTAATTTAAAATTATATTTTTTCCCTTAAATGAAGTGAATTTGGTAAAATCGTTTAAATTTTTAGAATTAGATGAATTTAGTTTTTCAAAAACATTCTTCTTAATGTTTTACCAAAAATAGTTATAAAAAATTAGCAGAATTAATTACCAATGTTAAGGTAAAAAAGGATTTATTAGGGGTTAATACAAAGAGAATAGAGTTAAATGACCTAATGTAAATATTATATATATTTAATAGCCATATTTTGACTCTATAATATCTTTTTCGTCAAAATAAATTATATTTTTACCCTGTGTGTAGTGAAAAACTTTGTTAGATATTTTGATTTCAAATATTACAAGATTTCCACTCACCTCACTTATAAAAGGACACCCCCTATCCCCTCTAATTTGTATCATAAAACCATTATTGTTCAACCAATATTATCAAAAATCACTTCAAAACATCCATACTCTCATCGTAGAAGAGTTATTTTTGGATGAAATTTATCCTATCTTAGCTTTTGATGAAAATGTAATGATTGCCCCCTCATAAGGGGTAACATTCTTCAACGAGCATTTTTATTTATTATTTTTTTCCACATCCATTATTTATTATTAAACAATGAAAATATATTAATCTCAGAATATTTTATATATTGTGACTTTTTATGTTTTTAATGACCTAAAACCATCCCCACCACTACCAAATGGGTTATGAAATGAGATTTCTTGTGTTTTGTGGACTGCCATCGCAAACCGTTTTCATTCAATTTTTCATTAACATATCTCAAGATTTAGTATGGTTAAGAATTAATAGAATGTATATGTTAATTATAATATAATTATACTAATAGAATCATCATATATTATATAAGATTTTGTGTTCCATTCTGTTTGAGATATGATAACGTCACTCATGAGTATAGTGGAATACTACCTTATAAAGCGATGTGATTTGTTTATCCCTAAATCATTACATGGAAGTTAATAATGGTAAATTTAAATATTATAGTGATATACATGAGATAATTATTAAATTACTAACATATTTATCATTATGAAAATATAATATATCATTTTTATTCTTCAATTTTAACCTAGTTAAATATGATAACATTATTCAAGTATGTTTAGACTCCCTCTTTCACAAAGCGATGTAACAGACATTTCATCCACACACCATGTGGATTATAAAATTAATTATATTCAATGTAATAATATGATATATATTATATAATTATAATTCATTAATGATAACTTATTACATACCTAATTTGAATAATGATCATTGAAAATTTTATACATTACTCATGATTACGTAAGACTAACAATATCTATGATTATAACATAGTCCATTTTTCTTAAACAGATTTATTTATTAGTTTTAAAATATTATTTGATGTCAAAATATGATTACTTTTTAATGATTATTATTCTGAATATTATATAATTATATAATATTTTAATTAATAAGATCATTCACGATGAAACATGCATGGGAAAACATTATAATTAATACCTGCAACTGTTGAAATATTGATCAATTATTAATATATTGTTGATAATATGTTATAAAACGTCCACATATGATATAATTTATTTTTGTATGGTTATTTAATATGTTAGTTACATTTTATACACTAATATTACATAGGTTAAATCTTTTTCAATAAAAATGATGTGTGTGGTAAGGGAATTCAGCTCAATTTCACTTCATTGAGGACTATGGCAACATTAATCACAAAATTTATTTTATACGGTTTATATATTTTCCCAATGAAATATCAAATCTTTATTAACTACTAGTTCAGGGTATTTTACATTTCGTTTTTAATTATATCATCCAACAATATTTTTATATAATATTTATCAAGTGGTAAGGAATTTCATAACCTAATTTTTTCATTGGGTTAAATTACTTCTTTATTTTCATTTATATTATAACATTATGAGTGTCATAATTTTAATTATATTATGTTGTAATTATAGTTTTTTATGTTCATTTATATTTTATACAAAAATTATATTCAATAAATAATTCTCACTTTAATATTATGATCTCTTTAAGGGTCAATTTCACATGTACATTCTCATCGATATTTCTTATTCCTGAATTTCAGTCTGAGGAATTTTTTTGATTAGTTTTTTAAATATCATTATAATTTTCCCCTATTATGGTATTCATTATAATTTCATGAAATAAAACCATTTTTATACTCTATGGTACTTGAAATAATTGATAAATTATTGAAAAAAAATCTAAATTCAATTATATCTATGGTTAGTAAAATATTGTATTCCAAAACATTGTTTTCGAAATATTTTTTATATAATATTTTCAAAATCGTACAAATGATTTATAATATTTATTATTACACATTTTTACTTTTAAAATAAATAATGGAACATTCACATTGTTTTAAAAGAAATTTCGAATTTTCTTTTACAAAAAAATGATTATGGATTATTTGTTTTACCATGTACGTAATAAATAAAATTTCCATCACTAATGGACACTAGTTGTTTTAAAACCTAACTTATATGTTTAAAAATTAACTTTTTATGAAATTTATTTTAACATTTATTCAACAATTTTTTTGAAATGATTATTTTTCAAATTAAAATAATATTTTACTCATGAATGTTTTTAAATATCTTTCAATAGTATACCTATTCATCACCAAAAAACAATTCATTCGTAATTCAGTGTGTATATTTATCTATTGATACCATCCTTATTCTATATATTTATGTACTATGATCACTTTTCCCAATGAAAGTATTGAAATTTAATTTCATGCTTTATTTTTATATTAATTTATTTTACTAGGATTTATTCACATAATAGTTATAATTATACAATAAATTCCCCTAAATATCAATTTTATTTTATCATTGATATGTTTATTGATTGACCATATTTTATTTTTATATATACTGTTTAACATTAAAATTTATTTATTTATATTGAGAAATACTTATAAATATGTATTCTTTACTCAATAATAATATGTTATGATTCAATAAATTTTTTAGATATTAAATCATTCATTTGTTATATGTCGAATGTTTTGGACTTATAGTCATGGTTGGGTGTCGATTATAGATATACCCCCATTGCATCAATAGTCCCATGGGGTGAATAAATAAGTTATTTTAAATTATTTTTACCAAACTACATGAGTCTCTACCAAGTTATTTTAAACTCTCTCTTGAATTTTCATGAAAATAGAGGTATCCAGATCTCGAGTTCATGATGTCATATAAATAGTCAACTCTTTCAATAATAATTTAACAATTATTTTCCTTAATATTTTCTTAATGATATTATATCTAGCTGAACTTCATTCTATTTTATTGATTATATAACAGGTGATTTCAAATATATAATTTTTATATTGATTATGCCTTATCAATTTTATGATATTCATGTTATTGATTAAAAGGAATGTGTTTTCTGTTATTTAATATTCAATATTTATTATTAACCATGATATTTTCACATTGAAATTATTTCTTGATGAACATCTATATTAGTTTATTGATTTCATTCCATGTGTTTTCTATTTTTTACAATTCTATATATATTATTATTAATGATTCATTACAACTTCCATTATACATAACCCTTTATAAGTATTTCAACTCTCAATTATGATTTTTTCCATTATCATGAATCCATGAGGAATACTAAATTTGATATACAAGTACATGCAAGAGGGAATAATTATATTCACAAAGAAAATATTTCATAATTATTGTTTTCATATATAACATGTGAATCATGTTTGTATATAGTTTACCATGATTATTAAACTATTTGATCCTTTAGGATGAGATTCCTTGTATCTATTTTGAATGTTATAAAATAAACACTGGATTTGTGCTATGAGGGTAGGGTTTCTAAAAAGATAATTTACCACTTATGTTTTTTCAAATGATGATTCATTTAGTGATATATTTGGTCAGTGATATTTGAATATATGAAACATATTCATTTACATTCTGTGGATCCATTTTAAAAAAATACTAACTTTTTATATGGATTTATTAAAAATAATCTTCAGCTGAAAGCCTCTGTAGTTCAATTGAATGTACAAGAATATGTATTTGAGTCTTGTAATAAATATATTTATAATGTAGAACATATTGGTCATCCTGAAATTTGATAGTTAATGGTGAAGGTAGGGTGATAAATGGCATAAAGGAATATTTCATTCAACATGATGATGTAATGAAGGAAAATTTATACATATTGAACAACATAAATGAGCATCAATAATATATATCTTCTTAGATTTTTGATTTAATGTCATGATATCTAAATAGAAAAAAAAATCTTATTGATTATAGTTAATAATAGAGAATTTTTTTCATAGTTTAAAAATGAATTTCAACATATATATATATCTATATTTGAAATATTGGAAAAGTTGGTGGGGTGACCATATCATTCTATGATTATATGTTCTAGTTTTGATACTAATAGAAAAATATTTTAATCATAAAATCTGGATGTAAATAGTTATTTTCAAAATATATGGGTAATATTCTTCACTAAGGAATTTTATTTTCATAGTGAAATAGATAATGAAACTAACTTCTACATGAATGGCATATTTTTAGAGTTCTTGAGGATATATTTGGTGTTTTCTAAATTACATTTTGACTAATTTAATTTAATTGTAACAAGTTTGATTTTAATAGTGGAGTGAAAATGATGATTACGGGTTTACACTGGTTGATATGGAAATATTTAGTTGCAAAGTGGAACTATTAATCCTTGATACACATTTAATGAAATTATTTTATTTTGCTGGTACATCCAATGACCAGTTATCCATTGTTTTGGAAGGAAAAAAATTAACATATGTGATGATGATGATGATGATGTTTTCAATTTATTAGAGGTTTCTTCATATATTAAATTATTAACGGATTATATCAACGGATAAAATTCAGATATAGTCTATTCAATATGAAATGATAATGATAAAGTGATATAAGAAAATAGTAAATTACTCTGTAAAATTTTAATGTAATTATGAATATATAATGTATTTTTTAAAATTTTAATGTGTTAAACCCCTTGTTTTTTAATTATTATATGTTTAATTATTTGTATATTTATTATTTAAATGTTATTTTTCAAACATTATTTTCAATATTTAGGATAAAAATTTTATTGATTCTAAAACACGGCATACATCATTCTGTTTTGGAAAAATCTATGTATATAAAAACATTTGTTTTCTAAAATATATAAAAAAATTTACAATTTTTTTATCATTTAAATAATTTAACAATATTTTTTTATACTTAATAGTTTTTCGTGAATAATTTTGATAAGAATAATAAAATCATTATTTTTTAAATATTAAAATGTATAAAAATATTTATTTAAAAATATATTTTAGTCAAAAATGTCCTTTCATATTCGGTTTCAAAATAATATGAACGTATATCAAAAATCATTACATTTGTCTATTTCAATGAAAAAAACATCGGAAACAGAACACTTACCAAGGTATTTTTCTATTTTAATATTAATAATTATTCAATATTATAATTATTTAATGAAATAAAAAAAAATTAATTTTTAGAATATAATTGCATGACTACAGATGTGTGTCATATAGTGGTGTCTTTTATATATTCTATAGAGAAAATGATTCATAGTGTTGGTACAGATGGTCTTACCTTTTAAAATACAATCACCTGACAATTGAGACCAATTAATACACATTAATTTTGATGATAATAATAACCCATCTAGCCTCAATATAACACATTTTTCTTATTATGTCACCAAGAAAATATATTTTTGTATTATCAATTTATATCATGATTGGATGTCCATTGAAATGATGGTGAATATTTTCCAATAGGATTCAATAAATGTAAAATATATTAACTGATTTATTTTTATCACATTAAATTATTATTATATATTTTAAATGATTAATATTTATTGTTTTCAATTACATATCACAATCATTTTTTTGAAATGAATGAAATCATGAAAACAATTCTCTAATTTTAGGTAGTTCTATAGAGATATTTTAAAAAAAATCTAAAAAAATTATGTTTTGGGAAGTGATAGAAATAAAAATAATTCTTCTAGTATGGTTTTCTTAGATGCAGATATGTGGAATATTTTTTTTAATTAATATGATGAATATTTTGTGGTATTATTATTATTTTATATTATATAATTTATTTTAAATTACATGAATATATATTAGTTTTTTATATTATTTTATTCTAGGAGATCTCATTAAGATATCCAGTTGGAGAAAATATACCCTTATTCCTTATTACGTGGATGGTGTCATTTACTATAAGAGAATACAATTACTAAAATGTATGATGCATTAAAAGTGAAACCAAGTAGTGGTTCAAAAGAGGTCTAATTAAATACACCATATCGACACACATTCCATGAAAAATGGAAAAGAGTGGGAAAGAAACAAAGATAATTATCTCATAGTGGAATATAATGAAGTAGGTAAAAAAATTCATAACACAATTTTTTATTTTCAATGCATGTTTTTATTTTTAAAATTAATAACACTAATATAACATTTTGATTTTTTATTTTCTTGGTAATATAAAAGAGATAGATATATATAGGAATTTTATCCCTGAAGGGAGTTTTTAAATACTAGATACTACATTAAAAAATCAAGAACACCCCAGATGGCTATCAATATGTGAAAAAAGTGTCATTGTTAAGACTTTTATTGGTCATCAATGTAATAAATCAAATGGTCGAGAAATATATTACATAAATGTCGTGCTTACAGACCAAAAATAATCTATAGAAGTTGAAATTCATTCTGTATTATAAGAAATTTCTATAAAATTGTGACACAATTACATCCTATGCATCATTAACAGATTACCCAAACTACACATCTTACAAAGCCTTTACATCCATCCTACTCAAAACCTCCAACTCCTCATTCAGACCTCAACATATATTATAATTTATATAAGGCCCTGGCCTTAAACCATACTTAATATTGAATTAAATGAATAATTCACATTGAGGATCTTTTCAGGTTTAGAGTTTTAGAGAATTAGATCATAAATCAGTAATTACATTCCACATTTAAACCATGTGATTACATAAAAGATAGTATTCGTTTGTCCCCATCAACGGAAACATATTTAAAATAAAACATGGTTTCTCTCTTGACACTTCCTTGATACTATCATTATAACATGCACCTTTCCCTTGAACTCTGAAAAACATTTCAAAAACATGGTATGAGCATAAAAATCTCAATAATTGAGATAAAAGTACGAAAAGAAAACATTATTCCATCTATGAAATCATACTTTACTCATAAAACACAAGAATTTTAACATAACTCATCAAATAACTAATAAATAATAGAAATAATAAGGCATAAAGGTAAGTTGAGGCATTCATAAAATTCTTACGTAGGGAGTAACACTGTTGGTTACGTTTGGAATACCCATCATAGTATATTCCCTAAATCTCTTCGGGGAATCCTTAACATTTAAGTCATTCGCGTTACCCAATGTATTGGAGAGCTATATCGGCCTCACCTGCCCTTAGTTTATCACGGAACCACCCGTATTCATAAACAATGACCAAGAACCATAACATAATCATAGAACATAACTTAAGAATAAATTAAATATAATGTTCCCACATTGAAATAACCATATAAAATTTTAAGATATTGAATCAATTCTAAAAACCATTTTCAAAACCATTCAAAAAATTTAATAAAGTGATTTTGGAATCAAAGTGTCCCAGACCACTCTGAATTTTTTAACATTTTAAACCATTAATATACATATAATTAAATCTATAAAACCATTTTGAAAACGTAGATATTAATGGGAAATAATTATAAGAATAAATCATTAAAACATTTAAAATGATAATTTAGTTAAAGAGTTTTTAACAAAATGAGAGACACTTGAATACCATAATTGAGGAAAAATTTTAATCAAAACATTATAATATCATGAGAATAAATGGATTCATGATATAATATTCCAAGGGACATTATATACACCATATAAGAGTGAATTGGTGCATAAAAACAATGAAGTCTCAATAGAATTGTAAAATGAGATGAAATCCCTTATAAAGAAGGTATCCTTAAATTAAGGATAAATCAATATCATAATTATGTGTGAAAAATATAAATACAAAATATATAAGTGGATATTAAGTGTGAAAAAATCAAAGGTAATTCCCACATATTCAAAGGATGTCATATTCAATGACTACATGTTGAACCTAAAGAAATCGAAGTTGGGTTTAAAAGTTCCCTTGGTAAAATTTTGGTTGCCTAACAGCGTCACTTTAAAATTCATAAAATTATTTGATGAGAGAGAAAATGGAATCTCATCACTTGGTCATAAAAATTAAATATATAAGGATATAGAAGAACATATCTCAACATAAAAATATGTAAATTAAAAGACATAATGAAAGAAGTCTTTTAAAAAGTAGAGGGGGAAAGGTTCCCTTACCGATTTGGGCAACTTTCAAAACGTACACCCCATGAAAGAAGGGTCACACAATGGAGATTTAACTACCAATAAATGAGAGTATATTATAAAAATAGTAAAATAATGGGCATTACATACACCACAAAAACAGAAATAAGGGCCAACGTAGCATGAATCTCACAGGAATAAAAAGTGAGATAAAAATCCCCTCATGAAAATTCGGAAGCCTAACGACGCCACATAAAACATCTAAAAATGGATTGATGAGATAAAATAAGGTCTCTCATGAAATTAACATAATATTTACAGAAATAGTAATATAAAATAACTTCCCCCCAACATAATAAAGAGGAGTTTAAAGTAAGTTACATAAAAAGAGTACTTAAAAATAAAGAGAGAGGTAGGATCCCTTACCTCGGGTCCGACTTGACTCGATCGTTCTTTAACCTCCTGAATAATAAACTTGAGTTAATTTATAATTTCTTAAGAACCTTTTTAAAGTTCATTATTCCTTTTATATCACTTACTACAATGCTATGAACGCTATGTAATTATTTAAGTTAATAATGGTCGTTCTTTAGATCATTGCTACTTGAGTCCAAAATAAACTCTATATAATTACAAGTTGTTCATGTGGTAAAATATATATTATATCCAGAATTATATTAATTATTTAGATATCATATATATAAATTATATTCATTATATACATGCATTTATAATATTATATAACATTTAGAGGTATGAAATGAAATGCACCCTTCATGGAGACAGTAAGCCGTACGTACGCATGAACGTTACTTCCATTTATATTTCTAATTTAATGGAATTAAAACATAATGATACATAATATTATTATAATTCCATTATGGTATCATTAAATATATCCTTTATATGTACCAAATATGGTATTAACGAATCAAATCACTTTGAGGGGGCAGTAGTCCGCACTTCCTAAAATGAAGATATCGCGTTTAACCATAATGGAAACCATAAAGGTATTCCATAAATGAAAAATACATAAGATTAAGTAAAACATAAACATATTATATATCATATATAAATACAGTGACATCTTAATGGCCACCTTTGAGGGTGTTAAAAGAATATTGATCAATCATCGTTTTGTGAGGCAGAAATTCACCATCCACAAAAACAGTCTGTTCTTTAACCATTAGATGTAGGTGTGTGTAAATGTAGCTCGAATACATCTTATAACAAAATCCTAGTATATTTAAGATACTGGTGTTGTTACAAAAGAACTGAATAAAAGAGTTTAGGAGTTTGGAGAAGCAAAATAAAACAAAAGGAAACAAGTGAAAACATTACCTTAAAATCGGGTATCTCTCTTTGATTTGAGCTCAAAGGATTCCTTGGGAAGACTTCTTCCCAAAGTGAGGTTTCTATGAGTAAGAGAGGTACGTGTAGAGATAGAATGAGATGGCTTTGGACGATCAAAATGCTTGAGTGATGTGGGTAAGGTGGTAGAGTTGGGGGCCTTTTATAAGAGGAGAGGAGGGGAACTCTTGAAAAGTTACAAAATGTTACTTTATTTTCAAATGAGTTTCGGATTTTAAAGGTCCCACATTGATTTATTTCGAGGATAATGTGGTAATGGTTCGAAATATTCTCATCCAATAGGTTTTTGAGAATTCTGTGATATTTTTTTAACATTATCTTTTCATTTTATTTAAATCCTTTATTAATGAGGTAATCGCTGCATCATAATGATGTCATAAATAATTTGATTTATTTAATGTCTAAAAATTATAAAAAAATATCATGATGTAGGAAATATTTTTATCTTTCTAATGAATATTTATAGTTAAAAATATGACTTATATTACCTCATTTAAAAATTGTTTTAGTAAAAAAACTCATGCTTGTGACATTTTTATTTTAACTTTATATAAAAAGTTATTTATGTCATTTTCCAACCATGGTGGATCCATGGGGTACCCAAGTTGACCCAGTGATTTTCTTCATCCTCCATGACACATACAATGAGGGTAGGACATGTGTCTATGTCATTTTATATTATTAAAACATTATTTTTACCTTAAATTACACTAATTACCTCTAATCGTGATTAAAAACATAAAAGTTACTATTCATCAAAAAATTATTTTAATCCCATTGAACCACATTTTACATCATAATGACAACCATGTATGTTGGATTTTTGAAATTTAAATCACAGAAGTGGTGAAGTTTCATTTAAATGAAAAATCCGTTTTTAAACTACAATATAGTGGTTTCACTATTCATCAAAAATTGAAATTTTCAGAAAAATACCAAAAATTCACCATAAGCTATATTTGATGTTACAAATTCAAAAATATTGTCTATTTTTAAAAATTCCAAAAATATAAGTTGCATTAATTAATTTAATAATCAATTCTCACTGTCAAAACAAATAGCATGTGTTTAAGAAACAATATCTATTAAAAGATTGACACTATTTAAGTCCAATTTCAAAATGAAATTAATTCAAATGACCACTATTGGATTAAATGGAATAAAAATATTCTAATTTCACTTTAAAAACAATTCAAAATATAATCTAATCATATAAATAAATTAGATTAAAAAGGGGTTTTGAATTAAAATACAACATTTTTCACTATTCATTATAAAAATGAACTTTATCGGAAAAATATCAAACATTTACACAAAGTAAATTTTGATGTCCCAATTCTAAATAAGAGTTTTATTTTGTCAAATATAACACATAAAATTGTCAAAAAGTGGATTTAAAAGAGGTTCGCCATCAAAATTCGGTTAATCGACCTTTTAAAGAATATTAGAATGTTTACGCTTAAAATTGGATTCATTTGATTTTTAATCCTCTAACATTTATTGTAAGAATTAAAAATATTTGACAAACATATATAATCATTTTGTAGTTATTTCTTCTCATTCCCACCATTACAACGGCTAGGCGTTAACTACCATTTAAAATAATATTATTTTGTTATTAGAGTGCAACGTAAGATTCCCAAGAAACTCGTTGTTGCATATTGGGTACTCCATCGAGCATAGCGTCCCCTTTAAAGTAATATTAATATTTTATTCAAAAATATGGATAAATATGAAAATGTCATAATCTTTATTTACCTGGGGTGTTACATCCTTCCCCCTTTTGGAAATTTCATCCTCGCAATTTTAAAATTGGACTTGGAAGCTTTATTGAAAATCCCACATCGTATCAAGAGACACTAAAACTATCACTTTAAAAGAATGGTAGAGAAGTACAAATGTCACCTGAGTTAACCCATACTAGGATTCCATGAATGATAATATGGATATGGAGGAAAAAACACAGGGTCATATTCTGATGGAGAGTGATAGTAAACATGTCTAGGAGAAAGTTAACAACAAGAAAATCAAAAAACTTGTGATGGGTTAAATGGTATTTGATTCCCCATTATGAAAAATTAACAGACAACATTTTTGTTTTAAGTTACTTTTCATTGATGAATTTATTTATGAGCTTAACTAAAACATAAGGAATAATACTTAATTGTCATGTTGACTTTCATCTTTTACTAGATTTCTTACACGAACTCATATTTTCTCCAGAAGACAAGTATTGGGATTACTTATTCACATTAAGAGAGCTATAATCAACTACTAAAGAATCACCTAATCCCCAAAATAGAACTATATAATTCTCATGTCTTTAGACCTTAACCAAAACTAAAACAAAAAAGGTTAGTATGAGGTCAGATAATACCCAAAAAGGATAAACCTTTATAAAAAAAAATCTATTCTTATTCTCCAAAATTTGTCAAAAAAACCCAAAGATCAACAAGGACCATTCAATAAACATCTATCCATAAAATTCTACAAAGTAAACTAAACTAATAATGAAACCCAATTCTCTGAAGGATTTAATCACATAGTCTCCTAAGATAAATTTTAACATTTTTCTCCAAGTTAAAATCGGTTACTCTTATAGTCTCATACTGAAAAGTAATTAACCTAATCACATATCCTCCATGATAGGATAATCATTTCCATTGATAACGAAAAATCAACTTACTCTTAATTCATAAAATCGTCTAACTAAAAATAATCATTCAAACTAACCAGGGACATCACGTAGTCTAGTGGTAGGGGACAAATACCAGTTGCACTTTGGTTGTGGGTTCGATTCCCACAGCTTCATCCGACGAGACGGGTTGTCACATGGTTTTCATGTTTTCCCTTTTAAAAAATTATATAATTTTATAACATTCCTCCAAAATAGATAAATTCATCAAAAATAACAATAACATAATTTAACCACAAAGGTTATCTGATAACTTCCATTTTGCAACCCAAAATGTATTAACCAGTAATTGCCTCAAATTCAAGGATCATATAATCCCATGTGGTTCTTTATAACTATATCCAAAAAAGAAATGATATTTATTCCTTGAATAAAATATTCGTATATCAAACATCAGGGTTACTATAAAAAGTCTTCTAACGTAACCCAATCATCAAAAGAGTCTTAATACATCTAAGAATTTCACCATCCTAAAATCTACCATAACTCTTGAATCCCTTATATGATGACTTCTTACTCATTCAACATTCTTCATGATCCATTAGCCATTCCATTTCAACTTATTCTGAAATACTTCTTTCCTACAAACAAAATCATGAATCATATCCTAAGATTCCAACAATAGGAATACATATGTTAAGAAATAATCCATACCTTTCATTCTTCATTGTCAGTTTCTTCATCCTCAATCAAAATGGAATTAGGTATTGGTAAAGGAATATTTGTCCGATCTTGGTGACCCCATTCCCGAAACTTCTTCGTAGGACATGTGTTTGCATAATGACCATGCAAACCACATTTAAAACATTCAATTGATCATTCAGAAAGAACTTCTTTCCCTTTCCTAGTGTCAACTAGATGCTTCATTTTTCCATGGCAGGTTCTTGCTTTATGACCTTCATTTCCACATCTATAGCATCTATTTGTCCCATTGAAACATTTTTGTATGTGTTTCTTTCCACATATTTGACACATAGGTTTTTTAACATACTTACCTGTATGATTATTACCAAAACATTCGTAGGTATTTTTTTCTCGCCTATACGATGCCTTATAAAAATCACTAAGGATCAGGTGGTCGATCATGAATCCAGATAGTTGGTTGAGGATAACCACAAGAGTTCTCATTTCAGCTCCAATATCATTCAGATGTTCTTTCATAAAACCATCACAGTTTTCTTCAAATCCACTGTTACTTTGGTGCCTGCTAGATCCAGCCATTTAATAAAACCAAAAAGGTCAGTGTGAGTATATCAGTAAAATCATAAAATAAAAAAGAGGAAGATAAACACCATGATATACTTTTCCATGTTATCTCAAACTCATTCTAACTTTAAAAAAAACGATGACTCCATCAAATATACAAACCATTGTGGTTATACACAACTTGTCACTTTTTCTTAAACAACACTCTAACCTCTAAAGTTATCTAAACCGCCCTCTGATACCAAATATAAGGCACTGGCCTTAAACCTTACATAATATTGAATTAAATGAATAATTCACATTGATGATATTTTAAGGTTTAGAGTTTTAGAGAATTAGATCATAAATCATGAATTACATTCGACATTTAATCAAAGTGGTTACATAAAAGATATTATTCATTTTTCCCCATCAACGAAAAAATATTTAAAATAAAACATGGATTCCTTCTTTGACACTTCCTTGACATTATCATCATAACATGCACCTTTCTCTTGACATGTGAAAAACATTTCAAAAACATGGGATGAGTATAAAATGCTCAATAAGGGATATAAAAGTACGAAAAGAAAACATTAGTCCATGTATGAAATCATACTTTACTCATAAAACATAAGCATTATAACATTCCTCATCAAATCATGAAAAATCATAGAAATCATAAGTCATAATGGTAACTTGAGACATTCATAACATTCTAACGTAGGGAGTAACCCTCGTGGTTACGTTTGGAATAACCATGAAAGTATATTCCCTAAATCTATTTGGAGAAACCGTAACGTTTAACTCCTTCGTGTTACCCAATGCATTGGAGAGCTATATCGGGCTCACCTGCCCTTAGTTTATCACGTAACCACCCATATTCATAAACAACGCCCAAGAACCATAACAGAATCATAGCACATATCTTAAAAATAATGGAAAGATAATGTTCCCACATTTCAATAACCATATAAAATTTTAAGATATTGAATCCATTCTAAAAACCATTTACAAAACCATTTAAAACATTGAATAATGTGATTTTTGAATCAAAGTGTCCCATAACACTTTGAAGTTTTTAACATTTTAAACCATTAATATCCATATAATTAAATCCTTAAAACCATTTTTAAATCATGGATATTAATGAGAAATATTTATAAGAATAAATCATTCAAACATTTAAAATTATATTTTAGTTAAAGGGTTTTTAACAAAATGAGAGACACTTGAATACCATAATAGTGGAATAACATTTAATAAAAACATTATAATATCATGAGAATAAATGGATTCATCATATAATATTCCAAGGGACAGTATATAAATCATATAAGAGTGAATTGGTGCATAAAAACAATGAAGTCTCCATAGAATTGTAAAATGATATAAAATCCCTTATAAAGAAGGTATCCTTAAATTAAGGATAAATCAATACCATAATTATGTTTGAAAAATATAAATAAACAAAATATAAGTGGATATTAAGTGTGAAAAAATAAAAGGTAATTTAGAAATATTCAAAGGATGACATATTCAATGACTACGTGTTGAACCCAACGAAATCGAAGTTGGGTTAAAATGTTCTCTTGGTAAAATTTCGGCAGCCTAACGACGTCACTTTAAAATTCATAAAATTAGTTGATGATAGAGAAAATGGTATCTCATCAATTGGACATAAAATTTAAATCTATAAGGATATATAAGAACATCTCCCAACATAAAAATATGTAAATTAAAAGACATAACAAAAGAAGTCTTTTAAAAAGAGGAGGGTGAAAGGTTCCCTTACCGATTTGGGAAACTTTCGAAATGTACACCCCATGAAAGAAGGGTCATAAATTGGAGATTTAACTAACAATAAATGAGAGCATATTATAAAAATATTAAAATAATGGGCATTACATAAACCACAAAAAGGGAAAATAGTGGCCAATGTAGCATTAATCTCACGTGAATAAAAAGCGAGATAAAAATCCCCTTATAAAAATTCGGCAGCCTAACGGCGCCACATAAAACATCCAAAAATGGATTGATGAGATAAAATATTGTCTCTCATCATATTAACATAAAATTTAAAGTAATAGTAATATAAAATAACTTCCCCAACATAATAAAAAGGAACTTAATGTAAGTTACATAAAACGAGTACTTAAAAATAAAGAGAGAGGTAGGATCCCTTATCTCAGGCCCGACTTGACTCGATCATTCTTTAACCTCATGAATAATAAACATGAGTTAATTTCTACTTGATTATGAACCGTTTTAAATTTCATTATTCCTTTTATATCACTTACTACCATGCTATGAACACTATGTATTTATTTATGTTAATAATGGTCGTTTTGTAGATCATTGCTACTTGAGTCCAAAATAAACTGTTTATAATTACAATTTGTTCATGTGGTAAAATATATAAAATATCCAGAATTATATTCATTATGTAGATATGATATATATAACATATATCCATTATATACATGAATTTTTAATATTAAATAACATTTACAGGTAAGAAATGAAATGCACCGTTCATGGAGACGGTAAGCAGTACATACACATGAACGCTACTTCCATTTCTATTTCTTATTTAATGGAATTAAAACATAATGATAAATAATATTATTATAATTCCAGTATGGTATCTTATATAATATCATTAAATCTATACTTTATACGTACCACATATGGTACTAACGAATCAAATCACTTTGAGGGGGCGGTAGTCCGCAGTTCCTAAAATGATGATATCGCGTTTAACCATAATGGAAACCATAAAGGTATGACATAAATGAATAATACAGAAGCTTAAGTAAAACATAAACATATTATATATCATATATAAATATAGTGACATCTTAATGGCCACCTTTGAGGGTGTTAAAATAATATTGAACTATCATCGTTTCGTGAGGCAGAAATTCACTATCCACAGAAATAGCATGTTCTTTAACCATTAGATATAGGTGTGTGTAAGTGTAGCTCGAATCCATCTTATAACAACATAATAGTATATTGAAGATACTGGATTTGTTACAAATTAAATGAATAAAATAGTTTAGGGGGTTGGAGAAGCAAAATAAATCAAAAGGACACAGGTGAAAACATTACCTTAAAATCGTGTATCTCTCATTGATTTGAGCTCAAAGGCTTCCTTGGGAAGACTTCTGTGCATAGTGAGTCTTCTAGGAGAAAGATAGGGATGTGGAGAGACAAAATTATCAGGGTTTGGACGAGCCAAAGGCCTTAGAGGGGTGGGTAAGGTCGTAGAGTTGAGGGCCTTTTATAAGAGGAGAGAAGGGGCACTCTTGGAATGTTACAAAATGTTACTTTATTTTCAAATGAGTTTCGGATTTTAAAGGCCACACATTGATTTATTTCAAGGATAAGGTGGTAAGAGTTCTAAATATACTCATCCAATAGGTTTTTGACAAGTTTATGATATAGTTTTAACATTATCTTTTCATTTTATTTAAATCCTTTACTAATGAGGTAATCGCTGCATCATCATGAGGTCATAAATAATTTGATTTATATAATGTATAAAAATTAGAAATAAAATATTATGATTTAGGAAAGAATTTTATCTTTCTAATGAATATTTATAGTTAAAAATATGACTTGTATAACCCCATTTAATGATTTTTTTAGTAAAATATCTCATGCTTGTGACATTTTTATTTTAACTTTAAATAAAAAGTTATTTATGTCATTTTCCAACCAAAGTGGCTCCATTTGGTCCCCATGTGGACCCATGGATTATATTGGTCTGAAATGACACATAAAATGAGGGTAGGACATGTTCCAAGGACATTTAATATTATTAAAACATTATTTTTACCTTAAATTACACTAATTACCTCTAATCGCGATTAAAAACATAAAAGGTACTATTCACCAAAAAATAATTTTAATCCCATTGAACAACATTTTAAATCTTAATGAAAACTATGTATGTCGGATTTTTAAAATTCAAATCATAGAAGTGGTGAAGTTTCATTTAAACGAAAAATCAGTTTTTAAACTACCACTTAATGGTTTCACTATTCATCAAAAAATGAAGTTTTTCAGAAAAATACCAGAAATTCACCCTACACTATATTTGATATTCCGAATTCAAAAATGATGTCTATTTTTAAAAATTAAAAACATATAAGTTTCATTAATTAATTTAATAATTAATTCCCGCTGTCAAAACAAATAGCGCGTTTTTAAGAAACAATATATATTAAAAGATTGACAGTAGTTTAAGTCAAATTTCAAAGTGAAATTAATTCAAATGATGACTATTGGATTAAATAGTAAAAATATATTCTAATTTCACTTTAAAAACAATTTAAAAGATAATCTAATCATATAAATAAATTAAATTAAAAAGTGGTTTTGAATTTAAATACAACATTTTTCACTATTCATTACAAAATGAACTTTATCGGAAAAATACCAAAAATTTACACAAATAAATTTTGATCTCCCGATTCTAAAGAAGAATTTAATTTTTTCAAATATAACACATAAAATTGTCAAAAAGTGGATTTAAAAGTGGTTCGACATCAAAAGGCGGTTAATCGACTTTTTAATGAATATTAGTATATTTACGCTTAAAATTGGATTCATTCGCATTTTTAATCCTCTAACATTTATTTTAAAAAGTAAAAATATTTTACAATCATATATAATCATTTTTTAGTAATTTATGTTCATTCTCGCCATTACAACGGCTAGGCGTTAACTACCATTTAAAATAATATTATTTTGTTATTAGAGTGCAACGTAAGATTCCCAAGAAACTCGTTGTTGCGTATTGGGTACGCCATCGAGCAAAGCATCCCCTTCAAAGTAATATTAATATTTTATGCAAAAATATGGATAAATATGTACATGTAATATTCTTTATTTACCTGGGGTGTTACAATTTATATTCTAGAAATCCCTATGTATTTATTGTAACATATGGATTTCTACATATTGTTGATGTTCAATACATATTCATCTTATGCAGTTAGTCCAGGTAAGAATATCAATACATTATATTATTTATCCAAATACTCTATAAATATTTCCTTCAATGTATGTTACTAAAGTTGATGATTGTATGGGATATTTTTTACATTAGCTAGATATCATTCTTTGTCATCTAACAAACAAGGTATGAACTGTTGTTTAAATATTATTCACATTTCATTAACAATTAATTATAATATTTACATATATTTAATTTATAAATTAGAATCTAAAGTATAAAAATATTAAAAGAAATTATAAGAAAAAACAAGTTTTGATAATTTTGAGATTTGTGATGGAATAAAAATTTAAATGCAGGCTTCTTCTTTTATGGATATTATTTTTATGCTTCAGATGACATCTCAAATATGTGAATGAGAATATGTAATAAGAATATTCAAAAAAAATATAATGGATTTTTTTATTATTTATGAGTTTAGCATTCCAATGTTGAATTTTTTTCTTTGTATATATACTTATGTTTTATTTTTTCTTTCTTTAAATACAAAAGAATGAAAATAACTTAATATATTACTTATTTAATTATGAATCTATTCTTGAATCTCATTCAAAATGATACCACTAATTTTTTTGGTCTAATAGATCCCTATTACATTTCAAAATATATGAAATATATGGAAATTTATGATAGGGTGACCTATATTTATGAGAAATATTAGAAAACATAGAGATTTGGTTCTGGATTCTTTCAATCCTTTATGGTAATTAATAAAAACATATTTATGTAAAAATACTCTATATAATGTTTTTAATTTTTAAATATTTATATTATAGAGTCCATTAGATGTTTGGTGTATTATTTCAACAAGATTCTATTATTTTATAAGATTTTTTTATAAGATGTATTATATAAGAGTATTAGAAAATTTTAAACATCATATTGTTATTCTTTTTCATATGTTCATTATATTTTATTCTTTTTCATTATACATGTTTTTTGAAATATATGAATACAACATTCTTGGAGATATTTTTACAGAGATCATATGTCGATACATGATCTAAATTAAATCCAATTCGTCAGTATAATGGTACATATTGTTTATATTAGATTATATATAAAAATATATTTACATGTTTGTGTCTGTGCTTTGGTTTTAATTTTCATGTTATGTTTTTATCCATAGTTTAATAATCACAAATAAAAGAATATGGTTATTTTGTTTTATGATTCATATTAAATAATTATAATTGGGTCAATGAATGAATTTAATAAGGTTATTTATTTTATCCTTTTTATATTTATATTGAAATAATCTATATTTCAATATTATAACTTTCATAGACTTTCTAGTTTTTAATGATGTTGTGTTATATAAAACCGGTGGATTTTACATTCATTGAAGTAATTTTTTAAACACTTTTTCATGTACTATTAAATGTAATATTATTAGGTATTTCTGTTTTAAATAAATATTAAAAATGAATATTTAGACATGTATTTTCGATTTTACAGAATATTAATATTTTTCATTCACTGGTTTATTCTTATTTGTATAATGGTTTATGGATTTTGAAAACAATCAGCAAACTATAACATACTGAAATTTAGAATGAAAATTAATGAATACCAAATGTCTTGATAAAGCAAAAAAATTAACTCATATGAGTGAGATAAGATCAATGACTCAGGGAAACATTGAAATCCTTTTTGTTACATAACTCTAGTAAAAAATTATTATAACATAAAAACATAGACTTAAGAAAAATATTGAAAAAAACCATATAAAAACAAGTTAAACATATTGAAACATACCTCTATAAAAATTATATTATATATTACACATGTAATAATTTATATTGAAACAAATATATATAAACTAAAATTAATTACAATTATACATTAATTTAAAAAATATTAATTTTAATTGAAACTATTTTATTAATGAAATTTTCATTGAACCATAAAAAATAAATTTTTTAAAAATGGGAAACATAAATTAAAACAATAAAATAATTTCTATATAAACTAATTGAATATATTTTTTTATATAAGCAAAAATATATTTAAAATAATCTATTAATAACTAAAAAATTATTCTTTATCTTTCATTTGGGTATATAACTGGAGGAAATATCGTGGAAATATCATCAAAATTTACTCGATGATTTCAGACTCGTAACAAATTCATGGGATATTGTACCAACCTAACAATCTCCAGATAATACCATAAGGACAATCAATATATACCTTATAAACAATAAGATGATATTTCATAACCAATAAATCGATGATAAGATACTCTATAATTTATGGACCACTAAACTACAAGAAAAATCATGTAAGTACTGTTCAGTCATTTTTCATAAATGAATTATTTTGAATCCTTGTCTTGATGAATGAAGTATTTTTTTTTATTTTACTTTTACATAAATAAAATTTATATTTTTATGTTTCTATATAAATTAATTATTTTATTTTGGTTTTATATAAAAATATTTCTTTAATATCATAACATTCATGTAATTATATATCTCAAATGAATTTCGGTCATATATGAATGAAAATAAATCCCATTTTGGTGTTAGATTTTGAACTATTTTAAAGTATTTTAAAATTTTAAATTTATAAGTTTTTAAATTAATTTTAAAAAAGATTATTCAAATAATTTATTTCATCATTATATTGGTTTTATTTGTTTATGTAGGGTTGTTTTCTCATTATGTTTCTCTATTGTTTTTATTAGTATTATATGATATTTGGGAATTTTCTATAATTTGGGTGTAAAATGAAATTATAGACATTGGTAATATTATAATCCAACATTGATTTCAATACATATATATATTTCAGTTTCAGTTTTTTGGAACTAATAGCCTTTGAAAATCTATGTAAAATCCATATAATTGCAATTTTGATGTCAGTTTTTAGTTAAAACCTCTATCAAAGGTATTTTCAAGAATCAAAATAAATGTACTTTCAATGTAATATTTTACCAAAAACTCACATTGAAGGTACCTTCTAGGATTTTTTTCTAACAAAATTATATGTAAATTTTTTAATGACACATTTAGTGTATTTTTAAAAAGAATACACAATGAAACATTTTTTCATTTTTTTTGTTGATGTTCGTACATTTTGTTTCAATATCAATATCAAAACACTTTTTGAACATCACATTAATAATCATTAATTAGAAAATAACATTAAAATTTAAAAAAGTCTACGTTAAAATGTGATTTTTTATTAGTTCCATCACACCATGGATATACAGAATAGAAGAGAAATGATAATGAATGGATAAGAAACCACAAGTGAGGAAGACTCAAATGAGATTTACATGTAATAAACATGTAAATATCAAGGTAAATCACCATAAAATGTTATTATAAATGACTTGATATAGATCATTTAGTTTCCTAGGGTTTAGGAGAAATAAAAGGTTTGGGGGAAATTTCTAAGGGTGCAATTAAATTTATAGTTGCACTTTTAGATGATATTTCACAACCTGGATATTTAATTCATATTTTTAATGCCTTTGTTTAAAACCTTTTGAAAAAATTATATCCTTAATAAAGCGAACCAAGATCAACTCATATCATGATCTTTATATTCACATCAATAATTTTTTAGGAGAGACTCATTGAATCCAGTAATAAAACTTTTCATGTCATGAAACCATAGTCTCATCCAAAAAAACTTCATGAAAACCACCCCTTACTAAAACATGAATTATTATTTAGGCTATGAATTGGTCAATCACATCATGAACATAGATTCATGTCATGGACCCAAACTTATAGATATTATCTCTCAAACTCTATTGAACGTTCTATAGGACTCCACCAAGAACCATGGTCTTTTTAAAGATGTAATGTTATATTATTGAAGGTTATAAATCCTTAATTTTCATATGTATCATAATACTTCACCCTAAAAAATTGTGAATAAAAATTAGGTATAAAGGAAGGAAAATGGGTTATCTAAAAAATCACAAAACAAAAAATGACTCCAAAATAACACCATCACAAGAGAAAACCCACATCACTATGTGGTATAAGTAATAAAATAATTAATCACAAACAATCATCGGCTAAAAACACTCCCAAAAATAAATAGATACCTATGAAATAATAGAACGATCAAAAAAGTAGAAACAATAAGACCAAATCATATCTCAATATAAATAATGTTCAACATAAATACAGATTGATACAAATTAATATATAAGAATAAAAAGAAGGGATACATAGGTTTAATCATTATCTCATAACCCCATATTCTCTCCTATATTCCACCATTCCACAAAAGGAAAAAAACCAAAGGAATTGTCTTCCCATGCAACTCATTTTATAAAAAGACTTAGATCCCCATTCACACATCATACCCTATGTTTTTATGTATTATTTTTCCAAATAATATAAATTTATTTTATATCTTTCATTACTCCCAACAACATGTTGATATAGAATTACATCAAAGAATGTGTTATCTTCTGCAACATAAGACATTGAGTTTTAACAAAACCATGATATATTATTAATATTATTCAAACACGATCAATACAACCAACATACTAAAACTTCTGATATGAATAGTAATAAAAAAATTCATAATATTAAATAAAAGTGTTTTTTAGAACAATAAATATTGAATAAAAAAACATAAATTTCCAAATAAAGTCATTATATGTTTTGAAATTATTGTTTCTCAAAATTTTATTTATTTTTGTGAACCACAATATAACTCAATTATCAAAATATTATAAAATAAAAATATAAAAATATACATAATTGTTGAAATCAAAATGTAAAAATTGATATAGGTTAAAATTTTGATAATTTTTTGAAAATAAAAATGTTTTTCTGAGTAGTTATAAATAAATAATTTTAATTGAAAAATTCATTTTTTATTAATTTATTTAGAAAGGTAAAATTTACATTAATTTGATCTTTACGGGAAATTATAAAAATTATACATCTATTAATCCAATTGAGTAAATTGGGAACAATTTCATATTTAATATGTATATAAAAACATTGTATTCTAATAAATATTTTCTTTTGAAAAACTGCATTCTCATCCCTTATATGAGAATAATTTTCAATTTTCAATTTTTAATTCTATGAATTGGATATATGAAAATGGATTAAGTATTTTTAATAATCTTAATTAATGTTCTTTTATATGTTAAACTTCATATTTTACCAAATTGAATAGTCAAAACTAGAAAAATAAATTATAGCGATTAAGCTAAAATAGTATTATTGTTGGTTAAACTATGAAGATAAGGGTTGAAATAACAATAAAACATGTTAAATTCATATTGGATTGGAATAATAAAATCTTACATAGCTCCATGTGTTAATAAATGATAATTTGGATTCTTTTTCCATAAGAATTAATTTTGTTACTTTGGACTCATTGGGGAAATTTTGATGTAGACTACGAGTGGTTTCTTTTCCACTATTTATAAAAGGCCACCACCACCCTCAACTTTTACCACATCTAAAGTAATATAGTTTAGAAAAAAACATAAAAATTTCCCCCCAACACCCTTATCCATGTTCCATAAATTTTATTCCTTAAAAAATACCAAAATTAGGGTCCTAAATAAGAGATCTGAAAGAGGTTCTACTAAGCAAAGGTAATTGTCTTTAAAATTCTATTTCTTTCCCATTCCTCTTTTTCCAACATTAATTATGCCCTGACACTTATTATATAATCGCACTAATATTTAATATATATGTATATGTTACTATGTGATTTTATTAATTTTTATCCTTCTCTTCATCCATCAAATTGTAAATGAAACCATTAGTCATGTGTACGGAAGACTACTACCTTGCGAACCAACATAATTTTTGTTCTATCACTACATATCATGGTTGGGTGTAATTTCATATTTATTATATTTAGATGATATAATTATATTTATTACACTTATATATATAATATCACAAGTACTATTTTTACATTCTATTCCATGGGGTTATGATAATGCCACTTATCTGTACGTTAAAGAGTTGTCTCCGAAAGCGATGTGATTCATTATCACTAACAATTTACATGAATGGTAAAAAATGAAATGTTAATAAAAATATTTGATATATATGATATTAAAGTGGTTTTTAATAAATACTAATTAGTTACAGTTATTTTTCTCTATTCTTCAAATTTTAGAAAAAAATTTTATACTTTTGTATGACCTACCATCTCCAAGAATCATGTATTTTTTTCTTTTTTGTATACAAATTTTGTGAATTAATATAAATAAATAAATATAATGATAATATATGAAATTAATTTCACATTTTAAATTATGGATATGCTATAGAAATTATCATGTTACCTAAATTAGAACAACATAACCAAAACTCTCATGAAAAAAGAAATATTTAACACTCTTAAATAGAAATTTTATTAAGGAATTGTTATTAAATAAGTGTTAAAATGTCATAAAAAGGTAATATATTATATTATAACTATGTGAAAGATTTTTTATTAGATTTATAGAAGACCTATAATTATTTTACATTATATTTTAACATTTATGATGGAATTCAAAATTTGTGTATTAATGCATTTTTTGTAACACTATTATTTTATGTGAGAAACAATCCATATTTAACACATATTTAATCATTTTTGTGTATATAATGACTTTAAATATATTTTATGCTATTATACATGAAAATTATGAGTATTAAAATATCAATTTGATTATTTCTATTTCATGGACTTACTGTTCAAATGATACAAAATCGGTAAGGTATTTTTTTCTCAATTTGCCTTCTTTAAGACATATGATGTGTTTTGAACCTATATTTTATTTTGAGCTGTAAATATAGGTCATTTTTAACATAATATCATGAATTTATTTATTCTAAAGATATTATATGTTTTATTTCTTGATATTACCTCATTGGGATTATAATTCAATTATACCAAAGATATAAATATTTTATGTTACAATCTTATTGTGCAATAGGATTGTTTGTGATTATGTTTCTGATGATAAAATATTGTGATCTATATCACAATAAACTCATGATATTTATTCCCCTAAGTTTATTTCATGACAATATGAATTTTCCCTTAATTGTTTCCCTTTATTCACCCAATAATTCATTATATTGTTTTTATGAAAAACCATTTTATTTATCCCATCTGTAGAAAACCTTTTTCCATCCCAAACCCTAATTTAATAAAAAGTATATTTTCAAAAAAAATTTAACATTTTAAGAAAAAATTTCTATATTAATATTTAACCATGTTTTACTTTTGAATAACTATTGTCATAGTAATCATCTGGTAATTTTCCATACATTACCCATTTTGTTTTTAATGAAAAGGATAAAGGAATACTTGTTTTACGCCATCTAAATTAGAGATATTTTCCACAATTAAGATATGTGATTTTATGAAAATATTTCATTATCATTCTCAATTTTTATTTTAAATGAAATTTATATACTGTTTTTTTTTTGATTTTTTTAAAAAAATATTATAAATGATATTTTATTTTCTTGAATAAATATTCAATGTGAATTTTCTTTAAAAAAAATTCTCCATATAAGATGACATCCTTTTATGAAACTTATGATTTATCGGTGATACGATCCAACAATATCATTATTATACTTTCAAAAACTCATTTATGTTTATATAGAAATGATTTTTATAAAACCTGTTTCTCTTTAACTGTTTATAACATGATAGATTAATTAATATTTTTTTCATTTACAAGAGTTATGCTATGTTAAAATGATGAAATGATTATGAATCATATCTACTTCCCCTAGGTTATGACATGATGAAATTTTAATGAAACCCATATTATATTATAAGTTATGATAATATGAATGTTTTATGATCTTATGGTAGAAATATTTATTTTTTTCATTATATAATGAGTGGGATCAATATATCCCTCCAATACAATGGGAACTGATTTATATCTTAAGGGATATTAAGGATATGAATTGGGATTAGACCATGTTTAGTAAGTTAATTTTTAATCTATGAGGGTTTTCGATGTAAACCATGACTACTATGATGGTTTGGGGATTGACCCCATTCCACTATGGAAGACTTTGTAGTGATCCAAGACTACTATGGAAATGATTTTTTATGCTTATGTGTATTAAATTATGTATTATGGAAATGGTATGATATCATTGATAATGTTATTTAATTAACTTATGATTCATGTCTTATTAAATACCATTCATTATGAAATGAAGTAAAATAATGATCTTTGAACAGAAATTTATTGTTTCAAAAAATATTTCTCATTTTCTTGTACCCTTATTCTTAAGTTACTTGTATGTTTCTCTGTTATTGACCATTATAAAGAATTAGAGTTCACCCATTCTTATTTTTATTTATCCTTGGTTATAAATATAGGTTTTGATTAGATAATTATTTTGAAGAGTACTAAAGGAGAATATATTTATGGAGAATTCTATAGACCATTCAAAATATTTCAATATTATGCATGTTGTCTCTAAATAGAATAAATTATTATAGTACTCATGCATGTGTTTTTGTAATGTATTGACTATTCATATAAAATCATGATATATCTAATTGTTAAAATCTTAGGATTATGTAGTTGGTATTAAACTATTTGTTTAGTTAACCATTGGAAATATTGATGATAATAATTTAGTTACATCCCTAAGGTAATATATAACGAAAATTCATTCGATGAGTTACTAATTAGAAAAATGACCAGAAATATTTTTAAATGACCTAGAGAGTGGTTTCTAAGAATTATATTTGTGTTTGTATGCAATGGCTTGATGTATCTCTAAAATAGAGGTACCTAGGTGTAATAACTCGGAAAAGGGTGGATTGAGGTAGACACAATCATCACATAGTGCTTGAAAATAGGTCATTCTTCACACATAGTTCGATACTCTTGGGAGATATACATTTGATATTTAAAAAATATTTAGGAACCATCATGATGGATATAAGTAGATGATGAATATGAATGGACTTATATATACCTAGGGTTTTATAGAATTAAATAAGGTTTCTTGATTTAGAAATCCTTTATGTGTTTCTTCATGATTATATGGTTCCCTACTTTGATTATTTTTTATTTCACTATGTTTTTTTGTTTTAGTCAATGTGTGGATTTAAAAGAAACGATGTTAATATTGAGTGAGATAAAAAATAAACTGATTTTAATCTTAATAATTGAAATATAATTATATATATAATTAAATTTATAATTTATAATCAACTAAACTACCTATATATTTGATCATTATGGACATCCAAATGATTAAAGGATAGAAAAAATTCTTCTGAGTCATTCATGAGGCCACACCCAAATTCGTTTTCTGGTTCTTCTACTACACTTGTTTTTGAAAATTATATCAACTCCACTAAAAAGATGTTTTTCTTTATCTAGTGTTTATCAAATGAAAAGTTCATTTTAGTTTTCTATTGATTATAATGTGATGAAAATCAATGGTGGACTCCTTTCAATAATACAATGAGTCTTGATGTAACTCACTTCGATGGTTAGGATGAGTTTAAGAAAATATTTTTAAATAAGTATATTCCTAATATTATTTATATGGGTATGGATAAGTATATCCCATATATAAAATAAAATGACCATGAATATGTAGATTCCTATTAGGAAAATTTTACAAGAATTTTGAGGTAAAATTATGCTACTGTCATCCACCTTGAAATTAAGGTCGATTAATTCCTAAATGATTCAAAACAAAAACTCCTGAGGAAATTAATAATAATTTACATTAGTAATAGTGGATAGATTATTCAATGTTCTATCACAGTGGAAAGAGAGGTTGTAGTTATGTATCAATATATTGGTTTTGGTAGGAATGTAATAAATAAATTAAAAAGAAAATAAAAACACCATGTAGGGACATATATGATATTACATTTATGCTGAATGTGTGGGATGAATCATAGTGAAAATTTAATTAACGGGACTAGTAAATGTTTTAATTACAGAATATAATTTCATCATGATATTTAGTAATGGGGTAATTAGAAGATTTTATAAAACAATTTGAATAGAATGATAGACACACATAATACACCACCCACACTCCACTATTTCAAAAATAAGTATTATGAAATCTATGTTAACCTGTAACCAAATATAAAGGATGATGATAATGATCAACATAAACAAACCTCTTAATAAGAGATACAAAATGAAATCTCCAATGACCATTTTTTGACTGGGGATCCCATAACAAAATTTTGGAAGGAAAAATTTCTATCAACTCTAGAATTGATCATGTTTTTTTGACTCAAGATGTACACATTCTTTTGCATCTTAATAATTTTCTAATCATATCAAGATTCCATCCTTGTGACATTGCATGAAAAAATGTCGTTTCGTGGCGGTTTTTTCATGGAGGTTTTAAAAACCTCCGTTAAATGGTTCTCGGGCAGCTATTTTACGGCAGTTTTTTCACGGCAGTTTGGGTAAAACCACCACGAAATGAAAGGAAAAAAACATGGGAAACCTCGAAATCACTAAAACGACCATAACATTTGTTCTGGGCATCCGTTAGAGCATCATGACCAGTCAAATCGGACCTCATGAAGAGATATAGAGGCATGTATAATCAAAACTGTGAGACGGTCTAAGGTGCGGATGATATGAGAGTTATATGAAAGTTGAAAAAAGTTCTCCAACTTCAAACCACCATAACATTCACTCTGGGTGTTCGTTTAGGCTCATCCACATATCAAATCGAAGCCAGCAAAGAGAGTTAATCACTAATTCGACAGAAACAAAATTCTGTCATGTTTTTCGACCTTATAACCCCTCTAGAAGCCTCCAAAACCGTGTTTCCATCACCGGTGTCCGTCGAACATGTCTTCAAATGGACCGAACTTTCGATCAGCATGTCAGTTCGGACACCTCCTCCTGCCAGATCATAGTTAGTTCCATGAGATTCAGTTTGACTGGTCGTGGCATCCACATATACTCTTGGATCATAAGTTATGTCCTTTTTAGTGGGTATCAGGATTGTTATGTTTTTTGATGCCTCATTTCTAGCACCTGTTCCCCATCCGTTTTTTTAAATGGTCTTAACTTCAGATCCGCTAGTCCATTCGATCCCTTCAACCTATTAGCTAGAAGATCGTTTTATGATCTTTGATTTGACTGGTCATAGATCTGGAACAGACTCTCAGATCATAAGTTATCTCCATTAATGTATGTCCAATGATTTTGTCACATTATGATCTTTTTGACGAGTTTTAACAGTTGCTCCATTTATTACTGTTTATTTGGGTTCCCATTACTTTTAATTTTTATCAATGGTATTTTTTGGGTTATTCTGATGATTATGTTGAATTCTTAAGGGGTTTCCCATAGTTCTCATGAGTTTTCCTTGGTTCTCATGCTTTCTAATTCTTCCTTCTTCATGCTTCTCCATCCGTTTTCATGCGTTTTCATGATTTTTCATCCCTTATCACGCCTTTTCATACATTTTCATGTGTTTCATATTTTATTTATTAAATAATTTTTTATTTTTTATTTATAATATAATATAATTTATTTATTATCTATTATTTGTTACTTGTTATTTATTATTTATTATTTATTATTTATTATTTATTTATTATTTATATTTATTTATTATGTATTATGTATTATGTATTATTTATATTTATTTATTAATTATATTTATTTATTATTTATATTTATTTAATATTTATATTTAATTATTATTTATATTTATTTATTTTTTATTATAGATTTTTTATTATAGATTAATTATTATTATTATTATTATTTTATATTTTAAATATTATATAATATATATTATTATTTATTTATTATTACTTATTTTTTATTGTTTATTATTTGTTATTTATTGTATATTTTTATTATTTATTACTTATTATTTATTTTTTATTTATTTATAATTATTAATTATGTGTTATTTATAATTATTTATTATTTGTTATTTATTGTTTATTGTTTTCTGTTATTTATTATTTATTATTATTTATTATTTATTATATATAATTATTATTAATAATATGTTATATATTAAATATTAAATATTATATATTATATATTATATATTATTTATATATTTTATATTATTATATATTATTTATTGTTTATTGTTTATTGTTTATTATTTATTATTTATTATTTACTATTTATTATTCATTATTTATTTATTTATAATAATTAACTATGTGTTATTTAGTAGTATTATTATTAATAATATTATTTATTATTTATTGTTTATTAATTATTATTTATTATTTATTATATATTATTTATTATTTATTATTTTTTTATTATCTTTTTATTTATTTTTTATTTTTTATTATTTATTATTATTTATTATTATTTTTAAAAGGATGGGGCTGAATCCTCATTTTTATTATTGAAACAAAGCAAAGACCGCTTTAACTGGGTAGAGGGAGGCCCATTACATAGCCTGATGGCACAGTGGGCATTTAGCCCATTACATAGCCCATAGGCCAAATTTTTTGTCCTAAGGCCTATTCTGTGAATAGTACTGCAATAGTACCGCTCTACTACAGTACCCGCCGCTGCTACAGTGCCTATGCCGCCGCTACAGTGCCGCCGTTGCAATAGTATCTCGGCTACTATAGTAGCATTATAGTGTTGCTATAGTGACCTGCACCCAATGGGTTTTGAACCCCCATTTTCCTTGTAGAATTATGTGGTGCCTACCACTAAGGAAAACCCCAACTACTTATTTATTATTTATTATGTATTATTTATTTATTATTTATTATTATTTATTATTTATTATTTGTTAATTATTTTTATTTATTATTTTTATTTGTTATTATTTAGTTATTATTTATTGTTTATTATTTATTGTTTATTATTTATTATTTATTATTTATTAGTTATGACTTTTTATTTTTTATTTTTTATTTTTGATTTTTGATTTATAAGTTATATTTTATTATTTAAATTTTTTTATTTATAATTATTAATTATGTGTTATTAATTATTATTATTATTTATTATTTATTTTTTATTTTTTATTATATATTATATATTATTTATTATTATTATTATTAATATTTTACTAATTATATATTATATATTATATATTATACATTATATATTATATATTATTGTTTATTATTTAATATTTACTATTTACTATTTATTATTTATTATTTATTATTTATTATTTATTATTTATTATTTATTATTTATTATTTATTATTTGTTATTATTTATTTTTTATTATTTATTATTTATTATTTATTTTTATTTATTATTTATTGTTTATTTATTATTAATATTTATTTATTATTTATATTTATTTATTATTTATATTTATTTTTCTTTTATATTTATTTAGTATTTATATTTATTTGTGATTTATTATTTATTATTTATTATTTAGATTTATTTATTATTTATATTTATTTATTATAAAATATAAAATATATATTATATATTATATATTTTTATTATTATTAGTATTTTTTTTATTATATATTATATATTATTATTTATTATTTATTTATTATTATTTATTGGTTATTGTTTATTATTAGCTATTTATTGTTTATTTTTATTGTTTATTATTTATTATTTATTATTTATTTATTTATAATTATTAATTATGTGTTATTTTTTATTATTATTATTTATTGTTTATTGTTTATTGTTTATTATTATTATATATTATATATTATATATATTATATATTATATATTATATATTATTATTTATTATTTATTTTTATTATTTATTATTTATTATTTATTTTTATTATTTATTAATAATTATTTATTAATAATTATTTATTTATTTATAATTATTAATATTGTGTTATTTATTATTATTTTTATTAATATTTATTATTTGTTATTTATTGTTTATTATTTATTGTTTATTATTTATTATTTATTATTTATTATTTATTATTTATTATTTATTATTATTATTAATAATATTTTAGTTATTATATGTTAAATATTAAATATTAAATATTATTTGTTATATATTATTATTTATTCATTATTATTTATTCTTTATTCTTTATTCTTTATTATATATTATATATTATATATTATATATTATTTGTTATTTGTTATTTGTTATTAATTATTAATTATTATTAATTATTTATTAATTATTAATTATTCTTATTTACTTTTTATTATTTATTATTTATTCTTTATTCTTTATTATTTATAATTTATTATTTATTATTTATTATTTATTCTTTATTCTGTTTTATTTATTATTTATTCTTTATTCATTATTCTTTATTCATTATTCTTTTAATTTTATAATTTTATTATTTTATAATTTTATTATTTTATTATTTTATTTTCATAATTTTATAATTTATCAAAATATTATTATAATTTATGTGTTATTTATTATAATAAATCATTAAATTATAATAAATAACTCAATAAATAAATAAAATATCAATAATTAGTAATTAGTAATTATTAGTTATTAATTATTGATTATTGCTTATTTTTTAATTATTATTGAGTTTATAAGTATTAGTTATGTATTATTTATTTTTTCAATTAGTATATATAAGTATATTATATTTTGTTTATTAACCACATGACGAGCTTGTTGGAGTGGTAATGTCTTTGACAAATCTGTAAGAGGTTAGGGGTTCAAATCTCTGCAAACACAGTATTTCTTTATATTGCATGAGCATGTGCATCGGCATGTGCTTGCATGCATGGATAATGTAAATAAAGAAATGTGAAATAAATGAAATAAATAAAATAAATATGAAATAAATAAAATATGCAAAATAAATACGTAATAAATAAATAAAATTCGAAATAAATAAATAAAATATGAAATAAATAAATAAAATATGAAATAAATAATTAAAAAAAGAAAGAAAGAAATAAAATAAATAAAATATGAAATAAATAAAATATGAAATAAATAAAATAGATAAAATAAATAAAATAAATAAAATAAATAAAATAAATAAAATAAATAAAATAAATAAAATAAATAAAATAAATAAAATAAAATTAAATAAATAAAATAAATAAAATAAATAAAATAAAATAAAATAAATAAAATAAAATAAAATAAAATAAAATAATAAATAATTAAATAAATAAAATAAAATAAATAAAAAAATAAAAATAAATAAAAAAATAAAACAACCGCCGCGAATAGTTTCCTGATGCACAATTTAGCAGCCGTTTTTCAAAACCACCGCCAAACGATTTAGTGAAGGTTTAAACCGCCGCGAAACGGAAAAACAAACCGCCGCTAAATCTTTATTTTGTCATAGTGTGATTATATGTAAAAATAATATTGAAAACCATTAATGGTGGGATGAATGCATCTCAATTCTACAATTCATATCTAGTTTACTTTGGTGGGAATATAAATCCTAAAAATGATTTCATTCATCCTCTAGTGGAATTTTATTTTATCATAGGCATAGATTTTATTTCTCAACATAAATTCAAAATCAGGTATGTAGTGATAGAAATCAAATATAATATTATAAACTAGACTATAATATTCTTTCAATGTGACATTAAGAACAACCTTCCTATAGAGATCAAATATATTGTATGGGTCTTAATTTACTTTTAGAATGAATTTTACTATAATGGTAGGTAGAAACATGAAATCATTGATATGCTTATTTTGTAGGAAATTTTTTTTATCCTTCTAAAATATTTTCATATCCTTCCTAAAAACACGAAGACATGTTCTCAATATAAATAATAACTAGGGTTACACATATTACCATGAATCCCAATAGAATGACCCCAATTGAGACCCTAAAATTGAATAAGATAATCATGTAAAACATTGGCAAGGGATTCATTTATACAATTGTTTTACTAGGAGTTGCACCTATCCTTTTTTAAATAAAGATGGATCAATTTGACTCTTATTGATTATCAGGATCTAAAAAGAATCACAATTAAGAATAAGTATCATATTCCCTAAACTAATAAAGCATTTTATCAACAAGGTGGATATCAATAGTTTTACAAGAGAGAACTTTAGGATATCATCAATTGAGGTCCAATAAAGTGGATATACCAAAGAAATTAATCAATATAATGATTGAAAACTACGAATATGTGGTGAATTCAATTAGTCTTTCTAATAAACCTGTTATCATCATGGATTTGTTGAATAGATTCTTTAGATTTTACGAGGTTTACTTTGTAGTAGTTTTTATATATGGTATAATTATTTTTATAAAGATAATGTAAGAGCATGAGGATTATGTATGAGTTTACCTATATACCATGAGGATGGATAAACTGTTTATAAATTTTACAATGTTTGAATTTTGGATAAAAAGGATTCATTCGTGGGTCATATAATCTATTAACATGGTATATTGGTAATTAAAGAATATATATGGGATATTGAATGTTGTCCTAGATCAAAAATGTTGACTGAGATCCATAGTTTTACTAGTTTATCAGGATATTATTTATTTACTTTTTATAAATTCTCATAGCTATCAAATCAACAAATCGTGTTATCTCGAATGGGAGATGAGATTCTATGGTTAGGTGAATGTGAGGAAAACATCAATGAATTTAGTGGAAGATTATTCAGTACACATGAACATAAAGTAAACTATAGTATAGAATGTATTTTAATCTTTATTGAAGCATACATTAATATATTTGGATGTTTTATTATAAATATTGAAATAGTTATAGCTTATGCCTGACGAAAATTGAAGGTTCATAAGAAAAATTACCCAACTCATGATTTTGAGATATCTATATTCATTTTTTCATTTAATATATGGAGGCATTGTCTTTATGGAGAAAAGTGTGATATATATTCTGATAAAAAATATTTATTTATATATTCACCTGGAAAGAGTTTTATATACACCAATGAAGATGGTTAGATTTGATTAAATATTATGATTGCTCAATAAGTTACCTCATGGGGGATGTGAACAAGGTTGCAGATGATTTTAGTCGAATGGATCATGGTAGATTGGCCATAATGAGGATCCTTAATGATGTAATATTGTTTTCTATTTTTAATGGATGGATCTTCAAATCTAGAAGGAACGGGAGAAATATTATTTTTCCCAATTTAATTCTATTCTAGAAATCCATGTGATGATTAAATAGGTTTAATAGGATGATATACAGTAGTAAAATCTGGTCAAAAAGGTTCTTTTGTTAAAACATCATCATTATTGAATGATAAGGTTCCAGAACCATGTCTGTATTATATTAATACCATATTTAAAGAAGAATTTGTTAGAAGGAGATCAGAGTTCTTCATTATGTATTAATAGTGAATTTATGTAGATATAAATTGATTTGGAAGGATTCTTATAGTTGGATTTCTTAAATATATATATTTTTTAATTTTTTATCATTGATTGTTCTATCATAAATATAATGATGACAGAAATATGTCTAAGTGGATGTTACGTCCAATTCAAATAATATAATGTAAATAAAAAACAACAACGTGGATTATGTTATTAGGCACACCAAAATTTCTACAGTGCATAATTCTATATTAGTTTTATTTGATCACCATACTAACTTAGTACACTTTATACCTATCAAGGAATACATTTCATTAGATCATATTTAATGTATAAACATTAATGCTGTATAAAGGATTCATGGAGTACAATATTCCATTGTGTTTGATCGGTATCTATGTTTTACCTATAATTTTTGATGAAGTATTTAGATAGATCTTGATACAGTTTTATGTTTATGATCTTTGTATCATCCATAGACAGATAGTTAGTCTTAGGAAACAATTCAAACCCTAGAGTTTATGTTGAGGTTTTTTTCTATTTTCCTGAAATTTATTAAGATCATCAGCTTCTTCTAGTTGATTCTTCATTCAAATATTGCTTCAATCTAGCATTCTTAGGGCTCTTTTTGAATCCCTCTATGAAAAGAAATGTATATCTCCAATGTATTGTAATGAAGTTGATAAAGAAATATATTTTGAACGATGATAGATGATGAAATTTCAGATAATGTTAGATCTATTTGGAAACACTTCATGGAAGCTCAAAGTCTATATATAAATTTTTCTAAAAGTCATCAGATTGATCTTGAATTTTTTGTTGATGAAAAGCTATTTCGAAGAATATCTCAAGTGAATAATTTTATAAGATTAAGGAAGAAACTGAAACTGATCCTTAGGTATTTTAGTCCCTTTGAAATTAATGATATAATCGAGATAGTATCATATAAGGTATAACATACACCGAACGTCTCTCATGATCATGATGTAATCCTTGTAACTCTCGTGATTAAGTAATTACATGATCATTCCCTTGAATTGAACTTATAGTTTATAATACTAGAGGGTGATAATTCTTATGATGAAGAAAATGTAGTGATTCGAGATTATAAAAGTAATGTTATTCAATATAATACCACTCACATGTTCATTGTTTTCTGTGGAATCCACTAGTTTGAGGATACTATATGGTTACCGAGAGAAATGAAAATGTAGAGGTACCATCATTTATTGTATCATAGTGAAATATTTTTAAGGTGAAATTCATTTTAAGGGGGTATACTATAACACCCCATTTTTTCATGTATTATTTTTTGAATAAAATATATTTTTTATATATATCTTATTAAATACATTACAATATTAGTCTAGTATTTTACACAACATTAGTATATCTTGAGTTACATGTGAAAATGTGTTTTTAAAAAACTATGAAATAATGTTAATATTATTCAAATCTGGCCATTTCAACCTAGTAGTACAATATAGAGATATAAATATTAATAACTAATTTTTATATATTAATTGTAATGGGTTTATATTAAGAAGTCATATTTATAAAAAACTACCTAATTATTTGGATAGAATTATTATATATTTTGAAAAAAGATTTTCTCAAAAAGTAGTTTTTTTGTGAATGAAAAATAAAATTAATTTCTGAATGATTTGGAAAACTAATTTGATATAATAACTGACATTTTTAAGATCAAAATGACAATATTATCTTTGGTTGAATTTTTTGGATTTTCTAAAATTTTAATTTGTTGATAAATAGTGAAGAATAATAAACTTAAATAGAATGTATGCATTTAATTTTAATTTGTTATAATATGAAATTAAATATTAAAAATTTTATAATTTAATAATATTGGAATTATTTATTTATTAATAAAATTTAGGTTATTGTAATTAATTTCATATTGAATTCATATATGAAATCATTGTAAACTTTTGACTAGTTTCTTTTTGAAGCCACACCTACACATTCTGTCTATGAGATTAATTTTAAATTAATATGTTGAATTCTATGAATTTAATTTAGAAGTATCGAATACATATATTTAATCTTAAAAATTAATATTATATAATTATTTCAACTTAATTTTTTTTGTTAAATTGATATCAAAATAAATAAAAAGTAACTATTGTAATTGAGGTAAAAATTGCTTTACCATGGGTTAAAACTATAAAGATAAGCATTGAAATGACTAAAAAATGTTACAAATTCCAATTTTTTGGAAATATTTCTATATTATCATTAACATTTTATTATATATTTTTATTTAAAGTCATTTTTATTGGGAATGTTATTATTTTTGGATTATATTATTATATTTCCTTGTTGTTTCCAAATGTGTTCTTTTCCAACACTTATAAAAGACCACAACCACAAACCCCTAATTAAAAAATCTAAAATAATATATTTTGGAAAATAATGAAATAATACATTCCCATATCATTCTCACATTTCTATAACAAATGGTTTTCTTGAATGAACTACTCTACGGTCATTAATAATATATCCAAACATGGTGTTTATAATAAAAATTATAATATAATATCAACAATATCTAGTATATAATTATAATTTATTATTGTAATTCAACAAACTATATCTATATCGACTTCCGTTAAATTGGAACCAAAATTGTTAGTCATTTATATAGTATAGCATTACCCCTCTAACAAACATAAATTAGTTTCCGTCACCACCTCCCACAGTTTGTGTCTAATGACGAATTTAGTATATTTACATGAATTTTATAATGTAATTTCACTTCCCGAAATTTAATGTCACATTTGTCATTTTTACATCGCATTTATTAGTGGATTTTCTATTTTCACTCATGTCTACGATAGACCACATCATTGAAAAGTGATGTGATTACTTTTCATTAACAATTTACATGGAATGTAATAAAATATTATGTTAATGAAAATGTATTATTCATATAAAATCATAATATATAGAATTTTTTTTCAATTAGTTTCCTTTCTTTTATAACATTTTTCAAAATATAGGAACAACATTCCTGTGTACATACCACTTACCGCCTCTATGAACGTGGTGTTTCATTTCATCTTCCTATCTCAATATTTTATGAATATATATATAATATCATATTAATTATATATATATAATTATGGAGACCAATGAATGAAGATCATAGTACAATAATTAGAACTATTGAACAAAAACTATCAAGAAAAATTGAAATATTTAACACATACTAATAGTGATTTTATAAAATAATTAATAATAAATTGATGGTGAAACATTATAAGATGAAAATATAAGATATTAAAATTAATTTTTTATTCTAGAATAGATTTATATCAAAACTATATTTATCATATATGAGAATATAACATGTTTGAAGGAATTATTTATTCAATTAGAAATTAATTTTGGTCTCACCATTATATTTTTTTGAGACACAATCCATATTCCCCAGTATTTCCTTCATGTGGTATATATAATTGAATTAAATATATTTTATGATTCCTCGCATGATAATTTTGTTTATTTACTTAGAAAATTTAGGATATCTCTTTCATGGGGTTATGGTTCAAATGATACTAAATCAGTAATGTATTTATATCTTTATTTTCCTTCCATGATAAATTTGTTATGTTATGAACCCGTTTTATTTTATAAGTTCAATATAAATCCCCTTTAACTTTAAAAACCAAGAATTTATTTATTAACTTTTTATTTTATAATTAATTTAATGTTATTCCCCCATGTGAATAGAAATACGATGTCACCAATTTGATAAAGATATTATATTATAGTCTTATCATTCATTAGGATTTTTCATGATTATGTTTAAGATAATTAAATCATTCGATCCATCTGTCAAAAAACACTTGTGTTTTATACTAATATATATATATCATGATTATTTATGGTTTTTCCTAATTTTTTTCTTTTTATGCTCTAAGGTATTCAAAATAATGTTTTTAATGTAACTCATTTTTTCCTCTTTATTCAAATACAATTATTTGCTCCAAAATCATGTTTTAAAAAAAATCAAAAATTATCAAATTGACTTATTAAAATTTTTTTGACACATTTACTAATTTTTTTTAAAAAATTAATTTATCAACATGTTGGTATCCAATCAATTCCCATTTCAATTTTACAAAAAAAGAGAATGTAATTTTTTCTTATATCCTATGACATGAATGGTATAGTATTCATTCATGCCCACTCACTATTTTATAATATAATTTTTAATTTTTAATTTTAATTTTCAATGAAAATGATTTACCATATTTTTTATGATTTTTTTGTTTTAAAATTTTATTTTCAATGTAATGTTATTTTCATCATGAAACATCCAAAGTGATTTTCATTTCAATATCATTCTCCATCTATGATGTAAACCATTTATATAAATTATGACTTATTGGAAATATGATCCAACGATAAAATTCTAATTATTTCTTTGAATGGTTTATTATTATGATGACATGATTTTTATGAATATAGTTTCTCTTCCATGGTTTATACTATGTTATAATTCTTGTCAAACCTACTAATTTTACATGGGTTGTTAACTGATGAAATGATGAAATAGTTATGAAACCTATCTATTTTTCATAATTTATGATAATATGAAATGTTTTTAAACCCATTTAAATTCATGGTTTATGACATGATGAATGTTTCATGACCATGTGGCACACATATATATGGTATTAATCATGTGATGTGGGAACACATACCTCCCTCCAATGAATTGGGAAATGATTTATATCTCATGAGATGTATAGTGCTAGAATGGGGACTGAATAAGGTTTTGTGCGGGCATTTTTCTGCTATGATGGTATTCGGGGTGAACATTTAAAACAATGATGGTTTTCGGGTGATGAAATTTTACTATCATTACCCTAGAATTGATACTTGAATAATATGGAAATGATTATCTTTGATTATTAATATTCCAAATTTTTTTGTCTTATACGAATTTCATTCTCTCATGGCTCATGTTATTTTATTCCCTCTTGATTCATGCATTATGAACTACCAATAATTCTTTCATGACTCAATATGATAATCATTAATTTGTAGGGGACTATTTTGAAATGTTATGCTCATGTTCTCATGACCTTATTTAACATGTTATGCATACATATATCCTTTGTTTATGCTTAGTGAGCATGTGATCTCACCCTGTCTAATGCTTCATATCCTCCATTTATGAATAATAGTTCAATGAATGTTATGAATGTCAATTGTTATATAGTTGAATATATTTATGGGAGATTTTGAATATATTTCACCAAATTAGATGATTGTGTACCAAGTCTCAGAAGACATTAAAAAATTGTGTTCCAGTAGCATGTAATTGATTAATGTATTAGAATCTTTTCTCAAAAGATGTATCATATAGTATGCTAGGCATGGGTCTCCATAAATCCACTACCCATATATAAAATCATCATCAATAGAGAGTTTTTCCAGATAAATGATGTGAGAATTATCATGAAGATATCAATTAAGATGTAATACATAGAAGAAAACATGCATAAGTATTATCTATAGGGAAGTGATATCTAATGAACAATGGATCCAAAACTATGGAAGACCAAGTATTTGGGGAGAAATCATACTACCATTACCAAACATTCAATTTCTATAATAGAGTGTCACATTCTATAAAACATGAACACCAACATAGAACTACATAGGTCTCCTCCTATGGTTGTCCTTAAACTATTAGAGGTCATACACTACCTTCATGAACTGATGATTCACCTGAACCATCTCTGTTGTGATTCTCATTCGTTTTAACCAGATAATTGTGAACTCTTTCACCCTACTCTAGAATAATGGAGAACCCAAAGGTTGGACATATAAATATTTAAATATAATCATTCAAATATTATATTGGAAATATTATTATAAATAAAATTCTTCTAATAAAGGTGATTTATCCATAAACATTAATAATCTAGGACACAGGTACACAACATGTATTAATGAATTTGGATGGACCACCTAATTTTACCATCAATCCACTGATGATAAGTATTTATAAGGAAAAACTCAAGGAAAAAATTGTGTTAATAACCTCTCCACCCCATATTGGTAAAACAAGAATCATAATTAAATATAAGCATCCTTGTGACTCTATATAGCCCCACAACTTTCTTTATTTACTAACATTACATAATCTCTACTTTGTTCGAATCATTGATATCTAGAAAGGGAGAGAATTTTATCAAATTGTACCCTATCACCTATGTTTAAATGATTATTAATTGTATAAAATTTTCCTCCAATGTCCACTATGGAATAAATAATGATTAAATAATACCACTAAGATCATAGTGTTTAGCCTTATCCTCCCTGATGTCTAAAAAATGATACACCAAACTACACAATGGCAGGTTTCAAACCAAGCCACAAAAACAAACCTCATAAAGCATAATAAATATTTTTCACACCATGACATCACAACTATGGTCAAGTTGTGTAACTCATAGAGAAACACCTCATTATTTACTATAGGAATGAAAATAATCTACTATAACAACTCCATTTGATGTTAATCTTTACACCAACAACTAATGGTGTTAACAAATATGACGTGATCTTTACAGACATGTACCATGGAGTCCCCCAGCTGGCACAGATTAATGTGATACCCCAAATATAGTTTCACCAATATCTAATAAATTTCTCCTCTTCCAGAAACTACACTCATATCATGATTCATCTGGGAGATCTTTTCTTATACTATACAAGAATCAATAGATTTAAGAACATCATCAGGGTAGAACTTACTACTCATCCCATTAGACCCAACATTATTCTTAAAACATTTATATGAAATCATGAACTCATATTCCTATAATAATTCAATAAATTTTCAATTTTTAATGTTTATGTCATTTTGGGTCAATTCATTCTTCAATATACTTTCATTTGTGAGAACCACTATGTGTTCTCAGATAAATAAATGTCTCTACAACATCCTGGATAACATAGTTACTACATACTCACGATCAAGGGTGGAATTTTTACATTCATGGGGATGTAACTATTTTATTACATAAAAAAAACCAATATTTGATGCATAAATTCATTAAAAATCAAAGAATCTTGCATTTATACAACAGCTCAAACATAACACCCACTTCTTGATAATGAAGTATAGTAGCATTGACATGCATCTACTTCAGATACTGAAAATATTAATGAAATTTGTATGTAAATAAGAATACATGATAATTTATATTAATGGATATTAAATGAGTCATAATCTAAGAGAAGATATGTATGGACCCCTTTTGTATCCCTCAAGAGTAAGGAATAATCACCCCTATGTATAATTCATGGGGGATTCCAAAGAAACAAGTTCCTTAATTATTGAAGGATCTAAGGATATGCCATCTTCATACATAATATACCCCAATAAAGAAACATTACAATCCTATAAATTAATCTTTGACAGTCTCTTGAGTAGGTATTGATGAAGAAGAAATGTCAAAACAGTACAGATATGATCTATGTAATCCTCTTTAAAAATGATTCCATAATTATTTCATTAATAAAATCCAACATGAATCAATATAAGAACACCCAAAACACTATGTTACTCAAGCCCATGAATACCAATAAATAACTAATTTCCATTTTTGGAATAATAACATACACATAAGGCCCATAATTATATTAGAAAGAGTTATTTGGTGTATAATCATCTTTTACAAGCATCTGACAATATAATGACTAATTATTAATCATTGAGAACCGAATAGATCCATTCAGTTGTTCTAATAAATCATAATCCCATAGAATAGGATAGTGGATACCCACTATAACATGATGGATGTAATGATAATAAATAGAAAAAATAATACAAATATATTCATCCCTTATTAAAAACTAGTGAACCTCAAGGTGACATTATTGGTCAAACAAAAATTTGGTATAACTATTATGGTATTGTTGTATGTAGTAGAAGTAAATGGGTTATGGATTTAATTTTTTTTTACTATTGATAGAAATAACTATATCATCTCTGAAAAATCACCGCCCATCATAACCACAAGGTATTTAATGTAAATTATATAAATCAACAAAAATAAAATGTATTTTTACTTTGTTTGGTCCAAATGCATGCTTTACATTTTTTCCATCACGGGTGACCATTGATCAAATGAATTTAATCTAAATCCTTATGTATTGTCTACAAATGGTTCAAAAGAAATTGGGAGTGTCAATCATTTAAGTATACTTTATATTGCATTAATCCAAGAATTCCAACAATGTTCCTATGATCACCGCAAAAAAACGATCCATTGATACATGAAGAATAGATGGGATTAGAATATAAAATCATATTCTTCTCTCATTAATATGTGGGAGAGTAGAGAGATTTTCTAAACTAATTTTTAGTTAATATTAAATTAATTTATCAACCCATTCCTCCATATATTATTATATTCTAAAATACCAAAAATGGCACTCAAACCAAGAATTTTTACTATCCACTGTAAATGAAATATTTTGACTTCATTATTGAAAATATTAATATGATTTATATTTTTATCTCTAACATGTACTATAAAAAAATATGACATGATAAAAAAATTCCCATTATAATAAATAATCATTGCCAAATATATTAATCTAACATTGAAAATCAAAATAATATTCATTCATAAAATAATTTCCATGTATTTATTTTAATACATGTAAATACATTTAATATATAAATTAAATACAAATTCATTTTAATGTGAATAATTGAAAATTATTTATTATTTTGTGATAAATAATTTTAAAACATTTTTTAGGTCACTATTATAGGACCCACAATGTCAAATGATCATATTTATCATAAATGGGAAAATCATTGAATACCATTAGTGGGAGAACCTCTAGGAACATCTCTCAATATTAGTGAATACTATTAATAGACTAGGAGTGGAGCCCAGAAACCCATCAAGGAACCTAAAGAGATAAGTTATAGTCATAAGAATCACAACATATCCTATTAATATGCATCTTTTCATATAATCACACTCACATAATAACTCATAACGCAATATGAACACATCTTGAAATTATCCTTTCATTATTAATTATTAATCGACCTACATAGATGGGAATATTATCTTCTACAATGGACAATTATTTAGTGAATTAATAAGCATCCTCTTCAACTAGGTCTGAGAGATCAGTTTTTTATCATAATTTAAAAACACTATCTTAACTATTCAATCAATGTCATAATACAAATTAACACCCAAGGTAAGATACCACACTATGAATTCAATTCCATAGTTATCTTCATGAAGCAAATCAGATAATAATATCATACACATTAATTATAATATCAAATCAAGGGACCATTATTGTTGTATGTGGATAAAACTACCAATAAAACCTTGAATATTGGGTGTTCTTTCTGGTTATCCAATAATTCAGATCTCATCTACTCGATATCACTATGAGTAAAATTCAGGATAAGAATTTTCAATTCTTATGATCCCACAATACCATGTAGTCATTCATCATTTGTTTCTAGTTATTATGCTACATCAAGTCAATAGTAAATATGTTTAATACTAATGAAATATTGTTCAACGGTTCTTAATAAAGACTAGGAACTACTATAACCATTCTATATGTAAAATAATTTAATGAAATCATCATATAAATAGTATACGAAAAAATATAAATACCATTACGGTAAGAATACATCATTTATAAGTCAGTATATACATGATACAAAAATTTAAAAGTAATATTTAGTTAGGTCTAGGGAACTCACTATTAAAACACTCCCAAATTTACTAGAAATGGCTTCCTAATGATCCATTTTAGTCCTCCAAATATAAGATCATACTTATTCTCAATTATGGATTCATTCATTTGGCAAGCCACATTTCAATTGCATGGATATTCTATTATCGTTGACTTTACTTCATTTAGTAAGACTTGTCAAGATATTAAGTTTTTAATATATTCATTTTCACAACTATAAAAACATGATACATCTTGGGTAGTACAAGTATAAGGATTGTCATAATTTTTTATGAAATCCCACACCCAGGGGGGTCGCCGACTACTCCCCCCCTAAAGATACATTAATGCATTTCTTGCTATACCATCGGGAAACATCAGCACTGACGAGGAAACATTACATACATGGAGAGATTCCATTGATTATAGAAAATAATTACATATTTTACACTTATTTTTTAGCTGTATTAGAATCCATGACACCCTTGGTATTTATAGATATAAAAACAACTAGTTTGATTGAGATTCTCATTCCCATCAGCATTGTCTTACTACGATATTAGATCAAATTGATCTAAAGTAAGAATATTTTTTGTCCCCTAATAATAATAATTTATCACTCTCTTAGTACTATAAATGTATTTTTTTATTATGTAAAGTAAAATAGGTTAATTCTGAAAACATCATATGATGTTATTCTATAAATAAATTTTATTATCCCATTATAATCTATATATTGGAAATATAATATATAGTACATAACATTGAATATATGATATATCTATTTATAGTTCTTGATGAATTATACTAACTAATTTAATATCCTTTTATATATCATGTATTTCATTATTCATACAAAAATTCCATGTGGGATTTGTAACTATTCACTCTCAAATTGGTATGTGATGATTTTTTCAATATATTTTCAATATTTCTAAATTTTAGTCGGTCTAAAAACTGGTAGATCTATATATCAAAACTCATCCTAAAAAAATAAGTGTCAACATTTTGTTGGTCTCTAGAGAGTTGTTTTATTTTTTTACATAACGGATTAGAAGACCAATGGATTTAGAAAATATGTTATCAAACATATTTTCCCAAGAAAACATTGATTCTGACACTAAAATCATGAAGACATATGGAAAAAAATAATCCAAATGTATATTCTATTATAAAATATCATAATTAAATCAAAAATATGATTTCAGTAGTTGTCACCCATTATTGCAATCTATGGTGTCACAAACCCTTTCTAGTTATTTTATATAGACACCATTCAATATTAGTGGTCTCCATATCTATTTCCAAATTTAATATTCATAGAAAGTATCTATGAAATGTATAATTGTATTTTATTTAGGAAACCTTACAAGGTATTACATAGAAATTCATATTGAAATAATTTCTTTTCAACCAATGTATAGTTTCAAATGAATGCACACCACCACATTCAAAATAATAATCCACTATATTTTTTTTACATAAAATCCATTATTGAATTTCAATTAGACATGTTAATATTATCATATAAACATTTAATTCTAAGTTGTATGAGGCATTATTATTAATGAAATATTGTATCATCATTTTTAGTTAATGTGAATCCATTACGATGGATTTATCTTTCCTATGAAGTATGTGTCTCTGAACATTATATTTCAATAATACCTTTTGTAACTTGTTTCTATGCCCGCTATATCTGTATGTTGGGAATTTACTGCATCCTTGTCAATCATTATCCCACTATCTCATGTAAATATATAAACCCTTTATTTAAATATTCTATAGAACATTGATATAACATTTATATCATAAGTGTTTATATTTTATACTCTGAAACAATTAGGATAATTAAATTAGATGAACATTTCGTTTTATTTTTTTTGTGAATGATTATATCCCTATGAAATTCTCTACATCCAAGAACATATTATTATTATACAATGGATTAATATCATTATATAGTCCATAGGATATCAATTTTTCATTGTATTAGAAATATGGTTATGGGACCACCAAACTATTTATGACCTCTTTCATTAAGAATAATGGATGTTTATGCAAGGTATATGTGTCTCATCTTTGATGCCCAACCTACATACATCATGCCTATAATGTGTATAATGAAATTTGAATTTGCAATAAATCCATGGTTAACTTTTTTTGCATAATAATCTTATGTTAGATTCATCATCAATCCTCCTTACATACATCGTTTCTTTTATTTTTATAAGAAAATGTATGTTTTATAATTAATCCAATCAACATTTCATGATAAATAAATGATTAGTAATGATCATATTAAAAAAAGAAACTTAAAGATACATATTTATTTGGAACATTCATATATCATACATTAATATTTTTATTCCTTGTTACACATAATGGAATATCATTAAGTATATAATTATTTCTCTATCTTATCATGGGAATAGTTCACATTCTCATGGTGAACAAATAATAAAATCATTGTGGGAAAAAATTATTTCTAATTGCTTAGTTATCTAAAACTAAATAAGTAAATTTTACAATATTAATGTAGTGTTTTATATCAAAATAGTATAAATAACATATTATCTATATCCTTTAAATAATCAGTTTTCTTGATGAAGAATTGTGTCACCATAATTTATTATTCGAGTCATGCAAGTTTATATTATTTCGTTATTGCCAACGATTTATGTATTTTTCAACTATTAGTTGAGTATGATACACCATAAAAAACATTAATTCCAAAATAAAAAAAATGCATCTATCAATCCAAATGAAATGTGAGAAAAAAATGTAATACTCAATAAAAGATGATGAAGAGCTATTAAACTAATTAATTAGATATTGTTTACTTATCAATACAGGATTAAGATTAACATTTTCTCAATTTAGTGTAGAAATATCATTACTTCTTATAAAATATATTTTATTATTTGGTTATAATATATTATTACACCTAAATGATAGGAATCGGAATTTCATACATAGAATTATGATAAAAACATCACAAATCATGATGAATATCGATGATGAAGATGTTTCTACCATATTCATTAATATATTTATTTTTATTGAAACGTTTAAATTCTAATTTCATGACAATAAAAAATATAACATCATGTATGTTGATCAACCTTTATTATTTGAAGGATTTCCTGAAGGTATCTTTATTAAATTATTTACTTATGATCAAATGATTAAACATTCATTAAGTTATAATCAATGTGGTGAACAATATCCAAAATATAATGAATCATCTTCCACATACCATTCATTTTTTTTAATAATTAATAAAATTGGATATATTTTGTTAAAATTATAAAATAAATAGACATATTGATATATTATGATATATATTTCAATTTACACATGATTAGTGTACTCATAACCCCATTCATATAATTATTCATTTTCCCATCTCAAGAATCTCAAAGATGGTACAAAATGTTAGAGAATCTATATCTTGATACTATATTAACAAGTCGTTGTACATTTATGGTAGAATTATGATGAACTCGTTAAATAAATCATAAATTGGTCCATGTTAAAATTATTTCACAACCTTTCTTCCTAAAGTGGCTCAAAATGTTGTTAGGACTCCAACACATATAATTTCTAATTTTAAACTAACTATATACAAAAATATATATATTATTATTGGATATTGGACTAGATTTTGACATTTTATTTTCTCAGAATAAATCATAGAAATGTTTTGGTATTTCATTACATATAGTACAAAAATAAAAAATAAAAAATAATGAATTATTACTTGTATATTTATTACAACTTATACATTATGAATTATTTATATTATTATATGTCGCAAATTTTCTTATTGAAAAATAAAGGCACTCACTACTAGACATGGAATACTCTGTCTCCTGAATATTCTTGCATCTAGGTTTCGAGAAACATCTTCTAATTATCCATGTTATTTCTATGACACTACTCAAAGAGCTTCTGGAAAGGTGATTAACTATCGAACCATATTAAATACTTTCTATTTTTTCAATTCAGTGAAATCCCAACTTCTAGAAATCCAAAAATCCGTATACCCCATTCATTGCCTCTAATGATTATGCATAACATCTTTGGAAACATATTTTCTTCTTATCATTATTTATTTCAACCCATTGTGTTCAAAATAAATCTCTGGTTGTGTGATTCCAGTCAATTAGGGATGATGAAAACCCTATACACCCATTTTTTTAAATAATTCCAAAGAAAATAGGCATTACGAATTAGTATTTCATTAAATGTATTGTGTTTACACAGTTAATGAATTCATTTTCTATGTAATATGAATGTACTATGTGATCTCACTCATATTAGATTATATTGATAATATAAAACATTGTTCCTATATAAATACATTTTAATAAATGAATTAACTATTTATTATTTTCTATTTTTAGGTTTTTTATCAAAAATAATAATCCATAAATAAAATTATATTAGAAGCATTATTAATCTTGAGTATTCGGTATTTGTTGATCCAATTAAAATTAAAAAATAATCCATGAATTTACGTCTCTGATAGCTACATTTTCATAAACAAGAATTATAATTGAAAACCTAGTCTAATGTATTTTCATTTTTTCTTAAAAAAAATCACTTATTAGCATGTTATCTATCTTCATTCATAATTTTGGTGATAAAAAATTCCACACATGTTAGAAATATATTTTGTATATTAAACAATATTGAAAAAAAATTAACTTGTTAGGAATAACATTACACATATAATGAATATTACATATGAAAATTAGAATATCTAACATAAGTTACTTATTACATACAAAATGTAGTTGGACTAATTAATTAAAAAAATTACAAACATAAATTGGTCAGTTGTTGTTCCAGATATGTCGATGCACCAAATAAATTCTTGTTAACAGTTAAATATTTAATAAATTGAATTTTTTGGAATTAGATATCTAAATGAATAATTTTAATTCCATTAACTTATTTAGTGCAGTACTAAATAATTTTTTTATTCATAATATTTTATGTTAATTTAATTTATTTTTAATTTTCCACAAACCCCTAAAATTAATTTTATTGGGATTAGGAATTTTTCATGTTTAAATAGAGCTGGGAAGGATGAGAAGAATCCATCCTAACCCATTTTATATTGGGAAACATACAAAAAAGATAATTTTTTTAGTTAGGCCCACCCTGACCTGTTTCATTTCAACAGTAACTGACTTATGCAAATGTTATAAAATTTTTAGTAAGGCCACGAGGCCATGGTATGGTTGGAGAAGCCTATACAGTGGACTGCTATTAGAAAAATCAGTGGGGGTGGTGCCACAATGTGCTGGTGGAACCATTTTTGTGTGAAACTAGGGATATAAGATGGTGTGTGATAGAGGGTTCGACCATATCTTGATAACCCAATGTAGGGCACCACTGTGGTTTCACCAGTAATAGGAGGAAAGCCAAGGTGGTTGGTCATCTGCATCGTCACTCTGAAGGGTATATCATACTGGATGGATGATATCCAATAACAGGAACCCAAAGATAGATGATATTGCATTTTTCACTATTGATGGTGCATGCAGAGACACTGATTGGTTTTTCGAGTGGAACAAGGGAGGCCAATGCATGGTAGGGTTGGCTGGGACTGGCTATATGAGGGAGGCACTGGTAGTGGCTGGTGATCTAGCTTGGGATCACCAGTGGAATTGTGGAGATGAAGACTAGGGGTATAATGTAGCTTAAATTATAATGAATATGTTTTTTTATATAAATCTAAAAGCCAAAAGTCAAAATAAATTTTTTATTTTTCTTTTGTTTTTCTCTTAACCACTAAAAAATTTTCTACTTCTTTTATCTTATATTTTTTTATTTCATCACACTTACACCTATTTGTCCACCCCTGTGTCAAAAGGGTTTTCGTATTTTTTCAATACTAACAATTTATTATATTTGACTTTTTTAATCAATTCCATAAATGGTGAAAGTCGTGTTATATTGTAAAATACTATTCTGAAAAGCACCCCACCACCATATCTCGAGATAATTGTAATTTAACTCCACTAAAACCATAAGATAATAATTTTCATATATATATATATATTATTTGATTAATCTTATAATAAACATAGATATAAATCTAAATTTAAATCATTATATGTCCTAAAATATTTATCAACCGTCTCATTGAATCATCATCTACAATGTTGGGACTGAACTGATACCCTCTCCCTGAATTTTATGAAAATATAATTATTAATTTACATAATACTCTACACATTTTTTATGATACCAATTTGAGGAAATGAGGAATGCATAATAAGTTTATGTAATGTTCATTTGAAAATTTCCTCAATGATCGACATAACGACATTGTCATTAGTGAAGTGTAGCCTGGTACAACTACCTAGGATCCAACATGAATACTTATAAGCATGAAAAAAAACTAAATGATTAAAATGTATTATTTAAATTCGTGATTTTAATTCTGTCTACTCTAGGTACTATTACTCAAGGTTACTAAAGATGGACCCCTAAAGATCATCCATACATTATTTGAATGTTTTTAGGGTGCTAATATGAAATTCGTATGATGTGTTCAACGTCCCACCGATCTCTGAAATGATAATATATCAATAAATGAAGACTAAAATTTGTAATAATATCATATCATTTACCAATATCTTTATAATGGTGGATCAGAGAGGGATTCATTATCCATTGTTTAGTGAATATTCATTTTTTTTAATTCCCCTTTATTTCTTTTCTAGTGAGATTTTAAAATACTTTAAAATGGATCCCCTCCCATATCTATTTCATACCAATTATAAAAAACATATTATAATGTTTTCAAGGATCCAATAATATTATGTATATTTTTATCACCTACATGTAGTATAATAAATATGATACATGATAAAATATGTTCCATTAAATCAATTATTGAATCCACAAATATTAAATAACCTAGGAATATTAAAATATTAATTTTTATAAAATATTTTCCATGTATTTACCTTAATTAATATAAATAAATTTAGTAAATAAATTAAATATTCATTATTTGAAACCCGAATAATATGAATTTTTCTTTTAATTAGAGATCGTCTATTCTCAAACATCTCTTGTAACCTAAAGTGAGTCCCACAATTTTTTATACCCCTATCCATCAAAACAATTAATACTTTTAATATGCGTAGTGTGTGACCCTTTATGTTATTATCTAGATAGTATTGAATACTATTAATAGATTAGGAGTAGAATATTTCCACTCATCAAGGACCCTAATGATATTAGGTATTGTACCAACAATGAAAAACATTTCTAAAAATAGACTCCAGGTGATATAATCACTTTTTCGCGTGATATCTAATAATTCACTTTCTAAACATCTTGTAATCAAAATTTCTCTCATTATTATTAATTTAACTAACATGAAAGACATACCTTATCCTACCAAAATAATGGATTTAGTGAATGTACTACCATAATAAAAAATAATCATGAGAAATTACCTTGTTTTGTAATAAACATGTTCTATCTTGAATATTCAATAAATTATATTCCACCAATTTACAATGGAATGCAAGAAATAATTCTCCAAATTCAATGCATCATTTCTCATCAATCATTGTGAATATAATAAAGTGGTACACATTTATTGTAATCTCAATTCATAATACCATTAAATATGTTCAAATAAAGGTACGACTAATTACTCATAGAACATACATTGATCTTATAAAGATACAGTCGTCGTGGTCTTATCTACTAAAGATCCCAAAGTGAACTCTTGAGGAGAAAAAGAATTTGTTCTTATGATCCCCCAAAACTAAATATTCAAACACCATCTATGTTATGTTTGTATGATATATCTATAAAAGAGAAAATATGTTTCTAATTATTGTCTTGGATTTCATATTTCTCATTATTGTCGGGGAACAACTATAAACATTTGATATGAAATATAATCTAAATACATCACCATATTATTAATGGATCTAGAAAATTAAAACAGTATTATGGTAAGTCTACAAAATGTATTAGCCTCTCTATAGATTATATTAAACTACAAATTTATTGATGTGTTTTGTTTTTGAAACACACTATAACAACTAAATGTTCATAAATCTATACCCACATTTCCCTCAACTCAGAAGGTTCCAATATATATGAAAGCATCATGATCATAGAAGAGTATGGTTGATTCTATATCACAAGATTTATATCCTATTGAGGAGGTAACAACACATCCTGTTTAAAAAATGCATTAGTGTGCTCTTACATAACCCTCAGAAATAACACTTCCTAAACCTATGATGAAATCACCATCTTCATGACATTGACAGAATACACTCATAGAAAGCACCATCAACCCCTACAAGGGTTTCTGTCACTAAACAAAAATATAAAACTCTCCACCATTAACATGGAACTAGATCTTTCATTTGTTGAAATCCATAATAGCCATCAAAATAAACATGTAATTCATGATGAAGATAAAGTTTTTTTATGTATCCAAAAACGTAAGAATTATCATCAAGAGAGGTTTTCCCACAACATGAGCATAAAATCACATATTTAAGGTTCGAGCCATAATCATAACTTATTCAAGTGTTTTATGAAAAAAATTCAATTTCTAAAAATACTATGGATCTTTTTAATTTAGTGTTTTAAGGAAATAGTACATACTCTTACAATGTAAACACATACATTACAAGGGGAAACTTATACTAGTTATAAACCTATCACACCAACAAAAATATTTTAAAATAAATCATGGTTTTTATGATAAATCATCACAATAATCATCCTGATATCATCCTTGTCCCTACTCATCCATAAAATGAGTGATTTTTTTATAAATGTTATATGAGCATAAAAATATTAGTAAGAGATATAAAATAATAAAGATATTAGTTTTGTTAAATATAAGGATACTCATATATCATCTACCTTTATTATCAATATTCATTAAGAGTATGAAATAAAACATTTTAAAAAAAACCACACACATGGTTATCTCAATGAAACCCATTAATACCTATAGAAAACACTAAGAACAATATTTTTTTACCTAAAGCATAAAATTAATAAATACCTTTTAAAAACACATTTAATTATAATAACCTTATGGCCTACTTCCAATATAATCATTACCTAATCCGTTGGGGAGCTATAATGGGTATCACCATTCATATAATCTATATTGGGATCACCAATTTTTAATGATTTATAATTTGGCTCAAAAAATTGTATATGTTTTATTGGTCTCACCCATGATCTATAATGAGGATCAACACATTGTATAATCTATATCTGGGTCACCCATTTCACATGTGATTCTCAAGTACAAAATCATGAATAACATATTTTGAGCTTGAATTTTTTATCAGAAAACCATTAAACCCCGTATTAAAACCCATTTGTAAAACACATTCCGTTATGAAAATACCATTTTATTTTTAAAGCCCATTTTTAATTTAAAAATTACCAAATTAATATTAATATGGATTTTCATTGAAAAAAATATCATTACAAAACAAATTTGGGGAAAATAAATATTCTATTTTGAAAACACATGCATTTTTAATAATATTGTGCACTCATATATGATAAAAATTTCATTGAAAATAATGTTTTAAACATGTAAAGTATGATTCAATGGATTATTGTATCATGAATGTGGTAACTCAAGATCATGTTGTATAAGTTGAAAAAACATTGATTTTTTAAATTTATTAAAATAATATTTTAAATATCATTTTTAAAATAAACTCTTTACATTAAACCATAAGAAATAACTTTTTGAAAAAATTTGAGTGAAATTATGAAAATTACATTTTAAATAAAATCATGTTTATATAAATACATTCATCAAATTAATTATTAATAAATGAACAGGAATGATAAGGATTTACAAAATAAATCATTATAACATTTAAAATTAAGTTTTTTTGTTAAAAAATCACTTACATAGAGCATAAATTGTCACGTACATTCTTTATAATGTGGAATAATAAACCTAGGTTAGTTTATTCTTTCATGGGAAAAATTTTATTTTTATTATACATTTTATATAACTCATTTCCATGTTATATACAACTACACAATCATTTAAGATCTTATAGGACATTTTTAAGATATTTAGAACCTAATTCAAAAAAAGAACTGGTATGTTGACTATGGTAAAAGTGGATATAGTTCCATAATCTACATAACAATATTATTGAATAATTTTTACTTTTAATAAGTTATAATAATTTTAAATCCAATCATGAAATGTGGTTATGAAAAATGAACTATGTTACAATCATGGAGACTGAAAGTTGTACTTGCGCATGAGTAACATTTTAGTTTTTCAATGATCATTATATAAAGTCTTTAGGTATAATTTTATCATTTTTGAACGATAATAATATCATATACATCATTTAATTTCTTCAAAATTATTATATGTATCATTTATTTGATGTGGTAGGGAACATAGAATCCCATCTCTTCGTAGAGGTGATAGTTCACACATACTTCCGAACAACATTATAATTATTTAGTAAATGGAATGGTATGATGTCAAATGATATATAATCGTTTTTTAGTGATAAATATTTAAATAATATTTTTTATAACAATTAATTATATAATTATTACTAATCATGAAATATGGTGATGGAAAATTAATAACACCCGATAGCGAGGTTGCAGTCTGTCGTACACATGTATGATGAATTATTTTCCACTTGGGGGAAGTGGAGATGGATATGGGTCATTAATGTAACATAATAAAATAAATTTAAATATAGGACAATAAAGTTATTATTTTATCATGGCTGAAGAATATTTTAATAAGTTTTGAAAATAAATAAAACAAAAATACTTGATCAAAATGATACTTCTTCATCAGATGGCTTACTTTTCATAACACCTTAATACAACTATGTTTGGTGTTAATACTAAGAAAATGAATATAAAAAATTTGCTACGATTTCATGTAATGAATTTGGTAGGTTTTTTAGACAGAAAATTGGATTTTGAGTGTCATAATATTAAAATAATTTGTATCGTTTTATAGGAGAGAGGTGGGGAACTCATGGAATTTCACAAAATATTAAATAAATATAAATTAATTTTCAAATAAAATTGTATAAAAAGTGGTTTATTTATAAAAATAAATATTATTAGTAAAAATAATATAATTCAGTAATATTTAGTTATGTTTTGACTATTTTTCAACCCTTACCTTTTTGTTTAACTCATATTGAACAAACTTAACTAATACCGTGACAACATGGATTTTTTACACTATGAGGGATAATATAGTAACTATAAAATGAAAAAATTACCATAAATGGATAATGGTTTTCACCATAAATGATATTGATATAACATTTCAAAATTATTTATTTTTTTTCATTTTATATCCTTAAAAAATTATTTTCTTAAATTATAGTACTAATGTCAATTTTGACACTATTTATTACATTGAGATACAAAACATCAATACCACAAGATAAAATAAATATTCTAGTGCATCATTAACATGATTGATGAATCTATAAAATTATTTTATTGCATTAATAATCTGATATTCTATATATTTTAATATTTTAAATATCATTTATTTGATATTTCTGTTAATTAAATAATTATTGCATCTGTTTTGTGAATTTATATAAGATCATTATTTAATCATTAATAATTAAATATAAATTAACATATTTAAGATAAATATTTAATGTTTAATATAAATTTTTGTAATTTATCACATATTTTGGGTTGAACTATATTAAAAATGTTATACTTATTAAAAACAAGAGTTTGATATTTTTGACCTTTTTTAAAATAAAATATTATAAAGGTCATTTTATAATCCCTGAGGAAATTAAAGGTCATATAACCAAAAAATGTATTATTACTAATGAATATTATTCATATAATAAAATTTAGGAATGTTTAAGGTTTATTTTATAATCATAATCATATTATGTTTACCATTATTTACCTGATATACTCTTTACCATGGTAACAAAATCTTTATACGTTACTATTCAAACTATTCGAAATATTACAAGGAAATATTTCCTAAATAATGACCCTATGATTTCAAATATGTGATTCATTTTAATAAACTCAAAACAATGAACCTACTTCATTTAATTTAAAAATAATCTGTAATAATGCAAAGAAAAAACTATTTTTTAGAAAAAAAAAACTTATTTAACATAAAATATTTTTTTAAAAACATAATGTATAAAATAAATTTACTAAACCATAATTTGTTTTTTTGATTTAAAAAAATTAAAAAATCAAATTTTCTTAAAAAAACATTTAAAAAAATTTAACCTTGTAAAAAATACATCTTTTAATAAAAACACATATTTTTCAATATTCATTATTTTTATAAAAACACAACATACATAATAAGATTATTCTGAGATGATAAATGAAAAAGTTTTGAATGTATTTTTTTAAAAAAATTCTATGACATACATAATCCAATTATAATAATGTCTCATAAAAATAAATAAACACCATTTTGAAGAAATCCTTTTTATGAAGTACAAAATAAATTTAAAAAAAAATTATGTTATTATTTTCTAATAATTTAACAATATATTTATATTTATTTGGACATACATATTTTGTTCATAAATATTATATTCTTATTCATACATAATATAATTAATGGTTAGAATAACATGGCCACATTTTATGTAATAATATTTCGTTGCTTTCTATATTCTCGGAGTGGAATATCTTTTTTTTATCGACCATAATGTTCCCTTTTAAAATAAATGGATGTTAAATTATCCATTCCTTTAATAAATATTGTCCTAATAATTAATAACTAAGGTTTAGTAATAATATATTTCAATTGTAAAATAAATTTTTTAAAATAAAATATCAAAAAAAAGGATGATTAAAACATCCACTTTAGTGGAAAAAAAAGAAAATTTCAATGGTCATCTAGGATAAAAAATATTAATTATCCATTAAAATACATTAACATGGAAGAGAAAATATATTTCCAATGTATTGATATTGACTAATAGAGAACATGGTCATGAAAAATTTCACCATCTCAAAACTGTAATTTTTTAATGCATTAAATGCCTATTTATTTCTCTATATAAAATGTAAACAAATAGATTTTTTTCAGAATAACATTCCGATAGTTGAGTATTTTATTTAAATTATTAACTAAGAAAATAAGAAAACCTACTTACTTGAAAAGAAAAATTTCATCTTCTAATAAATTTCCAACACAAACTCATCTTTTTCTTTTATTAATGAGTATTCAATATGAGTTTATATTTTTTGTGGAATTAGAATGAACATATATATGGATCAAAAAATCAACAAAAAATAAAATAAAAAGTTAATCCTCTAGTATATTGAAATTAAAAATTGGATAGTATAAGATATGATAAATCAAAAAAATAATAATAAAATATTAATCTATTAAAAACTAGCTTAATACCCAAAATTAATTAGTAATAAACAAATTTTAACATAGATCATTGGACAATTAACAATCCTTATAAATAAGTACAAAAATTATAGACTAATATCAGAACCCAAAAATCAAAAGGATTTGATCAAATATTTTTTCATGATAATATTATCAACTATACCTATTCAAAATTAATGGATCATAAAATATCATAACCAAATGTAATTTCAAAGTCATATAATCTCTATTATATGGTAATCATTTATATAAATTAGTTTAATTTCCATTAATCCACCATAAAATTATATATTCTTCCAAAATTTAATTCAACTACAATTCCTCAAATAAAATCTCATAGTATTCTGTTTTCCGTAATCATATAGGGTTCTAAAATAGAGTGAATGTATTCCAAAAAAACATTAACCACTTAATACCCAAATCATTATCCAGTCCCATTGTTATCTATTTTGTAAAACATATACCCCTAAAATAAACATCACCTCTATCCATTAAATAAAGAATCTAAATAGAAAATATCAAACTAACTAGAACATAATGTTGTGTTGTTATGGCCGATGCATCCTTATCATCATTTAGTTGTGGGTTTAAACCTTATGAACTTGATGGATGCAACAGTTTGTTACACGACCTCTAGTTATTCATTTTTCTAAATTAATGTAATCTTAAAAACATTAAATAAAATGTGACAAAAATCCATAAAATATAAATTTCTTCAGAAATATCATTAATCAAAAAAAAAATTCACAACATAAAACCTTAAAATTTAATTTTGGTTTATTTATATTATGAAAAATGTTGAAATTATAAACCCACGACTATATCCTAAATTATTAGTAAATCATCAGATGAAAACATCATAATCTCCAACATTTTTAACCCTCCTATAATACCAATGATAAAGACCCAACCTTAATCTCACCAGATTAGAGTGTTTTATAAAGTAGAATTCACAATTTAAAAATTTTCAAGATATTTTTGGTATAGAGTTTTAGAGAATAGGGAAAAACACTTACAATTTATCCCCATAAACTAAAATTTTAAACCTATACTAAGTATCCATTTTTCACTAAAAACAAATTTAATATAAAAATTCATTTATCTTTATAATAAATCATTACAATATTCATCCTCACCTTGAACTTATCACACTCATCTATAAATCCCGTGAAAGAACATTTTAGAAATATGTGTTGAGAAAAAAATAACACTGAGGGACATAAAAGAAAAAATACATTAGTCAAATTAAAAGTATGAAAACTCACATAACATCTAGATTTTACTTCAATTATCAATGAGTGTGTGAAATAAAATATTTTATATGAAAATCACACACATATTTTTCACACAAAATTTATTTAAAACCTATTGTATGCAATTTAAAACGCTTTTACAAATACTTAGAGCATAATATCCATAAAACCCTTTTCAAAATAATTTCAATTAGAAGAGCCATATGATCAAAATCCAATATAATAATTGCGTATTTATTTTGAGAGTTAAATGGAAATAACCCTTCTTATAAGATATCTCAGGTTCACTCGTCTTTCATTAGCTATAATAGGGACCAACCGTTTATAAAAGTAATATAATTCTCACCCATGATCTACAGTGCGGATCACTCCATTATATAAGTTTTATCATCCTAACTTGTTAGAAATAATGGGTCTAAAATTATTTAAATAAAATATCATGATCAACCGTTTCACGTATAATGATAATGTATAAAATCATGAATAATTTTTTTTCATGCATTTTTCATCATAAAGCATTTTTCAACTCATTAAAAACCATATGTGAAACAGTCTCTGGTGTTAAAATAAACTTATTTTATTAACATGTTTTCAATACCAAATTACACATAATAAGGTGAATATTGTTTTTCTTTTAATAAAATATTATTTTTACAATTTTGTGGAAAATAATGTTTTCATTTTTTAAAAAATTATTTCATTATAAAAATTCTATCCACACATTTGTGAAAAAATTTTCATTGAAAATAAAATTTTATAATTGTAATGGAAGATCCAAAAAAAAATTTCATGATTTTGGGAATATCTATTCATTTCAAATAAGTTAATAATATTTTTTTTCAATTTTGAAAAAATATTCATTAATAGAATATTATTAAATTAATTTCCCCTACATAAAACCATAAAAAAGATTTTTTTTCTGAATAAAATTATGAGAAATTTAAAATTTTAATTATTAATAATTTTATATCCATATAAATAAATTCATAAAATTAATTATGAAAATAGGTACATGAATTATAAATATTAAAAAATTAATCATTAAAACATTTAAAACGATGATTTTCAGTAAAATATTCTCTAAATTTGAGTCTCAGTAATCACATGCATTCGTTATTTTAATAAATAATACAAATAGATTAATTCATAAATTCATTATAACTACATCTATTTTAATTCTTATTTTTATATCACTCATTTCTATGTAATTTAAAATTACATAATCTTCTTTGTTCATGTCATATGTTTTGATGATATTCAAAACCTATGTACAAAATGGGTTTGGTAATTTGACAATATTAAAAGAGGTCATCATTCCGTAATTTTTTAAACAATATTGATGAAATAATTATTAGTTTTATAAATTATTATAAATTAAAATCCAAATATTTAATATGCTTATAGAAAATGAACTATGTTACAATCATGGATATGGTATTCCATATGTTCAAATGATTATCATTTTAAATTTTTTATTTTCATTTATTAAACGAGGTAAGTGTAATTTTATAATTATATAATTATCATAATATCATATATGTTATATTATGTATTTAAATATAATTATATATATCATCCTTGTGATTTGGTTACTAAAAATTATTCCCATCTATTCATGGAGGTTATAATTCACAAGTACAAACAAATGAAGTCCTCATTTTTCAGTACATGAAATTGTAAGAAGATAAATGATATATTAAAATTGATAAATTATAATTATCCCTTCATAATCATGTATAAGAATTAATTTCATCATTATAAAAAATCTTGAGATATGATGATTAAAAAAATCATGTTAGTTTGCGTGGTGGTAGTCTATCATGCATACTAATGATCTATTATTATCCATTTGATGGAGGTGGAAAAAATATGGGTCCTTAAAATAACATATTAAAATATTATAATATTTTGGATACTCTCTTTCTTATTTTATCGTGGATGAATAATATTTTACTGTGGTGTAAAGAGAAATAAAACTGAATCACTTGATTAAAACAATACGTCTTCTTCGAAAACTACATTTTCGTAAAACCTTATGAAACCTATAGTTGTTATTAGGCCTAATATAAGGCCACTAGAAATAGGGTACTTACTATAGGAAGGAATATTTTTAGTTACCGGAAAAAACCACAAAAGGTTTTTCAATGTGAATAAATGAAATTATGTTTTATCGTTTTATATGCGATGGGTGGGGCACTCTTTGAAATTCAAAAAATATTAATTTAATATAAATTAATTACAAATTAAAAATGAATAAAATTTATTTATTTAAAATATAATATGGTTATGGGTATAAAAAATATGGAAAAATAGAAAATTGATATTTCTACAATATTTATACCCTTATATTTTGGTAGAAACCCTCATTTAACCACTTTAACTCTTACCGGTATAAGATAGATTTTTTACTTATTTAAGGTTAAAATAGATAATATAAAATGCAAGGATCCCATTAGTGGTCCATGTACAAAAATTTTAGCTGTATAAAAACCCATTGGAATAATTTAATATTTTTTTGAGTTTTATACCATTTAATATTAGATTATTTATTCTATAATATCATTAATGTCCATTTTGACACTATCCATTACATTTACTTTTAAAATTTTCAATATAAAAATATAACATCTAAGAAAATGTTTGAATAAATCCCTAAATTTGTAAATTAATCTATAAGAATCATATATTACATTATTTATATAATATTATATGTATTTTAATAATTCTAATATCATTTATTTGATTTTTCAATTAATTGTGATGTTTTTGCATCAGTGATGTAGAAGCATTTAATGTATTTATTTCTTTACTGAAAATTAAAAATAAATTACCATGTTGAATTTAAATATTTTAATATTCAAATAAATATTTATATTCTACCATATCATCTGTATAATAGTACATTAATATTCGTATACTTATTAAAAATAAGAGTCTGACATGTTTTACATTTCTTTAAATAAATATAATAAAGGAAAAAGTCATGTACAATGGCCATAAATGGTCATATAACAGAAAATTGAATGATTATGTCTGAATACTACACATCCAATAAAATTTGGGCTACTGTTAGGGTCATTTTATTATCATTATAACATTATTATTAACCTAAAATACTCGATTTACACAATTCCATGGTAACAAAATTTACCAATTTTATATTTCATATTGTCCAAAATTCAAAGAAAATTATTTCATAATTTTGGAAACTATTATTTCATATATAGAATATATTTTAAAAAATTTAAAACATAGAAGATTAAACATTTAATTTAAAATTAAATAATAGAAATGCAATGAAAAACCTGTTTTTATAAAAAATAAATCTATTAAACATAAAATGAATATATATTAAATTCAATATTTCATCCATTTAAATAAGCATAATTCAATTATTTCATTTTAAAAATTAACTAATTACAATTTCAAAAAAACATAATGAATAATTCTACATTGTAAATAATATAAAAGATTCATTAAAAAACAGTATTTCTCACAATTCATTGATATATCAATATTTTTAGAAAAATATAAAATATTCATATTAATATAATTTTAATGTGATAAAACAAAACAATGTTTTCTATTTTTTTAAAAAAATTATAAAACTTCAAAAATTTAATAAAATTATTTAGCCGTAAAAATTATGAAAACCAATATTTAAGGCATACATTTTTCTATTGAACAATATGAATTAATAAAAATTTGTTTAATTATTTTATAGTCATTTAAAAATATATTTATAATTATTTGGACCAATATATTTATTTCCAAAATTAGTTATTTCTTTTCAACCCCTACAAATTATCGGCAAGGTTATTATGGTCACATTTTAAATTATAATATTTGTTTTTCATTTTATGATTGGTGTAATGTGCCTTTTATACTATCATAAAAAGTGTTCCCTTTTAAATTATCAATTTGTTTCATATACATAATTCGTATAGATAATTTTTACCTCTAACTATTATATGTTACCTCGAACGATGTAAATATCGTCCATTTGTAGTAACTCTAGAGCCTAAAGAGGGCCATGGCCCACTCCAAAACTACTCTAACCCTCCTGTAAACAACCTGCAGGGTTGCACTGGGCCATATAAAGATAATGAGCATCAAAGGAATATCTTTTTACTTCCTTATGATCATCTAAAACTATAGAACCTTACTAATAATTCCACAGTTGGCATTACAAAAATAGTGGAACATAAATCCAAAAACCTATTGCTTACTTTCTACACATAAAGGATTGAAAATTAGGCCACTGATTTCCATGTGATCCATATTAATAATATGTTTTTAACACCTTTGAAACATTATAATATATTCATCCCTCAGAAAATCATCATGATTGTAGTGTAACCTACCACAATCTATCAAAAACAATGTGTGTTAAGGAAATTGAGAACCCAATACCATAGCTCTACTACATAGAGTATCCTGATGACTCCACACTCAGTGGGATCTAGTCTCATCCCATATCCCACTAATAACAACTTCTCTGACCATCACCTAAATATATCTCATTTATATAAATAGGGTGGAAATCAATTGGTTCTATAGATAAAAACATTTTTATAAATTTTTTTATTGTCATCCTTGTTTGTGAATAGGTCACCATTATATCAAATAAGGGTCCCATGATTTACCCCAAACACCTACATGATGGATCTCACCAATTGATTGGTAAATAAATCTTATCCAATAGATTCATTTATGATCGAAGAAATTAAATATACATCGAATTGATCTAAAATTTCACCCACATGATAAAATACAGCATGTGCTCCGTAAATAATAAGAACCACCACTACCTGAATGCCCCATGTAGCATCGCCACCAACAAAGAAACACAATGCTCATTTTAAGAATATATTAAACTAATGTGTATCTCAAACTCCAAAAAAAATTACACACTCATAATATTTTAAACATAACCCCTATTCTTCTACAGACTATGACACATGTTCACTTTGATTTTCCACTTCCTTATTTCATTATCTTCATTCTCAACTCTGGGATGATCATCCAGCACATATCATTGGAAATATTCAGCATGAAAATGATGACCATGTAGAAAAGTATCCATACTTGTAAAGGATAAAAATAATTGGGAATCTAAAACATGGAATATTGAATATTTAAGATTAATTTTTTGTTTATTTAATGGTAATCATAATCCCAAGTCTACCCATTCAAACACAAGAGTAATATGGAATAGTGCATGATTCTTTTTGAGGTTTCTTTTTTTAAATGTCGTTTTTGGTCAAAAGATCGGAACATAGAGATTTATTCAAAAAGAGAAAGTCACAAACAAGTTACAACAGACGGAAAGAGGGAAATTTTCTAGAGTCCTTAATAAAAGAAGGGATTATCTCTGGCGGGAGTTCATTCATCCAAGTGATCTCATGATAGACTCCCATGTGGGCAAGCCCATCCGCGATCATATTAGCCTTTTCATAGGTATGTGTGGCAATAAAGTTGAGTTCGTTGAGAGTAGCGAGGCAATCCATACATCTGGGGGTGAGAAGCCATGCCAGATGGACATCACCCTTCTAGATGGCATGCACAATGGTAGTGGAATCGCTCTCTATCCAGATATTCTTCCAGTCGAAGAGATTTTCATAGGAGACATCATGAATGGTAGCAAGAATTTTGGCCTCCAGTGCAGAAGCAGTTCCGCTGCTTCCAATGAAACATCTAAGGATCTGGTCCTGATGGTCTTTGAAAATTCCCCCGCATCCAGCAAGACTAGGATTTCCCTTTGAAGCTTCGTCCACATTTACCTTAATCCAAACAGGAGAAGGTGCCTTCCAGAAAACTTCAAAAGTGTATCGAGGATTTGAGAAAATACCTTTGACACCAATTCGGTGAAGGGTTTCAAAATCTATGACATAATTATCACAACAATACTTTTGGACCATATCCACTTCCTTCATAGCCAGCAGAATCCTCATTTTTCCTGCATTAATATTAAAGGAATTATTTTTTAAAAAAGAATCATTTCTACCATACCATAAAATATGCATCAGCTCCACAACAGCCGTAAGGAAGAGATTCTTGATTTGGGAAGATCTTGGGAATTCCAATGTTGTTTTCAGTTGAGAGAGAATAAATTTATCTAAAATCCATCTGCATCCAAAAAGGTCAAAAATGTAATGCCAAAGGTCCATAGCAGTATCACAAGATAGAAAAAGATTATTGATGTCCTCACGATGTTGGTTTCATAATCTATATTTGGAGTAGAGATTAAAGCCATAGGATTGCAGGCAAACATCAGTTGGAATTTTTTGATGTGCAATACGCCACATAAGAGTAAGTCGAGAAGGCTTAATCGAGGCTTTATTGAAGTTATAAAGCCAATGAAAATTTTCTTCCTCATTAGATAATTGGTGGTGATAAAACTTTTTTGAATCTAACATGCCATTATGAGAAGTTTCCCAAAAAAGAAGATCCTCATTGGAGGTGAAATAATAATTATCCACAATCCCATTGATATGATTCAGATGTTGAGAATTCGGGGAATTGATTGTCTCCCCAATAATAAAATGTAATGTATTAGGGGAAAAGTATTAGGAATATCGGAAACAAGAGGGTAGCCAGTCCAATTATCAAACCAGAAATTTACAGAAGAATTTTTACTAACAAGACATCTAGAATTCTCCATGATAGAGTGAAAAGAATCTTTGATCGATGGAAAGATAGAGGAAGTCATATAATTAGATGAGTCAGACTTAAGTTTATCAAGGAAGCGGTTTTTGAGGAATCTCATGGAAAGAGAGTTATTATGAATGAGGGACCTTGTGAGTTTGGCCTGAAGGGCCTCATTAAAAATTTTAAGATTCTTAATAACGATTCCACAATTTTCAATAGGTTTACAAAAAGTGGCCCAAGAAACCGTAACCAATTTCTTTTTCAGAGTATTTCTACTCCAGATGAAATTTCTGATAGTTGTATTCAGTCTTTTTATCAGCCCCAAAGACAATTTTTATTCCATCGTGGAGTAGACGAGCTTAGAGAAAATAGTGGATTTAACAAGGAAAATTCTTCCAGCCATTGAAAGGGATTTACCATTCATAAAAGAAAATTGCTTTAGAGTATGATCAACGATGCTTTGTAAATAACAAGCTTTGGGTCGACCCCAGAAAAGGGGAACACCAAGATAGGTAAAAGGAATTGATCCTTCCTTTTCCCCTAAAACATTGGTGATATGAGTATTTCTATTAGAGGGAAAATTCATAACAAAGTAAATGAAAGATTTTTTCTAGTTAATGCATTGGCCAGAAATCTCCTCATAGTGAGAAATGATGGATTTGAGGTTATGGACATTTATTTTGTCTCCATGAAGGAAAACAATAATATCATCGGCATAGAGCAGGTGAGAGGGAGCATGAAGATTTCTAGAAGCAATGATAGGTTTGAGTCTGCCTCCCTCAACATTGAGGGAGAGCAGTCTACTAAGATAATCTTCAGCGATAGAAAAATGATAGTAGAAAGTGGATCTCCATTCCTAACACCTTTGGAGAATTTGAAATATCCCCCTAGGTGAGCCGTTAATAAGAACAGAGATTTTGGCAGTGTTGAAGATGATTTTAATTTTATTGATAAAGGATTCATTGAATCCAAAACTGGAGAGGACCTTAAAAATGAATGTCCGGTCAATCATATCGAAAGCATTAGTGATGTCCATCTTAAGAGAAATATTCCCACCTCTAGTATTTTTATTCAATAAATTAGTGGATTTAAAGGCGAGGAAAATACAATCTTTAATAGATCTACATTTAATGAAACCAAACTGGTTCCAGGAGACAATTTTGTTGCAAATATTAGATATCCTATTACCAATAATCTTAGTAATAACTTTATAAAGTGAATTTAAGAGGGAATGGGATGGAATAGGTGAATTTTATCCGCATTATCAACTTTAGGGATTAACTTGAGGAACTGAGCGTTGAGAGCGTCTAAAATAACACCTTTTTCAAAGAAAGATTTAACTAAATTACAGAAATCATTTTGAAGGAAATCCCAATGTTTTTGATAGAAACCATTGTCGAAACAATCGGGGACCAGGGCACTGTCTGGGTTATGACCAAAGACAGTGTCCTTTTTCTCATAATCAAGAGGGATGCAATTAAGAAAATAGTTATGCTCAGAAGTAACCTTACAAGGCATAATGTTTTGAAGGATATCTTTGTTAATGCTAGGACCATTGAAGATGTCAGTTAAGTAGGAGACAACATAACTCAAAATCTATTACTCAGACTCAATGATACTACCCTCAACTCTTAAGCAAGAGAGAGGCTCACAATATTTCCTAATACGTTGCAGAGATTTGTAAAATTTTGTGTTTCTATCCCAATCATTGAGCCATTTAGTTCTGAATATTTTCTTTTTTAAGTTATCCTTAAAGTTTAGAAGAGATATTAATTTAGTAGAGATGATGATTTCATCCTGGGGGTCAGAATTAAAACTGAATGAAGTGTTATTAACTTGAATGGGAGACAAAACCTTTTCTAAATATTGGACATCTTTTTCCATTAAATCTGTTTTATCAGAACACCATTTTTTATGAATGTTTTTCAGATTTTTCAACTTTGTGGTGCATACAAAAGGATCCTTGTGATTGCCCATATTAGTCCAGGAATAATTGATAAGAGAGACAAAATCCGAGTCAGAAGACCAGGCCAAGTTAAATATGAAAGGAAATGATGGTTTCTGAGAGTTTTGAGGAAAGCTGACTAAGAATGGATGATGATCGGAAGCAAGTTTAGTAAGGGAGGCACACAAGATCTGGTTATATTTATCAAGAGAAGATTCATTAGTGAAATCTCTATCAAGTTTACTCGCCACCACTCAATTGTAATGGTGTCTGTACCAAGTGAATTGATCACCATTAAGGTTGATCTCAATGAGATTATTAATTTCGCTAGCAGCTTTAAATTCTCTAGCGGAGATAGAGGAGAAGGAGTGGAAAATTTTTTAAGAGGGTGAGAAAATAGCATTAAAGTCCCAAACCAATACCCAGGGATCATTAATCGTGATATTGATGCCAGAAATCGCCTTCCAGAGAGATATTCGATTAAGGTAATTATTTTTGGAATAAACAAAAGTATTGAAGACGTGAGTGCTATCAAGGTAATAATCGCACGTTAAAGACTGCGCAGAGAGACTAAAGATATTAACATTTAGCAAAGAGGAGTGGTAGAATATCCAAATAGAGTCCATATGACCATTGTTACAAGCACCAGGGAAAGAGAAACCAAGGCTGCACAGATGCGCGAACTTAGGAGAAAAATTAACATTAGTCTCAGCAATAGCAATCAGCATAGGACGATGAGTAAAAATAGAACGCTTCAAAACAATAAGGGTTCTAGGGTTTGCAATCCCCTGACAATTCCAGTAGAGAATGTGCATAATTATTTACTCTTTGGGTTTGACCCCCCTTCTTTTTAGAACTAGCACTTTGACCTCTAGTTTTCCTAGGGGAAGTGGTTTTGCTGGGAGAACAAATTTTATCCTTTTTAGACATAAGAGACTCAGGATTGGTAGTGTTACATCCTGCATTAATTTCAGAATTAGACAGCACACAAATATGATTATGAACAGAGCCTAGAATAAAAGGATACAAGTTTGAAACTGAATTGGTAACCAAAGCAGGAGGTCTTCCATCCAAGATAGAGATCCCCTGATGAGCAGGATCTGCTTCCGAAGGATTGGAGGTTGATGGATTTACATCAACCACAACATTTGGAAGATTATGCATGGGAAACGTGATGGACAAATCTGCAGACTGAGCAGGATGATTATCAGGAGTAGCAAAGTGGATAAGTGAAGAAGATGAATCATTTTTTTCCAGTGACTCGGAGGTAACAAAACCAAGTGATGAGTAGCGGATGAATTCTTCTTTTTCAGAAGAGCATGATTCCTGCAAACATGTAGGTGTACTAGATGACATAGGAGAAGGAAGAGGGATTTCATGATGGGTTCCAGAAGAAGATCCAAACATACAATTGGTCAAAGAAGACTCTCCCAAATGAGACTGTGATCTGGGAATAGGAGGAAGATCATCAGGAATGGAACCATGTCCCAAAATTATGGAGGGTTAAAGGTCAAATTGAGACCCAGTCAAGGGGGGATGAATAAGAAGGTTATCAATATTATAGGTTTAACCTAAATAATTATATTTTAGTTATTATTCTTTATTTATATCACTTACTAGTGTAAATTGACATAGTCTTATTTCATAATCAGTTATTTATATCCTTTGAATACTTTTTATCTCCTTCATAACCCACAACCAGAACCATTGATACCACATTTTCATTACCCACTCCCCAAAAGGTTCCTCTATTAGACCGATAACATGATTTGATAAATAATTATAAACAAATGCCACCTCCAATATGCCATGAATTAACATATATAACTTAGGGTATATCATATATTGAAATGGAATACATTAACCTTTATTAAATCCTAGGTAAAAATGGAGTAGATAGAACATCCAAAAAAACATACTAAAGAAAAAAAAAATTTCCCAATGATACATGTAATTTACAAAAACCTAACATTAGTATAGAAAACTATAAGACCAAATAATGAAATCCATAGCATAAACCATGAAGCACAGACTGATCATAAATAAACTATGGGATAGTTCTGTGCTACCCATTCTCCAACCTCCCCTAGATGACCTGAAAAAATTATATATATTCATGCAAAGTATAACATGTATAAATTGTGGTATCCTCATCTATGAATCTCATGAAAAAGAAAATGAATGAATATCAAGGCCCAGTGAACAAAAATTTACACAAACTCATCACCTATATTGGCATGATAGGTTCCCAGCATCACAACAGATCTCTTAACTAGTATCACATAAAATATGTAATGTAATATACCACATATATCAATGAAGTTAAACTGGTACCACTACCCGCACCCGTTTTCCACTATTACCTATCATCGTATGTCCTAATACATCTCTCTCCAATAGAAATGGGATTACATAAAAAAACGTAAAAAATAATACAATTTCCATAATATCATGTATCATCTCATCTAATCATCACATTCCATTCACCACATACATCACACCATGTAATCATCCCATCCATATCTCCAGATAGTAACAAAGTTGTTTTTTAGAAGTGACGGAAGCCTGTATGTTCTGTATTATACATAATTCCATCATAACCCATATAATTCATTCCCATAATATTCAGATATACAAGTGTGTGAAATAACAAAATTACATTACAAAACTCAACATACATATTCATAGGAAGTATAACCATTGTTCATACAAGAACATAAAAACATCTACGAGATGGGAGTAGAGGAAAACGGGTAATCACCCATCCATTACTCACAAACATGGATATTGGGGAAAACACCCTACCAAAGCCCATTGGATTTTATCCAATTGGGGTTCATTTAGACACCCATGATCCATAGTTAAGGACTAGATATCTTATCAGAAAAAAATGTTCAAGAAGTCCTGAATTAAATCATTCCATTAAACAAACCACATTTATATTAAATTATTTCATTATATATTAATTAATATTTACCATTTACACATTAAAACCCAACTACTGACAGTTCCTGAAGGAAAAATACATCCAAAAAGTGCTCCCTCCATGGATAAACCTATAGATCCAATAGTTTCTTAGTATTATCTACAATATTGAATTAAAACACTAATTTCTTTAGCTAAAAAATTTATTATTCATTATCATTCTATAATTATATGTACTCTTGGGATCATCCTATACTACCAAAAAAGTGATTCATAAAACAAGAAGAATTATATGCTTCAAAAATTTGGGACATAAAATAATAAATAAGTAACTTAGCCATTTATCCCAAAAATATTATTCATAAAAATGAATGTACCATATAATTTATTATAGAAAATATTCATGTAAAGAATTAACTCATTCCATCAGTATTATTTCTATCACTAACAAAAACAGTCAAGTGACCATGCATCCCATATTTATAGACATCAACTACTCCAATAAATTCTGGACTCCCCGCCTATGCCTCACCAAAACATTAAAAATCCTAGGATTACATCACACATCATATAAGGTCTCACGTCCATAGAAAAAAACATAATTCATCCTCAAAACATCAACTATCACCGATAAACAAGGCCCCAAAATAATTGATTTTGCCCTTCCAGTGAAAATAGGCTCTCTTTGAGACAAAAAATTACCATTATCAAACAACTAGTTCATTTCCATATTGTTCTAACTGATTCATTTATCAATGGTAAATACAAAAAATAACCAATTGAATTTGATATCAATAATAATAAATTATATTGACATGGTTTAAGAATCACTTCTAGTTTCAACAAACTATAAGAAAGAATAATTATAATAAACTTGTTACTTTATTATTTCCAAAATAGGAATTAAAATCATTATATTATTTAGAATATTTCAATAATAAATGGAATAAATATGTCTTATAAACCCTATTCAATCATAAATTATATTTCCATCACATTATTGAAAAATGTTTCATTTGAACATGGTTCTTAATACTTTATCCATCATGAATTACCAAATTTATTACTATTTTCCCATTTTATTCATATCAAGAATGCTAAACCACAAATAAAATTACCTGACAAAAATAGAATGAACATATATATCACACTACCAAAAAATTTAAGTGGCAATTTTTTAATCAAGGTTAAAAATACATGCAAATTTTATAACCAATACAGTGTTTATTAATTATTCACCATTAATATTTTTTAGTTTAATTACATCTTTATTAATTAATATAAAACATAAAAACATTGTGATTTCACATGAAAATATATATATGTAATGAATCCCCTAAATCAACACTTTCAATGTTCATTGATTGGTAATGGATAAAAACAAAAAATAATCATTTCTAACATCTCCCGTAGGGAAACTACATCCCTCAAAAGATATTGTGCCCTAAGAAAACCAAAAAATACCAAATTAACTACATATGAAAACTAATATTAAATATTTTATAATAAATTTAAATAATGGAATATAAACATTACCAAACATTGATGGAATCCTATCAAAACAAGGAATATCACCTCAGATCTGTGAAAAATGATTTCGGGGTCCAGGGGATCAATCCCTATTGACATGGATTAAAATCACCTTGAGAGTTCCCTTTTAGTGACCTAGGGTTCAATGTAAATAATAGGGTTTCATAAAAAAATTAGGATGCAATATCATTTTTAGGCACACTATGAGGCAGATATTCAGGGTTTGAATGGGTTATTCATGTCATTAATAACACATGTGTTAAGACCCACCAAAAAATATGTCACCTAGATCTAATAAACCAAGATCAAATCATGTTATAAATATAATTTTTAAATCTGGATTTTTTGGGTCACATTCACAAAGTCCATTCATCCTCCCTTTGATGTCTTGAACCTGATGTTCATATCCCGACTCACACACATAAAACCACCGTATTACCTTATGTGTATTCTTATTTTTGTAGTGAACTGATCATTCATATAATTAATATAAATTCATGTTAGGAACACCAAATGTTTCCATATTTCCATACCCATACACTAATAAATCATCTCTAGGCCTCTGCCATGAACTACAGGGTTTAGAAAAACGAAAAGGGATGTTATATGAGGGGTCAATCCCTTACAGAAATACTATAAATATATCATTCTATTTTCGAGTTGTTTTTAATGTAACATGGAATCCATTTCATTAACAATTAACTAATTTATTCCATATGAATAAACATAATACATTATGTTTTATAAAATCAATTTTTTTAATAAACACATATTTCTAAAAACTATTTTTTTGTGTTTTAAAATGTATATTAATATTATTTTCTCCCACATCTATAAATTGGATAATGAGAGATGTATTCAATATTATGAATGATGATTTTTAAGTTTGGTTAATAATACAGTTTAATTAATTTTTATAATTAATACTAACTAGGGAAACATTTTATCACCACATTAATGGGTAAAATAGATTAATTAAGAGAGAAAAATAATAATGTCCTAAAATCTATAAAATATTTCCCCTTATTTCATTGGATGGGTAGAATGGGACATTAACCATATTTCCATTTACAATAGAAAATTTTAATTGTAACACAAATAATAATAATAAATCATTTCCACTAAATTAGTGAATTAATTTGATGGCTTCATCGGGATGCAAGAAGAAAATTTAACAGAAAAAGTTCAATTTATTTAGATAAAATATAAATTTTGAATTTTGAATGTTTACAAAAAGTCATTGAATTAGAGGAAATTCACAGGGGTTACTGATTAATGAAATCTATTTATAATGAAAATGAATAATACGTTTAATATTAATGAAATATAATTACATTTCTTTAATTGTATAATATTAAATTTTATTTTTTATATATGTTTTTTTTAAAAAAATTACCTTTTATGATAAAATTGTATATTAATTATATTTTATGATATTATACAAAAAACTGAATTTATATTTTTTGGAATTAGAAATTAATAAAATTTAATTCATTTAGTAAATAATTATAATAATATTGTCTTGGTTTTAATTTTTATGTATATTTAGAAAGGATAATTATAAGTCGAAAATATCTGGATTTTAAAAAATATTTACGCGGATTTTACCACTATTTGAGGACGAATTAAAAGTATCAAAAACCATTGATGTAATCAAATATGATGTTAAGAAAAAAATAATATATTTCTAACTCTTTTTTAGATATAAAACACATTCTAAAAATTATTATAACTAATTTTAATGTAACTTCGATATAATTTTTTTTAAATAATACATCTTCAAATGAAATAATTTCAAATTTATATTAGATTGTGGAATTATTTTAATTTTTAATAATTTTTTAAAAATATGTAAATTTATTTCATTAAAATCAATAACCATAAATTGTTTTTTCTTATATTTAAATTGAAATAAAAAACTTTATTCTTCTAAAAAATATTTTATATTAAATTTTGTGTATTTCTTTTAAAATTAACTTTTCACACCATTCAATATATATATGATATTTTTAAAAAATCAAAACATTTTGTGGAAATACCAATTTTAATATTTTTCATTAAATTATATTTTAATTTTTATAAATTAATTTCCAAGGTAAATTTTAATTTAGGTATATTGAGTTCAACCTGTTGTAAAATAACTATGAAATTAAGAAAAATACATTGAAATAAATTGTATATCATTGCATAAATGAATAAATATGTAACCAAAACTTCGTTTCTCTTTTGAGCTATTGACCCTTAAATATTTTCATGGAATTAATGAAAAATGTATTGGTGTTTCCAAAACAATTCATCCTTTCACTTATAAATGGGTAACATATTTACCACTTAAAATAACAACATACCATTGAATCACTCCATTAAAGTTGTCCATCTTAATCTCCCTATACACCCCATCAATGAAAATAATCCCATGATCACTCATAGTTAACATAAGCCCATTAATTTCAAGGATAATTTAAAATAAAATCCATGTCCTATAGTGAGTATTATTAAGTATATTTTTTAATTTTTCTATTTAAAATTTATTTATTACTAAAAAATATAAATATATTTGTATTGTTAATATATTTTTTATTTTATTTTACTTATCTTATTAACATTTCTTATTCATATATCATGTTTTTTAGAAAATAAATTGTCAATCCTATGTTGTGATAACAACCACCTCTGTGGCATAATGAGTTCGTTATTCATTAGCTGCTTTAAATGGTTGGATATAAGTATGGTTTTAATTGTCAAATGTGATGGTTATGAAAATATTATGGTTTTTATAGTAATATTTAGAACCTATAAATGACATTAAGGCAAATATAATCATTAACTTAATAATTTAAAATATATGTGTTAAAAGGAAAATATGTTATGAAAATAGTTTAATCCTTTTATATCTACTACATTATTATCTAATTAAAATTAATTATTACATATCATTCATAAAATGAAAATATAAGATCAATATTTTTATATTATAGTGATATTACAACTAAACCACTTCCTTATCATATATTAAACAAGGGTATGTTCATTTTTGGTTTGTTTTAACCACCTAAATGTACAATACTACTAATTTAAGTCATGTATGACTATGAGAACATATTTAAAAGTGTAATATAATATAACAATTTATATAATTTGTTTTATTCATGGTGATTTTATATCAATATTTAAATTATTAATTAATAAAACGCGTCATATTCATTATGAATCATCGAAACATGATCCTTGTCAATTTTTTCATAATGGTTAGTAACAAAAACTAATATGAAATGAAATTAAAACATTATAAAATACATATTAATATCAATTAAAGTATATTATATAATATATCAATATTTAACCTTTAGAGAATAACAAAAACAAACACTTCTACTTGAAAACTAGTTCTACCAATCATGAATATAAACCCCTGATATGGATAATCAGGAAAACACGTGAAGAGAATAACTATTTTAGAGGAATATAAATTAAAATTTGATAATGTGTAAGGTTATTAATTAATATATTATTATACTTATGTTTATTATAAATGATTTTATATTTTTTAATTGAATTATAGAAAATAATTATCAGTTATTGTATCAATTTCCTTTCATAAAAACTTGTTTAAGTTATAAATCATTTTATTTTTTGTATGGTGTAAGTAACACACCATTTTAATATTTATTCCATAATTATATAATTTTTAATAATATTAAATTTCCCATATTATTTCTATTATAATATGTTATTTTAGTACAACATTCAGAAGGATATGAGTGTTTTAATCTCAGATCAATCTCATTCAGACTAGATTGGTATTATGCAACTGGCTTAATTTTTGTGGTGTATCAAATTTTTATATGACATGATGTATCTTTTAATAATGTATTTCTAATTTATAATTCATTTCTATCCCATGTATTTTTTATTAATATTTTTCTCAAGTATTAAGGGTATTATTTGTCTAGTTTTTTATTATTTGGGACATAAAACATTTTAAGAACCATTTTACATTATATGGTGTATTTATATCCCAAGGATATATTTTTACAATAAAAATAGTAATTGAGCTGATTAAATACTCAAATAATGTTCTTTAATCTCTATTTATATTGATTCATTATATTCCCCAATAGTTATTATTTTTTGTTACTAAATATTCATTCATTTAATTATGATTTTTCATTGAAAATATTTCTTTTATGTTTGTTACATTATACACAATTATTGAATTATGTAGTATTGTGTCATTTTTTTCCAAGGATATAAATTCTTACCAATCAATACTTTTGAGAAAATATCTCACATTTAATGGGATATATTGTTTTCAAACCATAAAATTTCTCCCTTTAAAAGTATTATGATCATGTTATTCTAATATTGACTTATCTGTATAATAATTATTCTAAACAATATGAAAATAAAAATTTAAATTACTTGGATTAGATTATGTACACATATCATTTATGATATTCTATTGACATTGGGAAATTAATTATCATAATATATGTTGTTATTCCAATATGGATGTCTTTCAACTAATGGAATCTATATTGTTTAACTATCCACCTTCTTTCTCAGGATGAGTTTTGATTTAGTTATTCTTTTTTTTAACATGGGGAAAAGTATTGACACTCTAATATAAGTTATTATTGTTATATAAACTATATAATTTTCATCCATCCACCTTCTTCTTCTATATGGGTAATAATCATGTTATCCATTTTATTTACATCGTATAATTTATAGGTATTACATTTGTTGTTATTTAAATAAGGATGTTTGTTGGGAATATTGATTATGTATTTTTTATTAATTTTCACATATTGTTACTGAATCTGAAAAAACATTTGACTAGTGGGGATTGAAATTATATATCCCTTCAACGTATTGATGGGTGCCATGAGAAATAATAGGGTGGGTTTTGGTGTAATCCTAATACAATTATGTGATATTTTCTTCTCCTAAGGCGTTGAGGACAAGATACCTTAACTACAAACATGATGAAATGTAAAGTGTGTTGGAAAAAGGACATCACTATAGTTATAATGTATAGATTTATGAACTACATCTATATGACATCAGTTTAATTAATATACTTGTATTAATTGTATTGTCATTGATATAAGATACTCTCATTTTCAAGTTCATTATGAATACATTTGGATTATATATTTCTACAGTAATATTTCTCCCATGCTTATGTTAAGATTAATAATATTTTATGTTTCTATATATGAGCATTTGAGTTCACACCTTCCAATATTTTCCTTTTCCCCGGGTTGTGTAAAAAATTAGTACATGTGCAACATTAAAAATGACATCATCTGTGAATTAACTTCTGTGATATATTATAGATTTATCATGAATTTAGTATTTTTCTCATATAATGGTAGAAGAGTCCATTTTATATAATAATCATTAGATTTATTAGTTACATTGTTTCAAAATGAACTAAATTTCTAAATAAAAAAACATCCTTTTGATGTATGATATAAAATAATAAATTCTGTTTTTTAATTATGTTCGGTTTTATCAATGATTTTACATCTGGTATCAAGAAAGTAATGTAATGTATGTTTTCATGTGCAATGGATGTGAGAATAGGTTCAAAGGAATCATAAGTAGTATCAATTATTTTTTCAGAGAAATATTGAGATAATAGTGATTGGTGAGGATAATTTAATGGTTGATTGGTTAGGGTTTATCTCAATTTAAAAGTCATTGATATCCCATATTAATAGAATATGATTTGATGTTAAGTTAATAATTCATTTTTCATTTTTGAAATAGTGTTAGAAAACCCTAGTTATTCTATGATTTAGATAAAAACATGACAATTTTTAAAATATATTTTATTTGGATTTTTATAGAAATTTATATCATTATAGAGACTGTATTGTCAGATAATTATTAAACATAATCACCTAGTGGTAATTGTCTCAAAAGGGGTTGGATAAGTATTGACCCAATCATTAATGTGATTCATAATTTTTTCTCCTATGATTAAAAACCTAGAAATAAACTCTTGGGTGATCTGATTTGGGTATTCAATTTTTCTTGAAACATTATAATGGATTTAATAATTATTACAAGAAATAATATTAGATAAACAATTGCTAAAATGACCATGCATAATACGATTTAACCAAGTGATTCACAGGTTGATCTGAAAGAATTATATGTAAAATGCTAAGGTTACATAAGTGATGAAATATTGAAAATAAATGTTTCATATTAATAGTTTGGATATTATGATAACAATATGTTGTTTTAGATTTTTAGAAAAAATCATATCATGGAAATGATGCTGAGGGAGGTTTATATTTGGAAACTACTATGTCTTATAATTAACGAATAGATCATACCAAAATGTTGATGAAAATTTGTATAGTCCTATTATGATTAAAAAATTGATTTTGATAGTCTTAACAAAAGTAGTTTCATTGCTATAATATTATAACTCACAACTATTTCTAGTGATTCAAGTTTATTTATGATATTCAGGTATAAAAAAATATTGAAAATTATGTGAAATATCTAACCATTATTATTTAGTGGATTTTCATTAATATATTGTGGACATATATTAAATGGTATTAATAACCATAATGAGTTATTTTTTTCATGCTTATATTTTATATCTTAACTATTGGATAATACATAAATGGTGCATGTATAACTCTTAAGTTTAATATACACATGATGTTGAGATAATAAGCGGTTGTTTGAATTTTAAGATTTATGTCAGATTGTACCTAGTAACCTTGGAGTTGATAATTGATTCCTGATTTTTTTTAAATATGATCTCATTTTTTGGATTATGATATATAATGACTAGTGTGTGACATTATGAACTAGTTGTTAATACCATTTAAGTTTAAACATAGAGTTACTTTTTAAATGAATATATAATATCATTTTTCATATATTTCTTATCAAATCAAATGGTTTTGGTAACAAAATTTTACTAAGATTATATTATTATCTTATATACATACTTTGTAATATTGTTGTAATAATGACTATTGTTTCTTGAGGAATGATAAATTGTATTTTTAGAGAAAGTATAACTTTGATAATTTGGTTTTTAATAATATAAAAATGTTCATAGTAATTTTGTTTTACTATTTTAATACCAAGGTTAATATGTATGTGATAACCCAAATCGAATTAACATAGGATGGACCGATAATTTTATAACAGAGTTACATAGGTTCAAATGAGTGTGATACAAAATATGTTGTACGAAATATACGAAACAAGATAGTCTTATAATGTTAGAAATCTTAATGTCTTATTTTCCAATAGTAAATTATTATAATTCTCATATAAGTATTGTCATTCATGATAACTCTATAGGTTTTAGATATAGTTTGAACTAGATATAACTATAGGTGTAAAGGATAATTAATATTTTACCTCAATGAAAACCCCAATAAAATGGGTACATTAGTGAGAAAACTTATTATCATCCCATGTTTGATATCATGAAATACAAATGAATTTGCTGACATAATAAAAGAGACAAACACTCTAATGAAGATCCTATGAAATCACTAATAATTATTTAGATAGTTGTTTTCACTCTAGATTTTCTAGAGTCCTATTTCGTTAATGTTTTCAGTAATTATTTGAAATTTAATAATAAAAACCCCTAGTAGTAGCCTAATATAAATCATTTTCAATGTTTGAGTCTTGTTATTACTTATAAATATAAATACTCTAATCATATTAAAACACTATTTGATATTTGAGTTGGTTTAACTCCATTTATAATGTTATTTTAATTATTTTTATATAGATAACTATCATTCCAAATCTTAAATAAACCTATGATCATCTAGGCGAATATGGTAATTTATGTGTTCCACATACAAATTAATGTGATTATATCTATCAAATTATAAGAATTTAATTTCTTTAAGCGGGATCATGTAACAACTAATAATTTAGTATATGATTACCTATAAATAATTGAATTTGTGTGATATCATTCTCGATATGTAACACCAATTAGAAATGGAAAATTTGATATATTTAGGTAAAAATTAATTGTTTAAATATAGACACTAACCTTTCTGGTTGATTTACCCTGATTGAATTAGAATAACCAAAATATGAAATATATATAAAAATAATATTAATAATACATTTAATTTTAATGAAATTTAATTAGATTACCATGAATGGCTAAAATGGTCATTTATTATTATTAAAAAATTCTTCTGACATAATAGAACTTTTACATGATACAAATTTCTAATTAAATTTCATATAAATATAAATAAATTATTTTATAATATTATTTGGTTAACACCAATTTCACTATAAAATGATATTAAATAAGCATAATATCAGTTAATATATTTAAACTTTTGGATAAAAATTCTTTTATGTCATATTTTGTGATTTTTTTGAAAATAAAATTTATAATTTTTTTTAATTGAAATTAATAAGTTGATAATATATTTTTAATTAATCACATAAAAAATAAATTTGTATGAATTTCTAATCATTTACTAAAAATAACGATTTTATTTCTTAAAATGAAGGAATTATGACTATTTTAATTCACATGATTTTATCACAATGTAATAATTACATAAGTGATTTAAAACCCATGAATATAATCATATATGATGTCATATAAAAACATTATACATATAGAAATATTCCTTATGTATAGAAAACTGATGACATACTTTTTTATAACTAAATATAACCTTATATTAATATAAAATATATTTTCAATATTTCTATTTAACAGAATATATTATGAAGATAGATTAAAAATTTACTAAGCATGAAATCCTCATTTAGTTTATTATAATTAAAATATTATTTCATTAAAAATGGAAAAAATTATTATTTTATTTTATTTTTAATTGTAATGCCAATTTCTTTTAAAAAAAATCTTAAAATGTTTGTTACTTTATTTTCAAATCTACATTTCATGGCATCAAAAATATTATTTGATAAAGTGGTTAACAAATTTGAAATAACTTTTGTTCACAATAATTAAAAAAATCAAAATTAATTATTATCATTATAATTACTTTCTAATATATGAAATCAATTACAAAGTTAAAATTGATAAGGGAAAAAATGTGTTTATCCTTTTTTAAAATACGTAAATAATTTAAAATGTCCATATAAATGAATGGATTTTATTTGGGTCTACCAATGGATGTTTTCCCTACACGTTTTTCCACTTTTGATCCATTTATCCTTGAATAGTGACATGCATTATTGAAAATTCAAAATGTGTTCCAGAAACTACAATTTCCATTGCTTATAAAAGGGTGATATCTTCACCACTTCAAAGAAATGTTTACAATTAAATTCTTCCTAAAATATAGATACTCTTCATAATACCCTCTCTTAGGAACATAATACCATAGTCACTCGTATTTACCCTATGAATTTTGAATTATAGGATAGTTTTAAGGAAGATCCATACCCCCTACTTGAGTATTGTCCAATAATTTGTGATTATTCATATTTTTATTCCTTAAAATTTAATCTTACTAATAAAATAAAATGATATTACTATCATTCACTTATAATAAATTTATTATATTATGTTTTTTGTTGTTGTTTATTCATTTAAAAAATCCATTCAAACAAATATAACTATATCTATTTATTTGTATAGAATACCACCTCCACTACATTATGTGTTTCATTTTCCTTCACCTCCATACATAGTTGGATATAAGTGTATTATTAATGGATAAATATTACTTTATTCAAAATGAAAAATATTATCATATTTGTAACTCTATCATAATGAAATTTTAATAAGTAACAGAGTGTTTGATAGTGAACATGAAATCCCATATCAAGCATAACTGAAAAAAACAGTATTATAATTAAAATTTTACCACTATAACATAGAAATTATAATTTAAGGTATAAATTGGATTAATCAAATTATTAATAATATGGTGTGAATAAGTATATATAATGTAATCTTCAAAAATAAATACCTTTCAAAAACGAAAGGAAATCATTTTATGAAAAAGTATTTACAATTGAAAAGGATCCATTTATACTAATAAATTTTAAAAAACACACTATTAGGATTATATTAATCATATATATATATATATATATAATATTTTCAATTTATTTTTTATCATTCATCCTCTAGGGTTTCAATACATTATACATAAATAAATCCAATTTTACACATAAAATGTTATGGTTTCATAATGGTAATTTTCCCTACTTTTGACGATTCACTGATTTTAAAACTATAGTTTTACAATTTTATATATTTTGTTATAAAAAATAAACACAATATTTTAAATCATAATATTTGAATTTATTAAGGAATAATTTTTATATTTTTAGGATATGTTATATTTATTAGTGAATAGTGTAATATATGACATTTTAATTTGAAAACTGATCATTCATCTAAATAATATATAATGTAGAATTATTTTTTAAGTTTGTTTAAAATGAAAATTAGATCAATTTTAAAGAAATTAATTGAATTTAGGTCATTTTGACCACCTTCGTAGTGAATTTTTATATTAAAGTTGTTCAAACTATTGAATATTTTCACATTAAAATACTAATTTTATCATCACATATATGAATCTAATTTTAAATTTAATTTTTACAATTCTGTTAAATTAATGTAGAATAAAATACTCCAAATTTGAAATAATAATTTTCAAATTTATTAAATAGTTAATTTTTTTCATTACAAATAATATCTTTTATAATTTGTGTTACCACGATAAAGGGTTAATCAGGTAATTTAGAATAAATATAAGTATGATAAAGATTATAATATTAACCTAACACATTTAAAAATATTATTTTACTCATTATTTTATAATAAAATAATCTATGTCCCAAATTTATTCCCTATTGGATCCACATAAATGAATTTAAGCCCCTTCTAGTATTTTATTTTTATGAATTTCAACCTTGTCGAACTAATGTTATAAATAAGTATGCCATTTTTAATATATAATTATTCATAAGATATATTCATTTATAATTAATCATTATAAATATAATGTATTTCTCTTAATCATGAAAAATAGTTTTTACATTTTTTAGAAGAATTAATTTTCTTAAATGCTTTCACAACATTGATGAAGTAATTGTTTAATAAATGGAAGTATTAAATAAATGTTATTAAAAAATAAAATCAACATTATTTGATATAGTTAATTTCATAATAGAAGTTTATATATGAATTTGAAATTTTATGAATCTTTTATTATTTTTACCCAAATTTATTTTTTTTAATTTTCTAAATGTCAATGTAATGAATACTTTCATATTTGACTATATTGATATTTTAAAATAAATACTATATATTTAAATTATATAAAATGACTAAATAAAATATATTTAGTAATATTATAGGGATATGGTCTATAGTATCATTAATTCATCATATATAGTTAGTATGTATTTTTTTTATTATATTAACCCTTAAATAGTAAAAATCGGTGTCATCATGGTAAGACTTAAAGGGGTTAAATAATGGGTAAATACAATAAAATAATGAAAAATAGTCAAACATTAATTTTTTGTACTATATGAATTTATTTAGACCCATAATCATCTTATTTTATAAAAATATGTGTTTGGATCCCTTCAGAATCAGAATATAATTTATTTGAATTTAATATTTTTGAGAAATTCTAAGAGTGCCCCTCCCCACTCTTACAAAAGGGAACATTTTGTTTTCTTTTTGTCACACTTCAATAAAAATTTGGTTCAATCAATATCCTTCCAAATCCTATCCTATATTACCTACCAATATTCTGGAGTTCTTATTTTATTACTAAAACCATCTTTATTATTCTTAAGGTGTTGAGAGACACATGACTTTGAAAGATAATGTATCATTTTTAATCAAGTGTTTCTTTTTTTTATTTCATCCTCTGATTACTAAAAATATTCTTCTTAAATGATGAAATAATAAATCTTGAATAACCTAAATACTAATATATTATTATTTTAATATAATCCCCTAAATTCATCTCCACTTCCATCAAATGGTAAATTAATTTATCGTGTGTGTGTATGACTAACTATAACATCAGGAACCGATTAAAATCATTTGGCATCACCAGCTATAAAGACTAGTAATAATGGTGTAATTAATGATTATATATTATATTCATGAAATATTTATCACTATTAAAATAATATATATTATTTTTTTTCTTATATTTTGATCCATACAAATGTAATAATGTAGATCATTAGTATGTGGGAATTATAACCTCCATGAATTGATGTGATTCAGTTTTCATCACCATATCACATAAATGATATATAAAATTATTTTCAATAGATTAATATTAGATTAACGAAATTAACGTAATTATAGGAAGATAAAATATTACTTACCTTCTTTCCATTATGATCATTGATATATGGAAATTTTTCTTAAGAATACATACAACCTATGGTCTCCTTGATTATAACATATTTCATTTTTCATATTCAGATTTAACATATAGATTTAGATGATTAATTTATGTATTAAAATGATAATTACGTCATAATTTTCATTATGGTGATGATGAAAAAATAATCAATTTGACTATAGACATCATACTAATGTACTTTTTTACTCAAATACTGAATATCACCAAAGCATCTAATGTAAACATAAATAATTCTACAATTATTATAACATGGTAATAAGTGGTATTAAAGGAGTAATAAACATGAAAAATGTTATCAATAAATTAAAAAATTATCATAGTTTTATTATTTTGGAATATAAATGAGACATGTGACAAATCAAACTCCACATAATGGAATTCCTTACCAAATTTCCATTCATTGGGATAAACATGAACATCATTGATAATGACTTTAAAATATTATATATGAAATTATTTTTTATTTTCTTGTGTTAAAATTCATTTTTTTTCTGCATTTATATTGAATATAAAAATTAAATTAATTTTATTACCACTCACATTAATGAAATTATATTTTTAAAAGAATCTTTTTTGTGAAATACATTATTTTAATGATTATTTTTAAGCAGTATAAAAGAACATTTTTATGGAAAAATATTTATCTAATGCTTTCAAAAAGTTGTAATGATTTGATACTTATTCTATAAATTTTTGTTGTTATTTTTATATAAAAAGGACTCTTTATGATGTGTGTTGTCTTTCAATTTTAAAAGTTGCTTTTAAAAAAAGAAAGGCTATATTGATATCCAAAAGTTATTTTATTTTTAGCTTAAATGTGTTTTAAAATTATTTTTTACATAAATAATTACTACCATAAAATATTTTTATTCATTATATGTACCATAATTAAAAAACATGATGCGGACATTATTTCTCTTGGAAATCCCATTATAACTTTACATTGGGTGGGCCAAATAGTGCTAGGAAATGTTGTTATAGCTTTACATTGGGTGGCCTTGATAGCGGCGGGTAAGCCTGTTACATCTAAACATGGAATGGCTCGATAGCACTGGGTAAGAGAGAGAAATGTCAATGGATGTTGAGAATATTAGGTATCCTAAGGTAGGTGATGTCTTGGCCCATGTTGGCATGAGAATATATTTTTCGATTAGTGTGGGGTATAGTATAGTTTATTCCATGTTAGAAGAAAATTTTAATCTTCTATTTTTTTGGAGAATATTAGTTATTGTTTAAAAAATAGTCATCCCACATGCTTTTAGTGTGGTTCACCTGGGCATCTGAAGCCATGTTTTATGAGTTCTATGAGGTTCTATCATCAATGAGGGCCCTAGTATATCCCCATAGGTTTTTTAAGTGCAATTATCTGAATAAGAATGCATAGGTGTATTTTGTTTTTGGGTTTATTATTTTTCTATATGTTGATTTGTTCATGTTTTTGTAATTTCATTTTTGTGTGATTAAGATTTTATAGATTTTTTACATAATGAAATTGATATCATTTATGTGCATGCCTAATTTTCATGGTTTGTGTTATCATTAAAATTTATGAATTTAAAATGTTTTATGTGTTGGAAATGGATTCTTACTAATTGATCATGGAAATACCTTTGGGTTGCTACTTGAGTAACTATGATGAGAATTGAATTATTTTTTTTAATGTGCATACATTTTAGGGAAATAATTTTTTTTGGGTTTTATGTGAGATTTTTTCCAAATATTGTGGTATTATTTTAACATCCTTATTTTTCGTGACCCAAGGAGGAAACTATGTCATTATTTTGAGGAATTTTTCTGGTTTGTTCTCTTTCCTACTCGAAATGATATTTACGGATTTTTAATGAAATTTTTATATGGTTTTTGGATGAATAGTGGTATATTCTCTTACTTTATTATTCTGGATCATTTAATTAAAATTTTGTTTTTGTTTATTTTTGAAATAGAATGTCATGGTGTTCTAGTGATAAATCAATGAGTGGAACTTTTTATCTTTTCTCACTATATTGGATTAATTCTAAATGGTGAGGAGTCTAATGATAATTCTCCTCTCATTATATGTATTTAGTATCCCAATCTTATTTTAACTATGAATTGATGAATTTGATAATATTCATGGTTTTAATCCATTGGTTTAGTGATTTTTCAATTATTGGTGGTTCATTCCTTATCTGCAAATGATTTAGTTGCATACCACCTAACACTTGAAATGGTTGTTTTTGGTGGATATTAATTCATTACCATCCACATTTATAAAAAACATTTAAGGGTTTAACATGGTACAATTATGGGAATCTATAAACTCACATGTTGTTGTTGTTTTTTCTTTAAATTTAAATTTAAAAAATTTTAATTATGAGTCTGTGGGGTCTAAATTCTTAATTTCAATTAATTTTATTCATTACCATAGTTAACACATGACTTGATGAAACTATAAAAGGTTTTTAGAATAAATATTTTGAGTGTGATGATAAAATCTATTATTGCTTTTCATTTTTGTCACATAGTTCCCCTGAATTCATGGAGACTCCATGTGATCATGCAAAAAACAATGATTTTCAGAAGTTACATGAATAAATAGATCATAGATAGTGGAAATTGATGGAAAAAACAATTTAAATACCCTTTAATGATCAAATAGAAGATACACTATTATCTTATTGTTTATCAAACACAATGGCTTAACCGTGGAGTTATCTATTTTTCATTTAATGGTTATTTAAAAAAATTAATTATTTGATTTTAATGTAATTTATATTCTATATACTCCCAATTCACACATACGTACTCTATGTTCTTTCAAGGTGTATCTACCTCTCAACCCGAAAAGTAATGTCCGCCTATCTTGAGATTTAATTTATTTTATTTTGTTAAACCCCTTATTCCATTTTGAATTCTCCTACCGCCTCTCCCTTTATCCAATTTCATTTATTTTTTCCTTTCCCCTAGAACCCTAACTGATCAATGCGACAAATTTAGGATTGTAAGTCACCTAAAATTGAGTTTATTGATATATAGGGATCACAGTGGGTGTTTATTTTAATTTTTTAGTGATCACTATTTAAGCAGGCAATTTTCAACTTGATACCTCTTTGATTGTGAGATATGTTTTTGTGCATTACCATTATTTGAAATTTCATTGGATTCTGGTTGATTTAAAAATCATTTAATTTTTAAATGAAATGTAAATATGGTCCCTGATGTGGAATATAATGGTGTTTTGAATGGATTCCACATTAGGAATAATGGGTCTTTAAATTTTATTTTTAATTTATAATTTGATGATATGTGTATGAAAAGTATGTAAATGGTCAGAATTTTTATTATAAATGATATTTTTATAAACATATGAATCCTACACAAATTCAATATTAGAATTGGAAAAATATTGGTTGTCAAAAGATTGAATTGTATGTAATGCAGTATAATGAGCATTCAAACGATTATATTTGAAGTTTAGATTGGATTATTAACTATATTTAACTATGTACTTGAAAGGGATTTTCATAATGGATTTTGGAAAATATTATTTCAAATGAAATAATGTGTTGAAAAACCCATGTCAATTTTATGAAGTCTTGATTTGAAATTTATAAAATTGTTTCCATGATAACTATGAAACCATTAATTTATCCCATTTTAAAGAGACATTTTTATTATAGACATTGGCTCAAGGGTAATTTTATATGAACATACACATTTTCATATATTGACTATTCATGATAATGTATTGTAAAAGTAGGTGTTTCTTTCAAGGGTGTAATTGGTGATGTGATATTTATATTTATTCTTTTATCACAAATTGGATGATTTATTGTTTTATCATCTCTATGATGTTTCTCTTATTGGAACCCTAGGAACTTGGTTGGAAGAGATAAATAAACAATGATGTATTTTTACTATGGATACATCCCTATATTAACTAATCCATTGAATTCATACAATAATGTTATAATCAAAATTTTTATTTTTACTAAAGTTATCAATGTTACCATTTTGTCATCCTCATGTTGTTTTTTTATTTTAGAAATTTTTTTAAAAATCCATAATAAAATAAATACATTTTTCAATAATCACCCAAATTTTATTATTTAATACCCAATTTAAAATTCCTATTATTAACCCATTCCACATTTGAATAAAATAATGTATAAACCTTGACCACTATCATCAATTTGAGTTTTGTTTCTAATATTCTATATTTATCCAACCTTTCATGAGGATAGTGAGATACAAAATAGTTTTTTGATGAACAAAAATGTGCTACCAAGGAAAGAGTAACCATATTGATCTTCCACAGGGATAAAACAAAATTATTGATCCCTACGGACTTGTCACCAGACCAATGTTATGAATAAAAAACAATGGAATTATATCAACTGGTTATTCTAAATAATCATATCATGTATTCTTATATGAAATCTTGCATGACCCATTGCAATATAAGATTCATTTCAATAAAGATAAATAATCTCAATAATCAAAATAATGAATGTATAATAACACAAAAAAATTAATTGAAACAAAAAATAAAAACCATAAAATCTCATAATCAAAACCAAGGGGTTCTTAGATTTTTTAGGGTACCTTTGTTTTTAGACCTTTGGTTGATTATTATTTATATAAAATGATCCTTGGTCTATGAATTTTATTATATGACCATTGATTATGAAGAGTTTATAATTAGTTATTTTAGGGTTTTGTGGGGATTATTTATATATCAACCCTATTAAAATATTTTAACTTCTTTTTAATTATCTAGAAATTATGGTGCTTATTATTTCCATAGGTTTTTTTATGAGATTATATGGTTTTTTTAATTATTATTATTATTTTAAAATTTTTTAAGAATATTTTTTAAATTTTTTCATGGAATCTGATATTTAAATGGGCCATGATATATTTCATTGAGGAATGCATGGTATGATTATTTAAATTAATAAGTGTATGTCATTCAGAAATGTGTATTCTTTATACCTAGTGTCTTTTCACTAACCCACGGCCATCATAAATCACATTCATATATATGGAAGATCATCTTGGGTACTAGTTCAATGGTATACCATGTTTATTCATAAAACAATGAGTGTTGTACATCATGATATTCATGAGTGGTTTGAAATATATATATATATATATATATATATATAATGTTGTGAAAAAATTAAATGTTATGATATTGGTGTAGGTTTATACTTTAAAAAATTCTTCTTCAAATTTGGAATAGAAAATTAATAGGCTTTATAAATTGATTCATCGTGAATAAAAAAAATTTTATCATTGAAAAAGTTATTTATTTCATTTTGGAATTATAAATATTTTTCTAAAATCCTTCTAATCCATTGGGAAGAAAAAATGGTCACATATATATTTATAGTTAAAATAAAAATGGTTATTGCAATATTAATGTATGAATTCAATGGGTTATTATTTTTTGGGAAGTAACCATAATAAAAATAAATCATAATTTATTTTGAACTATGAAATGGGGTGGTAATTATTTAACGTTTCAAAATTTTAAAAAATATTTAGTATAAGGCTAAAATTATTTTCCCACAATGGTTTTCATATACAATATATTAACTAGAAATCATATCATGGTTCCTCTAGACAAGGATTAGTTTTTTTATTCGACATGTTATCTTTATTTATTGATATATTAAATTGAGAATGTTTTCATAATTCACGTTTAAGTATTGAATCATATTTATAATGCTTTAAATGGGATGTTGTTATATCAATTCTCGAGGAAGTGAATGATAACTCATGGGAATGATTGTAAATTTCACTTCAATTAAAATAAAAAATATGAATATGTAGAAAAGAAATAAGATATTATTATAAGTAATTGCATAGTCATATTTCTAAAAAATTATATTTATATTTATATATCACTGATATATTAATGAAAATATATTATAGATAAAGTGAAGATAATCAATATTTATGAATAAGAATCATATTTATATAGTAACATAGGTTTATTTTTTATTCATGTGAACAATATGCTCCCCTTTTTGGTTTATGAAAAGTTATTTTATTATGTAATAATGAACAGTCATTCATTTTATGGATTGTAAACTATCAATGATTTTAACTTCTAAATTATCATTGAACAAGAAGGGTAATATACTAAATTTATGTACATTAATATATCCTCATAATATGGTCATTTAATCTAATATTACATTAGGAATATATGTATTTCCAAACTAATATTAGAAATTTTCTTTGGAATGGAATAATTATAATTGAAAAAACAAAGTTCACTACTGCTCTCTTAGGGAATAATCGTTGTATGTGACTAATATGGGGTATCAAATTGGAAGATTAAAATTAATAGAAATATTTTATCTTTTTGTCCATTTAAAATGATTTTAAATATCTTTAGGGGATATATATTTTATTTCAAATGAAATTAAAATTTTAATCCTTGATAGATGTCATTTTAAACTTTTTAAGAGATGGATGAATTTCTATTTTTCACCTCCCATTATGGATGAGTATAAATATATCATAAATTATTTACCTTTAAGAATTATAGAAATATATTATTTTGAATATTATTATAAAATATGAAATAATCACATTAAGGTAATAAATTCTATACTGGATCAATTTTTAACACAATTTATATGATGTTTATGTGATGTAAATACACAAAATCGATATGGGTAAATATCACTAAAATTATATGAAAGAAACTCAATGGAAATGGATGAATATTTTCAATTAATGTGGCATCCGAATGAGGAAATAAAGCTACACTAAAATGAATATGTTGATTCTTCTTTGATATGGTGAATGTGATTTATGATAACACATATGGAATTTGTGAAACACCTAATAATTTTTATGTTGTGATGATGATATTGAACAATTTTCCACCGCACTTGAATCTAAATATTTTGTGATTGAGGAAAATAATTCAGATATCTTCCAACTAAGTAATATAAATATATATATAATATTTATATCATTTTAGATGATAACTAATAAAGAAATTATATACGAAAAAAGAAATTAAGAGATGTTGCATTTAGGGATAAGAATATTTTAAATTATAAAGTTTATTTAAATGAAAAAAATACCTTCAGGTAATAATGTTATTACTGTAAAAAAATTTAAAAATTGGAAATTGAATGTTTAAATAGAATTACTCACTAAACATTTTGTTTGTAATTGTATTGTACTATGTTATGATATAACCAATAATTTTATAATATAATTAATAATAGAATCCTTCCATAATGAAATATTCTAGGGATGTAAAAGGAATGTTAAGAATAATGAATAATTTATTTAATATACATATAAATATATAAATATTTTTTATGTATAGTAAAATAGAATAGAAGAATCAGATTTTTAAGAAATTAAGGATCCTAAGGACATAAATAAGAAACACTTTTAAAGGTAATTGAAAAAAATTGAGGAGAAAAGTGAAGTTAAAGATGGTCAACATGAGAACTTAATTTACTGAAATTTTGAATAATTGGTTCAACATGGTTATTTTTATGTTTGGAGGCATAAATTAAATATAGATATATTATGTAACATGTAAGTATTATTTATATGTAAAAATAAGAAAATGAATAATATGAATTAATGTCTCTGTTTAGGGACCAAATATCTGAAAATTGAATCATTTGTAAATTGTTTTTAAGCTCGAGATATAGGTTTAATATTAGTCATGAATATTTCATAGTTTATAGCATATAATGTGGTATAATGTGTTGAAAATATTGGGGATCATGAAGGAATGTAAATTGAATTGAGTTAAATTCTATAATATTAATAAATGTTTGTGACACTCATATTGACATTGATATGTTTGATTCTAGAGGTTATTTTAAAAGTAAAGAAGATTTATAGAGGTATCTTATACAAAATTAATGAATTTTTAATGAAATAATTATTATAAAATTAATGAAAATATAATTTTGGGAATAATTATAAATAAAATTATTTAATGGATGATGTAATAAATGATAATTTCACTTTTTGGGTTAAAATTAACATAGAATAAACCAAAATTATGACATGGGAATGAATTATGACACACAAGAATACAAAACAAATTTTGTTTCATTTTATAAAAATCTAGTATGTAGAAGAAATATATTTTAAATAAAAAATTGATACCTAAAAGAATAATAAATATGAATGTAGATCTATGAAAACTTATATAATTGTTTAGTTTTTAATATATATTATTATTTATGAAGGATATGATCATATTTTTATGTTTCTCGCATCAAGGATGTGAATGGATATTCTACTATAGATTTAAAATATTTATATAAATTATATATATCAGTTATCAAAATTGTTAAAAATTGAATTTTGATTTATGGGTTTTAATATGAGGATGAGAAAAAAATTGAAATCATAATAATAATTCCAACTAATCAAACATGTAATTTAAATATTTTGGATAAAAATATGGAAGAGACAAAAAGGGGATATAGGTGGATATTTCATTAAAATATCAAAATTATTCAAGGAATTTCATTTTTTAGGTAATCTAGTTTATCTGTGAGTTGAAATGAGAATATTAAGAAATATTGGTAATATTACGTGGAACATGTCAAAAAGAGTAGTAATTTAGAAGGATTAAAAGCTAATAGCATATAAAGGGACAAATTTGGATGAATGGATATTATAAAGATGATTATATTTAAAGGTGAAATAATTCCATAAAATATTTTAAATGTTCTTAAATTTAATAACTTTTTATAGTTTATATGATTCTCCCAGAATTTATGTATGCATCAATGGTGAAATCCTGAAGTAAATAATGTTTAAAGAATGAAATAACTACCTTATTAGTGGAGAAGAAGATATTTTATTTATTTTTATTGTGGATAAAACATAAATGTGTAAAACACAACAATTAAAAAAATTATGGATGATATGGTGAATCAGTATAGTGCATGATATATCTCTATGATTACATATAATGACTTTAATATTTGTTCTTACTACTAAATGAATATATCAATTAAAATACACATGATACAATGTTTTTGAAGTTAACAATGTTGATTTATTTTATGAATATTGATGCTTTTGGGCGATATAAGGAAGGTATATTAATGGAATTTGATACTCTACACTCATCACAAATAATTATATAAATACAGGATGGTTTCTAGTAATAAATATAAAATATTATGTTTTTAATTTTGTAACATGATATTAGAGAAATATGAAAATATTCTTGTAAAATGAATTGTAATATTTTTTTCGAACAGTCAATTCATGTTTAAAAATTCCATAGTAGAGAAATATATTGAAAAACATGGGATATGATTTCTGGTTTTATCAATGAGATATCATAAATAAAAAAACCATTGAGATAAGAAAATATATCTTCATTAATATTGTCTAGATCAAGAACAGTTTTAAAAAATCTTATTAGAGATTTTAAAGAATGATATAGTGTTAGTGTCGATATACCAAAAAAATCCTTTCAATCTTTTTTGGGGAGGAAGTTCCATAATATATTTTTCATGGAAGGATGTTGATATTAAATTCCATCCAATATTTATATGTAAATAATTTATTCCTAACATATATAAAATCAAAATAATGTTTTAATCACATTGAGATATAAACATTTCATGTTTAATCATCTAAGAAGAATGAAAATAATTTTACAATAAATTTCATTGAAAATATCTAAAATCCATGATCCTGATTCTATAGAGAATAAGAAATTTATTATTAAAGTAATAAATATTTTTAATCAAATAGGTCTTTATTTTAGTTACTGAAGGGGGGTACAATCAGTTTTAATTAACTAATCCAAACAACTAATTATTGTGATTCTAGATGATGTGCATCCAAAACATTAAAATAATGGGTTATAGAAGAATTTAATGAACGAAATATTGTTGGTGGTAAGATAATTTTTACACCCCTAGGATTTAAAAATAAATATAAAATGTAATTCATGAAACACCAAGTCTTTATAAAATAAAACTTTTTTATAATATAGTTATTTAACATAGTAATATTAATATTTAATAAATAATATTAAAATTTATTTATAATGGTTACACATTAATAAAACATCTTCTTAATGAAATATATAATTTCGGTAAAAATAAACATCATTTTTGAAATTGGAATGTGGAAATTAATTTTTGGTGAATTTTTTGAAATTTTATGAGAAAATTTATTTTTATAAATAGTGAAAAATAATATGTTGTAATTAAATACTATTTTTAGTTTACGTAAATATTATAAGTTTAATTGATTCTTAATTTCAAAATATATCAATTAAGCATATCCAATGTTGATCATTGGAATCTTTTTTAGTTTAAAATTTGATATACAAACTTAATGAACTTTTGAATTTTCATTTTATGCACTTTCTAACCATATTAACGAAATTATCATTATGAAAAATTTTACCACATCAGTTGTATTACTTTTGAAAAATTGACATTCACAGTTGGGATCATTAACATATTTAGAGTCTAGAAGGATCATAATTCTTTTTTGGTGAATAATTACATTACAATTATGAACTGTAATTTACAATTTTGAATATTTTTGTCACCCTTATGAATTTTAATATGACCCTTTTTAATAGAAACATCAACTGAGATTTTATAAATAAAATTTATGGTCTTTTTAAATGAAATTGAATATTTTAAAAATTAATAATTATGTGTTCGTATTTTTGTGAGCAATAAATACTTATTAAAATTTTTTAAATAATAATTTTATTTTATAGAAAACTAATTTTCATTAAATTTATTCCTAGATCAATATTTTTATTTTGATTTTAGGATCAATTAAAAAAACCATAATTTTTATGGTACTAAAAATCAATTTGAAATTTTCACATATATTATTTTCAAGTAAATATTTATTTTAAATGGAAACTAAATTTCTCATATTTATTAAATTATTATCATTATATGGATTTAATTTTTTCATTCTATATATCTAAAACTGGTTAAGGTAAATTTTTGATATTATTCTAAATTACATGACTTTTTTATAAAGAGTAAAATTTGATAATTCATGATAAATGCTAAATACATGAATTATTATGTCATATGTTATGTATTTATGATTTCATAACACTCAGTTAAATATCACTTTCAGTTTTTACTTTATTTTTACAAGAATCAACAATATTAATTGTCTTGAGAAAAATAATAAAATAATAATAAGATACTCAAAAAAGGTACCCCTCTCATCCACTATAAAACCCACCCCTCACTCTCTCTTTTATTCACTCTTATAAACCATAAATCTTGTGAATTTTCTTCCAAAATCCTCTTCCCTAGTCTCTCCCCAAGTCCAGTAGCTATTATTCCTTACAAACCATCTAATTCATTTTTCTTTAAAGTGGTTCTCAATGATGATAATTCAAGACGTAAATCCTCTTCCTTTTTCTTTTAATTTCATTTTCAATTTACATTATTTTATTATCTTATCATCACCTAATCTATCCAAATGATCATGATAACTACAGTAAAATCTATATACTAGAGTGATAAATTGTTTATATAATATTCTCCCTCAAACTAATATCTATCTCTCCTTTATTTTATTTAAAAAGAAGTCATCTTCTCGCAGGAGCAGATTTACTACCTTTGTGGATGATGAACATTCGTTAATGAATTTCAATTTCAATGATGATCATGAACCCATTTTTATGGTGGAAAAATTATAAAAATATGTATTATGTCTTATTTAATGTTCTAGAATCATTATACAAACCAAATACATATTCATACAGGAAAAATAATTTGTGACTATTGAATTTCCATCGTAATAATATGAACGATTATCACTAAGGTTTTATCTATTAACTCATCCGCATACAAGAAAAAAAATGTATTATTTAAAAATTTAATCTAATTTATGTTCATTATAATAATATAAAATAAATTATGGTGAACTATATCCATTGCACATCTACATCATTACTTATAATCAAGCAAACTAATCATGAAAATCATGTAAACGAACACTATGGGATGACAGAATTCAATGTCATAACTTATCAAAAAATACATTAATTAACATAATAAAGTTATAATAAATTTTATAAATATATAATAATTTATTAATCAAATTATTATTGAGTTTAATTTCAAATTCATGTACCTTATGGTAAATTTTATTAGTCATTCTGATATATGTTTTGGGTTTTCTCATCTCACTCCCTTCTTTGTGAGATATTCTTTATTAAAAACTATTTCTTGCGTATGTTGTATGCATACTGCCCATTTATTAATCATATAATTAATTCTTTTATTTTCCTAGTATTAAATGTATCATTTTATGATTATTAATTTTGGATCAAATGATTCGATTGATTACATGTGGTTATGGATTGTACAAGAACCACCTTTTTCCCATCCGGTTACTCTTTCCCTACCTTTACACAAATATAATACTTATTTACTTTTGAATATTTTTTATAAATTACGCTTTTCATTTTCAATATTTCATATTGAGATCATATAATCCTTTATTTATGGGTATATACATTCTGTATAATGGTTCCCTCCTCAATTCTTCCAGATAAACAAGCCTAGTTCAGTAGAACTTCCTGAATTTTTAACCATTTTCAGGTGAAATACATTGAATATTTTAATGAACCATGATTTTTCTGAAATCAATAATAATATAATTTTAAAACTAATTTGGTTCATTTATTATTTTATGAAATAAAAAATTAATTTCCTCTTTAAAATCCCTTGAATATTTTTTTAACTACAGTAAATTATTTTATTTCTAAAGATTCATAAAAATTCAACTTCATGATTTCACTTTATTAGGAAATAATTTATTCCTAAAAAATAATTTCAATGGACTAATCATTTATTATGATGGAAATATATGTTTATAGTATGATTTTATGAAAAATTAAAATTTTTCCTAAATAACTCATATTTCAAAGGTAAAAATGTATTTTAATTATCATTTTTACTTCTTTGAAATATATGAATTGATCACCATATATCCCATTTAAGTGTTCTGTGTACGGGTCATTTATATATCTTATCAAGATCATATTTTTTTCATGATATTCTATGGGATTATGATTTTAATGTTTCAATGTTTTGTGGGACACTTCAAAATGTTTAAAGATTAATTCCTCATGAAATTTTCAATGGTTTAATTTAAAATTGCCTTCATCTATGCCAACACCAATTGTTGAATTTTATAATTAATTGAGGTTTTTCACAAATGATAACATCTTTAATATTTTTTTGATGGTTTGATTATCAGTTGGACTGTGGATGTGCATATTTGATACCATTTATTGGATATAGTTAAAGAATTCACACTTCGTATGCTAGATTTTATAATATGATTATATATGTTGTTTGTGTTTCAACCTTTTAATAGGAGGAATGAATTCAACTAATCAATTGATATGTAAGGCCCATTATATCCTCTCTATTCATCATTCGGTCTTAGGATGCAAAATATAGTTGGGATTTTGATAAGACCTTACAATATTATTTTCGGAAGTCTTAATTGAGGCCACGACGATATGTTTCAATTATCTGGCATTATGAATTCCCTCATTGTGATATTAGTAATAGATAAACCATTTGATTATTTGACAAGTATAATATCAATGTTTATGTTTCATTCAAGTATGACAATTTATATGGATTTATATATTCATATTTCATTCCATCCATAATATGCTCAAGTGAATTTTTAATGGAATATATTTTTAGTTGTAAACCATGCATAGTGATTATTTTTATTATATCATCTGATGTATTACATAACCTAACTGAGCATCTGATCTCCCCACTTTCTTATATTTTATTTAACCCAGTTTAAAATTATGAATATTATAAATGACTTGTAGTGATAATCTTGGTGTTATATAACGTTCCAATAGAATTTCTATTATGTATTTCATTTCAAGTTGTAATTTAGAATAGATGTTTGCATCTATACATCTGAAATAATTAATGTATTTAATCATTTTAGATTTTATTCCTTGTAATCAGTCCAATTTAACAAAACAATTCACCATCAAAATTCAACTCGCATTGGGGAATTATAGTTGGTATTAAAAGATATTGAGTATAAAACATGAAATATAGATTTAGATAACATATATTTGGGAAAAAACTATAAGGTAAAATTTGATTATTTTTATATTGGAACATCATATAATTTTTTTAAGGAATATATTACTTGTATATTACTATAAAATACATTCGTTCTTAGAGAGTATAATTGGACATGGTTATAAAATAGATATACCTCATAGTAAAAACAATAACAAGGTGTTCTGGGCCCAAATAAGTGTAACCTGGTATATAACAATGGGCCTTACATTGCACCAAGTTTGATATAACAAGGTGATATGCTTATGATAATTTAAAATTTAATTATAAACCATTATGAAGGGTTTAATATTAAATATTTCCACAAAGAATCCAAATTTATCCATCCAACGGCTAGAAGGAATTAATTTTTTTTATGATTACGAGATAAGCTACGGATAAACATTTAAATTTATTATATGTATTTCACTTGTATTGGGATTATACATTACATTTCATAATGTTATGATATAATATATTGTATTCAATTTTTTAAAAATTTCACCAAGTCGAAGGAATGGGAACTACATCAATGCACATAATCCAAATAGTAAGAATAATTCTTCCTTGGATGTGTATAAGCCGGTCTTTTGAAGGGAACTAGTATCTTATCATTATCTTCATATGAAGATATAATATCATGTCCTAAGAAGAAGGTGATATATTTTTCAATATTTTTTGGTTTTGGAAGGTATAAAGATAAGATGATGAGAACTGGGAAGAAGATAAAAAAGGGAAGAAGGGAAAGAAGTATTTTCCCACATGTGATAATTATGGAATGAAACACCATAACATACACTTATATTAAAAAGGAGTTCTATTCATGTGTTGAAAATAATATTCCATTCACAATATTGAAAGAGAAAAAATATATATTTTTCCATTATTCCATTATTCAACTATAAGAATATGGGTGACTATGAAAATAAATGTCCCAATAATCAAGTAAATATAGCTCAAAAAAGTATAGGGATCGTGGTCAAGAGTATGGTGTTACTATCATCAAAGTAGAATAATTAATTTTTTTTGGATTCAATATCTAGGTTATGATATTCTTTTTAAAATAATTATCGATCATATAATGATTATACTATTGGAAAATATTGTTAATGTATGGTGTTGTATTTTGAATAGTACTAAGATAAATGATTCGGAAGAAATTTAAACATTATAAAACACAAGGTTAAGGAAATTATAAACCTTACGATGTTACTAGTTGTTAGATAATTCTTTTGGATGGATATAATACTGATATCGATAAAATAAATTTGACAGTACTAACTACCATGGGAACGATTCTAATGTGTTGGATCAATATCATTTCGAAAGTTCAAAAATTTATAAAATGGTTTATGTTGATCATTGTATCATGTTTTACAGGTTAATGTATTACTTTCCCACATAATGCAACCTATGCTATGAGATGATGAATATATAGTTCAAGGTGAAATAATAGGATCAAATTGTGTTTGTGAAATTGAAACATTTATTTATAATATTATATAGTTGAATAATTCATCAACTCTAATTAAAGAGTCTTAATAAATTTTGTCATATTTTTTATTTTATCTTTGAACTTTTTCATAAATCTAGTTTATGGTTTTACAGTAATCAACATTGTTATAATCATGTTCTCTATCACTGTCCATCAAGATGTGATGGTTAGATTATTTTTCCATGTCTATATTTTTATGTCTCGCAAATTTTATACTATTCAAAGGCATATTTTGGAGTTAACCTAAACATTTATTTATCCCACTTATTATGAGTATATTTTATTAACCTTGTTTCTAATGTGGGTTTTCGACAATTGAATTTTCATGTATCGACCATTAATATTAAAAGTGAAATTTCCCATTATGAGGACACAATTTACTAAATGAGTGGAGAATGTATCGCACAAGGATTTATAGATAAATATATAATGTATTTAACACAACATTGAGCCTCTATGAAAACAAATTTGTTATAAACCAGTCGTTAAACATAGTAATATTGATATAGAATAAATACTATTATATTATATTTAAAATGTCTATACATAAATAAAACATATTCATAATATAATATATATTATTGGGTAAAAAAAATATTTCTGAATTTGGAATGTCTAAAATAATATTTGGTGAAATTTTAGTATTTTTTGAGGAGTTTCATTTTTCTAAAAAGTGAAAAATATTACTTTATAGTTAAAAACTATTTTTTAGAGTAAATAATTATTATAATTTAAATTTATTCTTAATGCCACAATATATCTATCATACAAATTCACTATAGGTCATTGTAATCTTTTATTATATTGAAATTAGATATAAAAAAATATTGAACTTTTGAAAATTCATTTTACCCACCTTCCATCCACACTTACAAGATTAGCACTAAAAATAATTTTTCCCCTTATATGATTTGAATTTGGACAAACAGACATACACAGTTGCAATCTGCCTGATATTTAGAGTCTGATAGGATCAACTTATTTTTTTGGTGAATAGTAACTTGGATTTGAGGAATAGTAATGTAACCTTGTGAATAGTAATTTTACCCTTATGAATAGTAATATGTCCCTTATGAATATTAATTTCACCTGTGAAATTATAAATAACATTTATCCAAGTAATAACTGAAAGTTAATATTCTAATAATTAATAATTAAGGGTTGGTAGTTTTTTTGACAATAAATATTTAACTACAATTTTATAATTAAAAATATTATTTAGAAGAAAATTCATTTTCAAAAAATATATTCCTAAATCAATATTTTTTCTCTATTATTTTAAGGGAAATTAATGAACCCTTATTAAATTTTAAGGGTTTTTAAAATCAGTTTAAAATTATAAAACTGTAATTTTTTTAAATATTGATTATAATTAAAAATTAAAATTTTCATATTTATAAGACTATTTTTGTAAATTGGAGTTCATTTTTAAATTCTACATGTCTCAAAATGGTCAGAGTTACTTAATGATCTTTTTCTAAAATACATGAATTTTTGGTGAATGCCAAAGTACAATAATTCACCATAAATGTTGAATACATTATTTATGATTCATATGTGAGTTATAAATGATGTAAGATAACTTGGTTAGAATTAAAATGATCTTATTACTATTCTTGGTCACAATAATACACACTATTTCTTGTCTTGGTCGAAATAAAAAAATTTTGAACTATATTTTTAAAAATCACCACTCCCCTCAACTATAAAATCCACCATTTGATCTCTCTTCTCATCAGCCATCTAAACCATGAATACCTTAAATTTTCCTTCCAAATCGTCTTCCTAAATATCTCCTCACATCCATGATCTACATGTATTTCCAAAATACCAAAACTTGTTTCTTTAAGGAGGTTCTCAAGGAGGATAATTAAAATGGAAAACCCTCTTCCCTTTTCTTTTAATTTAATTTTAAAATTAGTTTATTTTCTTATCTTATCCTCACCTCCTCTGTCCAAATGATAATGATAATTACAATATATTTAGTATATTTTATTGATGTCATGATAATGGATAATGCTTCCTCAAAAAACTCTCTCACTATCTTTTATATTTAAAAGCGGAAATCATGGTCTGAGAGGTTCCAATTTACAACCTTCAAGAACGATAAATTTTATTCATCAATTTTTCCATTAAAGATGATAATAAAAAAATTATTTTTTAATCATATAAACAAATATTTATTATGTATTGTTTAATGTTATATAACCATTATATATACTTAATACTAATTAATATGACAATGATTATTTGTGATGATCGAAATATCTCCGTAATAATCTAAATGATTATCATAAATGTTTTATCAAATAACTCATCCTAATTCCATATAAACAATAATATATATAACCATTTATTCTTATTTATATTAATTATAATCATATAAAATTAATTTTATAGAATTCTATCAATTCTACACGAAATCCAATAATTATAAACAAGAAAACTGATCATGAAAATTAAGTAAACAAACACTTTGAAATGAAGTAATTAAATATTATAACTTATCAAAAAATATATTAATAAACATAATAAATTTATAATAAACTATATACATGTCTAATAGGATCTTTAATAAATTATTAATGATTCTAATTTATAATTCTGTGAAATTTTGTTCAAGTGCCTAACTCATTCAGACATAAGGTAAAGGTTTTCTCATCTCTCTTCCATTTTTGTGAGATATTCCTTATTCAAAACTATATCTTGTGTATGGTGTACGTATAATTCACATTGATAAATAATTTATTAAATACATTTATTTCCATGGTATTACTTGTATTATTTTATTATTACCAATTTTGGTCTAAATGATTCGATTAATTACATGTGGTATGTGATTCTACAAGAACCCCCGTTTTCCATCAGGTACAGTTTCTCTCCCTTTAGAAAAATGAAATGTGTATTTATTTTTTTATATTCATTATAAAATTTTCATAATATTTTCTAGAATCACATAACTAGTTAAGATAATTCTTATTTTATGGTGATATGCAATCTTTAAAATGGCCCCCTTCTCAATTATTCCTGATAAACAAGCACAAATCATGGGATTGTACTAAAATTTTCTCATTTCCAATTTCTCTAATTTTTTTGACCCACCATTATTTTTAAGAAATCAAATATTTTATCCTATAATACCTCTCTTTTTAATCTTTGGGTTTATGAAATTTAAATCCCTTTCCTCTTTAAAATCTCTTCAGCATTTTCCTTAAACTGCAGAAAAATATTTTATTTATAACATTTCATAAAAACAATTTTTCATGATTTTGCTTTAGTGGGACATTATTTATACCTCAAAAATAATTTCAGTTCCTTACCCTTATCTTTTTATTGATATATATGTTTATAATATGATCTTTATGAAAATATATAATAAATCAATAATAAATATTTTTTAGAATATAAAAATTGTTTTTCTCATCTCACTTTTACTTATATGAGATATAATACTTGATCACCAATTATTTCCTGTCTATGGTGTGTTTTATAACCTTTTGATTTTTCATATCAAGAGTCTCCTTATTCTCACGATATTCTAAGGGATTATTATTTGAATCATTGAAACTGGTATGGGACACATTGAAATGTTTAAAGATTATTTCTTCACGAATCATTCAATGGTTTCCTCTAAAACTGTATTCAACTATGTCATCTTCCTTTGATTAATATTTTAAATTATTTAGTATTATATCTTATGATACCATATTCAATATAATTTTGAAGGGTTGATAGTAATATTGACAATGGATGTGCTAATTTGGAACCATTCGTTTGTTATATTTAAAGTAATCACATTTCGTATTCTAGTTTTTCAATAAAAATATGTATGTTGTTTATGTTTTAACCTTATAATAGAAGAAATACATTAGACCTAAAAGTTATTAGTGTCTACCTCTATAGCCCCTCAATGCATCAGTAGGTTTCATGAGAAGAAACAGAATTGGGTTTTTCCCGAGGCTTTACCCTAGTATTTTTAGAAATCTTGGTCGGGGGCTCGTCGATAAGTTTCAGTGGTCGGGCATTACGCATTCCCTAATTATGATATTAGAAATTGATAAACCATGTGATTATTCATCAAGTTTAATTTCAAGTATTAGGTTTCATTCACTTCTGATTATCTATATGGCTTTATTTAATCTTCTTCAATTCCATCCATATTATGCTCAAGTATATTTTTGAAGGCATTTGTTTTTAGTTGTTCATTGTGTCTAGTGTTTTTTTGGTAACTTCAAATATATTACTTAACCTTCTTGATCATCTGATCTCATCCATTTCTAATGTTTTATTTCCCTAGGTTGTGAAGATGAACATTATGATTAATATTCTGGGATAATATAGTAGTTATATATTTTTACAATGGATTTTTTTTTGTGTATTGAATTTAATGTTGTAATGTTGAACTTACATTTGTATCTGTTTTTCTAAAACTAAGATACTATTCAGTCCTTCATGATTTTGTACCTTATAATCATTCTAATGTAATAAAATAATTCTCTGAATCTGAAAAACTATGGTGGGGGAATTTAAATAACCATTGTACAAATGAGAATACTGAAATATAAAACAAATAATTCTCTTATCACATGTAATACCTATTTTTATGAGGTTTATATATATATATATATATTTAATCATTGATATGAAGAGATATTATGAACCAAATTAATATGAATCAATAAGGGGATATTTTTTTAGTTTTATCGTAAAAATATAACAGAATAAAACTATTTAATGGAATATATTGAGTGGTGTTGTTTAATTTATTTCAAAACAAATAAGTTGTATCCCAAAATATACTCAAAAATAAAAATAAATGAAAAAAATGAATTAAACAAATTAAAAGGAATTATATGGTTATATTATTCATAGTTTTACTTGTAATATATAAGGACATGTTATTTAAAATAGATGGAGATTCATCTTTTTAAATAGTTTCCTTGAAAAATATTTAAATAAAATGGAATGATTCAATTCTCAATCATGAAGATGAGAATAAAATGTGGAAATTAAAGAAGGAATTCTATGGAATGAATAAATAACCAACGGTTAGGAATTTTTGAATTGGATACTATCTCTTGATTCTTGTATTTGATCATGGAGGAGTTGATGATAATATAAATGTTAATATAGAGGGAGATAAAAGGATGTTGTTTCTAATTTACATTGATAACATTATATTTTTACAGTTGAATAATTCTTAATTTAAAATGTTTTTATAAATTTATGGTGGGGATTCATAATTTAATTTCTTGGTGAATTAATACCATTTCATCTATTATAGGTGAGATAATAATTTTATGTGAATTTCATTTAATCGTACAAATAATTTATTTGATCAATAAGTTATTTGGAATATAATAAATTTATATTTGTATAACGTTGATTGTGACCTGGATGATGTGTTTAAAATGATGATAAAATATAAGACTATTTTCCATATAAATATTACGAAAATTATTGTAATCATATCAAATATAATAAGGTCAGGATTTTAAATCATGTATTCTACATGAAAAGTGGAAATATCACTATGTTTTCCAAAGGAATATAAAATGTTGGTGGTAAATATTATATGTTGATATATCACTGTCACATTGGATGTTGAAATGTTCTATCATAGATGTAGTTGGTATTCATAGATGATGATTGTATTTCATTGGAAGATGTTAAGATGTAAATAATGGGTGGTTAATTATATCATTAATTTATTTTTATTTATTAGAAAATGAATAATAAGGATTCTATATATTTTACCATCGTAAAGGATGTATATATAGAAACCACTAAAGATTACATGCTACTTTTATGTATTAAGAAACAACATAAATACCTAGGAGTTGAAATATTTTATAATATTATAATTAAGTGTGATAACTCATTTTATATAAATCATTGAATGAATTTAGTGCATAATTTAATGTAACTCACATTTAGATAAAGTATAAATTTATCACAGATAAATTTGAGAATGTTTTTGGTATATTAAACATTCTGTATCAAAAATAAATTGTGTATATTAGGATGACAGAACTACCCAATGGATTGTTTAATAAAAATTAGTTAGATCAAAAAGTTCTACTTACTTCATCAAATAAATGGATTGGACAAGGGTCCCTTACTCATGTAATGCATATTTCTATTAAACAATTTTCTTTTAAACAATTGTATTACTGAAAAAAATTATAAATTGTTACTATTATCAATAAAATTATTCATGGAAATGTGTTATTTCTCTCATGAGTCAATTAATTGAGTAATTAAGTTGGTAAATTACCCATTTGGAATTACTTTTGGGGTTCATTCAAAATGGTTGATAAAATACTCAAATTAAAAGGGAGAGAGTGTCATATTAGGAATGTGAATGGTGGAAAAATACTCAAGTACACAATAGAATTCATCTGTGGGTAAGTATAATATTATTCCCTCAATGAGTTTCCTTAAAGCTGGATATCATGGAAAATGGTAATTTGAATTTTGGAAGTATTTGAATAAATTTTCATGGGGTTAATATAGTGTAGGAGATCATGAAGTAGTGTGGGATAAAGGGTTGAAATAGATAATGGTTTCAGGGAATATGGTTAATATTCATTTTAATTTATATAAATTTCAAGTAATTATATTTATTATAATTATAATGACTCATGTGGCCCTTGAGAGAATGAAAATTGATATATAAAATTATATTTAATGATACTATATGAAATTATAAGAGATGTTTTCCAATTTGATATGTGTGTTAGCGAAGAAGTGTTTTTCTATCAAACCCATTAGGAGAAAAAGGTAAGAAAATTGACCTTAGGTTTCGCTCACCTGTGTTTATGGGTAAAGCGACGTTAATAATTTAAAATTATTAATTTATCATTGATGATTCATTATGTGAAGATTTAAATTTTTGATAATGATTAAAATTAATTTTGTTGATGTTTGGACAAATAATCAAAACCACACCATATTGTTGGAAACCGTGTTGTTTTCCAAACCAAAATTTTGTAAAATGTTTGGAGATAATTTTTTTGTTATTAGAAAATTATTTGAAATAATTTATTTTCTATAAGAATATAAAAAAACATGGTGGAGGTCCTCAGGGTTCAGACATATGGATAAAAAAATTTGCATTTTAAGAAATCATTTTGTTGTGGTGTTTTTATAATGTTAATAATATATAAAATTTGTAATTAATATATTTCATAAGGGAAAATGATTATTGTCATGGAATTATTCAAGATAAAATCATAGTTCATTGATATATTTGAAATTATGTTAATCCTAATGTCTTATCAAATTTTCTCAAAACCATTTATCTTATAAGTAATAAAAATTGTTCACTATTTTCATTGGGGTTTTGGTAACAATTTTTAGGAGGCGATGTTTCATGAAAATTTTGTATGTGTTATATCATGGGAAGTAATCATTTTAAATGCATTCAACGGTTTTGTGAAAGATATAACATACAGTTTCGAATATATAGATGGTAAAAATATGTAAATGTAATAATTTTATAGATATAAAATATTTAGTAACCATAGATTTTTGAATCAATAATTTTTTAAAAAAAGTGTCGTTATACAAGAAAAATTATGCAGTTCGAAAAAATATACAAGATTTTATAAATTAGAGATATATTACAAAAGAAACTATTTTGGGACCTCATGGCTAAATATTTTCATTGATTTTCTAGACCCTTATGTTATAGTTTTTCCATTATTAATGGTTGAATTGACGTCTGGAATCAAAGGAAATAAATGAAATATATATTGAATTTGGATAATGAGATAGAACCAGGATAAAAAAATAATAGAGCTTGTAAGAGAATAATATGGATAGATTTAGTAAAAATGAAATGGATATTTTTTTATCTATTATATATCAAGAAAATACTAAAGATGTATAGGATAAGATCATCAATAAAGATGAACATCGATCATATTGTTACACCAACGGAGATGTATTAATTTTAGACTCGATTTATGCCATCCAAAATGTTCTCCAAAGTGATATTGAGTTTTTAATAAGTGATAGATAAGTGATAATTTTATTTTTTATGAGGGGATATAGATATAAATAGACTGAATATTTATTATATGCATTCTTTTGGTAGAGAGATTTTGTGAATTTCTATACATTATCCAAATTTTTTCATTATTTTCTAACATATCCCAAAGTGGGAGAATCTTATAAAATTAGTATTGATTTGTTATTCTATTTATTGATGTTTTATAAATAATTTATATATGCTATGAATAATTATTATCAACATTTTAGAGAGGTGGAATCTATATGGCTTCTGCTTCTTCCCCTGAGTGCTCTCTCCCTCCAGCGAATGGCAGCCTTCCATAACCGGTGACTCTGGATCTATGCTCTAGGTAAATTTCATAGAGAGAACCTAGAAAGACCTCTAAGGGGAAAAAATGGAGCTTCATTCATGGATTCTATTTATGGGATGATCTCTTCATACAAATAAGTCAAATAAAGGGTGGTTCCTCTAGTCACATTGTGTGTTGCGGACATCTGTTCGATTATAGAGAGTATATCATGGAGAAACATCACTGATCATTATGGTCCCAAGCCGCCACAATGGCATCCAAGGAGATAATTTGGATATAGAAGGCCACCTTAGAGAGATCAGAGATCACTACAGGTTGCTGGAGACCCCAATAGTCGACAAAGGATTTGAACTGGTAGATTGTCGGTTTGTTGCAGCAAAAACAGGCCACCAGAGATAGATCGAAATAGGAGGCCGGTACAACATCCAGGGATTTGGACCTGTTTCCCTTGAAGTCTTGTAAAATCATATCATCATATTATCTTGCCTCCCCTCTTAGGGAATCAGTGGTTTTCTGGGACTTTGTCGGCCTTCTTTCTTACTTCTTCCCAAGGATCCTCAAAGAGTTATCGTTACCCAATGTCCTCCTTCTGTTTTTCAACTCATCTTTCTCCTGAACTTCTAACATATTCTCTAGTCAGTAAAATTGTTTTGGGCTTCAAAATGCAAACACCGAAAGATCTTCTCCCAGAGGGGGAGGAAAAAATTATTCAATCTGATCAGATCTCTCCACAGTGGATCATTTTGATATCTCTTCTTTAAGGAGACCTCGACGTGTGCTCTCTTCACCCACCCACAATCTATAGTCTATATTTGGAAGAGACATCATTTAGAACTCTCACCATGAAGAATCCCACACTGAATAGGAAAACCCATTTGGATGAATCATCGAGGCCTCTTACCCACATCATGTTGAGGGAAATAGTTGATATTGCTTCCATCTCCTTGCTTTATGGTCTGAGTTAGAGGGGCCAGAGTAGAGTTCAGGGCCATGGAATCCCAAACTCATCAATCCTCTCTTGTGTCCATCCTCGATCCCTAACTGACCATGCCACCATCTTTCTAGAACTTAGGGGAGAACCCCCATGGATTCTCTCCTTCCAATACAATAAATCATGGCATCAAGGGGTTAGCTTCCTGACTACGGTCATGGACTCATTGAACCATGGGGGCCTATGCGGTCTTTGTGTGGTTTGTCCAAACATATAAAATGTATCCGCTAGAAAATACAACACTTGTTGGCCAACAAACCGGGAACCAATTATAGGGTGGATAAAATTCCAACTAACATCAACAGGTTAGAGGTGGAGCACCAGGACACATAGGATGATGACTAATTTATCCTCCTATGCGACAAGCATGTACTTATTTTGCAAAACTTATAGAACCAGAGAAATAATAAAAACAGAGGTTGCTGGATAGATGGTTGAGATTGGACGACCATAACAATGCCTTCTTTCATGCATTAGTGAAAAATAGAAGAATCTCCAATATTAATATCAGACTAGGGGGTGACACCTACACTTCAGACATGGTGGTGGTGGGTCAGCTGGCTTTGGGAAATTTCAACGGTCTCCTTGCTGAGACAACTACCTCTCAATATGAAGGCATGTAGGGGAGCATCGTAGAGGTGGATTTCTTAGGATGCATGCCACACCTATTGGGGGAATATAAAAGTTAATCTTTATTGACACTACCACTATAGGAATAAATCAATGATATTTTTTTCATCATACCTCGCCATAGCGCATCTGGTTCAGACGGCTTCCCGAGAACATTCTTCATGGCGTCTTGGGAGATAGTTGGATCACATTTCATGGATGAAATTCAAGATTATTTCCATGGTGACCCATTGAAAATAGTGTTTTGAGCCATTAGAACTATTCTTATCCCAAAAAATAATACCCCAAAAGTGATGATCAGTACCATCCAATGTGACTTTGTAATGTGTCATACAAAATTTTGGCCACACCCATCTCTATAATGTTTTGTATGTTCATCCCACAACTTTTATAAATGGAGAAGCATTGCTTCATCAGAGGTTGGAGCATACAGGGGGCTATTGGGATAGCTTGTGAGATGATCAATGATATGAAATGAAAAAATGTGGGCTCAAACATCATATTTCAAATGGACATAGACTAAGCATATTACAAAATGGAACAGATCTTCATCATCCGGGTTATGTGAAGGTATTGCTTTTAGGAGAGGTTTTGCGACTATTTTTTCAGGTTATTTTCTTTAACCTAGTTATCAATATAAATTATTGGGAGATATTTTGGTTTCTTCAAGTTGATTAGGGGGTATAGCAAGGGGATCCCTTATCTCCCAGACTCCTTATATTTGGAACAAGATGCTCTTTCGCGAAACCTGTGTAGAGAAGTGGAAAGTAGAAATCTAGTTCCTTTCCAGAGCAAGTGCGGTTCCGAGATACTATCCCAATTAATGTTTGAAGAAGACATTTTAATCTTCTCCAATAGAAGACGAAGGTCCCTACCTAGCCTTATAAAGATCCATAATTCCTACATGTGCTCGAGCGGACATGGAATCATCACCTATAAGAGTCATGCCTTTGTATCCAAAAAATATTCATGTGTATGTTGTGGGGGTATTGTGACCATTATGGGGTGCCAATAAAAATAGATTCCCATTATTTATCTTAGTGTTCCTCTAACCTATGGGAGCATCAAAAAATAGCACATTGATGACATCACCAATTGGATGATGGGAAGGGACATTGATTGGAAGAATAATTTTCTCTCATTCAGCGGGAGGGTAATGTTTGTAAATAGAGTCTTGATGTCCATCCCAATGCACGTCTTCTCACTACTCAAAACACCAAAGTGAGTGATCAAGTGGATCAAAATAATTGTATCCTACTTTATTTGGTATTCCAATCAGGTGAGATGATGTCAATGGGCCTCTTAGTAGCACATGTCCAGACCAATGGTAGAGGGAGTAATTAGAATACATGAAATTGGTGTAGCCATTCATGGTATGCATTAACGTTTGTCTTGGGAAGTAATTACGGATTATTCTCTATGGGATACGTATTACAGGAGATGGTAAAAAGCGTAATGGGAGATGTTTGGCTATCATGGAACCAGACTCACTTGCTTGGCACGATGCAAGACCTCCCATCATCAAGTCCTCACGAGTCCACTGGGTGCATCATCAGCAAAGGTACAATCTTCTTCTAGAAAACCAACAGGGTAGGTGATAAATTTGAATACACAGGATGCCCCCACCTGGAGATATCCATTAACGATGCCTAAGACCACACTGGTTTCATACAATCCATCCTCTCTCAGGAACAAATAAAGGTGTACGAAGATATCATTATAAACAATTAGACAAACAAATTATGTTTTACAGGCTCAACCGCAGGCAGGTTTACCATTAATGATTACATGGACCTCATGCATATGGAATCATTCCATGATGTGTGTCTTTCCATGACCTAGAGTAAGTAAATCCTAACACAGATGAACTTCTTCACCAGGCATATATGGAACAATGCACTCCCAACGGATGAAAATATCCAATGAAAGGGAATTTCCTTGATGTCATGATGTTATTGTTGCGCTAAAATCCATACTGAATCCATACTCCACCTTTTCTTCCAAAACATCTATGATCACCTCCTATGGTCCCTCTTCTCATCACATCCCCATCGCAAGGATGATCAATATTTGTTGAAGGATTCTTTGGAGCCTTAGATCATGTGGACTGATGGTAGGAGCATGGAATGGAAGGTGAGTTCCATCATCTCCGCCGCACTTTGTTGGATGATTTGGGAGGAACACAACTAGGTACGGTTGGGTTACATGAGATCCCACTATGTTTTTCAAATATATTTGAAATCTCTGACCATTTAACTAGGTTTTCTCTTCAAAGGGAATCAATTATCAGTGACCACATGAAACCTATTAAATATATCCTGCATGCATAGCTGGATGGTGGAACACTATATTAAATGGATGCCTCTATGTGATGGATTGAAAGTAAATGTGGATAGATCCTTTATGGGGATTATGAAAGGCTGAGGGGTGATTCATGTCTCACATGGATTGGTTCCCATGGGTTTCAGTGCATACTATGGGCCTAGTTCTTCATTAGGTGTGTAGGAAAGAGCTCTCTTATCATGCATAAAAATATACAGGGATCGAGGATTCCAACTAGCAGAGGTGGATTCAGACTCTGATTTTTTGGTGAGAGCATTGCAGGGATGCCATGAGGTGTCATGGGACACGATCTACATGGTACATAGATGTTTTGTTGCAACATGTGCTGGGCAGAAGGTCCAACACAATTTGAGAGAACCCAACATTGTGGCAGACTCACATGATTGGTTGTGAAGCGAGGTAGAAGAAATGGTCAATTTATGAATGCTTAGGGCCCCTTCCCCCTATTTGTAGGGTTATCGTTCAATAAGATACCCTAGGGATTCACCACATTTGGCCTCCTTGGGGGGGATCCCCAGTCCCCTTTCAATGGTCAATAAAGAAATAAATTTTTAGTCAGTTAGAGGTGAAATTTTTAATTCACATAGGTTAATTCACCCCCTTTGTAGAAACCATTCCTTGATGCAATAAAAATTTTAATTTATATTACAATAAAAAATGGTAAATTGTGAAAATAAAATATATTTTTTTTGAATCAAATATTTTAATGTACAATATTTGATTTATTATTTAATATTAATCCGAAAATAATAAAAAATCAATATTTTTTATTTTGGTATCTCTATCTCTACTATTTAATAGATTTTCCACACAAATCCCTTCTTTTATATAGAGGTAGGTTATAAAATCTATTCCCAACTAGACTAAACATAGCTATATAAACTATATTCATTGATAAATGGAGAGTGAATCTCAAACCGACTAACGAGATTTTATGTGTAAACAAATATTTAATAATAGGAGAATATAATATACAGGGTTTCATACATAATTTTGTTGGCCAATATAATTTTTTATTCATATAATCAGAAATTTTTTATAATTTTTCTTTTAGATATTTATATAGATTAATGAATTGATATAAATAAATTGTAAATAATGTGAAAGCTACTTATTTATAACAGTTTCTTTTATTTTGTTGAATGAATGTATTCTATGTAAATAAATAATCATCTATAATAAATCATACCATCATACACAAAATTATTTTGATGGAATTTTCTTATTTTAAAAATAATTTATCTAATAATTATTGAAATTTTTTATAATTTATTTCCGTATTAGTATGTCTCTTTTAATTAAACTAGGTTAGTATAAAATGTCCAAACTCACTTTCCAATTTTTCAAATCCCACAAAAAACATTATAAATAATTCAATATATATTTATATATTTATATATATGTATTTAGTAATAATATATTCAGATAATATATAAATATAAATGTTCCCAAAAGTGTATTTAGAACATGTATATTTTATTTAAAAATATTATAATACAAATTTGGAGGTTAAATTGTATAACATGGGTATTAGGATTTAAATATATGTGTTCTTCAGTAGTTGGAATATATAACAACCAAATTAAAAAAAGAGTAGTTAACCTACATCATATTTATATAAAAAAATACTATAGTGTTGAATAAAATAATAAAAATCATATTGAATACCTTCTAAATAATGACATCAGTGTTGCACATTTAACATACAACATAACCCTAGCTACAAAATTAACAATATGGTCATCAATATATTTTAAATAATGGTTGAAATGTTAGTGGTATATGATATAAATATTTAATTATAAATGTTTTTTACTCACACTATATCAAATATATAATCCATTGAGCTTAACGAATTATTAATTCACTATGTTCAATGAACGATATTTATTATAAAGAATACATTGTAATATTACAATAAATCAAAAAAAAATTAATTATGTTATTTGGTAGAATCATAAATCTAATGAAAAATAATTCTTTCTTAAATATTGACCATTTATATGTTTATTTATATAACCATATATAAAATTAAATAATTTCATAATTTATATCATCAAATAAGGTGTGAAATATGGAGTCCAATCCATGGTTTTCATCCACTTCGTGGTCCATTATAGAATAGTCTATGTGTATATGTAAACTACATCCATTTTTAGATTACCATTATGATCCAAATGATCATCTTCATATTCATCAAAAATTATCACCATTATTATAATTTTTTTATCAATTTTCATATTTTAACAATTACATGTTGGATAACATGAAAACATTCAATATATTATTCTAACCATGCATATTTATATTTTTTTGTTAATGACTTTTCCCTTACATTTCATAAATATCATACTCTTCACTATAAGGTTCTTAATGTTATGTTATCTCATTCCCAATAAAAAATTCACCTAAAACTATTACCATTACTTGATAATAATTATATTGATTAATAGTATTTCAAATATACCATATTTCATCTAATGGAGTGGTCAAATATTTTAAATATATAATTTTATTAAAAAATTCAAGATGGTATCAAAAGTGGTATCCCTTTTATGAAAATTTATAGACATAAGTAGAGATAAATCACAAGTAATAGGTTATAGGATTTTGAGTGATAACTATTTTTTGGTAAACTCTTAGATATATTTATGTTCAGTGAACATAAGTAACTCTTTCGGGAAATAGGATAATGATTGTACACAAGGAAGATGGTTATTTGGATTCATTAATGTAGATGTATGTTCACTTGGTTCATTAATAGTGAGTTGAATGGATGTTATAATTTAGTGTTAGGATTCTATGTAAGTGAAATAATGAATGATGGTATAAGTTCACCAAAAGAATTGGTTGTAGTATGTTTGTTTAAATCTAGGGGATATAACAAATATTAAGGTCGAGTGTAGAAATATTGAGGAGATTTTTTTGAGTTATTTAATTAGAGAGTAGTTTGTGGATAAGGATGATGTAGTGAGGAAAATAGTAGGGGTGGATTTCAGTAGCCGAATGGATGTCTGGATTAGGTGATGTAAATTGTGAGTGTTCTTGACTTTTAGGAATTCACTAATGGATGTACATGGGAATATTTCTCCAAATATGAAACACAAGTAAATGTCTAAAATATGCATCAATTTAGAGTAAATGTTTGATATACCTTTTTGACCATGGGTCATAATTTGATGCAACATATGATATAGGCTTTTTGATAATTCATAATTTAATGGGGGGTTAGATAAATATATCTGATGGTGATTCTAAATGGATGGTGAACTAGGACCCCTATACTAGTGGGTTTAGTATATAGGTTTAGTGTAGTCTGACAACAAAAACATAGTTGATAATGGATCATGGCCTGAAGTCATAGGTGGCTATGGATGGAGTGTATTTGTGTCCATCTTGGTGTGGAATGTTGAAATTCAAAAGGAAGCTGACTGAGAGGAGGAGTAACAAAATATGGAACTATTGTAGCATTGGTGAGAATCCTTTTTTAATATGGGTTTTTTTTAAAAAAAATTGATATCCCTTTCCACTCAAATTTAAATCTTTTTCTGATAGAATTAAAGAGAATTATCTATTCACCGATACATGAGATATAAATTTTCTGAATCATGTAAACCTTATGTGAAATATTTTTAGGTAGTATACATGTGTGTTCATGTGTTTTCATTTTCTGGTATTCCTATATCAACATTTGAAAGATGATCCTTATAGGTATTTGACCATATGAATAATGAAATATGATACAGTTACCTAGGTTCCGTGTCATACCATTCCCTGTCTTCTATGTCATAGGGGATGATTATATAAAATGTATAGCTACTTATAGATATCAATGTTCTTCTATAATAGATTCTATATGGGGAAATTGTTTTTTGATTTTAGAAAATAACACTCATCAATATATAAAATATTTGTTTTAACATATCCAAATTACACTAAAAAACTAACATGTCCTGTTAAAATTTCCCTTATTTAAAATGAAAAATAAAAACCATGTTAATAGAGTTGAATTATCATTATTACATTAAATTAAATATATTAGATGTTTATATTCTTATTGAATGTCCTCATGTATGTCATATTTAGACCTCATATTTGAAATTTGGGGATCAAAACTTTCAATATCCCTTGATTTCAATTTCAGACAATGAGAACCAGATTGTTTAACCCATTTTATTCAAATATTAGATTTTATTAATACTAGAGATTCTTTCATGCACTCTTAATGAAACGTTATTTACCTAATAAACATACATTGAAAACATTTTAATTAAAAATAAATAATTAAATCGATACAAAGAAGTATGGCTTTTTCAGATATATGTATTATGATAAGAATAATTATAACACCACTAAAATTACTATATATTAATACCTTTTTCTAATCACGTCATTATGGGTTTTCATTTTTTATAGTTCAACTATAGTAAATGTAGAAAATAAAAATAATTAGTACAAAATTTATTATTACATAATTGGGTAAATATTTTTAACTATATTTTATACAAAATACTAGATACAAAAATACACCAATAATGTATAAAAAATATTTATCTTATAAATTTTTATGATAATCACCATATAATATCAATTTTTAACTCTGTAGATGGAATTCTTTAGTAATTGATCATGATACTCATATTTTATTACCTATTTTCTTGATTTATCAATAGGATAAATCATTTTTAAAACACATAAATTACCATTTCATTGTTGACACAACTTATTTTTCAACTACATGGAATTATCCTTGATGATTTCATGACCCAATATCATGGGAATACCTCCTAGTTAAGACGTTAAGAAGTGTTGGACCCCTCTATCTCTGAACCAATAGTTCATGGGGTTGGGAATATAATCATTTTTATATAGTATATCAGATAATAGGTACTACAAACATAATATTCGGAATATGATGGAATCAACAATTTAATACCAAACACCAAGTGTGAAATAAAATCCAAAAATTGAATAATTTTATTTAAGTGCATGTAATGGTATATAAGCATAATAACTCCAAAATTTAACACCAAATGAAAAATCTAATAAGAATGTATAAAATCATTAAAACTAACCAAAGACAACTTAATGATCTACTAATATTTATCTTATTCCTCATATTTATTGTGAAAATTATTAGGACCATGAAAATCATAATAACCCTAAGATTTGGTATGCTTCAATTAGCATACACATTGAAATATTTTATTTTTATTTTAGTCAGCTCTAGCATTCAAATATAAATACCTTGTAAGAAGTAACTCATTAAATGTGTGACTTTCAATTTACATATATATCGCCAAATATTATATATGGGTGTAGAGAGTAAAAAAATAATAACAAAAAATGTTTTAATTGGTTTATCTTGAATGGATAATCCAAGGATCATACACTCTATGATGTGGAACTATAAAACAAACCAATATACTTATTTTTGATATATGAGTTTTTTAGGTCCTTATGGCTCCATGCAAAGAGAAACTACTATTATAGTAATTTGTAAATACTCTTTATTGATACTAAGACTAATCCCACTTTTTATCCTCTAGACACTATGGTGGTGAATGGAAATTTAGTTTATATAAATATAGATTTATTCAATAATAAATTCCTTTTTTGTTGTGCTTATAAAACCCCATGGACAAATGAGACCAAATCCTCAATATAAGGTTCACGTATATATATTTTTCTAAGAAAAAATAGAGACAAATCTACGTCTATATGAATATTATTTCTTAGTAAATTATATTTGTTTTGACCTAATTAATTAGAGGATATATGAAGTAAAATTTATATGTTTTCATTGATATTTATCTATTTAATGAAAATTATATAACAATAATACTTCACCAGTGTATCCATATGTCTAATTGTTTAGTATATATCTCAATTTATTGTATATTTTTTTATAACTAAATCCGAGAGTTTTATAGCACTTTAATTGAATTCCCTTTTTGATCCTTGTATTAAGATCATTTACTATTCTACCAATTCAACATGATCTTGTACAATGTAACATGTATTTTTATATTGTTTAGATCATGTATTCAAAGCTAATTCAAACTTCTAAAATCTATATCCAACTCCACTATTGAAAACCTCCCTAAATATATATTTCAATTTTCACATCCTCCCCATGAAATAATATTATACAATATGATATTGTTTTTATATTCATTTGTTTTATCAAGCACATTATAACTCTTAAAAATATTATACCTATTAGAAATAATATCTGTTAAATCCCCTGAATATATCATACTAAAATCCTCATAATTTATAAAATTTTCATTCTTGTGATAATTTTCAATTATCTCATTTTTATTATTTTAAACATCTTAAATATCCTCATTATTCTACTTCAATGTGTTTATATATTTTTTTATGATGTTATTCTATATATTATAGTTTATTAACAACTCTACATAGCCACAATTATCAATAATAACATAAAATTAATAATGTATCCTATATTTTTTTGGTTTACATAATAGCAATTGAATTATATGACTCATAGTAACTATTATATATCATCTAGGTTTATTTTTTTATGGAATCATGTATAATAAAAATACAAATTTCACTTTATGAAATACATTTACATATTCTCTTCATTACCTTAATTTATCCCACTACAGTCCAAAACATATCTGTTATCCACTAGATTAGTTTAATGTATCAACCTCATTTAATTTTACATATAAATGTTGTTATTGAGGAATATCGCAATTCATTCTATTTTACTCAGATAACCACTTACAAATGGAGTGGGGACCATTACATATCATTATAAATATTCTCCATTACATTTCCATTTCTCAAACTCTGAATTTTTGTAACCTTTTTGTCTGAAAATAACTATTATGGGTCATACCAATGACCCTTATCATAGAATTGATTTTATACATATAATTTTTCTCCCTTTATTTATTATCTTTATGACCTTCTCACATTGGTATTGGTTACCCTTATATATACTTGGGGATTTTTAGTTACATTTTTACATTCCATATAGTATTGTATATCCTTTCAATGAATCATAGACATATTGGGTGTGACTTCCCAATGATTGATTTCACTATTTCCTTAAAAGTTTACTTATTTCCATAGATAATATTACACATTGAGGTAGATTATTTAATAATTTATTATTTTTTCTCAATAAAAACATATTACATATCAAGATAATGTTTTTTATTTATCTTTCAAGATGATATTAAATATACATGTGGTGTTATCATTTTTTAAAAGAATTATCCAACTGTAAAACCATCACATATATATGGAAAATATATTCAATCCTTTACTATTTTATAATATTCTATACTATATTTCAATTCATTTAAAATTACAATCCCTAAAATTTTGAAGAAAAAAAATGAATCAATAATCATGTTGTGATAATTGTCTTCACACCATGATTTCATATGATAGCTCAATAGAATTATTTATCATTTGTAATAAATCATACATACCTCTCCACCTATAAACCATGTTCCAGAGATCTGTTTTCAATAGAAAACCGGATATAGGGGTGATTTGAATATCATTTTAAAATTAAAATCAATAAATTAATATAAAGATTTAAAAAAAATGATTTTGAATAGATAAATCAATAATGTTCGTAAAATTATAATTGATAAATTATTTTTTTTAAATGAAATAGTATAATATCAATTTTAAGTAATAATTTTATAACAATACATATAATATGAATTTAATTAATGAAATTTTGGTGAAGAAAAATTATAATGTTTCATTATATAAATATAAAATTTGAGGAAAAATTGGATTTTGAGTCCAAAAATTATACACAGTGTGGCAATACATCTCTACCAATAAAAGAGTGACATAATTCTTCTTAAGTTCATCTTTGGTTTTATGTAAATTCAATAACCAACTGCTTTTTTATTTTTTCCACATAAGTACTGCATCCCATGGTTTAAATTGAATAATAAGAACTACATTCCTTGGTTTTAACTAAATACTACGATCCAATGGTTGATGGAGGGATGAGATGATACGATTATATTTCCATAAAACATTTAATATTTTGGTCTTATATCTCTATAAAAATATGGATACAGTTGTGAGGGGGGAGAGATAGACAAAAAGGTGAGATTTGTTCTTATTTACAAATGAAGGTTGGAACTTTTAGAGTAGGGAATGCAGAATCTATAAAATCTGTATGTTTATTTAGAAAGATATTTTTTGTAGTATCCAATTGTAGATTGTATGATGATCTAAGAATCCCATGTATTATATTTATTTCTTAATAGATTTTTAGTGTCATCCATGGTCATTCCAAGTCATTTTAATCTATGTGGGATCCTTTTTACAAAAATATATGATGCATGTAAGACTCAAAATAGAACCACTGGGTAGCTACCTAATTTCACTAACTAGAAAGAGGTATTTCTAAAGCTTACTAAGAACTACCTACCTCTATCGATTATATATTTCTCTTTTAATATCTATCAAATGGCCCCATAGATCGTCATAAGTCTCTATCCATGCAACTATTTTTCTTGTTCCACTACACCAGATAGCTAGTTCAGGCTATTTTTTCCTCTTTCAATCTATTGAACTACCACCTCATTTCAAGAGATTAGATAAGACTTACACATTATTTTGATGAATTCACCACATATATTGAAGCATTATGATGATCTAAAAAGTTATTCAAATTCATTGACATTATGATTCCTCTTTATAACGATTACATCAATTGATATATGAAAAAAAAATTTGAACTCAAATTAATTACATCTTTATAAACATTGTATAGTGTTTGTGATCTTGAAAAAAATCATAAGATAGAGACATGTACAACAATGAATTCCTTTTTTATTATCACTAAAACCTACCCAAAAAAGATTTGTTAATTTCAAATCAAAATTATAAATATATTTCATATAAATTCATTATTTTAGGTATTAAGATAATCCACACTATTAGTATGACATATAACATGCTAAATAGATGAAAATGATATTAACTATACTTAAGAGATTAATTATATATTAAACATAATAAATATATTAACATGGTATTTAATAATATCTTGATTCAAATTATATATTCAACATACTAAAGAGATAAATAAATACCTCCCAAGAAATATTTCCATTTTTTAAATAAAACATTTACCTACACATTTATCAATAAATTATCTCCAAAAACCAAAATTAAATCTCATTAAAAACCACACAAACTTATCCCACTTCATAATTATTAAAAAATGAAACAACTAATAGAAAATAGAAAATGATATTTGAGAATAAATAAGATTACCATAACATTTAATCATGATTTTATCATAATGATATATTAAATAACATAAGGATAAATAATAAAAAATATTAATATAAATCCAAATAAGGATGAATAAGAAGATATATTGTTAAAAAAATATTCCAATATATAATATAAATAGAACAGATAACATTGGTATTTATAATACCATTATAAAAAAGATAATGATAAGAGGCAATTTCATGATTCCAAATAAGATTACAAAAGTTGAAAGAGAAAAAAAATGAAATTTTGAAAAGAATTGAAAAATAAAATTTTTAATATTTCATGAAAATAAAAATTTCAAATAATAATAAATTAAAATAAAGATGCAAAAGAAAGGAAAATTTCAAAATAATAAAAATATACCACCCCACATTTAAGAAATTAAATCTTATTGGATAGAGAGAGAGAAGATACATTGAATATATATTAAATAATGAAATGAAACAAAAATATCAAAAAATATTTAACAAATAGATCTATTCAAGTATATATATAATGGTACAATACTTTTTTTTATCTTCATATAAAGTATCTATAAATGATTTCAAGGGGCTGAAACACCATTTATTATTTAGATACCACCATATGTATGTGAATTAATAATACTGAAATATTCTTGTAAAAAAATATGAAAAAATATCCATTTGTTACCCTTGAGGGTATGATAATGTTAGCTAAGAAATTTTTTAATCTAAAACAATTTTGTGTCCATTATAATTGGATAATAAATATTTAGTAACCCATTTTGATTAAAATGATGACAACACTAAAAAATTAAAAATAGAGGAATTTTATTATTCTTCCATTTTTATAAAGTTTTAAATATCATTCATAAATTAGATTCCAAAATATTTGGAAATAATTGAAATATTTACTTTGAAAAACATCTTTAAAAATGCATTATTTTTCAAATATAATGCTCTATAATTTAAGAATCTAATACATTGATTATTTATTTTTAAAAATTATAAACCAAGGATCATAATATTTTTTTAATCACATGTGAATTTAGGAATATAAATTTCATATAATATAAATTGAAAAAATAGAAATCAATTGATTTTTTAATTTCAAATACAAATCATCATTTTATTTTAAAATAAGCTATATTTCATTACAAAGATGATATTTTTTGAATAATAATTTGTTTATATTTATTCGATATATTCTCATGTTATTTAATATGTTATAAAAATATCCAATTTAATTTTATGAATATTAACAGATAGAAGATGAGGATGAATGAGATGAATATGTGGAATATAAAAGAGTGTGTGTATTATCCTCTTCACATAACTTGAGGTGGTACTTAGTTAAGTGTTGACACAAATGATTAATATGTTTAAAGGGAATCTCCTTTAGAACAATATATTGATACTTTTTTATACTTCTAACCATTCATCATACTATTTGATAATTAGTTCAAGGGATAATATTGATTAATGTGACCATACCTTTTGCAACCATAACATGTTACTTCCATAAAAACAATTTTTTTTATTTTTTTCTATTTATAATTATTTCTTATGATTTAAACATGTTTAATTTTTTTAATATTCTCACAAATAATACAATTTTATATTCATTATTTGATTCAATATGGAATGAATCATCATATTATATTACATTAAAGAAAAATTTTATTTAGAATTACATGGGTTCCTTAACTACTTTGTAATATTGTCTCCTCATTATTATTTCACATATATTAATACATTTTATGGATTTATTGATAGTAATATTCATTATATACTTGTAATTAGTGATGTTTTTTAATTTTGGAGCCTATGAAATAGATAAAACACATAGTATTTTATTTGAGATGTTTTTTAAACTAATTAACACCAAAATACAATATAAAAATGAAGATATAGGTAATTATATCAAAATTATTTTTAATGTATCAATTTTAGTGAAAGTAATATCATTCAATGAGTTGTGTAATCAAATGTATAATATTAACCTCTAATAGTTCCTTGATATAAAATGTTTTTTTCAAAAATAATTTGATTAAATTAATTTCAGTTAACCCCATATTGTATGTGGTTCTTGTATTTTACATCAAGGTCAAAATAAAAAACATATTATGGAGTCTATTTATATTTTGATTCATTTAATGGGATGTACCAATTTATAAACGTTTCCAAAACAAGATGACCTATCACACTAAAAAAGATATAAATTTACATTTTTAAAAATAATAATCATAACCATTAAACAGTGGGGCACATAAGAATAGTTTTATTTGAGGTAATTTTTGAAATAATTTTAGATGTTAACTTTGAATACTGAAAATAGTTGGTATTTTGAAAAAAAATTGAATATTGTGACATTAAAAAAAAGAATGATCACTTATAGTACAAATTTATTTCTGGGAGAAAATAGTCACCAGGTAGATTAGATTTTTCAATTAAAGGTTATAAATGAAAACATTAACTTTGAAATAAAACAAATATGAAAATAAAAATTCATTAAATGATGAAAATTATTAATGTAAAATTTCATTCATATATTCAATAAGATAATATCAATGTAAAAAATATGCATATAAAAAAGAAGTTGAATTAAATTTATTTAATTTATCTGAATCAATATCAGAATGATGTAACGTGAAAAATACAAAAAGAGAACATGAAAATTTTGATAATGTGTATAGGAATGGAAGAAAATGCGCTACTACATCTCCACCACTCAATTACAGAGTCATGTATTATTAAGACGGTCATTTGGTTTAATAGAATTTTAAGAAAAAACATCTCTAGGGTATATAAGACACCCAAGAACCACATTGTCACGACCCATCACCTAGGGCCCATGTCGTGACTACCCCAAGTCCTCATTCTATAGGTCAGGGGCTGGAGACTAGCACCATAAAGGAATATCCCTAAAACTAGGAATGCATTGCCTTTTAACCAGAAAACTCACTCAATCCAAGGACAAAACAATATACAAGAAATAAGTAAACTATATTGTAAATAGGGTGAGTGTAGTAAGTAAAGAGGCCAGAATACAAGAAAAACTGGACAGTACAAATAAAACTAAAAACAGCTCATGTGAACACATAACAAGGATCCTACCTGATCGGTAGGTACATATCTTGAATGTCCGTCACAATGGTTCGTCTCGTCTAATGGTCCACCTCTGAGCTGCCTCTAGTCATTGAACCATTAGCCTCGATCAATGATTTCAATCGTCTGCACAAGACACAAAAATGCATGGGCGTAGCCCGTGTAGGGGTGAGTATAACAATACTCAATATGGACCTGAGACCCCCAAAGGTCTGTCAAAATCAAAAGTGGAAAATTTACAAGGCAAGACCACAATTACAAAGCTCGAAGAAACCATCACCCTTAATTAGGTAAATTCCCATACGTAAAGCTAAGTTATCAAGTTACCCAACTCATTCAAGAGTAACACATAGCCAAACTCATTAGCCAAAAGAAAATTTATTCCACAATTGAAATAATATCATGTAGGTTGCACCACACTAAATAATACCACAAATGTAAGGACTCATCTCACACTATGTATAACTTATGTACAGATGTATATATGATTATCTATATAGCTAGATCATCTTACATCATTGAGAAGGTCTGATGTTGACCTACATAGGATCAAAGATGTTCTACAAAAGATCTGATGATGGCCCACATAGGATCTGAATATGATGACCCACATAGGATTCGAATATGACCCATAGAGGATTGGAATATGGCTCACAAAAGATCTGTATATGACCAACACAAGATCAGTAGATGTTAACCCACACTGGATCCAAAGATTATCCACTCATGATCTAAAGATTCATCAAGTACTGATAGCCACAAGGAACCCGCACTAAACACGCTTGATTTAGGGAGGATCCACTCCTATAGACATCGTTCGATACGTCAATTGCCATCAAGTCCGATGAAGAAGTATTACAATGTTCTATCACGTCATAAAGGACCCAACGCGATAGATGACATGTCTATCAGATGCCCGATCTTTATATTATTCGCATTTTTTTATGAGGCCCTGGTTGGATTTCGGTTCGATCCAACCCATCCGTACTCCATATTTATCCAAAACTCAAGTGAAATATAATAAAAGGACCATATAATTAAAAGGATTTTGGTGCCCAAGATTGTTCAGCAAACAGACGCCATGTTCTCATGATATGGCCAAAGGCATGTCTGGGTCCAGATGGGCCCAAGTCTAGTCCAACCTGATCGCACCGACCCGACCTGACCACACATGGGCCGACCTGACCCGGTTCGGGTTGACCCGATTTGGTCCGGCCCAACCATCAAAGGGGACGGTGCGACCCGCTGGGCGCAGTCCACTAGAGCAGCAAGATGGCGCGACTCGCGGTGCGGCCCTCGGCCAGGGTGGCCACCCGTGGCGGGGCCCACCCTAGACGCCTCCCTAGGGAGGCGCCGCTTGGGATTCCCGAATGGCCCTTGGTCTGTTTGGTTCTGGCCACCCTGGCGGCACCATTTGGTGCCGCCTGCTGGCTCGTGGGACTTGTCAGAATGGGTCTTGCTCTAAGTGACGCGGTTGGCCGAGGTTCCATCCATCTTTCCTTACCGTGGAACCGGCATGTGCCGTTGTTCCCTATGTGGCCGACGGGGTGCCGACCAACCTCCAGGCATGCCGTCGTAGCCTGACAGCCGCGGCCTCCATCACCGACGGTGTGGGCGTGCACCGCCCCATCTTTCACATGGCCGGCCAGCGTGCCAACCACCCCCCTCTGATGAGTCAAAAAGGTTTTCCTGATGACTTTTCCATTCCTTCATACATGGGGGAGATTTTTAAGTCAATAAGGTTTCCTTAGGACTTAATTATTCCTCTTATTTTGAAAATCACAAACACCTTATTTCAAGGAAAATTTATTTTTACCCTTGTTTTACTTCATAAAGGAAAATTTCTTTACCCAAGGAAATTTACCCTTACCTAAATTTTATTGTTCATAATACAAATCTTATAGGAGTAAAATCTGGATTGAAACCAAAACCTCAGAATCCTATAATTTACTTGATATTAAGAATTCAGTTTTAGGATCTGAATTATCAGAATTCTGGTTACGAACTCTTATATGTTCTGACACCGAATTCTGAATCAGAATTCTAGTACCAAACTCTTCTATGTTCTGACTCCTAATTCTGAATCAGAATTCTGGTTATGAACTCTTCTAGGTTCTCACTCCGAATTCTGAATAATAATTCTGGATATGAACTCCTCTAATTTTTGACACCAGATTTTGATTACGAATTCTGGATATGAACTTCTCTGAGTTTTGAATCCGAATTCTGATTACGAATTCTGTATATGATCTTCTCTATGTTCTGAATCCGAATTCTGATTATGAATTCTCGAAACAAACTTCATTGAGTTCTAACTCCGAATTTTTCATATGAATTCTAGATACGAACTTCTCTAAGTTCGGACTCTAACGTTCTCTGAATTCAGACTCTGAACCCTTATGAGTTCCGACTCTGAATTCTCATGAACGCTGACTCCGAATTTTGTAAGTTCAGGTTCCAAATTCTTGTGAATCCAGATTCTAAATTTCCATGAAATTTAGTCTCCATAAATCTATAGATTTCCGGTTCCGAATTCCTAGAAAACAGAATCCGAATATCCTTGTACTATAGAATCTAAATTCGTTTTTTGTTTAGACACCGAACATTCATTTGATTACATTCCGAATATCAGATTTGGGTCATGCTTACACATGTTTAGTTTTAAAATGATGTCATTCATTTAGTTACTCACTAACCGTTGTTTGAGTGACACGTGTATAGGTATCTCCAAAATTCAAGGAAGAATATGACTGTTGGAGGAGGGAGATGACCGTTGCAGTTGTGCCTATAAATAGGAGCTTATTTGAAATATTTCAACGTACTTGACAACAACTCTGACAACTATTCTTACATGATGTTGATGTGATTTCTAGAGAGAGGGGATCTTATAAAATTTGATGCTTCAGGCAGAAAGTTTGAATGGATTGTTCAAACTCTGCTTCCTCCATATTTGCTTTGTGCAACTCTGATTGTTTCTATATACAATCGTGGGCTTCCTGGGATAGGAACACATAGGTTACTACAACCTCATTGTTGAGGGTTTGCAGGGATAGAAAGACAGACTCTGATCATCATATTGAGGGATTATCCTAGTGTGGGTACTACAGACCTTCTAAAAAGTATAAATCACGGGACCTTTATCCAAGGTTTTTGGATACCCTTCTCTATGGGTTAAACAATTTAATACTTGTTACCTTTTTTTCATTTTTTCTGATGCATTTTTGTTGTCGAAAAATGTATAACATGTTTATATTTCCTCATTCTTGTACTCTGATTTAGTTAGATTCTATATTCATTAAGGTAGAATATTATTTTTTGAAAATATTTGTTATGTTTCATTTATGGAATCACTTTTCCGGAATCAAGAAAGTTGTTAGAACTTATAGGTCATGTGAATTATCTTATTTAACATTATTAAACATAACCATCTTTAAATGTTTCATTGAAATTTTTAAAAGTACAATTCAGCCCCCCCCCCCACCTCTTTTATTTGAGAATCTCATGTGTACATATTTGATCCTACATTTCGTATTATATTGTATATAATACTCACATACCATCTCACAATTGGTATCAGAGGGTTGGTTACATCTGAATTAATCTTACTATTAGATTCGGAGTAAAATTATTACTTTTCGGAATTGATTTTCTGAGTAATATTTTTCGGATTCATACTTTTTCAGAATCTGTTTTTAGGACTCATAAAGTTCGTATTCATTCTTTCATAGAGATACAATATCTATATCCTTGCTTAGGATATTTTATATTGTTTACAAAATCATACTACTAACAAGTTTGCGGGCCAAAAATTATTTTTAGGATGGAAGGTTTAAATATTGGTTCTACTGATAATCTAAATCCTACCAGACCTCATGTTTTCAATGGAAATGATTATGAGTAATGGAGATATAAAATAAGGACATTCGTTATCAATACTGGAGTTGATAAAAATCTAATGCTGACTGGAGATTATAAGATTCCTGATAAGGAATTGAGAACCTTTACGAATTAGGAGAAATCAGAATATCAATCAAACTTCAGAGTCAGAAATACTTTTTTATGTACGATGACTAGGAACATATATAGTCAAATATCATCATGTTAAGATACAAATATTATCTGGAAGAAACTTTAAGTTACACATTTTAGTACATCTAAAGTCATAGAGACAAGAATAGCTATGTTGAGAGCTTAATACCATAGCTTTAATTTTCCTTATGGAGAACCTATAAGCAAAGTACAACATAGGATTATGACTATCATGAATATTTTACAATTTATTGGAGAAAAAGGTTTGGATGATGAGGCTCTTGTAGATAAGATCATTGATATTATAAAAAATTAATGGGTGTCCCAGAGGATAGCTATTGATGAAAATAGGAAAGTTTCTCATACATCCATAGATGAGTTATTTGGAACTCTACTTCAGAATGATACCAGAATAAAGAGATAATGAAAATGTTAAGAAGAATAATGGGAATGGATGAGTTTCTTTTACAATCACTTATAAACATATGAAAGTCAAGACCCCAGAATGAGTAACTATATCAAAGACAAAAAAATCATTTTTCAGCCAGAATCTAGTGACACAAAAAAGTGTGAGAATGAATTAGCTAATGTTGCTCGGAGAATGAACAAGATTGTAGCTCAAAAGAACCATCATAATAGAAATAAAAAGAAAGAATTCAGAGATAATAAATATGGATAAGTTACTTGTTATGAATATAAAAGAACAGGTCATATCAAACCTGATTGTCCTTTGTTAAAAAAGAAGGAAAAGAAAGAATGGAATTCAGAAAAGAATAAGAAGAAATTCTATCAATTAAATCATTATAAAATATTTACTAATAATGATAATTGGTGTGCTAGCTATTGAGACTCTTCCTAAATTTAATCTTCTAAAAATTATTCCTCGGTACTGCAGAATAAGGGATTCATTACTACTACTTCTTTCCCCAATACATGTCTTATGGCCATGGTATGCTCTGCGGAGCTTTTAACAAATTTATCTCTTGATAATAATTACTATTCCGAAAATAGTAATTCTAATTAAGATACTTGATCCTCAAAATGTGAAGAAATACCTTCAAATGATGACGTTTCTAGATTTTCCAAGTTACTTGATGTGACAAATTGTATAATTTCTAAGAAATTAGACAAGGTAAATACCAGGGAAGAAAATCTTAAAAAAGAGATTTCAGATCATTCTAAAGATCATAGAGATAAAGAAGAGCTTTTATAAAAACATTCTAAAGACCTTGAGAAAGAAAATTCGTTTAAGGAAGAACTTTTTAAAGATCTTAAGAACTCTAAGGAAAGGATTCCAGAGGATAAGAATTTAGTCATCATACTTAAATCTGAAATATTTTCTCCTAATAAGGTTCTTGCAAAATTTACCTCTGGGAAGGAAAATTTTGACTTCATGTATTCTAAAATTAAACCTCAAAAAAACACTCCTGGAGTAAGTTATACTGAACAAAAACCCGTTTTCAAAAACAATTATTTTGTTCCTTCTAGAGCCCCTTTTTTCACTAAATGTCAAAGTGGTGGGCATTGGAAGAAAAATTGTTCCTTGAAAAAAGTTCAATATCTTGGGTTTCATACAGCTAATTTTTCTAAACAAATGTTGATACCCAAAATTTTGTTGTCTAACAATTCCGGATCCAAGAATTTTTGGATTCCGAATGTCTAACTTTCTTATTTTCAGGAAAATAATGAAGTTACCAACAGTAATACGTGGTACATGGATAGTGGATCTTCTAGGCATATGACTGGTAACAACAACTATTTTGAAAATATTATCAAGATGAATGGAGGAAAAGTAACTTTCAGAGATAATTCTCAGGGGGAAATTATTTGTATAAGTAACATCGCTCTTCTTGGAAAAACATTGATTTCAAATTTTTTATTTGTCAAGGGACTCAAAGAAAACTTCATTACCATAAGTTAGTTATGTGATGAAGGCTACCTTGTAAATTTTAGGAATGACAAGTTCTTAGTACACAATTCCAAGGAATAATTTATTCTTTTTGCCAATAAGCAAGATAATGTTTACACACTAAACGTAGAAGACGTTAGGAGCCAAGATCTACCTTGCCTTAGTGTAGTGGAATATCATTCTTCATTATGGCAAAGAAGGTTAGGACACTGTAACATTATGAATTTATGAAAACTATCTAAGAAATGATTAGTTAAGGATCTATCAAAGATTAGATTTGATTCTTAAATTTTCTTGACCCTTGTCAATATGCAAAGAAACATAAATAAATTTTTAAATCAGTCGGTGAAGTCTCAACTACTGATGCATTACAGCTAGTGCATATGGATCTCTTTTTTTCAACACAAACTGGAAGCATTTGGGACAAGTATTATGTATTTGTCTTGGATGATGATTACACTAGATTTACGTGGGTCTATTTTCAAGAAAATAAATCTGGAACTTTCTCTTATTTCAATAGTTTTAGAGCCGAAGATAAAAATGAGAAAAAAAACTTCCATTGAAAACTATTCATAGTGATCAAGTTGGAGAATTTCAGAATTTTGATTTTGAAACATTTTGTAGTAGAAAAGGCATTACTCACAACTTCTCTACATGAAGAACACCTCAAAAAAAATGGTTTTGTTGAAAGAAGAAATATAATTCTTCAAGAGATAACTATAACATTGTTGAGTGAGTATTCTGTAGGAAAACATTTTTGGGCTGAAGCTGTAAGTACGGATTGTTATACTATAAATCATGTTTTTATTAGACCTTTTCTTAATAAAACACCTTTTGAGTTATGGAATGCTAGAAAACCTAGACATTCTTACCTTAATGTTTTTGGTTGAAAGGTATTCATTTTGAATAATAAAGATAATCTACATAATTTCACATGAAAATCTGATGAAGGGATTTTCTTATGCTACTCCACAACTTCTAAGGAATATAGTGTTTTCAAAAAAACACTTGTACTATTGAAGAGATAGTACATGTTAAATTTGCTAAAACTAATCCATTTGTTTTTAAATAACACCAACCTAAATCCCCGATGTGTTTTCAAAAACTGATTATCAACCATTGATAGAAGATCCTTCTGATAAGAAAAATGTTTAAAAAGATACTTCTGAAACATTTACCCTAGAATATTTCCTACCCTATATTGATGAACAGGTTTTACAAAACCCAAATCAGTTGTTTCAAATGAATCATCCCAGTGATAGTATCTTTGGTGATGTAAATCAACCTGTAAGGACTAGAAGTTCCTTAAGAAATGAAGTTAAAAAACTAGCATTCCTTTCTTAATTAGAACCAAAAAGAACTGATGAATCATTAAGTGTTGATGATTGGATTAAATCCATGCAAGAATAACTAAATGAATTCGAACGGAATAAAGTCCGAACCTTGGATGAAAGACCTAAGGAAAATTCTGTTATTGGATTAAAATGGATCTTCAGAAATAAATTTGATTAAAATGGAATCATTGTTAGAAATAATGATAAATTAGTTGCTGAGGTGATTATCAATAGGAAGGAATAAACTATGAAGAATCCTAGGCTCCAGTCGCTAGACTTGAATCTATTCAGATTTTACATGCCATTACAGCATTCTTCAATTTCAAACTTTTTCAAATGGATTTGAATTGTGCATTCTTTAATGCTGATGTTCAAGTGGATGTTTTTGTTGAACAACCTCCTAGCATTGAATATAAAAAACATCTTGATCATGTTTTTATACTTACCAAAGCTATGTATGGACTTAAACAAGCCACTCTAGCTTGGTATGATAGACTTACAGGGTTTTTGCTTCAAAATAACTATTTTAAGGGAAATGCAGAACCAACCCTTTTTATAATGAAATATATAAAAAAAATTATTGTTCAAATTTATGTTGATGACATGATATTTGGTTCAACTCAGCAATCTTTAACTGATTCATTTGCGGATCTAATGAAAACTGTGTTTGAAATGAGTATGATGGGTGAGTTAACATTTTCCCTTGGTTTTCAAATATCTCAAAAACCAGAAGGAATCTATATATCCCATCATAAGTATATTAAATATGTTCTTAAAAAGTATGGATATGACAACACTAAGAGTATAAGTACTCCCATTGGTACCTCAAACACACTTGATCTTGATGTAGCTGGGAAACTTGTAGATAAATAATCTTTTAGAGGTATGATTGGAAGTATACTTTACTTGACATCTAGTCGACTAGACATAAGGTTTTCAGAAGGATTATGTGCAAGATATCAATACAATCCTACGGAATCTCATTTAATGTCAGTGAAAATAATTTTTCACTGTGTAAAGGGAACCATAGATTTAGGACACTTTTATACTTCTGGAAATGATTTTGTTTTAAAATGTTTTTTGGATGCTGACATTGGTGGATGTATAATGGAATGAAAGAGTACATTCAGAACTTGTCATTTCTTAGCAGATTCATTAGTTTCATGGTCGTGAAAAAAGAAACACTCAGTAGCTCTTTCCACTGTTGAAGATGAATATGTAGTGGCTAGAAGTTGTTATGCTCAAGTGTTGTAGATGCAACACACACTCATAGACTATGGCTTGAGTTTTACTAAAACTCAAATTATGTGTGATAACACAAGTGCCATTTCCCTTAGTAAAAACCCTGCATATCACTCTCGTGAAAAGCACATAGATATTTGGCATAACTTTCTTAGGGATCATACACTAAAAGGAGATATCATTCTTCAATTTATTGTAACACAAGATCAACATGCTGATATTTTCACCAAATAATAATCTCCCAATAGATTTGAATACATTAAACAGACGTTAGGGAATGATAACCATAAGGTAATCCTCTTCATTTTACTTCCTGTTAAACCAATCTACACATAGTAATAAACTCCATTTCATAGGGGGTACATCTGTGATTGGAGTTTTTTTTTAATTTATCGTAATGAAAATTTTCATAGATGGTTTTTCAAAACGTTTCGTAATGAAACTTTTTGTTGTTGGTTTTTCAAAATTTTCATAATGAAAATTTTCGTAGTTGGTTTTTTAAAATTTTCGTAATGAAAATCTTCAGACCACAAATTTTTGTAATATAAATCTTCGGTCCTGAAATTTTCATAATGGAATTTTTCAGATTTCAAATAATTGTAGTGATGTTTTTTTTCGTATTCATGATTTTTTAAAATCCAAAGTTCTTCACGAATAATATTTCCCAAAATGAATAATCTTCCTAGAAATCTGAACGGTATGATTCTTTCTTGAGTTTTTCATAAATACCTTTTACTTGATGTTAGTTTCCTTTGTTTTTAAAATTTCTCGGATTCCAGTTTCCTTAAATCCGAATGTTTTCCTTTTAAAACATCAAAATATTGGATTTTACAAAAAAATTTCCTTGAGGCTATCATTTCAACTGTCATATCAGATCTGAAGGATTCTCAGCCTTTGGATTGAAATGGGAAGATGAATCGTTTCTCCAACACCTATAAAAGGGGACCCTTGGTAGTTTTCCCACATCGGTTCTCAAGCTTGTTCATGTCGAAGCTCTTCCTCTCTTCTAAATCCCATTCCGAATTCATTAGAAGTGCTCAATTATAAACGTCATCAGAAATTTCTTCTCAAGATATTACTACTATCAATCTGATTTCGGAGTGGAAAATATACAGGGAGAGGTTAGTTCATCTGAACTTCTTCAACAAGTATGTCTCTATTATTTCCAAGAATATCAAGCTCAATGGATAGGAAAGTGTATCTATTTCTAAGACAAGAGATCAGGAAGTTTTATATCCGGATCATCTCATATAATTTTATAAATCACTATGCTTATTTAAGGAATAAGATAGAGATAAATTATCCTTCGCGAGTTATGACAAGACATATAAACTCTCTTACACCATATTTTCGAGCTTGGTTGGGTTCTAAAATTAAGGAGAAGTCGAATTTTTCTCCCACAAGCTACCAGATGTTCAAGGAAGATTCATCATGGTGAAGGCTATGGAATACCTTAGACTTAAAGATGTCATGACCGCAAAAATTTCCCATCTGTCTACCAACAATCAGATCCTATAGATATAGGTTCAGGGACTTATAAAAACGAGGAAGGGTGATAAGAACACCCTTAAGAAAAGTGACATGTATATCTTGGATTTTTTCGTAAACCTATATAAGGTGAACTTCATGAAGAACATTCTCAATATGATACAGAACATCAAGAATGGTAATTTGAGAGCTTAGATTATTATGTATCTTTCCCTTCTCTCCAAGTTGATAGTTTGGTGTCTTGAATCATTCAATATCCCGTACAGTTCCTAGCCGAGGAATTTGAAGGTGATGCTTATCAGTGACGATACCCTCAAGATAATGATGGTTGGTTTCCCTAAAGAGTCAGGTGAGTTCTATGATCTACCTAAGGATGAGGCAGAAGCAATTCTGGAAAATGTTGACAATGTTTAACCATCAAATAAGGCTGGAAAGAAAATGAAGTTGAAGGAAGTGGAAGTAAGAGAAAAAAACTCCAAAACCAAAGAATCTCAATCTTCAACTCCAAATCCCGAAAATAATAAAGATTATTCGGATGAGGTGGTTGGAAAATGGAGGGAGGATAAGAAGAATAGAAAAGCAGGGGAGCCACAATTTGGCTTGGACCATGTAGAGACCAAAGCCTTAAATGAAAAGGCTGCTGAAGAGCTTGAGAAGGAATCCAAAGAGAAGAAGTTCAAGAAGAAGTTGCACGAAGTAGAGATTTTTCAACCCCTTTTTATTGATACTGAAATTTCATCCCAGAATATCTCTATTTGGAAGTCTTTCCTGGTGGAACCATTACCCGAGACTCCGGGTAAGAGTTTTATAACACCAAAAAAAACACACACAAAAAGATCGTGGAAGAGAATAAATGTTGAGAATAAGAACAAGACGCTCAGAGCAGTGCTGTCTCTAATGACGTGATTAAGCAGGTTGAAGAATATTAGGAAAAGGAATGTGTTTTAGAAATTTTTTTATTCTGGACTTCTCAAGCCAGATCATCAAAACTTGCTGCACCTAGAGATGAAGAGAAGGATGAAGAGGAAGTAAACAAATTATCATAGGAAGAGAGTCACAATCATCACTTCATACACCCTGAAGACATTGAGGCTGGAGCTGAGAAAGAGAAAATTGACGATGATAATATTGTACAGTTATCCAAAATTGAGCATAAGTCTCTCGATGAATAGGCTTTTTCAAAAATCAACAAAGGAAAAAATTTGTTGTTGATACTCCTACCAAAGATATTTTAAGGAAGAAGGAATTTGTAGGAACCTCTAAGAGGAAGCTGGTAGAGCTAGAGGAATAACCATCTCCAAGTAAATTATCAGATTTGGAGTCATCATCTTTAGGAAATGATTTTGTTGTTCAATCCCTAAAGAAACTTGTGTATACCATTCCAATCATTCCTACGATTGATTCTAGATTCTAGATACTTTAGCACAACATGAACCAGAAATCAGACTCTGTATCCATGGTTATGGATAAGTGTGGTAAGATTGAGTTTGATCACAAGAATATCTTTATCAACTATAAAGCCCACACAAAATCTTCCAAGAAGATGAACAGCTGGTCAAAGGAAAATTTTGTAGATTTGGAAGAGCTTGATCAATTTCAAGAAGATATCAGGGAATATTTTGACACCAAAGACACCAAAATCAAGAATCTTACAAACAAATTTTAGGAAAATCTTAATCATGAACAAAATTCAAGGATTCAAGAAGTTAAAGATTTGATTGTAAGGATGAGTTATCTTGTCCAAATTTTGAAAACAGATAGGGATCTCCGGACCGAGATAGAGGAAAATCTTGTGAAGCAAGATAACTTACTAAAGGCTCAGGTAGTGTCCCTGAAGGCTTAAGAGGATAGGATCACAACCATATAAAAGAAACCAGATGAGCATCACAAAGATCTGAAAAGGCTGAAGATAATCGTGAAGAAGCTGATTCCTAAAGAAAAATAACCAAAATAGACAACAATTTTATCTTCTATTGTATCAATTTTGTCCTTGTAATAATTCATTCATTCGTAATGAAATTGTGGTTTCATGCTTTGTTTGGATGTCTATACTAATATTTTTAGGTACCATATTTTTTTCCCATTCCCTCAAAATAATTTTGAAAATCACAAAGGGGGAGAAGGAAAAGGAATTCTAAAATTGAGATGGAAAAATATTTCTAAGTATAAGAAGATATATCCCTAAGTAAGGGGGAGTTTATCTAAGGGGGAGTGCTCATTACAAAAATTTCCATACCCAAAAAAATTAAAATCTCATTCCGGATATCTAGAATATGATCCTAAGAGTTCCTAAGCATAAGGGGGAGTTATTCGTATTCATCTTTTCCAATGTGAAAAGGGATATAAATTTTATTTTCTATGTCATGAAAAGTTTTGCTGAGTCCTTATATTCTTTTTTGTAAGGATGTTTGTACATCCCAAAAAGAGGGATATTGTTGAGTCAATAAGGTTTTCCTTATGAATTTTACATTACTTCATACATGGGGTAGATTGTAATGTCAATAATCATTCCTTATGACTTCATGATTCCTCTTATTTTGAAAATCACAGAAACCTAATTTCAAGGAAAATTTCATTTTACCCTTATTTTACTCCTTAAGGAAAATTTTCATACCCATGGAAATTTACCCTTACCTAGATTTTATTATTCATATCATAAATCTTCTATGTGTAAAATTCAGATTGAAACCAAAACCTTAGAATCCTCTAATTACCTAGATATGAAGCATTCTGGTTTAGGATCTGAATTCCCAGAATTCTGGTTACAAACTCATCTATGTTCTGACTCCGAATTCTGAATCAGAATTCTGTTTATGAACTCTTCTATGTTCAAACTCTGAATTCTAAATCAGAATTCTGGTTACGTACTCTTCTAGGTTCTGACTCTGAATTCTAAATTAGAATATTGGATACAACTCTTCTGGGTTCTGGCACCTAATTCTGATTAGGAATTCTGGATACAGACTTCTCCGAGTTCTAACTCCGAATTCTGATTACAAATTTTGGATATGAACATCTCTGAGATCTGATACATAATTCTGATTATGAATTCTAGATATGAACTTATTTCAGTTCTAACTCTGAATTATATATACGAATTCTGGGTACGAACTTCTCTAAGTTATGACTCCGAAGTTCCTTGAATTCAGACTCCGAACTCTTATGAGTTCTGACTCCGAATTCTCATGAACTCTTACTCCGTACATTTTATGTTTGGGTTAAAAATTCTTGTGAATCCAGATTCCTAATTTCCTTGAAATTTAGACTCCGTAATTCTATAACATTCAGATTATGAATTCCTAGAAAAAAAATCTGAATATCCATGTACTATAGACTCCAAATTTTTTTGGGTTAGACTCCGAAAAATCATTGGATTACATTCCAAATATCAGAGTTTGGTCATGCTTACACTTTTTTAGTTATAAAACGATGTCGTTATTCCAGTTACTCACTAACCATTGTTTGAGTGACACGTGTACAGGTCCCTCTGAGATTCAAGGAAGAATATGGAAGTTGGAGAATTGAGCTGACCGTTGGATTTGTGCCTATAAATAGCAGCTTATTTGAAAGAGTTGAAAACACTTGACAACATCTTTGAAAACTATTCTTACATGATTTTGAAGTGCTTTCTATAGAGAGAGGCTCTTATAAACTCTCAAGGTTCGTGTAGAATGTTTGAATGGATTATTCAAACTTTTCTTCATGATGACTTTCTTCATGCGACTCTGATTGTTTCTGTGTAAAATCACGGGATTCCATGGATAGGAAGACAAAGGTGTCGACAACCTGATAGTTGAGTGATTGTGGGGATAGCGAGACAAACTCTGATCTTTGTATTGAGGGCTTACCTTGGTGTGGGTAAGACAGACATTCTAGAATGTATAAATCAAGGTACCATTATCAATGGTTGTTGGATTCCCTTATCTTTGGGTTAAAATATTTACTACTTGTCACCTGTTTTGTTTCAAGTTTTCCTCTTCATTTGTATTGTTGAGGAATGTATAACTTTATTATACTTCCTCATTCTTGTACTCTGATTTAGTTAGATTCTATACGCTTTAAGGTAGAATATTAGTTGTTGTAAACTTTTGTTATGTTTCATTTCTAGAAACACTTTTCTTGAATCAATCGTGTTTTTAGAACATTGAGGTCTGGTGAATTATCTTGTTTAACCTTGTTAAACATAACCATCGTTAAAATTTCCAAATGAATTTTTAATAGTGTAATTCACCCCCCCCCCCCCTCTCTTGTATTTGGGAATCTCATGTTTACCTATTCGATCCTTCATTTGGTATTATAAAGAATATCATACTCATATACCATCATACACCTTCCCCCACCGCGTCTGAGATACTACAACATCCTTCAGCGGTGCGGTTGCACCGCCGCCATCATCGCGGCCGACCACCACATGTACCCGACCGGTGCTGGCTTCCAGCGGACTTTCACGGGTCCCTGGGTGTGCTCCGGTGGACCGTTCATCGATTTGAAGGAATATTTGTGTGTCTTGAGATGTATCCTTTTCATCTATCCAGTCAAGGTTGAGTTCTTCTCAACCCTAGGTTTCACCTATAAAGACCATATCAGACAACGATGTAAAGGATAGATCAAGCTATTTTGGTTTGACCTGCACCCTCCGTTCTAGGACGATAGCATTCGGCTCAAGAATATTGAATCAACGTAAATCATTGAAGAATATTCAATAAGAAACCCTACATCAATCATTCTTTGGTGATGGTGAGTGGAAGAAGATGAAGACTATGAAGGAGACGCTGACATTCATCGCTCCTGTAATATGCTTCCAATCCGTGATCCAATGTTGTTTCAGCATTCTTGATCCGGAGATTCGTTCTTCATTGGAGGATGTTATTCCACCAAGAGTTGATTATCCAATAAAAACATTTATTTTAATTACATTTTAATAGTATTAAATGTTCATTTTTGATCTTATAGGCCTGAGTTAGTGCATTTTCATTATGAACATCCATTCTCGTCATTTGTGCACATCATGCCCAATATTCACCAATTTAGGTCCAATGAGTCATCTAATTCTAAGGAATGTAATTATCAATATTTTAATTTGATATTTTTGAAACTATATATACAATTAAATGTGAACATTTTTCATTCAGGGATCAATGTATGATTAATAAATGATGATGGAGATATTTGGAGATGAATGGAAGCAATTCTAGAGAAGGTAGATTGGATACCATCCCACTAATGAGACTGTGGGGCCCAACATACAGGCCCAATATATCCCATATTTTGTGGCGTGATAGAAGAAATGTCGAGGAACAAATCACTATTCAGGAGATAATCCTAATTCGGCCTCTATGGTGGTCATTAAGGCGCCCCAAGTTAGAGATACAATTATGGGCCAGATTCTGCGTCCTAGAAAAACAGCCCACTAATTTGATCATATCTCGGAATCCACAACTCCAAATGGGACCAAATTTTACGGTAGGTTTTAAGACATCCGGAGCTCTATTTTCTTCTTCTATTTCCCACTCTGATTCGTCTATATAGAAGGTCATCCTAACGCGTCTGTTCGTTTTATGAATGTTGGCTGCCACCTCGGGTCAAATGTGGAAAAGTCCAAATTTTCACAAGCTTTCCACCACCTATGGCCTACAAAAATTAATTAAGATGCTTTGTACTGTTGGAGGATCAACCCAAAGGATCAAAAATGCCTATTTAAGGCAGTGGTGTTGGAGTATTTCGGAATCTTGGGTGCTAGGATTCATTGTAGTGTTATGCTGTCGCTATGTGTTTGTAATCGCATTTCTTTCTCATGTAAGTTATTTAATTCACCTCAGTTTCTTAATAAAAGTTCATCATTTACTCTTATTCTGTTCTTCTACTTATCATGTTGATACCTTTGGTTCATGGTGTGAATTTATTCACACCATACTTTTTTATATTTATCACACAACGGAGGAGTGATCTTTTTTTGTTGTTGTTTTTACTTCTTCAATTCCACCCTTGTAAGTCTACTTCCTGCTTCCATTGAAGACATGTCATCAAAGGAGGGATAACTCTTTTACGGTTTGATCCAAGGGAGTAGAAAGGGGCCAGATTGGATGTTATTTATCACTCCATTAATGGTTAATCACTTCTTTTAAATGAGATTATTTATTTGATTAATTTAAAACATCTTCATCCTTATTGAATTTAAGGTCACACATTTCAAGTGCTAATACGAACCTCTACCTTGGAGTGCTCAAAACATTGATCCTTAAAGTGTATAGGTGATTAGTATTAGGTTGTGGAGGCATTAAACTAGTAATTGATGATTTAGTTTGATCTTCTTAAATGGGTCCATCTCAATTATAAAAATTGAAATCATTAAAAATGTAATTAATTAAATCCACCCCGAGCGATAACCTAGGATCAACTCATTATTTTAAATTGAATTCACTTAAATCTATTAGTTATTATTTAAACCCATATAAAATCAACCCAATTTGGCCACTTTAGAGCCAAAAACAGTCCATAGGATGTACGTGTCTATAGGTTTCTTCTTAGGTCTCTGAGGATTCGACAACCCAAGCTAAACTACAAGGACCGTCTTTCCTTCTTCTCTTGGGTAAATTTGAGCGAGAATCAAATTTTGGTGCCATTTCCAGGGACCCAAGTAATTCATTTAAACACCAATTCTATTCTCCCCCATTTTTCTTTTCTCATCCAAATTCTCTTATCTTGTCCCATTCTCGTTTTTTTTCTTTTGGCGCATGTCGGCCTACACCCGCTATCAATCAAACCGTCTTGTTAGGGTGGATAGTCATGGGGTTGGGGAGTCAAGTATACTAAGGGAACTCTTTCCAATAGATACTAATATTCATAATACTCTAGAGTCCAAAATTTAGTCAATTTCAATGGAAGGTCTTCAAAGAAACCAACTTATAAACCCGAGTGGGAACCAAAATGGAAACCCAAATGAGGTAGCCCCAAACATGGGGAATGCAATTGATCAAACCATGAATGACTACCTCACACATTCCTGGACCAATGCCTCCTCATGCATTAGACACAATTCCCTAGTAGATTCCAACTACAACTTTAAACCCCATGTCCTAAACCACCTTCCCACATTCCATGGAATAGAGTCTGAGATGCCCTACCTTCACAATAAGGAGTTCAATGACATTGTAGAAACCATGTGTCCCCCACATCAACTAGAATCAGCTAAGATGAGGCTATTTCCTTTTTCTTTAAAGTATCGATCTAAAAATTGGCTAAACAATTTGAGACTATCATCCATAAACTCTTGGGACAAACTACAAAGCGAATTCTACAAAAAATACTTTCCCCACCACAAAACAATTATACTTAAAAAAAGTATACAAAAAAAATTTGAAAAAGAGGGAGAGTCATTCTATGAAACATGGGAAAGGTTCAAAGACACTCTAAACATGGTTACACACCATGGTTTTCTATTCCTGAAAAAGTGATAATTTTCTATGAAGTGTTGGGTCTGGGGAACAAACAATTCATTGACATGATATGTAATGGAACATTTAAAAACAAAGCCCCAAATGATTCTTATGAGTATCTAGAAAGCCTTTCTGAATAAAACCAAATATGGGGAACTTCACCTTATTCTGAAAAGCCACAAAGAACTACTGTAATTCATACACTTAGAGAAGAGGAAAGCCTTAGGGCTAAACTCACAGCACTCTCTTGGAAGATTGAAGAGATAGACCTTAGGAAATCCATGAAATCCAAACTATAGACCCTGTTTGCACAATTTGTGACGAACATGACCATAAGATAGAAAAATGCCCAACTATTCCATCCATTAAGGATTTTCTTTTAGGAGGACCTTCAGCAGATGTAAATGCCTTAAACATTCAAAAGCCTCAATACCAAAACAACTTCAATCATAGGTATAACAACCAACCAGGCTTCCGCTGGAAAGATAACCAACAACCTAGCCAACCACAGGGAAAAAATCCTTACCCCCATTAGAACTACAAAACCCATAACCAGTTCCAAACCCATCTTATCCAATACCAACAGCCACCAGTCCATTTTCAACAAACCATCCCACCTACAAAATATCCCCCTAGGATAAACCAACCTACTCAATCACCCATCCAAACTGTTCCACAAATCCTACTAGAAAAAATGTGCAAACAAATGGAAAGGATGAACTCAGAAGTATCTTCCCATAAAAAAGAACTTAAAACCATAAAAACTGGAAAGGCACCCATGCCTACTCAGGAAGTTCCATCCTCAACTTCATGGAGAGAGTCAAGTTATGCTCAAAAAACTCATGAACAACTAATGGTTGTGACTATTTTAAGAAGTGGGAAATCAATTGAGAAAACTGAACAACTAATTTAGAACCCACCTGAAGATTGAAACATGGATGAAAAATCAAATGAACCACAAGATCAAACTGAGGAAACTGATAACATTTTCAAGGAAACAGATCTTCAATAAACAACCCCACAACTTGCACGATTTACTCAACGTATGATTGGGAAAACCAAGCCTGAATTGAGTGAAACATTGAGGGAAATCTTCTCACAAGTCAAGTTGAACATTCCTCTTCTCGATGCCATCCAAACCATACCTGGAAACTCAAAGTACCTTAAGGACTTTTGCACTTTTAAAAGAAAATTTTCACATAAAAACCAATTCCTTTTGGCTGCTAATGTGAGTACCACCATTCAAGGGACCATTCCTCCTAAGCTGAATGACCCAGGTTGCCCTTACATCAATGTTGAACTAGGAGACAGCAAAGTTGTCAAGGCCTTGTGTGACCTAGGTTATAGTGTCAATCTCATCCCATATGTTGTGTACTGCCAGTTAGGCCTAGAAGAACTTGAACCCACATCTATCACACTTCAGCTTAATGATCGTATCATTAGGGTTCAAAAGGGGATTTTAATGGACGTTCTGGTAAAGGTGGAAAACATCATCTACCCTACTGACTTCATTGTCCTTGACAACCATCCAAACTTAGGAAATAAGGAACAAACCCCAATCATCCTTGTTTGTCCTTTCCTTGCAACAATCAACTCTTTTATCCGAGTCTGAAATGGGAACATGACCATCACCGTTGGGAATATGATTCTAGACTTGAACATCCATAATGAAAGCTCACAAATTGGGGATGATGAGGACATTCATGAAGTAAAAATGATAAGAATCATTGATAATGAATCCATAGAACATCAAGGAATATTTTATGGATGTTTAAGTCTGGATGAGATTGATTTCCTTTGTTCATATGAATGAATTTTATCTCCTTTTCTTGAATCATTTTAAAATTGCTCTTATGATGAAGTCTTAGGTCCAACAATCATTGAAACCTTTCAAGAAACCACTTTCATGGAGACCACTCCATTTTCCTTCCTTAAATATGATCAAGCCAATCCAGTGGCAGGAACTTCTACATGTGAGGAATCAATCCTATCTGAAAATCTAAAAAAAGAAATTGAACTTGATCCAATGTCCCAATCTTCTGCTGGAATTATGATCCAACCTGATCTTGAATTGAAGGAACTTCCTGCTACACTCATGTATGATTTCCTAGGGTACAATCGAACACATCCTATTGTAATTTCTTCTTCTCTTGAAGCCAATCATGAGAGTATGCTTCTATATGTCCTTAGGAAGCATAAGAAATCCATTGGTTGGACCCTTTCTGATATTCCTGGTATTATCCCACTTATCGGGACTCATAGGATTGTTCTAGAATCTGATTCAAAGCCATGTCGTCAAGCTCAACGGGGACTCAATCCTAATCACATGGAGGTAGTAAGGAAAGAAATTCTGAAATTGTTAAAATCTGGTATCATCTATCCCATAGTTGAGAGTGAGTGGGTGAGTCCAATCCATGCCGTTCCAAAAAAGGCTAGAATCACAGTGATAACAAATGATGATGGAGAGATTCTTCCAACAGGGGTGAGTAGTGGATGGAGGGTCTGCATTGACTATAGGAAGCTAAACTCATTCACCAAGAAGGACCATTTCCCCTTACCATTCATTGACCAAGTCCTTGAGAGAGTGGCAGGTCATTCCTTCTACTGTTTCTTAGATGGGTACTCGGGGTACAATCAAATTGATGTCTCCCTATAGGATCAAGGATAGACTACATTCACATGTCCATTCGGAACCTTTGCTTTCAAACGCATGCCCTTCGGGTTATGCAATGCCCCTGGAACCTTCTAACGGTGCATGATGGGAATCTTCTCAGACATGGTAGGGGATTTTATAGAGGTCTTAATGGATGACTTCTCTATGTTTGGGGATACATTTGAGGGATGTCTGCTGAATGTAGAGAGAGTCTTGTCAAGATGCGAAGAAAATAATCTAGTCCTAAACTGGGAAAAATGCCATTTTATGGTTAAAGAGGGACTTGTTCTAGGCCATCTGGTCTCGAGTAGGGGGATTGAAGTTGATAAAGCCAAGGTTGACATCATTCGTCACCTTCCATCACCCAAAACTGTAAAGGAAGTGAGGTCTTTCTGAGGACATGCTGGTTTCTATAAAAGATCCATCATGGACATTAATTCAATATCTCGTCCCCTTTGTCCTCTCTTAGTAAAGGATGCTCCATTTGTTTGGACAAAAAGCTGTGAGGGTTCATTTTAAACCCTCAAATCCTCTCTCACATCTCCTCCTTTTATGAAATCTCCAAATTGGAACCTTCCTTTTGAACTTATGTGTGATGCCAGTGACTTTTCTGTCAGAGCTGTGTTCGGAAAACATTGTGATAAAACACCTTATGTCATTGCTTATGTATGCAAATTCTTAAATGATGCCCAAAAAAACTACACCACTACTGAAAAGGAGTAACTTCCAATTGTGTTTTCTTTAGAGAAGTTTAGGTCCTACCTCTTATGATCACCCATCACTGTGTTCAATGACCATTCTACACTAAAATACCTCTTCCAAAAACAAGATGTTGAGGCTAGACTGATTAGGTGGTTCATTCTCATACAAGAATTTGACCTCACAATCAAGGATAAAATAGGTGTTGAAAATATTGTAGCAGATAACCTCTCTAAATGGAATTCAAAGACTACTCAAATCACCTTTCTGTGTCTGATTCATTTCCTGATGAACACCTATAATCTATGAGTGACTTCCCTTGGTATTCCGACATAGCCAATTTCTTAGTTACAGGAGTCATTCCAAAATTCTCAGGGACTCAAGATCGATGGAAATTTCTTTTTGATGTTAGAAACTATGTGTCTGATGATCCATTCCACTATAAGTTCTGCCCCGAACAAGTCATTAGGAGGTGTGTTGCAGAATCTGAACAAAAGTCCATCCTTAAATTCTGTCATAGTGTGGCATGTGGAGGTCACTTTTCCTCTAAGAAATCATCTTCTAAGATTCTTCAATGTGGTCTCTTCTGGCCCACCCTCTCAAGGGACTGCTACACATTTTGTCAAAGTTGTCCTATGTGTCAACAAGTAGGGTCCATCACAAAAAGAAATCAAATTCCACTCACTCCCATCTTAGTGGATGAAATATTTGACTATTGGGGAATTGATTTCATGGGTCCTTTCCCAAACTCTCTGGGATACCTCTTCATACTCATAGATGTTGATTATGTCTCAAAATGGGTTGAGGCTATTCCCACTAAGTCCAATGATCATCAAGTTGTGATTCGATTTCTTAAAGAGAACATATTTTCGCAATTTGGAATTCCTAGGGCTATAATCAGTGATCGAGGAACCCATTTCTGCAACAGCCCATTCTCTTAACTCATGTCCGAGTATGGTATTTCTCATAAAGTGTCAACTGCATAACATCCTCAAACCAATGGTCAAGCTAAGTTAGCGAATAGGGAGATTAAGAAAATTCTTGAAAAAATTGTCAACCCCTCTAGGAAAGATTGGTCTGAGAAACTCTTAGATGCTCTTTGGACCTATAAAACTACATATAAAACCATTTTAGGAATGTCCCCATATAGGTTGGTTTATGGTAAAGCATTCCATTTGTCAGTGGAGATTGAACATTAGGCCTTTTGGGCAATTAAGAAAATGGATTATGACCTCTCATTGGCCGGAACAAAAAGGAAATTAGATCTCAATGAAATGGAGGAACTAAGGATGGAGGCTTACGAAAATTCAAGGATCAATAAAGCTAGAGTTCAAGCCTACCAATCTAGGAATATCAAGGTCAAAAATTTTGAACCGAGAAAACTTGTGCTCTTGTATAGTTCAAAACTTCATTTACACCCGAGAATGTTAAGGTCTAGATGGTCACAACCTTTCATAGTGCATCATGTATTCCCCCATGGGGCAGTAGAGATTCAAGATCCCACAATTGGTTACATTTTCAAGGTTAATGGTCAAAGGTTAAAACCATTCATTGAATCATTCAATAAACAGGAAATAGAGGATGAGTTAACTGAGCCAACCTATGAACAAGGAAAAAAATGATAGATTTAGGGTCCATGTCAGGCTAATGACGTTAAACAAAGCGCTGCATGGGACAAAACCCATGGTTTTCAAGTTTCCTATCATTTTTTTGTCTTAATAAACTTTATATTTTAAATAGGATTAATTAATCATTTTTATATTAAAAAAATAATATTGACCTGATCTTCTATTATGAGTTTGGATGGGTATGGAAGGGGAGCACTGTATTCATCCGTGTCACGCGGTGTGATCCCTGAGTAATATCGTACCCAAAAAATTAAAAGAAGAAAATGTATCATTAGTTTGATTTAAAAAACAACAACAGAAATACAGGAAAACCATAAAAATGATGATACTTGGAATTAAAAAAGTCATTGTGTTGTTTGTTTTTTCTGGTTTGTTCTTCTTTTTATAGTTCAGGTACTATTTTGGGTGATACATGTTAAATCAAGGAGGTGCCTACATCCCTCAAGAGATCAAAGGACTAATTTGGAGCAGCAAGAACTTCAACTTCAACCACCAAGTGATATCATTCCATGATCCTTAGTTTCAATTTCTTTTTTTAACTTCCATTATCTGCCTCTACTCCTAAATTTTCATTTCTTCAAACACTGGGAATAGTGTTATTTTAAGTTGGGGGGGGAGATAAAATAAAAGATTATTTCATGTAAAAAAACAAAAATTGAATGATTTGAAAAATAAAAATGTGTAAATGGAAGGAAAAATTCTTTTAACATTGAACATGGTAATACACATTGCACACTTTGAAACTGAATATCAAATAATTTAGCATGCCCTAATTCTGATTTTAATCCTTTTATAATTTCATGATCATAGATATTGGAAAGTGTGGATGTCCAATGTGATATTTCACTGTTTATATTTTCATCCAAATAAAAAAATATCACAACGCACGTCCTTTGGATGGTAGGGCATTAGTTTGAGTTCATGGGGTCCCCTAAATAAATATCATAGGTTTTGTGATCATTTTAGTTTAATATGAGTATTAAAAAAAATAAAAAATTTGCGCTTATAGCAATTAAATGACCTAATGCGTGGCTTTGGGAACTTAGGGATCATGACTCCATAGTTGTCTGGCCCAGAGTTACTAATTTTATCTCTATTTTTGGTTATTTGAATTTCTTTTTTTACTGAGTTAACTCGAGATGATTCCCGAGTACGTGGGCTTCACTTGGTGCCCTATGGTCTTTGAGCCTGGGAGTCTTCGGCAAAGTCTCGCTACAGGGGTTGAATCTTTTGAGTGCAATTTCAATTACCATGGAAAAATTGATAAAAAAACAAAAAAAACAAAAAAAAAATTATAAAAAAAATGAATACTCTTCTTAATATTGAAATGTGATTCCACCTAGCACTTCCGTAATTTCCATCTTGAATAAAGATGAACCCCCATGTCTATTGTGATTCACAACACATCCCCATACTTAATTGATATTGGATGAAATATGGAAATAATTTTGATCAAAGGAATGGGCTTGGGATTGGGATCTGCTGATGAAACTATCCGGTATTAAAATATTTTGATTGGTTTCATGATTGTTAGGTATATAAGTTTCTGGTGATCATTGTGTATTAAAATGTTTTTGGAAAAGGGAATTCGAATTTCATATTGTTGAGATATATTTTGCTCGGGAATAGCAAATCTCAAGTTGGGGGGTGTGATTATACAATAAAAACATTTATTTTAATTACATTTTAATGGTATTAAATGTTCTTTTTTGATCTTATGTGCCTGAGTTAGTGAATTTTCATTATGAACATCTATTCTCATCATTTGTGCATATCATGCCTAATTTACACAAATTTAAGCCCAATGAGTCATCTGAATCTAAGGAATGTAATTATCAATATTTTAATCTTATATTTTTGGAAATATATCTCCACTTAAATGTGAACATTTTTAATTCAGGGATCAATGGATGATTTATAAACGATGATGGAGATATTTGGAGATTAATGGAAGCAATTCTAGAGAAGGCAGATTGGACACCAGCCCACTTATGAGACTGTTTGTCCCAGCATACAGGCTCAATGAATCCCAAATTTGGTGAGACGATAGAAAAAATGTTGGGGAACAAATCACTCTTCAGGAGATAATGATAATTCAGCCTCTATCGTGGCCATTAAGGCTCCCCAATTTAGAGATAAAATTCTGGGCCAGAATCTGCGGCCCAGAAAAACAGCCCACTAATTTGATCATATCCCGGAATCAACAACTCCAAATGGGCCCAAATTGTACAGGAGGATAGAAGACATCTGGAGATCCATTTTCGTATTCTATGGCCCACTCTGATTCGTCCATATATAAGGTCATTCAAATGCGTCTGTTCGGTGGATGAAAGCTTGCTGCCACCTCGGGTCAAATGTGGAAAAGTCCAAATTACACAAGCTTTCCACCACCTATGGACTACCAAAATTAATTGAGATTATTTTTATTGTTGGAGTATCGACCCAAAGGCTCAAAAATTCATATTTAAGGTAGTGTAGTTGGTGTATTTAGGAATCTTGGGTGCTTTGTTTCATTGTAGTGTTATGCTGCCGCTTTGTGTTTGTAATCACATTTCTTTCTCATATAAGTTGTTTAATTCACCTTAGTTTCTTAATAAATGTTCTTCATTTACTCTTATTCTGTTCTTATACTTATCACGTTGATACCTTTGGTTCATGGTGTGAATTTATTCACACCATACTTTGTGATATTTATCACACAATGGAGGAGTGATCTTTTTTTGTTGTTGTTTTTACTTCTTCAATTCCACCCTTGTAAGTCTACTCCCCTCTTCTGTTGAAGACATGTCCTCCATGGAGGGCTAAATCATTTATGGGTTGATCCAATGGAGTAGCAAGGGGCTGGATTGGATTTTATTTGTCACTCCATTAATTGATAATCACTTCTTTTAAATGATATTTTTTATTTGATGATTTTAAAACATATTCATCCTTATTGAATTTAAGGTCACACATTTCAAGTGATAATACGAACCTCTACCTTGGAGTACTCAAAACTTTGATCCTTCAAGTGTATAGGTTATTAGTATTAGGGTGTGTAGGAATTAAACTAGTAACTGATGATTTCGTTTAATCTTTTTAAATGAATCCATCTCAATTATATGAAATTGAAATCATTAAAAAAAGCAATTCATCCAATCCACCCCGAGCGATAACCTAGGATCAACTCATTATTTTAAATTGAATTCACTTAAATTTGTTAGTTATCCTTTAAACCCATATAAAATCAACCCAAGTTGGCCACTTCATAGCCAAAAATAGTCCATATAATGTATGTGTCTATAGGTTTCTTCTTAGGTCTCTGAGGATTCGACAACCCAAGCTAATCTACAAGGACCGTCTTACCTTATTCTCTTGGGTAAATTTGAGTGAGAATCAAGAGTTCTCCAGAAAAATCATATTTAAAAAATTCACAATTCTAGGAGATGTGAGGATCATATCCCCCAAAATTTTTTATAGTTCATTAATTGATCAATTAATGGTGGATCATTAATTGGGGGAGGTATTACAAGAGTTACACCACATTAAAAGAGGGGTTTCAACATTGGGTGGTCCCCACCACCAAATTAAAAGTTGGTGGAGAGATTTCAAAAAAAAAATAAAACTATTTTTTTATTTTTCTTCCTCCACAAAAAACAATATTTCCATATTCCACACTCGACCCACTACGGTCGAGGTGAAGGCCCCCTTAAGGGAAAATCATCACTACGAGTACAACAATGTCCTCATATTTCAATTACGAGTACCGGTTCAAATGTTACAAATTACCACCGGCACATTTTCTGAACGTACCTTAATAAAAGTTCATAAATTCATTCTGAGCACTCCTGGCCTCGAAATCATGTGCCGTCAATTTTTACAGACTCGTTATATTTCTATATAAATTATAAGAAATTATATAAAAATTACAGGTCATTATATTCTCCCAACCTCAGGGGTTTGCGTCCCCGAAAGCCACAACACAAACTAGGATAGCAAGTTGGGGTACTGAGAATGAATCTGAGCCTACCACTCCCATGTGATCTCCTAGAGGTTCCTATGCTTCCAACGCACATGCACCGGAGGTATCGATCTCCCATGGAGGACTCTCTCCTGTCGATCATCAATATCTACAGGAACATCAACAAATGTCGCCCCATCCTCAATGTCCATCTCACCCCAGTCAATGATGTGAAATGATCATGCACATACCTTCTGAGCTGGGATATGTGGAAATCATTGTGCCCCCAGTGCAATTGAGGGGAATGGGATAGGTGGTATTCCACCTCGCCAACTCTGTTGAGGACTTGAAAGGGTCCTATGAACCTTGGAGATAACATGCCACCATGGAAGAATCTCCGAAAACCTCGTAGATGTGATACTTGTAAAAATACATGGTAACAATCATTGAACTCGAGAGGTCTCTGTTCCTGTCATTGTAAGACTTATGCCTACTCTGCACAGTCATGATCATCTCCTGAATGATCTGCACCTTCTTCGTGGTAGCCTATACCATCTCCGGTCTCATGACTGCTGACTCCCAAGGGCTAGTCCAACACAGCAGTGATCGACATGGTTGACCATACAATGCCTCAAATGGTTCCATACTGATGGTAGAGTGATAGATGTTGTAGTATGTGAACTCCACCCAGGAAAAGTGATCCTCCCAACTACGGTTGAAATCAAGGATGCAAGCACGCAAGATGTCCTGGAGGGTCTGAATGGTATGCTCTGTCTGACCATCCATTTGAGGATGAAAGGTGGTGCCCAATTGAATTTGAATCCATATGGCCTCTTCTTACCCCTTACATAGTAGGGAAGTAAAATGTGCATCATGATCGGAGTCAATCTTCAATGGCACTCTATGGAGACGTACAATCTACTGCACGTAGAGGCGTCCCAAGATCTCTACTAGTCCCTGCTCTCTGATAGGTTGTAAGTGGGATGACCTCGTGAGTCGGTCAATGATCATCGGGATGGATTCATTTCCCTAAAATGTGCATAAAATTACTATCATGATATACATGGAAATTCCATTCCACTTCCTCTCTGTCACCTCATGTGGATGGGCAAAACCTGCTGGAACCTGATGCTCTACCTTCACTTGGTGACAAGTGAGGCACCCTGAGAAAAACTTTTCCACTTTATTATTCATTACCAACAACCAGTGCTAACATAGGAGGTCCTAGAACAACTTCACCACTACTAGATGTACCGCTAGAGGGTATATATGGAACTCCCTCAACACTTCCTCCTGTAATGCTACAGGTACACTAGTACGTCCTCTGAAGAGGACGACATGCTCCCCACCATTAGAAAATGCATCAGGTGCATACCCTATGGATATTATAGCACATCGAGCCTCGCAGTTAGTGTCCCCAACCAGCACCTCCCTGACTCACTGAAGGAGTGGTGGATTGACTGTAAAATACTATAGATAAGCTGCTCAATCTCGATCCACAATGGATATCCGCAAAGCGGCTAGCTGCTTTGTAATGACCCAGCGTTTTTCAATGGAAATTAATTTCTTATAAATATGTCATATAATCATATAAAAACACAACCTAATGAACCACTATGTTATATGATACCTTTAAACATAAGTTTTTCACTTCTGTGTTTGGAATTTCTAAAATCTAACATACACGGTTGCAATTCGTATGTTATTTGGAGTCCGATAAGAAAAACATAATTTTTGGTGAATAGTAACCTACCCTTATAAATAGTTACATACCCTTATGAATAGTGATATACCCTAATTAATATAAACCACACCTATGATAATATATAAATATTATTCAATTTTAAAGTACGATATACCTATATTTTAGAATAAGTAAAAGAATGTTTTAAAACTGGTTTTTGATAATAAATTACAATTTTAATTAAATATTTAAATAATAATGTTTTGAAAAATATTTTTGAAAAATGGAATTCATTTTTATATTCTACACATCGAGAAATTGTTGGGGTGGATTTTTGGGATTTTTCTGATATACAAGAATTTTCTATGAATAATAAAATACGATAATATACGATAAATGCTAAATAATGATTTATTGATTCATTCAAGATGTTTTGATGATGTAAGAACAATTGGTATGAGATCACATGATAACAATACTATTATTGGTCATGAAAGACTCACTATTCCTTGTCTTTTGGGGAAATAATAAATTGGTGAATTTTATATTTTGAAATCCCCTCTCTCCTCCACTATAAAAACCCCCCTCCACTCCCTCTTCTCTGCACTCCTCTCAAGCCGTGTGCCTTGCCAATTTTCGGCCCAAATCTCTCACCATGGTCCTCTCCCAATTCTAAAATCTCCCAGACTCTTAAAAATACCAAAAACTCCCCCTTAAGATGTTATCAAATGAGGAAGTCTCAAGAGGTAAATTCATCTTTCCAATTCCTTCATTTCGTTTAAGTTCTTTCTTTTTATTTCTTTCCTCAACTCCTGTCACCATAACAATATGATAAATACAGTAACATACATGTACTAGAATGTTTTAATGTGAATGGTATATTCCATTATCTTCTCTCTTTTCCCCACTTTTTATTTGAAATAAATGGAAGCACCATTTGAGATGTGTTAATCTAGCCCATTCAAAGATAACTGTTTATCAATTTATAATATAATATTTAATTATGGTCATGAAACCATTTGTGTTATGGTTGAACAAGATTATTATATATGTAATATATCCTATTTTTAGATCTGTAATCCTATTTTTACACATGGTATTATGTTACAATGAAATACATGTTCTTTGTAATCAAACCCACCGATTAAAAAAATATGGTTCTCACAATGGTTGTATATAATAGTTCAACTAAACATTAAGTATCCAAAATAATTTTAATACCATGTAGTCTACTGGATGTTTACTAATAAAAAATAACTTCATTTCTTGACAACCACTTCTATCTTCCCTGTTTATCTGAACTTGAATATAAGTGAATCAATCTTTTAAAACCATGTAAACAAACAAGACCAAACAATGAAATTGAACCTTATAGCTAATCAAGATGGAATTTAATGAAATAAAAAGGGTTATAAAAAATAAATTTCATATAGAAGATTTTATGGAATTATGAATTAATAGCCCTAATTTGATTATTCAGGTATTTGATAACTAGTGGAGAACACCGACAGATTTAAAGTAACGCATCCTCTCTATTTCACTGTTAATCCAGATTGACCTCTATGTTATGCATTTTTTGTGTGTAGTAGAAAATGATGGGGTATGTTTACAATCCTCTACCATACTTCCCTCTTGGTTTCCAAGTCATGATAAACCCCTTTTTCTCTCTCATCATCCTCTCTTAGTTACACCTGATACCATGCCGAGAAACCATAATGAATTCTACCCGAACATCCATTATTCCATATGATTGCTCTGTCTTTATTTTTTCCAAAATGTAGTTGTATTTTTTTATTTTAAACTTATAAATTATGTTTATATTCTCGAAATTCATTTTCCAATATCCATCTCCCATTAGATTTCGGGAATATACATGATTTAAAGTGAATCCATCATTGATACTTCCCAATAAGAACTCTCATTTTAAGGGAACTTCCAAAAATTTTACCCAATTTAATGTGCACAATATCATATTTTGTAAGAAACCATTGTATTTATAAAATAGTTTTTTTACTATAAAAACCATCTTGGTTCAAATCTAGTTTTATTTAAATGAAATTCATCTTTTCTATTTGAAAATCTCGATAGTATTTTCCTTAAAACTACACAAAAATTTATTAATGCTAATGTTTCTAAAATACAATACTTATATTTTGTCACTTATGTTAGACACCACTTACCATGCTATATGAACATTTTACCCTATGAAGGACCATTTATGTTATAATTCATTCCATTCATAGACACTTTCGTGATACGCCCATTGGTTATGATTTGTGTCATGATTGTGGTACCCAATTCGTTCTGTGGGTACCCTTATTATTATGTATGGTTGATTATGTGTGATTATATATGTGGTAAGAATATTTATGTGGCAATAATATTCATGAAAATTTTGAGATTGGTGTGCCGAGATAGCACTCAAATGCATTGGGTAAGGTTAATTCTCATGAGATGCAATGGGAAATTGGATTGGCAGTTATCTTTGACATATACTAAAATGGGAAATGGGATTGGAGGTTAGCCTTGACCCGTACTAAAGAAATGTTTTATGATTCCCCCACATTTATATGGTTCAATTTTTATATTAACCTATGCTTATATGATAGGATTTCATATGTTTCATGCTTTGGATATCGTTATTACATGCCTCCTAACTCGTGTTCTTAAGATTCATCCTTATGTTCATTCCACTACTAGGCTTTTGAGCTCACCCCTTTATTCATGTGTTCCCAAAGGCACCCTATGTAGATGTAAGGGTGGAAAGGATGTTATGATCTCTTTATAGAGATAAAATGATGAAGTGTTTTTTTACCCCCACGTTTTATAGTATATGTACCTAGTCTTCCAAGACACAATAATTAACGATCCTTGGCTTGTAATCTGATGATTAATTATGCTTAATATCATGTAATGTTATATGAAAAAGTCTTGGGTCTCTATAGTTGGAATCAGAGGATGGTCTAGTTATTTTTGGAGATTAGGAATAGAGCACCATAATGAGATCCTTAGGTATGATACTAAGTAATAGAAAACATTTCAAAATTTTGTTGAGTATTGAGAAAGTGTATTATCAAGGAAATAAATCTCTATCTAGATATGAGCAGGTAGAGGTAGCTCTGGCATATATGTATATATGGGTAAAACCTGAAAACATTGCTTTGAGCTATACTCGAACAGGAACAGGTGGATGATAATAGGTCTTTCTACACACTTGGTTATGACACTCCCATGGGGTATTATTTGGTAGATTCTTGATCTTAGTACAAAACATTATTAAGGGATAAAAAACCATAATAATATAAGTTAATAAATAGATTGAGGATAAGATAGATTTAAACCTATGGAATCACAAGTTATGATAAACGTATTCATTAAATGTTTATCATTTTCTGTTGAATGTTTCCTTTTTTATGCTCAATAAGTAACTATCCAATACCTCAAATTATACATTATTTTTCTTAGTTATTGGCGGAAAATATAAGAACGCGTTACAACATCCAATGTGATAGGAAATGTGGATATTTCCCTAATGATATGCCTGCTATGATGGGGGTGGGTGCTAAAAACATCATTAAAGTACTTACTCATATAGATTGAGTTATGAATAATAACCTGAATTAGGGGGAACACACTCCTCCTCTAAAGAAATATCATGTTGATGTAGAATCCTTCATGAAAAAAATGCCTTCCCATGTTTGGAGGATCTTCTTATCCCCTCATCACAGAACAATGGATTTACTCCATTTAAAAGATATTATCCTTCCTCCAGTGCTCGGATGAATATAAAGTTGTACTGTCAATCTATCATTTTGATGGTGAAGCTAATCAGTGGTTCACACTGATTAAGAATACAATTTCCTATGAAAAAATCGATTCCATGGATTGGGAGAAATTACAGAGAATGTTTTTCAAAAAATATTTTCCTAGAACCCGCCCTCTCCAGATGAAAAGAGAGTTTCTAAGACTCAAGTAGAAGGAAAATTATTCCATCTGTGCATATAAAGAAAACATTACAAGGCTTGCATGGTATTCCTGTGGCTTTATCATGAACACCGAAATCAAGGTGGATCGCTTCTTTAGTGGACTAAATCCATGTATATGAAAGCCATTTTCAATTCGAGACATCAACATTTATGAAGATATTTTATATTTTTTCCTCAAGGTTGAAATGGATATTGGAGACTCTCCGTGGTCTCGTGGGCCTGATGATAAGAAGAAAAAAATGGACAACAACATGGGTGGTTCATTGAACAAATAAAATGATTGAAACAAATATGACTTTTTCCCTTGAAAAAAATTGTTGGATGAAGCATCTTGATAACAGTCTGAAGGGAACAAAAAATTTCTTCATGTATAGAAATTTGGTCATCTGTCCAAGAACTGTCACCCGGATATGAATATTCCAACTAACGCAGAAGAAGAAAGGAAGGATAGAGTCAACACTCAGCCTACAGTGCATTGTTACAACTTCTAGGAGTATGGGAATTATGTGAACAAGTTCCCTAAGTTGAGGGTTGTCAGTGGAAATAAACAACAACCTCCAAGGCAACAAGGAAGGGATTTTGCAATTGCTAGTGTTGAGGTGGAGCCAGAAAATGATGTGTTGACCGGTACGCTAGTTATTAATTCAAGAACAGGGAAAATACTACTTGATTCTCATTCTACATATTCTTTCATATCTTGAATGTTTAGTAGAACTATTCAAACACCACATAAATATTTTGGGGAAAATTTATCTGTGAGAACAGTGAATGGGGAAATTATTGTGTCCATGGTTTATAACTCCTCCCCGGATAATGTTTGAGGACTGAAACTATTATAAAATCTTCTCATACATTATTTAATGGTGGTTGATGATATCTTGGGCATGGATTGAATATCATTATACAAAGCCAACATCAACTATCTGGAATGGAAGATCACTTTTCACATCCCAAAGCATCCTCTAATTCCTTAGAAGTGTAAAGAGGAAAATGAATATTCTTTACAATATGTGTCTCAAGTGTGGATATTGTTGCCTTATGAGAAATAATTTCTTGGTAAAATGATTGAGATAAAGGAGAGAATCATGATTGAAGACTAGCTCATGATGATGGATTACACTGATTTATTCCCTAAAGAGTTTCATGGTCCTCCTCCTAACTGAGAGGTTGAGTTCTCAATTGAACATATCCATAAAACTATTCCTATCTCAAAGACACCTTATAGAATGTCCACCATAGAGCCCCATGAGATGAAGAAGCAGTTACAAGGGAATATGGAGAGGAGTTTTATACGCCCATGTGCTTCACCATGGGGTGCACTAGTCCTCTTCATCAAGAAGAAGAGAATATCAATGTGCCTCTGCATTGATTATCGTGAACTCAATAAAATCACGATAAATAATAATTATCCCCTTCCATGGATAAATGACTTGTTCGATCTACATTGTGGGGCCAGTTATTTCTCTAAGGTGGACCTTCGGTCGGGATATCACCAATTATAGGTGTGGATGGAAGATATTCCCAAGACTTCCTTTTGAACGTGGTATGGACACTATGAGTTCATACTGATGCCCTTCAGACTCACTAATGCTCTAGAAATTTTCATGGATTTAATGAATAAAGTCTTTACAAATAACCTCGATAAATTTCTGGTTGTCTTGATTGATGATATTCTAATATACTCCAATTCCAAGGAGGAACATGAGGAGAATTTGAAATCTGTCTTAAAAACATTGCGAAGGAATAATTTGTATGAAAAGTACAGTAAATACGAGTTCTAAATTGAGGTAGTATCATTCCTGGGGCATGTTCTCAACGGAAAAGGGATATCATTAGACCCTTCCAAGACGAAGGTAATTGAATAGTGGCCTAGAAAAAATTTTGTAACATAGATCCGCAACTTTTTGGATTAATCTGGGTATTATATAAATTTCTGAAGAACAAATGACCAAGCGGACATGGAAGGGAATAATATTTTTCTAGAAATAATAATGTAAAGAATGTTTCAAGGAGATGAAAAAGAGGTTTATCACTACACTAGAACTCACAATCCCTTTAAGTGGAGATCTCTTTGTGGTGTATAGTGATGCTTCTACGAAGGGATTAGGTTGGGTGCTTATCAAAAATGAATATGTGATACCCTATGCCTCAAGGTAGCTGAAATACATGAGAAAAACTATACCAAGAATGATCTGGAGTTTCCGGCGGCGATCATTGCATTGAAAATCTAGAGGAAATATCTCTATGGGGAGAAGTGTGAGATATATACAAACCACAAGAGCCTCAAATATGTACTCAAATGTAAAGAGATTAATATGGTATAATGAAGATGGATAAAGATCATCAAGAATTATGACTCCTCAATCCACTACCATCCAGGTAAGGAAAACAAGGTGGAAGATTCTCTAAGTAGAAAGGATCATGCATCTAAATCAATGATCAGAATTGAAAAGGATTAGATATTCATAGATTTGCAAAGGATGGACATGGGAATCATTAAGTGAGGAACATCATAAATCCTTTCTCAAATTATTTCTCAACCATCCCTCTTGGAGAAAATAAAGGATGCTCAAAGAAAGGAAGTGGAACTTCTGAAAAGGGTGAATGTTTTTAAAAAAGGGTAATCCTCTAATTTCCAATTTGATGAGAAAGGAGTCATAAGATTTGGGTCACGATTATGTGTACCATCTGATCCAAAGATAAAGAAGGATATTTTGTGTGACGCACATAGCTCAACATTCTCTATCCATCCAAGGAGCACAAAGACGTATCAAGATCTCTGAGAAAACGTATGGCGGGGTACAATATGCAAAGGGATATTACTAAACATACATCAATGTTCCTGGTATGTCAGCAAGTGAAGGCTGAGAGACAAACGTATAAGGGGATGATGCAACCACTACCCATACCAGCATGGAAGTGGTAGAACATTACCCTGGACTTTATAACTGGACGTCCAAGGAAATCTAGAGGAAATAATGCTATATGGGTCTTTGTGGATCATCTTACAAAGACAGCTCACTTTATCAAGGTTTGAGAGGACTTTTCACTGGATCAATAAGGACATATTTACATCAATGATGTGGTAAGATATCTTGAGGTACCACTATCTATTGTATCTGATCATGATCCTAGATTCACCTCGAAGTTCAAGAAAAATATCTAACATTCTATAAGCACTGAACAAAAATTCAGTATGGCCTATCATCCACAAACTAATAGCAGATCTAAGAGAACTATTAAGACACATGAAGACATGTTGAGAGAGTGTTCTATGGAATTAAAATGAGGATGGGACCATCATCATCAACTGGTTGAATTCTCCTATAAAAATATTTTCCACTCGAGCATTCTAATGGCACCATATGAAGCCCTTTACTGGAAAAGGAGTATAACATCAGTGTCTTGGGATGAAGTCAGTGAGTGTAAGCTGCTAGAACAAAAAATGGTCGACGAAATTTTGGAGATGGTGAAAACCATTTAAGAGTATATCAAGGATGACCAAATTCGATAGAATATTTATACAGATAAATGTCAATGAGACCTTGATTTCAATTTTAGTGACATGATATTTCTATGCATATCTCCATGGAAGAAGGTCGTGAGGTTTGGAAAGAAAGGGCAGTTATGTCCCAGGAACATTGGCCCCTTCGAGATCCTTGATCGAGTTAGAGATGTGGCCTATCGACTGACACCTCCACCTACAATGTCAATATTACATGATGACTTTCATATATAACTCTTACAGAAATACATACAAGACCTTTGATATGTACACTCTTCAGAGGTGGTACAGTTGGAGGAATATCTCTCTTAGGTGGGGAAGCCATTTAAGATCATGGATCATAGAGACAAATTTCTACAAAACAAGAATACACATATGGTCATGGTACTATGGAAAAACCATTAGTATGGAGACTCAACATGGGAACTCGAGGAAGCAATGAAGGAAAAGTACATGCACCTGTTTTTGACTTAGAATGTAAAACTAAATTTCAAGGGAGAAATTTTCCAAGGGGGTAACAATATAATGACCCAATGTTTTTCAATGGAAATTCCATTCTTATAAATATTTCATAAAATCACATTATAACACATCATAATGAACTAATATGTTCTAGGTGAACTTTAAACACAGGTTTTTCACTTCTGTGTTTGGAATTTCGAAAATCCGACATACACAGTTGCAATCAGTATGTTATTTAGAGTTTGATAAAAAAAAATTATGGTGAATAGTAACCTATTGTAATGAATAGTAATGTACCCTTATTAATAGTGGTGTACCCTAATTAATAGTTAACTTACCTATGATAATATATAAATATCATTCAAGTAGAAATTACTATATACCTATATTTTAGAATATGTTAAAGAATGCTTTAAAACTCGTTTTTGATAATAAATTACAATTTTAGTTACATATTAAATTAATAATATTTAAAAAATATTTTTGAAAAATGGACATCATTTTTGTATTCTACACGTTGAAAAATGATTTCGGTGAATTTTTTGGATTTTTCTGAATTACATGAATTTTTTATGAATAGTAAATTAAGATAATTTACAATAAATGCTAAATAATGGATTTATTGATTCATTGGTGATGTTCTTCTAAGGTGAGAAAAATTGGTTCAGGATTCCATGATAAAGTTACTATTCATGGTCAATGAAGACTCAGTATTCTTTGTCTTGGGGGGAAAAATTAATGAATTTTATATTCAGAAATCCCCTCTCCTCCACTTTGAACCCCCCCTTCACTCCCTCTTCCCTTCACTCCTATTATACGTTGTTATTTTCCAATATTATACCCTAATCTCTCACCAAGGTCCTCCCCCATGTCCAAAAGCACCCAGCCTCTTCAAAATACCAAAACCTCTCCCTTAAAGATGTTCTAAAAGGAGGAAGTCTCAAGAGGTAAATTCCTCTTTCCAATTCCTTCAATTCTTTTAAGTTCTTTTGTTTTGTTTCTTTACTCTCCTCCATTCACAATAATAGTATTATAAATCCATTAAAATTCATGTACTGTAATTTTTTCTTGCCAATTGTAAATTTCATTATCTTCTCTTTTTTCACAACTTTTTATTTGAAAGAAATGGAAGCACAGTTTGAGATGTGCTAATCTAGCCCATTCAAGGACAATAGTTTATCAATTTATATTATAATATTTAATTCTGGTCAGGAAACCATTTTTTTTATGGTTGAACCATATTGTTATATATTAAATATATCATATTTTTAGTTATGTAATCCTTTTTCTACAAATGGTATTAAGTTATCAATCAAAACAAGTTCTTTATAATCAAACCCACTGATTAACATAAATGGTTGTCACTATGGTTTTATATAATAGTTCAAATTCAATCTAAGTAATCCAATTAATTTTTAAACCATTTAATATCTGGTATATTCCATAATTGCGTATAACATCATTTCTAGATGAACAATTCCATCTTTATTGTTTATCTGAACTTGAATTTAAGTGAATGGGTCTTTTAAAACCAAGTAAACAAAGGAGCACAAACAATGAAATTGACCCATATAACTAATCAAGAAGGCCTTGAATGAACTAAAAATGGTTATAATATATCAATTACATATATAATATGTTCTTGACTTATGAATTAATTTGACGAATTTTTTTATTCAGGTCTTTGATAACTTCTGGAGAACACCAATGAATTTAAGGTAAGGGAACCTCTCTATTTCACTCTTAATCAAGATTGTCATCTATGATATTCCGATATGTGTGTAATAGAAAAATATGGATTATATTTATCCTCCTCACCCATACTACCATATTGTTTTCTATGTGATGAGAAACCCCTTTTCTCTCACATCAATCCTTATTAGTTACACTTGACACCATGTCGATAAACTGTAATAAATTCTACCTGAATATCCATTATTCCTTCGGGTTGCTCTAACTTTCGTTTTACCAAAATAGAGTTGACTTTTAATTTTTTATAAATCATATAAATTATGTTTATATACTCCATAATCATGATTAAATATCCATCTCTCATTCTCTTTCAGGGATATACATGATTTTAGGTGAATCCCTCCTCGATACTTCCCAATAAGCACACTCGTTTTAAGGGAACATCCAAAATTTTTACCCAATTTCTTATGAACTTTATCATATTTTTTAATCCACCATTGAATTTATAAAACCATTAAAATTATTATTAAAAACAACTTGGTTAAATTCTGGTTTTATATAAATGAATGTCCTCTTTTCTATTTGAAAAGCTCTATAGTATTTTCTTTAAAACTGCACAAAAATGTTTTGATGCTAATGTTTCTAAAATACATTTTTTATATGTTGTCACTTATGTTTGACACCAATTACCATGTTATATGACTATTTTACCATATTAATTTCAATGTATGTTCTAATCCTTTCCTTACATGGTCACTTTAGTGATACACCCATTGGTTATGATTAATGTCCTGATTCTGGAACCCAATTCCTTCCATGGATACCTTTATGTTGTCCTATGGTTGATTATGTACGATTATCTCTGTGGTAAGAATATTTATGTCAAAAGAATATTCATTAAAAAATTTATATGGGTGTTCCCATATTGTGCTTCAATGAATTTGGTATGGTTAAGTCTCATGAGATGTGATGTGAAACAGGATTGGCGGTTAGCCTTTAACCGTACTAAAATAGGAAATTTGATTTGTGGTTAGCCATGACTTGTACTAAAATTTCTTTTATGATTGTACCACATTTATATGATTCTATGTTTATATGAACCCTTTCTTATACGATATTATATTATAATTTCCATGCTTTGGATATCTTCATGTCATGCCTTGTAACTCGTGTTCTTAATATGTATCCTTATGTTCATTCCCTTACTGGGATTTTCAATTCACCCATTTGGTCATGTGTTCCCTAAGTACCCGATACAGATGTATGGCCTCAAAAGTAGTTAAGAGCTCTTTATGGAGATTAAATTAAGAAGTGTTTTTTAACCCCATGTTTTAAGTTATATATACCAAATATTCCAATACACAAGACTTAACAAACCTTTTCTTGTACTATGATGATTAATTATGCTTAAAATCATGTAATTTTATATGTAAAAGGCTTGAATCACTATATTCTCTATCCCCTCACTCCGAAACTGTATACCATATCTCCTTCTGAGTGCATCCGCTTCTACGTTACCATTCCCAGGAGTATATACTATCTCAAAGTCATAGTCCTGGAGGAAATCAAGCAGACGTCGCTGCCTCAGCTTCAGGTCATTCTGAGAGAATATATACCTGAGACTCTTGTGATCAGAGTAGACTATAAAAAATTCACCCAACAAGTAATGTCGCCACATCTTCAAGACGAATACCACTACTACTAGGTCCGGGTAATGGGTAGTGATGTACTTCTCATACTCTCTCAGTTTTCAAGAACCATACGCGATCACTGCTCGCTCCTGCATTAGGACACATCCGAGCCTGTTCCATGATGCGCCGTAGTAGAATACGTACCCAACACTCTCCTCTAGTTACCTCATAATGGGGGAACTCGTTAGTCTCTACCTTAGATCTTGGAAACTAATTTGTCATCTCTCTGACCACCGGAAGGGTTGCCCCTTCTTCGTCAAGGCTGATAAGGGTTTCTTAACTCTAGAGAAGTCTGACAGAATACTGTAGTAGTAATCAGCTATACTAATGAAACTAAGCACCTCCATCACACTCCTGGGTGAATCCCAAGAATGTACAACCTCAATCTTTGCTGGATCCAATGCAACTCCAGCATCTGAGATGACATGTCCCAGGATGTGAACCAGTCAGATCCAGAACTGCCACTTCAAGAGATTACCATAAATATGGTGCTCTCTATGTGTGTCCAGGACTATCTGTAGATGACAGGAATTCTCCTCCTCTATATATGAGTATATCAGGATGTCATCGATGAAGACAACGAAAAAGGGATTGAGGTATGGCTAGAAGATCATGATCATTAGTCCCATGAACACTATTGTGGCTACGGTCACAATGAATGGCATAACCGAGAACTCATAATGGCCATACCAACATCTTAAGGACATCTTCTACACATCCTCATCTCGTACCCTTGTCTGGTGATAACCTGATCTATGGTCTATCTTTGAAAACCATCTTGTGCCCTTCATCTGATCAAAGATCATCAATCCATTAAAGTGGGTACTTGTTCTTCACGGTCACCTGGTACGAGTGCTGATAGTAAACACAGATTCTCAAAATCACATCAACCTTCTTGGCGATACAAATCAACGTTTCCCAAGGAGAAACACTGGGCTTAATGAACCCCTTCCTCTATAAGTCCTTCAACTGTACTAGCCGCTCTCAAAACTTCATGAGAGCCATCTGATATGGTAGTGTAGTTATCATTTTCATCCCAGGGTGCGAGTTGATATAAAAGTCTATCTCTTTGTGTGGTGGTAGTCCTGAAACATCATCAGGAAAGACATCATCATATAGGTCCACCACTACAGGATATATCAGACTATCAACATCAACTGATATGAGGGTAAGTCTATCCAACTGAGGATTAGTTGGCTACAACCTCCTATGGGAAACTCCACGCTAGGATACAAAGGTTTCCTTCTCGGCAGTGATGTAAAACATTGTCCCATCGGTGTGGACACACCACACATTGCGCCCAATATAGTAAATCTGATCATAGACTTTGGATAGTCAATCCATACCCACGATGACGTCGTAAGGCATTGACGCCGCTACTAGGAGATCCCAGCTGAGATCTCACCTCCTAGTGTAATTTCACACTACCAGCACTAGTGTGTAATCATCGAATCTATCCCTGTAAGAGTCTCTAGTCGTAAGGATCAATCCAGCAGCTCCACCTGAATCTCAATACTCTATACGAGGGTTGTGGAAATAAAAGAGTGACTGAGACCTGTGTATATAAGAACTAAAACTGGGGTGGAGAAGACACAGAGTGTACCTCTAATCACCATCGGAGCGTCGTGGATGTTGGATTCATCTTCCTGGAGATGAGCTCGTCCATGTCAACCTGCTCCCGCCAGTTTGGGTGGACCACCTGAAGGTGGCAGTGATAGAACCTCAAATCACTACCCACTGCCTACTACACAGACAACTCCTCCACCGCCTCTACCTGCTGCCTATAGACCTCCTTGATAGAATCTTCACTTGTGACCAAGCGGTCGATTGATCATTTTCAGGTCGTCCGTACGGTGGGTCGAGAAGTCACGAGCCATGTGAACAAGGCCGCTGTACATGTAACATAGCCTGCTCCTCACTTGTCTTGCTCTGTCTTGAGAGCCCTACACAACTGACCTTTCATCTTGTGGTCGTCCACCTATAGGTATGGTCTTCATGGACCTATGTGTCATCTGCCTGCTTCCAACTATAGATGAATGTGCTACGTGATGCCCAATGGTGGATCTCGATGCCAGTGACTGCTCAACAATGAATATATACACCATGAGTGCTCTCTCTAACACCCTAGCCTATGCCGGGATGTTGAGAGATACCATCGAAGATTTGATCTCCCATCTGAGCCATTTCATGAAGATCCGGGCCCTGAATAAAGGGTCTCGCACCATGTCGGTCGAGTAGCGCGAGAGTTCGGTGAACCTCATTGAATAATGAGCCACAGTCATGATGCCCTGATTCATGTGAATCTATTTTATATGCACTTAGCGTATGGTCTTTGGGACGAAATCTTCCCTAAAGAGGCATTCGAAGTTTACCCAGACGAGAGTCACCTTGTCGTGAACCAGGAGCATCTTGCTCCACCTTCACCCCAGTGCTGCCAAAATAAGACTGGCTTCAAGGATGACCATATGATCATTTGGTGTCCATACTAGTCAAAAAAACTATGATGATTTCCTCCATCTAGTCCTCAACCACATATGGATCTATCTCTCCTTGGAGCCTCGGTGGCCTCTAGCACTAGAACTCCTGAAACTCTCTTAATCAATGTGCCCCATATGCTGCTAGGGATGGTGGAATCGACTGCTCAATGTGTAGTGGTGTTGCTGGTACACCAACCGATGGTACAACTCTGGAAAGGGGGCCCTGCACCGAAGCCTCTTCACTCGGTGGGCTATCATTGCATACTCTACCTGGATCCCTTACTGGCTGTCTGTGTGGAGGCATCCTGAAAAGAAACAGTTGCACCACAATCAATAAGATATACCTAGTGAATTGACACAAAGAGACATCAAAGAAAACTTTTCAAAAACAAACACACAATCAGTTTTTTTGCACACTGAGTCAGAAATCAGAAGTCAACATCTTGGTGTATGGATATGTAACCCGCCGCACCAACACTGGATTCCCCAAACTGAAAACCATAGTCATTACACATATGTCTATTGATGAATCAAAATATTAGAGTCCATGTTTTATGGTAGAACCGACTCCTCTGATACCAATTTTTCATGACCCAACCCCGGGGCCCATGTCGTGACTACCCCAAGCCCGCCATCCCTTGGCAAGGGGCTAGAGACTATCACTGGAAAGTCATAACCCTAAAACCGGGAAGGAATTACCTTTTAACAAGGAAACTCAGATAAAAAGAACATAGAATGATACATCCATATAGTAAATGTATTGTAAATTGGGATAGTACAGTAAGTAAAGGGGCCATAATACATTCCCAACAAGAAATTACATATAAAAAGAAGACAACTCCTATGAACACCTGCCAAGGATCCTACCAAAAGGGTAGGTATAGCTCTTGAATGTTCATCTCTGTGGATCATCTTATCTAATTGTCCACCTCTATGCAACCTCCGGTCCTAGCACCCTCAAACTCGATCAATGATGTATGTCGTCAGCACAAGACATAGCAAGGTGTGGGTGCATCCCATGTAGGGGTGAGTATAACAGTTCTCAGTAGCTACCCGAAGACTCCCAAAGGTCTCTCAGAATCCAAAGAGGATAATCCACAAATCAAGACTATAATTACAATGCACAAAGAAAAAATCAACCCTAATTAGGTATATCCCTATACATATACCTATGGTATCATGTAACCCAACTCATTCAAGAGGAGCACACAATCCAAATCGTTACCCAAAAGCACAACTGTTCAACGAAGGAATGAATACCACGTAGGTAGCACCACCGAGAAGAATACCAAAAAGGTAAAGACTTAGCTCACCCAAGGTATAACTGAATTACGAAATTATAGATGATTATATGTATTTCTAGATCATATTACTTCGTCGATATGCTTTTTTATTGACCAAAACATGATCAAAGATGACTCACACAGGATCTGAAGATGACACACACAGTATCTAAAGATGACCCACCCCTGATCTGATGATGCTAACCCACACCAGATACGAAGATGACTCACATAAGATCTGAAGATGACCCACACATGATATGAAGATGACCCATACATGATTAGTAGATTCTAACCCACACAGGATCTGAAGATTCTTTAAGTACAGCCACCCACAGGTTTTCTGCACTAAGCATGTTAGATTCCAGGAGGATCCGCTCATCAATCCATCGGTCGATACATCAACTACCACAATGTCCCACTAAGAAGTATCACAAAGTTCCACCATGTCATAAGGTACCCAACATGACAGACAACGTGTCAATCAGATGCATGGTCTATATGTTATTAACATTTCCGTTCTGAGGGCCATGTTTGATGCAGGTTTGATCCAACACAACTATACTACAACTTTATCCAAAACTCATGTTCATTATACCAAAAGTCCATCTCTATCCAAGGATTATGGTACTATAGACGGTTCGTCAAATGAATGACTGGTTCTCATGATATGGCCAAAAATGCATATCTGGGTACTAATGGGCCCATGTTCGGTCAGATCTGGTTGGACAGACTGGGCCAGACATGATCCATTCCGGGTCTGGCCCGGATGGGCTGGTCCGTGGAGGGCCCTTCCCGCTAGACCGCAGTCCAGACCGAACCGCAATGGGGGTGGCTCGTCCCGCTGGGTGGCCCGCGGTGCAACCCGCAGCCGGGGTGGCCTGACGTGCAGGTCCTTCCCTAGCCGCCACTCGGGGGAGGCGTCCACCCGGGATTCCCGAATTTCCCGAGGGCCGTTTGGTTTTGGCTAACTCGGCATCACCACATGGGCCACCTGCTGGCACATGAGACCCACCAGAGCATTTCCTGCTCAGCGTGATGCGGCTGGCTGGGGTTCCGGGCGGCCCCCCTTCTAGCTGCGCCGATGTGCGTCGTTGTTGCCTCTGCGTCCAGATGAGTGTCAGCTACCCTCCAAGCATATCTCCACAACTCAACATACATGGTATCAAACACCGTCGGTGCGGACACGCTCCGCCCCGGCTTCCATGCGGCCAATCGGTGTGTCGGTCGCCACCCTCCTCCACCTCGGCTGACGGGCCGTGGCTACCTTCGGCGGCGCAGTTGCACCGCCGCCCTCATCGTGGTCGGCTTGTGTCTCGGCCACCGCCTGTACCCTACCGATGTCGGTCGCCATCGGACCTCCGCGGGTCACCAGGTGAGCTCTGGTGGCCCGTTCTTCGATCCGAAGGAATCATTGTGTGTCCCGAGACATCGACTTTGACTCTATCCCATCAAGGTCATGTTCATCTCAGCCCGAGGTTTCTCCTGCAAAAACACGTCACATAATGAAGTAATCGAGGGATCGGGTCGTGTTCATTTGGCCTGCACCATCAGCATTAGGCCGATAGCATGTGGCTCAAGATGATTGAATCAACATTAATCCATGAAGAATATTCAATAACAAACCCTACCTCAATCGTTCGCTAGAGCAGGCATGGGTATGTACATGAAGACGATGAAGGAGACGCCAACATTCGTCACTCTCATAATACTCTTCTGATCCGTGCTCCAACATTGGTACCACTTTCATGATCTGGAGATTTATTCTTTGTTGGAGGATGTTGTTCCATCAAAGAGTTCTCAATAAAAAAGCATTTTCCCACAATTCTCAATTCCAGAAGAAGTGAGGAGCATATCCCCCCAATTATTTTTAAGAGTTCATTAATTTTTCAATTAATGATGGTTCATTAATTGAGGGAGTGTTTTCAAGTGTTACACCACATTAAACGATGAGTTTCAAGGATAGGTGGTCCCCATCACCAAATTCAAAAAGTGGAAGAGATATTTAAAATAAAAATAAAACTGTTGTTTTATTTTTATTCCTCCACAAAAACTGAGATTTCCAACTTCCAACCTCGACCCACTGTGATTGAAGTGAAGGCCGCCTTAACTAAAAATCAGCGTTGTGAGTTCAACAGTGTCCTTATATTTCAATTTTGAGCACCGGATAAAAAGTTATGAATTACCACTTGCACATTTTCTGAAAGTACCTTAAAGAATGTTCAGAAATTCATTTCAGGCACTCCTGGCCTTGAAATCATGTGGCGCCAATTTTTGCAGACTCGTAATATTTCCATATCATTTAATAAAATTACATGGAAAATTTCTGTTCTTTACACACACCAATTGGTATTAATAGAATACCAAGAACTAATTCCCTCAGTCTTAATGAAATACCACGATCTGAAGGAATACGATTGGGTAAGGATAGGTGATTGTCATGGAACAAATCCATTGCAATTCTATTATTTATCACTCTTGAATTTTTTATAAAATAGATAGATAATAAAAATGATAATGGTTAGTGCCTCTCATATTTTGATTTAATAGTTGTTTCTTCGAGAGTACGTCATGGAGAATGATAGAGAATTGATGATCTGAATCTAGTTAAGAGTTGTCACAAAAGTTAATTATAATTCAAGTAATGATCCAATACTCTATTTTCCTCAATTTTTACCATTCAAGGGTGTATGAGTCATCAAAGGATGAACCAATTCAATAAGATATGATTGATACCCTTTTAAACAACAGAAATATATCCCTAAAATATTATAGAATGGAACATCTATAGGGGCATATGATGCCAATGGTTAGCCAGTTGGCCTAATCAATCTTCAAGGGCACTATTGGCCTTCACTAGCTAGCTAGTACTCATACACCAACTGGTTAGTGGTATTTTTTAGCATGGGGAGGCTATATCTATTCCACAAACTATCTAGTGGAACTAGATAATGTAAATGGTGATACATGGTAGTTACTACATTATGTAGTGGAATTTCCACTTCCTTCCAAGCGCTTATTTCAAAATTAAAACATTATTTTCTTACTTCTTCATATTCAAAGCGACATTAATAAGTTCATCAATGATATTAAAAGAATTAGACATGGCCATTCCTATTGAACTTGATTCCTTCTCTTGATATTGAAATAAATACTATAACTCACTTAAATGAAACCATTAGAAAAAGTGGTTTTTGTTATCTTGAAAACAACAATATATAGAAATCTGTATAACAGGTTACAGTACCCAAAAAACCACTAGACATAACAAATAATATTTTAATTTATAAAATAATTTTCTCTCTACTTCATAATTCTCCACATAAAAAACAATAAATACTGAAATATTTCTATAAATATACATAAAAATTAAAATCCTCAATAAGTTTTTGAATTATATATCAAGACCATCAGTCTTCTCTATTATAAATAATCCACCATTGTTTCAAGACATATTTTCAATAAATCCAATATAAAAAGAACATGTATGAAACATTTTTACCATTTTTGTTTCATTGAGAAGTCTCCCATTAATCCTATTATACTTATTAACTTGGAATACCTAAAAAATTACATCTTTTTTAATATTTCTGTATACTCTCCCATTATCTGTAAAATGAAAATGTATTTTTCTCCACATCAGGATTTTTACTCTATTATTAAGTCTCATAGAATCTAATTATGGATATATTCTCTTCTTTAATTCTGCTTTAACCATAAATACATTCTCTTTATTTTCAATTATCCTTATTATAGTCTTTCTTGAATAGGATAATTTTCATCCACATTGAAAAATTAGATTCAGAGAGAATATTATCATCAATTTCCATGAAAGTCCTTCACCACCCATCATATATTTATCCCACATAACTTATTCTAATAATTTTGACCTCTTAATAACCCAATTAATACCAATTTTTTATAATTGAAACTCTTATCCATATCACCCATTTAGATGTTTACCATAAAAATATTTGTTCATTTGAACGGCTTAAACTTCACCCATATGTATTGAACTATTAAAACCTTTTTTTATCATTAAACCATTAGTTTCTTTAAACAAATTATTTATTGAAAAATTTAGACTTTTAAAATTGGTGGATTATTTTAAATTTCACATATAACATTGTAAAACTACTATAAAACAAGTATTCCTAATTCATCAACACATAGTAATTAAACCATTTCCACTTTACAACTATATAAAAAATAAATGTTTTTTGTGAAGGAATTTAGAACATGAAAATAATTCATTAAAAATTATATAATCTTTCTATGTGAGAAATCATTATAAGAAATAAGAGTCTATGTTAATAATGTATGTATTATCTATTGCACTAAATTATTTATATAACAAATTTTAGCTATAAAACAAAGGAAATTAATATCCTTTAATAGTTTCCTTGTGATATCAAATGCACACACACACACAACCATAAATTAATAAAACATTAATCATAAAGTCTGTGAGTCATACAACATGTTAAACCAACTAATAAATATAGTTTATTATTAACAGGATATACCTCTTGACATCCATAATCATTTATTCAATCATTGGGCTTTATCTTTTCATGATGAGTATAAATACTATTTCTTACTCATCACCAAGTTCTCTTAAATGCCTTCAATTCAGGAGACAAAATTACATATTTTTTATGTTGAGGAAAAAAACCAATTTTTTAAATATCTTCTATATAACCATTAGTATTTGAGAAAGAAATAATTTGACACCATAATATCATAAAATTATCTAATAAACCAAGGTACAATTAATACTTATAATTATTCCTTTACATCATATTATTATTATTTTATGCTGTGATACAAATTATGATATTGCATTATGTAATATTATGATCCCCAGTTTTTTAATACCATTAAATGTTTAGATAAATATATGGAAACACATTGAAATTATTTTATGTTCTACATAAGTTGGGAATTTTTAAAAATTAAAACACCACATTCTCCTTTGTTTTTGATTGTTGATTCTTGAAACCCCTTATTGAGTCATATTATGGTTTTTATACAACAATAACAATGTTTTTGGCCAAAAACCAATTGAAATTTCTAATAACTCATACCAAAATGGTTAAATATATCTCTTTTTATTGAAATAAAAACACATTGATTATATATCCTCATTTAAACTAGATAACATAACATAATATTTAAAAATAGATAAACAAATCCTAATAAGAGAGTTTATAAAAACACTCATGTTAAAGGATTCGGATGGCCATTGTAACCCAATCCATTGAATAAATTTTTCTTTAAATACATTCTAGTTGTTTTTATTTTAATAACACATATACAAACATAATTATGTATTTTTATTTAATTCATTAACTTACAGGGATTAGGATCCTAATCTATTATGATAAAATACCAATATTTAAAAAATTTATAATTTAGTACAAACATACTGAATCTTTCTCCATTATTCCTATTCTATTTTAGGGATCTTAAGTTAATCATCATTTCTTACATTTTAGAATTGTTTATAGACATAAGAAGTTTCTTTTTTGGATTTCTAATTTACAATTTTCATCATATACATATAAGAATTTTTTATCACTTATAATGATAACCCCTTGTGGTCATCTATATTTCATACAGATTAATAACATTACACAATATTATTCCAACAAATAATTCATTCTATCAGTGATTGATACTATGAGATAGCAATTATTGGTAATATTTGAACCCTCCATGAAGATATATTAATAATTTCCTTAAATTCTATAATTTTTTCCAGTATCAAATATTTTCATTTATTGTTAGATAAATTATCATTTTCCATAAGAAATTAAAAATTCCATATGACTCCATTAGATTCTCTCTTACTTAGATTTTGGGACACTTGTTCAAGGTAAAATTAAATAAAATGCCTCTAGTTAAATTAAAAACTTATATAGAAACTTATTATTTGAGGTGATAATGAAAATAATATTTTTCTTTTTAATCCTTTTAAAATATACACACAGACATATATTGTGTCAAAATATTCTATAATAAATGAACTTATATTATTATTTTTTCTAAGATTAATCACTTATATGTTTATAAAAAACCAATCATTAATTCAAAATTCATTATTTTTTATTTTTTCACTATACACCAATTGATACATCCATAGGTTTTCCTAATATCCAAATTCCATTGAATGAATTAAATATTAATTCTGGATCAAAATTCATCCTATAAATCTCCCTTAATTGGTCATTAATTTCTTCTATCCTTGATCCAACTTATTTTCATGATTATATCATCTCATTAATTAGCATTTTAAAAATTATATTTATATCTTATTACCCTTTATCTATGGTTATATAATATTATATTTCATTTATTTTTTAATTAATATGATATCCTCATCCATTCACTTTTCTACTCATTAAAATAATGTACTTGTTCAAGGAAACCTCTTATTTCTTTATCCATTTCTTTTCAAAATTTAATTCTTCCTTATGCGCATAATTCAATATATCCCTAATTTCTAGTTGATTCACCATATCATGTTGATAATTGCATTAATCATGGTTTCTAGATAAAAATTACAAGGATTAGAAACATATATTCCTTCAAAATGCATTAACAAACTAGACATTCATTACAACATCCACGGGGAATCATAAATATTTTATTTTAAGATATCATCTACAATATAGTTGTTAATAAATTTTTGAATAATTATATATAACTTAATTCATTTAATATATAATAAAATTTTCATTAGATTAGTCTAATGGTTTCTCAATACATCCATACTGAGATTAATTTCATAATGTAGGATACTCATTCTTATTTAGCCCTACTAATTTTTCATATAATACATACAATTGTTTTCACTTATATAAGGTAATAACACAATGAGTGTTTTAATTATATAATTAAAAGAACAATGATAATTTCAAGATATTTTCTCTTTATATATCTCAAATTAATTAATTTTGCATATAAATTTCATCATTTAAGAGTAAATGATCTATGATCTCTTTTCCAGAAGCTCCTATGAACATGAGCTTATCCATTTTCTGTCTAATGAATTTAGTACCATTAAAGAGGTATTTTTCCCATGAATATGTCTGTGAAAATATTTTAAATTCGATTTATAATGTGAACTGTAATTCAGAATTTTTGATCTATAATTAAAATTTTTAGGACTTTGATTATTACACACGCACCATGGATGTCATTGAATCATGTTTCATAGTAATTTATTCGTTTGATTGTTTTATATTTTAAATTTATATATTGTCCTCTAAATTGAAGGAATATGGTAATTCTTTCTCTTAATCATTACATCAATCTCAATTAGTACACAACAAATTTACATATTATAAATTGAAATCATAGAAATAAATTTTACTTGGTTAAACTATAAGGGATAGTATATGGAGTTAACACATAGTGATATTCTAGTGTATAAGAATAATATTTACTAAATTTTACTGGATTTGTTTTTTATGTCATGAATGCTCTAGGGATAAGATAATTTCTTATATCAGGTACAATAAATATGGTTTATATTTCATATTTACAATCGCTTTTTTTTTTCTTATTAATGAACTTAATAAGTGAGGATTAATGATATTTATATACATTTGGGTCCCTCTAGTGTTCATCAAGTCACCCTACTAGCATCCTAACTCTATATTTCATTCATAATTGATTTCTACATTTCCTAAAATTATAATCCTCAATATCATAATTAGTCCAAATCCTCCAAAAAAGGCTTCATTCTATATCTTCTATAAATTAAATGACAAATAACTAGTTTTCATAGTAATGAACATTCTTTTCAAAAAAAATATATTATTTCACAAATTCATATATAAAAAAATGGATTGGTTTAAATTTTTATTCTTCAATGAGAATTATTAATTTAATGAATAATTTATTACAATGAAACTCCACCATATGATATATCATTCTCAATTCTTGACTATATTTCATAATATTACTAACTTTTTTTTAAAATTAGAGAAGAATTTTTATTTCTATTTTATTGAATCTACCCTTTGATATATGTTCTATAATAAGTACTTCTTATCCTTATTCTCTATGATCACACCATGTGTACCTCAGAATTTAATTCTTTTCATAAATGTACATTTAACCCTTGGTGTACCTCCTTAAATCTCAATCCAAGTATCTAATTTTAAACTCAACTTATTTTTTACTTAAGTAAAACCATATTTTTCATGGAATAATGTTTCCTTATATAATATGGAATTTTAATTCCTTATCATGATCAATAAATGATATACTTTCTCATACTAATAAGATCAATCAATAAAAAGATCTATGAAATCCACATAGTGTATTATATTAAAATCCTCACAATTTTCAACATTTTTCTTTTTTATCATTCTAAATTATCAGTGATTCCTTACCGAGAAATTATAAAATAACCACAAGGTTCCCTTTTTTATATGTGAAAAACATCTAATCATGTTGTGATTTAATACATTTTGTCTTAAAACATCTATAACAAGCATCATTAATAATCATATCTTTTATTTATAAGGAATATCATAATATATGGATGTTCATACTATCCATCATATTTTATGATTTATTATAACCCTTACCTATCATCTTGTACACTACGATGTATCCTCCCATATTCAAAAATTTCAAAATTTATCTCTTTTGAAAGATATTATATTTTTTCCTTATTATCATTAATTAAAATAATACTATGAAAACATTCACATTTTCCTATGGTTTACTTGAACATATATAATTTGGTTAAAGTTAAATATTACTGTTAGAGTTATATAATTTTCAAAATTCCAACCACTCTTTGAAGGTGAATACTTATTTTGCATTATGGAAACATTAATATCATAGTGAATCTTCTCCAGGACTTATCCAGTTACGTATCGTTGATTATGGTACCCATTAAGTTTGAAAAAATTAATTTTTTAATATAGTTGTGAATTGATACAAGTTTTATTAGGATGGTTTTTGGATCATAAATAAATTGATTTAAATTAATATATAATACAGACTTTGTTAAAAAATAAAGATAAAAAATTACTTTAATTCCTATGAAAAGTATTATGACCCATGATTAACATAACTCGATATTACATCATTTTAGATGAATATTTATCACATTTAAAAAATAAATTCATGGTGACCATTATAGTTTTGTGTATTTGGAAACGTGGAAAAAATTATTTTATCATGGTGATTGATCTTTAATTTTTTCCACAAAGACCTCTAACATTAATACTTATACGAATAAATATTCTTTATAACCTGTGGAATGGGAACATTTGAATGGGATGATATGAGATGCTCAGTAAGGGTAAAAAAGGAGATATGTAAGCAAAATCATGAACATAAGTGTATGAGAATATGTTCCTAACAATCCAATATCATGCACCTCATGACAAAGATCATACACATGATTCATTGTATAATTATTGGAAATTCATAAGACAATAATCATAAGGGAATCCAGAGCATAGTAAATGAAATAATAACTTTTGAATATGCAATAGAATTTTTTATAGGAACCTAAAGATAATAAATTATTTCTATAGTTGTTAAGAAATCACTTCTAAGGCCATCTTAGTATAATAGTTTAACTTTCCAAACCATCTTGGTAGTCGTGGATTACACCCATGACCATATTAGTAGTTAGGGATCACTCCAAACACCATCTTAGTGGACCAAGTCCTTTATTGAACCTAGTTTTCTCCCCATTCATTCCTTGTCTATCTCATTAGATAAAAATATTTATCTAATTCATTATTGGGAGATATAGGTCCTACACATCTTATAATTAAATCATAAATACATGTGAAAAAAATAATAAGAAATAATATCATAAACAATGAAATGAAATGGGTATCATAAACTTTAAATCACACCATAACATGTATAAAATAGATAGGTTTCATTATCATTTCATCAAATAATATCATATGGTAAGAATCATGTTTCAAAATCATATAACACATGAAGGGAAAAAGGGTTTCATAAATATATAACCCGTGAAAGAGAAATGTATTTTATAACCAAATAAAATATGAAATAGAAACATGTTTTCTAATCCTCATTCCATAAAAACATATACCATTCATAGAAATAATTTGAATTGATCCTTTCGATAATTTCCCCTAAAGGCATATATAACATAAATATATTTCATCTTAGATAGGAAATAATTTGGAAATATATTTTAAATATATTTTCGAGGAAAATTTTATTTCTGCATTTGAAAATTATTTTTAAAACATAAATATTTTGTAAATCATTTTCTTTGAAAACATATTATAGAGTAATTAAAACATAATTAACACCTTTATCATTGAAAATATCTTATAAATATTATAAAGGAATATTTTATAACATTTTGAAATTATTTTTCCATGAAAATTTATAAAATATGATTCAAAAAATTATGAATTTCGTTTTATGGAATACTTATAAATGATTTTTTAAATCATTTTGAAAAGCATTTTACTTGATGATTTATAAAAGTATATTGAAAACTTTTTTAAAACTACTTTCCATGAAAATTTAAAGAATAATCCTGAAATAGTTTTCAAAAAAATTCCTAGAAAACTTATAAAATAATAATGAATTTTTTTTAAAATTTTGTTCCATTAAAACATCTAAAATAATATTAAAACCATTTTTCTAAGGAACACGGATTTCTGATTCAATAGGGAGATAAATTCGGATCTTATTAAAAATATATTATTAAATAACATAAGTACCTAAGAGTAAATTTATTTTTCTGATCCATGAATATATAATGAAATACTAGAGTATAGGTATATTCATGAGTGTTCTTGAAATATAATTCATAATGATTCATTAATGAGAGAAAAATCATAAAAAAATCAGGATAAATAATGAGATTGTTTCAATAAACACTTAACCCTTGGTGACAATAAATTATACTCCACATGTTGTAAAATAACATTAAATTAAGAATAATGTATAATTTAAATAAGTATATTCACAATATAAGATTTCAAATGGTTGTGTATATAGCCCATAGAAGAATATAGGTTCATAACGCAAAATTACATTACCAATTTTGTGTCTTTTGAAACATAAAATCCATGAAATAAATATCATAAAATGGTTATTTAAATACCTATAAATTTACATATATAAATCATATATTAAATATATTGTTAGTATACACACCATGAATATTAAAATTAGAGTTGAACATGGATTATGTATCATGGAAAATACACAAATAGAAATTTTATCTTTACCAATTGTTTAAAACTGTTAGTATAAACTATACCAATGGTTTTCCAAACCATTGGGTCATGAGCCATAATGATATGCATATCCCAAAGGTTGTATGAGAACCACTAGATATGTTGGAAAATTTTAGTATATACTAACAATTTCAGTAATTCGTTGGTATAAATATTTACAAATGGTTTCAAGCCATAGGTAATATCAAGAATTCTCTCTATACAAACAATTTACAAAATTGTTGGTATAAACTTTTACCAACGGGTTCCCACAATCCATTGTTAAATATGAAGTAAAATTATACAATGGTTTACAAACTGTTGGAATATACTTATACAAACGGTTTACATAAAATTTTTGGTATAAGTACAACTTTTACACAAATGAAAACAGTTGTAAACTGTTGGCGTATCCTTCTTGTACCAGCAGCAAGCCAGCTTACTGGCCTCCCCATGTGCAGCTACAACAATTCAACCAACAAAACAGAAAAATTCATTAACAATAGAATACCGAAATAATACATACACATGCAACAGGTAACACAACACACCATTAACAAGTATACCTTCATAATACATAGAGAATTCATCCAACACAAAATTCATAGATAAATTTTAATACCTCAAATTCTGTTATTAATTTCCCTCTACACACAGACCTAATTAACACATATTTCATAAGGTAATTATAATAAGTATACACATACGACAAGTATACCAATACAATATTATCACATAATTCATAAGTTAATTAAATACATATTGAATTCAATTTAGAATTCAGGGGGTGGGGTTATTTAGGGGTTTGGGGTGGCTGTCCAAGGGGGTGGTGGTGTCCGGGGGGGGGGGTGGGGGTTTTCGGGGTGATGGGGGTGTCCGGGGGGGGGGGGGGGTTGGGGAAATCCAGGGAGGTGGGGGGAGTCTAGGGTTGGGGGTTGTCCATGGGGTGTCTAGGGGGTGTGGTGGTGTACAGGGTGGTGGGGTGGTTTCCAGGGGGGTGGTGTCTAGGGGGTGGGGTGGTGTCCAGGGGGTTGGGGGGGATTTCCATGAGGTGGGGGTGTTGAGGGGGTGGGTTGGTGTCCAGGGGGTGGGGGAGGCCGTCCATGGGGTGGGGGTGTCTAGGGGTGGGGGTGTCAAGATGGTTGGGTGGTGTCCAGGGTGGTGGGGTGGTGTCCATGGGTTGGGTGTCACAGGGGTTGGGGGTGTCCAAGGGTTAGGGATGTCCGTGGTGGTGGTGGTGGGATGTTCATTGGGTTGTCCAGGGGGGTTGGGTGGCGTCCAGGAGGTAGGGCGGGTTTTCCAGGTGGTGGGGAGTGTCCAGGTGGTGGGGTGTGTCCAGGGGGTGGGGTGGTGTCTGAGGGGGTCGGGGCGGTCCAGGGGGTTGGGGTCTGTCTAAGGGGGTGGGGTTTTTTCCAAGGGGTGGGGTGGATTTCCATGGGGTTGGGGGTGTCCAGGGGTGGGGTGTCCAGGTGTTGGGGTGGTGTCTAGGAGTGGTGGTGCCATCAAGGGCATTAAGGGGGTGTCCAGTGGGTGGGGGTAGGGGGGTGGGGTGTCCAGGGTGGGGGTTGGGAATTAATGGTTTTAATGGAATTAATTTCATACATTTTAAGATCATTTTTATTTTTAAAATGGTTTTGGAATATGGTTTATTTCAATAGTATGTGATTCTTTAGAAAAAAATGATTAATTTTGGTGTGTATGGTAGGAAGGGGGATTGTGTTCTTAGAAAATGTATTAAATTTTTATTATGGGACAAAAATACTATATGATTTTTTAAATGGAACCTTAAAATAGATTTTTATAAACTAATGAGGAGTTTTAAATAGAAGAAGCCTCTATTATGTGGTTTTAAAATGGTTCAATGATGATTTATTTATGATGTATCGTTATGGGATTAGTGATTCTCTATCCCTTGTTTTAGAACATCATATTATTGTACTGTAAGTTTTGTTTTGGATAATTCTTCAGAATTTACCAGTATAATGGAATCAAAAGTCCATAAGTGGATATTTCAGGAAGTCGTTCTTTTGATCCAGCTATTGTCTTTCTAGTCTTGGTCTCTACTCAAACTCTTGTGGAAGTGGAATAGACACGTTCTTCTTAGATCATTTGTTATGCGATGGAGTTTCCAAAATACCATCCAATATTTTTTATTGGCGATCATGGATCCCAGGAGGCAAGAAAGTGGGTATCTATGATTAATGGGATCTTCGACTTGTTAGAAACCCTATAATCCATGGGGGGGGGGTTGTCCATTGGGGTGGGGGCTGTCAATGGGGGATGTCGGGTTTTCCATGGGGGTGAGTGAGGCTATCCATGGGGGTGGCGGGCATTCTAGAGGGTAAGGGATGTCCAGGGGGTGGGCGGGACTACCCAAGGGGTACGAGCTATCCAGGAGGTGGGAGGGCTGTCCACTGGGGTGGAAAGGCTTTCTAGGGGGTAGTGGGTGTTAGGGGGGAGGTTGTCCATAGGGGGTAGGGGTGTCCAGGATGGTGATGGTTGTCCACGGGGGCGAGGGATGTCCACAGGGGTAGGGGGAGCCTAGAGGGTGGGGGTTATCCACAGGGGAGGGGGGTTGTACATAGGGGTGGGGGAATTCAAGGGCGTACAGGGTGTCCTGTGGGTTGGTTGTGATTTCCACGAGGGTTGTGGGGACTTATAGAGGGGTACGAGGTGTCCAAGGGGGTGGGTGGGCTATTCACGGGATGGGTGGGTTATCCTAGGGGTAGGGGTTGTCCAGGGGGGCCATCCCTAGTGGTGGTGGGTTTTTCCAGTGGGGTAGGGTTGTCCAGGGGTTGGGAAAGGCTGTCCATGATGGTTGGGGTGATGTTTAGTGGGGGTGGGCGGGGCTGTCTGGGGGTACGGGGGTGGGATCTTTCCACGGTGTTGGGTAGGTTGTCCAAAGGGGGGGGGGCTATTCAGGGGGGGTACGAGATTTACAAGGTGTGGTTGGGATGTCCACGATGGTGGAAGGGCTTTCCAGGGGGGAATGAGGTGTCCAAGGGGGTGGGTGGGCTTTCCACGAGGGTGGGGGGTGGTCCAGGGGTGGCAGGGGTGTCAAGGTGGTGGGTAGGGGCTGTTCAGGGGGTAAAGGGTGTCTACATGGGGGATAACTTGGGGTGGGAGGGATATCCAGTGGTGGGTGGGCTATCCAGGGGGTGGATGGGACTATGCTTCGGGTGGGCGGGGCCTTCCAGGGGTATAGGGTGTCCAGGGGGTGGGTGTGTCTGTCCAGGGGGTACTAGGTGTCCAGGGGGGTGGGCGGGCTGTCCACGGGGGTGGGGGGGGGCTATCCACAGGGGGAGGGGATATCGACATGGGTGGGGGCTGTCCACAGGGGAGGGGCTGTCCAGGTGGTGGGTGGGCTATTGACGAGGGTGGGGGCTGTCTATGGGGGGAGGGGCCATCCATGTAGTGGACGTGTTGTTCATGAGGGTTGTGGGACTGTCCTGAGGTGTACGAGGTTCCCATGAGGTGGGTGGGCTATCCACATGGTTATGGGATATCTAGAGGAGGGGTGAGTCAGTCACAAAAAATCATCAAAAAATGTATTATTATTTCTAGATAAAAAATTATCATAATGTGACCTACTTATTCACACATATATTCAGGCTTAATAAATCAATAAGTATCATAGGTTAGTAATATCACTAAAAAATGAAATGGAACAATCTATCCCTCATCCCCATCAGTATCATCACCGTCATCATCGGCTTCACCCTCATCCTCATATTCGTCCTCAGCATCATCCTCACCCTCCTCAACACCCTCCTCCTCACCATAGTACTCAACCTCGGCATGCTCGTCGACCTCCTCCCCCGCCTCACCCTCCTCCTCACCCTCATCCTTTTCCTCATCCACCTCTTCGCTGTCCTCCTCCTCTGCCTCAGCCTCCTCCACTCCATCGTCTTGACCTCCACTAAAACTACAACTTGGTGCACCGTATACATAACAAATCGATGAAATATATTCATCACAAGCTATGTCGGCCTCTGGTGGAAGTGTTCGACGTAAAACTTCTTTCCGTTTCATAAATCAAGGGTTTTCCCTAGAAGACTATTCTAGAATCTCTATGGTCCTTTCTTAAGCCTTTTCTACATATGCCATAACCTACAGGAACTTAATGTCACTACAACTCTTACATGAGGAGGGCCAATACCTCATCAGAACAGTACTCTTCACATGTAAGCAGTGTACTCTACCAGCTTGCTCATCTCCCAACACCTGATGTATGTGATTGTTTAGCCCAAAATTTTCAGGTTTCTGGGAATCAAGGGCCTCTAAAGTAGCACGTTACATATATAAATAGATTATTAAGTTAAAAAATAGAGAAATATGTTTTAAATCTACAATGTAAAACTTACAATCTGGTATTGAGTCAGTTCATTAAATGCACATCAATCTTTCTTCCTTCTACTCGAGCAAAACATTTTTTCTTGAGGCACAGACACTTCTATATTAAATTTATGCCTCTATAATGACATTAAATGTTAGAAACCATAATTACAAATAAGATACCAATAATTAATTGCATAAATAAAATTCTATAACAATGTTATCAATAGAATAAATTATGGGGGTAGCAATATAAAGTGGAACTCATAAAAAAATTATAAAATGTCATACCTGCTGCCTCTCATGATCTAGCATCATAGTGCGTCCCAATGTGTAGACGTATTTTTTAGCATCAATAATTTTTTTATTTATTCCAGATGAATCCTAAATAACATTAAATAATGAGTATTACCAAAAAACAAGAAAATTTTCATTTAAATAACTCTAATGTGATTAATGCCATAAATTGGCTAGTCATCCAATGAGTAATCATCTATTGGTACTGTTCTAATGGACAATCATCCATGAAAAGGACCACCTCTATCTCTATAGCCACTCTATGATGCCATCCAATGTACTTCTCATTCTTATATTCTGTCCAAAGCTCACTTAAATCTTTAATACATGCTGGTCATGAACCCACACCACCGTGGAAATTAAACCATAGCTAACAACAAAATATAAATTCATATAAATACAAAAAATAATATATTTCATTAAATACAATATAATTTTTACCCATATCTCTGCCCATGCTTTATCATTGACTTCATTTGGCAGTTATCTCCAAGAGAGCGGGCTGACATGAATTATGTTAGAGTATTTGGAAAGCATTGCCAAAAAACTCTGACATTGATACCCTAATTTTTCAATCATTTTACTATCTTCATTATAGTCCACCATTAACTGTGTGCAGTGGTTCGACAATGCACGCATGCATGTTCACCCCCTCCCCTACCTCCTATCATTAGATGTATCTATTATGATAGAAAAAAAAGTATTTTATCAATACATGTTATAAAGAAATTAAATAATGGTGTAATAATTTGTTTGGGTTGTATAAGTATACCTGTAGTAGTATGCTCAATGCGTTCTGCTGGATCCGCAAAAACTAAAGGAACACCCTATATAGATGGAGTGGGTCCCAATCAATGCTTTTTAGGGAAATGCTCTCGTGGAGCAGGATTCGAAGAAGATGGAATATAAAAGCCCGTAGAGAAGGAAGCAGAAGTAAAAGAAGTTGACAGTGATGGCTGGCCAAATACTGGGTGGGGAGTGGGAATCATCATCGGATATGGTACATACAGGTGAGGAGGCTCAGATGTAAAGGGTGGTGAAAACATGAGAGGCCTAAATATCTTGTGTGGCCGTAATGGCAGACCGAGATCCGAATATGGGTGGATGGTATGTCTGTAGGAGGGGTTGGGTCTAATCGGGTATGCCGACCAGATCGTCTAACTCTCGTACCACACCCCCTAATACAAACACCCTGAGTACTAGGACCACTACTAGGCTACTCATCAAATACCTATCCCCTAATAGATGGATCCTAAAAAAATGTTTAAAAAAAATTAATCACATGACATTATATATTATATAGTTAAATATATTTTCTATAAAATACTCACTTGATGCAGTAGTGGTGGAATTCCCAGCTTACTCATGTGACGATTGTTTTCCATTATTTTTTTTATTGCTTCTCATCAATTGTTTTCATTAACTACATTTGAAAACAAATATTGATGTAAATAGAAAATGATAACTAATGTGTAACCCAAAAAATGAACTAAATGAGGGGGAATAAGGGGATTCAGTGATAATTTAACCATCCATTGTTTTAGGTGAGCTTGAATAGATATATAATTAAGTTAATAAATTGTACAATATATAAACATGAAATTTAATTTTTAGTAGGATGGTTATTTACTATGTGTCGATAATCTATTAAAATCATTGAACATTTATTCTACCAGATTCATAATGGGTAAAGCAGTTGTCAGAATTAAGGAACAAATTAATTTCATTAGCCCAGGTAGATGACGCAAGTTTCAATACATGTTTTTTTAGAAGAATAAAAACCACCATGTTCATTACCTAGTAAATTGATAAGGAGATGTTTTATAGTTTTACAAATTTTATAAAAATCACTATTTATGCATGGAAATGTTCACCAAGTTAGAAATGTTGGTTTCATTGGATTTAATACAGTTCAATTCCAAATTAGAAAATGCAATTCATATAAAATTGAAACCAATAAACATTGAAAATTCACTTAACGGTCTAGTCAGATACCAAAATTTTGTAATCAATATTAAATCAATTTGAATATTACGAACCATAACCACCAAAGTTGAGGTAAACTAAAATAATTGAGAACATGAATGGATGATTTTATATATTTCCCACAACAACTTCAGGTTCATTGTCAATTGTAACAATTGAGTTAACAAGTTCATCAAAAGTAATAAATGGATCATTTCCAATGGCTGTAGGGATGGTGACAATTCCATCATCACCACCATCAAAAATAAGTCTTTGAATTACTTCAATAATGACACCAAATTCAGGTCGAAGATGGTCTTTGACATAAAAAACATGTTTCACCATTGATGTTAATACATATGGCTCATTGGTAGCATGTTTGTAAGTCATATAATTTACTCGAAATCCACAATCACCAATAAATGTGCTCTGCCTCATCATCGAATCAAACCACTGGCATGTCATCATCGTGACTCATCCATGATTATAATAATCCAATATTATTATTTTTTCAACGACTCAATTGTAACCTAAATTTTTAAATCTAGGTCTACTCTCTGATGCACTAGCATAATATTCTATTGTGGTAGTAACCATAATACCATCATGTTTGTTTCTCATGTTCTATGCACATTCAGTAATAATAAATCTGTAACCATTGATAATAATTGATTTACAGTCATGAACCACCGTTTTGGGACCAAAATCTAAAGCCCTTATTTCCTCAGAGACGGAGTCAACAAGAAAACTCAATACCTAAAATATAAATAAATATTAAACTTAATTAAATATTATTTTAATTATTTTAAACAGTAATATAATTACCTTTATTTTTTACCATGTATAAAACATTTTCCTATGAAAAGTATCACTCCTTCTCAAATACAATGAATGTTGCTTTTTATTTATCATCTCTTTATGTTCCCTATAGATAAAAATATTAATAGATTAACATATATATATATATATATAATATACATATTCAATTTACATACAATATGTAGTCATCGATAAAATCACAGTTGAACAAAATTTAGCGATGTGCCATCTCCCACTCTTCAAGGCATAATGTCTTCAATGTATATGATCGAAGAATTCCTCTTATTTGCGGAAGTGATGGAAAACTCAGTTCAATTTTCTCATATTATTTTTCTTTGTTTCTCATTGGTCTGTTCATTCTTATAGTAAGACAAGAAAAATACATAGAGTAGAAATACATACATTCTTGAGCCATGTAACCATTAATGATAGAACATTCGGGATGATTCCGATTACATACATAAGACTATAATGTGTACATATTTATTTGAGTCGGAAACATCCAATGAGAAAAAATAGGTCCTCCGAGAAGTATTTTAGTTGGAATATGGACAGTTATATGCTGCATGCATGTGAAAATGATGGAAGAAATATTTTCTCTTACTCACACAACATTAATGGGCCATCTACCAAAATTTATTACAAGAAAGAATTGGAAAACTTCTTAACACAAAGATCTCTAAACAAACGGCACAACTGAATAAAAACCACTACTACATTATTGGAAAAAAGATGACAATTTGATATTGTAATCAACTCATGCAGAAAGATGTGATAATCATGAGTCTTCATAGATTTTTTTTTTCAAATCTCTTATGTTGACCCATTTGGATATGTTTCTTGAATATATATAAAGATCTTTTATAGTCTCTAGTACTTCGAGAAATTGTTTTTTTTCTATAGTAGTCATCACATAAGAATCCCATAAAACATTCTATTTATTTTCACTGATATGCACAAGATGAAATTTTGTTCTGATGCCCGAATCCACCAAGTCACTCCAAGATCGTAAATCATATATTTTATTATCCATAACATCTATAAGAATCGAAAAAAACATTTCACATATATTTTTTTAAATGTTCATTACATCTAATAAATGACATAAAAAATTCGGTGATCAATAAGGCAAATCAAAGAAGATACTTATCTTCTTCCAATTGTCACTGGTTCCAGTGGAACCATTATTTCTATTTATAGATTTCGTTTGACCCTCCCCAAATGAAAAAATGAAATCAGTCAATTCATTAAGGACATCATTTCTAGACATACACTAAGGTGTATCATCGTTCTCCATGGTATTGTCAAATCTTCAACGATTATTTCTACATATATGGTCTATTGGAAAGAATAGTCGATGTCCCATAAAACTAAAACTACAATGATGGTTCACAGTTAGGGATCGTGCATTCATCATAAAAACAAAACATGATAGTTTTCCCTTCCTGCTCCATCCAGACATCATTACATAAGAAGGGGAATCATTGATCATCTATATAAGAGCATCACACATCTAATGTATGTATTTTGAACATGCATCATATGTGTGCACACCCACATCCCAATGAAGTTTCAACTATTTTATTAATGGTTGAATGTATATGTCTATATCATTGTTGGGATCATAAGGGTCAGATTTGAGTATACTCATTAAAGTGAATGGTTTTTTCATACACAACCATGGGGGACGATTATAAATGTGTATAAAAACAAGCCATGTGATATACAGCGTAAGATTCTACCTAAATGGATTAAAACAATCACATGAAAGACCCAACCGCACATTTCGCACGTCACCTGCAAAATCAGAATATTGAGCATCAAATTTCTACCATGAAAATCCATCTCCAAGGTGAACTAACTCATCATTAGTCTTTTTTTCTCTCGGTATCATGACATCAAAATTTTATTGATATTTCATCAAATATTAAAAGATTCTAGATTTTTGGGTTCAATGGAAAGTTCCACAATCAATTCTGTGTCACACGAGATTGTGTTTCATCACCTCTTGGATTCCAACAGGATGTTCCACATTTTATACAATCACTTCATTCATAATTTTCTTCTTAGAATAAACTACAATATTTCGGTGAAGAATTATTTTTTTTCTTGAAAATCCATGTTCCTCAACCAAATTTTATGCCATATAGTGGTTTGAGGGAATATCTTCATCACTTGGAAGTAAGTCATTCAAGATGGTAAGATTGTAATCAATGTAAGTATTAGAAATACCAAACATAATTTTCCCATGAAACGATCAGATTAAAAATTCTATCCTTTTCATTTTAAGGCATTCTCGATATACTGGAGTTGTGTTAGCATCATTCAATTTTTTCACCCTGACAACATCATCGTTTTCATTAGATGGATCATGTGTGCACATATCAAAATCTTCATGTAGTGGAATCCTTTATTTTTCAAGATGATGAATAAAAGGAAACCAGTCATATAACAACTTCTCTAATCTAGTCCTCTAATTTTGATCATTATAAATTTGAGATGTCATTTTCTCCCCATTGTGAAACCACACAAAGTAGTTATCTTGAAAACTATATTTGGTTATATGGTAGCTGACTTCTTCACATCTCAACCATGGTGGTCGAAGACAATTGAAACAGGTGTAGTGTACGTGACCACTATCTAAATCATTGTGAAATGAAAAATCTAAAATGCACTACAAATTTTTTTGAACATCTCTTGAGATATGATCGGTTTCATACATCCGACTTCTATCCATTCTGTAAAAAAATTGTTATAAGTCATTTCATCAAAAGCAATTCAATAAGATTTAACTTTCATCGAAAATATTTTTACGTAAACAATAATTGTTCACATTATATGAAACCATAACTATAACACTACTATATATGAGAATCATATTATAAAAGACAAAAAAATACTATATTATTAACAAAATGTCATTGAAGATCTATAAATGACTTTACACAATATTTTACACTTGTAGAGGAGAATTATTCAGGAGCAGTGTACATTTTTTATCAAAGAAATTTTATATTTTAGTAGATTATTTGAGTGATCACATACATTTTCCATGGAGGTGGGGTGTCCAGGGGTTTCGGGGTGTCCAGGGGGTGGCAGGGCTTTCCGGGGGTGTTAGAGGTGTATAGGGGGTGGGGGATGTCTAGGGGGTCAGGGTGTCTAGGTGGGTGGGATGTCCGCATGGGTGGGGTGTCGAGGGTTAATGGGTGTTTAGGGGGATAGTCAGGATGTCCACAGGGGTGGTGGCACTGTCCTAGGGGGTTGGGGATGTCCAGGGGTGCAGGGCTTTCAAAGGGGTGGGGGTTGTCTAGTGGGGTATGGGGTGTCCAGGGGGTGAGTGGGGTGTCCAATGGGTGGGAGGGGCTATCTAGGGGTACGTGTTGTCCAGGGGGCTTTCCATGGGGGTGGCAGGGCTGTCTAAGGGGTATGTGGTGTCCAAGGGGGTGGGAGGGTAGTCCACAAGGGGGTGGGGTCAGGCTATCCATAGGGTGGCGGGGCTGTCCAATGGGTTCGGGGGTGTCGGGGGGGGGGGGTATTCTAGGGGCTGGGGTTTCTGGGGGGATGGGGGTGTCTGGGGGGTGGTGGGTGGGGGTCCTGGGGGGTGGGTGGGTTGTCCACAGGGGTGGGGTTTGTCTAGAGGGTATAGGGTGTCGAGGGGGTGGGCGTGATGTCCCCGGGGTTGGCGGGGCTATCCAGGGGGGTCGGGGTGTCTAGGGGGTGGGGTGGGGGGCTTTCTAGGGGTGGGGGGATATCCAGGGGTACGACGTGTCCATGGGGGTGGGAGGGTTATACAGGGTGGTGGTTGGGGTGGTGGGGCTGTGTATGGGGTTTACGGGTTATCTGGGGGGGCTGTCCTTACAAGGTGGTCGGGCTGTCCACGGGGAAGGGGGGGTTGTCTAGTGTGTTTGGTGGTGTCGATGCGGTGTGGGTGGGGGGGAGGGGGTCTTTCTAGGGTATGAGGGATTCCGATGGGATGGGGGTGTCTGGGGGGTGGTGTGAGGGTGTCCATGGGGTGGGTGGGATGTCCATAGGGGTGGGGGTGCCAAGGGGCTACGAGGTTTATAGGGGGATGGGTGGGCTATCCACGGGGGTGGAAGGGCTGTCCAAGGGGTCGAGGGTGTCCAAGGGGTAGGGGATGTCCATGGGGTGTTCAGGGGGTGGGTACGTTGTCCAGGGGGTGGGAGGGCTCTCCAAGGGGGGTGGTTGGGTTGTCCACGGGGGTGGTCGGGTTGTCCACCGGGGTGGAAGGGCTGTCCATTGGGGTGGGGGTTTTGAGGGTGTGGGCGGGGGAGGGGGTGTTCAAGGGGGTGGGGATGTCCACCCCCAAACTAGGGTCGTAAAATGCATTCTTTATCCAATTATCGCATGATTTCAAGCCTATTATAGATGACCGAGAAGACTATTGTTGTAAACCATGAATATCATACATATAAATCACAACACACCCAATTGTAAACATCCATCTAAATATCATATGTGGATATGATTTTATGATCCATGTTTCGATGGGACACTACTAATAAGAGTATGAGCCTTTTATGTCATTATGTGATATGGAGTTGTATGAATGTTAAATTTGTATGAGATAAATATGTATATAGGATAAGAACCTCATTGAGATTTCATTTTAGGGATCACTTCTTCTTAGAAGTGTAACACCCTAATCTTCCATGATACGCTTCTCTTTGATTAATATAGTAGCATGTGTTATACGCAACTTCGAGTTCTAACACACCTCGACAAATCAAAGTAGCTGTAATGAATATTATTACATACTTTTTGAAATTTTATAAATTCTATATCTCAATATGGACTTCATTTTTGGATTCAGAATATCGAAATTAGCCTAGGGTGAAATTTTGGTACTTTTCGGATAACATTCATATATCGATGAATAGTGAAAATTACTAAATTTTAATTAAAAGAAACATTTTTAATCGAAATAATTAATATTGATAAATTATGAATTTGAGTGGTTTTAAATTCTATTTAGAATATATTTTTACCATTTAATTCAATGTTTGTCATTAGACATTATTTCACAATTAACGCATACATAAACAAATGGAAATATTGTGATAGTTATTATCTCTTAAAAACACGTTTTTTATTTTAACAATGAGAATTAATTTTAAATTAATTTCTGCCACTTCTATGTTTTGAATTTGGAAAATTGGATTCCATATTTGGAATCACAATGTGCAAATTGTGTAAATAGGTAACTTTTATTTTTAGACATTTTGAATAATTACTTCAGTAAATATTTTATTTACCATGGTTAAAGGGAAAATCTGGTAAATAAGGGTTAAAATATAATATTATAATAAAACTAAATTAGCCTAAAACATGTCATAACATTATTTGTGGATACAAGTACAATTATTGTCATCTTTGGGTTTGTAGGATCGAAATAATGATGTAGATGCTCAATATACAAGAGGGGGGTGAATTGTATATTTTAAAAATTCATTTGGAAACTCTAAAGTTAGTTATGAATAACTATGTTTTCCTTAAGAAAAGTAAAAGGGATAAGTTTAACAAAGATAAACTTAAGCAAATTAAAAACACCTTTAATATCAAATGAAAACTTGAAAAGAGATTCTGAAAGTAGGTTACAGAAATATGGTTCCGGAAATTGAAACTTAACAAAAGATTACAATATGAGATTCTACCTTAAAGCGTATAGAATCTAAATGAAACAGAGTACAAGTAAGTAAGTATATGAATGATATACTTTCCTTATAATACAAAATGCAGCGGAAATAAACAAGTAGTAAAACTACAAGTAACAAGATATAAGTCTTTTAACCTAAAGAGAAGTGTATCCAACAACATTGGATAAAGGTCCCTTGATTTATACTTTCAAGCAAGTCTGTCATACCCACACCAGGGTAAACCCTCGATACGAAGATCAGAGTCTCTTTATTGCTATCCCCGCAAGCCCTCAACTTCAAGGTAGTTGGAAACCTCTGTCTTCCTCAGCAAGGAAGACCTCAACTTCAAGGAGTTGGAAACCTCTTTCTTCCTATCCCTAGAAGTCCTCGAATGAAATCACCAACATTCGGAGTCGCATGAAGTTTTGAGAGTTAATAAGAGCCTCTCTCTCTAGAAATCACTTCAACAACATGTATGCATAATGTCAAAAATCATTGTTGTGTATAATGAGCTCTTTCAAATGAGCTCCTATTTATAGGTAATGTCGGCCTCCTTTCCAACAGTCATATCTTCCTTAAAAATCGGCGGGACATGTACACATGTCACTTATCCATCTGTTAGTTTAAAACATAATGGACGATATCATTTTATAAAAAAACAAGTGTAACAGAATGTTCGACATCATTTTAAATCTTAACTAAAAAGTTCGGAGTGAAGATACGGAGTGAAAGAAAATATATTAAAGAGTAGACAATTTATAGAAGTGTAAGGAGAATGAAATTTCGGAGTCTAACCAAAATAATTTTCGGAGTCTGAAAAAAATTCAGAGTGTATAAAACAAAGATGATCAGATTCTGTTTAATAGGTGAATTCTGAATGAGAATTTGGAATGATAATTCGTCATCAGAATTCGTAATGAGAATTCATCATCAGAATTCATAATGAGAATTCATCATTAGAATTCGTAATGAGAATTCCTCATCAGAATTCGTAATGAGAATTCCTCATCAGAATTCGTAATGAGAATTCCTCATCAGAATTCGTAATGAGAATTCCTCATCATAATTCTTAAGAAGAATTCGTTGTCGAACTTCATAAGGATTCGTATCCTGAATCTGGAGTAAAACTGTATCCGGAATTCGGAATGAAACTTTATCACAGTTCTCATTCTGGATTTCGGAGTGAAACTTTATCACAATTCATATCTAGAATTCAGATCCAAAGATAGGATACTTAATATCAAAGTTTCAAGAAATTCCGATAAAGTAGAAATGAATCTGAATCTTATACTTAAGAAAAATATGAATGAAAATATGATAAGGATAATTTTTCTTACAAAATCAATTTTCCTTATAAAAGAAATTTTCCTTATAAAAGAAATTTCCTTAAAGATAAGGTGTTTGTGATTTTCAATACAAGAAGGAATGGAAATTTCATAAGGAAAACCTTATTGACTCAACAATCTCCCCATTTTTGGAAAGCACAAACATCCTTACGAAAAAGAAATTCTAAGAAGAATGAAAAACATTAAGGCTTATCTCCCTTTTCTTTAAGGATATTGATGAATACGACTAACTCCCCCTTAGTCTTTGAAACTCTAAGGATCATATTCTAGATTTCCGGAATGATATTTCATTACGAATAAGTAGGTCTTCTTTAATGAAAAAAAACTCCCCCTTAGATAAGCTCTTATTAAAGTTCTGTTTCCATAAGTTTCTTTTTCTTCTCCCCCATTGTGATTTTCAAAAAGAATTTGAGGGAATGGAATGTATAACAAAGTACCTAAAAAATCAGTAATAACAACAAAAGAAACGACAAGCACAATTTTCATTATGTTTGAAATCTCAGCAACAAAGAATATTAGATACAAAAAAAAGATCGGATTTAGCTATTTCGGATCTTTTTTCCTTCGAAATGAGCCCCTTAAGAATAGTCTTGATCTTCTTCAGGTCTTTATGATCTTCTTCAGCTTGCTTCTCTAAGACCACTATTCTTGCAGATTGAGGTTCAATCTTTTCTTCCTGGGATTTCAGCTTTTCTTCTTGAGCCTTGATCTTTTCTTCCTGAGCCTTCAAATTCTATTCAAACTCGATCCGATGATCCCTTTCAAACTTCCAGTTTTGAGAAACAGAATTCAGTTTCCCATTCAGATCTCTAACTTCTTGAATCCGAAATTTCTTTTCATCTGTCAGCTTCTCCTCAAAGGCGGAAGTCAGCTCATTTATCTTCTTTTCCTCAGTCTCAAAAGCGTCTTTAACATTGTATTGAAATTCATCGAATAACCTCATTTCTTCAACAGTCTTCTTCGACCAGTTTTTCATCCTCTTGAATGATATTTTATGAGCTTCGTAGCCAACAAAAAACATTTTGAACTGAGCCTCTATTTCAACACACTTGTCCATAACCATAGATACAGAGTCTGTTTTCTGATTTTTAGAATGTTGGATCATCTGGCATCTTGAGTCAATACTTGAGATGGTCGGAATGGTTCCCACCAACTTCTTTAAAGACTGAACAACAAAATCATTCCCCAATAAGTATGACTCCTAATCTGAAACTTTTCATGGAGAATTTTCTTCCTCAATAAGCTCCAACTTCCTTTTAGACAAATCACCATATTCTCTTTTCTTGCAAGCCACTAATTTCGGAGTCTCAACAAGGAGTTTCTTTCCCTTGTCTCTTTTCGGAATCAATTCTTGATCTGGAGTTTTCTGCTTGCTAGTAGATACTTGAATAATATCATTAACAACTTTTTGACAACATCTTCCCCATTCTTATCCTTCTATGGGGTTACTAACTTAGAGGATTCAGCCTCTGATGTTCGGAGTGACAGGTGTTCTGAAGGAGACCCCTTATAATCATCTACTTATTTCAATAAATCTCCTGTTTCACCACTTCCTTCAGCAACTAATTCTTGCTCTTCCACTTGTTTAATCTGATCGAGTTGCTCATCATGTTTAGCTGTAATCTATTCCAGAAAACCAAGGTTTCTTCCTCGAGTCTCAGGTAGAGATTCCAAGGAGAAAGATCTCGGAACTGGAATGCTTCCAGATACTATTTAATTAAATTTTAACAAATATTGGACTGCCTCAACTTCTGACATCTTCTTCTTGAGCTTCTTTTCCTTTAATTGTTTTTCAAGCTCATCAGCAGTTCTCTCCTTCAAGTCCTTAGCCTCCACAGGGTCCAATACGAACTGCGGATCCCCTTCATTCCTTTTATCTTTATCTGCTCTCCACTTCGCAACAACTTAATCAGTAAAGGCCTTCTTCTTCTTTGGTTTGGGAGGTGCGGTTTGAACTTCCTTAGATTTAGGATCCTGTACTTCAACTGAAACTTCTTTCAACTTTCTTTCCTTTACTGGCTTAGATGATTCCGGTTCAGCAGCATTCAGAGCCTCTTCTTCTTGATTAGGTAAATAGAAGAACTCACCATTCTCCTTGTTGAAAGACACATCCATCCTATTAAGGGTATCATCACTGACCAACAAAATTTTTCAAACCCTTGCCTTAGATCTGCAAGCTTCCTTGAAAGACTCAAGGCACCGAACTATTAGCTTTGATAAAATTGCTGGGTACATTACGATCTGGGCTCTGAGATTTCCTTTCTTAAGATTCTCAATGGTTATAAGAATGTGCCTCATGAAGTTAAACTTCCTTAGATTTATCAGGAAATCTAAGATATAGATCTCACTATTATTCAGGCTGTCTTTATCACCTTTCCTCGGTACGATAAGACCTTGTACCCACAACTCTAGAATCCAGAAATCTGTAGGCAAACTAGCAATCTTAGGATCTTTGTCATCTAAGAGTCAGATAGTTTACAAGGATTTTTCCTTGTCGAAGCTACTCTTAGAATCTGGCAACACATGAGATATGATCTCTGCTTCTCTTTAATAGGTCAGCTATACCATGCTTGCTGCCTTGGTATAAGAAAGATTATAAGTCTTTCCATAAGACTTAAAAGAAAATTTCTCCCTATTATCTTCCTTAAAGAAGGAAACTGTTTCATAGAACTCAATACATAACTCCAAAAAAACATCGTCTTGATTCCCCGGTTTGGACACAGCAATATCTTCCCACCCATTCAACTTAATGTTCTTCGAAATAAGAGAATCATAGTTGTTGAAGAAATCCGGATGAACTAAACTTTCTCTGTAAACTAACCATTGTGAAATAGGTTTAGAGGATGACATTTCTTGAGAATATAACTCGATAGACATTCGGATCTGATGACCTCTGAGATGTTCGGAATGGAGAAATCTGATGTTTGGAACGGCCTTAAAACAGAGAGACAGAGCTTCGGGACACTGGAGCTTGAAATCTATGTAGGACAAGTATTTGGGTCCCCTTTATATAGGCAATGAAACGACAGTTCAACTTCCTCAGTTGATCGAACGATTGTGATATGCTGAGATCAGATATGACGGTTGAAAACGAATTCTCAAGAAAACTTGAATCCGATCTTTTTGAGGTTTTTATTAAAACAAAGAATTAGGAAAAACTATAATCTGAAAACAAAATACAAGAAAATTCCACCAAGTAAAATATGACTACGAAAACATGAGTAAGGTAATCATACCTTTCGGATTGGCTTAGGAGGATTATTTGTAATGGGTAATATAAAAATTACTATAAAAAAATCTTTATTATGAAAAGAAAAAGTTTGAAAAAACTTTACTACGAAAAACAAACTCAATACGGAAAAACTCATTACGGAAAACTCAGTACGAAAAAAACAAATTCCAAGAATTTGAGGGTAAAAAACATATTATGAGAGATTCAGTACGAAAGTTCCGTTATGAAAATACCAGTACGAAATTTCCCATTCTGGATGTTTTTAATACGAAAACATCCATTCCAGAAGTATTCTGTACAAAAATGTCCATTCTGGAAAATTGTAGTTCCGAAAATTCCATTCCGGAAATCTTTGTTCCGAAAAGTTTGAAAGAAAACTTTGAAAAACGTTGTTATTCTATCAAACAAATGTACTCCCCCTATGAAAAGGAGTTTATTGCTGTAAGGAGAATTTTTCAACAGAAAGTTAATTAAGAAAGATTACCTTACAGTTATCATTCCAAACTTCTGTTTAATATATTCAAATCTATCAGTAGGCAAAGATTTTGTGAAAATATCAGTAAGTTGATCTTTTTTTCCAATAAACTTAAGAATAATATCTCCTTTGAGTGTGTGATCCCTAAGAAAGTGATTTCTAATATCTATGTGTTTTTCACGGGAGTGATGTGCAGGGTTCTTACTGGGGGCAATGGCACTTGTGTTATCACACAAAATCTGAGTTTTAGTAAATCTCAAGCCATAGTCAATGAGTGTGTGTTGCATCCACAACACTTGAGCACAACAACTTCCAGCTGTTACATATTCAGATTCAGCAGTAGAGAGTGCTACAAAATGTTGCTTCTTGCAGGACCAAGAAACTAATGAATCTCCTAAGAAATGACAAGATCCGGATGTACTTTTTCTATCCATTCTACATCCACCAATGTCAGCATCAGAAAATATTTTTAGGATAAAATCATTTCCAGAAGTATAAAATAATCCTAGATCTATGGTTCCCTTAAGGTAGCGAAAAATTATTTTTACTGCCTTTAGGTGAGATTCCTTAGGATTGGATTGATATCTAGCACATAAGCATAATTAAAACATTAAGTCTGGTCGACTAGCTGTTAAATATAGTAGACTTCCTATCATACCCCTAAAAGATGTTTGATCTACTGCATTCCCAGCTTCATCAAGATCTAATGAGTTTGAGGTACCAATAGGAGTACTTATACTCTTAGTATTATCATAGACATAGTTTTTAAGAAGATCTTTAATATACTTATGTTGAGATATGTAGTTTCCTTCTGGTTTTTGAGAAATTTTAAAACCGAGGAAAAATGTTTACTCCCCCATCATACTCATTTCAAACTCATATTTCAATAGACTTGCAAAAGATTCGGTCAAAGATTGCTGAGTTGAACCAAATATGATGTCATCAACATAAATTTGAACAATCAAGACATTTTTCTTATCTTTCATTATAAAAAGAGTTGGATATGAATTTCCCTAAACATAGTTATTTTGAAGCAAAAATACAGTGACTCTATCATACCATGCTCGTGGGGCTTTTTTAAGACCATATAGAGCTTTGGTAAGTCTAAAAACATGATCACAATGTTTTGTATCTTCAAATCCAGGAGGTCGTTCAATAAAAACTTCCTCTTGAACATAACCGTTAAGAAAAGCACATTTCACATCCATTTGGAAAAGTTTGAAATTAAAGAATACTGCAAAGGCAAGTAGAATACGGATTGATTCAAGTCTAGCTACTGGAGCATAGGTTTCTTCATAGTCTATTCCCTCTTGTTGATTATAGCCTTTAGCAAAAAGTCTAGCTTTATTTCTTACTATGAATCCATTTTCATCACATTTATTTCTGAAAACCTATTTGACTCCAATAACAGAAGTTTCCTTAGGTCTTTCAACCACGGTCCAGACTTTATTCCTTTCAAATTCATTTAGTTCATCTTGCATGGATTTAATCCAATCATCATCACCTAAAGCTTCATCAGTGCTTTTAGGTTCTAATTGGGAAATAAATGCTAGATTTTATACTTCATTTCTTAAAGAACATCTAGTACTTACAGGTTGATTTACATCACCAATGATACTATCACTGGGATGATTCTTAAGAAACACCTGATTTGGATTTTGAAAAACCTGTTCATCAACATAGGGTAGAAAATCATCTGGGGTAAATGTTTCAGAAGTATCTTCTTGAACAATTTCCTTGTCAGAAGGTTCTTCTATCAAAGGTTGACAATCAGTTTTTGAAAACACATCTGAGAATGTAGGTAGGGATGTTTTAAAAACAAAAGTATCTGTCTCATCAAATTTTACATGTACTGTTTCTTCAATAGTACAAGTGTTTTTATTGAAAACTCGATATGCCTTAGATGTTGTGGGATAACCTAAGAAAATCCCTTCATCAGATTTAGGTGCGAATTTATGTAAGTTATCTTTATTATTCAGAATGAATACTTTGCAACCAAAAACCTTGATGTAGGATAGTCTTTGTTTTCTACCATTCCATAACTCATAAGGATTTTTATTAAGAAAAGGTCAAATCAAAACTCGATTTATAGTATAACAAGCAGTACTTACAGCTTCAGCCTAGAAATGTCTAGCTATAGAATATTCACTCAACATGGTTCTAGTTATTTCTTGAAGAATTCTATTTCTTCTTTCAACTACACCATTTTGTTGAGGAGTTCTAGGTGCTGAACAATTGTGAGTAATACCTTTTTTACTACAAAATGTTTCAAAATCAGAATTTTGAAATTCTCCACCATGATCACTATGAATAGTTTTCAATGTAAGGATTTTATTATTTTTAACTTGAGCTCTAAAACTTTTGAAATATGAAAATGCTTCAGATTTATTTTCTAGAAAATAAACCCAATTAAATCTAGTGTAATCATCAACTAGAACAAACACAAAGTATTTTCCTCCAATACTTCCAGTTTGGGTTGGTCCAAAAAGGTCCATGTGCACTAACTATAATGCATCGGTTGTTGAGACTTCACCGATTGATTTAAAACTAGATTTATGTTTCTTTCCATATTGACAAGGATCACAAACTTTAGAAGAATCAAATCTAAGCTCCTGTAGATCCTTAACTAGTTTCTTCTTAGAGAGATTACATAGGTTCCTAAGGTTACAGTGACCTAGTCTTCTATGCCATAACCAGGAATGATCTTCCATTGCACTAAGGCAAGGTAAATCTTGGCTTCTAAGTTCATCTAAGTTTAAGGTGTAAACATTCTCTTTCCTATTGGCTGAGAGAATAAATTCTTCCTTGGAATTGTTAACTAAGCACTTATCATTCCTAAAATTCACAAGTTAACCTTCATCACATAACTGACTTATGCTAATGAGGTTTTTCTTAAGACCCTTAACAAAAAGAACATTTGAAATCAAAGTTTTACCAAGAAAAAAAATATTACCAATACAAATAATCTCACCCTTAGAATTATCTCCGAAAGTTACCTTTCCTCCTTTCGTTTTGATAATCTTGTCAAAATAGCTTTTGATACCAGTCATGTGCCGGGAACATAAACTATCCATGTACCATGTATTGTTGCTGGTACTCTCTTTATTTTCCTTAAATCAAGAAGAAAATTAGACTTTCGGAATCAAAATTTGATTGGATCCGAGATTTTCAGATAATAAAATTTTAGGTAACCACATCTTCTTAGAGAAATAAGCTTTGTGAAAACCTAAAGATTGGGTTTTTTTTAAGGAAAAATTCTTTTCCCAGTGACCACTACATGGACACTTGGTACAAAATGGGGCACTTTGAGGAACACAATAGTTGTTACTAAAAACTGGTTTTTCATGGGTATAACCAAATCCGGATTTATTTCTTAAAGGTCGTATTTGGGAATACATTTTATAAAATTTTTTTTTACCATAGGTAATGTTTGATAAACACTTCTTTAAGGAAAAAATTTCAGACATCAGTTTTATAACCAGGTTTTTATCCTCAAAATCATTAGTTTTAGAACTAGAGTTATGCTCGAGAACATTTTTATTAGAAATTACCTTTTCTAATTCTTTTGAAAGTTTGTTCTTCTCAGAACATATTTCCTCATGATTTTTTTAAATACTTTCAAAATCAGCATTTTTCTTATCAAGATATTTAGAAAGATCTGATATCTCTTTTGTAAGAATAGAATTCCTAGAGTTTGCTTTATAAATTTTTTTATTGAGTTTGGAATTCTCAATTTCAAGAAGTTCAGCAAACCTAGAGACTTCTTCATAAGTAGGTAAAGTATTTTCCTTATCAGAAGATGATTCATCATCAGAAGAGTTATAATACTTACTATCATTGGAATTTAAAGAAACATTGGTCAGTGATTTAGCATTTCATACCTTAGCCATAAAACAATGATTATCAATAGGTAATTTGGCTATAAGACCAAGATTATTCTGTCCTGAAGAATCAAAATAAGAAGATTCATCTGAAGATTCACCACCACTGGCACTCCAGGTGTCATTAGCTTTTAGAACATTCTTAGCTTTTGCTTTATAATACTCATTTCTGTTCCTGTCTGAATGTCTTTATTTCCTTTTTTTCTTTTTGATCATAGGGAAATATGGTCTAATATGTCCAGCTCTCTTGCATTCATAACAAGTAACCTCTCCATCATTCTTATCTTTCGTATACTTTTTATTATACTTGGATTGGAAATTACTCTGGGCATCTATCTTGTTCATCCTACGAGCAAGATTTGCTAACTCATTTTCTGATACTTCACTCTCACTAGATTCAGACTGGAATATAGATTTCTTAGACTTGGATCTGGTTACTCTCTCAGCAGTCTTGGTTTTCATATGATTTGATGTTGTTGTAAAAGCAACAGTACCATTTCCATTTTTCATTTTGATGTTGTCAGCATCACTCTTTATTCTAGTTTCATGTTGGAGAAGAGTTCCAAATAACTCATCAAGAGAAATCTGAGTCACTTTCCTATTCTTGTCTATAGCTGTTCTTTTGGATTCTCACTCATTGGGAATGATATCAATTATCTTATCCACAAGATCTTAATCATCTAAACCTTTATCTCCCATAGACTGTAGGCTGTTGACGATAGTCATAAATCATTGTTGTACTTTACAGATTGGTTATCCATAAGGAAATTTGAATCCATGATATTCAGCACTAAGCATAGCTCTCCTCGTCTCAATCACCTTAGAAGTTCCAAAGTGTGTAACTTCTAACTTCTTCCAGATACAGTTAGCTTCTTCACAAGAAGAAATTTGGCTATATATATTTCTAGTCATTGAACACAGTATAGTATTGCGTACCTTATAGTTGAGTTGATATTCTTGATTTTCCTGGTTAGTGAAAGTTCTGACTTCCTTGTCAGGAATTTTATAATCACCAGTAAGCATAACAAAATTGTCCACTCCAGTATTGATAACAAAAGTCTTCATACGATCTCTCCAGTACTAATAGTCATTACCATCAAGGATTGGTGGTATTCTAGGATTTATATTATCAATTGAACCAACATTTATTCCTTCCATACAAAAAATAACCTTCGGCACAGAAACATGTTAGTAGAAAAGATTCGTAATAACAAAGTTCGGAATGGAAATGTCCGGAATCGGATAGTTCGGAATGATAAAGTGAGCAAGAAAAACTTATTCGTAAGTATAAGTATTTCAGAGACCTCATTTGATACCAATTGTAGGATCAAAATAATGATGTAGATGCTCAATATATAAGAGGGGTTGAATTGTATACTTTAAAAATTCCTTTGGAACCTTTAAAGTTAGTTATGAATAACTATGTTTTCCTTAAGAAAAGGAAAAGGGCTAAGTTTAACAATGTTAAACTTAAGCAAATTCACAACACCTTTAATATAAAATGAAAACTTGAGAAGAGATTCTTAATGTAGGTTCCGGAAATATGGTTCCGGAAATTGAAACTTAACAAAAGATTACAATATGAGATTCTACCTTAAAGCGTATAGAATCTAAATGAAACAGAGTACAAGTAAGGAAGTATAAGAAAGTTATACTTTCCTTATAATACAAAATGAAGAGGAAATAAACAAGTAGTAAAACTACAAGTAACAAGATATAAGTCTTTTAACCCAAAGATAAGGGTATCCAACAACCTTGGATAAAGGTCCCTTGATTTATACTTTCAAGCAAGTCTGTCTTACCCACACCAGGGTAAGCCCTCGATACGAAGATCGGAGTCTCTGTCTTGCTATCCCCACAAGCCCTCAACTTCAAGGTAGTTGGCAACCTCTGTCTTCCTCAGCAATGAAGCCCTCAACTTCAAGGTGATGGAAACCTCTATCTTCCTATCCCCGGAAGTCCTCGAATGTAATCACCAACATTCGGAGTCGCAAGAAGCTTTGAGAGTTAATAAGAGCCTCTCTCTCTAGAAATCACTTCAACAGAATGTATGCACAATGTCAAAAATCATTGTAGTGTATAATAAGCTCTTTAAAATTAGCTCCTATTTATAGGTAAGGTCGGCCTCCTTCCGAACGGTCATATCTTCCTTAAAAATCGGAGGGACCTGTACACGTGTCACTTAGCCAACGGTTAGATTAAAACAGAATGGACGACATCATTTTATAACAAAACAAGTGTAACAGAATGTACGACATCATTTTAAATCTTAACTAAAAAGTTTAGAGTGAAGATTCAGAGTAAAATAAAATATATTAAAGAGTAGTCAATTTATAGGAGTGTAAGCAGAATGAAATTTCAGAGTCTAACCAAAACAATTTTCGGAGTTTGAAAAACATTCAAAGTGTATAAAACAAAGATGATCAGATTCTGTTTAATAGGTGAATTTTGAATGAGAATTCGGAATGATAATTCGTCATCAGAATTCGTAATGAGAATTCATCATCAGAATTCGTAATGAGAATTCATCATCAGAATTTGTAATGAGAATTCCTCATCAGAATTCGTAATGAGAATTCCTCATCAGAATTCGTAATGAGAATTCCTCATAAGAATTCATAATGAGAATTCCTCATCAGAATTCTTATGAATAATTCATTGTCGAACATCATAAGGATTCGTATCCTGAATCTGGAGTAAAACTGTATCTGGAATTCGGAATGAAACTTTATCACATTTCTCATTATGGATTTCGGAGTGAAACTTTATCACAGTTCTTATCTAGAATTTGGATCCTAAGATAGGATAATTCATATCAAAGTTTCAAGAAATTCCGAGAATGTAGAAATGAATCCGAATCTTATAATTAAGAAAAATATGAATGAAAATATGATAAGGATAATATTTCTTACAAAAGCGATTTTCCTTATAAAAGCAATTTTCTTTATAAAAGCAATTTTCCTTAAAGATAAGGTGTTTGTGATTTTCAAAACAAGAAGGAATGGAAATGTCATAAGGAAACCCTTATTTACTCAACATGGTTGATTTTGGGACCCAATGTAGCCACTTGTAAGTGATAATGACACATTATATTAGTTAAGTTAAAATAAATACAAAAATGATATAAGCATATATCTTTTAGAAAAACATTTTTATTCCTAGGGTTATATATGTTTTCCTTTCAATTATAAATATTCATTAGAAAGATAAGAGGATTTTTCTACATAATGATATTTTATTTATAATTTTTAGACAACAAATAATTTAATTTATTTATGACACAATGATGATGCAGTAATTACCATAATAGTAAAAAATTAAAATAATTGATATTAAAAATACCCAAATAAATATAATTTGAGACTTTTTATGAATTACACTAATTTTATAGGTTAATAAGACATATTAGAATTTATTTAATTGAATTTTTTCTAAGTAATCATTTTGTTACGAGTTTCACAAAAATCAATTATTGAATAGTGTCAAAATTGACATAAAAGAGTTTTTAAAACAAATATTATATTATTAATTGATATTAAATTCTTAAAAATCTAAGGTTCGGCTAAGAGACTTATATAATGATACATGTATCATTAATGGACCACTTGGGGGTCTCATAGATGTATTTAGTAAGTTTATTAACCATATAATATTAAAATACAAAGAGACATTGTAAAAGTGAAACTAATTATCTAAGAGTTAATAATTAAAGATAAGGTTAATATAATGACCCAAACCTGTATAAATTATACCGGTTGAGTAGTTTTCGACCTATACCCACCTTAAACTTTAAATAATCCTCTTTTTATCCATTATAAACCGAATATGAATTTATTATAAAATAATATTCCTAGCTTTTCCAAAGGTGCCCCTCACCCCTCTTATAAAAGGGCAGTCCCCCTTTTCATTACTTCACACCTTCAAAGCCTTTTGTTTCGTCCAACCCCTGACCATATACTCTCTCAACTTCCATCACTACAACCTAGAGGCATTATTTTTATCAGAAAGAAAACCTATGGAGCCTTTTTTGATCAAATCAAAAGGATGAACCTGAAGAAGAGGTAATGCTTTTACCACCCTTTTTCAAATTATTTTCTTCTTCAACTTCTTCTTTCTTTGTTATTACCATTATAAAATAATGAATTCAGTATCTCTTATATACTATAATATTATTATAAATATGGTACAATCATATTCAGTATTCTATCCATCCTTTGAATGACATGTCACCATACGTGCGTACGCACGGCTTACCGTCTCCACCTCATGGTGTAATTGTAATTCAATAAATTATTATTTGGATGGGTATAATAATGATGTGTAATTCATATAAATAATAAATATAACATGATAATTATTCTGTATATAAGATATAGCATCCTATTATATATTATTTTTACATCAAAGGAATGATATTGTCGCTCGTGCGTACGTACGGACTACCGTCTCCACGAAAGCGATGAGATTCATTCTCCCTCATATCCATTCATGTATAATTATCATTTAATGATTCAAAAATAATGTTTAAGGACATTATATAATTCTGGATATGAATAAGTTACAATCTATCCATAACAAACACGTCTTACGTAACAAATAATATAAAGGAAAAGGAGTAAGATAACACCCGAAATGACGATAATACTTAGATATTATTAACAAATCAATGTTAAAAGATTAAATATGATATCATATTAATGTAAATTATTCTTGTATAATTAAATAACAATTATTTCACCATTATACAGGATGTTAAACTACCATCGACCAAGGAACAAGTACAATGTAAGGGGTTTCTTATCTCACTTTTAATTCAGTGAGATTTCCATTGTTCACCACTTATTTATTGCATGTGGTGTGTGTACTGCCCATGATTGAATTCATTTTGTAATATACATTAATTTATGGGTATTTAAATCATCATTGTATGATCCTTCTATCATGGGTGCATTTTTCATAAGTTACCCAATCGATAAGGGAGTTTGAAATTTCAATTTCCACTCATTCGGCTTTACGCATACTTCATTGATTATTTTACTCCATGATTATTTGTAGAATCACTATTCATTTGATTATGACATAATTTCCACTCCCGTTTCTGTAGATATACTTTTTATTAAAATAATAACTCCATTGATAAATTCTCAATTCATCGGTATGAACTTGATAAGATTATTTTTTAGTCCATCTCGATTTGTTGAGATAAACATCCAATTCATTGGTGTTGTTTTTACTAGAATATGTGTGAATGCACTTTTATTGTTTTACACTGAATATCCAAAAATATTTAGTGTATTTATATTTTTCACACATAATTATGTCTTTGATTTATCCTTAACCTAAGGATATGGCCTTTATGAGTGATTTAATCTCAATTTACATTCCATTGATACTTATTTGTTGTAATACACCAAATCACTTTTATGTGGTGTATATAATATACTTTAACATAGTATATCATGAATCCCTTTATTCTAATGATATTACAAAGTTTTTATTATATCAATTATTTGTATTCAAGTGTCTCTCTTTTGGTTAGAAACTCTAACTAAAATACCAATTTTAAATGGTTTAAAGACTTATTTTTCTAAATATTTCTCATTAATGTCCATGTTTTAAAAATGATTTTAAAGATTTATTCATATGGACATTAATGTTTTAAAATTAAAACTCTTTTTAAAAGTTTTGAAGTGGTATGGGGCACTTTGATTCAAAAATAAATTTTTAAATGGCTTCTTGACAAATAGTGTGACTTTTAAATGATTTCAAGAAAAGTGGGATATTTATCTCAAATAGTTTTGATGGTTATATTCATCTATGTCAATATCATTCATTATTATCAATTGAGGATAATATGAAACAATAAAATCTTCCATATTGTATCAAATGAGTTATGTTTGACTGTGGATGTGCTATTTTTATACCATTCATGGTTTTTAGTTAAAGTATTGACATTTCATATGCTAGTTTTAATATGAATGTTTATGTTATGTTTAAACCTGTTCATATGAGGAATGCATTGGAATTAGTAAGTGACGGGTGGAGCCCGCTATAGCTTCTCGATGCATCGGTAGGTCTCATGAGACAAAATAGTGTCTTGGCACAAGTCCTTGTCAAAATATTATTTGTAGTCTCGGCACGAGGCCTTGGCTATGTGGTTATGATAGTGTGGAATTATACATTCCATCATTATGAATGTGATTATTGATATTTCATGTTATTGTTCGACTAGTAGAATATCCATGTGAATAAGTAAATGTAATTATTTCAGTTTATCATTTCCATATTATGCTGAAGTTCAAGTTTAAAAGGATTTTGTTTTATTTATAAATTTCTTTAAGTGTTTATGCTTATCTATGAAAGCTTCTGCTATATTGTTATCCTTACTGAGCATATAAGCTCACCTCTTTCAATGTTTTATTTTTACATGATGTGACTAAGTAATTTATGAATGACCTGCATGGATAGTATGACGGGATATGAAGACAAGATGTTGTTGTCGTTTTTTTACCTTAAGATGTAATGTAAGACTTATGAATATATCTAGTGTTTCCAGGACTACTAAACTAATCGGTCATTCGAGACTTGATCCTTTGTGATCATGCCAAAGTTATGTAATAATGCACCGACTATGGGTATCTAGGGTCGGGGTGTTACAAGAATGGTAAGAGTGAGTGTCAGTATGGAACTTCAATAAAAGTCTTAACACATGAAAGAAACTATACAATGGTTATATTATATTCCTACTGTCTTGTAGAGTATCAGAGTGGACAACTCACCCCCTCTCTAGACATCCCACACCCACCCCACCCCTGCAGCCCCCTACCCCCTTACACCCCCACCCGGAGAGCCCCCCACCCCACATAGACACCCCTCACCACACCTGGACAGCCCACCCCCTCCTCCCTAGACAACCAACACCCCCCTCCCCCAATTGGACAACCCACCCCCACCCCCTTGGACAACCCACCCCTTGATAGCCCACACCCATCCCCTACATGGATAGCCAACCCACCACTAAACCTAGACATCCCACCCCTTTCTACACAACCCACACCCACTTCCCTACAGTCTCGACCCCCCTCCCCCTTCCATCCCCTTGGAAATCCCCCCCCCCCCCCCGGACATTCCACCCCCTCCCTGGACAACCCTCTTATCCCCTGGACAGCCCCACACCTAGACACCCAACCCCCACTTACACAACCCACCCCTGGCCACCCCCACACGGATATCCCCCCACCGCCACGCCCACCCCACCCCCACCTAGACAGCCCACACCCCTCCCTGGACACCCCCACACCCCCTTCCCCACCTGAACACCCCACCACAACCCCCTTGATATCCCAAACCTCTCCTTGGACTTCCCATACCCCCTCCCCCACACCCCTATATACCCCTACCCCCCTACAGCCCCATACCCTCATGGAAAAACCACCCCCACCTAGAAAACCCCCAACACCTGGACAACCCCCAACACCTCCTACATCCCCCTTAGGGTAATTATATTTAAAATCATCTTATTTATTACGAAAAGGTAACCATCATGCAGTAGCCATTTCATTCCAAACAACCCATTAAATTTATCAAAACATGAAAAATTCAATTTATCAAAATATGAAAAACTATATTTATAAGTCTCTATGAGTCACTTATAAAATTTCATTGGGAAAAGGGGAAATCAACTACATTGTTAATTCCAATTTAAAAATTGGTTGAAGAAATTAGGAGGTGTAGTGGTGTCTAGGAGGTGTGCTGGGGTCCATGGGGGTTGTCTAAGTGGGTGGGGAGATGTCCAGGGGTGGAGGGTGTCCAAGGGGTGGGGGTGTCTAGGGGTGGTGTGTGTGGTGGTGGAGGGTGTCTAAGGGGTTGGTGGTATCCATGGGGGTGAGGGGTGTTCAGGGAGGGTGGGGGTGGGGTTGTCTAGGGGGTGGGGTGTCTAGGGGGTGGGGGTGTCAATGGGGGTGGGGGGTGGGGGCTGTCCACAGGGTGTGGGTGTCTATGGGGTGGGGTGTCTAGGGGTTGGGGGAGTCCAAGGGGTGGGTTGGGGTGTCTAAGGGTTGGGATGTCCATGAGAGGTGAGGGGTGTCCATAGAGGGTGGGGTGGGTGTGTCCAGGGGGTAGGGGGGGAGGGATTTATCCAAGGTTTGGGGGTGTCCCGGGGGGTGGGTGGGGTAGGGGGCATGTCCAATGGGGGGTGTCCAGGGGGGGTTGTCCAGGGGGTTGGAGGTGTCCAAGGTGGGTGGGGGAGTGTTCACAATTCCAATCCACCACCGAACCAATGCCAATTCATCCTCAATATAAATACACTTCCCATTATTCCTTGAATAAAAATAGTAAATAAAAAATCCAAATCCAATTTTAACCTAATCTAATGTCCACATGATGTACCATATCACCCCACTAAACAAACCATTTAACAATTTTGATGTGTAAAAAAACAGAAAACAAATCAAAGGGTTCGGTACTCCGCACACAGAAGGAACTCTAATTTTGTCAAAATCAAAACTGCAAAAAGAAAAAATAAGAGGGCGAAAATCTAAACTAAGGTAACACTTACTAATTTGATGTGTATAAATAAGAATTTGTTTTATTGAAAATGGATCTATGGCTAGAAAGAGTTTTGAGGCCGAGAAAACACCAAGAGGAGCTCTGGATTAGGGTCTGCAATCGGGCGAGTGGGAGCTGGGGTGTTGGGTATTTGGGATAAAACGTTCCCCATTGTTTTTAAAAACCCTTGGGAAAGCCTCTCTTTACCAACAGTTTATTAATATTGTTGGTATATCCTAGAAAAACAATGTTTTTTCCAACGGTTTTTTCAAACCATTGGGAAATCATATGTATATATACACATTGCCAACGGTTTGAACAAACCATTATAAAATGTTGCCTTATTTTATAGTATAGTAATGGTTTGAATAAACCATTTCTATATATCCGTTGGGTAAAAATCATATTCCAGTAGTGATAAAAGTGAGAAGAGAAAACCATTACCTTAAACCTTGAATTTATTTGTACATAATAAAAACTCATGTATAATTAATATATGTTTATTATAAGTATAACCCATTACAATATTATTATATCTAATACCATATATGATTTTATATTACAACATTATTAACAAATCCATGTTAATTATATGTTTTACGTAATATTCAATTTGTATTTTGCATATGTTCGAGCTTATTATTCCTGATCCTACATCTTAGATCATGATTTAATTTTTTATGAATTAAAAACATGATATTAATTACAAATATATTAATTTTATATGTATTTATAATAATATATAAAATATATTAATATGAAATTGAATACACTATTCATAGAGACAGTAGGTCATACATACACTTGAACGTTGTTTCCTTTTTGTTATCCTATTGAAAGAAAGAAATTAAAATATATATATAATAACATATTATTATAATTATAATATCACATATATCATATAATTTCACTAAAATCAACCTTAAATCATTCCATGTAGATTTTGAACAAATCACATTTCTTTTGAGGAGGTGGTAGTCCACACGTTCGCAAAAAAAGTAATCAGATTTATAAAAAAGAAAGGAAACAATATATGTTTTATATAATAATTTATGAAGAATAAATAAATAAATATATAATATAGATATAATATAATACTACAATGTCCATAATAATTCACAACCATTATAGGCAGTGAAGGAAAAACAAACAACATCATTTAGTGAAGTGGAAGTTCGTCATACACAAGAATGTTATGTTTGTTTCCAATTAGATTGAAGTGTGTGTTAGTGTTTTCAGAAACCATATAATGAAAAAAAATCTGTATATTTAGGAATCTAATGATTTTATATAACCATTGAATATGAATATTTGAGGGTGTTGAGAATGAAAATAAAACAAAAGTGCTTCGGAAATGATGTTACCAGTTCTTTGTGTTACTCCTCTTGGATTTCACCAATGGCTTCTGTGGTTGTCATTACTCCAAAAAGGATGATTCTAGGAAGAATTTAGGCATTTTGAAGCATATTTGAGCAGATTTTGGGCAATCCAACGGTCTTGAGAGGTGTTAATAGTATGTAAGGTTGAATGTCTTTTTATAGTGGAGGAAGAGTGGAACTTTTGTAAATTTTTTAAAATTGAATTCCACGCAAATTTTTCCCATGACGGGTGGATCCAATAATGTCCCACATTCATTACATGGTAGATAGGGTATAAATATGTCCATAAAATGGATTTTTATAAATTTTTTATGACATCTTGGACCTAAAGTTTAAGGTGTAGTCATATTTATACAAATTATTATCTTATTTGTTGTAATTTATTTTAATTGCAGTGACACATATTTTTGGTAAAAAACTAATTTGACTTAATTAAAAATTAAAACATATGATGATTATAAATATGGAATCCATTTTTAAAAATTCTAATCACAAAAATTGATGAAAAGAAACTAAATATAATGATATGAATGGGATGAAAAAGTGGGGTTTTGAAGTAAAAATGTGCAAAAGCTTCATATGTTTTTATATCCAATTTTAATTTCAAATTGAATAAAAATAACTAAATTAAATTAATTTTTATAAACATTGTATAATTTATATTTAAAACCAAATAAAAAAATAATTTAAATATATAAATATTTTAGATGAAAAAGGATTTTTGAATTAAAATTCAATATTGTTCATTATTCATAAAAAATGAATCTTCTCAAAAAAATACTAAAAGGTTACCCAAAGTTAATTTTTTATTAAAAATTTAAAAATGAATTTTTTATTTTCAAATAAAAAATACAGATGTTTCCAAAATAAAATTTAAAATGATTTATCCATCAAAAGGAAATAAAATTTCCTTTTATAAAAATAAAAAAATTTCAAAAAATTGGATTTATTGTTATCTTATTCCTTTCAAATATATTATATGAGTATAAAATATATTGATCAAATTTATAATAATTAAATTTTATTGACATCATTAATCAAAAGTAGTTTTCTTAAATTATTGAGGTAAAATTTTGTATTAACATAGAAACTAAGTTTTCATAGAAAAGTAATTTCATTATTTTAATAAAGTTATTTCATTCACATAAAAAAATTAAAAACCAAATGATTCATTTTATATAAATGAATAAATAATATTATAAAATTTTAGTTAGTATTATTTGTGACTTCCATTCCAATTGTAACGACCCGAAATTTTGAATAAATCTTGTTTCCTAATTTATGTGTTATTTTATTTTATATTTATACTCACCAAAAATGTTTCATTTGATAACATGAGTATAATTAAAATGAGACCGTTGGGTTTTGACTGTTATATGACCATTGGTCAATATGACTGCTAGAAACTAAAGGTTTGGATTATTGTATCTAAATACAAGTAATCTTGGTTAATTATTATAGAAAGAAGATTCGATGGCCTCACCCAGTAGTCTTGGACCGATCGAATCCCATCTAACAGAACTTGGGAAGGAGGTAGCACCATTGGGCTTTGCTCTAGACCAATCCCAAGCCGAACTTCATCGTGTGAAGCTAGAATGGAATCGCCTTTGCGAGAAATTCAAACTGATAAAAATTACTACTCGTGCGATGTTGGCAGAGCCTCCCTCGAATTCTCTCACCTTAGCGCACCTTACACTTAGGTCCTATGCTGGTGTGATTTGGGGCTATGTTAGGAGACCATAACTGCCTTGTGTAATCCTTTGTTTTAAATAAAAATTTGGATTTCTTCTTATGATGATGTTTATGACTTTTCAAATGTCTGGATAAATATAGTATGCATATTTTTGATAAATTTTAGAAAATTTATATTTTAAAAAGGTTTATGAAAACATCAAATAATTAAAAATTTGTAATGATTTTCAAAAAATGGTCTTCTACAATTATGTTCAGAACGAAATTTAGAGTCTAATAAGATCAACTTGATTTTTGATGAATAGTAAATTATGAATAGTGATTTTATGATTAGGATTAGTAATGTGTCCAAATGGATTAGTAATCTCACTTAAAGAAAGTATTAAAATAAGCTAGGCACTTTGATTAAGTTTTGTGATTCAATAAAATGGTTAAATAACGGTTTAATAAATTATTATTCAAGTATTAGTTTTTTCTGGTGAATAGTTTTTTTTAATAAAAATTTTAATTAAAAATAATTAGAAAATTATTTTTATAAAATGGACTTCATTTTTGAACTCAGAGCATCGATATTATGTTAAAGTAATTTTTGGGGATTTTTCTGAAAAAAATGAATTTTCGGTGAATAGTGTTTTTTTAATTAAAAATTTAATTAAAAATATTTTGAAAATTATTTTTATAAAATGGATTTCATTTTTGAAATCAGAGCATTGATATTTGGTTAAGGTGAAATTTTTGGATTATTCTGAGAAAGTTGAATTTTCGATGAATAGTGAAAATACTGTTTTTAAGTTACGGGTGTTTAATGACATCATTAAATGATGTATTAAGTATGTAATCAATATGGTCGACTTATTAATAGTAAGATAAGGTATGAGGTGTCCCAAGTGGCCAATACCATGGGAAAATACCATGGGCAAGCCCATGGTTTTGCCAAAACCACTAATGAGGTGTCCCTTGGCCATTAATACCTTGTCCCCTCTCTTTCCCTATAAATACCAATCCATCCTCTCATCCATTCGACTACCCACTCTCCCCCAACGAAGTTATGGTCTCATTACCTCCCAAGGAGTCCTCCCAAGGTGCCCCCAAGCCCTCAAGTTCCCAACCATTGAGTTTTAAGAGTTACGTTTTACGGTAAGGGATCCGACCTCTTTCCTTCTTTTCATGTAATCTCTTTTATGTCATTCCTTTTATGATCCATGTTATTATGTGAGTGGATGATCTTTTATATTCCTCTTACTTCCCTTTCATGTTTATATGATTATAGATCCCCTCTTACTCTCATTATTTCGTTTTATGAAGTATTAAGTGGCGTCGTTAGGATGTCGAAATTTTTGTAACGGATTCTTTCTCCCTTCTCATTTTAAAGATCTATTTTCTTGTCAAGTCTTTCAAGTTTCTTTTTATTATGTTGGGGTATGATCTATAAATTTATCACACTGATATTGTATGATCATATGATGAGAGACCCCATTCGGTCTCTTCAATTCAGTATTTTGAAGTTTTAAGTGGCGCCGTTAGGCTGCCGAATTTTTAAGTGGTTCTTCACCCTTCTCGTTTTGAAGTTCTACTTTCATGTCAATTCATTCAAGTTAATTTTTATTATGTTGGGCTATGATCTCTAAATTTATCATACTGATATTTTATGATCATATTATGAGAGACCCCATTTTATCTCTTCAATTCAGTATTTTGATGTTTAAGTGGCGTCGTTAGGCTACTGAATTTTTAAGTGGTCCTTGCACCTTTTCCCTTTTCAAAGTTCTAATTCCAGGTCAAGTATTGAATGTTACTTTTTACTATGTTGGGGTATGATATCTATATCTATCATACTGATCTTTTATGTTCATATGATTATAGACCCTATTTGATCTCATCAATTCATTTTTTTCGTTGAAGTTTATGTGAAGCAGTTAGGCTGCCGAATTTTCATAAGAGAAATCTTATTTTTGTCTTCCTTTCATGTTCTTCATTTCATATGGTATATATTCAAATTTCATTACCATGCTCTTAAATCCCTTATATTCTTTCCCTATACTGTTTTATGGTTCATTTATGATTGTTTGACCCATGTCCCCTCTCTTTTCAATGTTTTCTAAAACTCTGTAACATAGCCGTTATGCTGCAGAATTTTCGTCTCAAAATGCCCCTCTCTTTTCTAAAAATTATTTTATGTTATAAAGTGAATACTCAAAGCTCTTATTCATATAGGGGTATTCACATATATACCAAAATTTTCTACTTTAAATTCTGGGATTTACATACGTGAAACCCTCTTTCCCTTTCCATGGGTTTAAAGTGATGTAAAGATCATGTCTTTAAAGAAGTTTTTAAAACGTTATGATTATGAAATAAAACCCATTTATTTTATGATATGTGGGTTATTTATGAAATGTTTTATGATTATATATGTGGCTCACATGATAATAAAGGCAAATTTAAGGGTGTTCCCTGATAGCGCTCCAATGCATTGGGTAATGATGTAACCACTAGAGATTACAATTTTCACGATATCTTGGTGAATAACCTTGGTAATTTTCAAATGACACCTTGGGGATGGACCTTGGTGATATGTTCATGATTGTCTATATTAAATGTTGCAGCCACATCTTCAATTTATGAAAAATTTTATTTTTATTATGATATGCCTCATGATTTCTTTCTCATGCCTTAATGTTCTTTGTCATGACATAGTTGATGGATCTCAAGTTCACATGTTAAATGTTTCTCTGGATTCCCTTACTGGGCCTTCTGCTCACCCTTTCTTTTGACGTATGTCCCCAGGTTATGAGATGCAGTAATGAACCTAGGATGAACATGAGGAGAAGACTTTCATGTGTTTAAGAAGAATGTTTTATGTTTTTATGTTTTAAGATCCTGGTTTCCAAGACACTAGACCTTAAAGATCCTCGGTTTTGTAAAATGTAATGAATGTTTATGTCATAAAAAGGCAGGATGCTATAGTTGGTATCAAAGGATGGTTTAATTATTTGTGGAGATTAGGATATGAAAACTCTAGGAAGAAACCTATAGAAAAGTTTAAATATAGGAAAACTTCCTTGTATTTTGGTGAGTATTGAGTAAGGGGTTGCCAAGCAAATACATCCCTGTCTAGATACGAGAAGGTAGAGGTGGCTCTGGCACAGATGTACATAGGGGTAAAACCCGAAAACACCACTTTGAGCTAGACTCGAATAGGAACTGGTACACACTAATGGGCCTTGCTGCACTCTTGGTTACGACACTCCTGGGGGATATGCTTTGGTAAATTCATAAGCATAGTATGAACCATTGTTAAAGGAACCAATATGAAATAAAATAAAGATTCACATAAGAATAAATGATCATGGATAACCGAGATTGGAACCTAGGGGATCACAAGTTAGGGTATACTTTTATTCTACAAGTTATCCTAAGATGATTTAAGTTCCTTTTCATGATTATTGGTTAAGTATTTAAGCCTCTAATTATACTTTATCTTCATAGTTAATGGTGGGAAATGGAGAAACGTGTCCCAACAACCAATGTGATAGGAAATGAGATGATTGTCGTATTAATATGACATAGATGATTAAGGGATTAAAAGATGATTATTGTTTTGGAAGACGTTCACTATTCTGGGGACCCTATATGATCGAGATATATAGATTACTATGGTATTTTCATTGAGGAGTAAGGGTGACTTATATTTTGAATAATCGATAAATTTAAGGTGGACTTATAGTAATTTAGGTTACTTATGGGAATGATTAACCTATCTTGGGTAAAATATTTTTAGGTTAGATACTTTTGTTATAAGATATTAGGAGTGGTTGATGTTGTTTGGAGATGAACAATGAAGTTTATTTTGGAAGACTATGTTATCAAATCCTTCTTGTATTTGGGTTTCAATCTTAGTTTGGTTTATTTTGAGGAATTATAAGGACCGTTATTTATGGAATGGTCTATGATGAACTTTGTGTAGTACCATGGAACTTTGACGATTTAAAAGTATTTTCCATTCCTATGGGATTCGTTATTTTTTTTGAAGAGTTGTTTTACCTTACCCTTTCTATTTTTGGGATAATGTTTAAAGATAGAAGAAATAGATAATTAATCTTATATGGATTATGTGATTCTCTAGAATATGATTCTTGTGTTTTGTTGAGACCAAGTAGTTTTGAATTCTCATCGTTTGGAGAAAAGATTAGTGTTGGTATGGACTTATTAAAGGATGAAACTCTACATGAAGGTAGTTATATTTTCTTATGTTCTATGTTGTAAATGAATTCCTCAAAATTATGAAAAGGAACGTAAAACGTAAACGTTGTTGGTTTATGTTTCCTACTAGGTAATCAAAGACCGTTTACACACATCATAAGTCTGGGATTTTATTATGGTTAACTTTCTCCTAATCATGTTTTCTATCACTCTCCCTCAGAACTTGACCCTTTGTTTTCTCCTCCATGTCCATGTTTTCCAACATGGAATCCTAGTGTGGGTTAACTCGGGTGACCTTTGTACTTCCCTTTATTTCTTTTAAAGTAATAGTTTTACTAACTCCTTTTCTGATGTGGGACTTTCAATGAAATTTCAAAACCCAATTTTAAAAATTGCGAGGACGCAATTTCCTAAGGGGGGAAGATTGTAATGACCCGAAATTTTGAATAAATCTTGTTTCCTAATTTATGTGTTATTTTATTTTATTTTTATACTCAACAAAAAGGTTTCATTTGATAACATGAGTATAATTAAAATGAGACCGTTGGGTTTTGAGTATTATATGACCATTGGTCAATATGACTACTGGAAACTAAAGGTTTTGATTATTGTCTCTAAATACTAGTAATCTTGGTTAATTATTATAGAAAGAAGATTCGATGGCCTCACCCAGTAGTCTTGGACCGATCGAAGCCCATCTAACAGAATTTGGGAAGGAGGTAGCACCATTGGGCTTTTCTCTGGACCAAACCCAAGCCGAACTTCATCGTGTGAATCTAGAACAGAATCTCCTTTCTGAGAAGTTCAAACTGATAGAAATTAATACTCGTGCAATGTTGGACGAGCCTCCCTCGGATTCTCTCACCTTAGCACACCTTACACTTAGGTCCTATGCTGGTGTGCTTCGGGGCTATGTTAGGAGACCGTAACTACCTTGTGTAATCCTCTGTTTTCAATAAAAATTGGGATTTCTTCTTATGATGATGTTTATGACTTTTCAAATGTCTCGATAAATATAGTATGGATATTTTTTATGAATTTTAGAAAATGTGTATTTTAAAAAGGTTTATGAAAACCTAAAATAATTAAAAATGTGTCATGATTTTCAAAAAATGGCCTTCTACAATTATGTCCAGTACGAAATTTAGAGTCTAATAAGATCAACTTCATTTTTCATGAATAGTAAATTATGAATAGTTATTTTATGATTAGGATTAGTAATTTGTCCAAATGGATTATTAATCTCACTTAAAGAAAGTATTAAAATAAGCTAGGCACTTTGATTAAGTAATGTGATTCAATAAAATGGTTAAATAACGGTTTCATAAATTATTATTCAAGTAATAGTTTTTTTCGGGTGAATAGTGTTTTTAATAAAAAATTTAATTAAAAATAGTTAGAAAATTATTTTTATAAAATGGAATTCATTTTTGAACTCAGAGCCTCGATATTATGTTAAGGAAATTATTGGGGATTTTTCTAAAGAAAATGAATTTTCGTTGAATAGTGTTTTTTATTTAAAAATTTAATTAAAAATATTTAGAAAATTATTTTTATAAAATGGATTTCATTTTTGAAATCAGAGCATTGATATTTGGTTAAGGTGAAATTTTGGGATTATTCTGAGAAAGTTGAATTTTCGATAAATAGTGAAAATACAGTTTTTAAGGTACGAGTGTTTAATGACATCATTAAATGATGTATTAAGTATGTAATAAATATGGTCAACTTATGAATAGTGAGATAAGTTATGAGGTGTCCCAAGTGGCCAATACCATTGGCAAATACCATGGGCAAGCCCATGGTTTTGCCAAAACCACTAATGAGGTGTCCCTTGGCCATTAATGCCTTGTCCCCTCACTTTCCCTATAATTACCAAGCCATCCTCAAATCCATTCGACTACCCACTCTCTCCCAATGAATTTCTGGTCACATTTCTTCCCAAGAAACCTCCCAAGGTTCCCCCAATCCCACAAGGTCCCAACCTCTGAGTTTTAAGAGTTACGTTTTAAGGTAAGGGATCCGACCACTTTCCTTCTTTTCATGTAATCTTGTTTATGTCATTCCTTTTATGCTCCATGTTATTATGTTAGAGGATGTTATTTTATATTCCTCTTACTTCCCTTTCATGTTTATATGATTAGAGATCCCCTATTACTCTCATTATTTCGTTTTATGAAGTTTTAAGTGGCGCCGTTAGGCTGCCGAAATTTTTGTAACAGATTCTTTCTCCCTTCTCATTTTCAAGATCTATTTTCTTGTAAAGTATTTCAAGTTCCTTTTTATTATGTTGGGGTATGATCTATAAATTTATCATACTGATCTTTTTTGATCATATGATGAGAGACCCCATTCGATCTTTTCAATTCAGTATTTTGAAGTTTTAAGTGGCGCCGTTAGGCTGCCGAATTTTTAAGTGGTTCTTCATCCTTCTCGTTTTGAAGTTCTACTTTCATGTCAATTCTTTCAAGTTCATTTTTATTATCTTTGGGTGTGATCTCTAAATTTATCATACTGATCTTTTATGATCATATGATTATAGACCCCATTTGATCTCTTCAATTAAGTATTTTGAAGTTTAAGTGGCGTCGTTAGGCTACTGAATTTTTAAGTGGTCCTGGCACCTTTTCCCTTTTCAAAGTTCTAATTCCATGTCAATTCTTGAAAGTTCCTTTTTATTATTTTTGGGTATGATCTCTATATCTATAATACTGATCTTTTATGTTAATATGATGAGATACCCTATTTGATCTCATCAATTCATTTTTTTGGTTGAAGTTTATGTGACGTAGTTAGGCTGCCGAATTTTCATAAGAGAAATCATATTTTTGTCTTCCTTTCATGTTCTTCATTTCATATGGTATATTTTAAAATTTCATTACCATGTTCTTAAATCCCTTATATTCTGTCCCTATACTATTTTATATTTCATTTATGAATGTTTTACCCATTTCCCCTCTCATTTCATTGTTTTCTAAAACCCTGTAACATAGCCGTTATGCTGCAGAATTTTCGTCTCAAAATGCCTCTCTCTTTTCTCAAAAATATTTTATGTTATAAAGTAAATACTCAAAGCTCTTATTTCTACAGGGGTATTTACATATATAACAAAATTTTATTTTTTAAATTCTGGGATTTACATACATGAAACCTGCTTTCCCTTTCCGTGGGTTTAAAGTGACGTAAAGATTATGTCATTAAAGAAGTTTTTAAAACGTTTTGATTATGAAATGAAACCCATTTATTTTATGCTATATGGGTTATTTATGAAATGTTTTATGATGATATATGTGGCTCACATGATAATAATGTCAAATTTAAGGGTGCGCCCTGATAGCGCTCCAATGCATTGGGTAATGATGTAACCACTAGAGATTACAATTTTCACGATATCTTGGTGAATAACCTTGGTAATTTTCAAATGAAACCTTGGGGATGGACCTTGGTGATATGTTCATGATTTTCTATATTAAATGTTGCAGCCACATCTTCAAGTTATGAAAAATGTTATTTTTATTATGATATGCCTCATGATTTCTTTCTCATGCCTTAATGTTCTTTTTCATGACATAGTTGATGTATCTCAAGTTCACATGTTAAATGTTTCTCTGGTTTCCCTTACTGGGACTTCTTCTCACCTTTTCTTTTGATGTATGTCCCCAGGTTATGAGATGCAGTAATGAACCTAGGATGAACATGAGGAGAAGCATTTAAAGTGTTTAAGAAGAATTTTTTATGTTTTTATGTTTTAAGTTCTTCATTTCCAAGACACTTAACCTTAAAGATCCTCAGTTTTGTAAAATGTAATGAAAGTTTATGTCATAAAAAGGCGGGATGCTATACCAATGGCTAGGTTATATCTATAATAATATATTAATCACAATATTAATTGAATATTATAGTTTAGTAGAACTCAGACCTATATTTTTTGAATGATATTTATGGGAATCTGTAATCTTTATTATACAAGCCAATGAAAGTGTTATGTGTACCACCAGATAATCTGGGTATTGTATGAGGTGTAAGATTATTTTGGTGTTGTGTATTATGAAAACCAAGATTTTTTTCTTTTATATATTAAATGATATATTTAGTATTTCATGAAACGAAAAATATTAAAATAATAAATTAATTTGAATAAATAAGTCACAAAATAAAGCGGTGTTACAATATATCCTTGTTAAAATGAATTTATCCATTGAAATTCATTTGTGTTATAAAATGATAATTTTTTGAAAGTTCCATTCATAGAAACCCTCATATTCAAAATCAATACTAAAACATCCTTTAAAAATGGAATGTAAGAAACACAATGGTTACACAAAGTAACACATAACAAGGTTTCAACATAGAAGAACATAGGTGGGAAGTGAAAATATGGATATGAAAGAGAAATCATAGTATCACATTATACTACAGGGTTATATGGAACATGGTTATGAGAAAGATAATAATAACATAGCCATAAATCAAGGATGATATATGTGGCCATTTGATTCAGTGTAAATGAAGTTACAAGGACAAAATAATGGGGTTTAAATAACTTATTTCCTTTAGTGAAATAATATTGATGAAAATATATCCTTACATGATTTCGAGATGACCGTTCCCTTTATTGTTCCATGATCGACATCCACTTCATCTATCATTCCATGAAATTATGTTAAATTTTCTATTTTTGAAGCATTAATAGATCATGAGATCCATGAATATAATGAATGGTCATTCCTTATATTTTTATCACCACAAATGGTTTGATCAATTTAAACAACTTGAATAAATCCTCATTAGAAAATTTTCCATCACATTAAACATTAACCCAGTTCTTTTTTCATCTCACCATTAACTCAAAAAAGAAATAATTTTGTTTGAAACATATAACATTGTGTAAAACGACATAATCCTAAATAAAATTTACAGGATATCTAAATTATTACATATCTATTCCCATGTAAGACAGTGTAGGTTTATCTTTAGAGACATACAAACACATATCCTTAGATATTTCATAGGGATATTATTAAGTTTTTACCAACATAGTTTCTAATGGTTGACTAAACCATTACTTTTAAACAAACTATAGTTCCCCAAGTTTAAAATTCATGGATATTAAATCATTTGTGATAAATATTCATCACATTAAAAAAACACATAACTGAGGAATGTTATAGTTTAGTTCCTTTGGAAACTTGGAATAAAATATTCCAACATGGTGAAGGATCATCAATGTTTCCCAAATATATATCCCTGTTTAGTAATTATACTAAAAAAATTATCCATAACCCTGGAAATTAAACTTATGAAAGGGGTAAGCTCATATTCCCAATAAGGGTAAAAAAGAATATATTTTTGTATAATAAAGAACATAATCATATGATAACAAGAGCTTAACATTAAAATATAACACCATACATATCAAATATCATACACATGATTTATGTAATAAATATTAGATGTTCATAATGAATAAATCATAACATATTCATGATAATAATTTATGAATGAATGACATATGAATATTACATTGAATTTATAGCAGACACATAAGAATGTAACGTGATTTCCATAATTTTAATGGAATCAACACCATGGAATAAATTGTCGTATATGTTAACTCCCCATACCATTGAGTAGTCAAGGTTTACTCCCATGACCATATTAGTTGTTGAAGTTCACTCCCAAGACTATCATTGTAGAAAAATTCATTTACTGAACTAATTTTACTACATGTTCCAATAATGCATGTCACATAAGAAATAAATCCCTACCCAATTCATTAGAGAGAGATATGAGTTCCACCCATCTCATAATGAAATCATACATACTAAATTCTCAATAACATATGTAATTATATCATAATTATAAAAATGAAATAGATATCATAAACATTAAGTTCTATCATAGCTTGTAGAAAATAGATAGGATTCGTAATCATTTCATCAAGGAATTACCTGTGAAAAGAATGAAGTTTCATAAACATATAACCCATGAATCGGAAATGGGTTTCATAACCATATAACTGATGAAAGGTAAATGCATTTATTTACAAAATAACGTGTGAAATATAATTTTTTTGATAAATACCATGCCATCATAACATAAAACATTCAGAGAAAGAGTAAGAAGGGAAATGTTGATTCTTCTCCCATAAAGAAATTAATAACAACAATGGATGTCATCATAGTAAAAATATACTTTTTAAATAGATTTTACAAAAAATTCATGAGGAAAATATAATTTCTTAATTTAATTTTGTTTAAAAAATAAATTATTTTGAAAAACTTTTTCCTTTAAAACATATTAAAGAAACGTGAAATAATTTTGAAAAATTATTTCATTGAAAATTAATTTAAATACTATTTAAGGAATTATTCAAAACATTTGGAAAAAATTTTTCTTCTAAAACATATTAAATAATCTTGAAATTTTTTTGAAAACCATTTTCCTTTAGATCATATAACACAAGATTGGAAACATTTTGAAATTTATTTTCATTTAAAACAAAAAACAATATTGAAAATATTTTGAAAAAACATTTCAATGAAATCATATAAAATAATATTGAAAAAATTTGTAAAAAAAATTTCCATTACAAAATATAAAATAATCTTGAATTTTTTTTAAAAATCATAGTCTTAGGAGATCATTGATTTGTGACTGGTGAGTGAAATTATGTCGTGTCATCATAAAAACATATTCTTAAATATATTATATACCAAAGTGTGGTAAAATGGTACTAATACATGAATATATAATTAATTACTAAATTTGAATAAAATTAAAGGTTGTTCTAGAAATATTTATCATAAATATTCTTCAATGAAATCAAGATCATTAACAATCCCAACAAAAGATGACATTGTTGTGATAAACTCTTACAACGTGGTAACATTGAATCATTCTCCCCTACTAAGAAAATAAAAGTAATTGAATATTAAAATATAATAAAATGATATATAATGATGATATAGAATGTCAAAAGGTAAATGTATACACATCTTAGAATAATATAGATTTATAACAAGACATTTGTCTCGATAAAGGAAAGGGAGAAAAAATTACTTTACTGATTTGGTAACTTTAGAAACATAAATCCCATGAAAGAAAGATCATAAAATGGATATTTAAATACCCATAAATTTATATATAATAATCATATATAAAATCCATGGGTAGTATAAACACCATGTATCAGAAAATAGGAGGTGAACATGGATTGTGTATCACAGAAAATGATAGTGCGACAAGAAAACCATTAATGTAGGTCTAGAAATTATTAATACACATTCATAACTTCTTTGTAATAATTATAAGTTAATTATAAATAATCCAAAGAACCATATTATTATATCTAATACTATATATTAAGTTCTATTACCTGTTAATTAACATCGCCATGCTAATGTTACATTTTTGGTAATATCGATCTTGATTTTCATATATGTTTTGGCTTATTATTCTTCATCCTCTTACATAGATCTTGATTTAAATATTTAATGAATATAAAACATGATATAGATAAAATATATATATTAATTATATATGTATTTTTAATAATCTATAAAATATATAAATATGAAATGGAATACATTATTCATGAAGATGGCAGGTCGTACATTATAACGAACAAAATATCTGTGTTATTATCGTATTGAAAGAATTATTGTAAATTAAATTTATGTATATATATATATATTATCATTCTAATAGAATAATTTTTTCACATAAATAATATTAGTTCACTAAACTTATCCATAATATATTCCATGTAGAGTGTGAACGAATCAAATCTCTTTGAGGATGTGGTAGTCCACACATCCACAATTGAAGTTATCATATTTACACAAAATTGAAGAAATTAAAGTATGTCATATATAATAATTCTAGAAACATAAATAAATCATAAATATCATATATATATATATACAAAATATAAAAATATAGTGACCATCATAATTTCTAACAAAGAGAAGTGCTGAAGAAAAAATGAACAATATCATTTCATGAGGTTGTGGTTCATCTTACACGAGAATGGAAAGTTCATTAACCATTATATAGAAGTTTTTGTAAGTGTAGTTATAACATATAGAATAAAAAATCATTATATTGATTATAATGAGTTTATAATTTAATTATGTAGGAAAAATATTTTTTAGTGTGAAGAATTAATATAAAGAAAAGACCTTGAGGAAGGATGTTACCTCTTATTTGGGAATTTCCTATTGATTTCCATCAAAGGGATTACAAGGGTAGATTTAAGCATAAAATGAGTCTTTTAGGAAGAAGGGATATATTTTTGTATTTTATTTGAGCTGATTTCCAATGATACAATTGGATTGAGAGTTGTGAATAAGTGGGAGGGTTGAGAGACTTTTTATAGTGGAGAAGGAGTTACATTCTTATAAATTTTTTAAAACGTAATTCCACTAACATTTATTCAATTTAAACTGTTTCCAATAATGGTAAATATTTTATACAAGGGATTATAGGGTAAAAATCTGTCCATAAATTTAATTTTGGAAAATATTCTTGGTCATTTTTCATCTTAATATTAAGGTTTAGTCCTTTGATGATCTATCATTTCTCATAATCAATGAAATTTATTGTAATCACTTTCTCTAATATTAATGGTAAAAACAGATTTTATATTATTAAAAATTATTTTCTATTATGAATCTATATATGGAAGCCATTATTACAAATTCTAATAACCGAAATGGTAGAATTTAATTTAAATTTAATCCGGTTGACATGATGACAATGCAGAGTTTTAAGGTAAGAAATGATCAAATGTTTTATATTATTTATATAAAATTTAAAAATAAAATTGATTAATATTACATAAATTAGATTGATATATTCCAAATTGAAATAATATATCTTTTAAAAAATCAAAACAAATTGTGACTATATAAATAAATTAGATGAAAATATTGTTTTGAATAAAAATACATTGTTTTTCACTATTCTTCAAAGAATTAAACTTCATACAAAATTAATATAAACTCACACAAAGTAAATATTGATATTTGACATTTAAAATTGAAGTTTAATTTTTAAAAACAAAATTATAAAATATTCAAAAATCATATTTATAATAGTTTGATCATTAAAAGGGGGTAAAAATATTTTTTTTCAAAAATACATATTTTTATACATAAAATCAGATTTACTCTTATCTTATAAATATCAAATATTTTTGATGGGTGTCAAAAATATTTATTGAAGTTATAATATTTAAATTTTATAGATATAATTAGTAAAAATGGTTTGAATAATTTATTGAGATATTATTGTGTTAGAATATAAAATAATAGTTTTCATAAAAAATCAATTTAGTTAGTTACAAATAGTTCTTACATTCCCTTATTCTAGTTTATAATGAAAGGATTCATTTTGTATATGTGTATGAAAAATATTTTAAATTTTTTTTTAATCTTATTTGTGACTTCTATTCTAATGTATAGGTGGTGGATATAATAATATTTTATTAACAATGTTGATAGTATCATGTAGTTTAGTAAAAATCATCTCTGTATGTTATGAAGGATATTGAATAGACATGGTATTGTGTGTAATATAATCCAATAATAGTTTTTTTGTGTACAGAACGCTAATATACATGTTTTATGTGTCACAAGATTAAATTCCTATTCATATAATGCAAGCCAAACATAATGATTATATATATAAAAAGGCTATATTTTGTTTTTCATGAAATGAAAAATATTAAAGGATTAAAATAATTCAAAAAAAAATATTTGAAAAATATTTAAGTGTTACAAAATGTGTATGAATAATTATTATGTACTAGATGACACAAATATTTTAAATCTATTTTGATATAAATGATCGTATATCTAATCTTCATACTCTTAATAAATCTACATGGAAATCCACTTAAATTATTTAAATTTTGGAAGAGTGTGTGATATTTTTATGATATATCATTTTCAACATCATGTCATAATCCCAAAACAGATAACTCTTATAGGTGAGGTAAAAAAACCAAAACATTTAATGGGATCAGACCCAATACATAAATTAAAGGACGAGTAATAATATATACTCTTCCTATTGGAAGAGAAAAAAAAAACCATTCTTTCATTTTTAGAGATATAAAAGATACCTTTCTATTCATTATTTTCTTGTAAGCACATCTGGGATGTAATTAATAAAGTATGTATACCCCATTTTAAAAAATCATGAAAAGAACTTTACTATTATAATATATACAAACAAATAGCATAATTACAAAATTAAAGCCATTAAATTATTTTTATGGTGGTTTTTTGATAATAACAGGTAATATATAGGCCATTAAGATATAAATAATGAGTTCTGTAATCCCTGTGAAGGAAATGTAAACAATGAGTTTTTTTTAACTTTACAGCACTAATGTGTCGAACCGTATAAATCATTTTTGTCATTTCATGTCTTCCACTTTATAAATGATTAATATTTTATAGAAAAAAATATTTTCCTTTAATTCTATCCCCACAATAAACTATCATAATTTAAAAAAATATCTTCATGGGAATGTGTTTTCATAATATCGTATAAAATAATCTTTATTACACTAATTAATTAAACATATAAATCATCATTAAATACTCCATTTAAATTTTCCATTATTCACTAATAATAATCCAATTGATCACACATAATAATACACATTTATATTAAAAAATATTTGGATTTAAATTTTGATTCATAGATGATAATATGTAAATATTATTCTACCCTTTGATATAGAATTATTTATGGAATAAAAAAGTCTCTTCACAGTGTAGTGTTTTTCTACATCTCTTCTAGGGTACCATGATAACTATGTTATTTATTCTACATTTCATGATCTTATCCATATTAAAACCTACATTGAAATAATATCTTGTATTACCATGGTTTAGGGATATTCTTCTTGGGAAAAGAAAGAATTTCAATAAAAAATTATGTAAAATAACATCAAATCAATACATAAAAGTAAAAACCATATTATACTAAACATGTAAAAGAATCTTACTAATAAGAATCATGAGATCTTACTAACTTTATATGTTATTTAAAACTAAATCACTTAGATAGAATCATTACTAAAATCTAACGTCAACACTATAGACATCATACATAAAAGTAACATTGTCACAACCAATCCCTCAAGGCCCATGTCGTGACTACCCCAAGCCCACCTTCCATAGGCAAGGGGTTGAAGACTAGTAGTAGAAGGACATTTACCTAGAATGGGAAGGCATTTTCTCAAAACATTTACACACACAGACAAGGTACACTACACCCAGGTAAAATATAAGGGAGGAAGAAAGGTGTGTCCTCAACTAAAACCCACTAGAGAGTGAAAAAGTAAGTACAGATGTAAAGGTTCCGAAATACAATCCCAACTAAACAAGAAATAAAGATTAAAGTTAAAACAACTCTTGAGGTCATCCACCAAGTATCGTACATGAAGGGTTGGTACAGTTCGTCATAGCAGGTCTCCACATTAACTAGCCACCTCTATACACCATCAAGTATTGGCTCCATGAGACTCATCCAAATTTTCCCGTCCTCTCCACAAAACACACCAAGGTGTGGGAGAAGCACGTGAATGGGTGAGAATAAAAATACCAAGTAGGGACCCCAAGAATCTCAAAGGTGTCTTAAAATTCCCAAAAGGGAAAACCACAAAGAATGATCTCAATCACAAAGCATAATGTAAAAGGCATCTCACACCAGGTTTAAAATAAGTATAGAAGTACAGATATTTAGTCATAAAGCTAGATAATCTTATTCTGTCATTAAGTTCTACAGCTGACCGAGACAGGATCATTCATGGTTGATCCAAAATGTCACCACTCGGTACTGATCCACATAGGATGACTCGGTGCTGATTCACAGTGGATCGCTCGGTGCAGATCCACATAGGATTGCTTTGTAGTGATCGGCAGAGGGTCACTCAGTGCTGATCCACAGAAGATCCCCATTCAATATTCATGTCTCATCCAGCCACTAGATTCTAGTAAAAAGAATGAATGATTATGGGTGGATCCACTCTTCAAAGCATTGTTCATATTTCAATTGGTATGATGTCCCAGGATTAAATAACACGATGAACAACTATGCTATAAGGGTTCGAATGCATCAGATGACACATCAATCAAACAGCTGGTCTATGAGTTATAGGTTTTTTAGTGCTGAGGACCCGATTGGATTTGGGGTTGATCCAACCCATCCATTCTCCAAAATTCTCCAAAAACTATGTGAAGTATCTCTAAATTATTTCTCATCCTAAGGGCTCTCTATCCACTAGAGGCAGGTCAAATAGACACCTGGTATGCGAGATATTCCCGTTTTTGTGAAACGGGGCCGGTTGGGTCCCAGTAGGGTAAGGGTCCTGCTTGGCTGGCAGGTCCCACCCAGTCAGCATACCCGACCCGTTTGGCGAGTCTTGCCTGGCTGGTGGGCCCGACCCGACTCGCTGGTCCGGCTCGACCGGGGGACCCAACCTAGCCCATAGGTCCGGCACAACTGGAGGTTCTATCTCGGCCTGTAGGTCAGGCCCGCTTTGAAGAACTTAGCCCTCATGTGTGCCGGTCGATGGCGCACTGACTAGACATGGAGCCTCCAGTTCGGCCAGCTATCTTCACCAGTAGGTGCCGCCGCCTCTTCCAAAATGGCTGGCTAAGCGAGCTGTTTTGTCTAGCCGAGCGGGACACTCATTCCTATCTATGAGGTGTGTCAGTGTGGTTTCATTCCCCCACCATGGTCGTATTCGTTGTGGTTCCTAACACCACGGTGCCTGCAGGGGCCTCTCCTTTGTGCAGACGACTTTTCTAACAGCCACCACCAGTTGATGGCATCGCCGTCCTGGTGGTGTCATATCGGCAGTTGCCTACAAGGGCCACCATATTTGTTCTAGTGGTTCGTTCTTCTTCATGTCTACACCTCCAGGTCTCTCGGGTTTCCTCCTTCACTCTGTGGCCCACAAATAAGACTTTCCACCACATTGTTGTTCCACCACGAAGAACACACCAAGGAAACGTTTAGCAGAGTTTCTTGGTCGTGTTGGGATTCGTCTCAACCCTCCACATTATCATTTTAAACAATGGGGAATTATAATAATAAAAGTACAATCCCCAACATAAGACCCCGAAACAACCACCCACATGGAATTATTTGATGTGGATCAACACGTTAGTCAGTTGATCCACGTTCATTTTATTTTCCAAGAACAAATATATATAGAACAATAATGCACGTAAACCCAATACCTTGAGTTTGTTGGAATGTGTTACAGAAGATGAAGGGGTGTCCACGCCTGAATGTGTTTTTTGATGTTCATAGTCGCTCATAGTTTCCCCCAATGACCATCCCTCTATCATGTACTTTGTTGAAGTAGAAAGTCATTGGTGATTCATCAGAGATTCCACTCATCACTCTCCCAAACCCCATGCCAAAGCTCTCATTAAATATAGGGGAAGGTGGAGATTAACACATTGTATATTTAATGGGGTTCATTAATGAGATTAATTAATGAACGTCATAACTCTATCAATGGTGATGTTACACAACCCATTATTTCTCCCAACTACGTGGTTACATAACTTAATAGAGAATGCATTAACTAGTTTTCCATTGCACTACAGTCCAACCACCATTTTTTTTAAAGTCCAAGAAAATAACATTTTCGTCCGACCCATTCCGGTCAATGTAAAGCTTCCATTATTTGAATCACGATGTTATAGAAACAATGGTCCACTTTTATTTTTATTCTGACCAATGGTTCAATAGAAATAAAAAACCTCCCACATGTTTACTGAACATGTATTAAAAATATCTAAAAAATCGTTCCTGGGCTCTCCAGGCCTTATAATCACATGCCGTCAATTTTCACAAACACATCAAAATCCAAAATAATTAAAAAAAACATATTTTGAATTTTCGGGCCTTTACATGCTCCCTACTTTAGGGATTTTATTCTAAGAAAGCTACAATAAAACTAGGGAAACAAATGGTGGGACTAAGATTGCATCTGAGCCTCCTGCTCTCATGTGTTATCCTGGTGGTTCTTGTGGGGCCACTAAACTCACACTAGAGGAATTAACCACCCATGATGGAACCTATCCTATCGATCTTCTATCTACACTGGGAACTATGCAAACATCTCCCCTCACCGAAGTCCAGCTCTCCCCAGTCAATAAAGTGTGATAGATCATGCACGTGCCTCCTAATATGCGACACATAGAAAACATAATGCACCTAGTGCATCTATGGGGGAAGAGATATATGGTATGCCACCTCACCTACTCTGGTAAGGATCATGAAAGGTTCGATGAACCTCAGTCATTGCTTGCCACCCTGGAAAATTATCATCATCCTCATTGGGGTGAGACTCGTAGAAAGACATGATCTCCCACCTCAAACTCCAAGGTTTTCCATCTCATGTCGGGATAATACTTATTCCATCTCTGTGTAGTCTTCATGCACTATTGGGTGATCTTCACCATTTCTGTGGTAGCCAGTACAAACTTTAGACACATAAGTGATGACTCCCCTAGGTCTGTCTAACATAGAGGTGATCTGCATGGTCACCCATATAGGGCCTCAAATGTATCCATGCGGATGGTGGAGTGATAAATATTAAGGTATGCGAACTCCACCTGTGACAGGTGGTCCTCCCAAATACTTCCAAAATGTGTCACACAAGCAATAAACGTTTCCTTGAGTGTCTGTATTGTCTGCTCCGTCTGGCCATCTTTCTGAGGATGAAAGTCGGTGATCAAGAGTAGTTAATTCCAAAATGAATCATGTAATCCATTCAATAAGAGAGATGTAAAATGATTATCGTGATCTGAGACAATCGTCGATGGGACCCCATGAAGCCATAAAATCTTTTATATGTAATGGTGTCCCAAGCCATCTAATGATCACAACACTCAGATGGGTAGGAAGATGGATGACTTGGTGAGTTGTTCAACGATCACCCGATGGAATTGTGTCCCCTTTATGTATGTGGTAGCACTGTCATGAAGTCCGTGGAGACACTATCCCACTTTTATTTTGGATCCTCAAGTGGCTGAGCTAATACTGCTGGTACCAGATGCTTAGTCTTTACTTGCTGATAAATGAGGCAATGTGATACGAACTATGCAACAACTTTCTTTATCCCTAGCCACCAGTACTGATTCCAGAGGTCCTGGTACATCTTCACCACTCCATGATGTAGCGACAAAGGGGAAGTATGGAGCTCCCTCAATAAATACTCCCATATTGTACCTTGTACCATGTTTCATCCTCTAAAGAGAACAATGTTCTCCCCATATTCAAAAAATCCTTCAGGAGACCGTCTTAACGATATATGAGCATGTCATGTCTCATAGTCAACATCACCACGCTCTGCCTACCTAACCCACTAATGATGTGGGGGAGTAACCGTCATAGACCAGAGGAAAGATTCTACATCACTATCCACGAAGGATATAAAAAACATGGCAATTTGATCTATTGCCTCACTAAGCAACTGTAAACCATACCTCCTACGGAGTATGTCTCCCACCACGTTTCCCTTCCCTAGGGCGTATACTATCTCAAAGCCATAATCCTATAGGAACTTAAACCATCAACATAACATCATGTTCAGCTCCTTCTATGAGAAGATATACCTGAGTCTCTTGTTTTTAGGACTAATAGTGGCCTATATGCCATGAGAGGGGGTGTGAATCCGGGTATGTATATTGTTTTCTAAATTTTTCCTACCCCACTGGATCTTGACCTCTTTATTACATGGGTATCTTTGCTTACAATTTTGTGTTTAATATGACCACTTCTTTTCTTCTTTACCTAATGATGATGCTTTAAATGCAATGTAGGGAAGCAAGCAGGTAGACACATAAATTTTTACTTGGTTCACCCTCACTAGGCTATATCCAAAAATAATACAATGATGATGTGATGATGTACCAAATCCACTAAATCTCACTACCAATAATTGTCGGTCTAGATCACTTCTATGCCTAGGCTCACTGCCTTTACAATGTTTAGGGCTAGCTCACTGCTTTCCCAAGGGTCTCTCTCTGTTTCTCACTCTCTCTCTAGCTCATTGCCGCTAGAGAGGATCACTTTCTTCCTCTTCCTTTACTCACTACTCTAGAACGGATCCACTCACAGTTTATAGACCTATAGGTCTATTCAATTGCATGAATACACACATCCTTATCTATTTATTGATGCTATGTTAAATTCCAACTTTCATCCACTGATGAATACCCATTTTACTCTTATACACTGGGAAATTCCATTGGAAAACCCTTCGAAAAGCACCCTACTTCGCAAGGCTCCCAATTTCGCGAAGCTCAAACAAGCCTTCGTGAAGACCTTACCTTTTCACAAAGCTCAAGCCATTACAAATCTTCGGATGTCGCAAAGCTCCTGCCTCTTCGCAAAGCACACTCCTTAGAGAACGTGGCCTCACTAAGTGAACTTCATTTGTGGAGCTAGATTAGCCACCGTGAGGCACCTCTATTTCGCGATGAACACTACCTTTGTGAACCACCTTCATGAACCGAGAGCAAAATATTATATTTGAAAACTCTCTGCTTCTATTCTACTTCTCTTGAAGGGGTTGAGGCCTATTTATAGGACATTCCACCATCCCAAATACTTTCTGCACGAAGTCAATGCCACCTCATCTCAAATCGCGAAGATCCAAAGTTCCCACCAAAATTCTCTCAAAATCGCGAAGCACCACAGTAAATTTCTGATCGCAGAGCTTTACGAAATCATGACGAACACCGTCATCATTATTTTTGTCTTTGTGAAATTAAATCCATGAAGCCTATATTCACGAAACTCATGCCTTTTCCATATTTAAATATGATCTTCAAGGATATTCACTTTTCACAATGTTCACCAACCGCTAAATTTTGGACCCCAAAAATTTGGCAAACATTGGGAAATTGCACCACCTTGTACTACTATTTTATACCGCCTCCAGATCATCAGTTCCTTTTTCATCATTCTTTGTCAACATTTATTGTCAACAATATATATGGAACATGATATTTCACCATTGAAACTTGCTTTTTCAACAAACATAATAAACCCAAAAATACTGCAATGTTACCTTGAGGGATTTTTTCCCAACAATATCCCCCTTTGGGTTTTTTGACAACTCTTCTCAAAATGATTCTCTGCACTTTAATACATATTTGAAGCTCCATCCAGCCACTACAACCATTCAACTTTTTCAATTCTGATAGCATTCTAGGATTTATTTAAAACAGAATCTATGCCCACATGAGCAATGCTCGACGTGAGAAACCAGAGTAGTATGAAAATTTTATCAAAGAATCACTTCATGTTAGACACCAATTCTCGATTACAAGCTGATTCCAGTTGCTAAATTGATACCAATTGTTGAACCCCACTAATACCAATTGGTGATAGCTGGAAACCTCCTCTCACCATTCCAACATCACTGTTATGATTTTATCACAATCCCCAACTATCTTGATATCTATTCATTGATAGATCACTTCTAGCATCGTTAGATTTAATACTCTTTCCATATATCATTGCTCTCCCCCCGATCTTGCTGCTCTACCTGTCAGCTTCTCCCCATGTATTTTACTAAGACATTTTTCTCCCTTACATAGTCGTAGTTTCCCCCCCTTGAGGAGTCACTATTCCTCCCCCTTTGTCAACGAACCCAAAGTTCATGCCTTTGTGGATGCAACATTGGAAAGAACAACGATTAGTAAATTAGAAAAAAACACTCAATATCTCGGGGAGAGGGGGTGTGTTTGACATCCACACTCATTCATGTGCGGGGAGCCGACTGAACTCTTAGAGATAGTTTACTCCTTTAAAATGCTTCCTTGGGTAAGGCCTTTTTAGAATTTCTGCAACAAGTAATTCTGTAGGTACATACTCCATCATCACAATTCCTTGCTCAACCATCTCCTTGATAAAATGATATTTTATCTAAATGTGATTTGTCCATGAGTGATGGACTGGATATTTTTTGAGATTTATATCACTTGAGTTATCGCACTAGATTCCGTTCGGAGACTTATCTTGAGTGCCAATATAGTCAAGCCACTGCTTCATCCACAATAATTGTGTGCATGCTTGAGTGGAAGCAATATACTCATCTTATGTGGTGCTTAATGATATGAAATCCATTTTCTTTCTTAGCCAAGCAATAAATAGTCCACCGAGATAGAATGAACCTCCTGATGTTGATTTGTTATCATCCATGGAAATAGCCCAATCTGCATTAGTATATCCTAATAAATCTGTCTGAGATTTCCAATTATACATCTAGCTGAAATCCACTGTGCTCCTGATATAGTAAATTATTATGTTCACTTCAATCATGTGTAATTGTTTGGGATTACTCTGATATCTTGCTACTTGTCATGTGGTGAATACAATGTTAGGCCTTGTTGCAGTCATGTATAGAAAAATTCCAATGATTTGCCTGTATTCTGTGATATTAACTGCCTTTCCATCCTCATCTTTGGACAATTTCATATGGGTAGCTACCAAAGTCTTCATCTCCTTCGAACTTTCCATTCCAAATCTTTTCAAACCCTCCTTGTAATATTTTGATTGTGAAATGAATGTTCCAATCCTTCCTTGTGTCACCTGTAGACCAAGTAAAAATGTCATCTCACCAATCATAAACATTTTAAACTCATGTTTCATGAATTCAGAAAATAGTGTGCACTGTGCTTCATCTGGTCCTCTAATGATTATTTCATCGACATAAACCAGTACATAGAACCATTGATTACTGTTTTGGTTGAAATAGATATTGTAATAAACTCCCCCACACTAGAAATCATGTATCTTCCAATACTGATCAGGACTTAAGTATCAGGTTCTTGGTTCTTGCTTCATCCCATATAACCCCTTTTTCAGCCGACAAACCTTTTTCTCATCCTCATGAATGATAAAACAATATGGTTGTTCGATATAAACATCTTAATCCAGAATCCCATTCAAGAATGCAGATTTGACATCCATCTGGCACACTTTGAACTTCTGTTGCACTGCAATGGCTAGGAATAATCTTATTGTCTTCTGCCTTGAAACTGGTGCAAATGTCTCATCAACATCTATTCCCTCTATCTCGGAGTATCCTTTGCACTCCAGTAATGCTTCGTTTTGAATCAGTGTGCCATCTTCATTCATCTTTTTGAGAAATAATCATTTATTCACAATGACATACATATCAACTGGCCTCAAAACAAATCATTCGCGTCCTATTCATCTCAATACGATCTAGCTCTTCATTCATGGCATGAACCCAGTTTTCATCTACAGCGACAACATCAAATAATTTTGGCTGAACCTGAGATAGAAAAGATGTCTACTGTAGTGATTTCATTCTCCTTGTCTGAACTAGAGCTGTCTAATCACCAATGATAATTTTCTTGTCAATTTGAGCTCTAATATTTGACTTTTGTGACGATAAGGATTTTACATCCTCGTACTCACCATCTGTATTTTCTTCGAAATCAAATTTGGCCCCTTCTTCACTCCTTGAGTCTCTTTCCACTTCCTCACTTTTCACAAAAAACATGTCACTGTGTCATTTTTCAATGAAGTCATTTCTTTCAACTAATTTCTCAGATTTTTGTTGAAGCACCTTGGATTTTCTCTCCCAGCTTCTAGGTATCCTGAAAGTAGTCAACTGATACCATATTATTAGAAAAAAATAAATAATCCTGAAAAACCTGTGGGTTGCTGCTTGTCCCCAATAATTCTTCATGAACATAAACATTCATCCTTTATATCCCATTGAGATAACTCATCTGATTTGGATATCCAGTACTCCCCATGTGTTATGCAACTCTTCCATTTTCTAGGCCCACTACTTAGGCCCATAACCATTTCCTCCCCCTGCATCATATATTCTGATCTAGAACTCGACATTAATCCATTAACCAAATCTTTAACCCCACTGATTTGAAACTCGATGTAGGAAACAAGAGATAAAGTCAATGAAACATTCACTTACTGTTATGCCATGTTTGTACCTTTCTCTTTGCACTTTGGAAACTGATTTGAGACAATCGAAACTCTAAATCATATCACTTCTCCACTTTTCATCTTTAGATTCCAATTCCCCTTGGATCGTATCTCCTTAAAACCTGAAACATTTGAATCATCAGTTAATAGCATTTATAAACATTGGGAGAGGAGTACTTATGGAATTATAAAGAAGGGGATTTTGGTTGATCTTGATGGGTCAGCCCTTTGATTCTTTCTGGAAGAACATCGCACTCCATCCCCACTTCTTCTAGCTGCCTATCCAACTTTTATTTTTTTGGCCTTATGACTAGGAATTCATTACCCACATTCTGATCCTTTTTCTGATATGTTTATTTTGTAGGCTAGGCCGTTTTCACAATTTGGGGCTTAAGCACACTGGTACACACTTCCTTATTTAATGTTCCACCAAAATTCCATTTCCTAGGATACCTTATCTAGGTGGGAATACATTTACTTATCATATTTCCATTCTTCTTCCACCATTGCCGGGGTCATTCTCTTTCCTCCACATCTCACTGAGGAACACGGCATGCAGATTTTTCAATGCATTCTTTGTTCATCTTTCTTTTATAAGATATCTGATTCACTACTCTATTTTTCTAGGGTGGTGAATTATTCCCTGAACGTGAATATTTATTTATCATAGATGGAGTATATCTTCCCTTAATATTACAAATTTGTTCACATTCTCTCCACAGGGGTTGTTGTGAGTGTTACATAGAAGGTGATTGATACACCTTTTGTTTATCTCCTTGTGATTCCCCTCAGTTACTAAACATATCTTTAAATCTACAAAATTCTATTCTAGTGTATGATTTCTCATTATACACTACTGGATTCATGAATATCTATTCAAGTTCCATCCCCTTTCCTACTTTCTTCTCCCTACAATGTCATTCCAAATGCACATAATCAGAACATATAAAACATTTTCCATCAAAGGCATACCTCATTTTCCCATTTCTCTATTGAGATTTTGATGCATTTTGAGTTCTTCCTCTGACATTGAGCTTCTGAGCTTCCTGACACATACTCATGGTTTGTCCTATTGATCCATAGTAATATCATCTAATAAATTCAGTCCTCTAAGAGACTCTTCCCTCGGATTTCTCATGATGTTTCTTCTTATTCTCATATTTAGTAAAGTTTCTTTCTTCACAACATGAAATGTATTCATGATCCTCTAAACAGAAGCTTGATGTACGACCATGAATCCCAAAAAAGTAGCACATGCTATAATTTCTTCATGTAAAATTCTTTTTAGGTCTATCTCCACCACCTACAAGGTTTATCATATCCGTGAAGATTTTCAACACTCTTTTCCTATCCTGCATAGGAGTGGGATCATCATATCGAATTCCAAATTTTCCAAAAATGGATGGACTTTGTGATGATATAATCTTTTCATGCTTCTCCCTTAAAGATGCATATCTGGCATTCTTTTCATCATCACCTACCAAAGGATAATCCAATAATAAGTGTAAGGAATCCATCATCTTGGGCTTCTCTTTGGAATTATATTTCTATATTTATTTCTTGACTAACTTTAGATCTTCCTCCAGTTGCAGAATCATATTATCTCTTGATTCAAGTTCAGAATTGAGGTCTCTTCTGAGATTATTTCCACTACACATCTCATCTTCTAGTTCCTGTGTGATATTATCTACAGTATCACTTTTCTCATTTGCTTTTTATTTTTCTTGAGCAACAGAATCAGAACGACATGCATTCTCTTGTTGTAGCCTTTGATTCTTCTGAACTAGTTCAAATAGCTATGTAGCAAGATCATCATTTTTAGATTTCAAATTTTGAATCTCATCTGAGTTCAGATTCTTCCCCTGGACACCAGGTTTTTATTTTTCTGCCTTTGTATAGCACTTTAACAATTATTGATCATGAGAATAATTTTTTCTCCTTCAGAATTAGAACAACATGTATTATCTTATTGCATCAATGCATGCTTCCTAAACTGTTGATAAATTCTCTGTTAATGTGAAACATTCATACACTGAAGAATACCCCTTTTCCTCTTAAACACTAGGAAATTACTTTGAAAAAACCTTCGCGAAGCACCCTACTCCGCGAGGCTCCCAATTTCGTGAAGCTCAAAGAATCCTTCACGAAGCTCCTACCATTTCACTAAGTTCATGACTTTGAAAATCATAGGCTCTCGTAAAGCTCCTGCCTCTTTGCAAAGAACACTCCTTAGAGCACACAGCCTTGGGAAGCAAACTTTCTTTGTGGAGCTAGATTAGTCACAGTGAAGCACCTCTCTTTCACGAAGAAAACTACCTTCCTTAACCACCTTCGCGAACCGAGAGAAAAACATTTTCTTTGAAAACTCTCTTCTTCTCTTCTACTTCTATTCAACAGGTCGAGGCCAATTTATAGGCGATTACACCGACCCACGAACTTTCTGCATGAAGTCAACTCCACGTCATCTCAAACTGCGAATCTCTGAAGTTCCGACCTAAATTATCTCCAATTCATGAAGCACCAAGACAATTTTCCGATCGTAGAGCTTGATATAATCGCGAAAAACACAATCAACATTCTTCTTGTCTTCACCAAATTCAATCCATGAATCCTATATTCTAGAAACTGATGACTTTTCCATATTTAAATAATACCGTCAAAGATATCCACTTTTCGCATTGCTCACCAACCTCCAAATTTTGGACCCCAAAAATTTGGCTAACACTTGGAAATATCACCACCTTGTACTGCTATTTTGTACCACCTCCAGATCGACAGTTCCTTTGTCATCATTAATTTTCAACATTCATTGTCAACAATATCTCTAGAACTTGAAAATTCACCATGGAAACCTTCTTTTTAGACATACAAAATCAACCCAAATATATTGTAATGTTACCTTGAGAGATTTTTTCCCAACACTTGTGATCGGAGTGGATGGTAAACCATTCACCCATCAAGTGTTGCCACAACATCTTCATGGAAAAGACCACTTCTTCTAACTCTAGGTCATGGTTTGAATAGTTCTTCTCATACAACCTTTGCTGTTGTGAGCCATAGGTGATCACCACTTGATCTTTCATTAGGACGTATCTCAATCATGTCCCTGATGCGTTATCGTAGACTACATACCCAACACTCTCATCTGGTAGTGTCAAGATGTGGGAACTCATCCGTCTCCACCATAACTCCTAGAAACTCTACTGGAATCTATCTATCCACAAGGAAGGCTATACCTTCTTTGTTAGAGATGAAAATGGAGTTGCAACACTCAAAAATAAGGTATGAATCTTCGGTTGTACCTACCCAATCCAAGGAATATCCGCACCTCAGTCACACTCCTGGGTGGCTCCCAAGCAAGAACTGCCTCTATCTTCACGGGTTCCACTGCAACTCTAGCCTCTAAGATATCGTGTCATAGAAATCAGACCTCTCGTATCTAGAAATAGCACATTGATAGAATATCTTAGAGTTGGTGCTCTCAGAGTGTATCCAGAACTATCTAAAGATGAGTAGTGTGCCCCTCCTCTGACGCCGAGTATACCAAGATGTTGTCAATGAAAACGTCCACGAAGAGATCGAGGTATGGCTGTAATATTTTGGTCATGAGCCACATGAACACTTCCAGACCATTGGTCATGACAAAAGGAATCACCAAGAACTTGTAGTGGCCGTACCGTTATCTGAAGACTGTCTACATCCTCATCTCGTACCCTGATAAAAAGATAGCATGATCTGAAGTATATCTTTGAAAACCACTGAGCTCCATTCAGCTGATCGAAGAGATCATCAATGCTCGGATGTGGATACTTGTTCCTCCCTATCATCTCATTCAGCCACCGATATTCCATGCAAACCCTCGATCTCCCCTCACCCTTCCTGATGAACAAAATTGGGGTTCCCTCTAGAGAAAAACTGGGCCTTATGAACCCATTACCCTCCAAGTCCTCTAGTTGTACCCTCTTCTCACGGAGTTCTACAGGTTCCATCTGATAAGCTGGTGTAGATATCAGTGTTGTCTCGAGGTACTAGTGGATGTTGAAGTCTACCTCTCTGTGAGGAGGTAGTCCTAGAAAATCATCAGGAAAGACATCAGCATACGGGTCCACCACTACAGGATAACTCGAACTCCTCACGTCAACTACTCTAAGGGTATGTCTAGTAAACTGTTGAGTGATCAAATGAACCATCCTCCAAGAAAGACCATCCTGAGATAAAAAGTTTCCATTATCATCAGTGAAAGTGAACCTCATCCCATTCTCACAGTCACACCGCAACTTACACATAAAATAGTTAATTTGAACAGGGACTGTGGATAGAAAGTCCATACCCCAGATAACATCGTAATGCCTCAATGCTACGACTTGGAGATCATAGCCAAAGCTCTCACCTCATTGAGTAAGCTCATATTTCATGCACCAATATGTAATCATCGAATCATATCTAATAGAAGTCTCAAATCGTAAGGATCTAGCCAATGAGTTCATTGGAATTTTCGAACTCCGAATGAGTGTCATGGCAATGAAAGATTGACTGGAACCCTATGTATAAAAGAATAAAATATATGGTGTAATAGACATAGATCAAACCTATAATATTCTCTAGAGATCCTTGTTCGTAGGTCTCTGCCACCTAAATCTAGGCTCACCCCTGTCCACCTGCACTCTGTGGTCCGGGTGGACAACCTAGGGGTGGTGGTGGTAGATCCTCAAATTGTTGTCCACCATATGCTTCATGACCTTCTCCACTTCCACATATGTCACCTTGCTGGCCTCCTCACTCAGACCTCGTCCACTACCTTGGAGGTCCCTCAATCATATTCAAATCATGCACGTGGGGATTCAGATAGTCATGAGCCATGTGTCCCAGTCCGCTGCAAGCATAACAGATGTTATTCTTCAGCAGACCCCCTCTTCTTCACTAGCTTCGCACCTCCGACCCTTCATCCTAGGGTCGTCCTCCCAAAAGTATGGACCGCTTGAACCTCTACGCCATATTCCAAAATTCTGCTTTAGATGACTCGGCTACCTATTTCCTGATGGTGGATCTCACCGTCAGTGCCTGATTAGCTAAGAAACTCTCTCTACCAATAATTCTCGCCTGAGTACTCTAAAATGTGTCGGTATACTGAGTGATATCATTGACACTAGGGTCTCCTTCCAGAGACCTTGATGAAAGGACTGAGCCCTGAAGAATGGGTCTTATACCATGTCATTCGAATAGTGAGAGAAGTTAGTGAATCTAGCCAAATACTGGGCCACTGCCAGGCTGCCCTACTGTAAGTGCAATTGCTCATGGATATGCACTGAGCATAAATTAGATAGTACGAAATACTCCCTAAAGTGGGTCTTGATGTCCAAACAGAAGATTATCGACTCCTCATGCATATAGAGCATCATACTCCACAATATCTATGGTGTTCCCTAGAAGAGGTTAGGAGCTAGGATCACCATCTGATATACTGGTGTCTAAACTAAGAGAAAAACTCGTGCCACAGCCTCCAGCCAGTCCTCAGCTACCCGGTGATCTGTCTCACTTCGAAACCTAAGAGTCATGTGTCTCTAGAGCCTATGAAACATGTTAAGTTGCCATGCATAGTCTTCTAGAGGGATTGGTGGCAACTGCTACCCCACGCGTGGTGGTGCTTCTGGTACACCACCCGAAGGTGCCATCAACGTATGTGGGCCTTGCATCAATGCCTCATCGCACGGTGGGCCGTCATCATCTTCTCTTTCTGAATTCATGGATGGATGTCTATACAATGACATCATAAAATAAATAGGTGCACCACATTCAATAAGTTATACCTAGTGAGATGATTCAAATAGATCATAAATAAACACATCATTTTCAAAAGACATGCAATAAGTGTTTTCAAGTACCGAGTTTGAAATCAGGAGTCAATATCCTGGTGTATGGAAACTATAAGAACGCGGTTCTTATTCATAATGTATAGGTTTCTTCTTTTCTTTTATCCTTATGTGTTTTTGAGAAAATAAGGGAAATGGGGAAAATCCCAAATTTTGTGGGTACACGCCGTGTACTTTTCCATACATCGTGTACTTTGGCCGTGTGGGATAAGTACACATGGTGTGTAGTCAAGTCAGTGATGAAGGGTGTAAAACCAACTACACGCCATGTACTAGGTATTTACACGCAGTATAATCATTCGGTAGGTGAACAATAAGGCAGCAGAGGCAGCTGCCTGTTGAGCGATAGTGCACGCTGGGTACTAGGGAATACACGCCATGTACTCATGTCAATAGATGAACAATGCTACGATGGAATGAATCCGCCAAGGGAAAAATTAAAAAAAATGAAAAGTACACGCCATGTACATGGGATTATACGCTGTGTAGTTGTTGTTTTTTTTGCTTAAAATGGGCAGTAGCCTCCTCATTTGGCATAGGAGGCTTTGGGTTCATTTTGGAGCTGCGAGAGGAGGCCGAAACTTTGGAGATATCTCGACTGTACACTAGGAACCCAATTCTTGTTCCGTTGATCTTCTATGAACTGCACGGGTATTTCCTTCCTTCTAATTGAGTATTCATTTCCAATTATTTTCTTATGAAATTTTATTTGAGTTTGAATGTGTGAAATTTTATCCTAGATCTACGTCATTCACAGGTGTTTCAGGAGGCATCGTTCATGTATATCGATCAGGGGCGATCGAGGTAGGTGGTTTGGTGGGTATTTCTAAATGTTGAGTTAAATTTGTATACCTTTATGCTACGAACCCAGGATTGGGGTGTAGTATGGATGAGGCCTTTACTGGAAGGATATCTATAATTTAATAGATAATCTAATGATAAGTTTAAACTGCTATTTGGGATCACTTCTTGGATCCAGGACAACCCCATGGGTGTGTTCCTCAGTTTATCCATTTGGCCAGGATACCCGAGGGTATGCCATGATTATATTTTTTGAGAGAAGATTTATATAAATTTATTGTTTTTTCTTTGGGCTCAGCCTGGTTCCTTTTTCCTGAGGGTAGTGTTTATTAGCCTGTGGGTAGTGTTTTCCTTAGCCTGAGTGTAGAATTTTGTTTAGCCTGTGGGTAACTTTTCCGTGCCTGTGGGCAGTAGATTTTGTGCCTGTGGGTGACACCTCATATGCATGTGGGAAATATTCATTATGTCAGTGGGCATACACCTGTGGGTTTCGATTATGGTTATGTCAGGGTAATGATTGTATGTCTGAGGGTAGTGTTATCATGAATATTCACCATGGTGATTTTCATATGTTATACCTTCCAAGTGAAAGCACATGATTGAAATGGTTAAATTAATATTAAAATGGAAATATAACGGGTATAGTTTGTTACTTTTGAGTACTGTTTTGTTTTTTACATTTACTACTGCACACAGATGTGGCACATTTTCACTAACAGTTGGGAACAGGCCTTTGGTGCGTGCCTACCTAGATTTAATTCTCACACCCTATTTGGGTCATTTATTTGGCCCAAATAGATTACATTTCTACAGGTGTTGACATGGGAAAGGGTCTCTATACAGGTACATGATTGCAGTAGAGGAGTAGGAGACCATGGGACCGAGCTTAGGCTTGTGATGTTGCAGTGTTCTGTTTAATATGATTTGTTTTGTTTGGTTGTAACTTGTACATCGAGTTGCATTGTATTGTATTGTAGTAGTATCATTTTCTGGATCCTTTCATAGAATTAGAGACATGCTGCATCATTATGTATATGACAACTGGTTCTCGTTTACTTCAATTTTCCATTTCAGTTGTATATTGTTTACTGCTTTCTCTATTTTATGTTATTTATCTTTTCCCACGCACTACACTTTGACTAATGAGGGAATAGTTTCCCCAATATCAAATTTGGGCCCTCGCTGCTAGTCGGAATCCTCTGGAATTTGAGGAAATGTGCTTGAGGTCATGTGACCAATCAGGTTCAGGGCACCCGTTGAGTGGATTTGGGATCCGGGATGTTACAATGTGGTATCAGAGGGTTTTTTTCTTTGACAAACAGTTTGGATCTTTAGTCAGTGATAGGACGAAAATGGGAGTTGTTAATAATCTATGCTCTGAAGTAGTTAACCTGTGTATATGGAAAAGTTAATCCACCTAGTTTTTGAAATTATTCTGATTTTTCCAATTTACCAGTTGATTTTATTTCACTGTTGGGTGACACACTTGTTATGTTCTATTTTTATTTTTATGTGTGGTTATATTTAGTTTCTACCTGATGATATGAGGTTATTCCATCTCATGAATCATTTTTGCACATTCTAGAAATCACATGTCATTCATTCCATCCATGCCATGTAGGTGCATTAGAAATTGCATGTTGTTGTGATATTTTTTGTGCTAGGAAAGCTTGTTATTTTGATAACTACTTTGATAAATACCATCTTTTAAGGGTATTTTTGTGTGAGGTTGTTGATAGAATTAATTCCAAACATTGGTATTTGAGGATTATGGGCCCTCAATAACCAGAATATGGTGGATAATTGATGATTTTATTTTGTTATAAAATGAATATGATGAAAATATTCGACTCACGGGGAGTATGAGCCCTCACATATTGGAATTTGGCACATATGTGTTGTCTCAGTTTTTTTCTAGGTTCCATAGTTGTTTTGGAGGCTTACTATCCAGAAATCCAAGGATACACACCATGTAGTTCCTTGGACCCACACCATGTGTTCTTCTGTTCGGGAATAGATGAAAACTTTTTAAAAACATGTCGTGTACCCTCAGTACACATCGTGTATCTCTTCCCGGGTCATAGTCCACGTGGGTGGGGACACGAGGTAGGGAATGGTTTGGGGAAACACGCCGTGTACAGGTTATACACACCATGTAGTGTTGAATCGGTGTCCACCGGGTCACTAAGAATATGGACGAAGGAAAACTTAAGACAAACACGTCATGTCTACCTTGAACATGTCTTGTAGTCTGACCTAGGTACCCGACCATGTCACAAACAACACGGGTTGGTGTATTCATTACTAATACACACCTCTTCCACATGGAACATTCCGTGTAGTGTCAGACATGTAGCCGGCCATCTAGCGAGCCATGCAGGTTAGTCCGGGGCTTCCTTGAAACACACTGTGTGGTGTGACCTGGGAACACAGGCCGTGTCACAAACAACACAGGACGGTGAAAGCCTGTCAAGTACACACTGTGTGCCTGTGGGACATGTCGTGTAGTTTTTTTTAAATTGATCCAAGTGTTATAGCCATAAAGAAGGACTTGGGTAGGGATGGAGGATTCAAGTACACACTGTGTATTCATAAGACACACCGTGTGTTTGGGGTGTTACACGACCAGTTTTAGATCGAGTACATGCCAATGTGGATGGCCTGTGAGAACACGCCATGTAGTATTTATACACGTCGTGTAGTAACCTTTTGTGAATCTTTAATGCTTCTTTCTCATGTTCCCATCTTGGCCTTCTTGTTTTTTGTCTTTGAAACTCTCGATCTGTGGTGTGTGTTTTACTTTGTAGAGTCATGCCGCCGAGACAAAAACTGGTTGTTCCCCAGGAGAGCGGCAACGATTATACATCTCGAGATGGTGGGCCATGGGCTACCGATGGATCCTCCAACAGAGCCAGAGGTGGTGTCAGCCATTATATTGAACACAGGCGCAGAGGAGTAGTTCTGTGAAGGATTCATGTGGTTTATGCAGACCTTCTAGGGAGCACCGCAGGCTTCCACATCTATTGAAGAGCTGACACGTATCTTCAAGTAGCAACATCCTCTTATTTTTTAGGGGATGGAGGACCACAAGCTGTGGAGTCTTGGCTGGGTTCTATGCATACTATTTTCGAGAATCTAGAGATGCCTCAAGGGTGGAGGGTCAAGCTCGCTAAATACGTGATGTGTGATTCATCCAAGAGGTGGTGGGATGTTACCACTTAGTCTGATCATCATAGATACATGGCGTGGGAAAAATTTCAGGCAGCCTTATATGAATTCTTCTTTCCATAGACGCTTAGGGATGATTGAGCTTGAGAGTTCATGAATCTGCAGTAGGGCACCATGTTAGTGATGGATTATTATGCCCATTTCACTGAGTTTCAGTGTTTTGAACCTCTTATGGTGGGTGAAGAGAAGTTGAGGGATAGATGATTCAAAGATGGTATTCGATTTGATATCCATGTGTTGTTGAATGATTTCAGGTTCCATACAATGCATGCTATTGTGAACCAGACACTGATTACTAAACAGATTCTGCGGGAAGCTAGTGGTGTTGGCCAGGGCTGTTCAACACTTATTTCTAGTACTACATCTACCAGTAAGAGGTTGAGACGAATGTACTTATCTCACAGAATTATTACTAGTTAGAAGAGTACATCAGGAGGCTAGGTCATGTGCTACCAGTGTGGTAAATAGGGGCACAAGAGACCTTAGTGTCCATGTGATCCAGTGGAGAGCTGAGCTTACAGCACGATGGGTCATCTCCAGCATTTTTTCAGGGCATCTCCACCGGTTTCAAGTGAGAGGGGTTCTGTGCAGACTCTGTGTGCGAGAGCAGGAACAACAGCTTCTTACCCATTAGGGAAATGGAATACGTCGGGGCATTCATGCTGAGATGGTGGTCGAGGCCATGGTAGCCATACACCAGGATCTTAGAAGCAGCAGAGCAGGACAGCTCAGGGTTGCCAGGTTGTGTCGTAGGGCTACAACACTGGTATGCATATGCAGTGCAACAGATCCAACAAGAGTAGGATCCCAGACATTCCACTGTATGAGGTACTACTCTAGTTTCTTCTTTTTTATCTTCTATACATTTTGATAAGGGTGATTCACATAGCTTTATATATGTGCCCATTGTGGAGATCCTTGGGCTCTGTGTTTCTTTTTCTTCTGATATTATAATGCTAGACACTCCGTTGGGGACTAGAACGACTGTTGTGCATCAGTGCAAGGAGTTCCCCTATAGGTTGGTGGGTGTCACTTTCTATGGGGCCTATATGTCATAGAGATGACAATCTATGATGTCAATCACAGTAGGGACTGGTTGTTACCATTTTGAGCTCTTTTATATTTCTATCGTTGTAGGGTGAGCTTCACGTCAGTAGAGGGCAGAGAGTTTTTGTACAAGGGAGAATGGGATGTCCAGGAAAGCCGATCTGGACCAGAGTATCGTGGCCAAGGTGGAGTGATAGCCCAAATTGCGAGTTTATATCTGGATGATTAGGGTACTTGTCAGAAGGATTTCCCTCCATTAGTTAATCATTTCATGAATGTCTTCCCATATGAATTTTCAGGTCTTCCCCAGGAGAGAGAGGTGGATTTCTCTATTATTCATCTTCCAGGAGTGGCACCAGTGTCCATCACTCCTTATTGGATGGCTAAACCTGATTTTCAAGAGATCAAGAGGATGTTAGAGGAGTTACAAGAAAATGGATTCATCCGATCTAGTACTTCTCCATGGGGTTCACTGGTCCTCTTTGTGAAGAAGGCGGATGGTAACCTCTGACTCTATGTATATTATCAGATGTTGAACCAGCTAATGGTCAAGAACCGATATCCCTTACCAATGATTTATGATCCTTTTGATAATCTTCAGGGAGCATAAGTGTTCTCAAAAATTGACTTTAGATTCGGATATAATCAGTTACATGTTAGACCATCAGATATACCGCTTATCTCTTTTCGGAGAAAATATGGTCTATACGAGTACATGATTATGCCGTTCGAACTCACAAATGTGCTAGTAGTTTTATTCGCTTTGATGAATCATATGGTCCATCCATATCTAAATTCTTTTGTGGTAGTCTTCGTGGAAGTTATATTGGTGTACTCTCACACTCGACACGATCATGCCACTCATCTTGAGATCGTTTTGAGTACATTGAGAGATCATCAATTATATGATAAGCTCTCAAACATCCAATTTTTTATGGACCATATACACTTCCTGGGTCATATCATCTCAGAGGCAGGAGTTGCGGTGGACGCAGAGAATGTGAGAGCAGTAGTTTCCTGGGAGAATCCCAAGAACGTGTTTGAGATATGGATTTTCATGGTGCTGGCTGGTAACTACAAGCATTTTATACAGGACTTCTCCCATTTTGTAGCACTGTTGATGGATTTGGATAATATGGGTGTGTAGTTCGTCTGGACAGAAGCTTGTGAGACAACCATTCCGGAGTTTAAGGGAAAGCTGACATCAACACCAATCTTGATACTTCCATAGCAAGGGAAAAGCAACACAGTTTTCTCTGATGCATCAGGTATGGGGCTGGGAGCAGTGCTGATGTAAGGAATTTGAGTAGTTGCATATGAGTCTTTGCAGATGATGCCACATGATAGGAATTACCCGACGCATGACCTCGAGTTGTCTACAGTTGTTCATGTGTTGCGCTGTTGGAGACATTATCTCTGGGAGAACAATTTGTGGTGTTTAAGGCCCAAAAAATTCTCAAGTATATCTTTACCCAGTATGACCTAAATTTGAGACAGTGAAGGTGGGTTGAATACCTTCATTCCTTCGACTCCGAGCATTCCTATACCCCTGGTAAGGGTAATTCCATTTCTAATGCACTGAGAAGGAAGACTAATATACATGCAGTTCTTGAGGCCAGTAGTGAGTTGCAGCATATGGATTTGTTGTTTGAGAAGCATTTGGAGGTGAATGATAGTCATGGGAGAGTCTATCTTTCATCCTTAGCTATGAATTCTACCCTCTAGAATAGATTGATGATGAGACAACAATTGGATTTAGAAGGCCTAGTTCTATGGGAGTCGCTGGCAAGGGAGGACCCTCCTCCTGGTTGGATGATAGACAATGAAGAGGTACTACGTATCCATGGATGAGTGTGGGTTCAATGGGATATACGCGAGGAGCTGATGCATGAGTTTCATGCTTCATCATGGGCAATTCATCCTCGAGTCACCAAGATGTACTGTTATTTGAGAAGTTAGTATTGGTGGCTAAGTATGAAAAGGGATGTAGCTGGTTTTGTTACAAGATGTTCCACCTGTCAGCAGGTGAAGGCGGAGCATCAGAGGCCAGCTGGACTATTATAGCAGTTACCCATCCCAGATTTGAAATGGGATGATGTCGTGATAGACTTCGTGACCAGGTTGATGAGGTCGCCTAAAGGCATGGATTCTGTGTGGGTTGTCATGGACAGAGTCACGAAGGTAGATCAATTTTTGCTAATCAAGGTCATCATCAGTGTTGACGAGATCAGAATGTTGTATATCTGGAAGGTAGTGCATCTTCATGGGGTCCCTCGTTCTATCATTTCATATAGGGATGCCCATTTTACGTATTGTTTCTGGAAATGTTTTTAGAGGGCACTGGGTACACAGGTGCTTCTGAGCACAGCTTACCACCCTCAGTCTCATGGCCAGTCAAAGCATACTATACATGTGCTTGAGGACATGTTTCGTGCATGCATTTTAAACTTTGGGGGATCTTGGGAGAAGCACATACCCCTGGTCGAGTTTTACTACAATAATAGTTTTCAGGTAACTATTCAGATGGAACCATATGAGGTTTTATATTGTAGGTCATTCTGATCACCCTTGTGCTGGTTGGAGCTTGGTGAGGCAGTGTTACTGGGACCACGTCTCGTGTAGGAGACTTCTGAGTAAGTCCCGTTGATACAAAAGCGAATGGCTACTGTACAGTCTCATCAAAAATGTTATTCTTATCACCGCATACAACCCTTGGAGTTCTTGGTCGGGGATCAGGTTTTCTTTTGTGTTTTGTCGAGGTTGGAAGACAAACAGATCAAAAGACTGGGTAAACATTCGCCGAGGTATGTGGGGTCGTTTGAGATTCTAGAGAGAGTCGGGCCAGTTGCCTATCAGTTGTTGTTACCATAGTAGTACCGGGTCATGCACGACATCTTGCATGTATCTCTATAGTGTCGTTATCACTCAGACTCACCTCACATTTTTCAGCCCGAATAAGTTGAGCTTCAGGACGATTCATCCGTTGAGAAGCATCTGATTCGTATTGTTGATAGGAGCACGGAGGTTCTATGAGGTCAGTCAGTTCCTCTCGTATGGGTGCTATGGCAGCATGGCCGAGTGCAGGATGAAACCTCCGATTGGGAGACTGATGTATGTGCTCCGTGTCCAGAGTTATTCTCAGCTTTATCTTCACCACCCTTGGATGGGAAATTCGAGGAAAAATTATTTTAATGGGGGAAGTTTGTAACAACCTAGTTCTTATTCATAAGTTATGGGTTTCTTATTTTACTTTTTCATTAAGTGTTTTTTAAAAATGGGAAATGGGGAAAACCAAAATTTTGTGGGTACACACCGTGTACTTTTCCACACATCATGTACTTTGGCTGTGTGGGATGAGTACACAGGGCGTATAGGCCTGTCGGTGCTGAAGGGTGTAAGAACTGAGTACACGGCATGTACTAAGTATTTACACACCGTGTAATCAGTCGACGTGTGAACAGTATGGTGTCGGAGCAGCTACCAGCTGAGCGACAGTGCACGCTGTGTATTAGGGAATACACGCAGTGTACTCATGTCGACAGATGAACAGTGTCACGTTGGAAAGAAGCCTCCTGGGGAAAAGTTAAAAAACGAAAAGCACATGCCGTGTAATTTAGAGTACACACCGTGTATTAGTTTTTTCTATTAAATTGGATAGTAGACTCATCATTTGTTAGTGGAGGCTTTGGGTTCGTTTTGGAACAGCGAGAGGAAGCCAGAGCTTTAGAGATCTCCCCACCACACACCAAGAACCTGAATCCTATGCCGTCGATTTCCATTGAACTGCACGAGTATGTCCTTCTTTCTACTTGAGTAGTTCTTGCCAATTATTTTCTAAGGGAATGTTATTTGAGTATGAATTTGTTAACATTTATCCCAGATCTACGTCGTTCACGGGCATTTCAGGAGGCCTTGTTAATGGATATCAATCAGGGATGATCAATGTAGGTGGTCTGGTGTTTATTTACAACTGTTGAGTTGAATTTGTGTAACTTTGTGATACGAACCCATTTTTTGGGAGTCATATGGATGAGTCCTTTGCTGAAAAGTTATCTGGAATTGAATAGATAATCTAAGGATACGTTTAAACAATTGTTTGGGATCACGGCTTGAATCCAGGACCACCCCGGTGGTGCGTTCCTCTTTTTAGCGGTTTGGATAGGATACCCAAGGTAATTCCATGATTATATTGTGAATTTCATTTTCTTGAGTGAACGTTTATATAAATTTCATGTTTATTCTTTGGGCTCGGCCCGGTTCCTTTAGCCAGAGGGTAGTGTTTGATAGACTGTGGGAAGTGTTTTTCTTATCCTGAGGGTAAAATTTTGATTAGCCCATGGGAAACTTTTCCGTGCCTTTGGGGAGTAGATTTTGTGCCTGTGGGCGAAACCTCATATGCTTGTGGGAAATATTCATTATGTCTGTGGACAGACACCTGTTTGTTTCGATTCTGATTACCTAAGGGTAAGGATTGTATGTCTGAGGATAGTTTTATCATGAATATTGACCTTGGTGATTATCATATGTTATACCTGCCAAGTTAAAGCATAGTCTTGGCATGGATAAATGAATATTAACATTGAAATATAACTGGTAGAGTTAGTTACTTTTTAGTTCTGAATAGTTTATTTCATTTACTATTTCTCACTGTTGTTGCACATTTTCACCAAAAATTGTGCATGGGCCTTTGGTGGGTGCTTACTGGGATTTATTTCTCACACCCTGTTTGGGCCATGTATTTGGCCCAAACCGATTACATTTATGCATGAATCAATAGGGGAAAGGGTCCGTATACAGGTACATGATTGTAGAAGGGTAGTAGGAGAGCATGGGACCGAGCTTAGGATTGTGATGATGCTGTGTTCTGCTTACTCTGCTTTTTTTGTTTGGTTGTACCTTGTAATTTGAGTTGTATTTTATTGTACTACCATTTATCCTGCTTTTGATTATTTCCTAGAAATAGCGACATGCCACATCATTATATATATGACATCTGGTTCTCTTTTACTTTGGTCGTCCATTTCAGTTGTATATTGTTTAATGCTTCTGTTTTTGTAAGTTATTTATCTTTTTCCTCTATACTACACTTTGAAAAACAAGGGCATAGTTTCCCTACTATAAGACCTGGGCCCTCGCTGCTAGTCGAAAACCTCTAGTGTTCGGGGAAATGCCCTAAAGGTCTTGTCACCAACCAGGTTCGGGGCACCTGTTTAGTGGCATCTGGATCCGGGACATTACAGAAACGACAGCTGCTGCACCAACACTGGACTACCCAAACTAAAACACAAAATCAAATAACATAACACTATTTCTCCATTGAAAACATAGACTTTATTTTCATCGGTTAGAACCGACTCCTCTGATACCACTTTATCATAACTCGTCCCTCGGGGCCCATGCCATGACTACCCTAAGCCCATCTTCCAATGGCCAGAGGTTTGGGACATGCACCGATAAGGCATTTTCCAAAAATTTGAATTCATTGCCTCAAAACCTGTACAAACTCAAACATGGTACACTACACACATGTCAAACACAACATAATAAGAAAGGTGCAACCACAACTAAAAAAAACCAAAGAATGTAAAAATAATTACTGAAGTAATGGGGCCAGAATACAATCCCAACTAAACTAGAAATACATAAAAGAGGGAAAAAACTCCTAAGGTCATCCACCAAGGATTATACCTGATGGTTAGGTACATCTCTTCACTACAGATCTTCACATCAACGAGTCACCTCCATACACCGTCAGGTGCTGGCTTCTCGAGACTCAGTCAAAGATTCCAATTGTCTATACAAGACACAAAAAGGTGTGGTCAAAGACCATGCATGGGTGAGTATAAAAATACCCAGTAAGGACTCCGAGTCCCCTTGAAGGCTTCTCAGAATTAAAAAAAGGAAAAACCAAAAATCATGATCTCAATCAGAAAGCACAAAGAAAAAGACAGTTCACACTAGGTTTAATTAAATTACCGAAGTACAGTTGTATATTTATAGAACTATATCATCTTATTATTTAATGAAGATATTCTGATTACCCACATAGGATCGATCGAGGCTGATCCGCCAAGTATCTCATGGTGAGGATCCACACAGGATCACTCTGTGCCGATCCACACACGACCTCTAATTTTTCATCACCTCTTAACCAACCACTAGATTCTCGTCCAAAGAATGCATGTTTCTGGGAAGATCTAATCATCAAGAAATCAATAAAATTTCAACCAGCATGAATCCACATGAAATGTAAACCAATGAACAACCATGTCATAATGTTTCCAACGCATCAGAAGACACATCAATCAGATGCCCAACCAATGAGTTATAGGCATTTTAGTGTCGAGGCCCAGATGGATTCAGGGTTGATCCATCCCAATCATTATTTAAAATTTTCTAGAACCCAATTGGAGTATCTCTAAAGGACCGCCTCATCCTAAGGGTCCTCACACTATTGACGACACAACAAACAGATGCTCAGTAAGTGAGATATGCTCGTTTTTGTGAAAAGGGGTTTGTCGAGTCCCGGTCAGGTAGGGGTCTAGGTCGGCCCGCCTGGAGGAACTCTTCCCACATGCAAGCCAATTGATGGAAAAATGACCAGACATAGAGAATCCATTGTGGTCATCGAGCGATGGTGGATGCTTCCACCAACCACTAGAGATGCACTGGTGGTCTGTTCTTCTTCGTGTATGTGCCTACGAGCCTCCTAAGCTACCGCTTTCAATACGCGGCCCTCAAATACACCTTACTAATGCGTTCGTTGTTATTACATGAAGAATACACCATGGAAAATTTTTGCAGAGGGTATGGGCCTTGTTCGGTTCGGCCCGCACCCTCCACTTTATCATTTTAAACCAATTCGTAAGTATAATATTAAAAAAAGAACAATACCCATCTAAAGACCCCACAACAACCACCCGTATGGACAAACAAGACATGGATCAACACGTTAGTCGGTTAGTCCACATTAATTATATTTTCCATGAATGGATATATTGGGAATAACAAATCATGTAAACATCCTACATCGAGATTGTTGGATGGCGCTTCAGAATAAGAAGAAGTGTCCACATCCAAAGGTGTTCGTTGGTATTCGATGTCGGCTGTCGTTTCCCCCTACAACCGTTGTTCGATCACGTTCTTTGTTGGAGTGGAAAGTCATTAGCACTTCTTCAGAGATTCCACTCGTAGCTATCCCAACACACAATCTAGACCTCAAATTAAATAGAGGGGAAGGTAGAGATTAATGCATCACACTATTAATGAGGTTCATTAATGAGTTTAATTAATGAACCTCTTAACACTCTCAATACTATGGTTACACAACCTGTTATTTCTCCAAATTGTGAGTTTACCAAAATTAAGAGTCAATCCATTAAATTGGTTGATGTTGCACTAAATTACCTCCACCATTTGTCCAACGGTTTTAAAAAAAATAACCTTTAGTTATTTTATTATTTTTTGGTAAATTCCAACAAAATAACTTTTTCGTCTGACCCTTGTCTGTCAATGTTAAGCTTCCCTTAAATGAATCTTGGCGCTACGGATTCAACGATGCCCTCAGATTATTAATCCAAGCACCAGTTCAAAAGATAAAAAACACCACCCGCACGTTTATTGAAAGTGCCTTACAAAAATTCCATAAATTCTGTTCTCGGCTCTTTAGGCCTCGGAATCACGAGCCATCTATTTTCACCGACTCGAAATAAACCAATGTAATTTAAAGTAATTATATGAAAATTTAGGGTCTTTAAAACATCCTCAAATTCATGATGTTGATATCTTCGCATGATACTTCATAAGGTAAAGGAATCTCATTTTCCAAAATATAATAAATTAAAATAAATTATAAAATCTCCATGTATACATATAATTATATAAAATAGTTAAGTTCATTAACCTATAAATATGTATGAGCAGTGTATTAGTATTTAAAACCTAATTTTAGAAAACACTGTAAATATTAAGGTTCACCAACTCATCCAAATTTCAAAATATAAGAAAAAATTTACCAAACATAAAGATAACGAAATTTGACAATATTATAAAATAGAAAATATGGTAACATTAGAATAAAAAAATTTAGAATAATAATAAATAATAAATATGTAAAGAATCATAAATTGAACTAAATAAAAAAAATAGAATAGAGTTACGTAATTATGAAAAAACAATTAAATTTTAAAGGATCCTCTCCAAATTTTGTTTTTCTAATTTCATGACTAATCATCATGAACATCTACATTTATACCCATTTTCATAAGATATAAAATTATATAAAAAGTAAAGAGAAGTCTATGATAAAATATTTCAATGAGCTCCCCGTTGGGGAAAAAAATAAAATCAAACATTCCATAAAAAATAAAATATAAATAATAAAATTCTATAACAAAATATATGTTCAAAATAGCATGTTCTAATTATATTATTTTTAGAATAAATCCCCATGAAGGATTTTATAATAACAGGATATACTAATTGATAATGAAAAAGAAAAATATTAAATTGTATCATAAATCTATGCTTTTTATCTCATGAATAATTTTATAAAAACATTATTATGATGTTAATCCATAAACTAGGGAAAATTTATTTATAAAAAACGGAATAAATTTCAATCTATAAAATATTTATTGATATTCAGTAAATGATAAAATATTTAAGTTGAATAAAAAGAAAATCCATAATTAAATCACAGGACTCTAAAAATAATAAATTATAAAATATATGTTCATGGAAAAAAGTTTCATGTAAATAAGGATCATTATTTTATAATGAATAAAAATAATTAATGTGTATTCATGATGGACATATGAAAAATTTCCTCCTTTGAATGTAAACCAGCTTATGTCCTAGTGATTTTGAATACAAACACTTATGAACACCTACTGTAATAGGCATAGAAATGTAAATAGAGAATGAAAATATTAAGAAAAGGTTTTCTTATAAACATGTGACTGAATAAATCATAATTACAAGTAAATCAAATTATGAAAAATATTCATATTAAAAAAAATTATAAAGAAAAATCCTTGAGTTATAAATTTTGTGAATAATTTTTTGATCATCATGATAAATTTTGAATCCTAACCAGGAAAATAATTTTTCTTTTTCATATACTATATTAACATCATCATATCATAATATTTTATATATTTGATAATAGATTCATGATAATTCTTCAATCATTGTATATCATCATTAAACATACTATTTTCTATTTGAACAACCTATAAATATCTTTTTCCTTTGTAATAAAAGTAGACATATTATTCATTCCATTCTATTATATCAATTTTTTATTTACTTATTATCTTAAAAAATTCATGATCAAGACATATTTATTATTTTTAGAATCTTGTGGTCATTTGAAAATTTCATGAGCGCATCTCCAAAAGTAACTACAATATCCAATAAATCATCAATATTATTTTTAAAATTCCAAAGTAGTAGGGTGATTCTAAATAGAAACATGGATAGAATTATAATCAGATTCTTAAATTGAATTACAGACTTTATCCAACTCAGCTTTAAAAAAATATATATGAAGATTTACTTTCTAATTCATCCATTTAACATAAAAAACATTATTAGGAATTTGTAATTGAAGAATTCCAATATTTATCAATAAAATAATGGTTTTTTTTCTTTTTAATTTCATATTTTTCTCATGAATTTTAATTTGCACTACTACTCATGTTAGAAATAACTTTTATTTAATTTCTATTAAATTATATTCAATTTATTTGAATTTTAATCATATAGAAGTCTAGTTTGATGAGTCTTTGTTTCATGAACTCAAAAAAATGTTCTGACTTTTAATTCAAATTAAATTAATTTACATCAATTATATCATCTTTGATGAATATCATTCTCTCTCTTTGAGACTACTTTTGATTAGTATATTTTTATAATTATTGTATGAAATTATTTATTCCTTATTTTGGATATATTAAATTACATGGGTCAGAATTTAGAGAACTAGATAATATAAAAACAATTTTATAGCTTATATGTTTCTTTGTGTCATTAGCTTCATTTTCAATATTCTTCAACCGAATCTCATACTAAAAAATGAACCAATATACTCATCCAATGAGTATTCTAAGGAATTATTAGACTTTTAAATAACAAATTTCATAAAATTTCACTAATTTGGTAAATAAATGATATCTATTAAAACCACAGTAGTATTGTTCAATGATTTACCAAGTACATTAATTCAATTTAGAATGCGTGTGATATTATTGATCCTTTAATTTATTATTTCTTTTTTTATTATCGTGAAATCCAGAAAATCATTCCATGATATACAAATAGTTTCTTTAACATTTCAATACCATAATGGGATGTATTAAAAATTCATCAAATATCATGAGTAGTTTTACATGAATAATAATTAATGAAGACCTTTTGATAGATAACATAATAAATAATATTTAATGATTTTATAATTCAAATAATATTTATTCATATAAATAATATTGATATAATCAGGGTTAGTTTCATGTGGTTTAAAGGTTTTTTTTTCAATAATGTTCAATGTCCAATTCATATTTTCTTAATGTTGGACAACAAAATTTGGCATTAGTGGCGGTTTACTAAACCGACGATAATTTTTATTAAGAAGGTTTTAACGACAGTTTTTAATAAACTGCTACTAAACAGTTTTTTTACAGAGATGATTCCCCCCAACCCCAGTGATACCCCCCCTTCTGCCCCTGATCACCGTGACCCCTGCTACCTAGCTTGCCGCCCCTTCTCACTCCGACCCGACAACCCCCGAAGAGTTGTGCTCGCCTCCCCCCTTTGTCGCCCCCACCTAGTCTGCCACAACCCCCTCTCCCCCCGATCATGTGACCCCTGAAGACCTGTTCTCACTTCCACCCATTAGGCACCCCCATCCTAGCTCACCCCATCACTGGTCTCGACCCGTGCTCGCCGCCCCTCAGCACACCTCACCATCCTTCAGCGCGCCTTTCCACCCTTCAGTGTACCTTGCCTCCCCTATTGGTAATGTTTTTTTCTTCTTCTTTATTTTCTAATATATTATTTTCCTTATTCAACATTTTTCATGTGACAATTTTGGTAGGATCCTACTGAATATACGTTTTTTCTTACCCGTTATATATATCTTATTTTTACAGGTCTTTAAGAGGGTGTTAGTGATTGGGTTGATTGTTACTAGAACCTGAAATAGATCTTGTTTCTGTTTTTTCTGAATAGTAGTTTATTATTATATAATTTCACAATATTGTTTTCATAACATAGGTTATTTATAATGAATAAAATTTCTATAATTACATGTTTTTTATTAAATAAGTTTTATATTAGTTATTTTCTACATGAAAAATATATTTTATTTGGTGTAAAACTCATGAAATTGATATAATGTATTTATTCATGGGTTATTGTGATTCTATAATTATGTTTATAAATTATAGAAAGAATTTTTTAGAAGTTATAATTTAATGAATATAATGTAATAAAATATTGGATGACATAGGGTTTTTATTTATTAAAATAGAATATCTAAAACTAAGAGATAAAATGAAGTTGTTTTTTAAAAATATGCCCGCTAGAAATTTTTTAGTAATAATAGTTTAAATAAATTGATTATTATCATTAATTTTTTGAAAAATAAATTAACTTTTTCAATACAATATAAATGAAATAATTTTGAGCTTCATGTATTGAATCGAAAACATGTGTTTTTAATATTATGGCATTAATATTTTATTTATGTAAATTTCATTTGTTATGAAATATTACCAGAAGAAATTAATTTTTAATTGACATTATATGACATGATTTGATCCATGATTTTGGATAGGCCTTGTGTTTGGTACCATATTTTTTTGTATTCCAAGTGTTTGATGGGGATATACAATCTTCCTTGTGTTTTGTATAAAACTTACACGAGCCATGTTTTTTGATACCATACTCCTTGGTGGGTATTTATAGCATCTGACAACATTATCTAATTATGGTATACAAGTTCTATGGGTGAAATGGTTTGTGAAATAGTCTATAGAGATCATGTTTTTATGATTTGATTAAATAATTCAATAGCCTTCCCTCTAATATATGATAAAATTAAAATGTGACATTATTTGGTTATATAAGGGTTTGTTGGAATTATTTCATACACCATTTATATACAAAACACGACTTAATACATATTAAATGCATGGTGATACAGGTAAAGGTGAGAACTCTAAATATGTAAGAGATGATTTTATGAGACATCATCAAGTTGATTTTATATGTTTTTTTCATGTTAAGGGGTTTTATTATATTAATTACTAGCTATTTTAGTTTTATTGTATATGAAATTTTCAATTGTGATGTATTTTATAAATACAATAGATTAGTTATTAATTTGAAAAAAAATAGATTCAGTTTCATACATAAATTTATATTTTTATCTTTTATATATACTACATACGATTATTGAGTTCTTTACTTTAATATTTTGCAATAGCAGATTATTAAATTGAAAACCACACCATGCATAATACTTTCCAACCCTCTGGGAAAGTCTGTTGCCTCTGACATCTAAATACTGTATTCCATAGGGACATAGTGATTTATAATCCCTCAGTCCAATATTATATTAGAATAAAAAACATATATATCACTAGTAATTCAATATGTATTTTTTATTCTTAATTCTATGAACATTTAATTGATATTAAATGTATATTATGGAAATATAGTAAATTAGTATTATATTCATTTCTTCTTGAGGAACCAAAGATGAATAAGTTTTTAATATGATAATTGATTCATTAGAGTGTTTTTTCATCTCTTCGTCAGTAACAACTTTCTCCAACCATAAACAGATTGCTTATGTATCTTCAACATGACCAACATATATATACCACAATAAATTAGAAAACAAATAATTTATGGGGAAAAATTTTAATATCACCTACTTATTATCATTAGAATTTAACACCTAAAATATAGTTGTTTTATTTATCCTCAATCAATAGATATTTTAAAACCTATAAAAATAACAAAAGATATAGATTTGGAGTGATATTCTAATAAACAAAAATATGATAACAATTATTGAGGTTTTAATGAGGTTATCCTACAATCTTGGAGTCCAAATCAATTAATGACTCATCAATATGACATTGAACTAGATTTTATAAATATAAATAATGTGTGTAATGAAACATTCACAAATGACTCACCTCTATTATTTCCTATTCATCTAAGTGGAAAAGGAAATGTATTTTTAAAAATACAAACTAAAATAAAAAAAATTCCCATGCATGAAAGTGGTGGTTGGAGAAATTAGACCCCCTATTGGACTATAGTGGAATACCAAGGATGTTTCATGATCCACCCCAGATCTCCACATTATGTTTCAACCCCCATTTATTTTCAATTATCCACCCCATATCTGAAAGAATTAATCTCACACTTGGTCACAACATGTTTCTACCCAGAACATGTCACCATGATACCCCACATGATCTAAAATTCTCAACCCAGACTATAAAAAACTCCTTGAATCTAAATCTGAGGCCACCAATAACATAAAACATATGAAACAATTGTTAATATACACAATATTTAATACTAACCATGTTGTATATTTTTTGGGGATTGGATATTTTATATGAATTCCATATGACTATAGATTTAATCAGTTTTACCACTTTCTATAATTGAATCAAAATTAAATAGAAATTGAAAAGGTATATTGGCATCAATATGTTTCAATGTTATTTCAGGATCTATTTTAGGAAATTTAATATACATTATTTCATTTTTCTTCAAAATTTCATGTTTCGTTTGAGTCAGGTAAAAAAAATACCCTAATTATATGCCTTGGATTCTACTACCCTATACATGAGTCATTTCACTTGATGATTCTTGGCATGTTCTACATCTTGGTTCCCCATGTATTTTCAAAATAACTGAGTCGTGTTTAAGTAAATTAAGTGTTTATTTCCATTTCATATTCCAAACTTATATTCTATTATTGTACGAATTATCAATCACATAACATAGTGATATAAAAGTTATGACCTCGTCAGTTTGGCCATCTGTTTTGGTGTAGCACACTATTCAAAAACTACCGCGATGAGATCCTTGTTCTCATCTTTTTTATGGGTCTTTTTAATTTGCATTCTTTGTTTTTCTAGTCGGTGGATGTAATATGTACCATATGTATTTATATAGTAAAACCTTATTTAACATAATTATATATTTTTTCAACTATTATTTATGAATATCTTTCCCTATTAAGTAATTGTTATGTATTTAATTTTTTTAATATTGTGTAATCACATTATGATATACATGGATAAAAGTTGCATTGCATTACCGAGGAACACACCTCAACATGTTAGGGGTTTGAATGAATTTTTAGAGTTTTCAATTTCCCGTTAATATATTAAAGGGATAATAGGAATTCCATGTCCTAAATGTAAATTTAGAATAAGGTTGAAGATAGTTGAAGTTTATGAACATTTAATATTGAAGCAATTCCCAGGTCAATATTTGTGTTGGATTTGGAATGGAGAATCGAACGTTATAGAAAGGTTGAGCACAGAAGTCAATACAAAGAATGAACTCCAAACTTCATCGATAATGGAAAATGAAATGAAAAACTTTATAAATGATGCATTTAAGAATGCAAGAGACCACCATCAACAGAAAAACATATCAGAACAACCTGATTAGTGTTCTACAAATAACAACGTGACAAGTGATGTTTTTGAGAATGTAGGACAACCATTTCATGCTTGTAACATATTATCAGATCATCCTCTTGATTCATTGTGGACTAATGTAAGTGAAAAATTCACTGAGTAAAATAATTTTAGGATTTAGTTAATGATGGAAATAATGATTTGTATAGTTGATGTTTGAAATATTCAAAACTTTCATTTATACTGATGTTGTACCATATCAAATCATATTTTGGAATTAAAAATAAGGAAACGTCCATGATATTGGAATTTTTGTATGATGCATTTCTTGAAGAAAACATCCCCATTCCTTTTTAATTTTTTTAAAAAGTTGTTAACAAGTTTGTTCTAAATTATAAAAAAATAAATGCATGTCCTAATGATTGTATGCATTATTGGCGAGAGGATTCAAGTATACAGGACTATAAATAATTCTCTTCTTCAAGATGAAAGTCAATAGGTGATGTTGGTGGTCAGAATCAACATAATTTCATGAGAAATAAGAAAATTAACACACCAGCAAAGGTTTTTCCTTTCTTTCCTTTAAATCCATGATTGAAAAGATTATTCATGTCAACAAAAATTGTCGAACACATGAATTTACAATCTATAGATAATAACAATGATGGGTAAATGAGACATCCATGAGATTCGCAATCATGGAAGAAAATTGGTTTATTAAATCTATATTTCTTAGAAGATCCTAGAAATATTTTATTCGGATTAGCTACTGATTGATTCTACCCATTTGGGACATTGAGTACCTTTATAGAATTTGGCCAGTTGTTTTGATCCCTTACAATCTTCCTTGGTAGATGTGTATGCAACAAAGTTCTTTTATCATTTGGATGATTATTCATAGAAAAAAATTCAGGTAAATGACATTGGTTTATACTTTTAGCTTTTAATTGATGAGTTTTAGGAGGTGTGGAGAAACAGTGTTAAGACATTTGGAACTTCTTCCAAAACAATGTTCAAAATGCATGCTGCTTTAATTGGACCATTAGTGACATCCTTGTGCTTGGGAATTTATCTAGTTGGAAAACTTTCATGGGTTTGGATTGTCCTATTTGTAACATTTATTTTGAACTCAAATCGATACCTCATAGTAGAAAATGGTGCCTTTTGTGCCATCGAAGATTTATCGATGCATCTCCTAGATTTCGGCTAAACAGATCGAAATTTATCTTTTTCATTGATCGTAGACCACCACCAAAGATGTTAACTTGTTTAGAAATATTAAAAAAACTATGAAATATTGAAACAGAATATGGAAAGGTACTTAATTTGAATGATATTGGGAAGTGGGTTCAAAGTGCTTCATCAAGAGAAATCGGAATGCAACATTGGAATAAAAAAAGTATATTCATCAAACTTGCGTATTTGGAATTCCATTTGTTGCGAAATAATATTAATGGGTTGCATATTGAGAATAATTTCTATGAAAATTTTATTTTCACATTGCTTAATGAGATTTTAAAGTCTAAGGGCCATCCCAATGCTTGCAAATACTTACATGTAATGAACGTAAAACATGATCTCTGGTCAGATGATAATGAATTGTATGCTCCGACATTTTTTGCAATGAAAAATAGGGATAAAGATAAATTCTATGGAATATTAAAGAATGTGAAGGTATCTGATGGGTATTCAAGTAACATCTCTAGGTGTGTTGACTTTATGAATTGTACGTTACATGGATTGAGAAGTTAAGATTCATATATTTTGTTACAACAGTTACTACCATTGGCATGGCTTACATTATTACCGAAATAAATACTGTTGTTGTACTCCAATTCTGCACATTTTTCAAACAACTATATGAGAAATCTCTAAATCCATTTCAGCTTGAAAACCACCAGGAGAGGTATTTATTTCCTTTTTCTACAATAGATATGATCTTTCCTCCATTGTTTTTTACTGTCATGATGCATTTAACTGTTCATTTGGTTGAGGAAGCTAAATTAGGAGGAACCGCTCATTTTCTATGGATGTATCCAATTGAGAGGTACATTATTTTTTTTTTATGTTTTGTAAACAATTTTTGGCACTTAATTAAATTCATAATTATGTTTATTTTATTTCAATATATCTTCGGCATTTGAAATCATCTGTGAGAAATAAAGCTGAACCCGAAGGCTCTATTGCTGAAGGATATTTGACTAATGAGTGTCTTACCATTTGATCTAGATACTTGGATGATATTGAGAAAATATTTAATCGAGTTGTACATGTTGAAGACACATCGACTCAATCTCATATACATTAGAAATTAGAAATATTTCATGCTATTAGACGATCGGTTGGGAGGACCTCAAATGTGACAATGATAGAATTAGAATTCTTACAGGCACATCGATCTGTGCTGCTGAATAGTGGAATTTCTTATAAATTTATAGAAGAGTTTAGGATGAAAAAAATATAAAAATGAGAGGATGAACATGAAAAGAGAAATATATAACAAAATATTTAAATAAAGAGCTTGTAGAATGGTTTGCATGACGTGCAAGTTCATAAATATTGCAATAAATATAATTATTAGTTTAACCAATATATTTTGTAAATATAATAAAGAATATTTCTTTTTTTAGATCATGAATACTGATACTCAAGTATATTTGTCTATATATTTGAGGTTTCTTGCTCATGGCCCTCTAAAACAAGTAAGATAGTTTTACGCTTACAACATGATCGGATTTAGATTTCATACAGTCGATCAGGAAGAGGGTTTGAAAACACAGAATAGTGGTATATTTATATTTTATGAAGTGGGAAACTATGGGAAGCTAACTGATATTATTGAATTAAAATAACACATGCATTTTTTAGTTGTTTTAATCAAATGAAATTTGGTCGATATTATTTAAGGTGTTAAAAGAGATTCCTTGCTATTTACTTCTTTGAAGTTCTCTCACATGATGGATGTTGGTGATCATGCACTGCATGATCCAAATATCTTTCATCATAAGATAAATGGTATATTATGTGAATGAGGATGTGGATAAAGGGTGGAGTGTAATTGCTCACGTAATAAAATGAAATTTGTATGATATGGGTGATGAAGTAGAAGATTTGACCTATAATGTTGAATCTCATCAACAACAAGAAGCAGAATTATTTGTCCATTATGATATTGATAATATTATTCTTGCAAGGAAGAATGAATTAGATGAAGTAATGGGGTAGAAAAAAACCTTATTGAAGGGGAAAATGATTTTATGTGCATTTATTTATTCATTTAGTAACCACTTATTTCATTTGTCCAGTCATTCATTATCAATGTTATGTATATTTTGTTTCTTATTATTGGGAATATAATATCATTTTTAAATTTTTTTTCTACATGATTTTTTAGAAATATATGTTCTGAACTTAATTTTATCTTATTAAATGATAGCAACACCAAGGAGGAAGAGATGCACTGTTTCATCCACTACTGTGACAGATGACGATCCATCTATCTCCCTCCCTATGGTATCTGAGCCACCAGCTATCTGCCCCATGCACCATCTCCCCATGCACCATCTCTTGCACCCTCTATGATAACCCCTTTAAAATATGATTCGTCGACTCTCCCTTTGATAGCCTTAGTAGTGGGGTGATGGTGCACCACATCTAGTTCATCACAGGTATACTGGAGGGTCACTTTTATAAGTACAGATATTAATATAAATAAATATATTGCACTTTTTTTCTACAAATTTTTTGTTCATTAATGATGAAAAATGAAACTATTGAGAAAAATATAAAATGTTTGGTTGTGTAGAATATGAATGGAGAGAAGATAGTTGTCCCATTTGATTCATATGGGGTACCTACGAATGACGCCATAGGATTAAATGGCCAAATTCTAGGCTAGCTGGAAGCAGAGCCCATTTACCTTCTTATTTCTTATGATTATTCAAGACATATTCCTCCATGTTGGAAAAATGAATTTTTTTATTCCCAAATAAAGGTAATTTTAATACATTATGGTGTAATTAAATGTCATGTTATTAATATGTTCAAAATGAATTTCTATATACATATGTTTTTCCGGATTACATTTTCAAATGTGATAGCATGAAAGTGGACATTGAAAATTTTTGGTAAGAAATGAAAAGAATTAAAATGGAGATTGTGGAGTGATGTCAATGATACTTTATTGACCAACCAAAAATAGTATAAGAAGGTACCCAATGAACATTGGAATGTTTTTATTGATAGACATCATGATGAAACGAATAGGGTATTTAAATATATATTATTATATTAACCACATTTTAAATTTATCCATGTATATTATGAGTAGATGAAATTGAATATGTTTCTATTAAATTTCATTTTATTTATTTTAGGATCTCTCAAGAAAGAATTCATCTAGCAGGGCTATGCAAGTCATCCGTAACACTATAGGGTCAAAAGTATTTTTGAGAAGATGATCGACTCTTGTAGTCTTTTAATTAGTTTAAATATTTATAAGAAAATACTATCTATTTAATATATTAAATTTTTGATTTATATTTGTTTAATTTAGTCACAGTGTTAGGGCACGAAGCATCCCGAACTGAAGTGAGGTTGGATGGTTAAAAAAATATGATGGAATTTTTTTTAATGACCCTACCAATGAAATTGGGGTATGAAATCATTTTTTAATTATAATAAATTATTACTACTTTTTACATTGTTAATATATATTAAAATTTGATTAATAGGAAAAAATAAAGAACTATGGGATGCCAATCATGGGCAGTCCTACATAGTCTCTCAGGATGACCTGGTTGCTAAATTCCTTGGAAAGGAGTATCCTGGTAGAGTGTGCGGGATGGGTTTGGGACCCGTACCCTCTATGGTCCTTGAAAGGTCACTGGGGATTGCAGCTACATCTACTCTTGGTTATAGTCAGTCCATACCAAGAGATGCCAAGAGAGTGATTTATTCTCTACAAAACTTAGTTGAAGACCAGGGGGCTCAGATATCCGATTTTCAAAAAGTGTTAACTTATATACATCAGCATATGAGTATATATTCCCCTGGTGGTATTGCATCTATTGATGGTGAGTAGGTAAATAAAAAAAACAAAATCATTTAGTTTTCAACTTTTAGTGGTTTTAAATATAAATATAAATATGAAACACTATTTATTTTTTATTATAATGTTCTTACCAGTGGAAACAGGAAGTTGAGATGTAGTTTGGGAGAGTGATGATATGTGTTCATCATCGGAAAGTGAATAAGTGTATTGTTGATATGATGGACAAATATGGTAATAATCAGTTAATAAATGTATCATGTGTGGCACATTGTTGCCACCAAATATTTTCATGACCTAACATTTTCTTGATTTCTCATGTTTCATTTTATGTATTTTATTGATTTATGATGTTTCATTTTATGTCTTGATTTCTTGAGTACAATATTCACAATATATGTCGATTATTTACTGTGATGATTCATTTTTTATGATTCATTTTTCCAAAATTTATTAGGTTTTTCGGCCAAAGGTGAACATCCCACTTCAAAGCATTAAAGGAACTCATAAACTCATCTCTCATGAAATATGTTACCATTACCATGCTATGGACTATAAATAGTCTATATAGTTCAAAATTCAATCGTGAAATAGTTTCACATTCTCACAACCTATCACACATCATGAATCATTCCAGAATAATATCCTAACTTTTCATTATTTTTTTAACCAATGAAGTCATTATCTCTATGGATACAAACATTTATTTCCCTAAACCCTCAACTACAACCACAAACTAGTCTTAGAGTGATGATAAGATATTATATTCAACTAATGAAATCAATTCTACCATATCCTATATTTTCTATCCCAATGCATTTACCACTGCATTTCTATTTCTGACATTTAAAAATATTGATCATCAAAATTTTCTACTTTCCCAGGTATTCATGATACTTATGGTCCTTTCTACATTCCATGAGACTCATTTCTCTCCATTCTTCCTTATTTGAATATGTGATTCAAGCACCTCATCAATGAATGGATATTATCATTTGGTAAATTGTGTTCTAACGATTATTTTTTCCACTATTTTGAGACACATATATTTCAAAGTAAATGATTCATGATCATATCTAACTATGTTCCAACAATTCCCCACATAGTATCCTTATTCAACCAAGCCACTTTTTTTTTTGATAACCACAAGGTTTCCCATGACCATGTTCATATCATGAAACCATTTAGAGGCCTCTATAATGCTTCAAAACCCAAAAATAGACAACCTAAAAATTCAACAAATAAAATAATATCTCAGAAACAATTAAAGAAGGGAAGAATGAAAGGCTTAAGGCCCCTTGAAAACTTCAAGTCATTATAATCTCCCCTACAATAATTTATCATCTTTCAGTGGTGCCTCTATATTTCACACACACAAAACTTGGGTTATTGTGCTCGTGCATCATATTATCACTTCTAAGAATCTTCATGCATACATCCATTCTCCCATATGACTCTAAAAAGTGACATCGGATTTCTTCAAAACATTCTCTCACTATAGTCCATGATTCACACCGAGTGATCAATAAATATTGGGTAAGTCTCCAACTAAAATTCTTCATAGTTTTTCACATAATATTGATTGAGAATGTAAAACTGAATTTAAGAGACATGTAAAACTTCACACATTCTTTGACATTGTGGATGAAATTTTAAATAGAATTCCACTATCATGACACTCTTGATAAACCTGAACAACCCCATAAACATCTATTTCAGCATCTTTTGGTTCTGCAATCATTGATTCCCAAATTGAGGAGTCTCCCATAATAAAACTCAATCACCCACAATGAATTCCATGTGTTGCCTCCCACCATTGTCATATGATCTTTATTTTAAATTAAAAGTGATTAAATGCATCTTAATCTAGTACATTCTCACAAGTGCCTCTAAAATCAAGAACGAACCACAATTACTACCTCCCATCTTAATGCTACCTTAGGTTTGTCATTGTTTTCAGGAAATATAACATACATGATTGTTTATTATTTTGTTTAAAGGTCTAATGGCTATGTCATATTTTTTCCATCATTATATTACCCACTAAATGATGCATTTGGTTGTTCTTAGTTAAGAATCTCATTTCATATTGACTATAGTATGCATTCTGTTGGTCTTTTGGTATTATTGGAATGGTTTCTTTTCAGGGCACTAGTACAAGGTCTACAGAAACTGTTTTTTTTTGTAAATATGTTTTTAATGGAAATTTTTACCACCGATAAAAGTCAGTATTTTTCTATTAAAGGTATTTCTTACTGTTGTTACAGTCTTAAATTTAGTGGTGATTAAAACTGATGCTACTGTGTCTCATTTCTACGTGCATTCACGATGGTTATAATGTTTTTAGCCGTTGTTTTTTGGGTTAGGGGCTACCCTAGTTTTGCGGTGGTTAAAACCACCGCTACAAAAAGAAATTCACTGACTGGAAAAACCGCCGCTAAAAACATTATAACTGTCGTGAAATGCCCCAACTACGATGGTTCCCATTAACAACCACTAAATAGATTTAACCACCAATAATAGTTTTCCGACACACAATTTAGAGACTGTTTTCAAAAACCGCTGTGAAATAATATTTTTCCTGTAGTGTCTATCATTTCATTCAAAAATCTAAATTCAGTCCCATCTAATATGTGTGGCATCTACATAATCCAACTGTTATTTGACTCATGACCTATAATATAAAAAGTTCATTCTGGAATACTATTAATTATAGTATATGAATTAGAATCAATGATGTGTCCCTAATATTTATTTCCCTTTTACTAACTATAATTAATTACATAAAGTACAAATGAAAAAAAATTATAAGAGGGATAATTTGATACCTATTTTTATGTATCATATAATAAAATTGATCAAAATATTTTTTATCGTGTTAGGATTTGATACCAATTGTTTATCCCATGTGGTGATATACAATGATATGGGTAAATTTTCCATATTAATAAAAACAATGTATTTTGAGCTATAATAAGGAATACAAAGAAAAATAGAGAGGGAAAATCTAGTGATAAACAATTAGTGTACTATTTCTGAAGATTTTTTGTTGAATATTGAATAGTAAGATAACAAAACGATTCTATAGCAGCTTAGATATAAATGATCACATGTATAATATTTTCACTCAAAGTACAATATTTTTTGAATCCAATAATTGTATATAACTTTTAAAAGGGAGCATGAAATATTTAAAAACTGCATTTTTTAACATAGAGGAAAATACCTTACCCCATTAATTTATAGGTATATATAAAAACCTTAACTTTTAATAGAAGAACACATATCCCGGAATTAAAAGGGGTTATCCAAAACAATATTTATTCTTTTTGAAGTTGATGAATGAAAAATTATTTTATTTATTATATCAAATAGAACATATATGATAATATTTATTCAAGTAATCATATTTTTTATTTAAATTTTATTCAAATTAAAACCGATATGTGAGTCAAATGACTAGAAAATTAAATTTGTATTAAATATATTATAATAATGAAAAAATAAATGAAATTTGGGATATATTTATATGGTCATTACATGCATAAAAACCGGGAATCTTCATCCATTCATGATGTAGATTATGGAGTTCATGTGTTCACATGATGATCATATAAACAATTAAGGTTTCATAAATTAAATCAATTTGGAACCACAACCCATATATTAGATATGTCATCAAATATCATCAACAACTTGAATTACAAGAGTTATATAGATAAAATAGTAATTCATATTTTCCTTTAAATAAAACTCTTTAATCATCTATATTAATTATGGATTCTAACATCATGTGGATGTGTTTTCATATAGATTGTTACATAATCAACATAATAATAAACGAAAAATCATTCAAATGATCATTAAAAAATACATTAAAATTTTCCATTAATCACTATGAATAGTCCACTTAATTATGTGATTCAACATCCATTGATATTTCAAAAAAAAATTAAATCTGATGGGAGATTCATAGATTATTCGATGAAAATAATATTTCATATAACTGATAAAAGAGTATCCAAAGTCTGAAAATTCTCATATCAATGATATAATTTTCTATGTTTCATCCAATAAAATATGATCATAATGAAATTTTTTTTATAGATTGAGTATTAATATTTTTAAAGGTCGATTAAAATCTTCCAAAGTATCACCAGGTGTGATCATCCTCTCCATGGGTGTGCCTAATTTTCCATTCTCTACTAAATAATATAACCTTCTAAAAATAAGTAAATGTAATAATGAAATTATACCAAATTTAAAATATTAAAAGACTAATAAAAATCGTTAACACTGGTTAAATATTAATAACACATTAATATAAATCTTTTAGATAGACTTCAAATAATAATTTTTTTACAGACATCATTATTAAATATAATTTCTTTAAATGCATAAGCATAATATCTTCACTTAATACAAATTATTTAAATGTAATATCCTTTTCCAAAAAATTATTAATAAATTTAAATATGAACTTAACATTATATACACAAAATAAAATCATGTAGATGAGTTTTTTGAACTCTAAATATGTAATAATAATATCATAGTATGTAAATACTAACTATGGGAAGAACTGTAACATGTAAGAGTCATCAATTTAGTGAAATTTTAAAAAATATGTATACTTTTATTAATGTATAAATGAATATAAATATTCAGAAACTATATAATAATATAATTAAATAATAAATTACGAAATAAAAGTAAATGAAAAACCAATAAAGAATAAAAATTTTGAATAAAGTACATAGAATTTGACATAGTTAATTATTATAAAAAGGTATTAAAACATAGAAATGTGACCCAAAAAATTCTCCCATTTTAGATAATCACAAGATAGATCTCTTTAAATAGGTACATTTCTCCTCATTTTTGTAAGCATCCAAGAATATCAAAAGTATCGTGTAGTTCACGATAATATTATTCAAATCCATCAAAATCCATTATTATTATTATTTACAGATAAAACCTCATTCATAATAGGTTAAGTGGGAACCATCACATAGCCCTAGAGTATCATTAGGCATTTCCAAAATTCCCCAATGTAAAGGGCATGGAAACCTAGAAAAACTATTACATAAACTATTAAAACTACTCTCAAAATCCATTCATCTTCCCGCAAGATTATTCGACATTATTTCTATATTATTACATATTATTTCCTATATTAGGAATCTATGTTTTCTCTATAATTATTTAACTAATACTGGTAGCTGGAATGACGGATGATAATCTTTCCTCTTGCTTCATCATTCTCCATCACTATACTATTACATCCACTAGTAGATATATCTTGAGAGATCCAATAGCACCTTGAATGGATGCATGGGTTATTTATAAAACCAAGGACACTGATAGAACTAATTCCTTGTAGCCAAAATAATAAATATATGGCATGAAATATGATTTTGGATTGACTAAATTACTAGTATAATACCCCACTACTATACCTGATATAGTATAATATTTTAACACTGCTATAATACTGTAGTAGTCTCAAATAAATTTTCCTCTACATAATTTCTATAGTGAAACATCATAGCCCCCATTAACATAATAATCAATTATTATAACAACAGTTTGATGAATAACTCCTCTAAACAATGGAATAATAAAAACATATACTAAAAATTAAAAAATATTAAAAATATCACAATACCGTATTTAATCCATGAATTGATTCCCATGAATAATGTAATCTCCAAATTCATGTCATGTGACCATACAGCTTATTGAAACCATCTAGAGAAGAATAAAAAAAAACTAGATTCCACAAATATTATATAATAAATAGCTCATTACGAAATATCTAAAATGAATTGAAAACAATGAAAAATTAATTTCATACTGGTAAAGCAAGTAATAAAATAGAAAATATATATTTATACAAAAAATTAGAAACCTATAATTAAATCTCAACACAGTGAACCAAATTTAATACTTGAGAGGGTATGTATGCTTTCTATATGAAATATTGTCACAATGTAAAGTTAACCAGTTTAGGGAAAAATAGTTTTGAATAAAAAAATTTATAACAAAAGATGTAAAATTTAAGGGAAATTTTATATTGAAATTGTATTTTTAAAAATAAACACATTTTGACACTGTTATTCAACAAATATTAATGAGAAATTATGAAAATATTGACCAAAATCACCACATTTAAAACAATTAAAATAATAAAAAAGATGAGATTTTCCATTCAAAAATAGGTTCTTATGTAATATAGTAAATATTATAGAATAACCAAGAACATTATTATTTTAATGGAATGTACCTATTCAGACCATTACAATGTGAGAATCCTATGTTTGAGGAGTTCCAGGTGGTTAATGTGACTTATTCCGAACAGTTTTTAAAATTTCAGGTTTTGTGGAAAGTGATTCCAGAATGGCGAGTCATCCATTTGTTGGTGTACAGTGTTTTTAGAATTGAAATTCTTCTAATAGTATGTTTAAATTATTTCCAAAATAGTGATTTATCCATGGTTAGTGTAAAATATTTCAAGGATAGTGATTCATCCATCGGAAGTTGTACAGTGTCTAAAAAATGGTGAGTCATCCAACGGTAGTTGTATAGTGTTTTTGGGATTGGGATTAGTCTAACGGTAGGTGTATAGTGTTTCTATAATGGTGAGTTATTCAACTATAGGTTTACATAGTTTCTAGTATGGTGATTCGTCCCATGATAGTTGTACAGTGTTTCCAAAATAGCGTGTCTTCAAAAAGTGACTCATCCAATGGTGAGTCATCCAATGGTGAACCATCTAATGGAGACTTGCCCAATGTTAAGTTATCCAATACTAACTAATCCAGTGTTGAATCTTTCAATGATGAGTCATCCAATGGCAACTCGTCCACCGGTGAATCATCTAATAGTGAGTCACGAGTAGTGTTTCGAAATTCCTAATGTTTCTCCCCATTGACATTATCTCTGACATAAAATGAATTAAAATCCTTGTTTTAAATGGAATTATGGCCTATTCGAAGACCATAACTCATAATTAAATTCACACAAGATTTTAGGTGCATTTTCTTGGCCAAAAGTCATAGTCTTGATCAGATCCACCTATAATGATATATCATAATCGTATCTAAATGACTACACCATTTAGATTTTTAAAAGGCCAAGATATCTTATTCCCATATTCTTCCTTATTATATTTCCTTAATACATGACATCCATATCTCTTTCTCCCAAAGGATTCATGAAATGGAATTGAAATCCTTGGATCGTTTCCCTTTTTATTTTTTAATACTACATGTGCACCCCTTATTTGAGAGAAACTAGAACGTGTCTATCCATAATCTATATAAGGTATGTTCTACCTATGTTCATTTGTATTACTCAATCAATTTCCCACTTTTTCCCCTTTCCATGTGATAGCATGTGATCTTCTGGTTCCTCATGGAACTTTTGTGGGTGTTGGTTAATGCATTTGTGTTGTGACATCCTCCAGTAGATGTAGTCGTTATGGGAGAGTTGATTGTGATCTGTTGCGTTTTAATGTTCTCAGGAAAAGAATTGGAATCCCATTGAGGTTGGAGATTTTTCATTTATCTATTATTTATGAGAAATCATAGAGTTATCATGATATATATCACTATATCATAATGAAATTGGCGTAATAAATATTTGAACAAGATTAAAGAAATTGTATCGTTTTTTTTAGTAATTTTGCTGCCTCTTGCTTTTCTAAATAGTGTGATATATAATATTTTCTTGTTTATCATGTTGTTCTTGATGGAAATCGGTAAGTAACATAAATCAATGTTAAATTTAAAATTTATTGGATAAAGGATTAATGAGGCATGTTAATTAATCCAATTATTCTGGTTGTGATTTGATGATAATCAAATGGATGTAGGCACGCATATTAATTTCAATAGGTTAATTAATGATTGAATAAATAATTGGTTTTGTGTTAAATATTATTCCCTATAACTCCTATGTTGGCCACTTATTGTAAATTCCACGTGCATTATGCTTTTGAGTTGTGAGAGATCATTGTGTATGATGCATCAATGCCCTTTTAAGGCCAAAATCACAATTTCTATGTTTGTTGGTATCTTAATTATTGTTTTTTGTTGTGATCATTAACTAGATAAGCCTAGAGGACAGTTTTAGTATATGGTGGTAGAGAGGCTCATTGTTTGTGGTAGTATATGATGCCTAGAGTGGTCAGACGCATATGCTTGTGTGTGTGGGTGTCGGGGAGGACACCTAATATGATGGAAGAAGTTGAAGCTAATCTTACACGTTGATATGAAAGTTGGATTGTTGTTGAACATGTTTTTTATCTGTTTTACACTCCACACTTCTTTAGGAATATGTTATTTCTTACCATCATTTCTAAATAGGTGAAGAGGCATGATGAATTCCACATGCTTTCCATGTTTAGCTTCTGAGGGATATATGGGTCTACAATCCTACTATAGCCAGCAATGAATCAACGACTAGTTTATCTACTCAACATGATCAAACCATTGTGTCTAGTATATTATTATTTTTTCCTCAAATACAATGAAATATTGAAATATGGAAGTGGTAATTTTGTAAAAAATTGAATAAATTATTAAAACATATGGTTGGAGCTTTCCAGGATGAAATGATCATGTTGTGACTTTGAGTAATCATGGACTTGGTTTGGTTATGACTGGAGGGAAATGATCTTGGTTACAATGATAATTAAATGATATTCAGAATTGGTAAATATTAATTAATGTTTAAATAATTAATTAACATAATGTGTAGTATATAAAAAGGGTTTGTGTAATTTAATAAATCTCACTAAAAGGTTGTGTTTTTATAGGATATCTAGTCTTAGTAGTGTAAGATGAGTGTCCAATAGCCATGAGTGGATGTTGAGTCTCAGACTAGGTTATTCCTATAATTTTGTTGTGAGATATATTATAATTTTTTTTACTTTTATTGTTTCTTTACACTACCCTACCCTGTTGTTTTAGGCGACTGACACCCCAAGTATTCTCAGCCCTACAGAATATTTTCCCCAACATTCGGGTGGGGAGATGGATGGCTTACTTCTGATTTTGACCACACCTTCTTAACATTGTATTAACATGTTATTGTATGCTTGTTGTTTAGTTTTCCCCATATATGTGTGTAGAAGGATATTGTGGATTGTGGTTATTTCACACACATATATTCTAGATATTATTTCATATAGTCTACTATATGTGTAATTTGTATAGGTCGTGATGGCATGAAGATCCTTACTCAGTGTATGGGGTGTAATGACTTGAGGTATAATACATGATTTATGAAACATTATATGAGAGCTATTTTTGATATTTGAAACTACCTAGTTACTTTTTTCCATGTGGATGTGGTTGTTGTGTTTCATGAGTTGTGTGTTGTGGTGACTCACCCAGGTGTCTTCGTGGTAGAGTTTTTGGAGTGAGATGATCAGGACCTACAACAGTGGAGAAAAGGGGAAAACCAGTGATGAAGTGGTATTGGGGTACCCTAGACATTCATTATTATATTATCTTATCTTATATGTGGTGCATAGTGGGAGTAACCATTGTGAGGTTGGGAACATTTTTATAAAAAATTAGGTGATGAGTTGGTCTCACATGTCATTCACTTTTATTTAGAATTCTTTTTTTTCATTTTCACAAGTGTCTTTCGGGAGGATCCTAGTGAGAATACAATTATACTCACACCAATTTATATAAACTATTTTTCAAGTCTCGTAGAGAAGGTATGAGACCAGGTTGGATACAACTAGTTTGGGGTTTTTCATGATTTTTTTGGGCTTCATGGTTTCCACCATTATAAAATAACTTGGTCATTGCTGTTTTACACTTTTATTTGTAGTAGCTTTTCATGAAATTATATATGTGTACTTGGGATTTCATTTATATTGTATTCAGAGCAGGAGTTGTTCGGTGTCTGTCTTATCTCTCTCATTTGCATGTTTTCTCTTAAAGGTTATTTCCTCCCAAATGTGTTTTTGTTATACCCTCGGTGCTAGTTTTCATGAGGAAGCCTACAAGAGGAGGGACTCGAGGATTCGTTATCTCTCTTCTCACGTTGCTAGACTAGGAGGAGAACACATTTTGGGGATGGGGTTAGGAAATATTGGTATCAAAAGTCTGGATGAGGGAAATTATGGAGTTTGGAGTTAAGGAATTTTTATTTTTCATGGGTTGTTAGGTAAATAGTGTTATCCATGATTAAAAGCCATTGTGAACACTAGATATTAGCTAAGACATAGTTATTTAGGCCCTCATGTGATCTAATACAAGAACTATTATCTTTATATTGGAGACTAAACGAGGTGATACATGTTGCAGGTTAGAGACCTAGGAAAGGATCACATATAATTCTTCATTGTACCTATGTTTTAATGGGTAGATCATAGGATAGGATAACCTAAAATGAATAAAATTAAAAAATTAATTAAGGTTTAAATAATCCATATTCAAGGTTTAGGAGATATATCTTTTTTTAGTTTACAGGTACATCTCTCTGTCAACATCCTCATCAGTTTCACATAGAATATGATCTTTTGGATCCACTAGTAGATAACCATAGAGTTGTGGTTTAAAAAGAAGACACTTATAGGAGGACACTCCACGTGTTTCAGTGACAGAGTCTACAGAAGTATGAAAGATCCAGTTCATATGTAGTCATGGATGATGGGTTGGAGGAGGCTGAGATAACATTCTGTTAAATTCATTCTCAGAATGTTCCCTGGGTATTATTGGTTATGATGATGTTGTAAAGGGTAGCAAGGCAGTGTTGATTATTTTTCCTCGAGTATTGCGAGGATTTATCCATCTTTTGAGAGGAGTTCGCAGTCTAGTTCATGGATATATTTCTTTTTTAGATCAAGAAGGCACCCGGTTTATAGAACTGTTTACCCTTCGGTAGTGTATCTCCATTGTATGAGTGTTTGTGATCTATTTCAGGAATTTTTTTTAATATTATTCAGACCTATCTCTAGATGAGTAGGATAGGTTGAGGCATTTATAAGAGGATTTGCATCCAAAGATCTAGCACCAGGTCACACCGTTAATGCAAAAAACATATCTCGAGGTAATAGCGAAGGAATATTTCATTAAGAGTACAATAGCCAAGAAATATATAATCACTTTAGGGGAGTTGTTAGGATTCCTAAAGAAGTATATATGTGGTATGGGGGTCCCAATTATCAAGTTATATGAGTTTTTTTTGGTCGGGGTAAGGTTCATCCCTCAGTATCTCGTTTATATAGGGGATGTAGATTTCAGACATATGCCAAGGGATCTGTAACTTTATTTTCTTATGGAGGTCCTAATCATTAGTGGTGAGACTAGCCAACCTTCCTAAGTAGTCAACATGCATTAGTTCTTCCACATTAGGTTCCTCCATTAAGGTAGTTCTAGAGAATGCTCCAGTAGCCGTTTTCACTGGTTTTGGATCTATAGGGAAAAGGATGGGAATAGTAAAAAATAGGCATAGGAAACTGTCCATATTTGGAGAGTTGATAGAGACCATGGAGGTGCTCATTATTAGGGCCATAGAGTCCATGGAGAAAGTTGTGGTCATCTTCTTTCATTAGTGTTTCCAGCACTAGGGGACCCATAAGTCATTCAAGGTACCATTTTCATGTATTTTAATTATGTGAATGCATTTTTTTTATTCAGGAGAGACACACCCCTTCACATAACATACCCTTTTACATTCCTTGTGGCTTGAGGTATAGAGGTTTCCTATGCCCTAGGAATTTACTATGCCGGTTAGTGGTTGAGATGACTAGTTTGATGAATAATGAGTCTCTGAGACAGTGTTGGCGTATCACAACACTTAGAGAGATTATATATGTTTATGAATACAACCATATTATGTCACCCTCAACATGGAAGGGTTGTATTCAGTGCATGCTATCATGGATTTTTTTGTGAGGAATGTGGTGTTCTTAAATGCTGATGGAGATCCAGTAGTGTTTGTTAGCGACTGAGGTCATTGAATTTGTAAGAGGTGTGTTCTGTCCTTGTCATCCTTGACATCTAATCTAATGTTGAGATCATTAGAGGTTTACCAGTTGTTGTTTCCTAGGGTCATAGAAGTGTACCTGATGTTTTCTCATATGAGGTTGTATCATTACCCCCTTGATGAGGGATCATGTTTATGGTCGAACTACACCGACGTGTGTCACCTATATCTATTTATCTATACATGATGGAACCATCTGAGTTACAAGAGATACATATATATAACAATGTTCTGTTGTGTTGGAGTTTAGTTTGGACATGAAGTTCATAGTGGGGTGCACCAATTTTGTTCAAGAAAAAGTTTGATGGCAGTTTTTGGTTTTGTGTCTATTATAATTGCATGAACCAACTGGCAGTGAATAATAGATATCCTCTTCCTTGTATTGATGATTTATTCAACGAACTAAAGGGTTCAAGTTGGCTCTTAAAAATCAATTTGTGGTCACGATAACATCAGATGTGTGTGAAGGATGAGGATATCCCGAATACTTTTTATGATGTGATCATGTTAATTATCATTTTATTGTGATGTTGTTCGGTGTGAGGAATGATCAAGATGTGTTCATGGGGATGATAAATGATGTGTTCTATGAGTTCTTATATAAGATCTTGGTGTTTTTCATAGACTATGTACTTGTGTGATCCTCATATGATTATGATCCTTTAGTGCATCTCTACGCTATTTTGGGAGTTCATCCCCATCAATGACTATTTGGAATTATTTCAAAGTTGTATTTTTGCGCTCAAGAAGTCTGTTTCATGGAGAATGTTGAATCCCAATAGGGAGTAGATGGGGATATGTCTATGACCAAAGTATCTAGGTCTTTGGAATCCCCCATGAAAAAGGAAGAACTGAAAATATTCCTTGGTCCTTTTGGTTATTACATGTGGTTCATAGCCGATTTGTCTCTTGTTGTGACTCCAATGATAGTGTTTACCAGAAAGGATTATGAATTCATGTTGACTGATCAGTGTCATGCATTATTAGATTATCTGAAGGAGAATATGGTCATTGATTTAGTTATTTCTCTACGAGTATAAGGAGGTCAGTTTTAGGTTATCGGTGATTCTTCATGTTTGGTGTTTGGCTATGTTTTGATTCATTATAGATCAGTTGTTTATTATTGGTCTTAATAGATATATCCATCCAAGATTAACTAGGCCACCCACAATCTCGAGATTGTGGTAGTTGTGTTTTCCCTGATGTTTTGGAGACATTACCTCATCAGTGATGATTTGGTGGTATTCACCGATCATAAGATCCTGAGGTACATTTTCCACCAGTGTGACTTGAATATCCCACAACATCCGTGGATGGAGTTCATACATGATTAAAACATTGATATTTTGTATATACCTACAAAGGGGGACGTTGTTGTTGATACTCCAAGAAGGAAGTTGTGAAGAGAAGTTGTGCATGACTCGAGTTATTCCAAGAGGGTGATATAAGAACATTCAGCATTACATCAGGATAAGGGAGATATTGGGGGGGGGGGTGAAGGTTGTCTATTTTATATGATATTTCTATCATCTCTAGTTTAGCAGGTGGAGGAATCCCAATTAAGGGACCTTGGAGTGGAATTCTGGAGAGACAGACTAGTTTTTGGTGAGGCCCTTTATGGATTTTCTAAGGATAAACAACATTAGGTGTTGTTTGATGGAGGGATTTTAATTCCATTGGTGATGCATGATATGGTTCTTAGATACTTCCATAGTTCACACATAAGAGTATATACTAGCATAAAAAAGATATACCTAGTTTTTAGGATTACGTTTTGGTGGCCTTGGTTGATGCTTGCAGTTTTTGTGTTTGTGTCTCGATGTTTGGTTTTACATAAGGTGATGGATGAGCACCATGTTCTTGGTGTTTTTCTCTAACCATTAAAGGTTCATCAGTCAATGTGGGAGGACATATTGATTGTATTTTTTAATATTTTACCTCAATATTTTGGATGAAATTTTTCTCTATGGTATTAGTGGATCATTTGATGAAATCATCCCACTTCATAGTAATCAAGGAGTTGAGATCAGTAGAGGATTTGTCAAGGAAGTATCTGGAGGAGGTGGTGAGACTCTAAGAAGTCCTGAGGATGATCATTTTTAAATGAGATCCTCATTTTACCTCCAGAGTGTGGAGAGGACTCCAGTATAATTTTAGTTATCAAATATTCCTTAGCACTGCATTTCATCCACAGAAAGATGGTCAGACGGAATGAACTATCCAAACTCTTGATGACTTGTTACACTAATGTGTGCAATATTTTGGAGGATTGTGGATTAGGCACTTACCCTTGGTAGAGTTTTGTTATAATAATAGTTTGCATTCCACCATTTGTATGGCGCCATTGGATGCCCTGTATGTCTGACCTTTTGGTTCTCCATTATGATGGACTAGGCTTCGAGAGTTTCAATTCTCAAGATAGAACTGGTAAAAATAATTAAAGGGGTGGTTTAGGTGATTCACAATTCGATGAAGGAAGTGAAATATCAATAAAATTCCTATTCAATTCATAGGGGGAGAACTCTATATTGTTACATTTGGGAACACATTTTTTTGAAGGTGACTCCCCATTGTGGGCAGCGAAGGGTTTGTCATGGGATTATGCTTTCTCCCTAGTTTGTTGGACCATTTTAGGTGTTCTCTCGTGTCTGAGATGTGGCATATCAGGTAGAACATACATCATAGTTGATCAAAATACATGATATTTTTCACATTTCATAGCTTGGTTGTTATCTTAATAATGACTCTAACATAATTAGTTTTGGTGAGATCAATGTTGATGATGATGAGACCATCAAAGAGAAGCCTGTAGAGATCTAGGACTGTAATGAGAAGGTGTTTAATGGGAATATTTTCCCCTTTATTCATGAATTTTGGAGGAATAGTGGCATATATGATAGTACATATGAACGTGAGTTCATGACATGTGATCAGTACTTCGATCTGATTGATTTTTAGCTTTTCTATAATAATAAAGTTCGGTTCGTGGTTGTATAACTTTTCCATTAATGAGAAGGATTTATCTTTTTGATTTTTGTATCATACTCTATTTTTAGATGTATCTCCCCAATGAGAGTGTTATAGAGCTGGTTTTTGTTTTCACATGGTTTGATGATGTTCGTTATTTTTTGAAGCACTTGCGCTCCTATGGTGGTAAGAGAATTGAGAGGTATCGAATAGGGTGATTGTTTGGACCCCTTTTTATATTTTCCCTCTGGGTTGGTGTTTTATTCTTGAGGATGAGAATATTTTGATAGTTATTTTATAAAATGTCATGAAAATCTATTGTCTATTACTTTTTGAGAATATCGTGTTTTAGGTGTTCTGGAAGGTCAAGGTGACTTATCTCTAGCTCTTTTCAAAATTTCTAGTTTTTTAAACCATGTTTCCAGAATGATGAGTCATCCAACAGTATGTGTACAATGTTTTATGAGCAGAAAGTCCTCCAATGGTAGGTGTACAATGTTTCCAGAATGGTGATTCATACAATGGCAGGTGTGTAGTTTTTCCATAATGGTGAGTCGTCCAACTGTAGGTGTACAATGTTTGCAGTATGGTGAATTGTCTAATAGAATGTGTAATGTGTTTCCAGACTGGTGAGTCATCCAATGGTAGTTTTATAGTATCTCCAGGATGGAAATCCATCCAAAGGTTGGTGTAATGTGTTTCTAGAATGGTGAGTCATCCAACAGTGGGTGTACAATGTTTCGAGTATGGGTTTTTGTGAAATGGTTGGTATACAGTGCTTCTATAATGGTGAGTCATCCAATGGTGACTCACCCAATGGTGAGTCATCAAATAGTTACTTATCCAATGATGAGTCATCGAATTGTCACTCTTCCAATAGTGAATCACACAATGGTATGTCATACAATCGTGACTCATCCCTTATTGATTCTTCTAATGGTGAGTTATGAATAGTGATTCCATCATTCTACAATTTCTTCCCATTGACTTTTTCTTTCATGTAAAGTACCTTCAATGCCTTGTTTTTAAGGGATTTACGGCTGATTCAAATTTAATTACTCCTATTTAATTTTTTCCTAGGTTCTATGTGTCTTTACTCAGTCAAAATGCGTATTCTTGATTAGATCCAACATTAATGAAATTTCTAATGTTTATCTAAACTGATGCTCTATTTAGATTCTCAAAAGGTTGAGATAACTTCTTCCCATGTTCTTCTTTCTTGTTTTTCCTTGGTACGAGACATGAAGAGTACTTTATCTTATAAGATATGTGTGATCAAAATAAAATCCTTGGATTATTTCCCCTTGGAGTTTTTCCTACTACATGTTCCCCCTGTTTTGGTACAACAATGATGTGTTGATCCCTCTTCAATATAATGTATGTTCTTCCTATGTTCTTCTGGGTTCCTCGATCCATTTTCTACCCTTTCTTCTTTCCATGTGATGGAATGTGATCTCTATGTTTCTAGTGGATCTTTCATGGGTGTTGGATGATGTACTTTTTCCATAGTATCCTTGGGGGGATACAGTAAACATGGGAGAGGTGATCGCGATCCATTGTGTTTCCATGTTCACGTGAAAAAAATGTCAGATATCTTTCGAGATAGGGTATTCATTAAATCTCAAATTTTTACTTGAAATCATAGAGTAATAATGATATATCCCATTGGGTCATAATGAAATTTAGATAATAATTTTTAAACCATATTAAATTAATGGTATCATTTTATTAAGAATGTTATTAACTCTATATTTTTTGGATAGTGTGATATCTATGCTTTTCTTATTTAGCTTGTAATTTTTAATAAAAATCTGCAAAAAAGTAAAGCTGGGATTAATTGTAAATTTATTTTCTCAAGGATTAAATTGGTATGTGAATGAATTTGGTTGTTTTTGTGGTTGTGATTTGATGATAATAAAATGGAAAAGGTTATGCATGTTTAATTTGATCTATTAATTCAATAGGGAATAAAGAACCAGTTTGTAATTAAATATAATTCTTTATATATCCTGATTTTCCCAATTGTTATAAATTCCATGTACCTTGTGCTTTGGAGATGTGAGAGCTCTTTTTTAGTGAAGGATGAATGCCTATTTTAGGGCCATGATTCCAGTTTCTATGATTGTTTGTTCCCTACTACTTGTGATGTGATGTGAGCCAAGGATGGCTAGTACTGGCGGGTTGTTGTTGTATGTGGGGGTATGGAGTCCTAGTGGTTATGGAATCAGTTGATACCTACCGTGGAGAGATTTATCAGTTTGTGCATGTGGTTGTCAGGGAGGACATCAAAGATGATGGAACATGTTGATGTTAGGATTACCCTTTTATATGAATGTTGGATTCTTATTGATCCTTTTTTTATATCAATTTTACTCTCCCCACTTCTTGAGGTAGATGGAATTTCTTACCATCCTTCCAAAAGAGGAGAAGATTCATGTGGTATGACATGTGATTTTTGTGTTTAGCTTCTCCAGGATGGATAAGTTTATTTTCCTAATATAGGTGGACATGATTTTATGGGTAGTTCATCTACTCAAAGCATAGACCACCTTGTGTTTTGAATCATACAATGTTTTCTTAGAATACCTATAAATATGAAAATATTGATGTGGTAATTTTATTTATAAATTAATAAATGTATAACACACAGGGTTGGACCTTGCATGGAAGCAATGTGGATTTTGTGACTTTGATAATTTTTTGACTCAGTTTGGTCATGCATTGAGGGAGTAGGTCATTTTTTTTATTATAATTAAATTTTATTTTGAGTCCAAAAATTATTCACAATGTGACCATACATCTCTACCGATAAACATGTGTCATAATTCATATTAAGTTCATCATTTATTTTATGTTAACACAATAAAAAATGTATATTGTTTTTTCCATATAAGAACTGCATCCCATGGTTTTAATGGAATAATAAAACCACATCCCTTTGTATTAACTGAATACTATGAACCAATGGTTGAAGGTGGGAAGAGATGATATGATTATGTTGGTACGAAACATTCAATATTTTGGTCTTCTATCTCTATATAAATATGGATACAATTGTGAGTGGGAGAGATAGATAAAAAAGTGAGATAAGTTATGATTTACAAATAAAGGTTTGCACTTTAGAGGAGGGAATACAAAATCTAAAAAATCTATATCTTGATTTAAAAATATAGTTGTCACAAGAACCCCATTGTAGTTTCTATGATGATATGAGAATCCCATGTCCTATATTTATTTCCTAATATGTTTTGAGTGTCATCCATCATCATTACAAGTCAATGTTATCCATGTGGGACCATTTTTACCACAATATAAGCATCATGTAAGACTCACGAATGGATCCACTGAGTAGCCACAAAATTTCACTAACTATCTGGTCTTTTTTCTAAAGATAACTAAGAACAACCTTACTCTCTCGATTTTATATTTATCTTTTACTATATAGCTAATTGTCCCTTTGATCATAGTAATTCTATATCCACTCCACTATATTTCTGGTGGCACTACACCAGATAGCCAGTTCAAGTTATTGGTTCCTCTATCAATCAAAGTAACTACCTCTTAATTTCAAGAGATTCAATAAGACATACACGTTAATTTGATGACTTTAACACATATATAGAAACATTATGATGATCATAAAATTTATTCAAATTAATTGTCCTTATCATCACTTTTTATAATGATTATGTCACTTGATATAAGATAAAACATTCAAACTCACAAAAAAGAAATCTTGATAAACATTGGATAGTGTTTGTGATCTTGAAAAAATCATAAGATAAAGACATGTAGAACACTGAAACCCTCTTTATTATCCCAAAAACATGACATAAAAAGATATATTAATTTCAAGTCAAAAGTTTCTAAATATTTAAAATTAATTCATGATTTTAGGAATTAAGATAATAAACACTATCATTATGATATATAAAATGATCAAAAGATCAAAATTATTTTAACTGTACTTAATAGATTAATTATATATTCAACATACTAAATTTTTTAACTTGGTATTCGAGAATCTCTAGAATCAAACAATATATTCAACATATTTAAGATATAAATAAACTCCTCCCAAAAAATATTTTCCCTTTTGAAATAAAAAATTTCCCTCCCCTTTTATCCCTAAAGTATCTCCAAAAAACAAAAATAAAATCTCATTAAAAACACCAAAAACATATCCCACATTATAATTATTAAAAAATGAAACAACAAATAAAAAATAAAAAATTTGATTTCAAAATAAATAAGATCATCATACTATTTAAAACATGATTTTAGCAAAATGATAAATTGAATAACATAGGAATAAAAAAGATAAAACATTAAGAGAATTCCGAAATTAGGAAGAATAAGAAGATATATTGTTTAAAAAATACACTATATAAAATAAATAGAATAGATAACTATGGTATTTATAACATCATAAAAAAAGATAAATATAAGAGGTAATTTCATGAATTAAAATAAGATTAAAAAATTTGAAAGTGAAAAAAACTGGAAATTTTTAAAAAGATAATAATATAAGATTTTTAAGAATAAAAGAAAAATAAACTTTTAAAAACATAAGAAATTAAAATAATGATGCGAAAGAAAGGGAAAATTCAAACTAATAAAAATATACCACCCCACATTTAGGAAAAGAAAATATATTTTACAGAGAGAGAGAATAGACATTGAATGTATATTAAATAATGAAATGAAATAAAAAGATCAAAAAAACATTTAACAAATAGATCCATCCAAGTATATCTAGAATCGAAAGAGTTAGTCTCTACTTAAATTGGTACAATATTTTTTTTCTCGATATAGAAAGTATTTATAAATGATTTCAAGGGGTTAAAACAACATTAATTATTGAGATACCACAATGTGTATATGAATTAAGAATACTTGAATATTCATGTAAAAAAAATTAAAAATATCCATTTGTTACCCTTGTGGGTATGATTATGTTATCTAAGAAATTATTTTAATATAAAATAATTTTCGATCAATTATGATTGGCTAATAAATATTTAGTAACCCATATTTGAGAAAAATGAGGGGAACATTGAAAAAAGTAAAAAGAATGATTTTTTTATTCTACCATTTCTATAAATGTTTAAATATTATTCATAAATTTGATAAAAAAAAATTCGAAATAAATGATATATTTACTTTGATAAACAACTTTAACAAAAGTATTAATTTTTAAATATAATGACTTATTATTTAGGAAATAAAGACGTTGATTATTTATTTTAAAATACTATGAACCAAGTATCATAATATTTTTTTAAATCCTATGTTAATTTAGAAATATAGATTTCATATAACACTAATTTTAAATATAAAAAAATAAAAAAATAATGGAGTTTTTAATTTCAAAAACAAATCATACTTTTATTTTATGAGAATAAAAATTTATTTTCAAACGATGATATTTTCCAATAATAATTTTTTTATATTTACTTGAAATATTCTCATGATTTTTAATAGGTTATAAAAAATATTCAGTTTCATTTTATCAATATAAATAGATAGAATATGAGGATAAATGAGATGATGATGTGGAATGTAATGGAGTGTGTTTACTATCCTCTTCCAATAACTCGAGGTGGGAGTTGGTATATTTTTGTCTTGACTTACTTGATTAATATGTTTAAAGGGAATATCCTCTAGAACTCATGTTAATAATTCTTAGTCCTTATTACCATTCTTTATACTATCAGAAAATTAGTTCAACGGATAACATTGATTAATGTGACCCTACCTTTTTCAACCCTAACAAGTAACTTCTGGAAAAATTTTTTTTTTTAATTTTTATATCTTAATAATTATTTCTAATTTTTCTAACAAGTTTAATTTTTGTAATCATCTCATAAATAATTCAATATTATATTCATTATTTGTGTCACTTTGGAATAAATCATCATATTTTACTACATTAATGGAAAATTTTATTTTGGATTACATATATTCCTTAACTACTTTATTATATTATCTATTTATAATTATTTCAAATATATTAACATATTTTATGGATTAATTGATAGGAAAATTCATTATATACATGTATTTAGTGATGGTTGTCACTTTTGGAGCCTATGTCATAGAGAAAAACCATAGGATTTTATTTAAGAGGTATTTTACTCTAATTAACACCAAGATACATTATAACATTAAAAATAGAAGTAATTATATATAAATTATTTGAAATATGTTCATTTTAGTGAAAGTAAAAGAATTCAATGACTTATGTAAAAATATCTATAATATTAATTTCTAATAGTTCATTGATTTAACAAGTACTTATCCAAAAATTAATTTAATTAAATTATTTTTGGTCAACCCCATAGAGGTTATGGTTCATTTAATTTCCATGAAGTTTAAAATAATAAATATCTTTAGGAGTACATTTATATTTTAATTCATCTATATGGGTGTACCAATTCATAATCGTTTCCAAAACATGATGACCTATCAATCTAAAAAAGATAAAAATTTGTATTTAAAGTAATAATAACCAAAACCATTAAATAGTGGGGCACATACCAAGAATTTTATTTGATGTAATTTTGGAAATAAATTTAGATGTTAACTTCGAATACTGAAAATAGTTGGTATTTTGAAAAAAATAATTGAGAACTATGACTTAATAAAACAAAGATCACATATAGTAAAAAATTATTTCTAAGAGAAAAAAGTCACCAGGGGATTATACTTTTAAATTAAAAATTATAAATGAAAACAATAACTTTTAAATGGAACAATTATGAAAACAAAAAGTAATTAAATCATGAAAATGATTAATTTCAAATTTCATTCATATATTAAATGAGATAATCTCAAAGTAAAAAAATGAATATAAAAAATAAGTTAATTTAAATTTATACAATTTATCTGAATTTATACTAGAATGATTTAATGTGAAAATATAAAAAAAGAGCATCTATAATTTGATAAGTTGTATGGAAATAGAAGAACAGGGGCCACTATATCTCCATCCTCATTTAGAATTTCATGTATTATTAAGACCATCCATTAGTTTAATGAAATTTTAAGAAAAAACATAACTTGGTTATGTTGGATACCCAAGAAACACACTACATGGTCTTAATGTAACACCAAGAACTAATTCCCTCAGCCTTAACAGAATACCATGATCCGAAGGTTTATGATTGGGTAAGGATATGTGATTTTCATGGCAGAAATCCATTACAATTTTAATTTTTTTTCTCTCTTGAAATTTTCATAAAATAGATAGATAATAAAAAAAGATAATGGTTAGTTCCTCTCATATTTATAATTGTATTTTTGAGAGTACATCTTGGAGAATGATAGAGAATCAATGTTCTTGATTCTAGTGGAGAGTTGTCACAAAAGTCGATTGTAATTCAAGTAATGATCCAACACTCTATTTTCCTCAATTATAACCCTTCTAGGGTGTATGAGTCATCTAAGGATGAACCAATTCAATAAGATATGATCTAGAACCCTTGGAACAACATAAATATATCCCTATAATATTCTAGAATGGCACCTTTAGCGAGTTTTATGATGCCACAGGTTAGCACGTTTTCCTAGTCAATCTTCCAGGGCACTGTTGGCCTTCACTAGCTAGCTAGTCCACCTACACCAACTTATTAGTTGTATCTTTATGCATAGAGAGGCTATATCTATTACAAAAACTATCTAGTGGAACTAGACAAGGTAATTGGTGCTACCTGTAAGTTCCTCCATCATGTTGTGGAATTACCACTTCCTTCCAAGTGCTTATATCAAAATTAAAACATTACTTTCATACTTCAACATATTCAAAGATACATTATGATTTTATTAAAGGATATTAAAAGAATTAGACATGATTATTCATCATTAAAATGATTCCATCTCTTGACAATGAAAAAATACTATAAATCACTTAAATGAAACCATTAGAAACAATGGAAGGTGTTTTTGATCTTGAGAACAACATGATAGAGAAATTTTTTATAACAAGATCTAATACCAAAAAACCCACAAGAAATTACATCTAATCTTCTAATCTTCAAAAGTATGTTCTCACTACTTCTTAATTATGTACTTATAAAACAAAAAAAACTAAAATATTTTAATAAATATCGATATAAATTCTAATCCTCAATATATTTTTGAATTATATTTCATGACCATCAACCTTCTCTATTCTAAATAATCAATCATAGTTTCAAAACATCATTTCAGTAAATCCAATATAAAAAAACATTTATGAAGCATTTTTACCCTTTTTTGTTTCATTGAAAAGTCTCCCATTAAGCATACAATACTTATTAACTTGAAATCCCTAAAAATATTATACATCTATTGTGATATTTCGGCATATTATCCCAGTATATATAAAATTAAAATGTATTTTTATCCATATCTAGATTTTTTTATCATCGTGTGTCATATAGAATCTAATTGTGGATAAATTATCTTCTTTAAATCCCCTTTAACCATAAATAATTTTTATTTATTTCCAATTACCCTTACTATAGTCCTTCTAGAAATAGATAATTTTCAGCCACTACAAAAAATTAGATTTAGAGAAAATATTCTCATCTATTTACATGAAATTCTTTCACCACCCATAATATATTTTCGCACATAACCTCTTCTATTAATTTTAACCTCTTCCAAAACCAATTAATACGACTTTTTGTAATGTAAAATCTTATACATATCAACCAATTAGATTTTTTACAATCTGATATTTTTTCATTTAAAAAATTTCCATATCACCCTTATATATTAAACGATTACATCCATTTTTTACATTAAATAATTAGTTTCACTAGAAAAATTATTTATTGAAAAATTTAGATATTTACAATAGTTTTATTTTTTTACATTTCACATCAAACATTGAACTACTACTATAATACTTGTATTCCTAATTATTCACCACATTGTAACTAAACCATTTCCACTATACAACTACATCAAACAAATTTTTTTTTGATGAATAAATTTAAGAACATGAAAATAATTAATTTATAATCATATAATTGTACTATGTGAGAAATAATTATATTAAATAAAAGTTTAATTTAATAATTTTTGTATTATCTATGTCACTAACTTATTTACATAACAAATTGTAGCTATACAACTGAAGAAATTAACTTCCTTTAATAGTTTCCCTGTGATATCAAACACACACACACACAACCATCAGTTAATTAAACATTAATCATAATATCTATGATTCATAACACATGTTAAACCAACAAATACACATGTTTTATTACTAATAGGATATACCACATAACATCCATAATCATTCATTATATCATAGGGATTCATCAATTCATGATGAGCACAAAAACAATTGATTACTCATCATCGAGTCCTCTTAAATTCATTCAATTCATGAGAAATAAATTACATATTTTTTATGATGAGGAGAAAATACTTTTTTAAATTTCTTCTCTATAGATTTTAGAATATGAGAAATAAATAATTTGACACCATAAATTCATAAAATTATCAAATAAACTAATGTTCAATGAGTATTTATAATTATTCCTTTGAGTTGTATTATTATTATTTTATGGTGTTATTAAAATTATGATAATGCATATTGTAATATTATGATCCCAAAAATAATTTAACACCATTTAATGATTAGATAAATATTTGGAAGCAAATTGAAATTATTTTTTGTTTTACATAATATGAGAATTTTAAAAAAATGAAACTTCACATTCTCCTTTCATATTAATTGATGTTTCTTGAAACCCCTTATTGAGTCATATTAGGATTTTTATACAATTTTAACCATTTATGGCCACAAAAAATTGATATTTTTAATAACTCTTCCCCAGCATATTAAATATATATCATTTTAGTGAAATCAAACCCCATTGATTATATATCCCCTTTTAAATGAGATCAAATAGAATAATATTATTAAAAAAAGGTTTAATGGGTTGTTTTATAAAAAACCTCAAGTTGAAGGATTTGGTTGGCCTTTGTTACCCAATCAATTGAATAAATTATTCTTTAAATACATTATAGTTGTATTATTTATAATACCAATTATATTAACATCATTATGTATGTTTTTTTATTCATTAACTAAATGGGATTAGGATCCGCATCTATTATGATAAAATACCAATATTTTAATTATTTATCATTTAATACACCCTTATTACATCTTTCTACAATCATCAAATTCTATTATAGGTATCTTAAGATCATCATCATTTATTTCATTTTAGAACGATTTATAGACAAAATATGTTTCTATTTGGGGTTTTTATTTTTCAATTTTCATCATAACCATATAATTATTTTATCATTTATAATGATAACTTCTTGTATCCATATAAATTTATTATATATTAGTTTCATGCCTTAATATTATACAAAAAATAATAATTCTTTCAATGATACACACTGTGAGATATCTATTATTGGTAATTTTTGAACCCTTCATGCAGATACATTATTAATGTTCTTAAATGCTATAATATTTTTGAGCATCAAATATTTTCTTCTATTTTTAGATCAATTATCATTTTCTTTATGAAATTAAGATTTCCATTTTACTCCAATAGATTATCTCTTACTAAAATTTCGGGATACTTGTCCATCGTTAAAATAATAAAAATGTCTATTGTTAAATTAAAACCTTCTATAGAAACTTATTAGTTGAGATGATAATGAAAATAATTTTTTTCTTTTTAATCCCTTCCAAATACACACACAGAAACAAACTTATAGTGTGTAATAATATTCTATAATCCATGGACTTATATAATTATTTTTCTAACAGTAATCACTTCCATGTTCGTAAACAACCATTCATTAATTCTATACATCCTATTTTTTATTTTTTCACTATACTCATATTTATACATATATAGGTTTTCCTACTATCTAAATTACTTTCAATGAATCAAATATTAATTCCAGATCCAAAATCATCGTATAATTATCCCTTAATTGGTCATAAATTTCTTTTATCACTGATGAAACTTATTTTCTTGATTATATCCCCAGAATAATTTGTTTTTTAAAATGTATATTGTTATCTTTTTACCCTTTATATATGGTTATTTAATTTCATATTTCATGTATATTTTAGTTAATATAATATCCTCATTCATTCATTTTTAACTTATAAAAATGATGTATCTATTCAAGGAAACCTCTACTTTATATAACCATTTCTTTTCAAAATGTAATTCTTTCCTAAGAAAATAATTCACTATATCCCAAATCTCTAGTTGATTCACCTTATCATATAGATATTGAATCTCATCAAGGTGTATAGATAATAATTACACAGATTGGAATCATATTTTCATTTAAAATTCATTAACTTAGTTGACATTATTTCTAACATCCATGGGGAATCATAAATTTTTTATTTTAAGATATCATCAACAATATGGTTTTTAATAAAATTATCAATAATTGTATATAACTTCTTTCATTTCATATATAAGAAAATTTTTAATATATTAGATTACTAGTTTTTCAATACAACCAATATTACATTAATTTCTTAATCTAAGATCTTCATGCTACATTAGCCCTCCTAATTTTGTATGTAATACATACAATTGTTTTCACATATTAAAGGTAATAAAAAAATGAGTGTTTTAATTATATAATTAAAATAAGAATGTTCATTTCAATATATTTTCTATTTCTAAATATCCAATTCATTAATTCTCCCTAGAAATTTCATCATATAGCGGTCAATGATCTATGATCTCTTATCTAGAATCCCCTAGGAACACGAGTTTATCACTTTTCTATCCATTGAATTTAGTACCATTGAAAAATTTATTTTCTCTCATGAATATGTCTGTGAATATAGTATTACTGAAATTTATAATGTGAACTATATTTAAAAATATTTAATCTATAATTAGAAATTTTAGGACCATGATTATTATACACAAACCAGGGAAGTCATAGATTCGTGTTGCGTAATAATTTATTCATTTATTTGTTTTCTAATTTACATTTTATATCGTATCCTATTATTTGATGAAATATGGCCATTATCTCTATTAATAATTACATAAATACTAATTAATACTCAAATAATAATAATTTTATAAATTTAAAGCATAGAAATAGATGTCATTTATTTAACCTAAATGGGATAGTCTACGGAGTTGACACATAGTGATATTCTAGTTTATAATAATCATCTATATTCAATTTTTTAGGACGTATTTTTTAGGTCATGATTACTCTAGGGATACGATAATGTCTTATATATATATATATATATATATGTTATATCCTTCATATTTACCCTCCCTTTTATTCTCTTTAATGATCATCACAAAGGATGATTAATAATATTTATACACATTAGGGTCATTCTATGTTCATCAGGTCACACTATATGCATTATTACTCTATATTTTATTCATCATTTATGTATAAATTTCCAAATATTATAATCCTAAATATCTTAAGTAGGAAAAATACTCTATAAAAGGTTTCATTCTATAGCTTCCACAAAACACACGAGAAATAACTATTATTCATAGTATTGAAAATTCATTTCAACAAAAAATATTATTTCACAAATTCGTAGATAACATGATGAATTGGTGTAAATTATTATTATTCCATGATAATTATTAATTTAATGAATAATTTATTACAATAAAACCCAAACATATGGTCTATCGTTCTCTGTTCAAGCCTATATTTCATTATATTTCTATCAATTTCACCAAAATGATAGATATAATTTTATTTCTCATAAGTTGAATCTCCAGTTTGATATATGTTCTATGATAAATTATTTTGATCCATGTTCTCTCTAGTCATACCTCGTGTACCTTATAATTTATTTTTTTCATGAGTGTACATTCAACCCTAGTTGTACCTCCGAATATCTAAATCCAAGTATATAATCTTAAACTCATATGACTTTTTATTTAACCAAAACCGAATTTTTTAGGGGATTATGCTTCCATGTTTAATATGTAATTTTAATTCCTTATCAAGACAATACATGATATACTTCATCATACTAATAAGATTGATCAATAACCAGATCAATGAAATCCACTTAGTGTCTTATATTAAAATCCTAATAACTCTCAACATTTTTCATTTTTATCATTCTAAATTAGTAGTGATTACTTTCATAAAAAATATAAAATAACCACAAGGTTCCCTTTTTTACATGTGAAAATCATCTAATCATGTTGTGATTTAATACATATTTGGCTAAAAGCATCTCTAATAAGCATCATTATCTGTCATATATTTTATTTATAATTAATATCATAATCTATGGATGGTCATACTATTCGTCATATTTTATTATTTATAATTACCCTTACATATCATCGTGTACACTACTACATATCCTCACATATTTATACATTGCAATATTTATCTCTCTTGAAAGACATTAGATTTTGTCCTTATTATCATTACATAAAATCATACATTGAAAAATACTCAAATTTTCTTATGGTTTAATTGAACATATTGAATTTGGTTTACTGTTATATATACCTATTAAAGTTATATATTTTTCCAAATTCATACCACTCATTGAAAGTGAATACTTTTGTATGGAGTAGGGACACATAATTATCACCGTGAATCTTCTTCAAAACATATCCAAGTATGTATTGTTGAATTTTGGTACCCTTTAAGTATCAAAAAAATCTATTTTCTAATATGATTTTAAATTGATAATGGTTTTGGATATAATGATTTTTTGTATCATAAATAAATTGATATAAATTAATATATAATCCATAATTTGTTAAAAAATAAAGATAAAAAATTACTTTAGTTCCTATGAAAATTATTGTGACACTGGATTAACATACATGGATATTAATAAATTTTGGATTATTATTTATAAAATATATAAAATAAATTAATGAGGATCATAATAGTTTAGTGTCTTTGGAAACTTTGGAAAAATTATTTTATCATGGTCATAGATCTTATGTTTTTAAACAAAGACCTACCCCATTAGTACTTATACCAAAAAACATTATTCATAACATGTAGAAGTGGAAAATTTGAATGGGATGATATGAGATACTCAGTAAGGGGAAAAAGGAGATATGTAAGCATAATCCTAAACATAAGGGTATGAGAACATGTTCCTAACAATCGAAGATTTCAAATTTCATAAAAAATATCATACACATGATTCATTGTATAAATATTGGAAATTCATAAGAAAATAATCACAAGGGAATCAAGAGTATGGGAAATAAAATAAAAACATTGGAATACGACATAGGATTTATGGTAGCCACATAAAGATATAAACTTATTTCCATAGTTGTTAAGACATCGCTTCCATGTCCCTCATGGTATAATGGTTTCACTTCCCAAACCATCTTGGTAGTCGTGGTTCACACCCATGACCATATTAGTAGTCATGGATCACTCCAAAAACAATCTTTGTGGAAAAATTCTATAACTGAACCTGGTTTTCTCCCCATTCTTTCCATGTCTATCTCGTTTGACAAGTATATTTACCTAATTCATTAGAGGGAGATATAGGTCCCATCCATCTTATAATGAAATCATAAATACATGTGACAAAAAATCATAAGAACTCACATCATAAACAATGAAATGAAATGGGTATCATAAACATGAAAGCACATCATAACATGTATAAAATAGATAGGTTTCATTATCATTTCATCAAAAAATATCCTATTAGAAGAATCAGGTTTCAAAACATATAACCCATGAAGGGGACATGGGTTTCATAACTATATAACCATTGATAGAGAAATGGGTTTTATAAATAGATAAACTATGAAACAGAAACATGTTTTATAAAACTCATTCTATAAAAACATATACCACTCAAAGAAATAATATGAATTGAACATTTCGATAATTTCCCAGAAAGGCGTGAGTAATATCAATAGATTTCATCATAGATAGGAAATAATTTGGAAATGTATTTTAAAAATATTTTTGAGGAAATTTTTATTTATTCATTGGAAAATTATTTTTAAAAAATAAATATTTTGAAAACCATTTTCATTGAAAACATATTACGGAATCATTAAAACATAATTAATACCTTTTTCCTTGAAAAAATCTTTAAAAAAAATATAAATGATGATTTGAAAACGTTTTAAAATCCTTTTTCCTTGAAAATTTGTAAAATAATTTTCAAAAAATTTAGAATTTTTTTATTTAATACTTATAAATGATATTTGAAAACATTTTTGAAACCATTTACATTGAGGATTTATAAAATAAGACTGAAAACATTTTTAGAACTACATTCCATGAAAATTTTTAAAAGAATATTGAAATAGTTTTAACAAAAAATTCATTGAAAACCTATAAAATAATAATGATTTAATTTTAAAATTAATTTCATTTAAAATATATAATATGATATTGAAATAATTTTTAGAAACAATTGTTTTTATGAAACATAAATTTCTGAATGAAGAGAGATATAAAGTCGGATCTTTGCGAAAACATTTTATTAAATATCATAGGTACCTATAAGTGAAAAATGATTATAATAAATTAATATATAATGAAATAAAAGAGTATATGAAAATTCATGAGTGTTCTTGAAATATGGATCATAATGATTCATTAATGAGATAAAAATCATAAACAATCATGATAAATTATGAGATTGTTGTAGTAAACACTTACCACATGGTGATAATAAATTATCCTCCACATGTTATAAAATAACATTAAATTAAGAATAAATTATTATTTAAATAAGTATATTCCCAATATAAAATTTAAAATGGTATTGTATACATCCCGTAGAAGAAAATAGGTTCATAATGCGACATGTGTCTCAAAGAAGGAAAATTGAGAAAAAATCACTTTACATATTTTGGGTCTTTTGAATCATAAAATCCATCAAATAAATTTCATAAATAGGTTATGTAAATAACTATAAATTTAAATATATAAACCATATATTAAATACATTGGTATTTTACACACCATGAATATGAAAATTATAGTTGAACATGGATTATGTCTCATGGAAAAAAAAAGTGAGAATAGAAAACCATATCCTTAAGCCTTGAATTTATTTGTATACATTAAAACCTATTGTATAATTAATATATGTTTATTATAAATATAACAAATAACCGTATTATCATATCTAATACCATATATGATTTTATATTATCAAATTATTAACAACTCCCGGTTAAGTTTATGTTTTAAGTAGTATTCACTTTGTATTTTTTATATGTTTTGGCTTGTTATTCTTGATCCTACTTCTTAAGTCAGGATTTATTTTTTTAAAGAATATAAAACATGATATAAATAACATATATATTAATTATATATGTATATATAATAATCTATAAATTATGTTAATCTGAATCGAAATACACTATTCATGGAGATGGTAGGTCATACATACCCTTGAATGATGTTTCCTTTTTATTATCATATTGAAAGAAAGAAATTAAATTATATATATATAATATCTTTTTATTATTATAATAATATCATATATATATATATATATATAATATTTTCACTGAATACATATTTAATTCATTCCATGTAGATTTTGAACAAATCACATTGCTTTTGAGGAGACGGAAGTATATATGTGCACAAACGAAGTTATCATATTTACAATAAATGGAAATAATGATAATATTTTTTATATGATAATTTAAAATGAATCAAGAAATATATAATATATATATATATATAAAATAGAAAAATAGAGTTTCAATCTTAATTCACTACCATTAGAAGAAGTAAAGGAAAAACAAACATCATCATTTTGTGAAGTGGTAGTTCCCTATAAACAAGAATGGTATGTTTTTTGCCCATTATATGGAAGTGTGTGGTAGTGTTTTTAGAAAAAATATAATGAAAAAATATCAGTATATTAAAGAATATAATGATTTTATATAACCATTGAATATGAATATTTGAGGGTGTTGAGAATGAAAATTAAACAAAAGATCTTGGGAAAGGATGTTATCAATTCTTTGGGAAACTTTTCTTGGTTATCAGAAGGGCTTCAATGGTTGTCATTCCTCTCAAAGGGATGATTCTAGGTTGAATTTATGTGTTTTTTTGAATATTTGTGCAGATTGTGGGAAATCCAAAGGCCTTGAGTGGTGTGAATAGTTGGTTGGTTTGAGTGTATTTTTATGGTGGAGGAGGAGTAGAACATTTGAAAATTTATTAAAATTGAATTCCACCCACATTTTCCCATGAATGGTGGCTCCAATAATGGCCCATATTCAATTCATGGGAAGATAGCGTGTAAATATATCCATAAAATGGAATTTTTATAATTTTATATAACATTTTGGACATTAAGTTTAAGGTTTAGTAATTTTTTAAGCAAATTAGTATCTTATTTGTTGTAATTCATTTTAATCACAGTCCAACATATTTTTGGTAAAAAACTAATTTGAATTAATTATTAATTAAAAATTATGATGATTATAAATATAGAATCAATTTTTTCAAATTCTAATTATAGAAATGGATGAAATTAAATTAAATATAATTCTATGGATGGGAAGACCACGTGTGGTTTTAAAGTAAAATTGTGGAAAAGTTTCATATGTATTTATATCCAATTTAAATTTGAAATTGAATAAAATTAACTAAATAAAATTAATTTTCATAAAATTTTAATAATTAATCTTTAAAACCATATCAAAAAATAATTTAACAATATATATATTTTAGATGAAAAAGAGGATTTGAATTAAAATACAATGTCGTTAATTATTCATCAAAAAATAAAAATTTTCAAAAATATACTAGAAAGTGACACAAATTAAATTTTTATATTAAAACTGAAAAGGTGAATTTTATTTTTTCAAATAAAAATTATAAGTGTTCCCAAAATAATATTTAAAGTGGTTCATCCATTAAATGGCGATAAAATTACCATTTAATAAAATACATTTTTTTTCAAAAAAATTGTATTTATTATTATATTATTCCAAGAAAATATATTGGATGAGTATAAAATATATTGACTGAATTTATAATAATTAAATTTTACTTAAAACATATATCAAAAGTAGTTTTCTTAATTTATTGTGGAAAAATTTCGTTTGAACATAGAATATTTGTTTTTATAGAAAGGTATTTTCATTATTTTAATATAGTTATTTCATTAAATTACAAACATTCAAAACCAAGTGATTCATTTTATATAAACGTATAAATAATATTTTTATAATTTAGTTCATATTATTTTTGACTTCCATTCCAATGGGTAGGTTATATCTATAAAAATATTTCAATAAAAAAAGTAAGAGAATATTATAGTTTAGTATAACTCATACCTGCATTTTATGAAAGATATTTATGGGAATATATAATGTGTGTAATATAAGAAAATAAAATTTGTTATGTGTACCAAAAGCTAATCATAGTATTGTATGAGGTGTAATATTATCTTGGTGTTTCTTATAACAATCACAATTTTTTTTCTTTTATATATAAAAAGGATATATTTATTATTTCATGAAATGAAAAATATTAAAAGACTAAATTAATTCGAAAAATTAAGTCACAAAACAAAGTGGTGTTACCTTATATCTCCTTTAAAATTAATCTCTCCCTTTAAATTCGTCTAGTTTATAACATGATTAATACTTCAATGTTCCATTCATAGAAACCCACATCTTAAAAATGAATAATAAAACATCCTATAAAAATGGAATTTAGAAAACCTAATGGTTACCCAAGGTATCAAATAACTAGGTTTCGACACAGGAGAGCATAGGTGGAAAGTAAAAAATATAGATTAGGAAGAGAAATATAACGATCGTATTCTCATAATGGGTTATAGAGAACATGGTTAGGATGAAGTTTAAAATCACAGAGCCATTAACCTATGATGATCTATGGGCCCATTTTATTCAGTGTAATTGGAAGTACGAGGATAAAATATGAGTTTCAATATCATATTCCTTATAGTTGAATAAATTTCATGAAAATATATCCTTATGTTATTTTAGGATGACTATTCCCCTTATTGTTCCATGATAAACATCCACTTCATCTATCATTCCATGAAATTATATTTTATTTCCATTTTTAAGCATCAATAGATCATGAGATCCATGAATACATTGAAAGGCCATTCCATCTATTTTTATCACCACAAAAGGTTAGATAAATTTAAAAAACATGCATAAATACTCATCAGTAAATTTTCCATCACATTAAACAATAACCCAGTTCTTTTTGTTTCCCACCATTGACTAAAAATTTTATTTATTGAAACTCATATAATAGTGGAAAACCACATAATCCTGAAAAATAAATTATAAGATGTCTAAATTATTACATATTCATTCACATGTAAAAAAACATAAGCTTATCGTTAGATACATCCCCAAATACATCGTTTTATTTTTTATAGGGATATCAAGATTCTTTATATATCATAGATTCTAATGGATGACTAAACCATTAATTTGAAACCAACTATAGTGCCCCAAGGTTAAAATACATAGATATTAGATCAATTGTGATAAATATTCATCACATTACAAAAACACATGACTTGGGAATATAGTAGTTTAGTTCATTGGGAAACGTAGAATAAAATATTCTAACATGGTAAAATATCCACAATGTTTCATAAGAAATATATTCCCCATTAAAAATTATAATAAAAAAATTCTACATAACCTTGATAAATGAATCTTTTGAAAGGGGTGTGCTCAGATTCGCAGTACGGGTAAAAATAATGATATGTATTTATAATCAAGAACATAATGGTATGAGAACATGAGGTTAACATTAAAATATCATACACAACATATCAAATATTATTCAAATGATTCATGTAATAAATATTGGATGTTCATAATAAATAAATCATAAGGGATTCATGAGAATAATTTCAGAATGCATAACAAAGGAATAATACATAGAATTTATAACAGACACAAAAGCATGTAATATGATTTCCATAGTAATAATGAAATCAATACCATGGAAAAAATTGTAGTATATATTCACTCCCTATACCATTTAGTTGTCAAGGATTACTCCCATGGCCATCTTAGTAGTCAAAGTTCACATTGAAGACTATCATAATAGAAAAATCCATTTAATAAACTAATTTTACTCCTCGTTCTAATAATGTATTTCAAATAAGAAATAAATCATTACTAAATTCGATAGAGGGAGATATTAGTGCCTCCCATCTCATAATGAAATAATACCTACCAATTTCCCAATAACATAAGTTATCATATAAAAACCCTACAAATGAAATAGATATCATAAACATTTAGTTTTATCATTTCTTGTGAAAAAGAGATGTGATTCATAATCATTTCATCAAGGAATAACTTATGAAAAGAACCATGTTTCATAATCATATAACGCATTAATGAGAAATGGGTTTCATAATCATATAACCCGTGAATGGTAAATGTATTTCTTAACCATATAACTAGTGAAATTGAAATCATTTTGATAAACGTCATGTCATCATAACATCAAACATTAAGATAAAGAGTATGAAGGAAAACATTGGATCATTTCCCATAAAAGAATTATTAATATCTATCGATGTCATATTAGAATTAATAAAATTTTAAATATATTTTAAAATAAATTAATTCGGAAAATATCCTTTCTTCATTAAAAATATGTTTTTTAAAAATTAATCATTTTGATAACTTTTTTTCATTAAAACATACTAAGGATACGTGAAAAAATGTTGAAAACATATTTCATTCAGAATAAATGAAAAACTAATTAAGGAATTTTTTAAAACATTTGGAAAGCATTTTTCATGGGGAACTTATAAAATAAACTTGAAAAAATTTCGAACATCATTTTCTTTTAAAAAAGAAAATAATTTTGGAAATATTTTGATAAAAATTCCTTGAAAACATATAAAAAATATTAAAAACATTTTTTATACAATTTTCCATTAAAACATATAAAATAATCTTGATAAAACTTTTTGAAAACAATGTCTTAGGGGATCCTTGATTTTTTACTGTTGAGAGAGAAAAAGTCAGGTCTTCTTAAAAACACATTCTTAAATATATTATGTACCAAAGAGTGGTAAAATGGTACTAATACAAGAATATATAATGAATCACTAAATGAAAATAAAATTAAAGGTTTTTCTAGAAATATTTATCATAAATATTCATTAATGGATTCATGATCCTAAATAATCCCATCCAAGGATGAGATTGTTATGATAAACTCTTACAAATTCCTAACATTGAATCATACTCCGCATGTATGAAAATAAAATTAATTTAATCTTACAATATAATAAAATTATTTATATTGATGCTATAAATTTTTAAAGGAATGTGTATACACATCCTAGAATAATATTGATGTATAACATGTCATTTGTCAAAATGAAAGAAAGTGGAGACCAAATTACTAAATCGATTTGGTAACTTTTGAAACAAAAAACCCATGAAAGAAATATCATAAAATGGATATTTAAATACACATAAAATTTTTTATAATGATCATATATTACATCCATGGGTAGTGTAAATACCATGTATCAGAAAATAGAAGGTGAACATGGATTGTGTCTCACTGAAAATATAACTACGATGAGAAAACCATTACACTATCTCTTAACATAATTCATATACATTCAAAACTACTTTGTAATAATTATATGTTACTTTTAAATCTTCCACAAAACCATATTATTAAATTTAATAAAATAACTACATTATATTACTTTTTCATTAACAACATCAATTTATTGATAAATTTTGGGTAATATCCATTTTGATTTTCATATACGTTTTGGGTTGTCATTCATGATCCTCCTGTATAGATCATGATTTAAATATTTAATGAATATAAAACTTGTTATAAATATAATATATATATATATATATATTAATTTTATATGTATTTTTAAAAAAAATATAAAATATGTACATATGAAATGGAATACATCAATCATGAAGATTGTATGTTACACATTAGCACATACGTTATTTCTGTTTTATTATTGTAATGAAAGAATTACTGTAAATTAAATTTATGTATATATATACAATTTCATTATATTCGAATAATTATTCCACATATGTAATATAATATCACTAAACTAATATTTAATACATTCCATATAGAGTGTGACCGAATCACATCTCTTTGAGGATGTGGTAGTCCACACATCCACAAACGAAGATATCATGTTTACAGCGAATGGAAGGAATAAAATTATGTCATATATAATAATAATAGAAGAATTAATAAATCATTAATATCAGAAATATCATCTAAAAATAGAGTGTCCATCATAATTTACAACCATGAGAAGTGGTGAAGAAAAAAGTAACAATGTCATTTCGTGAGGTGGTGGTTCATCATAGAGAAGAAGGGTAAGTTTGTTGCCCATTATATATAAGACTGAGTAAGTGTAGTTATAACCTATATAATAAAAAATAATTATATTTATTGTAATTAGTTTATTATATAATTATGTACTCAAAATATTGTATGGTGTGAATAATGAATATAAAACAAAAGACCTTGAGGATGAATGTTACCTCTTTTTTGGGAATATGCTCTTGATTTCCATCAAAGCGATTCCTTGGGTAGATTTATACATAAAATGAGTATTTTAGGATTATTGGATATATTTTAGGATATTATTTGAGATGATTTTAAATGATCCTAATGGATTTAGAGTTGTGAATAAGTGGGAGGGCTGAGAGACATTTTATAGTGGAGAAGGAGGGACATTCTTATAAATTTTTTAAAAGGTAATTCCACCCATATTTTTCTAATATAAATTGTTTCCAATAATGGAATAAAATTTATACAATGGATTATAGGGTCCAAATATTTCAATTAAATTAATTTTGGAAAAGGTTTTTGGTCATTTTCCCCTTAATATTAAGGTTTAGTCCTTTTATAATCTAATATTACTCTTAATCGTTGTAATTTATTATAATCACATTCTCTAATATTCTTGGTAAAAAAATAATTTTACCGTATTAGACATTATAAATTTTTATTATTCTAAATATTGAAGTCGTTATTCCAAATTCTGATAACCAAAATGGTAGATTTTAATTTAAATTTAATCTGGTAGATGGGATGACAGAGCAATGTTTTAAAGTAAAAAATGTTCAAATGTTTGAAATTTTTTTATATAAAATTTTATTTTTTAATTGATTAATATAACAAAAATTACATTGAGATATTACAAATTTAAATAATTAATCTTTATAAAATTAATATCATAATTTTACTATATAAATAAATTAGATGAAAATGTTGTTTTGAATAAAAACTCCATGTTTTCACTGTTCTTCAAAGAATGAAACTTCATAGAAAAATATGATAAACTGGAAAAAACTATATCATGATATTTCAAATTAAAATTTGATGTTTAATTTTTAAAAACAAAATTATAAAATTTTCAAAAATCATATTTAAAATACTTTGATCATATAAAGGCGGTAAACTCACCTTTTTTAAAAATACATATTTTTATACATAAAATTATCTTTATTATTATCATATACCTATCAAATATTTTTTATGAGTGTCAAAAAATATTTATTGAATTTATAGTATTTAAATTTTATTTCCATAATTAGTCATAATTGGTTTGTCTAATTTATTTCACATATTATTGTGTTCGAATATATTAGAATAGTTTTCATAGAAAATCTATTTCTTTATTCTCATATAGTTCTTAAATTCACTTATTCATGTTTTTAATGAAAGGAATCATTTTATACATGTGTATAAATAATATTTTTACAATTTATGTAATCTTATTCGTGACTTATATTCCAATGTCTCAATGGTGGCTATAATTATTTGTTAATAACAATATTGATAGTATATTTTAGTTTAGTAAAAATCATCCTTGTAGGTTATTAAGGATATAAAATGGACTTGATATTGTATGTAATATAATATAATCATAGTCTTTTGTTTAATAAAATCTAATCTACATGTTTTATGTGTCATCATATTATATATCTTTTCATATAATGCAATATGAACATAAATTTTTTATATATAAAAAGTAAATATTTAGTTTTTCATGAAATGAAAAATATTAAAGGATTAAAATAAATAAAAAAAATATTCTCAATATGTTTAAGTGTTAAAAAAAGTGTTGGAAGAATAATTATGAACCAAATGATACAAATATTTTAATGTAGTTTGGATATAAATGCTCTTATATATAATCTTCATACTCTTAATAAATCAACATGGAAATCCACTAGAATTAAATCAATATTGGATGAGTGTGTGATATAATTATGATATAACATTTTCAACATCAATTCATAATCCCAAAAAAATTATTTTAATATGTTAGTTTAAATAATCTGTCCTTTTAATGGGATTAGACCCAATAAATAAATTAGAGGATGAGTAATAATAAATACTCTTCCCATTGGAAGATATTAAAAACCATTCCTTCATTTTTAGAGATCTACGAGATCCTTTTCCATTCATTATTTTCTGGTAAGCACATCTGGGATGTAATTTATAATAGAGGTATAACCCATTTTTTAAAAACTTGAAATGAACATTATTATAAAAATATATAAAAAAAGTAAAATTATAAAATTAAATCCATGAAATTATATTTATGGTTGTTTCTTGGATAAGAAGAGGTAATATTTAAGGCATTAATATATATATAATGATGTTCTGTAATTATAATGTACGAAATGTAAACAACGAGCTTTTCCTACTTTATAGCACTAATGTGTCGAAAAATATAAGTTATTTTTGTCATTTCATGTCTTCCACTTTATAAATGATAAATATTTTATTGAAAAATAAAAAAATTATTTTTATTTAATTCTTACCCTACAATAAACTATAAATATAAGAAAAGATAACTTCAAGTGAATTTGTTTCCATTATATCATTTAAAATAATCATTATTACACTAAAAAATTAAACATTTAAATCATCATTAAATACTCCATTATAATTTTCCATTATTCTCTAAGAATAATCCAATTGATCACACATAATAATATAGTTTTATATTAAAAATTATTTGGATTTAAATTATGACTCCTAGATTATAATATATAAATATTATTCCATACTTTGTTAAAAAATTATCTAAGGGATAAAAAAGTCTCTTCACAATGAAGTGTTTTTCTACTTCTCTTCTACCATTCCATGATTACAATTTTATTTCATCTTTATTTCAGGATCTTATCCATATTAAAACCTATATTTAAATAATCTATAGTACTACCATATTTTAATGATATTATTTTGGGAATAGTAATAATTTCAATTAAATATAAGTAAAATAAAATAAAAAAATACATAAAAGTAACAACAAAATTCTATTAAACATGTAAAATAATCATACTAATCAAAATGCTAATATCTTCTTAACAATATATGATATGTAATCATAAATCACTCAGATAGAATCATTACTAAAATATAACTTCAACATTATAGACATCCTACATGAATGTAACATTATCACAACCCGTCCATCAGGGCCCGTACTGTGACTACCCCACACCCACCTTCCCTAGGATAGGGGTAGGAGATGTTTGAAAAGTTCCCGATGGAGAAAGATGATCGATAGGAGATGGTCCTTTGTGGGTGGTTGACTCCTCTAGTGTGTGTTTTCTGGCCACCCATGAACCTCCAAGAGACAACATGGAATCGGGATGCTCAGATGTATGCTCAGTACCCCCATTTGTTTCTCTAGTTTTATTATATCTTTTGGGGATGAAAATAACGAAGGTGGGGAGAATTTAAAGACTTGAAAATTACTTATATATTTTTTAAAATTATTTGTTATTATTATGAGTTTGTGAAAGTTGACAGCACATGATTCTGAGGACTGGAGAGCCCAGGAATGATTTTTTGGAATTTTTTATGGTAGATTCAGAAAATGTGTGGGCAACATTTTATATCTTTAGAACCAGTGCTTAGATTACGAACCATAGGGCACTGTTGAATCCATATTACCGGGAATAGATTAAGGGAAGCTTCACTTTGACCAGAAAGGGTTGAATGAAAAAGTTAACTTCTTCGGATTTAAAAAAAATAAAATAACTAAAGGTTATTTAATTTTCTTTTTTCAAACATTAGAAAAAGGATGGTGGGAATATAGTGCAATGTCAAACCATTTAATGGCTTGATTGTTAAGTTATCTAACCACACTTTTGAGAGAATCAATGGGTTATGTAACAACGCCATTGAGAGAGTTATGAGGATCATTAATTAAACTCATTAATGAACCTCGTTAATTGTACAATGTCTTAATCTTTACCTTACCCTCTATTTAATCTGATCATGGTATTGGGTTTTGGGAGAGCTATAGGTGCAAATGCATCAGAAGACACCTCAATTTGATGCCTGGTCTGTGAGTTATAGGTATTTTACTGCTGAGGGCCCATATGGATTTAGAGTCGATGCAACTAGCCATTCTCCAACTTTCTCCAAAAACCAAATGAAGTATCTCTAAAGTACTACCTCATCATAAGGGTACTCACACTGATGACGGCACATCAAATGAACTCCATGTATGCAAGATACACCCGTTTTAGTGAAACGGGGCCGGTCGGGTCCTCGACTGGTCGGGGTCCGGCCTGGCTGGTAGGTCCAGCCCGGTCGGCGAACCAGGCCTGGCTGGCAGTTCCGGCCAGGCTTGCAGACCCAACCCAGTTTGCAGATCTTGCCCGGCTGGCATTCCTGACCTGACTCGTGGGTCCGGCCCAGCCATAAGTTGTGGCCCAACCAGAAGGTCCATCCGTCCTGGGAGAACCCATCCCACATGTGGGCCGGTTAAAGGCACACCAACTGGACGCGGAGCATCCTATCTAGCCAGCAGGCGGTAGTAGTGGGCGCCGCCACCTCTTTCAAAATGGCCAGCTCAGCCATCCATTTTTTCAAAATGAGTGAGCCACTCCTTTATCTCCATGAGGTGAGTGGGTACTTCACCCTTCCATATCCATGGCCCAGTTGGTAATGGTTCCTACACTCGTAGTGCTTGTGGTAGCCACTCCTCCACATGACCAGCTTGTCCGGCGGCCACTGCCGGTTGATAGTGTCATTGTGCTGGTGTTGTTGCATCGATGATTTCCTACACGAGCAACCAGAGATGCTCAGGTGGTCTGTTCTTCTTCATGTCTATGCCTACAGGTCTCCCGGGTTGTCACCTTCACTATGCAACCCTCAAATAATCCATTTTGCTACATTGTTGTTCCGCCACATAGAACGCACCAAGGAAAAGTTTAGCGGGGGGTCTAGGCCTTGTTGGGTCCAGCCTTCACCTTTCACATTAGTGTTTTATTCATTGGGGAAGTATAATAATAAAAAAATTAATACCCAATATAAGACCCCACAACAACCACCCCCAAGGACATACATGACACAGATCAACCTTTCAGTTTATTGGTCCATGTACGTTGTATTTTCCAAGAATGGAAAGAGATAGAATAACAAAGCATGTAAACCCCCTATTTTGAGTTTGTTATTAGGCATTGTAGAAGAGGAAGTAGTGTCCATGTCTGAAGGTGTTCGTTGACGTTCATCATTATCCAACATTTCCCCCAACAACCATCGCTCGATCATTTTCATTGTCGAAGTGGAAAGTCTCTAGTGCTTCGACAAATCTTCCACCCGTAGCTCTCCCAAAACCCAATCCCAAGATCAGATTAAATAGAGGGTAAGGTAAAGATTAAGACATTGTACAATTAATGAGGTTCATTAATGAGTTTAATTAATGATCCTCATAACTCTCTCAATGGCGTGGTTATATAACCCATTGATTCTCTCAAAAGTGTGGTTACATAAATTAACAATCAAGCCATTAAATGGTTTGACGTTGCACTGTAGTCCCACCATCCTTTTTCCAATGGTTGAAAAAAAAATATTAAATAACCTTTAGTTATTTTTATTAAATCCCAGGAATTTAACTTTTTCATTCAACCCTTTCTGGTCAAATTGAAGCTTCCCTTAATCTAATCCCGGTTATACGGATTCAACAGTGTCCTATGGTTTGTAATCTGAGCACTAGTTCTAAAGATATAAAATGTTGCCCACACATTTTCTGAATATACCATGAAAAAGTCCAAAAAATCATTCCTGGGCTCTCCAGTCCTCAGAATCATGTGTTGTCAACTTTCACAAACTCATAATAATACCAAATAATTTTAAAAAATATATAAGTAATTTTCAGGTCTTTAAATTCTCCCCACCTTCGGTATTTTCATCCCCAAAAGCTATAATAAAACTAGAGAAACAAATGGGGGTACTGAGCACACATCTGAGCATCCCGATTCCATGTTGTCTCTTGGATGTTCATGGGTGGCCAGAAAACACGCACAAGAGGAATCAACCACCCACAAAGGACTATCTCCTATCGATCCTCTATATCCATCAGGATATTTTCAAACATCTCCCCATATTCTATGTCTAGCACGCCTCAGTCGATACCGTGTGATAGATCATGCTCGTACCTCCTTAGATATGACACATGGAAAAAATTATGCACCTCGTGCATATGTGGGTAAATATTTTGATAGTAGGGCACCTCACCTACTATGGTGAGGATCATAAAAGGTCCGATTAACTTTGGAGATATCATTCCACCATGGTGAAATATCGATAATTCTCATTGGGGTGAGACCAGTTGGAAGACATGATCTCCCTCCTTAAACTCCAAGGGTATTCATCTCTTGTCGGCATAAGACTCATGTCGGATCTATGCAGTCTCCATCGTTTTCTAGTTGATCTGCACCTTTGCAGTTGTATCCTGTAACAACTGTCAACCCATAAGTGTTGACTCCCCAAGGTTTGTCTAGCATAGGGGTGATCTGCATGGTCAACTATATAGGGCCCCAAATAGAGCCATGCTGATGGTGGATTGATAACTATTAAGGTACGAGAACTCCTCCAGGGGAAGGTGGTCCTCCCAACTATGACCAAAATGTAGCATGCAAATAAGAAGCATCTCCTCGAGTGTCTGTATGGTCTTCTCCATCTGACCATCTGTCTGAGGATGAAAGGTGGTGCTCAAGCGTAGCTGATTCCCAAATGCCTCTGATAATCCTTTCAAAAATATGGATTTAAAATGAACATTTAGATCTATGATGATCATCGATGGAACCCCATGAAGCTGTACAATCTCTTGTACGTAGAGGCTTCCCGAGCCGTATATTAATCCCTTATCTTGTATGGGTAGGATGTGGGATAACATGGTGAGTTGACAACAATCTCCCAGATGTAATCGTGGACCTTGATGTATGTGGTTTCCCTTTCACGAAGTCCATGGAGACACCATCCCACATCCATTCATTCACCTCAAGTGGAAGAGCTATGCCTGCTGGTACCTGATGCTCAGACTTCACTTGCTTAAAAATGATACAACATGATACGAACTCATTAACAAATTTCTTCCTACCTTGCCACCATTATTGATTCCAGACATCCTGGAACATCTTCACCACTCTAGAATGTACTTCGAAAGGGGATGTGTGGACCTCCCTCAGTACCACCTATCATAGAGTCAGTAGTACCATGGTGCATCCTCGTAAGAGAATGACATACTCCCAACCTTGAGAAAATATTTTAGGAGAAGGTCCCAAGCATATCTGAGCACATCCGGTCTTGCAGTAAATGTCTCCAAGCTCTACCTACCTCACTCACTAAAGAAGTAGGTGAGTAATTTTCATAGATTAGAGGTAATCTTCTACGTCAGTATACATGAAGGATATCTGCAGCATGGCTAGTGGTTCAATCACCTCACTCATCAACTGTAAACGTGTCCTCATGTTTAGTGTGTCTTCCACCACATTTCAATTTCTAGGGTTGTAGACTATCTCAAAGTCATAATCCTAGAGGAACTCTATCCATCGCCACTACCATAGGTCGAGGTCCTTCTGTGAGAATATATACCTAAGACTCTTGTGATCAGTGAAGACGTTAAACTGTTCACCAATCAAGTATTGCCTCCATATCATCAAGGAAAAGACCATCTACTGCAAACAATAGTTCATGGGTAGCATAGTTCTTCTCATGATGCCTTAGATGTTGTGATCCATAGGTGATCACCACTCGCTCATGCATTATGAAATATCCCAGTCTGGTCCCTGAAGCATCACAGTAGACATTGTACCCAACTCCATATTTTGGTAGCCACAAGATGGGGGCACTCGTCAGTCTTTTCCTCAACTCCTGGAAACACTAATAGCATAAATTTATCCACAATAATGGATATCACTTCTTTGTAAAAGCTTATAAGGGTGATTCTACTCTAAAAAATCTAGTATGAATATTCAGTAGTACATATACAACCGCATGAAAATCCACACCTCATTCAAACTCCTAGGTGGATCCCAACCAAGCACTGCCTCTATCTTCAATTGATCCACTGCAACTCTAGCCTCTGAGATAACGTGTCCTAGAAAGTGGACCTCTCGTATATAGAACTGGCACTTTGAGATATTATCGTAGATCTGGTTCTCTCAGAGTGTATCTATAACTATCTGCAGAAGATTAGTGTGCTCCTCCTCCGATGTCGACTATACCAAGATGTTGTCAATGAAAACCACCACCAAGAAATCATGTTATGGCTGGAAGATTCTGTTCAGGAGCCCCATGAACACATTTGTTCCATTGGTGATTCCAATAGGCATCACCAAGGTAATGCTGGAAGATTCTATTTAGGAGTCCCGTGAACACTTCTAGACTATTGGGGACACCAATAGGCATCACCAAGAACATATAGTGTCCATACTAGTATCTGAAGTCTATCTTCGATAATTCCTCATCTCATAACCTAAGATGATGATAGCCTGATTAGAGGTATTCTTCCAAAACCACCGAGCTCCCATCAGCTGATCGAAGATATCATCAATCCTCGGTAGTGGATACTTTTTCTTCACAGTCATCTTTTTCACGCACTGATAGTCCATGCAAAGCCTAGAAATCCCCCTAGCCTTCTTGGTGAAAAAAAATTGTGGTTTCCTATTGAGAGACACTAGGCCATATGAACCCCTTCCCCGGAAAGTCGTCTAGTTGTTCCCTCTTCTCACAAAGCTTTACGGGTTCAGTCCGATATGCTGGTGTAGATATCGATGTTGTCCTAGGGTACTGGTGGATGTAGAAGTGTACCACTCTGTGGGTAGGTAGGCCCATAAAATCATCCGGAAAGACATTGACATACTAGTCCACCAGTACAAGATAACTCACACTCATCGTGTCAATTTCTCTAATGGTACATCTATCCAACTGGTGTGTGATCGAATGTGCCGTCATCCAAGAAAGTCCATCATGAGATACCAAGGTTCCCTTCTCACCAGTGAATGTTAATTTGGTCCCATTCTCGAGGTCATACCAAACATTATGCCTAAAATAGTCGATCTGATCATGGACTGTGGATAGCCAGTCCATACCAAATATAACATCATAAGGAATCTACGATTCCACTAGGATATCCTAGAAAAATCTCTCGCCTCATAGAGTGAGATAACACTGCCTGTACCAATGCGTAATCATCGAATCCTCTCTTGTAGGATTCAATAATCATAATGATCAATCCAACGACTCAATAATAATATACGATCTTCAAATGAGTGTTGTGGAAATGAAAGAGTGAATGAAACCTATTTCTATAAGAACTGATGCTCGGGTGGAATAGACATAGATCATACAGCTAATCATATCTAGAGTTCTATGGTCATAAGCCTATTCCATCTAAATCTGATCTCACCACTGTCCACTTGCTCTCTATGGTCATGGTGGACCACATAGGGGTGGTGGTGGTAGATCATCAAACTGTCATCCACCACATGCTTTTGGACCTGCTCTACTGCCACATCAGCCGCCCTATGGACCTCCTCACTCAAACCTCACCCACTGCCTCAGAATTCCCTCGTCCATCTTCTGATTTACCACGTGGGTTGTCAGATAGTCCCGACCCATGTGTCTCTATCGTCCGCTAGAGTAACAGACTATAGCCCTTAGTATACCTCCTCTACCTCACAGGATTCACACCTCCAACCCTTCATCATAGAGTCTTCCACCAGAATGTCTGGCCCGCATGGACCTCTGTGCCATCTGCCTACTTCCTGCTATAGATGACTCGGCTACTTGTTTTCTGGTGGTGGCTCTCACCATTGGTGCCTACTCAGCTAAGAAAATCTCCACAAATAATTCTCGCTCATGTACTCCAGCCTACATTGGGATACTAAGTGATATCATCAATTCTCTAATCTCCCACTAGGACCTTGATCAATGGTCTGAGCACTGAATAATGGTTCTCGTACCACGTCAGTGGAGTAGTGAGAGAGTTTAGTGAATCTCGACGAATAATGGGCCACTATCAGGCTACCATGATGTATGTGCAGCAGCTCCTAGATATGCACTAAGCTTAAATTAGTTGGTATGAAATGTTCTCGAAAGAGGGTCTCAAAGACCAACCAGGAGAGTCACACCTCCTCATGAGTTTGGAGAGTCATACACCACCATATCAATGTTTTTTCCTAGAAGAGAATTATATCAAGGATCACCATCTAATCTAATGGTGTCTCAACAATGAGAAATAAATGTTCCATAACCTCCGGCTATTCCTCATCTTCTTGGTGATATGTCTCACCTCAAAACCTCACAGGACCGTGTCCCTAGAACTCATGCAACATGGTCAGTCTGAATACATGGTCTGATAGTGGGGCTGGTGGAAACTATTACCCCATGGGTGGTGGTGCATCTGGTACACCACCTGAAGGTTCCATCACATTAAGAGGGCCTTACACTGACACCTCATTACATGGTGGGAAGTCATCATGTTCTTTTTCTGAAATCCGGGCTGGATGTCTATGCAGCGACATCATGAATGAAAAAGGTGATTCACAGTCAATAAGTTATACCTAGTGAGATGACATAAAATGATCATAAAAAAATACATCATTTTCAAAACACAAAAAATTAGAGTTTTCGTTTACCGAGTTTGAAATCATAATTCAATCTCCTAGTGTATGGATACATCGGTCGCCGCCCCAACACTGGACTCCCCAAAATGAAACCCGAACTCAAGAAACATAATAATATTTATCCATTGAAAGCATAAACTTAAAGTTCTTCTATTAGAACCGAGTCCTCTGATACCACTTTATCACAGCTCGTCCCCCAGGGGTCTTTCCGTGACTACCCCAAGACTTCCTTCTACAAGCCAGGGGTTGGGGACTATCACTAGAAACGCATTTCCCTAAAATGTGTAGGCATTTCCTCAAGACCTACACACACAAACAGGGTATACTACACACAAGTAAAACAAAATGTATGAAGAAAGGGAAAACCACAACTAAAAACAACCAAGGAATGTAAAAGTAAGTACTGAAGTAAAGGGGCTAGAATTCAATCCCAACTAAAGAGGAAATACATAAAAAATGGAAAACATATTTAGAGGTCAAAAGCCAAGGATCCTACCAGAAAGGTAGGTAAACCTCGTCAGTACTGCACTCCATGTCAACCGGTCACCTCCGTACACTGTCAAGTCCTAGATCATGGAGACTCAGTCAATGCTTCTCGTCATCTGCAAAAGACACAATATTATGTGGGAAAAGATTGTGTAGTGGTGAGTATAATAGTACCTAGTAGGGACCTCGAGAACCTTTGAAGGTTTCTCAGAATTCCACAAAAAAAACCACAAATCATCATCTCAATCACAATGAACAAAGAAAATGGTATCTCACAATAGGTTTAACTTAAATACAGAAGTACAAATGTTTATTCATAAAAATAGATCATCTTATTCTGTCATGAGGCTTCGCTGCTAACCCACAAAGGATCGATTGGTACTGATCCACCTAGGATATCGCGGGGCTGATCCACACAGGATTACTCCGCACTAATCCACACATTATTGCTTGGTACTAATCTACACAGGATTTCTATTCACTCATCATGTCTCAGCCAACCATTCGATTCCCGCACAAATAACACATGATTTCAGGAGGATCCAATCCTCATTCCATATGTCCTATTTCAATAGGCACGAACTCCCATGAATAAGTAACCTGATGAACCACCATGTCATAAGGGTTCCAACTCATCAGATGACGAGTCAATCAGAAGCCCGTTTTGTGAGTTATTGGAATTTTAGTGATGAGGGCCCTGTTGGATTCGGGGTCAATCCATCCCGGCCATTCTCTAAATTTTTTCAAAACCCCATTGGAGTATCTCTAATGAACCACATTATCCTAAGGGTCCTCACGACACTGATAGAACTTCAAACTGAGGCCCAGTATGCAAGATACGCCCATTTTAGTGAAAAGAGGTCGGTCATGTTCCGGTTGTGTAGGGGTCTGACCCGGGCCGCATGGAAGAACTCAGCCCACAGACGGGCCGGTTGATGGAAAACTGATAAAACACAAATTTTCTAGTGTGGTCATCAGCCACCACCTCCTCTTCCGAAACTGTCAGCTCAGCTGGTCATTTTGTCTAGTCGAGCGACCCGAGTGGGCCGCTCCTTCCTCTCTGTGTAGCGCATCTTCACTACACCCTTCAGCCGTTGTGGCCGGATTGGACATGACTCATTCTATCTTGGAACCTGTGGAAGCCACTCCTCCATGCAGCTGACTCGGTCAGCCACCGCCGCGTCAGCGGTGTTGTGCTGACAGTTGCCTCCACGGGCCACTGAAGATGCTCTGGTGGTCTGTTCTTCTTCACGTCTGCACCTACAAGCCTCCTGGGCTGCCACCTTAACTGTGCGGCCCTCAAATACCCATTGTTAATGCATTGGTTGTTCCTCTAGAAAGAACGCACCATGGACATGTTTAGTGTAGTTTCGGGGCCTTGTTGGGTTCACCCCGTTCCCTCCACATTAGTATTTTAAACAATGGAAAAGTATAATAATAATAAAAAGAACAATCCCCAACATAAGACCCCAAAACAACCACCTGCATGGATAGATGATACATGGATCAAACCGTTAGTCAGTTGTTCCACATTCTTTGTATTTTAAATTAATAGAATTAGAGGAAAAAACAAATCACGTAAACCCCCTACCTCGAGTTTGTTGGAAGGGGTTGTAGAGGAGGAGGTGGTGTCCACGTCTGAAGGTGTTTGTCAGCATCTAACGTCACCCATAGTTTCCCCCAACGATTGTTTCTCAATCACATTCTTCGTCAGAGTGAAGATTCATTAGAACTTCATCAGTGCTTCCTCCCGTAGCTATATCAACTCCAAAGCCCGAGCTCAAATAAAACCGAGGGGAGGTTTGAGATTAACACATCAAGTAATTAATGAGATTTATTAAAGAGTTTAATTAATGAACCTCTTAACACTCTCAACTGTGAGGTAACAAAACTAGTTATCTCTACAAATGGTGCATTAATGCAACTTAAGAGTCAAGCCATTAAATGGTTTGATGTTGCACTGCAGACCCTCCACTATTTTTTCAACGGTTGCAAAAAGAAAAATAAAATAACCTTTAGTTATTTTTTATGATAAGACCAAGAAATTCACCTTTTCCATTCACCCTTGTCAGTCAATGTTATTTTTACCTTAATTGAATCCCGACGAAACAGATTCAACGATACCCTTAGATTGTTAATCTGAGCACCTATTCAAAAGATAGAAAACGATGCCCAAACATTTATTGGCCATTTTTAAAAAATTCCAAAAAATCTGTTACGAGCTCTTCGGGCCTTAGAATCACGAGCTGTAAATTTTCACAGACTCATAATAATCCAAAATAAATTATAAAAAATTATATGGAATATCCGGGTCTTTACAAACATCCTTTAATTTATGAATTTTTTATCTTCACATGATACATCATAAGTTAAAGGAATCACATTTTCCAAAACACAAAACATTAAATAAAATAATAAAATCTCTATGTATACATATAATTATATAAAATAGTAAGATTCATTAACCAGTAAATATGTATGAGTAATGTATTAGTATGTAAAATTTAATTTTAGAAATCATTTTAAATATTTAGATTCACAAACTCAGCCAAATATCCAAATGTATGAAAAATATTACAAAAAATAAGGATAAAAAAATTGTACAATATTATAAAATAGAAAATATGTGAACCTTAAAATAATAAATTTTGGAATAATAATAAATAATGATTATGCAAAGAATCAAAATTTGAACTAAATAAAAATAATATGATAGAGTTACGTAATTATGAAAAAACAGTTAAATTTTAAAGGATCCTATAATTTTTTTAATTTCATGACTAATCATCATGAACATCAACAATTGTACCCATTTTTATAAGAGTTAAAAGTATATAAAAATTATATAGACGTCTATGAAAAAATAATTCAATGAGCTCTCCCTTGTTGAAAAAATTAAATTCAAACATCCTATCAAAAATAAAATAAAAATAAATAAATGTAATAAAAAAATATACATTCAAAGTAACTTGTTCTGATGATATAATTTTTTTAATAACTCCCCATGAAATATTTTATAATAAAATAATATACTAATTGTTAACGAAATAGAATAATTTTGACGTATCTCATTAATCTATGCTTTCTATCTGTTAAATAATTTTACAAAAACATTATTATCATGGTAATCCACAAACTAGGAATTTTTTTTTATAAAAATCAGATTAAATTTCAATCATGAAAATATTTATTGATATACAATAAATGATAAAATATTTATATTAAATAAAAAAATCCATGAGTAAATAAAAAAGCCTCTAAAAATAACAAATAATAAAATATATGTTCTGGAAAAAAGTGTAATATAAATAAGGATCATTCTAGTATAATGAATAAAAAAATTAATGGGTATTCATATTGGGCATATGAAACAATGCCTCCTTGGTATATAAACCAGCTTAGGTCCAACCATGTTTGAATACAAACATTTTTGAACACCTATTAATGCAGGGATCGAAATATACATATAGAATGAAAATTTAAAAAAAATGTTTCTTATAACTGTTTGACTTAATAAATCAAAATTTCAAATCAATAGAATAATTAAAAAAATTCATATTAAAAATCATTTACAAAGATAATTCCCTGAGTTTTAAATTTTGCGAATAATTTTTCGATCATCATGAAAAATATTGCATCATAACAAAGAAAATTATTTTTCAATTTCATATTCTATATTAACATCAACATATCATAACATTTTATACCTTTGAACATAGATTAATGATAATTCTTCAGACATTGTACATCATCATTCAACTTACTATTTTCTATTGGAACAACCTGTAAATATCTTTTTCATTTGTAATAGAAGTAGAAATTTTCTTCATTCCATTATATTATATCAATTTTTCATTTACTTATTTTCTTTATAAATTCACGATCAAACACATATTTATTATTTGTAAAAGCTTGGGATCATCTGAAAATTTCATGAGCGCATCTCAAAAAGAAACTACAATATCTAAAAAATAATGAATATTATTTTTCAAATTCCAAAATAGTATTGTGATTCTAAATTAAAGCATGGATATAATTATAATCATATTCCGAAATTTAATTACACACATTATCCATGTTTTCTATCCAAAAAATATTTCCAGATTTAATTTCAAATTCAACCATTTAACATAAAAAACATTATTATGATTTTTAAATTAATGCATCCCAATATTAATCAATAAAACAGTGATTATTTTTTTCTTTTCACATTCTGATTTTTCTCTAGAATTATAATTTCTACTACTACTCATGTTAGAAATAAATTTCCATTCATTGCACTTAAAGAATCATCCATTTATATGAATTTTAATCATTCTGTATTCTAGTTTGATGTGTCTTTGTTTCATGCACTCAAAAAATAGTATAACAGTAAATTATAATTACATTAATTTACATAAATTATATCATATTTGCTGAACAACATTATATATCTTTCGGACTATTATTGATTACTATAAATTTATATTTATTTTATGAATTATTTATTACTTCTTTTCGATATATTAAATTACATGGGTCATCATCAGGGGAATAAGATGATATTACAACAATTTTAAAGCTTATATGTTTTTTCTTGTCTTCATCTTCAATTTAAATATTCTTTAAATGAATCTCATACTAAAAAATGAACCAATTCACTCAACAAATGAGTATTCTAAGGAATTATTACTCTTTTAAAATAAAAATTTCATAGAATTAAACTTATTTGGTAAATATATAATATCTATAACAACCATAATATTATTGTTCAAAAATTTACAAAGTAAATTCATTCCATTAAGAATGATTGGGAAAATATTGATCATTTTATTTATTATTTCTTTTTTTATTATCTTGAATTCTAGAAAACCATTCCATGATATACAAATAGTAGCTTACTTTAAAATTTTTACCATAATGGACGTATTAAAAATTCATGAAATATCTTGAGTAGTTTTACATGAAGAATAATTATTGATGACCATTTGATAGATAAAAGAATAATGAATATTTAATTATTTTATAATTCAAATCCCATTTATCCATATAAATAATACTGCGAAATTCATGGTTAGTTTTGTGTGGATTATTGGTTTTTTTTAATAGTTTTCATTGTCCAATTCATAGCTTCATAATGTTTGAATCAATCCTTTCTATCCAATATTCAAAATCAATCCCATCTAATAATTATGGCCACTAAATAATCCAACTCTTTTTTGACTCCTGACATATAATATAAAAAGATTATTCTGGAATACTATTAATTATAATATATGAATTATAAACAATGATGCGTCCCGAATATCTAATCACCTTTTACTAAATTGTAATTCATTATGTAAATTACTAATGAACAAAAAAAATTATAAAGGGATGTATTTGATACATTTTTTTATATATCATATAATAAATTTGATCTTAAAATTTTCTATAGTGTTAGGATTTTATACAAATTTTTTATCCCATGTCGTGATATACAAATATATGGGTAAATTATCCATATTAATAAAAATAATGTAGTATGAGCTATAATATGGAATACAATGAAAAATAGAAAGACCCAATTTAGTGAAAAACAATTAGTGTACTATTTCTGAAGCGTGTTAGTAGAATATTGTATAGTTATATAATAAAAGACTTATATAGATGTTTTGATATAAACGATCACATATATAATCTTTTCACCCTATGTACAAGATTATTTAAATCCAATAATTGTATATAACTTTTGAAAGAGAGTATAAACTGATTAAAAACTGCATTTTTTAATCTATGAGAAATCCCTTAACCCATTCCTTTATAAGTATACCTAAAAACCACACATTTTAATAGTAGAACACGTATACAAAAATTTCAAGGGGTTATCCAAAACAATATTTATTCCTTTTGAAGTTGATGAATTAAAAACATTTTTAATTATTATATCCAATAAAACCTATGTGATTATATTTATTTATGAAATCATATTTGGTATTTAAATTTTATTGGATTTAAAATGTATATGTGAGTTGAATGACTAGAAAATTAAAATTCTATAAAATATTTTAGAATAATAAAAAAATAAATGAAATCTGGGAGAGATCTAGAAGGCGGTTACATGCATAAAAACTGGGAAGCAACATCAATTCATGATGTAGATATAGATTTCATGTGTTCATGTGATGGTCATATAAACAATTAGGGTTTCATGAATAAAATCATTGTGGCGCCATGAAGAGTATATTAGATGTATCATTGAATATCATCAACAACTTGAAGTCAATAAGTTTTATAGATAAACTAGTAATTCTAATTTTCTTTTAAATGAAGCTCTATAATCATCTATATTAATTATAGATTCTAACTTCATTTGGAAATTTATTCATTTAGATTGTAAGATAATCTACTTAATAATAAATGAAAAATCATTCAAATTATCATTAAATAATCCATTAAAAATTTCCATTAATTACTGAGAATAGTCTGTAAAATAATGTGAATCAACGTCCATTGATATTTCAAAAAAAATAAATCTGAATAAAGATTCACTGATTATTCCATGTAAATAATATTTCATATAACTATCAAAAAATTATCCACAATGTGAAAATTCTCATATCAATGATACAATTTTATATGTTTCATCCAATACTATATGATCATAATGAAATTTTGTATTTATAGTTTGTGTATTTAAATTTTTAGAGATCCATTAAAATCTTCCAAAGCTCACCATAGAGTGATCATCTTCTATATGGGTGTTCCTAATTATTCAATTATGTACTAAATATCTCAACCATCTAAAATTATTTAAATATAATAATGAAATTATACCAAATATGATAAAGTAACATACTAATAAAAATTGACAAGACTGCTAAAATATTAATAACACATAAATATAAATTTATTAGCCAGACTTAATATAATAAAATTAAATTTTTTATTACAAAATTAATTTTTAATGTAATTTCAGTAATTACATAAATATAATATCTTCACTTCATACCAATTATTTAAATGTTTTATCCTTTTCCAAAAAATTATTAATAAATGTAAATATGAACTTCACATTATATACACAAAATAAATTCAGTAGATGAATTTTTGGAACTCTCAATATGTAATAATAATATCATAGCATGTAAATATTAATTATGGGAAGAACTGAAACATGTAAGAGTCATGAATTTTGTGAAATTTTAAAAAATATATGTACTTTTATTAATGTATAAATGAAAATAAATATTAAAAAACTATCTAATAATAAATAAATAATAAATTACATAATAATAATAAATGAATAATAAATAAATAAAAAAAATATGAATAAATTAAATTGAAGTTCACATACATATTTATTATAATAAAATAATAAAAAATTGAAATGTGAAACTCAACATTATTCCATTTTAGATAATAAAAAAATAGATCTCTATGAATAGGTATATTTATCTTCATTTTTGTAATAATCAAAAAATATCAAAAGTAGCATGTAGTTCATGAAAATATTAATTAAATCCTTCAAAATCTATTTTTATTATTATTTACAAATAAACCCTCATTCTAAATAGGTTCAGTGGGAACCATCACATATCTCGAGAGTCACATGAGACATTTCCAAAATCCCCCAATGTAAAGGGCATGAAGGCCTAGAAAAACTAGTACATAAACTATTATAAACCCTATGAAAATCCATTCATCATACACTAAGATTATTCGACATTTCTTCTAGATTCATCCATAATATTCTCCATGTTGGGGTTCTATGTTTTCTATAAAATTATTTTACTAATACCGGTAGTTGGTAATATTGATGATACTCATTCCTCTTACTTCATCATTCACCATCATTAGACTATTGTATCCACTAGTAGATATATCTCGAGAGATCCTAGAAGACCTTGAATGGATGAATGGGGCATCCATAACACCAAGGATAGTGATGGATCGAGTTCTTTATAGCCAAAAGAAGAAATATATGGCATGAATTTCAATTTTGGAATAATTAAACTACCGGTATAGTACCCCAATATTGTACCTAATATAGAACAATATTTCTACACTACTACAATAATAAAATAGTCTCACATAAAGTTCCATCTACCTAATTTCTATAGTGGTACATCACAACCCTCATTAAAATAATCATCAACTATAATAACACATGTCTGAAGAATAACTTCTCTAATACATAGGAATAAAAAAATTTAAAAATTTAAAAAATATTAAAAATATCACAATACCATATTTAAACCAATAATTCTATATCTTGAATAATTTAATCTCCATAATCATTTCATGTTACTATATAGCCTACTGAAACCGTCAAAATAATAATAATAAAAACTAGATTCCACAATTATTATATAGTTAATAGTGCATTGAAAAATATCAAAAATTAATTAAAAAAAACTAACATTTAATTGAATACTATTAAACGAAATAATAAAATATAAAATATATATTCATAGGAAAAATTAGAAACCAATAATTTAAACTAATCTATGTGAAGAAAATTTTAAACTTGAAAGGGTATGTGTGGTTTCCATATAAAATATTCTCACTTGGTAATGTTAACCAGTTTAGGGAATATAGTTTTGAATAAAAAAAATTGGAACAAAATATGAAAAATAGAATGAAAATTTAATTTCAATATCATATTTGTTTCAAATAAAAACTTTTTTATCCTAATATTCAATAAATATTAAAGATAAATCATGAAAATATTGACCAAAATCGCCACATTTAAAACAATTAATAGAATAAAATAGACAAGCATTACCATTCAAAAAAGGATCATTCTTAATATAGTAAATATTATATCATAACCAAGAATATTATTTTTTTAATGGTCTGGACCTCTCTAGTCCATTACATTTTTAGAATCTTTTGTGTGAAGAGTTCCGAGAGGTTAATGTGACTAATTCCAAATAGTTTTCAAAATATCTTGTTTTGTGAAAGGTGTTTCCAGAAGAGTGATTCACCTATTGGTAGGTGTACAGTGTTTCCATAATGGTGATTCTTCCAATAGTATGTTTATATTGTTTCCATAATAATTATTCATCCAATGGTTAGTGTATGGTGTTTCTAGGAAAGTGAGTCATCCAACAGAATTTTTATAGTGTTTCCAGAATGGTGAGTCATCCAACGGTAGGTGTACAATGTTTCTATTATGGGGAGTAGTCTAGTGGTAGGTGTATAGTGTTTCCAGAATGGTGAGTGAGCCAACTGTAGGTGTACATATTATCCAAAATGGTGAGTCATCGTAAAAAAGGTGTACAATGTTTCCTAAATAGTTTGTCTTCCAATGGTGACTCGTCCACCGGTGAGTCATCCAATAGTGACTCGTCCAATGGAGACTCGTCCAATGTCGAGTCTTCCAATAATGACTCATATAGAAGTGAGTATTTCAATGGTGAGTCATTTAATGGTGACTCATCCACCGATGAGCCGTCTAATGGTGAGTCCTGAATAGTGTATCCAAATTCGTAAAGATTATCCCCTTTGACATTATCTTTGAGGTAAAATGAATTAAAATTCCTATTTTAAATGGATTTATGGCCAATATAAATCCCATAAATCATAATTCAATTTTCTTAAGGATCCAGTTTCCATTTCATGGTCAAAATTCATAGTCTTCATCAGATCCACCTTTAATGAAATATTAAAATGTTATCTAAAAGACTACTCCATTTAGATTTTTAAAAGGCTGAGATATCATCTTCCCGAGATCTTATTTCTTATTTTTCTTTCTACATGACACCCATAGTTCTTTCTCCCATAGTTTTCATTAAATCAAACTAAAATCCTTGGATCGTTTCACTTTTTAGTTTTTATTACTACACGCACACCCCTAATTTGAGTGCAACCAGAATGTGTCTATCCAAATTCGATATAAGGTATGTTCTACCTATGTTCTTCTATATTCCTCAATCTGTTTCATCCCATTTCCCCTTTCGATGTGATAGAATCTGATAATGAGTTTCGTCAGGGAGTTTTCATGGGTGTTGGTTAATGCATTTGTGTCTTGACATCCTCGAGTAGATGCAATCGTTACACGAGAGGTGATCGTGATCCATTGAGTTTTCATGTTCTCATGAAAAGAACATTGGAAACACTTTGAGGATGGGGATTTTTCACTTCCCTGTTGTTTATGATAAATCATAGAGTAATCATGATATAGATCATTGGATCATAATTATATTGACAAAATAATTATGGAACTTGAGTAAAGAAATGGTATCATTTTTTATCGATGTTATTTCCTCTTGATTTTCTAAATTATGATATATATATGATCATCATGTTTATCATATTGTTCTAGATGAAAATTGGTAAGCAAAATAAATCAACGATAAATTTTAAATTGATTGGATAAAGTATTAATGAGGCATGTTAATGAATCCTGTTGTTGTTGTGATTTGATGATAATCAAATGTATGCAAGTATGAATGTTAATTTCTATCAGTTAATTATTAATGGAATCAAAAATTGGTTTTGCGTTAAATATAATTCTATATAAGTCCAAAGTTGGTCACTTATGGTAAAGGCCATGTTCCTTATTCTTTGGAGATATGAGAGATCATTGTGTGTGAAGGATCAATTCTTTTTTAAGGCCAAAATCACAGTTTCTATGTTTGTTTGTATCTTACATCTTGTGGTTTGATGTTATCATTGGATGGATAAGCCAGGAGGGTAGTTTTGGTATATGGTGGTTGGGAGGCCTAATGTTTTTGGTATTAGTTGATTTATAGAGTGGTCAGATGTATCAATTTGTGCATGTGGGTGTAAGGGAGGACACCAAAGATGGTATAAGAGGATGAAGTTACGCTTACATGTTGATATGAACGTTGTATTTTTGTTGAACATTTTCTTTGTTTATATGTTTTACTCTCCCAAATTCTTGAAGAATATAGTATTTTTTACCCTCATTAAAAATGACGTGAAGAGGCATAATGTATTCCATGTGCTTTCCTGTCTAGCTTCTCAATGATATATGGGTCTACTCTCCTACTATAGGCAATAAAGACTCAACAACTAGTTTATCTACTCATTGTGTTGATCCCCTTGTGATTGGTATATTATTTCTTTTCTTGAATACTTAGATACATGGAAATACGGAAGTTCTAATGTTGTAAAAAATTGAATAAATGATTAACCCATTGGGTTGGACCATGCTAGGATGCAATGATGATGTTGTGACTTTGAGTTGTCGTGGATTCGGTTTGGTTATGAATAGAGGGAAAGGATCTTGGATTGAATGATAATTAATTGTAATGTGGAATTGGTAAATGTAAATTAATGTCTTAATAATTAATTAAACTAATGTGTAGTGTCTAAAAAGGGATTTTTTAATTTTAAAAATCTCATTAAATGGATGTGTTCTTATGGGATATATAGTCTTAGTAGTGCCTGCTTGGAGTCCAATACCTAGGAGTGGAAGTTTAGTCTCAGACAAGGTTATTCATATAGAGTGGTTGTGAGCTATATTATATCTTGTACTTTTTTTGTTTCATTACACTACCATACCATGTTAGTTTGGGGAACTGAAACCTGAGGGATCCTCATCCCTACGGGGTATTTTCCCCAATATCCTGGTGGAGGGATAGATGGATTACTTCCACCTTTGACCCCACTATCTTCTCTTAGTAGTTACATTTTCTTGTATGCACGATGTTTAGTTTTCCCCATATATTTGTGTAGATGGATGTAGTGGATTGTGGTTATTTCACACACATATATTCTAGATATAGTTTCCTATGGTCTACTATATGTGTAATGTGTATAGGATGTGATGGCATAAGGTTCCTTACTCAGTGTATGGGGTGTGACGGCTTGAGGTATAATACCTGATGTATGATACATGCTATGAGATCTATTGAGGATATCAGAAATTACATAGTTAATTTTTTATTTAGGGTGTGGTTGTTGTGTTTCCAGAGTTTCGTGTTGTGGTGATTTCCCCAGGTGTCTTCGTGCTAGCGTTTTTTGAGTGAGATGCTCAGGACATGTGACTTTAGGGAAAAGGGTAAAACTAGTGGGGAAGTGGTAGTGGGGTACCCTTTCCATTCATTATTATATTATATTATATTATATTATATGTGAAACTTATTGAGTGTAACCATAGTGAGGTTGGGAATATTTTATACCCATTTAAGTGACGAGTTGGTCTCACATGTCATTCCCTATAAATTAGCAAGCTTTAATTTTCTTCACCAGAGGATTTGGGGAGGATGGTAGAAAGTATAATAATATAATCACACTAGTTTATATAAACTGTTTTTCAAGTCACTTGGAGAAGCTTTGAGAGCAGGTTGGTTAGTACTAGTATGGGGGGTTTTATGAGTTTTTTTTGTATTCATGGTTTCCACCATTTTACTATAATTTGGTCCTTTTAGTTTTACACTTCTATATTTAGTATTTTTCCATGACATTACATATGTGTACATGGGATTTCATTTATATTATATTCTGAGCAAGATTTTGTTGGTGTTTGTCTTATCTCTCCATTTTCATGTTTTCTCTTAGAGGCTATTTCCTCCCATACGTGTGTTTGGTATACCCTTGGTGTCATTTTCTAGCCGGGATACTACTAGAGGCGGGACACAAGGGTTCATTATCTCTCTTCTCACATTTCTGGCCTAGGAGGGGAAAACCTTGTGGGGAGGGGGTCATGATAGAGTGGTATCAAAGGTCTAGTTGAGGGAAATTATGGAGTTTGGAGTGAGGGAAATGTGAGGTTTCATGGGTTGGTAGGTCAACAGTGTTAGCCCAGTTCAGAATTCATTGTGAACACTGGAGACCAGCTGAGACATATGTATTTAGGTCCCCTTGTGATATAATGCACATAAAATTATGATTATAGTCGATACTAAATGAGGTGATTCTTGTTGTAGGCTAGAGACCTATGAAAGGAACATTCATCATTCTTCTTTGTAACTATGATTTTATGGGAATAACATGGGATTGGATAACCTAAAATGAATAAAATAAAATAATTAATTATGGTTAAAGTCATCTATATTCAAGGTTTAAGAGATCTAACATTTTTGAGTTTGTAGGTATGGATTCTCATCAACATCCATGTCAATTTCATGAAAAATATGATTTGCTGGTTCCACCAGCATATCACCATAGAGTAGTGGTTGAAAAAGATGATAGTTTGAGGAGGACACTCTAGTGATTCAGTGACAGCGTCTACAGAAGTACAAGGGATCCATTTCATATGTAGTCAAGGAAGACTGGTTGGAGGTGGTTGAGATAGCCATTGGTTAAATTCATGTTCGGAAAGAGTGCGGAGTATTATTGGTTATGATGATGTTGTGTGGGGTAGCGAGGTAGTGGTGATTCTTGTTCCTCGAGGATTTTTAGGAGTCAGCAGTCTCTTGAGAGGAGTTTCTAGTCTAGTTCAGAGATAGGATTCTTTTTTTGGTCGAGAAGGAGTCTAGTTTATAAGAAATTTGTACCATTTGGTATGGTATCTCTAGTGTATGAGATTTTGGGATCTATTTTAGGAAACTTCTGTGATATTCTTCAGAACTATTTCCAGAAGAGGAGGATAGGGTGAGTCATTTAGAGGAGGAATTTCATCCAGAGATCTAGCACCAGGTCACTCCATTTATGCTGAAAACATATCTCAAGGTAATAGGTAAGAAATGTTTCATTAAGAGGATATTTTCCAGAACCTGATAATCACTAGTAGGGAGTTGTTAGGATTTTTCAGTAGTAGATATATAGTCTGGGGGTGCTGGTTATCAATTTTGATGTGTTTCTGTTCGGTCGGGGTTAGGTTTGACCCTCAGTATCTCATTTCTCTAGGGGAAGTAGATCCCAAACCTATTCCAAGGGATCAAGCGATTTCTTTATTTCTGGAGGTCATGATCATCAACAGTGAGACTGACAGACCTTCCTAAGTAGTCAGCATGCGTTAGGTCTTCCGCATCAGGTTCCTCCATTAAGGTAGTTCCAGAAAAGGTTGCAGTCACAAGTTTCATTGGTTTGGGTCAGTATGGAAAAGATGAGACTTCTAAAGGATAGCCATAGGAATATCCCCTTCCTTGGAGAGTAGAGAAAGACCATGGAGGTTCTCATCAGTAGGGTCATATAATCTATGGATAAGGTTGTGGTCAGCTACATACATTAGTGTTTCCAGAACTAGGAAATCCAGAGGTCATTCGTGGTACACTTCTCTTATTTTTAAAATAGGTTAATGCCTTGTTTTTTATAGGAGAGACACAGTCATTCATGTTAGCTACCATTTTTCATGCCTTGAGGCTTGAGGTATAGAGGTTTCCAGTTCCCTTTGAATTGACTATGCTAGTTGGAGGTTGGGATGACTAGTTTGATGAAAATAGAGTCTGTGAGATAGTGTTGGGGTTTCACCACTATTGGGGATATTCCCCATGTTTATGAATACAACCATATTATGTCATCCTCTACATATAATGGTTGTATTTAGTGCATGATATCATTGATTTTTTTGGGATAGTGGTGGTGTTTTTCAATGATGATGTCCTTGTGTACTCTGCATCTGAGGAGGATCGTGTAGATCATCTCTATGCTCTTTTGGGAGTTAATCATCATCAGTGACTATTTGGGAAGTTTTCAATGTGTGATTTTTTGGCTCAAGAAGTAAATTTCATGGATAATGTTGTATCAAAATAGGTAGTAGTTGTGGCTATGTCTATGAACGAAGTAGTTGTGTCTCGGGAAGTCCCCATGATAGAGGAAGAGGTGAAAATATTCCATGGTCTTTCAGGGTATTATATGTGATTTGTAGCCAATTTATATATTTTTGCGACTCCAATGGTAATGTTTACAAGAAAAGATTATGAATTTCTGCTGATTGATCATTGTCAGGAATCATTTGAGTATCTAAATGAGAATTTGGTCATTGATTTAGTTTTTTTTCTATGAGTATTAGGAGGTCAGTTTGAGTTTTTCTGTGATCCTTCATGTCTGGTGATAGGCAATGTTTTGATGTATTATATATCAGTTGTTTCTTATGGATGTCATTAGATAAATACCTCCAAATATAACTAGTCCAACCACAAACTCGACCGAGAGGTAGTTGTGTTTTCCATGATGTTATAGTGAAATTACCTCATTAGTGATCATTTTGTGGTATTCAACGATCATAAGATCCTGAGGTACATTTACCACCAGAGTGACTTGATGATGAAACAATGTTAGTGGTTGGAGTCCATATAGGATTAATACATTGAGATTTTGTATATACAGGGAAAGTTGAATGTTGTTGTTGATACGCCAAGCATAATGTCATGTAGAGAAGTAGTGAATGTCTCAGGTGATTTCAAGAGGGTTCTATAAGAACATTCAAGATTTTATTGGGATATGAGAGATGTTGGGGGGATGGTTGTCTATTTTATATGATGTTGCTATTATATCTAGTACAGTTGTTGGAGGAATCCTAATTAGGGGTTCATGGAGTGGAATTCCAGAGAGACTGACATGTTTTTAGTGAGGCCCCTGATGGTTGGTCTATGGATAAACAACAATGGGTGTTCTATAAGGGAAGGACTTTCATTCAATTGGTTATGAATTACATGGTTCTTCGAGAGTTCCATACTTCTCAAATAGTGGTACATACTACCATTAAAAATATGTTGCTAGTTTTGAGGATTTCGTTTTGGGGGCCTTGGATGATGCTTGAAGTTTTGGGGTTTGTGTCTCGATGTTCTGTTGGACATAAGGTGATGGTTGAGCACCATGTTCCAGGTGTTTTTTTCCACCCATTAGGTGTTCCTCAGTGGAAGTGGGAGGACATATTGATAGATTCTTTTACTGTTTTACCTCAATCGTAGGGAGAATATGTTTCCCTTTGGGTAGTAGTGGATCTTTTGATGGAATCATCCCACTACATAGTAATGAAAGAGTCGAGATCAGTAGAGGTTTTTTCAAGTAATTATCTAGAGGAGGTGGTAAGACTCTATGACGTCCTGAGGATGATCATTTCCGAACAAGATCCTCATTTTACCTCCAATCTTTGGAGAGGACCCCAGTATGATTTTAGTTATCAAATAATTTTTAGAACTGCTTTTCATCCATAGATAGATGTTAGACATAATGAATCTTCAAAACTCATGATTACTTGTTATGCTCTTGTGTACTATATTTTGGATTATTTTTTATGAGGCACCTACCCTTGGTGAAGTTTTTTTCAATAATTTTGCCCATTCCACCATTGGTATTTTTCCATTTGATTCCTTGTATGGCTGACCTTTTGGTTCTCCATTATGTTGGACAGGGCTCGGAGAGTCCACAATTCTAAATATAGAACTGGTAAAAAGAATGAAAGATATGGTTCAGATGATTCAAAAATTGATTAAGGAAGTGAACGATCATCAAAATTCTTATTGCAATCATAGGAGGAGGCATCTAGAGTTTTACTTTTGGGAACACATATTTCTGAAGGTGACTCCTCATCATGGGCAGTGAAGGTTTGGTCATGGGAGTATGCTTTCTCCCTAGTTTGTTGGACATTTTTAGGTGGCCGGTCATTTAAGAGATGTGGTGTATCAGGTAGAACATACATCATTGATGATCCAAATGCATGATCTTTTTCACATGTCATATATCAGTTTTTATTTTCATGATGACTCTCACATTGCCAGTTTGAGTGAGATCGATGTTGACGATGATGTGACCTTCAAGGAGCGGGCTATAAATATGTAGGATTGCAATGATAAGGTGTTATGTGGGCATATTATCCATTTATTTCATGTATTTTGGAGGAATAGTGACATGTAGGAGAGTTCTTGGGAATTTGAGATCTTGATATGTGCTCAGTACCTCGATCTGATTGATTTTTAGCTCTTCTTTTGTAATGATGATCATTTGGTGGATGTAGACATTTTCAGTTAATGAGATGGATTTATACTATTGATTGTTGTGTCATGCTCCATTTTTTGATGTATCTCACCCAGGAGAGTGTTATGGACCAGGTTTTTGTTTTCACATGGATTCATGTTGTTTCATTCTTTTAAAGCGGTTGAGCTCCTGTGGTGGTAAGAGATTTGAGAGGTATCCAATTGGGTGGATCTTCGTACCCCTCTTTCAAATCCTCCTATGGGTTGGTTTTTTATTTAATTGGATGAGAATATTTTGAGTGGTATCTGATGTAATTTCTTAGAAATATCTAGTCTATTACTTTTTGGGAATCTGATGTTTCAGGTGTTCTAGAAGGTCAAGGCGACTTATCTCTAAAACATTTCCAAATTTCTAGTTTTTTTAATAATGTTTACAGAACGATGAGTCATCCAACAGTATGTATACAATTATTCTAGAATATAAATTCATCCAATGGTAGGATTGCATTGTTTTCAGAATGGTCAGTCATACAATTATATATGTGAAGTGTTTCCATAATGGTGAGTCATCCAACTGTAGGTGTACAATGTTTGTAGGACATTGAATTGTCCAATAGTATGTGTAATGTGTTTCTATAATGGTGTGTTATCCATTGGTAGTTTTATAGAATCTCTAGGATGGTGATTCGTCCAAAGGTAGGTGTATAATGTTTCAAGAATGGTGAGTCATCCAATGTTGGATGTACAATGTTTCTCGAATGGTTAGTTGTGGAACGGTAGGTGTACAGTGTTTCTGTAATGGTGAGTCTTCCAATGGTGACTCACCCAATGATGATTCATCCAACAGTGAATCATCTAATGGTTTGTCATCTAAAAGTGACTTGTCCAATAGTGAGTCATGAAATGGTGAGTCATCAAAATGTGACTCATCCATTGGTGATTTGTCTAACTGTAAGTTATAAATAGTGATTCCATTATCCTACAGTTTCTCCCTTTGATGTTTTATTTCATGTAATGTACTTTCAAAGCCTTTTTCTTAAGGGATTTAAGGCTGATTCAAATTCCATTAATCCTATTTAAATTCATCCAAAGTTCAAGGTTTCATTACTCAGTTAAAACACGTAGTCTTTTTCGGATCCTTCACTAATGAAAAATCTGATGTGTATCTAAACTGCTGCTCTATTTAGATTCTCAAAAGGCTGAGATACCTTCTTCCCCTGTTCTTCCTTCTTTTTTTTCCTTGGTACAGAACACACAGAGTTCATTCTCTTATAGGATATGTGTGATCAAACTACAATCCATGGATCATTTCCCCTTGGAGTTTTTCCTACTATATGGGCACCCTGTTTTGGTACAATAAAGAAGTGTTGATCCATCTTCTATATAAGGTATGTTCTACCTCCGTTCTTCTGTGTACCTCGATCCATTTCCTCCCGTTTCTCCTTTCCATGTGATGGAATGTGATCTCCATGTTTCTAATGGATATGTCATGGGTGTTGGTTGATGTGATTATTCCATGGCGTCCTTGGGTTGATGTAGTCATTATGGGATATGTGATCATGATTCATTGTGTTTCCATGTTCTTGTGCAAAGAAACATCACATACAATTTTAGATAGGGGATTTATTGCTTCTTAATTTTTTTATATGAAGTCATGTAGATTGCATGATATATCCCATTGGGACATAATGAAATTTAGATAATAAATATTTGAACCATATTAATGAAATTGAATCATTTTCAAGATGATTTTATTACCTATAGATTTTCAATATAGTGTAATATCTATGCTTTACTTATTTAAAATGTCGTTATTAATAAAAATTTATAAATAAATTAAATCTATGATTAATTGAAAATTTATTTTCTTATGGATTATAGAGTCATGTTAATGAATTTGGTTGTTGTTGTGGTGATATGATGATAATAAAATGGATGAATTTATACATTTTTAATCGAATATATTAAATCATTATGGAATAAAGAAATAGTTTTTTGTTAGATATAATTCATCATAGGTCTTTATTTTCCCCATTGTTATAAATTCCATGTTCTTTGTTCTTTAGTGCTGTGAGAGATCTATTTTAGTGAAATATGAATTCCTATTTTCAGGCCAAGATCCTAGCTTCTATGTTTGTTTGTTTCCTGCTACATGTGATGTGATGTGAGCATAGAATATCTGGTACTAGAGGGTTGTTTTAGTATGTGTGGGTTTGGAGGCCCAGTGGTTACAGAATTAGTTGATGCCTACAATGGAGAGAATCATTTATTTTTCATGTCGTTGTCGGAGAGGACATCGTAGATGATCGAACGGGTTGATGTAGGGATTAACCATTGATATGAATGTTGTATTCTTATTGATCATTTTATTTTTTTATCCATTTACTCTCCCCACTTCTTGAGGTAGATGGTATTTGTTACCATCCTTCCAAAATAGGTGATAATGCATGGGGTATGCCATGTGATATTCCTATTTAGCTTTTCGAGGATGGATGGGTTTATTCTCCTGCTATAGGTGAAAATTATTCAATGGGTAGTTCATCCACACACCTTATAGAGCGCCTTATGATTGGAATATTAGGATGTTTTCATAGAATAACTATAAATATGAAAATATGGATGTGGTAATGTTTTTAATAAATGAATAAATGTATAACCCATGGGGTTGGATCTTGCATGGGAGAAATGTTGAGGTTGTGACTTGGAGAAATCAAGGACTCAGTTTGGTCATGCCTAGAGGGAATGGATCTTTGTTAATATGATAAATAAATGTAATTTGGTATTTATAATGGTTAATTAATTATTAGATAATTAATTTAACCTAATGTTGAATGGATAAAAATGAATCATGTAATTTAATAAGTCACTTGATATGGTTGTGTTCTTATTGGATATGAAGTCTTAGTAGTTTCAATTGGGATTTCAAGATACATGAACTAAAGTTGAGTATTATAAAAGGTTGTTCCCATAGTGTGGTTGTGAGCTATATAATATCTGGTACATTTTGTGTTTCTAAAGGCTACCCTACCTTGTGAGTTAAGGAAACTGACACCCTTGGGATTCTGAGACCTGGGGGTGTTTTCCCCATCATCTCTATTGAAGGATGGATCCCTGAATTCCCCCATTTGAACCTGAACTCTTCTCTTCAAAGTTATAAGTGATGGTATGCATGATAGTTAGTTTTCCCCATATATGTGTATATAGGGATGTAATGTCTTGCGATTATTTCAAACACATATATTTTGGATATACTTTTTATATTCTATTGTTGGTGTAACTTGTATAGGCTGTGATGGATTTAGGAACCTTACATGGTGTATGGTTTGTAATGGCTTGACATACCCAATGTCTGATACACACTATGTGAGTTGTGGTGCCTACTAGAAACAAAATGGTTTCTTTTGGCTATGTGAACATGGTGGTTGTGTTGCACTAGGATCATTTTGTGGTCCTTTTCCCCGGAGCCTTCGTTATATCCATTTCATAGGGATATGCTCTGAATGTGCGATGTTGGAAAACAAGATGTAAACCAATGCAGATGTGATAGATGGGTAACCTTGACATTCTTTATAATATTATACAGTCTTGTATGTGATACTTTGTTAGATTAGCCATTGTGAGAGTGAGAACCTTGTATACCTATTTAGGTTACGAGTTGGTTTCACATGTCACCCTATGTGCTTTAGCATGCCTTATTTACTTTTTCTTGAGAGGCCTCTAGTAGGAACCTACTGAGTATACTGTTATACTCACCGAAAATTAGATGAATTATTTTATCAAGTCACTTTGGGTGGTAAAATTTTTGGCAGGTTAGTACTAGCTTTGGGGTTTTTTCAAGAACTATTTTTTCTTCATGGCCATTGTCATTTTACTTTCTTTTGGTAGTTTCAAATTTCCACTTTCAGTTATAGTATATCTTAGTGACATTACATATGATTACATTGGATTTCTTTTATATTATAGACTGAAAAAGTGTTTATTGGTGCCTATCATATCTTTCTCTTACTAATATTTTCTCTTAGAGGGTAATCCCTCCCATATGTGAGTTTCTCATACAATCGGTGCTAGTCTCCAACCCAGGGCCTACTGGAGGCGGGACATAGGGTCATTATCTCTCTTCTAACATTGTTGGATGGGGAGGGGTACACCTTGTGGGGATGGGGTCATGACAATTTTTCTAATTCATATTTTTAATGGACATCATATTTTCATTACTTTCTCATTCATAAAAAATGTTTCGATTTTTCCTTATAACCTTATTATTTAGCTGTTAGCATACTTTTTTCTACATGAAATAGATCTTAATCCTCAAAAACATTTTCTTTTATACTTCAAGGGGTGTTATTATTCTTTCCATTATCTAACTTTATGTTTTCATTTTAATCATTAACATTATATAATTCATACTAAACCTCCATATTCTCCATTATCACATTTTTATTATCCATAAATATTTTTATATAAGAATCTCCCATGCTTCCAATATTATCTTTTAACATATCAGTATTTGTTTCTAATTCATTATAAATTTGGTTATTCAAAATTAAAATAATGATATAATGATAATTTGAATCATATCATCATTTAAGAACATTATCTTTTCTTCTGATCAGAAAACATTTCCATATTTTAATATATTCACATATATATATAGTAATACATGAGTATAAACATGAAAATTAAACTTTTCCATATTAATCCTTATATCAATGATTACTAGTTTTCATTACACATCACTATTTATCACGTGAATCTGAATCATCAAAACTACTTCTCATAGTCATAAAATTAAATTTATTCCTTCTAAAATACTTTTCCTTTTATTTATTATTTCACCACGGAAAGATAAGATTGATGTTTCATTTCCCCTTATAATTTTAATAAGTTAGTTATTCAATCAAATGTGAACTATTTTTATTTTCATACATGGTTTCATATTTTTTGAAATTCTTTCTACAACATCTAAATTTATATTCTTAATCTCTTTGTATACTCATTTTATGATCACATTTAACCAATATATTCAATCATAGGATGAAACTGAATCAACAAATGAAGTATTAGATAATGTAACAATAGTTTTATATACGATAAATTTCTTCATGTCAATAACTTCATTTTATATTTTGTTTAACTGAATTTCATATAAATATGTTAAAGAAAAAGAACCTAAAATTTTTGTTCATTAATGTTATTATTTTCAATATCTAATATATTCATTATATAGATCTTATTTATTTGAGATCGAGGAATAATTTTTTCTATAATAATAAATTATTATGACTCGACATTTTTTCACAGTTTATTTAAAAATATTTTGAATTTGTAGAATATTTATTATCAAGTATCATTTCCTCCCATCTTGAAATTTTGATACCTAGAAAAAAGAATCCCAGGCGTAGTTCTGTTTAATTCATTTATACCATTATGATAATCTTTTCAATATAAATAACTATCATTTGTAAGGATTTATAAGGAATCATGGATGGAATCATTTTAACAAACATCACTATATTGAATATTAAATTCTAATCATTTATAAAATACCTAACTACATCACTACTAGTGCGATAATTATGTTTATTATGACATAGTTTAAAATGATTTACTATTAATTTTCAAATTTCATGTCATAGACACTTCATGTAATATTTAATTCTATCAATCCAATAAACATAATCTTTAACATAAAATAAGGCCATCATCTATATAATTCAACCATCATTTGAACTTTGAAATTCTAACTGAACATGATATTTGACATCTACGTTATAGGATAGCAATATTGATATATCAAATAGATAAAATTATATGATATCAATTCTTTGTTATCGAAAACATTTTTAATAAAGAAGAACTCTAAAATCTGGTAGCTTTGATATGAAATTTCAGGTATCTGATAACATACAAAATAATATAATTCTTTATTGTACTAGTATTGGATTGAAATTGGTGGGAGTGGGGGAATTTATACTTTACTAAATCAGAATAATATAGACTATAATTTGGTATATAATTGAAAATAATGATAAAAAATTAAATCATTAAAAATAAATATTCTATGTGAAGATTATAAGGAAAATATTAAGGAATAAGAGAACAATAATGGTTTTATATTTTTTTATAAGTAAAAAATTCTATTTATATGGTTTACACTTTGATCCCAATGCTATAGATATCAACTAGAAATATATATCTTTTTTATTTAGAGTGAAAACACATTAAAATATATCATTTTCATCTAGGATGTGAATATTAAAAACTGTCATGTCCATAAGGATGAATACCCTGAGAGGGTGGGTGAATCAGGGTATGACAATTTAAAAATAAACACCCGCTCTGATCTTGTTTCACTGTTAAGAAAAACACTCTTCTCTCTCTTTCCTGTTGCACAAAGTAAACAGAAAGTAAATCATGCACAGGACACATCAATTTTACTTGGTTCACTACAAAGGGCTACGTCCAAGGAGCATATGCCGACAAGTTGCCAGTCGTACCAATTCCACTAAACTTCACTAACTGGGGATTACAATGGTTCGGGCTAGATCACTTCTTTTCCCAGGCTCACTACCCTTACTATGTTTAGGGTCAGCTCACTGCTTTCCCAAGGGTCACTCCCTGTTTCTCTCTCTCTGGCTCACTGCCGGTGGAGAGGATCACCTTTTTCCTCTTCCTAAGCTCACTGCTCTATGAAGGGATTCACTCACAGTTTATAGACCTGTAGGTCTCTTCATGTCCATTAAAGAATGCATCTTTCTCTGTATTTAGATGCTCTGTTGAAGTTCAACTTTCATCCACTGATGAATAGCACTTTTCCTCTGACCACTGGGAAACAACCTTTAGAAACCCCTTCGCAAAGCACCCTACTTCGTGAAGCTCCCAATTTGGCGAAGCTCAACAAGCCTTCGCGAAGATCCTGCCTTTTCGCGAAGCTCACTCGTGAAGCACCCTCTTGAAGCAATCTTGCGATTCTTAATCCGTCGCAAAGCAATGACCCTCGCGAAGCTAAGTAAGCCAACGCGGAGCTCATTGGTTTCACGGAGCTACAATAGCCGTCGTGAAGCTCCTATTTCGCGAAGCACACTAGCTCCGCGAACCACCTTCGCACATCGAAAATGAATGATACTTTATGAAAATTCTCTCTACTTCTCTCGAGGGGGGCGGCCTCTATTTATAGGCGATTCCACCGACCCTCATCCCTTCCGCACGAAGTCAACGCCACGTCATCTCAAATCGCGAAGCTCCAAAGTTTCCGCCGGAATTCTGTCCAAATCGCGAAGAACCACGACAATTTTCCGTTCGTGAAGCTTGACGTAGTCGCGAATAATCGTCGTCAACATACCTTCACAACTTCTCCATGAAGCTCCCTCGCGAAGCCCTTCTCCTCCGTGATGTGCTTCATCCTCTGCTGTTCGCGAAGCTTGACGTAATCGCGAAAACTTACTGCCTCCATTCTTCTGGTCTTTGCGATTTCCAAACCATGAATCCTATCTTCACGAAAATCATGCCTTTGTCATATTAAATTATTCTAATCATGGAAATCCACTTTTCGCAATGCTCACAAAACTCAAAATTTTGGACCCCAAAAATTTGGAAAACACTGGAAAACGGTGCCACATTGTACTGCTCTTTTTGTACCGCCTCCAGATCGTCCTTTCCTTTGTCATCGTTCTTTTTCAACATGGATTGTCAAAAAATTCTCGGGAACTCAACAATTCTCCATGGAAACCTTCTTTGTCAACAAACACAATCAACCCAAAAATGCTGCAATGTTACCTTGAGTGATTTTTTCCCAACAAAAACACCTTATTTTTATGGGTACATAAAAATTATTTCTTATTTGTTAGTTTACGCCCTTCCATGACATTCATAGAGTAGTTATAACATTAAAAATTTAATTTTGAAGTGGAGGATTGACCAAATTTTCATTTGGTGGGAACAAGTAGAACTCATGACTGTATTTTTGTTTATGTGTCAATATGTGCTTCTTAATAGAGGTATAATAATTGTGTGTGAGATCGGATAATAACATAAAAATATAAAAAACAATGCAACATAATAGAATAAAATTTCCAAGTCAAATGAAATATGTTTACGGTTGATACAAGAATTAAAAGAGGTATTAATTGCCCAATTACATGTAAATGGAGAAATTTTAGTATTCAATTGAAATATTTCTAAATGGATAAGAATTCAACAATTATTAAAAAAAGTGGTTCAATATTTTATATCCAATGTGTCACTACATATATTACACTACTTTAATAAGTGTAATTTTGATGATAAACCAACAACTACTATTTTCTATATATTCAAACTCAATGACCATCCATCTTAGTTTTTTATAATAACATTATATGGTTGTGTTTCCTTAACATTTATTTAAATAATCACTTGAATGACATGAAATTTACATTCAATTAATTATTAATTATTCCCTTAAATTCTTTTGATAATAAATATAAATAATTATTTTAATCACATGAGTATCATTTCCTTCATATTTAAAAATATTGGAATCCAAATGGTGTTTATTATATAATTTTACCAAATAATATTTTTAGTTTTCGATATAAAAATTCTATATTCTCTCAATCTTCTCTTCTTTTTGTAATTCTATTCTATAAATGTTCCAGGATATCATAATCAAGATGAACTTTCATTATCCCAATGTGAGTAAATCAAAATTAATTTAAGTAAAAAAATCCAGGGATATCTCACTATGTCTTAATGTTAATATCCACCATCATGAAAAAAAATTACATCAAATTTTAATAACATATCTTATGATTTATATGTAAATCTAATAATTAAAATTTATTAAATAGATAAATTCACCTATCTTAATGGATTTGAAAACACAACATAACATTCGATAAGATGGAAAATTAAATAACCTTGAAAGAATAAATATGTAAAGTTAACTACCTCACAATATACGTCATATGAAATTGTAACATTCCTAAATAAATGTATGTAATATCATCACCATATATTTCATAATTAAAATTCATTTAATTTTTGAAAATATGGTTCCTAAAAATTAATCTAAACATCTACATAGGTATATAAAATAAAATCACATTGAAAAATATGGTGTTCTCCCAATATATTGATGTAATATCCTGGTTCTTTAATGTTAATTAATGGAAACACTATAATGTGTAATATTCAAATATTGAACAAAATAGTAAAACATACAACTAATCATTTATTGGCATGAAAGTAAATACATATTAAAAAAATATCCACCATAACTATTAAGAAAGATATAATAACAAATTCTAGAATAAAAAACAAAAAACAATGAGTAACAATACTAATCATATTAAATAGAATATTAGTGATTCATGTAAATATAAAAATAAATTTTTAAATAGATATACTCCATAAAATTTATCCTTGTATATAATTATAATGACCCTCATGTATCACATAATTAATTTTACAAATCATTTTGTATACTTTTACATATTTTCTTTAGGTTCTCCCAATATTGGGATTTATTACACATATATATTACTTAGAGATTCATTATTTTTATAATTTTTACATTCTAAATGATATTACATATCCTTTCAATGAATCTTATGTATATAGGGTTTCTTTTTCCTTTTGGACATTTATCCTATTTGATGATATACTATTTTTTATCTTGAATGATATTACTAATAAATGGAGCGTCATATTGCCTTGATCATTTTATATTATCACGTAATATATTATATATCTAGATCAATGATGATATATATTATATAAGAGGATATTATTTACACTTTTATTTGTATCCTTTTTAGTTCTTCTATTATTTTAAAATTCTAAAAATTCTATGTGTAAAAAATTGACCTACATTACCATGGAACTTTCACCCAACTTGATTGACTACCTGGAATTAGGAAAATTCTATATCGCCCTAGTATACAACATTTGATTTTTTAAGATCCCAGACTCCATAGAAGTATGTCCTCCTTTACACTTTGGTTAAAACCTCTTTAATTTTGTTAATGGAATGTTTTCAGTATGCACGAGGAGGCTCAGGGGTGTCGCGAAGGTTAAAGACCTAATGGAAAGGGAATTTGGGCCATCATGTTCATGTCTCATGGTTCGTTCATGATTATATAAAACTCTTCACACAAACCATGAAATCTAGGTGGAAGGGGTGCCCAATTAAGAAAACCAGGAAAGGGGGAGGCAAAACCATGCAGTCTTGGAAAGAGGAATTCGAAATTTTTAGCACACAATTTTTCAAACCATGTAGAATCCCAATATAATCATGTGGATTATCCCCTCATAGAAATAGGACAACTCATGTTTGGTGCACTCTTTGGAAAACCGTACGACCAAAGCATCCACCTCATTAAATGTGTGTTTTTATGGTTTTTTCCACTAGGTATTTTATGTTACTTACTCTATTTTAGTCACCATTCTCACCCTTTCAACCCTAGTGATGAACTAAAATGACCCATTCTTCCTAATGGTGGTTCTCCTTGGATTGTAGGTACTATAGAGTGTCGTTGGGACATGATTTATGCTTCGGGTATGTCTAACACTCCCCTTACTTCTCTTTTCCAGATTTGGGCTTGTGGTATAATTATTCTTCTTCAGAATCCCAAAACCCCCTTTTTCTACGTGATTATATGTTAAGGATTCAATTGCTTCTTGAGTCTATATATAATTCTATGTTTAAGGATGCGATCATCGTTGTATTTGAGGAAGGGTGTCTATATATTATATCCCACATTCTGGAACTTTCTTTCATCATGAGAAGTTGTGTTATTGAAGCTCTCTTGCCTTATAATTTATAGATTTAGAGATAGTTGGTATAATTTTTGTCCAAATAATTAAATAAACCCCTCATGATCACCATGGAATGCATCAAATGTGAGTATACTAGATTAGGTTCACCCATGGGGTGTGCCAACATTCCAAAAAAAAAGAAAAAATTTAATTTTAATCTTAAAATTGACTTGTGATAAAGTAGTGCCCATGATGAGCACATTGAGATGTTAGTTGAGTGGAAAAAGGGGATATTGATAGTTGTTTCTATGATTTGATAATCGAAAGTGGGATTTTTTGGAAAAATATGAAATGGGTTTGATGAAATAATGTAATTGTGATAAATGGCTTATGAATTGTACATGAAATGCACAATTGGTTTAATGTATGTAATAGTGATGAACATGTTGAATTGTTACATTCATCTAAAATGTTTAATGTGTTAAATGGGATAATGTAAGGGAATTGATAAATATGATAAATGTTCTAAAATATATGAATTGTTGATTATTATAATGGGTTAAGGCAAGAAAATGGAAATTGTGTTAACTGAGATATGAAAATTAATGATAAATGAGAAAATGGGTTAATTCTTAGAGACTATTCATATGTTGTAAGAACTGTGATTTTTAAATGTTTTTTGTAAGGGTTGTGTATGGTTTGTGATATGGTATTTATGGTCAATGGATAAATAAAAATGTGATAATGCCTTCATAATTTTTGTTATTAGACTTGAGGATCTATGCACACCGGTCGGGTTAGGCCACAGCTCCAAATGTTGCACCATAATGTGCATGTTTGGAGAGGGGGCTGAAGCTCTATTCCCGAAATGGATGAAATTGATGAAAATACCTGGATTGAGGCACCATGTTATGTCTTATGTATTTTTTAACAAATCATTATCCCTTAGTGAGTTATGATACTTAAATTATCCCCTTATTCATATTTATCTACTAGATTATCCCATTGTGTAAATAATGTAAATTCCTAACCCAATGAAAGTGTGATAAATATGAATTTAGAATAGAAGTTATTATAAGTGATTAAAATTTAAATAATGAAGGAAATGGGTAATGTTAATATTCTTATATAATGGAATCAAATTTTTCTTTTGGTGTACCATGTCATTTATTTTATACCTTCATGCACTATATGTTTATACTAGATATTTTGTAGATGTTTTTTGTGGTAACCTACATTGTTTTACTCACAACCTTCATAGGCGTACAATGGGTACTCGACTAGATTTCATGGTAGTGTTTTAAGACTAGGAAAAAGTCCCTATGATGGAGAAATATGATGGGTTTTGGTTGTGCATCACTGATGATCTAAACATGGGATCAATAAATATTTAAGGGATTCAATGACTGGTATCTATTTTCGGTTTTCCATCACTTTAGAACTATTAACGTGACATGGAATATTTATTTTTTGGTTGTCGTTGTACTGCTGCTTGGGATTTGTTTTTTAAATCATAGTTTCAGTTAATTGTTTATTTCATCCATTATTTCATATATTATCTTATGTGTGATATTAGTTTAAAAAGGGTATAATATCCCGCACATGATCCATTAGACCCTCAATGATATTTGGTAGTCTCTAGTGTATGGGGATCCACACATGACGTCACATGGTGACCCAGCTTGGGGCACAGGTTTAATGAGTTTTAGTTCTTGTATTTTTAAATGTTCTATTAGAGTGGTTATTTTATATGGAGTTTTAATTTTGGATTGTAGGTGGGGGATTAAGATGTGTTGAAACATGGAAATAAGCTTATTCATGGGAGTTCCCAACCCTTGTACAATGGAAAATTGATGTATACATGGGGGAATTTCTATTCTGGATGTTTGTTATTACTGTCAAGTGATGTTTCACAATTGGGTCATGTGACAATTTTATTATATTTTTATCATGGTAATAATGTATTGAGGTTGTGAATCCATGCATCTTTATAAAAGACAAGGGATATAAGTGACATGCATCATTATAGTCACACATGGGATCGGTGTTTGAGACATGAACGGTATAATGAAATTTAAATTATTGAAAATATAAAGAAAATGGAGTCTAATAATGATATGAAAATGGGAAAAGGAAAAATATTCTTAAATATTGTTAAAGAGCTAGAAAATAATTGTGATTAATGAATGTTTTTAATCAGTTAAACGGTCGGTTGTAAATGTTTTTAAATGAAAATGGTAACTAAAGTAGAATTATTTTCATTATAAGGATGTGAAATGTTTTAAAAAAGGTGTGACCAGTGAGGGACATGTGACTATGTATATCTATTTACCCAATGTTGACCAAGACCCATGGTGGGGATAGTTTAGAGTATTGTTAGATGTGTGATCATGACTGCTGGGATATTTTATGTGTAGTGTATTATTTATGGTTGATGGTTTATAATTTTGTGATCTATGGTTTAATCCTTTTAATCATTTTATGAACTATCTTTTGAGATTTTTTTATTGAATTCTGGATTCAAGTAATCTTGGGACTTTCAAAAAGGTGGGTAGATAATTTTTTTTTAAATTTTAATGCTTGAGTTTTAATATTGTGTTGTTAATTATAGATGGATGTATAATGAAACAAAATGGGGGGACATTGTATTTATTTTTATATCTCTTGATTATATATCAATTTGTATTGGTGTTTTTGGAAGTTGGAGTGCCATAGTCTAATATCTAGGATTTGGGTTGGAGTCCTCATTTGGATTGATGGATAGTAAATGAGATGTTCTTCTTGTATCCTTAGTGGAGATATATCCCTTGGGTCATGAGATGTTGTGCGGTAATGTGAATGAAGAATCCCTTGTTTGTAGTGATCATTTGGGGAGTATGTTTTCCCTTATGAATGGTATAAAGGATTTTTTGTAACAGTTGTGGGTTGGTAAATTGTGAGTTGTGCTTTGAACCATAGACTAGGTATTTGGATTATAGTGTTTATGTATGTGTATGAGTATCCTTGTGGGGGATCCATGAATAAATTTTCATTGGGGAACTAGGTAGTAGTTTTATCATAACTAGAGTAATAGTGTTTCATGTGAGCAACAACATGTTTGTGCCTTGATGTGTAAGGAATTGAGAGAGGGCCAATGGGGTTTTCTTGTTGTGACTCTAGTTTTGTGAGTTGATATCTTTCATCATTTTCGGGGAAAATATTATATATTTTGGATGAGTTTGTCACTGATTTTAGGTGTGTATAACATATGTGTATGTTTTGGATAGTGGTAGTGGAACATAGAGAGTGATTCCTAGTTTTGGTATGGATGACGATAACTGGGAAGGATGATGGTTTTGGAAATACGTCTCGAGTTGTAGTTCTGAGTTGATATTTTTGGGGAAATTTAGGGTATCCTCATGGGTGGTTGACATAGTGTTAAATGAGAAATAGTATGTGAATCACGGGTTGTTTCTTTAGAGGTGGAATCAAAGAATAGTGAGTTTCATCTAGTTTTTTATAAAAGTACATGGTTATGAATTGGTTTCAGTATCAAAGAGTCGCTTGAGCACTGCTATAGTGTGAAAGGTTGGTCTCTAAGGGTTGTATAATATCAGTGTATTACCCATCTATTTTTTTCAATATTAAGGGAGGCCTCAATAGTGATTTCATGTCGATGATACAAGGTTGAAATGAATGTGTATGGACTCTTTTATTATGATGATGACACCCCCTGTGAGGGCGGTCGCGTGGTGGGACTCTATTTATGAATGGTTCTATGGTTCATTGATATATTTATAATTCCTTAGGGATTATGTGGCTGAAATATAGGAGTTATGATCAGCAGATTAAGTTGTCATTTCGGTTAGACATTGGTGGTATTTGGCTTGTGTGATCGGAATTTGGTTTCTGTGTATGGTCACAACGAATGGAAAGACCTCTAAAGCCCTATGGAGATCCACATGAGATATGTTCTAGAAAATAATAATGCCATTAGGGATATATACACATGTTTATGAGGAGTGAGTGCATATCATTTTACTTGAAATCAATGTAATGTGATGGTTATATGAGAGACTTTTTGGCTCTTGATTTGTACGATGGTTATTTGTGTTCCCATTTCGAATCACCGGAGTCGTGATGGAATAAAATGAGAGGCTTGAAGGTGTTTGGGTCAATTTAATTGTTCTTTTATTATATCTTATCAGGGAGTCACGAAATGATGGGGTTAGTTGGGGTTTGATGAAGATTTATTATTATAAATCATACTATAAAAGATCATTCCAAAAATCTTGACATCGTCTAGGGTACGCTGAGAATGATTTGAAATTATGCCTACTGACTTAATTTGTAGGTGGTATATCATGGAGGTCACCCACATTAAGCGGTGTATGTGGTGTTGAATGGGGAGGGGGTGTACAACATCAACCATTTACGGGTTATTTTATTAGGATGGATCAAGTTTTGATGAAGTCCATGGTTTCAATCTTCGAAAATACGGAATAAGCATTGAGTGATGTAGGTTTTTTTATTCAAGGAAAACCTTCATGTCCATGTCCAAGTTTTTCAGTTCATCTTATTATCAAATTGTGAGACATGGTGGTTTAAATTCCTCAAGGAAAGAAGTACCTATGAAAATACTAAGGATGGGAGTGATAATTCGGTCTTAGATGTTTGGAGGAGAGTGTGTAGTTGATGTGATGGATTTAGAATGCCATTGGGAAACCTGTATGGTGCACATTGAGTTCCAAAGAAAAGAAAAAGTGGTCCTTAAATATGGTAGTTTAATGATCCAAGACTTTTCTTGGGTTAGAGTGCTTCCAAATGGAATTATATATGCCTATTTCAACCTCATTAAGTTGCGTGGTAAGACATGAAAACTGTTCATTGGAAGTGAGGTTGGGTTCAAGAACCTCATTAGAGGTCTGGAATTTAATATGGTTTGTATCACTGGGAGAATGTAGAGTGTCTTTATGTGTGAAGGAATCATGGTCTAGTGTGGGGTTGGAATTATAATTTTTAATTCAAGAACATACTGGATGATCCAACAGTGGGATGGACCAACTCGGTTAGGGATAAGGGGAAAAAGTGGTGAACTGTAAACCACCTTTAGTGAATATTTTAAAATTAAACATTTGTTTCAATGTTTTTAAATGGGTTTTGTGTAATAAACAAGTCTTATATATTTAATATATGGATAATTAATGATCTTATGTTAGAAATTTTGATGGGTGTGGAAGAGCATGATGGTGTCTTGGAGAGTAATAGATTCTTTGATGGTGGAGTTTTACCGAAAGTCAGGGAATGACCCTGGTAGGTGTGTTACATGATGGTGATAAGCCTCAAGTAAGTATGCACATTTGAAATGTGAAAATTTGGTAGTGTTATATTATTTAATGATGTATATTTAGGGATAATAATGTTAGGGGTGGTCTGACATTACAAGGTAATAGGAATGAATGTTGTATGTTGTGAAAAACTTTTGGTTTTTTAGTGGAAAATGATTTTTGGAAATGAAGGTGAAAATGAGTGAGGTCCGGTTACTCTTAGTAATTGAATAGATATTATTATAATATCCTCCCATTTTATTGGATGACATGTTTGTATGACAATACTAGTTGAAGTCCTTAAGAATGTTCAAGTATATTGGGTTGTGAACATGTCAGGTGTGTTGCGAAAGTTTCGTTGATGTTATAGTGATATTTTTGGACAGTAGAGGTTACATGAATTAGGAGGTGGTGGAGTTATGATAAAGAGTTTGGTGGGTATCACCATAGTGTGATGGTGGTTAGTTGATGATGTGACCAGTGATTCGGGTAGAATGTACTTGAGTAAGTGCATTTTTTGTAATTCTGACATGGTAACGAGTGATGGCTCGGGTTTTGAACAGGTGAGTACCTTGATATTAGGGTTATGCATAGATTGTTCTTTGGATATTTTAATATTAAATGAGGTCATTGTGACTCGAGTTAGGGACTAACGTAGTTCAGGAAATGTGGTGGGAAACAAAGGTATTCCTTAGTTAAGTCCAAGCTCGGGTCATGTTGAAATTTTGAAAAGGGGTTAAGATAGAACCAAATGAATTGGGTCATGAGTTGAGGAGAGGGTCATGTGGGTAGAGAACCAATTGGATCATCCCCATTGGTATGATGGAATGTATGATTCTTCATTATTTCATGATTTAGGAAGTGTTCCTATGCTTCCCTATGCAGTTGTTATAGTTTATGATTTGATTAAGGATGATGTGTCCTTTAAGGATAACCATGTTTGTATTGTAGATCTTAATGAAAAATTATTTGATCCAAGATGTTTCCTTTGGATATAATTTTGTGGAATTGTAGTAATTTCCATAATGAAACATTGGAGAGAGAGAGTTGGATATATGGGATCAATTGTACAAAAATGAATACTTCGAGAGCGCAGTGACACGTAGAAGTGTGGCTCGAGGATGAACCGTTATAATTTGGGGAGGTTGCAAAATCCCAGACATCATTGAAGCATGTATTCTATATAAATTTTGGACTAAACCTATTAAATATGGTTAATGGTATGTTTAATGAATGAACAAGGAGGGTTCAGTGTCTCGGGGTCCACGTCCTGAAGTAAATGTTATTTTGGACATCCTATAGATGTTTCACAATTGGTTTATGTTTATTATAAACTGTGCATGCAAAACTTGCTAGAAAAGATGAAGGGGTTATCGTTTAAGATAAATGTGCAAGGGGGAGGCCAAAACATAAGGCCTTTCATAGAGTCATTCGGTACAGTTGGCACAAGTGTTTTCAAAACATGAGGAATCACTACATTACTATATGACGTATCCCCTCATTGATATAGGATGTTGAACGATTTTCTCGCAGCTTGGAAAAATATTCCACCGAGGAAGGTGCCTCACTAAAAGTAAGGTTTTTGTTGTGTATCCCATCTTTATTTTAAGGATCCCACTATATTTTTCCCCATTCTACCCCTTCTTACCCTATTGATCAACTAAAAATACCTAAGCTTCCAAAGGGTGGATCCTCTTTGATTCTGGGGAGATTGGTGTGTCGTTGGGTGAGATCGAATCAATAGGTAAGTATAGCACTCCTAGGGATACACTTTTCTAGATTAAGAGTTATTTTTTAATTATTATTATTTCGAATCCCAAAAAAACACTTTCCCCAAAACATATTTGGTGGGGATTCAGTGGGTACTTGAATATATATCATGGTTTATGGTTAATGGTGGATTCATCGTCAAATTAGATGTAGGTGTTCTATAAGTTATATCCAATAGACTTGATGTTGATTTTTTTGAGAGGTTGTGTTATTAATAATATATTTTTGTTAAATTGATTCCTTTATTGATATTTGGAATAATGGTTTTCTAAATGATTAAATAAAACACCATGACCACCGTGGGATGCATCAACGGTGATTAGACTATATTTGGTCCACCCATGGGGTGTTCCAACATTCCAGAACATGGAAAAATTGTAATTTTTAGAATTGAATTGATGTTTGATAATGTAGATCCCATGATGAGCATGTTGATATGTTTTTTGAGTTAAAAATGGGTTATTGGTAGTTGTGTATTGACTTTGATACTGGTATGAGGGATTGTTTTCCCTAATATAAAATGTGTTGGGTGGAAAAAGTTATTGTGTTAAATGTATTATGAATTATACATGAAATTAATATGTCGGTTAATGCATGTGAAAGTGATGAACATGTTCAATGAGTAATTTATTGTGAAATGTGGAATGTGCTAAATGGGTTAACACATGGGAATTGATTAATATGTAAAATGGTAAAAAATATGGGAATTGTTGATTATAATAATTGGTTAAGGCATGTAATATTAAATTGGTTAAAAGATATTTTATAAATAAATGGTAAATGATAAAATTGATTACGACCTTAAGAACATTCTTATGTGGTATGTTTTGTGAATTGTAAATGTTATGTGTAATAGTTTTTTATGGTTTCAGATATGTTATTCTTGGAAAATAGATAAATAATCATGTGTAGATGGATTGGATGTTGTGGGGTATTAGAATTGAGGATCGATTCCCATGGGTCCATTTAGACTGAGGATGTAAACCCCAACTCATAATTCATGGTCTAGGTAATGGGACTGAAGCTTTATTCCCTTAACAGATGCATTTGTTGTGACTACCTAGATTGAGGCTCCAAGGTAATTTTGACCTATTTTATTATGAATTGTTTCTCCATTAGAGAGATGTGGATGTTTACATATCCCCATATAAATATAAATTTACCATATTTTTATATTATGTAAATGATGTAACTGACTAAACCATGGATCTTGTGATGAAAATGAATTTAGTGGAGAAGATAATATAAGTGATGGAAGTGGATGTAATGGAGGAAATGGTTAAATTGAATACTGTTAACTAATGGAACACAAGTTTTATTTTTCTATAACTTGTCATTTATTATATATTTTCATTCCATATCTATTTAGACTTGATATTTTGTAGAAATTATTATTGGTGACATATTGTGTCGTACTCAGACACATCTTGGGCCACCAATGGGTGCCAGAGAATATTTCCATGTTACATGCCATGACATGGGAAAATGACCAATTCTAGAGAGTAGAGATGGGATTTGGTTGTGAATGATTGGTGAATTGGACATAATACAAGACATATTTTGGGGATTTACCTACTAGTCTTTGTCGTTGGGTTTGCTTCAATATGGAAAATATATCCTAACATGACCTATTTATTGTTTGCTTATGGTTTTACGTTATATTTGATTTGGTTTGAAATGAATAGTTATGGGTTATTATTTATTGATTTCATTCTATCATATAACATTTGATGTGGATTACTCTGTTAAAGAAGGTATACTATTCCTATGTGATCCATTAGACCCTCCCTATTAGTTGGAAACCTATGGCATACATTAATGTGCACCTGAGTTCATGTGGTGACCCAGCTCATGCCACTTATTTAGTGTCTTCCATGTTGGGGACGCTATTGATTATGTAACACAAACAAAGGATTAGTAATTATTTAACCCAAATAAAATTATGTAAACTATCATTGGAACATCCATGAATCTAGTATGAACTATCTAGATATTTTAAATCTATGTGTATCAAATAAACATGATTAACTAAAAAAGGAAAATAAAACATTGAAAAAATAAATATCCATCCAAAATAAACAAATACACATAATAATGTGGAATAATATAGATGAATATAGAAGAAAAGAACAGACTAAACTAAATTGGGAAATAATACAAGAAAAAAATAAAAAAAAACCCAAATATCTCCATTAAAATCCTCCAAGGGACCCACAATCACAATCCAACCCTACTCATCCAACCAGAGACCCATTGAACATACAATGTATGATATCTAATACTAGGAACTAGATAAAAGACACCAAAAGTGTATTCATGTACACACATTGTTTTATATATGTTCTTTGAGCAAACATACCAAGTAATAATTCCCCAACGTGTTCAAGATGTTCCATTCATATTGACTTAAACATATTGTAGTTTCAAGACAATTTATAAAAAAATAATTTTCACATGAGAATGATTAATGAAAAAAAGTATCATTATTTTTCTTTATCTTTAAAAAACATAGTTGATAGATTTTCAAAGGACGATGCTCATCATGACTAAAACAATAATTTAAAACCAAACAAATAAAAAAAGTCATTCTTAACAATTAGTTTCAATATAAAAAGGTTCAAATTTAAATACAAATGAAAATTAACTATTTAATCAAATTTCCTAAAATCATTTCTCAAATTAAAATTTCAAAACAAACATTACTTCCCTTTTTAATGAACACACATTTCAATCCAATTTTAAATCAGGTTGAATGTAAAAAAATACCAAAATCAAAATAAGGAATAAAAAAACTAGCTCCATGATATCAATGGAACAAAATTAAACAACCATAAATGTAACATGGTTTCAATTAAAAAAATCATAAAAAATGGGAGAAAAATAATGTACAACTATTAAAATATTATAAGATACCCTGATGGATCCAAGTATCATGGGTAACTCATGAGGCTCCCACAACCCACACTCTTAGTTTCAGTTCAGAGGAAAAACATGTAACTTCCCATATTTTTATAAAGTTATGGTTTCATTTTTTGTTTTTGGATAATCAAAAGAAAATATTCCAAAGTCCCATCTATCTCTATTAATAAAATGAGGAAAAATGAACCAGAGTCTATATGATGTACAAATACAGAACATGTACTTAATATATAGTCTGTAAATGAAATACAATTTGTGTATTAGATATACCACCTGTAATGGTTGGGTAGGCCTCCTACACATCATGAATTCAGTTTCCCAATTATGGTAACCTAATCATTTCATTATGTGTAGTGCATATTCATAAAATATCATTGTCATATATATTTTTTAAATATTAGGTCATGGGATCATTTTAATCGAACAATACATTCTTCTCACATAGGAGCAGTGACACCTCAGGAGCTTCCCCCACACTTAACATCGGATCCGTGAGATATCCTCCTTCTAGGCTCTATTCTCTTCACCATTGGGTGTGTTGGATCTGCAACAGTATGTCATACAATCTTCTTGCATTCAATAAAAGTTTATCAAATACCTATTTTGATATTTGGGAGTGAACTCATTTTCCCTATATTTAGGGGTTTTGTATCCCTTTCCATATTCTATTATTCTAGCTGAAATCAGAGGCTGAAAATAGATTAGTGGGAATACAGGAACATAAGTTATGTGGTAAATATTCATTCCCTCAATTTTAGTTCCTTTTATGTTATTTTTAATTTTTATATGCACCTTACATCTCGAAGTCTCATCTAAAGAACCTAGAAAATTATAATAAATAGATTTTCTTTCCATGTATGGTCCAGACTAATGGAGAATCACCACCATGGGTTGATCGCTTTTATGTGATCCACCCATATGGGTGTTCCTTCATTAGAGTCCCAATTTCCCATTTTTCAACATTTTTTAAATACCATTTAGGTGTAGTTTCTCTTGCAATATATATAAAATAATTTAAAATTAAATAAGGAGGATGCTTGACCACGAGATAGGCATTATTATTTATACTAAACATGAACATCAAAATTAAATTAATTGGAAAATATTGAATAATTTATTATAAATTTTATACTTCTTAAATGTTATTAACATCCAAAAGCTAATTTATGCTCTACATCCAAGATGATAGTGATACATGTAACCTTATAGTATTCCTTAGATGGGATCATCGATCATTATGATTATAACATGTATATGGATTGTAGAAAGGCTAGGAACGAAACATAGTATTCATTGGATGAGATCATCATGAGTTTACCTTACCTACATCTGAGAAATACTAATTACTAATGGAAGACACCATGCATGGGCACATTATAAATATGGTTATTTCATGTATTAAGGGATATAATGCCCCCTAATGTGAGATACCAAGGAATGACATGGAGGGTTGATTTCATAACATGCCAAGAGTGATACTTGGGGTTCCATTTATGGATCACATTGGATGAACTCTTATTGTAGGGAATCTTTATATTACCACATGATAGTTACACGAGATTACTTCTATATTTCCATGGATGGGCTTAATGTTCCTCTTCTTAAATTCAATAGATGATTTTTAAATCAATGAATACGACTGTGTAATTGAAATTTCATGTATTCATCTTCCAAAACAAATCATATGTTTGGGAAAGTATAGATCTTGATAAATAATTTATAACTACCATTTTGAAAATATATCTATCTTTTCCGGTTCCACATTCTTTTGGAGGCACCATGATTAGGATGAAGTAGGTACTTTCAGTTGGGTATCCAGGAGGAACCCAACCCATTATGTTTTATTTATTTATTACTTTTCATTTTCTTATTAATGGAAAATTTATCATATTATATTCACAAAATAGATTTTTCTAGGCACTGTTGGTGATTTGATCCTAAGTATTTCTCACACCTTACTTAGGATTCACTTGGTAACCAAGAAAATTTCATGATTATAGGTGTTGATAAAGGGAATTTGAATTCTTCCAATATTTGATTCTGATCAAAATGATAGTGTACAAGAGTAGTGGACCAAACCTATTCTTGTGATGGTAGTAGTAATATATTTTTGTATTTTAATGTATTTTGATAGAATATATAATATACCTATTTTCCATGTATCCAATGAAATAATTTTTTTTTTCTGAATTAATAATAAACATCATTATTTTTTCTATTATGATTCATCTTCAACTAATTTATTAGTTTGGACGTATATTTTTTTATTCTTCTGCTACATATTATCTACTTCTTCCATTGTTTCCATATATTAAATACCTTTTTGAAATTCTCTAATTTTTTATGGAATAATCTCCCGATAGATATACCCTCTACCTTCACTAGTAGTCGGCATCCAATGGAATATACGTTGGAATTCATGGGGTCATGTCGATGACTATCTTGGTTTAATTGTTGATATTTTCAAAGAAAATATGCTAAAAACCAATACCTAAGCTTCCTTAATCGTTTTTATTACTGTTTTTGTTTTATACAGGAGACTACGATGTGATGAAATTTGGTAATGTGGGTGTGACTTGGAGTACAAATCACATATATAGGGGAAACCTAAATTTCTAGTGATGGGTTATTTCGGTTATTAGATAATGCATATTGAAGTTGATATAATTTCCCAATAGGGTGACACACATGTCATGTGACCTATTATTAATTATAGTGTCATTAATCATGTTTCTATTTCCCTTATCCCGAAATGGAAAGGGGTTATAATCTCTTTATTATTAGTAGGAAACTTAGGACATAAGATCCATTAATTATGGGATTACATATTTAAATGTATTTCAAAATGTATTGTATTTCATGTGCTTGTTGCGAGTGACTTGATTTTGGTATATTTCATAGTTCATGTGCTTCTTGGAGTGAAAACGTAATTTTATTAATTTAAGTTCCTACATCAATATAATTGATGTTTCCCCATTTATAATGATAATTACACCTTAATTATCCAATTATTACATATATTATTCATGAACAACTAGTTACATGGGATGAACATTAATTGATTTGGTTTATGAATTCCAGTGGAAATTTAAGAAGAAAGTACTTTTATAAATATGGAACTGTATTTCATTCATTAAAATATCTATAAATGACAAGTTTCATCTTTATACTATATGTAATGGTCAGGTTATACTTTCAAAACATCCCAATTCCAATTTCTATAGATTACGGTCCATTATAAATTAATAATGGTGACTCGTTTAGCAGGACTGAGGTATTTGTATCTACAAAAATTAGAATGATCTTCAGTAAATATTTGTTCATAAACAAAATGGTTAGCTCTAAAAGGGGATTACAATTTCAAGATAAATGTTTTTCTCTCCATACATTTAAATTGATACTCCATATATCAATACCTGTATTGTATTTGATACCTTGACCCCCACCCAGGCATAGTAGTTGGTAGTAGGAAATGTCTCCTGTGATCATTCTTGGACTCCTACCTATCACCTAAACTGGGATTCAGAAGCATAGATAGATTTTTGACTTGTTTATGTAAAGTGTTTTTATAATTCCGTTCATGTTATTTACTTTTATATATGCTATTAAATAATAAATGAGGTCTGAAACAGGAAATTGTAGACCTATTCCACCTAGAAAACCTTCATCCATATACCAAGAGGGCAGTTACAACCATGGCCCAGGAGTGGTAGTCCTTCATCCACTAATATTGTTTGTTGTAGAGACACATTATAAGCCTCATATTAATCAACCACTAAGAACTGATGCTCAGATTTGGGATATATTTTTTATACATTATGAATTCTGAATATGGGTCTCTGAAACTACCCCTACAGTGGCAGAGCTGACCCAAGAATTCGACCATCATCACCCTCTAACCTTATCAGGGGATAGAGGACATCATGTTAATGATTCATGGAAAAATGTCATGATTTTGATATTCTATCATTTAATGGTTATTCCAGAGTGGAGGTCTAATCACTCATTGGTGGGATTTAATCACTCATGCACACTAAAACGGGGGTTTACTACAGGTGGGCTTCCAAAAAACCTTCTATAATTACATCTTCCATTAATTCATTGTTATGACCCATTATTTGGTGTTTATAGACAACAAATAGTGTTTCATGTAAGTGATGTAATAATTTGATCATTTCACCAATCATTTGCGTTTTATGGTGACAATTACTGGTGTTGTATTGAGCACTATGAAATATTTTTATGATTGTCTTGCATATGCCATCAGTCACAGGTGAATGAGTCATGATTGAACATAATTTACAACATAGTGAAATATTCCCTCATTACAATATGGTTCTTGAAGGAATGTGGAAATGAGATCTAGGTTGGTTTAGGTTTGAGGTAAGGAGATTGTATTTCTTGAGGTAAGAAGAAACATTATGATGGTCTATATGGTGATATTTATAGCCAGATAATTGGAACCTACTACTATGTGATGTTTCTCTAGTGTAGAAGGAATGGAAATAATAATACCATTTGTTCAAGGATAATTATCTAGTGATGAACTTTTGGCAGGGTTGGTCACATACAACATTTGAATTGAACGTTCTCTCTAGAATCTAGTGATAATAGATCTATACCAACACTGATTTCATTACCAGGTTCCATAGATCCACGTCAGGATTGTATTTGGTCTCTTAGAAACCACACAAGAGGAGGCGGTTGTCTTGGTTGAGGTTTTCATACCTCAATGGTTTATCACTAGTAGAGTGGACATGGCACGTTTTTTCCGGTTCATTCTCCAGGTGATGGTTCAACCATATCTATGCAGTGTAGTCTACACCGAAAAATCCCATTCTAGGGCCTTCATCCATTATAGGTACTATTCTGGTAGCCTTTAATTTAGTGTATTCTAAATTTGATATAGTTATTTCGCACTCCTTAATATATGCAACAAAAATGGAATGTTTAGACATAGAAAAAGATTACTTTAGAGGAATTATGACTCATGAAACACTGTTAGGGGTTAGATTAGTGAATATACACAACAAAAAGGTGTTACCATTGAGGGAGGTGGGTGAAATTACTTGTGGAACTTCTTCTTCCTTGAGATGACCAATTCCAACATCATTCATTATATGAAATAGCAAGTGTCTTATCACACCCATGTTAAGGGATATCGATAGAGGTTTTCTTTTACATAACCAATGGGTATGGCATATATTCAAAAGGTAAAATAGAATACCTAGGAATGTAACCAAGAATCATGACCTAGGAAAGGTTAAATGTAAAATGGATACTCTTTTCTTGAGTGATTAGGGAATGAGTCTTGTCAAAGTTACTTGAGTAGTTGATCATTTTAGGGACTTTATCCCTGAAAACTTATCTAGACTGCTTCAGGAGAGAGATTTTGAGTTCACCATTGAGAAAATACTAGTTAGGGAAATAGCTTCTATTCCTACTTATAGGAATGAGTATATAGAGATCAAATAACTCAAGAAGTAGTTAGAGGATATAGAGGAAAATGATTTTATAAAACCAATCACATGACCTTGGGATTTACTCATCCTTTTCACACTAAAGGTAGATGGTTCCCTCATGCTTTCTATGAAATACCATCAGTTGAACCATATAACTGTAACAAATCAGTACCTATTTCCACATATAAAAGTCCTATTTAAAATATTTGGGGGGAGATATTTTTCTCTAACATATATTTTTGGTCCCGCAAGCATCAGGTTTGTGTGAGACCTCAAGACTGACCATATATAATGTTCAATATCAGGTATAACTTGTCCGAGAATCTGGTTTTGTCGATCAACCTTAAGAACATATATGATATCTTTATGGATCTGATGAATTGTTTTTCCACCAATATGTCGATTTATTTTTACTGATCTTATTATAAATCATCTTAGTGTATTCTTATTCTAGACATGACCATGACACCCATCTCGAGATCATTCTGAATATACTATGGGACACTACTAGAAAATAGACATGTATAAATGATTTTAAAAGAACCATGTGTATATTTTAAGCCTATATCCAAAATTATAGGAGAACCATGTGTATAGTTTTTTAGGAATGATTATTTAGCAAGAAATACATTTACACATGAATCGCCTAAAACTATGGGTATATGTGAACCCGATACCGACGGGTTTTAGAGAACCTTGGGTATAAGTATTACATGAATTATTTTTCCATGAAAGATCTTTACCAATGGCTCTATATAAAAATTTAAATAGGTTAGGTTATACACATGGTTTTTGTAAACTGTTTCAATAGGTTTTACGCAGAAAAAATGTTTCAACCTACACCGACTGTTTGAGAAAACTGTGGGTCTCGGTTGACCAATTATTTTTTCATAAAAATAAAATTGTTATTAAATATTTTAATATAATATATATATATATAATAATATACATATAAATACATATATTTTTATATAATAACATTAAATGTGCGATTGATTAGTGGTAATGTCGCTGGACTATAAGGGGAAGGTGCTGGGATCAAATCCAATCAGGTACTTTTTTTAATAAATGACATATACCTATGGTTTTCCAAACCATGAGTTTATGTATGAAAATATAAAATGCCTATACTATGAGTTTAAAAAATGTGGGTCTAAGTCTATATCGACAGCTAGTTTCTCGATGGTTCCTAGAACCATGGGTATAGCATATAACCAAGGTTTTTGGGCTATACCCATGTTTTTGAACCATTGGTATAGGTACAAATTCCACTACTGATATATTAAGTTATGTAATAACAATATAAGATGACATTTTTGGATCAATAAGTTTCATTTCATGGTTTATATCATTTCTTAAGAAGGTGAATCATTTTACCCATAGTAGGTGAGTGATGTCGTTTCATATATGCATCCCTAGAATGTCATTGACATGAAAGGTTTCTTTGGGATAGATGGAAATTATAAGAAATTCATACATCATTTCTCAGGAATAGAATAACATTTTATGGGATTAACCAATTATGGTTTGAAATTCATCTAGACTGAATCTTGTGAGATATCCTTTCAGGATTTGAAGGGGAGACATACTTTAGCACTAATCCTGATTCTTTTAAAGCTGGGAAGAAGCTATATTATTTACTATGAAGCATCAGGAATTGCGAATTGAGTAGTTTTGATGATGGGTGATCAAGTTTTGATGTATGGGAACCTATAGCTAAGCTCTCATGAGAATAATTTTCAAATGCACAACCTCAATCTTGCAGTTGTGGTTCATGCATTATTTTGTTGGAGTAATTTTGTATTACAAATTTTCTTAATTATTTATAAATACCACTAAATTCTCAAATAAAACTCCACAATGTGAGATTTTAATATAATGTTGCATAGGTAGGTGAAAAACATACATTCATTCAATTTTGATATAACATAAACATTCACTAAACTGAATGTAGTTTTTGATGACTTGATCTAAAAGGCTCAAGAAAAAATAATATAGTAGTATAGAAGTTAGTGGTAGTTGGTGTCCTTATCTTCTGAAATTTAGATGATGTTTTAGGAACAGCACGAGAACCATGTATTAGACACTGTAGTAGTGAAATCCTCCCTCCTTAAAAGGGTAAACATGAGATATATTTCCGATCTGTAGGGCCTCATCCTAAGGGAATGTTTATCTGGTGATAACCCACCACTTTTTTAGGTTGTTGACAATAGTGATATCCTACTCTTCCATAGGTGTGTGTGTGTGTGTCCCTACTAACATTCAGAAAGAGTTTATGATGGAATATCTTGTCTATGGTTTGGATGTTTACCTTTTTCTTACACTCACTTTCTGAAATATACATTGCCAGTATTGTTGGATTATAATGAAGAGCTAGATTGATCATTTTTCATGGGGTGTTCCACCTGTCAGCAGGTGAAGGTGGAGCACTGATGACCTTATGGACTTATAAACTATGTATCCATTACTGAGTGGAAATTGAATTATGTAACTAGGTATTTCATGATAGGCTTTATGATATCCCCTAAATGAAGTTATGTTGAATGGAAGATCCTCGATTGGTCGACCATGTTTTGTAAATTCTGACTGATCTGAGAGACCTTCTCACTTGTAGAACTAGGAAGGATTTATATTCGAGATATTCTTCACATTCATGGTGTTCATCATTCTATCATATAAGATCATGATTTCCGGAAAACATCAAAATTTTGGAAGTGGATATTGAAATAAATTGGTTGACATTTTCTATAGAGTATATCATATCACCTCCTGACGAATGGGTTGTCCAGGTGGGCAATAAGGTTGTTAGAGGACATGATAGAGGCCCACATCCTTGACATTAGAGGATCATAATAGAATCATATACCTCTTATCGGGTTTTACTATAATAACTTCTTTCAGTAAATGGTTTTTATGGATCCATATGAGGTCCTTTAAGATAAATTATTTAAATCACCTATGTTATGATTATAGATATGTGAGGTAGTATTACTAGGTCCTCATATCTTTTAGGAGACATTAGAGAATCTACAACTAATTCAGAAATTAATGGATATAGATTAGTCAAAGATAAATCATATACTGATCGTCACTAACTAAATATGGAGTTTGATATGGGACAATTGGTTTTTTAGTGAGTATCACTTAGACTGGTTCATAGACACATTAACAGATAAGTAATGTTATTTATTCTCTTTGTTGTACCATTTGATAATGTGGATAGATTCTAGCTGGTAGCCTATCATTTGTAGTTACCATAGTTGTGCTATGCCATTCATGATGTCTTGTACATATCTTAGCTTCATGGGTATCATTTTAACCCTTCATAATCGTTTTATCCAAAGAATATTGAGATGGATGTGGATTCATCATTTGAGGATAATTGATATGTTTCATTGATCAAATCATCAAGTCTCATAAAGAATGAATGTCCCTCTAATATGGGTGTAAGGAAAACATGGTCATGTTTAGGATGATACCTAGGATTGAGAGGGTGATATACATGCTTAGTGTCCAGAACATTTATCAGATGATGACTTACCACCCCCAAAAGGGAAACACGAAGGTTGTTTTTTAGGTGTTGATGTTGTAACATCCAAACTTTTCAACTAGTTATATTTTCTTTTTAGATTTCGTTAAACGTAAAAAGTATTTCTATGGTTTGGTCATCTCATTTCAAAATCAGTGGTAGAAAATGTGTTAGGGGATGGTTATGGGGAAAATAAATGGTTTGTACCTGATATATGTTGTGTTATAAAAGTGTATAAATTATGTTAGATACACAACATGTAATGGTTGTGTAGGAATTTTGTACATCATGAACTGTGTTTTCTTCTAAGATGAGAACCCAATAATTGCATGAATTGTAATTCATTTAATGATTATCTACCTATCTAGAGTAGTTTTTAAAAATGGGGGAAGGGTATAATTTTAAGGGATCCCTTATTTATTCATATACCCAAGAAACGAATCATGAGGGGATTCACCCATTCCAAAACAAGGATCTATGAGATCTATTATATTTATGCTATTTTCCCTTCTTCATTTTTTTCATTGGATCTATAATGGTAAGTTCAACGCATATGTTACTCTCATTGTTATTCTCTGATCAAACAACTTATGCTATTTTTCTCATAGATCATTTTCCCTATTTTAGGGGTTTTATTTACATTTTTCTTTCTTCCATTATATATTAAATCTACAAATGAGAATAGATGATTTTTCATCTATGAACCAAAGGTAGGTTGTTTAGATTCATTCCCTGAATTTTTATTATTATGTGTCATTGTGTTCCATGCCTTAATTATTCGGTAGTGTCACTAAAACTCATAGTAAATTATATTTAATAGGGATTCACGCCTAGTATGGTCCTAGATAGTAGTGAATCACACCCATGTGTTGATTTCCTTTTTTTGATCAACCCCTATGCGTGTTCCTTCCTTATAGGCCCAATTTTAATTTATACAATTTAAATTCTTTATTAGGTGTGGTTTCCGATGAAATAAATATATATCATAATTATAATTTAAATAACCAGGATCTATAGCCATGTGATAGGCCCAATGATTTATACTGAACATGAATTTCTTAAATAAATTAGTCGACCAACCCAAAAAATTATTATAAATAGCATGCATTTTAAATGATATGGGATAATGATTGAACAGTCGGACCCTTTATCCAATCAGAGAGAGATACGTGGATCCTTAGGGGATGCCTCTGATGGGCTCATTGATATATATGATTAAATTTTGTATATAGATTTTACATGTGTTGGGAGTGATACTTAGTATTCATTGGATGGGATCACTATGCATTTACCTTACCTCTATATGAGTGATAGCAATACCCTATTAGATACAACATAGACATGAATGGTTTCAAGATGGTTATACCATGTCATAGGTGATAGTCATCCCCATATGTGAGATACTAGGGATGAGGTCATAGGGTTGATTTCATGCTAGGATAAGTTTGATACTTGGGATTCCATTTATAGATCACCCAGGGAAGTCTCTAATGATATTGGGCCTGTATGATAGCCCTGATTGATACGTGGGATTCCTTCTAGATCACCTAATATGTGCTTAGGGTTCCTCTTCATAAATTATAAATATTACATTGAAATTAATTAATTAGAATGTGTATCTTAAATTCAAATGATCCAGCCACCAATCAAATTAATAATCTAGGGCATGCTTAATATCTTGACACTTTATTTATAACAACCCATTATACTATATATCATACATTTTGATGTTCACCTTGGTTTAGAGACACCATTATTAGGAAGAAAAGTTTTTTTCATTCAGGTTTCCAGGAGGAACACGAACCATCATGCTTTATTTATTTCATTCGTTCCATTTTGTTATTTTTGAAAAACTTATCATTTAATATTGAATAACTGGATTGATCTAGAAACCATTGGTGGTGGACTAACGATTATATCTCATACCATACTCTATCCACCCTTGGAACCTAATCAAAATTCATGGATTCATTCATTTTCAAATGGTAGATGCCATATGTGGATTTTTTATTATGAATTCTAGAATGAAGTATAGAATAATAGGACCAATCCTATGCTTTTGATGCTAATAGTAGAATCTTTTGGTCTTTTTTTTATTTTTCAACCATGTGGTATATTCTTTCATTCTGAATATTGTATGCACTCATTTTTTATATCTACATGACATGATAATAATCTTAATTTTTTTAATATTTTATGATTCTTCTTCCACATGGTGATAACTTTGTATGTGATTTTATTATTTTGGAGCTACTTGTTTACTATTTCTTCCCGTGTTTACATAAATTAATTACCACTAATCAAATCACTAATTTAAGAGGGCATAGTCTCCCCATGGATACACCCTTGACCCTTGCTGTTGTTTGGTACTCTCTATCATGTAAGGCGGTGAACCTAGGGTCATGTAGTCGACTATCTCAAGGCTCCTCCTGGTGGATTCCAAGGCAGGGTGCTACAACAAATACTTTACAACTAGATTTTATACTTCGTTAAATGAATCATCTAACACACACTCACACAAAAATATATATATATATATATATACATTTCAAAAATTCATACATTACATCCCTCAAAATAATTTAATAATCCTAGAAAATAGATTATTACTATATTTTCATATTATCTACACAAAAATAGATTTAAAATACTATGAATGTTTCCCTATAATGTTCACCACACAAGATTCCATTTTAGACTTCTTATAGGTTATACTCATCTTTATAACATAGATAATGTAATATATATAATGGGGTGACCGTAAATTATTATTTTGGGAGAATCTTATCAAAAATATATATGGATTAAACCATAAGCATGTGATAAAAATGACCATGGCAGATATATCTGCGAAAAATAACCATCAAATAAAAAATGTCTAAAATTAGTGGTATACAGGCTTATAATCTCACATATTAAATCAATTATGATAAGAGTGTAGAAAAATGAGATAATAGTATTATTTTATGAAACCTAACATATAATATTATCATAGAAATAATACATAAGAAAAAATAGTGGAAACTATAACATTGTGAACATAAAATAACTACAATTATTTCAAAACACAATCTTATGGGCATAAAAAAATACAATTACACCTATTTCCTATATCAAGAGCATAGATTACCCTAAACTAAACACATGATATTATGTATTAGTATTTCACTTCCCTAAATACCATAAAAATATAAGCAATAAATTCTCATAACTATCTCACATATCAAAATGGGTTAGTATTTATCATTATTTTATCCCATATTATATTTTGTAATGAATTATTATCTCTTTCTAGAATAACATAGTGGGTCAAAACTTGACATCCCAATATCCCATAACGTAGAGGGGCAAGGAATTAATGTCCCTATCTCCCATAATTATCTCATAATATATCTATCATTACCCCATACTTTTCTGGTGATGTAAGACCCATCCAATTACAATAAAAACCACCTATAAAAATGTGTTCCAAGAGAACATGAAAACCTTCATTTTTAAATAATTACTTAAAAAATTTAGGAAACTGAAATTGGTATTAATAAAACATACCATAAAAATTTCATAATATATTTACAGATTGAAGATAGATGATATTATAAAATATATCCCATGTTAAAAAATTATCTTTTAAATATGTGGAGATATATAAAATAAACATTTATAAAGAGAACACCATGTATGGTAACACATAAGATGGGAAAACAATTTAATAATTTGATATCATGGGCTCAATCATCCATAGGAAGAATAATATAATTTCATATAAAGGGAAATTCCTGAAAATTAGTTTATATGGATTTAAATACTTTTGATATAAAGTAGAAAATTAATTTTAAACATTGAAAGTGTTATTTGAAAATGCGTTTAAATTGTTTTAAATTATTAATTTACAATCCATTTTCAAACATCATTTTATAAAATTTGATGCGAATAATTTCAAAAACATTTACATTAAAACAATTGTCCAATAAATAAACCCGGAAAAATAAATAAATTTTATTCCAAGTAATTGCAGAGTGGAAGATGAAACATATGATCATGAAAGAAAAATCCTTTTTTAATGTTTCAATATTTTCTAATATAAGAAGAGTATTATTAATGATTTTTTATCCTACTTCTACTCATTCAATAATATCATAACATTTTCATCATACGTACTTCTATATTATTTTTCTATGATTTTATCATCCAATTCCATAAAAAAATCTTCCCAAAAATCATTCATTATAATATGATTATATAGAGACCCTTGCCTTTCATAAATAACATTATATAATTTTAAGCATAATTATACATTAGATTACATTCCAAGGATCATAATGTCTACTGTCTTGGAAGACGAGGTAAATAATAATAAAATATTATTTTTTATTTAAACTAGAAAATGACCTCTTATATTCTATTTTTCTCATACATCTACATAGGATACCAAGGGGAACACCTGAACAAAGGGATGAGCTAAAAATACATGTAATAGAGTATACATAAGAATAATTCTTTATCACATGTGTTAGAATTCATGAAAAAATGAAAAAAAATCATGGAAAAAGTGGAATCATAACATATAAACATAGGATCATAAAAACCTGGAATCATAGTAATGTGTTTGCAACATAAAACATGACTTTATTACGATTCAAGGCTAACTACCAGGAACATTTCACATAATAGCACAAGCCAAGGCTAACCACCAAGACCAATGTACATAACATCTCAATAGACATAACATTAACCAATTCATTGGAGTGTTATCTTGGTGATCCCATCATTACATGTTCATGAATTTTATCTACACATAAAGAATCATACATAATCAATCATGCATAATGATAATGGAACCCATGGAAAGAAATGAGTATCACATTCATGTCATAATGCATAATGAATGGGTGTATCATAAAATTGTCCATGAGAGAAATGAATCAAAACATACATGTATAATAATAAGGTAAAATATGCACATATCATGCTAAGTGATGTAAAATATACTTGAAAACATGTAGTATTAGTATTTAATAAATTCTTAGCATTAAAACATTTTAGAGGGGTTTTAAGGAAAATACTAAAGAGAATTTAAAATGGAAAATGGAACAATATTTTATATAAAACCAGTTATGAAAAAAAGTTTTTAATAATAACAATACTCATTATATAATTTAAATGGTTCTTTAAATATAGGATAGAGTTTACATTATATTGTGTAAGAATTAGGGATGTTCCCTCAAAATAGGTTTACTTATCGGTAAGTATTAAGGAGGGAATAACATAAAAAACATTTATATCCCCAAAAGAGAATTGGGTGTGGAACATGAAGCATAAGTTTGTATATTATAAACCTTATTTATAATCTCTACATAAAAATAAAGGAAAACTTCATTTGACTAAAATGAACATCAGAGGAACCCGATGGGATAAAAGTTGTTCGGGTAGAATCCCTTTCCTTAATTTTGATTGTATTATTTACTTGATATTAATGAACTGAAACATAAAATTAGGTTTATTAATTAATAATTAAATAAACTATTATACATTTAAATTATTTATTATATAGTTTTTGAGTTCATTAATTACCTTTTTTATCGGTTATGAGGTTCAATTTCATTGTTCGATATTGTTTGTTTCCTTGGTTCTAATGGTCGAATCACTTGTATTCCTAATCAGTTAATCAAGTAAAATGGGGATTTTAATCAAAAATTGGAGTTATATTCTATAATTTAATATCTAGGAGTTTACATGTTTTTAAATTTCATTTGGTTACTTTGAGTGATGATTAATCATTATGTAAAACATTAGTGATGACCTTTTGGGTTAATTGGCGGTTTATGGCCATAAAGAATATGTTATGTTTTATAAATCAATACCATTTGTAAAAAAGGATTCAAGAATCATATATGAGAGATAATATATATATATATTATGGTCTTTTTAAACCATTAAAATGGTTTCATGACAAGAATTGAAGAAGGTAATAGAAATTGAAAACTCATCATCCATGAATTTGGTAAATTAGCACATCTTGGGTTGTGTTTTCATTTTTAGTATTAAAGAATGAGAAAAGAGAGATGATGTATAATTATTCATTAATAATGAAAAAATTATAGTACATGTACGTTACTGAAGTTATCAGTCCATTTGTGTTAAATGAGTGCAGTGAAGAAAAATAAATGAAAGGAACTTGAAAACAAAACAAAAGATGAGAGATCCCTTATGAAAATTCAGTAGCCTAATAATGTCACATACAATTTTATAAAACGAATTGATTATAAGAAAAAATGTATATAATCATATGAACATAAAAAGTTTATTATGAGAGATACATAATATCAAACCCCAAAATATGAAATGTGGAATTCAAAGTGACAACATAAAATAAGTGTTGACAAAAAAAAGAGGGTGAAGGGTTCCCTTACCTAGTGGGGTAACTCCTAAAGCCTGGTGTTTGGGACCTTGAGAGATTAATAACACCTTGTGAGGGATACTAGTGAGTTAAAAACACCATATCATAGAGTATTGTGGATATGCAATGAAAAAAAATGTAGGAAAGTGTGGGTATTTGTAGTAAGATAGAGATATAATTTTTTTATTAATTTCGAAGGACACCTCATTAGTGTTTTTTGAAAAACCATGGAAATTACCATGGTATTTTATAGTGGTATTATCTAATTAGGATTCCTCATATCATATTTTACTATAAAAAAGTCTTCCTAAATTTTATTTTAATTATTACATCATTATGATGTCATTATATATGAGGAAAACTCGAAAATGTATTTTTACTATTCATGAAAAAGATCATGTTTTTAGAAAAATCCCAAAAATTAAACCTCACCATTTTTCAATGAGTATAATTAAAAAATGAAATCAATTTTTATAAAATAATTTTATAAATAATTTTATTTTTAGTTTTAATTAAAATCATAATTTATTCAACAAAAACAGCATTAAAACTATAACTCACTTTATAACACCTTGAAAAATTAATCAAGGACCCATAAAATTATCTGATAACAATAAGACAATAAATTAACCATTTATAATTACATTATATGAAAATAAATTTTCATTTTAAATTATATAGTTAATCATAAAACTGAAAATAAAAAATTCTTGACATAAAAATACTAATTCTTATACTATGATTGTCTAATCACTTTTAAAACGTCTAAATTATATTTGTACATTCATGGGTGAAGGTTCTATTTTTTTGCCAAATACTATTCAGTACTATTCAAAAAGGTTTGTTACTATTCATAAGGCTATGTTATTATTCATAAAAAATATATTTGTATTATCATACTCTACATATCTTACTCATAACAATTTTAGATTACCGTTTTTTAAAATTCAAAACACATAAGTTGCAAACTTCTGTTTAAAGGTCCTATAGAACTTAACAGTTCACAGTGTTGTAATTTCATGTGATTATATTACATTTTTATAAGAAATTAATTACCATAGATAAAACATTGGATCATTTCATTATTTCCACGTATTAAATTTCTCCCTCAAAATTATATTTTATATTATGGGCCACAAACAGGTGCATGTACTTTTCCTTCATTTCTTCCCCCTATTCCCATGTATCCTTTTTATACTTATGGTTCCTCCTTTGTACCTTGATTCGGTGTGTAGTCATGTTACGTATAACATTATCATTGTGATCCAAGATCTCCACCTGATGCTCCTCATGAGAATTATCATCCTCCAACTATACCACCTCTGAAAAGAGTACATTTGAATAGTCTGGTATGTACTTCCTTTGGAGGGTTATATTAAATACATCGTGTACTTTCGCTATGGTATGTGGATGTTCTTGCCGATAGGCCACAGCTCTGACTCATCCAATGATCTTGAAGGGGTCGATGTACCTAGGAATTACCTTCCCATTATTCCCAAAACTCATTACCTTCTTCCTTGAAGATATTCATAGAAGTGACATGTCCCCAACATCGATCTCAAGGTGTCATCGATGATTGTATGCATAACAATTCGGTCAACATTAGGCCACCTTGATGATGCTGAATGGTTTTCACATTATTCACCTTTTCTACAACCATTTCAGTTCCTAGAATCATACTCTCACAAACTTCATCCCAACATACTGGTGTTCTGTATGTTTTCCCATAAAAGGCTTTGTATGGTTCCATTAAGATTATCAAGCAGAAACTATTGTTGTAGGAAAATTAATCTAGTTGAAGATTTTGTTCCCATCCTTTTATGATTTCAAAAGAACATTCAAATAACCTATCTCCTAGTGTTTGAATTGTCCGCTTAGATTTTCCATCACTTGGAGAAAGATAACCAATACTAAAGTTCAGTTCAATGCATAGACAATGTTGGAGGCATGTCCAGAACATCGAGGTGAATCTCATATATCGATCGGAAAAAATAGATAGTGGAACATCATGTAGAATTAAAACTTCTCTGGTATATATTCTTGCAGGTTTATCCAATAATATGTTCTCTCTAATAGTGATAAAGTGGGATGTCTTTACAAGATGATACAAAATTACCCATATATCATTTTTTCCTTTGGATGTCCTTGGAAGTCTAATGAAAATGTCAACGGTGATGTTCTCCTAGTTCCAGGTTGGTCTGGGTAGTGGTTTCATCATCCCTTTAGGCTTCTTTCTTTCACCATTCACTTATTGAGCTACCATAAAATTTGATTTATATTCAGAAATCTCGCTTTTCATTTTGTCCCACCAGATGTTTTCTCAAAGATCACGTTACATCTTTGTTCTCCCTCAGTAAATATAGAAGGTTGAGATATGTCATTCATTCAAAATATCATTCTTTTTCTCTAGATCGGATGGTACACATAATTTTTATTCAAATAGTACAACTCCCTCTTCATCAATTTTGAAATAGAAGATTTCTTATTTATGATAGCTTCCACCCTTTTCTAAATTACCACATCATTTCTTTGATCATCATTTATTTTCTCTATGAGAGCTGGTTCAACAATCATTTGAGAATAAATTGATGATTTTCCCCATTAATTATTCTCATTTCCATCCTCATAAAATATATGAATATCATATCCATTTCAATTCTCATCATTGAAAAAGATGGTGGATCCTTTCTACATAGTGCATTTACCACTGTGTTTGATTTACTAGGCTGGTAGTGTAATAAGCAGTCATAATCCTTGATGAGCTCTTTCCATCTTCTTTGGAACATATTAATCTCTATTTGTATGAATATATATTTGATATTCTTTTGATCAGTATATATCTCACACTTCTCCCCACAAAGATAATTCCGCTATATTTTCAAAGAAATGATCATAGCCTTTAACTCCAGATAATGTGTGGGAAGGTTTTGTTCCTGGATTTTCAACAACCATAAGGTGTGGGCTATGAATTTAACATTTTTCATCAATTCATAGCCTAAGACTTTATTATAAGCTTCACCATACACCACAAAATGTTCCCCACATGCTGGGAGTGTGAGTACTGGCATAGTGATTAGCCTCATTTCCAACTCCATAAAACAGTCTTCACATTCATAAGACCCGAAAAACATTACTCCCTTCCATATTATCTTGGTCATTGGATTTGACCATCAGAAAAAGATCTTAAAAATCATCGATAATACAGAACTCGACCCCAACAGTTGTGGATCTCCATTATATATGTTGACATGGATAACTCTTTAATAACCTTTTCTTGGATGTGTCCATAGATATACCATTGCTGGTGATAACGATCCCCATGATTGATACTTCCTCCATCCATAACTCACACTTACTATACATTTCATACAGTTTCTCCATTAAAAATGTTTGTAGAATAATATTCAAATGATCCCCATATTCCTTCTTTCTCTCGGAGTATATAATAATATCATCAATAAATACTACCACAAATTTGATGAGATAATCTCTAAATTCTCAATTCATTAATTCCATGAAAATTATTGGAACATTAGTGAGTCCAAAGGGCATCACTGTAAACTCATTGTATCCATAACTCATTCGAAAGGTAGTCTTCGAAATATATTCCTCGTCACATTTAATTGGTGATATCCCGACCAAAGGTCCCCCTTAGAGAAATAAGTAGCCCCAAAAAGCTGATCAAACAAGTTATATATCCATTGCGGGGGATACTTGTTCTTTATCGTGATTTTATTGAACGTATGATAATCAGGGTAGATGAGCATTGATCCATCCTTATCCTTGAAATAGAGGACTAGTGCACCCCACAATGATGCACTCAGTTGTATAAAACCCTTCTCTAGATTCTCCTATAACTACTTCTTCAGGTCTTATAGCTCTACAGAGACCATTCTATAGGGTTTCATTGATAAAGGAAGAGATCAAGGAATAAGTTGAATTAATAACTCAACCACTCAGTGTAACAGCCCAAGATTTTATAAAGAAATATTCTTTTTAATTTTATTAATGTCTTGTGTTGTATGCTACACCAAAAGGAGCTTGCACAACATGCATCCTTGTCTTTCCTTGCATTACACGCAATCGCGACCTTCCTCGATAGCGTGTGTAATACGCAATACCGAGTTTCACTAAACAACGATGTGCTATTAAAATATTATTAAAACTAGCCGTTATGAATAGTAATAACCACTTTTTAAAATTCTGTAAATCTTATTTTTCAAAATGAACTTCATTCTTGGATTCGGAGTATCGAATTTAGCCTAAGGTGAAATTTTGGTACTTTTCGGATAACTTTCATATTTTGATGAATAGTGAAAAATTACTAAATTATAATTAAAAAACAAATTTTTTAATCGAAATAACTAATAGTGATAAATTATTAATTTGAGTGGTTTTAAAGTATATTTAGAATATATTTTTACAATTTAATACAATGTTGGTCATTGGTTGTAATTTCGCATTTAAACCAGACATAATCAAGTGTCAATCTTTTGATATATATTGTTTCCTAAAAACACGCTATTTATTTTAACAGCGGGATTTAATTATAAAATTAATTAATGAAACTTCTATGTTATGAATTTGGTAAAATAGATTTCATTTTTGAATTCGGAATATGAAATATAGCTTAGGATGAAATTTTGGCATTGTTCTGAAAAACATCAATTTTTGATGAATAGTGAAACTACTAAGTGGTAGTTAAAAAAACTGAATTTTTCATAAAACTTAATTTTGCCCCTTCTGTGAATGGAATTTCGAAAATCCGAGAGACACGGTTAATATCAAGGACTAAAATGTGGTTCAATGAGATGAAAATAATTTTTTGGTGAATAGTAACTTTTTACTTTTTTACCGCGGTTAATAGTAAATAGGGTAACTAAGGGTAAATATGATATTACTATTATCCTAACACATGTCCTAATTCTATTGGACAAGTGTAATTCGACCAAAAACAAACTTAGGAATAAAATATGACCATTTAGGCCCACTTGGATTAGATTAGGACATTTATTATTAATTTATTTAAAGAAAGGTTAAAATAGTTAAAATCAATGTTTAATAAGTAAATAATTTTTAATATGGGGTTATACATAAGATAAATTAGATTGTAAATATTAATTAGAAAGCTAAAAAGATTTCCTACATGATGGTATTTTATTTGTAATTTTTAGACATAAAATAATTTAATTTATTTATGACACAACGATGATGCAGTAATTATCTTATTAATGAAATATTGAGATAATTGATGTTATAAACACCAAAATAAATGTAATTTGAGGTTTTTTATGAATTCCACTAATTTTCGAGGTTACTATGATATATTAATGTTGATTTAATGAACTTGGTTCGAACATTTAATTCCGTTATGACTTTCACAAAAATCATATATCAAATAGTGTCAAAATTGACACAAAATAGTTTTCAAATCAAATATTATATTATTAATTGTTATTGTATTCCTAAAAATCTAAGGTTCGGAAAAATGACATAGATAAGGATATATATATTAATAATAAACAATTTGGGGTTCTTTTGTCATGTTATAGTAAGTTTATTAACCATATAGTGAAACAAAACAAAAAGACATGGTAAAAGTTAAATTATTTAACTTAGAGTTAAATTTAATTGATAAGGTTAAAATAATATCCTAAACTTGTCTAAATTCTATTGGTTGATAGGATTACGACCCCTCCCCACCTTATCTTCGAAATAAGACCCTTTGGAACCATTATAAACCGATTTTGTCTTTAATATAAAATAATATTTTGAGATATTCCTAAGGTGCCCCTCTCCTCCCTTATAAAAGGACACCTCCTCCCCCTCCTCCTCACACCAATTTGAGCACTCAAGATCGGCCAAACCCTGCAAAAATCCCTTCTCCACATCCCTAGCAACAACCTAGAGGTTCTGGTCTTCCTCAAAGACCAATTCTAGTGCCCTAAGAGGAGGTCTCAAAGAGGCACTTCAAAGAAGAGGTAATTACCGTTACCAATTCTTTCATCTTTATTTCTTCTTCCACTTCTTCTTCTTAGGTTGTTTCATTATGAAGTAATAACATCAGTATCACTCATATACTGATATGTTATTATAAGTATGAAACAACCCTATTTCACCATCTATCCATCCTACGGAAAAATAAATCACCGCGCGTGCGTACGTACGGAATACCGTCTCCACGCCGTGGTGTAATCTATTTTCCACCACCACCTTACATGGATGGGTATAATGGTGTAAAGAATAACTATACATAGTTATTACAACATCATATTGATTCTGATATATTGTATAATCCACTCCAATTCAATTCAATATTTATAGAAATGATATCATCGCTCGTGCGTACGTACGGACTACCGTCTCCACGGCGCGATGAGATTCATTCACCATGTTAACCATTTAAGAATGATTATAATGTATATATAAGAAATAATAACGAAATATATGACATTATAAAGCTACTGGATTTATGTATATATATACATATGTATGTCATCTACTTACTTCCATTTCAAGACAATAAGGAAAGAAAAACATCGTTCATGCGTACGTACGGACTACCGTCTCCATGAACGGTGTTTTTCATTTTATTTATCTATCTATTATATATATATATATACTGAATATATATGATATATAAATCATATTTTATATTCTGGAAGTAAGTAAATCATGATATAACTAATAATGATGTCAAGAACAACAAGTCAAAACACCTACGATAAATGAAACGATTTTACCCAAAACGCTTCTTTAACATGGAATTTACAAAAGAACGGGTAATATAATGTCATAAGTGAACCATATATGATATCATAACAATGAATATGATTCTGTAATAAGTCAATGACATTATTTAAATCATTATACAGGAGGTTCGGACACATACGAAGCAAATTGGACCTAAGGTAAGGGAAATATCACAATCTCATTTTTATCCGAGATTGTTTATTCGTAAGTATTTACTGGGGTGTATTTTATCATCCACATCCATGTTCCCTCAATATGTAATATTGTTTCCATCCACTTACAATAGTTTAAATCCAATTTTACCCTTCGATGAGTTTTTAGTAAAGAATAAGAAAGGAATCTTTGGTCGTTTTTCGTACGAGGTACTTTTTGACTTTTCCGACAAAGGTACGAAGAATATTTTTTTTAACTTATACGGCATGAATGGATTTTTAAAACATTATTTCCACGAAGCTTCCTTTACAAGTTTTCAAGTTTATTTTTAATCAACTTCTTTTATTTTAAAGTTGTATGACATGTTATGAAAGGAAAAATGTTTTTGAAGTAGAAAGGATATTTTCCTCAAGAATGGAGTTCAAGTATTTTATCAAAATTATTTTCCATCTAAGATAATAAAAGGGTTCTGTTTTTATCCCTATTATTACATTGATTTGACTATGTTGTGATGGAATTATGTTTATGAATTCCTTTATGTTATATGAATGGTTTTATGATGTCATGTTGTTTAAAAATCCCATTTTTATTACATGGGTTATGCAATGATGTGTGATTTATGATTACGTGGCACACATAAGAAAGGATTAATTATAAGATGGGTGGGACCTATATCTCCCTCCAATGCATTGGGTAAAGATTTTATATCTCATGAGATAGACATGGCTGAAATGGTAGGTTATACCGGTTCAGTGAAACAGGACTGAAACGAGGGTTACTCGATTCAGAATGGGACTTTGTCCACTAAGATAGTCTTGGCAATGAGTCTTGACTAACAAGAAATGATTTTCTATGATTATGTGTGTATGCCACAAAGTTTCCTGTTTTAAGTTATGATTATTGGGATTACATTTCACTTCTATGATATATCCCATGTTATGATATTATGAGCTCTTTTGCAGGTTAAGATTTCCAAAAGCTATGTATATGATGTGATTGATTTTTCTTTTGTTTACCCTTACTGAGCATTTGAGCTCACCCTTTTATGTTTTCTTTTCCCCAGGATATAAAGAAAGGTTTTAGGTAGAAAAAAGGGATGACCTTTATGGGAGATATTGAAGAACTTTCACCACGATTAGAAGATTACGTTCCGAGTTTCCAAAGACACTAAACTATTACGATCCTTGTGTGTGTGTTTTTGTTATGTACTACGTTTTCCGCAAAAGTAATGTAATGTCAATGTACGTCAAGATACGGGTCTCTACAGTTGGTATCAGAGGAAAGGTTTAGTCAACCTTTGGAACTAGGATGCGAAAACGTTAGTGAGATCCCTAGAGATATTTATAAGGTATGTCTAGGGATGCCCCTAAGGATAAGTATACGTATAGGATATATTCCTAGAACTATGGTATTGATATTAGATTAAAACTAAGAAGTTAGGTATTGAGGATACTTTCCCTTTACTATGTTGTTTTCTCTAGCATGATTTTTGATTCTCACAAAATTATTTTTGTGTTTTAGTTAATGGAGGGAACCAAAAGGAATTCAGTTAACATTGAATCCAATGGACAAATTGGTGACTATGAGCAACAAAATTGTGTAATGCCTAGAGAGAAAGATGTTGTGATTATGCCGAATCAATCATCGCGATATATGATTAACAAGGTGAAATTTAGTGGTATGCCTAATTCTTCAAAGAAGAGGAAGATAGACTATTATGCATGTTCGCATGTTGAGGAGCATAAAGAAAGGAAGATTGAGATTTCTAAAGAAGGGAAGAAGAACCTTGAGGAATACCTCCAATGGAGGGACCGATGTTATCTATGTGGAGAAAAGGGTCATAGAGTGATAGACTGTTATGGAGTTCAATGTCTTATTTGTGGAGAACATGGGCATTACCCTACTCAATGCCCTGACCTAAAAAGTTACTTCTAAATCAAGGAAGGACTTATTCCAGGATAATCATTGATGTGGATGGACTGAAGTGTTTTGGTATTCAAGAATAATGTTGTTGAGGTACTTTTATGGTGTATTGAAATATTTAAGTATTGGTCTATTGTGGTTTTCAATAATTTTAAGGTACCAATAACTATGAAAAGTGATTCAAATATTTTGGAAAGTAGATGATAAGTGCATAATGAAAGGATAAGAAGATAATGAGATGTTTGATTGTATTCATGAGCTCATGATTGATATAAGGACTAAGTGATATCATGGTTTGAGTATAAAAAATTTTGAGGATTTTGGTATGTGTAAAGTGTTAACTTTTAACTGCATTCAAGTTTTCACTAAGGTTCAATGGGTATTCAAGAGTATATATGATTAAGGACTTTGAATGTTTGGAATGTGACCAACAAAACATATCTTATGATATATGGGGATCAACGATGATATTAAATCTCTGGTAATTGTTTTCACTATGTTATGAGAGTGGACTGCAGTATTATGGATAAGCCTAATGATTGGAATGGATTTTGTTGGACGTAAGTTAGTATTGTTTAAGGATAGAATTTTTTTTTCGATATTATTGATGGGATGTTATAGTAATATAGTTTTGGAAAAAGGACAACCTGCAGGACGGGCGACAGCCCATCGCTTCGGACAAGGCTGTGGGAATCGAACCCACAACCAAAGTGCGACTGGCCTTAATCGCCTACCACTGACCTACAGGAAGTCCCTGTTAAGTAGAAACTAGTTTTATTATATTAAGCAGTATGATATATGAAGTATAAGTCCATTTTAGGAACCATATATGATTAATCTCACTATAGATCGACTTATGTATATAAGTTTTGCTAACCTTTTGTTTGAGACAGATGGAATGACCTCTCATTCTATCACATGATCTGCTAACACTTCACGAATAACAAATTCAACTTCATTTATTTAAGAGATGAAGTGGAAATTGTTCAAAGCACGAACAACAGTGAGATTGTACCAAAATAATGTAAGTATTTGTTCTAGTTCAAATTTTCAACTTTAGGGGAAATGATCTTGAAAACAAAAAATGTTGTCCTAGTGATCTTATACCTGATGAATCAGATAGTACCTTATATCATCACAAATCTATGGATTTGTGATTACTGTCTTTTCCATAGCCATGTTCTCTACCACTCTCCATCAGAACATGACGGTTAGATTTCTCTTCCATATCCATATTTTCACCTATGTGGAAACCCAATGATTAGTTTATTTGGGTAACCGTTACGTTTCATACTTTTGTTTTTAAATATTGGTTTTGATATTCCTTTTTACGATGTGGGTTTCTATTAATGAAACTTTCGAATAGTAAACCATTTATAACCCCGACGAATTTCGAGGGCGAAATTCATTTTAAGGGGGGTAGAATGTAACAGCCCAAGATTTTATAAAGAAATATTCTTTTTAATTTTATTAAAGTCTTGTGTTGTATGCTACACCAAAAGGAGCTTGCACAACATGCATCCTTGTCTTGCCTTGCATTACACGCAATCGCGACCTTCCTCGATAGCGTGTGTAATACGCAATACCGAGTTTCACTAAACAACGATGTGCTATTAAAATATTATTAAAACTAGCCGTTATGAATAGTAATAACCACTTTTTAAAATTCTGTAAATCTTATTTTTCAAAATGAACTTCATTCTTGGATTCGGAGTATCGAATTTAGCCTAAGGTGAAATTTTGGTACTTTTCGGATAACTTTCATATTTTGATGAATAGTGAAAAATTACTAAATTATAATTAAAAACAAATTTTTTAATCGAAATAACTAATAGTGATAAATTATTAATTTGAGTGGTTTTAAAGTATATTTAGAATATATTTTTACAATTTAATACAATGTTGGTCATTGGTTGTAATTTCACATTTAAACCAGACATAATCAAGTGTCAATCTTTTGATATATATTGTTTCCTAAAAACACGCTATTTATTTTAACAGTGGGATTTAATTATAAAATTAATTAATGAAACTTCTATGTTATGAATTTGGTAAAATAGATTTCATTTTTGAATTCGGAATATGAAATATAGCTTAGGATGAAATTTTGGCATTGTTCTGAAAAACATCAATTTTTGATGAATAGTGAAACTACTAAGTGGTAGTTAAAAAAACTGAATTTTTCATAAAACTTAATTTTGCCGCTTCTGTGAATTGAATTTCGAAAATCCGAGAGACACGGTTAATATCAAGGACTAAAATGTGGTTCAATGAGATGAAAATAATTTTTTGGTGAATAGTATCTTTTTACTTTTTTACCGCGGTTAATAGTAAATAGGGTAACTAAGGGTAAATATGATATTACTATTATCCTAACACATGTCCTAATTCTATTGGACAAGTGTAATTCGACCAAAAACAAACTTAGGAATAAAATATGACCATTTAGGCCCACTTGGATTAGATTAGGACATTTATTATTAATTTATTTAAAGAAAGGTTAAAATAGTTAAAATCAATGTTTAATAAGTAAATCATTTTTAATATGGGGTTATACATAAGATAAATTAGATTGTAAATATTAATTAGAAAGCTAAAAAGATTTCCTACATGATGGTATTTTATTTGTAATTTTTAGACATAAGATAATTTAATTTATTTATGACACAATGATGATGCAGTAATTATCTTATTAATGAAATATTGACATAATTGATGTTATAAACACCAAAATAAATGTAATTTGAGGTTTTTTATGAATTCCACTAATTTTCTAGGTTACTATGATATATTAATGTTGATTTAATCAACTTGGTTCGAACATTTAATTCTGTTATGACTTTCACAAAAATCAAATATCAAATAGTGTCAAAATTGACACAAAATAGTTTTTAAATCAAATATTATATTATTAATTGTTATTGTATTCCTAAAAATCTAAGGTTCGGACAAATGACTTAGATAAGGATATATATATTAATAATAAACAATTTGGGGTTCTTTTGTCATGTTATAGTAAGTTTATTAACCATATAGTGAAAGAAAACAAAAAGACATGGTAAAAGTTAAATTATTTAACTTAGAGTTAAATTTAATTGATAAGGTTAAAATAATATCCTAAACTTGTCTAAATTCTATTGGTTGATAGGCTTTCGACCCCTCCCCACCTTATCTTCGAAATAAGACCCTTTGGAACCATTATAAACCGATTTTGTCTTTAATATAAAATAATATTTTGAGATATTCCTAAGGTGCCCCTCTCCTCCCTTATAAAAGGACACCTCCTCCCCCTCCTCCTCACACCAAATTGAGCACTCAAGCTCGGCCAAACCCTGCAAAAATCCCTTCTCCACTTCCCTAGCAACATCCTAGAGGTTCTGGTCTTCCTCAAAGACCAATTCTAGTGCCCTAAGAGGAGGTCTCAAAGAGGCACTTCAAAGAACAGGTAATTACCGTTACCAATTCTTTCATCTTTATTTCTTCTTCCACTTCTTCTTCTTAGGTTGTTTCATTATGAAGTAATAACATCAGTATCACTCATATACTGATATGTTATTATAAGTATGAAACAACCCTATTTCACCATCTATCCATCCTACAGAAAAATAAATCACCGCGCGTGCGTACGTACGGAATACCGTCTCCACGCCGTGGTGTAATCTATTTTCCACCACCACCTTACATGGATGGGTATAATGGTGTAAAGAATAACTATACATAGTTATTACAACATCATATTGATTCTGATATATTGTATAATCCACTCCAATTCAATTCAATATTTATAGAAATGATATCATCGCTCGTGCGTACGTACGGACTACCGTCTCCACGACGCGATGAGATTCATTCTCCATGTTAACCATTTAAGAATGATTATAATGTATATATAAGAAATAATAATGAAATATATGACATTATAAAGCTACTGGATTTATGTATGTATATACATATGTATGTCATCTACTTACTTCCATTTCAAGACAATAAGGAAAGAAAAACATCGTTCATGCGTACGTACGGACTACCGTCTCCATGAACGGTGTTTTTCATTTTATTTATCTATCTATTATATATATATATATATACTGAATATATATGATATATAAATCATATTTTATATTCTGGAAGTAAGTAAATCATGATATAAGTAATAATGATGTCAAGAACAACAAGTCAAAACACCTACGATAAATGAAACGATTTTACCCAAAACGCTTCTTTAACATGGAATTTACAAAAGAACGGGTAATATAATGTCATATGTGAACCATATATGATATCATAACAATGAATATGATTCTGTAATAAGTCAATGACATTATTTAAATCATTATACAGGAGGTTCGGACACATACGAAGCAAATTGGACCTAAGGTAAGGGAAATATCACAATCTCATTTTTATCCGAGATTGTTTATTCGTAAGTATTTACTGGGGTGTATTTTATCATCCACATCCATGTTCCCTCAATATGTAATATTGTTTCCATCCACTTACAATAGTTTAAATCCAATTTTACCCTTCGATGAGTTTTTAGTAAAGAATAAGAAAGGAATCTTTGGTCGTTTTTCGTACGAGGTACTTTTTGACTTTTCCGACAAAGGTACGAAGAATGTTTTTTTTAACTTATACGGCATGAATGGATTTTTAAAACATTATTTCCAAGAAGCTTCCTTTACAAGTTTTCAAGTTTATTTTTAATCAACTTCTTTTATTTTAAAGTTGTATGACATGTTATGAAAGGAAAAATGTTTTTGAAGTAGAAAGGATATTTTCCTCAAGAATGGAGTTCAAGTATTTTATCAAAATTATTTTCCATCTAAGATAATAAAAGGGTTCTATTTTTATCCCTATTATTACATTGATTTGACTATGTTGTGATGGAATTATGTTTATGAATTCCTTTATGTTATATGAATGGTTTTATGATGTCATGTTGTTTAAAAATCCCATTTTTATTACATGGGTTATGCAATGATGTGTGATATATGATTACGTGGAACACATAAGAAAGGATTCATTATAAGATGGGTGGGACCTATATCTCCCTCCAATGCATTGGGTAAAGATTTTATATCTCATGAGATAGACATGGCTGAAATTGTAGGTTATACCGGTTCAGTGAAACAGGACTGAAACGAGGGTTACTCGATTCAGAATGGGACTTTGTCCACTAAGATAGTCTTGGCAATGAGTCTTGACTAACAAGAAATGATTTTCTATGATTATGTGTGTATGCCACAAAGTTTCATGTTTTAAGTTATGATTATTGGGATTACATTTCACTTCTATGATATATCCCATGTTATGATATTATGAGCTCTTTTGCAGGTTAAGATTTCAAAAAGCTATGTATATGATGTGATTGATTTTTCTTTTGTTTACCCTTACTGAGCATTTGAGCTCACCCTTTTATGTTTTCTTTTCCCCAGGATATAAAGAAAGGTTTTAGGTAGAAAAAATGGATGACCTTTATGGGAGATATTGAAGAACTTTCACCACGATTAGAAGATTACGTTCCGAGTTTCCAAAGACACTAAACTATTACGATCCTTGTGTGTGTGTTTTTGTTATGTACTAAGTTTTCCGCAAAAGTAATGTAATGTCAATGTACGTCAAGATACGGGTCTCTACACTCAGTCTGAAGGACGACCAGGTGACCGTTCATTGAATACATAAGTGTAATCTCTCACGATGGGAATGTATTGAAGCATGATTTTCTCCTTTGTCTCAATATTTTGATCCAGAAATGATTTCTCATATGGATGTAATATCCTTACTTGAGAAACATATTACCAAAGAGATTCATCTTCCTCCGTACACTTGTAATGAATTGGAAGATTCTTTGGGATGTAATGAGTGAGTTTCCCTTTTCCAAAAGTTGATGTTGGCCATGTATAATGATTTAAAATCCATGCCCTCGATAGCGTAGAACTCTAATAATATGTATGAATGGATTTCATAGGAGGTTCATTCTACAAACATTAACTAGGGAGGAGTTATAAACCATGGATTGAATAATTTATCCATTCACTATTCTCACTGATAACTTTTCCTCCAAATTTTGATGTGGAATTTGAATAGTTCTAATAATCATTAATGATATTAAATAATTCCTAGAATAAAAACGAAATATTAAGTTCGCTATTCATGAATAAATAACTAGCGTAACTATCACCACATCATTGTCTTGATCCACCTTAGTAATAGTTATAGAATAATCCTTTACTTGTTTCCTTGGAGATTGTTATTCATTTATTCCAACAACACTTAGATTGTAGAAATTGTTTGCATAATGCCCAAGATTCTTTCAGTTGTAGAAATGAACCACTGGCTAAGCATTTATATGAACCTTCCATTCTTCATCCAAATTATAAGGACCTTTCATATCCCTTCTGCCATTCTTTTGCAGATGTTATATCATTCCACATTTGAATCAATTCCTGGTTTCATTTAGAGAGTTACCAGGATGATTATTCCCACAATATTTACAAGTGGGATATTCAGGATTCTTTCCATCATGGATTTTTTTACTGAACCACCCATGTTGTTCTCCATTTTCACTTATTGTTAGTGGGCACACGAGACCACTAAGAGTTTCCAATCTCCATTTTAACATTGAGGGCACAATGAATAATCTCCTAATAACTGTGAATGTCTAAAATCACCAACCCTTTTTGTAGACTTGGCCTTAGTCCGCTAAATAAGAGACCCACATTGCATTCAATGTTCCTGACAAAGCTAGAGGCTTACCGTGGAAGCATTTTAATGTTTTCTTTATAGGCCCTAAGGCATTTAATGATTATCTACTTATCTAGAGTAGTTTTTAAAAATGGGGGAAGGGTATAATTTTAAGGGATCCTTTATTTTTTCATATACCCAAGAAACAAATCATGAGGGGATTCACCCATTCCAAAACAAGAATCTATGAGATCTATTAAATATATGCTATGTTCCCTTCTTCATTTTTTTCATTGGATCTATAATGGTAAGTTCAATGCATATGTTACTCTCATTGTTATTCTCTGATCAAACAACTTATGTTATTTTTCTCGTAGATCATTTTCCCTATTTTTAGGTGTTTTATTTACATTTTTCTTTCTTCCATTATATCTTAAATCTACCGATGAGAATAGATGATTGTTTATCTATGAACCAAAGGTAGGTTGTTTAGATTCATTCCCTCAATTTTTATTATTATGTGTCATTGTGTTCCATGCCTTAATTATTCGGTAGTGTCACTAAAACTCATAGTAAATTATATTTAATAGGGATTCACGCCTAGTATGGTCCTAGATAGTAGTGAATCACACCATGGGTTGATTTCCTTTTTTTGATCAACCCCTATGCGTGTGCCTTACTTATAGGCCCAATTTTCATTTATACAATTTAAATTCTTTATTAGGTGTGGTTTCCGATGAAATAAATATATATCATAATTATAATTTAAATAACCAGGATCTATAGCCATGTGATAGGCCCAATGATTTATACTGAACATGAATTTCTTAATTAAATTAGTCGACCAACCCAAAAAATTATTATAAATAGCATGCATTTTAAATGATATGGGATAATGATTGAACAGTCGTACCCTTTATCCAATCAGAGAGAGATACGTGGATCCTTAGGGGATTCCTTTGATGGGCTCATTGATATATATGATTAAATTTTGTATATAGATTTTACATGTGTTGGGAGTGATACTTAGTAATCATTGGGTGGGATCACTATGCATTTACCTTACCCCTATATGAGTGATAGCAATACCCTATTAGATACAACATAGACATTAATGATTTCAAGATGGTTATACCATGTCATAAGTGATAGTCATCCCCATATGTGAGATACTAGGGATGAGGTCAGAGGGTTGATTTCATGCTAGGATAAGTTTGATACTTTGGATTCCATTTATAGATCACCCAGGGAAGTCTCTAATGATATTGGGCCTTTATGATATCCATGATTGATACTTGGGATTCCTTCTAGATCACCTAATATGTGCTTAGGGTGCCTCTTCATAAATTATAAATATTACATTGAAATTAATGAATTAGAATGTGTATCTTAAATTCAAATGATCCAGCCACCAATCCAATTAATAATCTAGGGCATGCTTAATATCTTGACACTTTATTTATAACAACCCATTATACTATATATCATTCATTTTGATCTTCACCTTGGTTTAGAGACACCCTTATTAGGAAGAAAAGTTTTTTTCAGTCAGGTTTCCAGGAGGAACACGAACCATCATGCTTTATTTATTTCATTCGTTCCATTTTGTTATTTTTGGAAAACATATCATTTAATATTGAATAACTGGATTGATCTAGAAACCATTGGTGGTGGACTAACGATTATATCTCATACCATACTCTATCCACCCTTGGAACCTAATCAAAATTCATGGATTCATTCATTTTCAAATGGTAGATGCCATATGTGGATTTTTTATTATGAATTCTAGAATGAAGTATAGAATAATAAGACCAATCCTCTGATTTTGATGCTAATAGTAGAATCTTTTGGTCTTTTCTTTATTTTTTAACCATGTGGTATATTCTTTCATTCTGAATATTGTATGCACTCATTTTTTATATCTACATGACATGATAATAATCTTAATTTTTTTAATATTTTATGATTCTTCTTCCACATGGTGATAACTTTGTATGTATTTTTATTATTTTGGAGCTACTTGTTTACTATTTCTTCTCGTGTTTACATAAATTACTTACCACTAATCAAATCACTAATTTAAGAGGGCATAGTCTCCCCATGGATACACCCTTGACCCTTGCTATTGTTTGGTACTCTCTATCATGTAAGGCGGTGAACCTAGGGTCATGTAGTCAACTATCTCAAGGCTCCTCCTAGTGGATTCCAAGGCAGGGTGCTACAACAAATACTTTACAACTAGATTTTATACTTCGTTAAATGAATCATCTAACACACACTCACACATAAATATATATATATATACACATTTCAAAAATTCATACATTACATCCCTCAAAATAATTTAATAATCCTAGAAAATATATTATTACTATATTTTCATATTATCTACACAAAAATAGATTTAAAATACTATGAATATTTCCCTATAATGTTCACCACACAAGATTCCATTTTAGACTTCTTATAGGTTATACTCATCTTTATAACATAGATAATGTAATATATATTATGGGGTGACCGTAAATTATTATTTTGGGAGAATCTTATCAAAAATATATATGGATTAAACCATAAGCATGTGTTAAAAATGACCATGGCAGATATATCTGCGAAAAATAACCATCAAATAAAAAATGTCTAAAATTAGTGGTAAACAGGATTATAATCTCACATATTAAAACAATTTTGATAAGAGTGTAGAAAAATGAGATAATAGTATTATTTTATGAAACCTTACATATAATATTATCATAGAAATAATACACAAGCAAAAATAGTGGAAACTATAACATTTTGAACATCAAATAACCACAATTATTTCAAAACACAATATTGTGGGCATAAAAAAATACAATTACACCTATTTCCTATATCAATAGAATAGATTATCCTAAACTAAACACATGATATTATGTATTAGTATTTCACTTCCCTGAATACCATAAAAATATAAGCAATAAATTCTCATAACTATCTCACATATCAAAATGGGTTAGTATTTATCATTATTTTATCCCATATTATATTTTGTAATGAATTATTATCTCTTTCTAGAATAACATAGTGGGTCAAAACTTGACATCCCAATATCCCATAATGTAGAGGGGCAAGGAATTAATGTCCCTATCTCCCATAATTATCTCATAATATATCTATCATTACCCCATACTTTTCTGGTGATGTAAGACCCATCCAATTATAATAAAAACAACCTACAAAAATGTGTTCCAAGAGAACATGAAAACCTTCATTTTTAAATAATTACTTAAAAAATTTAGGAAACTGAATTAGGTATTAATAAAACATACCATAAAAATTACATAATATATTTACAGATTGAAGATAGATGATATTATAAAATATATCCCATGTTAAAACATTATCTTTTAAATATGTGGAGATATATAAAATAAACATTTATAAAGAGAACACCATGTATGGTACCACATAAGATGGGAAAACAATTTAATAATTTGATATCATGGGCTCAATCATCCATAGGAAGAATAATATAATTTCATATAAAGGGAAATTCCTGAAAATTAGTTTATATGGATTTAAATACTTTTGATATAAAGTAGAAAATTAATTTTAAACATTGAAAGTGTTATTTGAAAATGGGTTTAAATTGTTTTAAATTATTAATTTACAATCCATTTTCAAACATAATTTTATAAAATTTGATGCTAATAATTTCAAAAACATTTACATTAAAACAATTGTCTAATAATTAAACCCGGAAAAATAAATAAATTTTATTCCAAGTAATTTCAGAGTGGAAGATGAAACATATGATCATGAAAGAAAAATCCTTTTTTAATGTTTCGATATTTTCTAATATAAGAAGAGTATTGTTAATGATTTTTTATCCTACTTCTACTCATTCAATAATATCAAAACATTTTCATCATACGTACTTCTATATTATTTTTCTATGATTTTATCATCCAATTCCATAAAAAAATCTTCCCAAAAATCATTCATTATAGTATGATTATATAGGGACCCTAGCCTTTCATAAATAACATTATATAATTTTAAGCATAATTATACATTACATTACATTCCAAGGATCATAATGTCTACTGTCTTGGAAGACGAGGTAAATAATAAAACAATATTATTTTTTATTTAAACTAGAAAATGACCTCTTATATTCTATTTTTCTCATACATCTACATAGGATACCAAGGGTAACACCTGAACAAAGGGATGAGCTAAAAATACATGTAATAGAGTATACATAAGAATAATTCTTTATCACATGTGTTAGAATGCATGAAAAAATGAAAAAAAAATCATGGAAAAAGTGGAATCATAACATATAAACATAGGATCATATAAACCTGGAATCATAGTAATGTGTTTGCAACATAAAACATGACTTTATTACGATTCAAGGCTAACTACCAGGAACATTTCACATAATAGAACAAGCCAAGGCTAACCACCAAGACCAATGTACATAACATCTCAATAGACATAACATTAACCAATTCATTGGAGTGTTATCTTGGTGATCCCATCATTACATGTTCATGAATTTTATCTACGCATAATGAATCATACATAATCAATCATGCATAATGATAATGGAACCCATGGAAAGAAATGAGTATCACATTCATGTCATAATGCATAATGAATGGGTGTATCATAAAATTGTCCATGAGAGAAATGAATCAAAACAAAGATGTATAATAATAAGGTAAAATATGCACATATCATGCTAAGTGATGTAAAATAGACTTGAAAACATGTACTATGAGTATTTAAGAAATTCTTAGCATTAAAACATTTTAGAGGGGTTTTAAGGAAAATACTAAAGAGAATTTAAAATGGAAAATGGAACAATATTTTATATAAAACCAGATATGAAAAAAGGTTTTAATAATAATAATACTCGTTATATATTTTAAATGGTTCTTTAAATATAGGATAGAGTTTACTTTATATTGTGTAAGAATTAGGGATGTTCCCTCAAAATAGGTTTGCTTATCGGTAAGTATTAAGGAGGGAATAACATAAAAAACATTTATATCCCCAAAAGAGAATTTGGTGTGGAACATGAAGCATAAGTTTGTATATTATAAACCTTATTTATATTTTCTACATAAAAATAAAGGAAAACTTCATTTGACTAAAATGAACATCAGAGGAACCCAATGGGATAAAAGTTGTTCGGGTATAATCCCTTTCCTTAATTTTGATTGTATTATTTACTTGATATTAATGAACTGAAACGTCAAATTAGGTTTATTAATTAATAATTAAATAACATATTATACATTTAAATTATTTAGTATATAGTTTTTGAGTTCATTAATTACCTTTTTGATCGGTTATGAGGTTCAATTTCATTTATCGTTACTGTTTGTTTCCTTGGTTCTAATGGTCGATTCACTTGTATTCCTAATCAGTTAATCAAGTAAAATGGGGATTTTAATAAAAAATTGGAGTTATATTCTATAATTTAATATCTAGGAGTTTACATGGTTTTAAATTTCATTTGGTTACTTTGAGTGATGAATAATCATTATGTAAAACATTAGTGATGACATTTTGGGTTAATTGGCGGTTTATGGACATAAGGAATATGTTATGTTTTATAAATCAATACCATTTGTAAAAAAGGATACAAGAATCATATATGAGAGATAATATATATATATTATGTTCTTTTTAAACCATTAAAATGGTTTCATGACCAGAATTGAAGAAGGTAATAGAAATTGAAAACTCATCATCCATGAATGTGGTAAAATAGCACATCTTGGGTTGTGTTTTCATTTTTAGTATTAAAGAATGAGAAAAGAGAGATGATGTATAATTATTCATTAATAATGAAAAAATTATAGTACATGTAAGGTACTTAAGTTATCAGTCCATTTGTGTTAAATGAGTGCAGTGAAGAAAAATAAATGAAATTAACTTGAAAACAAAACAAAAGTTGAGAGATCCCTTATGAAAATTTGGTAGCCTAATAACGTCACATACAATTTTATAAAACGAATTGATTATAAGAAAAAATGTATATAATCATATGAACATAAAAAGGATATTCTGAGAGATACATAATATCAAACCCCAAAATATGAAATGTGGAATTCAAAGTGACAACATAAAAGAAGTGTTGACAAAAAAAGAGGGTGAAGGGTTCCCTTACCTAGTGGGGTAACTCCTAAAGCCTGATGTTTGAGACCTTGGGAGATTAATAACACCTTGTGAGGGATACTAGTGAGTTAAAAACACCATATCATAGAGTATTGTGGATATGAAATGCAAACAAATGTAGGAAGGTGTGGGTATTTGTAGTAAGATAGAGATATAATTTTTTTATTAATTTCAAAGGACACCTCATTAGTGTTTTTTGAAAAACCATGGACATTCCCATGATATTTTATAGTGGTATTATCCAATTAGGATGCCTCATATCATATTTTACTATAAAAAAGTCTTCCTAAATTTCATTTTAAGTATTACATCATTATGATGTCATTATATATGAGGAAAACTGGAAAATGTATTTTTACTATTCATGAAAAAGATCATGTTTTTAGAAAAATCCCAAAAATTAAACGTCACCATTTTTCAATGAGTATAATTATAAAATGAAATCCATTTTTAGAAAATATTTTTATAAATATTTTTATTTTTAGTTTTAATTAAAATCATAATTTATTCAACAAAAACAGCATTAAAACTATAACTCACTTTATAACACATTGAAAAATTAATCAAGGACCCCTAAAATTATCTGATAACAATAAGACAATAAATTAACCCTTTATAATTACATTATATGAAAATAAATTTTCATTTTAAATTATATAGTTAATCATAAAACTGAAAATAAAAATATTCTTGACATAAAAAATACTAATTCTTATACTATGATTGTCTAATCACTTTTAAAACGTCTAAATTATATTTGTACATTCATGGGTGAAGGTTCTATTTTTTTTTCAAAAACTATTCAGTACTATTCAAAAAGGTTTGTTACTATTCATAAGGCTATGTTATTATTCATAAAACATATATTTGTATTATCAGACTCTACATATATTACTGATAACAATTTTAGACTACCGTTTTTCAAAATTCAAAACACATAAGTTGCAAACTTCTATTTAAAGGTCCTATAGAACTTAACAGTTCACAATGTTGTGATTTCATGTGATTATATTACATTTTTATAAGAAATTAATTACCATAGATAAAACATTGGATCATTTCATTATTGCTACTTATTAAATTTCTCCCTCAAAATTATATTTTATATTATGGGCCACAAACAGGTGCAGGTACTTTTCCTTCATTGCTTCCCCCTGTTCCCATGTTGCCTTTTTATACTTATGGTTCCTCCATTGTACCTTGATTCGGTGTGTAGTCATGTTACGTATAACATTATCATTGTGATCCAAGATCTCAACCTGATGCTCCTCATGAGAATTATCATCCTCCAACTATACCACCTCTGAAAAGAGTACATTTGAATAGTCTGGTATGTAATTCCTTTGGAGGGTTATATTAAATACATCGTGTACATTCGCTATGGTATGTGGATGTTCATGCCGATAGGCCACAGCTCTGACTCAACCAAGGATCTTGAAGGGGACGATGTACCTAAGAATTACATTCCCATTCTTCCCAAAACTCATTACCTTCTTCCTTGATGATATTCATAGAAGTGACATGTCCCCAACATCGATCTCAAGGTGTCATCGATGATTGTATGCATAACACTTCAGTCAACATTGGGCCACCTTGATGATGATGAATGGTTTTCACATTATCCACCATTTCTTCAACCATTTCAGTTCCTAGAATCATAATCTCACAAAATTCATCCCAACATATGTTCTATACGTTTTCCCATAAAAGGCTTTGTATGGTTCCATTAAGATTATCAAGTAAAAACTATTGTTGTAGTAAAATTAATCTAGTTGAAGATGTTGGTCCCATCCATTTATGAATTCAAAATAACATTCAAATAACCTATCTCCTAGTGTTTGAATAGTCCGCTGATATTTTCCATCACTTGGAGAAAGATAACCAATACTAAAGTTCAGTTCAATGCATAGACAATGTTGGAGGCATGTCCAGAACATCGAGGTGAATCTCATATATCGATCGGAAAAAATAGATATTGGAACATCATGTAGAATTAAAACTTCTCTGGTATATATTCGTGCAGGTTTATCCAATAATATGTTCTCTTTAATAGTGACAAAGTGGGATGTCTTTACAAGATGATACAAAATTACCCATATATCATTGTTTCCTTTGGATGTCCTTGGAAGTCTAATGAAAATGTCAACGGTGATGTTCTCCTAGTTCCAGGTTGTTCTGGGTAGTGGTTTCATCATCCCTTTAGGCTTCTGTCTTTCACCATTCACTTATTGAGCTACCATAAACATTGATTTATATTCAGAAATCTAGCTTTTCATTTTGTCCCACCAGATGTTTTCTCAGAGATCACGTTACATCTTTGTTCTCCCTCAGTAAATATAGAAGGTTGAGATATGTCATTCATTCAAAATATCATTCTTTTTCTCTAGATCGGATGGTATACATAATTTTTATCCAAATAGTACAACTCCCTCTTCATCAAATTTGAAATAGAAGATTTCCCATTTATGATAGCTTCCACCCTTTTCTAAATTACCACATCATTTCTTTGATCATCATTTATTTTCTCTATGAGAGCTGGTTCAGCAATCATTTGAGAATAAATTGATGATTTTCCCCATTCATTATTCTCATTTCCATCCTCATAAAATATATGAATATCATATCCTTTTCAATTCTCATCATTGAAAAAGATGGTGGATCCTTTCTACATAGTGCATTTACCACTGTGTTTGATTTACTAGGCTGGTAGTGTAATAAGCAGTCATAATCTTTGATGAGCTCTTTCCATCTTCTTTGGAACATATTAATCTCTATTTGTATGAATATATATTTGATATTCTTTTGATCAGTATATATCTCAAACTTCTCCCCACAAAGATAATTCCGCTATATTTTCAAAGAAATGATCATAGCCTCTAACTCCAGATAATGTGTGGGAAGGTTCTGTTCTTGGATTTTCAACAACTATAAGGTGTGGGCTATGAATTTAACATTTTGCCTCAATTCATAGCCTAAGACTTTATTATAAGCTTCACCATACACCACAAAATGTTCCCCACATGCTGGGAGTGTGAGTACTGGCATAGTGATTAGCCTCTTTTCCAACTCCATAAAATAGTCTTCACATTCGTAAGACCGGAAAAACATTACTCCCTTCCATATTATCTTGGTCATTGGTTTTGACCATCAGAAAAAGATCTAAAAAACCATCGATAATACACAACTCGACCCCAATAGTTGTGGATCTCCATTATAGATGTTGACATGGATAACTCTTTAATAACCTTTTCTTGGATTTGTCCATAGATATACCATTGCTGGTGATAACGATCCCCTAGATTGATACTTCCTCCATCCATAACTCACATTTACTATACATTTCATACAGTTTCTCCAATAAAAATGTTTGTAGCATAATATTCAAATGATCCTCATATTCCGTCTTTCTCTCGGAGTATATAATAATATCATCAATAAATACTACCACAAATTGGATGAGATAATCTCTAAATACTCAATTCATTAAATCCATGAAAATTATTGGAACATTAGTGAGTCCAAAGGGCATCACTGTAAACTCATTGTATCCATAACTCATTCGAAAGGTAGTCTTCGAAATATATTCCTCGTCACATTTAATTGGTGATATCCCGACCAATGGTCCCCCTTAGTTAAATAAGTAGTCCCAAAAAGCTGATCAAACAAGTTATATATCCATTGCAGGGGATACTTGTTCTTTATCGTGATTTTGTTGAACGTATGATAATCAGGGTAGATGAGCATTGATCCATCCTTATCCTTGAAATAGAGGACTAGTGCACCCCACAATGATGCACTCATTTGTATAAAACCCTTCTCTAGATTCTCCTATAACTACTTCATCATGTCTTATAGCTCTACAGAGACCATTCTATAGGGTTTCATTGATAAAGGAAGAGATCAAGGAATAAGTTGAATTAATAACTCAACCTCTCAGTCTGAAGGACGACCAGGTGACCGTTCATTGAATACATAAGTGTAATCTCTCACGATGGGAATGTATTGAAGCATGATTTTCTCCTTTGTCTCAATATTTTGATCCAGAAATGATTTCTCATATGGAAGTAATATCCTTCCTTGAGAAACATATTACCAAAAAGATTCATCTTCCTCCGTACACTTGTAATGAATTGGAAGATTCTTTGGGATGTAATGAGTGAGTTTCCCTTTTCCAAAAGTTGATGTTGGCCATGTATAATGATTTAAAATCCATGCCCTCGATAGCGTAGAACTCTAATAATATGTATGAATGGATTTCATAGGAGTTTCATTATACAAACATTAACTAGGGAGGAGTTATAAACCATGGATTAAATAATTTATCCATTCACTATTCTCACTGATAAATTTTCCTCCAAATTTTGATGTGGAATTTGAATAGTTCTAATAAACATTAATGATATTAAATAATTCCTAGAATAAAAATGAAATATTAAGTTCGCTATTCATTAATAAATAACTAGCGTAACTATCACCACATCATTGTATTGATCCACCTTAGTAATAGTTATAGAATAATCCTTTACTTGTTTCCTTGGAGATTGTTATTCATTTATTCCAACAACACTTAGATTGTAGAAATTGTTTGCATAATGCCCAAGATTCTTTCAGTTGTAGAAATGAACCACTGGCTAAGCATTGATATGAACCTTCCATTCTTCATCCAAATTATAAGGACCTTTCATATCCCTTCTGCCATTCTTTTGCAGATGTTATATCATTCCACATTTGAATCAATTCCTGGTTTCATTTAGAGAGTTACCAGGATGATTATTCCCACAATATTTACAAGTGGGATATTCAGGATTCTTTCCATCATGGATTTTTTTATTGAACCACCATTGTTGTTCTCCATTTTCACATATTGTCAGTGGGCAACGAGACCACTAAGATTTTCCAATCTCCATTTTAACATTGAGGGCACAATGAATAATCTCCTAATAACTGTGAATGTCTAAATTCACCAACCCTTTTTGTAGACTTGGCCTTAGTCCGCTAAATAAGAGACCCACATTTCATTCAATGTTCATGAAAAAGCTATAGGCTTACCATGGAATCATTTTAATGTTTTCTTTATAGGCCCTAATGGACTCGTCTTCCATCTGCATGAGTCCAAGGAACGATCTTTCCATCCTAAGATGGAGGGTTTGAGTAAAATATTTATTGAAAGACATCATATTGAATTCCTCTCAAACTATAGAATCAATTTCCTCTAGGGACTTTGTATTCTTGATCAGTGTCCACCACTAATCTGCTTCCTTATAAAAATGACACCCCACTAGTACAAATTTCTCTTCTTCTGAGTAGAGAGGACATAGATTATCTATTCAATGGAGTTAATGAACTATTCTAAAATTAGGGTATTTGAAGATCCACTAAATAAGGTAGGAATTCACCGCATGATGGAGTCTATGAAAACTTTCTCTCTTCTTGGAGGAAGAGGGTGTTCCAAATGATTCATGTTTTTATTCATAAATTGATCCGGGTTTGTAAAAAATGTATTGATGTTTTGAAAAATCGTTCCCATCATATTTGGTATATCATTTGGCCATTCTTTACATTCCTTTTCACATTGATTGTTGGAACATGTTCTCATATTTCCTGCCATCAGATATGAAAAATAATGACCAATTATAGGGATTTAATACTTATTTATTGAACCTAAAAATTAAACTTTTGAACATAAAAGGTTAAACTTGTATAGGAGAGATATATACTAATTTTAGATTCCTTATGGTTAAATCAGGGTGATCATTAATCTATTTCGTAACAAATATTGTCATAGTTTTTTTATATTCACATAATAATGGTTTTTACCATGGTCATGAATTTACCAAGTCATATCCCTCGGGATTGTAAAATAAAGAGTGCAGTAAGGACTGTTGTCATGTACCAGGATACCCTGGGTCATGACCGATACTCCTTGTCAAAATTTTCACTCCTAGGTATATTTTTTCCAAACCCAACACTTCCATTTTGTATCCAGATAGGAACATATTTTCTAGATAATCAAATTACTCTATACTTACCAAAACTTTGGGGTATTTTTTTATACTTCATCTCATCCTTAAGGTTCTAATTAAGGTGATCTATTCCTAATCTCCAAAAATAACTTGACCAACATGCCTTTGATACCAAATATAGTGACCCTATCCTTTGACATATCACAATACATGATTTTATGAAAAATTATACATCATAGTACCAGCAATGGTTTGTATAGACAAGTGTCTTGGAAGACTAGGTTCATAATAAAACATTATAAAAACAAAATTATATTTAAACTATAAAATGATCTCATATGATCCATTTTTCTCATATATCATTATAGGATACCCTGAGGAACACATGAACAATGGGATGATCTAAAAAGCCTAGTATGAAAGTATACATAATAATATGGCTTTAGCTCATGGGTTAGAAGGCATAACGTAATGATAAAAAAGCACGGAACATGTGGAATCATAAAATATAAACATGGTATCATATAAAAATGGAGTCATAGTAATGTGTAACTAACATAAAACATGACTTTAGTGTGAGTCAAGTCTAACTTCCATGATCGTTTCACATAGTATCACAAGCCAAGGCTAACCTCGAAAACTATCACACATAACATCTCCTGAGGCTTAACTTTACACAATGAATTAGAGAACTATCTAGGAGGACCCATCTTAACATGTTCAGGAATATTCTAGACACATAAATAATCATACATAATAAATCATATTTAAACATAAGGTATCCCATGGAGAGAAATGGGAATCACATTCATGTCATAAAGCATAATGAATTGGTGTATCCTAAAAGTGTCCATGAAATAAAATAATTAAAACAAACATGGACATTAACAAGGTAAAATTTTAATATATAACGTGACATGATGTATTACATAAGTGACATCATGGAATAAGAGTATTTAATAAATATATAGAATTAAAAAATTTTAGAGAGGTTATAAGGAAAATACTAATGAGATTTTTAAAATATAAAAGTGAAAAATATTTTATTTAAAAATATATATGAAAAAAGAATGATTTTGTAATAAAAATAATTATTTTATAAATATTTTTTTGGCATAATATAGAGGATATTATGATATGGAAATTGGGAAATAAGTCGGGATGTTCCATCGAAAAAGGATTTTTTATCATGAAAAATTAAGAAGGGAATCCCTTAAAAACATATATTTCCCCAAAAGAGAATGAGGGGTGGATCATGAAACATGATTTTTTTAGCATATATAAAATATCTATAATTTTAACATAAAAATAAAGTACAACTTCCTTTGGGTAAAAAACATTGGATCAACCCCGTGGAATAAAAGTGGTTCGGGTAGAATCCCTTACCTTAAGTATGATGGTGTTCTCCACTTGATATTAATGGCCTAAATAACAAAACTAGGTTAATTAATTAATAATTATATAACATATTATATATGAAAATTATTTATTACAACATTATTTAGTTGATTCATAATATTTTTTATTGGTAAGGAGGTTCAATTTCATTGTACGGGACCGTTTGTTTCCTTGGATCAAATGGTTGGTTCACATGTATTCATGTTTGGAGAATCATGTGAAATGGGGATGGTTTTCCAGAATTAGAGTTATATTCAATTATTGAATGACAAGGATGTTACATGGTTGTAAATTTAATTTCATTACTTGGAGTGAGGATTAATCATTATGGAAAACATTAGTGATAACCTTTTCGTTTAATTGGCGTTTTTTTGCCACAACGAACATGTTTTGTTTTATAAATCCAAAGCGTCAGTACGAAAGGATTATGGAATCAAATATGATAAATAATACATATATTATGGTCCGTTTAAACCATATGTATGGTTTCATGATCATAATTGAATAAGGTAATAGAAATTAAAAACCCATCTTCCTAGAATATGGTAAATTAGCTCATCTCGGATTGTGTTTTAATTTTCATTATTAATGAAAGGGAAAGGAGAGATGATTAAAAATTATTCATTAATAATTAAAAAATTATAATGCATGTAATTTTTTGGAGTCATAAAAAACATAGGATTTAAGGAGGTGAGTAATGAAAAAGAAATAAAAAATGAACATAAAAACAAACCAAAAGTTGAGAGATTCATTATAAGAATTCAGCAACCTTCCGATGTCGCTTAAAATATCATAAAATGAATTAAAGACATGAAAAGGGGTATCTAATTATATGGAACTAAAATTGACAGTAAGAAGGATACATTATATCAATCCTCAACATATGAAAATTGTAATTCAAGGAGATAAAACAATAGAAGTGCTAACTAAATTAGGTGGGTGAAAGGTTACATTACTTGTAATGTAACTCCTAAAGTGTTGATGTTGGGACCTTGGGGGCTTGCGGACACCATGGGAGGGATAATATGGAGGGAAATACACCTGATTTTTGACGATTATGGATATAAAATTCATGAAAATGATGTAACTTGTTTTTATATTTAGTAAAAGAGAGAGGGGGTTTTTATTAATTTCAAAGGACACCTATTTAGTGTATTTTTTGCGAAAATATGGGATTTCCCATTGTATTTTCCCATGGTAGTATCCACGTAGGATACCCCATATCGTATATTAAAAAAAATTTCTACTAGAATATTATTTTAATTATTACATCCTAATCGTTCCATTAAACATACAGAAAACTGAAAATGTATTTTTACTATTCACGAAAAATTAATGTATTTTAGAGAAATCCCATAAATGTATTTTTACTATTCACGAAAAATTAATGTATTTTAGAGAAATCCCATAAATTCACCCTTACTATTTTTCGACGTGTAGAATTATAAAATAAACTCCATTATTTTTAAAATAAATTTTTAAAATTTTTTAATTTAATTTTTAAATAAAAATATTATTTATTCATAAAAAACATTTAAACTATAACCTGCTTTATAACATAGTGAATACTTAATCAAGGTCCTATATAATTATCTTATAACCATAAGAAAATAAAGTAACAATTTATTATTAAATTTTTTAAAAATACATTTCCATTTTAAATTATTTAATTAATCCTAATATTGTAAATAAAAAGTATTTTTGACATAAAAAATACTAATTCTAATATTATTATTATTTTTACATTTATATTGTATAAATTGTATTTATATATTCAGTGGTGAAGATTATATTTTTTGCCTGATTTATATTCAGTACTATTAATAATGGTTTGTTACTATTCATAATGGTATGTTTTTAGTTGTCAAAAATTGTGTTTGTCTTATCAAACTCCAAATAACATCCTAAAAACAATTTTAGATGACACTTTTCCAAAATTTAAAACACATAAGTGACAAAATTGTTGTTAAAGGTCACATATTACATAGTATTTCCTATTTTTTTGATTTAATGACACTATATGAAATTTATATAACAATGGAATTCCCATTAATAAAACATTGGGTCATTACAGAATACGTGTACTATGCTCTTTTCCAGGAATGATAAATTTTGGCCCTCTATATATAATAAATATAAAAATGGTAGTACAAAAAACATTGGTTGAAATACAATTTTTGAAGAGGGATAAGAAAAGATCTATTGAACACTATAATGGAAAATAGGTAGATAATATGTAATAAATGTATTTAGGTTAATTAATTACTAAAAACATTGGTAGGATGTATAAATGTAGACATGGAAGATAAATTGTTTTTTTAAAGGATAATGATTATTTTAACAACATTATACATTTTGGGGAAAGAATGTAACACCAAGATATTTTGAAGTATATTTTCCTTTGACACATATTGTATTCGATAGCCTTATTCACATGAAACATTGAACCACATCAAAACGAACAAATTTATATAACCATTTATATCTTTCTATAGACATGGAATGTAAAAATAGAGTTAACTTATAACACACTGGTAATTTATGATATATTTATTTCTAAATAAAATCATTCTCTTCGATATATTGTTATACATGAAACTCCACGATTCAATCATATTAAGAGAACATTATTGTATAAAAAATTAAACTGTGAAAATTAATTTTAAATTTTGAAAAATTATAATTTTATGTGATGAATATTGATTTTGATCTCAATTTCTATAGATAATCTTGGAATTAATTTTTGAAATTTTCCCTTTAAAATGAGATTTAATGAATAAGAGAAAATGTATTATTCAAATATACTTCATTCATTTTATAATAATTTTTTATAATATGTGTAACTAAAAATAAGTTAAGTATAATAGTTATAGAAATAATTAATATAAAATTTGGGGGTAAAGTGGGATATTTTCCAAAGAGCTGTTTTTTCATAAAATTGTTCTTTTAAGCCATACAGTTTATCAATTTTAATTACTTAAAATAGTGTTTAACAAGGGGGTATTTTGATGATATAAACATAACATATATATATATATATATATATATGAATATAAATCCATCTAATTATAATTACAATCAATATAGTAAATATAAAATTATCTTATGTTTGAAAAATAAATTTCATCAAAACTTGTTTTTCAACACGAACTGTGAGTATATATTAATTTATTATATACCAATTCTATGTGTAGAATTATATAAATTGGATTCTATATTTTAAATAATCTTAATTAATATTATTTAATAATCTAAACATATTTTATTTCGTTAATCACAATATAAGAAATAAAATATTAATTATGTTTATTAAGGTTCAAACAAGGTGTTGCACGTTACAAGTGATAGTGTTAAATTTAATTTTCCAAACACATGGAATTTTTATTTTATAAAATTTATTTAATATTTATAATACCTTTTTTACCAATTATATAAAAAATTTCATTTTATTATAGACTTATTGGATAAATTTCATTTTAAGAAAACTAGTTACCGTGGTGATAACAAAAATTGTAAATGTAAGTCAACATATAGGATAAGAAAATATAATTTTTAAAACATGATTCTTTATGTGGTGTACGTTTTTATAGAACACATCCTCCATAAAAAATTTATTTATAATTTTTTTTGAACATGCGATGAGAGTGACAACCCATTATTTAATAGTTTTGTAAATATACAAAATGGTCACTCCTCTTAAATTATAAAAGGGAACTCCCTCCCCTCACTTCTTCATACCTATCAGAGCTTTACTCTTGACCAAAACCTATTAAAATATATCCCCAACATACTAATCCAAATTATATTGGTGATTGTATTTCCAAAAAACCAACCCTAGGATCCTTACATTGATATCCAGTAGATATTTCTCTAAGATAATGTAATGCACTTAATGATGCTCTATATTTTTCTCTCTTGTTTTACAACTTCTAATTATTTATTAGAATATACAATATAATAAAACAATTACATAATATATACTGAGAATTTATCATTATTATGTCATAATATTTATCCATTTTTTATTCCTCCAAATGGAAAATAAAATCATCGACCGTGTATACAGTGGACTACTTCCTCACAAACCAATATGACTAATTTACCATCAACACTTATCACAGTAAGAAATAATGATGTATTTCATATAAATATATAATAATTAAGATATAGTTTTAAAAATTTATTTATTTTATTACATATAACTTCTTGCATTCCATCCCATTTAAAAATTGATAACATCGCTTATGTGTACGATGAAATACCACCACTCGAAGCTGTTTGGTTCGATATTCTCTTATGCTTTACATGGAAGGTAATAAAAATAAATTCAATGAATATATATTATATATTTTACATGATAGTGATTTTTTAATATTAATATATCACCCTCTACTCTATCCAGTCATCCAATTATAGAATGATATCACAGCTCATCCGTAAGTACGACATAGCCTCTCCACAAAGTGATGTGATTCATTTTCCATGTCCAACCATTGATGAATGAATATAAAAATGAATATAATGAGTAAATATGATATATTTATCATTAGGAATATGATTTATCAGAATGTGTTTACAATAATAGTAATTTTCATTATAGTACACGAATTAGAAAATCAGACAATTAATACCAAAAAGAATAACAAAATAGAATGTATATTTAAAAAACGGGTTGTAATATTACATAAGTGGATAATATATGATATTTTAAGTAAAAATATATTTATATTGTAAGTTAAAAACATTATTAAAACAATTATACATTATTTAAAATCATTTTCAACCATAGGGTATTTTGAGGTAAGTGATTTCAGCACAATTTACACTACATTAGCAATTATTGAAAATTAATCCCCTAAAAATATTCATGTAGTGAATATTATTTCCATTGAGAATATATATCATTTTAAATTTTATTTCTCTTAAATATCTATATTATTTGTATCATTGATCTGATTATTTATTAAAACATAAACAATTTTTATATATAGTGTTTACTTTCAATATTATTTGATTGACAAGGGAATATTGATATATTTGCATCCTTAAATCAATAAAACTATTTATTGATAATGGATATTAACCAAGAATTAAATTTACTATTTGATATGTGAGAAATTATTTGAAAATAAATTTATGGGTGAACCTAGAGATATATATCCCATCAATGCATCGATATATCACATGAGAGAAATCAGTTTCCCAAATTAATTGAGTTTTTACCCATTGTTTTAAACTATCTTGGGAATATTTGTGATAGTAGATGTGTTCGGGTGACTAATGTAATGAAATCCAGTAATTAATAATTTCCTTTATTGAGAATTTAGTTATTGTTATTGTCCATGAGATATTATCTTTGATATTATCCCTATATTCATTTCATTCATGGTTTATTGTTCAAATGGAATGAGTTTTTAGTTGTTTACCATTCTATATTGATTATGACATAACTAACCATTATATTTATCTTATAGAGTAAATGTAATGTGTATTCAATCATTTACCATTCCTTACTGATTTTGAGTTATTGACTCTAGATAAATTCCATAATAAACAACCCTTACAGGGCATTTGAGTTCACCCTTATTTTATTTCATTCCCCAGGATATGAAAAATAATTCTTTTAATGACTTAATGGTTGCTAAATGTATTCCATTATAATTATGTATATTTTAATACCCATTTAAAATAAATATCATGTATGTATTTGGTTCCCAAGAACTACTAAACTGGTTGGTCCTTTAGGTTTTTACCCTTTATTTCTAAGACAATGTAATAAAGTAACAATTGTCTCTGAGTAACTAGAGTTAGGGTTATTACAGTTGGTATTAAAGAGAGTTATAGTATAAACCATGGGTTTATATTTTGGAAAGCATATATTTGTGATCATAAATATTTTTCTTAAATTCAAGGATACGTATTTAATAACATCCTATAAATTTATAGAGGAAAGATTATGTGTTTTTTACTAGTAATACATCCATGAATGGATACTAAAATTCATCTTAGTTCTGTCAAAAATGTACTTGGGGGTGTTAACTCTAAAATAGGTGTCTTATTATTGAATTTTTCATTACATAATACATGAAAATTATCCTTAAAGTGCACTAACTCTACACTCCTAGCGATATTATTTAGTCAAATCACTTTCTCATTACAAAGAATTATGAAATATATGGTATTATTCCAAAATAAACCATGATTATGATTCCAAAATTAACATTGAATAAATTTTAGATTCATTTTAATTATTAAAAAAAAATTTAGTTGTACATTATGATTTAAAATTAATTATTTTATGAGCTCATTTATTATTTTTAATTTTTTAGTTATTGAACATAGAAGAAAGATGTGTATCACTATTCATAGATAATATAGAAATGTTTTTACTGGTTACATCGATATTGATTTTATTGAAACTGAGATGATTGTGGATATATTATGGAATATTAAATAGTTTTTTTACAAATATTCGTTCGTGGATGGAGTAACCTATTACTCCATAAAATGAATATCAATGTTGAGATTGTTCATTCTATATAATTCCCCATAATTTAGTGGGAATAATAATATAGTGGTAGTCGTGAATTGGATTATGTCCCATAAAAATATATTTTAGTTATTCGGATACAATGATGAGGAAAAGGTTACACTTTCAGTATATTTTCTCAATATAGATAGTAATAAATGGTGTTCATCGATCCAGAATACTAGGGAGAAATAGAATATAGAACCCATTGAATGGAATTATTCTATGTAGAGAATATTCGATAAATATTTCCCTCGTGAGGAATGAGCTGAAATGAAGAGACCATTATTTATATTTATGAAAAAGGAAAAAATAAATTTATATAGATTATGATGATACCTTTAAATTAATATCCATATATTCAATAGATTACATAATAAATTCAAAAAGCAAGATAGAAATTTTCTTTTAAGGGCTTAAACCATGTTTCAGAATGGGGGTGGTCTCTAAAACATTATAATCATATGATGAAATATATTTCTCTGCCATTAGAAATAGAGATTGGGTTATCTAGATCATATATGTTTATGGTAAATAAATAAATTAATAGTTTAACTAAAAACCAAGAAAAAATGAATGCATCAATGAATAAAATGAAAATAAATTAATTTCAATATTGTGAAAGAAATTTAAAGAATCAAATTTGAAAACTCGTGAAGGGAATCAGAGTTTTTTATAAGTGTATTGATAAGGGTCATCATGATAAATAGAGAAAATCAATGTAAGAAATAAATTTATCCATTACATCAGTTGTTATTAATTGATCGATTATTTAATCAAATGTAACAAGCGTCAAGGGGATCTACTGCATAAGATTCTAAGGGAAAAGGTAATTATTATGTTTTCACTATAGTTGTGGGGGAAGTACCCAATGATGTGGTGGAAGAATATTTAATAATAGCCTCAAATTATTTTTCTTCTTTATTTGATTATGGATCTTCATAATATTTTTTATCGTCTATGATTGCTATGAAAATTAGATATTTCCCATGAAACATAAGAAGTGAGTTTTTTGTAAAAACATCTAGTGGAAGTATCACTGCAACAATGATGATTCAATTATTTTACATTATGACAAACGAACATGCAAAATTTGCAGACTTCATAATCATAAATATGGGGGAAATCAATATAATAATTTGTATGGACATTACATAAAAATATGAATCAAATATTTTTTATAAGGATAAAGAAATTATGATTCATAATGAAGATATGGAATTCCATATCTTTAGAGTGAATAAATAATCATCTGAGTTAGTTATAGATCCAACCCCAGTATCTCTTCTTAATAAGATTCTTGATTAATAATATTTGAAACTATTTTTGTATGGAGAATCTAATCTTAAAATGGATGATGTACCTATTTTACAGGAATACATTAATTTATCCTATAAATAATTACCTGGACATGTATTCTAGACCAATATCAATGACTCGCTATAGTATAGACACTGTGTAATTAGTTGGGTGGAATAAACAACTAGAGGTGTCATATAACCTCTTTCTATTCCTATGTGAAAATGGTATTAAATTACTATGGAATTGGTCCTGGGTTTACCATAGACTCTATGGAATAATGATACAAAATGATTTATCATTTATTTCCATAAAAATTAAAAACAATTCCTCTCTATAAGTGAATATTTACCTCTTTTGTTACTTTAAAATCTCTATATTAATGAAGTTTTAAGAATTCATGTTCCACTGCTTGTTATTATGTAAGTTAATGTTCCCCATTTTATATAAAAATTAAGGAATAATATTCAAAAGTATATTAATAATGATATTTATCTTAAAACTTCCTATCATCCTCAAAACTAATGGATATTAAAGGACTATAAAAAATATTTAATAAATTTTGAGGTCATTATAACTTGACATTCAATGTAAGTGGGATCATTATTTTTCATTGGTAGAGTTTTCTAATAAAAATATTTTCCATTCTAGTATTTAAATGGAACCATCTGATGAATTATATGAAATGATATGTCATACTAAAACATGTTATTATGAATTTTTCGAAAGGAAGATTGTAGTACTAAAGCATTTTGATGAGACATCAAAAATTTAATGATTATTTAGACTTATATTAAATAATGTTAATGTAAGAAAAATATTGATGCTCAAAATCAGATAAAAGATTTTTTATTTCATGTGGGAGATCATGTTTTTGTAAAATTGTCTCCGTAGAAGGGTATCCTAAGGATCTATAAGTAGTGAAAGTTGAGCACAAGTACATCAGAGCCTTTGAAATTCTATAAACAATTTGAGTTGTGTATTATCAATTTGAAATAAAACTAATCCTATCTAAAGTACCTGATGTGTAATATATTTCATTTTTTAGGAAGTACATTCTGTAATCAACACAGTTTCATAACAATTTTGTGAAAGAATATCAACCTGGATTATATTTCTATAAAAATTCACATCTAGTTTCTTCTTACAATGGAGGACGTGTTGAGGAATAGGAAGACTTGACTAGTAATGGTACATTGGTTAAATATTAAAATGGAGGATACAATGTGGTAATAAGAGGATATTATGAAGAATAAATACTCTAATTTTTTGCATGGTAATAACCCTGATATTTTTAGGAAAATATTTTGTTACTGGGAAGAATGTAACACCCCGAGACATTATGATACATTTCCATTTAAGTAAAAGAAATATTTTCAATATCTTGTAATAGATGGATTCCTAAGCCAAATTTATAGTAAGTGAATGTTATATTTTAATAAAACAATAATAAAATTACCATTTTAATATTTAATTGAACAAACTTATAATTTTACTGGATGAATATTGATTTTGAGATAACTTGTTCAAAATACACCCAAATTGAATTTATTAAATTTTCCCTTAGAAATGATATTTTCTGAATAATAATAAAATAAGTATTTAATTATTACTAATTTTATATATAATAATGTATTATAATATGTTAAATTAATAATTTTCAAAAAATAAGTTGTATAAAAAATATAGGTAAGCACATTTGTAGGTAAAAAGTGGTCTTTTGATATATTTTTCTTTTAAAAATTATTTTTTGTTTAAAAGGAATAATGTGTATCAATTTAAGTTAATTAAACTTATCAGTAATAATTAATTATTTATTTGATATTAATAGAACATATGTCTTATTATATTTATTAAAATGTATTTAACTATGATTATTATCTAAATAGTTAATATATGATCATATAATGGTTTAAAAATGGTTTCCAAGAAATATTTTTTTACATGAATTACATGTTTATTTTAAATTGAAAATTTATACATATAGGATGTTAATTTTAAAAAAGTGGCTTAAATTTTTGAAATATACATAATTACTGTAAAATGTATGACTTCTTCATAATGATTAAATGATACTTTTTTTATTATTTAATTTGATTAATGTTAATATGAGGTGTTTCACAGTACTTATTCTTCTATTAAAAATACTTTTCCACAAACAAAATATTTTTAGTTTTATAAAATTTCATTAATATTTATAATCATTGGGTCGAATTTATCTAATAAAGAACATTATATATATATAAAAAATGGTTTAATTTACTATGATAAAAATTATTAAATGTGGTGAAAACTAAAATCGCAAAGGTAAGTAAACCCGAACAATAAGATAATGAAATATTTAAGAAATTTTTATTTATTTGGAAGAGATTTAGAAGAACCTTATAATAAAATCTGAAAATTATTTATCAATTTTTTATGAAATTTATTCAATAGTTACTTCCCATCATTGAATAGATTTTTTTTAAAAAAATTTCACTCATCAACTCTAATAGGGAACTTCATACCATCATTTATTCAAACCTCTAAATCCAATTTAATTATCCAAAACTTACCAAAATATCTCCCAAAAATACTTATACATATTCTTGAGATTTTTTTTCCCATAAGACCAATATTTGATTTTATAAGAGGGGAACCAAAGGAGGATTCAATAATAGAAGGAAATCTTATAAAATTTTGTCTTTCTTTTTCTTTCTTGTTTTACAACCATCGGTTATTTATTAAAAAATAGAACATAATGGTAAATCTAAATACAATATAATGAAAATTTATTATGTTTATTTAAAAATATGTATCCATATAAACATCCATATAATTTGAAATGAAACCACTGATTGTGTGTACGATGTACTATCCTCTCCCAAACCAATATTACTCGTTTCCCATTTCCAATTCAAATAGTTTGATATAATTATAGATTTAAAATTAATATTTATTATTTATTATTTAATTATAATTTTACAATTATATTATTACATATACCTTATTAATTTCCACTCAGTTTAAAATATGATAATGTTTCTCGTTTTCATGGTAGACTACCACCTCGTGAAGTGATGTGATTCATTTTTAACCAACTTATTACATATATGATAATAAGTATAAATTTAATTAATATATGATAAATATATGAAATTTTATTTACTCATTAATATTCAATTATCAGCCAATTCCATTCCACTCCATATATTAAGGTAATGATATTGTCTCATTTGCGTATGAATAGTCGATCACCTCCACAAAGTGATGTGATTCATTTTACAAGTCCAACAACCATGAATGATTATAAAAATGAATCTAATGAGTGAATATTATATTTATAATATTAATAAAATTCATATGAAAATGAATCTTATCATATATAAATAAACTAAAACATTCTTGACATAAAATAATGGTTAATGAAGATTATTTATTAAAAAGAATAAGAAAAAACATGGAGAAAGAGGGGTATGATCATACAAGAAGTCATACCCTAATGACATGAAATTATAATTTACATGACATATCATAATATAACATATATGAATAATCATAATCATAATACTAATCAGTTTCATACTATAATGGTCTTTGAGACCTCATAACCATGGTTACCTTCAAGAATGAGTAATCTTTCCTACATATTTTTTTGGTGGGAGTGATAGTTTCAAATCCATCATCATCCAAAATAAATTTTTCCCTTAACAAAATGTATGAATAAAAAAAATATTTTTAGGAATAATCCTATATAATATCCATGTTCCCATGTATTCCCATTGTTTTTATTGATTTATTTACACACTAGTGAATCCTTGAGAAAAATTAACACCTAAAACATTGAAAGTAATGAAATATTATTAATAAATAAGAGATTAAATGTTATAATAGGATCATAGATTACATTATAATGAATAATAGAGTCTTGAAATTAATTAATATCATTATTAAATTAATAATACTATATGATAATGGACATTCAAATAATTGGAAGTGTGATGTAAGGGATTTAATCACAATTTAGACTCTATTGGGATTATTTTAAATTGCCCATGTATTTATTTTTATATGGTGTATAAACTACCCCTTTGAGATCATTTTCAATTTTACATTAAATTTATCTTAAATGTAAATATTCTTTATATCATCAATATGATTATTTCTGAAATCATCAATAATTTTTACATATGGTGTTTACATTGAATGTTATTTGATTAACCGGGGGATTATTGATAAATATTTTTCCTTTAATATGATTGGATATTTTTATAAATACTATTATTAATGAATTTAATATTTTTTTCATAATGTGATAATTTTTTTTGGAAATTCAGTAATGGGTGGGGCCATAAATTATATAACCACCTGATGCGTCGACAACTCTGATGAGGCAAATCAGTTGGCCAAATTAAATGAGTTTTAGCCTATAGTTTTAATCATTCTTCAGAAAGGCCTTAAAGTTAGAGGTATCTTAATGTATGAGATTAGGAAGTACCATAATTATGAATATAATTCATTGATAATTCAATTATTATTATTATCCACATGATTATCATAATGATATTATCTCTTGATTCATTTCATTCTCAGTTCATTGATTGAATGTTTTGTTTTTTCATTTATTTACCTTCCCATTTTGATTATGACTAATCATAACGTGATAAAAATAATTACCTATTAAATAGAATGTTTTTTAAATTGTTTTAACATTCCATATTTATTATTCCTTTTTGATTCATCATAGCTTTTATCGTTCATAACCCTTTTTTAAAATTTCATCGAAACCTTATTTTTTTCTCTTCCCGATGATATGAAGATGTATTATTGGATTAAGTTATTTTATTCCAATTTTTTCCAAATAATATGATTTTTATTTTATTCCCTATGAAAAATGGGTATCTTGTATGTTTCTAACTATCAAAAAATACTAAACTAGATAGGACCATCCAGATTTGACATCGTGCATCTTTTACAATATAATAAAGTTACCACTACCTCTAGTTTATGGAAGTTGCGGGTGTTATATAAAATAATTATGATATATATATAGAAAAAAAAATTCCAATATTAATACTTAGTATATATTAAAATTAAATTAGTTTAACTAAATAACTAATAAGACATATTTATTCATAAATTTATATCACTAAAAATGATGAATTTTAAAAAATAAATATATAGTGGTTAAAATATATTTTTCATGTGAATAATATTTTAACGCTAATTTAATTTATAATTTATTAGAAATAATAATGAAGACAACTTATAGTTTCAACAGCTATTTTCCTATAAAAACAATTTTCACAATATTTTTATATTTTTATTTAACACCCCAAAATTCCAAAGTATATTATTTCTTCAATGTAATTCAATAACTTGCACTACTCGCAACACCGAGTTAAAGAACACTACGACATACAAAACAAGCCTTAGAAAAGAGGTTATGAATATTATTTACTTAATTTTGAATTTTATATAATATTTATAATTTTAGAATCCATATTATGAGTTTCATAGATATAATTTATGAACAAATTCAATTTTTTTAGATAAATGATATATTTTTCAGAAATGTCAATTTAACCACCTTTTGAGGGGCAATCATTTTTTAAATCCATTATTTGACACTTTTATGTATTCAATTTGACAAGATAAACTTCTTATTTAGAATCAGTAGAAAAAATTTAGTTTTGAAAATTTTTTGGTATTTTTCTGATAACTTTTATATTTTGGTGAATAGTGAAAAATACTAAATTTTAATTAAAAACAACATTTTTAATCGAAATATTTTATAGTGTTAAATTATAAATTTTAATGGTTATGATGTATAAATAGATTATATATTTACCATTAAGTCCAATGCTATTTATTATAAGTAATTTCACTATGAAATTGAAATAAACAAGTGTCAATCTTTTGATAGTTATTAGTTCTTAAAAATACACCTTTTGGATTCAAAAAGGGGAATTAATTTTAAATTAATAAATGTAACTTATATGTTTATAATTTGATAAAATAGACTTAATTTTTGAATTCAGAATACCAAAATTATCTCAGGGAGAATTTTCGGTAATTTTCTGAAAACCTTCAATTTTTGATGAATAGTGAAAATAATGAGTTATAGTATAAAACCAATTTTTTTTAAATAATTATTTATTTTATTTATATTAATTTATGCCAAAATAGATAAATAAAACTTATATTATTTCAATCTAATTTCTTGGAGTCAGTTTAAAATAATTATTGATATATAAATGTTTTATTGAACTTTTCATCGTCTTTTACCCACCTCCTAGGAGAATTTGCAGATTCACATATAATGTAATTTTACTACTTCTATGAGTTGAATTTCAAAAATCCGAGAGACACAGTTATTATCAAGGAGTAAAATGTTGTTTAATAAAATAAATATAATTTTTTTGTGAATAGTAACTTTTTAATTTTATTTACTGCGGTTAAAGGTAAATAGGGTAATTCAAGGTAAAAAGAATATTGTAATAATTAAATAATATCTAAACACATGTACTAACCTTATTGGATGAGTAATGGCTGACCATGGGAATCTTTGGATCGATTATGGGACCCCATGGAGACACTTATGAATGACAATGACACTTTAGATTAATTAATTTAATGTAAAGGAAAAACTTACATAAAAAAATTTTAGTAATTAATTTTTATATGGTGTTATATAAGTAATTATTTTAACTATAAATATTCATTGGAAATATAAAACTATATCCTAGATCATGGTATTTGTATTGTAATATTTAGACATTGAATAAATTAAATTATTTAGGACACAATAATGATGTAGTATTTACTTCATTAATAAATGATTTAAATAAATTAGATTATAAATATTAAAATAATATCCAAAAATGTCCAATTATTATTGGATGATTTTATTTCGACCATGATTCATCTTATATTTGACTCTAATGATTTTTGGACCTTTAAAAACCGAATATCATTATATAATAAAATAATATTTTCACACTTTCTTAAAGAGCCCCTCCTCCCCTTATAAAAGGAGACCACTTATAACCAATTCCTCACACCTATCAAGCCTTTTGGCTTATTCAAGATCTGCGAATTAATCTTCCTAAATCCATATCCTCCTCCTAGAAGTCTTTTCTTAGGCAGAAGGGACTTCAAGGAGTCCTTTTTGTTAAAATGAAAGGAAGTTACTCAAATTAAAGGTAACAGTTTCTCTTAACTTCTATTATTATTTTTACCATCCAACCCCTAAACTCTTTTTACTCCTTTATTTTATAAAAACACCAGTATCCTCAATATACTAGGATGTTGTTATGAGAAGGAATTGAATTACACTTACACACACCTCCATCTAATGGGATGGAAAACTAACGCCTCACGAAACGATAAATGTTTAATTATCTCTTACCACCACTCATGGTGGAAATTATGATGGAACTATGTTTATATATGATATATATTATGTTTATGTTTTCTTCATGCTTCTGTATTTTTCTTCTATATCACACCTTAATGGTTTCCATTATGGGTAAATGCGATAATTTCATTTGAAAAAGTGCAGACTACCGCCCCCGTAATGTGATATGACTCGTTCATATCATACATGGAATGTATAAAAGACGATGTTAATGAACATAAGTAACATATATAAGATATTATATTATACTGGAATAATAATATACCTATTTATCATTTGGTTTTGATTCCATTTAAATTGAAAAATGAAATGGAAGTAGCATTCGGGCATACGTACGGGTTACCGTCTCCACAAACACGATGACATTCATTCCCCATCATAACAATTCACGAATATTTTTCATTTTATTACTAAAAATAATGATTAAGAACTTAATATCATTCTGTATATTAATCAAATACATTCTATCCATAATAAACATTTCTTATGTAACAAAACATATAATGGGAAACAAATTAGTTAACACTGAAATGACGATAATACTAAAAGGCAATATTAGAATATCATATATGATATTATATTTATATATATTGTTCATTTATAATTTAATAACTATTATTTAACTATTATACAAGAGGTTAACCTACCCTCGACCAAGGAAAAGTACAAGGTAAGGGTTTATTTCACAATCTCTTCATTATCCGAGGATGTTTATATGTAATTATCTACTAGGACCTCCTTATCATGCACATCCATGTTTCTTAAAAATGTATTCAAATAATTCTTAATATTTTATATAGTATGAGTTAGAGTAATTAATACCCTTGTTTGACTTTTAATAAGATGTTTATAATGTAATCTTTCCATCATTTTCCAAACAAGGTCCTTTTTAACATTTTCGAGAAAATTAAGGTAAGAATGACTTTTTTATCTTATACGGCGGGTGCAGCTATTTTCCACTGTTATAAAATCGCCGATGCTTCCCTTACAAGATTATAAGAATATTTTCAAAGTAAAAGTTTTCTTTTATTAATATGTGACTTTTAACTGATTTCCAAAAAAAATATTTCTCTAAAATAGTTTTGATTTCATCTATGTCAACATCCTTTTATGGATTTTAAGTTTATTTGATGTTGATTTACTATGATAGAAAACTTCCATACTGTATTGAAGGATTTGTGACATGTTTTACTGTGGATGTGTTATTTTTATACCATTCATGGTTTATAGAGAAAGTATTGACATTTAGTTTGCTAGTTTTAATACAAATGTTTATATTATGTTTAAACCTGTTCATATGAGGAATGAATTAGACTTTGTTAGTGACGGGTGGAGAACACTATAGCTCTTCGATGCATCAGCAGGTCTCATGAGACAAACTAGTGTCCTTCCACAGGGCCCTGAAAAAATCTAATTTGTAGTCTTGGCACAAGGCCTTGAGTATGTGGTTATGATAGTCTGGCATTATGCATTCCTTCATTAGGAATGTTTTAATTGATATTGCATGCGATTATTAGACTAGTAGAATATCCATGTGAATAAGTAACTGGCAATATTTCAATTTATTTTTTCCATATTATGATGTAGTTCAAGTTTAAAAGGTTTTTTTTAGTTATACATGTCCTTAAATTATTATTCGTATTTATGAATGTTTCTGTTATATTGTTATCATTACTCAGAATCTGAGCTCACCCCTTTCTATGTTTTATTTTTCCCAGGATTCAAAGAAGTGTTTTATGGCTGACCTATAGGGATATTCTGAGGGGATATGAGTGTGGACTATACTATGGAGACTATTTTGTAGAAGTATTTCACATTATTATATAATGTATGACTTATGAATGTATCTTGTGTTTCCAAGGATACTAAACTAATCTGCCTTTCGGGACATGATCTTTTGTGATCATACCAATGATATTTAATAACGCACCGACTCTAGGTAACTAGGTTTGGGGTGTTACAGTTGGTATTAGAGGAAGTTTAGTACAAACCTTTAAATCTTGATTTAGATAAACTCTGATTAGAGCACATAGACCTAAGATGGACATTGAGGATTAGTATAGAAGAACTTCCTAGAATTTTGGTATTGTAGATATTTTGTAATTTTTTTGAGAAACACAACCTTGTCTGGAAATGAGTACGTAGAGGAGGCTCTGGCATGGATGCACCTAGGGTTAAACCCTGAAAACACCGCTTTGAGTTAGACTCGAAAAAGAAATGGTGCACGACAATGGGCCTTGCTGAACTCTGGGTTATGAAACTCCCCGGGGATATGCTTAGGATAATTATCATTTTCTTTAAAAATCAATATGAATGGTTTATTAGTATATATCTCCCCAAAGAAAACATTTTTTTTGATTATGCACTATATCCATAAACTGTTAAATTTATGTTAGGAATTTTACATGTTTGTAATTATGAATTATGATTCATAAACTAACCTTGTGTATTCCATTGTTTAGAAATGGATCTTAGTAGAAGGAATGAGAACTCCATAAATATGTATGATCCAAAGAGTAATAATGGTCATGCCATTCATGGTATTAAGCAAAAATTTAGAAGGGAAATAGTCTTCCATGTATTCTCAACATATGAAGAAATAATATCATGTGTTAGTAATATAAGTAAATAAATATCTGAGTCCTATTTCCTTGAAGGGAAGCAAGAGAAGAAAAAGATGGTAGAGAGAAAGATGGATAAAGGGAATAGGGGAAAGAAGGATTTTCCCATATGTGATAATTGTCGAAATAATCACATTGGTAAATTCTTGAAGGAAATGGGAGTTTGTTTTAAGTGTAGTGAAAAAGGACACCATGTACGTGATTGAAAGGGTAAGAAAAAGTTTTCAAATGTAAAATGATTCATCTGCAAGGTGTTGAGACACTATGCGAATAAATGTCCTGGTCAAAATAGTATACCAAAAATGATGTTATAGGATAATAATAAAGTTATGATACTACCTCAGATGAAGATGAATGACTAGTGTTCTTATGTTGTTATTATAGAATTATTTCATTTGAGTGTTGTATCTATAGTATACTGGTTATATGAATTCTGGAGATAAATTTGGATTGTACTGCAGTACTGTTTTATTGAGGATTTGAGATTATATGATTCTATGAAAATTGAGTTAATAGTTAGCTACAATTTTTGAAAAAATACATGGTTAAAAGAAATGTAATCCTAAATATGGTCCTGATAATGAGGTGGTGATTTTGGAATAAGAGATGGTTAATTTGGATAAATTATATTGAATATTATTGACTACCCTGAAACTAATTATTGATTTGTATATTCCATCATTGTTGGAGTTTACAACAATTTTGGATAGAAGGAGTATATCCTGTATTCTCTAAGGAATAAGGGAGCACGAATATAATCAATAATGTTTTATAGTAATTCATGATGTTGTAGTGCTTTAAAAGAATACATGATAAAGGTATTAACATATTATTATGTGGAAAAAATGATCTTAATTGTGTTTACCTTCCTCATAAATTTTGGACAATGAATATGGATATATGTATTTTGGATAAGTCTAATGGTTGTTATGGATTAAGATTGAAATTGGATACTATTGTTAAGTTTGTTTTTGTATTTTTATAAAAATGGCAACATGCAGACCGTGTGACAACACGTCGCATTGGACAAAGCTGCGGGAATTGAACCCATAATCATATTGCGATTGAGATTTATCTCCAACCACTGGACTATGTGATGTCCATGGACCGTATAATGTAGTTTTTTAAGGTTCTGATAGGTGAATTATAAATTTTTGTTTGGAACCTTATATGAATCAGATGAAATGAATATATTTTTTTTGTTCTACTATCTATTAGAGTTAATGATGAGTTTGTGGTAAAAATTAGTATGGTACTCTACTTGTAAAGTATATATTTTTTCTTCTCTTAATCTATGAAAAAATTAATTCTTAAACATAGGCTACGAGATCTTAAAACAAAAAATGTGTTATCATAATACCTTATGTTTTTTTGAACCGATGATATTTTAAATCATCATAGATCGATGGCTTTGAGGCCCTCAATTATAAAATAGATTTTGAATGATGACCTAAATCACACCCTATATATATTTACTTTTTTCCTCCAATTATGTGTCACTAATTTCCACTAATGTTCTCCAAATCAAGATCCTAATTTGGTGATGACTTTTTCATTCCCCTTTTTCCTCTTATAAATTCTAAATCATATTAACCCGATTCCCAATGTGGGTTTTTCCACGAAGGTATTTTATATTTTCAACCATTTATTTTCGAAGAACAATTTCAAATTGTGAGGACGCAATTTATTGAATGAGGGAAGAATGTAACACCCCAATATTTCATAGTACATTATTTCTTCAATGTAATTCAATACCTTGTACAACACACAACAATGAGTTCAAGCACACAATGACTTACCAAACTTGCCGTTCAAAAGTGGTTATAAATAGTATTATAAAAATTTTTAACTTTATATAATACTTATAATTTTAGAATCCATATTTTGAGTTTATTAGACATAATGTAATAATAAATTCAATTTTTTAGATAAAGGAATTATTTTTTAGAAAATGAAATTTTACCGCCTTTTGAGGGAGAACCTTTTTCTAAATCAAATATTTGAAACTTTTATATATTAAATTTGAAAAAATAAACTTATTCTTTAGAATTGGGAGATAAAAATTTAGTTTTGATAAATTTTTCATATTTTTCTGATAACTTTCATATTTTTGTGAATAGTGAAAAATACAAAATTTTAATTAAAAACAACTTTTTTAGTCGAAATAATTTATAGTGTTACATTATACATTTTAATTGTTTGGAAGTATAAATCCAATACATTTTTACCATTTAATCAAATTCTGGTTATTGTAAGTAATTTCACTTTGAAATTTGACATAAACAAGTGTCAATCTTTTGATAGTTTGTATTTCGTAAAAATACGCCTGTTGGTTTTGACAACATGAATTATTTTTAAATTAAAAAAATGAAACTTATATGTTTTGAATTTTGTAAAATAGAATTTATTTTTTAATTTAGAATATCCAATTTATCTTAGGGTGAATTTTCAGTATTTTTCTAAAAACCATCAATTTTTTATTAATAGTGAAAAACACTGAGTTGTAGTTTAAAACCAAATTTTTATTTAAATAATTATTTATTTTATTTAAATAAATTTATGTAAAAGTAGATACATAATACTTATATAAGTTCAATGTAATTTATTGGAGTCAGTTTATAATAATTATAGATATATAAAAAATTTATTGAACTTTTCACCGTCTTTTACCCACCTCCAAGGAGAATTTTCAAATTCACATAAAACATAATTTTAACGCTTCTGTGAGTTGAATTTAAAAAATCAAATAGATATGGTTAATATCAAGGAATAAAATTTGGTTCAATAAGATAAAATTAATTTTTTTTGAATAGTAACTTTTTACTTTTATTTACCATGGTTAAAGATAAATAAGGTAATTCAAGGTAAAAAGAATATTATAATAATTCAAAATTATCTCAAAACATGTCATAACCATATTGTATAAGTAATGGCCGATCAATGGCATCTTTGGATCGATTTTGGGACCCCATAGAGCCACTTATGAATGATAATGACACTTTAGATTAATTAAATTAATGTAAAGGAAAAATTGACATAACAAACCTTTTAGTAATTAATTATTTATGTTGTTATATAAGTAATTGTTTTGACTATAAATATATATTGGAAAGCTAAGATGATTTCATACATCATGTTATTTTTTTATAATTTTTATACATCGAATAATTTAAATTATTTAGGACACAATACTGATGTAGTATTTACCTCATTAATTAATGATTTAAATAAATTAGATTATAAATATTAAAATTATATACAATACATGTCCAATTATTATTGGATATTTTTTTTCTACCATGAGTCATCTAATATTTCACTCTAATGATTTTTGAACATTTAGAAATCGAATATCATTATTTAATAAAATAATATTTTCACACTTTCCTACAGAGCCCCTTCTCCCCCTTATAAAAGGAGACCACTTTTTACCAATTCCTCACACCTCTCAATTCATTAGGCTCTTCCATCTTCCAATTAAGCTTACTACATCCCTATCCTCCTCCTATAAGCCTTACCTAAGGCAGAAGTCACTTCAAGGAGTCCTTTTTGTTCAAACCAAAGGAAGTTACCCAAATTAAAGGTAAATGGTTCTCTTAACTTATTTTTTTTATTTTACTCCTCCAACCCTAAACTCTTTTTATTCCTTTATTTTATAACAAAAAAAGTATCATAAATATACTAGGATGTTTTTATGAGAAGTATTTGAATTAAACCTACACACACCTCCATCTAATGGGATGGAAAACTAAAGCCTCACGAAATAATGATTGTTCAATTATCTCTTACCTCATCTCATGATGGCCATTATGATGGAAATGTGTTTATATATGATATATATTATGTTTATGTTTTCATTATGCTTCTGTATTTTTCTTTTATATCACACCTTAATGGTTTCCATTATGGATAAACGTGATAATTTCATTTGAGGAAGTTCGGACTACCACCCCCTCAAAGTGATATGACTCATTCATACCCTACATGGAATGCATAAAAGAAGTTTTTAATGAACATAAGTAACATATAAAATATATTATATTATACTAGAATAAGAATATACCAATTTATCATTTGGTTTTGATTCCTTTTAAAATAAAAAATGTAATGGAAGTAGCGTTTGTGCGTACGTATGAATTACGGTCTCCACGAACACTATGAGATTCATTTCACATCGTAATAATTCAAGAATATTTTTCATTTTACTATTAAAAATAATGATTAATAACCCAATATCATTATGTATATTAATAAAATACATCCTATCCATAACAAACACGTCTTATATAACAAAACATATAAAGGGAAACGAATTAGATAACACTGAAAAGATGATAATACTAAAAGAAAATTTTAGAAGATCATATATGATATCATATTTGATTATATGGTTGATGTATAATTTAATAACAATGATTTAACTATTATACAGGAGGTTAACCTACCATCAACCAAGGAAAAGTACATGTTAGCGGTTTATTAAACAATCTATTCATTATCCGAGGTTGTTTATACATAATTATCTACTGGGACCTCATTATCATCCACATCCTTGTTTCTTATTAATGTATTTCAAATCATTCTTACTCTTTTATATAATATGATTTAGAGTCAGTTATACCCATGTTTGTCTTTTTATAAGATTTTTATAAAGGAATCGTTTCGTCATTTTCCAAACAAGGTCCTTTTTAACCTTTTCGACAAAAGTAAGGTAAAAATGTCTTTTTTAACTTATACGGTGAGTGCAGCTATTTTCCACCATTATAAAATCGTTGAATCTTCCATTAAAATCTTATAAGAATATTTTCAAAGTAAATGTTTTATTTTATAATTATGTGACTTTTAAATGATTTCATAATAATAGATATTTCTCTCAAATAGTTATAATTTCATCTATGTCATCATCCTTTGATGGATTTTAAGATTATTTGAAGTTGATTTATTATTATAGAAAACTTCCATATTGTATTGAAGGATTAGTGATATGGTTGAATATGGATGTGTTATTCTTATACCATTCATGGTTTATGGAGAAAGTATTGACATTTCGTATTCTTGTTTTAATATGAATGTTTATGTTATGTTTAAACCTTTTCATGTGAGAAGTGAATTGGACTTAGTATGTGATGGGTGGAGCTTCTATAGCTCCTTGATGCATCGGTATGTCTTATGTGACAAAATAGTGACTTGGCATAGAGCCTTGACAAAATCTTATTTGTAGTCTTGGCACACGACCTTGACTATGTGGTATTGATTGTCTGGCATTGTGAATTCCTTCATTGTGAAAGTGGTTATTGATAATATTGCATGTGATTATTTGACTCCTAGAATAACCATGTGAATAAGTAAATGGGATTATTTCATTTTATTTTTGACATATTATGATGAAGTTCAAGTTTAAAAGGCTTTTGTTTTAGTTATACATTTCCTTAAATGTTTATTATTATTTATGATAGCTTCCGATATATTGTTATCTTTACTGAGAATCTTAGCTCACCCATTTCTATGTTTTTTTTCAGGATTCCAATTAGTATTTTATGACTGACCGACATGGATAGTCTGAGGGGATATGAGTGTGGACTATGCTACAGAGACTATGTTGTTGTATTTTTTTCACTTTCATGATGTAATGTAAGACTTATGAATGTATCTAATGTTTTCAAGGATACTAAACTAATCGGTCCTTCAGGACATGGTCTTTTGTGATCATGCCAATGATATATAATAATGCACTAACTTTGGGTAACCAGGTTTGGGGTATTACATATTATATAGATATTAAATTACTAATTTCTATAATATTAATTTCTATAAATTAACACCATTATTGTATTTATAATAATAATAATATCTTTATTTTATTTTTTCATCATTGGCTTATTTGAATAAAGAGTGTTTTTCATCCAAAAAAATAACATTTATGAATTTATCATCATAAAATAAAAACATAGTTGTTTATAAAACCATTAAATTGATAATATATTTATATAATAAATATAAAAATATGATTAAAAAATAATATATAAAATTATGAAATCTCGTGTCATTAGTTTAATGACATACGTAATATTATCCAATAAACAAAGTGTTTATTGACCTTATTTTAATAAAATAATATTTCTGTAATATCCAGTTATGGATATCATTGAATTACACATATAAATTATTTTTTATAATAAAATAATTAATTTCATAAAAATAATAAACATTGACAAATTTTCCCTCTAAATAAATTTTAAGAAAAAAACACTATATTTCGAAAACATGTATTTACTTGTTATGTTCCCTAACACTAAAAAAATTCTCAATTGCTAGATATATTGTTTGATAAAAATATTATCATAAATTGAATCATATTTTAAAAATTATGAAGAATTTTAAATTTCAATTTTGGTAGTAAAAAATAATTACCATTTTTTAAATGGGTTAGTCGAGTGATATTTAATTTGGGTAAAAAGTTTAAAGTAAAGAGAATAGCATTGAATCATTCAATTTTTTTATAAAATGAATGTTTGTGATACATATAGACCTCCACATGTCTAAATTCAATTATTTTCTATTTTGGATACAATAATATATGAATATTTTTATTCCATCATTTGATAACTAATAGTTTTTAGAAAAGTTTCATTTTATTAGATTAAGAAAAGGGGTTATTTCCAATACATTTATCCTCCCATTTCATTGAATTATCTCAATGAAAAATATTGAGTGTTTACCTATAACACTCTACTATCATCATAAAAGACCTATACATTCCAAAATATCATACTAAAGAGCCTTAATGTGTTTTCCAAGGGAGAACATCCATGGGTAATGGTAATATTCTGAGTGATTCTCTCTTATTTCATTATATCTATTACTATTAATATATTTTTTATCCCCGGATTTATGATAAAATTAGAATTATTAATATTTTAAAATGTAATTTTACTAACTTAATTTCAATTATATAACTTACTGTACAACTATTTGAATAATGATAACGTCGTTAGGCATACATGTAAACTGCTGACTCTAAGAATGACATGTTCTATTTTTAACAACCACCCTATATGGATGGTAAAACATGTTTTTAAATGAAAAAAATATGACATTTATTTAATGAGTAACAATATTTAATGGTAATAATATTATTCTTATATCCCCTCCCAATATAAGGAAAATTAATGTTTCCTCCGTGTATGCATGAACTACCCTGTGATTGGAACATTTTATTTTTTCCCCTTACTGTCTGACAACGATGAATTTAGAAACATATTTAATTTGTATAACTTATATATATGACACTATTAAGAATTTTAAATATAATATTGTAAATTTTAAAAGTTTTATTAATAATTAAAGTTCACATTAAACTAAATCACCAAAAAATAACATAACAAGGAACCCTCCACTATTTGAGTCCATTCTAGGAAAACCTATGGAATAATTAAAATTTTTTGTTAAAAGAATAAAATAATAAACCTATAAAATTTCATATATTATGAATCTATATTATATAAAATTTTTCAATCATTCATATATCAAATATGTTTCTTGGAAATCAGTTTCACCACCTCAGGTTACCCTCATAAAAGAAATATATTTTATTAATAAAAAATAGGATATTAAATAGACACTATAAAAACATGTATATATGTACGTAGATCATAATAAATTTTATAATAGGCTATATTTTTTATTTATGATTTTTGGTACATGGAAAGAACATACTAGAACCTTAGGTAAGGGTTTTTTCCACTCTATTTTTCTTCTTTGAGATATCATGCAGATTCGGCACTTGATTCATTTTTGGTGAAGATATTTTCCATTTATTTATATTATTCTTAGTTTTTATTCGTGTAATGGGATTTAAAAACCAACATCACATTATTTATTTCATGGCATTTGGAATAAGAATATATTAATGAGGTACGATTATTTTTTAACTCAACTCCCTTCATTGAGTTATAATACTTATTATTCCACTTCTTTTTTCAAATCATGGTTTATTTTGATAATAATATTCTTTCTAATGTTACTTAATATTCATATTTTGAGAAATTAATATTGAATTGAATTATTTTATCTTGGTGAATTTATTCCTCAAAAAGTATACCACTGTTCACAATAATTCTAATCATCCCTAATAATTGTTTACCCTTATTATCCATATTTCCCACCGCTCTATTGTCATTATTATTATTTGGAAAATAAATTATGTAATTATATATGTTTTTTTATTATTTCTCTTCATACATTTCGAAAAATAAATCATCCATTTTTTATGTTGGTTATCAATAGTATAGTTTTAATGTGTAAAAATAATTTCCCTTCAATGAAAATTTGTTTTATCATCGACACCATGTTTCTATAGAAAAACATTAAAGTACTTTTCATTTAAAATTTATTGAATATTTTTTATAAAAGTAAATATTTTACAATTTCATACATCAACGTTTTCAAAACAACGTTTTCAGGAGATTCATAAAATTTTCATCTGAGAACATTATTGAAAAATTAAACAAATACCGCTATTGTTTAAATTTTTTTCCAAATTATGTTAATTAATTTTTACCACCATTGTAGTTAAGATTCATGGATGTTGTATAATTGGTCTCCACTATTTTATTTTTGGTTAATAATATCATAGAAAATACATTCCTTTATTCTTTACTATTCATGCACAGTTTATAAGAATGGATTTTTTCCAATACCATTCCTATTTTAATACTGTATATTAATTTCATTATTTTGTGTAAATATAACTACACTATAGTGACCCTGTTATTATATTCATGGATATAACATCATTTTATTTTAGTATTTAGTACATTACAAAAATACATTCCCGATGACTATAATAGTTTAGTTCCTTTGAAAACATGGAAACAAAATCTTCTATCATGGCAGAATATCTTCAAATTCTCTTATAAATATATCCACCATTAGTACTTATACCTAAAACCATTTTCATAAACTGGAAAAAGAAAATATTAGAAATTAATTATCTCAGATTCTAATAATGTTTAAATTAACTAAATGCATAATCATAACATGAAAGAAAGTGTATGAAACTTGAGAATATCATTTGAAGATCATACCCTACAAATTGGAGATAAAAATAAATATTAGATGTTAATTTGTAATGTCTTTGGTATTTATATTTTATATCATAATTTAAACAATGTAGAACAAGATATAAATATAATTTAAATTCCTTATATTTTTATTATAATAATCTATATAATATATATGTATGAAACAAAATATATTATTCATTGAGATGGTAGGTCGTACATATTCATGAACACTATTTCCGTTTTGTTGTCATGTTGATAGAATGAAAGTTATAGAAAAATATTTATATATATGAATTTATATCATTATTAATGTAGATATATTATTTCATATATATGTTACATATTAATAGAAACCATCCACAATATAGTCCATGCGGTGTATAGATGAATCTTATCACTTTGAGGGGCGGCAGTACACACTTTCTCAAATGAAATTATCATACAAACACAAAACAGAAAGTAAAAAATATATGTGTTGTAAATATTAATAAATAATATTAAATAAAAATTATATTCAATACATAATTATATTTCCCACAATCAGGTCCACCATGGTAGGTGGTAATGGAAAAATGAGCAATCATCATTTCGTGAGGCAGTAGTTCACAGTACAATGAAACTATATGTACTATACCCATTAGACGAAGGAGTGTGTAATTTTAAGTCTTAGAATTTAAATTAATACATAATAGTATATTAGGGATACTTTTTTTGTTATATAATAATATAATAAATACATTTTTATGGGTGTATAAAGAAAATAAAGGAAGGTTCTTAAGAGAATATGTTACCACTTAATTGGGTAACTCATTTTGGATTGTGCTAAAAGGATTCAATATATTTCCTTCGTCCAAATGTAAGGATTATAGGGTGAAGGTAGGGATGATGGTAAATGTATTGAGAAGTATTTTTCTAACCTAAGTGTTTTTATAAGTGAGAATAAGTAGGAGGGGTTGTTGCCTTTTATAGGGAAAGAAAAGGAGTCACTTGTAATTTTGAAATCAAGTTAGTTGTACACATGTTCATACCTACAAAAAGTAATATAAAACCAAAATAAATAACTAATTGATGTTTCATGGCCGAATAATTTTAATAATGGTTGTTTTGGACATGTTTATAGATCATTTGGGCTACTAAGAATGATGTTTAGCCCCTAATTAAGGTAAATTTGACCTTAATCGTTGTGATAAATTTAAATCATATCTAACAATTGTTTTGGTAAAAATCGACATTTTATCATTCGAATATAAATAATATAATTAATAAAAATTGTTTATTTTTTTCAAATTTAGATCATAGATGTGGCGAAAATGTGATTAATGTTAATCCCTTAGACAAGACGAAATTACAGGTCTTTAAATTAGAAAGATGTTGAAAAGATTATTGTGTTTTTATATTCAATTTAAAATCTAAATTGAATCCAATGTCCTAAATTTAATTAAAAGATATAAAAATTATCTAAAATTACCCTAAAAAAGATTAATGTTTAATATAATATTAATAATTATTTAATCAAAATGGCGGTGGTCAACTAAAATGCATTATTTTCACTAATCATCCAAAAATGAAGTTTCTCCGAAAAATACCAAAAATTAAACCTAAGATAATTTCATAATTCAAAATTTAAAAATAAAGTTTATTTTTTCAAATTAAATTTTAAATATTTTCTATAATTAATTTTATCATGAAAACAAATTCATTAAGGAAAAAAGTATTTTTAAACATAGAAGGACTTAACCAAAAATCATATCTTTCATTAATAATGTTTATTATCTATATAATGAAATTTAAAATAATATTTGAAATTTATTTCTTACTATTAATATATATATGATTAACATATACATAATAATTATCTCAATTAAAAAATATATCAATAGTATGATGTTTCGTAGAAACATCGGTGTTGTGTACAACATATGCCAAATCTGTGTTTCAGGTAGCACCATCCAAGTTGGTATTGTTTGTAGTGCATGCCAAGATGGAAAATTATAAAGTGAATGAAAATTCAATATTGTATATGAAATGAATGTTTGAATTAGTGTTTTAATATATCTCTATATATAAAATTTATTTCAAGTTTCACATGATATAAGAAATATCAAAAAGATAAATTAATTCAAAAATAATATTTCACTAAATCTGGTGGTGTTTCATTTTACCCCCCTTAATATGAATTTTTCCCATGAAATTAAACTAGGTTATAAAATGATTAATACTTGAATTTTTCATTCATAGAAACCCACAACATAAAAATAGATACTAGAACATGAATTTAATGGTAATATTGGGAATATAACAGTTACCCAAAGAAATATATTGATGAGTTTCCACATAGGGAATGAAAATATAATTGTCTTATTCTCATCGTGAGTGAAAGAAAACAAGGTCAAGATAATGTTATCAATCAGAAACTATAAATCATTGATGACCTAAGGGACATTGTGATTCATTTATAATGAAATTACATGGATATGATTTTTGGTTTCTAGATCTTTTTTACTAATGTTATGTAATTTTCATGAAAAGATATAGTTGCATGAATTCTGAACAACATAGCCCTTTTTTATTTCTTGATCCACTTTACTTTTTTCAATAAAAATAAATGTGACATATTCATTGTTAAATTACAATCATATCATTTGATGCATGATATTCTATTCATTTTCAAATTAGTTTTCATCAAAAAAAAGTTTTTTAAAGAGACTATACAATGTGAACAAATACTCATATGGAGAGATAACACTATAACCACAATAACTTCTTGTGAATTTTTAATTAACCATTCCATAAATGGTTAACCTTATAACCCTTAATAGTTAAGGAAGTCTAAAACATTAGAAAGAGAGTCATGATATCTGCTTAACATTGATTCCCCAATATATCATATAGTATTTATTGATTTTCAGATTCCAAAAATGTGAAACCCCTCATCATATATTCTCTTGAAACATGGTTGTAACATTAATTACCATACATATTTTTTGGAAAACATTCATGGTTCTTTATCCCAATGATCGCTGGATATATTATTAAAATCCATGAATTCGTAAACTTCATCCATGATAACACAAACTAATAATCAATAAGTACTTAATTAGTCCCAAGGTAATCAGTACCATCCAATTTACTTATTATTATCCCCCATATCATTATCCCAACATAATTTTCATATGATATGGAACATATTAAGGGTTACATTTCCCTTAATCATGTGTTTTTCATAGACATCACCTTTCATTTATATAACTATTATATTCCATAAAAATCATCCAACATGTTCATATAAATCCTTAGAAAAAAAACATAAACTAAAAAATACTTATATTTTTCAACAATTATATAAAAATCTTATTGAATCCAAATACATTAAAACATTTATTACGTAATCCCTAATACATTTTCAAGGATAACTCATCATAATACATCTCCTTTAACATTTCATTAGTAGTCTCTTCATCATCGGCATTGTAAACATTACTTGTACCACCATGCTAATTCATTTCAGGAGATTTCATATTGGAATTATAATTTTCATAATTATTGTTTACTATGTACATAAAATACTATCCTTTGGTTATGTCTTAGGGAGGCCAATATTCTAAGGAATATTGTTAACCAAAATCATAATTTTTTTCCTTTTAGTCACTTGATCTGGGTAATTATTTTCCTCAAAAAATGCATCTTCTCATTACTCTAACACATTCACATAGATGATTAATTCAACATTATTGACATAAAGAAAATATTATATTATTTTTCCCATGGTATCCATTACCTACACTATCAACGAACTCGTTATTTTTCTTCCCTGGTGAGTCCGAGAGTTGGTAATGTTAAACATTGTTAATCATGTTACACGAAAATTGATTAGGCATGATAACAATATATGTAACTATGGTGATCATTTCTATAAGGCCCCATCCATAAACCTTACTTAATCTTGAGTTATTACAAGATTACACATTGAGGATCTTTTCGGGTTTAGAGTTTTAGAAAATTAGATCATAAAACTTGCATTACATTCAACATATAAACAAAGTGGATACATAAATATAGTATTCTTCATTTCCATCAATGGAAACACATTTAAAATAAAACATGGATTATTTCTTGGCACATCCATGACTCTATCATCTTATCATGTACCATTCCCTTGACCTGTGAAAAACATTTCAAAAAATTGGGATGAGCATAAAAACTCAGTATGGGTTATAAAAAAACATGGAAAGGAAACATGAGTTCATATATACATAATAATGAAATCATACTTTACACATAAAACATAGGCACTATAACATACCTCATAAAATCATGAATAAATCATAGAAATCATAAGACATAAAGGTAACTTGAGGCATTCCTAACATTCATACGTAGGGAGTAACCCTCTTGGTTACGTTTGGAATACACATCACAGTATATTCCCTAAAATCTCTTCGGAGAAACCTTAATGTTTCACTCCTTCGCGTTACCCAATGCATTGGAGAGCTATAAATGGCTCACCCGCCCTTATTTTATCACGGAACCACCCGTCTTCATAATGATGCCCAAGAACCATAACATAATCGTATCACATAAAACATGCATAAAGGAAACATAACATTTCCACATTTCAATCACAAGATATCAATACAAGACATTTATATAAAAACATTATGAAAACCATTTTCAATACCAAAATAAAAGAAAAGTAAAACATGGTATTTCTTTTTTCTTTTTAAAAATAAGGTATGGCTTGTAGAGGAAGCCGAAACTCAAATAATGGTCACGACGGCAGAGAAGTCGTTGTCGCCGCATACGCACGACAAAAACATTCCCTTTGGTCATTTAGTAAACTCTTCATATAAAAAAGACTCCTTTCGAATAAACGTAAAAGTAAAAGGGGTTTATACACCGTATAAAAGAAAGATGTGTATAAAATAAAATATGCCTCAATGAAAGGAGATTGAGACGAAGTCCCATACCTCGTATTCGACTTGACCGGACCGTTCTTTAATCTCCTGAATAATAAACTTGAGTTAATCTAAAAATGATTATTAATCTTTTTCAAGTTCATCATTCCTTTTATACCATTTTATGAACATCATGTAATCAGTTAAGTTAATAATGTTCATTTTGTCGGTATTTGGTTCTTAAGTCAAAAATAGACTTCTTACACTTACATGTTGTTAATTTGGTCAAAGGTTCATTATATCCAGAATGGTATTCATGATGTATATATCATATATGTCATATATATCCAGTACATACTTGCATTTATAATATTACATAATAATTTAGAGGTAAGAAATGAAATGCACCGTTCATGGAGACGGTAAGCCGTACGTACGCATGAACGCTACTTTCATTTCTATTTCGTATTTTATAGAATGGAATCATAATGATATAAAGTTATATTATAATTCCAGTATAATATCATATATACTATCATAGTTCCATCCTTTATATGTCCCACATATGGTATTTAAAGAATCAAATCACTTTGAGGGGGCGGTAGTCCGCACTTCCTAAAATGAAGATATCGTGTTTACCCATAATGGAAACCATAAAGGTGTGCCCAAAATGAAAAAAACATAAGCTTAAGGGAAACATAAACATATTATATATCATATATAAAAATAGTGACATCATAATGGACACCTTTGAAAGTGTTAAATGAGTGTTGAACAATCATCATTTCGGGAGGCAAAATTTCGCCATCCACGGAAACCGTATGTTCTTTAACCATTTGATGTAGTTGTGTGAGAGTGTAGATCAAATAAATATTATAACAAAATCCTTGTATATTTAATATACTGGTGTTGTTACAAAATAAGTAAATCAAAAGAGTTTAGGGGGTTGGAGAAGCAAAATAAAACAAATGAACATGAGAGAATGAATTACCTTTAAAAGTGTTTCTCCTTTTGATTTGAGTCTAAAGGCTTCCTTTGAAAGGATTATGCCCAAAGGGAATCCTCTAGGATGAGGAGAGGGATTTGGAGAGAGTAAATGGGCAGGGGTTGGCCGAGCCAAAGGCTGGAGTAGTGTGTGAAATGAGGTAGTGGTGGGGGCCTTTTATAAGAGGAGAGGAGGGGCACTTTTGGAAAGTAAAGAAATATTACTTTATTTTAAAATGTTTTTCGGTTTTAAAAGGTCCCACACTGATATAATTGGTGGATAAGGTGATAAGGGTTCGAAATCCCCTCATCCAATTGGTTTTGGCCATGTGTAGTTCATAGATTTTACATTATCCTTCCATTTTATTTAAATCGTCAAATAATGATGTCATCGCGGCATCATTATTATGTCATAAATGATTTAATTTATTTAATGTCTAAAAATCATAAAAAAATACTATCATGTAGGAAATATTTTTATCTTTCCAATTATTATTTATAATCAAATATCTGATCTTTATAACCCGATGTAAAAATTGTTTTTGTGAAACATATTATGTTTGTGTCATTTTTACTTTTACATTTAAATAAAAAGTTATTTATGTCATTTCCCAACCAAAATGTCTCCATGGGGTCCCCAAGTTGACCCATGGCTTGTCATGGTCGGCCATGACGCAGCCAATAAGGTTGGGACATGTGTCTAGGTCAATTCATATTATTAAAGCATTATTTATACCTTAAACTACACTAATAACCACTAATCGCGATTAAAAACTTAATAAGTTACTATTCACCAAAAAATTATTTTAATCTCATTGAACCACATTTTACTTCTTAATGACAACCATGTATGTCGGATTTTCAAAATTCAATACACATTAGTGGTAAACTTTCATTTAACTAAAAAATCAGTTTGCTTGATTACCACTTAGTGGTTTCACTATTCATCAAAAATTGATGTTTTTCAGAAAATTACCAAAAATTCACCCTAAGCTATATTTGATATTCTGAATTCAAAAATGAAGTCTATTTTACAAAATTAAAATCATATAAGTCACATTAATTAGTTTAATAATTAATTCCCGCTGCCAGAGCAAATAGCGTGTTTTTACAAAACAATAAGTATCAAAAGATTGACACCAGTTTAAGTCTAATTTCAAAGTGAAATTGATTCCAATGATCACCATTGGATAAAATGGTAAAAATATATTCTAATTTCACTTCAAAACCAATTCAAAACCTAATCTAATCATATAAATAAATTAGATTAAAAAGCAGTTTTGATGTAAAATGCAGTATTTTTCACTATTCATTAAAAAATGAACATTGTCAGAAAAATACCAAAAATTCATACAAGGTAAATTTTGATGTCCCAATCATAAAGAATAAGTTTATTTTGACAAACATAGTTTATAAAATTGTCAAAATATAGATTCAAAAATTGTTTTCCATCAAAAGGCACTAAAACAATCTTTTAAGAATATTAGTGTATTCCATGCATAAGATTGTATTTATTTTCATTTTAAGCCTCTATAACACTATCTTAATCATTAATAGACATAGATAAAAATATCTAATATTCATTAATTACTTGGGATGTTACATCCTTACCCCCTTTAGAAAATTGCATCCCCGTAATTTATTTACTTATCGAATAAATGGGGGTACTTATCCTTCATTGCATTTTCAGATTCCCATGTTGCCTCTTCAATCATGTGGTTTTTCCACAAAACCTTTACCTGCTTAATCACCTTATTTCGTAACACTTGCTCCCTGTGGTATAGAATCTGGACCGGTTGTTCCTCATAAGATAGGTTCTCTTCCAGCTGAACTACCTCTGGACTCAAAACACGAGATGGATCTGGAATATACTTTCTCAACATCGAAATGTGAAAAACATTGTGCACCTGAGATAAACTCGGAGGTAAAGCCACTCGGTATGCAACTGATCCAACTCTCTCTATAATTTCGTATGGTCCAATGAACCTTGGACTCAACTTTCCTTTCTTACCAAATCTCATCACACTTTTCTAAGGGGAAACCTTGAGAAAAACATGATCACCTACCTCGAAAGATAGATCCTTCCTCCGGTTATCCGCATAACTCTTCTGCCTGCTCTGAGCTGTTCTCATGTGTTTCTGAATCAGCTGAACTTTTTCTGCCATCTCTTCTACCAATTCTGGTCCCATCAACTTCCTTTCACCCACTTCATCCCAGAAAGCTGGAGTTCGACATCGCTTCCCATATAATGGCTGAAATGGTGCCATCTGTATACTGGAATGAAAACTGTTATTATATGAAAATTCAACCAAAGAATGTTGTTGGTCCGAACTTCCCTGATAATCCATAGAACAATCTCGTAGCATATCCTCCAATGTCTGAATTGTTCGTTCTGACTGCCCATCTGATTGAGGATGAAAAGATGTACTAAAATTTAATTCAGTACCCAACGACTTCTGAAGGCCTTTCAAAAAGTTAGAAGTAAACCTGGGATCACGATCCGATACAATGGAGAGAGGAACTCAATGTAACCTGACTACCTCTTTAAGATACAAACGGGAATGTTGATCAAGAGATAAAGTATCTCGTATAGCAAGGAAATGAGCAGATTTGGTCAAGCGATCAACAATAACCCAGATAGCATTATTACCTCGAGATGTCTTCGGTAATCCAACAACAAAGTCCATGGATATATTCTCCCATTTCCACTCTGGCACTGGTAAAGGCTGAAGCATCCCTTTCGGTAACTGCCGCTCTGCATTAACCTGTTGACATGTCAAACACTTCACAGTAAAATCATCAATGTCACTTTTCATTCCATCCCACCAGTAATACTCCCGCAGATCTCTATACATCTTAGTAATGCCCGGATGAACTGAAAACGGAGAACTATGAGCTTCACATAACAACTCTCTCTTCAACTGTGAATCACAAGGCACACACAATCTCTTCCCAAATCTCAAAACACAATCATTATCAATGTTGAATTCATGCAACTTACCTTTCTGAACCAGCTCTACCTTTTTCTACAACTCACTGTCTTGCTTCTGTGCTTGCTTGATTCTATCTGATAGAGAAGATCTCACTGATACCTCAAACAAAACAGAAGGAATCCCGGCACCAACAACTTCTATGACAAAGTTCCTCAAATCCTTAACAAAAGGATCACGTTCCAAATGCAACATTGTTAATGAAGCATTACTTTTTCGACTCAAAGCATCAGCCACTTTATTTGCTTTTCCCGGATGGTAATGAATTGTACAATCATAATCTTTGATTAATTCCAGCCATCTCCTTAGTCTCATGTTTAACTCTTTCTAAGTGAATATATACTTTAAACTTTTGTGATCGGTATATATTTCACACTTTACTCCATACAAATGATGCCTCCAAATTTTTAAAGCAAAAACAACAGCAGCTAATTCCAAATCATGTGTAGGGTAATTTACCTCATGAGTTTTCAACTGTCGTGAAGCATAAGCAATTACCTGATCATTCTGCATTAGGACGCAACCAAGTCCTTTCAATGAAGCATCACTGTATATAACAAAATCACCATTCCTGGAAGGTAGTGCCAAAACTGGAGCATTCACCAATCTTCTTTTCAATTCCTGAAAACAATCATCACATTATTTTGTCCAGATAAACTTAACACCCTTCCGAGTTAGCTTAGTCATTGGACTAGATAACCGTGAAAAATTTCTAACAAACCTTCGGTAATAGCCCGCCAAACCAAGGAATCTACGAATCTCGATTACATTTGTGGGTCTTGGCCATTCTTCCACATCTTTTTTTTGCAGGATCAACAGTTATTCCATCTTTAGAAACAATGTGACCAATGAAAGAAATTTGTTGCAACCAAAACTCACACTTGCTGAATTTCCCATACAGTTTCTTTTCTTTTAAGGTTTGCAAGATAACCCTTAAATGTTTTTCATGCTCCTCTTTACATTTAGAAAACGCCCAAATATCATCAATGAAAACCACCACAAACTTATCCATGAACTCATGGAAAATTCAATTCATTAAGTCCATGAATACAGCAGGTGCATTGGTTATCCCAAAAGGCATTACTACAATTTCATAATGGCCATATCTTGTACGGAACGTGGTCTTCGGAATATCTGCCTCCTTTACCTTCAGCTGATGGTACCCCGATCTCAGGTCAATCTTTGAAAAAAACTGAGCTCCCTGGAGCTGATCAAACAAATCATCGATATGAGGCAAAGAATATTTTTTCTTAACAGTGATATTATTCAAGGCTCTGTAATCAATGAAAAGTCTCATAGAACCATCTTTCTTTTTAACAAATAAAACAGGAGCACCCCATGGTGATGTGCTAGGTCTAATGAAACCTTTCTCTAATAAATCATGCAATTGCTCCTTCAACTCTAAAAGTTCAATTTGTGCCATTCGATAAGGTGGTTTTGAAATTGGCTTAGCATCAGGAACTAAGTCAAAAGTAAACTCAAATTCCCGATATGGTATTATTCTAGGCAACTCATGAGGAAAAACATCAGGATACTTATTTACCACTGGCACATCATTAATCTGAACAGTTCCTTTATTTTCAACGATGTGTGCAAGGTAACATTCATTTCCATCTTTTACAAGTTTCTCGGCCTCTTGATATGTTTTCAAAAGTAAGGGTTCATTCTTGTAAACAAACTGAAAGTATTTATGAAAAGAAACTTCTTTAGCTCTACAGTCAATCTTAGCATGGTAAATAGAGAGCCAATCCATACCCAGGATAATATCAAACTCTACTAGTGGTAGAACAATAAGGTTTTCAAGTAGGTTCTTTCCACAGATAAGGATAGGAAGATTCTTATAAATTATTTTTGCCTCAACATTTCCCCCAGGTGTTTTTACCAAAAGTTCAGGAGTCATTTCTTGAGATGGTATTCCCATTTTACTAGAAAAGGTTTCAGAGATGAAAGAATGTGTAGACCCCGAATCAAACAACATGCTGGCATAATCTGAAAAAACAAACAAAGTACCTGATACAACTTCATTTGATGGCCCGACATCTGCTGAAGTAGTTGCAAAGGATTTCACCACCCCTTTCTGCTTGTAGTCTAACTGCTTCCCATCACTCAAGCTCTTTGTCGGACACTCATTTGCATAGTGACCCATCTCATTGCACATAAAACATTTCACTAACTGTAAATCAAATTTGTTCTTACCTTCACCTTGATCATTTTCAGTGCAATCACGAGACTTATGTCCCATCTTACCACATTGGTAGAACTTCCTAGAATTCAGAAGACATTCCCCAACATGCCCTTTGACACATTTATCACAAACTAGAAACTTAGTTCTCTTACCATCAGAATTTTTTGAAGAATTCTTACATTTCTCCTGCCTCCTCGGTCTCTTCTTCTGCTGGTTGTTATAGAAAACTTGGTCATCGGCAAACTCCATTTCCACCTTCTCAGCACATCGAACAAGCTTTTCATAACTTTTAAACACACGAGAAGCTAATGCCCTTCGATACTTTGTCTTTAATCCTGAGTAGAAACGATTGATTTTACTATCAAGGTCCCGGATAAAATTTGGAGCATACATTGCAAATCGAGTGAACCTTTCTTCATAGGCAGCCACTGAGTCTTCCTCTTGCCTCAATTCCAAGAATTGCTTTTCCATCCTAAGTCGAACAGCCTTTGGAAAATACTTCTCAAGAAACATACCTTTGAATTCATCCCAGTCAAGAGCATCAATCTCATCAGCGTCCCTGATATTTTTACCCATAGACCACCACTGGTCTGCTTCACCCTCCAAACGGTAAATAGCAAGATTAACCTTTTGATTGTCTGAACACCCCATGACATCAAAAATCTTCTCCAGTGCTTTAATCCACCCTTCAGCTAGCACAGGGTCAAATGATCCTCTGAATGATGGTGGATGTTGCCTCATGAAATGTTCCACCACTGACATGTTCCTCTGCGGTTGTTCTGGCTGATCTCGCGCATGGATACCACCGCCATTTATCGCTTGAGTCAACTGCGCCATTACTGCAAAAAAGTGTTCAGTTCCAATTCCAACCATTTCTGGATGCTGATTTGGAAGGTTATTTCCTTCTGTATGCCTTCCTAGCACTGATTCCTTGTTTCCTCTGCGGATAACCATTCTGAACAAACATGTCATAGATGAAGAAACATGGTAATCTTTAAATGCTATATCATTTCGAAAAAAAAATATTTTTGGATAATCATTTAATAGAATTCTAACTCATAAAGTTATCTAAACCGACCTTTGATACCAACTATAAGGCCCCAGCCTTAAACCTTACTTAATCTTGAGTTATTACAAGATTACACATTGAGGATCTTTTCGGGTTTAGAGTTTTAGAGAATTAGATCATAAAACTTGCATTACATTCCACATATAAACAAAGTGGTTACATAAAGATAGTAATCTTCATTCCCATCAATGGAAACACATTTAAAATAAAACATGGATTATTTCATGACACATCCTTGACTCTATCATCTTATCATGTACCTTTCCCTTGACTTGTGAAAAAAATTTCAAAAACTTTGGATGAGCATAAAAACTCAGTATGGGTTATAAAAAAAACATGGAAAGGAAACATGAGTTCATATATACATAAGAATGAAATAATACTTTACACATAAAACATAGGCACTTTAACATACCTCATAAAATCATGAATAAATCATAGAAATCATAAGACATAAAGGTAACTTGAGTCATTCATAACATTCTTTCGTAGGGACTAACCCTCTTGGTTACGTTTGGAATACACATCACAGTATATTCCCTAAAATCTCTTCGGAGAAACCTTAAAGTTTCACTCCTTTGCGTTACCCAATGCATTTGAGAGCTATAACGGGCTCACCCGCCCTTAGTTTATCACGGAACCACCCGTCTTTATAATGATGCCCAAGAACCATAACATAATCGTATCACATAAAACATGCATAAATGAAACATAACATTTCCACATTTCAATCACAAGATATCAATACAACACATTGATATAAAAACATTATGAAAACCATTTTCAATACCAAAATAAAAGAAAAGTAAAACATGGTATTTCTTTTTTCTTTTTAAAAATAAGGTATGGCTTGTAGAGGAAGCCGAAACTCAAATAATGGTCACGATGGAGGAGAAGTCGCTGTCGCCGCATATGCACGACAAAAACATTCCCTTTTGTCATTTAGTAAACGCTTCATATAAAAAAGTCTCCTTTCGAATAAACGTAAAATTCAAAGGGGTTTATACACCGTATAAAATAAAGTTGTGTATAAAATAAAATATGCCTCAATGAAAGGAGATTGAGACGAAGTCCCATACCTCGTATCCGACATGACCTGACCGTTCTTTAATCTCATGAATAATAAACTTGAGTTAATCTCTACTTGATTATGAATCTTTTTCATGTTCATTATTCCTTTTATACCATGTTATGAACATCATGTAATCAGTTTAGTTAATAATGTTCATTTTGTCGGTATTTGGTTCTTAAGTCAAAAATAGAATTCTTACACTTACATGTTGTTAATTTGGTCAAAGGTTCAATATATACAGAATGGTATTAATGATGTAGATATCATATATGTCATATATATCCATTACATACTTGCATTTATAATATTACAAAATCATTTAGAGGTAAGAAATGAAATGCACCGTTCATGGAGACGGTAAGCCATACGTACACATGAACGCTACATTCATTTCTATTTCGTATTTTATAGAATGGAATCATAATGATATAAAGGTATATTATAATTCCAGTATAATATCATATATAATATCATAGTTATGTCCTTTATATGTCCAACATGTGGTATTTAACGAATCAAATCACTTTGAGGGGGCAGTAGTCCGCACTTCCTAAAATGAAAATATCGTGTTTACCCATAATGGAAACCATAAAGTTATACCCAAAATGAAAAAAACAGAAGCTTAAGGAAAACATAAACATATTATATATCATATATAAAAATAGTGACATCATAATGGCCACCTTTGAAGGTGTTAAATGAGTGTTGAACAATCATCGTTTCGGGAGGCATAATTTCTCCATCCATAGAAACCGTATGTTCTATAACCATTTGATGTAGTTGTGTGAGAGTGTAGCTCAAATAAATATTATAACAACATCCTTGTATATTTAAGATACTGGTATTGTTACAAAATAATTAAATATAAAGAGTTTAGGGGGTTGGAGAAGCAAAATAAAACAAATGAACATGAGAGAATGAATTACCTTTAAAAGTGTATCTCCTTTTGATTTGAGTCTAAATGCTTCCTTTGAAAGGATTCTGCCCAAAGGGAATCCTCTAGGATGAGGAGAGGGATGTGGAGAGAGTAAATGGCCATGGGTTGGCCGATCCAAAGGCTTGAGTAGTGTGTAAAATGAGGTAGAGGTGGGGGCCTTTTATAAGAGGAGAGGAGGGGCACTTTTGGAATGTAAAGAAATATTACTTTATTTGAAAATGTTTTTCGGTTTTAAAAGGTCCCACATTGATATAATTCGTGGATAAGGAGATAAGAGTTCGAAATCCACTCATCCAATTGGTTTTGGCCATGTGTAGTTCATAGATTTTACATTATCTTTCCATTTTATTTAAATCGTCAAATAATGATGTCATCACTGCATCATTATTATGTCATAAATAATTTAATTTATTTAATGTCTAAAAATCATAAAAAACTACTATAATTTCGGAAATCTTTTTATATTTCTGATGACTATTTATAATCAAATATCTGATCTTTATAACCCCATGTAAAAATTGTTTTTGTGAAACATATTATGTTTGTTTCATTTTTACTTTTACATTTAAATAAAAAGTTATTTATGTCATTTCCCAACCAAAATGTCTCCATGGGGTCCCCAAGTTGACCCATGGCTTGTCTTGGTCGTCCATGACACAACCAATAAGGTTGGGACATGTGTCTAGGTCATTTCATATTATTAAAACATTATTTATACCTTAAACTACACTAATTACCACTAATCGCGATTAAAAACTTAATAAGTTACTATTCACCAAAAAATTATTTTAATCTCATTGAACCACATTTTACTTCTTAATGACAACCATGTATGTCGGATTTTCAAAATTCAATACACATTAGTGGTAAACTTTCATTTAACTGAAAAATCTTTTTGCTTGATTACCACTTAGTGGTTTCACTATTCATAAAAAATTGATGTTTTTCAGAAAATTACCAAAAAATCACCCTAAGCTATATTTGATATTCGGAATTCAAAAATGAAGTCTATTTTACAAAATTCAAATCATATAAGTCACATTAATTAGTTTAATAATTAATTCCCGCTGCCAGAGCAAATAGCGTGTTTTTACAAAACAATAAGTATCAAAAGATTGACACCAGTTTAAGTCTAATTTCAAAGTGAAATTGATTACAATGATAACCATTGGATAAAATGGTAAAAATATATTCTAATTTCACTTCAAAACCAATTCAAAACATAATATAATCATATAAATAAATTAGATTAAAAAGCAGTTTTGATGTAAAATGCAGTATTTTTCACTATTCATTAAAAAATGAACATTGTCAGAAAAATACCAAAAATTCACACAAGGTAAATTTTGATGTCCCAATCATAAAGAATAAGTTTATTTTGACAAACATAGTTTATAAAATTGTCAAAATATAGATTCAAAAATTGTTTTCCATCAAAAGGCACTAAAACAATCTTTTAAGAATATTAGTGTATTCCATGCATAAGATTGTATTTATTTTCATTTTAAGCCTCTATAACACTATCTTAATCATTAATAGACATAGATAAAAATATATATTATTCATTACTTACTTGGGATGTTACAATTTCACTTGAATTTTCATAAAAAATATCCATCATATTCAAAATTAATCTAGTTAATTCCAGTTCCCTCAATTGGCTATAACCATAATCCTAGTGTGAGAATTACATATGATAATAGAAAACCACATAGCCATTAAAATAATTACATATAGGATGTTTAAATCATGACACCTTCCGTAATCTATGAAACTATTGGATATTACAAGGTTATTAATATCCTACATATATTTAAATCCTTCATAATGGTTAGTGAGGAGTTTGTGAATTCACAAATCAGGTCCCATAGGAGTGTCATCCTTGGTGTTCATTAAGGCACATTATTTTGTACCAGATTATGTCAAGTCGGGCTTGGAACATCCTGTCAAAGATATTTCCCCAAGGTACATTTGTGTCATACCTACATCCAATTATAGTATATAGAAAAGGTTTCATATCTTGGAAACCACTCACTCTATCCTTCACAAAAATTCCAAGACATTTTCTTATATGTTAACCAAAAGATAAAATTATACTTAGAGATGTCACTAGAAATTTCTTTAATACAATTATTATGGATAAAAATAAATATTAATAATTTTAGTTTACAATGGTTGATCAAACCTTTCCTTTGATTACATCTATTGTGACACAGGCTTAGAAAATTTGGATATTACATCATTTCAGATTAAAAATCTATACATTACTAGAATATCTACTTGAGGACCATAATAGTTTAGTGACTTTGGAAACATGGAAACAAAATATTATACCCTGGTCGAAGATCTTAAAAATCTACCATAAAGATATCCACTTTTAGTACTTTTACCTAAAACCTTTTTTATAACCTGGGAAAATGAAATATTTGAAATGGGTGAGCATAGATGCTAAGTTAGGTTAAATAGAAGAAATGTGTAAGAACAATATAATGAAATCGGTATTGAACAATAGCATTACATTTGAAGATCAAGCCCTCCATATTAGAGATCATAATAAAGAATTTATATTCATAATACATGATTCATAAGGAAAAGAATAACCTAATCCATGAATTATAACACAGGAATAAAACATTGAAAAGTGGAAAACAAATAATAATATAATATTATTTTCACAGTAGCCCAGACATTACTTCCAATATTATCTTGGTAATATAGTTTCACTCACCATACCATATTGGTAGTCATAGTTCACTCCAATTTCCTACTTAGTATCATGAGATCACTCCTCATACCATACTGGTAGTCATGGTTCACTCCCATGGCCATCTTAGTAGTCAAGGCTTTCTCCCAAGACTATCCTAATCTATCTATTAGATATAAATCGTTACCCAATTCTTTGTTGGGAGATATGGTTCTCACCCCTCTCATAGTGAAATCATACATACATATTCCAAAAAATCATAAAAAATAATATCTTAACCCTTTAAATTTAATTGGGATTCATAAACATGTAAACATATCATAACCTATGGAAATTATTATAGTTTCACAATCATTTCAACAAAATAATAACCTATTAAAGAGAATATGATTTCATTAACATATTTCCTTGAAAAAAAGTGTGGATTTAATAAACATAAAACCCGTGATAGATAAATGTTTTTCATGAAATTATAACCTCTGAAAAATAAACATATTTTATAAATATAAAACTCATTAAATAGAAACGAGTTTTATAAAGGTAATGAAATTATTCATAACCCATTACTAGAAAGGATATGAATGGAAATATTATATTATTTCCTAGAAGAACCCAAGTATCATCAATAGATGTAATCTGAGATAGAAACTAATTTTGATATTTCATTCCAAAAAATCATTATCAAAACATCATTAGTTCTTTATAAAGGCCTTTTAATACATTTTACCATTTGATAATCATTTTTCATTGAAAAACAACTTTAAAACCCGAAAATAAGACTTGGAATCATTTTGATACATTTTCCCCTGAAAAATTATAAAAGAATATTCAAAACGCTTTAAAACATTTATCTTCAAAAACACTTTAAATGATATAAATAATGCTTGAAAACATTTTAAAAATATTTTCATTAAAAATAATTTGAAAACATAAAAATAATGCTTGAAAATGTATTGAAATATTATTTCTATGAAAATAAATTGAAAACATATAACCAAAGAATAAAAATATTTGGAAACCCATTTTTTGATAATATACATTGAAAACATATAAACAATACTAGAAAACCATTTTAAAGCTATATTCCTAGATAACTTATAAAAGAAGCTTGCAAAAATTTTAAACATCATTTTCCTTGGAAACTTATAAAAGTATCTTGGAATGTTTTTGGAAAGCATTTAGCATGAAAACATGTAAAATAATCATGAAATATTTTGAAAACAATTTTCCTAGAAAACATAAAAATGATTCTTGAAAATGTTTTGGAATCATTTTTTATTGAAACCCATTCAAAGAATCTTGAAAAAAAATTTGAAAACCATTCCCTTATAAAATTATAAAACAAGATTGAAAACCTTTTTAAACCCATTTTCTTTGAAAATATATTTTAAATCATTTAATTGAAAGCAAAATAACTTTTAAAAATAAAAATAAATCTTCAATGGATTGACAGAAGATAAATATGTACATGTCATATAGGGTAAAAAACATTTATTTTTTATGGTGAAAATTATAGAAAATTTCATTATTCAGAAGGTAAAAAGATGATTCCTATGAAATCAATGGTAATACAAAAAATGGTAAAAAAATATCATTCAATTGTCATAGGATAATATTAGAATATTATATGAAACGATTTTTTTTGAAAAAATGGTTTTGAATGAACATATATTTTCGTCCGAAGAGACGGTAATGTCAGGATTTTTGAAATACATAATTAACTATATTATGTAAAAAAGTGTAGAAAACGTTAATAATACATTAATATATCATGAATAAACATTTTATAAGGAAATTAATTAATTTATTAAGAAATGGGACATAATATTTCATCAATTAATGCATAAATGTAAACAATCAGGAAATGTGATGAGATTGTCTGAATAAAATCATATAAATTAGTAACTTCGTATCATATTCTACATGTAAGAAAAAGAAATTACATGAAGCTAAAAATATCATGAAATAACTATAATAATTATATAACATGAAAAATGAATGTATGTACACCTGAAAAAGGTGTTTAGGGGCATAACAAAATATGAGTCTCAAAGCAGGCATATTGAGACAAAACACTTTTACTGATTTTATATCTTTTGAAACTTATTCCTCATGAATGAATGTTTATAATAATTATATTTCTAATGAAAATTAATTTATAAATAATGTAAATATAATAAAATCATGTGATGTACTTAAAACACACAAAAGAAAAGCATGGCGAACATATCTTGTATATCACATGAATACAAAGTGACATAAAATCCCATTACATTATGTATTGACTCTCTTCATACGTGTTCAAACAACCTATATAGTAAAAAAATTATTATTATTCTTTTATAGAACCATATTATAATATCTAATAATATATATGGTTTTATCATGACCTTATATTACCCAATTGTTATAAATCCTATGTTAAGGGATCAATTTGGGTAATATTTTCTTTATTATTCGCATGTGCCTTAATTTGTTATGTCATTCATATTTATACTTTACATAATTATTTATATAGTATAAAACATGATTTAAATATCATTTAAATACATTATATGTGTATGATAATAATTTATTTAATAAATAATTATGAAAAAGAATACACAATTCCTGGATACTGTAGGTCGTACGTACGCAGGAACGTTATTTCCATTCAATTATCGTGTTGATATTATGAAAGTAAAGGGAATATATGTATATATATACATTTAATTGTTATATCATATTTATTATATCATATATATAATATATATTTACTAAAACCATCATTAATACATTCTATGTGGTGTATGAACGAATCATATTTCTTTGAGGAGGTTATAGTCCACACTTTCTCAAACAAAATTATCATAATAAAGGAAAATGTATTGTAAAATATATGTATTTAAAAATGAAAAAAAGATTAAATTCATAATAAATTTAATATATGAAATAAATAAACATATCTTTCATTATAATTTCCACCATGGTAGGCTGTAATAGAAAATTGAACAATCATCATTTTGTGATGGAGTAGTTCTCTGTTAACAGAAAGAGTATATTCATTACCCTTTAGATAGAGGTGTGAATAAGTGTAGGTATAAACATTTTCATAAAAAACTCATATTAAATTTGGGATAATTATTTTTATAATGATAGAATAAAAATTAATGGATGGGTGGAGAAGGAAAAAAAGAAATGACTTGAGATAAGACGTTACCTCTTAATCAGGTAACTCTTTTTGGTTTGAGCGAAAAGGGTTCGTTGGATTTCGTTATGCCCAAAAGAATGCTTATAGGAAGAATTTAGGGATGTTAGAAAGTGTATTAGTCAGTTCTTGGATGATCTTATATATTTTGATAGATGTGAAGAAGTGGGATATTTGGCGAACTTTTATAGAAATAAAATGGACTCACATTTATTTTTGAAAACAAGTAATGTGTACCCATGTTCTTACCTAAAAAGTCATTAAAAATAAATATAAATCAATAAAGGATGTTTTATTGCCTATGAATGTCCAGACATTTGGTTTTTGAAAATCTCATAGGTTATTCAGACCCCTAATATGGTGGTTTATTCCCTAATTATTCTTTATTAGATCTTAATCATTGTGATGAAACTTAATCACTTTTGCTCATATTTTATGTCAAAAAAGATAATGATCTCGTTAGAATATAAATATTATAATTACGAAATTGGTTTGAGTTAGTTTTTTAAAAATCTAGTTTACAGAAGAGACAATATTATGATAAATGATAATCCCGCATATGAGATGAAATTATGTGTCTTTAAATTAGATAGATGATCAAATGTTTATTGGGTTTTTATATTCAATTACAAAGTGAAATTTATTCGGATGACCTAAATTGTATTAATAAGTGTAAAATTGATCTAATGTGACCCTAAAACAAATTTAAAATATATTTTTACATTAACATTTATTTAAATTAATTGGTTTTTGTTAACTAAAAAGAAGTATTTTTATTATTCCCTTAAAAATGAAGATTCTCAAAGAAATCCCAAAAAATCACATTAAACAAATTTTGGAATTCTAAATTAAAAAATAAGGTTTATTTTACCAAATAAAATTTCTAAATGTATCTAAAATTTATTTTGTTTTTAAAATCTATTCATTTGAAAAAACATTATTTTCATACATAGCAGGGCTTCACCAAAAGTCAAATATTTCATTATCAATATGTTTTATCGGTATAAAAAAATTATAAATACTATTATAAAATTAGTTATTATTATTTATAAAACTATTTTTAACATATTGGTTATAATTATCACATTTTAAAATAAATTATAATAATAAAATGATTTTTCGTATGAACATTTGTGTTGCGTGCAATGTACGCCAAGTCAGTGTTGTGGGTAACGCAGGACAAGTTATAATTGGTGTAGAAAAATCCATGTAGATTTTTCATATAGTGAAAGAAAAATCAGAATTACATGTTAACGGAATGTTTGACATAATTGTTTACAAAAAATATATATATATATAATGAATTATTTTTAGTTTCATGTGAAATAAAAATATCAAAAATATAAAACAATTCAAAAATATATATTTCACAAAATCTCATGTTGTTACATAGACAACCATAAATTTATGTATTTTGGAATAATACTAACATTACTATATTTTATTACTTTGTATGGTTTTAATTCATGGGATTCATCTTACAAATATATTTCATTTATCGATTGTGGAAATATTTTGAATCCATATACATGAAATTTAAATATACTTTTTAATTTATTAACAAGATAAATTCATTATGAATTAGATTATTATTCATTTATTTCATATTATATATTAATTTGAGATAATTAATTATTAGTGTGTCATCTAATATCCCATCAATGCATCCCCATTTCTTATAAGGAAAACTTGCTCGGGTAATTGGTGTATTCAAGTCCATTTATTTAGATGTCTTGATTATAGCCTTGAAAATAATTAGATGTCTTAGCACAATGACATTAAAAGTATGTAATCTATTATAACTAGGAATTTACATGTATAATATTATGTATACTATCACCATGAAATCAGTTATTTATATCAATGTTCTTATTTATTTTGTTAACAATTGATGTGATTCAATACCCATTTTTGATTTATATTCAATTTTTATATTATCAATTAATTCCTACTATATTATTGATGGGTTATATATTCTAGGATAGAATATGGTATACTATTTCCATTATTAAGAATTTCAGTTCGCGCTTCTTATGTTTCAATTTTCCATGGTTATGAAGAATTGGATTACACATGATATATAAAGAAGAACAGTATGTGGATATATTTTTTTTGGGAATATTAAAGACATAATATGGAATAATTAATTGTTATTTTATAATCAAAAATAACAATTTTATGACAAATATATGAGATTTATTAGATAATGATTTTTAATAATTCTCAATAATTCTATATGTACACGTACATAGAAATTTATTAAAAAATTTAATTGGTTTATTTCATGTTATTATGGTATAGTTATATCTTGTAATTTATAGTTGCTATAAATTAAAATGTGTAATTTATTTTATTTTAACAAAGGATCAAGAGTGTGGGTTCACAGAATTAAAAAAAGATTTATTTGTAATATTGGAATTAAAATTTTCATTTTTATTAGTGATAAATAGAATCTAAAGTTTAACAAACTCTTTTTGTGGAAGAAACCATACAAATAAGAGTAAACTTTTGGGATACAACATTATAAATCGGTGAATGGGGCTTTCAGTTAAAATATATACTACGGTCTCAGAGACACCTGAATCAAAAAACCCATGCAAATGAGAACTTGAGATAAATTTGTAAATATCACTAATTTCATGATATTTATGAAAATGAAATTCATATGGTATCATATAAATCCAATAATATAATTCATGTTATGGATTTTTAATATGTCTCCATGAAAGAAAAGAGAGGTGAGAAAACCCATTATAATTTTTGTAAATATTTATTAAAAATAATTGGAAGGATGTTATCAATAAATGAATTGTAAATAAAATTAATGAAAAACAATAAATAATAATAATTTAATTAAATGGGGTATTATTTATACAATATAAAATAACAATAGGTTCATAACATGAAAAACTTATTCAATAAGTGGAAGTCGAGATAAAAACCCTTACTTTAACTCTTTGATTTTAGGAATTTGATCCACCCTCTTCTATAATAAATAAACTTAATAACATGTTTAATATACTGATTCATAAATATTAACCTATATACATTTCAATTTAAATAATTTATTATAAATTTATTAGTTTTTAGTCTTCATTTGATAGAGATTTTGGTTATTTTGTATATGATTTATAATGTTGACGATGATCCATGTTATTTGACCCGAAGTTCATCTTTAAAAAATTACATAATGATAATGAATATATTATTCATGTTGATTTATAATTTTATAATTTTATTCATTGAAATTTTTATCCATGAGTTTTGAATAAGTAATTAGTTAATATCCTTTCTTAGTATTTTTTATGAACAAATTTGGCATATGAACAAAGTATTAAATATTTATAAAACCATTATACAACATTAATAATGTAAGAAATACTAAATAAAATAATTATATTAGTTATAAAAATTATAATTGTACTGTGGGGATGAAATATTAAATACTTCATTCTGTGGAAACTATAGTTCTCATGAACAAAAAGAATACCACTTGTCAAAAAATATGATTCTGCATCCGAATTTAACCTTAAATTTTTCCTAAACTGATGTTACAATGAATGTGGATGAAATTTAATATTCATATATATTAAAGAAATTAATAAATTTTCCTATATATTTTTAGTTATTTTCTACTAAAAACTAATTCGATAACATTTTTAAAACTTTTTATGATAATTGTTTCAAAAAATACTTGAAAATAGAGGTATTAACAACATTTATTTAAATAAATGATATAAAAATGTGTATATTTATTAGACATAGATTATTTAAATAACTTATGTTTAAACCACCAACACTTTAAGGTGTCTATGGAGTTCATATATATAACTTTTGTCGGAAACCTTAACTCTATGGGTTTTTAACATTAGTTATTAAAATAACAAAAACAATAAAAACACTATTTTTTCCCAAATATAACATTTTCACACCACATGAACATATATATTTAATATTATAATCATTAATGTTACAAAATAATGTTAATATTTTAAATTTTTGGATAATTTCTCCACATTGTTTCATTTGTATATTAAATTTAATAATGTGAGATCCTATTTTTTAGTTTCTAGCAGAAACATTCATCTTATCAACCATCTATATATATATCATGAAAAAATTAGTTCTCTCTTAGGATTAAATTATAATTTATTCCTCATTTATATATTCTCTATCGTTACCAAATATCCTTGAAATGTTTTCTCTATATTAAGGAAAACATATCGTGGAAAAGGAAAACATCAATAAAAGAAATTTTTATCATCAAAGCTCAGGTATAAAGGTAAAATTTGTGTATCAATCATTTTTAAACTAATTTGATATTAGTTTTCCTTTATTTATAATAATATGGTTGATCATTTGGATAATTACATAAATAATTTTTTTTTGTTCCTGAATTTCAAACTAAATGTTTTGTTATTTCAAGTAGAAATCTAACATTCCAATTGATTTTAGAAATAAAATAAAACAAATAACTAGTTTTTTGTTTTATTTTTATATTTTTTTAAAAATAATTTGGACATTGGTTTTTTTGAAATATAATTTAATGATATTTTTCATGTCTATTTTGAAAAAAACCAAATGTGAAAGGTAAATTTAAAAAAATATTTTATTTAAACCAATGTTAATGGTAATTCAACAATTTCATTTTTTAAAAAAAATTAAAAAAAATTTCATTTAAAAATCATATGTTATTTTTATATTTAATGCATCACTTATAAGAAAATCATACGGAAACAAATTGTTGAAACCCAAAAACCTGATGTTAATGGACTTATTTTTAATAGTGGATATTTTGATTATCTACAGAATTGAATGAAAGTAAAAAATTGATATATTATACTATAATATTAAATTTATAATATGTATGATATTTATTTGTTAAATAAATTATTATCACAATACATATATTGTGGTAATGATAAATTAAACACATCATTCATGGAAAGGATAGTCTTCCCGTACACACAAATGTTGTTTTCAAATTTAAAAGGAAGGTGTTAGGGTAGATAATAGGAATAAAGTTAATATAATAATTTTTCAGTATAATGAAAATATTTTCTTATTTATATTATAATGGTTAATATATATTTGGATGAGAAATATAGAGGTGAAATAATGTTATTAAGTGATTAATACTCACTTTGAGATTTTTGAAATTCGCTAAGAGGTCCTCATTGAAATAAATGATTTGGGGATTAACTGTGGATCAAGGGGATTAAAAATAGGTTATCATGTACTATAGGAATTAAATTGGGTATAGTCTTGTGAGGGAATATATATTTTATAGTTTATATAATGGGGTTGTGGAATTCTCTTCTTACAAGTGTGGAGAGTGATTTTTTATAATAATATAAAATGTTGAATCTTTATTCAAGGTATGTGAGTTAAATATTTTTAATATTGGTGATTTAATGAGATTTCTAACATAGATACCTCTTAACATTAATTTTAATTTATTATTTTACTAATTATATTATTTTAACTATAGATTTTACTCTATCCATAGTTTACATTTACCAATGTAACTCGTTTTTTCAACTCAATTTTCTTTTATAAGAATAAAAACTAAAATGATCCATATTCAATAAAATAAACATTATTATTTTAAATATGAAATTAAATAATAAAAACAATATCATGGAAGATAGAAAACATTATTTATATTAGTGAAAATAACATGTAAAACCTATTTCATGAAAAAAAGTATGAAAATGATTTTTACCATTAAATTATCAATTTTTCATATTTCGGTAAAATTAATTGTTCTATTACAAAAAAATAAGAGTTACATGAGTTTAAAATTTATCTTTATCCAAAATAAACTTTTTTATTATTTCATCAACTGAAAAGACCACAAATAGTTTTTATTGGAATAACATTTGATTTATGTTCCAAAATGTCTAACCTTTGTTTTCAAAATTTGACATAGCATTTTCAAATGAATTATTTTACTCCATGAATAAATATAGGGTTGATAATAGCATTTTTATAAAAAATTTTTCTTGTTAACATTATAATGATGTTAAAAAATCTACAAAATTAGAAAAAATTGTATTTTTTCCAATTATAATGAAAAGTTCCACTATAAAATATATTTACCCTAAGATAATTTTGATGAAATTAATTATAAATTTATTTAAATTTTTTATTTAAAAACTAAAATTTGTAATTTATGTTTCATTAGATGTGTAACTTATAATGAAAACTCTTTTTATAGGAAAATAAATTTTTAATATTATAACTATTTTTACGATTATTTCCTATCAATTTATAATGATATTAGATTAAATATATTGTTCAAAAAAATAATATATTTTATGATCATATAACCATAATTATAGGAGTTCCTTGAAATAAAAATCCCTTGCATTTAAAATATACTTTTAAAAAAATTAGCATAAAATAAAATACTTAGTTTTTTAGATATACTAATTGAATGTCAACAGAAAAGGACCTGACATTAAACATTTTAAATAACTCTGAATACAAACAAAAATTCAATTTATTAAGTTCCCAACTATTTTATATATCCATATTTTTATAAAGTACTGTCATAATTAATATATATCAAAACCTTATTTTTTTTAATGTTGACACTGCTATTCAGTATCTTATTTTTACACTATATAAATCATTTAATGTAAAACATCATTTCATTTCATGAGAAATATTAATGAATTTATACTTGAATTCTTACATTACATTAACCATCCTTAAACCCTGTAAAAAGAATTTTTCAATATGGTATGTGAAAAAAAATCAGTAAGGGAAATACGATGATGAAATAATTTATTAGAGTCAAATAATAGGAAAAAATATAAAATAAAAACCATTATCAAATTATTAATTAAGATTATAAAAAATCATTTCCACATGAAACAAAAACATAGCTCAATGGAATATTTTAAAACCCATATCAAGAATTTATGAAATATATAGGAATCTCGGGAAACATTTTCTTCTCACTCTTATATATACATTAAACCTTATAGTTACCCAAACCATTACCATCATAGTTATATTTGGAGTAACTATCATAATTAAAAATGAAATAACAATCATGATTATAATTTCAATAACCATAATTTTGTATTCTAATTATATCTTAAGAGAAACCATATCAGTTATCTCCATCCATTTACCCAGTGCAATAGAGAGTTATAGGAGGCTCACCAAATAATGGATTATAATGGAACCACATGTCATCATAAATGATTTCCAATAACAATATAAAAAATAAACAACATAGAGAAATAATTTATTTAACTAACTAATATAAAACCTTTATTCCCTTAATAACATGACTAACATGTAGAAAAACTGATTCTATGACTATCAATTAAAGTTAAGAAAAATTCATATTATGTTAAACAAATCTACAGTATATTTAAAGAATATCAACAGGGAAGTATAAGTGACATCAATGTTTATTTTATTTGATTAATAATATTACTATTAAAATATCATTAGAAACATTATTGGTGGAAATATACTTTTCTATTTAAAAATAACATTTATGAATTCGAAAAATCTTCTAAAAAATTTATTTCAATGAAAATATATTTGTATAAAATAATGGAATCTTAAAAAAATTTCATGGTGGTGGGAAACTCGCTTCATATTTAAAATGATAAAATATAGCATTATATTCAAATATTTTATAAAAGGGATCAAAAGGGAGACTATTTGGAAAAGATATTAATTTTTATTTTAAAATAATTGTATACAATGTTATGTTCCTTTTGAGATGGAATTAAGAAATAATTTACAGTTATAAAATTATATTTTTATATGAATTTTCTATAACAAGGATATGGAAGAGAATGATTTTAAATCTTAAAGAAGATTAAAGATTAGTATCCTATACAAATGAATTTCTTAGTATTTCCTTAATAAATAATAGGGGAAATATAAATTAAACATCTAAAACACATTTATATCTAGATGATAAAAAATATGCGTTTTAAGTAAATAATAGCATATGATTTCTCTAAAATAAACATGAACATAATAGATTAAAAAAATTTAACATTATTCCATTACCACTTTAGTAACTATTAAATCATAATACCCAAAAAAGAATAAAAAATTGTGAAACATTAAAAGTAATTAATGCAATGGAATTCACGACATGTATAGTTAAATGGATAATATATACACCTCATCAAAAATACAGGTTCATATTATAAAAATATGTCACCATGAAATGGAATTTGAGGTGAAATATAATTATAACGATTATGTCTTGAATTGAGAAATAATCAATAGAGATATTATGTAAATAAATTCCTAAAATAAAATTTGAAATATGATATAATTAAATTTAGATGTCTATTAACCCATAAGAATTGTATAATAAAGGCAATAAAGAAGAGTTATAACCCAATGAAATGAATTTTAATTAAGAAACCCCCACACCCCTTAGAAATATTCAAGTTGAATAACCTATTATAAATTAATAAAAATTACAAGATAAAATATCATGAATATTTATGGATTAATTATATAACATGTAAAATTAAATTACATTCACCATATAAGATATATGATCTGCATAATTTAAAAATATGGTTCAATAAAAAAATTTATATGAAATCCCTTATGTAAAATCATAAAAATATTATTTCTTTTAAAAAAATTATATTGAATAAAAATACAGTGAAAATAGAACATATAAACAATTAAAGTAGAAATGCAATTTTTTCTTAAAAAATTCTACAATGGAATTGTAATAAGAAAAATTTATTTATAAAATAAAACATGAAAACATTTAAAACATGGGTTTTCATGTGATGTTTCCCTTATGTTCCTATCGAATTATCATGTGAATTATTTAACCACCTAAATAATAAAAATATTAAAAATATTTAATTTTTGATGAAATTATATATTCGTATTATGACTTTTATATCACCAGTAACATTTTTTTTACAATTAATTATTCATTTATGTTCTGGTAAGATGTAATAAAGATATTCAGTTCAAAAGTCAACAATGACATTATTAGGTTGTCTATGGTCAAAGTGGTCATTAATACATCATGTAGATATTATTAATCATGATTAATAATAATTTTAAAACATAAAATATAATTACAGCATCATCATTATGTAAGAATATAAGGTAATTATTAAATCAATAAAATATAAAAAAAATATCATTATGAAGATAATTTATTTTGAGATAAAATTAATATTTTTAATCAAAAATATATTCTATTTATCCTCATGTAAAAAATATTATATTTATTCAAAACAAGATTTTGACATTTTTTACTTTTCATTATATAAAATATTTTAGTGGTAATAATAAATCCCCAATGAAAAATTTCATATATATGTTTATTTAATGATTATTGATGATATATAATCATTCAATAAAACAAATTCAAGCATTAGGGTCATTTAACACTCATTATCATATAATTTTTTACCTTAAATTAAAAGATTTTCAATTTATAATGCTAACAAAAATTTATACTGTTAGTATTAATATTTCCTAAAAATAAATGGGTTCAATTTAAATTAATTAAACTGATTATTCCAAATATATAATAGATTATTCAGAATTAAATCCATAGAAGTTGTAGAATTTAATATGAAAAAATTAAAAAAATATAATGAAAATTATTTTTCCGAAAAAATTCATATTTTAGGTATAAAATTTTTATACTATATTAATGTATAGAAATAATTTAATAATAATAGTTTGATTATATAATATCCAAATAAAATTATTAAATTTTAAATCCAATCAAAAAAAGAATTTTTATTTATAAATAATTGAAAACAGTATTGGATTTTCAATAAAAACAATTAGGTTTTTTCACTATTCAATGAAAACAAATTTCATAATAACATTAGAATTTCACCACAATATAATTTTGATATACATATTTAAAAAATTATATTAATTTTCTCAAATTAATTTTCAATATGTTTCTAATTTTTTTTCAAATATTTTCTCATTAATATTAAAAAACAATTTTTAAGACAACTTAATTCAAAATTATAAAATGAGTTTAATATATATTTTGTACATATATCCTCATAATTATTTAATAAATTGGTATTTATTACCAATATTGTATATATTTCAAAAATTATATAATTTTATTCATACCATCAAATTTAACGACTATGTTATGATGGTAATATTTATATAATATTATTCATAGTTCATTTATGATTGGGTTGACTATTTTTGTTACAATCGATCATATCCATATTTAAAAAAAATCTCAAGATTTTATTTCTCCCCATAATAACATAATAAATTTAATCTTCACAATTTTAAATTGATCTCATTAATCAAATGTTTACATTTTAGAATAATTTTGTTGAAATCCCACAACATAAAAAGGGTCAAAAAAATTCTTTATGAATGATTTAAACAAAAGTAATATGGTCATCTTGGATAACACATACTGGGCTTCCAAATTGGTGAGAATTGCTGGGAAGTGGAAATATTGATATTAAAGAAAATAATAATGTAAAAAATTGAAATGTCTAGAGATAGAGATCAATGACCGAAAGAAATTGATTGATGTTGAGAAATTCAATCATCATAAAATTAAAACCCACTAATAGGTTAAGAAGACCATCCATTCATTATAATAAAAGATAATATGATAAATTTTTTAGCCAAGATTATTTTATTAATTTTGAGTAATTAGTTTAATATCATGAATAAAATGTTCTGGAAATATACATAATTTTAAAATAAAATATCACTAATTAATCAAATTCCACATTAATGACATATTTCACACAGAATAATTAGTATTAGAGATAAATTATTCATTATTGAATCACTAAATGAATTCCCAAATGAATTATAGAATGCATAAGGCTAAAACAATATTTTCCTACTATCAATTGATTTTATCATAACCCAAATGGTTTATCTTATGATAAGATAATTCCCTTGGAGGAAAAATGAATCATCACATAAATAAAAACTAATTTATTCACCAAAATTAAATATTATTACCCAATTATAAACATAGATTAATTGGTAAATAACTATCCACAAAATTCTAAAAAATATATTCTATAATTTAATTGATCCCCATATTTTATTAAATATTATTACAAGATAAATTTATTATTTATCTCCAAATATCATCAATCATTCTTAAAGTCTCATACCAAAATGAATATGTCCAAATCATATAGTCTCAAAATATTATAATCACTTTTTTAATTTCCTAAATCCCAAAAAATCCACACTAAAATCTTATATTATTCCAATATTTAATTAATCTTCTATTCCTCACATTAAATCACATGGAATTATATTTATGTTAATCATATAATGTTCAATCAATTATAGTGATCTTATACTAAAATTACATTAATCACTTAATAATAAAACTAATTTCCAATCCCATGGTTATAAATATGATATAACCTTGGTTCTCAAATTTTAATAACCCACAATTACCACAAATTAAAATATAATATAAACCATAAATTCTACTGATACATTTAAAAATATTTCCCCACATGTATGTGAATTCTTCCCTAAATAAACTTTTTCATATGCAAACCCTAATTGTTATATATTCTTAAAATATTTAGTAAAACTCAATAAATAAATCCCAAATATTATCAACATTTCACTACACAACATTTCAATGGTTTCTATTAAATATAAACATTTGTTTCCAGATATTGAAAAATAATAATATAGAATAATCCATTGGTTTTTTATGACCCTCATAATATTAAAAATATTAATATATCAAAATTATTAAAGATATATACATTAACACATCCTTAAGAAATTATACATTCTTATTTGTCTTATTCTTGAATAATTTATTCATATAATCCAAATATAAAAAAAATGTTCTTATGATTTTTTAATATAAACATAGTCATGTTTCATACTTATTGCATATGGAAAAAATAATACCACAAATATAGTGATATTTTACTTATTTTAAATTGTTACCTTACCCATTCTCTTCTAATATAAACCCATATCTCTGTAGAATAAATATACCAGTCCTCGATGGTATTTTCCTTTCTAAAAAAGATAAAAAAAAATTGAGATTTTAAAATATGATAAAATATACACCATGATCGATTTGAATTTTGGAATAATGAAATGTTTTTTGATGTATAAAATAGTGTCTTTCGGGATATTTGAATACTCAAGAGGATACTAAAATAATTTGAATTTTATTTTCCCATAATAGTGTTAATAAAGTCATCTTGAATGGATAATAGGTTTGGGAATTTTTTTGCTACTATTTAAAGACAGAATCCTTAATTTTTATATAGTAACACTATTTAAACATGAAATGAATTCTTTCATGTCCGAATTAAAATGGGCTTTGTAAACACAATGCCTTTATAAATTTATTAATAATTTAATCTTCAACTTCTTTATTCATAATTAAAATACCCTTCTAAATCCAATGATAATAAATATCATTAATCACATTATAATGCATTATATGAAACCACAAAAGTGGTTTCTAATACATTGAACATATATTCATCCCTAAATATGTACAACAATGATGGTATTAGTAACTCTTAATAAAACCTCTCTTGAAAACATTATATTGTCCAATGTTGTCTAAAACTTCGTCTTATATAAACTTTAAGGACCTGGACTTAAACATTATATATTATAGTGACATTAAATAGGAATTATATTTCATACATTCCAAATGATTATTTTGGTTTATAGTTTTGGATAGTTATTTCGACACTCATAAAATTAAAAAAACATATTTCAAAAAGAGGACATTACTATTCAGCAACCATATTTCCCACAATATAATGATTTTAAGATAATACATATTTTATTCAATTATGAAATATTCACAACCTTCAATGTGAATTCTTTTTTCCAATAACTATCCATAAACCCCGTGAAAAAAAATCAAACATAAGTGAGAAAAAAATATCTTTAAGGGACATTAAAAGAAGAAATTAATTATTACAGTGAAAAAATGGAAACCCTATAAAATAAATACCTTTATTATAATACTCATCGATTCAATGAGATAAATTATTTCTACATGAAAAAAATAGCTCAATGGAAACCTTTAAAACCCACAACTCACACGGATAAAACCTATAAGAAACCTAGGAATATGTTTCATCATACTCTTAAATATCGATTACCCCCATTGATACACATACAATAACCCCCATAGTTATACATGGAGTAACCATCATAGTTACTTTTCAAATGACCATCAATATTATAATTTTAAAAACCATCATAGTATATTCATATAATATTTATGGAGAAACCCGATTAGTTAAATCCATCCCTTTTCCCAATGCATTGGACAACTATAATGAGATCACCTGACCTTAGTTTATAGTGGAACCACTAGTCATCATATAAAATATCCCAGAACCATCCAGTAAATATTGTACATGGACTATTTAGGTCATCATAAAACTAATTGAAACAACTTTTATTCCTTTCATTACATTTTTAACCCATAGAAAAGAACCAGGCTCCATGAAAATATCTTAAATCAATCATAGTCTACCCTAAAATAGATTTTTTCATTTTATTTAAAAATACATCTAGTGTATCATAAATATCATCTACTATTGTTGGATGTGATTAATGATAATACAATTAAAATATCATTAAAAACTTCTTGAGTAAAATATCTTGTTCACTTTGAAAATCACATTTAAAAATTCAAATAATTTTTTTAAAATCCATATCATTGAAAATATATTTGGAAACATATAATGTAATATTAAGAAAAAATAATTTTCATTATGTTTAGAATATACTGCCTTGTTTTAAGCATTAAAAATGAACATTATTTTTAAACATTTTTTATATTAGAATCCAATGTGACCCTTTAGAAAATGATTGGAAATTTTATTTTAATTCTTTTTAAAAGAGGGAAAATTCCATGTGAAATAGATTCATTAGATAATTTTTTTAAAAGATAATAATTATTAAAGGATTTTAGAAAATATGGATATGTAAAAGAAATAATCTCAATCAAAAATAGTATACAATATTGGTATCAGTTACAAATGACTTCGTTATGATTCCTTAATAAATAAGAGAAGAAATGAAATTAAACAGGTAAATCACATTAAATACTATATAAAAAAACATTAATGTGTTTCAATAAAATAATAGAATATTATTTCCCCAAATGTAACCTTGATCATAAAAAATTCTAAATGAATATATATTGTAGCAAAATTCCTTTTCAACTTTAGTTACTTCACAATCATAGTCCCCATGAAAGAATTACATCAATGTAGATATTTAATATCATGAAAATAATTATATTATTGATATATCATATTAAATGGTATATATATATATTTCATTAATGATGATACTTTCATATCATAAACATATCTCCCAAAGAAAGAAAATTTTCGGCGAATTACACTTACAATGATCATATAATTGAATTGGTAATTATTCAATTGATAGATTATGTATCAAAAATAGAATTCCACCAAATAAATTCTAAATGAAAAATAAATAAATTTAGATATCAATATAAAAATAATTAACGAATAATGATGTCAATTAATAAGAGTTATAATGTAATGAATGCAATTTGACTGAAGAATCCCTTAACCTTATTATAAGTTTCATATTAAATCCACAAGGATAAAATATTTAAAATTAAAACTCAAAATATAATAATGATAAATGATTCAAGATATAACCTATGAAAGTTCAATATACACCCCATATATAAAAACATTATGTGTAAAAATATAAAATTTTCTTCAATGAAGTAAAATAGTGATGAAATCCCTTAGAAAAAATCGTAAGAAGATTCTTGTTTTTAAACATTGTAAATAGGTCACATATGGTAAAATTAACATTAAGAACTCTTTATTTATAAAAAAAATTAATTTAAATATTTATAAGGAAATTTACATTTATGTTAATGATTTATAAAATAAAATTTTAAAACATTTAAATTGACTTTTTAAAGTAATGTTTTCCTTACGTTGATCTGAATCCTTACACATTACCTCTATCATCTAGAATAATAAAATTTTTGTAATTATTTACCTGATTGAAAATTTTTTAGTTTTGTAATTTATTTTCTATTACTTATTACCTTATTATAATAGTTAGTTATACAGTACTATTCATACCGAATGTTTTTATGATATTCAGTTAATATATGAAAAATAACATCAGTAGGTTGACTATGGTCAAAAAGGTCATTATCTCTTCATATCTATATTATTAATAATTATATATTTCTCATTTTTATACATCAAATAAAATTTTAAAAAATTTCATTACTATTGGAAATAATAAATGAACAACATTTCAGTCATGTAGATGGTATTTCTTATATACAAATGAATTATGATTCCCTTTTTCAATGAATATTTTGGATAGATGGGAAGTAAAATTTAATCTACAAAAAATGAAAAAAATATCATATGTATCATATTATTTCATTAATTTTACTTATATTTATCATATATATTATGTGGTGATGAACAACTTATTGCATCGCTTCGTGGAGGTGGTCATCCACACAAAAGCATGAAAAATGTTATCATTTTTAATTGAATGAAACCGTAAGAAAATATGTTTAATATTGTCTCTAAATAATGGTAAATATGTCATTAATACAATATATATAGCATAAATTCTCTAATATAACCATACATGAGGGACGATGATGGAAAAAATAACACATCTGTTCATGAGGTGATCGTCTATTATACACATGAATGATGAAGTCCTTTCCCATTGGAAGGATAATAGTGATGGATATAGGTTTCTAGATGAAAATTATAAAATTCCAAAATATATATTGGATAATTTTTTTATATTTTCTCAATGTAGGAAAATATTTTATGGATAATTAATAATAAATAATACCAGAACATGTAGTAAAAACAATACCAATTATTTGTAAATTATTATTTTTATAATACCATAAAAACAATAATTTTGTTATTCTAATTATATAAATTCCTATAAAACGTGGGTAGGTATTTTAAAAAGGTAATATTAATGATATTTTATGAACCAAATGTGTATTGAATTTTACAAAAAGAGAAGAAGATTTTTCATTTTATAATAGTGGAGTGGGGCACTCTTTGGAGATATTATAACCTATATCCTAATTATCTATATTAATATAATAATTTTAGTATTTCTATATCATTTAATAATAAACTATTTATTCTAAAATATCATTAATATCAATTTTGTTACTATTAATTTACATTGAATTTAATAACATCAAAACTGAAAAATAAATACAATCAATGGTTGATTACATCCATAACTTATTATATCCATATTCTAAATTCAAGTATCACATTAATTATCTCAAATAATTTTACATCTAATATTATTAATATCAATTATTTAATCTTTCTATTAATTGAATAATTACGACGTTAACATTTTATAAAAATGTAAGGTTATTATTTAAAAACTAAAAATTGAAAATAAATTATCATGATGATGAAAAATAATAAAGAGTTGAAATTTATATTTATAACAGAACCTGTTTACTTTTTAGCCCCTTATTAAAAATATGTTATTTTTTAAAAACTAGAGTGTGTCATTTTTCTCATTTGATTACATTAAATATTATAATGGCCATAATCACGGCCTAATGCATACATAAGTCCATATAAACAAATATTTAATGGTTACATATGTTTAGTAATAATAAAATAAAATTAATTAAAGTGGTAGGATCATTTGAAAGACCATATCATATGATTTTTAAATCTTAATAACCTGATTTCCCTTTTTTGTAGAAACATGAAGTATTACGTTTACTATTCATAATGACTATGAATAAAAGTGGAATATTTACCAAATTTGGACCCAATGATTCCAAATTTGGAATCCATTTTTCAAAATTCAATGTTCATTATTAGGATAGTTTAATTTTAAATTTAAATTAAAAAAATAATGGAAATATGTTTTAAAAAATGTTTATTTCAAGTAGAAAATGTTTTTATACAAAATTATTGAATATGTTTTATTTAAACCTCATAATTGGATTATTTTAAATAAAATTAAACTAAATTTATTTTAAATATAACTAAAAACATAATATTAATTTTCAAATAATCAAAAATAAAGTGCAATAGTTATTAAAAATAATTGTTCTTCACTATTTGTTGAAAAAATACTCCAGAAAAATATCAACAATTTACCATATTATAATTTTAATATTATTATATAAAAAATATGTTTAGTTTTTTCAAATGAAATTTTTATATTTTTAAAATCATAATTACGTTATTTTCTTATAAAATACAATAGAAATTATATTCTAAGAAAATAATATTTTTAAGAGTAAAATGAAATTACTGATAATTGAATTCTTATTTATGGATCTTTAATAAATAATTTTTTGTTTATTATATAGTTTAAATATATTTTAAAAATAATAATCAAATCAATTCCCTTCAATTTAATGGTTAGTTTATAATAGTCACATTTAAATAATAATATTTTTTGATTCATTTACTGTAAAACCCCAGGTAAATAAAGAATATGACATTTTTATATTTATCCATATTTGTGAATAAAATATTAATATTACTTTAAAGGGGACGCTATGCTTGATGGCGTACCCAATACACAACAACGAGTTTCCTGGAAATCTTACGTTGCACTCTAATAATAAAATAATATTATTTTAAATGGTAGTTAACATGTAGCCATTGTATTGGAGGGAATGGATAGAAATAACTAAAATATGATTATATATGTTTTTAAATGTTTTTAAATTTATCCAATAAAAGATAAAGGCTTAAAATACAAAAAGAAGTCAATTTTAGGTGTATATGCCCTAGTTTTCACTAAAGGTTCACTTATCGCCTTTTGATGGTGAACCATGATTAAATTTTTTTTTTTTACTCTTATACATTATATTGTACCAAATAAAACACTTCATAAGAATTGGGACATCAAAATTTACTTTGTGTAAATTTTTGGTATCTTTCCGATAAAGTTCATTTTTTTAATGAATAGTGTAAAATGTTGTATTTTAATTCAAAACCTCTTTTTAATCTAATTTATTTATATTATTAGATTATGTTTTGAATTGGATTTAAAGTGAAATTAGAATATATTTTTACCATTAAATCAAATAGTGGTCGTTGTAATTAATTTCACTCTGAAATCACACTTAAACTATTTTCAATCTTTTGATACTTATTGTTTCATAAAAACACGCTATTTGCTCTGACAGTGGAATTTAATTATTAAATTAATTAATGTGACTTATATGTTTTGAATTTTGTAAAATTTACTTCATTTTTGAATTCGGAATATCAAATATAGCTTAGGGTGAATTTTTGGGATTTTTTTGAAAAACCTCAATTTTTGATGAATAGTGAAACCACTAAGTGGTACTTATAAAAACTAATTTTTCCGTTTAAATGAAAATTTTCCATATTTTTGTTGTGAATTTCAAAAATCCGACATACATGGTTGTCATTAAGAAGTAAAATGTGGTTCAATGGGGTAAAAATAATTTTTTGGTGAATAGTAACTTATTACGTTTTTAATCGCGATTAGAGGTAATTAGTGTAGTTTATGGTAAGAATAATTTTTTAATAAAATAAAATGACCTATACACATGTCCTACAATCATTGTATGTGTCATGGAAGACCAAGACAATCCATGGGTCAACTTGGGGACCCCATGGGGCCACTTTGGTTGGGAAATGACATAAATATCTTTTTATTTAATGTTAAAGTAAAAATTACGCAAACATGAAATGTTTTACTAAAACAAATTTTACATGGGGTTATACAAGTCATATTTTTGACTATAAATAGTCATTGGAAATATAAAATGATTTACTACATAATAGTATTTTTTTAGATAATTTTTAGAAATTAAATAAATTAAATTATTTATGACTTCATAATGATGCAGCGATGACCTCATTATTTAACGATTTAAATAAAATGGAAAGATAATGTATTATCTAAGACCTACACATGTCCAAAACCTATTTGATGAGTGGATTTTGAACCCTTATCACCTTATCCTCGAAATACATTAATGTGGGACTTTTAAAATCCGAAACAATTTTGAAAATAAAGGAACATTTTGTAACTTTACAAGAGTGCCCCTCCTCTCCTCTTCTAAAAGGCCCCCACCTCTACCTCCTTAGCCACACTCCCAAATCCTTTGGCTCAGCCAAACCCTGACCATTTTGTCTCTCCACATCCCTATCTTACTCCTTGAAGCATCACATTGGGCATAAGTTTTTCCAAATAAGCCTTTGAGCTCAAACCAAAGGTAGTTACCCAATTTTAAGGTAATGCCTTCACTTGTGTCCTTTTGTTTTATTTTGCTTGTCCAACCCACTAAACTCTTTTTATTCATTTATTTTGTAACAAATACAGTATCTTCAATATACTAGGATGTTGTTATAAGAGGTATTCGAGTTAAACTTACACACACCTACATTTAATGGTTAAAGAACATATTGTTTCCGTGGATGGCGAATTTATGCCTCCCGAAATGATGATTGTTCAACATTCTTATAAAACCTTCAAAGGTGGACATTAAGATGACACTATATTTATATATGATATATAATATTTTTATGTTTTACTTAATCTTATGTATTTTTCATTTATGGCGTACCATTATGGTTTCCATTATGGGTAAACGCAATATCTTCATTTAAGGAAATGAGGACTACCGCCCCTCAAAGTGATTTGATTCATTAATACCATATGTGGAACGTATAAAGGATATATTTAATGATATTATATATGATACCATACTGGAATTAAAATATTATTATTTATCATTATGATTTAATTCCATTAAATATGAAATAAAAATGAAAGTAGCGTTTATGCGTATGTACGACCTACCGTCTCCATGAATGGTGCTTTTCGTTTTTTTATCTCCAAATGATATGGAATAGTATAAAATGAATATTTACTGGATATATATGATATTTTAATCATTAATACTATTCTGGAAATTATTTACTTATACCTACATGGGAAATATTTTTTCAAACAAGTTCATTCTTGACTCATGTACCAAACATCGGCAAAAACGGCTGATATGAACTAACATTATTAAACAATTATTAGCACATTATAATATGTGATATGAACTGAATAATAATATATAAAAGAGGTACCTAGTAAATTATTAATTTACTAATGTTTATTATTCCATAATATAAAGAAACGAACAAGAAAAGTTGGACTTGAGGTAAGGGATCCTACTCCTCTCTTTATTTTTAAGTACACTCTTTTATGTCATTCCTTCTAAGATAATCTTTCTTGTGATTGGGATGTTATTTTATATTAATCATACTATAATTTTTATGTTCATATGATGAGAGACTCTATTCTCTCTCATCAATCCCTTTTGGATGTTTTGAGTGGCACCGTTAGGCTGCCGAATTTTCGTAAGAGATCTAACCTCTCTCTTTCTCTTTAAGTACTCTCATTGATGTAACATCTTTTAAGCTCCTCTTTTTTATGATGGGGGATGTTCTTTTATATTACTATTGCTGTAAATTTTATTGTAATATTATGAGATACCCTATTTGATCTCATCAATCCATTTTTGGATGTTTTAAGTGGCGTCGTTAGGCTGCCGAGTTTTCGTAAGGGATTTTTCATCTCACTTTTATTCCTATTTGATTTATGATACATTTGCCACAATTTCCATTGAGTGGTATATGTACTGACCATTATGTTACTCATAGTGTAATATTCTTTCATTTATGAGTATTTACATCAACGTTGTATTGTCCTTCTTTCACGGGGCGTATGTTTCGAAAGATACCCATGTCGGTAAGGGAACCTTTCACCCTCCTCTTTTTAAAAGACTTCTTTTGTTGGGTCTTTTAACTTACATATTGTTATATTGGGATATGTTCTCATATATCCTTATTGATGTAAATTTTATTTCCAAGTGATGAGATACCCTTTTTTTTATGTGACGTCGTTAGGCTGTCAAGGGAACTTCTTAACCCAATTTTGATTTCTTTGGGTTCAACATGTAGTTATTGAATATGTCCGCCTTTGAATATGTGTGAATGACCTTTGATTATTTTACACTTAACATCCACTTATATTTGGTGTATTCGTTTGTCAAACATAATTATGTAATTGATTTATCCTTAAACCAAGGATACCATCTTTGTATGGGACTTCGTCTCAATCTCCTTTCATTGAGGCATATTTTGTTTTATACACAACCTTCTTTAATACGGTGTATAAACCCCTTTGAATATTACGTTTATTCAAAAGAATCTTTTTTATACGAAGCGTTTACTAAATGAAAAAAGGGAATGTTTTTTTCATACGTATGCGGTGACAACGACTTCTCCGCCGCCGTGACCATTATTTGAGTTTCAGCCTCCTCTACAAGCCATACCATTTTTTAAAAGAAAAATAATTACCATGTTTTACTTTTCATTTATTTTGGTATTGAAAATGGTTTTCATAATGTTTTTATATCAATGTGTTGTATTGATATCTTGTGACTGAATGGTGGATATGTTATTTTTCCTTTATGCATGTTTTATGTGATATGATTATGTTGAGGTTCTTGGGAATTATTATGAAGATGGGTGGTTCCGTGATAATCTAAGGGTGGGTGAGCCCAATATAGCTCTCCAATGTATTGGGTAACACGAAGGAGTGAAACGTTAAGGTTTCTCCGATGAGATTTAGGGAATATACTGTGGTGGGTATTCCAAACGTAACCAAGAGGGTTACTCCATATGTAAGAATGTTATGAATTCCTCAAGTTACCTTTTATGTCTTATGATTTCTATGATTTATTCATGATTTTATGAGGTATGTAAAAGTGCTTATGTTTTATAGGTAAAGTATGATTTCATTCTTATGTATACATGTACTCATGTTTTCTTTCCATATTTTTATATCCCTTACTATGCTTTTTATGCTCATCCCAAGTTTTTGATATTTTTTTCACAGGTCAAGGGAAGGGTACATGATGTGATGATAGTGTCAAGGATGTGTCAAGAAAGAATCAATGTTTTATTTTAAATATGTTTCTGTTGATGGGAAGAATGAATATTGTCTTTTATGTAACCACTTTGTTTAAATGTGAAATGTAATTAAAGTTTCATGATCTAATTCTCTAAAACTCTAAACCTGAAAAGATCCTCAATGTGTAATCTTGTAATAACTCAAGATTAAGTATGGTTTAAGGCTGGGGCCTTATAGTTGGTATCAAAGGTCTGTTTAGAGAACATTAGAGGTTCCGGTAATATTTAAGCATAAGTGAAATTACCATAATGGTTAGGATTTCAGAAAGAGTCGTAGTTTTTAGATAAAGTGAATGAGTAAGTATATCTTCCTCATTAGTACATGCTGGTTCTGTTGATATACTCACACTGACATTTCTGTTTTTAGTGAATGGATGAATCTAGCAGGCACCAAAGAGACAACGGGTTTGAAGGAAACTGTGGTGGTTCTCTGATTAAGATACTAGATAAAATGGAGGATTCAATGAGGAAACTCGTGGTTGTTCTAAACCAACTGTCAAGGAGTCATGATCAACCACTTGAACCTTGGTGCGTTCTGTAATGCATCATATATGAGATGACCAATCGATGTGGATGTTCAGGTAATAATTATAAAGGTAACCATTAGAGTTTATATGATCCATACTTTTGAGGTAATTATTGGTTACTCTATGATATGATGGAAAAGGAAAGGCATGAGATAAACTTGAGGTTAAAATATGTTATGATTTTTTTGAAGATTTTATCTCATTTTGGGGAATGTTTTAAGAGTTATATAGTTTTGGAAAAAGGACAACACGCAGACCGTGTGACAACCCATCGCGTCAGACAAAGCTGCGGGAATCGAACCCACAACCAAAGTGCGACTGGTATTTATCCCCTACCACTGGACTACGTGAAGTCCCTGGTTATTTTGACTGATTCATTTTAGTTATATGATTTTATGAATTAAGAGTATGAATATTTTGGGTTATTTATGAAAATTATTAACCTATCATGAAGGATATGTGATTAGGTTAATTACTTTTCAAAACGAGACTTTAGGAGCAACTGATGTCGTTTGGAGATAAATTTTACGATTTAACTTGGAAGACTATGTGACCAAATCCTTCAAATATTTTGGTTTCAATCTTAGTTTGGTTTACTTTGAAGAATTTTATGGACAAATTGATTATAGAATGGTCCTCGTTGAACTTTGGGTTTTGTTGGACAAATTTTGGAGATTAAGAATAGATTTTCTTTTTATAAAGGGTTATCCTTTTCTGGATTATCTGATCTTGTACTAACCTTTTTGGTTTTGGTTTTGGTTAAAGTCTAATGACATGGGAAGTATATAGTTCTCTTTTGTGGATTATGTGACTCTCTTGAAGTTGATTATAGTACTCTTAATGTGAACAAGTCTCCCTAAATACTCGTCTTTTGGAAAACAAATATGAGTTTGATTAAGGAATCTAGTAAAATTTGAAAGTCAACATGATAAGTGATTATGTTTCCTTATTAATAAATTCATCAAAAAAAGTAACTTAAAACAAAAATGTTGTCTATTAACTTTTCCTACCGGGGAATCGAATACCGTTTAACCCATCATAAGTTTGTGATTTTCTTATGGTTAACTTTCTCCTAGACATGTTTAATATCACTCTCCACCAGAACATGACCCTTTGTTTTATCCTCCATATCCATTTTTCCATACATGGAATCCTAGTATGGGTTAACTCGGGTGACATTTGTACTTCTCTCCCATTCTTTTAATGTGATTGTATTACCGACTCTTGTTCTGATGTGGGACTTTCAAGGATGTTTCTGAGCCCAATTTTAAAATTGCGAGGATGCAATTCACAAAAGGGGGAAGGATGTAACACCACAGGTAAATAAAGAATATGACATTTTTATATTTATCCATATTTGTGAATAAAATATTAATATTACTTTAAAGGGGATGCTATGCTCGATGGCATACCCAATACGGAACAACGAGTTTCTTGGGAATCTTACGTTGCACTCTAATAATAAAATAATATTATTTTAAATGGTAGTTAACATGTAGTCGTTGTATTGGAGGTAATGGATATAAATAAATAAAATATTATTATATATGTTTTAAATTGTTTTTACATTTATCCAATAAAAGACAATGTCTTAAAATACGGACAGAATTCAATTTTAGGCGTATATGCCCTAGTTTTCACTAACGGTTCACTAATCGCCTTTTGATGGAGAACAGTCATTAAATATAGTTTTGTTCACTATTATACATTCTATTGGACCAAATAAAACTCTTCTTAAGAATTGGGGCATCAAAATTTACTTTGTGTAAATTTTTGGTATCTTTTCGATAAAGTTCATTTTTTAATGAATAGTGTAAAATGTTGTATTTTAATTCAAAACCACTTTTTAATATAATTTATTTATATGATTGAATTATATTTTGAATTTGTTTTAAAGTGAAATTAGAATATATGTTTACCATTAAATCCAATAGTGGTTGTTGGAATTAATTTCACTTTGAAATCAGACTTAAACTACTGTCAATCTTTTGATACTTATTGTTTCATAAAAACACGCTATTTGCTCTGACAGTGGGAATAATTATTAAATTAATTAATGTGACATATATGATTTGAATTTAGTAAAATAGACTTAAATTTTGAATTCTGAATATCAAATATAGCTTAGGGTGATTTTTTGGGATTTTTCTGAAAAACCTCAATTTTTGATGAATAGTGAAACCACTAAGTGGTACTTAAAAAAACTAATTTTTCCGTTTAAATGAAATTTTTCCATCTTTGTGTTTTGAATTTCAAAAATCCGACATACATGGTTGTCATTAAGATGTAAAATATGGTTCAATGGGGTAAAAATAATTTTTTGGTGAATAGTAACTTATTAAGTTTTTAGTCGCGATTAGAGGTAATTAGTGTCGTTTATGGTAAGAATAATGTTTTAATAAAATGAAATGACCTAGAAACATTTCCTACCCTCATTGGATGTGTCATGGCCTACCAATACAATCCATGGGTCAACTTGGAGACCCCATGGAGCCACTTTGGTTAGGAAATGACATACATATCCTTTTTTTAATGTTAAAGTAAAAATGACACAAACATGAGATGTTTTACTAAAAAAAAATTTACATGGGGTTATACAAGTAATATTTTTTACTATAAATAGTCATTGGAAACATAAAAATATTTATTACATCATATTATTTTATATATATAATTTTTAGTCATTAAATAAATTAAATTATTAATGACATCGTAATGATGCAGCGATGACCTCATTATTTAACGATTTAAATAAAATGGAATTACACTGTAATATCTCAGACCTACACATGTCCAAAAACTATTTTATGAGTGGATTTAGAAACCTTATCACCTTATCCTCGAAATAAATTAATGTGGGACCTTTAAAATCCGAATCTCTTTTGAAAATAAAGTAACATTTTGTAACATTACAAGAGTGCCCCTCCTCCTCTCTTATAAAAGGCCCCCACCTCTACCTCCTTACCTACACTCCCAAAGCCTTTGGCTTGGCCAAACCCTACCCATTTTGTTTCTCCACTTACCTCTATTACTCCTTGATGCCTCACTTTGGGCAGAAGTCTTCTCAAGGAATCCTTTGAGCTCAAACCAAAGGGAGTTACCCGATTTTAAGGTAATGTCTTCACTTGTGTCCTTTTGTTTTATTTTGATTCTCCAACCCCATAAACTTTTTTTATTAATTTATTTTGTAACGAATACATTATATTAAATATACTAGGATGTTGTTATAAAAAGGATTCTAGCTACACTCACACACAACTACATCTAATGGTTAAAGAACATACTGTTTCCGTGGATGGCGAATTTCTACCTCCCAAAACGATGATTGTTCAACATTATTCTAACACCTTCAAATGTGGCCATTAAGATGACACTATATTTATATATGATATCTAATATGTTTATGTTTTACTTAAGATTATGTATTTTTCATTTATGGCATACCTTTATGGTTTCAATTATGGGTAAACGCGATATCTTCATTTAAGGAAGTGCGGACTACCGCCCCCTCAAAGTGATTTGATTTGTTAATACCATATGTGGTACATATATAGGATATATTTAATGATATTATATATGAAACCATACTGTAATTAAAATACTATTATGTATCATTATGGTTTAATTCCATTAAATATGAAATAAAAATGAAAGTAGCGTTCATGCGTACGTACGGCCTACCGTCTCCATGAACGGTGCATTTCGTTTTTTTATCTCCAAATGATATGGAATATTATAAAATTAATATTTACTGGATATATATGATATTTTAATCATTAATACTATTCTGGAAATTATTTACTTATAACTACATGGGAAAACTTTTTTCAAACAAGTTCATTCTTGACTCATGTACCATACATCGGAAAAAACGTCTGATATGAACAAACATTATTAAACAATTATTATAAAATTATAATATGTGATATGAACTGAATAATAATCTCCAAAGGAGGTACTTAGGAAATTATTAATTTACCAAAGTTTATTATTCAGGAATATAAAGAAACGAACAAGACAAGTTGGACTTGAAATAAGGGATCCTACTCCTCTCTTTCTTTTTAAGTACACTCTTTTATGTCATTCCTTAGAAGCCCATATTTCTTGTGATTGGGATGTTATTTTATATTACTATTAATGTAATTTGTATTTTAATATTATGAGAGACCCTCTTCTCTCTAATCAATCCATTTTGGATGTTTTGAGTGGCGCCGTTAGGCTGCCGAATTTTCGTAAGAGATCTAACCTCTCTCTTTCTCTTTAAGTACTCTCATTTATGTCACTTCTTTTAAGATCCTATTTTTTATGACAGGAGATGTTATTTTATATTCCTATTGCTGTACATTTTATTTTAATGTGATGAAATACCATATTTGATCTCATCAATCTATTTTTGGAAGTTTTAAGTGGCGCTGTTAGGCTGCCGAGTTTTCCTAAGGGATTTTTCATCTCACTTTTATTCCTATGAGATTTATGCTACATTTGCCACAATTTCTTGTGATTGGTGTATTTACTGACCATTATTTTACTCATTGTGTAATATTCTTTCATTTATGAGTATGTACATCAATGGTGTATTGTCCTTCTTTCACAGGGTGTATGTTTCGAAAGATACCCATGTCGGTAAGGGAACCTTTCACCCTCCTCTTTTTAATAGACTTATTTTGTTGGGTATTTTAATTTACAATATTATTATGTTAGGATATGTTCTCATATATCCTTATTGATGTAAATTTTATGTCCAAGTGATTACATACCCTTTTTTTGATGTGACGCTGTTAGGGTGTCAAGGGAACTTCTTAACCCAATTTTGATTTCTTTGGGTTCAACATGTAGTTATTGAATATGTCAGCCTTTGAATATGTGTGAATGACCATTGATTATTTTACACTTAATATCCATTTATATATGGTGTATTCGTTTGTCACACATAGTTTTGTAATTGATTTATCATTAAACTAAGGATACCGTCTTTGTATGGGACTTTGTCTCAATCTCCTTTCATTGAGGCATATTTTGTTTTATACACAGCCTTCTTTTATACGGTGTATAAACCCCATTAAATTTTACATTTATTCAAAAGGAATATTTTTTATATGAATCATTTACTAAACGAAAAAAGGGAATGTTTTTGTCGTACGTATGCGGTGACAATGACTTCTCCGCCGCCGTGACCATTATTTGAGTTTCGGCTTCCTCAACAAGCCATACCTTTTTTAAAAGAAAAATAAATACCATGTTTTAATTTTCTTTTATTTTGGTATTGAAAATGGTTTTCATAATGTTTTTATATCAATGTGTTTATTGATATCTTGTGATTGAATGGTGTAAATGTTATGTTTCCTTTATGCATGTTTTATGTGATACGATTATGTTGAGGTTTTTGGGAATTATTATGAAGACGGGTGGTTTCGTGATAAACTAAGGGCGGGTGAGCCCAATATAGCTCTCCAATGCATTTGGTAATGCAAAGGAGTGAATTGTAAATGTTTCTCTGAAGAGATTTAGGGAATATACTGTGGTGGGTATTCCAAACGTAACCAAGAGGGTTACTCCCTACGTAAGAATGTTACGAATGCCCCAAGTTACCTTTTATGTCTTATGATTTCTATGATTTATTCATGATTTTATGAGTATTTTAAAGTGCTTATGTTTTATGGGTAAAGTATGATTTCATTCTTATGTATACATGTACTTATGTTTCCTTTCCATATTTTTATATCCCTTACTGATCTTTTTATTCTCATCCCAAGTTTTTGAAATGTTTTTCACAGGTCAAGGGAAGGGTACATGATGTGATGATAGTGTCAAGGATGTGTCAAGAAAGAATTCATGTTTTATTTTAAATATGTTTATGTTGATGGGAAGAATGAATAATGTCTTTTATGTAACAACTTTGTTTTATTGTGGAATGTAATTCAAGTTTCATGATCTAATTCTCTAAAGCTCTAAACCTGAAAAGATCATCAATGTGTAATCTTGTAATAACTCAAGATTAAGTAAGGTTTAAGGCTAGGGCCTTATATTAACCGTCGTTGTTGTGTATTTTTGTGCTATCAGACATAATATTATATTAAAAACACTCTTCATATTGAAATAATTGAATTAGTATGAAATGTAAACATTATGTTTCAATATATATATATATCATAATTTTCATACAACAATTTACACCATTGAAATTAATAGAAATTTTTTGAATTATATTTACTACTTAGATTATTAAAATTATAAAATGTATTTTATTTCACATTTTTTTGTTACACATGAAAAAGTAATCCCACATAGTATATATTTAAGAGAAATTTTTTAAAAAAAATATGGTTTTACCTTATAACACCTCCATCTCCTTAAAAAAATGTGTCCTCAAAATGATAATAAATACACAATAATGAAAATAGTTAATGGTATCTATAATATAGGCATGAATGAACATATAAATTATAATGATATATAGTCTTCACTATCATATGTAAGACTATAAATCCATGTTTTCATCTTAATAATCATATATCTATATTTTTATTTTTCAAAGCAGTGTATTCCCATTTTTTCTTCCTTTTTTAGCTTATATGACACAAATATTTCAAGTGGAAAATAATAAAATCAGTTATTTTCATGATCCTGATTCAAAAAAATTACTATAACAAAATGGTTATGAAAATATTTGATAATATCACATTAAATGATTATATAAATAAAACCAAAGATATCTCATCTGATGATATTATCATTTCAAAGAATAGTGTGTTATAGTTATCTTCATATTAGTTTTATAAAATATCTAGATATACACCATCAAATTCTATTCAAATCATATATAATAGTTAATAAAGATAATTTCAATGTAGCAAATCGTACCCCCTTTGAGCATCAAACAATGTTGGTAGTTAAGACTTTTTAGTGCACTATGAGAAGAGTGAGTTAATAATCATCCATCTTTTTCTGGGTTATTACACCTAGGTGCATAAGTTTCATAGCATGTATCATCTTATTTATTTCTATAAAGGTATTTCATTCCAAATAAACCATTAAAATTAAATTCCCCTATAATTTTAGGGATATTTCCTCTATTAATGATTATCCTTGTGTTTTTTACTAATTTTCTCTTGTCTTAGTCCCCAAAAATAACTAAAATAATCCATAAAATCAACTAATTTCTACTGAATAAGGAAAACAAATCAATAGAAATCATTATATTGTATTATTTATATTACATAAATATTATATCTCACAAAGTTCCCATATAATCCCAAAACCCCATTGATTTGTGTATTTGTAAATTAGCATCATAAATAAATTATTTTACAATACAATAAACATTTTTCAAAAAATCACACCATAATCGAGTATTTTTAAATCTTCTTATATATTATACTCATTTTTATAACCTATGGAATAGATAACATAAAAAGGGGTGACATCATACAATTAGTAAAGAATAAATATAAATGAATTATAAATTGGTATAAATAGTATCATGATATATAAAAACATCAAAAACTAAAAATTAGAAAATAAAAAACACAATATAATAATAGTTTACCATAATACATTATATAAAGGTTCAAAATCATAACATAGAATATATATACTGTTAGAGTGTGTAAACATGAGACAATAATATTGATGTGTATAACTTATAATTGGTGACTAATAATGAAACATGGAATAATCATAAGCATATGAAATCCTTGCATTTTGAACATAGAAAAACAAGTATTATTTCAATGTACAATCTTATAAGTATAAATTAACTTCAATTACACTCACACATAATATCATTAGAAAATATTAACCATAACTACACCAATACATAATCATTTGGATAAGTAATCACTTCCATATCACCCATAATATAGTGATTAAGGAATTATAATCTCCAAAAAATTGAATAGCGTGATAATAATTCTTGTCCCTCTCTCACATAACATAGTGAGACACGAATTTATATTTCATTCCACCATAACAAAGTGGTTAAATAATTCATGACCATTTATTTAATAATTTCCACAATAGATTTCAAATATGCTAAAATTAAATATAGGTTGATATTAAACCCCAAAATTCACAATAATGATCATCCATATAGATATGTGTTGAGAGAACATGCAAACATTCATATTTCAAACTTCAAAAATTAACATAATAAAAAATGATGTGTTTTATCTGAAAATGCCATGAAAATATCATAATCCACCCATATAAATAATTATAGGGTATAATATGAACATAAAACAAGAGAATCATAAAAAATGGAAGATATTGAAATGTATTAAAAACACATTTATAATGAAAACACTTCGAATGTTAAAAAATAATAAAGGAGAAGAGTTTGTTTTTTTAACATCATGAGTTTTATCCTCCAAAATAAAAATAGTATATGGGAATTTATATGGAAATTCAGGATTCTTATTTACCAATCTAGTAACACTATTTAATATATAAAAAAAATATATGTGAAACAATAAATGTTTATTTTGATTAATAATTATCATGGCCATAAAAGATGAAGTTACAAGATATTTTTAATTGAAATTTTCTGGAGTCATTATTTAAAAGGTGAAGTTAAAAATATTGAAAAATAATAATTTTTAAATTATTTTCAAATCATTTACCCTTGAAAAAAATATAAAGGTTATCGATTTGAAATGTGAAGTGGAACATAAAACACATGATATTAAAATAAACATTTATTTTTATATTTTAAAATACTTTTGATCATAGCCACATAATAAAAAAGGATAATAACTCCCTTATTTTAAATGGGAAAATTTAAATAGGAATATCATAACTAATAAAAAATGTTGACATACTTTATTAATATAAAATATTTGGGGATGGAAATGTATACATTGTAAAAAGAATTATTTAACAGAATTGGATTAATTCTTAACAATATTTTAGAATTATTCGAATGAATATAATCTAGGAATTTGATTTAAATTAAAATAATCATTTTCTAATGATTGGAAGAGAAATTTTATATTATTTGAATAATATTTTGAAAGAAAAAGACATATAATAATGATGTTCTTGATAAAACACTATTACTCAAAAAAGGTATTTGAAAAAACAAAATTCCTTATAGATTTAGTAGGACATTAATAATAATAACTTAAAAAAGAGATCATGTGATGAATTTTTAAATACCATAAATTAATTTTAATGTATGATAAAAACCTCCATAGTGATTTATAGGCACCACATATTGTTATACAGGTGGTGAATACAAAATATATCTCATAAGAAGAACAATTTTATTTAAAACCCCATAAGAACCATTGTAATATTTTAAAAATAATTAATTTAACTGATATATTCAAGAAATCACATGTATATATCAAGAATGTGACATTAATAAAAAGAAAAAAATTCAACGGTGTAGTAATTACGCAATATTAAAAAAATAATATTTTTAACACATTAAAAACCTACCTTACCAAATGGAAAATAGGATGGATATTATTGCATTAACTCTTAGCTTATTGGAATTAACTCTACCCCGAAGTATGGAAAACATAAATATCACAATATACTATTTAAGAACCTTATTCATGTATATTACCATATATAATCATAAATTCTAATCATTTATTATACATTTATTATTTATTAAATTTTAATATTAACATTTAATTTTAGAGATATTATTATTTTATTCATGATTTAAAATATTATTGTCACTCCATGTTCATTTATAATAAGAACATTCTTATTAGATTATAAAATAAATGAGGTATATGTTTTATTATTATTTATTATGTTATAATTTCATTCTACAAAATATTTATACATGATATGTTAATACGGATTCAGTGATGGATTTATTTTCGTATTTTTTTTAAAAAAATATTAAAAAATATTTAAATGTTTTATAAACATTCAACTATCTTACTCATATCATAAAAATAATCTTAATTAGTTATAAAAATTAATAGAATTATCTATATTGGTTTGTGATGAAAATAAAAATTAATTATTCTAAGTAGGCGGTAGTTTGAACGTACATGTAGATTAGATTTTGATATTCTGTAGAAAAAAAAAAGAAAAGTAGAAATTAAATTATATATTCATAAAATTAATCATGTACTAAATAACATATTTATTCATTAAAAAAATTATTGTAAAAATACATTAATTATGTTGATGAAAAATTATACACATCATTAATGGATATGGTAATTTGTGCATATGCATGAATGAACTTATCATTTTTGTATGGGGGAAGGGTAAATATTGTTTATACCAATAATATAATTAAATTTTAGTATATTAATAAAAATAATAACACTATATTAGATTGGTCCATACATTTTTGTGTATTAATGAAAGATGATAAAAAAGTTTAATAAGTAATTAGTACTCATGTAGATAATTTGAATATTCTCTTGAAAGACCTATTGGGGATGGATGGTTTAGGGATTTTCTAGGATCAAGGGTATTAAAAATGTGGTAGAGGGATATAAATGCAGTAAAATGTGTGATTTTTAAATAGGAATTCGAGTTTATAGAGTATATATTATGGGGTGTGCGATGTATCCTTTCATATGTGAGGTTAATGTAATTTTTTTAGTATTAATAAAGGAAAATTCACAATTCAAGGCATGTGAGTCCAAAATTTCAAAATAATAGAGGTTTTAGGAGTATTTGGTCGAGATAAAAATTCACTAAAGTTATTTACATATTTATTGAGTAAATTTATTTTTTTTCATTTTATTTTTATCTTTTATAATTTCTTTTTACTATAGTAACTCAATTTTTGTTCATGAAAATTAATTTTAACGGCTAAAATTATTATTTACCTTATTAAATAATTTCAAAATAATAATTTAAAAACTATAAAATGTTCTTTTTTAATAATATTTTCAATTGTGAGAGAAATAAATTTTATTATTAGTGGGTGTAATGTGTAAACCCCATTTTTTAGAAAAACTGTAGTTTGAAGCATGAAAATAAATGTTCAGATAAAATTATCAAATTTATTGATTTTAATATCATGAATTTCATTATTGAAAAATTATTACCAAATTTGATTTCATGGAAATTAAAAACAAAAATCAATATGGTGAATATATAATGATTATAATTGAAAAAAATTAGTATTTCATGCGAAATATATTACTTCAGTTTAAAAATATTTAACATTGGGTTTCCAAATTTATCATAGTATTTTATTATGTATATTTTCTATCCATCAATAAAAATTTAGAAGGGAAAATTGTCTCATAGATTTTTATGTCATGTTTATGTTATAAAGAGGTAAAATAATATATGTTATTGGTAAAAATAATAAGTTTTTTATAATCTCTTAAAATATTCATAAAAAACTATTAAATTTAAAATAAGGATTTCTTTAAAATAAATTCAACACAATATTTCATTATTTCGAATTCAAATTTATTAATTATATAATTTTATATTAAATTTATGAATATAAATTAATAAAAAAATATAATGGAAATTTAATTTTTCTAATCATAATTTTTCTTATTATTATAGCCAATAAATTTATAATTAAATTTCAGTTAATATATTATTCATTTCAATAAAAAAAATTATACTAATTTAAATATAATATAAATATCTTATTCAGAAAAATTGTAGCTCATAATAGAAAATTTTATATAAAATATATAATTTTAGTGGTAAAATTATCTTGTTAGTTATTTTTCTATACCAATGTAATTTAATAACATCATTAGTATTAAAAGATATCATTTTTTATTTTAGATAAATTTCATAATTTTGTTACTTATATCTATAATTTCCACCTTAATGGATACATTATAGAAATTATATTTACTAATAATATTTTATTTTAGTTAAAATAGTCTTAAATCATATTGTATTAAAGATTCATCAGAAAAAACAGATATTTCAAATAGTATTTTTTTTAATTGACCTTTGACATAAAATATCATGTCTTTACAACTCACATAGCTTTATCATTTTTTAAAATGAACCAAGTGTACAATTTCACTCTTTTTATGGTCCCCCTATGTGTAACTAAGATATCCTTATTTTCTACACTTTTAGGTTATCATGTAAAATATAATCATCTATGGAGGAATAAAATTACACGGGTACTAGCCAACCTACCAAAAAAATCTAGAATATAACACATCAATACATTATACATACTTACATAGGGTTCCCAGGATATCAAAAAATAGAGGTGAAAAAAAATACAAATCACAAGATAATCACAAAATAGATATTTGAAAAAATGTGATAAACCCCATCTATCATCCTACATTATCACACGAAATATACAACATTTTAATTTTCCATATGCAATAATAATAAACATTACCAAAATGTAACAATGTCTAAAACAAACATAATAAAAACAAAAGAGATCTGGAATGAGGGATATCATAATTTTAGAACAATTATTAAAAAAAATCATCGAACAAGCATTTGAAATCATGCTTGTGATACCATGACACTTTATCCAAATTTAAAAGAATTATTTAGAATAAACATTAACCTTTTTTCCTAGTAAAATAACTTTAAAACAAATTATGAACAATAATTTTGGATGTCATTAAATATGGTACAACACACCCCTAATTATCAATGATACAAATTACAACATCAAACATCCATTGAAAAAATATAATAGTGTCGAACTCCCTTTAAAGATACAATAATTACATCAAAAGATCCACCCCATAATTTTTAAAAACATATGGAATCTAAAAAGTCCATGAAATGTATTTAAACTATTAGTACATGAATTAAAAACCCACATGGTAAATACATATAACAACATTTTTTTATAAAATCATTTAAAACATTCAATCATTCTATAGAATATAATATGATGGAACAGCATAAAAACCCCAACCTCATTCAAATATAAAAAATAAAAACATGTATCTGTGGATTAAGAGTATTAATCCCAAGAAAGAACCAACCAAAATACTCCTCAAACCACTAAATCTCCATCACTATAACCATCATGAATAATCAATAAACATAAATAAGTGTTTAGGGATTTGGAGTGAATTAAAATAGATATAAGAGAGTAAACAAAGAAAGAGGAATAGGAATGGAGAATGTAACCTCATGAAATCATCTTGAATTTGAAGGAAATGTGTCTTGAGATCCACAATGACGGAAATGAAAAACCTCCCACACATTCCCCATCCCCATGAAAATGGAATTAGTGGAGAGAAGATGTATGAAGCCATAAAATTGAGTCATGGAAAAATATAAATTCAATTTTTTTATAAAATTGGTAATAAAACATGGTTAGGATGTATGGTCTTAAAAATTTTGGGGGATCCACTTAAACAAACCAATACACCTCATGTTGTTTGGCTTCATAATTTCCCATAACCAAGAAACAACCATGATGTTAACTTTTACAAACAAAATGTTCCACACTATTGGTCTAGATACCTTCTGTGGTATGAAAATACTATGAATCATCCATAAATACCCATCTATTAATGTTCTTCATCACTTCACATTGTTTTTACATGGTTACAACAAACCTATTTCCAATTTTTATATAGATTAAAACCCATAAATACAAAAAAAAAATTAAACACTAAAATATTCAAAAAATTAAATTTAACTAAATTAATATTAAATAACATGCCATTATGACTTGAGGGTTTTAAAATTCACCCCAACATGCCACTTTATTCCCTAAGAAATTATGATATAAAATTTGGTATGATAAATCCCATGGGGAACTAGACCTCAATGAATGTGATGGGATGGGTCGGTTTAAACTCTATAATATCTTAATATATAAGGAACACATAATAAACCAAATTCCTTAAATTTATATTCTTGAAATAATATAAAGGATCCTAAAAAATTATTTAATGACATCAAGAAAATATTATAACAAAATTAAATAGTATGAATATCTAGGAGGAAATTGAACTAACATAGGTCTCACCACAATTTTTAATTTTTCTCAAATTGTAAACAACTGATACGTAGTGTTGGGTGAATAAATATTGTAAAAACAAAAATATTTCTTCTAGTATTCAATTGAATTACAATTCACTTTCCATCCATAACACCTTACCATCATGATACTAGATTAAATCGATAAAGGGTGTATATATCCAAGTAACAATAAAAGATCACTAGATCTAGTCACTAAATATATAACTTCTTATAAAAAATTAAAAAAATACATAACATTCACCAATAATAAACAATATAGTTTTATACTTGAGTAAAAAATATTAATGGGAAAGGGGTTATCTAGGATATCATACATGTTTCACTATAAAATGATGAACCCTATATATGTTATATCAACACCTTCCAATGTTTATTCCCAAAAGGATACATTCTCATCCTAGTCACCCAAAACACCAGAAAAATGTTCACCATTTCTAAACATATTCCAACAAAATTTAACCCATGGTCTACGATATACAAAAGAATCAATGAAGTCCATTAAACATTTTGGAATGCACATCCCTTGATAATTTTCACTCAAATAAGATTAAAATTATTGGTATTTAAAAGGATTCAACTAATAATGATCATCTAAAACATAACTCTGTAAGTCATCGCATTTAGAAATACCAAAATATAGCACCACACAAAATTCGAAGAATATAGATTTTCATTGATTTACTTCTCTATAGAATGCTAACAGGACCAAGATACTCAATCCTAATGGTTCCCAAATAAAACAAATAGATTAATCTACCATGGATTACATTATAATATTCCACTATATATCTAAGATGGGGGAAACACATGCCAATCAATTTTGATCATTGGAAGTTTCAAAAATTGAAAGGATGAAAAACCCATAAGTATGAGAAACTTAACATTTATCAATACAACTTAGGGAGGTTTGAAACTATTAAATATGTGTCATGAACCCATACATTTCATAACTCCTAAATCAAATCATAGAGTCCAAAAATTTATTGAGGGAAACAATTTCATATATATAATTCACTATGACAAGAAAACACATTCCAAAATCCCCTTTCAAATGTAATTAAAAAATTATAAAAAATAAAATTTCTAAATTTAAAACAACTACATAAAATATCATTTAGATATCAATGAATTTAACAGATTAAAAAAATCTCAAATTCACACAACCTTTAAATTTCCATTAAAGTTTGATAACCCAAAAAATAAAAAATTCCGGTTTTTCAGACCACCAGTTTCATTTAAAATAACCATTCATTTTTTTTACATCATTCAAATACTCTCTCTATTCAAAAACTTCTCACCTTTATAATTATTTAAACACATTGAAACTTTATTTCAAATCCGATCATCCTAGAAAAGATATTATTACTAGATTAAATCTGTTAAAAATAAATTCGATGTACTTTTTAAACCAAAATTAATTTTTTATTTGATAATAATAATAGAATTTCCAAAAAAATCCTGAATGTCTTTCCAATTTTAAAAACAAGCACTAAGGCTATAATTGAAACTAATGAGTTATTCTGTAAAATCATTATTTTTAAAAAGAAACAACTATTTTCACAATGTGATTATATAAAATATGATTTCAAAATTCATGGAAACAATTTTTCGAACAATTCTACCATATCACAATACCCGACTTGAACATTTTCTAATAACGAAAACAACTCATGGAAATCAATGAATAAATATGTAAAAATTAAAAAAAATCTTCGTATTCATATCCATATATTATGTGGATATATGTTTAGACAGGATATGTTTCAACCATGATACAACTATTAATTGTTTTTAAAAAATTCAGTATTCTGTTTTAGTCTATTCTGTTAGACCATATAGATAAACTCCTTAATCTTCTCCCTTTTTATTATTTTATTCATACCATTTCAAGATAAATTCATTGGAAAAGTCATCATACAGTAATGAGGAAAAAAATATCACCAAATAAAACCTTAATCAAACAAGGATAATAAAAATGAAAACCAAATCCTGATTACCCATAGGTCCTCAATGCTAAGGGAAATATTTAGTTAGTAAGAAAAACCTAATATAAGCCTCTTAATATCTCAAATTATAATATCCAAACTAACATATAACCAAAATAACATGAGGTTGATACATGAATAGTAGATCTCTTAAAAACAGGGGTGAAATCCAATTTTTATCAAATTGATCAAGGAAACGGAAGAACCAGTACCTTTCCCAATATACATATATCCCAAAGGAAATTCTTGAACCCCATGGTTTAGAAACTGGTTGATATTTATAAAGAACACATTATTGATAACAATTTCAGCAATGTGAAGTAATATAAATAAGAAATATAACTTCTAGGAATTATTCATGGACATTCCAAAATTTGTGCATCCCTATATTTCAAATAACAATTAACAACACATAGAAAATTAATATTGGTAATAAGAATAATAAAATTCAATTAAAAAAATAAGATAAACACAGAATAAGATGATGTATAATTATATATGATAAGAACACTGGATATAGAATTATGTAATACAATATAAAAAAACAAAAATGGAACTAGAAACTCAATAAAAAACGTTCAATGTGACAAACTATCATGAAATAAACCAACATAAACATTTGTCTACCAAATAAAAAACGAATGAGATCAATAACTATGAAACTAAGAGATAATATCATATATTAATGTAAAAATGTTGATGATTTAATATACATGGTGGGATCCAATATTTCCCTATGGTATTTCACTAATGAGTACATGTGTTTCACTTTATAATATATAATATAAATAATTGTTTCAAAGTAATTTATGAAATAATATTTTCATGTGAGAAAACATAAATAGAAAAGTTTTATTCTTTTTATCTTTTGTTCCAAACCCATTTTTGGAAATATTAAAAATAAATGTGATTTAATTATCCTAAAACTATAATTCTTCCACTAACAAATACAACATGGATTTCAAATAAAATATCATTCAAATCATGAGACGTGGAAAATTAAATTCATAAAAAAATAATGATTTATTTCTAATTCTCAAAACTATTTCATGATTTATATTTTAAAAATAATCACTTACTTCATTGAAATATCCACATTCCGAACCATTTATAAATTTTTAAATATGTAAACAAAAACTACAAACAAAACATGGAATAACACAACATTAAACAACATCTCAATAGAAAAAATAAAACCACAAAAATATAATAGTTTCATGAAACCAAATTTTAGGAATGCGATAAAAATGAACAATATATAATAGGATCCAATAAGACATTATCTAGTAAATCTAAATGTCAAGGTAAATTAACTAGGCTCTAACAATAATAATAATTTACCTGGTTTACCAAATGACTATATATATCATCTCACTATATTAAACCAAAACATATCTATAGTCACCAAATGGGGTAACTGATTAAAACATATACCACTAAGAGGGAATAACCTTAATAGGTAACTATCCAGCCTATACACGCTCATCTAGTGTAACACGCATCTAAAAATTATTTATAGTTACATTGGGTTCTATGGATAAAAACTAATGTGAGGTGATGAAACCAAATGATCACAAGATTATAAAACTAATTAATATTTATATATTAAGTGATAAACCGTATCTCACCTTCTATATCCTCATATGAAATGTACCATTTATAAATTTACATAATAATTAATAATAAACAATACCGCTAAGTGACACAATCAACCTCAAGAATAATATAAACAAATGGTCCCATCAATGAGGGTTTTCATAAATTTTAAATCAAATCATTTATCAATATGGAATGTAAGGCTTTTAATTGATGCTATGATGCCAATCCACTTGATGTATTTTTAAAATCATTCATTGAAATCAACAGATATCAAGAAACCATTGAAAATAAATTTTAAACACTATAAGACTAATAAATCATAAAAAAACTAAATATGGGAAAATACACCACCATTATGATTTAAACAACTCTAAATATTCACAATTCTACATCAACAATAAATTTTTGTAAAATACTGATTCAAAATAATTTAATTCTTTCAATAAATTCCATCAATAAATTTCAGAAACATTTTTTATTTGACAAGTCCATGTCATGTATTGAAAAGATTGGAAGACAATTCCAAAAACCTCTTGGGTAACACATATAATATCATATTTTTAAGTCTTTAATTTAAAACATTTAATAATTTAAAATCATGTAATATAATAGAATAACATTGAAACACTTAACTCCCCTAAAAGGAAACCATGTGCATTGCCTCACATTCAATGGAGAATGCTCAGTAAAATATATAACTAACCTATACACTAATTAATAAAATGTATCCACATAATTATTCTAATATAAAAAAATAAGTCCAATCCAAAAAATGATTATGTTACACGAGAGAGATGAAATCATGGTGTAACGGCCCAAATTTTTGGAGTATATTGAATTACAGACCCTTTTTTATTTTTTGGTATTTCAATGTGTATGAAAACTATTTTTCTGTTTATTAGAACATACATCAAGGAGATATTATGACCCAATTCCTTATTTATAGTCATGTATTATTAAACTAAATGTTTCATGGGTGTTCTAAAAGGTTTTAGGTGAATATGAGGCTTTGCGGCCTTATTTTAATTAAGTGCAGAATGAGTCACAATATTAGATTTAATCATGCAACCTCCTATTAAAAAACATGGAATCAAAATTTTTAATGTTTAAATTTTTTTGAAATCATTTAGAATGGTAATCATGACCATGTGATGCATCCATATATTTTAGTAGAGGTATTTATCATAGTTGGTTAATGGTTATGGTAAATTGTTCACATGTCTCACACTTAGTTCCATTTGCATAGTACCCTTGCTCAGTAGGTCCTATGGTTTTTAAAAAGTTAGTCTTAATAGTTTGGGCTAGCCATTTGGGGATTGGATCTTAAGCAGTAGGAGCCGCATGGTTTCTGCATGGGTTGGAAGATCATTTGATCTAATCATGTAGCCCATTAAAGGGTGAAATTTTTGTTTTACCCTCCCTCTATTTTTTTCATTCATTATGCATCCCTAATGTGGCCTTCCACCCCTTGGTTCCATGGATTCAATTCTTCGACTTCTTGGTTTTGAGAATGAATCTTTTTATGGACATTGTTATTCAGTCCATTTTTAGTCTTGAATCTGTATTGGTAATGATCTCCACCTTCATTCTTCAATTTTTATTTCCTGTCACCTACGAGATCACTAAATCTGTGCAATTATTTTCCCCTATTTCCAATTCATTCTTCTAAAATGTTAATTTCCTCCAAATCAGTTTAGGTTAGAGGCTATTCGTGGAAGTTCCTACATCTACGCCTATAAGGCTAGTCATTTTTAACTAATTTCCGGATTTCACAAGTGGTTTAGGGGTGCCTCTTTATGCACATCATTATGTTGAATGAGAAAGGCCCTATAAATTAAATGGTTTCTTTTAATTGATTATATTTAAGCATGGTATATGCTAATGGGATTGTATTGATGAGTCTATAATGGTTTTAGTTTTATTAGAGGCTCTGTACCTTTGGTAGTTAGGTCAGGGTGGGTCATTATATTTAATTTTTTTAAAAAAATGAATTGTTTTTTTCAATATAAGTTTTTTTAATTCATTTATGTTGAACTAAATTACATGATGTGAAATCATTATGATGCACTTCTGAGATCCATTGGATAGTGATGGTCTCAGCCCATGGTTTGAGATAACGAAGGCTGTATTTTTTAGTCATTGTGATCGCCATGCTTGGAAAGTCCCATTATATGTGTTTTCTATATGATTTCAATCACAGGTTGGGATATTTGGTCATTTGTTGAGGAACCTTTGGTATCATGTTGTGGTGATTATATGAGATATTTTGGATGGAATGGACATCATATTGAGTGACTTGGTCATAGGGGAACAAGGTAGCATAAATTGGTGCATCTTAGGATATAATGGTTTATTATTTCTCAACCATGTTAAAAAAGAAGAATTTAGAATAATGTGTACAAATGTTGACTCAAGGATTAGGTTTTTTTGACCACTAATATATCTAGAGTCCTATGGTAGATATAGATTAATAATTATGGTTAGAGGTGATTAAAATATAAATTTATAGGGATGGTGGGGAACCATCAGAAGACAATGATGAAGTTTCTGGTTGGGGGATAAGGAACGCTGGGCTTCAGGTAATTTGGCTAGGATGATTTTGAATGATGGGTTTTACTATACCACATTAAATTGGTTGTAGAACCAATAGTGGATATTATTTGAGGAAATATATCATTGTACCTCCATATGATGGGTAGAAAGAAAATGAATTATTTCATGTAGGGGTTTGAGGGATGAGATTCTTGGATTGGGATAAACATTGGGACTTTGGTTACCTGGTTTGTAACATGAGGTTCCATGTAACATTTGGAGGTGGAACCTGAGGGTTAACCTGGAATTATATTACATCATTGGATGCCTTGGGATTTGATTAAGGATCCTATATTCTACAACATTCCATCATTGGCCGAGGATGGTGATAGCCTCCCCGTGGATGTTGATAACAAAGAAGTTAATTTTTTTAATCATGTGTTCCTTCTTTAATTAACTTTTAGTACACATCTTCTAGGTCAATAATTTATTTTAGGAACAAGTTGATTATGACCAATTGAGACTCATTCTAAAAACCATCATGGGCCCTTCATGATGCATATTAAAATTTTTCTTTTCCATCCAGGTATGGTTTTAGAATTACTTGTTGAATCATAGTGGTTATGTTGGAATGGGATGGATGGAAATGGACATTGGGGATCCTACCACAACTAGAGTTTTTATTTATTTTCCTCTTTATATCAGCATGATACTTATATGTATATAATGATTATCATCCATTTGAAACCCTTTTTTGTTATTTTATTATGTGACCTATATTGGATACATTAGCTATTTTTAGTAGAAACAAATGGCATGTTGTATTGTTATTTTTATTCTATTTTTGTTTTCTATTATTGCTTCTTCTATTGTTTGATATTGATTGTGCTTCCATCTTCGATGGGATAATTGTTCGACTTTATCGCTCATTACTTTAGGTTTCTTATTGTATATTAATATCAAATAATATCATATCATAACCATAGGGTATATTCTCCCCACTGTCATGCTTTTCCACCCTCAGTACTAGTTGGTAGCCTTCGACATATGGGGAGGAACGTATAATGCTAAGAGGCACTGTTTCCATTGCACAGTTTATGTGGAAATTTGTGTTTGGGTTATAAAAATGGTATCAAAGGAGTTTATTTTACATAAATTTTTATAGTACTATTTGGGTGATGTTACACTAGATATTAAAATATTTTTTATACTAGGTTAATAGTTCATTATTGGGTGTCTTAAGCCCCATGCATGGGGGACAAACCAAGTTTCCAAGGGCAGGAATTACTTTTCTATTTTAAAAATATGTGAGTTTTTTTTATTTCCACCAAGAGTGTTATACATAGGATGAGAATTGTTAATTATTGTTATGTTCAAGACCATAACAAGGTATGGAAAGGGAAGATTTATTGGAACCTTGTGCAAATAATCCAAGGGGTGTTTGTTATGAATGTTTATTCATTTGATTAGGTTCATGGGATATTTTAACTCTACATATGCATTTTTTATGAAAATATTTTGTGATATTTTTTATTCCATGTGATATATATTTATGTATGTATGTATGTATGGGCTTGGATACTATAGGGGCTGGTAGGTATGATAACATGGGGTGAATTTGATTGCTATGTTGGGAGAAAAAATCATCTAATTCATCTTTCATGGTTTTTCATGGTGGGTGTGGCCCAAGGAATATGCGATACAAGGATCTATTACTTGAGTGAAAGGAGGCCTTGAGGCCAGGATTTCTTGTGACATGGTAATGATGGGGAAGGGTAGGTGTATTGTTTTTTCAATTAATATTACTGTTTTCCCTATCTGCATGATATATATATATATGGTCTAGGTTTTATAATCACGTAATGTATTCAATGGGTTTACACCAGGATGATCTCCAATAAAACATCACTAATGTGAGAATATGCATTTACAAAAGTAGACATAGGTCGAAACCATCAATGCATTAGTGGGACATATTGGTTTAGGTAGGAAGACTTGAGTGACTGGTCTATAAAGACACTGAGGATAAGTTTTTCATGAACTTCATTCCAGATATGTTATGGAAAGAGACAACTTGGGTGTTCTTCCACCTTCAATAGGGTGAATTGTCCTTCAGGGAAAATTCCTCGACATTCATCAGGTTATATTTATTCACACCTGACATGGTGAGTGATGAAACCTATAAGGTTAGGTGTTTATCTTATGGTTTAGGACATTCCATTCATGTGCTGGTGAAAATATTCTGGTTGGAAAAAATCATAAAGGATTTGAATCCGGTTCACATAGCTGAGGAAAACATTATGGATATTTCCCACTCTATACGAGTGACAGATTTAGGTGATTTTAGTGGAAATGCATCAAATAGTTGGATGTGAGGTCGGTAAGAGTTCTAATATAGAATACAAGCCATGGAATTAGGAAAACCACCTTATAATTGGTCATCAATGGTGCGTCTCCAGTATGGCTAAATAGGGTATGCATGTACTCAATGTTGAGGCTTCCAAATGAGTGCTGGTATGTGGGTAGGTCAGGCATATCAAGTGGTTCTATAAGAATACTTCTCAGATTTCCAGAATTCAAGGACTGGGGAAGACTCAAAGTTCTAGGGTTAAATTAGGAACTGTACCAGAAGATGGTTGCTGAGCTTCAATTTCATGTGGGGGTCATGGCAGAGATATTAAGACCCATAAGTGGGGTGAATGGATAGTGGAAGATGTAGAACCAGAGGATGATCAGATTAAAGGCAGATGGGGTTCAGTCTCAGTTCATTTCATGGAGCTTCTATGGTTAGAGTATGATAGTGATCCATTGAAAGTCATAGTTACATTGGGGGTGAATTAGTGTTCCTTATGTTCTGTTTTCACTTGGTATTTTTATAGGAATATCCATTAGGGGTGCATGTGGAGTAAAATACATATGTATGGACTAACAAGACACTAGTTAGTTGGTTCACATCATTTGGGATGTTTATATATGTTTGTAAATATATATGAGGTGCATGGAACCATGACTTATATGTGAGCATCATTGGATTTGTAATTATTAAGGTGTATTGGCATCTGGGCCTCATGGATATGTGGCTTACATTAGGTTTTTTGGGATATAGGATTCATTATTAAATGGGGGTTTTTTGTATTTATAGGCATGAGTAATTTTGAGAATCTATTGAGATGTGAGAATTTTTATGTTTCATATACAACATGGGCATAAGGAAGGGACCAATGTGGTGTGGGATTCAAATGGGTGTCAGGTAAGAAACAGGATCACCTGATTTAGTGAATTAGTGATGATGCATCATGGGAGTACTTTTATTTTGTGGATGGTTGATAGAGCATTAGTTAAATTTGAGTAATGGGTTGGGATGTGATCAAGGTAGGTCACTCCTAATGTGGGGACCCCATTTATGAAGTTGACATGTACCCTTCTTGTTCAAGATAGTATGTGGTCCTTTGAACGAAATGAGTATATTTTGTACCATATCTATGTTTTGTTCTATGTACTATGGATGAGATATTTTATGGTGGGGATATTGTAATGTCCCAGGTTTATGGATCAAGATGAATTCCCTGCCTTTTTTGATTTTTGGAGTCTGTGTGTGTATGATGACTCTTTTTTCATTTATCAAAACATACATTTAAGAGTTATTCTTAATTGATTCATAGTTTATAGGCATGGTTATGTGAGACCTATTTAGTTTTTATCATAGGGTTTTGAATTGGTTATGGTAGAACGTTTTTAAGCCATGCACTTAGTTCAATTTGGGCCTTACCCTTATAATGTGGCATTCATGGTTAGGCCTAACCCTTCAGGCTAAAAATATCAGGCTTGGCTCATAAGCAGTACGATTTTAATCATTTCTACATGGTTTGGAAAACTGTACCGGGTTTCCATGTTGATCATTAATGGTTGAAATATTTATTCGGGAACTCCCTCTATTTATTTGTTTTCTTTTATTCTTCTTCCCTCGTGTGTCATTCTTATTCCAAGCATCAAGGGTAATCATCCTCCTCTTCTGAGATGTGATCTAGAATCATTATAAAACCTCATTTTTCTAGTCTTTTGTTGCCTATGATTTTTATTGTTATGTCACTTTATCCTCTTTCTTTAATATTTATTTTCTCTCACCTCATGAATTTCTAAATTTGTTCAAGTGGTTTTTCCATATTTTTATTGATTCTATCTAAAACATTGATTTATTTAAAATTGGTCATATTCATATGATATGATTATATGTTTTCATGCTCATGAATATGAGGTAGTTGGTTCTTACCTTCCATTGTGATTTTTTGAGTATTTTGGGGATTCTTCTTTTAGTGTGTCATTGGGTTGACCAGGTGAGAGCATGTAAATTATAAGGTTGGTTTTAATTGATTTCATTGAACCATATCAGATGATGATGGGAATGTTTTCAAGTGTCCAAAATGGTTTTAAATGTGTGATGGGCTCCTGGGATTAGGCATTTAATGTGTGGTGTGTTCTTATAATCAATTAATTATTTTATTAAATCAAATTCTTTAATTCTATCTAGTTTTTCAAATTTATTCATGTTTACTTGATTAAAAAGATGGGAATTTATTTTGATTCACTACTGAGATAGCTGGGTTTTAGATGGGCTCATCCTAAGGATTTATATATGAAAATTCAATCTGTTTTATGTAATGTGATCATCAGGCTAGGTGAGGACCATTATATTTATTTTTTGGTGATTTTGATCATAAGATTAGTGATTTGGTCATCGGTTGAGACGAAATGTACATCAGGAAGATGGAATGTCCTTAGATATTTTGAATTTTATGGTTATCAGATTGAGGGACATGATCATGGGGGAATGAGGTTCTAGAAATTATTGAGGATTATGTTCTAATTGGTGATTTATTCTCACCCATATTAGCCAAATCCCTATTTGATGTATTCTGAAAACAAGTTGACTGAGTGATGAGGTGGTTCTGACCAATCATCTAGGTATATTCCATTGATAGTAGTGTCGTAGGAATTATAGTTAGAGGTTCTTGTTATAGAATACAACATGGATATGTGAGGAGCCATCAGATGCTCAAGTTGTGGTTGTCAGTTGGTGGATGAGTCTTTCTGTTCTTGGGGATTCTAGGCCAGGATCATTTTAGAGGATACATTTTTACATACATGAGGGCATTGGTTGTAGAATTGATGATTGCTACTATATGAGGATAGATATTTTTGTTGAATCGAATGTTGGGTATGGAGCTGATTAGTTCTTTCTAGTAGGGATCTGAGGGAATAAATTATTTAATTTAGTATTTGATCAGGACGTCGATTACTTGGTTTATGGAATCAGGTGTTGGGATCATTTGGAGGTGGGCCCTAATAGTCCACCTAAGACTATTTAACATGAGTGTTTTACTTAGTTTTTGGATAAGGATCCTCTCTAATATAGCATTTTGGAATTTAATGAGGCAATAGATGGCCTCTATGTGACTATTGATCACTATTAAATCTTGATTTTATTTTATGCTTGTGTTGATACATTAATTATATTTTAGTAAAAAACCTACTAGATCAATATTTTATGGTAGGAACACCTTGGTGGAAACCTACTGATCCTAGTTCTCGCACCATAAACTGGCCCTTTGGGACATGTTTAAACTTTCTAATTTAGTGTTTAGGTGAGGATTCAGGATAAGGACTTGGATTTAGTGGTATATTTGGAATGGGATGGATGGAAAGGGACCTTGAGGTTCCTGGTTTTGGTGGTGTTTCTGTTTTGTTTTCCTTTTTGAATCTTTATGGTACTTATATGTATATAATGATGGTCATCCATATGCAAACCCTTTATCTGTTATTTTATTTTATAAACTGTATTGGATAAAAGATCTATCATCAGTAGCTATAATTTTTATGTCAAATGATTTAATTTATTATACATTGTTGTAGTTTATTTCTTCTTCTATTATATTGTATTGATTATGCATCTTCCGTGGGTTGGTTAATAATTTATGTCTACAATTTTTTTTCTTTCCATTGATTATTTTATATTTATATCAGACCATTATTATATCATCACTAGAGGGTAGAGTATCAACACTATCACCTCTTTACACCATCATTTCTAGTAAAAATCCTTTGGCATATAGGGAGGCATGGTTAGGGCATAGTGGAATGTGGAATGATTCACTATTATTGTGGAAATTTGGGTCAAGGACCAACACATGGAAATATATTGAATGGGGAATTGAGTAATCATAATAGAGGAGGATACCTAAAAAAATATACCTAAATATAAATGAAATGATGATTAAGAAAAAATGATAATAGAGGGAAGAAAATCTCATTCAAATTTCATCCTCTTATGAATGAAATGGTTAGAGTGAAGAGGGAAAAATAACTAAAATCGAGTATGAGAAAAAAGGGAAATTACATTTAATATAAACTTAAGAAAAAAACCTGATTTAGATTCTTAGTTTGGAAAAACATGAATAAACTATATGGGATACAATATAACTGTCATGTAAACATTGAATGATTTGGAAACAAATTTTCCCCTAATCCTGCACCAAATTTTTTGGTCACCCCCATACACAAACTGATCTATAATATTATTCTTAATACCTATAATGGTTAGGAAAGCAATGTGATGACAATATAGAAACTCTTAGTTAATGTTCTACAATAATTTTTTTTGAAATTGTTACTCTTAATATTGAGAAAACATTAAGATAGTGTAAATCCCTGTAAATTTAATATATTGAATAAAAATATTTTAATCCTTTAAATTTCCCTAATATAATTGAAAATAACATAAAATAGTAAATGACATTTACTTGTGTGTGTCACATAATGTATACTGGGATAATATGTTCTATCCTTTTTTCATTTCTATATATAGGATGATATTATGTATCATCCAAAAATCTAAAATTATTGAACTTATCAAATTAATTAATTTTAAATCATGGAATTATTATTTAGTGCAAATTATTTTTCATGAACCAACTTATATACATTATTCTACTTACAGAATGATTCATCCGTACATCTCCACTTGCAAAGCATAATCTAGACTTCCACTACCATAATGATTGTTGAACATAGATTGTTTTTTAAATTGGAACAGGTTCTTAGAAAAAATTTATTTACATCAAATTTCCAAAACCTCTATGCATCCATCAAGAAATTTATATAATAATTCCATTCCATAAATAATTTATAATGATTCTTCTATACAATTTGATATCCATCATCTCAAGACATAATTAGTCTTTCATCCTTTATTTTCACAATGTATGTCATAAATAAACATAGAGGAAATAATTTTTATAAAAATAATATAAAAAATAATGTGTGAGAATACATGTACAATGAATACAAAACAACTCATCTCAATCTAGAAAGAGAATACTAAATGTTCACTAGATTAACAATGATGTTGACTCATTTACATTATCAAAACATATATAAACATATATCAGTACAAGATGAATATTTAAATTCATTTTAAATAAATTTATATAATGTTATCAAAATATAGAACATGATTCACCCCCACAATCACTTTCCCAAATATATAGTTTCCCTTATATACTAGTTGTATTGTTCCACGTTCTCCTGTCAATTTCCATTTCAACATATCCATCCTCATAGAATATCCAAACACCATATACTAAAAAACATACTATAAAAACATACCAAAACCACGTACCATATCCATGTCCACCCTATAACAAAAACATCTTCCACATCCATTACAAGATCTTAATCTGGGATATTAAGAGTAATCAACTATTAATTCCCATTAAATCCTATATATTGTGGATATATCCTTTGATTAATAATATTGTAGATGTAATCAATTTATTTATATTACATGGGTGGTGGTGTTTAAAAATGAACATAAAACAATATGGTATATATATATTGTAACTCAAAATCCTATAATATGGTTCAATTATTTTCATCTCACCATTATCAAATCTAACCAAAAAATATTTCAACACATCAAATACAACATTATTTTAAAAAAAATTAAATATCACAAATCCCATTTTATAATTTATTAAAAAATATACATTATTTAATATTTACTTCTTAATAATTCATTCACATCATTAAATATTCTAATATATCTACATTTATTAATTACAATTTATATTAATCACCACATAAATTTATATACTTAACCACTTCATCTGTTCTCATTTTTAATAAATATATATCTTGGAAAACCAACCCATAACATCATCTCAATTTCCGAACTAAAAATTCAATAATTCATATGAATATTATCTAAATACAAAAACAATATCAATCTACCTCAAGTGAAAAACATCATCCAACACAACAATAACAGATTCCCTATCAATTTTGTAAAAATAAATAAAAATAAATCATGTAAATCATAATAAACATCATGCATGTCCAATGTTTAATTTATTTTCATATAATTTTATAAATATCATCTATGGACTCTATGAATCTAAAACATGATAACTATATATAAATTCTAATATATTTAAGATAACATTCAAACTAACCGACGTCAAACTGAATCTTAAATCATCACATCAATAAAATGATATATTTAGATGATAAAAATCAATATTCTCGTAATTATTCCTTAATGAACCTATAATCCCAAATCCTCATATCAAACCTCCAAATAATAAAATTTCAAAATTTGTTTAAAGTCCATAGAAATTAATGGATCCCTACGAATAGAAAATATAACATCATATATTACCTTAGATAATTTTAAATCATATGATAAGGAAAGGATATCTAGAATCCACCCATAGAAATACAAAACCACTTAGAGATAACAATCTATTAAGAATGAACATTAGAAATGAGAATGGATCAAATAAGATGAAAGAAAATACTTTTTTTATATTATAACATTATATTTAGAAAAAAATTTGTGGTTATGTAAACCATAATTTGGTTTTAGTTTATCCAAATTAATCATGAAAAAAAAGTATGTGAATATTCAAACTCTTGAAATCCGAAGAATATTTAAATTTTTTAAAACAATTTTGAGAAAATCCACAAAAAATCATAAAATCACAATCTGTTCTCCTTGAACCTCCTCTTGAAACATGATGTAGAACTATAACTCTTCATCTAATGTGACACCCCGTGAAATTACAATATTTCTCTAACAAAATTAATTATTGATCTCTATTTTTTAGAAATACCATGTTAATCCTACAATACATAAAAATGATATTAGCTGACGGCCCACAAAACATTAAGTTTTCTAGTATAACAAATAATACTGAGATGTACTAAACTATAATATATTATTAAAATATTATTATTTAATATAACAAGAAACATCATTGTTATTAATATGGTGGTTCTTAATATGATTAACTATAATATGAATATATATTATTTATGAATTAATGAAATAAATTCTTTATTAATCAAATAATTATAAATGAATATAATATATAATTTAATATAAAGAATAGGTTTCTATAACAATCTATTTTCATGTTCCCAAATGAGTTTTGTATTAATAAATTAAAATAAATCCTTTTATTTCATGATATTAATTATTTATATATATTATATTCTCATTTAAATATTTATTTTATTCATCCAATACATTTTATAGACATAAGATTATGGAAAAAACTATTTTACCCATAAAAGATGTATTTTTTCAAAGAGACATTTTTCGTCCATTTGAAGGAAAACAGATTTTAAAACTAAAATTTACACATTTACAAATTTTATATGAAAAAATAAAATTTATATCTAAAATATGAATATAAAATTTTTATTTTGGATAATTCTTGGTATTTTTTGGAACTTTCATTTTTTGATGAATACTGAAAAATACTAAATCTTAAATAGAAACAAACTTTTGGAGTAAATAATTAATAATGATAAAACATATTTAGAAATTGTTTTAAAGTATTATCAGAAAAAATTCCCACATATTAATACAATTTATATAATTTATATAATTTTTATATTGATTTTATATATAAAAAATTAGTGAATGTTTCAACATTTTCACTTCAAACCCCTGCTTTTCCATCATATCTTTAAGATAAATATTAAATTATTTTATTAATCTATTGTGATTAGAATGTAAAAAAATTTATTCCATATTTTTAATCATAAAAATATATAATTTATATTACTTAATCCTTAGTTGATGGCCAAAAATATTTTTAAAATTAATAGAAAATAATTATAGTGATTAAAAAAAATTTCTTTATGTGGGACTAAAATGTAAACATAAGAGTAAAAACAACCTAGAAACATGTTTAAAACAATAATTATATACATATATACACCATATAATTCATTTATGAAATTCATATCATTATTGGAGGCACATGATATAAAGGAGATCTCTCAATAGGGTTTACCATTTTATATTTATAAGAATGTCACTCCTCCACCGCTGTAAAAAATACACTCAACCCTCCCACGTATTCAACCATATAAATCCACTTGAATATTCCAAAACCATCCCATATATATCCACAAAAAACCTCCCCTAATCATAGAAACCAAATAAATCAGATATCCGTCTGCGGAATCTTTTTGGTATACGCCAAAAAGAGTTACATGAAAAAGATGTAATGTTATTCAACGATCACTTTTGTTACATTTCATTATCCATTGATTCAGTAATGATAATATATTTACTATATAATAACATAATTAAAATAAATATATAGTAATTTTTTATGTCATGTATATGACTTTCCACTTCACACGCATCCATCAAATGGGATACACAATCATCGTTCATCTATACGGCGGACTACGACCTCTTGAATCGATGTCGTTCTTTCTTCCATTACCACCTTACAAAGTTGTGAATAACGATGGATCTATAGTTTATATATGATATACATATATATAGTATTAAATTTTCTGGAGTTTATTTATTAAATATACATTCATACTTTCCATTTTGTTGGAATAGGATAACATCATTTGTGAACGTGTGCACTACCATCTCCTTAAAGAGTTATTATTCATTCAAAATATACAGGGAATGTATAGAGGATTTTTTTTAATAATAATACGTGATATATATGATATAATTATTATACTTTTATTATAATATAAATATATACTTTTTTAGTTTTCATTCCATTAATATGACATGAAAATGAAAATAGTGTTCATGCATATGTACGACCTACCATCTCGATGAAAATTGAATTTCATTTATAAAACCAAATTTTTTGGATTATTATATAACATATATAGTGAGTATATATGATATTTATATAATTTTTTAAATTTTTTAGGGTATTAAAATATGATATAATCAATATGAGCAAAAATAAGAATCAAAATAATATTCAATAAACAGGGGAATTAACACACAAAATGATGAAAATAATGACATATTAGTAATAAATGGATTATAATAAGTATTAAAAGGAATATATATGACATAATAGACACTAATATAGTTTTAATTTTTTTTAATATCTTTATTATAACAATTATACATGAGTTTAAATAGTGTTCAACCAAAATTAAGCGTAAGTTAAGGGATTTAGATCTCACTTTTTACATCATTGAGATAAATGAAATATTCACCACATACTTATATTTTGTGGTGTAAATAATAAAAATTTGACATTTATTATCATTTTTAACACATATTTAATTTCACTATATGTATCACATTCAATTATCTCCCCCAAGGTGTTTTTACATGAAAATTACCAAGTGGTAATACTTATCATTGTAATCTCACATTCTTTTGTGATTGTTAACAATGTCTTGAATCAATAACTTCATCATGAACAATTTCAACTAAAATAACATTTATTTTTTATATTAATACAAATTTGTGATTGATATAATGATTAAGTAAAGCATATATCATTTTTAAATATACAGTGTACTAGACAGTCATTTGGTTATCTAGGAAAATATTGGTACATCTGTATCTTTTACAAAATACATAAATATTATAAGGCGCATTGTTCACTAATTAAACTGCATATTCAATATATATTGAATTATTTATAAAGGTATGAAAATGTTGGGGACTATTTATAAATATTCATTCGTTGAATCAGTAGTCTTATTAGATGAATCATTTGGTGAATCAGATAGGTTTTTTCTTGATATGTTCTAAACCGTTATGTGAAATGTATTAATGGTAAAGGTATTATGTACCTAGGAAACAAAGAATCCAATAATTAATAATTTCATACATTTAATTTCTGTTATTATTTATCTATGTTGTTTTCAATTTTAAATTATCTTTATGTTTTTATCATCCTCAAATTATTGATTAAATTACTTGAGTTTCAGTTACATACCATTCCATATAGATTTTCCCTTATCAAGTTATATAAGTTGAATGTTTGATTAGTTATTTAACATTACATGTTTATTATTATAATTTATTAATTATTAATTATATAGTATATAACTATATTGATAATTTCAGATAACACTTATTTTGATTTCTTTCCCCACAATATGATGAATAAATATTTGAATGAGCTTTCAAAGAGGATATTCATTTAATTTTATTATTTATCATGTTTTATTGTCTACATCCCAATATAGTATAGGTAACATGAATTAAATCTATATTTTCAAAATAGATTAATTGATCTATCCTTCGATATTTGGTTCCATGTAATCATACCAATATAGTAAATTAAACCACTAACTTTACGATTCTGTGGTTGGAGAATTACTATTTGTATCATAGGATGTTTTGTAGAATCCTTGATAAATATATTTAGGAAAACATTTATTAGGGAACATAAAAACAAGATATAATATTAGGATATTTATAGAATAAAATCCTATAGTTTTGATAATGTTGAGATTATTTGGGTCTTACTAGAAATACATCCATATCATGATATTATAAGTGGATGTGATTCTAGAACAGATGTACCTAGGGGTAAAAACATAGAAAATTCATATCATGCCAGACGAGTATAACATCGTATATGACCACATGCATTATTATGAACCTGGTTTGACACTCCCAGCAGTTATGTCTATGATAATTAACAGTTTTCATACAAACCATTTTGAATGATTTAAAAGTAAAGGTATGCTCAAAGAATCCATGTTTATTTTTATTAGATTAGTAATGGAAATGTTTCTCAGTTTATTATAAGAGTTTCAATAGTATTAGGATTATAAATTACTAATAAATTGTTATAATTTAATCCAGTGTATTCCATTGTTTTAAAATAGAACTTTAAAGGAATAATGGAATCAATTATCAAAGGAAATGTATAGGTTTCCCTAAAAAGAATGCTAATATAGATTTTATTGGAACTGAAAATGTTATGGATATATTAGGAAAGCATAATCAGGTTATGACACATAACCTTTCCCTAGTGGATAAACTAGTATCAAATGAGATTCTCTAATGATATATTACATTATGAGATATAGGACCCCATCATTTAGTTGCAGTAATAATCCAATATAAGTTGAGAAATGGAATAAATATTTGGAGAAGATATTTTTAGAATTGAGATGTTATGAAAAGGAAAATCATGAAATGTAATTGTATTTTCTCAAATGGATATATTTATCAATGGTTGTAGTTGATCTAGAATACTATAAAATAAGAGGAAATAGAACTCATAGCCTATAATGATTCTGAGGAGGCATTTGTGGAAAAATATTTCAATCATGAGTAACAAATTTGGATGAAGATGAAGTTCATTAGTTTAAATTAAAAAGATGAAGAATGTGTTTTATAGTTTCAAACATCCTTAATATGGTTTGAAAGGTCTATTATAGACTTCATTAGCATGATTGAATGAATGATAAACAATTTCATTTATGTCCTTAAAATATGTATCTAAAGGGAACTGGTGTCCAAATCCTTTTATTCATAAAATGAAATATTTTTATGTGATATCAAGATAGAGAAATAATTATCAAGGTCTTATGGATTCCATCAGTAGCAAGGTAAGAATAGGAAGAATGAGAAAACAAGAAGATAAAGGGATGAATTGATAGAAGAAATTTACCTCATGTGATAACTATGGTAGGAATCACCCTAATTAATTCCTGAAATGATTTGTAGTTTTTTAAATGTGTGAATAAAATGATCACCAGAAAAAATAATGAAAAACCATGTATGAAAAAACCATTATTTGGTATTACCACTACAAGGAGATGAGGTTCTCGGAAATATATTTCACCAGCCATCAACGTAATATTTCATATAAGATGCCATGGGATCATGTTTAAGAATATGTTTTTGACATAGTCGAAGTGGAAGGATTAATTTTATTCTATTTTTGGATCTAAGAAATATGTTGTAATATTTTACTATTAATGATTTTCTCATAATATTATTTATGAAATATGTATGTCTTTTAGTGTCATAATATTTCATTAAATATTTGACACCACATGGTGAATGGTAATAAGAAAAGTGAATCAGTTGCAAGTTAATGTTTTTGATAAATATGTTGTTAAGGGAAAGATAAGCCTTAATATGTTATTGATGTTGAGATAATGATGTTGGATAAATTAGTGAATGATATAAATATAATATATATATATATATATTATTGAAAAAACATTTATTATATTCATCAAATTTATTCGATAGATATAATATAATAACAAATCCAATTATCCCCATAAAAATCATTTCTTTATCAAAATGTAATTTTCTAATCTTTAATGGAACACCTATGTAAAAATTTAATTTGGAAACATTTAAAATTTTTATATTATATAATAAAATTATTTTGATAATAAATATTTGAAAATTAACTTTTGCAAAAGTTTTTGTATTTTTAGATAACTTTCATATTTTGATGAATAGAGAAAAAATAATGATTTTTTAACTTTAAAACTGACTTTTATAATGAATAATTTATGATTTTAAATGATATGTTTAATTATTATTAAGGAATTATTAGATTGAATTTATATCTATTAATATAATTTATATCATTGGAATCATTTTTATATTGTATTTTGATATAATAACATTGTGAACTTTAGGACACTTTTACATTAAAAATACGATTTTCCATCTCATTTGTGGGATTAAGTTTAAATTAATTTCTACCAATACTATTATTGGAATTCGGAAAAATGGGTTCCATTATTATAATAATGATAATTTATAATTTATAGTGTTGTAAATTTTTTTATAAATAATATTACTTTAAGTAATTAAAATTAATTTCAATGATTAAGAGAAAAAATAGAAAAACAATGGCCTAACCCTTAAAAATATGGGAAAATGACCTAGAAACATGTCTAAAACCTATTATATGATCATATTTAGAATATATTGTCCTTTTTTAGAATTTAATTAAATATTGGCGGCCCAAGGTGTTTGGGAGACCCCTCAATTTTATTTACCTTTTTATATTTACAAGGATATTCCTCATCCTCTTGTATAAAAAGGCACTCACCTCACCCTATTTATCACACCACTTGAGCCATTTGGCTTATCCACAACCTTACCTAATAAGTCCTTCAAATACATACCGTAATCCAATAATCCTCAATTTGGGATGAAATCCAACGAATTACTTCGTTTGGTATAAACAAAAAGGTTTTACTGGAAAAAGAGGTAATGTTCTTCAACGATCACTTTTGTTTCATTTATATATCCAGCCTATAAATTATTTTTATATATTTACTATATAATAAAATAAATATCCTAAATAAAATTTAATTTTTTTCTCAATGGTATGACCTATTCCGTTACACACTTCTATCAAATAGGACACTCAAACACTATTTGTGTGTACGGAGGACTACCACCTCTAAACCCGATGTCATTAGTTCTTCCAATAACACCTTAAAAGAATTACAATAATGATTTATTTATAGATAATATAAGATATATATATATATATATATATATATGATATTTATGGTTTATTTATTCATTTTTAAATAATTTATAATGCATACCTTCATGGTTTCCATTTTGTGGGAGTATAATGATATCGTTTGTGGATATGTGGACTACCACATCTTCAATGCAATGTGATTAATTCACAATATACTGTAACAAATAAAGGATTATTTTAATAAAAATATTTCATAAATATTATATAATTATAATAATGAAATTATAATATATGTATACACTATTAACTTTTATTTTATTTAATATGATAGGCAAATAAAAATGGTATGTTTGTGTACGTACAACTTATCGTCAACATAAACATTACATTTAATTCATATCTATAATTATTTTGGTTTATTATAAATAAATATAAAATTTAATTATATGATATTAATATATGTTTTTAAATTTTTTATATATTTTAATCATGATATGATCAATTAAAAAAAGTCAAAACATACTCCAAAATCAAGGAAAATAACACATAAAATGATGAAAATAATGAATGAATATTAATTAAAGTGATATAATATGATATAAAAGGACTAAATTTGATAAAATAGATATTAATGTGTTTCTATCCAACGATAATAAATTCTTACTACCATTATACAATAGTTCAATTAGTGTTCATCCAAAATGAAGCATAAGGTAATGGATTTTCATCTCACTTTTTACATATGTCATATAAATGTCATATTCACAAAATAAATAAACTTGGTGGGTTAAATACTTCCTATTTTTTATTAAATATAATTATTCCCACATATTTCAATGTATCATATTTTTTAACATTGAATTATATCATATAAGGGGGGTTGACTTGGAAATTACCATGTGTTAAAAGTTATCTCGGCAATCTCACTTTCTTTTGTGATTGTTAGCTTCTTATTGAAACAATCACTTACTTATGAAAATTTTCCAATGAAAAATCATTTATTTTAGACATTCATACTTCTATGTGCTGTGTATAAATATTTACTAATCCATATACCATTTTTATAAATGTTGTGTACTTAATATTTTTTTAATAACTCGAGAAATAATGTAACATTTGTAAATTTTAGTCAATACAAATATTTGATTAGGGACATTGGTCATGAAATAAATTGATTATTCTATATATGAGAAATTATTTGGATATTTATGACATGGGTGGGGCCTAGTTATAGATATTCTTCTAAGGAATATGTAGTTTCATGAGCTGAATCATTTGGTCAAATAGATTGGTTTTTAGCTGATATGTTATAAATCATTTTTTGAAAGGTCTTGATGGTAAAGCTACCATGCTCCAATTAATCATGGAGTCCAAAAATTAACAATTTTCTTAATTATTATTCTGTTATTGTTTATCAATTTGATTTTCACTTTGACATTATCTATGGATTTATTTCATTCTTAGTTTATTGATCAAATATAATGTGTTTCAGTTACATGTCATTCCATATTGATTTTTCCATATTTATTTTTATACATGAAATTTATAATCACTTATTTATTGTTCCTTGTTTATTATGTTCAGTGACTCATTACATCTTCTTTTGTACATATCCATACTAAGCATTTGAGTTCAACATTATTATTTTACTTTCTATAGGAGATGAAAAATAAATATTTCAATGAGATTTCAAGGATTTTTTTAATTTGATTTTATTATTTATCATGTTTTATTTTCTATATCCACATGTAATATTGTTATCATATGTGTAATCTAGTTTTCCAAAATAGATTAATTTATGTAATTCGGGGTTTTATTTCTTTTAATCATTCTAATATAATAAATTTGGGTACTGGCTTTGGGCTTCTGGGGTCGGGGTGTTACATCTAAACCATGTTGTTACATTCAAACCATGTTGATAAATCAATGAATTATCATATCCAAATTTATATATGTATTTTTAATACACTATTCCTCTATTTCAAAACATATTTTCAGACTATATTTCAAAAAAAAACACTACAATAGACCAGTATATGATGCAATTTCATTACCCTAGTTGACAAGTAGACCCTTTAAATAATTTTCATCAAACCCTAATCCCTCAAAATAATGAATTCCCTAGCCACAGAAAAGGTAAGATAATATGAATTTAATGATTAATAAAAACAAATTTTGTTTGTATAAGAATATAAATTACTAGAATTTTCTATATTTTATCTATAAACGTATCATTTAAATTATATTCACCAAAAAAAATTAGATAACTAATAATTTCAAGGGATCTATATTTGATAACTCGTAATTTATTCTCACTAATGAAAATTCTAAAAAAACTAATATTAAATGTAACAAAGGATAATGATTAATCTATTGTGTTAGATACCACTCAAACAAGATTTTTTCTAATAAAAATATGCAATAACCACATAGAAATTAAAAGATAATTTTTTAATGATAATAAGATAACATATCAACATCAAAAAAAGAATCATGGATATAAAATTCATGACGAATTGAGCTAGTATCCCTGAAACTAAATCCCATGTATATTTCATCAAACCATTATAACTCTATGAAATAAATTCCATAGAAATAACTCTAGAGTAAAATAATTTTCTTAATTGGTCTAAATATCCATATACCACTCCAATGATGTTTTATTATAATTAGTACTTTCGCGAACCATCCTCAGGACCCATGCCGTGACTACCCCAAGATCGCCTCCCAGAGGCCAGGTGCTAGCGACTAGCACTAAGGCATAAATCCCGAAAAAATGGGGAAGGCATTGCCTTTATAAGGTAAACAAACACCACAGAGTAAGCAAGAAGAAGTATAAACTAAGTAAAACTGAGTACAATAGTAAGTGCGGAATGTAAATGGTCCAGAATACAAACCCAAACTGAAGGTAAAGTACAACTGGAAAGAAAGTACAGCAACTGAAAGTAAAGCAGCAACGTCGAGCTATCCACTAGAAGTCCCACATGAAGGGTGGGTACATATAGCCTCCTCAGCTCCTCGAGTCCAGCCGCCCGCTCCGTGTATGTTTCGCCCAATGGTCCACCTCCAGGTACCGACTGCTCCACAGGCCTCAAACACGATCAATGTTGTCTGTCGTTTTCATCCAACATAATGTAGTGCGGGCATAGCACATGAAGGGGTGAGTATATGCTACTCAGTAGGGACCCTGAGACCCCCAAAGGTCACCCAGAATCCACAATGGAAAGATACAAACACGAAGTAACATCCAACACTACTTAGGTATATGCCCATACATATACCTAAGTCATCAATTCCAGTTTGGCTCCAACATCCGAGCCCAACTTCAATCATATCCACATAGGATAATACAACCCAATCCACACGGGATAAAACAACCCAATCCACATGAGAAAGCAAGTCCATCATATCGAATATAATGATTAGAAGTGAAGAATCATCTCCTATAGGTATACTTCTTCGAAAGATGATAGAGATGATCAGATATAGCCATTGATTTGTCTATGCTGGGACCCACGTAGGATACTAATCCAGTTAAGCTATCAGACCCACATAGGATAGAGACCAGCCACTCTGCCATACCCACATAGGATGCAAGAATAGAGTCAATACTGCCAGAACCACGTAGGATACAAGAACAGTAGTCATCTTCATCGAACCCACTGAGGATTTTAGTACGGTCTTCCTCGTTGTCGAACCAACGGAGGATTTCAGTGCTGTCTTCATCATTGCCGATCCCACGAAGGATTTCAGAGCAGTCGTCGTCGCTGCCGAACCCACGGAAGATTTCAGTGCAGTATTCCTCGATACCGAACCCACATAGGATTTCAGTGCAATCATCGTCATTGCCGAACCCATGGAGGATTTCAGTGTAGTCTTCGTCGCTGCCGAACTCGTGGAGGATTTCAGTGCTGTCGTCGTCGCTGCCGAACCCATGTAGGATTTCAGTGCAGTCATCATCGTCGTCGCAGTCGCAGCGAGCTCTGGGGTTCCTGCACACAGCAAGCTCATATCGGGGAGGGTCAACTCCACGAGCCATGGGGCCGATAAATCAAGTGACACATGTCCGGAGTTGATGTTTCTAAAAGTTCTGTATCATCAATATGAACTCAATGTGACAGATGGCGCGTCAACCGGACGCCCGGTCTGAGAGTTATTAGCTTTTCCGTTCTAGGGGCCCGGTTAGTTTTTAAGTAAAAACCAACCCGAACACACTCCAACCACGTCCAAAACTCGATAAGAGTAAGCCAAAAGGTTCTTCTCACTAAGAGTAATCCAACAATGTCGACGACAGACCAATTGGACGTTCGGAGCTCAAGGTATAAGCCTTTCTGCTCCGAGGGCCCGGTTGGTTTCGTGCTTGAACCAACCTGGACATACCCAAAGTTCTCCGAAACCTTGAGTGTAATATACCAAAATGACCGTCTCAATCCATGGATCACATCTCAATTGACGTTGTTTCGATCAGAGGTCTATAGCCCAAGATATGGGCAAAAGAACGAGCACGTCAGGTTTTAGGGGGGTTTGGGCCTAGACTGACCCGGCCCGAGATCCCATGGGTCGGTCCGAACCGGGACAATACGAACCGGGTCTGTGTCTAGCCCATTAGAGCGTATCCCAGCCCGGCTATGCCGGTGTGGCCCAACCCGACGTGGGCGGCCGGTTGGCCTGGCGTGGGCGCGGCCCGGTGTGGCCAGCTCGGCGCTGGCCGAGCCGAGCGGAAAAGGGGGGGGGGGCTGCCCCCTTTGATTGAAACCGCGACCCCATGTGGGGCCTCTCCTTTTCCTTACGTGGGTTATGACCCCCAGTCTTGCTTCCAAAATGGTCGGCCCGGTCTGGCTGGGCGGTGCTGCCACTATGGGACCCAGCGGTCCCGCCCCTCCGAGGTGCCGGCGGCTGGCGGTTCTGGCCGCCACGCCTTGCACCGCCGCAGCCTTGTCCGAACGGCGTGGCGTGACGGTGTCGCACCCCTTCGCCGCGGACCTGCTCCAGCCACGTCCTCTTTTTGGTTCTCCGTGTGGCACAACGACATCACGACTTTGTTCAGCCTCAACAGCGCGGCGCGACGGCGCCACGCTTCTTCTTTGTTTCTGCGCGGTGTCATTGCACCACGCTACCTTTGTTTGTGCCATGACAAATACATCATCAAAGGGGGAGGAGGGTCAGTCGTGTTCATGCGGTCCTGCCCCACCCCGTTAATCCGATATCAAGGGTCATAAAAATTGACGTTTGGACGGTCAAGAAAATTCATGAACCAAAATCAAACCCCTACCTCGATGAAGTCATCGAACGAGGTTTGTCGCGGGAAAGGGATGTCGTGGAAGACGACATCGGAGAAGGAGGATTGTCGCCATTGTGGTACACAGCGTCACGGTACACGGCGTCGAAGAGAATAGGACCTTCGGTATCATGGTACACAGCATCACGTCGTCGATCTCCGAGGAATCAACATTATTCATCATCCTTCATCGGAGGTCGGCGTTCTTCGTCAGTGACGGTGTGTTCTTCGCGTTCATCAAGGAGGAAGATGAAGATTCCAAGTCTTGAGCAATTCCTCTCCAACCTTATTGTACAAAGAAATAACCCTTAAAGAAATAAGTGTAACACCCCAAGATTTTACGAAAAATATTCTTTTTAATTTCATTAATGTCTTGTGTTATATGCTACACCAAAAGGAGCTTTCACAACACGCATCTCTGACCTGGCTTGATTTACATGCAATCGCGACCTTCCACGATAGCGTGTGTTGTACGCAACACCAAGTTTCGCTAAACAACGATATGATATTAAAATATTATTAAAACTAGCCGTTATGAATAGTAATAACAACTTTTTGAAATTTTGTAAATTTTTATTTTTCAAAATGGACTTCATTTTTGGATTCGAAATATCGAAATTAGCTTAGGGTGAAATTTTGGTAAATTTCGGATAACTTTCTTATTTTGATGAATAGTGAAAATTACTAAATTTTAATTAAAAACAACTTTTTTAATCGAAATAATTAATAGTGATAAATTATCAATTTGAGTGGTTTTAAAATATATTTAGAATATATTTTTACAATTTAATACAATGTTGGTCATTGGATGTAATTTCACATTTAAACCAGTTATAAACATGTGTCAATCTTTTGATAGTTATTATCTCTTAAAAACACGCCATTTGTTTTGAAAACAAGAATTAATTTTTAAATTAGTTAATGTAACTGGTCTGTTTTGAATTTGGTAAAATAGTTATCATTTTTGAGTTCATATTATCAAATATAGCTTAGGCCTAATTTTTGGTATTTTTATGGAAACTTTCATTTTAAGATTATTAGTGAAACCACTAAGTGGTAGTAAAAAAATGAATTTTTTCATAAAACATAATTTTACCGCTTATGTGAGTGGAATTTCAAAAATCAGAGAGACACGGTTGATGTCAGTAAGTAAAATGTGGTTCAATGAGATGAAAATAATTTTTGGTGAATAGTAACTTTTTACTTTTTTTTACCACGGTTCAAAGTAAATAGGGTAATTAAGGGTAAAAATGATATTATTATTACCCTAACTGTAACATCCCAAGTAAGTAATGAATAATAGATATTTTTATATATGTCTATTAATGATTAAGATAGTGTTATAGAGGCTTAAAATGAAAATAAATACAATCTTATGCATGGAATACACTAATATTCTTAAAAGATTGTTTTAGTGCCTTTTGATGGAAAACCATTTTTGAGTCTATATTATGACAATTTTATAAACTATTTTTTTCAAAATAAACTTATTCTTTATGATTGGTACATCAAAATTTACTTTGTGTGAATTTTTGGTATTTTTCTGACAATGTTCATTTTTTAATGAATAATGAAAAATACTGCATTTTACATCAAAACTGCTTTTTAATCTAATTTATTTATATGATTAGATTATCTTTTGAATTGGTATTAATGTGTAATATGAATATATTTTTACCATTTAATCCAATGGTGGTCATTGGAATCAATTTCACTTTGAAATTGGACTTAAACTAGTATCAATCTTTTGATACTTATTGTTTTGTAAAAACACGCTATTTGCTCTGGCAGCGGGAATTAATTATTAAATTAATTAATGTGACTTATATGATTTTAATTTTGTAGAATAGACTTCATTTTTGAATTTGGAATATTAAATATAGCTTAGGGTGAATTTTTGGTAATTTTCTGAAAAACTTCAATTTTTGATGAATAGTGAAACCACTAAGTGGTAATCAAGCAAACTGATTTTTCAGTTAAATGAAAGTTTACAACTAATGTGTATTGAATTTTGAAAATCCGACATACATGGTTGTAATTAATAAGTAAAATGTGGTTCAATGAGATTATAATAATTTTTGGTGAATAGTAACTTATTAAGTTCTTAATCGCGATTAGTGGTAATTAGGGTAGTTTAAGGTATAAATAATGCTTTAATAATAGGAAATGACCTAGAAACATGTCCCAACCTTATTGGTTGTGTCATGGCCGACCAAGACAAGCCATGGGTCAACTTGGGGACCCCATGGAGACACATTGGTTTGGAAATGACATAAATAACTTTTTATTAAATGTTAAAGTAAATATGACACAAACAAGTGATTTTTTACGAAAACAATTTTTACATGAGGTTATAAAGATCAGATTTTTTATTATAAATAGTAATTGGAAGGATAAAAAGATTTAATACATCATAGTATTTTTTTATGATTTTTAGACATTAAATAAATTAAATTATTTATGACATAATAATGATGCAGCGATGACATCATTATTTGACGATTTAAATAAAATGGAAAGATAATGTAAAATCTATGAACTAAACATGTCCAAAACTTATTGGATGAGTGTATTTCGAAGCCTTATCACCTTATACACTAATTATATCAATGTGGGACCTTTTGAAACCGAAACACATTTTTAAATAAAGTAATATTTCTTTACTTTCCAAAAGTGCCCCTCCTCTCCTCTTATAAAAGGCCCCCACCTCTACCTCATTTCACACACTACTCAAGCATTTGGCTCGGCCAACCCCTGCCCATTTACTCTCTCCACATCACTCTCCTCATCCGATAGGATTCCCTTTGGGCAGAATCCTTTCAAAGGAAGCCTTTAGGCTCAAATCAAAAGGAGTTACACTTTTAAAGGTAATTCATTCTCTCATGTTCATTTGTTTTATTTTGCTTCTCCAACCCCCTAAACTCTTTTTATTTACTTATTTTGTAACAACACCAGTATCTTCAATATACAAGGATTTTGTTATAAGATTTATTTGAGCTAGACTCTCACACAACTTCATCAAATGGTTAAAGAACATACGGTTTCCGTGGATGGCGAAGTTCTGCCTCCCGAAACGATGATTGTTCAATACTCATTTAACACCTTCAAAGGTGGCCATTATGATGTCACTATTTTTATATATGATATATAATATGTTTATGTTTTCCTTAAGCTTCTATTTTTTTCATTTTGGGCATACCTTTATGGTTTCCATTATGGGTAAACACGATATCTTCATTTTAGGAAGTGCGGACTACCGCCCCCTCAAAGTGATTTGATTCGTTAAATACCATATGTGGGACATATAAAGGATGGAACTATGATATTATATATGATATTATACTGGAATTATAATATACCTTTATATCTTTATGATTCCATTCTATAAAATACGAAATAGAAATGAAAGTAGCGTTCATGCGTACGTACGGCTTACCGTCTCCATGAACGGTGCATTTCATTTCTTACCTCTAAATGATTATGTAATATTATAAATGCATGTATGTACTGGATATATATGACATATATGATATCTACATCATGAATACCATTCTGGATATAATGAACCTTTGACCAAATTAACAACATGTAAATGTAAGAAGTCTATTTTTGACTTAAGAACCAAATACCGACAAAATGAACATTATTAATTTAACTGATTACATGATGTTCATAACATGGTATAAAAGGAATAATGAACTTGAAAAAGATTCATAAGAAAGTAGATATTAACTCAAGTTTATTATTCAGTAGATTAAAGAACGGTCGGGTCAAGTCGGATACGAGGTATGGGACTTCGTCTCAATCTCCATTCATTGAGGCATATTTTATTTTATACACAACATTATTTTATACGGTGTATAAACCCCTTTGACTTTTACATTTATTCAAAAAGAATATTTTTTATACGAAGCGTTTACTAAATGAAAAAAGGGAATGTTTTTGTCGTACGTATGCAGCGACAATGACTTCTCCGCCGTCGTGACCGTTATTTGAGTTTCGGCTTCCTCTACAAGCCATACCTTTTTTTAAAACGAAAAATAAATACCATGTTTTACATTGGTATTGAAAATAGTTTTCATAATGTTTTTATTATATCAATGTGTTGTATTGATATCTCATGATTGAAATGTGGAAATTTTATGTTTCCTTTATGCATGTTTTATGTGATATGATTATGTTATGGTTCTTGGGCATTATTATGAAGACGGGTGGTTCCGTGATAAACTAAGGGAGGGTGAGCCCGTTATAGCTCTCCAATGCATTGGGTAACGCGAAGGAGTGAAACGTTAAGGTTTCTCCAAAGAGATTTTAGGGAATATACTGTGATGGGTATTCCAAACGTAACCAAGAGGGTTACTCCCTACGTAAGAATGTTATGAATGCCTCAAGTTACCTTAATGTCTTATGATTTCTATGATTTATTCATGATTTTATGAGGTATGTTAAAGTGCCTATGTTTTATGGGTAAAGTATGATTTCATTCTTATGTATATATGAACTCATGTTTCCTTTCCATGTTTTTTTTATAACCCATACTGAGTTTTTATGCTCATCCCATGTTTTTGAAATGTTTTTCACAGGTCAAGGGAAAGGTACATGAGAAGATGATAGAGTCAAGGATGTGTCAAGAAATAATCCATGTTTTATTTTAAATGTGTTTCCATTGATGGGAATGAAGAATACTATCGTTATGTAACCACTTTGTTTATATGTGGAATGTAATGAAAGTTTTATGATCTAATTCTCTAAAACTCTAAACCCGAAAAGATCCTCAATGTGTAATCTTGTAATAACTCAAGATTAAGTAAGGTTTAAGGCTGGGGCCTTATAGTTGGTATCAATGGTCGGTTTAGATAACTTTAGGAGTTAGAATTATGTTAAATGATTATCCAAAAATATTTTTTTTTTCGAAATGATATATCATTTAAAGATTACCATGTTGCTTCATCTAAGACATGTTGGTTCAGAATGGTTTTCCGCAGAGGAAACCGGGAAGCAGTGCTAGGAAGGCATACAGAAGGAAATAACCTTCCGAATCAGCATCCAGAAATGGTTGGAATTGGAACTGAATAGTTTGTTGCAGTAATGGCGCAGTTGACTCAAGCGATAAATGGCGGTGGTATCCATGCACGAGATCAGCCAGATCAACAACAGAGGAACATGTCAGTGGTGGAACATTTAATGAGGAAATATCCACCATCATTCCGAGGATCATCTGACCCTATGCTAGCTGAAGGGTGGATTAATGCACTGGAGAAGATTTTTGATATCATGGGGTGTTCAGACAATCAAAAGGATAGACTTTCTATTTACCGTTTGGAGGGTGAAGCAGATCAGTGGTGGTCTATGGTTAAAAATATCAGGGACGCCGATGAGATTGATGCTCTGGACTGGGATGAATTCAAAGGTATGTTTCTTGAGAAGTATTTTCCTAAGGCTGTTCGACTTAGGATGGAAAAGCAATTCTTGGAATTGAGGCAAGAGGAAGACTCACTGGCTGCCTATGAAGAAAGGTTCACTCGATTGGCAAGGTATGCTCCAAATTTTATCCGCGACCTTGATAGTAAAATCAATCGTTTCTACTCAGGATTAAATCCAAAGTATCGAAGGGAATTAGCTTCTCGTGAGTTTAAAATTTATGAAAAGCTTGTTCGATGTGCTGAGAAGGTGGAAATGGAGTTTTCCGATGACCAAGTTTTCTATAACAACCAGCAGAAGAAGAGACCGAGGTGGCAGGATAAAGGTAAGAATTCTTCAAAAAAGTCTGATGGTAAGGGAACTAAGTTTCCAGTTTGCGATAAATGTGGCAAAAGGCATGCTGGGGAATGTCTTCTGAATTCTGGAAAGTGCTACCGATGTGGCAAGATGGGATATAAGGCTCGTGATTGCACTGAAAAGGATCAAGGTGAAGGTAAGAACAAATTTGATTTACAGTTAGTGAAATGTTATAAGTGCAATGAGATGGGTCACTATGCAAACGAGTGTCCGACAAGGAGCTTGAGTGATGGGAAGCAGTTAGACTACAAGCAGAAAGGGGTGGTGAAATCCTTTGAAACTACTTCAGCAGATGCCGGGCCATCAAATGAAGTTGTATCAGGTACTTTTTTTGTTTTTTCAGACTTTTCCAGTGTGTTGTTTGATTCAGGGTCTACACATTCTTTCATATCTGAAACCTTTTCTAGTAAAATGGGAATACCATCTCAAGAAATGACTCCTGAACTTTTGGTAAAAACACCTGGGGGATATGTCGAGGAAAAAAGAATTTATAAGAATCTTCCTATCCTTTTCTGTGGAAAGAACCTACTTGCAAACCTTATTGTTCTACCTCTAGTAATGTTTGATGTTATCCTGGGTATGGATTGGCTCTCTATTTACCATGCTAAGATTGACTGTAGAGCAAAAGAAGTTTCTTTTCAGAAAGGCTTTCAGTTTGTTTACAAGAATGAACCCTTACTTTTGATAACATATCAAGAGGCCGAGAAACTTGTAAAAGATGTAAATGAATGTTACCTTGCACACGTCGTTGAAAATAAAGGAACTGTTCAGATTAATGATGTGCCAGTGGTAAATGAGTATCCTGATGTTTTTCCTGATGCGTTTCCTGGAATAATACCAGATCGGGAAGTTGAGTTTACTGTTGACTTAGTTCTTGATGCTAAGACAATTTCAAAACCCCCTTATTGAATGGCACAAATTGAACTTTTAGAGTTGAAGGAGCAATTGCAAGATTTTTTAGATAAAGGTTTCATTAGACCTAGCACATCACCATTGGGTGCTCCTGTTTTGTTTGTTAAAAAGAAAGATGTTTCTATGAGACTTTTCATTGATTATAGAGCCTTAAATAATATCACTGTTAAGAACAAATATCCTTTGCCTCATATCGATGATTTGTTTGATCAGCTCCAGGGAGCTCAGTTTTTTTTCAATGATTGACTTGAGATCGGGGTACCATCAGCTAAAGGTAAAAGAGGCAGATATTCCGAAGACCGCGTTCCGTACGAGATATGGCCATTATGAATTTGTAGTAATGTCTTTTGGGCTAACCAATGCACCTGCGGTATTCATGGACTTAATGAATAGAATTTTCCATGAGTTCTTGGATAAGTTTGTGGTGGTTTTTATTGATGATATTTTGAGGTTCTCTAAAAGTAAAGAGGAGCATGAAAGATATTTAAGGGTTATCTTGCAAACTTTAAAAGAAAAGAAACTGTATGGGAAATTCAGCAAGTGTGAGTTTTGGTTGCAACAAATTTCTTTCCTTGGTCACATTGTTTCTAAAGATGGAATAACTGTTGATCCTGCAAAAACAAAAGTTGTGGAAGAATGGCCAAGACCCACAAATGTAACTGAGATTCGTAGCTTCCTTGGTTTGGCGGGCTATTACCGAAGGTTTGTTAGAAATTTTTCACGGTTATCTAGTCCAATGACTAAGCTAACTCGGATGGGTGTTAAGTTTATCTGGACAAAAGAATGTGATGATTGTTTTCAGGAATCGAAATGAAGATGGGTGAATGCTCCAGTTTTGGCACTACCTTCCAGGAATGGTGAGTTTGTTATAAACAGTGATGCTTCATTGAAAGTACTTGGTTGCATCCTAATGCAGAATGATCAGGTAATTGCTTATGCTTCACGACAGTTGAAAACTCATGAGGTAAATTACCCTACACATGATTTGGAATTAGCTACTGTTGTTTTTGCTTTAAAAATTTGGAGGCATCTTTTGTATGGAGTAAAGTGTGAAATATATACCGATCAAAAAAGTTTAAAGTATGTATTCACTCAGAAAGAGTCAAACATGAGACAAAGGAGATGGCTGGAATTAATCAAGGATTATGATTGTACAATTCATTACCATCCGGGAAAAGAAAATAAAGTGGCTGATGATTTGAGTCGAAAAAGTAATGCTTCATTAACAATGTTGCGTTTGGAACGTGATCCTTTGGTTAAGGATTTGATGAACTTTGGCATAGAAGTTGTTGGTGCAGGAAGTCCTTCTGTTTTGTTTCAGGTATCAGTGAGATCATCTCTATCAGATAGAATCAAGCAAGCACAGAAGAAAGACAGTGAGTTGCAGAAAAAGGTAGAGCTGGTTCAGAAAGGTAAGTTGCCTGAATTCAACATTGATAATGATTGCGTTTTGAGATTTGGGAAGAGATTGTGTGTGCCTTGTGATTCACAGTTGAAGAGATATTTGTTATGTGAAGCTCATAGTTCTCTGTTTTCAGTTCATCCGGGCAGTACTAAGATGTATAGAGATCTGCGGGAGTATTACTGGTGGGATGGAATGAAAAGAGACATTGCTGATTTTACTGTGAAGTGTTTGACTTGTCAGCAGGTTAATGTAGAGCGGCAGTTACCGAAAGGTATGCTTCAGCCTTTACAAGTGCAAGAGTGGAAATGGGAGAATATATCCATGGACTTTGTTGTTGGATTACTGAAGACATCTCGAGGTAATAATGCAATCTGGGTTATTGTTGATCGCTTGACAAAATCTGCTCATTTCCTTGCTATACGAGATACTTACTCTCTTGATCAACTTTCCCATTTGTAGCTTAAAGAGATAGTCAGGTTACATGGAGTTCTTCTCTCCATTGTATCGGATCGTGATCCCAGGTTTAATTCTAACTTTTGGAAAAGCCTTCAAGTGTCGTTGGGTACTGAATTAAATTTTAGTACTGCTTTTCATCCTCAATCAGATGGGCAGTCAGAACGAACAATTCAGACATTGGAGGATATTCTACGAGCTTGTTCTATGGATTATTAGGGAAGTTGGGACCAACATCTTTCTTTGGTTGAGTTTTCATATAATAACAGTTTTCATTCCAGTATACAGATGGCACCATTTCAGGCATTATATGGGAAGCGGTGTCGAACTCCAGCTTTCTGGGATGAAGTGGGTGAAAGGAAGTTGATGGGACCAGAATTGGTAGAAGAGATGGCAGAAAAAGTTCAGTTGATTCAGAAACACATGATAACAGGTCAGAGCAGGCAGAAGAGTTATGCGGATAACCGGAGGAAGGATCTATCTTTCGAGGTAGGTGATCATGTTTTTCTCAAGGTTTCTCCTTGGAAAAGTGTGATGAGATTTGGTAAGAAAGGAAAGTTGAGTCCAAGGTTCATTGGACCATACGAAATTCTTGAGAGAGTTGGATCAGTTGCGTACCGAGTGGCTTTACCTCCGAGTTTATCTCAGGTACACAATGTTTTTCACATTTCGATGTTGAGAAAGTATATGCCAGATCCATCTCATGTTTTGAGTCCAGAGGTAGTTCAGCTGGAAGAGAACCTATCTTATGAGGAACAACCGGTCCAGATTATTGACCACAGGGAGCAAGTGTTACGGAATAAGGTGATTCACCAGATAAAGGTTTTGTGGAAAAACCACATGATTGAAGATGCAACATTGGAATCTGAAAATGCAATGCGGGATAAGTAACCTCATTTATTCGATAAGTAAATAAATTGCGGGGATGCAATTTTCTAAAGGGGGGAAGGATGTAACATCCCAAGTAAGTAATGAATAATAGATATTTTTATCTATGTCTATTAATGATTAAGATAGTGTTATATAGGCTTAAAATGAAAATAAATACAATCTTATGCATGGAATACACTAATATTCTTAAAAGATTGTTTTAGTGCCTTTTGATGGAAAACCATTTTTGAATCTATATTTTGACAATTTTATAAACTATGTTTGTCAAAATAAACTTATTCTTTATGATTGGGACATCAAAATTTACTTTGTGTGAATTTTTGGTATTTTTCTGACAATGTTCATTTTTTAATGAATAGTGAAAAATACTGCATTTTACATCAAAACTGCTTTTTAATCTAATTTATTTATATGATTATATTATCTTTTGAATTGGTATTAATGTGTAATATGAATATATTTTTACCATTTAATCCAATGGTGGTCATTGGAATCAATTTCACTTTGAAATTGGACTTAACTAGTATCAATCTTTTGATACTTATTGTTTTGTAAAAACACGCTATTTGCTTTGGCAGTGGGAATTAATTATTAAATTAATTAATGTGACTTATATGATTTGAATTTTTTAGAATAGAATTCATTTTTTAATTCTTAATGTAAAATATAGCTTAGGGTGAATTTTTGGTAATTTTCTGAAAAACTTCAATTTTTGATGAATAGTGAAACCACTAAGTGGTAATCAAGCAAACTGATTTTTCAGTTAAATGAAAGTTTACCACTAATGTGTATTGAATTTTGAAAATCTGACATACATTGTTGTCATTAAGAAGTAAAATGTGGTTCAATGAGATTATAATAATTTTTGGTGAATAGTAACTTATTAAGTTCTTAATCACGATTAGTGGTAATTAGGGTAGTTTAAGGTATAAATAATGATTTAAGAATAGGAAATGACCTAGACACATGTCTCAAACTTATTGGTTGTGTCATGGCCGACCAAGACAAGCCATGGGTCAACTTGGGGACCCCATGGAGACACATTGGTTTGGAAATTACATAAATAACTTTTTATTAAATGTTAAAGTAAAAATGACACAAACAAGAGATGTTTTACGAAAACAATTTTTACATGAGGTTATAAATATCATATTTTTGATTATAAATAGTTATTGGAAAGCTAAAAAGATTTAAGACATCATAGTATTTTTTCTATGATTTTTAGACATTAAATAAATTAAATTATTTATGACATAACAATGATGCAGCGATGACATCATTATTTGACGATTTAAATAAAATGGAAAGATAATGTAAAATATATGAACTACACATGTCTAAAACTTATTGGATGAGTGTATTTCGAAGCCTTATAACCTTATACACGGATAATATCAATGTGGGACCTTTTGAAACTGAAACACATTTTCAAATAAAGTAATATTTCTTTACTTTCCAAAAGTGCCCCTCCTCTCCTCTTATAAAAGACCCCCATCTATACCTCATTTCACACACTACTCAAGCCTTTGGCTCGGCCAACACCTGCCCATTTACTCTCTCCACATCCCTATCATCATCCTAGAGGATTCCCTTTGGGAAGAATCCTTTTAAAGGAAGTCTTTAGGCTCAAATCAAAAGGAGTTACACTTTTAAAGGTAATTAATTCTCTCATGTTCATTTGTTTTATTTTGCTTATCCAACCCCCTAAACACTTTTTATTTACTTATTTTGTAACAACAACAGTATCTTCAATATACAAGGATTTTGTTATAAGATTTATTTGAGCTACACTCTCACACAACTGCATCAAATGGTTAAAGAACATACGGTTTCCGTGGATGGCGAAGTTCTGCCTCCCGAAACGATGATTGTTCAATACTCATTTAACACCTTCAAAGGTGGACATTATGATGTCACTATTTTTATATATGATATATAATATGTTTATGTTTTCCTTAAGCTTCTATTTTTTCATTTTGGGAATACCTTTATGGTTTCCATTATGGGTAAACACGATATCTTCATTTTAGGAAGTGCGGACTACCGCCCCCTCAAAGTGATTTGATTCGTTAAATACCATATGTGGGACATATAAAGGATGGAACTATGATATTATATATGATATTATACTGGAATTATAATATACCTATATATCATTATGATTCCATTCTATAAAATACGAAATAGAAATGAAAGTAGCGTTCATGCGTACGTACGGCTTACCGTCTCCATGAACGGTGCATTTCATTTCTTACCTCTAAATGATTATGTAATTTTATAAATGCATGTATGTAATGGATATATATGACATATATGATATCTACATCATGAATACCATTCTGGATATAATGAACCTTTGACCAAATTAACAACATGTATGTGTAAGAAGTCTATTTTTGACTTAAGAACCAAATACCGACAAAATGAACATTATTAATTTAACTGATTACATGCTGTTCATAACATGGTATAAAAGGAATAATGAACTTGAAAAAGATTCATAAGAAAGTAGAGATTAACTCAATTTTATTATTCAGGAGATTAAAGAACGGTTGGGTCAAGTCGGATACGAGGTATGGGACTTCGTCTCAATCTCCATTCATTGAGTCATATTTTATTTTATACACAACTTTTTTTATACGGTGTATAAACCCCTTTGACTTTTACGTTTATTCAAAAGGAATCTTTTTTATACGAATCGTTTACTAAACGACAAAAGGGAATGTTTTTGTCGTACGTATGCAGCGACAACGAATTCTCCGCCGTCATGACCGTTATTTGGGTTTCGACTTCCTCTACAAGCCATACCTTTTTTTAAAACGAAAAATAAATACCATGTTCTACTTTGGTATTGAAAATAGTTTTCATAATGTTTTTATTATATCAATGTGTTGTATTGATATCTCGTGATTGAAATGTGGAAATTTTATGTTTCCTTTATGAATGTTTTATGTGATAGGATTATGTTATGGTTCTTGGGCATTATTATGAAGACTGGTGGTTCCGTGATAAACTAAGGGCGGGTGAGCCCGTTATAGCTCTCCAATGAATTGGGTAACGCGAAGGAGTGAAACGTTAATGTTTCTCCGAAGAGATTTTAGGGAATATACTGTGATGGGTATTCCAAACGTAACCAAGAGGGTTACTCCCTACGTAAGAATGTTATGAATGCCTCAAGTTACCTTTATGTCTTATGATTTCTATGATTTATTCATGATTTTATGAGGTATGTTAAAGTGCCTATGTTTTCTGGGTAAAGTATGATTTCATTCTTATGTATATATGAACTCATGTTTCCTTTCCATGTTTTTTTTATAACCCATACTGAGTTTTTATGCTCATCCCAAGTTTTTGAAATGTTTTTCTGTCGCACCCCGACAAGGGTGTTTATTTTATTTTATTTTATTATTCGCTTCGCCTTAAATTCTTTTTGGTTCGGTTTGAGTCGTGAACGATTTTGATCTTTTTTGAGCTTAGAATAACAAGTGCGCGTCTTGGGTTCGACGTCGTCGGACGCGCGGGCGGAGCGCGACACCGCGCGGCTTCGCCCATGCAACTGTGTGGCCTTTTCGGCTTAGAGGAATTAATGTAAATTAGAAAATGTCAAATTAGATTATCTTTTAATATTTTTATGGCTATTATAAATTTTACTATTTTTATCCTAGATGAAAACTAAAGTTGTTAATTTTATAAATAAATGAGTGATTTTATTAGTTTTATTTCTATCATTTTACTTTAGTAGTATTATGTATTATTATTATTATTTAATTCATTTATTATTATTATTTGGTTTTATTTTATATTATTTATTTATTTTTTTCCCCTATTTTATTGCTAACCCTAGCGGCCCCCTTTATATATATATATTTTTTTCTCTCTTCTCCCCGCGGGAGCCGCCACCCTCTTCATCGTTTTCCCCTGTTACCCCCCTTCTTTAGCAGCGCCTTCACCCCGCTCGGCCGCCGCTGCACGACCCTCCCGCTTGGCTGCCTCCTTCCCTGCATGCGTTGCACCCTCCAGCTCCCGGCTTCCCCCCAGCGCGCCTCCTCCTTCAACACACCGCCGGCGCGCCCCTCTCTTCTTATCGCTTCACCCAACGTCGGTCGTTTCCCCCCTGTCCGCTGCCGAACGCCCCCGCTTGGTCCTCCGCTCCTCCTCCAGCAGTGCTCCCTCCGGCGCGGCTTCTCCGCACCCCGTCCGGCTCCCCGGCTCTGCCCAGCCCTCGTCCCGCTTCACTGCACCCACCGCGGCCACCCCCCCCCCCTCGTCCCGCTTCACTGCACCCATCGCGGCTCCCCCCTGTTGCGCCTTCGGCCATTAAACACCCAACGCCTCCCCTACATCTCGGCGCCTTCTTCCACCTTCCGTCGCAGCTCCGCTCCGCAACTCCCGGCCTCCCCGTCACCGGCCTCACCCCATCGTCCCAGCCACCAACAGCCAACGTCAAACCTCCTCCCCTCTTTCAGCACCGCACCCCGCTACCTCCTTCGGCCCGCACGCACCTAGCAGCGCCTTCTCTCCCTTGCAGCGCTCGGCCGCAGCAGCGCCAGACCCGCCTTCGCCCACCTGCTCTCTCCCTCTCCCCTGTTTTCCTTTTTTTCTTTTCTTCCTTCTCCTCCCACAACAGCAGCGGCCTCCCTCCTCTGGTCCAGCGGTCCAGCCAGCCCGCGCCCCCCCTTTCTTCTTCTCTCCTTCTTCCTCTTCTTCTCTTCTTCTTCTTCTTTTTCTTTCCCCTGTCCGCCGCACTGCACCCCCGCCGCTCGGCCTTCCTCTTCTTCCTCCTCTTCTTCTCTTCTTCTCCTTCCTTTCTTCTTCTTCTTCTCTCCTTCTTCCTCCTCTTCTTCTTCTCTTCTTCTCCTTCCCTTCTTCTTCATCTTCTCTCCTTCTTCCTCTTCTTCTTCTTCTTCTTTTCTTTCTCCTTCCTCCTGTCCGCCGCGCGCCTCCCCTTTCGACCAGGTCTCTTTTTTTTCCTTTTATTTATTTATTTTGTTTTATCTTATTAATATTATGATTATTGATGTTAATATTTTTATTATTATAATTATTACTGTTTTTCATACTATTATTATTATTATTAATATCATTATTATTATTATTATTAATATTAATATTATTTTATTATTATTATTATTATTATTATTATCATTTTTCTTATTATTATTAGTATTAGTATTACTATTATTATTATTATTATTATTATTCTTATTCTTATTATAATTCTTTTTATTCTTATTAACATTTTTATTATTATTATTGTTGTTTTATTATTATTATTGTTGTTATTATTATTACTATTAATCTTATTATTATTACTATTATTATTATTATTGTGCTATTATTATTATTATTATTATTACTATTGTTATTATTACTATTTTTATTATTATTATTATTATTATTACTAATCTTATTATTATTATTAGTATTATTATTATTATCTTTATTTTTATTATTATCATCGTACTCTTGTTGATGGTGGGATTTTATTTGTTGGCTTCGGACTTTTAGGACCCGCGCAGGGTGTTTCCGAGTGAGCGCCATCGTCGCGCCTTGTCTCCGAGGTTCCGTTGTTGTCGCGCTTCAGTTCCGAGGTGAGCGTTTCTTTCCGACGCTTGGTTTGGCATGCTCTGGTGAGTTTTTGGATGTGTCTGAGTCCTTGTTACTGACTATGCAGAGTGTTAGTCCTTGTCACGTGGTTTCGGACACACGTCGTGTCATCGCGACTTGGATCCGAGGTTGTTGTGTCGACGCGCTTGGTTTTGAGGTAGGTCCCCTTTGCACTGCTTTTAAAGTTCATGTTAGATTATTTCATGCTGTTTGCGCACCCCAATTGTTCAAAATCAACATTTTATTAATTGTAATAAATATGAGATAATATACGATAATTAATTTTTAATATAATATGGTTAATTTTTAAATGGTTATTTAATGTCAAAAGGATCCGTTTATTTTATACACGACACAAGACACATCCTTTTGACGAGCAGACACCCAATAATGAAAGAATGCCCGTTTGTATTTTAAACATAATTCACGAAATATAAAATAGAGTTCTGGTTTAATGAGAAATGATTTCTTTTGATGCGTGAACAAATACTTTGGTTCGTTTGAGAAATTGCCCGGTTGGCTCTTAAAGTTTATTTGGAAAAGAAAATGGTTTGGTTTGGTTTATAAAAATACTGGCAACCTGTGAAGTAGTGTTTTGGGGTTCTTTAAATGGTTTTAAACTGGATTTTGTCTCATAAAGAAGTTGTACCTGTCTTTGAGTAGTGTTTGTGAAATGTATTAAATGCCCGTTTGGCACTTTATGGAAAGCGATAAAAATGTTTTGATAAAAACCCTCTTAGGGCGACTCTCATGCCTTGGTTGCAATGGATTGTTTGGGAGGCCGCGCTTAGAGGCTCCCGGGTACTTGAGTAGTTAAAGGCAAAAGGTTGTCCCATGGAGTGGCTCGGGGAATGCTTGTTGTTCTTTATATATAGATATATCTGATTGGATGCTCGGTTGGCTTCGGTTGGCTCACCCCTTTTTCTTAAACACTTGAGACATGGGAATCTGGCATATTGAGAGAATATTCTAAGAACGATTGCTGCACTGGTAGGTTATGGTACTGGCCAGTGGCCCATAGTAGGTGGATATATTGGGTTTATTACTATGGGATTTGCCCTCGACCTGCCTGTGAGTGGATGGTCGAGCGTTTTGTGCGTTTTGATTTCATCGTGACATGTCAATAAGGATGATTTCTCATGTATTGGTGTCTTCTAGTTTATTCTCGATCTCCTAGGTTCACCCATGTCTATTCAGCTTTTGTAGCTTGCAGTAATGATTATGATGCTCACGTGTATACTTACATTGCCCTTGCTGTATGTTTTACTTTGTGCATTCTGGCATATTGTTTTCCTTGGAAACTGATAAATTTCTTTTTAATGGGTTTCTAAAAATTGTTTTCAAATGGAAGTGTTTAATCCCTTTTGTACAAGTTTTAAAATTTAAACATCACTTTCCCCTTTTCCTGAAATGTCATTGGCACTAATGAAATGAACACGAATTTGGAAATGGCTAAGGGCAATGGTTCGTACTTTTTTTTAAGTAGAATATTATAAAAAACATACTTTTATAGATTGTAGTTCAAACTTGAAATGATGTTTCTTTTATTTTAAAGGTAGTGCATTGGGAATAGATATAGGGCTAGCCTACTGAGTTTTAATACTCACGCCTATAGTTGTTTTCTGTTTTTAGTGTTTGTGCAGGCTATAGCTTGAGTGCGCTCGCCTAGGGCGACGCTTGATCGTTGAGTCGGAGAGCGACCTGCGAGGTCGCACGGAGTTTGTTCGGACGTCGTGTTTGGTTAGTTTGATTTCTGTTTGTTCTTGTTTAGTCACTTTATCTGGTTTATCTTTTCTGTGCTGCTCTGTATTATTTTCGCTGTCGTATTTATTTATAATGGGAGAAATCGTTCCCATAGCCTCTGTTGATGCCCTAGCGCTTGTCGCCAGCCCGGGAGGATCGGGAACGCCTCTCGGGCCATGTCGCGGACCGGCTCGGGTGACCGGTTCAGGGTTGACCCGGGTTGGTTCGTGACAAAATGGTATCAGAGGGGGTCAGCTCTTAGCGACCTCACTTTTCAGAGCGCCCTTTTTTATTTGGGATGTCAAGGTAGATGGAGTAGGATTGTCGGGACATGAGGGGTAGGTGCGAGAAGAGCGTCGCGAACTCTTGCCCGTACTGATCCTCAGGTTTCCATGGGAAGTCCGGTTTAATTAGTTTGTTTGGGTTTTTATGGAAAGGTTTTGTGATTGGGATACGACAAAGGGAGTTGGGCCACCAGACCTCCTAACCCGCACGGCCTGGCAAGCCATGCAGAGCTAGGGGCATGGTCCAAGAAGGCTCTCTGTGTCAGTGACGTGTTTGGCATGTGGCCGCCAACCATACGGTCAAGTCACCCACTGATACTAGTCCCCTGTTGAGTTGTTTTGTGTTTCCCTTGATTTTTTTGAAAGTGGTTTGAATCAGAAAAGTTGGTTTTGAAAAAAAAAATGGTTGTTTGAAATAACATGTTTGATTTGCAGATTGTTTTAAAAGAAGTGGTATGAATAAATTGTTTTTGGAAAATGAAGTTGCTCTGTTTTGACCATGGTGTTCTGATGAGTGCTCACATGCATTGTGGTATGTTGGAAATGTGGATGGATTTCTGGTATGGTGGATGGATGCCCTGGGTGGCACGGATACATGTATGTGAGTGAGGCTCTAAAGAATACCAATGGCAAGGGTTTAACCCACTAAGCTTGTTTTAAATTAAAGATGTTTTCAAAGAGAATATTTTTGATGCTATGGTAACTTGTTTTCTCGGATTTTAAGCTTGTCACCTATGTAGTTTTTGGTTTTGAGGTTGTTATTCATTCGTTGAGTTGTCTTTGATTGGGTTTTTGACCTTTCCTTGTCCAGCGGTTACCCCTTTGAAGCTTCGATGGGTGATCGTAGTGCGGTTGATCAACCTAAGGATTTTATGCTTGAGTTTCGGAAGTTGGATCCACCTCTCTTCTATGGTCAAGCAGACCCTTCCGTGGCAGAGGAGTGGATGCGGAAGATTGAAAGGGACTTTAACCTCATTGAGTTGCCCGAGTTGTTGAAGGTAAAGCTTGCGACCTTCATGCTTAAAGGTTCACCGTGGATGTGGTGGAAGTTAGTGTCTCGGAACAAGCCTCGTCAAGAGATTACTTGGGAGTTCTTCAAGTCTTTGTTCATTCGTCAGTTTTTCTCTGAGGAAGAAAGGGTGAGAAAGGGGATGGAAGTGTGTTGTTTTCAGCAGGGTGACGGATCCGTGTTAGAATATTTCCATCGCTTTGTAGAGCTAGTCCCTTATGATTCAGAGTATGCCACAAATGACCTCGTGAAAGCTCGACGCTTCGAGGCGGGTCTCCGCCCTGATCTACAGTCGAAAGTTTCAGAGTCCAACCTGACTTCTTTTGTCGATGTGGCGAGACAAGCTTTTCGTATCGAAGCCGCGATGGCAGGATTGCTCGAGGTAGTTCTCCCTCCTTCGATTCCTATGAGCACTGGTGAAGGTTCTGGAAAGGAGATGAGTAAGAAAATGGAAGTGGATGGATCAGGTCTATGAATCAAGAGGCCTCGAGATCTTTCATCGACCTCTTCAGAGCGAGAGATTATTGTGTGTTGTCAGTGTGGCAAGCAGGGTCACAAGAAGTCGTCATGCCCAAGCACTCCGAAGCCCTGCCAGGCATGTGGACGCCTGGGTCACTTGCGACGATTTTGTCGGGGCGTAGCAAGGAAGAGTCGCAGAGGAAGCTCTCAGAAGTGATGTGTTGTAGGGTCCTTGTCCAAAGTTTTCAGTGTAGGTTTCCTTTCTGAGTAAGTGATCTATTATCGTGGCCTATGTATGGGTGTTGTTTTGGGTTTGAAATATATGGGAACTTCATGGGTCTTTTGACGAACCTCGTCTTTCAATGCTGGTGTGTTTTAATTTTAAAATCTTGTCCTTCAATCTGTCAGATCAAAAGATGTATGTATCTCATTGGGATTATCAGAACCTGGCTGCGAGGTAGTAGATGCTTCATCCATCAGAGCTCCAGCCAAAAGGTCTCGGAGTGAAGCCGGCGCGTAGTCAGGAACCCCCGGGGGAAAATTTTAAAGAGTCCGGTTAAAGTCGTGCCTCTATCGTCGTGGTGAGATAGTTTTGGTGTTGTTGCTCTGGTTTCTCTGTCGTTGTGGTTCTCTCTTGTCGCAAAGTGCGCGATGTACTTATCCCTCATGTAGTGTCGGGAATCGTGCCTCTTGGATGTAAGTTGCTGACCAATGACTTTTCATGGGCCACTGATGTAAATTAGTTGCGGCCCTGGTTTGGGTCCATCCCGAAGTGATGGGTCGTGAGTAGTCGTACGTCGTAGTTTCAGTGATATGATCCTTGGGCCCACCCTCCCCTCCCATGGGGTTAGGGTTTTTAGTTGTGCTAAGTATCTATTTAAGCTTCTACCCCTTTCTGATGAGAGTAAGTGTTTGAAATGTTCTTATTGTTCTCTTTCTAGCTCGGGTAAGGCTTGATGCAGGTTCAAATTAGTTTTTTTTTGGTTGGCCGCTAAGAGGTCAGTCCTTTATGGTGGGGAGACCCACCATGAGTCTTTTGGGTTTTCTCTTATGTCGTTATCGAATTCAAGTGGATCTCTTATGGTGGGGAGCCCGTTCGGGCCTCCCTCTCTTGGTGATTTACTTCGGGAAATGAGGTTTAGTTCTGTTGGTAGACGGTATGATGTTCTTGAGATAAGAGGTTGGATCGTGTTCTGTGAAATCCTTAGGTGTTGATCGATCGACTGGTTGGTGTTGTGGCTTTCCGGGGGCGGAAAGCGTTATGGTGGGGAGAATTGTCGCACCCCGACAAGGGTGTTTATTTTATTTTATTTTATTATTCCCTTCGCCTTAAATTCTTTTTGGTTCGGTTTGAGTCGTGAACGATTTTGTTATTTTTTGAGCTTAGAATAACAAGTGTGCGTCTTGGGTTCGACGTCGTCGGACGCGCGGGCGGAGCGCGACACCGCGCGGCTTCGCCCATGCAACTGTGTGGCCTTTTCGGCTTAGAGGAATTAATGTAAATTAGAAAATGTCAAATTAGATTGTCTTTTAATATTTTTATGGCTATTATAAATTTTACTATTTTTATCCTAGATGAAAACTAAAGTTGTTAATTTTATAAATAAATGAGTGATTTTATTAGTTTTATTTCTATCATTTTACTTTAGTAGTATTATGTATTATTATTATTATTTAATTCATTTATTATTATTATTTGGTTTTATTTTATATTATTTATTTATTTTTTCCCCTATTTTATTGCTAACCCTAGCGGCCCCCTTTATATATATATTTTTTTTTCTCTCTTCTCCCCGCGGGAGCCGCCACCCTCTTCACCGTTTTCCCCTGTTACCCCCCTTCTTTAGCAGCGCCTTCACCCCGGTCGGCCGCCGCTGCACGACCCTCCCGCTTGGCCGCCTCCTTCCCTGCATGCATTGCACCCTCCAGCTCCCGGCTTCCCCCCAGCGCGCCTCCTCCTTCAACACACCGCCGGCGCGCCCCTCCCTTCTTAGCGGTTCACCCAACGTCGGTCGTTTCCCCCCTGTCCGCTGCCGAATGCCCCCGCTTGGTCCTCCGCTCCTCCTCCAGCAGTGCTCCCTACAGCGCGGCTTCGCCGCACCCCGTCCGGCTCCCCGGCTCTGCCCAGCCCTCCTCCCGCTTCACTGCACCCACCGCGGCCACCCCCCCTCGTCCCGCTTCACTGCACCCACCGCGGCTCCCCCCTGTTGCGCCTTCACCCATCAAACACCCAACGCCTCCCCTACATCTTGGCGCCTTCTTCCACCTTCCGTCGCCGCTCCGCTCCGCAACTCACGGCCTCCCCATCACCGGCCTCGCCCCGTCGTCCCGGCCACCAACAGCCAGCGCCGAACCTCTTCCCCTCTTTCAGCACCGCACCCTGCTGCCTCCTTCGGCCCGCACGCACCTAGCAGCGCCTGCTCTCCCTTGCAGTGCTCGGCCGCAGCAGCGCCAGACCCGCCTTCGCCCACCTGCTCTCTCCCTCTCCCCTGTTTTCCTTTTTTTCTTTTCTTCCTTCTCCTCCCGCAACAGCAGCGACCTCCCTCCCCTGGTCCAGCGGTCCAGCCAGCCCGCGCCCCGCCTTTCATCTTCTCTCCTTCTTCCTCTTCTTCTCTTCTTCTTCTTCTTTTTCTTTCCCCTGTCCGCCGCACTGCACCCCCGCCGCTCGACCTTCCTCTTCTTCCTCCTCTTCTTCTCTTCTTCTCCTTCCTTTCTTCTTCTTCTTCTCTCCTTCTTCCTCCTCTTCTTCTTCTCTTCTTCTCCTTCCCTTCTTCTTCTTCTTCTCTCCTTCTTCCTCTTCTTCTTCTTCTTCTTTTTCTTTCTCCTTCCTCCTGTCCGCCGCGCGCCTCCCCTCCCGGCCAGGTCTCTTTCTTTTTTCCTTTTATTTATTTATTTTGTTTGATCTTATTTATATTATGATTATTGATGTTAATATTATTATTATTATAATTATTACTGTTTTTCATACTATTATTATTATAATTATTAATATCATTATTATTATTATTATTATTATTAATATTATTTTGTTATTATTATTATTATTATTATTATTATCATTTTTCTTATTATTATTAGTATTAGTATTACTATTATTATTATTATTATTATTATTATTATTCTTATTATAATTCTTTTTATTCTTATTAACATTTTTATTATTATTATTGTTGTTTTATTATTATTACAATTAATCTTATTATTATTATTATTATTATTATTATTATTTTGCTATTATTATTATTATTATTATTGTTATTATTACTATTTTTATTATTATTATTATTATTATTACTAATCTTATTATTATTATTAGTATTATTATTATTATCTTTATTTTTATTATTATCATCGTACTCTTGTTGATGGTGGGTTATTATTTGTTGGCATAGGACTTTTAGGACCCGCGCAGGGTGTTTCCGAGTGAGCGCTATCGCCGCGCCTTGTCTCCGAGGTTCCGTTGTTGTCGCGCTTCAGTTCCGAGGTGAGCGTCTCTTTCCGACGCTTGGTTTGGCATGCTCTGGTGAGTTTTTGTATGTGTCTGAGTCCTTGGTACTGACTATGCAGAGTGTTAGACCTTGTCACGTGGTTTCCGACACACGTCGTGTCATCGCGACTTGGATCCGAGGTTGTTGTGTCGACGCGCTTGGTTTTGAGGTAGGTCCCCTTTGCACTGCTTTTAAAGTTCATGTTAGATTATTTCATGCTGTTTGCACACCCCAATTGTTCAAAATCAACATTTTATTAATTGTAATAAATATGAGATAATATACGATAATTAATTTTTAATATAAGATGGTTAATTTTTAAATGGTTATTTAATGTCAAAAGGAGCCGTTTATTTTATACACGACACATGACACATCCTTTTGATGAGCAGACACCCAATAATGAAAGAATGACCATTTGGCTTTTAAACATAATTCACGAAATATAAAATAGAGTTCTGGTTTAATGAGAAATGATTTCTTTTGATGCGTGAACAAATACTTTGGATCGTATGAGAAATTGCCCGGTTGGCTCTTAAAGTTTATTTGGAAAAGAAAATGGTTTGGTTTGGTTTATAAAAATACTGGAAACCTGTGAAGTAGTGTTTTGGGGTTATTTAAACGGTTTTAAACTGGATTTTGTCTCATAAAGAAGTTGTACCTGTCTTTGAGTAGTGTTTGTGAAATGTATTAAATGCCCGTTTGGCACTTTATGGAAAGCGATAAAAATGTTTTGATAAAAACCCTCTTAGGGAGACTCTCATGCCTTGGTTGCAATGGATTGTTTGGGAGGCCGCGCTTAGAGGCTCCCGGGTACTTGAGTAGTTAAAGGCAAGAGGTTGTCCCATGGAGTGGCTCGGGGAATGCCTGTTGTTCTTTATATATAGATATATCTGATTGGATGCTCGGTTGGCATCGGTTGGCTCACCCCTTTTTCTTAAACACTTGAGACATGGGAATCTGGCATATTGAGAGAATATTCTAAGAACGATTGCTGCACTGGTAGGTTATGGTACTAACCAGTGGCCCATAGTAGGTGGATATATTGGGTTTATTACTATGGGATTTTCCCTCGACCTGCCTGTGAGTGGATGGTCGAGCGTTTTGTGCGTTTTGATTTCATCGTGACATGTCAATAAGGATGATTTCTCATGTATTGGTGTCTTCTGGTTTATTCTCGATCTGCTAGGTTCACCCATGTCTATTGAGCTTTTGTAGCTTGCAGTAATGATTATGATGCTCACGTGTATACTTACATTGCCCTTGCTGTATGTTTTACTTTGTGCATTCTGTCATATTGTTTTCCTTGGAAACTGATAAATTGCTTTTTAATGGGTTTCTAAAAATTGTTTTCAAATGGAAGTGTTTAATCCCTTTTGTACAAGTTTGAAAATTTAAACATCACTTTCCCCTTTTCCTGAAATGTCATTGGCACTAATGAAATGAACACGAATTTGGAAATGGCTAAGGGCAATGGTTCGTACTTTGTTTTTATGTAGAATATTATTAAAAACATACTTTTATATATTGTAGTTCAAACTTGAAATGATGTTTCTTTTATTTTAAAGGTAGTGCATTGGAAATAGATATCGGGCTAGCCTACTGAGTTTTAATACTCACGCCTATAGTTGTTTTCTGTTTTTAGTGTTTGTGCAAGCTATAGCTTGAGTGTGCTCGCCTAGGGCGATGCTTGATCGTTGAGTCGGAGAGCGACCTGCGAGGTCACACGGAGTTTGTTCAGACGTCGTGTTTTGTTAGTTTTATTTCTGTTTGTTCTTGTTTAGTCACTTTATCTGGTTTATCTTTTCTGTGCTGCTCTGTATTATTTTCACTGTCTTATTTATTTATAATGGGCGAAATCGGTCCCATATCCTCTGTTGATGCCCTGGCGCTTGTCGCCAGCCCGGGAGGATCGGGAACGCCTCTCGGGCCATGTCGCGGACCGGCTCGGGTGACCGTTTCAGGGTTGACCCGTGTTGGTTCGTGACATTTTCACAGGTCAAGGGAAAGGTACATGATAAGATGATAGAGTCAAGGATGTGTCAAGAAATAATCCATGTTTTATTTTAAATGTGTTTCCATTGATGGGAATGAAGAATACTATCTTTATGTAACCACTTTGATTATATGTGGAATGTAATGCAAGTTTTATGATCTAATTCTCTAAAACTCTAAACCCGAAAAGATCCTCAATGTATAATCTTGTAATAACTCAAGATTAAGTAAGGTTTAAGGCTGGGGCCTTATACTAACACATGTCCTAATTCAATTGTATAAGTTTAATTCGACCAAAAACAACCTTAGGAATAACATATGACCACTTAGGCCAACTTGGATTAGATTAGGAAATTTATTTTTATTTAATTCAAAGAAGAGTTAAAAGAGTTAAAATCAACGTTTATTTACTAAAACATTTTTAATATAGGGTTATAAAAAAGATAAATTATATTGTAAATATTCATTAGAAAGCTAATAATATTTAATACATAATGATATTTTATTTATAATTTTTATACATTAAATAAATTAATTTATGTATGACACAACGATGATACATTAATTACCATAATAGTGAAAAATTATAATAATTGATATTATAAATACCCAAATAAATATAATTTGAGACTTTTTATGAATTCCACTAATTTTATAGTTTAATATGACATGTTATTATTGACCTAATTAAATTTTTTTGAACAAATCATTCTTTTATGATTTTCAAAAAAATCAATTACTAAATAGTTTCAAAATTGACATAAAATAGTTTTTTAAAAAACTATTATATTATTAATTGTTATTTTATTCCTAAAAATATAAGTATCGGCCAAATATATTAGATAAGGTTATATATGTTAATAATAAACAACTTGGGGTTCTTTTGGCATGTTATTGTAAATTTATTAACCTTATAGTGTAAGAACACAAGAAGACACAGTAAATGTAATATTATTTAACTTAATGTTAAATCTAAATGATAAGGTTAAAATATTAACCTAAACTTGTCTAAATTCTATTGGATGAGAGGATTTAGACCCCTACCAACATTATCTTCAAAATAAATCAATTTGGAGCTATTTAAAACTGAATATGACTTTATAATAAAATAATAGTTTTAGTTATTCTAAAGGTACCCCTCTCCTCCCTTATAAAAGGCACCTCCTCCCCCTCTTCCTCACACCACTTTGAGCCTTCAAGATCGGCCAAAACCTGCCAATTTCTCCTCTCCACTTCCCTAGAAACATCATAGAGGTTCTGGTCTTCTTCAAAGACCTATTTTAGTGCCCTAAAAGGATGTCTCAAAGAAGCACTTCAAAGAAGAGGTAATGTCCGTTACCGATTCTTTCATCCTTATTTCTTCTTCCACTTCTTCTTCTTTAGTTTTTTCATTATGAAGTAATAACATCAGTATCACTCATATAGTGATATGTTATTATTAGTATGAAACAACCCTATTTCACCATCTATCCATGCTATGGAAAAATAAATCACCGCGCGTGCGTACGTACGGAATACCGTCTCCACGCCGTGGTGTAATCTATTTTCCACCAAAACCTTACTTGGATGGGTATAATGGTGTAAATAATGACTATATATGACTATTATAAAGTGATATTGATTATTAAATAGTATACATACACTCCAATATAATTCCATGATCATAGGAACGATATCATCACTCGTGCGTACGTACGGAATACCGTCTCCACGATGTGATGCGACTCGTTCTACATGATCTTCATTGAATAATGATTATATGAATGAATTGAATGAATTGAATAAATTAATATGATATATATTACAATAATAACATTCTGTAAATGAGGTATCTATAACCTCAAGAGAAGAATAAGAATTTATTCGACAAAACACGCATAAGAACAAAAAGTAATAAACACCCGAATAACAAATAATAATGAAATATTACTAATAAGAAGCTAAGAATATGACCATATATGATATCATAACAATAAGTATGATTCCTGAATAAGTAAATAACATTATTTAAATAATTAGACAGGAGGTTCGGACACTTACGAAGCAAAACAGACCTAAGGTAAGGGAAATATCACAATCTCATTTTTATCCGAGGTTGTTTATACTTTAGTATTTACTGGGATGTATTTTATCATCCATATCCATGTTTCCTCAAAAGGTAATATTATTTCCATTCACCTATAATTGTTTAAATCCAATTTTACCCTTCGGTGAGATTTTAGTAAAAGATATGAATGGAATCTTTTGTCGTTTTTCGTACGAGGTACTTTTTGACTTTTCCGATAAAAGTACGAGAATAATGTTTTTTTAACTTATATGGCCTGAATGGATTTTTAAAACATTATTTCCAAGAAGATTCCTTTACAAGTTTTCCAGTTTATTTTAATCAACTTCTTTTAGTTTAAAATTTTATGACCTGTTAAGAAAGAAAAATTTTTTTTGAAGAAGAAAGGATATTTTCTTCAAGAATGGAGTTCAAGTGTTTTATCAAAATTATTTTCCATCTAAGATAATATAGGGTTCTGGTTTATCTCTATTATTACATTGATTTGATTATGTTGTGATGGAATTATTTTTATGAATTCCTTTATCTTATATGAATTATTTTATGATGTCATGATGTTTAAGATTCCCATTTGTATTACATGGGTTGTGCAATGATGTATGATTTATGATTTTGTGGCACACATAAGAATGGTATCATTATGAGATGGGTGGGACCTATATCTCCCTCCAATTCACTGGGTAATGATTTTATATCTCATGAGATAGACATGGCTGGAACGATTGGTTATACCGGTTCAGTGAAACATGACTGAAACGAGGAGTGAACTCAGTTCAAAAAGGGACTTTGTCCACTAAGATAGTCTTGGAAATGAGTCTTTACTAATAAGAAATGATTCTCTATGATTATGTGTGTATGCCACAATGTTTCATGTTTTATGTTATGATTATTGGGATAACATTTCACTAATATGATTTATCCCATATGATGAAATTATGATCTCTTTTGCAGGTTAAGATTTCCAAAAGATATGTTCTTATGAATATGATGTGATTGATATTTCTTTTGTTTACCCTTAATGAGAATTTGATCTCACCCGTTTATTTTTTATTTTCCCCAGGATATAAAGAAAGGATTTAGGTTTAAAAAAGATCTCTATGGGAGATGTTGAAGATCTTTCACCCTGATTAGAAGATTATATTCGAAGTTTCCAAAGACACTAAACTATTACGGTCCTTGTGTGTGTGTTTTTGTTATGTACAAAGTATTCCGCAAAAGTAATATAATGTCCATTTACGTTAAGCTTCGGGTCTCTACAGTTGTTATCAGAGAAAAGGTTTAGTCAACCTTTGGAAACTAGGATGCGAAAACGTTAGTGAGATCCCTAGAGATATTTCTAAGGTATGTCTAGGGATGTCTCTAAGGTTACGTATACGTATAGGTTATAGTCCTATAATTTCACTAAAGATCTTAGAATTTATCCTAAGATGTTAGATATTGAAGGTACTCCCCCTTTATTATATTGTTTTCCCCAGCGTGATTTTTTCCTCTCACACTATTATTTTTTGGGTTTTAGACGATGGTTGGAACCCGAAGGAACCGTGTTGATCAATGTAATGGAAAATGCAATGATTTTCCTCCTGAACAAACAAATGTTATGGGATATGGAGTGCAAAATCTTATTGCTATACTTACACAATCTATGAATCATTCTGGACTTCAAAATGAGCTGAGAAGGGAACAATATTCTATTGAGTCCTTCATGAGGCAACACCCACCTTCTTTCAGTGGGTCTTTTGATCCACTTGTTGCTGAACAATGGATCATTACTACTGAAAATATATTTTCAGTTCATCAATGTTCTGATCATGATAAGGTCATCTTAGCAGTGTATCATTTGGAAGGTGATGCTGATCAATGGTGGAATCTTATTAAGAATACGAGGCAATGGGATGAAATTGAGTCCATGGAATGGGACGAGTTCAAGAACATATTTTTAAATAATTACTTCCCTCGTATTCTTCGAACAATGATGGAGAAGGAGTTTCTTGAACTAAAGAAAAAGGATGATGAATCTGTTGGTATATACGAAGCGAATTTTACAAGGCTTGCCAGGTATGCATCTGGATTTATCATCCAACCTGAAAGTAATGTTGATCGATTCTTCAGTGGCTTAAAACCAAATCTTGAAGGGCATTAGCTATAAGAGACTTCAGTAGATATGAAGAAATTGTGTGTTGTGCTATCAAGGTAGAAATGGAAGTTGGTGTTACTTATCCATCTCATAGTTTTGACAAGAAACGAATGATGGAGTTCAAGGAGAAATCTCAGAATAATGGTGAAAAGAAGATGAATGTTTCCATATGCTCAAAGTGTGGAAAGAAGCATGGTGGAGATTGTCTTAAAGGGACAAGTAAATGTTTCAAATGTGGAAAGGAAGGTCATCGGGCATTTGAATTCCACAATGATGGGAAGAAGATGTCTACTGATGCAAACAAAGGAAGGGATACACAGAATGAACCTACTACACTTCAATGCTTCAAGTGAAAGGAAATGGGGAATTATGCTAATAAATGCCCTAATCCAAGGGTTAGTGATGATCGACATGAGCAACCACTTAAGGCAAAGGACAAAGGGAAGTCACATGCGATCACTATTGGTGATGTTGAATATGACAACAATGTGGTGGAATGATTAAGTGTTTATGTAATGGGATTCCAAAATAATGTTGTATATAATATCGTGGAATATTGGAATATTTATGTATTGGTATATTTTGGTTTTCAATGGTACTGGTAACCATGGAATGTGATTGAGATATTTTTGGAAAAAAAGATGATATGCGCATAATGAAAGGAAATCGAGAAAATGAAATGTTTGACCGTATTCATGAGCTCATGACTGATATAAGGATAAGGTTATATCATGGTTTGAGTATATAGAATTTTTGGATTTTGGTATGTGGAAAGAGTTAAGTTTTGACTGCATTCATGTTTTCACTAAGGTTCAATGGGTATTCATTCTTCATGAGAATACATGATTAAGGTATTCACATGTTTGTAATTTGACAAACAAGACATATCTTATGATATATGGGGGTCAACGATGGTATTAAATATCTGGTAATCATTTTCACTATATTATGAGAGTGGACTGTAGTATTATGGATAATCCAAAAGATTTGAATGGATTATGTTGGACATAAGTTAGTATTGTTTATGGATAGAATTTTTTTTCGATAATATTGATGAGATGTTATAGTAATATAGTTTGAGAAAAAGGACAACCTGCAGGACGGGCGATAGCCCATCGCGTCGGACAAGGCTGTGGGAGTCGAACCCACAACTGAAATGCGACTGGCCTTTATCGCCTACTAATGGCCTACAGGAAGTCCCTGGTTAGTAGAAACTAGTTTTATTTTATTAAGAGGTATGATATATGAAGTATAAGTTCATTTTTGGAACCATATACGATTAACCATAAGATGGACTTATAAATTTTGCTAACCTTTTGTTTGAGAGAGTTGGAATAACCCATCATTCTATCACAAGATCTGCTAACACATCATGAATAACAAATTCAAATTCATTTCTTTAAGAGACGAAGTGGAAATTTTCCAATGAACGATAAACAGTGAGACTATTCCAAAATCATGAAAGTATTTCTTCTAATTCCAATTTCATCAACTTTAGGGAAACGATCTTGAAAACCAAAAATGTTGTCCTAGTGATCATATATCTGATGAATCAGATGGTACCTTAGATCATCACAAATTTATGGCTTTGTGATTGCTGGCTTTTCCATAGCCATGTTCTCTACCACTCTCCATCAGAACATGATGGTTAGATTTCTCTTCCATATCCATATTTTCACCTATGTGGAAGCCCAGTGATTAGTTTATTTGGGTAACCGTTACATTTCATAATTTTGTTTTTAAAGATTTGTTTTGGTATTACTTTTTACGATGTGAGTTTCTATAAAAGAAACTTTCGAATAGTAAACCATTTATAAACCTGACGAATTTCGAGGGCGAAATTCATTTTAAGGGGGGTAGAATGTAACACCCCAAGATTTTATGAAAATTATTCTTTTTAATTTCATTAATGTCTTGTGTTATACGCTACACCAAAAGGAGCTTTCACAACATTCATCTTTGACCTGGCTTGAATTACACGCAATCGCGACCTTCCACGATAGCGTGTGTTGTACGCAACACCAAGTTTCGCTAAACAACGATATGCTATTAAAATATTATTAAAACTAACCGTTATGAATATTAATTACAACTTTTTGATATTTTGTAAATTTTTATTTTTCAAAATGGACTTCATTTTTGGATTCGTAATATCGAAATTAGATTAGGGTGAAATTTTGGTAAATTTCTGATAACTTTCATATTTTGATGAATAATGAAAATTACTAAATTTTAATTAAAAACAAATTTTTTAATCGAAATAATTAACAGTGAATAATTATCAATTTTAGTGATTTTAAAGTATATTTATAATATATTTTTACAATTTAATACAATGTTGGTCATTGGATGTAATTTCAAATTTAAACCAGTTATAAACAAATGTCAATCTTTTGATAGTTATTATCTCTTAAAAACACGCCATTTGTTTTGACAACGGGAAATAATTTTTAAATTAGTTAATGTAACTGATATGTTTTGAATTTGGTAAAATATACATCATTTTTTAGTTCATAATATCAAATATATCTTAGGCCTAATTTTTGGTATTTTTCTGGAAACTTTCATTTTTTGATTAATAGTGAAACCACTAAGTGGTAGTAAAAAAATGAATTTTTTCATAAAACATAATTTTACCGCTTCTGTGAGTGGAATTTAAAAAATCTGAGAGACAAGGTTGATGTCAGTATTTAAAATGTGGTTCAATGAGATGAAAATAATTTTTGGTGAGTAGTAACTTTTTACTTTTTTTTACCACGGTTAAAAGTAAATTGGGTAATTAAGGGTAAAAATGATATTATTATTACCCTAACACATGTACTAATTATATGGGATAAGTTTAATTCGACCAAAAACAACCTTAGGAATAAAATATGACCATTTAGGCCCACTTGGATTAGATTAGGACATTTATTATTATTTAATTCAAAGAAGAGTTAACAGAGTTAAAATAAAAGTTTATTTACTAAAACATTTTTAATATAGGGTTATAAATAAGATAAATTCGATTGAATATATTCATTAGAAAGATAATAAGATTTCCTACATAATTATAGTTTATTTATATTTTTTATACATTAAATAAATTAATTTATGTATGACACAACGATGATGTAGTAATTACCATAATAGTGAAAAATTATAATAATTGATATTATAAATACTCAAATAAATATAATTTGAGACTTTTTCTGAATTAAACTAATTTTATAGGTTAATATGACATGTTATTATGGATTTAATTAAATTTTTTAGAACGTATCATTAAGTTATTATTTTCACAAAAATCAATTACTAAATAGTGTCAAAATTGACAAAAAATAGTTTTTAAAACAAATATTATATTATTAATTGTTATTTTATTCCTAAAAATCTAAATATTGGAAAAATGACTTAGATAAGGTTATATATATTAATAATAAACAACTTGGGGTTCTTTAGGCTTGTTATAGTAAGTTTATTAACCTTATAGTGTAAGAACACAAGAAGACATGGTAAATGTAAAATTATTTTACTTAATGTTAAATCTAAATGATAAGGATAATATAGGAACCTAAACTAGTCTAAATTCTATTGGATGAGAGTATTTCGACCCATCCCCACCTTTTCTTCGAAATAAATCAATTTTGAGCTATTTAAAACTGAATTTGACTTTATAATAATATAATAGTTTTAGTTATTCCAAAGGTACCCCTTTCCTCCCATATAAAAGGGCACCTCCTCACCCTCTTCCTCACACCACTTTCAGCCTTAAAGCTCGGACAACCCCTGCCAATTTCTCCTCTCCACTTCCCTAGAAACATCCTAGTGGTTCTGGTCTTCTTCAAAGACATATTTTAGTGCCCTAAAAGGAGGTCTCAAAGAAGCACTTCAAAGAAGAGGTAATGTCCGTTACCGATTCTTTCATCTTTATTTCTTCTTCCACTTATTATTTTTAGTTTTTTCATTATTAAGTAATAACATAAGTATCACTAATATACTGATATGTTATTATAAGTATGAAACAACCCTATTTCACCATCTATCCATCCTACAGAAAAAGAAATCACCGCGCGTGCGTACGCACGGAATACCGTCTCCACGCCGTGGTGTAATCTATTTTCCACCAACACCTTACTTGGATGGGTGTAATGGTGTAAATAATGACTATTATAAATCTATATTTATTATGAAATAGTATACATACACTCCAATATAATTCCATGATCATAGGAACGATATCATCACTCGTGCGTACGTACGGAATACAGTCTCCACGATGTGATGCGACTCGTTCTACATGATCTTCATTGAATAATGATTATATGAATGAATTGAATGAATGAATATGATATATATTACACTAATAACATTCTTTAAATGAGGTATCTATAACCTCAAGAGAATAATAAGAATTTATTCGACAAAACACGCATAAGAACAAAATGTAATAAACACCCGAATAACAAATAGTAATGAAATATTACTAATAAGAAGATAAGAATATGACCATATATGATATCATAAGAATAATTATGATTCTGGAATAAGTAAATAACATTATTTAAATCATTATACAGGAGTTTCAGACACTTACGAAGCAAATCGGACCTATGGTAAGGGAAATATCACAATCTCATTTTTATCTGAGGTTGTTTATACTTTAGTATTTACTGGGGTGTATTTTATCATCCACGTCCATCTTTCCACAATATGTAATATTATTTCCATTCAACTACAATTTTTTAAATCCTATTTTACCCTTCGGTGAGTTTTTAGTAAAAGATATGAAAGGAATCATTTGTTGTTTTTTGTATGAGGTACTTTTTAACTTTTCCGACAAAAGTATGAGAAGTATGTTTTTTTTAACTTATACGGCATGAATGGAATTTTAAAACATTATTTCCAATAATCTTATTTTACAAGTTTTCTTGTTTATTTTAATCAACTTCTTTTATTTTAAAATTTAACGACATGTTATGAAAGGAAAAATGTTTTTGAAGAAGAAAGGATATTTTCCTCAAAAATGGAGTTCAAGTGTTTTATCAAAGTTATTTTCCATCTATGATAATAAAGGGTTCTGTTTTTATCCCTATTATTACAATGATTTGATTATTTTGTGATGGAATTATTTTTATGAATTCCTTTATCTTATATGAATTGTTTTATGATGTCATGATGTTTAAGATTAACATTTGTATTACATGGGTTATGTAATGATGTATGATTTATGATTTTGTGGCACACATAAGAATGGTATCATTATGAGATGGGTGGGACCTATATCGCCCTCCAATGCATTGGGTAAAGATTTTATATCTCATGAGATTGACATGGCTGGAACGGTAGGTTATACCGGTTCAGTGAAATAGGACTGAAACGAGGAGTGAACTCGGTTCAAAAAGGGACTTTGTCCACTCAGATAGTCTTGGCAATGAGTCTTGACTAATAAGAAATGATTCTCTATGATTATGTGTGTATGCCACAAAGTTTCAGGTATTAATTTATGATTATTGGGATTACATTTCACTACTATGATTTATCCCATGTGATGAAATTATGATCTCTTTTGCAGGTTAAGATTTCCAAAAGATATGTTCTTATGAATATGATGTGATTGATATTTCTTTTGTTTTCCCTTACTGAGAATTTGAGCTCACCCTTTTATGTTTTCTTTTCCCCAGGATATAAAGAAAAGAATTTAGGTTAAAAAAAAGATCTTTATGGGAGATGTTGAAGATCTTTCACCATGATTAAAAGATTATATTCCGAGTTTCCAAAGACACTAAACTATTACGGTCCTTGTGTGTGTGTTTTTTGTTATGCACTCAGTATTCCGTAAAAGTAATGTAATTTCCTTGTACATTAAGCTTCGGGTCTCTATAATAAGGCTTTGCCTTATTTAATTAACACACACAATCCAACATTCAATTCGAAATTCAAAATGAATTCAGGAATTGATTACATTGAATAACTTAATTCTATTCATTAATTAGGAGAGTTGACATGGAATTTAAAAGAGGGTTGAGGGTGTGTTTCAAAATTAAATGCACGTGGGAGGTTAAAAGGAAAATAAAGGGGGTGGGGATCGTGTGGGCCCCACCTCACTAATATCCAACAAAGTGGAGTTAGGATATTAGTGGGTCCCACTCCAACCACCATGCCTAGGTTATCAATACTTAGAATAGAAATAAAATTTGTAGCACAATCTTTTTTTTATTCTTTAGTTGACCCATTTAATTAATAACATCACTTGAGAAAATGAAACTCCGGAGAAGGTGTTCTTAAGCAATTACCGGCACTGCGGTTTCATCGGTGTCCTCGGATTTCGATTCCGAGCATAGGTTCAAAAGTTCGGAAAACCCAATCATTCATTTACTGAACGTACCTGAGCTAATATTTTGAACATGATTCTGGGCACACCGGGCCTCAGAATCAGGTGACGTCAGAAACTATGTACTCGTAAAATCCCAAAGAAAATTAAGAAAAAATTTCCCTTGAAATTTATGGGTCTTTACATTACTCCCACCTTAGGGATTTATGTCCCCGTAAAGATACATCACAAACTAGGGGAACAAATGAGGGTACTGAGCATGCATCTGAGCGTCCCGCTCCCAAGTGCTCTCCTGGAGGTTCCCGTGCTTCCATCTATTGCACACTAGAGGAATTGACTGCCCACGTAGGACTCGCTCCTGTCGACCCTTGATCTCCACTGGGACCTCTGCAATGGTCTCCCCATCGTCAAGGTCTATCTCCCCATGTTCGATGATATGCACCGGGTCATGCACGTATCTCCTCAGCTGAGATACATGGAAGATGTCGTGCACTCGGTGCAACAGAGGTGGTAAAACCAGGCGGTAAGCCACCTTGCCTATCCTTCTGAGGACCTAAAATGGTCTGATTTAGCGTGGAGATAAATTTATGCCCCTGACAAATATTTGTAATCCAAGTTGAGGTGAGACCCACAAGAAAAGGTGGTCTCCATCTTTGAACTCTAGTAGTCTCCGCCTCCTTTCAGCATAAGACTCTTGTCGGCTCTGAGCTTTCCTCATCCGCTCCTGGATGACCTGGACCTTCTCTGTCATGGCCTGGACCATCTCTGGTCCCACAAGTTCTGACTCCCTAGGGTCTATCCAGTATAGAGCTGATCTACAAGGTCGGTCGTACAATGCCTCGTATAGTGCCATCTCGATGGTGGAGTGGTAACTGTTTTTTTATAAGAACTCCACAATGGGTAGGTGGTCCTCCCATCTATGACCAAAGTTGAGGACACATGCATAGAGCATGTCCTCGAGAGCCTGAATGGTCCTCTCTATCTGACAATCCGTCTGAGGGTGAAAGGCGGTGCTCAGACGTAAGATGCATCCCGAATGCCTCCTGCAACCCCTTCAAAAGTCAGGAAGTAAAGTGAGCATCTCGATCGGAGATGATAGATGATGACACACCATGAAGCCATACAATCTCCTGAACATAGAGACGTCCCAAGCCCTCTAATGAGACATGCTCTCTGATGGGTATGAATTGGGCCGACTTGGTGAGTCGGTCGACAATCACCCAAATGGAGTCGTGACCTCTGGAAGTACGTGGAAGGCCAGTCACAAAATCCATAGATATCCCATCCCACTTCCACTATGGGACCTCCAAGGGCTGTACCAATTCATATGGTACCTGGTGCTCCGCCATCACCTGCTGATAGGTGAGGTATCGAGAAACGAACTCAGTTATAGCCTTCTCCATACCCGACCACAAGTGTTGTCGTCTGAGATCCGGGTATATCTTTTCCACTCCTGGATGTACCGCTAAAGGGGAAGTGTGAAACTCTCTCAGCACCTCCTCCTGTAAAGTTGTCGGTACCATGGTATGTCCTCTAAAAAGGACGATGTTCTTTCCTCCCATAGAGAATCCATTAGGTGCATGTCTTGAGGATATCTGCGCACGCCGCGTCTCACAGTCAACGTCCCCACACTGTGCCTCTTTGACCCACTGTAGTAGTGGAGGAGTGACTGTGAGTGACTGAAGAAAGGCTTCTCCATCTATATCCACAAAGGATATATGCAAAGAGGCTAACTAATTGGTCGCCTCCCCGAGTAGCTAAAATCCCATCCTCCTACTTAGAGCATCGGCTTCTACGTTTCCCTTTCCAGGAGTATAGACTAGCTTAAAGTCATAGTCCTGGAGGAACTCGAGCCATCACCACTATCTCGGGATCAGGTCCTTCTGTAAAGAAGATGTACATGAGTCTCTGGTGGTCAGAATAGACAGTAATGTGCTCGCCCATCAGATAGTGTCACCACATCTTTTGATCATGGAAAACTACTGCTAACTCTAGGTCATGGGTAGCATAGTTCTGCTCATGCTGCCTCAACAGACATGATCCATAGGCGATAACTACCCACTCCTGCATCAGGACACATCCGATTTCGGTCTCTGATGCATCGCAGTAGACTACATACCCTACTCCCTCCTCTGGTAGCCTCAAGATAGGTGCGCTAGTAAATCTCTGTCTCAGCTCCTGAAAGCTCTGCTAACATCTGTCTGACCACACGAAACATTGCCCCTTCTTCCTTAATGTTCTGCAAAGCTGCAAAGATTTATCTTTTTCTGAAAATTGAAATACGGTCTCATCCCCCGGATGAACCATGTTCCTTGCCTAATACAGTCAATCTTGTCATGATCAGTTAATTCATGCCATGGATGACGTCGTAAGGCCTCGAAGCTGCTACCAAGAGATCCAACCATTACTCTCACCTCCCAGGGTTGAGTCAGACTGTTGGCATTAGTGTGTCATCATTGGGTCTCCGTTAGTAGGAATCTTGTATGTGAGGGTCAATTCAACAGTTTTTAACCGGAACCACTTAATATTACCAAACAAAATACAAGAAAGCAAATGTCACTATTGCAAGTGTCTTTTATTACTACAACTCAAAGTACAAGGACACAAAGCAACACAAACAAAGAAGCTAGAGGAATTATGGGAAAAGGCCTCCATGCATGGAGCTAATCCCGCACTTTTCCACCTGCTTCCGGAGCTCAATGATCATAAGCTTAAGCTGCATGATGTTGTGCTCTCCCATGTGGTCGGGGTGGACCTCCTGGAGGTGGTGGTGGTAGAGCCTCAAAACGTCATCCTCCACCTGTCGCTCAACCAGCTCCTCGGCCTCATCCGCTTTCTCCCTGCGGACCGCCATGGTCGAACCTCTGCCTCTACCTGGGTGGTTCCTCAACCATCTGCTGCCCCTCTTCATGGCGGGTCGGGCAGTCACGAGCCAAGTGGCCCTGCCCGCTGCATGCATAGCAATGTCTGCCACTCATAAGACTGGATCTACTGCGTGTGTCCCGCACCTCTATGCCAGTATCCTATGGTCGTCCACCCGATGACCTAGTCCGCTTGGACCTCTGCGACATCTGTCTACTGCCGGCTGCAGAAGAATCCTCTACGTGTCGCCCTGTGGTAGGCCTCACTACTGATGTAGGCAATGCAAGAAAGCTCTCGACAAGAAGAGATCGCTTCAGTACTGCTGCCTGCGTCAGAATGTTGAGGGAGGTCATCAATGCCCTGATCTCATGTCTTAGTCCTTTCTCAAAGGTCTCGGCCCGGAAGAATGGGTTCCATTCCATGTTCGTGGAACAGTGTGAGAGATCGGTAAATCTCACCGAGTACTGGGATACTGTCATGCTACCCTGTTGTAGCTGTAGTAGCTCCCAGATGCGCACCGCACTGAGGGTGGCTGGGACGAACTCTGATCGGAAGAGGCTCTCAATGTCTGTCCAGAGGAGAGATGCCTCATCGTGCACCTTGAGCATCACGCTCCACCATCTGGTTGCTTCCACGTGCAGGAGACTTGCTATAGGGATCACCATGAGGTCTGATGGTGTCCCTACCAATCGGAAGACTCGTACAACTGTCTCCATCCAATCTTCAGCTACCTGATGCTCCGTATCCCCACGAAACCTGGGCGGTCTCTGATGCTAAAACTCGTTCAGTGCACTATGGCGATGTGCGCTCTCAGTGGCTGGGCCTGGTGGCATCGGTGGCTCGGCGGGTAGAGGTACCGCAGGTGCCTCCGCAGTAATAGGGCCCTACACCGAGGCCTCGTCGCTACATGGCATATCGTCTCGCACAAAGCTCTAAACCCAAGCTGGCTTCCATCGTGGGGCCATCCTGAAAAGAGACAGGTGCGCCATGGTCAAACAGTATACCTGGTGAGCTGACACAATGCAATCACAAAGAAAAAATTTGAAACACACATGCAATCAATGTTTTCGTGCATTTAGTCGGAAATTAGAAGTCAGGGTCCTCGTGTACGGACACGTCAGCCACCGCACCAACACTAGACACCCTGGACTGATAACCACACTCTATACCCTTAACACTATTGCTTCATATAGAAGAAATATCAGAGTCTTGAGTTCTACGGTACAACTGAAATCCTCGGATACAAATTTTTCACGACCCATCCTCGGGACCCGTGCCATGACTACACCAAGCCCACCTCGCATAGGCCAAGGGTTGGCGACTAGCACCAAGGCATAAATCCCAAAAAAAAAGGGATGGAATTGCCTTTATAAGGTAAACAAACACCATAGAGTAAACAAGCAGAAGTATACACTAAGTAAAATTGAGTACAATAGTATGTTAGGAAAGTAAATGGGCCAGAATTCAAACCCAAACTGAAGGTAATGTACAACTATAAAGAAAGTACAGAAACTGAATGTAAAGCAGCAACTTCGAGCCATCCACTGGAAGACCCACCTGAAGGGTGGGTATAGATAGCCTCCTCGGGTCCAGCCGTCTGCTCCGTGTACGTTCCGCCCAGTGGTCCACCTCTAAGTACCGACTACTCCACAAGCCTCAACCACGATCAGTGTTATCCATCGTCTACATCCAACACAACGCAGTTCAGGTATAGCCCGTGCAGGGGTGACTATACGCTACTCAGTAGGAACCCCGAGACCCCAGAATGTCTCCCAGATTCCACAAAGGAAAGATACAAACAAGATGTAATATCCAAAACTACTTAGGTATATTCCCATACATATACATAAGTCATCAATTCCAGTTCGGCTCCAACATCTGAGCCCAAGTTCGATCACGTCCACACAGGATAGTACATCCCAATCCACACAGGATAACATGACCCAATCCACATAGGAAATCAAATCAATAATATCGAAGATAATGATTGGAAGTCAAGACTCAGCTTCTATAGGTCTACTTCTACGTAAGGTGATAGAGATGATCAGATATAGCCATTGATTAATCTAAGTTGGGACCCACATAGGATACTAAACTAGCTAAGCTGTCGGACCCACATAGGATACAGACCATCCACTCTGCCAGACCCATGTAGGATACAAGAACATAGTCAATACTGCTAGACCCATGTAGGATACAAGAAAAGTATTCATGATCATCGAACCCACGGATTATTTCAGTACAGTCTTCATCGCTGCTGAACCCATTGATTATTTCAATGCAGTCTTCAATGCTGCCGAAAGCACGGAGGATTTCAGTGCAGTCGTCGTCGCTGCTGAACCCACGGAGGATTTCAGTGCAGTCTACATCACTGCCGAACCCATAGAGGATTTCAGTGCATTCGGCATCGCTGCCGAACCCGTGGAGGATTTCAATGCAGCCTCCATCACTGCTGAACCCACAGAGTATTTCAGTGTAGTCTTCATCGCTGCCAAACCCACGGAGGATTTCAGTGCAATCATCATCGTCGTCGCAGTCGCAGCCAGCTCTAGGGTTCCCGCACACAACAAGCTCGTATCGTGGGAGGGGGGGGGGGGGGTCCGCTGCACGAGCCATAGTCTGATACATAAACTGACACGAAGTCCGGATTTGATGTATCTAAAAGTTTCGTATCGTCAATAGGAACTCAACGTGACAGACGGTGCGTCAATCAGACGCCCGGTCTGAGAGGTATTGGCTTTTTCGTTCCAGGGGCCCGGTTGGTTTTTAAGTCAAAACCAACCCGACCGCACTCCAACTACATCCAAAATTTGAGCGGAGTAAGCCAAAAGGTTCGACACACTAATAGAAATCCAACAAAGTCGACGGCACATCAATTGGACGTCCGAAGCTCAAGTTATAAGTGTTTCTGCTCCGAGGGCCTGGTTGGTTTCGTGCTCGTACCAACCCAGCCGTACACAATGTTCTATGAAACCTTGAGTGTAATATACCAAAACAACCTTCTCGATACGAGGATTGAATCTCAACCGATGGTGCATCGATTGGAGGACTGCAACCCATGATATGTGCAAAATAATGAACCTGTCCGGTTTTAGGGGGTTTTGGGCCCAGACCAACCCTACCCGAGACCCCCAAGGTCGGTCCGAACTGGGTCGACCCGAAGCGGGTCTAGGTCCGGCCCTTTAGGGCGCAGCCCAGCCCGGTGGGCATGTCGATGCCCAACCGGCAGGGCCCGGCGTGGCCAGACCGGCCCGGCCTGGGCGTCCCGACCCGGTGCGGCCGGTTGGCCTGGTGCGGGCGTGGCTGGAGTGGCCAGCTCGGCGCTGGCCGAGCAAAGCGGAAGGGGGGGTTTCCCCCTTTGATTGAAACCACAGCCCGATGTGGGCTGCTCCTTTGATAGCCAGGGGTTACGAACCCCAGTCTTCCTTCCGAAACGGCCGGCCTGGTCCGGCCGACCAGTGCTCCCGCCGCGGGACCCCGCGGTCCATCCCCTCTGAGGTGCCGGCAGCCGGCGGTTCCGTCCGCCCCACCTTGCACCATCCCGGCATTGAGTCGCGGCCTTGTCCGACCGGAACGACATGACGGCATCATGCCCCTCCGCCGCGGCCCTACTCCGGCCACGACCTCATCGTGGTTTTCTGGCACGGCGTGACGGCTTTGTTCGACCTCAATGGCGCGGCGCGATGGCGCCACACTTCTACTTTGTTTCCGCGCAGTGTCGTTGCAACGTGCTACCTTTCTTTGTGCCGCGACAAAGACATCATCAACGGGGGAGGAGGGTCGGCCGTGTTTGTGCGGTCTGGCCCCCTCTCGTTAATCCGATATCAAGTGGCTAAGAAATTGACGTTTGGATGCTCAAGAATATTCATCAACAAAAATCAAACCCGTACCTCGATGAAGTTTTCGAATGATGTTTGTCATGGGAAAGGGACATCGTGGAAGACGACGTCACGGAAGGAGGATTGTCGGCACCGCGGTACATGGCATCACAATACATGGCATCGTGGAAATGTGGACCACCGGCATCGCGGTACATGGCGTTGCATCGTCGATCTCCGAGGAATCACCTTTATTCGTCGTCCTTCATCGAAGGCCGGCGTTCTTCGTCGGTGAAAGTGCATTCTTCGCGTTCTTCATGGAGGAAGATGAAGATTCTAAGGCTTGAGAAATTCCTCTCCAAACATCTCGCACAACGAAATAACCCTTAATGAAATAAAACTTTGCCTTATTTAATTAACACACACAAGCCAACATTCAATTTGAAATTCAAAATGAAATCATGAATTGATTACAATGAATAACTTAATTCAATTCATTAATTAAGAGAGTTGAAAAGGCATTTAAAAGTGGGTTGCAGGTGAGTTACAAAATTAAATGCACGTGGGTGGTTAAAAGGAAAATAAAGGGGGTGGGGCTCATGTGGGCCCCACCTCACTAATATCATACCTAGTGGAGTTAGGATATTAGTGGGTCCCACTCCAACCACCATGCCTAGGTTATCACTACTTAGAATAGAAATAAAATTTGTAGCACAATATTTTATTTTATTCTTTATTTAACTCATTTAACTAATAACCTCACCCGAGGAAATGCGACTCTAGAAAAGGTGTTCTTAAGAAATTATCGGCGCTGCCGTTCGATCGGTGTCCTCGGATTTCAATTCCAAGCACCAGTTCAAATGTTAGTAAAACCCACTCGTTCGTTCACTGAATGTACCCGAGCTAAACTTCGGAACATGACTTCGGGCAAACCAGGCCTCGGAATCAGGTGCCGTCACAAACTACGTACTCGTAAAATCCCAAAGCAAATTAAGAAAAAATTTCCCTTGAAATTTACGAGTCTTTACAAGTACATATCATTCATTAATAAATGACATGATTTTCATCATAAATTTATTTATTTAACTATATATCTTTTATGGAATTATAATTCTAATCCATTTAATGTGGAAGTACTAACCATTAATAAACAAATAAAATCATATCTAGTACCATAATGGTCAAATAAATCAATTTTATTTCATACTAGAACTATTAAACCACTACTATACACAATATTGAAGAAAAAATATATGCTCATAATCACCATCCTTGAACTCCAATGTTATACTTCTATGATATAATATTTTCAATAATGGTATACATCTTTTAGCTTCTAAAAATTCCAATAATCAATATCAATTGAACATTTTCCTATGTATGGACTATAAATTTTGGGCTCTCTAACCTTAGTTATATACAAATATATTCTATACAATCATATTGACAAAACCATAAATGGTTTCATGGAAAAGGATTCTTTTTATTTTTCTTATTAGAAAACTTAAGCAATGGAAAATGATTCATCAAAAACCCCTAAAATTGAGGATACGTAAATTTATTGTGGAATCTAATTTTTGTGTAATAGACTCATACAACCCATAATTATATAAATTAATCATAATTAAAAGAACCAAATTAGATCCAAAACAAAATTAAATTCCAAATTAATTCGTAATTCAACTCTTGGATCTGGATCAATGATGGTCAAATATAAAACTCTTTAGATGATTTCCATCAATTTTATATAATTTGGAGCAAGGGAATAATCCATGTTTTAATTATTAATCACTAATAAATTAGAATAAATTATTATTCAATCAACAATGAACCATATAGTTTCAAATAATTTTAATAAATTCTCAATACCTATGAAAACCATTTAATGTATCTTCAAATTTCAACTAAGAAACATGAAAGTAACTAGATAAAAATTGATGTTTGTTTTTAATCCACATAACAAAATGGAATCCATTGATATAATTTGCATCATATATCATCATACCAAGAGACAAAAACAATTCCTATAATGAATGATACAACTTTTAAATATTAGGTTTCTAATACAATTGTAATCAATGAATCTTATGAATAAAACCCCCATGGATTCCCCTAAAACCAACTACATTCTGGGAAACAATATAAGAATATTAATATCCTTAATTAATCACTCTATGGTATCTTTAAATATTATTCATCCTCTTCCACCACCACCATGAGAACTCTTCCTAATATAAATTTATGTTCTAAATAATGGTGATAACACAATCATCTAGTATTGGGAAACTCAGACATTTAGAAACTTAATATCTAAATAAATAGTGAAATGTACTTTTATCATCCACCTAAAATCTATATCGTCATAGGGAAAATATTTATTCATATTTAGACATTTCTCATCAGCTTAATCCTTACCATTCCATTAATAGTAATATATTTTAATATCAAAATCCCCCATGAACATCACCCATATATGTTACTAAAAATAAAAAGAACCCCTCTCGAAATATATTTATTATGTTATTAAATTCTAAATATATCACAATATAATCACTGATGAGGTTATGCCAACTCAAGAATCTGAAAAAAAAAACACATATAATGGTAATAATAGTTTATATAATAATTATATTAATATATGTGGAACTATAGATTCTTATAAAAGATCATCCCCCACTCTTTCATCTTTGTGTAACCTATAAAACAATAGGAAGAATAAAATTACACATAAAATATAAACCCTTCCTCTGTAAATTGAAAGACATTATTTTTAATCATATTATCACTTTTTAGAATGAAATACTATGATAGATTAATCAATTTATATTAAATTTGGATATTAATTATTCTACGTATTCAGGAAACCTCAATCTGATATACAAAAATTGTTAACATCTTGAAATATCCTATTATACTTCATAACATATATGTATCTAGAACATTCATGAGTGATACATTTGAGAAACCCACCTTGATCATTAAATAAGAAACTAATACACATTGTTTGAAATTAAAATTCCTATCAAAATTCTCTTTACAAAACCTTTTCCCAAACATTGGAATCAAAAAATGAAACCGTTTTCAATAAAAGATATTTTAGGTTAGTCATGGAATGATTCACATGTTCTTAATTTATCCAAATGTTCCTCTTCATCCTCTAATAATTTAGATGATGGGGAACATACAACAATGATAATATTATTCCCGTAAAAACCAATGGGAAATTCATTACTATAGAGACTTTTTTTCTAAGTAATACATTGGAAAATATTAAGGAATGTTTCTATAACCTAGCACTGAGATGATATGATATTTCAAGCCCTGTTGATCCTGAAATAAGTTTTAAAAAAATATTTAAAATATTCATACCATGTCAGTGTATTTTATTATTAATAAAATCAATTATCATGAATAGAGTCTCAAAAATAAAATTTGAGACCATGTTTGAATCCACTGTTTGGGCATTAATCAAGGTTTGACCTATGGTTGGTATGTTTCCAATGTCCTGTTGAGTCAACCATTGGAAAGTTCAGTTAATGAAAATAAAAAAAATATATTATTTCTTTGTTATAATAAATAACCAGATTAAATAGTCTATAAATACTCAGTTATAATAATTATCTTGGGTTAGCTATCTAAACCATTGTTGAATTGAGGTGAGTTCTAATGACCATAATTGGTAATCAATATCGAACAACGATTGGTGTTTTGATAGTGGTGGATCAATAAACTGTGAACACATCGGATCATCCTCATCGCTAAATAATGAATTATCCTCCAATGATCAATCCAAAATAAAGTTATGGATCTTCAATTGGGGTTTTTACTATGATCAAATTATTAGTCATGTAATTTATTAATCTCATTTATATATAGGATTTATCATCCCTTCACATGATCCCAATTCTGGTAAATTAAATAATTGAACAAATTTTATATTGTATTCCATGAAATCACCCCTAATATTCTACAATTCATTTATCATTGTCCATACACTCTTCCCCAATGATTATATCACCACTTTTCTGCATCATTTTCCCCACCCATCCTATACATTCTTTTTAAATGGACTATAGGGTCACAATTCGACTATTTCTGGGTGGATTTAAACATCATCGAACCCCCATATTTCAAGTGGATGATTTCACCAAAAATGTATCATATTTTTAAAAATTTTATAGTATTGTAGGTATAAGTGATGGATTCATGGATATGTGATCTAAATAGGCGAGGGATGTGTAATGGGAAGTGATTGGGGAAGTCATGAGTGTTTTGAGTGTCCAAAATCTGGTAATCGACGATGGATTGGAAACGAGATATACCAGATTTGATACCCTTGGTGTGATTGGAGGAAGAAATGACAATAATATGATTATGAGGACAACGGGTGAATCATTCCTTGGATTATGTGAATATAAAAACTACATGTCTTGTACTTGGTAGAACGCACATCATGTAGTCACCGAGATGTAGTGTCTTATTATTTGGTAAAATAATAAAGATCACACACCATGTGGCTATGCCCAAATGTTGTGTGACCCTCCCTAGGTAGTTGGGTTATACACTAGATAAACATGCCTAGGACCCTAGGTGGGAGGACACATCATGTAATCTTTGATTATATAGGCATGAGCTGGTACTCGGGCATGGCCAAGTACACAGAATGACATGATGAACTCTGTCATGGCTAGGAATGCATGGGAAGGCCCTAAGGTACTGAGACACTCCATGTGAGCCCCACACAAGCCTTTTTAGGTGAAATAGAAACTGATCCATTTCCTAAGGATAACATGGATACACTATAGAGTGGTACTACATGCTGTTTGGACCCCATACATGTTGTGTACACTGATTTCTTTTATAAACATATACCTATCATATCACATTTGTTTTGATTTTAATTTTGACATCTAAGTGGCTTACCCTGACTATTTTTCTACATTGAACCGGATGGTGAAATTAATATTGGATTTTGGGACATGATGCAATATTTTATAAGTTTGAAACTTCTTCAGGAGATTCATGATAATGGAAGTGATTAGGAACGATCATCAGAGATATTTTAGGTTTAGATTATATTCCCCTTTCCATGATGCATGTTTTCAATCTATGGGAATTATTCTCCCATGTAACACAAGAGAACAATTCCAACAAACTTATTACTCTATATAGTGATGTTACTCAACCTGAATTTATGTGGTCCCTTTATCTATGTGGATGATACTCCACAATCACACCAAATAGTTTGTCCCATGTAGTCCTTAGTCTAGATATAGATGGCACTCCCCTACATAGTTGCGCTTCCTCTATCTATAGGTATAGGAATCTCGTATTTCACCAAGGCATGGGGCCCCCATAAAAATTATTCTAGGTAAAGATAGTGATAGACAATTATGGGTGAAGTTCCTCTATGTAGAAGGATTGCAACATCCTGATATTTTGTGAAATATTTTTTGAACATAATATAACCTTTTCATATTTTTCAAATATTGTAACATTGAAAATAGATTATTTATATTGAATCACTAAATAAGACATTAAATTCACACATAAATGAAATTTCATATGTTACATAGGAAATATACTTGAAATACAGTACATCCATCACCAACTTGGTGTATGTTACACTGAACACAAACATGAAATGTGTTACACGCAACATTGAGTTTTTATGAAACATCATTCTCTTGTTATAATTATTTAAATGAAATAATTATAAATTATCCATTAAATATATTAATAACAATATTAATAACAAATTTAAAAATATTTTTTTATGGTTATATATAAAAAATGCATTGATAAAAAAGGATATAAATATTGGTAAAGACCTAATATGTTTAAATGTACTATTATCAAATAAACTACATTTATTATCATTCAGTTAAAATTAATTAAATTAATTTTGGACATATATATACATTTAATTTAATAAAATAATCTTTATTTATTATTTTAAAATATATAAATTATCTTTCCATGAATTTTTGGGTTTTTTCAAAGAAGCTTCATTTTTGGATGAATAGTGAAAATACATGATTTAAATTCAAAACTGCCTTTTCATATAATTTATTTATAATTATTAATTACATTTTAATTTAGTTCAAATGTTTAATTAGATCATATTTTTATTAGTAAATCCAATTTTGGTCATTGAAATCAATTTGACAATGAAAATGGGTATAAAAATATAACGATCTTTTTTATGTTTTTACTATAAAAACCTTTAGTGTCGTCTCTTCAGTAGGATTATTTTAAAATTAATTTCTAATTCATATGTTATAAGATTTTGGGAAAATGGATTCCATATTTGAAGTTATAATAATTTATAATTTTTAATAATTTAAACATTATTTTGACCAAAATGATTAGAGAATGTGAAAAAAATTAAGTACATTGATTAACAGAAAAAAATTGGTTTATAATATAATAAAACATAAATTTAAGACCCAAAATGACCTTGAAACTAGTACAACTCCCATTGCCTATAATTTCATGATCCATGCACCTTTCATTGTTAATTTTTTTAGTTTGGTATGAATGTTTTTAGGATAAACTTTGGTACACCAAACATGTTTTATAAAATGACAATGTGTCATTTCCCTTCCCTATAAAAGGGGATGATCACCTATCCCTATTTTTAACACCTCCCAAACCACATATGATCAACCAGGATCTACCAAATATACTTCCCAAAATTCCTCCCTTCATCCATGAATCCTAAATTTTTTTATAAAGAAATACGTGTAAGACATTTGGAATAAACAAAATTGAGTTACCTGATTAATATGAAGCCTTTATGAGTATACAGATTCAAGACACTATGTAAGGGGATTTCATCTTACTTTTTATTTCTAAGAGTTACATGATTTATTAACCACACATTAATTTGTTTTTGGTATGTATACTTCTCAGGTATATATTCTATGATACTTATAAATAAATTAATAGGTATTTACATATCCATTTTGTGTTATATATTTCATGGGGTTTATGTTTCAAAAGTTACCAAATAGGTAAAATAGATTTTTCTTAATTTTCATTCATTGATGATAATGTTTGGTTATGCACCAAAATTAATTTTTGAGGTGCATATAATTATATTTTACATATAATGTCTTCAATAAACATCTTTTCATGATATTTCAATCCTTTTGTAATTTAGTTTTCATACATTGAGAGTATTATACCAAGTTACCATGTGATAATAGTTTATTGAAAAAATCTCATATCTTTTCAAGATTATTTATAATTATTCTTTCTGGGATGAAATATAGTGATCCATATCTCAAAATTATATATATAAATGGTTTAATTTCCATAAGATTATTTATGAACTTGATTACACATTCATAGAGTTATGTGTGAACATGATTACATGTTCATAATGTTATTCATAGACCTGTATTCATGAAAATAATTTTATTGGTGAACCTGATTACATGTTCACAATATTATGGATGGACCTGGTTACATATTCTTAAGTAGATTTAGGATAATGATTTCTTTTTATTAACTTAATGAGTGACCCTATTTCTACTTATACATGATCAAATTGTTAAAAAAAGGCATGCCAAAAATTACATGTCTTATTACTATGTTTTTATTTAATGAATTATTCTATTAATTTTATTATGATCTGTAAAATTCATGTTCTGATCATTAAATGTTAGGATGAAGTGACATAACCTTTTTTTGATGTTAATCTTATACATTTCCATTATTTACCCTTACTGAGCATCTGATCTCACCCCTTTCTTATGTTTTTTTTCTTCATGTTATGAAGAACGGTTTAGGTATAATTTATCAAGGTTGATATTTTTATGGGAATTTCTTAAATTCAATCACCAAGATAGTAGATTTTGTGTCCATGTTTCCAATGACACTGAACTATTAAAGTCCATAGGCGTGTATTTTTGTAATGTACAGGATATTCATCCATATGAGGTAATATCCATGTATACTAAGAATGGGATTCTATAGTTTTTATCAAAGGAAATCTTTGATTATAATTTCAAAACTAGGTTGAGGAAGAATTAGTGAGATCCCTAGGTATATTTTTAAGTAAATTTTGAAGAGTGTATCTAATGATTTGTAAAAGGATGAGTTCACTTTTAGTAAAAATGTATGTGAATTTTGGTAAAATATAATGTGAGTATTTTCCTAGAAATAATTCCATCTCAAAATAATATAAGTGTATGTGGCTTTGGAATAGATGTATCTATGTGTAAAAACATAGAAAAGATGTTTTGGGCCTAACAAGGGGTAATCAGGTAAACCATAATTTTATTAAGATGTTGAGAAAACTATGTTTCTCTTGGATTAAGAGATTATTTATTTGTATGAATTAAATTAGATAACACTGATTACCTTAGAAATAATTAACTATTTATTGAAAAATTATTCTATGCTATCTTTGATTATGTTTAAAAATCCATGTATTTAAAAATTATATCTATAAACTCTTAAAATAAGAACCATGGATGTTTTCAATAAGATTTTATGGTAATTCATGTTTTTTCCATTTTTTCGGAGGATATAAGATTAGAATTATGACATGTTTGGAATTTAAAATCATTGATAAACTTCAAGATATGTGGAGATGAATGATATATATAATTGGTATCATTATTTCAAAATTTTGTTATTTTCATCATTCTGAAGGGTTATAAGGTAAACCATTTGTGGGATGTTTTTGTTAAATATTAGATGATGTATGTGAGATTAAATTCTTATCTCACCACATAGGGATATATTCATATTTTATAACCAACTATAAATAAATTTTTTTCATTGTAAATAAACATATATTAAATGAATTATAATGGATCTCAAGATCTATTAGTGCTTTAAGAATGAAAAATTCACATTCCTTTTTTTAGAGAAATAGGTAAAGTGGAAGTTTATCAAGGAATGACCAAATGGTGAGATTTTTCATATGAAAGCGAATGATATAAATTAAGTATAAATTCCTATGATAATTCCTCAACCTTAGGTAATTTTTTTTGAAAATGAAAATTTTATCATATTACCTTTTTTTAATGAATCAAATGGTCCATAGATAATCATAGATTTATGGATTTAAAATTGTTAAATTTATCATGACCAATATCTATATTACTCTCCTCTAGAACGTGATAGTTATATTTCTCTTAAATTTCTAATATTGACTCCTAATATATGTTCTCCTATGTATAAATCTAGTTATATGTTACTTTGGGTAAAAGTTATGGTTCCGTCATTCCTTTTTTAAGGGATGTTTTAGTATTCAATTTTACGATGTGGGTTTTTATGAAATAAAAATTAATATATTAATCCTTCAAAATCCTAGAATAATTTGAGGGTGAAATTTATTTTAGGCGAGGTATAATATAACAACCTGAGATTTTGTGAATTTTTTTAATTTAATTTAATCTTTTGATATTCGACATTTCTTGTAACAATGAAAATTGTTTTCATTAGATAAAATCACTAAGTCAAACATTCCATTAAAATAGAACTTAATTGGTTTATGTTACATGTAACATTGACATCATATATCTTACATTCAACACCATATTATTTTCTATTACATTGAAAACCTACTTGGTGTACATTACATGCAATAAAGAGTTCATAGAAAACATCATTCTGTTGTTATAATTATTAAAAAACACAATTATAACCTAGACGTTAAACATAGTACAAAAAAAGTTATAAATAAATTTGAAATATATTTTATAATGTTTTTATATAAACAATTCATAGTTAAAATAATGGATATAATTTTAGGGAACAGTCCTTATATGTTTAAAAAACTATTTTCTCAATGGAACTCCCTTTAATATCCTTCTATAAAGAATAATAAAAATAATTTTAGACACATTTAGAATTTTAATTTGATAAAATAATCATCATTTTTGAGTTTATAATTTATAAATTATATTAGGTATAATTTTTGGATTTTTTCTAAGAAACATCATTTATGAATGAATAGTGAAAAATATCATATTTTAATTCAAAACATCCTTTTTGTTTTATTTATTTATAAGATTAAATTAAATATTAGATTGGTTCAAAATTTTAATTAGATCATATTTTAATAAATTAATCATATTTAGGACATTGTAATAATTTTAAATTATAAATTGGATAAAAAAACATAGCAAACATCTAAATGTTTTTACATGAAAACCCCACAGTGTCATCCCATGAACATTATTAATTTTAAATTAATTTCTGCAAATTATATATTTAGAATTTATAAAATTGGATTATATATTTTATTCATCATTTTTTATTATTTATAATAAGTTCAAATTAATTTTTTACCAAATATATTAGTGAATGTGATTAAAATTAATTGCAATGTTTAAGATAAAAAATTGGAAAATAAAAGACTAAACCTTAATTTTATATCCTAAAATGACCTAAAACATCTTCCTAACCACATTGGATATCCATTAGTAGTAAATAAATCTTATATTATTGAGTATGGTTGTTTTTTAAGGAATTATATAAGGTAACAACGTGGGTACACCAAGTTTTTTTCAAAAAATCCAATTGTGCTCTTTCTCTTCCTAATAAAAGGCTGTTACCTATCCCTCTTCTATACACCTCTAAAACCTCATATGTTTGACCAATATATTCCAAATAAACATCCCAACATAACTTAATTCCTCCTATAATCCTACATTTTTAAATAAATGAATCTAATGATGAACATTGGCACAGACAAAAAGGAGTTACCCGATTAAGAGGACGCATGTACAAGTATGAAGAGAGTCAAGACAAAAGGTAAGGGTATTTCATCTGACTTTTTATTTCCATGAGATACATGCATTATTCACCACCCATTAATTTTTTTTTGTATTTATAATTCCCATTAATGTATTAAATTATTATTAGAACTAAATTTATATTTATTTACATATACATTCTTTGACCATTATTTCATAGGATTTATGTTTCAAAAGATACCAAAGAGTTAATATAGTTTTGTCTCAATTTGTCTTTTTGGAGATGCATGTTTTCTTATATGAACTGGAATTTTTTGGTGTATATATTTCCATTTTACATGTTATAATGTGAATCTACATATTTTCATGATATTCTATTCTTCATGTAATTTTTTTTCATACATGGAGACTATGATCCTAGGTTACTAAGTGATAAGGGATTATAGAAACAATCTCATAACTTTTCAAGATTGTTTATATTTATGATTTCTTTGACGAAATCTTATAATCCATGTCTCACGAAAACTCTTGATTTTCTTTATCCAAGGTTTATTAAAGATATATACTTGTATTAGTACCTTTTTTCAACTCTTTTGTACTTATGATAATTAAGAAAAATGTTTTTATGAAAATTGGATTGTATTTCTCTCTTCAGTCAGAAATCTATTTTATTTGAAAAATAGTTTTTCAGAAATATATTTAAATGATCCTTAAAGACCATTTTCAAAGAAAAATTATTTTATAAATTTTTTATTGTTTTAAAATATTTATTTAAAATATTTCTAATTTATTTTCAATGAAAATGGTTTTCAAGAATGTTTTATGTTTATGAACTATTTAATATGTTTTAAAGAACTATTTATATGTTTTCAAAAAGAATGATTCAAAAATTAATTCAAATATTTCTTCATATATTTTCAAGTTTATTTTTAAGGAAATGGTTTTCAAAAAGTTTTTTTCTAATAAAAATAATTTTTCAATGAAAAAATGATATTTACCTCGTCAATTGTTTTCAAAAGATATTTAAAAATTACATTCCATATAAGATAAATTCTATGGATGTTACTCATTCTTTTCTAGGAAATGATCAAAATGTTCAATTCATGTAATTTCAAATAATTTTTTATGATTTTACTTCTTGATATTTTTGAAAATTGTTTCTCTTCTATGTGTTATATTATTTATAACCCTAGTTATTTTCATTGGTTATACTTTTTTAATTGATTAAAAATAATATCTCTTTTCATAGTTTAGGATTTGATGAATTGTTAATGATACCGATTAAATTTCATGGCTTATGATTTTATTTTTATAATATGAATGTTTTTCATGGGTCATGATATGATGAGTGTTTTATTTTGTGTCACGTGTATGAATGATGATATTATGAGATGGGTAGGACCTATATCTCCATCCAATTTATTATGTAACAATAGATTAATCATAATTATATATGTTATGTGTAAACTTGATATCATGTTCACAATGTTTTTTGTGAACCAGATTACAGGTTCAAGTTGTTATGCATGGACCTGGTTTAATATCCATTAGTTTATGTGTGAACCTAATTATATGTTCAAAATGTTTTTAGAGATACTTATTAAATGATCACAATATTATTCATAGACCCAGTATCATGTCCATAAGATTATAGGTTAACCGAATTAAAATTTCATAATATTATGTGTGAACCTGATAACATGTTCACAATGTTATGTATGGACTTGGGTTCATGTCACTAAGGTTATACGTGGACCTATTTATACAATCACATTGTTATGCATGGAGCTGGTTTCATGTCCATGTATTGTTTCTGGGGACTTATTTCATGTCCTCAAATTAATGAGTGAACATGTTACTACTTACACTTATTCAAATCATTTTAATGAATTGTTCTTCAAAAAATTCTATCTCTTATTCCTATGATATGATTTCTGAAATTATGATTTTAATTCTCGTATTACACATATATTAGGAACTACCAATATTTATAACAACATATAATATACAGGTTATGATATTCGAATGCTACACTCTTGTTCCATTCCATTTTGTTTCATGTTAAGCTCACACATTTCCATTATTTACCTTTATAGATCATTTGATCTCACCCATTTCTCATGTTTCCTTTCCCCATGTTATGAAGAGATGTTTTAGGTATAATTAATAAGGTTGGATATCATTATGTAGGTTGTTGAAGATTTTTCACCAAGAAAGATTCTTTTTTCCCTCTTTTTAAAGACACTAAACTATTGTGGTCCTCATGAATTTATTAATGTAATTTACTACATATTCATTTAAAATGATATAATATCCTTGAACATTAATCATGTTTTACTAAATGAATAGTACTCCCCTATCGAACTATGGTGCGAGTCCCATATATTCTATTTATAGATAGAGACGATACTCCCCTACATGAGCAGAGGTAATTTATTTACTGAATATCAACCCCTAATGTGTTATAGAATGCTTCCTCCATACACTGACTAGAAACCCTAGAAGAACTGGGCATGTTCACTATATTTACCAAGTGACACCCCATATCATGCTACGACAGGGTTCCTACCTACATTTTGAGGCACCCCCTTATGTACTGTGGAATGTGTTATCAATCTACTATGTGGAATGCCTATGTTGTAATAGGGTGTCAATCCATCATAAATTGAGTGGAACCCCCTGCTAGGATTGGAATGGGTCCTCTATCTGCTGAGTGGAACCCCCTATTGTACCATGGTTTGGGCCCTCCATACATTGAGTGAACCCCCCAGATAGACTAGGGAATGGGTCCTCAATCTATTAATTGAAACCCACTACCAAAATATGGTTTGTATAATATACATGAATATTTTCCCCCTAAATGGTATAACATAGTGGTGAGATGTGGGTATTCAAAAAGATTACATGTTCAGACAAATGAGATGTTGCGAATTAGATATTTACTTCTTTGAGTTATTTGTAGACTCATTGGCCTTGGATGGAATTTGATTTTTAGATCCTTTTTATCTCTTATTTGTGAATATATATATATTGGGTTTTGTTTCAGTATTTCTTTGGGTTTAGTGGACTTCTTCTATCATGTCTTCTATTGATCACTCTTTATTTTTTTGTTTCCCTACTAATTATGTATATACTCACCCCTACATGGGATTTTCCCACACATGTCAGGTATCGTGAAGATAATAGAAAAATTGATAATGATTTGAGATGAGTATATGGATCCATAAGTGTATTTATAATATATGATAGTAAGTCATGGAGATCATGATCCAAGTTATATTAAATTTATATTATTCCTATTTTTCTCATCATGTGACATATTTTGTAGTTTGGTGTGTCTTTTTTCCCTTTTCATTTTGTATTAAATTGTCACTCTCTTTTGTATTCCCTATAGGTAATTACATGAATCGATATTACTCTATATTGTACTATCATTTATTCCTCAACACAATATTATTGAGATAGTTGGGTGTGTTCAAACATGTACTTTAGGAAAAAGAATACCATTTTAGTTATGCCTTCTCAACACTTGTTTCCCACCCCTATCCTATGGGGGTAATCATGAAATTGTAGAGGCCCAATACTCCCCAGCTAGGTGGATCTTGATGGTTTTTGTCATTTTCCGTGTCATTTAAAATTAGTTTATTCATTGATATAGTGTTAATCGTTTTAACTTTCTGTTGATTATTTAGGAATTAGAGTTATAGTGTTAATGTTTCTGGACTGTGGATTTTAGTCTAGGGAACCGAGTGTCGGTGTGGTGGTAGAATTGTCCATATACTAGGACTCTGACGACATTGTTTTACAATTGAAACATAGATAAATTGGTTTTAGGGAACATTTTTACATCTATAATATATTATTTATTCATTTTACTGTCCATCTTGATTCATATCCCTATATATATATATATTATCATTTAAATTTTCTATGCAGTGATCAAATTCAGGAGGCCTCTATGATGATGGCCACCAAGGTTATAGATTCCAGATCATGATGAAGATTATTTGGAGGATGAGGATTTAGTTCAGAGGTCATATAATGAAATATTTCTTCTATGAATGAAATTAGAGACTCATATTTCTATTTAGTATCTTATTTTAAAAGAAGAGTTGGATTATTATGTGTGGAGGGTTAGTTCAATCTATGAGTTCTAGAACATAAGGATACTGACGTTTCATAGTAATCTAGATCCATATGAAGCATATGATTTTATTAATTCAATGATACAATACTTCATTCTTGTATGGATTTCAAATGAGTAAATGGTTTCACTCACAACTAATTCAATTCATAGAATGTTAGTTGGTTTTGTTGGTATGAGTATATGGTGCAGCTCCACTAAATTTTCAATATGGGTTCTAGATATTGTGATCAACCAAGCATCAAGTTGATCCAAACATTCTTATCATGTGGTTATGGTCCACCCTGATCATGTGGTTTGGATATCCTTCTCAAATAGGACCCCTTTTATGCTTTTCCTCATAGTGATACCTATCCAGGAAAATGTTGGGATTTGGTAGATCAACGTGATGAAGATTCTTATCATGGTGTAAGAAAAATAAAGGTAGAGGGAAATATTACATTGAAATATGAATTATTATAAAGACATTTAGTGTCATTATGGAGATTCAATGTCAAATAAAAACGATACTGTCAAGATGTTGAGGAAAAGTACTTTTGACTTGTCTGTTTGGGGTGGGTTAGTGTATTTATGTGTTAAGGATGACCCTAGATGAGGAGAGTATGATGGCTAGTGAACGAAAGAGATTCCAGTACTAGGGGATTCTGGAATGGATGGTCATGTTTGGATTGTGGAATGACCTATGTCTCCACTACTCAAACTACAATTATTTAATAGAGTCAATGACTACTTTTCCCGAGAAGTAGCCCATTTCTTGCACCGGGAAATACGATCTGATGCCTTTTTTGTGACCCTCATGTTTGAGGATTCTATAGAGAGGATTAGGGGTTACATGTTTTTTCAGATGGTCTCATAATACTCCTTGATTATATAGATCCTCAATTGAATATTTTTCTATGATGAAAGTGTGTCCCCATGATGTTTTCCTTGGTATGGTATGGTCATCTTTTATCCATAATTATATGATTACTTCCAATTATTTCGGTACTAATTCCTATTTTTGGGATTGATTTTTCGAACATTGATTAAGAGTAATACTTTTAGAGAGTAGGATGTGATCATTTTTAGGAGGTTACAACTGGTTTTACTTTTTTTTTGGTATTTCCCTTCGATTATGGTTGGTATGAGCACTTAGCTACCGATAATGATGGTGTGGAATAATGACATCTTTCCTAATAATGTGTCATGTTTATTTCCCCATCATCAGATGTACCTATTCATTTTATTAAAAAAGGGATGACATATTATTTTCCCTAGCATGTCAGATGTCCCCCTTGGTATATGGGAGCTAGTGGTGTTGTTGTATGGTCAATAGATGTAGGTATTCATAGGACCTACTATGTTAAAATATATATCCCTATGTTTTTCTCTTAAGAACCAGTTAATATATAGAGGTGAGGTGTGGATTGATGTCACCTAAGCTAGATGACTATCAAGAATGAGTAGTCAGAGTTGATAATAAATAACTTCTTCAACCAGGGTATTGAGGTGAAGTTGTTGTCATATATATACTTCAATTTTGGTAATCACCAGCTCCTGGTTCAAGAGGAGACTATACCACAAGTGGATTTGTAATGAAAATATGGGCACATTTAGATGATAGTGATACCCTTTATAAATTTGTGTTCCCCATCAGTGTTGAGAGACTTGTCTACCGGGTCATTCAACTATTGATTTGTTGGTTCATAGTAGTCTTCCTCATTGGAACCCTCGTTTTTTCAACTTCTCTGTAGGAGTATATGATAAATATAAAGATGTATTCTAGACATGATACAAGAGTACTGGTTGTTTTTTGATCATCGAAGGTTCATATTAGGTTGAAAAATCTCTTGTAACCCTATCCTCTTCATTCGATTTTTTTTTCAAAAAACTAAGCTAATGTATATATTTTTTAATTATTTCTTTAGTAATTTTTTCCTGTATTTTTCTCAATGTTTTCTTTGTTTGGCACCTGATGTGTGGATTATTTTGATTTAAAGAGTAGGGTTTGCATCAAAAAATAGGTTTTTTATGGGATGGTATTGTATAAAATGAAATTAGTACCAAGAAATTCACACTATCACTGCTTCCTATATACGCTCCTTTAATCCTCTAGACTCAATATCAGTTTATGATTTTTTTGGTAGAAACATATCTTCGTTTAGTTCCTGGTCTTATGTGTAAATGACTACTAGTTTTTTGGTATGTTTGTTCAAAAATTTCTACATACTGGTATTTTTTAATTCTATTATATAAATTGAAAATTACTTTTTGGATTATATTGTAGATTATATTAAAATTTACTGACTGGAGAGATTATGTTAGAAATATGATAATGTTTTATCTGTTTGAGAAGATAGAACAAAAGAATCTACAAAATTAAGTTCACAAATTATCTATTTAGTAACCCTACATCTTTATGGGACCATAAATTTTATAGGATGTATTGATTTCATTTTTTTAATAATTTTTGACTATGCCAAATAAATATGCATTATCAAACAATTGTCAGATGTTCATTGTGATTTTTTAAATATTATCATATTTTTCATTGTTCAAGTTCCTATTTCTAATTGGGTAGGGGCCTGAGGGTGAAGAAACAAATTAAAAGAAGGAACACATGAGGATAGATATGATCAGATCTAGGATGATAATGAAGAGCATAGTGAGGAAAATGATTACAATCAGGTTATCAGTGAATATAAACCGATATTTCTTCATGCCTTGGTATTGGGACAAACCATTGATTTTGTTTCTGATTTATTTGTTATAGAATATTGATTTCGATGATGATGAAGATGATTATAATGTTGACCATAATGATGGTATGCAAATAATTTTGAACTTCTCTATTATAGTCATTGTTAATGAATTCCAGTAACAATTGTTCACTGGATGATGCTGATCATTGGACATTGTAGATGAGATCTTCTATGATTGATCGCACCCACTTGATTTATGTTCACTAGATGATGTTGATCAATGGATATTCTACCATGGAGGTTTATTTTCTCTGTTTATCCAAACATTGTTATTTTTAATTTGATTAGGTGTGTGTTTTGATTTTTGAAGTGGACATCATAATATTAAGACATGCTTTTTAGTTTTGGTTTGTCCTTTAAATTGAATGTATATTTTCATTTTTAATGATTTCTTGTAATGTTTCATTTTTTGAATTAATGAAGTTTTTATATATTGATAAATAAACATGTGTTCTGTTTCCATTTTTTTAGTTGACATACACAAAAAAATATTCTATTTTGATTTTTTTGTTTCATACTAAAAATCAGTTGTAATATTTGATTAGTAGCTAAATATTTTGTAAATGTAGTTGTTTGAATCTGCGTTTCATGATTTTCAACTAAAGTTACCATTTTAGATTTTTATTAATCATTAAATTATTATAATTTATTATTAATTTAGTTTTTTACATTTGTGTTACTTTTATTTTTCATTCTCTATAATAGATTTATATGGTTATCGATGATAGAATATGTTTATTATTATAATTTTTTAAAAAATGAATATTCAGTTTTGCATCAAAGCTATGTGATGCTCATCCTGCAACTATTCCCTGAATCTCTTCATATTACCTGGCATATATATAGTTCATCATCATATAACACTTTTATTCCTCTAATGAAATTGTGATGGGTTATTCAGTATACAGTTATTTGTTCTTCTACACATGTATAATATTTTAATTGTATGATTTTTTTAGATTTTACACAATATTTTTTTTTCTTTCTACAGAAAATTATTTTTACATAATAAAACTATTGTGTTTTGAAGAAGTTATTTATGGTATGTGTCTTATAGGTGAACTGTATGATACTTTTATTACTTTCAAATAAATTAAATGTTGTGGAATACTCCCAGATGTTTATAGCTATAACATTTTTGTTGAATAGATTTTCCAAACTAGGGATTATAAGAAAGGTATGTGCTTAATTATAGATAATAGTTTGGAGCAGGGGGTCATTTTTTTAAAAATCATGTTCTTAAAAATTTGATGGTATCCATGATTTGTACATTATTTATACATTGCATAATTATTTTAATGGTTCAAAATGTGCTTACATGTCTTTATTAATTTAGGTTTTCATTTCACCATCTCTAGTTTCTGAATGCAATGGTTACACGGATTCAAGGAAATGATCTTGATATATTTTTATATTAATAGAAATTTAATTTTTTTTTCAATTATACTACATACTTAGGTATGTGACATTCAATCATTATGTTTTTAAGGAGGTACGACATCAATAATGTGTAAATAATGTGGCTAAAGCATTCAACATACTTTCAAAGGTTTGACTGAATCCCCTCCTAAAAGTTTTTATTAGAAATAATTTATTTTGTTTTTTATTTACATTATTGATTACTTTTATAAGGATATGGATGATCATTTTTTCAAAAATTCTTTTTCATTCTGAAATTCATTTATAAAGGGAATTGAGAAATATTTGAATCATTTTTTAAATCTAATGTTAACTTTATCTCTTTTCATTCACCATTTAATGATGGAATTTATCGATAATTAATTTAATTTTTTAGATAATATTTTACATTATTTATGTTTTTGAAATAGTTCATTAGTTTTTTCTTTATTTTAGAACCTTTTAATTTATTATGTTCTTTGAGTAAGAATATAACAAATTCCGATATGTGATTCTTAATTTTCAATATCCTTGTCCTATCATTTATATCTTGGTTTCCATGAAGCATGAGTGATATACATGAATTCCATGCACTATGATATAGAAAGTAGAATAACAGAAACATCCCACTATTGATATTCATTTAATCAGGTTTTATACTCCACCATTTCATTTATAGTCATATAACTCTACTTTACTGAGTGTTAATTCAATAGGAATATTAAAAATCAAATCTATCAACAATTAAAATTTCTCTGAATATAATTATGGAATGATTATATTTTTATATGGTTAATCCCACAATGTAGAAAACATAGAAAAATGGGGGGGGGGGTATTTTGGGCTTGATTGTTGCCACCTGAAGTAGTTAGATGAGTGTCTTGATAATAGATTGAGAGATGTGATTGAGAATAAGGTCTACACTTCAACCTATACCTATCCATTTCTATTTAATTAAATTTACACCATGTTGTTAAACATTGATTTATTTGTTTATTTGATTATTGTTCTGAATCATATGTCAATCTATTTTGTAAGCTTGGCCGACTCATAACACCTTCCTTCTTCCATCACCATTGTCTCCGCATAGTATAGGTATGTTGTATAATTTAATTAACTAAATCTGTTTAATGTTATTTTTGGACTATAAATTAGTTAGGTATATTAAATTTTTTATTATAATATTTTAATATTTAAATGTCATGTTTTTTATTCTTCTCATTATTTTACATTTTTCATTTTATAATATATGGTTTATTGTCATTTAAGTTATTTCTGGATCAATGGTGTACACCTCATAATCGGTATGTTTGAGATTTTCTTCTACTTTCTTCATTATTTGAGTGAATCTATTATTTAGAGGATATTAAAATTATTTTTGTTGGTTATTATGGCCCATAAAAATTTTGAACATGTTATTATGGACTATCTATTATACTTTTAATTATCAATACATCCTTGTAATGAGTGTGTTGCATGTTAATTATTGATAAGTATTCATACAATCATATTTTAGTATAATATTTATATGTCAATTTATTTTAGTGGAACTGATTACCAATTACTATGAGATCTAAAACTGTAAACTAATTTCATTTTTTAGCTGTATGTTATCAATTAGAAAGATTATAAGATTCATTGAATCAACTGGGAATCATTTTGGAAAACTGGATGTTCTTGTTAATGTTGTTGTTGGGAAATTTCTTTATGTCCCCAAAAGATTTGTCTCAGAATGCATTTGGAGAAGGTTATTAAATCATATATATATGTGTGTGGTTAAACAATTTACATTGAATTTTTTATAGGATGAACCAGTTGCAACTTCAAATACAAAATTGTAAAACATTAAGAAACATTTTGTTTCTCCTTCAAAACTAAATTCAAAATTGTTTTGAAGATAAATAATTCAATAAACATATGAATATAATATATATATATATATATATCAGTTTCTACATAACATTATTCCATTGTAATTATTCCTGAAATAAATATCATTAATTTTATTTTTTGGGGATACCGGAGGTTATGTTATTGAGTTATATTTTTTCCCAGATTGGTGTTGCTGCTTTTGAATTAAGATTACATTCCCTGAATCTTTCTAAATATTCTTTATCCAGCATTTCATATCATAATAAAAAGGAAATGCTGAATTTTTATGGCCACCTCTGGTTTCTCAATTTTCCCAATGGTTCAAATATGTTGAACTAGAGTTCAAGTAACCAGTTATGCAGGAGAAATCATCGAACACTCAATGAAATAAATTGGGTGAACCCAATACAAGATTCACTCATTGTGTACCCTACCCATATATGACCATTGATGTTCCATATAACACATTATAAACATAGGCCCTAGTATTTATGTCAACTAAAAAAGTATCATTATATATTATTCCATTTATTTCTATGAATGTCATCACTTCTTATATTTTGTGGTATGGACTAATAATGTTTCATTTATTTTCCTCTTCTGATATTTCATCTTATTCATGTTTTCTAAAATATAAAAACTATATAATCAATAATACAGGTATAAAATAGATTCTATCAAATGATTTGATACTTCGCAGTTACCTATTTTCCTTATTAAAATAACTACAAGAATTGGTTTGTAACATTTAATAATAAGGTAAAACATAACCTCTCATCATCAAGTGAATGTATTGCTTGGTAAAATAAATTTAAGGGAATTTACATTTTCTACCATAGGTTGGTGCGGTTGATGGTTGGTTTATATGCATGCATGTTGGTGCACAACTCATAGGCAAGGGTCATCATCCGTTTGAGGTAATGGGACTTTGTGTGCACATCACTAGGACAATAACAGAATGATATAACTGTAGAATTATAGGGATAGTAATTGCTGAAAATACATTTGTAAATAGTTCCACATAGTTTCCACACTCAGTTATTAGTTTCTTCCTTTTGTACTAAATATCATTTTTGAATCATGTTTTTGAAAACTAGATCATCTACTCTATTTGTGTAGTGGATGAGGTTTTTAAATGAGGACATGTCACTGCCCAATTTGATCCTTGGGATCCTAATGTCTTTGAAACATCATGAAGGTAGGCTCATTGATTTTACAACATTCTATTTCTCACATCCCTTTACAAGATAAATAAATCAACATTTGGATTTGGTTTTATGTAATAACACAATTATTTCAATTTCTCAAATTGATCAATGTATGTGTTATTTTAAATCTTCAAAAACCCTCCTCTCCAAATGTTCATGATAAGTTTAATGAACATAACTAAAAATAGTTAGATGGAAATTATGTTTCCCTAGGACCAATCAAGGGATGTGAAGTGAAAGTGAAATATTGGTTCATAAGGGGGTGATTTATTTATAAATGGAGAGGAAGTCCCAAACAACACCTGATAGCAAGTTACTGGGAAGACATTAATATTATGGAGGGGTAGGATTTGTTGTAGCATTTGGAATTTGTGGAATTGGAATATCATTCCAAAGACAAGATACAATTATTTTTTATTCCATATAGAAAACACCAAATATATAAAATCAAGGCTTGCATTTTTACTTGGTCTTAAATTATCACACTTCACTATTAATAGCCTTTTTGCATGATATGATTGCTCATCCTTTTTCTAAATCTTTTCTAAGAAGACTTATACATGTGTTAGTACTAGCTTGGTAAAACAAAAAAATATATGGTGATTGAATCATGTCTGAACCCTTTTCTCATGATGATAAGACATGTCATGTTATTGGTCTAATTTTTTGATAGACAGACCTGTACATGGGGCAGACTTTTCAGGTTGGCCAAATCTTGATAAAACATGCACAAAATTAAGTCTTGAACATGGGACTGGAATGTACATGTTGTGTTTATGTTATACTAGCATGTTACATTTTATCATGGTTTTTGTTTGATGTGAGGTTTTCCCATATTTGGCCTGAAAACTCATCCTGACCCAATATAAACTTATATAGAAATATTTAACAAAAAATTCATATATGTAATAAATAGTAAATAAAAAATATTTATACAATATGAATCTTGTTTATAATCTAGTCATTCAAGATATGGGGTGGGTTACCGATTTATAGAATTGAGTCATTAAGAGTTAATATTACCATTGACCATAACTAGGTAGTATTTTTTATATTGGTTATGTTAATTTATTAGAAAACAAAAACCACATTATTGTAATATTCATTTTATCCATGTATTTTAGAAACATCAGTGTATTAGAACATTATGAGTCAATTTCCAAACTAAAACTGAAATTGTTATAATAACTACAAATATTTCATCTAATCAGGTATATGTTTTTTCTTATAATTGACTATTAATTTCATCAAATAATTGTAAATTAAAATACTAAATTTCTTGATGAAATCTATATTTTATATGATTATAAAATACATTTGAATTTTTTTCATAATTGGAAACTATTGAATGACATATTTATACTTCATTGATTTCAGTTGTCACTCTTATTGTCTACTTCTTCATTAAGTTAAGTATTTATGTAGAAACATTTATTTACTGATTTTGATGCCAATGAGAACGTGGTTCAACAAAATTTTACATTTTCTCGAGACTCTACGACAACATCAATCCATTCCAATGAACTGTATCTCTGTTTGAAGGAAAATATAAAGTACAAAGCTGAAAAAATTGACCAATACTTTTTGATGGAATTACAAGGTAATGGAAAATCCTGAATGATTATGTTTTTATAATTTAAAATTTCAATTTATATTTTTGCTATAAACTCTACATTAAATAGAGTTTATAAAAATTTTATATAACCCAGATTTTTTCACAATTTTGAAAAAATTTGATGACTATCCCCTCCACAAAAAATTTCCCAATTTCTTATTACTCACTGAAACTAACTTATACAGGGATATACGACATTGTGAACCCAATATCCAGTATAGGGGCTCCATTTCATCCAAACCTCAAACCACTAATTGCATCGTTTACCAAATACTACTAAAAACAGATTATGGTATTATGTAATTCGAGCTTATTTTTCAGAAATAATGGATTCTATGTTAACATTTTGTAATGTTTTCTTTATTACATACATTTTATATTATGATTCCATTGGCAATGAAATGTACATAATTCAATATTCATTATTATTGTTTCTTATTTTCAATTTCCATTGCTTCATGTATATGATTTCACCATGGTAGAAATAAAATTTCTATCCTTTCAATATCTTATTTTTCCTACTATTATTATGATGTCTCATCATGTTCTAAAATTGTTCAAATTTATTTTATGTATAACTTGTAATTTTTACTTATTTTAAATTAATTTTAATTCTTATCTTTTCAAAACCTAATTTCCTTTTGAAATTAAGAGTTGATTAATAGCATCATGCGAATGCATGTGAAAGGTACTAGTTTCTTCTAAAAAGAAAATAAGTGGCACATATTCATATTTAATAGCTTATTTTATTATAAGAGTGGGTTGAAGATGCGTGGAGGGTTGGTGAACTATATGAGTTCCAGTACTAGAGGATGGTTATCCTTCATAGTAAGCTAGATCCCAATGAAACATATGATTGGATTAATTCACAGATCCAATATTTCATTCATGTATATATATCAAATGACTAAAGGATTTCACTTACAAGTAATTTTATTCATAGAAATTTAGTTTGTTATTTGGTACGAGTATATAGTGCACCTAAACATTGTTTTCATTATGGGTTCTAGATATATCGATCAACCAAGCATCGTGGTGATTCAAAATCCCTATCATGTGGTTATGGTCTACCCCAATCATGTGGTTTGGATATCCTTCTCTTATAATACCCCTTTTATGTTTTTCCTTATAGTGATACATATCCATAAAAATGTTGGGATTTGATATATCAATGGGATGAAGATTCTTATCATGGTATTAGAATCAATAGGTAGAGGGAAATATTCCCTTGAAATATGAATCATTATAATTCCATTTAGTGTCATGAAGGAGATTCAGTGTCACCTAAAAAGGATACTGCCATGATGTTGAGGACTAGTTCATTTGACTTGTCTTTTTGGGGTATGTTAGTGTGTTTATGTGTCAAGGATGTCCCTAGATGAGGAGAGTACGATGTCCGGGGAATATATGAGATTCCATTACTAGGGGATTCTAGAATGGATGGTCATGTTTTGTTTGTGGAATGGCCTCTGTCTCCACTACTATAGCTATATTTTTTTATAGAGCCAAAAACTACTTTTCATGGGAAGTATCCCCTTTTCTGCACCGGTAAATACCAATGGAGGCTTTTTTTACCCTTGTGTTTTAGAATTCTATATAGAGGATCATTGGTTACATGTTTTATAGATGATATCCCAATACTCATTGATTATATAGATCCTCAAATGAAAATCATTCTTTGTAGGATGCGTGTCCCCATGATCTATTCCTTAGAATGGAATGCTCGTCTACTAGACATGATTATAAGATTAATTCCAATGATTTTGGTACTACTTCTAATTTTTGGGATTGATTTTTCCGACTTTGATTAAGTTCGATACTTTTATTGAGCTGGATGAGCTCATTTTTAGGAGTTTACAACCAATATTACTATTTTTTGGTATATCCCTTAGATTAGTGGATTTTATGAGCACATAGCAACCTTAAATGATGGTGGGGAATAATGAAATATTTGCTTATAATATGTCAAGATTATTTCCCCATCGTGATATGTACCTATTTATTTTAATGAAAATGTGATGGCACATTATTTTCTCTAGCTTGTATGATGATCCCATGGGTCTATGGGAGCTAGTGGTATGGTTGGAGGGTCTACAGATGTAGGTATTCATAGGACCCACTCGGTTTACCAGGATATCCCTATGTTGTTCTCTTCGGAACCAGTTGATATCACTAGGATTGGTGTGGATTGATGTCACCGAAACTAGATAACTATCATGGATGAGTAGTAACCCTTAATAATAGATAAATTCTTCAAACAATGGATTGAGGTGAATTAGTTCTCATATTTATACCACAAGGATGGTTATCACTGGCTCTTGGTTTCAGAGGAGGCGATATCAAAAGTGGATTTCTAAAGCCACTATGGTCACATTGAGATGATGTTGATATGCATCAGAATATTGGTTTCTCTATCAGTATTGACAGACATGTCAACCAGGACATTCAACCATTCATATATTGCTTCATAGTAGTCCCCTTCATTGGAAACCTAGTGTCCTCAACATCTAAGTAAGAGTATGTGAGAAAAATAAGGATGTATTCTATACATGATAAAAGAGTACAAATATAATGAGGAACTATTATATAATTAGTTCTAGATTGAAGTTTTTTATGGTGGATTTCCTGATTATTTTCTCCCCTTTTATCTACCTGACATGAGAAGGAAATCCATTTCCTAGGACTGCATAGTGCCAATGATCCTTTGAGGAGTTAATGCAAAGGATTAAAACTAATCTTATTTTGAGATAACCTGGAAGAGGGTGTGGAGTAGATAGTGTATTTTCATGCCTCTAAAATTCATCTCAGATGTGTGTCGATATAAATTCATGTCCTGGTCCTATATGGGTTGAGATAGTGAATACCACACAAGTAGACCTATGCAACTCCGGACCAGTATTTGGAAATGGTATTATTATATCTAAGGATGTCGAGATACTATCCTCTAGTATATTACATTATTACCTACTCAAAATATCAACGTATTAGGTACATATTCATGTATATAGATCTAAACCTGATGTTGAGGATATTTTTTGAGTTCATATGAGACTACCACTTTGAGATATTATATACCCTTTAGATGGAAAACTTGGAGGAAGATACCATTAAGAGGAATTATAATTTTTATCTTGCGGAGGATCCATTTGAGTAGTTGGATTATTTGTAGTTAACACCAGCGGATGATAGAGGATATGTTTATCTTATTTAAATTCTGTTGACCCCACTACATTTTCTACATGTGAGGGAGGATCAGTTATGATTAATTGACTCTGAGGTACAATGTGAATAGATAACCTCATGAGATTCACCAAATGGATTATTCAAACTATATAATCATGTCATTCTTTTTTAGAGATGGATGGTGGTTTTCTTCACATTCAAAGAGAAGATGATGAGGTAGTTTCACACTTATCTTTTTGGTTGTACATCTTTATTTATGAAATATTTAATGAGAAATTCAGTGGTATTTTTGGTTTTATGTAATGACATGGTGCGTGGAAAAGTTTATAACTAAGTTTTTCTCATGTCAGAAAGTGAATTCTAATCTCTAGGTTCTGATAGGTATTTTATAGCCTCTTGAGATCCCATATTTTAAATGGGATTCCCTCACTGTGGTAATTGTTATAGGTTTTCAATGGATATCAAGGGGACATGATTCCAGCTAGGTGATAGTTGAACCAATTACAAAGTCAGTGCACGTATTTCCTATCAGGTAGTAGGGTTCAGTTGAGATTTTTTGGTGGTTGTATTTATGGGATATCATATTCCTTCATGGGGTTACCTAAATGATTTACATTGATATTGATGTAAAATTCAATTCATGGCTATGGTGATGGTTGAAGGTGGAATTCATGACCTAGATGAGGATGAGTAAAAAATTTCTCCCTCCAACAGATGGGTAGACCGATCACAGATTCACTGTGATAGAGGATACATTGAGGTATTTCCTATTAGACTCTATCCAAATCTATAATTATAACATATATTTAGTAGATTTTTCTTATAATAACATTTTTCACTCTATTATCAGTATGAAACCTTTTGAGGACCAGTATGGGAGTCCCTGATGGTCACCCTTATTCTAGAATAATAATTTTAGGACATCTCTTTCTAGGATAGAGATGGTCTAAGCATCAACAAAGAAGGTAGAAGTGATCTATGAGATGTCAATTAAATCCCTTGGATGGAAGAAATTGTATGAATATTAATGCATTAGGTGTTTTCATTTCAAACATGGATTCAATATTTTCCGAATAGTCTCCCCATGATAAGGATTCCAAATACTATGTTATGAATGAATTCAATACCTAATGTTTATCAGGACATTTTATATCATATATATTGTTGGAGAGGTTTCTTACTACCTCGACATACCCAAACAGTCTAGCTGGGTACATGCATGCTTCCATGTGCGGCAGCTTTGGAGATGTGTTCATAATCATATGAAAATATTGACAAGGGAAAGATGGAAATTTAGGATGGAGCCACCTTCATAGAATACCAATTAGAAATCAAGGACTGTTAGTAGAGTATCTTTTGTAGGTAAACCACTCCCATGATTCATTTTTTTTAGTATGGAAGCAATTAGGATAGATCTTGGTTGCGACAAAGTCAGATGCGACCTCGGTATCCCCCTCTTTTTTATAATGTTTTGATTTTCATGCATGAAAATTGATATAGAATTGAATAATATGAATTCTCTATTTTTAATCATTAAGATATTTTTATATATTAAGAATTATTTTCAAAGTTAGGAACTGAGATAGTGAAAGGTTCCAAGGCCTAGTGAGCCCGAAAATAATTTTATCAATATGTGAAATATATTTATATCATGATGAAGTAGTTTTTTAGAAATAAATAAATATCTATATAATGGGTTCATGGATGGAAATTCGGTGACTGTGGATGAATCTAATATATAAGGTTTACCCTTGGCGAGATAAAAGTTTTGTCATCGTCAGATGTAATGTTAAGGCAGTGTTTTCGGGTGTATTTAATTAAAATAAATACAAAAACATTTGTTTTCATAATGGCTCGATTAAATCCTCTATAAATAATATATTATAAATGTTACAACCCAATAATACATAGTACCTTTCCCTACGAATAATGCAACATCTTGAAATGTGAACAACTTGGAGTTTTAGCACACCACGACAAATCAAACTAGTTTTTATAAATATTAATACCCACATTAAGAAATTTTATAAATTTTATTTTTAAAAATGACTTCATTTTTGGGTTTTGGAATATCAAAATTATCTTAGGTTTAATTTTTGGTAATTTTCAGAAAACTTTTACTTTTTGATGACTAGTAAAAAACACTACTTTATTGTTTAAAACCAACTTTTAATTAAAATAATTATTTATTTTATTTTAATTTATTTTAATTAAAAATAAATATATAATACCTCTATAAGTTAAATATAATTGATTGGAGTCATTTTATAAAAATATTATATGTATAAAATTTTATTGAACTTTTTGTAGTCTATTTTATTCTATTTTGATAGTGGTACATTGATCAATGATTTTTTTTTAAATTTGGTAAAATTTTCAATGTAATAAGAGATAAGAATTGAGTATTTTTTCGGGAATAATATTGCATATGTCTCCAAAGAGGAAAACAGAACATTTCTTGAGATTTAATTTAGTATATATCACCGATGAAATTTTTGAAATTTATAAATATTTAAATAAAATTTAATTGAATTCAAAAATTAATTATAGATTTTTTAATCTAATTTATTTAAATATTATTTAATTTTTTGACCCTTGGGAGTTATCTGGATCTTGGATATGATTTGTATAGGATGGTAGAGCTATATTAATAAGAAAAATGCCGGGAATGATTTGGGGTGTCCCTTATTCCTACAACTCTAGATTGAGATATTTATTTTTGAAGAATGGGGTATGTGGTATTTAAATTTTTGGAATTGATGTTTATTAATTTTAATAAATTAATTAATTACAAATATATGCCTCTAAAAAATCAACATAGTACTATGGTCTGTTAGGGACCTTGAGCACTTTCATGATGTCACAGTTATTAATGGTCGAGTCTTTTAATATAGACATATTATTTGAGATTTATTAACCATCATGCATGTAAATTAAAAGAAATTAAATAAAATATATTTTTGGGGCCTAGTGGCTAGTTCCTCAGTTCCCTGGTGGATTGGTGATAAATGACTTGTAATTTACTGCTTGAGTAGGATATGCTAGGATTTGAAGATGTCGTTTAGTCATTAAGATATATGATTAGATCATGTGTTGAGTGTTCCTTTACCACATTTATTTGGGAAACATCTGATCACAAAATAATTTTTTATTCTTTTAAATTAATTCTATATTTAATAGTGTGCACCATACATAGTTATGATCATCAATGATAAAAAATAACATTATTTAAATACAACCATTATAACAAAGTCATTGGGTTGACGGCTATGATTAGGGAAAAAATATTAATTTAATATAAAAAATTAATTTTAAAATTATAAAATGAACATAACATAATAATGTTAAATTTTTATTATTTTTTAACAAGAAACGTATAGGAATAAATTCAATTTATTCCACAAGAATACATTTTCAATAAAAAATGGTTTCATGTGTTTTTTGTTCGATTAATTAGAATTAACTAATGAAATTTTTAAAAATTTTAATTGAAAAAATGAACTTAATTTTAAAATTTAGTTTGTTAATATTATCTTATGGTTAAATATTGGATTTTTTCAATAGTTGATTTTTTTTGGTGAATAGTGAAAATACACATTTCACAAATACTCCAAATTTTATGAAATTATGATGATATTTGAATATCATGAATGTTCTTGAAAAAAAATTATAGATGAAAAATAATGTTATTAATTAATATAGTGAACATAAATATATATTTTTTATGATAGAAATCTTTTCTTACCTTTTTAAAAATATAAGTATTTTCTATATTTAAATAAAAACCATTTTTTTGTTCTGACATAATCAAGAAGTCACAGGGTCAAATTTGTTATATGGATTTGTTTTAAAGGTAAATAAGTCTCCACTTATTTAAAATAGTCTTATTAATTTCATTTAAATCTATATTATATATTATTTTTATGTAACCCCATTTTTTTACTTAAAACATGAATTATTATGGAAACCGTTTTCATTGCATTTTACGAACATGTTTTAGAAATAATTTTAACCATATATAAGAATTTTAAACATTTAAAATTGATTCCATATTTGGAATTATCATAATTTACATTAGATAATATGTTAAACTTATTGTTTTTTCATATTGAATTGTAAATATGCTAATTATTTATCACATCGATTAATGGTAAAATGAGATAAAATTGTTAAAAATAAAGGGATAAATCTTCACGATGACATAAAAAGTATCATAAAATCTAATTTATTTTCTGGATTTAAAAATACATTATTTTAAATTTAAATATATGATGATTTGAAGATATTATACTTAAGTAATACACATATTATATAACAGAGTTTCATGTATTTACAGGTTCTCTACCCTCCTCACTTATAAAAGGGAACCCTATTTTATCTCTTGTCCATGATATATGATCCATATAGATCAACCAAGACTAACCCAAATATCTCCAAAACAACCCTACCAATTTATAAGATCTCTTTATATCACCAAAACACTACTATATGAAGGATTATTGTGTAATACTTTGGGGGATAAAAAATAAGAGGTATATTTTCATACTAATATTTCTCAAGTTCATTTCATCCTAAAAAACAAAAAAAAACAATATCATCATAATTATTTTTGCATAGTTACCATAATGGTATGTTTTTATGACTATGGTACATAATTGTTTATTTTCCTTTCAATCCTATGGAAAAATAAAACATCTCTCATGAATATGTATATCCAACCAAGTACATATAGTGGGGTAGTGTTTTCATTACCACAAAACAAAGAATCCTTGAGAGATAGAATAATGAAATATATATGATATTAATGAAATATTTATTATTCATTAAATTTAAAATATATTTTACATTATTACCCATAAACCCGTTAAATATGATTTTGTCACTCATGCAACATGTGGACCACCACCTCCAAAAATGTTGTGTTTCTTTTTTCATGTCCCCATTTCAAGCCTGATTTTAATTTTATTTAAATTTATTAAATAGATAAGTAGGTCATCTTAATATTCAATATATAATTGAACTGTGAAATCTTTCACTATGATCAAATGACCAATTTCATTTCGAGGTTATGAAAAGAAGCCCCCCAAAATAACTAAAATGAACATAACAAAATTACAAACAATATAAAATATGGAAATAAATGAAATAAAATGTATGATGAAAAGGGAATAAAATTTATTCATTTATTAATAAATTATAAATTCAATATAAATTTATTATACCATATCTAAATTGTGTATGTGTTGATTTTGACATGAGGTAATGGTTTATTATATAATCTCATTTAAATTAAGGATTACAAATGTAAAAATTTCCAATAAAAACATTGAAAAACAATTCTTATAAAATTCATCTATTTTTTTCTATTATTGTTACATTTTTATTTTTAAAGCATTTAAAATCATTTTACACTCTTTTTTACATAAATATTAGAAGGAATATTTTTTTAATAAAAATGGGCTATATTTCATCTTTTTTTAATAAACTTTTCCTCCCATGGACATGTTTGATAAAATGTTTTATATAATGTTATTTAATATTATAATGTGATTATTTAAATTCATTTTGAAAAATATATTATTTTATTTTCATTATATTAAATGGAATATTAATTTTTTTCTAAATGTGGAACCATTGAATTTTTATCCAAAGTGTGAATGATATCATTGATTTTATTTTAACTAAATTAAGTGGTTTCCCATTTTTCAAATATATTGTTTTGTCATAAGAAACCTTTATAATTTTTTTCTTCTAATTTTCAATGGAAATAATTTTATCAATAATGTATATATTTTTATTTAAAATGTTATCAAATTAAAAAGGTATTTTTTTCATGTTTTCAATGGAAGAAATGAATGTTAATTTAATTTATTTTCATCTATGTAAATATACATTGATGATTATTGTGATTTACATGGGATGCAATCCAATGATATCACTTATGTTATTTCTATTAATGTACCATTAGAATGTTTTTATATTTATTTATTAGGTAAAATATAAACATTTCATGTAATATACTTTCTATAAGACTGTTTATATTGATAATGTATTGAATTTTTATTCATTTAGTATATATAATGAATTCATTTTATATTTTCTATTATATAAGGGCTTATTATAATCTCTTTATGTTTCTGTAGGTCTTATGATACAAAATAGTTTAATTATTTGCGGTACACCTTTCCTATTTACGTATGATGTCTTGGAACGGGGAATTGATGGTATGGTTAGAATGTTTTAAATTTTTAATTATATCAATAGGTTATTTTTTAGTTGTTATACATGTGATTATTTATATATTTCTCTAATCCATATTTATATAACCCATGTAAGAATTTAGTTATATATAATATTATATTATTATTTTTCAATATCATATTTTTTACTCATTATTTATGCTATGATAACTTATGTTGAACACTTTCCCTTACTAAGAATTAATCTCACCCTTTAATATGTTGCCATATCCCCCTGATACCCAAAAGGGATATATGAATGATTTTATGGATATAATAAAATAAATAATAATGAAATACAAATAATTTTACGTTTATTTTATTGTTTTTGAATATTATTTTATAATTATGTATTTATCTAGCCTCCCATTACTGATAAACTATTTGATCCTTCATAATGGGATCTATTGTTTCTTATTCCAATATAGTAAGGTAACCTATATCTCTGGGTTACTAGATTCATGGTGTTAGAACCTTGATGGTTATACCCTAGGAACACTGATTGTTTCATAGGTGGGTAGACTGAGTTGGTTTGGTAGATGGAAAATATAGGATCTTATTAGTGTGGATTTTTTTTGGATTAATCTGTGAGCCTTGTGGGAAAATATTGTTAATGTAATAACATGGGGATATGATATACACTATATTTTATGGGTGTTGATATGAGTTCTTATATTTAGATTAAGTATCCCAAGTAGGGTTTCTATGAAAAGATGAGACTAAAAGAGACTTTGATGTGTGTAATAGTATTATGTGGACCCAATAGTGGGGTAGCAACGAGAGGAAGGTTTTTCAAAATTTGGAGGAAACATAGAATCCAAAATATATGATGATATATTAGAATTTATATATTACTAAGAATATTTGGGGACCATGATAGGCTAACTATAGATATGTGTGACCGGTTTAGGGGACATGACAACTCATGTGGGATGATTTGAGGTTTGGTGGAGGCGATAAACCCATGTATGTTTGATATATCCAATTTTTTCTTACTGGATACCATGGGTTCATGTTCTACAATCTTTAATAAAAGTTGTTCCCTTGATAATATTAAATATTTAGTTATTTATTTATTCAATTTATATAATAATTTCTGGTCACATATAATGGATTATATGTCTCTCCATGTAATTAGGGTAAAATACACTGACTCAAGTAGTGGTGTGACCCCCTATCTTTTCATATTTCTCTTGTTTTAAGTTATGATGGAATCCCTATGGGTAGATATTTTCATATTCTATAGTGTCATTTCCCCTTGGTATGTTGATGGTTCTCTGCGAGAAATAAACCCTTGTATATGATTGTTCTGAGGATGACTATATTTCCCTTAGGTTTATTCTTTTATTATAGATATGATTATATTTTTTCCATAGGGTTACTTATGTTTAAATACACATAGTTAATGGTTGAAACAATTCTGATTATCATAAACTTGTTCTTGATAAGTAATTGGTCCTCTGTGATAGTGTATGTGACATGATAAAATATATTCATCACTATCAATAGTTAGTTGGGTTGCTACCAGGTGTCATATAAGTAAAAGTTAATTGATATTGGTATACTTTATATATATTTATAGTATATATTATTTATAAATTCAAAATATCACTTGGGAATACACTAATTTAGTATTTTTATATTAAACTGGTTGTGTAATTTCCTTATTGAGTTTTAATAACATCTTACTCAGGTTTCCATGGAAATTGGTTAACCAATAAGATTACAATGATCACATATTTAGGTACAATGTAAGGATAATGTTTTTCAATATAGTAGAATAGGTCATACTGAATTTATGAGGTGAGTTCAACAGATAGAAGTAGAGCCTCAGTATATTTTTTATTCATTCCTTATACTTTGATAGGCCTACTGAGTAACAACATTTTTTTTATAAATCCATTACTAAGTTAAAGTTACTACATTCTTACATAGTATTTTATATATAACCATTTTTATGTTGTTATGTGTACTCTAATGGATTTTAATTCCAAATGGATGATAATTGGTTATTTCAATAACTTATCGCTCTGATGTCGGGGTATATTCTATCCATAATATATCCATAGTCCCCTAATACTAATTAAAAGCCTCTACTATATGAGATGGAGCACATGGGGTCATGTGGTGACCATTGATCAAGACACTAGTTGAGTGGTTTGTGGGAGTGGGACATCACAAAGTTATGTTAGTGAATTTTATATTTTCTTACTATTTTAGGAAATCATAAAGATGGAGTCAATTAATTTTTTAGAGTCAATAATTGTAAATTTATTGGTGCATCGTGAACATGGTTTCTAAGAGAATATATTGGTTTTTAAGGATCAATGATTATTTTTTGGATCTTCTTTTATTGATTTATGATTTTAGCAATTTTTATGCCCTTTGGTTAATAGATATATGATTTTTTGTTTTTATATTTTTTTCTTCTATTATAAGGATTTTTTACATGTATCATATTTGACATTTTGAATTCAAAAGACATAAAAGGCAATAATTTTAATTCTTATCATTATTTTTTATATTTTAACTATTTTATATGTCAAAAAAACATATATGGTGTTCTCCAATGTTAATATTTTTTGGAATTATTCTTTGTAGAAATGTTTTATGTTTCATTAGGATGAAATGTCATGGGATTTTTTTGTGAGATATTCTATGATAGAGATTATGAATCCCCTCAAATAATTTATGCTTTGATATCCTTGTTGTGTTGGTATAGTCCCATGATTCTATGGAACTGGTTTTGAAGTCAAAAATAGTTTTGGTCACATAAAATGTCAAAAAAACCAACATGGTATTTTTCAATATGGCATATTGGTTGAATTATATTTAATTGATCCATGTGACTGTGGTTTTATTTTACGTTGATTAGAATAGTGAGATTCCATTATATATGTTTTGATAAAATTATGATCCTTGATATGGTTTTATTTTATGATAATTCCTATATTGGATTTTCTCCCTAGAGTGGGCGGTGGTATTGTAATCAGATTCCTCATGCGTACATGTGAGAACCCATGAATCATGTTTTGGCATGTCATTTTCATTAGGATATTAGATTTTGGAGTAAAGGTGTTCAACATGATCTATTACCTAATATAGATATAGTTTATGACCTTTGTGAGAGATCTTTTTTCCTCTATAATGTGTCTTACTATTTTTGGGATCCTACTGTCGTGATTTATATGTAGGAACTTTTCCAACTACTATTTATTTGAGTTGTGATTTATGAGGGTAACCAAATATAGGTGTTATCCTAGACTTTTGAAATCTATATAGTTTAGAAGAATCAGTATATAATATTCATTTGATATTGACCCTCAAGTGGTTCCATCAAATATGTGGTATTATCTTGGATATTCCTTAAGGATTCATAGTATAAATCACATGAGGTGATTTGTTATCAATGATGGTTTTGGGGGTGAGGTCAAATGTATTTATATACATTATAATTCTGTAAATAATTTCTTATAATATAAGAAATATTCACCATGATGGTTTGATATATAATGGGTAGAGAGTGAGTATATATTTCTAGTATAGTGACATTGCAAATTGGTGGGAGATTATATAACTGTATTTGGTATGATATTGATGCTTAGAAAATGTTCTAAAAAGGTGAACTGTATTTCTATTGTTCCTATATGACATACATAATTCTAAAGAATAGTTGGTTATTGAGTTGTAATACTAGGAATGGTGATTGACCACTCATGGGAGTGTCATTCTAGTGGTGTGAATAGGAATTACCAGAGCGTACGCATTTTATGTTCAGATACGACTAATTTGAATAGTGGATGAAATCATATGGTGGTTTAGAGATCAGTCATCATAAATATTGGGAGAGTTAGTGTTTTTATGTAATTAAATGAAAAATTAACAATATTTAAAGGAAGTAATGTACCACTTCTGTGTATTTCCCAATGTTTAGGGACCTTTGAGAGGTCTTGTGTGAGATGAGAAATAATTGATTTAACATAATTCATGGAGGTAGATTTCCCTAATTCTATAATGAAAAATGTTCCCCTATGATGGGGATTATCAAACCATGGATATATTATCGTGTGTAAATATGATTTGGTGAAAACGGATCAGGAATATAGACACATTTGTATTGTTGGAATCCATCAAGGTTATTATAATGGAGTATTATAAGGAAATTAATATTGTTTGGAGTAAATGATAGGTTGTTAGAGGGTACAAACTTCTTTATAAATGAAATTTTAATTAGAGTGGAGGGTTACCTTCCAGGTGAGCATGAGAGCAGTTGGTGATGTGTTTTTTGCATTGATTTTTGGTGTTTGGTTGAATGGTCATGACTTCTAATTATATAAGATGATGGATAGAGTGTGTAATGTGGATATCTAACCTGCATGGAAGAAAATTCATGGATATGATTCTAATTATCAGTGGATAGTTAAAATGGCCTAAAATTTTGGTGAGATGAAGAAAATATTTATCAATTCCAATTGTAGATACTGTATTTTTTAGTTGAATATGATATTAGATAGAGGATTTTGGTAACACCCATGATTTTTAATATATTAATATCCAAATTAAATTAAACATTTCTGTATTTTTAATTTCATCAATCAATGAATATATATTGTGATGTGTAAAAGAAATAAGTGTGGTTTGAATTGCATACAACACCATGTTAATCATTCAATACCTCCAAAACTTATATTAGGTTTTGGTACATGAAACAATATATTTTTCCTGTGTTATAAAAATTGTAAAGTTCCTTCGACAGATTTTGTTACAAAGAATACCAAGTTTAACAAAACTATAATATACTATTAATAAAATTATTAAAATATTATTATAGTTTTCAACTATCCATTTGAATGGTGATTTTGTATAATGTTAATTAAATAATTAAAATATGGTTTAGTATAAATTATTGAAACAATTTGGTGTATTTATTTCGAAAGAAATATATAGCTATATCTATATATTTTATTCATAAACTAAATAGAATTCATCATATTGATTTTTTTAGAAAATTGACAAAAATAAATTCAAATTTACGAATAAAAATATGGATCTTTCTAAAAGGTAAATTTATCACCATTTAATGATGAAAAAAATTTAAATCTTACTTTGGAAAATTTTATAATTTTAATTTTAAAAAATATACAGAATTTTATGAATTTGGAATATTAAAATTTACATTTTTTTAATGTTAGTAATTTTAATGAGAAAATTCATTTTTTTTTGAATCGTGAGGAAAAACTAATTTTAATTTAAAGATACATTTTCATATAATTTAATTATATAGTTAAATTATATTTTTAATTGTGATTAAATTTAATTTAGATCAATTTTATATCAATTGATTCAATATAGTTCATTAGAATAAATTTCATATTTAATTTTTATATAAAAACAATCTATACTTTTTAACATTGTCACTTAAAAAAACTCATGTTCTCATATTGTTTTTGAGAATAATTTCAAATGAATTTTTCCAAAATCTTTGAATATAATTTGGAAAACTTCATTCTATATTTGGAATCAGAATAATTTTTAATTTATAATAAGTTCAACATAGATTTTGGCTAAAATATTAATTAAAGTAGTCAAATTTAATTATATTCATTAAGGTATAAACCAGATTAATTAGTTGTTCAACATTAATTTATGGGGACAAAAAACCTATAATCATGATTAAAATCTATTGTATTGAAATTTTGTATCCAATTACCCCCTTATATTGAAACGAGATGATATTTGGTGGCACATGATGTAATTGAGACATCTTAATAGTTTTTAACTTTTATATTTACAAGAATAACACTCCTCCACAATTAAAGGGTTCTCACTGTAACACCCCATTTTTTTTTGGTATGCCTCATATTAAAATTAAATTATTCAATTGAATATGAGTTTAAAAAATTATTAAATAATATTATTTAATTATTATATTTATCTATATATGTTTTTAATGGCAGGAATGAATGAGATTAGAAAAATAATGAAAATATTGATTACAAAAGTTTCTAAAATTAATTCATGGGATACCAATTAGTTAGAAAAGAAATACAATTGAACACAAAGAATGTGTTTTCATAGAAAATATATGCATACATAAAAATTAATTTTTAATATCTATTAGTGAAATATCTTCACGAAATTTATATATTATATATTCAATCAAATATTTTTAATTTCATTCAATGTTTTTTTAGAAGCATAAATCAAGAATAAATCCATTTTTATTTATAAATGGATATATATTTAAAAACATAGTTCTAAATCCTTTTAATGGATAAATTTTTATATATAAATTTTGAGGCTTTTATAAATTATGTCTGAAAAATAATTTTCATTTTTGAAAGTATAATATCAAAATTTATATTGGTTAAATTTTTGGTATTTTCCTGATAATTATTTTAATGGATGAATTGTAATGTGACTGTTTAAATAGTACTGTGACCATTTATAATAGTAAACTCACCAAAAGAATATTAAAATAACCTATAATATTATAAATTAATTTTTTTTTCATATTATAAATAAGAATATGATTTAATTATGTTATAGTATAAGTAATTACATATTTTAAAAGTGATAAATCAAGTGTTAGTATTTTTGTAAAAGATAAATGTTAATTTACAATTTTATTATTAAAATATTTATTTAGAAGAAAATTTATTTCCATGAAATATATTCATAAATAAATAGTATTTTTTTTGTTATGATTATAAGAATGTCTTTTAATACCATAATGATTTCTTGAAAGTGTCGTTAAATAGGTTATAAAATTAAAATATTTAATGAATGAATAAATGGGGATGTTATTTAATAATTAAATTTTGAATGTTTAGAAAATTATTTTGATAAAATGGAGTCCATTTTTTATTTTTACATTTTGAAAAATTCTTTTGGTGACTTATTGGGATTTTTCTAAAATATTTGTTTTTTAATATTAAAATACTGATATTTGTGGAAGATGTATGGAAGATGTAATTATTATTAGATTGAACTAACATACACTCATAACATTATTTAGTCAAATAATAAATATTATTCATAGTCTTGATACAAGATAATAAACAATTGAATAAAATATTTAAAAAGCACATCTCTCCTCAATTATAAATACCACCCCTTCCCCTCACACATCAAAATCATTGAATATTTCTTATATTTTTCTCATTTCCTCAATAAAACAAATGCACCATGTAATGGTCTTTCTAGTCTCCCCAAAATACTATTTCCATATTCCATGCAGATGTTTTCAAGGAGAAAAATTCATGATGTAGACACTTTTTTGTTCACAATTAATTTAATTTAATTTAATTTATTAATATTTTATCCTTAAATATTTTGTAAAAACATGAATAATAACTCCATTATCCAATATATTGTCTAATAATATTATTTCAATGGAATATACATCATCAAATTCTTTCTCCTATCTCTTTTATTCTAAAAATTAAAACATCATTTGTGATGTGTCGAATTAACACAATTGTGTATGATGTGAATTCATTTTCCATTACTTCCGTCAAGGCCACTTATAAAACCATTATTATTTTTAAAAAAGTATATTATACATATTATATGTTATTTATTTTTCTCTAACCCATATATATAAATGATATTAACTAATAAGAAAAAATTGGTTAGTGATGATCGAAAAAACACCAAAAATATTCTTAATGATTATTATTAACATCTTATCAAATGATTTATCCTCACCCCGAATCAAAAAATGACATATATAACCATTTAAAATTATTTGTGTTCATTAATAACATATAACCTCAATTATTGATATTTATTTCCATTTCACAAGATATTTCACAAATGTATACAATTGAGACAATCATGATAACCAAGGAAACAAACACTTCTGATCGATAAAATTTATTCTTATAACTTATAAAAAAGGCCATAAATTGACCTAATAAAATTTTACCAAATAAAACAAATGTATAATAGTTTATTAATAAATTAATAAATTAATTAATTTGATTACCCAATACTTTATGTGAAAGTGTAAAATGTTTTCGAGTATACAGTATGGGTTTTCCTAGATCAGTTTTATTTCGGTGAGATATGCCTTAATCACCACTATTTCTTGTGTCTTGGGTATGTATAGTTCCCAATGATGTATCAAATAAATAAAACTTTTATTTTCATCATATTTAAATATAATATTTTATGATCATTAATTTAAATGGGAATATGGATTTATTCCTTACAATGTAGTAAGGGTGTCATCCCAAACATCCTTTTTCCATTTGGGTTATGATTTATCACTATTTACCATAAATTAATTTTTAATTTTTTATATACATGATGTAAATTAAATTTTATATGTTACAATATCATATATCTATACCATTTCAATATTTTTTATTCTATAATACATGTTTTATATGGTTACCTATTCAATTCCTCCCATTAACAATACTCGATTTATGGGATCATTCCTATTGCATACCCATTTCTGAGTATTCTCCATAATCAGTTTTATCCCACCGATATTTTTCTCAAAGAAATTTTTTATCGTGAAAAAATACCCTATTTCATTTCGGGTTTTATTAAATAAATCGATCCTTTGTTCGTTTTAAGGACTCCTTAATATTTTTCCTATAACCGCACCAAAGTGTCTCATTTAAAAAATTTCATCAAAACTCTTTTTACATGTTTGAAATAATTTATTCCTAAAATATATTGGTTCTTAAATTTTATTTTTCTTATATATATTTTTTAAAATTATTATTTTTTATGAAAAAATCTATTTCTTTCCAAGAAAAATTCATCTTTTCAATGAAAAAGTTATTTCTCTCTAGAATTTCTCAATGATTTTATTAGAGTACTTTCAAATATGATTATGATTAAAAAACTTAATTTAGAATATGAAACTTTTATGTAATGCTATATTTTAATAGATATATAAAGAATACATTGATCTTATCATGAGATTGGTGGGTCCCAGTGTAGCCCCTCGAGGCATTGGTAGGTCTCATGGGACATACTAGAACATGTTTTTGTCGAGGCTTTACCCATTATGTAGACTTTATATCCTAGGCATTGATAGTATTATTATGATGTATTCAATTATTAATTACATCATTATGATATTACTAATTGATTAATCATGTGATTATTCAACTTGTAGAATATCCATTGTTATGTCTCATGAGATTTTTTTTGGGAATTATTTAATCTGATCTTATTTATATAATATTACGCTTAGGGTTATGTTTTAATGGTATGTTTTTTTGTTATTGACCATTCTTTATTGTTTATATTAGATTATACTATATTACATTCCCTTAATGGGCATCTGATATCATGCCTTTATTCTATTTTATTATTCTAAAAGATGCAAATTTGTATATTATGAATGAATCTCAAGGATAATAGAAGAGTTATGGATTCTTACAATGGAGTTTCTCTATGGTTTTTACAATAATATTTTAATGTAATACTTATTTTAGTATATATTTTATCAAAACAACAAAACTATTTGATCTTTCTGAATGTGAATTCCCTATTTATTATACCAATTTAATAATGTAAGTTAGTACCCTTAAGAAACTGGAGTCGAGGTATTTATAGTTTGTGTATTTGGATGATTAGTGAAAACCATAGAAATAATATTTATAAAAAACATATTAGGGGGAATAAACCAAAGATATGTTTTTAGGATAAACATAGAAGAACATCCTATAATTTAGGTAAGGTAGAGATTATGTGGGTCTTCCTAGAAATAGATCCCTGTATGGATACTACCTGTGTTAGTGACTCTGGCCTAGATGTACTTAGGGTTAAAAAATCTTACAAGGTGTCTCGAGCCTAACTTAGAGTAACCAGGTACCCATTAATAGGCCTTATTGTGCCACTAGTTTGACCATCCTGATGGGTATTTATATGATAATTCACATTTTGATTAATAACATTGTGATGGATTTGAATATATGATGAAATTAAATAACCCAGGGTGTTTTAGATTGAAAATATGGTGTCATGATATTCTATACATGATTATATATTTTTGTCACTATGAATATTATTACTGACACTATATTTTTGTTTAATTAAATAGAGGGAACTGATGGATTTATGCTAACATTTTACATTATGGACATGGTAGTAGTGATGAGAAACCAAATAGTGTATTCATAGGAACAAATTATATTGGGTTCATGCCTAATTGGTTTTCCTAAAATATTATTAACAGCATATACATTAACTAACTCTCAAACACACTAAATAATAGAAGAATGGAATTTTCTAAATCCTCCAATGGTTAAGACTATAGAAAAATGAACGCTCTATTTACATCATTTAATAAAGCTGGATGTAGAAACCCAAGAAATTGTCCTAGTGGAATGGATACATGGTTTATATGTGGGATAGATGGGATTAAAGAAAACAATACTTATGGGAAATTATGAGTATGATGGAAAGATATAAAACTCATCTTAATAATCCATTGTTAGTCTATTTATGTGGGGAACTATGGCATTACCCAAGTTAATTATTTCTTATATAGGAAAATATATATACAATGGGAGGACCTATATAGAAATAAATGGTTGACATATTTATGTACTGGGTTTTTTTTGAAATCCTTAGTAAAAAGGATATGTAGTGATTAAACATTTTTTAAGTATATCCATTGTATTTATTTTGGAAGATATATGAATAGAGTTTTAGAAAAAAGATAACCCATGGGTCAGGTGACAACCCATTATATCCGGAAAGGCTATGCGGTTTGAACCCACCATTGAATGGTGTCAAGGGTGCAACACCTACCACTGTAATTTTTTAATTCCTAGTTATAAAGACATTTATAGTGAAAATATCAAACGTATAAATGATATTTCTATTTTAGGGACATTTTTTGTCAAATAGATTACTTTGTGACTGAAAAATTATTTTGTGAATAATTGAGTAATGTTATTTTAGAAGATGTTATCTACATTATTGAGACCTATAAGATAATGAAAAATAAAATATTTTGAGAAATAAATGTTCAACTTTATTTTGGATTGAAATATGGTTTTATTATGGACTTATAGTGCTTCGGTTTTTTATTGTAAATGGATAAAATATTTTTGAGATTACATGATAAGAGAAATTAATGCTTTGTAAGAAGACATTAAGTGTGATCTATGTTATTTTTAGTTCTACATGAACAAATTATTTTGATTTCGGTGACATAGTTTTGAATTTTTTGAAGGAATGATAGTAATTTACGAAATGATCTATGTTGAACATTGAGTTTTACTTTTGAATTTGGAATAATAAAGATGTAAATTTATAGATAATTGAATTATCTTATCATAACCATTTTTGTTTTGGTTAACATATAGGAAAAATATATAGTTATACTTTTGTGGTTTTTTTATCTGTAGAAGATAATTCGATTTTTTTATGCATGAAAATTCATTTTAAATACTCATTCTTTGAAGAAAAAGATTATTTCGTGGTAAAAATTGATTGAAGCGTAAAATTCTAAATAAAAATTATGTTTTTTTCTTTATATTATTAGTATTATGTAAATGAATTCATTAATTCTACGAATATTATTTTGGGATAAAAAATTTTCCATTTTGTTTTTCCTATTAGGAAATTGATGGTCTTTAACTAATCAAAAGAAGTATTATTTTGTGATCGGAAAATTTATAATAACCATATTATTTAAAACTGTACATGAAAAATTGATGGTTATATTTTTCTTCTATGTATATTTTTTCACTTCATACCATATTTATTCAATTTGAATGCCTAATTTTGTTGTAACCGTTGTGTTCCCATTTCCCTCTTATTAAGAGTATGGTTTATTAACCCTATTTTTGAGGAGGGTTTCCCACATAGAAATTTTCGAGAATCAAAATCTATTTTTCAATGTTCAATATCAAATTTCATTGAAACAATTTATTGATGGATGGGAGAATATAACCCCCAATATTTAACTATATGCTTCTTTTTAAAATTTTCTTCTTCAATACCATTTGTTCAAAACAAATGATTAAATAAAATAATTTAATAATCATAGTTGTCTCAATGATTTCTGGAATGTTTGGAATAGAGGTAATTAATGAGATTATTTATGTTATGAAACTATAGATTATGCATGGTTATAAAATTAATTCATTTGTTATCAATTAATTAGAAAAGAAAACCAATTGAACAAAATGGATGTATTTTAATAAACAAAATTATCCCAAAAAATAACATTTTAATCTATATTATTTAAAGATTTCAATGAAATTAATATATTTTTTAGTCAATAATATATTTTTAATTTAATTAAAAATACATTGAGAGGTATAATATTAGAATAAAACCAATTTTGCACAAAAAAGTCAATATTTTACAAAACCAAATTTTACCAAATTTGTTTGTAGAAATTATTTTAAATTTACTTTTGACACATTGATAAGTTATTTTAGAAAAAATAAACATTAATTTTGAAATTGTAAAATCAAATTTTAATTTTTTTAAAATTTTTGTATTTTCCTAGTAGAATTCTTTTTTAGGAATAGTAATGTGACCACTATAATGGCAATGTGACCATTAGGAATATTAATTTGCTCAATAAAATTGTAACTTCACATATAAAAGTATAAATAATGTATTTTAAAATTATATATAAGTATATGATATAACAACATCATAATATAAGTGATTTAATATTTTAAAAATGATAAATCTAATGTTACTATTTTTTTAAAACATAAATGTTTATTAAAAAATTTATAATGAAATTAATTATTGAAAATAAAATTTATTTTCATGAAATAGATTCATATATAAATACTTTGTTCTCTTATAATTATAATATATTTTTATGAGACATTAATTAATTTTTGAAAGTGTTATTTAAATGATTGTAAAATTAAAATCTATATTTTTCATCTGTAAGATGATTTTATTTAAAAAAAATTCACATATTTAAAAATTTATTTTGAAATTTTGGTGTCTATTTTGGAATTCTACACATTTAAAATGGCTATAGTGAATTTTAGAGATTTTTCTAAAAAACTTGAATTGTTGGGGAATAATGAATTACGATAATTTCAGTATTAGTTAAATACAAGAATTATTGAGTTATGGATGATTTATGGATGATTTGAGAATCATTAGTTCTATGTCCCATTCAAAAAATACATTAAATAATCATAACAATAAAAACTATTCATAGTCTTGAGAAAAAATAATAAACAATTGAATAAAACATTCAAAAAACACCTCTCTCATGCACTATAAATACCACCCTCACAACCCCATCTACTCACACCTCCAAATCCTTTAATATTTATTATATTCTAAAAATTTCCAATTAAAAACGTCCCCATCATGACGTGGAATTTTTTTCTAACAAAATTACCCTTTCCAAGTCCCTTAACGATTTTAACAATGAGAATAATTCAATAGGTAAATTCTTTTTCATTCACTTTAAATTTCTTTTTAATTATTTTCATCTTCTTATATCCTTATAACATTTGAAAAAAATATTAATAATAACTCTATTATATTATATATAATTTTATTTCATTATTTATATGTAATATCCATCATCAAAACCCTTTTCCTCTCCCTTTATTCTAAAAACGAAAACATCATCTCTGATGTACTGATTTACCACCTTCGAGGACAATGTGAATTCATTTTCTATTTCTACTGAAAATGATATTTATAAAATATTTATTATGGTTAAAATGTATTATATTACACATATTATATGTTATTTAATGTTTTGGGACCATTAAATGTACATGATATTAAATAATAAGACAAAACAAATTCATGATTATTGAAAACCCGAAAAAAACAGTTAAATGATTTAAAAAAATATAAACTAATGATTCATCCTCATCCAAAATAATAAAATTAATCATAATACCATTTAATATTATGGTATTTAATTAATAACATTTAACTATAATTCTGGATATTTATTTCTATTAGACATGATTTTTTGTTTATGTATACAACTAAAACAATTGTGAAAACCAAGGAATCAAACACTTCTGAACGAAGAAATTGAATTTATAACTCACAAAAAATTCCTTATATAAACTAAATAAAATTGTACAAAATAATTTCAATTTAAAAAAGATTATTAATTAATAAATTATTATTTTTTATTTTATTTACATGGATGTTAAGCGTAAGTGAAAAACGCTTTTGGACAAAGGATAGGGTTTTCTCATCTGACTTTAACTTCCCTTATAGATGTCTTATTCACCAATAACTCATGTGAATGGGGTATTTATATTTCCCATTTATTTATAATATAATAAAACTATATATTTTAAAGTAATTAAATGTCTTCTCTGAGGATAATTAATTTTGTGGGGCTTATGGTTTGATTGTTTTCCAAGTGGTAAGGGTTTTTTCCCAAACCTCCATTTTCAATTCAGGTTGTGATTTCTCTCAATTTAACAAAATTTAATTCTTCATTATTTTTATAATTATTATATATTCCTTTGATATTCTCCAAAATCATATATCCAGACCATTTAATCTTTCTTTTATGGGAAAATTCAAGTTTCATAAGGTTCTATTTTCAATTCCTCCCAATAAGCAATCGGAATTTAAGAGAAATTTCCAATTTCATAACCATTTCCGAGTAAAATACTTAATCAATTTTAATCCAAATTTTTTTTATAAATTTATTCATTTTATCATGAAAAACTTTTTTATTTACGTTCTGGTTTTATAAATACAATTGATTTTTTTTAAAGAGACTTTTATATTTTCCCTTAAACCACACCTAAGTGGAATATATCTAATGTTTCATAATGAAAATTTTTACATGTTGTAAATCACATATTTAAAAAATATACCTCTTCTTAAAATTTCATTTCTGAGATATAAATGTTCAAAATATATTATTTTGAAAACAAATTTTTTTTTTCAAAAAAATCTCTTCTTTTTAAAGAAAAACAGAATTTCTCTCAAAAAGTTATCAAAAAACTTATTAGAGTACATTCATGTCTGATTTTGATTAAAATGTTTAAAAGTGGAATGGGACACTTTTATTTAATGATATATTTTTTTAGAAATATGGGGAATTAATTGGAAATAAAATGTGATAGTTGGAGACTTCTATAGCCTAGGGTGCCTTGGTTGTTCTCATTAGGCAAACTAGAATATGTTTTGGCCAAGGCATTACCCATTATGTGCACTCCTTGGACTAGGACTTGATGTTATGTTTATAATATATAAATTATGAATTCTCTAATTATTATATTATTAATTGATAAATCTTGTGATTATTCTAGTAGTATAATATCCATTGTTTTTTACATGATTATTTTTGTTGAATTTCTTAATCAGCTCTTATTCAAGCAATATTATGCTCAAGATTATGTTTTAAGGGCATGTATATTTATTTATTCCCCATGTATTATTGTTTATATTATAATATGAAATATTACATACCATTACTGATCATCTGATCTCAACCGTTTCATATGTTTTATTTTTCCCTATGATATGAAGATGTGTATTTTGAATGACGTACAACGAAATAAATGAGTTATGGATATTTAAAACGAAGTCGGAATGTGGTTTTTTTAAGATTTAATGTAATAATTTTTTTACGGTTTTCAGAACCTACTAAAATATTATGAACTTTGGGACATGACTTCATTATTTATTATACCAATGTAAAACAATTAAGGCAGAAACATTGGGAAACTATGACTGGGGTCTTTACACTCACCCTTCCACCCCTACCTCACTTAGTAACACCTCTCGTGCAATTTTTATAGGCCAAAATCTACCAAAAATCACCCCAACAATTCCCACTATTTATCTTAGAATAGTCTTTTTGTGATGAAATACTACCAAGTATTCCTTATGGTGAAAAACAAGAAATGTTACCCCATGAATATGTAACATCCTTCAACAAAGATATTTTGTTTTATTTTCATTACACATCCTCATAATTATTCTTATTACATTATTAGATATTTTCATATGTATAATAAATAAATAGTTATTTTATTATTCTAAGGATTCAACATACACTTACACACACCTCCATCAATTGGGTAATGAACATATCATTTGAGTGTACGGCGGACTACTGCCTTATGAAATGATGTCATTCATTTTTACATTACCACCTCTCCTGGATGAAAATAATGATAAAAATATTTTTTTATATTATATATATGATATTTATGTTTTAATAATGATTCTTTTTTTAGATAAAAAATTCTATCATGCCTTCTATTTTGGATTGATATGATATCTTTGTTTGTGGATGTGTGAACTAGCACCTCATCAAAGCAATGTGATTCTTTTACACATTTTTGGAATTTATTAAGGAACGGTTCAAAAAATTTATAATATATGCATGACATAAAAATTATAATTGGATAATAATAATATATATATACACATATATTCCATTTAAATTCTTTATTTCTATACGACAATAAATTAGAAACAATAGGGATGTGTACGTACGACCAACCGTTTCCTGGAACAATGTATTCCATTTTATATTTATAGATTTTATAGATAATTATAAATATTTATATTCTTAATATAGATGGTATTTATATCATGTTTTACATTCTGTAAATATGTAAATCACTATTGAAATAATAGGATCGAGAATAATAGGTCAAAACATATAAAAAATACAAAGTGAATATTACCCAAAATGTAACGTTTACATAGGAACATTCATAAATGGGTAATATAAAGTAATAATAAATTAAAATACGCTATTATATATAAGAGTATGTTTTTATGGTTTATTTATAATAAACATACATTTCTTATATAGGATTTTGGAATGTGTATGAAGAAAGTCAAGGCATAAGGTCATGGATTTCTCGTCTCACTTTTATTTCAGTGAGACTAATGACTTATTCACCACTCATTTATTTTTTTGGTTTATATAATAACCATATTTTTTATATGATATTAAAAATTGAATTTATTATTATTTACCAATCCAATTAATGATATCATTTTCATGGGGTTTATGTTTAAATATTTACCAAATTGGTAATGTAATTTTTTACAATTTATCGTCTTTGAGAATCATGAAATGTTACACACCTATATTTCTATAAAAATTATAAATAATGTGATTTGAAAAGTTATATTATAAATACCCTTCTTTTATGATATTTTAATCTCTATGTTGTATTATTCTTTCATTGGAATTATGATTCAATGATACCAATGTGATTATAGTTTATTACTACAAACTCATCATTTATTGGGATTGTTTATTATTATTATTCCATTAATGAAATATTATTAACTATACTTCAATAATTTTCAATAATTTTATTATAATGATTTCATTAATGATATATGTGAGTAATGTTACTATTTTCCACTGTTTAGTACTAATGATAATTATGAAAAAATTTATCAAAATTTATCTTTATTTCAATTTTTGGGTGTAAATCTATGTTATTCTAAAAAATAATTCCTAAATATATTTCAAAAAAATTATACTATTGTCCAATTTTATTTAAAATATATTTTTACCGATGGTTTTTTTATAAATTTTTTTAAAAGTTATTCTTATTTTTTTTGTATTGGAAATTTTCAATTCTTTTTATTGGGAATATAGAATATTTGGAGAATACAGAATTATATATTATCATGAACATACTTCTATTGATGCTTATTCTTCATGTTTATAGGATTTTATTTTAAGAAAAACTATTCTTAATATTCTAGGAATTCATTATTTTTAGCATGTTTTAAAAGAAAAATTCAATAAAAATGTTTTATGGTCAAGAATTGTTTTAAATGATTTTCAAATATATTTTTTTAGCTTTTATCAATTATATTTATAACGAAAAATGTTTTCAAAAATGTTATCAAAAATTTTTCAATTTTTTTTAAGGATTTTATATATGTATTCGAATGAAAAAAAATTCATATAGATTTATAACATATTTTATATGTTCTGTCACGACCTATCCTCAGGGCCCGTGCCGTGACTACCCCAAGCCCGCCTTCCATAGGCTAGGGGTTAGAGACTAGAACTAAAGGTGTAAATCCCAATAAAAAAGGAAGGCATTGCTTTTATGAAACGTAAACACACACACACAACCAGAGTAAAATCGGAAGCAAAACCAAGTAAGTAGTATAAAAAGTTTGCTGAAAGTACAAAAGGGCTGGAATACAAGACCAATAGTAAAGTAAAAGGAAAAGACAAAATAGCAGGAAGGTGTCAAGATGCTCTAGATCATCCTCCAGAGTTCCTACCTGAAGGGTAGGTACAAATGGCCTCCTCATCTCTCCATGTCTATCTGTCACCTCTTGGTACCGTATCGTCATGAAGTCCACCTCCGGGTACCATATCATCATGAATTCCATCTCTGGGTACCGACCAGCTCTACAAGCCTCAACCACGATCAGTGATATCCATCGTCTATATCCAACACAATGAGGTGCAAGCATAGCCCGTGTAGGGGAGAGTGCAAGGATACTCAGTAGGGACCCCGATACCCTCAAGGTCTCACTAAAACCAACAAGGATAAACAACAAAGAATGATCTCAATAGATAACATTTACTTAGGTATATTCCTATACATATACCTACGTTATTAAGTAACCCAACTCAATCATGAGGTAAACAAAAAGTTCATTGACTTAGCTCAAAATAGTATTTTCATTAAAGATATCGAAACCAAAACTGCTGAAGAACTCCTCCTCTGATGAGTATAGTGATCCTGTCATAACTCTGAGGCGATATTCACTAACCTTATACTAATGCGGTACTCCTCCTGTCGAGTACTGCGGGTCTGCCACCCAAAAAAAGTAGTTCTCCCCACCATCGGCCTGCCACACCAACATAGTAGTGCTCCCCCTAATAGCCTAAAGAGGTACTCCTTCTGTCGAGTACGACGGGTCTGCCACCCAAATACAGTAATGCTCCCCATCAAGGGTCTGCCACCCAAACACAGTAGTACTCCCCATGGGGCTAGTCAAGTCACTCCAACTCGAATCAGACAAGCAGTCATCAGGTCTCAGCCCGCTAAAATGTCTCCATACTTAGTACAATCGTTTCCAGGAGGGTTCACTCCACAAGATACTGGTCCATACTACCATGTGTCACATAATCTCACGTGGAAGTATTTCATAGGACCACCTCGTCATAGGGGTCTCAACGCAATAGACGACGCGTCAATCAGATGCCCGGTCTATGAGTTATTATCCTTTTTGTAACATCCCAGGTAAAAAAAGAATATTACTTTTTCATATGTATCTATATTTGTGAATAAAATATTAATATTAATTTAAAGGGAACGCTATGCTCGATGGCGTACCCAATATGAAACAATGAATTTCTTTGCAATCTTACGTTTCACTCTAATAATAAAATAATATTATTTTAAATGGTACTTAATGCATAGCCGTTGTAATGGCGGGAATGAAAAGAACTAACTAAAAATGATTATATATTTTTTTCAAATTTTTTAACTTTTTTTCCAATAAATGTTAGAGGCTTAAAATGCGAATGAGTCCAATTTTAAGCATAAATATTATAATATTTTTTTAAAAGGCTGATTAACCGCCTTTTGATGGAAAACCCATTTTCAAAATACTTTTGAAGAATTTATATTTTATATTTGAAAAAATAAAATCCTTCTTTAGAATCTGGATATCAAAATTTACTTTGTGTAAATATTTGTTATTTTTCTGATAAAGTTCAGTTTTAGTGAAAATATTGTATTTTAATTCATAACCGCTTTCTAATATAATTTAGTTATATGGATAGATCATCTTTTGAATTGGTTTTAAAGTAAAATTACAATATATTTTTACTATTTAATCCAATGGTGGTAATTGGAATTTATTTCACTTTGAAATTGGACTTAAACAAGTGTCAATATTTTAATAGATATTGTTTCTTAAAAACACGCTATTTGTTTTCAAAACGGGAATTAATTATTAAATTAATTAATACAACATTTATTTTTTTATTTTTTTAAAATAGACATCATTTTTTAATTTGTAATATCAAATATAGCTTACGGTGAATTTTTGGAATTTTTCTGAAAAACTTCAATTTTTGATGAATAGTAAAACCACTAAGTGGTAGATAAAAAATTGATTTTTCGTTTAAATGAATCTTAACCACTTCTGTGATTTAAATTTCAAATATCCGACATACATGGTTTTCATTAGGATGTAAAATTTGGTTCAATGGGATTAAAATAATTTTTTTTGGTGAATAGTAACTTTTAAGTTTTATTAAACGTGATTAAAGGTAATTATTGTAATTTAAGATAAAGATAAAGTTATAATAATATGAAATGAACTTGACACATGTCCTAACCTTATTGTAGGATTCATGTCCGACCAAAAAAATCCATGGGTCAACTTGGGGACCCCATGGATCCACATTGGTAGGAAAATGACATTAATAACTTTTTATTTAAAGTTAAAATAAAAATGTCACAAACATGTATTATTTTACTAAAACAATTTTTACATGGGGTTATACAAGTCATATTTTTTACTATAAATATTAATTTGAAAGATAAAGAGATTTCCTACATCATAGTATTTTTTTATTATTTTTAGACATTAAATATATTAATTTATTTATGACACCATGATGATGCAATGATTACCTCATTAATAAACGATTTAAATAAAATGAGAAGATAAGGTAAAATAGAAGATATACAGTTGTCAAAAACTTATTTTATGGGTGGATATAGAACACATATCACCTTATCCTTGAAATATATAATTTTGGGACCATTAATATCCGAAAATCATTTTATAATAAAGTAACGTTTCCAGACATTCCAAGAGTGCACCTCCTCCCTCTTATAAAAGGCCCCCACCTCTACCTCCATACCCACACATCTCAAGAATTTGGCTTGACCAAACACTACTAATTATCTCTCCACATCCCTCTCTTTATCTTAGTAGCCTTACCTTTGGCAGAAAGCACTTCAAGAATCCCTTTTGGTTCAAACCAAGAAGAGTTACCCGATTTGAAGGTAATGTCTTCACTTGTGTTCTTTTGTTTTATTTTGCTTCTCCAACCCCCTAAACTATTTTTATTTCATTATTTCATAACAACACTGGTTTCTTCAATATACTAGGATATTTTTATGTAATTTATTCGTACTAAACTTACACACACCTCCGTTTAATGGTTAATGAACATACTGTTTCTGTGGATGACGAATTACTGCCTCACGAAACGATGATTGTTCAATATTCTCTTAACACCATTCATGGTGGCCATTATAATGTCACTGAATTTTATATATGATATATATGGTATTTATGTTTTCTATATGCTTCTTTATTTTATATTTAAAACATACCTTTATGCTTTTCATGTTGTGCAAATGTGATAATTTCATACGAGGAAGTGTGGACTACCGCCCACTCAAGTGATGTGACTCGTTCATTCAATACATGGAATGTATAAATATTGAAATTAATGAAAATATGTGACCTATATAACATATATATTATACTGTAATTATAATATATATATATATATATATATCTCATTTAGTTTTAATTCCATTAATGTGCCAAAGCAATGAAAGTAGCGTTCATGCGTACGTACAACCTACCTTCTCCATGAACGGTGCATTTCATTTCTTTTTATCTACATATATTATGGAATAAGTTTAAAAATAATATACACAGCATATATATGATATTTAAATCATTAAAACTATTCTGGAAATGATGTACATACAACTACATTGACAATTCATTTCAAACAAAATCATTTTTGACTCATGTATCGAACATCGACAAAACGTATGATATGAACTCACATAATTAACTAATTATTATAACATGATAATATATGATATTAATTGAATAATAAACTATAAATTATGTCCTTAAGAAATTATAAATTGACCAAGGTTTATTATTCAGGAATATAAAGAAATGAAGTAGACAAGTCGGACTTGAGGTAAAGGATTTTACCTCTCTCTTTTTAAGTACTCTCTTTAATGACATTTCTTTTAAGATCACCATTCATATGTCTGGGGATGTTTTATTATATTACTAATTCTGTACTTTTTATTTTCATATTATGGATACCCTATTTGATCTCATAAATACATTTTTGGAAGTTTTAATTGGCACCATTATGCTGGTGAGTTTTCATAAGGGATTTTTCATCTCACTTTTATTCATGTGATATTTATGCTACATTTTCCACCATTTCCTTTGAGTGGTGTATGTAATACCCATTATTATACACTTTGTGTAATATAAATTCATTTATGAGTATTTACATAAATTTTTTATAGACCTTCATTCATGGGGTGTACATTTCCAATGATACCCATGTCGGTAACAAAACCTTTCACCCTCCTATTTTTAAAAGACTTGTTTTTGTTTTGTCTTTAAAATTACATCTTATTATGTTGGGATATTTTCTTATATATCATTATTGATGAAAATTTAATTTCCATGTGATGAGAAACCCTTTATCCCTCTCGTCAACTCTTTTTCTAAAATTTGATGTGATGTCGTTAGGCTATCAAATGTTTACAAGGGAAATTTTTAACCCAATTTGAATTCTTTGGGTTAAACCTCTACCTTTTTATTTTTGTCGTGCTATAAATATGTGTGGATTACATATGATTGTTTTACACGGATTATCCCCTAATATTTGGTTTATTTATATTTTTCACGCATAATTATGTCATTTCTTTATCCTTGCTCTAATGGCATGATCCTTGATTGGGATTACATCTAAATTTCTTCTCGTTGAGTCATTTCTTAATGGTATTCACTTTTATTCTTTTATAAAGTGTATATACAACCCATTTGATCTTACATGTCTATATTATATCTATTCTAAAGTCATTTAAATGTTTTTAAAATGTCCTAATTTCTTGAGGTTTATAATTTAAATGTTCAAATGGAAAAGGACACTATTATTAAATAATTGTTTTAAATGGTTTTAATGATTTATTCTTTTAAACATTTATCATCCATGACCATGTTTTAAAAATCGTTTTAAGTATTTATTTATAGGTACAAGAATGTTTTAAAACCCTTTCAAAAGTTTTGAAGTGGTATGGGACACTTTGATTCTAAAATATCTTTTAAATGTCTTCTTTTAATATTTTAAAAGTATAAAGGGATTTTTTCTCATAGAGTTTTCATGATTTTATTAGATGTTTTTATTTATGATAATATCATGATGTGATCTCTTTTTATTGATATATGGAAGTATTATGTATCTTTTATGGATGTCTTAAGTGTTATGATTATGTTATGGTTCTTGGGAAATGTTTATGAAATCTGGTGGTTCCATGATAAACTAAGGGTGGGTGAGCCCGATATAGCACTCCAATGCATTGAGTAACGTGAAGGGGTTAAATGTTAAGGTTTCTCTGAATAGATTTAGGGAATATATTGTGATGGTTATTCCAACCGTAACCATGAGGGTTACTCCCTATGTAAGAATGGTTTGAATGCCTCAAGTTACATTTATGTATTATGATTTCTATGAGTTATTCATAAATATTATTATTTCATGAGGTATGTTAACATGATTATGTTTTATGAGTAATATATGATTTCATTGATTCTTATGTATACATGTACTAATGTTTCCTTTCCGTATTTCTATATCCCTTACTGAGATTTTTATGATCATCCTAAGTTTTTGAAATGTTTTTCACAGGTCAAGGGAAAGGTACATGATATGATGATAGTGTCAAGGAAGTGTCAAGAAAGAATCCATGTTTTATTTTAAATATGTTTTCGTTGATGGGAAAAAATGAATGCTATCTTTTATGTAACCACTTTGTTTAAATGTGGAATGTAATGCATGATTTATGATCTAATTCTCTAAAACTCTAAACCTAAAAAGATCCTCAAAGTTTATTCTTGAAATAACTCAAGAATAAGTGAGGTTTAAGGCCAGTTCCTTATAGTTGGTATCAGAGGTTGTTTTAGATAAATATAGAAGTTAGAGTTTTGTTTAATCATAAGTGACAAGTTGTGTATAACCACAATGGTTATTATATTAGATATATTCACTGTTATTTTTGAATGTTGGAATGAATTTTTGATGACTTGGATAAGTATATCTTAGTGTTTATCTTCCTCTTTAGTACATGATGATTTTGTTGATATACTCACACTGACATTTTTTATTTTAGTAAATGGATGGATCTAGCAGGCACCAAAGTGACAGTGGGTTTGAAGGAAACTGTGGTGGTTCTCTGATTAAGAGACTGGATGAAGTGGGGGATTCAATGAGAAATATTGTGGTTATTCTAAACCAACTATCGGGAGTCATGATCAACCACTTGAACCTTGGTGATTTCTCTAATGCATCTTGTACGAGAGAACCAACTCAATGTGGAAGTTCATGTGATCATTATAAAGGTAAACATTAGGGTTTATATGATCCTTACATTTTAGGTAATTATGGGTTACTATATGTTATGATGGAAAATGAAAGGCATGAGATAAAATTGACGTTAAAATATGTTATGATTATTTTTAAAGATTTTATCTCATTTTGGGGAATGTTTTAAGAATTTTCTAGTTTTGTAAAAAGGACAACACGCAGACCGTGTGACAACCCTTCGCGTTGGACAAAGGTGAGGGAATCGAACCCACAACCAAAGTGCAACTGGTATTTATCGTCTACCACTGGACTACGTGATGTCACTGGTTAGTTTGACTAATTATTTATAGTTATATGATTTTATTAATCAATAGTAAGTTTATTTTGTGTTATCTATGGAAATTATTAACCTATCATGGAGGATATGTGATTAGGTTAATTAATTTTCAATATGATACTTTAAGAGAAACCGATTTTATTTTGAGATAAATGTTAATTTGTACTTAGAAAGACTATGTGATTAAATTCTTCGATTTTTTGGTTTTCAATCTTAGTTTGGATTACATTGTAGAATTTTATGGACAAATTGTTTATTGAATGGTCTTCGTTGAACTTCGGGTTTTTTTGGAAAAATTGTGGAGATTAAGAATAGATTTTCTTTTTTATAAATGATTATCCATTTTTGGATTATCTGATCTTGTTCTAACAATTTTGGTTTTGGTTAAGGTCTAAAGTCATTTGAAATATATAGTTCTCTTTTGTGGATTAGGTGGTTCTCTAGAAGTTGATTATAGATCACTTAATGTGAGTAAGTCATCCTAAATAGTCATCTTTTGGAGAAAATATGAGTTTGTGTAAGAAATATAGTAGAATATGATAGTCTACATGAGAACTAAGTATGTTTCATTATTATTTACTTAGGCTCATAAATAAATTCCTCAATGAAAATTAACTTAAAAACAAAAATTTTGTATGTTAACTTTTCCTTCTAGGGAACCAAATACTGTTTAACCCATCACCAGTTTGTGATTTTCTAGTGGATAACTTTCTCCAAATCATGTTTTCTATCACTCTCCCTCAGAACATGAAACATTGTTTTTTCTTCAATATCCATGTTTTCCTATAGTTAATCCTAGTATGGATTAACCCGTGTGACCTATGTACTTCCCTTTCTTTCTTTTAAAGTGACAGTTTAATTTACTCATTTTCCGATGTGGGGCTTTCAATGATTTTTCGAAGACCAATTTTAAAAATTGGGAGGACGCAATTCCCAAATGGGAGGAAGGATGTAAAATCATTGGAAAATAAAGAATATTACATTTTCATATTTATTTATATTTTTTAATAAAATGTTAATATTAATTTAAAGGGAATTTTATGCTCGATGGCGTACCCAATATGCAGCAATGTGTTTCTTTGAAATCTTACGTTGAACTCTAATAATAAAATAATATTATTTTAAATGGCAGTTGATGTCTAGTCGTTGTAATGGAGGGAATGAATAGAACTAACTAAAAAATGATTATATATGTTTTTCAAATATTTTTACTTTTTTCCAGTAAATGTTAGAGGCTTAAAATGCGAATGAATCCAATTTTAAGCACAAATCTTGTAATATTATTTAAAATGTTGATTAACCGCCTTTTGATGGTGAACCCTTTTTAAATATACTTTTTAAGATTTTATATGTTATATTTGACAAAATAAAATCATTTTTTAGAATCTGGACATCAAAATTTACTTTGTGTAAATTTTAGTTATTTTTCTGATAAAGTTCAGTTTTTGTGAAAATATTGTATTTTAATTCAAAACCTCTTTCTAATATAATTTATTTATTTGATTAGGTAATATTTTGAATTGGTTTTAAAGTTAAATTAGAATATATTTTTACCATTTAATCCAATGGTGGTCATTGGAATTAATTTCACTTTGAAATTGGACTTAAACTACTGTTAATCTTTTAATAGATATTATTTCTTAAAAACACGCTATTTGTTTTAACAGTAGGAATTAATTATTAAGTTAATTAATGAAACATTCATGTTTTTATTTTTGTAAAATATACATAATTTTTTAATTTGGAATATCAAATATATCTTAGGGTGAATTATTTGTATTTTTCTGAAAAACATCAATTTTTGATAAATAGTGAAACCACTTAGTGGTAGTTAAAAAACTGATTTTTCATTTAAAAGAAACATTAACACTTCTGTGATTTGAATTTAAAAAATTCGACTTACATTGTTTTCATTAGGATGTAAAATGTGGTTCAATGGGATTAAAATAATTTTTTAGTGAATAGTAACTGTTAAGTTTTATTAATCACCATTAAAGGTAATTAGTGTAATTTAAGGTAAAGATAATATTATAATGATATGAAATGACCTTGAAAAATGTCCTAATCTTATTGGAGGAGTCATGGGAGACCAATAAAATCCATGGGTCAACTTGGGGACCCCATAGATCCACTTTGGTAGGAAAACGACATTAAACACTTTTTATTTAAAGTTAATATAAAAATGGCACAAACATGTATTTTTTTACTTAAACATTTTTTACATGGGGTTCTATAGGTCATATTTTTTACTATAAATATCCATTAGAAATATAAAGAGATTTAATACCTCATTGTTTTTTTTAATAATTTTTAGACATTAAATAAATTAATTTATTTATGACACCATGATTATGCAGCCATTACGTCATTAATAAAAGATTTAAATAAAACTAGAATATAAGGTAAAATATAAGACATACACTTGTAAAAAACCTATTGTATGGGTGGATTTAGAACCCTTATCACCTTATCAACGAAATATTTAATTTTGGGACCTTTAATATCCAAAAATAATTTTATAATAAAGTTACTTTTCAAGACATTCCAAGAGTGCCCCTCCTCCCTCTTATAAAAGGTCCCCACCTCTACCCCCTTATCCACACCTCTCAAGCCTTTGGATTGACCAAAATATGCTCATTATATCTGTACACATCACTCTATTTATCATAGGAGCCTTTACATTGGCAGAAAGATCTTCAAGAAACCCTTTTTATTCAAAACAATAGGAGTTACCCTATTTAAAGGTAATGTCTTCACTTGTGTTCTTTTGTTTTATTTTTCTTCTCCAACCCCCTAAACTACTTTTATTCCTTTATTTTGTAACAACACCAGTATATTAAATATACTAGGATGTTTTTATGTTACGTATTTTTGCTACACTTACACACACCTCCGTCTAATGGTAAATGAACATAATATTTCTGTGGATGGAGAATTACTGCCTCACGAAACGATGATTGTTCAATCTTATCATAAAACCTTTCATGGTGGCCATTATGATGTCACTATATTTTGTATATGATATATATGGTATTTATGTATTCTATATGCTTCTTTATTTTATATTTAAAAAATACCTTTATGCTTTGCATGTTGTGCAAATCAATAATTTCGTACGAGGAAGTGTGGACTACCGCCCCCTCATGTGATGTAACTCATTCATGCAACACATGGAATGTATATAGAATGAAATTAATGAACATATGTGAACTATATAACATATATATTATACTGTAATTATAATATATATATATATATATATCTATCTCTTATTTAGTTTTAATTCTATTAATGTGCCAAAGCAATGAATGTAGCGTTCATGCGTACGTACGGCCTACTGTCTCCATGAACGGTGCATTTTATTTCTTTTTATTTCCAAATATTATGGAATAACTTTAAAAAGAATATATACTGGATATATATGATACTGAAATCATTAATACTATTCGGGATATGATGTACATAAAACTATATTGAAAATTGTTTTCAAACAAGTTCATTTTTGACTCATGTACCGAACATCGACAAAACGTATGATCTGAACTCATATAATTAACTAATTATTATAGCATGATAATATATGATATTAATCGAATAATAAATTTTAATGTATTTCATTAAGGAATTATAAACTGAACAGAGCTTATTATTCTGGAATATAAAGAAATAAACAAGACAAGTCAGACATGAGATAAGGGATCCTACCTCTCTCTTTCTTTTTAAGTAGTCTCTTTTATGTCATTTATTTTAAGCTCATATTTATTATGTTTGGGGATTTTATATTATATTCCAAATTCTGTATTTTTAATGTTCATATTATGAGAGATCCTATTTGATCTCATAAATCCATTTTTGGATGTTTTAATTGGCGCAGTTATGCTTCTGAGTTTTCGTAAGCGATTTTTCATCTCACTTTAATTCCCGTGAGATTTATGCTACATTTTCCACCATTTTCTTTTGAGTTGTGTATGTACTACCCATTATTCTTCTCTTTGGGTAATATAATTTCTTTTATGAGTATTTAAATAAATTTTTTATAGTCCTTCTTTCATGTGGGGTACATTTCGAACGTTACCCAAGTCGGTAAGGGAACCTTTCACCCTCCTATTTTTAAAAGACTTGTTTTTGTTTTGTCTTTTAAATTACATCTTATTATGTTTGGATATGTTCTTATATATCCTTATTGATAAAAATTTTATGAACAAGTGATGAGATACCCTTTATCCCTCTCATCAACACTTCTTCTAAAATTTGATGTGACACCGTTAGGCTATCGAATTTTTACAAGGGGACTTCTTAACCCAATTTCAATTCATTGGGTTAAACCTCTACTTTTTAATTTTTGTCATTCTATGAATATGTGTAGATTACATATAATTGTTTTACACTGTGTATCCACTTATATTTGGTTTATTTATATTTGTCACACATAATAATTTCATTTATTTATCCTTGCTCTAATGTCATGATCCTTGATTGGGATTACATCTCAATTTATTCTCATTTAGACATTTCATAATGATATGAAATTTTATTCTTTTATAATGTATATATACATCCCCTTTGACATTCTATGTCTATATTATATCTATAATAAATTCATTTAAATTTTTTGAAAATGGTATACATTATTGTGGTTTATAATTTAAATGTTCAAATGGAAAAGGACTCTTTTATTAAAACATTGTTTTAAATGGTTTTAAAGATTTATTCTTTTAAAAATTTATCATCCATACCCCATGTTTTGAAAATGGTTTTAAGGATTTATTTATAGGTACATGAATGTATTAAAACCCTTTCAAATGTTTTGAAGTGTTATGGGACACATTGATACTAAAATCTCTTTTAAATGTCTTCTTTTAATATTTTCAAAGTATAAAGGTATTTTTATCTCATAGGGTTTTAATGATTTTATTAGATGTTTTTATTTATGATAATATCAGGATGTGATCTCTTGTGATTGAAATGTGGAATTATTATGTTTCTTTTATGCATGTTTTTAGTGTTATGATTATGTTATGGTTCTTGGTAAATGTTTTTGAAATCGGGTGGTTCCGTGATAAACTAGGGGCGGGTGAGCCCGATATAGCTCTCCAATGCATTGGGTAATGCGAAGGGGTTAAACGTTAAGGTTTCTCTAAAGCGATTTTAGGGAATATGCTGTGATGGGTATTCAAAACGTAACCATGAGGGTTACTCCCTACATAGGAATGTTATGAATGCCTCTTGTTACCTTTATGTCTTATGATTTCTATGAGTTATTTATAAATATTATGATTTCATGAGGTATGTTAATGTGCTTATGTTTTATGAGTAATGTATGATTTCATTAATTCTTATGTATACATGTACTAATGTTTCATTTCCATATTTCTATATCCCTTACTGAGCTTTTTATTCTCATCCCATGTTTTTAAATTTTTTTCACATTTCAAGGGAAAGGTACATGATATGATGATAGTGTCAAGGAAGTGTCAAGAAAAAATCCATGTTTTATTCTAAATATGTTTCCGTTGATGGGAAAAAATGAATACTATCATTTATTTAACCACTTTGTTTAAATACGGGATGTAATACATGATTTATGATCTAATTATCTAAAACTCTTAACCTAAAAAGACCCTCAATGTGTATTCTTGAAATAACTCATGATTATGTAAGGTTTAGGGCTGCGTCCTTATACTTTTAGTCCCAGGGGTCCGGTTGGTTTCGTGTACGAACCAACCCACCCATATCTCAACTGTACCCCAAATTCCCATGAGGAATACTTAAGGGAACAAGTTCTCTGTGAGATCACCAACGCTGCTGACGATCTGTCAAACAGACGTTCGGTCAGAGAGTTATTGGCATTCCCGTTCTAGGGGCCCAATTGGATTTTGGGTACAATCCAACATGGACATACTCCAACTGTGTCCAAACCACAATTGAAGTAATCCAAAAGAATTGTCTCATCAAGAGGAATCCAAAAAAGTCGACGACACATCAATCAGACATCCAGAGATGATGTTATAAGTGTTTCTGTTCTAAGGGCTAGTTTGGTTTTGAATTCGAACCAACCCGGTCATATCTAAACATTGCCGAAACATTGAGGTTAATATACCAAAACGACCATCGGTCCATAGCGCTGGATATGGTTGTTTAACCAAAAACGGTCCGAAAATAGGGGGTCAGGCCCAGTTCGACCCGACCCGGTCCGGGTCCGGCCTGGCGCTGGCGGCCCGGCCTAGCGCTGGCATCCCGTCCAGGCCGACGTGGTCTAGTATACATGACCCATGTGGTTGGTCGCGTGGCTGGGCAACCAGGGGGGTTACACCCCCCGGTTCTTTGGAAATAGTCGGCCATTAAGGACGACCCTTGGTAAACGTAAGACCCCCTCGGGTCCCGCCTCTTGATGGCACCGACAGCTGGTACAACTGGATGCTCTTCCCGGTCCACCGCGGACTTAGGCCACAAGTTTTTTCAACCGGCGATGCCCGACGGTGCCGCACACCGCCGTTGCGGCCAGCCCAAGTCGCGGCTCCCTTATTGCTTCAGTGCGGCGCGATGGCGCCGCGTCCCTCCACCGCGGCCTAGCTGGGCCACAGTCTGGCTTTACTCTGCACAGCACGATGGTGTCAGACCTTTGCGGAGACAAAAAAATCATGCGCGGACGATCTTCTTGTGGTCGGAATGTCTTCGGTCGGTTCTTCGTAGTCCACCCCCATCGTCCAAAAACAACAGATGAGAGGGGAAGGGACGGACCGTGTTCATGAATTCTGAGCCCTTCCTCAGGAAGATGGTATAATGCGGCCAAATGAAACTCAATAAAATGAAGAACGAAGATGATCTCAATTATTTCTTGAACATAGAATCCCCAACCTTGAGAAAGATCCTCTATAGTCGAGCATCATGGATGACGGTGTTGCTTCCATCGTCGTAGGAGTGCACTGAGGAGGATGCAGCATCCCCTCTCTTGTCGCGGAGAAGATAAAATAAGGCACGTCGTCGTTGGCGAGTTCCCCACTTCGGTGTCTCCTCCCTTATCACGGATGAAGAATAGAATGTATAACCATGGTATCCGAGTTTTTCTACATTGAAGGTTCGACGTTCTTTGTTAGAGAATATCCATTCATCGTTTTAAGATGATGAACTTCAAAAAAGGAGGAATCCTCTTCTTCTTCACAAGATCTCTCTACCAATCCCCACACAACAAGCCAACCCAATTAAAAGAAGGCCACCCCTTATTTTAACTAATCTTTTCATGCATTTAAAAATTCAAAAATCAAATCCCTTAATTAATTAAATGTAGATTTGTTTAATTAATTAAGAGGTAGGTTGGAAAGATTTAATGGATTGAGAGAGGGAGATGAAGAGTTTGCTTTATTAAAGAGGAGTTAGAAAAAGTAAAGAAGGGGAGTTTAAGGAGTTTTGGGAATGTGAATGGTTAGGGCTCATGTGTGCCCCACCTCAAAAATATCCTCACATGGGTATTTAATTGCTTGTTGGTGACACCATAACTCCACCATGTAGGATAGAACCACCTTAGATATAGGATAAAATTGTTCCACAATTTTATTCACATCTTATTTAATCCACAAATGTTAACTTCTCCTCCCGTTTAAACACAACTACTTTAATGGTCCCCTTAATCAATAACCGGTGTCGCGAGTTCCTCAGTGCCATCATATTTCAATTCCGAGAAATGGTTAAAAATATTGAAATATCTTCTTGTTCGTTCTCTGAACGTACCCGAGCTAATCTTCAGAAATGTATTCCGGGAAAACCGTGCTTCAAAATCTGGTGCATTCAGAAACTGCGTACTCGTAAAATTACAAATAAATTAAGAAAAAAATTTCCTTGAAATTTCAGGGTCTTTACATTACTCCCACCTCAGGTCTTTACGTCCCCTTAAAGCTAAAAGATAAACTACGGTAACTAAAAGAGATACCGAGCACACATCTGAACCTCTCACTCCCATGTGCTCTCATGGAGGTTCCTACGCAACTAGAAAAAGAGCACAAGAGGAATCAGTCATCCTCATAGGACCCGCTCATGTATATCCTCAAACTCTATTGAAACCCCATGAAATTCGAACTGTTATCGATGTCCAGCTCTTCATGGTCGATGATGATGGATATGTCGTGCACACATCTCCTCAGTGGAGATACATGGATGACGTCGGGCACCTGTTGCATCTGAGGTGGAATGGCCAGGAGGTTAGTCACCTTGCCTACTCTGTTGGGGACCTAGAAAGGTCCGTTGAACATCAGAGATTAATTGCCGCCTAAACCACATCTCTGTAGACCTTGTTGATTTGAGACCGGTATAAAGACGTGGTCACCATCCTCGAACTCCAGTGGTCTCGTCATCTATCAACGGAGGATATCTTCCTGCTCTTTGCAGTCTTCATCCGCTCCTGGATGATCTTCACCTTCACCGTCGTAGCTCATACCATCTATGGTTCTACAGTGTTGACTCCATCACTAACCACAAAGGATATCTTAAACGCGGTAGGCTGCTGTCTTGCCCCTCTTAACAGTAGAATGCCCAATCTCATACTAAGAGCATCTTCTACAACGTTCCCCTTCCAAGGAGTATAAACTATCTCGAAGTCATAGTCTTGGAGGAACTCAAGCCATCACTGTTATCTCAGGTTCAAGTCCTTCTGTGAGAAGACACACCTGATACTATTGAGTTTAGTGTAAACTGTAAATTTTTCTCTCAACATACAATGATGAGACTAGCTAATTGTAAGAACTTAGGTACACCCTTCTTCGCTTACATGACACAAAAGCAACTAAGATTTCTCCTTTGCAGATAAGATAAATCCGGTATCATCCCCTGGATGAACCACGTTATTTACCTAATACAGTCAATCCTGACATGAATAATACTTTTTCATGCCATAGGTGATGTCGTAAGGCCTCGACGCTACTACCAAGAGATCCAAATGTCACTCTCGCCTCTTAGAGTCGAGTCACACAGTCGACATCAGTGTGTAGTCACAGGGTCTCCTCCAGTAGGAATCTTGAAAGTGAGGTTCAATTCAACAGTTTTAACTAGAACCTCTCAGTATCAACAATAAAAAAGGACAAGAAAGTAAACATCACAAAGATAAGTGTCATTTTTTACTACTTCTCGATGTACAAAGACACAAAGAAAATTCAACAATGACAATATGGAAACTAGAAGCACCAAAGAAAAAGTCCTCTATGCCTAGATCTAGTCCCGCTCCTATCCACCTACTTTTGGAGCTCCATTGTTGTATGCTTCAGCTGCATGAAAATGTGTTCTCTCATATCCACCCATTCCATATGGTCAGGGTGGACCTCAGCCTATGCCGGAAAGGTCCTTCATCTTTCTGTTGATTTTCTACACGTCAGGTCGGCCAGTCATGTGCCATGTGACCAAGCCTGTCGTAAAAGAAACACTGTCTATTTTGGGCATACCTAGATCTGACTCCACCCAAGGTTCCACGCACTACTGATCCGGAGTCACGTGGTCGACTGCCTGTTGGCCTAGTACACTTGTACTTCTGTGTCATATGTCAAATTCGGACTGCAGAATACTCCGCTATGGTCAAAAAACCCTATGGCAAGGGCAGAGGCTCCTAAGCATGCTCAGAGTGTAGAGTCGCTGGTATAAACTCCACCATGAAGAATGTCTAGAAGTATCCCCAGGTGATGGTCATCTCGTCGCAAAACTGAAGCATCTGGCTCCACCACCTCTCAACTACTCCCTGAAAGAGACAAATAGCTAAGTACACAATCAAGTCAACGGGTGTCCCATCTATGTAGACCCCTCGCGCTACAAACTCCAACTAGTACCCAGCTGTCTGAAAATCTGATTCACCTCGAATCCTCAGAGGCCCCTGTCGATGGAACTCATGCAATGCGCTCAATAAAAATGCTCTATCTTCTAGTGTCTAAACTTGTGTAGGGCCCTGTACTGAGTTCTTGCTACTCAGTGGGCTATCAACACGCTCCCCACTCGAAACCCACACTGACTGACTGGGTGAGGAAATCCGGAATGAAACAGATTTGATAGGGTCAAAAGACTATACTTGGTGAGCTGACCTGGTTTTACCTGACATAAATGTAACTTTTGAAAACAAACACAAACAATCAGGGTTTTTGTGCATTGAGTCGGAAATCAGACGTCAGGGTCCTCGTGTATGGATACGCCGGCCGCTCGGACCAACACTGGACTCCCAGAACTGAGAACCATAGTATTGCTTCACAGAAAGAAAATATTAGAGTTCTATGTTCTATGGTAGAACCGAATCATATGATACCAATTTTTCATGAACCGTCCTCAGGGCTCGTTTTGTGACTACCCCAAGCCCACCTTCCATAGACCAGGGGCTGGCGACTAGCACCAAAGGCTTAATCCCGATAAAATGGGAAGGCATTGCCTTTATGAAATGTAAACACACACACAACAAGAGTACAAGCGGAAGAAAACAATAATTTAGCAGTATAACAAGTGTGATGAAAGTACAAAGGGGCCAGAATACAAGCACAATAGTAAAGTACAAGGAAAAAAACAGTAGGAAGGTGTCGAGCTGCTCTTGGATCATCCTCCGGAGTTCCTACCTGAAGGGTAGGTACAAATGGCCACCTCAGCTCTCCACGTCTGTCTGTCACATCCGGGTACCATCTCGTCGTGAAGTCCACCTCCGGGTACCGTCTCGTCGTGAATTCCATTTCTGAGTACCGTCCACCTCTACAAGACTCATTCACAATCAGTGATGTTTGTCATCTGTATCCAACACAATGAGGTGCAGGCATAGCCAGTGAAAGGGTGAGTACAATGATACTCAGTAGAAACCCCGACACCCTCAGGGTCTCACTAAAACCAACAATAATAATCCACAAAGATAGATCTCAACAGATAACTATTACTTAGTTATATGCCCATACATATTCCTATGTCATTAAGTAACCCATCTTAATCATGAGGTAAACTCAAAGGTCATTGACTCAGTTGAAACCAGGATTTTCATTAATGATATCGAAACCACAACTGCTGAAGAGATCTTCCTCTAACAAGTACATTGATCCTGTCACAAATGCGAGGTGATGCTCACTAACCTTAGACTGTTGTGGTACTCCTCCGGTCGAGTACCGCGGGTCTGCCACCCAAGCACAGTAGTGCTCTCTGCCATGGGTCTGCCACCCCAACATAGTAGTGCTCCCCTTAATAGCCTACAGAGGTACTCCTTCTGTCGAGTACTACGGGTCTTCCACCCACACATAGAAGTGATCCCCGCCATGGGTCGGCCACCCAAACACAGTAGTGCTCCCCAATGGGCTATTCAAGTCACTCCGACTCGAATCAGACAAGCATTCATCTGGTCTCAGCCAGCTAAAAGTCTCCGTACAACGTACGCTCGTCTCCCGGAGGGTCTGCTCCATGAGCTACTAGTCGATACTTCCAAGTGTCACGTAATCTAATGTGGAAGTATCTCAGAGGACTACCTTGTCATATGGTTCTAAACGCAATAGATGGCACGTCAATCAGTTGACCGGTCTGTGAGTTATTAGCCTTTTAGTCAAGGGGGCCCGGTAGGTTTCGTGAACGAACCAACCCGGCCATATCTCAACTGTACCCAGAATTCCCAAGGGTTATACTAAAAGGAACCGTTTCTCAACAAGATCACCAACGCCGCTAATGATATGTCAAACGGATGTCCGGTCTGAGAGTTATTGGCTTTCTTGTTCCGGGGGCACAGTTGGATTTTGGGTACAATCCAACCCAGCCATAATCCAAATATGCCCAAACCTCATGCTAAGTATTCCAAATGAACAGTATCATCAAGAGGAATCCAAAAAATTCGACGACACATCAATCAGAAGTCCGGATCTCAAGTTATAAGTGTTTCGGCTCCGAGGGCCCTGTAGGTTTCGAATTCAATCCAACCCGGCCATATCTAAAATTCTCTGAAACCTTGATCGTAACATACCGAAACTACCATCTAAATCTAAGGAATCCTATGCAACTGAAAGTGCGTCAATCGGAGTTCCGTCGATAGAGATATGTTTTCATAACCGAAAACGGTCTAAAAATAGGGGGCCTAAGCCCGGTACGACCCGTCCCAACACCCCTGGGTCGGCCCAAACCGGGTCGACTCTACCTGGGTCCGGGTCTGGCCCGGTTGGGCGTGGCCCGACCCGGCTAGTACGGCCTGGCCCGACACTGGCGGCCCGGCCCAGCGCTGGCGGCTTGGCCCGTCCGATGTGTTTTGGTCCACGTTACCCACGCAGTTGGCCATGTGGCTGGGCGACCAGGGGGTTACACCACCCAGTTCTTCAGAAATGGCCGGCAATTATGGTCTTTCCTATGTAACCGCAGGACCCCCTCAGGTCCTGCCTCTTGATGGCACCGGCGACCGGCACAGCCGGCCGCCCATCCCGGTCCGCCGCGGCCTTAGGAGGCGGCTTTGTTCACCCAGCGTGGTGCAACGGTGCCGCGTCCCACCACTACGGCCCCCTTGTAGCTCCGTCAAGGTGTGATGGTGCTGCGTCCCTCTGCCGTGGCCCGAATAGGCCGCGGTCTACCTCTACTCTGCGTGGCATGACGGTGTCGCGCCTTTGTGGCGACCCAACAATCATGCGCTGACGATCCGCTTGTGGTTGGCCCATCGCTGGATGGTTCTTCATAGTCTGCCTCCATCGTCCATAATAAACAAACTATATGGGAAGGGTCGGACCATGTTCGTGCAGTCCGAGACCTTCCTCATCTAGATGGTATCATGCGGCCAAATGAAACACAAGAAAATGAAGAACGATGATGATCAGTATTAAGACTTAAATGTAACAACCCCTACCTCGGGAAAGATCCACGGTAGCCGAGCACCGTGGAAGACAGTGTCACTTCCGTCATCGTAGGATTGCACCGAGGTGGAAGCGACATCTCTTCTCATGTCGTAGTGAAGAGAAAATAAGGCATGTCATTGTTGGTGAGTTCCCCACGTCGGTGTATCCTCCCATGTCATGGAGGAAGAAGAGAATGGAGAACCGTGGTCTCCGTGTCGTTCTCCATTAAAGGGTTGACGTTCTTTGTTGGAGAAGTTATGTTCTTCATTTTAAGATGATGAACATCAACAAAGGAGGAATCCTTTTCATCTTCACAAAAGTTCTCTCCCAATCCCCACACAACAAGCCAACCCAATTAAAATAAGCCCACCCCTTATTTTAATTAATCATTTCATGCATTTCAAAATTCAAAAATCAAATCCCTTAATTAATTAAATGTACATTTGTTTAATTAATTAAGAGGTAGGTTGACAAGATTTACTGGAGTGAGAGAGGGAGAGGAAGATTTTTCTTAACTAAAGAGGGGCTAGAAAAATTAAAGAATGGGTGTTTAAGGAGTTTAGGGAATTTGAATGGTTGGGGCTCATATGGGCCCCACCTCACAAATATCATCACATGGGTAGTTTGGTGCTTGTGGGTCCCACCCCAACTCCCCCATGTATGATATAACGACCTTATATATTGGATAAAATTGTTCCACAATTTTATTCACTTATTATTTATCCCCAAAATTTATCTTCTCCTCCCATGCAAACGCAATTGTGATAAAGGTCCCCTTAAGCAATTATCGGCGTTGCGACTTCATCGGTGCCCTTAGAATTCAATTTCGAGCAGTGGTTCAAAAGATAGAAAAACTTGCTCGTTCATTCACTGAATGTACCCGAGCTAAATTTCAGAAATTGATTCTGAGCACACCGGGCCTTGGATTCAGGTGCCATTAGAAACTGCATTCTCGCAAAATTCCAAAGAATTTAAGATAAAATTTTCCTCGAAATTTCTGTGTCTTTACATATTCTTAAGAAAAAGGATTTATAATTGATTTAAAGATTCCTTCATATGTTTTCAAGGTTATTTTCTATGAAAATGGATTTTTAAATGTATTATGTTTTAAAAATTATTTTTTCAATGAATAAATGATATTTACTCAAGAAATTAATTTTAAATAAATTTCAAAATTTATGTTCCATCTAAGATACCATCCCTTTGTGATACTTATTACTTAATGGGGATATGATCTATGTGTTCCATTAATATTATTTATCTAAAGAGTTTATGATATGGTGGAAATGTGTTTATGATAAATATTTCCATTTCATGGGATATATTTTTGTCAAACATGTTTTCCTTTCATGGGTTATATGTTTATGAAACGTTTTTATCATTCATGGTTATATTTTTATTAAAAGCACTTCTTTTCATGAGTAATGATTTCATGAAATTATTATTAAACATTCCTCTCTCCATATGTTATGTTATGATGACATGTTTATGATACACTTTTCAATTTCAGGCTTTCTTTTATGATGTTTATGATACCCATATATTTTTATGTCTCATGAAATGATGAATTTTTTATGATCTTGTGGAACATGTATGTATGATTTCATAATGATATGCATGGGGCATATATATTTATAAAACACATTGGGTAAATATTTATATCTCAAGAGGTAGAAATGGATTGAACGAGGAGTGAACCCAATTTAGAAAAATAAATTTTTCAATATGATGACCTTAAGAGTGAACCTTGACTGCTAATATGGCCTTTGGAGTGAACCTTCGATACAAAGATGGTCCTAGGGGTGAACATGTACTATTAATATGGTTTAGAGACTGAGAAATTACACTACATGGAATGTGTTGTGACTGGGGATGCTACTGTGTCGTACCTGGAAGGTGTATCCCCCAAGAAGGTCCCTAATAGTTTTTGGAAATAAGCATTAACTTATAGGGAATGATTTTTTATTCTTACATGTATTCCACATATTCATTGTCTTAATCCCAAGTTATGACATCATGGATTATGCTCTAGATTACCTTTTGATTCTTGTTTTATTAACCATATATTTTTATTCCATGACTTATGTATTTGATCTTTGAATCCAAGGTATGATCTTAAAATGATCTTTCAATGATATCATACACTTATTATCATGTTATGACTATGTATATTCTTTATTTACACCTACTGATCATCTAATCTTATCATTTCTTATGTTCCGTTCCCCATGTTATTAATAATGGTTTTATGTTGATTCCCTAAAGGGGAATATCATTATGATAATAATTTGAGATCTATCACCACATTTTAATATTTTGTTCTATGTTTTTAAATATAGAAAAATATTATGGTCCCTGACCATTTATTTTTTTAAATGTAAAAAATATTCTTCTAAAATGATGTAATACCAATGTATATTATGTTTGGGTCTCTATATTTTGTATCAAAAGAAACATTTACTCATCCTTTAAAACAGGGATGAGAAAAAATTTGTTGGATCCCTAGTGATATTCTTAATGATATGTTAAGGTATGTGTCTAAGGTTAAGCCAATGATGTCATATATTTAAACTAATGTTTCATAATTTAGACATCCTATAAGTGATTTTTCATGATTATGTGGTTTTCTACTATGACACCTACCTCTAACACTATTCCTTCTAGATTTAGTCAATTGTGGTAAACATAAAAAATGGGTTATCATTGACTGTGATAGAAAATTTGCTGATGAGTAGTCAAATGGGATGACCATTAATGTGAAGGAATTTCTGATCATGATTAATAAATTTTCACAGAACAAGATTAACAAATTTTACCTTCACCAACTTTCATACTCACTAAAGAAGTGAAAAAATGAATTTTTTTAAATTTTGGGTAGTGTAGTATCTCGAGGAAATAATATTCAGTTTTATTTGTTAAAATAGTGTGGAATGAATGACCCAAGTGGAATTATTATATGAACATGAATATGATTTGACTATGAAAAAGGACACAGTATGAGTAACTACAAAGCAAAATTTTATATTTTATTTAACACAATGGATAAGAATTTTGTCCTACCTAAGACATCATTGATGGAGAAATGATTTATGAGTATAATGAATGGTCAATTTGGAAATAATTGTTCTAGGTGAAATTCTCTTAATGAGAAGTAGCAAGGTGGTATAGGTAATGGTTCTATTTTAAATGACGATGAGACTATAGATGAAATGTGTACCAATAGAGGTATTAAGTAATAGGATGTGGTATCCTTGTTATATCTTAAGGGTAACGTATAATAATAGAAATATTTTTTGTATTTTGATTCATGAATTATGATTTTTTAAATACATAAGGATTGTTCAGTTTTTTTTTGTTTTTTTGCTAATGATTTTCAAGAATTTGATGAATGGTTTTGATAAAATAGAAATGTTATTTAATTTCATAGTGATATTAATATAAAGTAAATTATTATGATAAATATAACCTTTAATATGATCATGATGTTAACATAATGATGTTTGGATAAATATAAGTTGGATATGAAAAAGTAAATTTTATGGTACTGATTAACATGTAACTCATTAGGTTGTTATAACCAAACTGTCCCATGTAATCATGGATGAGGTTTACAACATATTTTATATAATGAATGTGTCTAATAATATTTGGAATAATAAATAATTCATGTTTTCAATATGTTTTTATAGTGATTAAAGAAATTTCCATGTTTCAAGAGAATAAATGATAATATTATGCATATATTTAGTATGTGAAAAATAAGAGCTAAAATATGATATACTAGGGATCAATGCTAATGAATTGTTGAGAAATTTAGTGGCCTTATTTTTAATATTTTGTACATTAATATTTTAGAAGGATAATAATTTTAACCATTAATGGATTATTTTAGGATATATATAGTATGAGTATTTAGATATTGATATATTATCTTACCGTTGGAGGATTTACACATATTTTATAACATGTTGCAACCAAATTAGTTTGATAATGATAGATAGAATGAACAATATTTAAATTTATGGATCTTAAGATAATTTAATTCATTTAGAATAAAAAATTCACCATCATTACATTTAATAATAGATGAAGAGGTAATTTATAAATAAAACACAAAGGGTGGGGTTACCCTTAAATCATGTATGTATATGTTTTCAATAAATTATTCTAATTTATGAAATAAGGTCATGAAATAAAATTGTACAATATTATCAACATTTTTTATGATACGAATGACCATTTTAAGCCTCTTTGGTTTATGGATTTTTTATTTCTAGCTTTATCCAAAGCATATTCTATATCACGCTCCATCAAAACATGAATGTTATATTTCACTTCCATGTACATGTTTTCACATTCCACATATCTTCTCCATTGTAGAATGCGAGTTATGAGTTAAATTGGGTAACTATTATGTTTCCAACTTTTCCTTTTAATATGATGTTTTGGTATTTATTTTTTTGGATATGGGTTTCATTGAAAAGAAAAATTCAGTTATTCAACCATTGGTAAACAATAAAAATTTTGATGCAGAAATTAATTTTATGGGGGGTAGTATGTAGCACCCATATATTTTGTGAAGTATTTTTTTACAGATTAATTTAAACATTTTGATACTTCTGATTTCATGAAAACTTTAATATTGGTTATGTTTTATAAGTAAACTATGTTTGGTCATCATTACATTTAACACCATGTAAATATTATTCTAAACACAACACTTAAATTTTCTTTTAGTACACACAATATTGTTTTCTATCTATTATATATAATTCTGAGTTCTTTTGAAATCTTGTGTTACACGCAAGAACTAGTATTACCAAACTATAATGTACTATTAATATTATTATAAAAATATTATTATAGTTTTAAACTATCAATTTGAATGGTGGTTATCAATAATATTAATTATATAATGAAAATATGTTTTAATAATAATTAGTTGGTAACTAATTAACTATAAATGAAAATAACACCATTTTTTAAAATTTTGGAAATAATTTTCTAGAAAACAATATATATGGTATCCAAAATGTTTTACCTAAATAAATTAATTGAAACTCTCTGGATAAATTATTTTAATGTTATATAAATATTTTTTATATCATAAAACTTTTTAACTTTCATCTTATAACTTTTCTAGTTAAGATATTAAGAATAAATAAATTTTTTTGAATAAAATGATGTATATTTTTATGAGTAATGGTGCCACCTTTTAATGGAAAACCAATTATAGATATAAATATTAAAATTTATTAATTTTTATTTGAAAAAAGAAATTTGAATTTTTTAATTTTTAATATAAAAATTTACATTGCGTGAATATTTGGTATTTTTCTAGGAAATATCCCTTTTCGATGAATAATGAAAAAATAATTTTTAATTGAAAACATTATTTTCATGAAATATTATTATATAGTTTGATTAAATTTTTAATTGGTTTTAAAGTTAATTTAGATCATTTTAATAGAAATTAATCCAATTTAGGTTATTGGAATCAGTTTCACATTGAATATGAATATACAAACAATTCAATCTTTTGAAAGATTTCACATTAAAGAAAATATTTCATCCCAATTGCAAAATTAATTTTAAATTAATTTATTCCAATTATGTTATTATAATTTAGAAAAAATATTCAATATTTTAAATCAAAATAATTTATAATTTATAATAAGGTCGACATATTGTTTTCCAAAAATATAAGAGACAATAATTAAAATTAATTACAGTGATTATGATATATAAAAGATGACATAATAATTAAACATTAATTTAAGATTCCAAATTACCTAGAATCATTTCAAAAATACATTGGCTGGAAATATTTATTTTGGGTCCCATAATGGATAAAAATGGAAAATTATTCGATCCACAAGAAGTAGGGGAGTCCTCTCAACCATGTTTATCTATTTATATTTACAAGAATGTAACTCCTCCACTAAAAAAGGGGACTCAGCCCCTCCTCCACTTATTCACACATCTCAAGTATATATAATAAGAAAAAAAACTTCTCGAATACCCAAATCTCCCCCAAAATCCACCACTTCATCCTAAAATCGTTGATTTGTGATGAAATCCAACCTTGTAATCCATGTGGATAAAACCAACATAAGTTATTCAAAGTATATGTAGAATCGTTTCACAAGTTGTTTTTCTTACTTTCATTATCTATCCAATAAATTATTAAAGTTACATTGTTATATAATAACCAAATTATATTAAATATACTGATATTTTTTCATTCAAAGGGTTATAAAGACATGTACACACACTTCCATCAAAATGGTAACAAATATATCCTTCGTGTGTATGACAAACTACAGCCTCACAAAATGATGTCATCCGTTTTCCATTTACCACCTATCATATTTGGCAATTTTCATGAACATTCAATTTTAATCTGATATATAATATATTTATGAGTTTATTAAAATTATGGAATTAGTATATGAAACATTCATTCATTCTTTACATTTTGTGTAAATATGATAACTTGATTTCTGGGTGTGTGGACTACCACCTCATCAAATTGATGTGATTCGTTCACACATTACATGGAATTTATTAAGGATAAATGTAGTAAATTTACATGATTTTTATCACATAATAATTATACTTTAACAATATATATAAATTTATAAATATACATATTTAATTTACTTTCTTTCACACAATACGTCATGAAAACAAAAACAATGTGAAGAAATGCATACCAGATACTGTCTCCATGAATAGTGTGTTCCCTTTCATATTTATATATTTTGTAAATTATTATAAATAATTATACACTAAATGTTTCTGAAATTTATATCATATTTTAAATTTTTTAAATATGTAAATCTTGATTTATTTAATATGATAAAGTATAAAAAATCATAAACATATACAAACAACAAAGAAAAATATTACATAAAGCATAACATTTACATGGAATTGTTAATAAACAAGAAAATATAAAGTCATAATAAAATAATATATGGTATTTTATATAATCATATTTTTATTTTTTTGTAATATAGTTAAATTATATTTATTATACATGTGGTTTGAAAGCGTACGAAGAATGTAAAGAAAAAGAGGTAAGGTTAATCCTGTCTCACCTTTATTTCTATGAGACTTATGCCCAATTCATCACTTATTTATTTAGGGTGGAGAATATACTAAACCTAAATGGATTCTATGAAACCTATACATAATTATTTTTATAAGTCCAATTTATTAACTGACATTCATGGTGTTTACAATTCAAAATTTATCAAATTGGTAATGTAATTTTGTCTCAATTTTCTTTATTTGAGACTAATGCAATGTTATTCACCTATATTCTACCACAAAGTGTATATAATTATCTTTGAAATGTTATATCATAAATCTAGTTATTTTTATTATTCTTTATGATTTATTAAGAGTTATATTTTTAGGGGTATTATGAATCAATGTTACAAAAAAATTATATTTTATTGCTACAATCTCATCATTTATCAGGATTATTTATCATTATTCTTCCAATTATCAGATATTATGATCTGTATCTCAAAAATTCCCATTATTTCATTTATCCTATTTTTTTTAAAGATATATAAAAACAATGACTTTTTTTTCCACTTATTGGTACTGATGTTAATTAGGAAAAAATATTAATTAAAATATGACATTACTTCTCTCTTTGGTCTGAATCATTGTTCTTTCAAAACCATTTTTTCTAGAAATATTTTCAAACAATTTTTAATGTTACCCCCTTTTGTTTTTAAGAAATTTTTACACATTTTTCACCATTATAATAATTTTTTTTTAGAAAAATCTAATAATTTCTTGACTGAGGCACTTTTATAAACTATTTACAGAACAATAGGAATGTCCGGCGTGTATGAATTTATCCAGCATCATGACCCTAATTCTATTGAATCTTCTTTTTATAATTTTCAAGATTTTTTTTAATAAATTTTGTTTCAATAGTATTCTATAAATTCATTTATTATGTGGTTTTCAAATATATATTCTTTTCAAAAAAAAAATCATTTCAAGATGCGTTTTAAATGCTTTTCATAGCTATATTTAAATTTTTTAAATTATATTTTTATAGAAAAAGTTTCTCAAAAGTTTCAAACAATTAAAATTTTTTTCCAAAATTTATTCAAGATTCCATTATATGATTTCAATGAAAATGATTTTGAAATTTATTTCAATCATATTTTATATGTTTTCAAATGAAATATTTTTTAAAATATTTTTTTCTTGAAATAGTATTTTTTCAAATAATTGATGTCTTTTTTTCATCAAGAAATTATTTTAATATATTTTCCAAAAATTATTTTCCATAAAATATGACTTTTGTTGTTGATAGTAATGTTTTACTAGGGATAGAATCAAATGGTTCCATTTATATTATTTATTTGAATGGTTTATGTTTTAATGGAATTATACCACCTAGATATGTTTTGACATATTTATTTTTATAATTAATTTATTATTTTTCGTATTTTTCATTTCACATGACTACAAATATATAATTATTATATAAAAGTACTTAGTTTGGCTTGTGTTATATGAACCACCACATTATGAATTCACTACAGACAACAATTAGATTACATTGACTTACACACAAAAAAACTTTTTTGTGTATTATATTAAATATCGAATCACTTTTATTTCTTGTGTTACACTCAAGGCTGATTTGTTTTAACAAAATATAATAAATTATTATTATTATTATTATTAAAATACTATTATAGCTACCACCAAACCATTGGGATGGAATCTGTGATTAAGATTAACTAAATAGTTAATATGTGATTCAATCATGTATATGAAATTAATCCATTTGTTTTTATTTAGTATAAGAAAATGAAAGAACTATTTGAAAATAATGAAATGAATTTTCTATGAAAACTATTTTTCTATGCACGAACTCAATTTTATATAAAAATATTATACATACTATTTTTTAATAATGATTTCAATAAAACATATGTATTATATATTCAATAAATATTTTTTTATACTCATCTAATAGATATTGTAGATATAAGATATGAATAAATTTAATTTTATATATATAAAAGATGTATTTTACTAAAAGGTAATTTTATAACCTATTAATGGAAATCCAATTTTAAATATGATTTTGACACTTATAATTTTTTATTTCAAAATAAAAAATAATATTGGAATATTTAATATAAAAATTTACTTTTGGAGATTTTTAGTACTGTTTTGAGAACATTCTTATTGTGAGGAATAGGGTATAAAACTAAATTTTAGTTGAAAATAAATTTTTTCCCCATTTATTTATTTCGATAAAGAATGTTTTGGAATGTCTTATAAGGATAATTAGATCAATTTAATATCATTTAAGGCAATTCATGTCAGTGTAATCAATTTCACATCAAATGTTTGTATAAAAACGTCGAAACATTTTGATCTATTTTACGTTAAATAACTACTTTTTCATCCAACTTTTTAGATTTACATTAAATTAATTTATTAGACTTATGTGACTAGAATTCAGAAAAATTGATTAAATATTCCTAATTATAATAAATAAAAATCTATAAAAAATTAACTTTTTTTAATAAATATATTAGAAAATGTAATTAAAATTAATTACTACGATTATGTTAAAAACAAGATTACATAATGGATAAACACTAATATTAAGAATAATAATGACCAATAACATGTTCAAAATAACTTTTTTTTGAAATATTTAAACCATGTTCAGTCAATGGTATTATTTTAAAAATTATATGAGTCAAACTATGTAAGGAATGTTTCTCAATAGTGTTAAGCATTTATATTTACAAGAATGTAACTCCTCCTCCTCTATAAAAGTAAACTACCCCCCCCTCTCACTTAAATACATCTCTATTGACACATTATCATGGAAACCCATGTGAAAATAACACCCCAAAATACCTTACTTCTTACTATAAGTCTTCCTTTGTCTTGAAATCCATCTATAGAATCCCTTGGGTGCAAACCAAACTATGTTTCTCAAAGAAGAGGTAACATCTTTCAACAAGCACTTTTGTTTTATTATATTTCTCAACCAATTATGTTATTATTATTACCTAATTATATAATAAGATAATTATCCCTAATATATATAAATTTTTTTATTATAAGGGTTCTACCTACACTTACACACTTCAATATAATGGGTAACAAATGTATTGTTTTTGTCAATGGTGAACTACAGCATCATGAAATGATATTGTTGGTTTTTCTTTTACAATTTCTCATGGGTGAAAATTATGGAGTACACTTCTTTTTAATATGATATTTATGATATTTATAATGTATTTAATCTTTATTAATTGTTATATAAAATATACTTTCATTCTTTCTCTTTTTTTAAACATGGTAACTTCAGTTTGTGGAGGTGTGGATTACTAGCTCCTCAAAGAGACGTGATTCACTCACACATTACATAAAATGTATTAAGAATGGGTTTTGTGAAATTATATGATATATAAAAAATAATAATTATACTATAATTATATTATATATATATACATATATTTAATTTAATTTTTTTATTTCAATATGACAGTAAAACCGAAACAACTTTCATGCATACATACGACCTACAATCTCTATGAACGGTGTATTCCATTCCATATATATATTTTTTTTATATAATTATAAGTTAATATATAATTAATTTATATGAAATTTAAAACCATGTTTTAAATTTTGTAAATAACTAAATCATGATTTATTTAAGAGGATAAATAATAATATGTCAAAACATATAAGAAAAAAGGATTATATTACTTGAAAGGTAACATAAACAAGGAGTTGTTAATAAATGGGAAATATAAAGATATAAAGAAATTATATGTGGTATTTGATATAATAATATGGTCATGTTATAAATTTATAATAATATTATATTTATTATACAATAGTTTTGAACGTGTATGAAGTAATTCAATACTTAAGGTGAAGGTTTTCTCAAATCACTAGGAATTTTCATGAGGAACAAGTCATGTTAAACTCCCATTTATTATATGTGGTGTGTATATTGGGGATTGATATATTATATGAATATTATTCCTAAATTTATTGTTATTTATATTTTCATTTTATGACATTTTATTCAGGGGTTTTACGTTTTAAAAGTTACCAAATCAATAAATTAATTTTGTCTTAAATTAGATTATTTGGTACAAATGACATGTTATAAACCTATATCATTCTATGAATCATATAAATATACGATTTAAATTTTATATCCTAAATTTACATATTTACAAGATATTTTTTGATTCATATAACTTCATTTTCTTAAATGGGGAGTATGATTAAAAGGATACCAAGTGGTAAGAGTTTATTGCAACATTTTCATCATATTTCAGGATTTTCTATGATTATGTTTTTATTCCTGAAACCTTATGATTCATATTTAATAAACACTCATTAATTGTTTTCTTCTATAGTTATTCATTATATATCTTTATATTACTATGATTTTTCCATTCATTGGTACTTAAGATAATTAAGAAGTGTTTTATGAAAATATGACTTTATCTCCCACTTTTAGAAATATATTTTCCTCCAAAACCATATTTTATAATTTATTTTGAAAAAAAATTATTACATTCTAATAATATATATAAAAGTATTCTTTACCATTATTTTACATTTTAGAAAAAAAATTGAAAAGTGAATCTTCATGTTGTTTACTATTGGAGGCACTTTACTAAACATTTTATGGGGGGGAAATGAATGTCCTGTATGTATAGATTTATCCACCATCACAATATTTCTTTGTTTTAATATTACTTTTAATGTTTACATTATTTTTTTATAAGGGAAAAACATTCTTAATATTCTGGAAACTCATATTTTTTAAGTTATTTTCAGTGATTTTTTTTCATAATTAATCTTTTATATTAAAAAAAGCATTTTAAATTTTAAATGAATCATTTATAAACATAGATGTAAAAAGGTTTTTAAATTACTTTCAACCATCCTTTATATGTTTCAAATTCATTTTCAATAAAATATGTTTTCAAAAAAATTCATGCATTCTTTAAAAATTTCCAATGTATTTTCAAATAAAAAGTTTTTAAGAATGTTTTCAATATTTATTTATAATTGTTCAACGTATTTTCATAGAAAGGGCTTCGAAAATGTGTTTGATCTTATTTTATATGATTTCCTAGAAAGTAGTTTTAAAAAAGTTTTCTAGATTTATTTATTAGTATTCAATGGAAATGGTTTTTAAAATGTTTTCAATGTTTACTCTATATGATTTCATGTTTACTTTCAGAAAATGGTTTTTAAAATGTTTTATGTTTAGGATATAATTGTTCAAATAATAAAGGATAATTAACTAATGAAATTTTTTAAAAATAGATTTTCAATTTATTTCCCACCTATTATTACATCTGCTTTTGTTACTCATCCCTTTCTAGGGGAATTATCTAAACATTCAATTCACATTATTTCTCTGAATGGTTTTGTAATGATGTAATGACCTTTATGAAAAAAATTTCTCCTTCACTGGTTATATTATTATGAAATATATTTATCATTCACGGGTTATAATCTTATGAAACTTAATTCATTTCACTGGTTATTCGTTGATAAAAATATTATGAAACTTGTATCTTTTCAATAGGTTATGATAAGATTTCATGTTTATGATTCCCCTTTGATTTCATGGGTTTCAATATTTTTTTTAAGATATTATGGAAGAAGTATGTGTGATTTAATTATTAGTTCTATTGGAGCTATATCTCCCTCCAATGTATTGGGTACTAATATATATCTCATGGTATAGACATGGCTGGAATGGGGAGTGAACATGGTTCAGTAATGATCTTTGTATACTAAGATGGTCTTGGGAGTAGACCTTGACTATTAAGATAGATATGGGAGTGAACCATGATTACTAATATGGTATAGATATTAAACTTATAATATTAATATTGCATTATCAATGATGCCTTTACTACTATGAAAATCATTTTATATGCATCTGTGTCTACCAAAAACGTATGTCTTATTCTTAAGTTAATTTTCATGGATTATTCTACTGACTCCAATATGATTCATGCCTTATGAACTGCCAATATTTATTCCATGGATCATGAATATGACGTTTGATATACATGTGTGATAATTAAATTTAATTCTCAATTTCATGTACCCTTATGTTGGTGTTTCTATTATATCTCTTTTTTGCTTACTCTTACTGAACATCTGAACTCACCCCTTTCATATGGTTTGCTTCCTCAAGTTACGGTGAGAGATTTTATATAGAAGTTAAAAAAGTTGAAGATCTTTGTGGGAGAAATTGAATATATTTCACCAAGGTATAATATTTTGTTCTAATTCTACAAATATTATAAAATATTAAGGTCCTTGAGAATTTACATTTTAAATTTTCTGAATATTTCTAAACAATTTTGTTATATCCATGTATGTTAATTTTGGGTAACAATAGATGTTATCAAAGGAATGTTTTTTCTAGACTTTTGGAACTAGGATGAGAAAACAATAGTTAGATCTCTATGTATAATTTAAATGATATGTTTAGGGATATCTCAAGGGATAAGCCTAAGGTTCCATATATATAAATGCAGGCTTTATAATTTATACATAGTATAAGTTATTTTTCAAGATAATGTTATTTTACTAAATTATATGTTATTATCACACTATGATTTCTAGTTTTTGTCAATGGTGGGAACTATTAGTTATTGGATTAATTATAAATGTGATTGAAAATTTTCAAATGAGCAGTCAAATGGGATGATCACTACAGTGAATGATATTGGGGAAAGGCCTAATCAATTTTCACGAAGCATGATTAAAATCATTTACCATAAACAACTCTCATACTCACCAATGATTATGAGGATGAGGTTCTCCTAGAGTTCGGGTAATTGAGACCATAGAGGAAAGAACATTCAGTTTCCTTTTTGCTGAAAATGTGGACTGAATCACCTAGGTGATTATCTTAATTGAATAAGACGTTGTTTTGACTGTGCAAATAAAGGAAACAAATAATGTAACATCAATGGAAAAAATGAAGGGTTCAGTTACCACAATGGTTATTAATACTGGCCCCCCTATGTAATCATAAAATTTTAAATTCAATAACTATTAAATGGGTTGTCAGTATGAATATCGATATTCTAAGTGGAAAGCTATAAAAAGGCATCATTTTATGTTTTTTATAACATTTTACAATAATATGTTGAATAGTTCTGTTGGACTACAAAATTGATTTAATGTAATGTATGTGTTCATGGGAAACACATGTTTTAGGGAAATATAACCAATAATATTTTCCAAATATCAGGATAGTGATGCTTCGATAAGGACTTGTTGGATATGAGTATATAAATTGAATGGTATTAATTACCTTGGAAGAAAATATGGATTTTTTTTACAAGTGGTTTATGTTTTTATTTTTCAACATTAAATATTTTTTTTAATTTAAGGAATATATCAAACAGAATTTTGAATTAGGAATCATGTGTGTATTCAATAAGGTTTTTGGTAATTTAGGTTACTACAATGTTTCAAGATAGTACATAATGATGTTATTCAAAACATCGGTATGCGAAAAATAAGAGATACATGATTATATGTTGGGAATAAATGATAATCATATTTTGAGAAAAATAGTGAGCTTATTTTTAATTTATTGGGAATCCATCTTTCATATGGGTTATATGGATTACCATTTATGGAATTGTTTTTGTTAAAATGTAGAGTAGTTTTTAGAGATTAAATTATTATCTAACCATTTAAGGATATATACATACTATATAACTTTTGAAAACCTTTTTATTGTGATAAATATTAGTGGAATGACCTATCATTATTTTTATAATTCCCCCGATCTATTAATTCTTTAAGAATGAAAAATTCACCTTCATTTTGTGGAAGAAGAAATGAGGTGGATGTTCATCATGGCCCACCAAATGGTAACATTATTATAAAAAAAATTTATTTATATCATTTACTGAAATGTATTAAACATTTGTAAAAAGGGACTTGAAATAAATTTACATTCTTGTTATCATCATTTTTATGATATTAGTGACCTTTTAAAAGCCTCTTTGGGTGATGGCATTGTGATTATTAACTTCATCCCAACCATGTTCTCTATCACTCTCCATCAGAACTTGATAGTTAAATTTCATTTTTATTCCAAATTTATCACTTTCCACCTATGTTCTTCTATGTGAAAACCTAGTTATGAGTTACATTGGTAGGTGTTGAGATTCCAACATTCCTTTTTTAAAGGAATCTTTTGTATTCATTTTTATGATATGGGTTTCTTTGAATGAAAATTTATTGTATAATACCATTAATAACCTAGATGAATTTTGAGGTATGAATTCATTTTGAGAGGTGTAGTATGTAAGAACCTAAAAATTTTTGAGTATTTTTTTCAAATTAATTTAATCTTATTGTTATTTTCGATTCCACACAACATTGAATATTGTTTTTTTATATAAAAGCACAATTTTTTTCTTGAATTATATAAAACACCAAATTAATAATACACTACACAGGATACATAGATTATATTGCAGTACACATAACAATATTTGTTTTTCATATTACAAATAATACCGAGTTCCTTCAATAGTTTTTGTTAAATGTAAGGTTGGGTTTTTAACAAACTACAATACACTATTAATATTATTATTAAAATAATATTATAACTACTATAGAGACATTGAAATAGAATTTGTGATTAAAATTGACTAAATTGTAAAAATATTATTTACAAACATACATACGATTAATCCTTCAGTTATCAATTATTATAAGTAAATTAAATAACTATTTTAAAATTAAGAAATTGTGTTTCTATGAAAACTGTTTTTGATGTATAAACAGAATTTTTACTCAATAAATTAAAAAAACACTATTGATTAATTTTTTTCAATAAAAGTTGTCTTTTAATTTTTTTTAATTATAATGATTTCAATTATATATAATTTAAACAAATTAAGGTCATTGGAAACAAATTCAAATTAAACTTAGATATAAAAACATAGAAAGCATTTGATTTTTTTAACATTAAAACCTTAATTTGTTATCCCATATGCGGGATTAACATTAAATTAATTTCTTCCTCTCCTATGATTAGAATTATGAAAAATGGACTCCATAATTTAAATCATAATAATATATAATTTATAATATGTTCAAATTTTCTTTATAAAAAATATTAGTAATTGTTCTTAAAATTAGTTATAACAATTAAGGTAAAAAGAAGATTACTTAATGGTTGACCCTCACTCATAAGAGGAAAAATTACATATACACATGTTCAAATTCCATTGGATGCACATATTTTTATAATATACCCTATTTTATATAATTTTAACACTAATTATAAGAACATGATTTAAGGGATACATCACATAGTATTTTCTTTTTTATATTTTAAAGAATGTCACTCCTCCACTATACAAAAGCACACAACCCATTACTTAGTGACACCTCCCAAGAACATTTGTCTTTGAAAAAACCTAACCAATCAACCACCCCAAATTCATCACATAATTATAGAAGCCTCTATTTGTGAATTAATTACACTAAGGAATCCATTAAGTGTAAACTAAACGGTTTTTTCAATGTAGAGGTATCATCCATCCAAAAGTTGTTCTGTTTTATTTTCATTCCCCATCACCTCAATTATTCTCCTTAAATTATAATATTATGACCTATGTATCCTAAATATTTTTATAGGTTTTTATTCTGAGTTTTTTACCTTAACCTAAACACACATTCATCTAATAGTTAATGAACATATCGTTCTTGAATAAGGAGAACTACCACCTCATGAAATGATGTTGTTAATTTTTTCTTTACCACATATCATGGGTGTGAATTATGATGGAAACTAAATTTTTATATAATATATATTCTATTTATGATTTATTTATTATTATTTATTTATTATATAATATAAACCTTCATTATTTCCAATTTTTTAATCATGATAACTTCATTTGTGGACGCGTGGAGTACCGCCTCGTCAAAGTGATGTGATTTTATCACACTTTAAATGGAATGTATTAAGGATGTGTTTAGTGAAATTATATGAAATATAATATATAATAATTCCACTATAATTATGTTTCATATATATATAATTAATTTTTTATCTTTTAGTACACCAATAAAAAGGAATCAACCTTCATGTGTACATACGGCCTAACATCTCCATGATTGGTGTATTCTATTTCATGATTATATATTTCAAAGATTATTATAAATAAATATATAATGAATATATATTATATTTATATTGTTCTTTAAATTATTTATATAAATATATCATGATCTCAGTAACAGGATCAATAATAACAAATCAAAACGTATATGTAAAATAAAGAAGATACTACCCAAAACATAACATTAACATCGAGTTGTTAATAAATGGGTAATATAAACACCTAACCGAATACTATATGGTTTTAGATATAATAATATGGTTATGTGGTAAATTTATAGTAATCATAAATTTAATATGCATGACGTTTGAAAAATTACAAAGAAAATCAAAAGTTAAGATAATATTTTTCTCATCTAACTTTTAATTTCGATGAGGCACAAGAAATGTTCCCCACCAATTTCTTATATGTAGTGTCTATACATCCCAAAGATGAATTCAATTATTTTTGAAATTAAATTAATGGTTTTTTACATATCCATTTTATGATCTTTCATTCATGAGGTTTATGTTTCCAAAGTTACGAAATCGGTAAAGTAATTTTGTCTCAATTTACATTATTTGATACACATTCTAGGTTATGAAACTATATCAATATAAAATGCATAAATTCTTCCCTTTAACATGTTGTGACATGAATATTTTTAGTTCCCTGATATTTTAGGCTTCATGTAATTTCACTTTCCAACATTCGAAGAATGATTGAAAAGTTCCCAATTGGAAAGGGTTTATTTCCACAATCTCATATTTTATCTAGATTTTTTATGATTAAGTTTTCATTGATGAAACCATGTAATACATATTTAAAGAACACTAATAAATTTCGTATCATTTATTTTTTCATTATATATTCACTTATTAGTATCATTTTTCACTCTTTGATGCTTAATATAATTAATAAGCGTTTTTAATAAAATACGACTTTACATCAATCTTCAGTCGAAAATCTTTGTTTCATAAAACATAGGTTTTCTAAAAATGTTTTCAAAAATATTCAACTACCCTTAAATGATCTTTGAAATAAATGTCTACCAATTTTCAATAAAATATAAAAAAATGTTTTTAAAAACCGAGTCTTCATTTCATTATTCGATGGACGAACTTTTTTAAATGTTTTTTGATGCAAAATGAATGTTTGGTATATTTGAATTTATCCACAACAAAGAAATTAATTCCTTTAAACATTATATATAATTTTTGAAATATTAGTTTTTATGAACATAATTTCTTCTCTAATATTCTATACATTCAATTTTTAGGTGTTTTTAAAAGATATTGTTTTCAAAAAAATATTTAATGATAAAAATGTGTTTAAAATTTATTCAGGATTATTTTATAAGTTTTGAAAAATAATGGTTTTTAAAAATGTTTTCAATCATTATTTACATGTTTGTAATGTATTTTCTATGAAAAAGGTTATCAAAATGTAATCATGTTTTCTTGACAAGTTTTCAAATTATTTTCAAAATAAAATGTTTTCAAAATATTTTCATGCTTTCTCTATAGGGTTTCAATGTATTTTCAAGGAAATAGTTTTCAAAAAATTTTCAAATATCAATAATAATTTTTTAAAGAAATCAATTTTAAAAAATCAAGATATATTTTTATGCTTTCAAATAAAATTGTTTTTGAAATGTTTTCAAAGCTTCCATTACATGTTTCCGAGATTGTTTTCAAAAAAATGGGTTTTAAAATGTTTTATTTTTTTAAAATAATTTTTTAGCACAAAAAAGATAATATCCTCATTAAACCCTTTTAAAATAAATTTATAAATTATTTCCCGACTAATATGAATTATTTTAATTCTACATATGTATTTAGGTAAATATGATCCAATGGTTCCATACATATTATTTCAATGAATGGTTTATATATTAATTTCATGATGTTTATAAAACATGTTTCTATTTCAATGGATGTATTCTTATGAAACACATTTCTCTTTCACAAATTATATGTTGATGAAACCCTATTTTTTCATGGCTTATACTTTGATGAATTTTTAATGAAATATATATATTTTCCTTATATTATAATATGATTAATTTTTTATGACAACCAAATCATTTATTGGGTTCTGATAAATTGTTTTTGATCTTTTGGAACATGTATGTATAATTCTATTTTTTTATGTGTCGGAACTCTATCTCCATCTAATGTATTGTGTAATGATTTATATCTCATGAGATAGAAATGGGTGTAATGGGTAGTGAACATGGATCAGTAAAAGAATGTTTCAGCTAAGTTGATATTTGGAGTGAACCTTGATTTCTAAGATGGTCATATGAGTGAACCATGAATAACAAGATTTTAGGGGGTGTAATCTCATACTAATAAGATGTCCTTGGAATCAATTCCTTGATTAAAATGGAAATCATTTTATATTGATTATCTAGGTTCCAAAAATCACATGTATTATTTCTATGGTATACTTCCTTATCTTTATCTCTTGATTCCCTTATGATTCATTCCTTATAAACATCCAATATTTTTGTCATGACTCATGTATATTATCATTGATATGTACGGTGTGATCATAAAATGTTATTCTTGTCATCTCATACCCTTATTCTCATGTTATACTTATATATCTCATTTTTTACCCTTACTAAGCATATGAGGTCACCCCTTTATTGTGTTTACCTTCCTCAGATTATAAAGAATGGTTCTATATATAAGTATTAAAGGGGAATGTATCTAGGGAAAACATTGAAGATATTTCAAAACGATAGATGAGTTTTTCCATGTTTCTGAAGACACTAAACTATTATAGTCCTCAGTCTTGTACTTTTTAATTTTTTTGAATAATCAAAAAAATGTATGTATCATCCATGTATGTTAATCATGGGACACTTTAGGCATTATTTTTATAAAAATCATTTCTCTTTCATGAGTTGAGTTTATAAAACTCCTTTCTCATTCACTAGTTATATTTTTATGAAACCTTTTTCAATTTTATGTGTTATATACTTATTAATCCAAATTGTTTTCGTAGATTATTCTTTTATGAAATTATTATGAAACCATAATCATTTCAGAATTAATTATATGATTAAATTTTTATGATACCCATTTTATTTCATGGGTTATGTTATAATGTACATGAATGAAATATCATTTTATGGGTTATGATATGATGAATCTTTTATGATATTCTGGAATATATATGTATGATTTCATTATGATATAGGTGGGACATATATATATTTTGAATTTATTAGGTTAAGATATATATATATATCATGAGATAGACATGGATAATATGGGGAGTGGACTAGGTTTGGTAATGCTCTTTTTCCACTAAGACGGTCTTAGGAGTCAACTTGGAACACTAATATGGTCATGGGAGTCAACCTTGACTACTAAGAAAGGATGTGTAAAGAACCCATTTAACTAAAAGAAAAGTAATTTTACTAGGGATATTGGTTTTTCATTCCCATTAGCTATATCCCCCGTGATGTTCACTGAGAGGTTTTGACAATAATCCTAGACTTGTAGGGAATTGTTTTGTATTCTTATATATATGAAACAAATTATATATCTTATTCATATATTATGCACTCATGGATTATTCTAATAATTAAATTATGATTATTTACTTATGAACAACCAATTTTTATTCTATGAATCATGTATATGATCTTTGATATCTAGGGCATGATCTTTAAAAGTTATTCCCTTGTTCTAATACCCTTATTCCCAAGTTATTCTTATGTGTCTCCTTTATTTACCATTACTGAGCATGTGATACCACCCTTTATTTTTTCCCTGGGTTATGAATAAAGGTTTCACATAGACATACTAAAGGGTAAGTTATTTTTTGGAAACATTTATGATATTTAACTAAATTAAAATATTTGGTACATCTTTACAAAGACACTAAACTGTTGTGATACTTCATCATGTATTTTTGTAATGTTTTGATTCTTCATCTAAAATGATGTCATGTCCATGTATTCTAATATTTTGTTGCTATAATTTTCATTTTCATTATATTCAAGATGGTTTTATATGAAATTCAAGCATGAGATGGATCAGTGATTTGATGGTTCATATGGGTGGGAGCATGAAGCTAGGTATGGGTGGTTGGTTATCTAAATTTTTAATTTCACATAGTGTCAAGGGTTGATATAATTTTGGGTGTAACATAATATTTGTATTCCTTATAGAATTATCATATTGTGACTTAGTATTGTGATGGTGTTTGAATGTATAAAGTTAAATGTTTTTTGGAATCGATAGCCATATTATATTGATTTGTGATTTTTCATTAAATTGTGTGTGGTCATGTTGGTATTATTTCACAATTTCATTTATTCTGATAAGGATAAATTTTAGTATGAGATTTTGATGGTGTGGAGAACAGTGTCTTTGAATTATCTCTTATGAAATTTTTTTCGTTTTGGGGAGATTCATAAACCAAATATTGAATTAGATGATCACCCCTTTATTTTATTGTTTCAAAGAAAATGAGTAAGTGTTGTCTCAATGTATCAAAAATGATAGTGAGTGGTTTCTTATTTTTAAATGAATTATTTCCCTCATGTTTAGAGTTATATGTTAAAATATTCTTCTATATTTAGTGATAAAACATAGTGGCCTAATTGTGATTTATTAATTTTGCTAGGATATTAATTATAGATAATTGATTTTATTAATTATTGAGTATTATAAAGGTAATGATGAGGAGGTTTAAAATGCAAATATTTTTTCAAGGATAAAAATTATAGAATAATTTTAGAATTTTTTTCTGTTGAGTGGTTGTTTCATTATATGAGATTCCATTCAAGAATGTAAGAATTTATTCATTTTGAGAAGATATTGGATGTGGACTATAATATTGTACATGGAATTGTGTTACGGTTTGAACTATGGACCTTTATGAATTTTTTAGAATAGAATAAGGGAGATACACATCATTGTGCTAATTTTATTGTGGTATTATAGAATATGATCCATACTAGAACGTGGGGGATAATCTGTTGTGAGTGCTCAGAAAGTAGTGATATTGGGCTTCCCCTAGTGAGGTGTAATGACATAGAGGAGGGTGGAATTTCAGGTAGTTCCACCATGGTTCCTGGTTTTGGGATTGTCACATGTGTTTTCCCTTAGATAATTACATCACACAAAAACATGAGACTAGGATGGGACTTCATTGCACAACCATTGTATGTTTTCCGCATGGATTCAATGAGTAATGAGATTTAATTAGGGCTAATATAGCTATTCAATAAGGATTCCCCAGTAATAAAATTCTATAGGGGAGGTCCCACAGTATCCATTCCATCATCATCCAATAAATTTACGGTTGAATCAAGGTTGATAGAAGGATATTATATATAAATCTTATCCCTATAACCTCTCAGTTGACCCCCATATATTGGGGTTGTTATAGAAATTATTTCATTGTGGATTCAAGTGTTCCCGTCCACTTATCTCATTATGAAATTATTTGTCTTGGTTTGATGCTAATTTTGGATGGAATTGGCAAGGTATTCAATACTTTGATTACTAAATCCTGGTGTAATTACTAGGAAACTAAGGAGGATTTTCTTAAAAAGGATGGAACGAATCTTATAAGGATTAAAGCACATCATTTCTCACTATTTTGAATAAATTATGTCACCTTGTGAAATATTTAGATCTATTAACTAAATTTAGTGAAATTTGATAATATATTGGTGATGGGTTATGGGGATTTTGGGTGACTCAGTTTGAGGTGTGTCTTTGGAGTGGATGGTACAATGTGACATGATATTTCTGAGATTGGATTCCATTGATGAAATTTTAATGATTTATTCCTTTTGTAATTAAATTTAATTTATTGAATAATTAATTTTAAATTATTATAATTTATTAAAATACATATTATGGCCTATTTTAGGACCCTGTGAGGTGATTTGATGATTCGATGATCATGGGTGAGGATAACCAAGATATATTAAATGGAATAAATTTGTGAATTTGGTTGGTGGATCCTTGAGTATACATATATGGTTTGTGCATTTTATTATTATAACATGTGATATGTGGTCTCACTACTATGATTTATAAAGATAATTTAATATAATAAATAATTTAGTTAAAAATTTATATCCATGATTGGAATGAATATGATGTTAAGGGTTATGAGAGACCGTGATCACTGGCATAATTCCTCAACCAATGATGGTCGAGTGACTTAATTTTTATATATTCATTGATATGTATGGAAGATATGGATTTAATATTAAATAAATATAAAAAACAAGAAATTTTTTACCTAGTTGGTAGACACATAGTTTCATTATGCAGTGAATAGCGGTAAAATATAATTAGTGGCCCGTATTTGTTGTGATGTGTTAGTGAGACAAATTATAGCCATTAGGGTAATAGATTAAAGAAGGAATTTATTCCATCCAAATGGTATGTGATCAACTAGGATGGTATAACATCGATAGACAATTGATAAGTGGGGTTGGTAGACCAACTTCGTATGACTTGCAATGTGATATGGGTAGTAGGTCATCTTCTTTGTGTAGAAATAGTACGAATTATCTTGTTAAGCATGTGAGGCCAAAATGAGAATATAATGATGTCGATGGATGTTATTACATCTATGTGAAGGGTTTCAGTATGAGAAATTATGCTGAGACGGAAGCTATATAGGTTGTTTATGATATTATTTGACCTAAGAGACCCTTGGTGGGTTCTGTAGTATTATATGGACCCAAAAGAGTGTTATCCCCTGGAGCTTAGTTTAACGATCTCAATATTCCCCTTAGAACCTCAGTTGAAATGGGAAGCCTAACATTGTTCAATTTGTATATATGGGTTGTTTACTTGGCTGTAAATAATTGGATTTGTGTTCTAGGTTTTATAATGTGACCAAATCTTATGGTTTTTTCAGAGATTTCATGGTGGGGATATGCCCTTGGGTATGTGTGGTATATCTGATGTTATGGGGTGGTATATCATATGTAGAAGTTGTATAAAATTTCATAGAAGATGTTCCTATATGTATACAGGTTTCTTATGAATTTTCGAGTGAAATGATAATGGGTTTTTAGGTTTCATGAATATATTTATCTCTTGGTAATAAGGTCCTTATACCATGTCCTAGGAAGAGGATCTGAGCCCATAGGTGTATGATATTTCTCAATGTTCTCTTATAGGTTGAGGTATACCTAGATATATATTTTGATGTTCAAGGATGGGATTACCTATGGTTAGGATGATGGTTTATGTTTAGATATGTCCATGTCAAAATCATGGTTCTACAGATGGGTATATTTCCCACCAGTGGATTTTATTTATTCTTCGGATTAATATATTTCTCTAATGTGGTTAAAAGTCATTATAGACCCTTAAATACTTGCCAATGTTTGTTTTATAGTCAAATAAAAGTTCAATGGTACGAAAGGTCCCTTAATGTAGTTGTTCATACATGCTAAAAGGCATCTAACGCAAATAAAAGAATCTTTATTAAAACCCCAGTGTCACGTTAGAACCTAAGGTTCAAACAAGGATTATTTTATTTGTGTTATAATAGTTTATTATTTAGTTATCTGATAATGTCACACATGTATAATAACTTTTACAAGATTTTTGTGCGACCCGTTGGCTTTGGACTAATGATTTAACTCACAATTAACATGGATTGACATGGAACATGGGTACTCAAGAGGATTTAATCAATAAAAAATTTAGATCGGGAAGAGGGGTGATATTTCATGATCGAGTAGAATAGCTAAGAATGGATTGATGTTTTGGATGATGTGACACTTAAGGATAGTAATGGAGAATTATTATGGTTTTTATTCATTATTTAGGTTATATTTTGATCAGAATAATGAGTAATCAGTTTTTTATGGTCACATGAAAATGTGTATGTATGATTATATGTTTCTACATTAGATTTCATATAGCATGTTGTCTTTTATTTACATATGCCTACTATGAAGGACTAATATTCTTATTGAATGAAATTTGGTATTTTATATTATTTATATCTCTTATATAGAGGTATATTCTACCCAATGTACCACCCTATACCCCTGTTACTAGTTAGATACCTTTGGATTATGAGGATTTGGGTGTATGGTCAAATGGAGACCACCAGTTTGGGAAGCATTCAAGAGTACCACGTTTTGGGACATCATATAATAAATCCATTTTTGTAATTCCCACAAAATTGTAGACATAATTGAATAAGGACCCATGAAAAATAATAAAACCTATGATTTGACATCATCTCAATCTATATTTCATGATTTTGGGGAAGTATCATAACTCATAAAAAACAGAGAAATGTATCAATAACTTTTAGAAACTTCAACCCTGTTAATTTTACTAACCATATAATCAGAATTAAAATTTATATTGAAAGTATCTCATGGTTATATAATCCATTTGATGATCTCCCTACAAAAAAATTGTATTCCCAACATTTTATGAAATAAGTACATATGTATCTAACAAAATTAGATAATGAATTATATAAATTACTACCAATATCTTCCAAGGATTAATTTTTTTATCTAGAGCATACAAAACCCCACCAATTAATTGGAATTATAATATATCAATATCACACCATTTATATAACTCTTTCAATAAATTATAAACCCTAACAACTAAAAATGACACCAAAATTATAAGAATTGTATCCACCTTTTTTCCTTATTTCTGATGGTGGAATGTGAAAATAGAGATTGAATATACTATGTCAATCAATAGATAAGTATTTATATAAGATAATAAATTTTATCTTGAAATATATTGAGAAATTTTAGAAATGGAAACTCAATTACATGAAATATTTTACATTATTCCGCTTTTACTCAACAAACCACGATGTCTTATGCCATATCATTTGTTCTCAACATGAGGCCCCAATTTGATGGGAATACACATTGGTTATCAACTACCATATTCATATTTTAATGGAGTCTGAAATGAATGATGACATATATATTATTGATAAGAATGGGGAGACAACTACTATTAAAACTATCAGGATCTATCACTATAAAAATAATGTAATAACATTGATAACAAAGATATTTGAGTCATATATAATCACAAGATATGTGTTTATGATCTAAATAGAACTCAAAGAATGAATGATATATAAAATCTCAATAATTGAAACTATAATGAAAGTAAATTGGAGGGATATAGTTCAGTACTCATATGAGGACACCCGGACATCCCTGGTAAATGTGATAACGTTGTCGTCGATCTACTTATTGAAAAATTATGATGACTTCCCTTCGAAAGTTTGTCTACCAGAACCAATATTTTTTCAATAAATTTACAAATTATCAACACATCGGTGTTGGATGGTATTATGAAAGGGGTGACTATATAATTAATATAATGGTGTAATTCATAAAAAATGTTACATTATCACTTCCTCGTTATCTTAAGGTAAATTAAATAGTGTAGGAGGCATGAGAACCTCACTCTGGTATCCCATATTCCCAAGGTCCCTGATCCTATTGAAAAAATATTATTTTACATTGATAAATTCAATGTTAAGGAAATAAACTCTATAATAATATTTTCAATATTGACCTCACAAGTTATTTTTGATTCTTTATGATTTTATAGATAAATAACCCAAAATTATTGACCTATGTCCAACATATATCTAACCACTAAAAATTAATCAATTCGCTACCAATGTATGAATCAATCCCAAAGAAATTTCATTATCCTTCATCATCTTGATAGTGTAATAACAAGAAATGTTTCATAAACAACTTGATATTTTACTCCACTGAAAAGTTTTAATTTTCACTTTATTTGAATCCTCTTATATAGATTTAATACATTTATGATAAACTATAGAGAAAAAATACACCTCACTAATTAGATCAACATAAAGATGTGTTCTTAAAGAAATTACATTAATCATATGAAAAAACTCATAAGCCTAGAATAAGACAAGATTTTATAGTATTTTAATTAATGAAACATTAATTACACAAAAGATATTTTTTCAATTTAAACATATTCGAAATCAATCTTTCTGAGTGTATTACACCTTGGTAACTACCTAGTATTCTAAATAATTTTTATTAAAAAAGTCCAATGGACTGTTTGGGTCCTTATATAAAACATAGGGAATAATTTTTTCTTATCCATTACTCTTAACCTAAAAAAAATGTTATGCACAAATGATAATATTTCCCTACCAAAACAATGTAGCTTTCACCAATTCGTACTCCAATATCTATCCTATAAGAAAAAACTTGTTGTCATTTAACATTATTTTGACCCAAGTCTACCAAAAACTCTTTGTGGTTGATAGTGAATGAAATATTAACGCTCATATTTGATTGATATATTATCATGGATGATTTTTCTTACTGTGAATTTTTATATTTTGTATGGAATTATATTAAGTATTCTTTGTTATATGGTATAATTTAAAAAAGAATATCATACTCCTTATTTTTTAATATTGTAGGATCTAATATCATTATATATTATCATTGTATTTTAACATATTACATTATATTATATAGTCATATTATAAGTGTCTTGATATTGATCAATCAAAAAATAATGATTGATAAAATAAAATGAATATTAAATTTTAATGAATAATTTCTCTTCTAGGTAAGCTATAATTCATAACTAGAGATTCATATGATGAAATTATTGATAAAATTGAATTATTATTTTATGTGTCAAATTAATCCATGTACTCAATCAGTGGTTTTAATGTTTCTATAAACATATTCAATATATTATTGTATCAAAAAGTTTAATAAATTTTAAAAAAGTTTTAGGAGCTGTGATATATTTTCACACTATAATAAATGATATCGTAATTGTTCATATAGAAATATTCCTTTGTTTTTTATATATGATAATATAATTTATGATAAATCGTTACATATTGATTTGAAATGTTTCACATCAATAATATAGATCATGCTATCAGCAAGGAGATATTGGGTATATTATAAATTTTGATTTTATGTGCATAAATGTGGTATCAAAAACCATTGTCTACCAATTGAATTATAGGATATTAGTTTTGAATAGAATTATAAATATTAATTGTTAATTTATATCATAAAATATGATTAATAATTCTAGGATAATATTGTATGAGTTCATTAAATATCAATTGTAAAATTTGATTTAATTTATGCTCAATTGTGGATTGTGATAGAATGTATATTGTTAGATAAGATAAGAAGATAAATTATTTATTTTATAATTTGGATGAATTGGTTTAGATAATTTATATATTCGTCATAATTTATAAAAAAATATGATATTTATTAAATTTATAAAATATATATATACCTTTTAATTAATATATAATTATAAATAATTTCTATTTTTTTTTTGAGAAATTTAGTAAATATGTATCCTTAATATAAATTAGTAACGATAAAATAAATTTAATATATATGGAAAAAATTATAATTTGAACAGAAAAATATTATATAGAAATTATAAAGAAACATATAAAATTATAACAAATTATAAAATGAGGAAAAACATAAAAGTGTATATATTTACATTATGAAGTGATCATTTTTATTAATTTGAAATTCTAAAATTCAATCCATAATTGAGAAATTAATTCTACCATATCAAAATGAGGTTTGAAAATTAATGAAATATAGGTATTAATAATAATAATTGTAGCATATTTAGATTTTTTAAATTATTTTCTAAATAATGCATTGTTTTTATGAAAGATAATTTTTTATATACAATTAAATATAATTTATTTAGTTAAATTATATATATGTCGACAATATGATGGTTTTTATATTATAAATAATTATAATATATTTATATTAATTTATTTTTATAATTTCCATAAATAATTCCTTATAATATTATTATTTATCAATAGTTCATAATTTTTTGTCTCAAATATCAATTAATGAATAATTTTTTACATAATATTACTCCTTTTATTTTTTCATAAATCTCTATTTATTTTTATCTTATAGACCAAAAGAAACATAAATAGGGTCAGAAGCCAATAAAAATGAATAATTATAGATATTATACAATGTTAGGTAAAATATCCATATTATAAGAATCAACGTTAGAGTGAATGTATTAATCATATTACATTTATTCAAAATAGAGACATGTTGAGCAAGTTCTTAAAACACATCATTCAATTATTGTATAACAAACAGGACCATATTGATTTTAATTTTTATTAGTTACCACTAATATATTTTTCTCAATGTTTCACAATTTTGAGGAACATGGATGCTACACTAACCCATGATGCATTTACTAGCAAGGGAAAGATAATATTTTTCTGTATCCTTAGGGAAGTAAATAATATATTTTCTTCCTTCTAGAAAATACCTTCATATTAAAATTTCTATGATTTTACCTTCTCAGTGTGCAGTGTAACTAACTAGAGGACATTACCATATCTAAACAAATAATAGAGAGTATGAGTGATCCTATTTGAAGAGGGACCCTCCCCACATCAAAATTTTTTACATTTTCATTATGATAATAATTTCATTAAATAGAGAAACCAGAGGAATGGAAGAACATAATGGAATTGTGTTGTGCATGGATATCATGTCCTCTAATTCCAATAAGGATTTATTTTTATGATCATGGAATGAAACAATATATTGTGGAGAAAATATGGATGCATGAATTATTCACAAGCAAATCAGACTATTTTTTCCTGATATAGAATTCTTATTTGTGATAATAGATGAATGGGATTTCATAGAAAAAAATCAATTGCTGGGGAAACATTTGGAGATCAGACATCATCAAAAAAATATTTTTTATGTGGATAAGGATTTTAATTTGATGGTTCTTCTATCATAGCCCCAGTTTGAAGTTCACGTTTATTATGATACATGTAGTACATGATCCAATATAGATATTTAGTGAAATAATATCTTATACCATACACATTTTAATAATTAATCACATTCTATAATGTCCCTCCCCATCTAATAAAAGTAAGATTTATTTAGGGAGGTAATGATAAAGATATACATGAACAGAGAAATGAGTTAAATATGATAATCTCAGTAATATTTTTTAATAATATATATTCATAAAACTGTGTTTCTTTTTACCAATAACAGTGAGGATGGTTGTATTAATGGATGTGAGATGAAGGCCTAGAATTCTAATACACAATGTTACATGTTTTTATTATGGATCCTTTTAGTATTTTACATTTTTTTATTTATGAGAATGAATGCGATTATATATATATATATATATATATTTCATGTTTTTCTTATTATATAATTTATATATCTATTATGTATTTTCATATATATAGTGGGATATTTTATCAGGATTCATAGTAATATGGGAGATTAAGGACAATAAAAAAAATTATGGTTTTTACATTTGTCTGAACTTGAAATTCATATAGGGATTTTTATTAAGTATTACTTTAATATTTTTAATGAAAGGGTCTCATATTACTTATTCAAGGAATAATTTTGGTTGTACATAAATATAGTTGGATTTTAATTTTTTTTATAGAACGCAGAAACATGAATGACCCCAAATTACATGATTAATAACAATGATCTCACTTTTAAAATTTGGAAGATCGATTCATTTTAGAGTTTTATAGAATTTGGAAAAAAATTATTCATCAATACCTTGAAATATATTGTCTTAAATTCATCCCAATTAAAAAATAAAAAAAATTGAATTTTAAAACATAATCATCTATTTCATTTAAAACATATTCAATTATTTCAAGACGGATCCCCATATAAAAACAATAGACCATTTTATATTTAATTTATATACTTAATCACTATAAAAAAATGTGAAAATGTTGTAAGATAAAAAACAAATTAATAATAAATAAAAAAATAATGGAATGTCACTATTCCTTCGAAAACACATGAAAACACAAATGTAAATTTTTATTTTAAATTAATAATTTTTTAGATAAAATTTTAATGACCTTGACCCCAGTAGCCCAGATTCAGAGTATACTTTATTACATTTTCATAGATACAAGGAAAAAAATAAAGAATGATTAGATAGTTTAGCAGTATTGGAGAACCTTCTATATACATAAAACTAAATTTAAATTTGTAAATAAAATACAAATCATAATAATGGTTAAAATTTATCAACCCATCACTCATTCTATGATGAATTCTTCATATACTGGGGAATGGAAATAAAATAAGGGCGAGGTAAAATGCTCAGTAAGGGTTATGTATAGTGGAAGTGAACATGCATCAGTTTGTTTAATCAACATGGAAGGAAAAAATAACTGAATGAAAACTCCCTTTAAATAGCATTACTATCATGACAAGCTAATTAGTAATCAATATGGAAAGGAAAATAACCCAAAACTCATTACATTTAATAAATAAGTTAATAATGACATCTATGTAGAAATAAGATCATTTTAAAAATATCATGGATATAAAAAATAACTGAATTTTAAATGATGTAAATCATTAATGATTGGAATTCATGTTCCCCTTCATCATGATACATCTACAATCAAGACCTTTCATAATAAATTTTAAAACAACATATAGAAACATGATTAATTTGGCTAACTGATTTGTCTCATGAGAATCATTGGTGCATCATGGGGAAATCTATAACTATAACCCACCAATATCTCCATGTACTAATAATTACTCATATATAGAATATTCTATTTAATTCTTGAACAATATTCATTATCATAAAATATTTATATTTATTAAAGGATATATATTTTTCATTAATTCCCCAATTAATCAAATAACAATTAAAGTAAAAAATATTTTTTAAAATGGTATACAGTTTTGAAAATAATAACATCCATCATATGATAATATGGATATTTGAGTGAAATTTTTTTTCTAATGAAAATTGATCACATGTAGATATTTTAAGATAATGATACTAATCACAGAAGAATGTGAGACTGTACAATAACTTTTACCACATGAAAATTTCCAAGTCAAAACAAATTGGATGAAATAATTAAAATTAAAACCTAAAATACCATGATGTATAAATTATTCATGATTTTATACGTAAAATGGTAATTATTTACACCATATAAAATAAATCCAATTCACAACAATATAATATATCTTAATGAATGGAAATTTCGAGGAATTCATTTACCTTGAGTTTGAATCATCACATGCGTTTTTTATAATCTTAAATAATAATCATATGTCAATTATTTAATTTCATAAGAACATTTTCAATGTTTATAATTCATTTTTTCTAATTATGACCATGTTATATATTGTTACATGATCAATTAATTTTATGTCCTATGATTCATTGATATTTGGCTTATATATCCCAAATTATAATAGTAGGTTGACTATGATCAAAGAAAAAAATTAAACATCTCCAGAACAATAGTAATTAAATATTTATCATAATAAAAAATCATTATACTTTGACAAAAATCATGAAATATTTTTATGTGAAATAATTTTTATTTTATCATAAAGATAGTAGGTCATACAAATGCATGAGTAATGTCTCCATTTTTTAATGATTATTATGGAAAGGTGGTAAATAAATTTTTACCATTATATAATTATCATAGTCTCATTAATGAAATATTATTTATTTAAATATACTTATATATATCATCCATGTTGTGTGATGATTAAAAGAGAGTTTCATCATTTCGTTAAGGTGGTAGTCGAGATGCGCATGAATGTCATTATCATCATTCAATGAGTGAAAAGATAAGAACAAAAATTATATATTATATTTCAATAAACATAAATATGTCATTAATATGTTCGGCCCGTAAGGGGCGATGCTGTGCTAGCTTTTCTCCCATCACTTCCACCTTCCTCTCCCTGCAAAGGCTCTGTTCATTCTCCTTGGTTCGTTGTTCATGACGACGACCTCCTTGGCTCTGTCATGTCGGTGGTGTTCTTGAATTTGCCGACATCTTTGCCTGACTAAACATTTTGGATAGGGTTTCATGGCGGCGTAACTATCCAGAGGCTGAGTCCCAGTTTCTATAGGTTGAGGGAGATGTTGAGCTCTCCCGCTGACATGACAGAGCCAAGGAGGCCGTCGTTGTGAACAAAGAACCACGACGAATGAACAGAGGCTTAGCAGGGAGAGGAAGGTGGCAATGATGGTATAAAACCTAGCACACCATTTCCCCTTACGGGCCCAACATATTTATGACATATTTATGTTTATTGAAATATAAAACTGTGTTTCTTTTTACCAATAACAGTGAGGATGGTTGTATTATTGGATGGGAGATGCAAGCCTGGAATTCTAATCCACAATGTTACAAGTTTTTATTAAGGATCCTTTTAGTATATTATATTTTTTTATTTATGAGAATTAATTTGATTATTATATATATATATATATATCATGTTTTTCTTATTATATAATTGATATATCTGTTATGTATTTTAATATATGTAGTGGGATATTTTATTAGGCTTCATAGTAATATGGGAGATTAAGGACAATCAAAAAAATTATGGTTTTTACATTTGTCTCAACTTGCAATTCATATAGGGATTTTTTATTAAGTATTAAATTAATATTTTTAATGAAAGGGTCTCATATTACTTATTCAAGGATGAATTTTGGTTGTACATAAATATAGTTTGATTTTAATTTTTTTATAGAACATAGAAACATAAATGACACCAAATTATATGATTAATAACAAGGATCTCATTTTTAAAATTTGGAATATCTATTCATTTTAGAGTCTTATTGAATTTGGAAAAAAATTATGCATCAATCCCATGAAATATAATGTCTTAAATTCAACCCAATTAAAAAATCAATAAAAATTTAATTTTAAAACGTAATCATTTATTTCATTCAAAACATATTCAATTATTTCATGATAGATCCCCATATAAAAACAATAGACCATTTTATAGTAAATTTATATACTCAATCACTATAAAAATCATGTTAAAATGTTGTAAGATCAAAAACATATTAATAATAAATAAAAACATAATGGAATGTCACTATTTCTTCGAAAAACATGAAAACACAAATGTAAATTTTTATTTTAAAATAATAATTTTTTAGATAAAATTTTAATGACCTTGACCCCAGTAGTCCAAATTCAGAGTATACTTTATTAAATTTTCATAGATACAAGGAAAAAAACGAATGATCAGATAGTGTAGCAGTATTGGAGAACCTGCTACATACATAAAACGAAATTTAAATTTGTAAATAAAATAAAAATCATAGTAATGGTTAAAATTTGGCAACTCATCACTAATTCTATGATTACTTCTTCATGTACTGGGAATGGAAATAAAATAAGGGTGAGGTAAAATGATCAGTAAGGGTTATGTATAGTGGAAGAGAACACAGATAAATATTTTGAATCAACATGGAATGAAAAAATGACTGAATGAAAACTCCCTTTAAATAGCATTACTATCATGACAAGCTAATTCGTAATCAATATGGCAAGTCAAATAACCCAAAACTCCTTCCATTTAATCAATAAGCTAGTAATGACATCTATGTAGAAATAATATCATTTTAAAAATATCATGGATATAAAAAATAAATGAATTTTAAATGATGTAAATCATTAATTATTGGAATTCATGTTCCCCTCCATCATGATACATCTACCATCAAGACCTTTCATAATAAATTTTAAACCTACATATAGAAACATGATTAATTTGGCCAACTGATTTTTCTCATGAGAATCATTGGTGCATCATGGGGAAATCTATAACTACACACCACCAATATCTCCATGTACTAATAATTACTCATATATAGAATATTCTATTTAATTCATGAATAATATTCATTATCATCAAATATTTATATTTATTAAAGGATATATATTTTTCATTAACTCCCCATTTAATCTAATAAAAATCAAAGTAAAAAATATTTTTTAAAATTGTATACAGTTTTGAAAATAATAATATCTGTCATACAATATTATGAATATTTGTGTGAAATTTTTTTTCTAATGAAAATTGATCACTTCTAGATATTATAAGAGAATGCTATTAATTACAGAAGAATGTGAGATTGTACAATAACTTTTACCACATGAAAATTTTGAAGTCAACAAATTGGATGAAATAATACAAATTAAAACCTAAAATACCATGATGTATAAATTATTCATGATTTTATTTGTAAAATGGTAATTATTTACACCATATAAATAAAATCCAATTAACAAAAATATAATATATCTTAATGAATGGAAATTTAGATGAATTCATTTACCTTGAGTTTGAATCATCACGTGCATTCTTTATAATCTTAAATAATAAACTTATGTCAATTATTTAATTTCATAAGAACATTTTCAATGTTTATAATTCATTTTATTTTAATTATGACCATGTTATATATTGTCACATGATCAATTAATTTTATGTCCTATGATTCATTGATATTTTGATTATATGTCCCAAAATACATTAGTAGGTTGACTCTGTTCAATGAAAAAAATTAAACATCTCCAGAACAATAGTAATTAAGTATTTATCATAATAAAAAATCAATTATTCTTCGAAAAAAATCATGAAATATTTTTATGTGAAATAATATAGATTTTATCATGAAGATATTAGTTCATACAAATTCATGAGTAATGTCTCCATTTTTTAATGATTATTATGGAATGGTGGTAATTAATATTTTACCATTATATAATTATCATAATATCATAAATGAAATATTATTTATTTAAATATACTTATATATATCATCCATGTTGTGTGATGATTAAAAGAGAGTTTCATCGTTTCGTGAAGGTGGTAGTCGAGACGCGCATAAATGTCATTGTCATCATTCAGTGAGTGAAAAGATAAAAACAAAATTATATATTATATTTCAATAAACATAAATATGTCATAAATATGTTGGTCCCGTAAGGGGAGATGCTGTGCTAGGTTTTCTCCCATCACTGCCACCTTCCTCTCCCTGCAAAGGCTCTGTTCATTCTCCTTGGTTCGTTGTTCACAACGACGACCTCCTTGGCTCTATCATTTCGGCGGTGTGCTTGAATTTGATGACATCTTTGCTCGACTAAGCATTTTGGATAGTTTTTCACGTCGTCATCACCCACGCTTCGATTGATGCGGATGAATATGTTTGCTCTTTTGTATCAAACTAGTCTGTGGATCTTGGATCATTGTTTGTATCCCCGGTGGACACGATGAAGTTAGTGGTTTGACAATACTTTGGAGACAACGACGACTGATAGTCTCGCCGATGTCCTGCTATGAATGGTGGTGCGTGGTGATGGATTTTAGATCAAAGCAGGTGCATGGTACGATAGTAGGTGTGCGGCTCGAGGCAGCTATCACATGATTTCTATTTTGGAAATTTGAATTTTGATTTTGATCTAGATGTTTTGAGTGGTGAATTGGCAGTAGTGAATTCTGGTATTGGGTACTGAAACCCTTAAACTGGCCTTTAGAAATTGAAAAAAATAATTTGCAGTCATAAATATCATAATTATTTCATTTATATAAAATATATTCATTAACTATATCTGTATTATCTTCTAAGAACAATGTTACTGAAAAATAAATTACATCGATTCACGAGGTGGTAGTCTATCGTACACATGAGTGATGGTTTTTTATACACTATGGAATAGAAATTAAAGAAATTTATATATTATATAATGAATATATAGGTATATTTATGTTATATATACAAAAAATATACTTTATATTCATTATCATACCATACTGTGAGATCTAGTAATGAATAAATGAATGGCATCGGTTTGTGAGGCAGTAGTCCGACGTATATACAAATGATGATATCATAAACCAGTAGATTATAGTGATTATGTTTTTAGAGAGTTAAATTGACATAATAAAATATTATAATATATAATATACTATTCTTATTATCTCATCTTAGTTAAATAATAATTTATGGAGGTGGAGGAAGAAAAAAAAACACATAGTAAAGAATTTTACCACATCTTAGACCACCTCTTGAGGATTATACCTAAAGTATTGTTAGAATGTATTATTAAAAAATAAAGGATTATATGATGTGTGGATTGAATTTGTTATGTTATTTGGTATGTGATTATCGGAACTAAAGGGTTTTGAAGGTGTGAAGAATATGGGATATGGATGGACTTTTATAAATGAGGTGAGTGGTATACTTCTACTTTTTGAAAAGAAAAATGTGTACATACATTTATTACATTCCCCAGGAGTCCAAAATATATTACTCAAAAGGAATATATATTTTTACATCAAAATACATCTAGAAAAATAAATTAGTGGAATTTTGAGGTCATCTTAACAGTTATATTTTTGGTTAACCCCCCTTGTTAACTCAATTTTTCCTTAGTCGCGATAATTAATATTTTCCTATTTTCAATATTAATTTTCGTTAAAAAAATATGTTGATGATTATATTATTCATTATGATTAAAAATATGTATCATATTTTTACAAATTCAAACGTCGTAATTCGTATAATGTAATTTTGAATTAATCTCGTAGACGCGATGTGAAATTGGGTTTTCAAAAAGAAAATGTTAAAAATTTTACAACATTTTATATAAAAATTAAAATATTTATATTATCTAAATGACAGAAATTATTTTAATATGTATATAATTAAAAAAAAATTACTTTAAATACAATTAACAAAATAAATTAACTTAAAAATAATTTAAATCAAAAGGATGATTTCAATTATAATTTAGAATCTTCCACAGTTGAACGAAAAATTTAACATTTTAGAAATATCCCGTAAATTCTCCCTAAGATAATTTAAAAATTATGATTACAAATTATGTTAATTTTTCAAATGAATTTTACGAATTTTCTAAAAATTAAATTTAGAGGATTTTTGGGAATAGTGAATAAAGAGTACTTTATAAAAAGTATAGTTTTTTCCAAAAAATTATTTCTTTTTATTTCAATATATTTTTATTTTATTTATAATAAATATAAATCCATAATTTTCATAATTTAGTTATTATTATTCATTCCATCAAACATAATTACTAGGTTATAATGGTCTTATTTAGATAAAATTTTAATAGAGTATTTAAATTTTAACCTGGTGTTGCATGCACCGCAAGAGATTAAAGAAAGTGAATTTATTTAGAATCAAATAAGGTGTAATGTCTCGTGGTGTTACATATTTTCTTGAATAAAAATATTCAACCAAAAAAAGTCAGGAAAATTGTTTTCTAAACCGAGTAGGGTGTTTATTTTTCATAACATCCTCTGTTCGTCACATGGATTCTTTCAATTTTTTTATTTCTCCTATATAATTTTACCAATAGAGTCATATGATTCCTCAATACATTCCCTCTAGTAACAAGAATATGGATGTGTTCTTCATAGTATGATTTATTAGGTTTCAATTTCAACTCATTTTAGTTGATCACCAACATTGGTTCTCAAATGTACTTCTTTAATAGTTTATATGAAACATGTCATGTGCTTTTGATATACATCGTGGTGTTTCCAAATGATAAGAAACCACTATAATTCGTTCAAGGATTTCAAAAGTGTCTGATGTACTTCAGGATATATTTCCCCTTCTTATGGAACCTTATAACACCTAGCCATATTGATACATTCAATAAAACATTATCTCACACATGGAATTCCAAATATTTCCTTCAATTATTGACATGACCTTTGTACTTACATTGAGATTGTTTAATTTGATACTAAACAACCATTACCTTAGTCATTGTCTCTTAAAAAAGTTCAATGCCTAGGAGTGTCCTTTCAAAAACATCATCTCAAGATGTTAGAATATGAAATTTCATTCCTTATAATTCTTCTTAAGTAAACATTTGACTACATTAATGGAAATAATGGTACATAAAAATATACCAAATGTAAATAATAATCTCACATACATTGAATGTCAACTGAGAATGACCTCAACATGACTTCCACTATTTTAATATTCCATTTGAACTATCCATTAGTTTAAGGATCATAGTAAATGTTCAAATGAAGCTCAACATCAAGAGACTTCTAAAAACACTTCCATAATTTCGATGTAAAATTAGAACATGGATTAGACATGATCGAAGGAGTTTCACCATTATGTCCTACAAATTCATTAATATGGAGCCTTGTAATTCACTCAAGAGGTAAATATTCTATTATAACATGAAAATGAGTATATTTTTTATGCAATAAATTATAACCAATATTGCTACATTATTTCTAGGATTCATTGTCTTTCCTGTGAAAAATTCCATAGTAATTTCATCCCATATCCTAAAAGGAATAGTAAGAAATTTCATGACACCTATATTATGATGTCCCATAACTTTTAGTTATTGAAGAAACAAACTTCTAGACACATAATTTTTATGATTTTACTTCATGTTATACCAACAATACTTTCCCTCAAATCCCTAAACTTCTTTATCCAACATGGGGGTACAGATATATTTGATCTATTAGAATCATCCAATAATACCCATTTTAGATCAGATATACATGTTACACATAATATAAAGATAAATTTCTAAATTCCATCATCACAATTTATGTATAATGATTTAATATAATTTATGGTTTTAATTTTCTTCTAAAATTTATTATCATCAGTTTGAGAACTTTTTACTATTTCTAATAAAATGGTTTCCCAATCATTTAAAAAATGATTGATTTAACCCCTTAAATTATTTTTTCATATACATATTTACTAGTTACATGAACATATTATCCCTCCCAAACCTTTTTTGGTTCATAATTCCATAATCTTTCCTACTCAATGCATCTCCTACCTTATTTTCATTCTTTGCGTTATGGTTTATTGATAAATCATAATCCCTAAGTAACTTGAGGAACATCCTTTGTCTCACAATTATTAGTGAAAATATGAATTTTAGACCTTAAAAATTAATGTATATCATTAATATTTCACCAAAGAGATAACATCATTATGTCAAAAAATGCATGATTACAACATCTAACACAAGATCATGTTTTGAATATTTCTATTCATGTGTCTTCAATTACCTTAATGCATATGTAATAACACTATCTATAAGCATTAGTATAAAACCAGTTCCCTTCTATAATGCATCACTATATGTCAAAAACACACCATTTCTATATGGCTGATTCACAATCCGAGCATTAACTAATATCCTCTTTAGTTCATCAAAATATTCTTCACATTCAATTGTCTAAAAAATAATAACCCATTAACATGTAAGAATTTTTAAAAGGTTGTATAAATATAAAAAAACTTGAATGAGACATATATTAAAACATTCTAGACCAACAAAAATATGTATGTAATTTATGTTCATTAGTGTAGGCCATTCATTGGTTTTCAATTTATTTATAGGATCAACTGTGATTCCTAATTCAGAGACAATATGTCTTGGAAACAAAAAATATTTAATCCAAAAATAACATAATTAATTTTCAATATAACTTATTTCTTATTTTACTTTCAAGAATGATATACATGTATTTCTAACAGTACTTGTAGATATTAGAATGCCCCAATATATCATCATTTAATACCATAAAAATCATCAAGATATTCCTTGAATACTTTATTCATTATATATATAAAAACACATGGTGGATTATTATATCTAAATGTAACTAATAGAAACTCTTAATTTACATACCACATTTGGAAAGTTTTCATTAGAATGACTAACTTCTTTACAAATAGTAGATGATGCCCAAAATGAAGGACAATCATTGAAAAAAATTGGCCTTAATGAAGTTGATCAAATATTTCAATAATACAAGGGGGACACTAATTATACTTTATTATAATAACTTTTTTTTCCATATAATAACGGAATATCCTAATGGATTAAAATTTCATCTGAATGTAAAGAATATGGGCTCCACATGGTGAAATAGTCGGGTGAATAAATACCTTATCACCCAGTCCTGTAGTTTTTAATTTATCACCCATAATTCCATAGTGGATATTCTATAACGATACAATGATATTGGACTTTAGTCAGGGGTAAACTCATTGTAAAACACAACTTTTCACTTTGGGGTATGTCTATATAATTACATAGGAAATATATCAATGTATTCTGGAATAATAGGAACATCATAAATTTTAATTTTACCCTCTAGATCCCTAGATATTGATTTATATTCTTCCTCAATGAACTTATTCAGTAGATATTGGAGGTTTTGAACATGACATGACCTATATATTGATGTGTCTTCACTAAATATAATTAAATCTATATCATACTCACAAATATTAATTTTTTTATTATAATAAATTTTGGATCAGATTTTTAAATACTATCTATTCCAAGTATTATATTGAATAAATCCATAAGTATGATAATATGTTCATTAAATAAATCATTCTTATGCATCATAATGGGTATATTCTGACACATCCTTTTTCCTGTGAGACTTCCCCTACGTGTTTGGACTCACAAATCCCTTTATAAATTAAAAGATAAAAGTTTTATTTTATTAGACAATTGGGTAGATAAAAAATATTTTGAGGATCTTTATTCAAATTAATCATTAGCTAAATTTGAAACTGTAATAAAGAACCAACCACCACATCATTGGGTACTTCAACCTCAGCTATAATGATCAAATAATCATGATCTTATCCCGGGGGTCTCTTCTATGGTGGATTCAATTGATGCTTGGGATATTCATTTTCATGATGACACATCACATTAAAACTAAAGAATAAGAAATCACTAATTTTTTCTTTTCCCTTTAATTCATGATCCTACTAACCCTTATCATTACACTAAAAAAAACTATCAATCACTTTAGGCATTTCTCGAAGAGATTATTTCTGAAATTTTCAAATTGGAGAAACCATTGCATTCTCTTTATCTTCTTTGTCAAATTCAATTTTTTCTAGATTTTGTATGGCCTCTTCTAATCTTTATTTTCCCTGAATATGAAAGATTATATAATTCCTTCTCTGTTTTTATGTTGAAAATTTTTTTTTTCATATTATGATGAAAAATTTTTGAGGGACCAACGCCCTTCGCATTATTGGAATAATCTATTCATAAAATGATCATTCCTAAACTCTATGTTTAATATTTAATCTATTACACAGGTATCTAACCTTTTAAAGAGGTATCCATAATCCAAAAAAATCTTCCTTTTTTATTATTCTAATGATATTTTGATTCATTTCATTTTTTTATCATGGAAGAAATTTGTATCAAATAATGTATCCTTAAAAACATTCAAATATTTGATTTTTATTTCATCCTCCTCTCTAGTATTCTAGATCAATGGACACTTATTTGTTGTAGTGAGTATCTCAAGAGGGGTGAATTAGATTCCCAATAAACTTTCTATTAAAAAATCCCCCAATTTAATTAAAAAACCATGTTAACTAGAAATTTATATTAATAAAAGTGTGGTATTTTAAAAAATTTCTCAAAGTGTTATTACCCCTTGATTAAAAAAATCATTGAAATTATTTTATATTTTGAAATTAATTTACCCAACCGAATACTTTATATAAACACAAGATATGATTAAATATAAAATTATATATTCTGTTTAAAAATTAAAATAATATATAGATTTAGCATTGAAATAAAAAAAATTAACACTCAACATAATAAACAAGGGGTTCAGTCTCAAGCTAATACATAATCCCCTCCACATGGAAATCACATACTATGAAGAAGATTATTATAAAAAATAATATTATCCACAACATTGATCAAGTTTCTTATAGACAACAGAACACATGATGTTTAGCCTCAAAGCCTATTTTATAGTCACAATTGCTAATAAATAAAAAACAGGGCACATAGAACCTCTTCCATAGTTGTTGTGGGTAACCAGGTAAAAATCATTTGATAGAATATTGTGTACTCTCCTGTTTATGCATAAATGTTAGTGTGCATAAGAAACAGAGCAATACAACACACTCTTAAAAATTAAAAAAATGTATTGAAAATAAACAAATATATAGATATATAATTCCGATCATTATGTGATGAATCATATACTCAAGGGTTATTGTATTTGGTTTGGAGAGGATCTTCAAAGGATTTCTCTAGATATTTGTAAAAACAGAGTCTAATAGAGATTAATTTCATGATTGTTGGTGTTCTAAAAAAATATTCAACAAAGAACTCATATATTTGTATAAGAACATTTCTTGATCTTATGTGAATATCAACCTTTTATACTCACATGAATCTCATCATGTATGATCTAGGTCATAAACCTACATTAGTCAAAATATTAATTCCTAAAAAGAAATAAATAGGGAATATAACATATCCCCTATCAAAGACTAAACCTAATATGAGATACTCTCAGATATATGATATGAATGATCAATAGGATTTTTTTAATTTTACAAAGACACGAGTCGTTAAGGATGAATCTGATGGATTTGAGGTAGTCTAAGGTAGCTCTCAGGTCACCACTAGTCTGAGATGTTAGACCAATTCAATGGGAGGCATAATAAATGACAGATACTAAGGATTCAGAGGAGTAGTGTCCTGAAATGACGTGTATGAAAAGATCGAAATGGTTGTGGGAGAAACCACAGATGTCTCAGATATATAAAAAAATATCTTCATGATATGCATAATGTCCATGATTATATTTCCACTTCTCTCCATAAAACATAAGAATCACTTATTATATTTATGAACACCTTCAGTAGAGGGCCCTTGAAATTTTTTTGTTCTACCTATTCCATGATGGTCCAAGTAAGAGGTTTCATTATTTAGTTCTCAACTAATATCATAAAGTGATAATTTAACTCATCCTTTGTATATATCCTAGAAGTATAGTATTTTATAGACGTGTGGATTGTTTCAATATCACTTTGGGGTTTCTTCAAACTCACACTTTCTATTAAATATATATATATATTCACCATGCCATTGAATTTGTTGAATATCCTCCTTATGAGATTTATGAACATCACCTATAATGGATTTTACCTTTTCTATGAAAATAGATCTAATCATATCACCATAAAATAAGACTAAAGGAGGTGGATAATTGGAGGAAGATGCAACAGAAGGTGAAAATATCTCTAACCTCTCTAAATTTAAATAGGTACAACATGCTCTAGTAGATTGTTGTGATCATCACCCCTACCATCCACTCCATCAAAATCAGGATAAGATAATCTATGAAAATTGTAACTTGGTTAAGTCTCCTCAATGTATGGAGTTCAATCCTCAACTGAGACCGAATTCTTATCCCTCTTCCCTCACTTCTGGTTAATAGAACATGAGGATTCCCCCACCCTAAAAAAATTCCTTTGACTGAACTCTAAAATAGGTAGGTTTAACCATTGACTATGATGAACCTTGACTCTCCTTAGACCTAGAACAAATAGAACCAACATGAGATAGATGATGTGACTAATCCCTTTCAATATCATCATCACTACTATTATGCCCTTCTGAGTCATGAGGCCCATCACCATTATTGTATATGAAATCTAATACATAAAAACATCATTTAAGGTCATATAATAACATTGAATTTATTCATGTCCATGGAATCTAGTCTACCCATCACGTATTTCAATCAATAGTCTCACTCTAGTACTGAGAGAATCAGGTGGACTTTTAGATCTATAAGACACAACTGGGGTCCTATGCATATCTCGATCTCTACAATCATCAACATAGGTTTCCACTTACTCTTCAACTTCATCCACTTACTCGTAAACTTCCTCATCAAAATAACACACAATCTCATTTGTCTCTAAGAAAAAGTCAAAAACATCCTTGGGTCTGAAAGGATTTTCCATGAGATTATAATCCTCGAAGAGCATATCATTATTCACAACCCACTTCTTCATCCAGGTATACTAGTTCACTTTCAATCATTTATATGAAAATTTACTAAACAAAAAACCACCACCCATCACCTCTACTTCCTATCTGCCATCATCCAGGCCCTTGGATTCTAACATAGATTAATATAGTTTAGGGTAAATCAATGAAATAAATTTTGAAGAGTACATTAACATATCCATCATGTTCCCCATAAGGTATCTATAAATATTTATTTTATTCACACAATTAATAGGAAATAAAATAAAAACATCTTGAAACCTCATTTATGTTTAATTACCCTTTTCTAGGACATAACATATGATGAATTAACTTGAAGAGAATTATACATTCACTATCTAATCATGTGGATGTAATCCCTCTTACAATACCATCACTAGTCTTCTATAGTACAAACATTCCCATAAAAAACACTTCATATAATTTGGAATTTATCATTTATAGTCATTAAAAAATTATTTATGAGGTAGATTGTTATGCTTATACCATTATACTGAATAAAAACTTACCTCATGTCAATCAATCATACTTCAAATTAAGTTTTTATTTTCATTTAATTTTTAATTTGTATGTAACTAGAACTGATGAACCAACCATATATAGAAAATGTATGTCATTTCATGGGAACCTATCTATCCATCCCTGGTCCTATATCACATTGTGTACCAATTATTTTATAGACAAAAACCACTACACTTATACTTATTTATCTATAACAACCACACAATTCGCAATGTTTGGGTTTCTCAGTTCTAATATAGAATAACACAATTATCCTCTATGTTTATTTATAGAAATTGATCCTTTAAAATAAAATTATAATAGATTCCAAACTCTCGCCATTTTTCATAAATGAAAGATAAATCCAGGGAACGACAAGGTTGATGGTTGGGAGAGAAGTGAATGAGAAACAGTTCGAATGTGTATGCGTGGGCTAGAGACAAACTCGAAAATGCATCTACGTCTAAATTATATCGTTTGGGTATTTGAAATAAAAAATATAATAAAATATAAACCAAAAAATCAAATAAAAATCTAAACAATGGATAAACGAACCAGTATCATAATAGAAGTTGACACCGGTAGATCACCAAACAATGGATCATTTACACAATAGATCATTACAGTGGTGAATATAAAAATGTGTATTATCTAGTGAATTATTTTTAAATGGTGGTTTTTTTAATGGTGGAACACCAATAGTGGTCCCTCAAATGGTGTTTATTCCAAAATTAATGATTAATAAAAATTTATCTTTTCAAATTCACGTTTGAGGCACGTTATTATCTCATAATTGAGGGACATTGAAAAATATAAGTAAAATGATGTTTAGTTCTAATGAATTAAATAGTTATGTCACCATTTATAAAATTATATTTCAAATATATTTTTCATAAATAAATATTGTTTTTCCTCTAATGAAACACAATATTATAAAAAACGTTTATTATATTTCTGTTGTCATAATTTATATGTTCATTCCGGAATTGATATCCAAAATATAGAAATATGTGTTTTGTCTTAACAAAATTCACAAGAACATCATCAATATATGTACTCGACTTTTGTAGTAGATAGCGCAACATATTTTTTATTTTTACTAAAACAAGATACCGACAATTTAGAAAAATATGACATGTGGTATTAGGTCTCTTTCTATCTAACTAACGAACACCAAAATCAGTATCTCAAAAAACTCACTAAGTCACATTATTTTCATATAAGATATAAAAGTCCTATATTTGTTGTATATTTTAGGTATTAAAATTTCATTTAACAAAAAATAAATGAAACTCTTTGATTTTCATGAAAACGAGCACACATGCACATAATAAACATAATAACTAGTCAGCTGGCCATTAAGTATAGAAAACATTTGATCATACCTCTATTACTGTTTTGATATACTAACTTTCTAGTTTCATAAATATCTAACTTATATGTATTACTCATGGGGGTATCACTGCTCTTAGTGATATCCAAACCAAAACATATGAAATGGTCTTTTTTTCTTACCTTGATTTAAAATAATTCCATCTTTATTTTGAATGATTTTAAATCCATGAAATAATTTAGGTTCACCCATTAAATGCATTTCAAATTCACTTTGTTTCATTTTTAAAAATTATTACACCAATAAGTTTTATATGGCCAGAAAATAATATCATCAACATAAATTTGAACTACTAAAACATCATTTGAATTTTTTTTTATAAACATAATAGGATCATATATACCCTTTGAAAACCTGTTAGAAAGAAAAAAAATTTACTGGGCCAATAATACCATGATCTAAAATCCTATTTTAAACCCTATATATATTTCTTCAATTTAAAAACCTGATTTGTAAAATAAGGATTTTGTAATCTAGAGGTGTTTTCAATGAAAAAATCCCCAACTATATAACCATTTATGATTTAAATTTTGAAATCCATTTGATATAGTTTCAAATCCAAATGGTATGAATAGGAATGGATTATTTTAATGGATTTAGGTATAGAAACTATTTCAATTATTTCTTCATAATCAATACCCTCTTCTTGATTATATCCTTGTGAAAAAAAGCTAGGTTTATTTTTTACTATAGTCCATGGCTCGTAAAAATCATTTCTAAACACCCATGTAGCGCCAACAGACATAATTTATTTGGGATTATCTACTTGTTCAAAAAATCAATTCCTTTAAAATTTATTATGTTCTTCTGAAGTTCTCATTACCCATAACTCATCATTAATTACATCACTCATGTTATTAGGTTCATGTTGTGAAAATAATTCTTCAGGTTCAACCATATTTGAATGAAAATATCTAGTTTATAAACCTCTAACTTGATATCCATATACAACATCTGAAAGATAGTACTTATAAGTCCTAAATTCTCTTGGTTGAGATGTTATGGTTATAAAATTGTCATCAACATTTTCATATTCAGGTTTAGGATAATCCATAAAACATGATGTTTTTTTATTTGTTTCACAAAATTTTTATATGGTTTTGGAATGATATTCATAATTGATTGTTAAACCTCATTGTTTTATAAAGGGGACTTATGATCATGTGGATATTTTTCATGAAATTTTACATTAAAATATTCTTCCACAATTGTTTTTTCTTATTAAAATTTTCATAATTTTCTCTAGATATAGAATAAACGAGGAATATTCTTCTATCAATTTTGTTAGAAAATATTTCATGATTATCCATAGATTAAAAAATAAATATATTTTAACCAAAAACTATAATGTTATTAACATTTTCTATTATATTATTCCATAATTAATGAAGGTTTTTATTAAATAGGGTTATAATTAAAACTCTATAGAATATTTAACAATTTGTATTCACACCTATTCCAAAACGGTTCAATGTATTGATTCTAAAACTTGTTACCATATTCACTTCCTATGGTCTTAATCCACAGTCCACTATGATTTTTGAAAAATGTAAAATACTTGGTAAAATAATAACAAGCTTTTCTTTTGTGTTCTATAAAGAATACATAACAATACCTAGAAAAGTAATCAAAAATAACATATTCATAGATATTTCCATTTAAAATAAAAACTCTAGAAGGTCAAAACAAGTCTATCTAAACCAACTCTAGGTATTAATATCATGAAAATTTTTTCTTTGATTTGAATTATATTATCTATAATTTCATTCTTTGACATTGTTTATAGATATTATTATTTAGGTATTATTGTTTAGGTATATCATTTAATAAACCATTAAGAAATATCATTCTATGTGAATGAATATTTAAATGGCATAATCTTCTATGTAGACAACACATTTATTTGTGAAAGGCACATAGATAGGAAATATTTTGAGAAAATAAAAACTCTAAATTATTATAATCAACATTATTATTTCTCAAAAAAATAAAAACTAAAAAAATTCTAATAAAAAAAATTCTATGAATTGTATTTGAAAATAACAGTAAAACCATCATCACATATCTATAAGATTTTATTAGGATTATACTTTAACCCATCTATAAATAAAACATTTGAAATTAAAACAGAATTAGAATTACCAATTTTACCATGAAAAATAATTTTCCCTTTGACCTTGTCACCTATACCGACATGTTCACCATCCACATTGATCATATTATAAAAACCATTTGAATCACCTCTAATTTGTCTGGAACATCCACTATTTAGGTACCATACGTTCTTATAGGATATTTTCAATCAGGATTCCTATGAATCAAGTTTTACCCCAAAATGAAATTGGAACCCAAATTTTCATTGTTCCAAAAAATGTTAGTACTCAAATTTTTTGGAAACCATAATTTCATAATAGGTTTCCTATATTAATTTTTTAAAAATTCTAAAATAAACACTTTGTTGGGTTTGGATGATTAAAAACTAGTAGCAGAACTAGAACTATGAATGAACCAATTTTTAACAATTAACCATAATATAGTTTGATACCCAATTACAGTGGTGTACTATAGATCGGTATTATTTAAAAGAATATATATAAGAGTATTTGTCCCACTGGTTAACAATTCAAGATATTTCTTTAGTTTCTCATCAGACAATTTTTACTCATTTTTATCCTTTCACAAATGAGTAGTTTTTTATTTTTTAGTACTAATGTATATTTTAAAATTATGATTCAAATAATTCTAGTTCATTAAATTCATATATTTATCTTTAAGATCATTAAAATTATCATCCATAATGATAAATTACATGAGAAAATAATTATGAAAAATGATTTAGTCATTTTTTAGTCTCTGTAATTATTATAAATATTAACAGGACAAGTAGGAAAAACACTAAATAACTCATATGTGTTTGTCATAAAACACATGTTGGATCTGTCATGATAAACATCATGAGTTGTGTCTAAATCACTCAAACTATTATTAGATTAACTCTAGGTTACTTTCATGGATTTATTTTATCTTTACCCAAATCATCAGATTTGTTTTTTAATATTAGCATGATAGTTATCTATGACATGGTATATCCTCTTACACTCATAATAAGATTATTTCATTTGTAACATCATATTTATTACATTCATTTCTCTATTTTCTTATATTATCATATTTTCTTTTGTAACTGGTCTTCCTAAATAACTTTATCATCTTCTAGAACCTTTTCAATCTTCTGGCCTAGTGTGCAATTTCTTCATCCTTGTCAGTAGGTGACTCCTCATCACATGAACTTCTAGCATGAATTTTATAATTTTGTTTTAATGCTGTAGATTTTATGTTTATATTTTTTATTTTGGTTTCATACTCAAATTATTTAAAAACATTGAGTTATTCTTCATACATATATAATTTTTCTATCAACTTCTTAACAAAAAAACATTCTAACATCACAAAATTTTCTGATTCACACTGAGGTTCCTCTCCATTAATTTGGTAGACACCTAAATAGTTGTATCACTTGGTCTTTTTCAGAGAATTGATTCTCTAGTAAATACATCATATTCAGGATATAAATTAACCTGAGATACATGTTAGAAATAATACCATCATGTTTTATTGTAAAAATAATATTTAATAGTCTCGGTGATTCAGAACATTTTTTATCATTATATGTTCCCTCGTGAAAAATATCTAAAGTATCCCAATTTTAAAAACTAGTTATACATAGAAATATTCTATTAAATTCTTCATCAACATAATCATAAAGAATAGAATTATTGGTTTTATAGTTATTATCATATGTTATTTTTGTAGCTTTACTATATGTACCACTAATAGTTTTTGGTTTCCCATATTAATTTTAAATTACCATCCAGATATCAAAAAACATACTCTAAAAATAATTTTTATTTTTAATCATTCTATGAGAATATTTAGTTGGATTAAAATAAGCCGGTATGTTGGTTAGAGAAACCTCTTGTATATTTTAATAAATAACTATATTTATAAATTATAGAAATTTTAGATCTTTAAAAGTTAACTGAATTATATTTGAAAATATATTTGAAAATCCTAGGATTTAATATTTTGGTCAGAGTGAGTAACTCAAGAGGGGGTGAATTGTGTTATCTATAAATTTTTTGTTAAAAACTATTTAAAAATCCCTTAATTAAAGTAAAAACATTCAATTAGTCAAAATAATATTTTAGCATGTGTTTTATATTTTAAATGATTTCTCAAAGTCAGATTAGAGATCAGTTAAAAATCATTAAAATTACATTCACTATTAGAAATTTATTTACATAATTAAATACATTATATAAATATATGTAATGATTAACTATTAATGTATATTTTTCGTTTACATATTAAAAAAATTAATTTTATCTTCGAAATAAATAAATAAAAGGCCGAAACACACATAGGAATAAAAAAGGGTTTAGCCTCTTGTTGAGGCATAATCTCCTCCACTTGGAAATCACTTATAGTGAAGAAATGTTTTAAAAAAATTAATTTGATCCACAACATGCATCAGGTTTCTTATAAAGAAACCTCACACTTACTATCATAGATTAAAGTCTATTCTATATTTATAAAAGGTTAAAAATAAAACAAATTCCACATAAGACCTCATTCACTTATTTAGGGTAAACTGATAAAACAGTTTGAGGTAATATGATTTATAATCTAGTTTAAGTAAAGGATTCAGTTTTTTTGAATAATAAGATCAATAAAACACACTTTCCAAAAGTAAAGAAAACATTGGGAGGTAAAATACATACATACATATATATATATATTGTGTTTCTTTGTCCTTGATGCTTCAGATTCTAGAGAGTCATCGTATTTGGATTGGTTAGGTCGTGAACTAGTTTTTATTAAAATTACTAGAATATATAGTGTTTTGGAGTTTAGTTTTTTCTGTAGGTCTTAGAGAATATATTATACTATGAAAATATATTTTTTCATATGGAATTTTCTTGATCTTCTATGTATTCCACCATTCCACACTCTCATTAATTTTAAGATGTAATATATGGATCACAAACTCACAAATAAGAGGTAGATCATCCCAAATAAATATATCAATAGTTTTGAATTATCAATTGAAGTATAATATTAAAAAAAATATAGATAATTATTGTAATGATCCAAAGTTTCATTGATGGAAATCCCTCTTGATATAATTAAATGTATCATTATGTTTATATAAAATGCCATCTTATTTAGTTTTATGTCAAGAATTTCGACCGTTGCTAATATAGTCGTTGAACATTGATCACATTATTAGTATAAATAACGGACTTTAACAGATCCAATTTACTCAGACCAAGGAAGTGATTGCATCATCCATTAGAATTGCCCCATACGAAGCCCATTTTTCAGAGCTCGGAAAAGAGGTGGTGTCTTTGGGCTTCTCCCTTGACCAAGCCCAAGATGAGCTTCATCATGTCAAGATCGAACGTGACCATCTATAGGAAAAGTGGAAGTTGATTAAAATTACCACTCGAGCGATGTTATCTGAGCCACACCAAGAGTCTGTCACCATCGCACACCTTACCCTTAGGTCTTATGCGGCTTTTTAAGGGGTTATCTATAAAATAAGTAGTAATATTTTCATGTACATTATTTTTTTCTATATAATATTGAATATAATTTCAAGTAATTTTTGATACATTGTAAATAGTTTTTAAAAGTAAAAAATGTTGTTTTTAGTTATTATTTAATTTAAAAATATATTTTATTAAATTAAGGGATTTTTTAATTAATTAATATTTTAATAAAATAATATTATTATTTTTAAATTAATGTTTATTAAACATAAATGATATTATAATTTTATGAATGAAATTAAAATTTTTATTAAGGTTTGAAAGCCATTTCAGTCAAAACCCGTGAATTTTCGATAAATGTTGGTTTTTATTTTTAAAGTAAATATTAACATATTTAGAAAATTATTTAGATAAAATAAATGTAATTTCTAGAATCAGGACGCCGAAATTATCCAACGGTGAATTTTTCATAATTTTCTGAGACTGTCAAATTTTTGGGTAAAAATTAAATACCGTTTAAATATATAATGTGTTTTATGACATCATAATGACCCAATAGTGATGTAATAAAATTATATAATCATTATGTTCGGCCAATATATGTTTTACCATTAAAATAATGTAATTTTGGTTTTTTTTAATTTACTTTTCATATCATTAATGGACCCCTCAAGACTTATTCAACACCGTGCCTTTTTAAATTAATTTCCATGGGAGTGTGACTCACATCCACATAAGAAACCCTAATATTTTAAGAACTTCGGACTTTAGCCTTATAAAATATTGTTTTCATATTCTCTTTTCCAAAAACCATGGGAAAAACCATGGGATGGTTTGTGGTTTGGATTAATTTAATGTAAGGGGACCCAAACCTAAATAATAAAGAATCCCCTCACCTTTTCTATATAAACCCACCCAAGCTCCCACTTCCCACTCACTCAACACCTTTTAAGTTCGCCCAACCTCTGCACTACTCTCACTATGTTCCTCCCAAGGTTCTTCGAGCTCCCAAGAAGTCTCTCACAAGAATCCATCTAGCCTTTGGAAGCACACTTCCAAGTAAGGGTTTTTTCTTCCTTTCTCATTTTTGTCAATTTTCTTTAAGTTGTATTGCCCTTTTAATTTCAATTATTAATGTTGGGGTATGGTTTCTCACCTCATACATACTTCCCTCTTATTTTTTGAATGATGGGATACCCCTTTCTCTCTCATTAAATTCCTCCCATGTACACCTGTTACTATGCCGAAATTCCGAACGGAACTTCTCTCTCTTCTTTTACATTCAAGCAATAATTTTGTATCATGAATCTAAATTAAAATACAATTGTTGGTACATGTTTCTATATGACCTCCTTACTTTCCATTACATGTAAATATGATGAGGAACTCCTTTCTCTCTCATCCACCATTTTTATGAATTCCTATGTCACGGCGTTATGCTACCGAAATCGCACCAATTTTCTAAGCCAATGCCATTGTGTAGAGGATACCATGCCCATTTCTTCATCAAGGGTATCCAGCTTAATGCACCATTACATATTGATTACAAAGTCTCATGTATGAATTCCACATTCTTTTATTGTGGAATAAATGATTATGTTTTATGAATCAATGTTTTATGATCCATGTTGCATACTTATGCATGAAATGAAATGTTTAACAAGGGTGCACCCTTATAACGCTCCAATGCATTGGGTAAAGTATAGTATCATGATAAGTCATTTGAAAATGAGTGTTGACTCATCATAATTCAAGTGAAATAAGGGTTTACTTGTGATTCATGTGCAATGAGGATTTACTCATGCTCTATGTGAAATGAGCCTTGGATCATGCTAATTCCATGTTAAGTGTTGTTACCACATTTCCATGCTATGATTATCATGCTTTATCATGAATTTATGTTCATGTTTCTTTTATGAACTATTGATTTGCCTATTGTCTAACATGTATTGTACTCCTCATATTATTCCATGTGTACTCCCTTATTGGGCTTTATAGCTCACCCTTTTCTTATGCATGTCCTCAGGTTATCACATGCAATGCTAAGTACGAGGGAATGTAGTGGTCATGTAAAGGAAGTTCTCAATAAAGATGTTGTATTTCATGTTTTATGTTTTTATGTAATGTTTCTAAGCTCCAAATACACTAAACCTCTCAATCTTCGTGTTGTATCAAGTGAATATTTTTGTAAAAAATCATGTTTAAGTTTGTAATAAAAGCAGGGTTGTCATAGTTGGTATCAGAGGATATGTTTAGTTATTTTTTGGATTAGGAAACCCTAGTAAATCCTTAGATACAAGACTAAGTATAATAAAAAATCCCTAAGTTTTGGTAAGTACTGAGTAAGTGGTTTAGCAAAAAAATACATCACTGTCTAGATACGAGTTGGTAGAGGCGGCTCTGACACATATGTATCCTAAGGGTAAAACCCGAAAACACCGCTTTGAGCTAGACTCGAATGGGAACTGGTGCACGAAAATGGGCACTTCTGCACTCTTGGTTACAACAGTCCAAGGGGATATGTTTTGATAAATTCACAAGCTTAGTATAAACCCTTATTAAGGGAATTTGAAAAAAAAATCCCCTAAGAAAATATGTTAGAAAGTAGATCATGCAAACCCTTGATTGAAGCTTATAGACTCATGAGTTAAGGAAATAAAAGTTTATTTATAATTCATAATCTTTTCTCTTTAGATTACCCTTTATGTGTTACCCCTAACATTCCTTTTATTCCATCCAATGGCCGATAACAGGAGGACTTGGGCTAATAACTGTTTTGAAGATCAGTGTGATGACTATACTAATGAGATACCCAATCTAATGGCAGCAGGAATCGCGAAATTTTTCACGCTTATCTCTCAGCTAACTCATGTTTTGAATAAAAACACGGGTCAATAAGAATGTTCAACCCCCCCCCATGAAAGAACAGGTCGTTATCGAGATCTTAATGAGATAAAGGCCTCCTACTTTTAGTGGAACATATGTTCCCACAATCGCTGAACAATGGATCAACTCCATTGAAAAGATATTCTCCATCCTCAAACGTTCTGAACAATAGAAGGTTCTCCTGGAGGCATATAATATGGAGGGTGAAGCTGATCAATGGTGGACCTTGATCAAAAATACGAAGCCTGAGGATGAGATCGAGGTGTTGGAATGGAAGGATTTCCAGAAGATGTTTTTCGATAAATATTTTCCACGCACCCTCCGACTTAAGATGGAAAGGGACATCCTTTCCCTTGAGAAAAAATATGAAGAATCTGTGGGATCGTATGAGGAAAACTTCACAATGCTTGCATGATAAGCTTTCGGCTTTGTCGTTAGCCCCGAATACAAGGTTGACAGCTTCTTTGGTGGGCTGAAGCCTATCTTGTGGAAAGCATTAGCGATCCATGACATTGACAGCTATGAGTAAATTGTCCGATGTGCCCTCAAGGTTGAAATGGAGATTGGGGAATCACAGTGGTATCATGGGGACACGAAGCATAAGGTAGACTTCAATGCTGCTGGTCCGATGGATAAATCCAATGGTGCTAAGAAGATCCAGCACCACACTTGGCAAAAGTGTGGAAAGAAGAACCCTAGAAATTGCCTTAATGGGATGAGGTAATGCTTAAGGTGTGGAAGAGAAGGGCACCTAGCTATTAAATGTCGGCAAGAAAGACCTAGGGCTGCAATAGAGGAGAGGAATGCTCCGTTCGAACCTCAACATGTTGTTCATTGCTACAAATGCAAAGAACCGAGTCATTTTTCAAATCAGTTCCCTAATCCAAAGGTTTTCGGAGACATCCAAAAACCCCCGAGGAATCAAGGAAGAGATTTTTCCATCACTTCTTCCGAAGTGAACCCCGACAATGAAGTGGTGATACGTACGCTAGTTATTCATTCAAGAATAGCGAACATACTTTTTGATTCAGGTTATACGCATTCTTTTATATCTTGAAATTTTAGTAGAACAATCCCACCACCACCACAAATCATGGAAGTAAAGATGTCGGTGAGTACAGAAAAAGGGGAATCATTGCATCCCATGAATATAAGTCCTCCCCTGTTAATGTTTGTGGATTGAATTTCCGGGCGAACCTCGTCATACTCCCTCTGGTGGAATTTGATGCAATTCTTGGCATGCATTTTCTTTCCTTATATAGAGCCAACATAAATTTTCAGGAGAGGTAAATCACACTCTATATGGAGAATCAACCCCCGATTCTTTAAAAGTGTAAGGAGGGAGATGAATCTCATTTAGCTCTATTATCTCAAGAATGGATATTACTGCCTTATGAGCACGCATATCTGGATCAGATGATTGAGTCCAAGGAAGATACCATCCTTGAAGAAATGCCTATTGTGAGGGAATTCACTGATGTGTTTCCTGAGGAACTGCCTGGCTTCCTCCTAGAAGAGATGTTGAGTAATCAATTGAAATTATACCTGGGGTGCTACCAATATCCAAGACTCCATATAGAATGGATGTTGTTGAGCTTGAAGAGATGAAAAAACAACTACAGGATAATCTGGATAAAGGGTTTATATGCCCAAGTGCTTCACCATGGGGTGCACCAGTCCTCTTCGTCAAGAAGAAGGATAGGTCAATGCGGCTTTGCATCGAATATTTTGAACTTAACAAAATCACGATAATGAACAAGTATTCCCTCCCAAAAATTGATGACTTGTTCGATCAGCTGCGTGGAGCACAATACTTCTCCAAGGTGAACTTATGTTCGGGATATTATCAAGTAAGGGTGAAGAAGGACGATGTCCCCAGGACTACTTTTCGTACAAGATACCAGCACTATGAATTCATAATAATGCCTTTTGGACTCACCAATGCTCCAGCAATCTTCATGGACATGATGAATATAGTCTTTAGAGGTTACCTAGACAAATATTTGGTATTATTTATATATGATATTATAATATACTCTAAAACCAAGGAGGATCATGAGGAGAATTTAAGAACTGTATTGGAGACTTTGCGCAAGGATAAGCTCTATGCAAAATACGCAAGTGAGAGTTCTGGTTGAAGGAAGTCTCATTCTTGGGCCATATCATCACAAGCAATGGGATATCTATGGATCCCTCCAAAACAGATGCAATTGAGGGATGGGTAAGGCTAGCATCGGTAATAGATATCCATAGCTTCTTGGTGTTTGGGGATATTATCGATGATTTGTGATAAATTTCTCATGATTGTCCAACCCTCTTACCATGCTAACTCGAATGGGAGTAAAGTTTTCTTGGAGTGATGAATGCGAAGAAAGCTTCAAGGTGTTGAAAAGGAGGCTTATCACTATGCATGTGCTCACTTTACCCACAAGTGGAGAACTTTTTGTTGTTTTTTGTGGTGATTCAAATTAGGGCTTTGTCTGTGTGATGATGCAGAATGATAAAGTAATATCCTATGCCTCAAGGCAGTTGAAAATCCATGAGCGAAAATATCCAACGCATGATCTGGAGATGGCGGCGGTGATCTCTGCCTTGAAAATCTGGCGGCATTATCTCTATGGAGATAAATGTGAGATATATACTAACCATAAGTGTCATAAATATATATTCACACAGAAGGAGCATAATATGCGCCAGAGAGGATAGATAGAGTTCATCAAGGATTATGACTGTTCAATACATTACCACCCTATAAAGAGAACAAGGTGGCAGATGCCCTAATTAGAAAGGACCCAGCAATTCTATCAATGATGATAATTGAAAAGGATCAAATCTTCTTAGAATTGATGAAGATGGACATGGTAATCATAAATAATGGAACACCATCAATCCTTTCACAAATCATTGCTCAACCATCTCTTTTGGAAATGTTAAAGGATTCTCAAAAGGATGATGTGGGAATTCCGGAAAAAGTGGAAGCTATCAAAAAAGGGAAATCCTCATAGTTTAATGTTAATGAAGAAGGAATTATGCGGTTTCAGAAAAGAATATGTGTTCCATAAAGTCCGGAGCTGAAGAAGGAACTTTTGGATGATGCACATAGTTCAAATTTCTCTATTCACCCAGGGAGCAAAAAGATGTATCGAGATCTATGAAAATACTTTTGGTGGGATAATATTAAGAAAGATATCGCTGAATATACATCAAAGATCCTGGTGTGTCAGCAAGTGATGACAGAGAGGTAGAAGTATAAGGGGATGATGCAACCATTGCCCATACTAGAGTGGAAATGGGAGAACATCACCCTGGACTTTGTCACTGGACTTCCAAGGACATCCAAAGGCAACAATGCAATCTGGGTTGTTTTGGATCGTCTTACAAAGACTGCACACTTCATTGCTATTCGGGAGGATTTATCTTTGGATCAACTGGCACAGATATATATCCGGGAAGTGGAAAGGTTTCATATAGTACCACTATCTATTATGTCTGACCGAGATCCAAGATTCAACTCTATGTTTTGGAAGAGTCTCCAATATTCTCTGAATACTGAACTGAACTTCATTAGGGCCAATCATCCCCAAACTGATGGCCAATCCAAAAGCACTATCCAAACACTTGGGGATATGTTGAGAGTGTGCTCAATGGACTTTAAAGGAGTATAGTATCAACATATTCCTCTGGTTGAGTTCTCTTATAATAACAGTTTCCACTCAAGCATCCAAATGGAACCATATGAAGCCCTGTATGGGAAAAGTTGCAGAACACTGGAATGTTGGGATGAGGTCAGTGAACGTAAGCTGCTTGGACCAGAAATGGTCAAGGAAATGGTGGAGATGGTGAAATCCATTTAGCAGCATATCAAGGCAGCTCAGAGTCGACAGAAGGGTTATGCAGATAACCGTCGATGAGACCTTGACTTTAAAGTTGGAGACACGGTTTTTCTACGCATATGTCTATGGAAGAAGGTCATGAGGTTTGGATGGAAAGGGAAGTTAAGTCCAAGGTACATCGGCCCATCGAGATTCTTGATCGTGTCGGGGCTGTGGCCTATCGACTAGCACTTCCACCTGCCATGGCCAAAGTACATGATGTATTTCATGTATCTCTCTTAAGGAAGTATATACAGGACCCTTCACATGTAATCTCTTCCAAGGTGGTACAATTGGAAGATTATCTTTCTTATGAGGAGCAACTAGTGAAGATCTTAAATCGTAGAGAAAATGTTCTATGAAATAAGAAAATTCCCCTCATCAAGGTGTTGTGGAGAAACCAAAAGTTGGAAGAAGTGACTTGGGAATCAGAGGATATGATAAAGCTGAGTAACCCACATTTGTTTTAGTGTGGGAAAAGGGAAATTTTGAGGGTGAAATTTTTTAAGGGGGGAATATTGTAACGACCCAAAGTTTCATTAATGAAAATCCCTCTTTATCTAATTAAATGTCTCTTTTTGTTTATATAAAATGTCAACTTCTATGGTTTTATGTCAATAATTTTGACTGTTGCTAACATAGTCGTTGAACAGTGATCACATGATTAGTATAAATATAGGACTTTATCAGATCCAATTTACTCAGAAAAAGGAAGCAATGGCCTCATCCAGTAGAATTTCTCTATACGAAGCCCATTTGTCGGAGTTCAGAAAAGAGGTGGTTTCTTTGGGATTCACCCTTGACCAAGCCCGAGCTGAGCTTCATCATGTCAAGCTCGATGGTGGCCATCTACGGGAAAAGTGGAAGTTGATTGAAATTACCACTCAAGCAATGTTATCTGAGCCACCCCAAGAGTCTGTCACCATCGCACACCTTACCTTTAGGTCTTATACGGCTGTTTTAATGGTTTATGTAACAAATAAGTAGTAATATGTTCATGTACATTATTTTTTTGTATATAATAATGAATATAATTTCTAGTCATTTTTTATATATTGTAAATAGTTTTGAAAGTACAAATGTAGTTTTTAGTTATTGTTTAATTAAGAAATCTATTTTATTAAATTAAGGGGTATTTTAATTAAATAATATTTTAATAAAATATTATTATTATTATTAAATTAATTTTTATTAAATATAAATGATCTTATAATTTTATTAATGCATTAAAAAAATTTATTAATGTTTGAGAGCCATTTCTGTCAAAACCCATGAATTTTCGGTAAATGTCAGTTTTTATTTTAAAAGTGAAAATTAACATATTTAGAAAATTATTTAAATAAAATAAATATAGTTTATGGAATTATGACGTCGAAATTATCCAACGGTGAATTTTTCAAAATTTTCTGAGACAGTAAAATTTTTGTGTAAAAATTAAATACCGTTTAAATATATAATGTGATTTATGACAACATAATGACCCAATAGTGATGTAATATAGTACTATAATATTTTTTTTCGGACAATATATGTTTTACCATTAAAATAATGTGATTTTGTGTTTTTTTGACTTACTTTTCAAAGCATTAATGGACCCGTCAAGACTCATTCAACACCTTGGCTTTTTAAATTAATTTCCATGGGAGTGTGACTCACCTCCACATAAGCAACCCTAATATTTTAAAATGTTCAGAATTTGGCCTTATAAAATATTTTTTTCCTCTTCCCTTTTCCAAAAACCATGGGAAAAACCCATTGGATGGTTTCTGGTTTGGATTACTTTAATGTAAGGGGACCCAAAGATAAATAATAATTACTTCCCTCACCATTCCTATATAAATCCACCCAATCTCCCACTTCCTCCTCACTCAAAGACTTATATGTTCGTCCAACCTCTGCCCTACTCTCTGTAGAATCCTCCCAAAGCACCCCAAGCTCCCAAGAAGCCTCTCACAAGCCTCTCTCTAGCCTTTGGAAGAACACTTCCAAGTAAGGGTTTTTTTATTCCTTTCTCATTTTTATCAATTTTCATTAAGTTGTATTTCCCTTTTAATATCAATTATGAAGGTTGGGGTATGGTTTTGAACCTCCCCCATACTGCCCTCTTATTTTTTGAATGATGGGATACCCCTTTCTCTCTCATTAAATGCCTCCCATGTACACCCGTTACTATGCCGAAATTCCAAAAGGAACTTCTCTCTCTTCTTTTACATTCAAGAAATAATTTTGTATCATGAATCTAAATTCCATTACAATTGTTTGCACATATATTTATATGACTTACTTACTGTCCATTACATGTAAATATATTGAGGAACTCATTTCTCTCTCATCAACCATTTTTATGAATTCTTATGTCACGCTGTTACGCTGCTAAAATCACACCGATTTTCTAAGCCAATGCCATTGTGTAGTGGATACCATGCCCATTTCTCCATCAAGGGTATCCACCTTTATGAACCATTACATATTGATTACAAAGATTCATGTATGAATTCCACATTCCTTTATCGTGGAATAAATTATTAAGTTTTATGAATCCATGTTTTATGATCCATGTGACACACTTATGCATGAAATGAAATGTTTAAGAAGGGTACGCCCTTATAGCACTCCAATGCATTGGGTAAAGTATAGTATCATGATACTTCATGTACAATGAATGTTGAATCATGATAATTCAAGTGCAACGAGGGTTTACTTGTACTTCATGTGCAATGAGGATTTACTCATGCTCTATGTGTAATGAGCCTTGGCTCATGCTAATTCTATGTTAAGTGTTGTTTCCACATTTCCATGTTATGATTATAATGCTTTATCATGCCTTTATGTTCATGTTTCTTTTATTCTCTATTGATATTCCTATTGCCTAACATGTATTTCACTCCTCATGTTATTCCATGTGTACTCCCTTATTGGGCTTTATAGCTCACCCTTTTCTAATGTCTGTCCTCAGGTTATCCCATGCAATTCTAAGTACGAGAGAATGTTGTGGTCATGTAAATGAATTTTTCAATAAAGATGTTGTATTTCCTGTTTTAAATTTTTATGTAATGATCCTAAGCCCCAAAGACACTAAACCTCTCAATATTCTTGTTGTATCAAGTGAAGTTTTATGTAATAAATCATGTTTATGTTTGTAATAAAAGCAGGGTTGTCATACTTATACTGAGTTGAAAATCCGGAATTGTATAACATGGTCTTTAATTAATCCTTTAAATAGATTTGGAATAATCATTAAAGAAATACATGTTAGTTTTTATTCATTAACTCCAATAAACTAGATGTTGGATGGATTAATTATAAATTAAGGACATAATAGAAATTGTAGAAAGCTTGATTCTAGATAATCTGTAATGGAGGAAATATCAACAATATCATACTTCGTAACTAACAGCAGAACATTCTAGTAGAATACATGTCAACTATAGAATGGTATAGTGGTAGATATATCCACAAAATTACTTCTGGGGGTACTATAAAATTGGAGGTAGTATGAGCGTTATAGTATTAAGACTCTAGAAGTGGAATTCTTGATGGTATCGTATCATATCGTAGTAGGCCATGTAGTAGTAGAGTTGAAATTATAGTAGTACATGGATAGAGATTTCTCATCTGGCGGTAGCATAGGTCTAGAGGTGGCAGGATCCTAAAGGTCACATGCCTAACAGTATCATGTATCAATGGTAGTAGGAGATTCTGGTTGATAAGTTGGTGGTAGCAGGATTCTGGTGGTATAAGAATTACTATTATAGAATATTGAACTAACAGTTACATTTTTATACTAATGGTAGCATATGTAAACTAACAGTAGAATATATGAACTAACATTAGAATATTTATATACTTTTAAAATTTTAATTTAGTAAACTATTTCATATCTTAAATTAATAATCTCATTAGAGACATAATAATCGTGATTTTTTATCATTAAAATAAGTAGACCCCAACACGACCATTGACCCACAAAACCTATTAGACCATAAACTGTAAGTGTAACCTTTTCCCTTTAACCATATCCTATGGCCCCAAATATCTTCTCCAAAGAATTAATCCATCCCAAAACTACCATTGGATTATCAATCCCACCAAATTATAGGGGATTTTTTCTAAAGAATTCATCCAACCTAGGGGAATCATACCATGCCACAGGTTTCTACCTCTAGGCAAGGTAATTTTACTACCATAATTATTATTCCCAAATATAGCCATAATTTTCTTAGTAATATTTCCAAAAATATTGTATTCATATCCATGGAAATATCAACATTGGCTATGAGTATTGATACTCTTCTTCCTTCCAAGATCCATATCTAAATAATGGAATATGCTATATTAGATTGTAAAATATTGAATTTTTTATCATACTGTATAATTCAAAATATTGTGTAACAATTAACATAAATTAAAGGAAATAATGTTTCGTTACTATCAGATTCATAAACATGGTTTATTTTGGGAAATATTTAATTTCAAATCCAACATTATGGTATGTAAAAAAATATAAATTATCTTAATCATATTGCATGGGTGCGTTAGACCAGGTTCATAGAAAGTCTCATTTTCATACAGTGGGTGATGATCGGTTCAAGCCAAATTCTCCACTTTATGAGTTACCGTATGTACCACTGTGATAAAACCATATCCAATTATAGTGTCTATACTAGTATATATTTCTATGAAATACCACTTAATCTCTTAATAATACATTAGAATTTCATTTTATTCTTATCCTCAAAGTCTATCATATTGTTATGTTTCTTAATCACTGTTTTCATTAATACTGCTCTCATGGTTTTCAGTAAACATCCTCCAATTCCAACTATAATGAACCCGGCCCTATTATCTCGGATTTGGTGCTTACTTTAATACATTGTAATAGATACAAGGAATCAAAAAATCATCATAAAATATAAAAGTTTTGTTGAACAATATATATACATAATCCCCATTTTAAATTTGGAAATAAAATAAAAAGAATATTATTGTAAAATAGTTTTCATCCATGAACACATTACTATAATTCTTCTTCATATCCTATGGATAAGAAACAAAATAAGGGTGATATCAAAAGATAGTAATTGTTAAGAATATAGGAATCTATCATAAATAATTAATACTAATGAAAATGGAAAATGTAAATAACTAAAACACACATTCCATTTAAATAGCATGACTATCGTTGTTAGATAATGCATAATAAATATGAAAATGTAAATAATTTAACAAAAAATACATTAAATCAATAATAGGATAATGAAATTATTCTCAATATAATATCATCATGAAATTATTATGGATAATAAAAATAACTGAATTTTCAATTCAGGAAATGCGTAATTATTTGACGTCATGTCCTCATGAATCATGATACCTCTACCATCATGACATTTCATAACATGGTTCAAAACTATTTGTAACAACCCATTTAATTTGGCCAACTAAACTGTCTCATGTGACATATAGTTACATCAAGCTGATATCTATAACCAAACCCCACAATATCTACCTCTCCAAATAATTCCTTCTATATTGAATAATTGAAATAATTCATGAACAATATTCATTTTTATCAAATATATGTATTCAGTAAAAGATATGAATTTATTAATAATTTAAAAATTAATCATATGAAATTCAAGGTAAACACTTTATGTAAAAAAGGAAATATAGTTTAATAAATAATAATATTTATCGTAATTTAATATTTATATTTATGTTAAACATAATTTTCAATGATAAATGTTTGCATGAGAGTGATTTATTCAAGAGAAATCTGTAATCATAAAAGAATGTGAGATTATACAATAACTATTATAACATGATAATTTTCAATTCAAGTACTATTGGGTGAAATAAATTAAATTAAGAAGATAAAATAAAATGATGTATTAATTATTAATGATATTACATGTAAAAGTTTTAGTATGTACACCATATAAAATAAATTAGGTTCATAACAATAAAATATTACCCAATGAAGGGAAATTGACATGAAGTCTCTTACGATGAGTGTGAATCATCAACTATGTTATTTAACATCATGAATAATTAAATTATGTTACTTATTTAATTGCATAAGAAAAATTTTCAACCTAATAATTCCTTTTATTTTACTTATTACCATGTTATATATGAATACATAATCAATAAAGTTTATTTAGGATGTTTCTACATTATTTAGACTGTGTGTCAAGGATGACTTTGTTTGGTTGGCTATTGTCAAAGAGGTCATTGTTTCAACATTTCCATAATAATAATCATGATATAATAAAACAATTTATATATATATTATTATTTTAAAACCCATAATTAAATATTTTTATGATAAATATGATATGTTTTGATCATCAAGATGGTAGGGCATATATATGCATGAGTTAAGTTTCTATTTTTCAACAATCATTATGTAAAGGTGGTAAGTAATATTTTATATTTCTATAGGATAATAATATAATAAATTCTATATAATGTATTTTAATACACTTATATATATCATCCATATGGCGTGGTTATGAAAATTTAGTCACATCGCATTGTGAATGTTGTATCCCACACATACACGGGCGACGTTACCATCATTCAGTGAGGGAAAAGGTCAGAAATAAAATGATATATTATATTTTATTAGTTATAAATATTTTATAAATATATTAATTTTTTATTTATATCATATATATTAATTAAATTTATCTTTATTATCATCTATGTAAGTCATTATTTAAAAACAAATCACATTGCTCAGCGATTCAGCAATCAACTGTACACAACCACAATGTTATCGTATCCCATACAGAATGAAAAGTCAAAAGTGTTGTATAAGGTATAATAACTCCATATGTATTATTATATTATAAATTTAATATATATATATATATATTATATATATCATAATATCCAATTGTGAGAGGTGGTAATTGAAAACCCAATGGCATCAGTTCACGAGGCGGTAGTCTATATACATAAAGAATTATGATTTCGTAGTCCATTTGATAGAAGTGGGGTTTATTTTAGAAAATTTACATAACATAAAAATTTAGTTATATTTATGATATGGAAATTAATTTATAATTATTTTTTAATAATAATTTAAGGAGGTATAGGAATAAAAACATAAAAACAAATTGTGATGACATTTTACATCTTCTCATACGACCTCTTTGGGATTATACATAATGTATTCCACAAAATTGATTTATGTAAAAAATAAGGATTGACGGATTAGTTTATAGATGTTGGGAAGTTATTTTTTAAGGTATTTCTGGATCCAAAAGAGATTGAATCTACAATTAAGTGAGGAGAGCACTTTCCTTTTATAAGTGACAAGACGTGCACACTTGTATTTTTTCAACAGAAAAATGTGTACCCGTATTTTTCAAATGAAAATGGAATAAATGGATAATTATAGATCATTAGACATGATAGGGTCTAAATATTTCCATTAAATATATTTAATGTAGTCAATTATATTATTTTAACCCATAACATTTTAGTTTAACCCCTAGTAAACCCATTTTTACCTTATTAGTGGTAATACTTTTTAATGTTTACACTTCTCATTTTTTCAAAACATAACTTGAAAATATTTCATAATATAAATTATTAATAATCCTAAAATGGAATCCATCATTTTTATTCTATTCTCATAAATGTAGAATTATAATTTGAATGTAATCCAGTAAACATGACATGAAAGAGGGTTTTCAAAGAGAAACTTTTCAAAAGTCTAAAAAGTTATAATATAAAAATTAAATATAAACATGATTATAATGGGATAAATTCAAATAATTTATATATAATTTTACTAATTTTACATTAAAACCATTTCAAAATATAAATTTTCTTTTTATATAATTTAAGGAAAATTAAAGTTTAAATTAAAATTCATAATGTTTCTCTATTCATCCAAAAATGAAGCATTCAAAAAAAATAAAAAAAATTAAAACTAATTTAATTTTTATATGATGAATTCAAAAAGTAAGTTAATTTTATATAATAATTTTTTTATAAGTGGTAAAAAGATATTTAAAATTATTTTCATGAAGCGCGAGTAAACCATCTGTTAAAAAGTACAATTTTTTCAGAAGGAATTTCCATTTTTTAAATGATTTTTATTTTATTTATAAGAAATAGATAACCATAAATTTCATAATTTAGATATTAAAATTCATACCTATGAAATTAATTTATTTGTTATAATATTCATGTTTCAACAATATTTTAATTTTTTTAATTGGTGTTGTGTGCATCACAAGCTATCGAATAGATAGACTTTATTTAAAAATAACATAAATCATAATGTATTTGGGTGTTAAAAAAGTAATCAATTACATAATACTTAAATAAACATCCTTTTCTAATTTTTTTGGATAATATGTTTTGTAAATAATCATAGGTTAAAAAAATTAATCCATATGGGCTTCTTGAAAAACATGATAATGTTTCGATTAAAAAAAATTCCCCATTAAAAGATAAAGAAATTATTTAAAAACATATGATCATTTTATTATCTTATGAAAAAATATATATAAAAAATACCATAAATTAATTTAATATTTCATTTATCCAATTATAAAAATATAAATAATCACATATATAATAATTATTATGTTTATAATGATGGAATGAAAAATTTTAGATGTCGTGATCTTGTCAATAAGGTCTCATGCCAAGAAATCATGAACATTATCCTTTGGGCATTGTACCAGGACATTTTATATAACAGCATGTCCTTATTCCAAGAAATTTTATATACCATCAAGGCTTTATTCCAAGGAATTTATATATACTCTTAAATCCTAATGCTAAGAAATTATCATTAAATAGTTTTATACACACTGTGAAATACCAAATATGTTTTGTCTTATTGGATTCATCAATGCATCGATTGGCATTGAATAACTAAGATCCACCCATCTCAAACATATTTTCAATTCATTCCTCATATATTGAATAAAAAATATAATAAATAATCCATATTACTTTATAATGAAACATCGTATTTGGAAAACTCACATATGATATAACACCCTGACCCAAATGCAACAAAATCAATGCTCGGATCTGGTAGGTTACAAGGAATCAAGCATGCCTCCCTATATGCCAGAGGTTGATGACTAGCAGTGAGGGCCTCGAGTGTGATAGTGGGGATCCTATTTTTCATCTATCTTGGTAAGAAAAAAATTGATTATAGCTATGTATCATACCTAACAGAAGGTAAATAGAATTCAGAAGAATTAAACAACTAAAATAGAACAAACTACGACAGTAAAATGTTGTAAAATACCAAATAGTTATAAAATACAAGACGACATTGGTCACCCACTAGGCTGATCATACAAATATAGTAATACAAGAGAAACTGAAAGTAAATGTACAGGGCTTCGCTACTAACTCTAAGTCAACCCATATAATTGGTGTCCAGAAATTGTTGAACTACACAAGCCCAATTAGTGGAACCACTTGAGATTCTATATTTGGTCATGAAACACTAGGCCTCGACCATGTCCACTATGAAACTCATGCTCATCCTTAAATGAATACATAAGGTCTGCACATACACTGAGGTGCAGGTGCAGGGGTGAGAAACAATCTCAGCATGCCATCCCGACAAGCCACTTGAAACTGAGAATCTAAATGTGTATGTAAAATTAACATACTCAACCTAGTAAAAACACAACCCACAAGTAGTAAAACCAAATGTGATCCCACAATCAAACCCAGGTTTTGTAATCCCAATAAATTGCGGATGTTCCATCATGGACTTCCATATCTATATAAGTATAAAATTATACTCCCATAACTATACATATATACATAAATATGAAATTTCATTGGTATGTGATACCAAATAAGAAGAATATCAATAGCATTCAAACAATGTTTTGTATTCCTGGTCAACTATACATCCTATGCAAGGGAATTGAGGTGGATTTCATGACCTCAACCAATGTATCATAAATTCAATCTATAGTTATGTAATAATAATAAACATGTACCATCTTAGGCCAATGCCAAAAATATCTATGAATAAGCTATGCCACTATACGGGGATACTCATCCAATACCTAGGTTAAAACGTACTTTCATCCAACTACTGTAAAAGGATATCATATATTGATGATCAATCCTGTAATGAAATTCTAGAAGAACAATCTAGACACCTAAGGAGATACCATTAAACCCCTAATGTCATGAAACTTATCTAGAAGAGAATAATCATTCCAATAATATAGCATCCACCATACAAACTTGTCTAATGAATTTCTAAAACATAAATCCAAGTATCACTCAAAGCTGAAAATTCATCATCCCTCTAATCTCATCCAATAGATTCATACAATAGAAATCGGTGTATCACTCAGGGAATATGAGTTCTCACCAATTGAGCCTATCCAAGGAATACTTCAACATGATCAAAGTATCCCTTAGGTTATAACTATAATCATCTTATAATCTTGTTCATAGAATCCATCGACTAGATCCATGAATCATCCATGGCTTAAACAAAAACAACCATTGAGACCCATAATGGCATCCCTTAACTAGATCTAGGTATCACTCCGGGTTCATAAAACAATAACCCAATCAACTCATCCAAGTAATCCATCACCTATATCCACATTTCACTCATGGTATAACTATATTTGACCAATAATCCTAGTCATAGAATCTCTTAACCAGATCAGTGATTCACCAAATGTTTAATAAAACATCCCAATGAGCCCGTTCATGGTACTCCTATAATGGGAATCCAAATATCACTCAGCGAATATAAATCAACATGTAAGGATAAAAATCATGATACTATGAAGAACCTTACAGACATCTCATCAAAATGTCTATCCCAATATATATGCATTTAGGCTCAACTATGAAGTCATAGGTAGTGCCTATAGGTAAACAAGTCATTATCAGAAATAACATGGCTCAAAATATGGATCCTTGGAAAGAACATATGAGTATCCTAATAAGAAAAACTAAACCTAGGAAGAACATACAGGAATCTAAACAGAATGGAAGAGTCCTCACATCAGGATCAACAGCCACCAACCCCGAAGAACCACAATTTACATCACTAAATCAATAATAAACAAGTGAAACATAAAAAAGAGTGAGGGTGGATTGAATGCCCAACCCAACACTATAGTCACAACCCCATGGGATTACTGGTTTTCAAAAGTTCTAGGTGACATTAGAACACCATATCAACCAAAACACAACGTAAAAATATTGCTTAGTCGATCCATGGGCACCCGTTGGGTCCCTCTTCTCAATCAATGAAGAAGGACCCTACTTGGGATCCTCTTGGAAAACATGAGTGAAGGTATCCTACACGAGATCCTATGTTAAAGCCATGGGAGGAATCCCACACTAGATCCCTAAATGATAAATAACATAGGAATCCTACTACAAGGATACTTTTAACATTAAACAAGAGATGGATAATACAATGGAATTATTATATCAGAACAAAATAAATTGAACCCCTCAGGGGATCATTGGATACATCGGGTCTCATGGCCTCATATGCCAGAAAGTAACTCATCACAAGGGGAATGTCCTCAAAATATAAATTCCATTGGAGATATCTCATAACTCATATCAGATAAAAAGGCGCCCCTAGGTTTTTTTGAACACCCATCCTATCATTCAAATTTATGTTTCTCCCTTAAAATACTATAGATATTCATAATTATAAGAATATCTTCTCTCTTTAGATAGAATCCCAAAAACACCCCTTAGAAGTCGTTAGAATGCTCCATGGGCTTCAGCGTCACAATAAATGTGGAAAACTACTCATAATAGAGTAGTATTGGGTCCAATTCTGTCATCAAGGCCCTAAATAGTACAAACCACTAAAAGTATTGATAAGAGGAAGTACAAGGCATGTAGAATTGGTCCACAACGTGCACTCCTAGCACGTCACATGGGCATGTACTGCCACCTGCCTGGGCATCTAAACACCCCCACTAAATGGAATGTAAGCCGGTTACTCATTGTGTACCATATAGGGGGGGTGTAGGTCCATGTCCCTCAACATGATTGTACATCTACTTGGTATATTATTCTACTTCTACATGGTGTTCAACCCTACACAGTGTCTGGTCATGTACTCCTACACAGCCATGTACCCCTACCCTAGTAGACATGTCCGAGTACTGGGCTACATGGTTGAGTACCATTACAAGGAATGCGTACCTTATAAATGGATTTTATCAATTAAGACCTCATTATCTATGAATGGGGAGAACAAACGGGGTCCTCCATTTGACCTTATATCGTGTTACCAGGGTTTCCTGACGAGAAAAACATCAGATCACCCAAACAACCAGTTTAAAATCCCCAAAACAACATATCCCGCCTTAAGAGGCCATAAAGAAGTATGAAATTTATTGAATAACTCGAAACAAAAATTTAATAGTGATCATTATTAAATCATAAAAAACCACATACATTTGGGTAGAAACTACTAATGAATTGCTCGATTCCACCATCCATGGTTGACACACATCAAACCAGCACGGGAGAAACTCTGTTATGGTTCCTCTCTTTTATTACCTATTTCACTATCTCTTTAACCTTGTCTCATTTATCCCTTGCTCATGAGGAGTAGTAGCAGCTAGAAATTATGTGTGTTCAAGTAGGGGTAAATAAGAGAAACGAATGAAAATAAGGAAAATTAAAGAGAATGAAAAAGGGGCATGGGCTGGCCCTGATTCCCGACAAGAGTTAATGTTTCACCAAGGATAAACTCCCCATTCAAAACTCAATGGTAAAGAAAAAATATCAATATAACACTATATTCAACTGTTATGGATGAAAAAATCTTCACAAATGAATTATTATTTATTTTAATAAATATTAATTATTAATGAATCCACCAAAATTCAGAATACTCGGATTTATACCAAACTCATATCCAAGAGTAAATACCCTATTCTATGGAAAACAGAGTGGTTAGAAAAATTATCTGAGATAATATTTTAAGGGATAAGACCATTTTACCACTTTACATGCATCTTAAAACAAAAATTAAAATTTATTCTCAAAACTATGGTCCTAAAAAACATGGGTTCTTACAATCTCCCCACGATCAACCTTCGCGTCCCCAAGAATCCTAGTGAAAGGCCCTCTCATTGTTCTCTCATCCAATGCATCTACCCATCCAATCTATTCATATTGTCTAAATACCAACCTCATAGTACCAAAAAATGTCTTCTAAATAGAAGAAATTTAACTGCCACCAATCTTGTACTCCCCACTATAGGATTTCCCTTATCATCATTTCAAAACCAAACATTAAGCTTGATAGACCCTATAAAATGGTGAATATTACACTGATATTGAGGGTCATTTCCCTCAAACAGCCAATGGTTCACTCCCCACAATATAACCTACCTTACACCACTACTTTAGCACAACCCCAAAAGGTTTCCATCATTGATAGAGAAGTATATTAAGAAATAACAATGATCTCAACATAGGTATATTTCTCACCAAGCTTACTCAATATGAAACATGATAGCACATGATCGTCTCTAATAAGAGTAACCTAAGATTATATCGAAGGCATGTAAAGCTCCCTCCAAGATATGCTCATATCCTATCAAAACCTGACTCACATTCAGCCACATGTTAATCATCTCATGGTACCCCAACATTTCATGATGTCACCTTTACCTTGGAGGGACATTCTAACACAATATTCGAGATCCAAGTCCATGACATTTCTGAAAAACATCTATCATCTACTCACCCATGGACACTCAGTAATTTATGATTCAAATGATAACCCATGAAATAAGAACGTTTCTTTAACACCTGAATCATACACACATGTTCAATATTGTCACAAGTGTCTACCCACACTATAAATATATCAGAAATAGTAGAAAAACACTGGTTGACCAGGCCAGGAATCCAAACATTGTTTCCTATCAAAGTCTGCCTTGAAAAAAAATCACCCAGAGAGCTTCGTCAAAAGATAAAGGCATCAATATTCATATAATAGAAAACTCAAGAACCTATCATTCCACAATCACAAGGAGAGATTAAAACCAAGATCACTATAGAATAAAACCAGAAAAACATCGTCCGACCTGTCATGCAGGTTTCCCTCAAAGAAAAAAAAACCTCAACCTACAAGGTTAGAGTCTATCCAAGGTTCATTAGGTCTCCCACCTATCCCTAAGAAGCAATCCTCCGAATTGGGTCACAATTTCTAACCACCTAGCAAAAAAAATCCCTCATCCCAAAAGAAGTTAATGATCAAAACAACACACAATTTTAAAAACAGAAAACACGACCAACAAAGTTTTGATCCTCTTGGATCATCCTCAAAATATACTGCTCCATATAGGTCCCAAAACCAACACATAAGAGCTACTGGACTGACACTCACAAGACACCCGTATATGGAAATACCCTCTTGAGTTCCAGTTCAAAAGAAAAGTCATGGCACCTATAGGAATCATACTCTATGGTCCATAGATATTCATAGACCCAAGAATGAATTCCCAAAATAGGGTCACAAAAAAGGGCATCACAGTCCATAATGAATTACTAGGTCACTCCACCTCAGTGCAGGAAGAATGAGTTATCCACCTCATAAAAAAATTTCTCAACGTAGATCCACATAAGCAATAATTAGAATGAAATATGTGTAAGACCCAGTATAATATGTCTCTGTCATTAGAAAAATCCCACACTAGCAGGTTTATGTGATGTGAATCATTCATTCCAATTATGATACATGTGAAACCTCTTTTCTTTGCTGGTTAAGAGTCCAAAATCATCTCTGACCTCTTTCCAATGCCCAATGTCAGAAACTAGATCTTACCACCATTAAAATATGAACCAAACCCATTTTATGGTATGTCTTGAAGGGATTTCCCTATCCCCAAGGGCAGGAACAAGTGACTAGGTATGATAAACAATTGTTTGGTTATGATTTACCTAGGTTTAAAAGCATTAAAAAACCAAAAACATTAAATAAACTGAATATTAAAATTACTAACCGAACAATCTATTAAAAAATCAGAACATAATACAATATTTTAAAAAATGATAAGAGGTCGAAAATAACAAAGGGAAAAAATTTCATCCCAAAAACCATTACATGGAAAGGGGTCATCACCCCCCAACCTTCTCTACAACATTGCATCAAGGATGGAAGCTAACAACATGAACTTCCATCTCCAATGACATTTCCCATACCTGTTTCAAACATGATCATTTCTACACACACCCAAAGGTGTAAGTAGGGTGTGAACCAAAAACCAATAAAATACCACCAATATATTCCATGTGATAAACTTTATAAGATAAAAATATTTCATGTTTTTATAAAAAAATAAATGGTAGCAACAATTTCTAAAGATCCAACTATTTAAATGAAAATGGTTTCCAAGGGATAATATTAAAGAATAAAATTTTTAAGTAAAACATGTATAATATTGAATTTACCATATAAAAAGAACATATTACAATGGTAAATACAAAAAATTCCATGCGAACTAGTCACAGGAACACCCCAGGCAATAGTTCGTTGTCAGCACTAAGTACATCGTATCTCAGTGCAAAAGTAACCATAACAAATATTTGTCTCATGCATGAGCCACTAGTAGGAATCATACCCATAACCTAGTGGTCTTAAATATCACCATAATACTTTATAGTGTTTTCAACATAATCCATTCTATGTGAATCATGGACAAAATCTCTATGGATCACTAGTATAATATTCCTAGTCCATCCACCTAGATACTCAGGTTTCCCTCATTGTGCTCAAAAATGGTTCCACATGCTAAAAAATACCATTCACACACAAAATAATATTTATGATAATACACAGACCATACATTATCTAAACATTCCTTTCAACCCTTTTATAACTCAATAATCCATTTATAATTTTCCTAAAACAGTTTCAAGAAATACAACAAATATTTTCACATAAAATCCATCTAAAATCCACTTTGAAAGCCAAAATCATACAAATATCAAACCAAATAAGAATTGGAATCCATAACACCAATTAATAAATCCATTCCATTATTCATAAAACAACACCACTTGACACAACATTGAGTACACACGAAAACACTTATTTTCACCAACAAATGCCACATAAAAATTAACCTCTTAACAAATGATAAAAATATATTTTTACAAAGAACAATAAAATATTAACATGATAAAAATATAAACCCATAAGATATTTCTCATCAAAAAGTTCTTACAAATGTAATTACCTACCAAATGTCTCCAAAACCTCAAATATGTGATCGATACATAAAATGCACCACTGTTTCACCATAAGGGAGTTAAACTGAACCTAAGAACACAAGATTATGCCAAAAAACTCCAAAAAACCCTAGTTACAAAGCCAATGATTTTTGAAATTTTTATCTTCAAGAAAACTGAGATAAACCCTATGTAAATAGATGGAGAATTTAATAAAGATATCTTTCTTGAGAGATCTTGATGTTCCTCCACCAAATCCCCATTCAAAATTGAGCTCCAAGAGACATTGAGATTTCTTGGAGGCTATCCATGGATTCTAGGAATGAAATTGGGATTAAATGGGAGCAATGGGATTTATTCTGGAAGGGGAAAATATTGATTAAAAAACAATTCTAATGAGCTGGACAAGGCGACATGGTTTAGTAAACTGTGCGCCCAGTTCTATCCACTCAAAACATGTCCAATTTATTCCAAAATAAAAGGTCTATGGGAAAACTAGGGGGAATATATAACAACAACAGAAGAGAGAAAAGTACATTAAAAGAGGGACATTGATGTGACACCCAAGATCTAGAGAACCATAATAAATCATAAAATCCACACAACATGTGTGTCTCTCAAGGAGAAATCATATAAAATCATAACATCACGTATCTAAATAATAATCCCAGAACCTTGAAACCATGACTTCCTATAGGAACAAGTGTTCTCTATAGACGAGTACAATATCCATCATCGGGTTGAACAAAATATTAATACTCATGTTTTTTATATCCCAAATAAAAATGATGATGAAAAAGAACCTTTGATACCACTTTCTAACATCCCCAACCAGATGCAACAAAACCAGTGCTCTATGTCAGTGGGTTAAAAGGCCTCAAGTGTGCCTCCCAATACTATAGAGGCTACCGACTAGAATCAATGGACATGGGTGTGTTATTGGGGAGATTCTTCCCTCATATTAGAATAAAAAAACAACATAAAATAGCTATGTATCATACACTACAAAAATTAAACACAGTGTGGAAGCATTAAACAACTGAATTTAAATAAACTACAATACTAAAATGTTGTAAAATCCTGAACACCTACGAAATACAACACAACATCATTCACCCACTAGAATGAACATATAGATACTATAATAAAAAATAAAATTAATTTAAAATTGTAGGGATCTACTGCTAACATCCATCTAACCCGCGTACCGGGTATCCTTACACAATATTACTACACCAGCTCGATATGTAGAACCACTCATGAAGATCTGCCCGATCATGAAACACTTGGTCGTATCCCAATCCACAATGAAACCAATACTCAACCTGAAAATCACACATATGGTCTACATGTACACCAAGGTTCATGTGCAGGGGAAAGAAACAATCTCAACACACCACCTCGACAAGAAACCTAAAACTGAGCTGCTTAAAGTGTATGTAAAAGAAACATACTCAACCTATCTGAATCAAAACCAACATGTAGAAAAACCAAATGTGATCCTATAGTCGATCCTAGGTTCATTAATCCCTACCAATTCAGAATGTGCCACCATTTTTGTCTATATCTATATATGTATAAGTGTATTGTCCCATACCAATACATATATACAAAAATATGAATATTCATTTATATGTTAAACCAAATGACATCAAAACCAACAGTAGTCAAAACATGGTCTGTTGTCCCGGTCAACTAAATATCATGTAAATGGGTATTGAGCTGGAAGTCAAGCCACTCAATATTTGTATAATGAGGGAAATTTATTGGGTCTTTAATCCCAATCGACATATACTTACTTCATCCACCATAAAAAATATCATTGAGCAAGCTATGACACCACAAGGGATACTTTTCCAAAACATGGGCTCACACATAAATTACTCCAACCACTGTAATAAGCATACCATAGACCAATTTTCAATACAGTAAATAAATTATGAAAGAATCCTCTGGACATCCGGGGAGATTCCATCCTACCCCTAGTGTCATTAATGTAATCCCAAAAAGCATCATCATTCTGATCATATAACATCCAAACAATGAGAATGTATAAGGAATTACAACAGTGGTTATCCATGTGTCACTAAAGGCATATAATTCATTATTACTCAAAGCCCATCCAATTCATTCCTACAATGGGAATCCAAGAATCACTCGAGGCATATAATTTATCACCCACTGAGCTCGTCCAAGGAATCCCTCAACTGGATCTATGTATCCCTCAGGTCATAACTATAATCAAATGGTAATCCCATTCATGTAATACCTCAAATGGATCCATGATTCACACAATTCTTAATCATAATCAATAATTGAACCCTTTCTTCGCATCCCTTAACTTGATCATGGTATCATTCAAGGTTAATTAAAAAATAACCCAATAAGACCATCTAGGGCATCCCACACCTGAATCAAAGTATCACATAGGTTATAACTATATTAAACCAATGATCCCATTCATGGAATCCCTTAACTGGATCCATGATTCGCACACGTTTTAACTAAACATCCCATTGAACTCGTTCAGTGAATTCCTACATTGGGAATCCAAGTATCATACTGGAATATAAATAAAGACATATGTATCAACGGATGAATACCAGGAAGAACCTTAGGACATCCCAAAAATATTTATATATCATAGTATATATGCATTCAGGATCAACATCCATGTCCTAAATAGTATCTATGGGTATACAAGTCAATATCATAAATAACATGGCTCAAAAGTCGGATCCCAGGAAAGCACATTTGGGTATCCTAAAAAGAAAAATGGATCCCAGAAAGAACATTCGAGCATCCAAACAGAAAGGAAGATGCCTCACATTATGTTCAATTCCCACCCTCCAGGAATCACCTCTAGTTAATATCACTTCATTAGCAATAAACAAATGAAAATTAACAAAGAGTGAGGGTGGCTCGAACACCCCACCCAATACTACAGTTACAGTCCCATCGGATTACCAGTTCGGTATAGGATCTAGGTGACACCCAAACACCATATCTACCTGAAAGTTATGTATAAATCATGTTTAGTCAAACCATTTTCTCCTTATAGGTCCCCCCAAGTTAATCAATGAAGATTCATCCTACTCAGGATCCATCAGTAAAAAAATACTGAAGTCATCTTACATGGGTTTCTCAGCTAAATGCAAGTGAGGAATTCTACATTGGATCCTCGAATGATAATCAATAAAGGAATCCTACTACAGGGATCCTTTTAATGTTAAAAAAGATATGAATCATATAAGGGAATCCATAGATCATCACATAAGAAAAGGAATCTCTTAGGGGATAATTGGATGCATCGAGTCTCACTACTCAATAGGGAAGAAGGGGATGTCTCATAAGGATATGACCTCAAAAGAAAAACATTGCAGGATATAGATTATAGCTCATATCAAATCAATGATCTCTACTAGTCTGGTCAGAACACCCAAACAATCGTTCATGTTAAGTAGTCTCCCTCAGGTTATAACAATAATTGATAATAAGGGAAGAACTTATCCATTTATATAGAAGCCTAAAAACACCCCTTATGAGTCCTCATAATGCTCCGTGGGTTTCAACATCATGATCTACAAAGAAAACTACTATTAATTGAATATTATAGTGTTCAATTTTGAAATTGATGCCCAAAATAGGAAATTTCCCTCAATGGATTGAAAAGGGGCAGTACACGACTTGTATCATAGGTAAATGGTGTGTACACCCGCTAGAATGGGCATGTAAATGCCTAAGGAACATGACATGTAAGGTCGGTACATGGAGTATACCTAGAACGAGGTAGATTCATGTGTCCCTCAACCATCTTGGTCGTCTACATGTCCATGTTGTGAACTTCTATAAGGTGTTCTACACTATACAGGTGTCTATCCGTGTACTCCTACACGGCCATATACCCCAACACGGGTAGACATTCCCCGTTACTCAGCTACATGGTTGAGTACTGATACATGGGTTGTATACCCCATACCTAGTGTGTAACCATTAAAACATAATTATCCCCAAATGGGAAGAACAAACATTGTGCTCCGCTGGACCACACACTGTGTAACCAAGGTTTCTCGATGGGAAAACCCTTAGATTGCCTGAAACCCCCGTTTAACCCCCCCAACAACTGATTTAGAATTAAAAGGAAAAAATAGATCATAAAAAGGATTTATAAACTTGATAAAAATGTTTAAAGGTTATTCGAGGTAAATATTAAAAACGACATACCCTTTGTCTAAAACCTCCAAAGAATTGCTCAATTCCATTGTCCAATGTTGTAGCACATCAAACCAGTACTTTGAGAGCTCTACAATGGTAGCTCTCTTCCCTTAAAACTCTATTTCATTCTCCCTCCCATGTTTCTCCCATGGTTTAGTGGTGTATGAGGAGTCACATAGAAGTAATTCCAAAGAATGAGGAGTAAAGTAGAGGAAACAATGAAAATAAGGACAAGGAAATGAAAATGAAAAAGGGAGAATGGGCCGACCTTGGTGCCTGATTGAGATTATTCCATTCCTAAGGTAAACACTCTTTTTTGGACTCAACAGTGAAAAGAAAATATCAATCTGATGCTCTATTAAAAATTTATATTAGGATGAACCTACATGACAAAATTAATATTTAATTTAATAAATATTAAATATAATATATTCCTCCAAAATTCAAAAGGCTTGTATTTCTACCATACACCTATAATAAGGTAAACACCATATTCTAGAATCAACAAAGTTGTCATAAACGTTATTAGAGATCATATTCTAGGTGGATAACAACATTTTTTCATCTTTACAGGCATCTGATAAAATATAAATTCAAATTTTTTCTCGAAACTGTAGTCTGGAAAAACTCGAGTTCTTACATATGAAATGTAAATATCTATCTGAGTCAATAAATTAGAACAACATGATCATAATATATCTATTTAAATTGTTTGGATGTTATCATTTAGATAATATCTTGAATTGGGAATACATTTCTCTAAAGTATAGTGAAATTGATGAAAAATTCCTTAATAAATGCATTATACTTATGATTCGGAAAATAAGATAAAATGCCAATTTATTTTAGGGGTAATTATAAAATTAATTGAATAATGTGTAAAATAATATTCTTTGAAAAAACCCGAAACATATACAATAATATTGATAACTAAAAATGGAAATTAAGGAAGGAAAATGTGCTCATGTGGTAACCACTAAGAATGAATCATTTTTTACTTTAGTAAAAAACATAAAAACAATTCATATGGGAAGCATTGAATATATTCCTTTTTAAACCTCCATAATAATATCAAAATGTGCATAAATATTTACATTAATAATTTCTGATGAAAAAATAAGAATATTCGTGAAACATTTAAAAGAACATGTACATTGAGGAAAACAAATTTAAGACATTTATAACAACATTTTAATGAAAAAATCCTTACCAATTTACTATCATTTGAACTAAAAGATCCATGAATAAGAGTACTTGAAAAATATATATAAAAAACTCGATTTTTTTAAATTAATGCTAAAATACATCTATATGAATGTGTATGTGAAACAAAAAAGAAATTATGTTGTGGGAAATATGTGAGTCTCAATAAATGGAAATTATGATGAGAAATACCATATATTGACTTTGACTCACCATAAACAATATTAATCTCCTATTATCTAGAAAACCCCTTTTGTGTTACGCATTATGCATTCCAGGTTACTATTTTAGTGAGACTGAAATATATATGACATGGGGATGGAGGATGGGATGGGATTTTGGTAGTGCCTGATTGATTTAAATGGCTCAATAAGTTTGAGGTATAGTGGAGATGAGGTATACTTTTACAAGAGAGGGTGTGGAAATATTATAAATACATTAATGATTATATTATAATATGGATATAACTAATTTAAAATGGATCCATAGTCTAATAGATTCAAATATACAGAGGATAAATTTGAAATAAAATAATCTAATAAAAGTTAGATAGGTTTATGTGGAATTTTGAACCATATATCATAGATCAACAACCTTATTTACCCATTTCACCTTAATTATAAAAAAACATTATTTATGGGTTATGAAAGATATTATAAAAAAATAAAGTAGAAAATAAATGGAAAAATTATAATAGCCTCAAAAACATATCATCTAATTAAATACCATTTAATATAAATTTATGATGTATTGAAAAACATCAACTTTAAAGTCATACATAAAATAATATACTTAGTATATAAACACTTCAACAAACACATACCCTCTATAATTATCTACAAAATTCATGGGACATCATAATTCAATCCAAAATTATTACAGTTAATGTATTAAATATCATTTAATTTATTGTTCTTCTAATTTCAAGAGAAATACATCAGTTCTTTGTAAACCATCTGGATAATTATTCAATCAACAAAAATAGAAAAATTACTATCTTAAATATAATAAATTATTCATTAGTTTTTTATTTATATTCATTAATATATCATTTTTTCAATATGTATCATGAAAACACAAATGCGAGATAGAGTGACATTTTGTAATTGTTCTTTACCTCAAATAATAAAAATGCCATAATCACAAGAATGTGGCAAAAAATTTCAATAATTCAGAAGTTTTTAGGATGATGGATGAAATAAATAAATCTAATAATATTAAGTGAAGGTCGTGAAATATTTTGAAGACATATTCCATTATTTAAACTTCAAATAACCTATTTTAAACATTATATATATTGATGAAAACTATTACCATTTTTACTATTCATTTGAATGAAAATGCAGTTTGAAATAATAAATAAAGTGGTTATTTTGATTCAAAATATCAAATCCATTATAAATTATTTATTTTTTTGGTTGGTAAAAAATTACTTTTGATATATGTCCTCATAATGCAGTGAAAACTATTTTTTTAAAATGCATGTTTTATGCATAAAAATGATTTTATACCAAAAAAATAGTATCAATTTGATTACAAAGAATTAATTAGATTATTTTTAAAAAAATTAATATTATCTGAATGTAAAAAGTAAATATTAAAATGGAACTTTTAAATTAATTCATTAAATGAAAAAAATTTATAAGTATATATTTTTTACTATTCACTCAAAAAGAAATCATGTTGGAGAAATCCAAGAACATATTTCTTAATATTATTTTTATGTGATTATTTAATCCTTTATTTCCATTTTATTTAATAAAATTTAAATATTAAGAAGAAGATAATCATAATATTCACTCACAAATATTAATAAAATCCATTTTTGATGAAAATTGTTTCTTAGAGTATAATATGTTTTTATACTAATTACTTATCTAGTAACCACCATTGGATAAATGTTAATTTATTTTATAAAATAATTGAAATATAATATTCATTATAATCAATATTCTATTGTGATTAATTCAATATATATTTTGATAAAAATTCTTTATTTATATAAACTATATATAATAAACCACCTTTAATCTTGTATGTTCAAATTTAAAAATAAGGTCTTAATTATTAGGAATTATTTAGTATATTTTTAATGAAAATATTACTGCATTTATTTCATCTTATGGGTACTCATTTTCATACCTGTTAAATCAATAATTTTTTTATGACAATCATTTTTTAATAATCGTATTTTAATAACATATCATTATTTGATTTAAGCTTTTTATTACATGTATTTCAAGTAATCAAACATAGTATTCTCGTTGAACCCAAAATGTTGGATGTTTTATTCTCCCCACACTAAATAAATTGTTTCCTAGAAATTTTAATTTGATTCTCTCATGAGGAATTTTTTATAATAACGTATAAAAATAAAATAAGTATTTTATTATGAAATTTAATTTTAATGACAAGATTGGGAAACATATTAGTTCATAAATGAATGTAAATATATTAGAATAAGTCATTAATACGAGTTTCTAAAATAATACCCTAAGGGATGAGTGTTATTTTATGAATACAAATTGACAGATTGTATGAATTATTTTACTATTAATATATATATTTGAAGAAGACATACATGTATGGACCTATCAGTAAACATTACATAATATAGATACCATAAACTAGAATTAAATATCTTACATTCCAAATGATATTTTAGGTTTATAGTTTTAGTATGTTAGGTATTAACTCTTATACCTAAAAACCGTATTTTTCAAAGTGGAGACATGTATTAATTATCTAATATTAACATATATTTTTTTTTAAAAAATAAGACATTATTTTCTTAACAAAAAATATTCATTTATATCAAATTGAATACTTCTTTTACCTTACCCATCCTTAAGCACTACAAAAAACATTATAAAACATGGGATGAGCACATAAATCTCTTTGCAATACATAAAAATAAGAAATATAATAACCCGATGAAAAACATGAAAAATAATATAATACATACCACTATCACATTATTCTTTGATATTATGGAATAAATAATTTTGATAAGAAAAACATACAGTTTTTTCAAAAAAGGAAACTATTATAACCCATAGAAATCGTATTTAAAATATGTAGGGAACATGAAATTCATTTTCATATCACTCTTAATATGGATTAATTCTCACAATTACACATTTAATAACTATCATTGTTATACATGTAGTAACCACCATAGTTCTAGTCAAAATAAACATCATGGTTATACACCAAATATCCATATAAATATATTCCCATAATATCTATGGATAAATCTAATCGGTAAAATTCTACCCATATGAATAATAACTTTCACTATATATTCCCATATTATAGTTGGAAAAACCTCATCACTTAACTCCATTCCTTTACCTAGTGCAATAGAGGGCTACAACCAGATCACTCACCCTTTTTTTATAACAGAACCACCTTTGTAAAAAATTAAAAATTAAAATAAAAAATTATATATAATATTTCATCATAAAAATATCTTTGTAGAAATAACAAAACATTTTTAGATATTGATATATACCTTTCCTTTAAAAAACATTTTTCAAAACTAAAAATCCAAAAATGAAGAGAAATTGTTTTTCCTTCGAAGTAAACATTAGTTCTTATAATGGAATTGAAATACCAAATAATGGTTAGACTGTAATCAAAATTTATTGAAATCATACTTGTTAAAATAGAACATTCTTTTTTTACATTTGTTCTGAATGTAAAAGCATTCCATAAAAAGAATCATTTTTAAAAACCATTTAATGAAATTCAATGGAAATATAAAATTTCATTTATAATTATTTCATTACCATATAAATACATCCATAAAATAATTTTAAATATATATTCATTGAAGAAAAATATAGTTTTATTTGAAACATTAAACTAGGATTTCTATATAGAATGCCTCTTACCATGTATTTGAATCATCACATATGTTCATTATCTTCATAAATATTAAAATTATGTTAATATTTAATTATAGGGATATACATTTTAAATTTTATTATTCTTTTATCTAAATCAAAATCATTTTATAATAATTACATAATCATTTATGTCAACATCAGCCTTTTTGATGATATTCGGTTGATAAGTTAAAAATGACTTTAATAAGTTGACTGTAGTAAAAAAGTTATTATTCCATCATTTAAAAAATAATAATAACAAAATAATTATCATTTTTATACCTAAATTATACTTTTAAAACCAATCATGAATGATGAGTAGGAAACAATTACTACTTTATAATCAAATAGTTGGTAGTTCATACATACGCATGAGTACAGTTTCCATTTTTCAATGATCAATATAGAAATAAGGTAAGTATAATATTATATTTTAATAATTATCATAATATAATTAATTTAATTTTAGTTATTTAATTTTTTATTTGTATAATTTATGTGATGTGGTGAAGAAAAACAAATCAAATCACTTTGTGAAGGTGGATGTCCACACGTACACATGAATAGAGTTATCATTTTCCATTGTATGGAAAGGAAACAAAATATGTGTTATAATAACAATCTATAATGATTAATTTTATTTAAAATCCTATATATAGAGATAATTTAATCCATAATTGTAACCATACAGAAAAAATTATGATGGAAAATGAATAACACTGGTTTGTGAGGTGGCAGTCCTCCATACACACGAAGGATGAATAGATTTACCAATTGATGGAGTTTGTAGATGGAAATTAATTATTCTACTCTTGTAATAAAATATTTTTATATATAGGATATTATAATTATTATTTTATAATGCTTTATGAATATTTTAATGATTTGGATGAAGAAATAAAAACAAAATCATCTTGTAAAAAACTATTCCTCTTCAATGGAAAGTATTCATTGTTTAATATAGTTTGACGTCTAATATTGGTATTATACCAAAAATAATACCTCTATAACAAGTTTATGGGAATATATAATGGAATTTAGGTAGGTATTAGGAATATCAAAAGGCTTTTTTTGTGTTAAATAATGATTATAATTGTTACCTTTTATAAGAGTGGGGAGAGGATCTCATGGAATTTTTTAAAATGTTCATTTAATATAAATTACTTTTGGTATCAAAATAAAAAATAGATAAAATTAAAATATAAAATTCGGATCAGTTGAATTAATCTCATATAATTTTTATAGATAAGTGTAGATCACATTTTTTAACTTATATTTTTATTTTAACCCCTCATTAATATTTTTGACAATTACCATAATATTAATTTTTTCTACACATTAAGGGTTCATAATTTTAGAACAAAATGAAAATATACCCTAAATGGACCTAGGATTACGGAATTAACCATATCCCATTATATGGGATGAAAATAATTTTTTTCTGAAATTTAAATCTTTTAATAATTTATTATTTATTATAAGATATCACTATTCTAAATTTTTTAACTATTCATTTACTATTACATTGATAACATCAAAAAAACCAATGATTTCGAATAAAATGAATTTAACCTTCTATAATATTTCATATTTATCAATAAATTTCATCACTAACATTATTTAATTTAAAATATTAAAATTTTAATATTTTAAAAATTATTTATTTTATGTTACCATATTTTTAATAATTACACCCTTAGTGATGTGTAAGAAATTTAAATACTTATTTATTATCTAAAAATAAGAAAATTTACCACGATAAATATAAATCATTAAAATTTAAATTTAATATTAATAACAAAACATATCTTCTTATTATCTCAATGTTAATAATATTATATTTATTAACAATGAGAGAGAGAAAGATTATAATTTTATTTATATAAAATATTATAATGGTAATAATTACATCCAAATAAGAAAAAATGCCATTTATTAAAAAATTAGAAAATAATTTATTAGTTATTCTCGTAAATAAATATTAATTCGTGTATTAGGGTTATTCATTGGTTATTATAATTTTATTATTATCCTTAATTACTCGATTTACACAATACAAGGAGAACAAAATTTACTAAGGTTTCTATTTATATTGACTAAAAATGAAAATGGCCAAAATAAAAAATTTGGACCCACGAATTACCTATATAGAATTATTATTTAAAATTCATATCACTTAAGTGGAATTATATAATTTAAAATCAAACAATCAATATGCATGAAAAATAACTTTTTCGAACAATTTTCTTTTACGTATAAATTGATTTTATGCTAAATTAAATTATAAAATTATTTTGAAAAACTATAATTCCATAAATATAAATAAATACAAAATATAAATTTTTTAAAATTTATATTAATATGAATTTAAATTTATAAATGTTCTCAAATAAAACACACTTTAAAAAATTATTATTTTCACTATTAAGTAAAAAATAATTTTTTTTAAAAAAATATCAAAAAAATATTATAACATAATTTAGACATGATGAATTAACAAGAAGTTAATTTTTTTAAAATTTTTTATAAAAATTGGTAATATAAATTATAAATAAAACAATATAATATATAAAAATGTATTTTGGTTATAAAGAAATATTTTTCATTTTAATAGAAAAACTGTAAAATTTATTATAAATAAGTAATGAAAATTTTAAAAATGTTTCATATCAACATTTACTAAGTTGATATATTATTTAATCTTTTTGAACATTATTTCCGCTTCATTTTATGCTTTTATAAAATATGTAGGGATATCATTCTCTATTATCATTTTTAAATTCTCATATTACTTCTTCAATCATATGGTTCTTCAACAAAACCACAACAATTTGATTTAACTAGTTTCCCAATTAATTATTCATATAGTTAATAATTTGAACATATTGTTACATATAATAAAGTATATATTCTAACTTAACTACCTTACAGATCAAAACATGAGATGAATCTGGAATATATTTTGTTAACATCGAAACATAAAAACAATTTTGTACCTGAGATAAACATAGAGGAAAGGCCACACCATTTGAATCTTATCGAAAATAAGTTGGGATTTCATAATGTACAATGAACCATTGACATTAATTACCCACTAAAAAAACAATTATAACAGTTCTCCACTGATATACTTCAATAAACACATGGTCACCTATTATAAAATAATTATCTTTTATCTAGTTCTATGTGTAAATACTCTACTTTCACTGAGATGCCTTTATATGTTACTGAATAATCCTTACCTTCAAAGCATTTTAATATGCCAACTTTAGTCTCATTAACCTCATTTCAACTAATTAATCCCAAAAATAAAGAGTTTGACACCCCCCTAATGGCCTGAAGGCCTTCTTTTCATTTTATTATAGATAATACCCCTTTTAAGGGTTGAAGAGGAACCCGTACATGACAAGTAGGACCAAGGTACAAGGCCCGACATGACCAGCAATACATTACCCGAAGGCCCAGAGGCATACCATGCCCAATAAATAACATGTTGGCCCGAACCACTAGAACTGCCCCTTCTCAATGTCTTTCATCATTTATCTCCTTATCTCTCCACCTTACATTGATGATCAGCTAGCATTGCCCTGTACAAAGCTGTGCGGGGCCTGTTCCCGATGGTGGCTACCATACCCTCTCATTCGTCCAATCCGGTAAGCTCTACATCTGGTGGCTGCTACTCATGTTGCTCTGATCCTCTTCTGGGGCTTGTTCTGTGTGGGTAGGTCTACTCCATGGTCTACGTGACCCAAAGGCCCTGTGTCCCGAAGGCCATTGATGACCTGATGGCCCGGGAGACCCTTAGGCCCAAACTGGTGGCCTGAAGGCCCAAATCGGGTAAATAGTTCTGGCTGCTATAGTACCGAATAGTAAATACTACAGTGACTGCTATAGTGACTGCTACAGAGACAACTATTGTACTTCTACAGTACTGTTATAGTACTGTTGAAATTTGACTCCAACCGGTTTTGAAGCCGGGTCTCTTGGATGACAAGATGGAGACCTTCTATATAATGCATCAAACAATATCATCATTATATTGTAATGAAAGGGATTCTTATAAGTGAACTCAAAATAAAGAAATATGATGATAAAAATTCCATGGTAATACATTAAAATAAAATGTGTAATTTTTTAAATTTACTGAATATTTAGTTCGAACTATCAATCATACTGAGGATGAAAGGCCATGTTGAAATTTAATTTAGTACCTAATGAGTTTTAGAGTCCTTTTCAAAAAAACATAAGTGACCATAAGATAACAGTCAGATAAAATAGAGAGAGGAATTGCCCATAACATGACTATCTCCTTAAGATATAGTTTAGAATGTCGATATAATGATAATGTATCTAGAAGGGGGAGAAAATGAACTGATTTTGTTAATCAATCAACAATAAACAATATCACATTATTACCTCAACATGTATTTGGAAATCCCACTTTTAAACCCAAAACAAATTTTCCCATTTCAACTCTAAAATTGGAAATGGATAAAGAATCCCCTTTGATAATTTTAATTTTTCCTTATCCCATAACAAAGTTAAAAATTTCAACATAAAACAAAAAATATATATTTTCATTCTATCCCACTATTAATACTCTCAATGGTCCATGTATATCTTAGTACTGTTAAGATAATCTGAAAATATGGGACTATGAGATTCACTCAATAATTATCTTTTCACCTTTTAATTTCAAGTTAGACACAATCTCTTTAAAAATATCTAAATAAAATCATTATCAGTATTAAATTCATGAAACATGCCATTTTTAACCAATTCTACATTTTTATATAACTCATCGTCTTCCTTAAACTCTTTCTTAATTCTCTCTAAAACCATCAACTGAACCAAAACCTGAAACACCATAGAGGATGTTCTTTCATCCAAAACATCATTTCCATAATTAAAATGATCATTAACTAAAGGGTAATGTTAAAAACACAACATGTTTAGTGATGCATTTATTTTCGGAATAAAAGAATTATCTTCTTTTTTAGGTTGATATATAATTGAGCTATTTTAATACATTACCAATTATATCCATATCCTTTGTCACATTTTGAAATATTTTTGAGTTAATATATACATCATACTTTTAAGATCAATGTATATTTCATACACAGAAACTTATAAATGATATATATATATATTTATTTATTAAAATAAAACTCTGTAGTTTTGAGTTTGAGGTCATGTGAAGGAAAAATTTTATCATTTGATTTCAATTGAAATATATCATAAACAATTACATGTTCATTCTATATTATCCCACAAACAATTAATTTTAATTAAACAACAATTAATTTGAAAAATCACCACATTACGGAGGGTACAGAAAAAATGGGAGTTATCATCAATCTTAAATTCTGTATCACGAAATAATAATCACAATCACTTTTCAAATGAACCTATGAACCATTAGAGTAAGCCTAGTTACTAGACTAGATAAATAGAAGAATTATTTAAAAAACCACCAATAATATCATTCTAATCCATGAAAATAATAAATCTCAGTAACATTTGTTTTTCGACTTCATTCATTAACAACATTAGTTTTATCAGGTTCAAGTTTTATGCCACCTTTACTTATGAAGTTTCATAGAGATAAATTTACTACAACCAAAAATCATATATGATAAATTTTCATTATAAATTTTTTTCATTTAGGGTTAGTCTGAGAATCCTTATATTATTTCAAGTTACTCATACCTTTTTGAATAAATCAAGATATAATCAAGAAAAACAACAAAAAATATCCAAATAATCATGGGAGACTATATTCATTTGATATATAAACACAATTGTGGAATTTTTCAACCCGAAGGGAATAAACAAAAACTCATAATGCTTGAATCTTGTCTCAAATTCTATTTTTGGAATGACATCATCATTCACCATTAAATTATAGTACCTAGAACATAGGTTGACAATTGAAAAATACCAATCTCCCTAGGGATGATCAAACAAATCCCCAATATGAGGCATCAAATAGTAAATATTAATCGTAATTTTATTCAAATATCTATTATCTCTAGAAAGCCTCATGAATAAAGAAATTGTTTTTAACAAACAAATAAATATCATCACATCATAATGTTATAGGATGAATTAAACCTTTATCTAGATAATCCTACAACTAATTTTTCAATTCTAGATGTTCTAATTGATCCATTTGATCAAGGGGTATGATTTTGTATTAGCATAAAGAACATAGTCAATATTATTTTGAACATCTAGATCTAATTTAACATCGAGAAAGTCATATGGAAAACATAAAGTTATAATTTTTCTATTGAAACCCCTTTAATTAGAATAGTTCATATATATTGAATAATATTTACTATATAACATTAATTTTTATTTTTTAATAGTTTCTCTTATTTTTTATATGTTATTAATGGTATGTGTTCATTCTTTAATAAAAAAGTATGATCATATAGAAAAACAACTTCTTATTCTCAAAATATGTCTAATCATGTTAAAGAGGAAAAAATTCATATCTATAATTTCATCAAAATAATCTAAAGGAAAGGAAAAAAGGATTACGGTTAATATCATTCCTTAACTTTTTTGAAGAATGTTATAATTTAGTTTTTAATTAATACTTCCCCCATTTGTTTTTACCATAATTTTATAATTCATTTCTTAAGGTGTAATTAACAATTTAATAGAATGTTTCCTAAATTTGAAAGAATTTGGAGACCCTAAATCAAACAAGACACTATCATAGTCATTAAAAATAGGAAATTTATTTTATATCACATTATTTTATGGCCGTATTTATGTTAATGTAGTTTCAAAGTAATTCACCACACCTTCATACTTACATTCTAGTTCATTCCCATCATTCAGGTTGTCATTTAGACATGTATGTGCATAATAAACCATCTCTTCAAATTTAAAATAATTTACTATATATCAATCTAAATTATAAAAACCACTAAAAAGATATTTTTCATTGCAATTATGGGCCATATTACCAAACCCAACACATCAGAAGCACATACTATAATTTATAAGAAATTCCCCATTGTTTTTTATCAAAACTCCCACAAACTGAACACATAATTTTCATAGAATTGGATTTATTTGATCTAATCATACCCTTTTACTAACACATGGTCCTCTTTCTATATAGGGTTTCAATGAAAATTTGATTAAAAAAAATTCTACCTTCTCCCCACATCACATCAGTTTCAAATAACATTTAAATTTATGGGAATATAATGTACTTTGATATCATAGCATCAAAATTGAGTAAAAATTATTAATTTTACTATCACTATCTGGGATAAAATGTGGTTCATGCCATTCTATTCAGGTGAAATTTTCTTCATACACAGCCACTGAATCATTCTATTTCTTTTCAATTCCATGAATTTATTTTCCATCATATTTCAATAAGTATTTAGAGAATATTTCTATAGAAAAATATTAAAAAAATCGACCTATTAGATAGAATCAATTTTATCTATTTCCCTAATATACATTACCATTAAAAACACTAGATAGCTTCTCCTTCATAATAGAAATAGACTGACATAGATATTGAATATCTCAACATTCCATAACATCTAATTATAGTTTCAATGTGTAGTGGAAGTGTGATATAGTTCACACCAAAAATTGATTTTTATCATGATCGATGATTGATGATAAATTCTATATTTACATGATGATAAAAATAATCATAAAAATTAAATCCAATAATATAGACAATGGGTAAAATTCCATAAGCAGAGCACAAGATCGTCACATATTATTTATAATTAATTTAATAAATTGAAGAATTAACATTTGGGAATTCATTCTTTAATGTTGGATCTGAAAAAGGATTTATGTAATATCATCATTGAATTATATGAATAACGTGTAAATTACAACTAGTTTTGATCCATATGTGTTCCAAAAATATAAAAACATTCTTTTATGAAACTCTGGTTACTAGCATGGTAGATCTTGACACTTTGGTCCTTTGTCTTTGATCTCCTAGAGAATCACCTCCAGATGACTCTTCTTGATCTCTATTGAATCGAGAGTTGAAGGTAGAGGAAGATCACTTTCTGTTCTTTGGATATTTCTTGGATAAGGGATCACTCTTGGTATTCAAGATAATTCTATAGATTTCATTGTGTATACCAAAAATAAATGGCTCTCTTAAGAATAATATAATTGGGTTTAAATACCACTAGGGTTAAAAATAAATTATTTTATAATTACCCTTTATAATTTATTTAATCGATGTGAAGCCCCATCTTTATAAAAATTAATATTATTATTATTGTTATTATTATTATTTCAATATATTCGCTAAAAAGGGAATTAAATTTAATAATAATAAATAATATAATATTAAATATATATTATTTCTCAAAAGAAGATTAAATTCAATCCTCCATTCCTCGATAATATTTTTCAATCCTTGAATAATGACTATTTATTTAATAAATAAATATAATTTTATTATTTTTTATTACATAAATTAATATTATATCCACTAATTAAAAAATATACCTCTATTAAATATTATTCTCACATAATATTCTCTCGAATAACTTGTGGTCGAATACATGAGTTCAAGTAACCATGAAAAATTATTAAACCCTGTGTGGTAATAAAATCTATTTAACTTGTTCAATAATATACAAATAAATAATATATTATTTAGATAGGATTCGTGATACACTTAGTGTGTGACCCGATAGGAATATTTATCAGTTGACTTAGGTAAATCTACATCATGTCTAATGTTAGTGTCTAGAAATACACCATGACACCCGTAGAGAATGAAATTAATTCCACAATAACATAATACTTCATAAATATTCCCACTATGTAAAAAACCATTAGTCACAATATCTCCAATCAAGAAGGATTCTTGTTGGTTCCAACATCTTATGGGCTTGATGTCTCTTTCATTGAATTTCTAGAAATCGAACATACCTATAGAACAACATGCACATGGATTTATTTAGGTTGTATAATTTCAAAAAAATGGATTGGGATATCAAATTCAGTAGATGAAAAAAAGGGGGAAATCATTTCTCACATTAATCATTAATGAAATACTACTCGTGATGCACCCAATATATCATACCTTATCGTGAACATGCGTTGTCATGGTTTTCATCAATACATTACTATAAATAAATTATTATTATTATTATCAATATTAAAGCCTAAGTATCAACACACACATCCATAGACAGAAACACCCAATCATATATATAAATGTAGATTTCCTATCGGAGGGCCTCGTCCTTATAATATCCTTTTATGGATATTACTAAGGGACTACACCATGAGAACATGCCTCAAATTATAATGAGTCGCCACCCCTGATAGCCTGAATCATTTTCCCCAAATTATTTCATATGACTATAGAAAATATACATAAGAATACAATCGTGGCACTTACGGTTTCTTATTATAGTGGGGAACTGTTATGACCTTTTATGTGCTAGTTACTCTTAGGATATTAACACATATTGTGTTACATAGAAGAAAAATCAGGATAATATAATAATTTTATTAATATTCAAAACTGTGGATAAAGGTTATCATAAAGTACATAAAGTTTGGTTCTAGGGAACCAACTCAAACATGAAAATATTTTCTATGGATTTATTTTATCCATCATCTACCACTCTGTCTGATGATCAAACCAATTTTAAGGGATTTTTCTCATCAAATTATCAACTATCATCATGTTACTCTATGATAGATCTATATTATCTCTAATTTTTATACCACCACAATTTATATACTACTTCGTCTGCACCACGACTTTAACACTGCTCAATTCTAATTCCAACCATTTTAGGCTACTATTTTTTAAGGATATCATCCCATTTGCGACATCTTACTTAATATTTCCCATTTCCTCTATATAAAACCATTATGAGTATCCATTGTTTTGTCAAATAATCATTTTAATCATAATATTATTTATTATTTTATGTTAACCAAAAATTAAAAAAAAAATTAAGTGTATTCTATTGACATTATATGACCCCTTAAAGTTATTTAAACTAATGATTTATTACCAAATACAGTGTAAAATCATTAAAAATCACATATTCTAGTAAATATAAATAGGATTAAAAAAATTTAGTTTCCTAATGATCTTTTCGGTTTAGATTTTTATAGAGTTATGTCATAACATGTAAACATCAAAACAATATTTTACAAACTGTACACTTCTATTCAATATCCTTTTCTTCAAAAAAATAAAATTCTTAAAATAAGACAAGATTTATTTTAATGATAAATCTCTATAACATTCAACTAGTCATATTCCATTCCCTTAACCATCCATAAACCTCATGAAAAACATATTAAAATATCATATCAACTTAAAAATATTAGTAAAGAATATAAATAAATAAATCTATTAGTAGATTGAAAACCCTAAAAATCCATAAAATGATGACCCTTATTACATTATTCATTTAAATTATGTAATAAATCATTTCAACATGAAAAACACACCATTTTTTTACCAAATTAGACTTTTTAAACCCATAAATATCTTAATAAAAAAATTATAAGAACCTTGGTAATAAATTTAATATCAGACATACATCTGGAGTAACACCCATGGATACATAGAATAACCATTATAATTACGCATAGTGTTACAATCACAATTACACATTAAATAACTATCATAGATATACATATCATAATCAGAACAGTATATTCCCATAGTCGCTTAGGAGAATCCAAATTGTTTAATAAATCCCACATTTAGAATAATCATCATAGTATATTGTTATATTCTCATAGAATAATCCTAGTTAGTTAACAACACATCTTTTCCCAACACATTAAAGATATATAATGGGCTCACCCACCATTGTTTTCTAACAAGACCACCCATCTTCATAATAAATTCCTAATAACCATAACTGAATAAATATAATCATGCATCATAAAATGTTATTTACACCTATAAGAAAACATTTTTAGTGTTTTGTCACATCATATTCCATTAAAACACATTTAAAAAAAACAACAAACCCATTTTCTAAAAATAAAATTACAAGAACAAGGCAGAAAAAGATTTTTTTGAATCAATTGTGATATAATATAATGTAATTGAAAAATAAAATAATTTTAATGGAATCGAAAAAATTCATTATCTCTGTGTTCAATGAATTATAAAAATCCATTTTTATTTTGAGAAGAAATTAAAATAATTATATAATAATATAAAATTACAATCAAAAAATCAAATAATGTAAAAAATGCATAAATTATAAATTATAATTATATTATTCGAATATAAATTCATCTATAAAATAATTTTAGAAATAAACACATGTATGAAAATTATAGTTTTAAGTGGAACATTTGAAATTGCATTTTAAACAAAAAATACCATACATGAGTATGAATTGTCACAAGGGTTCTTTATCATCATTGATAATGAACTTCTTTTAATTATTTATATTCTCGAGAACATTTTTAATGGTTTTTTAGGTATCTTTCTTCATCCAAAAATTATGAGGCATTAATTTAGGTAAATAAAATCATCTAAATAGTGAAATGAGGGGTTTTATTACAATCTATTTTATAATGTGACACCAAATCACCCATATAAGTATTTGAACAAGTGATATACATTAGGAATAAATTCTTTACAAGACAATATTCCATCATTTTCCATCCATTTTAAATTTTATTTATTCATTTTATCTCACATATTACCATTTTATAAAAAATTCTTAATCACTTAAGTTCGTGTTTAATGTGTTCGTGATATTTAGTTCAAAAGTTTAAAATGAATTTGATAAGATTAATATTTTCAAAGTGACCGTTATTCAATAGTCCAAAGAATAATAATCATTAAATAATTATAATTTTTTACATAAATTATATATTTATGACAAATTAGTAAAAATTTTAATGAAAAATTAAGTACATTACAATCATTGAGATGGTAGCTCATTTGTACCCATGAGTAACATTTATATTTTCAATAAAAATTATGGAAAGAAGGTAAGTATCATTTTATGTATAATAAATTATAATACAATTAAAAATATATTATTATTTATTTAATAATATTATTATGTACGATCCATGTGATGAGGTGATGAAAAAATAATCACATCGCTTTGTGTAGGTGGTACTCTAAACATATACACATGAATGACATTATCATTTTCTAATGTATAAAAAGGTAAGAAAATATACATTCTTTTACCTTTCTAAAATGATAATTATTTCATTAAAATCATATATATAGATATATAACATAAATCCATAATTATAACCATCCATTAGAGGAGGTGATGCAAAATGAATTACATCAGTTCGCGAGGTGGAATTATATAGTACACACGAATGATATTTTAAATTCCCTATTATTGGTGGTTTGAGATTTATACAGGTTATCACATTAATATAATTAAACATAATTTTATATAGGATATTTTTTATTATTATTTTCATGCCCCGGACCGGGACTGCCCCGGATCCAGTGCAGTTTCCAAAAAAACATGGTGTGTAATTTTTTAATTAAAAAAAGCTACAGAATGACACATCACATTCCAATAAAGAGGATATTTTATGTGTAGGTCTTGGAGAACCAAATACAATTATTACAATTCCTAAAAAACTTAAAGGGAGTATAATCTCAACAAATCTACCACCAAATAGTGTATCTCAAATCTATTAAACTAGTAAAATTTAAGTTAAAACGTAGGGTGAGCATATGAATGCCTAGTAAGTGGTTTTAAATTATATTAATATTTCAATTAGATCCTTTTTAGAACATTCGTTTAAAATTATTATTAAAATTTTTTTGTAAGTGAACCTGCAATACATGAATCATAACATAACATTTTGGCCAAAAATTATAAGTGATCATTTCTAGGAATACTAACTAGGTCACATTCTAACATGTTCCAATCATAAGCATGCTCATACAAAATATTGGGTGTTAAAAATATAACGTAAGAGTCATTTTAACTTTAATATGTGTGACATGAAAAAGTTTAGGTACCATATTTACAAGTGAGAGTAATACATGACCATAGTTGTGCATAAACCAATAACATTAAATCATTCCATACTGACTGTAAACCATAAATTGGAAAATAAATCTCTAAATTTTAAATGATAATTATGCCACATTAATTTACTTCTTATAATCCACACAAGTATATGCTCATTAACCATGTATATTCTACTAGTATAATATTCCCTTGGTTAATTAAATTTCATAGTGATAATGAGGGAAGTGCATATGTAGGAATTTATTAAGGCCTCATGCTAAGACTATAAACTCTATATCATGGCCTCGTTCCAAGACCATAAATCAATAGGGGAACGACCTCAGCCAATTCCACTTATATATTGTCTCATGAGACCTAAATATGCATCGATGGGTTATAGCAGGCCACACCCGTCACATAATAAGTCATATTCATTCTTCATTTCATTAAATCAAAGTTCATCAAACCACTTTAAATTATTAAATTACTCAACACTTATCATTATAGGTGTCACATATTAATTGGTTTCTCATTTCATATTATTCCAAGTGTCCCATACCACTTTGAATAATTTTGTTATTAATTCCATGAAAGTCCATTTGAGTTTGATTACACTCTTTAGCATTTACATATACAAAGTGAGTCATGTATTTAAGTGTAAATAACAATATTGAAAAATGAATGGCTATGGAAATAAATAAAAAGTATGATAGAAATATTATATAACATGTGACAATAACTAAAGTATATAATAAATAGCGTTGTCAAATAAAATGATAACCCACAACTTTTAAAATTCTTATAATGAGAGTAAACCTTTTAGGTTCCAAAAATGAATAAAGTCAATTCATCATGGATTTTATACATGACTGATTTAAAGAAAAAAAATTCATTAGAATTATTAAACAAATAGTTTTATAATAACCCAATACTCACAAGTTTATGTATTAACTTACCACATGCGTATTTCTTAATTATTTAATCACGATGTTATAAATTGAAAAGCATGCCAATTAACCACACCACTTACTAAAACATAACTAATACAATTTAATATTTATGAAAATGTGTACTTCATACATATATATTCATACACATAATTTACATAAGTAGATGAATAATAAAATAACACATGTAGGTAGATAAACACCAAATTTCTTAACATAAAGATAATTATTCTTTGAAACAGGATGAGGAATTTTTTTATGAAATAACTCCTTTTTCCACTTTAGACATGTGTATATATGAGTGGAATACCCCAAAAGTTATTACTCATGAATTCCCCATAATTAATAAAATTATTAAAATTATAGAATTTGGAAAATCCAAAATTATCTAGGTTTTACTATTGTGTAATCTGTTTATACACAAGGGGGTATATAAAGGATTGTATTTTTAAATTTTTTCTAATAAACCTTTCATATTTAAAAAACAACATTTTCTATTTATTCTCAACTATATTTGGAAAATCTGAATTAGATTAAGGATCTATATTTATATATACATATATTTACCTATAAATTAATTTACATACTGTATATAAGGGTATTACACAAGACATTTATTGACACTTACATTTTTTGAACATTTTAGAAACAATATGTAAACGAGGGTTCATTAATTTCAAATCAGTCCATAAAATAAAAAAGTTATTGTTATGAAACATATATATATATATATGATTATGTATACATCAAAATATATATATATATTTATTTATTTATAAAACACATAATATCTCATGCCCTTGACTGGTAATGGTTTAAGAACTAAATTTAAAAAAAATATCACCATCATAGAATAAGTCAGTGGGTCTTTCATTTAACCGTATTTATATATGTATATGTTTATATATCTATATATTTATATTTATATGTATCCAAATAGAAACAAGGCAAGACAAACTACGTCCCATACTAGGTTTGAATAAGGAGAGGACGATCGGTGAGGATTGATGGAGGTGCTCGAGAGGGAGAACACCGTAGGGTTTGGTGAAAAAATAATTTTATATATAAATCAAATATAATATATTTTTATTAAAAATTTAACGTAAAACTAAGGCTACTTAGTTTAAAATAATACTGAGGGTGTCCGGTCTTGTGGAAAATGAGTGAAAACAGGGGCCACCCGGTGAAATGTGGAGTCCCAAGTGAAGAAAAAAAATGGAGAAAGTGGGGAGCTGAGTGAGACTAGAATGGAACACGTGGGAGGAAGAAAACGATGTGGAATAGAATACCATGAATGAAATGGACAATCCAAATTTTTTGAGATAGGATTTGAAAGCTACGGTGAATCTGGGGTTGTAAAAGAAGATGAACGGCTGGGATTAGATCATATTTTGATCAGAAGACTACAAGCAATGTGGAATTTTAAAAAAGTTTAATGGACTATGATTAGATCCATCAGTATCGAATAGATTATACAAAGGCAGTGGAGAAATTACAGCCGCTTGGAATCAAGGAACAAAATGATCAGACAGATCAGATCATTTGTAGTGTGATCGGATGGCCTGGATCAATTTTCAATAAAAAATTCACATCCGACATTAAATTGGAAGATTTTTTGGCTGGATTTATAAGCCTAGTGCTCCCATCATTCAATCAGAAATCCCCCTCCCCCTCCCAGTACATCCTCGTACCAGTCTCTACGGGTGCGCTCTATGCCCACCCATACTATCAGTCCACCACGCATGGTGGCGCCCCTGCATTTTCATGCATGTGCATTATTAGGTCCTACTATGCACTCGTTTGTGTGACTTCGCATGTACCCAGTCGTGCATAGCCCTATTCCATTTTCCAGGGGTTCTGTGAGATTCCCACCAAGGCCTTCAGTGGATACCTCCTAGGATTCCCACTATTAGGTGGGGTACTCACCCATTTTTTTGAAGACTAAATGTTATATAAATTATAAAAAAATATTTTAGAAAAGAACTTATTTTCATAAAACATGATCCCTTCTTAATTTAACACTTTGGGAGATTAAATTACTCATATTATTTGGACATTCAAGATTTGTTGAAACATAAAAATGCTTAGTGAGATCATTATTTATTACTATTAAAATTTAATATTTAATATAACCATAGAAAATTAATTTATAAAATCGAATTATATTAATTTAAAACATCATTAGGTTATCATTAATCAATATTTAAAACCTTTGAAACAATTACAATGTGTTTGAAATAATTACCTATGTTTCGAAATCATACTATGATTTATAAAATACGCACTTCAATTTAAAATAATTATATTAACGATCAAAAATAAGATATTTCAAACATATCAAAATAAATAAAATGCTTAAGGATGTTGTATTGGATTTATGAAAATTCATACAATGTATCCTTAATTTTTCAGTAAAATTATTATTGGTTCAACAAGATACTAACATTTACATTATTTTAAACTCCAAACTCCCTAAAATAAAAATAATGGTCATATGTATCTCTAACGATAAAAAATACATTTATAAATACATGTTTATGGTAAATAACTTATATACAACATGGCGAAAATGGTGATATACAATCCTCTGATGCTCAATATGGTTGTTGGGGTCCTAGCTGTACTATTATTTTTTTCTGATCGAACTGAAGGGTATCCACTATTTACTAGGTATAGTGCTCGTATTGGGTAGTCTCCCTATAATTCTAATATGTCTCTTGGTAGGTATTTTTGTTTATTTGGATTCTCATAGAATTTAAGCGATGTAATAATTTCAGTGTTCATTGAATAAATAATGTCTTGTATTTGTTTACAAGTTTTGTTTTGGACCGGATGGGAATGAAGTAAAACCATACAATACCAACATTAAATAAGAACTAAGTTCAGGGTGGCACATTATTCACCCCTTCAAAGAATTACTCCCTCACAATTCTAAAATACACATACACAAAATCCAAAAAAATAGACACATATCACTTCCAACATCCCCTCAGAAAGTCAGCCAACGTGGACAATCTACCGAAAACCACCAAGTAGATCCCTAAATTGGTTTCTAGTCCCTAGACTTCTGTGACCCAAATAAATAGAGAGCACAGAGATAATCTAGGATCATCCATATGCATAAAGCATCCATGTTTCCAGAAGAAGTCTTGTGTTGTTTTGATATCATTGATTTGAGAGTGGACTAGATCTCTATAAATCACTTGGACTATGTCATACTTGAAAACTTTTAAGTCATAGTTAACTTCATACATAGTAAAACATAGAACATGAAACAGATAAAACACCCAAAGGTCACCCTCCAATGCATCTTCTTGAATCATCTTCAATGCTTTATAGTTCTTGGATAATGTAAAATATAAGAAAAGACTGTTGTAATACTTTACCCTTTTCCAAAACATTGTACATTTAGTATTTGCAATATGGTGATAGATATAGCTCTAGCCATTTTATGAACGAAGGATATTTGAGCAGAGGGACTCTTTGTAAAGACATTTTCAATTCAGGTGTATGTTTGAAAATGGTTCATAGTCTTCTATACATGAGTCAATAATTATGAAATCTAATAATTCATTATGGAGAGATTAGGGGTGGTTTCTGAACTCATGTCTTCCATCTAAAAATTTTCAAGAGGCATGTTTTACATAGTGGGACATAATCATATTAAAACTGATAAATTATTTTTATATGTATGTGTAAGTACTAACACATAAAATATAGAATTATCCAATTATAAATGGTTTCTAAAACCAAAGTTGTTACATAACTACTCACATCCTCTCGAAAAACACTAGTTTGGTTTTCTTAACGTCCTCGAAGATGACACTTCACTGATTATACCAATGTTGGAAATTTACCCAATCTCCAGTCTAATGGATTCCCATGGTGGTTCCAAATTCCTCAATCTACTTGGTCTAGATGCATCATGGGTAGTTCGTATCAAACCTATGTGGACATCTAAAGACCCAACAAAGGAAAACGTGAAGTGTATGGAGTTGGGTGACATCAGATTGAAATTTCTGTCTATAATAAAAATTAGTAGACTCATCCTTGAGAATTTCTACATCCATGACTTGACCTCAAAGACTGTAGGACACGATTTGACAATGGTATGTTGCACGGAGGTCACCCTCATGTTTAGCCTCCTGGAAGTTCATTATTGAATGAAAATTTTCATCCAAGATAATGAATCGGAATATACCTTCATAATTTCTTCCCATAAGTGCATAAAAGGGATGTTGGGAATACATAATATGGATGTAATCAAGGATAGATCCTCATTGAAGTTGGAGTACACGAGTAGAATTGGATACATTGCAATGGTGTTTACAAGAAATCTGAATGTTTTCTGAAGTCTCATAGCCCTCTAAACATGACTTGGCCTCCATAGTTTCTAATATTTCTCTTTGGAGGGAGATAATGATTGATTTTTCTTACATCTAAAATTTTTAACAAAACTTTTACATATTAAGACATACTCATGTTTTTTTAAATGTTGTTCTAATATTTCAGGGTTTTCTAAACCAATCCTTTGATACCAATGTTCATTCCACAGTCTTAGACTACCCCGGAGTAGGTGTAGTTTCAAATAAAACATCGTGTGTAAATTTTTTATGTAAAAATAGATTTTGAATAATTACACATCATGTTCCACTAATGAATATATTTTTGGTTTAGGTCTTCTAGAATAAAATAAAATTATAACAATTTGTTGAAAACTGAATGGGAAAAGAATCTCGTCAAATCATCCACCAAACAGTGTGTCTCAAATCTACTAAACCTGTAAAATTTATGTTAAAATATAGGGTGAGCATATGTATACCCAGCAATGGTTTTTAAAATAAAATAATATTTCAATTAAAACCATTTGAAAACATTCCAATAAAATTATTCATAAATAGTTTTCAAAAGGAAAACTGCAATACCAGAATCGTAACATAAAATTTTTTCAATGATTTATAAGTGTGCATTCCAAGGAATACTAAAAGGGTCATAATAAAACCTGTTCCAATCATAATCATGATCATAAAATATTATAGGGTGTGTGGAATATAATTTAACATTAATTATAACTTTAATAAGTGTGACATGAAACAGTGCATGTTCCAAATTTATAAATAAGAGTAATACATGATTAAAGTTGCACATAAAATAACAACACTGAATCATTATTTACTGATTATAAATCATAAACTTGAAAATAAATCTCTGTATACTGAATGAACATTATGCCATAAGAATATACTTCTTCTAATTCTCATAAGTACAAACACATTAACAATGAATATTCTACTAGTTGAATATTTATGTGGTTAGTTAAATATCATATTCATAATGAGGGGAGTGCATATGACAGACTGTGTAAAGGCCCCGTGCCAAGACCATAAAATCTCTATCAAGGCCTTCTTCCAAGACCATAATTCAATTTTTAAAAGGCCTTGGAAAATTCCATGTATTTTTTCTCTCATGAGACCTACTGATGCATCGAGGGGCTATTGTAGGCCCCAACAGTCACATAACAAGTCCAATGCATTCCTCATTTCTTTAAATCAAAGTTCATTAAACCACTTTGATTTATTCAATTACTCATCACAAGTTTTTCCAAGTGTCAAATATTACATTTTGTATCATTTCATATTATTCGAAGTGTCCCATACCACGTTGAATAAGTTGGTTTTAAATTCAATAAAAACCCATTTGAGATTGATTACACTCTTTAGCAGTTACACATAAAATGTTAGTCATGCATATATGTTTAAATATCAATAATAAAATTTCCAATGCTGTGGAAATAAATGACAAGCGTGATAGGCTAATTATACCACATGGAACAATAAGTAAAGCACATAAAATATAGGTTTGTCACATAAAATGATAACCCTTATATTCAAAAATTCTTACTATGAGAGTAAAAAAATTTCGTTCCAAACATGCATAAGTGAAATTCATCGTGGATTGAATACATAACTGATTTAAGGTAAATAAGACATAAATTTTTGGTATTAGAAACATAGTTGTCTAAACACCCAATACTCGCATGTTCATATATTAACATACCCCAAGGGTATTTCTCAATTATTTAATAATTTTATTAAAAATTGAAAAGCATTTCAATCAACCACACCACTTACTAAAACATAAATAATACCATTTAATATTTTTTAAAATATATATGTCATAAATATATATATTAAATCATATAATTTACATAATTTTAATAGTCTTCAAATAACACATCTTGGTAGATATACATCCACATTATTATCTTAAAGATAATTCTTATTTGAAATAGTATGAGGAATCTGTTTATGAAAAAACTCATTTTCCACTTTAGACATGTGTATATAGGAGTGGAAAACCCCAAATGTTATTACTAATGAATTCCCCATAATTACTAAATTCATTAAAAGTATAAAATTTGGAAAATCCAAAATTTTCTAGGGTTTAGTTTTGTGTAATCCATTTACACACAAGCATGTATATAAAAGATTGTATTTTTAAATTTTTCCTTATAAACAATTCATATTTCAAAAAGAACATTTTCTATTCATTAAAAAAATATTTGGAAAATCTAAATCAGATTTAAGATCCAAGGTTATATATACATATATATACCTATAACCGAATATAAAAAGTGCATATAACGGTCTTACACCAAACATTTAATGACACTTACATTTTTGAACATATTAGAAACATTAGTTAAACTAGGGTTCATTAATTTCAAATCGTGCCATAAAATACAAATGGTTTTATTATGAAACATATACATATATATTCTTATATATAATTTGAAATATATATATATATATATATCAAACACATAATATATCATGCCCTTGTTTGGTCATGGTTTAAGAACCCAATTAAAACCCAAAAAATCACCATCATTTTAGAAGTAAATGGGTCTTGCAATCAACTGTATTTATATATGTATAAGGGTATACATCAATGTATATATTTATATGTTTCAAAAATGAAACAAATCAAGATAGATTAGGTCCCATACATGGTTCAATGAAAGAGAAGATGTCTGAAGAGAATTTATGGAGGCGCTAGAGAGGAAGAACACTGTATGGTTCGGTGAAAAAATAATTATATATGTAAATCATATATAATATATTTCTAATTCCACTTGCATGAAAAAATGATGCTCCTCGATTTAAAATTAGACTAAGGGTGTCCAGTCTTATAGAAAATGAGTGAAAATAGGGGCCACCCTGTGAAAGGTGGTGTCATGGGTGAAGAAACAAAATAGAGAATGTGGTGGGGGATGAGTATGACTAGAATGGTGCACATAGGAGGGAGAAAATGATGTAGAAAAAGAAACCCGGAAATTAAATAAACGGTCCATGCTAAGTGTTATTGGATCAGATGGCTATGGTGAATCCGAGGTTTTAATATAAGAAGAACGGCTTGGATTAGATCATATTTTGACCGGACGACCGTGATCAATGCAAGATTTTAAAAAGGTATAAATATCTATGATTAGATTTATCAAGATTGAAGGGTTGATGAAATCACAGTGGAGAAACCATGGTGTCTAGGAATTGAGGACCGAACTGATCAGATGCATCAGATCGCACGGGGAATGATTGGATGGCATGGATTGAGTTTCGCATAAAAATTTCAATCCCACATAGAATTGAGAGAGTTTTTTAGCTGGACTTATAAGCCCATCTCTCCCATCATTTGATCAGAAATCCCACTCCCCCTCTCGGTACCTCCCAATACCAGTCTCTACGGGCACGCTCTACTCCCACCCATTCTGTCATGCCACCTCGCACCGTGGCACCCTTTCACTTGCACGCTCGTGCATGATTAGGACCTAATATTCACACATGTGAGAGACTTGACATGCACCCATTCGGGCACAGCCCATGTCCTTTTTCCAGGGGTTTTGTGAGATGCCCACCAAGGCCTTGAGTGGCTACCTACTAGGTTTCCCTTCGCTAGGTGGGGTACTCACCTATTTTTTTACAACATAAAAGTAATATTTATTATACACAATATTGTAAACAAAAAAATAATTTCATAAAACATGATCACTTATTAATTTAACATTTTTGGAGATTATTGTACACAAATACCTAGGACATTCAAGATGATTTAATACATAAAATTACATTGTAAGAACATTATTTTTATGTTTAAAACTGAATATTTAATATAACCAGAGAAAATAAATTTATAACATTGAATACTATTAATTTAAATCATCATTAAAGTACCATTATACAATATTTAAATCATTTGAAACATTTAACAAGTATTTGAAATATTTACCTATGTTTCGAAAAAATACTATGTTTTACAAAATACGTTCTTAGATTTTAAAACCATGATGTTAAAGATAAAACATAAGATATGTTAAACATATCAAAATAATTAAAATGATTAATGAACTTGTATAGGTTTAATGAAAATTTTTACAATGTATCTTAAATTGTTCACTTAAATTATTTTTGGTTTGATAATATACTAACAGACACTTTATTTTAAACTCTAACTGCCCTAAAAGGAATACAATGGTCATATATATCTTCGATGGTCCAAAATACCATCATAAAATCATGTTTACAGTAATTAAACATCTATAAAACTTGGTGGAAATGGTGCTCATCATTCCTCAAATGCTCAGCATGGTTGTTGTGGTCCTGGATGTACTATTTTTCATTATGATTTACCCGAAGGGTCTTTACTATTTATCGGGACTAGTTATCATATTGGGTGGTCTTCCTATAATTCTAATAGGTCTCTTGGTATGTATTTTTGGTTAATTTGATTCACTTATCCTCAATGTGATGTAATCATATCAGTGTTCATTGAATAAAGAATGTCTTCTGTTTATTTACATGTATTATTTTGGACAGCATGAGAATGAAGTAAAACCATACAATAATGTCATTACATAAGAAATATGTTTTTTGCATCATAATTTTAGCATGTTTTATGAAGATATAAAGGATGTGGGGAAGAAATAAAATTAAAACATGTCGTTATAAACAATTCATCTTGTTTGTAAAGTATCATTTTTTAAATACATTAAGACCTATAGAAATTTTATTTTGAAAAAACTAATTCCTCTAGAACATGGGGAGGTTTTATTGGATGGAATTTGGGAAGTTATTAGAAAAAAAAAGGATTTTATATGTGAATGAATGAGAATATGTGGTCCCATTAAAAAATATTGAGGAGGGGCACTCTTGAAATTTATTAAAATTTCAATTATATATATATATTAATTTTTATATCAAATTTAAAAAAATATGATTATATTTAATATACGATGAGTATCAGTAAAATGTATCTCATAAAATAATTTTCCAAAAATCATAGATCACATTTTTTTCATTAACTGTTTTGTTAACTCTTCATTAACCCTTTTGACAATAACTGTAATATTATCATTTAATACATATTAAGGGTTATTAATATAACTATATGTTCAAAAAATAGCATTAAATATACCATTATTTATGAAATTGACCATATCCCATTCATTATTCAAAATATACGATTTTTTCTAATATTAAATATTTTAAAAAAATATTTTTTAAAATAAAATATCATTAAGCTCATTTTTTGAACTATTTATTTAGATTAGAATCTATGACAATTTGAAAACAAATGAATTGGAATAAAATACAAAAAAACAACTATAATATATTATCTTTAGTAAAAAAATTATTTTATAATGTTAAATCATTCATATTATAGAATATTTAATATAATTAATATCATTTATATTATTGGTCCCCTAATTGATTAATTACTCTGTCATTTTTTTGTAACCGTTAAGATAATTATTTATTCTCTAAAAAAGTAATTATAATGATTAAAATAAATCATTTATATTTAAAATGAATATTTATAAATGAACATATACTCACCCAATGTTAAAAATATTATAGTTATTAAAAACAAGAGTGTTGCATATTTTTATTTTCTTCCCAAAATATATTATAATGGTTATAATCACATGAAAATGGGTAAAATTCCATATATTAGAGTTTTTCATGATTTTGGATGATATATACTCATATAATAAAATTAAAAAAAAGTTTTAGTGTTGTTATTTAGTACATATTATTTCATTTTTAACCTTAGTTACATAATTTACCATTTACCGTGGCAACAAAAATTAGTGCGTTTATTATTAAAACTATCAAACAATAAAGGAGGCCTATTTACTAAATTTTTACCCACTAACTATAAATATGGAATAATGTTTTCAAAATTCAAAACAAAATTAGTGGAATAATTTAATTTAAAGTTAAATTATAAAAACACACAAAAATGTGTTTTTTAGAAAAATAACCTTTTTGTATGAAATGTTTTCATACTATATCCAAGTTTAAAATTAATCTCACAAATAATAATTAGGTTATTTTAAATCAAATGTAACTAATGAAATTTTAAAACTAATCTATAATATAGTTTAACGTCATAAATATCTAAAATATAACTAAAATTTTACTAAAAATCAAAAAAAAATTCTATTCATTAAAAAAAATATTTTCATAAAATAAAAAATATATATTAGGCTATTTTTAACAATATAAATTCATACAATTAGTTCATTTTGTTAATTTAAAATAATAATATTTTTAAATTATAATTTTAAATAAAACTATATAATACATAAATATCAAATTTGGTAAAAAAGTCTATTTTTTATTGATAGAAAGGTTGTCTAATATTATATAATTAACAAATTATTATATGAAAATTATTTATATCAAAAATAAATAATTTTTTAAAATACATATATTATTTATTTCCACTACATAAATTGAATTCCATCCTTTATTTCAGATTCGATCGGTTTCCAATTTTATTTGATCTCTTACACAAATAAATGAATACTCAAAATGAATCTTTAATGCCTGAATGAATAAATAAAACTTCTTAAATTACAAAATAATCATAAAATGATGAAATTTATTTCTACTATTTCTATCTATTATCAAACCCAAAAATGGTTTTCACATGTTAAAATAAAATTCAATATGAATAAAAATTTATATGGTTAAATACAACCTCAATCAATAAAGTGACAACAATAACACTAAAAGTTAAACGTAAATAATTGAATGAATAACTAACCTTAAAACTAATAAAATTATTCTTCACCAATTTTAAAACCCAAAAAATCCAAATTATTTGATCACATATTCTCTTAAGATCAGTTTTAAATTTATCTCTACATAAGATAAATGTCTAATAAAGTCGCAAATATAAAATTTATATTCCCGAATAATATAACCCCCATAATACACTAATAATTTTATAAATAATATTAATCACTCTAATTTCATAACAAAATCATATATTCTTCCAAATGATAACTCATCCATTAATTATAGAAAAATTTACATGAATACTAGAAATATTTCTATTTAACTTAAACATATTGTGTTCCCAATATAGACAACATAAAAAACATCAATCACTTGGTCACCAAAATACAATATTTAATCCCATGGTTATATGTATATTTTAAAACATATGATAAAAAATGTAATCACTATTTTATCCCCATTATTTGTAATTACCTCGACATCAGATATCATATTAACCCTAAAAGTTATCAATATCTTTCAATATGGTCCACAAAATATAAAATTAATATTTTCCAAGTAACATTTTTACTGAAATATATGTTAATCATACGAGATAAATATACCTCCAATATATTTTAAAACTCAATAAATTTCTCTCAAATTACTCACACTATATAAATATTCAATGAGTATTTTATCCTTTTATATTAGAGTCATCCTTTAATTTATAAACACTTAAATAAAATATCACATCATCATAACTCTATAAATCCTATATCTAGACACTAAAATTATAATACACCATACATTACCTATATATATACATTCACCATACCTTGACGCATGAAATAAAACGGGTTTCTTAAATAGAATTCAATCATAGCTGTTATAAATCAAAGGGTTTACTAAATAAAATTTCATCACATACACAATCAAATAATACTAATAACAGGGATATAAATATAACCCTAATTAAAGAATTTCCTCTTATATGGAAAATAATTTTGAGAAAACACTTGAAATTAATTCCCGAGGAAAATATCTTTTTTTCTTGAAAAATGTTTTCCTTCCTGAAAATTCCACACAATATTAAAAGAACCCATTTTATGTGAAAATAGACTTATAATATTTTAAATAAATTTTTAAGGAAATAAGGAATTATGAAGGCATATTAATCAATTAATTCTATTCAAGTGAAAAAAATTATTCTATTACTTTTTCCAGAAAAGTCAAAAAATACCTCATACCAAAAGCGACCAAAGATTACATTCATACAATTTAGTAAAAATTCACCCATTGGAAAAATTGTCTTTTTAAAATTATATAATGATATAAATAATATTTGGAATAATATATTTAGGAAACTTGGATGTGGAGGATAATTATACACTATGAAATACTTAAGAATAAACAAATCTCGGATAAAAACAAGATTTTTAAAGTAATCCCTTACCTTAAGTATGATATGCTATGTGTATATCTGAAACACATGTATAATTATTTAAATAAAGTTTCTGATTTATTAAATAATCACAATCATTTTTATGATAACATTTATCATCATATTTCTATCCTTTTGTTAGTAACATTACATTTTTACTCACAATTCAGGTATTAAAAGTTTTATGTTCTTATGCATACTTTGTCAGATAAGTTATTATTCCTATTATTAGGTTATAATTATATCATTTATATCATGGAATGTTTATAATATATAACAAAAAAAAATTTATTCAAAACATTTATATAATCATTCTTTAATGAATGTTTGTATAACAAATCACATCGCACCATGGAGACGGTAAGTCGTACGTTTTCATAAGCGACGATATTGTTCCCACAATTAATGAATGGAATTGAAGAGGGTTGTGTATCGTATATCACAATAAAAATAATTTTATATCAATCATATATATATAAATATATTAATTCCATCATTATACCCATCCAAGTGAGGTGTTGTTGAAAAACATATTACACCACTGTGTAATGACGGTATGTTGTACGTACGCACACATGGTGAATTCTTTTTTCATTGGATGGGTAGAAGGTGGACTATGGTTTTTTTATATTTATAATAAAATATCAGTATATTTTTAACTCTTATAATATTAATTTATAATTAAAAACTCATAAATATGTAATATAAGAAGAATGATGTTTGAAAGAATCGGTATATGATATTACCTCTTCTTCGATTTTCCTACTCTAAATCTCCTCTTAGAGCACTAGAGATGGTCTTTTAATGTGAAAATAACCACTAGAATGAAAATATTAAAGTTGATAAAGAAAAATGGGATGGTATAGAAGAGCATGAAGGCCTAATGAGTTGTGGGTAAATGGGGGAGGAGGTTCCCTTTTATAATTTTGGTGAGAAGCACTTTTGGAAACCTAAAAAAATATTAATTTATAATAAAAAACACCACATAAAACCCACAAAAATGAAACAAATTAGAATATTATATGAGATAGGGTAGTAATTTCATCAATTTTAAAATTTTAGACAAGTTTCTCTCTCCATTAAAACCATATCTTTTCAATTTACAACTTAGTTATTATATTTCATTTTAAATAGGGTAACAAATATTTCAATATTAAAAGTGTAAAATATTTACTGATATGATGTAAATTAGATCATAAATAAATAATTATGAATATTTATTACCATGTAAAATTATTCTATATTTTAAAAAAAAATTAGGATTTTTAAATAATTTAATAAAACATTATTTTTAAAAAAATATAAATTTTTTCAATTATGACACTATTCATTTCATTGATTTTTACAAATATCAAGATAAGATGTTATCATTGAAAAAAAATATTTTATAATACTTGTAAAGGGTCAATTAAATCTATAAAATTTAGTGGAAGAATTATTTATCCCAAAATATATTTATTTTAATAGTATTAATATCATTTATTTGATATTTCCAATAATAAAATAATTACTACATCAATATTGTGTAATTTTTGAATATAGTTAATTTAAGAAGAAAAATTAAAAATAAAACATTATTATGAATATAAGTTATAATCATTCAGAATAATATATGTTGTAAAATTTATCTTCATTAAAATCTAGCATTACAAATTTAATAATTATTAAAGTATGAATGCCATAATTTTAATATTATTTTAAATAGAAAAATATAATTGTCTTAAATTATTCTATATGCTTTCAAATGATCAGTAACATGAAAATTCTATGCTTATGGATTTTATATACTCGTCCAATAAAATTTGGTTATGTTTTGTTTTGATCTTTATTGGTTATTATCCTTTAAATAAAAAATAGTTTATTGTTTTTTCATGCATTAAATAATTTGCACATCACCCACATATATAACATTAAGATAATTATTTCTTTCTAAAAAATTAAAAATAAATTACCATGATAAATATTAACATTTTATCATTCAAATATTTGTTTATAGTACAACTTTTCTTCTGTATAACCTTATTTTAAAAATTATATATTATCTAATACATGAATGTGACATCTTTAAATTTTAATTAGATAATATATTATAAATACGATAATATCTCCCAAATGGCCCAAAAACGTGAATTTTTTTTTATAAAAGGTAAATATGTTTATTAAGATAAAAATTATAGTTTCTATTTTTTTATAACACGCATTGGTCCATATGTGGATACATAATAGATATTAATGAAAAAATCAAGGACATTATGTGTCTTTCTTGGATTTAAATTGTATTTAAGTCATTTTCTGGGAAAAGTGTCCTTTAAATTAAATAATTTAGATCCTTATGTTTTAAGGGTTGAATTTCATTCAAAAATAAAATTATTTCTTTTGTTTTGGTCATTTTATAGTCCTTATAATTTTTTAACCTAAATTACCAAATTTACCCTTTACCGTGGTAATAAATTTAACTATGGTTACTATTCATATTTGTAAAAACTAAAATGGAACTACATACCAAATTTGGACCTCCTGAATCAAAATTTTAAATCCATTATTAAAAATTAAACAAACATAAGTTACAAAATTAAATTTAAAATAAAATCGTTAAAATGTCTCAAAAAATAGTTTTTGGAAAAATGCCCCTCTATAAATGGAAAATGTTTTATATTGAATTCATGTTTAAAATTATTGTCAAAAAACCATAATATGAAAAAAATGAACTCATTAAAATTGAAAACAAATTTGTAACATATTTTTACTATTTAATGGCTTCAAAATTAAAAATTCATTATTTTCGTTATTCATCAAAAAAATGAAACTTTTCATAATACACCAAAAATTAAACCAAAGTAAATTCTTATATTCTGTACTATGTGAAGAACTTAATTTTTTTAAATTTAATATAAAATTTTTTCAAAAACTACATTTAAAATTGGGGCACCATCAAAAGGTGGAAAAACTGCATTTTTTAATAATACTCCTTTGATCTAGAAAATTGAATTTATTATTATATCAAGTATAGAAAATACATAAGATTAATATTAATGTTATATAAAATTAAAAAATTGGTTATTACTATTAATAATCTCCATTTTATATCTAATTAAATAATAATATTTTAATAATATATTATTGTTAGTTAAACTTTATATTGTGTACAATGCAAGTTATCGAGGAATGTCAATCTTGCGTGTAATGCAAGCCAAGTCAGTGTTACATTTAGTCCAGGATTCCTTTAGTGTTGTGAATAACAAAATAAAAACTTAGTTATTTTATACATTGTCCAAAATCAATACTCAGTGTTGCATTTAATTAATTCTATCAAAATAATGTGAAATTGTGTGTATCACAAGACAAGAATACTGGTGCGTGTACTTCAAGCTAATACCGTGTTGTATATAGCGCAAGCTAATCTTGGATTATTTTACAACACAAGACATCAAAAAAAATTAAAAATAATCTATCTCATAAAATCTTGGGGTGTTACATTCTACCCCCTTAAAATTCATTTCACCCTCGAAATTCATTGGGGTTATAAATGGTTTACTACATAAAATTTCCTTACATTGAAAACCCACACTATGAAAAGGGATACTAAAAATTCTTTTTAAAAAGGAAATATAGAAACATAATGGTTACCCAAAGTTACTCACCATTGTTTCTCCTTATTGAAGAACATATGTGGGAAGTGAAAACATGGATATGGAAGAGAAATATAACCATCATGTTCTGATGTATAGAGATGGAGAATAAGGTTTGGAGAACGTTAACTAGAAGAAAGGCATAAATCTGTGATGATTTATGGGACTATATTTTTCATCGTATTTGAATGTTCTAGGATAAATGTTTTGGTTTTCACGATCCTTTTCTTAAAGTTGAATAATTTTTTATTACAATAAATACTCACTTCATTTTGGTACAATCTCACCAATGTTTGTGCCTTGAACAAATTCCCACTTGATCTCTTTTTTAATGAAATTACGTTTAATTAGTCATTCTTTAAGTGTTAGCAGATCATGTGATATAATGAGAGGTCATTCCAACTATCTCAACAAAAATGATATAATGGGAAATCAAATATGTATAAAGCCACCTATAGTGAGGTAATACATTAATCTAAGTATCTTAAACTGAAATTCACCTTATAATATAAATAAATGGATAACATTATAATCCTTCCAAAAAAATTATAACATTAGAAAGAGATTTAACTTTTATATCCTATATCTCATAAGGTAGTTCTTGGTTGTCGCATTCCATACATGTGAATACCTTAATCATGTATTCTATTGAAACATGATAATAACATGAATTTCCATTGATCCTTTGTGAAAACATTCATTCTATCAAAATTAACTCTTTCCACACAACAAAAATACCAAAAATTCAATATACTCAAACAATGATGTCAAACTTCTCATTATCTCCTTATCCTTTCTTTATGTGCATATCATGTGCATTCAAAAAATATTTCAATCACTTTTCATGGTTACCAGTAACATATAAATATGGAAAACTATAATGCACCAATACATATAAATTCCAATATTCCATAATACTATAAAAGAGATTCAATCTCACTATTTTGTAATCCAATTACATAAGAACATAATCAGTCCACCACATCGTTGTCACACTCAACATCAACAATAGTGACCACATGTGACTTCCCATAGCCTTTTTCTTTAATATGTTGCTGACATTGATCATAATTAACCCTTTTATAAAGGAATTGGTTTGAGTAATGCCCCATTTCCTTTCACTTGTTGCATTGATGTGTTGGTATTGTGTTCTCTGTAGTATTTTATCTATTCACATCATTAGAAACCTTTTCCCATTACATAGGCACTCAACTACTTGATGACCTCATTTTCTGCACTGTAATCATTTTCTAGTCCCTTTATGATAATCTACACCATGCTTCATTCCACACTTTAAGCGTGCAGACACAATCATCTTTTGTTCACTATTGTTTTGAGATATTCCCTCGATCTCTATTACATTTATTTTCAAAACCATGATATTGATATATAAACCCAACTTTTAATGTCTACCTTGATAGAATAATGTACAATCTATTCCTAGCTACTAAACTCTCTTGTATCCAATTTCCTTCGAATAATTTTTTTAAACCATAGAAGAATTGATCAACTTTAATTTCAGGTTGGATGATAAAACAAGAAGCATACCTTGCATGTCTTGTGAAATTTACCACATATGTACCGACATATTAATCACCCTTTTCATTAAGGTCAAGGAACTCCTTTTGGTCTTTCTTCAAAGAACACGAGTGATGTACATATTGAAAAAAAGATCTTCAACTCATCTCATTCCATTGATTCAATTTCATCTTACTGCCTTTTATTCATAGTTAGAGTCTACCACTGGACTACTCACCTTATGAACAATAAACATCTAAAAAGACTTTTTCATGTTCCAAATAGCGAGGGATGGAAAATATATTATCAATGGTACAAATCCATTGTTTTGAAAAAAGTTGATCAAATGTCACAAAAAAATAAGGTAGAAGTTTCCTCAATAAGGATTAAATAAAATATTTGTCCCTTATCTTCTTATTTGGAAGTCAATAATGATTCATAGAATCTGTAATTATAGAAATAATATTTTTCCTTCCATCTACCATAACATTTGGTTGTGCATGAGGACAATCATTGCATTTCCAGGTGAATTTATAATTAACACCATTCCTTTGGGTTCCAACCATTGTTTGAAACCCAAAATGAATAGTGTGAGAGGGAAAATCATACTAGTAAAAAACATAATATAGTGGGAGTAATTTTAGTCTCTAACATCATAGGTTTAATACTAGGTTCTTCCGGATGGTTACCATAATTATAGGACTATATCATTTAGTTATACTTAACCTGAGGGATATCCCTAGACGTATTGTAGAAATATCTCTAAGGATCTTAGAAAACATTTCGAATCCTAGTTTCCAAAGGTTGTCTAAACCGTTGCTATGATACCAAAACTAACGGCCAATAATTTACATGTATATATTAATTCAACATTGAATAATTCTTATTATATAACATAACAAAACAACTCTAAGACCGTATAGGTTTAGTGTCTATAAAACAGGGAATCATAAACAACTGGTTTATAAAACGTCCACATTGTCTCCCACTTATATCTTCATAACTAGACTACCCTTTGACATATCTTACATAATACCCTTCATCATGACCTGGGGAAAATAAACATATGAAAGGGAGAGCTATAATGCTCAGTAAGGATAAATAAAGGAAATATCAATAAAAAAGATAACATTTGAAAATATTATCCTTCATATAAAAGATGATAATATCATATCAAGGGATAAATAATAATACAAAAATCTAATCCCAATAGTTATAACAAAAGACATGAAATATTGTGGCATAAAAACATAAGCATAGATAATATTCTCATATTATTCAATGTTCATTGCTGACACCATCAAATCGGACAAAGTCTATTGTTGAACCGAGTTCACTCTTCTTTTTAGTTCTATATTACTGAACCATATTTACTAGTCCTTCTAGTCATGTCTATATCATGAGATATAAATATTTACCCAATAAATTAGATGGATATATTGGTCCCACCCATCTCATAATGAAACCATTCTCACGTTTTCCACAAAACAATAAAAACATTCAATATAGCATAACCCATGAAATAAAATGGGTAGATTAAACATCATTCCATCAAAATTAATATTAAAAAAAATTTACGAAATAAAATTCCAACAGAAACACAATAAAATTATAGTAATAATATGTATGAAAATATTAACCTATTTAAAGTGTTTCATCTTAGATATAAAATAATATTGAGAAAATATTTAAAATTAATTCCTGAGGAAAATGTACATTCGTCTTCAAAAATGTTTTCCATCTACAAAATGCCACACAATTTTATAAGAAATCATTTTAGGTGAAAATATATTTTTAATATTGTAGGGGAAGATTCAAGGAAGTAAGGTATTATGAAAGTGTATAAATCCATTAATTTCATACATGTTAAAGAAAATTCTTCCTGTACATTTTCAAAAAAAGTCAAAAAGTATATCGCACTAAAAACGAAAAAAGATTCCATTCATGACATTTAGTAAAAATTTATCAAGCAGTAAAATTGAATTTTAAAAATTATATAAGGACATAAATAATTTTATTAAATTAAAATTATGGAAAATGGATGTTGACGATAATTATACAACTGTAAATACTTATGAAGAAACAATCTGCGATAAAAATGAGATTTGCAATGTTATCCCTTACCCCAGGTCCTATATTCATCGTATGTATTCAAAACTTTTTTATAATGATTTAAATAATTTAGCTGATTTATTCCAAAATCATAATCATTTTTTTGATAACATTTATGATCAAATTTTCATCTGTTTGTTATTAACATTTCATTATTAATCATTATTTGGGTATTAACTGCTTTATGTTCTTATGCATGTTTTTTAGAATAAGTTCATACTCGTATTTTAGGTTATTGTTATATCATATAAATCTTGGTAGTAGTATATTATATATCATATTTATATAGTCTATTAATTTGTATAATCATTATTTAATGAATATTATGTAGAACAAATCTCAACGCACCTTGGAGACGGTAATTCATACGTACGCACGAGTGACGATATCGTTCCCATAATTGTTGAATGGTATTAAAGGGGATTGAGTATATTATCTCAGAATAAAAATAATTTTATATCAATATTTATTTATTTATTTATTTCATCATTATACTCATCCAAGTAATGTGGTGGTGAAAAACAGATTGACCACAATGTGGAGACAGTAAGTCGTACGTACGCACGCATGGTGATTTGATTTATCATAGGATGAGTATAATGTGGAATATGGTTATTTCATGTTTATAATAACATATTATTATATGAGTGATATTGGTTTTATTGATTTATAATTAATCAAATATTGAAGATAAAGTAAGAGAAGAATAGCATTTGAATGAATCTGTAAATGATATTAACTCTTCTTCAATGTGCCCCCTCTAAATATCCTCTTAGAGCACAAGAGATGGTCGTTGATGATGAACAGAACCACTATAATTGAAATAGGTAAGCATAGATAGAAAAAGGGAAAGGTATCTATCACGACCCGTCCCTCGGGGCCCATGTCATAACTAACCCAAGCCAGCCTTCCATAGGCCTAGGGATGTCAACTAGCACCAAAGGCGTAATTCCCTAAAACTGGGAAGGCATTTCCGTTATAAAATGTATACTCACACAAGTAGAGAACAAGTTAAATCAAACACTAAGTAAAATCTGACTAGAAAGTGTATTGAAATTAATGGGGGCTCAAATACAAGCCCAACTGTAAAGTAAAAATACAACTGAAAGCAAGTACAACTAAAAAGGGACAAACAACTGAAAGGTGAAAGCAGCTCCTAGATCATCCTCTGGGGTTCCTACATGAAGGGTAGGTATAGATGGCCTCCATAGCACTCCTCTTCCATAATACTCCATCGTTTACTGATACATCATACGGTCCTTCTCTTGGTACCATCCAATCCTAGTGCTCTCAGCCTCCGTCATCATTGTCGGTCGTCTGTATCCAACAAAACGATGTGCGGGCATAGACCGTGCAGGGGGGAGTATAATGATACTCAGTAGGGATCCCAAGACCCTCAAGGTCTCGCAAAAAACAACAAGGATAAACCACAAAGTATTAAATCAACGGATAACCATTACATAGGTATATTCCTATACATATACCTATGTTATCAAGTAACCCATCTCAATCATGAGGTAAACACAATAAGACAATGACTCAGCTCAAACCATAATTTTCATTATCAAAACCATGGATGCTGGATAATTCCTCCTCTATTGAATACATTGGCCCTGTCGTGAGTCTAAGGAGCTACTCACTAACCTTAGACTGCTGAGGTACTCCTCTTGTCGAGTATCGCGAGTCTGCTGCCAAACCGGGTGCTCCGTCTGTTGGGGGTCTGCCGCCAAACTGGGCGCTCCCCCTATTAGTGGATAGAGGTACTCCTCTTATCGAGTACCGAGGGACTTCTGCCAAAACCAGGCTCTCCATCCTCCATGGGTCTGTTTCCAAACTAGGCACTCCATTCACTAGGCTAGTCGAATCACTCCGAGTCGAATCAGTCAAGCAGTCGGCAGGTCTACAGCTACTAGGTCTCTGCACTCCGTATGCTCATCTCTGAGAGGATCTGCTCCACGAGCTACTGGTCGATACTCCAAGTGTCACTAAGTCTCACATGTAAGTATATCAAATGACATCAAAGTCATAGGGGTCTCAACGCAACAGAAGACACGTCAATCAGACGCTCGGTCTGTGAGTTATCAGCTTTTTAGTCCCAGGGGCCCTGGTGGTTTCGTGTACGAACCAACCTGACCGTATCTCAACTATAACCCAAACTCCCAAGTAGTATTCTCAAAGGAACATCTATGCCCCAAGAAAACCGGCGCAAAAGACGGTTCATCAAATGGACGTCCGGTGCCAAATATATGGCCCATGAAGGTAATGGGTCAGTAATGGGCATGGGTCTGGTCCGACCTGCGACACCGCGGGGGATGCTGTTGGTCGGCTCAGGTGACTGGTGGCTGGGAGGCTAGCGGGCAGTCCCCGTGGGGCGCGGCCTGGCCGGCCGGACACCGGGTAGGCCGTGGGAGAACCGGTAGGGTTTCGGGACGTCGGGCAGGGTGACGGGGCACATGGCAGGCCACGACCTGGGTGTCAGGCAGCACGCTAGGGCACAGGGCATCGGCCCGGGGGCGCTGGGAAGCACGCCAGGGCGCCGCAGGGTGCGGAGGTCACGGGGCACGACTGTGCGCGGAGCCCGCAGGGAGCGAAACCTTTGATCGCAGTCTTCGCCGTTGCTACCGCATGTACCATCTTCGTTGTCATCAATCAAGAACAACCAAATGGGAGAGGGTCGAGCCGTGTTCATGCGGCCCGAGCCCTCCTCATTACGATGATAGAATTTGGAAACGAAGTGCTCAAAAAACGATGAAGAACAGATTTTTAAAATCATACATAAAATAACTCAAAAATCCCCCTACCTTTCTTTGTCGTTCGTCGTTGAAAAAGTCGCGGGAAGCGGGCGTCGTTCCATTGATGTCAGAAATAAAGGAGCCAAGGATGGAATTTCATCATCAATCCTTGTGAGAGTCTCCGTAACTTTTTACTTGGCTGAAGATCGATGGAGGAGTTCATCGTTCTTTGGTGGTTCTTCGTTGGAAGGATGAATATCTCCTCCCTAATTCTCTTCCAAATGATTATTCCAACCACAAAAATAATAAAGGTTATCTCTATTAATCTGTTGGCACAACAACACATGGTTGTGTTTAATTAAAAGAGGCAACTCATTTAATTAATGCTTAGGAATGGTTCAAATTCAAATCTAAGAGGATGTGGGGACTTTCAATTAATTAGGGGAGGTGTCAAATTAATAAAGGGGAATTAACGGGGGGTTTAAGGGGAAGTTGAGGGGTTTGAGTTCATGTGGGCCACACCACAAAATATCCTCCCATGGGAGGTTATGTGGGTGTGGGCCCCACCTCGAACATCCCTTTGGAGGATTAAACCACCACCTTCATAAAAAAATATGTGAAGTCATATTTTTATTTAATTTATATAGAAAACCCCCAAAAGTAACTTTCGCTTTCGACAAAACGCAACTGCGGTAAAGGTCTCCATAAGAGAATACTGGCGATGCGAGTTTATAGGTGTCCTCGGATTGAAATTCCAAACACCAGTTCAAAAAATATAAAATCATGTAGTTACGTTTGCTGAACGTAACCAAAAAAAAGTACGTAAAATTATTAATAGCCACCCTCGACCCACTGTAGTCGAAGTTAGGCTCTGCCTAAGTGAAACACACCCCAACGAACCCAACGGTACCCACAGAATTCAATCTGAGTTACCATTTAAATGTTATGAATTTTAAAATAAAATAATTATCACTTAATTATTTTATTTACGGCCAAAAACTAACGTTCTCTGGTGGCCCTCGCCGACCCATGATATTATATTCTTAAAGAAAGAATACCCTCATGAGTTCAGCGGTGGTCTCATATTTTTAATCTGAGTTACAGTTTGTGATTTATAAGCATTTGAAAAATAAAATAACATTATTTTATTATTTTATTTATTGTTATGCCAATTTATGGTTTTCTCACAGGAGGCCCGCGCCGACTAATCTTAAGTCACGCCTAGGGTAAACCCTGTATCGTGATTTCAACGGTGTCCTTGGATTTCTGATCTAAGTAGCCATTTAAGAGTTATTAAATTTTTTGTATTAAAACTATATATTCCTTTTAATTTAAGCTTAACAAAACTTCAACAGATAATTCTGGGCACTCCGTGCCTCGGAATCGTGCCCCATTATAAACCACGGTCTTGTTAAATTACCATGTATTTAAGAAAAAAAATTCCTTGGAAATTTTAGGTATTTACATTCTCCCCACCTCAGGGCCTTACGTCCCCATAAGCTACAACTCGAACTAAGGGAAAAAATGGGGGTACTGAGCACACATCAGAGCCTCCCGCTCCCATGTGCTCTCCTGGGGGGTCCCATGATACCCGAAAACGCACACCAGAAGAATCACCATCTATGCAGGACCCGATCATACCGATCCTCAATCTCCACTGAAACATCCATGAAAGTCGCCCTGTCATCAATATCCAGCTCCCCATGGTCGATGATGTGGGATGGATCGTGCACATATTTCCTCAGCTCAGATACGCGGAAGATGTCATGCACCTGGTGCAACTGAGGTGAAAGGTCCAAGCGGTACGCCACCTCGCCTACCCTTATGAGGACCTGAAATGGCTGATGAATTGCGGAGATAACTTGCAGCCTAATCAAAATATTTGTAGACCTCATCGAGGTGAGACCTGTAGAAAGATGTGGTCGACATCCTCGAACTATAGAGGTCTCCATCTCCTAGATGTACCGCTAAAGAAGATGCATGGAACTCCCACAACACATCATCCAGATGTTCAACTGGTACCATGGTACGTCCTCTAAAGAGAATGATGTGCTCCCCACCATTATAAAATCCATCATGTGCCTACCCTGTGGATATCTGAGCACATCATGTATCACAATCAGCGTCCCCACACTGTGCCTCCTTGACATGCTGAAGATGTGGAGGAGTCACTATATGAGTCTGTAGATGGGCTGCTCCATCTCTAGAGAATTTTGGAATGAATCTCCGATAGGATCCATCCAAACCCAGGAAACTCCATACCTCTGTCACACTCCTAGGTGGCTCCCAAGAAAGTACCACTTCAATATTCACTGGATCTACTACAACTCCAGCTAAAGAAGACGTCCATCCCCCATTGGGGGGGGGGGGGTTATCCTGGAAACATATTTTTAAAAAGATATCACCATGTTCTGACACTCTTGTTTGGAACTGAAAACTCAATACTCCTACTTCCATGAGGGTAAGGCTGGATGATTCAAGAGTGATTGGTTGTACCCTCCTATGCATGAATTTTAGATGTGCTACCTGGGTTTCATTTTTCACTGACTAAGGAAAACCTCATCCAAACATTGTTGATAAATCACAACCTTTTTCCTAATACAGTCAATATGTCTATGAACCGTGGTTACCCAGTCCACACCCAAACTAACATCGTAAGGCCTCGACGCTGCCACCAATAGGTTCTAACCAAAAATCTCGCCTCAAGGGTCAGATCACCATGTATTCATAAGTGTGATTTTCGAGACTCTTCCCAAAGGTATCTCCAGACTTGAGGGTCAAGTCAATGGTTTAACCGAATACTCTAGGTCTGGGATAGGATTTGTGGAAGGAAAGAAAGATTAATACTTATGTCTATCGATACGGCAGCTATTAGGAGACCCAGATCGTACCTCGAATCATTCATAGAGCCCTTGGGTCACACTCCTTGACCGCGTGCAGATATTCTCTTCCCCTGCCCTCCAGCTCCTTGAGCATGGTGGGGACTACAAAGGTGGGTGGTTTTAACATTTCAAAATGTACACCACCTCATGCTGCTCTACTAGCTCTGCTTCCACATCTGCTTCCATGAAAATTGATTTTTCCATGTCACATATTCTTCGCAAAACATTTTACACACTCAAGTTTTTGATACTGAAGACATTTTCCTACTTCCCCACTCTTATAATTCACTGGTTGTATCCGCTCATCCAAAAAAACTTCAACCACAAAAGGTTCTCTCTATAATCCTAACATAAGTACGAATGCATAGAGGAATAGTTCTAGCTCAGACGTCCGTAAACACACCTTTCCCATAGGTGAGAGATTTGAAGGACTGGTGGTATCATATTCATCGAGTACCATGAATGGTCGGTACACCTCGATGAATACTCAGCTACCGACATTTCATCCTGCCAAAGCTGTAGAAGCTCTAGAGAACTCTCATCCACCACCTCAAGCCAGTCCTTCACTGCATGTGAGTCAGTGTCACCTCAGAACCTGAGGGGTCTCTGATTTGAATCACATTTAAGGCACTAATCCTATATTTGTCATCTACTGGTACTGCCGGTTGTAACTACTGACTAGCGGGTAGTTGAATAGATGACGCACTACCCAAAGATACTATATCGGGAAACCGTCAACGTACCAAAGTACCATCACTATATGGACCATCCACCTGGTCACTTACTGAAAAAGAAAAGTATCTAAGATCACCATCTCCTATACTAGTGTCTCAACTAGGAGAAAAACTTCAGCAATCTCCTCCATCCAGTCCTCTGCAGTCTGGGAATCTGTCTCGCCTCAAAACCTCAGAGGCCACTGCTGCTGGAACTCATGCAATTCGCTCAGTCGCCGTGCACTGCCCTCCAATGTGGCTGGTGGCATATGCTACCCAACGAGTGGTGGTGCTGATGGTACACCACCTTAAGGTTCCAACATAGTAAGAGGGACCTGCAGTGGATCCTCGTTGCTCAGTGGTCCGTCATCATGTACTCTCTCAGGACTCTAAATGGCTTTCTGCATGGAGGAATCCTAAACAGATGCGACATGGTCACAAGACTATACCTGGTGAGCTGACCTGGTTTGATATGACTTAAAGAAAACTATTAAAAACACACACACACAATCAATGTTTTTGTGCACTAACTCAGAAATCAGAATTCTGCGTCCTGGTGTATGGATGCGTCGGCTGCCGCACCAACACTAGACTCCCTGAACTAAAAACCTCACTTGGAACACTTAACAATATTGCTTCACAGAAAGGGAATATCAGAGTCCTATGTTCTACGGTAGAACCGACTTCTCTGATAAAAATTTGTCACAACCCATCCACTGAGGCCCGTGACGTAACTACCCCAAGCCCACCTTCCATAGGTCAAGGGATGGTGATAAGCACCAAAGGCGTAATTCCCTAAAACTGGGAATTTATTGCCTTTATAAAAAGTAAACTCACACAACCAGAGTACAAGCAGAAGAAAACACTATGTAAAAGCTACATAACAAGTGTACTTAATGTAAAGGGGGCTAGAATACATGCCCAACTGTAAAGTACAAATTCAAATGAAAGCAAGTACAACTAAAAAGGGAGAAACAGTTGAAAGGTAAAAGAAGCTCCTATATCTTCCTTCGGGGTTCTTACATGAAGGGTAGGTACAGATGGACTCCACAAAACTCCTCATACTTCAGACATCACCATGTACCGATATATTGTAAGGTCCCCCTTCGGGTACATTCTAGCCCTGTTTCTCTTGGCCTTCGTCAGCGTTGTCCGTCGTCTGCATCCAACACAATGAGATGCGGGCATAGCCCGTGTAGGGGTGAGTATAACAATACTCAGTAGGGACCCCGAGACCCTCAAGGTCTCACAAAATCCAACAATGATAAACCAAAAAGTATAAAATCAACAGATAACCATTACATAGGTATATGTCCATACATATACCTATGATATCCAGTAACCCATCTAAATCATGAGGTAAACACAAAAAGACAATGAATCAGCTCAAACATGGATTTTCATTATCGAAACCACGACTGCTATATAATTCCTCCTCTGTCGAGTACATTGGCCTTTTCACGACTCTAAGGCACTACGCACTAACCTTTGACTACTGAGGTACTCCTCCTGTAGTGTACCGCGGGTCTGCTACCAAACTGGGTGCTCTGTCCGTTGTGGGTATGTCGCCAAACCGGGCGCTCCTTCTAATAGTCCTCAGAGGTACTCCTCATGTCGAGTACCATGGTTCTGCTGCCAAACAAGGTGCTCCGTCTGCCATGGGTCTGCCACCAAACTGGGCGCTCCGTCCACTAGGCTAGACGAGTCACTCCGAGTCGAATCGGTCAAGGAGTCGTCAATTCTATAGCTATTAGGTCTCTGCACGCAGTATGCTTGTCTCCGGAAAGATCTGATCCACAAGCTACTGTTCGATAATCTATGTTTCACAATGTCTCACGTGTATGTATCTGAAAGGACCGCCACATTATAGGGGTCTCAACATAACAGAAAATTCGTCAATCGGACACCCGATTAGTGAGTTATTAGCCTTTCAGTCCTGGGGGCCCGGTTGGTTTCGTGTACGAACCAACCTAACCGTATCTCAACTATACCACGAATTCCATTGTGGTATTCTCAAAAGGACGAATATGATTCACGAAAACTGGCACCGTAGACGGTTCGTCAAATAGACGACGAGTGCCAAAGATATGGCCCAAGAAGGTAATGGGTCAGTAATGGGCCCGGGTCCGGTCCTACCCGGTCGGACCGACTCGTCCCAACCCAGTCTGGGCCAACCCTGTCTGGTTCGACCTGGTCAGATGCACAGGGTCTTACCCAGCCCATTAAGTGGGTCAGCCCGCTATGTTTTGACCCCGTCCGCTGGGCCCGGCCCAGTGGACTGTGAGGGCGGTTCAACCCAATAGTCGCAACGTAGGCGGCTCGGTAACTCAGCCCTGGAGACCGGGCCGGTTGGACCTATGACACTGCGGGGGACATCGTGGGTTGGCTCGGGGGGCCGGTGGCTGGGACGCCAGGGGGCAGGCCACGCGGCGTGCGGGCAGGTCAGCGAGACACCTGGTAGGTCATGGGTGCACCGGGCAGGGCGCCCCCCTGGCAGTGCGAGGGGGAACCAGCAATTCACCGGGGCACCGGGCAGTGCCACGTGGGCACCAAGCAACATGCCCGGGCACTAGGTATTGGCATTAGGGCGTCGAGCAGTGGAACGGGGGCTCCAGGCAGAGCGCCAGGGCGCCGCGGGGCGCGGCGATGCGCGGAGGCCGTGGGTAGCATGACCATTGATCGTCATCTTCGCCGCCATCGCCATGTGTATCATCTAAGTTGTCATAAATCAAGAACAATCAATGGGGAGAGGTTCGGGCCGTGTTCATGTGACCGGAGCCCTCTTTGTTGCAGTGACATCATTTGGCAATGAAGTGCTCAAAAAATGAAGAAGAATGGAGGATTAAAATAATACATAAATTAATTCAAAAATCCATCCACCTCGCTTTGTCGTTCATCATTGACGGAGTCATTGGAAGCGGGCATCGTTCCATTAACATCGGAAAATAAGGAGTTGAGGATGGCACACCGTCGGTGTTCCTCGTAGGTGGCTCCTTCTCTTTTGACTTGGTCGAAGATCGAAGGAGGAGTTCTCCGTTCATTGGTGGTTATTCATTGGAAGGATGAAGCTCTCCTCCCTCAAGCTTTTCAAAAGGATTATGCCAACCACAAAAATAATAAAGGTGACCTCTATTAATCCTTTAGCACAACAACATATGGTTGTGTTTAATTAAATGAGGTGAATCATTTAATTAATACTTAGGAATGGTTAGAATACAAATCTAAGGGGAGGTGGAGAGTTTCAATTAATGATGGGAGGTGTCAAGTTAATAAAGGGAAGTTAATGAGGGGTTTAAGTGGAAGTTGAGGGGTTTGAGCTAGTTTGGGCCCCACTACAAAATATCTTCCCATGGGAGGTTATGTGAGGGTGGGACCCACATCGAACATCCCTATAGAGGATTAAACCACCACCTTCATAAAAAATATGTGAAGTCATATTTTTATTTAATTTATATAGAAAACCGCAAAAATTAACTTCCTCTTTCGACAAAATGCAACTTCCGTAAAGACCTCCATAAGCGAATACTGGCACTGTGAATTTATCGGTGTCCTCAGATTGAAATTCCAAACACCGGTTCAAATGATATAAAATCCAGAAGGAACGTTTGCTGAACATACCCGAAAAAAAAGTATGGAAAATTATTAACAGCCACCCTCGACCCACTGTAGTTGAAGTTAGGCTCTTCCTAAGTAAAACACACCCCCACAAACCCAACGGTTCCCTCGAAATTCCAATCTGAGTTACAATATAAATGTTAATAATTTTAAAATAATATAATTGTCACTTAATTATTTTATTTTCGGCCAATAACTAAATTTCTCTGGTGGCCCTCACTGACCCATGATAGTATATTTTTAAAGAATGAATACCCTCATGAGTTCAGTGGTGGTCTCAGATTTTTTATCCGAGTTACAGTTTGTGATTTATAAGAATTTGAAAAATAAAATAACATTATTTAATTATTTTATTTATGATTAGGAAATTTTCTTGTTTTCTCACAGGAGGCCCGCGCCGACTAATCTTAAGTCACACCTAGGGTAAACCCTCTATCTTGATTTCAACGGTTTCCTTGGATTTTTGATCTGAGTAACCATTTAAGAGTTATTACACTTTTTTACGAACAATGTATATGCCTTTTAATTTAAGTTAAACCAAACATCAACAGATCAATCTAGGCACTCCGGGCCTCTGAATCGTGCCCCATTAGAAACTTCGGACTTATTAAATTCCATTTTATTTAAGAAAAAAAATTCCATGGAAATTTCAGGTATTTAAATTCTCCCCACCTCAGGGGCTTACGTCCTCGTAAGCTACAACTCGAACTAAGGGAAAAATGGGGGTACTGAGCACACGTTAGAGCCTCCCGCTCCCATGTGATCTCATGGGGGGTCCCATGCTGCCAGAAAACACACACCAGAGGAATCACCATCCATGCAGCACCTGCTCATGTTGATCCTCAATCTCCACTGAAACCTCCGTGAAATTCGCCCCGTCATCGATATCCAGCACCCCATGGTCGATGATGTGTGACGGATCATGCACGTATTTCCTCAGCTGAGATACGTGGAAGACGTCATGCCCCTAGTGCAACTGAGGTGAAAGGGCCAAGTGGTATGACACCTCGCCTACCCTTCTGAGGACTTGAAATGTATGATGAATTGTGGAGATAACTTACAACCTCATCCAAATCTCTACAGACCTCATCGAGGTGAGACTTGTAGAAAGATGTGGTCGCAATCCTCGAACTATAGTGGTCTCCATCTCCTAGATGTACTACTAAAGAAGATGTATGGAACTCCCATAACAAATCCTCCTAAAGTTCAGCTGGTACCATGGTGCGTCCTCTAAAGAGAATGAAGAGATCCCCACCTTTATAAAATCCATTAGGTGCCTACCCTGTGGATATATGAGCTCATCATGTCTCTCAGTCAGTGTCCCCACACTGTGCCTCCTTGACTTGCTGAAGAAGTGGAGGAGTGACTATATGAGTCTGTAGATGGGATGCTCCATCTCTAGAGATGTTTGGAACGAATCTCCGATAGTATCCAGCCAAACCTAGGAAACTCCGTACCTCCGTCAGACTCCTGGGTGGCTCCCAAGAAAGTACCACTTCAATCTTCACTGGATCTACTACAACTCCAACTAAAGAAGACGTCCCTCCCCCTTTGGGGGGGGGATCCTAGAAACATCTTTTTAAAAAGATATCCCCATGTTCTGACACTCTTGTTTGGAACTGAAAACTCAATACTCCTACTGCCATGAGGGTAAGCATGGATGATTTAATAGTGATCGGCTGAAGCCTCCTATGAATGAGTTTAACATGTGCTGGCTGGGTTTCCTTTTTCACCGACTAAGGTAAACCTCATCCCAATATTGTTGATAAATCACAACATTTTTCCTAATAAAGTAAATATGTCTATGTACTGTGGTTACCGAGTCTATACCCAAACTAACATCGTAAGGCCTCAATGTTGCCACCAAGAGGTTCTAACCGAAACTCTCTCCTCAGGGGTCAAATCACTCTGTAATCATAAGTGTGATTATCAAGTCTCTTCCCAAAGGTATCTCAAGACGTGAGGGTCAAGTCAACGGTTTAACCAAAAACTGTAGGTCTAGGATAGGATTTGTGGAAGGAATGAAAGATTAATACCTATGTCTATCGATAAGACAGCTAGTAGTAGACATAGATCCTACCTACAATCATTCTTAGATCCCTTGGGTCACACTCCTTGACCGTGTGTATCTACTCTCTTCCCCTACCCTCCAGCTCCCTGAGCTTGGCAGGGACTACAAAGGTGGGTGGTTTTAACATTTCTAAATGTACACCACCACATGCTGCTCTCCTAGCTCTGCTTCCAAATCTGCTGCCATGCAAATTTATTCTTTCATGTCAAATATTTTTCCCAAAACATTTTACACACTCCAGTCTTTGAGACTGATGATAGTTTCCTACTTCCCCACTCTTATAATTCACTAGCTGTATCCGCTCGGCCAAAAAACATTCAACCACAAAAGGTTCTCTCTATAATCCTAACATAAATATGAATGCACAGAGGAATAGTTCTGGATCATACGTCCTTAAACACACAATTCTCATAGGTGAGAGCTCTTAAGGACTGGTCGTATCATTTTCATCGAGTACCATGAATGGTTGGTACACCTCGATGAATACTCAGCTACCGACATTTCATCCTGCCAAAGCTGTAGATGCTCTAGAGAACTCTCATCCACCACCTCAATCCAGTCTTTCGCTGCATGTGAGTCAGTCTCACCTCAGAACAGAAGGGGCCTCTGATTTGAATCATGTGTAAGGCACTAAGCCTACATGTGTCATCTACTGGTACTACCGCTTCTAACTACTGAACAACGGGTAGTGGAATAGATGACGCACTACCCAAAGATACTGTATCGGGAAACGGTCCACGTACAGAAGTATCATCACTATACGGACCATCCACATTGTCACTCACTAAAAAAGACTAGTATTTAAGATCACCATCTCCTCTACTAGTGTCTCAACTTGGAGGAAAACGTTAGTAATTGCCTCCATCCATTCCTCTGCAGTCTGGGAATCTGTCTCGCCTCGAAACCTCGGAGGCCAATGCTGCTGGAACTCGTGCAATGCGCTCAGTCGGCGTGCATTGTCCTCCAATGCGGATGGTGGCATCTGCTGCCCAACGGGTGGTGGTGCTTATGATACACCACTTGAAGGTGCCAACATAGTAAGATTGCCCTACAGTGGATCCTCGTTGCTCGGTGGTCCATCATCATGTACTCTCTTAGGACTCTAACTGGCTTTCTACATGGAGGCATCCGGAACAGATGTGACACGGTTAGAAGACTATACTTGGTGAGATGACCTGGTTTGATCTGACTTAATGAAAACTTTTAGAAACACACACACAGTCAATGTTTTCGTGCACTGAGTCAGAAATTAGTATTCTGGGTTCTGGTGTGTGGATACGTCGGCCGCCGTACAAACACTAGACTCCCTGAACTGAAAACCACACTCAGAACCCTTAACATTATTGCTTCACAGAAAGGGAATATTAGAGACCAATGTTCTGCGGTAGAACCGACTTCTTTGATAAAAATTTGTCACGACCCGTCCCCCGAGGGCCGTGTCTACCCCAATCCCCCCTTCCATAGGTCAAGGGATGGCGATAAGCACCAAAGGCGTACATCCCTAAAACTGGGAAGGCATTGCCTTTATAAAATGTAAAATCACACAACCAGAGTACTAGTGGAAGCAAACACTAAGTAAAAGAAATATACAAAGTGTAATTAATGTAAAGGGGTCTAGAATACAAGCCCAACTATAATGTACAAATTCAAATGAAAGAAAGTACAACTAAAAAGGGAAAAACAGATGAAAGGTAAAAGAAACTCCTATATCGTCCTTCGGGGTTCTTACCTGAAGGGTAGGTACCGATGGCCTCCAAAACACTCATTGTACTTCATACTCCACCATGTACCGATATGTTGTAAGGTCCTCCTCTGGGTACCGTCCAGCCCTGGTGCTCTTGGTCTCCGCCAGCATTGTTCTTCGTCTGCATCCAACACAACGAGATGTGGGCATAGCCCGTGCAGGGGTGAGTATAACGATACACAGTAGGGACCCCGAGACCCTCAAGGTCTCACAACATCAAATAATGATAAACCACAATGTATGAAGTCAATGGATAACCATTACATAGGTATATGTCCATACATATACCTAATATATCAAGTAACCCATCTAAATCATTAGGTAAACACAAAAAGACAATGACTCAGCTCAAACCAGGATTTTGATTATCGAAAGCACGACTGCTAGATAATTCCTCCTCTGTCGAGTACATTGGCATTTTAGCGACTCTAAGGCACTACTCACTAACCTTAAACTACTGAGGCACTCCTCATGTCGTGTACTGCAGGTCTGCTGCCATACCGGGTGTTCCGTCTGTTGTGGGTCTGTCGCGAAATTGGGCGCTCCTTCTAATAGTCATCAGAGGTACTCCTTCTGTCGAGTACAGTGGGTCTGCTGACAAATGAGGTGCTCAGTCTGCCATGGGTCTACCACTAAACTGGGCACTCCATCCATTGGGCTAGTCGAGTCACTCCGAGTCTAATCGTTCAAGCAGTCGTCAATTCTACAGCTATTAGGTCTCCGCAAGCAGTATGATTGTCTCCGGAAAGATCCGATCCACAAGCTACTGGTCGATAATCTACGTTTCAAAAAGTCTTGCGTGGAAGTATGTTAAAGGACCTCCACGTCATAGGGGTCTCAACGTAACAGACAGTGCGTCAATCAGACACCCGGTCTGTGAGTTATTAGCCATTTAGTCCTGGGGGCCCGGTTGGTTTCGTGTACGAACCAACATGACTCTATCTCAACTATACCATGAATTCCCATGTGGTATTCTTAAAGGGGCGACTATGATTCACGAAACGGGCACCATAGATGGTTCGTCAAACAGACGTCTAGTGCCAATGATATGGCCCAAGAAGGTAATGGGTCAGTAATGGGCTCGGGTCCGGTCCGACCCGGTCGGACCGACTCTTCCCAACCCAGTCTGAGCCGACCCAGTCTGGGTCGACCAGGTCAGATGCACAGGGTCTGAATCGGGCCATTGAGTGGGTCATCCCACTATGTTTTGACCCAGTCCGCTCGGCCCAGCACAGCGGACCGTGAGGGAGGTTGGACCCGATAGTCGCCACGTAGGCGGCTCAGTAACTCAGCCCTAGAGACCGGGCCGGTTCGACCTGCGACACTGCGGGGGACGCCGCGGGTCAGCCCGGGGGTCCGGTGGCTGGGAGGCCAGGGGGCAGGCTGTGCGGGGCGTGGGAAGGTCGACGAGACACCGGGTAGGTCACAGGTTCACCCGGCAGGGTGCCAGGCAGGCCACGGCAGGGGTGCCTGGCAGTGCGCTGGGGCATCGGGCAGCGCCACTGGGGCACCGAGCAACGTGCCCGGGCACTGGGTAGTGGCGCGAGGGCGTCGGGCAGTGGCACAGGGGCTCCGGGAAGAGCATCAGGGCGCCGCGGGGCACGTCGGTGCGTGGAGGCCACGGGTAGCACGACATTTGATCGTCGTCTTCGCTACCATCGCCATGTGTACCATCTTTGTTGTCATCAATAAAGAACAATCAAAGGGAAGAGGGTTAGACCGTGTTCATTCGGCCGGATCCCTCCTTGTTACTGTGATAGCATTTGGCAACGAAGTTCTCAACAAATGACGAAGACCGGAGGATTAAAATAATAGCTAAATTAACTGAAGAAATCCCCCCACCTCGCTTTGCCGTTCATCGTTGATGAAGTCAGGGGAAGCGGGCATCATTCCATAGACATCGGAAAATAAGGAGCTGAGGATGGCACGTCATCGGTGTTCCGCGCAGGTGGCTCTTTCTCTTTTGACTTGGCTGAAGATCGAAGGAGGAGTTCGCCGTTCATCGGTGGTTCTTCATTGGAAGGATGAAGCTCTACTCCCTCAAGCTTTTCAAAAGGATTATGCCAACCACAAAAATAATAAAGGTGACCACAATTAATCCTTTAGCACAACAACTATGGTTGTGTTTAATTAAATGAGGTGAATCATATAATTAATGCTTAGGAATGGTTCGAATTCAAATCTAAGGGGAGGTGGAGAGTTTCAATTAATGAGGGGAGGTGTCAAGTTAATAAAGGGAAGTTAATGAGGGGTTTAAGTGGAAGTTGAGGGGTTTGAGCTAGTTTGGTCCCCACCACAAAATATCTCCGCATGGGAGGTTATGTGGGGGTGGGGCACACATCGAACGTCCCTTCGGAGGATTAAACTACAACCTTCCTAAAAAATATTTTAAGTCGTATTTTTGTTTAATTTATTTAAAAATACCCCATAATTAACATCCGCTTTCGACAAAACTCAACTGCAGTAAAGGTCTCCTTAAGAAAATATCGGCACTACGAATTTATCGGTGTCCTCAGATTTCAATTCTGAGCACCGGTTCATACGATATAAAATCCTGAACGTATGTTTACTGAACGTACCGAAAAAAAAGTTCGGAAAATTATTAACAGCCACCCTCGACCCACTGCGGTTGAGGTTATGCTCTTCCTAGGTGAAACACGCCCCAACGAACCCAAAATTACCCTAATATTTCCAATCTGAGTTACCATTTAAATGTTTTGAATTTTATAATAATGTAATTTTCACTTAATTATTTTATTTTCGTCCAAAAACTAACTTTCTCGGGTGGCCCTCGCCGACCCATGTTATTATTTACTTAAAGAAAGCATACACTCAAAAGTTCAGCAGTGGTCTCAGATTTTTAATTCAAGTTACCGTTGGTGAGTGTTAAGCATTTGAAAAATAAAATAACTGTATTTATTTATTTTATTTACAATTATGCCATTTTCGGGTTTTCTCACAGGAGGCCTACGCCGACTAAACTTAAGTCAAGCATAGGTTAAACCCGCAATCCTGAGTGCAACGGTGGCCTAATATTTCTATTCTGAGTAAACGTTTAAGAGTTATTCCACTTTTTCATGAAAGGTTCATACACGCGTTAAATTAAACTTAATAAAACTTCGATGGATGATTCCGGGAACTCCGGGCCTCGGAATCGTCTGCCGTAAAAAACTGCAGACTCGTAAAATTCCCACGTATTTATGAAAAACAATTTCCTTGGAAATTCTGGTTCATTACAGTATCTATTAACATGAAGGATTGATGAGTTCTGGTGAAATGAGGGAGGATGTTCCCTTTATAATTGAGGTGAGGTGAACTTTTTGAAACCTCATAAATGTTAATTTATAATAAAATAAAACCCCATTAAAAAGCACTTAAACTTCAAAATATAGTATATGATATGATATGTGGTTTTAGGCTCATCGTCCAAGAATTTTTATACAAGCATCTATGTCCATTCAAACCTTATCTTTTCTATTTAACACTTAGTTATTCTATTTAATTTTAAATAGGGTAACAAATATTTCAATATTAAAATTGTAAAATATTTACTTATTTGATGTCAGATAGATCATAAAGAAATAAATTCGAACATTTTTTACCATATAATAATTATTATATATTTTATAAAAAATTTTTTTTTTTTGAATAATTTAATAAATCATTAATTTGAAAAAATATCAATTGTTTCAATTTGGATACTATTAATTTCATTGATTGTTAAAAATATCAAGATAAGATGTTATTCTTGAAAAAAATATTTAACATATCCAAAAGGGTTCAAGGGAGTTTTGAAAATTCATTGGAATAATTAATTAACCCAAATTATATTTATTTTAAAATTATTCATACCATTTATTTGATATTTCCATTAATAAAATAATTACTTCATCAATATTGTGTAATTATTTAATATACATATTTAAAGAATAAAATTGTAAAGTAAAATACCAATATGAAGATAAATTTTCTATATTTTAAAACATTATATGTAGTATTATTTATCTTCTTGAAAATCCAACAGTAAAAATTTTATACTTATTAAAGTTTGAATGTGACAATTGTAACATAAATTTAAATAAAGTTATTTAATTGTTTTAATCTATTCCATATGGTTCTTAAATGGTCCATAACGAGACTCATTGATGATTATGGATGATATATACTCGATGGATGAAATTTATTAAATTTTTGTTTCACTTTATTGGTTATTATCATTTTAATAAAAATTAGTTTATTGATTTTTTATCCATTAAATAATTCTTGCATCATCCATATATAAAACATTTAGGTAATTTTTTCATTCATTAAAATTAAAAATAATTTTACCATGATAAATATTAAAATTTTATCTTTAAAATAGGTATTTATTGTTGAATTTATCTTCTGTATATACTTATTTTAAAAATTATGTATTATCTAAAACATGAATGTGTCATCTCTCAATTTCCACAAAATAAAATATTATAAATACAATAATATCTCTCAAATGGACCCAAAATGTGAAAAAATAATTTACATCAAGGAAATATGTTAATTAAGCTAAAAACTAAAATTTATATATGTTTATACCACCCATTTTTTCATATGTGGATACATAATTGATATTAAAGACAAAGAAAATGACAATTTGTGTCTTTCATTGATTAAAATATTATTTAAGTCATTTTCATGGACTAGGGTCCACTAAATTACATAATTAAGATCCCTTTGTATTAAGTGTATAATTACATTAGTAAAAAATCATTTTTTTCCATTTTTTTGTCATTATATATTTATTTTTAACTTAAATTACTTATTTTACCATTTACCGTGATAATAAAATTTACTATGGTTACTGTTCATATTGGTCAAAACTAAAAGGGACATAATTAACAAATTTGGACCTCATGAATCCAAATATGATATGTATTTTTCAAAATACAATACTCATAAGTTAACAAATTAAATATAAAATAAAACTGTTAATATGTCATAAAAAATTGTTTTTGGAATAATACACTTTTTTAAATGGAAAAAGATTTTATAATGAATTTGTGTATAAATTCAATTTAAAAAACTATAATTATATAAAAATTAAATAATAATAATTATTATCTAAAAAATTCCTAATTTTACTATTTAATTTCTTTAGGATAAAAAAACTATTGTTTTCACTATTAATCATAAAATGAAACTTATTAGAAAAAAAAATCAACCGAGGTAAATTTTTCTATTCCGCACTAAAATTGAAATTTTATTTTAAAAGATTAATATAAAAATGTTTCAAAATAAATTTAAAATGGGTGTACCATCAAAAGGCCGTAAAAATGTATTTTTTGAATAATTCTCCTTTTATCAGAAAAAATAGAATTTGTTGTCATATCATGTCAAGAAAATAAATACGATTAATTTTAATGTATTATAAAATTAAATTCATTGTTAACAATATTCATAAAATCTCATTTATATCCCATTAAATAATAATATTTTAATATAATATCGTTGTTTAATGGAACTCAGAAATGCGTACAATGCAAGCTATCGAGAAAGGTCGCTCTTATTTGTAATGAAAGGAAATTCAGTGTTACGTTTAGTGTAAGATTCATTTGGTATTGCGAATAACATAATCCAAGAATAGTTATTTTATAAATTGAAAAATGTCTATACTAAGTGTTACATGAAATGAATTATATCAAAATAACTTGAAATTGTGTGTAACACAAGCCAATAATAGTGTTGTGTATACAGTAAGATAATACGGTGTTGCATATATCGAAAGCTAATCATAGTGTAGCGTACAACACAAGTTATCAAATAAATTAAATAGAATATATCTCATAAAATATCCAGATGTTACAACAATCATCCAACATCCCTTAAAATTTTTATCCATACTTTGATACAATATTTTTTTATACATACGTCCTACAATAAAAGATAATGAATCATGTCCTCGTATTTTTCATTATTAATCTGTACGCTTTTCCATTATAAAAAAAATTTAAACTATTAACATAATTCATACAATTTGTATGTTATGAAATATATCATTTTCTTCAAAATAATGAAATTTTTTCTTGAATTTTTTTTATTTTTATGCTATTTTTAATTCCATTTATGATATTTCCTCATTTTACTTGGTAATTTATTATTTTATTCCCTCGTTTACCATATGTATACAATCTTTCTGTTCCTCTGATACATTTCACTAGGTCAATTTTCTAACATTATTTACATGTAAGAAGTCGAATATTTTTACATTCATGATATTTTTCAGATTAACAACCATTAAACCCCATTTTTATTTAGTTTCTTAAAAAACATACCTAGTTACACTCTTTTAATCAAAAATTGATATATTAGGTTATGAATAAGCATAAAATTGTTCATTACATATCTTATCTCCTTTGGTAAATCATTTGGAAAACCACCAATTTCCACTTCACAGCCATTATAAACAAGGTTCATATTGGTTCTATCTATTTATTAAAATAAGATTATTATTTGTTTATATCAAATAATATCATATTGAACAATATTATGATGATGATAAATAATAATATATTCATAAAAATGTCATAATGTATTCAATAATAGTAATTAATTATAGTATATTAACCTTTATAGGTATAAAATGTATCTAACTTATATTTTTGTAACAACATATCATGAAAAGTTATCTATAATATTACTTTTATTACAAATATAATTCCCTAAATATTAAACAAACTAGAATTGCATGATTTATAACAAGAGTTTTACATTATTATAATTCGATGATCTTTTCGTTTTAGAGTCTTAGAGATTTTGAAAATAATCTTACATGTAAAACCTTACAATATGAAGTTGACACTTCATCTTAATATATTTTTTTCCACAAAATAGGTTTATTAAATTTAAACTCCAGTGTCATTCAAAACCCATTCACAACTTTTAATGTGGGTCACCATAGCAGATATTTATACCTTGATATATTTTCAAATAATTCATAATCCCTATGAAAAACTTTTTAAAATTCCGTATGACAAAAAAACTATCATAAAGAGATAAAAATATTCAAAGATCATTTGAAAAATTCAAATCATTAAATCTAATATTAATGTTTTCCTTTTATCAATGTAATATTTTGTCTCTAAATAATCACATAATTACTAATGCCATATAATTAAATTCAAAAAAAAATTCATAAAAAATGTCATAAATATTAAAATTATATAATTTCTAATTAATAAATTTTTTTAATGAAAAACATGAAAACTTTTCCTTTAAAAAAATCATTGACACTGAACATATACTATATTTAAATTGAAATGTTAACTGCATTTTATAATCAAATAAATTAAAATAATTTATTTAAATATTCAATCATAAATGTATTCATTTAGTATATGATAACTTAATAAAATATATAATCACATTGGTAAGGCAAATTAATCTCATAATCAAGGAATGTATAATGTCACACATCATGATCCTATAATCAAGGACTTGTTCTAAGAGAAAATGAACCTTACTGTTATGTCCTTAAACCATAGAAATTTATATTTCATCAATATTTTGTTCCAATGCATTTTAAATACCAGAAGGCCCCTATACCAAGAAATTTTATATACCATTATTGCTATTCTTGAATAAAATGATATTATGTAGGCCAATATACATCGAGAAATACTCATTCTGTTTTGTCACATTATACATGTCGATACATAAAGAGGATATCTATAACTGGCCCCACCCACCCCTTATATATTTCATACTAATTCATTTTATATTGAATCAAAAATATAATAAATAATAAATATTACATGATAATAATTATTAATATTTAAAAAATTAGCATAATAAATGTTAATATATCCAACTACTTATAAAATATAACATCAGGATCATAATCCATCCATAGAAATAATTTTGAGTGTATTATTTATTGAATATACCAAATGAGGAATAATTATCATTAAATAATACTGAAGTATATTAAAAATACATTTATTAAATTTTAGAATTATTATTTTAAGAATAAAAGAAAACATTCTTTTATTTTTGTATCTTTTAATAATTATTAGAATAATGAGAAAAGGATATTCATTAAAAAACTATAAAAACATGAAGTGTGTTTTTTATTATGAATAATGTATATGGTGAATAGAAAATGAATTAATTTGGTAAATGTCATAAAAAATTATTTTTGTACTTTGGAGAAAAAATTCCAAATTACCCATGTGGTAAACATTAAAATCATTCATTTTTAATCCTTTGAAAAAAACATAAAAAGTAGTAGAAAATAAAATTTATAAATAATTAAACAATAGTTATTATAATTCTCGAAACTTTTAAAATATCATGGAGATTTAAGAAAAATATTTCAAAACATTTGAAATAATTTTTTAATGAATAATACCTTACTACATTGGTAAAATTTGAATTCAACGATTATTATTGGATATAACATGATAAATATTTGTAAACCACTTTAATTAAAGTAAATTAATGATAAAATGAATCTATATGGATGTATATAAATAAAAACACAAATCATAATATGGAAAAGAAATGATTTTCATTGAATGGAAATTGAGATGATTTAATCCCTTACTTCAAGTCTGACATTCCACGTATGTTCTTTAACTCATATTATCTAGAAAATATCCTAGGAATTACACATTAATCCTCCTAATATAGTTTTTTGGTGTGAGGAAAACCACTAAGTTACGGGGCTGAATTTTTTACGGGATTTTGGTACATATTTTTGGAGATAAATGGGACAAGATTTTTTAGGAAGAGAAGCTAAGAGGGAATCTTTTATAAGTGAGGTGAGTGTAAATATTATAAATACATGAAATATTAATAAACAATATTTCTCGTAATAATGGAAAATTTCTTTTATGTTCCATATATTATAATATAATAGTATGTAGTTAAAAAAATCTAAAAAAAGTTAGAACAATTTTATTTCTCATTTTGAACATTATCTCTTAATTTAACTTCCTCATTATTCCTTTTTTACAAAAACCATACAAACAAATTATTTAATCTCTATGGAAAAAATAAAATAATTTAAAAAATTATATGTGTTGTATTAATGGACCATTCATCAAATAATATAAAATTTCTTGTCTAAATGATTTATTATAGTGTTTTTTGAATTATAATATCTTAAATATTATTTTTGAATAATAAATAACATTAAATGTCCTTTTGGGACTATTCATAAATTTTGACTTAAAAGAAGACTATAAAACAACATAATTTGAATAATAACACAAAAAACCACACTATACCATTATAATTATCTATAAATTTCATGTGGAATCCTAATTCTTCAAACAAGTATTACTATTAATTGTTTCAGTGTAATTTACTTTCCTTTTATAATACATTCACTAGGGATTGAATAGTTTTTCTTAATGGTTATAAGTAATTATACCATCAATAAAAATTAGAAGTAAATTAAGATCATAGGTATTAATTATTATTCATTAGTCTAATCATATATATTCATTCAGAAATCAACTTTATTTTTATCCATATCATGATAATATATTAAATGTGTGAGAGTGATATTTTTCAATTTCTCTTCACTTAAAATTATATAAATATCATAATCATAAGAAAGTGTAAATTTAAAAATATTTTATATTTTATAAATATTATAGATGAAATAAAGACATAAAGTAATATTAAGGAATTTTTAAGAGATTTTTAGGCCTTGCATGATAATTTTAACCTTTAATAAAATATTTTACCATTTAACATGGTTATTATTCATTAGATATAAAAATGAAAAAGTACATGGTACAAAATATGAATATAATGATTCTAAAAATAGAACCCAATACCAATGATTATGTTTTTATTGTTATTAAAAATTACATTTAATATAATTTAACATAATGTAATAAATAAAAAAATTTAGAAAAATTCATATTTTAAGTATACAATTTATGTTATAACAAAATCATGTATAATATCGATTCAAAATGAATTAATAAAATTAAAAATATGTGGGAATAATAAAAATTAATAAAAAAATATACATTTAAATTACTTGATTTAATAGAAATAAATGATAGTTATGTAAAAATTGGTAGTTTCAATATTTACCTAAAAAATATTTTTATATAATTCTAAAAAATTTACCATCACATTATTTTTAAAAAATAATTTTATTAAATTATTACATTTTATAAAATAAAAATTATAAATGTCATATAAATTAATAAAAATATTATTTAAAAAATAAATCAAAACAATTTTGAGAGAAAATAATTTTCAGAGTATAAAATGAAGGTATACATATTCTATATCTAGTAACAACCATTAGATGAATTTTAATTTATTTTCATAAATATATAAACTATAAGTTTTATTATAAAATTAAAATATAATTATTAACATTATTTAATTTGTTTAATAAAAATTAATAGAAATTAGTTATATAAAAAATATATTCATTAATATATGTTATGTTATATAAAATACAGTACTTATTTCACATTAATTAATCGGTAAATATGAATAAAATTAAACTTTTTTAAATATATTTAATAATTTGGTTAATCTATTTTATACCCTATAATTTAATGACTATGATATAATGGTAATATTTTAATAATAATATATAATAATATATCATAGTTCATTTTAATTTTGATATTTTTTGAGGTTCATAAAATAGAACATAGTATTAATTATTAAACTAAAATCTTAGTATGTTATAGTTAGTAACATAATCTATGTTTTCTATAAAATGTGACACATAAATATAGTTTGAAAATTTTTATTTTATGGATTAAATAAGGATTCAACAATAAAAAATTGGGAACATAAAAATATTTAGGGGAAATACATGATATAAGATGGTGAGATAATAAATTCCAATAAACATATTAAGTGTTTTACTCCAATAAATGTAATAACATTTTAGTACGTAGATCATTCAATGTAGTAGGTTCATCAAAACAATTTTTCCCATATATTATCTTGTCTTCATAATTATAGATATATATAAAGCTTTTTTGTAATGTTATAAAATTAAACAATCATATTTTTTTAACCTTTGTTTGGGAAATCCAATTATTTTCGATACAAGAGTTGTTGATTTTGGATAATATATGTGATGGCTTATACTAAAATTTTTCTTTATCACCTATCAAATATTAATATATAAATTTATTAGTAGGATTTACTACCTATGAGTTTTAAGAGTAACATCAGTATAATATCATTACATAGTGAAATATGAATTTATCCCGACCAATTGATATAATTAAATTTATAAGGGTTATTAATTTTTTCGGGAAAAAATTAATAATTTAATGGATTGAATGAATTTAAAACAAGATACACACCTCATATAATTTTTTATTATATTTTAAATTGAGGCAACATAACTGAATATAACATTATGATCAATATTATAGAAATAAAATAATAATTAAAGAAACATATGGGGGTAGTCAAAAATGATTTATTTTTATGAAAGATGGAAAATTATATGTGTTAGAGAAACCCATTCCAAAATATCCAAATGGATCATCCATTCAATAAATAGATCAATATTACTATGATAAGTATTTAAATTATTAAATAGATATAACCCTTTTCAATATTATATCTATAGATCCAATGTTACAAAAGAAAAAATAGATCATGGAGATGTTCAAGATGGTAAATAACTTATAAATTTAACATCAAAAATATTCGAATCATAAAAGGTATGATGTTTAGAAGGAATTTTTTAGATACAAGATGTCTAATGGAACTTTAGTCCAAAAACTATGCTCAATATGACTGGGTAATTCATTAACATTGTGATATTAGGGTATGATTAAAGACTTTATTCACCTATAGACATAATTCTATAGCCATTAATGGAATAATTTTTATAATACCTATACTTAAGAAATATGAAAATTTTATCTTTAGACAATAAATCATTTGATTTAATTCATGAATATAATATAAGATTATATTTTTAGTTATTAAAGTCATAAAAACTATATAAAAAATATTATATCACAAATTATACACCATCGCTCTGTATCTATTTTTACCATAATGAAAAAATTTATATATTAACAGTATTCTTCTCATGACATATCTTAAATAATTTTACCATGACCTCATAATTTTTCATACTCATCCATTAAACCAAGGAAAGTTTATTGAAAACCCGAGATAATCAAAAAATGCTCCACAAGGGACATATAAATGAAATAAAGAAAATTGTTATTCCATGAATACTAATAAAATTTTCCTTTTAAAAAATAAACATTGAACATAAAATAAATATTTTATTACCTATGAAAAAATCTTCCCTCACCAAATATTTTTTGTAAAACATTTAATAAAAAATATTTATTGTAAAATAAAAGTAATTAAGGTTTATTTTATATCATTAAAAACTCATGAAATATTTTCACATATTTATTCATTTCACCCTTTTGAAGTATCATATAATATTATTTAAAAACCCCCTTAACTTACATCTAGAAATCATATGATTTCTAGAAGAACCTATACCAGCCATAGATAAATAATGCAGGTCACTTGGGACATGAATTCCTTATTGCACATATAATAACTCTTATTAATTGGATAACCGGCCCAGTAATTTCCTATAATTTATAAATAGAACAAAAAATAGTTAATGTTTTCTTTACAAAATGCATTAGAGAGCTTTATCAGGCTCACCCTTTGTCAAGAGATATATCTAGCTCACCCATCATCAAGTTCTATATCAGGATCACCTATCATCATAAAAAATTTCTAGAAAATAAAAAGTAATACTCAAGAATAAAATATTTCATTTGTATTATTAAAATCATAGAAACATTCTTTGCACCCATAAGAAAAAAATTATAGATATCAAAATATTCATAAAATTGTAAATCCTTTTGGAAAATAACTATAAAAAAGGGAGGGAATAATTTTTATTGAAAAAAATAGAAATAATGTAAAGTAATCGAAACGTTGAATATTATTTATTGTATAGGGAAAACCTTTTTTTCATATATGTAAAAGTATAACCTTTTAATTTCCTTTAAATCAAAATTTTTTTAGTAAAATACTTGAAAATATTTATTTTTATAATAGTTGTAATAAATTAAAACGTAAAATAATATTTATATTATAAAATATTTATTTCCACATAAATACATCTAATCAAATATGAATAATATGATTAAAGAAAATTATTTAGAAAATTATTCTTTAAAATAATTATAATGGTCTTTTTAAGGTAAAGTGTCTATTACCTCAAGTCTAACTCGTCACATACATCATTTACATTACTAAATAATAATTATATATTAATTATTAAAATTCATAAGATAATTTTCCACGTTTATTATTATTTTATTTTATGTATTACAAAATAATATAAAATTACATATTCAATTAAGATCGTATCAAATGTTTTGAAGATATTCAGTTCATATATCCAAATATTTCATTGAGATGATAAATTTGTTGAAGGCTGTCATTATTTCATAATATCTAGAAAAATAATGATGAAATAATTATAAATTTTGAAAAATTATTTTTCGTTTTAAATTAACAATTAAATATGTTAATAAAAAATAAATTATGTTACAATCATTGAGATGGTTGGTCGTACAAACACATGTGTGACATATTCATTTTTCAAATATCATAAGTGATTGAAGGTGAGTATAATTTTTTCTATATATAATGATGATTATATCATAAATATCATATTTTATATTTTAATGAGTGTTTATATATAATCTATGTGATTTGGTCTTAAATAATATTGCATCTCTTTATGGAAGTGATAACTCACACATGTGCATGAACGATGATATCATTTTAAAATAAAAAGAATAAAAAGAAACTAAATGATATATTATATTTATATAATATTAAATATGTCCTTAATATCAAATATATATATTATTTCCATCATTATAACAATATTTGCGATGTAGTGATGGAAAATAAATGAAATATTCTCTTAAGGCGGTAGTTTTTCGTACACACGAATGATGGTTTGTTTTCCCATTTAATAAATGATGGTAAAGAAATATGTTATTACATTAAAAAATATATGTATATTTTATACATCAATTATATTATTTCATAATTGTTGAATAGGATTTCAAGGATATAGAAAAAAAATAAAACAAAAATGATCTATTGGGAACTTTACCTCGCAATCGGACATCCTCTTTGGTTTATGCCAAATTCCATCCTTTATTATGTTTTTAACAAACAAATGGAATCTATGAAAATATATATAAATGTATCAATGAATTTTGGGTAGTCACTATTAAAACTAAAATTCACTTTAATTTTGGAGTGGATAGGAGAGGGGTGTCCTTTTATAATTGAGAAGAGGGAAAACATGGAATTTTTAAAAACATTAAAATATATTAATGTCTTAATTATTCTATAATGTCTACAAAATGGACCATGTTTATGATTATATGATATAGAGTTGATAATTTTCCATAAAATCAAATTAAAATTTTTGTAAGGCCACATTAACCCTAATATATTTAGTTTATCCTTTAGTAAACCAATTGCAACCTTAAACGTGATAAACAAAATATTACAGTTTTCACAATTAATTATGACCAAATAATATGTTTAATTCATTGAATAAAATTATTTATGATTATTAAAAATAAGGAATATATTTTCTTAAATTAAATTTATAGAATTGGTATTATTTAATATAAAATAAATTCCAAAAAATTGGATGGCAAACTATTTTTTTAGAAAAATGGCTTCTAATTATAAATATATTTTTATACCTAATTCAAGTATAATGTTGATTATAAATAAAATTATCATATTATATTTAATCAAAATGAATTAATGTAATTTTAAATCAAATCTGAAATTTAATGTCTCTTTTTAAATTCTTGAAAATAAAATATATTTTTCTATAATAATTAGATTTTTCAATATTTATTGGAAAATTAATGTTTTTAGAAAAATATAAAATGTATTCCTAAGATGTTTTTTATAATATGAATCAAAATTTTAACTTCATTTAGTCACATTAATACTATATTTATTTGTATATAATTATTTATAAGAAAACCATATTATACATGAATATTAAATTTTGTAAGAAATTATGGTTACCCCTTTTGACTTTATAATTACCCAATCTTTTTATATTGAATATAAATATAAAATAACATAATTAATTAATATTAATAATACAATAAAATTATTTATCTTAACATTAACTACATTGTTATGTTATTTCCCCCTTTTATAAATTGATTCCTCATAATTTTATGCATTACTTAAACAAGTGTGGATATTTTTCCTCCATAGAATTTTCTAATTGAGCTATTCCTTCATTGTACATATAACTTTTCCACAAAACACTAACCTGGTAAAAACTTTTGTTCTTATGAACATTTACTATGTTATAAAATTTTTTATAGATATATTTTTCATATGAAAATATTTCTTCCAACATTACTATTTTAATTCTCAACACATGAGGTGCATCTGACACATGTATTCTTAACAACAAAACATGAAGAAATCATATAACAAATATAAAAATTACGGAAAGGAAACTCAATAAGAAATGTATGTGATACTCACAATAATTTAATATGGTTTAATTAATATTGTACTCAACATCCATTTTTTTCAAAACACATAACACTTTCCATGGAGATACTTTATGAGAAACACAATCTCTTACCTAGAATTAAACATCATTCCACTAGTTATCCATATAACCATTCTTGTAGATTTGATCCATCCTACCATACTAAAAAATCATCTTCACTTTCTCAACTATTTATTTTTTGATTTCTAGTCCAAATAATTTTGTTTGCCCAAATTCTTCCTAATAATATGGATTTTGACAATACATTCCACATAACCCTTCAAAAAGTGACATATTTATATTGAAATGTAAACGATTATTATAATAAAAGTCAACCAAATTTATATTTTGATCCAAATTCGATGATAATCCATTGTACAATATCAAATCATATAAACTAATGTTTGAATCATTTTCTGTAACTATACATCAAACTGATGATTAAAGGATATAATGAAATTTAATTTAGTACCCAATGACTTTGTTAGTCCTTTTTGGATATTTAAGGTGAGTCAATGATCATGAACAAATATAAAATGAATATCAATAATGTGTAATTTAGTTTTCTATAAAACATAATGTACGGAAAATTGTTTAAAATAAAAATTATCACGAATGGGGGGAAAATGTTATGATTTAATTACCTGATCAAAAATTTCCAAAATCACATTGTTAACTCAGGATGTATTGGGTAATCCCACAATGAAACCCATTGATATATTTTTATATATCTATTCCCTACCACAAAAATAGGTTTTTTCAGTTCTACCCTTTTACTTCTCTAAAAAACACTGATAAAGGCATAACATTATCAGCATTAAAAAAAGTGTTGAAAAAATTACCCATTTATAAGTTGTTTTTTAGTGATATTAATGTGTACCCCTTTATCATCACATTATTTAATAGCGCTGATAAAGGGTGTAATTTAAAATCACTTTTTTACTAGTGCTGATAAAGGGTATATTTAAAAACAATTGTTAAAAATAAAATGTAAATATATAAATATATAAATATATTTTTATTGATATAAATATTATATATATTATTTAAATTTGTTTTAGATAATTATAAATAGACACAGACACTTAATATATAAGATATGAAGTGAAAATGGATTTTAAAATATTTTACAAATAAATTTATATAAATAATTTTCTAATTATCATTGAGTAATAGTCATTTAATAAAAATTTGCAGAAACAAATTTTTTTTTATAAAGGATCAAAAATATGTATAAAACAAAACTCCAAATTCTAAAGTTCATAACATTTGATCCAGGTGTTAGTTTGAGCTCTAAAACATATAAAATTGAAGACTACTCCAATCTCTAAATGTCGGTGATATAGGGGACCCTTTTATTTCATTATTAATCATAAAAATGTCCAAAAATTCCTATAGAACTGAGTTTTTAGTCGTTATAACCAAATTTTTTAACATTCGATGGAATTTCAACCTTGTTTAATTGGGTATTTTCTCCATATTTCAGTGGGGAATGAATTTATTATGAGGGATTACATTCATATTTATATTATGACTCTGAAATTTTATCTTTTTTCACAATTTAATGTTATTATAATCAAATATATAAAAAGACATACTTTTTTTAAAGGATGGGGTCGAAGAATATTTTTATTATTAAAGAAAAGAAATTTTTTTCTCTGGTTGGAGGGAGACAAAATACATAGCCTGAAGGCCCCAGAACAAGTGGCCTAAATACAATTTTGAAACCCTATTTTGGGCCCAAAGGGCCCTTCGGTGAATAGTACGACTTCTGTACCTGGGCTGCCATAGTATCTGCTACTGTACTATCATTGCTAGAATTCCTACTACAATACCATCACCGCTACAGTGTTCCAACTGCTACAATATCTGCTATAGTGCCTTCTACAGCTCCATTACATTAAATTGAGAATTCCTCCCCTACCTAAATTTGATATTGGGACTTTTTGGATGTCAATTAAAATCCTCTACCACTTGGGTATAGGATCATTAGCATATAACATCATATACAGATTTTTTATATATTCACAAATTAAAATTAAAATTTTAAAAATAATTAATTAAAGTTATTTACATATAAAATATATTATTCTCAATATATAATCTTTATCTATATAAAAAACTAACTTCCATTATATTTAAAATACACATATGTGAATATTTATATACCAATATAATTTGTGTGTTTTCCTATATTTGTGTGTGTCATTATTAACAAACTGATATATATTAATATACAAAATAATATATAGATAAAAAAATCTAACTAAATATATATAAACAGATAGATATTAATATATATTAACATACAAATAATTATATAAATATATAAATGTATAAACATATAAATATAACTATACATGTATTTATATATTAATATATATATTTATATAACAAAATAAATATTTTAAAAAATATATATATAAATATAAATATATATAAATATATGAATAAATATAACTATATACATATAAATATAAATAGGTATGTCATTAAATGAACATAAAAGCAATATAGAGTAGTGGTAATGGGTTCAAGCACACAGCGGGATGTCTCGAGTTCAAATCATGGGGGAGGTAGGTGCGTGTGTAGTGCCCATTCTGTTAAAGGGATGGGGTGGTGTTGGACCAAGCAATGGTGGTAGGGGAATGCAAGAGGGCACGACGCTTCGTAAAGCTATTTAAGGGGGGGTAATACACTGTTAAAACCCACCCTCTGATTTGTAGAAAAGGATACCAATTATTCAAAAAAAACATTTATTTGTGCTCTTAAAAAAAACTGATGAAGGACCCTTTTATCATTACATTTATTAGTTTTGTTATAAGGGGTCATTATTAGCAATTTTTTAGTACGGATAAAAGGGACCATCCTTTTATTAGCGACATAATTAAGAACACTTTTTATGCATTTAAATAACCTTTTATAGCACTTTTAATGGTTATATCTATAGTAGTTATTCTAGAACTAAAAAAGATGAATAATACCATTTGGTAACATTCCGTTGTCTTTAAAATATTGAAAATTCAAAAGGTTCATTTTCTAATAAGAAATATCATTCTTTATTACTTTCCAAAAAAATGTTCATGATGGCCTACACACATTAATGTTATGGTAGGATGAAGAAAAAATAGAGTGATAAGATCCTCGTTCAATATCTATTTACTCAACTAGGGGTTACATGAAATAAAAAACATTTTTTTATATAATAACACCTTCATTCTCTATATAAAATTCATGAAAAAGTCCTTTCTCAACCAGTTTTACCTCTTCTTGTAACTCATGGTCTTCAATATTAGAATTATTAATCTTGTTTGACAAAGATGATTTCACGTTCACCAAATGAAAAATATAGGGAGTTATATTATTCATAAATTCTAAGCTATAATCAAACAAATTATTAACCGAATAATTTTTTTCTAGATGTATTATATATAATGATTCATTATATTTATGAATAAATAATTGGTTACACTATTATCCTTTCATGGATGATAAAGAATGGTGAATTCATAATCTTTTGTAAATTATAGGTATCTCCTTTGTCTCATATTAAAATAATTCTTAGTGAATATATACTTTATAAATTTATAATTATTATATATTTCACACTTTCTTCTGTATAAATAAGGTCTCCAAAATATTAAATCATACACAACTATCACCATTTCAAATTCATGTTTAGTTGCATTTTTTTCTTCATATTTTAATTGAAATGTAGTATAAGATATTACTCAATCATTAGATATCAAAAATAATCTTTTTACATTATGTAAATAGCACTATATATAATAAAGTACCCATTTGGGATAGTAGGCCAAAAAATAGGGAAATCACTAATCTTATATTTCAATTTTTTAATCATTCATCACATTCCTTTAGACATATGAAACTAGAGAATTTACAAGTTAACATGGGTAGTGGGATAGATAACTATGTATTGCTTTCAAAAACCTACCAGTTATGTAATGATAATAAAAGGATCCAACAATTCTTAGTAACATTTATACGTATTTTATATTTATAAAAAACATTATTTTTATCCGATTAAATGGTTATTCCGTTTTTATTTATTAAACATCTAAGGTATTAAATCTCCTATATCTAAAAAACTATTTAATAAATTATCAATATTAATTATTTTATTTTGGTTGTTAAAAAAATACTTATATTTTATTCACGATCCTTATATCTTTTTGAATAAACAATAATTTCATATATAAACTCAACCACAATATTATCCATATATATGTGGAAAAATATATTCATAACGTCCACAAATATAGTTGATTCATTCATAAACTATAAGGTAATAACCCCAACCTCAAAATGACCATTTCTAATATGAAACACTATCATTTAGATTCCATATATCACCACCATCTGCTAATTGTACAAATAACTAAGATCATCCCATGAAAAATATTGAGTTCTAATGAGTCGATCAAGTAAGTCGTCCATATAAGGAAACATATACATATTGTTAACAATAATTTTATTCAATACTCAACAATTAGTGTAAATCCTTTGGAAAACATATTTCTTTTTTACAAATTAAATTGATTCACCCAATGGTGAAGTTATAATATGAATGAAACCTTTATTAACTAACTGTTAGAACTACTTTTTTCATTCAATATTTTTTAAATCAGTCATTTGATGAATGGTTTTTGAAATTGTCCTAGCATCAAGAATTAAACTAATTTTAAACTCAACATTTTGATCAGTTATAATTCTAGGAAACTCATTAGAAAAAAAATCTAGATATTATTATACTATCACAAAATTACTAATTTGAATAGATTTGTAATTTTTTACATCATGATAAATATAACATCAATTTTAGTATTTCAATAGTTTTTTAATATCTTAATATGTTATCAGTAGTTTAAATCAACTAATATAAACAATATAAAACTATTTTAATAAAATAAATTGTTTATATCGATAAACTATCTTTTAATGATATACTGAAAGCTAATCCATCCCAAAAAAACTCCAAATTATATAATTGGAATGAAAGCAAGGTTTTCATGGAAATCACTTCCATAGATGGAAACAGTAAAATATTTGCAAATAATTATCTTATTAATACTAACCCAATGTGCTTTTACTAATATTTCTAGCTCCATTTTGAGGTGAAATTTTCATTTTACCGACAAATTTATAAAAAATGAAAGAATTTGTAGAACTTATATCAAAAAATAAATTAACATAATCTGACTAAACAATTAATGCACATTTTATTAGTTTTTTTGATTGTTCAAAATAGGTTGAATTACTTACAATGAATTTCCCAATAATCTTCCACATAAAGTATTGTTTATTACCAAAATTTGTGTTCTTCTTCAAACACACACTCATATAATGACACATCTCCTAACATTTTAAAACCCCTACTCCATGTTTATCAAATTTGGTCTTACCACTACCATGAATGTTTTTTTTTCAAAATCATGAGCCCTGTTTCCAAATATACCATATTGGAACCAATTCCCAAATTTAATAAGATATTCCACATGGTTATTTTTAGCAAAACTATCAGAAACTATAAAAATATTTTCTTACATTTTAATTGCTTCAATAAATTATTACTATATTCCTTCCACCTCTATAACACCATAATATTTTAGAAGAGTAAAATAATAATTGATAGATTATATAACATGAATTAAAAATATTATAATATACTATAAATAAGATATTATGATTTATTTTTTCTAAATAAATTTTTTGTATTCAATATCTTGTGATGCATTCAATGCTAGGTTTAAATGAAATGAAATAATCCAATAAAATAATATTATTTAAATATGACACTTATAACCAATATGTTAAGATAGAGGGTATGAAAATGACTACATAAATTATGAATATAATATGTTTTAAATCTGTATAAATTAATATGAATGGTTATATATTTATTATAAATAAAAAAAGAATAATTTGAATGAAAAAATAAATATTTTTAACAGCTATATCTTTTTAAAAGGAGGTTTCGTCGTAATGTGCATAAAAAATATAAATTTAATTTTCACCCATTTTATAAAATTTATATGATAAGATAAACATAAATTTTTAAGCATATATATAAATACTATCATTGGGAGAAATGTTTACAATTTTCTAAAATGTTTAATTTTTTTGATAAATAGAGGAAAATAATATTTTTAACTACTTTTCATTTAAATTATTTAGAATGTTAAAATATATTTCAAATTTGTATTAATGTAAAATTAATACAATTATATTACATATTTATTAATTTATGTCATTGGAATCAATTTCATATTTAATTCTGATGTAATTTTTTATAACTTTATAATTGTTTTCACTAGAAAAACACTTTTTCAAAACAATTCTGCGGGTTTTATACTAAATTCAATTATACCAATTATATGAATATAATTTGGAAAAATTTATTACATATTTGAAATAATAATAATTTATATTGTATAATATTTTCAGTTTAATTTTTTCATAATAATTTGAAAAACGCTAATAAATTAATTAACGCAGTTAAGGTTAAAATGGTGTTTTGCGAGCTACATGTATTTGTGTTAAAATTAAAATTACACAGACATAAAATTTATTATTAGATAAATTTGAAAATGAAATTTATATTCACTGGGTGATTATTTTATAATAAGTATCATTTTATTTTAGTCTTAAGGGATTAATTATCTAGGATAAAAAAACTATTTACCACAGTGACAACTAAAATGGTTGAAGTCAGTAAAATGAATGTTTGAGGAACATTTTTTTAAACCATGTGTTATTTTATGTTATAGTGTTATTTATCTAACTTAACATTAAAATACTCTACTATTTATCTATTATGGTGGTACATAGGGTGAGATACAACCCATTATTGAATATTTTTTGGTATTTATAAAATATCACACCTCCTCAATTATAAAAGGGAACTCACTCCCGTCACTTCTTCACTCATGTAGATCCATTTATCTCAACCAAACCATTAAAAAAATAATTCCCTTACAACCTTATTCATATACAAGAACAAAATTTATTCTCAACATACCAATATAATGGTTCCTAAGTGGAAATCTAAAGGTGGTTTCTCTAAGGGAAGGTAATTGTCTTCACTGTGATCTTTATTTTTAATTCCTATTATACAACCTTATATTATGTATTAATACCTCTAATATAATAACACCATTGTATTCTCTATACTAATATTTTATTATGTTTATGAAATAATATTTATCCATATACACTACCATTAAATGGAAAATGAAAACATCATTCATGTGTATGGTGAACTACCATCGAGTGAACTAATATAACTTGTTTACCACAAAAACATCACACAGTTGAATATTATAATATATTTAGCGAATATAAATATAATTTAGGGTGAATTTATACTTTTGTGTTATAATATCACATATATATACTTATGTTGTGTTTCCTGTAAAATAAAATAACATCACTCGTGTGTACGGTGGACTACTGCCTCACATAGTGATGTGACTCATTTACCACATACACATTATATTAAAAGTAATAAGGATAGAAATTATTAAAAAATGTGATACATATGTCTTGATTTGAATTGTATAAAATAATATATCTTACACTTCCTTACCCTTTCACCCATTAGGATAATGATATCTTCTCTCATTCATATGTAAGACCCACTATCTCCGTAAAGTGATGTGATTCATTTTTTAAATCCATTTATCATGAATAGTTAAAAAAAATAAGAGCATTGTGGAAAAAAACTCATGAGAAAACATGGAAAATAATAATCAAAAAAAGGAAAATAATGAAATACTATTAACAAATGGGTGGTAAAATGTTATAGTATAATCATATATAGTATAATATATGTGATTATTGTTTCGGAGTAGATTTATGATAATCTAATTCTAATTATACACTCTATTTGAACACAAACAACTTATGTTGAACATATGGTAAGGGTTTCACATATATCTTTTAGTTATCTGATATATATGCCAAATTCACCACTTCTTCATCTTTTTTGGTGAATTTACTTCCCTTTAATATGTAATATCATGAATCTATTTCTATTTAAGTTATTTAATGATTAATATGAAGTTGTTTATACCATTGGTCTTGTGATTCCAATGTTACCAAATTAGTATGCGATTATTTTGCAATATCGTCATTATTAAAAAAATTTGTGTTCAAGTATCCCAAAGAAAAATTATTTTATATTTATCTAATGAAATAAATTTATTTTAATCACATATTATTATTCATGATATATCTAAATTAATAGTATCATTTTCCAATCATTTCTATGTAAAATGATTGAGAAAATGTTTTAAAGAAAATATGACTTCACGTAACTCTTCAGTCGAATATCCTTTTTCATCCAAAACTAGGTTTTCTAAAAATGTTTTTAACATTATCAAAATAATTTATTAAGGAAATTTTTCCCCATTTTAAAATTGTTTATCAAAAAAATAAATTAATATTCATTTCATTTTCCAAACTAGGCTCATTTATATTGTACTAAACATTTTAATGGATTTTTTGTTTTAATTTATTGGGAATGAACTATATTTTCCAACCATCTTTTCCACTAAATTTAATATTGAATACTTTATATGATGCATTGTTTATTATCAATTAAAGATTAATTCAAAATATAAATTACTTTATGTTTTAAAATTTTGTTTTTAAAATGAGTAGTTAACTTTCCACAATAATTTTTTTAAGGAATTTTCCATGGAATTTATATTCAACAAACAAAATACAACAATTATTGTACTTATGATTTACTAGGGATATATTATATAAATACCATCTTATTTATTTATATGGATGGTTTATGATTAGTTTTATAGGACTTGTACAATTTTATTTCCATTCACAATATTAATCTCGATGTAATCTGATATTTTTTATTTATTGGGGAAATTATTAAAATTTCATATGTTATATTTTAAATACAAATAATAATGTTGTTTATGTTTCTCCCAATTCGTATGAGGATTGCATTAGACTTATTAAGTGATGGGTGAGGCCTATAATTACATATCCATATGTATTAACTTGTATTATGAGAAAAATCAATTGTCCACATTAGAAAATTTTTTATCCATAATATTAAATTATCTTGTTAAAGGCCATGCTTATATGTTTTAGATGTTTGATATTTTGTATTCCCTCAACATTATATTAGTAATTAATTTCTATGTGTCTATTAAATTCATTAGAATATCCCTGGATAATTTTTAAACTCATCAAATTATTTATATGTTTTTATTTGACCATCATTTATTTTTTCAATATTATAATCAAGTTATTATTGAAATGACATGTGTTTTAGTTATTTACCATTTTATATATATTATGATTATTTATTTATGATATCTTCATTTTTATACATAAATTTTCATAGCATATGATATCACCCCTTTATTATGTTTTTTTCTCCAGGATACAAGTGTTTGGTGATTGATATACAGGGATATGGTGTAGGGAATAATAGTTTTCTCAATGAAAAAAAAAATTCTAAATTTTATAATTCTAACTATATGTGAAATTTATGTATGTATCTAGTTTACCAAGACTGCATAACTATTTGGCCCTTCATGATTTCATTCTATGTATCTTATACAAATGTAATATAGTACCAACTAACACTGGGCTACAGGGATCATGTTATTTACAATTGGTATTAGAAGATGTTTAAAAGAATCCTTGGGAGCTGGATTTTGGAAAACATCTATTATGGAAAATAACCCGATGATAAAAGTTGGTGATATGTATATAATAACACAATATATTTTTGATAAAGTATAGATTATGTGTTTTTCCTAATAATGAATCTTTTTCTGAATACCATATATGGATTTGGTTCTGGAACAGAATTACCTAGGGGTAATTACATTGAAATAGGTGTCGTATTTTTAACTCAACAATTACACTGCACAAAAAAATGGGTCTTATTACGCACATGGTTCGATAATCCATGGGGATATGTGTCGGTTCATCCACATTTATTTTTAAATCATTATAATGTTTTTGAAAATATTTTTTTGATTGGAAAACATTCCCAGTGAAACCATACTTATGACTATGAGATTATTCATTCACAAACTTTTCATTTTATGATTAATGTTTCAATATTTTTTTATTATAAATCATGTTTATAAATTTAACGATCTAATATAGTGTATAAAATTATTTATATATAGATCTTAGAAGATGGAATGAGAATTATATCAATAAACATAATCTAATGAGTAATAACTGTCATTTTATTGGTGGGATTAATCCAATCATCCAAAGGGAAGTTTTCTCCCATTTATTCTCATAATAGGATGACATAGAATCATGTTACATCAATATAGAGAATAGATTCTCCCTATTTTATGGATTTTAAGGGAATAATGTGATGAAGATGGTGGAATTGATAAATAATCTTTAAGAAAAGAAGGGAGAGAATTATTTAACCCATTTTATAATTCGAAAAAGAAACACACTAGTACATTCTTTAAGGGAATTATTGTTTTTTATAAGTGTAGAGGGATATTACACCATGCTTGTGATTTGAAATTTAAGAAAAACACATTTACGTTCAATGTCTAAACTATATTCCGATGAAGAACTACACAAATTAATTACCCAAGATTCAAGGGAATATACCTTAGAAGAAGCTAAGGGATCAAAGACATGATTATGATATTACTACAACCAAAGTGGAATTACTATGGTGATGGTTTATTTTTATTGAATAATTATGTTATTGGAGTATATTATCAATGATGTTATGTTTAAAATAAATTATTTCTTTAATGATTATATTGTATTTATTTTTTTAGGTATTTGAGATCACATGTTAAATGGCACTTAAGACCATGCAATGTGATTCAATGGTAAGTAAAATTTATTTACAAACTCGTGATTTAGGCAATATAACCCTTACTTTATTCTCAATATTGGGATAATAATTTTAAAGTGATGTTAATGTGATTGTATTAGTGACCTCATAATTTGTTAGTGATCGGATGGTTTATTTTATCTTGGGTGGAATTTATTTCATTTTTTAATTATGGAACAAATTTAATAATATTTTATTTTACATAATGAATAAGGGATAAACAAATTTTCGAAGACTGCACATTTTCATTAAGTTTTATTATGCTAAAAGAAGTCACATATTATTAATGTGACATAATAGGTATATTATTTGTTTGGTGAGTCTAATTTTAATATTATTTTTTATATTTAGATTCCTTTTTTATATGTTTTTTACACAGTGAATTTTATTTGACACATTTTTGCAAAGTAAATATTTATAAAATTGATTAAGTTGAATGTTGGGTGTTACTATTGAGGTTTATAAAAAAAATTATATTGGATGACTCATTGTTACTATTTTGGTTCTGTTAAATATTATAGACATATAAATAATCATTTCACTAATTTATGAACTATAAGATCAATTAACAGTTAATTTGAGTCCTTTAGGCATAAAAATCATTTTGGAAATCATTTTATTAGAATAAGAATCCAATTAAAATTGATCGAATCATAACCAAAGGATGAAATTGTTCTTATAAAATTGAAACATATACTTTAAGTATATTTATTTATATTCATAAAAAAATAATCCATTGACATTAGAAAAATTAACTTAAAATAAAAATGTTATCAAATTACCTAAATACATGTGACATAAATTTTATATAAAATTATCAGAGAATTATTGTTTTTAGGTCTAATTTTTTGGATAATTTACTTTCTTCTTATCAATTATCTATATCATAATCTATCATTATTTATTCTTTTATACCACCATTTTTTCATCACTTCCCACCAATGTTCACCTAGATGGAAACCTAGTAATGTGTAATTCTAGATAAACATGGTGAATTCATTTATATTTTATCTAGATGGTGTTTTATTAACCCATTTATTATGTGGTTTTCTTACATAATTATTTTTAAGTATCAAAACCTTAATTTCCAATAAAATGATTAAATTGTGTTGATGAAATTTTTTAAGGGGGTAAATTGTAAGTCCATATAATTTTAATAGATGGACATCATCTTTCAAATACAATATGTAATTCAACACTAAGATTATATGATAATTTATGACTCCTAAACTATATGATATGTTTATTTTTAAATAAATTAAATCTCTTTAAAATCTTGTGATGCACAATACATCGGGTTTAAATAAAATGTGAAATGAATTTAAAATATTAATATATAAACATTAATATTATTTCCATGATTTTTAGTTTCTAGGTTTCAATATGACCAAATTTATTATTAAAATTCTATAGTTTATATATTTATTAAAAAAATTAAATGGTTATTTATTAATTTGAAGTAAAAATAGAACTAATTATGAGAAGAAGAAAAGTTTTTTCAAAACTGTAAGATTTTAAAAACTGGTTTTGTCAAACTTTGTGCAAAAAAAATAAAAATTTATTTTTACCACTTTTAGAGAATATATTCCTGATAAAATAAACATTAATTTTTGAAACATAAATTTAAATATTATCATTGTGGGAGTTTTTTTTATTTTCTTATAAGAACACTTTTTTGAAGAATAGTTGAAATAATGATTTTTATTGAATACTATTATCCTTAATAGTTTTATTACTCTAAGAGGGTGGTGAATCAGGGTATGCAGATTAAAACAACTAATCATTTTGATATTGTTTCATTTTTTAATAAAGAATTCCTCTCTCCCTTTCATGATGCAATGTATTAAAAAATGACATTATACATGAGACAACCCAATTTTACTTGGGTCACCTTCACTAGGGTAAATCCCAGGATAATTCAATTAAAATGTGATAAAATACCATATCCACTGTGGAACACAACCAATTTAAAGGTTTGGGCGAGATCCCTCCTATTCCCAAGATCAGTTTCTTTAAAAATTTTGGAGCAGAATCACAATACCTCCTAGTTTACAATCAATCAAAATTATCATGCTCAAAACTCTCTCAACTAAAGTGTGCTCACTACACATTCAGAGTAATCCTATTTTAAATATTGTATTAAAATGTTTTAGACATTATTTATTGTATAATTATGTTCCTATTTCATCAACATGATGATTACCTCTTTACAACAGAACTATTGGGATGCTTCTATCTTTCATGCAACCTTTCGATGTCTTCTGTGCTACTTAAACAATTTGTGTGCAATATTTGAGTTTTGGATCCGAAGACAAAACATTCATCCACTATGGTAGAAAAACCTCTTGCGCAGAAATTTTTTTCTATTCATTCAAAACTCTTTTTGAATAACTCCTCATATTCACAGCTCTTTTATGATATAGGGCTCAGATTTTCTCTAATTTTTAAGCTACTAAAATGATGGGTAGTTGTTAATTTATTGGCTCATCCAACCCTGAACACATGATCCTCATGTGTATTCTTATGTGCATGTAATATTTCCATGAGTATATATTATCTTGATATTTACTCACATTTAGCATGTAAAATTCTTCCATACACAACCTCTATCTCTATTTCATGAATGCACACAACTTTTCTTCTCTCACACAAACTCTTTTTTCACACACTTTCAGATATTTCACTCATATCTTGCATCATCCATATTTCTATATGTTGATTTAGAATCATTACTTGAGTGAAACTTTTATACACCCCCTCAATCTTAAATGAATCTTATTTTTCTAAAAACATCTATCTCCATTCTAAAATTTTTGGATCCATAAATTTAACAAAAGCATGAAAATGACCCCACCCTGTATGCACACTTTTAGTATCACCTCTAGAGCATCAATTACATAGTCTTAGATATTTTTAAAAATGTATTTTAAAAATTATTTATTCATCTCCATAATTTACTATGGAAACCTTCTTTGTCAAAATATACAATTAATCCAAAAAACTCTATTATGTTACCTTTAGAATCTTTTTCACAAAAAAATCTAACTTTCATTTTAAAGTATTTTCAACATTAAATTATATTCTCAATTAAATATAAATTATTATTTGTTCTGTTTTTTTAAAATTTAACTAATTTAGTTCATTGTAACCTTTTTTTATTTAATTATAAAATAATATTTTTTAAACTTAGAATTTTTTTCTTTGGATTTTTTTTTCACTGAGTATGTGGGTTTAATTCGAAAATAAATTATGCCGATTATTTGAATTAAATTTTTAAAAATGGATATCATACATATTTATAGAATAATTTATTATATAAAATAATGACATCTTAAATTTTGTTCATAATTATTAGTAAAAATAATAATAAATTTATTTACATATTATTTTTTAAAATAAGGTTTTGCGCAATACATACACTTGTGTTAAAATTAATATTACACACATATAGAAATTTTATTTGATAATTTTGAAATAATATTGGGAATAATTTGGTCCAAATTATAAAATATTTTTTAGTTTATATCTGGGTTATTGGATAAATTACCTAGGTAAAATACTATTTATCGTTTTGAATACTAAAATGATAAAACTGAGTAAACTAAAATAATAAAGAATAACATGTTTAAAACATGTGTCATTTTATTTTTTAGAGGAATTTATGAACCATAAATTACATAAAAACCATATTTTTAACTGTTTTTGGTACATAATATCAGTGTGACAACATATTAATTAATAATTTTTTGTATTTAAAATAAATACCACTCCTCTTTAGTTATAAAAGTGAACTCACACCCCTCAGTTATTCAAACATCTCAATACATTTGGATAAATAAAATCCTAAAAATTACCTCCCAAAAATAACTATACCCATTATATGTTTAATTTTATTCATAATATACCATCCTTAAGTTCCTTAATAGGAGATATAAAGTATGTTTCTCTAAGATAATGTAGTTTTCTTATCCAATATATTTATTCTTCCCACTTATTTTATAATATTAAATTATTTATTAACACTTAAAATATAGTAATTCTAGTATATAAAATATAATTTGTTTTTATTATTTTTATAATTTCATATTAATCCATCTCCACTTCCATCAAATGGGATATTAAATCCATAATCATGTGTACGGTGGACTACCATGTCGCAAACTAATGTAACTTGTTTTCAATAAACACTTCCAATGGTTGGACATAATGATGGAAATAATGTATATGTATAATATTTATGAAATAATTATACATTTAGGGATATAATATAACAAAAAAATTCTTAATTTCCATTTCTTTTAATATATAGAAATGTCACTTGTGTGTACGGTGGACTACCGCCTCGCGAAGGGATGTGATTAGTTTTTCACATATACAGTGCATAAAAAAGTAATACAGATGAATTTATTTATTATATTCGATCTATATAAAATTATATTAATTTTTAAAAATTAATGTGTAATACTCTTATTTTCCCTTCCATCTTTAATGTATTTATGTTATCTCTCATTCAGACATACGACCCACTGTCTGAACAAAATGATGTGATTCATTTTCCATGACTAATTTTGATGAATTCTTATAAGGATGTATCTAATGAAAAATTACCATTTATAAAATTAATAAAAAAAATAGACCTTTTATGTATATACTATGTACTTGAATTGGATCTGTTTTTATAAATTATACATTGTAAAACAAAAAAAATTAACAACCAAAACAACAAAAATAATGAAATATTGTTAACAAATATGTGGTAAAATGTACTAAGAGGATCATATATGATATGATATAAGTGGTTATGGTTATTTAATATAATTTCAATAAACATATATTTATTATATATTATTATAGAACAAAAAGAAATAATTCTAACAAAATTTAAGGGTTTCTCATCTCACTTTTACTTCTATGACACATAATCCATTTTCACCACGTAATCATTTTTTTCTTTATATACTACCATTTCAGATTTTATATCATGAATATATTTATATTAATTGTATAAAAAAATTCATTTGATTTTACTTTTTTCATGAGGCTTATAATTCAAAAGTTACCAAAATGGTAAGGGGCTATTTCACAATCACATCATTAATTGGTATTGTTTATATTTAAGTTTCCCATGGGTAATTATTTAATATTTCTATATTAAATTATATTTATTTTATTCTCAATTATTTATTAATAATTTTTTTGTTAATAGGCCGATTTTTCATCACTTTGTTACATAAATTTATTGGGAATGGGTTTTTAGGAAAATTTGACTTCATATCTCTCTTCGATCAAAATTCCTATTCCATCCAAAACTAATTATTATAAAAAATCAAAAAATTTCATATAATTTATCAAAATGAATTATTAAACACATTGTTACCCATTTCATTATTTTTATAAAAAAAATTAAATGAATATTTATGTCATTTCCTTATATTTCCCATTGGGTGTTTATCAATAATGCGAAAGAATTTATTTTTAATGAGTACATCCTGAAAATAATTTCCCACCATCTTGGACACTAAATGTTTTAAATATTTATTTATAACTTTTCGTGTTTATTTTCAAAAAACGTAATTGTAAAAAAAAGTGTGTTATTTTTATAAATTTTGATTTTCAAAATGAAAATGTCATTTTCCTCATTAAATTTTAAGGTTCTTTTCATGGTATTTCTATTAATCATGGAAATAAACCATTTATTGTAAATATTATCTACTAGGGATATGTTTTATTGATATCATCCATGTTTTACCTCTGAATTTTATATGATCATTTTTACTTGAACCGGTGCTCAGAATTGAAATTTGAGGACAGCGATGAACGCGCAATGCCGATTTTCGCTTAAGGGGACCTTTACCGCAGTTATGTTTTATGCGGGTTGAATGTTAAAAGTTGGTGTTTAATTAAAGAGTAAAATAAAATTATTTAGAATAATTTTATTCACCTTGGTTGTTAAATCCTACATGAGGAAGTTAATGGTGGGTCCCACCCCCACATAACTTCCCTTGTGTGGATATTTGTGAGGTGGGGCCCACACGATCCCCAATCTTTCAACTCACTTAAACCTCCCTTAAACTCCCCAATTTATCTCCCCTTGTTTAATTCATGACAACTACCCCATTTAATTGGGAGGAGCCTCCTTACATTCCACCTCCCTCGCTACATTTAATTCTTTGCCAACCCATCTCAATTAATTAAACAATTATTCAATTAATTAATTAAAGACTTTGATTTAATTTGAAAATACATGGCATGTTATATTATGGTAGGGCCATATTATTATTTTGGTTGGCAATATTGGTGAGAGAGCTCTTTAGAGGATTTAGAAGGAAGTGTTCTTCTCCGACGAAGAACACCAACCTTCAATGAAGAATGACTCTGATGAAGAACACGGAGTCACTGATGACATGCCTCCCCTTCATATTCCTCCACGAAAAGGGAGGATACACTGCTGTGTGGAATGTCTCCAATGATGATTGGTCTTCCTCCGACGTCAATGGAATCAACATCTTTCTTCCATGACATTCGACCACTGCGACGTTCGTCTCCCGCGGTTCGAGGACGTGCGACGTCTTTGCAAGGTTGGGGTTTTTTATATAATTTTTATATATGTGTGTTGTACCATCATACTTGGGAATTATTTTATGATAAATTATGGTTTGAGCCTCTAATGCGGAGGGCACGGGCAAATGAACTAATCCAGATACTCTACTTGTTGTTCGGCTGTGCGCTGATTGATGAGAAACGATGAAACGAGACCGCAATAATGATTTGGAGGCTTCTTTTTAAAGTTAGGGACCCGAGATGAACATAGGCGCAGAAGGTGGGTGAAACGGACCACCAGAGCGTGTCTGGTGGTCAGTTAAAGGTGGTGGCGGCGCCCCGCCAGAGCAAAACGCTACGTCTGAGCCGCAGCGGCGGGAGGAACCAGAACGGCTCGGTCATTCTAGAAAATTTTAGAGGCACGACTTAACATTATACAAGTTGGCCAAGCCAGTGCCCCCCCGACCACTCCACACCGGCTGGGCCAGACCCAAACCCAGGTCCCGTCGCCCCAGTTCGGGCCGACCCAGGGTGGGTTGGGTCGGGTCGGACCGGGCCCATATCCCCTACTTTCGGACCATATTCGTTCAAACACCAATTTCATGGGCTAAGGACCTCCGATCAACACAATGTTAGTTTGTTGGATTCCTCGGACTGAGGTGGTCGTTTTGGTATATTACACTCAATGTTTTGGTGATGTTTGGGTATGTCCGAGTTGGTTTGAATCTGTAACCAGTTGGGCCCTTGAAACGGAAACACTTATAACATAAGGACCAGACGTCCGATTGATGTGCCATAAATTAAATTGGATTCCTTATGATGTGATTGTTATTTTGAAAAAATACACTTGAGTGTTGGACGTAGTTGGAGTATGGTCGGGTTGGTTTATCTTATAAACCAATCAGGCCCCTGGAACGGAAACACCAATAACTCTCAGACCAGACGTCCGTTTGAAGAACCTTCAGCAGCATTGGTAATCTCTTTGAGAATCAAATCCTTTGAATATACCCCATAGGTGTTCAGGGTATAGTTGAGATACGGTTGGGTTGGATCGTACATGAAACCAACCGGGACCCGGGGCAAAAATGCTAATAACTCACAGACCGGGCGTCCGATTGACGCTCCAACTATTACGTTGAGACCCCTATGACAAGGTGGTCCTTTGAGATACTTCAATGTGAGATTAAATGACACTTGGAAGTTTATACTAGTAGCTCATGGAGCAGACCCTCCCGGAGATTAGCATACAGTGTACAGAGACCTAGTAGCTGTAGACCTGATGACTGCTTGACCAATTTGACTCGGAGTGATTCGACTAGCCCAGTGGATAGAGCGCCCAGTTTTACCGCAGACCCATGGAGGACGGAGCGCCTGATTTGGTAGAATACCCTCATTACTCAATAGGAGGAGTACCTCTGATGGCTATTAGGGGGAGCACTATTGTGTTGGGGTGGCAGACCCACAGTGGAGGTGCTCCCGGTTTGGCAGCATATCTGCATAACTCTACAGGAGGAGTACCTCGGCAGTCTCAGGTTAGTGAGTAGCACCTCAGTGTCACGACATGGCCACTATACTTGACATAGGATGAGTTCTCCAGTAGTTTTGGGTTCGATAATGAAAATCCTGGTTTGAGATGAGTCAATAACCTTTGTGTTTTTCTCATGATTGAAATGGGTTACTTGATAACAAAGGTATATGTATGGGAATATACCTATGTAAATGTTATTTATTGAGATCTATCATTGTGTTTTATCCATGTTGGATTTTGTGAGTCTTTGAAGGTCTCAGGGTCCCTACTGAGTGTCGTTATATTCACCCCTGCATGGGCTATGCCCGCATATCGTTGTATTGGATGCAGACAACAGACAACGATGACTGAGGCAGAGAGTACAAGGACTAGATGGTACCCAGAGGTGGACACTCGACATGACAAAACACGGAGTGGACTGATAGACTCGGAGTGCCGGGGAGGACATCTGTACCTACCCATCAGGTAGGAAACTGGAGGACGATCCAGGAGCTTCTTCACCATTCAGATGTTTGTCTTTTAAGTTGTACTTCCTTTTAGTTGTAGTTTTACCTTTCTGTTGGTCTTGTATTTCCGGCCACTTTGTACTTTCAGCACGCTTGTTATACTATCTTACATAGTGTTTTCTTCATCTTGTTCCTTGGTTATGTGTGTTTACGTTTTATAAAGGCAATGCCTTCCATGTTGTTAGGGAGTTACGCCTTTGGTGCTAGTCACTAGCCCTTGGCCTATTGAAGGTGGGCTTGGTGTAGTCACGATACGAGCCCTGGGGGACATGTCGTGACAAATTGGTATCAGAGGACTTGGTTCTACTATAGAACTCAGGACTCTGATCATAATTTAGATGAAGCAATAGTGTTAAGAGTAATGAGTGTGGTTTTTAGTTCAGGGAGTCCGGTGTTGGTGTGGTGGCCGATATATCCATACACCAGGACCCTGTCTACTGATTTCCGACTCAGTGCACGAAAACACTGATTGCATGTGTGTTTCCAAAAGTTTTCTTTAAGTCAGCTAAAACCAAGTCAGCTCACCAGTTATAGAATTTTGACCGTGTCACATCTATTCAGGATTCCACCACACAGACAGTCAGTTGGAGTTCTGAGAGAGTACCCGATGATGGCTCACTGAACAATGAGGCTTTGGTGTAGATCCCTCTTTCTATGATGGCACATTTAGGTGGTGTACTAGCAGCACCACCACCCATTCGGCAGCAGGAGCCACTAGCCATACTAGAAGACTGTGCACGCTGACAGAGCAGGTTTCTTGAGTTCCAGCAGTAGAGGCCTCTGAGATTACGAGGCGGGACAGATTCCCTGGCAGTAGTGGACTATCTGGAGGTGATTTCTAGAGTTCTACATCTATTTTAGACACTATTAGAGCAGATGGTGATATTATCTAATAGTGTTTCCTAGTGAGTGACCATGGGGTTTGTCCGCATAATGATGAGGCTTCAGTATGTGGACTGATTCCTGAGGTAGTACCTTCAGGTAGTTTTCCAACTATATCACTACCTGTTGGTCAACAGTTACAACCGGTGGTTCCGGTAGATGACACATGTAGTCTTAGTTCCTTACACATGTTTCAGCATTAGATACATCTCCGGTTCCGAGGCGTGCCCAACTCACAAGAGGATGAGGACGGGGTTGATGAGGTAGATGAGAGTTTTCTAGAATTTATAAAGCTTCGGTAGGACGACGTGTCGGTAGCTGAGTATTCATCAATGCATACTGATCATTACTGGTACTTGATGACTACGATACGATCTATGCTTTAGAGGTCGGACCTTTGAGTGAGTTGTCTTTAATGATATCTGAGCCAGCACTTTTCCTCTATGCATACCTACTTATGCTAGGGTGTTAGAGATAACCTTTCTGGTTGAATGTTCTTTGGCTGAATGGATACAGCTAGAGAATTTTAGCGGTGGTAAAGCAGGGAACTAGCACTAGTCTCAGAGACATGGACATATAAAATGTTCAAGAAAATTAATTTTTAAGGATAGATTAATCTAAAGAGTAGTAGATGTGGAAGCAGATCTAGGAGGAAACATGTGGTAATGTACATTTGGACATGTTACAACCACCCGCCTTTGTAGTCCCCTCCAGTCTTAGGGAGTAGGAGGGAAGTGGAATAAAGTAGGTGCATGCGGTCAAGGTGTGTGGCCCAAGGGCTCTTGGAATGATTAGAGGTACAGTCTGTGTCTACTACTAGCTTCCATAACAACAGAAATTGATACAAACCATTCCTTCCTTTCACGAATCTTGTCCCAGAACTAGAGTTTCTGGTTAAGCTGTCAACTTGACCCTCACTTCTGGAGATACCTTTGGGAGGAGACTCGATAATCACACATACACCAATTGTGTGATCTCACCCTTGAGGTGAGAGTTTTGGTTGGAAACTATTGGTGGCAGCGTCAAGGAATTACACCGTTAGTTTGGGTATGGACTGGGAAACCACTGTTCATACACCGATTGAGTGTATTTGGCAAAAAGGTTTTGGTTTATCTATAAAATTAGGATGGGATTTTTCCTTGGTCGGCGAAAAGGGAAACCCATGAAATACGGGATAAACTCATGCTTAGGAGGGTGTGGCCAATTACTCTTGAGTCGGATAGCCTTACCCTCGTGGAAGTAAGAGTTTTGACTATTCAGTTCCTCCAGGACTATGACTTTGAGATACTCTATACTCTTGGGAAGGGTAACGTTGTTGCGGATGCGCTCAGTAGGAGGAATGGTATTCAGCTTCTAGGAGAGGCGACAGAGAAGCTAGCTACCTTAAATATATCCTTTCTGGATAGAGATGGTGTAGCCTAACTTTAGTCTCTTACATTCACTCATCTACTTCATCAATAGATTAGGCGAGGTGGCTTACAGATTGGCCCTTCCACCTCAGTTCCATCGGGTGTATGACATCATCCATGTATCTCAACTGATGAGATGCATTCACGAACTATGTGACATCATCGATCACGTGGACCAGAACATCGACCACAGGACGCATTTCATGGAGGTTCCAGTAGAGATTGAGAATCTACAGGAGCGGGTCCTACGGGGACGCTCAATTCCTCTGTGTGCATTCGCTGGCAGCACAGGATCCTCCAGGGAAACACATGGGAGCAAGAGGCTCAGAGGCATGCTCAGTACCCCATTAGTTTCCCTAGTGTGTGTTATAGCTTTTCAAGGACGTAAATCCATGAGGTGGGAGTAATGTAAAGACCCGAAAATTTCAAGGAATTTTTTTCTTAATTCTTTGGAATTTTACGAGTCTGTGGCTTGTGACGACACATGATTCCAAGGCCCGGTGTGCCCGAAATCAATTTCCAATGTTTTTTTCGGGTATGTTCAGTAAAATTACTTCCGGGTTTTTATATCTTTTGAACTGGTGCTCAGAATTGAAATCCAAGGACACCGATGAACTCACAACGCTAGTATTCACATAAGGGAACCTTTACAGCTGGTGATTTTTATGAGGGTTGGAAGCTAAAAGTTGGGGTTTAATTAAATAGCTAAATAAAATTGTTTAGAATAATATTATTCACCTTCGTGGTTAAATCCTACACGGGGAAGTTAATGGTTGGGCCCACACAAACATAACTTTTCCATGTGTGGATAGTTGTGATGTGAGGCCCACAGGAGTCCCAACCTTTCATCTCCCATAAACCTCCCTTAAACTCCCCAATTTAACTCCCCTTGTTTAATTCTTGACAAGTCCCCCATTTAATTGGGAGGAGCCTCTCCACATTCCACCTCCCTCACTTCATTTTATTCTTTTCCAACCCATCATAATTAATTAAACAAAGCATCAATTAATTAATTAAAAATTTTGATTTAATTTGAAAATAAATGGAATGTTATATTATGGGAGGGCCATTTTATTATTTTGGTTGGAAATATTGGTGGGAGAGCTCTTAAGAGGATTTAGAAGGAAGTGTTCTTCTCCAACGAAGAACAGCAACCTTCAACACAGAACGCCTTCGACGAAGAATGCAAAGTCACTAACGAGGTGCCTTTTCTTCTAATTCCTCCATGTCAAGGGAGGAGACACCTCCGCAGGGAACTTTTCCAATGATGATGGCTCTTCCTCCGACGTCAATAGAATTGAAACCATTCTTCAACGACGTCCAACCACAGCGACATTCATCTTCCGCGGTTCAACGATGTGTGACGTCTTTGCAGGATAGGGGTTATTTTTGAATAATTTTTATATATGTGTATTGTACCTTTATACATGGGTGTTATTTTATTATAAATTATGGTTGGAGCCTCTAATGATGGGGGCACGGGCTAACGAACAAGTTTGGACCCTCCGTTGGTTGTTCGTCTGTGCGCGGATTGATGGGAAACGATGAAACAGGGGTGTAACGACAATTTGGAGCCTTTCCAGTAATGTTTGGGACCCAAGATGAACATAGGGGAAGAATATGGGTGAAATGGACCATCGGATCATGTCCGGTAGTCCGTAGAAGGTGGCGGCGGCGTGCAGTCGGAGCAGACCGTCGCGGCAGCGAGAAGATTCAGAAAGGCTCGACCATTTTGGAAAATTTGCGAAGCACGACATAACGTCATGCTAGATGGTCGAGAAAGCACCCCCCCCCCCCCCGTTGAGCGGCCCGGGGTGGGCCATGTGGTCCGGGCCACGCTAGCCGGGCCGGGCCACACCCAACTGTGTCGGACCCGAACTCGGGTCGGAGCGGGCCCAAACCCCCTACCTTCTTACTAGAATATTTCAAACACCCATATTTCAGGCTATAGACCTATGATCGATGAACAGTTAGTTGTGTCGGATTCCTCAGACCTAGACGGTCGTTTTGGTATATTACACTCAAGGTTTTGGTGAAGTTTGGGTATGACAGGTTTGGTTTGAACCGGAAACCAACGGGGCCCTCGAAGCGGAAACAATTATAACTTATGGACCGGACGTTCGATTGATGTGTCATCAATTACGTTGGATTACTTATGATGAGATGGTTCTTTTTCCATACTCCACTTGAGTTTGGGACGCATTTGGAGTATGGTCGTGTAGGAATAACTTAGAAACCAATCGAGCCCCTAGAAAGTAAACACCAATTACTCTCAGACCAGATGTTCGTTTGAAAAACCGTCAGCGGTGTTGGTAATCTCATTGAAAATCAGTTCCTTTGAGTATACCCCATGGGTGTTCAGGGTAAAGTTGAGATACGGTTGGGTTGGTTCGTACACAAAATCAACCGGGCCCCGGGACAAAAATGCTAATAACTCACAGACCGTGCGTCCGATTGACGCTTCGTCTGTTGTGTTGAGACCCCTATGACAAGGAGGTCCTTTGAGATACTTTCACAAGAGATTATGTGACATTTTAAAGTTTCAACCAGTAGCGCATGGAGCGGACCCTCATGGAGAAGTGAATACGGTGTACGAAGACCTATTAGTTGTAGACTTAATGACTGCTTGACCGATTCGACTCAGTGTGATTCGACTAGCCCAATGGATAGAGAACCTGGTTTGGCGGTAGACCCACGGCGGACAGAGAGACTGATTTGGCTGCAGAACTGCGGTACTTGATAGGATGAGTACTTATGATGGCTTTTAGGTGGAGCGCTTATGTGTTGGGGCAGCAAACCCACGGTAGATGAGCACACAGTTTGGCAGCAGACCCACGACACTCGACAGGATGAGTACCTCAGTAGTCTCAAGTTAGTGAGTAGCACCTCAGAGTCGCAACAGGGCCACTGTACTCGATAGAGGAGGAGTTCTCCAGCATCTGTGGTTTCGATATGGAAAATCCTGGTTTGAGCTGAGTCAATGACCTTTGTGTTTTCCTCATGATTGAGATGGGTTTGTTGATAACATAGATATATGTATGGGCATATAACTATGTAAATGTTATCTATTGAGATATTTATTTGTCTTTTATCCTTTTTGGATTTTGTGATACCTTGAGTGTCTTGGGATCCCTACTAAGTATCTTTATACTCACCCCTACACGGGCTATGCACGCACCTCCTTATGTTGGATGCAGACGATGGACTGCGCTGACCGAGGCAGAGTGTACGAGGACTGGACGGTACTAGGAGGTGGACACTCGGCATGACAACACATGGAGAGGACCGATTGATGCCGAGTGCTTAGGAGGACATCCATACCTTCCCTTTAGGTTGGAACCTGGAGGACGATCCAGGAGCTTCTTCACTATTCGGTTGTATGTCTTTTCAGTTGTACTTTCTTTCAGTTGTAGCTATGAATTTCTATTGGGCTTGTATTTCCAACCCCTTTGTACATTCACCATGCTTGTTATACTATTTTACTTAGTGTTTGCTTCCACTTGTTCTCTGGTTGTGTGTTTTTACGTTTTATAAAGGCAATGCCTTCCCAGTTTTTAGGTAGTTACACCTTTGGTGCTAGTCGCCATCCTGGCCTATGGAAGATGGGCTTGGGATAGTCACATTATGGGCCCCGGGGGACGGGTTATGATAATAATATCCATGGATAATTTTTCAAATCATGTGATTATTTATATTTCTTTTATTGATCATCATTTATTCATACCATATTATGATCATGATATTGTTTAAATTGAAATTGTTTCAGTTATTTAGCATTACATTTTGATTATTCTTATTTATTCAGGATAGCTTCTACTATACACCAACCCTTAATTATCATATAATATCACCCATTTCTTATGTTTTATGTTCTTTATGATTCCAGTAAGTGTTTTGTGATTGATGGAATAATGGAATTATCAAATCAAACACTTTCTTTATTTTATGTTTTCAAATTTATGTGAAATTAAATTATATATCTGGTTTAATAATAATAGTAACCAATTCAATCATTCATCATGATGTTCTTTTTATGTTATTCTATTGAAATAATTTAACCATCTACTTTGAGCTATTGGGGTTTGGGTATTTACAAAATAGATCTAGTTTCCTCTAATCATCATAAAACACTAGACTATTAACAAACTCCATTTCTAACTTCTCAACACATCAAACATTTTTCTCATAATTTTTAATTTCATGATAGGCTAGAGCTCTTCAAAATCTTATCTTCATTTTTTTGAAAATAAATTAATTTTATTATCATGACCCCATATATAATTTAGTGCGTACCTTTCCGATCTTGTGTAGTTTTCATTGTATGCATATATTAAATCTTTTTCATAATTACTAAATTTAAATAATTTATTTTTCTATAAGAATTTGAAAAAACTTATGAATATAATTCTAAAGAAAAATATTCGTAACTATATGAAAATAAATGTAATCAATCTCTTTCCTTTATATCGTATTCTTTACCATTTTACATCATCGATCAAAATCACCCTCAACATTTTAAATAAAAATATTTAACATTTGATGATATGAACAACCCATTACATCAAATAAATTTTCAATATGTTTAATACATCCATTAAAAACACTGATTTAGAGGATCCTCTAAATGTTGGGGGGTTCTGTCACACTATATTTTCTACTATCGACATGTTCCTCTATGGTAGATCAAGTATCTCTCTAGCATGGATGACCCCACCATTTAAAAATTTTCTCAACTGAACCATCAAAAAAACAAATTTCTCAGTTTCAATTACATGCATTACATATTGCTGATTTAGAAAGATATTTTCCCCATTGTGACTTCTTATATAAACTTCTCTACATCCTCCATAGAAAATAATTTGGAACCAAAATTTTATTGATGAATGAACATTGTAACATTCAAATTTTATATCATAAAAAACAAATATTATAAAATATTAATAGTATTTACAAAAACTAGATTAAAATCTAAAATTATATAAATATTTCCTCTCATACTATTAATAAGGAGCCACACTTAAAAAATTAAAACATTGTATATTTTAAAAATTATTATTTTTCATTCATGCCCAATGATATTTTAGGTTAATATTTTTATGGAATAAATTAATAACCCCTATATAAAAAAGTATTACTTAAATAAGTTGAAAATACCACATGGTATCAATTTTTCTTATTATATTGAACTTTTACAATATAAAATGTTTTCATTTCATGAAATTTATTTTCAATTTCAATCATGAAAACATTATTTTCACTAATCATCCTTTAAACACATTGAAAACAATCTGAAAATATTAGATGATCTTAAAAATATTGATAACAATAATATAAAAAGAATAAAAGAAACCCATTAGTCTATTAATAGTCATAAAACATTTCCTCCTCAGAAATAAACCATTAGCAAAAAATAAATGTTTTATTACTTATTAAATGATATTATTTTCCTAAATATTTTTAAAAAATATTTAATAATAAATATTAAAAAAATTCAAACTCAAAAATTATTATTAACTATAATGAAAATCTCATGAAATCTTTTTTAAAAAGATGAAAATTTCACAATTAAGAAGTATCATAAACATTCCTTTAAACATAAGCTCATTAACATACCTTGTGAAATTATATTATTTATTTAAAATTAATATTATGAATATATGTTTTTTTTTTGGTAACTTTGGACAACTTTTCTATATCACTCTTACAAATTATATAACCTGCCATGTAAATTCCAATAATCTTTCAAGATAAACCTAACGAGTGAACACCTTCCCTTTAAGTAATAAATTGGGGTGATATATCAGGATTACCCACCAATATAAACAATTCCCAATACACCAACACGTATTAAAAAAACATAAAGAGTTCAATTTTTTTCATTAAACACATAAAAATATTCTTTCCACAAATAAGAAAAAAAATTATGGATATTGACATATCTATTGCTTTTAAAATACTTTTTGAAAAATCCCATAATTAAGGGAAAGAGGATTTTTTGTTTCATAAAAATAATAAAAATTTTAAAGTGATAAAAACCTAAATTAAATATTATAATGGAGGGAAAATAGTTCACACCATATATTTTTAAATTGAAAATTCCATTTACTATTATTTCGAAATGTTTTTTATATAATCAATAAACATATTACATTTGAAAAACCTTTTAATGAATGTTAAAATTGGAATGCAATTTACCTTACAAATAATTTAGTTTTTTTAAATATATTAATTAAATAATAATAATATATAAGATAAAGAAAATTTGTTGGTTAATAATTCATTAAATATTTTAAAATTACGTTTTTAAGTTAAAGTGTCACATAACTTGAGTCTTACTCATTTTATAGATTAATTATATTTTAAATAATGAAAATTTGTTAATTATTTACATGGGTAATATTTTGTTTCAATTTTAATATTCCTCTTATTTTATTTTTTACAAATTTATTTAAAATTCTGTAATCAATTAATTTCATGTCATATGTTTTGATGATATTCATCTCATATGTCCAAAAATAACAAGTAATTTGACTATGAAAAAAGTTGAAATTATTATTTCATCTATAGAATAATAATAATTGTATAATTATTATTATTATACATTATTTATTGTAAATAAATAAACCATTAGATTTGATTATGAAAAATGAATTATGTTACAATCCTGAAGATGTATGTCACATATATGCATGAGTAAATATTTTATTATTCTATGAAAATATGTGAAATAATGTTAGTTTCATGTTACCTTTATATAATGTTTATTATATAAAAAATATCAAATTATAAATTTTAGTAAACTAATATATAAAATCCTTGTGTTTTGTTCACGAAAAATGAATCACATCTCTTCGTGGAGTTGGTAATATAAACATATGTGTGAACAATGGTATAATCTTCAAATAGTTGGAATGATAATAAAATTGATGATATAATTACATTAGAAAATTGAAAATATGTAATTAATATCATACATATACATTAAATATACCATTATAACCATTCATTAGAGGCGGTGATGGAAAACTAATTACATTGATGTGCACAGAGGTAGTCCACCTTAAACATGAATAATGGTTTTATTTCCCATTTCATGGAAAACAAGATCGATATAGGTTGTTAAATTAAAATAATATTATATGAATTATAGATGATAGTTATGAAATTATTTTATAATTTCTTAATATTTTCTTTAGTAGGAAGAAAATAAAATTAAACAAATATGCTCAGTTATGTACTATACATTTTTTTCAATACATCTTATAGTTTTTCCCTTAAGTGTTCCTTGGTTTATTTTATGAATAATACAGTGCCTCTAAGACCTGGTTTTTTTTGTAAGTATGTTATTTAGGTAAGATTTTATGAACGAAAATTATCTTAATTTTGGGAAACGAGAGGAGTGGCGGTATGCTTTTATAAGGGGGAGAGTACATACATGGAATTTTTGAAAATGTTAAAATATATCAATGTCTTGCTTAAGATAAATAATGGACTAATGACCCATTTTCAATAAATATATGTTTTAGGGTAACATTATTCCCATAAAATAGGATTTATAAATGTTTAATGGATATATTAACCATTATTTTATAGTTTAATCCTCATCAAATCAGTTTTTACCGTAAACAGGGTAACATATTATTACAGTATTTACTATTCATTATGACCAATAAATAAGTTGACCATATTACCTAATATATATTATGGATTATTTTATCAAATTCAATTAGTATATGTGTATATTTTAATTTAAAATTAAACCCATAAACTCCATGAAAATTAATTTTTTACGAAAAATTCCCTTTTATCTTTAAAATTTTTTATACCGAATTCAATAATAAGGTTGGTTCCAAAAAAATTATTATATTATATTATATCAATATGAATTAATTATATTTTAAAATAATTTTAAAATAGAATTTTTATTTTGTAACTACATGAAAATAACAAGAATCATTTAATACAAATTAGAAGTTAACATTTATTATTTAAAAAACCACATTTTTTGGAAATTTTCAAAAAGTAATCATAAGATAATTCTAAAATTACAGATTCAAAAATTATGTTCATTTATTTAAATTATAATTCAATATGTTTAAATAATTATTTAATATAAAAATATATTGCATGAAATACAATTTTATTGGAAATAAACTATTCTTATTTCATAAAATAATTATATATCATTATTATAATAAATTTAACTCAATAAAATCTAATTAATGAATATTATTAAGGCGTGGAAAAAATTTATTATCATATTAATATTTTTGTTACATTTTTTAGTTTATAATAAACTAAAAATTAATGTGTTTCATAATAGTTTACATGATCCCTTAAATAGGATCACGAGAGATGAACGAGACAGGTAAGATCCAAGATCAATGGTTGTGATTACAAATTATCATTGAAAAAAATAAAAAAAATAATTAGAAGAATGTTTGAAGGCCCAATTTTTTTTCCAATATTCGATCAATGTAATTTTATCCTGATAGAGGATTCAGAAATGATGTAAGGTTCTTATGTTATATCAAGCCTTTTCAATCAAGGAAGAACGTCAAATAAAAGCTATAGGCATGAAATGAACGTAATAGAGAGTCAAAATCTGACAATAATATCATTAAAATCAATTAAATGATGTTGATACATATATGAAATCATATAAAAATTATTATTTTTATATATATAGGAGTTGAAAATTGATGAAGGATTAAAGGTGATATCCTACTGTATGAATTCATGTGACAATGCAAGGGTAACTAAATTGTTGAGTTAGATGTAGTTTATTGCTTAAAATATATATTAGATTGCAATTAATATTATTTATTTTAATATTTTTAAATTTATTTAATAAGAGGTGTTATTGAACACCATAGATTTCATGTGTAATAATGAAAATGTTTTGGATAAAGGTTGTAATTTTTTATACAACTCAATATCATAGTTAGAATATATGATAAATATTGAAGGAATTTTTTCTAGGATGAGAGAGCGTATACAATATATTTGTTTCCGTATAAGAGGTATTATCCAACACCTAAATAAGATAATATTTAAATAAAAAACAATTCTCTTTAGTGTATTACTAAAATTATTTATAATTCCATATAATATATAGTTTTCGATAACTTATTTACCAAATATCCTCACTTATTGAATTAAATTAATTTTCCCCTACATTAATAGAATTTTTGTATTCTATAATAATATTATTGAGTGAATATTGTTTATAGTATACTAATGGGATTATATTAGGTCAATAAAAAGTTCATCATGTAACAAATAATGTATTTAACCTGTCAAAATCCAAGTTAATGACATATTATAACCTAATTAATGATAGGATATTTTGGTAAAAATAGAAATTATAAATTTTTACATTTTTGTAAATAAAAGTGTCATAGTAAACTATTTTAATAGAAACCTTATAATATTGGTGATGATGATGATTGATTGATTTATTTATTAATAAAGTGTTCAATATATATAATATTATATATCAATATTATTATATAAGATTTGAGGAGAAATATGAGTTTAAATAATTTTTTAAAGATTCGAACACTAGGAATATAATTTCTAGTCCCACAACCACTGAAGAAAGATATAATCATATATGTTACTAAATAAAATATTATATTATTAGTTTTTATCATATGTTCAAAATTATATATGAAAACAGTTACATATATATATTATAAGTTTAATAATATAATAAATGTACATCAAGCATATGGCTTCTTGCGGGGTTATATATATATTATATGATTATATGATATCCTATATATGGTTATTTATTATTCATATTTATGTTCAAGACTATAAAAATTATCAATATATATAAATGGATTTATATTATTCATCACTCTTTCACATAGAATTCATATACTCATGAAGTATAATGACAATGAACCTCCCAATGTATGGATTTATGATATCCTTAACCGATGTTTTCCATACTATATTATATTTTATAATAATAAAAAATTTAGAATAGGGGTGGTATTTCATTAAGAGGAAATGAATATTTTGATAAGGCATGAAACATGTTTTTTATGAAATAGTTTCCATAATCTATACTAAATGGAGTGTCATAAAATATTAATTTGGTATTTTATGAGTCTGTATTTCATATTTTGAAGTAAAAAACCTATGTTTAAGAAAGATACATTGCATCAGAAGCTTTATGAAATGATTCCTTATAAATTCAAGTGTTGAGGAAGATTAAATAAAGGAGTGGTTATGGATTTTTTTTAAATATAATCAATATTATTTAATTAAAAGGTAATTTATCCTCTTGTATGATTATTATGGCATGTAAGCCCATGATTGAGATAGAAATAAGGCCAGTATAGTCAAACTGTGATAAATTTCATGTGATTTTAAATTATATTAGGTGTGGGAAAGTTATATTATCATTCTTTATGGTGAATGGAATTAAATTTTTTATTCATATATTGATATTGTACTTTGGGAATCAGGAATATATGAGTGGATATTTTGGATTTAAAAATAACATATTTTATGGTAACGAGATTTCTTAGATAAACATATCTAATGATTATGAATATTCTATATATGATATTGCCAGTGGACATATATATAAAGATACATGTGTTTGATCATGATCACAAAAAATCCTTTTATGGATTGATTAACACTAATTATTTTATATAGGATGTTATTTTCTTATATATATATATATATTAATCAATTAATTATTGATTAAATGGTAAAAATGCCTATAGGTTCACACATTATAAACGAATTAATCGGGATTTAATTTCATAATTCTTAGAGAGATATTATAAAAATGATTTAAATTTTTTACAATATTTATTTTTGATGGTAATTCAGAAGACATTATATATCATATTATTAAAGGTAAAACTAATGTTAACTTTCCAAAAGTGTTTTTGAAATATTAAAAATTAATTTTTGATGAGATTTCATAACTTATTACATATGATACAATATAATGTGAAATGAAATAATGTTTATAAGGTTTTGGTGAAAATGGTAGAATGATAAATATAAATTCTAGAAGAAATATTATACAAGATATATTTGGTTATATCATATAGGATGATATCGATATTGTCATACAATACACCAAACATATATCTCAGGCCTATTTTATTCTATATTTTGATGTATTAGTCAGTGTCATATAATGATATTGCAAAACTATCATTTTATATATCATTCTATTAGATATAGGGATTTCATGATGATTTAATATGTAATAGTCATACAATATTACTAAAAATGGAATATGGTTCTTAATTAAAAAAATATCTTATAACTAATCTATCATTAATCATCTATATATCATATGATTAAACCACTGGTAGAACCAAATTTTTCATTTATGAAAAAAATAAATCAAGTACACATTCAAATTTCAGAAAGAATTTTTAATTGAATCCATAACCTGATGAATTTATAATATTCATGTTAATTAAATAAAGGCATTAAGAGACTCTGTGATCATATAAATAGTTCAATCCATGATAATGGAAGTTCATATAAACATATATATATATATATATATATAACATTCATTCTCCATAATTTTCTACTTCCATTTAGTCATTATTTTTGAGTTATTGTATAATATCAAGATTGAATATAAGATCTTACGCAAGTGTTGGTTGATTAGTCAACTCATGGATTCCATATGAAAAAGGAACAATACAATTTCTTATCGGTGATCTAATTCTGGTATGTGGTATATAAATGGTGTAATTATCATTTTTTATGTATGGTATATGTTCTTTATTTTATATTATGCATGGTCTCATTTCTAATTACATGGATAATATTGGAATTGTATTCATTATTTATAAGAAATGAATAATTGATATTTAATCTTAATAAAATTTTCAAAATACCATATTAAATTTGAAATGTATTGGCTACTATCACAAAGGATATGTGACATTAATCATTTGGTTAATTACATGAATTAATTACAAGAAAATAAAGGATACCAACTAAAACTAAATTTTAAATGTAAAATAGAATAAAAAACTATAATAATAACATAACATTATATATAATTTCATACACATTATTTAAAACAAAAATTAAATAAAAAAATAAATAAATCATATGAAGGATTAAATTCCTCCAAAAAAAACAAATCATTATAATGAACCATGTTTTCAATATGTATTTTATATAAATAAATATTATATAAATAACTTGTTCTACACACAACACCAAACTAAATTGAAGCCATGCTTTGTTAAAATGAAATATTACGTTCATAATATAGGCATTATAATTAGTTTTTATGAAAGTAATTAATCATTTTATGAAACCTACAATGAATAAGGAATGAAATAACATATAAGGGCATAGTCTTCAAAGTTACATATTCTAGTGTTTTTTAAAAATAATTTACTTTCTTATAATCCCAATGATATTTTTAGTTTCATATATTAAGGAACTATGAAAAAACTATTACATATTAAACCCATATAATACTAATATATACATATATTTATTATTTATTTTTTCAATAAAACTAATCTTTTTAAAATAAAACATGGTTTCTTTTCATGATAAATCTTCAAAATTTTCATCTTGACCTCATCCTTAACTGTAATCTTCCTTAAACCCTATGAAAAAACCTCTAAATTTTGGGATAAACAAAAAATGCTTAGCAATGTAAATAAAAATAATAAATGTGTTAGTCTTGTGAAAAAACATGAAAACCCATGAAAAATGTTTTCTGAAAAAACCTTATTTTTTTCAATAAATGGGTATAATTATTTTTTTAAAACAAACAATATTTATCATACCTTTTTAAATAAATGACTTCCATGAAAACGCATTAGCTATAATAAAAAATAATGTCTGTTCCTTGTGACATAAATATCATATCACACTGAGAATCGCTCTTACAAATTAAATAACCATATAGTTGACATCCACCTATAGTCAACCAAGTGTATTGGCATTCTATCTGGAAGCACCCATCTAATTAGCTATACAGTGATCGCATATGATCTTTAATGGGGATAAAACCTTTTTTATTAATTTCCTAGGACCATATCATGAATATAATCCATGAAATCACTTTTAATCCTACGTGAAATAAATTTTCTAATATAAAAATACCATTTTATTTAAAAATCACTTTTCAAATAAAAGAAGTGCATATAATAAATAAATTATTTTCAATGAAAATATCTATGAAAAATGATAATGAAAACATAAAATAAATAATTACTCATGATGAGTGACGATTCCACTCCTTATTTGTAGAAAAAATATATTCCTTTTGACGTTTGTAAAAATAGTTGAAATAGGAACTTTAAAAGAGTATTTTTAAAATAAATTCACTTACCAAGAGTCTTTCAAAAAATTTATGTTCATTATATACGTAAATATAAAAATTATGTTAATTATATAATTTAATTAGATCTATATTCATGTTTTTTTCCATTTATATCATTTATTTTAATGATATGACATTTATTTAATTATTTAAGTTCATGTTGGTTGTTTTGAGGATATTCGGTTTATAAGTCCAAAATGATTTCAGTAATTTTAATTTGGTAAAAAGGTAATCATTCCATTACCACAATAATATTAATCATGAAGTAATTATAACCTTTATATATGAATTATAATTTTAAATCCAAACATCAAATATGGTTATAATAAATGATATATTTTATAATAACAGAGACAGTAGGTCGTATATACTCATGAGTAACATTTCAATTTTTCAACAATCATTATAGAAATAATGTAAATATTATATTATTATTCTATGATAATAATAATAATATCATATATATATATATCATATTATTTCTGTAAATATATATTTATATCAACCATGTTCTGTATTGGGGGAAAATTAATCACATTGTTTCGTGGAGGTGGTGGTCCATACGTACGCATTAATAATATTATAATTTTCAGTGCATGAAATAGTAAGAAAATAAATGATATATTATCCTTTAAAAATGATAAATATTAAATAAATTCCATATATAATCATTAATTAAATAATTGAGACCATTTCTAAGATATTGTGATAGAAAATGAATTACATTAGTTCAGAAGGTGGTAGTTAGTCGAAAATAAGAACGAGAAATTATCTTCCCATTTTATGGAATTGGAGATGGATATAGGTTATTACACTGATATAATAACATATAAGTTTATTTAGGACACTAGATTTAATATTTTATCATGGTTTATAATGTTTTTATTCATGTGGAAGAAGAAACAAAACTGAAAGATGAAAATAATAACTATATATTTTCTTTGGAAGGCTTTCTTTTCATAACGTCTTAAGACCACTATGATTGGAATTTTTCCTAATCCAATACCTTTAGAATTATTCATGGGATTCTAAGAAAGAAATAGATAAGGTTTTTTCTAAATCTAATTCTTTTTATGTGTTATCAAATGAGGATAATAACTTCCCTTTTATAAGATATGGGATGGTCACTCTTATAATTTCTCAGAAGATTAAAATATAATAAGATTAATCTAGAGACAAATGCTTTAAAAAAGCCAATATATTTAAATATAATAAAATTTTAGACCATATATGATCTCATTTATTAATATTTAAAATTTTAAAATATTTAAATAATTGTATAAATTATTAATTGAATAAAATATCATTATTTTTTATTTTGATATTATTCCGTAAATTGACATTAAAAACATAAAAACAACAAGTTAGATTCCAAAACAAAACTATTTTATTATATAAAAAATTGATGGTAATATATATAATTCATTTATAGCATTAAATACCTCATATTTAATTTATTTTAATTTTTTTGATATAAGTTATTTTATTTTATTCATTAATTGAATAATTAATACATCTACAGGGTAAAAGCATTAAATGTAATTATTTCATTCATAAAAATTAAAAATTAATTACCATGATAAATATATTTCTATTATATTTTAAAATTAATATTTAAATATTAAAACATTCTTTGGATCATACAATATTAAAAATAGTACACTAAATAAAAATCAGAGTGTGATATTTTTGACATTTCTTTATATAAAATATTATAATTGACATAATCTCGTAATATTATCCTCAAAAGGTCAAAATGTTGACCTCAATAATATTATGGTTGATATATAGTCATAAAACAATACATAGATAAGTTTTGGGTCAATTAATGGTTATTACCATTATATTTTTTACCTAAACTTCCAGGTTTACCCTTTACGGTTGTACTAAATAATATTACGGCTACTTTTCAAATTTTCCAAAAATAAAAGGGAACTATTTATTAAATTTGGTCACATTAATTCCAAAAATTAAATCCATTTTTTCAAAATTTTAATCATAGAATTGTTGGAATTTAATTACAAATTAAACCATAAAAAGGCAATGAAAAATAGTATTCAAAAAATAGCCTTTGAAAATATAAAAAATTTATACTAAATTGAATTATAAAATCCATTTAAAAAATTATAATTGTACTATTTTAAATCATATTGAACTAATTAATATTTATAACTATTCTATAAAATAATTTGACTGTGTAAGTAATGTAAAATAAATTTTAGTTTTAAATAAAATACTGTATTTTTCAATATACATTGAAGATCAATATTTTTAGATAATTATCCAAAATTCAACCTATGATAATTTTTACATAATTAATTAAAAAATTAAATTAATTTTTAAAATTAATTTTAATAAATTTCCATAAAATAATTATAATAACCACCCATAATATGGAATAAAAATATTTTTGGAGGAAAATGTATTTCATTTAAGAATAATATGAAATTACTAAAAATATATTACTTTTTTCAAATCATTATTAATAAATTATAAATTTGTAGTATCATTATATATATATATCATAATGTAGTTAATATAATTTATTCCGAACAATTTAACAGCTATGTTTTAACAGTCACGCTTAAATAATAATATTTCATTTTTTGTTTAATCTTGGTGTTGTGTATCTTGTACGCTATCGAACATAGTTTTTATTTTTTTTAAATATCAATATGTTACATTCATACCCCAATAAGAAATTACATCCTATAAAATGTTTCTTGGGATAAAAAATAGGGGTTTTACATTTTCAATATACCTCTGCTAAAGTTTCACATCATATAAAGGATTCATAAAACTATTACTTGATAAGAGAGATAAGGTATGTATTAAGGTCATATAGTGTGACACATATTGGGTTTATAAGTAGTAAAACATATGTGTTAATATAAAACAAGGATATGAAAAGAGAAAAATAACACCAAAGTACTAATATAGAGTGATATAAAACATGGTTATTAAAAATTTAACCATCACAAAACTATAAATCGATGATTGTTTAAAAGGTCACTGATTTCTGAGTAAGAAAATTAAAGTGATAACATTTTTATTTCAAAATCATTTTACCAAATATATTTACATATTTTAATTTCTATAATATAACCATAAATACATTTATATACATTAAAACTATATTTTCACACTTTAATAAATTTTTATCACAAACACATATTATTTTACAAATGATGAGTATTCAAGATGAATATTTCATTCCTAAAGCTTTAAAATCTACTTATATTGATAAAAAAATAAAGAAATCATATTAAATATATATTACTCGTACATTTAGGCATTAACCAAAACAAAAACAATTTTTAAAATATAAGATAATTACGCAATTGAATCAATCATAAAATGAAGAAAAAATAATTTTCTTCTCCAAAATTTAATAGTAATACCCAAAAATCTACTTAGATCACTCAATAAAAAATTATCCTTAATATACCAAAAAAATTATTATAGACTAAGATATAACCCAATAATCAAAAGGATTTGATCAATTATTCTTCCATAATAAATTTTGACATGTATATCCAAATAACAACAATTACTATTGAAGACTCATACAAAAATGGCCATTATCTAAATATATAATCTCTATGATATGAGAACCACTTCCATAGATGACATGAATCACCATATTTCTGTAATAAAATCATATATTCATCAATGAAATTAAACGTTTATTGATCAAATAAAATCTAATAGTATTATATTTAGATTAATCATATAGGGTTCCCAAATTAGTGAACATCATCCAATATAACATCAATTTCATAATCACAAAATTATTTTCCAATACCATTTTTATCTATCCAATCAAGAAAATGATCTGAAAATAAAATTATCCTTCATCCATAAAATATTTTAAATAAAAATAAAATGATATACTAACTATTACTTCATGTATAAAAATGTTAGGTGATTCACACTATTAACCCATTTTTTTGGGTCCAGACTTCACAACCTTTCTAGATTTGATGGGTAATCTTTCAACCTACAAGTTCTCTTAATTCGAAGACTATAATTCTTATAACATTCTTATAAATGTGAGAAACATCCTAATACTAACTTCAATAAATTAGATATTAATTAAATTTATTAACCTCAAAGGTTATCTCATCCCTTAAATATGTATCTATTATATAATAACCCTTAATTACCTAAAAAATAAATGTCTTAAAAAATACAATTAGTCACAATAAAATTTCATAAGATAAATCCTCGAAGGGTATTTTGGTATATTTAACTTATTATACACCTTAAAATTATAACCCCATAATGGTATATATAACTCTTAATATAACCTTGCATAAAAATATCTTAATCTCCAAAGTTATCTAAAACCTCCTCTATAACTAATTATAAGGAACCTTCCTTAAATAATAAATATTCTTGTGTTTTGGTACTAGAATTCACGTTGTTAAAATCCTGAGGATATTTTAGAGATAAAGTTTTCTATAATTACTAAAAACTATTACATAGTAAACCTATACATTAAAAGGGGATACTTATACTCATTACCCATTTTTCTACGAAATAATCTTTTTAACAGTAATAGATGCTCTCTTTTCAATAAAAATCATCACATTGTTGATATTTACCTCATCATTTCCCCTACTATTACATAAAACATGTTAAAAGTATTTATAATTTTTTTATGATTACAAAAATATAATTAAGGTACATAAAAAATAATATATATATTATTCTAGTGAGAAAACATGAAAACACATGAAAAACATTTTATTAAAAACATACCTTTTACCATAAAGGGGTTTAATAATTGTGTTAAAACAAATGAAATTTAACAAACCATTTAAAATAAATTATTCTTATGAAATATCATTATATAAAATAGATATTCTATGTAGGTTCTTCGGTAGATATTTATAATATCAAGTATATAATCACACTTACAAATTGAATAATACAATGGAATTCCACCTCAATAGAACCCAATTCATTTGAGCATTATCTAGGATCCCAAATCATATAATATATAAAGGGTTAACCTATGATATATAATGTTGATAAACCATAAATTAATATTTATTGAAGACTATATCATGAATGAAACCCATGAAAACTCTTTTATACCCAATTGCAAACAATGTTCGATATCAAAATAACTTTTTTTCCTTAAAATTCACTATTAAAATAAAATAGCAATGCAGAAAATAATGAAACCATTTTCATTAAAAATAAAAATAAAAATTTTTTAAAAAATATTTAATGAATTAAAGAATCATGATGGCCAAAAAACACTCTTATCTTGTATAATTTTTTTAAAAAAATCGTTTGACTTATGAAAAAAGTATTGAAAGAGGAACATTAGAAGTGGATTTTTAAAATAATGTATCTTACCTTGAGTATTTCAAGTCATATGTGTTTTTTATAATCCTTAATATTAAAATTATTTTTGTTATTTAATTTATTTGGAACCATTTTCAAGATTATTATTCCTTTTATATCACTTATTATCACTTTATAACAATTATTTTATTATTTTATTTCATGTCAAATGTTTTGATGATATTTAGTTCATAAGTCCAAAATTACATTGGTAGTTTGACTATTGTAAAAAAATTTATAATTCCATATAATAAATAATAATTATCATGAAATATTTATCACTTTTATAAATAAATGGTACTATTATTTATATCCATGAAAGATGGTTACGAAAAATGAAATGTGTCAGAATCATGGAGAAGGTATGTCGTACGTTGCATGAGTAACACTTCAATTTGTTAAAATTTCAATGATCATTATAGAAAGAAATGTTTATTTTTCTATAATAAATATAATTTCACATATATCGAATTATTTCTTTAAATATAATTATATATATCATCGATTTCATGTGGTGATGAAAAATGAATCACATCATTTCATGGAGTTGGTAGTCCACATATACACATGAACGACGTTATTATTTTTAGTGCATGAAATGGTAAAAATATAAATGATATATTATCATTTAATAATGATATATAATTCATGAATATAAAATATATTAATTATTTAGATTATTATAATTATTTTTTAGAGATGGTGATGAAAAATGAATTACATCACTTCATGAGGTAGTAGTCTGTCAAACACACAAACGATGAATTACTTTCCCACATGATGGAAGCATATATAGATATAGGTCCTTAAAATAATATAATAAAATATCAGTATATATAATATAATTTATTTATTATTTTATCAGGGTTGAATTATGTTTTATGGATGTGTAATAATAAACAAAACTAAAACACGCAGATAAAATCCCCACTGTTGTTTTAGAAAAATTCCTTTTCATAATTCTTTAAGACCACTAAGACTGTTTTTATTCCTAAGATGAGAACTCCTCAAATAAAAAAGGTGTACTATGAACTTATTTTTAATTTTAATTGAAAAAACATTTGGGGTTTTATGTGAAAATAAATTAGAATAATATGCACCCATTTATAAGTTTAGGGAGGGTTACTCTCGAAATTTATAAAAAGATTAATATATAATAAGACAATTATAGTTTCAAATGATTACAAATATCTGATAAATGAATATGGAATGGTATCTTAGACTATATATTATCTCTTTTGTTATTATTTAATATATTTATTATTTTTAAATAATTTAATAAAATTTTAATTCTATAAAATATCATTACTGTCAGTTTTGATACTTTACATGACATTAACATTTAAAACACGAAGTAAACAGGTAAAATTATAAATTTTTTTATTATATCCTAAAAACCACATGATCTTATGTATAATTCATGTATAACCATTGTAACGCCCCGACCCCAGCTACCCAGAGTCGGTGCATTACTTCGTAACATTGGCATGATCACAAAAGATCAATTCTCGAAAGACCGATTAGTTTAGTAGCCTTGGAATCACTAGATGCATTCATAAACGTTACATTACATCATAAAGTGGAAAACAACAATAACAAAGTCTCCACAGGCCACACTCATATCCTCTTCTGATTATCCCTGCAGGTCATTCATAAAATACTTCTTCACATCCTGGAAAATATTAAAACATTGAAAGGGGTGAGATCAGATGCTCAGTAAGGATAACAATATTGCGGAAGCTTTCATTAATAAACATTAACATTTAAGGCAATGTATAACTAAAACAAAAGCCTTTTAAACTTGAACTTCAACATAATATGGAAAAAGTAAAATGAGATAATGCCATTTACTTCTTCACATGGATATTCTACTGGCCGAATAATCACATGCAATATTAATAACCACTTTCATAATGATGGAATGCATAATGCCAGACTATCATAACCACGTTGCCCAGGCCTCGTCACAAGACTACAAATAAGATTTTGTCAAGGCCTCATGCCAAGACACTACTTTGACTCATTAGACCCACCGATGCATCGAGGAGCTATAGCAGGCTCCACCCGTCACTTATTAACTCCAATGCATTCCTTATATGAAAAATGGTATATAAACATTTAGGAATACCATTTTTTAAAATATCTTTTGAAATTAATTACGATATCAAAATACCAGTTCGATTTTTAGAAGATACTTACATTTAAAATTGCTCAAATATACTCCAGTGTTTTTCTAATAACATTATGAAGTCTTCTGTAAACAAAATAACTAATTCTGAGACCGATCGACTAATTACCGGCTATGATGAGTCCACGCCCAATCCCTTCCTATCTACCACACTCGAGAGTCGGGTTTTCTGAAGAAAATTTTAAGCTTGCGTTATATACATATACATTTTCACTGGATTTTCATACATTTGTGAGAAACATCTCTCTATATTTTTTAAATCATTTAAAAAAGGTTATGGCTTACAGAGGAAGTCCAAACTCAAATAATGGTCATGGCATCGGAGAAGTCATTGTCGCCACATACGTATGAAAAGAAAAACATTCCTTTTTGTCGTTTATTAAAACTCATTGTATAAAAAGATTCCTTTTGAATAAACATAAAAGTTAAAGGGGTTTATACATCGTATAAAAGAAATTTGTGTATAAAACAAAATATGCCTCAATGAATTGAGATTGAGACGAAGTCCCTTAAAAAGATCATTTTTAAATAAAATATATCTATTATTTGTATTCAATATATGTACACATAAATAAATTACAATTACAAGAATGGAAATAATAATATCATGACATAATTTGAAAGTAGGAGATTAACCCAAAGAATAGAAATTTACCTTGCGTCCTGTCTTGACTCGACCGTTCTTTAACCTCCTGAATAATAAACTAGAGTTAATTTATAATTGATTAAGAACCTTTTTCAAGTTTTTTATTCCTATTATATCACTTATTACCCTGTTATGAACATTATGTAATTATTTAAGTTAACAACGGTCGTTTTGTCGATCATTGGTACTTGAGTCAAAAATAAACTTCTTATAATTACAAGTTGTTCATGTGGTGAAATATCCAATATATCCAAAATTATATTCATGATGTAGATATCATATATATCATATATATCCAGTATATACATTCATTTATAATATTACGTAACATTTAGAGGTAAGAAATGAAATACACCGTTCCTGGAGACGGTAAGCCGTACGTACGCATGAACACTACTTTCATTTCTATTTCATATTTAATGGAATTAAATCATAATGATATAAATGTATAATATAATTCCCGTATAATATATTGTATAATACCATTTACTCCATCCTTTATACATCCCACAAATGGCATTAACGATTCAAATCACTTTGAGTGGGCGGTAGTCCGCATTTCCTAAAATGAAATTATAGCGATTACCCATAATGGAAATCATAATGTATGCCACAAATGAGAAATATAGATGCATAAGGAAAACATAAACATAATATATATATCATATATGAAAATATTGTCATCAAAATGGCCACCATTAGAGGTGTTATAAGAGTGTTGAACAATCATCGTTTCGTGAGGCAGAAATTCGCCATCCACAGAAACAGTATGTTCTTTAACCATTAGATGTAGGTGTGTGTAAGTGTAGCTCGAATAATTCTTATAACAACATCCTAGTATATTGAGGATACTGGTGTTGTTACAAAAGAAATTAATAAAATGTTTTTAGGGGGTTGGAGAAACAAAATAAAACAAAACAACATTAGAGAAGACATTACCCTAAAATCATGTAACTCTTTTGATTTGAGCCAAAGGCTTCCTTGGGAAGAATTCTTCCCAATGTGAGGCTTCTAGGAGTAAGGGAGGGAAGTTGGGAGAGTATTTGGGCAGAGGTTGGTCAAGACAAAAGGCTTTGATAGTGTGAGTAAGGTGGTAGTGGTGGGGGCCTTTTATAAGTGGAGAGAAGGGTCACTCTTGGAATGTAATGAAATATTACTTTATTATACAATGCTTTTCGGATTCTAAAGGTCCCACACTTCTATAATTCGAGTCTAAGGTGATACGGGTTCGAAATCTACCCATAAAATAGGCTTTGTACAAGTGTAAGCCTTGGATTTTACATTATCTTTTCATTTTATTTAAATCGTTAATTAATGAGGTAATCGTAGTATCATCATGGTGTCATAAATAATTTAATTTATTTAATATCTAAAAATTATAAAAAAATATCCTGATGTAGGAAATATTTTTATCTTTCTAATGAATATTTATTGTCAAAAATATTACTTGTATAACCCCATTTAAAAAATATTTTAGTAAAACAACTTATGTTTGTGACATTTTTTTTAACTTTAAATAAAAGTAATTTATGTCATTTTCCTACCAAAGGGGCTCCATGGGGTCCCCAAGTTGACCCATGGATTGTCTTGGTCGTCCATTACACATCCAATAGGTGTAGGACAATTTTAAAGGTCATTTAATATTTTTATAATACCATTTTTACCTTAAATTTCACTAATTTCCTTTAATCGTGATTAATTAAACTTAGAAGTTACTATTCACCAAAAAATTATTTTCTTCCCATTGAATGACATTTTACTTCCTAATGACAACCATTTATGTCGGATTTTTGAATATCAAATTACAGAAGTGGTAATGTTTCATTTAAATGAAAAATCAATTTTTTAACTACCACATAGTGGTTTCACTATTCAACAAAAATTGATGTTTTTCAGAACAATGTCAAAATTTCACCCTAAGATATAATTGATATTCCGAATCCAAAAATGATGTCTATTTTACAAAATTACAAACATATAAGTTTCATTAATTAATTTTATAATTAATTCCAGTTGTCACAACATGTAGCGTGTTTTTAGAAACAATATATATCTAAAGATTGAAAATTGTTTATATCCAATTTCAATATTAAATTAATTATAATGAACACCATTGGATAAAATGGTAAAAATATATTCTAATTATACTTTAAAATCACCCAATAGTATAACTTATCCCTATAAATTATTTTTATTAAAAAAGTTGTTTTAAGTATTTTTCACTATTCATAAAAAATTGGAAGTTCTCAGAAAATTATAAAAAAATCAACTTTGGATAATTTTGATATTACGAATACAAAATTTAAGTCCATTTTGAAATATAAAATTTCTATAATTTTAAAAAGTGGGTATTACTATTTATAACGACTACTTTGATTAGTTGTGGTGTGTGTTAGAACTCGAAGTTGCGTACAACACACGCTACTGTATTATTCAAAGAGAAGTGTACCGTGGAATCATGGGGTGTTAAATTCTCCCCTCCTTCTATAAATTGTGACCTCGCAATTTGAAAATGTTCTTCTAAAATAAAAGGTTGAAAATAAAAAATACCTTTGTGGAAAACCCACATCGTAAATAAGGTTAATAAAAATATAACATTAAAAGAAAGAAAGATATGTACAAAGGTCACCCGAGATAGCCCATAATAGGATTCTATGAAAATATGGATATGGAAGAAAAACAAACCATCAAGGTCTGATGGAGAGTTGTAGAAAATTGAATTAGGAGAAAGTTAACCATACGAAAATCACAAACTTGTGATTGGTTATACGGTCATTGAATCCCCAATTGGAAAAGTTAACCGAAAACATTTTTGTTTTAAGTTACCTTTTATAAATTTGAGGAATTTATTTAGGAGATTTACTAAGAACTTAAGGGAATATACATACTTTTCATGTAGACTTTCATTCTTTAATAAATTTTTACCACAAACCAATCTTTCACTCTAAAAGGTAATAGAACTCAAAAATATTCTATTTATCCTATTTGTATAAGGTTCCAAATATTAACACACACCATTTAGATTAGTAAAACTATTTTGTAATAACCAGGGACTTCCTGTAGGCTAGTGGTAGGAAATAAAGGCCTGTCTCACTATGGATGGGGGTTCGATTCCTGGAGCTTTGTCCGACGCGACGGGTTAGGCCCCACCCTGTAGTTTGTCCTTTTCCTAAAACTATAGTATTATAATATTCCAAAAATAATCTTCATAAATTTTTTAACCTTAAACAATACTATCCAAGGTTCATCTTAATCCATTCCAACCTATATAGTTATCTAGAATACCTCTGTCCAGACTTTTTCTAAAAGGTCTCTAAATTCCAAAATCAATTGTAACATCAGAATACCAAAACAAAGTAAAGTTTCTCTTATTGTCACATACTTAAAACATGATTACCTTAATCATATTAAAACATTAATGAAAAAAAAGTACGGCAGTACAATCCTTATATATATCACATTATTCTTATAACCAGAATATAATCCTTGTTTCCAAAAGCACCAATACATTAATTATTCCACTTCAACTATAGTAACAACATAATATTGTCCTTGATCCCTTGTCTTTTTTTGAGGTAAGTTTCACGGACTATTAGGACATTCATTTGTATAATGCCCCCATTTACCTACAATTGTAGCATTCAACATTGATAGTCTCTTTCTTTCCCTTGCAATCACGGTCCTGGTGAACTTTTTCTTCACATTTCTAACAAATTACCTTTCCTTTTAGGCAAGTACCAGGGTGATTCTTCCCACAATTATCACATAATGGAAAATCCTTCTTTCCCTTTTTCCCTTTATCTGTCTCTTGCTCCACAGTTCACTTCTTCTCTTACTTTACTTTATTGTCATAAGATTTAGAGAATTCCTTTTCTGTCTTGATAGCACATGAGACAATATCTTCTTACGATGAGATGGATTGCGATACTAAAGCTAGACTGCGAAATGGTTTTAACCCATCAAATAAACGATCAATCTTACTTCTTGGGTTATGTATATAATCTACAGAATGCCTCACTAACCTTGTGATGTTAGCCTCATACTTTGCGACATTCTCATCCTCATTCTGCCTCAGACTCAAAAATTGCCTTTCCATATCTGCTCGATGGTCATGCAGAAAGTATTTTTCTAAGAAAATTTCCTTAAACTCCCTCCACTCCATAATTGAAACTTCTTCATCTTCCTTTGTGTTTTGAATCAGAGACCACCATTGATCGACATATCTAGTGAGGCGGTAGACTGCCATGACAACCTTCTCCCTTTCACTACTCCCCAAGGCATGGAATATTTTTTCTGAGGAGTTTATCCATTGCTCAGCTACTAATGGATTTGTACCCCCATTAAATGTTGGCAGTTTTTTCCTCCTGAAGTGGTCTAACATTGATTCTACACGTTGAGGATCGTGGTGCTCCATATGAGTAAGGTTATTATTCATAACCTGAGTGAGTTGTCCCGGTATGGTAATAAGTTGATCATAACTAGTTGTATCTCCAGATCCATAATAATTATTGTGAGCAGGAGGGCAATCCCTACACGGAGTGCGTGCATTGATACGATTTCCATTCCTTCCACTAGGCACCATTTCTAAATAATGGCATAAACTAGATTAGTTTATGAATCAAAATACATAATTCCATACTTGTAAAAAACTTAACACTAATTGAACTATTTATGGATATAATCCATAATCATAAAAAAAATTTCTTTGAGGAAGTATATACTCATAACCCTTCATAGTGGTTTGTAAATAAAATGAGAATTATCCTAAGCATATCCCCCAGGAGTGACGTAACCCAGAGTGCAACAAGGCCCATTGTCGTGCACCAGTTCTCGTTCGAGTCTAGATAAAATCGGTGTTTTCGGGTTTTAGCCCTAGGTACATCTATTCCAGAGCCACCTCTACCTGCTCGTATCCAGACAGGGATGTATTTCTCGGAAAACTCACAAAATATCTATAATACCAAAATTTTAGGAAGTTCTTCTATACTAATCGTCAAAGTCTATCTTTGGACTATGTTCTCTAATCAGAGTTTATCTAAATCTAGCTTCCAATGTTAGTACTAAACTACCTATGATACCAACTATAATGCCATGACCCTAGCTACCCATAGTCGTTGCATTACTTCGTAACATTGGCATTATCACAAAAGATCAAGTCTCAAAAGACTGATTAGTTTAGTAGCCTTGTAAACACTAGATACATTCATAAACGTTACATTACATCATAAAGTGAAAAACTACAATAACAAAGTCTCCATATTCCACACTCATATCCTATTTTGATTATCCCTGCAGGTCATTCATGAAATACTTCTTCAAATCCTAGAAAATATTAAAACATTGAAAGGGGTGAGCTCATATTCTCAGTAAGGATAACAATATTGCGGATGCTTTCATCAATAAACATAAACATTTATGGAAATGTATAACTATAAACAAAAGCCTTTTAAACTTGAACTTCAACATAATATGGCAAAAGTAAAATGAGATAATTCCATTTACTTCTTCACATGGATATTCTACTAGTCGAATAATCACATGCAATATCAATAACCACTTTAATAATGATGGAATGCATAATTTCGTACTATCATAACCATGTATCCAAGGCCTCGTGCCAAGACTACAAATAAGATTTGGTCAAGGCCTCGTGCCAAGACACTAGTTTGTCTCATGAGACCTACCGATGCATCGAGGAGCTATAGCGGGCTCCACCCGTCACTTATTAAGTACAATGCATTCATTATATGAAAAATGGTATATAAAAATTTAGGAATACCATTTTTTAAAATGTCGTTTGAAATTAATTACGATATCAAAATACCAGTTTGATTTTAGAAGATACTTACATTTAAAATTTCTCAAATATACTCCAGTGTTTTTCTAAAAACATTATGCAAGGTTCGGAAAAAAATAACTAATTCTGAGACTGCTCAACTAATTACAGGCCATGATGAGTCCATGCCCAATCACTTCCTGTCTACCACACTCGAGAGTCGGGTTTTTTGAAAACAATTATAATCTTACGTTAAATACGTATACATTTTCACTGGATTTTCATCCATTTGGGAGAAACATATCTCTCTCTTTTTTAAATCATTTTAAAAAAGGTTATGGCTTGCAGAGGAAGTCGAAACTCAAATAATGGTCATGGCGGCGGAGAAGTCATTGTCCCCTCATACGTACGACAAGAAAAACATTCTTTTTAGTCATTTAGTAAAACGATTCATATGAAAAGATTCATTTTGAATAAACGTAAAAGTCAAAGGGGTTTATACACCGTATAAAAGAAATTTGTGTATAAAACAAAATATGCCTCAATGAATGGAGATTGAGACGAAGTCCCTTAAAAAGATCATTTTTAAATAAAATATATCTATTATTTGTATTCACTATATGTACACATAAAGAATGTACAATCACAATAATGGACATAATAATATCATGACATAATTTGAAAGTAGTAGATTAACCCAAATAATAGAAATTGGATTAAGAAGTTCACTTACCTTGCGTCTTGTCTTGACTCGACCGTTCTTTAACCTCCTGAATAATAAACTAGAGTTAATTTATAATTGTTTAAGAACCATTTTCAAGTTTTTGATTCATTTTATATCACTTATTACCATGTTATGAACATTATGTAATTATTAAAGTTAATAATGGTCGTTTTTTCGATCTTTGGTACTTGAGTCAAAAATAAACTTCTTATAATTACAAGTTGTTCATGTGGTGAAATATCCATTATATCCAGAATTATATTAATGATGTAGATATCATATATATCATATATATATCCAGTATATACATTCATTTATAATATTACGTAACATTTAGAGGTAAGAAATGAAATGCACCGTTCATGGAGACGGTAAGCCATACGTATGCATGAACGCTACATTCATTTCTATTTCGTATTTAATGGAATTAAATAATAATGATATAAATTTATAATATAATTCCATTATAATATAGTGTATAATACCATTTACTCCATCCTTTATACATCCCACATATGGCATTAACGATTCAAATCACTTTGAGGGGGCGGTAGTCCGCACTTCCTAAAATGAAATTAACGCGTTTACCCATAATGGAAATCATAAAGTATGCCACAAATGAGAAATAGAGAAGCATAAGGAAAACATAAACATAATATATATATCATATATGATAATAGTTTCATCAAAATGGCCACCATTATAGGTGTTATATGAGTGTTGAACAATCATCGTTTCTTGAGGCAGAAATTCGCCATCCACAGAAACAATATGTTCTTTAACCATTAGATGTTGGTGTGTGTAAGTGTAGATCGAATAATTCTTATAAAAACATACTAGTATATTTAGGATACTGGTTTTGTTACAAAATAAATGAATAAAAAGTGTTTAGGGGGTTTTATAAGCAAAATAAAACAAAACAATATTAGAGAAGACATTACCTTAAAATCAGGTAACTCTTTTGATTTGAGCGAAAGGCTTCCTTGGGAAGAATTCTACCCAAAGTGAGGCTTCTAGGAGTAAGGTAGGGAAGTTGGGAGAGTATTTGGAAGAGGTTGGCGGATCCAAAAGGCTTTTAAAGTCTGAGTAAGGTGGTAGTGGTGGGTGCCTTTTATAAGTGGAGAGGAGGGGCACTCTTAGAATGTAATGAAATATTACTTTATTATAAAATGATTTTCGGATTATAAAGGACCCAAACTTCTATAATTAGAGGATAAGGTGATAAGGGTTCTATATCTACCCATCCAATAGGCTTTGGACAAGTGTAAGGCTTGGATTTTACATTATCTTTTCATTTTATTTAAATCGTTAATTAATGAGGTAATCGCTGCATCATCATGGTGTCATAAATAATTTAATTTATTTAATATCTAAAAATTATTAAAAAAATTATCATGATCTAGGAAATATTTTTATCCTTATAATGAATATTTATAGTCAAATATATGACTTGTATAACCCCAATTAAAAATTGTTTTAGTAAAACAACTTATGTTTGTGACATTTTTATTTTAACTTTAAATAAAAGTAATTTATGTCATTTTAATACCAAAGTGGCTCCATGGTGTCCCCAAGTTGACCCATGGATTTTCTTGGTCGGCCATGACACATCCAATAGGGGTAGGACAAGTGTAATGGTCATTTCATATTTTTATAATACCATTTTTACCTTAAATTTCACAAAATACCTTTAATCGTGATTAATTAAACTTAAAAGTTACTATTCACCAAATAAATTATTTTCTTCCCATTTAACCACATTTTACTTCCTAATGAAAACCATGTATGTATGATTTTTGAAAATAAAATAATAGCAGTGTTAATGATTCATTTAAACGAAAAATCAGTTTTTTAACTATCACTTAGTGGTTTTACTATCCAACAAAAATTGATGTTATTCAGAACAATACCAAAATTTCACCCTAAGCTATAATTGATATTCCGAATCCAAAATTGATGTCTATTTTACGAAATACAAAAAATATAAGTTGCATTAATTAATTTTATAATTAATTCCCGTTGGCACAACAAATAGCGTGTTTTTAAGAAACAATATATATCACAAGATTGACAATTGTTTATATCCAGTTTCAATGTTAAATTAATTCTAATGAACACCATTGGATAAAATGGTAAAAATATATTCTAATTATACTTTAAAATCACTCAATAGTATAACTTATCCCTATAAATTATTTTCATTAAAAAATTCGTTTTATGTATTTTTCACTATTCATAAAAAATTGGAAGTACTCAGAAAATTACAAAAAATTCAACTTTGGATAATTTCGATATTAAGAATACAAAAATGAAGTCCATTTTTAAATATATAATTTCTATAATTTTAAAAAGTGGGTATTACTATTCATAACGGCTACTTTAATTAGTTGTGTTGTGTGTTAGAACTCGAAGTTGCGTACAACACACGCTACTGTATTATTCAAAGAGAAGTGTACCGTGGAAGCTTGGGGTGTTACAACCATAAATATCCCATATTTTATTTACTTTAGTTTTTTTAATATCATTTATTTGACATTTTTATTAATCAAATAATTACTACATTAGCATTATAAAAGCATTTAAGGTAAATATTTAATCCCAAAAAATTAATATTAAACTACCATGAGGAATATAATTGTGTGATATTTCAAAAAAAATATTCGAACAAATATTCTAGATAACGCCATATTAAAAACAATACACTTAATAAAAACAAGAGTGTTTCATGTACATCAATTCGTTAAATTAATTACTAAAAAAGACATAACCTCATACATGTGGCCCTAAAAGGTCATAAATTATACCATTGGATGATTAGGGTTGATATATTATAATTAAAACAAAATTATATAAGTTATTGGGTCCTTTAATAGAATTGATAATTTTATTTGTAACTGAAAATATCTGATTTACCCTTTATAGTGGTAATAAACATTACTAAGGTAACAATTCATATACTCCAAAACTAAATGGAACTTATGTAACAATATCCCCCCCCCCAAATAAAATAATTTATTCATATTTTATAAATTAATACCACATAATTTTCCGAATTTAACATAAAATTAAACCATCAAAATGAAAAGAAAAACATTTTTTCAGAATAATAACCTTTTTAAATATGAATATTTTTTATTGAATTAATGTGTAAAATCCATTTTAAAAACAGTAATAAGATTATATTATATAAAATTAAACTAATGAAAATTAAAAACTAACTCTAAAAATTATATGAACTTGTAAATTCATTAATATAAAGAACATTTTTTAAAAAAAATCATTGTTTTTTAAAATTCTGAGAAAAATTAATATTTCAGATAATTATAAACAATTAATAAAAAAAATCCATGATAAATATAAAAATGAAATAAATTTTTATTAAAAAAATTAATAATTTTTCAGGTATTATTTATTTTAGTCACCAATAAAATTAAGTAAAAACATTTTTGAAGTAATTTTATTTTTTGAAGAATAAAATGACATTTTTAAAAATAATTTATTTATTCCAAAATGTTGTAATTAATTAATTATAATTGAGTATGACTATTGTATATTTTATAGTAATTTTAGTAATATTTGTTCCCACTAATATAACATCTAGGTTATAATGATCACATTTAAATAATAATATTTCATGGTTCTTTCAAGCTTAGTGTTTTGTATCTTATACTCTATTGAATATAGTCTTTATATTTTAAAATATTAATATATTATATAACATCAGGTTTCATAAGTCTCCCTTTTGAAGCTAATCATTACGAGATTATGAAGGAGGTATATTCACTGTCGTTTTCTTTATACAATCCCTATATAAACTTGAATAGTTATGTTTTGAGAGAAATAATGAATGTGGTAAGTTAAGGATCAATGAAATTTCCATGTTATATACACTAGAAAAATTACCATGTTTGAATACCACTAGTGTATACAATATGGATAGATACTACTCAATTATATTGAGTGGATATTTGTCTATAAGATATGATTATAAAATTAGGTTATCGTTAATGTAATAAGTTATTTATCACTTTTAATGTACATATTTAACATTTTGAATTTTAATAAAAAAAATTATTTTCCCATAAAATTATATTTTCATTATATATTGTTTTTAAAAGATAAAATTAAAAAAAAAATTAATTGTAATTTTTTGAAATTTAATTTATATTAAAATTAATTGTGTAAATATTATATTGTAGTTATATTTATGATAATTTTCTAAAATAATTGATTTTTAATTGAATACTTAATAGTAAATATGTTAATAAAATCATAGTTTTTATGAAAATATAATGATTAATTAAAAATATATTATTTTATAAAACAGTTTTAAATAATAAAACATTTCACTAAATTGTAAAATTAATAATTTTATTATATATTAAATAATTTTTAAAAACTATTCATAACTATTTAATTAATATCTTTAAAAAAATAGACTTTTGAAAAATAAATAGTACTTTTTACAACTTGGTTTTGAATTTATATTGATGAAAAATGGATTTAAATTTTAAATAATAAACTTATTTATACCATGAAAATTTGTAAAGGCCTAGAATTTCTGTATAATATTTTTTTATTATATGAGATTAATATGAGACTGTGAAAATTGAAGGCACCTGATTCTAAGGCCCATATTTCCCTAAGATGATCTTTCCAAAAACATATTAAGCATTAAATAGCGTGTGTGAGTAGTTTTCTAGAAAATGTAAAATAACTCTTATGTGGGTCCCCAGATCATAAATATGACGGCATCATTGCCTTCAAGATGGAGAGTTTACCCTAGGAACGACTTATGTTTAGTCGGCGCAGGACACGAGTGAGAAATCCAAATAATGGCATAACTATAAATAAAATAATTAAATAATATTATTTTATTTTCCAAATGCTTATAACGCATGAACTATGACTCAGATTAAAAATCTGAGACCACCGCTGAGCTTGTGATGGTATGATTTCCATTGGCAGATTCTAATAATGGTCGGCGCGAGCCAATAGTGGATGTTAGATTTTGGCTGTAAATAAAATAATTATGAAAAAATTATTTTATTTCTAAATTATTTAACTCCTAAATAGTAACTTGGATTGGTAATATGAGAGTACTGTTGAGCTCGTGAGGATGTTTTCCCTGTATGCAAAGCCTAACCTCGACCAGTGTGGGTCCCGAGTGACTGTTAATAATTTTTTTAGCTTTTATTAAGGTATGTTCAGTAAATTTGAGAAAAAAATTTCTATCTTTTGAACTGGTGCTCAAATAGAAAATATGAGAGCATTATTGAATTAACAGTGTCGTGATTGTTTTAGGCAAAGCTAAACTAAAACTGGCATGGTTCGGACAACAAAGAAAATCTTTTGACTTTACAAAAAAATAACTCAATGTGTTATTTTATTCTCTTTTCACTGTTGAGTGGCAGATTGTTGGACCGCTGTGTAATTTCAAGATTGAATGGAAGTAGTTTAATGACATGGCCATTTGGATGCCTAACCAGGACATTCATTTATTTTAATAGATCATTAATTGTGTTTAATTAATGACCTGAATTAATGAAATTCAATGTGTGTTGTTCACACTCTTTTATTTAAACAATGCATGGGCCTGGGTTTTGGTTGTTCATGATAGGATCCTTTGATGAAGTAGCATTGATTTATTCCACCAACGTAGAACAGATCTCCGACGACCGTTGGAGGATTAGAACCTGAAAAAGACTGGCGGCGACGAACACCTTCAAACACTAGTTCATATACCTCATCTATAGTGTCTTCCAATGAGTTTGAGGTAGGGGTTTTGTTTATGGTTTTTATGTTTCATCTTATTTTGATGATTTTGAACCCTTCCCAGTTAATGATAGTAACGCTGAGGGTGTGTGCCCAACCGAATAAGGCATGAACCATCCACCAATCTTGGTGATGACTTTTTTCTTCATGGGTGACTGACCAATGTGTTGGAAGGATGAAACTGGGGGACACATAGTGATGGGGACATTCTGGAAGGCCCGTAGGTGCAGTTGGGAAGAAAGTCAGACAACCAGAGCATCAACAGTTGTATGCGGAAGATCCGCCAGCGTGGCGGTGTCAGTGATCGAAGGAGACGACAACTAGCTCTCACTGGCCACAAGGAGGAGGCAGTGCATGAAGGCTTCGTGGCAGACGAAGATGGTGTCCAGCCATCGCTAGCTACGTTGATGCAAGGTGGCACACCATATAGGACGTGCCCCAGCTTCGAGGCACGACGAAGGTCGAAGGGAAGACCCATACCGGCGGGTCCTGCCGTTGATTGGTCCATGTGGAACAGCCAGTTGGAGCGGCGCCAACGACCAACACATATTGAATACAGAATGGAGAATCTGTCCATTAGGAGGAAGCTGCACCCACGTGCCATGCTGGTGGTCCACGCCCAGCCAGCAGGCTGTGTTTTTCCTGTGGCCCTGCTGGTTGGGTTCATCTAGTGACCTGGTTGGCCGCACCAAGTTGGGTGGGTTGGGCTGCGTCTGCGACCCCATGGCCCGAGCCCACGTCGCACTAGTCTATACCGGTCCTAGCCAGAATGGACAGATCCCATCTGATTTTTGCTAGGCCCAATGGACCAGGTCGGGTCGGTCCGACCGAGTCGAACCGGACCCAGACCAATTTAGGCCCAGTTTCTCTTAAAGGGGCATATATCCTAAACTAGATATCTGTTTGACGAACTGTTTGTGGGCCTATAATCCTTATAATGCATTAGTAATTTTAAGATACACCACTAGGTAATTTGAGAATGTTGGAGTATGGTTGTTTTGGATCGGTATTGAATATAACTAGGTCCCCTACACCAAAATGCCTATTACATTCCGGTCGAACATCTGATTGATGCACTATCTATTTATTTGGAAATCTTATAACATGGTAGTTTATCATGTCACTTCATCATGGGACTTATTGGCGGTTGATTTATGACTAATGGCTCGAGGGATAGATCCTCCTGGAATCAATTGTGCATAGTGTGGTAATCCAGTGGCTGGATGTGACGTGATGAATGAATAGCGATCATTCGTGGGTCAGCACCTAGTGTTCCTATGTGGGTCAGCACATAACAATCTTCTATGGTTTAGCACCGACCGTTCCCTTGTGGGTCAGCACCTTGTGATCCTCCTTGGGTTATCACATAGTTATCCTTCATGGGTCAGCACGTAATGATCCTCTGTGGGTCAGCACCTAGCGATCCTCTGAGGGACAGGAGCTCACAATCCTCTATGGGTCAGCAAATAGCAATCCTATGTGGGTTAGTACATAAAATCCTCTGTGGTTCAGCTCCTAGCAATCCTCTATGGTTCATCACCTAGAGATCCTCTGTGGGTCATCACCTAGCGACTTTGTACAGTTTATTAGAAAAATCCTCTCGATAGAATAAGATGATCTAGATTAATGAATAATCAACCTTATTTGTGTTCTTTAGTTTGTATAATTGGTTTTAGTTGAGTCTTTACTTGTTCTTTGTGATGAGGATCATGATTTGTGGCTTTTACTTTGTGGAATTCTAGTAGACCTTCAGGGGTGTCAGGGTCCCTACTAGGTATTGCAATACTCACCCATGAACGGGCATCGACTGCACCTTATTGTGTAATATACAGACAACAGACAGCTTTAACCGTGGATAGGTAGTCAGGACCAGACAGTGCTAGGAGGTGACTATTTTACCTCGAGGGCCGCAGTGACGAGCTTTACGTACCCTACATATATGATCCTTGATAGATGGCCTCAGGGGTTGTTTTTTCTTTTTTTGTATCTCTTTCTGTTGGGCCTGTGTTCTAGCCCATTTACTTCCATTACATAATTTTACTCTCAGTGCTGGTTTTTAGTTGTGGTTATAACATCATTCTTCCATTTTTTTACCATTGCGCAGTCTTCCCAATTTGTGTGTCTACTGGTATGGAATAAATGCCTCGCCTTTTAGGGATAAGCCTTTCTAGTGCTAGTCACCAACACCTGGCCTATTGAAGGTGGGCTTGAGGTTGTCACGACACGGGTCCTGGGGGACGGGCCATGTGAAAGTGGTACCAATGGTGGTCGGTTCTACCAGAAGAACAAATAGTCTGTATTTTTCAATGGGGGAAATAGTGTAATGTGTCTTAAGTTCGTATTTCAGTCTAAGGAGTCTAGTATTCGTGCATCGGCGGCATATCCATACACGAGGACCATGAATTCTATTTTCTAATTTGGTACGTGAAAACAATAGTTGCATGTGTTTTCAAATTTTTTTTTCATTGATCTCTTTTGAACCAACTCACATGGTATAAATTATTGATCGTGGTTGACCTTGATTCTCATTCAAGATGCCTCAACATAGATAGCCATCTAGGATTCCAATGCATGACCATGAGGATGGTCCACAGTGTGATGATGCTTTAGTATAATGAATTTTCTAGAGATGGTTCTTTTAGGTGGTGTCACAATGATACAACTTCCTGTTGGTTAGTAGTTACTACTGATGGTATCAGTAGAGGACCCATATAATCTTATTGCCTTACACAAGTTTCAGTGACTGATACACATCAGGTTTCAAGGAGATCCTGACTCACATGTGGAAATGGACTATATTTTGGTGGTGATGGAGCTTCAATCTATCCTTGACACCATTAGATCAGATGGTGGTCCTAACCATGATCATTTTATGTGGCTCAGCAGGGTGATGGCAGTGTTTAGATTACTACTATCATACAATGAGGTAACATTTTCCACAGATAGGGCATGAGATCCTTCCTCATAGAAGGGGTCTCAATCCATGAAACTATAAGGTGTTTGTGTTCCAAAAATCTTCTACAGTTTTGACAGGACTACATTTCATTAATTTAATATTTTTTGAGGTGTAACAACCATTCATGGTACTCAATGAATTTGATACGACCATGGATTCAAGTCTCGGACATCTAAGAAATACGTGTTTATGGATGTCTGAGCTACCACTATTCATTTGGGCATTCCAACTAATGTTAAGGTGCTAGATAGAACCTTTTTAGTTTAAAATTATTTGGATGAGTAGATAAAACCAGTGAACATCAATAGTGGGAATGCAAAAAATCAACGTCAGTCTCAAAGACATAGATGTGTAAAATGATTCAGGAAGAGGAAGTGATAGGGACAGATAAATCTTTAGGGTAGAATAATTGGAAGGGCATCTATGAGAGCAGTAGGATGTGGTGTACATTTCAACATGTTATAATAACCACCCCTATGTGGTCCCCAGAAGGATTAGGGAGCAGGAGGACAGGGGAAGGGAGTAGCTGCATGCGATCAAGGAGTGTGACCCGAGGGCTCTATAAGTGATTTGAGGTATGGTCTCTGTATACTACTAGCTGTCGTAATTAATATAAAAATGTACTAATCATTCCTTCTTGTCATGAATCTTGTTCAAGACCTTCAGTTTCTGGTTTAACTGTTGACTTGACCCTTATGTCTGGAGATACCTATGAGACGATACTCGATAATAACACTTATGTCAACAGTGTGATTTGACTACTGAGTCAAGAGTCTCGGTTAGAACCTCATGGTAGTAGTGTTGAGGCCTCACGATGTTATTTTGGGTATGGACTAGTCATCCATTGTTTATGGTAAATTTTACTATTTTAGGAAAAAAGTTTGTGTTATATCTATATCATTGTAATGGGGTTTTCCTTGGTTGAAGAAAAAGGAAACCTAGGCAGCATGACATAAAATCATGTATAGGAGGGTGAAACTAATCACTCTTGAGTTGGATAACATTAAACTCGTTGAAGAAAGTGTTTTTAGTTTTCAATTACATGCTGTAGTGGCAGAGTTCAGGAATATCCTTTCGAAAGATGTTTTTAGGATTAACCCCTTGTAGGGAGAGGTAATACTGCATCAGCTTGTACCCAAGGAAGATATCAATATCTAAAATTACATATTGGATTGCTCATACAGAGCTCCGGGAGCAGAAATTATTGTTTGGAGAATGGTTTAGTGTCTACTCCAATCACAAGAGTCCCAGGTATATCTTCTTACACAAGGACTCTAACTTGATACAATAGAGATGGCTATATATCCTCCAAGACTATTACTTAGAGATGGTATACACTCTTATGAAGGGAAACGTAGTAGTAGACGAACTCATCAAGAGGTTGTGTATACTCATACTGAGTGAGGAGATAGAGAAATTATCCTAATTGAAGTTATCCTTCATGGATAGTGATGGAGCAACTTATCTTCAGTATATGATAGTCACTTCCCCACTTCATCAGCGAATTAAGGAGGCCTAGCTTGGGGATGTTGACTGTGAGACCTAGTGTGCTAAGATATCTTCATGATAGGCTCCTAAAGGATTTTCTGAAGGTGGGGAGCATGTCATCATCTTCAAATGATGCACCATGGAACCAATGATGTTACAGGAGGAGGTGTTTAGGGGGTTCCACACATCCCCTTTGGTAGTACATCCTGGGGTGATGAATATGTACCAGGACCTCTAGAATTAGTATTGGCATCTAGTGATGAAGAAACTAGTGGTAGAGTTCATTTCACAATGAATCACTTGTTAGTATGTGAAGGCTTAGCACTAGGTTCTAGCAGGCTTGACTCAGCCACATGAGGTGCCCGAATAGAAGTGGGATGGAATATCCATAGACATCGTGACAAGGATACCCCATATGACCAGGGGCTAGGAATCCATCTGGGTGATCATTGACTGACTCAAAAAGTCAACCCACTACCTACCCATCCGATAGTACGGATAATTAGAGGGATTGGGTTTCCATTATGTACAAGAGATAGTACAGTTTCACAGGGTCCCATTTATGATCGTGTCAGCTCTTGATGCTTTTTTTACATCTTTGTTTTGGAAGGGATTACAGGTGGAGTTCAAGATTTAGTTACACATGAGCATCGTTTTTCACCGTCTGACAGATGGTCAGATGCAGCAGACCATACAAATGCTTTAGTACATGATCCGTTCTTTCATACATTATTTTGGCCATAGTTGAGAGGGTCAGTTTCACTTTGTGGAGTTCTCATACAACAATATCTATCACTCCATCATTTCCATTCCACAGTTTGAGTCCTTGTAGGGGCGACCGTGAATATCCCCTTTATGCAGGAAAGACCTTGGATATTTGTCACTTATGGGTCCAGAGTTGATACAGGATACCATTGAAAAGGTGCAGATCACCCAGGAGAAGATGAATACTACACAAAGCCCACACAATTCTTCGGCCAACCAGAGATGGAGGCCCTTGGTGTTCGAGAAGGGAGACCATGTCTTCCTACAGGTCTCACCTCGATGACGATTGCTGAGCTTTTTCAGGGGTGAAAAACTATATATGTGGTTCATCAGACCATTCATGATCCCCATTAAAGTAGGCGAGGTGGCATACCACATGGATCTTAACGCCAAGATACACTGGGGGCATAATGTTTTTCAGGTGTTACAGCTGAGGAGGTTCATTCATGATCCATTGCACGTTATCGACTGGGGCGATCTAGATATTGAATATGGGTGACGTTCACGGACTTCTTGGTATAGAAAGAGGATCGACATGAGAGAGTCCTTAATGGGTAGTTGATTACTATGGTGTGAGTTTGGTGGCATCACATGAACCTCCAGAAGAGCACATGGGAGTTGGAGGCTCATATATGTACTCAGTACCCCCATTTGTTTCCCTAGTTTTTTTGTGGATTTCAGGGACATAAATCCCTAAGGTGGGGAGGATATAAGGACCCATAATTTGTGAATAATTTTTTTTTATTATATGGGATTATTACGAGACCTGAAAAATTAATGGTATTTGATTATATTGCCCAGAGTACCCAAAATGAACTGTCAAAAATATGTTAATCTTTATATAGCGTGAATGAGCAGTTTTCCAGAAGAAGTTGAATAACTCAGTAATGGGTGCCCATATTAGAAATCTGAGGGAACCGTTCCAATTAGGATGGAGGGTTTACCCTAGCCACGAATGAAGTTTATTTTGCGTAGGCCTCCAGTGGGAAAACCCAAAAATGGAATAATATTAAATAAAATTATTAAATAAAATTATTTTCCTTTTAAATTTCTTACAACTCACGAAGGGTGACTCGGATTAAAAATATGATACCACCGATGAGATCGTGAGGGTATTCTTTCATTAGACAGATCCTTTCATTGGCCGGTGCAAGCCAATAGTGGATATTAGTTTTTGTTCATATATAAAATAATCAAGTTACAATTATTTTATTGTTATATTATTTAACACGTAAATGTTAACATAGATTGAAAATCGGAGTTTACCGAGGATCTCATGAGGGCGTTTTCCCATTATTCCAATCTTAACCTCGACCGGTGCAGGTCAAGGTTGACTGTTAATAATTTTTTGACCTTTTTTTGTACGTTCAGTAAACGTGCAAGTGGTGATTTCTATCTTTTGAACCGATGCTCGGATTGAAAATATGGGAGTACTGTTAAATTCTTAGTGCCGGGATAGTCTTAGGTAAAGCTTAACATCCATTAGAAAGGGTCATATAAAAAAGTTAATTTTTGGACTTTACAAAAATTTAATAAAATAACTCCATGTGTTATTTCATTCTCTTTTCATCGTTGAGCGGAAGGTGGTGGGACCATGGTTTATTTTGAGGATTGAATTGAAGTCATTTAATGACATGACCCTTGGGTTGTGTAACCATGACAATCATTGATTTTAATAGATACTTAATTGCGGTTCATTAATTAACCGCATTAATGAAATGCAACGTGGGTGTATTCCTCTCTTCTATTTAACAATGCAAGGGCATGGGTTTTGGTCGCTCCTGAGAGGAACCTATGACGAAGGACCGAAGATTTCTTCCACCAACATAGAATGGAGCTTCGATGACTGTGGGAGGATTTGAACCAGACAATGACAAGTGACGATGAACACCTTCAAATGCGAGTTCATCTCCCTCATCTGTATCATATTCCATTGACATTGTGATAAGGGTTTTGATTAAGGTGTTTATGCTTCCTCTCATTTTGATGATGTTGAACCCTTCCCGTGTTATGATGTTAACGCAGAGGGTGCGCCTGAACAAACAAATGCCCGGACCCTCCACCGATCTTGGTGTTGATTGCGTTTTCTTGTGGGAGACCGACCAATGTGGTGGCAAGATGAAATCAGAGGCCACACATTGATGCAGACATTCTAAGAGGCCCATAGGCATAGTCGGGAAAAAATCGGACCATCGTAGCTTCACCTATAGCGTACGGAAGCTTCACCAAGGTGGCGGCACCAGAGACCGGAGGAGATGGCGGTCGGCTCTTGCAGGCCACATAGTGGTGACGACACATGAAGGTACCATGGAGGATGGAGAGGGAAGCTGGCCATCTCCGACTACATTGAATCTAGGAGGTGAACCATGAGAGTGGGCTATGGAAGAGGTATCACGACTCTATGCCATGACGATGGGAAGAGGGCGGACCCGCGCTCGCGGGTCCCATTGTTGACCAGTCTATGTGGACCGACCAGGTGGAGCGGTTCCAAATGGCGCCACTGATTGAAGACCAAATGGAAATTTTTTCCATTCAAGGGAAGTCGCACCCCTACGCCCAGCTGGTGGGCCGCACCAAGATAGCGTGGCAATTTGGTCGAGCAGCTTGGCGGGTCGTGCCCAGCCTGGTGGGCCAGGCAGAGTCTGCATCCCAGCGGCCCAAGCCCACAGCCCAGCTGGCCGAATGGGACCCATCCAGACTGAGCCGAGCATAACCAATTTGGGGAAGTCCCATCGGACCAGGTTGGGTCGATCAGACCGGGTCAGGTCGGTCTGACCAGATCAGACCGGCCCATGACTAATTTAGGCCCATTTTTGCATAATGGGCCATATCTACAAAACCATATTTCCCATTTGACAAACCGTCTATGGAAATAGAACACTTAGGATGATGTTGTCATCTTGATATACTCTACATGGGTTTTGTAGAATTTTTGTGTATAGTTGGGTTGGATCTGTCTCAAATCAAACCAGGACCCCGTCAATAAAATGCCTATAACTTACAGACGGGGCGTCTGATTGACGCGCCATCTGTTTCATTGCAACCCTTATGACAAGGTAGTTCATCGGGTCACTTCTTTGTGGAACTTTGTGGTGGTTGAGGTATGAACAATGTCTTGAGTAGTGGATCCTCCTAGAATCAAGCATGTGTATTCCGGGAATTCAGTGGCATGATATGGCATAATGAAAGAATAGAGATCCTTCACGGGTTATCACCTAGAGATCCTATGTGGGTCAGCACATAGAAATCATTCGTGGGACATAACCTAGTGATATTATATGGGGAAACACTTTGTGATCCTCTTTGGGTCATCACATAGAGATCTTCTGTGGGTCAGCACATAGAGATCATTTTTGGGTCAGCACCTAGCGACCCTTCGTGGGTCAATACCTATCGATCCTTTGTGGGTCAGCACGTATTGATCCTCTACGATTCAGCACGTAGCAATCCTCCATGGGTCATCACCTAGCGATCCTCTATGGGTCAGAACCTAGCGATCCTCTCTTGGTCATCACCTAGCGACCATGGTCAGTTCAGCAACAAAAGCCTCTCGACAGAATTAGATGATATTTCTTTATGAATAATACTCTTTATTAATTTTCTTTAGGTTGTATACCTGGATTTAGTTGAGCCTTTACTTGTTCTTTGTTCTAGGTATCATGCTTTTTGGTTTTTTCTTTATGGAATTATGGAAGACCTTTGGGGGTCTCAAGGTCCCTAATACGTATTGATATACTCACCCTTTCATGGGTATCACCCGCACGTTGTTGAGTCTTGTGAATATGACATGAATCTTTGACCGAGGTTAGGAAGATAGGTCTAGAATGTGCATGAAGGTGACAGGTTGATGTGGATATCTGTAGTGATGATTTGTACATACCCTTCAAGTAGAATCCTTGGCGGACGACCTCAAGAGTTGTTTTTACTTTTTAATGTATCTCTTTCAGTTTGGCTTTTATTATAGCCCCATTACTTCTAGTACTTATTTTTACACTCAGTGGTGGTTTTTATTTGTGGTTATACCTTCCTTCTTCTGTTGTGTTTTACTTGTGCTCGGTGTGCCCTATCCGTGTTTGGAGAGTTTAGGAGGCAATACCTTCTCTTTTTAGGGATAAGACTTTCTGGTGCTAGTCACTAACCCCTGGTTTTTGGAAGGCAGGCTTGGGGTAGTCATGGCATGGGCCCTGGGGGATGGGTAATGACAAAATCATATACATTGATATTTTTATCATACACATAAATGTTATCCATAGAAATATTTTTTTTCTATAAATGTACTTTTATGCATTACATGTGTTAATATTAAAATTTATTTCCTTCCTTAATGATTTTTTATAGGGTATATTTTATTTAATATTTTTTATTACTTTATTAAATTTTTTAACATGGTACATTATATTATTTGAAATCAAAATTAAATTCCTTTGATAAAAATTAGTTACCACAACGAAACAAAAAATTATAAATTAAAAAAACTAAGATTAAATGACTAAAAAAAGATGATAAAAACAAATTTTGATATTAATTATTCAGAAATTATTGACATTGTAGCATCCCCAAATATATTAAATTACATTTTTTATTCTTTTTCATTCGTAAATCCCAAAATCCAATATTTAATTAAAATTTCATAAAATAATTATTTTTTATATACTAAAAATTATTATTCTATTGAAAATGTTATTAACCACCTTTTCCCTTTTCCTATTACAAAGAATGAAAACTGACATTTTTGTGTAGTGAGAAGTACTGCCACCACTAAGAAACAACTTCTATTTTCATCCACAACACATATTCTCTAATTGTATGTGTAAAATTAATGAATTAATATAAAATTTATATTATAATTATGAATATTAAAATTAATATTATAAACCATCTTTTTTACTGCCACATTATTTAATAAATTATAACTTTAACAGTGTAGTGTGCGTAGTATAACCTCCATATAGTAACGTATCTGATTTCTCAACTAGTTTATTTAATATTTATTAAAAAAAATAATATATTATTTAAAATTCAAAAAATATCAATATAGAATAATTTTTATTCCACTAATAATTATATTATTACAAAATGAAATAACTATCACATTTATTATAATCTATTAACGATGTTATGTTCATATTTTTGTCGCTTCAACCTCCTAGTTGAAAAATGAAATAAAATAACATCATGGATTACTATTAGAACTAAATTAATAAAAATATATGTTATAAATAAGAAATTAAATATTTTATTTTTGTAACTTAATTGTAACATTAATATTAAACACATTAATTAAGACACCACTTTTCATTTGCTAAAAATCATCGAAACATTCTTATCCCAAATTATATCAAAAATATCAATAAAAACACCGACAAAATTAAATTATAAAAATATAAATAATAGTAAATCATTAATTATATCAAAAATTTTATCTGGTAATGATGAAATTTTGGTGAAGAATGATTAACAACACCTCTATTATGAATCTTGTTCAAAATGATAAGGATTAATCACACTAGGTATTTAAAGTGGATAATATATAAATAAAATACATGATTTAAATATTAATAAATTAATTATATAAAAGGTTACAGGTATTATAATTTTTTAAAAAAATTTGGTTAGGTTAGTGGATTTTATTATAAGTTATTTAATCACTTTAGTGGAAGCTTAGAATTAAGTTAATGTTTTCTTTGTATCATTTTCAAATCCATAAGACCTATTTGACACTAAAAATCATCATTTAAATTATATGTTTTATCCACATCACTATTACCTTCATTTATAATGAATATTACTTCATGATATTCGAATGTAAATTTCATGAAATAATTCTTATGTTAATTAGGTCTTGCATTTCCTTTGACATATAGATTTTTTATGTCAATTTTTCTTCATTGAGATGTAATTTGTAGTAACCACATGATTCCCATTTATAGTGAAAATATTAGTCATGGATTACCTTATAAATCCTCTTATAATATATTATTTTTGGGTATTATAATTTTGAAATTTCAACAGTTCGTTTGTCATTACAAATCATTCTTTTTTAAAGACATAACTTTTCTTCCAATACCTTTCCTCCATGAACTCTCTATATTTCCTTCTATTGATTGATGGGTGGTCACATAGATTCTATACATTGTTTAATTGGTTAAATTGTTAATACTTTAATATAACTTATTATATATGTGGTGTTAGTTTCATGGATTGTTACATAATGTGATATTACATTTATTAATTGGGGAAATATTAAAAATCCATAATCTTGACATTAAAATAAAAATGTTTATTTATTATTAATGAATATTGGTTATATAATTTATACCCTATTAATTATATCATATAATGAATTAATTAGTCTTAATTAGTAATGGTTGGGTTTTACAATCGACCCTATATTCATTAATATGTATCATGATAGAAACTGTCTTGGATAGTTTAGCATATGCCTTCCTAGAACAAAATATATAATAGAAAAAGGTCCATACTGGTAATTTCATGATTTTTATGATAATAATGTCTTGGATTGGGAAATGGAATTATATGAATTATATTATTAATTTCATCTCTAAGAAACCAATTATTTTTATCCATGTGATATTTTCATTTCTATTTTTATCTATGGATATATTATACTTTTAGTTTAAATATTTTATGATATTATTAATGGTTATATTTTCCTAAAATATTATTTATTCTCAAGTTATGATCATATAGGATATTTGTTTGTTATCACCTACATTTTCCCTTACTGAGATTTTTATATCATTTATTTTCTATTTCCATTTCCGCAAGTGATAATGAAATGTATTTCACACGATATTCCTAACAGAATAGATTGTGTGGTGAATTTTTGGGAGATGTTAATGACTTGTTATAATTTAATATTTTCTCCTATAAATTGGAAAAAGCTCCTTTGATTGATAAATATGTGTTATTTATTAGTTTATTATTTTTTCTAATTAAATAATTCACTAAAACTAATAGTTAATGGGAATGTAAGTATTAATTTTTTTCATTTAATTAATTTAATTAGAGATAGTAAGTTCTAATACTCTACCATTAGTTTCAAGAACTATATTTAATATTTCTGTTTTCAACATCACATATAAGAGTGTATGTTGATGGATATTTAAACTGGTACTAGAGAATTATTTTCATAACTTTATATGATAAGAAATTAGTTAAGGATAATTAAATGGTTCATATATTATGGTTGATAATAATTTAAAAGGTGTAGATAACATTTTTTGAATTGAAGTAATATTGATTTTTTTATGATTTATCCGGATTAGGATAACTGAACATAATTTAAATCCCTGGGTATTAGTATAAGGGATTATTCATTATATTGGATACCATCATAAATTTTTAGTAATTTAGATATTTTTTTGTTCACCTATAAATTACATCCCTTTTTTGATATTGACCAGATTGTATGGTTGTGGAACAGATACACATATGGGTAATAAACCTTAAGAAGAATAATTGAGTGTTAACTTAATATTTAATTTAGAGGATGATGAGTGATCATAGGACTACAAACATTTAGATGTCATCAAAAAATATATTATTTTGTAACCTCATTGTCATTACAATAAATTATGAATTATTTATTATGATAAGAAGTTATTTTATGGAATATGAGAGAACCCAAACATTATATAATTTGTTTTACTTTAGAGTTATTTGTATTGTATATGAAACTAATATAATAACATTAATGTGTAATACATTTTAATGTTTAATTTTTCATGTACTTATTATATTATACTTTTTGTGGCATTCATTACTCATGATAAAATCAATTTGGTTTTATTAATGACTAGAGACTAAAGGTACCAATTTAACATTGTATTACATAAAAAATGGGTAGAAAATCCCATTTAGAAACATAGTAGGATAGTAGATTGAGTGAGAAAACTTATTATTATTCAAATCATACTATCACAAAATATTTCTTAAGGATATAAAAATAGTTTACTCTTCAAAGTAACAAATGAAGAGAGTGATAGAGAATTACGAATTTTTAGGTAATGAATATAATGAAACAAATAATATTCATATAAGATCATGTCTAATGTTTTTGATGAATCAACAAGGGGGATGTATTAAATAAACATAGATATTCCTCAAAATTAAAGGTCATAGAGAACCTAATTAATATGGAAAATTAAATAGCTCGATGGAAATGGCGAATGGTACTAGAATTTTTCTAGAGGCACTGATAACTGTTTAATGTCATAAATGTGGATAACATGGAAATTATCAAAGTAAATTCTCTAATAATAATGCTAATAATGATGATAGGCACAAATAACATCCATGTCATGTGAAATCCTATCAAACCAAAACAATGGAAGTGGGTCTGTAAATTGATATAGATTGATGAAAATCGATCACCCACTCAAGAACTATTATTTTTTATCCATATATGTTCATTTGTTCTATTAACATACAATATATTCCCTTCTCACTATATTTTTAATAATTAATAAAAATATTTTAGTTTATAATTATTCTATACCATATATATAACTCCTCCCTAATATATTTTTATTGGAGTGTTCTATATGTTAATCATGTTATCATTCTTTTGTTAAATTTCTATGTGATATTAGGCATAATTTAGAACTTTTGAAATAGGTTCTATGAAAATTTCAAGGATGGTAAAATTACATCTGAAAATAAACCAAAGATCGATTATTATGTATTTATATAAACACCCTATCAATACATTAATCCCATTATATTGGGTTATTTAGTTAAAATGGTTAAACAAAAACTCAACATTGGTTATAATCCAATTGTGAGGGAAATGATAAGTTCTCTAGTCATTCCATGTATAACTATGATGAAACCTCATTAGAAATTAAATATGTATTTATTCATCCATCTAATATTTATATATATATTATGAAAGGATTACATAAACAAAACCAAAACGGGGGAAAACACAGAGTAAACTACAACATGGACATGGGAGGCCAAAAAAAGTGAAGACCAAGTTCACCCCGTGATGAAATTAAACCCCTCTATTTTCAAGACATTTATTCTTGTGAAGAATATGACTCTGGAGTCTTTGTCTACAACCATCATGGATATAAGATGATCTGCTACCCTATTACCTTCATGCCATGTTTGGACCACAAGAATACCATCATTGAGTATGTCTCTAAATTTCATAATAATATATGCTATCGACCAGGGGGTAGATCCTTTTCTATGAATAGAGTCATATAATATCATGTATTCTATTTCATCATGTGTGATAGAAATGTTCTTCAGGTAGAAAAAGATCAAACTAGTGTACATCGCATTGGCCTCCGCCATGAGAGATTTATCATTTCCAATTTATGTCGTAAAAACAAGGATGATTCTCCCCTAATAGTCTTGAACAATCCCTACACCTCGCATGATCCCGGAGATATATGGACCCTCCATGTTATGATTGAAACTTGTTGCTAGCGGTTTATAGCATACCCATTGGCCTTGAGGTGTAATGTTGGGAGAATACCTTGTTGATCTAATAACCTGAAGGAATCTTAGGGAATTAGCCTAATGCTAGTTTTTGAAACCACTTAAGATGTCAACAAGTAGGGATCTTGTACGTGTGACAATGGATATTATAGAGGATTTAACCCCCTTTAATATGGCCTTATTCTAGGCATTTCTTATGAATCGGCATCCACTACTCCGAATGATAAATGTTTCCATTTTTTCTAGTCCTATAATTTTTAAACCATGAAACCATCTTTCCATGAATGATGATCAAATATTACTCTGAGGGGAAAACATAGGGAACTATCCAAATAATATCCACACATATATGGACCATTATACCACAATAAAAATAAGTTTGGAGATTCCCTCCTAGTGATTACTACAGAAATAACATATAAAAACAATATTAATTCCCATTTATTTCATGTTTTTGTACTTAGTAATCGCAGGTTTCCTTATCCTCCAAAATAGAAAGTTCAACTTGGATGGTGTTTTTTGGAACCAGAGAATACCATTCATGTTTTACCATTAATATAGCTGTGTTGATATCCTCTCGAACACCATTTTTTTGAATGATACTTAATTGAAAGGGGTGAAGAAACATTTTTCTGATTTAAAGTTCTAGATAATGATATCTACAACCTCCATCTATTAATTGTTTATAATGTCTTGGATAAACACTTGTGTAGGATAGGCTTCTTAAAATAGATCTTAGGAGCAAGGAAACTTGAGAAACCTGTCATTTTTCATGCCCAGTTATGATTCAAAAATTGGATGTCTCTTTTACAAAAAAAATCCAATGGGAATGTTTCCATAGGGTCCGGATGAGGGGGTGTATCATGGATCAGAAGGGGGATGAATGAGCCCTTATATCATCTGTATTCCAACCACATTTATGGGACATGATTTTACTTTAGAGGGTGTGCTCTTCCATGATCTCCCATGTGAGTTTAGAATGCATGCATTGAATAGTATCTTCTAAGCTCCTCATGTTAATTCCATATTCCAAGATGGGCCTCTCCATCCTTCCCCTTGAGGTCTAGTGGCATTAACCACTAGCTTGAGCATCCCATATGAATCTAGAAAAAATAATATCAATGGTTTTAATGACCCCCTATGGAACTATGAATCTTTATAGGGAATAGATCAGAATGGAAGAGAGGACACAATTGAATAGGGTCATCCATCCCCTGAGGGATAGGAATTGATTCTTCCAGTTCATCACACAACTCGTTATCTTACTCACAATGTGATACAATTCATGACTTCGTACTCTTCCTGAGGAGATTAAGGATCCAAGGTATTCAATAGGGAAGATGCCTCTCTACATGTCTGGCCCATTTCAGAGGGATGAAAACCATATTTTTCGGTATATTCTTGAGATATAGAGGTTACCCTTGGACTTGTTAATGAACTGGCCACTATGGTGGAAAATATGATCAAGGATTTTTGAGATTAAATAGAGTTATCTTCTTCCCAAATTAATGAAAATGATAGTGTCATCTCAAAACATCATAAGGGAGAATAAGGGGAGGTTCCTTTTCCACCGATAAAGAAGTATTACATATGTTGATAATCCCCTATTGATAAGGCGGCTGATGGTATCTTTCTTGAGAATGAAAATACTCAGGGAGATCTTGTCCCCTTTCCTAATTATACAGGTCACATTGAAAATTCCATTACTTATTCCCATAAAGGACACAACCATACATGATTAGTTGAAGCTTCGAAAGATGTGGTATGTTTCCCATGAAGTGATACCAATCGCTGATAGCACCATTTTAAGGAAGCCCCATTCCATTTTATCATATTTCTTATTCATGTCTAGCATGATCGTCATCTTTGAGCCGTGGGATTTAGTATTAATGTCCCTAATAATTTCTTGCACCATAGAGATAGTAACATGAATTGAAGAGAACTTCACAAAGTTTGGTTTTCCTAGGGACATCCAACATAGAATGAGCATAGATATCCTCTATTTGAGGATTCTGGATAAAACAATTCATGGGAAATTACACATTCTTAACAGTCTGTAGTAGAGGATGGGAGATGGGTCCTTGATCTTGAAAATGAGGACAAGGGTTGTAGCACCAGAAACCCAAGGGTTATATTTAGTCCTTAACCAATCATAACTCAAATAATTACTATACGAGGTAAATCATATGAAATAGAAATTTGTGATGGTGGAATATTCGAAAACATCTATACTAGTGTAATCACCACCCTCAACTACAACAAGTTGTTACTTTATACTTAGATATTATATATATATTTTGAGGGGATATATGACTATACATTTTTTATAATCTCTTTATGTAATAATTAATGTATTATATTATTTTCCACTTGTATTTTACAAATTTATCATATTGGATTTTAATGAAAAAGATAATTATGTTTTAAAATAAAATTGTTATTATTTCTATTTCATATTTAGAAGAAACATTTATATATTTTAATTTTTTTTTTAATAAATGAAATTTATTTTAAAATTTATCATTCAGGTAATACCTGAATTTAATTTTCTATTATTTCATTGATATTATGTATTTTTGTTAGGATAATTGAAGATTCAATTTTTAGTAAAATCATAACAATTAATAAATTATGATGAAAAAATTGAAAATTAAAATCATAAAAAAGTCAATGATCAAATATAAAATTAATCAGTATAAATATACATTTCAATATACAATTTTAAATTTATAATACACGTGTTTACAAAAAAAAATTATATTTTCCAATAAAAAGTTTTTTTAATTCTTTTCATTAAATAAAATATTTTTATTCTAATATTCAGTTTTGGTTTTCATTTCATGAAACGTAGAATTTATTTTTTATTAATAAACCAATTTATTTTTGAAAATAAAAATCATTAATTATTTTACCATAAATATATATATATATATATATATATATATATATTAACCATAAAAATAATCTTTCTCTAAAAACAGGTTTTTACACATTAAATGAAAAAATGTTAAAATTGAATATCATACACATATGACTTTTCTCCCACAATATGTGTTTTATATTTGTAATTTGTCGTCACATGTTATTAAATAAGTGCTATTTTATTTGTATTCACTAATTGTAATGAACATGGGTAATCATTAGTTAACAAGGTAAAACAAAAATTGGTTAAGGTGAAAATTCTAAGACTAACAGACTTAGAAAGAAGTTTAAAACGTGTTCTAAAGTGAATAGTTGGGGAATTATTGAACATATATCTTCTTGAAATACATTATTTTCAATTTTTTAGTCTTATTAACATATAAAACTTTTTTTTAACTTTTTATAAAGTTGAAATACCAACAAAAATGTCATTCCTACAAATTATAAAAAGGCCTATCACCACACCTTGAAGGCTGACATAAAAATACAGTTTACTCTTGAAAAAATACAATAATTTATTCCCTAATAATAATATTATTTTTCATTGAGCTTCCATAGATAATTTAATTTGGGAATACATAAATTTTATGGGGGGTTTTTATAAGGAAATCCCACATCCTCAAGTGGAATGTCCTTTTCACATTACTTATTTTCATTTAATTATTAAATTCCCATATATATTACATTAATTCATACATAATTACACAATTAATTTAAATATAATTTTTTTTATTATTCTAAGGTAACAACTACTAACCACCTTTTCCATTTTCCATTAGGAGAAGCAAAAAATGCAATCCAATCATTGTACAGAAAACTGCAGCTACAAAGTAACAACATCCATTTTCAACACTAAATCTATTTGATGATTATAATGCTAAATATGAATCATATATGTGAAAATATAATATAATTATTATTATAGAGAGAAATATTTTAATTAACCTTATTTCCCTCTCATTCATTGAGATATGAAAGGGTTAACTGTGTGTTGTTCGACATACCATCTCCATGAAGTAATGTATCAAATTTTTCATCTAGTTTATTAAAAATTTATTAAAATAAATTAAATATGATTAAAAAACAAAAAATAATATAAATAATATCATTACGTTACTATAATATTTATATTTTTCCCTATATAAATTATATTTATAAACAAAATCATTCATTAATTATGGTATGTTCACGTTTTTGTTGGTTCAACCAGCTACATGAAAAATGCAATAAAATAATATCATGGATTACTATAAGGACCCATTTAATGATAATATATGGTATAAATAATAATGTAACTATTTTATTTTGGTTTTATAATTATATCATTAATATTCAACTCATTAATTTATATATCACTATTTTTTTGATAAAAACATTAAAACATGCTTATCACCAATTTCATCAATAAGAATAATTGCCCAAAAATAAATAAAATTAAAATATAATATTATAAAAAAACATAAAATTAATCATTTATAGTAACTAAAATGATCTGTTGGTGATAAACTGTGGGATCACAATGAATAAGAACATCATTATTATGAAACTACTTCTAAATGATCAAGATTAATCACAGATGATATTCAAAAATAGATAATAAATAACTAAAATAATGGTAGAGAATAATTATAAATTATTTTTATTTATTTCTATATAAATTATAATTATTTTTCAGTAAATTAATAAGAGACTCGTTTTTTTAATAAATAATATTCAAGTACATTATTGGATGTCAGTAATTAAGGTAAGGGTTTCTAGGTCTTAGTTTCAATACAATGAGACATGATTGATATTTCACAACATAATTTGTATTATATAGTGTATTCAATTTCCCATTACCTTCATGAATGATGAAGTTCATTTCATTATAATTGAATTTTCATTGCATTATATCTCACTTATGATCTTTGATTCAGACTTTACCATTACCATAAGGGTTTTTTCATCATAATATTTCCTTATTGAGATATGATTTTGATTCACCATATTTTTACTTGTTTGGTTCATATATTATTCATGGAATAACTTATAAATACACTCATTCTATTTTTTTTGTGGGGAATTAAATTCTTGTAAATCTATCAATTCCTTTGATGTTCCAAATCATTATTTTTTATAGACATAATATTTTATCTATCCCCTATCCTCTATAAAAACTATATATTTACTTACATTGATTAAAGAGTGTTCACCATGATTTCATAAGTTTATTGACATTTGAATTTATTTATTTAACCATATATTATATTCCTTATAAAATAATCGTTTTAAGGATTCCTATATAGAGTTATTTTCAAATTATTGAAAGGGAAAATTTTGAATATTTGTATACTTGTTATTAAAATACATATGTTAAATTGTTATTAAGTAATAATGGTTATGGGGTTTATAGATTATTCATTATATAATATAATCAATTCCTAAAACAAAATTAGCAATTTTTCGGGATCTTAAGACCTCATAGATTCATTCATTTTTCACGTAAGAAAAATTAGCTTTCGTAATTTCATATATGACTTCCCATGAAAAAATATTTTATATACACAGGGACATGATGTTGTGTTCGGTATGTGTTGGATTATATAGTGGAATAAACTCTCCAAAAATATATATTTCATTAATAAATAACTAGTCATTGTTATGGAAGTTATCATTTCATTTCTATTTTTATCCATAGATATATTACTATTTATATTTAATTATTTTATGGAATTAAATTTTTTCATATGTTCCTTCCATATTATTTTTTCTATTATTATTCTCATATTATTCTTAGTTATGGGCTTTGATTGTCATAAAGTATGTTTACCCTTAAAAATAATTTTATCTCACCTTCTTTTTGTTTCTATTTCATTGTGATATAATGAAATTTATTACACATGATATGTATAAAAAACTAGCATGTGTGGGAAAAAATAATAATATATTTAACACATAATCTTGATTTTTCTAGTTTCTTATACAGTGGAAAAAATTACACTTGTTGACAAGGGTATTATTATTTTATAATTCTTCTTAATTCTCTTAATCTCAAAACCTAAATGGTCATGTTAATGTACATAATGAAATATTAGTTTATTGTCATGTAATAATTGGATAGTTATGTCTATTAATCTGTAGTTTGTTCAAATTCCAATATATATTATATATTTTTTTATCTCTAGATCCTGGATTCTGGGTCTAATACTATCCTAATCATCACATTAGGAGAGAATAATTCCCATCGGGATCCCTAACTCTTCCCTAAAAAAATATCCATTACACCAATACACCCAATAATGTGTTCTCCCTCACATACCAATGTCATATATTTTAAAACCTCGTTTACCTTATCATATATAAATATTATAACCCCATAACTTAACTATAATCTATAACCAAATATTATATTCTCTTACAACATCCATATAACACAACCAAATACCCCCACCATCACTACTTCCATGAACAGATGGAACAGCATGATAGGGTGAGTTTGTAATTATATGTTAACACCAAATCAAAGATAATAGGGGTCTAACCCATACCCTAAATACTCATATAGGTGTTTGTTAGGTTATATTGCTTAATTGGTGGTGTTTATGAAATAAATTAATATACTGTTATATATATATATATATATAATATTAGAATAAAAATCTAAGGTTATCTTATTATTATATACCCTCTTTAAATATATAACATGAACCAAATTTTCAACCTCACAAAATTATCATTACTATCACTATCCACCAAAAAATTCAACATGCCAACAACATAATTAAAATATTTTTTTTCACATCAATCTATCAGTTTCATAATTCATTATCTATTTTATATATTGAATCCTAAATTTTATTAAATGTAATTATCTTCATTAGTTCTTCAACATTATATTCTATTAGAAACTACAACATATATTAGAAAAAATATAAGTTATATTATTAAAAAATACATCTCTTAAAAATTTTATTAAATTAATACTACAAACCCTTTATATTTATTAGATTATTAGTTATATAATTACATATACATATTCATGGTAATATACCATTAACATTATATATATAAAAATATCCCCACACTATGAATCGAACAAGACACACCGAACATGATACATTATTTCATTCATATAAAAACACCAATTATCTAATAATATTTATGTCTATTAAACGAACATATGACACAAAAATTGAAAAATAATCAATAATGAGTAATCCTAAAAACTATAGAAATATCAAACACCTTCTATGTTCTCAATGTAAAGACTGGGATATTTCAAGGAAATATGATTCTTAAATTCTTTGGAATTTTACAAGTACGCAGTTTCTAACGGCGCTTGATTACTAGGCCCGGTGTGCTCGGAATCAATTTCAGAAGTTCAGTTCGGGAACATTCAGTAAACATACGTGTGGTTATTTCTACCATTTGAACGGGTGCTCGGATTTGAAATCTGAGGACAACGATGAGCTCTAAGTGCCGATGTTCACTAAAGGGGACCTCTACCATAGTTGCATTTGGTCAAGATCGGAAGTTAATTTTTGGGGATTCTTATTAATTAAATAAAATTTATGTGTTACATAATTTTATTTTAGGTGGTGGTTAGTTTCAAAAAATGGAAGTGTGAGGTGGGGCCCACCCCTGCATAACCTCCCATGGGAGGATATTATGTTGTGGGGCCCACACGAGCACCTAACCCCTCAACTCCCCTTGAACCCTCTTTAACTCTCCTTGTATTTATTGAGCAAACCCATTCTTCATTTATTTTCGATGAACTCTCCACCTTCCCTCCCCCTTAATTGTGCCAACACAATTAATTAATGCCATAATATATTTATTTTTGGTGTGATGAATTATATTGAATTCATTTGAATTGCATGGAAACTTTAAAATATAAGGGAGCCTATTATTTTATTTTCTTGGAAAATATTCTGTTGGGAGGCTTTGTAGAATTAGAAGGAATGCGTACTTCTCACAAAGATCGCAATGAACATCATCCTCATGATGAAGATTTCTTAAAGTCTCTGAAGGACATGAAACAATATCTCCTCCACTTCTTCAACCAGAGAAAGGATAGGAGGAACCCTCAACCATGAAGTACACCAAAGGCGTCATCTCGACACGACGTTCCAAACTCTACTTCCTACGGCGTTGACGGAACGACGACCATCTTCCACGACGCCCGACTTCCGTGAAGCCCATCTTCTACGGCTCATTAACGTACACCATCAATTACAAGGTAGGGGGAATTTGGTTTATTTATTTGAATATGTGAATTATACCCTTGTACTTTGGTGATTATATTTGGATTGAAGGTGGCCAATTATTTTGTTATCACATAACACGGAGGGAACGTGCCGAACAAACACAGAGTGATGACCCGACGTTGATTCAATATTGAGTTAAAAATGAAGGCAGAGCCGGAATGGCGTGGTGCAGACGCACTATGCCAGATGAAGAAGACCGCAGCCATGAGGTGGCGGTGACAGAACACGGTGGAAAACGATGGCGGCGGCCAGGACGGGCTGAAGTGGTGGTGGACCGGCACCGTCTCGCAGGCCGCGTGGAGGAAAATCGCAGCCCGCATCCACGGGCCGCTCATGTCGAAGAAGAACTGGCCAGCCTCAACCCGGCCAGGCTGGAAGAACTGGTCGGTCGGGCTGGAGGTTAGTGGGGCCCACAAGTGCCCCACGGCAGGGGAACTGTGGCCCGCAACCGTGTGCCGCTCGCCGGGCAATCCGGCTTGGCTAAAGAATTGTGGCACCTCTTGGAACCGTGTGGGAGGAATAACAGCCTGTTGTGCGGGCCGCTCGTGCCGAACAGAACCGGATGGCTTCGGCCGGCCGGGCTGGGAGAGGCGGCGCTGCCGGGTGAACCGGACCGGCCCTCTCCGCGGGCCGGGTCCGCAGGTGGGTTGCGCATCACCAGGTCGGGCCGACCCCCCCCCCCCATCTGGGTAAGACCCACCTAACCAGGTTGGGGCAACCCCCAACCGGGTCGAACCTGCCGAGTCGGTTCGGGCTGACCAGCCAGCCCACTGGGCTTGACGGGTCGGGCTTGACAACACCTAAATGCGAGTATCTCCAAGACTGCACGTCTGAACGACCCGCCGTCTGTGGCACTAGGACCCATTTGACGAGGCGTTCCTTTGCGATACTCTATGTGAGTTTTGGATAACATTGGAAAATTTCCAGGTTTTGAATGAGCATAAATCCAACCGGGCCCCTGGAACAGAAAATCTAATAACTCTCGGACCGGGCGTCCGATTGACACGCCGTCTGTTGCAATGTGTTTCATTATGATGAGACATAACATTGGGATACATTAACTTAAGACTTTTTGATTGTTTATGTATCGAAACCCTTTTCTCGAGGAGCGTACCCTCCAGGAATCGAGCGTGTTATGTGTGGGAACCCTAGAGCTAGCTGTGACTGCGACGGTTACTGTACTGGAATACTCTGTGGGTTTGACGATGACAACTATTATACCGAAATCATGTGTGGGTTCGACAGTTTTGAATTCTGTTCATGTATCATGTGTGGGTCTGACAGAATAGCTGGTCTTGTATCCTGTGTGGGTCCGAAAGCTTTGATGAATTATTTCTAGTCATGTATCCTATGTGGGTCTGCAGCTTAGATGAGATAACTGGTCCTGTTTCCTGTGTGGGTCCGACAACTTAGCTGGTGTTGTATCTTGTGTGGGTTCGACAGTTTAGATGATCTAGTGGCTTCATTTGATCATCTATATCTCTCTACTATTGTGGCATACCTGTGTAAGATGAGTCATGTCATTCAACGATTATCATCGTGGTGATTGAATTTACATCCATTTTGGAACTGGATTGTGCTTGGGCATGAGATTTGGAGCCGGACTTAGATTGGTAACTTAGGTATATTTATTGTTAATATACCTAAGTAGGTCTGGTTGATACATCGTGATTGTATCTTTCTTCTTCTATTTATCCTTAGTGGATTTTATGAGACCTTGCAGGTCTCGGGGTCACTACTGAGTATCGTTATACTCACCCATACACGAGCTATGCCCGCACCTCGTTGGGTTTGATGCAGATGACAAACAGTGCTGACGGAGGCTGAGAACGCCACAACTGGACGGTACTCGAAGGTGGACCATGTGAAGAGTTGGCACACGGAGGGGACTAACGGATGTGAAGGCTGAGGTTTCCATCTGTACCTACCCTTCAGGTTTGAACCATATAGGATGATCCAGAAGGTGATCTTTACTTTCATATATTTGTACCTTTTTAATTGTACTTTTTGTTCAGTTGGGTTTGTATACAGGCCCATTAACTATCCAGCACACTCTTTTATATTCATTTTTACTTAGTGTTTACTTCATGTTGGGTACTCTGTTGTGTTTGATTACTTTTATAAAGGAAATTACTTCCCAGCTTAGGGATTTACACCTTTGGTTCTTGTCACCAGTCCCTGGCCTATGGAAGGCGGGCTTGGGGTAGTCATGAAATGGGCCTTGAGGATGGGAAGTGACAAATTAGTATCAAAGGTGGTCGGTTCTATAGCAGAACTTAGACTTTGACTCTTTTAACAGAAATAGTGTTAAGTATTTTGGGTGTGGTTATCAGTTTAAGGAAACCGGTGATGGTGTGATGATGGACATATCCATACACTAGGACTCTGACTTCTGATGTCCGACCTAATGCACGCAAACACTGTTTGGGTGTGTGTTTCCTTTGAAAAGTTTCCTTTGTGATTACTTTCTGTCAGCTCACTATATATACTGTTTTAAATGTGGCACACCTATTTCATTTTAGGATGGCCCAATGAAGTCAGCTAGATAGGGTTCCGAGTTACGTATGAGAAGGTATCCCACTAAGCAATGAGGCCTCGGTACAGGTCCCCATCACAGCAGAGGCACCATCAGTACCACTACCCACAGGTCCATCGATACCACCAGCTTTAGAAGACAGTAGATGGGACCTCCCAGGAAGAGGCAGAGGTTCGACCTTGGTGGTCCGTCGGGAGCAGGAGGACGTGGCATAAGAGTTTTCCGAGCAGTGGGTGTTGGACAACGTTTCGAGGCTCTACCACCACCACCCAAGGAGGTCCACCCCGACCATAGGGAGTTGGCGGACAGAGTCAGACTCAGCTCCAGGCAGTCAAGGCCTACAACCATGGTGCACATGAGATGATTTGAGGTACTATCTATGTTTACTCCACCCTTGCTGCAGTACTCATAGACACATGTGTGAGTCATTCTTTTATTGTCGCTGCCCTTGTTCGGAGCTCGAAGATTCCAACGGAGCCGTTGGCTCGATCATTAAAGCTAGAGACTTCTACGAGAGCAGACATGATGATTAAGCACTGGTGTTGGAAGTGTGAGCTTACTCTAAAAGGCAAGAGCTTCGGCTAGGATCCTCTTGGAGAATCCTCGAGGCCTTACGACATCATCTTGGGTATGGACTGGTCATCTACAGTCTATGATCATATTGACTGTATTAGGTGAAAAATGCAGTGTATCCGCATGGATGAGACCAGTTTCACCTTCACTGGTGTGAAGGGAGTCTTAGCATCGCAGGATGGACTTACGTAGGGGAGGGTGCAGCCGATCACGCATCAGTTGTATAGTCTCATCCTTGGAGTGGTTGATGTGCGGAGTCTGAGTTTTCTTATTGTGAAGGATCAGTACGAGGATGTTTTCTCTGATGACGTTCCAGGACTACCTCCTCACAGATAGGTACAATTCTATATTGATATGTACCCCAGGACAACACCAATATCTACTCCATCATATAGGATGGCTCCCACTGAGCTTCGTGAGCTGCGGGTATGGATGGAGGACATGCAGGGGAAAGGATTTATCCGACCCAGTGTTTCACCATGGGCATCACCAATATTGTTTTCCAAGAAGGTGGATGGAAACTTGTGACTGTGTGTTGACTACCATCTCCTGAATCTGGTGACCTTGAAGAACAAGTACCCACTCTCGAGGATTGATGACCTCTTTGATCAGCTCAAGGGAGCATTATATTTCTCCAAGATATACCTTAGGTCGGGCTATTACCAGCTCAGAGTTCAGGATGAGGATGTGGAGAAGACGACCTTCAGGTGTCGATATAGATATTATGAGTTCTTGGTTATTCCCTTCGGCGTAAGCAATGCTCCAGAAGTGTTCATGAGTCTCGTTAATAGGATCTTCCAGCCTTACCTAGATCGATTTGTCATAGTCTTGATCAACATCCTACTGATTTAATCGACTATTGAGGAGGAGCACGCCTACCATTTGTGGGTGGTACTAGATACACTCCGAGAGCACCGCCTTTATGGTAAACTCTCGATATTCCAGTTTTGTATTCGATATGTTCACTTCTTGGGACATGTCATCTCGGAGGCTGGATTTGTTGTAGATCCAATGAAGATCGATGCATTACTTGCTTAGGATCCACCCAGGAGTGCGACAGAGGTTCATAGTTTCCTGGGACTGGCTGGGTACTATTGGAGATTAGCGCCAGACTTCTCCGGAGTTGAAGCACTGCTTTCAGCATTGATGGAGAAGGGGAATCCCTTCGTGTGGTCAGAGAGATGTCTGCAGAGGTTTCAGGAGCTGAGGCATAGGTTGACCAGTGCACCCATCTTAAGGCTATCGGAGGAGTGAATAGGGTACGTAGATTATAGTGAAGAATCAGGGACCGGACATGGGTGTGTCCTGATGCTGGAGAAAGCAGTGATCGCGTATGGTTCACGACAGTTGAGAAATCACGAGCAGAACTACGCTACCCATGACCTGGAATTAATAGAAGTGGTATACGCCTTGATGTTGTGTCGACTCTATCTGATGGGCGAGCGTTTTATAATATATTCTGACCACCAGAGTCTCAAGTATATCTTCTGGTAGAAGAAACTGAACCTGAGATAGTGGTGATGGCATGAGTTCCTCCCGGACTATAACATCGAGGTAGTCTATACTCTTGGGAAGGGGAACATTGTAGTAGATGCTCTTAGTAGGGGATCAGGAATTCAGCTGCTAGGAGAGGTGACAGAGCAGCTTCCCGCGTTGTAGATATCCTTTGTGGATAGTGATAGAGCAGCCTTCCTGCAGTCTATCACAGTCACTCCTCAACTTCTTCAACGAGTCAGAGAGGCATAATGTGGGGATGTTGACTATGAGGTGCAACGTGCATAGATATCCTCAGGGAAGGCACCTGATGGGTTTTCTGAAGGTGGGGAGCACGTCATCCTCTTCAGAGGATGGACCATGGTACCAGTTTCACTAAAAAAGGAGGTGTTGAGGTAGTTCCACACTTCCCCTCTAGTGGTATATCTAGATGTGGCGAAGAAGTATTGAGACCTCAAACGACAGCACTGGTGGCCAGGTATAAAGAAAGAAGTAGTAGAGTTTGTCTCTCAGTACCTCACTTATCAGTAAGTGAAGGTGGAGCACCAGGGTCTAGGAGGCTTGGTTCATACCTTAGAGGTTCCAGAGTGGAAGTGGGATGGGATATCCATGAATTTCGTTATGGGACATCCACGTACATCAAGTTGAAACAACACTATCTGGGTGATCGTAGACCGACTCACCATGTCGGCCCATTTCATACCGATCAAAGAGCAGGGCTCAGTAGAGAGAATGGGATGCCTCTATATTCAATAGATAAGACTGCTTCATGGTGTGCCATTTACTATCATCTCTGATCGAGATGATCGTTTCACTTCTCAGCTATGGAAGGTGTTAAATGAGGCTTTTGGGACGCAACTTCACTTGAGCACCACCTTCCATCCTCATACGAATGGTCAGATTGAGAGGACCATTCAGACTCTTGAGGACAAACTCCATGCATGTGTCCTCAACTTTGGTCACATATGGGAGGATCAGTTACCATTGGTGGAGTTTGCGTACAACAACAGCTACCACTCCACCATCGGTATGGAACCTTATGAGGCACTGTACGACTGAACATGTAGATCACCTCTGTGATGGACTGCCCTAGGGGAATCATCACTTGTAGGACCAGAGATGGTTCAGGCTAAGACGGAAAAGGTCCAGATCATCCAGGAGCGGATGAATACATCACAGAGCAGATAGAAGTCATATGATGATAGGAGATGGAGACCACTGGAGTTAGATGTTGACCACGTCTTCCTACGGGTCTCTTCTCGACGAGGACTACATAGATTTGGGTGAGGCGGCAAGTTATCGCCGCAATTCATCAAAGTGTTCTAGGTCCTTGGCAGAGTAGGTGAGGTGGCTTACCACCTGGCCCATCCACCTCAGTTGCACCGGGTGCATGACGTAATCCACATATCTCAGCTGAGGAGATACGTGCATGAACCATCCCACATCATCGACCACGTGGAGCTGGACATCGATGACAGGGTGACATTCAGATATGTTCCAGTGGAGATTGATGATTGACAAGAGAGGGTCCTTCATGGATAGTAGATTCCTCTGGTGCACGTTCTCTGGAAGCATGATAACCTCCAGGAGATCACATGGGAGGGAGAGGCTCAAATGCATGCTCAGTACCCCCATTTTGTTTCCCTAGTGTGATTTGAAGCTTCCCGGCGAAGTAAAGCCCTGAGGTGGTGGTTATTTAACGACCTAGAAATTTCAAAGACATTTTTTTCATAAATTATTTGGAATTTTACGGTTCCACAGTTTCTGACGGTGCCTGATTCCGAGGCCCGTTTTTCCCGAAATCAATTTCTGATGTTCTGTTCAGGTACGTTCAGTAAACGTATGTGAGGGATTTTATATCATTTGAACCTATGCTTCGAATTAAAATCTAAGGACCCCGATGAACTCACATCACTGATATTCTCTTATAGAGACCTCTACAATAGTTCCATTTGGTCGAGAGCGGAAGTTAATTTTTGGGGATTATTATAAATTAAATACAATTTATGTGTTACAAAATTTTATTTTAGGTGGTGGTTAGTTACTCCAAAGGGAAGTTGGAGGTGGGTCCCACCCCCACATAACCTCCCATGGGAGGATATTATGTGGTGGGGCATACATGAGCACCTAACCCCTCAACTCCCCTTGAACCCCTTTAACTCCCCTTGTATTTAGAGAGCCATCCCATTCTTCATTTATTTTGGGTGAACTCCCCACCTTCCCTCCCCCTTAATTGTGCCAACACAATTAATTAATTCCATAATTAATTTATTTTTTGTGTGATGAATTCTTTTGAATTCATTTGAATTGCATGGAATCTTTAAAATATGAGGGAGCCTATTATTATTTTGTCTTGGAAAATATTCTCTTGGAAGGATTTGGGGAATTAGAAGGAAAGCATTCTTCCCATGAAGAACACGAAGAAGATATTCCTATCGACAAAGAACGCTTCACGTCTCTAAAGGACGTGAAGCAACATCTCCTCCACATCCTAAACTAGAGAATGAAAAGGAGGAACCCTCACCCATGAAGTATTCTAAAGACTTCATCTCCACACGATGTTATGAACTCTACTTCCTCCGGCATTGATGGAACGAAGACCGTCTTCCACGATGCCCGACTTCTGTGATGCCCGTCTTCTGTGGCTCATCAATGTTCAATTCCAATTATGAGGTAGGTGTAATTTGGATTATTTATTTGATCGTGTGATTTATACCCTCGTACTTTGGCGATTATATTTTGATAACAGTGTCAAATAATTTTGTTATCACTTAATGCGGATGGTGCGGTCCAAACAAACAAGGCCCAACGACCCTCCATTTATTCTTGATTATGTTAACAATAGAGGTATATTCGGAAGGGCATGGTGTCGATGCACCGTACCGGAAGAAGAAGACTACGGTAATGAGGTGGTGGCGGCAACCGAAGGCCGCAGCCAGGCCGGGCCGAAGCGGTGGTGGACCAGCGCTGTCGCGCTGGCCGCGTTGAGGAAAATCGTGGCCCTCATTTGCGGCTCGCTTGGGCTGGAGAAGAACCGGCCATCCTCATGATGTCCGGGATGGAGGAACCAGGTGGCTATGGCTGGTCGGGCTAGAGGTTCGTGGTGCTCGCAGGCGCCGCGCGGCAGGGGAACCATGGCCTGCCACTGCGGGCCGCTCGCCGGGCAAACCGGTCGGCCGCCTACCGGCTGGGCTGAAGAACTGCGGTGCCAATTGGTGACACATGGGAGGAATAGTGGCCAACTGTGCAGTCCACTCGCTCTAGACAGAACCAGTCGGCATCGGCCTATCGGTCAGGGAGAGGCGGCCCCACTCAACGCCACCAGGCTTACTGGACCGGCACGTTCCACGGGTCGGGTCTGTAGGTGGGCTGCTCCTCACCGGGCTGGGCCGACCCCCCCAGTGGGGTGGGACCCATCTAACCAGGTCGGGCTGACCCCCAGCCGGGTTGGACCCGCTAAGTCGGGTCTGGCTGACCCGCCACCCCACTGTGCTTGACGGGATGGGGCTGAAATTCCCTAAATGTGAATATCTCCAAGAACGCGCGTCCGAACGACATGCCGTCTATGGCACTGGGACCCTCGCGACGAGGAGGTCCTTTTGTGATATCTATGCGAGTTTTGGAAAACATTGGAAAATGGATGGGTTTGGAACAAGAGTAAATCCAATTGGGCCCCTTGAACGGAAAAGATAATAACTCTCAGACCTGGCATTTGATTGACGTGTCGTTTGTCGCATTTGGGTTCCTTATGATGAGACAAAACTTTGGAATAAATCAACTGAAGACTTCGTGGTAGTTGATGTATCGACCCCCTTTGCTTGAGGAGTGTACCCTCCCCGAATCGAGCGTGTTGTATGTGGGAAACCTAGAGCTGGCTGCGACTACGTCGACTACTATACCAGAATCCTCTGTGGGTTCAACGATGAAAACTACTATAATGGAATCCGGTGTGGTTTCGACAGTTCTGACTTCTCTTCCTATATCCGGTGTGGGTCCGACAACTCAGATGAATTATAGCTGGTCCTATATCATGTGTGGGTCCGACATCTAATCTAGTCCTATATCCTGTGTGGGTCCAAAGGCATAGATGATCTAGTGGCTACATTTGATCATCTATGTCTCTGTACTATTGTGGCATACCAATTTGAGTTGAGTCAATTCTTTAAACCATTATCATCGTGGTGATTGACTTTACTTATTTTGTGGAATTGGTTTGTGGTTGGGCTCGAGAGTTGGAGTCGGACTGAGATTGGTAACTTAGGTATATGTATAGGCATATACCAAAGTAGGGTTGGTTGATACTTTGTGATTTTATATTTCTTCTTTTGTTTATCCTTAGTGGATATGGTGAGATCTTCCAGGTCTTGGGGTCCCAAATGACTATAATTATACTCACCCCTACACGGGTCTCATTGTGTTGGATGCAGACGAAGGACATCGCTGATGGATGCCTAGAGCTCCACGACTGGACGGTACCCGGATGTGGACCTTGCGACACGTCGACACATGGAGGAGACTGATGGACGTCAGTGCTGTGGTGGCCATTTGTACCTACACTTCAGGTTTGAACCCTAGAGGATGATCCATGAGCTACTCTTCAATTTTAGTTGTTTGTCCATTTTTAATTGTAATTTTTGATCAGTTGGGTTTGTATACAGGCCCATTTACATTCCAGAACATTCTTTTGTATTCAGTTTTACTTAGTGTTTACTTCTTTTTTCATACTATGTTGTGTTTGATGACATTTATAAAGGCAATTCCTTCCCATATTATGGATTTACGCCTTTGGTGCTAGTCGCCAGCCCCTGGCCTATGGAAGGAGGGATTAGGGTAGTCACGGTACGAGCCCCGAGGATGGGACGTGACAGTTCGCATAACCCTAATATAATTGGGATAACCTAATCACTAATTTATGGAAACAAGGAATAGTGTTTTAGTTTCAATAATTTTTTAATGATATTTTTTTAAATCACATTTCTAAAAATAAATATTCAATCATTATATTGTTAAAATATTGAATTCCAATGCTCAAACCCCCATGTTCTAATAAGGAATATCTAATGAAACTTTAATCCCCCAACCTCAAAATTATCCTCCACAGTAAAACACACCAACCACTACCTATGGCTATCTTAGATCATAATTATTTGATATCATGAATAAATAAACTCTAGAATATAATAAAGGAACTCAAAAACAAAAAGGGAGGGTTCTTTTCTATCTATTATTAACAAAAAGTACACTGGATCTAAATAGTGGAATAAATTACCTGAATTTATATTTAAGATTTTTAACAAATTTTTTTTTGTGTGATTCATTAAATTTCCTAATGGTTTGGATCATTTATCATTGAACTAAAAATAATGAATTGTTTTGAAACTCATTAAAATTTACTAATCATTTTCATTCAAAAATAAAATTTTACAAAAAATGGGACTTGAAACATAAACTATAATGTGTTGTTATATAAATATTTTCAAATCATGAGATAGAACCATAATACATAGTCCCAGCCACGTTACATAATTTCAAAATGAAGAAAATCAATGGTTTGGGTCTCAATATTTTCATATTTTAATCTTTAATAAATGATACCCTAAAACCACATTACTGGCCATGACCATATTTCTATAATATTTCCATTATAGTCGAAATAGTTATGTATTGTAATTCCCATTAGTGGCTTGTAGTTATAACAAATATTTATCTGCAAACCATGATATTCCACGATTATTAATCTACCAACCACGATGATTGAAAAAAATACATCATAATTAGTAATAAAAAACATTCCAGTTTTCTTCATAGTCCAAATTCTACATCTTCTTACAAAATTCAAATGAAAACTAATTTGTTACCCCTTAAACACTATAAAACTAAAAACATAGATAATGGATAATTTTGATCCTCCATTAAATAATTTTGAAATTTTATAAATACATAGAAAATATTAAACAAGATTGCAATGATGATTTTGGAAACAAACCTAAAAACATGGAAAATTCAATGGAATTTTCTATCTCCACTATTAATATCTACTCCTTACCAATATTAATAAATCTATAACTTAATTTCAGTATAATTGTTTGTTGAATAATATATTCGAAACCAATATTCTGTTTCAAAGAAATAAATAATTATTAAATTAATTCATGTCTCATTCCATTTATAAACATTATATTTTATAGAGAGGAATTATCGACCCGTTAAATTTTACCATCGAACCTAAAATTATCTACTAAACAAGAAAACATTAACATGCTAAATGATACATACATACAATTTAATTAATAATACATTTTGGTTTTCAATATTTAAAATATTTACATATTAATATATATATATATATATATATATGACATAAAAGTATTTTATTATTCTAAATAAATTTTACACTCTGGACACAAATATTAAGAAACATGTTTTTGACATGCATTAGGAGATTTTCTTGTTTTCTACATATATAAACATTCGTTCCCATTGAATGTGTTTGTTGGAAATTCACTAGGGATGTATTAAGTTCACATTGTTTAAGATAATGAGATATTGGAATTATATATAAATTTTGTGTGAAATTATTTAATATTTTTAAAGTCTCTTATGAATTTTAATCATATTCATGAATCCATCCCAAATCATAGTGTGGGAAAAGTTATCACAATGAATGGTCAGTACTATAACCATTCATTCATGAATACCATTATATATATTAGTGGTTCTCAATATATTAATTATTAGTTGGATATGTATGATTTCATTCCATAATGAAAGGTGATCTAGAATTTATCGATGTCTAGGGAGGAAGTAGCTATTGTCATGTCATTGTTCAGCATAAGATAAGGTCATCTTGCATATCCTTATGAAGGTAATCAAGACATGAATAGTTTAGATCCACATTATGAGATGGATCATACCAATTTGGGTCATTTGGTAAGGACCATTTTGGTTCCTTTTAAGTTTGTTTTTCTATGAACGATCGGTGTTCCTTTTAATATTTTTGTGTAAAAATCTAATTCTATGTATTTAAATATCATGAGTAAGTAAAATCCTTGTGATGGGTTCTTATCATTAGACAGTGTGAGACATCGACATAGGAAACCCTTTCTAGTTTAACTAGTTTATTGGTAACTGGAAAGGATATGAAATAGTCTCATGAGGAATATATACCAATGAGGATTATTTTTACAAGGAATGAGGTCTTAGGATTACTATATTCATATAGATTATAAATCCATTAAAATAAAATTTTGGACGTTGGATTTTAACCTAAAAGTGGAATCATTGATAACCAGATAAATAAGGATCGTATTCAAGATATTTCTAGTTTCATAGATTATGATCATGTCATAGGACCACACCATGATGCATACTGTCATGTGGAATAGAAATTTGCATCATGTAAGGGGAAATAATAAAGTATTTAGTAGACCATAATTAAGGAAGAAAAATGAAACATTTATGGTTACTTAATGACTCATTGGGATGAGACAATTAAGACATATATTATTAGGGAATAAGCCTAGTAAGATTAACATATATGGATATATATTTCTTATTTTCTAATAACTAAATGAGAAATATGAGTGAACTCATGGGAAATATAGCTTAATTTAAATATATTAGGTTTTACTCTTTATTAGAGGATCATTTATTATCGATAAAGTAAGATGCAAATTTGGGGGACATACATGTATATTTTCCAGATATTCCTAACCTATTCGGTGACTTGAGTGAAGGTAAGATTTAGAACATACATATAGTACGATTTCCATTAAATATGTTTGGATCATTTAGTTGAATAAACAATTCCATTGGCTATTAGGGATAATATGGTACTTAATATATTCTAGATAAGATGATCAACATGATCCATGAGGGTTTTAACTCATATGTTTATGAAAAAAAACCTCATTATCAATGGAATAAAAATTCATGATTACCTATAGTTTCCTATTGATTGGATAATATTCAACGGTATATGCCTTTTCATGGTAATACATGATCGATGGGGTACTTAATGTTGTCCATAGGTTAGTATTTATCATATGGGTTTGGAGGAGGCCTAATTATAATGGTATTTTCATGGATATTTCATATGTAAAAGGAATCCAATGTGGTCATCTGGTTTGATTCAATATAAATGTTTGATCTGTTCGAATAAATGGCTATTAAAGGGGTCTAATTCCAATAACTAGGTTCTTTCATAATGTTCTAAATAGAGGACTGAATGATTCAAATCATTTTAATATTTGGTGGATCCGTAAAGGGCACATAGAATCCTAGAACATTGTATAGCAAGATGTTTATATGTGAAGGGTTTCCTACATAAAGGGGGAATGGTTTAAAGAACACATATATTTAAAGTCCTCCCAAAAAGGGTATCACATTCTCCCCTCCCCCAGGAATAGTTTACACTACTACCCTTCATGAGGGGGTATTCATAGAATCCTTTTATGAATGTTCCTATATAAAAGTCCCTCATGATAGTTCATTACGTTGATTTCTTCATGAATGAATTGTATATATGGTAGTATTGGATTTCTTTTCTTACTGGCACATGGATCATTACCTAGTATTTTTTGTAAATATTTCATCAATCTGTTTCAAGAATAATGAGTTTCTTCTCCCCTGAATCCTAATGTTGTAAATAGATCACGTAAGGATAATCCGGATGTGAAATGATGGATAAATTTTTTGAAGAATATTCCATTATATATCAATGATTCAATCAGTTATTCTAAATTCTATTATAAAACATTGTCTAACAAAGTATAATAGATAATAAAGGATCAATTTTAAGGGGCAACAAATGACTATTGGATACCATAAAACAAATAGAAATTATTTAGGATCTCTATAAATAAGTGTCAAATTAATTTTTCCTTTAGAGGGAGTGTGATATAGTGTAATAGTTTTAGAGGAAAATTTACAATGAATTCAAAAAATAAAGGATAAAATAGAACTATTAGGAACACTATATTCTATTCTTGAATGAATTATACGGACAAAAAGGGACTATGTAGATACTAATGGACAATATGGACAAGAATTATTTGCACAATCTTCCTGCATAATGAATCTGATTCTTCATGAATTATATTCTTCATGATGTGATTTCCATTTCTAAACTCTCCTTTTAATTCATCAATCATTCTTTTAAATGATGACATGGATTTTGTGAGTGTCAAAAAATAGCCCCTAAAAATATATTATGAACGGTAAGAGCTAATTCATCAGAAGTAAGATCATCCAAATATTTGTTTTTCACATTTATAAATGTTTTATTACATTTATAAATTGTTTTTAGTGGCCCCAAGATGTATTCCATAGAATATTATGATGGCCAAGTAGATATAACATCATTAGTGAATCTTTAATGAGTGGTGAATGAATCTCCTTGAATTTTTTAATAAATAATATATTTCATTCAATATCCAATTTTCTCATAAAATGGTTTAATTTAGAAAAAGGTTTACTCTCTATTATTAATAAATAATTAGGTATTTTGAAATTTGTTTCCCCCATAGAGGTCACCGTTTGTCAAAATCTTAACATGTAGTGATTATTTGGTGGTCCTGTTCATGTTAGTGTTATTTGAAAATAATATGATCTTATTTTTTAAGACATTCTCATAAGTAGAATGACATATGTTCTTTCAAAAGTCTATCATGGTATCTTTTTTTAATTACAATTTTATTTGATTACTCTCATTACATATAAACAAATAAGAGGAGTGTTATGTTTAATTAGAATAATTTCACTGATACCTAGTAAAATTAGAGGTATCAAAACAATTATCTAACTAATATTCTACCGAAAATGATCTATAAATACCTATTATCAAATTGGATCTCCATATATGGATATATTTTCTGAGACAACATATTTATATTAGAGCATGATTATAACCTAGTATAATTATAGTTCATGTCTACCCAAGAATATGTTGGGATGGGAATATTATTTGAAGACCCTATTATATAGCTGATGTATCAAGGAAACCCCAATATCCCAAAGTTATCCTTATTGACTGAAGACATCTAAGAACAGAACCAAAATCCCATCAGTCAATTCTATTGGTCTATCTTTGTCATCTCATTCAAAAATAATATCAGATGATGGTGTAAAAAGAGATATCATATCCATATGAAATCTTCTCTAATGAATGGGGATGGTATTTCTAGGCTCATTAGCTCTCTCTAAAATTTCATGAATAGATACAAGAAATTGATCTATATCATGTATTTTAGATCTCTCAGTTCTTGATGAGTCATGAAATTAAGATTTTATCTATGAAAGTCATTCATTGTATTATGGTCACCAAAATAATTCATATATGTAACAACCTAGTTAATTAAATAATAAATCAATTTCATATTTATTAATAATAATTAGATAGTTATATTAGTTATTAAAATATTAGGTAATTTTTAAATCCAAAAAAGTAATAGTTTACCTATAATATTTTCTTATAATGTTTTCTTTGAAATCATAATTTATCATTATTAGAATTTGAATTTTATTATATGAATATCATTTTTCAAATCACCATATAAAAATTTATATAGGGTGAAATTTTTAGATTTTCTAAAAATAAATATATTTCTGTTGATAGTGAAAATACCTATTTAAATAAAAAGTGTTATATATTTAATAAACATAGTAATTTAATATAATCCAAATTATTTTAATGTAATTTAATTTAAACTACAAGATATTTGGTTATATTTAATCCACTTAATTACTTTAGAATCAAATTTATATTTGATTTTTGTATAATTTTTTTGGTTTAAAGTCGAGCATTTCCAACTAAACATTAAAATGCATACAGATTCTCAATTAAAATTAATTAAAATAATACCATATAATGAATGATTTAAATATAACTTATAGATTTTATATTCATAAATACTAATTTATTTTCATTTAATTACTATTATTAGTCATGGAGTTAATATTGGATCATCTTTTTCATAAAACATACTCTTCTTGAAAACACGTTGTCTCACAGCCTCTGTAGGATTAATATTAAATTGAATTTATCAAATTATATGAATGGAACATGAAAAATAGATTCCATATTTTCAATAATCATTATTTAAAACTCCTAGTATGTTCATATTACTTTTTGAACAAAAATTAATATTAGCGAAAGTAATTAAAATTAGCTACTGTGATTAAGGTAAAAAATAGTTTACATAGTGGTTAAACATTAAAATTATAGGGAAAATGAACTATGATTTTTTCCAACACCCATTTTCTAGACATATATATATTAATGATTATATTACTAATTTTTCTAAATTATTAGGCCTCATGATATGAAAGACATAGGGGTGGAATTGACTCTTTCAAAAAAATAAAACTGTGCCACTCACCTCACTTATAAATGGCCACCCCATCTCTTCTGATTTTAAACCATAAATAAAAACTGGTTTTGAAAATAACAGCACATTACATTTCTCCAAATACCTTCTATCCATAGAGAGGACATAATATGGGTATAAATCCAACCGAGTAAGGATTTTGGTGTGAACCAAAATGAGATACCCAAAGAAGAGGTAACATTCATCAACTAGTATATTTGTTTTATTTCAATATCATCCCCATAAATTATTCTTATACGATTATGATATAATAAACTCAAAAAATTCTATATGATGATATTTTTAAGAGGTAACGTTCATCATGGAGATTTCTTATTTTATTTCCTTCTCCACCCCATAAATACTTTTTATAATATTTTGATATAATAACCTCAGTATCTTTCAAATAATGAGATTTTTTTATGATATGGGTATTGAATGATCTAGAATTTTTTTTAAGATCTCTCATTAATTATTATAGGTATTATTTTACCATTGTTTTCTTATACTTAGGTTGAGTTTGTTTCTAGTGTTTTGGGTGAATATTGAGAAATTTTGACAGAAAAGTCACAATGAACGATTATTACATGGTTTTCCCAAACCATACACTAACCCACATAAAAACATACAACCCCAAACAAAGTTATATTCCACGTTTGGTGCGTTTTTTAAACCATGTGCCCTTTTGGTTATAAATGTGTGATCCCTTGAATAGGTTCATGATATGGTGCATTCTTTGGAAAATCTTGTGCCCCGCTATAAGAAAGGTGCTTGAAAAATTAATTTTCCTTAATTATTATCTTAAGAAAATATAACCCTAATATTTCACCATAATTCACACTAACTCATCCTTAAATGGTCTCCATCATTATTGGAGACCCCAGAGAGGACTACATAGCTCCTCAAACTCCATTCATGAAAAATTGAATATCCTATTGATGGATATGCACCTCTCCCCATATGTTTTCTCTTACCGAATGTTTTACTACATTTATCCCATATTTCTCTAATTATTTAATGAATTTTTTCCTCCATTTTTGATGGTTTTATATCTAGGTTTTTATAGAATCTGAATTCTTAATATATTATCTAGATATTGTTCTTTGATGAAAAATTAATTATTCCATTTCAATTTGGGTATTTATATTGGAAAACATCTATCAAAATATTTAGGTAGGTTGTCTAAATTTATATTCCCATAGTCTAGTTATAATTGTATGTATATAATTTTGAAAAATAAGTATCTATATTTGGAAGTCGTATCATCAATTGGGTTAATTAATTGGTTAATTAATTAATGGAATGACGTGACTATTAAATTTTTTATATATTTGGATTATGAAATTGATAAATTAATGGGATTATCTTCATTGGTTAATTTAAGGGTTGTTAAAGTGATTAAGTAAGTGGGAGTTAAGAGATAGTTTGATTAACCTTGAAGGTTTAATGGTTTAATGTGGTTAAATTTGATAAATAGTTTAAATGATGACTTTTTTATATTATTCCATGTAATTAAGGTATGGAATTATGTTTGAATTGATAATTGAAATACTATGATGAGAATGGTTCATAAAAAATTTAATTATGATTAAATTTGTTGAATATTACATGAGTGATATATGTTTGATTGGTTGATAAATGATGAGTTAGACAATGAATGATGATTCAAATACTCATGCGGTGATATGCATGATGTTATAGGGCCAAATGCATGAAGGTGAATGTTATTGTATGAGATAGGTACTGATGCTCCTAATACCCATTAGGTTTGGGACATAAACTAATGATCCAAATACCCATGGGGTTTTATATATGACATTTCGTGCCCATGAGTTTGGCATTGGACTGTTGTTCCAACTTTTTTTATTAATAAGTAAAATGAAATGTATACTGAAAACTTGTGTTATAATGATTTATGTTTACCTATGTTATATGTTTCAAACTCTATCATGGTCCAAAGTTGGTATTTATTTTTTGGGTGTCATTGTGAACCTAAGATAATAATATTGTTAATTAAAGAATAATTGAATCGCTAAAAAATTTATTTTATCACTTGTACATTATTCTTTATACAATTGTATAAATATTTATTCATTTGGTATTATTTTATATTACTTTTGTAGTATCTTATTGAGTTGTACTGACACTCTACTTGGGCCTCCTAGATAGTACCTAAATTCACTTCATGTTTCCAGGACGTGATAATGTAAATAACCTTATATTAAATGGATAATTTGGGATAGAACATGGATGAGGTAACTGATTATGGGTTGGTACTTGATTGGGAGTTTTCAATGTATTTATTTATATTTGTTTTTTCATATTGAACCATGACACGGATAGGAACTGACATATCTAATATTTTCATTTTTATATTGTATTCGTTTTTTGATCATCTTGTGATACATGTATTATTTTCATTATTGGTAATTATCTTTTGGTTATTATTTATCTATTTCTATTGTTTTAATAATATGATATAGAGATTATATTATCCCCATGTTATATATTGGACACTAAGTAATATTTGGATACCTATAGAATATAAGGAGTTGGGATTGAGGTCATGTAATCGACCGCCTTGTGGCACTAGACTATAGATCCCGGATCTGGATGTTACAAAGTGTATCTGTGTAGTTTTTGTTCATTTATTTACCATTAATTTTTCACACTATTTTGTAAATTTATTAATGATATTTGGATGATTCGGTCCTTTTTAAGGGACCATGAATGGGAGTATCTAACCCATGTATGGTGGTAAATCCATGTACCTAGGGGGGATTGTTGTTATTGGTTTTTGATGTTACAGTTTGATGTTATTTCACCGTGGGTGATGCACCTATTGTATTGGGTTATTGTTTTTCTACAATATTTCCATCATGGCTATGAAATTATTGAGGGTTGAGTAAAAATTTGTCATTTTTTTCAATTAGTAATTTTATGTGACATGGATCATTTTAGTCACACATTGAAAAGAATGTTTTTGGTATTTTTTTAAATAAATTTTTTTTCTTGTGTATTTGGAATGAATAGGTTTCTAATATAAAATTTATAATTGTGAAATGATTATAAATTTGGTAAATAATGTGGATAAATGGGTTTCTAATGAGAAACATTATTTTTTAAAATTGTTTTCATACATTTACCATGAACTATATAAGAGATGGTTCATAGTGTGGATAGTTCCATGGTTATGACAGGGTGGTGGTTTATGGATGATGAATTTCTATTTCATTATGTTAATATATCTTGATAATTTATTTAAATTTGAATACTATGTCTTACGATTTGGGTTTGTAATTTTAGATATATTACTCTATGATGATGCTTTTAGGTTGGATGATAGGAGGTTGGGGATGGAAATCATCCACTAGCAATGGTACCAATAGAACTAATAGTGTCATGTGAGTGAGATAGTGATAAATTCAATGTGAAATTTGCTCACATCATTATTTTAATTAAATAATTCCCAGGGTAGGATGTTAAAAGTATGTCTGAACATCCATAGGATATGTTTTGGCATCAACCTGTGAGATTTTCTAGAGAGGGTGGAGTTGAGGTAGCTGAGAAATGGATTGAGTCTATCCATAAAATTTATGAATACTTAGATAATATTACAAAAAAGTAATTTAAAGGGGTTTCTTATATGATACATGGTCAATAAAAACATTTTTGGGACATCTAGACTTGAGATGGATAGCTAGATAATATGGTACCATAGGAAATTTATGAGAATTTATTGGAGAACTTTTACCCTGAGACACTCAGGTAAGAGAGGGGAGTAGAGTTCATAAGGTTGAACCATGGGATCAAGTCTGTGATGTTCTCTGAATGACACTTTAGTGATTTTTATCACATTGTTATTGATTTTTTATAGATGATGATACTACATTGTAGTGTTTTTAGAATGGGCTAAAATGTGAAATTAATTCCAACATGAACATCTTTTGTCTAAATACATTTTTTATGTGGTAAATCAGGCTCTCATTTATGAGGGAACCTAATGGTGGTTTTTAGTGGAATGCAATTTGAATCTATTTAATGGACATGGGGTGTGTTTTTTTAGAATATGAATTGTAACAACTTGAATGATTACAAGTGTGATAAAAGACGAGTGTATATGGGGAACAATTAGTTACATAGGGCCCTACTCAATCACTCTGCAACTAGTGCAGTAGGTTGGGTCACTTTAATTAACATTGTCCCCGACCACAAGTGGAGTGCCAATATTGTAGAAACATAAGACATCTATAGCGGTTCAACAGGAACACATGAAATATGGGTAGTTAAGGGGTTACTAGGTATAACAATAGTATGGTAAGGGGGTCTTATACATTGTATAAGTCTTGATGTTATAGTTTTACTAGTCATGGAGGTCGAGGTAGTGGACATGATACTTCTACGAAAGAGATCTTGTATCAGTATAGTGATATAGATCAGGAAATTCTGATGGAATCATATGGTAAGGGTAGGATAGTTTCAAGAAGTTCAGCCTCTGTTTTTGGATAGCGAAGGTGGACCATTAATACATATAGGTATTATTATTATTGCTTATATGATTATTAGTGCCTTGTTTTATACATTTCACCCACACTCTTTTATAATTTCACATCATGTGAAAAAGTTGAGTCTATCAGTGTAGTTCATGAGTGGGATTATGATGATTGACACACTGTTAGAAGTACGGTACATGGGTATATATTTATGCAAGAGGTTTTCTCAAGATATTGGGGGGTATCATTTCATTTGTGATATCTATTTCCATGACATATTTGGGTCAGAAAAAATTTGGGGTATGGGCAGTTTAGTACCATACTGATCCCAAATTGATTATTACCATAAGGGAGTAGTGTTTACATATCCTAAGGGTGTAAATTTTGTTTATTTAGGCGAGTGGGATATCATGTTGGGCCTTTGATGGCTAGTTTATCTACAACTGGGCGAGCTCACTTCCCATGATGAATGTCTTTTTTCGATTATGGTGGTGTGATTCATGATATCTTTCCTGACACAGTGGATCATTTCAGGATTTTTTTCTAGAGGACTTATAAGAAAATATATCTAAGAGATATGTTGAGTTTTTTTATAGATTTAATGTCAGGGGTGGATCAAGATTCAATTTCAACATATAGAATGGAACCAATAGATCTTAATGAGCTTAAGAATCAGTTGGATGAGTTAATGGATAAGGTGTTTATCCACTCAAGTATGTCACATTCAGGTTCCTCATTTTTGTTTGCAATTAAGGCTGATGGACCCTTGAGATTGTGTGTTGATTACCAGATGTTGAATTGAATTAAAGTGATGAACTGATATACTCTTCCACATATTAATTATCTCTTTCTCCAGTTAATAGGAGATTTCATATTCTCTAATATTATCTTGAGATCAGGGTATCATAATTTGAGAGTTAAACCTTTTGATGTACCATGTACCACTTTTAGAAGAATGTATGGCCTTTATGAGTTCATTTTTATTCTTTTCAGGATAAAGAATGTTCTGATAATCCTTACAGCTTTTATAAAAAGAATATTCCACACGTACATGAATCATTTTGTGGGGTTTTTATGAAAAATTGGTGTACTCCTAGACTTTGGACCATCATGAACAACATATTAACATTATAACAACCCTTTTATTTATTTCATATCTAAACATGATTTATTACATAAAAATTCACTTAAGAAAACTCTAAGAATAGAGTGGTATACTGTCTTGGGAAATTTGGTACAATACATGAAAATTAATTCATAAAATACAACAACTTTATTGAAAACATCTTTTACATGGCCACAACATTCCTCTGTACTTAGCATTGAATGGGATAACCTGAGGACATTCATAAGAAAATGGTTATCTATAAAGCCCGTTAATGAATTAAACAAGGCCTAACATAATGAATATAATACATTTTATGCAACAAGCATATTTATGGATCACAAGATAATCATGAACCTAATGGAAATATATATCATGATTTTCATTACGTGGAAATGAGGCAACGATATACAACATGATATTAACATGAGCTGAGGCTCATTGCACCTGGATTAGCATGAGTAAACCCTCATTACACATGAATTATCATTATTAAAGACTCCTTCCACAAGGATAAAAAAGAGTAAACCCTCATTGCACATGGTGTATCATGATACTAAATATTACCCAATGCATTAAAGATCTATCAGGGTGCACCCTTTATTAACATTTCATTTCACTCAAAAATGTGCCGCGTGGATCATATTACATGGAATCATTCAACATCATAATTTATTCCTCAATAATGGAATTTGTAATACATACATGAAATTATATAATAAATATGTATATGTTCATAAAGGTGAATACAATTTATAGATAAATGGTTATTTTATACACTACATGATGATTTTGGCGTGGCAAATTGTGGTGCAATTTCGGCAGCCTAACATTGTTACATAAAAATTCACAAAAATTGTTGATGAGAGATAAAGGTGTATCTCATCATATGTACATGAAATTGAAATTATGTGGGTTATATAGATACATGTCCCAAAAAATTGAATTTAGAAATAGAAGGTGTAACCTTAATAAAAAACTTCAAGAAAGAGGATAAATCAAATAACTCTTTTGAAATTTTCAACATGGTAAAGGGTGTACATGGGAGGGATTAATGAGAGAGAAATAGGTATATAATCATTAAAACATAAGGAGGGAAGTATCGGGGAGGTGAGAAATAATACCCACTGTATCTTTAATTGAAAATAAATTTTTATAACAATATAATGAAACTTGGACATAAATGAGAAAGGAAGGAATCCCTTACTTGAGTGTCTGATCCCAAAGGATTGGGAGAGGCTTGATAGAGGATTATTTAGATATTGGGGATCTTTGGGAGGATTATAGAGAAAGGAGGGAAGATTATGGACATTCTAAAAGGAGTTTTAGTGAATAGAAGTGGGAGATTTTGTGGGATTATATAAGAAATTAGAGGGGAATTATTTAATAATTCACAAACTTATGTTTTGGAATCAATATAATTAAATATTCAAAAACACAAACCATACCATGCATTTACCCATTCATTTTTTGAAAAAGTATTGTCTAAAAAATTATTTTAAAATGATAAAGTCCAAAAATTATTAAAATATTTTTATTTCTTATTAGATATGAGTCACACTCTTAAGGAAATTATTCGAAAATGTTAAAATATTTTATAAGTCTTGGAGGGTCCACTATGGAATTATAAAATTAATCACAAAAATAAATAATCTCATTATATTATAGATAAAACATATATTTGTAGAATATACCTTTTATATTATTTTATTACATCACTATTGAGTCATTATGATGTCATAAAACACAATATAAATTTATATGGAATTTAATTTTTACGAAAAAATTCAATTGTCTCGAAAAATTATGAAAAATAAACCATTGGATAATTTCAACATATTTATTACAAAAATAATATTCATGTTATATAAATATTTCTATAAATACATGAATTTTAACTTTAAATATAGAAGCCTATATTTATTGAAAATTCATGGGTTTTGAAAAAAAAAACAGTTTCCAAACCTTAATAAAAATTACAATTTTATTCATAAAACTTATAAGATAATTTATATTTAATTAAAATTAAAGTAGTAATTTTAATTTATAAAAATATTATTTAATTAAAAATATATTAATTCATCAATAAAAGATTCCATAATATATTTTAAATATTAACTAAAAAAACTATTTGTGGTTTAAAAACAATTTACATAGTAACAATAATAGAATGAATGTATTTTTTTTAAAAAAAAATTAATGCATAGAATCATAATGCTATAGTCTTGTTACATATCCCTTTATTACACTATCACAATCCTTAAGTGTATGTTGTGTGATGGTGGGGCTTTATTTGGGTCATTCGGTGAACATGGTTTGGGGTGTGATATCGATGAGCTTGAACTTCTTCCATAAATAGTTTCTCTCATGCTTAAGTTTTTGGATATCAGCTTGGCCTTGGTCATGGAAAAAGACATAAAACACTACCACCCTCAAAAGATCTGATAAATGGGCTTCAAAAGGAATGATCCTAATGGTTGAGGCCATCACTTCCACTGTGTGTGCAAAAAGGTTTAGTTAAAACCCTATATTTCAACTAGACATGTGATCATAGATCAATGGATATATTATCAATTGTAATGATACTTAGTAGTTATTTAAACACAAAAAGGGCATGTGTTTTCCATATTATAATATGTTAAAATAAAGGGAATTTTATTTATAAAATATTGGGCTTTTATAACATTCTCCCCTTAAGAATTTTTTCCCTCAAAATATCATTTTTACCATAATAAAACAGATGAAGGTAACTCTTCCTCATCAATTACTTCGGTTCCCACATTGCTTATGAAAACATGTGTTTTCTCCATGACACTTTAATGAGGGTTATTTACTTATTTCATAGAACTTTTTCCTAACGATCTAAGATCTTCCCCAACTTCTCTTCATAGGAAAAGTCATTCTCCAATAGTACCACCTCCAGATTGAGTACATGCGATAGGTCAGATATATACTTCCTCAAAAGTGAACATGGAATACATCATGTACTTGAGACATTCTTGGTTGGAGTTGTAGTCAATAGTCTACTAATCCAATGCGATCAAGGATCCTAAAGGGGATGATGTACCTTGGACTATGCATTTTATTATTCCCAAATCTCATAACTCTCTTCCATGGTGATATGCGGAGGAATTCCATGTCTCCAACATCAAACTCTTGGTCTATTCGATGGTTGACAAGATTCACTTTTATTGACACTGAGCAACTTTAATGTGTTGATGTTTGGTCTTAACTTCATCCATCATTTAATTAACCATTTTTGGACCAAGAAGTATTCATTCCCCAAATTCACCCCAACGTGCATGTGTTCTACACCTCTTCCCATAAAGAGATTTATAAGGATCTATTTGGATTCTTTATTGGAAAATTTTATTGATAAAGAACTCTACAAGATGATGATGTTGATCCCATCCACTTTAGAAGTCCATTGAGAATACTCCCAACATGTCCTCAAATGATTGGATAGTCCGCTCAGATTGGACATCAGTTTGAGGATGATAAGTCATACTAAAGGTCAACTCATTATTAAGATAGTATTGGAGACTCTTCAAAAACATAGAGGTGAATATTGAATCTTGATTAGATGCAATCTATAGTGGTACTCCACACAACCTTACCACTTCACTAATGTATATCTATGGAGTTGATCCAATGATAAATCCTCTCAAATTACAATGAAGTGTGTTTCCTTTGTAAGACGATCTACAACAACATATATATCATTATTTCCATTGGATTTATTTTAATGTCATGTGACAATGTACATGATGATGTTCTCTCATTTCCATGTCGGTTTGGGTAATGGTTTCATCATCCCCTTATGCTTCTTCCTCCCTGCCTTCACTTTCTGACACACCAGGAACATTGATGTATACTCTGTGATCTCCTTTTCATGTTATCCCACCAATAATTCTCTCAGATATCATGATATATCATTGTGTTTCCAAGGTGAATAGAGAATTTTGAAATTTGTTCATCATCCCAAAGATCTTTCTTTAACTCTATATTTGATAGAACACATAGTCTTGACCCAAACCTCAAAATTTGTTCTTCATTAACATCGAACTCCGATGATTTCTCTTTTCTAATAGTTTCCACTTTCTTCTAAATTCCCATATAATCCTTTTATACATCCTTTAACCTTTATAAAAGATATGGTTGATATAATATTTGTGAATGGAATAACGGTGTTCCCTTATTTATTAATCCCATGTCCATCTTTAACAAATATAAGAAGATTGAATCCTTCTAAATTCTCATCAATGATATAATCACCGGGTCCTTTCTACATAGAGAATCCACCACCTTGTTCTCTTTCCTAGGGTGGTAATGGATTGAGAAGTCATAGTCTTTGATCAGTTATAACCATCTTCTTTGGAACATTTTATGTTCATTTTGCGTGAATATAAAAATGATAATTTTGTGATCCATATATACTTTACACTTCTCTCTAATGTGGTAATATAACAACATTTTTAAAGAAATGATTACTACAGCAAACTACAGATCATGTGTTTGATAGTTTTTCTCATTAACATTCAAATACCATGAATCCTAGGCCATGACTATGTCATTTTGCATCAGCACACATCCCAAACCCTTCATTGATTCGTCACTGAATACCACAAAAATTTCTCCACTGGTAGGTAGTGTGAACACATGAACAGTGATAAGCCTCATTATCAAATCCTTGAAGTACACTTCACATTCATCACCCCATTAAAACATGACTCCCTTCAGAGATATCATGGTAAGAGGGTTTAAAAATGGTGAGAAATTTCCCATAAATCAGTGATAATATCTAACTAACCCATCGAAGCTATGAATATCTATCATAGATGTTGGCCTCGGCCATCCCTCAATTTCATTTTCCTTAGAGGGATCCACACATAACCCATTGATTGTGATTATATGATCCATGAATCAGAACTCCTTCATCAAAAACTCACACGTGTTGTACTTTTCATAGATATTCTCCTTTCACAAGGTCTCTAGTATAGTGCTTAGATTTTCCTCATGATCCCCTTTGGGTTTGGAGTATATTAGAATATCATCTATAAATATTACCACATATTTGTCAAGGTAATATCTAAAGAATATATTCATCAAGTCAATGATCATTTACGGAGTATTAGTGAGTCTGAATGACTTTACTATTAATTCATAGGGCACATACCTTGCACAAAAACTAGTCATGGGGATATCATTATTCCTCACCCTTATGTGGTAATATCCTCACCGAAGATCCACCATAGAGATGTTTTTCTCTCCACGTAGCATATTGAACAAGTCTTCAATTCATCGTAGAGTATACATTGTATTTATCATGATTTTTTTGAGCTCACGATAATCAATGAAAAGGTGCATTAACCCATCCTTCTTATTGATGAAGAGGATCGGTGCACCCCATAGTGAATCAGTTGGGAATATAAACCCTTTATCTTGATTCTCCTTTAGTTTTTTCTTTAGCTACTCAAGCTCTGCAAAAACCATTCTATATGAAGACGTGGATATTTTTAATGTCTCAGGTATAATATCAATCAAGAATTCAAAATCTTTTCTTGGTGGAAGACCAAGAAATTCTTCGGGAAACACTTCAGCAAATTCCCTCACAATAGACATGTCTTTGAGGATGGTTCTTTCCTTAGACTCAATCATCTGATAAAGATACCACTTCTCATATAGAATTAATATCCATGATTGGGATGATGTTTCTAAAGAAAATTCATCTCCCACCTTGAACATGTATAGAATAAAGGTTAAATTCTCCATATAGAGAGTGATTTCCCTCTCATAGAAATTTATGTTGTCTCTATATAGGTAAATCCAACACATGCCATGATTTACATAAAAGTCCACTAAAGGGAGTATTAATAGGTTCACTGGGAAATTTAATCCGCAAATTGTGGCAGGGGGGGAGTTATATTCATGGGATGCCATAATTTCTGCATTTTTCATTCTCACTGACATCGCTAGTTTCATGGTTTGTGGTGGTGCTCGGATTGTTCTAATAAATGTTTGGGATATAAAATTATGCATAAAACTAGAATAAAAAAGTACATTCATTATTCTTGAATGAATAACTAGCATACTTATCAACACATCATTGTTGGGATTTTCTTCAGCAGTAGTGATGGATAAAAAATTCCTTCTCTTCCTTAGAGGTTGTTGGTTTCCTCTAAAATCCCATGGCATAGAAAACTAGTTTCCAATATTCCCTGGTTCATTGCAATTGTAGCTATGAACAATGATTTGAGGGTCGATTGGAGCGTTCCACTCCTCTATCGCTGCAGAAGTTTTTTATTTTCAGCATTTAACGGTCATGTTCCCTTCTCCTCCAAACCTGAAGCATTTCCTTGTCCCCTTCAGGAAATGTTAATGGTGCTTCTTTCCGCTCCATTGGTAATTGGGGTTCTAGAATTTCTTATCACTTTTGTATTTATCCATCAAACAGCCATAATTAAAGTCTAATTTCTGCTTCTTATCCCCATGATACCCTTGAGATTCCCTGATCTCCTTTTTGACATTGAGGTAACATCATAAAATTTTTTTATAGCTTTCAAAGACACCGATCCCTAGAGATTTTTGTAGGATATATTTAGCCCACCAAAAAAGCTTTCAACCTTGAATTTAGGGGTAACGACAAAGCCTGAGGTGTATAGTGAACCCCTTGTGATGTTTTCCTTGTATGCTCTATTGGATTCATTATATTATTTCATGAGGTAATAGAAGCCCATTTCTATCTTAAGTAAGAGGGTGCGATGACAATATTTATCAGAACACAATTTCTGGAAGTCCTTCCATTCCAATTCTTCCATCTCTTCCTCAGGATTCATATTTTTTATCAATTTCCAGAATCAATCAGCTTCACCCTCCATTAAATGAGAATCCTAAATAACCTTCTTTTGATCGTAACATTGAAGGATGGAGAAGATCATTTCAATATAGTTAATCCATTCTTCGGAGAATCAGGGATTAGCTGATCCATTGAAATTAGTAGGCCTTTGTCTCATGAAGCTCCCGATTACGGATTGTTCATTCATTTGGAGGGGGTTGAATGTTCCTTTTAACCCATGTTTCTACTAAAAACCTGTGTTAACTGAGAGAGTATCTTGAAAATGTTTCTTATTTCCACTCCCATCATATAGGGAATCTCATTAGAATAGTCATCAAATTGATCTTCGCATCATTTTTTAACTCGAGTCCTCTTATTATTGGCCATTGTCTAGAATAAAAGGAAAGATAGGGGTACACATAAAGGGGAATCCATTGACAAAAATGAAAAACATATAAATTAAATTTATTTTCTTAACTTATGAAATTATAGGCTTCAACCAATGTTATACATGATCTACTTCCCAAAATATATTCTTAGGGGCATTATTTTTATTCTATTAATAATGATTCATACTAAGATTATGAATTTACCAACGAATATCCCCCGGTAGTGTCGAACCAAGAGTGTATCAATTCTTGTTGTCAGTCATCAATTCCAATTTGAGTCTAGCTCAAAGATGTGTTATTTGGGTTTTACCACTACATACATTTGTGCCAGAGCCACCTCTAATTGCTCTTATTCGTATAGGGATGTATTTCCTTGATAAACAACTTACTATATACTCACAAAAAATTAGGGACATTTTTGTCATACTTAACCTTATACTTAAGGCTTTAACTATGGTTTTTTAATAATAATCCCATAAATAACATACCAATCCTCTAATACCAACTATAATACCCCTGATCATTATTACATATTTAAACATGATTTATTACATAAACATTCACTTAAGACAACTCCAAGGATTGAGAGGTCTGCTATTAGGGGAAATTAGGAACATTACATGAAAATTTAAGACATAAAATACAACATCTTTATTGAAAACTTCTTTTATATGACTACAAAATTCCTTCGTACTTATCATTTCATAGGATAAACTAAGGAAATACATAAGAAAATGGTGAGCTATAAAGCTCAGTAACGTAATAAACAAGGCATAACATGAAGAATACAATACATATTAGGCAATAGAAATATAAATGGATCACAAGAGAATAGGAATATAAAGTCATGATATAGAATGATTATAATAACATGTAAATGAGGCAATGACATGCAACATTATATTAGCATGATCCAAGGATCATTGAAAATTGATTAGCATGAGTAAATTCTCATAGAACATTGATTAAGATGCTTAAAAACTTATTGAACAGGGATTATTATGATTAAACCCTCATTTCACATGGAGTATCATGATACAATACATTACCCAATTCATTGGAGTGATTTCAGGGCACACCCTTTACAAACATTTCATTTCATGTATAAGTGTGCCACTTGGATTATATAATATGGAATTATTCAACGTCATCATTTATTATATGATAATAGAATGTGAAATAACTAAATGAAATTATATAATCATTATGTATATGTTCATATAGGCTAATACCCTTGATAGTAAAATGGGCATGGTATTCACTACACAATGATTTTTGAAAGGAAAATTGTGGTGTAATTTTGGTAGCCTAATAGCGTGACATACAAATTCATAAAAGTGGTTAATGAGAAATAAAGGGGTATCTCATCATATGTACATGAAATTTATAGTAATGGGTTTATATATATACAAGTCTCAACACATGGAATTTTTAAAATAGAAGACATAACATAATAACAAAACTTAAAGAATGAGGAGAAATGGAATAACTCTTAAGAAATTTTTGGCATGGTAACGGGTGTTAATGGGAGTGATTAATGAGAGATAAATAGGCTTCTAATCATCCAAACATATGTATGGATATATGGGGGAGGTTATAAATCATGACATAACATTTTTTATTGAAAACAACAGGGTATAACTACAAAAATAAACATGGACAAAAATGAGAAATGAAGGAATCCCTTACTTGATTGTGTGATCCCAAAGGCTTGGGAGAGGCTTGACAGAGCTTTCATGGGTGATTGGGGGGGTCCATGGGAGGATTTTGGAGAGAGGAGGGAATATTTGGGACGTGTTCTTAGGATTTTTAGTGAGGATAAGTGGGAGCATGGGTGCGTTTATATGGGAAATAATAGGGGAATTGTTTAATATTTCACAAACATAGGTTTTGGAATCTATATAATTAAATATTCAATACCACAAACCTTTGAATTGTTTTTCCAATGGGTTTTTCCAAATTATATTGGTAAACATTATTTTATAAATACAAAATCCAAACTTATTAAAATAATAGGCCTACTTATGTGGAGGTGAGTCACACTCTCTAAGAAATCCTTTTAAAATGTTAAAATAGTTTATAAGTCTTCGAGTGTGAACTAAAGAATTATAAAATTTAACCAATAAATGTAAAATAACATTATTTTAAATGTAAAAAATATATTATACAAATATCCCTTTTATAGTTTTTATTACATAACTATTGGGTCATTATGATGTCATAAAACACATTATATATCTATACAGTATTTAATTTTTACCGAAAATTAAAATTGTCTCAGAAAATTATGAAAATTTAACATTTGATAATTTAGACATCCTGATTCAAAAAATAATATTCATTTTATCTACATAATTTCATAAAAATATAAATTTTTACTTTCAATATAAAAACTAATATTTATAGAAAATTCATGGGGATTGAAAAAAACCATCTTTCAAACCTTAATAAAAATTAAAATTGTTTTACAATAATTATATAATAATTTATATTTAATAAAAAGTAATTTTTTAAATATATTTTATTAATATTTTATTTAAAAAAATCCATTATTACATCAAAAGTAGATTACTTAATTGAATTTAAATATTAACTAAAGATGTTATTTAAGATTTAAAACCCATTTACAAAGTAAAAACAGTAAAATTAATATATATTATTTATTATGTACAAAAGATTACACATAATCATAATTCTAGGTTCATTGTTACATATCGCTTTATTACACCAGCATATTCCCTAAGAGCATGGTGTGTAATGGTCGGGCTTTTTTGGGGTCGTTCGATGAACAAGGTTTGGGCCATGATCTTAATTATCTTTAAATTATCTCATAAATAGTTTCGATCATGCTTAATTTTTTGGATATTGGATTGGGTTTGGTCTAGGGAAAAGCCCAAAAATTTTCTCCCACGAAAGATCTGATAAATGGTCATTAGAGGGAATAATCCCATTGGTCGAGCCTATCAATTAATTTGTATGTTCCAAAAGGTTTAGTTTAAACCCTATATTTATACTAGACATGTCATCATTGTTCAATGGATATATTATAAAATATAGTGATAATTAATGATTATATATCCAAAAAAAATTCCATTTGTTTTCTATATCCATAAGACATTAATAGAAGTGGAATGTTATTCATAAATGATTGTGTAGTTTCAAACATAGTCTTTCATATAATAAGAGAGCATCTTTTAGAAACCAAGATATCTGGTTATAAATTCTGGATTGATCGGTCACATTCATTGTTACACAACATCTCATAGGATGGTGTGTTAGTGGATCCAGAAAAGGTCTACGTAGTTATTTCATGGGAGTGTCCCAAGAATGTCAATGATATTTATAGAATTCTAGGCTTATAGGTCTACTGCCAAAGGTTCATCTAAGACTTCTCCTTCATTGAAGCACCACATTCAGGCTTGACCCAAAAGGTGGTTATTTTTTAATGTTCTTGGTAATGTGAGAGTTATTTCCAAAAGATAATGAGGTGTTTGACTATTACACTGATCATGATCCTACCTGAGCCATGGGAGGAGTATACAATATTTTGTAACAAATATGGGATCAGTCATGGAAACGTTTTGATGTAGGGTGATTGAGTTGTGGAATATGGTTCATAGTAGTTGAGTCCACTTAAATATAAATACATTACACATAACCTCGAGTTAGTTGTAGTGGTTTATGAATTGATGTGTTAGTGAACTTATTTTTTGTGTGAAAATATTATTGTGTATATCAATAAAAAAATATTGAAGTATATATTTTGAAAATGATATTTGAATCTCCAATAGTGGTGGTGGGTTGAGTATATATATCCCTTTAATTTTTAGATAGAATATTTGTGTGGGATGGGAAATAGTTTTTTTGATGCTTTGATAATGAAAACCTACAATCGAGATGTTTATTAGTGTATTTTTGAGTTGATGACGATGAATTTTCTAGTTCATATTCTTTTTGTGGTTCATGGGGGCTAGAAGTAGAATACCCTTATTTTAGTTTGAGTGAAATACACACTTTCGAGCGAGATCAAGGATAGGAAATACGAATATATGGTGTTTTTATCCTTGAGTGAAATCCTTGAAGGTGGAGAGTAGACTTCATATTGGACCATAGATGATGTTAGAAATCAAGTTGTTGTGCCAGTGCACATGTGAGAATAGATGATGTGTGATTTTCATTCCTTGATGTGGGTGATGCATCCGAGTTTGAACCAAATTTACCATGACCTACATCATGATTATTTTGTCCAATCATGACAAATAAAATTTTAGGTCTTGTGACATGATGCTTCACCTACTAAAATGTGAAGGCCAAAAATCAATGACCTGGTGATTTATTACAATTGTTACCCATTCTGGAAGGGAATTTGGAAAAATTTACGATGGATTTTGTGGTGGGTCTCCCATGTATGGCTTAGAAGAAAGATGTTATTTGGTTTATATAAGATTGATTGATGAAATTAGTACATTTTTTTCCTATATGGGAGACTTTTTTAGTTGATAAATTGGTAGATATGTATGTTCGGGAGATAGTCTATCTACACCGGTTATCGGGGAGTATAGATTCATAAAATGAATCATGTTTTACTTCATGCTTCTAGAAAGTATTGAAAAATGATCTTGGTACATAGGTGTTTTTTAGTACGTATTGCCACCCCCCATATTTATTGATAGTCAGAATGTACTTTACATTATTTGCGGTATATGTTACGAGTGTGAGTTTTTGACTTCGTTGGGTCTTGGAACACACACCTAGCTCTTGTTGGGTAAACCAATAACATAAGCTATCATGAAACTATATATATGTAACTATATGATGATCTCTATGGTAGGCCATGCAGAGCACCTCTATGCTGGAGGGAGGACGATGAGTAAGAGTTGTTGGGACCGAGTCTCATAAAGGATATGTTAGAGCATGTTCAGTTGATTTTAAAGCATATGGATATGGTTCAGAGTATATATAATTCATATTATGATAAACATTGATTACCCCCTGAGTTTATAGTGGGTGATCATGTGTTCTTTTAGGTATCACCTGAATTAGGTCACCGTAGTATTTAGAGATAAATAAAGTTGACACGGTGTTTTGTTAGATAATTTGATGTTGTGGAGAGGAACATAATGGTGGCATACCGATTTGATCTTCCATAGAGGTATAGTTCTATGAATGATTATTTTTATGTGTCTCAACTTTGGTGTATAACCCTAAAGCTTGTTATGCGATATATGTTGATGATGTTGAGCATGAGACTAATGTGTCCTTTGAGGAGAATCTGATACATTATATAGATTTACATTGATAATGTGTTTTTGGAAAAGAATATGTTGATAGTAATAGTATTGTGGCAACATGGATGTGTTGAAGAGAAAACATGGGAGATAGAATAAGATATGTAAGCTCAATGGATAGATCTTTTTACCATGGAATCATATAGATTCTAGGGAGTACAACTCAAGGATGAGATATTATAAGGTGGGGAGGTTGTAAGATCTTGACCTTTTCTAAAGATTTATCATGATTACTTATATGTATTATTTTATCCGTTTTGGAATACATTTGGTGGGATATTTTTTGGGGTGTTTTGAGTGAGGTGTGAAATTTTTGAAGAAAAGGGACATTACATGGTTGGCGCACGGTTTCCCCAATATGTGTCCCTATCCTAAAAACAATTTAATCCTAGGAATAGGGGTATTACATGGTTAATATATGTTTTTTCAAAATAATCACCCTCTTATTCATTCCATTCGACCCCTAGAAGAGGCACATGGTTTTGAAAACCACTAACCCTCGCCTAGAAAATCGTACATGAAAGATTAATTTCTCCAAATTTTTATTTTACAATTCCCAAACCGCACATCCACCCCTTCAATTTTACCCTCATACACCTGAACACAACCTAAGATGTTCTCCTCCAATTTTAGAGGCCCTGAAGAGGATTTCAAGGCTCTATGAACTCCATTACAGAAAAATCAATGATCATAATGATGAACATGCACCTCTTTCAGTCTTTTTTCTCTTACCGATTTTTTTTCTCCCTTTCTCTCATATTTATATCATATATTAAAGGTATGTTTCTCTCTATTGGTTATTGTTTTAGATCTAGGTTTTGATATATATATTAATACATTTAATCCTAGATTTAATTTTTGGATCTAAATCTCATTATTTATTGCATTATTAATATTTCCATTAAATTTGGGGATTTCTATAGGCAAACATCCAGCGATGATATTAAGGTAGGAGGTCTTAATTGAAAAAACCATAGTCTTGTAATAATGTTTTATATGGAATCTAAAAATTGAAATTTCCATGATTTTTAATCGCATCATTAATGATGTTTTTATTATATTGATTGGATAATGGTATTATTAAATCAGTAAATTAATGGAATTTATTAATTGGTTAATTTATTTGATGCTTAAGTGATTGATTAAAGATTAATTAATATATGGTTGGATTAACATAAATGGATAATGGTTTAATGTGATTAAATTTGTTAAATGGTTTAATTTATAATATTTTCATATTATTCCATGTGATTAAAGTACGCAATTTTGATTGAATTGATTATTGAAATAACATGATGAGAATAGTTGATGATAATTTTAGTGATCTTTGATGATCTTGAATGTGATATATGTGATATATGAGTGATTGATTGATTAATGAGTTGTGGGATAATGACTGGTTCTCCAAATACCCATAGGGTGCTATCTATGATGTTCTAGGACCAAATGTGGGCATGTGAATATTATTTATTTGGGACAGAGACTAATTCTATAAATACCCATGATGTGTGGGAAAGGAATGGTGCTCCAAATACCCATGTTGTTTTAGAAATGATGTTATATGCTCATGATTTTGGCCTTGGAGTATGGTTCCATGTGGATGTTCTATGAATTTCAATGAAATACCATGCTATAAGGATTTACATTTACCTATGTGATATGGTTAATACTTTGTCATAGGAAGAAGAGAGAATTGATTGTCCCAAGTCTCATCATGAACCCATGTTACTTATATGGTTAATTAATGAATAATTGAATTTTTAATGTTCTTATTTTATCACTTGTACTTTATTGTTTATACATCTATATACACTTTTATTAAGAGGAAATTGTTTTATACTCTCTTGGTGGTGGACTATTGAGTTATACTCACACCCTACTCGGGCTTCGTAAACGATACCCGAATAGTCTTCTTGTTTATAAGATATGATAGTGGAAGGATCCCTATGTTAGATGGATTATTTGGGATAGAGGATAGTTGAGGAAATCAGACATGGTTTCAAGACCTGTTTGGCTATTGTTGGTGCCTTTATTTATTTATCTTTCATATTGACACAGGAAATGTATATGTCATGATGTATCTACTATTTTACTTTGGATATTTTACTTTATTATGATCATCTTGTGATATTTGTAATATTCTATTTATTAGTTGTTGTTTTTTGTTGTTTTTTATCTATTTCATTTGTTTTATTACTCTGATAAAGAGGGTATATATAGTGACCCAAAGCCTTATGTACATAGAAATTACATTACTTTTGTGGAATACTTAATATATGATAAAAAACAGATGCCCATAGACCATATTATAATAGTGTCTTTAGAAACTCGGAACATAATCTTCTAATCATGGTGAAAGATCTTCAACATCTCCCATAAAGATATTCCCCTTTTGTTTTCTTACCTAATACCTTTATTTATATCCAGGGTAAAAGAAAACATAAAATGGGTGAGCTCAAATTCTCAGTATGGGTAAACATGGAGAATATAAAAACAATCCATAATCATTTCAATGTAAAAACATGAACATAAAACATCAAAATCATTAGCAATGACATAAATCATGGAAGTACATAAGGAATAGATTATAAAGGAACATTAATCATGATAAAATAGAATGGGAATAAAACATGGAATTGTGAATAACCATTAAGAACATGATATGATTTCCATAGTATCAATGGCATTGCTTCCAAGACAATCATATTGGACAATGTCCATTATTGAACCGGGTTTACTTGCTATTCCAGCCCTGTATTACTGAACCAGATTCACTTTCCATTCCAGCCATGTCTATCTCATGAGATATAAATCATTACCCAATGCATTGGAGGGAAATATAGGTCCCACCAATATAATAATGAAATCATTCTCAAGTGTTCCAAAAAATAAACATAAATCATTCATTATAACCCCAAGAATAAAATTGATTTCAGAAAAATCATCCCATCATAACATAATCCATATAAAACAAATAGTTATCATTTCATCATAAGAGAAATCAAACCATGTAAAAAATAGAGACATTATACTTGAAACATAAACATATGAAGTAATGTCATCTTAGATGGAAAATAGGTTTGATAAAACAATTGAAATGAATTCTTGAAAAATAAATATTCGTTCTTCATCAAAATCATTTTATTTTATCAAAATTCTATGCAATTTTAAAAGAAAAGTATTTTATTGAAAATAATCATCAAATATTTTATAGGAATCTTCATTTAGATAATGCGTTATGAAACCATAAAAATCTGTTCATGCAGTATAAGTTAAATAAACATTCTCTACATACTTTTTCCGAAAAAGTCAAAAAGTACCTCGAATGGTAAACAAAAGAAATATTCCTTCCATACCATGTGGTAAAAGTCAAAAAAAGGGTAAAAATTACATTAAACATAAATGGAAGAATAGTTAACCTTTCATGAAAACATTTTTAGAAAACATGACATGGTTGATAACTATAACCCTAGTAAAATCTTACGAATAAACAATATCGGACAAGAATGAGATTGAAATAATTATCCCTTAACATATGTCCAATTTCTTCTGTATGTGTCCAAGAATCTTGTATAGTAGGTTTAAACATATTATTAACTTGTAAAAGAACCATAATAAAATTTATGATATCATATTTGATTCAATTACGACATTATATTACCCGTTCATTTTTCAATTCCAATTTAAAGCAGTGTTTTGGGTAAAATAATTTCATTTATCGTACATCTTTTGACTTGTAATTATTCATATAATTAATTAGATCATGATTACATACTTCTGTAATGTAAAACATGATTTAAATATATTCATAACATAATAGATAGATAAATACACCGTTTGTGGAGACGGTAGGTCGTACGTACACATGAACACAATTTTCCTCTCCTTATTGACTTGAATGGAAGTAAGTAGATGATATATATATATATCCTATCACATTATTATTTCATATATTTCATTATTATTCAATATATTTATATTATAATCATTCTCTAATGGTTAACATGAAAAATGAATCTCATCGCGTCGTGGATACGGTAATCAGAATGTACGCACGAGCGATGATATCATTACTATAATTATTGATTGATATTGGAGGGGAAGATAGAATATCATAGAGTTTTTATCATGATATAATAATCATATATAGTTATTCTTTACACCATTATACCCATCCAAGTAATGTGGTGGTGGAAAATAGATTACACCATGACATGGAGATGGTATTTCGTACGTACGCACACATGGTGATTTCGTTTTCCGTAGGATGGATAGAAGGTGAAATAGGGTTGTTTAATATTTATAATAACATATCATTATATGAATTATACTTATGTTATTACTTTATAGTGAAATAAATAAATTAGAAGAATTAGAAGAAGAAATAAATTATAAATAATCGGTAATTGATATTACCCCTTCCTCGATATGCAACTTCGTAACCTCCTCTTAAGGCACTAAAGATGGTCTTCAAAAAATTCCAGGACATCTAGAAGGTTTCTAGAGAAGTGGAGAAGATAAATAGACAGGGTTTAGCAGAGCGTGAAGGCTCAAAATGTTGTGAAGAGGAGAGGGAGTAGGTTCCTTTTATAAGGGAGGAGAGGGGCACTTTTGGAAACCTCAAAAATATTAATTTATAATAAATTCAACCCCACATAAAAACATCCAAGATTACTCAAATTATAATATGAGATTATGTAGGGTTGAAATCTTATCATCCAATAATATTTATACATGTTGTGAATTTATTTTAAACCTTATCAATTTGATTTATCCTTATATAATCTATTTAATTTAATTTGTGGTAATAATATTCTAAATTTTAAATTGATATAAATAATTAATTATGTGTTGTTAATTGTCCATGATTGGATACTTTATAAATTATTAGACCATATAAATTTAAATTTATAATTTTTATACATCTTTGTGATTTTTAAACAATGTATTAATTGATTATTTTTAATAAATATCAATAGTTTCAATTTTGACACTATTTATTTATTTGAATTTAAAAAAAATTAACACAGAGGATATATTCGAACCAGAATATATAATAGATTCCTAACATGTGATATTAATCTAAAAAATTTGTGGAGGACATTAATTAGTTCATATAATATTTATTTTAATATTTTTAAAACCATTAATTTGATATTTATCTTAATAAAATAATTACAATAACATTTTTTTATGATTATTTAATATAATTATATTTTGCATAGAAATTAAAAATATAATAACATGATAAATATAAATCTAGTATCATTTATGATAATAATTTTAGTTGAATATATCTTTTTAAACAACCAGATTTTAAAATGTTATCTTTATTAAATTATGAAAGTGACAATTTTGACATCATTTAAAATAAAATAATATAAATGTAATAATATGTTTTATTACTCTCTAAATGGCCCACAAGTCTACCCTTTTATTATTAGGGTATATATTTACTCTACCAATATGTTTTGGTCAAGTTTTCGTCCTTTTTATGTGTATAATTATTTTCATAAAAACTATATTATTGATTTTTCATTAAATTAATAATTTTTGCATCATTAATGTATAAGCTATTATGGTAATTATATATTTATTAAAAATCACAATTAAATTACCATGATGAATAAAAATATTTTATATTTAAAATTAGTATTTTGAATTCAATATATATTTTGTATAATCATATAATAAAAGTAATTTAATTAATAATGTTTGAGGGAGACATATTTCACTTTCTTTAAATAAAATAAATTAATGGTATTAATCACCCCCAAATGGGTTCCAAAAGATACCATTTCGACCCTAGTATATTTTTGTAGAAAATATAATCATCCCATTATATTAATTCAAGTTTTAGGGTAATTTTATAATATTATTTTTACACTTAATTGCCTGATTTACCTTTAAATGTAGTAAATAAAATTTATCGTAGTTACTATTCATAATTTCTAAAAATAAAAAGTATCATATTAACATAATTTGGACTTACTGATTCCCAATATGTAATAAATTTTTCCAAATTCAAAAATAAAATTAATCCCGCTATTGAGAAAATGAGTTTTAAAAGTTAAAATATTGCAAAAGATTGAAACATTTTTACCAATTTATTCAATGTAAAATTAATGATAATGAATTTCATTATATTAAATGATAAAAATATATTCTATTTATACTTTAAAACCATTAAATAATATATTCTGACCGTATTAATTAATTTTATGAAAATAGTTGTTTTCAATTAAAATTTATCATATTTTTTTATTCATCATAATTAGAAACTTATCAGAAAAATATCATAAATTTATCCAATGTAAATTTTTATATCCTGATTCTAAAGAAGATGTTTAATTTTTCAAATTGAACTTATAAACATGTCAAAATCTATATTTTCAATGGGTCCTCCATTAAAAGGCGAAAAACTGCATATTTTGATAAATACTTATTTTACCCAATAAAAACATTTGTTCTCATAACATGTTCAATAATATGTGTAAGATGAATAATAATGTTATAAAATTAAAAATTTGGTTAATACTATTTATAAAGGCTAGTTTATAATAATATTATAAGAATATATCGTTGTTTAGTGAAACTCAGTATTGCGTACAACACACGCTATTGAGGAGGGTTACTCTTGCGTGAAACACAAGCCCAGAATAGTGTTTTCATATATACTACAAACATATACGGTGTTGCGTATAGCACAAGATAAAATTGGTGAAGCGTACAATAAAAGACAATAAAGAAATTAAAATTAATATATCTCATAAAATATAGGGGTGTTACATTCACCCCCCTTTAAATGAATTTCTCCCTTGAAATTCATCGTGGTTATGAACGTTTACTATTTGAATATTTCCTTCATAGAAACTCACATAAAAAAAGGAATACTAAAAAACAATTTTAAAAACTGAAGTATGAAAGGTAATGGTTAACCAAATTAACTAATCACTGGATTACCACATAGGAGAGTATAGGTAAAAATATGGATATAAAGGAGAAATATAACCATCATGTTCTGATGATGAGTGGTAGAAAACATGTCTTTGAAAAATCCAACAATCACATATCCATAAATTTATATTGATCTAAAGAACCATCTGATTCATCATATTTGAGAGTACTGGGACATCATTTTTGGTTCTGAATACCATTTCCCAGAAGTTGATGATTAAGGAGAAATACTTACTTGATTTCAGTGTAATATCGTCATTGGTCATTCCATAAACAATTTCCACTTCATCCCTTATTTCACGAAATGAATATGAATTTATCATTCATTTAGTATGAGTGGATCATGCGATTGAATGACAGGTTGTTCCAACTATCTCAAAGTTATTAAATATACATAAGTCCATCTATGGTGAGATTAATCGTATATGGTTCAAAAATGGACTTATAATTAATCTATCATATCGGTTAAAAAAATAAAACTATTTTCAAATAACCAGGGACTTTCTATAGGCCAGTGGTAGGTGATAAAGGAATGTCACACTTCGGTTTTGGTTCAATTCCTGCAACGTTGTCCGATCCAACGGGTTGTCATCCGTCCTGTAGGTTTTCCATTTTCTAAAACAATACTATTACAACATTCCAGAAATAATATCAAAAAAATGTTCTATCCTTAAACAATACTATCTTATGTCCAACATAATCCATTCCAATCATTTGGGTTATCCGAAATACATCTATCAAATCTAATTGTATAATGTAAATTATTAATAGAGAGGTCATCTACCAAGAATGTGAATACCGTCATTTATCCCCCATATATCATAAGATATATCTTTTTGGTCACATTCCAAAGATGTGAATACCCCAATCATGTATTCTCGTGATAAATTAATTACAATAGAACCTTAGTGAAAGTAGGAATGCTGTCAAATGATAACTCTTTCCACATACCAAAATCCTAAAAATTTATATATACTAAATCCATGATAACACATTGTCCTTTTATCAATCCTGATCTCATTAATACTATCAAAAATATAATTATCTCTTTATCCCTTCATTATGTGCATATCATCTGCTTTCCAAAAATAATTAAATCACTTTTCATGGTTACCAGTACCATTAAACATATACTTTAAAATACACATGGAAAAACAATAGTGTAACAATACATATATTTTTCATTATTACATAGTACCATACTTTATTCTTGATAAACATGAAATCATTCTACTACCTTCTTAAACCATTGACCGAACTTCAATGATTATTTCATCTCATATATCATTTGTTGTCTCTTCATCATCATCAACATAAATACTACCCATACGACCATGCTGATTCTCTTCATGAAACATTCCCTTAGGTAATTGGTTTTTATAATGATCATTCATTGCACATTTAAATCATTTAACTATTGTGGATGTCTTGCAATACCATTATACTTGTCCATTGTGTTAACTGAACCTCTTTCTTTCTAATTACTGACTTTGGGTCCTTCTTTTACACACCCAAAGCATCGTCCAGTTACTTTGAAACATTCTCCTTGATTACTATTCCCACATGATTTACACGTGGTAAATTGAACATTCTTTCCTCTATAATCATCATGAAACTCCATCTTTCTCTTATAAGATGAGTTAGGAATCATTCCAATGTTTAGATTATTGATCACGTTATAAGATTGCAGATTACGCATAATAATGATGTTTTTCCATTGAAATCCTATTTCATTTGGTTTCTCATGAAGAATATCAATCCATTTTCTATCATATTCTCAATTAACATGAATCTTCCTATTTCTAGAAATTTTCTAAAACCGAAAAAGAATACTGTGAGAGGAAAAAAAATGTTCGGAAAAAACATTTTAAAGGGGGAGTGTGTTCAATTCTTATCATCATAAGTTTAATTATAATATCATTACCATAATTCTAGGACTTTAAACTATACTTATACTAAACCTTAGGGACATACCTAGACATATATTAGAAATATATATAGGTATCTCACTAAAGTTTTTGCATCCTAGTTTCCAAATGTTAACTAAAACTTCACTCTGATACCAACTATAGCGGTTTGGAATTTTTTCTTCTAGACTAGAATTGATACCTATCAGAGCACTCCATGGGTGGCTAAACCCCCTGGGTGGGACATACCACCATCCCTAGTGGCATCCATTTACTCATGAATCCCTTGGGTAGAGATCCATGCTTCGTCCAATGCTCACATGTGAGAGTTCCCAAGGATTGGATTCATTCCTACCTCCTTAGCTCTGATACCAACTATATTGCCCAAATCTTGATGTATATAGACATTACATTACTTTTTTATAATACTTAATAAATGACAAAAAACAGATTCCCAAATACCATATTAGTATAGTGTCTTTGAAAACATGGAACATAATCTTCTAATCATGGTAAAAGATCTTCAATATCTCCCATAAAGATCTTCCCATGTTGTTTTCTTACCTAACACCATAATTTATATACTGGGGAAAATAAAACATAAAAAGGATGATCTCAAATGCTCAGTAAGGGTAAACATGGAGAACATAAAAAGAATCCTTGAACATTTTAACGTAAAAACATGGACATAAAACCTCAAAATCTTAAGCAATGATGTAAATCTTGGTAGTACATAAGGAATATTTCATAATGAAACATTAATAATGATAAAATATCCTGGGAATAAATCATGGAATTGTGGAAAACCATTAATCACATGATATGATTTCTGTAGTAGCCAAGTCATTTTCTACCAAGACATTCATAGTGGAAAAAGTCCATTACTGAACTGGGTTTACTTGCCGTTCCAGCCCTGTATTACTGAACTGGATTCACTAGCCATTATAGACATGTCTATCTCATGAGATATAAATCTTTACCTAATGAATTGGAGGAAGAAATATTTACCACCCATATCATTATGAAATCATTCTTACGTGTTCCATAAAATAAACATAAATCATTCATTATAACCCAATTAATAAAATGGGTTTAATAAACATCATCCCATCATAACATAATCCATATAAAAAAATGTATAACATTTCATCATAATATATATCAAACCATGAAAATAATAGAGACATTATACTTGAAACATAAACTTGTTAAATAATGCCATCTTATATTGAAAATATTTTTGATTAAACACTTGAAATAAATTCTTGAAGAAAATATCATTTCATCTTCAAAATAATTTTCTTTTCTCAAAATGCCAAATTTTTTAAAATAAAATCATTTTATTGAAAATAATCATGAAATCGTTTATAGGAATCTTCATATAAATAATATGTTATGCAACAATAAAAATCCATTCATGTTGTATAAGTTAAAAAACATTCTCTTCGTACTTTTTCTGGAAAAGTAAAAAGTACCTCGTATGGTTAACAAAAAAAAGATTTGTTCCATACCATGTGGTAAAAGTCAAAAAATGGTAAAAATGAATTTAAATATATATGGAAGAATAGAAAACCTTTTATGAAATCATATTTAGAAAACATGTTCATGGAAGATAATTATAACACTAGTAAATACTAACGAATAAACAATATCAGACAAGAACGAGATTGAAATAATTATCCCTTAACTTATGTCAAATTTCATTCATATGTGTCTGAGACACCTGTATATTTGGTTTAAAAATATTATTAAAATTTAACAGAACCATAATAATAATAATGATATCATATATGATTCACTTATGACATTATATTACCCGTCTATTTGTCAATTCCATGTTAAAGCAATGTTTTGGGTAAAATCATTTCATTTATCTTACGTGTTTGTAATTTTAATTATTCATATGATTACTTAGATCATGATTACTTACTTCTATAAGGTAAACCATGATTTATATATATTCATTATATAATCGATCGATAAATACACCGTTTATGGAGACGGTAGGCCGTACATACGCATGAATGTTGTTTCCCATTCCTTATTGAATTGAATGGAAGTAAGAAGATGACATATATATATACGTAAATTCATTAGAATTATTATGCCATATATTTAATTATTATTCATTATATATACATTATAATCATTCTTGAATGGTTAACATGAAGAATGTATCTTATCGCGTTGTGGAGACGGTAATCTGTATGTACGCACAAACGATGATATCGTTCCCATAATTACGGAATGATTTTGGAGTGGATGATATAATATCTCAGAATTAGTATAATGTTATAATAATAATATATAATTATTCATTACACAATTATACCCATACAAGTATGGTTGTGGTGGAAAGCAGATTACACCATGACGTGGAGATGGTATTACGTACATACACACGCACAGGGATTTCGTATTTCATAGGATGGATAGAAGGATAAATATGGTTGTTTCATATTTAGAATTACATATAATTTAATTATTGATACTGATATTACTACATTATAATGAAATAAATAAATAACAGGAAGTAGAAGAAGAAATAAATTAGAAATAATCGATAAAGGATATTACATATTCCTCGACACGCCTCTTCTTAACCTCCTGTTAGGGAATTAAAGGTAGTATTTGAAGAATACCAAGACCTCTAGTAGGTTTTTAGGGAAGTGTATAAGAGAAATTAATAGGGTTGGGCTGAGCCAGAAGTCTCAAAATGTTGTGAAGAGGAGAGGGAGAAGGTGCCCTTTTATAATGGAGGAGAGGAGCACATTTGGAAACCTCAAAAATATTAATTTATAATAAATTCAAACCCCACATAAAAACCTCCAAAATTACTCAACATAGAATATGAGATGAGATAGGGTTGAAATATTATCATCCAATAAAATTTATACGTATTGGAAATTTATTTTAATCCTTATCAATTTGATTTATCCTTATTTAATCTATTTAATTTTATATGTGGTAATAATATTCAAAATATTAAATTGTTCTAAATACATACTTATGTGTTCTGAATTGTCCATAATTGTATATTTTATGAAATTTTATACCATATAAATTAAAATTTATAAGTTTAAATATCTTTGTGACTTTTAAATAATTTAATAATATGGTATTTTTATAAAATATCAATAGTGTCAATTTTGAAACTATTCAATTATTTGAATTTAAATAAAATCCACAAAGAGGATATTTTTGAAACAAAATATTTAATAGATTCATAACATGTCATTTTAAGGTATAAATTTTTTTATTAGAATAATTATTCGTATAATATTTATTTTAATATTTTTAAAACCATTTATTTGATATTTCTCTTAATAAAATAATTACTACAACATTTTTGTATGATTATTTAATATATTTATTAATTGCATAAAAATTAAAAATAAAATACCATGATGAATATAAATATAATATAATTCATTATAATACTTTTAGTAGAATTTTTCTTTTAAAACAAAAAACTTTTAAAATTTTATCTTTATCAAATTATGAAATGACAATTTTGACATTATTTAAAATAATATAATATAAATGTCATAAACTGTTTTATAAGAATCCAAATGGTCCAAAAGTATACCCTTAGATTTTTAGAGTATATATATGCTCGACCAATATGGTTTGGTCAAGTTTCTAGTCCTTTTGATGTGTATTATTATATTAATAAAAACTATATTATTGATTTTTCTCTAAATAAATAATTTCTACATCATTAATGTATAAGCTATTAAGGTAATTATATATTTTAATAATCACAAATAAATTACCTTGATGATGAAAAAAAATTTATATTTCAAGTTATTATTTATAATTGAATTTATATTCTATATAGCCTTATATTAAAAATACTTTAATTATTAAAGTTTGAGTGAGACATATTTGACTTTCTTTAAATAAAATAAACTAGCGGTCTTAATAACATACAAGTGGGTTTAAAAAGATTCCATTTCGACCCAAGTATATTTTAGGACAAAATATTATCATCCAATTATATTAACACAAAATTTTGTGTCATTTTATTATATTATTTTTAACCATAATTACCTGATTTACCTTTAAATGTAGTAAATGAAACTTACCATAGTTACTATTCATAATGTCTAAAAATAAAAAGTATCCTATTAACATAATTTGGACCTAATTTTTCCAAATATATAATCCATTTTTCCTAATTCAAAACCAAAAAGTTGCAGTATTTACTTTAAATTTAATCCCCCTTTTGAGAAAATGAGTTTTAAAAGTTAAAACATTGCAAAAGATTCAAATGTTTTTACTTATTAATTTTATGTAAAATTAATGATAATGAATTGATTTATATTAAATGGTAAAAATATATATTCTTTTTATACTTCAAAACCATTCAATAATATATTTTATCCATATAAATTATTTTAAGGAAAATAGTTGTTTTCAATTAAAATATAGTGTATTTTTACTATTCATCAAAATAAAAAACATGTTAGAAAAATATCAAATATTTATCAAAAAAAAAATTATATAGTGATTATAAAGAAGATGTTTAATTTTTAAAATAGAACTTATAAACATGTCAAAAATTATAATTACAATTGGTGCGCCATCAAAAGGCGGCAAAAATGCATTTTTTAAAAAATACTAATTTTACCCAAAAAATTTATTTTGTTCTCATAAAATGTTCTAGAATATGTGTAGGATGAATGATAATGTTATAAAATTCAATATTTGGTTAATAATATTAACAACAGCTACTTTATAATAATATTATAACAATATATCGTTGTTTAGTGAAACTCGGTATTGCCTACAACACACACTATTGAGGAGGGTTGCTCTTGGGTGAAACACAAGCCAAGAAAAGTGTTTGTGTATACTACAAGCTAATATGGTGTTGTGTATAATGCAAGATATTATTGTTGAAGCATACAACACATTACATCAATGAATTTAAAAAGAATATTTCTCATAAAATCTCGGGGTGTTATAGTATAATCTTTACATGTTTTATATTATACCCTCGCTACTAGTCGGAAGCCTCTAGTATATGGGAAGGCACTATTCAGGGAATGTAACTGAAAGGATCAGGGAACTAGTGGGTGGAACCTGGTTTGAGTCATTACAGGTTTTAAATACACCCACACACACTTCCATAAAATGGGTTATGAGATAATCATTCTTGTGTACAACAGACTACTACCTCGTGAAATAATGTCATTCATTTATCCCTTACCGCCTCTCATTGTTGGGTATGATGATGGATATAAATTTTATATATGATATTTATAACATAAATATAACTTTTTATTAATTATATAATATATATATATATATACCATTTTATATTCCAATACATAATTGATACAATAACATCATTTGTATATACGATGGACTACCACCTCATGAAGAGTTGTGATTCATTTTCACTAACACGTTACATAGATGGTAGTAAGGGTAAGTATAATAAAAATATATTATATACATGAAACATTATGATATTCCTGATATTTTATCATTTTGGAATTATAATATTTAATTTTCTTTCTTTCCTTTTCACTCACGAAAAATGAGATAACGTCATTCATGGTCGTGTTGATTATCACCTCCCAAAAATGATGTGATTCTTTTTTCCACCACCATATGACAATAATGGTATTTATATAGGTGTATTAATTAAATAATCTATTTTTAATGATATGAGGATCATTTTTGAAAGATAACATTACTTCTTTCCAGAATTGTCATTGAAAAATGGAAGCGTTACTCATGTGTACATATAAGCAACCATCTTCCTGATCATAACATTAGTTTATATTTCATAAAAATCAAACATTATTGGTTTTAAAAAATTATAATTAATCTATAAATATGAAAATTATTTCATTATTATTATTATGGAGGTGTTTAAAAAATGATCTCTTTGACCACAACTTACAAACCTATGTAATTCTTGACACATAAGCTGAATATGTTCAAAACAAATCCTACCTAAACTTAATTGACTATGTAATTTTCAATAACAAGTTATTACGTAAACTAAAAATATTAATATTCATGAAAAATGTTATCAAGAAATTTAATAATTAATATAAATTTATTATTCATTAATATAAAAAAACTTGTGACAAGTATAACTGAAGGTATCTGACTTTGTCACTAACTCCTTTTGTTGAAAATTATCTTGATTTTGTACACCTATATTCCTTTATGAGGTGTATATACAACCACATTGAGATTTTATTTCATGAATTTATTTATTCTCATGGTATTTAATGTTTTTTAATGTTAATCATTCATGGGGCTTATGATTCAAGTTTTTCCCACGTGATAAGGAACTTTTAATTTAGAAAATATCTTCTATTAAAGTTTTCCTTAAAATCTATTAATCTTATATATACATGTTTTAAAATGATTATTGAAATTTTATATTTTTACATAAAATATTTATAAAGTATATTTTCTTTTTCTTTTACTTTATTTTAATTTTTTTTCTAATGGAATCTTTTTACTGATTTCAAATTGAATGGTGAAAATGACTATTCATGTTATCGTGACTCTTATTTCATTCCTAGATTCCTAGAAAAGATTAGATGTTTTATAAAATTAAAAAAGCAATTTTTTTTATTGACAATAAATTTTCAAAATAAAAATTTATTTGGGATTTAATTTTTTTTAAAAGAATGGGGTATTATGATATCCAAAAGTGATTTGTTTGTGAGTTTAAATGATTTTTTCAAATCTGAGAGTAGAAATTTTTTTTATTCATAAAATGGTAATTGAGAATTATATGATGGGGTTGAATAGATATAACCAGTTGATCCTATTACATCATATACAATGGGGAATCCTAGATATCATCAATTGAGCCAATAATAGCATAAATGATGGGGTGATCATGACAGCATAAGGTGATCATGTTGTAGATTAAACGATGGTTGCCACCAAATAGCGCTCCAATTCATTGGGTAATGTTCCCTGTCTTGAAAAGAAAGAATGAAGGAGCTACCAAAGGGTTTATCCTATTGATTTAACTGGTCTCTAGTTACTTTTTTAATTATCCAGAAATTTGTTATGAATGTTATGTTATAAGTCATTGAGAAGGGTTTTTTATTTCTCGATATGGGTTTTAAGGATTTTCCTTGATAAAAAAATATTTTGTGTTTTTTATGTCAATTTTTTTATTTCATATGTTCAAGTAATTTTAATGATAAAGGTAAACAACATATTAGTTTTCTTGTTTCTATGAGACTAATGGTTTTATTTATTTTTGGGTCCCATATGGTCATTTTTTTCCCATCCTATTTTTTAAATATTTCTCATAGAGTTTAAGGTTGTGTAAGGTAAAATAAGATGTTAAGTTGAAAATTTTAAAAATTTTCAGGTAAAATAATTCTGTAATTATTTTAAAAGATTTATATTATAGAAAAAATGGATACCAATCGATGTGACCATTTTGAATTATATGGTTTTGTAAGGTCTGAATTATGAGATAATTATCTAAAAATATAAACCTAAAAAGATCCTCAAATGTAATAAATTTAATTCCTAAATTAAAAATTAAGATTTATTAATGTTTAATATTTTGGCCTTATATTTTTTATCATAGAAAGTGTTAGATGATTTTAAAAGTTAGGATGATGTAAACAACATTGCCTTTAAATATTTTATCTTATGGGCATGTTAAAATGATATATTATTTAAAGAATACCATGTTGATTCATCTAAACTATGTCTCTTCAAAATGAATCTATCTAACGAAAACAAGGAAGATATAGTCGGAAGGAACTTGAAGAAAAAATTCCTTCCTTATCAATATATTGAGATTGTTGGAATTGGAACAGAGAAGTTAGTTGCAGTGATGGCATAAATTTGTACTAAGATAAAACAAATGTTTATAAGAATATCCAAGACCCACAAATATATCAAAGATTAATAGTTTTATAGAATTATCATGTTACTATCAGTGGTTTTTTAAAAACATTATGAATTTTTCTAGACCACTAACATTGTAATAATAAAAGGAGATAAATTTATTTGGATAAAAGAATGTGATGATTGTTATCAATAATTTAAAAAAAGACTGGTGAATGCTCCAGTTTTCACCTTGCCTTCTAGAATTATATAATTCAACATCTACATTGATACTTCATTGAAATCACTTGGTTGTATACTAATTTATAATTATCAAGAAATTTAATATGCAACGTTTCAGTTGAAACCTCATGAGCTAAATTACCCTACACATGATCTGGAAATTTCTATGGTGTTTTATAATTTTAAAAATTGAAGGCATAATTTGTATGGAATAAATTGTGAAATATATATATATTAATCATAATATATGTATGTATATATTAACTCAAAAAAATTTAATATGAGGTAGATAATATTGGTAGAACTGATCATGGATTATGATTTCATTATTCATTATAATCGTGGAAAATCAAGCAAGGTTCTTGATGCTTTGAGTCCATAATGTAATTCTATATTGGCCATGTTACGTTTGAAACATGACTCTTCAGTTAATGATTTGATGAATTTGTCCTAGAAGTTATAGATTTAGGTTAATCTTCTATTTGTTTAGGATTCAATGTGGTCAAATTTGTTAGAAATAATTAAGATGGCCAAGAAGGAAAAATATTTGAAGGAAAAATATATTTCATGAGCTGTCACTTGGGGTCCGTGTCGTGACATCCCTAATCCCACCTTCCAAGGGCCAGGGGTTGGTGACTAGCACCAGAATGGAATATCCAAAAAAGGGAAGGCATTTCCTTTGAACATGTATACACAAAAGTCCAATCACATCCCAAAACACTAAGGCGGGGAAATAAGTATACCACTAAAACAAGGATGAGTGAATGTACAAGTGAAAGTAAGTGGGCCATAATACAAACCCAACAAGGAACTAAAAACATTAATGTACAACAGGAAACATTGATGACCATATGAGGAAATCCAGACATGATCATGTGAGTAGGGAAGCTACTAGAAGCCGAATTAGTATGTCATAACTGCCCAGTCCTTCTTATCCCCACCTAGTCATATGCCCCCAAGACACTGTCGTAGAATCCATCTGTCCCATTCCCCTAAGAACCTCTCTCAAAACGTCGAACGTCTACACGGGACACAACACGTGGTGGTAAAGCCTGTGCAGGGGTGAATATAACTATACTCAGTAGTGACACCCCAAAACCCCAAAGGTCTCCAAGAATTCATCATTCGAAAAACCCCAAAGCATGATCTTAATAAGAAATCATAATGTAAAAAACACCTCACACTAGGTATGTAACAAAAAGAACATGAATAAAGATGATTAGTCTTAAAGCTAGATCATATTATTCTATCAAGAGGCTTTGGATGCTAGACCGCAATAGGTTTCTAGGTTCTAACCCCCATAGGATCGCTAGATGTTGACCCACAAAGGAACACTAGGTTCAGACCCATAGAGGATCGCAATATGATGACCCATAGAGGATCGCTTGGTAAAGTCCCACAGAGGATCTCTTGGTAAAGACCCATAGAGGATTGCTGGGTTATAAACCAATTAAAGGATCGATGTGTGCTAACCCACTCAGAGGATCACTAGGTGTGGATAAATATAGGATCACTCAGTGTTTACAAACTCAGAGGATCGCTAGGTGCTGACCCACATAAGATTACTCGGTGTCGACCCACTTAGAAGATCACTAGGTGCTAACCCACAGAGTATATATATTATTTCTTCACATCACAGCCTGCCACTGGATTTCCGCACTAAGCACGATTGATTATTATAGGATACTCTCCACAATCCATCGACCGTATTTCAACCACCACAAATTCCCACTATGAAGTAACCTGAAGGATCGTCTTTTCGTAAGGGTTCCAATTGGAAAGACATTGCGTCATTCAGATGCCCAGTCTGTAATTTACAGGCATTTTAGTGTTATGGTCCCAGTTGTATTAGAGTTCGATCTAACCCATCCATACTCCAAAATTCTATAAAATCAATGTAGAGTATCTAAAAAGTACTACCTCATCTTATGGTTTTAGTGCTGCATAAGGTTCTTCAAATGGACGTCCGGTTTAGAAGATATGGTCCATTAAACGAAACTGGGTCAAAATGGGTCTGGGTCTGGTCCGACCCGGTCATACCGACTAGACCCAACCTGCTAGGCCAGAACCAATCTTGCTTGTCCCAGCCTAGTTTGGCTGGGTCCGGTCCGGGCCGTGAGGTCATGGGCTCGGCTCGGCCCACCCAGTGGGGAGCAGCCCGCCGGCTAGATGTGGGGTCTACGCCCCTTCCGAATAGACGTGGTGTGTTCTGGCTCACCAACCAGTGTCGCAAGGATAGTGCCACCCTTCTATCTAACTAGTCTGGTGGACCGGTCTAGTATGGGACCCACGGATGTGGTTCTACCTCTATCGTAGCTATATTTGTGAAACTTCCTTCACGACAACACATTGGTTGCCACCAACACTTCCATGGCGCGCTACCCGCTGTCAATGCAACTGGAAAAGGTTGACCACCCCTGTCTATCACGAAACCGTCAGGAATCACCATTCCCTCTCTGTCATTGGTTGCAGGCACTATCACAGGTCGCTGGCATTATCACTGGTTGTCGTCACCACCGCGCCGGTGGTGTCATGCCGGCGGTGCTTCCATGGGCCACTGGTGAAGCTCTGGTGGTATGATTTCCCTTCAGACTGTACCTACGAGTCTCCTGGGACGCCGCCTATGTTGTGCCACCTTTAGTTTCATGTTTCCATCTATTTTAACATTTTTCAATGAAAAACTCATCAACACCGAAAGCAGTGGAGGGTCCAGGCCTTTTTAAGATTGTCTTGCACCCTTCGCGTTAGTGTTTTAAACATGGGGAAGATAAGATAATAATTAAAAACCCTAGAATGAATCCATGCATCATCTTCATTAGATAAATAATAAAACATGGATCAACCCATTTGGGAGGTTGGTCTGTGTTCCTTTTATTATTATTGAATGGGGAATGTGGGGTATTAAACACGTAAATCCATTAAAACCACTACCTTGAACTCATTGTAAGGCATTGGAGATGAGGACGAAGGGTCACCGTTCGAAGGTGTTTGTCGGCATTCGTCAATCTCTGGATCGAATCCTAAATGGATTAATTGAATCTCCATTATTCGTTGGAGGAAGATGTTTCCATAACTTCATCATGGGTCCTCTTATGGGTTCCCAAAACCCACGACAACGATTTGATTAAATAAAAGAAAAGGAACCACCCACACAACATTTATTAATGTGGTTCATTAATAAACCACAATTAAAGTTCCATTTAATCCTATGAGCATCGCGGTTATGCAACCAATGGGTGGTGTCATTAAATGACTCTCATTCGATGCCTGATGTTATGTTGCAGTCCCACCATTTTCTGCTCAACTATTTCAAAAAAAAATAACCTTTTTGTTATTTTATTATTTTTCTCCCAACAAGACAAAAAGTTAATTTTTCTGTCTGACCCTTGTTGGTCGAAGTTAAGCTTTGCCTAAGTGAATCCTAGTGTCGAATATTCAATGGTTCCCTCAAATTTTCAATCCGAGCATCAGTTTAAATGAAAGAAATCCCTGCTTTCACGTTTACTGAACGTACCTTAAAAAAGTTAAAAAATTACTAACAGTCACCCTCGACCCGTGTCAGTCGAGGCTACGCTCTGCCTAAAGAGATCACGCCCCCACAAACTCAATGGTACTCTCAGGCTTTAAATCTGAGTTATGGTTTATATGTTAAAGGATTTAACAACAAAATAATTGTTACTTAATTATTTTATTTACGGCCAAAAACTAACTTCCACTATTGGCCCGCGCTGACCAATGTTAGGATCTACCTAAGGAATGCATCCCCTCACATGCTCAGTGGTGGTATCATATTTTTAATCTGAGTCACCATTCGTGAGTTATAAGCATTTGATAAAAAATTATTAAATAATTTTATTTATGGTTATTCCATTTTTCGGTTTTATCACCGAAGGCCTGCACCCACTAAACATAAGTTGTGCCTAGGATAAACCTGCCATCCTAAACATAACGGTTCCCTCATATTTTTTATCTAGGAACCCATTTAAGAGTTATTCAATTTTTTCTGTAAAACCACACACACACACAACATAAAGCATAACATTTTTCAATGGATCATTTCGGGCACTCTGGGCCTCAGAATCACTACCATTAAGTTTTGTGATATCAAAATAATTCCATATAATAAAAAAAATATGAAATTTATGGGTCATTAAATTCTCCCCACTATAGGGATTTACATCTCCAAAATCTATAACAAATTAAATGAAAATAAGTGGTGGTACTATGCACGAATCTGAGCCTCTTGATCTCATGTTCTCTCCTTGATGTTCTCATACTGGCACCGAACACGCACCAGAGGTATCGACCATCTATGGAGGACCCTCTCCTGTTGATCCTCAATATCAACTGGGAACATCACAAAACATTCCCCATCATCAATGTCCAAATCTTCCTTGTCAATTACATGTGATGGGTCATGCACGTATCTCCTCAGATGTGAAACGTGGATAAGACTATGTACCTCGTGCATCTATGGGGCATGATCTTGGTAATACTCCACCTCGCTAAATCTGTTGAGAATATGGAATTGTACAATGAACCTCTGAGATAGCATACCGCCCCATCGAAATCTCGGCAATCCTCATTGCAGTGAGACCCATAAAAAAACATGGCATCCATCCTCAAACTCCAAGGGTCTCTGTCTTCTATCAGTATAAGACATATGTCTGCTCTATGTAGTCCTCATCCTCTCCTAGATTATCCGCACCTTCTCTGTTGTAGCTTGTACTATCTTTGGAACCATGAGTGTGGACTCCCCAGTGTCTGTCTAGTATAGAGGTGATTTTCATATCCACCCATACAAGCCCTCAAATAGAGGCATGCCAATGGTGGAGTGATAGATATTTTTGTACATAAACTCTACCATGGGTAGGTGGTCCATCCAACTATGATGAAAAAAAAGGACACAAGCACGAAGCATATCCTCCAAGGTATGTATGGCCCTCTCCGTATGACCATCTATCTAGGGGTAATAATTGTGCTCAATCATGCAGGAACCTTATGCTCACATTTCACATGTTGAAAAGTGATGTATCATGAAATGGACTATGCCTCCTCTATTATCATCCCGGACAACCTGTACTAACGTCGGAGGTCCTGGTACATCTTCACCAAACTATGATGTACCGAAAAAGGGGATGTATGGAATTTATCTAACCCCTCCTCCTGTAACGTCACTGGTATGAAGGTGTGTCCTCTTAAAAGGGTGACATTCTCTCCACCTAACAAGAATTCATCAGGATCTTGTCTTGAGGATATTTGAGCACATTCAGCCTCATATTCAACATCCACAAGTTGTTCATCCCTAACTCGCTGATGTATTGGGGGAGTGATAGTCATAGACTGGGGGTAAGATGCTCCATCATCATACATGAAAGATATTGGCATAACAGCTAGCTGTTATGTCTCCTCACTCAGTAGGCGTAGACTTGAACTTATGTAGAGTGTGTCTACAACAATGTTTCCCTTATTATGAGTGTAGACTATATCAATGTCAGAGTGTAGGAGGAACTCTAACCATTTCCATTGTCTCAGTATCAGGTCCTTCTGTGAGAAGGTATACCTGAGACTCTAGTGATCAGAGTAAATAGTAAACCATTCTTCGAACTATACTACCCTCTCTGGGAGCTCCACAAGAGCCATCTGATATGAAGTTTTTGATATTGGTTCCATCCCTGGGTACAAGTTAATGCAGAAGTCTCTCTAACTACGGCGAGGTAATCCTGGAAACATCTTTTGAAAGGATGTTCATGCACTATATCACTATTTTTAGGAACTGAACACTAAAGACATATGCTGCCATGAGGTTTGGGCTGTCCGACTCAAGAATGATCAGTTTCACCCTCCTATACATGAGTTTATCTCATTTTTCCTTTATTTTCATTTTTTTTCAACCAAGGAAAATACCATTCCAACGCTATAGAGATACAAAAAACTTTTTCATAAAATAGTCAATCTTAGCATTATATATAGATGATGAGTACATACCCAAACTATCCTCATAAGACCTCGATGTTTCCACCAAGAGGTTCCAATCGAAACTCTTACCTCAAGGGCCAGATCACACCATCATCATAACTATGCTTATCGAGTCTCCTCCTATAGGTATCCTCAGACGTAAGGGTCAATTCAGTAGTATAATTGGAAACTCATGGTCTTGAACAATATTCATGAATAGAATCATTCCTCGAGCCCATGGGTTCCACTCCATGACCTCATGCTTCTTGTCCTATCCTCCATCTCCCAGATCCTAGTGAGGACCACATTGGGGTGGTGATTGTAACAATTCAAAATGTATACCACCTCATGTGGCTATTCTATCTCCTCTTCAATGTATGATGCTCTGTATATTCATTTGTCCATATCACATCCTCTTCTCAAAACATTTTACACATCCAAATCTCTGACACTAACATATGTTTTCTACTTTCTCACTGCTGACATTCACTGGTTATATCTGCATAGCTAACGAATTCTCAATCAAAAAGGTTCTCTCTAGAACCCTAACATAAGTAGGAACTCATAAAGAAATTGTGCTAGATTAGATGTCCCTAAACACATCTCTCTTAGAGGATTATTCCTGGAATCATTATTAGTATCATATTAATCGAGTACCTGGAATGGTTGGTGCACCTTGACGAATAATCAACTACCTACATGTCGTCCCGTCGACTCTGTAGAAGCTCTTGGGAACACATACCCCTTATATTTTTATGGAATGAGACATCTTCTCAGAGAAATCTTCTCAGGATCTATCCTTAGAAAATTCATATCATCATAAGATAGGGGTAATCTAAACCATACCATCTCCCTATAGATCCATATAGAATGCTCACAATCAGGACCTCCATCTGATCTAATGGTTCCCTGTCTAGATGAGAACTCGGTCACCACCTCAAGCAAATCCATAAACACCTGTGATCCGGGGTCACCTCGGAACCAGAGGGGTATCTGTCACACAAAATCGTGTAAGGAACTAAGCCTACATGTTTCCTCTACCGATAGTTCCAGTAGTAACTACTGACCAACAGACTATGGTATCTTCAGGACACCGCCTGAAGGTATCATACTGAGTAATAGTTCTTGTTCTTCAGCCTCATCACTCTGTAAACCATCCCCATCGTCATGCATTGGAATCCTGGTTGGCTGTCTGCGTGGAGGAATCTTAAAAGAGAATCAAGTGAACCATGGTCAATAACTTATACTCATTGAGATAACTCAAAATAGTTCAAGATAAAGACATTTTCAAAACACATGAAGCTAGTGTTTTTGTATACCGAGTCAGAAAATATAATTTAGGGTCTTGGTGTATGGATACGTCGGTCATCGCACCAACACTGGACACCCTAGACTGAAATTCGAACTAAAGACATATAACACTATTGCCCCCATTGAAAAATACAAAGTCTTAGTTCTTATGGTAGAACCGACCAACCTTTGATACCACTTTCTCACGACCTATATCCTTCGTCCCATGCCGTGACTACCCCATGCTCACCTTCAATAGTCCTCGGGTTGGTGACTATCACTGGAATGATATATCCCAAAAAGTGAAGGCATTACCTTTAAACCTATTTACACAAATTTCCAACCACATCCCAACACACTGATAGGGGGAAACAATTATTCCAGTAAAACAAGGCCGAGCGAAATTACAAGTGAATGTATGTGGTCTAGAATAAAAACCCAATAAGGAAGTTAAAATAGTAAAGTACCTAATGAAACTTTGATTTCCATCTGTATAAATGCCCACCTGATCGTGAAATTAGTGAATCAATTGGAAACTGAAGTAGTATGTCATGCACTCTGAGTACTGTTGGGCCCCACATAATCCTAGACCACCAATCCAACGTTGTAGAATCCCTCTATCCTGTCCCACTGAGCACCTCTATTGAAACGTCGAATGTTTTCAAAGAACACAACACGTGTGGGTGAAGCCCGTGGTGGGGTGAGTATAAAAATACTCAATAGGGACCCCGAGACCCCCAAGGTCTCCTAGAATTCCTCAAAGGAAAAACCAAGAAGAATGATCTCAATCACAAAGAACAAAGTAAAACACAACTCACTCTAGGAATTTATCATAAATAACATGAATTATATGATTAGTCTTAATTATATATCATCTAATTATATCGAGAAGCTTTTGCTACTAAACCTCACAAAGTCACTAGGTGTGGACCCACATAGGATTGCTAGCTTCTAACCCACAGAGTATATATAGGTGTTGACCCACATAGGATCTCTAGGTGATGACCCATAGAGGGTCTCTTGGTGCTGACCCCCAGAGGATTGCTTGGTGCGGACCCATAGAGGATTGCTATGTGCTGACCCACTCAGAGGATCACAGGGAGCTGACCCACTCAAATGATCGCTCGGTGCTAACCCACATAGGATCACTAGGTGCTGACCCACTCATTGGATCTCTCGGCACTGACCCATGGAGGATAATTAGGTGCTAACCCACTTAGAGGATCTCTAGGTCATTAACCTTGGAGGAGCGCTATTTTTTCTTCACGTCATACCCAGCCACTGGATTTTTTCACTAAGAACGCTTTATTTCTGGAGGATCCACTTCAAAACCCATTGGTCATATTTCAACTGACACTATGTCCCACATAGAAGTAACCCCGAATGATCATCTTGTCGTAAGGGTTCCAACGTGGGAGAGGGTGTGTTAATCAGATGTATGATTTTTATGTTATAGGCATTCTTGTACCAATGTCCCGGTTGGATTCGAGTCCAATCCAACCTGGCCATACTCCAAATTTCTACAAAACCCATGTGAAGTAAATTCAAAGGACCACCCCATCCTAAGGGTTCAGCTTCCACAAAAATTTCATCAAAAAGACATCTGGTTTAGAAGATTCGGCACTTTAAGCAAAACTGAGTCAAAATGGGTCTGGGTCCGGTCCGACCCGACCCAGCTCACAGGGCCTGGCCAGAATGGGTTGGGCCCTGACTTGTCCATCTAGGTTAGATCTGACCTGCTGGGCCGCAGGCATGTCCTGGTCCACCTTGCTATGTGCGGGGTCTGCAGCCCTCCCGATCGGACATGGTCTATTCGGGCTCACTAACTGGCGATGTCAGGCTAGTGTCGCCCCTCTAGCTAACCGGTCTAGGGAGAGAACTTTGGATGCATGACCTGCTCCTCCACGGCCGGAGCTGCAGCACTTCCTCTGCGGCATCCCATTGGCTGCCACTGCCTCCTCAGTGGAGCACTGCCCACTGTCAACGTGGCCAGAAAAGGCTGGCCGCCTCTATCCACCGCCACACCTTTGAGATCCATCGTCACCTATTCATTGCTGATCATCACCGCCGTCATGCCTACAGTGCTTTCAGGGCTCACCAGTGAAGCTCTAGTTGACCGATTACCTTTTTGATTATGCCTACGGGCCTCTCGGGGCACTGCCTACACTTCCCAACCCTTGGTTTTGTGTTTTCGTCAAGTTGAAAATTCAATTTTGAAGAACGTATTAAAACAAAGAGTTGCAGAGGGTCGGAGCCTTGTTCGTATTGGACAGCTCCCTCTAGGTAAGTGTTTTAAACATGGGGAAGGTAAGATAATCATTAAAAACCCCAGAATGAAACCATACATCAACCTCCTGTAATAATGAACGAAACGCGGATCAACCCATTGGTCGGTTGGCCTACACTCTTCTTATTTAAGAACGGGGAATGTGGGGTATTAAACATGTAAATTAATTTAACTCACATCCTTGAACTCATTGGAAGACGATGTGAATGGGGTAGAAGGGTCCACATTTGAATGTGTTTGTTGGAATTCTTCGATCTCCATATTGAATCCTCAATGGTGTTGTCAAATCTTCATTTTTCGTTGGAGGAATACATCGACATCACTTCATCAAGAGTCCTCTTATGGGTTCCCAAAATCCATGCCAACAATTTCATTAAATAAAAGAAATGGAACCACCCACATTTGTTTTATTAATGTAATTCATTAATGAACTGCAATTAATGTTCAATTTAATCCTATGATCATCGCGGATACGCAACCAATGGGTCCTACAGTTAAATTACTCTCATTTAATGCATGAAGTTACACTTTGCTCCGCCATTCACCGCACTACTATTGAACAAATAATAAAATAGTTTCTTTATTTATTTTATTATTTTTCTCATAAAAATTCGAAAAATTAACTTATTTGTCCGACCGATTCCGGTCGATTTTATTCTTCTCATATGTAAATCCCAAAGATTTGAATTCAACTGTGACCTCATATATTCAATCTGAGAACTGGTTTAAAAGATAAAAATCCTCGCTCGCACGTTTACTAAACGTACAATAAAAAATTACAAAAATTATTAACAATCACCCTCGACATGCGCCAATCAATCTTAGGCTCTGCCTAAAGAGAACCCCCCCCCCCTAAACTCAACAATTCTCTCGGATTTCTAATCTGAGTTACTATTTATAAGTTAAAGGATTTAACAATAAAATAATTTTTGTTTAAATATTTTATTTACTGCCAAAAACTAACTTCAAATTTTGGCTCGCACTGGCCAATGTGAGGATCATCCTAAGGAAATAATACCCTCATGATCTCAGCGGTGGTCTCAAATTTTTAGTCTAAGACACCATTAGTGAGTTATAAACATTTGAAAAATAAATTAATTTTATTAAATAATTTTATTTATAGTTATTCCATTTTCAGGTTTCCTCCTAGGAGGCCTACGCCAACTAAACATAAGTCATGCCTAAGGTAAACCCACATTCTTGAACGCAATGGTGCCCTTTGATTAATGATCCAAGAATCCATTTAAGAGTTATTACACTTTTTTATGAAAACCATTCACGCACTCAATTTAATGCTTAACATTTTTCAACAGATCATTTCGAGCACTCCGAGCCTTGAAATCATGTGCCATCAAATTTTAAAGTCTCGAAATAAATCCATATAATTAGAAAACACTACTGAATTTATGGGATTTTACCATAAGATTCCATTAACAAGGGTAATATTTATAATTTTAACGTAGATGAAAAGGGTGTTTTAAGATATGTAAAAAATATATATGCTCCATATGATTCCTAGTTGAGGAAAGAGTTGTTGATTGAAGATCATAGTTCTCTATTTTCTATTTTTCCTAGAATCACTATGATGCACATAGACCTTTGGGGTATTCCTAGTGTGATGTAATGAAAATTTATTTTGCTGACATCACTGTGATGTGTTTTAATTTTCAATAGGATAATGAAAATATGATAGTTACTAAAAGGGTTGATTCAAACTTTTCTAGTTATAGAGTGGAAATGAGATAATATATCTATGTATATCATGGTGTGATTTCCAAGGACATCACTACGTAAAAAATAAAATTTGGATTATTATTGATCGATTGAAGAAATATTAAAATTTCCTTCCAAATCATGAAACAATGTATTTATGTATGTTTTCTCAACTATATCTAACAGAGATACTCAGGTTTAAACAAGTTCCTCTCTACATTATATCTAACCAAGATCCCAAGTTCATATCCATTTCATTAAAGGACATTAGAAGTCATTGTGTACATAATTAAATTTCAATATAGTTTTTTAAACGTAATTGAATGGAGAGTCTAACTGGATTTCTAATACCACGGAAGATATTATTCATTCTAATTATAGAAAATACTAGGGACTTTTGGATCAATATATGTATTTGGTTGAGTTTTCTTATAATAATTGTTTTCCTTATAGTATAATGATGGTACCATTTGAGGAATTATATGGAAATTGGTGTCAAACACAAGATTTTTGGGTTTAAGTACACGAAATGTAGATTATGGGACTATATTTGGTAGAAGAAATTTCGAAGAATGTGTAGTTGATTAAGAAAAACATGAGGAAATATCAAATACGGAAGAAAATTTATGCAAACAACCAGGGAATTATCTTTCATTCTATATAGCTGATAATGTCATTCTAAATGTTTCCCTATGTAAAAGAATTTTGTGTTTCAATATAAATGTAAATCTATGTATTCTATTCATTGTGTTGTATTAAATCTCAGATAAAGTTGGATCATTTTTCAAATAAGTTTATTTTCCCCCGACATTGTCTTAGTTACACAATGTATTTCATGTTTAAATGTTAAGGAAATATGTTCCTAATTCATATCATGTTTTGAGCACTCATGTAGTTCAGTTGGAAGATAAATTTTCATATAAGGAATATAAATTTCATATTCTTAACTATAGGGATTAATGGTTTTGTAATAAGGTGATTCACCTAGTTAAGGTTTCTTGAAGGACCATGTGGTCGAAAAGGAAACATAGGGAATCTGAAAATGCTATAAGAGAATGATATCCCCCGTTATTTAATAAGTGATAAAAATTACATGGAAAAAATAAAATAAGGTGATAATAATGAAAATTTCTAGTTAATAATAGATGAAATCATTTCAAATTTATTACTATGAATTAGATAGTAATATTATTTATAAAAATATTAAGATACTTTTAAATCAAAAAAAGAAATAATTTAACTAAAATCTTTTCTTAGAAACAATTATTTAAAAGATTAATTTATAAATTTTTTTAATTTAAATTTTATTAAATTAATATCATTTTTTAAATCATACTATAAAATTTTAATTTTAGTGAAATCATGGTGATTTCCAGAAATTAGTGATTTTTCAGTGAATAGCAGAAATTACTTATCTTTATAAAAAGTGATTCATTTTTAATAAATTAAATAATTTAAAACCATAAATATGTTGTAAATACTATTTAATGTAAAATATGAATTATTTTTTAATAATTACTTCACTAATTTAATTTTTAATCAACTTTATATTGGTTTTTATTATATGTTTGTTTTTGAGTTAAAAGTCTGGTTTTCAAAGAAAAATTAGAATACATAAAGTGTATACATTAATATTAATAAAAATAACCCTAATAGGTCATTTTTTAGATTTAATTTATATATTATATATTATTAAACAATAATTTTGTTAAATGTAATTATTATTATTATCCATGGATTTATTATTGGATCATTTTTTTCTTAAGAATTACTCTTCTTAAATACTGATTGTCTCACCTCTTCTGTGAGATTTATATTATATTAAAATTTTAAAATTACATGAATTAAATTTGAAAGAAAAAGATTATATATTATTAATAATCATAATTTATAATTTCTATTATGTTCAACTTAGTTTTTTACCAAAAATAATAGTGAATTAAATAAAATTTAATATTATCGATTAATGTAATGATGAGTTTACTTGGTGGTTATTAATTGGAAATAATGTTACAAATGACCTAGAAACTTTTCTAAATCCCATTATAAGTCCATATTAAAAACTTATACCTTATATTCTATGTTTATTTTATAATTGGGTCCTGATGTGATGAAAAAAACAAGGTTGTAATTAATTCTTTCCAAAAATTACAAGTCTACCACTCACCCCACTTATTAATGACCATCACCTGTCCTCATCTCCTCACACTGTCAAAACCAATTGGGTCATCCAATAACTACCATGATAACTTCTCTACTTCCATACACTTTTTTATTATCCTTCATTTTTTCATAAATCCATTGAAGGTTGTATTTTGGTGCAAACCAAAAGGAGAATCCTGGGTAAGATGTTACATTCATCAACAAGAGTTTTTCATTTACTTCCTTATCCACCTCTTAATTTATTTTTATTACATTATGATATGATAAAACTAGTATATTACATATTAATAGATTTTTATATGGTAATATTATGACCTATATTCTCACACACATCCATAAAATGGTTTACAAAACCTTCTACTGGGTGTATGGCATACTACCACCTTGAGAAACGATTTCATTCATTTTTCCATTACCACGTATCACAGTTGGGTTTAATGATGGATATAAAGTTTATATATGATTTTAATAACAAAAATATACCTTTTAAGTCATTATATCATATATAACATTTTTATATTATGATACATATGGAATATAACAACATCGCTCATGTGTATGATGTATTACCACTTTGTGAAGAAATGTGATTAGTTTTCACTAACGCATTTCATGGAATGTAATAATGGTATCTATAATTAATATATTTGATATACATGATATTTAATGTTATTAATTACATAATTATAATTTTTTATGTATAATATAACATTGTATTTATTTCCTCTTTACCCACTAATAAACTGATAACATAATTCATGGGTGTGTAGACTACTACCTCTTCGAAGAGGTGTGATTATTTTTTCAGTCCCCACAGAAAAATAAATATATATATAAGTATATATAATAAAAAAATTTGGTATTTGTTATATAATTTTCATTCTATAAATATCAAATATTAATTACCTTCTTGTAATAATGGTTATATTAAAATGTAAATGTTTCTCATGCGTACGTACGACCTATCAGCTCCATGATCATAACGTTATTTAATTTTTCATATCCAAATTCCAAGATTATTTTTAAAAATTATAATTGATCTATAAATATGATAATTAATTATTTAATTAATATTATTATGTATATTTTTAAATAATGACCTATTTACTCATATCTGACATACCAAACTATTTTTTGACACATAAGATGAATATTGTAAAAGAATCCAACCTAAAATTAATTGATTAACTAATAATATATAATATGTCATTATGTTAAAGGAAATTAATAAATAACATGGAAATGTTTCTAAAAATATTAAATAATTAATATAATTTTATTATTCATAAATATAAATACACACAGGACAAGTCAGACTCAACGTATGGTAATTCGTCTCCATCTCCATTCCTTGAGGGATATCTTTATTTTATACCCAAATATTATTTTACAAGGTGTATATACACCCCATTTTACATTTTATATCATGAATTTTTTTATTCTAATAGTATATAAGGTAATTTTTCATGTTAATTTTTCATGGGGATTTTAATTCAAGTGTATCCCAAGGGATAAAGGAGTTCTCCTTTAAAAAAAACCATTATAAGGTTTTAAATCGAACACACACACACTCACTCTATCTCTCATATGTCCAATTATTGGTATGATTTTTGAATTTAAATTTGTAAACTTTATTTTATGTATCTTTTAATCTATTTTAATATTTTTTAAAAAAAATATTTTTGCGTGTTTTATACAAAATGGAGAAATGACTTTTCCTACTGAGTTGACTGTTATTTCAATCCTAGAATCCTTTGAAATATTATATGTTTTTTTAATAGTAAACACCTCTTTTATTTTTATGGTTATTTTTTTTTATTGAAAATGTATTTTTTTTTTAAAATTATTTTTGTATTGAAATGGGGTTTTAAAATAAAATGGTATTATGATATCCAAAAGTAATTTGTTTACATGTTTTAATTTTTTTTCCAAAAGAGAAATAATGAAAATGATTATTCTTGTAATATAACATGAGAATCAAAAAAACGGGTTAACCAGATATCATAGGGTGACCGTTTTATATCTTAAAATATGGGGAGACCTAGATAGCACTGGGTGAGCCCATTATAGCTTATATGATGAGGTGGTCTGGATAGCATCGGGTGATCCCATTATAACTTAAATGATGGGTTCAAAGAGATAGTGATTAAATATAGTGGGTAATTTTCCTTGTCTTAATAAGAATGAATGTGGGAGTTACCAATGTCTTTCTCATATGGATTTAACTATGCTCCACTTACTTCTGTCGTGGGTTTTAAATGGGTTATTAATGTTATTCTCTATGTTATTAATAAGGGGTTTTTATTTATTTTTATGGGTTTTATAGATTTTATTTGTGGATAAGAGATCATACTTTTTAATTGTGAAAAAAATTTATTTAATATTACCATAGAAATTTTAAAGTAATGGTAATTGTTAAATAATTTATCATGTTTCTACATAACTAATGGCTTGTCAAATTTGTGTATCCCTTACTAAGATTTTTGTTCTAATCACATGTTTTAAATGTTTTTCACGTGGTTTAAATATTAGTAAGGGAAAGGAATAAATTAAATATGAAATTCCTAAATAATTTCCATGAAAATAAATCAAGAATTATTTAAATGGATTTATATTATGGAAAAAATGGATACTATTCTGAAATTTCATCTTTATATTATATAGTTTTATAATTTATGAGTTATGAAATAATTCTTTATAAATATAATACCCAAAAGATCATAAAATATAATATAATAAATATGAATCATAAAACTCAAGATTATGTAATTTTTACGTCCAATTCTATATAATATTCTCTATGATGAGGAAAGGATTTATTTAAGGGATATACACAGGGTTGGTTGGATCCCACCCCTAAGGGGGGTGTATTATGAGCTTCTTCCCATAGATTAATTCTAGGATAATGCTGAAAAAACCCCTCACTAGTGATGGATTCATTTTCTAGTGTGTGGTGGATATAAAAAAAAATTATTTTTACTGACATAATAATACACTTCATGGAATGTGTGTATAGTATTATAGAACCCAATGGGTTAGAGAAAGTTTTCAGGTTTTCAGGGAGTTGTTCTATTAAACGATCCTGGGATACCAATGTTTTATGTTGGTGTATGCCTGAATCTGATCGATATACTTCATAGAGGAATGTAATTTTTCCAAAAAATGTCTCTAGGCATCTGGCTAGGAGAATTTATAGATATATTTTGGATTGGATGACAATAACATTCTTAGGATTCCTTCTAGAGTATTAGGATTGGTACCATAGTGATAATAGATCTATTAGAAAAATGAAAAAGAAATAAATTTGGAGTTTCCATTTGTTTACTAGTTCTATCATATTCATAGACACATGTGCAATAAGAGAATCCCATATCACAACAATGTTATTTTAAAATACATAAATTTTTGTCTAGTAGACCACATCCAATGCTACGAGTTTTAAAATACCATAAAAATTACTTATATCCTATATTATCCCAGGATTCACAATATTTCTTATATTTGGACAATTTATTTGAGTATTATAGAGGTGCCCAACATACTATGAGATCATTCAAATTTTTCCTTCATTACTTAATACACACCTTCTTGAACGGTTTTTATTACGGATAAATTTCTCAAGATAATAATTCATTATTATATTATTTTATAGATGGGGTTTTGATGTATATGTGGATGATCTAATAATTTGTGAGCTGTGTATCCCTTAAAGATTTGTTTTCATATTTATATGTTTGATGGGGGTGTCTACATTTCCCTTTAATAGAGTTTATAATAAATTAAATCATACCATTTTTCACAAGTTTTGGATGATGTCGAAACTTGGGGACTATGATGTCAATATTTTATTTCTCTCTCTTGTTGATCTGATAATAATTTAACTTGAATAATCTCAAGAATGGTTATAGAATTACTTGAATGGAATACATGTATAGTTGGTTTTATGTGTAAATATACCACATGATTTTGGGACTCCATTACCTGATATCACCTAAGATAAAATCATCAAAATACGGGGTCCTAAAACTAAACACCAAAAAAACATTGGGAAATGTCATCATAATATCTATTTTATCAAAAGAATTACAAATATAGTGTTGTTGGTCCAAATTTTTAGTAATATCATTAACATCAATTTTTTTATTCCAGTAGGTAGTGATCCAATAATTAAGGACTCTTCTATTGAATTTTTTTTCTAAAACTATTCATAGTATGTAAGCTAAAAAAACTATCAACATCATATCATCTTCTAGATAAGGTACCTCCATAGTTGAACTAATTCAAAATTACAATCCTGTAGTAACATGTGACCAGAGTTTGAATCTTTATGTTTCCACCAAATATTATGTGGAAGGCATGTGGTCTTGTTTCCAAATAAATTATAATTTAACTGATACCCAAGTGGAAGGGATCAGTGAAAATGATGAGGCCTTCTCCCACTCTTCTTTGGTTTCGGTGCAAGCATATTTGACTACTGAAAATTCCATACAATCATTTAATAAAAACTATTCATCTATTATTAATTATTTATGGATTAAGATACCTTTAATAATTTGATAATGAAAACTATAATCAATTGGATATGTAGTGGGATATAATAGAGTGGAATCATCACACTTCAAAAGAGTTCAGGCTACATGGTTGGGTGGGTACTCACACTATAGATCATTTGGACTGTGGGGATCATCTTGGAGAAGTGAGAAATAGCATTTCTAAAGTAACTGTTGTAATCAAAACCCTTGATTGAATAAATCTATAATTGAATTATCATATGGAAAAATCACATCTGTTGGCTTTGCTAAATCTTCCAAAAGGGTGAATTTCGAACAGTCCATTGTCCCTTCTTATATCATGTTATATTGTTTTTCGTGTTCAAATAATGAAATATTGTTATATAAATATTTAATTTTTTATTTATTCAGTTGACAATAGAGTGTCTCCAATTTTTTGATTCTCTACTTTTATTTTTTTTCAATGATATATTAGATATTTTACTCAATCATTGTTAATTCCTCTATTTATATACCTACCTGATCATAAATTATCAGTAACAAATGAAACATTTAAATAATAATATCAAGATAATTGAATCATAAAAACAACTAATATGAATGTGTTATGTTCATCCTAATTTCAAAATACATGGGTCAAAAGGGAACACATGAGCTAATCCAATATCTTATTAGCATGTGTCCTTAGATGGATATATGTATACAGAATTTGGAACCATATATGTATCGTGATCATAATAAGGTGTTGGTCTAAAATTCATGTATTATATGAACTATCCTTCAACTATATTTTTAAACTCAAATAGATATATTCATGCTATATATAGTAGCATATTAACCTTCTCCCTTTGAAAAGGTTAGCTCATTTTTATATGAAATATGGTTTCCTATTAGACATGTTCACATGTATGGATATTAAACATCATAATATGGAATTATATTCAAAATCACTATAAACTATAGTTATTTTATTAAATAATTATTGGGATAAGTGACATAGAATAATAAAATTCACTATAGGATGTTTGGTAAAAAAAGATATTGACTATAAGGACACAGACATAAAAAATAAATAATCCTAATTTTTTAGTTAAGGATTAATATTTATACATTCCCAATGATCTTCAATGATTATATTTTTAAGGAATTATTTTACCAACATTATTTAAATATGCATTAAACAACCATGTTTACACTTAAAATTAGAATCCTTTTTTCATTGAAAACAAAACATTTAAGATATAACAAGATTCCTTTTCATGAAACATCTTAAAAAATCTTATCTTAACCTAATACTAGTCCATGACATTCCATAAGACCCAATGACAAAAAATTTGAAAAATAAAATTTATGAAAATAAGGTTTTTAAGTGACATAAAAACAATGATATAAAATGTTTGACCATTAAATCTTATAAAATAATTCGAAATAAATATTGGGTTAAAAACTTTATTTCCCAATAAATCAAATTTTTTACCAAAATATTATAATAAAACAAATCCTATAAAATTTAAAAGGAATACTGAAATTATCACACCCGTAATTTTTTTTATTTTTTTGGTAATTTTTATTGGGCATCAGGTAGTTTGGGTTGAGGTCCTACTTAAAATTTCAATGTTTTTATTTAAAAACGCAAATCTTTCCCTTGAGAGAATTCATTGCGCAGGAAGGCCACGGTCAAAGATGCATGACTTCTCTCGGGTCACCGCGCAACCTTGCTCTGTTCACTGAATGACTTGTCTGATGATCAACACAGATAAATAACATGCATTGAAAAAAAATTAATAAAATGTAAACATGAATTTTAATAAAAAAATTAAGGAATTATTTTAAGGATAATAATAATAATATTGTTTGAGAATAACAATATTATTATTATTATTATTAGTGATAAGAATATATATTTTATTATGTTTTCATTATTAATATTTTTAACATTTTATTATGTCATTATTGTTATAATTGTTATTACAAAATTGTTAATATTATTAATGGAATTAATTTTATCACCATAAATTATTGTTATTATCATCACTAATTATTATCATTAGAATTGTTAATATATAAATTAATAATAATATCATCATTTATTATTATCATTGAAATTTTTAATCTTTTAATCAACAAGATTATTATTTTAAGGATGTATCTTTTATTATGCTATTACTATTATTATTATGTCTTAATGAGTGTTAAAAAAGAGAGAGAAATAAATTTCCTCTTTTCCTCCCCACCATGATGTGCAACCCCCCCCCCCCCATATTCCCTCGAAACCCTACCCATCACGCACCTCCCCCTCCACTCTTGTGCAGACTGCTCTTGCTCAGACTCCTCCCAGCACACTGTTGTGCGGCAGTATGACAAAACTGCTTTTTATTACAACTTAAACATGATTTATTACATAAAACATCACTTGATACAACAAATAAGATCGAGAGGATTAGTGTCTTTGGGGCTTAGGATCATTAAATAAAAACATAAAAAATGAAATACAACATCATTATTAAAAACTTCCTTTACATGACCACTACATTCACTCGTACTTAGCATTGCATTGGATAACCTGGGGACATGCATAAGAAAAGGGTGAGCTATAAAGCACACTAAAGGAGTACATATGTAATAAAATGAGGAGTAAAATACATGTTAGACAATAAGCATATTAATAGAGCATAAATGAAACATGAACATAAAGGCATGATAAAGCATGATAATCATAACATGGAAATGTGGCAACAACACTTAACATGGAATTAGCATGAGCCAAGGCTCATTGCACATGAAGCATGAGTGAATCCTCATTGCACATAAATCACGATTAAGCCCTCATTTCACTTGAATTATCATGAGTCAACAGTCATTGCACATGACCTATCATGATACTATACTTTACCAAATGCATTGGAGCGCTATAAGGGCGCACCCTTCTTAAACATTTCATTTCATGCATAAGTGTGCCACATGGACCATAAAACATGGATTCATAAAACATAAACATTTATTCCACGATAAAGGAATGTGGAATTCAAACATGAAACTTTTTAATCAATAAGTAAAGGTTCATAAAGGTGGATACTCTTGATAGAGAAATGGGCACGGTATCCACTACACAATGGCATTGGCTTAGAAAATCGTTGTGTTTTCAATAGCGTAACGGCGTGACATAAGAATTCATAAAAATGGTTGATGAGAGAGAAAGGGTTTCCTCCTCATATTTACATGTAATGGACAGTAAGGAGGTCATATAGATACATGTCCCAACAATTGTAATGGAATTTAGATTCATGATACAAAATTATTACATGAATGTAAAATAAGAGAGAGAAGTTCGTTTCGGAATTTCGGCATAGTAACGGGTGTACATGGGAGGCATTTAATGAGTGAGAAATGGGTCTACCATCATTCAAAAAATAAGAGGGCAGTATGGGAGAGGTTCGAAACCATACCCCAACATTCACAATTGAAATTACAAGGAAAAAAAACTTAATGAAAATTGGACAAAAAAGAGAAAGGAAGAAAAAACCCTAACTTGGAAGTGTTCTTTCAAAGGCTAGAGAGAGTCTTGTGAGAGGATTCATGGGAGATTGGGGAACCTTGGGAGGATTATAGAAAGGGTAGGGAAGAGGTTGGATGAACTCCAAAGGTTTTGAGTGAGGAGGAAATGGGATCTTGGGTGGATTTATATAAGAAAGGTGATAGAAGTCTTTATTATTTAGGTTTGGGACCCCTTATATTAAATTAATCCAAACCACAAACCATCCCATGGTTTTTGCCCTTGGTTTTTGGAAAAGGGAAGAGGAAAACAATATTTTATAAGACCAAATTCCGAACTTCTTAAAATATTAGGGTTTCTTATGTGGAGGTGAGTCACACTCCCATAGAAATTAATATAAAAAGGCAAGGTGTTGAATAAGTCTTGATGGGTCCATTAATGCATTGAAAAGTAATTTAGACAAACCCAAAATCACATTATTTTAATGGTAAAACATATATTGTCCGAACATAAAGATTATAGTATTATATTACATCACTATTTGGTCATTATGATGTCATAAAACACATTATATATTTAAACGGTATTTAATTTTTACGCAAAAAAATGACTGTCTCAAGAAATTTATGAAAAATTCACCGTTGGATAATTTCGCACCAAAATTTGATGAAGTAATTTTCTTATGATATTCCACAACCTCTAAGGCTTATAGTGTTTTTAATAAAAATACTTGTAATGTTGAAGAAACAGTACATGTGAAATTCGATGAGTCAGATCCTTTTGTTTTTAAACCACCTCAACATACATCTTCAGATGTGTTTTCAAAAAATGATTATTAACCTTTGATAGAAGAACCTTCTGATAAGGATAATGTTCTAGAAGATGTTTTTGAAACATTTACTTTAGAAGACTTTCTACCCTATGTTGATGAACAGGTTTTAAAAAACCCAAATTAGGTGTTTCTTAAGAATCATCCCAGTGATAGTATCATTGGTGATGTAAATCAACCTATAAGGACTAGAAGTTCCTTAATAAATGAATTAGAACATCTAGCATTTCTTTCCCAATTAGAACCAAAAATCATTGATGAAGCTTTAGGTGATGATGATTGGATCAAATCCATGCAAGATGAACTAAATTAATTCGAAAGGAATAAAGTCTGGACCTTGGTTGAAAGACCTAAGGAAACTTCTGTTATTGGTGTAAAATGGGTCTTCAGAAATAAATGTGATGAAAATGGAGTCATAGTAAGAAATAAAGCTAGACTTGTTGCTAAAGGCTATAATCAGCAAGAAGGAATAGACTATGAAGAAACCTATGCTCCAGTAGATAGACTTTAATCTATCTGTATTCTACTTTCCTTTGCAGCATTCATTAATTTCAAACTTTTCCAAATGGATGTGAAATGTGCTTTTCTTAACGGTTATGTTAAAGAGGAAGTCTTTGTAGAACAACCTCCTGGATTTGATGATACAAAACATCCTGATCATGTTTTTAGACTTACCAAAGCTTTGTATGGCCTTAAACAAGCCCCACGAGCATGGTATGGTAGACTCACTGGATTTTTGCTTCAAAATAACTATGTTAAGGGAAATGCAGATCCAACCCTTTTTATAAAGAATGATAAGAAAAATGTTTTGATTATTCAAATTTATGTTGATGAAATCATATTCGGTTCAACTTAGCAATCTTTGACCGACTCTTTCGCAAGTCTAATGAAATCTGAGTTTGAAATGATTATGATGGGTGAGTTAACTTTTTTCCTTGGTTTTCAAATTTCTCAAAAACCAGAAGGAACCTACATATCTCAACATAATTATATTAAAGATCTTCTTAAAAAGTATGGTTATGACTATACTAAGAGTATAAGTACTCCCATTGGAACCTCAAATTCTTTAGATCTTGATGAAGCTGGGAAACCAGTAGATCAAACATATTTTAGAGGTATGATAGGAAGTTTACATTACTTAACAGCTAGTCGACCAGACATAATGTTTTCAGTATTCTTATGTGCAAGATATCAATCCAATCCTAAGGAATCTCACTTAAAGGCAGTAAAAATAATTTTTCTCTACCTTAAGGGAACCATGGATCTAGGATTATTTTATACTTCTGGAAATGATTTTGTTCTTAAAATCTTTTCTGATGCTGACTTTGGTGGATGTAGAATGGATAGAAAAAGTACATCTGGAACTTGTCATTTCTTAGGAAGTTTACTAGTTTCTTGGTCCTGCAAAAAGCAACATTCTGTAGCACTCTCCACTACTGAAGCTGAATATGTAGCAGTTTGAAGTTGTTGTTCTCAAGTGTTGTGGATGCAACACACACTCATATACTATGGCTTCAGTTTTACCAAAACTCAAATTTTGTGTGATAACACAAGTGCCATTTCCCTAAGTAAGAACCCTGCACATCACTCCCATGCAAAACACATAGATATTAGGAATCACTTTCTTAGAGATCACACACTCAAAGGAGATATCATTCTTTAATTTATCAAAACAGAAGATCAACTTGCTGATATTCTCACAAAATCATTGCCTTCTGATAGATTTGAAAACATTAAACAGAAGTTAGGGATGATAACCGTAAGTTAATCCTTCTTAATTAACCTTCTGTTGAAAAGGTCTCCTTACAGTAATAAACTCTTTTTCATAGGTGGAGTACATTTGTTTGTTAGAATAATTTTTTTTATGTTTGTTTTCAAACTTATCGGAACTAAGATTTCCGGAATGGAAATTTCTGGAACTGAAATTATCCGGATTGATTTTTTTTTCTCCCACATTTAAAAACATTCGGAATGGAATTATCATACTGACAATTTTCAGAACGATGATTTTTGGAATGGGATTTTCATAACATTTTTTTAAAGGAAGAATATTACCAATTTCAAATAATATTTCTTATCAATCCGTAAGTTATGATTTCCATATCTATAGTTTTATAATCAAATTTTGCTTACTGGTATCTTCATTGTTTAGTTCGGATTCTAGTTTTTCCTCAATTCCGAATTTTTGTTTAAAAAAAACCTCAAAAGATCAGAGTCATTTTTTTGTGGGGTTATTCTCAACCATCAGATCAGATCAATGTTTTTTCAACCATTGGATGACCATTGGAAGACAAACGGTCGTTCTCTTTTCCTATAAAAAGGGGGTCCCGAGACTTGTCCCACATCGGTTTTCAATATTTTGCGTCTCGAAGACCTGCCGCTCCTCTTAAGGCTGGTTCTGAACCTTGTGAAGCATATCCAAATCCTACAGTTTACTTCACTCTGAATGTCTATTGAAGCAACTTCACAAGATATGTCAACTACGAAACCAATTTCAAAGTGGTTATTTTACATTGAAAGGTTAGTTCATCCGGATTTTTATAAGCATGATTCTATTATTTCGAAAAATATTAGTCTAAATGGATGGGAAGATGTCTGCATAGCCAAGTCAGATAAACAGGATCCTGTTTACACCGATTTGTTGATAGAATTTTATGAGTCTCTTTCCTTCCTAGTGGAAGATGGCAGAGAAAAATTTACTTTTAAGTCTTATAGAAAGACTTATAAACATTCTTATACAAAGGCAGTAAGCCTGGTTGGTATACCATATGAGGGGGAAGCTGAATTTTCCTCTCACAAACTTCCTGATGTGCATGGAAGTTTCATTAAGGAAAAAGCACTGCACTGTCTTGGGCTTAAGGATGATTCAACTACTAAGATTGCTCGGATCTCTCTGTATAATAGAATACTGCAACTTTGGGTGCAAGGTTTTCTGGTTCCGAGAAGAGGAGATAAAGACAATCTGAAGAAGAGTGATATCTATGTCTTATATTTTTTGGTAAATATAAGAAAAATAAATCTGATAAGGCATGTCTTGGTTACGATCAAGAATATCAAAGAAGTAAATCTGAGAGCTCAGATTATAATGTATCCAGCCTTATTATCAAAGTTGATTGTTTGATGCTTAGAATCTTTCAATGTTTCCTGCAAATCAATGATTCAGAATTGAAAGCTCATGCTTGTCAGTGATGATACTCTTAAGAGAATGAAGATGGGGTTTTCCAGTGAATCGGGAGAATTTTACCCCTATCTGTGGAAGAATTTGAAGCAGATGAAAAAGAAACACAATCTCTGGAACTTTTAAAAAAGCAGAGGATGAAGAGAAAGTCTAAGGAAGTAGTTACTGATGAAGAATTTCCGCAGCCGATGAAAACTGAATCTGCACCACCCAAACCGAAGAAGAAGAAAATCTATACAGATGAAGTAGCAGAAAAATGGAGGAATGATAAGGACATGAGGAAGGAAGGGGATCCTCAATTTGGACTCAACCCTGCTGAGGCTAAGGCTTTAAAATAAAAGGCTGCTGATGAGCTGGAAAGACAAACGAAGGAAAAGAAGTTGAGGAAGAAGATGACTGAAGCTGAACTAGAACAATCATTGCTAAAAGGTACAAAGTTGGCTTCTGAAAGGCTTCCAGTTCCGGAAACTTTCGGAGTCGAACCTTCGTTACCAGAAACACCAGCGAAAAATTTTGTCACTCCGAAAAAGAAAAAGGGTAAAAAACCTGCAGTATAATCTGAGAAAGAGGTTGCTGAAGCAGTTGAGGAAGAAGTAGAACAAGTAGAGAAAGAAGAAGAAGAGGAGGAGAGTGAATATCTATATACCTTGATCAAAAAATTTCAGGGTTATAAGGACGAATATGGAAAAATATTATCTCCAGGGAAGGGAGATGAGGAAGTCGGAAAGCAACTCCAAGAGGAAGAAGAAGAGAATGAGTTGTTTGATGAAGAGGAATCCTATCAAAGGAACTATCTTAAAGAAGGACAAGAAATGTAGCAACCAGATGAAGATCAGATTGTCCAAGTTTCTGAATCTGAGGAAGATTCCCCAAATGTGCAATCTATTCCGAAATCCGATAAAGGCAAGAAAACATTAATAGAGACACCTATTAAATATATCATTAGAAGGAAAGAGGTTGGTGGTACCTCTAGAAGGAAACTGATGCCAGTTGGAGAAGAGGAATCTCAAAAAGAAGTCTCGGATTCGGAATCATCATCCCACGGGATTGATTTTGTTGTTCAATCTCTGAGAAAGCTGGTGGACACAATACCGATTCTTCCAACTATAGATTCTATATTTCAGTTGCTGCAACAATCTATGAATCAAAAATCGGATTACTTATCCATGGTAATGGATAAGTTTGTGAAGTTGAATGCTGAACAAAAAAGTTTTCTGATTGATTATGATGTGCATATGAAATCTTGTATTAATGTAACCATGTGATATAAGAGAGTGGACGAAGATTTAGTACACTTTGAAAATTTTCAGGCTGATGTTAAAAGTGCTTTTGGATTGGAGGACAAAAAGGTTACTGAAATTTCTGAGAAGTTAACCCAGGAACAAAATGTCTTGAATCAACAGGTCAGGGATCTGAATGGAAAGCTTATCTCAGTATCTCAGAATTGGAAATTTGAAAGAGATTTATGGATTGAGTTTCAGCAGAGGATGGAGATGCATGATGTGTTGTTTAATTTGAAAAAAGAAGCCTTGGAGGCTCAAGCACTTCAGTTAAAATCCCAAGAAGAAAAGATAAAAGCCTTGGAGAAGCAATGAGAGGAATACCAAAGAGACCTGAAGAAACTTAAAGCCTTGTTGAAGTAGCTTATTCCAAAGTAAAAGGAATACAAATGAACCCACTCCGATCTTTTGTTGTAGTTGTCTTTCCTTATAATTTTTTTTGCCCACAACTCTAATGAAATGATTATCTATTCGGTTTGTCTCTTGTTGTATACTAATGTTTCAGGTAGCATAATTTGTTTCCCATTCCCTTCAATTATTTTTGAAAATCACAAAGGTGGAGAAGGAAAAAGAACTATTCCTGAGGAGGAGAAAATAAAAATTCTTGAGAGAAATATCCTTAAGGAAAGGGGGAGTTTCCCACTACGTTTTGTTTCATTCTTACAATAATGAAAACTCTACTACAGAAACCCAGAATACAATCCTTAGAGTTTCAATGCCTAAGGGGGGTTAGTTGTATTCACTTATATCCATGATCGAAGGGAGATAAGTTTTAAATAGTCTAATGAAATTTTTCAAAATCCTTATATACTTTTTCAAAAGGATTTTTGTGCTTTCCAAAAAGGGGGAGATTGTTGAGTCAATAAGGTTTTCCTTATGACTTTTCCATTACTTCTTGTTTTGAAAATCACAAACACCTTATACTTAAGTAAATATTATTATTACTCAAATAAGGAAAATTTAATTCCTTAAGAAAATTTACCTTAACCTAGATTTTCTTATACTAAGCCATTTTTCCCTTAAAATCAAAAACCGGAATCACAACCAATTTGTCGGAGCCATATATTGAAATGTTGGAGTATTCTGTTTTTAGGATCCGAATCTTAGATGTGATCTATAATATAGTTTTTAATCCGAATTCTGGAGTCCAAACTCTGAAGCAGTTCTAATTCGAACTCTTAAGAAGTTCGACTCCGAACTCTTAAGAAGTTCAACTCCGAACTCTTTAGATGTTCAACTCCGAACTCTTTAGAAGTTCGACTCCGATCTCTTAAGAAGTTCGACTCCGAACTCTTAAGAAGTTCGACTCCGAACTCTTTAGATGTTTGACTCTGATATCTTAAGAAGTTCGAATCTGAACTATTTAGAAGTTAGACCCCTAACTCTTAAGAAATTCGAATCCGAACTCTTTAGAAGTTTGACTCTGAACTCTTTAGAAGTTTGACTCCGAACATTTAAGCAGTTCGACTCCAAACTCTACAGATTTTGAATCCGATTTCTGATGAAACTAGACTTTGATTTTCTATAAAATAGAATCCAAACATTTCTTAACATAGACCTTGAACTTCATTTTGGTTAGACTCCGAACTTCATTTTGGTTAGACTCCGAACCTTTGACTTTCTTAACACTCTGAACTATTAATTAGCCTTTACTTACGTTTGCTTCATTCCAAAATGATGTCGTACATTCAGTTATACAAAGATTGTTATAAAACGATGTTGTCTATTCTGTTTCTCATTAACCGTTGGTTGAGTTACACGTGTACAGGTCCTTCCGAATTTCATGGGAAATATGACCGTTGGAAGAAGGAGCCGACCATTGGAAATTTGCCTATAAATAGGAGCTCATTTGAAAGAGCTCAGTGCTGAAGAGCTGACTGATCTTCGACTAATGTGATTACATACTTGAAGTGATTTCTAGAGAGAGAGGCTCTTATTAACTCTCAAAGCTTCGTGCGACTCCGAATGTTGGTGATTACATTCGAGGACTTCCGGGGATAGGAAGACAGAGGTGCCAACTACCTTGAAGTTCGAGGGCTTCCTTGCTGAGGAAGACAGAGGTTGCCAACTACCTTGAAGTTGAGGGCTTACGGGGATAGCAAGACATAGACTCCGATCTTCATATCGAGGGCTTACCCTGGTGTGGGTAAGACATACTTGCTTGAAAGTATAAATCAAGGGACCTTTATCCATGGTTGTTGGATACCCTTCTCTTTGGGTTAAAAGACTTATATCTTGTTACTATTAGTTTTACTACTTGTTTATATTCCGCTGCATTTTGTATTATAAGGAAAGTATAACTTTCTTATACTTCCTTACTTGTACTCTGTTTCATTTAGATTCTATACGCTTTAAGGTAGAATCTCATATTGTAATCTTTTGTTAAGTTTCAAATTCTGGAACCATATTTCCGGAACCTACTTTCGGAATCTCTTTCCAAGTTTGCATTCGGTTTTAGAGGTGTTGTGAATTTTCTTAGTTTAACTTTGTTAAACTTAGACCTTTCCTTTTCTTAAGGAAAACATAGTTATTCATAACTAACATTAAAAGTTCCAAAGGAATTTTTAAAGTGTACAATTCACCCCTCCTCTTGTATATTGAGCATCTACATCTCTATTTCGATCCTACAATTTTCAAATGTAGGATGTGCACAAAAAGGAAAATAAGGGACATTAAAAAATAATTAAAATGTTATTCAATGATTAATTTTAAAAATTATATTTTTTAAAATAAACTTTAGGTTGAGAAAAATATTTTCATACACATGAAATCAACTTAATTACTTAGTGATTTTCATAAAAACTATCATAAATAATTTATGTGGAAAATTAAAATATAGAAATAATTATCTCCTATATTTAATAAATATTCAAACATTTTTTTAATTATATTATTTTCAACCATAATATGAAGAAAATAAATTTTTTTAAACATAAGCATGTAATATTACCTTGTGAAACCATAATATTTCCATAAAAACTATATCATGCATAAATAATTCTTGTAGGTTATTTGAGGAATCATTTTTATTATCATTATTAGATATAGAATAACCTTAATAGTATTAAATGGATTAACCTTCATTATTACACATGGAATATCCATTATAGTTACTCTTGAAATTACCATCACGGTGATATATGGAATAACTATCATGGTTACACTTGGAATAACCCTTACAGTAAACTTCTAAACATAAATCACACCAAATGTGTTAGAGGGATATCACGTACCCACCCATTCATTGTTTATCATTGAATCTACTATCAATATAAAAAATTGAAAATAACCACAACATAATCATAACACATAATACCTTAATATTTAAAAAAATTGTGTACTCATAAGAAAACTATTCAGGATATTGAAATATCTATTCAATTTTGAAACCCTTTTTAAAAATAACCATAACATAAGAAAGGTTAATTTGTCAATGATGAAAAAAATCAAATAAAATATATTTAATATCAAATAACAGTTACTTCAGTCAGAAAATTAATTGATGGCATTTATGATGAAATAGAACATTAATATTGTCCTTCATCAAGAAAGTTAAAACGTTTAGTATAAAATATGTAAAAAATATTCCTTTTGAAATCCATTGAAAAACTGTAAAAAGTGACATAAAATTTAATTTATAATTTGTTTATCTCCACATAAATACATCAATAAAATAAATTTACAAAATTATGGACATGGAATAAAAAATGTTTTAATGAAAATATTAAGATTAATTTTTCAAAAGCATGTCCCTTTCCTTGGTTCTTACTAGTCAAGTGTTTTTGTTATCTTCCTAAATATTAAACTTATATTAATTATTTACATTATTTAGAAACCTTTTCACATTTTTTTATTCCTTTTTATTTTATTTATTATTACATTATATTCATTTGTTTAATCATTTTTGTTTTGGTTATAAATTTTGATGATATTAGGTGGATATGTCCAAAATGGCTTTAGTATGTTGTCTATGGTCAAAGAGGACATTATTCCATAATCATAATATAATAATCATAAAATAGTTATTATTTTTACACATCAATAATAAATTTGAACCAAACTGTAATGGAGTTTTATCAAATTTGAACTATATTACCATCATGGAGATGGTAGGTCTTATGTACACAGAAGCAAGGTTTTAATTTTTCAATGATCATTATTTGAAGATGGTTTGTATTATTTTATCATTCAAAAATTATCATTATTTCATATGTAACATATTATTTAATAAAATATATTTATATATTATACATCCTACATAGTGATTAGAAACTAATATCATCGCTTTGTGTAAGAGGTTCTTTTCACATACGCATGAGCGACATTGTCAATTTTCAATGGAAGGAAAGATAATAAAGTAAATGTTATATAATATATTTCGTAATGATAAATATGTCATTAGTATAATATATATACAATAGATCCATCATTATAACCATCAATGAGAGTTGGTGATGTTTAGAAAATTATATATGTTCGTGAGGTGGTAGTCCTCCATACACAAAAATGAAATTTTTATTTCCCATGTGATAGAAATAGAGATAGATGTAGGTTATTCTATTAAAAATATAACATATCATTATATGGAAGATATTGGTGTTATTAATTTGGTATATTTGAAGAATATTTTAAAGAGGTAGAAGAATAAAATTAATTAAAAAACCTTGATTAATAATTATACCTCTTTTTCAGACAACCTCTTATGGTCTGCATGAAAATCATTCCTATGTTAGTTATATGATCAAAATAATTCATCTAGGACATGTGTAGGGATGTTAGGAAGGTATTTTGATAGGTATTGGATGGTCGAAAAAGATTTTTAAGTGTGTAAAAAAGTGTAATGGTATTTCCCTTTTTTAATAGAGGGAAGGGGAACTCTTGAAATATCTTAACACGTTAAATTAATATTAATTAATATTCAAATTAAAATGGATAAAAATTATAGTATAAGAAAATAAAATGAATATGAATGGATGTCAGGTAATAAATTAAAATTTATTCAAGTTTTTGTTATACATTAACCCGTATATTTTGTTTTAACACTCAATTAGCCCTTTTCATATTTACTATGATATCAATGGTTTCTAATCACAAGTGCTAAATAAGTTACAATAAAAGGAAATCAAAATCTATATGGAAAATGGTTTATACATCCAACAATATCCAAATCACTTATTCATATATTTTATTTTTAATTTTTTAATCACTAAATTAATTATCATTTATTATAAAATATCATTAATTTGATTTTTGGAACTATTCATTCAATTTGAATTTTAATGTATCCTAAAAAAACTGAATTAATATATAATCTTTTATAACATCATTAAATTTATTTATTTTTCTATAAAATTTCTAGAACAAAATAATTCACTAAAATTTTATCACATTTAAGGATTAAAAAATCATTTATTATATTTTCTTTTAATTAATGAAATATTATGTCAGTGTTATGTCATAATTTAAGGAAACCATTTCATCAATAAAAATAAGAAACAAATTTAGATGGTAAATAAAAATATATTTATTCTCAAAATAATATTTAAATAAAATCATACCGTTTTCTATCCACATCTCAAAAATTTACTGTTAATTAAAATAAAAAGAATGATATTTTTTAATTTTCATTACATAAAATATTAAAATGGCCAAAATCATGGCCAAATAGAAATAAGGTCATATATTCTACTTTTTTAATTATTATTTATTAAAAATACTGATAAAATAAAACTAAATCATATTTTAGGGTCGTATCCTAGTCCCTATCACATTATTTTTACCCTTCATTATCTCATTTAACATTTATAGTGGTAAAAAAATTTACAATGATTATTATTCATAATAACTAAAAATAAAATAAAAATATTTAAAAAAAATTGACAACTTAAATAAAAATATAGAATAAATTTTCAATATTCAATTGATGTATCTTTAAAATTATAATTTAAAATTAAACCTCCAAAACATGTTGAAAAATAGTTTTCTAAAAAATTGCTTTTAAGTACAAAAAAATGTTTTCTTTATAAAATAATGTAAAAAACTCATGTTAAATATTATAATGTTATTATAATTAGTAATTAAGAACTAATTTGTTTTTAATACAATTAAAACATCGAATTTTAATTTATGAATACAATAAAATAAAATATTATTTTCAGAAAAAATTAATATTTTTCAATATTCATTGAAAAATCAAAATTTTCAAAAAAAATAAAATATTAAATCAAGGATAATATTGACATGATTAGTTCATAAATTATATCATTTTTATTAAATAATTTTTTAATAAATTTCTAAAAAACATAATAATATTTTCTTATAAAAATAAATAAAAACTATTTTTCAAGAAAATGTATTTTTGAAGAATAAAATAAATTTTCTAAAAAGGGAGGGATTGTTTTGGAGTATTTTGTCAATAAAAGTATTTGAAGTAGGAACATAATATATATTTAATAATTTATTTAATCCTATTTATACCCAAATAATTAACTTATAGATTATAACAGTCAAATTTAAATAATTTTATTTCATTATTCATTTAGGCTCAGGGTTGCGTGTCATATACACTTTCGAATATAATATTGTTTTTAAAATATTTAGGTGTTGTGTAAATCCTAAAAAGGAATATAGTTCCACAAAATAACATGTGTTTTTATTTCACATGGATCATTTAGGCTAATTTATTATATTAGTAGGCATATGCTTTTAATTTTTTACAATTAGAGTGAAATAAAAAGCACAAAATGAAATTTTCTAGAGTCATATAGTAGACTTCACATGCTATTAATATTTTTACATTACCCAAAATATTTTTTAATAATTATATATAAGAGTACTTTCGGGATATCACATTTTTTCTAGGAATCCATTTTGTAGTTTTCAATATATAGAGGTTTTTTCATTTAAATTTTTCCACAACTCAAATTGTTCATGGTCATACGTTGTGATCACCCATAAATTGGGAACATTTTTTTCTCCATGGTTTTCTTTTTGGGTGTAGAATAAGGTAGGTTCTATGTATCTTTCATTTGGATGTTTACAGTCTCCACAATTGGACCAATGGATATAGTTTTTAAGTTCAAATTGATTTAACCAAAGTTAATGTGGTCTACCATATAATAATGATGAGATAAAATTGATCAGAATGAGTCCCTGATGTCATGAATGTAGAATGTTTTATAGGAATTTACATTCAATTTAGGGTCATTAAGATCCTATACTTTAATCATATGATTTATATTCCAATTATTAGGATAATTGTACAATTCAGTTTAGGGTCATGTGAAGATAGATAAAATGTTTCAAGATTGTGATGCCGTATTAATTCATTGAAAGTAGGTATGATTCAAAAATATGTGCCACTGAGGGTATTCAAATACACTTATAAATATAGTTTATAGAATTTTAGAATCATAATCTAGGAAAACTGAATATGGAAAGGATTGGATAAGAAATACTATTGCTTACCAATGACCAGTATTCAAATGACAAGTTCAACTATGACATTTCTGACATGTATAGATTTTACTAGACCTACATAAATGGATGAGCCGATGAATCTATTTAGATGTTTTAGATATTATGGTAAAAAATTTATTAGCAAATAGATGTGTACCATGGATTTTAGTTTTTACATTACTGTTGGCTATGTTTGATTTTAAAAAATTCAAACATTTTAAGAACGATATATGTTTTTATAGAGATAAAAATTCAAATGGTTTTGAACATTATAAAGGTAATGCCACCGTATATTGAATAAATTATGATGGAAAATAGATATAGCAATAAATTTAATAGTGAACTTATAGGAGAAATGGTATAATGTTTGATATAATTTTTTCTTGGATTAGAAGGTCTAGTGGACATTTCTTATGTTCTGATAGGACCATATGGGGTGCCTCATAAGAACTTTTACTTTATAATCTGGATATCAAACGTTTTCTGGTGTAGTTAATGTATAATACATATAAATATTGGATTTTATTTTTTAAAGGGATAAATGCTGGGACATATAGGATTTTTTACTTTTTATCTTATACTCTACTTTTTTCCAATGTAATGAATGATTATTACCTATTGAGAGAAGGCATTAATTTTTCCAAAAAATCCATTTATTGGTTTTTAACATGACAATCCACTATGAAATTTTCATTATTAGTTTAATTATCATAAAATATAGACCATTTTGGGATAATGTTTAAGCTCATATTTATTTGACCAAATGTTATTGGGTTTTGAGGACACACAATATAGACTAATTGGTTATAAAATTTATCTACCTAGATAAAAGAAAACCCTACATAAATGAATACACTAATGATGATATTGACTCTCCCAATTATAAGTAAACATATTTTATGGTCATTGTGCATATACTAATGATTTGTAGGTTATATGTTCACCCAGATTAGACTAATGGGAGAGATGGTGTATCAATCTTGGGCAGAGTGAAGCCAACTTGAATGGATTTCCCAATGCAATTATACACTACCTCATGGAGTGGGGAACACAATTTAAGGACATTGTTGTTGAAAAACGTTTTTATTTTGGGATTATGGTTACAAAACATTGAAAAAATGATGATATATTCAATCTAGATTTGGATATGAATACCATAAAATTATAAAGGCACCATTACTAGAATCAAATATATCTCAGATTGGTGCACACAGTTTAAGGTTATAGTTCTTAGACCAAAAATGGGGATGTGAGATGAAAACCTATATGGATCTCATGTGATAAGAGTTATCAACAACCTATTTTGTAATGAATGAAATCAATTTAAACCATTTCTTGAGGTATTATAATAAATAAGGGATGAGATGAAATATGTTAATTAAGGAGGTATGATAAAAAATTCAAATGGTTGGTTCTTTGGAAATATTTTTAAGGTAATAGGGGGATTTGGGGAAATTATCCGTAGAAAAACAGAATAATTTGTTTGTCAATGTAGAATATAGTGACATATATATCATTAAAAGTAAATGTGTCTCTTAAATTTGAATTCACTTGTTTTTATTATTTATGGATGAATTTTTACAATTCCTAACACATAACATATGAAGCGTGGTTTGTGGAATTGGATACTACTATAGTGATTAAGAGATTGTCTTCTTTAGAATTCCTTTATTGTGATATAAATTTCCATTAAAATGGTGTATAATTTGATGGGTTATATATCTTAGTTCAATATATTATCTTAGACATAAGTATTTATCCATAAATAATAGAAATAAATCCCCATGTAATTTTTGTGAGGTATCATAAAAAAATTATCATGTGATGGGGAAATATTGGGTGACATAATTTTTTTTCGAGAGGATTACAAGAAACCTGATATTAAGGGGTAAGAGACTGATCATTAAGAGAAAAGATTGTAGTATTTATGAATGATCCTAGAAGATGAATTTTAGGTGTCTTTATATATCTCGTGAAATGAGAACTATTGCACACATAATTCTTATGAAATATAATTTCTCTTCAAATATGGGTGATTTGTAGTATATGGGTAATTTTGTATATCCTAGTTTGAAATTAGATCAAGAAGATGTTACTTGCATTATAAAAAAGATAGAACATATATTTTGAATTTGGAATGTCCAATATTATGCTATCATATTATTGAAGATATAAACTAAATACTAAGTTCCCTAACATGGTTACAAATCTAATTTATAGATGTTGGTTCCTATAGGAAAATACACTCTATTAAATTTAAGTCTGTGTACATGATAAAATATGACTTTTAGTTTAATTCCCTGGGATTAATACACAAATATAATGTTGTTTAAGGATTTATAATGTGGTCTTGTATAAGGGAAGTTTTTTATTGATATAGTTCATGTGTATAATTTTGATAAACTTGTCATGGGTACAAGTAATGAAATAAGACATGATGTCAATAGATAAAGGTTTAGGATACAAGAACTGGTGGAGGTTTGATTATAGTATTTGTAATATCCTATAATGGGTTTTAAAGTATCACTATGTATCTTATTAGAATATGGATCAAGCCATACATTGTTCTAGAATAAAATATTATGTACCTTCCTAGTTTCGAGTCTAACATACAATGACTTGAAATGAATGAGATAACCATACGTAGTGAAGAAATTTAATATTTTGGAACTTGTGGGTAAACTATAGATTAATGTTATATGAATCAATTTATATTCTTTACTAGTAAGAATCAGACCACATTTAGTTAATTTTAGGGGTACATTAAATCATGGGTTTGATGAACTGTGACATTAGTGTTGGATAGTATAGCCATAACTATTCAATCTCGGATGAATGAAATAATCTTATGTATATCTATCTCTTATGAGGGGGAATTTTTTACATCATATTTTGATAGATAATGAGTCAAAATTTGTGGAATATGATATAAATTTGGCCAGTAAAAAAGGAATTAGGTCCCATTTATTGGGCCTCTCAATGATATTTATAATCTTGTTGGATGGAGAACTCTCAATAGTTTAAAATTATATGGTATAAAAAAGGTGACATGTATTTTCATATTATGTGACAAGGAAAAACATCTTTATAGTTTTGGGTCATACATCAAGTACCAAATGTAAAGATCTATCTAATGTGCAAAATTAGTTGTCTTTATATCATCATTGAATTAGTAGAGGAAACATGATGAGAATCAATGTGGTCATGTTTACCAAGATAACATAATGTCTTTTAGAATGAAAATCATTGGAGATAGATTGTCTGAACATAAATATGTTTTTATAAATTATAGGAAACAAGCCATATGTAGATCATATGACATGGAGGGTTTTTATTCAAAGTGAAAATTGATGAATAGTGAAAAACATGTACTATAAATTTGTACATGATCTATATCTAGTTTAAGGTAGACAAGTCTAACAAATTTATTATTCCAATCAATTGGAACTTCAAGTATGATAAAACACATTCCACATAGTTTTACTCCATATGTCCATAACATGAATTTTATGTTGTTTCTAGATATATGAAGAGAACAACAGAGCTATGTAGTTTATAATGGTACAACTATAACTATATTACATAAATTATAATTTCACACTATTAGGATATGTGAACCCAACATGGATTTATAGAAATTAATTCATAATGAACCTTGAAATTATGGATAGTTTGATAATCTTTATATATATCATTATCAGATAGTATTATTCATTAGATAATTCATTAAAATTAGCATAAGATCCCTACTATTTAGAATAACACTTATATATCATATTTCTAGTTTTCATGGGGGTTCTAAAGACCAAAAAAAATCTATTAAAAGGAATTTTTATAAGTGAAACATAATGTTTAACACTTGTGTGACATGATTATATTGGATTTCATGAATGTAAATAATCTTCATACATTTCTCATCATATATCTCTAACACATATTATCGGATATGAGACTAACTATATTCATACAACCGATTGTAGATGGAAATATAGAGTGAGGGATATTGGACATCTATTGATAATACTACCTCTATCACATTTAAATGTGAGTATGGTTCTTATTTTGAGGAAATATTATTTTTTCTGTGATAATCACACATGGGATACATGAGTTTATTATATTAGGAATTTTTTGTATTTTCCACAATATTATATAAAATATTTGATAGAATTTTATTGAACTACTTTATCTATCTGTTTTTTAATACATGATAGTAGAATGAGTGGTTATACTAAATACTATATTATAATACAAACATTTCAATATTAAATCCTAAATAAAATTCTATTGTCTAATGAAATCATTTAGGAAACACAAAATCGAGTGATGACATGATACATTACCAAATTATGATAGTATCTATTATATATTCATTTAGGGTTATCGAATTGGTATATGTTGTGAAGAATTCAGTTGTAGTAATGATATACATGATTTTTCTAGCTACAGTTGGGGGATATTGTCATGATACATTTATTCCATGTATGTAAATGTAAAAGAGTACATGGTGATATGAAATAACTCTAGAGTTGAATGATCTATATTCGCATATTTTGTACAAGCGTGTAACCTCATTATGAATTTAATATAGTCCTATATTAAATATTGAATAAAGTATAAAAATTATCTTGATTTTATGGGACAACATAACTCCTACTTAGTTCCCACTATATGTGAATGTATAAAAATCCTATATAACATCAATGGATATTCCCCTTTCAATGTATCTATATAAGACTCCATAAAATATTCATTTTAGGATGGATTTTGGGGAATTTTCATTACCATAAAAGGTAAGTTTTTCTACATTATAACTAATATCTTAGTTATTAGCTTAATCCAAAGTCGGAATCCAATTTTTGTGATATTTCACTATGGGACACATCCCTGCACTATGACATTGGTCAATAAAGATATCATCGCATCGTGATATGGTGTGGTTTTGATTTAATTGATCTCTTCCATGTTAATATTAATGAATAGTGATACAACCCTATCATGAACATTGTGAATATTGATTTCATCCTAGTATTGAAATGATAGGGTTGTGCATACAGTATCTAGTACATCATCATTGGTTTTCTATGTATGCAAGATTAGAGATGGTGTTGGATTAAAATTTAAATCCACTATCAACCCTAATATATATTGAATAAAGGGGATTAATTCCACATATATCATGATATTTTCATCATTAATCTACTTAATTACAATCCATGAGTTAACCTATATGTTCGGAAAGGCCTATAGTAACAATATAGATAGCACTAAACATGCAATAAGGTCTTGGAATTTTTATGTATTAATGGGGTAACCTTATTATAATAAAATATAATATGGAGAAAATTTCATCACTATGGAGATGAGTATAATCCTAAGGACAACTTTTCTAGATTTGGATTTTTCATTAACCTTCCTATAATGAATTGGTAGGAATTGAGAAAGTAAAAATATGATATTTTTTGTAGTATCATGGATAATGAAATTATAAAACCCTAATCCTTGATGACATGAAATCTTTAGCGGCGATTTGAATTTTTTTATTTTATAGAGTGACAGAGGTTTTTGCAATTGATATTTAGATATGGATTCTGTAATGACCCAAATATTTATTAATGAAAATTCATCTGGATAGAGTTAAATTTCTTATTACGTAAAATGGTAATATGAGATATTCTCTTCTGTGGTTTTATGTTTTTGGATTTTAAAATACCATTAAGAATTGTGACCTTATCTAATATATCGATTGAACAATGATCACATGATTAGTATGAATATAGTGCTTTAACAAATCCAATTTACTCATAAAAAGGAATTGATGGACTCATCTAGTATAATTTCCCTATACGAATCCCATTTATTGGATCTAGGAAATGAGGTGGCATCACTAGGCTTCGCTCTTGACCAATCCCAAGCCAATCTTCAACACGTTAAGCTTGAGAAGAATTTACTACAGGAGAAGTAGAAGTTCATTAAGATTACTACCAAAGTGATATTATCTGAGCCTCCCCAAGAGTTTTTCACTATCTCACACCTTACCCTTCCATCTTATGTGGGTATTATCAGGTTTTTTGTAACAAGACCCTAGCACTGTGATTATGTGCATTATATCTGTATAGAATAAATAGTATACAAACATTTTACTATTGTTACATTGTAAATAGTTTCTAAAGAACAAATTGTATTTTTAGTTAATATTCAATTAAGAAATTTATTTTAATGAATTAATTGATTTTTAGTTAAATAATATTCTTAAAAAAATTATTACAATATTAATTTTTATGAAATATAAAAATTGTATAATTTTTTTGAATACAATTTTGATTAAAGTTTGAAAGCTATTTTGTCAAAACCCATTAATTTTCGATAAATGTCATTTTTTATATTAAAAGTAAAAATACACATAGATATAAAATTATTTAGATAAAATATATATTATTTTTGGAATTAGGTTGTCAAAAGTATCTAACGGATAATTTTCCATAATTTTCTGAGACATTAGAAATTTTTAGGTAAAAAATAAATACCACTTAATTATATAATGTGTTTTATTACATCGTAATCACCCAATAGTGATGTAGAAAATATTATAAATGGTTTTTTGGGACAATATAAGTTTTACCATTAAAATAATGTAATTTTAGATTTTTTTTATTCATTTTTTGGTGCCTTAGTGGACCCTCTATGACTTATACAACATTTTAACTTTTAAAACATTTTCTTGAGAGTGTGTCTCACCTCCACATAAGAAAGCCTACTATTTTAATAAGTTAGAACATTGTGATTATAAAATAGTGTGTTCACTCTCCTTTTGGAAAAAATCATGGGAAAAACCGTGGGTTGGTTTGTTGTTTTGATTAGTTTAATGTGCAGTGTCCAAAACCTAAATAATAACAAATTTACTCTCTTTTCCTATATAAAACCTCCCAATCTCCAATGTCTTATTCACTAAAAACCCTTGGATCTTGACCAAACACATCCCTTTTCTCCCTATAATCTTCCCAAGGTGCCCCAATATCCCAATAATTCTATCTTAATCATCTCCCAAGCCTTTGGGATCACACTTCCATGCAAGGGATTTCATCATTTCTCATTTTTTTCCAGATTTCATTATGTTGTTATACACTTTTATTTTCAATTAAAAATGTTGTGGTATGATTTATAACCACCTCCATACTTACCTCCTTATGTTTTAATGCTGATATACCTCTTTATCTCTCCTTAATTCCTCCTAAGTACACATGTTACAATGGCAAAATTCCGTAAGGAATTTCCCTCTTCTCATTTACATTCATGAAATTTTATTGTATTATTAATATAAATAACAGTAAATATGTTGGGAAATGTATCTATATGACCCCCTTACATTCCATTTCATATAAATAATATAAGACTATTTTTTCTCTATCATCAACCATTTTTATGAATTCTTATGTCACGTTGTTATGCTGTCGAAATTGAACCACGATTTTCCAAGCCAATGTCATTGTGTAGTTAATACCATGCCTATTTCTATATCTAGGTTATTCACATTTATGAACATTTACTTCTTTATTATATAGTTCCAGGTATGAATTACACATTCCTTTATCATGGAATAAATTTTAATGTTTAATGAGTCCATGTGGTATGATCTATGTGGAACACTTATGCATGAAATGGAATGATTAAGAAGGGTTTGCCCTGCTAGCACTCCTATACATCGGGTAAAGATTAGTATGATGATACATCATGTGAAATGGGTATTTAATCATGATAATTCAAGTGAAATGATGGTTTACTCATGATCCATGTGCAATGATCCTTATTTCATGCTAAAATCATGTTAAATGTTGTTTTCACATTTCCATGTTTCAATAATCATACAATATCTTGCCTTTATGATCATGTTTTTCTTATGATCCATTAATATTCCTATTTTCTAACACGTATTTTATTTCTTCATGTTATGCCTTATTTACTTCCTTACTGGGATTTATAGATCACCCTTTTCTTATGCATTTCCTCAGGTTATCGCATGCATTGATAATTACGAAGGAATGTTGTGGTCATGTAATGGAATATCTCAACAAATGTGTTGTGTTTTATGTTCTAGGTTGTTATTTAATGTTCTTAATTTCCCAATACACTAGACCTATCGATCCTCATAGTTTTATTAAGTGAATTTTTATGTTATGATTCTTGTTTATGTATGTAATAGAGAGAAGGATTGTTATATTTGGTATCAGAGGATAGGTTTAGTTATATTTTAGATTAGGATTAGAAAACACTAGTGAAAGCCTTAGGGATAAGACTAAGTATAATAAAAGAATACCTAAATTTTTGTGAGTATTGATAATGTGGTTTATCAAGAAAATACCTCCATGTTAGGATATGTGTAGGTAGAGGTGGCTTTGACACATATGTATCTAGGGGTAAAACCAGAAAATATGGCTTTGAGCTAGACTTAAACAAGAACTGGTGAACGAAAAAAAGGCCTTGATGCACTCTTGGTTTGGATACTCTCAGAGGATATGATTTGGTAATTTCATAAGCTTATTAGGAACCATTATTAAGGGAATATGAAAAATCCCCTAAGAATATATTTTCAAAATTAAATCATGAATAACAAATATTATAGCCTATAAATTCAAAAGTTAAAGAAAAAAAGTAATTTATAAGTCATCTGTTTTTCTCTTTGTAATTCCCTTTATGTGGTACCACTAACAATCCTATTATTTTAGCCAATGGATGGTAATATGAGTCCTCAGGCTAACAACTGATGCAAAGATCAATGTTATGATTGTTCTAATGAGATTCCCAATTCGATGGGAGTAGGAATCTTGAACTGTGTCATGATACTCTCCCAGTTATCTAATGTTTTAAATAGAAACAAGAGTAAAGAGGAATGTTCACCCCCACCCCATGAAAGAACAAGTCTCAATCAAGATCATTATGAGACAACAACCTACGACTTTTAATGGATCATTAAATCCATCAATTTCTGAACAATGGATCAACTCCATTGAAAATATCTTCTCCACAGTTCATAGTTTTTAACAAGAGAATGTTATTTTGGATACTTATCATATAGAGGGTGAAAAAGATCAATGTTGTACATTGATAAAAAAATATAAATACTGAGGAGGAATTATTTGTTTGACCCTCAATGCGTTGTTAATTTTTTAAACTACAATGAACCGGGGAACTTTGTAAACAAGTGTCCTAGGCCAATGGTTTTTGAGGCAACCAAAAACCTCAAAGGCAGTAAGGTAGTAATTTTTCAATCACTACCATCGAAGTGAACCCCAACATCATAGTGTAGATAGGTATGCTATTTATTCATTCAATAATATAAAAACTATATATTGATTCTGTATCTACAAATTATTTTATATCGTGAATTCTTAGTAGAACAATCTATCACCACAAAAATTATTCAAGTAAATATGTTAGTGATAATAGAAAATGGGGAAATCATTGAATCCCATGAATATAAATCCCACCCCATCATAATTTGTGTATTGAACTTCCCATCAAACCTCATCATACTACCTCTGGTGGAATTTTATGCAATTCTTGTCATGGATTGGATTTCCCTATATAGAGCCATCATAAATTTCCGTGACAGGGAAATCACTCTCCATATGGAAAATCGCCCCCGATTCTATACAAGTGCTAGGGGAGGATGGATATTATTTAGAACCATCATCTCAATTTTTGATATTAATCCCCTATGAGCGCATATATCTTACTCATATTATTGAGTCTAAGGAATCTACCATCCTTGAAGACATGACTATTTTGAAGGAATTCATTGAAGAGTTTACCATGGAATTTCATGGTCTTCCTCTTAGAAGATATATTGAATTCTCAATTGATCTTAAACCTGGGGAATTTCCAATATCCAATAATCCATTCCAAATGGCTATTGTAGATCATGATGAGTTGGAGAAACAACTGCTGGAGAAACTAGATAAAGGTTTTATATTCCCATGTGCTTCTCCATGGGGTGCACCAGTCCTCTTTGTCAAGAAAAAGGATGGTTCAATGCGCCATTGGATTGATTATCATGAGATCAGAAAAATGAGGATAAAGAACATGTATCCTCCACCATGAATTTATTACCTGTTTGATCAGTAACAAAAAAACACAATACTTCTCTAAGGTGGATTTTCAGTTGGGATATTACCATGTACGGGTGAATAAGGGGATATCCCAAAGACTACATTTCAAACAAGATACATGCACTATGAATTCATAGTAATTCCTTTAGGACTCAGTAATGCAATATCAATATTCATGTACATGATGAATAGAGTCTTTATAGATTACCTCGATGAATTTTTGGTAGTCTTTATAGATGACATTCTAATATACTTTAAAACCAAGGAGGAGGATGAGGACCATCTAAGTACTGTACTAGGGACCCTATAAAATTTGAAGCTATATGATAATTATACCAAGTGTGAGTTCTAGTTTAAGGAGGACTATTTGTTGGATCATTTCATCACAAGAAATGGGGTATCTATGTATCACTTCAAGACACCTACAATTGAGGGATGGCTGAGGCCAGCATCAGTAAAGGATATCCATATCTTCCTGATATTAGATGGATATTATTTCCAATTTGTGAGACAATTCTCATGATTGTAAATCAATCTTACCAAGCTAACTCAAAAGGGACTAAAGTTTTCATTGAGTGAAAAAAGCGTCGATATCTTCAAGGAGTTGAAAAGGGTGCTTATCACTGCACACGTTCTCATATTACCCACAAGTAGGGATCTTTTATAGTATTTAGTGATGATTCAAATAAGGTTCTGGGATGTGTGTTGATGAAAAAGGACAATGTCATTTCTTATTCTTAAAGGAAATTAAATGTTCATGAGCAAGACTATCCAACACTTGATCTGGAGTTCACCAAAGTCATATTTACTTTGAAAACATGGAATCATTACCTCTTTGGGGAGAAGTGTGAAATATACATGGATTGAAGAAGCCTCAAATATATAGTCACATAGAAAGAGTTGAATATACACCAACGAAGACGGTTAGAGTTGGTCAAATACTATAAATGCTCAATCTATTACCACCCTAAGAATGTGAACAAGGTGGATGATTCTCTATGTAGAAAGGACCCATTGATTCAATCATTTATTATAATTTAAAATGATCCAAACATCATATATTTGTTTAATATAAACATGAGAATAAAAAATAATGTAACATCATCAATCCTCTCTCAAGTTATTGCTCAAACATCTCTTTTGGAAAGGATAATGGATGCTCAAAATGATGATGTGGTAATTGAAAAGAAAGTGGAAACTCTAAGAAAATGGAAATCCTCGGAGTTCAATGTTAATGAAGAATGAATTTTGAGATTTGGGTCAAGACTATGTGTTCCATCAAATCCAGAGATAAAGAACGAACTTTTGGATGATGCATATAGCTCAAATTTCTCAATTCACCCAGGAATCACAAATATGTATCGAGATCTCTGAGAGAATTTTTTGGGGGATAACAAGAAGAATGAGATTAGTGAGTATACATCAATGTGCCTAGTATTTCAGCAAGTGAAGGTTGAGAGTCATAAGTTCAATAGAATGATGCAACCATTACCCATACCAACATGGAAATGGGAGATCATCTCTATGGACTATGTCACTGTACTTCCGAAGAAATCCAATGGAAACAATGTTATTTGGGTTATTGTGGATAATATTACAAAGACTACAAACTTCATTGCAATTTGGGAGGATTTCTCATTAGATCAACTGGCACAAATATACATTACAGAAGTAGTATGGCTATATGAAGTACCACTATCAATTGTATCCAATCGAGATCCAATATTCACTAATATTTTTTGGAAAAGTCTTAATCATTCTCTAAATACTATGCTGAACTTCAATATGGCTTATCATCCTCAACCTAATGTCCAATCTAAGCGGGATATCAAAAACATGAGGACATGATAAGATCATTCTCAATAGAACTCAAAGGAGGATGGGTTCAACATATTTCTCTATTTTAGTTCTCTTACAAAAATGGTTTCCACTCAAGCATCCAAATGGCTCCTTATGAAGCCCTTTATGGGAATATGTGCATAACACCGACATGTTGGGAAGATGCTGGGGATCGAAAAATCCAAGGTCCATAAATGGAATAAGAAATTGTGGAGAAAGTTAAGACCATCCAAAAACACATTAAAGATGCTCAAAGTTAACAAAATATCTATGATGATAATCGTCTATGAGACCTATAGTTTGATTTCAAAGACATGGTATTCCACCACATATTTCCATGGAAGAAAGATATAAGATTTTTGAATTAGGGTAATATTATTCCAAGGTACATAGACCCTTTTGAGATCATTGACCGCATTAGAACAGTGGCATATCAACTAGCACTCCCACTGAACATATCTCAAGTTCATGATGTATTCCATGTGTCTCTTTTGAGAAAAAACATACCTGAACCATCGCATGTACTCATTCCAGAGGTGGTACCATTGGAGAATGACCTCTATTATGAATATAATCCGGTGAAGATCATATATCGTAGGGAAAAATTTCTATGGAATACGACAATGCCCCTCATCAAGGTGTTGTGGTGAAACCAAAAGTTTAATAACGAAACATGGGAATTGGAGGAAGTGATGAAGTAGAGTAAGATTTATCTATTTTATTGTGGGAAAAGAAAATTTTGAGGGAGAAATTTATTAAGGGGTGAATATTTTAACGACCCAAAATTTAATTAATGAAAAATCCATTTTATCAAATTAAATGTCTTATTATGTAAAAAGATTATATAAAATATGAACTTCATTGGTTTTATTTTTTGAATTTTATTATACCATTATGAATTTTGACCATTGATAATATAGTCATCGAGTAGTTAACACATCATTATTATAAATATTGTGCTTTAAAAAATCCAATTTACTCAGATAAATGAAGTGATGGACTCACCCAGTAGAATTGCTCCAAACGAATCCCATTTGGTAAAGCTAGGAAAGGAGTTGGAATCACTGATATTTTCTCTTGACCAAGCCAAGATGAGATTCAACATGTTAAGCTTGAGCAGAACCGCCTATGGGAGAAGTTAAATTTAACAAGGATTACCACCCAAGTGATGTTATTGGTGCCTCCCCAAGAGTATGTCACCATCGCACACCTTACCCTTTAGTCTAATGATGGTGTTATCATAGGTTATGTTCCAATAACCTAGAACTATGATTATGTGAATTATTTTTGTATAGAATAAATAATATACATAAATTTTATTATTATTACCTTCTAAATAGTTTTTAATTCATTAATTATATTTTTAGTTAATATACCATTAAGAAATAAACATCGAATAATTACTGAATTTTTAATTAAATAATTTTTCAATAAAATATTATTAAAAATTTATATTTTATTAAATATAAATTATCATATAATTTTTATTAATACAGTTGTGATTAAAGTTTGAAATCCGTTTTTGTTAAAAACACATCAATTTTCTATAAATTTCAGTTTTTATTTTAAAAGTAAAAATTTACAAATTTAAAAATCTATTTACATAAAATGAATATTATTTTTGGAATCAATATGTCGAAATTATCCAACGGTGATTTTTTCATAATTTTCGGAGATAGTCATATTTTTGGGTATAAATTAAATACCATTTAATTATATAATGTGTTTTCTGACATCATATTGACCCAATAGTGATGTAACAAAAAAATATAAATGGTATTTTTGGCCAATATATTATTATTTTTTAAATAATTCTATTTTAGATTTTTTTGATTAATATTATAGTGCCTTATTGGACTCTCCGAGACTTATAAAACATTTTAACTTTCAAAATGATTTCCTTGAGAGTATGACTCAGCTTCATATAGAAAAGTATAAAATTTTAATAAGTTAGGACTTTGGCCTTATACAATAATTTTTTTCACTCCCCTTTAGTAAAATCCCTGGTTAGAAACCAAGGGTTGGTTTTTGGTTTTGAATAGTTTAATGTGTAGTGTCCAAAACCTAAATAATAAATAATTCCCTCTATTTTCTAATATAAACCCACCAAATATCCCACTTCCTCTTCACTCAAAACCTTTTGATCTCAACCAACTTATGGAATCCTATATCTATAATCCTCCCAAGGTGCCACAATCTCCCATGAATCCTCAATCAAGCCTCTCCCAAGCCTTTGGGATCACACTTCTATTTAAGGGATTTCTTCCTTTCTCATTTTTTACAAACTTCATTATGCTGTTATACCCTTTCATGATAAATTAAAAATTTTGATGTGTAATTTTTTACCACCTCCATAATTCCATCCTTATATTTTAATAATTATAGGCCTCTTTCTCTCTCATTGAAGCCTCTCATATACACCTGTTACCATGCCTAAATTCCATAACGAATTTCTCTCTGCTCATTTACATTTAAGAAATTATTTTGTATTATGAATCTAAATGACATTATATATATTGGGAAATGTATCTATATGACCCCCATACATTCCATTTCATCTAAATGTGATGAGACACTTCTTTCCCTCTCATCAACCATTTTTATGAATTCTTATCTCACATCGTTATGTTGTAGAAATTGTACCTCAATTTTCAAATCCAATGTCATTGTGTAGTGAATTCCATGCCCATTTCTCTATCAACGATATTAAACATTATTCACAATTAATTATTGACTTTAGAGATTAATATATTAATTCCACATTCCATTAACGTGGAATAAATGATGATGTTTAATGAATCTATGTTGAATGGTCTATGTGTCCCACTTATGCATTAAATGAAATGATTAAGAAGGGTGTGCCCTGATAGAGCTCCAATGCATTGGGTAAATATTAGTATCATGTTATGTCGAGTTAAATTATGGTTTAATCATTCTAATTCATATTATATGGTGTTTTACACATGATCCATGTGCAATAAGCCTTAGATAATGATAATATCATGTTAAATGTTGTTTCCAAATTTCCATGTTGTGATAATCAGCCTATATCATGCCTTTATGTTCATGTTTCTCTTATCCTCCATTGATATGCCTATTTACTAACATGTACTTTATTTCTTCATGTTATGCCTTTTTTACTCCCTTATTTAGCTTTATAGCTCATCCTTTTCTTACGCATGTCCCCGGGTTATCCCATGCAATGCTAAGTACGAAGGAATGTTGTGGTCATGTAAAAGATGTTTTCAATAATGATGTTTTGATTTATGTTCTAACTTGTTATGTATTGTTCTTAATTCTCCAAGACACTAGACCTCCTTATCCTCAATGTTGTATTATGTGCATGCTTATGTAATAAATCATTGTTATGTGTGTAATAAGAAGAAGGGTGGTTATAGATTCGAATATTTATATCACCCACAGTTGATATTTTTGGAAATTGTATGAGGATCGAGAGGTTCATCAGGTACTATTCTAGAGAGGATTAGGTAGAATTTTTTTAGTTTGGGGGGTTCCATACTAATGTACATGTAATGTGGGGCACAGTTTAATGGAAACCTTGCATCACCGAATTAATGAGGATGCTAATAGTTAAATTTTTATAACAAATTGTTACCATTTATTAGAACTGCATTATTGAGGAAAAACAGTAATGATTTCAAAGAAAATCATGTAGGTTGAATTTGTTCTTGGGGATGGTACATTGTCACAACATGGTTGAGGAAAAAAATATTGGACATGAAATTTTAGTTATAGAGTTGTATTTTATGTTTGATTCATGGGTTTTCATTCAATTAATACCAAAAATGTGATGTGTGTTTCTATGGATAGTGAAAGATGGATGGTCAGCATATGGTTTGGAAACATTGTGGCCAAACTGTGTGAGGTGGTTTTTCCTAGACAATTCCTACCTCAAATGTTGTATTTGGTGTGGAAATTTTTTCATCTAAATAGAGTGGTCTTACAAATTTTAATAAAAGGTTTTAAATTTTTTTATCCAATAATATTTTTTCCGAACCCCATATTTCACATCTATTGTGTTTGTAATGTCCATGGGGCTACCCTCCTTTCATATTCCTTCAATTCCTTTTGAATGGGTATCGTTTAGTGGGTTATTATAGTGATTATTTGTACATTACTAATTCATTCATCATTGTTTTACCTCCCTTTCTCCCTATAAATCTCTAATTTGTTAAATTTCAGTTTGGTTTCAGTAATTATTTCTAATATTTCATGGTGTAAATTTTCTGATATTGTGTGTAATTATCTTGGCATAAAGAGAGTGTAGCTCGAGATAAAGAACATGTGAAATTTTTGGATGTTTCACTTGATGTAAATTGGGTAACATATTTATTTTTGGCATTTGGATTAAATTTAATGATATTCATATGGAATTTTTTATTTTTTTATGTCTTTTTCTTATTTTGATATTAGGAATACCTTGTGGACCTTACACATGAGGTTGGTTTTCATTTTGGTACAATAAGAGTACTTGGTGAATTATTCAGAAATTATTCCATGTATAATTAATATGTTACTGGATTATAATAATTATTAATTGATTGATAAATAAATTATATATTGTTAACAATTAATATTCTGTAAATTTTTTGATTTGGATAAGATCTTGGATTAACAATGGTGCTTAGACATGATTTCTTGGAGGTGGTGGGACATTCTTTTGATGAAATGTAACTAAGAGTTTGAGGATGGTTTCAATGTCTATATTTGTGTAATTATTTATTTATTATGTATATTTGAGTGCTTTTAATGTAATAAAACATATATAATTAAATGGCTCATGTGACTCAAACAAAATATTGGGACGGTCTCGTGTCGTCCTAATAGACAACATAGATAATATACATTGCTGGATACTTTGATGGTAGTTCCCTAGTTGAATGGGTGTCAGTGTCCCTCCTTATGTAATTTCATGGTGGTGGGAGTGGTATAAAATAACAAGTAACTTCCTTTTAAAAATATTATTTAAATAAGTTTAATAAATTGAAATGAAATTAAATTTAAATGGGTGATTTGATAAGTGGGTTTTGTAAAGACACTTCAAAAAGTTATTTTTTATTTATAATGAATCATGGAATGATATTTTTCTAAACAAAAAAGAATGAAAAAATGGTGGATAATACGATTTAAAATAACATTCTTACAAAATTGGACTATGACTTGGTTTTCAAGGGGATGTTAAGAGGGGATTGGCTTGATCTGATTGGGTTATTTTGCCCTCTTGAGGGTGAGGCCCTGTTTTTTAAATCCTGTGTCAATTAGTTTGTTATGATTTCTGATTTATTATGTATTTTATATTGAATATTCATATTTTTTATTTGTGGAACTATAAGAATATACATTTGGTATCAAGGATGTCAATTGATATTGATGAATGTGAAACCCCTTTAGAGGGTGGAGATGAGTATCTAAGACATTGTTGAGAGTTAAGGAATGTTACAACTGGATTTATGGGAATTCGTTGAGATATTGAATTGTTGTTGAGAAAACCAAGTATAATGTTTTGTATTTTATTTGACCTAGAAGCTTAATAGCTATTTCCTTAGTAATATATCGACAAAGTGATGGTGAGTACAAGATATTTTTAGTTATGATTTCATGTGTCACCTTAAAACTCGAATAAATGATGTAAACCTTATATATTCATAATTATGATAAAGGTTCATGAACATGGGATGAAAAACACAAATTTATTCAGGGGGTTTGATATAAGATATGGCATGTTTGTGTGGGAATCATTTCCATCAAGATGTATTTATGATTCATGATTCCTTGGTTATTCTCCATGGATATATGTTAGCGGATGTGATCCCTCCCCCTACCATAACATTTTGAGAACAATTGGAATACATAAATGGGAGTAATCCATTGGGCCTTCATTTCAGGATAAGTTAGAACATAATATTTTATATTTTTTATACCAGATGGGTTAGCCCCGGGTGTTTATCTTTTATATATCATGTAGTTCATTTCCTATGATTTTATCTTCTATGTAATTGGTGTGTCTTCCCCTATGTGTATATATTTTATATATATGGTTGTTCATCCTTAGGGATTTTATCTTCTTTATAACAGTTGTTTCATCAATCGGGTGATTATCTTCTACGTACCTGAGTTTAGTCCCTATATATTTATCTCAACATACTACTCTAAGTTATCCCCCAGGTGATTATAATTTTTTTGTGGTTTTCTTCTTTACTCAAACACACACCAATATTGATAAAATAAGGTATGAGACTAGGAACTGGTTTGGGTTTCTAAAAGGTCCCTTTGTGGTTTCTTATCGAAACAACCATATTTCACTAATTGAATTTGGTATGAATAGGGTTTAGGGTGGTCCATATCAGGCATGAAGTTCCAATATTTTATTTTATATTCGTTTATATTAGGTTTCTACGTGGGTGTGGTGGATGACAATAAAAACTCTCCTTATATGTGTATAAAATGCACAACCATTGTTTTATGAAAACACTAATTACTATAAATTAATTTGGGATTCATACAGGTTTATTTGTCTCACCCCCTACCCACATACAAGAAATGGGTTTTGATTTATGTAGGTAGATATTCCAGTTTTTTCTCAGGATACATATATTTCTGAGAGTATGATTCTTTGTATAGGTCAAGTGAGTTGTGTATTTTGATTTCATGGAAGGGTAATTTTTTTGAGATGACCATATGGCAGGTTTACTTTTTTGTTTATTTAGTTATTGATTAACATACACTGTCTAATTTTTCATTTATTATATATGATTCTCAATTTCATTATTCATTTTACACTAATGTGGTTATGTTTTTTCTAATCAATCATATAGATTTTTTATATTCTATTCTGGACTATGGGGGTGTAGGGGGGTTCAATCTTATGTATATTGGTATTTTATGATTTTTTTTTAATAATGTGTCATAAAAAATTATTGTTGGATTTAGGAATGTTCTTCATACTATATATTTGAGTACATAGTCTCACCATAACTATATTTTTTAATTCATTGACATGTTCCTATCGTGGTGTGTGGAAAAAAATTATTTACTACATTAAAATATAGTATAGAAGTTAACCTATGTTGTCTCCAGAGAAGAGCGCACAATAATCATGTTTGTAACTTTGATTTTTTTAATTTGTTTGGTTTTGAAAACAATGAAACAAAACTAAAGAAAGAAATAACGTATATTATTGAAAACAAATTTAAAAATAATGTGAATAAAAATAGTGATAATTATTGGGTGATCAGTTCAGGGTTGGTTTTCCAATTTTAATGTTATCATAGTTCTAATTTATTCAGTCCTCATTTATTAAATCGATTAAAATGAGATTTCACAATCTCTTACTCTCACTTCATTGTTTCATGATGTTGGGGAGATTAAACCTTACTAATATTTTTGTTTGTTCAAATATCCATCCTTTTGTGGAAGAGTTGTATTGAATACCCTCAATTGATTAAGGCAATTCCCAATTGGGTCTTGTTTATCCCAAACAATCTTGAATACTCTGTAAAAATCTCACATGTACTGACGATCACCAAGTACTCCACCACTATGTTCTGATCTATTCCATCGTATATAGACCAGAACCTACTGAGGGATATAATTTTCATTAAACCAAGAAAAAATAACAACAGAATATAAAATCAATTACAATCTCCCAAAATAATATAAAATGTTTTTACAATTGAAGCCATCTTCATAATAGGTAAAACATATTATAACATTAACCGAAAGAACTAAAACATTACAAAATATAAAAACTAACCATCCCAAATCACTCATAAGATTTACCCCTCCATGTTAAGGGTAATTGAGAATAAGGGATAAGAAGAATAAATTACAAAACTAAAAGCAAGAAAACAGGGAAAAATAAGAACATGAACATTTCCTCCAAAATCTGTCCACCAGAACTTCTGATTTGGTTCGTCCACCCTATATTCAAATCAGGCTGTGGTCCCTTATTATAGAAGGTGAGGAATGGTGTTATAAATATACACATGATGTTTGAAATCATTTTAAGCCATGTGGAATGAGTTACGGCCGAATTAGTGTACCTGACTTTTTCTTGCCGCCAATCACTATTCCACCAACCCAACATTTACCGGTTGAATGGAGGCCTGAATACACTTATTACTCCATGATATTTTATTTGAATCTTCCTCATAGATTTGGATTTCTATCCCATCTAGAATAATATAATTTTATGGTAGGTATCCTGAGATATGAGTCATTGAATGAGTCATTGTGTATTCGGTCGGCCAGATTATGTGTTCACATTGACCAATTTTGGTTGGCCTCATTGATTTCAAATTGGATCAAGGTCCAGAAGACATAAATGTATCCCACAACACCTGACATCCTACAAAAAATTAATTAGGTGAATTGGATTAAAATTTTAGGAGTAATTCTCTAAATACATAGACAATATAAAACTATTAAATGTCAAGAAATAACCAATTTTCACACTTAAGCTAAAAACTCACCAAAAGTCATAAAATTATCCAAAGAAGCTCAAATTGGCTACTGATAAGGTATTAAATCATTTAAAACATATTTATAAATATGAAAATATTATCTTTTTCAATTCCCCCACACTTAGCACTTGGACTCCTGGACTAGTAAACATCGATATCAAATCATAGAAAATTTGAAACACATATTCTTGAGATCCAAAAATTTAATACCAGGTAACAAAATATATCATGCCTCATAAAAACCCATTATTTAAAGTTCTAAATTTAGTTCATAAAATATATTTCCAATATATTTTTTCTCCCATGCACACAAAATACTTGCCTCACTTTCATTTTCACTCATCACACAAATTTCATATTTTTATCAATATCTTTCTCATCCAATACTCATACAAGGGTCACCATAGGCTTAAAAAATATCTACATCTCCACCCGATGTGAGTCAAGGACTTATGTTTATCATGAGAAATTTATAGGTTTTCTATGTTCCTTAAGGTTGGAAGGATTTAGATGTGAAAATTCTGAGGATGAATAAAGAGGGTTTGGCTCCTTTTGATACAATATTGCATTATTCTAATTTTTACTCAACTGCAGTCTCCTCCACACACCACATAGTAGTAAATCGGCTCAATTAGAATAAAAAATTAGTGAAATTTCACACCATTAATGATTTCATCAGTAACCATTTCAATAATCTCAAACATGATTTTTCATGAATGCTCCATAAAAGGCATAACTTCCAACAAAATTCTTTTTTGATAGTATATTCTTTGTTTCAATAATTTATTTTACACCGAAAGTATCACCAAATGAGGAATCAAAGTACAAGATATCTTCCCACACACTTAACTTCAACTAGATTATGCAATTTCACTTAAACAGTAGGTTGGATAGGGAAAATTGGCTTATGATGTGGGTAACCTAGCTGGCTATTCATTGCTTCTATGGGATACAAGGATTAAATGTACAAGGTGTACAATTATAGAAAAGATTCATATGAAATAGAGTCTTTATTACCAAAGAAATTCCTCAATCATTTAAAACACATGTACCTAAAACCATAATGTTTTGATAGGAGTAAATAAAAATCTGGTTAAATCAAACACGGTATGATTCTCTCCAGAAACTAAGTGAATGAAATTATATGAAAATTAGATTTAAAAGCCTCATAGGAAAGTGATTTCAAATATAATGATAGTGAATTGCAGAATGAGATTAAAAAATCAGAGTAATTTTCATGAAATTTCCAAATATTTTAACTTGAAACGAAGTCATTTTCAGCATTCATTTAAGATTTGGTTCATGAGATAAATTGTTTCACACATTGAAATGGGTTTCAAAAATGGCGATGATATTCATTTTAGCTCAAAACTTTAAAAAACACACATAAATTTAAAAAATATGCAATTTTTTTAACATATAATTGAAATTACTAAAATTCAAAGGTTACCTCCCCCACACATAAATGATCCAGTGTCCACGACTCATTAAATTGGATTCAAAATTTAATTATAGTTTAAATTGAATCACAACAATCAGGCAAGAGATATGGATAGGTACAACCTAACATATTGGTATTTCATTATTGAGTTAAGATCCTAAGTGATGCATTCTAGAAAACGTACAACCAAATGTAGAGAAAATAACATAATAAAATTATTTTAAAAAATATAAAATAGAAATATATTGAGAAAAGAAGGATAGATAAAGGTTTCATACCCTATGTGGGCCTTAGGTTTTTACTGCCTTCATATGGGAAATTTCATTTGGTTATCCCAAATTTTATGGTGGGTTGAGTTTTTTACTCATGATCCAATAAATGTTTTTCATTATAGATTTTATATCTTCATTTTTGTTGAAGTATACATAGGTATAGTATACCAAATACACCCCCATGAAAATGTTATTAAACGTGCATGGTGGGGGTTAGAAAAATAATGATTCCTCCTCATTATTGTTTTCTATATTCACACCTTCTTTTTCATTCTCTAGCGGTTTTTCAATGTATGCTACATCAAAAGAATAATAAATGATAGAATAAGAAAGTAATTCAATTTGAATAGTATTAAGTCATGATGAATCTATATAGAACTATTCCCTTTCAATGTAATCATCTTGTGTCTTTATTTCTTCATGGAAATCCACTTTGGTATCTTCTTGAACTCCCTGCAATAAGTGTTCATCTAGTTCAGGGTGCCCCATATTTTCATTATGATGTGTATCTTATTTTTCTTCCTCATCCACCAAGACAATTCAATTGTTGTCCAAATTTAAAAATTTATAACAAGGTGAGGTAATAGTCAATTCAGATTTAATAAAATTAGAATGAAAATATTCTATGAAAAGATTATGTCCCTGAATTTTTTCGACATCAATTGCTTCTCCAGTATGAGGTTTCTCTTGTAGTTGAATTTCACAATATGGATGTAGGAAGTCAGGCTCCTCTATCTTTTCTTCAAATTCTACCGCTTTGGTGGTGTCTTCCATCAATGGTTCTGGATCATCTACTTTATAAGGAATATGTGGATCAATTCGTTCTTCGCACTCTATGTATAAACCATCAATATCTTGTTGATCATCCACATTTATCTCAGTAGTCAATTCTTTTATCTTGGTCTTCTCAAGATCGTGATTAGTTTTTGGTTTCTCTATAAATGCATATACATATTCAAATGAAAGTTCTATATTTTTCTCTAGTTTTTCTATGTCACTTCTAAGTTCTTGAATCTTAACTATATTATACCCAAACTCGTCATCTCTTTTCACTTTTGGGTAATTGTGCCATGACATAAAGAGATGATAATTTGAAAACATAATGCAAAAATACTTTTTTATGTTTTTTAAAATGTGTTAAATATTTATAATTAGATTAAGGAACTACCTCCCCATCAATGGCACAATTTTTCAACACGTTCCTGTCATGGAGTTTGGAAGAACAATTATTTATTATGTTAAAATATAGTATAGAGGTTAACCTAGGTTGTCTTCAGGGAGGAGCGCACAAAAATCATGTTTGTCACTTTTTTTAAATATATTTGATTTTGAAAACAATGAAACAAAACTAAAGAACGAAATAACTTATAATATTTTAAATTTTTTTGAAAATAATGTGATTAAAAATAGTAATAAGTATTGGGTGGTCAGGTCGAGGTTGGTTTTCCAATTTCAATGTTATTATAGTTCTTATTTATTCATTCCTCTTTATTAAATCGATTCAAATGATATTTCAGAATTGTTTCCTCTAACTTATTTGTTTAATGAAGTTGGGGAGATTAAAACATACTAATATCTTACATTGGTCTAATATCCATACTTTTTTGAAATAGTTTTAGTGAATACGCTCAATTGATTTAGGCAATTCCCAATTGGGACTTGTTTATACCAAACAATATTGAATACTCAGTAAAAATCTCACACGTACTGACGATCTCCATGTACTTCACCACTATGTTGTGATCTATTCCGACGTATATAGACAAGACCCTAGTGAGGGATATAATTTTCATTAAATGAAACAATAATAAAAACAATATATAAAATCAAATACAATCGCACAAGATAATACATGTTATTTTTACAATTGAAACCGCCTTCATAATAGAGAAAACATTATATAACATTAAGTGCATGAACTCAAACATTACAAAATGGAAGAACTGAACTTCCCCAATCACTCATAATATTTTCCCCACCATGGTAATTTTATTTGAGAATAAGGGGGAAGAAGAATACATTACAACACTAAAATTATGAAAATAGGGAAAAATAAGAACAAGAACATTTACTCCAGAATCTGTCCACTAGAAGATCCGATTCATTTCGTCCACCATATCTTCGAATCAGGACAAGGTACCTTCTTATAGGAGGTGAGGAATGAATTTTTCCATATACACACATAGTTTAAAATCATTTAGAGCCATGTGGAATGAGTTATGGCCGAATTAGTAGACCATACTTTTTCTGGCCGCCAATCACTATTCCACCAACCCAACGTTGACCAGTAAAAGGGAGGCCTTAATAAACTTATTTCTTTGTAAAATATTATTTGAATCTTCCTCATCGAGTTGGATTTTGAACCCATCTAGAATAATCCAATTTTATGGTTGGTATCCCATGATATGAGTTATTGAATGAGTCAGGGTGTATTCTACTATCTAGATTATCTGTTCACATTGACCAATTTTGTTTTTCTTATTAGTGTACAAATTGGATCGAGATCTAGAAGAATTATTTGTATCCCACAACACATTTCATCCAACAAAAAGTAATCAGGTAAATGGGGTTAAAATTTTATGAGTTATGCTCAATATATAGAGACATCAAAAAACTGTTAAATGTCTAGAATTAACCAATTTTCACACGTAAGCACAAAACTCACCAAAAGTCATAAAATGATCCAAAGAAGCTCAAATTGGTTAATTATAAGGGATTATATCATTTATATAATTATTTATAAATATGGAAATATTAGTTAAGCCACTAATATCTATTTAGTGGAATCTTGTGTATTTGTGAGGTGTACATGAAGCCACATGGATTCCCCAAACAATCATTGTTCAAGCAGCATGGGTGGGGGAATTAGAAAGTAATAATAAACAATTTGATGGGATGGGAAATTATAAATTTTAAATAGATATAGATTTTAAAGGCTCTTGAGGTTGACAGAGTTATTTCCTTGATAGTATAACATTGGCTGATTACCAGGTTACGAGGGAATTTCTAGTGTTGGGACTAGGAACTCTAGGAGGAGTGAGATGTTGTCTAGGATAAAGAATTGTGATGTGGGATGGATGACATTAGGGATAAGTCATATGTTCTAGCTAGGATATAGTTAATTTTATATGAATCATCTTTATATCATATATAGTTAATGATACATTTTCCTATGGGTGGGGTTTATGACATGTTCTATCCTTAGAATCCAATTTTAATTAATGTAACTTATAATATAATCAGGTTTCTACAAAATATATTATTATGAGTGATGATATTATTAATGTATGTGATATGATTTTGTGGTCTTCTACAGGTGGTTATTTATATGATGATAGGGTTTTGAGACAAAAATAGTTTTACAAATAAAAATAGTGTTTTGGAAAAAAACCCATGTGGTTGTGAAACGTGTGCATGAATCATATTATATGTCAGTTTTATATGGAATTTCCCTTGGAGACTATGATTTAGAAAGTATTGGGGTTTTCAAAAAAATTTATTTCTTAAGGAATTTGATTTTTAAATTTTATTTCAATGATTTTTTGGAAATAAGTATTATAATATGGAAATAGACTGATGAAACATGTGATTTATGGAGATTTCAATTTTGATGGAAAATTCATTGGACACTAAGTGGTGTTATAGAAATATTGAGTAAGATATGGGTTTTGAAAGCAGGTACATGTTATGATATTTAATGTTTCAACAATAACCTATATGTTTTTTCCCATAAAGAATCTTTTTGGAATTATACTTACTAATCCTTGTTATTATTGTAATTTATTATGGATCAAATAGAAATACTGTCATGATATATATGTTTATGTTAGAAGATATTGAATTCCACTAGGGGTATAATAATATAGTAAAGCCTGATGAGTTCCTATTCCCAAGTAGGATGATATCTTATCTAATGATGTAGATATTTTATATATGAGTTCCCTGGAAGGGTACATCTAACTTGATTAATGTGGTGAATAGAGAGCTGTATATGACTATATAGATCAGTTTTTTATGTATCCCCGAGTCATTTAGGATTTACCAAGGAGTTATTTTTATTTGTTTAGTTTTTATACCACGTTGGTTTTTAGAAAATTGTGTGTATAGTGTTTAAGAGATGGAAATTTGATACTCATATTTTGTAGAAAGTTCTGTATTTGATTGGGTCCATGGTTGGGACATGGTCATTTTGAGTTTTAATGGGTTATTCTTATAGTAGGGAGAACTGCAAGACTTGGATGAATAAATTTTTTGTGTTTTTGGGTTTTTTATTGATGGGTGTGGTTGAGCACTGTCGTTGAATTAATGAACAATGTTTCAATTCAGTGAGGTGTAAATGATTATACTTCTATTGTGGGGAGAACTAAACCTGTTTGATGAATATAAACTTGATAGCCGGATTATGGTGATTAAATTGATCCATTTTTATAATCCAGGTTACATATTGGGTATATTCTATATATTGGTAATAAACTCATAAATACATTGATGGGATCCGAGTGTGATTTGGATCAAACATGTGTCAGTTCTCATGGAAAGAGTGTGATGGTTGGATGGGTCAGTACAGGATTCAACTAATGGAAATTACACTATAAGTTATGTTTTGATCTTGAAATATGGTATTGGGATGGGTAAATGACAAAATTTTGTATTAATGCTTCCTCACTCTGTTTTATAGTGGTTTAGTGGTGCGTTAATGGTGCAGTTGATCGTTTTGATGAAAATCAACCAATGGTGAGACCATTAGTGTATTTGGAAGAATTGGACGTGGCGAGTTAGAAACCACAAATGGATAGTATTTAATGATTTTCTATATGTGGTTTTAGGGTTGAAACATTAATTTTTATAAAAATATTTTGTGATTTGTATTTTTTTTAGAGTTCCACAACAAAAGTGTGTTGGTAATTCCATGATGGAAGACATCATATTGGTAGTGAACTGATGATCATGATAGTTTAGGGATTGTTTTCATAATATTTTTGAGGTTTTTCATGGAATAAATGTATTATGGTGTGGTGATTTTAGGGCCTCACTACTTGAAGAGTTAAACATTATACTATGAAATTGAATTATTTGGAATTCTGTATTTTTTATTGTTATTCAAACCGTTATTTGGATTTTAATTCTAGAATTTTATTTTATTTTTATATTATTAGAGGATTAAGACGTTACTCGGTTACTCATGTGATTCTTTGATTCTTCATACAGAATTTTCTGAGTTTCATAAGATTAATTCCAAGGTAGATAGATTAAGGGAAACCATAGAGAACCATAAGATATAGATTTTTTCTTGTTTATTTATTATTACACATGGTTTGAATTAATTTATTGATCTCTCTGAAGGAAAAACAATGTGCATTTTATGTAAAGATATTCTTATTAAATATTTTTTTGGGGATGGATAATGGTCACTAAATTATTGTTGAAAATCCATGTGTGTTATATAATATTAGTTATAGAGTAATTTTTCATGGTTTTCTCCTCGTCGAGAATACCTTGGATCCCAACCATGTGGGGACTGTTTCCTTGGATTGAGAAAGATTTAAGATTGGTTCACTGTTAGGAAGTCTTGTGGCCAAGTCATTTGAGTTTTTTTATTAGATAGTGTACACTACATGGTTGGCTCATGGTTTGGAAAGCTATACAACCAAACCATTAGGCCATCTAAATTTCCTTAAAAATTGAGAAATGAAATTTTTTCCTAAATTTACTTAATCATATAAGCCATATTCTCCAAATCTTGTACACATAATGTCCAATGGGATATCTAGGATTACTATTAATTAATCCATCATTGAATATGGTAAATATAGTGTGTTATACTAAAATTATAGGAATGTTCCTCCTTATTTATTCATTATTATTCCTCCCATGGTATCTCAGTCTCTCTAATTATGTGTGTTTCGATTTAAGAATTGGTGAATATTTCTTCTAGAGAAAGATGGAAATCATCTTATATGGTTTTTCATTGGCTGGGCATAGATAGATGGTGATATGAACATATTTCGTTGCTCAGTGCATTGCATGGGGTTTTTTTCATTGCAAATTGATGTAGTATTTTAGATTAAATTATCTAAAATTTCAATTCAATTGGTAATTAATGTAACGAATTTTTCTCTGATTAATGTCTGTATTTTATTATAGATATTTCTTATGAGGTTAGTTTTCCTTGTAGTGTGATTAAGGTTTCAGAAGACTGATTTAAAAATTATTTCAATTTAAAATAAATTTTTAAATAGATTTAAATATTATTAATTTATTAGTAATGTAATAATAAATTTTTTATAAACAATTATTTTTGATTTCTATACTTTCTAAAGGAGCGTGGGTTTATGTTATAGATTTTACATGCTTTCATGGTGGTATTTATACATTATTTCAAAGGATTGTAACTCTGTGTTTGAGTTAGGTAGGATTGAATATATTTTACTATTTTGTTTGGATGGTTATTTATTATTATTTTTATTAATTATTGTAATTCCTATATATTTCATTAACTCGTATGATTACAACATATGATTTGTACGAGCTCGTGTTAGAAAATGAGTAAGCATGGAAGGCATAACATTCTAAATGGTTTGGTGGTGCTTCCTTGGTCAAAAATTTGTTGGCACACCTCCTTATTTGTTTTCATTATAATGTGAGTGATTTTATTGGATGAGTGACTTGATTTTTTAAAATATATTTTTATAATAGGAATGGATTGAAATAGAATTTAAAGGAAATGAGTGATTTTATAAATGTGTTTTGAAATAATATTTAAAAATTTTATTTTTTTAAGAATTATTGAAAAATATTTTACCAAGGTTTTATCATGAAAAAAATGTTAGTAGATTCCTTTTAATATGAAGTAGTTCAAAAATATGACATTGAATTGGTTTTATAGGGGAATCTCGATGGGGATTGGGTTGACATGGATTGGTCTTTTTGACCTCATGAGTTCAATGTCCAATTTTTTTATCTTTTATGTATAATTTATTTACCACTTCTTATTTTCTATAGATTTTATATTTCATTATTGTATGCATTGTATATATCGCTTTTAGAAAATTCTTGTTGTGTTTAAGTGGAAACATTATCCTGATAGATGAGGAAACCCCCTTAGAGGGTGGAGATGAGTTTATAAAACTCAATAAAATATTGAGGACCAATGTGACTAGAATAATGGGATAATATAGAGAGATAGATTTTTCATTTAGGAACCCAAGTATTATTTCTAAAATTTTACTTGACTAAGGAGAAACATAGGGATTTTCCACGTAATATATTGACTGTATAGATAGATTATTAGAGATATGTATAATGATGATTGGGGGTTTCACTATAGAACCCTAATCAATTATATTATCATTATATATTCATATTTATGATTAGTGGTCATGAACATTGTATTTTGACCTTAGCCTTCTAATTCAGGGTCTTGTAGGTATTTCAAACTTCTAAGCTATGGCATATGAGATGTTTGAGTGGGACACATTTTCTGGAAGAGGTATTTACACTCATTAGATGCCTTAAATATTTTCTCTAAAACCACAGACAAGAGATGTTACCTCCCACAAGTATTTATAATCTCTAGACATCCCTAACTAGGAGTTTTATATTCATCTTCTATAACATGGGAAGTTAGTCTTTGTTTTTTTATCCTTTATGTATCAGGTGAGTTATCCCTTGGGTGACTCTATCTTGTATACTGATAGGTTTAACCCCTATATTTTTAACTATTTTTTATTGGTTGGGTCATCACTTATGTTTTTATCTTATCTACACTAGGTGGGTCAGGGAATGAGTGTTTATCTTATATATACTATGTCGGTTAAGACCAATCTATTTATCATCTGTATACTAAGAGGTTAGGACCCAACTATTTATCTCTTAATACTAGGGTGAGTTAGTGACCAGGTGACTAAACTGGTTTTCATGGTTTTATGTCATACATAGTGAAACACTATGACGAGATGAATATGGTACAATACTATGAACTAGTTTTGTAGTAGGACCAGGTCCCTTTGAGATGTTACTAATGGGCATAGACATCCCTCAATGGTTGAAGTAGGGATGTTGAAGTTTCATAATGGTTTATCTTATACATGATGATCCAAAATTTATATTTTATGAGATTATCTATAATGTTTCAATGTGCATATGTTTCAATAGAACAAAAACACTCTTTATAGATTTATTTCATGAACATCCACATGACCAAACTAGAACTTCAAACTATATAGGCATTAGAGATTCTTCCTAAGTTGTTGGACTCACCCCTTAACAATGTACATGAAATTTTTTTACGTTCATGAGTATATTTTCATTTTTTCTCTTAATGAAATAGTATTGCATGGATTTGGATACTTGGTATATGTATAGAAATATTTGTAGGCCATGTTCTTAGTAGAGTGTTCTGTAGTGATTTAGGGGAAAGGTTAGTTTACTATTCATTTTTCTTTTAGTTATTGTAATGAATATAATAGTTAGTCTCTAATTTATGATATATAAAATCTGATTTAATTATTTATTTTTTATTTCTGATGTTCTAATTTTTTTTCATAATACAAATTTCCTACTTTCTATTATGTACTTCGAGGGAATAGTGGGATCCTTTTATATGCCTATATGTATGATGGTACTTCTATTTTATGGATGGGTCACGATGAATTTTATATAGATTATAGAATATCCCGTGAGAATTAAATTATAGGGTATTGTGTATCCATGGCTATATTAGGCCCTTGGAATATTTTTCAGCCTCAAAAAAATTATTATACCGCTAAAGGTAATGCGGAATCACCATGAAATCACTATTCAGGTAGATTAGACTGATGCAATACAGAAAACCTCTTCAGTTAAGATTTTTCTATTTATCGATGAACATTATAATGTGGGGTGTGTTAAAAATAAATCCATGAAATCCCATTATTATAATTCATACAGAGAAATAAATATGATACCAAATTATAGAAGCATTATTTCCCTTAATAACATTGATCTGCCGAGGATGTACTTGAGTGGATTGGAAAATTTAACCTAATCATCATTATGATTGTGGAGATAGAGTCTTACCTGTTTCATTGTGAATATTAGTGAAAGTATTTCCTAAAAAATATTTTATTATAATTTCTAAGTATCCAACAACATTTAACAGATATACTAGACCTTATTCTCCTTACATGCATTATTTCTTTGAGTGAGAATGGTACCGAGAGGTTTCTCCAATGTTTCATTATATATGATGAGTAACTTCCCTTCTACATATAACATTAAAACTATTTGAAAAATTATTAAATACATGAGGATATTGATGGAAAATTTATAAATATTTTTCCTTGTAATATGTAACTAGTTTCTTCATTGACTTGTTGAATGGTAAGGATTTTCCTTTGAGACTGGATATCAATTTAATAATGTGTGTGAGACATCCTTGGTGTCCCCAAAACTCATTAATGTTTAGAGAAAATTCCATATGAGGTATATTTTTAGGAATTCAATGGTTGAAGTCAATGTCATGATAGAATAGAAAAATGTTGATGAATTTATATGATATGACCCTAAAAGTGCTTTTCCTGGGATTTATGTTCTAGTTGTGTTATAAATTTTTTTAGAAAACTATTTCTATATAAAAAATCTGGTCACAAAATTATTGAGAAGAAACCACCAATTCAACCAGATATCATTCTATGGTCATCTACACAATGTTATTAATGATATAAAGAATGAAACATTAGTATGTGGTTCCTTTATTCAATTATATCAAATGGATTTTATTTATTTAATTATACACATATAGGATCCCTAAATGTAATGAACTCCTCATATTCATACGACATTAGAATGTGGTTGTAGCCTATATAGATATTCATGAATATTAGGCTAAGATTTAAATAGTTACATAGATCAGTAGTTTTATAATTTGTATTGGGAAATCATCATTTGGGAAGTTCATGTGGAGATCCCTAAATTCAATGAAAACTGAAATTTACCCATTATTTATTTTATGGGAAAATATTGAGAGTTGTTTTTTTATTTTTATTCTTAAATGATGTTATACTTGATGATATAATCCGGTGTGGCTTCTATCATGGTATTGTAAGATAGATTTATCATCTTTGAGGTTTTATTATAACCTTAGTGATCATCTAAAGACCCAAATGATGGGTAGCCAAATCGAGATACCGACTATGAAAAATATGAATATTTCTTGAAGAAGAAATCTTGGTTCAACATTATGAACTATAAGTACACATCCGTTTCCATAGGATTTATGGATGTACTAATAAATATAATCCACATATCTTCCTCCATACCCATATAAACTTTTCCATGATCATCAATAATGGTTTTGATTCCTTCCTCAAATGATAGAAGAGAATCATGGAGACATTATTTATTTTATTCTTCTTCCTTGATATTGTTATAAGTGAGATATGTATAGACAATTTGGGATCTATAAAATGATAAATAATAATCTATTGACCATAAATATGTTGTGAGGGTATCTTTAAACCTAGAAGATGTTGATATATAGACACTATTATTGTAAAAATTATAATCTTCATCAAGATCACCCCATTGTCCATATTTTTGGGCTTGGATGAAACAAATGATATCATTATCAAAGAAAAAAATATTCCCACTACCTATTCTCGCATCCTTCCCTATGAAATCATGTCCACTCAATAAATAATTATTGTATTTTTGGATGAATATTGGTCATACCAACCCATTAATATGTTCTTTAAGTGGAAAGATTAATCCTTGAAGGTGGTTTTGGTGATCTTTTTTTCTTTAGGTGGTAGCTTCTCATTAGGGAAAACATCCTTGGTATTGTATATAAAACAATTCAGATGTTCTAGTTTATTTTATAGAACGACAACCATTAGCTAATAAAATCTCAAATATTGGTCAGTTTCTTTGATCTAGTTTATAGAAAACATATAGTATTCCCTATGATCACTCCATGGATTGATATGATTCAATTTCAAACAATTAATGGAATCAGTTGGTCTAAAATTATCTATCATTATTTTCCCCCCTCCTTCTACTATAACCTTCTGTCTATATATTCAAAATCTCTTTACATGAAAAGGATATTAATTCTTTTTATTACACATACTTCTCCATTTATAGAGTATCTGAAGTGTTGATGATATGCTAAATAAAATACAAATTTAAATTGTATTAATGTCCAACCTAGTAAGTCATCAAATTCTATGTCTTGTTGAGATCCCATAAGCTCAATATTAGAAATGATATCTCTAAATTAAGATCTAATTTTGATTCTACCAATTGTTTTTTGATCACTATTGTAAAACCCATGGATTCTTATGTTTGTATGGGATAATCCATATTCACAATTCCTTAATTTTAAGAGGTTCTAGATTGTAATGATAATAATTCAGTACCTATGATATATAAGTCCCAGTAAACATTTATAAAATGATTCTTTCAATATATACATAAGTGTTTCATATTACCATGTATCTAAGCATCCTGGTTTTTTTCCCTTGAATTAAGTGAAAATGTGGTTTTCAATAGAACCATCCTCTATGAGATATACCTCCACAGCAAATACCACTATATCAAAGACATAAGATCAAAACAGGGAGTAAATTATTATGTCCTTACGCTCCATTAATAGATAATTTACATCCTAAATTTGGTGTTTGGTAGGGATGATGTCCTACTATTTTAGAATATCATATTTATATAAAAGTGTTATATGATTACTATTATTTTTTTCTCATTCACCAAAGGCCTAATGGTTGAATATCGTAATGATAATAACACTTTTTCCTAATTGGAATTAGTATTCAATTTTTTTTTTGTGATTTTAGTTGAGTCAACTTTGTAATATCATAATGATGTCAAAAAATTGTAGACTTGCTAACTGAGAACCCCCATGTGGTTTTATATAGATGGAAATTGTAATTTTCAAGAGTATATTAGTATTTATACCAGGTTTTATATATTTATATCCAATTAATTTATATAAAGTATATAGGTTCAATTAAAATAATTTTTGGTAGTTTGGGTTTATTATAACCTCATTTTTTCCGTCCTCGAACAATGTGACTTTCTCCTTTATTATATATGAAGATCTAGGGTTGACATGAGTATTGTTCATAAAAACATATTGTGTTAAGTGGATTACATTTATATAACTATATTTTTAATTTTATTTAACAAGGATCCTATTTGGTTGGGTGGTTTTTGTTGTAACATTTGGTGGGATAGTTTCCATCCAATTAGAGATAGAGATAAAAATTCTAATTGGGTTTGAACCGGCTTATGTAATTCTCTTACTTAAACTTATTCTTCTAAAATTTATTTTTTATTTTAGTTTTGATATATTTCAATTAATAATATTTATTTTCTTACTCTACAATTAAATTTGGGGTTACAACAGACTATTTAAGATCAATCCTGAACATGGTGTGTCCCCAAATGTCTAATTTCAATGTCATATAGTCATATAACATATCTGAAAACATTTATAAGACTTTATTCCCTTATCAATTATCACACTAAGTAATATAAACACATTCCGCCATTCTTAGAAGATTAACCAAATTCATTTATATAGAATCAAACATCAATTGAATGATATCAATAAATATAAATAAATCATGGATATTTTACCCCTATATCTAATGTAAGGGGAAATAATTAAGGTATTCATTTATAAATAATATAGATGATTTCTTGTTATTTGGATGTTTTGGTATGTTATTATCTATGGAATCAATGAAATACTTGTAAACCTGCTCTAGTATAAATATATTTTATTCTGTAGGAACTCAAGGATTGTGCAATTATGCCCCTTCTTCCTATTTTGAACAAGTCATTATTTATACTATTTTTTTCAAGGGGATGAACCATAAATTTTTTGATATGATTTGGATATAGAAATGAAAAAAATTAATATAATTTTGAAATATTCATCCAACACTTTAGTAGATTTTATCTTCATTTATGATAATTTTCGGAAGTACTTAGCCATGGATTTTTTATGCCATCCTATAAGCAATATGCCACTACCAAAAACTCTCAAAAACCACATGGGTATATTAAGGAAATAAGAGGTGTTTCTAAATAATCACATGGATTTTATATAAAAATATCCAATAGCCACTCTAATTTTTTGAAATGATTTGGGATAATTTTATGAACTTCAATGTAGTGATGAAATTCAAGACACTCTCTTATTTACGTTTTATTCAATTAGAATGATTTGGGACCATTTTCCTTCTTAATATAGAACCAAAATGGTAGGGTAATTGTGGATAGATTTCCTCAATGGTCATAACTAGAGAATATATTAGTTATTTTTAGTAGAGGATTATTAGTCCCTCTAGAGTATAAATATCGGTCCTTTGTTTCACTACCTAATTGGACACTAGCATTCCCATCATGGGTAAGAAAGAGTTATGTAGTTCTTAGGATGTTACTCTTGGAAAACAATTCCATTGATTATTGGGATGTAAATTTTTCATAAATAGTAATAGGAGCAGTTAAATCTACCCAAATGTGATATGATTTCTCTTTAGATACACTGGTTCATAGCACCCATCAATTTCTTATATTCATGTGACAAGGGAATAAAAATATTCAATAAGATCTGGGGGAATTATCTCCTCGGCTAACACTAGAATATTTGAATCGAGATTTTGATGTGGTTATATCACATGTGTCTATAGTTTATATATAGTTTGATCTAGCCTAGGGTATTTCGCTAGACATTTTCTTGGATGCTTCCCTAGTAGAGTAAATTCATGATAACCATTCAACATTATTTTTACATACTCTAGTTTACTAGACCTAGATCTAGTTGAATTTTTAATTAATGATCTTATTTTTTAACTCCTTATTTTTTAAGGTTATTCTCCATAGAATAAATAATATCTATTATTGAGGAATTTTACTCTATAGTAATATTTACTCTGATTGATTTGGGATTAGAAAACCTTAGTTTTCTGAACTCAACTTCACAATGAGATAGAGACTCCTAATTAAAGTTGGGATCAACATCAATAGGTGGTGGTTGGGTGATATATTTATCAATAACATTCTCATTTTCATCCATCAAGTACTATCTAGACTTTTGGAGGTGCACTATTATCTGGATCCTACCATTGATTTTGGATACAAACACCTTATTTATATACATAATTTCCAAATATATTTTGAATGGATGATTTCTCAACAAGAACTTTTATACGAGCATCATAGTATATCTTATTCATGAGAATTATGTAAATTATATTTAACAATTCAAATCACACAACCGGAATCAAATTGTCATTTACCTCAAAGTATTCTGATAATTTAATAATTTTTAGTTCCTTTTAGGATAAATTGTGTAAAACTCCTTGATATTTTCCTTCACGGTATATATTTTTCACTTAAACCACTGGTGAGGCTTCATTGTTTCTTTCTTATGTTCCATAATAAGTTATTTTTAGAATGTGGTCTTGAGGGATTCCATAACATCATTCAAAGAACAAATCCTAATAAGGAGGGTAGACTGAATAATGGAATAAATTATGATATCCTTTCCTATAAAGATACTTTAAGTTTTAATAATAATAACATCCATTGAAAAAGTAGGGGAAATAATTCCATTTTATTTATGCATTGTAGTTATTATTTCTCTTCCACCATCATATCATAGACCCAATTAAGATTTCATGATCCCAAGGGTAGTGGTTCTTATAAAAATACCCATATCCTTTTGGCTTGGGGTTCATCATATAATTCATATAAGGATGATATTATCACAAAACACAACGATTTAAGAGCCTCTATTTAGATATGAGGTTGATGCAAAAACATTTTAGGGTAATAGATACATGTCGTTGATGGATGATATATGATTATAGTATTTGTTTTACCTCAAACAAGGAAATATCAAGAATTTCATATTAGCTTTATGTATGATTCTATGAATGGATCACTATCACATAGTATAAGACTTCTGGGATTTAAGAGCATCATGATCAATGTAAACATACAAACTGTCATATATACAAACTATAACAAGTTATTATCTAGATTAAATTACATTTAATTATTTCATCACTAATATAACTTATTTAACAACCATTGGGATAATTTGAAAAGATCCATAGTCACCCCGCTCTCAAATACTCACTTTAGAAAGGGTATCCATGATTTTATAGTTAAGGGAATTATTGTTATTGAGGAATTCCAATTGAATAAATTATTATTCTTTTCTTTCAATAGGGTTTTGAAGATTATAAGGAATCTATGTTAATTAATTATCAAATTTTGATCAATGAATCAAGGTTTTTAGTGTACCTCCCATGTATTAGAGAATTAAACCTCATCTTTCTTAGAGTTTCCCAAAAATTACAATGGAAATAGGGTATATTCTACCCAATTAGGACCACTATATTGTCATATTTTGGAGTGTATGTGGGCCAATAAATTATTAGTAAAATATCTACAGTTAATTCCTCCAATATGAGCATAGAATCCACCTATTAATCTATAATGTATTCTTCTTCCAGGATTGAGGAGATGTACCATTTCCCTAGCACAATGTTTTTAATCTCAATGTCATTAAAAATTTACTCAATTTCATTGAATGATATATGATCTAATGGAGAATTAAATTTTTAATATTTCCCCAAAAATCCCCATTTTTTTGAGAGAAATACATCCCTTTATTGAAAATGTGTTTTGTGTTTCTATCCTTTACTTCTAATGTGGATCTTGATATGATAGCATCCCTAAGATAAAATTTACGTAGGAAGGAAGACATTTGGGGTAGATACATAAATTTAAGGTGGTAAATGAAAATTAAAACCATTGTAAGGATATAATACCTTGATATTTTTATATATTACTTTATAATAAATTTGAAGTAATTGATGTATTTCATTACATTTAAACTAGAATCTAAATAAACAAATGTAAATAAATTATTGCATTTATATCATAGATAATGTATTAGTGGGTATGAATAGAAATAAATGGATTATGATATATATATATTTATTTATAAATTATTTCCATAATTTATATGTATTAATTTATTTTTTTTATAAATCACTATACTTTAAAAAAAATTAATTCATGTTTAAAAGAACCATTTTTTGAATAAATCAATTTTTATAGTTGTTAAGAATTTATAAATAAAAAATATTTCGATTATAATATAAAAAAAATATTTTTTCTGAAATTTATTGATAATGTATGAATTATAATCCATTCATTAATAATAAAATGGCTAGGAATGACGAAAAAGTAATTTTAAGGTAGAAATGAGTTATTTTCAGAAAATATTTTATATTTGTGCAATTTGTTTTTAACTTAATTGATTATGTATATCATTTTTATTTAACAATATTAATGTAATTTTTATATTATATTTTCAATAAAATATTTTAACATTAGTAAAAAAAATTATTGAATATGATGATTTCATACTCAGTTTTTTGCTTAAAAATACATTTCTCTAAAAATGGTTTTCATTGCCTTTATTAGATTTATAATAAAATGTATTTATACTAGTTATATAAATTTGATGCTATAAAATAAATTACATATTTATAATAATAATATTTATTATAATTTAATATTTATAACTAATTTTTTTAATAATTAATAGTTAGAGTAGTAAAAATTTGTTACCATGGTTAGGGTAAAATGTGGTGAGCATCGGGTAAACTAAGCGATAAGGTAAAAAACTCAGCATAAAATTATCTAAACAATTTTTTTGAAGATATTTATATATTATCATAACTTATCATTGATTTACTATCAATATTTTCTATATTCAATAGATATTGACTTGATATTATTGAAATCCTTTAATTAATTTTATGTGTTCCCCCGTATTAAAAAAATGTGAGGCCGATAACTCCTAAATTAACAACCCAAAATCCTTCCTTGATTCCTTAAATTCATTATTGATCTTTTTTATAACCCTACTACCATACTAAGAAGGCATAATGTGTAATCTAAATGTGGTCTCTCAAATATGAGGTAATCAAATTACAAGGCCCTTTTAATCTTTATTTCATCATCTACTTCATCTAAATTTATTTTATATATCCTAAAATAATGAATCCAGTGTAATAATTTTTTTATTATTATTTTTTATTTTAAAGCCATGATACCCCTTTATTCCTTCAGATTATAAATAGATGTATCGCTTGTGTGTATGTGTGTGCTACCAATAACCCATAGAGATATGATTCATTTTCATTCAAAGTATTTCATTATTGGTTTTTATGATATAATTAATGATTATATCTAATATTTAATATATAATTACTCTTTTATAATTATAATATACTCTCTACCTTCTTACCATCACATTCATTACAAACTTATAACATCTCTCATGCGCATGTGTGGACTACAACCACCACAAAGTGATGTGATATGTTTTTCATCACTACTTCTTATGGATTATTATAAATTTCATATAATGACTAAATATTATTTTTATTACCTTGTTTATATTGAATATATGATGTAACCATGATTCAAGTTATAGGATCATAACTTATAAAATTAAACAAACATTAAAAATGAGTAGTTAACACCTGAAATGATATTGATAATGAATAATTTTTAATGAACGAGTGATACAATTTTATAGGTAATTTTTTTGGTATTATATGTATGAATATGGTTATTTTATTTACTTATAACAAATTTAAATTTATTATAATAGATTTTATTATTTCTTTAAAACTAAGTGATACCTAAGGTATGGATTTCCCATCTCACTTTTATTTCTTTGAGATATATGTTTTATTCACCACTTGTTTCTTTTTGTGGTGTATATACATCCCCTAGGATATTTTCTATAAATAATATATTTATATTAATGGTATTTAATGTTTTATTTGATGTTATTTATCTCTTGTGAGTTATGATTCAAAAGATACCACAATATTATGTTTTTCATTTTACAGTCTCACTTTTTAACAGGATCAATTATGCTTAGATATTAAAGTATAAAATTATGTATTCTAATTCTCATGAATATCGTATATTTTATAATAACATTTTCATATCTATATATTACATGTTTTACATTAATTTTCCGCACAATATGTATATCATAAGATAAGAAGAATGTTTTTAAAGAATACCACCTATATTCCTCCCTTTGATCACAAATATTTTTCATTCTCATTCATATTATATTTTTAAATTCTTTCAGTAATAGTGTAAATATTATATAACTATTTATTAATTCTATTTCACCCATATTGTAAAATAAATATAAAATTATTAAAAAATTATTATCATTTACTAAAACAGAAACTTTTTACCAATAGTTTGAATGAAATATGTATTTTAACAAATAAAACAGGATTTTATTCTCCAATCTTCATGAGATTAACACCCAAAAAATTTGGTCAACATAATATTAATTTTCTTATCTTTCCTAACATGCAACACTGAACTTCAAGTAAATTGAGATATCTAATAAAAATAATATTATTTAAATGTGACTATTATAGAAAATCTATTGAATTTTGATGTATGATTATAAGTAACCACACAATGAAATATATGTATAATGGTTCTAATAAATAATTATTTTTTGATCAATTATTATTAAAAAAATCACACAATTTTTAATAATGATTTTAGGATTAAAAATAGTATTTTATTCAAAAAAAATATTTCTTTTTTTTTGGAATTTATAATTAATTTCCACCAATTTAAAAAAATTATATTATAATATTAAAATAATTATTTAAATAATCCTAGAAATATTTACTTAGGAAGAAATTTTTATATTTTTTTAAAATGATGTATTTTTTAGTGTGTAGTTAAAAATAATGTTTTCCAAATATTGTCCTTTATTTTCATTAAATTATTTAATTTAAAAGTCCTATTATATTTTGGATTTTTTACTAAAGTTACATGTGATCAATTAGATTTGAAATAATCTAATTTATTCCTTTTCAATCAGTAATATTCATGATTTTGATATAAAAACACATTTTATATGAAATATTTTTTATTTCCATTTTACATATGTATATTAAAATTAATTTCTTCAATTTATAGACATTAAATCAATAAAATGGATAATTTTTTTGGAATCATGAGGTTATGATTTTTTAAATAGGCCCATTTTATTTTTTTCATTATGAATAGTGATGTTGTTAAATATTTGTCCCCATTATTAGGGTAAACATGTAAAATATGATTAAAACATTGGGATAAAAATCTAAAATTTATTTAAAAAATGAATTATCTAATTTTATGGGTTTATTTCATCCATTTACATATATTCAATGAAATATAGAAACTTGGTTCCATTTTTCTTTTATTACATACTTTATAATATTTTAATAAAATAATAAATAAAAATTGACACTTAATTGACTATAATATCTATAAGAAAATTTCATAAGGGTATAAATAGAATAAGATAAGATATAAATGTTTGTATTACATATGAAATAATTTTTTTAATCTTGAATTTGTTTTTTTAAATTTTATTCATTAAATAAATACATTAAATGCGTACACGCTACTAGTATAATATTTATTCAACAAAAAGAAAAATAAAATAAATTATTTTAAAAATATTAATAGTAATAAAATTTGGATGAATTATTGTGTACCTTTAATTTATCAAATAAGTATAACATATTATGGTTTTTTGATAGTTAATATTATAATTACATAACAATATTGGGGAAATTAGTTTCAAATTAAATGAATAGTTCCAAAAAAATACATTAATTTTATTTTATAATAAACACTATTTTATAAAATGATTTAAAATTCATTAAAATCCTATAATGGTCAAATTTAATTAGATATTGATTAAAATATAAACCATCATAAATTTATTGGTAACTTAAACTTTTATGGTTACATTATTAACCATTATATAGTAGAAACCTTTGATATTGTGGTATTTGTGAACATGGATAACGGGGGATAAAAAAAGTGAGACGTGTGAAAAATCACCTAAACTATCCATTTTTTATTATATTATTTGGAATTATACTTAATATATATTATCAATATGTATTCTTGTATCCATATGATGTTAAAAATTAGTTTATATTATTTTAATTCATTATGTAATTATAAGAGTGCCCCTCCCTTCACTTATAAAAGAGAGCTTGTATTTCTATCTTCATTAAACATTTTGATCCATATATATTGGAAAACACCCACCATAATACATTAATATATTCATTACTCATTCCATAGAGTTTGATTCCTTTAAAAAGAGAATCTTACTACTTTTTAAGGTGTAGGAAAAATGAGGTTTCTCAATGAATATGTATAAAAAATAATAGAGAATTTTCAATTTATATCCTCTTATAAATCCACTAAATTGATAGTATACATTAAAAATAATTATTTATGTATATAAAATATTATAAAAATTTATTGTAAATTTGTAAAAACCATTATCTACCTTATTTATATCCTTTGGAAAGAGAAAACATAGTTGGTGTGTTTGTACATCTTACCGTCTCTAGGTAGTGGTGTAGTTTTTCTTCCATCACCCACCTTCATGGATGGTAAATATGATGGGCTTAATGAGTTTATATGATATAAATGACATAATTATTATTTTTTAATTATAATATCATATCTATCTTCTTACCTTCTAATCTGTTGGGAAAACAAAACATCACTCGTTCTTTAGTGTGGGATTTTACCTCCTCCAAATATTGTGATCTATTTTTCATTTTTTATTTACATGGATTGTAAAAAGGATATATTTAATGATTATATATGATATATATTATATAATAATTTGTATGTAAACATTTATTATTATTTACCTTTCATTCATTTCGTCTGTTAAAATGTGAAAACATCATTTATGTGTACATATGACATACTTTGTACTTGAAGGATGTAATTAATTTTTAATTTTATACCTTTAATAGATGGGTGTAATTATATATATATATAATTAATTTATAAGATATTTATTTAATTATTAAATGTTTTAATATAATTTTACCGTTATCAAAGTACAAGGACCATACCTATAGATCTAAAATTATAAGTAAAAATGAAACACCTAAACCAAAAAATTATAATATTAATATGAATTTATTAATAAATGTTGGTTAAAATGTCATAATTGGAACATATGCTATATTAAAAGTATATAAATGATTTTTTTGTAGAATTTTAAAAAATATAAATTTACAATGTCATAGTTTAAATCACTTCTTAAGAAAATATAACTTGAGGTAAATGATTTTCATCCCATGATTATTTCTATAAGACATATACCATATTCACAACTTGTTTTTTATGTGGGTTATATAATAGAAATGAATTTATTTAATAATTATTATTCTGAATATATTTTGTTTTTACATATCCTTATAAGTTTATTTATTTGATGATGTTTTATTATAATGGTAACTAAATTTGTATGTGGTTTATGTTACAATATAATTGTTTATCAAGATTGCTTATGATTAAGTTTCTGATGATGAGATTTTATGATCTATCTCCCTAAAATCTAATTAATTTTATTATCCTATAGTTATTTATATATATTTAATTTTTTTCATTTCATTTTCAACTCTTTGAAATATCAATATACTAAAATAATGTTAAAGAAAACTGATGTTATTTCTATCTTCGGAAAAAAAATCTTTCTTATCAATAACTTTTTATAAAAATGTTTTCGAAAATTTATTTAATATTATCATATGCCTGATTAAATTCATATTTTACTAGGATTTAAAATTTAAAAATTGGTTAAAAATGAATCCTCTTTTCATTTTATGACATGTTACTTGTGAAATTTTTGTGAAATTGGGAGAGTAATCATTATTTTGACATAAACGACGTGAATAGAATTTCCCACCATCATGACTGCTAAATGCTATGAAAATTCCATTACATGTTTCCATGGTTACTATAAAAGAAACGTTTTCTTTACTATTCATGACGTTTTTATATTTTAAATTATTGATATCATATTGAATAGAGTATTTTCCCTAAGAAAAGTTCCAAGTGATCATTTGGATTGATTTTTATATATGATGTCATTATTTTTTGTTACTCTTGTTTTACTATGGATATGATACTATGATACCATCCTCATTTATTCTAATGATGTATTATTAGGATGATTATTTATGGAATATTTTTAGAACTATTTTCTTTCCTATGGGTTAATTAAGTTATAATGATAACATTATGGTACCCATTTATTTTCAGTAGGTTATAATATGATTAAATAATGAAATGTTTATGATAGAAATTTACATTAAATGATTTATGATATAATGAATGTTTTATGATCTTATGGAATAAAATTTTATTAATTTGTCTATATTATGGGTGGTCCAATAAATATATATCCCCAAATTCATTAGGAAATATAGAAATATCGTGAGATATCTTGGACTAAAAGGGGATTGAATACAATTCTTTAAGGAACGTTTTACAATATGATAGTATTTGGAATGAACCATGAATATGGATATGATGTTCTGCGGAGTGAAACCCATCCACTATAATTGTATTTCTAGTGATCCATAACTCTTAGGAAATTATTTTTGAATCTTATATGTATTCCAAAAACATATGTCATATGAAAATATTATTCTCTAATGACTCATATTTTTTTATTATTTTATGACTTTTGTTTTCTAAACTAAAAATATATATTCTTTTATTCAACATTATTATCTATGACTTTCATGGTATATATATTCAAATGTTAAGAAGATTTTCTCTTACCCTTATTATCAGGTTATCATTTGGTGATCATTGATATCTCCCACGATTAACCTTATTGAAAATTTGAGCTCACTATTTCTTATATATCCATTTTCTATGTTATGAATATATGTATTATATAGGGTTTGTATATGAATACTTATAATTGTGATGATATTTATGGGAGATTTTGAATATATTTCATGAAATAAGAATATTGTGTATCTATTCTCCACAAAAATTAAAATTTACAGTCCTTGACCCTTTATTTGTAAAATATATTGAATAATCATATATTATGATGTAATATATATGATTGATCATTATATGAAACAATATTTATAAATTGAAGATTGTTTTAGTCAATCATTAGAGATTAATAATAGATAAATTTTGTGAAAACCAATGTGATATATTTATGTATAAGATAAAATATCAAAATAATAAGGAAGTGGTTGGGTCATTTTAATATCACTACATCAATTCATGGATTGTAAATTGGATGTAGATTTTTCAGAAATTAAACTATGGGTAATGAACTTAAAAAATACTTGGTCTAGTATATGTCAACCATCATTCTAGTGAGTTAGGATTTTTCCCTTACTTCACACAAATTTTGACATGCTTGGGATATATTATTGGGTTAATTCAAAAGTTAATTAGGAATAGTTATGAAGAATTTGAATAGATAATAACCATAGATAATATATTTTAAACATAAATTTTCATAGATTGAAAATATTTTTTAAATTTTTTGATATCCTATAGATTATGTTTCATTATTATGTTGTTTCCCATTATGATTATTGTTTCTCACAAGATGTTTTTTTTGTATTAATCCTTAACTATATCTTGTAGGATTCTTGTTAAAACTAAATGTTATATAAAATAGGATGATTTCCCTCATGAGAAACCAAATGAAATAGGATATGGAATGTTAGACATTGTGATTATACATAATCACTTATCCCTTTATATGATTAAAAATCTCAACCTGGGGGATATTATTCACAGATGTAATTAGAGAAAAAATTAGTTTTATGAGGACCAGGAAGGAAATAACATTCTTCTTTTAAAATGTATATAATGTTAGAAGAATCACTCTAGGGAATGTATCGGATAAATAAGAATATTTTCTAATAGAAAATAAGGATATAAAGAAATTAATTTCAATGGAAAATGAAATGTTTGGATAACATAATGGATTATAATAATTGTTCTTTCTAAGGTATCATCGATGGATAAATGTTTTAAATCTTGAATTTATATTATTTATAAAAATACAGGTCATATTGGGGAATGATAAAAAAATATATTAGTACATTTTATGGAGAAATGCTTTGTTTTTTATGATGAAGAAACTAAAAAATTTATATAAATGGAAATAGGTATTTAGGAATAATATAAAAATCCTAGATAATAGTTTAATAATCAAGTGAAATGATTTTAGTGGTTTTGTATTGGTATTATAGAATTATATTATTGAATTATAATTTTAAATTTTATTTTGGTTATAAGAATCATAAAAAATCTTTTTATAGTTCTTTAATATTTTTTATTTAAGTATTTACAAGAAGATATTAAATAATTGTGATTAAATAGAGATTTAATGCGTTGTCCCATGTCTTTGTGAACCTTGTTATGACATAATTGTTTTTTTAACTTTTTCTTTATAACGATGGGCTAGTTTTAAAACCAAAATTTGGGATGAAGTTTTCTTAGTTGGGTTCTTTTAAACATGTTTATATTAGGCTTAGGTAAAATATCAAGTATTTCATGGATGGACGGATAGGTTTTGGGCGCACTAGACGAAGTAGTGATGCTCATACAGGCTGCACACAGTTTTAAAATCTATATGGGTCAACCGTTCAGGATAAAATAGGTTTTCAGTAGTGGATGCATGGTTTGGAAGACCATGAAAGTCAAACTATGTGGTTTACCAGTATTTGAGTTTCTTTTTAAATTATTTAATTAAATTCCAGTTTAAAAAGTGATTTAATTAAATGTTTTGAAATTGGAGTTTTACTTAATTAATTTAAATTTTAAAATAAATTTCACTAATTGTTGTGAAATGGGGGTTTTGATTTAATTAAATTTGATATTTGTAGGATTTAATTAAATGAAGATAGATTAGTTATTTTATTAAATTAAATTAGGTTGAAAGGATTTTAATTAAATAATGTGTTTCAATGTGGAGTTGGGGTTTATTAAAGAGGTGTAATAAATGATTTGTTTAAATGGATAGTTGGGGTTTATCAGAGTGTTGTAATAAATGATGTTTTTAAATGGGTATTTAAGTATTGTTAAAGATGTTTAATAAATGATCTAATTAAATAAGAAGTTGGGATTTAATAAAGTGATGTCATAAATGATGTTTCTAAATGGGTTTTTGGGGTTTATCAAAGATGTGTAAAATAAAATGGTAACAATGATATTATTATAGTTATTTTCATTATTATTGATATTATATTAATCATTTATGTTTATCTGGTTTTTAAATTTATTTTAAATGTGAAAATGGAGGGAGGTGTCCACCCCTTTTCTCCCATAAGTGACGTGTGACTCCCCTCGGCTCTCCCATGGTGACTTGCTACACCCTCTACCTGACTTCCCCTTCGTGAATCGGATCATGGTGGTTACTACATAGGGTTTTTCTATCTTGGTGAGTTGATTCCTTCTCCATGAATTGAATTTTTGACATTGGCTATTTTGGCTCTGCATCTCCCATGACCGATCCATGGTGCATCACCCATGGGTGGTGCATCACCCCACTAATTGGATGCTCTTGGTATGGAAATATCCACCTAGTTCCTTCATGAATTTTTTTTATCTTTGTGAGGAATGTTATTCTCTATGAGTTTTGTTGTTTTCATAGTTATTTTTTCTCTCCATCACCAAGTCACTATTAGGTAGAAACACTATATTTTGGTTTAATTCAATTTCTTGTTTTTTTCTGTTCTAGGTGGCGCAAAAGGTCTCCTAGGACATATTGGTCTGTATTCTGAAAATTTCCATAGAAAGTGAATCAATTTGGATCAATTTGGTTCACCGCTATCATTTTCAGGTAATTCTATATAACCAATAATTGGTTTTTCACCCCTTTTATTAGTTGTATATTGTCTATTTCAGTTGTGGTTATTTAATTCGGTGTGTGTTGGTCCCCACTGCACTAATATTGGGTGTCGATATTGTTATTAGGGTGTTGTGTTCCATTTTCAAGTGAGAGATCATTTATGATTAAGTTTGTGTGTACGAGTGAGTAGAGACTTTGAGTTATAAATTATGTCTTGGTAATTATATGAGGTAGGATCAGAAAAATTTCTTAATTAATAATGCATATTATTTGTTTAATTACTATGGTTAGGGAATTTGACTAAACATTATGAATGAATTTTTTATTGGTATAAAATAAATTATTAGATTATAAATTCAGGTTTTTGTAATAAAACCCTTCCAACGGAGATGTGTTGCCTTAAATATTAAAACATAACTATTATACTGATATGTTTATTTAACATGATGATTTTTGTTTTTTTATTACCTCCATTACATGTTGAAGCACTTGGGATAAGGTGTAATTATGAGTATTAGGTAGGATATGTTGAGATAATTTAATATTAATTACTGAGTGGGATATATTGAGATAATTAATTGTGAAATAATTTTGTTCTTTGAGAATTGTAATTGATATAATTAATCCGGGGATTAATTAGAAGATTTTAAATTGTCTATGTTTAACTAATTAATTGGGAAATAATTTTTTGTATTGATATTTTTAATTGAGATAATTAATCAGGAAATTAATTTTGAGATTTAGAATTGGTTAAGTTGGGATAAATAATTCTTAATTAATTATATCCTTTGAGAATTGTACTTTTGATAATTAATCAGAAGATTAATTATTAGATATTAAATTGGATATGTTGCGATAATTAATTGTAAATTAATTATATGCTTTGAGAATAATAGTTAATATAATTAATCAGGATATTAATTATGAGATATTAAATTGGATATGTTGAGGTAATTAATTGTGAATTAATTTTGTGATTTGATATTTTTTATTGATATAATTAATCCGGGGAATAATTATAAGATTACAAATTGGATATGTTGAGATAATTAATTGTGAATTAATTATTTTCATTGAGAATTGTAATTGAGATAATTAATCAGGGGAATAATAATGAGATATGAAATTGAATAAGTTGAGATAATTAATTGTGAATTAATTTTCTGCATTGAAAATTATAAATGAGATAATTAATGAAGAGATTAATTATGATATATATTAAATTGGTTAAGTTGAGAAAATTAATTATGAATTAATTATATTATTTGAGATTGTAATATAGATAATTAATCAGGGGATTAATTATGACATATTTACTTGGATAAGTTTAGATAATTAATTGTGAATTAATTATGTACCTTTGATATTTTGATCTAGAAATTTAATTATGGAATTGATTATGTAGAGTTGACTGTTATATTGAGATAATTAATTCTGGATAATTAATTATGAGATAAGAATTGTTTTTTATTAATTAATTTATGAATTAATTAATGGGACCTCAGTAACTAGTTAATTGTTGAGATAAATAATGGATTTGAGTGTGTCCAAGGAGATGTATAAAAGGCCCATGCCACATGTTTATCAGTTTAATGTAAAGCCTATGTTAATGTTTTAATTAAAATACTTAAGATGGTTATCCTTCTGAAAAAATGTGAATATGATTGGTTATATATAGTTGAAATGGGATAATGAAATTCAAGAAAGGTTAAATTCATCATGCATTATTTGTTTTAAATGGTTATGCCTTGTATAGGTAGGGGATCCAAGGGACCATGAGATCCGTTAGGGATAAATAATATGTTGGTTTTTTTGCTGATTCTCTAATGACCATGAGAGCATATGGAGTTGAGCTATGGGATTGATCATGTGCGCTAATCTTGGTAATGGATGTTTGTGTGTTATGTCCCGAATCATCCAACATGGTTTTCCAAAAGACTATAAGATCCTATATTAGGATGACCGTGTAAGCATAAAATTAATTTTCCATGAGACCATGAGAGATCTTGGAGTTTGGACCAGGTGTGAGACCATGAGCACTTCCCACGGTAATGCTCTATGTATTACATCTTGGTCCAACATGAAATAGTATCCTGGGTATATGTCCATTTGTCATTGGTACACGCTTGGTTTATATAAAAGGCTGCTAATAATTTCTATCTGTTTATATATACACACAATTACTATACAAGTATATATATATATATACATAATTGACTTGATCATCCATACCATCCATGGACTAATATAGCTAACGTCTTCAGGTGTCCTTTAGGAACCAAGACAGGTTTTTGTTTATTTTTTCAATTCTGTTATTTCTTCAATATACTTGAACACTGTTTAATTTTATTGCATTTTTGAGATTGAGTTATACATCAGTGGTCCCGAACTAGTAGGATTTATATCTCACACCCTATTTGGGCCACCATTGAATAGGGTTACCTGAGTGTACTCTACTTATTTATAGGACCTTGGACATTTCTTGTTATTGTTTTCTTATACCTAAGAGTTAAGAGCAAAGGACCGAGCGGGGAGTTCGGGATGCTCGTGGAGATCGCCCTTGGGACTTTGGGTCATTTCATTTTTTTTACTAAGATGTATAGCATGCTTATTGTTTAATGATTTCATTTATGTACCACCATGACATGCATACACTATATAAATTGTTGTCGGTCATTTTCTTTATTAGGATGATATTACAATTTACTTTCGTTGCATTAGTTATTGCTTTATATTGTTTCCACTATTTTCATTTATTTATATACTATTATACTATTGTAAATACTCTGATATAATTGTATACTCTATCGACTGACTATCCTTACAATGTTGCTACTAGTCAATATCCTCTAGAATACAGTGAGGTGTGATTGAGGTCATGTGGAAACTGGTCTGGCTACCTGTTCGATGGAAATCTCGGTCTGGATGTTATAGAAATTTGTATCAAAGGAAGTTTGTATTTTCTTTTTTCCTTTTTCTTTATATTTTGGTTTAGTGTACAGGAGATTAAGAAAGTGTCGTTGCCTAGTTAATTGTCATTCTTGGGACTGATCAACCCTTTCACAGGTAATAACCATGTGGTCAGGGATGGGAATTGATGTTTTTACTATTCGAGCTTACAATTTATATGATTTTACCTTGAGGTACTAGTGTATTTTTCTAATGCTTATTGATTTTTTGAATTCAATAAATTTTGATTTTCATGATATTAAAAGAATGTTACATTACATGGATCATCTTAGGCACTTATATATTCACATACCACACAAATAACTTTCCCTGATTTTTCTTTAGTAGGATACCACCTAATTTTTATTGTGTTCCTTGTGTGGAATGCCATGGTTTGATCTTCTTTAGCATGCCACTTTAGATAGCATGTTTCAGTGATAGATTTAACATTTGTTGGTGATTATATTTCAATTTTCCTTTCTAAATTACCATTCTTTACTATTATTCCATGTTTTTGTGTTATAGAATATTTTTTTGTTACTACTTGTGGTTACATTCTAGAGATATTATGATATGTAATTGGCTGCTAAAGTTAAAAGGATAAATAAAATTTTGATTTGATTAAATAGTATCCAAATTCCACCAATTAATTGAATGGGAGATTTATATATTGGTATATATCCACTCATATAACATGTTGGGTTGCTTTTTGAATAATCTGGATTTAATAAATGGAACCCTCAATGTTCATATTCTTATTAAAAGTAATTAAGATGCTAAATGTAATGTTTAAAATGAAATGATACTTAATGTTAAATGTTTAATGATGAAGTTTGTTATAGATTTCATATTTTTCTCCAGGGGCATTGATTGAAAACCAAGAACCTTGTTGTGAAATATTATATTTGGGGTTGTTAAAAATTAATTCAAATGTTTAAAATGTTAAAATTAATTAATGAAATGGTTAAAAAAATTAAGGGATTTTTAGCCTAGTGAAATTTGTTTTTCATGAACAAGATATAGGTTCGACGAGTTTGCTTTGTAATGGTATAGACCATGGTAGGTAGCACACATAGAGCTGAGATGTCTTGTTTTTCATGTGAGATTTTTTTTGGGTACCATTTGGGTGTCATCATTACTTTTAGGAATTTTTTGGATTCTAAGAAACTCCCCCTTGTTCAGATGGGTGTTTTCTATATCCTGACTCTTGATATATGAATAAGCATTGGGGAATGCTTGGTTTAGCAGGTTAGACGTGCCTTAAGCATGGTCAGCCGTTAAATACGTTCATGGGTTAACTCCAAAGTAGAGTGTTTGGGGAATTAAGGAATTTTCATTACACTGCTTAGGATGAATTTTGGGACAAGGGTGTTTTGACACATCGGTCAGTTTAATTTTTAGATTTCATGTGAGATGTTGACATGGTGATCTTGGTACATGAAACAACCCACATACGTTATGGTGTTTTTGAACTATGGTTCTGGTGAGCAACATGTCTTTTCTTCCATAACATGAACACTCCTAAGGTGGGTAGTGTCACATCGGTTCTTGTGTAAGTGTTCATGTTTTCTTTGTGGATTGAAATTGATGTGTTTAGCAGTGTGCACAAACCTTTGGAAACATTGTTTATTAGGAAGAGATTCAGTTTTGTGCTTTGAAAGAAAAATGGATCCTTGGGGGATGTAGGCATCAAGGTTTGGTTGATGACACATCGTCAGGTGAAGTATAGGTTTTTGAAAGGAGCCGACTGGTAATACATCGATTAAATTTATTTTGGTGGTCTAGGGGTTATTTTTAGTGTGATCTCTTGAACGAGATGAGCATGTCCTCAATCAAGACCTCATCATCGAGGAAATAAGATAACATCGATCATACGCCATGATAAATTTTTAAAAGTCGTGTTGATTGATGAGTTTTTGTTATCTAGGTTGTACGTAGGATGTGTGGTTCTTTGGGTTAGCCCTTTATTCGTGTCAGGGTATGATAGTATTATAGTATCATTGTGATGGATTGTCTCGGGAATGTCACTATAGGTCGATTAAGGACTTCGGTGTACATGTGGTTAGAGACAGAGTCATTTTATAGGCACGTCATCTGTTGAAGAGAATGTGTGGGTTTGGTTTGATGATGTCTTTCAATGAAAGATTCATGGATTGGGAGTTTGACCGTTAAATGATAAGGCCATCGGTGGAAATCACCAATGGAAAGTGGTTTTGGATACAATAATGGGATCATTTCTCTAGTTAAGAGTGCTCAGTTTTGATATGTTTTGATGTTTTGTGATGGTTTTCAGGTGGCGCCTCGGGGTTTTAAAGGATTAAACGGTTGGGCTAGTGAAATGGTAGAAAGTGCATTCTAAATTTGGAAACGCAAAAAAACTGTTCAAATGAGACTTCATGAACATGGTTGGTTGTTTGATGTTTTAGTAGTTCTGATGGCTTCTTGGGGATGATAAATATTTAATGTGGGTAGATTGTAAAGTCCCATGTTTTTTTAACAAGATTAAAATATGAATGTTTTTGAACTATTTTGTTGTAAAAATGGATTGGTTTTAAAACCATGATTCGGTATAAGTTTTAGTGAGTTGGTATCTTTTAAACATGTTTATATCGGACTCGGGTAAAGGATCGAGGAGTTATCGATTGGCTGCATGGGTTTTGGGAGCATCAGACCAGGAAGTGACGTTCTTACAACTTGTTCAAGGTTAGTCAAACCATGCAGCTCAACTATCTATGATAAAATAGGTTTCCAATAGCGAACACACGGTCTATACATAGTCTATCAGACCATGCGAGTCAAACTGTATAGTTTATATAGTTTTGAGTTTTAGGTGAAATTCTTTAATTAAATTCCAGATTAAAAACGGATCTAAATAAATGTAGTGAAATTGGGGATTTATTTAATTAAATTAAAAGTTAATATGAATTTAATTAATTTATGAAAAATGGGGTTTTCATTTAATTAAATTTTAGGTTTATATAATTTAATTAAATAAGGCTGAATTAGTGATTTAGTGAATTTGTTAAATTAAATTCAGTTGAAAATATTTTAATTAAATTATTTGTTTAAATGGGAAGTTTGGGTTTATTAAATAGGTGTAATAAATGACGTTATTAAATTGAAATTTGGGGTTTTTCAAAGAGAAGTAGTAAATGATGTGTTTAATTGGGGAGTTGGGTTTTATTAAAGATGTATAATAAATGAGGATTTTAAATGGGGATATGGGTTTTGTTAAAGAGGTGTAATAAAAGATGTGATTAAATAGGGAGTTGAGGTTTATCAATGATGTTTAAAATTAAATCTTAATAATAAAAATATGTTGGTTATTATTATTATTTTTGATATAATATCAATCCATGTAGTTTATTAGGGTTTTTTATTTATTTTATATAAGAAAGAAGGAGGGATGTGCACATCCTTTTGTCCCATATGCGAGGTGCGACTCCCCTCGGCTCTCTCATGGTGGAGCACTACCCCTTCAACCCTGCTTCTTATACACACATAGGATCATGGTGGTTACATAATTAAGTTTTTCTATATTGAAGAGGTGATTCCTTCTCCATTAGTTTCTCTATTCACATTGGTTATTCCATCTCTCCATTGACAGTGACACACCCTCAGTGCATCACCCATGGGAGGCACACCACCCATCCTCCCGGCTTCCCTTCGGAAAACTATCTTCTTCTAGTTCCTTTAAAAAAGTTGTTTTTCTCAACATGGAGAGTCCTTATCCATGAGTTTTATTATTCAAATCAACTATTTCAGTTCTCCGTTTCCTGGTCATTGTAATACCAAAACCATATATTCATGTTTAATTTGGTTTCTTCTTTTCATCTGGTTCATGGTGGTGCAGAAGATATATCGTGGCCCGTTGGTCCATATTCCAATGACTGCAACTGAGGGCGAAGTCATTCGGCTCGATTTGGTTCACCACTTTCATTTTAAGGTGAGGATATATTCCTAATAATTTGTTCTACACCCCGTGAATTTGGTGCTTTTAATTTATTTGATTTACGGTTAATTAATTAGGTGCTCGTTGGTCCCCTCTGCAGTAATTTTGGGTGTTGATATTGTTATTAGGGTTTTGTGATCCATTTTGAAGTGAGTGAGTATATATGTTGAAGTGTGTGTGTGCACAAACGAGTAGTGGTTTTCAGTTAAAAATCATTACTAGGCCATTATTTGAGGTAGGGTTCTCAACATTTCTTATTTAATAAAACACAGTAGTTGTTTTATGACGATTTTCGGAAATTTGACTAAAAATTCTATATGAATATTTTCTTAGTATAAAATAATTTATTAGATTAAAAAATTATGTTTTTGTAATAAAACACCTCTAATGAATGAGTGATGTCTTCAAGATAAAAAATGATTGTACTGATATGTTCGTTTAGCTTGACGATATGTGTTTTTCAATTACCTCCCTTACATGTTGACGCACTTGGGATTAGTGGTAATTACAATTATTGTGCAGGATAAGTTGAGATAATTAATTATGAATTAATAACTGGGTTATATTGAGACAATTATTGTGAATTTATTTTGTGCTTCGAGAATTGTAATTGAGATAATTAATCAGGTCATTAATTATGATATATTAAATTGGAAAAGTTGAAATAATTAATTGTGAATTAATTCTATGTTTTGTGATTTTTAATTGAGAAAAATAATCAAGTGATTAATTATGAAATATAAAATTGGCTAAGTTGAGATAATTTATTATGAATTAAATATGTTCATTGAGAATTGTAATTGAGATAATTAATCAAGGGATTAATGATTAGATATTAAATTGGATAAGTTGAGATATTTAATGGTGAATTAATTATGCTCTTTGAGAATAGAAATTAAAATAATTAATAAATGGTTTAATTATAAAATATTAAATTTTCTAAGTTGAGATAATTAATTGTGAATTAAATTTATTCTTTGAAATTTGTAATTGAGATAATTAATCAGGGTAATAATTATGAGATATAAATTATCTATGTTTAGATAATTAATTGTGAATTGATTACGTACTTTGAGAATTGTAATTGAGATAATTAATTGGGGTATTATTTATGAGATATTAAATATGCTTATTTGAGATAATTAATTGTGAATTAATTTCATGATTTGAAAATTCTAATTGAGATAATTAATCAGGGTATTAAATATGATATATATTAAATTGGTTATGTTGAGATAATTAATTTTGAATTGACTATAATCTTTAATATTTTTATAAAATAATTAATCAAGTGATTAATTATGAGATATTGAATTGGATAATTTTGCATAAATAATTGTGAATAAATTATATGCTTTTGATATTATGGTCTAGGTATTTAACTATCTAATTTTTTATAGAGAGTTGAGAGTTATAATGATATAATTAATTCTGGAAAATTAATTATGAGATATCAATTGTGTTGTTGATTAATTAATTGATGAATTAATTAATGGGATTTCTGTACCTAGTTAATTATAGAGTTAATTAATGGATTTGATTATGGAAAATGATATGTATAAGAGGAACATTCCTCATGTTTTTGAGTCTAATATCAAGACCATGTTATTTTTTTAATTGAAATACTTAAGATGGTTTGCCTTAAGTATAAATGTGAATATTCTTGCCTATATCTAATTGGAATGTGCTACTGATATGCATGATAGGTTAAATTCATTATAAATTATATGTTGTGAGTGGTTACACCTTATATATGCTGGGGAGCCAAGGGACCCTGAGATCTTTTGGGGAGAAATAATATGTTAGTTTTTATGCTCATCCACCAGAGAACGTGAGATCTTGTGGAGTTGAGACAGGGGTTATGTTCTGTTTGCAACTCTTGGTAATGGATTCCTCTGTGTTACATCCTAATCCATTAAACATTGTTTTCCAATGGAATATGAGAACCAATTGTAGGAAGATCGTGTGAGCTTCTATATTTTTTTCCATGAAGATGTGAGAGATCTTGGTGTTTATACAAGGGGAGAGACGATAAGCGCTTCCCATTGTAATGAATATCTGTACATTACATCTTTGTCTAGACAGAAATTGTATCCATGGTATATGTCCAATTGGGATCAGTACAATCTTGGTTCATATAGGAGGATGATAAGTATATGTGTGTGCGTGTGTGTGTGTGTGTCTAATTCTCATGATCAAACATACCAGCAGTGGGATGATGCAGGTAACACCATCAAGTGTCTTGTAAGAACTTGGATGGTTTTTTGGTTATTTAGTCAATTCTGTTATTGATCCTATATGCATAACTGCTATTTAATTTTATTACATTATCATGATTGATCTAGACACTGGTGGTACCAGCCTATTGAGATTTATATCTCACACTATATTTGGGTCACCATTGGACTGGGGTACCCGAGTAGACTCTACTTGTTTATAGGACCTTCAACATTTCTTATTGATGTTTTCATGTATGTAGGAGTTAAGAGGAAAGGACCGAGAAGGAGATGAGGATGCTCCTGGGTATCTCCCTTGCGTCTTTGGTCCTTTTAATTTTTTTCTACACTGATATATAAACCATGAAGACTATTTTCTGCTTTCAGATATATACCACCATGACATGCATACATTGTATGAAATGACATTGGCCATTTTCTTTATTGAGTTAATATTACAATTGACTTCTATTGCATTAGTTATTTCATTATATTTTTTCTTCTATTTTCATCTATTTATAAATTTTTATACTCTTTTGAAAACTCTGATATTAATGCATAGTCTCCACACTGACTATCCTTACACCCACACTGCTAGTTTGCATCCTTTGGCATACGGGGAGGCACACTTGAGGTCAAGTGGCGACTGGTCAGGATACAGGTTTGATGGTCAGCCGGTTCGAAATGTTACATGTAATTTACTATAATGATATTTCTATTGTAAAACACTTGATTAAAGGAGATATAAACATTAATATGTGTCTGATGTTTAATAACTAATATTTATTTGGGATTAATAGATGATTAATATTAATAAATTAAATGGGATTGTATTTTTTTCTTGAAATTGACTTGTGATTTGATTAAAAATTAAATTTTGTTGTGTTTAATGATATTTATATCATTATTGTATTTATAGAATATATTCAATTATATATGATTTTATTTTAGGAGTAAGGATTTTGTTAATTATTGGAGGCATATTCGTTTTCACTGAGTTTTTATGGTCACTCATGTTATAACTATGTTTAAAAAAAATAAATGGTCCTGGTATTCAATTGTTTCATCACGTGGAATTATGAGCTACTTCATATTGTTTGGGGATAAATGCTATGGATGACCTCAAATATATATATATTTATATATTTGTGTGTGTGATCAAATATTTTCTATTTTTTGGTTTTTAATATGGTCAGACATTTTTTGGAGGATTTATAATGTAAAATATTTATGGAATGGATTAAGTTTATCTTAGAGAATTATTATTGTGCTTTTAGAGATCACTGTATAACTTCATCATATGAGGATTTCTCAATAATGGATAACTTTTGATAACCTTTTTTGTTTTCATTATAAAAAGATATCACAGTAATGACTTATTACTCGTTTATGTAACTTGTGATCTATTATAAAAATTAGTGGTTTATGCATGAAAAAATCATCCAAAAATCCATTTCATTGAGTAATATATCATTTAGAAATTAAGAGAAATAGTACCAAAATATGAAATTATACTTTGGAAATAAACGTAAAGTATGTAATTATATTTTCGTGAAATATCTATCTTGATAGTAAAATAAACCCTCAACTATATGAAAATGACAATGAAATTCAAATTTTATACTTTAATATTCATTTCTAATGGATCAATGGTCTTTTTACCCATCATATATTTTTTGTTTTTCTATCATTAACTTTTTCAAAACCATATTCTCTATCACTCTATATTATCCCTTGGTCAATTTTTTTCTACCATGTATAAATTTAAACATACCACAAATTTTATCCTTTTATGGGAATATAATTATATGTTATTTCATGTATCCATTATATTTCAAACGTTCAGTTTTTTTAAATAAGTTTTATTATCCCACTATACCCTGTGGATTATGAGTAAAATAGTTTTTAAATTTTGATCCTTTGATTATAGAGTTAAATGTTTTCGGCATAAATTTATTTTAGGGGGGATTTAAAACCTGAGAATATATCTTAAAAGATTAAAATAATTGACATCTTAACTAACATGAAAATCCATGCTTTATGTGAATTGAGATTTATTATAAAAATGTTGTTATTTAAATTTGACCAGTATAACATAGCTATTGAATTGGTGGATATCAATATAAGTAACCACATTATGAAATATATTTATATTTTTATTTCTCAATACAAATGTATTGAATAATTAATGATAAATATGCACTCAAATTTTTGTAAAGTTATTTTTTTATTAAAAAGGAGAATTTATTAAAAATGATTCTTATTTAATTTTGTGCATGTAAATTATAAAAAATTTAATACAATTATTGAGAGAAATTATTAAAAAAAATCATTTTTTAAATAACTATATAATAATTAACTTATGTTAAAATTTTGGGATTTTTTCAAACAAGATTGATATTTCAGTGCATAGAGAATAATATCACTTTTTCAAATATTATGATTAATGTTCAATAAATCATGTAATTTAAATGACCCATTTTATTTTTTATTTTTTATTCAAGTGGCATGTGATCAATTTGATTTATAATAATCTAATTAATTACTTTTTGGTATGTAATTTTCATGATTTATATATGAGATAACTTTTATGCTTAAAGTACATTTTTATTGAAATCTGTTTTCATTTTGATTTATACATTAATATTAAAATTAATTTATAACAGTTATAGTGATTTAATATTTAATTTTTTATTCAATTTTTATAATCATAAGGTTTAAATTTAACAAAAATTTCCATTTTATTTTTGGTCATTTTTAATATTGACTTGGTAATTAGGTGTTACCATATTAAGTGTAAAATGACTAAAAATTGTAAAACACCTAGATTAAGATTTACAATTTATATAAAAAATTATTTTATCTAATTAAATGATTATATCAGATATTTCCATCCAATCCTCTAATATATGTCCACTTAGTTATATTTTTCTTTCTTTATGATTGTTATATTATTTTATGAAACGAATAAATACATTATGTCACTCTCTTGACTTTAATATCTATAAAATTTTTACAAATTTTGAAAAAGATTATGATTTTTGTTATCAGTGTTTATTTAAATATTGAATTAAATTATTTTATAATATTATTATTTCTAAAATGTAGTAATTAAACATTTACCATATATTTCTATGAAACACTGATATCATATTTTTTTTCAATTAATAGAAAAAATAACATAAATGATTTTAAAAATATTAAAATTTTTAAAATTAGATAAATTAATTTGTAAAATGATGTTTTTGGACATATATAACATATTATTAATGTTTAATTTGTTTATATTTGAATGCTATAATATTATTGAGGACATTATAGGAAAAGTTATTGAATAGTTCTAAAAATGACATTAATGTTAATTTTTATTAAAAAATATTTTATTAAATGATTTAAAATTCAAAAAAAAATTATCATCAAAGTTACTGGGAAATGGTTTATCATATAATCCATGGTCCATTTATCAATAAAAGTATCTTATATGGGAAAATTCATGATAATTAAATAGTAGAAAACATTGATATTGTGGTAATAATGAAAAGGGTTAATTGTGGGTTAAAATAAAGTGATATGGGTGAAAAAATCACTTAAACTTGTCTGAATTTTATTTCATGATATTATTATTAAATATCCAAATAATATATTTTATATATGTTAACTTTTAGTCACTTTTTTTAAAAAATTTAAATTATATTAATTTAATACATTAAATAATTCGAAGAGTGCACCTCCCCTCACATATAAAAGTGCACCTCTACTCCTATCTTCATCAGATATTTTAAGACTTATATATTAAAAAATCCCTAAAATAATACCTTAGATTATTATTTCCCCATCTCTTAGTTATTTTATTATTTTCCTGATATAATCCTTATAAGGAATAAGTTGTATGTCAAAAGTGGATTCCCAATAAAGAGGTTAAACTCTTAACTGGGCATTTTAAAAAAATTGCTTCTTACACCTTCTAAAAATACATGATATACATTATAAAATAATTAATAAATAATAATAAATATAATTAATTATTATTATTATTTTAATACCATTATCCATGTTCTTTACCTTGTACAGAATGTGAAAATGTCACTCTTGTGTACGTACAACATACCATCCCCACATAGCCATGTAATTCCTCATGCATCACCATTTGATGGGATGGTTATTATGATATTATTAACAAATATACCTGATTATACGAAATAATTATGTTTCTTGAGTTATAATATCACATGTACATTATTACAGTGAAATATGTTGGAAAAAATAACTTCGTTTGCCTTTACATGTGGACGACCACCTCTACAAAGCGATATGATCCTTTATTTATTTATTCTCAAAATAGATGGTAATGAATACATTTTTAATTAATATATATGATATATATTATATAATAATTATTCAATAATGTTGATTTATTATTCACCTTTCCTTTATTCCTTGAATATAAAAATGAAACATCATTCATGTGTACTTATGGAAAACCATCTCCCTAAACAGTGTAATTAATTTTTTTATCTACCTTTGATAGAAGACTATATATATATATAATGAATATATTTGATATGATATTTATATATATATTAATATTTAGGATGATATGGAACTATGATTAAAGTATAAGGACCAGAACTATCAAACTGAAATTGTGATGAATGAAGAATCATTTAACACATAAAAATAAAAAAATTAATAATTACAGAAAAAAGGTTGTTGAAATGTTATAAGTGTATAATAAATGATATTATTTTTATTAAAATGTTTTGGTATTGGTGTTTAATAAATTATAATTTTTTAAATAGTATGTTAGATCATGTTTAATGAAAGTTGGACTCAAACTCATGGTTTTTCATATCACATTTATTTTTGAGATACTCATACCATATTCACCACTTGTTTCTTTTTTGTGGTTTATACACTACCAATGAATATATTTTATGAATCATATAATTAAAATTATTGGTATTTATATATATATATATATCTAATTTTCTCTCTTCGATGATGTTTTTATTTGGATGATTCCCAAATTGGTAAGGGGTTTATGTTACAATCTCATTGCTTATTAGTATTTTTGTGATTAAGTTTTTAATAATTAAATTGATGATATATATCTCCAGAAACTCATGAATTTTATTATTCTATTTTTATTTCTAGATATTTCTTGTTTTTAATTTATTTTTCTTCCTTTAGTATGTCAAGAGACTATTATAATTTTTAATGCAAAATTTTTTGATTTGTTTTTCTGTCAAAAATCATTTTTCTTCCATATATTTCTTTAATAATGTATTCAATAATGTTTCAAACATTATCCTATGAATTTAAAGTGTCATATTTATCCAATTATTGAAATATTAAAAATAATTTTAAAATGAATTTTCATTTCATTTTTTTAATGGTGTACATTTTGATTTTTATAAAAAATGTGAACGGAATATTTATTTTAATATACATAACATGAATGGAATTTCTCAAAATTATGAAAGCTCACATATATTAGTATTACTTTATAGATTTTCAATGTTCTTTCCAATGAAAATTTTCCCCTTCGAATTTGGGAAATTTTTAGAATATTAATAATTTATATCAAAATGAAAATTGTATTTTCCTCAATAAATAATACAAGTAATCTATTTAAGTTATTCTCATTTATTATGATAATATTTGATGTTAATATGTTCTACTGAGGATATGATCCATGCCATAAAATTTTATTTTTCTATGAATTATGATGATGATAGTTTAAGGTTGATTCTATGAAACCCACTTTTTCAAATGGGTCAATTAACATATTATTAAATCTTTATGAAAATTATTTCTTTTCCATGGGATATAATATGTTGAAATGATGAAATTTTTTTGGATCTCATTTCCTTTTGATTGGTTTTACTATTATGAATGTTTAATGATATTTTGAACATTTTTTTATGATTTTCATTATGTTATGGGTGTTTCTAGAACTATATATCCCTCTAATGCATTGGGTAAGGGTAGATATCTCAATAGGTAACAAGGACACAAGCAAGGAGTGAACCTAATTCAATAAGGGACTTCATCCACTCAGATATTCTTTGGAGTGAAGCTATTATAAGAATATAATGGTTTTAGGAGTGAATCCAAGCCACTATAATAGTCTTGGAAATGAGAAATTACTACTAAGGAAATTATTTTCAATACTTATTTGTAAAACACAATCTTTTATTATTTGAAAATGTTATGATCTCATGATTCCTATTCATTTATTCAATTATGATTCATGTATTATGTTTTACCATGATTTGTGTAATGATTCTTGATTATGATATCTGATATATAGTGAATGGAATTTTCAAATTTTATGTTTATATTCTCAAAACCATAAGCTTATGATATGTTAATGTAATCACTGATATCTCTATTGATTAACCTTACAATGAATTCAAACTCACGCATTCTTATATTTAACTTCTTTAAGTTATGAAGAATTATTTCAAGTACAGTATATATATGAGTAGTACTAAATTGGAATATCTTTATGGGAGATGATGAAGATATTTGATGAAATTAGAAGATTGTGTATATAGTCTCTAAAGACACTAAACATTTTTGGTCTTTCAGAATTTATTTATAAAATATATCAAAAAATAGTCTATTAAGATGTCATATCTATATATGAAAATTATTTGTCACTGTAATGACCATGCTTTTCTTTGAAGCATATTTTACAAGTTTAAATGTTTTCTTTTAAAGAAAATTTAATTCTTTAAAGTTTATAAATTATTATATTTTAAAAATGTTATATCAAATTGAAATTTTTATTCTCCTAAATAAAATTTCAAGTGATATTTAATGGTGTTTTCATGTGTAACAACATCCAATTATATTAATTTTTCATTACTGGAGATATGATCCAATGTTTCTATCATTATTATATCTTTAGATAGAATTTATTTGGATGATGAAATCCTAATGAAACTAATTTTATCATAGGTTAATCTATGATGAAATGATAAATTTTATTATGATATTTTCGAATTTGTATGAATAATATAAATCATTACAATTCATTGGGTAATGATTAATGATTATGATCTCAAATGTTATATGGGGGATTGTCCCAAGCCTGAAAGATGGTACTGGGGGGGTTTAAATCACCAAGAGGGTAAACTGGTGGATTTACCAATACTAACATGTTATAAATGTATTTATAAATATCATTGAAAAATAATTAATATGAATAATATTAAGAAACACATTATTCCACAATTTTAGGACATATTTTAATGAAAAAGTTATTTTCTCATGGTTGATGGTCTTTTATTCTCTTATGATTCATGTCTTATTTGTAGAAGAAGATTTAATCCATAAATCTTTCATATCATCTATGAGTTGTTGAATATGATTTTTTAATGATAAGGTCCCGATATCATACCCTTATGCACTTTATTTTCTCACTTTTGACCACTGGTTGATATCTCCTATATTTACCATTATAGAGCATCAGTGATTTCCATTTATTATGTTTCTATTCACCAGGTTATGAAAATGGTCTTATGTAGGGTATAACTAAATATATAATAATATGAGATGAATTTTTTATAGATATGGAATTACATTCATGAAATGAGATGATAATGTATCAAGTATACAAAGATAGTATGCCTTTATAGTTTTCAGTAATAAATTATTATGATATGTCTCAAATATTAATTTACAATGATGAAAAAAAAATTATGTAATGTTTGATCAACCTTAATTGGTATCATAGTATGTTTTTATTGTTTTTATTAATTAGTATTAGAATAATTGAATGTAAACTATTAAGATAAACCTATATATATGAAAAAATCATCATCTTTGGAAAATAAATGACCCTATTTTCCCAAGAAAAAACACATTTTATGTATAATGGAATGTGAATGTTGTTCTGTCATACGTTCACCTAGGGGAAATAAATATGAATTTGGTGGATTGGGTATTAACTCGATATTCACTAATTCACATTGAGTGAGACTAAGACTTCCCACCTATCAAGACACTCTTGAGGTATATTCATGACATAATTCATATTTTATTTATGAACTATTATAAAGGATTTACATAGATAATGTTCATGGATGGCTTAGTTTTAACATAAGGCTTCATAGATAAAAATAAATTTCTAGGATTTATACATCATATTATTGATATTTCATGATTAGATAATTTCTCACGATTATTATTTTTTTTCACACTATTTCCATTAAATTTAGTCAATGTATGCAACTAGAAGAAATCATTTTAATGTTAAATATGATAAAAATTAAATTATTTTATTCTTAATAAAAAGAATTTCATAGAAGTACAATGATACATCTTCTTTCTATTCTTAAAAAGCATTCTCAAGATATTAATCATGTTTATCATCCAAATGAGAAAAGAATATAACAATATATAATTGTGTCTATTATGAGGAAAAATCAACCTTATATTAGTGGGTTCACTGGTCCATCAGTTTATAAAAAATGGACTACTTCCCTTAAAATGGTATTTTCCATTCTCCAATTTTGGGAAATGAGATAATTTATTTTGGATTTTTATCAGTTTTAAAGTGAATCATATCTAAGGTGGAATCTTATTAATAAAATAGGGAAATATGTATAAATTGAATCCATGTAGTGGGATGAGTTTATAAGATTATTTTATCTATAATTAATTTCTTCAAAAAATTAATTTTTAAATAAATAAGGAATTACATGCGCTAAATTAGATACATGATAAATCCACTAGTACCTATAATGGTAATTTTGAAAGACTTGAGAGGAAATACTTTGGTATTATCTTTAATCATGGATATAAAATAAATCAATTCTTCAGTTTCATAGAACCCTGTTTCTAAAAGAAGAGATCCATAAGTAACTTTAGTGTCTATGAAGAAATAATTCAATGTGCTCTCAAGATAGAAACAGATATTGGAGTCACCCATCAATATCATCGTTTTGATAAGAAAGGAATAGTGGGATTCAAAGGAAATTATAATAATAAATACAAGTTGGAAGAAGATGGGTTTTTTATTCCAGAACATTAAAATGAAACATTAAGGAAATTGATTTTTGGGACTAATAAATGATTTATGTGTGGAAAAAATAATTATTAAGAAATCAAATGTTGATGTAATGTGATGAAGTTGGATAATGATATGTATAAAGATAATGTTCTATATAATGGACCACAAACACGTCATCATTTAAATTATAAAGAGTATAGCCACAATGCTAACTAGTGATCAAATTGGAGGCTTAATGACTGTGATCAACATCAGTAACCTCTTAAGCGTAGAGGTAAATGGAAATACATTTAAATCACTATTTCTGATGTGGGTTTGGAAAATGAAATATCGAATGGTACAAAAACAATTTAATCTAGAATTACTAATGTATTATTTTTTATCTCATTCTATCCATTAATTTCTATATGATAAGTTTTATAATGGTATTACATTACCACCAAACAAAATAGATATCCAAATAGTAGTGAAATTTTATAATTGTTAATGACATCATCACATGTTTATGATGTTTCTTTAATTGATGCTTGTTATAATTTTATTACTTCAAATCTTGTTATTCTACCTTTATAATTGGATGTGATTTTGGGCATGGATTGGGTCCCACTATATTGATACTGTATCAATTTAACTATATTAGAAACAATGTTCTATATTCTGAATGAACCTTTGATTATATTTTTTTATGTGGATGAATATGAGATTACAATGAAAGATAAATCCATTTTATAGGGCTTTATTCCTTTTCATATTTGGAATTTATCATAGATTATAAGTGAGAAACTCAGCATCAAATATATTCTTAATGTTTGTCAATTTTATTAACATATCTCATGAAAAGTTTCCAAATCTTCATATGAATTTTGAATTTGGGTTTTCAATAGTACTCATGAATAGTTTGACACTTATTTTAAGGAATCATTTTAAAATGGTCATGATTGAGTTTCTATAATTAATGAAGTAACTCAAGGAAAATATATTTATGGGATTCATTCAACCAAGTAAATCATAATGAGGTTCACATGTTCTTTTTGTTAATAGAAAATATGGATTATTGTGACTCTGTATTAATTATCATAAACATAACAAGATCATTATAAAAAATAATTATCATTTACCCCATATTTATTATTTATTATAAAAAATATTAGGATGTCAATACATTTCCATGATTTTCCTCATTCTGGATACTATCAATAAAGGTTAAAATTGAACACATACCGAAAACATTCATCTATATGAGCTATAGACACTAAGAATTTATAGTGATTCCACATGTTCATACTAATATCCACCATCATATTTACAGATCACTTGAATAGAGTTTTTAGGGATTATGTTGACTAGCTATAAGTTCTATTTATAAATGATATTATTATATATTTTATCTGAAAGTAATAGAATGATTATCCCTAAAGTATCATACTAAAGACCCTAATAAAGGCTATACTATATGAAAAATTTACCAATTGGTAATTTTTTAAACATAAATATTAATTTTTTGGGTCATATAATCTCAATCAATAGTATATTAGTATATCCTTTTGAGATGAAAGATATTTGAAATGAACATAGACCAACTACTGTAAAAGATATTCAAAGTATTCATTGATTGGTTATATATTACTAAAACATTGTGATGGATATTCAATACCTCTATAATCTATTAACAAATTTTACACATATGGGAGTTAAGTTCATTTGGAATGAGGAATGTGAAAAAAAAATCATGGAGCTAACGAGAAGGTTAGTCGGTGCACTTGTACTCACTCTACCCAATAGTGGATAAGGGTTTGTGACCTATAGTGTTACATATAATAATGTATAGTGAAATTTTCTTATGTATGATTTCATGGTGATAGCTTATGCCTCTCATCAACTAATGGTTAATGAGAAAACATACCCCCTCATGATTTGGAGCTGGTTGTGGTAATTTTGGAATTGATGATTTAGATGAATTATCTATATGGTTAAAGGGGAGATATATATAGATATTATAAAATATTCTAGTACATATTCCAACATAAAGTGTCTAATGTGGAAAAAAATAAATGGTTTCAATAGATTAAATATTATGACTTCTCACGACCCGTCCCATGTGGCCCGTCCGTGACTACCCCAAGCCCACATTCCATAGACCAGGGGCTGGCGACTAGCACCAAAGGCGTATTGTCTAATCTAGGAAGGCATTGCCTTTATAATTTTTATGCACATGAAACCAAGCACACAAAAAGATACGAACTCAAACAAACTATATTACCAAAAGAGATTGCTGAATGTAAAAGTGCCAGAATACAAGCCCAACAGTTAAAGTATAAGTAATCCTGAAATATAATACAACTGAAGAATGTGAAAAAGGTAGCTGATGGGTTGTCCTCTAGGTTCCTACCTGAAGGGTAGGTATAGATCACCTTCTCAGTACACCACGTCCATCTGTCTCCTCCACATATTGACATGTATTATGGTCCACCTCTAGGTGCCATATCGTCCTGGTACTCCCAGACGTAGTCATCATTGTCTGTCGTCTGTATCCAACACAACAAAGAGTGGCAATAGCCCGTGCAGGGGTGAGTATAATGATACTCAGTAAAGTCAGTGAGACCCTCAAGGCCTCACCCAGATCTACCAAGGATAAATCATGAATTATGAAATCATCAAATAACCGTACTTAGGTATATTCCCATACATATACCTACGTTATCAAGTAATCCATCTTAATGATGAGGGAAACACGGAAAAACTGACTCAGATCGAAATAGGATTTTTATTATAGGGGTAGTATCAAGTAACAACCCTAGCCACATTGTCTAAACCTCAACTGCGGGATAACTCCTCCTCTATCGAGTATAGTGGGCCAACCGTGACACCAAGGCGCTTCCCACTAACCTTGTACTGCTGAGGTACTCATCATGTAAAGTATTGTGGGTCTATCGCATCACCAAGATGCTCCCCACCATGGCACTGTGACGTCACCATAGAGATCCCCCTCATAGGCTTTTAAGGTACTCCTCATATCGAGTACCATGGTTCTGCCACGACACCAAGGCGCTCCCTGCTATGGGTCTTCCGTGACACCATGCCACTACCCACTGGGCTAGTTGAGTCACTCCGAGTCGAATCAGTCACCAGTCATCAGGTCTCAGCTGGCTACTAGCTCTCCGCACTATCCTCGCTCATCTTAGAGAGTATTAGCTCCATGAGCTACTATTCGATACTCCAACTATCACAAAGTCCAAAAAAGATGTATCTCAAAGGTCCTCCATGTCAAAGGGGTCTCAAAGTAACAGACAGCGCGTCAATATGACACCCAGTCTGTGATTTTTAAGCCTATTAGTCTTGCGGCCTAGTTGGATTCATGCTCGATCCAACCTGATTGTTTCCCATTTCAAACCAAAACTCTAGTGGAGTATTCTCAAAGGGACCATCTCGCTCCAATATTTCCAGCGTCGCTATCTATTCGCTAAACAGACATCTGGTGCCAAAGATGTGGCCAAAAGAAAATAAAGGGTCATAGTGGGAAAGGGTTTGGTCCGACCCGGCCTGTGAGGGCTACAGGGGTGGCGAACCATCCACGAGGCCATGGCCTAGCCGCGAGGCCGTGGACTGGCCATGAGGGGCATGGAATGGCCGTGGTTCGGATTTTTGGTAGCAGGTCGACGAACTTACCGTGGTTCAGCAGTGGTACGGTCAGTAGGGTGGAGTAGCTCGGCTTGGCGGCGCGGCTCGGCTCAGAGGTGGCGTGGCTCGGCTCAGACGTCGGCACAGCTCTGCTCGGACAGTGACGTGGCCGGGCGGACAGCAGCACATCTCGACTCAGACGGTGGCTCGACTAGGCGGATGGTGGTACGGCTCGGCTTTTCATCGTAGCTTGGCTCGGATAGTGGTGCAGCTCGGTGCAGCAATGCAGCTTGGCTCTGACAGCGGTGCGGCTCAGCTCGTCGAATGGCGGTGCGGCTCGGCTCGGATGGCGGCATGACTAAGCTCGGATGTCGGGGCGGCCAGGGTGGCACGTCGAGGCATCGGGTCGGCCGGGGCGACGCGGCAAGGCCAGGGGTCGGCCGAAGCAGCACAGTGAGGCCATGGGTGGTCGTATCGTTGCCTCTTTCGTCTTCGTCACCTTCCACCATTTTGAAGAATACACCAACTAAGAATGGAGGAGGGTTCGGGCCATGTTTGTTTGTCCCGCACCCTCCACGTTTAGTGTGGTAGCAAGTGGTTCACAATGAACGAAGCATGAGAGTGAAACCATAATATTCCGCAATGTTTGTTCCCAACCCACACAAGAAAAGAAAAAAGTACCTGGAAAGTGATAAACATTTAGGAATAAACCCCTACCTCATTCGCTTGATGATGTTGGCTTAAGGAGGTATTACAATCGTCAATTCTTCTTAGATGAAGGCGTCCCACATCAGAAGAAGTCCCAAGGAAGAAGCTCGAAGTCGAGGTTGGCTTTCTTCGTCAGTGGAGATTCTTCATGAAAGAATGCATTCTTCGTTGGAGATTTTTCTCCCACCATGATCTTTCGCTCCTTTTCCAACGGATGTTCTCAAAATAAGAACCATCCAAAATAAAATAGATAGACAATATAATAAAAAGTGTTTCCCCAATTTAATCACTAGAACAATTCAAATTTAATTATTTAATTTGTTTCAATTAAATGGTGAGTTAGCATAATTAAGTGGGGGAGGGTTGGCACATTAATGTGGAGGAATATCAAGAGGCTCCTCCACATTAATGAGGGAGTTTAAGAGGTTTCCTTACATTTATGAGGGATTTGAGGTTTTTCTACCAATTAAATGGGGGTTTCCAGGGGGTTTAATCCTAGGTGGTCCCCACCACCATATCCTCTTATAGAAAGTTATGTTCTAGTGGTCCCCACCACCTACTTCAACAAGGAGGTTGGTTACATACAAAATAAAATAAAACATGTGTTTATTTTATTTTATTATTTCCATGAAAACCCCAGAAACTAACTTTCACCCTCAAAAAACTGCCATCGAGGTGAAATTTTTCTTATGAAAACACTAGTTTTGGGAGTTCAACGGTTCCCTTGGATTTCAATTCTGAGCACTGTTTCAAAAGTTATAAATTCCCAATTGTACGTTTTCTCAACGTACTCGAAGAAATGTTCAGAAATTCATTTCAGGTTCTCCAAGACTTAGAATCATGTGCCGTCAATTTTTGCGGACTTTTAAAATTCCCATATATTAAAAAAAATACATGTAAATTTTGGGTCTTTACATTCTCCCCACCTTAGGGATCTACATCCTCATAAGACACAACTCAAACTAAAAGAAAAAAGTGGGGGTACTGAACATGCATCTGAGCCTCCCGCTCCCATGTGCTCTCCTGTAGGTTAACGTGTTTCCAGTGAATGCGCACCAGAGGTATCCACCATCCATGAAGGACCTGCTCCTGTGGATCCTCAATCTTCAAATAAACCTCCATAATAGTCTCCCCATCGTCAACGTCCAACTCTCCATGGTCGATGATTTGAGAAGGATCGTGCACGTATCTCCTCGGTTGGGATACGTGGAAGACTTCACACACCCGATGCTACTGAGGTGGAAGATATAATCGATAAGCCACCTTGCCAACTCTACTGAGGACCTGAAAAGGTCCGATTAATCTCGGTGATAACTTGTCGTCTTGGCCAAATCTCTGCAAACCACGTCAGAGTGAGACCTTTAGAAATACATGTTCGCTGTAACACCCCAAAATTTTATGAAAAAATATTCTTTTTAATTTCATTAATGTCTTGTGTTGTATGCTACACCAAAAGAAGCTTTCACAACACGCATCCTTGACTTTCCTTCCATTACACGCAATCGCGACCTTCCTCTATAGCATGTGTAATACGCAATAACGAGTTTCACTAAACAACAATATGTTATTAAAATATTATTAAAACTAGCCGTTATGAATAGTAATAACCACTTTTTGAAATTTTGTAAATTTTATTTTTCAAAATGGACTTTATTTTTGGATTCGTAATATCGAAATTATCTTAGGGTGAAATTTTGGTAATTTTCGGATAACATTCATATTTTGATGAATAGTGAAAATTACTAAATTTTAGTTAAAAACAACTTTTTCAATCGAAATAATTAATAGTGATAAATTATTAATTTTAGTGGTTTTAAAGTATATTTAAAATACATTTTTACAATTTAATACAATTTTGGTCATTGGATGTAATTTCACATTTAAACCAGCCATAAACAAGTGTCAATCTTTTGATAGATATTGTTTCTAAAAAACACGCTATTTGTTTTAACAACGGGATTTAATTATAAAATTAATTAATGCAACTTCTATGTTATGAATTTGGTAAAATAGACTTTATTTTTGAATTCGGAATATAAAATATAGCTTAGGATGAAATTTTGGCATTGTTCTGAAAAACATCAATTTTTGATAAATAGTGAAACTACTATGTGGTAGTAAAAAAAACTGAATTTTTCATAAAACTTAATTTAACCGTTTCTGTGAATGGAATTTAAAAAATCCGAGAGACACGGTTGATTTCAGTAAGTAAAATGTGGTTCAATGAGATGAAAATAATTTTTGGTGAATAGTAACTTTTTACTTTTTTTACCGCGATTAATCGTAAATAGGGGTAAATATGATATTACTATTACCCTAACACATGTCCTAATTCAATTGGATAATTTTAATTCGACCAAAAACAACCTTATGAATAAAATTTGACCATTTAGGCCTACTTGGGTTAGATTAGGACATTTATAATTAATTTATTTAAAGAAGGGTTAAAATAGTTAAAATCAATGTTTAATAAGTAAATCATTTTTAATATGGGGTTATAAATAAGATAAATTCGACTATAAATATTCATTAGAAAGCTAAAAATATTTCCTACATAATGGTATTTTATTTATAATTTTTAGACATTAAATAAGTTAATTTATTTTTGACACAATTATGATGCAATAATTATCTTATTTATGAAATATTGACATAATTGATGTTATAAACACAAAAAAAAATGTAATTTGAGACTTTTTATGAATTACAATAATTTTCTAGGTCACTATGATATATTATTGTTGATTTAATAAACTTGGTTCGAACATATAATTCTTTTATGACTTCTACAAAAATCATATATCAAATAGTGTCAAAATTGACACAAAATAGTTTTTAAATCAAATATTATATTATTAATTTTTATTTTATTCATAAAAATCTAAAGATCGTCCAAATGACTTAGATAAGGATATATATATTAATAATAAATAATTTGGGGTTCGTTTGGCATGTTATAGTAAGTGTATTAACCATATAGTGTAAGAAAACAAAAAGACACGGTAAAAGTTAAATTATTTAACTTAGAGTTAAATCTAATTGATAAGGTTAAAATAATAACCTAAAATTGTCTAAATCTTATTGGTTGATAGTATTTCGACCCATCCCCACTTTAGCTTCTAAATAAGACCGTTTGGAACCATTATAAACCGATTTTGACTTTAATATAAAATAATATTTTGAGATATTCCTAAGATGCCCCTCTCCTCCCTTATAAAAGGGCACCTCCTCCCTCTCTTCCTCACACAACATTGAGCCTTCAAGCTCCGCCAACCCCTGCCATTTTCTCCTCTACACTTCCTTAGAATAATCCTAGAGGTCCTGGTCATCTTCAAAGACCAATCTTAGTTCCCTAAGTGGAGGATTCAAAGAAGCGTTCCAAAGAAGAGGTAATATCCATTACCGATCTTTTCAATTTCTTTCTTCTTCAACTTCTTCTTCTTTAGTTGTTTCATGATAAAGTAATAACATCAGTATTTCTTACATACTGATATGTTATATAAATATGAAACAACCCTAATTCACCTTCTATCCATCCTATGGAAAAATGAAATCACCGCGCGTGCGTACGTACGGAATACCGTCTCCATGCCGTGGTGTAATCTATTTTCCACCATCACCATACAAGGACGGGTATAATGGTGTAATGAGTAACTATTTATGATTATTATAAATTAATATTGATACTGAAATAATATATATATATGAAAAATACAATTCCATGATCATAGGAACGATATCATCACTCGTGCGTACGTACGGAATACCGTCTCCATGATGTGATGCGACTCGTTCTACATGATCATCATTACATAGTAATTTTATAAAAAATTGAATGAATAAATATGATATATGTTACACTAATACCATTCTGGATATAAGGTATCTATAGACTTAAAAAAATAATAAGAATTTATTCGGCAAAACACGCATAAGAACAAAAGGCAATAAAGACCCGAGTAACAAGTAACAATGAAATATTACTATCAAGAAGATAAGAATATGACCATATATGATATCATATCAACATGTATGATTCTGTAATAAGTCAATAACATTATTTGAACCATTATACAGGAGCTTTGGACATGTACAAAGCAAATCGGACCTAAGGTAAGGGAAATATCACAATCTCATTTTTATCGGAGATTGTTTATACTTTGGTATTTACTGGGGTGTATTTTATCATCCACAACCATGTTTCCCTAATATGTAATATTTATATCCTTATACAATAGTTTATATCCAATTTTACCCTTCGGTGAGTTTTTAGTAAAAGATATGAAATGAATCTTTTGTCGTTTTTCGTACGAGGTACTTTTTGACTTTTCCGAAAAAAGTACGAGAAGAATGTTTTTTTAACTTATACGGCATGAATGGATTTTTAAAAAATTATTTCCAAGAGTATTCCTTTACAAGTTTTTAAGTTTATTTTTAATCAAATTCTTTTAGTTTATAATTGTATGATATATTAAGAAAGGAAAAGTGTTTTTGAAGAAGAAAGGATATTTTCCTCAAGAATTCATTTCAAGTGTTTTATCAAAATTATTTTCCATCTAAGATAATAAAGGGTTCTGTTTCTATCCCTATTTTTACATTGATTTGACTATGTTGTGATGGAATTATGTTTATGAATTCCTTTATCTTATTTGAATTGTTTTATGATCTCACGATGTTTAAGTTTCCCATTTTTATTACATGGGTTATGCTATGATGTATGATTTATGATTTTGTGGCACACATAATAATGGTATCATTATGATATGGGTGGGACCCATATCTCCCTCCAATGCATTGGGTAAAGATATTATATCTCATGAGATAGACATGGCTGGAATGGTAGGTTATACCGGTTCAGTGAAACAGGACTGAAACGAGGGTGACTCAATTCAGAAAGGGACTTTGTCCACTAAGATAGTCTTGGAAATGATTCATGACTAACAAGAAATGATTCTCTATGATTATGTGTGTATGCCACAATGTTTCATGTTTTAAGTTATGATTATTGGGATTTCATTTCACTACTATGATTTATCCCATGTCATGAAATTATTCTCTCTTTTGCAGGTTAAGATTTCAAAAAGTTATGTTCTTATGAATATGGTGTGATTGATTTCTCTTTTGTTTACCCTTACTGAGCATTTGAGCTCACCCTTTTATGTTTTCTTTTCCCCAGGATATAAATAAAGGTTTTAGGTAAAAAAAGGGAAGATCTTTGTGGGAGATATTGAAGATCTTTCGCCACGAATACAAGGTTACATTCCGAGTTTCCAAAGCCACTAAACTATTATGATCCTTGTGTGTGTGTTTTTGTTATATACTAATTATTCTGCAAAAGTAATGTAATGTCCATGTACGTTAAGCTTCGGGTCTCTACAGTTGGTATCAGAGGAAAGGTTTAGTCAACCATTGGAAACTAGGATGCGAAAACTTTAGTGAGATCCCTAGAGATATTTCTAAGGTATGTCTAGGGATGTCTCGAAGGTTAAGTATATGTATAGGATATAGTTCTAGAACTACGGTAACGATATTAGAATTTAACCTAAGATGTTAGATATTGAAGGTACTGCCCCTTTATTATGTTGTTTTCCCTAGCATGATTTTTGCCTCTCACACTATTCTTTTTGGGTTTTAGACGATGGCTGGAACCCGAAGGAACCGTGTTGATCAATGCAATGGAAAATGCAATGATTGTCCTCCTGTACAAACAAATGTTATGGGAGATGGAGTTAAAAATCTTATTGCTATACTTACACAAGCTATGAATCATTCTGGACTTCCAAATGAGGAGAGAAGGGAACAATATTCTATTGAGTCCTTCATGAGGCAATGTCCACCTTCTTTTAGTGGGACTTCTGATCCACTTGTTGCTGAACAATGGATCAGTACCACTGAAAAGATATTTTCAGTTCTTCAATGTTCTGAACATGATAAAGTCATCTTAGAAGTATATCGTTTGGAAGGTGAAGCTGAACAATGGTGGAATCATATCATGAATACGAGGCCAAGAGATGAAATTGAGTCCATCTAATGGGACGAGTTCAAGAACTTGTTTTTCAGTAAGTACTTCCCTCGTATTCTTTGAACAAAGATGGAAAAGGAGTTTCTTGAGCTGAAGTAGAAGGATGATGAATCTGTTGGTATAGACGAAGCGAATTTTACAAGACTTGCAAGGTATGCATCTGGCATTATCATCCAACCTGAAAGTAAAGTGGATCGATTTTTCAGTGGCTTAAAACCAAGTCTTCGAAGGGCATTAGCTATTATAGAGTTCAGTAGCTATGAAGAAATTTTGTGTTGTTCTATCAAGGTAGAAATGGATGTTGGTGTCACATATCCATCTCATGGTTTTGACACGAAACGAAAGATGGAGTTCAAGCAGAAATCTCATAATAATGGTGAAAAAAAGATGAATGTTTCCTTATTCACAATGTGTTGAAATAAGCATGGTGGAGATTGTCTTAAAGGGACTAGAAAATGTTTTAAGTGTGGAAAATAAGGTCATCGAGAAGCTGAGTGTCAAAGTAATGGAAAAAGGGTTTCTAATGATGTGAATAAAGTAAACACTGCAGAGAACGCAGAAACAACACGTAAATGCTTCAAGTGCAAGGAAATGGGGCATTATGCTAATAAATTCCCTAATCCAAGGGTTAGTCATGATCAACATGAGAAACCACTGAAGGAAAAGGACAAAGGGAAGTCACATGCGATCACTATTGGCAATGTTGAATATGACAACGATGTGGTGGGATGATTAAGTGTTTATGTAATGAGATTCCAAAATAATATTGTATCATGGAGTATTGGAATATTTATGTATTGGTCTAATGTGGTATTCAAAGTAGTTGAGATATTTTTTGAAATAAGATGATATGCGCATAATGAAGGGAAAACGAGAAAACGAAATGTTTAACAGTATTCATGAGCTCATGATTGATATAAGGAATATGTGATATAATGGTTTGAGTATAAATAATTTTGAGGATTTTGGTTTATCGAAAGTTTTAACTTTTAACTGCATTCATGTTTTCACTAAGGTTTAATGGGTATTCATTCTTTAAGAGAATACATGATTAAGGCCTTTGAATGTTTGGATTGTGACCAACAAGACATATCTTATGATATATGGGGATCAACGATGGTATTAAATCTCTGGTAATCGTTTTCACTATCTTATGAGAGTGGACTGCAGTATTATGGATAAGCCTAAAGATTGGAATAGATTATGTTGGACATAAGTTAGTATTGTTTAAGGATAGAATTTTTTCGATGGGATGTTATAGTAATATAGTTTTAGAAAAAGGACAACCTACAGGACGGGCGACAACCCATCGCGTCGGAAAAGGATGTGGGAATCGAACCAACAACCGAAGTGCCACTGGCCTTTATCGCCTACCACTGGCCTACAGGATGTCCCTGTTTAGTAGAAACTAGTTTTATTATATTAAGATGTATGATATATTAAGTATAAGTCAATTTTTGGAACCATATATGATTAATCTCACTATAGATCGACTTATGTATATAATTTTAGCTAACCTTTTGTTTGAGACAGATGGAATGACCCGTCATTCTATCACATGATCTGCTAACACTTCGCGAATAACAAATTCAAAATCATTTATTTAAGGGATGAAGTGGAAATTGTTAAAGGCGCGAACAACAGTGAGATTGTACCAAAATAAAGTAAGTATTTATTCTAATTCAAATTCTTTAACTTTTGGGAAACGATCTTGAAAATGTTGTCCTAGTGATCTTATATATGATGAATCAGATGGTACCTTAGATCGTCACAAATTTATGACTTTGTGATTGCTGGCTTTTCCATAGCCATGTTCTCTACCACTCTCCATCAGAACATGATGGTAAGATTTCTCTTCCATATCCATATTTTCACCTATGTGGAAACCCAGTGATTAGTTTATTTGGGTAACCGTTACGTTTCATACTTTTGTTTTTAAATATTGGTGTTGGTATTCCTTTTTATGATGTGGGTTTCTATTAAAGAAACTTTCGAATAGTAAACCATTTATAACCCCGACGAATTTCGAGGGCGAAATTCATTTTAAGGGGGGTAGAATGTAACACCCCGAAATTTTATGAAAAAATATTATTTTTAATTTCATTAATGTATTGTGTTGTACGCTACACCAAAAGAAGCTTTCACAACATGAATCCTTGACTTGTCTTCCATTACACGCAATCGCGACCTACCTCGATAGCGTGTGTAGTACGCAATAACGAGTTTCACTAAACAACAATATGTTATTAAAATATTATTAAAACTAGCCGTTATGAATAGTAATAACCACTTTTTGAAATTTTGTAAATTTTAATTTTCAAATTGGACATTATTTTTGGATTCGTAATATCGAAATTAGCTTAGGGTGAAATTTTGGTAGTTTTCGGATAACTTTCATATTTTGATGAATAGTGAAAATTAATAAATTTTAGTTAAAAACAACTTTTTCAATCGAAATAATTAATAGTGATAAATTATTAATTTTAGTGGTTTTAAAGTATATTTAGAATATATTTTTACAATTTAATACAATTTTGGTCATTGGATGTAATTTCACATTTAAACCAGACATAACCAAGTGTCAATCTTTTGATAGATATTGTTTCTTAAAAACATGCTATTTGTTTTAACAACGGGATTTAATTATAAATTTAATTAATGCAACTTCAATGTTATGAATTTGGTAAAATAGACTTTATTTTTGAATTCGTAATATAAAATATAGCTTAGGATGAAATTTTGGCATTGTTCTGAAAAACATCAATTTTTGATGAATAGTGAAACTACTTAGTGGTAGTAAAAAAACTGAATTTTTCATAAAACTTAATTTTACCGCTTCTGTGAATGGAATTTCAAAAATCCGATAGAGACGGTTGATGTTAGTAAGTAAAATGTGGTTCAATGAGATGAAAATAATTTTTGGTGAATAGTAACTTTTTACTTTTTTTACCACGGTTAATAGTAAATAGGGGTAAATATGATATTACAATTATCCTAACACATGTCCTAATTCTATTGGATAAGTGTAATTCGACCAAAAACAACCTTATGAATAAAATATGACCATTTAGGCCCACTTGGGTTTGATTAGGACATTTATTATTAATTTATTTAAAGATGGGTTAAAATAGTTAAAATCAATGTTTAATAACTAAATCATTTTTAATATAAGGTTATACATACGATAAATTAGACTATAAATATTCATTATAAATATAAAAAGATTTCCTACATAATGGTCTTTTATTTATAATTTTTAGACATTAAATAATTTAATTTATTTATGACACAATTATGATGCAGTAATTATCTTATTTATGAAATATTGACATAAGTGATGTTATAAACACCAAAATAAATGTAATTTGAGACTTTTTATGAATTCTAATAATTTTATATGTTACTATGATATATTAGTGTTGATTTAATAAACTTGGTTCGAACATATAATTCTGTTATGACTTTCTCAAAAATCATATATCAAATAGTGTCAAAATTGACACAAAATAGTTTTTAAATCAAATATTATATTATTAATTGTTATTTTATTCCTAAAAATCTAAGGTTCAGCCAAATGACTTAGATAAGGATATATATATTAATAATAAATAATTTGGGGTTCCTTTGGCATGTTATAGTAAGTGTATTAACCATATAGTGTAAGAAAACAAAAAGACTCGGTAAAAGTTAAATTATTTAACTTAGAGTTAAATGTAATTGATAAGGTTAAAATAATAACCTAAACTTGTCTAAATCCTATTGGTTGATAGTATTTCGACCCATCCCCACTTTAGCTTCGAAATAAGACCCTTTGGAACCATTATAAACCGATTTTGACTTTAATATAAAATAATATTTTGAGATATTCCTAAGGTGCCCCTCTCCTCCCTTATAAAAGGGTACCTCCTCCCTCTCTTCCTCACACAACTTTGAGCCTTCAAGCTCGGCCAACCCCTGACATTTTCTCCTCTCCACTTCCCTAAAATAATCCTAGAGGTCCTGGTCTTCTTCAAAGACCGATCTTAATTCCCTAAGTGGAGGATTCAAAGAAGCGTTCCAAAGAAGAGGTAATATCCATTACCGATCTTTTCAATTTCGTTCTTCTTCAACTTATTCTTATTTAGTTGTTTCATGATAAAGTAATAAAATCAGTATTACTTAAATACTGATATGTAATTATAAATATGAAACAACCCTAATTCACCTTCTATCCATCCTACGGAAAAATGAAATCACCGCGCGTGCGTACGTACAGAATACCGTCTCCACGCCGTGGTGTAATCTATTTTCCACCATCACCTTAAAAGGATGGGTATAATGGTGTAATGAGTAACTATTTATGATTATTATAAAGTAATATTGATACTGAAATAATATATATATACTCCAATACAATTCCACGATCATAGGAACGATATCATCACTCGTGCGTACGTACGGAATACCGTCTCCATGATGTGATGCGACTCGTTCTACATGATCATCCTTACATAGTAGTTATATAAATGAATTTAATTAATAAATATGATATATGTTACACTAATACCATTATGGATATAAGTTATCTATAACCTTAAAAGAACAATAAGAATTTATTCGGCAAAACACACATAAGAACAAAAGGGAATAAAGACCCGAGTAACAAGTAACAATGAAATATTACTAACAAGAAGCTAAGAATATGACCATATATGATATGATATCAATATTTATGATTCCGGAATAATTAAATAACATTATTTAAACCATTATACAAGAGCTTAGGACACATACAAAGCAAATCAGACCTAAGGTAAGGGAAATATCACAATTTCATTTTTATCCAAGATTGTTTATACTTTGGTATTTACATGGGTGTATTTTATCATCCACATCCATGTTTCCTTAATATGTAATATTTATATCCTTATACAATAGTTTATATCCAATTTTACCCTTCGGTGAGTTTTTAGTAAATGATATGAAATGAATCTTTTGTCGTTTTTCGTACGAGGTACTTTTTGACTTTTCCGACAAAAGTACGAGAAGAATGTTTTTTTTAACTTATACGGCATGAATGGATTTTTAAAAAATTATTTCCAAGAATCTTCCTTTACAAGTTTTCAAGTTTATTTTTAATCAACTTCTTTTAGTTTATAATTGTATGACATATTAAGAAAGGAAAAGTGTTTTTGAAGAAGAAAGGATATTTTCCTCAAGAATTCATTTCAAGTGTTTTATCAAAATTATTTTCCATCTAAGATAATAAAGGGTTCTGTTTATATCCCTATTTTTACATTCATTTGACTATGTTGTGATGGAATTATGTTTATGAATTCCTTTATCTTATATGAATTGTTTTATGATGTCACGATGTTTAAGATTCCCATTTTTATTACATGGGTTATTCTATGATGTATGATTTATGATTTTGGGGAACAAATAAGAATGGTATCATTATGAGATGGGTGGGACCTATATCTCCCTCCAATTAATTGGGTAAAGATTTTATATATCATGAGATAGACATGGCTGGAATGGTAGGTTATACTGGTTCAGTGAAACAGGACTGAAACGAGGGTGACTCGATTCCGAAAGGGACTTTGTCCACTAAGATAGTCTTGGCAATGAGTCATGACTAACAAGAAACGATTCTCTATGATTATGTGTGTATGCCACAAAGATTCATGTCTTATGTTATGATTATTGGGATTTCATTTCACTACTATGATTTATCCCATGTTATGAAATTATGCTCTCTTTTGCAGGTTAAGATTTCCAAAAGTTATGTTCTTATGAATATGGTGTGATTGATTTCTCTTTTGTTTACCCTTACTGAGAATTTGAGCTCACCCTTTTATGTTTTCTTTTCCCCAGGATATAAAGAAAGGTTTTAGGTAAAAAAATGGGAAGATCATTATGGGAGATATTGAAGATCTTTCACCACGATTAGAAGATTACGTTCCGAGTTTCCAAAGACACTAAACTATTACGATCCTTGTATGTGTGTTTTTGTTATGTACTAAGTATTCCACAAAAGTAATGTAATTTCCATGTACGTCAAGCTTAGGGTCTCTACATTCGCCATACTCAAACTTCAGAGGTCTCTATCTTCTGTCATCATATGACTTTTTCTTATTCTCTACAGTCTTCATCTAGTCCTCGATGATCTGCATCTTTTCTGTTGTAGCCTGTACAATCTCTGGTCCCACTAGTGCTGACTCCCCTAGGTCAATATAGTAAAAATTTGATCTGCATGGTCGCCCATATAACACCTCAAAAGGTGCCATCCCTATGATAGAGTGATGGATGTTGTTGTACACAAAAATCACCAAAGGAAAGTGATCCACCCACCTACGACCGAAATCGAAGACACAAGCACGCATCATATCCTCGAGGGTCTAAATTGTTCGCTCAGTCTGACCATCCATCTGTGGATGGAAGGAAGTGCTCTAATGAAGCTACGTCCCGAAAGCCTCCTACAAACCCTTCCATAGTTAGGATGTAAAACATGCATCACGATCAGAGGAAATCGTCGTGGGAACTCCATGTACCTCACAATCTCCTTCACATAGAGGCGTCCCAAGCTATCTACTGAACCCTACTCTATGATTAGTAGGAAGTGTGCCGCCTTGGTGATTCGGTTGACTATCACCCAAATAGAGTCATGATACCTTGATGTATGTGGAATTATTGTCATGAAGTCCATGGATATCCCATCCCACGTCTACTATGGGACCTATAAAGGCTGAATCAATCCTGCTGGTACCTGATGCTCTACATTAACATGCTGAAAATTGAGGTATCGAGAGAAAAACCATGCTACTACTTTCTTTATTCCCGGCCTCCAGTGCTGTCGTCGGAGGTCCTAATACATCTTCTCTACTCTTGTATGTACAGATAGATGGGATGTGTGGAACTCCATCAACACATCCTCCTGAAGTGACGTGGGTAACATGGAATATCATCTAAATAGGATGACATTCTCCCCACCTTCAAAAAATCCATCAGGTGCTTGTCATATGGATATATGAGCCCACCGTGCCTCGCAGTCAGCATCCCCATGTTGCACCTCCCTGATTCGCTGAAGAAGTGGGGGAGTGACTGTAAGAGACTGATGAAAATCTTCTCCATCTCTATCCACAAAGGATATATACAAAGAGGCTAGCTACTCCGTTGCCTCTCTTAGCAGCTGTATACTAGACCTCCTGCTGAGTGCCTTTACAAATATTTTCCCCATCCCAGAAGTATAGACTATCTCATAGTCATAATCTTGGAGGAACTCAATCCAACATCGTTGTCATAGGTTCAGTTCCTTTTGATAGAAGATATAACTGATACTCTTGTGATCATAGTACACTGTAAAACATTCTCCCATCAGATACTGACCCCACATCTTCAAGGCGAAGACCACTGCTACTAACTCCAGGTCATGGGTAGCATAGTTTTTCTTGTTCTGTCTCAGCTGTTGAGAACCATATGTGATCAATGCTCACTCCTTCATCAGGACACATTCGAGTCCAGTCCCTAATGAATCACAGAAAACTACGTACCCTACGCTCTCCTCTGGAAGCCTCAAGATGGGGGAACTAGTTAGCCTCTTCCTCAGCTCCTGAAAACTTTGCTGTTATTTCTCTAAACAAACAAAGGGTTTCCCCTTCTTCGTTAACGCTAATAGTGGTGCTGAAACTCTTGAAAAATCCGGCAAAAATCTCCAGTACTATCCAGCCAAAACCCATGAAACTCTTTACCTATGCCACACTCCTGGGTGGCTCCCAAGAAAGTACCACCTCTACCTTCATTGGATCTACTACAACTCCGGCCTTCAATATGACAGGTCCCATAATGTGAAACTCTTAGATCCGGAACTATCAGTTCGTGAGCTTACCATAAAGTGGGTGCTCTCAGAGTGCATCCAGTTCTACCCGCAAATGGTAGGCATGTTCCTCCTCAGTAGTTGAGTTGATAAAAATGGCGTTGATGAGGACTACTATGAAGCGATCAAGGTACGGCTGAAAGATCATATTCATGAGTCCCATGAAAATTGCTAGAGCATTGGTTACACCAAATGGCATAACCAAGAACTCGTACTGGTCATACTGACACATGAAGGTTGTCTTTTGTACATCCCCATCTCATACTCTGAGCTGGTGATAGCCTGATCTGAGGTCTATCTTTGAGGCCCACCATTCTATCTTCAGCTGATCAAAGAGGTATTCAATGCTCAGGAGTGGGTACATGTTCCTGACAATCACGTAATTCAGGCTTCGATAGTCGACACAATGTTCGAGCTCTCATCCTCCTTTTTGGATAATAGAATCAGGGTTGCCCAAGGTGAAACACTGGACTGAATGAATCCCTCCCCCTGCAAGTCCTCTAGATGGAACCGCAGCTCATGAATCTCTGCAGGAGCCATCCGTTACACTGGTGTAGATATCAGTGTCATCCTGGGGTAAAAGTTAATGTAAAATTCCACCTCTCTGTGAGGAGGTAGACATGGAACATCATCAGGGACGACATCTTTGTAGGTCTGGTCTTCTTGGAAGTCTGTGACGTCTGTCTACTGCCAACTGTAGAAGGCTCCGCTACGTGTTGACTGGTAGTGGGTCTTGCTGCTGGTTACTTATCATCAAGGAAACTCTCCACCAAGAGGGCTCTCTCTAACACCCCCTCTTGCGTTGGGATGCTAAGTGAGATCATCGAAGCCCTAATCTCACGCCTAAATCCCTGCTTGAAGGTTTGGGCCCTGAATAAAGGTTCCCACACCATATCAATAGAGTAGCATGAGAGGTCAGTAAACCTCGCTGAGTACTGAGCCACAGTCATTCTACCCTACTGTAGATGAAGTCGTGCTTGTATGCGCACAGCTCGAAGTGTCCCTGGGACAAACTCTACCCAAAACAGGCTCTCGAAATATTCCTAGAGAAGCGTATCCTCATTGTGAACTTGGAGAATCAAGCTCCACCATCTACATGCTACCACTTGTAGAACACTGGTGGCAAGGATCACCCTGAGATCGGCTGGTGTCCCTACCAAGTCGAAAAAATCTCACCACAGCCTCCATCCATTCCTAATCCGTCAGTGGGTCCATCTCTCCCATAAACCTAGGTTTCATATGGCACTGGAAGTCATGCAACACGCTCATGCGGCGTTCACTCTCTGTTGCTGGGGCTGGTGGCATCAGTTTCCCAATAGGTAATGGTACCTCTAGTGCCTCCATTGGTGCCTCTAATGGACGAGGGCCCTACACCTAGGCCTCGTCGCTCTGTGGTCTATCAGTGCGTACAACTCCGGGGACTCTTGATGGCTGTCTACATGGAGGCATCATGAAAATAAACAAGAGCACTACGGTCAAAAAGTTATACATGGTGAGATGACCTGTTGACCTATCTTTAAAAAAACTTTTGAAAACACACATGTAATCAGTGTTTTCATGCACTGAGTCTGAAATCAGAAACTTGGGTCCTGGTGGATAGATATATTGGCTATCACACCAACACTGGACTCCCTTAACAAAAAACCATACTCACTACACTTAACATTATTCCTTTACAAAAAATATTATAGTCTTATGTTCTGCGGTAGAAATGACTCCTCTAATACCAATTTTTCACAACCCATCCCCCAAGGCCCGTGTCGTGACTACCCCATGTCTGTCTTCCCTAGGCCAGGGGATGGAGACTAGCACCAAAGGCGTATTCCCTAATCTAGGAATGGATTTCCTTTATACCCTGTAAGCACACACATCCAAGCACACAACCTGATATGAACTGAAGCAAATTATATAGCCAAAAGAGGGTTCTGAAAGTAAATGGGCCAGAATACAAGCCCAACAGTAAAAGTAAAGGTACAACTGAAATAAAAATCAACTGAAGAAAGTGAAAAAGCCACATATTGGGTCATCTTCCAAGTCCCTAACTGAAGGGTAGGTACATATTTCCTCCTCAGCACAACATGTCCGTCCATCACCTCTGCGTATCGACACGCCGTACTGTCCACCTATAGGTTCAGTCCAGTCATAGTAATCTCAGGATCAGTCAGTGATTTCCATCGTCTACATCCAACAAAACATGGTGCAGGAATAGTCCATGTAGGGTTGAGTATAATGATACTCGGTAGGGACCCTGAGATCCTCAAGGCCTCACAAAAATTCACAAAGGATAAACCATACAGTATTAAATCAACAGATAACCCTACATAGGTATATGCCCATACGTATACCTATGTTATCATATAATCCATCTCAATCATGAGGAAAACACAAAAAAAACAGACTCAACTCAAACCATAATTTTATACTAGGGGTAGTATCAAGTAACATCCCCAGTCACATTTTCGAAAGATCTACTACTGAAGAACCCCTCCTCTATCTATTATAATGGGCCTATCGCAACACCAAGGCATTTCCCACTAACCATGGACTATTTAGGTACTCCTCTTGTTGAGTAGCATCGGTCTGCTGTGTCACCAAAGTGCTCCCCATCGTGGGTTTTCCGCATCACCAAGGCGCTCCCCCTCGTCGCCTGCTCAGTTACTCCTCCTGTAAAGTAGTGTGGGTCTACCGTGACACCAAGGAACTCCCCAATGTGGTTCTTCCATGACACCAAGGAACTCCCCACTAGGTTAGTTGAGTCACTCTTAGTCAAATCGGTCAGCAGTCTTCATGTCTCGGCTAGCTTTTAGGTCTCCACACGAAGCTTGCTCGTCCTGGGGGGGATCTGCTCCATGAGATACTAACCGATACTCTAACTGTCATGATGTCCCATGAAGAAGTATCTCATAGGTCTGCCACATTAGAGGGGTCTCAAAGTAATATACACCATGTCTATCGGACGACCAGTCTTTGAATTGTTATCCTTTTAGTCTTAGGGGACCGGTTGGATCCGGGATCGATCCAACCTGACCATTTTCCATATCAAACCAAAACTCTAGTGGAGTGTACTCAAAGGGACCGTCTCGCTCTAATATATCCAATTCTGATGTCGGTTCATCAAATGGACACTAGATGCCAAATTTATGGCCAAACAAATGTAAAGGGTCGTAGGGGGGCTGAGTCCGGTCTGACACGGTCGGACTGACCCGACCCATAGTGTGGTCAAGCCCGTTGGGTCCAGCCCAGCCTGCGAGGTTCACGGGGGTGGCGGACCGGTCGCGAGGGAGTGGACCAGCAGTGGGGGCGCGGATTAGACATGAGGGTGCAGACCGGCCGGAAGGGCGCGGAACAGATGTGAGGTCGCAGATTAACAACGAGGGTGCGAACCGGCCTCGAGGATGCAGACCGGCTGTATGCCGGTGGTCTGGTCACTGGTTGATGGACCGACTGTGGTTCCGCGGCGGTTCGGTCAGGATGGAGGAGCGGCTCGGCTTGGCGGCGTAGCTCGGCTCAGCGGCGGAGCGACTCGGCTCAGACGGTGGCTCGGATCCGCTTGGACAGTGGCGCGGCTAAGCGGATGGCGGCGTGGCTCGGCTCGGACGACGGTGTGGCTCAACGGACGGTAGTGTGTCTCATCTCGGATGGTGGTGTGGCTCGGCTTAGCAATGCGGCTTGGCTCGGATGGCGGCACCGCTCGGTACGGCCGTGCGGCTTTGCTCAGATGGCGGCACGGATCATCTCGGACGTCGATGTGGCTCGACGAACGACATCACGGCTTGACTCGGATGGCGGCATGGCTCATCTCGGATGGTGGGTTGGCTGGGGAGGCACGACAAGGCAGTGGGTCAGCCGGGGCGGTGAGGCGAGGCCGGGGGTCGACCATGGCGGTATGGCAAGGCCGTGGGTAGCAGTGTTGTTGCCTCAGTCATCTTCATCGCCTTCTTCCATTTCAAAGAATACACCAAGGAAGAATGGTGGAGGGGTCGGGCCATGTTTGTTTGGCCCACACCCTCCGCATTTAGAGTGGTAGCAAGTGGTTCACAAAGAACGGTGCATAAAGGTGAAACCATAATCTTCTGTAATGTTTGTTCCCAAGCAGCACAAGAAAAGAAGAGAGTATGTGGAAATTGATAAACATTTAGGAATAATCCCCTACCTCTTTCATTTGATGACGTTGGTGAAAGGATTTAGTACGGTCGTCGATTTCTCATAGATGAATACGTCTTACGTTAGAAGAAGTCCCTTAGAAGAAGCTCAAAGTTGAGGTCGGCGTTCTTCGTCGGCAGAGCATTATTTGTGGAAGAACGCATTCTTGATTGGAGTGATTTCTCCCACCAAGATCTCTCTCTCTATTTCCAATAGATGTTCTCAAAAAAATAACCCACCAAAATAAAAGAGAAAACCAATATAATAAAAAGTGTTTCCCCAATTTAATCGTTAGCATAATTTAAATTGAATTAATTAAATTGGCTAAATTAAGGGGTGTATTGGCATAATTAAGTGGGGGAGGGTTGGCACAATTAATGTGGAGGAAGCTCAAGAGGCTCCTTCACATTAATGAGGGAGTTGAATTGGTTTCCCTACATTTATGAGGGAATTGTGTTTTTTATCCCAATTAAAAGGGGGTTTCAAGAGGGTTTAATCCTTGGTGGTCACCACCACCATAACCTCTCATGGGAGGTTGGGATCAGGTGGTCCCAACCACTATAACCTCTTATAGGAGGTTAAGGTATGGTGTTCCCCACCACCAAATTTTACAAGTAGGCTAGTTACAGAAAAAATAAAATAAAAAGTGTCTTTATTTTATTTTATTATTTCCACAAAAAACCCAGAAACTAACTTTTACCCTCGACTAAAAGTCATCGAAGTGAATGTATTTTTAAGAGAACACAGGCACCGCAAGTTCAATGTTTCTCTCAGATTTCAATTCTAAGAACCGGTTCAAAAGTTATAAAAACCCGCTCATACGTTTACTGAACGTACCCAAAGAAATGTTCAGAAATTTATTTTGCGCACTCCAGGCCACAAAATCACGCTCTCTCAATTTTTCCAGACTCATAAAATTTCCAAATATTTAAAAAAAAATACATGGAAATTACGGTTCTTTACACGACTTCTCAATACATTACCTCTATGTAAAAGAGAACATGGTGGTTGGTGCTTTAAGTCAAAAGGATCAAGCCTTCTTATCTATGATGAGGATAAAAAAAGATCTAATATTTTTTGTATCTATATAGGATGGTCCTTGAAATCTTGAATTAATTATAGAAATCATATCTTTATCAAATAAGTTCTCAACCATATATCTATGTGAAGATTATTAGGTGTAGAATAAAGATGTAAAGCATAAAAGTAGATGATAAATATTCTTGAGAACAACCTTGATTTTGATTGAATAATATGGTCCATGAATATGGAATGTATCCCAATTATACCAGAGTTAATGAATTAATGTTAGATGAATATCATAACTCCTCATTCTCTATCCATCCCAAAATTATAATGATGTATAGAGACCTTAAAGGTAATTTTTTTAAGGATGATGTTAAGAGAGATTTCATGAAGTATGTATCCCAATGGTTAGTATGACAAAATATTAATATTAAAAAATATAAGATTAAGGTTATGGTATAACGTATACTTTTATCAGTTTAGAAATAGTAAAATGACACCATTGGATTCACCATAGGACTACATAATACATCTAAAGGGTATAATGATAATTGGGTTATAGTTATTATCCTTATGAAGTCATCACATTCCATTCCTATTAGAGAATATTTAACTATTGATCAAAATTCCCATATATACATTAAATAAGAGGTAAGGTTTCTTTGTGAAACACATCCTATTTTATTTGATCAAGATTTGAGGATTACCTCAATGTACTAGATAAGTATTCATCACTCTATACATAAATTGTTGTATTCTAGTAATACCTATCATCCATATAAATTTTTTTATTCTTAGAGAACTATTCAAAACCAATAGGATATGTTGTGATTTTAAATCTTTAATCAAAATTCTTATGGTATCAACACCTTCCTCTTATATTTTTTTTTACAACAACATATTTCAATTTATAATTTCTATGGTTCCTTAGAGAATTAAATATTTTTGGCCTTAGTCTAATTGAGGATATAGAAGATAAGTTAAAATACATTCAATAGTACATCAAGGCATCTTAGAGTCAATTAAACACTTATGCTGACAATCATCAGTGAGAATTCAAATTTGAATTCTGTGAGAATTTATTCTTGAAAAATTATCTATAAAATAAGTATATAACATTCAAAAAGAAAGGAATGTTTAAACTTATGAATATTGGTCACTTCTAGATTCTTGAATGAGTATCGGCAGTTATGTATCTCTTTATGCTTCTATCAAACCTCTCTCATATTCATGGTGTGTTCTGTGTATCTATTATGAGGTATTACATAGATGATCATTCACATGTATTAAACTCATATCGTTAACCACTGGAAAATGATCATTCTTATGAGGAATAATCGATGGTGAATTTGGATCGTTGAGAGAAAATAATCTGAAACAATACCAACAACATGGTCAATGTTTGGCAGTGAAAAAATGAATTTGAGGAAACTATATAAAAATTTGAGAATGTGAAAACACTGAAAAATACTAAAATATTATTATCATATTGATGAATTTATAAGAGGTAAACTCATTTTAAGGGTGCTAGAATGTAACTTTTTGGGAATTTATATGCATTCCTTTTAAATAAATTTGAATTATTTAATGTTTAGCATAACATGGAACCTCAAGTCTAATTGAACCATGATATATATTATAGAAATTATAACATATTTTTTGTATTGGATAATATGGATGTGATTTTCATATTATTAATATATGAATAATTTTTTTCCTTAATCCATATTTAATTGTTAATTCAAAAGAATAAATCAATAAATTCTTAATAAAATCATGTCCTGATTAAAAGAAATATTCCTCTAAAGAAATATTTTTTTCTAGCTTTTATGAAATTATATATACATAAAAAATTAATAAATATTTAAAAACTACTTTTATATAACTTTATTTTCAATTTATAGATAATCATTGTTGCATTTTGTATCTGATGGTTGGTTGTGAATATAAAATCCAATAACAATAAAATAGATTATTTTTCAGAAAAATTATTTTTATATATATTGTGTGTTTTTAAAAAAGTATATTGTATCGAAAATAAATATCAATAAAATATTTAAATGTAATTTTTTATTTATTTTTTAATAAACTATTTTTACATTCAACTAATTATTTTTTATATTTAAAGAATAAAATATAAGTCAATTTCATGCTTAAAATGTATTTTTATTTTAAAATGAATTTATAATAGATAAATAAATTTAATCATTTAAAATTGATTTTATGTTTGGGGTGAAACTAATTAATATAAGATAACAGTTTCAAATTAAATTTTTTTCATTATGATTAGTATAAATATTAATCAATTGTTAACATTTTTAGGGTTGAAACGAGTTTTTCAGTGGTAAAATATGAGACAAGAGTAGAATATTTTCATATACATGTCTTAATATTAATTTATGAAGATATTTCTCCCTTATATTATCTTATAATCAAATTATTGTCCATATTTATTAACTATCACATGATAGTGATGTTATGTTATTTATATATTTTAAACTATTTCTTATGTGTATCTCCCCTAATTTATAAAATAGAAAATATTCTCCTCCATTTTTCACAGATTTTGGTAATTCACTCGAATAAAATACCCACTAAAAACATTCTTAAATTCTTTAAAAAAATTTCATTCTTCTGGTCTTATAGTTAGAGCATTCTAAGAAGGTGTAAGATGTAACCCAAATGCGATATTTGAAATAACAGGTAATATTCTTACTCAACTCTTTCAAAGATTAATTATTCTTCTACATTCTCTAAATCCAATATATATATCCAAAAATTATTAATAAATTATTTTAAATGTTCTGATATGTTATTATGATTATTGGAAAACAAATTTCCATCCCCTTTCCAAAAAATGGGAAATGAGATTATCACTCATGCGTAACTATAGACCACAGCCTCTATGTAGTGATATGATTCATTTTTCATCACCATATTTCATGATTGGTCATTATTATAGATTTATTGTTCAAATATAATTTTTATCAAACTATTATTCGTTTGTAATTATAATGTATTATTTACCTTTATTCATTCATATCCATTTGAAAATGATAATGATGTTTGTGTAAATGAAAGCACTACCACTTCTACAATGTCATATGATTAACTTTTTTTAGCAAAATATATGAATGATTAGAAAAGTTTATATAATTATTAAAAATGATACATATTATGTGGTTAATATTATGGATTTTATTAAAGAATGATCAATGTTCAAGAACCATAACTGGCGAACCGAAACATTCATGGAAAAATTAAGTATTTTACAATTAAGATGATGGTGGTAATAAATGATTGATAATGAATAGATGATAAAATTTTAAATGAAAACTTTTAATGGTAGTATAATTATGAATTTTTTTTGTATATAATTATAACAAATTTAAACTTATTTTATAAGATGTTAAAATCATTTACAATGAAATTTCTATCTGAGGTAAGGGTTTCTTATCTAACTTATATATTTGTGAGACATATTCCATATATGTATAACCCATTTTATATGTTATACCATGAATATTATTATATCCATGGTATTTAAGTATTTAATTTATTATATTTATTTCATTGGGGTTATGATTCAGAAGTTACCACAGTGGTATTGGTTTTATTTTAAAATATCAATTTTTATAAAGACCATTTATGTGTAAATTTTAGATTATTATATTATAGGATATATCAATCATAAATCATAAATATTTTATAATCCTTTTAATTTTTAAATATATTAAAAAATCTATTCTACTACCACTAAAAACTCATATGACATATAGAATGTTTTTATTGAAAAAAAAATTTATCTCTATCTTTGATCGGTAATTTGTTTATTACAAGTATATATGTTCTTTAAAAAAATTTCAAGAGTGTTCCAAATATTATGTTATGATTTTTGCATGTTATTTTTATCCATATTTTTCTTTTAATAAAAATTTTTAAAAAATATTTTCTTTTCATTTTCCAAATTTTCTATTTTTTACTAAAAGTGTGAACGAAATAATTATTTTAATATATATCACTTTAATGAGATATATCAATGTCATGAATAATTTTTTCAGTGCTGTTTTATTTAAATTTTTCTATTTTTAAAAATAAATATATTTTTATTGAAATTCAAGAATTTTATTTTATTTTAATTATGTGATTTCTTAATGAGAATGGTATTATCATCAAGATGTTTTCCAATTATATTTTTTTAGTATTTTCATCTATTAAAATATCCATTACTGTAGTTATGATTCATTTTGGATGTGATCTAATATAACCATATTTATTCATTCCCTATATTGTATTGATTATAATGATGAAATATTGATGAATCCGGTTTTCTTTTACAGGGGCTATGTAATGCTAAAATAGTAAAATGTTTTATGATATTATTTCATATGTATGAATGGATTATGATTTTTTGGTGTTTGGGTCCATTAAAGGTCTCTAATTCATTGGTTAATTATTAGTTTTTAAACTCTCAATTGGTACAGAAGTGGTTATCCCAAGCCTAAAATATAATATAAATGAGGTTATCCCAAGTCTAAATAGTGTACACTGGTGGTAGTTATCCCAAATATTAAATGATATAAATACCTTGGTATATATCATTAAAAATTATTTCCAGGATTATGGTTATACCACAATTTATGAGACTATCTCATGTTATACTCTTATGTGAAATTTATATTCTTATTACTCATAATATTTAATTCTCTTATGATACATGTATTATGAGATAAGAAGGTCTTATTTAAAAATTCATGTTTATGATCTATGAATTTTTGGTCTTATTTACTAATTTTATACTAATTATCTCATTACCTTACTATTAACATAAGATAAATAACTATTATTTATTGATATTTCATGTATTTCATTTTATTTAAAATCTGAGATAGTCATATCTTATATTTTATTTACCTAGATTATGAATAAATAATTTAAGTAGTGTCACGAAAATAAAGTGTAAAATTTGATTATAATTTAAATGTTATTTTGATTACGTTCGAAAAATAAATATGAATATGTATCTAATCACTAAATATAATAATCCTTTTTGTTTATATTGCATGTATTATTATGATATTTGTCAAATATTTATCTAAAAGGGTGTATTATTTATGTATATACTATTTTGGTTGCCTTAAAGGCCATTTATTGTTATCCTCTAATTATCCGTCAATGGTAGGACCTCTATTTTGGATTGATACTTGGTTACAAGGAGTTTTTCTAAAACATATTCCCTAGGGAGAACTTCTTGGTTAATTAGATATGTTTCTCCATAATAGTAAATTCTTGGTTACTAGTATCTAATGAGATATAAAGGGAGTACCTTCATTCCAATTTATCTTCAATATATATGGAGAATATATCCATCTAATGTTACGATAGGGATTTTTTTAACATATCTTCATATCATCATGGGGATAGAATTCATTGTAATTATTCTAAGGAGAGCTCCTAGGGATATTGATTATGGTACTTTAGAGGGGGTATTTTTGGTATTTGTTACCTTCTATTATTTTTTAAGAGTTTTTTTATTCTTGAACCACTATCATATTATATTTTAGAGATTTGTGATTGTCTGTGTTCACCTGGGAAATAGCATGCATCTGGACTATATGAAAAACTTGATGAATCCTTCTATATCATAATTGTCAACTGGATGGGGTTTGGACCTCAATCATGATTGAATTCTTGTAGTGTAGGAAGCCATACTTATCCATAATAACCTTCATTATAGACCTTGTTCATAGTAACAAAATATACCAAATATTCTCTTGGAAAAAAATTGGGGTATTATTGCGAGCTTTATAATTATTTGTATTGTATGGGTAATAATCTCTCTTCTAGCCTTCAATCAAAATTAAAATTTGATAGTAGTATTCATGGGTGAGAAAAATAATGTGTGTATCCCCGTTAATGTGTTCCACTAGGATACGTTGATGGGTTTCATACACATTGGTTGTGATATAAGCCTCACACTATATTATCACTAGTACATACTGTCTATAGTCTATTACAAGAGTAAGGATATATGATTTTCCATGAGTGATTATAGGGATATGTTAGTAAACAGATATTATCGGAGAAAGTAAATGATCTTATCCCTATGTGGTTGTCAGGGTATGCCAATATATGGATATAAAATTGTCCTTAATATTTATTCTTTAATATGATATTCCAAAGATCATACTGAGTTAAATAATGAATATTGACATGCTACTAGGTATCAAATAGAATATATTGACGAGCTCCATTTATCATAGAGTGAATACTATAATGGTTATAACACTTATTAGATACTAGAATATGATAATGGTTTAATCATATTGGTTCTAGGATATTATAGAACATATAAAATGTGTGAATATAGATATTATTCAATTGTTTTGTCATTTTATGAAAATGCTAGTAAGATATATTTGTATGAATAGGAATATAATTCTACTACCTTGTTCTAGTTGGTTGTCACCCCTAGAGAGACCTCCTTCTATATTCCTTAGTCTTAGCCCTGGGGATAACATTTCTAAGGAATCCTCCCCTATGTTTCCTAAGTTATTAGAGCCTTGAAATATTGGTTGGAGCGGTATCTACATGTATAGTCCCTAAGAATGTACTAGATAATTATAGACACTTCAGTCATGTATTAATCCATCATCCTAAGATAAGGTAACTTGGTTATTCTATTCTCTATGGAAAATAAAATAAAGTATTCTTATTCTGGGACAGGTTCTATTGGCATCCCCATCGACCTCAATTTCTTGGATAAACTGTAGTTCTTCATCGTATGGACTCTTTCCTAGGACTCCTCTAAGGATTCAATAACACTATTGAGGTAATCCTCTTTTACAATGTTTTTTACCACATTGTGTCAGAGATGATAGGTTGGTGAAATCTTCATATGTGTTTTTTATGACCTACCCTTCACCGTGTGTGTGATATATATATAAAACCTTTTCCAGAGGTTATTGATAGACTATGGGATCTCTATGGTTACTACGGTTCTATTTTGAATGCTAATAATGTGTGAGTTTACTTTATGATTCCATTATTCGAATTTATGTAAACTAGTTAATGTTCTTGATGGATCGAAAATATAAAAAAACCCTTTATTACAAAAGGAAAATAAAATACATGTTTGATCTTCTGATTTCACTAGTAATAGTTTTATATTAAGTTCACTCTAATATTTCATACATACATCAGGATTTGTGATTTTATTATCATACATGATCTTTATTTCAAATGGAAGGTCATCACTGGTGATTTACCAAAAATTAGTCAATGTGAATTATTCAAGATGATGTGAGGTCTTCTACATCCCACCATTTTTGTGTGGAATTATTGCCTATCATGGGACTCTCTTATATATTTAAGTCGTATTTGTGTATCCTTCGAAAATCCAAGTGTAGAAATGGTTACTAACCTGAAAAAAACAAAAAACCCATTCATTGATGTGATTATATATTTGTATTTATGTTTTTATATTTTTATAACATTATTTGGATATCATATATCATAATGATTCAAATCTAATAGATTAGTAATTTATCACCATCCATGAAGGTGGTATTTTATATTATGTTAGAATTGAGCTTATGAGAGGGGATTCCTATGTATCACTATGAATGTTATTATATCGATGCAATTTGGTTCCACAAAATAAAAATTTTCATATAATTTAGGGTTACGTAACAAGGACTATATTAGTGCCTTATATGGTTGTGAAACCGTGAACAATTGAATTTCATTTTCAATATATGGTATTAAGACCTTTTCCTAGTAGTTTAAGGAAAAAATAGGAAAACATTTCTGAATAGTGGCTTCTATGGGATGTATATATGGAAATCCCTTAATAGTTTATCTTATCCATTTGAATATTGATTGGAGAGGGTATAGTATCCTGGAGAATATTAAATAGCGATTATTATTTAATAAACAATTTATATACCTGATAGGATATGGTTTTTAGGGATATGACTTAGTGAAAATAATGTTTTTGGTGTTTGATTTTATCATTAGAGATGAGTCTTGAATATCATTCTTAAAAAATTAAATTTATAGTATTTCATGTTGCATAGTTTATGGTCGTGTGAAATAACTATACCATATAGTTTAAAAAAATTTAAATGGGTGTATAAAACATGAAATATGAAAAAATGGGCTTTAGTGTAGAATATGAATTGGAATACAATTATTAGTTTTTTATTCATTATTGAGTCAAACAGATGAGAACATTAATAGGATTATAATTTGGTCTTTCACCTAGTAGGAGGCCTTTATAGAGATTTTCACTTCAAATTTTTTATAACAAAATGAAGATGGATGAGCTGACTAATTGGTAGTATTTCCCAATGAATAAATAATAGGGATTTATCTTAATGGGGGATCATATCCTATTAATAAATTGGAGAGGATACATTTGGTGTTTTTTATGATTATAAAATATGTTTGAAATAATCTGTGTGTTTGGTGAAGAATGGTTTATGTCCATACACATTATTAGTGTCCAAAAAAAATTCTTCGGATCATTGAGTGGATCAATAAATTCCATATTCAATTTGTGTTAAAAGGGTGCATGATATAAGATAACCACGATGACCAACATGACATAGGAAAGGTTTCACTACTATATCATGATAAGAACAATAATTATAAATGGAATACATGATAATCACTAATTCAATGTTCAAATCTGTTAGAGATGATTTCTTGAAAAGGGCCTTTTATTAATGGATTTCATGATGAATCTTGTTGCACAATTATGTAAATATATATGTCATTTATTTTTCAGGGTTGTGGACACGGCCTCACTTGAATGGTCATTTTAGAAAATTAACCATGGAGAATCGAAACTAATGTGATCATTTTGGTTATTCACTCAACATAGATGTTATTAATTAAGGGTTCTATGAAAAAAAGGATCTAATTAATTATAATTTGGTTTCTTTTTAGAAGGGTTTTTAGTGTATTGAATTATTCATGTATTGAGACAATTTTGAGGAGGCTCAAAGGAACTATAGGGTCCCCCACATCACATTGAATTAGCAAGAAATGTGAAGGGTTTGAAATGAAAAGAGGGGAATTGTGGTGATCAAAGATAAACATCCCTTTATATTTCATCATTTGAATAATTAAAATATTAAACAAAAAATTTAGAAAAATATACTATGAATTGATAAATTTAGTGTCTTTATAGATTTTCAAGATAAGTGACTTATTTTAAATGACTATTGATTTTTTAACCATAATTTTGTCATACTATATATTCTAATTGAAGTCTTATATTTTAAACATGATAGATACATTTCATGCATACATATTTTTGTATTTAGATAAATTAATCATTGTAATTTAATTGGTCCTTATTTTCAATTATTTAATGTTTTGATTCATTTATGGTAGGAGACAATGATTAAAATAAAAAAGAAAAATGATCCCAATTGATAAATATTTTCAATTGGAGAATGGATTCCTTGATATAGGCAGTTCATGTGATTTTCTCAAGGAAAAAAATCAATCAAACAAGTATAAATGGAGCTTAAAGAGATATAAGTTCATTATACTTATCATGAAAGTCATATTCATGATGTGAGAATCAACAAAAATCTTTTCTTGAATTCAATTCATGATGAAAAATAACTAGAGTGAGACTTATAATTTCTGATAATAAAACGATGTGTCACAATGTGACATATTCCAAAAAACCCTAGAATATTTCATTAACACGTCAAATACAATATTTAAAAATAAGTATGGTGTTCCTTTTAATGAAAAATATCTTTGGAAGACCTTGATTGAGTTATAATATATTTATTTATGCAATAATCGTTAATAATGCCTACATGTTCATCATCTATGGATATAAATAAGAGTCTTAGGCTACTACTCAAGGGATCATTAATTCATAGGTGAAATCCTAGGGGTGGTGTTACACTTTTTTAGAGTCCTACACTAGTTCATTTCTATATTTTCTTTGTTTTTTACTTTTCTATCCTCTACCCCTATCAGTCCCACATGTATATCATGAGGTGGTTACTCTGGATCTATGCTGTCTGGAGTTGATATATTGGGAAGGTGTGATGAATTTGATTCGTTTTATGTTGTTCATGATTTGGGTTTCCACAATCGTAATATAATTTATATTTCATTCCTTCTTCTCGGAAAATGACAATTGACAAAAGAATCTAGAGAAAAACAGTTTTTAAGTTATACAACTAATTATCCTAAATTATACATTACAATTAAATGATTAGGGTAATTATCTTTAAAAATGATATAATGACTACTTAATTAACTAATACCCAAAAATAATTTACCATATAAAATAGAGGTTATATGTATTAGGATTGAATACCATGACCAAGGATCTCCCTCATCTTGAATCATACAAAAATCATGATAATCCAATTAAATTTATAAATTCATTCTAATTCAAACCCGGTATCTACAAACCCCTAGAATTATTTCTCTAACATGATTTCCAAAACTCAATCTTTAATCTTTGACATATTTATTTATAAAAATCAATCTAAACTCAATTTAAAATATAAAAAAATAAATTCACTACCCCATTAGTTTGACGAATAAATTACAACACTATATTTTTAGTCAGTTAAAGTGAACTTTATTTATTTTACATAAATTATTAAATTTGGTTAACTTCATAGGAAAATTAAAATTTCCAACATACATTCAGTTTTCTGGAACTAGTATTTGGGATGGCTAAACAATAGTTTTTTAAATTTTTAAATTTTTATTTATTTATTATCACCCAGTTTTATACTTTGTGTGATTTTTTAAATTTCATAATCAAAATTATTATTCATGAATACATTATTTGTTCAAATGGTATTAAGGTTTTTGGTATAACCCTGAGATCAGACAAATACTATAAATAATGATTAAAGGAACTAATACCATGGTTGGAGTTAAATCGAACCAACATGTTTTAAGGGTACCACATGGTGATCCAAGGTTGCATAAACTTGCCCATCATATCCAATCATTTAGAGATCACCACCTCCACTATTCAACAAATCTCCAATAATCATTGATTCTCCATCATTACACATGAAGATCCAAACTCACACGTGGAAATAATTCTCTAAATTTTAGAAAAATTTCAATTCCAAAATTTTTAAAAGTGAAGAGGTATGACATTGACTCATAAGAAATTGTTTCAGAGATCGAACATGAAAATGGATTCAAAACATGCATGTCCATTCCATCAATATGTGGGTTGAGTAGGGAAAAAAGTTTATGACATGTTTCTTTCCTCCCTCCATGTATATGGAAATTTAGAAAAATATTAATAATTCCCCATTATTATAAATATAAATAATCAAAATAAAATTAATTATAAAATTATATATTGAACATGGTATTATTTTAAATAGTTAATCTTAAAATTAACAGATTATTGTTTTTGGATACAGCTTTTAATAGAAACTTCATATAAAGTCCTTACACTGGGAAACATGTAAAATAGGGACACTACATCTTGTGGATCATTAATGAAGATGTATCCAAATGAGAGATAAAATATACATGATGAAATGGAAATAATTAAATTTTAATTGAAAGGTGATGGTACCCAGTGAACATAAATCCACATTATTAACAATAATAAATGTATGAAAACACAGATGTAACTGTAGGTTAAAAATTTGGAAACCATGATGGGAAAACAAAAAAACCCAAGGAATGTATATTGATAAATAATATTATTATTATTACAATCCTGGTAATAATTTTTTGGTTTTTCATCCAAATGTACATGGGAAACTTTATCAAGATAGAGAATCGAGTTTCAAAGGCTAGCATGGACCATCATTGCAGAGCCAAGTCCAGATATTGGAAGTGAATTTTCCCATATTCATGACTACCACTACATCGTCAATCAACAAACATACTACTTATTCAAAGGACTAAGGGTTATCTATCAAAGGGTAAAATGGTGGTTTGAACCATAAAAATATTTCACTATGGAACTTGGAAATCCATGTGGGGAAAATTACTTTGCAACTTAGTGAGAGACCATGATGAATATTTTTACACTTTCAAGAAGACCTCCCTAAGAAAATTTGAAATTCACCACACATATATGTGAAAACATAACACAACATGATTTGAAAACTTGCAAATTTTAAGATGAAAAACAAAAAAAATATCAAAAAAGGTTAAGAAGAAATTATCTATAAAAAATGAATGAGAGTAACTACCAGTACATAAACCAAGATTAAACTTTATAGATTAGGTATCATAAGGAATAATTATCACATAAAAATTAATTTTTATTAAACATTTTAAAAAATAATATATTAATATACATTTTATAATAGCTCTTAGAAACATTCTAATGTACACTAAATTTATGAATGATATATTTAAAGACAAGAAAAATCTTGAAGTAATTATCACCATACCACTTACATGAGAGTGTACATCAATTTTTGTCAAAGGAATTATTGATGAAAAAATAATACAATGGTAGAGCATCAATTCCTATAAAATATGTTACTAAAAAATTTAGTAAAGAACTATATTATTTTGGTTCCACTGTCAACATCAGTTCATACAATACATTTAATATCATTAGTTAAATAAAGATAAAGAATAGAATACTTTCACTCTAGCAAGAGGATTTAATATTAAAATACCCACATTGAATGATTAAAGAAAACATAGTCAATGTGGATAAATAAAACATCCTCATGTATTTTTTAGTGATAAAATGGATGGAGATAGGACTCCCATAATCCTGGGAAGATCAGTCTTGGCTACATAATGGGCCTTTATTTATGTACACTATTGAGAAACAAACCTGATATTTGGTGGTGAACCTGTGAGTTTCAGCATTAACCATGAAATGAAAAAATATTTTTTAAAATGGTATGAAGATACAATGGAGAAAAAAATACCCTAAATGAAGATGTCGATATAATGGAATAAAATTTTAATGTTACTGCTATTGTGAAAGAAAAATAATATAGTAGATATACTAAAAAAAGAAGGTAAATTTTGGAGAAACATGAGGGGCATCTGATCCACCAAGGTTTAATTAGGACCCACAAGTATATATAGTATATGATCATCCATTTACTTTCTCAATATTGAAGTAACTCTGGTACATCATCTTGATAGAGGTTGAGTAGGTGATATAGATAAAGGAAAATAGTTTTTCTTTATATAAAATTCATAGTTTATGTTGTTAAAAGATCTAAAGATAGTATAATATTTCCAATTTACAATCACATATAATATAGAGGTAATGTCAATCCAATGATTTTAAATAATATTTATTTAAGAAGGTAACCTGAAATTTTGTAGAATTTTTAATTTTATGTATTTGGCGTTATGAACCCTCCTTAAAAGTTTTAAATTACATTGAAACTTTTATGTAATTTCCATTGAATATTTTTATTTTTAGATCTAAAATAATGTAAATGGGAATAAAGTAAGTATGATAAAAAAGGTTCAAGACCAATTCACATCCTAAGATACCAAGTCGTATAATTAAATAATTATTCACATTGTGAACCTAGTGCATGTAGAACCTGCATAGTCCAATTTAAAGCATCATTATGAGGGAATTATGTGTTTTTATTCTTTAATTTAAATTACCCCCATAATTTCAAAAAAAAATTGAAAACTTTTATATGTGAACTAAATTCATCACATTCATTAATTTTTTAATCACTTATATAAGAGACATAAAATTCATAGGAAGACTTTAATTAATTGTTTATAAAATTCATTCTCAATAAATATGAATGAAAAAATTGGGTGAATATGTCATTAGAGACAACCATGGGAATTTTATTTTTATATGTCATAATTTATCTAGAATTGTTAATTTTTGAGAAGTAAATTTTTATAATATTTAGTCAAAATTGAAATTTTTATATTTTCATTGTTTGATTTAATTATTGGTATGAATTTTCCTGAGTGATTATCCAAACTGTTGGTTCAAATTCCCAATAAATTTTCTATTCTTTATCATTCCCATTAATTTCGGAAGTATATTTCATTTTCGAAACTTAGGAATACTTACTTCTAGAATGTTTTTTTCATATTTTTTACGCTATATTTTCACTATGTCACATCTAATATGACTGTTGAATATTTTGATTAGCACATATCCTAATATTTATCCATACATTAATCCTTTATATAAACATAAAACCTATGAATTACCTTTTTAATAAATTTCCATATTTCAAGATTATTTTACCATTTTGTACCTTGATCTAAATATTTTTCATGCTTGTATAAAATAAGTGTGGGATATATAGTTTCATGCTGTAAGTGTTGAAAATGTTAAAACAGATAAGTGTGGGGATGACTATATTGGTAATTGGGAAAAGTTTGATGACTATAATTTATGGTTCATACATCATCATGGGATAAAGAAGTTTTGATTTTGTTGACTAAATAATCATAATTGTTACGGTTTTTTACTGTTTTCATTTGATATTTATTATTTGTAAAATTGTATAGACATTTATAGACTCATTATTGCTGGAATTGGTGGCCTAGAACCAACTACTCTGTACATTATTCATTAATAAATACCTTATCATTTCTTGATTTTTCCTTCTTCCGGACAATTCATATGATAATGTCCTAAGGAAAGCTATTGCACTAAAAGGTCATAGCGGATCCCTAATATGATGAGAATCCGGAGGATCCATAACATTTTTCTTGAATAAATGTTCTATGGTCTGATGATATTATTTGAGGGATGCAAATTTTATAGGCCATTAGGGGTGAGGAATCGTTAAACATTGAGGAATCTTCTCATGGTGTACTCCATTGGTAATATCCAGGAGGATATTATGAAAATGAGACCTCCTAGTAGGAAATCCAAATTTTATTGTGTCATTGAATTTTAGTATCTATGGACATGTGTATTGGTACTTATAATTTAATATTATAATTAATGGGTATTAAAACTCATGCACATAGATTTCTTGATAAAAACTGTGACTAAACACACTTCGCAGTGAGGTAGGATACGTTGGGCGCGCCATGAGTAATATTGAATTAATAGATAATGCGAGAAAGGATTTGTTCCATCTATTCCATAGTGGAAGTAGAAATCACAGGCACTTTGATGGAATTAATATAGCCTAAAAAAATCAAGGGCCATGGTAAGGAATGGGAGAGCTCAATTCTGGAATGGTAAGGAAAGAATAATCGATCACATAGGTTGATGGAACTAGCATGCAACCCGCTTGATTCGAGATATCAAGACAAAGGGATAATATTACATGGTAAGAATTCATAAGAGGTGACACATCATTGTGGTGTTAAATTCTTTCTCTAAGGGTGCCTTAGAGTGTTGCTAGACACTAACCTTGGACTTTAGGCAGCCTCCACCTAATTCCACTGAGAAAGATTCCTAGAGGATCACACACTATGTGTGACCAAGTATATTAGTTAAATATTAATTTAATAAGTTGAATAAATATTATTCCTGATTTGCATTTAATAATTACTGAATGATTCCTAATCGTATTTATTTTGACACAAGTTATTTGAGATAATATATTTTGGTGAAGTAATATATTTAATAGTGAGTAATGAGGTGAAATTTATTTGAGAAGTAAATAGCCATTATTCAATGTCTAATAAATCTGTGGGAGGAAATAAAGAAAAATGGAAAAACAAAAGTACACGTCATGTAGTTTTTATGAGGATTTGTGAGAAATAATATAATTTATTTAATTAAATAATATTATATATAATTCATTGGGCGCAAGTTATGTAATTATAATAGTCAACTGTTATTATTAGACATGGGATCTTACTAAGAATTAAATGAAACGAATAAATGATTTCAGGTAATTAATTAATTTCATTGTTGTATGTAATTAGAAATCCCAATTATATAATTCTTATTAGACTAGGAATTTTTTACCATTGTGAACAAAGGCTCTAGAGAAATATCTCTAGCCAATAGAGAAATATTTTCTTCCATGAAATCTCCCAAGGTACGATAGAGATCCTTTTCCACCGGATCAAGGAGAGCGCTTTGCAATAGGCTTTCATAGTGATCGGAGATGGACGTTGAAAGCGAAGGCTCTTCCACTCTAGCACCCAGAGATTCCATCAGCAACATCAAAATATACGTAGAGCACATTTGGATCACCACTAGAAGAATCCTATAAATGTATTTTATGACTCAACGACGGATCACATCAGATCATGGCAGGAAACATCAACATATAGATAATTACATCAATGTAATTCTTGTATTTTAATTAAATTAATTGTAACCAACATATGATGATCTTATATATGGTTCTGGGACTCCCTTACATTCATTTGTTCTTCGTTATATTCTGATGATACAATGTTCTATTATCATGACGGATCTCAGATTGATCATTGTTAATAACAAAAATTAAAGTTGTTTTCACCCACCAATGTTCTTCCGCTGTGCCTAGAACCTAAAAGTTGTATCAGAGGAGAAATATCATTGGTTATAATTATTTAGTTATTCATTGGTGATTTATGAATTTAATAATTTAGCTGTTTCAATTCATGTAAATCGTTCTGCAAATCTGATTCTCGATATTTATTCCTCCTCTCTCATTTCTCATTCACATTATAGAAATTACCTTTTGTTTTAGTTTTTGATTTAAATAAAACAAATAATCTCATCCATATGTTCCAAATGTTCTTGGTCATACAACACCAGAACACATGACAAGTATTCAGTAGTACACACGATGTAGTCAAGATTCAATGCATCATGCCAGTCCACCAAATCAGGTCGTGTGTTGAAGTCTTTATAAGTCTTAAATGACTCTGTGTTTTTTCCAGGAATAGGTGGCAGACGGTTTATGGATTACACACTGTGTGGCCCAATGAACCCAGTGTGTGGTATCTTCTTGTTAGGTTTAGACCGTGTACCCCGTACACAGCTTACCCAGCTAGAAACTGTGTAATGCAGATACTACATGATGAGCGCTCCACTAAACCCGGCGTGTACTCCTAAGATTTATGAAGTGCATCTACACACAATGTCCTTAGGTGTGTACTTCGGATGTAATATGAACAAAAGTACATGGTGTGTAGTTGGAACTACATGTCATGTACTCATCCAAATTTTGCATATTTATTAAAATTTATTATTATATTATACAGACACTGGATACATGAACCATAGTGCGGACATAAAGATTATGCACAACATGTGATAGGTGTTTTATATATATGTGTTCAATATAACGTCCCTATAATGTTCATTTATACTCATTTGGTAGTTATGAACTATAATTCACCAGGTTGGATCAAAGGTACAAGTTACATAAAAAGATAATTTTAAATGAATTTATTTGTTTAAAATTATGATGGCTGAGAATCACAAGAATATTGATAAAAAATGTTTAAGAAAAAATGATTAATTAATTTAATATAATTAATTGATTCAGGCATGATTTATCTTAAACAATAATGATTAAAGAATTAAATTCTAGTATTATTTATGCGTAAATATCGTTGAATGTATGGATGATCATGAGATAGACCATGACCTTTGAATATGAATGGTTTATTTTAATTTATTTATTTAAATTAAAATTTGGGCCCGCGAGCCTTCTCCTCAATATTATATAGGACCTACATGCCCAAATATTCTTTTATGTAAAACCATGTTTTACCGCTCACCTGCGTGTCAGATAAAAGCACAGGTAATGGATGGAGATCCCAATCTAGTGGAGGCAGATCAAGTTAGGAGCCAAGGTGAAACTAATACAAGGAGATACAAAGGTGAATAGGTGAAAAGTTGTAATCATGATCCCAAAAGGATCAAGGTGTTTCTACCCTAGGTTTTGGGTTTTTTATCAACCACAAGATAAACTAACAAATAAAAATCCCATGATCATACCAATTATTTAATTTTTTCAGTTTCATGGTTTATTTATTGTGGGTGTGTTATCATGATCACAAAATTAATGAATTAAACAAGCATGGAAGATCGATAAAAAATAATAATGGATTATTTGTAAATTTTATCTTAGACATGGTTAATCACTTAAGAATATCCCAAAAAATACAAACAATTATGTAATCGAAGTTAATAAAATGGAAATTTACATATAAGGATAAAACCCTAAATTAAAATATTAAGTCGGTAGAGCCTTCCATAATCTTGGTTAGAATCTAACCATAATTCAAGGTGCTTGTCCATCCTCAGTTAGGGTGTTTTCATTTATCATGGAATTATAATTCAAGGTTTTTGGTTGACATGACTTGGTTCACATTAAGGGTTGATTTTCACGGTAGGACATGGTGTGACCATGATATAAAGGTTGAGGAAATACAAAATAAAATGATATTAGGATTGGGGAGTTCACTCATCATATCAAGGTGCAACAAGTTTATGTAGATGGCATTTAGAATGCCTACTAAAACCCTTCAAGTTTCTTGAACAACCTTAGTTGGGGTATTGTGTAGGGTAATATGGATCATTTCCACTATAATATTAAAGAAACTGTATATTCCAAAGTAAATGGTGATGACTGTTGGATATCAATAAAATATTAGAAGACTAATAAGTATTAAATTATTTATTTTTTCTTATTTTATCATGATAAAGTACTAAATATTTTCTCATATTTATTTTTAGAAACGGAAAGAAAAATGACTTCAAACATATCATTGTGAACCATACTCGAGAAGGAAAACCTTCTCACCCCATCCAATTTCCTGGAATGACAGAGGCGTTTGCACGTCATCCTTCTCCACAAGAGAAAATTGAATGTGATGGAATATTTTGTTCCAGTAGCACCTCGATAAGAGGCCAATGAAGGGGAACTATCTCTCTATATGAATAATATGGATGATTTCACATATTTCCAAGGTTTCATACCATTTTCCATGTCCAATGAGATCTTGATGTTACATGAAAACATGGATGTGTATTGCATGATGTCTCACCTAAAGGATCTCTATCAAGAGAAGGTGAGATGTGAGAGATATGAGATCTCTAATTTATTGTTAACAACTAATATTAGAGAGTATGTACAAGTTGGGTCTCATCTATTGAAGCTTCTTGGCTACATTGAATGCCTAGACATCTTAGGGATTATGTTCTCGAATGAGTTGCATAAAGATATCATCCTATCATCACTGCCCAACATCATCTCTTTCTTAATTGTCAACCACAACATGGGAAATTATGAGAAGATTCTATTGGAACTTCTAACCTAAATTATCTAGGTAGATAAGGAAATGGGGCATGAAAATCCCACAGTCCTTATGGTGAATAAGAAATGTAATGACAAGGAAAAGGGGCCAAGTATCCATAAACGGTTTGAATCCCCCAAGAATCATCCCTCCCAGAAGGGGATGATCTATAGGAAAGGCAAGGAATGGGAAGCAGTGTGTTTTTCATGTGACAAGAAAGGCCACTAGAAGAAGAACCACACATAGAAGCATGAGTATGCTAATCGTGGGTTCATTATCGAGTGTAATATTTTCATTTTTATACATTGGGTATTAGATACAGCTCGTGTGGATCACATCTATATTCAAATGCAGGAACCAAGTAGATTTAGAAATATTAAAAGGGGAGATGTGGATTTTAGAGCTACTGATGGCACAAGGATGACTGTGTTGGCAATTAATGATTACCATCTCTCATTTCCAACTGGAATTTTTTTGGTTTTACATAACTGCTATTATGTGCCTAGTGTTACTGAGAACATAATTTCTGTATCTTATTTTGGATATGGATGTATTTATTTTAAAATTTAGAAATAAGGGTTGTTTCTTTTATAGGAACAACATATGTTATGGTATGTCACATTTTAATAATGGTTAGTATGTATTAAATTATTAAAACCAAGTGTTGGAAATTGATAACTAAATAAAATCACATGACTCATACATCAACCAATTGTGGAATCACTATCTAATCCATGTAAATGAGAAGAACTTGACAATGTTCTTCCAAGATATTTATTTAGACTCTACTGATCTAAAAGCACATGATAGACGTCACTCTTGTTTACAAGGTAAATTTACCAAGCAGCCTTTCAGTGGACAAGGTGAAGGGCCACAAAGCTTCTTGGATTGGTGCACACGGACGTGTGTAGACCATTCATAGTAGAATCTAGTGGTGGATGTTCTTACTTTATTACATTTTTCTGATGATTTGAGTAGATATGGCTATGTCTACTTAATGAGATATAAGTCAGTGCCCTTGGATAAATTTAAGGATTTCAAGAATGAAGTAGATAATCAGCTTGGTAAGAAGATAAAAAAGATTTGATCAGATCGAGGGGGGATATTTGAATCAATAGTTCATCGATCTTCTATAGGAGTCTGGGATTCATTCTCATCTCACTCATCCTTATACACCATAGTGGAATGGGGTTATTTAATGGAGAAACCACACCTTTTTGGACATGGTGAGGTTGACGATGAGTCATGAAACCCATATTTTCACACACACATTTATGGGGATGTGAGGAATTTTTTAAGGCCTTCTCAGGCAACAAACTAGAACCCCAGGGCACGAGGTGTATCTTTATAGGATATCCCTAGGAAAAAGAGATATTTACTATATAACCTTTCAAATAAGAATGTGACTATCACTAGACAAGCCATCTTTCTTGAGAGGTAGCACATCCTCAAATAGGATAGTGGGAGCAATATTAACTTCGTTGAAGTTGATTCTCAAGATACACAAGAGTTGGTACAGGAAAAAGTTCCCCAGGTCCCCATGGAAGAGGTTCCAGTAACACAAGTATTGAGTAGGATCTTAAGAGAGGTAAGGTAACTAGAGAGATTTGGTTTCATAGTTTCCAAGGATGGTGAATCATTATTATTGGAAAATGATAAACCTATCTCCAACAAGGAAGCAGTAGAAAGCTCAAAAGATGCAATATGGATTGAAGCTATGAATTATGAGATGGAATCCATGTATCAAAAGCAAGTATGGGTTCTGTTTGATGAGCCATTTGAAGTAAAGCACGTTGGATGAAAATGGATATTCAAGAGAAAGTTGGAAATGGAAGGTCATGTTAGCATCTATAATGCAAGGCAAGTGGTGAACGAATTCAAACAGTGTCAAGGAATTGACTTTGATAAAACCTTATCCCTAGTTTCCGTGTTTAAGTCCATAATAATCATACATTCCATAGTAGCTTACCATGACTATGAGATTTAGATGATGGATTTCAAAACAACATTCCCTAATTGGATCATTCAAGAAGATGTCTATATGACACAACCAGAAGGGTTTCTGACACAAGGTGAAGCCAAATGGTTTTTCAAGTTGTATAAATCAATTTATGGATTAAAGAAATCATCCATGTAATGGATCATTAGATTTAATGAAGCCATAAAAGAATTTGGTTTCATTAAGAATGAATGTGATCCATGTGTTTTAAGTCGTTTAATGGGAATATAGTCATTATCCAAGTAGTATATTTTTACGACATATTTGTTATTGGAAATGATGTACCAGTCTAAAAGTCAGTTAATGACTGATTGAACAAGTTTTTCTCCATGATGTACTTGGTTGAACCAGCCTACATTCTTGGGATCAATATTATTCTTGATAGATCCAAGAGGATGCTTTTAATAAGTCAGGGTACATACATTGACCAGATGCTGAAGATATTTAATATGAAACAATCCAAGAGGGTATTGGTTTTAGTGTCACATGGACAATATATTTCTATGAAAATGTGTCTTGAGACACAATAGGATAATGATAGAATAAGTAATATTTCATATGCTTTGGTTGTAGGATTCATCATTTATGCCATGTTATGTACCAGGCTTGTTGTTGCCTATGCACTGAGCATGGTAGGAAGATATCAAGCATATCTAGGAGAACAACATTGGACTACTGTTAAGACAATCCATAAGTATCTAAGAAGAACTAAGGATATGTTCCTGGTGTTTGGAGGAGATGAAGATCTTTTCATTAGAGGGTATGGTGATGTTGGTTTTCAGACAGATCAAAACAGTCTGAAGTCACAATCTGGATTTGTTTTCTGTCTCAATGGAGGAGCTATGAGTTAGATGGTTTCAAATAAACCACTGGTTTTCGATTCTATAGTGGAGTCTTATTATATAGAAGCTTATGATGCAACCATGTAATCCATCTAGATTCAGAACATTGTATAAGATCTTGATGTGGTGCCTAGTAGTAAAGATCCTATCACATTATATTGTGATAATACTGAAGTGTTGGCTCATTAAAAAAAACCAAGGTTACATCAACGTAAAAAGCACATACTATGGAAGTATAACCTCTTGAGGGATTTCTATCAAAGGGGTGATGTTGCAGTGTGTAGAGTGTCTATGGAAGAGACCAAGGAGGACTCTGTGACTCTAGGGCTATCTTAGCAGAAGCATGAGTATCATGTGAGAAGTAGAGGCCCGAGGCTTGACATACATGGACATTACATTACTTTTGCGGAATACATAGTACATAACAAAAATAGACACATAAGGACTGTAATAGATTAATGTCTTTGGAAACTCGGAATATAATCTTCTATTCATTGTGAAAGATCTTTAACATCTCCCATAATGATCTTCCTTTCTTTTAATCCTAAAACCTTTCTTTATATCCTGGTGAAAAGAAAACAAAAAAGGGGTGAGATCAAATTCTCGGTAAGGGTAAACATGGATAAAATAAAACATACCATAAACATTTGAACTTTAAAACATGAACATAGTGTTTAAACATCAAAATCTTGAGAAATGGAAGTACGTAGGGAATAAATCATATAGAAACATTAATAATGATAAAATAGCATGGGAATAAAACATATAATTGTGGAAACCATTAAGAACATGATATTATTTCCGTATTATCCAAGGCATTGCCGCCAAGACCATCTTAGTGGAAAATGTCCCTTTCTGAATCGTGTTCACTCCTCGTTCTAGTCCTATATTTCTAAACAGGTTTATCTTTCCGTTTCATCCATGTCTATCTCATGAGATATAAATCTTTACCCAATGCATTGGAGGGAGATATAGGTCCCACCCATCTCATAATGAAATCATTCTTACTTGTGCCACAAAATAAACATACATCATTCATAAAAACCCAATAAATAAAATGGGTTTCATAAACATCATTCCATCATTACATAATCCATATAAAAGAAATGGATATCATTTCATAATAAGGAATGTGAAACCATGTAAATCATAGAGACATTATACTTGAAACATACACATATGAAATAATTTCATCTTATATGAAAAATGGTTTTAATAAAACACTTGAAATGAATTCTTGAAAAAAATATCATTTCTTCTTCATAATCATTTTCTTTTCACAAAATGTCATGCAATTTTAAAAGAAAGTGATTTTTTTGAAAATATTCATGAAATCTTTTGGAGGACAACATTTTTGGTTTTCAGGAACATTTCTCTAGTGTTGAATAATTTTCGAATAAAAAGAGATTATTACTTGATTTTTGTACAATATCACCGTTGTTTGTGCCTTGAACAATTTACACTTCATCTCTTAAATAAATGAATTTGAATTTTCCATTCATGAAGTGTTAGCAGATCATGTGATAGAATGATGATTCATTCCATCTGTTTCAAACTAAAGGTTAGAAAATGTTATCAAATATACATAAGTCCATCTATGGTGTGGTTAAACATATACGATTCAAAAAAAATGAACTTATACATCATATATCATACCGCTTAATAAAATAAAACAAGTTTATTCTAACCAGGGACTTCCTGTAGGCTAGTGGTAGGTGATAAAGGCTAGTCGCACTTCGGTTGTGGGTTCGATTCCCACAGCCTTGTCCGACGTGATGGGTTGTCTCCCGACCTACAGGTTGTCCTTTTTCTAAAACTAAATTACTATAACATCCCTTCAATGATATCGAAAAGATGTTCTATCCTTAAACAATAATAACTTATGTACAACATAATCCATTCCAATCATTAAGCTTTTCTAAAATACTTCGATCCAAGATCATAGTATAAATAAAACAATTACTATAAAGGTTATCTACCAAGAATGTGAATACCATCATTTATCCCCCATATATATTGTTGGTCATATTACAATCATGTCAATTCCTTAATCATGTATTCTCTTGAAAAATAATACCCACTAAACCTTAGTGAAAACATGATTGCTATAAAAAGTTAACTCTTTCCACATACCAAAATCCAAAAATTCTATATACTCAAACCATGATATAATCTTCTCTTTATATCAGTCATTAGCTCATGAATACTATAAAACAATTCATTTTATCCTTATACCTTCATTATGCGCATATTATCTTCTTTCCAAAAATATCTCAATCACTTTCCATGGTTACCGGTACAATAAAATTATTTAAAACCACAATAGACTAATACAAAAATATTTTAACAAACCATAAAAGTACCTCAACAACATTATTATTGAATACCAATACATAAACACTTCAATCCATACTCTTCAATGATTGTCCTGTAATAATTCCTTCCTTGATTTAGAAGTAACATTTTAGGTCAGGGCATTTAGATGGGTAATTCCCATGTTCTCCACAAATAAGACATTGAACTCCATAATAGTATGTCGTTGTATGACCCTTTTCTCCATACAGATAAAATTTGTCCCTCCATTTGAGTTATTCCTCAAGGTTCTTCTTCCCTTCTTTATAAATCTCAATCTTCCTTTCTTTATGCTCCTCAACATGCGAACATGCATAAATGTCTATCTTCCTCTTATTTGATGAATTAGGAATACCACTAAATTTCACCTTGCTAATCATATATCGCAATGACTGATTTGGCATAATCACAATATCTTTCTCTCTAGGCATTACACAATTTTGTTGCTCATAGTCACCAATTTTTCCATTGTACTAATTGTTAACTGAATTCCTTCTGGTTCCCTCCATTGACTAAAACACAAAAAGAATTATGTAAGAGGAAAAAATCATGCTAGAGAAAACAACATAGTAAAGGGGAAGTAACCTCAACATCTAACATCTTATGATAAATTATAAGATCGTTACCATAGTTTTAGGACTATATCCTATACGTATACTTATCCTTAGGGACATCCCAAGACATACTTTAGAAATATATCTAGGGATCTCACTAACGTTTTCGCATCCTAGTTTCCAAAGGTTGACTAAACCTTCCCTATGATACCAACTGTAGAGGCCCGAATCTTCACGTACATGGACATTACATTACTTTTTGGGAGTACTTAGTACATAACAAAAATAGACACACAAGGACCGTAATAGTTTAGTGTCTTTGGAAACTTGGAATACAATCTTCTAATCGTGGTGAAAGATCTTCAACATCTCCCATAAAGATCTTCATTTTTTTAATCCTAAAACCTTTCTTTATATCCTGGGGAAAATAAAACATAAAAGGGGTGAGCTCAAATTCTCATTAAGGGTAAGCATGGATAAAATAAAACATACCATAAACATTTGAACTTAAAAAAATGGACATAATGTTTAAACATCAAAAACTTGAGAAATGAAAGTATGTAATGCATAGATCATAAATAAACATTAAGAATGATAAAATAGAATGGGAATAAAACATGTAATTGTGGAAACCATTAAACACATGATATGATTTCCATATTATCCAAGGCATTGCTGCCAAGACCATCTTAGTGGACAAAGTCCCTTTCTGAATCGAGTTCACTCCTCGTTCCAGTCTTGTATTTCTAAACTGGTTTAACTTGCCGTTCCATCCATGTATATCTCATGAGATATAAATCTTTACCCAATTCATTAGAGGGTTATATAGGTCCCACCCATCTAATAATGAAATCATTCTTACTTCTTCCACACAATAAACATACATCATTCATAATAACCCAATAAATAAAATGGGTTTCATAAACATCATCCCATCATTACATAATCCATATAAAAGAAATGGATATAATTTCATAATAAGGAAAGTGAAACCATGTAAATCATAGAGACATTATACTTGAAACATACACATATGAAATAATTTCATCTTATATGCAAAATGGTTTTGATAAAACACTTGAAATGAATTCTTGAGGAAAATATCCTTTCTTCTTCAAAATCATTTTCTTTTCACAAAATTTCATGAAATTTTAAAAGAAAGAGATTTTTTTGAAAATATTAATGAAATATTTTGTAGGAAGAATCATGAAAATACGGATTTATAAAATTGTAAAAATCCGTTCGTGCCGTATAAGTTAAAAAACATTCTTTTCGTACTTTTGCCAGAAAAGTCGAAAAAGTACCTTGTAACGTAAACAAAAGAAAAATTCCTTACATACCATGTAGTAAAAGTCAAAATGGGTAAAAAGGACATTTAACATAAATGAAAACACTTTTATAAAACATGGACATGGATGATAGAAATACCCCCCAGTAAATACTTACGAATAAGTAATCTCGGATAAAAATGAGATTTGCAAAATTATCCCCTAACTTAGGTCGGATATAAATCGTATGGTTCCGAACATCCTGTATAATGATTTAAATAATTTAATTGAATTATTAAATGATCATATTCATTGTTATGATATCATATATGTTTCACTTATGACTTTATATTACCCGTTCATTTGTAAATTCCATGTTAAAGTAGCGTTTTGGGTAAAATCATTTCATTTATTGTATGTGTTTCGACTTTTCATTTCTTGATATTATTAATTATATCCTTATTTAAATAATTCCAGAATGTAAAACATGATTTATATATAATATATATTCATCATATACATATATATTATAGATCGATAAAAGGAATGAAATACAATGTTCATGGAGACGGTAGGTCATACGTACGCATGAACGATGTTTTCGTTTCCTTATTGAATTGAATGGAATTAAGTAGATGACATAAATATATATATACATAAATAAAGTAGCATTATTATTTAATATATATTATGATTACTTATTATATATACTTTATAATCATTCTTGAATGGTTATCATGGAGAGTGAATCTCATTGCGTCGTGGAGACGGTATTTCGTACGTACGCACGAGCTATGATATCATTCCCATGATCGTCGAATTGTATTAAATTGTATGTATAATATTACATAATCAATATCACTTTAAAATAATCATATATATTCATTACTTTAACCATTATACCCATCCAAGTAAGGTGGTGGTGGAAAATAGATTACACCATGGCGGGGAGATGGTATTCCGTATGTACACACACGCGATGATTTCATTTTCCATAGGATGGATAAAAGGTGAAATATGGTTGTTTCATACTTATAATAAGATAACAGTATACGAGTGATACTGATTTTATTACTTTATAATGAAACAACTAAATAAGATGAAGTTGAAGAAGAAGAAAAAATTGAAATAATCGGTAACAGATATTACCTCTTCTTTGAAACGCCTCTTTGAATCATCCTCTTAGTGTATTAAAATTGGTCTTTGAAGAAGAACATGACCTATAGGATGTTTCTAGGGAAGTTGATAAGGTAAATTATCAGGGTTTTGCTGAGCTTAAAGTCTAAAATTAGTGTGAGGAAGAGAGGTATGAGGTTCTCTTTTATAAGGGAGTAGAGGGGTACCTTTGGAAATCATAAAAATATTAATTTATAATAAATATAACCCCACTTAAAAACCTCCAAAAATGACTCATATTAGAATATTAGATGAGATAGGGTTGTAATCGCATCAAAAAATAAAATTTAGACATGGTAGGAATTTATTTTCAACATTATCAACTTGATTTATCCTTATTTAATCAATTTAATTTTATTTGTGGTAATAAAATTTTAAATTTTCAATTATAACAATTAATTACTTATTTGTTGTGAATTTTACGTAATTGGATAATTTATAAAATTTTATACCATATAAATTTAAATTTATAAATTGAAAATATTTTTGTTATTTTTAATCAATTTTATAATATGTTATTTTTATAAAATAACAATAGTGTCAATTTTGACACTATTCATTTGTTTGAATTTAAATAAAATATATACCGAAGATATGTTCGAAATAATAGATTTAATAGATTAATTAAAGGTCATATGTGTCTATAAAATTATTTTAGCACATTAAATAGTTCATATAATATTTATTTTATTATTTTTAAAACCATTTATTTGTTTTATCTCTTAATAAAATAATTACTACAGCATTTTTGTATAATTATTTAATATAATTATTTGTTGCATAAAAACTAAAAATAAAATCCTATGATGAAGATAAATCTATTACCTTTCACAATAATACTTTTACTAGAATTTATCATCTCAAAATCACAATATTTAAATTGTTATATTTATTAAATTATGAAGGTGACAACTTTGGCATCATTAAAAATAAAATAATATAAGTGTCATAATCGCCTTTATAAGGATTAAAATGGTCCAATATTCTACAATTGTATGATTATGGTTTAAATATACATGAAAAATAAGTTTTGGTCAGGGTTTTGTGCCTTTTATGGTCACTATTAGTTTAATAAAAACTATATTCTTGATTTTTTCACTAGATAAACAATTTCTGCATCACTATTGTGTCACAATTAATGATAAATATTTAATCCCTAAAAATTATAAATAAATTCATATAATGTAGATAATTTTATTATATTTTAGGAGACTATTCATGTTCGATGTTTCATGAAGTTTATCACTAAATTAAAATAAATATACTTATAAGATTTAAGAGAGTGACATGTTGTCACTTTCTTTCGTTTTAATAATAATTAAGTTATTTTCATGGAAAAATGTCCATTAAATGATTATAATACGACCCTTAAATGATATGGGTCTACTTTTAGCCATAAAATAGAATTTTGGCATGTTTTAGAGTAATTTTATAATATTATATTTACCCTTAATTACCCGATTTACCTTTAACTATGGTAAATAAAATTTATTGTAGTTACTATTCATAATTACCAAAAATAAAAAGTAGCTTGTTAACATAATTTGGACCCACTGATTCCAAATATGGAATCCAGTTATCTAAATTCAATGCACAAAAGTTTCATAAATTAAATTAAAATTAATCCGGTTGTCGAAAGAAAACGGGTTTTTCTTTAAAACATTGCAAAAGATTGAATTGATTTAACCTACGAATTCAAGGTAAAATCAATGATAATGACATAAATTATATTAAATGGTAAAAATATATTCTTTTTATACTTTTAAACCATTCAATATTATAATTTAACCACATAAGTTATTATGATGAAAAAAATTGGGTTTTAATTAAAATATAGCATGTTTTTACTATTCATTAAAATATGAAAGTTATCATAATAATATGAAAACTTTATCCAAGGTAAAATTTTATATCCTGATTACAAAGAATAATTTTACTTTGTAAAATTGAACTTATAAACATGTCAAAAACTAGATTTAATGTGGGTGCGCCATCAAAAGGCTACAAAACTGCATTTTTTGAAAAATACTTATTTTACCCGAAAAATTTATTTTGTTCTTATACCATGTTCTAGAAAATGTGTAAGATGAATTATAATGTTATAAAATTCAAAATATAGTTAATACTATTCATAAAGGATAGTTCATAATAATATTATAATAACATATCATTGTTTAGTAAAACCCATTATTGCGTACAACACACACTATCGAAGAAGGTCGTGATTGCGTGTAATGCAAGCCAAGTCAGGGCTGCGTATAGCACAAGACTCCTTTTTTGTTTCATTCTAACAGAATCCAACCATTTTTTCATTTATACATTGAATATATATATATATATATAGTCAATGTTGCATAGAATGACTATTATCAAATGAGCTTGAAATTTTGTGTAACACAATCTAAGAATAGTGTTGCATATACTGCAAGCTAATACAGTGTTGCATATAGCACAAGATAATCTTGGTGTATCGTACAACAAAAGATAGGAAAGAAATTAAAAAATATATATCTTATAAAATCTCGTGTTGTTACATGAGAGCTAGTGGGTTAAAGGTTGTTAGTAGTTGTCTCTAGTACAAGTAGGAGTTTGTTTGAGTTGGTGGCCTAGAACTAAATACTTTTTACTTCATTCATTAATAAATACGTTATCACATCTTGATAATTCTGTTCTGTGAAAATGCATGAGATAATGTCATCTGGATTGCTATTGCACTCAAAGGTCATAGTGGATAAATGCTATAATGAGAACCTGAAAGTTCCACAACAATGTTCTTGAATATAGGTTCTATGGCTGGATAATATTATTTTAGGGACACAAATAATACATGCCATTAGGGGTTAGGAATCATAAAAAATTAAGGCACCTTTTGCTGGTGTACACCATTTGTAATATCCAGGAGGATATTATTAGAATGAGGCCCACTAGTAAAAATCTACATTTCATAGTTTCATTTTGTGTTCCTATATCCCGACATGTGTGTTGGTCCTTAGACTTTAAAATTATTATTAATGGGTATTAAAACTCGCGCACTTAGATGTTTTGACGAAAACTGTGATGAAACACTATACACAGCGAGGTAGGATGCATTGGGTGTGTCATGAGTTATACTGTATTAATAGATGATGCAGGAAAGGATTTGTCCCATCTGTTCTATAATGTAAGTAGATATCTCATTCCCTTTGATGGAATTGATATAGCCTAAATAAATCTATAGCCATGGTATGAAATGGGAGAGCTCAATTCTGAAAAGTCATAGAAAGAATAATCGAGCACATGGGTTGATGGAACTAGCATGTAACCTGCTTAATTAAATATATTTAAACAAATGGATTAAATTACACTGTAAGTATTCATAAGAGGTGACACGTCATTGCGGAATTAACTTCATTATCTATGGATACCTTGGCATGTTGTTAGACGCTAACCATAGACTTTAGGCAGGGTCCACCGAACACCCCTGAGAAAGAGGGATAGAGGGCCACACATTATGTCTGTCCAAGTATCTCAGTTAAATATTAATTTAACAATTTGAATAATTATTATTCTTGATTGGGGTTTAATAATTATTCAAGGATTCATGATCACATTAATTTCGACACTATTTATTTCAGAGAATATATTATGGGAAAAATAATATATTTATTAGCAACTAATGCAATGACATTTATTTGAGAAATAAATATCAATTATTCAAGGTATAATAAATGTGGTGGAGGAAGTAAAGATAATGGTAGAAAAAAATGTACACATCGTCTATATTTATATACATGCCATGTAGTTTTTATGGAGATTTGTGCGAAATAATATTATTTATTTAGTTAAATAATATTAGAAATAATTTTCTGGGTACATGTCAAGTAAGAATAATAGTAAACTATAATTATTAGACACGGGGTCTTACTAATAATTAACGAAATGAATAAATGCTTTTGGTTAATTAATTCATTTTATTATTCTATGTAATTGAAAATCCCAATTATATAATTCTCAATAACCTCACCATTTTTTTTAAAGTTGTGAACAACAGATCTAGAGAAATCTATCAAAACAATAGAGAATTATTTTCTTCCAACAATGCTCTCTTGGTATTAGGGATATCCTCCTCCACTAGATCAAGGAGAGTGCTTCGCAACAGGATCTCAAGGCGATCAAAGGCAGACATCACAAGAGAAGACTCTTCCGTGCAAGGACCTGGAGATCCCTTCGGTGACATCCAGATACACATGGATCACATCTGAATCATCGGTAGAGGAATCCTACACATTGATTATACAATGTAATGACAGATCACATTGGACCATGGCCATAAAAATCAACAAAGAGATAATTCTATCATGGTAATTATTGACTTTTAATTTAATTAATTATTTCCAACATATGATTATCATTTATATGGTTTTTGGACTCCCATCCTTCCTTTTGTTCATCGTTCTATTCATAAGATCTAGCGTTTTATTATCATGAATAATCTTGGATTTATCATTGTAAACGAAAAAAATTAAAGTTGGTTACACCCACCAATGTGCTTTTGATGCGCCCAGAACGTAAAAATATTCCTATAGATTCCGTTGGCGGTGGCCTTCTAAATTGTACTCACACCCTACTCAGACTACCAGATTGATACAAAAATAGACTTCATGTATGTCAGATAAGAAATGGGAAATGGACCTATGTTAGATGGATGATTTGGGATTTGGGATGGTGAAAATATGAGTGTACTAGAAACGATTTTTATACCCACATAAGATTTTTCACTCTGTATTTATTTTGGTATATCATTAGACACCTGACACTTTTATTTCGTAAAATATTTACTCCTTTGGTATATGGTCATTTTCCCTATATTGGATTTATTCATGTGTTGATTTATTTATTATTGATTATTATAGTATATTGATAATATTTCATATCAATTTCTACTATGATGATGCTTTGATAAAGAGGGCATAGTATCCCCACAATACATATTATACCCTCACTTCTAGTCAGCAACCATGGGTGTATAGTGAGGTGTGCCTATGGTCATGTGGTGAACTAGATCAAGGAACTGTTATGTTGCACACAATTCAAGGGGTTGCACATAATGATTAACTATACACGTGTTTCATGATAAAACATTTATTCATCATATCATTAAAACCTATAAATATGAATTGGTTTCATGTTATATTTTAAAAGGTATCATATAAATAACCACATAAACTAGATCAATCTATACCAAATTTAATAACCAAATCAGGAAAATCATTAAATATTTTAGAAGGTTTTTCATAAAGAATAACTCAAGGAATTTTGATCACTTGAGATAAGTAGTAAAATGGAATTCAAATCTAAAACATTTTATTTTTACAGGAAAATAATTGTTGATATTTTAAAATACTAATGTTAAAATCCCACATAAAAAGAGATAATAAAACATTTATTTTTAAGATATAGAAGGAATGTATAAAGATCTCAAAAAATTTATAAAACCATTGATTTCAAAACATTAAAGTAGAACAATGGTGGTAATTGATTACATAGTCTTGAAAAGATCCAATTAAGATAACGTTATACTTTTATGTCTGAGAGAAATAATGTAGGAATATTTGAATAAAAATAGAATTTTTTCATAGAAATATAAAAGATAGCATAATTTAAAATGGAAATCAAGTTAATAAGTAGTATATTGAGGGTTAAATCTAAATGACACAATATAACTCATATTAAGAGATTATTGTTGCGAAAGTCCCTTATAGAAAACATAGTACATGAAGTAAGTAACTTTTTGAAAATGGGATTAAGTGGTAAAAACCTATATCCACATAATTCAATTGAAAATATCATTTAATAAAATCATTGGTCTTAATAAACCTAACTGAAATTTAATAGGTTCATGAAGAAAATTTATAACTCAATAAATGAGAATTGATTGACCAAAACCCTTAAAACATGAAGATCGTTTTAATCGATAACACTTAAAAGTCCAATTATTAAATTTATCTTATATTGTAATGAATAAAAGTTATTTCATGATATAATAACTCAATTAGAAATCAACTAATCCATATAAAATAAATAATTTTTGTAATATAAAAAAATCCCAATGAGAGTAATTTGAGGCGAAAATCCTTAACTTCATCATAATTCATTCTAAACATGACCCAAAAATTTAGAAAAATAAAATTAAGTTTATCAATTTCATTCCCTAGAAACATATTCATCAATATATCAATTAATACTCCTCATTGGTAATCATTCAATGAATAAATATATTAGTTATTTTTTACCTATTTTTATACATCAGGTTAATGGTTTATAGTAGTTTCGTATGAGTGGGGTCAATATTTCTTATTCATAAAATTTTCTTCTATGAAAAAACATTCTATTTTACTATATTTGATTATTATAATGGTATATGTTTCTAAAATTACCATACATGAGTGATTTACCCTTTATCCTAGAAGATAAAATTAACAATAGGCATATTTTAGTGATTTTAAACAAAAAAGTGTTTTTCTTAGTTAACGAATAAAATTCTAACATAAAAGTTTCAAAACAAATAAAAACCCTATATTTGAAATTTTAAATATTTTTAAATCACTAATTATGTTATCATTATCATCCATGATATAATTTCCTAGCAATTTTCAAGTAATTGGTCAAATTCACACATACATGAATATACAAATGATTAATAGCTCTTTATGAGGTAATTTAGTTAAAATATCATTGTAAAAGTATCATAATTGAATTATTTATTGTTTTTTAATTTAATTTATCAAAATTGGAATGATATATGTGAATAAATGGAAAATACACAATTGCATAGAATGAAAAAATTATTTTTCCTATTAGAACTCCTATTTATGACTGTTAATTTTGTAACTATTTTTTATTGTATATATAATTAATATATTATTTAAAATATATAAAAAATAATTCTTATAAATATTAATATATTTATATATACATATAAACATTCATATATATAACCATGAATGGTGGTACTGAAACACAAAATCGTTTATTTATGGAGGTGGTAGTCCACATATATGTGCATTTTACGTTTATATTTTTCTTAATGGAAAATAGGAGAGGTGATTAATACTGGTAAATTTCTTCTAATAACATGTAATAATACTATGTAAATTTATTTTATAATTTTAATAATTATAAATTAAATTTTAAGGATAAGGAGTACTAAAAAATAAATACAAATGAGAAATAGATGTAAGGAACTTATAGCTCACTTCTTGGACTATCTCCTTCATCATGGGATTTAATCATTTAAGGGATGGTGTTCTGAGAATAAATAACATATTTATGGTTTCTAGGAGTTTTTAGGAGAGTTTTGGTTAGATTTTAGGTAGAATATAGGGGTTTTCTTGAGGGAATGTGAGGACAGGAGAGCCCCTTTTATAATTCAAAAAGTATTGAATTTCTATAAATACTCCAACATTTTCAATAATAGGGAATACCTCTCAAGGAAAGTGGCTCAATATTTTTATAAATAATGATGTGGGAAATTTTTTAGGTATATAAACGCTCATCCATGTTCTTTTGAATATTTTTTAACGATGTTTATATTATCTTACCCCATGAAATTTTACTTTAAACATTTTAGAATTTAATGTGGTAACTAGTATTTAACAAATATAATATAATCATTATCCCTAAAAAATAATTTCGATGATATTAAATAATTTTTACCCATTTGTTCTGAATTTTACATCCATTTTATCATTAAATTTATAAAAGAGTAAAAATTTAATTCTAATATAATCAATTTATAATGTATACATAAATTTTTTTAGAAAAATATTATTTGAGTTCTAAAATTTCCTTAATAGGTTTGTAGACTATAATAAATATATTAAAATGAATAATTTAAATTATAAAGTATATTTTTTTAGTCATGAAAAGGGTTTCATTAATTCCCAATGCATTATTATATAAAATTAATTGTATAAAGGGTGAAATATTAGTAAAAACTATATATTTCACTATTAACCTAATCATAAAATTTGTAAAATTAATTCCAAAATATCACCCTAACATAATTTTTAATTTATATATTATAAAATTATTTTCATTTTATCTATTTCATACTATAAAATTTATTTATTTACTTTTAGATTGAAAATCCAAAACATAAGGTTAATGTACTTTAATTGAAAAAAATTGGTCTTTAAATAGTATTCCATTTAATTATTATTTCATATCAATTTATATTTTATATAATTTTTATATATTAGTTCACATAATATTAAACATTAAAAGTGTTAAATTTAATCTATTAATATAAAATATATGATACAAAACAAAATGGATCTATGAAAAAAATTGCTTTTATACTAAATACTCTTTAATAGATTCCATTAAAAGTAATTATTAATATTATAGAATTTAATTTTGATAAAAAATTGATTTTAAAATATTTATTTAAATTTTATATATACATCATATCTAATTTAAGAAATATTAAAATTTATACGTAATATATAAATATATATTTATATTAGTTTATATCAAATATTTATTTCATTTTTAGTTATATTATTTTAAATTTACTACATAACCACACACAAAATTTTAATACCTATTAGATATATTTCCAATGACTGTATCTGTGATGGAAATATTTACCAAAACCATTTTCACAATTTCCATATTTGAAATAGTAATATTTTATCACAATATATTTAACCTTAGTAAACTTATTCCAGTGAAACTTCCCATTTCCATAGTATTAATTTTAGATCTCATAAAATGCTTCCTCCTTCCATGGTATTATTTCTAATTATTGGTTATTTTATAATAGTTGTTATTCTTAAAGGAGATGGTGTCCCATTCTAGAATCTTGTTCTAAATATATTATTATTTTTTATTTATTGTCCATCTTTAGTTATTTTTATTTTAATAGATCTAATCACCCATAACGTATAGTAATTAGTTTCATGTTAATATTTTTGTAACATCTTAATATGAAATAATAGTGTTTTATTAGTGTAATCCTATTCTTGTATGAAATTTTACATAATATATTTCAATTCCTTTGAATAAATGGAAAAAATAGAATAATAACTATATTGTTTAATGAAATAATATGGATCCTAAAAACTCATGGCATTAGTGGAATATTTCTTTTAGTTCCTAAGTTTAAAGGTTAATCTTTATGGGGTTTTCATGAGAATAATATACACATTGTGTTCATGTGTTACCTTGCTGAATTTTAATTTTTTAAGACCTTTATGGAAGGTCTTATAGAGAATTCCCTCGTGATGGTGTCTTACACAGATTTACCTTTAAATGAATTATAGAGATGTTCATGTTGGGTTTCGTATCTTATTGGAATGAAATATAATATTATGTTTTATTTAAAAATAGTTTAAAAAATTATATCATTAATGTTTGGGTTCCTCATTACATATTCACAATACCTTAAAATAATCGTACACTAACAATCAAGGTGTTGAATGGTGGATCTATTTTTTTGAAATGCATTTCAAAAATTATAAGTAAGGCCTTCTTAGACTGTATGGTCACAAAATTACCTTGAAACATATAATGGATACATAACCATTAATGGTCAAGATTAGGGGGATGTAAATTAATATTGACAGTTAAGGAAATAAGTGACCATTTAAGAAATTCTTCAACCATCCAAAAATGACTTACATCCACAAAATGAGCACAATACTGCAAATCAATTTGTTTGGAACATCTATAATTAATACTTCATATGAAGTAATTAAGTTAAAATTTTAATTATCTATCCACTAGAGTTAAAGGAACAATGATTCCTTAAAGAAAAGGAATAGTTTTGAAAGGACTACATGGGCATGAAGGGACTCTTTGGTTATGTTATATGTAACACCTTGTGATTTTATAATATATATTTATTTAGAATAAATTCAATATTTTCAAAGGATTAGGATTCACACAACACAAATCTAAAGATAATAATGATTTCTTATAATCAAAATTGAAACATAATATGAGACCATTAAATTTAACATATTTAATAAATAAATTAAGTGGCAATAAGAAAACTTACATTAATTATTCAGGTCTAAAGGGAATTTTTTTTAAAGAGAAAATTATTTTTATCATATATTAATAATTTTTTATTTAAAAGTTACATATATTAATTTTTAGAATTAAAATTTTAAAAAATTAGATTTATTTTTGAATTCATTATTTATATATTATCTTAGTTCCAATTTTTGAGATTTTTCTGAAAGGGTTTATTTCAATGTGAATTGTGAAAAATAAATATTTTTAAAATACTATATATTTTATGATATCATAATGATATAATATTAAATGTTAAAAATAGGAATCATTTATCGCAAAAAAAATATGTTTTTAAGAGTAAAATAAATCATTTAAAACTATCATTTTTTATATTGAATATTTTGTGTTACTTTTTGGAAGCAAGATTATATTTCCTTCTAATAAAAAAATATTTTGTTTTATTTCCTTTAATAAATTATTCAAAGTCAGACATAAGTTTTTTTATTTAATTTAATGATATAAAACTACTTTTTTATTTATAATTTAATAGATTTCATGAAAGTCAGTTATATATATGATTTGGGTGTGAATTCATTTTTATGCATAAAATAAATTTTCTTGAAAAACAATATCTCATTTTGTTTAGTTGTATAATATTAAAATTAATTTATTCCAAAATAGATATTTAATATTATATAATTTATTGAATATTTTCAATAAAACCAATAAATATTTGGTCATAATTTTAACATAATATTATCTATAATTAATAGTTTCCATTGTAGAAATCATATCACTATGGTAAGAGTTAAAATTGTTAATGTGGGGTTATGTTAAGAGATAGGGATTAAAATATCACTAAAACATTCCAAAATTTAATATTAATACTTGTTTTAGAGAATAAATTTCTCTATCTTTAAAATTGTTTCCATTGGTTCCACATTCAAATGAAAATGGCTTTATATTTTTTAAAAGTTAACATTTTCTATAAGGATACCACTCCCCTCACATATTAAAATTCACCAATGAATATAAATTATTCAAAAAACATGATTGAAATATCTCAACCAATATTTACCCAAATCACTTTATAAATCTCATCCCCATTTCCTAGATGTTTTTGTCTCACAAAACGACAATCCTTGGAAGGAATAATTTGTTAACGAAAAGAGGATGCCTAAAAAAGTGGTAATTTCCTTAAAAATCGTTTTTGATTATTATTTATCATCTCACTTCCTCCAAAACATTAATCCCATATTAATCTAATTAAATAATTCTATTTCATATTCTTAAAAAATTTATTCTAATGGTACAAAAATTGTATATCTTATTTATATCCAATGGAAAAAAGTGTAGCTCATGTATACATGTGGACCACCGCCTCCATGAAGTGATCCATTTAATTTTTTAATACAAATTCTCACAAGTATATATATATATATACTTAATGAATATATATTATATTTAAAATATAATTATTAATCTCAAGAAAAATTATCAGTTACCATCTATTCATTCCATTTACTGAAATATAAAATCACTACTCTTGTGTACATGCATACTATTTCCTCTATAAAGTAAAGTAATTCATTTTTCATAACCACATTACATAGAACATTCTAAAAGTTTATAAAATAAATATATATGTAATTTATTATATAAATTACATTCTATAAACATGAAAAGTTTAAATAATTGGAAATATCAAACTAAATCATGTATGTTAACAACCAAATAATGTATTTAATAAAAAATTATTAACAAATAAGTGGTTTAAAATTATAAAATAATGATATATAGTTATTTAATTACGAATATATTATGTCACAGTTATATAATACATCCAAATTTATTATATAGGATTTTACAATGTATAAAATAATATTTTATTACATGATGTAAGGGTTTCAACCTCTCAATTTCCTTTTATTGATATATTTTCAATATTCAGCACCTTTTTTTGTAGTTTATATACTACCCAAAAATATATTTCATGATGATTTTAATTATAATTATAGTTAATTAAAAGTACTTCTATGTTTAATTATATCTTTTGGATTTTATTCAAATATTATCAAAGATATAAGGGTTTATATTACAATCTCACTTTTATCATAAATATTCATGCTTCAATTTCCATTACATGAAACTTTTTGTTTTTTCTATTATAAATATCATATATTAACTTATCCTATGTTTATTTATATTTTTCTCCAGTATTATTTCCGTTTACCCTATTTAGTACTCCAAAAATACCAATATAATGATTTTGATAAAATATAACCTTATTTCTCCTAGTTGGTCGGGTATCAAACTCTTCTATATCCATGTTCTTCAAATAATTTTGTCTTGTTTTTAATATCTCAATAAATGTATAGTAAAAAAATTTCCACCACCTTATGATTTATTTACAAATTATTAAAAGGAATATTCTCAAAAAAATCAACACGACTCACTTTTTAATTTTTAAAGAAAATTAATAAAATAATATTTTTATAACATTTATAGATTAAATATATCTTTCCTCTATAATGACTATTATTTTATTTTTAATTTTAATTATGAAATGTTTATAATATTTCATAGAAAATAATATTCTCATATGGGAATTTTCTATTTTAAAAAGACACTAAAAGAATAGTCTTTTTCTATTATTTTCCAAAGAATATATCTAATAATTTTTTAAAATGACATGTCTTATATGTCAATATATTTTAAAGAGTTAAATGTTTCAAAAGGGATATGATCATGTGATACTATCTACTGCCTTCATATAGATGTCTTATGATGATTATATTTTTATGATGTTTCATGAAACCAATTTATATCACTTGGGTTAATTAAAATACTAATGAACGGTGAATACTCTTATATTCCTATGGAATATATATAAATGGATTATTATTATTTGATTTATATGTCTGGTGTATACCTCAAATGAATTGGGTAATTATTTATATCACATGATATTAAAGGGTACATTGTTGATAATTCCATGACTAAAAGGGTACACAAGTTGTTTTTCCAATCCCAAGAGGTTACATAGAAGCTTTTCCCAATCCCAGTAGTGTACACATGTGGTTGGACCAAGCCTATTAATGCACCCTATTAGTTTTTCCAAGCCTAATATATAAGGAATTTCATTGTGAGAGTACTTGAAATTAGATTATATTCCTATAACTTTACAGGATATTTACATTTAAATCTTATGTCATGTGATAATGATATGATCTCATTGACAATGATTGATTATTAATTATTCTTCACTCTTATATATCATGCCATTTATTTTGATAATGGTTTATATATTGATTCATTTTTAAGGTTAATGATGTTTTTGGTATGATCTCACAAGTTCTGATCATGTTCAGGTACTGTTAAGGTAATTATTTGCTCGCTTGTGATCATCGAATGAAATCTCTAATATTTACCTTTAGTGTGAATCTGATCTCACCCTATGATATGATTCAATATCCTCATGTTAGGATGAGTATATTTCTATAGGAAATGTAAATCAATGGTATTATATAATAATAAATTTTTGGGTGATTTTGAATATCTTTCACGATATAATTTAATTGTGTATATAATCTCCTAATACACTAAACCTTTATAGTTATTGAGAATGTATTAATGTTAAATATAAATAATATTCATTTAAAATGAATTAATATTTCTTTATTGATTCTCAGGTCACATAAATGGTATCAAAGTATGGTTTTGAAATTGTTTTACTATTATTAGAAAACCATGGTAAGATCCCAATGGATAAGTCTATGAATTGGATAACATCCTTGAATTTTTGTAATATAGATATTGTATTGCTTCATAGAAATGAAATAACTTTATAGACACAAGAAAGTGGTTGTAGGCTCAAGAATAGAAGAATATATGGGTAATAACTCAAAAATAAATAGTCATAACATAAATCAATCATCACATAGTTTATGATAAAGAGTCCAGGTTTCACAACTAGGGTTTATTAATTTAGTTAATTTATATTCCCATTATAAACGATTATGAGGGGATAATATATTTAGGTTAGAAGTCATATTTTCAAAATATTATAGGAAATATATATTAAAACTAGGAATGAAATTGAATGACAATAAGGTGTCACAAATGATGACATATCTTGAATAATTTCGATTATTATCATATTAGTGACTACGATCATCGATTCATGATACTCACATTATGGTTTTTGGTTTTAGTTAATTTCTAGAACTTGAATGAATCATGTGATCAAATAATATTATGAACAATCCAATGACCATACTCAAAAGAAACAAAATTGAGTGGGGGGTAGGATAAAAAACTCATCACCTTTCTCACCCAACAGTCTCAGTATATAAATTATAACATTAATCATGGTTAATGACTGTATATCTAAAGTAAAGAACAACTCACTACTGAGTATTTCTTATGATAACATCCACCTTCTTTTATTGGGTCATATTATCTAATTGTTACTAATAAATAGATCAACTATATAGAAAATATATTTCATTTTTGTGTGTTCTTAGACCAAGAGATAGTTGTTTGGGTCTTATATCTCTTGAAAGGTGAAGCTAATCAATGGTAGAAAATTTTCAAGAGTACTAGGAAATACGAACCAATTTCATACATGATAGGATAAGAGTATAATAATATAATTTTTCGTAATTATTTTCCTATAAATATTTTCATTAAAATGAAGATGAAATTGCATGATCTAATATTGATGTGATGAATCCATTCGTACTTGTGAGGAAAATTTACCCAAACATGCAGGGTATGATTCTAGTATAATAATAAAACATGAAATTACACTGATATATTATTTAGTTATTTAAAACCATGTATCTCAAATGAATCTATTATCATACATATTAATCACTATAAATAAATCATTCAATATGTTATCAAGGTATAAAGTAGATACTCTCATTGATCACATAGATTTTGGGATAAAAAAAGAAAAAAATATTTCCACGGAGATTCAAATTATAAATCCCATGATGGATTTTAAATTAATGTTACTTTGTGTAAAACATTTCATAATAAGTATATTCCAAACAAACTCTAAGGTATACGTTAATTCTTTAATTATATAAGACAATTTCATTGAGCACATGAATACTGAATTTTTGTGAAGATGTAATTCTATTAAAAAAGTTGAGAAAATTTCAAACGGAATGTTCCACCAAAAAAGCAATAATATAATTGTATGGTTATTGTAAATTTCACTAACAAGTTCATTAATCCAAGGATTTAAGAGGATAATATACCAAATTTACCACCTAATCCAATGTATAGAGGGAAGGCGTGTGAAATCAAAATTGATAAAGTGGGTTATGATAATGTTGTCATTAATGTAACAATTATCATAAACTCCAAAAGTATTTATGTATTACTTAATTTATGTTAAACCCATGATTTTAAACCTAAATAATTTTCTAGGAGTATAACATCACTAACGTAATTATTTGATATTAATTTTTTTGTTGAAACTCCTAATTGTATGATTATTTCTTCTTAAATCTATAGCTCCTCTATAATAGACGTTTGTGGGAATGGGATTCATAATAATATTCTTATTCTAATTATAGTTTAATTTGATGTGATTATGGTCATGGATTGGATCTCACTATATAGAGATCATATTAATTTCTGCTGAAGTGAATTCGTATTTAATATTTTTAATCAACCTATTATAATCTATCGATGCTAGGATAAACATGAACATAAAATTTAAATTACTTACATTATATGAATCTCACTGAAGACTCATTAGGAGAATTTATCTCAAATAGTTGGGCAGAACCTGATCATTAATGATATTCTTATTATTCCAAAATATTCAAATATATTTCCAAATGAGTTTCTAGTCTTCCCTAGAAAAATGAAGTTGTGTTTTTAATAGAACTTGATTCTTTTGATACACCTATTTAAATGAATCTTTAATAGTTTACACATTATTGTGGAATTAATTGAATAAAAAATCCATGAAAATATAGATAATTTATTCATTAACCCTAGGGAATTCCAATGGGTTCATCTTTTTTTTAATAATTATGATTGGTTAAAAAACGTTCATTAATAATCAGTAACATAACATGACCACTATAAAGAAAAAGATTCCTCAACATAATATTGATGACTTGTTTGGTCAAATATATGGATCTAAATACATTTCTATTTTTTATATTTGATTTTCATATCAGCTATTATGGTTCAAAATAAAGGATATACACATGATATCCTTTTTTATGAGGTACAGAAACTATGAATTTATAATGATTTTAGTTTTACTTAATGATACCCCCCTCTATCATTGTATATCTAATGAATATATTATTTTTATATTAGCTTAATAAATTTATGGTAGCATCTATATATTATATTCTTATATCAAAAGGAAAAGAAGAACATGAATATTATTTAAGGATTGTCTTGAAGACCATGTAGAAGGATATGTTTTTTTAAAAAATTATCATGATTCAATTACAGCTACAAAAAAGTGTCATTATTAGGTAACATAATTATATGAAATTTTATATAGGTGGATCCTCAAATGATGGAAGTTATTAAAAAACATCCTATACCAACCATGATGATAAAAATCTATAGTATTTTATGATTGGATCGATATTACCAATACATTGTTTGAAATTTCTGATTACTATAAAATCTAATAATCAAGTTTATATGGAATGGATATATGTTTCATTAAAAAACAAATGTGAATAAAATTTCATGAAGGAAAAATAGAATCTTATTTAGTACACATATTCTTAAACTACCCTATATTGGAGAATAGTTATAAATATATCATGATTCATCGAACAAGGGATTGGGATGTGATCTCAAAAATAATTTCGGGATATTAGAATATGCCTCATAACATTAAATCGGTTGTGATAAAATTAATCAAATCACGATTTAGAGCATTCAATTGTAATTTAAAAATTAAAATATTGAGACATTATCCTTAGGGTTAATGTTGTAATATATTTAATGATCATAAAATCATGAAGGTTATAATAATAAAGAATGAGTTTAATATGATCCACATTATATGGTAGGAGTTGTTTAATGAGTAATACTTCTCAATACATTTATAATCTATGAAAAAGAATAGGGTGGTTGATGTACTTAGTCACATAGATCATCTTAGTATATACATAATAGGGATTGAAAAAGATTAAATACTTTTGTAATTTTAAATATTGTACCATAAATTTATAAAGAAATGGAAGAAATATAATATTTTCTAGATGAATATTAGATTATCGATATATGTGAATATTAAGGAGGCACTGAAGGGGGGATGTGGATGAGGAAGAAGGTAGGAACTGTTTTGATGTTCAACCATAACCATGACAGATTGATAAGATTTAAGAACTGGATATGTGTCCCCTCAATAATAAAATTGATGATGGATCAATTTGATAAATGAAATATCTCATAATTCTCAATAAAACCATGATTTATAAATATGTATAGATATCTCAAAGAGAAATTATGGTATGACATAATGAAAATAGATATTGCAGAGTTTATATCTCAATGACTGGTATGTTAGTTAGTTATGTTTAAATTCCATAAGTATAATGGGATGATGAATTCATTAAACACACATATATATATATATGGGGAAACATCACTATGTACTTTTTTATAACACTCAACAAGAAATATAAATTCTATAATTCCATTCAGTTTTTAGTTTATTTCCTTTTTAAGTCATCACATTTCATTACAATTAAAGAATATTTCTCGATAAAACAACATTCCAAGTTATTTATTAGTGAAGTGGTAAGGCATTATTGGTTACCAGTATAAATTCTATCAATTCAATATCAAATTTTTACCTCAATTTTTGGAAGAAACTTCTAGAAATAATTGAATAAAGAGTTGGACTTTAGCATTGTATGTCATCTTTAGACACATGGTCTATTTGAAAGGATCATTTAATTCCTAAAAGATGTAGTGAGATCCTTTACTATAGATTTAAGAGTTAGTTGTAATCTATACCTTTATCTAATTGAAATTTATTAGAATAATATTCTTCACTCGATCATTCATATGGTTCCATCAGAATCCCACTATGTAAATATTTGTAGATATCTAAAAGACTAAGATAAAGTTGGATAATGTAAGTAACTATAACATAATTCTACTAAAAAATAGAAAATAAGGTTAGATCCAATCATCCACGCATCTGGGTGGGTAAGAGTTGATAGAAATTTTATGATGAAATTAATCAGTGAGATCTATACATTAATGTTAGTGACATTGTAATCTAATAAAAATATCAATGAAATATGGTTATCGGATTTGGATGTAATAGGAAGCTATGCTCCATATATATTGGTCCCTATAAGATTCTTGATCATGTTGGGAATATTGTTTTTCTATTTTAACTTACATTGAACTTGTCCTAAGTTCAATACATGTTCCATTTATCACTTTTGATAATTTATTTTCTCAATCCATCCTATATATTAGATTCATTTTTTGTATAACTATTGACTGATTTTTATTTAAACAAGATGTAATTGAGATTCTAGATCAAAGAGATATGGTGTTATGGATCAAGACCATTTACCTAGTAATTTTTTTAATGAAATCATAAATTCATGGAAGCTACATGTGATCCTTAATTTGTGATGATTGTTAAATATCTTCATTTTTTCATCTATGTTACATAATATTGAGGTTGATATTATTATAAGGGGGAAGAATATAACAACCTGTGATTTTAGAATATATATTCCACTATAATAAATAAAATGTGTTAGATATATTATGATGAAATAAACACTAAAATAAAGAGAATAAAGTTTCACTATAACACAAAGTAAAATATATTATGTGGAAATTAAATGAAACATGCATATTAAAATAAATTAAGTAATTATAAGATGTTTTATTTTAATTATTTAGGGAAAATGTATTGTTTAATGACATTATTTTTATTTTATATAATATAATTTTTATTAATAATATTTATTTATAAAATATTATAAATATAATTTCTAAAAAATTATCTTTATTTTTAAAATAGTTACATCAAAAGATTGAATTCTTTGTTTTTTCATGAAAAGGTTTTATTTAGGCAAACAGTGAAAAATCATATTTTTATAGATAATGTAATTTTTTTACATCATTATGGTATAAGAATTACATAAAAATATATGAATCTGTTCTCAAAAAAATTATGTTTTTATTAATTAAAATAAATCATTTAAAACTATTATGTTGAATTATAAAACTCAATCATGACTATTTGGAGCCAAGATTATATTTCATTATAAAAAGAATTATAATGGTCCATTAACTTTATATAAGTAATCTCAATGATCCATTTAATTTTGTTTTATATAAAATTTTATAAAAATGTTATTTTATATCTATAATTCAATAAATTTCATAGGGATCAATTATATACATGATTTGGGTGTAAATCTAATTTTATATTAAAAATAACATTTCTCTAAAAAAATTGTCATTGTATTTTGTATTATTATATTAAATGATACTTTTCCCACCTAAAAAAATTGAATAATTTAAAGTATGCTCCTTATTTTTAATTATCATAATAAAAATTAGTTAAAATATCATCTTATTTTTTATCCTCAATGAATAGTAACTGTGGGAAATTTTTTATTACCACGATAATGGGTGGAAGGGTTTGTAAGGGGAATAATCTATAATATAATGCTTTAAATATCATGAAAAAATTATTTAAATATGGTTGGATTACTTTAATTTGATCTTATATGTGTAACACCCTATGATTTTATGGTACGTTTCTTTTTAAATAATTCTTTACCTTGTGTTTCACGCAATATTGAGTTCGTGGTCACCATGATCTATACAATTAGCTATTTCAAAAGTGGATGTGAATAGTATTAACCCCATTATGGAATTTATAAATTTTATTTTTCATAATAGGCTATATTTTTGAATTTGGAATATCAGAAGTATCTTATGGTGAAATTTTCTTATTTTTCTAAAAAATTTCATTTTTTGATGTATATTTAAAGATACGTCATTATTGTTAAAAAAAATCTCATTTAAACAATTAAATTACATTAAATTGACCTTAATGTAAAAATACATAAAGAAATATTTATATTAATCTAATTCATTTCATTCGAATAATTTTTTATAATAAAATTATATATAACAATTTTTTAAACTTTTAAACACCATTTTTACTCGCTTTCCCACCACAACTACATGATTAAAATCGAACTTCATTTTCATAATTTCTATGAATTTAGTTTAGAAAAATTAATGTACATTTTTGTAATTAGTATGATATTTTTTATCTAATAGGACCAACTAATGTTTTCTATGAATAATAACTTTAGTAACTTTTTATTTATTTACCACGGTTAAGGGTAAATCGGGAAATTAAAAGTAGAAATTATATTATAAGATTACCCTAACACATTTCAAAATATTATTAGATGACTAAATTAGAGATTTATCATATATGGTTTGAAATGAGATCATTTAATGGATATTTTTCAATGAATATGACATTGATATTTTAAAAATAGAAGAATGTGACAAAATATCGAACTATCATTTTATATATCTATATTAATTTTAATATAGGGATAACCAGAATATAAAATTTATTGTAAATAAAAAAAATTCTAAATAAATAATAATAATTCATTTTAAATTATTAGATATTAAATAATTAGGGCTAAATATGACACAATGGTGACACAGAAATGATTTTGTGAACATAAATATCAAATTAATGGTATTAAAACTACTAAAATAAATATAATTTCAATTAATTAAGGTGCTCCAAGAATTTTCTAGGTTATTATTACATGTTTAGAGTATATTAAATGGTTTTTTAGAAGATACATTTCTGTTTTTATTTTAATTTACGTCAAAGTATTGAAGAGTTTCAAAATATACATTATTGATATTTTATAAAAATAACATTTTATTAAATTATTTAAAATTTATAAAAAAAAAATTTTAAAAAAATTGTTAATTATAAGGTCTAAAATATCAGAAATTTTTAATTTATAGAAAATTTTCACCATATAATTAAATATTCATAACCATTAAATATTTAGAATTTTATTTCCAAAAATAAAATATAATAGATTAATTAATGATAATTCTAAAAGATAAGGTTCAAAATAAAATCCAAGCATGTCTCAATTTTATTGTTTTAAATTATTTAGACATATCATCATCTTATCCTATAAATAACTCAATTTTTTGATACTTTATATTGAAAATAAATTTATATTAAATTAATAGTTTTAGAGTTCCAAAAGATCCCATCCCCTCTCTTATAAAAGGGAACCTCTCATTATCTATTATTTACACCTCTGAATCCATTTTTATCATATGAAAACTTCCAATTTCTCCTCAAAAAACTCCATCAATTCACCTTATTGGACATAATTTGGACAGAAATCCAACCTAATTAGTCCTTTTGTGCAAATCAAAAGGATACACTCGAAGAATAGGTAATTGTTTTACTAACTCTTTCAAAGATCTCTTCTCCTTCTACATCCTTTTCCAAAGATGTTTCCATACTAAATTAATAACTCTACCATATAATATATTCTAATATTTCATTATGATTATGGGAAAACCATATTCCTCAATTTACCCATCCTATGAAAAACAATATCAACATGTCTGCGTATGTACGACTTACCATCTCCACACCATGGTGTAAGCTGTTTTTCATCTATAATTTATTTATGTAGCAATAACGACGAATATAATGGATTTAAATAATAAATATCACATTATATTTTATCTCTATATTTCATATTCCATCCAAATCTTTACCCTTTACATTACATAATGATATCAGCACTCGATCATACATACGACTTACCGTCTCCACAACGTGATGATCTTCATCCTCAACAACAACCATTTATGAATGATTATGAAAATATATATAATGAATTAATATAAAATTTATAAACTTAATATCATTATATATTTGAATAATATATATCCTATTTATAAGAAACAGAACCTATGTGACTAATAAACATAAGAAGATGATACAATTCATGCCCAAAATAATGACAATAATGGAATATTATTAATAAAAAGATATAAGTAGATCGTATATGATATTGTAAATAATTGATGTAGTTCTGGTATAACTTAATCACATTATTTAACCATTATACAGGAGGTTAACTCACCCTCTACAAATGGAGAGTATGAGGTTAAGGGTTAATTTTTCAATCTCTTTATTAATTGGGATTCTTCTACATAAGAATTTACTATGAAATATTTGTCATCCATGACCATGTTTATTAAGAATTCATTTCAAAATATTATTACTTTTATATTATGAATTTTTAATGAAATTTTTACCCTTGTTATATTTTATAAAATGAATATTTTAGTTGTTTTCCTTATGAGATACTTTATTTTTGTTTTTCGATAATGTATAAGAATAGCGTTTTTTTACAATAAGAATTGTGAATCTTTTTCTTCCATTATAACGCCATAATTTTTTTGAATCTTCCTTTTCAATATTAAAATATTATTTTCAATTAAAATATTTCCTTTTTAAATTGTATGGAATTTTAAAAAAAATCAATAAAATATGTATTTGTCTATAGAAGTTTATAATGATTATATTAAAAAAATTTCTTCGATTTAAGCACCCTTCATTGGATATTATATTAAATTGAGGATGATTTAATATGATACAACCTATCATATATTATTTTTGGGTTTACTAATAGTTTGATTGTGGATGTCCTACTTTTATTCCATTCATTTTTTATGGATAATTTATTAATATTTTGTATGTCATATGAATGTTTATATTGGTTATATTTTACCCCTTTAATAAGAGGAATGAACTGGCCTTAGTAAGTGATGGGTGGGGCCCGTTATAGCCCTTGATGCATCGGTAGGTCTCAAGAGACAATAGATTTTTGGATTTTTCCCAATTATGTATGGACAAGGCATGAGTCTATGAATGTATGGGTATGATGTCCGATAATATGCATTCCCTCTTTATGAGATTATTTGGTGATATTACATATGATTTTTCAGCTAGTGTAATATCCATGAGAATGATGAAATGGTATTATTTGATTAATTTTTTCAAAATTATGATCAAGGTAATGGTTAAGAGTCTTGTATTTTAATTTTATACATTTCATTAAATGATTATTCTTATTTATATTATCTTCTGTTATATTGTTTTTCCTTACTAAGCCTATAAGATCACCCATTTCTGATGTTTCATTTTCCCTAGGATGAGATGATGTATATTATGATTGGAATGTAGGTATAGTCTAAGAGATATGAGTGTTTTCAAATGAAATACTATGTTACATTTTATTTCATGGTTTATTGTAAAACATTTTTCTGTATCTAGTTTTTTCAAAGCTACTAAACTAATTGGTCCTTCAGTATTTTATTTCTTCTGATCATGCTAATGTACTAAAATAATGCACCGCCTCAGGAAATCTCGTGTAAAGACCAAAGGATTAACATACATGGACAATGCATTAATTTTATCGAATATAAAACACATGACACAAAAATACAGCCAAATATTTTATTATTTTAGTGTCTTTTCTAACTGGTAACACATTCTCGTAACTTAGGTAAATATCTTCAACATCTCCCATAAGTATCTCCCCCTTTACTTTTCCTACCTAAAATATTTCTTTATATCCTAGGGAAAATAAAACATATGAAATGTGTGAGCACAAATGATATGTAATGGTAAAGTGGAGAATATCAAACAAAACATAATCATAATAATGTAAAATACATGAAAATATATTTTGAAAATTATACCATCTATAAAAAATATCAAACTCTTGAGTCATGAAATAAATATTATCTGTTTATATGAAATAAATCATAAAATAACAAGATCCATGATAAAATTATATATTCATAAAACATGTAATTTAGGGAAACACATAATAAAAGAATAACATATCCATGTTAGCCAAATATTATTTCTAAGACCATCATATTGGACAAAGCCCATTACTGAACTGGGTTTACTAACAGTTCCAGCCTCGTATTACTGAACCAGATTTACATGTCGTTCTAGCCCTGTATTATTGAACATGATTTAATTATCATTCTATTTATGTCTATCTCATTAGATATAAATCTTTTCCTAATGAATTATATACAGATATATGTCCCACCAAACACATAATGAAATCATTTTTACGTGTTCCATAAAAACATAAATAATTCATCATAACATAACCTAAGGAAAAAATGATTTTCTTAAAAATTAATATATCATGACATAATCCATTTAAAATAAATGGATTTAATTAATAGAATTACATCATAAACATAATCAACCATAAGAATAATAGGGTTATTATACTTCATAAATATTATTGATCTTATATGGAAAATATTTTCGATAAAACCCTTGAAATTAATTCTTGAGGAAATGATCATTTCTTCTTCAAAAAAGTTTTATTTTCTTAAAACAACACAAAATTTTAAATGAAAATAGTTTCTTTGTAGTTAACCTTGAAAACATGTAATATAATATTTATATAAATAAGGAATTATAAAATCATAGTAATACATTAATGTTGTATAAGTTAAAAAAACATTTTCTCATACTATTTCTAGAAAAGTCAAAAATTACCTTGTATGGAAAATGAAAGAAATGTTACTTCTATACCATGTAGTAAAAGTAAAAAATATGTAAAAATGAATTTAAAAATCCCAAAGATAATAGTAAACAATTCATGAAAACATTTTTATAAAATATTGACATTCATGATAAATATACCCTAGAAAATAATTTCTTAAAATCAATCTCAAATAATAATGAGATTGAGAAATTATCCCTTACCAAATTATAATTAGTCAAATCATATGACTAATAAAATAATGAAAATAATATTCATATGAAACTATCATAATATTCATAATAATAATTGTAACACCCCAAGCTTCCACGGTACTTTTCCCTTCGAATAATTCAATAGCTTGCATTGTACGCAACTTCGAGATTCTAACACACCGTGACGAATAAAACTAGCCATTATGAAAAGTAATACCCACCTATTGAAATTTTATAAATTTTATCTTTCAAAATTGACTTCATTTTTTGATTCGTAATATCGACATTATCATTTGGTGAAATTTCGGTATTTTTCTGAAAACTTTTAAATTTTAATGAATAGTGAAATACACTTTGTCATAGTTTAAAACCGAATTTTTATTTAAATAATTATTTATTTTATTTAAATTTATCTTAGGTTATAATAGATAATTAATACCTATATAATATCAATGTAAATCATTGGAGTCAGTTTATAATAATTTTCTATATATATAAATTTTTATTGAAATTTTCACTATCTTTTACCCACCTCCTTGGGGAATTTTCAAATTCACATAAAACATAATTTTACCACTTATGTGAGTGGAATTTCAAAAATCCAATAGACACGGTTAATATCGAGGAGTAAAATGTGCTTCAATAAGATAAAAATAATTTTTTATGAATATTAACTTTTTTCTTTTATTTACCACGATTAAATGTAAATAGGGTAATTAAGGGTAAAAATGATATTATTATTACCCTATCACATGTCATAATTATATTTTCTACGTATAAATCGACCAAAAACAACCTTAGGAACAAAATATGAACCTCTTTGTTCCACATGGATTAGATTAGGACATTTATTATTATTTAATTTCAAGAATAGTTAAAAGAGTTAAAATAAATGTTTCATCACTAAATTATTTTTTATATAGGGTTATACATAAGGTAAATTCTATTATAAATACTAATTAGAAAGATAAAACTATTTCCTATATAATAATATTTTATTTATAATTTTTAGACATTATATAATTTAATTTATTTATGACACAATGATGATGCATTAATTAAATTATTGGTGAAATATTAAAAGAATTTATATTATAAATACCCAAATAAATACAATTTGAGACTTTTAATGAGTTACAAGAATTAAATAGGTTAATATGACATGTTAGGGTTGATTAAATGAATTTGTTTTGAAGTAATAATGCTGTTAAGAATTTAGCTAAAATAATATACCAAATAGTGTCAAAATTAACATAAAAGAGTTTTTAAAATAAATATCATCTTATTAATTGATATTCAATTCCTAAAAATCTATGTTTCTTCCAAGAGACATGTATAATTAAATTTTTATAATTAATTAACCACTTGGGGTTCTATTGGAAGTATAAAATAATTTTACTAACTATATAATATAAAAATACAAAGAGACATGGTAAATGTCGAACTATTTAACTTAGAGTTAAATAAAAAAAGATAAAGATAATATAGTGACCCAAACATGTCTAAAACCTATTTTTTGAGTGTTTCTAGACCTATCACCACCTTAAACTTTAAATAATTAACTTTTAATCAATTATAAACTGAATATGAATTTATTACAAAATAATATTTCTAACTTTTCCTAAGGTGCCCCTCTCCCCTCTTATAAAAGGTCACTCCCCATTATATCAATTTCACACTTTCAAAGCCTTTTGGATCGGCCAAATCCTACCCAAAAATCCTCTCAACTTCCCTCGCTTCAATATAGGGGCCTTATTTTGATTAGAAATCCAACCTATGGTTCCCTTTTGATCAAATCAAAAGGAAGAACCCGAATAAGAGGTAATGTTTTCACCACCCACTTCCAAGTTCCATTCTTCTTCCACTTCTTCTTTCTTTTTTATTTCCATTCTAAAATAATAACTCTAGTATCTTATATATACTGTGATTTAATTATAAATATGGTACAACCATATTCATAATTCTATCCATCCCTTAGATCACATGTCACCATACGTGCTTACGTACAGCTCACCATCTCTACATCGTGGTGTAATTGTTATTCATTACATTATTATTTGGATGGGTATAATAATGATGTGTAATTCATTTAAATAATGAATATAACATGACAATTATTCTTTATATATAATACACCATCCAATTATATATTATTTTAATATCAAAAGAATGATATTGTCGCCCGTGCGTACGTACGGACTACCATCTCCAAGAACGCGATGAGATTCATTCCCCATCGTATCCATTCAAGACTAATTTTCATTTTAGGATTAAAAATAATGTATAAATAATTGATATAATTATAGATATGAATAAGTTACAACCTATGGATTAAAAAAACGGCTTATGTAACAAAACATATAAAAGAAAACGTGTATGTGAACACCCGAAACGACGATAATACTAAAATATTATTAACAAATCAATATTAAAAGATCATATATGATATAATATTTATGTATATGATTCTTATATAATTTAATAAAAATTATTTAACTATTATAAAGATTTTAACTTGCCCTCAACCTTGGAAAAGTACAAGGTAATGGGTTTCTTATCTCACTTTTAATTCTGTGATATTTTCATTATTCACCACTTATTTATTGCATGTGGGGTATTTTGTACTGCCATTTGATATATATTACCATGATTCCCTTTATATTCATGATCTTGTGTGATTAATTTGTTTGTTATTTACTATTGTTCATACGAATCTATTTATTACAACAAGGTAAGGGTTTATTTTACAATCTCTATATTATCTGAGGTTGATTATATGTAATTATCTACTGGGACCCCTTTATCATCCTCATCCATGATTTTTAAAAATGAATTTAAAAACATTATTAAAATTTTATAGACTATGGGTTAAAGTCATTTATACCCTTTTTTGACTTCTATAAGATATTTATAAAGGATTCTTTCCATCATTTTACAAACTAGGTCTTTTTAACCTTTTCAACAGAATTAAGGTAAGAAAGTATTTTTTTAACTTATATGGTGGGTGCGGCTATTTTACACCATTAGAAAATCATATAAGCTTCCCTTAAAATATTATAAGAATATTTTCAATGTAAATGTTTCATTTTTTATTTATGTGACTTTTAAATGATTAAAAAAAGAGATATTTCTCTCAAATAGTTTTGATTTCATATTTGTCAACATCCTTTGATGGATTTTAAGTTTATTTGAAGTTGATTTATTATGATACAAAAATTCCATTTTGTATTTAAGGTTTTGTTATATGTTTGACAGTGGATGTGTTATTTTGTTGACATTTCGTATGCTAATTCAATATGAATGTTTATGTTATGTTTAACCCTTTTCATACGAGGAATGCATTGGACTTATTAAGTGACAGGTGGAGCCCGCTATAGCTCCCCGATGCATTGGTAGGTATCATTAGACAAACTAGAGTCTTGGCACAAGGACTTGACATAAACTTATTTGTAGTCTGGGCACAAGGCCTTGACTATGTGGTTATGATAGTCTGGAATTAGGCATTCCATTATTATGAATGTGGTTATTGATATTGCATGTGATTATTCGACTAGTAGAATATCCATGTGAATATGTAAATGGAATTATTTCATTTTATCATTGCCATATTATGTTGATGTTCATGTTTAAAATGATTTTGTTTTAGTTATACATTACCTTAAATGTTTATGCTTATTTATGAAATTTTATGCTATATTGATATCCTTAATGAGAATCTGAGCTCTCCCCTTTCTATGTTTTATTTTCCCCAGGATGTGATGAAGTATTTTATGAATGACCTCCAGGGATAGTATGAGGATATGGGTGTGGCCTATGGAGACAATATGTTGTTGTAGTTTTTTACTTTATGATTTAACATAAACATTATGAATGTATCTATTGATTCCAAGGCTACTAAACTAATCGGTCGTTCGATACATGACCTTTTGTGATCAGGCCAATGATACAAAATAATGCATTGAATTTGGGTAACTAGGGTCGGGGCGTTATAGTTGGTATGAGAGGAAGTTTAGTACAATCCTTGAAATCTAGATTTAGATAAACTCTGATTAGAGAACATAGACCTAAGATAGACATTGAGTATTAGTATAGAAGAAATTTCCGGGAATGTTGGTATTGTATAGATTTTGTGAGTTTTTGAGAAATACACCCATGTCTGGATACGAGCAGGTAGAGGCAGCTCTGGAACAGATGTACCTAGGGGTAAAACCCAAAAACACCAATTTGAGAAAGACTCGAATTGGAACTGGTGCACGACAATGGGCCTTGTTGGACTATTGGTTACAACACTCCAGGGGGATATGGTTAGAAAAATTCTAATTTTCTTTACTAACCATTATGAAGGGATTGTGAATATATACATCCTCAAAAAAACATTTTTATGATTATGGATTATATACATAAACTATTCAATTTATGTTAAGTGTTTACAAGTTTGGATTTATTTATTGCAATTCATAAACTAATCTAGGGTATGCCATTGTTTAGAAATGGGGCCTAGTAGAAGGAATGGAAACCATATCAATGCATGCACTCCATGTAGTGATATCTTTCCTGCTCAATATAATTATATTGGAGATGATGATGCAAATTGTGTTGATCAACTAATCACCATACATGGACAACTCACTCAGGTTATGAATAATAACCTTACCTGTATGGATCACCCTGATCCGTAGAGTGGAGGATCAATTTTAGATCTCTACATGTGGCAATAACCCCGAATATTCAATGGGGGTACAAATCCACTAGTATCTAAGCAATGGATAAATTACTTAGAGTAAATATTTCGCGTCTTGGGGAGTAGCGAAAGGGAAAAGGTTTTAATGGAAGTTTACTGCCTCACTAGAGATGTTGATCAATGGTGTTCATTAATTCAAAACATGAAGGATGATAATGAAGTATCAAATATGGAATATAGGTAGTTTACAGAAATTTTCTTAGAAAAATACTTTCCTCATGACCATCGAGTGGATATGGAAAGACAATTTCTGAGTCTAAGGCAAAAGGAGGACGAGAATATTTCAAAGTATGAGTCTAAATTTACAAGGATAGCAAGTCATGCTACAAATTATATACATAACCCAAGAAGTAATATTGATCATTTATTTTATGGGTTAAAACCATTTCTCCGTTGAGTATTAGTCTCACAATTCTTAACGTCGTACAAAGATATTGTCTCCTGTGCTATCAAGACAGAAAAAAAAATTATCTAAGTCTTATGAATTTAAATCAATGAAAGAGAATAAGAGATATTATGATCACTCTGGAAATGGAAATAAGGGGATGAAGGGAAATGTTGAAAATCCATCATGTAGTAAATATTGGAAAAAAACTCGGTTACTTTCTTGAAGGAAAAGAGAGTCTATTACAATTGTGGTTAAAAAAGGCCACCAAGCTCGTGATTGCAAGGGGAAGAAAGAAGATAACGATTTTCAATGCTACAATTGCAAGGAGATGGGACATTATTCAAATTAATGTCCTAAGCATCAGGGGAAATTACCTTAGAAAATCCCAAGGGATCAAGGCCAAGCTTATGCTATCACTACTATGGAGGTAGAAGCTCCGAAAGATGTGGTGGCAGGTAATTTATTAGTTTCCTCAAGTTTAGAATATGCATAATTTGATTATGGATCATCGCATTTTTTAATATCTTCCCAGTTTGATAAGAAAATTAGATATTTACAATTTGATTTTACAAGGGAGTTGTCAGTTAAAACTCCTATTTCATGTATCATTGCAACAATATTTTGTGAATTTGTTCCCATTATAGCATATAAATGTTCTTTATCTGCTGATCTCATCGTCATAGCTATGATTGAGTTTGATATAATCCTCGGTATGGATTGGATTTTGGACCATGATGCAAAGATTTAATGTAAGAAGAAGGAGGTTATGATTTTTGATGATGATGATGATGATATAGAACAACTTATCTTTAGAGCATAATCGTCACCACCTAATTCTTATCTAGATTCACCATTAGTAGCATAATTAAATCCAATTATTGGGGAGGAAGAGAATGAAATGACTTTGGGTGAGGAAAGGAATTTTCAAATAGATGATGTACCTATTGCGAGAGAATATTTTGATGTGTTTCCAAAAGATTTACCTAGACATCCTCCAGAACGAGAAATTTCGTTTTCCATTGACATAATTCCTAGATCAGGGCCCATATCGAAGACCACTTATAGAATGGAAACTGTGGAATTAGTGGAACTAAAGAAACAACTAGAGGAATTGAGTAATAGGGGATTTATTCGATCTAGTGTTTCTCCATAGGGCGCCCCTATCCTTTTTGTTAAGAAGAATTATGGATATATGAGGTTATGTATCGACTACAGGGAGATCAATGCTATAACAATAAAGAACAAGTGTCCCCTACCTCGCATTGATGGTTTATTCGACCAACTTCATGGAGCTTAATATTTTTCAAATATTAACCTTCGATCTGGATATCATTAGTTGTGTGTAAAAAAAGTAATACATTCCGAAAATAGCATTTCGAACTAGGTACATGCATTAAGAGTTTACAGTAATTCCTTATGGGCTTACTAATGCACCCTCTGTTTTCATGGATCTAATGAACAGAGTTTTCAAGGAATATCTTGATTACGTTGTAGTGGTATTTATTGATGATATCTTGGTATACTCCAAAAGCTACGAAGATCATGAAAATCACTTGCGCATTATATTGAAGACACTGAGAAGACATAAATTATATGGGAAGTTTATCCAGTGTGAATTCTGTATTCATAAGATATCTTTTCTTGGCCATATTTTCTCTAAGGATGGAATCTTTGTTTATCCTTCTAAGACAAGATCAATCCAAGAATGGCCAGCACCGATGAGTATAACTGAGGTATGAAATTTTATTGGTTTAGCAGGTTATTATCAACGTTTCATCCAGAATTTTGCCCGGTCGGCTAACCCATTAACAAATCTCACACGTAAAGGGGTTAAATTTTTTTTGGAAAAAAGAGTGTGAAGAATGTTTTGAAGAACTGAAGAAAATATTATTCAATGCTCTTATATTGAAAATACCATCGAGGAATGATGGGTTTGTTATTTATAATGATGCATCGAACAATGGACTTGGTTGTGTCCTTATGCAGAATGATAGGGTTATTGCCTATGCATCATGATAACTAAAAATTCATGAGAAAAACTATCCTACCCATGATTTTGAGTTATCTACTGTAATATTTTCTTTGAAAATATGGAGACACTATCTATATGATGAAAATTGTGAGATTTATACAGATCACAAGAGTTTGAGGTATATTTTCTCACAAAAAGAACTCAACATGAGGAAAAAGAGATGACTTGAACTACTCATGAATTATGATTGCACTATACACTACCACACGGGGAAGGAAAATAAGGTGGAAGGTGCTTTGAGCAGAAAAGATCATAGTGTTTTCAACAATATGAGAGTTGAAAAGGATCCTATATACATAGATCTAGTAAATATGGATATGGGAATAACCATGGAAGGTGAAACATCAATAATTTTTCAAATGGTTTCCAAACAATATTAATTAGAAAGGATAAAGAGTTCTCAGACCGATGATCAATAGTTTCAAAAGGGGATTAAAGCTATGAATGATGGGAGATTGATTGACTTTGCGTATGAAGATGAAATTTTGAAATTTGGGAAGAGACATTGTGTTCCTGATATACCTGATCTAAAAAGGGAATTCTTTGATAATGCTTATAGTTCCAATTTCTCTATACACCCTGGGAGCACCAAAATCTTTAGAGATTTGAAGGAACATTTTTGGTGGGACATCATGAAGAGGGAGATTTCTGATTTTGTGTCAAGATGTATGGTTTTTCAACAAGTGGATGCTAGAAGGAAACATCCCAGCGGAGTCATGAAACCTCTTCCCATAATAGAGTGGAAATGGGATAATATCACGATTGACTTTGTCATGGGACTACCAAAGACTCTTAGAAGGAACGATGCAATATGGTTCATTATTGATCGTCTTACCAAGTCATCACATTTTCTTGCTATAAGAGAAGATATACCACTTGAACGTCTAGAAAGACTATATATTAATTAAGTAGTGAGACTTCATGGGTTACCCCTATCGATTGTCTCTGATCGTGATCCACGTTTTACATCAAGATTCTGGAAATATCCTCAGAAAGCCCTGGATACTGAGCGTCATTTGAGCATTGCTTACCACCCCCAAACTGATGGACAATCAGAATAGATGATTCAAACCTTAAAAGACATGTTGATATCTTTCTCACATGACTTTCAGGGTATATGGGATCAATATTTACCTATGGTTGAATTTTACAATAATAATAGCTTCCATTCAAGTATTCGGATGACACTATTTGAAGAGTTATACAGAAAGAGATGTCACATACCAACCAGTTGGGATGATGTTGGTGAAAGAAAAATAGTATGCCTAGAACTGGTGGAGGAAATTATGGAAAAGGTGAAGGTAATCAAAAACCACATCAAAGCATCTCAAGGTAGGCAGAAGAGCTATGATGACAACTGAAGGAAGGATTCTGAATTTCAGTTAGGATATCATGTTATCTTGAAGGTATCTCCATGGAAGGGAGTTATACATTTTGGCAAGAAGGGTAAATTGAGTCCTAGGTCTTCTAAATTCTAGAACTAATTGGGGTTGTAGCTTATCATTTGGAAATGCCGCCAAATCTCTCCAAAGTTCACAATGTGTTCCACGTATCACGGTTGAGAATATACATGTCTGACCCAACAGATGTACTCACTTATGAGGAAGTAGAACTGGAACTCGATATGTCTTATTATGAAGAGCCCGTCATGATTCTTGATACAAGAGAACAATTGCAGAGAAATCAGACGACTGGCCTAGTAATGGTTCTATGGAGAAACCATAAGATGGAAGAGAAAACATGGGAACCTGAGGAACTTATGATGAAGAACCACTCGAGTCTTTTCATGCTTTAGTATTCAAAAAAATTTGGGGATGAAATTATTTTAAGGAGGGGAGAACGTAACACACCAAGCTTCCATGGTACATTTCCCTTTAAATAATGCAATAGCTTGCATTGTACACAACTTCGAGAATCTAACACACCATGACCAATAAAACTAGCCGTTATGAATAGTAATACCGACTTTTTGAAAATTTATAAATTTTATCTTTCAAAGTGGACTTCATTTTTTGATTCGGAATATCAAAATTAGCCTGGGGTGAAATTTAGGTATTTTTCTGAAAAACTTCAATTTGTGATGAATAGTGAAAAATACTAAGTCATAGTTTAAAACCAAATTTTTATTTAAATAAATATTTAATTTATTTAAATTTATTTTACTTCAAAATAGATACATAATACTTATATAAGTTCAATTTAATTCATTGAAATCTATTTATAAAAATTTTAGATATATATAAAAAATTTATTGAACTTTTCACCATCTGTTACCCATCTCCTGAGAGAATTTACAAATTCACATACAACATAATTTTACTGCTTCTGTGAATGGAATTTCGAAAATCTTGGAGAAATGGTTAATATCAATGAGTAAAATTTGGTTCAATAAGATAAAAATATTTTTTGGTGAATAGTAAGTTCTTACTTTTATTTACCATGGTTAAATGTAAATAGGGTAATTAAGGATAAAATGATATTATTATTACCTAAATACATGTCTTAATTCTATTGGTTAAGTATAAATGGACCAAAAACAACCTTATGAATAAAATCTGAAATTATATGGTCCACTTGGATTAGATTAGGACATTTATTATTATTTAATTCAATGAAGAGTTAAAAGAGTTAAAATCAAAGATTAATAACTATATCATTTTTAATATCATGTTATACATAATATAAATTCGATTATAAATATTCATTAGAAATATAAAAATATTTCCTACATAATGGTATTTTAATTATAAATTTTTGACGTTAATTGATTTAATTTATTTATAACACAATGATGATGTGGTAATTACCTTATTAGTGAAATATTAAAATAATTGATATTATAAATACCCAAATAAAAATAATTTTATACTTTTAATGAATTTCAAAAATTTAATAGGTTAATAGGACATTATAGGTCTAATTACATGAATTAGGTTTGAATTAATAATGCTGTTATGAATTTAGCATAAACAAAATTCCAAATAGGGTCAAAATTGACATAAAAGATTTTTTAAAACAAATATTATATTACTAATTGATATTCAATTACTAAAAATCTAAGGATCATACAATATAATTTTATAATGATAGTTGTATCATTAATTAACCACTTGAGGTTCACATAGGAGTATATAGTAAGTTTATTAACTATATAGTATAAAAATACAAAGAGACATGGTAAATTTCAAACTATTTAACTAAGAGTTAAATAAAAAATATAAGGTTAATATAGTGACCCAAACCTGTATAAAACCTATTTGTTGAGTGGTTTTTGACCTATAACAACCTTAAACTTTAGATAATTCATATTGGATCCATTATAAACCGAATGTGAATTTATTATAAAATAATATTTCTAGTTTTTCCTAAGGTTCCCTCACCACTCTTATAAAAAGGCACCCCCCTTCTCTAAATATTACACCTTCAAAGCCTTTTGGATCATCCAACCCGTACCCAAAAATCTTCTCATCTTCCCTAACTTCAATCTAGAGGCCTTAGTTTTATTAGAAATCCAACCTATGGATCCCTTTTGATCAAATCAAAAGGAAGAACCCAAAGAAGAGGTAATGTTTTTCCCACCCTCTTTCAAGTTCCTTTCTTCTTCCACTTCTTCGTTATTTGTTATTTCCATTCTAAAATAATAACTCAAGTATATTCTATATACTTTTATATTATTATAAATATGGTACAACTATATTCAGTTTTATATCCATCCCTTGGATGACATGTCACCATACGTGCGTACGTACGGCTTACCGTCTCCATGTCGTGGTGTAATTGTTATTCAATACATTATTATTTGGATGGGTATAATAATGATATTTAATTCATGTAAATAATAAATATAACATAATAATTATTCTATATATATGATTTACCATTAAATTATATATTAATTTAATATTAAAAGAATGATATTGTCGCTCGTGCGTACGTACAAACTACCATCTCCACGAACGCGATGAGATTCATTCCCATCGTATCCATTCAAGACTAATTTTCATTGGATGATTAAAAATAATGTTTAGTTAATTGATATCATTCTGGATATGAATAATTTACAACCTATGGATAACAAACATGGCTTATGTAACAAAACATATAAATGAAAATGAATAAGTGAACACCTGAAACAACGATAATACAAAAATATTATTAACAAAGAAATTTTAAAAGATCATATATGATATCATATTTATGTACATGATTCTTGTATAATTTAATAACATTGATTTAACTATTATAAAGGAGGTTAACCTACCCTAGACCAAGGAAAATTACAAGGTTATGGGTTTCATATCTCACTTTTAATTCTGTGAGATTTCCATTGTTCACCACTTATTTATTGCATGTGGCGTATGGTGTACTGCCATTTGATATAGATTATCATGATTCTCTTTATATTCATGATATTCTATGATTAATTTGGTTGTTATTGACTATTTTTCATACAAATTAATTGATTACAATGAATTAAGGGTTTATTTCACAATCTCTACGTTATCCGAGGTTGTTTATATGTAATTATCTACTGGGACCCCTTTATCATCCACATCCATGATTCATAAAAATGTATTTCAAACCAGTCTTACTATTTTATAGACTATGGGTTAATGTCATTCATACCCTTTTTTGACTTTTATAAGATATTTATAAAGGAATCTTTCCGTCATTTTCCAAACAAGGTCCTTTTAACCTTTTCGACAAAATTAAGGTAACAATGTCTTTTTTAACTTATATGGCGGGTGAAGCTATTTCACACAGTTATAAAATTGTCTAAGCTTACCTTACAAGATTATAAGAATATTTTCAAAGTAAATGTTTCCTTTTATAATTATTTGACTTTAAAATGATTTAAAAAAAAGATATTTCTCTCAAATAGTTTTGATTTCATCTATGTCAACATATTTTGATTGATTTTAAGCTTATTTGAAGTTGTTTGTTATGATACAAAACTTCCATATTGTATTGAAGGTTTTGTGATATGTTTGACTATGGATGGGTTATTTTGTTAACATTTCGTATGCTAATTTCAATACAAATGTTTATGTTAAGTTTACACCTTTTCAGATGAGTATTGCATTTGAATTAGTAAGTGATGGGTGGAGCCCACTATAGCTCCTCAATGCATCGGAAGATCTCATGAGACAAACTAGTATCTAGGAACAAGGCCTTGACAAGAACTTATTTGTAGTCTTGGAAGAAGGCCTTGACTATGTGGTCATGATAGTCTGGCATTATGCATTCCATTATTATGAATGTGGTTATTGTTATTACATGTGATTATTCTACTAGTAGAATATCCATTTGAAAATGTAAATGGAATTATTTCATTTTATCTTGGGAATATTATGATGAATGTTAACTTTAAAAGGATTTTTTTAGTTATACATTGCCTTAAATTTTTATACTTATTTATGAAAGTTTCCGCTATATTGTTATCCTTAATGAGTATCTGAGCTCATCCATTTCTATGTTTTATTTTTCCCGGGATGTGAAGAAGTATTTTATGAATGACCTACAGAGATAGTATGAGGATATGAGTGTGGTATATGGACGCAAATGTTGTAGTAGTTTTTTCAATTTATGATGTAATGTAAACTTTATGAATGTATCTACTTATTCCAAGGCTACTAAACTAATAGGTCTTTCAAGACTTGATCTTTTGTAATGATGACAGTGATACATAATAATGCACCAACTCTAGTAACTGGGGTCATGGAGTTACAATAATCATAAAAATGTCCATGGTAAGCACAAACACCACACAAAAGAAATAGGTGGTGTATAAGGCATATGTACCCAAGAAATAAAAGTGAGACAAATTAATCCCTTACCATATGACTTATTTTGTTTGTATGTATCCTAAACTCAATTATTATGTTTTAAAAATTGTCATTTACTTATTCTATAACCATATTTATATTTTCGATATCTTATGTGATCGTATTAACACTTGTTTAATAATATTTCATTATTACTCTTCATTTGGTGTTAACTACTTAATTTTCTCTTAAATATTTTGTCATATAATTCCCAATTCTTGTCAACATGATATAGTTAAATAATATAAAAAATTATATTATCATAATTTTTATCATATTAATTCATCATATACATTTATATAATCATTCCTGAATGTTGTACATGGATATAAATCACATCGCATCGTGGAGACGCTAGGTTGTATATACGCACGAGTGACGATATCATTCCCATAATTGTGAAATGGAATGGAAGTGAATGTCATATAATTTGATTCAAAATCCATATCATGTTATAATAATCTCATATATTAATTATTTAAATCATTATATCCTTTAAAATAGGATAGTGGTGAAAAACATATTACACCACGACGTGGAGACAATATGTCATACCTATGCATGCTTGGTAATTTCATTTTTTGTAGGATGGATAAAAGATTAAATAAGAATTATAAATAAGTATAATAAAATACCATTATATATGTGATATTGGAATTATTAATTAAAAACTGAAACAATAAAGGAATAGGAAGTATAAGAAGAAATTATTTGAATGAATTAGTAGAGGAGATTACCTCTTCATTGATGTGCTCCCTCTAAATATCCTATTAATGGCACTAGAGTTGGTCTTTTGAAAAGACCAGAACCAATAGAATTTAACTAGGTAAGTTTATAATTGAAGTGGTCATGGAATTAACAATATTTAAGGATAAAAGTGAAGGTAAGAGGTAAGGGAGGTGGTTCCATTTTATAATTGACACGAGGGACACTTTCGGAAACTCAAAAAAATAATTAATAATAAAATAAAAAACACATCTAAAAATATAAAAAATGTAATATTTTAGAAACTTAAATGATATAAGGATGTAATATAATCAACCAATAAATTTTATTCTTTTTTTATATATATTTAAACCTTATAATGTAAATTAACCCCTAGTTATTCTATTTTAATTTTAACTAAGGTAACCAATATAACAATATTAAAATAGAAACTTTTTTACTTATTTGAGGTAAATTAGACCCTAAATAAACAATTTATAACATTTTAGATCATATAATAATTATTTTATATTTTTAAACTTTTTTTATAATTATTAAATAATTTAATAAAACATTATTTTGTCAAAATACTAATAGTGACAATTTTGACACTATTCATTTCATAGATTTTTTAAAATATAAAAATAAGATTTTATCATAAAATAAAATATTTTATTATTTAAATAAGGTTTCAAGGACATCTATAAAATTAATTTTATATATTAATTGTCTATAATAATATTTATTTTAATAATTTTAATCACATTAATTTGATATTTTAATTAATAAAATAATTACTACATTAGTTTTTAAAAAATATTTATTATACATATATGTTTAATAAAAACTAAAAATAAAATACTTGGATGAATATAAAGGTTCAATATTTCAGTGGAATACTTATAGTAAAATATATATTTTATAGAATACTACATTAAAAATTTTATATTTATTCAAACATGAATGTGACAACTTTAATATCACTTTAAATAAAATTTTATAAGTGTCATAATATTTTACATGTATATTTAAATGATTAATAACTCGACCCTTGGATTATTATTGTCTTTATATACTCTATAAATAATATTTAGTCAAGATTTTTGGTCTTTTAATGGTTATTGTCATTTTATTTTAAAAAATATTAATTTTTCGATAATTAAATAATTTCTACATCCTCATTATATAAGCATTTAAGGTAATTATTTATTCATAATATATTATAAATATATTAAAATGATATAGATAATTTCAATATAGTTATAGAGATTATTAATTATTGAAGTTATCTCATATTTATAAAAATATTAAAATTATTCTACTTATAAGAGATAAGAGGGTGATATGTTGTCACATTTTTTTATTTTAATAATATACATATCATTTTAATGTAAAAAAGTCCATTAAATGAGTAAATTAAGATCCATAACTACAATGGAAATAATTTTTTGATTCAATAGTATTTTTTTAGGTTTTAGGGTAATTTGATTGTCCACATCATATTATTTATTACCCTAATTTACATGATTTAACATTTATAGTGGTAAATAAAAATTACCAAAGTTACTATTCATAACCATAAACTAAAAGGATCCTTTTTACATAATTTGTTCTAACTAATTCCAAATATGGAATCCATTTTTAGAAATCAAAAACATTGAATTTTCATAAGTTAAATAAAAAAATTCCCAGTGTATGAATGAAAATCGGGATTTAAAACTTAAGACATTGCAAAAGATTGAAATGTTTTTACATAAAAATTAAATGTAAAATTAATGTCAATGAAATAAATTATATTAAATGATAAAAATATATTCTATTTATACTTTAAACCCATTTAATTGTATAATTTTACCATATAAATTTTTCTGATGCAAAAAGTTATTTTCAATTAAAATTTAGTGTATTTTCACTCTTCAATAAAAATTTAAATTTATTAGAAAAATATAAAAATTATCATCCAATGTAAATTTTATAAACCACATCCAAATATAATGTTTATGTTTTTTAAATATCATATATAATGTTTATTGTAACATTATTTGTTTGAAACTCCCATGTGGATGTTTCTCATATGGGGACCACCTGAACAAAACCTCCCTTGAGAGGTTATGGTAGTGGGGACCACCCAATTATAACCCCCCTTGAACTCTACTTTAAGGGGAGAAACAATCAAACATCCAATTAAATGTGTGGGGAGGGGTCTTCAACTCCTCCAAATTTTATTATTCTATCCTAGTTAATTAATTTAGCCTTTTTGAATTTATTCCAATGAACTAAATAGACAACATATACTACTATATGGGCTACATGGAATTTTTTGGTGGAATTGAGAGGAAGGAGCCTTGGGAGAAAGGTCTCAAATGAAGAATGCCAAGGAAGAATGCTGACTTCGACTCTGACTTCTTCCATGGGACATTCGTTGATGAGGAATGCCTTCAACGTCAACGAACTGATGTTCGAGGAAATGCCAACATCACCAATGTCCGTCTATTCCCAACTACATCGCCTCCTTCCACATGGGCAATCATCAATGAATCAAATGAACGAGGTAGGGGATTACTTCTATATGATTATCACTTACCATGTTCTCCCCTTCTAATTCATTTGCGGGATTGAGAATAGTGATTTAAGAGGTTTGTAGGGAGGGTGTTTGAATTATTTCCATTACTTGTTCTTGATATTCTCGTGATTCAATTATTATAGCCCGATGCTACCACTCTAATGTGGAGAGTGTAGGCTAAACAAACATGGTCGATCCTCTCCAAATTTCTTGGGATAATTTTTGTGTTCGTAATAAAAGATTGTAACGACTATCAACCATGATGAAGGCAGCATAGGTGACGAAGGCTGCGACACCGGCTGTGACCTCCGCGCCCCACGGCGCTCCACTGCTCGTGACCTCCCTGACCCGCTCCACCCCGCGGCCTAGCCACATTTCCCTGCACCCTTTCGGCCGAGCCCCCTCGTGCCCCGCGGCCTCCACCCTCCTGGAAGAGCTGCCCCAGCCTCGCACCCCGCAATCCCCCCCCCCCCCACCGAGCTGCTCCGACCGAGTGGCCCCGCAGACCTGCGCCCTTGTTGCACCCCCGCGGCCGAGTTGTCCTATGACCCCACGCCATCATGGCACCCTTACGGCTGAGTCCCTCTACCTAAGCTGCCTCATAGCCTCAGACTCTCGCGACACCCCCGCGGCCGAGCCGCTCTGCACCCTTGCTGCAACCACACAGTCGTGCAGCCTTTGTAGTTGGCCGGGCTGAACCCAACAGGTCAGGCCGCCCAGCGAGCCGGGCCGAACCCAGAGGGTCGGGCCGGTGAGACCCAAACCGGGTCGACCTAGGCTGGGTCGGGCTGGGTCGGTCCGACTGAGTCAGACTAGATCCGGACCATATACGACTATATACTTTACTTGGCTAAAACATTAGCACCTAACATCCGTTTGACGAACCATCAGCGGCGTCAGAAACCTTAGAGCAAGATGATCCCTTTTGTATACCCCAATGGAGTTTTGGATGAATTTGGGGAATGTTCGGGTTAAATCGAGCATGAATTCAACTGGGCCCTTGGGAAAAAAGGATTATAACTCACAGACCGACAACCCGAATGATGAGCTGTCTGTTTCATTGAGACCCGTATGACATGGTATTTTTTGGGGTACTTTCTCGTGGGACTTTGTATTAGTTGTAGTATCGATCAGTGACTTGTGGAGTGGATCCTCCCGGAGACGACCAGGCTTAGTGCGGGAACCCAGTAGCTAGATCTGACGAGAATATTGAAGAGCGATCCTGTGAGGGCCAACTCCTAGCGATCCTATGTGGGTCAGCACCTAGAGATCCTATTTGGGTCAGCTCCCAGTGATCTTGTGGGGGTGAGCTCCAAGAGATCCTGTATGGGTCAGCTCCTAGCGATCCTTTATGGGTCAGCTTCTAGTGATCTTGTGTGGGTCAGTACCAAGCGATCATGTGTGCATCAGCTCCTTGCGATCCTATGTGGGTTAGCTTCTTTATAGAGTATGATTATTTAGTAGTTACATCTAATCATCTCTACTACTTTACATATGTTATACCTAGTGTGAGCTGAGTTCGTACTTGTTATCACTTTCTTTTGTGATAATACCTTGGTGGTATTCTTCTATGTGCATACCTATGTGGTACTTGCCTTTAAGGTTTTCGTTCCTTTGTGGAATAGTTGAGATTTGGGCTTTTGGGTTGGACCCTATGTTTCCTCATGATTGAGATGGGTATACTTGAAAACATAGGTATATATATATGGTCATATACCTATGTAGTGTGGAAAGTTGACTTCATGCTTTTAGGTTTATCCTTTGTGGATTTTGAGAGACCTTGAGGATCTCCGAGTCCCTATTAAGTATCGTTATACTCACCCCTACATGGGCTTTGAACGCACCTTGTTGTGTTTAGTGCAGAAGTCGGGCATCTTTGATTGAGACTGAGGGTACCAGGACTGGACGGTGCCCTGAGGAGTACCTTATGACGAGTCGGTACACAGAAGAGATGGATGGATGTGGAGTGTATGTATATTATCTGTACCATCCCTTCAGGTAGGATCCTCATAGGACAACCCAAGAGTTGTCTTCCTTTTTTCTCCAGTTTAATTCTACTTTATGTTTCTTGTACTTTCCAGTTGGGCTTGAATTCTGGCCACTTTTACTTATTGTGCTCACTCTGTTTACTATTTAGTTTACTTGTGTTTATATCTTGATGTGTGTATGGCTACATGTGTTTACAGGTTATAAAGGCAATGCCTTCCCAGTTTTCAGGATTACTCCTTTCGGTGCTTGTCGCCAACCCCTGGCCTATGGAAGGCGGGCTTGGGGGAGTCACAGCATAGGCCTCGGTGGATGGGTCGTGAAAAATTGGTATCCGAGGGGTTGGTTCTACCATAGAATACAGGACTCTGGTCTTTCCATTTAATAGAAATTATGTTATGTATAGTAAGTGTGGTTATTCGTTTAGGGAACCCAACATAGGTGCGGCAGCCGACGTATCCATACATCGGGACCCTGACATCTGATTTTCAACTCATTTCCTGAAAACATTGATTGCGTGTGTGTTTTCAAGAGTTTTTGTATGATCTATTTGATTCATCTCACCTGGTATAACATATTTACCATTGAGAACTCGTTTCTATTGAGGATTCCTCCACATAGACAGCCATCTACGGTTCCAAGAGTAGTACGCACTGATAGCCCACCAAGCGACGAGGCCTCGGTGTGGGGCACTCATCCTTTAGATACACCAACAGAGGCACCAGTGGTACTATTACCCATTGGGCCACTGATTCCACCAGCTCTAGAAGTAGAGAGTGCATGACACTTGAGCGTATTGGATGAGTTCCAGCGCCAGATGACATCCAGGTTCAGGGGAGAGATGGACCCAAAGGCAGCTGAGGATTGGTTGGAGTCTGTAGGGAGAGTCTTCCGACTTGTAGGAACACCATACGATCTCATTGTGATCCTTTCCACCAGCCTTCTATAGTTAGTAGAAAACAAATTGTGGAGCATGATTCTCCAGGATCATGATGAGATGATACTTCTCTGGGAAGACTTCGAGAGCATGTTTCGAGAAGATTTTGTTCCAGCAACTCTTCGTGTAGTGCACATACAAGAGCATCTTTATCAGCAACCGGGACACATGATTTTATCTCAGTACATTACGAGGTTCACTGACCTCTCACGCTACTACACATATAATGTGCAGGGCCCTCGAGGCAGAGCCAGTCATACCAAGATTGGGTAGTGTTATGCATGTAGTGGGCAGGGTCACATGGATCGTGATTGTCCGACCCACCGTATGGATGATAAGAAGACGATTGAAGAACCGCCCATGCAAAGACAGAGGTTCGACTGAGGTGGTCTGTAGGGATTTGATGGAAGTGGAAGAGGAGTTGGACATGCATCTGGCAGTAGGAGATGATTCGAGATGATACTGCCACCACCACCATGTGGTCCACCCTAACCGCAGGGAGCAGGAGGACAAGGGAGAGCTCATCTCTAAGAGGCTGAGGCCTACGATCACTATGCTCCGAAGATGATACGAGGTATGATCTATTTCTACTCGACCCTAGTTGTAGTATTTATAGACACAGGTGATAGTCATTGTTTTATTTCTACATCCCTCGTTATGAGATCGGAGATTCTGACGGAGCTGTTGGCTTGTACCTTATTGCTAGCTACTCCTACGGGAGAGGATTCAGTGATTACGCACTGGTTCCAATAGTTTTAGTTTACCCAAGGAGGTGAGAGGTTCGGCTGGGATCTCCTAGTAGTGATGTTGAGGCCTTACGAAATCATCTTGGGTATGGACTGGTTATCTACTATCCATGCTTAGATTTACTGTATTAGGTGGAATGTGCGGTGTGTCGGCACAGATGGGACCAATATTACCTTCACCGATGAGAAGGGATCCTTTTCAGCACCGGATGGAATTACCCGGAGGAAAGTGCAGTCGATCACTCATCATTTTGTTAGCGTTGCCCTCAGAGCAGTTGATGTGGAGTGTCTTAGTTATCCAGTAGTGGTGTACTAGTACACAAATGTCATTCCTAATGATTATCTGGGTCTACCACCTCGTAGAGTGGTGGACTTTTACACTTTCTTTTACCCCGAGACAACACCGATATCCACACCAGCATATCAGATGGATCCAGTGGTGCTTCGTGTGCTGTAGTTACAACTAAAGTACTTATAGGGGAAGTGATTCATTCGACCTAGTATTTCTCCTTGGGGAGCCCTGATTTGGTTCTCCATGAAGGCGGATGGGAGCTTGAGGATTTTTGTTGACTATCAGCGCCTGAATCAGGTGACAATGAAGAACAATTACCCACTACTAAGGATTGACAATCTCTTTTATTTGATGGAGGGAGAACGACAGTTCTCAAAGATAGACCTTAGAATAGGCTATCTCCATCTCAGAGTAGAAGATGAGGATGTGCAGAAGAAATACTTAAAGTGTTGGTACAACCATTATAAGTTCTTGTTTATGTCATTCAGTGTGACCAACGCTCTAGTAGTGTTCATGGGACTCATGAATAGGATGTTTCATCCATACAATGATCTCTTTGTAATAGTCTTTATCGACGACATTCTGATCTACTCAACTGTTGAGGAGGAGCATGCCTATCATTTTCATGTAGTACTGAACACACATTGAGAGCACTATCTTTATGGTAAGATCACGGAGTTCTAGTTCTATATCCGAGTGGTTCATTTTATGGGATATTTCATATCAGAGTCTGGAGTTGTAGGGGATCCAATGAAGATTGAAGTGGTACTTGCTTGGGAGCCACCCAAGAGTGTGACAGAGGTACGAAGTTTCTTGGGTTTGGCTGGATACTACTGGATGTTTGGGCCAGATTTCTCCAATGTTGCTGCACCTCTATTAGAATTGAAGAAGGAGAGGAAACCATTCATGCGGTTGGAGATATGCCAACAGAGTTTTCAGAAACTGAAGTAAAGGATGACTTGTGCCCCCCATATTGAGGCTTCCATAGGAAGGGGTTGGGTATGTAGTCTACTGTGATGCATCAGGGATAGGGATCATATGTGTCCTGATGTTGGAGCGAGCAGTTATCACATATGGTTCTTGATAGCTGAGGCAGTTTGAGTAGAACTACGCTACCATGACCTAGAGTTAGCAGTAGTGGTCTTCACCTTGAATATGTGGTGACATTACATGATGGGCAAGCATTTTACATTGTACTGTGATCACAAGAGTCCCAGGTATATCTTCTCTCAGAAGGACCTGAACCTAAGATAGCGATGTTTGATTGAGTTCATCCAGGACAATGACTTAGTGATAGTCTATACTCATAGAAATGGGAATGTTGTAGCAGATGTACTCAGCGGGAGGTCTGGTATACACCTGCTAGGAGAGGCGACAAAGCAGCTGGCCACATTGCAGATATTCTTTCTGGATAGATATGTAACATATTTTCTTCGGTCTCTTACAGTCAATCCCCCACATCTTCTGCGAGTCAGGAGGTGCACCATGGTGACACTGACTGCGAGACACGATGTGCTCAGATATACATTGGAGAGGCACCTGATGGATTTTCTGAAGGTCAGGAGCATGTCATCCTCTTCAGAGGACGTACAATGGTACCCGTATCACTTCTGGAGGAAGTGTTGAGGGATTTCAACACATCCCCTAGAGTGTTACATCCAATAGTGATGAAGTTGTACCAGGATCTCCGATGATAGCACTGGAGGTCGAGAATGAAGAAATCAGTAGCGGAGTTTGTCTCTCGATGCCTCATTTGTCAGCAACTGAAGGTAGAGCATTAGGTACCAACATGCATGGTTTAGCCTTTTGAGATTTCAGAGGGGAAGGGGGATGGTATATCCAGGGACTTCATTATGGCACTTCTACGTACAACAAGGGGACATGACTCGATTTGGGTGATCGTCGACCGACTTACCAAGTCAGCCTACTTCCAACCCATTAGAGAGAATTTTTTAGTAGAGAGCTTGGGATGCCTCTATGTGCAGGAGATTGTGTGGCTAAATGGAGTACCCTTGATGATTGTTTCCTATCATGATGCACATTTTACTTCTTGGCTATGGAAGGGGTGGTAGGATTCTTGTGGGATGCAGCTTCGTTTGATCACCATCTTCTATCCTCTGAAATATGTTTAGACTGAGAGAACCATTCAGACCCTCAAGGAAATGCTACATTATTGTCTCCTATATTTCGGTCACAATTGGGAGGATCAATTGTCATTGGTGGAGTTTTCATACATCAATAGTTATCACTCCACCATTGGGATGGAACCTTTTGAGCATTGTATGAGAGGCTTTCATATCACATTTTTGTTGGGCTGACCTAGGGGACTCAACACTCATGTGACCAGAGATGGTACAGGCTACCACAGAGAAGGTGCAGATCATCCAGGAGCGAATGAAGATTGCACAGAGCAGGAATACATCTTAAGACGACATGAGGCAGAGACCTCTGGAGTATGAGGATGGAGACTACGTATTTTTACGTGTTTCGCCCTTACGAGGTTTGTGGTGATTTGGTCGAGGCTGCAATTTATCTTTATGATTTATAAGTCCTTTTTAGGACCTGTGCAGATTTAGTGAGATGACAGACTGCTTAGCTCTTCCACATCAGTTTCACCGGGTGCACGACATCTTCCCCGTATCTCAGTTAATGAGATACAGGAACGACCCTTCCCACGTCATCAACCATGGTGGGCAAGACATCGATGATGGGGTGACTTTTACGGAGGTTCTAGTTGAGATTTAGTATCTACCGGAGTGTGTCCTTCATGGATGGTTGATACCTCGGGTGCACGTCGGATGGCTACATGTGAACCTCCATGAGAGAAAATGGAAGTGGGAGGCTCAGATGTGTGCTTATTACCTCCACTTGTTCCCTTAGTTTGAGTTGTGGCTTATGGGAAAATAGAGCCTAGAGGTAGGGATAATGTAAAGTCCCAAAATTTCCATGTGATTTTTGTCATTAAATGTGTATTTTAAAAGTCCAAAAAAAATTACGGTGTGTGATTCTGAGGCTCGGAGTTCCTAGTATGATTTCTGAACTTTTTTAGGGTACATTCAATAAACGTGCGAGTGTGTTTCTTCTATCTTTTAAACTAGTTCTCGGAATTGAAATATAAGGACATAGTTGAATTCACAATGCCGGTATTCTCTTGAGGATATATTCACCTCGATGATAGTTGGTCAAGGGTGAATGTTAGTTTTTGGGTTTTTCATGAAAGAATAAAATAAAATAAAATATGTGTCACATTTTATTTTATTTTATTTGGAAACTCTCATGTGGATGTTTCATAGGTGGGAACCACCTGAACAAAACAACCCTTGAGAACTTATAGTGGTGGAGACCACCCGAGTATAAACCCCCTTGAACACCCATTTAGTGGGAGAAACCCTCAATTTACTTTTAAATGTGGGGGATCCTCTTGAACTCCTCCAACATTTATTATTCCATACAAGTTAATTAATTAAGCCTTAATGACTTTATGCCAACGATCTAAATAGACAACATAATCTTTTATGTTGGCTACATGGCATATTTTGTGGAATTGGGAGAAAGGATACTTGGGATAAATCTCTCCAATGATGAACACCAATAAAGAATGCCGACTTCGACTTTGACTTCTTCCATGAGTCATTCATTGACAAGGAACATATTCAACGTCAACGAACCGATGATCGAAGAAAGGCCGATGTCACCAATGTCTGTCTATTCCAAATGACATCACCTCCTTCCCCGTGGAAAATCATAAACGAATCAACCAAATGAGATAGCGGTTAACTTCTATATGATTATGAATTCCCTTGTTCTCCAATTCTAATTATTTTGCGGGATTGGGAATAGTGATTCACGATGGTTGTGGGGTGGGTGTTTGAAATATTTCCTTTACCAGTTCTTGATATTCGCGTGATTCATGTATTATAGCCACTTGCTACCACTCTAATGTGGAGAGTGTGGGCCAAACAAACATGGTCCATCTTCTCTGAATTTCTAAGGATAATTCTTGTGTTCTTCTCCATCGAGGAGAATGACTATCAACCGTGGTGAAGGCGATGAAGGTGAAAAAGGTGGTGAAGGTGATGAAGGCAACCACACCGCCCGTGGCTCCGCCTCCCATGGCCTACATGCCCCACGGCGCTCTGCTTCCCGCAACCTCTGTGCCCCGCGGTGCTCCGCCGCTCGCATCATGCCACGCAGCCCCACACCCTTCTGGTCGAGCCACCCCGCGCCTTGCGGACTCCACCCTCCCAGTAGAACTACCACGACCTCGATCCCCATGGCCTCCGACCACCCGGTTGAGCCGCTCTGTTTGAGCCGCCCTAGGTCCACGCGCCCTAGCGGTACCCCCGCGGCCGAGCCGCTCCGGCCGGGCCGCCCCGCGCCCTCACGGAACCCCTGTAGCTGAGCCGCTCCGGCCGAGCTGATCCAGCCGAGCCACCCTATACCCTCGTGGCCTCGCAACCCTTGTGGCCTACCGGGCTGCCCAACGGGCCGAGGCGGACCTAGCAGGTCAGGAGGTTTCAGTCCGACCGAGTCGTACCAGACCCGGACCAGACACGACCCTATACTTTACTTTGGCCAAAACATTGGCACCAAAAATCCATTAGACGAACCGTCAACAGTGCTAGAAACCTTGGAGTGATACGGTCCATTTGGTATACCCTGCTGGAGTTTTGGATGAAGTTGGGGAACAGTCCGGTTGGATCGAGAAAGAATCCAACCGGGCCCTTGGAAAAAAAAAGCTAATAACTCACATACCAGGTGTTTGAATGACGCTCTGTCTGTTTAATTGAGACCCCTATGACATGGTGGTCTTTTGGGAATCTTCCTCATGGGACTTTGAAGATATTGGAGTATTGACCAGTGACTTGTGTAGAGGATCCTCCTAGAGACTATTAGGCTTAGTGCGGGAACCCAGTAGCTGGCCGTGACGAGATGAATGAAGAACGATCTGGTGTGGGTAAGCTTATAGGATTCCTATGTGGGTCAGCACCTAGAAATCCTGTGTGGGATAGCCACTAGAGATCTTGTGTGGGTCATCTCCTAGAGATCCTATGTGGGTCAGAACTAGTGATCATGTCTGGGTCAGCTCCTAGCAATCCTGTGTGGGCCAACTTCTTTACAGATTTATATGATTCAGTAGTTACATATAATCATCACTACTACTGTACTTAAGTTATACCCGGTGTCAGATGAGTTCGTACTTGTGTGGTACATTCCTTTTTGTTAATAACTCGGTGGTATTCTTCTGTGTGGTGTACCTGTGTGGTACATGCCTGGGAGGTTTTTCTTTACTCTGTGGAGCAGTTGAGCTTTGAGATTTTGGGTTGGACCCTGTGTTTCTCATGATTGAGATGGGTATACATGATAACTTAGGTATATGTATTAGAATATACCAAAGTAGGGATGATAGTTGACTTCATGAATTGAGGTTTATACTTTGTGGATTTTGTTAGAATTTGAGGGTCTCGGGGTCCCTACTAAGTATCGTTATACTCACCCATGCACGGGCAATGCTCACACCTTTTTGTGTTTGGTGTAGACGCCAGACAACTTTGATCGAGACTGAGGGTACTAGGACTGGATGACTCCAAGAGGAGGACCTGACAATGAGTCAGTACACGGAGGAGACAGACGGACGTGGAGTGATGAGGAGTAAATCTGTACCCACCATTAATGTAAGAACCTCGCAGGACGACCCAGTAGCTATCTTTCTTTTTTCTCAAGTTTACTTGTACTTTCAGCTTCTTATACTTTCTAGTTGTGCTTGTATTCTCACCAATTTTACTTATTGTACTCACTCTATTTACTATTATTTTTACTTCTATTTGTATCTTTCTATGTGCTTGGTTGCGTGTGTTTATAGGTTATAAAGGAAATGTGTTCCCAGTTTTAGGGATTACTCCTTTCGGTGCTAGTCTCCAGCCCCAAGCCTATGGATGGTGAGATTGGGGTAGTCAAAACATGGGCCCTGGGGGACTGGTTGTGACATGAATTAATTATTATAATAGGAATTGATAAACTGTTGTCATTGAAGGCGCTAAATTATAGTAACTCAAACAGTGTTTTCAATTATTTCAAAAAAAATATGGGTAAAGGATATAATGAAATATACCATTAGCATGAAAAAATTATAGTACATATATTTTACTAGAGTTATCATTCAATTTAGTTTAATATAGGTAAGGAATGAAATAATAAAAGAAAAAACATAAAAGAAATAAAACAATGGGAGAGAGGAATTTACCTCTTGATGTTATCACCTTTGAGAACCACTTAAGCAGAGAGTTTTTAGTATTTTGAAAATAATAGGGGCTTTTGGAAGTTAGGTAGGATCATGGGGTGAGATTTGGGCAGAATATTGTTAATTCACAAAGATTTAGAACAGTGGTTAGAAGTGGGAGTGAGGTGGGGGGTTATAGTGGAGGAGAGCACGGTTTTCACAAATTTTTAATCATTTGTTTATTAATTTTCCTTAATACAATCAATAGTGATGATTACATGACCAAAAACAGTAATGTCTACATGTGATTTTGAGATAATGGCCTTGCATCAACCATAAATCAGTTGATGACATCGTAATTCAATTATTTAGAATTTATCATAAATTATAATATTTTACTATTCATAAAAATATAGTATTTTAGAAAAACCCCAAAAATTCATCCTAACTATTTTTCGAAGTATAGAATCCAAAGAATGAAGTCCATTTTTCTAAAATAATTTAATAAATATGATAAATTTAATATATACTTAAAATAAAAATTTACTCGAAAATTAGCAATTTTAAAACATTTATTTTATCATTCCAAGATATATGCATATTTTACTTTTACTTGAATATTATTTATATAGTCTCATAGGTAATGTCACTACTCATTATGGTATATAAATATTTATAAGGGTATTATACTCTTCATAATGGTAGGTTACTGTTCAACAAAAATTATGTTTTCCCTATCAGACTCCAAAAAACATACTTATCACAAGTGTGTATGTTATATTTTTGAAATTCCAAACACATGAGTGAAAAATATATTTTTAAAGATCACATAGAACATATTATTTAATTATGTTGTGTTCTTATTTGATTTTATGGAATATTTATAAGAAAATAATTTCCATTAAAAAACATCAAGTCATTGCAGTATTTATTTAGAAAGATCATATATTTCAATTTTTAACATTTTCATACACATACGCAATGGAATTCTCAAATGTAGTAAATATATTTTCATGTAGTGGGCTCAAATAACAGTAGAAATAATTTAATATAATGAATGAATGAGTAAGGGTATTAAGGTATGTAATTATAATGTCTAAAAACAATATGATGTTAATAATAAATTATTATAATGGTGAATAATATTTTTTAGGATTTAATATTAAAAGAAAACTGAAATAGATACTACAGATATTGTTATATACATGGATGGAAGCCTCTATTCATTGCATAATGATTCCCATTGTAAAAAATTATTTGATACTCACTCTTTTATCTAGAATCATTCAAACATAAGATATAAACTTAATATATATATATATATAGGGATTAGAGATAATGATAAATTATAAATTTGGATTCTAAAAGGTATATTATATTACCTTTTCTGGATGAGTTTTAGTGTAATTTTTTCAATATATCATTAATTATGGGTAATGGAATGTAATTTGGATTTACAATGTGGACCAAAAATGAAAAATAATTTGGGGGTAAAAATTCTATCCATTATAGAGATATATTTTCTTTATTTATGCTGATATATCATTTTTACAATATATAGTATTTTTCCATTATTATGATATACCATCATGGTTCATTATTAACCTGAGTATGTTTTTTACCAGAAATAATAAATAGACCGATTTACCTAGTTTAGACTTCTTAATTCCATATATGAAATCTATTTTATAAATTAAATCTTAACATATTATATATTTTTCATCAAAATAATAATATATATTACTTACAAAATATTTCATAAATAAAATCATATCTTATATACTAGAAAATTTTATTTTACAAATTATCATCCTTTATTAATTACCTGGATATAAAATATTTGTTATAGTTTTCAAATAAAATATTCATAATAAGTTCTTAGTTTATAAATTAGGTTAATAATTCATTTTTAACAATTTCAATTTGACAATAAGATATACATATTCTCGATGGTAATATTACCATTATATAATTCCAATAAATGGACATGAATACATATTTAATAAATCATCATAATCCTTCAATTATCTAGAAAAATGGCTACCATATATTTAATTAGATTCATTCCATGTCCTAATATACTTAATAATATGATTTTCATGTGAATTCATGTAGATGAATACATTAATATTGTGGTATTTTATTTACATCTTATAACACCCCTATGATATTATGATATGTATTTCAACAAATAAATTTAATTTTTTCAAAATATAGTGAAACAAGAAACCCCTGTGCTAAAAGAATTGAAATAAAAAATATTATTATATACTTTATTTGAAATCCAATTATGAATAGGAATAATATTTTTTAATGTTTATAATGTTTTTAAATAAGTAAAATATAATGATAAATATGAATTTAATTTTTATTGAAGTCATTTTAGGCCTCAAAAAAATATTTCCATCAAAATTGTTTGTCATTCAAATTTATAATAATATAAAATAATTATTTATATTAAAATTTATAACATATATCTCTAAGAAATAAATTTATTTTAATAATTATCATATAAAAATTTTCATAGAGTGAATTTTTGGGAATTTTTTGAAATGAATAGTTTTTCTTTGAAAATTTAGAAATACTAATTTTTATAAAAAACTATAATTTGATTTCAATCATTAACAAAGTTACATTTTATTTGAAAATGTTTTCAAATTAAAAATAATACATTTATATTATTGAAAAATAAAATGATTCCATTGGAATCTATTTTATATTGTATTTTTGTAAAAAAAACAAATTATACGTAATGTTTTTTTGGAAAACTAATTTTTTTCATGTTTTATATATTTAATTTTAAATTAAATTAGTCCATAGATATAATATAAAATTTATAAAATTTATAACATATTTTAAATAATAATAATTAATATTATGATATCATATCAACTTAATTTTTGTTCTTTTTGAATTGTAAAGACTGTTAAAATTTGTTGCACAAATAAAGTTAAAAATGATTTATTTCCGAGTTTAATAATGTCTCAAGGGTTTTAATGATCTAGAACCTTATTTAAAAACTTTTATATTTTCATATTTTTGTAATATCTCATAACATATTCTAATACTAATAATATAGATTCCATTTTTCTTAATTATAACACAAATATATTTTATTATTTTAAGAAATTTGAAGTGAAACCTCTCCTCAAACATATAAAGGGACACCCCCTCTATCTTTTCTACACCACATTGATCTATATCGCTCGACTGAAACATCGAAAATTCACTTATAAATTTGAATAACCCTGAATTATAATTTCATTTTTCATGAAATAAGATTCAAATAGTCCCTATGAATAGATCTAACATTTGTCTACTGAAGAAGAGTTAATCGTTTTGCCCAACAAATTTCATTTTATATATTTCTATACCTCATAAAAATATATATTTTTCATAAAAAATAATATATTTGGTATAATTAGCATAAATAATTATATTATTATTTTTTTGAAACCATTATCCACCCCATTTTCCATCAAGTGGGAATTTAATGTATTTCTCATATGTACGTGTGAAACAATCCCCCATATATATATAAAATTCAAATTTCATCTCCATATTTTAGGGTTAGTTCTTATGATGATTTCAGTGTTTTTATAAAATATTTATGACATAATTATTCTTTATTAATTATAATATCTTATCAATATCCTTAAATTCTTATCCTTTTGAAAATGATAATGGTGTTCATTTGTATGTGTCAACTACCACCTCAACAAAGGGATATGATTCATTTTTCATTTATGCTTTACTTTTATTGTAATGAGGATATATTTAATGTTCATATTTGAAATTTATGATATAATATTATTTATTTGATGATAAATAAGATTTATCTTTCTTTCATTATTCTTGTTTGAAAATAAATACAACTTTCAAGTACACATTCGGCCTACTATCTACATGAATGGTCTAAATCATTTTTTAGAATTTAAAATTTATGAAGGATTAAATATATTTATATGTTTAATATATATGATTCTTATATCAGTAATATAATTAAATATATTAAATAACCATTATAAAATTATGAGGATCTGTACCGCTGGATGAAACTTCAATGAAAAAGGTAATAGTTAACACCCCAAAATGTAAATGTTAATAAAAAATTATTAATAAATGTGTGTCTAAATTTTTCAAGTAAAATATATTTGATACTATAAATATATGTCTTATTCTATTATATAATTTTAATACAATTTAAATTAGTATACATGTTGTTAAGGCACTTTTGAGGAAATTATAACTTGAGGTTAGGGATTCTAGACATACTTTTATCTCTATGAGAAAAACGTCATATTTACCAATTATTTACCAATGTTGGTGTATATAATTTACACGATCATACTGTATGATTCATATAAATAATTTTTTATTTATTTTAATACCCATATAATTCTATTTATTTAATGAGATTTGTTTCGAAAGAATCCAAATTTGTAAGGGTTTATGTATCAATTTCATTTTAATCGAGATTGTATTTTAATTATTTTCTGTTACTATATATTATGTGATTTTTATCTAATAAATCCATTTAATTGTATCCACATTTGTTTAGTATTGTAATTTTAATGTAAAAAAACCATTTTCCACTTTTTTCATATAAAATGATCAAGATAATGCTTTTATGAAAAGAATATTTCTTCTTCAGTTCGGGATCCTTTTAATCTATGAAAATGTTCTCTACATAATGATTTCATAAATATTTTTACTATCATACTATTATTTTATAAATTTTTTTCAAAAAAAATTATTATTTATAAATATTATTCTAATTAATCATATTTTCATTTTATGAATGTTCTACATTTGACTCTTTAAAGAAAATCTGAATGGAATAATTGTTTTAACAAACAGAAATTGAATATAATTTCCCATAACCATAGATAATCAATTATTTTATGTTTATATTATATGATTCTCGAATTTTATTCATAATATTAGTTTTCTATAATAATTTTGAAATATTTTTTTTAAATATGTCATTTAAAAAATTAAAATGTAATTTTCCTTAAAAAATATTCCAGAGAACTTTTAAATGAATTATTATTCTATGATAACATTCTTTGATGTTACATATTTTTTAATTGGGATTTGATCCAATGGTAAAATCTGTATTCTATATCAATATGGTTTATTAACATGATTATAGTAATTTTATCAACCCCATTTATTTTTCATGAGCTATATAATAAATGCATGTTTAGAAAACACATTTCCTTTACATCGGTAATGATATGATGATATAAGGACCATTATATGATATTATGTCAAAAATATGAACAAATTATGATTACATTATAGTTCTTCCAAAAATTATTTATTCCTTTAATTAGTTGGATAATGATGGATGTCTCGTGAGATATTTCTATAGGAATTGGTAGTAAACCAAATTTAGTAAGGGACTATATACACTAGGATTTTCATACTTTGAACCTTTAGTAAGGATAGAATAAAAATGATTTGGAATCTAATAAAATTTTATATTCTTGGTATTGAGCCAGATTAATGAAATTATTTTCAAGGTTTATGTATATTCCAAAAACTACTGTCATATACCAATATTATTCTCTCGTACGTCATACTATTTTAATCCTTTATGATTAATTTATTTTAAAATCCATAATTTCTTCACAACTCATGATTTTGATATATGAAATAGAGGGAATTGTATTCAAAATATAATATAATTTTATCGTATAGTTATGATTATGTTATGATAATGTGATCATAGAAATCTCCCTTGTTTACCCTTATTAAGCATCTGATCACTCCATTTATTATTTTTCCATTACTCCAAGATATGAAAAGTTTTGATATGTTCGATATGTCTAACAAGGGTGATATATGTGAAGAAGTAATTGGGAGATGATTCTAATATCTTATTTATTAATGTTCATTATATCCATGAATACATTGACACTAGATCTTTACATTTTGGAGTTGATTTTAAATTTATGTAATGAATATTATTCTAATAAGATGTAATATCTATAGATGAAATTATTATGTAACTATAGTCAGTATCATTGAAATGTTTAGTTATTTTTTCAAACTAGTATGATAATATTTTTAGGGGGACCCTTAGGAGGACACTATGTATATGAGAAAATCCTATGTTATGGTAAAAAAATATGTTTGGATTTCCAAGAAAATATATCTCTCTCTAGAAACTATAAATTTTATGCATCTATATCACAAATTCAACTAAGGGTACTATTTCATAATTGGTAAAATTTGGTACTAAATCAATAATAACTTGTGAATGATGAGTTGGCCTAAGACTACACATCTTTATGGATGATCTTAGAGGATATGTGCTATTATTCTCAAATATTATTTATTAACCATTATGATGTATTTGAATTTCTAAAAATCAAGAATTTACTAGGATAAATCTAAGCATACAAATGTTAAAATGATGGTTTCATTATTCAAATGACTTATATATATATATTTTTCTAATTATATACTTTACCACTATTATTTTTGTTTCTCAAGCTATTATTTTTTGTCTTAGTCAATTGCTCGAACAAGAATGAACCATATTAACATTTAATGTGATGAATAATGAAATTATTTTTCATTAGATAAATTGGATGTTATATAATCTAGAATAAAATGTACTTTTACTAGTTTTATATAATATTATCAAGATATGGATCATGTTTAAATTTCAAAAAATATAATGATGGAACCCTATTCTTTTGAGTCTTTCAGGCAAAAATATCCACATTCGTTTAGTGTGTATTCTAACCTGTTAGTTGATGTATGATTGATTATTACCACTAGAAAGATATTTTTCATTTTATACTTTCCTAAACGTGGAATATTTATTTCCCTTGTTTATTATTTGGAAGGTTATGTAGATAAATGATGTATTATTATTAAGAACATGACATAATTGTAATAAAATCCATCTATCAAGTAGGATGAGTTTAAGATTGAAATTATCAATAAGAACATTCCTCATATTCCTTATATGAAAATAAATAAGTAATTCCAAGAGCTAATGAAAATGGATGATGAATTAAATAGAACGTTTGAGAAAATTATTAAAAGACATGTGTGGTATGATTCAGGTATTATGGTCCACCCTAACTTTAGGATTTATTGATTCTTTGATGATATAAAACCATTTCTCTAAATGGATTTATCTATAAAGTCATTTTTTTCTATGAAGAAAAAATTTTATGTTCTATTATGGTATAAATATATATTAGAGCTTTCCATTAATATTATGTTTCAGATTATAAAATAAATATAAAATTCAATGTAATTTCTAAGATCAAGAAAATTAAAAACATGAACATGAGAAATCATTTAATGATGAAATTTTGAATGGAAAATTGTTATAATTGTACGAAATGGAGTGATAAATGTTTTAATTATAGATTAGGAGTTAATAAATCCAAATAATTCTAAAGTGAGGTAAAAATACTAGCCAATAAATTTAATAACAAAAAATATCATTAGAATTTTCCAACCACACTCTAATATACAAAATTTTATGTGAATCTACATTATTCTGACCAGTGGTTTAATTGGAAGGTTATTGATGATGATCGATTTCAAAAACATCTTAATACCCAATATGAATGTAAATATAAATTCATCACTATTTCTAATGTAGTAAATAAAAATTTTGTAGTGAAATGTACAACTATCATCCACTCTAAAACTAAAAATCTATTATTTTATTTTTGATCTACCTATTATTTTATATTAAGGAAATTTGATAAGGGATACAAAGTACACATTTATTGATATGATGTTGAATTATAATTCAATACGCATATTGTTATGGTGAAAACATATCATTTATATTCTTCTTCTCCAATTTATGTTTTTAGGAATCTACTCCCTGTAATTATCAGAATGCTCTATCAAGAGGAATTTGATGTAATTTTGGTCATTAGTTTGATTTATTCATATATATCCCATATTTATTTCAATCTGTATACAATCAAATTTCATATTTTATATTATCATATGTTGGTCTATCACTGTGATGATAAATAAAATAATCCAATGGAAATTACATCCATTTTATTGGGCCCTAATTTATATTCAATCGAAATATTTATGATATATGGTTATAGAGAGACCCATCATATGTGTTATATATATTGCGAGATAGTTTTTTGATGTCTTTTCGGATGAGTTTCCTTGAGTTTTTTTTAATTGTGAATTCTAATTTTCAATTGAACTCATACATGTAGATATTCATATTTGAAAAAACCCTTATATAATGTATCTTATTGAGTTAATGAAATGGATGAATCCACACCTACTAAATATTGCTAAGGGGTAATTTATCTATGTTTGCCAACAAGTGGTTCACCTATTATTTTTGTAATTAAGAATGATGGATTAATGTGACATCATATTTATTAGTCTAAACATAACAAGATCATAATCAAGAATTAGTATCACTTTCTGTATATTTGAGATTTGATTAAACAATTATGGGGAACTCAATATTTTAAAAATATTAATCTTAAATCAAGATACTATCTATAAGGAATCGACCTTAAACCTTACATAATATTGAATTAAATGGATAATTTACATTAAGGATATTTTTATGTTTAGATTTTTAGAGAATTATGTCATAACATTTATATATCAACATGAATATTAAATGTAGACAATTTTACTCACTATCCGTTTTTTTCATAAAATAAAAACTCTTGAAAAAAATTTCATGTATAGTTCCATGTTTTAGACAACAAGACTTTTCCTTGATCCCTTCCTTGACCCTATTCATCATTAATTCCTATGGAAAACATTTAAAAACATTTGATGATCATATAATTCTCATTAAAAGTTGTAAAATAAAGAAAGAAATCACTATTCCATCAATAAATACAAAACATAAACTCTGTAGCATACCACATGAAATCATAATATTTTATAATAACATATTGAAAACATAAATCATAAAGGTAACTTGTGGCATCCATATCATACATACATTTTACCTATCACAGCTATGTAAGGAGTTACATTTGGAATACCCATCATAATATATTCCCTAAATCTCTTAGGAGAAACATTCACGTTTACCTCCATCATGTTACCCAATGCATTGGAGAGATAAATCAGGCTCACCTACCCTTGGTTTATCACAGAAGCACTTGTATATGTAACCAATTCCTAAGAACCAGAACATATTCATAACACTTAAAATAAACATAAAGAAAACATAACATTTCCACATTATAATAACAATATATAATTTAAATAAAATGACATAAAAAAATCCATTATCAAAACCATTTTCAATACCAAAATACGTAAAACAGTATATGGTATTTATTTTCCTTTTAAGAACATTACATATTGTTAAGGAATCCAAAGAACAAATAATACTCACAGCGGCGGAAAGGTCATTGTCACCACGTACGTTAAAAATAAACATTCTTTTTTTTTCTGTTTAGTAAAACTCCCTGTAGAAAAAGACTCCCATTGAAAGAAATGAAAATTCAAAGGTGTTTATAAAACATATAGAAAAAATTCTTGTATTAAAAAAAATATGCCTCAATGAAAGGAGATCGAGATGAAGTCCCTTACCTCGTGTCCGACTTGACCGGTTTCTCCATTAATCTCCTGAATAATAAACTAATGATAATTTATACATTCTTAAGATCCTTTTTTCATGTTTATTAACCCTTTTATATCACTTATTACTATGTTAGAACCATTATATGATCATTTAAGTTAATAATGGTCATTTTGCTGATATCTGGTACTTGAGTCAAAAATGAACACCATTTATTTACATGTTGTCCATGTGGTCAAAAATCCATTATCTCTAGATTGATATTAATTATTTATATATCATATATATAATATATATCCATTGTATACATGTATTTATAATTGTAAATAACATTTGGAGATAAGAAATGAAATGCACCGTTCTTGGAGACGGTAAGTCATACGTACGCATGAACGCTACTTTCATTTATATTTCATATTATAATGGAATTAAAACATAATGACACATAAGTATATTATAATTCTATTATTACTTTATATTTAATATAATTAACTACATCCTTTATACTTCCCACATATGAAATTAATGAGTCATGACACTTTGAGGGGGAGGTAGTTCGTACATCCTCAAATGAAATTATCATGTTTAACCATAATGGAAACTATAAAGGTATGAAATAAATGAAAAATACCAAAGAATAAAAAACATAGACATAATATATTTCATATATAAATATTGTGCCATCATAATGGGCTCAATTAGAGGTTTTAGGAGATAATCGAACAATCATAGTTTCAGGAGGCGTTAGTTTTCCATCCACATAAACATTATGTTATTCACCCATTAGATGGAGGTGTGTGTATGTGTTGTTAGAATCCTTCTCATAAAAATACACTAGTATATTGAAGATACCTGTTTTTTTATAAAATAAAGTAATAAAAAAATTGAGGTGGTTGGAGAAGTATAATAAAACAAAAGAACTTAAAAGAAGACGTTACCATTAAATCCTGTAACTCCGTTTGGTTTGAACCAAAAGGCTTTCTTGAAGTATTTTATGCCTAAGGTAAGGATTCTATGATGAATACAGGGATCCTGGGAGCATTTTGGAGTAGATTTTGCATGAGGAAAAGGCAATTAATGTGTGATAAAGGGGTTAGAATTGAGGGATTTTTATAAGGAAGAGGAGGGGTTCTTTAGGAATGTTTGAAACAATAATTTTATTATAAAATTATCTTCAGTTTCAAAATGTAAACTAATAATTTCAATTGATGTCAAGGTGTATCATAGTCTAAATAAAATCATCCAATAAGAGTTGGATAGGTTTTGGATATTTTTTTTATATAAATAATCTTATTTATTTAAAATATTTATTAATGCGGAAAATATTGCATCATTATTCTTTCATAAATAATTAAATTTATTTAATGATTGAAAATTATAGAAAAAATACAATAATTGTGGAAATGTTTTTATATTTACAATTAATATTTATAGTCGAAAAGATAAATAATATAACCCCATGTAAAACAATTATTTACTAAAAGCTATTTGTTTTTGACATTTTTGTCTTTACTTTAAATTAATTTATATAAAGTGTCATTATTACTACCATGTGGCTCCATGGGTTCCCAAATTAGACCCAAGGATTACTATGGTCGCCTATGTATCAGAAAAGAAGATTTGGACACATTTTATGGATATTTATTATTATTATTATATTATATTTTACCCTTATTTAATATATTTACCTTTTAATCGTGGTAAATACAATATTTACTAATGTAAATATTTAAAATGTCTAAATATAAAAGTTATATATTTAAATAATTTTTACCTACTGATTAAAAATATGGAATCCATTTTCCTAAATTCAAAACAAATAAGTGATTGAAATTAATTTAAAATTAATTCCCACTTTCAAAACAAAAAGCGTGTTTTGAAGAAATAATAACTATCAAAAGATTGACACTTGTTTATGACCAATTTTAAAGTGGAATTAATACCTATGTACAACATTGGATTAAATATTAAAAATATATTTTAATTACACATTATAACAAAATAAAAAGATAATCCATCGATATAAAAAATTATATTAAAATGAACTTTTGAATTAAAATACAGTATTTTTCACTATTCATTAAAAAATGAACTTTATCAAAAAAATACTAAAAAATTACTCAAGGTAAATTTTGATGTCCCAAATATAAATAAGAATTTTATTTTATCAAGTAGAACATATAAAAATGACCAAAACTATATTTAAATAGGCTTCTCCATCAAAAAGTGGTAAATAGACCTTTTAAAGAGTATTAGAGTATTTATGCTTAGATTCATTCATATTTTAATAGTCATAATTTTATTAGATAAATGTAAAAACATTTTAAAAACATGTATAATAATATTTTTTTAGTCTTATTCATTTTTACAGATACAATGGCTGGTAGTAAACTACCTTTTAAAATAATAATATTATATTATTAGTGTGCAATGTAAGATTTCAAAAAAAACATATTGTTGCGTATTGGGCACACTATCGAACATAGAATCCCCATTAAAGTAAAATTAATATTTAATTCAAATCTATTAATAAAAATTCAAATGTATTATTCTTCAATTATTTAGAATGTTACATCCTTCCCCCCTTTTTGGAATTTGGTCCTCACAATTTTTATTCACTTATCAAATATGTTGGGGTTTTTGTCCCTCATAACATTTTCAGATTCCAACATTACCTCTTAAACAATATGGGGTTTTCCACAATATCTTACCTGAAAAATTACCTTATTCCGCAATACTTGCTCAATATGGTCCAGAATCTGGACGAGTTGTTCCTTATAGGAGAGATTCACTTCCAACTGAACTACCTCTGGGCTTAAAACCTGAGATGGATCTGGCATATATGTTCTCAACATTAAAACATGAAAAACATTGTGTACCTAAGATAAAAATGGTGTTAAATCCACTATTTCCCAACTATTCCACATTTCATCAGTATTTCATAAGGTCCAATGAACCTCATACTCACCTTTCCATTCTTATCAAAATGAATCACACTATTCCATGGAGAATCTTTGAGAAAGACATGATCTCCTACCTCGAATGACAGATCCTTATTCTAGTTATCCGCATAGATTTTCTACCTGCTCTGAGCTTTACTCATGTTCTTCTAAATCATCTTAACTTTTTCTACCATATCTTCTAACAATTTTGGCCTCATCTGCTTTCTTCCACCTACTTCATCCCAAAATGATAGAGTTCGACAAAGATATCCATTTAATGCCTCAAATGGAGACATCTGTATACTGAAATGAAAACTTTTATTATATGAAAATTTAATGAATAAATATTTTGATCCCAACTTCCCCTGTAATCTAGTGAACAAGCTCATAGCATATCCTCCAAGGTATGAATTGTTCGTTCTGACTACCCATCTGATTGAGGATGAAAAGTTGTACTAAAATTTAATTCTGTACCAAACAACTTCTATAGACCATTCCAAAAGTAAGAAGTAAACCTGGGATCACAATCAAATACAATGGGTAGGGGAACACCATGAAACCTGACTATCTCTTTAACCTACAATAAAAAATGTTGATCTAGAAAAAAAGTTCCTCGAAATGGACGGAAATGAGCATATTTAGTCAATCGATCAACAATAACCCATATTACATTGTTACCTCTAGATGTCTTTGGTAATCCCACAACAATGTCTATAGATATATTTTCCCATTTCCAATCTGGTACCATTAAAGATTGAAGCATCCCTTTCTGTAACTACCGCTCAGCTTTAAACTTCTAACAAGTCAAACACTTCATAGTAAAATCAGCAATATATCTTTTCATTCCATTCCTCCATTAATACTCTTGAATATCTTTATACATCTTAGTACATCCAGGATGAACTGAAAACGGGGGACTATGAGATACACATAACAACTCATTATTCAATTGTGAATCACAAGGCACACATAATCTTTTCCCAAACCTCAAAACAACATCATTATCAATGTCAAATTTTGGAAACTTATCCTTTTTAACCAACTCTACCTTTTTCTGTAACTCTCTATCTTCTTTCTGCAATCTCTTAATTATTTTTGACCAAGATGATTCTACTGACATGTGAAACAAAATAGAATAATTTCCTACACCAAAAAATTCTATGCCAACATTCATCAAATCAAAAATAAAAGGATCTCATTCCAAACATAGCTTGGTTAATAATGAATTACTTTTTTACACTCAAAGCATCAGCCACATTATTTTCCTTTCCTAGATGGTAATGGATTGTGCAATCATAATCCTTGATTAATTCCAACCATCGCCAATTTCTCATGTTCAATTCTTTTTGAGTGAATATATACTTCTAACATTTGTGGTAAGCATATATTTCACATTTCACTACATAAAAATGATGCCTCCAAATTTTTAATGAAAAAACAACAACAACTAATTCTTAATCATGTGTAGGTTAATTTAACTCATGAGGTTTCAACTAATGTGAAGAATATGAAATTGCATGATCATTTTGCATAAGGAAACAACCAATAAATTCAGAAAAGCATCTTTGTAGATAAAAAACTCACCATTTTTTGAAGGCAGTGCCAAAACTGGAGTATTCACTAATATTATTTTAAATTCTTGAAAACAATCATCACATTCTTTTGTCTAGATGAACTTAACACCTTTTAGAGTTAACATAGACATTGGAATAGATAACCCTGAATTTTTTTTGACAACCCTTCAATAATAACCTAGAAAACCAAGAAAACTATGAATATCAGTTATATTTGTTGGTCTTGGCCATTCTTCAACAACTTTTGTTTTATAAGGATCAATAGTTATGCCATTTTTTGAAACAATGTGACCCAGGAATGATATTTGTTGTAACCAAAAAAACAATTGGTTAATTTCCCATAATGTTAATTTTATTTTAAGGTTTTCAAGACAACCCTTAAATGACATTCATGCTCCTCTTTACTATTATGAAAAACCAAAATATCATCAATGAACAGAACCACAAACATATCCAAGAACTCACGGAATATTCTATTCATAAGATCCATGAATACATAAGGTGAATTGGTTAACCCCAAATGGCATAACTAAAAATTAATAATGGCCATATATAATATGAAACATGGTCTTAAAAATGTATGCTTCCTTTACTATTAACTAATGGTACCCCGACCTCAGATCAATCTTTGAAAAATGCTAAGCTCCCTGGAGCTAATCAAACAAATCATAAATATGTGTCAAATGATACTTGTTCTTAATAGTGATATTATTCAATGCACTATAATCTATGAAAAGCCTCATTGAACCATATTTTCTTAACAAATAAGACATGAGAACCCCATGGTGATGTGATAGGTCGAATGAAACCATTATCTAATAACTCATGAAATTGCTTCTTTGACTCTAAAATTTCAGTTTGAGATATTAGATAAGGAGGTTTGGAAATTGATTTAGCATCAGGCACTAAGTCAACAGTAAATTCCACTTCCCGAGAAGGTATAATACCAGGCAACTCAGCAGGAAAAATATAAAGGTACTCATTTACCACTGGCACATCATTAATCTCAAAACATTCATTATTTTCAACAATATGTAAATGGTAACATTCATTTCCATCTTTTAATAGCTTCTCAGCTTCCTAATATGTTAGCAAAAGTAATGGTTCATTATTGTACACAAACTGAAAATCATTCTGAAAAAAACTTCTTTACCTCTGCAATTAATCTTAGCAGGATAAACAGAAATCCAATCCATACCTATAATAACATCAAACATTAGTAGAGGAAAAAAAATAAGGTTTGCAGGTTTATTCTTTCCGAAAAGAAGTACAAGAAGTTTATTATGTTTTTTTTTGTCTAAATATTTTTTCTAGGTGTTTTTACCATAGGTTCCGTATTAAATTCCTGAGATGTAATTCCCAATTTAATCGAAATCTTCTCAGAAATGAAAGAGTGTATAGACCCTGAATCAAACAACAGATTGACATAATCTGAAAAAACAAACAGTCTACCTGATACTACATTATTTGATGTCCCAACATCTACTGAAGTAGTTTCAAAGGATTTCACCACCACTTTCTGCTTGTATTATAGATGCATTGCCTCAGTTGAGTGCTTTGTTGGACACTCATTTTCATAATGACCCATTTCATTGCACTTAATACATTATACTGACTATAAATCATATTTTGTATTACCATTACCTAGATCTATTTCAGTGCAATTATGAGCCTTATGTCCCATTTTACCACATCGGTAGCACATACCAAAATTTAAAAGTCATTCTCAAACATGATTTTTACCAATATTTTAAAAAATTGTAAACTTAAGTTACCTACCATCATACTTTTTTGAAGAGTTATTCCTTTTCACATGCCACCTCAACCTCTTATTCTGTTGTTTTTTCAAAGAATAGCTGATCATCGACAAACTCCATTTCCACCTTCTCCACACATAGAACAAGTTTTTTCATAACATTTGAACTGAAAAGGTTGTAAATTCCTTCGATAATTTTTCTTTAATCCTAATTAAAAAACTGTTGTCTTTACTATCAAGATCTCGTATGAAATTCGGAGCATACCTTGAGAGCCGAGTGAATTTTCCTTCAAAAGTAGCCACTGAGTCATAATCCTTCCTCAATTATAGGAATTAGTTTCCATCCTAATTCGAACAACCTTAGGAAAATATTTCACAAGGAACATAGATTTGAATTCATCCCAATAAAGAGCATCAATCTCCTCACTATCCCTAATATTTTTCACCATCGACCACCACCGATCAGCTTCACCTTCAAAATCGTAAATAGAAAGACTACCCTTTTGTGTTCTGAACACCCCATGATATCAAAAAGTTTTTCTAGATCTTTAATCCACCCTTCTGCTAGCACAGGGTCATATGATACTATGAATAATGGAGGATGTTTCCACATGAAATTCTCTACTACATATATGTTTCTCTATGGTTGATCTAGCTGATCTCGTGCATGGATAACACCACCAATTATATCATGAGTCAACTGTGCCATCACTGCAACAAACTATTCAATTCTAATTCTGAACATCTCTGGTTGCTGATTGGGAAGGTTGTCTTCCTCTTGATGTCATCCCAATATATATTCCATGTTTCCTCTACAGAAGACCATTATGAACACAGAAATATCTTAGTGAAAGTAACAAGGTAATCTATAAATGCTATATCATTTCAATATTAACATAAATTAATATATGGATATTAATTTAACAATACCCTAACTCCAAAAGTAATCTAAACCAACCTTTGATTCCAACTATAAGGACCTGGCCATAAACATTACATAATCTTGATCTAAATTTATAATTAACAATGAGGATCTTTTCAGGTTGAGTGTTTTAGAGAATTAGGTCATAACATTTACATGACATGAATATTACAAGTAAAAAATTCTACTCAGTATCCATTTTTTCATAAATTAAAAACTCTTGAAAAAAAAGTCATGTCTAGTTCCATGTTTTAGACAGTAAGAGATTTCATTGATCCCATCCTTGACCCTATTCAACTTTAAGTCCTTTTAAAAACATTTCAAAACATGGGATGAGCATAAAAAATATCAGTAAGGATTTTAAAATATTAAAATAAATCATTAGTACATTGATACATACAAAACATTAAATCATTAACATACCTCATGAAATCATAAGATTTATTAATAACATATAGAAAACATAAATCATAAAGGTATATTTTGTCATCCATATTATACTTACATTATAGCTATCACAGCTATGTATGGAGTTACATTTGGAATATCCATCACAGTATATTCCCTAAATCTCTTAGGAGAAACATTCATGTTTACCTCCGTAACATTAACCAATACATTAGAGAGAAATATCAGGTCACCTGCACTAGGTTTATCACGCAACCACCCATATACGTATACAATTCCCAAGAACAATAACTTATTCATAACACATAAAATAATCATAAAGGAAAGATAATATTTCCACATTCTAATCATAAAATTTCATTTAAATATATTGACATAAAAAATCCATTATCAAAACCATTTTCAATACCAAAATACATAAAATAATATATGGTATTTATTTTCCTTTTAAAAACATTACTACTTATTATGGAAGCCAAAGATCAAAAAATAATCACGGCGGCGGAAAGGTCATTGTCACCGTGTAAGTTAAAAAGAAACATTCTATTTTTTCATTTAGTAAAACACTTCGTAGTAAAATATTCCCTTTGAATGAAATGAAAATTCAATGGTGTTTATAAAGAATATAAAAGAAAATAGTTTTTTAAAACAAAATATGCCTCAATGAATGGAGATTGAGATAAAGTTCTGTACCACGTGTCGGACTTGACCCGTTTGTCCTTTAATATCTTGAATAATAAACTAAAGTTAATTTATACATGCCTAAGAACATTTTTTCAAGTTTATTATTAATTTTATATCACTTATTACTATGTTATAAACATTATGTAATCATTTATGTTAATAATGGTTTTTTTTTCGATATTTGGTACTTGAGTCAAAAATGAACACCATATATTTACATGTTATCCATGTGTTCAATGGTCCATTATCTCCAAATTGATATTAATTATTTATATATCATATATATAATATATATCATGTATATACATGTATTTATAATAATAAATAACATTTGGTGATAAGAAATGATATGCACCATTCATGGAGGTGGTATGTCGTACGTACGCATGAACACTACTTTCATTTATATTTTGTATTTTAATGGAATTAATAATTAATGATACATAGGTATATTATAATTACATTATGATATTATATATAATATCATTAACTTCATCCTCTATATGTCCAGCATATGGCTTTAGCAAGCCATATCACTTTGAGGGGCGGTAGTCCGCACATCCTCAACTGAAATTATCGAGTTTACCCATAATGGGAACTATAAAGGTATTATAGAAATGGAAAATACAGAATAATAGAGAAAACATAAACAAAATATATATCATATATAAATAAATTTCCATCATAATGGCCACCATGATAGGTGGAAAGAGATAATCAAACAAACATTGTTTCGTGAGTCGTTAGTTTTTCATCCACAAAAAATGTATGTTCTTCACCCACTAGATGGAGGTGTGTGTAATTTTAGTTATAATTATTCTCATAAAAACATCCTAGTATATTGAGGATACTGGTTCTGTTATTAAATAAAGGAATAAAAGGAGTTTAGGGGGATGGATATGTAAAATAAAACAAAAGAAGTAAAGAGAAGACGTTACCTTTGAATCAGGTAACTCCCTTTGGTTTGAACCAAAAGGGTTTCTTAAAGTGTTTTCTGACTAAGGTAATGCTTCTTGGATGAAGAGAGGGATCGTGGTAGATTATTGGAGTATAGGTCTTATGAGCCAAAATCTTGAGAAGTGTGGTAAATGAGTTAGAAGTGAGGGATTTCTATAAAGGATAGGAGGGGTTCTTTTGGAAGGTTTGATACAGTTATATTATTATAACCTCATCTTCAGTTTCAAAAGGTCAACTAATCATTAATGTCAAATTTAAGATTTATCAGGGTCTATATAAAATCAACCAATAATAATTGGAGAGGTTTTGGATATTGTTTTAATATTTATAATCTTATTTATTTAAATCATTTATTAACGAGGAAAATATTGTATCATTATTGTGTCACAAATAATTTAATTAATTTGATGTCCAAAAATTATAAAAGAAAAGAAAATGATGTAGGATATCTTTTTATCTTTACAATTAATATTTTTAGTCAAAAATATAAATTTTATAACTCCATGTAAAAATTGATTTAGTAAAAGATATTTGTTTGTGTCATTCTTGTCTTTAAATTAATTAATATAATGTTTCATTATTAATCCCATGTGGCTCCATGGGTCCAAAATTCGACCCAAGGATGCCCATTGGAGGCTCTATATCAGAAAAGAGGATTATGAAACATATTAGAGTAATTTAATATTGTTAGAATATTATATTTTTCCCTTATTTACTATATTTACCTTTTAATCATGGTAAATAAAATATTTACAAAAGTAAATATTTAAAATGTCTAAAAGTAAAAGATACCTATTTACACAATTTAGACCTACTAATTCCAAATATGGAATCCATTTTCTAAATTAAAATCATAGAAATTTCAGAAATTAATTTAAAATTAATTCCCACTATCAAAACAAAAAGCGTTTTTTTAAGTAATAATAAGTATCAAAATATTGACACTTGTTTATGTCCTATTTGAAAGTGGAATTAATTCAAATGTCCATAATTGGATTAAATAGTAAAAATATAATCTAATTACCCTTTATAACCAATTAAAAAATATATCCATATAAATAAATTATATTAAAAGGAACTTTTGAATTAAAATACAGTATTTTTCACTATTCATTAAAAATGAACTTTATGAGAAAAAAACCAAATATATACCCAAAGTAAATATTGATTTCCCGAATATAAAGAATAATTTTATTTTTTCAAATAAAAAATATAAAAATGACCAAAACTAGATTTAAGGAGGGTTATCTATCAAAAGGCGGTAAATCGGTCTTTTAAAGAACATTAGAGTATTTATGTTTAAATTAATTCACATTTTAATCCTCTAACATTTATAAGATAAAGGTAAAAACATTTTAAAAACATGTGTAATCCTATTGTATATAGTTCTATTCATTTTTTTTGATACAATGTCTAGGAGTTAATTACAATTTAAAATATTAATATTATATTATTAGTGTGCAATGTAGATTTCAAAGAAAACCACTATTGCGTATTCGGTATGCTATCGAACATTTCATACCCTTTAATGTAAAATAAATATTTAATTCAAAGATATTAATAAACATTAAAATGTATTATTCTTTATTTTCATGGGTAGTTACATCCTTCCTCCCTTTGGAGAATTGCATCCTCACAATTTTTCTTCACTTATCAAATAAGTGGGGGTATTTATCCCTCATCACATTTTCAGATTCCCAAGTTGCCTCTTCTACCATATGGTTTTTCCATAAAAGTTTTACCAAAAAAATTACCTTATTCTACAACACTTTCTCTCTACAGTCAAGATTCTAGATTGCTTGTTCCGTATAAGAGAGTTTCTATTTCAAATGAACTACCTCTGGCTTAAAACTTGAGATGGACTTGAAATATACTTTCTCAACATTGAAACATGAAAAACATTTTGTACCTGAGATAAACTTGTGGGTAAAGACACTATGTATGCAACTGCTCCAACATTATCAAGGATTTCATAAGGTCCAATAAACCACATACTCAACATTCCCTTCTTACCAAAATGCATCACACTTTTCCATGGAAATACTTTGAGAAATAAATGATCACCTACCTCAAATGATAGATCCTTCCTTTGATTATATGCATAGTTATTCTACCTGCACGAAGCTATTCTCATGTTCTTATAAATGAACTGAACTTTTTCTAACATCTCTTCTACCAATTATCATCCCATCGTATTTCTTTCTCCAAGTACATCCCAAAAGGCTAATGTTTGACAACACTTTCCATATAACGCCTCCAATGGAGCCATATGTATAGTGGAATGATAACTGTTATTATATAAAAATTCAACCAATGAAATATGTTGCTCCCATATTCTATGGTAATCCATTGAAGAAGATCATAGAATATCCTCTAAGGTCAGAATTGTTCGTTCTGACTACCCATATTATTGAGGATGAATAGCTGTACTAAAATTTAATTTAGTACCCAACAACTTCTCAAGGCCTTTCCAAATGTTAGATGTAAACCTGGTATCACAATCATATACAATGGATTGGGGAACACCATGAAACCTAATTATTTATTTTACATACAACCGAGAATTTTTATCTTGATATAATGTATCTTGAATAGAAAGGAAATGAGAATATTTAGTCAATCAATCAACAATAACCCTGATTGAATTATTACGTCTATACTTCTTGGGAAATCCCATAATGAAGTCCATGGATATATTTTCCCATTTCCTCTTTGGAACCGGAAAAGACTAAAGCATCCCTTTTGGTAAATGCCTCTCTGCATTAACCTACTGGAAAGTTAAACACTTCATAGTAAAATCAGCAATATGTCTTTTAATTCCATCCCACCAGTAATACTACTAGAGATCTCTATACATCTTAATACATCAATGATGAAAAAAATGGGAAACTATGAGTTTCACATAACAACTCATTCTTAATTTTTGAATCACAAGGCACACATAATATTTTTACATACCTCAAAAAACAACAATTCTCAATGATAAATTCAAGCAACTTATCCTTCTAAAATAACTCTATCTTTTTCTGTAACTCACTGTCTTCTTTCTGTGCTTGCTTAATTATTTATGACATGGATGATTTCACTAACACCATAATCAAAACAGAATAATTTCCTACGCCAAAAACTTTAATTCCAGAGTTCATCAAATCAAAAACCAAGGATCTTGTTCCAAACGTAGCATGGTTAATGAAGCATTACATTTTCGACTCAAAGCATTTTCCACTTTATTTGCCTTTCTAGGAATGTAACAGATCGTGCAATCATAATACTTGATTAATTCCAACCGTCTCCTTTGTCTCATGTTAAATTATTTTTTAGTGAATATATACTCCAAACATATGTGGTCAGTATATATTTCACATTTCACTCTATAAAAATGATGCCTCCAAATTTTTAAAGAAAAAACAACAGATAAAAATTCCAAATCATCTGTAGGGTAATTTAACTCATGAGGTTTCAACTGAGGTGAAGCATAATCAATCACCTGATCATTCTGCATAAGGACACAACCAATTCCTTTCAATGAAGCATCAATGTTGATAAAAAACTCACCATTTTTGGAAGGCATTGCCAAAACTGGGGAATTCACCAATCTTTTTTTCAATTATTGAAAACAATCACCACATTTTTTTGTCCAGATGAACTTAACACCTTTTTGAATTAACATAGTCATTGGACTAGATAACCATGAAAATTTTTGGGACAACCCTTCTGTAATAACCTTATAAACCAAGAAAACTACATATATCGGTTATATTTGGGGGTCTTGGCCATTCTCTATAACATTTGTTTTAGAAGGATCAACAATTATGCCATTTTTTGAAACTATGTGACCAGGAATGAAATTTGTTGTAACCAAAACTCACACTTGATGAATTTCGCATATAGTTTATTTTATTATAAGGATTTCAAGACAACTGTTAAATGACATTCATACTCCTCTTTACTTTTAGAAGTAACCAAAATATCATCAATGAACACAGCCACATACTTATCCAAGAACTCGTGGAAAATTCATTTCATAAGATCCCTGAATACCGCAGGTGCATTGGTTATCCCAAAAGGGAATAACTACACATTCATAATGGCTATATCTAGTATGAAACGTGGTCTTCGGAATGTATGCTTCCTTTACTTTCAACTGATGGTACCCTGACCATAGATCAATATTTAAAAAATACTGAGCTCCCTGGATCTGATCAAACAAATCATCAATATGAGGAAAATGATACTTGTTCTTAACAGTGATGTTATTCAATGCTCTATAATCAATTAAAATTATTATTGAACCATATTTTTAAAACAAATAACACCGGATCACCCCATGGTTATGTTCTAGGCCGAATGAATACTTTACCTAAAAAATCATGAAATTTCTTCTTGATCTCTAAAAGTTCAATTTGTGCTATTCGATAAGGGGTTTTGAAATTGGTTTGGCATTAGGTACAAAGTCAATAGTAAATTCAATTTCTTGATCAGGTATAATACCATGAAACTCTTCAGGATAAACATCAAGGTACTCATTTAACACTGGATCGTCATCAATCTCAACACTTCGTTTATTTTCAACAATATGTGCAAGCTAACATGATTTTCCATCTTTTACTAGTTTCTCAGCTTCCTGATATGTTATCAAAAGTAAGCATTCATTCTTGTACACAAACTGAAAATCTTTATGAAAAAAAACCACTTTATCTCTACAGTCAATCTTACCATGATAAACAGAAAGCCAATCCGTACCCAAAATAACATCAAACTCTAATAGAGGAAAGATAATAAGGTTTATAGGTATATTCCTTCTGCACATAAGGACCGGAAGGTTCTTATGTTTTCTTTTGTTTTTCTCTATGTTTTTTCCATAAGTTCTTTATTCATATCTTGAGATGAAATTCCCAATTTACTAGAAAATTTCACAGAAACAAAAGATTGTGTAGACCCTAAATCAAACAACACAATGGCATAATCAGAACAAACAACACAATTTCATAATCTGAACAAACAAACAGTATACCTGATACTACATCATTTGATGGCCCAACATCTGCTGACGTAGTTGCAACATATTTCCCCACCACTTTCTCCATGTATTCTGGCTTCTTTCCCCCAGTTATGTTCTTTTTTGGACACTCCTTTGCATAATGACCCATTTAATTTCATTAATACATATTACTGATTGTAAATCATATTTGGTATTACCATTACCTTGATATTTTCCAGTGCAATTACGAGCCTTATGTCCCATTTTACCACATCAGTAGCACTTACCAGAATTCCAATAACATTCCCCAGCATGATTTTTACAACAATTTCCACAAACTATAAACTAATTTTTCTTACCATAAGACTTTTTTGAAGAGCTCTTCCATTTCTCCTTCCACCTCGACCTCTTATTCTATTGTTTATCAAATAACACCTGATCATTGACAAAATCTATTTCCACCTTTTCTACACAAATAACATGTTTATACATAACTTTTTAACAGACGAGAATTTTATGCCCTTCGATACTTTGGATTTATACTTGATTAAAAACGGTTGATTTTACTATCAATATCTCATATGAAATTCAGATCATACCTTGTGAGTCGAGTGAATGTTTCTTCATAATTATCCACTGTGTCATCCTCCTGCGTCAATTCTAGGAATTTCTTTTCAATCCAAAGTTGAACCACTTAGTAAAATATTTCTCAAGGAACATACATTTGAATTCATCCAAATAAAGAGGTCAATATCCTCACTATCCCGGATATTTTTCACCATAGAACACTAATGATCAGCTTCACCTTCAAAACGGTAAACAATAAGACTATCCTTTTGGTGTTTTGAACTCCCAATGACCTCAAAAATTTTCTCTACTGCTTTAATCCACCCATCTTCTAGAACAAGGTCAGATGATCCTTTGAATGATGGGGGATTTTTCCTCATGAAATACTCTACTACTGAAACGTTCCTCTGTAGTTGATCTGGATGATCTCGTGAATGGATACCACCACAATTTAAAGCCTGAGTCAACTGTTCCATCACTACAACAAAGAATTCAATTCAAATTCCGACCATCTCAGGTTGCTGATTTTCATGGTTGTCTTCCTCCGGATGTCGTCCCAATATAGCTGCCCTGTTTCCTCAGCAGAAGAGCATTCTGAACATAGAAATATCTTAGGAAAAACAACAAGGTAATTTTTAAATGCTATATCATTTAAATATTAATATAAATTAATTTATGGATATTAATTTAACAATACCCTAACTCCTAAATGTATCGAACTGACCTTTGATACCAACTATAAGTACCCATCTTTAAACATTACATAATCATGAATTAAATGGATAATTGACATTGAGGATATTTTTAGGATTATATTTTTAGAGAATTAGGTAATTAAATTTACAAAACAACATGAATATTACATGTATAAAATTCTACTCAGTACCCGTTTTTTTCATAATAAAATATATCTTGAAAAAAGTCATGTCTAGTTCCATGTTTTAGATAGAAAGACTTTTAATTGATCCCATCATTTACCCTATTCATCTTTAAGTCCTATGAAAAACATTTCAAAACATGGGATGAGCATAAAAATATTAAGAAGGGTTATAAAATAAAAATGAAATAATTTTTCCATCAATATATACAAAACATAATCTATTTAAAAAACCCCAGGAAATCATAATATTTATGAATAACATATAGAAAACAGAAATCATAAATGTAACTTTTGTCATCCATATCATACTTACATTGTAGCCATCACAACTACATAGAGAGTTACATTTGGAATACCCATAATAGTATATTCCCTAAATCTCTTAGGGGAAACATTCATGTCTACCTCCGTCACGTTACCAAATGCCTTGAAATGTTATCTCGGGATCACCTTCCCAAGGTTTATCACGAAACCACTTGTAAATGCAAACAATTCCCAAGAACCAGAACATATTCATAACACATAAAATAAACATAAAAGAAATATATAATTTCCACATTATAATAATAGAATATCCTTTAAATATATTTACATAAAAAATAAATTATCAAAACCATTTTCAATACCATAATATGTAAAGAGTATATGTCATTTATTTTCTATTAAAAAACATTATGTCTTGCTAAAGAAGCCAAAGATCAAATAATACTCATGGTGGTGGAAATGTCGTCGGCACCATGTACATTACAAAAAACATTATTTTTTAGTCGTTTAGTAAAACACTTCGTAGAAAAAGATTCCCTTTGAATGAAATGAAAATTCAAAGGAGTTTATAAAGCATATAAAATAAAATCGTGTATTAAAACAAAATAAGCCTCAATGAAAGGTGATTGAGATGAAGTCCCTTACCTCAGGTCCAACTTTACCAATTTTTCATTTAATCTCCTGAATAATAAACTAAATATAATTTTTACTTGATTGAGAACATTTTTTAAAGTTTATTATTCCATTTATATCATTTATCACTATGTTATAAACATTATTTAATCATTTAAGTTAATAATGGTAGTTTGGTCGATATTTGGTACTTGAGACAAAAATGAACACCATATATTTACAAGTTGTCCATGTGCTCCATATTCCATTATCTTTAAAATGATATTAATTTTTTAGATATCATATATATTCAGTATATACATGTATTTATAATAGTACATAACATTAGGAGATAAGAAAAAAAATGCACCGTTCATGGAGATGTTATGTCGTACATATGCATGAACGCTACTTTCATTTCTATTTTGTATCTTAATTGAATTAAAACAAAATGATACATAGGTATATTATAATTACATAATTATATTATATATAATATCATTAACGCCTTCCTTTATATGTCCCACATATGGAATTAATGAGTCAAATCACTTTGAGGGGGCGGTAGGCCGCACTTCCTCAAATGAAATTATCGCATTTACCCATAATAGAAACTACAAATTTATGCAACAAATGGAAAATACAGAAGCATAAAAAAATAAACATAATATATATCATATATAAATATAACAAGAATATTCGGCCAAGGGTTCTAAACCCAGGCCCCATATTTATTCAAAAGAAAGATAGTAAAGATACAGCATAAAAAGGGGGGTGCTTACATGCATAAAACTACACCATAAGCCAACAAAAATGCACACCGCATGGTTACCTATTCCTAGGCCGGCCACGGCCCCTGGATCCTCCCCTATTATGATGACCTCTTCCCCTTTGCATGCCTTCATTATCCATCCTATTCGAATCAGAATCCTCATGAGAGGGATCCCTATCCTGTCAAGGATCGTTCAGATTTACAGAGGGGTGGTCATGCTGGTCATCCCCTTTCACTAAATTAGTAGCATGCACTGCAATGGGAGCCTGCTCTTGAAAAACATCCACATGAGGCACCTCTGTGATATGTGCTTTTTTAACTCATATATAAATATATTTCCATGATAATTTACACCATGAGAGGCAGTAGGAGAAAATCAAATAATCATCGTTTCATGAGGTGTTATTTTTCCATCCACAGAAACAATATGTTCTTAAACCATTAGATGGAGGTGTGTGTAAATATAATAATAATACTTCTCATAAAAACATCCTACTATATTGAGTATTATATTTTTTTATTAAATAAAATAATAAAAATAATTGAGGGGGATGGAGAAGTAAAATAATACAAAAGAACTTAAGAGAATATGTTAACTTTAAATCAGGTAAGTCCCTTTGGTTTGAACCAAAAGAGTTTCTGGAAATGTTTTATAAGTAAGGTAAGACATATAGAACGAATAGAGGGATCTTGGGAGCTTATTGGAGCAGTTTTTTTATGATCAAAATGCATGAGAAGTGTGATAAATAGGTTAAAATTAAGGTCTTTTTATAAGGGAGAGGAGGGGTTCTTTAGGATTGGTTGAAACAATTATTTTATTATAACATCAACTTCTGTTTCAGAAGTTAAAATAATCTTTAAAGTGTATGTTAAGATGACTCATGGTCGAAATAAAATCATCCAATAAAAATTATAAAGATTTTGGATATTTTTTTAATATTTATAATCATATTTTTTTAATCATTTATTAATGAGGAAAATATTACATCATTATTGTGTCATAAATAATTTAATTTATTTGATGTCCAAATTTTTTAAAAAAATACCATTATGGTGGAAATATATTTAACATTCCAATAAATATTTATAGTTTAAAATATAACTTATATTACCCCATGTAAAAATTTAGTTACAAAAATATATTTGTTTATGTCATTTTTGTCTTTACTTTAAATTAATTAATATAAAGTTTCATTAGTACTCCCATGTGGCTCCATGGGGTCCCAAATTAGACCCATGGATGAACATGGTCATATATGTATCAGCCAATAGGATTCATACACATTTTAAGGTAATTTAATATTATTATAATATTATATTTTACCCTTATTTACTATATTTATCTTTTAATCATGGTAAATAAAATATTTACTGAAGTAAATATTTAAAATGTCTAAAAAAATTACCTATTTACAAAATATTAACCTACAGATTCCAAATATGGAATCCATTTTTTAATTTTAAAAAGATGAAGTGGTAGAAATTAATTTAAAATTATTTTCCGCTGACAAAACAAAAAAGTGTGTTTTTATGAAATAATAACTATCAAAATATTGACACTTGTTTATGTCCAATTTCAATGTGGATGTAATTTCAATGTACAAAATTGGATTAAATAGTAAAAATATATTCTAATTACTCTTTATAACCATTTATAAAGATAATATAACCATAAAAATAAGTTAGATTAAAAGGCACTTTTCAATTAAAATACAGTATTTTTCACTATCCATTAAAAAATTAACATTATCAGAAAAATACCAAATATTTACCGAAAGTAAATTTTGATATCCCTAATCTAAAGAAGAATTATATTTTTTCAAATATAACATATAAAATTGAAAAAAATAATATTCAAATATTGTTCACCATCAAAAGGTGGTAAATCGACCTTTTAAAGAATATTAGAATATTTATGCTTAGATTCATTCATATTTTAAGCCTATATCTTTTATTAGATAAATGTAAAAAAATTTACAAACATGTATAATCATATTTTAGTTATTTATATTCATTCCTATGGATACAATGTCTAGGTTTTAACTACCAATTAAAATAAAAATATTATATTATTAGTGTGAAATGAAAGATTTCAAAGAAAACTATTGTTTCGTATTGGGTACAATATCTAAAATAGCACCCCCTTTAAAGTAAAATTAATATTTAATTCAAAAATAGTAATAAAAATTAAAATTTATTATTCATTATTTACTTGGGATGTTACACTATTAGAATATGATTAAAATTTAGGACACACTGAACATAACCTTTGGTATGAGGTATGGGCATGGTGAGATTATAGTGATTGTGTTTGGTCATACTAATTAACACTCAATCATATAATATTAAATAAATAAATACTATGAAATTATCATTAATAGTTTGTGGTAGTCTTTATAAAAGTTATTCAAATATATTCCTTGATTATGGACAATCGTGAAGATAATTAGATAATTAGACTAGTGATCTTATAGAATGAGAAATTCGTTAAAAAATTACAAAGTGTGAATTTTGGATCAAAAAGATATATCATTTGGTCATATAATATATAATGTTTCTATATTAAGAAAATATATTTAGAGAGAAAGGTGTGATATATATACATATATATATGGAAAATAAATTTTTAATGTATATATTCACTTAAAATTGATGAATATGAACCTTATAAGATGGATAGTGTTCATTAAAGATTATAAATTCTCAATACATTACCACCATAGGAAAGAGAAAAATGATATAAATTTCATGAGTTTAATGTTTCTTAATAGTTCATCTATGATGAGGATTATAATTGATTCGATATTACACAATATTCAAATAATAAATATGTAAATCATGGAATAATAGGAGAGTTCTTATTATTCTCAAATGGATGTCCAATAATCTATACTAGTGATGATTAAATTGATGTATATGGAAGACATAGAAATAAAAATAATGGTAAAAATGGTATTTAGTTCAACTATGATTGTGATATAATGAAATTTTTTAAGAAACTTCTATGTGTCCAACCTATACTAAATTTGTAGAACATTTTTGTTAATTAAGATCATAGATCATCATTCCATATTCCTCTATCACATATGAGGCTGAACACATATCTAAAAGAGTATTTGTATTATAATAACCTGATATGAGATACTCAATATTATGTATATCATTTCATGGTTTCTATATGTTACGATAGAGATATTGAATTTCAATGCAATTATATCACCATTACCCACACGATAATCAAAATGGAAAAAAATCACCATGTATGTTTTCATTAAATGAAACCAAAATCCTAATGTCCATAATGATATTTAGGTTATAGTTTATTCCATAATAAGTTCAACACATTTTATTTCTATCAATGAATATTTCTATATTGATCATCATTCCATAATATATATGAATGAATATGAAAGGATTGATGGAGTACCATAATATAATGTATCTCATTGAGACCTATGGTTTGCCTAAATGTTTTTTTTGAAGACTTTTATTTGATCAAGATTTAGTATTTGGTTTGACTGATTTTTTTACCCCATATAAATATTTTGATTCAATAAAGACTATTTGAACCCTATGGTACATGTTGAAATTATTTTGTATGGATTTTTATGATGTTTGGGATCAACACCCACCTATAGTTGATTTTTCTTATAGAAGTATCTTTCACTCAATAATTTTTTCAGATATTAAAGAAGACCAATACAGAATGATTTTTAGAACTCCAACATCCTAGTATGATATCTGAATATAAAAAATATTCATACTTACATTTGGTGGGGAACTATTAGATAATTCTAGATATATACTGCTATGCATTAAGGCAGTCTAGATTCTTCAGAGATGTTTTGCTAATAGTATTTCATGAAATATTCAATTAGATGTAATTGAGAATGTATTAGTGTAAATTTATCAATGTTTGAAGGATATGATATTTGTAGAAGAATTGAATCCTGGTCCCTAGGAATTTTATCTCCGTAGAGACACTTGATGAAGAAATCATGGTATCTTATTTTTTGGCACTTCCACTGAACCTCTCTCAAGTTAATGATGTGGTCTATGTATCTCTCCTAAGGATGTGAATATATGACTTTCACATGTAATTAAATCATAATATGTACCAATGGATAAAGATCCTTTATATGTTTAAAAACCATTATAAATATTGAATCATGGATAAAATGTTTTATAGAATTAGACAACTAACATTGTTAACATTTTTTGTGGGAATCAAAATTATGATATAGATTTATGAGAACCTTTTTATGTGATTAAATATCTATATATCCTCATTTTTTTTATTATTGAAATGTTATTTTATCTGATTATTTCATTTTAACTATAAAATAATGTAAAACCCCAAGACTTTATTATGTATTTATTATAAAAAGAAATTAATTTCTTCAATAGCATGTGATACAGTATATTATTATAACATTGCTATTAAATTACTTGTATGAATAATAATAACCACTTTTTAAAAAATATATTAATGTTTTTCTATGAAAATATTATATATTGATAATCAATTTATATATTTTTAGTAAACTCGTTATATGATTCAACAATATATATTCTCTATATAAGGTTTTTTTTGTGAAAACAATTTTACTAATTTCAAATAATTTTATAAAATATATTTATATTTATTATATTTATTTTAGAAATCATCTTGTAAAAGTTATCTTATCATAAATTTCAGATAATCTTGTAAAAATATTTTTTTTCGATAAAAAATGAAACATATTGAACTTTATTGGAAATCATCTTTTCATTTCATGTATTTAAAATGTTCAATTTTCAATAAAAATGGTATCAATGTATTATTTACTAATTTCTGTTTTTATTATTCATATCAATATCATTAAAATAATTTTTATTTTGGATCTTGATATAAACACAATGTATACTTAATATAAAACTTTCACTAGAGAACTTCATTTTATAGTATTTTTCAAGAATAACTTAAAATTAAAATCATCTAATTCTCTAAATTGAATTAAATTAAACTGGTTTTATATTTGGAATAATAAAAATTAATATTAATTAATGATTGTAACATAAATATTCTTCTCAATTAATAGTAAAATTCATGAAAATTTGTTGCCACATTTACAGTTAAAATACATTTACCTGGGTGTTAAACTAATTTTATAGTGGTTAAACTATCATAAAACCATGAATATATCCTTTTTATGAAACTATTTCAACCATATATAATCTCATATTAAAAAAAATTTGTACATATAATTCTTGAGTAATCAAATAATATATTTTAATAATTTAAGAAATTCCAAGTGTGTCTTCCCCCAAACATCTAAAATGTCACATGTCCCTTCTTTTATTTATGCCAAATTGATCTAGATAGCACAACTAAAAATATTCGATTTATCTTATACAATTCTATATTCGTGATTTAGTTGATATTGTATTCTTAAATGACCATTCCAATGTATATTTATAATGTATCTCATGGATATATGCAAAAGAATAGGTAATAGTTATTCTTGACATCCTTTGTTTTATTTGTTATTCTATCACATAACAATTTATTCATAAAATAATAATTTTAGAATATAAAATATAATGATTTTTTTATTATTATGTATCAATATTTATCAACACACATTTCTATTAGTTGTGAATTTAATGTATCACTTGTGCATAAATGTGGTTTACGACCTTCACATATTGATATATTAATTTTCCATAACCATATTTCATAGTAGATAATTATGATGAGTTTAATTTTTTAGTATAATAATTATTTCATAATTATTTTTCTAGTATTATTATACCATCTCTATATTATTACCTTACCATATATTATAAAATGATAGTGTCAATCATTAATACACATGGACCAAAACCTCTATAAATTAATGACATTTTTTTATTAAAAACATAATTAGATGTTAATAATTATAACTGTAATTTTTTATAAGATTATATTGGTAATATTATGGTTTTATAATAATAATAAAATATTTATCATTTGATTGTTCTTTTCAATAGAAAATTAAAATATTGTTCATGCCTACAAAAGGACAACCATCCCGATAAATGGTGTAAATCATTTTTTTCTTGCTACCATTTTTACACAACTAAATAGAGAGATAAATATATATATAATGAATATATATTATATTTATATAATTAATAAAATTTTGGATATTATGGGACCATGAATAGTGTCGAAGGACTAGGAATTATGAAACAAATCTTTTGAGAAAAGTGAGAGAGTTATCAACCAGAAATGATTATTTTGATAATGAATTATTAAAAATTAGGTTTTTGAAATATTATATGTGGATAAAATGTGATATTTTAATTATGAAACAAATTATTTAATATAATTATTCTAAATTTAAATTTACTATAAATAATATTATAGTTATTTTGATGCATGTAACACTTGTGGTATGGGATTCTCATCTCACCTTTATTTCTATATTTCACATGAAATATTCACCATTTTCTCTATTGTGTTGTGTATATAATTCCCATCAAATTATTTAAGGAAAATATTAATGAAAATTTATAGGATTTACCAATAAACCTAAGGCACTCTCATTCATTGTTTTTTATATTAATTTTACCAATGTATACGTAGATTTAATTTTTAATCTCATTCTAATTGGTATTGTTTTTGCTGGAATTTTAATAAATGGAAATTATTTAAACTATAAATTGTAAAACCAATAAATTTTTTATAATTTTTTTATTATTTTATCTTTCATGTAATATTACCATTAAAATATTTTTGTTACTTAAAATGATTAGAAAATTGTTTTTTTTGAAAAATAAAATATATTTATCCTTTGGTCAGTAATCGTTTTATTCCACATATCAGTTCTCTTTTAAAAATGTTAAAAATTATTTTAATATTATCCAATTGTTTTTTAAATTCATATTTACCCATGTTTTAATTTTTATAAAATATTTTCAAAGGAATATACTTATAAATTTTTTAAATAAAAACTTTTTTCATTTTGATTATGAATTTAGAATAATATTTGTTTTATCAAACATAGAAGAAGAAATAATTCCCCCCATCATGACTTCTCAATTCATTGATGCTTATCTTACAAGTTTTCATAGTTAATTTAAAAAAAATCCCAGTTATTTTGGATGTATTAGTTTTTAAAATAATTGATTTCAATATAAATATTGTAAATTACATAGGGTATATTCAAAGGAACTTTTAAATTAATTTATCGTATATGATAAAATATTTTGATGTTTCAACTATTTAATGAGGGAAATGATCCAATGATATGTTCTTTTTTTTCTCTTGATTATTTAATGTTAAAATGATTGGATTTTTATGAAACCCATTAATGTTACATAGGGTATGATGTGAGAAATGTTTGTAGAAAATGTTCGTTATCCATTAGTAATGATATGATGATATGATGACTATTTTATGATATTATAACACACATAAAAATAGATAATAATTATGTGATGGGTGGTCCTGATATTATATATCCATTCAAATCATTGTGAAATTATGTATTTTTCATTAGATAATTATGGTAGGAAATGGGAATGAACATAGTTCAGTAAGGGACTCTATCCACACTGATAGTATTGGATGTGATTATTAACATTGAATATCATAGAATGGGGACTAAACATAATACTTTTTGATATTATTAATGGTGATCCTTGACTATGGATGTTTTTTCAATATTTATGTGTATTCCATAAACATATGACATATGACAATATTATGCTCCAATGGGTTATCTTCATTGATTTCATTATGATTCATGTATTATGAAATAAAAATATGCATGCCATGAATCATGATTATAATCTATGGTATACTTGGTATAGTTCCCTAAAGATAGTACATGTTCTTGTACACATAGATTAATGTAATAGTAGTGTTATCTTTGATATCTCCCTTGATTAACCTTATAGGGAATCTGAGATATCCCTTTATTATATTTCCATTCCATAAGATATAGTGAAACATTGTGAGAATGATATGTCTATGAATGGTGATAGCTGGAAAGAATTATGTTGGGGAAGATCTATGTATATAATATATGTGTTTATTATGTTTCCATGTTTCCAAATATGATAAACCTTTACAGTTCTATTATGGATCATAATGTAATGAATATTCATCTAATATGATTTAATATATATATATATATACACCTATATATGAAATTTGTGTGTCATCATACATGTGGTTATTTAACTCATGTAACATTCATAACATTTATATATATATATATATTTCATATAATATTAATGTCAATTTTAGCTTTTATTGTTAAATTATACGTTCAAAAAATATATAATTTTTCAATTTAGTTTTTTATTTTGTGTGGACCATGTTTTTATCATAATGGAGTTATTTTATAATAATTAGAACAATATTACATGGTTTTTTATTCTATCCACTTTAATAATTTTCAACATCAAAATTCCATCACTATGATAAAAACATTTTATTGTAACTTTGTCTCATTACATCATTTTGTTCTCATGAATCTTCCAAAAATGTATGATTTTATTATTGAAATTTGACAAGGTTAGTGATCTTACTTCATAGTACATTATCTATATAGTTATAGATCTCTATTAGTTATTAATTAATTGATAGATCATGTTCTAGTAGTACACATTCCGAGTTCAGTACATTAAATTGATCTAGTATATAAATACATAGAAATAATACATTGAATAATCTATTCACTTATGGTAATTCAGGTGGAAGTACTGTGTGATATATCATTTTCCCCACATAATAAAAAATAAAAAATTGGTTTATGTATATAAGTATTATCTTTCCTTTATTTATGAATCTCATAACCCTTAACCTTAGTGCTACAAAGACCAATACAGTTTATCTAAACATTCACTCAACATATCACTGATGATTATTTTAATTGATCTATATATTAATCTATATAACATTAATATGAAATTGAATTATTTGAATATTCAATATTCTTTCATATTCATGGTCTAGTTCAAAAAAAATTATCAATTTAGTGAAATCCCAACATGTTCGATTTCTAAATACATTCGATATAAATTATAATATGGTTTCATTGTATTGAGTCCGTGGAAAATAATATTTTATAAGAACAATAATTGGAGAGGGTGTTTATATAAACAAACTTTTATTTCTATCGATCAAGGCCTCAACATATCTCTATATGGATGAATGATCCATTTAAACTAATCATTATATTTAGGAAGAAATGAAGTAATAAAAAACATTTTCTATCTAATTTAATTTCATGATTCCACTATAATTTCATGTTGAACCTCTGATAATGATATGATATAATAAAATTTGTTACCTCATATCGCCATACAATTTTTTTTTCATATCATGTAATGTTATTCAAGTGATAAATCCTCTATAATTGCAATTAAATGAAAAATCATTGTATTTTGATCAATCGTAACCCAAATAGAATTGTATACTTTAGAGGTATTGGGAATACTTATGAATAAATAATTGGTGATTTTATCCCATTTTATATGGATATTGGTGATGGTTTTATTATCCCTTTGTAAATATAAAATTGGACCTTACCTGATTTTTAAAATAACTTTTTTATCTCAATATCAACCTTTTATGTCAACTTAATATTTTTAATTATAAATGGTAATGAAATAATTTTTTAAAGTTATGAATTTATCCATTATCCTGAGAAATATATGTCCATATTTTAGAAATCCATGAATATTGGATCTCCTTTATTCCTCATCAAGGATAATGTAATGTGATCATATTTTCTGAGAGTATCAAAAACATTATTCACTTTCACAAAGGAGTGATATATTGACTAATCATAATATTTTATCAAATTCATCATTTTTGACACATATTCCAATAACTATTTGTGTATATATAATTATATATTTTATAAAAAATAAATATATCACACTAATCACAATAGATATAAATCTTCCAAATCATTAAATGAAATATTTCCATTATTAGAAACAAATCAAGAATCAATTAATTTTTGAAATAACCATTAATAGGAATGAAGCTTCATCTACCACCTTATCATTTTTCCTTGTAACATATCGAAATCCATTATTTAATGAATCAATATATATAGCATAGACCCTTATCCACTATGGGGTAGTGTTATTAGTTATTCAATGATCAATGATACTTGATGTTATCAATATTATCTTCAGTTTAGGGAATCATACCTCATTTCTAAATCGACTTGATTAATGGATTTAAAAATAATTAAAAAAAATTCAAAAATCATATATTATTTTTTTCTAATCAATGAAAAATAGGGATCTCTATTTTTCTATTCAGTGAATGCAATTATTCAATATAAGTTGTCATAAAATAACGACAAAAAGTGAATATTACCAAAAAAAATAATGCTTGATATACTATATGTTATTAAAAATAATTAATCACAATAAATATACAAATTTTTATTAATAATAATTAATTATAATTAGTTTTACTTACTTATATATTTATTAAATATAATTATTCTATAAAAACATTTATGCTTCTAATAATTAAATCTATCATTTCGTATTGCAAGAACATTTAAAAAAAATACTCAATTATTATTAATAGTTATTAAAAAATTATCATAAAAAATTATAATTAACTAAATTATTCAATAATTATTATTTTTTTTGTTAAATTGAAGAAATATTTTATAGTTTTCTAGTATCAAACAAATTTATTTAGAAAATATTATACCATTTAGAATTAAGTTATTATTATATTAATAATTATTTTTTGAATTGTACCATGTAATGATATAAGTAACATTAAAATAGTTTAATTTGTTTTGGAATTAAAAAAAATTATATATGATGAAATAAAAGTTATTGTTTTAAAGAAGAACCCATAAATGAATATTCAACAACGTAAAAATTTTTTGTATGAATTTATTACCACATCTCAATAGATTTATCATATAATTTTTTTAATTTCACTTAATATAGAATTCATCCTTCTTGATCCCCTTGAATCACCCCTATAAAGAATCATAATTTAATGAAATAATTTATTTTATTTAATATTATTATCGAAAAATGTGAAATTCTATTATAAATTTAGGCCAGGGGAGTTAAAAATTACTACCCTCCCAGACATCCAAATAGATGGAGGTTCAATTAAAAAGGTAACTACAATCATGAATAAATTAGACACATAGATTTAATATTTTCTTCCCAATAAAAAATTCATAATGTAAAATTTAATAATTAATGAATTTAAAAATATGTATGTTTTGTATACAACATAAATTTAAATATTTCAATACATGTCTTTCATTAATAGGAATAGCTCGTTTCCATCCCATTATATATTTTTTCAATTTCATTATATATATAGATAAAATGATGAAAATATTTTATCAATGTCATTACATTTTATTACTTATCGTGAAACTTATATAAATTTAATAATGACATATAGAAAATATTATGTCATCATTAGAGAAATATGAAGGCAAAATAACCCAAAGTAAAAAGTAGAATCAAAACCCAATGGAATGGGGTAATAGAATGGAAAACTACAATTATTAATATAAGAAATGGAAATTTAGAATCATTTCCTAATTAGGATGTAAAAAAACATTGCACAAAATCATCTTGAATCAGTCATTGATAAGGTCATTTGAAAATGTATTATATCTCAGATGTGGTTTACCTCAAATGTTTTCATATTAACATTACATTATTCTTTTTTAGTTGTTTTATAATTTTCTTTCACATATTATTCTTTTTAAAAAGAATTATACTATTTTACCATGGCTTATATCCCATTGATATTTTAAAAATGCCATTGTAATTTAATAATTTTTTAGTCATAAAGTGTGTTGTTGTAAGTGTTATGATTTATAATGCTCATACCTTATCATTATATTGAGTGTAGAGAGTTAATCAAGTTATTTCTTAATAAAATATAAAATATTTCTGTTAAAAGTGTTTAAAAATATTTAATTGTTTTTTGGTAAATAATATTTTAAAAATATTATAAATATAATAAATAACTTGTGAATGGATTCATGATAAATCCAAAAAAATTATTATTAATAAAATTTATTTGAATTATCTTGTGATATTTTATATATATGTGTAAATTTATATTAACATGAGTTATTCCACTATTAAAAGAACTGAAAATATTTTTTCAAAAAATATAACATATATCTAAATTAATATTACAATTTTATATAAATATTGTGATATTCTAAAAGATGTGATTTTTTATATGTATCTAAATACATATATTCGAATAAAAATATATATATATATATTGACATGTATTTAAATATTTTTATCAGATATATATATAAATTAATTATTTAATTAAAAACTTAATAAATCATATAAGATAAAAATGGGGAGCTTGGAATTAAAATATGCGTGTTATTGAAATAATGTGGGGGATTTGAATTAATAGGATCCAAAATGTGATAATTTATGAGTGAACACATGTGAAATTAATGGTAAACCAGTTTTGTAAAATAAATGAGAATTTATAATTAAATTCATTGGAATCAATTATGATAATTTTTTTCTAAATAATGAAAATGATATACCCATATTCATCATATTATATATACCACATCTCCCCAAATACTATCTGGATTTATAAGATATTGGTAAAACTAGATTAAATAACATTAGTCGATGTTAATCTCTTATTTTTTTATATAGGCGTCGAAGTACTTTTTCTAGAATTTATTGAATCTATTTTTTTGTTTAAACAAATAAAGGGAGAGAATCAAATTATTATATATTCCTTTTCCGTCACTTTTGTGGAGTATTAACATCTAGTTATGAGTTTAACAATATAGATGAACAATTCATCATCTTCAAATGATTCCAGTTTTTATTCTTCTCAACACACCTTCGTGTTGGGCCTTGAAAACACCATTTCCAATACTGGTTACATTATCAAATCAACATATAGGATCTATAAATTCTCTTTTGCAATATTTTTATAGTGTTGAATTATTATAAATTATATTTTTTAAAAAATTGATGTTATTAAACATAATGGGATCTGAATTTGTATAAAATAATTACATGATGTGAATATGTGATATTCTAGGAATTCCAAAAGATAAGTGTAAATAAAAGGATTTTTAATTATATTAATAATTTATTAATTCCCTTTAATCTAATTCGATGAATAAATTACACAATATACTTTTTCACTTGATAATACTATAATGTTATGTAATAGAAAATTAATGTGTAAACATTATATAATGAAATAAAATCTTAATGCCTGAATGAAATATTTATATTTTGTAGGTATTCATAATCCAATCAAAGATAAAATTTAATTTCATATATGTTTTTAAAAATCATAGAATCTTAAATTTAATATGTAAAAATAGGTTTATTAAATATTACTTATCATAATTTCAATGTTTTAATTTGTAAAATTGTCACTTGTAGTGTATGAAAATATCTGATATTCTATAATATTATTAAAAGAGATAAAATGTATTTGTTTTGTCAAAAAGATTAAATTAAATTATATTGATAAAAATTGAATGGTTGGAATTTTACACCTTTTCACATAATTTGAATGATAAAAAATTATATAATGATTTATTATAATTATAATTATTCGATAAAATTATTTAGTTGTGAGAAATAGTTAATCACAAGATTTTGGAAAATTCATATTTCATAAAATAAAAATTATAATTTGATGCATTGTTAACGTATATAAATAATTGTTTTATAGTCATGTTCATAATTCTGTATTTTAGTGGTTTGAAGTGAGATTTTTCATTCAAGATGTACATAATTTTTTTTCTGAAATAATTTTTAGTGAATACTAGGGTGTAATTTATAACATGAAAAGATAAATAATAAAAATTAAATTATTATATGTTTATTCCAAACTAATTATTATTTTATAAATAATAATATTATTATTCATATATTTAATATCAGACGTTATAATTTAGTTAAATTATAGGAACCATAAGTATTAACATACTAGGAAATATGCATATACATGTTTGAATATACATTCATTTGATGTCCAATTCCAATATTTTTGTATATATAGGTTTTTACATCCTGGTTTTCTATAAAACATTTTATCTATATTTATACTCTGGTTATAATGTTGCATAATATTTGTTTACATTGGTTAATTTGATGAAAATTGAATAAAATCATAAAGATGACTTTTTTTGCAAGATAAATAATTAAGGGAAAATGTTGAAATAATTAACATAAATATCAATAATATATTTGAAAGAGATATATTAGGAGAAATTAAAAACTAAATGAATAATATTTAGACGTGAAAATTTTATATTAATAGATCTATAGAGATTAATTTATAAATTAATAAATTAATTAAAGATAGTATTGAAATTTTTAATGAATACTTAAATCATTTCACTGTGGTTTGGCGAGCTAAATGGTGTTCTATAAAGGCTGTAATACATAATTTTTTCGGTATTGTTTCAATATATTTTTTAATAAAAAATTAATTATTAATTAATTATTTAAATATTTAAACACATGATTTCATTAAATGATAACCCGGTATGGTTTGAATAGTGGTCAGGGATGCTCAATATTGTGATTATGTGATAGTGTGGTGATTATAATGATGTTAAAAGTAGGTTCTGTCAACTATGGTTTTCATGTAGTGGTGTCAGGTTTTTTCGTGTGATTAATATAATAGGTTGATAATGGGCTTTCCAATTGATGTGTTGATAGTTTTATTCTCTCTTAATAATTAATTTTATTAATTAATTGGTTGATGGGTGGTTGTTATTTGTAAAATTATTTTCCATATAAGGGATGGAGTTTGATGTTATGAAAATTGATTTTACCTTTTATGTGGTAGAATTAGATGATTCATAGATTACTCAGATGATTATTGAAATTATAATAGAATTGATTAATTAATACGGATATTTCTTGATTTTTTTAATTTTATGAAATATTTCTGAAACAAATATTAATAATGTCATTCACACTTTTATTTTATTAATAAAACATTAATAATGGAAATTATAATTGTAATAAATAAACAATGTTTAGTAAATTTATTTATTAAAATGAATGTAGTTGATTATATTTTTATCTGATACCTAGGCTATATTAGTAGTAATTAACAGTCATGTGAAATGTTGGAGATAGATCTGTCTAAAGAAATTTTAAAGACCCATAAATTTCAAGGAAATTTTTTTCTTAAATTCTTTGGGATTTTACGAGTACGCAGTTTCTGACAGCACCTGATTCTGAGGCCTGGTGTGGCTAGAATAAATTTCTGAAGTTTAGCTCAGGTACGTTCAGGGAATGAACGAGCGGGTTTTTCTATCATTTGAACCGGTGCTCGGAATCGAAATCCCAGGGAACCGATGAAACCATAGTGGCGGTAATTGCAAAAGGGGACCTTTCCCAGAGGTGTGTTTTCTCGGGAGGAGTTGTTAAAATTTGAGGATTAAATGTGATGAAAATAAAGTGATGGTACAATTTTATTTTCTATATCTAAGTGGTTATATCCTAAGTGTGGGAGTTGGGGTGGGACCCACTAGCTCATAACTACTCTTGTTATGATATTTGTGAGTTGGGTCCCACACGAGCCCCACCCCTTAACGTTCCTTTAACTCCTCTAACCCCCCCTATTTTAAATTTTGTGACTACTCCTATCTCACTTTAATATGCCAACACACATCATTTAATTGGTTAAACCTCTTGTTTTTATTAACTAAGCGTTTTGAATTTAAATTTTGACATTCCTGGCAAATGTAAAATAAAATAAGATGAGTATTATTTTATTTGGGAGTGTTAGCTTGTTGTGTTATGTATTTGGGAGAACTCTATGTCCATTGAAGAGCTCCATCCTTCTGCGAAGAACAACACCCTTCGACGAAGAACGCAGTCACTGCAAGGAGAGACGATGTGCCGTTACTTCATCTCTCTGCAGCTAGTGTGAGACGTCGTTCCATCCTTGGACGCACGCCAATGCCAGCTTCAAAACCTCACCCTGCGACACCATCTTCTGCATCGCTGGAAAACGTCAACGCTTATCGATGTAGGGGTTTTTCTTCGATCAATTTTTATTCATCAATCTTTGTGAATTAAAATATGACCGCTTGTTATCGTAAAACGGGAGGAGATCGGACCGCAAAAACACGGTCGATCCTCCTCCCATTTTTTTCTTGGTCTTCATGGATCATTCCGGCGAAGGCGGCGCTGTGCCGTTGCACCGCGCGGGAACGAGGACAACCGCGGACGGAGCGGGTCGCGGTGGAGGAGCGTGCCGCCGTCACGCCACGCCAGAGAAGCCGAAGGCCGCGGACAAGAGCGGGGTGCGGCGGAAGGGCGGGGCGTCGTTGCACCATGCCAGAACATCAAGAGGGCCATGGCCATGGTGGGCTGCGGCGGTTCAGCAGGAGGCAGCAGGGCTCGGTCGGCCACCGACACACCAGGAGGTGGGACCCCCCATAGGTCTCGCGGTATCTCTCACCGGCCGTCCATTATGGTCGGCCGTTTATGAATAAACCGGTGGGAGTAACCCCCGGTTAGGACTACGGAAGACCCCACCAGAAGGGGGGACACCGTTTCAAAAACAAAGGGACCCCTCCCCCTCGCACCCCACTCGGCCGAGAGACGAGCCGAACTGCGGACGACTTCCGAGCCGGGCCGCAGGCCGCGCGGGCTGGGCCACGCCAGCCGGGCCGGGCTGTACCAGCTAGGCCAGGTCGCACCCAATTGGGCCGGACCCAGACCCGGGTGGGGTCGAACCGGTTTGGGCCGACCCAAGTGGTATTGGGTCGGGTCGGACCAGGCCCAAACCCCCTATTTTCGGAGCAGGTTCGTTCTAACGCATATATCTTGGGCTACAGACCTCCGATCGATGCACCGCCAGTTGCGTAGGAATCATTGGATCTATATGGTCATTTTGTTATATTACACTCAAGGTTTCTGAGAACTTTGCGTATGGCCCGGTTTTTTCGAACACGAAACCAACCTGGCCCTCGGTGCGGAAATGATTATAACGTGAGCTCTGAACGTTTGATTGACGTGTCGTTGACTTTGTTGGATTCCTCTTATTGAGACGGTTCTTGTGGATTACTTTGATCGAGGTTTGGATGCAGCTGGAGTATGATCAGGTCGGTTTTAGCTAAAAACCCAACCGGGCTCCGGGGACGGAAAAGCCAATATCTCTCTGACCGGGCGTCCGATTGACGCGTCGTCTTTTGCATTGAGTTCCTATTGATGAGACGGAACTTTGTGATACATCAACTCTGGAATTTGTGACAGTTGATGTATCGACCTCCTTGGCTTGTGGAGCAGACCCTCCCAGAATTGAGCGTGCTGTGTGTGGGAACCCTAGAGGTGGCTACGACTGCGACGACGAGGACGACTGTACTTGGATCCTCCGTGGGTTAGGCAGCGATGATGACTGTACTGGGATCCTACATGGGTTAGGAAGCGATTGTTATTTTACTTGGATCATACGTGGGTTCGGTAGTGACGACATCTGTACTTGGATCCTACGTGGGTTCGGAAGAGGAGATGATTCAGAGGCTACATCAATCATCTCCACCCCTCTCCGTGAATAGTATACATGTGTGAGATGAGTCTTGACTTACAATCATTATCTTCGATTTGATTGTATTTATTTCCTATGTGGACTAAGTTGTACTTTCCTTTGTGGATTGAGATGTATATTCCTGTGTGGACCGGGTTGAACTTGGGCTCGGATGTTGGATCCGAATGGGAAAGGATGACTTAGGTATATGAATGGGAATATACCTAAGTAGTGTTGGTTGATACTTCATTTTGTATCTTTCCTTTGTGAATTCTGGGAGACCTTCGGGAGTCTCGGGGTCCCTACTAAGTATCGTATACTCACCCATGCACGGGCTACGCCCGCACTACATTGTGTTGGTTTCAAATAACGGACAGCGCTGATCGTGGTTGAGGCCTAAGGAGCGGGACATTATATGATGGGGGACTATCAGGTGGGACCTATACAAAGTGGACGACCAGACTCAAGGATCCGAAGAGACTGTCTATACTCACCCTACAGGTGGGAGTTCCAGAGGATGTCTTGGCGGTTGTTGCTCTACTTTTTAGTTGTTTTACTTTCTTTTCTCAGTTGTATTGTACTTTCAGTTTGGTTTGTATACTGGCCCATTTACTTTCCAGCACTTAGTTTTTTACTATGTTTACTTAGTGTTTATTTTAGCTTTTGTACACTGTGGTGTTTGTTTCTTATATAAAGGAAATTCCTTCCCTTTATCGGGATTTACACCTTTGGTGCTCGTCGCCATCCCCTGGCCTATGGAAGGCGGGTTTGGGTTAGTCACGGCACTGGCCCCGATGATGGGTCGTGATAAACTGGTATCAGAGGAGTCAGTTCTACCACAGAACTTAGGACTCTGATAAATTGTTCTGTGTGAAGAAATAGTGTTTAGGGTATTGAGTGTGGTTATCAGTATAGGGAGTCTAGTGTTGGTGCGGTGGCCGACGTATCCATACACCTGGACCATAACTTCGGATTTCCGACTTAGTGCACAGAAACATTGATTGCATGTGTGTTTCAATGTTTTCTTTGTGATTACTTTGTTCCAGCTCACCAGGTATATTGTATTAACCGTGGGGCACCTGTTTCTTTTCAGGATGGCCCCACGATGGCAGCCAACTAGGGTTCTGAGATTTGTGTGAGACGACATCCCACCGAGTGAAGAGGCCTCGGTTCAGGGGCCCCATTACAGTGGAGGCACCGGCGGTACCTCTACCCGCCGAGCCACCGATGCCACCAGCCCCAACTACTGAGAGTTCATTTCGTCTGTGTGCACTGCACGAGTTTCAGCATCAGAGGCCACCCAGTTTCTACATAGAGATGGACCCTCAGGAAGCCGAGGATTGGATGGAGGCTATTGTTCGAGTCATCAGATTAGTAGGGACACCATCTAATCTCATGGTGATCCTTGCGGCGAGTCTCTTACATGCGGCAGCAGGTAGATGGTGTAGCATGATGATCTAGGTGCACGATGAGGCATAGCTTCTTTGGACGGACTTCGAGAGACTCTTCCACTCAGAGTTTGTTCCAGCCAACCTCCGTGCGGTGCACATTCAGGAGTTACTATAGTTGTTGCAGGGCAGCAAGACAGTAGCCCAGTACTCGGTGAGATTTACTGACCTCTCATATTATTCCACGGACATGGTACGAGACCCATTCTTCTGGGCCCGGACCTTCGAGTAGGGACTGAGTCACGAGATCAGGGCTTCTATGATCTCCCTCAGTATTCCCTTGCAGTAAGGAAAACTGGAGTGAGCCCTACCTGTGGAGAGCATCCTTACTGATCCTACACCAGCAGTGAGGCCTACTGCAGGGCGACACGTAGCAGAGTCTTCTGTAGTTGGCAGTCGATGGATTTCACATGGGTCCAAGAAGACCAGACCATGAGGTGGGAGACCTCATGATACTGTTTTGAAGTTGATGGGTACATGCAGCAAAGCCAGTCATACGAGAGGCAGATAGTGCTATGCATGCGGCGGGCAGGTCCACATGGGTTGTGACTGCCCGACCCTCCATGAAGAGGAGCCGCAGACGGTTGAGGGACCACCCAGGTAGAGGCAGAGGTTCGACCGCAGTAGTACGCATGGAGTAGGAGGACGAGGTAGAGGAGTTGACCAAGCAGCAGGTGGTGGAGGATGCTTTGGGGCTCTACCACCACTACCACCAGGAGGTTCACCCCGAACACTGGGAGCTGGTGGGCATAGGCGGGCTCAGCTTCAGACATTGGAGGCCTACGACCACGGTGCACCTGAGATGATTCGAGGTACTATATGTGTATACTCCGCCCTTGCTGCAGTTCTTATAGTCACGAGATTGAGTCATTTATTCATTTCCGCTGCCATTGTTCGGAGCTTGGAAATTCGGACGGAGCCGTTGGCTCGATCCTTACGATTAGAGACTCCTACGGGAGCAGACTCGATGATTACGCACTGGTGCCGGCCATGTGAGCTTACTCTAGGAGGCAAGTGCTTCGACTAGGATCTTCTTGTAGTGGCTTTGAGGCCTTACAACGTCATCTTGGGCATGTATTTGTTATCTACGGTCCATTCTCATATCGACTATATTAGGCGCAAGGTGCGGCGTGTCCGCACCGATGGGAGCAGGTTCACCTTCAATGGCGAGAAGGGAGCCTTTGCAGCGTAGGATGGACTTTGACAGAGAAGAGTATAGCCTATAACTCATCCTAGTAGTAGTTGATGTGCGGAGTCGGAGTTTTCCTGTTGTGGTGGTACAGTATGTGGACGTTTTTCCAGACAACGTTCCAGGACTACCTCCTCGCAGATAGGTAGACTTCTACATCGACCTATACCCCCAAGACATCATCGATATATACTACAACATTTCAGATGGCTCCCACCGAGATTCGTGAGTTGTGGGTAGAGATAGATGACTTGCATGGAAATGGATTCATTCAACCCAGTGTTTCACCCTAGGCTTCACCGATTCTGTTCGCCAAGAAGGCGGACAGGAGCTTGCGACTGTGTGTCGATTACCGTGGCTTGAACCGGGTGACCGTGAAGAATAATTATCTTCTTCTGAGGATTGACGACCTCTTCGATCAGCTCAAGGTAGCATGATGGTTCTCCAAGATAGACCTCAGGTCAAGCTATCATCAGCTCAGAGTTCGAGACGAGGATGTGCAGAAGACGGCCTTCTGGTGTCGGTATGGCCACTATGTGTTCTTGGTTATGCATTTCGGTGTAACCAACGCTCCAGCAGAGTTCATGAGTCTCATGAATAGGATCTTCCAGCCTTACATCAATCAATTTTTCATAGTCTTAATCGATGATATATTTATTTACTCGACTAATAAGGAGAAGCAAGCCTACCACTTTCGGGTTGTACTGGATACACTCCGAGAGAACCATATTTATGGTAAGCTCTCGAAGTGCCAGTTCTGGATTCGATAGGTCCAAAACATGGGGAACGTTATCTCTGATGTGGGAGTTGCAGTGGATCCTATGAAGATCGAAGCAGTTTTAGCATTGGATCTACTCAGGAGTGTGACAGAGGTGCGGAGTTTCATAGGTCTGGCTGGGTACTATCGGAGATTTTTTCGAGACTTCTCCAGAGTTGTAGCACCACTTTCATCTTTGACGAAGAAGGGGAAACCCTTAGAGTGGTCAAATAGATGTCAGTCGAGCTTCCAGGAGCTGAGACCGAGATTGACCAGTTAACCCATCATGAGGCTACCAGAGGAGGGAGTAGGATACGTAGTTTACTTCGATGCATCAGGGACCAGACTCAGGTGTGTCCTGATGCAGGATCAGGCAATGATTGCTTATGTATTACAACAGTTGAGGTAGAACGAGCAGAACTATGCTACCCATGACCTAGAGTTAGCAGTAATGGTCTTCTCCCTACAGATGTGGTGGCACTATCTGATGGGTGATCTCTTTACAGTCTACTCAGACCACCAGAGTCTTAGGTACATATTCTCGCAAAAGGACTTGAACCTGAGACAGCGGTGATGGCTCGAGTTCTTTCAGGACTATGACTTTGAGATATTCTATACTCTAGGGAAAGAGAATGTAGTATCAGATTCTCTCATCAGGAGGTTGGGTATTCAGCTACATGGAGAGGAAACAGAGAAGTTATCCTCTTTACAGATATCCTTCATGGATAGAGATGGACCAACCTTTCTTTATTCACTCATAGTCACTCCTCCACTACTTCAGTGGGTTAGAGAGGCACAACGTGGGGATGTTGACTGTGAGACACGACGTGCACAGATATTCTCAGGATAGGAACCTGGTAGATTTTATGTTGGAGGAGAGCACATAATCCTTTTTAGGGGACGTACCATGATACCAGCTGCTTTAAAGGAGGAGGTGCTGAGGGAGTTTCACACTTCCCCTCTAGCGGTACATTTTGGAGTTGCAATGATGTACCAGGATCTCATAAGACAGCACTGGTGGCCGGTTATGAAGAAGGTTTTGGCAGATTTTGTTTCATGATGCCTCACCTACCAGCAGGTGAAGGCAGAGAACCAGGTACCAATAGGCTTGGTACAACCCTTAGAGGTCCCGGAGTGGAATTGGGATGGGATATCTATGTATTTCACAATTGGGCTTCCACGTACTTCCAGAGGACACGACTCCATCTGGGTGATCATAGACCGAATCACCAAGTCAACCCACTTTCTACCTATTAGAGAGCATGGCTTAGTGGAGAGTTTGGGAGGCCTCTACTTTTAGGAGATTGTACGACTTCATGGTGTGCCATCGTCTATCATCTCTGATCAAGATGCTCTCCTTACTTCCCAGCTTTGGAAGGGGTTGCAAGAGGCATTTAGGATAGAACTACCCCTGAGCACCGTCTTTCACCCTTAGACGGATGGTCAGACAGAGAGGACCATTCAGAATCTCGAGGACATGCTATGTGCATGTGTCCTCAACTTGGGTCACAGTTGGGAGGATCACCTACCCTTGGTGGAGTTTTCCAACAACAACATCTACCACTCCACCATCAGGATGGAACCATACGAGGCATTGTAAGGCCGACCTTGCAGATCACCTCTTTGCTGGACTGCCCTGGGGGAGTCAGAACATGTAGGACCAGAGATGGTCCAGGTCACGAAGGAGAAGGTACAGGTCATCCAAGAGTGAATGAGGACAGATCAGAGGCGATAGATGTACTATGATGACAAGAGGTGGAGACCACTAGAGTTCGAGGATGGCGACCACGTTTTCTTTTGGGTCTCACCTTGATGTGGATTGTGGAGATTTGGCTGGGGCAGTAAGTTATCTCTGCACTTCATCGGACCATTCCAGGTTCTCAGCCAGATAGGCGAGGTGGCTTATCACCTGGATATTCCACCTCAGTTGCACCGGGTGCACGACGTATTCCACATATCTCAACTGAGGAGATACGTGCACGACCTGACGCATATAATTGATCACGAGGAGATGGAAATTGATGATTGGGTGACTTTTGCGCAGGTCCTGGTGGAGATCGAGGATTGACTGGAGCGGATCCTACGTGGACGGTCGATTCCTCTAGTGCGCATCAGGTGGCAGCACGGAACCTCCAGGAGAGCACATGGGAGCGGGAGGCTCAGATGTGTGCTCAGTGCCCTCATTTGATCCCCTAGTTTTTGATATATCATTATTGGGACGTAAATACCTAAGGTGGTAGTAATGTAAAGACTCATAAATTTCAATGAAATTTTTTTATTAAATTCTCTGGGATTTATGACGGTACCTGATTCCAACACCCAGTGTGCATGGAATCAATTTCTGAAGTTTAGCTTGGGTAAGTTCAGTGAATGAACGAGTTGGTTTTTTTATCGTTGAACCGGTGCTCGGAATCGAAATATGAGAGAACCAATGAAACCACAGCGGTGGTAATTACTTAAGAGGACCTTTCCCGGAGGTGTGTTTTCTCGGGAGGAGTTGTTAAAATTTGAGGATTAAATGTGAAGAAAATAAAATGGTGGTACAATTTTATTTTCTATATCTAAGTGGTTATATCCTAAGTTTGGGAGTTTGGGTGGGACCCACTAGCTCATAACTACTCTTGTTAGGATATTTGTGAGGTGGGGCCCACAACATCCCCGCCCATTCACATTCCTTTAACTCCTCTAACCCCCCCCTCCCCCCCTTGTGTTTAATTTTGTGACTACTCCTCTCTCACTTTAATATGCCAACACACATAATTTAATTGGTTAAACCTATTCTTTTAATTAACTAAGTGTATTGAATTTAAATTTTTAAATTCATGGAAATGTAAAATAAAATATGATCTGTCTTATTTTATTTGGCAGGGTTAGCTTGTTGTGTTAAGTTTTTGGGAGAACTCTAAGTCCATTGAAGAGCTTTATCCTTCCGCGAAGAACAACACCCTTCGATGAAGAATGTCGTCAGAACATGAAGAGACGATGTGTCGTTCCTTCATCTCTCTATAGCTAGTGTGAGACGTCGTTCCATTATTGGACGCACGCCAATGTCGTATTCAAAACCTCACCCCACGATGCCATCTTCTGCGTCACCAGAAAACGACAACGTTTATCGAGGTAGTGGTTTTTCATTGATCAAGTTTTATTCATCAATATTTTTGAATTAAAATATGAACAATTGTTATCGTAAAACGGGAGGAGATCGGACCGCATAAACACAGTTGATCCTCCTCCCCTTTTTATCTTGTTCTTCATGGATCATTGCGCTTAAGGCATCACGGTGATGTTGCACCACATGGGAACGAGGAGGAAAGTGGCTGGAGTGGGCTGTGACGGAGGTGCGCGGTGCCGTCGTGCCACACCAGAGAAGACGAAGGCTGCGCCCAGAAGCAGGCTGCGACGGAAGGGCATGGAGCCGTCACGCCGTGCCGTAACATCAATAGGGTCGCGGCCGGGGTGGGCCGCGGTGGAGGGGCACGACACCATCGCGACACGCCAGCCGAGGAAGAGCTGCGGCGGTTCAGTAGAAGGCGGGACCCCCCGCCGGTCCCTGCGGCACCTCTCACGGGTCGGCAATTATGGACGGCCGTTTTCGAATAAACCGGGGGGTGTAACCCCCCGGTTTGCCCTAGGGCAGAACCCACCAGAAGGGGGGCCATCATTTAAAAAACAAATCCCCCCCCCCCTTTCACACCCCGCTTGGACGAGAGTCGAGCTGAACCACGGTCGGCTTCCGAGCCGGGCTGCAGGCCACGCGGGCCGGGCCTCCCGCGCCGAGCCGGGCCGCCAGCGCCGGGCCGCGCCACGCCTGCCCGGACAAGACATTCTAGCTAAGCCGAGCTGCGCCATGCCCAATTGGGCCGGACCCGGACCCGGGTCAGGTCGACTCGGTTCGGGCCGACCCATGGTGTATTAGGTCGGGTCGGATCGGGCCCAAACCCCCTATTTTCGGAGCAGGTTCGTTCTAACGCCCATATCATGGGCTACAGACCTCCGATTGACGCACCGTCTGTTGTGTCGGAATCCTTGGATCAAGACGGTAATTTTGTTATATTACATTCAATGTTTTGGAGAACTTTTTTTATGGCTGGGTTGGTTTGAACACGAAACCAACAGGGCCCTCGGAGCAGAAACGCTTATAACTTGAGCTCCGGATGTCCGATTGGCATGCCGTCGACTTTGTTGGATTCCTATTAGTGTGAAGGTTATTTTATATTACTCTTCTATAGGTTTCGAAATATCTAGAGTATGTTCAGGTTGGTTTTAGCTTAAAAACCAAAAGGGCCTCTGGAACGGAAATGACAATATCTCTCAGACCAGACGTCTGATTGACTCGTCGTCTATTGCATTGAGTTCCTATTGAGGAGACGGAACTTTTTGATACATCTAGTCTGGAATTTTTGAATGTTGATGTATCGAACTCCTTGGATCGTGGAGCAGACTCTCCCAGAATTGAGTGTGCTGTGTGCGGGAACCCTAGAGTTGGTTGTGCCTGCGATGGCGAGGACGACTGTACTTTGATCCTCCGTGGGATCGGTAGTGATGATGACTGTACCTGGATCCTACGTGGGTTAGGCAGCGATGATTACTCTACATGGATCAAATGTGGGTTCGGCAGCAATGACATCTATACTTGGATCTTATGTGGGTTTGGTAGAGGAGATAATTCAGAGGCTACATCAATCATCTCCACCCCTCTTCATGAATAGTATACCTGTGTGAGCTGAGTCATAACTTACAATCATTAAATTCGATATGATTGTCTTGATTTCCAATGTGGACTGAGTTGCACTTTCTTGTGTGGATTGGGATGTAATTTCCTGTGTGGACCGGGTTGAACTTGGGCTCTGAAGTTGGAGCCGAACGGGAATAGAGGACTTAGGTATATGTACAGGAATATACCTAAGTAGTGTTGGTTGATACTTCATTTTGTATCTTTCCTTTTTGGATTCTGGGAGGCCTTTGGGAGTCTCGGGGTTGTTACTGAGTATCGTATACTCACCCCTACATGGGCTACGCCCACACTACGTTGTGTTGGTTACAGACGACAGACAGTGTTGATCGTTGTTGAGGCCTGAGGAGCGGGTCGGTATACGGTGGTGGACTATCAGGTGGGACGTACACGGAGTGGATGACTGGAATCGAGGAGCCGATGAGACTATTTTCACTCACCCTACAGGTGGGAGTTCCGGAGGACGTCTTGTGGTTTCTTCTCTACTTTTCACCTGTTGTACTTTCTTTTCTCACTTGTACTATACTATCAGTAGGGTTTGTATACTATCTCATTTACCTTCCAGCACTCACTTTTGTACTCAGTTTACTTAGTGTTTATTTTATCTTGTGTACTCGGTGGTGTTTGTTTCTTATATAAAGGCAATGCCTTCCCTTTATTGGGATTTTTTTCTTTGGTGCTAGTCGCCAACCTCTGGCCTATGGAAGGCCTGCTTTGGGTAGTCATGGCATGGGCCCTGAGGACGGGTCGTGACAGAAATATAGTTTCCCATAGTGTGGTTTTGGGACAGATATATATATATATATATATATCATTTTTTCTTTTATTTCATTTTCATCCCACCCATGTAAGTTGTGATATTAACAACGAGTGGACTCTAGGACGGTTTTTTCCTCAAAATCTACATTGGCAAGAAATAGATGGCCAACTACCCCCTAAAGAACCACCATATTCCCCCCATATTAATATGTAATGTTATGCACATTTTTTATGTTTCTTGTTATATATTTTTAGAGGGATATAATTTGTTCTTTTTATTTCAAACACATGTTTATATAGATAGAGTATAAAAATTCTTTTTAAAAGGAAGTTCTATAAGTGTTGTGATGGATTGATGTATAATTCCTGATGTTTGGGAAATGATGGATTAAGGTACAATAAATGATTTTTGATACATGATATATGGGATGAATTGGATCCCTTATTACAGTAGGTTATCATATGGAGATATGGAAAATATAATTATATGATGTGATGTAAGTGGTGCATGATTTTCCCCTGGTGTCTTCAAGGTGGTTTCTTCGCAGAGTGATGGGTAAGGATGTGTAACATTAAAGAGAAGTAGAAAAAATGTAGTAAACATATTGTGGGGAACACAATATTGTTATTATATTATATGATCCATTGTATGTGATACATGGTGATAGATAACCTTAATGGGGTTGGGAAAATTATATTAAACTTGTTTAGGACAAGAGTTTGATTCAATTTCATACTCACTAGTCATTAGAATACTTCTTTAAAATATTTCATGAGGGGTTATAGGATGTAGCCTATGAAGTATACAGGTTATACTCACCCTATATATATATATATTGGTTTGCATGATATGAATAGTGATTGAGCTGGATCTTTCTAGTATTAGGTACGTTTATTGAGATTTTTGGTGTGCTAGGTCACTAATGAATATTTAATTTTATTATCTCATTTTTTTCCGTTGTGTCTATTTTTTATGATAGTACATCTTTGAAATTTGGATATTGTTACATTTATTATGAGAAAGAGTTTTTTGTCGTCATTCTATATTATATCATGTCTCTTAACTATGGGAGGGTAACACCTCCCATTTGTGTGTATGTTATAATGTAAGAGCTTCTCACCAACTCGTGGCCCACTAGAGATAGGCTTCGAGCATCATTATATCCATTCTAACACTTCCAGGCCTTGATAGAAACAATTTCGAGAAGCAATTAATGATGGAGTGTTATAAAATGTGATTGTTGAGAAATATGAATGTATAGAGTAATCCACCTATGAAAATTCATGGGTCAGTATGGAAAAAATATTATTTGGAAATAGTATGTGTTGTAAACATGAGATACCTACTAGGACATATTATTTTACGGTCCATTTGATATTATATATGTTACATCATGATTACTGAACATGTTAAGAGAATTGATGATTCTTTTAGGTTAACGACTTGGTAAAGTATTGAGCATAATGCTTTTATGGGACTATGTTTTAATGTTTAATACAATGAAAAGTTGTTAAAAATAATGAAACTACTAAACCTTAAATAAAATTTGTCCTATGTTACTAGTAGATAATGTTTTTTTGTTTTTTTGGACTGACCCACGGTCGGTGTCCCATGTAGTATAATTCCAAATAAATTAAACAAGACATATAATTAAATTAATAATTAGTGGAGTATTATGATGATAACTATCAATAGAGGAAACAATAAGTATTTAAAACCTAGTGTTTTTATAATTCTAAGTGATCCATTTTGGATCCTGGGAATGTTGTTTTTTGGATGTTTTAATTATGCTTAGTGGGAGAATTGGAATTATTTTTCATGAAGTGCGGGGTAGTATAGTAAGATAGTGGTGGTTCCAATTATTTTGTGTTATTTTTTAAGTCATCTATTTGGTGAAAAAAATAATCTTAGATTAGTTTTCAGAATATTTTTTTTATTAGACATCAAGTGGGATGATTTTCAACCAGTGATTTGTTCCCTTAGTTAATGGATTTCTAGGAGATTCTCTAAATTTGGGATAAGAACTTGGAATTAATATTTTTATCCAGAAATATTTTTATTGTGATCCACAAAAAGTGAATTATAAATTTTATCTTTCATATTTAACTCATATCCCATCAAAATGAATGTAGGGGAAATCATCATTCAAATGATTAAATCATCCCAATAAAACAATGAGACATAATTATTTATATCACTTCAACCTTTTTTTTCATCCAACACATCTTAACCTTAATTGATAGTTAGAATAGCTCATTCTTAGGAATCAGGGTTGTTTCCTTAGGAAATGAGTTTCTATAACCATATTTGTATCATTTTATTAGACTCTCCTCAGACCCTTGTTTAGTATATGGGGACGGGTAACTATTTTCTCTCTTCTCATACAATTTTTGATTTTGGTGGAGGGGTTTTTTATCATCATGTTCATAATTTACTCTTATCTAAGGCCCAATATAATTTATATTTAGTCTATGGGGAATGGATTATTTTATTCATTATTTTTGTTAATTAATATACATATAATTAATTATAGGTGACATTGGCCCTAGTTCAAGGAAAAGAGAATATTGTAAGTTGTTTGTAAGTTATACCTACCCAGTTATAGATTATTTACTCACTCTATTTTTAATTATATTCATTAATGTTTTGTATTTTCTATGTGAACATGTTTATGATGTTGTTTTTGCATGGTGTGCCTACTTCCCCAAAAGAGATTTATCTTTTTTTGATAATGGATAATATGTCCTTATGTTTATTAATAGAGGGGATATTTTATCTATCATGTTTAATATTTTATAAAACATTTTAAAACCATATAAGAATTTTTGGGTTACCTATAGTAGATAATATCAATTTTTGGTGGATGGATCTAATTACCTTTATGCTTATACAATATTTGTTGATCATGGCTCATGTGATGATTAGTGAATTTTATGTGACATTAATATCAAAATCTTGAAAATAAAAGAATACTACAATAGAAAAATATAAAACATGATATCATTAATATATATATATATATTAATTATATTTTTTCTTTCATTTACTTTTATTCCTCTATAGGGATTATGATTCACTGTTTCCAAAGTGACCTGAATCTGTTGTTACAATTTCATCATTTTTTGTGCTTTTTTAAGATTAATATACCATGTTGAAATATTACAATTCTCATTAAATATATTATCCTATAGGTATTCAAGATATTTATACTAAATATTACCATTCTATCCACTCATTAGTACGTAATATGATTTATAATATTTTTATGATAATATGACTTTATTTCCCTCTTTGGTAATAAATATGTTTTCTTCCAATGATGTTTTTATAAAAATTAGTTAATTTTTTCCATTTTAAATTATTTGTTAAATAATATTTTTACCATTTTTTATTATTTCATAATATTCATAGGAAAAGAATTTTCACATTTCAAAATAGGGATGTTTCCATCAATTTTCAATGCAACGGAATTGTTGTTATGGAATGTATGAAATTACCTACCAAAATTAACAAAATTTATTTGAAGCTTCCATTGATTGTTTACAGGATTTCTTTTATGGAAAATTTTTTCTTATTATTATATAAATTCATTGATTTAAAAATTGGTTTTCAATGAAATGTATTTTCAGAATGTATTATTTTTACAAAGTGATTTTCAAAAAGAAAATGCTATAATCCTTAGGAATATGTTTTGTTGTCTTTTAATGGTATTTATACATATTAATTTTAAAATTTTGTTTTTTTAAATATGCTACAATGTGGATATTTTGTAATGATACCATCGTCTTTCATTATTTTAATGGAATAATATTTTTTCAATGATATTGTTATGGACCCAATTTCTTTTCTATGGGTTAATAATGTTTCAATGAGATTTTATTGAAACTAATTTCCTTTAAATGGTTTAATTTTCATTCAATGATATTGTAATGGAACTCATTTCTTCTCCATGGGTTATGATTTTTTTGAAGATATTGAAATGAATACTTTTTTGTTTTATGGCTCAATCAAGTTATAAATTTATTAATGATTGATTCTATGATTTTTTTCATGTAGTTGTTCCTATAAATCATACATGATGGGGTAGCCGACATAGTGTCAGATGATCCCATTAAAACATATATTATTATGTTTCCAAGATATCTTACGGTTATCCACTTACCGTTTATATAATGGGGTCGTCCTGATAGGGAAAGGTGAGCCCATTAATGTTTATATGATGGGGTGGACCAAGTAGTTTTTAGTGAGCCCATTATAAATTATGTTATGATTGTTACCCTATAGCACCCCAAACAATTGGGTATTGATTATATTGGGAGTTTGTCATGTGATTAATCCAATTAATTTTTTTTTCAAATGGTATTATGAATATGAATCTCTATGTTACCCAAATGAGTTCTAATTGGTTTCTATTGGTTAATAATGGTCATTTTGATCAATATTGATATGATATGGCTCATGATTATTGATTCTGATGAATCCTTCCTTTTCCATGATTTTATAGTTGATGATCCAATTATTGATGGGTTTTAGTTATTTTATGATATTATCATTCACTGTGTTGTTTTCATCAAACCCTTTTTCACTTCTGATGCTCATTGATATTTTTCAATTATTAATGATTTTTTTACCATTACTAAGAATTTGAGCTCACTATTATTATTCATTCATCTTCCACTAGTTTTAAGAAATGAGTTTTCGTGATTTATGTCTATAAATTATTTCACAAGGATTATGTTGAAGACTTAATGTGAAATAGGAAAAGATAAATATTATAAGAGATTTTGTTTATCTTCATGAACCAGTTTGTCAATCGAAGTTGTATTAGTTGGAACAAATTATCTCTAACTGTAATCATAAAAGGACCATGGGTATGTATTTGATCCAACATTTATTTTTTATGCATTGGCCCACCTTCATCATGTATCTTATTTGAAAATAGAAATTTAATGAAATTATAACCATATTTGGGAATCTGGGTTTTAGATTATTATAGATTATATCAGAGAAGGGGTTAGATAACTTTATCGATTAGAATATTTTCATATGTGGTTATCTTAATAGTTCTATATACAATCATTAGTATATATTATTAATTATGATCATAAGTTCAATTCCTTCAAAAAAGTATTCTGTTTTTAAGTAATGTTATCATAATTTCGTTAATGACATATTTTTTTGAGGCGTTTTATTGGTTTTAGGTGTTAGTTACCCAAGTATTTTCATGATGATTTATTAAGGTATGAACTCTTTTTTTATTTTTAATGAAAGAAGGACACCATAAAGGTCAGGTGATAACTCATCACATATAGAAAGGCCATAGGGTTTATACTAAATCTTAAAGGGTTACTTGGGTGTAGTGCCTCTAACTCGCCAATGTGATATCCTAATTAGTATAACATTTTCACACATAAATATTAAGTATATTTTAAAAATATATGGGATTTTTTTAGAAAAAAATGATAAATTTTTCATGGAATAATATTAAATAAAATCATTCTAATCCTTTGGGATTTGACCTTAGTCAAGAAATGATTGAATAATTTGAATGGTAATAAATGATGGAAGAAATTAAATTGAACATTGTGTATTAATAATTAAATTTGGCTATTAACGTATGATGTTGTGTTAATTTTTCAAATTATATTACAATATGAATACTGTTATGATTTAGGATAATGTTTAAAAATAGTCAGAATGGTTTGATATACTTTTTGAATTTATATATTCTTTAAAATTTTATTTTTTTCATTAGGCATGAAAAATTATTCTTTAATACATATAACTGGAGGAAAATATAATATTTTTCTATAAATTAATTAATGTATGAAATTTTACTCATCAAGTAAGTATATTATGATATTTTTTTAGCCTATATGGTAAAATAATTACCCAAAAATAGGAAAATGATATTTAAGAAAATGTATTATCCTTATAAATTCAATTAGGTTAAATTGATAGTATTTTAAATCATCAAGGATTTATGGTTTTGAGGCCCTTAACATTACATATACCATTCACATTCCTAAAATTAATGTCCTCAATCACTTTCTATATTTATTCACTACATTCCTTAATGAATAATTATGTTATCTTATTTGGAATCCTATTTTTGGGTTAACCGATATGAAAATCACTCATCCCTATATCTATTATTAATATTTTGTTTTATTGAAACTTTTTATGTTTTCAGATTAAAAAATAATAATTTTCAATTGTCCAACCTTTGGTTACTGAGGCAAAGTTCAAATTACGATGAAAAAAATTATTAAAGGGGGTATGTAACACAATAATATATTAAAAGAATAAAATTATATTGGATAGAATAAATGTAATGAAACAATATAGTTTTCTATCATTACTCACAACAATCGGTTTGTCTTACTTTACATGTGACCCCGATATTTTTATGTTTGATAGCAAATTCCATATGTAACATTGAACATAAACAACCAATAATATATTTTAATTTTTTAAAATATCCATAGGAATGGAATTTATAAATATGATTAAATAAATTATTAAAACATGGTTTACATAAATTATTTATCAACAAATAAATTTGAAACTAAAATTAAAATGTTTTGGAAAATAAAAAAAAAATTATCAAAAAAAATTTTAATGTGAATTTTTTATATAAAAATATTTTAAAAATAAATATTCTTGGATTATGTTTATTAAATTTATATATTATATATTTCATTATTTTTTTCATGATCATTAAATTATTTTTCTAGACATTATATAAAGTTAATCCAATATTATAATTGAATATAAAATTTTTAAAAAAAATTTCTTTCCATTTTATGGTGACATATTTTAAAACTAATTTCAGAGATCTTATATAATTTATTTGAAAAAATAAACCGTATTTCTGAAATTTGATATCAATATTATCTCATTTTGAATTTTTGATATTTTTCAAAGAATATTCATTTTTTGATTAATAGTGAAAATGTTGAATTTCAAATGAAAAAAAATCCTTTTTTGTATTAATTATTTATTAAATTAAATTATAATATAAATTGTTAATAAATTATAATTAATAAATCTATACATATTTTAATTTAGTTTATGTTAGTTTAAAAAATGAAATATTGAAATTGGTTATAAATTCTTTGTTTCTCATTTCATCTATGTGAATAATTTTAAATTAAATTCTGATAATTTTTAAGATGATTTTTTTCAAATGGATTCCATATTTTTAATAATAATAATTTCTAATTTCTAATATAGAAAAATTAATTTTTTACTATAATGATTAGTAAAAAAATTAAAATTTATTACATTGATTAAGGTAAAAAAAGTGTTTACTTGGTGGTTAAACAAGAATTATAAGATTTAAAATGACCAAAAATAGTATCAAACATTTATTTAATGAGTTTATTTAGAATTTTCACTCATTATTATATAATATTTTTCTATTTTTTTCGACATTACATTAAATATTACCCATATAATAAATTATGTAAATAAATAAATGATAATATTCTTACTTTTAATATATATTGTGCCATTGGATAGGGATAAAGAAACATATGTTTAGCAATATATATTAATTTTCAAGGTTAATTATTTATCATTATAATTTATAATGAATTTTTATATATGATATAATGTCTTAAAATGCATATGAAATGTCAACTCGGTAATTATTTAGTTAATAATTAACAATATTAAATTATACTAAAAATCTAATAGTGAAATAAATTGAATATATTATTTTATTCTGTCATTTTCTTATTTTAATATATAATGATACAAGTGTTTTATTATATTGTAATTACATATGTTTCATTCAATTTTTAAATTTAAATTAAATAATCAATATTTACCATGAAATTAATGTTATTTTATTATAAATGATATTTTATTGAGTGATTTAAAATTAACAAAAATTCCCTCATAATTGAAGGTTTTTTAAAATAATAATAATTATAAAATATGGTTCATTCATGGAGAAATTCGACTATTATATGGAACATATTGAACTTTATGTATTAAAAACTCGGTTAGTAAGGATATGATTAAACTACTATTTTTTTCCAATACATGCACTTAAATCAACAGTAATCTAAATCTATCTTGATAAATATTATTTTATAAAATAGATATAATTTTTTAAATCATTGTTTTAAAATTTAAAAATATGTATATCTTTAATTTACTATTATAGGGTAAATTACCTTGGATAGAAAATTAGTTACTATGGTAAAAAAATTAATAAACACGACTAAACATAATGACTATGTAAAAAATAATAAAAATGATTTATTTTTTGGTGATAAATGTTTTTATCAACCTAAGAAACCCTAACCTAAAATATTATTAACATTTTTATCCACACTAGGTAAGTGAAACCTCCCATTAGTGGATACTTTTGTGTATTTACAAGAATGTCACTCTTATATAATACAAAGGAATTCAATCACCTCACCTACTGACACAACTGAATTCATTATTATCATCTATCCTCGGAACAATTAACATTTATACATCCCTCTTATAATCCTATAAGAATTACTTTGGGTATAAATCATACAATATAAGACCTTTAGTGGAATCCAAAATTTGTTACCTAAAAAATAGGTAACATTAATCAACAAGAATTTTTTATTTTCTTTCTTCACCACCTCTATTATTTTTGAAACATGATGAAATAATATCTACATAATCATAAATATTTTTTTATGTTAATATTATTACCAAATAAAACCCACACATCCATAAAATGGGTTTTAGAAACAACATTCATGTGTAAGTCTGATAACCAACTTGTGAACTAATGTCATTCATTTTTCCATTACCATCAATCAAGGCTTAGAAAAATTATAGATATAATGTTCATATATGATATTTATAACATTATCACACCACTTTAACAATTATATCATATATACCCTTTTACGTTCCATTCCATAACAGAAATGATAATGTCACTAGTGTGTATGGATGTGTAAGGACCCGACATCAAACCAAACTTATTTTTCGGACTATTGGCTATAATTTATTTTATTGTATTCCCATTTATCATTTAGTTTTATAGTTTTATAGAATTATCACAAAATAATATATTCCTAATCTATAAAATACAAGTATATACATATACTCAGAATCAATTTTCCCATCAAAGGAATCCCATTTAAAGTAAAACATGATTTATTTTATTATAACATCTTCTTTACTATCGTCAGGACAAATTCTATGTCCTTGACAATATTTAATACTATGAAAAACATTTTAAAAGTTGTATGAGCACCAAAATAATAGGAAGGGACATATATAATTAAATTAACTAGTCTAGTTAAAATCTATAAATCATTTCCACAACATAAACCATACATTTTTACCCTTAAAAAGTGATCAATATTTCCAAAAGATAATCTTATTACCTTATAAAAATAAATTGCATTCATCAAAACTCATAATAAAACATATAATATATATTTTTGTGACATGGGATATATTTATAGTAAATTTAATAACCATATAGTCAACCTTCATTCATGACAGTCTGACAAATGGAATAGTTATTCGACCGACTAATGTACATGACACTCTTACAAATGGAACATCCATTCAGCTGACTTCCATACATGTCACACTTAAAAATGATATATCCATATGAATGAAATCTTTACCCAATTCCTTGATTGTCATAACATAAACTCCCATCATTATTTTCACCAAAAAACCTGTGAAATGGTCATGTACCATTATATATTCATAACAAATAAAATATTTCAATTTTATTTTTTCTGTATGAAAATTTCATTTGTAGTCACTAGAAATAATTTCAATATATTAAAATAAATAATATTTTTTCAAAACTAGTTTCAAATCAAAAAAACCAAAATAAATAATAAGGTATGACATTTTAATTTTAAAAATATTGATTATTTTATTAGATACCAATTATGTAGTAATGGTCATAGTTGTGGATAAGTTGTTTCCATGGAATATGTTAAAAAAACTATTTCTGGCATTTTCAAAATGATCTGTACAAAAAACACTCCAATAAGATTATTATTTTAAATCATTTGAATGAAATTATAAATAGTAATAAAAGTTCCTTTATAATCATTTTATATCAATATAAATAAATTTGTAAAATGATATCAATAAAATTTACATAGAGGAAAATATTTTATAATTAAATAACAAAAAATTCAAGGAGTACCAAACCACAATGAATATTTAAAACATAATATCCAAAAAATAATATGCATTAGAAAATATTAAATAAATATAGTATAAATTAATTAATTAAATGATTAGTCAATTTTTTTATATACTCCTAATAAAATAATATGTGTGAATGTCATCAAAAAAACCCTTAATGAAAGGATATTGAGACGAAATTCATTACCCCAAGTCTGATTTTTCTCATATGTTTTTATCTTACTGAATAAAAAATATAGGTTAATTATTTAAATTCATGATAACCTTATTAATGTTATTTATTCCATTTTTTATCACTTATCACCATATTTAAACAAATACTTATTTATTTATGTTCACTTCACATATTTTGATGATTTTTGTTACATGTGTAAAAAATGACTTGTTATGATATATTTAGCTATAATTAGCCATTACCCCATTATAATCAGAATCATATTCATTAAATAATAATTAATTTTAAATATTAATTATAGTTTTAAATCACAACATTCATGTATGGTTACGAAAAATAAAAAACATTACAATCATGGAGATGGTAGCCAATTTGTACACATGAGTAACATTCCCATTTTTCATTGGTCATTATGGAAATAACATCATTATTATTTTATAATAATATAATGATAATAATATAATATATAAAATCTAAATAATATATATATACATAAATATATATAATTGTGATGTGTGGAATAAAAATGAATCACATCGTTTTGTGGAGGTGTTAGTTCATTTTTAAACATGAACAACATTATCATTTCTATGTGCATGAATAGTAAGAAATATGTGGTTGTATTTGTTTATTATAATTAATAATATTTCATGAATATAATATATAAAAATTAATTCTATGATTATAACCATTCTTGAGATATAGTAATGGAAAATGAATTATATCGGTTCGTGGATGTGACAGTTCTGATGTACGCACAAACGATTATTTATTTTCCCATTTGATGGAAGAAAAGTTGGATTTATGTGACGATATTAACTAAATAAAATATTAAAATATATATTATTATTTATTTATTAAATAATCATGGTTGAATATGTTTTTATGGATGTTGAAGAAGAAATAAAACACAAATACTTGATTCGAAACTATTCCATTCCTCTAGACGATCACCTTTGATTAACACCTCAACACCTATGAGGAGGGTGTTGTTATTATTATAAAGACTAAATAATTAGTGGAGAGATTATTGTAAGTTATTTTAGTTGATATTGGTATAACAAAAATTGTTTCTAAGTGCAGCGATATGACTGGATGTAGTCCCTTTATGTAAGAGAGGGTAGGGGAACACTTGGTAGTTTTCAAAATATTAAATTAATATAAATTAATGGATTATTAAAAATAGTCCAAGTTAATTTAATTAAAATATTTGATATTTATGGGTCTAATCTTATTTATCCAATGTAAATTATACAAGCTTTAAATATTTTTTTAATCCTTATCTTTTAGTCTTAACCCTTTAAACTCTTACCGTTTTGTTAATTTATTTACAATTTGAGGGTCAATATAATTACTATAACATGAAAAACGACTTATAAAAGAGTTATTTATGATATTTTTTTTAATATTTAATACTATTTTGATAAATATTGTAATCTTTATAATTCTATAAAATATAATTATGTAATTTTTATTTAAAAATAATATTTGTGTCAATTTTAAAAATATTCATTTCTTGACATTTTTAAAATATTATAACATCTTAAGATAGTAGAGAAAACATTTTTAAAACATAATTAACATGTAAAATTAATTGATAAAATTATATTACGAAATCAATTTTTTCAAATTATATTAATATTAATATTATTAATATTACTTATTTGATTCTTCTTTTAATAAAGAAATTAATGCATTATCATTATGTCACCATATAATTTAAATATTTATTTCCTAAGAAGTAAAATTAAATTACCATGATTTTGGTAATAATTGTATCTTTATAAATAATTTTATAGTCTAATATATCACTTATATAATCACATATTCTAGTTTTTTATAGTTATGATAGCCATGATTATGAAATCTTTTCCTATACATTAATCAGATATTATAAAGGTCATAAACAGACACATGTGGCTTCCAAATGACCTAATTTATAAAAAGTGATATTATTTATAGAAAATAACTCATATAATGGAATTAAGACAAGGGTTAGTGATGTTTCATAATATTTGTTATATTATTGTTACCTTTAATAACATGATTTACGCGTAACGAATGTAATAAATTTTATTACTAAAGTTACTATTATTAGTTTATAAAAAAGGTCTATTTAAAAAGTTTGGAACTTATGATTACAAATATTAAATCCCTTTTTCCCAAATTAAACACATATAATTAGACAATGTGAATTAAAAATTAATCATCTTGATAGAATAAAAAAATTGGTTTTGTAGTAAAACCTTCAAAAGATCACATATTTTTTATATCAATTTTCAATGTCAAATTGATTTGAATTACATATTTTGGATTAAATTATAAAAACATAATCTAATTAGACATTAAAATAAATTAAAATTATATTTTATATATATAAATAAATTAGACGAAAAAGAGGTATGGAATTATATTGTTCTATTTTTTAGTATTCATTAAAATATGAAATTTATCGAAATAATACGAAAAATACAACCAAAGTAAATATTGTTGTCCCTTTCCCAAAGAATAATTTTATTTTATTTTCAAATATAACTAATTAAATTTTAAAAACTGGATTTTAAATGTGTTCTTAATCAACTTTTGTAAAAACTATTTTTTTTTTGAAAAAACTTTTTTAACCATAAAAATAAATTTATAATATAATTTATTTAATTTAGTATATATTTTAACTAGAATATAATTAATAAATGAGAAATAATTTTTTTAGAAGTAAATGAGTTGTTTTAGGATTGAAATAGTATAAGTATATGATCAATTACAAGAGGGGGAGATTTGTAAGTTTAAAAACATTTGTTTACCTTGTAGAAATTTATGACTAAAAATGTTAAAAAAGGTAAATTCACAGATCCACTTTAAGTTATAAACTATGAAATAAACATGCTTAGGTTCTAGAAATATATATCTGGAAATGATACTGAAGGGAAATTTTCTGTAATGATTATTGTGCCATAAATAATATATAATATTATTTATCAGAGTAAGTTAAATACATGAATGTATACGAAAGTAATGCATTATTACATTATAAAAATATAGAAAAAATAAAACATGAAACAAAAACAAGTTATAGGGAGGAAATATTTTGACTCAAAGTGTATATTACCCAACCACTATTGTAAAGGTCCATTGATTTATATATTATAGAAAGTTTATCTTTCCCACACTAGGGGATGACCTTGATAAGAATATCAAAATATTTCTTGATATCTCCACAAGACCATGATATTTCGGTAGTTGGCACCACTGTCTTTTTATCCATGGATGCCCTCAATTGTATTCAGTAACCGTCAATGTTGCACAAAGGAAGCTAAACATTGTGTTCTTGGTTGAACAAGGTTTTCATGAAAACAGACAGAGTATGAGAGTCTTTGTCTCTCTTTAAATCACTTCACAATATAACATCATGTAATTTCTAGGGTGATCAACATATTTATTTTGATCTCATTCAAATGTTCTCCTATTTATAGGGAAAACATCAATAGTTAACTCCCTCCTCCAATGGTAATATTTTTCCTTTAATTTTGGAGGGACCTATCAATGTTTCACTCAACTGGAAATTAGTTAGAAACAAATTTTACGACATTATTTTATACTTACAAAAATATTTTGTAAGGGAAAAATTATCTTAACAAGTTCTGAATATCCAGAGTATAAGGAAAAATAGAATTCAATGTCTAATCATATAAACAATATGATTATAGATAACATAGAAAGAAATATTCTATTTTATAATTAATTCAGAATATCAATTATATATATTCTGGGGACTAAATTATATTGAATATAGGGTTCGAATTTTAAGAATTTCAGTGTCTGAATTCTAGGGAATTCAGAGTCTGAATTCAATGGAATTCAGAGATTGAATTTTAGAGAATTCGGAGTCTAAATTTCTGAGAATTCAGCATCTAAATTTATAGAATTCAGATCCAGAATTTCCAAAAAATTGGAAGTTTGATTTTCAAGTAATTCATTTTTTTATTTTATATAATTCAGAGTTAAAATTTCAGAGAATTAAGAATCTAAATTTTAGATAATTTGGAATCTGAATTTCATAGAATTCAGAGTCTAAATTTCAGAGAATTTGGAGTCTCAATTTTGGAGAATTCAGTGTCTGAATTTCATAAGACTCTATATCCAAGGGACTATAATATTCCAAGGTTTTTAATAGGGATCTGAATTTTATACGTAGTAATAAAATGAAGTTTTTTTTGAGAGAATATAAAATGGAGCAATGAAAACAATGATAAGGATAACAATTTCCTTAGTGAAGGGAAAATTTCCTCTAGAAAATAGTTCTCAGAGAAATATAATTTATCTATGATAAAGTGTTTCTAATTTTCAAAACATAAATGGATGTAAAAGTCATAAGAAAACCTTCTTAACTCTAAAATATACCCATTTTTGGGAATAGAAGACATACTTTCAAAAAAGAATATAAGAAATAAGAATATTCTTTATGAACTCTAAAATAAAAACATATCTCTCTTTACATATGAATCATGATGAATATGAATAAATCCACCTTATATTTTGAAATTCATATGGGTTGTATTCTTGACTTCTATTAAGAAAATCATAGTTAAGTAAACTCTCCCTTACTTAATCTCCCCATTTTTAGGGAATTCTCTTCATTTATACATAGTTTTCATTTGATCATTCTTTTCTCACTCTTTGTGATTTTTATAAATGAATAAAAGGAATAGAAAAATCATATACATGAAAGATTATAAAAATACCAAACAAAAAACTTATGGAAATAAAAATTTTCATTATGATTAAAAAAATTGATACAGTTTAATATAACAACATATCAGTATTGAGATGAAAAATTATACATCCTTAATTTTCATCAGAAATATATTTCTCACAACATCCTTCAACATCTTGAGCTCCTTATGATCGTCCTAAAATCACATAATTAAAAATTCCTAGTCCTAATTTTTTGTATCCAAAAACTTTATTATTTTCTCCCTGATACATAAGATATTATGCATGAGACATAATTATCTCATATTACTAGTAAAACGTTTCTTCTAACACTTCTCGGATCTCCCTTTCTCTATTCAATTACTGAGAAACTGAATTTTACATTCCATACAGATCTTTATCATCTTGCTTCTGGGATGTTTGTTCAGGATTTAGATTCTTTGTAAAGCTTGGTGAGAGATATTTTATCTTTTTATCTGACTAATCAATGTCATATTTCACTGAGACATGTATTTCATCAATGATTATCATGTCTTTAATTTTTCTTTTGGACCACTTTTTAATTTCCCTAAAAGATATCATGTGAGAATCATAACAGATATAAAAGGTTTTAAATTTTTCCTCAAACTTGATTGATTTTTCCATGAACATGCTTATGGAATCTGACATCTGATTAAAGGATTGTTGAAGAAACTGGCATCTCAAATTAATACTCAGAAACTAGGGTATGGTGTCTACTAACTTCTTCAGATATTTCACAGCAAAATCCTGACCCATGGATGATGATACATAATTTTATCCCCAAATAGGTGAAGATTCTTGTTATAGATCTAAACCATCATCTGGGATGATCCCCTAACATCCTTATTAACCACCACAACCTTCTCATGTGTATCAAAAAGAACATATTTTCCATTGATACCATTGGAAATTGTCTCTGAAACCTTCATAGATTCCTCCTCAATATCTGAAATTTAGACAATTTTATCTTAATCAACCTCTTATTTATCATAATATTTTTTAAATCATCGGGTTTGATAAAGTTGTGATTGTAAGTCTCGTCATTAGAAGGTCTTTTAACCACTTACTCTCCGTCATCATATTTTCCTTGAGAAATGAATTTAGTTGACTCATCCAGGGAATTCTGGATTATAATATTTTCAGAAGGACATTCCTTCAGAAGATATTCATTAAATTGTTTTATAACATCATCACTCTCTTCTTATTCTTCTTCTTCTTCCTCCTCTTTTTCTTATTCTTTCTGAACTATTTCTTCTTACAATTCACGTTCTAGAATTAGGAATTCCTTTCCAGAGTCTCTACTAGTATTGGTTCTTTGAGAAAGGATTCTAGTAGCTAATTCTTTTTACAGGCATTCATAGTAGCCTTGAGAAGTGCTTGAATAATCTCATCTTTAGAAATCTTCTTCTTTTGATTTTTTTTATAGTTTCTCAAGATTTTTATCAATTTTAATCTCTATAGACATTACCTCATCAGGGTCTATGATAAAACTAGGATCTTTTTGTTTCTTATCCTTCATCTATTATCTCCACTTCTCTATTACATCATTAGGCAAACTCTTTTTCTTTTTTGGTTTTGGGGTGCTGACTGACTTTTCGGAACTGTAGGATTTTCTTTGGTTCCTAGTTTTTTTTCTTTCTCTTCTTCTGAGATTTATTGGATGTGTCTCTTACTTCCACATTCATAGTTATATCATTATTCTCACATTATGAACTATCATAAATTTATCTGGACTTGGTATTGAAGTCTACTTTTATCTTCCCCATGGTTTCATCACCTAGTATCAAGATATTTAAATTTCATTGACTTGAAATATAGTGAATTTTGAATGATTATAAGCATAACACTATGATAATAGGTAAAATTTCTGGATACATGATGGTTTGGTATTGAGTGTTACATTCTTGATATTGGGGATTGTTAGTAGGATATATTTTAGCGTGTTTATCTTCCATAGGTTGACCAAAAAATCTAGTACAAAGATGTCAGTTTTTTTTAGGAGTCCTTTTCTCCTTTTCATGGAATGGGGAAACCCAGTACCAATAATTATATAATCCTATAATTTGTTGAGAGATGATTGATCATCAGTTTTATTACTCTATTGAGTATAAGGCACTCAATTTCCTTTTCCCTCTCAAAACAACATTATTGATATGAAAACATGTGAGTACAGAAAATTGATTCTTCTTCAAATGGAACAACAATGATTTTTTCTACCATATTAAAAGATATGGAATACGTTTTCCCATAACTCGTAAAGGGAATTTTTTCTCTTCCACCTTCATTAAATAAATACTATATTATAAACTATATAAGAAACTCTGGACAAATCGGATTCTGACATTTCATCTTGGCTACGCAAAATTTATCCATTCCATTCAGTTTAATGTTTTCCTTAATCAAGGAGTTATATATAGTTAATAATTTTGGATCAACTAACCATTCCTTGTATATTTTCCATCTGTTTAATTCCTTGGTTGCAAACATCTATTTCTTTGGGTATGCATCAAACAACATCTGTAGTCCAAGGAAACATAGAAAATTATAACGTTGTTTTTGAATAGAGGCAGATATTAAGCAAAAAAACCATGAAAATTGACTTGGGAAAAGGAATAGGGGGCCTTTATATAGGTGTCGAGGTGACAGTTCGAATTCCCGATATGATCTAATCATTCAAAAGAGCTCAAAATAATTTAGCGGTTGATATGAAAGTGAAAGATGAGTTTTATTGGTTGTGATATTTTGAGGATTTAATGATTATTTTTGAATTATGAAAATTGAATCCAAAAAAAATATAACAACAAGTAAAAAAAATCAATTATGAAAATTTAATTAAGGGAACATACCTTACAAATTTCTAGAAAATTTTTAGCAATGAAAAATATTTTTCTTGAATAATTTTAGATAGCATAAAATTTTATTAAGGAAAATAAAATTTTAGTTATGGAATTTCGGCTTCTGAAAATTTATGGTTATAGAAAAAATATGATTAAAGAGAAAAAAAAATTGAATAATGGAAAAAAATTAATTATAAAAAATTTTATTAACATGAAAAATTATTCCCCCTGTGAGAAGAAGTTACTTATGATTAGGATATAGGATTCAATAAAAAGTTAATATGTATGATTACCTTAAGGTTATCATTATTAACTATTGTTTAATTTATTCAAATCATTCAGAGAAGAAATATTTGGAAAAATATCAGCAAGTTTATCTTCTGTTCTGATAAATTCAAGAATGATATCTCTTTTAAGAGTGTGATCCCAAAAAAATAGATGTCTAATAACTATGTGTTTTTACAGGAGTGATGTTCATTATTTTTTCATAAGAAAATGGCACTAGTGTTATCACACAATAAATTTTTTTGGTAAAACACCTTCAATACATTGTGAGTGTGTGTTGAATCCACAACACTTGGGCATATCACCTTCCAGCTGCTACATATTCATCTTCAATAGTGGAATGTGAAACTAAGTTTTGTTTCATACATGACCAAGAAACTATCGAATCTCTTAGGTAATGACATGTTCCAGTTTTTCTTTTTCTATCATTTCTATATCCACCAAAATCAGCATCTGAAATTATTTTTAATACAATATCATTTCCAAAAGTATAAGAGATTCTTAAATCCATGGTTCCCATTAAATAGCGAAATAATTATTTTTTACTTCTTTTATATGAGATTCCATTGGATTAGATTGATATCATGTACATAAGAATACTGAAGGCATTATTTATGGATGACTAGATATCAAGTCTAGTAAACTTCCAATCATACCTCTAAATGATGTTTGATCTATTGGTTTCCCATATTCATCAATATCAATAGAATTTGAGGTAATGATTGGTGTGCTTTTACTTTTAGTGTATTGATATCAATACTTTTCAAAAATATCATTAATATATTTATGGTGTGATATATAAGTTATTTTCTGTTTCTGAGGAATTTGAAAACCTAAAAAAATGTTAATTCACCCATTATACTCATTTCAAACTCAGAGTTCATTAGATTCAAAAATGAATCAGTTGAATATTGATAAGTTGTACCAAATATAATGTCATCAAAATAAATTTGAATAATTAAAACATTTTTCATATATTTATTTATAAAAATAGTTGGATTACTAGATCCCATAACATCATAGGTTTATTACAAAAATTATGTATGTCTATCTTACCAGACTCTAAGGGCTTGTTTAAGTCAATATAATGCTTTGGTAAGTTGGATAACATGTTCAAGTTACTTTGAGTCTTCAAAATTAGATTTTGTTCAACATAAACATCCTCTTGAACATAACCATTAAGGAAAAAACATTTCACATCCATTTGAAAATGTTTTAAATTAAAAAAAATGATTCAAAGGCAAGTAAAATGTGAATAGATTCAAGTCTAACTACTAAATCATATGTTTCCTTATAGTATATTCCATCATGTTGATTATAGAATTTAGCAAATAATCTAGATTTATTTATTAATATGATTTCATTTTCTTCAAACTTATTTCTCATGACCTATTTTACTACAATCCTAGATGTTTCTATTTGTCTTTCATTCATAGTCCAGACATTATTCCCATTAAATTCATTTAGATCATCTTGCATGGCTTTAATCCTACCATCATCACCTACAACTTCATCAGGGCTTTTTTTCTAATTGGGAAATAAATATTATACATTCTTCTTCATTTCATAAGGATGTTCTAGTAAATATAGGTTGATTTACATTAATAATGATATTATCACTAGAATGATACTTATTAATCAAATGATTTGGGTTTTTTAAATCATTTTCATCAACGTATGGTATAAAATCATCTAGGGTAAATGATTCTGAAATATTTTTTTGAACATTTCCATTTTTCAAATAATCATATATCAAAGGTTGATAATAAGATATTGAAAACACGTATGATGATGTAGGTTGTTGTCATTTAAAACAAAAGGATTAGTTTCATCAAATTTGACATGAACTATTTCTTTAATAGTATAAGTGAATCTATTAAAAACTCTATATGACTTAAAAGTAGTGTAATAGCCTAGTAAAATTCATTCATCATATTTGGTTGAAATTTTAGGTAATATTTCATTATTATTCATGATGAATACATTAAAAAAATATACTTGGAAGTAATAAAGTCTATGTTTTCAACCTGTCCACAATTCCTAAGGTTTATTGATAAGAAAATATCGTATTAAAAATTGATTTATACTATAACATGTCGTACAAAAAGATTCTTCCCAAAAGTGTTTAGCAATATAATATTCACTCAACATGGTTCTAGTTATCACTTGAAAATTTTGATTCCTTCTTTAAACAACACAATTCTATTGGGCATTTCATGGAGTTGAGAATTTGTGAGTTATGCAATTCTTACTACAAAAAGTTTCAAAATCTAAATTTTGATATTCTTCTCCATGATCTCTATGAATAGTTAACAATGGAGGGGTTTCCCCATTTTTAACCTGGGTTCTAAATGTTTTGAAATAAACAAAATCTTCAGAAAAATTCAGGAAAATAGACCCATGTAAATCTAGTGTAACCATCAACCAAAACAAATACACCGTATTTGCCTCAAATATATCCAATTTATATTGGACAAAAATGATCAATATGACCTAACATTAATGCATTAGAATTTGAGACTTCATTGATTGGCATAAAACATGATTTATGTTTCTTTCCATATTAAAAAAGGTCACAAACACATGATGAACCAAATAAAAGTTCTGGTAGATCCTTAAAAAGTATTTTCATTTAGAGTTTCCATTGGTTCCTAAGGTTACACTTTCTTAACTGTCTATTCCATAATAATGATTGATCGCACATTTTATTAAGGAATGGTAGATCATGTCTTCTAAGGTCTTATATGTTTATTCTGTACACATTATCACACCTATAAGAAAAAATAATAAACTCTTCCTTGGTATTTTTCACAAATAATTAGTCACTCCTAAAATTCAAAAGTTAACCTTCATCACATTATTAAATTATGCTAATGGGTTTGTGATTAAGACCCTTAATAAATAAAATAATTGAAATTAAGGGTTTCTAAGAAGAGCAATGTTACTTATACCAATAATTTCTCCCTTAGAATTATCTCTGAAAGTTACTTTTCCTTATTTCGTCTTGATAATATTTTCAAATAAGTTTTTTTCTCCAGTCATATTCTGAGAATATTTACTATCGTTATACCCATATTGATGTTGGTACTTAATTTATTTTCCTGAAAATAAAAGTGTTGAAATTTCAGAATCTAAACATTCTTTGATTCAGAGATTTTATAAAGTAAGATTTTAGGAATCAATTTTTTCTTAAAAAAATAAGCTTTATGAAAACCTAATAATTGGTTATTTTTTAATGAAAAATTCCTCTCCCAATGTCCACCACACTGGAATTTAGTGCAAAATAGAGCTGTTTGGGGAATAAAATAATTATTACTAAAAACAAGTTTGGACTGAGTATAACCAATTCCTGAACTATTCCAAAGAAGACGGATTTGAGAATACATTTTATCAAATTCGTTCCTTCCTAAGGTAAAAATTGAATAATGTTTTCTTTAAGGAAAAAAATATAGGATTTTTATCTAACGAATAAATTCTTATTCTCAATGATAATAGAAATAGAACTTGAGATTGCCTCTAAAATGTGTTTCATAGAAATAGAATTTTTAGGATCCTTAGAACATTTTTATTTCTCAGAATAAACTTCCTCAAGATTTTTAAAAACACATTCAAAATCGAAAGGATTTTGATCAAAATAATTAGATATATCAGATAATTATTTTGTTAAAATATAAATTATAGAATTTACCTTCTCTATCATCTTTTTATCTTACAATTTTCATTTTCAAGAACATTGTAAAACATGCTGACTTCTTCATAATAAGGTAAAGAGTTCTCTTCATCATATGAAGATTCTACATCTAAAGACTTGTAATATTTATCATCAGTATAATTTTTAGTCAAAGATACATTAGTAATAGATTCCTCATTATTTACCTGGTCCATTAAATAATGATTTTAAATGGGTAGTTTGGCTAGTAGAACAATATTCTTCTTAATAGAAGTTTCATACTCTGTTGATTCATCAGATGAGTCAGCACCACTGGCCCTCCAGGTATCATTTTCCATCGAAACCTTGTTGGATTTAGATTTTTAATTCTACTTTCTATTCCACATAGAATGCCTTCAATTGTATCTTTCCTTTTAAGTATGGGGCAATCTGGCATGATGTGTTTAGCACTTTTCCATTCATAGAAATTGGATTTTGAGTCTTCCTTGTCTTTCATATCTTTCTTCTTATATCTATATGGAAATTATTTCCTTACCACTATCTTATTCAGCTTTGAGAATGATTATCTAATTCATTTTTATAATTTTCACTTTCACTAGACTCAGTTAGAATAGATAATTTCTAAGAAATAGATTTTGTAACCATTTCCGGGGTCTTGACAATAGTAGTAGTAAAGGCTACACTTATATTTCCATTTTTTTATTTGTATCAAAATCTCTTTTCATTATCGTCTCATATTGAAAAATGGTTCTGGAAAGTTCATCAGGAGTAATATTGTAAACATTCATGTTCTCATCAATGGATGTTCTTCTGGATTTCCACATTTTGGACATGATATGTATAATCTTGTCCACAAAAACATCATTATCTAAAAATTTATCGCCCATTGATTGAATAATATTTACAATGTTCATAAATCATTTTTGTAGATTGAAAACTGGTTCTCCATAATTAACATAGAATACATGATATTTAGCTCCCAACATAGCTCTTCTGGTTTCTATCTCTTTTAGAGACACAAAAATGTGTAACTTCAAGTTTCATCCTAATAAAGTTGGAAGTTTCACATGAAGATATTTGACTATATATATTCATATTCCTAAACCCCAATATATTATTGTGTACCTTGTAATTTAGTTGATATTATGATTTTTGTTTATTGGTGAAGGTTTTGACTTCCTTGTCTGGAATTGAATAATCACCTGTAAGAATAACATAATTTTCTACTATAGTTATAATGAAGATGGTAATTATTTTATTTCTTGAGTAATCATAATCATTACCATAAAAAATTGGTGTTCTAGTTGGATTATGATTATCAATGGAACCAATATTCATACATGTCATTCTATATGAAAATAAATTTTCCAAAAAAACATATTAGTGGTAAGAGTTTTTAAGTAATGATAAAATTGTTGACAAAATCCAGAATAATGAAAGTTCAACATGAAAATAATTCTTCTCCAAGAAAACTTATATGAGATTTTAATTATTTTAGAGACCTCATATGATACAAATTGTATGATTGAAATAGTACATGTAGATTTTTAATAACATGTGTGGGGGTGAATTTAATGTTCAAAAACATTTTTATTACATAAGGAACACAATTTTTAACAAATTAAAACAAGGTAAATTCACAGATCCTATTTATGTTCCAAACTATGATGTAATCATTCTTATATTCTAGAAATATGAATCTTGACATGAATCATAATAAAAATTTTCTTAAAGGAATATTATTCCTTAAAGCATTTAAAATCATATTTATCAGAGTTAGTAAAATTCAAGAAATTATAAGAATGTTATACTTTCTTCCTTTCTCAAAATATATTGGAAATAAAACATGAAACATAAATATGTAACAAGTAGGAAATATTTTAACTTAAAGACTAAGGTATCCAAAAACATTGGATAAAGGTCCCCTGATTTATACATTTAAGAAAATCTATCTTAACCACACTTGGGTATACCCTTAATAAGAATATTGGAATCTATTTTGCATTCCTCATAAGCCCTAGATATTTAAGGTAGTCGTTGCCTTTGACTTCTTATCCTAGAAAGCACTCGATTATACCCATCAACAATCATATTCACACAAATAATGTTTAATAAGGTGTTCATGGCTGAACATGATTATCAGGAATATGCACAAATCATGAAAGTTTTTATCTATCTAGAAATCACTTCACAATATCACATTATATAATCTCAAGGGTAATCAACAGATTGATATTGAGCTCATTAAAATGAGATCCAATTTACTGGAAATACATTAATGGTCAGCCCCCTCCTCGAATAGTCATATTTTTCCTTGAATATTAAATGTACATTTACACGTTTCACTCAAAAAATGGTTAGATGGAAAAAAATGCATGGTGTTGTTTTATACATACAGAAACCTGTGTAAGGTAATAAATTTAGCTTAACCAATTATGAATATCTAGAGTCTAAGGAAAAATAGAATTTAGAGTCTAATCATATAAACAATATGATTCTAAAAAATATATATATTTGGATTCTTTTTTAAAAAGTATTCAGAATCTGAATTCAATAGATTCTAAAGTGTGAATTATAATGACTTTGGACTTGGAATTATGTGGAATTAAGTGTCTGGTTTATGTGGAATTCAGATTCTGAATTCTGAGGAATTCGGGGTCCAAATTCTATGGTATTTGGTGTCTGAAATCTGAGAAATTTATAGTCTGAATTCTAAGGAACTCGGAGTCTGACTTTCATAGAATTCAGAGTAGGAATCTTAGAGAATTTGGAGTCTGAATTTCAATGAATTCAGACTCTGAATTTTAGATATTTAAGTGTATGAATTTTATGGAAACCAGAGTCTAAATTTCAGAGAATTTTGAGTCTGAATTTCATTCAATTAATAGTTCTAATTTCACATAATTTTGGAGTCATAATATCGGAGAATTTAGAGTCTGAATTTTAAAAGAATTTATATCTAAAGAACTATAAGATTCTGAGGTTTTTAATAAGGGTCAAAATATTGGAATTAGTAAGAAAATAAACTTGGTTTTTAGAGAACATAAAATGTGGAAATGAAAATAAAGTTAAGAATAACAAATTAGTTAGATAAGTAAATTTTTTCTTTAATATGATAATCCTTAGGGATAGATAATTTCACTTATGATAAAGTGTTTGTGATTTCCAAGACATAGAGAAATGTAAATGTCATAAGAAACCCTTTTTGACTCAACAATTGTTAAATTTTTCCCCATTTTGGTAATTTAATCTTAATAAATTTAATTATTAGTCGGTAAATAAGGTATGACATTTGAAAATAACTCTATTTTAACCCCACATCTGGAAAAAAATTAATAAAACTATTACCATAAAAGAAATAAATGGAATTATAAATATCACCTGATATAATAAATACTAGTGTTCCATGTAATTTAGTATGGATATGGAATAAAATCTAACAATTAAGTAATGATGGAGAGTTATATAAAATAGTTTTAGGAGAAAATTAACAATCACAAAAACATAAATTTATAATCGATTTGACGATCACTGATTTAATTATCGGAAAATTAAATGGAAAATATTTTTGTTTTAAGATCCTTCTCAAAGATATGAGAAATTATATTAATACATGGACTAATATCATAATTAAATATACATACATGATAATTATACTTTAATATTTTAATCAATTTCTACTTCAAAATCATCTTTTTCTCCAAATGATAAATATTCACGATGATTTTTCCATACACTAGAATCAACACACTGAGAATAACACAATCCCTAATATTATTAACTATATATTTGTCATGTCATTATAAATTAACCAAAATAAAAATAGATATTATAGGACAAGATAATTCCTAAAAACTGTAAACCTTATATGATGAAAAACTAGTTTAATCTATGAAATTCTATGATAATACCCAATGATCCAAATATACCATTCAAGTAAAAACATAACCCTAACAAAATTCCTTAACTAATATTTAAACCCAATATTTAAAATATATTTATCACCTATCCTTCCAAGGGTAAATTTTAACACTTAACTATAAATAAAAATAGTTTCTCATAAAGTATAATAAAAACAAGTATTTCCTATAATCAAAAATTTTTCATGTTATGTTAATAATTTTCATAAATACCTAAATAATATTATGGGGAAATTTTTTTCCAAATTTTATTCCATAATTAATTTTAAAATAAATTCTATTTGTTTATATTTACAATAATCATATAGGATTCCAAAAAACATGAATATCTTCCAAAACAATATTATTCAATTAATCTCTAAAAAAATTTAAACCACAAGGTTATCATTTGGATAAAACATATATTACCAAAATCAACTTATTATTCATCCATAAATTTTTTTTCTAAATATAAAATATAATAATCAAATTGGACTTCACATAGTCAAGCATAAGTTAATACTCCTTTATCGCCCTTCGATAGTGTGTTCAATTCCTACGGCCTTGCGAGATTCAATAGGTTTTTATCCATATTATGTGTTGTTATTTTTCTAAAACTATACAATTCATATAACACTAAAAAAATATTATAACTTCCTAAAAAATAAATATAATGTATTAAAATCTATGTTTGGATCATAACTTTAATTTCTTTCATCATAAAAATAAATATTCCATAATTATCGCAAAAATTATTGTCTCCAAAATTACCAATTATCACCTTAAAATTATATAACATAAAGACCCAAAATTTATTTCAAAGACATTAACATTAAGATCAACCTGAAAATTATAAATGGATGATGATATATAAATATCACTCTCTCTTAAAAATACATACTAATCTCCAATGTTGTCTAAACCCTACTTTCATATGAATGGTAAGGACCATACCTTAAACATAACTTTATCTTGTGACTTTTGACTAGAAATTAATTTCTTTCATTCCCATGGATATTTTAGTTTTATAGTTTTTGATAATTTGGACAATCTATTTTATCGTAAACCCATACATTACATGTGGATACTTATACTCATTATATATTATTTCCACTAATGGAACCCCAATTGGAATAAACCATTTCTCTTTTCTTTTCACATCTTCAATAATTTCATCATGGAAATTTTTTCCATTTCACAATAATTAATCCCTCTAATTTTTTTTATAAAATTTCACTGCGCACAACAATATTAGTAAGGGACATAACGAAAGAAAACCATTAGTCCAATTAAAACCTATAAAACATTTTCTTTTAATTAGATTATATCTTTTTACCATGAAAAGATATCATCATTTCAAAAAGATACATGTCTGTCCTTTTGAAAATCAAAAAAAATCCTAAAAACACATAAGAAATAAAATAGTATATATGTAGGTAAATTTTTAATTGTTTATATTAAAATGTAAATTCCATACAGTCTACTTTCATAAGTTTCACTCTTATAATTGGAATAGTCATTCGGCTGACATCCATACATGGACCTCTTAAAAATTGACTTTCCATTTTCTTTACATCCATACATGTCACTCTTACAAATGGAGTATCCATTTGGCTAACTTTCATATATATCCCATAAAAATGGAATATTTATATGACCAACTTCCATAACCAATACATTATATTATATACTGAAATGTCTTCTTCTTGTTTTACCACATATCGACCCGTCAAATGTTTAATTACCATTATATTATCATAACACACAATTGAATTCAATTTTCATCATTTCACTCATAAAAATGAATTTGAAATACCAAAAAATAATTTCAAGATATTGAAATAAGTAACTAATTTTCAAAACTAATTTCAACACAATAATACAATGAAAATGGAAAACAAGGTTTCTTCTTCTTTTTTAAAAACATGAATCCTTTTAGTGTAATTCAAATTTAAAATAATGGTCATGGTGTTGGATAATTTTTTTTGTTTCCATATAGGATAAAAAGATATTATATTTAGTCATCAGTAAAAACATTCCATATAATAAGATGAAAAAAATCTCTTTTTGAAAAAAATGAATGAAATTCAAAATAGACATAAAATTTACATTATAACACTTTTAAATCCATATAAATAAATATTTCAAATATCATAAATAATATTTGTGTGGTTAAAAATATTTGATTAATAAAACTTTAAATATTCAATGTGTCTAATACAAAATTGAATGTTTTAAAAGTAATCCACGTACAAAAATAACATAAATAATTAAATAACATGAAAATAAATAAATTAATGACCGGATAAGTCAATGTGGTAGTATATGCACCAAAAAAATTAATAAAGGTTCACATTATGAAAAATTATTCATCGAAAGTATATTGAGAAGATATCCCTTACATTTATTCTGATTCATCATTTATATTTTTTATCTTCCTAAATAATAAATGTAATATAATTCTTTAGTATATTGAGAGCCTTTTCATGTTTGTTATTACATTTATATCTCTTATAACCATATTAAAACAACTACTTAGTTATTTTAGTTCGTCTTAGATGTTTTGATGGTATTTACTACACAAGTCCAAAATGACTTTGTATGACGTATTTTTCCAATAGTGGTAATTGTTACGTTATCTATTAAATATTATTAATGAAATTTTAATATATTATAAACATTAATAATACTCTTATATCAGACCATTTATTTATGTTTATAAAAAATTAACAACTTTTAAATCATGGAGACGATATGTCGTACATACTCATGAGTAACATTCCCATTTTTCATTGATCATTATAGATGTAACCCCCCAGGTAAATAAAGAATATGAAATTTTTATATTTATCCCTATTTTTGAATAAAATGTTAATATTAATTTAAAGGTAACTCTATATTTGATGGCTTACCCAATACGCAACAACGACTTCCTTTGAAATCTTACGTTGTAGTATAATAATAAAATAATATTATTTTAAATGGTAGTTAACGTATAGCCGTTGTAATGGAGGGAATGAACAGAACTAACTACAAAATTATTATATATGTTTGTCAAAAAAATTTACTTTTTACAATAAATGTTAGAGGATTAAAAATTTGAATGAATTCAATTTTAAGCGTAAACATTCTAATATTCTTTAGAAGGTCGATTAACCGCCTTTTGATGGAGAACATCTTTTAAATCCACTTTATGAAAATTTTATGTGTTATATTTGAAAAAATAAAATTCTTCTTTATAATCGAGACATCAAAATTTACTTTGTGTACATTTTTGGTATCTTTCTGATAAAGTTCATTTTTTAATGAATAGTGAAAAAAGTTTTATTTTAATTCAAAACCTCTTTTTAATATAATTTATTTATATGATTAGATTATCTATTGAATTGTTTTTTAAGTAAAATTAGAATATATTTTTACCATTTAATCCAATAGTGGTCATAGGAATTAATTTCCCTTTGAAATTAGACTTAAACTAGTGTCAATATTTTAATAGATATTGTTTCTTAAAAACACGATATTTGTTTTGACAGTGGGAATTAATTATTAAACTAATTAATGAAACTTATATGTTTTTAATTTTTTAAAATAGACATCATTTTTGAGTTTGGAATATCAAATATACCTTAGGGTGATTTTTTTTATTTTTCTGAAAAACTTCATTTTTTTGATGAATAGTGAAACCACTAAGTGGTAGTTAAAGAAACTAATTTTTCATTTAAATGAAACTTTGCCACATCTGTGTTTTGAATTTCAAAAATCTGACATACATGGTTGTAATTAGGAAGTAGAATGTGGTTCAATGCTATTAAAATAATTTTTTGGTTAATAGTAACTTTTATGTTCTTAATCGCGATTAGAGGTAATTAATGTAGTTTAAGGTAAAATTAATGTTTTAATAATATTAAATGACCTAGACACATGTCCTACCCTTAATGGATGTGTCATGGCCGACCAAGACAATCCATGGGTCAACTTGGGGACCCCATGGAGCCACTTCGGTAGAAAATGACATTAATAACTTTTATTTAATGTTAAAATAAAAATGTCACAAACATGAGATGTTTTACTAAACCAATTTTTAAGGGGGTTATACAAGTCATAATTTTGACTATAAAAATTAATTATAAATCTAAAACTATTTCCTACATTATGATATTTTTTTATAATTTTTAGAGATTAAATAAATTAAATTATTTATGACACCATGATGATGCATCGATTACCTCCTTATTTTACGATTTAAATAAAATGAAAAGATAATGTAAAATCTAAGACCTAAACTTGTCAAAAACCTATTTTATGGGTGGACTTCAAACCCTTATCACATTATCCTCAAAATATATAATTTTGGGACCCTTTTTATCCGAAAATCATTTTATAATAAAGTATCTTTTCTTAACTTTCCAAGAGTGCCCCTCCTATCCTCTTATAAAAGGCCCCCACCTCTACCTCCTTACCCACACCTCTCAAGCCTTTGGCTCGGCCAACCCCTACCCACATTGTCTCTCCACATCCCTATATTACTCTTAGGATCCTCACTTTGGGCAGAAGTCTTCCCAAGGAAGCCTTTGAGCTCAAATCAACAAAAGTTACCCAATTTAAAGGTAGTGTCTTCTCTTGTGTTCTTATATTTTATTTTGCTTCTACGACCCCCTAAACTCTTTTTATTTTTTTTTTGTAACAACACCAGTATCCTTAATATACTAGTATGTTTTCATAAGAAGGATTTGAGCTACGCTTACACACACCTTCATCTAATGGTTAAAGAACATACTGTTTTTGTGGATGGAGAATTTCTGCATCACGAAACGATGATTGTTCAACACTCATATAACACCTTAAAAGGTGGCCATTAAGATGAAACTATATTTATATATGATATATAATATGTTTATTTTTTACTTAAGCTTCTTTATTTTTCATTTGTGGCATACCTTTATGGTTTCCATTGTGGGTAAACATGATAATTTCATTTTAGGAAGTGCGGACTACCGCCCCCTCAAAGTGATTTGATTCGTTAATGCCATAAGTGGGATGTATAAAGGATAGATTTAATGATATTATATATGATATTATACTGGAATTATAATATACCTTTATATCATTATGATTTCACTCTATTAAAGTATGAGATAGAAATGAAAGTAGCGTTCATGCGTACGCACGTCTTACCGTCTCCATGAACGGTGCATTTCATTTCTTATCCCCAAATGTAAGGTACTATTATAAGTACATATATATAATGGATATATATGATGTATGTTACATATAAGTGATGAATATAATTCTTGAATTAAAATATACATACCTATCATTTAGTTTTAATTCCATTAATATTACATAGAAATGAATGTATTGTTCATGCGTACGTACGGCTTACCGTCTCCATGAACGGTGCATTTCATTTCATACCTCTATATTATTATGTAATATTATAAATGGATGTATATAGTGAATATATATGATATATATGATATTTACATCATGAATATAATTCTTGAAATAATGGATATTTTACCACATGAACAACTTGTAATTATAAAGAGTTTATTTTTGACTCAAGTACCAATGATAGAAAAAACGACCATTATTAACATAAATAATTACATAGTGTTCATAACATGGTAATAAGTGAAATAAATGGAATAATGAACTTGAAAAAGGTTCTTAAGAAAGTATAAATTAACTCAAGTTTATTATTCAGGATGTTAAAGAATGATCGAGTCAAGTTGGACCCGAGGTATGGGACTTCGTCTCAATCTCCTTTCATTGAGGAATATTTTTTTTATACACCACTTCATTTTATACGGTGTATAAACCCCTTTGAATTTTAATTTTATTCAAAAGGAATCTATTTATACGAAGCATTTTACTATGCGACAAAATGGAATGTTTTTGTCGTACGTATGCGGTGACAATGACTTCTCCACCGCCGTAACCATTATTTGAGCTTCGGCTTCCTCTACAAGCCATTAATTTTTTAATGAAAAATAAATACCATGTTTTTAGTTTTTTTTTGTATTGAAAATGGTTTTTATAATGGCTTTGTTATGTCAATATATTTAAGTGATATATTGTGATCAAAGTGCGGAAATGTTTTCTTTCCATTATATTTGTTTTATGTTATATGATTTTATAATGGTACTTGGACATTTGACATGTGGTTACGTGATAAACCATATGACGAGTGCTGTCGTGAATAACAGGACGGGTGGTTACGTTATAACCTCTAATGCATTGGGTATGGAAGTCGGCCGTTTGTCTATTCCATTAAGTGATATGTGTGGAAGTCGACCTTATGGTTATTCCATTTAAGTATGTTTATGTCCCAAGTTACCTTTATATGTATGTGTTCTTTATATGGATTTTATGGTAAAATTTTGGTTACAAAAGGGTAAGTAATGATATTTTATTCAATGAAGAGTTTTTAATACTTCCTAATGGTGAAAGGTATTACTTTGATAAAGTATACATGGTTTACTTGTTGTTTTGAAAGACTAACAGTTTTCATTCTTTTGTATCCCTTACTGAGCTTTTTATGCTCACCTCTAGTTTTTTTGAAATGTTTTTCACAGGACATAATGTGGAATAGTGTCAAGGATGGGATCAAGGGAAAGTCATGCTATCTAAAACATGGAACACGACATGTTTCTTTTTAAGAGTTTTTTTATGGAAATTTAGTAGAAGTGACTACTTTGTAATCTTTTGAGATGTAATAGTTATGTCCTAATTCTCTAAAACTCTAAACCTGAAAAGATCATAAATGTGAATTATTCATTTAATTCAATATTAAGTTAGGTTTACGGTCGGGGCCTTATAGTTGGTATCAGAGGTCGCTTTAGATAACTTTAGAGGTTAGGGTATTCTCTAAGCATAAGTGACATTACCATAATGGTTAGGATTTCAGAAAGAGTCCTAGTTTTAGATAATGTGAATGAGTATGTATATCTTAGTGTTTATCTTCCTCTTTAGTACATGATGGTTTTGTTGATATGCACACACTGACCTTGTTGATTTTAGTAAATGGATAGATCTAGCATGAACCGAAGTAACGGTGGATGTGAAGGAAACTATGATAGTTTTCTGAGCGAGCAACTGAATGATATGGGAGCTGCAATGAGAACTCTTGTGTTTATCCTCAACCAACTATCTAGAGTCATGATTGATCACTTAAACCTTCGTGATTTCTATAAGGCATCATATATGCGAGAAAAAAATCCCTACGGAACTACAGGTAATAATCATAAAGGTAAGTGTGTTAAAAAACCTATGTGTCAAAGATGTGGAATGAAACACCTAGGAAAATGTTTCAAATGGATAGAAATATGCTATAGATGTGGAAATGGAGGTTAAAAAGAAAGAACCTGCCATGGAAAGAGGAAGCATCCAGTTGACTCGTGAAAAGGGAAAGAAGTTCTTCTTGAGGGATCAATTGAATGTATTAAATGTGGTGTGCATGGTCATTATGAAAACACATGTCCTATGAAGATGTTTCGGGAATGAGATCACCAAGATTGTACAAATATTCGTTTACCAATACCTAATTCCATTCCGATTGAGGATGAAGAAAGTGACAATGACCAGTCATAGGTATGGATTATTTCTTAACGTTTTTTTTCCTATTATGGAATCTTAGGATATGATTCGTGATTTTGTTTGTAAGAAAGAAGTATTTCAGAATAAGTTGGAAAGGAATTGTTAATGGATCATGAAGAATGTTTAATGAGTAAGAAGTCAACGTATAAGGGATTCAAGAGTTCTGGTGAAATTATTAAGAGTATTAAGACTCCTTTGTTGATGGGGTTACATTAGAAGACTTTTTATCGTATGTGTAACCCTGATGGTTGATTTATGAAAATTTTGTTCAAGGAATAGTTATCTGTTCTTTTGTGGACATAGTTATAAAGAACCATTTGGGTTTATATGATCCTTGCTTTTGAGGTAATTATGGGTTGTTATATGTTATGATGTAAAGTGAAAGGCGTGGGATCAAATTGAGGTTAAATTATGTTATGGTTATTTTTAAAGATTTTATCTCGTTATTGGGGAATGTTTTAAGAATTATATAGTTTTGGAAAAGGAAAACATGCAGACCGTATGAAAACCCATCGCGTCAGACAAAGTGGTGCGAATCGAACCCACAACGAAAGTGCAACTGGTATTTATTGCCTACCACTGGACAACGTGAAGTCCCTGGTTAGTTTAATGATTCTTTTTGTTAGATGATTTTATCAATTAAGAGTAATTTTATTTTGGGTTATCTATGTAAATTTATTAACCTATCATGGAGGATATGGGATTAGGTTAATTAATTTTCAATACGAGACATTAAGAGAAACTAATGTTGTTTGGAGATAAATGTTACGATTTAACATGGAAGACTATGTGACTAAATCCTTCAAATATTTGGGTTTCAATCTTAGTTTGGTTTACTTTGAATAATTTTATCAACAAATTGTTTATCGAATGTTCCTCGTTGAACTTTGGGTTTTCTTTGAAAAATATTGGAGATTAATAATAGATTTTCTTTTTATAAAGGGTTATCCTTGTCTGGATTATCTGATCTTGTACTAACCTTTTTGGTTTTGGTTTTGGTAAAAGTCTAAAGAAATGGGAAGTATATATTTCTCTTTTGTGGATTAGGTGAATATCTAGAAGTTTATTATTGTACTCTTAATGTGAACAAGTCTTCCTAAATACTCGTCTTTTGAAGAAAATATGAGTTTGTGTAAGAAATATAATAAAAGTTGAAAGTCAACATGATAAGTAATTATGTTTCCTTATGAAAAAATTCCTCAATAAAAATTAACTTAAAACAAAAATGTTGTCTATTAACTTTTCCTACTAGGGAATCGAATACCGTTTAACCCATCATAAGTTTGTGATTTTCTTGTGGTTAACTTTCTCCTAAACATGTTTTCTATCACTCTCCATCAGAACATGACCATATTTTTTCTCCTCCATTTCCATGTTTTCCTACATGGAATCCTAGTATGAGTTAACTCGGGTGACCTCTGTACTTCTCTTTCTTTATTTTAAAGTGATTGTTTTACCGACTCTTGTTCCGATGTGGGACTTTCAAGGATGTTTCCGAGCCCAATTTTAAAATTGCGAGGACACAATTCCCAAGAGGGGGAAGGATGTAACACCCCAGGTAAATAAAGAATGTGACATTTTTATATTTATCCCTATTTTTGAATAAAATTTTAATATTAATTTAAATGGAACGCTATGCTTGATGGCTTACCCAATACGCAACAACGAGTTCCGTTGAATTCTTACGTTGCACTATAATAATAAAATATTAGTATTTTAAATGGTAGTTATCGCTTAGCCGTTGTAATGGAGGGAATAAATATAACTAACTACAAAATGAATATATATGTTTGTCAAATATTTTTACTTTTTACAATAAATTTTAGAGGATTAAAAATGTGAATGAATTCAATTTTAAGCGTAAACATTCTAATATTCTTTAGAAGGTCGATTAACCGCCTTTTGATGGAGAACCTCTTTTAAATCCAGTTTTTGACAATTTTATGTTCTATATTTGACAAAATAAAATTCTTCCTTAGAATCGAGATATTAAAATTTACTTTGTGTACATTTTTTGTATCTTTTCGATAAAGTTCATTTTTTAATGAATAGTGAAAAATTTTATATTTTAATTCAAAACCTCTTTTTAATATAATTTATTTATATGATTAGATTATCTTTTTAATTTTTTTTAATGTAAAATTAGAATATATTTTTACTATTTATTCTAATAGTGGTCATTGGAATTAATTTCACTTTGAATTGGACTTAAACTAGTGTCAATATTTTAATAGATATTATTTCTTAAAAACACGCTATTTGTTTTGACAGCGGGAATTAATTATTAAATTAATTAATTAAACTTAAATGTTTTTAATTTTTTAAAATAGACATAATTTTTGAGTTTGGAATATCCAATATAGATTAGGATTATTTTTTGGTATTTTTCTGAAAAACTTCAATTTTTTATGAATAGTGAAACCACTAAGTGGCAGTTAAAGAAACTGATTTTTCGTTTAGATGAAACATTGACACCTCTGTGTTTTGAATTTCAAAAATCCGACTTACGTGTTTTTCATTAGGAAGTAAAATGTGGTTCAATGGGATTAAAATGTTTTTTTTGGTGAATAGTAGCTTTTATGTTCTTAATCGCGATTAGAGGTAATTAATGTAGTTTAAGGTAAAAATAATGTTTTAATAATATGAAATAACCTAGACACATGTACTACCATTATTGGATGTGCCATGTCAGACCAAGAGAATCCATGGGTCAACTTGGGGACCCCATGGAGCCACATTGGTAGGAAAATGACATTAATTACTTTTTATTTAATGTTAAAATAAAAATGTCACAAACATTAGATGCTTTATGAAAAAAAAAAATTTAAGGGGGCTATACAAGTAAAAATTTTGTCTATAAATATTAATTATAAAGATAAAAAGATTTCCTACATCATGATATTTTTTTTATAATTTTTAGACATTAAATAAATTCGATTATATATGACACCATGATGATGCAGTGATTACCTCATTATTTAATGATTTAAATAAAATGAAAAGAGAATGTAAAATATAAGACTTACACTTGTCAAAAACCTATTGGATTGGTTTATTTCTAACCCTTATCACATTATCCTAAATATATAACTTTTGGACCCTTTTTATCCGAAAATCATTTTATAATAAAGTATCTTTTCTTAACTTTCCAAGAGTGCCCCTCCTCTCCTCTTATAAAAGGCCCCCACCTCTACCTCCTTACCCACAACTCTCAAGCCTTTGTCTCGGCCAGCCCCCGACCACTTTGTCTCTCCACATCCATCTATTACTCCTACAATCCTCACTTTGGGCAGAAGTCTTCCCAAGGAAGCCTTTGAGCTCAAATCAAAAAGAGTTACCCATTTTAAAGGTAGTGTCTTCTCTTGTGTTCTTATGTTTTATTTTCCTTCTACAACCCCATAAAATCTTTTTATTCATTTATTTTGTAAAACAACAATATCCTAAATATACTAGGATGTTTTCATAAGAAGTATTCGAGCTACACTTACACACACCTTCATCTAATAGTTAAAGAACATACTGTTTCTGTGGATGGAGAATTGCTGCCTCACAAAACAATGATTGTTCAACACACATATAACACCTTCAATGGTGGCCATTAAGATGACACTATATTTATATATGATATATAATGTTTTTATGTTTTACTTATGCTTATGTATTTTTCATTTGTGGCATACATTTATGGTTTCCATTGTGGGTAAACACGATAATTTCATTTTAGGAAGTGCAGACTACCGCCCCCTCAAAGTGATTTGATTCGTTAATGCCATATGTGGGACATATAAAGGATGTATTTAATGATATTATACAGGAATTATAATATACCTTTATATCATTATGATTTCACTCTATTAATGTATGAGATAGAAATAAAAGTAGCGTTCATGCGTACGTACGGCTTACCGTCTCCATGAACGGTGCATTTCATTTCTTATACCCAAATGTAATGTACTATTATAAGTACATATATATAATGGATATATATGATATATGTTACATATAATTGGTGAATATAAATCTGGAATTAAAATATACATACCTCTCATTTAGTTTTAATTCCATTAATATGACATAGAAATGAAAGTAGCGTTCATGCGTACGTACGGATTACCGTCTCCAAGAATGGTGCATTTCATTTCATACCTCTATATGATTATGTAATATTATAAATGAATGTATATACTGGATATATATGATATATATGATATATACATCATGAATATAATTCTTGAAATAATTTATATTTTACTACATGATCAACTTGTAATTATAAAGAGTTTATTTTTGACTCAAGTACCATGGATCGACAAAACGACCATTATTTACTTAAATAATTACATAGTTTTCATAACATCGTAATAAGTGATATAAAAGGAATAATTAACTTGAAAAAGGTTCTTAATCAAGTAGAAATTAACTCAAGTTTATTATTCAGGATGTTAAAGAACGATCGTGTCAAGTCGGACCCGAGGTATGGGACTTCGCCTCAATCTCCTTTCATTGTGGCATATTTTGTTTTATACAACACTTCCTTTTATACGGTGTATAAACCCCTTTTACTTTTATGTTTATTCAAAAGGAATATTTTTATAGGAAGCATTTCACTAAACAAAAAAAGGGAATTTTTTTGTCGTATGTATGCGGCGACAACGACTTCTCCGCCGTCATGACCATTATTTGAGCTTCGGCTTCCTCTACAAGCAATAACTTTTTTAATGAAAAATAAATACCATGTTTATATTTTCTTTTATTTTGGTATTGAAAATGGTTTTTATAATGGCATTGTTATGTCAATATATTTAAGTGATATATTGTGATCAAAGTGTGGAAATGTTTTATTACCATTATATTTTTTTTATGTTTTATGATTTAATAATGTTACTTGGACATTTGGCGTGTGGTTACATGATAAACCATATGACGGGTGGTGCTGTGAATACCAGGACGGGTGGTTATGTTATAACCTCCAATGCATTGGGTATGGAAGTCCGCCGTATGGCTATTCCATTATGTGATATGTGTGGAAGTCAACCGTATGGTTATTTCATTTAAGTATGTCTATGTCCCAAGTTACCTTTATATGTATGTGTTCTTTATATGGGTTTTACGGTAATATTTTGGTTACAAAAGGGTATGTAATGATATTTTATTCAGTAAAGAGGTTTTACTACTTCCTAAATGTGAAAAGTACTACTTTGATAAAATATACATGGTTTACTTGTTGTTTTGAAAAACTAACAGTTTTCATTCTTTTTGTATCCCTTACTGAGCTTTTTATGCTCACCCCAAGTTTTTTTGAAATGTTTTTCACAGGACTTAATGTGGAATAGGGTCATGGATGGGATCAAGGGAAAGTCATGCTATCTAAAACATGGAACTAGACATGTTTATTTTTAATAATTTTTATTTTATGGAAATTTAGTAGAAGTGACTACTTTGATATCATTTGAGATGTAATAGTTATGTCCTAATTCTATAAAACTCTAAACCTCAAAAGATCCTCAATGTGAATTATTCATTTAATTCAATATTAAGTAAGGTTTATGGTCGGGGCCTTATAATAGAAATAAAATAATTATTATTTTATCAATAAATTTTTATAATAATATACTAAATATCATATACATATACACTTATATAAATCATACATGTGATGTGGGGAAGATAAGCAAATCACATCACAACATGGAGGTGACAGTTCACTCGTACGCACAGATGACGTTACCATTTTTATTGGAATGGAAGTTATGAAATTAATTGATGTGTTATTTTATTATAATTATAATTATAATTAATTCATCAATACCATACATAAACCATAAATACATATTTTTTACCATTCTCAAGAGATGGTAATAGAAAATTAATTATATTGGTTTGTGGAGGTGATAGTTCACACATACGAACGAATCATTAATTCATTTTCTATTCGATGGAAATTAAGATGGATTTAGGTAATGAAATTAATATTATAAAATCATATTATATTAAGGATAGTAGGAATTTTATTTTATCTTGTTTGATTAATATTTGAAGGATGTGGAAAAAAATAAAACAGAAATACTTGACTAAAACGATACCCTTCTTTTAGATGATCACATTTGATTGACACCTTAGTACATCTAAAGAGGTTGGTCATCCACAAATAAAACCTAAATAATTTAAGGAGTAATTATAATGACCCATACTTTACATACATTGTTATTACTTCAAAATTAAAGTATACTTATTACAACGTATAACAAAACAATGAAAGGACCGTATAGGCATTGTGTCTTTAGAAACTGGGAACATAAACAACTGGTTCATAAAGCGTCTAAATTGTCTCCCATTTATTTTATCATATCTATAGTCGCTTTTGGCATATCTTACTTAATAACCTTCTTCCTGACCTGGGGAATGAAAACATACAAAAGGGTGAGCTCAAATGCTCAGTAAGGGTAAAGAAAAGAAATATTAAACATATCATAACATTTTGAAAATCTTATCCTGTAAAAGAGAACATTACATGGGATAAATAATAGAAGTGAAATGTAATCCCAATAATCATACCATAAAACATTAAACTTTGTGGCATACACACATAATAATAGAGAATCATTTCTTATTTGTCATGGCTTATTTCCAAGACTATCTTAGTGGACAAATCCATTTCTGAAAGGAGTTCACTCCTCGTTTCAGTCCTGTTTCACTGAACCGGTATAACCTGTCGTTCCAGCCATGTGTATCTCATGAGATATAAAATCTTTACCTAATGAATTGGATGGAGGTATAGGTCCCACCCATATCATAATGATACCATTCTTATGTGTGCCACAAAATCATAAATAATATATCATTTCATAACTCATGTAATAAAAACATGGGATTCTTAAACAACATGACATCATAAAATGATTCATATAATATAAAGGAATTTATAAAAATAATTTTATCACGACATAATCAAGTAAATTCAATAATAGGGATAGAAACAGAACCCTATATTATCTTATATGGAAAATAATTTTTATAAATCACTTGAACTCCATTCTTGAGGAAAATATCCTTTCTACTTCAAAAACACTTTTCCTTTCTTAACATGTCATAAAATTCTAAACAAAAAGAAGTTGATTAAAAATAAACATGAAAACCTGTAAAGGAATATTCTTGGAAATAATGTTTTAAAAATCCATTCATTCCGTATAAGTTAAAAGAAAACATTCTTCTCGTACTTTTGTCGGAAAAGTCAAAAAGTACCTCGTACGAAAAACGACAAAGGATTCCTTTCATATCTTTTACTAAAAACTCACTGAAGGGTAAAATTGGATATAAACTATTGTATAATGATGTAAATATTACATATTGAGGAAACATGGATGTGGATGATAAAATGCACCCCAGTAATTTCCAAAGTATAAACAAACTCGGATAAAAATGAGATTGTGATATTTCCCTTACCTTAGGTCCGATTTGCTTCGTAAGTATCCAAACCTCCATTATAATGATTTAAATAATGTTATTAACTTATTTAAGAATCGTAATTATTGTTATTATATCATATATGGTCATATTATTAGCTTCTTATTAGTAATATTTCATTACTATTTGTTATTCGGGTGTTTATTACTCTTTGGTCTTATTCGTGTTTTGTCGAATAAATTCTTATTCTTATCTTTAGGTTATATATACCTCATTTCCAGAATTTTATTAGTGTAATATATATCATATTCATTCATTCAATTCATTTATATAATAATTATGAAATGAAGATCATGTAGAACGAATTGCATCACATCATGGAGACGGTATTCCGTACGTACGCACGAGCGATGATATCGTTCCCATGATCGTGGTATTGTATTGGAGTGTATGTATACTATATCAGAATCAATATCACTTTACAATAATCATATATATTCATTACTTTCACCCTTATTCCCATCCAAGTAAGGTGGTGGTGCAAAATAGATTACACCACGGCGTGGAGACGGTATTCCGTACGTACGCACGCTTGGTGATTTCGTTTTCCGTAGGATGGATAAGAGGTGAAATAGGGTTGTTTCATATTTATAATAACATGTAATTATATGAGTTATACTGATGTTATTAAATCATAATGTAAAAAATAATGATGAAGAAGTGGAAGAAGAAATAAAGATGAAAGAATCGGTAACGGGCATTACCTCTTCTTTGAGGAACTTCTTTGAGACCTCCTTTTAAGTCACTAAAATTGGTCTTTTAGGAATACCAGGACCTATAGGATGTCTCTAGGGAAGTGTAGAGGAGAAATTGGCAGGGGTTAGAGGAGCCTGATGGCTCAAATTGGTGTGATGAGGAGAGGGAGGATGTGCCCTTTTATAAGGGAGGAGAGGGGCACCTTTGGAATAACTATAAATGTTATTATATTATAAAGTCAATGTCGGTTATAAATAGATCCAAATTGATTTATTTTTAATCTAAGGTGGGGATGGGTCGAAATCCTCTCATCCAATATAATTTATACATGTTTAGGTTTCTATTTTAACCTTATCATTTAGATTTAACATTAAGTTAAATAATTTTACTTTTACCACGTCTTCTTGTGTTCTTATAATATAAGGTTAATAAACTTACTATAACAATCCAAACAAACCCAAAGTTGTTTATTATTAATATATATAACCTTATCTAAGTCATTTGTCCGAACCGTAGATTTTTATGAATAAAATAACAATCAATAATATAATATTTTTTTAAAAACAATTTTATGTCAATTTTGACACTATTCAATAGTTGATTTTTGTTAAACTCATAACAGAATGATTACTTCGACCAAAGTTAATTAAATCAATCCTAACATGTCATATTAACCTATAAAATTAGTGTAATTCATTATAAGTCTCAAATTATATTTATTAGGGTATTTATAATATCAATTATTCTAATTTTTCACTATTATGGTAATTACTGCATTATCATTGTGTCATAAATAAATTAAATTATTTAATGTCTAAAAATTATAAATAAAATATCATTATGTAGGAAATATTATTATCTTTCTAATTAATATTTACAATCGAATTTATCTTATGTATAACCCTATATTACAAATGTTTTAGTAAATAAACTTTGATTTTAACTCTTTTAAGTCTTCTTTGAATTAAATAATAATAAATGTCCTAATCTAATCCAAGTGGACCTAAATGATAATATTTTATTCATAAGGTTGTTTTTGGTAGAATTACACTTATCCAATAGAATTAGGACATGTGTTAGGGTAATAATAATATCATTTTTACCCTTAATGACCCTATTTACTTTTAACCGTGGTAAAAAAAAGTAAAAAGTTACTATTCACCAAAAATTATTTTCATCTCATTGAACCACATTTTACTTACTGACATCAACCGTGTCTCTCGGATTTTTGAAATTCCACCCACATAAGTGGTAAAATTATGTTTTATGAAAAATTTAGTTTTTTTTAACTACCACTTAGTGGTTTCACTATTCATAAAAAATTGAAGGTTTTCAGAAAAATACCAAAATTTTACCCTAGGATAATTTCGATATTCCGAAACCAAAAATGAAGTCCATTTTGAAAAATAAAATTTATGAAATTTCAAAAAGTGGTTATTACAATTCATGACGGCTAGTTTTAATAATATTTTAATAGCATATCGTTGTTTAGTGAAACTCGGTATTGCATACGACGCAAGCTATCGAGGAAGGTGGAGATTGCGTGTAAAGCAAGCCAAGAAAGTGATGTGTGTAGTGAAAGATTCCTTTTATGATTTATATAACATAAAAACAAAATATTTCTCATAAAAGTCTTGGGTGTTACATTCTACCCCCCTTAAAATGAATTTCTCTCTCAAAATTCGTCACTTTGTAACAAAAAGATGAGGATACCTCTCCCTCATCGTATCCTCAAGCTCCCATGTAGCTTCTTCTAATTGGTGGTTCCTCCATAAAACATTCACCAAGCAAGTGGTTTTGATTCGTAGGACTTTTTTGCTACGATCCAGAATCTCTATCGGTTGTTCTTCATAAGAAAGATCTTGCTCCAGCGGTACAACTTCTGAGCTGAGTACATGTTAAGGATCAGGTATGTACTTTCTCAGGAGAGATACATGGAACACATCATGAACTTGGGAGAGATTCGGTGGAAGCGCCAATCGATAATCTACCTTCCCAACACGATCCAGTATTTCGAAAGTACCGATATATCTAGGGTTCAACTTCCCCTTCTTTCCAAATCTCATGACCCTCTTCCAGGGAGATATTCGTAAGAACACTTTATCACCCACATCAAACTATAGGTCTTTTCTTCGGTTGTCGGCATAAATTTTCTGTCGACTCTGAGCTGCTCTTATGTGTTGTTGAATAGATCGGACCTTTTCTGCCATCTCATCAACAAGATCAGGTCCTGGTAGTTTTCATTCCCCAACTTCATCCCAGCAAGTTGGAGTCCTGCATTTCATTCCATAGAGAGCTTCATAAGGAGCCATCTGAATACTGGAGTGAAAGCTATTATTATAAGAAAATTCCACCAAAGGTAGGTGTTGATCCCAACCACCTTCGAAATCCATAGAGCAAGCTCTCAACATATCTTCATGAGCTTGAATTGTTCTCTGAGACTGACTGTCTGTCTGAGGATGATAAGCAGTGCTGAAACTCATCTCTGTATCTAGAGTATGCTGAAGAATTCACCAGAACTTCGAGGTGAATCTCGGATCCTGATCAGATATAATAGAAATTGGTACTCCATGCAATCTTACCACTTCCTTTACATATATCCTGGCAAGATGATCGAGAGAGAAATCCTCTCTAATAGCAATGAAGTGTGCAGACTTTTTAAGACGATCAACTATGACCCAGATAGCATTATTGCCTTTGGATGTTTTAGGAAGTCCTGTGACAAAGTCCATAGTGATGTTTTCCCTTTTCTATTCGGGTATGGGAAATGGTTGTAACATCGCCTTAGAAATCTGTCTCTCAGATTTAACTTGCTGACAAACCAAACATCGAGAGACATACTCAGCAACATCTATTTTCATGTCATCCCACCAGAAGTACTCTTTCAAGTCCCTATACATCTTCGTGCTTCCCGGATGAATAGAGAATGAAGAACTATGAGCCTCATCCAGCAGCTCCTTCTTTAATTCGAGGATTGGAGGAACACAAACCAGATTCCTGAATTTTATTATCCCTTCACAATCAAAGTTGACATTAGGAACATTTATCACCTTCTTTTGTAACTCTACATCTTCTTTCTGTGCCTCTTTAATCTTCACATGTGTAGATGGTTGAACATTCATTTGAGAAAGATATGATTTTCCCCTTTTATTATAATTCCAAGATCAATCCTTTGTAAATCCATAAATATTGGATCTTTTGTGATCCTCGTCATGGATAAGCTAGCATGGTCTTGTCGACTTAATGCATCTGCCACCTTGTTTGCTTTCCCAGGGTGGTAATGAATTGAGCAGTCATAATCCTTAATCAGTTCCAACCATCTTCTTTGGAACATATTCAGCTCCTTTTGTGTGAAAATATACTTTAAACTTTTATGATCAGTATAAATGTCACACCTTTCACCATATAGATAATGTCTCCAAATCATTAATGAAATTATTACCGCAGCGAACTCCAAATCACGAGTTGGGTAAATTTTCTCATGGATTTCCAACTGTCGTGATGCATAAGCTATCACCATATCATTTTGCATAAGAACACACCCAATTCCCTTCTTGGATGCATCACTGCAGATTACAAACCTTTCTCCACTACAAGGCAGTGTGAACACAGGTATACTGGATAACCTTCTTTTCAACTCCTTGAAATTCTCTTCACATTCCTCCATCCGAACAAACTTAACTCCTTTCTGAGTCAACCTGGTGAGTGGAGTAGATAATCGTGAAAAATCATTCATGAATGGTCGATAATATCCAGCCAAACCAAGAAAACTTCGGATCTCAGTTACTGTTGTTGGTCTCGACCATCTTTCGATAACCTCTATTTTTGCTGGATCCACAGATATCCCCTCTTTTAAGATTATGTGACCCAAAAATGAAACTTTTTTAATCCAAAATTCACACTTGGTAAATTTGGCATAAAGCTTCTCCTTTCTCTGGGTATTCAATATAATTCTCAAGTGAACTTCATGTTCTTCCTTGCTCTTTTAATAGACAAGAATATCATCTATAAAGACTACCACAAACTGATCAAGATAGTCTCTAAAGACTCTATTCATCAGATCCATGAAGATAGCAGGGGCATTAGTAAGACGAAATGGAATCACTATAAATTCATAGTGTCCATACCTTGTACGGAAAGACGTCTTTGGTATATCATCCCTTTTTATCCTTAATTGATGATACCCGGAACGAAGATCAATCTTGGAATAGTATTGAGCTCCGCGTAGTTGGTCAAATAAGTCATCAATGTGTGGGAGAGGATATTTGTTATTGACAGTGATCTTGTTAAGTTCTCGATAACCAATGCAGAGTCTCATTGATCCATCATTCTTCTTAACAAATAGAAGAGGTGCTCCCCAAGGTGACGCACTAGGGCGTATGAATACCTTATCAAGATTCTCTTGGAGTTTCTTCTTCAATTCCTGCAACTCAATTGGGGCCATTCTATAAGGTGTCTTTGAACTAGGCAAAGAACCCGGTACAAGTAAAATTGAAAACACAACTTCACGATCTGGTGGAAGACCCAGAAATTCCTCCAGAAAGACATCATTAAACTCCCGTACAATGGGCATATTCTTAATCGTGAGTTTCTCACCAACCATTTGGGATAAATAACCCTAATTTAGTGTAATCAAGACCCATAAGATGGAATAAATTTCCACTGGAAGGTTATGTTCATCCTTGCATCGATAGACGATCATAGATTGATCTGGAATATGAAATGTGACTTCCCTTCTTTGGAAATTGATATGAGCTCCATATAAAGATAGCCAATAAATGCCAATAATCACATCAAATTCCACTATAGGAAGGATCACATGATTTGCAGGAAGCACTTTCCCAAAAACTTCAATAGGGGAAGAATTATAATCTTTTGATGCGACTGTTGTGCCATTCAGTGTTGTCACAGCTAACTCAACATCTAATTGTTGAGGTAATATGGAGATACTCTTATAAAATTCCTCAGAAATAAAAGAATGGGTGGATCTAGAATCAAATAAAACATTTTCTACTTTAGAGTGGATGGTAAGTGTACCTTTCACCACATCATTATCGTACTCCACATAGCTGATAGAAATTGAATGTGACTTTCCTTTGTCTTTTGCCTTAAGATTTTGTTGATGTCGATCATCATCAACAACCCTTGGATTATGGAATTTATTGGCCTAATGCCCCATCTCCTTGCACATGAAACATTGATGTGTAGTAGGTTCATTCTGTGTGTCCCTTCCTTTGTTTGCATCATTATACATCTTCTTCCCATCATTGCGGCATTAAAATGCCCGATGACCTTCCCTTCCACATTTGAAACATTTACTTGTCCCTTTAAGACAACTCCCACCATGTTTCTTTCCACACTTTGAGCATAATGGAAAGCTCATCTTCTTTTCAGTGTGCTCTTTATATTTTCCTTTGAATTCCATTTTCCTCTTCTTATCAAACCCATATGACTGATGGGTTACTCCAAACTCCATTTCGACTTTGAGAGTACATAGAATGATTTCCTCGTAGATATTGAAGTCCCTTATGGCTAACGCCCTTCGAAGACTTGGTTTTAAGCCACTAAATAATCGATCGATCTTACTCTCAGGTTGGATAATAATACTAGAAGCGTACCTTTCAAGTCTTGTAAAATTTGCTTCATAGGTACCAACAGATTCATCATCCTTTTGCTTCAGTTCAAGAAACTCTTTCTCCATCTTTGTTCGGAGAATACGAGGGAAGTACTTATTGACAAATAAGTTCTTGAACTCGTCCCATTCCATGGACTCAATTTCATCTCTTTGCCTCATATTCTTAATAAAATTCCACCATTGATCAGAATCTCCTTCCAAACGATACACATCTAGGATGAATTTATCATATTCATAACATTGAAGAACTGAAAATGTCTTTTTAGTAGTACTAATTCATTGTTCAGCAATTAATGGATCAGTAGACCCACTGAATGAAGGCGGATGCTGCCTCATGAAGGATTCAATAGAATCTTCTTCCCTCCTTTGCGTGTTTGGAAGTCTAGCATGACTAATAGCTTGAGAAAGTTGTGTGATCATGGCTACAAGATTTTGCATTCCAGCTCCCATAACGTTTGGTTGCTCAGGGGGGACAATCATTGCATTGCCCGTCGCATTCCGTATTAACACGATTCCTTCGGGTTCCAGCCGTTGACTAAAACCATGAAGAATAGTGTGTGCAACACTAATTGTAATTGGAAAACCACATAATCAAGAATTAAATTTCACACTTAAGGACTTATACTAGGGTATTCATGGTTATTTCTAAAACACTAAGATTGTGTTCTATGCTTAGAATTATCCTTAGGGTTCTTACTAAGGCTTTCACATCCTAGTTTCCAAAGGTTGACTATACCTTTCCTCTGATACCAACTATAACGACCCATAATTTACATACATTGTTATTACTTCAAAATTGAAGTATACTTATTACAACATATAAAAAAACCATGAAAGGACCATATAGGTATAGTGTCTTTAGAAACTGGGAACATAAACAACTGGTTCATAAAGCGTCTACATTGTCTCCCATTTATTTCATCATATCTATAGTCCATTTTGGCATATCTTACTTAATAACCTTCTTCCTGACCTGGGGAAAGAAAACATACAAAAGGGTGATCTCAAATGCTCAGTAAGGGTAAACAAAATAAATATCAAACATATCATAACATTTTGAAAATCTTATCCTGCACAAGAGATCATGACATGGGATAAATCATATAAGTGAAATGTAATCCCAATAATCATAACATAAAACATAAAACTTTGTGGCATACACACATAATCATAGAGAATCATTTGTTATTAGTCATGGCTTATTTCCAAGACTATCTTAGTGGACAAAGCCATTTCGGAACGGAGTTCACCCCTCGTTTCAGTCCTATTTCACTGAACCGGTATAACCTGTCGTTCCATCCATGTATATCTCATGAGATATAAAATCATTACCCAATGAATTGGAGGGAGATATAGGTCCCACCCATCTCATAATGATACCATTATTATGTGTGCCACAAAATCATAAATCATACATCATTTCATAACCCATGTAATAAAAAAATGGGATTCTTAAACAACATGACATCATAAAACGATTCATATAAGATAAAGGAATTTATAAAAATAATTTCATCACGACATAATCAAATCAATGAAATAATAGGGATAGAAACAGAACCCTATATTATCTTAGATGGAAAATAATATTGATAAAACACTTGAACTCCATTCTTGAGGAAAATATCCTTTCTACTTCAAAAACACTTTTCCTTTATTAAAATGTCATAAAATTCTAAACTAAAAGATGTTGATTAAAAATAAACATGAAAACATGTAAAGGAAGCTTCTTGGAAATAATTTTTTAAAAATCCATTCATTCTGTATAAGTTAAAAGAAAACATTCTTCTCGTACTTTTGTCGGAAAAGTCAAAAAGTACCTCGTACGAAAAATGACAAAAGAATCCATTCATATATTTTACTAAAAACTCACCGAAGGGTAAAATTGGATATAAACTATTGTATAATGATGTAAATATTACATATTAAGGAAACATGGATGTGGATGATAAAATTCACCCCAGTAAATTCCAAAGTATAAACAATCTCGGATAAAAATGAGATTGTGATATTTCCTTTACCTTAGGACCGATTTGCTTTGTAAGTGTCTGAACCTCCTGTATAATGATTTAAATAATGTTATTGACTTATTTCAGAATCATACATACTGTTATGATATCATATATGGTCATATTCATAGCTTTTTATTAGTAATATATCATTACTATTTGTTATTCGGGTGTTTATTACTCTTTGTTCTTATTCGCGTTTTGTCAAATAAATACTTATTCTTCTCTTTAGGTTATAGATACCTCATTTATAGAATGGTATTAGTGTAATATATATCATATAAATTCATTCAATTCATTTATATAATCATTATTCAATGAAGATCATGTAGAACGAATCACATCACATCGTGGAGACGACATTCCGTACGTACACACGAGCGATGATATCGTTCCCATGATCGTGGAATTGTATTAGAGTGTATGTATACTATTTCAGAATCAATATAAATTTACAATAATCATATATATTCATTACTTTCACCCTTATACCCATCCAAGTAAGGTTGTGGTGGAAAATATATTACACCACGGCGTGGAGATGGTATTCCGTACGTACGCACGCGCCGTGATTTCGTTTTCCGTAGGATGGATAAGAGGTGAAATAGGTTTGTTTCATATTTATAATAACATATCATTATATGAGTGATACGGATGTTACTAACTCATAATGAAACAACTAATTAAGAATAAGTGGAAGAAGAAATAAAGATGAAAGAATCGGTAACGGGCATTACCTCTTCATTGAGGTGCTTCTTTGAGACCGCCTTTTAAGGCACTAAAATTGTTCTTTAAGGAAGAACAGGGCCTCTATGATTTATCTTAGGAATTGTAGAGGAGAATGTGGTAGGGGTTGGCCGACATTGAAGGCTCAAATTGGTGTTAGGAGGAGAGGGAGGAGGTACCCTTTTATAAGGGAGGAGAGGGGCACCTTTGGAATAACTAAAAATATTATTTTATTATAAAGTCAAGTTCGGTTTTAAATAGCTTAAAATTGATTTATTTAGAAGCTAAGGTGGGGATGGGTCGAAATAATCTCATACAGTAGAATTTATACAAGTTTAGGTTCCTATTTTAACCTTATCATTTAGATTTAACATTAAGTTAAATAATTTTACTTTTACCGTGTCTTCTTGTGTTCTTATACTATAAGGTTAATAAACTTACTATAACAAGTCAAACGAACCCAAGTTGTTTATTATTAATATATATAACCTTATATAAGTCATTTGGAAGATCCTTAGATTTTTTTGAATAAAATAACAATCAATAATATAATATTTGTTTTAAAAACTATTTTATGTCAATTTTGACACTATTCAATAGTTGATTTTTGTGAAACTCATAAAAGAATGATTACTTCAACCAAAGTTAATTAAATCAATCCTAACATGTCATATTAACCTATAAAATTAGTTTAATTCATAAAAAGTCTCAAATTATATTTATTTGGGTATTTATAATATCAATTATTCTAATTTTTCACTATTATGGTAATTACTGCATCATCATTGTGTCATAAATAAATTAACTTATTTAATGTCTAAAAATTATAAATAAAATATAATTATGTAGGAAATATTATTATATTTCTAATTAATATTTACAACCGAACTTATCTTATGTATAACTCTATATTACAATTGTTTTAGTAAAATAAACATTGATTTTAACTCTTTTAACTCTTCTTTGAATTAAATAATAATAAATGTCCTAATCTAATCCAAGTGGACATAATTGATAATATTTTATTCCTAAGGTTGTTTTGGGTCGAATTACACTTATCCAATAGAATTAGGACATGTGTTAGGGTAATAATAATGTCATTTTTACCCTTAATCACCCTATTTACTTTTAACCGTGGTAAAAAAAAGTAAAAAGTTATTATTCACCAAAAATTATTTTCATCTCATTGAACCACATTTTACATAATGACATCAACCCTGTCTCTCGGATTATTGAAATTCCACCCACATAAGCATTAAAATTATGTTTTATGAAAAATTCAATTTTTTAACTACCACTTAGTGGTTTCACTATACATCAAAAATTGAAGGTTTTCAAAAAAATACCAAAATTTCACCCTAGGCTAATTTCGATATTTCAAAACCAAAAATGAAGTCCATTTGGAAAAATGAAATTTATAAAATTTAAAAAAGTGGTTATTACTATTCATAACAGCTAGTTTTAATAATATTTAAATAGCATATCGTTGTTTAGTGAAACTCGGTATTGCATACGACGCAAGCTATCGAGGAAGGTCGTGATTGCGTGTAAAGCAAGCCAAGCTAGTGATGTGTGTAGTGAAAGATTCCTCTGATGATTTATATAACATAAAAACAAAATATTTCTCATAAAAGTCTTGGTTGTTACATTCTACCCCCCTTAAAATGAATTTCGCCCTCGAAATTCGTCACTTTGTAACAAACAGATGAGGATACCTCTCCCTAATCATATCCTCAAGCTCCCATGTAGCTTCTTCTAATTGGTGGTTCCTCCATAAAACTTTCACCAAGTGAGTGGTCTTGTTTCGTAGGACTTTTTCGCTACGATCCTGAATCTCTATCGACTATTCTTCATAAGAACGATCTTGCTCCAGCGGTACAACTTCTGAGCTGAGTACATGTGAGGATCAGGTATGTACTTTCTCAGGAGAGATACATGGAACACATCGTGAACTTGGGAGAGATTCGGTGGAAGCAACAATCAGTAAGCTACCTTCCCAACACGATCTAGTATTTCGAAAGGACCGGTATATCTAGGGTTCAACTTCCCCGTCTTTCCAAATCTCATGACCCTCTTCCAGGGAGATATTCGTAAGAACACTTTATCACCCACTTCAAACTCTAGGTATTTTATTTGGATGTCGGCATAACTTTTCTGTCGACTCTGAGATGCTCTTTTGTGTTGTTCAATAGATCGGACCTTTTTTCCATCTCATCTACAAGATCAGGTCCTAATAGCTTTCTTTCCCCAACTTCATCCCAGCAAGTTGGAGTCCTGCATTTCATTCCATAGAGAGCTTCATAAGGAGCCATCTGAATACTGGAGTGAAAGCTATTATTATAAGAAAATTCCACCAAATGCAGGTGTTGATACCAACCACCTTTTAAATCCATAGAGCAAACTCTCAACATATCTTCTAGAGTTTGAATTGTTCTATCAGACTGACCGTTTGTCTGAGGATGATAAGCAGTGCTGAAACTCAACTCTGTATCTAGAGTATGCTGAAGTCTTCTCCAAAACTTCGAGGTAAATCTCGGATCCCGATCAGATATAATAGAAAGTGGTACTCCATTAAATTTTACCACTTCCTTTACATATATCCTGGAAAGCTGATCCAGAGAGAAATCCTCTCTAATAGCAATGAAGTGTGCAGACATTGTATGATGATCAAATATGACCCAGATAGTATTATTGACTTTGGATGTTTTAGGCAGTCATGTGAAAAAGTCCATAGTGATGTTTTCCCATTTCCATTCGGGTATGGGTAATTATTGTAACATCCCCTTAGACTTATGTCTCTCAGCTTTAACTTGCTGACAAACCAAACATCGAGAGACACACTCATCTACATCTCTTTTCATTCCATCCCATCAGATGTACTCTTTCAGGTCCTTGTACATCTTCGTGCTTCCCGGATGAATAGAGAATGAAGAACCATGAGCCTCATCCAGCAGCTACTTCTTTAATTCGAGGATGTGAGGAACACAAACCCGGTTCCTGAATTTTATTATCCCTTCACAATCAAGGTTGAATTCAGGAACATTTCTCACCTTCTTTTGTAACTCTACATCTTCTTTCTGTGCCTCTTTAATCTTCACATGTATAGAAGGTTGGACATTCATTTGAGAAGGATATGATTTTTCCCCTTTCATTATAATTCCAAGATCCATCCTTTGTAAATCAATAAATATTGCATCTTTTGTGATCCTCATCATGGATAAGCTAGCATGGTCTTGTCGACTTAATGCAACTGCCACCTTGTTTGCTTTCCCAGGGTGGTAAGGAATTGAGCAGTCGTAATCCTTAATCAGTTCCAACCATCTTCTTTGGCGCATATTCAGCTCCTTTTGTGTGAAAATATACTTTAAACTTTTATGATCAGTATAAATGTCACACCTTTCACCATAAATATAATAGCTCCAAATCTTTAATGAACAGATTACCGCAGCTAACTCCAAATCATGAGTTGGGTAATTTTGCTCATGTATTTTCAGCTTTCGTGATGCATAAGCTATCACCATATCATTTTGCATAAGAACACACCCCAATCCCTTCTTGGATGCATCACTGTAGATTACAAACCATTCTCCACTACAAGGCAGTGTGAGCACAGGTGCACTGGATAACCTTCTTTTCAACTCCTTGAAATTATCTTCACATTCCTTCGTCCAAACAAACTTAACTCCTTTCCGAGTCAACCTGGTGAGTGGATTAGATAATCGTGAAAAATATTTCACGAACCGTCGATAATATCCAGCCAAACCAAGAAAACTTCGGATCTCAGTTACTGTTGTTGGTCTCGACCATCATTCGATAACCTCTGTTTTTGCTGGATCCACAGATATCCCCCCATTTGAGATTATGTGACCCAAAAATGCAACTTTTTGAATCTAGAATTCACATTTGGTAAATTTGGCATAAAGCTTCTCCTTTCTCATGGTCTTCAATATAATTCTCAAGTGATCTTCATGTTCATCCTTACTCTTTTAATAGACAAGAATATTGTCTATAAAGACTACCAAAAACTGATCAAGATAGTCTCTAAAGACTCTATTCATCAGATCCATGAATATATCAGGGGCATTAGTAAGACCAAATGGCATCACTATAAATTCATAGTGTCCATACCTTGTACGGAAACCCGTATTTGGTATATCCTCCCTTTTTTCACTTAATTGATGATACCCTGAATGAAGATCAATCTCAGAAAAGTATTGAGCTCCGCGTAGTTGGTCAAATAAGTCATCAATGCGTGGGATAGGATATTTGTTCTTGATAGTGATCTTGTTAAGTTCTCGATAATTAATGCAGAGTCTAATTGATCCATCTTTCTTCTTAATAAATAGAACAGGTGCTCCCCAAGGTGATGCACTAGGGCGTATGAATCCCTTATCAAGATTCTCTTGGAGTTGCTTCTTCAATTACTGCAACTCAATGGGGGCGATTCTATAAGGTGTCTTTGAAAGAGGCAAAGCACCCGGTACAAGTTCAATTGAAAACTCAACTTCACGATTTGGTGGAAGACCCGAAAATTCCTCTGGAAAGTCATCATTAATCTCCCGTACAATGGGAATATTCTTAATCGTGAGTTTCTCACCAACCATTTGGGATAAATAACCCTCATTTAGTGGAATGAATACCCACAAGATGGATGAAATTACCACTAGAAGGTTATGTTCATCCTTTCATCGATAGACAATCATAGATTGATCTGGAATATGAAATCTGACTTCCCTTCTTTGGAAATTGATATTAGCTCCATATAAAGAAATCCAATCCATGCCAAGAATCACATCAAATTCCACTATAGGAAGGATCACACTATTTACAGGAAGAACTTTCCCACAAACTTCAATCGGGGAAGAATTATAAACTTTTGATGCGACTGTTGTGCCATTAGGTGTTGTCACAACTAACTCAATATCTAATTATTGAGGTAATACGGTGATACTCTTAGAAAATTCCTCAGAAATAAAAGAGTGGTTGGATCCAGAATCAAATAAAACATTTGCTACTTTATAGTGGATGGTATGTGTACCTTTTACCACATCATTATCGTACTCCACATCACTGATAGAAATTTCATGTGACTTTCCTTTTACTTTAGCCTTAATATTTTGTTGATGTCGATCATCATCAACAACCCTTGGATTAGGGCATTTATTTTCATAATTCCCCATCTCCTTGAACTTGAAACATTGGAGTGTAGTAGGTTCATTCTATGCGTCCCTTCCTTTTTTTGCATCATTAGACATCTTCTTCCCATCATTGCGGCATTAAAATGCCCAATGACCTTCCTTTCCACATCTGAAACATTTACTTTTCCCTTTAAGACAACTCCCTCCATGTTTCTTTCCACACTTTGAGCATAAGGGAAAGCTCATCTTCTTTTCAGTGTGCTCTTTATATTTTCCTTTGAATTCCATTTTCCTCTTCTTTTCAAACCCATATGACTGATGGGTTACTCCAATCTCCATCTCGACTTTGAGAGCACAACGAACGATTTCCTCATAGCTATTGATGTCCCTTATGGATAACGCCCTTCGAAGACTTGGTTTTAAGCCACTAATGATTCAACCGATCTTACTCTCATGTTGGATAATAATACCAGAAGCGTACCTTGCAAGTATTGTAAAATTTGCTTCATAGGTACCAACAGATTCATCATCCTTTTGCTTCAGTTCAAGAAACTCTTTCTCCATCTTTGTCTGGAGAATACGAGGGAAGTACTTATTTAAAAATAAGTTCTTGAACTCGTCCCATTCCATGGACTCAATTTCATCTCTTTGCCTCGTATTCTTAATAAGATTCCACCATTGATCAGCATCTCCTTCCAAATGATACACTGCTAGGATGACTTTATCTTGTTCAGAACATTGAAGAACTGAAAATATCTTTTCAGTAGTACTAATCCATTGTTCAGAAATTAATGGATCAGTAGACCCGCTGAATGAAGGCGGACACTGCCTCATGAAGGATTCAACATAATGTTGCTCCCTCCTTTGCTCGTTTGGAAGTCTAGCATGATTCATAGCTTGAGAATGTTTTGTGAGCATGGATACAAGATTTTGCATACCAGCTCCCATAACGTTTGGTTGCTCCGGGGGACAGTCATTGCATTTCTCGTCGCATTCCGCATTAACACGGTTCCTTCGGGTTCCATCCATTGACTAAAACCAAGAAGAATAGTGTGAGAAACACTAATTATAATAGGAAAACCACATAATCAAGAATAAAATTTCACACGTAAGGTCTTATCCTATGTTATTCATGGTCATTTCTAAAACAATAATATTGTGTTCTATGCTTAGAATTATCCTTAGGGTTCTTACTAAGACTTTCACATCCTATTTTCCAAAGGTTGACTATACCATTCCTCTGATACCAACTATAACGACCCAAACATTACATACATTGTTATTACATCAAAATTGAAGCATACTTATTACAACATATAACAAAAACATGAAAGGACCGTATAGGTATAGTGTCTTTTGAAACTGGGAACATAAACAACTAGTTCATAAAGCGTCTACACTGTCTACCATTTATTTCATCATATCTATAGTCCCTTTTGGCATATCTTACTTAATAACCTTCTTCCTGATCTGGGGAAAGAAAACATACAAAAGGGTGAGCTCAAATTATCAGTAAGGGTAAACAAAAGAAATATCAAACATATCATAACATTTTGAAAATCTTATCCTGCAAAAGAGATCATAACATGGGATAAATCATAGAAGTGAAATGTAATCCCAATAATCATAACTTAAAACATGAAACTTTGTGTCATACACACATAATCATAGATAATCATTTATTATTAGTCATGGATTATTTCCAAGACTATCTTAGTGGACAAAGCCATTTCTGAACCGAGTTCACTCCTCGTTTCAGTCTTGTTTCACTGAACCGGTATAACCTGCCGTTCCAGCCATGTCTATCTCATCAGATATAAAATCTTTACCCAATGCATTTGATTGAGATATAGGTCCCACCCATCTCATAATGATACCATTATTATTTGTTCCGCAAAATCATAAATCATACATAATTTCATAACCCATGTAATAAAAAAATGGGATTCTTAAACAACATGACATCATAAAACGATTCATATAAGATAAAGGAATTTATAAAAATAATTTCATCACGACATAATCAAAGCAATGCAATAATAGGTATAGAAATAGAACCCTATATTATCTTAGATGGAAAATAATTTTGATAAAACACTTGAACTCCATTCTTGAGGAAAATATCCTTTCTACTTCAAAAACATTTTTCCTTTCTTAACATGTCATACAATTCTAAACTAAAAGAAGTTGATTAAAAATAAACTTGAAAACTTGTAAAGGAAGCTTCTTGGAAATAATTTTTTAAAAATCCATTCATGTCGTATAAGTTAAAAGAAAACCTTCTTCTCGTACTTTTGTCAGAAAAGTCAAAAAGTACCTCGTACGAAAAATGACAAAAGATTCCTTTCATATCTTTTACTAAAAACTCACCGTAGGGTAAAATTGGATATAAACTATTGTATAATGATGTAAATATTACATATTTAGGAAATATTGATGTGGATGATAAAATGAACCCCAGTAAATTCCAAAGTATAAACAATCTCGGATAAAAATGAGATTGTGATATTTCCCTTACCTTAGGTCCGATTTTCTTCGTAAGTGTCCAAACCTCTTGTATAATAATTTAAATAATGTTATTGACTTATTTAAGAATCATAATTATTTTTATGATATCATATATGGACATTTTCTTAGCTTCTTATTAGTAATATTTCATTACTATTTGTTATTCGGGTGTTTATTACTCTTTGTTCTTATTCGTGTTTTGTCAAATAAAATCTTATTATTCTCTTTAGGTTATAGATACCTCATTTACATAATGGTATTAGTGTAATATATATCATATTAATTCATTCAATTCATTTATATAATCATTATGCAATGAAGATCATGTAGAACGAATCGCATCACATCGTGGAGACTGTATTCCGTACGTACGCACGAGCGATGATATCGTTCCCATGATCGTGGAATTGTATTGGAGTGTATTTATACAATTTCAAAATAACTATAACTTTAAAATAATCATATATATTCATTACTTTCACCCTTATACCCATCCAAGTAAGGTGGTGGTGGAAAATAGATTACACCACGGTGTGGAGACGTTATTTCGTACGTACGCACACGCGGTGATTTCGTTTTCCGTAGGATGGATAAGAGGTGAAATAGGTTTGTTTCATATTTATAATAACATATCAGTATATTATTGATACTGATGTTATTAACTCATAATGAAACAACTAATGAAGAAGAAGTGGAAGAAGAAATAAAGATGAAAGAATCGGTAACGGGCATTACCTCTTCTTTGAGGCGCTTCTTTGAGACCTCCTTTAAAGGCACTAAAATTGGTCTTTGAGGAAGACCAGGACATCTAGGATGTCTCTAGGGAAGTGGATAGGAGAAAGTGGCAGGGTTTGGCCAAGCTTGACGGATCAAATTGGTGTGAGGAGGAGATGGAGGAGGTGCCCTTTTATAAGGGAGGAGAGGGGCACCATTGGAATAACTAAAAATATTACTTTATTATAATGTCATGTTCGGTTTTAAATAGCTCCAAATTGATTTATATCGAAGATAAGGTGGTGATGGGTTGAAATCATCTCATCCAATAGAATTTAGACACGTTTAGGTTCGTATTTTAACCTTATCATTTAGATTTAACATTAAGTTAAATAATTTTACTTTTACCGTGTCTTCTTCTGTTCATATACTATAAGGTTAATAAACATACTATAAATAGCCAAACGAACACCAAGTTGTTTATTATTAATATATATAACCTTATCTAAGTCATTTGGCTGAACCTTATATTTTTATGAATAAAATAACAATCAATAATATAATATTTTTTTAAAAAAACTATTTTATGTCAATTTTGACACTATTCAATAGTTGATTTTTTTGAAACTCATAATAGAATGATTACTTAGACCAAAGTTAATTAAATCAATCCTAACATGTCATATTAACCTATAAAATTTGTTTAATTCATAAAAAGTCTCATATTATATTTATTTGGGTATTTATAAAATCAATTATTCTAATTTTTTACTGTTATGGTAATTACTGCATCATCATTGTGTCATAAATAAATTAAATTATTTAATGTCTAAAAATTATAATTAAAGTATATTTATTTATTAAATATTATTATCTTTCTAGTGAATATTTACAATCAAATTTATCTTATGTATAACCCTATATTACAAATGTTTTAGTAAATAATCTTTGATTTTAACTCTTTTAACTCTTCTTTGAATTAAATAATAATAAATGTCCTAATCTAATCCAAGTGGTACTAAATGATAACATTTTTTTCCTAAGGTTTTTTTTGGTCGAATTACACTTATCCAATAGAATTAGGACATGTGTTAGGGTAATAATAATATCATTTTTACCCTTAATCACCCTATTTATATTTTAACCGTGGTAAAAAACTAGTAAAAAGTTACTATTCACCAAAAATTATTTTCATCTCATTGAACCACATTTTACTTACTGACATAAACCGTGTCTCTCAAATTTTCGAAATTCCACCCACATAAGCGGTAAAATTATGTTTTATGAAAAATTCAGTTTTTTTAACTACCACTTAGTGGTTTCACTATTCATCAAAAATTGATGGTTTTCAGAAAAATACCAAAATTTCACCCTAGGATAATTTCGATATTCCGAAACCAAAAATGAAGTCCATTTTGTAAAATAAAATTTATAAAATGTCAAAAAGTGGTTATTACTATTCATAACGGGTAGGTTTAATAATATTTTAATAGCATATCATTGTTTAGTGAAACTCGGTATTGCATACGACGCAAGCTATCGAGGAATGTCGTGATTGTGTGTAAAGAAATCCAAGCAAGTGATGTGTGTAGTGAAAGATTCCTTTGATGATTTATAAAACATAAAAACATAATATTTCTCATAAAAGTCTCGGGTGTTACAGTAATAAGAGGAAGTTATTATAGTATGGATTGGATTATATAAAATTATTTAAAAGTGTGAATAAATTACATTATGTAGTGACTTTCAATATGAGAGGGGTGGGGAACATTGTGAATTTTTCATAATATTAAATTAAAATAAATTATCATTATACTCCAAATGAGTCCAAATAGATTTAATTATAAGATAATAATCGCAGGGGTCGAAATATAATCATCCAATTAAAATTATACTTGTTTGGTATATTTATTTAATTCTTATAATATTCATTTAACCCTTTAATCATGTACCATTTTATTATGTAATTTAAAATTTGATGGTACATATAATTAATGTAACAATCCATACGACCAATAAAAGATTAAATTATTGTATTTAAGGACATATTACAACTATTTGGACTAATATTAGATTATAATATGTTTTATATCATTTAATAAAATATTTTATATTTTAAAATATCATTAGTGTCTCTTTTGACACTATTAATATCATGACTTTTTAGAAATATCATAAATTCAAGATATAGTAAAAAAACTATATTAACACATCAATAACATTTCAAAGTAAATGAAAAAGTTCTTTGATATAATAATGTATGTAAAATTATATTTATATTAATATTTTTAATATCATTTATTTTATTCTTTTTTAATGAAGCAATTAGTGCATCATCATTGTGTCATTGTTTAATTTTATTGTTTATTTCCTAAAATTTATAAACATACTACACTGAAATAGGTAATCATTTTATATTTCAAAATAATATTTAAATTCAAATATATCACTTATATAACCACATGTTAATTTTTTTTTTGTTCTGAGAGACATGATCATAACATCTTTGTCATTACATTAAATAAGTTATTACAAAAGACTTAAACATTACCAAGTGGATTAAAAAGTACATAATTCTGGGTAAATGATTTTATTGGTCAATAATAACCTATATAATAATATTAGTATATGTTTTAGGGTATTTTTATAAAATTTATAATATTATGTGTATCTTTAATTAATTGGTTTATCCTGAAAAGAGGTAATAAAATTTATTACTAAAGATTCTAATAATAACATCGAAAAGTAAATTTAACCTATTAATATAATTTGGACCTTATAATTTAAAATATGTAATATATTTATTTCAAACTAAAAACACATAATTGGATTAAATTAATTAAAAATTAATCCCATTGATGGAATACAAAACTAATTTAAAAAGAAAAATATTGAAAAGTTCACAATGTTTTTATATCCAATTTCAATGTGAAATTGGTTAAAAAAACTAAATTGGATTAATTAATAAAAAACATATATTTATATTTTAAAAACTAATTATATGGACAATAGAACAATATAAATATATTAGAATAAAATGTTGTTTGGAATTAAAATGAAGTATTTTTTACTATTTAATATACTATGAAATTTATCGAAACAAAACCAAAAATTAATCCAAAGTACATTTTGAAATCCTTATTCAAAATAAAATGTTTATATTTTCCTATATAACTTATAAAAGTGTCAAACAATGGACTTCAAATGTTTTCTCCATCAAAATGATGTAACATTTTTAAAAAAAATGTTTTTAACCATAAAAATAGATTTATAATGTGCGTTATTAAAATATGTTTATATTTCAATTAAAATCTATTTAATAAATGGAAGTAATTATGTTATTTATAATTGGATTTTTTACAAGTACACTACCACCTCCTGAAGAAATATGATTTTTTTCACTAATGCGTTAAATGGAAGGTCATGAGCATAAATATATAAAATATATGTTATATAAGTGTCATATTTATGGTATTTATAAAATATTCATAATTATTAAAATATATTTTTTCTTTTTATTTTATAATATTTTCACTCATTAAAAAATTGATAAAATTGTTCGCGGATTTGTGGACTACATCATCCTCCAAAAATTTGATTGTTATTCTCACCATCACATCAAAAGAATAGTCTATATAGGTATATATAATTAAATAATATGTTATTTATGATATTATTATTATTCTAGAATGATAAATTATTTCTTACCATTTTCCCATAATTATCATTGAAGAAAATAAAAAATCTTCTCATACGTATGTATGGACTATAATCTCTAGGATTGTGATGTTAGATAATTTTTCTTAACCATGTATAACTTTGGGTATTAGAAGTATAATTATGTATATATTGTTTTATTTATTTAATTATTATAATTGAGTATATGTTTAAATAATGAACACTTTGACCATATCTAGCCTACCAATGAATATTTAGACACATAAGTCAAATATGGCTAAAGAGTCCAATAAAATTTAATTAATTATGTAATTGTATATAAAATGATAATAATTGGAATAAATGTAATAATAAACATATAAAATGGTTCTAAGGAATATAAATAATTACCATAACTTTATTATTGTATAATATAAAGTCACAAGTGATATGTCGGACTCTATGTGAGGTGTTTTTTCATCTCATGTTTATTTCTATGGGATATATGCCACATTCACCACTTATTGTTGTTTTGGAATGTATATAATCGACATGAATTATTGTAAATTTAATATACTTGAATTTATGTGGAATTACATATCCATATTATGATCTCCCTTTCATGGGGATTATGGTTTCAAATATATATAAGTGGTAAGGGATTTCTTTCATAATATTATTTCTTTGAATGTTTGGTTGCGCTATACACCTTTCTTTTTTTATGTAATGTATACACTACACATTATGATATGTGATATCATGAATCCTATTATTTTAATTAGATTATTTTTTATCTATTTTTATTTCTCCATGGGTATAACGATTAAATGTTACAAAAGTGTTTATTGGGATCATGTATTATTATGCCTCAATATTGAAATCATATAATTCTCATGATTTATCTTCCCCTATATTTATTAATTATTTTTACAATTAATTGAACCATTACATACACTATTTAGTATTTAAAATGATTCAAAAATAGTTTTTTAGAAAAATGGATTTCATTATCTCATGGGTTCGAATTTTTTTTTCCTTCTATAAGAATATTTTATAAAATTGCTTTGGAATTTATTTTTATCATTTTATAAATGAATTATTAAATAAAATTAATTTTTTTTATTTTTTCTAAAAAAATAAAATGATTCTTCTTATCGCATTTTAAACATGTAACTTTTCTAATCCATTTCTGTGAAAAAGGAAGGTTATTTAGGGAATGTACAGAATTATATTCTAACATGATAATCATTTTATTGATGATTCCATCACATGTTTACTAGATTAATTATTACGATCATCTATTATTAATTTTTGGAAATTAATATTTTTCAAAGGTGGTTTTCCAAGAAAATTACATTCAAAATATTTTTATTTTTTAAGAATTGATTTTAAAATAGGAATGGATACATTCATCTATAATAGATTTAATTATATATTAATAGTATTTGTACTCATCAGCATCAACAACAACTCTTTTTTACTTATGATCCAATGGGAATATTTTTTAATGATACCAACATCATTATTCTATGGATTGATTAATATTATTTCATAGATATTGTTATTGACCGTATTTCTTTTCCACTATAAAATCATGTTTCAAATATATTTTTATGAAATGAATTTACTTTCCCTAGGTTTATCATGATTCAGATATATTCCTATGAAAACCATTTCTTATACATGTATTAATAATGTTTCAAATATATTAACATGAATCCATTTTCTGTTCCCAGAGTTAATTATGTTTTAAAAGAAATAATGATTTTTTCTATGAGTATTATTCATGTTGTGGTTGTAACGCCCCGACCCTAGATTCCCAGAGTCGGTGAATTATTTTAATACATTGGCATGATTACAAGGAATCAAGTCCCGAAAGACCGATCAGTTTAGTAGTCTTGGAAAATAGATTGCATACATGAACATTACATTACAACTTCTAACATACAATACAAAAAAATAGTTCTTTGAGAATGACATTATTCCATTTATCTTGACCCTATATATCAATCATAATACACTTACATGATTCCTGGGAAAATAAAACATAAGAAAGGGGTGATCTTAGATGCCCAGTAAGGGTAAATAATTTAGCGGAAGCTATAAACATTTAAGGAAAGATGTGTGATAAAAACAACAACCTTTTTAAACATAAACCTGAACATAATAAAATAAATAAAACATTATAATATAAACTAGCACATGGATATTCTTCTATTCAAATAATGATATGTAATAACTAATTTCATAATGAGTAATGCCTAATATTGGACATCATTACCACATAGTCAAGGCCTCATGCCAAGACTACAAATAAAGTTTTTGTCAAGGACTTCTGCCAAGACACTAGTTTGTCTCATGAGACCCACCTATGCATCGAGGAGCTATAGAGGGCTCCACCTGTCACTTACTAAGTCCACTTCATTACTCATATGAATATTTCAATCATAACATAAACATTCGTATTAAAACTAACATACGAAATTTCAATACATTAACCATAACCATGAATGGTATAAAAATAGAACATCCACACTCAAATATATCATAACTCATTAAATACAATATGGAATATTTTATTATAATAAATCTACCTAAATCAAAAATAATATCCAGTAAAACAAGCTAACATAGTTGAAAATGATGAGAAAACTTTTTGACAGAAATATATTTTTTGTAAAATCATTTGAAATTCACACATTTATAAAGGAAGTAATTTAAAAGATATTTTTGAATCTAATTTCTCGTACCACATCGAAATTTTAGAAAGGAATTATCATTTCAAAACATTCATGTCTATATATATAAATCCTTAAAATAATTTTGAAAACATAGACATTAATTATAAATATTTAGAAAGTTAAATCTATAAAACATTTAAAATTCTGTTCTTGATAAAGAGTAACTTTCATAAATCCTTAAAATATTCATTTTGAAATAATTTTTTTTTGAAAAATGGACATGTATGATAAAAATGTCCTAGTAAATACTTACACATAAACAATCTCGGATAATAATGATATTGAGGAATTAACCCTTACCTTGAACATTCCTTTTGTCGAGGGTATGTTTAACCTCTTGTATGAAGATAGTAGTATGTTATTAAATTATACCATAAAAATATTAATATTTATTATATCATAAATAATTCATTTATTACTTTATACTACCCATTTAATAAAAATTTCCAAGCTAAATTAACATTTTAGGTAATAATCGCTTTCTTTATCGTACGTGTTTTTACTTGGTACTCTTGATTGTATCACATAGATCAAGATTTAAATTAGTTAAGAATATAAAACATGATTTATATATCATATATATTTATAATATAAATATTTATAATAGAAATATTTATGAAATGAAAAAAACCGTTTATGGAGACGGTAGTCCGTACGTACGCATAAATTATGTTTCTATTTTCATATCATATTGAACAGAACTAAGTGAATAAGATATATGTAAGTACATATATATATATATCCAGTAGAATTATTATTCCATATATAACATACTTATTGGAAATATGTATTTTTATAATCGTCGATGAATGGTGAACATGGAAAGGAATCTCATCGCCTCGTAGAGACAGTAATCCGTACGTATGCACGAGCAACAATACCATTTCCTTAAATGTGTGGAATTGGATGGTATATTAAATTTACAGAGACATTATCATGTTATTTTTATTATTTATATACATTTTACTCATCATTATATCCATCCAAATAACATAGTGTTGAATAACAAATTACCCCACGGTGTAGAGACGGTAAGCCGTACGTACGCACGCATGGTGACATTATCTTTAATAAGATGGATAAAATAATGAATATAGTTGTTAAATATTTATAATAACATCATACCATATATAAGATACTGGAGATGTTATTTTATAATGAAAAGAGTGATGAAATAGTAAGTGGAAGTCTAAGAGAACTTGAAAGAGGGTGGTGAAATCATTACCTCTTCTTCGGGTTCTTCCTTTTGATTTGATCAAAAATGCTCCTTAGGTTGGATTTATGACCAACTAAAGGCCTATATGATGAAGTTATAATTTTTGGAAGGATATTTGGTCAGGGGTAGGCTGAGCTAAATAGCTATGGAGGTGTGAATTTGAGAGAAGGTGAAGTTCCCTTTTAAAAGAGGAGTGAGGGGCACCTTTGGAAAAACATAAAATATTATTTTATAATAAATTAATATTCGGTTTATAATGGATAAAAAGTGACTTATTTTGAGACTAAGGTGGGAATGGGTCGAAATCCTCTCAACCAATAGGTTTTATACAAGTTTAGGTTACCATTTTAACATTATCATTAAGATTTAACTCTAAGTTAAATAAATAACTTTTACCATGTCTTCTTGTATTCTTTCACTATATGGTTAACAGACTTACTATATACTTCCAATAGAACCCCAATAGGTTCATTAATGTCATATATATTATTATATAAGCCTTATTTCCAAACATTATATTTTTAGGACCATTATATCAATTAATAATATAATATCTGTTTTAAAAACTATTTTATGTCAATTTTGACACTATTTTTTTTTGTTTTATGTTAAAATAATAAAAAAAATTGTTACATAAAAAATTACATTGAATCAATACTAACATGTAATATTCACCTAGAAAATTCATGGATGTCAAAAAAACTTTAAAATTATATTTATTTTAATATTTATAATACCATTTATTTGATTCTGTCCTTAATAAGGTAATTACTGTATCATCATTATGTCATTAATAAATTTAATTATTTAATCTCCAAAAATTATAAATAAAATACCATTATGTAGGAAATATTTTTATCTTTCCAATTAATATTTATATTCTAATTTATCTTATGTATAAACCTATTTTAAAAATGGATTTGTTATTAAACATTGATTTTAACTCTTTTAACTCTTTTTTAAATAAATGAATAATAAACGTTTCAATCTAATCCATGTAGACCTAAAGGGTCATATGTTATTCCTAAGGATGTTTTTGGTCGAATTAAACTTATAAAATAGAATTAGGACATGTGTTAGGTTAATAATATTATTATTTTTACCCCTAATTACCCGATTTACTTTTAACCGTTGTAAATAAAAGTAAAAAGTTTCTATTCACCAAAAATTATTTTAATCTTATTAAACCATATTTTTATCCTTGATATTAACCGTGTCTGTTTTATTTTCAAAATTCAACTCTCAGAAATGGTAAAAATATGTTTTATGTAAATTTGCAAATGCTCCTAGGAGGCGAGTAAAAGATGGTAAAAAGTTCGATAAAATTTTTTTATATCTCAACTTATTATAAAATTACTCCAATTAATTAAATTGAAATTATATAAGTATTATGTATCTATTTTGACTTAAAAAAATTTAAATAATATAAATAATTATTTAAATAAAATGTCAGTTTTAAACAATAACTCAGTGTTTTTTCACAAATCATCAAAAATAGAATGTTTTCAGAAAAATAAAAAAATTCACCCTAAGATAATTTTGATATTCAGAATTCAATAATTAAATTTATTTTACCAAATTAAAAACATATATGTTCCTTTTATTAATTTAAAATTAATTCACGTTGTCAAAACCAAATGGCGTATTTTTAAAAATAATAACTACCAAAAGAATGACACTTGTTTATGTCCAATTTCAAAGTGAAATTACTTAAAATGACCAATAGTGGATTAAAAGGTAAAAATATAATCTATTTTTACTTCCAAACCATTAAATTTGTATAATTTAAAATTATAAATTATTTTGATAAAAAAAGTTTTTTTTAGTTAAAATATAGTATTTTCACTATTCACCCAAATATGAAAGATATCATAAAAAACCCAAAATTTATTGAAACTAAATTCGTATGTCCCGATTATAAAGAAAACGTTTATTTTTTCAAATTGAATTTATAAATATTTCAAAAATTTGATTTAAAAAGGGTTCACCATTAAAAGGCGGTAAAAGTGTAATTTTTTGAAAAATACTTCTTTTATCATAAAAAATTAATTAGTTCTTACATTTTGACTAAGAAACTCATAATATGGATTCTAAAATTATAAGGATAATATATTGTTCAAAATTCAGTTAATATTACTCATAAATGATTTTGAATGGCTAGATTGGTAAGTGATGATGCGCTTGAACTCAATGTTATGGGTAGTGAAATTTATTGCATTACTTTGAAGAAATAATGTACTATGAAATCTTGGGGTGTTACATTCTACCCTACTTTAATAAATTTTGTCCCCGCAATTTGAAATTATTCTTTAAAAATAAAATGATGAAAATAGAAAATACCTTTGTGGGAATACCCACATCAGAAATTGCGTTAATAAAATTTAGTCTTAATAAGAGGAAAAAGGAAATGAAAAAGACACCACCAAATTATGATCTCGATTTAGAGAACATTGGTGGTAATTAGAGACACATAATTGGAGGGAAAACGTAAATATTTATAGGGAGTGACTGAGGTCATCAATCACAAACAATTGTAGAATTGTGGGATTCAAATCCACCAATCTTTGATGATTTAAAATACCCTCAGTTCAAAAAAACGTAAGGTATTAGGATAATACATTTTGGGTTTTACGACCCCTTCCCTAAAGTTTAATAATTAATATCTCCATAAAATAAAAGGGAATATATATATATATATACTTTAAATGTATAGTTTCATCCTTCAACTAATTCCTCCCACAAACTCATCATTCACTCTAAAAGATTTCAAATATATATATATATATTCTATTTATCCTAATCATATAGGGTTCCAAAAATAATGAATTTATAATTCACATATATGACCCTTTATAAAAACTACATTATTCAATCCAAGACATCACGTGGGTCACTGATAGGTGATACACCCTTGTCTCCCTTTGTTTGCGGTTTCAAGTCACGCAACCTAGCCGGACGTGACGGGTTGCCACCCAACCTCTGGGTTGTCCTTCTAATGGAAATCCAAAAAATGACCTTAACAATAGAATTCAATTTCAAAATTTATTCATTACAACCATTAGAATTATACATAATCCTTATATCCAAACCCTTAGTCCAATGTCTATAAGGAAGTTAAACATAATTATGATTCTTTTTTCTAGGTAATAACTTCTGAACGCCTTCATCATGTATTATTTTACCACACTGCAACATCCTAAATTACCAAAGTCAGCCATCTCTTATTCCAAAGTCACTACCTCATTATCAGGACCATATTAAGGATTAACTTTCCTTCAACCATTTATTTTCTAAAAAGTGTAGCTTACTATTATGTCACTTTTCTTATAACCATATAATCTCATATCCTCATTAAAATATTAGTGCAGTACAATCCTTATTTATCCCCATGATTCATATAACTAGTTTTTTGTTGATACAACACTCAAATGAAATAATTATATATTAACAAACATAAGAACACTATTCATTCCTCTTTACAAGAGGTTGTATCATAACTTGATTATTATCCAATAGCATAATTTAAGGTATACTCTGATGACAGATACATTGATTCCTGTAGTGTCCCAATGCCTTGTAGAAAAAGCATTGTACAATTGAATTTTTTTTCTTACCGTTGTAATCATGTACTTGGTGTTCGTTTTCTCCACACTTATAACAAACTCCCATTACCTTCAAGAATTTACCATGGTGATTCTTTCCATAGTTATCACATATGGGAAAATCATTATTTTTCATCTTCACTTTATCTATCTTTCTCTATTACATCCTTTTCTTGTCTTTCTTCCCATTAAAGTCATAAGACTCAGAGAATTCATTAATTATCTTATATACACGTGATACTATTTCTCCATATGTTGAGAATACATGGGAGACTATTTACCTTCTAAATTTTGGCTTAATACTATGAAAGATGTGATCCTTCCTACTCCTTGGATCATACGTATTGCTGGATTTCACATTCCTTCAATTGGGCACCATTTATATACAATGGCATACACTAGGTTAGTTTATGAATCACAATTCGTAATTACAAACATGTAAAATACCTAATGTAAATTGAATAGTTTATGGATATAATCCATTATCAAAAAAAAATTCTTTGAGGAGGTATACACTCATAGACCCTTCATATTGGTTTGTAACAAAAATTAGAACTATCCTATGCATGTCCCCTGGGAGTGTTGTAACCAAGAGTGCAGCGAGGCTCATTGTCGTGCACCAGTTCATGTTCGAGTCTAGCTCAAAGTGGTGTTTTCAGGTTTTACCCCTAGGTACATATGTGCCACAACCACCTCTACCTACCCGTATCCAGACAAGGATGTATTTTCTTAGAAAAACTCACAAAATAATTACGTTAACAAAATTCTAGGAATTTCTTCTATACTAATCTTAAAAGTCTATCCTACGGTAATGTGCTCAAACCGGAGTTTATCTATATCTAGTTTCCAACGATATTTCTAAACATCCTTTAATACCAACTGTAATTCTCCAACCTTAGATTCCTAGAGTCGGTGCATTATTTTAATACATTGGCATGATTACAAGGAATCATGTCCCGAATGACCGATCAATTTAGTAGAATTGGAAAATAGATTTCATACATGAACATTACATTACAATTTCAAACATACAATACAAAAAATAGTTCTTTAGGAATTCCATTATTCCCTTTAGATTAACCCTACATATCAATCATAATACACTTCTTGGAATCTTGGAAAAATAAAACATAAGAAAGGGGTGAACTCAGATGCCTAGTAAGGGTAAATAATTTTGCGGAAGCTATAAACTTTAAAGGCATGATGTGTGATAAAAAAAGCCTTTTTAAACATAAACGTGAACATAATATAATAAAAATCAAACATTACCATATAAAAATCCAAATGGATATTCTACTAGTCAAATAATCACATGTAATAACTAATTTCATAATGAGGGAATGCCTAACACCGGACATCATTACCACATAGTCAAGGCCTCGTGCCAAGACTACAAATAAAATTTTTGTCAAGGCCTTGTACCAAGACACTAGTTTTTCTAATGAGACCTACCAATGCATCGAGGAGCTATATTGTGCTCCACCCATCCCTTACTAAGTCCACTGCATTCCTCATATGAATAGTTCAAACATAACATAAACATTCGTATTAAAACTAGCATAAGAAATGTCAATACATTAACCATAAATCATGAATGGTATAAAAATAGAATATCCATAGTAAAACATATCACAACTCATTCAATAAAATATGTAATATTGTATTATAATAAATCAACCTGAATAAAAAATAATATGCAATAAAGGATGCCGACATAGTTAAAAACGATGAGAAAAACATTTTGAGAGAAAAATCCTTTTTGTAAAATCATTTAAAATTCACACATTTTTAAAGGAATTAATTTAAAAGAGATTTCTGAATCAAAGTTTCCCATACCACTATGAAACTTTTTAAAAGAATTATTATTTCAAAACATTCAGGTCCATATAAATAAAGCATTAAATTCATTTTGAAAACATGGACATTAATTAAAAAGATTTAGAAAGATAAATATATAAAACATTTAAAATTATGATCTTGATAAAGTGTACCTTTCATAAATCCTTAAATTATTCATTTTGAAATTATTTTTATGAAAAATGTACATGGATGATAAAAATGTCCCAGTAAATACTTACACATAAACAATCTCAGATAATAATGAGATTGAGGAATTAACACTTACCTTGAACATTACTTTAGTCGAGGGTACATTTAACATCTTGTATGAAGATATTAGTATGTTATTAAATTATATAAGAACCATATTAATATTTATGATATCATAAATTAGTCATTTATGACTTTATACTACCCATTTAATAATAATTTCCATGTTAAATTAACATTTCGTGTAATAATAGTTTTCTTTATCGCACACGTTTTAAATTGTTACTCTTGATTGTATCACTGAGATTAAGATTTAAATAAATCCATAATATAAAACATTATTTATATATAATATATATTTATAATATAAAAATGTATAATTGACATATATATGAAATGAAAGACACTGTTTATGGAGATGGTAGTCCGTACGTACGCATAAATGCTATTTTCATTTTAATATTGTATTGAACGGAAATAAGTTAATAAGATATATTTAAGTACATATATAAATATATATATCCATTAGAATTATTATTTCATATATTACATACTTATTAGTAATATTTATTTTTATAATCGTCGATGAATTGTGAACGTGGAAAAGAATCTCATCGCGTCGTGGAGATGGTAATCCGTACGTACGCACGATCGACAATACCATTTCTTTAAAGGTGGGGAATTGGATGGTATATTAATTTTACAGAGATATTATAATGTTAATTTGATTATTTATATACATATTACTCATCATTATATCCATCAAAATAACATATTGTTGAATAACAAATTACACCACACTGTGGAGACTGTAAGCCGTACGTATGCATGCACGGTGACATTATCATTCATAAGATGGATGGAATAATGAATATATTTGTTCTATATTTATAATAAAATCACATTATATATAAGATACTGGAGTTATTATTTTATAATGGAAACAGCAAAGAAATAGTAAGTGGAAGAATAAGAGAACTTGAAAAAGGGTGGTGAAATCATTACCTCTTCTTCGGGTTCTTCCTTTTGATTTGATCATAAGGGCTCCTTAGGTTGGATTTTTGACCAAAGGAAGGCCTATAGGATGAAGTTAGGATAGTTTAGAGGATATTTGGGGTGGGTTAGGCAGAGAAAAATGGCTTTGGAGGTGTGAATTTGAGATAAGGAGAAGTTCCCTTTTATAAGAGGGGTGAGGGGCACCTTTGGAAAAACATAAAATATTATTTTATAATAAATTTATATTTGATTTATAATTGCTCATAAGTAACTTATCAAGATGATAGGGTGGGTATGGGTCGAATTCCTCTCAACTAATAGGTTTTATACAAGTTTAGGTTAACATTTTAACCTTATCATTTACATTTAACTCTGAGTTAAATAATTTAACTTTTACGGTGTCTTCTTGTATTCTTACACTATATGGTTAATAAACATACTACATACTATCAATAGAACCCCAATTGGTTCATCAATGTCATATATATTATTATATATGTCATTTGGCGAAATAATTGATTTTTAAGACCATTATATCAATAAATAATATAATATTTGTTTTAAAAATTATTTTATGTCAATTTTGACACTATTTGGTATTTTTTTTAATAATAAAAGCATGATTAATTAAAAAAATCCATTTAATCAATCCTGAAATTTCATATTAACCTAGAAAATTGGTGGATTTCATAAAAACTTTAAAATTATATTTATTTAAATATTAATAATACCATTTATTTGATTCTTTCATGGATAAGGTAATTATTGTATCATCATTGTGTCATTAATAAATTTTCTTATTTAATATCAAAAAATTATAAATAAAATACCATTATGTAGTAAATATTTTTATCTTTAAATTAATATTTATAGCAAAATTTATATTATGTATAACCCTATATTAAAAATGGATTAGTTATTAAACATTGATTTTAACTCTTTTAACTTTTCTTTAAATAAAATAATAATAAATGACTTAATCTAATCCATGTGGACCTAAAGGGTCATATTTTATTCATAAGGTTGTTTTGGTCGAATTACACTTATCCAATAGAATTAGGACATGTTTTTGGGTAATAATAATATCATTTTTACCCTTAATTACTCTATTTACTTTTAACCGTGGTAAATAAAAGTAAAAAGTTACTATTCACAAAAATTATTTTTATCTTATTGAACCATATTTTACTCCTTGATATTAACTGTGTCTTTCATATTTTTGAAATTCAACACACAGAAACGGTAAAATTATGTTTTATGTAAATTTGCAAATGCTCATAGGAGGTGGGTAAAAGACGGTAAAAAGTTCGATAATAATTTTATATATCTAAACTTATTATAAAATGACTCCAATGAATTAAATTGAAATTATATATGTATTATGTATCTATTTTGACATAAAATAAATTTATATAAAATAAATAATTATATAAATAAAAATTCGGTTTTAAACAATAACTCAGTTTTTTCCACTATTATTCAAAAATTGAAAAATTTCAGAAAAATACTAAAAATTCACCCTAAGATAATTTTGATATTCTTAATTAAATAATGAATTCTATTTTACCAATTTCAAAATATATAAGTTTCATTTATTAATTAAAAATTTATTCCCATTGTCAAAACCAAAAAGCGTATTAAAAATTAGTTTTGGATATTTTCATTTAATTTGACTTTTAAAACTTCTAAAAAACACTGTAAAATATATATGTTTAATTAAAACCACCCTAATATTTAAAATTTTTTAAAAAATCTTGGAACGAAAAAATGTATTATTATTTATAGACTTTTGTTTATTGATTTTTAATTTTCTTACTACTTGCAGAAGCACTGTGTTAGTGTTGCATAAGAATTTAATGTAAAATATTCACCCCTAATTATTATATACAAATTAAATTTATAAAATTCAATAATTTATATTTAATATAAATTATTATATATGGACATACCCTCTTATTAGCCATTTTTTAAAAATAATTACAGTTATCGAAAGCATGTGTATGACATTTTTCGCTTTATATTCACATAAAATTTATAACAGACCAAATTATGACCAAATGGGGAAAAAATTAAACATATTCATCGTTTTTATGATTATATAATAGATATAATTATCCAAATAAATTAATTCTAATTTTATAGTCATTTATTAGTCCTTATAATTTTTTTACCAAAAGTACTTAATTTACCCTCTACCATGGTAAAAAAATTACTAAGGTTCTTGTTCATATTGTGGAAAACGAAATGGAAACTATTTTAAAAATTTAGACCCACTCATTACAAATATTTAATAAATTTTGAAATGTTCAAATCATATAAGTTGAAGAATTTAATTTAAAATTACACTTTCAAAACGTGATGGAAAATAGATTTTTGAACAATTGTCTTTTAAATAAAATAAAATTATACTGAATTCAAGTATAGAATTAATTTAAAAAACAATAACTGGATTATTTAAAATTAATATTATTTAATCATATTTTAAAACTTTTCTGGAAAATATGTTAAATTTCTAAATAATCTAATCCTGAATACAATTTTCAATAAAAATTATTATTTTCCAGTAATAATTTTAAAATTATTAATTTTAGAATATTATCCAAAAAATTCTTAATATATTAATTAAATGATTAATTAAATTTATTTTTAATTTTTTAAAAATAAAATTATATGTATATATATTAAATATTAATTTTAGATAGAACCATATATTGCATGAAAATATAATTTGGATAGAAATAAAGATTTTTTCTTTTGATTAAAAAATTACCTCATAATGTCTATAAAATATTACTAAATAATATTACTATGAAATTTATAATATATAGTATAACAATTACTATGTTTTTATAAGAATGTTATTTAAAAAATTTATAATTCATTTATTTCTGAATATTTTTGATTTAGGGGGAGGCATTTTGAATGATAAGTATAGTGGATAGGGTTTTTAAGAAATATTATAAGCACTAATTCACTCCCCCCCCGCATGTTAGTGTTTACTATATACTATGTGATACATACAATTTAATTCAAATCATAGGATCTCACTCAATTATATCTATTTTATGTTTGATAAAAATAAACATAATTCTATAAATAAAAAATATATTCTAACAATTTATGTAAAATGATTCATAATTTTGAAAGGTAGAATCACAAAATATATTCTCTATCTAGGTATTGATATGCTAGATTCTTTATATTATTGGTTCGTTGTACCATGTGGCAGTTCAAGGTAGTCCCTATATGATAATAAAATCGTGAAAGTGAAGTAATGGTATGAAATGATTTATTACGTACTTTCTATGATATGGTACACAAAAAAATACATATGAGTAAAAAAATAATTTTGGAAATAAATTCATATAAATTATACAAGAAAATAATTGAAAGGCGTTTTAAGTTGTATCTTAGTAAAGAGTAGTTGGATGATTTAAAAAATATAGGAAATTTTTTTAGTTGATATATTATTTACCATTATTACTATTATTTTTTGTACACTTCAAGGATTTTAATATAATCCATAATTCCTTTCTATGGGGAGGAAACTTATGAGTATTATTTCAGAAAATTATGATGTTATGATTTTAAATATTGATTGTAGGTATCTGGATGATTCAAAAATTGAGGAATTTATGTCACACTCTTTAATAATTAGATGATCGTAAGGGTATCTCTTGAGATAAATCCTGATAAATAATAGGATATTACCATTAATTAATTACTTTTTTAAATTGTTGAAGATAAACACACTATCTTTTATGAAGTGGAAAATATAGGGTAATTTTATGACAAATTTTTTTTTTATGATTTCCAGAATTATTCATGAATTGAAGTTATTTACCATGGTATAGATCCTTTCAAGTAATTTAATTGTGGAATAGGTTAAATTTTTAAAAATTATTACATGAATGTCATTGGTGAGAGTGAAAATGATGATGAAACATGAGAGGTCGCTAAAAATGGAAGTTCTCTAACAACAATCCAATACCAATGTATGGAGGAACATCCACACGTGTTCTTAAAATAAGTATTTCTATCAGTTCATGATTTTAAATATAATAGTTATGAAATTTGATATAATTATTAGATTCTTAGAGATACACTTCATAAGGTCTCATAATTATTACAGTGGAAGAAAAGTAGTTATTATAACATGATTCAGATATCAGAAATGAATTTTTAGACATTGAAGGTGAACATTCAAAGGATTATACTATGAGAATAGAAATCAAAATGTGTTTGATTGAAATATAAGACTAATAAATAGAAATTATCATCTCAATAATAACATAGATATTTGAAATTAAATAATTAAATAGAATGAAAATTTAATGAAAAAAATTAGAAAACTGAAAAATGAAATTTCATGACCCCATCCCACCAATGATACCTTAATTAAAAGAGATAGATAACGACCTTGAGATCCACCTCTAGTAGGAACTGATTTGGAAAATTTCACTGAGGGTATAAACATTTCATAATATTGGAGGCATTAACATCTATAATAAATAATACTGGGATATAGGATTTATCAACTATAATGATGTACATGTCATAAATATAAAAAACCATAATCTAACCCACAATTGATGAGTAAATAAAACTAAAACAAATAAAAGCCTCAAAAGTAAAATACCTAAAACAAAACAAGAGGAGAAAAAATGTCCATGGGTTTGACTAGTAAGGTCCAATATGGTCGTCAAAGTCATAATAGAATCCTAAAAATGGTTTTATATACATTGGGTGAGCATACAGGTTTGCTCAATAAGAAAACTGATGTCTCTCATACAAAGGATGAAGAAGCATACTGAAATCATAAGAAAATAGTAGAACCAAACAACACCTATTATGTAAACATACCATAACCTAATCCTCACCATGGACCTCTCACCAAATAACTCATCCATGTAATATAATATAGTGTAAAGAACATAATGATATGGTACCCTGCCCAATTTTCCCACTAATTTTCCATTCCCACACACCAATGGAAGACATTATATCCCTCACACCACTTCTGAATATATTATATCAAAACATTTCCTCACACACTTGGGCTGCACGTTATGTCACACCTCACCCACACACACATGGGAAACATGTCACATCATATCCCATCACAAATCATCCTTATTATACTTAGGACCACACATCCCATCTTGCTCAAAGAAACTTGTGCCATTATTGTCTGGAATTGGGAGCAGGGATGGGCAGGAGTTCAGTTGTCGATCCTTCCATCAGAATGTTAGCAAGGATACAAGTTCCATGACTATATGGGTATGATCACATAATGATGGATGTGGGGGGGGGGGGTATATGATTCACAAAGAAAAATACAATGTATAAAAACATATATATATATATATATATATATAAAGCCAAAAAATCCCCACATTTAGGTTCATAAGTAAATCACCGACCAACAAAAAAGGTCCCCCACATCCTCTTGTATGACTAAATTCATAGCCCCACACAAGCATAACATAATCCATTGTTCGATTTTAGTCTTTATTTATTATTTCACAATTTTCAAAATTCTCCATTACCAACCTCTTTCATTAAAAAATGTATGTCGATTTATATTCTTGGATCATTATTATCGTCATTCATACCAATTGGGAATATAATACAATACAACACACAATATGAATCACATTGAAATGGAACAACAACTATGTATATCGCCACCTTTCATCACAACGCCACTACTCTAATATTTCCTAACAAATTCCCCAACACACATCATAACCAACACCACAACACAACGTATTTTCAGTATTAGAAAATGATCACTTCTTCAATATTAGTTCATTGAATTAGGGTGTCATCACACAGGCCATTGTTTCCTAGGGAATCCATTCCATTAACTGAATTTACATGTATAGCTAGATCTTTATGATAATATTAAAAAAAGAGGTTATAAAAAAAGTCACTACAACATAATCAATCCTTCCATATACATGATTTTAATCAATTAAGTACATTCATAAATTCATAGTATCAATAAATCTTAATGAAAATAAATAAATAGATGTAAAAACATATATCACATTCCCATGTCCAGTTAAATTCAATTTAAACCAATTCAATATATTTATTAAACTAGATTCAACAATATCTAAAATTATAAAAATTATAATTCTATCTCTCATGATACACATAAAATTGATTTAAGGAAATATAATTTGGATGGAAGAAGCCTTTCACCATCTTACCACACCAAAATAGGGGTGCACGTACAGATGGAAACATTCTCTTTGGCAGTGAGAAATTTAACTAGATATAAAAACACATTCATTGACTCAATGGAAGAATGTTTTGGATCATTTCATATCAATATAAATAAGAATAAAATATCTTACGAACAATCTCATCCTTATATGATTATATTTATAACTAGCAGGATTTGAAATGTTTTAATTGACAATAAAATGAATATCTCTATGAAACAAAAGATTTTAAACATTTGGAATGTCTAGGGACATGTTGAGAAATTAATGATATGAGTATGATCCTTTTAAATGGATGAAAACCATTTAAATAAAGAATTTATACTAATTTTTTATAATAAAAGATGTCAAAATGAAAAATAATTATTTTTTTTGAAAACGGGAATATTCTTGATGAAATGTAAAACTGTTGGAAATGAAACACAACCAGAACGACACACCTCCTCAAATAACACTCTCTTAGAATGAAATAACTCTTGAAATTAAACTCTTCTAGGATGAATCACTACCAAAAATGAATCACCAATAGGATGAAATAACTAAAAAACTGTCAATCCACTAGAAAGGACACATCATCCCAAATGAAACACCACCATAAATGACCCACCAGACATATGAAAAACAACTAGAAATGGCACACCACCATGATGATACACCTATTATAAGACACCCCACCAGGATGAAACACCTCTAGAAATGACACAATGGTAGAAATTACACACCTCTAGAAATGGAAAACATCCATAATTGACACACCACCTAAAATAAAAGATATCCTAAAATGAAACACCTCCATTAATTAAAAACTGTTAGAAATGACACACTTCCATAAATAACCCACCATTGGAAAACTGGAAATTTGAAATGTTGTTTGAATGAAACACCGTTGGAATTAATAACTATTGGAAAATTGTAAATTTAATAAACTATTGAAATACAACACCATCAGAATGACTCACCATTGGAAAGGTAGTAATTCGGTAATCTCATGAAGAGGAACACAATTGGAATGATTCACATGTCCCAAAACACCCCATTCTTCCCCATACACCTCAATCATCTAATTTTTTTGAAAATTATATGGCTGGAATTTTTGGGTCATTACTTCATATACCTCTAAAACTATTATAAACCATTAGAATTTAAAACCAACCAATAAGAAATGATTGGAAGTGTATAAACAACCATCTCTCAAGATACCCTTCAAGGATATCATTACACATGAAACACTGCCACCAATAAAGCCCACTATGTTGAACTCTCTTAATAACTAAACAACCATAATATCCCAGACATAGGAATTGGGAATTCCATCTCCCATGTTATGATATGATTCGTTCTAGGAGGCACTAACTCACCCAAATGGGTTTAATTTCATCATAGTATAAAGCATATTGATTAGGAATCAGGCTTTCTCTTATTCTCATGTTGGAACATTATAGCACATCTGAAAGCACACATCACATCATTTGGAAAACAATATATTCAATAAAACAGAAATATATGATTTTCATATAAGAAGGAAAATAATGAAGGGAAAAACTCAAGACAACTATTGGTAATAGGCTAGAATTTGTGTCTCACACTCCCATGTACTGTCCTCTAGGACTCATTCCTCTATAGAATAATAAATAAGGGAATGGTCCATTCTTGCATCACATTCTTTCGATGGTCATGGATATCTAGTGGATGATACATGAAGGTAACATAATATTATATATCTATCTATCTCCAATCAATGACATGGGTTTCATCTTGAAGATATAGATAGAGTTGAGAGAAATTGAATAATTCTACGATCTTTTCATGGGAATGAAATGTTCTAACCAGTAATATACATCACCAACATTCTCCAAAACCATGAAGGGACCATAAAACCAAGGTGAGATCTTACTTCCATTTTCAAACATCTTCTTCCCACATTGAGGGAATACCATTATAAACAGGTGGTCTCTAACCTCATACACTAGGTTCCTCTTTCTATGATCAGTATAATACTTATTCTGTTCTTTTCCTAATTTCATCCTCTATTGAAAAAAAATTATCCTTTTCCATTTTTCTCTATAAAACTATATGAAAAATAACTACTACATCCCCAACCTCAGTCATGTAAAATTGAAAACAAATCTATCATCTATAAGAGGCATTTAACAGGTCATTTCTAATGGACGAGTGATAGCTATTATTATATATAAACATGAAAAGGGAATGATGTGGCTCCCATGATCATTTAATGTCCAAGAAAAATTCTAGAAAAAAATTCTCCAATTTCTAGAATGTATTTTTTTTGTCTTCTCATATGTATGATGGTGGAAAAGTGTGCATAGGTGCAACTTGGTGCTGAAAGAATGATGCAAGCCCTTCAAAAAAAACCATGAGGTAAACAGGAATCTCGAACTGAGACAATGGAACATGGAAATCCATCCAGCTGCACTACAACATCTGCATACCTCTTATCCAATGAATCTACTGTGACCAAATCTATGTTTACTAAGAAGTGGTCTGATTTCATCAACAGATCCCTGATAACCCAGATTGCATCACAACCTCTAGGAGATATAAGTAACCATATTATGAAATCCATTCAAATTATACCCATTTCTACACAGGGAAATACAATAGTTGAAAAAAAACACCAGCAACATGAGGCTCGGCCTCACCCCGTTGGAAATATAAGAACCATTTCATAATGTCTGCCACTAACTAGTTCATCCATGGCCACTAAAACTACTCCCTCAAGCCACGATACATCTTATAAATTCCTAGGTGTACCACCAAAGGTGATATATGGAACTCATGAATACCCCCATTGATATTGCTACCAGAAAAATATCTTTCCATGAAATAGTGTTCGGTTTATACTATCCTTTAACCATCCCACTAGAACATCACCATTGCCAACATGATAATTCATCACCACTATCTTTTCTCATACCCAATGAGACTCATACTCTTTCAACATTAGTAAACATTTCACCTCCATCTGGTTGATAAAATCTCCTTTATCGACCACCCTTAAATTCACATGAAAGGATGCCAATTGCACCATTTCTTACCATGAATCTACAGACTGTGGAATAGAAAACATCTGAGAATTTCTTCTCAAGTAATCAACTACAACATTCCCCTTTCACGAGTTATAGGAGAAAAAAAATCATAGTCCTAAGGAAACACTATCCACCATCACTACTACAGAATCAGATCATGGTTTGAAAATATATTATTCAAAATTTTGTGATCTGTGAAGACCAAAAAACTCTCCCCAATGAGGAAATATCACCAATAATTCAACACACACAAAAAATATGAGTTTTTTTTATCATGGGTGTAATTGTTATGTTTTTGAGGGAATAACTTCCTAGATTAATAATAGATCACTGCCTACTTCTGCATCAAGATGTATCCCAATCCCAGATGGGAAGAATGAAATAACACCTCAAACATTACCAATTCCCCTATTTACTAGTGCAGTAGATCATCATCCAATTTACCTTTCAAGAAACTATATGGGGCATGATATAGGACTTTACATAAAAAATCATGATCCTTCCTAGTAAAATATTTCAAATAGGAAGAAACTCAAGATAATTCAATCACTAACCTCTGATAATAGCCTTTGATACCAAGGAAGATTCAAATTTCTACAACATTCTTGGATACAGCCCAATAAAAAACTTCTTTGACCATCATTGGGTAAACTAACACACCTAGCTGATACTCCACTTGTTTGAGGAAATGGTCCAATCTTGTCTAAAACATAAACCTGGGCAACTTCTCAAATATTTAGTGGTGTTGAAGATCCTACAAGACATCTCATGATTCTCGAAATTGTCCACTTGTGAATTTTAGAATATCAAGACATAATAAATGAATATAATAATGAACTATTCCATGTACTCATTAAATAGAGATTTCGGGATACCCATGAATTTGACTGGTTTATTGGTAATTCAAAATGACATGAATACAAACTCAATGTTCCCATACCTTCATCTAAAGGAAGTCATCAAGATATCATCCTCATTCACACTTAACTGTGGATATCCAAACCATAGTTCGATCATAGAATACCAAATCAACCCCTCTTAGATGATTAAAAAGATCACTGATTCTTGAAAGTGGGCAATGGGTTCTTGGTTTTCACCTAATTCGACCTCAAATAGTTTATAAACAACCAGAGACAACCATTCACATTCTTAGAAATCAACATTGGAGCACCCAACAATGGAACACTAGGCTGAATGAAGACTTTCTACATCATATCGTCAATATGAATCATCAAATTACGAAACTCACATGTTTCCATCCGAAAAAAATCCATCAAAATAAAAGATCCATCGAGACGAAATTAGTTTAGAAAGTCAACATTATATCGAGGGGGTAGTACCACATCCTTCTCTAGGATACTGTCCAAGAACACTCTAAAGGACCATAGAGACTTCTCTAAACTAGAAACCACTATCTCCATATATATATAAACTAATAAGGAATAAAGGGTCTACACATGTCTTTTTACCATCTAACGACTCTGCTAATCAACCAAAATTTCTAACTCTCCATCCACGTTTGATAACATGATTCTTCCCTAAAATTCTTCAAATCCACATGAACAAAATACAACCATTTGATTTCTTGTTTGACATTGTTTGGCTATAAATAGACTAAGAAAATATTCCCATGGGACTGATGCATCACCATTATCTGTATACACCCCTAACATACATCAAAAAATCTAGTATGGACTTTTACTAGCATTGTCAACACCATGATTATTGGATGCCTCTATATGTTTGGTCACAAATATTTTGATAGTGTGGATGAAAAAAAGAGTGAGAATATCTAAACTCATACATAGCACAGAAAAATATAGAAGAAAAACTAATAAAACCTCTAACGATCTCTGGCCCATTTGGTGCAGCTACATCCACTACATGAAACAGACTATACCAAGCTCCCTTGCCTCTCTATTGACATCTAGAACCATGACCATTTTCTGGTTGCGGACACTAATCATGAGGAAAAAACTGAATCTTCCACTACCTACCTCATCTAACATAGTTGGACAATAAAACTATTACCCCTGATGTTGGAATGGTAATGATGATAACTGATGATGAGGCTGATGCTAAACATGTTCGCTATAGCCAAACTGAGCTTGAGGATCCACTAGAAACTGGTCCAAAAGGTGGCCATAACCACACGAAAACACACATTATCCCCAATCCCTGAGGAATGGTATAGAAACCAGAAGGTTGAAAGGGATGTTTTTGAGGTCAACTACTAGCTAGTCAAAACCTCAAAGGACATGACACATAAGGCTTTCCACAAATAACACTAGTAAATATAGAACCATGTTGTTTTCCATATCATAGAAAACCACCTCATGAGTGAATCATGTTGTAACCGGGCATGCAGAGGAAGCCCAAAACAGGTGGGTTTTTAAAAAAAACCACCGTTGTTCGACGTGAACTTTCCGATGTCGGTGTAGAGCAGCCCGATCAAAGCCGAGGACCACACATGGAGGATTTTAAGCACAAACATAAACCTTAAAATACCCGGTTTAGATCTGAAGCCCTGCACGACGTCTGCTCATCGTTGGTGATCACTGCTTGAAGAATCCAAATCCTAATTTCTCTAGATAGTCCACACGTGCTTCAAGGAATCCACGGGAGCGCCGTTCGTCATAGTTCGGGTGCTAGCGTGGAATACCGACGATGACTTCGATGTTCTAACGATCACCACATCGCTTCGCTAGTGATTCCCAAGAGAGAGAACCATCTAAGCTTCATGTATCCATAGAATATATCTCTAGATTGTGGGAGAGAGGATAAGAGAGAAGTGATCCATGAATAGTATTTGGAAAAAGCCCCTCCAATTCTATTTATAGTGCTTAATAAAAATACATGGAATCATATCGCCGGCCCCGAATACTTAACGCACTATAAATGAAATTTTAAGACTACTTGTATGATTCATAAATATTATTATCACTTACTTTTAATATATTAAAATATATTACATGATAATAACTAATTCCTAAGCTCGAATCGTTGATACCATAAAATTTAATTGAACCTAGAATAAATTAATATTCGTCAATTAATATTTTTTCATGTATTTACTAAAACTCGTAAATACATTTAAAAAATAAATTCAATATTCAATATTGTAAACTCGAATAATATGAATTTATTTATTTCATTGGTGATCGATTAACTTTGGACAAATCTTGGACCCCTCTGGCGGGGCCCACCATGTTCGAAACTCCTAATAAACTGAATAGGGAATATTTTGGAATACGCTATTGTGTGTGACCCTCTAGGCCCCTATTTTGACATCCTTGAATTGTATTCACGGACCAAGAGCAGGATCTAGCAACCAATCATGGCCCCTGCAGAAATAAGGATTATCACAGCAGGGAAAACCAACCTACGAGCACACACTGTGTAATATAATCTCTTTGACTGTAATATCTCATAATGCATGATGCACTCACGTGTCATCTCCCTTTTCGTGCTTTATAGTTTGTTGATTTAACTGGACGGGTTTACCCTTGAGTTCCATGACCATGGTCATACACAGGTACCACCATCCATATCAGCATGGCCTGAGATATATTACTTCCATAACCTGGAAGAGACAAATACTTTCTTGACCATTCAACCAATGTCATGGCACCAACGACGCACCCGGCACAAACTAACTCGCCATGACTTCATCGACATGGTTTTAGTCTTTCATCAAAGTACGCAATCTAATGACATACATTAGTAATGATCTCAAGTCAGGAGACCATTACACATGATCATAGATAGAAAAGTCCAATGGCACCCAAAACATGTGGAGTTCATATTGGCGGGTTTGTCCTCGTGATCTGACTACTAGAGATCACCATGTGCGAACTTCATGAGAAGAAGTCTCATTTCTTATGATCCCCCAACACCTGATGGTTAGACATATACTATGTCCAATTAGTAAGATGTATCTAGACTATAGAACATATATTTAAGATTAATGTCATAGTATCTAGAGGTTCTCATTATAGTCTGGAAACTTCTATAATGTTTTAATACGATAATTAATCTTTGGACATTACCATTTCAATACTGGATGTAGAAAAGTCTACACTATAATGGTAAGATGAAATCATGTATAGTTAACTCTATACACGATATGGTAATCAAAAGCTCAAAATTGTTGGGTCTAAGGCACACACTATTTCAACAAATCATCTTGAACACCTCAAAATAATTCTAATCCTCGAGTTAAACTAGGAATATAAATTGTGTGAATGAATACTAGATCGAACGATGGAGTTCCTCCTCAAAATTCCTCACTCGAGAATCCTCAATAGTAAAAAGATTAGTGCTGAAGCTGAAAACTTCCTTGAACTTAATCCCTTTCTCCCACACATATATAATACTTTTTTGAAGGGATATTAACTCAAAGATATTATCTTCTTTCTTGGTTTACGATAGCAACTCTACCTTAAACTAATTCTAGAATTCAACCCATGAAACATATACCTACCTCTGCTCACCATGATATAACATCCACCACTAATGAGCATCTCATAGCATCTGACTAACCCCAAAAGGGACCCTGTACTCTATCAGGGATTAGATCAAAATGAAAGTTATTTCCATCTCATATATAAAACTATCTATTTCCATATAAAATGATCCCCCTGAATATTTCCGAAGTCTATCTTCCTCTACCACTAATCATCGTCCTTAGCCGGATCAAACCACTGTCTATAAATGGGGTCAGCCTAATGAACCTCAACTACTTGTTCCCCAATAGAACAACATCCAAGAGCCATCAATTAAATAGATTTAATGATTTCCTAAACCTATTATTATATATTTTCATTATGATATATTTTAATTAAAATTAATTTATTTTATTCATTTTATCCATTTTTTACATTCCCCAAACAACACAATTCAAAAAAGAACACAAGTCATCATGATTTGTGTACCTCTCATAGGTATTTATCGTACAATAATTCTAATCTTACACGGCCACTAAATAAACTCAGAGTAGGTGTAATGGATCATTGGGGCCCTAAAATCCCATTTTCCTTGTCGATTTCCCTATATTATGTCCCACACCATGGTGATCTGACACTATTTCCCTGCCAAGCCATGCATTACTCATTGGGTATAACTCCAAAATCTTTCATATATCTCAAAAATCATCTCTAATACCACATTGTTAAGACCCCCTCTCAAAAAAGATATATTAATGAATGGAGATAGATAATGACCCCCCAAGTCTTTCCTCTAGTAGTCCCATGTCGACGATTATCATAGAGGGTATAAAAATTTCAAAATATCAGAGATATTGAAATCTATAAGAAAAAAATGGGAGATATGATATATAAACTATATTACACACTATTAAATATATATAAAAACCAAATATGAACCCATAATTATTTTTTAAATAAAACTGATACAAATAAAAGGATAAAATAAAAAATACACAAAAGAAAACTAGAGAAGAAACACAAAAAATGTCCAAGGGTGTGACTAGTGTAATCAAGAAAGGTCTGCAAAGTCCTCTTAAAATTATAATATAATATTATTAATCATTGGGTGAGAATACCTGTATAATCATTAGAAAAACCAAAGAGTCTATTGCACAAGTGCAAGGTTCATACCAATGTAATGATGGGAAAAAATTAGATCCAAATAGCACCTAACAGGTAGACTAACAATAACCACATCCTCACTGAGGCTAAATCACCAAATAGTGCATCAAAGTAATAAAATATAATATAAATCACATCAATGATAGTGTACCCAACACCACTTTACCACGAATTATCTACTCTCACACCCCAATGGAAAACTTCATAGTACTCTGACCTCTTTTTAATATATCACATCCCATCCTTCCTACATGCACCAGGGCTGCAACATCCAACAAATCTTCCCCAAACACCTTGTCCACTCATCAGGTAACATCACATCACAACTCATACTAAAGACACCTAGGACCAAACATCAAAAATAACCCGAATACACCTAGTCCATTATTGTAGGGAAGCGGTAGCATGGAATAACGGGTGGCTTTCCATCCATCCTCTAATGGGGATTTTTGGAAAGACACCCCCGATATTATTATGTGGCTTTAGAAACATATTTCTTGACATGGGTGGGGTGAATATATAAATAAAAAGGAAAATAAAATGTATGAGTACATATATATAAAATCCACACAATTCCTACCTATAGATTTATATGAAGTCCACCAGCCAACTAGCAAGGCCTCCTAGGTCTGTTACCAAGTGAAAATGCACAACCCCACACTAGTAGAATGTATGTAGTGGTTTATTTTCAGTCAATAAATGTTATTAGACAATTTCACATATTTTATTTTACCATTCAATTTTATTAAAATATGTATATCAATTTTTATTTTAAGATCAGTATTATCACCATCCATACAAACTGGGCTGTTAAAACAAAAAAACGCATAGTATGCATCTCAATGAAATATCCAAAAAACCACATTCATTAACACCATTAATAGAAACCCCACTAATCAACCATATTTTTCCCAATTCCCCCATCATATTCCACACCACATCGCAATTTTTTTTTTGATTTAGTAAATTATCACAAATTCAATTTCAATACATTAATTTAGGGATTTATCACTCAATCCATTACAGCGTGGGTCATCCATTCCAATAACTGAATATACATGGTTAGCCAATTCTTTATAATGATATCAAAAAATAAGAAAACAGATGATTTTATTAAAAATTAACTGTATCATAACAAAACTAACTATAGAAATTATTTTCATCATGGGAGTATGTCTATAAAATCATTATATCAGAAAAATGAAACCAAATCAATAAAAATATGTAAAAAAATACTTCACGTTCTCATTCACATTTAAATTAAATTTATTACATTTATTTATAATTTTTACTCCAAAATAAAACATCATTACAAGTATAAAAATTAATAAAACATCATAGATGATACACATAAAAAATAAATAATAGAAATCCTACATTGAATGAATAATCATTTCACCAACATAATTCCCCAAAATATGGGTGCACATATGGGGGGAAACTATCTATTTTATGGAGATAAGTCTAGCCAGCAATAGAGGAACATTCTATGATACCAAGGAGGAAGGATTTGGATCCTCCTATAACAATACATATAAGAATGAATGATTGAAGGGAAGATCTCGGACTTTGAATGATTAGATATGTAACTAACCGTATTTGAAATGATTTCATTTACCATTTTAAGAGGATCTCATTATAACCACATGATTAAAAAAATTATTGATCTAAGGCATTTTATTGAAAATTGTGGATTTGATTAAACTCCTTTAAAATCGATTTAACACCCACAATTAATGAATTTAAGAATCATATTACATTAGAAAATATGTCAAAAAGAAAAATAATTAAATTTATAGAAAACATGAATATTAAGGAATAATGGGAAGTTATTGGAAATGAAACAATGGTATAATGAGACACCTCCAAAAATTACATATATTTAGGATGACTTAACTCTATAAATGAAACACCCCTAGGATGACACAACACTAAAAATGACACACCACTAGGATGATATACCGCAAGAAATGACACACCAACAGACATGGAACACTACGATAAATGAAAACTAACTATAAATAACACACCACTACAAATTACACACTTATAGAATGAAACACTACCATAAATGAAACACCTACAGGATGAAACACTACCTAAAATGAAACACATCTAGCATGACACAATACTATAAATTACACATCACCCTAAATGACACACTACTAGAAATTCCACATTAATATAAATGAAACAATACTCAAAATAAAAAACTTACAAAAATGAAACACCGCTAGAAATAAAACATAACCATATATAAACCACCACAAAAAATGAATCATAATTAGAAAACATGAAATTTTGAAAACCTTTGGAATGACTCAACATTTGAAAAGTGGAAATTTGGAAAACTGTTGAAATGAAACACATTTGGAAGGAAAAACTATTAAAAAACTAAATGCATGAAAATGAATTTAAATTGAATTCCATTTGAATGAATCAGATATCCCCAAAAAAACTACAAACAACACACTAAAAACTCAAAAAAATCATATTTTTTGCAATGTAATGGGTCGGAGGGTCCGGGCCAATACATAAAATTTATGGAAAATATATTATATTATAAGTCATGGATTAAACAATTATCCTTGGGTATAAAGAGATAAATATGTTTAAGGTAAATATTATATACATTATGATGAAAACAATAATACGAAATGTTGTTGAATTTTTTTGGAATAATATAATTTTCCAAGTAGGATCCTTTAATAAATTTTTCTTATTATATTTTATATAAATAATTATTTTATAATAGAGTCCTGATACAATATGAATTTTATGATCTTCAATAAATTTTCTAGAAAATAGATGTTTGAATGAACCACATATATTGACTAAAATAACAAATATCCCCATTATTTTGAAAGAGAAAAATTCTAAAAAAATAACCATATAAGATAAAAGTATTAAAATATTAATACTAGAATGTATTTTAGTTGTATCATCTCAATAAATTTTTAAAATATTTTCAAATAGAAATATACGCATTAGTATAATTTCTAATAAAATATGAGCTTTTTGGGAAATTTTTTGTTGATGTGGTCTATTTTAAAGTAAATCATATAAATTTTAAAATAATATTTCGTTATTAGTATTAACATGTTATTTTTAATCAGTGTGAGATAGTATAAATATGTAAGATAAAAATAAAAAATTCAAATAGTGAGTAAATAATTTTTACGTGAAAAACACAATTGAATGTTGATAAGATGTTTGATGGAGGAGTGATAAAGAATGATATATATAAAATTAATGAATTTCATTAAAATTTTCTCAAAGAAATTTTTTTATACACTAATAAATTTTTAGAGAGGAAATCATATTTTTAATATCCCATGCTTCCACGATAAGTTTCTCTTTGAATAATACAATAGCTTGTGATGTACGCAACTTTGAGTTCTAACAGACCACGACCAATCAAACTAGCTGTAATGAATATTGATACCCACTTTTTGAAATTTTATAAATTTTATTTTAAAAAATGGACATCATATTTGGATCTGTAATATCAAAATTATCTTAGGGTGAATGTATGGAATTTTTCTAAAAACATTCAATTTTTTATGAATAGTGAAAAACACTGCGTTATTGTTTAAAACAGAATTTTTATTTAAATAATTAGTTATTAAATTTATATTTATATTAGTTAAATATATATATATATATATAATACCTATATATGTTCAATTTAATTCATTGGACTGATTTTATAACAATATTTTATATATAATATTTTATTCAACTTTTTATAGTCTTTTACCAAACTTTTAGGCGCATTTACAAATTTCCATAAAACGTAATTTTACCACTTTTGTGAATTGAATTTCAAAAATCTGTGAGAAAATGTTGACATAATTTTGTAAAACATTGTTCAATAAGATGAAAATAATTTTTTTTAATTGTAACTTTTCACTTTTATTTACAACAGTTAGAAGTAAATAGGGTAATTAAAGGTAAACAATGATATAATAATTACCCTAAAATGTGTCCTAATTATATTAGATAAGATTATTTAGAAAAAAATCACCCTTATAAATAATATATGATCCTTTTGGTCCACTTGTATTAGATTATGACATTTATTATTATTTTATTTAAAGAAGAGATAAAAGTGTAAAATTCAATGTTTAATAAATAAATCATTTTTAATATAGGGTTATACATAAAATAAATTCTACTATAAATATTCATTAGAAATATAAAAATATTTCATTAATTATTGTATTTTATTTATAATTTTTAGACATTATATAATTAAATTTATTTATGACACAATGATGATGTAGTAATTACCATTTTTTTGAAAGATTAAAATAATTGATATTATAAATTTCCAGATAAATATAAATTGAGACTTATGATGAATTTAACATATTTTAGAGGTTAATATGACATGATAGGATTGATTAAATAATCTTTTTTCAATGTGTTAAAGTATTATGACTTTTACAAAAACAAAATACCAAATACTGTCAAAATTTACATAAATGACTTTTTAAAACAGATACTATATTATTAATTGATATAGTATTCCTAAGAATCTAGTGGTCACCCAAAGGAAATGAATAAGGATATATATATATATAAATAATGAAAAACTTGATGTTCTCTTGAATTTTAATAGTACGTTTATTAACCATTTATTATAATAATACAAGAATACAGGGTCAAAGTTAAACTATTTAACAAAGAGTTAAATATAAAAGATAAAGTTAATATGGTGAACTAAACATGTATAAAACCTATTGGTTGAGATTTTTTCTACCCATACCCACCTTATCCTAAAAATAAATCATTTTGGAGTGATTATAAACCGAATATGATGGTATAATTAAATAATATTTCAATCCTTTCCAAGAGTGACCCTCACCTCTCTTATAAAAGAAAAGTTCCCCTCCTCTTAAAATCAGACCTCCCAAGAAATTTCTCTCGGCCAAAACCTGCTAAAATATCCTCCCAAATAACCTCAGATTTACCTAGAATCCTTATATTGATAAGGAATCCAACCTAAGGATCCCTTTTGATCAAATCAAAAGGAACCACCCAAAGAAGAGGTAATAATTTAATCACCACTTCCAATGTACATTTCTTTTTCCACTTTCTCTTTCATTGTTGTTTCCATACCAAAATAATAAATCTATTACCTTATAAATACTATGATGTTATTATAAATAATTTACAACCATATTAATTATTTGATCCATCTTATAAATAACAAGTCATTATACGTGCGTACGTACAACTTACCGTCTCGACGTCGTAGTGTAGTTTGTTATGAAAACAATTTATTATTTTGATGGGTATAGAAATGTGTAAAAATGATGTAAATAATAAATATAAAATATTAAGTATTAATTATATATGATATACCATCAAATTACAAATTATTTTTCCATCTATTGAATGATATTGTCGCTCGTGCATGCATGCAGATTACCGTCTCCACGAACGCGATAAGATTCATACCCCATCGTAACCATTCGAGACAAACATTCATTTTATGATTAAAAAATGGTAATAACTTAATATCATTATGTATATGAATCAAATGAATCCTATCCATAACAAACATGTATTACTTAACAAATAATATAAAGGAAAACAAATTAGTTAACAAAAGAAAAAATGGAACTACTGAAATATTATTAACAAAGAAATATATGAAGATCATATATGATATCATATTTATGTATGTGGTCAATTTATAATTTAATAAAAATGATTCAAATATTATAAAATTGGTTAACATACCCTCAATCAGGGAAAAGTACAAGGTAAGTGTTAATTCTAAAATCTCTTCATTATCCAAGGTTGTTTGTACATGAGAATCTACTAGGACCTATTTATCATCCACATTTGTGTTTCATTAAAATGTATTTCAAAAAAATTACTATTTTATATACAATGGGTTAAATTCGTTTATACCCTTGGTTTACTTTTTATAAAAAATTTATAATGTAATCTTTCTGTCGTTTTCCAATCATGGTCTTTTACGACATTTTTCGACAAAATTAAGGAAAGAATATTTTTTAACTTATATGGTGAGTGCAGCTATTTTCCACCATTACAAAACCTTTGAAGCTTCCCTTAAAGGATTATAAAAATATTTTCAAAATAAATGTTCTCTTTTATAATTATATGACTTGTAAATGACTTCAAAATAGAAAAATATATTTCACACAAATAGTTTTGATTTCATCTATGTCGATATCATTTGATTGATTTTTCTCTTATATGAAGTTTATTTATTATGTTAAAATATTACATATTGTATTAATGGTTTTTGGATATTTTTTTCTGTGGATGTGTTATTTTTTTACCATTCATGGATTATATTTAAAGTATTAACATTTTATATTCTAGAACTAATATGAATGTTTATGTTAAGTTTTATGCTTTTCATATGAGGAATGCATTGGACTTAGTACGTGATTGGTGGAGCCGACTATAGCTCCACGATGAATCGGTAGGTCTCATGATACATACTAGAGTCTTTGCACAAGGCCTTGAAATAAATATTATTTGTTGTCTTGGAATGAGTTCTTGACTATTTGGTAATGATATCCAGCATTATACATTCCTTCTTTATGGAATTGGATATTGATATTAAAAGTGATTATTCGACAGTAGAATATCTATGTGAATAATTTAATGGAATTATTTAATTTTTCTTTTCCATATTATGCTGATGGTTATGTTTAAAAGGCTTGTGTTTTATTATTATACATTTCTTTAAATGTTTATGCTTATTTATGAATGTTTCCACAATATTTTTATCCATAATGGGAACCTAAGCTCACCCCTTTATATGTTTTATTTTTCCCTGGATGTGAAGATGTATATTATGACTCACATATAGGGGTAGTCATAGAGAGATTAATATGTTAAAATTAGACACAATGTTGTTGTGTTTTATTTCATAATGTAATGTAAAAATTATGTTTGTATCTACTACTTCTAAGGATACTAAACTAATTGGTCTTTTGAGAATGGGTATCTTGTAATCATGCCAATGTTATGTAATAATTCACTATCTCTTTTTAACAATGTTCATGGAATTATGGTTGGTATCATAGGATGTTTAATATGAACAATGTAAACTAGATTGAGAAAAACTCTAACTAGGTAAAAATACACTAAGATATACATTGAGGATTGGTATAGAAGAACTTCCTAGAATTTTGGTAATGTAGATATCTTGTGAATTTTCCAATAAATACATCCATGTATGGATACGAGCAGATAGAGTCGCCTCTTTCATAGATGTACCTAGGAGTGAAAACATTGACAAATAGTTTCAGGATAGACTTGGGGTATCCTAGTACACAAAATCGGGCATTTCTGCACTCTTGGTTACGACACTCCCGGGGGATATGCTTAGGATAATTTAAATTTTATTTATAAACCATTATTAAGGATTTTTGAGTATATAACTCCCCCAAAAAAACATTTTTATGATTACAGATTATATCTATAAACTATTCTATTTATGTTAAGTGTTTTATAATTTTGGAATTATGTATTGTGATTCATGAACTAATATAGTGTATTCCATTGTATAGAAATGGCGCGTAGTGGTTGGAATGGAATCCGTATCAAAGCACATAATCCATGTAGGGATTTCCCTCATACTCAAGATAATTATAGTGGATATGGTGATGCAACTGGTGTTGATCAGCTTTTCACCATACTAGGACAACTCACTCAGGTTATGAATAATAACCTTACATGTATGGTGCACCCTGATCCACAATGTGGAGGATCAATGTTAGACTGCTTCAAGAGGCTACAACCAACAACATTCAATGGGACTATAAATCCATTTGTAGATGATAAATGGATAAGTTCCTTAATAAAAATATTTCATGCTTTAGGGAGTAATGAAAAGCGAAAAGGTTGTCATGGTAGTTTATCACCTCACAGGAGATGCATATCAATGGTGTTCATTAATTAAAAACACAAAAAAGGAAGAACAATTATCAAATATGGGTTATAGGGAGTTCAAAGAGCTTTTATTAGAAAAATGCCATCCTCACGACCATCTATCAGATATAGAAAGACTATTTCTGAGTGTGAGGAAAAAGGAGGAAGCAAATGTCGAAAAGTATGAGGCTTACATTACAAGGTTAGAAAGGCAGGTATGAGATTACATATGTCACCCATGGAGTATTATTGATTGATTATTTTATGGGTTAAAACTATTTCTCCATCAAGCATTAGTCTCACCATCCTTATCATCATACTAAGATATTGCCTCTTATGCTATCAAGATAGAAAATGAATTCTCTTAGTGTTTTGACATTAAAGGTAAATAATAGAAAAAGAGATATGTTTAACACTGGAAATGGAAAAAAGGGTTAGAAGGGAAAAGTTGATTCTCCGTCCTGCAGTAAATGTTGATAGAAACACCACAATACATTCTTGAAGAAAATGGGAGTCTCTTATAAGTGTGGTGAAGAATGCCACCATGATCATGATTCCATGGGAAAGAAAGAGGTTTTCAATGTTGAATGCTACAATTTTAGATTAAGGGGGCATTATATAAAGGAATTTATTATCTTCCAATAAAACATACCTAAAAAAGGCGAAGGGAGCAAGTCCAAGATTATGCGATCACTACTACTGAGGTTGATGCTGTGAATGGCATGGTGGAAGGTAATTGAATGGTTTCCACAAATTTAGACAATGATTTATTTGATTCGGGGTCATCCCATTGCTTAATATCTTCCATGTTTAAAAAAAAATATTTATAATAAGATTTAACAAGGAAGTTGTCAGTCAAAACTCCTAAGAGAAGTATCATTGTAACAATGTTTTTTGAATCAGTTCCCATTATGGCATAAAAATATTCTTTATCTGTTTTTCTCATCATCATACCCATGAATAAATTTGATATTATCCTCATTATAGATTGGCTTTCAGAACATTATGCGAAATTTAATTTTATGAAGAAGGAGTTTACAATTTTCAATTAATATATGGAATATCTTATCTTTATAGTAGAAATGTCACCATCTGATTCTTATCTAGATCAACCCCCAATCGCTCTACTAAATTCATTTATTGGGGAGGAAGAGAATGAAATAACTACGGTTGAGGAAATGATATTCAAATAAAATACATACATATTTTACAAGAATATATTGATGTGTTTCTAGAGGATTTACATGGACATCCTCCAGAATGAGAAATTGAGTTTTCCATTGATTTAATTCCTAGTTCAAAGTCTATATCAAAGACCCCTTGTAGAAAGGACATTGTTGAATTAGTTGAACTTAAGATACAACTAGAGAAATTGAGTAATAAATGATGTAATCCCCCTACTATTTCTCCATGGATATACCCTATTCTTTTTGTTAAGAAGAAAGATGGATCTATGAGGTTGTGCATTGACTACATGGAGATCAATTCTATAATAATAAAGAACTAGTATACCCTACCTCAAATCAATGATTTATTTGACCAACTTCATGAAGCTCAAAAATTTTCAAAAATTAAACATTGATCTAGATATCATCAGTTGTGTGTGAAAAAGGAAGGCATTCCGAAAACAGCATTTCAAACCTGGTACGGGCATTTGGATTTTACAGTAATTTCTTTTGGACTGACTAATGCACCAACTATTTTCATGGATCTAATAAAAATAGTTTTCAAGGAATATATTATTGACTTTATAGTGGTATTTATTGATGATATATTGGTAACTCCAAAAGATATAAATATCATGAAAATCACTTGCACACTGTTCTAAAAACCATCATAAGAAATGAATTATGTTGGATGTTTATCATGTGTGAATTCAGGAATAATGTAATTTCCTTTCTGGGCCATATTGTCTCTAAAGATGGAATCTATGTTTATCCTTCTATAAAAAGCACAATACAAGAATAGGAAGCACTAATGAGTATAACATAGGTACACAGTTATATTGGTTTAGTAGGTTATTCTAGGTATTTCGTCCAGAATTTTGCCAGATTGGCAATCCCATTAACACAGTTCACTCGTAATAGAGTTAAAAAAATTTGGAAACATTTTAGGGAATAATGTTTTGAAGAACTTAAGAGATGATTAATAAATTATCCTATTTTGAATCTACCATCAGGGAATGATGGATTTGTTATTTATAGTGATTTATAAAGGAAAGGACTTGGTTGTGTCCTTCTGAATAATGATAGGGTCATTTCCTATGCATCACAACAGCTAATAATTCATCGACAAAACTATCAAACTCATGATCTTGAGTTTGCAGCTAAAACCTTTGCTTTGATGATATGGAGACACTATCTCTATGGTGAACATGTGGGATATATACCGATCACTAGAGTTTGATGTATATTATCTCACAAAAAGTACACAACATGAAGAAAAGAAGATGTCTTTAACTACTCAATGATTATATTTTAATTATACACTACCACCTAGGGAAGGAAAATAAGGTGACAGATGCTTTGGGTAGAAAGAAACATGGAGTTTTGAACAAGATGAGAGTTGAAAGGGATCCTATTATCCTTGATCTATTAAAGATGGATATGGGAATAATCATGGATGGTGAATCAGCAATACTTTTTGAAATGGTTGAAAACCCATCTTTACTATAAAGGATAAAAAGATCTCTAACTAATAATGAGGAGTTTAGAAAGAAAATTAATGTTATGAATGATGGGAGATTGATTTAATTCATATATGAATATGGAGTTTTGATATTTTTGAAGTTTCATTGTGTTCCTGATATACTTGATATATAAAGTTAATTTATGGATGATTCTCAAAGCTCCAATTTCTATATACACCATGGTAACACTAGGATGTAAAGAGATTTGAAGGAACATTTTCTGTGGGACCACATGAAGAGGGAGATTGCGGATTTTGTGTCAAGATCTATTTGTTTTTAACAACTTAAGGCATGAAGAAAACATACTAGAGGAGCCATGAAACCTATTCACATACCTGAGTGGAAATGGGTTGATATTATGATGCAATTTTTTAATGGGATACCAAAAACTCCTAGCAGGGAATATGAAATATGGGTCATTGTTGATCGTCATACCATGTCATCACCTTTTCATGCTATAATATAAGGTTTACCATTTGAAGGTTTTTCAATACTATATAATAATGATGTTTTAAGACTTCAAGGATTACCCCTAACAATTTTCTCTAATCCTGATCCCCAATTTTACATAAATATTCTGGAAAAGTATTCAGAAGGCCATGGATATTGAACATCGTTTGAGCACTGCCTACCACCCTCAAATAGATGGAAAATCAAAATGGACTATTCCAACATTAGAATACATGTTGTGATCTTTCTCACATGACTTTCACAGTATGTGGAATCAATATTTACCTATGGTATAATTTTACATTAACAATAGATTCTATTCAAGTATTCAGATGGCACTATTTGAAGAATTGTATGGAATGAGATGTAACACACAAACTTTTTGGGATGATGTGGGTGAAAGAAAACCCGTAGGTGTAGAAATAGTTGAGGAAACAATGGAAAAGTTGAATATTATCCAAACCCACATCAATGTAGCTTAATGTAGGAAAATGAGAATTACCCATAACTAAATGAGGAATTTGGAATATGAAGTAAGAGATCATGTTTCTTGAAGTTATCTCCCTGGAAGGGTGTTATACGATGTGGTAAAAAGGTAAAATTAAGTCGCAGGTACATCAGACCTTTCAAAATATTATAATGAATTGGAGTGGTAGCTTATCGTTTGGAAATACTGCCATGTCTTTCCAAAGTTCATGATGTGTTCCATGTATCACTGTTGAGAAAATACATGTCTGACCTAATAAATATATTAATCTATGAAGAAATATAACTGGGACCTGATATTTCTTATTGTGAAGTTCCTGTCAAGATTCTTGATACCAGAGAACATGTGATGAGAAACTAGATAACTCCTCTGGTGAAACATATACGGAGAAACCATAAGATGGAAGAGGCAATGTCGGAACCTGAAGAACATGTGTTGAAGAACAACCAAAATCTTTTTATGTTGTAATATTATAGAAATTTAGAGAACGATATAATTTGAAAGAGATATGAATGTAACTTCTCAGGCTTCCACGGTTCGCTTCTCTTTGAATAACACAATACCTTGTGATATACACATCTTCGAGTTCTAACACACCATGACCAATCAAACTAAAAGTTATGAATAGTGATACCCACTTTTTGATCTTTTTTAAATTTTATTTTTCAAAATGGACTTCATTTTTGGATTATGAATAAGAAAATTATCTTCATGTGAGTTTTGGGTCCTTTTCTGAAAACATTCAATTTTTTATGAATTGTGAAAAACACTATGTTATTGTTAAAAACTGACTTTTTATTTAAATAATTAGTAATTTTAATTAAATTTATATTAGGTTAAAAAATATACATAATATCTATATATTTTCAATGTAATCCATTGGATTCATTTTATAATAACATTAGATATATAATATTTTATTGAACTTCTTACCGTCTTTTACCCACCTTCTAGGCGCATTTGAAAATTTGACTAAAACGTAATTTTACCACTACTATGAATTGAAATTCAAAAATCCAAGAGACATGGTTGACATTAGTATGTAATATGTGGTTCAACAAGATGAAAATATTTTTTGTGAATAGTAACTTTTGGCTTTTATTTAGCACATTTAAAATTAAATAGGGTAATTAAATGTAAACAATGATATTATAATTACCCTAACACATGTCCTAATTATATTGGATTAGATTATTTCGACCAAAATCAACGTTAGGGATAAATATGGTCCTTTTGGTCCACATGGATTAGATTAGGACAATTATTGTTATTTTATTTAAAGAAGAGTTAAAAGTGTTAAATTGAATGTTTAATAACCTAACCATTTTTTATATAGTGTAATACATAATATAAATTCAAATATAAATATTAATTATAATGCTAATTATATTTCCAACATGACTGTATTTTATTTATAATTTTTAGAGTTTATATAATTGAATTAATTTATTAAACAATGAGGATGAAGTAATTACCTTATTAAAGAAAGATTAAAATAATTGAAAATATAAATATCCAAATAAATGTAAATTGAGAATTATGATTAATTCCACTAATTTTATAGGTTAATATGACATGTTAGGGTTTATTAAATATTTTTTTTGAAGTGAAAATGTTTTTCTGACTTTCACAAAAACAATGTACCATATATTGTCACAATTGACATAAATGAGTTTTTAAAACATATAATATATTATTAATTGGAATAATATTTTTTAAAAACTAATTTTCAGCAAAATTACATAGATAATGTAATATATATCAATAATTAACTACTTGGGGTTATCTTGGTTTTTTATGACATGTTTATTGACAATTTATTATAATAATACAAAAAAACATGGTAAAAGTTAAACTATTTAACTAAGAGTAAAATCTACAAGATATGTTTAATATGGTGACCAGAATCGGTCTAAAACGTATTTGTTGATAGATTTTCGACCCATACCCAACATAGAAACTAAATAAATCATTTTGGAGCCATTATAGACTGAATATTATTGTATAATAAAATATTATTTCTAGCTTTTCCAAAAGTGACCCTCACCTCTCTTATAATAGTGTACTTACCCTTCTATCAAAATAAAACCATCAAAGCCATTTTTCTCAGCCAAAATCTGCCCAAATATCCTCACTACAACCCTCACTTACACCTAAATTCCTTTATTTGGTTTTGAATCACACCTAAGTATCCCTTCTAACAAATCAAAATGAAGAAACCGAAGAAGATGTAAAAATTTAATCACCTCTTTAAAAGTTATTTTCTTCTTCCACTTCCTCTTTCTTCGATGTTTCCAAAAAAAAATAATTACTATAGTACCTTATACAAAATGTTATGTTATTATAAATATTGTACAACTATATGAATTATTCTATCAATCTTATGAATAACATGTCACCACACGTGCGTTTGTATGGCTTACCGTCTCTACGCCGTGGTGTAGTTTGTTATTCAAATACTTCATTATTTGGATTGGTATAATAATGAGTGTAAATGATGAAAATAATAAATATACCATATTAAGAATTTTTTATATATTATATAACATCTAATAAAATATGATTTCACTGTTAATTGATTGATATTTTTGCTTGTGCATACGAATGGATTACCGTCTTCACGAACACGATATGATTCATACCTCATCATAACCATTAATGAATAATTTTCATTTTATGATTAAAAATAATTTTCAGGTACATAATATCAATCTGTATATGAATAAAATACATCCTATCCATAAAAAACATGGTTTATGTAACTAAACATAAAAATGAAAATGAATTAGTTAACACCAGAAACAATGATACTACTGAAATATTATTAATAATGCAATATTAGAAGATCATATATGATATCATATTTATGTATGTGGTTCTTGTATAAATTAATAACAATTATTTAACTATTATATAAGATTTTATATTACCATCGATCAAGAAAAAGACCACGGTAAGGGTTAATTCTACAATCTCTTCATTATCTGAGGTTGTTTATACTTGAGTATCTATAGGACCTCTTTATCATTTACATTTGTGTTTCTTAAAAATGTATTTCAAAACATTTGTACTATTTCCAAGACTATGGTTTAAAGTTAGTTATTCCATTGGTTGACCTTTTATTAAATTTTTATAATTTAATCTTTCGGTCGTTTTGCACATAAGTTCATTTGAGACCTTTTCGACAAAATTAAGGGAATAATGTTTTTTTATCTTATCCGACATGTGCGGTTATTTTCCACCGTTATAAAAACTTAGAAGAATCCCTTAAAATCTTATAAGAATATTTTCAAAACAAATATATTCTTCTATAATTATGTGTATTTTAAAATATTTTAAAATTGAAAGTGATATTTCTCTCAAATAGTTTTGATTTCATCTATGTCAACATTCATTGATGGGTTTCACTCTTATTTGAGGTTTCTTAATTATGATATAATCTTACATATTCTATTAATGATTTTGTGATATTTTTTATTGTGGATGTGTTATTTTTATACCATTCATGGTTTATGGTTAAATTATTATCATTTCATATGCTAGTTTTAATACGAATGTTTATTTTTTGTTTCAACCTTTACATGTGTGGAATTCATTGGACTTAGTAAGCGATGGGTAGATCCCGTTATAGCTCCTCGATGAATTTGTAGGTCTAATGAGACAAACTAGTGTCATGGAACAGGGCCTTGAAAAAATCTTATTTGTAGTATTGGCTTGAGGCCTTGACTATGTGGTTATAATATACGACATTATGCATTCCATAATTATGAAATTGGATACTGATATTACATATGATTATTCAACCAGTAAAATATCCATCGGAATAAGTAAATGAAATTATTTGATTTATATTTTCCATATTATACTAAATTTTATGTTTAAAAGGCTTGTGGTTTAGTCTTATTCATTTTCTTAAATGTTTTTTCTTATTTATGAAAGCTTCCACTATATTGTTATCCTTACTCAGCACCTGAGCACACCTCACTCTATGTTTTAGTTTTACCAAGAAGTGAAGAAGTATATTATGAATCACCTATAGGGATAGTCTAAGGGATATAAATGTCTTTAAAGGAGACACAATGTTGTATTTTTTCATTTCATAATGCAATGTAAAACTTTTTTATGTCCCTAGTACTTCCAAGGCTACTAAACTAATCAGTCTTTCAATACATGATCTCTTATGATCATACCAATGTTATGTAATAGTGCACCGACTTTGGGTAACTATGGTCCGGGCATTACAATATTGATAAAAAATCTAATGTTGTGAAATTTTTTCAAATGGATAAAAATTTGGGAGGACTTGGATCATGGAAAATTTATTTCCATTAATAATTTGGTTGATTTAAAAAAATTTAAATCATATAAATATATGAATATGGAGTTTCCACCTTTATAATGATATATTATTGTGGATAAAATTATTTTTAATGTCTATTATTTGTAAAAATATATTTATTCCCTTTTTTTCTTATCAATGGCATTAAATAAAATATTTGACTATATCCTAACCTAGTGATGACAGAAATGATTTAATAATCCAGAAGAGTAGATACTTAGTGATGAGGTTATGATATGGAATTGTTATAACAAAGGGATATAGAGCATTAGGATACTTGTTTCGGTTTGGAGTATAAATAAAAAACTATTACTTTAGAATAATAGTAAAGAATAATTTTTTCCATAGAAGGCGTGGTCATCATTACAAAAATTATATGAGGAAATTGATAGAGTAAAAAGAAATCTAAAATATCCAATTTATAAAATAATACATCATTACTATTTTTATAACATGTTTGTAAGGGAACAAGGTTAACAATTTTTATAGAGGAATTATCATTCTAAAAACATAATGGACATGGTTCATATTTATTTATTTATTGGTTTAATGAAAAATAATTAAAAAAATTGAAATATACACATCACCACATCAATTAATGAGTTCATTAGGATGAGATAAATCATGTTCATGTCTAATAAGTAATAATCCATGGAGAGGTAAAAAATATTTTGAATGATTTCAATAAAAAAGGTTATCCCATAAATATGTTTTCATCATATAATAATAGTAAATATTAAAACATAAAGTTCACAAAATATATTGATAATAATAGAATTAGTCATGTGTTATATGTTTTATATATCATCCAAAAAATTATAGTTCCTAAATAATATTCATTAATATGGTAATAACTATAAATTTTGTCCATGAAAGCTCAATATTTTAATTTCTATAAGAAATTATTGCTGCTATAAATATAAAAAATAGATGACTTCTGATATTTTTTTATATTAATCTTTATAATATTTAGATTAAGATGAATAAAAATTTAAAATAATAAAGTTTTTTTGGAGGTTATTTTTGATGAAATGAAAAGTAAGAAGTCGGTGTAAGTTTGAGGAAAAGAAATAAGATATAATATTTAAATGTAACAAACAACATGGATGCACTTACAGATACTACAAAACCAAGTCTTATACTATATTTAATTGTAAGAGTTAATCAATATTTTAAAATGTTGAAAAGATAAAAAAATATTATAGAAGATAAATACAGTGATATTTATAGTACTAAACCTATTGAAGATACTACTTAAAAAAAATATTCAAGGAGATGTTATAAAATCTTATTTTTCTTTTGATTATATAGATGTACTAGTGTTAAAAAATCAACATTAAATAATAATTTTTGTGTTAAATATATTATTGAAGATTAAAAACAGTTTAGAATTGTATAAAAATCATGGAAACTAGTTATAATATTTTATTTAAAGATTAATCCTCAAATTATTAAAGATTATTTTTTGAATAAACAATATATTCAACCTATTGTTGAGTTTAAAAATAAAAAATAAAATATTAAAAATTGGGTTTTAACTCATAGGTCTATAGTGAATAATGTTATTTATTCTAAATTGGATTTTATGATTAATATTGTTTAAAAGGTATTGTTTCATGAAAAAAATTAAGACTGGTATGCAAGTTTTAGTCATATATTGGGTGAATTTATTTTAATTAAACATCTAATATAATTTACATGAAAAAAAATTAAAAAAATTTCATTGATATTACATCAAATATATTTTTAAAATTTTTACAAATGGGTATGATATCCTCTTTTTGGATTGATGGTCTTGATTAAACATATTCCTGGAACAACCATAGAGCATTTATCTAAACACTGTTTAATGAAATACTTATAATCTTAACAATTATCATTATATATTGAGATAAGACCAATGACATTGTTACATAATGATGGATGAAAATTTCATAATCATGAAATTTAGGAAAGGATAGATGGATATAATTCTATAAATGATAAATAAAAAACAACATCACACTTAGTGATTATTTATGTCCCTGATAAGATTTTCCAAAAAATAATTATATATTTAGTGAATGATTTTCATAGTAACTAAAAACTCTTTTAGAAAAGCCTTTAGTTGTGAAAATGAAATTTTTTATGTTCTTACATATTACTCAAAATGTTTCTTTTATATTCATTTTATAAGAAAATTATGATAAGGTATCATTCAATTGGTTTTGCTAAGAAGGAGATAAAAGGAGCATCTATATAAATTCATGATGGTAAAAATATTAGTAAGTATGAAGAAAAGAAATTTGTCAATGAAAAATAATTTAAAATATTATCAAGTAGTCTTTCATACTAGGTATCATCTAGACCAATTTGATAACATGAACATACTCTTGGTGTCTTTTCAATCCCAATGAGTTAGTAAATTTGGTATAAATGATAATTTATTTATATATAACTAATAAATTCAATTAGGTGTTGATGTAATGGAATATTGTAAAGCTATATCTTAATGGTTTTTTAGATGTGTACTAGGCTGGTGGACTAGATGATAGGATGTCATTATCTAGTGTAACATTTTTAATATGTAAAAATGTGTATCAAGGTACTCAAAGAGGGAATAAACAATTAACATAATCATTATTAATGTTTAATACATGGTTTCATCATGGGTTGGTACATAGATGATAAAGATGAAGAGAAATCATGAACATGTGGATTTTGTTGTTGAATATCCAATAAACAGTGGTCATGATAACAAAAGTTCCATAACACAATCTAGGAATTTTGTCAATAGTTTTGCATCCAAACATATTGATACTAAATATAACTTTTTTATGATAATTTTAGATATAGGCATTCTAAAACTAAAATTTGATCCATCCAATGAATAATAATATTATACACTCACTAATACACATACAATTTAACCATTTTAGAGGATGATGTTAAAAATAAGAGGGCAACAAACTCCCTAAAAATGAGGTATGAAATATTATTAGGCTCTTCACCTCATTATTTATATTTTTTAACTATAAAATGTGGGAATAAATATAAATGCGGAGATATAAATATGATTAAAATGATTTTACATGGGTATTGAGTGAGTATAGGAAAGTGTTAAAAGATCAGTTTCACGTTTCCTAACTCACGATTCTTGCTTTGTATAATTTTTTTGACTATATATAGGGATATTTGATGTCTTAATTAAAAATTCATGTTTTATACACAAATATCAATCACGTAGACATAGATTTTATTAGTGTATAGATCACCATTTAAAAAGATTCAGTACCACCATCTATGTAAACATATAATGTCTTTATTATAAATAATGGGGAAAATTATTTCACATTTCATTAAATTTGAATTGATTTTTAGGGAGTATATTTTATATTTTATATTGAAAATGATATGTGTGGTATTAAAAAAATAAAAATTGGGAGATTATTGAACCCCCTTGATGATTTTGTTTTATTTTTTTCAATATTGACGAATGAGTGATTGAAGCTTAAGATGAATGATGGTGAGATTGGTAGATGGAAGAAGTTACTTTTGTTAATGGGAATGGTGGTTTACCACATTGAATTTTTAGATGAATAAATTTAATGTAAATAATTTTTTTAAAAATATTGTGGAATGGGTCTTCTTTTGAATGAAATGTGTTGTTGAAGAATATTATGTGTCAGTTAAAGTTTAATATTAATGATATAGAATATTAATATTGAAAATATTGAGAATCTATGTTTAACTGATAACTATGGTATCTAACATTTTGGGAAATACATCAATGCTTTATTTATATTGAATATTATTTTATCAAATGATTAATATTAATTTGATGATATTTTGAATTTTTTTAATAATTCCTTGAGTTTATTAGAGGATGTTTTGTGCTAAAATGAATGATTCTGAAATTTAGGATTTGGAGGTGAAAGAATTATAGTTCTTATAGATTGTAATATTTCATAATGGTGAACATAAAAAGATATAAGTGTTAATATATAACAAATTATAGTTTAAGGGTGTTAAATTAGTGATAATAGAAAAAGAAAAAAACATCACATACAATTAGTAAGTTTTATTTACTAAATTCATATGAGTTAAGTGGAAAAACATAATAGTTTTCATATATGTGTAATAGTTGTCGAAGATTTGTTAAGTGTTTTTTAGGATAATATGAGTTCTATATTGATTATAAATGCCTATCTAAAAAATATAGTTTCTTTTTAAAATATCAAAATATTCCTTTTATCTTAAGAAATATTATATGAATTGTTTTTCTTAAAATGTTATTGAACTGTGATAAACTTTATATTTATTATTTATTATAAAAATTTTTGATTTCTAGAATTTTTAAAATTATATAAATACATATATAAATAAAATAAGAATACTAAAAAATATTTTTAAGTTAAAAATCACAAATCAAATTGTTATTATTGTTGAGAGTGAAGGTTTATAAATAATTTGATTCTGTAAACTGAGATGTGGTTGTGTTATGTGGTGTTTTCTAAAACCAAAGATATCCACGTTGGCTAGGATTAAATGAATTCGAAGGGGTGTGGATTTTTTTTTGTGTAGAGTCATAATATATTTTAATTTTTTATGAATAATAAAATCCTTATTTTCATAAAATTTTGGATAAAGATATTTGAATATTATTTGAAAAAGTGTTAAAGAAAATTTTAATTATCACTAATCTAAAAATAAGATCCATATTTGAATATAGAAATATCATGATGAAATTATATATATAAATATATATGAAGTTAGTTGGGAATAAATTATTTTCTAATTTAGATATCCTAGACTAAATATCAACATAAATGGAATAGTATCATAGAAAGAAAAGGAAGAGGCAGATACTTATTATTGTTGAGTCTGTAAGGGATAAGATCGCATATATTTGTTACTTCAAAGATTCTGTTTCCTTTGATATTTTAATTCAATGATATATTATTCTGATTATTATATTGAGTTATAACATTCATTAAAGTATGGTCTATCAAAGAAGTTATATATTTTCATGTCGATACCCTTAGCTATGATCATTTAGGATAAAAAATTTAACTCTATATTTGTTGGATAAATACCCAAAAAAATTAGGGACCTGGATATCCATCATAGAGGTGGGCCCTATTAACAAAAATCATGGTCTATCCTTCTATTTTAGTATCATTATTAGTTATATGAAATTTTTATTAATAAATTGAGAAGTTGAGAAGTGGAATAAAATTTATGAAAACAAATTAACACCCACCCATCTTGAGTGTTTACCTCATCCTAAGTGCTCCTAAAAAAATTATAATATATCTCATGTTTTTTTAATTATATATCATCATTATTTAACAATGTAATATTAAAATGGTTATATTGTTAAGAAATAATTTTGGAAGGACATGAATTCATTCTTTCCCTCCTAATTTCTATGCCCGTCCAATGAAAATCAATGAATATTTTGCCACTTTCTATCTTCATCGGGTATAAGGTAGTTAGTCCTTTTTTATTCAAGCATCAACCTTCCTAATTCTCTTTCCTATAGATTTAAGGGGTGATGAAATCATAATAACTGATAAATTCTAACAAGCACGTTTAGTGAATATTCAACTTCTTATGTTTTAAAAATATTATTTAATCTTTTATGGTTAATATATATCATAGTTATCCTCAAAGAGATAATAAAAATACCAATGATTAATATACTTGTGTATTACAACATTTTAGATGGATATTTTGAACATTTTATAAATACATTATTATATATTGTAATAGTTTATTATCTTTTTAAACATGGAATCAAAATATTCTATCTCTATGAAAGATCATAAACATATCCCTTAAGGATCTAAATAATTAGAACTTCTATCTAAAACACTTATTCATAACCTAGAGAAAGGAAAAAAAGAAATGGGTGAGCTCAGATGCTTAGTAAGGGTATATAAGGGAGACATGTAAGCATAAACATAATCATAGTTGTATGATAACACGACCATAATATTAGGAGATCATACAATGAATATAAAAGGACATTAACATGAGTAATGGGATAACTCTGGGAATCTCATAAGATATTAATCATAATGAAATATACATCATGAGACATTAAATCATAACTGAGGAATAATAGATAGGATTTGCGGCATACATATAGGAATAGAAACCTTAATGGCATGGATACATACCAAATCAATTATAACATTTTATGCTTGGTATATGACCTATATACCTACTTAGGTCTTGGACTTGCATCCCATGTACCCAAATTCATTTAGACATCGGCTAAAACTCATGTACCTTCTTTTTTCGGGTTTGGGCTACTACGTGTGTACCCACTTTCATTTATGCTTGGGCTACAATCTGTACACCATTTTTCTTTTAGGTATTAGGTTACAACCCAAACTCCCTTATTGTTTTCAGGCTTGGGCTCCAACCTTTTTAACATTTTAACTCATATAAAACATATTATTACCCAATTCATTATAGGTATATATAGGTCCCAACCATTTGAGATTAAAATCATTCACACATGTTCCACAATATAATAAAACATTTATCATGTCATGACCCATAAAAAATATATGTCTAATAAACCTCAAATCATGATCCATAAAATGAAATTGGTATCATTAACATTTCATCACAACATAAACTATTGAAAATATATAGATTTCATAACCATTTCATCTAATCATCACTCATTAAAGAGAAACAGATTTCACAAATACCATAATATAAAGAGTGACCCATTAATAGAATTGATATGAATAAAACCATAATTTAATATCAATAAATGTAATGAGTAATCAAAATGGATGTCATCTTATATAGAAAATACTTTCCAAATATCATTACAAAACGGTTCTTATTTAAGATAAACCTTCTTCTTTAGATAATTCTTGTTAATACAAAAAACAAAATCACTTTCTCAGAAAATACATTGAAAACATATAAATAAGACTTGAATCCTTTTTTAAAATCTGTAATATTGATCATTACATTTAAAACTATTTTTTAAACATTAAATTTTTATAAACTAATTGGAATCATTGAAGCAATGACAGGGGTGAATCTATACTTTTTGTATGATGTAAAAAAGAAACATTTTTTTTGCATGGTAAAAATTTAAGAAAAAATTAACTATTAAGAATGAAACAAAAAGATTCACTTTAAGATATTGGTAAATTATAAAAATCATAAAATTTATTTAAAATATTATTCTATAATGGTATAATATTCTTGGAAAAACTTAATAAAAAATTAGTATCCGACCAAAGAATGGGTAATGATAAGAATTCTGAAAAACTCTTTCTTAACAATCTGATGTAAAAAAGGGTAGAAAATGGTAACAATACGTGATTGTATCATAAAATAGTATAGGAAATAAAAAATCATGAATATAATTGATATATGGATGATAATATTTCATCAAATGATTATTAAACATATACTATCTCAAAAAGTAATGAGATTGTCTAAATAAATTCATAGGATTTTTTATCTTGATATCATACTCTCCATGTAAGGAAATAAAATAAAATGAATAAAATTAATAACAGAATATAATTAAATGCCTTATATTCATTATATATAATTAAAAATTAAATTATATGCACCTTGAAATTTAGTTTAGGTCCATACCAAAACATGAGTATCAATGATGGAAAATTGAGACAAAACATGTTTTTTCATTTATATATATTGAAACAAAACCCTTGAAAATAAGGAACATAAAATTGAAATGTGAATAACTATAAATTTAAATAAATAATACATATAATAAAATCACATTCAGTACATAGACCACAAAAATGGAATGAGTGGCGAACATAGCTTGTATCTCACAGAAATTAAAAGTGAGATGAAATCTCCTTACCTTGTGTCTTGACTCTCTCTATACTCGTACAAGCTTCCTGTATAATAAATATAGTTCATTATACATTTTTTACAGAATAATATTCTTATATATAATACCATATATGGTTTGATTATAACTTTATATTACCCCCTTGTTAACGATGTTATATTAAGGTTTCACTTCGGGTAATAGTCACTTTGTTCTTCACATGTGTCTTATTTTGTTACATCATTGGTCTTTATAATTATATGATGGTTCCAGATTGTAGAACATGATATAAATATCATTTGTATCCATTATAGTTATATTATAATAATATATATAATAATTATGTACATAATTCAATACACCATTCATGGAGAAGGTAAGTTGTACGTATGCATGAACGTTATTTCCCATTTTCATTGTCAAATTGAAAAAATGTATGTTAATATCATATATATATATATATATATTATTTTTATAGTAGCATTAATATATCATATATATCTTATAATTTCATTAAACCTATCCTTAATACACATTATGTGATGTGTGAAAGAGAAACATCACATTGAGGGGGCGATAATCCACATATTCTCAAATGACATTATCGTATTAACACCCAACAAGAGGTAAAAATATGAGTGTTTGAAAAGGAATGAATAAGCATAGATAAATATAATACATATTTAAATAGGGTTTCTATAATTTTTTCTACCATGATTGGTGGTAAAGGATAAATTAATAATCATCGTTCTGTGAGGCAGTAGTTTTTCGTACATAGAAACAGGATGTTCAACATATATTAGACGGATGTGTGTGTAAGTGTAGGTTAGAACCATGTCACAAAAAAATACTAGTATATTTATGATACTATTTTTTCCACAAAATAATTTAAAAAATAGATTTTATGTGGTGCAGAATAAAAATACAGAAAATGGGCTTGAGAGAAAACATTGCCTCATAATCGGGTAACTACTTTTGGTTTGTGCCAAAAGGCTTACATGAGAGGGTTTATGCCCAAAGTGATTCCTCAATGAAAAAGGTCATATTTTTTAGAGGAAACATGAGAGAATATTTTATTAAATTGTAATATTTTAGAGGTGTGAGGAATTGGTAGATATGGTGGCCTTTTATAGGGATGGAAAAGGACTCATATGTAAATTTTCGAAACAAATTGCTTGTGCACATGTTCTTACATAAAAAAGACATTACAAACTGAAAAAACTCATGAAAGGAAGGTATATGGCTGAAATATAGACATAAAATTGGGGTTGTACAAGTTTATTGATCCTTTGGGCCATAAATTTTTAGGTTTAGTCTCAAGTTAAGCATACTTTTCCCTTAAGTGTTCTGATTAATTTTAATCACTTTTACTAATATTTTTGGTCAAAATTTAACAGGGTAATATTAGATTATAAATATTAGACTAAATACAATGTTTTATGTCTGATTTTAAAAATTCCAATCACAGAAGTGGGATAATTAGGATTAGTTCTAATCCCACAGATGGGACGAAATAATGGTGTTTTAATGTAGTAAAATGTTCAAAAGTTTGTTATGATTTTTTATTCAGTATCTAAGTGATGTTGATATTGATGAATTTAATTGTATTTTTAGATGTAATATTAATTTAATGTGACCTTAAAACATATTTATAATACATTAGTAATTTAAATTTAATTATAAAAAGTATATTTTTTAACAAAAATTAGTATTTTTTACAATTTATCAAAAAATGATCATTCTCAGAAAAATCCCAAAAATTCACATTAGGCTCATTTCAACATTCTAAATTAATAAATGATGTTTATTTTATAAAATAAAAAATTTATCTGTAAATAAAAATTAGTTTCATTATAAGGGAATTGCTATAAGTTTATTTGAGAAAAACATATTTTTAAACATATAAGGACTTTACTAATAATCATATATTTTGTCAATATGTTTTATTTTTATAGAAATTTATAATATAAAAAGTATTAATTACTATAAGTATTATAATAATTAAATATTTAAAAAAATACATGTTTCATATAAACTCAGTGTTGTGTGTATCATAAGCGAACTCAGTGTTGTGTGCATTGTATGCTAAGTCAGTGTTGCGTGTAATGCAAGCCATGTTGGTATTGCATGTAGCACAAGAAAAGTTGGTATTACTTATGAGTGTAATTTTTGACGTAGTGGGTTAATATATATATATATATATATTCAAAGAACTATTTCTTGTGTCATGTGAAATTTTAAATATTTAATTGTTAAATTTATTTGAAATAAAATCTCAAAATCTCAGGGGGGTACAGATAATTTGATAAAGTATTAAATAAAAAGACAACCAATCGATGCTCGAGATAAGACATTTGTTAATTTTACTCATTAACATTTAATTTAAATATGGAATAATATGCCTCCTTATAATTTTTTATATGAACACTCCCAAAAACATTTTTTAAGCATATTTACATATCTCAAACAATTATCTGATATTGGATAGATTCAGTCCAGTTCAAGTGTCAAAGCACTTCTAATTCATATTAGTGGTTTATTATCATTCTTATGTCCAAAGAGACGTAAATCAATTTTATGTTAACAATGACTCAAGATTTACAAAAAATGAAAAAAATGATTATGATGTATTGATAAATTTTAAAAAAATATATGAAATCAATGGATCTTTGTAATATTATTTGGCATCGACCATTGTAACTTCAATTCCCCATAGACATGTATAAGAAACTTCATTGTTCCATATGTATATTGGGTTATGGACCTATGAGAATCATTTTTCACCTCTTAAACACAATCCATATTATCTATCAGTTTCTTTCTTGTTCAAAGGATCACTTATTATACTAAAGGCTATCCCCACTATCTAAAACGTGTTCTTTTATTGTGATTTTTCCTCACTCACACACACTATGGGAAACTTCCCAATAGGGAACACATCCTCAAAATAATCTAGTAAAATAATTATTAACTATGTATTTTATATAAATTAGACATAGGGAAATAAATTGGGACTATGTAGACATGGGAGCTACTATTTCTACTTTTTATGTCTTATTTTTTTAGTGGGGTATTGCACTCTCCTAATGTTAAAGAATAATTTTAACATTATGGGCCAAAAACATCAAACCAAGGAAGATCCTATACACTAAAATATGGGTATTGGTTATGATACCATTTATAAAAATCGCTTTCCCTCCTTCGATAAGAATAGTAACCCCAGTATTCTCTATAACTATTAGTTCATAGCCAGCCTGGCACTATCTAGTGCTCACAAACATGTGTTATCCCATCTATTTTTTTTCCACATTAATAAATAGACACCTATTAGATTACGACTATCCCCCAATGACCAAAAAATAAAATTTCATGGTTATGATTCACACCCTTGAATAGTCCCATGAATTTATATAGTTATTGGGTAATTATATTGTGGAAGAAATTGATTGTATGGGAAACATGGATAGGTATCCTTACTGTGACAGTGCTTATGTAATTTTTTTTAAAAAGTAAAGAACTATTATTTGAAATAAAAATTAAATATGATTTCCTCCCATATCTTCAAAATTATCTATACATCCCCTACATGAATTATGTCATTTTATCCTCCTCTTGAAGTGTTGAATCTATAAAAATATTTATTATTAACCCATATAAGGTCAACAAAGCTCAATCATACCATATCCAGTCATATCCTCTTTCCATGTTCCTTCTCATTATTTCATCCTCATATCCATGGTGGCTAGAGTTTCATGATTATAAATATTTTTTGGGGGTATTATTGATTTTGGGATTCAAATTCAAAAAATTTGAGTTTCTCACGCTCAGTAATCGTGTATATAGAATTTTGAAATCCATTTCCCTAAACTCCATAGTTGAATCCATGTTTTTTACATCCTTGATTGAACAGTATATTCTCAGTGCCTTTAAATATTTTATTTATGTTAAAATAAAAGTTAATATATTTATATATATTGAATTTATTTTTTTATAATGTTTCTTTGATGTTTTTCATGATTTTAAAGTGAATTTACTATGAAAAAATTTATACCCTTTTTTCATGGATACCATTTAAGTTATTTTTTCTAAATAATGTCAATGATATTTTTTCTCAATCAAATTAAAATTAATTTCATTAATGGTTTTTTATTTGATAATAAATTTCAATTATGTTGATAGCAAGGTTTTAATTTCATAAGACCATGTTTTTATATCATTAAATGTAATTTTTCCATTAGTAATGAACTATGAACATGGGATTATATTATTGTTACTAAATGTTTTTTTTAGGTGTTAATGGAGGAATTTTGAATCTATAAACATTTTATCAAATGTGTATACCGTGAATGGTATGCCTAGAAATTAATTTTACATTATTATTTATGTTTCACTTAATGTCAAAGACCATGACAATAATTATTTCTTAATGGAAATATAAATTTATTTGTATTATTATTCAAGGATAGTGAGTAGTAATTTCATAATGATATTTCAATTTAATGGGTTGTTTTTTATGGGATTTTATAAATTAGTGTAATTTTATGTTTGATATCTATCATTGTTTACTGTTTTTATTTTATTTAGATGTGCTATATAATGTTTTTTACCTCCACTTTTATTTCATGGGAAAACTTATAAACATAGGTGGGAAATCTAGGTGTGTGTAATACACTATCCATGATGAGACTCTATCTAGTGCCCCCAAGGTAGTAATTTTCTATAATTAGGGGATTGTTCCACTTCATTTTTCCCAAATGAGTAAATCCAAGTGTTTAGTAAGTTGGAATGTACTAGGAATGACAAATAGATAGATTCTTCTATTATATTTTTCAATATATTCTTCAAGAATCCTTGGTGTTTAATTGATGATTATATTTTATTAATTTTATGGTTATTTTATTAGGTTATTTCAAATATATTTATTACAATATTTATCAGCCTTTTTTATCATTAAAATTATGTTTTATATAATGGTTTTAAAATATTATTTAAATTATTATTTTAGGGAATTTTTAATTCTTTAATTTATCGGTAAATTATTTAAAATTAGACTCGTTATCTCCATTGTTTTATCAATATTCGTGGGAGGATCCATTTTTAAGTGTTTATTTATCATTCTATTATGATTTAAATAAGTTTCATTGAATTTTAATTGAATATAGGGTAATGTTAATGTGTTTTTTGAACATTGACACCATCAATATATGGCTTTAATTTTTTCCCCTCATATCTAATCAAATTCTTTCATTATGAATTAAATATTATTATTTTAAAATAAAATTGATAATTTTACCATATTAAGAGAAATTTTTTCATGTAATAATTTCATGTTACTTATTTATTTTTATCAATAAAAAGATCTAATTTTTTATTTTTATTTCAATTTAGAGTTCATGTATTAGAATTTGCAGGTTAAATATAAGGTGTGTGGGGATAACTATATGGAATTATTTTGTACACTGTATATACACAACAAAAATGATTGTGTGGCTATTATGATTTATAATGAAAGATTATATTGACTACCACTTGGATATAGAAAATGATAGTCATCTTGTGTATTGGGTGTCACAGAAAATGTATGTGAATCTTATTCACTTATCATATAGGGATGGATAATTTTTGGATGTTTCGTTATGGTAGTTTTTTTATCATCTCATGTACTAAGACACCACAGTCTTACGTTAATATTATTCCATATAGTTGAATGTATATCATGGCATTATTGTTTGGTTTTGTAAGTGTTATGATACATTATTTTGGTTATTTGAATTATCTATGGTTTATTTGGACTTTTAGGTTCATATACCCTATTTAGTATGACATATATTTGAAATATACATATTTAATATGTCTGATTTCACTAATATATACGTAAATCATGTGAAAACATGGGTGGGAATCCTTAAATTGATATTAATTTTTTGAAATCATTCCCATGATTTTATATGTATGTATAGTGACACTAGTTCTTAAACTGTGGAGATTAAAAACATGCATCAATCTTTATGGTGATCTAGCTCAGTAAAATTGGTAGGTTGACCCTGTTTGGTTGGTTTTAAAATGTTATTAATTAATGATTTAATTTTATATTATTTGTGGGATTCATGAATGATAAAAGATAAGAATGTAAAAAACAAGAGGTCTACTATAGGTATGTGTCTAAAAACACTTGGTTCAATGATCCTTTAGTTTTAATGAGGTATCTGTAATGTTTTATTTTCATTCGAATTTGACCTATCAAAATTTTTTACTATAATTTATTACACGAATAATCCATTAAAGGAAACTGATATATTTTATGTATAGTGTTCATGGGATACATACCATGAAAAGGGTTTTTATCTTCAAAATATGTGTTATTATTTCTCTTTCCATTTCATATGGTTCTTAATGATTCATATTAATCATTATGTTTTGTTTAAAATTGATATTGAATATTTTGATATTATTTTAAATTTATTTTACCTTATTTTAATATTAATCATAGATGGATTGATATAATTTAAATATGGTATAGTCTTTGTTTAATTATGTTGTTTCTAGTAACTCATTTTATGAATTTTGGACTCCTTTTTTAAAATATTCTCTTTCATAATGATAAAATCTTATATAAAATTCCTTTTAAATATTTAAATAATGGTTTCATTTTATTTGATTAAATCCCAATGATTATTTTAATTTTTTAGAACATTGTATGGATGTTCAATGTTATTTTGGTAATTTCATAAAATGTTTTCATTTACCTATTTTATAATATTTTTAAATAAAAATAAAAAATTATTTTTATGAACCCAAAGATTAAAATATTTAACAATGAAATTAAATAATATAAATCTATTATTTCAATAATTTAATGATAAAAATGTGATTTCTTTCCTATTATAAAATATTATCGAAAAATATAAAATGTTTAGTTAAAAATTAATTTATGGTTCCCTTGAAAGATAATTTTGATCAAAAAATTTTTATGTTGTCTTATTTTATGTAATAGTTTTAAAATTATGAAGAATATTAAAATTTAAAATAGAATCCCAACTACCTAGTAATTATCCATGAATTAGTTACATGGTATATCAGAAATATATTATAGTGTCTCCACCTAGTTAAATATTGATAAATTATAAAGAGTGAACCATAGATGATTAATGTAGGTGGACCTTTAGATGATCAAAATATTTTTTATCCATACACATTACATGTTCATATTCTCAATGTTAGTGTTCTTACATGTTTATTTCATCCTTGGGAATATGATCACGATTTTTACAACATGATTCATCAAATCATTTATGATGGAAATGCTCCATTGATGATGAACAGTGTCATAAATAAATTGTAAAAAAATTTAACTTCATAAAATTTTAAAATTCTAGAAACTCAATTTATCTGCATTCACTATTTAAGGATGAATTTTGTTTTTGTAGAAGTATATTATTCATATTAACCATTATGAGTACCATATGGGGTAATGTTTCAATATATTTTATTAAAAAATATTACAATAAAATGATAAAAGTTAGTAAGATGATGGAATTTTATTTCATTGATTATAATGATCAGTCAATATTAGAGTACTATTTCTAAATTTTTTATCTACCAACACACAAACATTAGTTATTCTTGGATGAAATATTGAAATCATTGTGTTTTGAATGTTGTATTCATCCTTTACTTCAGTCATAGGGCCTTTTTTTAGTTTATCCTCATATGTAGAGCGGGTGAATCATGTTGTGAAAATCAAATCAATGATTCATAAAGTTTTTTTAGTGGTCGGTGTCTCCTTGGTACATAGATGTTCTAAATGGAATTAAATTATATTGAATAAGAAGTAGTCGGATGCCATTCATATGGGTGAGGTATTATGATGACCTCTTAGTTTTTCACATTAATTTATTTCCAAGGTTAATACTTTTTGTATTATCAATGTGGTAATTAATATATTATGAATCCATAATTTTGTGTGAATCTAAAAAGTTATCATAGTCATGTAAATTGGTTCATCTGATAGGTTCTATATAGGATCTTGATTCCAAAAATGTGGATATACTGCTACCATTTGTTAGGACCCTTTTAATAAACCTACAAAATATGATGATAATGTGGTGACATTATGAGGTATTACATATGATTTAACAACTTTTTTCCTCCTTAAATGATAAGTTTATCTCATGTATGGTCTTGAATAAATTTCCCTTCATTTAATGTGATTCATATTGTTTTTAATTTTATTTGTTTCCATCTTTGATTAATGAAATATAAAATCCTATTGCTCTTCATAAATGTTTATCCTTCCTTTATAATATTTTTTCATAAGAAATTATCATTTTTATTTAGGAATGTTTATATTTGAGAAAATTTAAATTATAGGGATACCACCATTTAATTATTTCTATCACCCATTGGTTCCAGTCATCTTGTGTGTATTTGGGTGATTTCTCCCTATTTTAGACATATATTGTTGAGGGATACCCATTATTTGATATTATAATGGAGGTATTTTATTGTGGTTTTTATGATAATATTGGTAGTGAGTCTATGTGTTTCCTTCCAAACCAATACCCAACCAAAAGGAGATATGTGGGTATGATAATCTCTATAATGATACTCCAGGAACCACTTTTGGAACTAATTATTTCATCAATAATATAGCATTGAATCCTATAAATTTATAAATGAATGATAGATCCAAATGTGTCTCGTACATTATATATTCTTTCATAATGGATCTATATTTACAATTTTTTTTATGAAAAATCTTATATGGTTCTCACTTCATGTTATTTAATTTTTATAATTATTTCCAAAAATGATTTTGTGGGTCAATTCTGATATAGAATCATATCTTATGCTACAAAGTAAATTCAAATCACATCATTGGATATTCATATTTATTGATATATTATATGTACATAATTTAATATGGATGATTAAACTATAACATCCACAATTTCATTTTTAGTAATTAAAAATTTTACCTATAGATTATATCACATAATTAGAGTATTGGTCAAAATATTTTTAAGTTTTTAAAGGGTTTAATATCATATATGGGTAGGATTAATTCCATAGAATGAGATAATATAGTATGAAACAGAAATAGGGTATTATTATTGATGTTGTAATTTGATTCATAGGACGCTTGAAAGAGTGTCATTCTTATTCAGAGTTCCTACAGAACATTTAAATCCTATGATTTTTTGATTTCTAGAAATATGAATAAAATTACATTTCTTTCTATATAATTTTCATTCATAACCTACACCTACAAGAATGTACCCTAGAATACACTCACATCCTCCATGGTAAAACTCTATATAATTTTACCATTTCTACATCTATGCTCCCCAAAACTCTATCACCTCTTCTCTTCCCATATAATCTTTAAATATCACTTATTATTCCTCAATTTACAAGTACATGGTCTATAAGGTTTAAATATTTTTAATTTTTATTCAGAATTTTTATTATTTAATGGTTTGAAATCACCATCTAGGTGTTTATTTATCTTGTTTATAGTGGACTGAGTCTTTTAAAAATTATTTTCTCAATACTAGTATATGGATCCATGTTAATTAAATTAAAAATTGAACCAATGTTGATAAGTGTTTTTCAAAATTTGATTCTTTTTATAATATATGATATATTAGTTATCTTTTGTGAAAATATTTGTTCGTTCATCTTTATCTTTTTTTCTCTTTATTTCAAGGCGGATTTCCTATTTTTTAACATATAAAACAAATTTTAATTGAAAATATAAACATTTGGTGTTTGATAAAATATCAATAATGATTTTATGATAAGAAAATAAATATAAATTCCTGAAATTATTCTCTATCTATTATTTTAAAATTAAAATTTTTAATACATATTTTTTAATTGGATTAGTTCATGTCCAGTTATAATTAAATGTCATTTACCCAATATTAATGATCATTTCACTTGATCTTGAATTTTTAGAAGAAAATGTTTTTCTTAGATATTAATGGTTTAATTTATTGAATTTCAACATGATTTCAAAATATTATACACTAATAGGTGTGTTTAGAAATTAATTTTACATTATTTATTCCTCCTCCCTTTACAAAAGTCAGTTTGAATTTATTTTTGAGATAATGGTAATAAAAGTTGGTGTGAATTGAAATTCAAGGATTATGAGATGTATTTTAATATTGATATACTCATGAAATTTGTGTTTATGGTATTTTATTTGTGACTAAAATTTCATAATTGTGAAAATAATTTTTTATCTGTACTTATTGAATTTAAATGCGATATATTTTATTTCTCACCTAAATATATATATATATATATATATATATATTACAGGAAACCAAGGGTATATTGGTATAAAATTTTTGCATTAGTACTCTAATAACAATTTAGATATTCTTTCTAGTGTTTTTAGGTTAGGACATAGCTCTATTTAGGGGAATATCTATCTCAATAAGTCCCAAAAGTGTAAGTATAGTGTTCAAGATGTTGAATCGCATCACTCATATAAAATGGATGGATTTTTATATTATTTTGACATATTTGTCTTTAGGGATCCTAGGTGTTCCTATGATGACATTCTATTATTACACTTATAGTTTTTATTATTTATTATATCATAAATATTTGTTAAAATTATTTAATCGCTTGTTTATTTTAATTTTATATTATAAAATTATTTTTCAATTATTTTCAAATTTTATTTTCTAAATATTTTTAATATAATAAAATAGTTATAAAATATTTAAATGTTGTCATTTTCACTCATTTGTTTTATCAATATTTATTATCAGTATTTTTTCATAATGGTTTGATCATTAAACTAACATTACTTCAACAAAGTACACAGATTTTTTATTAATTTTTAGCCCATTATATGTGTTTTATTTTCAAATTATTACTATTAATGAAGAGTTATATTGTGTTCATATCATATCTATTATTACTACTTATTTAGAAATTTAGAATTTGAATTTTAAAGAAAATATATAATTTTAATTTTTTAAAAGAAATGGATTCATAAATTGCTTCCATGCAAGTGATTTTCTTTTAAAAATTAAAAATGTTACTTTTTTGTATATATTTAGAATTGATTGTGAGGATTATTATATAAACATTATGCATGGTGTGTTGGAAGGTACCTAAATGTAATTATTTTTAGAATCCTTCATACACTCCCAACGTGCAAACATAGATCTTATGAACTGTGATGCATGTTTGTGATGTCTACTGCATGGATATAGAAATTGATCACAACTATATGGTTTGGATATCATAGTTGAGGTTGGTCAAGATTATTCACTATTAATGGCGAGATGTCTTATTTTGGGAATTATAATTGATTATTTATTTTTTTAGATTATATAATGTATTATTCAACCAAAAATATGATATTTTAATATTTTTGTTGAATTTATATTTTTTACATTAATGTTTTGTTATATTTTTTTGTGATACATGGTTATTATCATATGATTTGTGTTTAATTTTTGGAGCTCTTATTATATTTTTGTGCTTTATTTGGTGTTAGTTGAATGAAAAAAAAATATTACTTTACATGAATAAATACTATGATATTTGGGGTGCCGATGTTGGATTTCTAGATATAATTTCTCCTATTTGTAAAATTTAAGTGTGATAAATAATTCCCATTAGTCTATAATTTTATACAATGACACTTGTTGCTAGCCCATATGGATTAAGTACATGCCTCCGACCATACAAAATTGGATGATGTGGTAGGTTGACATATGCTCTTCATTTATCCATTATTGAATTGCTTATATCATTTAAGGAATTACATTTATACCCTCTATGGTGATTACAAGTCCAAACAATGATATTTTATATATGAAAAATTTAAATTTATTTCTATTTGGAATCTCTTTTCTCCATTCTTATGTTATATTATAAATTTATAAAATACTATTTATGATCTTCCTTCATCATAGAATTGTTAAAAATATCATATATACATACTTATATAAATTTATAAAGGAAATATCAAACGACTATTCATAAAATACATAATGGGATCATTTCTAATTTTGAAATGTATCACATTGAATTCATAGTTTCCATATCATGTATAAAATAAATTCATATTTGTATCATTCATTTTCACCATTAGTGGATGTTATCTCATTTAAAACCCAACCTTTAACATTTTTTATATTCTCAAATTTGATCAAACTAATCATTAATTCATGGAAGAGAATTAATGTTCATGATTGTGATGTGATTATAATCACAACAATAATTAAAAAGACATAATTATTCATATTTATTATTAAATAGTGTAATTCTTTACCCTATAGTAGAGCATATGAGAATTTAGAACCCCCATAAAAATTTCATATTGTTACATCATAAATTATTCCAATTAAAAAGAGTTTATTCTAGAAGGTCTCTTCCACATATTAATAACACCAAGTATGAATTCTACAAAAATATTCAACCTCACTATCCATGTGGATATTATAAAACTGTTTAGAAAATATGAAAAATTAATCCTAGAAAAAACATAATATATTATATCTTTAATTTCTCCCCAACGATTTGATCCAAATATCCATAATTATTATATATAAAAACAGATATATTTTAAGTAGTTCCCATATAGAGTTCATAGTAAGTAAAAAATGAATATATAACCACAATATAATTTTTCATATGAAAAGTGATTTCCTAATCATGTAAATTATTGTCGACTCCATATATGGATAAAAAATCCATTAGAAATTTAAATTCCAATTAACCCAAAGTAATATGGACTATATTTTTGAGAAAAAACTTCCCTTCAACATTGATCGATGAATAGTTTAATACATTGAATGTAATCATTGCACCAGTAACTATTTTCAAAAAATATCAATATCAAATTATTTATATGTTAAATTATTTATCTTATAGATCCTACATAGGAAATAATATAACCATAATCAATTATGAAATTTAAAGTCCTTTACAAAATATTTTTTTTTGTTTTTTCACCTGTTTTCATGATTTAGTTGAGTTGGCTTGCCTATATATGCTTTCCCTTTCTCCATTGGTTATAAAGGTCAATAACATATATAGTCTCTCACATCCCTTAGATTAATGCATATTTATGATGAAATAATTATATAATGAAAACTCTTGTGTGTGGGTGGTGTATTATGTAGAAAATTATTATCTTATGTTGTATTCATCAACCACTTTATATCTCCTATGAACACATATTCTTTATTGACTTATTTCATATATTTGAAATATATTTTGGCTACATGAATTTAATTTATTATGTGTTTCTTTAAAACCATTAACTGTGAGCCTGAATCAAGAGTCAAAGTCTTGGATACCACATCAACATAAGTATTTCCCCTAATAAAAAATGGTTTCTAGAAGGTGTCCATGCAAGAAATAATACACTTTTTGAATGATATGATCTTAAATAAAATCATGATTATCTATTCTCATGTTAAAACTTATTTTTCATAAAAGATTATTTTTTTATTATTGAAAGTGAAAACAAATAAGTTGAAAAACAACAACATTTAGTATATCGAGGAAAATGAATGAAACATAATAAAAAAGAAAAAATTACACATACCTACACAAACTGTCTCCTATTTCATAACTTCTATGGTGATACTATGTATCTCCATTGATAAGTAATAGTGTCCTCTCTATTCCTAAATCATATTTGATATCATGTAAATGTACATCGAAATTAAAATGTTGGGCTGAGCATAAAATCAGTATCATTTCATCAAGACAATGAAACAAGTCTATTCATATGAAATAGAAGGAGATGATATTCCATGAATACTGCTACATTTTAGGTCAATTCGATAAGTAAAAATTTTCAATTAATGGGAATCATAATGCATTGAATATGATTTCATTCTAATCTATATAGGTAATCATAATGTTTATTTGATTTCATATCCTTATGCTTGAAATTCATTTTTCTACACACGATTATTTGGAAAACTAAATTTTATGATTTATCATTTATGCGATCTTCGTGCCTATTTTATTCTTTGTGGGGGGAGTTTTATGATTTTAAATGCAAGGGTGTTTATTGAATTCATGAATGTGATGAATGAATTTGTTAATGAAATAACTCATGCATTATCAGTTGAAATATTGAGTGATCACCTACATATTTTTTGCATTTTCTGTAAAAATGTGTACTCACATGATATATAATTCAAGTTAGACTCACCAAATTTTTGCAAAATCTCTCAAGGCCCCAAATATCTCTTTAGGTTTCTCTTTGTCGTTGAATGGCACAATCATATTGTGGTGTGAATATAGATCACATCCACATGTCTTATTATTTACCATTTCCCATGAGTACATATGAAGGTGGGAGTAATTTTATTTCCACTCATTTGAACTTCATCAGCCACATATGATGAATATGGATGTTCTTGTGGAACATTGATTTAATGTACACACTTTATTGTCATTTGTTTATCATTTATAGTTAGTCATGGGTACATATATCTACCATAGAGATCATGTTTTTGATTTCTTTATTTCTTCAAAATGATCTAAAAACTATTATTAAATCCAATAAAAATTTAATTGTATTAGACCCTACTATTAATTTAAATTTTCAAAATTTATCTAGAACTGAAAATATGAAAAAATCTAATGTGTGATGTAACCCAATCCTAAAATATTCTTAAAAGCGTTATTATGGATGTTCGAGTCATAGCATACCATATGTGATAACATATTTAGAAATTTAGTTCAAATATCCTTAATTTTCATTAGTCATGACATTCAACATACAAATTTTTTATAAAATGATTTTTCGATGATATATATCAAAGTTGATAATCTAATAGTTAACGTGATGTATAGGGTAATCATAAATTATGATATATGAAATCATAGAGAAAAAATGATATCCATTAAAAATGACTTATACAACAAGTAATTATTTTATTAATTAAATAAATAAACTCTAATAGATCATAGAATATAATTTTGAATCATATCATATGAATCATGTTGTGTTGTAAAATATGAATAAGAATAAATATTTATTTTTCATAAAATTTGATTATAAATTAGATTTTATTACTTTTAAATACATTATAAATAATGATAAAGTGTTTTTTGGGCATATTTATAAAATTTAAAAAAAAATTATATATTAATTAATTATAAATATTTAATAATTAAATAATTAATATTAAATAAATATTTATTATAAATTAGTACTAAATGTAAATTATTAGCACTTAAATTCCTTTTATTAAATTATATTTTATACCTTGTTTCTTATAAATAATGTGTTTATATTGGAATAATTTTTGGGACTTATAACATGATTATACATTACAAAAAAGGTAAAATATAAATTTTCTATATTTTTAAATTATGATTTATTTAAAATATGTAATTAGAAATGTTCAAATTAACAGTGTCGTTAGAGATATTCATTAAACAATTTCAGAAGAGATATAATGATTGGTTTGGTAAATGATTAAATAATATTATTTTTATTATATTTTTATTAAGATAAATTTTTTCATAATAGTGTTTCGAATATAAGATGTTTATATTTCATGAAATAACCATTATTTTAATTTAAATTTAATTTAATTAATATTATAAAAAATTACATATTTTGAAATGAATATAAATTGTTTATATTCAATATTATCGAGTGTGAATAGTGATTAGATAAATTTTAAAGTTATTATAATTACATTTTATTTGTTAGTTATTCATAAATATTTACCTCATGATTGAATATATGAAATGTTCATTTTTTTAAATTTTTTTCATTCTTTATTAATTTTTAACTATTCATATACTTCTAGTGATTATCATATATTCATCTATGTGGTTACCTGATTTGAATGATAATGTATTTGTTTTCAAACTCCCTTGAATTATGTTTTTAATTGATGTTATTATCTGGAATTTAGTTATTTAATATTTTATAAATATATTAAGTGTTATATTTATGGTGAGGTGAATTCCCTCTTGAGTAAATTATACCTGATTAGAGGGAATTTGATTCAAAAACCCCACTTTCATAAAGGATTTTGCGAAGTTCTAGAATTTTGGGGTTGGCTATTTATGGTTATAGACATAAAAACATAAATATTAATAAATTCATGTATATCGAATCAATTAAATTAAATTTTTATATACCACATGTATGTGAATCATTTGGATATTAATAAATATACATAGATTTTATTTTTGTTAAATATTACAAACAATGAGTTATTTAAGGACATACACATTAATATAGATTAAACATATTGTTTTAGTGAAAGGAATGGGATTCCATAATAAATAAATATATGAAAGAATAAATAATGTGAATAACATGAGATAAAAGTGTTAGATTAAATCCCCTTCTAAATATAGAGTGTTAAATTTGATCCAAAGTGATACATTCCATGACCCCAATCATCCAAACCGATTTTTCATTCCAAAGTTGGATTCCCATAGATTTTATTATTTAAGGGAATAATGTAATTTTATATCCTAGATTTGAAAATTAGTTTGGTCATTCCAAATATGGCTGCCTTGAGATATTAGTATGTAATCTTATTCATTTTTTTGTGTTATACTATTTGTGATATCCTTATAATATGAGGATTCCAATGAAATAGTGTTGTGTTTATCCACATGATTGGTTGGATAAATAATTATCATAATTACTATCAAAGAATTATATATGTTATGATTGAGATGATGACATACCAAAGTAGATATTTTGTGAGAGAGACACTAATGAAGACTCATTTCATAGTGAAATATGGATATTATCCCACGAATGGATATGATGTGATTTTAAATATGTGTTTATTTTTGTGGGATCCCATCATTAATAAATTATTATAAATCATGATTCTCATATGATTAATGAATCTATTTTAGATCTATATCATCATCATAATGACATAAAACACTGAAATTATTTCTCTACAAAGAAGAAGTGAAATGTAAGAAACTAATATGAATGGAAACATAATAAAATTTCTATGGAAATAAAGATCCAATGTTGTTATGAAATTCCTTCTTGAGTAAAAACTATTGATGTTATTCAGTATAGAAATTAGGATTGTTATAATAAGAATATAATGATCCACTTATGGTTTAAAAGGAATATGAGTAAAAATTATATATGTAAATTTAGTTGTTCCAATATATTCAATATGATTAGATATGTTAATCACATGATGGGGCTAAAAGTTTCCATAAGGATGATTCAAGGTACAGAATTCTATATAATTTAATTTATGGAAATTTTCTAAAAATATAGATGATTTCAAAAAAAAGTTTACCTTATTATTATCAATGTGTTGTGAATAATTCAACTTTGAATATGATTTATGAGTTTTAGTGTTGTATACAAAGTATATGTTTGTAAAATGATATACTCGAAGAAGATAATGACTATTATAGAGTCTAAAAGAGTTTCCTAGGATAAAAATTCAGAGACATCGATAACTAAAGGTTAAATCAATAATAATTAATAATGATTCCAAAGGATGGAATTGGTTATTATGACTAAAGGGGTTTATGAAACAGTGTGGAATGTCAATGTTAAGTATTAGTGTTATAGATGCTTATTCTTCAATTTTTATGTATATATGATCCTCAAAGTATAATTTACATGTTTTTATGTATATAAAATCTCAAAATTAGGGGAGTAATTAATATAGTGACCATTCAAGTGATGAAGAAAATAGATGCCGCAAAAGAACATTTGAATGTAAAAGATTTTATTCGGCCTAGATGAATCTAAATAAATGATTTGTATGGATTTATAATTTATCTTATATAATTTTTTTTTACAATTTAGTCTATGAAAAACATGATATAATTAATTCAATACATAAATTTTACGATTTATTAGATTTATTCCATGTTTTGAAAAGGATACATGGATAAACTTATTTTATATTGAATAAAAAAAGTATTCATATATTTGTTAATATAAAAGGGAATATTATCATGCCACCCATATGTGGGGTATTTTATTGACATAATTATTTTTATAGGATAATTATTCAATCTGTTAGAATATCATATATGATATGTAAAATTAATTTATCAGTTGAAAATTCCTACGAAAAGGGAATAGTTTTTATTTCATAACACAATGTATTCTGTATAAATTATTACGATATTCTGAATAGAATATACAGTATATAAATTTAGTGGGGTTATGTTTGCACTTATAAAGATGAAATTTAACAATTAATTAATTAAACTAGTTAGAAATTAGTGTTTTTTCATGAGTTCCTAAATAGTTTAAGATATCTGATGGAAAAGAAAATGTATTAGTAAATTACACATGATATCCTAAAAGTGAAATAAGGTATAGTGGTAATGTTAAATACAAAGAGTTATATTTGGTTTTTGAAAGCAATGTGAATGAAACTTTATCCTAAAGGATTTTATAATGTGTTGTTATGTAATAATTTAAACGATTAAACTATTTACAAAGGCAATTTTAATGAAAAAATGTCTAATAGATCTGATTTGAAGGATAATAACGGTAAACATAGAATAAATCATGGTGGATAATATTTTTTATTATAATTATTAAATATTATGTTGTGTAGATAATGTGTTTGAAAATTATCAAGTAGTTGAACATTTGGAATATGATTCCAATATCCCATCATTCTTCAAAAACGAATTTTTCATAGATATTTATCATTAAATTACTATGTGGGAGGGTTATATCAAATAGTCACCCAACGATAAAGTATGAATTACATGTAGATGTAGTGAGTTAATAAACAGAAATAAAATAAGAAAACATAAGGATGATTTGGCAGTCTATCAAATAGGATATGATGATATATCTATATAGAGGCCTTTGATAACTATTCTTAAAGTAGTTTTAAGAATATATAATATTTTATATAAAATTAAATATCTAAATTATCATAATTTATTGATGGTTGTATGAACATGTATTTTGACATATATTTTTTGAAATGTAAAGATAATTGACCAGTCATAATAAAACATTGTTATAGAAATACTTGATGTTTTTCATATATTATTATAGGTTATGATTTAATATAAATCTTATTAGGAATAAAATTCATGTATAAAAATATTTTTGAGTCTCATGATTCACAAAAAATGGATTTTCACATTGGATAACCCACTATGTAAACCTAATGGAGTCTTATACACTATGTATATAGTATACTAGGGGTGCATGGATCATATAAAAGTTCACACTACCTAAGTTGAGCAAGATTCATAACATTTAAACCTTCATACATTTATATTTTTATGACATCTTTGGGGATTATTGAAAAATTTGGTGGTAGGGTATGTTACTAATAATTTCATAGGTTTATCTCAACTATGATGGGATTTTTACACACATATAATGATTATGACTTATGGTACCTTAATTATGATAGACTGAGGTGTGTCTGGAAACACATATAGATTATATATGATGTGATGATATATTCTAATGAGAGGCATGTGATGTGATCATCAATAATGGTGAATAGAATGTGATGTCTTCATAAACCTAGTATAACTATACTCAAATAATATAATAAATGTGATTTTATATATGTGATTAATATATTATGGGCATCATAGTCAACAATGATCTCAGATAAACGGATTATATGTGATATGATTGGTGGCAATGACAATATAGATATATCTGTTTAATAAGGAGCATGCTTGATATTTTTATAGATTGAGTATAATTGAATATTTTCTTGAGGATACCCTTTTCTCAAAGTTATGTATCAAAAGAGTCATATTTATTATCAACAGTTAATGTCCCATGGTGTTGCACTTTTCTGAATAAATAGGGATTGAGTTTTTATTATATAGCTACTCTAAATATGTTTTCTAGTTAATCCAAAGAAATATTAGGTATAGGATTATAATTTATTTCATATGACATGAAAAATGGTTATATTAATGATTGATTTCCAAAAGTGTTTTGTATGATATCCAAAATTGTTTTAGTTATGATTTCATTAATTATTGTATAAATTATAATCTATATTGAAATGGAACAGAACATTTTTCTTTTCTCCAGGAGGTACATTAAAATATATGGTATTTCATATAGGATATGACCTTTTATTTTAAATGGTCATGTTATATTCTTCAACATACTAGTATTTTAATGCGTTAAAGATGATTCCATGATACTACATATTTTCAATCATAAGGAATGATTTTTTTCCATACAACATGAAATTTCTACTACATAAATCGAATATATGGAAAACCAAATGTTAATAATTTATGTTGAAGTAATATTATAATGTAAATTTTCATTGAAGGTGAGTTATAAGAGATTTAACACTAGGGAGTTTGTTAGATTCATGATTTTGATGCATGAACATGTCCAATAATTAACTCATGAATTACAAAAAGTCATTAAATACATTCTAACCTAAGTATAATACTCACATTATATATAAAGGGTTACAATTATGACATGGTATACAAGTGAGATTACCCAATACTTATATAAATCTCTATATGCCAAGAATATCTATTCATTTTCCTCCACTACACTCTAAGGAAATATCCTTAATTAGTGGAATAAATGATCCCATATAACAATTAGATGATTCAGTGTGACCTACAGATACATTTGGTTGATGGAGTCAATTCATTTCCACTATTATGATCTTTATCAACATTATGTAATGATGATTGGTATTTCTGTATCATAACAGTGTAAGGTAAATACATTAGTATATTTGGTTCTTCCTTAATAGTTTTTTCTAGTTTCATATATCTTCTATGGAGATATTGTGATGTGTTTCTTAATTAATTTTACAGAATTTAATAAATTTCATTATATCCTTATGAAACCCAAAAATATTTCAATAATAAATTTCAATAAATTATGATAAGTAAAGAAAACCATAATATTTTATTTATCAACTTATTAAAAACAATATCTAAAAAAATATTTTATAAATTACTCTGTAATTTATTTAATGTAAATTCATATAAAATAAAATATAAGATATTTTCACAAGTCAACTATTCTCCTTAAAAACATACACTAAAAAACATACCAATTTCCCATATTCATAGAGAACCTCATGTCAAATCATGTTTTAAAAAATACAATTTCCAAAATTTAATTTGAAGCTCCCCATTTTCACTAAATTCAAATATTATGATATGTTTTTTCAAGAATTTATGAATAGAGAAATATTTTTTCCAAAATCCATTTCAATCCATCATCCATGGTGTAAATGTGTCTCCTCTTACTTCAACTCAAATGTCATCCTAGATTGAGTGTTACCATTGAGGACTAGTTATCCAAAAACAAATTCCACACTTTAATGAATTTTCTAAATGTTTCTCATGTTACAATGAGGGATAGATATTGGTTTTCAAAATAGGTCACTCTAAATACTTTTCCACTAATTCACATACTGAGTGTGATAAATCAAAAAATTATATATCAAACCACAATTCAAAATTCAAATCATACATTCAATTTAGTAATAATAGCTCCATCACATAATTAAATATTTTCAAGATTTATAAACCAAGACATGTACGAGTTACACCCTTAAAATATTTCAGGTTTTATTTTTGAGGTCGTTCACTAGGGATTCTGGAAGTTTTGAGAATAAAATAACCTTGATGAAAATAAATTAAAAATAATATATAGTCCTTTGTCTGCACATGCATGTTGGTGTGCTATTGTAATTTCATTTTCAATAGAGATTTTGATGGTAAAAAATATTCATTGATTTTATCTAGAATATGGGGTTTTCCATATGATCGAGGTTAATTCAGTTTTCACTGAGGGTCTTAGGATTATCGGGTTCTTTTTGTGATATTAAATGCAATAAACTAATTTATATATAATTAATTTTCATTTAGTTACTCAGTTTCCCCCTTAACCCCATATTATAATTTTTTCCCGAGAGTTAACAATTTTTTTCATTAACATAACCTTATATATAGAGTTAGTTTAGATATAGTCTAAATATTGGTAGAATTAACATTGAAATGATAGAATATTACCATATTTTTTTTGAGAATGTTTATCAAATCACACCTTTAAAATAAATATACCCATGGTGACAACAATGTCTTAAAGTGACTGTCATTGTTAAACGAGGTTGGGGTTATTACTTAAAATTCATGAATTTCACTTCATGATAGAAATTTCTGGAAACCTATAATTGTATATTTTTACAAAAAATTAAATCCAAATGTATAATTAACCTCATTATTTTTTATATTTTTATTCCGGAATAAAATTTTAGTAATCATTGATTATCTTTTTAAATTAATTCTCAAATATATCTTCCTAAACTGTAACCAAATATTCCCATTTTGTAATGCCTTATTGTTACACATATTTATATTGTGAATTATGGATATATATTTTTGGGTGTCCTCAATTATAATCATCCATCCTTTTTTACATTCCCTATGGATTATTTCCACCATCCATTTCAGTGGATGGTGATTTAAATTTTAATTGATGATAATTGAAATGTAGAAAATTCAAGAAGTAATTAAAATTCATCATGAATATATATATAGCATGGGTGACTTGAGTATACATGATGAATATTGAAGCATCAAATATCAATTTGATTCTATGGAATAAAAATTATAGTGGCGGATTAAGTTCAATAAAATATTCAACCAAAACTTGGGTAGTGACAAGTGTTGCAATGGTGAAATTAAAGGTTATTTTGTGTATTAGTGGTTTAAAAGGGAGATAAATCTATAACTATATGAAAATAACATTTATATATGGTATGTTGTTCAGAGGAGCACACACTGTGTTACTCCATGGATGTGGCACTTGGGTTCTATAAAATTCGATATCTAATATGACCAATTAAATGGATTTAAACATCATGTTGTTAGAATATGTTATGTTTAAAGTGAATTCCCAACCCCATGGGATACATCATTACTATAGGCCATGTCGATCTTACATTACATGACATGGGAAGTGGTACATGATATTATTTCACATATAGACCAGATTATATGTATCCACTAAGGATTTCATTATAGAAATATACTAATATACATGGGATATTGGTTTTACATAATGGGTACTCACATGTTAATCAGATAAAATATACAGCCTCAAACACATCATCTACCACAAGATGATAAAGAATCTAATATCAGAGATAATCATTGAGTACCATATTGGCCCCAAACACCATGTAAATTATTTTAAATTTAATTTAGGATTAATTTACATATCATATAAAGAAAAATATATTACGAGAATTTTATAGAGGGAAACACACCATGTACCCCTTTAGTACATATTATATATTATTCTATCCTTAGGGTCTATTCCAGTCTCCTTTAACCTGATGTTGACTTTGATATATGACTAATCCATCCAAATAATTCTTGCATATATAAAATAATTGTTCACTTGACTATGGAAGTAGAGGTTCGACACAAGTTAATATGATTAATTTATCCTCCTTATTACTGTATGTTCATTGAATGGGTTAGAGTGAGATAATAAGATAAATCATGAGGTAGGACATCCCCAAGATTCATTTAGTTACATGGAAAAGGTCTTCGTCATTCATCATAGAGTATTTTATTACCCCTCATACATTAGGTATGGGTCCTCTTGATTTGAACTGGTTCAACACTCCCTAAGAGCTTATGAGTAGTAACTCCCCACATAAAACAATATCATCTAATACATTCTCATATATTATACGATCTGGTGCAATATATATGGAATTAGGCAATCCATCATTTTCTATCTTCCAATTAGAGAGATATGATTGATTTATTAAATTTTATGAGAGGTGGTTTGGGGTTTTTAATAATAGGGTTTTGTGATATGTGGGGTGGGAACACACTTGAACAACATTAATCCTTGTTCAAGTTTAAGGTCCACCTATTTTCATCATGAATAGTGAAATAGTGATGGGTGATAAAAAGGTGTGGTACTGTATATATTATTGCATATTTATGAGTAAAAAAGTGGTTTAAAAATCAAATTATTAGGCCAATGTAGATTAATGTCATAGAATATTAGGTACATTTATATTTATAACTCTTGAACCACCCATGGGGTTCCTTCAAGAAGTAACATGCTACTAGGATGTAGAAATTGATAATTGTATGATTCTTCGTACTTGTAGTGTCATTAGTTTATTTTGATATTTACCCATTGAGGATTGGTGATTAGGTTCTTGAGACCTATCAGTGTCCCCGTGAATTTTAGTGGTAGTTCATATGTTAATTTATCTTTCCATGAAAACCTCCTGGTTATTATACAGTACTAAATTTTCAACTAAAATTTTCCATGTATTTTATTTTTATTTTTGGTCCATCATACTGAGTATATTTATAATCACCCTTTCTTGGTATTTGTTCCCAAACATGTTATTTCTATAATTATAATGCATATTTATGTGATTGTAATTATAGACTTAGATCTGGTATGGTTTTTAAGGGATTATTCATCATTGTTCATTGGGATTCATAGTGGATTGTGGTTATTCAGGATAGCGGTAGTATGACGCCCTGACCCCGGTAGCCCAGAGCCAGTGCTACGGTTATGTTGTGTAATTTATTTTATACAAATGAAACAAATAAGTTTCACATCATAACACAGTAGGAGGAACTTTCTAGTTTAGATCCTGGAGATTCAGAGGCAAAAACTTTTCTTATTTATTTCTTAGCTAAGAAAAAAAATCCAAGAGTTGGAAAGGCTCTATCAACCTATAAAAATTTAACATAAAACATAGGGTGATCATTGAAATACACAGTAAGGGGTTTTTGAGAATACAGAAATACAACTTTTGAAAACTACTTTGAAAATACTTTTCCATACTAAAAATGTTTTCTTAAAGGAAAAACTTCAAGGCAAAACAAAAGTCGATGTAACACAGTTAAAGCACTTCATATTTACACACTAGAACACTTAGCTGGAACCCACTTAATAGACAATATAAGCATGCTAATAAAATGACATGGTTTATACTAATTAAAGTGTCCAGAAACAAGAAATTTGTGCATGAAAAACAAGGTGTAAACATCATCAGAGTCACGCACAAGCGCATTATCTAAAAAAACACATCATGACATGATAAATGTAATGAAACATTTGTAATAAAATTTTGGAAAAGAAAACTGGACATTCATCAACATTTCCATATCATATGTCTTGTGTCTCTTTTTATTAATTTGATACTCATAGGTAAGGTTCTATCACTAAGGATATTCCTCTAGTCAGAGTAATCACTTGGTTGGTCATATGCTAAGAAATGTATGCTGAAGGACTCGTGGTCTCTGTGTCAAGGCGTTGTGCCATGACCTAAGAGTAATAACCCAATCTGTCTATCTCGAGAACTATCGATGCATCGGGGAGCTTACTATTACTGGTCTCTAACCTGGAGGGCTTACTTTAATCAGTCCCCAGCCTGGAGGGTTTTTTTTAACGGACCCCATTCCGGGTAGTCCTATAAATTTCTCACATATTGATAAGGTCATATATTCAAGGTGTCCCATACCACTTTGAATATTTAATTTTCATTTCATATAACTCAAGGTGTCCCATACCACTTTGGGTAATACCATTTTCATTTATCATTACCCATGGTGTCTCATACCACTTTGGGTAATTTAGTTCATTATCATGTTGAGTCATATGCATGCATAATATGAATAAGGTAACAATTGGTTTACAAATATATGATATGACAGATAAAATTGAAAGTATGGAATAAAAGTAGGCATGGTTCAGTAAGAATACAATCGCATAAAATGATGAATGCATGAGATTTTACCCCAAAGGGTATTAAATGATAAGTTTCTAAAATTCCAATACATGGAAATGAACTACTTGGCATTAACTATGGTTCTTCACAGGTCACTATACATGCAACAAATTTCCACCCACTAATAATCACTACAACATTCTTGGTATAAAAATAATAAATACTTTCTATATTTAAAATTCCAATACTTGGAAATAAACCACTTTAAATAAAATACTTTTCATTAATTATTGTTCTTCACTGGTCATAGAATTTGCAGTTAAACTCTGATCACTAAAAATCACCGCAGCGAGTTTGGTATAAAAATAATAGAGGATTTCTACTTGTTAACAAGACCCTTAAATCCATATCCTTTTAATACAAGTTTAAAACAGGAATAAGCATATCCTTTAAAAAAACACAAATCAGTTCAAGGGTGAGATTAGTCAAGTTCATTGGTGTACCCTTAGACACAAAAATATAAAACAGCATAGGCAAGCACTAAAATCCTACATGCATAAAAATATAAATAACCATTTCTTGAAACTAGGGTTTCAGATATTAATCATAAAATCACATAAATACATAGGGATATCTACACAAATTATATATATTGGTTTTCTCATAAAATAAACATGGTTCACTTAAAATCTGAAAACCTCTAACTGCTTATCACTTATTCAGTTTAAAAAAAATCAGAACCCTGTGGGGGTCTAAATGTTTCATGAAAATATAAATACATAAATATATAAAAACTTTGTTTTTAACTATAACATAATTGTACTTAAACCAAAGTCTAAGTTCGCATCAAAAATATTTTTCAAAGATAATTATTCATCTCTTAAACATCAAAACTGATTTCCATTCCAATACATTACCTTATATAAAAATATAGTTTTAAAAATATATAGATCTTACATAAAATCCAACATCTTAGGAATTGATTTTAGAATAACCCTTTTCCAAAGTATAATTCTTAGTATGAAAATACTGAATAATCATGGATACCCTAAAAAAATTAGGTTTGATTGATAAATATATATATATATATTTGTATATATATATATATATATATATTCGAAACCGTATATACAAAATACACATAAACCTGAGTTTTAGGTTTGTAAAATATGATCATTAAAACTAACATAAAAGTGATATCCCTTTTTATATTACGAAGGAAACACCCTTGAAAATTGTTCAAAACTGAAGGGCTTGAGTTGTATATACATATATATACTGTATATATTGAGGGCATAATAGTATAGGTTTCATAAAACATGAAAACACCAATAGAGTACAGAACTCTTCTTAAACTGGGAGGTTTGCCTAGTAAATATATGCATATAACCATAAATCATATATGTATATACTTATATATATATATATACCGAGTATATATAATGTTTTATCTTAAACCGTAAAAAAAACACGAAAGCTCCCTTACCACTTAAGGGGGGAGCTCGCCGTGGAGGGATGCTCGCTGTGTGGCTGGAGAACCGGGAGGAACCTGGGTGGCCGGAGGTGGTCTGGTGAGGTCGAGGCCTCCTGAAAATGCTGCAAGGTAGTATCGGGGTGACCAACGGTGTGGCACCGGCACTGGTGTGGTCGTGCACGGGGGGTGTGGTGCGAAACCGAAGGTGGTTCATGTGGTGGTGAGGCGACAGCGAGGAAGGTGTCGCGGTGGTGCGGGTTGGATCCAGAGGTCTTCTCTTACACAGAGGCTTCATCATACTTAAAGTAGAATGACCCGAGGGGGTTAGGCAGAGCCTACGGTGTCCTAGGGAGGTGGGTGCGCGAGTTCAACAAAAACAGTGGGGAGGGTAGCATCTCGGGAAATCCAGGAGCTGGTTCGCGGGGCCCTGACGCGAGGTAGAAGACGACAGGTTCATTGAGGATGAAAAAAAAATAAAACAACGGATGGGATCCATCTTGGAGAGATCAGACGGATGCGGTGAATTGAGTGTTTTAGAATACATCAACGGCCAGGATGAGTCCCTAATTCAATCGAACGGATGAGGTTGTGCGGGGTCACGAGATGTCCTGGGTTACTTGTTTTAAAAAAACAGTTTAATAAACACTAAAATTAGACATTATACTACTTCACATTTTTTTTAATATATATATATATATATATATAACCAGAACATTATAATTTGAATTTGTATAAAATTTAATAAGTACTCATAAATTTCAAATCCAAAAATCCCATTTTAGTATAAGTAAACAAATGATACTATTTGATATAACTATTTTTAAAAAGATATATTTTTAATACCACACTTTTATAACTACTAGGATCTTATAACCATTAAAATCTAAAATCCAATTTATAACATTCTTCACTAGTTGATTCACAAAAATTATTTTTAGAAGACCAATAGTTTTTCCCTAATTCAAAACACATAGTTTTAGAGATCCAATAAGATACATTTTTCAATTATTGCGGATACCCCTTCGAAGCATTTTAAAATACTATGTTTTCCACCATATAAATATCATCATGATTTTTAAAAAAAAAATAAAAATAGATTCATTTTCAAGAATAATATTTTATTTTAATACTCGAAGATTTAATTCTAATATTTTGTACATATAAAAATATTGAAATATCATAATATTATAAAAGCGTAATAAAGACAAAATTTTTATATAAAGATGCACTTTATCCATTGAAACCCAGCGGTCATAAAACGGTCATATTTCTTTAGAGGTCCATTATAAAAACAAGGGGTAGGATGTTTTACATTTTCAAAACATCGGACCCTTGGCGGATGGCTCTCCTCATACCACTGGTGCTGAGTGCGTGCGCGGTGGTTCTAGCGGTTATATTTTTCACGCTGATGGACCCTGAAGACGACGACTATCTGATTACCCATGTTGTGATTCTCAGTAGTCTTGTTGTGTCCGTGTTAGGTCTTGTGCATGGTACTTTCAATTAGATGGGTCATTTTGCAATGTAACTTTTAAATATATACTATTTTATCGTATTCTTCATGTTTTATTTCCATTCGAATTCTTTATCAGCACACAAAGCATAAAATAAAATAAAACAAGAGACATCATTAAAAGCATAACATTGTTCACTTGGACCAGTTTATAAAACCCGGGGCGTCACATTATCCCCCTCTTAAAAGAATTGTGTCCTCGCAATTCGATCGGCGTACATATACTGACTTACTCACACAGCTTCTCTAACACCCTTGGTGATGTCCCTCTACCTCCACCGCCCATGGAAGAAGTTACTATTCAACTTTATCCCTAGGGTAGAACAAAGCTTGTGGGTCTCCTCTTCCCAAATACATTTTTGGAAAAGTGGATCATGGTTAAAACCAAGCTCTTGTTTGATACAGGTGGTTTTCCCGAGATGGGCACGAGTGACATCAAGCTTCGTGATATCCGCTTGGATTTGGTTCCTAAGGATCTCTCGAACCACTTCATATCTAAACAATTCGATGAAAGACCCAAAATCATAGAGCTCCCCAAGCATGCTGAAGCACAGGATTTGGTACATAAAGACTGCGCAGAAGTCCAACTCCTTTGCAGCTTCTCCGAAGGCCGTGAAGGCCAACCATTTATTATTCATGGTGAATCACATGAAGAGTCCCTCGTTGTACATCCCTTTCATTTTATAATTCTCGAGCAGCGCACTGGCCATTTGGCTGTACAAAAATTCTGACCCTCGGAAGATTCGAAGGACATTAGAGCCTTTCGATATTTCATAGAGGGTTTTGCACGTGAGTCGTAAGTTAACAAATGGTTGGTAACTTTTTGAGCAAGATTTTGCTACAATAGTCTCTATGATCTCTATAGGGAGAGTCAAGAGTCTAGGCGTGGTTCGCTGTCTTACCATCTGAGAAGTTTAAGAACAAACCCCACTTAGTAAAACATTAATGTTTTTGTGTTGTCCTAATTTTCCAGGGTTGCCTAAAACTCCCTCTGATACCAACTATGATGCCCCAACCCCAGTAGCCCAGAGCCGGTGCTACGGTAATGGTGTGTAATTTATTTCATACAAATGAAACAAATAAGTTGCACATCATAACACAGCAGAAGGAACTTTCTGGTTTAGATCCTGGAGATTCAGAGACAACACCTTGGCTTTTTTATTTCTGATCTAAGAACAAAAATCCAAGACTTGGAAAGGCTCTATCACCCTGTAAAAATTTAACATAAAACATAGGGTGAGCATTAAAATACTCATCAAGGGGTTTTTGAAAATACATAAATACAGCCTTTGAAATCTACTTTGAAAATACTTTTCCATACTTAAAATGTTTTCATAAAGGAAAAACATCAATACAAAACAAAAGCCGATATAACACAGTTAAAGAACATCATATTTACACAGTAGAACACTTAGCTGGAACCCACTTAATAGAAAAGATAAGCATGCTAATAAAATGACATGGGTTATACTAATTAAAGTGTCCATAAACAAGAAAGGTGTGCATGAAAGACAAGGTGTAAACATCATCAGAGTCGCGCACAAGCGCATTATCTAAAAAACACATCATGAAATGATAAATGTAATGCAACATTTGTAATAAAATTCTAGAAAAGAAAATTGGACATTCATCAACATTGCCATATCATATGTCTTGTGTTTTTTTTAATCTGATACTCATAGGTAAGGTTCTATCACCAAGGATATTCCTCTAGTCAGAGTAATCACTTGGTTGGTCATAAGCTAAGAAATGTATGCTGAAGGACTCATGGTCTCTGTGTCAATTCCTTGTGCCATGACCTAAGGGTAATAACCAAATCTGACTGTCTCGAGAACTATCGATGCATCGAGGAGCTTACTTTTACCGGTCTCTAACCCGGAGGGCTTACATTAACCAGTCCCCAACCTGGAGGGTTTTCTTTTTACCGGACCCCATTCCGGGTAGTCCCATACATTTCTCACATGTTGATAAGTTCAGATATTCAAGGTGTCCCATAACACATTGAATATTTAATTTTCATTTCATATTACTCAAGGTGTCCCATACCACTTTGGGTAATACCATTTTCATTTCTCATTACCCAAGGTGTCTCATACCACTTTGGGTAATTTAGTTCATTATCATGTTGAGTCATATGCATGCATAATATGAATAAGGTAACAATTGGTTTACAAATATATGATATGACAGATAAAATTGAAACTATGGAATAAAAGTAGGCATGGTTCAGTAAGCATACAACCGCATAACATGATGAATGCATGAGATTTTCCCAAAAAGGGTATTAAATGATGAGTCTCTAAAATTCCAGTACATGGAAATGAACTACTTGGCATTAACTATTGTTCTTCACAGGTCACTATACTTGCATCAAATTTCCAACCACTAATAATCACTGCGGAATGCTTGGTATAAAAATAATAAATACTTGCAATCTTTAAAATTTCAATACTTGGAAATAAACCACTTTAAATAAAATACTTTCCATTAATTATTGTTCTTCACAGGTCATAGAATTTGCAGTCAAAATCTGATCACTAAAAATCACCGCAGCGAGTTTGGTATAAAAATAATAGAGGATTTATACATGTTAACATGACCCTTAAATCCATATCCTTTTAATACAAGTTTAAAACAGGCATAATCATATCCTTTAAAAAACACAAATCAGTTCAAGGGCGACATTAGTCAAGTTCATTGGTGTACCCTTAGTCACAAAAATATAAAACAGCATAGCCAAGCACTAAAATCTTACAAGCATAAAAATATTAATAACCATTTCTTGAAACTAGGGTTTCAGATATTAATCTTAAAAACACATACATACATAGGGATATATACACAAAGTATATATATAGGTTTTCCCATAAAATAAACATTGTTCAATTAAAATCTGAAAACCTCTAACTGCTTATCACTTATTCAGTTTAAAAAAAATCATAACCCTATGGGGGTCTAAATGTTTCATGAAACAATAAATACATAAATATATAAAAACATTGTTTTTAACTATAACATAATTGTACTTAAACCAAGGTCTAAGTTCGCATCAAAAATATTTTTCAAAGATAATTATTCATCTCTTAAACATCAAAACTGATTTCCATTCCAATACATTACCTCATATAAAAATATAGTTATAAAAATATATATGGCTTACATAAAATCCAACCTATTAGGAATTGATTTTATTAAAACCCTTTTCAAAAGTATAATTCATAGTATAAAAATACTGAATAATCATGGATACACTAAAAAAATCGGTTTTGAGTGATAAATATATATATACTTGTATATATATATATTCAAAAAATTATATACAAAATACACTTAAACCTGAGTTTTAGGTTTGTAAAATATGATCATTAAAACTAACTTAAAAGTGATTTCCCTTTTTATATCACAAAGGCAACACCCTTGAAAATTGTTCAAAACCAAAGGGTTTGAGTTGTATATACATATATATACTGTATATATTGAGGGTATAATAGTATAGGATTCATAAAACATGAAAACACCCATAGAGTAGAGTACTCTTCTTAAACTGGGGGTTTTCCTGGTAAATATATGTGTATAACCATAAATCGTATATGTATAAACATATATATATATATATACCGAGTATATATAACGTTTAATATTAAACTGTAAAAAACACGAAAGCTCCCTTACAGCTTTAGGGAGGAGCTCGCCGTGGAGGGATGCTCGCTGGGTGGCTGGAGAACCGGGATGAACCTGGGTGGCCGGAGGTGGTCCGGTGAGGTCGAGGCCTCCTGGAAATGCAGAAAGGTAGCAGCGGGGTGACTAGCGGCATGGCCCCGACACTAGTGTGGTCGTGCATGGGGGCGTGGTGTGAAACCGAAGGTGGTTCGTGTGGTGGTGAGGCGACGACGGGGAAGGTGTCGCGGTGGTGTGGGTTGGATTCAGAGGTCCTCTCTTACACAAAGGCTTCATCCTACTTAAAGGAGAATGATCCGGGGGGGTTAGGCCACGCCTACGGTGTCCTAGGGAGGTGGGTGTGCGAGGTCAACAAAAACATTGGGGAGGGTAGTGTCTCGGGAAATCCAGGCGCTGGTTCGCGGGGCCCCGACGCGAGGTAGAAGACGACGGGTTCACGGAGTATGGAAAAAAATAAAATGACGGATGGGATCCGTCTTAGAGAGATCAGACAGATGCGGTGAATTGAGTGTTTTAAAAAACATCAACGGCCTGGATGAGTCCCGACTTCAATCGAACGGATGAGGTTGCGTAGGGTCACGAGATGGCCTGGGTTACTTGTTTTAAAAAAATAGTTTAATAAACGCTAAAATTAGACATTATATTACTTCACATTTTTTTAATATAAATATATATATATATATAACCAGAACATTATAATTTTAATTTGTATAAAATTTAATAAGTACTCATAATTTTCAAATCCAAAAATCCCATTTTAATTTATCTAAACAAATGATACTATTTGATATAACTATATTTAAAAAGATATATTTTTAATACCACAATTTTGTAACTACTAGGATATTATAACCTTTAAAATCAAAAATCCAATTTATAACATTATTCACTAGTTGATTCACAAAAATTATTTTTAGAAGACCAATAGTTTTTCCCTAATTCAAAATAAATCGTTTTATAGATCCAATAAGATACATTTTTCAATTATTGCGGATACCCCTTCGAGACATTTTAAAATACTAGGTTTTTTCACCATATAAATATCATCATTATTTTTAAAAAAAATTAAAATAGATTCATTTTCAAGAATAATATTTTATTTTAATACTCTATGATTTAATTCTAATATTTTTTACTTATTAAAATATTGAAATACCATAATATTATAAAAGCGTAATAAAGAACAAATTTTTGTAAAAATATACACTTTATCCATTGAAACCCAACGGTCATAAAACGGTCATATTCCCTTAGAGGTCCATTATAAAAAAAAGGTGTAGGATGTTTTAAATTTTCAAAACACCAGACCCTTGGCGGATGCCTCTCCTCATACCACTGGTGTTGAGTGCGTGTGCGGTGGTTCTAGCGGTTATATTTTTCACGCTGATGGACCCTGAAGATGATGACTATCCGATTACCAGTGTTGTGATTCTTATTAGTCTTGTTGTGGCAGTGTTAGGTCTTGTGCATGGTACTTTCAATTAGATGGGTCTTTTCGCAATGTAACATTTAAATATATACTAGTTTATCGTATTCTTCATGTTTTATTTCCATTCGAATTCTTTATCAGCACACAAAGCATAAAAGAAAATAAAACAAGATACATCATTAAAAGCATAACATTGTTCACTTGGACCAGTTTATAAAACTCGGGACGTCACAGGTAGTCACTATTATTGTCAGATATTGATCTAAATGATCCCACGTTGGTTATTATCCTTAATGTGTCTTGTATCAAACATGTTAAATGGTTTTTAGGATGTATAGGTACTGTATTTATTTTACATGGAGGTATTTTTTCATATGCTGGAGTTGGTGTCCTATGACCACATATATGTACATCAATTACATGAATATTAGATTTATTAAATATTAATAAATATTATTATTAATTTTCTTCTTCTTTATAACTCTAATGTAATAATGTCCTGGAGTATATGTCCCAATGATAAGGTCATATATGTTCCCCTCTATGATGAAAACCTTGATGTTCTATGATGATATTGTCAAATGGTGTTTTGCGGTTGGTTAACATATTATGATGGGTCACAATGTACATAGTCTATATGGTGGGATTACTCATCAGTAGATGATGATTTCTCTCATGAGTTTATCACTTGGAAATCTCCAATATGGGAGAATATGAGAACATACCTTCCAGTTGAAATTTTTCATGTTTTGGTTCCTTCAAATATTCTTATCGACAAGCATTTATGATGGTGCTTTGATTTTGGGATTATTATTATTGTATGTTACAAATATCATACATAGATGTATTTCATAAACCAATCCAATTAAAGTCCATGGAGATGTTTGATCTGTTGGGTGCGTCGTGAGTGACATGTCATAAATGAATATGTTGAGGGTGGATTTTTCCTTTCCATATTTATGGAAGCTGATATCTCAGTCCTCTGATTAGAATAGAACCCCACATTATATTATATATTCAAGGTGTAATGATGTTTTCATTTTATATAGTAAATAAACGATATATAAAGCATATAAATTGGTGACACTATTATGCAACCTGCTTGATGAGATATTATGACAATGAGATTATAATACATTGTGAGAATTTGTATATTGTTGTATATGTAGTGAAATTATGTTCTTTCTCTTTCCTTTCTTGACCCATTGTTAGATAATAATCTTTACTATATGCAAGCCCACCTATATCCAATGAGATATATTCATGTAAGGGCACACACTAATCATTTCCATTGATCACAATTAAATTATATTTTAGTTAAAATAATTGAACAAATATTATCCTTATGTATGAGGTATAATTCTATTACTATTATATTGATTTCTAAAATTAAATATATATTTCTTCACTGACGTGTAATGAAATCATTTATGTCAATTAGTAATTTTTTAGTAAATTTTTATTTACTAGATTATGAATAAAATATTTATTTATGAATAAAATATTTTTTTGATTGATAAATTCTAGAGGATTGTGAAATGGACATTATCAAGTACAAGGGAAAATATTAATTTACAAGACTGTTACATAATAATTTTTACTATGCATGTTGAAGCATTCCACAAAAAAATTTAAAAATATTGTTTTTTTTTCACGGGGTTAAATAAAGGTAAAAAATGTTATATAATGTCATCTATGAAAATAAATAATATTTTAACAAAATTCAAAACACTATAAAAAGAGGGATATATATATTTTTTAGACTATAAAAATGATAATAGATAATTGTTTCACACAATGAATTCTCTCACACCTCCCCCTAATGTATCCCTCTCTAGAATATAAAGTGAATGTTAAAATAATTCATGACTGAAGAACTAGTGATTAGGAACGAATGGCACAAGATATTCTACTCATCGAGCTAGAACTCAAAGATAAAGTGGTGTTTCTCAGAGAACACTGTAGCATGTGTGGATAACCACAAGAGGGATTCTACCCATGGACCATCACATAAAAATATAGGTAATCTGAAAGGGACTTTTTAGATGATCAACATTCACTAACAAAGAATGATCCAAAACAAAGGTATTTATTTCTTCTAATAAATAATTAATTAATCATAAATTTGAAATGAAACATCCATTCTCTTTGTTTTAGGATATTATTATTAAAATAAAATTTAATATATCACCCACCTTTTGTTTCTTTGACTATACCCAGAATCATCACGTGGTGTCACAGAAATCTCGAATATATTAATAATTAATTATTTTTTTATTGATCTATGCACATTTGTGGTTAGATTTTAATTTCATGTTATTCATTATATAATATTATTTAAATTAATATGTTAAAAGATTGTTTATAATGTTCATTTTTTATTTCATTTTATTAAAGGATTAAGATGAAATAAAGAACCTCTAGAGATGACATCATGAAGTTCTATCTTGGGATGGAAAAACTAGGTTACAGAGTTTGTGGCCAAAGCACACATTGTATACCAATTCACATTGTATCTAGATGTTTCGAGAAATTAGTTACATGTGGTTCTTTTATTGCACACTATTTGTTGACTGGGACAACCTGGCACACGAAAAGTAGATATAGGGTGTGTAGTTGGCATGTACAAACCATGTAGAATAACTGAGTCAACACACCGAAACCTTTGTCACGTGACATTGGTATACAAAAACTGAGTTACATGGTGTGTATATTCATGTATATGTCGTGCAGTCTCCCATTAATGGAAAAAATACAATTGAATTAAATTTAAAAATTAAATAATTAAAACCATATTTTATTAATTGGAAATCCATTGTGTTTTTCCCAATTTAATAATATTTTGAATGTATTTAAAAAGGTAAATTATTTTATTTTAATTAATATGTCATTATTGTTCTTAAAAATATTTTCCATGAATTCCATTAATAATGGGTATCACCAAATTAGATCGTATGATCATTAAGATGGAATTGAATTAATTATTCAATGAAACCGTGTTTATCAAAAATAATAAAATAATGATTAATGGAATGAATTATTCCCATCTACTTCAGAGTATTTGTTGCATGTATGCATTTTATTGAATATAAAAAAGTCCTGTGAATGTTTTGGATGATTTAATTTAATTTATTGAATTATTTTTCATTAATTTATTATTAAATTAAATGGTGAACTATGATTAATCCCTACCTCCATTATTATATAGGACCTGCATGTCCAATGATATATGTAACCCCCTTTAATCAATCCACTGTTTCCCCTAACTTATGGGTGACTGAAAAATATACATAATTAATGGAGCACCCCAATGCACATCTTGGTAGTTCAAGAATGAAAAATAATGATTCCAACCCAAGTGATACACAAGATGACATGTAGAATGTTGTAACACATTCCAATAGTGGAAATATGAGTTATTTACCCTGTGTCAATGGTTGAATTAATGTACACTCATTAAATCAACCATTAGATAAAGCACATTAATGAGTTATTTAATTAATTAATTATGTATTCCTATGAAATTATTTATTTTATTTATTCAAGGTTGTGATCAAAAAAATTAATTTATTTATTTTGAATGCTGAAAATTAGACAAATGAATTTTGCGTATTTTTTTTTATCCAAAATGGTTAATTAATGAAGTAACATCCAATTAATATTAACAAAATTTTTAAGGGATAAAGTGATAAAATTATTTCACAATAAATTATAATTTATTAATTAAATATTAGGTCAGACTAAGCCTTCTATTACTTGATTTTGAATGGATCTATAGAACTATGTGTAGTACAATGCCAATGTATGGGTAATTAATTTTATCAGAGTGTTCTAATGAGTGTTTTGGGTTGACATAAATGAAATTTTATTGAGTTTAATGACCAATGAATGTTCAATAAAAATGTGTAGTCATGTGTTGAGGAAATCCTTGTGATGAATTATAGACATGGGAATCCACTCAACAAATCAATGAGGTAAAAATATGTAGTTAGAAATACTTCCTACATAACTACATTATTATTTGTTTTCATGGGAAATTCATTTTCAATAATTAACGTAATGGGGATACATTACACAATATAGTTAATGTAACATGAAATACTAATTATAATGATGAGGGATAAAGAGACTTGATAAAAAATGGGATAATTGTTAAATAAAATAACAAAACGTTTAATTTATTATATCTAAATTAATTTTTAATGAAGAAAATTTTTATTAATCTTCTCCTTTTAACTGTAAAATAAAATGAAAAGTTTATCATCCACACTCTCCCTATGATCAATATTGGAGATATATAACCTCTTAACTATTAGTAAATTCCATGAGTGGATTAGAATCCTTGGTTTGTATTACTCTATGAACAAGAATCTTACATGCTAGAATCCTCATTGCCTGATCTGCCTACGAATGAGAGGGGCAACGATTTTTTTTTCTATGAAAATTTTAGATAAATCAGGTAAATATTAAATATTTGATGGTTTAATGAATGTTTAGTGAACTAATGAAGTCTCAATAAAACATGGATGAGTATAAAATTCATTATCACCTTCATGGTCTATACAAAGAGAGATCTAGATTTAAATAGTTCGAAATTTACAAGGTATTATTATAGTGAAATCATGGAGGGGATTCCCCAATCAGGCCCCTTGTATTTAATCCCATTAGATACATTGAGGTATTAAAGGTTATTTATTTTAAATTCCTTGATAAATTGGGAACCGACCTTATTATATAAGCACTCCATCAGAGATTCCCCATCTCTGTTGTGAATTTTAATATAAATAACATTGAGAAATACTTTTTAGATCATTATAACTCTTCATCTCCTTGTAAATAAGGTTAGAATGAATGAATAACCATATGTCCATATGGTGAGAAAATTAGAGGAGAAATAGAATATCTGTAACCCCAATTATGTTTTTCACCCTTCAAAGAAGAATAAATCAAGGGGAAATAAAGGGAAAGTGATTTTGTTTGTTTCTCAAGTGGCATGAAGGGACACAAAGAGAAAAACTACTCCCGGCTAAATAAGAAATGGTGAGTTTCATTTGCATTTTTATATAGTTAAATTCATCTATTTCTTCAAATTGGTTATTAGATACAAATGTGGTGATCATTAATTTATTAAAATATATGAACCGAGTTTATTGAGAAAGAGTGACTAAGAAGAAATAGATCTTCAACCAGATAACATAGATAAAATTATTTTTTTATCCATATGGGATAACCACCTCACATTGCCTACTAGAATGATCTTGGTTTTAAAGGGTTGTTATTATGTTACTTTACTTACCAAAAAAAAATATATGTTTATCCAGTGTTGATATGGGTGGATTCATTTTCATGTATCGGAAAAAATGTTTCTTATTTTATAAGGATTTCAATTTTTTATGGTAAAAAACATATAAATAATGGAAATATGTGTTTGATTATACATCTCAAATAGTCGAAATTGATAACAAAGTCACTTCACATGAATCTTACCAGACCCATCATTGTCATCACCAAATAGGTCATGTAAATGGAAAGTGATTGAATAAATTACATCGAGATGGGTATTTAGATTATTTTGAACTAAAACCAATTCATGTATCTAATGTTACTAATAAAAATTTACTAAATCCCAATTTATTTAAAATTGTGAAAGGTATAAATAGAATCCTGATTCATTTCATATCAATGTGTGTGGACAATTTTCTACTGAATCAAGGGGTGGGTAATCATATATAATAACATTTACCATTTATTTTAGTAGATATGGATATGTCTACTCAGTGAGGTATAAGTTAGATTCTTTAAAAAATTATAGAATACTATAAGGATGTCGAGGACTGTCTTGTTCAGAAGATTAAGAAACTAAACTAAAAACGTCGCGGATAATATCATAATGAGGACATAATTGATAAACTATAGAATTTTGATATTTTATCTCAACTCACCCATACTTATAAGCCTTAGTGGAATTGTCTAAATGATTGGAGGAAAAAACCCTTATTGGATATGGTGATATCAATTATGATTCATCTAAGTCTTCTATTAACCTTTTGTGGACATGTGTGACAAACAATAGGATATATACAAAACTGAGTTCCATATAATGAAATAGACGATATATCATACCAATTATGGAATAGAATGAAACCCATTTTTTCTTAGATACAAGTGTGGTGTTGCAAATAATTTGTTACGGCCCTTCAGGTAAAAATCATTCACCATGAAGAATATAGTTTATCTTTATTGGATATCCCATAGAATCATGGAGATACTAACTATTATAACATTTAGACAAAAATATTTTCAAATAAAAATTTCCCAGAATTCATGAAGAGGGAATTTTATCTAAAATAGATAATTGGAGAGAGATAGACTTCAATGAACTCCATTATCAAGATCAAAAAGCATTGGAATGGGAGAAAATTACAAAAAAACACATGGAATAATAAATTTTTCAAGAGATGTAATTACATTGTAGGAGCACTATAGAGGATAGAGAACTAGAATGATATGTTTTTCTAGTCACTTAGGATGGTGACTCATTATTAGTTGATAATAATGATCTGATAATATACATGGAAGAAGTAAGTGGAATAGATGTTACTAAGTGTAAAGAAGCCATTAATTGTGGTATTGATTCCATATACCAATAAAATTATTGATTTTGGTAGAACCCTGAGTAGATTAAAAAACCCACTATATGAAAATGGGTTTTGAAGAGTAAAATTTACATATAAGGACGAGATAGTAACTATAAGACATGATTCGATGAAAATGGTTTAAATATAATCAAGGAATTAACTGAGATGAAAAAAAATCACCAATTTCAGTGTATAAATCAATTAGAATTATAATTTCCATTATAAATTTCCATAATTATGTGATTTGGAAAATGGATGTCAAAATATCATTCCTTAATTTTAACCTTGAATATGATTTCTCTATCACATAGCAAGAGGGGTCTGTGATTCATAAGGATTCCATCGAGGTATCCATGTTTCAAATATCCATTAAAAGATTAAGGCATGAATCCCAGTTAGGGAAAAATTTGTTATAATGAGTCTCTAGTGAAATATGATTTAATAATGAATGAATGTGAGTTGTGTGTCTATAAATAGTTTAGTTGGAGTGTTGTTTTATTAATATATATTTTGATGACATATTCCATATTTGAAATGAAATATTAGTTTTATGGTCTATTATGGTGTGGATAAATAAATGATTCTCTCTGAAGGAAATATATTTTTTTGGGATTAAGATCCATCAAGATATATCTAATAGGTTAGTTGTTCTATTCCATGAAACATGCATTAAAAAGATATTGAAGAGTTTATTTATAGAATAGTCTAAGAGGGGATTGATTCCAGTCTCACAAGGCATTCATGATTCTTGGAATATCAACCCTCAGATACATGAGGAACGAAATAAAATGACTAAGATTCAATACACATCCGTTATTGGGTCTTCCGTGTATGATATGCTATGTACTATGATAGATGTACCCTATAGAATATGTCTATTTAGAAGATATCGAGGTTATTATGTTGACCGCTATTGGAAGGAAATAAAGGCAATCCTTATGTATCCAAGGAGTACTATGGATAAGTTTTTCATTTATGTAGGATATGTGGAACTAGTCATTATAGGATATGCATATTATAGTTTCAAAACTTATCATTATGAAAAGAATTCACAAATGGGATACATATTCAGTTCGAATGGAGGCGTTATAAGCTAGAATATCTCAATGAATGTTGATGTAGAAGATTATATAGAATAGCCAGAGTATATTTTGGATTCTAAGGATGGTAAAGATGAAGTATGGATGAGAATATTCATCCAAGATCAAGATGTTAAACATATAATTAAAGACCCTATAACACTCTATTGTGATAATATAGCATTGGTGGATCTTGCAAAATTCTCAAGGTTATATATCTCGAATAATGTGCATACTTCGGAAGTATCATATCTTGAGTGATTTTTCTCAAAGTGGTGAAGTTGTTCTGAGTAGTATTTTCAATGAAGACAATGTGTTAGTCCTTTTGAAAAAATCCTTGACATAGATGAAATATTAATATCATGTGAGTTATAGATGACTGAAGTTCATATGAATTTTTCTCCAGTACAAGTTTTAGTTTTTTGTAGTTGGAATCCTATGACCAACTATATCTATATTGATTACAAGAACATTTTATTTAATTAATATTAATAAAACTTATTATTATATATTGTATATTGTTCATCATGACTATAATGTAACAATTTCCTAGAGTAAACATCTCATTGATAAGGCCTTAGCAATTCCCTACTATGATTATAACTTTGATGTGGTATAACAATATTTTGAAATACTGTTCTATGATTAGATAATGTACTATACTGGGACACAGTGTACATAGACCATTTGGTTTTAGTACTCGTACGATGATGATGCTTCTTCTTATGAATTTCACACCTAGTAATATCCTATATATGATATTATGGGAAAAAACATTTAGTAGGAATTATACATGGTTTGGTGTCATCATATATTCTTATCTATGTGGATTTATAATGGGACATAGAAATTAATATAATTATTAAGGAATGATTCTACTCACATACATAGATGTAATTCGTAAACCCAAATGATAATATTTCAAGGAGAAGTTCAATATGTTGGATGCGTCATGAGTTACATTCCATTAATGAATAATTCAAGTAAATATTTTCATCATCCATATTTATGGAAGCGGATATCTCAGAACATTAATTATAATAGAACCATCACATTAAATGCCCTGTCCATGGTGCAGTAGTTCGTTTATTTTAGATAGTCACTGATAAAAATATGAAGCTTACATGTTGGTAACTAGATTATGCAACATTGTTGATGAGATATTATGACAAATGGATTATATTAGACAATGTGTTTTGTTATGTGGTAATTGACATTTCAACATTTAGTTATTTTTCTTAGGTTTCTAGATCCGTTCCTAAATAGTAATATTTCACATTATGCAAGCCCACCTAATACCGATGATAATGAATCCATGAGGGTCACACACTATATATTTCCCTTGATATCGATCAAATATTATTTATGTTTTATTAATGGAATAAATATTCCTATCATTTCTAAAGAATAATTTTATTCAATTATAATTGAACTCACAAATTAAATATCTATTAATTCTCCATCATGTGAATAAATTTTTTATTTTATTTCTTGAATATTTTGAAAAATATTTATTCACTATATAAGGGAAATAATATTTATTTTTTCATAATATATATATTTGTTTGATTAATAAATGATAGATCTTTTCAAACTGACCATGATCGAGTTTGGTAAAAAATATATATTAACAAGATTGTAACATAATATTTTTTGTTGAACAAGTATATGTGTGCCCCAAAATAATAATAATATAATAATGATTACATGGAATGATGATTAGTTAAGATAAAAATGTTATTTGATGTTCATTATGTAATTAAATAATGTTATTAGTTATTTTGTAACTCTATAAATAGATGGTTATTATGTACTGTATTGAAAAATTGAGATTAGAAAATTGTTACTCAAAAACAATTCTCTCTTAAATCCCCCTTATCTATCCCTCTCTTTTATGATAATTCAAAGAAATATTTCTTTATGCTCAATGAATGATTGATCAAGAACAAAGAATGCTAGACATTTGAATCGCCGCTCTAGAACACAGAGATATAGTTGTGTTTCATATAGATCATATAAGCATGTGTGGATCACTTCTAGAGGTATTCTACCCACAGATACTTATGGTGAAATAAAGGTAACCCAAAAGGCTATTTTCAGATGATCAACATTGAAAAAAGAAGAATGATCTTAAATCCAACAATTTATTTTATCAAATATTAAATAAATTAATAATAACATTAACATGAAAGATCCTCTCTCTTGGATTCAGACAATGATTATTGAAATAAATTTTAATATATATCCCACCTCTACATGCCTCAGACACACTCGGAACCATCAGTATTGGATTTCTGATGCAAGCATTATATATTGATTATTTTTATATATATATTTCCATGGGGTTTATGGTTGTTTATGAATTGGATATTTGGGTATATTATTGGTCGATATAATCTAAGAAATTATATTTTTAGTTACATTCCAACTCATTATTATTCACTGGCATATAGAATATTAAAATTAGTATAGGGGTGGCACACATGGATTCAATGTTAGCAAGGTAAGGGCCATGTTGGGCCATGTTGTGTCAAAGTAGTATAAAAGTGATTGATTCCTAGGGACAGAGGTTTTAGTAATCTCTTGTGTGACTACTTGTGTTTTTTAAATTAGATTATTGAAGCAAATGGGGTCTTGTTCTATTGTTGAACAATAATGAACATTGAAATCTTTATAGATAATATATCCTTTCTCCATGAATATGATACCCTCTTATCAACCCTAAAATATATGATACTTATTATAGTTTTGCATCTATCATATTAAGTTCAGTTATAATTTATCATTTACCTTCCATAATAACTCATCTAGATATGCTCTACTCCAGGCAGGTTAATCATATAAAATATTTGGTGTCTCCCACATATTGACTAGTTGGGTGGAGAGGTATGATTATGGAATTCCCAACAGTAGTCGAGCCTACCATAATCAGTTAGTGGTATAGGAGGATATTTTTTAAAAGCATATTGAGAGACATCCTTGTCTCATAATATAGGGGTGTTTTCCCCATAATTGATATTAAAAACCATTCTAATATAAACATATTAAATATTCTTTTTATCTGATATGAACAAGAACTTTTGACTATGAAATAAAAATAAAGGAACATGTCCTTTTTCAATGAAAATTATAAAAAATTTAAAAAATACAATATGAAGATGGAATATTTTATTATTTATGAAATAATGATATCATGAAGAAATTTTTTAATTATAAGAAACAGAAATGATTTAATGAAATTTGTTTCATTTTGATATACATTAAAACAAGACATATCAATATTTTTTAATGAAATTAAAATACATGTCATGTGGGAACCAATAAGATAATCTAATAAAAAATTAAAATAGTTAGAGATAATATAAATGACCTTGAAAATCATAGATATATTGAAATGTAAATTAATAAAAAAATTATTAATGATAAATGACATAAGGGAAAATAGTTTCGAAGAAAACGTTAATACATTTTTAATAATGATTTAAATAAAATACATTTCCTCTAGTCGGAATCACCATGTACGTTATTCAACTCATTTATAATAAAAATATAAAAGTTATTTAATTATTTAAAAAAAAATTTCTAGGATTATTACCTTATCAAAATAGATTTTATTTAATTTTTTACCATGTCCTATATAGTTACTTAATCAGTTATGTTCATGATGGATATTTTGTGTACTTTATGTTGACAGTAACAAAACAACATAATTAGGGTGATCATGGTAAAAGTGTTCATTATTCTATAATTTCAAGAATATTAAACAAGAAGAAATTATCTCTTTTAGAAAATAAATAAAATTTTGGAACCATCGATCTATGGATGTCAAGAAAAATGATGCACTTCATTTAATAGAGACGGTAGTCTATACATATGCATAAACTATGATACATTTTTATGCTTTTAGGAAAGTAGATATAGTAGGTAATATATAACATTTACATAATCATGAATATGTTATATATATCAAACTTGTGCATTTGTTCCATCTAGTTTACCATACATGTGAGGAAGTAATGAAAAACGAATCACACGACATCATAGTGGTGGTGGTCCACATGTATGCACAAGTGAAATTATAATTTTTAAAAGTTTGGAAACATATGTTGGTATATAATATATTATATTTCTACAAACATAAATATTTTATAAATATCATATATATATATATATATATTATCATAATATCTAACCATGAAATGTGGTGATTGTTAATGAAATGAAATAAATTGTGCAGAAAATAGTTTGTGTGTATGCATGATGGATGAGTTCCTTTCACATTGAATAGAAAAGGTGATTAAAATATTTTCTCTATAAAGGACAATGATTTTTATATTTTGATATTGTGGAAAAACATTAAATTTTATTTTTTGGACAATTCTGAGGTGTAAAATGGAATTTTTCCTGATTAAATAATCATGTATAATTTTTATAACCACTTTGTTTGTCAGGAAAAATGGTATTTACCAAGGACATGTGTATGGTGGCTTTCTGAGAAATAATAATTTTCAATGAATAATAAATATTTAATATTTTTGAAAGTAAATATTATTTTATTCTTTCATGTTACTTATGGGATATATTTTTATTGGATCTTTTGAATGAGAATCTATTATCACTATTAAGTTTATAATGGTGGGATGATTTCCTAGTTGAAGCATAAACTCGTGATGGGCACTGGGGAAGGTCTCATGTACCTATTTATTTTTCTTTTTTTTCTTTTTCCTCCTTTTCTTATACCTGATTTTTTTCTTCACATATACTAGGATTCTATTATATTTACTATATGGGATTGTACATTCCCTGACCAATACATAAAAGGTGTAGGATGAGATATATAAAGAGTGGTAAGAATGTATGTTCCATTTCATAGATCAATAGGGGCCATGCCATCATATAGGATTTGTGGATCAAGGATATGGGAAATAATATGGAATAATCATCAAATAGGTAGGTTGGTTTTGATTTTATTTATCCATAAATCCCAATATATATATTTTATTATATTTTAATTTCCCTTTTAATATTGTTAAATAAAAATTTGTGTTTGATCTATTTTTAAATGGGGAGAAACTGGTGTTTCAGGCCCATTTGAGGGTTTTTATAAGGAAATACCAATATCAAGGAATTTTGATCCATAATCATGAGTCATGCATTCTTAGTATTCATGTAATATTAGTTTTATAAGTACTCCCTGTGTACTAAGAGTAAAAATCATGTACTGGTACTTGTCCATGTAGTTGGGTACATTAGTAGATAGAATTTTTGGAAGCAAACGTCTTATACCAGGGGTACACATTGTGTAGTTTTACATGTCCATGTAGCTGAGGGAATGGATAGTTATCCCATGTTGGGGAACATAGATATAAAGTTTACATGGAAAGACCCTCGGCATCTGACACACTATATAAAAGAATACATCTAAGAGAAGAATCTTGACCAAGTCATGTGAGGTAAATTAATAGGTACCCCTCATAGGGTATATGTCGTGTAAATGAATTACATACCATGTACAAGAGATTTACATAACCTGTCTCTCTGATTTACAATAGGAGGTGGGGAAGTGTGACTATACATCATTTAATGATGTATAAACACCATGTAACTATACGTTCAAACCCTTTTTATGTATTTCATGAATTTACATTTTGGGGCTAGAATATGTCAAATGAGTAGTCCATTTTGAGGGGTTTTCCACATAGATCATGATGTTGGATGCCTTCAGTTGTTATGAGTAATTTTAATAGAATTATTTTTTGACTGAATCAATGGAGAGTATCTTCTTCCAATAAATGAATACAGTCATTTCGTTTACATTTGAAATGGAATGAGACCCAACTAAGTGTCACAGTAAATAGTTGATGGAAATGGAATGGGATCACAAATTTCTGAATTTTTTTTATTACGATAGTATCTAGGATTGTATTATTATTATAAATCATTAGGAAATGATATGTTTTGGGTTTGGGCTAACCTCATCTATTACATCGACTAGATATGGGTCTTAATCCATCTCAAAGGACTGATCTTATGTGGATTTTCCCTTATGGTAATCTAGATTGATAGGTGTTCCATTTTTTCAATGGAGTCCATGATTTTATCGGGAAATGGTAATGGGATGTGTTTGCTTAATAATATCGGTGTTGTCATGAGTTACCAATTTGACACCAAGGATCACAATAGGGGTGCCTCAATATATGATAAATCCTAGAGCATCCCCTTATGTGGTGCATTTTATTATGTTCTGATATAATTTATCCCATGTACTATTCCACTATTTGTGTACTCTATTCACGAACCATTGGTGGTATTCCTATAACTATGTATTATATTCTATTATCCCTTTGGGGATTCCTTTTCTTATGGGTTTACTTATTAGATACTGAATTGGATGCCTCTCACGTATTGGTTTATGGATCTTAATGTGTGCCATGACATTTGACCAATAATAAAAATGTTTGTTAGGTATTTGGGTAGAGATGGTAACAAGTATATCGTTAGAACTTTCACTGAACATATAAGATAGATAGGCTATGGATTTACTGATGAATTTTGACATTCATCTTGCATCACACATCTATACATGCATTCATTCAATTAACGTTGATGCAAATACAATTACATATGTTTTTCATGAGACTCATCCCATGGGGCCAGATATAATGTGATGCTACTATGGGTATTTCCAAAGGTAATTTATGGGATCTGACTTCTAATCCTTGCCGATTAAATTTAATGTTATCTCAATGATCTACATGGTTCTCCTCGTCATTTTTTAAGTTAGTGGACATGATTTTAAACTATTATTACTGTAACTAGTGGACATTGAATTCCACGATAGACACAGACTTCCACCATTAAGGTAGAAACTTTTGTACATTGATGTATTTAGTGGACATGACATTCCATGATTATGATTAAGATTAGTGTACAAGGTGATTTCATGGTGAACCACATTTATTGTTGAGATTTATGGGAATGGAATTCCATGGAAGATATTATAGGGTGTGTGCACCTCCCATAAACATATATATTGGGATATTCTAAAGGATTTATTTTGATATTCCCTAGAAATACATGAGAAAATCCCTAGGGTCAAGCTCAACATGACATTACATTTTTATGAAATCATTATCACCAATGGGGATATTGGGATGATTACTAAATTTATTTATACAGATTTGAGAATTCATTAGATTGACCCTTTAATGATTCTTTTATTCCTTATATTGAATTCCTTGTATGTTCTCATATGGTCAAACATAATTTTTTTTTATTTTATTCTTAATTATAATTATATATAGATCCCTTAGATATGTACCCCAAGAACATGTTTTATTTATATTCAGTAAAGTGATCAAATAAATTTTGGTGTTGGTCGGAGCAGGTATTGTTGATTAGGATCACAATCCTAAGGATTGAATATAGATTTATATTATTTAATTATTTTTTTAGTGTATCATTTGGAATGATAATATTAAATGATTAATCACTTTTTATAATTTACTCCAGGTTTTTTAGTGGGGTGGCCTATTGAGATTTGTTTTTCACCCACAATATGAGAACTATAGTGTTAATGTAGAACTTATGTAGGCTTTTAGGTTTATCTTTGTTTAATGATAGATAGGTATGAGGCACAATAATTCATGATAGTGTGGATAAACTCATGTAGATCATTATTAATGGGTTGGAGAATCTCAGTAGATTCGTAGAGATCATGTACGTATTTCATCTTAATGTTTTTAATGGTTACATTAACATTTATTTTTGTTACTTTTGTTTACTCCGACATTTGTGATCATACCAATGGGAATGTTGTGTTTTATGTATGATACATTTGTTTAGTATTTTTTCATTTCATTTACTAAAACATTTTAAATAATAATTTTTCCCCACACTTATTATTTTATATTATTAATTATATTTTGTTATTTCAATTGGTTATTACAATGACATGATGGAATAATCTCCCCACTCTCACACCCTAGTCCCTCATTATATCTTATAAGCCTATAGTGTATTAGGAGGCAAGGTATTGGTTGTGTGTTCAACAGATTTAGAAACTATTCATAAAGTGAATAGGGATATGATGTTACAATTTAGATTTATATATTTTCTTCTCTTGTTTTATTATTATTTGGGATATGTTAGATAGGAGTATTAGTAATGTGACATAACCATTAATGGATATCAGACTGGCTCAATGAGGAAAATTGATTTGTTAAGAATTCCAACATCGTTGGCATATTAGATTTTTGTTCTTGATAAGTGATTTTAAACTTTTATATGATTTATTCTTTGATATTTGTACATGTGATTTCGAGTTATGATTTATAATGGATTTATGGATATCATCCCATTAGTGAGAGGTTGGTTATTGATTTTGAAACATGTCCAGAAAATTAAATTGGCATGTCATATATCATATTTGGCACAAAGGTTCTACATGTTATAGGCCTACTGGTGTGAGATTCTGGTATTAATGACCTGGTTCAATTGATTAATGTTGAAACAAAAATAATTATTTTTCCATTATAGGTGCATGGTTGAATTTTACATAGTTAGACATAAATATGTATATATTTTCTTATGATTTTAAGACATTGGGATCTAAAATGTGACATTTGATAGTTAAAATGATGAATCAAACTCATACACAAGAGAATAAATGACCATATTGGGTAATATGGAACATGATACCTAGAATTTAGACCCCTTATGGGGTGTTATTACTTAGGTAAGATCATTTTATGTTTCATTCGTATCCTGTGATGTTTTTTCCCACTCATCTATGTGTAATATGATGTGGATCATTGAGAAAATGTTGTTCATGTACAATTTCCCCAAAAAGATAAAAATTTTATGTTGATTCCATTCTAATAAAAATATTTGAGGTTGAATTTCTTTCAAGTGTGTTTATATCTATGTTTTTAACAACCTACATGGAGGTTTCCCATCATGCTTATTATAATATTTTACAAAATCCGCTATTATTTAATTTTATGAAATCATATCTTCAAGGTAGATTCTAAGGGGTACCATGATGTCTATACTAGAAAATAACCTCATGGGGGTATTACCATATAATTATTTTCATTGAGGTTATATTATTTTTATTTTACATGATATGATGACCATTTAGTGACAAATCAATTATTGGGATTCCCAAAGAGGATTAGGGCCAATTGGTTGATTCTTGGATGGAGATTCCATATTGATAGTTTTAACCTTACTAGTTCAATATTATCCTTACCTTCCATAGATAAGGTTTTTTGGAACATTTTATTTATTACCTAGATATGGATGTGTGGTTGACCCCTTATGATATATGACACTAGTTAGAGGTTTACATATGATCCATTTGGTAGGAACTATTTACTATATTTTGAGACATCATTTGTAGGGCGTGGTATATCACCTAGTGTCCCTTATATACAAGTTTCATCCCTTATAGTTCAATATTAGGAATGATTGAGGGATACATATGGATGGGATTTTCAAGGGTTTTTGATCCCTTTTTATGAAGTTATCTTTGATAGACTCTATTGTAGATAGTAATATGTGAATATGATCAACTTTTGAATTTAATGAATGATGATTCCTTTATTTTATTTGGAAAAAATAGAGTTATTATGTATTTATATTGAGTTTGGTGGGCCAAAAAATTTGGGTTCTTATCCATGTTGACAATTGGTTTTATGGTTAAAAGTTTTTTTAGAGCATAGATAGACACTCATGACTAGGGTGATGACATGTGGGGGTGGTTGTGGAATAAATCATGTCAGGGTGAGATTCAAGATTTTAATGAGGTTATCCGAGGGAGTTTTTGTATTAATAATACTGATGTGTCTTGTAGAACATTCAAATTTACAAAGTGATGTGTATATCACAAATTTTTGGGCTGGGTGATGACCTAGTGGAATGAGACTGTACTCTCGTTGTGGTGGGTAATATTATAATTGTACTCATCCAATGAACATGGTACCATTTAAGTTGTTACTCAGTTAGTGGACATGGGTAGTCTAAGTAATAATTGTTTTAGATAAATTATATGTTCATGGATTTCTAATTGGATTGATATAATGAATATTTTCCCTCCATGGTAATGGAGACATCAATTATTTATTGAGAGAGATGGAATGACTAATTTGGGAATATAATTTTCCGATTTTGATATGACTTATAGCATGGCTTGGGAGGAGAAACATGTGTGTGGTGATGAAAAATATTGAGGATGTTCTCAAGGTGAAATATATTTTAAAGCATACTATGGTTAATAACCCATGGGCTATTTGAGGGTGGGGACCCTCCTAATTAGTTTAAATTTATCTTTCTGATGGAAACTAATCTTGGGAATCGATAATGGATGTTGTTATGATGTTGTGGTGTCGTACATAGGAATGAGTTGTTTTGGACACCCTAGGGATTGTATTTAGTGATGAATAATTTTAGGGTTTGAGATCATAAATCATGGTTGTGATTAATTTATAATGATACTCATATGATGTGGAGTACCAGATCAATCATTATTGAACATCATCTATGATTATGAGAGAGTTTTGGATTGTAGATGATTTTTTGTTGGAAGACCAACATAGAGTATTTTTACAAATTCTCGAGATGAGTTCATTGATACTGTTCGACCACCAAATATTCTTAGGAATATTAAGGGTTATGGGGGTGAGGTTGTAAAGGATAATATTTTTTCGTACTATGAAATTCAAAAAAAATTTCAATTTTTACATTTGGATACCTGTGAGAGAAAAAATGTTATTTTTTACCTACCATATTATCTCATATAATTTTTCTAGCCATTACATTAGACTTGGAATAAATTTTTTTATGTCAAAAATAATTTTTGTGTATTTTGGATCCGTTCAAATATTTATGGAATAGTCAATATTTGATATATAATTAATTAAATTTTAATTTATTCACAGAAGTTGGTTTTTTGATATCTTATTAATGTAAATTAAAAATGATTTTTTTTTCTTCATTTTCTGATTATAGAATGTGGTTTTTTGACTAGTCGATGAAAAAACTCATGTCGGACACTAGGTAGGGCCAAGGGTGTTTTCTAAATTTATTTTTATTTTTCTTTGAATTTTCATCATTTTATATGTGTATTTTTATTTCTCCTCACCCTATGGAACCTCACATACACACCATGTGGGATTATCCTTATTTTTATAGAGAGAGAAAATGGATATGTAGATAGAGTGTGTTGTGGGGGAAAAGTGAGGTGTCACCGGAGAGCTCAAGAGAAGTATAATCATCATGTAGAAGTTGTAGAACCTATATAAGGGAGAAAAATAAATGAATCTTACCCAATGGTAGTAAATGTTTATGTTTTTCCCATTAATACAAATCAATTTCTTAGTTTGTAGTCTTATGTATATATTTTTATTGTTATGGACCCCCATTGGGTGAAATAATCCTTAAACAGAGAGAAACAAGTTTTTTAGGCTTATCATAGGGCTTTCCATCCAATAAATATCAATCACATCTAATGTAGTTCCATGAAAAAACATAGTATACTCTTCCAATTTGGGTAATATGAATATTCATATGTGCACACTATGTACTTGGAGAACACACCATGCATTGGATAATTGTACATGTAGCGAGGTATATTGGAAGATGAAATTTTCATAAATATACACCATATACCAGAGGTACATTTCATGTAGTTGTACTTGGTCATGTAGCTGAGTATATGTCCAGATATCCCATGATGGGTAAATAGCCCAATCCTTTGTGGGTTACAAGTCTTGCTAAATTACACATCTATGAAATGAAATAAGTCCATTCAATATTAAGTACTATGGTAGTTACCTTGTATAGGGTACAAGCTGTGTAAGTAGAATACACACCATGTACATGGTTTTTATATTCCATGTATGGATGATGTACATCCCCATATGGGGAATTTGTGGTAGACATTGTGTACTCATGTATATATTACATCTATTTCTTCCCTGAAATTCTTATCTGTGTTTTCAGGTTTGTTGGATCTCGAGTCTGAAGTGAACACGTGAGTTCTCCTTCTAAAAATATTTCCACATATATCATGATGGTAGAAACCTTGTTCAATTTTTTAACTCTTAAGATGCATTTTGGTTTGATAGACTTGATATATAAGTTCATTATCAAATAAAATAATACATCTACCTTCTGTTTGTGAGATATTTAATGAGAATTAGTTGAGGTTCATGGTAAATTGTTGATGGGCATAAAATTATATTTTAAATGTTTTAATTTTATGGTTTCTATGGACAATCACTGGGTATGTGGTATTTTATGGTCACTTGAGTAAATGATAGGTTGATCATTTGGTCCATCCCTAAGGGAATAATGAACCTCATATATGTCATGATAAATCCACCTGGACAAATATTATGTGGCTTTTCCCTTGAGAACATATCCCAAGAGAGGTATTCCCACATTTCAGAGGAGGATATTAGGTGTTAGAGATGGTTTTGTTGGATTTACATTCCCTGTGAGATGGTCATTGGAACAAGAGACATGTTTGAAATTAGGGATCTTAGGAAAAATTATTTTACATATAATTTGACATAGAGGATCCCCTATTGGGTTTATCATCTTATGTTATAACCTGTAGAATTGCATGTTGGATGCATCCATTTAGTTAATCATTCCAGGGATCCCTAGCGGGATGCCTTTTCCTATGTAATATTTTCTAGGATCCCAAGCGGTATATAAGGCCCCATCCTTAAACCTTACTTAATCTTGAGTTATTACAAGATTACACATTGAGGATCTATTCGGGTTTAGAGTTTTAGAGAATTAGATCATAAAACGTGAATTACATTCCACATATAAACAAAGTGGATACATAAAGATAGTATTCTTCCTTCCCATCAATGGAAACATATTTAAAATAAAACATGGATTCTTTCTTGACACTTCCTTGACACTATCATCATATCATTTACCTTTCCCTTGACCTGTAAAAAACATTTCAGAAAAACATGGGATGATCATAAAAAGCTCAGTAAGGGATATAAAAATATGGAAAGGAAACATGGGTACATATATACATAATAATGAAATCATACTTTACCCATAAAACATAAGAACTTTAACATACCTCATCAAATCATGAATCAATCATAGAAATCATAAGACATAAAGGTAACTTGAGGCATTCATAACCTTCTTACGTAAGGAGTAACCCTCTTGGTTACGTTTGGAATACCCATCACAGTATATTCCCTAAATATCTTCGGAGAAACCTTAACATTTCACTCCTTCGCGTTACCCAATGCATTGGAGAGCTATATCGGGCTCACCCGCCCTTAGTCTATCACGGAACCACCCGTGTTTATAATAATGCCCAAGAACCTCAACATAATTGTATCACATAAAACATGCATAAAGGAAACATAACATTTCCACCTTTCAATCACAAGATATCAATACAAAAAATTGATATAAAAACATTATGAAAACCATTTTCAATACCAAAATAAAAGAAAAGTAAAACATGGTATTTATTTTTCTTTTAAAAAAATTATGGCTTGTAGAGGAAGTCGAAACTCAAATAATGGTCACGACGGCGGATAAGTCGTTGTCGCCGCATACGTACGACAAAAAACATTCCCTTTTTTCATTTAGTAAACACTTCATATAAAAAAGATTCCTTTTGAATAAACGTAAAAGTCAAAGGGGTTTATACACCGTATAAAAGAAGGTTGTGTATAAAACAAAATATGCCACAATGAAAGGAGATTGAGACGAAGTCCCATACCTCGGGTCCGACTTGACTCGGTCGTTCTTTAATCTCCTGAATAATAAACTTGAGTTAATTTATACTTGTTTAAGAACCTTTTTCAAGTTCATTATTCCTTTTATATCACTTATTGCCATGTCATGAACACTATGTAATTATTTAAGTTAATAACGGTCGTTTTAACGATCATTGGTACTTGAGGCAAAAATAATCCCTTCATAATTACAAGTTGTTCATGTATCCATTATATCCAGAATGGTATTCATGATGTAGATATCATATATGTCATATATATCCAGTAAATTCATGCATTTATAATATTACATAATTATTTAGAGGTAAGAAATGAAATGCACCGTTCATGGAGACGGTAAGCCGTACGTACGTATGAACGCTACTTTCATTTCTATTTCGTATTTTATAGAATAGAATCATAATGATATAAAGGTATATTATAATTCCAGTATAATATCATATATAATATTATAGTTCCATCCTTTATACGCCCCACATATGGTATTTAACGAATCAAATCACTTTGAGGGGCGGTAGTCCGCACTTCCTTAAATGAAGATATCGTGTTTACCCATAATGGAAACCATACAGGTATGCCCAGAATGAAAAATACAGAAGCTTAAGGAAAACATTAACATATTATATTTCATATATAAATATAGTGACATCTTAATGTCCAACTTTTAAGGTGTTAAAAGAATATTGAACAATCATCGTTTCGGGAGGCATAAATTCACCATCCACAGAAACAGTATGTCCTTTAAACATTTTATGTAGGTGTTTGTAATTGTAGCTCTAATCATTCTTATAAAAACATCCTAGTATATTGAATATACTTGATTTTTTACAAAATAAATGAATAAAAAGAGTTTAGGGGGTTGGAGAAGAAAAATAAATCAAAAGGACTCAAGTGAAGACATTACCTTAAAATCGGTTAACTCCCTTTGGTTTGAGCTCAAAGGCTTCCTCGGGAAGACATCTGCCCAAAGTGAGGCTTCAAGGAGTAATAAAGGTATGTGGAGAGACAAAATGGGCAGGGGTTGGCCGAGCCAAAGGCTTTGGTAGTGTGGGTAAGGAGGTAGAGGTGGGGGCCATTTATAAGAGGAGAGGAGGGGTACTCTTGGAATGTAAGGAAATATTACTTTATTTTAGAATGAGTTTAGGATTTTAATGGTCCCAAATTGATTTGTTTCTAGGATAAGGTGATAAGTGTTTGAAATCCACCCACCAATAGGTTTTGGACATGTTTAGGTCTTAGATTTTACATTATCTTTTCATTTTATTTAAATCCTTTATTAATGAGGCAATCGCTGCATCATCATGATGTCATAAATAATTTAATAAATTTAATGTCTAAAAGTTATAAACAAATATCATGATGTAGGAGATATTTTTAGATTTCTAATGAATAATTATAGTCCAAAAGATCATTTATTTAGACAAAATTAAAAATATTTTACATAGGTGATACATTTATTGTTACATTTAACATTCTTTAAAAATAAAAAGATAAAAAGTCACTCTCTCACAAAAGTGATTCCATGGGGCCCCCAATTTTGGCCCAAGGCATCCCATGGTCGTCCATGAGACAACCAGTAGCCTTAGGACACATGTTGTCGTCATTTTTTATTATTATGATATTATTTTATTCTCTTTAACTACCTGATTATTCATTAATCAAGATAATTAAAGATAATTACCGTCATTACTATTCATAATGTCCAAAAAGAAAAGAGTCTTGATTACATAATTTGGACCTTCTGATTCCAAATATGTAACCAATTTTACCAAATTCTAAACACAGAAATTGCAATAATTGATTTAAAAATAATTCCCGTTGTCAAAACAAATAGCGGGTTTTTTTGAAACAATATCTATGAAAAGTTTGGCATTAGTTTATGCTCAATTCCAAAGTGAAATTAATCCTAATGACCACCATTGGATTAAGTGGTAAAAATATATTCTAATTTAACTTTAAAAACAATTGAAAAGATAATATAATCATATAAATAATGTAGATTAAAAAGCATTTTTGATGTAAAATGCAGTATTTTTCACTATTCATTAAAAAAATAAACATTGTCAGAAAAATACCAAAAATTCACACAAAGTAAATTTTGATGTCCCAATCATAATGAATAAGTTTATTTTGACAAACATAGATTATAAAACTGTCAAAAGATAGATTTAAAAATGATTTTCCATCAAAAGGCAGTAAAATAATCTTTTTAAAAATATTAGTGTATTCATTGCTTAAGATTAGATTTATTTTCATTTTAAGCCTCTAAAACACTATCTAATTCATTAATAGACATAGATAAAAATATCTATTTTTCATTACTTACTTGGGATGTTACATCTTTCCCCCCTTTAGAAAATTGCGTCCCCGCAATTTATTTACTTATCAAATAAATGAGGGTACTTATTCCTCATTGCATTTTCAGATTCCCATGTTGCCTCTTCCATCATGTGGGTTTTCCACAAAACCTTTCCCTGATTAATCATTTTATTTCCTAACACATTCTCCCTGTGGTCAAGAATCTGGACCAGTTGTTCCTCATAAGATAGGTTCTCTTCCAGCTGAACTACCTCTGGACTCAAAACATGAGATGGATCTGACATATACTTTCTCAACATCAAAACGTGAAAAACATTATGTACCTGAGATAAACTCGGAGGTAAAGCCACCCGGTATGCAACTGATTCAACTCTCTCCAGAATTTCATATGGTCCAATAATCCTTGGACTCAGATTTCCTTTCTTACCAAATCTCATCACACTTTTCCAAGGCGAAACCTTGAGAAAAACATGATCACCTACCTCGAAAGATAGATCCTTCCTCTGGTTATCTGCATAACTCTTCTGCCTGCTCTGAGCTATTCTCATGTTCTTCTGAATCAGCTGAACTTTTTCTGCCATCTCTTCTACCAATTCTGGTCCCATCAGCTTCCTTTTACCCACTTCATTCCAGAAAGCTAGAGTTCGACACCGCTTCCCATATAATGCCTGAAAATGGTTCCATCTGTATACTGGAATGAAAACTGTTATTATATGAAAATTCAACCAACGAAAGATGTTGGTCCCAACTTCCCTGATAATCCATCGAAAAAGCTCGTAGCATATACTCCAAGGTCTAAATTTTTCGTTCTGACTACCCATCTGATTGAGGATGAAATGCTGTACTAAAATTTAATTCAGTACCCAACGACTTCTGAAGGCCTTTCCAAAAGTTTGAAGTGAACCTGGGATCACGATCAGATACAATGGAAAGAGGAACTCCATGTAACCTGACTATCTCTTTAAGATACAAACGAGAAAGTTGATCTAGGGAAAAAGTATCCCGTATAGCAAGGAAATGAGAAGATTTAGTCAAGCGATCAACAATAACCCAGATTGCATTATTACCTCAAGATGTCTTCGGTAATCCCACAACAAAGTCCATGGATATATTCTACCATTTCCACTCTGGCACTGGTAAAGGTTGATTCATCCCGTTCGGTAACTACCAATCTTCTTTAACCTGTTGACATGTCAAACACTTCACAGTAAAACCAGGAATATATCTTTTCATTCCATCCCACCAGTAATACTCCTGCAGATCTCTGTACATCTTAGTACTTCCAGGATGAACTAAAAACGGAGAACTATGAGCTTCACATAACAACTCTCTCTTCAACAATGAGTCACAAGGCACACACAATCTCTTCCCAAACCTCAAAACACAATCATTATCAATGTTGAATTCAGGAAACTTACCTTTCTGAACCAGCTCTACCTTTTTCGGAAACTCACTGTCTTGCTTCTGAGATTTCTTGATTCTATCTGAAAGAGATGATATCACTGATACCTGAAACAAAATAGAAGAACATCCTGAACCATAAACTTCTATTCCAAAGTTCATCAAATCCTTAACCAAAGGACCATGTTTCAAATGCAACATTTCTAATGATGCATTTATTTTTCAACTCAAAGCATCATCCACTTTATTTGCTTTTCCCGGATGGTAGTGAACTGTACAATCATAATCCATGATTAATTCAAGCCATCTCCTCTGTCTCATGTTTAACTCTTTCAGAGTGAATATATACTTTAAACTTTTGTGATCAGTATATATTTCACACTTTACTCCATATAAATGATGCCTCCAAATTTTTAAAGAAAAAACAACAGCAGCTAATTCCAAATCATGTGTAGGGTAATTTACCTCATGAGTTTTCAACTGTCATGAAGCATAAGCAATTACCTGATCATTCTGCATTAGGACGTAACCAAGTCCTTTCAATGAAGAATCACTTTATATAACAAACTCACCACTCCTGGAAGGTAGTGACAAGGCTGGAGCATTCACCAATCTTCTTTTCAATTCCTGAAAACAATCATCACATTATTTTGTCCAGATAAACTTAACACCCTTCTGAGTTAGCTTAGTCATTGGACTAGATAAACGTGAAATATTTCTAACAAACTTTCGGTAATAGCCTTCCAAACCAAGGAATCTACGAATCTCAGTTAAATTTGTGGGTCTTGGCCAGTCTTCCACAAATTTTGTTTTTGCAGGATCGACAGTTATCCCATCTTTAGAAACAATGTGACCAAGGAATGAAATTTGTTGCAACCAAAACTCACACTTGCTGAATTTTCCATACAGTTTCTTTTCTTTTAAGCTTTGCAAGATAACCCTTAAATGTCTTTCATGCTCCTCTTTACTTTTAGAACACACCAAAATATCATCAATGAAAACCACCACAAACTTATCCAAGAACTCATGGAAAATTCTATTCATTAATTCCATGTATACAGTAGGTGCATTGGTTAGCCCAAAAGGCATTACTACAAATTCATAATGGTCATATCTTGTACGGAATGCGGTCTTCGGAACATCTGCTTCCATTACCTTCAGCTGATGGTACCCCGATCTCAAGTCAATCTTTGAAAAATACTAAGCTCCCTGGAGCTGATCAAACAAATCATCAATATGAGGCAAAGGATATTTGTTCTTAACAGTGATGTTATTGAAGGCTCTATAATCAATGAAAAGTTTCATTGAACCATCTTTCTTTTTAACAAATAAAATAGGACCACCCCATGGTGATGTGATAGGTTGAATGAAACCTTTCTCTAATAAATCTTGCAATTGCTCCTTCAACTCTAAATGTTCAATTTGAGCCATTCGATAAGGGGGTTTGGAAATTGGCTTAGCATCAGGAACTAAGTCAACAGTAAATTCAACTTCCCGATCTGGTATTATTCCAGGAAACTCATCAGGAAAAACATCAGGATACTCATTTAGCACTGGCACATCATTAATCAGAACAGTTCCTTTATTTTCAATGATGTGTGCAAGGTAACATTCATTTCAATCTTTTACAAGTTTCTCGGCCTCTTGATAAGTTATCAACAGTAAGGGTTCATTCTTGTACACAAACTGAAATTCTTTCTTAAAAGAAACTTCTTTAGCTCTACAGTCAATCTTAGCATGGTAAATAGAGAGCCAATCCAAACCCAGGATAACATCAAACTCCACTAGAGGTAGAACAATAAGGTTTTCAAGTAGGTTCTTTCCACAAATAAGGATAGGAAGATTCTTATAAATTCTTTTTGCCTCAAAATTTCCCCCAGGTTTTTTTACCAAATGTTCAGGAGTCTTTTATTGAGATGGTATTTCGATTTTACTAGAAAAGTTTTCAGAGATGAAATAATGTGTAGACCCCAAATCAAGCAACACACTAGCATAATCTGAAAAAACAAAGTACCTGATACAACTTCATTAGATTGCCCGACATCTACTGAAGTAGTTGCAAAGGATTTCACCACCCCTTTTTGCTTGTAGTCCAACTGCTTCCCATCACTCAAGCTCTTTGTCAGACACTCATTTGCATATTGACCCATCTCATTGCACTTATAACATTTCACTAACTGTAAATCAAATGTGGTCTTACCTTCACCTTGAACCTTTTTAGTGAAATCCCGAGCCTTATGTCCCATCTTACCACATCGGTAGCACTTTCCAGAATTTAGATGACATTCCCCAGCATGCCTTTAGCCTCATTTATCACAAACTGGAAACTTAGTTTTCTTACCATCAGAATTTTTTGAAGAATTATTCCCTTTCTCCTGCCACCTTGGTCTCTACTTCTGCTGGTTGTTATAGAACACTTGATCATCGAAAAACTCCATTTCCACCTTCTCAGCACATCGAACAAGCTTTTCATAACTTTTAAACTCATGAGAATCTAATTCCCTTCTATATTTTGGCTTTAATCCTGAGTAAAAACTATTGATTTTACTATCATGGTCTCGGATAAAATTTGGAGCATACCTTGCCAATCGAGTGAACCTTTCTTCATAGGTAGCCACTGAGTCTTCCTCTTTCCTCAATTCGAAGAATTTCTTTTCCATCTTAAGTCGAACATCCTTAGGAAAATACTTCTCAAGAAACAGACCTTTGAATTCATCCCAGTCAAGAGCATCAATCTCATCGGCATCCCTGATATTTTTAACTACAGACCACCACTAATCTGCCTCACCCTCCAAACGGTAATTAGAAAGACTAACCTTTTGGTTGTCTGAACACCCCATGACATTGAAAATATTCTCCAGTGCTTTAATCCACCCTTCAGCTAACATAGGGTCAGATGATCCTCTGAATGATGGGGGATGTTGCCTCATGAAATGTTACATCAATGACATATTCCTCTGCGGTTGATCTGTCTGATCTCGTGCATGGATACCACCACCATTTATCGCTTTAGTCAACTCCGCCATTACTGCAACAAATTGTTCAGTTCCAATTCCGACCATCTCATGATGCTGATTCAGAAGGTTATTTCCTTCTGTATGCCTTCCTAGCACTGCTTCCCTGTTTCCTCTGCGGAAATCCATTCTGAACAAACATGTCGTAGATGAAGCAACATGGCAATCTTCAAATACTATATCACTTCAATTTGATCATAAAAAAATATTTTTTGGATAATATTTTAATAGAATTATAACTCCTAAAGTTATCTAAACCGACCTCTGATACCAACTATAAGGCCCCAGCCTTAAACCTTACTTAATATTTAGTTATTACAAGATTGCACATTGAGGATGTTTTCATGTTTAGAGTTTTAGAGAATTAGATCATAAAACTTTAATTACATTCCACATATAAACAAAGTGGTTACATAAAGATAGTATTCTTCTTTCCCATCAATGGAAACATATTTAAAATAAAACATGGATTCTTTCTTGACACTTCCTTGACACTATCATCATATCATGTACATTTCCCTTGACCTGTGAAAAACATTTCAAAAAAACATGGGATGAGCATAAAAAGCTCAGTAAGGGATATAAAAATATGGAAAGGAAACATGGGTACATATATACATAATAATGAAATCATACTTTACCCATAATACATACGCACTTTAACATACCTCATCAAATCATGAATAAATCATAGAAATTATAATACATAAAGGTAACTTGAGGCATTCATAACCTTCTTACGTAGGGAGTAACCCTCTTGGTTACGTTTGGAATACCCATCCCAGTATATTCCCTAAATCTCTTCAGAGAAACCTTAATGTTTCACTCCTTCACGTTACCCAATGCATTGGAGAGCTATATCGGGCTCACCCACCCTTAGTCTATCACAGAACCACCCGTCTTCATAATAATTCTAAAGAACCTCAACATAATTGTATCACATAAAACATTCATAAAGGAAACATAACATTTCCACCTTTCAATCACAAGATATCAATACAACACATTGATATAAAAACATTATGAAAGCCATTTTCAATACCAAAATAACTGAAAAGTAAAACATGGTATTTATTTTTATTTTAAAATAAGTATGGCTTGTAGAGGAAGCCGAAACTCAAATAATGGTCACGGCCACGGAGAAGTCGTTGTCGCCGCATATGTACGAAAAAAACATTCCCTTTTGTCGTTTAGTAAACGCTTCGTATAAAAAATATTCCTTTTGAATAAACGTAAAAGTCAAAGGGGTTTATACACTGTATAAAAGAAGGTTGTGTATAAAACAAAATATTCCTCAATGAAAGGAGATTGAGACGAAGTCCCATACCTCTGGTCCGACTTGACTCGGTCATTCTTTAATCTCTTGAATAATAAACTTGAGTTAATTTATACTTGTTTAATAACCTTTTTCAAGTTAATTATTCCTTTTATATCACTTATTTCCATGTCATGAACACTATGTAATTATTTAAGTTAATAACAGTCATTTTAACGATCATTGGTACTTGAGGCAAAAATAAGCCCTTTATAATTACAAGTTGTTCATGTATCCATTATATCCATAATGGTATTCATGATGTAGATATCATATATGTCATATATATCCATTACATTCATGCATTTATAATATTACATAATCATTTAGAGGTAAGAAATGAAATGCACCGTTCATAGAGACTGTAAGCCGTAAGTACACATGAACGCTACTTTCATTTCTATTTCGTATTTTATAGAATGGAATCATAATGATATAAAGGTATATTATAATTCCAGTATAATATCATATATAATATCATAGTTCCATCCTTTATACGTCCCACATATGGTATTTAACGAATCAAATCACTTTGAGGGGGCGGTAGTCCGCACTTCCTTAAATGAAGATATCGCGTTTACCCATAATGGAAACCATAAAGGTATTCCCAAAATGAAAAAAACAGAAGCTTAAGGAAAACATAAACATATTATATATCATATATTAATATAGTGACATCTTAATGGCCACCTTTGAAGGTGTCAAAAGAATGTTGAACAATCATTGTTTCAGGAGGCATAAATTCACCATCCACGGAAACAATATGTCCTTTAACCATTTGATGTATGTGTGTGTAAGTGTAGATAGAATCCTACTTATAAAAACATCATAGTATATTGAATATACTAGAGTTGTTACAAAAGAAATGAATAAAAATAGTTTAGGGGGTTGGAGAAGCAAAATAAAACAAAAGGACTCAAGTGAAGACATTACTTTAAAATCGGGTAACTCCCTTTGGTTTGAGCTCAAAGGCTTCCATGGGAAGACTTCTTCCCAAAGTGAGGCTTCAAGGAGTAAGATAGGGATGTGGGGAGACAAAATGGGCAGGGGTTGGGCGATCCAAAGGCTTTGGGAGTGTGGGTAAGGATGTAGAGGTGGGGGCCTTTTATAAGAGGAGACGAGGGGTACTCTTGGAAAGTAAGGAAATGTTACTTTATTTTAGAATGAGTTTCGAATTTTAATGGTCCCACATTGATGTGTTTTGAGGATAAGGTGATAAGGGTTAGAAATCTACCCATACAATAAGTTTTGGACATGTGTAGGTCTTAGATTTTACATTATCATTCCATTTTATTTAAATCCTTTATTAATGAGGTAATCGCTGCATCATCATGATGTCATAAATAATTTAATAAATTTAATGTCTAAAAATTATAAAAAAAAATAATGATGTAGGAAATATTTTTATCTATCTAATGAATATTTATAGTCCAAAATAGCATTTATGTAGACAAAATTAAAAATATTTTACTTAGGTGATACATTCTTTGTTACATATAACATTCTTTAAAAATAAAAAGATAAAAAGTCATTTTCTCACAAAAGTGATTCCAGGGGGCCCCCAAGTTGGCACAAGGAATACCATGGTCTTCCATGAGACAACCAGTAGCCTTACGACACATTTTGTGGTCATTGTTTATTAATATGATATTATTTTATTATCTTTAACTACCCGATTACTCATTAATCAAGATAATTAAATATAATTACCGTCATTACTATTCATAATGTCCAAAAACAAAAGAGCCTTGATTACATAATTTTGACCTTATTATTCTAAATATGTAATCAATTTTACCAAAATCCAAACATAGATATTTCAAAAATTGATTTAAAAATAATTCTTGTTGTCAAAAAAATAGAAGGTTTTTTTGAAACAATATCTATGAAAAGTTTGGCATTAGTTTATGCCCATTTCCAAAGTAATATTAATCCTAATGACCAAAATTGGATTAAATGGTAAAAATATATTCTAATTTAACTTTAAAACCAATTCAAAAGATAATCTAATCATATAAATAAAGTAGATTAAAAATCAGTTTTGATGTAAAATGCAGTATTTTTCATTATTCATTAAAAAATGAACATTGTCAGAAAAATACCAAAAAATTCAGACAAAGTATACTTTGATGTCCCAATCATAAAGAATAAGTTTATTTCTACAAACATAGCTTATAAAATTGTCAAAATATAGATTTAAAAATGGTTTTCCATCAAAAGGAAGTAAAATAATCTTTTAAAAATTATTAGTGTCTTCCATGCTTAAGATTGGATTTATTTTCATTTTAAGACTCTAAAACACTATATAATTCATTAATAGACATAGATAAAAAAATATATTATTCATTACTTACTTGGGATTTTACAGCGTAAACCTTTTATTACATGTTAACTTAGAGGATCCTGATTAAGATTCCTCCTTTATGTTTGTGTAGGAAACACAGTGGGATCCCAGATGTTTGACTAACCCTTAGCTAGTTCTCTATGGTTTCGGATAGAGATTATAGAACTTCGCACTTTAGAAACCGTAATGAATATTTAAGCCCAAAAATATATTGAATTTTTGATGGTTTTTAAAAATCTTCCACCCATAGATTTCTATTGATGCATTGAATTAGTTAATATTGATGAAACTAGGTCTCAATATATGATTCATAAGACAAATCCCATGGGGCAGGAAACTATGTGATATTATAATATGGATTCCTAAAGGAATTTCCTATAATCTGTATATTGATCCCTAATAATTAAATGTTATCCTATCTATAATATGGACACGTTTCTCCTCATTATTGTTGAAATATGTGGACATGGATTTCCATTGTAGACATAGAGTTCAACTCTTATGATTGAAACTAGTGGACATGACATTTCATAAAAGAGATGGAATTCCATTATGGACATGGAATTACATATTTTTAATTGAAATATGAATACATGGAATTCTAAAATGGTCATGACATTCCATAATAGATATGGAAATCCGTAGTTTGGAAGAAAACTAGTAGAGATGGAGTTCTATAGTTAAGATTGTGATTGGTGGACATGTAGATCCATAGTGGACATGATATTATATTATTATGATTGAAATTGTTGAAAATGATTTTCTAATTATGAAATTCTCATCTGTGAACAACTCTCCTAAGCTTTTGATATTATGATATTCCTAGGGATTGATGATGATTTCACTTAGTAACACTTGAGACACTCCTTAGGGTTGTGGTGAAATAACTATTACTATGTTGTCCATACCTTCCTATAAAATTTTATATTGAGTTGTTTATTGACTTCATTTCATCATTTTTTGTGTATTACAAATATTACACCTAGAGTGATAATTTTTTCCCTACACAGATTTCCGTGTTTAGCCTCAGAATGAAAAATGGGATTAACTTATTTATTTTATTCTTGATTATATTTTTAAATGTTTTCATTGTTAACATACATTAGGTACCAATTATATAGATATAAATTAAATTTTAGAGACACATTTTGGAAGAGGAGAAGGTACATATTATAGATTAGGATCAATGAACCGAGGACCGACTGTGAATTTATATTATTTATTTTTTCTAACTATGTCGTGGTTAGGATTATCATATTGCATTTACATGCATTTATAATTGATGATTTTAGTTTCACATTAGTAAGTTGCATATTGGGATTTATTTCTCATCCCCTGTACATGGACCTCATTATTAATGCATACCATCTATCATCTTTTTTATTCATCATGGATTCATCATGGATAGGGTTAAATCTAAGGATTTAAATATTCTGTAGAGCCACACTTGTGGATTATTATGACCGAGTTGGAGAAGATTTATAGTGTCTTGGAGACCTGGTATGTCATTTGCCATAAATTTATTATTAGATCCCTGATCATTTTTTTATTTACTCTTGTATATGTGATGGAGAAATGAGATATATTTGTTGAATGAATGATACTGTTCCTTTTTTAGTGAATTTCATTTAGTTCATCTTTTTTTATATTTAAAGCTTATAAACTCTAGATATTTACTACTATACATGATGTTTTTTTATTTTTGATATTATGTATATTGATATGGGGGAATATTTTACCCAATGTCAAGACATGGGCCCTCGCTTCTAGTAATCATCATCTGGCATGTGGGGAGGAGCAATTGAGGCCTTGTCACTAACTAGTATTGTCACATGTCGTAGAGTGAACTTTTATGGGACATGACATTTAATATGGACTTAAATAAATTATATTTTACTATAGAATATAATGTTATTATATAAACATGGTTGTGATATACAATAAATATTTAGAAAAATACATATATTTAAAGTAAATTTTATAAAACTTGTTCCTCTTATTTTGAAATTTCCATTTCTATTAATCTTAATGAAATCAAAGAAGGGGTTTATGGTCCATCCTGGTTATTGGTTCCCACGTAATGAAAGTGTAGTGACTAATTTAGGATGTGGTTTGAGATAAAATATAAATTTACTTGTGGTTTCTAATAGTTTAATTGAGTTTCTTTTATTAGATATATCAATCAAATTTTCATAGTTTTTAAATATTTAAGCATCATGATTGTAATTTTAAAAATTAAAAGTGGCCCATACAAGGACAATGTGTGAAAAGCTAAAAACATAACCCATCCAATTGAGTTTATAATGATTTTTATGAATTATTATTTACTTAAATAAAATCGATAAACAGTAAATACCATTTAAGGTCATTTATTGGGACTTCTCACAAAATTTGACTTCAACCATATATAGACAACAATGGAATTCAAATACAATGACATATTTCAAAAACCATTCTCAATAAATTTCTATTAAAATCTAGGAATAAAAATAATAATATATAAAAATATATATATTATCATTTGTAAAGTATTTATAATCAATAACTTGATTTCCCCTTGTTTTTATCAGTGTGGTCTTAACACGATGTAATCATTTTAGAGAATTATATAATATTAGAAAATTAAAAAAATTATAAAAATGAATATAATTTATGTTGCATCATTATAGTAATATAGTTTCATTCATATATTATTTTTAATCATATCCTCACCATCAAAAAAAATTTGTTATTAAATGGGAGAAATTTATATTTTTAGAAATATAGATATTTTTAATATAAAAAAGGAAAAAAATAATGTAAATTATTTTTAAAATTGATAAAAACTAACCATGGATAATGGAGTGGTTTATTTAATACTATAACCATTTTTTTATAATAGTTTTTATCTCATTTCATAATTTCTACCCTAGATATCTAATTTTATCCATTACCGAGGTGATAACTTTTTATCTTGGAAAATTATTTATATGGAAAAAAATAAAGTGGATTATTTAAATAATTTTTACCATATGATTCAAAATATGAAATAAAATTGAAAATACCAAAATTTCCCCATTTTGAAAATTTAATATTCATATTAGTGTACAAAGTGAAACAAAAAACTCTTCTTAGAAAAATTTCATCGGTAGAATAAAAGTATTTTACTACAAAAGCATATATAATGTATATTTTTCATGAATTAATATTTTATTTTTAATAATATTAAACATATGTGACATTAATACAAATAAAAAACCAATTTAATAATAATATTTTATTTATTAAATTAAAAAAATGGTAGTTTTTTTCAAAATCGGTATTTTCACTATTCATCCAAAAATAAACATTTTCGAAAAAATCCAAAAAAAGTCATAATATTATTTTAAAGTTTACATTTCAAAATAAATACAAATAATTAAAAAATTCAATTTCTAATATTTATTTAATTTAATCATAAATTCAACACACAAAATGAAATTAAAACAATTTTTCAAGAAAATTTATTTTTTATATATAAAAGTTATTTATACTAATTCATTATGTAATAACCACAATTGGATTATGTTATTTTATTCTGTTAAATTTACATTATATGAATTCCATTAAAATTATTCAATTATATATATTAACATAAATTACTTTAATAAAAATACATTTCATTCCAAAAATGATTTTCTAAAGAAAAAATTATATCCTTTTAAAATGTTTGATTTTAATTAAAATTTATTTATTATTTCATATGAAGTAATCTATAAATTGGTATTATAGTATAATTATATACATATATATCATAATGTGGTTACTCTATTTAATAACTACAAGTCCAGTGGCTTAGTTATAATTTTTATATTAAAATAATAATATTTTAATAGTATATCGAAGTTTGTTTTAATTATGGTATTATGTGTGAAACACAAAGTCATACACAATTTTATTTTTAAATGAAAATAATTGTTTTTTAATTATCCCCCTTAAATAAATTGAATCATAAAAAATTAATTTTAACATACCAAAAATAGTATATATTGACATAGTAAATTACATGAGATATGGATTTCATCGTGATAATTAATTTCTATTTTATATAAATTTTAATGTCTTAACATTATTCATAAGTAAGGGAAATTTAAATTGTTAATTAAAATACAATAAATTTTTATAGAATTGATTTATAAGAAGTTAAAGGAGGTCTGGGGATGTCTCAGTCTCGTTTAAAGCCAGTAACACTAAAAAAGAGGGCACGAGATGGGCCATACTATTTCTACTAAATTGTGCACCCTGTGGAGCATGTCCTTGTAGGTGCTACAGGTGAGGGTACAGTTCTATTCATCAGGGTTTTTTTATAGTTATTCAAATGATGTGCCTAACAGTGTAGTGTTCCCTATGCAGCAGAACCATTCTCATGGTTGGTGCAGGGTTTGGACAAACCGTGCGGATAAACTATGTACGGTGTAAAATAGGAGTTAAATTAACACTATTAAATGAATTAATATTAATATATTCCCTTTTCATTCCTCCATAATTTACACCTGATTTTCTTCTTCCTTGAGGAATGAGTGGGGCTCCTCTTCACCTCCATTTGGTTTTGATATAACTCTCTCATTCCTTCATAATTTCATTCACCATCAAAATATATGGACTCATATCGATAAGATCTTCCATACACAAAAATTAATCATATGTTTATACAATATTTATTGATCTATTTTGGTGAAACATTCTTTTTAACTCTTTGGGAGAGTTTTTTCTAAAACATCAGATTTCATCTGTTTTGGTTTAATGAAGGCTTTCGACTATGCTTTTTAAGTACTATGACGTTGATGTAGGGTGTATAGTCTTTTTTCATACAATTTCAAGGCCTTTTAAAGGTTTTTTGTTATGATGCCCATCAGAGCCTTCTAACTAAGCCTCTTTCCTGTATATTAAATTAATTTTAATGTTTTGTTGTGTCCATAGTGACCCTCGCATTTAATGAAACCCATCTGAGGGTGTTCATATATTCATTGAAGACCCCTTTTGGTGTGCCATCCATTATGTATTATTTTCACATGTTTTGAAAGTGAAAATTACATTGGGAGTGTTTGTTTCCCATGACATAATTCCTTAATTTTTAAATCATGATGATTCAATGGTGAACCATAATACTTGACCTTGAACGACTTGTCATTAACCTTATACTTATGTTCCCAAGATGGATGGTTCATAATGAAATACTAGGCCTTATATTAAATTATTATTAAATTAGATTAATTCCATATACTTCAAGACATGTTATTAGACATGCTTGATGTTTCATTCTGAATATCACTTTACTTATATTTAATTGGTCAGGAAAGTGTTGGAATCCTTTTTCCTTATTTTAATTACACATTAATATTGTTTTAAATGATTAAACATACATCCATATGTTGTTTTTTCTTTTATGTTTTGAAATATTACATTTTCCATATTCCACATCCTATGCTCATTACATTATTCCATAAGTGACTAGTGTGAATATGAATTTTATTCTTTGTAAAGGTTGATAACTTGTGTTAATGAGATTTCACTAATGAAATATGGTAAAAGGTATTCTAATGACATGTGTCTATGGTTTTATTTCATTTGTTAGAGATTATTCATTATAGCTTATGAAACATTATTCTTCCTTTTTTGTATAATTCCCTTTGCCTTTCCATATGAATTGTGACCTTATTGTTGACTAACAATGCTTAGCTTGGTTAGATAGTGAGCATGTGATATTGAGATTATCCTATGTTGGAAAGTGATTATATATATTCATGCCGTGTGTTGCTACTTGGATACATGACCACATGATATAGTCTGAGAACAAACATGTGTTCTGTATTAAGGATTCATGGATAGAAATTCAGTGCTTGGTTGGACACTACTTCACACACCGTGGGTTATGATTTTGATTTCTAGTTGTGGACAAATAGGGTGGTTTCTTATACTCTTGAGTGACACTGGTTCCCTATGATTGAAATAGTGGATGGAACCATTAGAAATATTTCTACTCTATTCTCTGGGTAATACTCTCTCCCTTATGTATGATACATAGGATGGACTAAGTGTAAACAAGAATCAAGTTATACAAGGGATGTCGTATGGGTCACCTTGTATGGAAAAGGTTGTATTGGATTATATTGTATTTTCCCATATAAACCCTTGCAATTCAGTTTAGATCACCTTGGATAGGACTGGGACACCACACTAGATTTGATGGATTGATTGATTATTTTCTTCATATGAGTTTCATCCCTTATTATTATTTTGATCTTTCTTATTAATATGTGATGTGTCTTAATTGGTTTACCAGAACTCCAGAATTATGACATGTGAATTAGACCCTATGATGATGCACAATATTGTTTGAATGCCGTCTTGGGTTTCCATGTTTACTTTTGGCCCTTGTATACATATTACTCATGCACTAGTTACTTGTGGAGACATCTAGAATTGACTGAAGTAGGTGGTATGGGGCCGGTGTCTATTTAAAAAAATAGTACAAGATACAATTATTTATTTATTATTTTCACTTCTTATGTTATACTTGGAACAATTTCGTTTATCTATTGAATGAAAATTAATGGTATAGACCCAGTGGGTACCTCATTGCTGAGATATGTATCTCACACCCTTCTCAGGTGTCATTTGGTACCCGAGTAGACTTTATAATCACATGTATTGATAAAGGGAATTGTACTTCTTCGTATTATTGATTGCATGATTTTTTTTATGAATATTTTGGAGGTAGAGGACCAAGCTTATGCTTGAGATGTTGTTGTAGTGTTTTTTGTTTCATTTGTGGGTTTTAAAAGAATGTTAAATATTCTATTACCCAATTCCACTAAAAACCTATTTTTTATATACCTTCATGACATGGACATCATTAATATACCTATTATTGATATTATTCTTTACCTAGTTATTTAGTTATATTTATTCATTTCATTACTTATATTGTTGTCTACTTTTATATATTATTCCTATATTTATTTTTTAATATCTTCCTTTATTTTTACTATGATGAATGAGGAAAGTTTCTCCCCACAGACACATCCTAGGCCCTCACTGCTAGCGAGTAGCCTCTGCAATTTAGGGGGATGATGAAAATGATTTCATGTGGCCCACAATCCTGATGAATTTTTTAGTGGCACTCGGGGTGGGTCATTAAAAAGTTGAATCTTAGTGGGGTTTTCTTTTATCATACTGTTTTGGTTAGAAATTAGATTAACACAAGGAATCATGGAATTTACCTTGTACATGGATATAGGTTTCCCATGTATTGGGTCGATCCAAATTACAAGAGATAAAAACTATGTTATTGATTATGTCATTGATATTTGGAACAACATAATTGTTTTAGGAAAGTGGAGAAATGAATTAGTTACCCAATCCATGCCCCAAGGAATTTAGTAAAATAAAAAAGGGGTACAAGGAATACTCAAGGTTTAATGCAATTACACCAGCATAATGTTTGAGACAAGAACAAGAACAACAATAATGCTCAAAAAAGAAAAGGCTCAGAGAAGAGAAGGGCCTACTTTTTTATTTTGATCCTCAAGAAAATAAGCAGATATGTACAATAGTCCAACTTCTTATCAAGCTAATGCAGAGTGACTTCTCCATGCTCACATAAATAATGAAGAAAGAAAATGCTTCCAAATAGAGAGAAAACCCAAGAGTAGCAAAAATGTCTTCAAACATTGGGAAATGAAAGATTAAATCCATTCTTCATTATCATAGTTCTAAAACTACTTCAAAGAAAGCACAATCCAGCAGAAAAATGAAAGAAACATATAGTTCTATTTAAAAAATCCAAACAAAACTGAAAAAGTAGGAGGTAGAAATCATGAAAAGTAGAACACAATGCATTCTAGAGAAACATTTCAGAAAAGTCCCAAAGGCCAGCAAGAATAAAACAGACCATATGCATATGAAGAAGCATACCCCACTAATCTTCATCCAAACAGCTCAAATAAATCAAGAACCAAATATCATTGCCATGGATAGTCCTTATAATCGAAGTTTGGATCCTTCTTAAATTCCTCATCCACTCTAATAAACTTCTTCTTTCTAATATCAAGATAAGCATCTGCAGTCATTTCACAATTTTTTATTTTCAAATGGTAGTTGTATCATTTTCCTCTAACCAAGAGTCATGTTCCGTTTGATAAATTTGTTTCCTCTTTATACTGATAGGTATCTCGATGTGTAGTATAATTTTCATCATCTTCACTTGAAGAAGTATCTGAATCCGAACAATCAGGAGATTGTGAGGATTCAGGTAGTGGTTCATTAGGGATAGTCTATGGCGGAACCTCAAAATATGTACTCTTGGTAGGAAATGATCTTGTAATAACATTTCTTTCATAATTGATGTTATCTCTATGTTTCCTTGTTTTCCTGGGATTTGGAGTGATGAAACCAACAGAGTTAACAATGGATTTTTTTCCATTTCTGATCCATTAGATGAAAATCCTTCTCCACTTGAGAGATCTTGTCAACATCCTTCTGAAAAGAATCTTCAGCTTCCAACTATAAAACCTCATTAGTCTCATGACCAACTTTGTTAATAACATAACCCTTAGGTATAGAGACCTCCTCCGTGATATGAGGGATGAAATTTTCAAAGGGATGAGCCAGTTGAGTGTTTGGATTATTCCTGGAGATCAAGGTGAAATTATTATTCATGGGGATGCCCATCTGGTAATTAGTTAACACTTCTGGAGAAGCCTTTTTAACCCACATTGATTTGAAATGTTGTCATTGGTGAGGTGGATGTATTTCAATCCCACATATTTTAGTAGATTGGCCAAATTTTAAATCATTTCTTACAAAAATCCGGAGCATTATCAAACACTACATTCTATATAAATCCATACTCCCCATTGTGTATCCAAAATCTCGAAGGAATTTCGTGAGACATATCAATTTCTGTGCATATCCTCACAACTGAGGGGCGTGTCATATTTAGTGTAGCATTATCAATTTTTATACGCTGACCGAATAGTTGAGCAATAGATAATAAAGCATTCTATTTGAATAGGTGCAAAAGCAGATCCAAGAATCCAAGCCAAATTGAGACAATGGGTGGTTTAGCATCAAAATTAAAATTAGGTGACCGTTTGATTAAATTCATGAAAAAACCCCCAAAAGACCACGAACCATGGGTCCAAAATCTATAGTAGTCATTATCTAGGGAAAACCGAAACAGAACGTGTAATGAATTCAAAATCCTGATATGAATTTTTGTAAATCCAATGCTTTCCAATGTTTTGTGAAGATAAGACAATGAGGGCCGGCATTTTGAGAATTTACAACTAATGAAAATTGAAGGTCCGCAGAATGGAGATTTATCTCTTCCGGTGAGAATGAAATTGCTATTAAAACTCGAGTCCTACAAGCTTTTGGAAATATGGATTCAGAGGTCCTAGTTTTCGTAGGATGAGGTCGACCAGCAACAATGTCTGCAAAGGATCTTGATTCTTGGTTCCCAGCGCACGTGCTAGGGTTTCATCAAGGATCGCTCGCAGGCGGCGACTCTCGTGTGAAATTCATCTTCATAATGGATGTTGGAACAACTTCATTATTGGGTGACACACTTTTTTTGTGCTGGTGTTGATATCAGAGATTTCAAGAATGATTCTTAATGTCTCATATTCTCGATGGTACAAAAAAATTCATTACATTTTTTATACTGTAAACTATAAGACATGAATTTTTAGGATTATTTACACGACACAGCTACTTTCATAATGCATTTGTGTGCTTTAATGTGGTTGATGATGTTTCATGTTCTCTTAAGCCTTGTAGATCATGTTTTCTAATAAATATTAAAATTTGATAATGTGACATGCATGATAATTATATGAATTGGATTAAGTGGATGAAAAATATAAATTTAAAAAGTTTATTGGGAATTATAAATTAGAATGATGATATACCTAATTCAATATGTTAAACAGAGAATAAAATCATGATTAATTAATGTGAATATAAACTATAAGAAAGAAAAAGTATTTACCTTGTAAATGTGATGTAGGTTGAGTCACCTCTTGTCTTTCTAAGGTAATACATTATAACCTAGACTAGTATCTTGGATTAGTCTGCAATTTTTTGTATTCATAGAGGCATGACATATAATTTTCCTTCTCATTGCCTTCTTATATTATTTCCCCATCTGCTGTAATTTATTTATGATGTGTTCTCCTAGAATTTTTTTTTGTTATTCCACCATAACGTCCTCATGATGTACCCAAAGATAGTGGAGATGATCACACTCTATTGTTGATGGGTCATGAGACACCAATTGTACTTATTTTAGTGCCTCGTGAGGATCCTCCTACTGATCTTACAATAGGAGTCAATTGTCAAATCTCAAATAGTTTTCTCAGGTTCATATAGTATGTCCAGGGAACTCCAAGGCCCACCCTGACTATGATAGAGAAGAAAGGGAATTTCAGTATGATAATCCTCTCAATATCTAAAGATATAGTGGTAATCATGCTTCAATGTCATGGTTCGAATATATAATATCCATCTTAGACCATCTTGAAATGTCTCTAGATCTAAGTTTCATGTTAGCTACCTACATGTTGTGTAATTCTTCCAAGAATTAAGGGGACATGTTTTTCTAGTCATACTATTATTGTGATATGGTTTGGGGATAAACATTGATGGTTCTCTATAATCATTTCTTTCTGTAAACACTCAGAGCAGATCATACCATGGAGTTCTTTCATCTTCATCAGGGAACTATTACATTTCTTGAGTATGTTTCTCACTTCATTGATATGTAGCATTTCGTTACATCTCTAACTGGTGACTAATAGACAAATACAAGGTGTTTTGAGGATGGAATTACTAATTTCATCTACCTCTAGGTGAACATTATCTATTTTACTCCTGTAAAATAAAGAGTGAACCAACACATAATTACAAATTAGAATATTAAAGAAGCATGAAATGTAAGGTTGGGTAGTTCTATTCATTATTCAGGTGATGGTTCTTATAGCAGTATAATGTATCATTTCTAAGGTACATGTGGGGCTGGTTCCAGTCAGTTGACACATACTGATTACTATGTATTATATCACATTTGTGAAAGGATTGTCCCTTGGAATCTAAAGTCCACCGGGAACCAGATGGAATGCTGAGCTTGCAAAATGATGGGTTATATTTAGTGCTTCCTCCATTCACTACCTCCAACTTCCAGTGGTAAGGGATCCATAACAGAAATTCAATTAGCTAAATATAACTTTGACTCCATGTCAGGCTGGGAGTTAGTCTTCAGCTGGCCTATCAAACATAGGTTGTAATGGTTATGGTCGAGGCAGTCATGCTTAGAAACAGCAATGACAGTAGACTTGATCTACTCAATCTAGTTAGGCGGCATCTTAGAGCCTTAGTTCAAGCCATATGTATGTAGTGCCTCTAGCTCTGGAGGAGAAGTGTCCAGGGAAATTTATGGTTTGAGGTATTATTTTGGTAGCCTCAATGTTATTTTATTTCATTTATGATATAGGAGAATCGTAATCATTAATATATTATACTATTTTTGGAATGTATTGTCCATTAAATGGTGTTCTTCTATGGGGTCATGTCTCTTGATAAACCATTAAGGGTTAGAAAATAGGATGTATGTCAGTGTTAAGATTTCCACCTTAAAATTGGCAATTGTTGATTCTTTTAAAGTTTCGTTTCTCCCATGATGACTTGCTACAACATCATTATTTCTATGGATTTGTGTGTGCCTTATCATGCCCAAGTGAACTTTTATCTCTGTCATGTGTCTTTCACATCACCAAATAGAAGAACCTCTATACATAAGGAAATATGGAAAATATAGGAATATCGATATGGACCAAAGAGTTATGTTCTTTTAAGAGTTGAAGATCAGGTAGATATACTCTTTATGAGGGATCAGGAAATGAAGTTACTACAATTCCCTAAAGTGGTTGATCATTTTAGGGTCATATTCTGAGACAATTTCTCTATATTTCATATTGTTTGGGAGTTTGAGTTATTTATTGAGCTTATTATATTTGTAGAACCATGGTTCATTCCTCCTTATAAGATGACACTTATAGATCCCCATGATCTTAATAGGAATCATGAATTCTTAGAGGTTGAGTGTTTTATCTAACCCCACACATCTCCATGTGATTTGTACTAGTAATGGGTTAATACATTCAGTCTAATGAACACAATGATAGTCTTCTTTTCATTGATTAATTGGGTTTTTCACACTTATCATGATTCCATTGTGGAAATATTTATAGATGAAATCATAGGGTAATCGCACTCCAGACATGACCATTCAACAAATATTGAGATCATACTATGTACAATAAGAGATAACCAGCTATATGTGAATATATTAAGTATAATGTATTAATATATTTACCAAATAATATTTTTATATATTTTTATATCATTTTAGGCAATTTTTTAACTAACTCTGTTATTAACCTATTTTACCATTAACTATGGTAGTGTATTTTTCAATATTAAAGTGGAATAATTTTACTTAATTGGATAAACTGGATATTAAAAGGAAAGAAATAAATTTTTACTCCAGTTACCTTCTTTATTGTAATATTTTGTTATTTAATAATTTTTAATAATTAAATAAATTATTATTTAATATAAAATATACTTAATGACATTTTTGACACAATTCATTTTATTTGTAATTGAAAACAACCTTAAATTAGTGGAACTATGTTCTGATCCATTGGAACTTTCCATGTATTTTATACATATCTATAAAATTTATGTTACACTATAAATAACCCAAACAAAATCACTTTTATAGTTTTTAAAATCATTTACCGGATTTTTATACTTCTTTAACAAGCATTGTGACAAGATTATATAAACATTAAAGGTAATTATATCATTTATAAATTCATAAAACAAATTACCATAATAAAAATAATTAATTTATATAAATATAATCCTTTATATTCTTAAATATTCATATTTTCTAACATATAAGTTATGGAAATTTATTTAATATAATATATTGACTTTTTAATCTATATGTAATCATTGAAGAAGAATTCAAGTGATATCGTTGTAATATAACTGCATAATGATAAAATATCCATGCAAATAATAATTTATATATAATATTAATTTAAAATTTCATGAAATGACTATTTATTTCTCAGTTTTTAACATTAATATATCAAATTAGATAGTTTTAGTGTTGTGCAAGCACTAAATTAGCATTGAAAATGATTTTCATTCTTCTCAAGAAGTAAGTTATAAATTATTTGTTTCAAATTATTTTAAAATAATATTTATAATATATTTACCAATATCATTAATTCCAAATGTTTAATAAATTTTAAGATTTTATTTATGTATTTTAAATATCATTAATGATAATATATTACAGAAAAACATTATTTTATTATTTTCAAAAAATATAATTTATTTAGAAATATCAAAAAATTTAATACTAATATATGGTTTTAATGAAAAAATGATATATTTATGTAATTCATGTAAAAATTGTTTTTTCACTAACCATTGAAAAATAAAACATTTCAGAGATATCCCAAAAATTCACATATATCTAAATTTGATATTATAATTTATATATTGATATTAATTTTATCAAGTACATTTTTTAAAATTATCATAAATATAATATAATATTTTATTATAATGATAAATATAAAATCAATGAATTTTTTTTTGAAGAACATAATTACATTACGAAAAATATAATTATAAATTCCAAAGAATTAGTAAATACATATTTTGTTATATAAGAACGTAATATATATATATATATAATTATTAATTCATTTAATCTTATCCATGCCCCCAATTTAATGGCAATGTAATAACTACAACATTTAAAAAATAATATTTCATGGCTCACTTATGCTCACGCTTGAGTGTTCCTTACCCTACCAAACATAATATTTAATGAAAATAAATTATACAATCTTATTCTCTTACATTATTACACTTTAATAAATTTCAACCTCAGAATTTGAACATGATGTTGGTATATAAGGGGCTTGATATTTTAAAATACCTATTTTTTTATAAATTGAAATCGTATAAAGGGATAATAATTCATTCTGTAGAAAAAAGGGAAATGTAAATACAATTGTCATCTAGAATATCGTATTACAAGGCTTCACAGTTGGAGAACATTATTATGAAATTAAAATATGAACATTGATGAAACATTAAAACCAAATAATGATAGAGGTTGATAGAAAAAATTTATCACATAAAATTTAACGATCACGAGAAATTCAAATAAAAAAATCAATAATTTAATATAGGGTGAAATAGGAAACCAAATAATAAAAAATAAAAGTAGAAGAATAACATTTTTTCAAAATCATTTTCCCAGATTTGTGGAATTATTTTACTATCTAGACTAAGAAAATAATGAAAGATTCATACATAAAAAGTTTAATTTCAACCATTAATAAATTTCTGGAGAAATACTTTTTTTCTTTCAAAATCAGAGTATAAATATGGATTTATTAATGCATAAGGTACTAAAATAAAAATCAAATGGATCACATAATTCAGAAAAAGGATAACAAGATATTCCTCCATTCATCACACAATGACCAAAATCATAAGGGTTAGAACTATGTATGATAACTCCCAAAATGTAAAAAAATACATATGAATGAATATGAAATTAATTAGAAATTTCATGTGTTGTCATGTTTAAATATCCACTTACTTAAGAATTTTAAATAATATTTAAAACCATGTCTGAAGAAAAATAGAGGACCTTCATCACATTTTTATCGATTATTAATTAAAAAAAATTCATTAATCTTGAGTTTTCATTTAAAAGGATATACATTAAAATATTATTCTATATTCATATATACTAAAAAATATGGTAATCCTTTCCATTATTAGTAAAAATCATTATAAAATCACATTAAATTAACATATCCATCCAAAATTTAATTCATATTTTATTTATCATATAAAATTAGATCTTATCTAAAAATATTTTTTATTACCTAAATCATATAAGGTTTAAAAATTATTGAACTACATCCAATATATCATTAATCACTTATATAAATCATGATTTCATATACTATAAAAATTAGTTCATTAATTTTAATGAGCCATTATTACCAATTTAATAAAGATCATATAAACCCAAAATTGTATCGAAATCTATAAATTTTTTCATGGAAATGTACTTTCATTCATCATTATATAACTTTTCAAATGTTAATCATTATGGGTTAGATATACCATAAACATCTATAAAAACTATATAATTGTATCATAATGTATTACCATGACATTAAACCTCAAAAGGGATATACATTATGTTAAATATATATTCTAACATAAAATTATAGACCCATCATGGTATCCATAAATCATAATATAACATGACATGAAAACCACTTAATCTCCCACGTTATTTAAAACATCCCTCTGATACCATCTATAAGAACACATCATTAAACATTCCCTAAACTTAATCCTTAGAAAATAATTCACTTCCATTCACTTTGAGTATATTTACATTTTAGATTATTATAAAGTTAGGTAATGACCCTTACAGAAATTAATTTTACATTATAAAGTGTATACTTAGAAATGTAACCATTATTTCTCATAATAAACAATTTAAATAAAAAAATGTTTTATTTTCATCAAATATCTTCAAAATGTTCATCATGACCTCATCCATGTCCCAAAAGAGCCATTAAATCATGTGGAAAATAATTTATAACATGTTATAAACCAAAAATCCTCATTAAGGGATATGTCGAATGAAATTAAGGGACACGTTTGTGTCTTTTTTTAAATTACATCGTACAATATTGTTTTCTTATAATGTAATAAATGTTCAATTTTAATAATATTTTACATACACAAGAAATTAGTTTCACTAACCAATGTTTTTCATATTATGGTTAATATTGAAAAATAAAGGAAATTAATATTCATGTTTGTTTCGTAGAAAACATGAGAAGCAATGAAAGTTTTTTCCTTCTGGACATACAATTTATCATAAAATGAAACAATCATTCATTTAAAACAATAGATTGGTAGCATAAATTTTAAAAACAAATGGATTCCATAAAATGTCATTAGTAAGAATTGAAAATTCATGTAAATTCCAAGGGCCATAATTTTCATAGGACCCTGAAAAGTCTAGTAACCAATGTGGAAAATTCCATTATAATACTCCAAATTAAATAATCATTAACTACTGCATTGAAGAGATATATTTGGATCACTCTTCATCTAAATTGTATTTGGATTTCCCATCATCCTAATTTATATATTGATCAATTTTCATTATAAATAATTTATAAGAACCATATCATGAATAAATGAATTTAATATTTCAAATTATCTTCCTAAATCTCTTGAAAAAGTCATTTGACCCCTTATGAAAAAAACTTATGAATTTCGAAATACACTTCTATTTTAAAAAACCACTTTCAAATATAAATTAACATGATTAAAGTAGATTAGTTTTTTTCTGTATATACAACATATAATCATGAAATTTAATAAAAATGTTAGATAATGGATTTGGCAGCATGAAAATTCATTAAAAATATATATGTTAAAATAGAACATTTATTCTTGTCTTTTGAATATAAAGTAAAAACATATATTAATATGAATCATTCGGAAAACAGTTTTAATAAATTAAATATTATCCTTTATAATCTATTAATTTCCATATAAATACATATTGTTTTATAAAACTGGACATGGATGGAATATATTTAGAAAATAAATATTTAAAATTATTTAACAAATTAGAAAAAGTAACCATTACATCGAGGTTGAATCATAACATACATTCATTATCATGAGGAATAATAAAATTCATTAAACTATTCAAAAGAATATAAATATTTTTCAATTTTAGGATTAATTTTTATTTTTTATTACACATTTGTATTCAAATACATTATCATTTAAACAGTTTGCGGACATTTTTTTATTATTTTCAGTTCATAATTCGAAAATGAATTTGGTAGGATAGCTATGGTCAAAGGGGAAATTATCCCATAACCTCTAAAATAATTATCCTTAAATATTTATCTATTTTTATATATCAATTATACCTTTAAAACTGACCATGAATGGGAGTTATGAAAATTTTCAATGTTACAATCATGGAGATGATAGGTTGTAGATACACATGTGTAACATTTTAACTTATCAATAAACATGATGGTAAGTATTGTTTTTATTTTAAAGTGTGATAATTATTTCCTAAATATCATATTATTTCATTCGATAAAATTTTAAATATAAGCCATATGATTAGGTTATGAAAGTCGAATCACATTTCTTTGTATATGTGGTAATCCAAACGTACGTACAAATGATGTTATCATTACTCAATAGATGGAATGGTATGATTGAAGGAAAATATATTTTAATTATATAGTTAATTGTTTCCCCATTAATTATATATATATATACAAACTAAATTCATAATTGTAATCATCTATTATAGGTGGTATAATGTCCCAATATTTTCATATATAGATATCACATCTAAATAAGAGAATAATATTTACATAACATAACAATCAATGCAAAGCCAGATAGGTCAAGTATTATTATAAATATGGAAAAAATCATATTATTTATAAATTTTCTCCCAATTAAATCTTCATAACATCCACACCTCTTAAATATATCATGCATAAAACCTTTCTTCAAGACCTAGGAAATGTGACATAAGAACGGGTGACTTATGATGCTCAGCAAGGGTAAACAGGGGAGTTGGAAATGATCCTATACACGTAGCATGAGAAAAAATGGTATTATAACAAGAACATAACTTTTTAAACCTATAATATTCATATCATATATAATTATCTTGAGTAATGGAAAAAATCATGGTTCTTTATTTGACATGAATCATTAATTAATCAAATAACATGATCCATGGGAACATAATATAAGCCTAATACATTGAATTATAACATACACATAAGAATATAAAATCATTAACATGGTATTAAAGGACCATATTCCCAGACAATTTGAGTGGAATTAGTTCACCCCCACACCATTTTAGTGATCAATTTTCCCTCCCAAGACTATCATTGTGCTCAAATTCTCTTAATGAACTCGGTTTTCTAACAATTCATTATTTTAGTTCATGATATATCAATCATTAACCATTTTATTTTAGAGGGATATAGGTCCAACATATCTCATAATTAATGAAATATATATATATATATATATATATATATATGTTTCACAAGACCTTAAACCATTTATTATATAAAAAGACAAGAAAATAAAATGTTTTTAGAAAAACAAATCATAGCATAATACATAGAAAAAGAACATGTTTTGTATAAATAATTCTATAATAAAAATAATGAATTCCAATAAAGAATAATGATTTTATCCTCAGATCATATTAATTATAAATCAAAACCATTTTTAATGTTCATTGTGTTTTATGAATCCAAAGATGATTAAAACCTTCTTTAATAAAATAACGATTATATTATGAAATCACTTATTTAAAATAATAAAATTTCATGAATATTTACAGATAAAATTTCCATTGGAAATAACCATGGTAACATGGAATGAATTATTAAAAAATGTGAGTTTCCTTATTGGTTGGAAATTGAATTAATTTCATATAAGTTATAGAAACAATGGCTTCCATACATTTTTTTCATAAAAGTCACATAGTACCTCATTTAGAAAATAACAAGAAGATACTATTCTAGAAATTTTACAAAAAGTCATATATAGGTAAAAATGAAATTTAATATTTATATTAGAATAAAAAAACCATATTCAAAAAATATTTAAAAACATGGACATGGAATAAAAAGGTTTTTCAAATTATGAGAGAAAAGAAATTGATTTTTCTAAAGAAAATATTTTTCAGTCTATTGAGTACTAAATTTGAATATCATAAATGAAAAAAAAATTCAATAAATGATCAAAATTGAAGAGAATTAATGAGTATAATGATAGGTTAATCAAAATATTTCATCACCAGAATATAATCATAAATAATCCTGATAAATAATGAAATTGTTACACAAAACTCCATAAAAGATGTTTTAATTCTAGTAAATGTTCTCCAACCTCTCGTATAATTAATATTGGTTTATTATTAATATTATTCGATAATATATGCATATATACCATATAATAATTATTTATAACATATTCACCCATTTAAAAAAATATTAAAATCCCTATTTCAAGTGATAATTTCATCATTATTCAAGTATGATTTTGTTTTGTAGTATTAGTTCGTATACATTTATCATAGTTCTATCATCTTCATAATTTTAATCATGGAATAAATATAATATTTACTATTATTATTGGTCATTGTTTTTAACTCAGTAAAGGCTGAGTTGTGTTCTCAATAAAAGTTCTATATAAAAAATATTTAAAAACTAAATCCCCAATTTAATAAAAATGACCAAGTAATCAAAATATTAGAAATATAAAAATAATAATTAATTTCTCAAAATTGGGAATGAGGATCATTTTAAATACCTTTTTAATATATTAATTTTTTAAATTACAATTCCTTTTCAAACACATTATAAATAAGTAATTAAAAATAATAATCATTGTAATTTTTTGTTAAAGTTTAGAAAATTGACATTGTTTTTTTAGTTTAAAATAAAAAAACATGAAAAAATATAATATTTCAATCAAGGGGTTTAGTATAAATCTAATAATTAATATCCTATAATTCACAATCACCTTATATAAAGTAGTATATTAATGAATAAAATAACATATAACCAAGATTGTGTTTTACAAGCAATAGTGCATAAGACTATCCAGGTACATAGCCTCTTCTATAGCTATATATTTAATGAAAACGATACCAGCCCATGGAATAATTCTTTAAAAGTTATTAATGATAATAAAAATAATTTATTTGAGTGAACAAGATGAATTTTTTAATCATATAAGGAATTGTTTTTATAGAAAACAAGATAAATATAAAACATTGGTATAAAATAGTAAAGATGGAATGAAAATGAGATAAAGTGAATTGAATTGTAATACATCTCAATTTGAGCATCTTTTAATATTATATGTCTATGAAGTTTTCTTCGTTAGGTGTTTGTATTAGTGTCGTAGAATATTATAGACAACAAAATGTTTTAACTCATTTCCATACCACTGAGGCTCATGTAAAAAACATGTGTTATTCTTTATGTTTCAAAAAATGTTTCTATTACTCCATTATATCTCTATATTATAGAAAAATTCTATTTAAAGATATCATATTTTGATATAACAATTACAGAATAATGTTTATTTATTTAATGCATTAACTGATAATTAAATTCCTACGATTTAGCCATTCAAGATTTGTAATATCACATAGATAAGTTAGATATGAAATTTTGTATTCAATTATTATATGTTTAGTTGAGATCTTGTAAACATGACATGGTCAGCTGATGCGGTAGGGTGACATGGTTGGTTATTCTCTTTATGTAGTCATCTCAATTTCACATGTGGGAAGATTATGACATCCTGTGGTATAAAATTTCATCACACAATCACTAAATTATATTTTATTATTAATATATTACATTATGAAACATTATACATATATAAGTACCATAACTTGATTTCATCATGTAGTAGTCTGTTTCCTTCATATGGTTAGGTACACTGATTTTCACATTATATTGATTATATATATGGTAAGTTGATTCTAGATGCACAGTTAATATGAGTCTTTTATGTGCTTCCAATTCACGAATTATACAATTTTTTTTCATTTGAATCACAGAAATATGTTTAATATGTGGTATGGTTATATGGTCACATCACCTTCACAAGATAATATGGTACTGTAAACTCTAGACTTAGCCAGTTTGACAATTATTAATATTAAATTGCTTTCTAACATAAAATATAAAGATAATTAATTACAAGAAAAACCTGATTTTAGATCCTTAAAATAAGGAGGTTCTAGTATAATCTAAAAATATACCACAGTTTTGATTATCATAAATTAAGGAATTTAAAATGAAATGAATTTCATATATCAAAATTATGTTGTCAAAATATTAAAATAACATTGTAGACTATTATTTTTTATTATGAAATGAATTAACAATGAATTCAATTAATTTTAGTATATCACATTACTCACCCCTTTCAGATCATAAAAATGAAACAAAATATGGTTTGTGAAAAAAATTCATAATAATAAAAGAGATAATGTCTTTAATATATCGAGAGATATTACAACAAAATGGAACAAATAGCTTTAAAAATATCTATCAGAAATACTAATCTTATTCTTAATTGAAGTCATATATGATTTCTAAATCATGTAAATGATCATTTACTTTGTATGTAGATGAATTATTATATGTATTCATAAGAAAATAAGAGGTGGTGCAGGTTAAATACATACACAACTGGAAACATTCATATGTTTTTTAAATCATAGATATGAGTTAGAAAAAAATGATTAATTATATAGGAGGTAGTACGATCCGAATGGAATTGAATAATGAGATAGAATAGTAGTATGAGAGGTATAATAATAGGGTTTCATCAACAAAGTATACTCACTGACAACTCATGAACTATACTCCAATTCATGAAGTAAATATTCTCAGTTCTATGTCAAATATCTCAAAATAAGATTAATTGCTAAAATATTTTCACCATGTGACTTAAATTTTTTAGGTAGACGTGGAATTTTGGTCTAAATAAATATTTTAGGTAATACAATTCAAATAATACTTTTTAAATATACTATGCAGAAAATATTCAACATCCATCTTGATTGTTTCTTAATCTTGACTAGTTTGTTTGGAATCGTTATGAACTAAATGTAAGGCCTTAACAACAGGGGTTTGAAAAACATCAAATACAGCTTCATGAACCTATTTAAAATATTCAAAAAAAATTAACTCATCTGGAATGAACTGATTGATCTTACATTAATCAAAAGATGATTGGATGGGAGGATTAGAATATAAAATATCTTGATAAAACCCATCATTATTGAACCTCTTGTCTAATTGAATAATCATGTCAGATATATCTATATGAAGAGAAACAACCTGATATCTCATATAGTCAATCTCATTATGCATAATCTCTATTCTAATATTAAATATAGGATAAATATATTTTATGACCAAAGTAACTACTTTATAAATATCCACTTGTCTCTCTTACTAAAAAGTGATTGGAAATTTATCGATTGTGTGTTTTATTTTTGTAACATATTTGATTTAAACAAAGATAAACAATCTCTAGTGAAATCTTTGGATTATGCTATTGAGGGTTCATAAGTAGATATAGATGGATAACTAGTGAGATGCTTAGAAACTAACTCTTTAAAATCCTCTATTATACTATATATCATATTTTGATCCTAAACTCTTATAAAAACCTCCACCCCACTATTATCATAATCTTCAACAATGTCCTCCAGAATAATAAACATGGAATCATCAATTATTTATTGAATTTCATCCTTAGTAATTAAATATCCGTCTAATGTTCATTGTATTAAGAGAGTGGATGTTCGACTACGTCTAGGTGGACTACTTATATGATCCTCATCACCTTAATTAGAATATTCTATGCCTAATATTAGAGATCTAGGGGACTTATCCCCATTAAAAAGATCATCTAAGATATGATTACATGGGTTACTAACAATAATAAGAGATATTTTGAGGTACATGAATTTTTATCAGGTCCATCTGATTAATCCCATTCTTGGTCATCCTCATAAATTGAACTAGATTCTTCTTTATATTCTATAGGCTCACTTTATTTTTCTTATTCTGTAACTAATTCTTCATCCTCATTATCAGAAAATTTATCATATGAATTCTCCATAGCCATAATAAGTTAAAGGCTTTGATCTTCTAGGTCCATAGGTATAATAGGAAAAAATATTTGATTAAACTGTTCAAATAGTTTCTCTAGGTCAGCCACTGAAACTTGTCTCAATGGATTCCAGTTGACTTTAATATGTTTGAAAATATGTTGAGTAAAAGATAATCTATATGAAGAGGTTAAATTATCTTCTCTCTAATAAATTCATATTTTTTTTGTAGAAGATAAAAAAATTATCTTAGAATAAAATAAGGAATATAATGTCAAATATTTATTTTATATCTGAACCATGTGTCACATAATAAATAAATAAATATTGATTTGAATTCCATTTTTCATAAAAAACATGAAAAACAAGACTACATGTCTTATAATACAAAAGGAAACGTTTTCATTTCAAAACTACTTGATGAATAAACATAACTAGGATCTTTTATTCCCCACACTACTCAATGTAAATAAATATTCTTGGTCTCCCATTTAAATCATTCTCTAAATAATTGGCATAATTTTATTTTATATATCTAATAGTTTTGTAATGAAAAGTAAAATAGGGAGGTTTAATATGAAGAGATAAATAGGTTCCTTATAATAGAAAATATTCCTCTCCAAATATCATAAAATGATATAGAATATCTAATGGAAAATATATGTCGTAGTTTATATTGGTATCTATATTTTAATTTAATTCATTTAGGGGTTAAAATAATAATAAAATTAACTAAAATCCTTCAAAAATCTTTTAATGTAAAATTCAATGTATATATATATGGTATGTTTTCTTTCTATAGACCTATAAATATTTTAAAAACATTTGGAATTATATCAATACATTTATCATAGGGGTGATAACTGTAAGACCAGGATTTTTACGATAAGAATATACTAGTTGTATGAATATGTTTTCATGGATTAAAAGTTACCTTATGGGTAAATATTCTCAATTATTATGGTAACTACATATTTTTGTGTTCGAGTTATTCTTCATTGTCATATGAAAAAAAATCACAGATATCTTTCTAACTATGTGAAGCATGCTTCATGGTTAATTGAGGAACAGATTTTAGAATAAAAGATAAAACATTTTAATACAATAATTAATAACTTAAACTGAATTAAAATAAATTTAAATAATTTATCATACCAAATTCAAGATAGATATGATATATTCTTTTAATATTAATAGGTTTTATAAATATATCATTTTGATGATGTTTAGTATCAACAAATTCTTGAGTTATATAACCTTTTGGTACTGATCTCTCAAAAATTGATGTATTATATAAATATGGTTTTTTCAAGAGTGATATATAAGATTCATATAAATATTAATTAAATTTATGTTTTAAAAATATATAGGGAAATTTTGAAATTCATTACATATTCTAGTAATGTATGTTTCATCCATAGAATATATTCACAACAACTAATTGTAGCTATGTAATCTACTTTAGGATATGATAATACCACAAATTATTGTCCCCTAGAGTAAACCAATCCTATGTTATTTGTATTTTGTATGTATTTGAAAACAAATTTCATATCTATTATAACTTACACTTAATTATTTTCTTCAAAATGAGCACACATATTGAAGAAAAATATTATATCAATTCAGAAAGCATTTATATATTGTATGTATCTAACCACACCACTATAAGTTGTTTGGTTAACAAATATTCCAGTTTCATCATCATACATATTAATTCTTGTACTCATGGGAGTATCACTACCATTACAATGTTACATTTCATATAATTTTATAATAATATTTTTTACATTCTTTGATTTAATATAAGTATTTATTTATTTTGAAAAACACCAATTTTTAGAATGAATATAAGTTCATGCATTAAACTAATTTCAAATTCATATTTCATAATTTTTAAAAATTTATCATACAAATAATATCTAGAACATCCCAAAATAAAATCATCAAACCAAATTTTTAGCTCTAAAATATCGCATGAAATAAATTTAATAATTATAATAGGTTAGTTTATACCTTTAGTAAATCCTTTGGAATTTATAAATGAGATGACTCTATCACATGAATAATTAGGAAATTATTTTAAACCATATAAATAAGTTTATAATTTAATAAAATGATGTTGAATGTGAGGGTTTTGAAATATAGGGGTTGGTTAACAAAAATGTCCTCAATAATATAATCATTCAATAATACACACTTGACATCCAAGTGACATAATTTGATATAACAATGTGTTGCATATATATGAAATATTCTGATGGATTTATGCCAATATATTTTTTCAATTTTTTCCTCAAAATGAATACCTTATTCATGACTATATACATGTACAACCAATCTATCTTTATTTCTACGTATTGTACCGTATTTATTATCCTTGTTTTAAACACAAATTTACTTCCAATAGTTAGGTTTTATTTGGGTCTTTGGACTATATTGAAGACTCTATTTATTTAAAAATAATTATATTAAAATTTCATTAACATTACCAATAATTTATCATTAATTTCATTAGCAATTATATTAGATTAATTCTATGAAAATAAATATTGACATTCAACATAATTTATTAGAGAAGATCTTGCATATGATCCTTTTTCTATGAAATGTACTAAATCCTATAAATAATGTTATCTATGAGTTCCAAAATCTCTATGAATATAATTATTTGACACATCATTTCAACATACAGGTTCTGGATTAAAGCTACATCAGATAGGATGAGTTATTTGTAGGGGTTCTAACTGAATTTCTACAACTTTTTTCATTTATGTCTAGACAATAAGGTTAATCCTAAAGATTATCATAACGGGTTATATGCTCATGTGGACCCATCTCATAAAATATAACATATACAAAATCATTCATAGTATTATTCCTTTTATAAAATAATCGTTTTGACCTAGTTTTTGTAGAATACTTATAGAGAATTATTTCATTAGTCTTGGAAGAAAATTTGTCTATATACTCGTTTGAATTATGTATAAATACATTAAAAAATAATAATGTAAATAACCTTCAGCTTCTTATGTAATATAATTCATAAGAGGTTTATTTAAGAGTTCTCTAATGAATACTCTATGAATTTTATAAAAACATGTATTCAAATATTCTATAGAAAAATAAATAGTTCAATCGTACTCAATAAGCATGGTCATAAAATTTATTTAAGGGTAATATTTCTTACAATTACAACCAAATTCTCACATGGGGTCATAGGAGAATAAACGTTATGATTATCTCAATTTATTGAGAACAATGATTATAAGTATATATTTTCAAACACATGGTGATGATCACTTCCTAAGGTTTAAATTCTAATTCCACTATGATTTTCTGCAGATCTCACATATTTGAAAAAATATAAAAGAGATTCATTTTATTATACAGGGAAAAAACCAATGTATATCTTGAATTTTAATCCACTATAACATTCATATTATTTTTTACAACAAAACTAGAATCTCTAGAGGTCCAAAACTGTTCTATATGAAAAAACACTTAATGTTAAGAAGTGTAAAATTCATTCTTTTGTCTCAAAGATATTTTCCGTTGTTTCCTTTTTTTATATGGTCTAGATACATTATCATTTGGGAATTATAGATTAAGAAGATCCTTAACTAAACCATTACTTGTTATACATATAATAGAATAAATATTTCAATGTACTGGTCTCTTATTAAAATGTAAATATTTATTTTAAAAGTAATATAAACAAGAAATTTTTTTAGAATAAAACATTTTATATTTATATCATATTTATTTTCATTTATTTAAGTAGTAAGAACTAATGTATGTTTGGTATAAAAACAATTAAAATAAATTCATTAAACCATAAGATAAAAACCGTAATCACATAATTGAGAAATAAAATAAAAATATAATTTTATCCATTTCAAATAATAATTAATAATTATAATATTATTATAATTAAATTTTTTTACAAGACTAATTATATTCTCTTTGGAATTTTCCATGAATGTGAAATGTCCAACATTAAATTTAATCATACTTTTTCATGGTTCAGTAGTCTCACGTCATGTCTCTAATGTATCCAAATTATAGATACCATAGTTGTTAACTTGAAATATTTAAGAAGCATTCCTAAAAAATAGAATTAAATAAAAATTAGTTTTTTACCCATATTTTTTTAATTCCATATAAATTTTTCATAACATATTTTGTAATCTATAATTTTATTATTTATTTCATTTAATAATAACTAAAAACTCAAAAATAAAGTCTGTATATAGTATAGTGGAAAAAATGAGTAACATAATTTGTTGAAATCCATATATGAATAAATTTATTTTCAATAAATCTTCTCTAAGAAAGTTGATATCTTATTGTATTGGTATAAATAGGTTTTAATTTCAATTCATGAATCTTGGTATGTGTTTTACCATCATTGGTAAATCTCTCTAGATCATTCGTTAATTTTTCATTATATAATTTTATCTTATTAATTTCATTAAGAAGTTGAGAAATATTATCCTTATATACTAAAATATTGTTCTTAATGGGTGATTATAATGAATTCTACTTTAATATTTTGTATTTATATTTTAGTTTATTTAGTGTTTCCCCTCCTATATTATAATGTGCAAAAATTTCTTACATGTTATTATTTTTATCATTATTTTCAATTTCAGAAAAGTTGGAATTATTTTTAGTAGATAAAATAAAAAAATTAGGTATCATATATGTGTTTATCATAAAAAAATGTTGTCTCTATCACACATATCATCTCCACTTGAGTCTGAATCACTTGAACTATCTTCTCAAAAAAACATGTTTCTTTTATATCCATTTTATATATTTTATACTTTTCCCCAATTTTTTATGACAATCTATCTTTGTAAAATATTATTTTATGTGTCCTTGTATTTTTAATTCATACTAAACTATTAAATTTTTATAATAATCATTCTTCCAATATTTTCTCCAATTTCTATTGTCAAACATACCTTAAAAATTTTGTTTCTTGAAGAACATATTCTTTTCACAAAATTTATTAAAATATCTAACAAGATGATATATTTCCCCATCATTATTTACAGGTCACTCTTCATCGCCTAATATTTTAAGATTTATCTTATCATATAGTTTTTAAAGGATAGTTTTGAAAGATAAATACATTATATTCATTTATTCAACTTCTCCTTGTTAACTTTTTGTTCTTATTAATAAGCTATTATCTTTCACATAAGTTCATGTAATTGAAGTAAACTATTGTCACCTGATTCTCTTATGGATAAGTATGTTCTTGTTTATCCTTCTGTTAAGCACCTAAAAAGTCACTTGACTTGATCCTTGTTAAAAAGGATTTATCCCAATCCATGCATCATGTTCCCCATCTCCTGGAAACTGGGATACATTTCATATATAGATTCATCGGGATTTATATTAAAAGAATTATATTTAATTATGTATGTATCGAAATGAAATTAATTAATATTGGATGTTCATTTATGATAAATAGTCAGGTTATCCAAAAATTTTAACATATTAGAATTTACAAAAAATCTATTAAATTTAAATTTTCTTAAACCTCATTATGATGTATTCATTGTTTTAAAATTAAATTAATATTTATATTTTTTAGAATTGCTCCACTAATCTGTAGTAGTCATATTTATTTTATATTTATCCTCAATTAAAGTCCAAATATGAAAACCCATACTCTCTATGATAATTTTCATTTTAATCTTCCATTGAGAATAATTTTTCCATTAAGATAAAGATTGTGATTAGTGGAAGTTACATTATACCTATTAATATCCATAAATAATTAAATTTATAAACAAATTAAAATTAATATATATAAATACAACTAAATCACTGTTGAATATATGTTTGAATGGAATTTTATAAATAAAATTATATTTAGTATCAAAAGAAGGGTGTGAATTGAGTTCCCAATAAAATTTATTTCTCATAAAATTTGAAAACTAAATAAATAATTTAATAATGATTCATAGTTAATAAAAATATTAGAAAAATATAAATTTTATCTTTAAAATATTATCTCATAAGTGAGATTAAGGAGTAGATAAAATAAATTTTAAATATTTTATCATTGAAATATAAGTTACATAATAAAATAATTATATAAAAAACTAATACAAACAATAAAAATAATATTTTTATATTACATAGGAAACAATTGTATATTAAATCCAAAAAAATAGAAAAAATAGTATCTAAGTTTTGAAAAGGTGGTTTTGTCTCAAGTTGAGAGTTAATACCTTGCTCTTGGAAATCAACTACATCAAATATGTTTTAAATGAATAATGCAATCCCAAAAGTATTTCACTTTTTATAAATAAAATATTCACAAGACTTTAGAGGAACAAATCCTTTTCAATAGTTGTATGATGTATGATAATGATACCATGAGACATAGTACCCCTTCCATAGTTGATCACAGGAATACAAATAAAAAATTTCATAGAATATCAAGTATGATCTAATTTACCACAAGAGACTGTGTTTTTATATAAATATAGAGCAGTATGAAACAAATCCTGATAGAAAAACTAGGATGAAAAATAAAAAAGAGATAAAATATATATGAACTGTATTTCATTCCCCATCATAGTATATTTGATTATTCAAAGACCTTGAAATTTTCATCGGAAAGTATTTGAATGGTATTATTAGAAAATATTAGAAAAAATAGTATCATAGATTCTTCTCTATAGAATCGGAGCTCACATAAAAAACATCTATGATTCTAGGTTCATTATAATTTTCTTTACTAGTCCATTATTTCTCCACTAGATTTAATTATTATATTAAATGAGTTCATAATCAAAGTATCTATTGGAGTATAAAAATGAATCATTAAATACACAAACATTTCCTTTAGTTCTTAAAAAGACGATATATGATATTTATATTTCTCCACATATAATTTAGACTAGATAATATATATTCACATGACATACGGATTGTTGAGATCATGTTAAAGTGAATTGTTCAGGTGATATAGCAAGGTGACAAGGTTAGTTTTCCACTTCTTGCGGTCATCTCATTTTCAAAGATGATATGTTGATGACTTCATTTTTCAATTTTTTATATGATAACTAAATTATGAGAAATGACCATTACATTACATGGTGAAAATTTTTACATAACTTGACATGGTATCTTTACCTCTTAATATGTTATGTAGTTTCTTTCATATGACTAGGTACACTGATTTCCATGGTAAGTTGATTATATATGTGGTAAGGTAATTTTTTTCACTATGTTAAACAAAGAATTAAATTTTGGTTCAATTAGTGACTTATAGAAAAATTAATAGGCACATAGTAAAAAAAATTCATGCAGTAAGTTGACACAGTCATTTAACCTTTACACAGTACGATGGTGTGTCATGCACTAAACATAGAAATTTTATTAATATTTTTTATATTAAATCACTTTCTAACATAAAAATAAAAACTTTTAATAACATTATTATCATTATTGAGATAATTAAAATAATAATAATATTGTATTAAAAAATTATATTTATTTATTTATTATAATCTATAAAACAAAATTAAAAAATTCAAATTGTAATGTTTAAAGATATGACAAGTCATATGAATGAATAAAAATATTTTTCATAATTTGATGGATGGAAAAAATGAAATGTAAATAATATAACACCATTAAAGGATAATTATTATATCATTTATATCATATATAGTCCTCAAATTCATCTACATTATAATATATATAAAATAATAATAAAAATCAAATCAAAATCACTTTGTGGAGGTGGTGGTGAACATGTATGCATGAGTGGTGTCATTTTTTCACTAAGGATTGGATGGTAATATGGTAGAAAAATATTATAATTATATAATTAAAATTGTTTTGTATATAAAATATATGAGTATTAAACCAATACTAATACTCATCCATAAAATATGGTGATGAAGAAAAAATTATATCTCTACATTGATATGGTATGTCATAGGTATGCATGAGTGATTCTATCACATCAAATTTGGTGGGATAGAGGGTTGATATTTGTTTATTCATAATTATAAAAACATTATTGTATATTTAGGATACTAATGTTATTATTTTATGAATAATATGACATATTTATATTTACAAAAAAAATAAAATAAACTGATTGGTTAGGGAGTTTAGAACTTCTTTGAAACCACTCCCTTATATCTCTTATAAAGAACACTATGATTTGTCGTATAAGAGGAAAAAAACTACTATGATGTGGTTAAGGAATAAGATAAGATAAATTTTTAGATTATTATTTTTCAATAACGATCAATGTTTTTGTGAAGAATAGAAAGGATTGTTTCCGTTTTATGTTGAAGAAGGGGTGCTCTTGAGATTTTATTATATATTAAATTAATTTCATCTAATTATTTGGAAAAAATGGATCCAGAATGATTTAATTAGAATATAATATATTTACTAGTAAAAATCATCTCATACAATAAAATTGGGAAACTGGATATCAATTTTTTACCTATATCATTTAGTTTTAACCCAACGTTAACCATTCTGACAATTGCCATAATATTAATGTTTTATACAATTTAAGAGTTAATTATGCTTCTATAAAATGAAAACTACCCATAATTAGACTAAATATGATTTTTAAAACCATATCCTATTCATTTTCTTTATCAAATATTTTTATGAATTTTATATCATTTAATAAAATACGATTTAATATAAAATATCATTAATGTAATTTTTACACGATTAATTTAATTTAATATTAATAACATCAATTTTTATGGTTCATTAAAATGTAATATATTAGAACCTGTAAAATATTTCATACTAATCATGAAAATTCCATGGACAAAGTACCTCATCCAAATTATATCACTTTCAATATTTCTAATACAAATTATTCTATTTTTTATTAAATGGAGAAATACAACATCATCATTGCATAAACAATTTGGGTCATTATATAATTAGAAAAAATTTAAAAAAATACCAAGAAAATAATTTCATTAATCAAAATATATGAACTTATATTCATTTCTAACTTTTTTTCCTAATGCGGACATATAGGTGATATTAGTAACAAAGATAGTGACATTATGTAACTTCGATTCATTTAAATATTATATAGGTTATTATCATGAAACATTATCTATTAAACTAAAATAATTTTTGGATAAGGTAATATATTTCTAATTACATTATTAAAATAAATATATGGATGAAACATTATGTCCTAACAAGTTAGTTTTGAAGAAGATTACCCTGATATTGACTTTACCATGTGGATATATTTAACCATGGAAACTATTCATACTTACCAAAAGGGTATTATTTACCAAATTTGAACATCCATATTCTAATTATGTAATATATTTAATATAATTAAATTATAATAAAATTTATAAAATAGTATGCTTTTAAAATGGAACAAATACCTATTTTTAGGAATCTATATTTTTAAGCCCTAACCATGATTTATTGTTATCTTATACATAATTAAAAAATATAATATTAATGAGAAAAAATTATTGAATATATAATATTTATATTTAATTATAATAATTCCCCAATAGTGATAAATTAAATTTATTAGTATACAAATATATTGGTCATGTAAAAATGTTTTCGTGAAAAATATATGCTTTACATTTAAATGATTTTTGTTTCCATTCATAGTTAATTGATAACTAATGAATTCATTTCATGCAAGTGTAAACCATATTTGTTTTATAATTTTTTTAGTATTATTCATAAACTCCAATCCAATGTCTTGGTCATTATAATATTTTAACAGTTTATAATGGTTATTATAGAATCATTGTTTTGTGTAATGAAGCTATCTAAGAAAATAAATTTATATAGATAAATATATTTTTAAAATAATGTGTTCTTTTATTCTACCAAAATTAAATAAATTTATCATCAAAATTACATTACAATGATACAAATAAATAAGGATACTTATCATTAATTATATCCATAGGTTCACACATGGAATCTTCTAGTTTTTGGTTTCAGCACAAAACATTGACAATTTGAGTGGTCTTATTTCTGAGAACATTCTCTATGTGATGTAGAATATCAATCAGGTGATCCCCATATGAATGATATTAATATATTTTTATGAACACAATGATTATTTTAGGGGTATGATTAGTTATGTAATTCCCCAGTCTATATATGCAGAACCTTTCATGAACATGAGAGAGACTCGGTGGGAGGGACAATCATTAAGCTACAATCCAAATACGACAATATCTTTCGAATGGAATGATATACCAAGGAATTACTTTTACCTTTAATCCAAATATCAACACCATGTTCTAATGAGGTATTCATAAGAATATATTTTCATTAACTTAAAACTCCAGGTCATTCATACGCCTATCAACATAATTTTTTTCTTTCTCTTATAAGCCTCTCTTATCAAATGATTGATGGATCTAACATTCTGTATCATTTTTCTTATCTTGATCTAGCCCAAATACAATTTTTCTCTAAATTCATTTTATTATTTTGTATTTTTTCACATCTTACCATAGTGGTATTTATAAGGATCCATATAAATATTGGAATAAAATTTATTGTTGTACTAAAATTCCATAAAAGGAAGACGTTGATCCAAACCACCCTTGAAATCCATAGAGAAATTTCACATAAATTATTCTATAGTTTTAATGGTCATATACATATGAAAATCTATCTTAGAATGATTGGGAGTTCTAACACATAAGTCTGCATCTATATCCTAATAACGACTTCTCAAAAATATTGAGGTCAATCTCAGATCTCGATCTGATAAACTGATAGTAGTGTACCATAAAGTTTTTACCACTTTTATAATATATAATTAAATAAGTTGATCAAAAGTGATATGTTATATAATTTATATAAGTATTACTAAAATCAGAAGGCATTAAACTACATGCCATATATCATTATACCCTTTAGATATTTTGGGGAGTCTGAGGAAAAGTCCACGATGATGTCTTCTCATTTCTATTCTGGTATGGGTAATAGTTGAAAAATACCCTTAGAATTCATTCTCTAAACCTTAAAATTTTTTCATACTAAAAATTAAGAAAAATAATATGCAATATACCTCTTCATACCATCACACTACAAATAATCTTCCAAATATTAGTACATATCCATAATTCCATGATTAAAAGATAATGAATATCTATGAGGTTCATCCAAGAGCTCTCTTTTCAAATCTTGTATCAATGGGACACAAACAATTTTCCTATGCCATATTATTATTACATATTCAAGGTTGACCTTTGGAACACTTCAAAACTTCTTTTTCATCTCTACATATTCCTTCTGCAATGCATTAATCATCACTCGATGAAATGGTTTAAGACTTATTTGAGAGAGATAATATGTCTCCTCTTCTATCAATATATAATGATCTGTAATTTATAAGTCTATAAATATTGTATCCCTTTTTATAGTCACAGATGATAAGTGTGCATGATCCTTTCGATTCAGAGTATATTCCCCCATGTCCCCCTTCCAAAGTTGGTAATATAATTAGTATTAATAATCATTAATTAGCTCCAACCCACCTTCATTTGAATATGTTCTGTACTTTTGAGTGAAAATATTCCTTAAATTTTATTGATTAGCATATATGTGATACATTTCCATATAGAAATAATGCTTCCATATAATTAATATAAAATATTAGAATAGATAACTTTATATGATACATTTGTTATTTTTTCTCATGGGCCATCAATTGTGGTGAGGAATAAGCTATAAAAATGTCATCATTCATGAGGATTCATCCTGATACCTTCTTTTATGCATAAATATAGATTAAAACTCCTTATCTAGTAAAGTGTAGTATAAAAATAGGTTCTGTAACTAACCTTATCTATGTTACTAGAATCATTACTTGCATTAATCTATCTAAGGGAACGTGGCTCCATAGAGAGTAAATGTTGTGACTGGATTCGATAGTAAGAAAAAATTCTCCTTAAATAATTTATAATACCCATCCAAGGAAAGAAAAAAATACATCTCATTCACAACAGTTGGTCAAAAATAATTTTATATAAATTTTATCACTGAATGTTCAATTGATATTCCCTCACATGAGATTATATGATGTGATTATGAAACTCTTTGAAGCCAAAATTCACACATGTTAAATTTTTCATGAATATTATTCTTCATGAGGTCCTTCATCAAAATCCATAAGTGATATTAATTCTCTTACATTACCTTTGAATTTATAATAATATCATCTATATATTCTACCAAAAATTAATCATGATTCTATATAATAACTCTAATCCTTAATTCCATGAAGATAGTTGGGTAAATAGTAGAAAAAAAGGCATCACAAAAAATTAATTGTGTCCATACATTATATGGAATTATTTCTTGTGTATATCCTTCTTAAAGAACATAAATTGATGAGATCCATAATAAAGATTAATATTGAAATATTATTGATCTCTATATATATGATCCAAAAAGTCACCAATACAGGGCAGAGAATTATATTATTGATGTTGATCTTCTTAAGTTATTGATAATCAGTGTAGAGTCACATGGATCCATTTTCTTATTAATAAAAAAAATTGGCTTACCTCTAGGTGATTCACTTATTTTAATGAATCACTCTTAAATATTCTATTAAAATTCATTCTTTAATTTTTAAAACTCAATCAGAGAAATTCTCTATGGATTCATAGAAATAGTTTTATCCCCGTGTATGAGTTCTATTGAAAACTCAACATCATGATTTAGTGGGTGACTAGGAAATTCATTTCAACAGACATCAATAATCTCCTAAAAATGGATGTCGTTGACAATTGTGTTTCTCCACAACCATCTAGTATAAAATCCCCTTTTATATAGGATTCATGACCCCTATAATGTATGCAGTTTAACTCATAATATTATTTAATAATCACTCTGATTTATGATCATAGGTTAGATTATAATATCAAAAATAAATATTCTTCCATGGAAATTTATGGGTCGATTATGTAAAGAAAAATAATCCTTGAAAAAATAACATCGAACTCATGTAGAGTGAGGATAAAAAGGTATTCATGATGTACATTCCCAAATTTATTAAACGAGAATAATCACAGACATGATACGTGATTATTATATGATTCGTGTTTTTTGATAATTACTAAACATTTTTATGTGGTACTGTGATTCCATTGTATTATTATGTATATATAAATGATAGTTAAATACATTGTATAATAAGACATTAAAATTTATATAGTAGATGGTAATGTCCCTTTCACCACATCGTAATCATACCCCTCAAAAAAATACTGATAACATGAGGTTTCAAGTTAAATTTTGAGTTTAGAGTTTGATAAAATCAATAATCCTCCATAACCATTGGATTTTTTCACTGGATAACGAAATTCCCACAATCCTTTTAAAAAACTAGTATGTGGGTGCTCCGTTCAATGGTGGTTCTCTTTAAGAAAATCATTATCTAAATTCATGGAATCACATTATCATTCTATTTTCTATTGACCTTCCAATACAAAAAATTAAACACTCAATACACCCATTAGGACAATTTTCCTCATGTTTCATTCCACATTTTGAGAATAGATGAAATGTCATCTTCTTCTCTCCATGGTATTTATAATTTCCATTGAATTCCATTTATCTTTTCTTTATTAAAACCATGTGATTGATGGTTGAGTCTAGTCTCCATGTCATTATTTTTATCACATTAAATGATTTATTCATAGATACTAATGTCCCTTATCAAAGTCACCCATTGGATATTTAGTTCAATCTAATTAAGAATCAATCCACCATTCATTCTGGATGAATAATAATTCCAAAATTCTACCTTGAATGTATCAAAATCATTTATTCATAGGTTTCATAGGATTCATCATTTTTCTATTTCAACTTAATGAATTATTTCACCATTTTCATATGAATAATACAAGGATAATGTTAATTCATAAATACTAACATAAACTTGTCCCAATCCATTGATTCAATTTCATAATGTTATATCATGTTGTTTATAAGAGTCTACCACTGATTATATTTTCCATCTAAACTATAAATAGAAAAAATAAAATTCTAATGTATTGACTACTAGTGAAGAAAAATATATTTTTTAGTGATAATCCATTGTCGAATGACAAGAGGATTAGTGGACCCACTAAAATATGGTGGATGTTTCCTCATAAAAGACTCAACACGTATTTATTACCTCATTTTCTCATTTGCAATTTCATCATGATCCATATCATGAGAATGTTTGGTTATCATATCACTAAGAATTGGAATTCTATCTCCAATAAAAATAATTTACTCTGGAGGAAAATCAATGCATTATTCGGTCCATTTAGTGTTAACATGATTCCTTCAAGTTCAATCCATTGACTAAAATAGAAATCATAGTATCGGAAATAACAATAATACCGAGAAATAACATTATCATGAAAATAATTTATAGGATGTTTAAATCGTGACACATTATTCATTGATAACATAGGTTTACCGTGGGTTATTCCTGATCATTACTAAAACATTAGGATTATATCGCATACATGGACTTATCCCTAGGGTTATCTCTAAAGTTATCTCATCATTGTATACAAATAATTACTCATACTTTATATATCACAAACTATTGGAATACAAACATTTTTCACATAGAAATTACATCTATATAGTTAAATATTCTTTACATAACATAATGATCCATTCCATAGTTGTTTAGCTCTAGTGTCGTTAGAAATTTGGAAACACAAACCACTAGTTCATAGTAGTTATTAATAATCTCCAATATAGATCTTTATAACTTCAATACATCTTATATATGTTATACATAAAACCACACTTCATAACCAGAGAAAAGATTCAATTAATGTGATGAACTTTTATTTGTAGTATGGATAAAAAATTAAAATTTCAAGGATCATATAAGTATAACATGATGAAAATCATATGATAAAATTATTTTATCATTGTAAAACTATACCATGCATATCATAGATTATAAACTTGATTCATTGTATAAATTATAGTAGCATATAATATATTAATCATAATGGAATAAAATAACATTTGAAATTAGAGCATAATATAAGAACAATATATAGAATTTTGGAATAAATATATGCATATAAAATCAATCTTTTAGGAGTAACAAATCATTTCCTAGACTATAATAGTTGAATGGTTTCACTCCCTTAACCACCAAAGTTATTGAGTTCAACTATGAAGAATACTAGAGTAGAAAGAGTCCCTATGTGAAATGAGTTTACTCCCCATTCTAGACAAAATATTCTGATGATATATCTCTATCTACCCAATGCATTGGAGGGTAATGTAGGTCCAAACAATCACATAATAATAATATATATATTTATGCCACAAGATCATAAAACAAACATCATATTATAACCCATTAAAATAAATGTGTTTCATTAACATTTCCATGTAGAACTAAAAATGGAAAATTAATGGGATTCATAAATATCATGTCATCATAATCATAAAACATATTGATAGTTATTAGGGATGTTATTCAGGGATCATATTCATAATAAATCATAATTTACATTTAAAATTACAATGTTATTATTCCAAAACTATTAAGGAAAAGGTGAGAAACCTTGAGTTCAACCACCAAAAATGACAGAGCCATTAAAGGCCAATTTAAGCCTCTCAGATATAATATCCCTAAATAATTTCTCAAGGATATTGTTTACCAAGTTTTATGGTTCTTCCATTAAAGGATATTCGATGTGCGATTTCATCTTTTCCTAATATTGGATCTACTCCTCAAGTATTATCTTTCTATTATTTAATCCCCCATCAAAAAGTAGGTCCTTTTTATCAATCCATGTATACTTCATATCATTAATAGTAACATTTAATGACCCTACATCATTCTTAAAGCTTGTTCTTTAGAATCATTAAGTGACAGAACCTCTTCAAAAACTTCTTCTTTTAGGATCATAATCAATTTCAATGGTCGGTCAAGCACGTCACCTAAAATTCACTACTAATAGAAATCCTTAAGGAAAATGTGTGTATCGTTTTCCATATTTTTGGATTTCAACTTGTTCTCTAATTTTGACTCTATTGGATGTGTAAATGATGAGTTATCCTTTATCTCTTTACAAATTCCCCTTTGGATCCTACTTCTCCATAGGCTTAAAATCCTACCACCCTAAATCTCATCCTCTATTTCCCCTGAAAATTTCTAGATTAGTTATAACTAGACTCATTTCTAGGTAGCTTCTTCTTATACATGGAATGATTGATCAGCTCTATCTCGAACTCTGGAACCAAATCATCATTAGGCAGTCATTCAAAGAGCATTACTGTCTTTAGGGAACCCTACATCATGCCAGAATCAGCATCTATTTTATCATCTCCAGAATCTATTTTCCCCTCATGTAGTTTTGTCCCATTGACTTCTTGTGAACCAAAATACTCTTGTGTTTCCCATCGATACCCAGAACCTCATATAGATTGACAAGATGAACTGTGTCCATGGTCTTTATAGAAACATACATATTTTTATAGTCAATTTACCCTCCTACTCATTTAAATCCTCTAGTTTAACATAATCATTTTTTTATCATCTCAATAGATAATGGGGTCAAAGATTCACCTTCATGTTCCACCTCTATTCCCCCTAGCGACACTGATGTCTTCTAAGAAGATCCCCCACCCTTTTCACTCTTCAGTCTAGAAAAGATAGCCTCCATCTCAAGTTCTGTGACTATTTCTCATTCCTCCTATGTTAGACCTTCTAGATGTTCCATCTTATGAGGACTCGACTGATCTAATTTCTAGCCAGCTTGAGTTCTAGACCCCTCATTCCTCAACTCCAGAACATTCTTGCTCTGAGACCCACCATGAAATACTGAAGCAAGATGTCCAAACTAGTTTCAGGACACATAATATTCTATACAAGACATAAATTTAATAGTATACCTCCACTAAAATTCATTTCCATCTATTATCCTCACCCAATACACCAACAGTTTGGATAAGTCTGAATAAAAAATGTAGGGTTATATGGAATGACAAACTACCTACATTCTACTATCAGAGTACATATACTGACCAAGTAGGTTCCTATGAATACACTAAATAAAGGGGTTTTGGGAGGGTAGTGGGGGTTTATGGAGTCGTACCCAGATCTCTGTATTAAACGAATCTCACTGTATAAGAAATAATAATCACCATCGAAGAAGATAGAATTAGGATCCACCGCATCAGTTAGGATATTTGGACCACGAAACAATCAGATCTTCCATATACCCAAACCAAATCTTAATAGGCCTTCAATCAATATTTTAAACAACTACACATTCCTGTGGACCCCAATATTTAATGACAAAGGGGTCAAACACATAAATCGAAGGATAGTATAGTCAGAATCGCGAAGTCAGACTCGGGTTATAGTGATTTGAGGCATTATTGAACACTAATGGAGAAAATTAAATCTGAGGTGATCCTTGATACAATTCTAGGGCTTTCGAGAAATCGGGTTCCACAAAAATTGGTGTATAATATCTAGATTTTATAATCAATGGAATATGATAAGGGAATCCATTGAGGATGATTGAGGGATCAGAACTCCATCCCCCACTTAGAGGGAGGGGGAGTTAGGATCTTTGTAATTGATGACAAGGGAATCATCGAGCGCACTCTGAAGAATAAATAATGAATACCCTATCCTAAAATAATATGTAACATTAATGGTTATTTTATTTTATAAATAATAATATCATTAAAACTTTCTTAAGGAATATTACATTTCATTTTATAAATTGCTTCTTTAAATTATAATAATATAAAAAATATTAATAAAAAAATTTTTTTGAATGTAACCATGGGAACATATTAATTATTCTAAAAAACATTGATTGGCCATGATGGATGTTAATTTAGTTCATGTCATATAAGTTAAAAAAATATTTTTCATAGTTTTCTTAAAAAAGTCACAATAAACCATGTTTGGAAAATGATAGGAGGACTCATTTAAAACCATTTTGTAAAAAATAAAAATATGGGAATAAAAAAATTTAAAATCAAATTATAACATATATTTAATCATTTTTAGAATACAATGATGTATACCAAAATTTATTCTCGACCAAAAGATAAACGAAGTTGATTTTAGATGAAATAAATATTTTCTATATAATGAGTACACAATGTCAGGAAAAAGACAGGGAAATAATATTTTAAATAAATAGGAAATATAGATGAAAATTAAATATTATATAGAGTGTTTTATAATAATATTATATCAAAAAACATAATCATAAATAAGTCCAATAAAAAATGAATTTTTTATCACAAAAAACCCTTACCTCAGGTAAGTTTTCTTTATAAATTTTTAAAACTATTATATGACAAATATTTTTTTATTATACATATTATTCTAGAACCATAATCATATAAATAATATTCTATTTAGTTTTTAACATTATTCTTTAATTTAAATAAAAATATTTATAAAATTCATTATTATGTGTGATATTTCCTTCAGTTTTCATATATTTTTATTCATTATTTTTGATCCTTGTACATTGATCATAGTTCCACAATTTCAAGAATATTAATCATTGAATAAATATTATATATATTCATTAAATATATTTAATTTCATTTATAAATTATTGGGATAGAAAAATGAATTTCATTATTCATGGAGATGGCATGTCATATTTACGCATGAACGATGTTTTCATTTTTTGACTGATAAAATGAAAGAAACAAAAATATTAATTTATGAACACAGGATATTTATTATATCATATATATCAAATAAATTAATAAAATTCATCTTAATTTACATCCATGTAAAATATAAAAAAATCGTATTCTTGTGTAGGGGTGGTAGTCCACTTGTACACAAAAACAACGTTATCATTTCCCAATGTATTGGATGGTAAGATAGTAGAATTTATGTTTTCATTGAAGAAGAATGATTTTTTCATATATTTAATACATAATTATTTATCCAATATAAATAAATGTACTTAAAATATAGTGATAAAAAAATGAATTGTATCACTAGATGGAGACGGTAAGCAGTATGTATGAATTATTAATACTTTCACATCCCATTTAATATGAATGTTGGTTCTTTATTTTTTTTCATAATTATTAAAGACACTCTTTATATTAAGAATTCATAACTTCTTATTTAATGAAAAATATAATAGATTTTTATAAGGTAAAAAAACTAAACAAATTTGTTGAGCTACAATGATTAACTCTACTTTGAATCGACTCCTTTAGATATTCTCTAAAGGGCCTTATGGTTGGTTTTTTGGGGAGACCAAAGCATATAATATATTTTTAGTGAACTACATTAGTGAAATTGGCAGAATTTGGCTAATCTAGATGTCAGAAGGTGAGTGAAAAATATAATGGATGGTAAAATTTTATAATTTATGGGAGGGGAATACTTGATTTTTCTTAAAATAATAAATTAATATAAATAAATATTGATTTCCAAGTGGATCAAAATTGATAATAATTAAATTTAATATTATTATGAGTATATATATGGCCATAAAATAATAATATTTTAGTTTTGATTAGATTTTAACCCGAAGAGTTTTTTTATCCCTCCGTTAAAACTTTTTACAATTACCATAATATTAATGTTTTCTATACATCGAGTGTTATTAATGATACTATAAAATGTCAAACAGATAAAAAATTATTTTTTTATTTTTATAGCCATATACCAATAATTTTTGAATATAAAAGTTTTTTATTAATTTTATATCATTTAATAAAATATTATTTATTATAAACTATCATTAATAATTTTTAACACCTTTCATTTATTTTAAAATTGAATATATCATTAAAAATGGGGAATTAAATAATATTATTTCAAAAATACCTTATATGCTATATAATATATAAAATTATTTGGAATCATTAAATCATTCAAATTATATCACTTTTAATATTTGTTTAATCTAATATTAAATTATTTTATGATTTAAAGATATTTGTATTGGTGTTTCATAATAAATTAAGGAAATTAGTTATTTACTAAAAATTAATAGAAAATTTTAATCCTGAAAAAAATTCATTAATCTAAATTTTAAACTTATATTCATTCATAACTATATTTTTTCCATATGTCAAATGGTCATAGAAATTTATAAAAGAGAGTGACATTTTTTAATTTCCGTTAATTTAAATATTATATACGTCATTTCCCTGAAAAAATGTACATTAATCTAATAAATTTCAAGAGTATGGTAATAAGGGAAGAATTAAATTATTTTAATTATTATTATGATGAAATTGTATGGCCCTACTACTAATTTGTAACCTAGAATAACATGATTTACTATTAATTGATGCCATAAATATTACCACCATAACTCATCATATTTACCAAAAAATAGAACGGGCCTATTTAAAAAAATTTAACCTCCTGATTTTAAATTTTTAACTGATATTATATAATTTAATACCAATAAAAAATTGGGTTTAATAAATTTTCAGAAAATCTTATGAAAACTAATATTTATAAAAATACATTTAGATGCATAAAAATGGATTAATTATCTTTAATGTCTTGGAAATTACATGTATTTTTTAATATTATATTGAATTATTTTGAGACCACGCGCTCTGACGACATAATATTCTGAGGCCTGGTGAGCCCAAAACGGAATCTTGACACTTTTTTTGGTACGTTTAATTAAACGTGCCAGCATGATTTTCTATCTTTTGAACCAGTGCTCGAATTAAAAAATATGAGGGCACTATTGGATTTAGAACACCAGGATTCACATAATATGGACTTAACTTTTCCGACAAGGAATGAACGGAAAAGTTTATTTTCAGACATTTCTGATAAATAATTAAATAACATAAAAAAGTTTTTTTATATTTATTCTCATCTGTTGAGCAGCGGCGGTGAAGCTACGGTGCAGCGATGAGGCAGCTACGGGACGTTTTAATGGGGGTCATTAATGGTCTATATCACACAACGTAACAATGCAATAAATCGAGCATAACAGCGATGTTGTTACATAAATGAAACATCGTAACGACACAACATCGTATCGTAACTGAAACATTGAAACATGTTTCCTTTAATTATTTGGCACGTTGTAGACAACAGAATTAAACCTTGGTGACTCTCGGATGAATCTCCAATGGAATTACTCTCCAAAGATGAAGGAAGAAGAACATCGGTGAGACTTCATCGTCTTTTACAAACCTCAAAGAATAGAGCTGGAACTAATGATGTCGATGCCTTGAACTCTTGAGGATGAACATTTCAGCATCAAACGCCAAAGAAGAAGGGGTTTAATTTTTATTAGAATGTTCTTCCCCACTCTTCTTTTTATAGAAATGATGAACCTAAATGAACCCACTAACATGTTGATCTACGAATCATGTGTTTATGAGGGAAGGGGACTTTCCATAAGGAATTCTTATTCGAGATTCAAACCATGCATGAAATAGTTGAACTTCAATCCCCAAACACCCCCTGATTCAAACCAATAATGCCAAGGGCCTGAGTTGACACGAACAAGGCCTGGGCACCTCCTCTCATGCATTCTTGGTGGTCGAATTATCGAATTGGCATCAGTTTGATTTTGAGTCTTGAGTAGGGATGGCGGCGACCCGAGGGACCCTTTGGTGCTGACGAGTGAGAGAACAGACCACTTGAGTAACTCTAGTTTCCCATGGATGGGACCCCTGGTGCGTCGACAGTCGTGGTTGGGGGATTCGGCATGCCCGTTGGCATGCCGCAACAGGTGGGTGACGTGGCACCGGGCACCGTGTGGAGGGGGTTGACCGCGTCTGGGCCACCCAGGTCGTGATATGATGTGGTCCATAAACTGTGGCCTGAGGGGCCCTGACATCCACAGGGCTAGATTGAGCTGGACATGGATCGACTACCGTTTCCTGGCCAGGCAGTGCACTACCGGTCCTCCCTCTAGCAGACCGGGATAAGGCTAGCGGGTCGTGCCCCTAGCCTAGAAGGATGCGCCCTCAGCCTAGCTGGAGGGAACTATAACCCGCCAGGCCGGTCCCGCGCCGGTAGGCTGGACCAGTTCCCTTAAAACTGTGTCGGACTAGACCTGGTCGATGGGCGACCAAGTTGGCTGGACTCTCGGCCAAAATGGGTCGGGTCCAGCGAGGCCTATTGTGACTGGCCCACTAGCCAGGCTGGACAAGACTGACCCCGACCCAAACCTGATCAGGTATGTCCATTTAAATGAACCATGGTTTGTGGGATCCTTGGGTCGGGTTGGTCTGGTCGAACTAGACCTCATCTTAATCGGACCCTGTTTACTAAGATATACGTATCTTGCAACCCGCACATCTGATTGATGATTCATTTGTGTCATTGGGATCTTATTAATGCTTTAGATCTTTTTTTTCTTGGTTTGTGGTGACTTTCATAATTTTTTTGATGCGATGACTGACATGAGAAGAGATACTCCCAGGCGCAAAACATACAGAAACCTGTGGTTGGATTAGAACTGAGGACTACTGACTATCAACTTTGTGTGAATCGATGATAGCCTAGTGGGAAGAGGCTATGTGTGACTCAAAAATCCCATGTTAGAGAGTGGATATATGTATCTTGGTAGACCAACAATACTCAACATGATTAATATCTCTATTAGGCCAAGGTGGGAAGCAACTCTGTATGACCTGAAAGGCCCACGGTGGGGATCTGCTCTGTGTGACCCATCACACCCACCGTACTCATTAGAGAGGAGTACCAAAACAATCCATGGTCAGTGGGAAGCGTCTTCTGTGTGACCCAGAAATCTCATTGCACTTGATAAAGGTGCAGTACTCCAGCAACTGGGATGTTCGATAATGTGACTGATGATTCTATTATCACTACCCTAAATGTATACCTAATGTAAGTTGTCTTGTGATTCGTACGATACATTAAAGATTATTTCATGGTATTTAATTTTGTTTAGTGGTCCCTAATGATTTTTGTGTTACTCATTTCTACATGGGACCTACCCATGCATGTCGTGTCCCTTGCAGATGGTTGATTCTTTGAAAGATAACCTGGTGGACCGGGACCTGGTGGAGCCTAGAGATACAATACCGATTAACTGTTCGATAGAGGACTCAGTGGCCTTGTACCATGTGTGGCCTCGTAGGAATATGCGGACATTACATACTACTTCGGCTTCCAGTATCTTCACTACTCTTACCATCAGGTGGGTTTTTCCATGGATGAGCAGCAGTGCTCCTTTTGTACAATTTTGTTTCAGTTCTTTTTGCTGGGTTTCTATTCTATCACACTTTCTTTCAGGTTTACTATGTACTAATTATTTATTTATTATACTTGGTTTCCCCTTTTTGTGTGTTGGGATGTGGTCGGGCATGTGTCTATGTATAGGTACTCAAAAATATCCCTCCCACTTGTATGTTGATGCCTTCGATGCTAGTGGTCATCCCTTTGATATCGGGGGGTGGGCATGGGTATTCACGGTGTAGGAACTTGGTGATGGGTCATGTCAATGTGGTATCATATGGTGGTCGATTCGACCACAAGGACCAGATGTCTATTTGGGGGTGAGTTTTAGGTGTTTCGAGTCTTACATTTTGATTCGGGGAGTCCGGTGTTGGTGTGATGGCTGATGTATACATTCACCCAGACCATGAATTATGATTTTCAGATCAATACATGAAAACCTTGGTTTCATAAGTGTCTCATTATATGGAATAAGAGTCATGTCACCTGGTATATCCTTCTAACCAAGGTACATATTGACCTATCTCAGGATACATCCACATGGATGACCAGTCATGATCCTGATAAGAAGCCGTGAGGATAGCCCATCTATAGATGAGGCATCCAGTCCGAGCCCAGTGCTTGAGATGGACCCACCGGGTGGTGGACTAGGGATACCACCACCTGATGGTCAACATCTACTTTTGGTGGTTCTATCAGAGGATGTGCATAGACACTGTTCTTTGAACATGTCACAGAGACAGAGACCTCCTAGGTTTAGGGTAGAGATAGATGCATAGGTCTTTAAGGGATGGATAGAGGATATGATGTGGGTATTCCTCTTAGTGAGGAAACTGCCTGACCAAATGGAGATCAAGGAAGAGAGCCTTCAACAAGGCTCGGTATGGAGATGGTGGAGCTTTACCACCCATACGCATGACAAGGAAACCCATATATGGGAAGACTTTTAGCAACTTTTCAATTATGAGTTTTTTCCCGTGACCTTTAGTTGTGTGTACATTCTGGAGTAGCTTCACCTTCAACAGGGAATCATGACGGTAGATGAGAACTCAAAGAGGTTCACTGATAAATCTTGCTACTCCACATACATGGTGTATGACCCATTATTCAGGGCTCGAGCCTTTGAGTTGGGACTCGAGTGTGATATTAGGGAATTTGTGTTGTCTCTAAGCATCCCTACCCAGGCCGAGGTGCTAATGTGAGCCCTTCCTCAGGAGAGCTTCTAGGTGTAGTAGGCACTGATAGCATTAGCTTCCAGTAGACCCCAGGTAGTGGAATCATCAGCAGGTAGAAGATAGAATACATGTAGGTCCATGTTGTCCAGTTCTTTTGGAGGCTAACCCCGGGACATAGGGTTTATAGTGTTGGGCTCCCAGTCTAGGGGGAGTCAATAAGGGGCTAGACAGTGTTTCACGTGCGGCAGAAAGGGACACATTGGATGTGACTACCCGAACCGCTTTACAGATGACCAGCATATGGTATAGGGACCGCCGAGTCATAGGTAGTGGTTCGAGCGAGGAGGCCCGTAGGGCGGTGGATTTGGTAGGGTAGTTGGAAGAGCCACAGGGATTGGGTGATGGTTTGAGGTATTACCACCACCACCCCCAGGTGGTCCATCCCGACCTTAGTGAGCCTAAATGGACGGGTGAGCTCAACTCCAGGCAGAAAAGGTGTATGACCACGGTGCGCCAGAGATGATCTAATATATGATCTATATATTCTATTCCTTAGTTGCGGTACTTATACAAACAGGTTCTAGTCACTCATTTTCAATGAATCTTATTCAGAGCATGTATTTTTCAGTGGAACCATTATCTCTATCCATATAGTTAGTGTCACCTATAGGATGGAATTCGACTATTAAACACTAGTGATGGCCATGCGAGATTAATCTTGGAGGTGAGAGCTTCTGCTGGGATATCATAGTCGCGGTGTTAAGGCATTATGACCTCGTCTTGGGTATGGAGCGGTTATCTATAGTCCATGATCAATTCGCATGTTTTAGGCATAAATGTGGTGTGTTTGTGGAGATAGGACCAGGTTTTCCTTCACCATCTAGAAGGAAATACTAGCAGCGTAGGACGAAAATTCTCAGAGTAGGGTGTAGTGGATCACTCACAAGTTGGCTAGCCTCACCCTCGGTGCAGTGGATGAGAGAATTCAAATATTTCTTATTGTGGAGGATGAGTACGAGAATGTTTTTCTTTTGGATGTTCTGGGACTACCTCTTCATAGAGAGTTATACTTTTTCATTGACCTATACCTTGGGATGACTCCGATATCCACACCAGAATATCGGATGGATCCTGTGGTGCTTTTTGAGTTGATGGTAAAACTAGATGACTATTATAATAAGGGGTTCTTAAGGCCCAACGTTTCACCACGGGCTTCCCCAGTGATTTTTTCCAAGACGGAATTCGAGATTTTTTGGTTGTTTGTGGACTTTCTGCACCTGAACTAAGTGATAATGAAGAACAAGTATCCATTGTCAAAAATTGATGACCCTTCTACCAGATGAAGGGAGTGAAGTTGTTCTCAAAGATAGACAACAGATCAGGTTATCATCATATTTGGGTAAGGCATGAGGATTTACTATAGACAACATTCTGGTGTCAGTATGACCACTATGAGTTCCAAGTGATGCCTTTCGGTGTGACTAGTGTCCCAGTAGTGTTCATGGGCCTCATAAATAGGATCATTTAGAATTACCATGACGACTTCATCGTGGTCTTCATTTATGAAAACATGGTGTAATTAGCGTCGGAGGATTAGTATGTTACACACCTGTAGATAGTCCTGGATACACATCGAGAGCACCCGAATTATGGAAATATCTCAAAGATTCATTTTCAGATTTAGGAAGTCCAATTAATGGGACATGTCATCTCAAAAGTTGTAGTTGTAGTGGATCCAGTGAATATAGAGGTGGTAAATTCTTGGGAGCCGCCCAGGAGCATGACTGGGGTGAGGAGCATCTTAGGGCTGGATGATTACTATCAGAGGATCATTCCTGAATTCTCCAGAGTTGTAGCACCCTTATCAGTTTTGACACGGAAGGGACAACACTTCCTATTGATGGAGAAATGTCAGTAGAGTATCTAGGGGCTGAGGTGGAGACTTACTGGAGCCCCCATCATGTGACTACCAGAATAGGATGTTGGGTATGTATTTTACTAAGACACATAGGGGCTATAATAGGTTGTTTCCTAATGCAATAGGAATCAATGATCACTTTTGTCTCATGCCAGTTGTGGTAGAAGGAGTAGAACTATGTGACCCATGACTTGGAGTTTGCAGCAATGTCCTTTTCCTTGAAGATGTTGAGGCACAACTTTATGGGTGAAAATTTTATGGTTTACTCTGACCAAAAGAGTCTTAGGTATATCTTCTCTTAGAAGGACCTGAACCTGAGACGACAGTGATGGATTGAGTTCGTCCAGGACTTTGACTTTGAGATATCCCATACTGCTAGAAGGGGAATGTGATGGAAGACGTTCTCAGTAGGAGGACTACTTTTCAGCTGCTGAGTGAGGAAATGAAGCATTTATCAATGATGCATATATACATTGTGGATGATGGTGGAGCAACGTACCTTCAGTCGATGATAGTTACTCACCCACTTTTATAGTGATTAAGGGAGGCACAACTACTGTATGTTGACTATGAGGCATGACGTGCTCAGTTTTCTTCAAGATGGTCTCCTGATGGATTTTCGATAGGTGGGGATCACTTCATCCATTTCAGAGGGTGCTTCATAGTGACAATGATGTTGTGGGATGAGTTATTGATGGGGATCCATATATCCCCCTTAGAGGTAAATCCTGGAGTGGAGGAAATGTACCAGGACCTCTGATGTCTGTACTGGTGGCTAGGGATGAAGAGAGTGGTGGAAGAGTTTGTTTCACGATGCATCACTTATCACCAAGTGAATGATGAGCATCGAGTTCTTGTAGGATCGACTCAGCCACATGAGGTACCTGAGTGGAAGTGGGATGATATATCGATAGACATAGTGAAAGGGTTACCATGTATGTCCAGAGGCCATTATTATATTTTAGTTATCATTGACTGACTCACCATATCTACTCACATTCTATCTCAAAGGAGTAGAGACCGGTAGAGTTCTTGTGACATATCAACATCCAAGAGATCATGTGGCTTCACGGGGTGCCTTCGACAATCATCTTAGTTCTTGACGCCCGCATTACATCCCAATTGTGGAAGGTAGTATAGGAGGCGTTCGGGATGCATCTAAATTTGTATAGAGACCCTATCCTTTTACATATAATATTAAATAATTTTATCCATAATTATAGATCATATTACAATATTAGGGTAATTAATTATAGCATATTTGAATATTAAATACATAAGAGAAAAAACATGGGGCCAAAGAAACACTTATTTAGTTAATATCCCTAAAGAGATCCTAGCATACATTGAGCCCTCAAATCTGCATTGGGTACCATAGGGAACAGATGGAAAAAGGGAATATCTAGAAATCTCTGTAAGGGATTGAACATAAGAATAATGCTTTATCACATGAGTTATGAGGCATGACATAATGATATCGAAAGAATAGTACATATGGAATCATAACATATAAACATGGGATCTTATAAACATGGAATCATATAAGTGTGGTAGAAACATATAACACGTCTTTAGTATGAGTCAAGGCTAATTGAAAATATTTTTTTTCCATAGTAGTATGGGACAAGGCTAACTTCCAATCCCATTTCCCATAGTTGCACAAGCCAAGTCTAACCACCAAGACCATTGCACATATCATCTCACGAGAGTTAAATTTACCCAATGAATTAGAGTGTTATATGGGAACACCCATATTACAAATCATGAATATGTTTTCCCCATAAATAATCATACATAATCAATCTTATATAAACGCAAGGGTCACCCAAGTAATGAATTGGGTACCACAATCATGTCATAAATGACATACAATGGGTGTATCATGAAAGTGTCCATGAAAGAAAAGAATTAGAACATAAATTGATTTTCATTAGGTTATGAATTCATATATTATGGAAATTTATGTCAAATATAAGTGACAACATTTAAGAAATATATTTGATAAATTTTAGAATTTATACATTTTTGTGTGGTTTTAATGAAAATACTATAGAGCCTCTAAAATAGAAAAGAGGACAATATTTTTATTTAAAACCAGAATTGAACCAAGATATTTCTAATAATAAAAGACTGATTTTATAAATAAAATTGGGTCTTAAAAAGATGATATAGTGAACTTGAAATTGGGTAAAAATTTGGGATGTTCCCTTAAAACGAGTTTGCTTACTGTGAAGTATTGAGGAGGAAAATCCCTTAAAAGCATCTAAATCCCCGAAACAGAATGAGGGATGGATCATGAAACACGAGTTTGAAAAATATAAACATCATTTAGAAGTTTATAATAAAAATACAAAGATGAATTTTTTTGGGTAAAAAGAAAGATAGAGAAACCTGATGGAATAAAGGCGGTTCAGGTAGAATTCCTTATAGATTATCGGCATGATATCAGGTGTTATTAAGAAGGATTAATGAGATAGAAATTTATTTATAATCTTTTTTAAATAATTTGGAAAGTATGTGGGAGGTGGTAATCATACCCCCTAAAAATTAATTAAACATAAAATGGCATAATATAGAGGACAATATTGAATAAAAGTGAAATGGATAGGATCACATACCTTAAATCTGATGGTGATCTTTGCATGAAATTAATGAAATGAATAATAATATTAGTCTTATTAATTAATAAATCCTTAACCTATTCTATATTTATATTATTTAGTATAATCATTTTGATTTCATTTATAAATATTTTGATTGGTTATGAGGTTCAATTTCATTTTTCGGGTCCATTTTTTTACTTGGCTTTCGTGATTGGTTCACTTATATTCATGTTCGGATAAATAGGTAAGATAAAAGTGGATGTCCATCATTGAAGTTTAATTTTATTAGCTAAAATCTATGATATTATATGGTTATAAAAATTAATTTAGTTATTGGGAGTGAAAATGAATTATTATATAAAACCTTAGTGATAATTATTTTGGTTAATCGGTTGGTTTGATTACAAAGAACTTGTTTTGATTTATATCATAATACCATTTGTACAACAGTATTACCAAAAATTAACTATGATATATAAAATATATAATAATATTGGTCAACAATAACATAAATAGTTTAATGACCAGTATGAAATATTTTTATACAAATCGATAAATTGTTGTCATTGAATGTGCTAAATTAACACATCACAAACAGAGTTTTCATTTCGTTCAAATAAATATGTGGAAAATTGTGATGATAATAAAATATACCATTAGAATCTAAAAATTCATGTAAATTTATGTTATTGGAGTTATAATACCATATGGGTGAAGGTAGGTGAGGAATGAAACAAGAAAAGAAAATAACAGAAAAGAAATAATGGAATTGGAAAGTGAAATTTACCTCTTAAGTTTATTTCCTTTGAGAACCTTTTGTAGGATTGGTTTTTAGTATTTTTATGATTATCTTGGATGTTTTACATGAGGAAGAATCATGAGGATTTATTTTGGTAGAATATTACAACGGAAAAACTCTTGAGAGGAGTGGATAGAAGAGGGAGTGCGGGGGGGGGGGGGGGGGGGTTAGTGGAGAGGAGAGTAGGGTTTTCATAATTTTTTAATCTTTAGTTTTTCCCTCAAGAATAGAAATAGTGATGATTACATGACCAATAATATTAATGTGTGCATGTAAGTTTGAGATAATGTCCTTACCTCAACCACACATCAGCTAATGACATAATAATTCATATATTTGTCATTTATCGTAAATTATTGTATTTTACTATTCAAAAAAAATTCATGTATTTTAGAAAAATGGAAAAAATTTATCCTAAGAATTTTATGATATGTAGAATCCAAAAATGATGTCCATTTTTGAAAAATATTTTTCTATATATGATTAATTTAATATTTAATTAAAATCACAATTGACTCGATAAATAGTAATTTTAAACCATTCATTTACTTATTCCAACGTATAAGTATATAGTACATATTTTTGAAAAATATTTATACAATCTTATAGGTTATATTACTATTCATTAGGGTATATCCATATTCATAAGGTTATGTTACTATTCATATGGATAGGTTATTATTCACCAAAAAAATATGTTTTTCCTATCGGACTCCAAATAACTTTCTGATTACAACCGTGTATGTAAAATTTTCAGAATCCCAAAAACATAAGTGAAAAATATATGTTTAAAAATTACATATCACTTAGTAGTTCATCATGTTTTGATTTCATTTGATTATATGAAATTTTTATAAGAAACGAATTTCCATTGATATAACATTGGGTCGTTACATTCTTCCCCCTTTATCAAATTCCTCCATCAAATTTTTTTTTATATTCTAGGAAACAAATAGGTGAAGGTACTTTTCCTTCATTACCTCCTCCAGTTCCCATGTTTTCTCTTTTTACTTATGGTTCCACCATAGTTTCTTGACCAGGTGAGTAGTCTTGTTACAAAAAACATTATCTCTATAATCGAAGATCTTCACTTGATGATCCTTTTAAAAAATATCATCCTCTAACTATTACACCTCTGAAGAGAGTACACGTGAAGTGTATAGTATGTACTTTCATAAGAGGGATACATGGAAGACATCCTGTACTTGATAAATTGTAGGTGAATGTTCTTGTCGATATGCCACATCTCTCACTCGATCAAGGATCTTGAATGGTCTGATATACCTGGGACATAGCATTCCATTATTTCCAATCCTCATGAACATATTCCATGAAGATATGTGTAGAAATACCATGTCTCCAACATTGATCTCACGGTCTCCTAAATGAATGTCTGCATAACTCTTCTATCGACTTTGGACTACCTTGATATGATACTGAATGTTGTTCAACATTTCCACCATTTATTCAACAATTTCACTTTCTAGAACATTTCTCTCACTGATTTCATCCCAACATGCTGGTGTTCTACCCCATTTCCCAAAAATAGCTTTATATGGTGCAATTAAGATGCTCGAGTGGAAACTATTTTTGTAGGATAATTCAACCATTCAATGATATTGGTCCCTTAATCCTTTGAATTCCATTGAAAATGTTCTCAACATACCTTACAGTGATTGTATAGTCCACTCAGATTGGACATCATTTTGTAGATGATAGGCCATACTGAAGTTAAACTCAGTTCCTTGAGAATGTTGGAGACTTTTCATGAACATTATGTGAATCTAGGATCACGATCGGATACAATAGATAGTGGTACTCCATTCATCTTTACCAATTCTTTAATGTAAATCCATGAAATTTGATCCAAGGAGAAGTCCTCTCAGATTGTGTTAAAAATAGTTTTCTTCATAATATGATCCACAAAAACCCATATAGCGTTGTTTCCTCTAGATATCCGTGGAATCCCAGTGAAAATGTTCGTGGTAATGTTCTCCCACTTCCATGCTATTTTGGATAGGGGTTCATCAGCCCATTATACTTTTTCCTCTCATCCTTCACTTTCTTGCATACCAGGAACTTTAATGTATATTCAGCAAACTCATTTTTCATATTGTCCAACCAAAAGTTTTCTCAGAGATCTCTATACATCTATATGCTCCCTGGCTGTATAGAGATAGTTGAGTTATGTACATCATTCAATATATCCTTCAATATCTGTGTATCATATGGTACACATAATCATGACCTAAATCATACAAATATATCCTCATCAATCCGGAACTTAGAGGATTTCATATTTTTAACAGCTTACACCGTTTTTAGAATTTCTATATCTTTTCAATGAGCATCCTTAATATTTTCCATGAAAGATGGTTTAGAAATCATTTTAGAAAGAATTTATGATATTATTCTTTTAATCATTTCCATGTTCATCCTTTGCAGATCTAAGAATATCTAATCCTTTTAAATTCTCATCATTGATAAAGATGTAGGGTCATTTCTACATAGGGCATTTTCCACATTGTTTTCCTTACTGAGATGGTAGAAGATTGAGCAGACATAATCCTTGATGATATCTATCCATATTTATTGGTGAAAATTACTCTCTTTTTGTGTGAATATATATTTGAAACTCTTCTGATTAGTATTTATCTAACACTTCTACCCATAGAGATAATGACACCATATTTTCAATGAAAATATCGCAGCCACCAACTCCAGATCATGTGGGAGATAGTTTTCCTCATTTATTTTTAGATGCCTTGAGGAATAATGTATAACTTTATCACTTTTCATTAGAAAAAAAACAGAATCCCTTTTTTGAAGTATCACAGTACACCATAGAGAGTTCTCCACTTATTGGGAGTGTGAGTACTGGCACAATTATAAGAATATTTTTCATCTCCTTGAAACAGTCTTTACATTACTGAGTCCATACAAACATTACTCTATTCCATGTCAACTTGGTCATTGGGTTCGAAAATCATTAAAAGTTCATCACATATCATTGATAATACCTGTATAGACCTAGAAATCTATGGATCTCTGTTACAGATGCTGGCATGGTCCACTCTTTAATTTCCATTGTCTTGTAAGGGTCTAGAGTTATCTATCTGGTAGTGATAACATGCCCCATGAATGATACGTCCTCCATCCAGAACTCACATTTGTTGTACATTGCATAAAAATTCAACCTTCACAATGTCTTTAACACAATATTCAAATAATACACCTGTTCTTACATGCTCTTGGAGTATATCAAAATATCTTCAATAGAGACTACCCAAATTTTTTTAAGGTAATATATAAATACTCTATTAATTAAATCCATGAAAATTGATGGAGCATTAGTGAGTCTGAAAGGAATCACTATGAAATCATAATGTTCATACCTCGTTCGAAAGGCAGTCTTGGGAATATCATCCTTGCTCACTTTTAATTAGTGGTAACCCGACCGAAGGTTCAACTTAGAGAAATAACAGGCCCCATGAAGTTGTTCAAATAATTCATCTATCCACGGCAGGGGATTCTTGTTCTTTATCTTGATTTTATTGAGGTCACGATAATCAATGCAGACACACATTGATTCAACCTTCTTCATTACGAAGTGGATTGGTGCACCCCATGGTGAAGCACTAGGGAATATAAAACCCTTCTCTAAATTCTTCTGTAACTGCTTCTTCAACTCTTCCAGCTCTATGGCGGCCATTCTGTATGTTTTCATTGAGATACCCAAAGATCTAATGATATGTTCAATTGAGATCTCAACCTATCAGTAAGGAGGAAGTCCAGGAAAGTCTTCAAGGAATACTTCAATGTAATCCCTCGGGATGGGAATGTATTCAAGAACTATTATATCCTTTGTCTCAGTAATTTTAGCTAGATATTATTTCTCATATGGCAACAATATCCACACTTGAGATGATGATTATAATGGAGATTCATCTTCCTGCTAACTGTTTTAAAGAATCAGAGGATTCTTCAGGATGTGAACAGTGATCTGACTTTCACGACAGCAGATGTTGTCCTTGTATAAAGATAACCAATTCTTTCCCAAGATTGCATCAAACATAACTAAAGAATGTACAACAAAATTTTATGGGAGGTTCAGTCCAAAAACATTAACTGAGGTGGAGTTATAATCCATGGATGCAATAACTTCCCCATTTTTTGTTCTCACAAATAAATGTTCCTCTAATTTTTTAGGTGGTGGTTGAATAATTCTACTAAACATGAAAGATTTGATGGAATGTGTAGAAACTGAAACAAACAGTACATTCACTATTTTTTAATGAATAACTAGAGTACCTATCACCGCATTGTTGTCTGGATCCACCTCAGTAGATGTGATAGCATAATATCTTCCTTGTTTCCTTGTATTTTTTTGTTGATTTACTCCAACCACCCTCAGATCAGAGAATTTTTTATCATATTTCCTATTATCCTTGAATTTTTAACACAGCACCACTAGCTGAGAGTTGATCTGAACCATACTTTCTTATTCCATGTTAGTGGCATTTTTCATTTCCCTTGGAATTTTTTTTCAGATGAAAAAACATTCAAAATTTGAGGAAATTCTTTGTTCTATTTAGACAGTTCCCCAAATTCTTCTTCCCACAACTTTTACATGTGGGATATTCCAGATTCTATCCATCATGGGAATTTTTTTCTAAACCACCCATGTTGTTTCTATTTTTCTTCTTACCATCGAGCCCATTAGACCACTTAGAGTCTCCAATATTCATTTCAAGATTTGGGGAACAACGTACAATCTACTCATAACTGTATAAGTCTCGGATCGCCATCCCATTCCATAAACTCAGCTTTATCCCACTAAAGAATAGATCCACCTTGATTTCAGCATTCATGAAAAAGCAATAGGCATACCATGAAAGCCTTGTGAGGTTTTCTTCATACTCCCCGATGGACTCATATTTCTTCTTCTTGAGTCCAAGGAACTCTCTTTCTATCTTGAGGAGGAGGGTTTGAGGAAAATATTTATTGAAAAACATACTCTTGAATTCCTGCCAATCCCTGGAATCAATTTCCTCTTAGTAAATTGTATTATTGATCCGTGTACACCACTCATCATGATCCCTATAAAAACAATAGAATTCCAGTAAAAATTTCTCTTCTTCCAAGCACTATAGGATAGAGTATATCTTTTCAATATAGATACTCCATTGCTCCATCAGGAGGGGACCAGAAGATCCGCTAAACATAGCAGGCCTTTTTCGTATAAAGGAATCTATGACACCATTTTATTTCATTGGAGGAGGAGGGTGTTCCACATGATTCATGTTATTATTCATAACATTGTCTAGGTGAGCAAGTACTTTCATGAGTATTTGAGCAACCGTTCACATCATATCAGGAATATCATTAGTGCATTCACCACATTTCCTATCACATTGGTTTTAGGATAATTTTCCCATATTTCCAGCCATTAACAAAGAAAAATATCGTACAATTATAGGGCTTTAATACATAGTTATTTAGTATTAAAAGGAATCTTTGAACATCAAAGGATAAACTTGTAAAGGCAAAGTATATCCAAACCAATGATTCCATAGGTATAAATTTAGGTTATCCTCGATCTATTTCTTATCTTATATTCTTATGGAATATTTCCCCATTAATAATGGTTTTTACTAAGATCATGAACTTACAAAATCAAATCCCTTGGGAGTGTAAATACATAGATTGAAGCAAAGCTCGTTGTCATATACCATGATACCCTGGGTCAATCTCAAAACTCCTTGTCGGAGTTCTCACTCCTAGGTACATCTGTGCCAGATCCACCTATAACCTTTTGCATCCAAACATGGATGTATTTTCTTGATAAACCACTTACTCTATACTTACTAAAACAGATGGGTGTTTTCGTATACATTGTCTCATCCTTATTGTTCTCCCTAATGTTCTATATTGCTAGTCTCCAAAAAATAGACCATCCTTTGATACCAACTATATTGACCCTATCCTTTTACATATAACATGACATGATTTTTCGGTTAATTATAAAATATAGTTCAAGCCAAGGATCATGATGTATACGGTGTTTGAAGTCTAGGTAGATAAAATATAAAACATGGGGATCAAAAAAACTACTTCAGTTAATATATATAATGATCTATTAACTTCCATAGACCCCTTACATATATATAGGGTACCCTGGGGAACACATGAACAAGGGTATGAGATAGAAGAATATTATGGGAATTAACATAATAATAAAGAATAAGAACATGAGTTAAGAGGCATTTCATAATGATATCAAAATCATGGTACATGTTGAATCAATACATATAAATATGGGATCATATAAACATGGAATCATAGATGTGTGGAAAAAACATTCAAATTTACATTGGTATGAGTCATGGATAACCTCTAATCTATTTCCCATAGTAGTATGGGACATGGCTAACCGCCAATCCCGTTTCCTATTAAAGCACAAGCCAAGTCTAACTGCCATGACCATTGCACGTAGAATCTCACGAGACATAACATTACCCAATGCATTGGAGTGCTATCTGGGTGCACCCATGTTATATTTTAGGAATATGTTTTCCACATATATATTCATACATAATCAATCTTTCATAAACATAAGTGTTACCCACGGAATGGATTGGGTACCACAATCATGACATAAAGAATAACCGATGGGTGTATCATTATTGTGTCCATGAAAGAAAGTAATTAGAACCTAAATTAAAATTCATAACATACATTAGGAATATATCATGGAATGTCATTTCAAATAGAAGTGACAAATTGTAAGAAATTTATTTGAAAAATTTTATCATTAAAACATTTTTGTGCGGTTTTATGGAAAATACTATAGAGATATTAAAATAGAAAAGTGGAAATTATTTTATATAAAACCAAAATTGAACTGAGAAATTTTTCATAATAAAAATATTGATTTTATAAAGAATATTTTGGATTAAAATAGAGGATATATTACACTAGAAATTGTGTAAAAATTTGGGAAGTTCCATTAAAACGAGATTTCTTACTAGGAAGTATCAAGGAAAGAAATTACATAAAACCTTGTATATCCATGAAAGTGAATGAGGTATGGATCATGAAAATTGAGTTTAGAACAACTAAACATAATGTAGAAGTTTTACATAAAAATAAAATATGACTTCATTTGGGTAAAAGGGATGATAGAGCAAACTGATGTAATAAAGGTGGTTCGGGTAGAATTCTTTATGGATTATTGGCATGATTTCGTGTGTTATTAAGAGGGATTAATGAGATTGAAATGGATTTTTCATTTTTTATAAATCATGAGGATAGTATGGTGGAGGTGATTAATCATAACCCTTTACTAGGAATTACACATAAAAGGGAAAAACATAGAGGCCAATATTGAATAAAAATCAAATGAAGAGGATCCCTTACCTTAATTATGATGGTGATCATAGCATCAAATGAATGACGTGAATAAAAAAAATATTATTAATTATTAATAACTCTATAACATCTTATATATCTATAATATTTATAAAAATCATTTTGAGGTAATTTCCAACAATTTTGATTGGTTATGAGGTTCAATTTCATTGATCGGGTCTGTTCGCTTTCTTGGTTTTAAAGATCGAATCACTTTTATGCATGTTTGGATAAACAAGTAAGATGAATGTTGTTGTATATAATTGAAGTTTTATATTCTTAGTGATCATATAGATGATTACATGGTTTTAATAATTGATTCGTTTATTGGGAGTGAAGATGAATTATTATATAAACCCATGGTGATGACCATTTTGGTTAATTGGTGGGTCTGATTACAAAGAACATGTTTTTCTTTTAACATATTACCATTTGTACAAAAGGATTAAAAAAACTGAAATATGATATAAAAAATATATTATAATCTATTTAATATATAACATTAAAGTACACATGACCAGAATTAATTATTATAATAGAAATTGATAAATTTTTGTCCTTGAATGTGCTAAATTAACGCACCTCAAACAGTGTTTTCATTTTTACAAATAATAGATGGGGAAAGGGGAGATGATAATGAAATATACCATTATCATAATTGAATTCTATTAAATTTTGTTTATTGTATTTATCATTCTATTTTTGTGAGGGGAGGTTGGGAAAGAAACAAGATAATAAAAGTACTAAAATGAAATAAAGGAATTAGAATGAGGAATTTACCTCTTTATTTTCACTCATTTGATATCCTCTTAAGGGGAGAGGTTTTAGTATTTTGATGATACAATAGGATATTGAAAATTTAGAGGATCTTGGGGAGAGATTTGGGCAGAATATTGGTATAGAAAAAGGCTTGAGAAGAGTGGAGATAATAAGGAGTGAGGGAGGGTTATAGTGGAAAAGATGAGAGTTTTCAAAAAAACATTAATCAATAGTTTATTAATTTCCCTCAAGACTAGAAATAGTGATTATTCCATGACCAAAAAAAATAATTTGTGCATGTGGGTTGGAGATAATGGCCATACACCATCCTTATATTAGCTTATGACAACATAATTCATTTTTTTAGTATTTATCGTAAATTATGGTATTTTACTATTCATCAAAAATTCCAGTATTTTAGAAAAATTCCTAAAATTCATCCTGAAAACTATTTTGTGTAGAATTCAAAAATAAAGCCAATTTTTTACAATTATATATATATATATATATGATTTATTAAATATTCATTTAAAATCACTATTAAATAGAAAAATATCAATTTTAAAACAACCATTTTCTTATTCCAATATATATATATATATATGCTACATTTACTTGAATCTTATTTATATACACTCATAGGTAAGGTTACTATTAATTATGGGTATATAAATATTTAAAAGGGTATGTTACTATTTATAAGGGCATGTTATTATTCATAAAAAATTAAGTTTTTCCTATCGGACTCCAAATAACATACTGATCAAAATCATGTATGTCATATTTTAGAAATTCCAAACACAAGAGTTAGAAACATATGCTTAATGATCACATAGAACTTATTAGTTCATCATGTTTTGATTTCATGTGATTATATGATATTTTTATAAGGAGGAATTTCCATTGCCAAGACATTGGGTTGTTATAGTCTCATCACAAATTTTCATCCCTAGAGAAATGGTCAGACGGAGCGAACCATATAGACCATGGATGACATGCTTCGATATTGTCTACTTGACATTGGTCTTATTTTAGAGGACCAACATCCACTGGTGGAGTTTTCATACAACAACAGCTACCACTCCACCATTGGCATGGCATCGTTCGATGCATTGTATGGGCGGCCTTGCTGATCTCCCATATACTAGAAAGGCCCAGGGGAGTTGGCACTCATGGACCAGAGTTGATACATGCTACCACCGAGAAGGTGTAGATCATCCATGTGAAAATGAGGACTACATAGAGTAATCATAGTTATTATGCTGATAGGATATATAGACCCATAGAGATTGAGGAGGGAGATCATGCGTTACATTGGGTATCACCTCGACGATGATTGCGAATATTTGGCTACAATAACAAGTTCTCTCTGAGGATAATTAGTCCTTTTCATATCCTGAGAAGAGTTATAGAGGTAGTGTATCACCTATTCCTTCCTCCATAGATGAAACAGGTGCATGATGTGTTCCATGTGTCGCAGCTGAGTAGGTACGTGAATGATTCATCACACGTCATCGACGAGGGTGAGCTGGAAATTAACGATGGGGCTATATTTGCAGAGTTCTCGATAGAGATAAAGGATTGATTGGAGATGTCCCTACATGGGTGTACAATTCCTCTAGTTCAAGTTCTGTGGTAGCACGATAATCTCTAGGAGAGCACATGGGGGAGAGGGTCAGATTTGTGCTCATTACCCCCATCTGATTGATTATTTTTTGTTTTGGCTTTCGGGGGTGTAAAGCCTAAAGATGGGGAGAATTTAATGTCTCCGAAATTTCATATATTTTTTTAATTATAATGAATTATTATAAGATATTATACTGTTAAAGAACATTATTCCAAGGCCCAGTGAGCCCAGAATGGAATTTTAAAACATTTGTTTTGTAAGTTTAAGTAAACCTGTGAGCTGGATTTTCTATCGTTTGAACTGGTGCTAAAATTAAAAAAATCCTAGGGAATTGTTGGATTCAGAATGTTGGGGTTTTACTAGATTGGAATTAACATCAGCTGGCATGGTCCAAACAGAAAAGTTTATTTTTTAACAATTCGAGACAAATAATACAATAACATAAGAATGTTATTTTATATTCTACTTCATCCTTTGAGCAGAGGATGATGTTGTTGTGGTGCGGAGATGAGGTGTATTAATGAGGCTCATTAATGGCCCATATGACGTAGCATAATGATTCAATAAAGGAACTATAACAGCAATGTTGTTTTGTAAATGAAACAGTGTAACTAAAACATTGCAACATGTTTCCTTTAATATTTTGGCATATTGGAGATGATATAATTAAGCCTCAGTGAATCTATGAAGACTCTCCAATGGAATTCCTCTCCAATGAAGAACAATTAAGAACATAGGTGAGACATCTTCTTCTTCTATGAACCTCAAATAATGGAACCAGAAGTGATGACATCGATGCCTTGAAATATAGAGGAAGAATGATTCGTTATCAAACATCAAAGAGGCAGGGGTGTGATTTTTATTTCAAATTTCATCCACATTATTAATTTTCTATAAATGATGAACACAGATCAAGAAATGAACAAGTTGATCCTAGATTCATGCATTTATGCGGGAGGGAGAAAATTCTTGAGTAATTATTATATGAGATTAAAGCCTTGCATGAAATGGTAGAACATCAATCCCTTAACCTCTCCCTTGATTTAAACCTCTAACGCGGAGGGTTCGAGCTGACACGAACAAGGCCTGAGCACCTTCACTCATGGTTTCAGAGAGGGTATATTCTTTTTGTGGTGGATGATTGATTTCAAGGCCTAAACAGGGATGGTAGCTACCTGAGGGACCCTTTGGCGCAAACGGGACAGACAAAGGACCACCAGAGAATCTCTGGTGGCACGCAGAAGGGATTCCCAGTGCGCCGGCAGCAGCAGGAAGCCGCGACCGAATGGGTGATGCAGCGTCGAGTGTCGCATGGAGAAGGTGGTCCACCGCTAGGCCACCCAGGTGGTTAAGTGTCGTGGTCCGTCGACCGCGGCTGTAGGGTCCCCGCGTCTGCGGGGTCAGCTATAGTCGGGTGTGGCTCTGCTGCCGCGTCCTGACCGTGCGGTGCACCACTCCCTCCCCCTGGAATAATAGTAATTGGTTGGAAGTATCCACCCCCAATATAGTAATACTTGCTTCCTAACCAGTGGGACAAACCTATATCAGCAGGCTGGACACATGTTGGCAGGCTGGGCTGGACTAAACCAGGTCGCCCGGCGACCCGGCGGGCTAAACCCTCAGCCAAACCGGGCCGAGTTCAGTGAGGCCTATTGGGCCTGACCAACAAGCCAGGTAGGACCAGACCGACCCCTACCCCAACTAGGATAGGTATGTAAATCTAAATGAACTGGGGTATGTGGGACCCCTATACAGGGATGGTCAGGTAGTTCCAACCTAGTCGGACCGGGGGCCATCGCATCTGATCCCCCTGTATACTAAAACACCTGTTACATGAAAACCACACATCAGATTGACCATCCATTTTCAATTTTGGGACCCTATTAATGAGTAGAGTATTTTGGAATGTTTTTTGGTGCCATTCATATACATAGTGATGCGAAAAAATGGCTTGAGGAGTGGTTCTCCCAAATGCGCTATGTACGAAACACTACAGATGTCTGAGACCTGAAAACTGCTGACTATCGACTCTGTGAAACTCGAAGGTGGCTCAGTGGGAAGTGGATATTTGTGACCCAGTAGTCAAATGGGTGGGAGTGTCTCTATGTGACCCTTATTATTTATGATACTTTAGTAGTGGAGTACCTCAGTATGGCAAGGGTGGGAAGCGGATCTTTGTGACCTTGTAGAACAACAGTGGGGAGCGACTCTATGTGACCTAGAATACCCATGGTATTCGTTATGGATGATTACCACAATAGTGCAAGGTTAGTGGGAAGAGGATTCTATGTTACCCAGTTGGCCCACTATACTCGATAGTGGAGGCGCTCTCTAACAGCCGAGGTGTTCAGTGATGTGACTGATGATTCTTCTATCACAACCTTAAATGTATTCCTGGTGTGATTTGTTTGTCCTTCATGGATTAAATTGAGGATTTTTGGGTGGTGTTTTCATTTTTGTTTGTTGGTCACTACTATGTTTCATGTTTCTCATCCCTACATGGGCCCCACCCATGTGTGTCGTGTCTCGTGCAGACGATCGACGCTTCGATAGAGAACTTGGTGGATCGGGACCCGATGGAGCCCAATGAAATAGTACTGGTCGATGCTTCAATGATTGATATGGTATCTTAGGACCAGGTGGGGATTAGTATTAATAGGTGGACATGACATACTACTTCGACTTCTAGTAGCATCACTACTCTAACAACCTTGTGGGGTTTTCCACAGATGGCCATAAGAGTTTCTTTTTGTACTTTTTTGTTTCAGCTCTTTTCACTACTATAATTTTAGGATTTAGCCACACTTATATAGCCACAGTTTAAAAATACCATGGATAAATATTATTATATCACCACAGTTTTTAAAAAAAGTGGCTTTAGCCATGGAATTTCAACATCCCTCATGGCTTTCCTCTCTCGCTCACCGACTTGCCTCGAAACCCTTCTCTTCTTCCTCTTAGACTCTTCCTTAATTCTTTCGTCCTATCATCGTCCGACCTTCGTCCTTTCCTGATTCTTCCGCCCAACCACCCACTATACCCCTCGGATGATATGGCCACCCAAACTTGGGATGATTCTCCAATGATGATGCAACCACCCAACCTCGAGACAATCCTCCGACGATGATGGAACCACCAAACCTCGAGACGCTCATCCTCCAAAAATGCAACCACCCAACCTCCTCGTGATCCACTTCTTCTGATGCATCTCCAGATCCACCTCCGCCTTTAGGCCACCCTCCCCTTCACTCACCAATTTGTAATGTTTTTTCATTATTCAAACATTCCAAGTGCCCCTCTAATTCTCACCAGTTGGTTGTCCATGACTCACAGCTTGTGAGTGGCATGTGGTAGGTTGTGTTAGGGTTTTTTTCTATTTCCCCCAATAATAATTCTATTTATATTGTTGTGGTTTCAATTATCTCAGATTTTTTCCAATACACAGCATCATACATATGAACCAGGGTGGTTCTAATTCCTCACATGCCCTGTGATTCTTTCAATGGAGAATGTTTATTTGATTCCAAATCCACTGCCTTTTCAAGTAAGATCCAATTTTTTCTATTTATTGTCTTCTTAATTTTCACATTTATCTTTTATAGAGTTTATTTGTTTTCACTTATTACATCAGGTATGATTTTTTTTTTATTTTTTTTTAGATTTATATTTGTTATGATTGTATTATAATGTTTAAATATGAAAATGCTAGAAATCAGAAAATATGATGATCTAATTTTAAGTTGGGTTGTCTCAATTCTAGTAGTTTTATTTTAATTCCATTTATTTTCGATTAGTACCAATCTATTTGGCTTAGTTTGGGTCTATAAAATTGACTTATTATTTTAGTGGATCCACTTGTTTGTATTACATTGATTAAGTCAGATCCTTGTAGATTTTATTAGGTTTTATTTAAACTAGGTTGGTTTCCTCATTTCTACTTGTATTAGTTATATGTTCTATTTGATTTGAATTAGGTCACTTTTATTTGGTTTATTTTAAGTCCATATCTTTTAGTTCTTCTTAGTTTGTTGAATCAATTTTGTTTGATTAGTTTTATTATGTTAGTGTATTTTGATCAGCTTGTTTTGTATTCTTTTTTGATGTTATTATTGGTGAAGGTCATTTTCGGTGTTATAATAATGTGTAATTTGATGATGGTTTGTCTATTGTTTGTTTAGGATTTTGTTGATTCAATGACGAAAATGGCATTTTTTGTGAAACTAGGTCAAGATCAGTGCTGTTCAGTATAATTTGAATGGAATTTTTGATGAGGTGATGCATATTGGAAACAGTGAGTTGAATGATATAAATGGGGTTATAATAATGGTGATAAAGACTGATGACATAGAACTTTAGGTGTCACATGATTTCCTCTCTCACATAGATCTTGAGATGTGTCTTATCTCTTCCCAAATCCTATGGTGCATGGATGAACTACTTGCTATGATTAATTTTAGAATATTATTTCTGGTGCCTATATATAATTTATTTGGGGGTATTTTGGTAATCTATTGTGTTCATTCACACTTAACCCAAAAAAAGTTCTAAAAAATAAAAAACAATGAGGAGTTAGAGATATCATTCAATGAAATTAAATATTTTTTTTATAGTTTAGGTTAGTTTGGTTAGGGACCCATTATTTATTTTATATCGCTTCAATTCATATCAGTGGGGTGGGGACAATAGTGGGGGTTGTTGGGGTGAAGGAGGGGGTAGGGGATTGGTTGTGCTTAGTGGGGTGGGGGTGCAGTGGGGTGGGAATAGAAGGGATGGGGGAAGTGGGGGAGAAAGAGGGGTGCAAGGGGGAGGGTGGGTGAAGGGGTGGGTGAAGGAGGGGTGCATGTTTAGTATTTCGTGCTATGTTTCCAAATGATTCCTCAATAATACTCTCCCTGAAGAACTGAACATCATTTGGTAGGGTAGATTTATAGTGATCTGTAGACACGGCACTGGCTACAAGAGCTGCAACATCTAAGTCTAGAACTGTCTTTCATAAATCATATGCCTGATCCAACCAAACCTCATTCAAATGTACCATATGTAGTAACTAAAATGTAGACTGCATTCCATTCCCCTTGAATGAAAAAACAAACCCCTCTTTAATAGGCCTGTTCAATAATCAATTTCTCATTTCACATAGTCTGGATGCTTTCTCAGATACTTTTCATCCATGTACTCTTCCTTTCATCTGTTCTTGATGCATGATTGGTACATTATTAGTACCCCCCTCCCCCCAAAAAAACTTCACATGTAAATATATAAGAAGTAGGGGAGGGGGAGGGGTTGGTGCAACATGGGTAGGGGAGGAGCAGTGCAGGGCAGGAGGAGGGGTGCGGGATAGTGCCGTACTGGGGAGGGGAGGTGTCGTTGCATTAGGGGGGAGGGGGAGGGGCTATATAGGGTAGAGGGGAGGGGTTGGTGTAGCAAGGGGATGGGAGGGGCTATGCAGGGTAGAGGGAGGGCATGATTCTTCCGTAGGGAGGATTTATCTAGCTCAATTAATTAGGATGGCTTCCTTATAGTGTTTCCAACAATGCATATTCTGGCTGTCTAAACCCAACTAGAATCTATATTAGGTTGGCATGGTTCATCTTTAACATATTGAATTTATATAGAATCTAAATTTTTTGTTTTTAATGAATCTTCTTATAAGTATTTAGAAACAAATATGCATAATGAATCATTTTTTATGGTAGATAAGAGTATCAAATTTCATGGGGCCCCTCTTCTTGATCTTCTTGATTTTAATTTTAGACAAATGAAATTCATAGGGACTATTTTACCTTGAATTTTTTTTTTGTGTTTTATTTTGACTTTAGAGGGGTGTGCAGGGGTTGTTTTGGGGTTGGGTTGGGCTTTTGTAAGGATTTGTGAGGGTGTGCATGGGGGAGAAGGTGTAGGGTGGTGTGGAGGGTGTGTGTGCTGTGGGTAGGTGCAGGGGGTGCAGGTTACAGGGTTAGGGGGTGTGTTTAGAGGGTGGAGGGAGTGTGTGTATAGGAGAGGAAGTCTTCATTAGATTGGGGAGATGTGTGTTGGGGTTATCTTTGGGTGTGCAAGGGGAGTGTGATGGGTGTGTGCAGGGTACAAGGGGAGGGGCTGTGTGGGAGAGTGTGTAGGGGGTGCGCAGGGTGTAGGGGGGGTGGAGGGAGTGTATATCGGGGGAAGGAAGTGATCATTGAAGGGGGGAGGGGAGTGCTGGGGTTGTGTTGTGGTGTGCAGGGGGGTTCAATGTGTGTTCAAGGGGTGTGCAGGGTACAGGGGCAGTGGCTGTGTGGGGGATTGTGCAGGGGTGGAGGGAGAGTGTGTGTAGGGGGCAAGAAGTGTGCAGTGGAGAAAGAGGGGTGTGTTTCGGTTGTGTTGGGTGTCTGATGTGGGTGTAGGGGGAAGAATCTAGGTTAACCATGCCATGTTTTTCAAAAATGTGTTTCTAAAAAAAGAGTTTTTATTTATTATGTAATATATTGCTTTATGATGAGAAACTCTTCTTTTGTAAAGTCAATGTTTTGGTATATTTTTTTCTTTGATGAATGGGTTTTTTTGAAATTTTAATCTTTATTAATGATCATTTTATTTTGTATTGGGTTGTACATATCAATCTAAATATTATATATTCATTTTCGGTTATGGATTCATGTATCATTTATCATGAATAGATGACACAATGATCATATATATATATATATATTAGAAGTAATCATATCTCATTTCATTTCCCACTATTTCCATATAAGTGGTTCCTTATGATGAGACCGCTTATATCCACCACCATCAAAGATAGTGATTTCAACATCGGATTTGGGTAAGTTTTATTCTGTTTTTATTCATTGGTCTAATTTTAATTAGGGCTTTTGTGATTTTTGGGTTCCTTGTATTTTTATAGTTTGATTTGGATCTCGTTGAGGAGCATAAACTCACAAGCCTGAACTCTCATGCGGACACAAAAATAGGGGTTAGGTAATCACTATGTATATGTAAAGGTACATATTCCTAGAGGATGGATGGAGCAGCATAGATTTGTCACTGATTAAAAGTGTCAAGCGTCGAGTGTGGATTGACACTTTTGAGGTAGAGTCCCTCTCTTAGCCTCATTAATTCAAGAATATAACATCCATTTATCTACCTTCTTAATTCATCTTGTTTATATTAAATTGAAATTATTGATCATGTGTTAGTTAAAATAATTTTGTCATTTGATAAACTATTCGTGGTTTTGTAATAAAACCCCTCCAACGGAGGTGCGCTGTCTGTGAAAACACACAGTGCCAGTTTATGCTTATATAGTTTTCTTGACATTATATCATTGATGTTTTCCACACTAAAGTAATATCTGATCACCTTTAGAAAATCAACTACCTCATTCCAACACTGCATGGGAAAGAATTATTTCTTCTTCTTAATACTTGACTTTACTTAAATTTGAAAACACGGATACCAAAAAAATCTTCTGAAACACAAATAGTAATATTATCCCATCTTTAGTCTCAAATCACTACACCCAAATCATGCAAAATATTTTCCATGTATGTTTCCCTTTAAACTTCATTCATGTATAAAAATACATTTCATGATCTTATTAATGTAAAATGTATAACAATACAAAATTATAAACATCACACTTTCATGTATTCGTAATTTCATCTGTATATATGTTTGTATAAAACACACACTAAATTCTACTTAATGCATTGGTTGTTATGGTTAAACTTAAATTATTTCATGAGAGCAGGTGAACATGAAATGATTCAAGTATATGTTTTTCAGATGGAATCTCAACCACACACTATCCGCTTTTCACACTCACTATTCTCACACACTGTGTTCCATATTATGTATTCACCTTATCATATATTGAACCCTTGAACAAAATTCATACAAACTCAAATGGGTGAGAATTGTATTGTTTATTTATTATCAAATATTTATTGGGCATACAAAAATATCCTATATTCTATACATAGATATCAATCATATTAAGATATACTTCATCCCTCCTTCACACCCAGATGAATGTTTTCATCCCTTCAAACTTGTGCACATTATTCCTTCATGCACAATATACACTCTTTACAATCATGACCTACGTTCAACTGTGATCATGCATGAATTATCTATAATATTAATGAAATCCATGAGATGCTACATGTGATATTCTAAGTGCTTCATGGAAACCATTTTCTTCATGAAGATAATGAGTCTTCAAAGAACATATTATTTTCATTATGAGAACTCTCCTCAACTTCAGACAAAATAGTGTCGGAGAAAATTTTCTTTTCATGAACTAGAGTGATTCATGATGGATCTATTTCCCTGGAAACCAGATACTCTCAAACTCTATAACTTATCATGGGTGTAGTACTAAGTTTTTATAGTCAAATGAACCATCAACTGAGAACATGCACACTTCATAACTTTCACGACTCTGAGAATCATCATCATGGATAAGACATATTTTATCCACGCTGCATTTCTTTGGTTCGTTCTTCATTTATACAAACTGAGAAGATCAAATTGGATGTTCAAGAGAATGCATCACATATTACCTTTGATTCATCTTCTACAAACCTATTCTTATTATGATGTTCTCGATCGACTCATTCGAAACCATTAATATCTTTCTCAACCTTAAAAATATTTAAAATAACCTTATGAAATATTTAATATCATCTTTACTGACTATCAAAAGGAACCGTATGAAGTGAAATATATATAACTAAAACCAAAATTATATTTATCAATTCAAAATAAAAAATTAAAATTTAGTAAATTATAAACCTTAACAAAAGAATAAAAATTGGTTCAAAAAATGGATACTAAAAATCTAAACATGAAACCTTTAGATATTACTTTAAAAATCTGAAGTTCCATTAAAACCATTGTCAAAAATATATTTATATTTCATCTTATATGGATGTTGATCTTTGTATAAGATACTTCAAGATTGAATAAGCACAAATTTATGCAATGCATTGATCCCAAAACATAATATTGAATATTATACCCTTTGTGATAGTACTTAGTTGTCACCATTATTGGGGAAGTGTGAAAGGAGGGGGTATGGAGGGGGGGATGTGTGGGTATAGGTGGGGGAGGGGGGGAATAGCAGGGGAGTTGGGTGCGGGACTGGCAGGGGAAATGGAAAGGGGTGGGGGACTTGAAAGTTGGAGGGGACTGGCAGGGGTAGTGGGGTGAGGGACTAGCAGGGGCGGGGGGTGGTGGGGCTTGGCAGGGGAGGGGGACTGGAAGGGGGAGTCGGGGTGGGGGACTGGAGAGGGCATGGTAAAGGGGTTGGGGGCTGGTAAGAGAAGGGGGACTGGTAGGGGTAGGGGGGACTAGCAGGGATGGGGGAATGGGGGTGGGGGACAAGGGGGGCAGGGGCATGTAGGACACTGGAAGGGGAAGGGGTGGGGGACTGGTAGGGGTAAGGGGGTTGGCAGGTTGAGTGGGAGGGGGACTAGCAGGGGTGGGGGGACTAGTAGGGGGAGGGGGACCGATAGGGGGAGTCAGGGTGTGGGACTGGAAGGGGTAGGAGTAGGGGGTGGGGGACTGGAAGAGGCAGGGGCAGGGGGACTTGGAGGGGTTGGGGTGGGGTGGGGGACTGGAAGGGGAAAGGGGGGACAAGCATGGGGGAGTGGGTGGGGAGTGGGGTGGGGGACTATCAAGGGCAGGGTCAAGGGTGTGTGGGACTAACAGGGGTAGGGGGAACTGGTAGGGGGAGGGGTGGGGGACTGGTAGGGGGGACTGGGAGGGGGTGTAATTTTTAGATTTATAACTTTATCCAATGATCCATCTGTGAACCTTGTGAGAATAAATTCATCAAAGATATTTATAGAAAAACTAAATGGAACTCCAAATGAAAACCTACCGCATGAAGATATATGAATCAAAACATGAAATATTTTTAATAAATCACGCATTAGTTCAGTTGAAGACCAGTTTTGTTTTCCTATACATGGTGAATTTGTTCTATTATTGTTGGTTATATGACTACACTATTCTTGTTTATTGAATTATATTATTTTTTAATTTTCTAAGATGTTCTGTATTACAATAATTTTAGGGGAGGAGCACTGCTATGTTCAAACTTGAGTTGTAGGTATTTGTGAGGTGGTTCCAGACATCTTTGATAGATTGTATTATAGTGAGACTCATGTATCTGTAGTTATGTGTCTCTTTAAATTTGGATTTGTTTAATTCCTATTATGTAAGTTTCTTTCGTGTATAAATTAATTTGGACAGTGAGTACCACATTGATCATCTATGTGATAAATTGAGTAACTCATTCTCAATTTGTAACATTGTTTTTAAACCCATAAAAAATATTTAGTGTCTGTGAAATTTCCCCAATGGTTGGTCGATCCTCTGACCTGATACAAGTCAATTGGTTGGAATGTTATTAGGGTGGGAGAATAGAAGGATCAGGGAGGAGGGGGACTATCAGGGGCTAGGGGGAGGGGAAACTAGTTGGGAGGGGGCACTAAAAGGGGGTAGGGGGACTGGCAGGGAGAAGGGGGTACATGCAGGGGGAGGGGACTGACAGGGGGTGCTTGGTGGGGCTAGCAGGGGTGAAAGTGGGGTCCAATAGGGGGAGGGGGACTAGAAGGGGCACAGGGGAGGGGAAACGTGCAAGGTGGGGGGGGAAGGACTAGAAGGGGGAGGGGAAACTGACAGGGTGGGGGAGGGGGCAGGACTAGCAAGGGGAGGGGGGAACTGGCAGGGGAAGGGAGGGAAACTATTCGGGTAACTTGCATGGGAGGGGGTCACTGGCATGGGGGTGCAAGGGGTGTGATGGGGGAGTGTTAAAAGGGGGGGTCTGATGGGGGGTGGCGTTATCTAGGGGGTTTTCAGTGTGTAGGGGGTGTGCAGGGGGGGTGTGCAGGGTGGGGGGTCCAAGGGGGTGTTCTGGGGTTTTTTGCAAGGGGTAGGGTAGGGTGTAGGGGGGTGCAATGTGAATGGTGTGTTCAGGTGGGGGGGGGGGGGTTAAAGATGGATATCCTAAGGGGGATATCTAGGAGGGTGGTGTCCTGGTAAGATAGGGTGTTCAGGGGGTCAGGGGCTTCGTAGGGGGGCTACTGCGGGGGGGGGGGGGGGGGTACTGTAGGAGGTGTCCAGGGGGTGGGATACTAGGGGGGTTCAAGGGGGCAAGGGGGATGTCCGGGGGTGCAAGGGGTGTGTCAAGGGGGGCATGGGGGTATAGGGGGGTTGTCCATGGGGGTGTAAGGTGGCTTTCTAGGGGGCTAGGGGCTGCAGGGGGGCTATCTAGGGGGTGCAAGGGGGTGTTCGGGGGGGGGGGGGGGGGGGTTGCGGGGGGACTGAACCTATTTTGTAATACTATATCAAACACATTTCCATGGTTTTAGCCATCGCAGTAGGTCTGGCCTACTTCCATGGAGATAGTGGCCACAATTTTCAAAAATCACGGCCAGTGGCTATTTCCATGGTTTTTGGGAATATGACCACAGTTTGGAACCGTTGTCGTAAAAGAAATTTCTAGATGTGTATGTTTTTGGGTTTGTATTATGGACCACTCAATTTAAACCATAATATGTGCTCAATATTGTTTTAGTATTATTATTTTACCCATTTAATGTTTTGGGACATGTTTGGGTGTCTGTGTTCATACAGGTACTCAGCCAAATAACTCCCACTTGCAGGATGACGCCTTCAGCAGTAGTCACCATACCCTGGCCATCGGGAGGTGATCTTGGGGTAGGCACGACATGTGCCACATGGGATGGGTTGTGACATTATTATCTCATTCATAATAAAAAATATGAGAATAATGTTATAAAAATTATTGAATATATAATATTTACATCTGACAAAAATAAGTGTCCAACCGTGTTCAATTTATTTTATGTGGATAAAAATACATTATCAAATAAAAACTATTATTGTAAAAACATATTCAACATTTTTAAATAATTTTAGTTTTTTTATAATTAATTTATAACTAATGGATTCATTTTAAACATATGAAAGTGAGACATTTTCATTACTTCTTATGTCCTCTTCATACCCTATAATTTAGCATCTCATTGAAAATAATATTTTAATAGTATATAATGGTTCTTTTAAACTTGTAGTTACGTGCTACTCAAGATATCTATAAATTTAATTAATTTGAAAAAAATGGTATTTTTTAAAATTTCAGGATTTTCATGTGGGGAGGGAAAATTAACTGCCTCAGATACTATGGTGGTGGTACTTCATACACTTGAACGATGATTTTGATTCCCATTATATTAATGATGAGATGAATATAGATTAATCGATGAATGTAATAACATCTTAGTATATATAGTATAATGGTTCTTCTATTTAATCCCTTTTGAATAATACATGAATGAGTTAAGAAAATTAAAATATTAGGTATAATGTTATCAAATTTATCAGAAAAAATCATTCCCAACACACATTAAGCTCTATATGGTAGGTATTTGGGCCAAACTATTACATATAGAATATGAGTGGGGATTTTATAAAGGTATTTGGGTAGGAATTAAAAAATTGGATATTTAAGTAAGGATAATAGAGGATAGGTAGTCCCCTTTTATAATTGAGGGGAGGGAATTCACAGTATCAAATAAAATATTAAATTGTGATAAAATAAATTTCTTGTTAAAGTGAATCCAAATTGATATCATTAGAATATTAGATGATTATGGGCTTAAATGCTCAAATGAGATAAAATTTTGACAGGTTTAGTTTTCTTTTTTTCCCTTGTCTAGTTTTATTTAACCCACATTAATCAGTTTGACAATCATTGTAGTATAGATGTTTTCCTATGCATTAGGGTTCAAAAAATTTACTATTAAAGAAAAATGACCCATAAATGGACCATTGTTGAAATTTTAAACCACACCCCCTTCAAATAGATCATGAATGTTGTTTATGAATTTTCAATCATTTAAAAAAATTGTTTATTATAAATTATCATTAATGTCAATTTCAGATATACATGAAATATTATAATATAAAATGTTTCTAACTCTTATAAAATTGTTCAAAAATTACATTTATTTATTGATACTAAGGATATGGTTTAAATATAATTAATCAATGAAATTTTTATATGGTTTGATATTAGTTTAGACCATATATTTTTTATTAACCCTTCTATTGAAAAATTTATCATTAGCTTTGGTTGTAATGCCCCGACCCCAGAAGACCAGAGTCAATGCATTATTTTAATAAATTGGCATGATTAGAAGGAATAAAGTCCCGAATGATTGATCAGTTTAGCGGTCTTGGAAAATAGATTACATAGCTGAACATTACATTACACATTAGAAAATTAAACACATCATAAATGATCCTTTGGGAATTCAATTAATCCCCTATATTAAACCTGGATATCAATCATAATAAACTTCTTGGAATCCTAGGAAAATAAATCATAAGAAAGGCGTGAGCTCAAACACACAGTAAGGATAAAAATATAGCGGAAACATTCATAAATAAGGATAAACATTTTAGGCAATGCATAAAACTAAAACAAAATCCTTTTAAACATAAACTTCAACATAATATGGAAAATATAAATCAAATTATTTCATTTACTTTTTCACATGGATATTCTACTAGACGAATAATCACATGTAATATCAGTAGATAATTCATTATGATGGAATGCATAATGCCAGACATCATAACCACATAGTCAAGGCCTTGTGCCAAGACTACAAATAAGATTTTTTTCAAGGCCTTGTGCCAAGACATTAGTTTTTCTAATGATACCTACCGATCGATGCATCGATGAGCTATAGCGGGCTCCGCCCGCCACTTACTAAGTTAAATTCATTCCTCATATGAAAAGTATTAAACATAACACAAAAATTTGTATTAAAACTAGCATATGAAATGTCAATACATCTTCCATATGTAATGAAAAGTTATTAAAATAAAACATCCACAATCCAACATATCAAAAAACATTCAATAAAATATAGAAAATTTGAAAAATAATAAATCAACCTCGATCTAGAATAATATCCCGTAATGGACATTGACATAATAAAAAATGATCAGTAGAACTCTTTGAGGGAATATCCCTTTTTCATGAAATCATTTAAAAGTCACATAATTTATAAAGGAAGTCATTTAAAAGATAGTTTTGAATCAAAGTTTCCCATTCCACTTTGAATTTTTTGTATGTAATTGACATTTTAAAATATTCATGTCCATATAAATAAATCATTAAAACCATTTTGAAAACTTAGAAATTAATGAGAAAGGTTTAGAAGAATAAATCAATAAAACATTTAAAATGATGTTTTTTTAAAAATTACATTAATAAATCCATTTAAAAACTCTTTTATGAAATATGGACATGGATAATAAATATTTCTTAGTAGATACTTACATAAAAACAATCTCGGATTATAAAAAGATTGTGAAATTAACCCTTACCTTGCACTTTCCTTCTGACGAGTGTATATTTAGCCTCCTATATAATGACCATAATATGTTATTGAATTATACCATATCCATATTAATATCTATAATATCATACGTGATTAATATATGACATTATACTACCCATTTAATAATTACTTCCATGTTAAATTAACATTTCATGCAATAATCGTTTTCTTTATCTTAAGTGTATTTACTTGTTATTCTTCATCATATGATTTAGATCATGATTTACATATATTCAAAATATAACACATGATTTATATATCATATATATTAAGAAAATAAATATGTATAATAGATTGATATATGAAAAAGAGAACATCGTTTATGGAGATGGTAGGTCGTACATACGCATAAACATTGTTTCCGTTTTCATATCGTATTGAATATAAGCAAGTGAGTAAGATATATGTAAGTACATACATATATATGTGTGTGTTTGTGTGTGTGTGTGTGTGTGTCTATTAAATCGATTTATTAGGTCATATATTACATACTTATTAATAATATATATTTTTTAATAATCATTTAATAGTGAATGTGGAAATGAATCATATCACGTCACGGAGACGGTAATCCGTACGTACGCACGAGCGAAAATATCATTATATTGATGGTGAAATCATATGTAATTTGATGATATATAATATATAAAAAATCATCAACATGTTATATTTATTATTTACATCAATTATACTCATTATTATACCCATCCAATTGATTAAGTTTTTGAATAACAAATTACACCACGACATGGAGACGGTAATCCATACGTACACGCATATAGTGACTTCGCCATTTATAGGATGGATAGAATAAATAATATGGTAGTACCATATTTATAATAATATCATAGTATGTTGGAGGTATTAGAGTTATTATTTTGGTATGGAAACAAAAAGGAAAGAGAAAGTGGATGAAGAAAAGAACTTGAAAGAGGGTGGTGAAATTATTACCTCTTCTTCAGGTGTTTCCTTTTTAGTTGATCAAAAGGGATCCATAGGTTGGATTTCAGATCAAATTATGGACTCTAGGTTGATTTGAGTGATTTTATGAGGATATTTGGATAGGGGTTGGTAGAGCCAAATGGCATTGAAGGTGTGATTTTGAGAGAAAGGGAAGTAGCCTTTTATAAGATAGGTGAGGGTAACTTTAGGAAAAGTTTGAAAAATTATTTTGTAATAACATCATTTTCAGATTCTAATATCTCAAAAATGATTTATTTCAAAGTTAAGGTGGTGATGGGTCTAAAAGAACTCATCCAATAGGTTTTAGACATGTTTAGGTCACCATATTATCCTTATATTTTATATTTAACTCTTAGTTAGATAGTTTATCTTTTTCTGTGTCTTCTTATATTCTTAAAATATATCGTTAATAAACTTATTATTAACATCCAATATAATCTTATGAGGTTCATTAATGAAATTTATAATATTTTTTGATTCCATTGGCCGAACATTGGATTTTTATAAATATTATATAATTTAAAAATATAATATATGTTTTAAAAATTCATTTATGTCAATTTTAACACTATTTAGTATTTGCTTTTGGTGAAGGTTATAAGAATTTTATTAATTTGAACAAGATAAATTGAATCAAACATAACATGTCATATTCACCTATAAAATTCGTTTATGTCATAAAAACATTGAAATTATATTTATTTTAATATTTATAATACCATTTATTTGATTCTATCATTAATAATGTAATTATTCCATCATCATTGTGTCACAAATAATTGTATTTATTTAATGTCTAAAAATTAAAAATAAAATACCATGATGTTGGAATTTTTTTTATATTTATAATTAATATTTATAGTCGAATTTATCATAGGTATAACCCAATATTAAAAATAGTTTACTTAATAAACTTTGAATTCACCATTTTAACTATTCTTTAACTAAAATAATAATAAATGTCCTAATCTAATCCATGTGAAACTAAAGGATCATATTTTATTCCAAACGTTGTTTTTTACGAATTACACATATTCAATAGAATTAGTACATGTGTTATGGTAATTATTACATCATTTTTACCCTTAATTTCCCTATTTACTTTTATCTATTGTAAATAAACTCAAAAATTAATATTCACCAAAAATAATTTTTATCTTATTGAACCACATTTTACTTACTGATATTATCCGTTTCTCTCATATTTTTTAAATTCAACTCACAGAAGCAGTAATGTTTTGTTTTATGAAAATTTGCAAATGCTCTTAAAAGGTGGGTAAAAGACGGTAAAAAGTTCAATAAAAATTTATTCATCTAATTTTATTATAAAATGACTCTATTGAATTACATTTAACATATATATGTATTATATATATTTATATTTACATAAATTTAATTTAAATAAAATAAATAATTAATGAATAAAAAGTCAGTTTTCAACAATAACGCAATGTTTTGTACTATTCATAAAAAATCAATGTTTTCAGAAAAATGCCAAATATTCAGCCTATGATATTGTGGATATTCCAAATTTCAAAATGAATTATATTTTACCAAATTCATAACATAGAGGTTTCATTAGTTAATTTATAGTTAATTCTCATTGTCAAAACCAAAAAGCAGGTGTTCAAAAAGTAAAAACTCTCAAAAGATTGACATGTGTTTGTCTTAAATTTTAATGTGAAATGAATTATAATGACCTGAATTGTATTAAATGATAAAACTTTTTTCTAATTATACTTTTAAACCATTCAAATGAATAATTTAACTCTATAAATAATTTCAATTAAAAAACTTGTTTTCAATTAAAATGTAGTATTTCTCACTATTCAACAAAATAATAAAGTTATAAAAAATGTTCCAAAAATTTACCCAAACAATATTTTTGTGTCTCGATTCTACAGAAGAATTTAATTTCATTAAATTGAGTATATAAAATTTTCAAATATTTGTTTTAAAAAGTATTCTCCATTAAATAGGCGGTATAATTACATTTTTTTTTGAATAATACTTCTTTTATCTATAAAATAAAATTTGTCCTTATATTATATCTAAGAAACACAAAATATGAATTCTAAAATTATATGAAGTATATAAAATTTAAAATTCAGATAATATTATTCATAACCCTTTTTTAAATGCTAGTTTGTTATGTCGTGATGTGCTCGAACTTGGTGTTGCGTGTAGCGCAAGCTATTGAATTACTTTAACGAGATAGCGTACTATGAAATCATGGGGTGTTACATTCTCCACTCCTTCAAAAAATTGTATCTATGGAATTTAAAATTGTTCTTCGAAAATTTATTATTTAAAATAGAAAAATACCTTTATGGAAAACCCACATCGGAAATTGGGTAATAAAATTTAGTCTTAATAAGAGAGAAAGGGAAATGAAAAAGTCACCACCAAATTATGATCTTGATTAAGAGAAAATTGGTGGTAATTAGAGACACATTGTTGGAGGGAAAACACAAATATTTATAGGGAGTGATTTAGGTTATCAATCAAAAACATGTGTAAAATTTATGGCCTCAAAGCCATCAATCTAAGATGATGTAAAATATCATCGGTTCAAAAAAACATAATGTATTAGGATAACACATTTTTTGTTTTACGATCACTTCCATAATGTTTAAGAATCAATCTATTCATTGAATAAGTTGAATATACATATATATATATATACATGACAAGTATAGTTTCATCATTCAATAAATTTATACCACAAACTCATCTTTCACTCCAAAAGTTAATATAATTAAAAAATCTATTTATCCTAATCGTATATGGTTTTAAAAAAATATAATTTTTAATTTATCTATCATACCATTTAAAAAAACTACATTATAAATCCAAAAAAACACATAGGACAGTGGTAAGTGATGCGCCCTTGTCACCCTTCGGTTGTGGGTTCAACTATCATGGCCTTGCCGGATGTAATAGGTTGGTCAGCCGACCTCCAGGTTTTCCTTTTTATAACAATCCAAAAATAATCATAAGAATTGTTTTAACTGTAAAAAATAGTATCCATTGTTTATCTTGATCCATTCCATCCTTTAGAATTATCCAAAATACTTATGTCCAAACTCACAGTCCAAAATCAATAAGGAAGGTCACATTACATACATGTGAATACCGTCATCGTTTATTATCATAAGACATCATAATAAACTGAATTACCATAAAACCATATTTGAATAGGTATGTACTTGCTTATTTATTATAGAATACTGCATATACTCCTTATATCAAAAAATGCTATAAAATCCAACAATAATGTAATAAACAAACAATTAATTAATTTCAAAGTAGTCAAGAATATCAAATATCCAAATCAATTATATCATTTTCCAAAATAACTACATCAATATCAGAACCATATTAAGGTTTCTCTTTCCTTCAACCTTGTATTTTCCAAAACATTAACATTCTATTGAGTCACATTTCTTATAACCATATAATCTCAAATCCTTAATGAAATAGTAATATAGTATAATCATTATTTATTTACATAATTCATATATCGGGTACATCATTGATACAACACTCAAATGAAATAATACTTTAATAACAACAAAATAGCACTAGCTATTCCTCTTCATCTGTGGTAGTATCATAACTTGATTATTATCCAATATCATCATTTGGGGTATACTCTGATGATTTGGATATTGATTTGCGTAGTGTCCCAACTCCTTACAAATGAAGAATTGTACATTTGAAACTTTTTTCATATCCTTTTAATCACATCCTTGGTGTACTTTTTCATCAGACTTATCGAAATGTCACATTCCCTTCAATAATTTACCAAGGTTATTCTTTCCATAGTTATGACATATGGAAAAAATTCTTATTTCCCCTCTTCCCTTTACAAATCTTTCTCTCTACCATCCTTTTCTTCTCTTGCTTCCCTTCAAATCCATAGGACTCAGATAAATATTTACTTATCTTATTAACACATGTTACAATTTCTTCATATGATATGAATACATGGGAGACTATTACCCTTTCAAATGTAGGCTTAATACCATGAAAGATATGATCCTTCGTAATCTTTTGATAATGTGTATTGCTGGAATTCTCATTCCGTCTACTGGGAACCATTTCAAATCAATGGCATACACTAGGTCTGTTTATTCATCGCAATGCATAACTATAATCTTGTAAAATACATAACATAAATTGAAAATATTATTTATATAATATATATTAATAAAAAAATTCATTGAGGATGTATTTACTCATAAATCATTCATAATGGATTTTAATAAAAATGTTATTTATCCTAAGCATATCCCTTGGGAGCGTTATAAGAAAGAGTGCAGCAAGGCCCGTTGTCGTGTACCAGGATACCCCGAGTCAAGCCTGAAACTCATTGTTAGAGTTTTCTCTCCAAGGTACCTTTGTGCCAGAGCTGCCTCTACCTACTCATATCCGGAAATGGATGTATTGCATGGAAAATTAACAAAATCACCACATTACCAAAATTCCAGGAATTTCTTCTATACTAATCTTCAATGTCTATCATAGAGAAATGTTCTCTAATCAGTGTTTATCTAAATATATTTCCAAGGTTGTTTCTAAACATACTCAAACAGCAATTGTAATGCCCTGACCCCAGAATCCCAGATTCATTGCATTATTTTAATACATTGGCCTGATTACATGGATTAAAGTCTCAAAAAACAGATCAGTTTAGCAGTTTTGTAAAATAGATTATATACATGAAAGTTACATTACACATTAGAAAATACAACACAATATAAATGATCCTTTGAGAACACCATTAATACCCTAGCTTTACACTTCTTATCAATCCTAATACACTTCTTGGAATCCTGGGGAAATAAAATATAGGAAAGGGGTGAGCTCAAATACTCAGTAAGGATAACAATATAGAGGAAACATTCACAAATAAGCATAAAAATTTAAGGTAATGTATAAAACTAAAACAAAATCCTTTTAAACTTAAACTTCAGCATAATATGGAAAATATAAATCAAATTATTCCATTTACTTGTTCACATGGATATTCTACTTGTCAAATAATCACGTGTATTACAATAGCTAATTTTATAATGATGGAATGCATAATGGCATACTTCATAACCACATATCAAGGCCTTATACCAAGAATACAAATAAGAGTTTGTCAAGACCTTGTGCTAAGACACTAGTTTGTCTCATGAGACCTATCGATTAATCGAGGATCTATAGCAGGCTCCACCCATCACTTACAAAGCCCAATGCATTCTCATATGAAAAGGTTTAAACATAACACAAACTTTTATATTAAAACTAGCATGTGAAATTTGAATATTGTATCCATAAACCATGAATGGTATTAAAATATCACATCCACAGTCAAACATATCACAAAACCATCAATAAAATATGTAAGATTTATATCATAATAAATCATCATCGATCAAGAATAATATATCGTAAAGGATGTAGACATAGTTGAAAATGATTAGTAAAAATCATTGATAGAAATATCCCTTTCTCATGAAATAATTTAAAAGTCCCAAAATTTATAAATGAATTCATATAAAAGATAGTTTTGAATCAATGTTTCCCATACCACATTGAAATTTTTTAAAGGAATTAACATTTTAAAACATTCATGTCCGTATAAATAAATCAATAAAACCGTTATGAAAACATGGACATTAATGAGAAAGGTTAAGAAGAATAAATTCATAAAACATTTAAAATGATCTTTTAGTAAAAAAATACATTAAAAATAATACCTTTGAAATATATTTTATAAAACATGGACATAAATAATAAATATTTCTCGGTAGATACTTACGAAAAAACAACATCAGATAACAAAGAGATTGTGAAATTAACCCTTACCTTGCACTTTCCTTTGGGCGAGGGTACATTTAACCTCCTGTATAATGACAATAGTATGTTATTAAACTATACCATAACCATATTCATATTTATTATATCATCATGTTTCATTTATGACTTTATACTTCCCATTAAATAATATCTTCCATGTTAAAATTACATTTTGGGTAATAATCGTTTTCTTTATCGTACGTGTATTAACTTGTTATTCTTAATCATATCATTTAGATCATGATTTACATACATCCAGAATATAACAAATTATTTATATACCATATATATTTTGAATATAATTAGGTATAATAGAAAGATATATGAATAGGAAAAATCATTTATTGAGATTATAGGTCAGACGTATGCATAAACGATGTTTCCGTTTTCATATCATATTATATTGAAATAAATGAAAAAGATATATGTAGGTACATATATATTAATTTGTATCCATTAAGTATAATTATTATGCCATATATTACATACTTATTAATAATATACATTATTATAATCATATTTGAATGGTGAATGTGGAAATGAATCTAATCACATCGTGGAGATGGTAATCCATACATACGCACGAGCTAAAATATCATTATATTGATGGTGAAATCATATGTAATTTGTTGGTATATCATATATACAGAATAATTAAAATGTTATATTTATTATTTACATCAGTTATATTCATTATTATACACACCCAAATAATGAAGTTTTTGAATAATAAACTACACCACGACGTGGAGACGGTAAGTCGTACGTATGCACGTATGGTGACATTGTCATTTATAGGATGGATAGAATAAAAAATATGGTTGTACCATAGTTATAATAACATCATAGTATGTAGGAGGAACTGGAGTTATTATTTAGGTATGTAAAAAATAAAGAAAGTGGAAATGGAATGAGAAAAGAACTTGAAAGAGGGTGGTGAAATAATTACCTCTTCATGGGGTGTTTTCATTTAAGTAGATCAAAAGGGATCCATAGGTTCAAATTTTGATCAAAGTAAGGACACTAAGATGATTTTAAGGATGTTGGGAGGATATTTTCGTAGAATTTGGCTGAGAAAAATGGCTTTTGGCGTTTGATTTTTAGATATGGGGAAATACCATTTTATAAGAGAGGTGAGAGTCACATTAGGAAACGCTTGAAATATTTTTTTATAATAAAAAAATATTTCGTTTATAATTGCCCAAAAATTATTCAGTTCTATGATTTGGTGGGGATGGGTCGAAAACCACTCATCCAATGGGGTTTAGACAGGTTTAGGTCAACATATTAACCTTATCTTTTATATTTAACTCTTAGATAAATATTTGAACTTTTACCATGTCTACTTGTATTCTTACACTATAAGGTTAATAAACAAACTATAAACTTCCAAGAGAACCTCAAGTCTTTAATTAATAACATATATTGTATGATTTATGAACTTTATTTGATTATTATATTTTTAATGATATTATATAATTTAATAATATAATATTTGTTTTAAAAAATCATTTATGTCATTGTTGACACTATTTAGTATTTGGTTTTAGTGAAAGTTATCACAACTTTATTACTTCGAACAAGATACATTGAATCAATAAAAACATGTCATATTCACCAAGTAAATTCTTTTGCGTCATAAAAAATTTTAAATTATATTTATTTTAATATCTATAATACCGTTTATTTGATTCATTCATTAGTAGGGTAATTACTCCATCATCATTGTGTCATAAATAAATTTAATTATTTAATTTCTGAAAATTATAAATAAAATACCATGATGTATGAAATCATTTTACCTTTATAATTAATATTTATAGTTCAATTTATCTTACGTATAAACCTATATTAAATATTTTTTAGTTAATAAACTCGGAATTTAACACTTTTAACTCTTCTATAAATAAAATAATAATAAATGTCCTAATATAATCCATGTGGACCTAAAGGATCATATTTTATTCCTAAGGATTTTTTTGGTTGAATTACACTTATCCAATAAAATTAGGACATATGTTAGGGTAATTATAATAACATTTTTACCCTTAGTTACCCTATTTACTTTTAACCATGGTAAACAAAAGTCAAAAGTTACTATTCACCAAAAATTATTTTCATATTATTGTACAACATTTTACTTACTAATATTAACCGTGTCTCTCAGATTTTTTAAATTCAACATACAGAAGCTGTAAAATTATGATTTATGAGAATTTGCAAATGCTCCTAGAAGGTAGGTAATAGACAGAAAAAGTTCAATAAAAATTTATACATCTAATATTTTTATAAAATCACTCCAACGAATTAAATTTAACATATATATTTATTATAAATATATTCTAAAATAAAATAAATTTAAATAAAATAAATAATTATTCAAATAAAAAGTTGGTTTTAAATAATAACACATTGTTTTCCACTATTCATAAAAATCGGATGTTTTTAGAAAAATACCAAAAATTAATCCAATGATAATTATGATATTCTGAAGTAAAATATGATTTCTATTTTAAAAATAATAACATAGAAGTTGAATTAATTAATTTAAAATTAATTATCATTGTCAAAACCAAAATGCTGGTGTTTAAAAATTAAAAACTATCAAAAGATTGGCATGTGTTTATGTCAAATATAAATGTGAAATTACTTATAATGACTTGTATTGTATTAAATGATAAAATAATAATCTAATTATATTTCCAAACCATTAAAATTCATAATTTAACACTATATATTTTTTCGATTAAAAAATATGTTTCCAATTAAAATTTTGTATTTTTCAATATTCATCAAAATATAAAAGTTATCAGAAAAGTGCCAAAAAATTATCCAAACTAAATTTTTAAGTCCCAATTCTAAAGAAGAATTAAATATCATTAAATTTAGTATATAAAAGTGTAAAAAAAATTTTAAAATGTATTCTCCATTAAATAAGCGGTATAATTTCTTTTTCTTGAAAAATACATCATTTATCTAAAAAATCAAAATTTTCTTTATATCATGTATTAGAAACACAAAATATGAATTCTAAAATTATATGTATTATAAAAAATTCACAATTCTGTTCATACTATTCATAAATGCTTATTTTTTCTGGCTAGTTTGTTAAGTGGTGGTGTGCTCGAACTCGGTGTTGTGTGTAGCACAAGCTATTGAATTACTTTAATGAGATAACATACTATGAAATCTTGTGGTGTTACAGTGGCAATGACATTTTCATTTTTAAAGGGTTATAAATTTTACAATAAGGTTATAATTGGATCATAAATGTAAAATGGAATGAATTTTATATAATTTATCATCATAATTATACACTTTTTTATGATCATTGAATAATTTAATAAAATTTTATTTAATATAAAATTCAATTGATGTTGTCATATTTTAAAATTTTCATATAATTTTAATTTGAGAACAACTTGAATGATACTAAATTAGAGTCGAATCCATTAAAATATCTATAATTCTCTATTTATATCTTAAAATTTCTTCATTCACTATAACTCACCAAAATTTTTTTATAGATTTTAAATTCATTTACATTATTTTTCTACTCCTTGTGAAATCACTATAATGGAATGATGTAAAAATTTATGGTAATTATTTAATTTCCAAAAATTAAAAAAAAATAATCATCATAATAATTGATTAATTAATCAAAATATAAAACTTTTTATTCCTTAAATTTTAATATTTAATCATATTTATTTGATTAAATACTTATTTATAATTTTATTTTGACTTTTATAACATCCTACAAGCATTGGAGATGAATTTAGTAATGATTCTTGTTACACGACTCAAAAATTTAATAATATTAATAAAAATAAAAATTAATAAATTATATTGAATAAAATTTTAGTAAAATATTTTTCATTCTCAATTATTATCATTAGGATAAAATATTTTAATTTTTCAGTATTTTGCATGCACTATGTGGGAACTAAATATAATTTTTTTATTTATCATGAAATAAATTCTAATTTATTAGTTTTGAATAATTTTAATAATATGTTTGTATTATATAATCACACAAAAGTTGTTTTTTAATTTTTTTGGAAAACTATATCATATTTATGACTTTGATATTTCAAAAATGATAATGTATTTCATAAAAAGTTTATTTTTTATTCTTAAATAAAAAATATATTTTATTTTTGAAATTCTAAAAAATTCAATATAATATAAATTTTTTATTTTGTAATACTGCATTAAATTACATTTTATAAAATTAAATTCCTACATTACATAATATAATTTTAATAAAAATGTTTAAAATCCTTGAAAACTGTATTTTGAAAAATGTGTTTTGAGCCCATAAATGAACTTATAACAAATTAATGTATAATGAAAATTAAAATATAGGTAATTAGAGTATATATAATAAAATAATCTGTTTCATTTTGATAAAAATAAAATAATTGTGGTAAACATTAAGAAAAGATACAACATTTTTACAAAAAAAATACCAAATTGATATTTTCATTATTCACTAAAAACCAGTCTTTTCAGAATAATCCCAAAAAACACAATAAGATTATTTTTTAATAGAGATTTCAAAAATGATGTTACTTTTATGAAATATTTTTTATAAATGTGACATAAATTAGTTAATATATTTTCTCATAAAAATAAATAAAATTATATTTGAAGGAAACTTATTTTTGTAGCATAGAATTAATTCACAAAAAATTGAAAACTTATTTCCTAAGAATTAATAAATAAATATTTATCGATTAGGTACTTATAATATATATATTTTATAAATTTTTTATCTAATTCAATCCCAGTAATTTAATATCTCGTTTATAACTATGAAATTTAAATAATAATATTTAATGGTTCGTTTAAGTTCAATTTTCAGTGTTGTATATGCTATCAGTCATAATATCATATGAAAGTAAATTATAAAGACTTTTTGTTTCATAGTATCAGTTCACATAAGATCCCATTTTTCATTTAGGTAATTTACATAGTCTATCTATGAGAGTTAGATTTATGTAGTTACATTATTTTTCATGGGTTTTTTAGAATTATGAATCATTGGTTGGCCTTCGTAATGTTAAAATCATGAAGATTTATGAGATAAAAGTGGCACAACAGTTTCATGGTGGCTGTCAGACATGTAATATGACTCCATTTCTATATAATAGAAGATATAAAAAAGTACATAGGTTTAGAACAATTTATTCATACTTCTAATGAGGTAATTTTCACACATTTGATTGATGGTGGTACCCCGACACTCTTCTATTATGTGAGTGAGGCTCTTAGTGGTGATTTAAAAACATTAGTTATATTGGATTTTCACATTAAATTTTTATATTTATATATGTATATATATATATTTATCCTTGGAGTCTGTTTGGTGTTTGGGGGTCTCAAAACTCTGGAATTAATATTTTAAAAATATAAATATATATTAATAAATGTGTATGAATCTTTTCAGTGGAAATGGATTCTTCTTAATTTTTGGACCTCAAATGAAAAATCCATGTCCATTTTTTATTTCATAATTTTTTTACCATAAATGTGACCTAATGTTGGTTGGCGTTGGAGAATCTATGGGTGGTGACCGTTTGTTTGTGAGATTAATTAAAATTTATTCTTTTTTAATTACCTAAATCTAGTCATCTATAAATAATAAATTATAATAAATCACCAGGATTGGTCAAATAAACATGTTTGGATTTTATAGGAGGATTTGTTATTCATTATTAGAGACTTGGGATCAAATGACTGACCATAATCATATTGATGTGTAATGGGGGGAATTGAATGTAAGGGATAATATTCATCAATGTAGAATATAATCTTCACTAATGATCGACCCAAAATTGAGGTAGGGATCATCATTTTGATTTTCCACCCTATTGACTAAGTTACATAGCATTGATATTTATATACATTCCATGATCTATGATTTATTTGTTCTTCTTATGATCCCCCTAATTTATTCATTATTTTTTCCAATATAATTCTTCTATTTAATCTCATATCACCATGATTACTAACATATAATATATGGAAAATAACATTATTCCAATTATATATTCACTTTTATTATGTAATTTTTTACCTATGTTCTTCATTTTCATCATTATTGGCCCATGAGGATATAGTTCATCATTTTCATGCTCATTTCAAACGTGATCTAGCTTCCAGATTTGTGGCAGTTTCATGAACAATGAATGTGTTATCAATTTGAAGACATAAGTTGGTGAATTGTGGGTGTTGGTTGAGGCCACCATGGATCTAGGTTCTAAAGAGTAAACAATAAGACTATGAAGGTAATATAAAAGAGTCATGTGGGGTTTTGGAAGATGAAATATGGCCACCAGTAATGGATAGGCAATTGAGGATCCCATATTTGATACCCTCAACATAATTTATAGTAGAAACGATGTGGACTTCAGCTACATGGTGATGGGTGAATACATAACAATGATTCTATGAAAAAATTTCTATACGGTTTGTAGTTCATGAACATACATTGTATTGTCCCCTGGATGTGGTGGCTTCGATTTCGGACAAAACATAAGGATCATATACCATGTACGAACCATACATATCGTGTGACCCCATGCTAATGACATGGAATGTAATCTAGATGTACATATCTATAATGGCATTACAAATGTACATAGGCATAGCTCTAGGTACATGAGCATGGGATGAAAATACATGAAAAATCCCCGAGTGATGAGGAAACGATGTCTACCCCATGTACACAACATGTAATACTACATGGCAAGATAGTCCTCATGAATAATAGGACAAATCCATGAAACTGGGTGAGGACGCATATCATGTGACACCGGGTAAATTCGGTGTACCTCATTCAAGACCTTCTTCCTTGCTTGTATCCTTTTTCAGGACTTGGTTTTTTTTTCATGTGAGAAGCATACCCTAATGTTTTCCTACATAGAAAGAGATCGTTGCCTTTTTAGTGGATTTTTAGATACAATGTCTGGTTTTTTGAGAATGAATCTTCTTTATGATATTTTGGATCATTTTTTTAGTCAAGGTAGGATCATCAAATAGATGATGATGTCGGTTCCCCATATCATAAAAATTCATGGGTCTCTCATACTTTTTATACATGTATATTTTTTTCACACCCCCACACTAGGAAATCAACACTTTATATGGATTTTTACTCCCTTGAATTTGACATTTAGAAGAATATGGTTCCTCTACGACATTTATGGATCTCTTGGTAGTGTCGAACAGTAGCGATATGTGGGCCCCTCATCATGGTTTCTTATGTAGTTGTTCATGATGTAGAGAATGAGAGATAGGATATTAGAGAAAAAGATATACTGATTTTTAAATGGGTTGTGGACATAGAGATCCCATCTCTCTCTCTCTCTCTCTTGGTATTCTTTTTGATAATATCATGGTGTTTATGGTTTTTTTTCTTAATTTATGATTTTTATTCCTTGGATGGGTTGAGCTTCTCATTGTAGTACCTCTGTATTTCCCCAATTGCACATTTTGTGGTTTACTAATGGTATTGTATGGACTCCCACTTAAATTTTATTTGTCCATACATGTGATGTATTATATAAAATATGGATAGATCAATGATTAATTTATCGGAGTTTATGAATAAATGGATTCATTGACTAAATACAATGGTCAGGACATTGAGATCAAGAGTTGGCCTTCCTCTGTTTACCTTTATTCAAGTGGTTTTTCTTTTTGATGATTAATTGATGATGTGAATATATTTTCCATCTTTCATTTTTTTTATACTATCATAATCTATTGTATTTTCCTAGATATAATTTTATGCATGGATATAAACCATATATTACAAGATTTTATATTCCACTGCTCTATTACATGGATATAGTTGGGAGAATTTGTTAAGGTACATCAGTAAAAGGCCTCACATATCATTTATTACTTCTTGATTCTTGTCTCCTTCCCTACGACTATGAGCGGATTGCTTGGCATTTTCATGTATCAACTTTTTTCTGGCCATGAGGACCCCACTGGGTTGGGTCACTACTGAGTGGTGTTAGATTAGTTCATTTATTTGGATAATGGTTGAACTTTTCCCCTTTGTGAGGATTTGTTGGGACATTGGGAATTGGTGTAGGAGGGTCCTGGGAGTGGATTTCAGGTTAGGGAAACCAGTGTTGGTGTGGTGGGTTACATATCCATGCACCATGTATATGACATTATTCTTGTCGAATCGAAATAAAAAATACATCAGTTTCATGTTAAAAATAGTTCATGAATTATATTGGATTGATTACTATTATTTTTTCCTTCATTAGTCTGCTAATACAATATTTTATTTTACATTTTTATGCCTTGAAAACTTTCATCTTGTTTTACCCATGACAACCAGCTTAGATTTTGTGTCAATGTCATGATGGAAACAAGTTGATCAATGAGGCCTCAAATTAAGGACTAATTCATGAGGTATTGCTTATAGTAATGAAGAAATTAGTTCCACAATATGTTGATTAGAAAATGGATCTTCAGTTAATTAGGATGATAATCATCCTCACGGCAAGCAATTTATTGATTTATTATGATAGGATGATGGTACTAGATGGAATAGTTATTGACACATTTTCCCATGGTGGAGATTATTAAGGTCATATATAAATAATGATCATCAATGAATTGGTTTTGGTTTTCAATTTGTTAGACCCGGAAAGACCATATGGTCATATGGATGACCCATTTTCATTGGGGTGCTATAGTTGGATCTAGGGGTACTGGTGGATGATACACTTGGGATTTTTGTGCTTCCCATGTTTTATAGATCAATATTTCATAGGTTTTTTCGGGGTATATACTCACATATTTTTTGATAGGCGACTAGAATGAACTTGTGTTATGTGGTTTCTTCTTGGTAAGGAACCCTCTTGATGTTGTTCCTCATGACGAGACATGTATAGGGAGACACTAGTCATCAAAAAATCCTTACATTTTTATGTTTGATAAGGAATTAAGTAGGAGAAGAATACAGACACACCCTCCACAAAGAATAATTCTTTTTATGTGATCTAAAACCATGCAAGTAAGTTAGATCTAGATAAAGTGGATAGTGTCGTGGTGTGGTGTAGGAGTTCCTTCCAATATTTTATTTTAGTTCATTTTGTTGTTCTATGATGCTGGATGGTACCACATTTAAGGAGTAAATGTGAGAAAGGGGTAAATGTGACATTGAATAGTATGGGCCTGTGACATCAGGACTCTAGTTTTGATCAAGGAATGACATATTTATTCTCTACTCTATTCTCTGTTTTGGTATTCACTCTCATGCAATGTTCCAATGATGTATTCCTTGTCTCTGTCCTGGGGATAACAATGGATTCTTTTAACCTAACTTTTTTGTTGGTAATATCCATTATATGGGATCAATGATCGTACTCCTTTAGTAACAGTGTGATCTACCTATGGGAAGATAGATACCCCCACATGGAATATTTCCATAGTCGACAGTGATTCCTTGGGATGTTTAACTTAGCATAAACTCGTTTCTTACTTTCTATTGAAAATTAATAGCTACTAGTGTGGGTTGTGGTATAGCTGAGGTGGTTTTATGACATTTTACATCTTGGGTGAGAAGGAATCCAAGGTATAGCTAGATGAGATCATGTGAATGAGGATAGAACCAATTATTTATCAACCTTATAGTATGCCTCTTGGAGTAGTGGTGTCTATTCTATTTATGATTTATTTGGTGGTGGAGGATTAAGAGGAAATTCATCATTTAGATGTTCCAAGTTTACCTCGAGAGTTTTTTCTTCATGGACTTATACTAGTGACATCTTGATATATGTGTTATCAAATCAGAGGACCTGAGTTGGTCTAGGAACTGAGGGTGAAGTAGGAGGACCATCAAGATAGGGGTTTCATCCAACCATGTTTATCACCTTGGTATCTCTAATTTTTTCATGGAAATAGAGGATTGAAGATTAAATTTTTTTATTATTATCATCTCCTAAAACAGGTAATGATAAATAATAAGTACCTTTTGATGAGGATTGATGAATTATTTTACTATTTGTGTGGTGTGAGTTAGTTCCCATAGATCTCTCCCAGATCCGAGGACCCCCTATTAAGTGTTTACAAGGATGATATTCCAATGATATAATTTTGATATCACTATATACACTATGAGTTCCTAGTGATTCCTTTCAAAGTGGTGAATTACCAAAAAAAATTATGGTTGTGACAAACAAGATCATTTATCCAAACATGGAAATATTTTCCAATATCATCATTGATGAAATACTCATTTACTCTGCATCAAAGGATGATCCCTTTGATTAATGGAGATTATTACAAAATTTTATTTTGGAGAATTTTATATATGTTTATATAATAATGATCCAGGTTTTTATATACATGAATCATTTTTTGGGGCATGTCATTTGTGAGCATGTTTTAGCTATTGACCTAGAAAATATTGATGTGGTGACTGATTTGGATACCCCCAAGAGAATATTGGATTTTTGGAGTCTCAATGGCATGGTGGGGTACTACAAGATGTTTTTAGTAGTCTTCCTTAATATTGAAACACATTTTAGTTCCATGAAACCGAAAGGGAAGCCATTTATCTATACTGAACAGTGTTATGTATCCATCAATTTGATGAGTTTGGGGCTAACCAATGCTTCTTTGTTAAGACTAATAGGGGTGGGCATGAATTACATTGTGTTTTTTGATTCCTCTATGGATTGGCTCGATAACATATTGATGTAGAGTATAGAAGTAATCTCTTATCAGATGAGGTAGTTGTTTTCCCCATGAGAATAACTACATGACACACAAGATATAGTTTTTAGTGGTAGTCTTATCTCTAAATATGTGGAGAAAATATCTTATAGTATTGTGTTTTTTTGTTTATTCAGATCATCAGTGTCTAAACAGTATCTTAACACATATGTTTCATAACATGTTATTGTGGAACTAGATGGGATTCCTACCTGACTATAAATTATAGATTATATATAATCCTGATATGGGAAATTTGGTGGTAGATTCCCATAACATGAAATACCATACTCTCATATTATTGAATGGGCCGTATTAGTTGTCTTTATTTAATCTTACCCAAATATTGTAGAGGGGTGTTTATTGTCTTCACTTAATGGTGGATATTCCTCTATTTCATGATAATAAAAAAGATGATTAGTTGTGATACATTGAATGCATGGTTCTACATGTCTAAATATCCATAGTTGATTCCCCAGGTGGATTATATGAATGATGGGAGAACATTATTCTTTTCCATGTATATTTGGTGGTTCATGTCATGTTACATAAAGGAATGGATTAATGAGTTGTACAATTCACAATTGATTTTATATCTCAATTTGGAAAATATATAAAAGTAACAACATCAATAGTTTTGGTGGGGTTGTATAAGGTGGAGCTTATCCAAATTCATCTCTTGGTGTCTCATATTTCTTTAGGTGAAGGTTGAGAACAAGGTTTTGGTAGGATAGACACAACCCCTTTATATCCCACAGTAGAAATGAGAAGGAATATTCCTAGACATTATTATAAGGATTATTTAGAATACGAATGGTCATGAGGATATCTGGGTGATTGTTGAATGAATCAAAATGTAATTACTATTCCTTTCAATTAAAGTGTAGTGGTCGGTATAGATTTTGAGGAAGTTGTACGTGTGGGAAATCATCTAGCTTCCTAGGGTTTACTCGACAATTATATTGTCCCATGATTCTTGTTTCACATCATGGTTGTGGGGAGGCATGTAAGAGGTATTTGGGACCTAGTTGAGGATGAGTATTGTATTTCAACCACAAAAGCAAATACAGACTGATTCGACTAACTGAGTGGTGATGTATTTTCAAACATAATGTTTTTTATACTTCTTCCAGAGTTAGGATGATCATTTTCCAATAGTATAATTTTCTTATAATAATTTTTATCACTCTATTATCATCATAGAACCTCTTGAGGCCCTATATGGGAGACCTTCAATTTCACCCTTATGATGGACTATGATTTATGAGGAACATCTTATTAGGAATAAGATAGTGTAGGTGATGATGTAGATGACTCAGGTGATCCACAAGAATATTTGTAAATCCTAGAGTAGATAGAAATATTATAAAAACCTACATCCTATTACATTGGAGTTCAAGTTGGGAGACAATGTTTTTCTTTGAGAATCCATATAATGAGGGCTTTATAGGTTTTCATGAAATGAAAATTTAACCTTCATGTTCATCAGGATAATTAATATCCAATATAGGGTAGGTGGGGATTCTTATTGCTTAGCCCATCCATGGTAGTTCGACCGGGTGGGTGAAATCTTCTAACTATCATAGCTGAGGAGATACAGTAATGAACCTCCAAAAATTATTTATTAGGGTTATTTTTACATCTAAGACTGAGCCACCATAATTTATTATCTAGTAGAGATCATATATTGGAATGAGAGGATCCTCTAACGATATGCCATTCCTTTGGTTCATATAATGTGGGAGCACAACAGTGTGCAAGAGAACCCCTAGAAGCGTCAAAGTTATATACAGACTCCATATCTATAAAAAATTCGTTATCTTGTTATTTTTTGGGGTATAAGGCCTTAGAGGTTAGAATTTAAGTAATTTGTTTTTATTCAAAATTATTTTTATATGTTTTAATACATATAAAATAATTTATCCCAAGTTTCGAAATGATGTTTAGGTGTCTTGATACCCTAAAATTAATATATTATGGATATTATTATATCTTAATACATGTACTCACATCATTTCAGAGGAAATAAATGTTCCTATTAATCAATATATAGAATGTAAAATATGACATCACAGTTGATTCTGAAATGCGGGATTACATTAGGGGAAACCTAATGTCGATTAGCCTAAAAAGTTTCAAGGGAGGTAACCATCAAGGAATTCCTTTACATAAAATAAATATTTAATTAATATATATTATTTTAAATGAACTAAATCTAATCGTCTATAAATTCCCAATTACAAAAAAATATGGTTAACCATATAACCATATTGGGATTTCAAAAAGGGATTTAGAATTCTACATTAGCGGATCGGGATTAGAATTGGAATGGAAATCATATTGTGGTGGAATGAGATGTAGTGAATGTTTTAATTCATCTTCATGACTAGATAACACAATCATCACCAATCCAATGTTAAGGCAGGGATATCCATTTTTAGTTTCATCTCTTTTGATTAAAATATTGAGCATGGATCTTTATCTTGTTACCTTGATATGTGTTTTTTTTTCTCAAGATCCCTCTGATTAATTGGTTATATTTATCTAATATAATTATTCCATTTCACCTGTTATCTCCCTCAATACATGGATCATGTGATCATTGGGAAATATATAATGGTCATTGATGGATTAATTTTTCTCAAGTTCTTTTCCAGCCCTATGATATTTTTTCATTGTGGGTCCATGCAGGTTCGATATGAAATATTTTGTTTGGGTACAAAGATAGTCTTTCTCATGTATTTATAGTTGATTCATTAATGAAAAATGGATTGGTGATTTTATAATGTATTAAGATGAGTTGTGGATTGTGGGTGAGGCCTCCATGGATCTTCAATCTATAACAGTAATGTGAGGATTTTGGTGGTGATGAGAAGGAGTTGTGTGGGGTTGGGGGGATAAAATCATACCACTAGGGATCAATCAACAATCGATGACCCCAAATCTGAGAATTGTAGTGTGAATCATAGTGTAAATGTTGGTGGAATTTACATGATAGTGACTTGTGTAGAATTTCTTATGTTTCTAGGTAAAACTACACTACCCAATGTTTAGTTCAGGAACATACAACATGTATTCCCATGGATAAAATATATATGATTTTGGGGAATATATAAGGTCCACTCAATAAGGATGAGTCATACACATTATGTGATGTCGTTTCAGAGGTGTGGCATGTACTACAAGAGTACTCGGGCATAGAAATGGCCATGATCATTGTAACAAACTGGATACTTGAGTACAACTGAAGGTATACAGGAACAATTGTATGCTCAAACAAATCTAGGTACATGTCTAGTGTATATTGGATGAAGAACATAGGATGAAGATAGACATACACAGTAAATCCATGTGTTGAAAGGACAAGTCATGTACACCCCCTCATACATTCCATGCACTCCCACATGGCCAAAACTCCGATGTGATGAAGAGAACATGGCCAAGAGAATGATCACAAACACACCCCATTTGAAACCATATACACACCATGTACCTACTTCAAGACCATATTCTTCTAATATCTCCTTCCATGTGACCTAAATTTTGTCCCAAATATAGACTATCATGAGTTTTTATTCATAGAAAAACATGATGGTTGTAGTCATAGGGGATTTTGATATATTATGTGAGGTTTCTTAATCATGTTGCATCTCTAGTTAATTCATAATAATGGTATTGATCAAGGAAGAATCGTCATCGTAATGTGGGGTTTAGTACTCCCATGTTGCTCTCGGGTGTGGGTCCACCAATGTCCTATCATGTAGAGTTTTCACTTTTCCAAACTATTTATGGGACCTTCTTCTAAAGGGTGGAACACACCGATCATCTAATGTAAGTAGCATATAGGTCCTCCGTGGGAGTTATGAATCCATCATCTATGGAGCATTGTAGGGATGTTCGGTCCACTCCAATCAATTTCTTATATGGGTTCACATGATTTTGGGAGTCAGAGGTGGAACTATAAAGGTATATGAAGGTTTATTTTCTTTAAACTGGTTATAGAGATGAAGATACCCTTTAACTGTTTTTTGGGTTTTTTTATTTATCATGTATCGGTGTTTATGGGTGTTTTCTTAATTTCATATTGAAATGCCATTGATGGGATTAACTGACCATTTGTGTATCTTTCTATTTCTTCGATTGTGTTTTTTGGGGATTCTTATTGGGTATGTATATACTCACCCTTGAATGGGATTCTCTCACACATTAGATTCTTTATGAAGATGATAGATATATCAATGTTTAATTTTGGTGACATTTGGGATACTTGGGTGAATTGACCACATACAGTGGTTGGGACATGGATATCAGGATCCAGTATCTTTTAGATTTCATTTATTCTAGTTGTTTTTTTATTCATAAAAAATTTATTATTAGGCATTTATTTTTTCCCATAAATATTTGTTTAAATTATTATACTCGGTTATATTTTTCAAGAGGGTTTTCTGTGCATGGTCACTATGTACGTGTTACTGTATTTTGTTTTTCATTCCATTTTTTTTATTAGTATTGTTCGGTAAAGGTTTACATGTACATTAATAAGAGGAATCCCAATTCATTTATGACTTCCTTTTGTTTTATCCAACCATAGATTGTTGGATTCTAATTGAGAGTCATGACAGTGTGACCAACTTCTGGCCTAGTAGACCCCGATGTGTCGATAATTTTCAGTGATATAGGATTTGCAGTCTTCATTGGATAGATATGTTCTGGAAATAAATATGTACTATTCCATTAATGGTGGTGGGAATTTTATCCACTTTCCTCTGCAGGTATTTGTTTTTCATTAGTTTTTATAATTAATTATTAATGGAAATTTTAAGTATCCCTTGACTTAGTGTTGTTCTAGAAACTGAGTTGTATGCTTTGGCTCTCCCATCAAAAGAAATGTAATGTTATGTGGTGGAGCAGAAGGTTTCATCAAGATTTTTTGGTACTCCCTTAGGAATGATGAGGTGATGGTCCCCCAAAATCAACTAATAGAGTTTAACACTTCCTCACAGATATACTGTGTGAATTCTCAATCTATAGACTTATGTACTCCCACATCTATTATGTGTTACTTTGTCAATAGAATATCATCTATTATAATTCCTAATAGCTAGCATGTGTTTTATCAGAGCATGGTAGTTACGATCGTTGGTGTTGGTAATACCTTGTTTGAATTCTATTCTCCATTGACATGTGAATCCTCCTATAAATATTTATAATAGTGATACTATAATGGTGGATAGTAACGTGTGGTACACCCTCAACTGATGTGTGTACCATAGTGATTATGGGATCTCCTTATATATTTTATTGGTGGTGTGGTGGAATGGAAAATAAGATCATGTTCATCATGAATTATTGATCCTTAATCACCATTCAGTTTCTATCAAGATGTTCCATATGGATAGCCTATCATCTTTATAAACTGTGATTTTTTTGGTACTCAAGGTGTCGTTATTTTCTAATGGGATACCTCCTTGCTATATTAGTGCTAAAATGAATTGGATTTATTTGTACCCATGAGAATTATAGTTATAGAGAATATCTACATTTTCCGTTCTTTATCCTCCTCACATTTACTTTTCTATACAATATTTTTATCTTATTTGTTCCATGTATTTCATTTATGGTTTTAAGAATTCTACTATATATGTTTAGAATAGACCATAACATGGATTGTTTCCCATATATTTTTTTTCTTTATAAATAATAAATAGTTTGAAGATGGTCATTGTGGACATAGAGCTAGCATATATTTTCAATGTTTAATCCTCCTATCTCTTTATGGTGTACAGTGGAGTATGGTTGTTTAGGATGGTGATTCTATGTTTTGATGCTGGAGATCGATCCATCAATAATGTCAGTAAATAATAAAATTCTAGTGTCTTATATCATTAATGCTAAAAAAATGATGTATAATTTTTTTATATTTTTTTATATACTGATAGTCTTGTATATGATGTCCCGTTCATGAATTATATATATTTCTATTGATTATATATATGATTGTCAAGTTTCTCTTTATTATATGTAGTGAATATATGGCTCTATTTTAGGTTTATATTGGACAATATCTTTAATGATTTGTAATAAGATAACTATGTGATATTCATCATCCAATAGCCTAATAGAGTCATTATTAGGTTGGAGAACTTGAGTAATAGCTAGACTGTGCAGGGGCCAAGTGGGTCGAGTTATGTCAAATTATTTCAAACATTATTAACTAAAAATATTTTATTATTTACAAATATTATTCAAAAATATCATTTTCATTTCAATCATCCATTTTTAAAATACTTCTTTTTAAATCAACTATTTCCTTCAAAATCCAACATTATAGGAAATATTAAAAATTTCCCCAAAATATATTTATACAAAATGAATGATTTTAGATAATATAAAAATTTCATAGAAATAAATTGATGTAGTCATCAAGTAATCAAAATAAATAAATAACATATTAGAATTTATTCTATTCATATAATAGTCAATACCACTATCCTTTTCATGTTGTTTTCTTTTAGAATTCAAAATTTCAAAACATTATGAATTACTAAGGGGGGTGAGTACATGAATCCCTAATAATGATGAACATAAGTCCCCAATTTAATAAATAAGGAATTAAAAAATATGGAACCATATATCTAGTTACAATAATAATATAATTTTACATGAGAAACTCAAGAATCAATGAAATGTTGAATCCCTAATCTATGATCATTGATTCAAAGATAGTTCATTTTATGAAAAATATTTTTCAAAAATTAAGATACCATAATATAACCCCTATATAGGGAAAAAATAAACCAAGGAATGTGATAGGGGAAATATTGGTTTTTGGGAATCTGAGTTTGTGTTAAAACATAAATACTTGTATCTATAAAGTCCATTCTTTTTAATACATTTTTCTTATCATTATTCCTTAAGAAAATATTATATTAAAAAATAAAAGATCAGTTTGAGGTTGTTTTCATGAAAACTAGGAACATAATACATGATGTGCACAAGAAAAAAATAATAAATTAATATTATTTAATCATCATCATGTGAATTTTTATTAGAGAAAGGGAAAAAGTACACAAAACAGCACAAGGCATCCCCCTGACCTCCTACCCCCGAAGGCGAGAGCTAAGGAGGTCTGTAATAGTGGAGACTGTGGGCATCCACTCTAATCAAGTTGACCCCCCTCTAGAATCAAACTAGAAAAAGAGTGAAAAAATACATCATCTGGGCCCAAAATGACTTGGGATGCCAGGTGGTTAGCAACAATGTGACCCTCCCGCCAAGTGTGACCCACTCTTATGTTGATGTCGAGTAAACATTGACTGTTTCTGATGAAATAGGTGATCGACCAGGCGGAGACACCCTGATCAAGGATGGAGTTGGGTAGCAGTGATGAGTCAGTTTCAGCTTCTGAGATGAGCAGATTCCTCTGGTCGCATAAGAGGAGCCTATAAAAAAGCGTGAGGGCCTCAGCCTGTGAGGATGAGCCGCGACCCAGATTAACCGTAATGTCTAGGTACACTGACCCACTATTGTCTCACACTACCCCGCCTCCCCGCATATTAACCCGAACGCACGACCCATCGGTGATCAATTTTAACCTTCTAACCGGAGGGTTCCACCGAACCCAGGTACCAATGTCCCTGCGTATTGTGGGCGCCTCTAATGCCCTTTCTTGAAACCGTATGAGAGACAATGCCTCTTTCCAGTTACTAACCACCCTAATCATGTCACTTAAGAGATTTTTCGTCCAGAAAATTATAGCACGAGGCGACCTACTGGTACTCTCATGTCTCACCTTGTTCTTCGTCCTCTAGAGACACAAATATCCCGAATGAAACACCATTATATAGGACAATCTTTCAGGGCCACTATTTTCAGAACCGTGGTACCTACCATCCTGAAAAAGAGAGACTGTACATGCTAAGGTTTAAGATTTCATTGGGACCCCTGAAGCAGGTCTAAACCACCTGTGCCCATTATATTTCAAAGAAAAGGTGGTTCACACTTTCTTCATTGTGATTTTTGCAGCGCACACACCTTGAGGACATACTAACCCCTCACCTCTTGACTTTCTCATCAGTCGGGATAGCTTTGTTCTGAATCCTCCAAGTGATAAAATTAAGATTAGTGGGGATATCTTTAACCCACAGAGCCTCATCCCAAGTGTCCGTGTTAGATTGACCATGCATTCTGGAAACCCATCGGATGCCCATTGATGTGAATGATCCTGAGGAAGAAGGTGTGAAGAAACAAAGGTCTGGGTCAGAAGTCAAATCGATGAGGTTGAAAATCTCGCGTTGCTCCCTTGTCAGAACCGATGTGGCGAAGGAAGGAAATGACCTCGCCTCCCTGTTAGAGATGTTGGTTGCAAGACACCCATGAAAATCGACAATGTAACCACACCAGTTTTGGTTCCAAAAGGATAAATCACCTCTCCCAACAAGCCAGCACGAGTGCAGATGAAGGGTAGAAATAAGAGGACCGATCATCGAGAAGATCGACGAGGCATGGTCCTCTGCTGGAGCCTGGTCACCCAAGGAATAACTATGGAAAATCTCCCCCCATAAAGTGTGTTGCCAAAGGACACCCCATTCCAGTCTTTCATGAATAAAATTAACAATTTCTTCCATGATACGGAGGTTAATACCTCGTTCATAGACCGAACATTCCATCTTCCTCCACGCAGACCAGTGCTTCTTTCATACTGCGGGGGGGGGGGGGGTCCCAGATGAAATGAGCGATGAATCTATATATGTTGTTAATAAATTATCTGTAAGAACCCATTTTTTTCTATAATAGACTCTGGAATATTCTTGATGTTATTCCAGAGCAGCGCCTTCAGACGGAATGCGATTCCGAGCCCTACTTTGGCCGGAATTAAATTTTCAGTGCGTTCACATTGAGAATGCCAAATAAATGAGATAACTCCAAAAATTTGATCAGGAACAAGAATCTAAGTGTACTGATGGGTCCTAAATGGGGTGTTTACCCATAGAACGACATAAATCATTTTGGCACGGGATGTTTGGACCCCATTCCCATTAGCGGAACATAAAACAGATAAATTAATTTATTTATTTATTCGTTTAATGGCTAAACTAAAGATTCTCTTAAATGATGGCTCACATTGGAAAACGGAGGGCATCGTTGAGTTTGTATCATGACGTTTACCCTAGGAGGTGTGTAAGTTTCACGGGCGTGAGCCTTTTGTGGAAAATGGCCCCAGGGGCGTTTTCATAATTTGGCAGCCTCAGGCGTTGAGTTTAATAAATTTTGAACGAGGCCTCAAATAAAAATTCTGAGACTGTCGTTGTGATCAGGAGGATGTGTTCACCCTAGGGGAAGCTTAACCTTGACCCTGCTGAGGGTTTGGGTATGGGACCTACAGACGAGGGTTTAAGTGTTTTCTATTTAAACACCCCCTCCCGCCCTTTTGTTTTGTTTCCCCCTAGAAAAAACCCTCAAGACGAAGAAGGAGGAGCTGCATCCTCCCCTCCACCTCTCTGGAAAGGCACAAAAGTCCGGCGTATCGTCGCGAAGCGTCGAGCTATGCCCCTGCAGGTATGAGTTTTTGTTTGCATTTTAATTCTGAATTCTTTTTCAAGTTGAATTATAGCGTCGAATTAATTTTTTTTCTTTTCGAGTGAGGCCAATTATTGTGTAGCATATGTTCTAAGCTTTATAACTCATATTTATGATTAAAAATCCACGTTCGGAGGTGATCATAGTGATTCCGGAAAAGTCCGGGGTGATTTTGGGTGTTTTCTGGTGGATCTGGGCACTCAGTCGAGCGGGCGCGGTGGTCCGGAGAGCGGGCGCGGCGGCTCCAGGAGGAGGCACACGGTGGCTCAGGCGGCAGTGGAGGTTGGCATCTGGGCATCGACGCAGGTGGTTTCAGGGCGAGGCAGTGGCTCCAGGCGGGAGACCGAGCTCGCCGGGCACAAGGGAGCACCGGGGTCGCGGAGCACGACCCCAGCAGGGGAACAAGACCCGCGAGATGCGGGTCTTCACGCGGTGGGACAACTGGCCATGAGGTTTAGTCCATGCATGGACTGTGAGTCCACAGAAGTCCCGCGTGGCTGACCCATCTGCAGACGCTACGAGTCGGGCCCGCCCATGCTGGGCGGACCAGCCGGTCCAGGTCGGTCCAGCCCAAGGGGCTTTGTCCCCTCGACTTAGGACACCCGTATATTTTGCTACGTGTGTCCGTTTTTCTTTCCATTTGCATCAGCATACTCCAGACGTCAAGACAACCATTTTGAGATGGTCTTGGGAATTTTTTATTCCCGAGATGGGGGCCTCGGTGGTGCGACACGCCTTTATGAAGATTGACGTTTTTCCCGGGGGTTCTTGTTTTGGACGGCGCAGACACATCCGATATCCGAATTGAGCGTCGTCAATGGCATTGCGAACCTAGCGTTGAGCCGGAGTTTTCCAGTTTGCGTTCTGGCTTTGAAGCTGGAGTTGAGGCATGGGTCCCAGGGCCCGTCTTTTAAGCTGTGTGTAGCGTTTTGTAAATTTTTCATCGGACGTCCATTCGGGGCATGCATCCAGTCGATTCTGAGTGTTTTGAGGGAATTGCAATGCTGTAATTTGCCCGCTTTAATTATGCATGAGAGTGCGGGCCCCATGAGGGACATTTTTGGGAGTTGGCGGTGATTTCCAACTTTATCACCGGGTGTCTGTTTCGGACAAGTGATTAGTCAAACTTGTGTACTTTTTCGAGAGGATTGCAACAATGCGATCTGTTCGTTGTGCTTTGGGACCGGGATACGAGCCCCACATAGCACCGCTCGTGTGCGGTGCGCCGGAATGCATATTTTTCTCAGGATATCCATTCCACTCAAGTAATCAGTCCTTTTGACGTGTTTTCCTGAGGGGATCGCAATGGTGCGATGCGCCTGAAAATTTTTTGGACCGAGACTAGGGATCACAAGATGTCATTCGGGCATAAAGCGGTGTTGGCGAATTTTCGATCGGATATCCATTTGAGGAAAGTAAATAGTCTATATCGCATATTTTTCTGTGAGGATTAAAATGGTGTAATCTGTTCAGGCGAGTGGAGCCTCTTACGTGATCTTATTAAATGTGGAAATAGGAAAGGTGCTCCGGTGGCGGTGCTTCTTACTGTGTTCGGAAGCGAACCTTTGGCGTGTGATCGCGTTCACTCTTGTGTGAGTGGATTTGATGGTTGAAGACATGTGGTTGGCCGTGTTGGTCCATTTAGGTGGCAAGTTTGAGTTGTTAAGTTTACGCCCTTCGCGTTGACGTTAGGTTTCGTGTGCATGGTAGCCTTTGGGATGGAGATGTGGAATACTTTGGGAGTATGCGAGAACACTAGGAGGTACATGTGGATATTTGTACCTGAGAACGTTCGTCCGCTTGGTTCGGGTTGAGTTGGGGCCACATGTCATGTGGGCCCCGTGTGTGTGTCGTGTTCTGCTTTGCATACCCTTGACCTCTCGCGACGTAGACGGTCCCTCTATTCTCGTTTGTTTACTAGCAAGGTTGAGTTTTCCCCTAGTTATGTTCTCGTTTGTTGACCAGCATGTTTGAGTGGTTTCCCCTAGTTTTGTTCTGGAGTTGGGTGGTTTCACGATACCCACTCCGATTTCTATTGGCCAGTGTTGTATAATCATGTAGGGATGGCCAGAGCAGTTCTGGGTTTACCCTCCAGCAGAGACTGGGCAGTGGGTTGCCTATCGACTTCTTCGGGTTTACCCTCCAGTAGAGACTAGGCAGTGGGTTGCTCATTGACCTCTAGGGATTTACCCTCTAGCAGAGACTGGGCAATGGGTCACCCGACACTCTTATGTTCTAACCTCCAGTAGAGATTGTGCAGTGGGTCACCCAACACTCTTAGGGTCTACCCTCTAGCAGAGACTGAGAAGTGGGTCGCCCGATGACCTCTTAGGGTCTACCCTTCAGCAGAGACTGGGTCGTGGGTCACCCGACTACCTCTTAGTATTTACCCTCCAGTAGAGACTGGGCAGTAGGTCACCCGACGACTCTTGAGGGCCTACCCACCAGTAGGGCTGGGCAGTGGGTCATCTGTCGACTTATTCTAGGTCTACCCTCCAGCAGGGCTGGGCAGTGGGTCGCCTAATAATGTATTAGGGTTTACCATCTAGTAGGGATGGGCAATGGGTCACCCGATATCTTATTATGAATTACCCTCCCGTGGGGCTGGGTAGTGGGTCACCCGTTGGCATTTCAGACTCAGTCCTTTCTACTAGGCTAGTCTGTGGCTTTACTCCATGACTACCGAAGTAGGACCATTGTTTGTATGGGTCAGTGATGTGACATCTTTGACTTTGAGTATACCTCTCGACTCTGTGGTAGTGATGATGTGTGGTTTGACTTAACCCGAAACTTTCAAGAACGAGGGGCACATTCCCCACCGAGACACGTCCTTGTGACGCGACCTAAAACCGTGTTGGCGATGATGGTTACTTCTGAGATTGTTGGATACTCACTTTCTTGGGATGAGCTTCGGAATGGAGATCCCCTTAAAATCTTGTTCGGGTTCTTGTTTGAGCATTTGGATATGTATATACTTTGTTCTAGTACCCACTCCTTGGGTTCTGGTTACTATCCTTCCAGGAGAGGTGAAGACGTGCGGGGTATGCCATGTGATTTCTGTGTCTAGATTATCGTGGTTGGATGAGTCTACTATCCAACTATAGGTAGCGAAGACTCGGCAAGAAGTTCATCTTCTAACCGATTCTATATCCTTGTGTTCGGACGAGTCTACCTCCTTTCTCTTTTTGGGTTAAGCTGGACTCTCTACTGTACTCTTTACTGCACTCTCGGTTGTACTCTTTTACTTTCCTCTGTTCAATCTATTGCTCACCCTTAGGCACCTCCTTTGTTGCTCCCTCGAGCCTTCGGGGTATCCTACTGAATATTTTTATACTCAACCCTGCTTGGGCTTTGCCCGCACTTGGTGTGCCCTTGCAGATGACAGACAAGTTGGTCGTGACTTCAGCAGAGCTTAAGAGTTCGGGAGCTTGGACTGTGTACGGTGTTCGTAGTCGAGTTCTCGGTCTGGGACCCTCCCACTTGTTTGCTTTTGTTTACCTGTTGCCGGGTTGTGGCACTTTTCTGGTTGGGCGCGTGTTCTTCCCTTTTTCTTTCCAGATTACCTTCAGATTTTACTTTGTACTAATTAGAGGTCGATGAACATTTGTGGATTATTTATAGCAGTTGGTACATTTCTTTTATTTTTACTCTGCACTTTTGCATTGAGTGTTATACATGTGTGTCTGTAAAGGTATATAGGCAATGGCCTCCCCGAGTTGTTGTGCCTTCGATGCTGGTCGCCAGCCCCTGGCCTATGGAGGCGGGCTTGGGGTGGTTGTGGCTCGAGCCCGGGTAGGGTCGGGTCTTGACAATGTGGTATCAGAGGGAGGTTAGTTCCTTGGGATGTTGTTCGGATGTCCCTAAAAAGGAATTGGTTGGGATTTTGGGAAATAGTGTTATCATGTCTTGAGAATGGATCTCAGGCCAGGGAGTCCAGTGATGGTGCGGCGGCCGACGTATCCATTCACCAGGACATTGATAACCCGCTTGTCGACTCGGCATGATGAGACATTTTTTGCAGGGAAATTTGTTTTGTGCATCGCATAGGATCGAGTCTTTGACTGTCCTTCTTGAGTCAGCTCCCCATTGTTTTTGTTGTAATATACATATATGCTCATCTGACCACAAAACTCCTTGATAACATTCAGGATGTCTTTGCGAAGACAGCCGGCTAGGATAACATCTTTGGTTCATGACAATGATGTTGTGAGCTACGAGGCCTCAGTCCAGGACCCATCATGCAAGCACCTTAATCTGGGTGGGCAGGTAGCAACACCCCACCTGTTGAGTAGCGAACTCCTACATAGAAGATGGAGATTGAGCATCGGTTGAGCGCGCTCCGTGGGTTCCAATGGTAGAGACCACTAAGGTTCAGTGGTGAGACAGACCCTCAGGCAGTAGAGGATTGGCTAGAGAGAGTGGTTCTCTTTTTCAGGCATGTAAATATGCCAACAGATCCTATGGTGGCTTTGGCCGCCAGCTTTTTCCATGAAGTAGTTGAGCATTGGTGGAGTCTGGTGACCCATTTTCTTGATGAGTTGTCGCTTTCATGGGGCGACTTTCAGTTGTTGTTTCGTGAGGAGTTTTTCCCCTCCTGATTGTACTCTTTTCGGATTTAGGAGCTCCTGTAGTTTCAACAGGGAGGGATGACGGTGGCCGAGTACACGACTAGTTTCGCAGACCGTGAACGCTTTTACCCGGATATGGTCCATGATGGAATCTTCCGAGCGTGAAAGTTTGAGAAGGTTCTCCGCATAGAGATTTGTGTTGTCATATTACCATTGAACATTTCCATTTATGTCGGGGTGCTAGAGTAGACGCTGGTGATAGAGAGCTTCATGTCACGTTCTACAGTTGGTTGTGGCAGCAGGCTCGATAGAGCCGAGACGTCTGTCGCAGCTTGCGGGCGTCGGGTTATAGGACCTCGACACATGTGGCTTTCTGATAACCGGACTCAGGGGCGTGGTCGTACACCACAGTGGAACTGGAGGGCACCAGTGCAGTCCGGAGAGAGTATGTGTTATGCTTGTGATGGCCGATGTCACCTGGCGCAGGACTGCCTGACCAGGCAGGCTGAGAATATCGAGCAGGCAGCAGGTACATCACCTCGACAGAGGCAGTGTCGTGATCTGAGTAGCGCCCAGAGAGGTGGTGCTAGCAGAGGAGCGGGATGAGCTGGTAGTTGGGGATGACTTTACGAGGTCTTCCCATCACCATTAGGCGGTCCACGTCGGGCTCCGAGAGATGACAGTTGGAACCACAGACAGCCGCGAGCTTTGGATGTCTATGATCCTGCGGAACCTGAGGTGGAAAGAGGTACGCTCTATGACCATTCTACTTCTTATAGTAGAATTGTTAGACTCTGTGCGTGAAATTATTTTTCTCCCTGCTCCTAGTTTGAGTTGTTACCGGGGTGGCGCGGGGTGTCGATGTAACCCTGTGTTGGTAAGGAAAAAGACGTAGGACTGTTTTATTTAGTCGATGGTGTTGCCTCCTATACACTACAAGCGTGTAAGAGAGTCTTGGTTTCGAGACATCGACTATGAAATCTTGCGTGACCAGATATCCTTATGTGTTTCACCATATTGATATTCTAAAGGAGGGAATCGTCGGGCTTTGTCCTAGGTCCAAATAGTGATTCCATTCATGGCGTGTGACATAGGAGTTCAGTTGGTGAGGTGAGCTACCCTCGAGATCCTTCAGGCCGTTTGAGAACGTGCAAAGGGATGGTGAGATTCCCTACCGCCTTGCCCTAACCCCCATGGTTGTATTGGGTGCATAGTGTCTCCCACATGACTCGCCTGAGAAGGAGTGTATGTGCCCCTATGCTCGTCATCAGCAAGGTTAGACCTCACGTGATCAGATCAAATCTTTTTGTCTGTGTGCGGCGACGCGGGACCATGCAAGAGTTCTTCTAGGTACGGGATAGCCAGGTGTGGGCTTAGTACCCTGAGTTGTTCGCTGGTTTTGATTTTCGGGGACGAAAATCATGAAAGGGGGAATGATGTAAGAACCTGGTTTTTGCTATAAAATACTTTGGAATATTCTTGATGTTATTCCAAAGCAGCGCCATCAGACGGCATGCGATTTCGATCCCCGGTGTGGCCGGAATTAAATTTTCAGTACGTTCACAATGAGAACGCCAAATAAATGAGATAACTCCTAATAAATTATCCAGAATCAAAATCTGAATGTACGGATGGGTCCGAAATGGGGTGTTTACCCAAGGAACGATAAAAAGCTTGTCGTCATGGGATGTTTGGACCCCTCGCCCGTTAGCGGAACATAAAATGGATAAATTAATTAATTAATTTATTCGTTTAATGGCTAAACTCAAGATTCTCATAAACGGTGTCTCGGATTGGAAAATAGAGGGCACTGTTGAGTTCAGAACATGCCGTTTACCCTAGGAGGGGTGTATGTTTCGCGGGCGTGGGCCTTTTGTGGAAAATGGCCCCAGGGGCGTTTTCGTAATTTGGCAGCCTCGGGTGTTGAGTTTAATAAATTTTGAATGAGGCCTCAGATTAACATTCCAAGACTGCCGTTGTTCTCGGGAGGAGGTGTTCACTCTAGGGGAAGTTTAACCTCGACCATGCTGAGGGTTCGGGTACGGGACCTACGGGCGGGGGTTTAAGTGTTTTCTATTTAAACACCCCCCCATTATTTTGTTTCCCCCTGGTTAAAACCCTTCCGACAAAGGAGGAGCTCCATCTTCCCCTCCACCTCTCTGGTGAGGCACGACAGTCCGGAAGATCGTCACGAAGCATCGGGCTACGCCCCTACAGGTTGGAGTTTTCATTTGTGTTTTAATTCTAAATTTTTCTTTCAAGTTGAATTATTGCATCGAATTGTTGTTTGTTATCCGAGTGAGGCCCATGATTGCGTAGCATATGTTCTAAGATTTATAACGCATATTTTGGATTAAAAATTCAAGTCCTGAGGTGATCATTGTGATCCGGAGAAGTCTGGGGAGATCTTGAGTGTTTTTCGGCGGATCTGGGCACTCCGGCGAGTGGGCGCGGCGGTCCGGAGAGCGGGCGCGGCGGCGCGTGGTGGCTCTAGGTGGAGGCATGTGGTGGCTCAAGCGGCAACAGCGGTCGGCAGTTGGGCGTCGACGTGGGTGGTTTTAGGGTGAGGAGGCGGCTCCTGGCGGGAGGCCGAGCTCGCCGGGCGCAAGGGAGCACCGGGGTCGCGGTGCGCGACCCCAGCAGGGGAACAAGACCAGCAAGATGCGGGTCTTCACACGGTGGGACGACCGGCAATGAGGGTCGGTCCACGCATGGACCATGAGTCAACGGCCGGCCCGCGCGGCTGATCCGCGGGCCAGCGCTGTGATCCAGGCCGGCCGGTGCAGGCCGGCCCAGGATGGGCGGACCGGCCGGTCCAGGCTGATCCAGCCCAAGGGTCTTCGTCCCCTCGACTTCGGACACCCGTATCTTTTTCTACAGGTGTCTGTTTTGCTTGTCTTTAATGGAAGAATAATCCATACGTTGAGACGGAATTTTTGAGATGGTCACCGGAATTTTTAATTCCCGAGACGAGGGCCTCAGTGGTGCGACAAGCCTTTAAGCGGATTGACATTTTTCCCTGGGGTTCTTGTTTTGGACGGCGCAGACACATCCGATATCCGAATTGAGAGTCGTCAGTGGCGTTGCGACCCTGCCGTTGAGACGGAGTTTTACAGTGTGGTTTCAGGCGTTGATGCCGGAGTTTAGGTGTGGGCCCCATGGCCCATCTTTTAAGATGTGAGCAGCGTTATGTAACTTTTTCATCGGATGTCCGTTCGGGGTGTGCGACTAATCGATTCTGAGTGTTTTTCCGAGGGCATTGCAATAGTGCAATCTGCCTGCTTTAATTCTACATGAGGGTGCATGCTCCATGAGGGTCGTTTTGGGAGTTGGCAGTGATTTCCAACATTATCACCGGGTGTCCGTTTGGAACAAGTGATTATTTCAAGTTGTGTACTTTTTCGAGAGGATTGCTATGGTGCGATCCATTCGTTGTGCTTCGGGACCGGGATGCAGGTCCCACGTAGCCCAGCTCGTGTGAGGTGCACCAGAAAGCATATTTTTCTTCGGATATCTGGTCCACTCAATGAGCATTCCTTTTGACATGTTTTCCCGAGGGCATCGCAATTGTGCGATGCACCCGACATTTTTTGGGACAGAGACACGGGATCACGGGACGCCGTTTTGGCGTAAAGCGGTGTTGGTGACTTTTCTATCGGATATCCGTTTGAGGTAATAAAATAGTCTATCTTTCATGTTTTTCTGCGAAGATTAAAACGGTGTAATCTGTTCAGGCGAGCGGAGCCTCTAATGTGATCTTATTAAATGTCGAAATATGAATGGTGCTCTGGTGGCGGTTCTTCTTGCTGTGTTCGGAAGCAAACCTTTGGCGTGTGATCGCGTTCACTCCCGTGTGAGTGGATTTTTTGGTTGAAGAGATTTTGTTGGCCATGCTGGGTCTTTGAAGTGGCAAGTTGGAGTTGTTCCGTTTACGCCCTTCACATTGACGTTAGGTGTCGTGTGCACGGTAGCCTTTGGGCTAGAGACGTGGCATACTCTGGGAGTATGCGAGAACGCTGGGAGGTACATGTAGATGTTTGTACCTGAGAACGTTCATGTTCTTGGTTGGGGTTGAGTTGGGGCCACACATCGTATGGGCCCCATGTGCGTGTCGTGTTCTGCTTTGCATACCCTTGACCTCTCACGACGTAGAGGGTCCCTCTATTCTCGTTTGTTGACCAGCAGGGTTGTATTTCTCCTGGTTCTGTTCTCGTTTGTTGACCAGCAGGGTTGAGTGGTTTCCCCTAGTTTTGTTCTGGAGTTGGGTGGTTGCACGATACCCACTCCGAGTTCGGTTGGCCATTGTTGTACCATCTAGTAGGGATGACCAGAGCAGTTCCGGGTTTACCCTCCAGCAAAGAATGGGAAATGGGTTGCTCATCGTCTTTTTTGGGTTTACCCTCTAGTATAGACTGGGCAGTGGGTTGCTCACTGACTTCTAGGGCTTTTCCCTCCAGTATAGAATGGGCAGTGGGTCACCCGACACTCTTAGGGTCTACCCTCCAGCAGAGACTGGGCAGTGGGTCACCCGACGACCTCGTAGGGTCTACCCTCTAGAAAAGACTGGGAAATGGGTCACCTGACGACCTCTTAGGGTTTACCCTCTTGTAGAGACTGGGCAGTGGGTCACCCGACGACTCTTGAGGGCCTACCCTCTAGTAGGGCTGGGCAGTGGGTTTCCCGTCATCTTGTTACAGGTCTACCCTCTTGTAGGGATGGGCAGTGGGTCACCTGTCGACTTATTCCAGGTCTACCCTCCAGTAGGGATGGGCAGTGGGTCTCCAGATGATGTATTAGGTTATACCCTCCAGTAGGGTTGGGCAGTGGGTCACCCGATATCTTATAATGAATTACCCTTAGTGGGGATGGACAGTGGGTCACCCGTTGGCATTTCAGACTTTGTCTTTTCTACTAGGCTATTTTGTGGCTTTACACCATGACTACTGGAGCAGGACCCTTGTTTGTATGGGTCAGTGATGTGACAGCTTTGACATTGAGTAGAACTCTTGACTGTGTGGCAGTGACAAGGTGTGGTTTGAATTAACCCGGAACTCTCAAGTGTGAGGGGCACTTTCCCCACTCAGACGTTTCCTTTTGAAGTGACCTAAAACCGTGTGGGCGAGTCAGTGCTGCCCAAAGCAGATAGTGTCGAGGTGCTGTGATTTGATCCACTTGGCTTGCAGTTCGGGGAAAACGTGTGAGATGTTGGGAGTCGATGATGGTTACTTATGAGACTGTTGGCTACTCACTTTCTTGGGCTGAGCTACGGGATAGAGATCCCCTTACGATATTGTTCGGGTTCTTGTTTGAGCATATGGATATGTATATACAACGTTCCAGTACCCACTCCTTGGGTTTTGGTTACTCTCCTTCCAGGAGAGGCGAAGACGCACGGGGTATGCCATATGATTTTTGTGTCTAGCTTCTCGTGGTTGGAAGAGTCTACTCTCCTACTATAGGTAGAAAAGACTCAATGAGAAGTTCATCTTCTAAATGCTTCTAGCTCTTTGTGTTGGGACGAGTCTACCTCCTTTCTCTTGTTGGGTTGAGTTGGACTCTCTGTTGTACTCTTTACTGCACTATCAGTTGTACTCCTTTGCTTTCCCATGTTCGATATATTGCTCACCCTTCGGTACCTACTTTTTTGCTCCCTAGAGCCTTCGGGGAATCCTAATGAGTATTTTTATACTCATCCCTGCTTGGGCATTGCCCGCACTTGGTGTTCCCTTGCAGAAGATGGACAGGTTGGTGGAGACATCAGCGGAGCTTGGGAGTTTGGGATCTTGGACTGCATACGGTGGTCATAGTCGGGTTCTAGGTGTGGGAACCTCTTAGCTGTTTTCTTTTGTTTACCTGTTGCCGGGTTGTGGCACGTTTCTGGTTGGGCACGTGTTTTTCCCTTTTTCATTCCAGTTTACCTTCATCTTTTACTTTGTACTGATTAGAGGTCGATGCACATTTGTGGTTTATTTATAGCAGTTGGTACTTTTCTTTTCTTTTTACTCTGCAATTTTTCATTGAGTGTGATGTGTGTGTGTGTACAGATACTTAGGCAAAGGCATCCCCAAGTTGTTGTGCCTTCGGCGCTGGTCGCCATCCCCTGGCCTATGGAGGCGGGCTTGGGGTAGTTGCGGCTCGAACCCGGGTAGGGTCGGGTCGTGACATTATCTCATGAACTTGATAACAGAAAGACCATGCACCAGATTCGCTAGGATAATGATGTTAACCGGTGCAATCCATTCCCCGAAGGACAGGTAAAAGGTCTTCAAATTCAGCACTCGATCAGTAATCTTGGTGAGGAGGTGGTCAAAGTCACCGATATGAATTCTACCTGTCAAAATTGGGGAACCCAGGTACTCCATGCGGAGAGTACCTCTCTGCATGTCCAGTTTGAAGCTCACAGAAGTGGCTCACATGGAGGTGCACATGTTCGAAATATAGAAGTTTCTCTTGTTGTTTTGGATGACATGCACACTCCAGTGACTATACTCTTCCAACACGTTTTTCAGGCCACCAAGGGATCTTCTTAAGGCATTTGTAAAAATGATGGTATCATACGCAAACATGAGATGAGACACTGTGGGGTGGCTCCATTTTCTACGGTACAGAAGAATCGCACCAGTAGTTATAAAATGGTGAATGAGATGACTTAACCCATCCTGGACTAAAATGAACATGCATGGAGAAATTGAATCACCCTGTCGCAACCAACGAATATCACTGAAGAAGCCGTGTGATTTCCCCATGAATGTAACTGAAAAGAAAGAGGAGCTAATGCAACAGAAGATGATATCAATATTTCCAGGAGAAAAACCCATACCTGCAAGCACCTTGCTGATGAAACTCCACTCCACCCAATCATAGGCCTTGTTCATGTCAAGTTTGATTGCTATATTATACCCACGAGCATTGAAGTTAAGGTCACGAAGCATCTCTTGAGCAAGGGATATGGCTTCTTGGATGGAGCGTTCATTGACAAAATCGTTTTGTTCCAACGACACCCACTGAGGAATGTGAATAGCCAACCTGGAGTTAATAATGGTAGCCAGGATTTTATAGTGTACTTTCCCCAAGCTTATGAGTCTTTAATGCAAGATAGAGGATGGGTTCTTGGATTTGGGGAGAAGGACCAATGTAGAGGCACTGGCGACCCGAGGTGTGCTCCCACCTTGAAAGAAGTCTTGCACTACTCCCACTAATTCCTCCTTCACAATGTCCCATGAAGAGCGGTAGAAGGAACTAGGAAAACCATTTGGACCCACAACACTCTCAGGGTTCAAATCCATCATGGAAGTCTGAATCTCTACCTCCCCCAGAAGAACACCCATGGTCTAGCACAGGCACGACTGCGCAGCCACAAAGGCCGACATGGAAAAATCCAGAGAGATGTGTCGACCCGTCCTGGGGACCTGATCCTGCCCTGGGACTGCCGGCAAGTAGCAAGGAGGGAGAGGAGAGCCAAAAAGGGAGTCCTTGAACGAAGGGTAGGAGGGGCGGGGAGAACGACCAGCGGGAACAGCTGCAGAAGGAGGGGCCACCTAGGAAGGGGGGAAATGGCGAGACAGGACGGGCAAAACCTGGAGGAGCAGGAGCTGACGACGACTTAGGGGCTAGATCCTCTGAGCCGGAAGGAGGAACTCTCGAAGAGGAGGCACTCTGCGGGACAGAGAGAGTCGCCACCGGGAGCGAGAGAGATGACGGAGGCCTGGCGGAGGAGGGCGCAACAGTCGATTTTTTTTTGAAAAAATGGTCGTGCGTGCCACGCGTTCTCTGAGCCAGGCGAAAAAGCCATCACATCAACACTTTAATAAATATTATTTAATACATTGAAAGATTCCATTGTTATTAAATCCCTATTGACCTCAATCCAAAATATTTCTGGGGGGACATAAATTAATAAAAATGGGAAATCATAAAGCCCAATAAGGGATAAAGAAAGGAAATATGATATAAGAAATCATTATGGTTAAAACATAAGGGATAACAGGAATTAATAAATATAATTATATGATACATAACATGATTTTTTTTATAAAATATTTAAATGAGACATCCATAAGTATATCCCCAATGTTCATCACTATGATATCATAAATCATATTGTCATGGTTATTCACCAATGTATCATAAAGTTGGAAACTATTATCTAATGAATTGGAGTGCTATTATGGTGAACCATTCAATTGAAACAATCAATTTCTTACACTTTGATCATAGATCATTGAAAATGTTTTAATTAATAACATATAGGGAATATAGAATGTGTTTCTTATAAAATCATTATGTATATAACTTTTTAAATACCTGAAAATTTCATCATTTCTAACCAATGAGAAGATAATGAGGGATTCATATAGGGAAATACAAAATAAATGAGGTATAATAAAATATTTATTAATATACATGAATAAAAATTGGTTTGGGTTTTCATATTATAAAAATGTATCCATTGAAAATCAATGACTGACTTCAGAAATATAACGAGTAAAAAAGTGTTTTATGGAATGTGATGAATTAGAGAGAATGGAAGTCCCTCATTGATAAAAAAAATATTTGGATAGAAATTAAATAATAAGAAGTTCAGGATAAAATAATAAATTTGGAAATGTAGGACTAACTAAAAATGAACTACTTTGACAAAAAATGAGAGGAGTAGAATCACATACATTATGACAAACATTTTTAATTTTTGATGGGTGTTTCAGGGAACATTATAAACTCTTTGTAATGGATAGAGTGGGGGAAAATGAGGTTAAAATGTTGATTACTTATATAGTAGTGCATAAGAAAAAGGGAATATTTGTAAGTATTTATTGAAATATTTGGAGGATTGTTTATTATATTTATATACAGGCCATGTAAATCCTTGATGTTGAAAATATAAACCATTTTTACACTTGTATCACCCAAATATTTTAATCAATATGTCACATTGAACAATTTTAATTCCTCAAAAGGTTTGGCTACACGCAATAATGAGTTTTAATGAATCAAAATACACAATTAGTATAAAATGATAATTACATCCAAGCCATTAAATTGTTGAGAAGAGATATGAATCACTAATTTATGCAATAAAAATAAAGGTCAAAATCAATATGAATATTTTTGTATGTTCATAGAAAATAATCACACAATTTTTGTTAAAAAATAATAATATTTAAAAAAATATTTTCCTATGAAATTAGTTTTTCTCTTTTTTCGGAATGTATATTAATTTATAAAAGTTTATAAAATATATTGTAAAAATTCACATTCATTTTTGAATTCAGAATTTCAAAATTATGTTGATATTATTTTTTTCTAAAACGATTTAATTTGTAATAATAGTGAAAATACTGATTTTTATTGAATTATTTATTTTGTCATAAATTATATAAAATGTAAAATTATTATTTTTTTATTTTAAATTTTAATTAATTCAAAAAAATAAAATTATTTTTCAAAATGGATTTTATATATATAGTTTTATATAACAACATATTATCTATTAAAAGGGAATTGTTCTAAAAGAACATCTTCTTCCGGGAATTTTACATGGTTTTTTATAAATTAAATTTTAAAAATTATATCTTTTTAATTAATATAAATGGATAATAAATTTAAATTCATAATCTCCAAATTTTTTGAATATGTCCCTTTTCATTTTTGTCTTATATGAATATTAGTAATGGTAAAAACATTTACCATGATAAAAGGTAAATTGGGGTATTTAGGACTATTGTTAGGTTCACAAGGCGGAATACCCTGAGAGGGGGGGGGGGTGAATCAGGGTAGGTCAAATTTAAAATTAATGCCCGTTCTGATCTTGTTTCGCTATTAAGAAAAACACTCTTCTCTCTCTTTCCTGTTGCACAAAGTAAACAGAAATTAAAGCATGCACATGACACACCAATTTTACTTGGTTCACCGCAAAGGGCTACGTCCGAGGAGCATATGCCGACAAGTTGTTGGTCGTACCAATTCCACTAAACTTCACTAGCTGTGGATTACAATGTTCGGGCTAGATCAATTTTATGCCCAGGCTCACTGCCTTTACAAAGTTTAGGGTCAGCTTCCTGCTTTCTCAAGGGTTACTCCCTGTTTCTCTCTCTCTGGCTCACTGTCGGTGGAGAGGATCACCTTCTTCCTCTTCCTAAGCTCACTGCTCTAGAAGGGATTCACTCACAGTTTATAGACATGTAGGTCTCTTCATTTGCCTGAAATAATGCATCTTCAACTGTTGATATATGCTCTATTGAAGTCCAACTTTCATCCATTGATGAATACCTCTTTGCATCTGAATACTGGGAAATTCCATTTGGAAACACCTTCGCAAAGCACCTTACTTCGCGAAGCTCCCAATTTCGCGAAGCTCAAACAAGCCTTCGTGAAGCTCCTGCCTTTTCGCGCAGCACTTTCGCGAAGCTCAAGCCGTCGCAAAGAAATGTCCCTCGTGAAGATTACCAAGCCAACGTGAATCTCGTAGGTTTCACAGAGCTACAACAGCCGCCGCGAAGCACCTCTTTTTCGAAACACACTGGCTCCGCGAACCACCTTCGCAAAACGAGAGCAAATGATCTTCTCTTAAAATTATCTCTACTTCTCTCGAGGGGGTCAGCCTCTATTTATAGGTGATTCCACCGACCCTCGAACTTTCCGCGCGAAGTCAACGCCACGTCATCTCAAATCGCGAAGCTCCGAAGATTCCGCCAGAATTCTATCCAAATCGCGAAGCACCATAAAAATTTTCTGTTCGCAGAGCTCGTCGTAATCGCGGAGCATTACCGTCAACATTCCTTCGCGCCTTCACCGCGAAGCTCCATCGCAAATCTCTTCACCTCCGCGATGCGCTTCAACTCTTCCGTTCGTGGAGCTTTGACATAGTCGCGAAGCATCACCGCCTCCATTTTTCTGGTCTTCGCGAAAACCAATCAATGCATCCTATCTTTGCGAAATTCATGCCTTTTCCATATTAAATTATGATCTTCATGGAAATCCTATTTTCTCCGCAGACCGACAAATTCCTCTTCAAGCTCTTCAATACACTTGACATGATCTTTCACTTTTCTATTCAAGCAATAGATCTCCCTTTTCTGTTCTTCAATCTTGAGCTTATGCTCATCAACCTTTTCTGTGCGCTCTGGCCTGGAAGACGTAAGATCTTCAATTTCTTTCACTAGCTTAGACTTCTCTTCTTCTTGCTATTTCATGTAGAGTTTGGCATCATGTACCACCTTGTTGGATTTCTTTTTTTTTCTCTCCAAACATATATCTCTTCAAGAGCTGCTTCTAATTCAGCTTCCATGTCAACCCTCCCTTCAATTTCTTCTTCTTCCTCAGCGTCAGCTTCTTCCTTTTTCTGAGTACTACCAACAATCGCCACCAAGGCATTTACCCCACTATCTCTACAATTTTATATTTCCTCAACCTCTTCATCCTCAGACTCATCTGAACTTTCAAATTCTTGTGAAAGAAGATTCTTTTTCTTGAAGAAATTTCTCTTAAATTGCTTCTTCCCTTTCACAAACGCTGAAGTCTTCTTCTTGGGAATTTCAAATTCATCATCATCATCATCATTATCTTGAAATTTCATGGGGCATCTTGCTGCATGATGAACAACCTTTCCACATCAAAAGCATGCTAGTGGAAGTTTACCTTTAAACTTTCCTCTTCCTCTTTGCAGATTTGAAGAAAGGAATGACATCACCTCATCTATCTCTTATTCTTCATTAGAATCTTCAATAGTGAGTTTCTTCATGGCCTTGAATGCCACCTCTTTGTATTTCCCCTTTTCCACAGTCTCATTATCATCGTTTCTCATTTCATATGCAACAAGAGTGCTATGCAGGTTATCCAATGTCAGTTCTTATGGGTCTTTATCTTCCAAAATAGAAACATTCGGATTGAACCGAGGTGGATGTTTTCTCAATATGTGCCTCACAATTTTTATATCTTCTATAATTTCTCCAAGACCCCACATGTCTTATACCATAGCATTTACCCTATCAAAGAATGCATCAACAGACTCATTCGGGTTCATTCTCAGATCTTCATACTTGTTCCACAACACTTGCAGATTTTCCTCTCTGACTTTTGTATCCCCTTCATAAATATTCAAAAGCTTTTCCCACATGACATGTGACGTTTTTCATGACATCGCCTTTGTATATATGGGATTGGAAAGGGCTCCCCCTAAGGAATTGATTGCTTTGGAATCAGCATCCAACTCTTTATGCTCTGCTTCTGATAATGCACCACTAGTAATATCAGTTGTGATACCATGCATAGCTGCTGAAAACACATCCATACCCAAAGTTCGGAAATAGTGTTGCATTCGATTCTTCCATATCTGAAAATTACAATTGCCGATGATCGGAATCCCTCTATGATTAGTGATCTCCATTTGAGAGAAGAACAACTGTCATCTTTCTCTCTGATACCAATTGTTAGGTCCACAAGGCTAAATCCCCTGAGAGGGGGGGGGGGTGAATCAGGGTATGAAAAATTTAAAATTAACGCCCGTTCTGATCTTGTTTCGCTGTTAAGAAAAACACTCTTCTCTCTATTTCCTGTTTCAAAAAGTAAACATAAAGTAAATCATGCACAATACACACCAATTTTACTTGGTTCACCGCATAGGGCTACGTCCAAGGAGCATACGCCGACAAGTTTCCGGTCGTACCAATTCCACTAAACTTCACTAGCTGTGGATTACAATGTTTGGGATAGATCAATTCTATGCCTAGGCTCACTGCCTTTACAAAGATTAGGGTCAGCTCACTGCTTTCCCAAGCGTCACTCCATGTTTCTCTCTCTCTGGCTCACTGCCGGTGGAGAGGATCACCTTCTTCCTCTTCCTAAGCTCACTGCTCTAGAAGGGATTCACTCACAGTTTATAGACCTGTAGGTCTCTTCATTTGCATGAAATAATGTATCTTCAACTGTTGATAGATGCTCTATTGAAGTCTAACTTTCATCCACTGATTAATACCTCTTTGCCTCTGAACACTGGGCAATTACTTTTGGAAACACCTTCGCAAAGCACCCTACTTTGCGAAGCTCCCAATTTCGCGAAGCTCAAACAATCCTTCGTGAAGCTCCTGCCTTTTCGTGAAGCACTTTCGCGAAGCACTGTCGCGAAGCTCAAGACGTGGCAAAGCAACTTCCCCCGCGAAGCTTACTAAGCCAACGCGGAGCTCGCAGGTTTCGTGGAGCTACAATAGTCGTCGCGAAGCACCTATTTCGCGAAGCACACTGGCTCCGCGAACTACCTTCGAAAAACGAGAGCAAATGATCTTCTTGGAAAATTTTCTCTACTTCCCTCGAGGGGGTCGAACTCTATTTATATGCGATTCGACCGAACCTCGATCTTTCCACGCGAAGTCAACGCCACGTCATCTCATACCGCGAAGCTCCGAAGTTTCCACCGGAATTCTGTCCAAATCGAGAAGCACCTCGGAAGTTTTCCGTTCGCAGAGCTCATCGTAATCACAGAGAATTACCATCAACATTCCTTCCCCCATTCGCCGCGAAGCTCCCTCGCAAAGCCCTTCACTTCCGTGATGTGCTTCAACTCTACCATTCGCGAAACTTTGACGTAATCGCGAAGCATCACCGCCTCCATTTTTTTGGTCTTCGCAAAAACCAATCCATGCATCCTATCTTCGCAAAATTCATGGCTTTTCCATATTAAAATATGCTCTTCATTGAAATCATATTTTCGCGATGCTCACCAAACTCCAAATTTTGCACCCCAAAAATTTGGTAAGCACTGGGAAACAGCGCCACCTTGTACTGCTCTTTTGTACCGCCTCCATATCGTCCGTTCCTTTGTCATCGTTCTTTGGCAACAAGGATTGTCAACAACTTCTTAGGAACTTGACAATTCTCCATGGAAACCCTCATTGTCAACAAACACAATCAACCCAAAAATACTGCAATGTTACCTTGACGGATTTTTTCCCAACAATCTCCACTTTTGGGTTTGTTGACAACTCTTCACAACTCTACTCATAATGATTTTCTGCACTTTGATACCTCACTGAGTCTTCTTCCAGCAGCTACCACCATTCGCCTCTTGCGATTATGATAGCATTCAAGGAATCACTTAACACATACTATAAGCCCACATGAGCAATGCTCGGCGTGAGAAACAAGAGTAGTATGAAAAGATCATCAATGAATCACTTCATGTCAAACAACAATTGTTGATTCTAACCTGATACCAATTCTTAAATTGATACCAATTGTTGAACCACACTGATCCCAACTGGTGATAGTTGGACACCTTTTCACACCATTCCAACATCATTGTTCTTCTTTTATCACGATCCTCAGCTGTCGTGATATCTATGCTTTGATCGATCACTTCTAGCATCGTCAGATTTTAATACCCTCCCCCTTTATCATTTTCCCCCCTATCTGGCTGCTCCACTGGTCAGCTTCTCCCCGAATCTGTCATGATTTCTCAAAAAGCCACACTCTCTCCCCCTTGAACAATCAATATTTTCTCCCCCTTTGTCAACGAACCCAAAGGTCACTCCTTTGTAGTCTGTAACATAGTAGATAACACATATCAGCACATTATTGAAAAACACATCATACCTCAGGGAGAGGGGTGGGGGTCCCACATCCACACTATTTCAAGTGCGGAGAATTGACTGAACTCCCAGAGCTAGTCGATCCCTCTCAAAAGCTTTCTTGGGTAAGGCCTTTGTCAGAATGTCTGCAACCTGTAGCTCTGTAGGCACATACTCCAACTTCACGATTCCCTACTCAACCTTCTCCTTGATAAAATGATACTTAATCTCAATGTTCTTTGTCCTTGAATGATGGACAAGATTTTTACTAAGATTTATAGAACTTGAATTGTCGCACTGGATTCCGATCGGAGACTTCACTGCAACTCCCATATCTTCAAGCTGCTGCTTTATCCACAATAACTGTGTGCATGTTTGAGTGGCCGCAATATACTCAACTTCTACGGTGCTCAATGAAATGCAATCTTGCTTCTTGCTTAGCCAAGAAATGCACAGTCCACCAAGATAGAATGAACCACCTGACGTTGATTTTCTATAATCTACTGAACCGGCCCAATCTGCATCAGTATAACTCTGTCGAAGATTTGTTAGTATATGTCAAGCCGAAATCCACTGTGCCCTGGATATACCAATGTATTATTTTCACTGCAAGCATGTGGCTTTCCTTGGGATTACTCTGATATCTTTCTGCTTGGAATGTGGTGAAAACAATATCAGGCCTTGTTGCAGTTAAGTACAACAGACTTACAATGATTTTCCTATATTCTATGATATTAACTGCCTTGCCTTCTTCATCATTCGATAATTTCATCTGGGTGGAAACCGGAGTCTTCATCTCCTTGGAATTATCCATTCCAAACCTTCTTAGAACCTCCTTGGCATATTTGGATTGAGAAATAAAAGTTCCATTCCTTCCTTGTGTCACCTGTAGACCATGGAAAAACATTATCTCTCCAATCATTGACATTTCAAACTCATTTTTCATGAATTCGGAAAACTGTACGAACTGAGCTTCATCTGATCCGCCAAAAATAATGTCATCGACATACACTAGAACCATCATCCTTTGATTACTGCCATTGCTGAAATAAAGATTTTAATCAACTCCTCCACGTTGGAAACCAAGTTTCTTCAAATACTGATCAAGCCTTGAGTACCATGCCCTTGGTGCTTGTTTCAGCCCATACAACGCATTCTTCAGCCTGCAATCTTTGTTCTAATCCTCATGAATGAGAAAACCATATGGCTGCTCAATATACACCTCCTCTTCTAGAACTCCATTTAAGAAGGTAGATTTGACATCCATCTGGAAAACTTTGAACTTTATTTGCACTCAAATGGCCAAAAATAGTCTGATCGTTTCCAGCCTTGCAACCGGTGCAAATGTCTCATCAACATATATTCCCTCTATCTGGGAGTATCCCTTGCACACTAGTCGTTCTTTGTTCCGAATCACTATGCCATCTTCATTCATCTTGTTGCGACAAAACCATTTAGTCCCGATGACATTCTTGTTAGCTGGCCTCGAAACAATCTCTCATGTCTGGTTCTTCTCAATCTGATCAAGCTCTTCATTCATAGCCTGAACCCAGTTTTCATCTTTAGCTGCATCGGAAAAACATTTCGGATCCACCTGAGATAAAAACAATGTTTTCTTTAATGACTTCATTCTTCGAGTCTGAACTGGAGCTGTCTGATCTCCAATGATATTCTGCCTATCAAATTCACCTCGACTCTTTGGCTTCCTTGTAGACACAGACTTGAAACTTTCTTGTTCATCATCAATATCTTTTTCTGAGTCAGCCTCTGCCACTTCTGCTCCCCCTGTGTTGCTTACCTCATCATCACTTTCATCCAGGAAATGTTCACTCTGTTGTTGATTATTCTGTTCATTTTCGACTATAGTGACATCATTGCTCTCAAAAATTTTTCCCAGCCTCTTGTTGAAGCATTCATACGCTTTTCTTTTCCCTGAGTATCCAAGGAATATCCCCTCATCTCCTCGTGCCTCAAACTTCCTATGATTTTCTTTATTGAGAATGAAACACTTATTTCCAAAGATTCGAAAGTATTTCAACATTGGCTTCTTTCTGTACCATAGTTCATACGGTGTCTTCCCTTGCTTCAGACACAACAGAGACCTGTTTGAAACATAGAACGATGTCAACACTACTTCCTTTCCAAAATTTATCTGGTAGGTCTTTGTCAATAAGCATCATTCTGGTCATGTTGTTGATGATCTGATATCTTCTTTCAACCACACCATTCTGTTGGGGAGTTCTTACTGATGAAACTTGATTCCTTATCCCATGTTTCTCGAGATACTCTTCCACTTGACTGTTTGTGAATTCTGTAACATTATCTGTACAGAACTTCAAAATTTTCTGCCCAAGCATACTTTCTGATTCCCTCCTGTACTGTTTTATGAAACTAAACACCTCTGTCTTATGGGTAATGAAAAATACCCAGGCCATTCTTCTGTAATCATCAATGAAAAGAACATAGTACCTTTGCTCATTTATAGCTCATGGTGAGATAGGTCCACATACATCAGCATGAACTAGTTCAAGCACTCTAGTTGATTTCGGTTCATTTGGCATGTATGTCTTTCTGATTACCTTCCCTTGTTGGCAAGAATCACACGTATGAGTGAAATCACGTGATAGTTTGAGAAGATCTCTAGCAACATCACACTTTACGAGATCCTCCATAGATGGTTGGCATAGATGACCAAGTCGCTTATGCCACAGCTGGTTTTCTTCCTCTCTGGATAAAAGACATGTATCTTCTTCCCCACCTACAAGGTAGGGATTCCCCTTTGACCTTTTTCCCTACAGAACAGCTGCTCCATATTTTCCTTTCACAACAGACATCTTCTTGGTAAATCGTATAGAGTGCCCAGAGTCCCATAGTTGACTGACACTGAGTAAGTTATGACTGAGACCCTCTACTACCAAGAAATTAGCACGTCTCATCTCTTTTCCCCCAAACATGGCTTTCCCTGAGCCAACAATCTTCAGGCCTTCATCATTTCCAAATTTGACACCTCCTTCTTTGTCATATTTGATGACTGTAACAAGATCCTTATTACCCGTCATGTGGGATGTGCATCCACTATCAAGGATCCAAACACCAGATCGATCTGATGCATTAAGGGAAATCTCCGCCACAACGACCTTCTCATTTTTCTTCTTCTTGGCCCATACTTTTTCTTTCACACTTGGCATGGATTGAGTCTTCTGTTCTTTCTAAGAGTATGATAGACCAACATCATATTGCAAAGCCGCAAATCTATTCTGCATTTTTAACTCACCTGTCGGTTTATTGACTTACTGCTTGCGAACATTTTGATTCTGCTTTGGCACATTTCTCTGAATGGTCTAAGTACAGTACCTAGCCATATGCCCAAATCCTCCGCACCAAAAACAGTGTCCTTCGAAATATGTTCTGGAAAACCGTTCTTTATTTGGCTGCCATCTCTGTTCTTGTTCCCTTCGATATCTTTTGGCTATGGAACATACATACTGTGAATGTCCAATCTTTCCACAACAATAACACCTGTTATAAGGTGCATTCCTTCATGTTACTTCAACACTACGAGTTTCCCCTTAGGATCTTTGAATATTCTGATTCTGCTTTGTGCCCAAATCCACCTTCAATCTCGGGACGGGTGCTTGCGGTCTGACTTCAACTGCCACAGATTTTTGTTTCTGATTAAGCCATGAATCAACCTTGACTTCTGAGCTCAATTGCGGCTTATTTCCTGCTGAACTATTAGTCTCTTCTTTATCTTTTCAGTCTTCGTGACGACCTGCTTTCCCAAGAATGTGTTGGGATTCAAAGTTTTTTCCTAGTCTTTAACTTTTCTCCATAGACCGACAACTTCCTCTTCATGCTCTACAATACGCTTGACATGATCTTTCACTTTTCTATTCAAGAAATCGATCTCCCTTTTCTGTTCTTCAATCTTGAGATTATGCTCATCAACCTTTTCTGTGCGCTCTGGCCTGGAAGACTTAAGATCATCAATTTCTTTCACTAGATCATACTTCTCTTCTTATTGTTGTTTCATTTAGAGATTGGCATCATGTACCACCTTGTTGGATTTCTTTTTTTTCTCTCCAAACATCTATCTCTTCAAGAGCTTCTTCTAATTCAGCTTCCATGTCAACCCTCCCATAAATATCTTCTTCTTCCTCAGTGTCAGCTTCTTCCTTTTTCTGAGAACTAGAAACAATCGCCACCAAGGCATTTACACCATGATCTCTACAATTTTCTATTTCCTCAACATCTTCATCATCAGACTCATCTGAACTTTCAAATTCTTGTGAAGAAGATTGTTTTTCTTGAAGAAATTTCTCTTAAAATGATTCTTCCCTTTCACAAACGCTGAAGTCTTCTTCTTGGGAATTTCAACTTCATCATCATCATCATCATTTTCTTGAAATTTCATGGGGAATCTTGCCGCAAGATGACCAACCTTTCCACATCGAAAGCATGATAGTGGAAGTTTACCTTTATACTTTCCTCTTCCTCTTTGCAGATTTGATGAAAGGAATGACATCACCTCATCTATCTCTTCTTCTTCATTATAATCTTCAATGGGGAGTTTCTTCATGGCCTTGAATGCCACCTATTTGGATTTTCCCTTTTCCACAGTCTCATTATCATCGTTTCTCATTTCATATGCAACAAGAGTTCTATGCAGGTTATCCAATGTCAGTTCTTTTGGGTCTTTATCTTCTAAAACAGAAACATTCGGATTGAACCGAGGTGGATGTTTTCTCAATATGTGCTTCACAATTTTTATATCATCTATAATTTCTCCAGGACCCCGCATGTCTTCTACCACAGCATTTACCCTATCAAATAATGCATCAATAGACTCATTCGGTTTCATTCTCAGATATTTATACTTGTTCCACAACACTTGCATCTTTTCCTCTCTGACTTTTGTATCCCCTTCTTAAATATTCAAAAGCTTTTCCCACATGACATGTGACGTTTTTCATGACATCGCCTTTGTATATATGGGATTGGAAAGGGCTCCCCTAAGGCATTGATTGCTTTGGAATCAGCATCCAACTCTTTATGCTCTGCTTCTAATAATGCACCACTAGTAATATCAGCTGTGATACCATGCATAGCTACTGAAAACACATCCATTCCCAATGATCGGAAATAGTGTTTCATTAGATTCTTCCATATCTGAAAATTACATCCGTCAAAGATCGGAATCCCTCTATGATTAGTGACCTCCATTTGAGAGAAGAACAACTGTCAACCTTTCTCTCTGATACCAATTGTTAGGTCCACAAGGCTGAATGCCCTGCGAGGGGGGTGAATCAGGGTATGAAAAATTTAAAATGAATGCATGTTCTGATCTTGTTTCGTTGTTAAGCAAAACAATCTTATCTCTCTTTCCTGTTGCACAAAGTAAACATAAAGTAAATCATGCACAGGACACACCAATTTTACTTGGTTCACCGCATAGGGCTACATCCAAGGAGCATACGCCGACAAGTTGCCAGTCGTACCAATTCCACTAAACTTCACTGGCTGTGGATTACAATGTTCGGGCTAGATCATTTCTATGCCCAGGCTCACTGACTTTACAAAGTATAGGGTCAGTTCACTGCTTTCCCAAGCATCACTCCCTATTTCTCTCTCTCTAGCTCACTGCCGGTGGAGAGGATCACCTTCTTCCTCTTCCTAAGCTCACTGCTCTAGAAGGGATTCACTCACAGTTTATAGACCTGTAGGTCTCTTCATTTGCATGAAATAATGTATCTTCAACTGTTGATAGATTCTCTATTGAAGTCCAACTATCATCCACTGATGAATACCTCTTTGCCTCTGAACACTGGGCAATTTCTTTTGGAAACACCTTCGAAAAGCACCCTACTTTGCGAAGCTCCCAATTTCGCGAACCTCAAACAAGCCTTCGCGAAGCACCTGCCTTTTCGTGAAGCACTTTCGCGAAGCATTTTCGCGAAGCTCATGACGTCGCAAAGCAACGTCCCTCGCGAATCTTACTAAGACAATGCAGAGCTCGCAGGTTTCGCGGAGCTACAATAGCCGCCGCGAAGCACCTCTTTCGCGAAGCACACTGGCTCCACGAACCACCTTCGCAAAACGAGAGCAAATGATCTTCTCTAAAAATTCTCTCTACTTCTCTCGAGGGGGTCGGCCTCTATTTATAGGAGATTCCACCGACCATCGATCTCTCCACGCGAAGTCAACGCCACGTCATTTCAAATGGCGAAGCTCCGAAGTTTCCGTCGGAATTCTGTCCAAATCGAGAAGCACCACAGAAATTTTCCGTTCGCAGAGCTCGTCGTAATCACGGAGCATTACCATCAACATTCCTTCGCGCCTTCGCCGCGAAGCTCCCTCGCAAAGCCCTTCACCGCCGTGATGCGCTTCAACTCTACCATTCGCGAAACTTTGACGTAATCGCGAAGCATCACCGCCTCCATTTTTTTGGTCTTCGCAAAAACCAATACATGCATCCTATCTTCGCAAAATTCTTTGCTTTTCCATATTAAATTATGCTCTTCATGGAAATCATATTTTCGCGATGCTCAACAAACTCGAAATTTTGGACCCCAAAAATTCGGCAAACACTGGGAAACGACGCCACCTTGTACTACTCTTTTGTACCACCTCTAGATCGTCCTTTCCTTTGTCATCGTTCTTTGTCAACAAGGATTGTCAACAAATTTTTAGGAACTCGACAATTCTCCATGGAAACCTGCTTTTTCAACAAACACAATCAACCCAAAAATACTGCAATGTTACCTTGAGGGATTTTTTCCCAACAACTATAAAATCACCCTAACACATGCCCTAACATTATTGGATGAAAATAATTAGACCCTTAACACATAATGATAAATACTAAGTTATTTAATTGAAATTAGTCCCAGAAAATGACTTATATACTAATTAAATCATAGAAATCCACGAAATACCACTTTCATTGTCTTCAACATCCCTTATGTGTCCACGTGGAAAAAAGGTATGTTATGAATAAATATAAATGTAAAATTTTAAATCATTAAACTTATTTTCCTGATTAAAATTTATTTTAGGTTTTTTGGGCCACTTAAATCAAATTATGATATTTATAATATGTTTTTTATAAAAATTTAATGATATCAGATTCCTTTTTTAAATACTATATATTTTTTAATACAAGGATTCTTAAAATATATACTTGAAAATGAATATTATTATGAAATATAGATGATTAATCTTCAAAATGGTTTTTTTACTTTTAGTGAAAATTTGTATATTAAATAATTACTGGACAATGATATAGTAATTATTATATTAATGAAAATATTAAAAAAATTCTCTAAAAAATATTTAAAAAATTATTATTTGAGAAAATTATTTTGAATGTTTTATAGATGAACTTGACTTGGTAGAGATATAATTAAATATTTGGTTCGAATTTAACATGTAATACTTATATTTTAAAAGTCTAAGTAATGAATAGTATTCAAATTGACACTAATTATATTACAAAAAATAGCATTTTAGTAATTTTATAAAAAATAATAAAAACCTACAAAAAAAAAATATATCATAGAAAATATTATAAATTCTATATTTATTATTTAATTAACATCACATAAGTAAAATTTACATCCTTGTAATATTGAAAGCATTGTCACCATAGTTAAAATTTAAAAAGGTTAAATAAGGGTTAATCAAAATGATAATGATTAAAATAATACCAAAACGTTTTGAAAAAATTTATTTTTGGATATCACAACCTTATATCATATTATATTTGAATAATTATCCTTTTCTAGGTATTCTGATTGAGATTTATATTGATATAAATTAATATTTTTGAGAAAATTTCAAAACCCCCCTCGCCTCAATTAAAAAAGAGAACCTCATCCCTCACTTATAGAAATTTCATTTAGCTAGACATTCTCAGCCATCGAAAATAAATTTATCTTCTAAATGTTGGATCGAAAAAATGAATGAAGATACTAATGTAGTATCTAATGATGCTCAATATACAAGGGGGGGGGGGTGAATTGTATACTTTAAAAAAAATTATTGGAACTTCTAAAGATCGTTATGTTTAACAAGGTTAAATAATGTAATTCACAAAACCTCTAGTTCTACACACTTGATAGATTCCGAAAATATGATTCCGAGAAAGTGATTCCGAAAATATGGTTCCAGAAAAAGAAACTTAATGAAAGTTTACAAAGATAATGATTATACCTTAAAGCATATAGAATCTTACTAAAACACAGTACAAGTATAAGGAAGTATAAGATAGTTATACTTTCCTCAACAATCACAAATTCGACATAAAACATGTAACAAAACAAGTAACAAGTAAAAAATATTTTAACCCAAAAATAAGGGTATTCAACAACCTTGGATAAAGGTCCCTTGATTTATACTTTCATGAAAGTCTGTCTTACCCACACCAGGATAATCCCTCGATACGAAGATTGGAGTCTGTAGTGCTATCCCTGCAAGCCCTCAAATTCAAGGTAGTGTCTCCTCTGTCTTCCTCAACAAGGAAGCCCTCAACTTCATGGTAGTCGACACCTATGTCTTCCTATCATCGGAAGTCCTCGAATGTAATCAGCAACATTTGGAGTCGCACGAAGAAAATCTGAACAAGGTGTTTAGTATGCACAATGCAATAAAGTCTCTCATTCTAGAAATCACATCAGCAGCATGTAATCTCTAGATTGATCAACATGTAGTGAGCTCTTTCAAATGAGCTCCTATTTATAGGCCCAACTCCAACAGTCGACTTCCTCCTCCAACGGTCATATTTTTCCGTGAATTTCAGAGTGAAATGTACACGTGTCACTCAAACAACAGTTAGTAAGTAACAGAATGCACGACATCATTTTATAACAAAAAACAAGTGTAAGAGAAAATATGGTTATATAACCAAAATAAAATATTCGGAATGTAAGAAATTAAAATTTCAGAGTCTAACCAAAAACACATTCGGTGTCTATAATAGAAGGATATTTGGATTCTATTTTATAAGGAATTAAAAACCTGAAATCTATAGAATTATGGAGTATGAATTTCAAGGAAATTTGGAATCTGGATTCACAAGAATTTGGAACCTGAACTTATATAGTTTGGAGTCATATTTCATGAGAATTTAGAGTCAGAACTTACAAATTTCGGAGTCTGAATTCAGAGAACTCGGAGTAAGAACTCATAAGAGTTCGGAGTCTGAATTTAGAGAACTCGGAGTCAGAACATAGAAGAGTTCAGAGTCTTAATTTAAAGAACTCATAGTCAGAACACATAAGAGTTTGGAGTATGAATTCAGAGAACTCAGAGTCTGAACATGTAAGAGATCAGAGTCTGAATTCAGAGAACTCGGAGTTAGAATTCGGATCCTGAAAACAAAATTCTATTTATATAAGTATTATATGATTCTGAGGTTTTAGATATGAAAACTGAATTTTTCACTTATACAAGATAATGATCAATGAAAAAAATGGTAAGGATAATTTTTTTCCTTGGGGAAGTAAACTTTTTTTTATCGAATTAAAAAACATGGTAAAATGAAATTTTCCTTGAGATAAGGTGTTTGTGATTTTCAAAAACCCAAGGAATCATAAATTCATAATGAATCCTTATTAACACAATAATCTCCCCAATCATGAAATAATGGAATATTTATAAGGAAAACCTTATTTACTCAAAAATCTCCCCATTTTTAGAAATCACAAACATCCTTACGAAAAAGAAAATTAGGACATAGAAAATATTTCTCTAGACTTCCAAAATAAAACTTATCTCCATTATCATATGAACAAAAATGAATACGGCTAACTCCACGTTAGTCTTTGGAACACTAAGGATCATATTCTATATTTCTGGAATGAGATTTTTCATTATCTTAAGTACAGAAATATCTGTAATGAAAACTACCCCTTAGATAAACTCCCCCTTAATTAGGGATATTTATTCTTTACTTAGTATTCATTTTCCTTTCTACCCCTTTGTGATTTTCAAAAATAATTCGAGGGATTGGAAAATAAATTATGGTACCTGAAAGATTAGTACAAAACATCCAATGGAAAAGCAACCTAAAATTCATTATTATTTGAAATAATTTTTACAAGGAAGAAAATTACAACCAAATATCGGATTGTAACAAAGTTATACTTCCTTATCATTTGGCATCAACTTCTTGACTATAGTCTTCAGCTTTTTTAGATCCTTATGATCTTTCTCTAGTCGCTTAAGAACCTAATACTGATCCTCAACTTTCTTCTCTAAATACATGATTCTTTCTTCTTGTGACATAAGAGCCTCTGCCTGAGCATTCTGGACTTATTCCTACCTGAAAATATTTTCTTCTATCTCAATACGAAGATCTCTTTATATCTTCCAACTTTGGGCAACCGAATACAAAATTCCTACCAAATCCTTTACTTCTTGAATCTGAAAATTTTGTTCCAAAGTTAACTTTTCATCAAAACTAGTTGTAAGGTCTTTTATACTACCATCTTCAATGTCAAAATCATCTCTGACACCATCTTGAAACTCATTAATTTCTCTTAAATCATTAATTGTTTTCTTTGTCCAGCCAACCATTTTCATAGAGGACCATTTCTGGGCATTGTAGTTAATGATGAAATCCTTATAATCAACCTAAATATATACACACTTATCTATCACCATGGATACTGAATCCGATTTCTGATTTAGTGTGTGTTGAAGCCTCTGGCATCTACAGTCAATACATGAAAAAAGAAGAATTGTTCCAACCAGCTTCTTCAAAAACTGCATAACAAAATCACGTCCTAGAGATGAAAATTGTGAATCTGAAAATTTGATAGGTGAGGATTCTTTCTCTAGCTCAACAGTTTTCCTATTTAAAGATCCACCAGTTTCTTTCTTCTTCACAATGGCATTAGTATGTGTATCAACAAAAACATGTTTCCCTTTATCATTTCTCGGAACAGCTTCTTCATCTGGAGAATCATGTTCAATGTCAGGCAGTTCAACAATTCTATCTTCATCTATCTTCTCCTTCTCAGCTCCCGCCTCAGCATCTTCCTGATGAATGAAATGATGATTATAAATTTCTTCTTCTAACATCTTATTTACTTCATCTTCAGCCTTGTCATCTATCCCAGGAGTAGAAAGCATTGAAGATTCATCTTGAGAGGTTCGGATTGAGTATTTTTTGGATGTGCATTTTTCTCATGAAAGTCTTCAACTTTATTAATCAAATCAGCGATGTCATCACTAATTTCATCTTCTTCCACTTCTTCAACAACTTTTTCTACTTCTTTTTATTTAACAAGCTTTTCTTGGACTTTTTACGAAGTGTGAAATTTATTACCCGGAGTCTCAGGTAAAGCCTCTACCAAGAATGATTCTGGTACAAGGATATTCTCTGATGCTTTCTCTATATCCCTCATAAGGAATTGAACAATTTCAGTCTCAAACATCTTCTACTTTTGTTTCTTTTCTTTAGCGTGCTTCTCAAGAACATCTGCTATCTTCTCTTTAAAATCCTTTGCTTCTACTGGATCCAAACCAAAATGTGGCTTTCCTTCCTTCAAGATTTTCTTATCTTCCCACAATTTTTCTACAACCTCATCTGGGAATGATTTTTGTTTCTTAGGTTTTGGAGGTGCGGATTGAGCTTTGATAGCTTTTGAGGTTTTATCTTCCTCTTCTACTTTCTTCAACTTACTCTTCTTTCCTTCCTTTTTGGATGATTCAGCCACTACTTGTGTTTTCGAAATAGATTCAGCTTCCTCGTATGGTAGGTAATAATATTCTCCAAAGTCTTTAGGAAATCCAGTTTTCATCCTCTTCAAAGTGTCATCACTGACTATCACGACTTTTCAATTTCTAGGTTTTAATCTGTAAGGGATTTTGAAAGATTCCAGAAACCAAACAATCAACTTAGAAAGAATGACTAGGTACATGATAATTTGAGCCTTTATATATCCATTCTTGATATTCTCGATTATAATTCGAATATTCTAAACCAAATTAACCTTCCACAAGATCACCAGAAAATCTAGGATGTACATATCACTCTTTTTTAATGGGTCCTTGTCACCTTTTCATGGAATGATAAACCCTTGAACCGATAATTATGGGATCCAATTATTTGTAGAGAGGTGAAAAATAATCAGAGTCCTAACATCTATAAGACCGAGGAACTCCATAGCTTTCACCATTACAAAGATTCCATTGAAATCCGACAACTTTTGGGAACAGAATTCAGCTTCCCCTTTATATGGAATACCGACTAAGCTAGCTGCCTTAGTAAATGAAAGAGCATATGTCTTTCCATAGCTTTTGAAGGAAAAATTCTCTCTACCTTCTTCTATAAAGAAATTTATTGATTCATAAAACTCAACAAGAAAATCCAGATATACCAAATCTTGAGCCCCTGGCTTCGATATGAAAACACTCTCCCATCCATTCAACTTAATGTTTTTGGATATTATAGAATCATACTTTTTGAAGATGTTCAGATGCACCATCCTTTCTCTATACACCTATCACTCCTGAATTGGATTGAATTTAGACATATCATTATGAGAGGATTCTTCTATAGACATTTAGAATTGAGAAAACTATGAGAAGTTTAGAATGGGATTAATTAGAGGGTTTCGACATCAGCACACGAGAGCTTGAGATCGATGTGGGACAAACCTTTGAGGGTCCTTTATATAGGTGTTGGAAGTGATCATTCATCTTCCAAACTCAATCCAATGGATGAAAATCCTTGTGATCATATATGACGGTTGATATGATAGCCGCAAAATAAACTTGACAGAATCCGATCTTTTGAGGTTTTTAAGAAAAATATTCAGATTTAATGAAAAGGGAATCCGAAAAAAATAAAAAGTAATGAACATACCAGAAAGTAAATGATGATTATGAAAACATAAGAAAGGAAAACATACCTTTTGGATTTCTAGGAGGATTATTCATATTGAAAAAAACTTTTTGAATAAATTTAGATTCAAAAAATTTTGATTAATAAAAAAATTTAAAATTGAAAATATCTATTACGAAAAATTTTGAGAACGAAAATTTTCATTACGAAAAATTTTGAGTACGAAAATCATCTTTACGAAAATTTTCATTGTAAAAATCTTCATTACGAAGATTTTGAGTATGAAAATATTAGACTATGATTTTTTTTGAAAAACTTCATTATGTAAATTTTGAAAAACTAACAATTAAATGTACTCCCCATATGAAAAGGAGTTTATCACTGTGAGGATATTCGTTTCAACAGAATGTTAACAAGGAATATTACCTAATAGTTATCATTCATAACTTCTATTTAATGTATTAAAATATATCGGAGGGTAAGGAGTTTGTAAAAATATCATCAAGTTCATATTGTGTTCCAATAAATTTAAGAATGATATCTCCTTTTTATGTGTGATCCCTAAGAAAGTGATGCCTAATATCTACGTGTTTTTCACAAGAGTGATGTGTAGGGTTTTTACTAAGGGAAATGGCACTAGTATTATCACAAACAATTTTTGTTTTGGTAAAATTCATACCATAGTTTGTGAGTGTCTGTTGCATCCACATCACTTAAGCACAACAACTTCCAGCTGCTACATATTTAGCTTCAATAGTGGAAAGTGCTACTGAGTATTGATTATTTAATGACCAAGAAACTAATGAATCTTCTAAGTAATTAAAAGTTCAAGATGTAGTTTTTCTATCCATTCTACATCCACCAATGTCAACTTCCAAAAAACTCATTAAAACAAAATCATTTCCAGAAGTATAAAAGTGTCCTAAATCCATGGTTCCATTTTAGAAGCAAAAAATTCTTTTCACTGCCTCTAAATGAGATTCCATAGGATTGGATTGATATCTTAAACATAATAATACAGAAAACATTAAGTTTGGATGACTAGCTGTCATGTATAGTAAACTTCCTATCATACCTCTAAAAGATGTTTGATCTACTGGTTTCCCAACTTCATCAAGATCAAGTGTGTTTGAGGTACCAATGGGAATACTAATACTCTTATTGTTTTCATATCTAGCTTTAGGTTGTTTTGTATCTTTAAAACCAGAAGGTTGTTCAAAAAAAACATCCTCTTGAACATAACCATTAAGGATAGAACATTTCACATCCATTTGAAAAAGTTTTAAGTTGAATAACGCTGCAAAGGAATGTAAAATACGAATAGATTCATGTCTAGCTACTGGAGCATAGGTTTCTTCATAGTCTATTCCTTCTTGTTGATTATAGCCTTTAGCAACTAATATAGGTTTATTTCATACCATGATTCCATTTTCATCACACTTATTTTTGAAGACCCATTTGACTCTAATTATAGAAGTTTCCTTAGGTCTTTCAACTAAGGTCTAGACTTTATTTCTTTGGAATTAATTTAGCTCATCATGCATAGCTTTTATCCCATCATCATCACCTAAAGCTTCATTAGTGCTTTTTTGGTTCTAACTGGGAAAGAAATGCTAGATGTTCTACTTAATTTCTTAAGGAACTTCTAGTGCTTATAGGTTGATTCACATTACCAATGATACTATCACTAGGATGATTCTTTAGGAACAACTGATTTGGGTTTTGTAAAACCTATTCATCAACATAGGGTAGTAAATATTCTGGGGTAAATGCTTTAGAAATGTTTTATTGGGAATCCCCATAATCTGAGGGTTCTTCTAATAAGTGTTGATAATATGTTTTGGAAAACACATCCAAAGATGTTGGTTGGGTTTGTTTAAAAACAAAAGGATCTGTTTCATCAAATTTACATGTATTATCTCTTCAATAGTACAAGTGTTTTTATTGAAAACTCTATAGGCCATAGAAGTTATGGAGTAGCCTGGGAATATTCCATCATCACATTTTGGTGAAAATTTGTGTAAATTATCTTTATTATTCAAAATCAATACCTTAAATCCACAAAAATTTAAGTAGGAAATTCTAGGTTTTATTCCATTCCATAACTCATAAGGATTTTTATTAAGAAAAGGTCTAATCAAAATACAATTTATAGTATAAAAAGTAGTACATATGGCTTTTCCCAAAAATATTTGGCTACAGAATACTCACTCAACATGGTTCTAGTTATCTCTTAAAGAATTTTATTTCTTCTTTCAACAACACCATTTTGTAGAGGTGTTCTAGTTGCTGAGAATGTATGAGTAATGCATTTTTTACTACAAAAAGTTTCAAAATCAGAATTTTGAAATTCTCATCCATGATAACTATGAATAGTTATAAAATAAAGGTTTTTCTCATTTTTAACTTTGGCTCTAAAACTTTTGAAATAATAAAATTCTTCATATTTCATTGCTAGAAAATAAACCCACGTAAATCTATCGTAATCATCATCTAAGAAAAATACATAATAATTTCCTCCAATGCTTCCAGTTTGTGTGGGACCAAAAATATCCACATGTACTAACAGTATTTCATCAGTAGCTGAGACTTCACTGACTGATTTAAAACTTGATTTATGTTGCTTTCCATATTGAAAAGGATCTCAAACTTTTGATTATTCAAATATATGCTCTGGTAGATCCTTAACGAGACTTTTCTTAGAGTTTTGGCATAGGTTTATATGGTTACAGTGTCCTAAACTTCTATACCACAACCAAGAATGATCTTCCATTGTACTAAGTCAAGGTATGTCTTGGCTCCTATGGTCTTATAAGATTAGTGTGTAAAAATTCTCTTGCCTATTAGCAGAAAGAATAAACTCATCCTTGGAATTATGTACTATGTAATTGTCATTTCTAAAATTTACAAGGTAAACATCATCACCTAATTAACATATGTTAATGAGGTTGTGCTTATGACCTTTAAGAAAAAAACATTCGAAATCAATGTTTTTCAAAGAAGAACGATGTTACCTATTCAAATAATTTCTCCCTGAGCATTATCTTTGAATGTTACTTTTACTCCTTTCGTCTTTATAATATTTCTGAAGTAGTATTTGTTTCCAGTCATATGCCATTAATATCCACTATCCATGTACCAAGTATTGTTGTTGGTACTTTCTTTATTTTCCTGAAAACAAAAGAGTTAGGCTTTCAGAACCCAAATTTTCTTGGATCTAGAAATTTCAGGAAGCAAAATTTTAGGCACCCACATTTTCATAGAAAAATAGGATTTATGAAATCGTAAAGACTAAGTTTTGTTTAGGGAAAAATTTCTTTCCCAATTCCCAACACATTGACACTTATTGCAGGATAGAGCACTTTGAGGAACAAAATAATTGTTACTAAAATTTGGTTTAGAACTAGTGTTACAAAAACAAGAACTATTCCTTAGTGGTTGGATTTGAGAATACATCTTATCAAAATTTTCCTTACCTAAGGTAATGTTTGACAAACACATCCTCTAGGAAAAAATTTCAAATTTCAGTCTGATAACTATGTTCTTTTCTTCCAAAGCATTTGGTTTTTAGCTAGAGTTAGGCTCAAAAATATTTTTCTTAGAAATTACATTTTGAAGATATTTAGAAAGGTTATCCTTCTCAGAATTTACTTCCTCAATATTTTTTGAAATACTTTGGAAATAAAAAACTTTTTTTTCATGATCTTTAGAAAGATATGATATTTCCATAGTAAGAATAGTATTTCTACAATTTTCTTTATCAAGGTATTTCTTGAGTTTTGAATTCACATTTTCAAGGAGACTAGCAAACCTAAAATCTTTTTCATAGGTAGTTAAAGTATTATCTTAATCATAAGAAGATTATTAATCAGAAGAGATATAATATTCACTATTACTATAGTTATCACTCATGGATAAATTTGTCATAGATTAAAAATTTTATTCCTTAGCCATCAAACAATGATTTTCAATGGGTAGTCTGGCTATTATACCAAGATTCTTCTGTAAAAAAGAATCGTAATATGATGATTCATCTGAAGAGTCACCACCACTAGAACTCCAGGTGTCATTAGAATTCAAGACATTCTTATCTTTATCCTTGTAGTACTTATTTTTGTTTCTCTCAAAATGATTTTCCTCTATTTCATTTCTTTTAAGCATAGGACAATAAGACCATATATGTCCAGCTCTCTTTCATTCATAACAAGTGACTTCTGAGTCTTTCTTATATTCCCTTTCTTTCTTCTTGTATCTTGATTGAAAGTTCTTCTATCCAAAAATATTGTTCATCCTTCGATCAAAGTTGTCTAATTCATTATCTCAAGATTCACTACCACTAGATTCATATTGTATAACAACCTTATTTGATTTGAATCTTGTAACTCTCTCAGGAGTCTTGGATTTTATAAGATTATAAGTTTTAGTAAAAGCAACACTCTAATTCCTATTCTCCTTCCTTAAATTCTCAGTATCTCTCTTCATTCTAGTCTTGTGTTGTATAAGTGTTCCAAAATGTTAATCAAGAGAAATATAAGTAACCTTTCTGTTCCCATTAATAGTAGTCCTATTGGATTCCCACTCATTGGGTATGATGTCTATGATCATATCAATAATAGATTCACCATCTAATCCTTTCTAACCCATATATTGTAAACTACTAACAATAGTCATGAATCTCTGTTTCACCTTACATATTGGTTCTCCATAAGGAAAGAAAAAACCATGATATTCATCTCTGATCATGGATCTTCACATTTCGATAACTTTTGATGTTCCAAAGTGTGTAACTTCACGTTTCTTCCAAATACAATTTACTGCTTTACAAGATGAAATTTGGCTATATATATTTCTAGTCATTGAATAAAGAAAAGTATTGCCTACCTTATAATTAAGTTGATATTCATTCCTTTCTTGATTTGTGAAAGTACTAACATCCTTGTCAGGGATTTTATATCCCTCATTAAGCATAAAAAATCATCTACTCCAGTATTGATAATGAATGTCTCTATGCAATATCTCCAATATTTGTAATCATTCCCATAAAAGATAGGTGGTCTTTTTGGATTCAGGTTTTCCATGGAACCAACATTGATTCCTACCATCTTAAAGAAAATATCTTTCCACACAAACTTATTAGTAGTTAGGTTAAGTAAACAAGGAAAATATTCCTCAGCAAGGAAAATATAGAACAATGAAAAAACTGAGCAATGAAAACTTATATGTTATTATAAGTATTTAAGATACCTCCTCTGATACCAATTGTTGGATCGAAATAATGAATAATGATACTAATGTAGTATTTAATGATGCTCAATATACAAGAGGGGGGGGTGAATTGTATACTTTAAAAACATTCTCTAGGAACTTTTAAAGAAGGTTATGTTTAACAAGGATAAACATGTTAATTCAAAAAAACTCTAGTTCTACACACTTTCTAGATTATAGAAATATGATTATGAGAAAGTGATTCCAAAAAAGATGGTTCTAGAAAAGGAAACTTAATGAAATATTACAAAGATAAATATTCTACCTTAAAGCATATAGAATCTTACTGAAATAGAGTACAAGTATAAGGATGTATAAGATTGTTATACTTTCTTCAACAATAAAAATTGTAGAGGAAAAAATCTATCAAAACAATTAAAAAGTAACAAATATTTTAACCCAGAGAGAAGGGTATCTAACAACCTTGGATAATGGTCCCTTGATTTATACTTTCATGAAAGTCTTTCTTACCCACACAAGGGTAAGCCCTAGATTCGAATATCAGAGTCTATCTTACTATCCCCGAAATCCCACAACATTAATGTATTTGGAATCTATGTCTTTTTCAAGAAGGAAGCTCTCAACTTCAAGGTTGTCGTCAACTCTATCATCTTATCCCTCGAAGTCCTCGAATGTAATCAACAACATTCGGAGTCGCACGAAGAAAATCTGAACAAGGTGTTCAGTACACACAAAGAAATAAAGTCTCTCTCTCTATAAATCACTTTACCATTATGTAATATCTAGATTGAGAAACTGGTAGTGATCTCTTTCAAATGATCTCCTATTTCTAGGCACAACACCAACGGTCGACTTTCTCCTCCAATGGTCATATTTTTCCTTGAATTTTGGAGGGACCTGTACATGTGTCACTCAATCAATGATTAGTAAGTAACTGAATGCACAACATCGTTTTATAACAAAAAATAATTGTAAGAAAAAATATGGTTACATAAAAAAAATCCAATATTTGGAATCTAAGCAAATAGAAGTTCAGAGTCTAACCAAAAACACATTCGGTGTCTATAATATAAGGATATTCATATTCTGCTTTCTAAGGAATTCCGAACTTGAACTCTATAGAATTACGGAGTCTGAATTTCAAAGAAATTTAGAATCTAGATTCACAAGAATTTGGAACCTGAAATTATAATGTTTGGAGTCAGAGTTAATGAGAATTCGGAGTCAGAACTTACAATGTTTGGAGTCTGAATTCAGAGAACTCGGAGTGAGAACTCATTAGAGTTTGGAGTCTGAATTTAGAGAACTCGGAGTCTGAACTCAGAAGATTTCAGAGTCTGAATTCAAAGAACTCAGAGTCAGAACTCAAAGAGTTCAAAGTTTGAATTCAGATAACTCGGAGTCAGAACTCGTAAGAGTTCAGAGTTTGAATTCAAAGAACTTGGAATCATAATTCGGATCCTGAAAACAGAATGCTCTTTATCTATGTATTATATGATTCGGAGGTTTTAGTTATGAAAACCGAATATTTTCACTTAGATAAGATAATGATCAATGAAAAACACGGTAAGGATAAATTTTTTCCTTGGGGAAGGAAAATTTTTCATTATAGATGTGAAACACAGGGTAAAATGAAATTTTCCTTGAGATATGGTGTTTATGATTTTCAAAACATAATGAATGGTAAAGTCATAAGGAAACCTTATTGATTCAACAATATCCCCAATCATGAATTAATGGAAAATTCATAAGGAAAACCATATTTACTCAACACTATATTTCCCTAGACATAATATAGTGGTTTTGGTATTCTTATATGAACAACTGTAATGTCCCTAAGAGGAGATCTAAATGAAGTTTGACAAAGAAGAGGTAATCATTTTTAAAAAAAAATTTGAGATTATTTTTTATTATTATTTCACTACATGTGTTGTTTCCATTATTAAGTAATAACTCTAGTATCACTTATATTATTAGTCTTATTTATTATTATGGAACAATCATATTTCACCATTTATCCATCCTATAAAAAAACTACATCTGTGTACACACATCTTCCCATCTCCACACTGTTGTGTAATATTTTTATCATAACAAACTTTGTTTGGATGAGTACGATAACATAAATTATATAAATATATATAATAATAATTAAATTATTTCAATTCTGTAAATTAACATTACACCCATTTCATTACCATTTTACTATTATGGGAATGATACAATCACTCATGCATACGTACGACCTACCGTCTTCGCAAAGAGATGCAATTAATTTTCCATGTTTACCACTCAAAAATTATTATATAAATTTATATAAAAATTTTATATATTATATATTACCTTAATATCATTTTGGGGATTAAGGAAATATATTATTCATAGGAACTTGGACTTATAATACAGACAATGTATAGGAAAATGAAGTAGTTAACACATGAGAGAATGGTAATAATGAAATATTATTAAAAATTTGTCTATTACATTATATAATTAGATAATATATAATATAATAAGTATGAATATGATCCTAGTTAATATTAGTATCATTATTTGAACAAATATAATGGTGTTTCAGGTATTGATGATTGAAAATCCATCCAATGTTAAGGGTTAAATTTAAAATCTCATTATTATTCCGTATTGTTTATACATAAGTATCTACTGGGGATTATTTATTTTCTATGTACGTTATTAATAAAAATGATCTAAAAAAATAATTTTTCTATTCCTCAACAATTTTTTAATTTAATTTGTACCCATGCATTAATTTTAACTAAAACTATTAAAATGAATCTTTTTTTCATTTTCAATTGAGGTACATTGTGACTTTTTTAGAAGAATTATGATAACAATGTTTTTTTAACTTTTATGACAAGAAAATATTTTTAAACATTCATAAATCATAAACAACATAATGATTCCATTATAATCATTTAATATTATTTTTAATTAAAATAATAACTTTCATATTATGATGAATTTGAAGAAAAAAATAATTATCAAATCAGAAAAGATATTTTCTCTGAGAATTATTATCTAGTGATCTCCTCTAATTATTTTCCATTTATGACATCATTATTCGATGTCATATATTTTTTGGGGATATTTTTCAACGATATTATCCATGTTTTTTCTGTTGTTTATTTATGTTTTAAAATGGAATGATATTTATGAAACCCATTTCTTTTAGATGGTTATGTTATGATGGAATGATGTTTATGAAAACCATTTTATATAGGTTCTAATATAATAGAAGAATTATATTATTATGTAACACAGATGTACAGATTTTATTATGAAATGGTTGGGACTTATATCTCCATTAAATTCATTATGTATATATTTATATATCATGAGATAGATAGGATTTGAATGAGGAATGAACATTGATTAGAAATAGGGGTTGGACTGGGGAGTGAACCCATTTCAATAAAGGACTTTTTCCACTATGATGGACATGGAAATGATCCTTGAAGAATATGAATATTATTTTCAATTATTTTATGTATCCCATAATTCCATGTATTATGGTACTCTCTCATGGAATATGTTATTTTATTCTTCATAAATTTATATGATTTATTCCATGACATGATATGATGATCTTTAACATACATGGTTAAATTTTCAAATGTTTTATTTCTTGTTCTTATGTCTTATGATTATGATATGGTTGATATCTTCTTCGTTTACCGTTACTGAGCATCTATGATCATCTTTTATTATGATTACTTTCCAAATGATATAAAAAATGGTATTAAGTAACATTTGTCAAAAAGGGTTCAAGTAATGACGGAATTAGAGGGACGTGATGTAGATATTTTAACAATTAGTTATTTATTTTTCAATTTTTCCAAATAAACTATACCTATATGGTTATTGAGATTTTTTTCTATGTTATTTAAGGAATATTCAACTATTAAGAAATAATATCTATATATGAAATGTATATACCGTTATAGTTTTTATATGATAAAGGTTAACTTAACCATTAGAAAATAAGATGAGAAAACAACAGTATGAACCCTATGGGTAACTATATATATATAGGACAAAATCCTATATCTTTGGTAGAAATCATGAATAACCTCAGATATAATACAAGGTGTCCTAAAATGAAATTTTACATGTAATTTCCCTTGATTATTTTGTTTTACCACAATGAATAGTGGTTATCAAACTAGGATTTTAGTTTTAGTCAAAGGATAAAACCTGGTGGAAATTTTTTATTTCTAAATGTTATGGGTAGTGGAATGATTTTACACCTATAAAACCAAATAATATTGGATATGGAATGAAAAATATTGTTTTTATGCTCATAAAACATAAAAAAGACAAGAATAAACTAGGACATCTAAACAATCGAAGGATTCAATCCTTTTTGAGGTAGTTTCCACCTTCATTATGTTTGTCTCCTAATAAAATTATGAATGATCAATGGATTGGTTCCACTAAAAATATATTTTTAGTTATCCAATGTTCAAATCATGGGAAAGTTATTTTGGAAGTCTATCAGATAACTGGTCAAACACATCAATCGTAGAACCTCATCAATAATATAAGGTACTGGTATGAAATTGAATCCATGGAATTTTATAGGTTCAAGATATAATTTTTCAATAAGTACATTCCATGTAATCCTTTTATGAATATTAATAATGATTTATTTGAGCCTTAAAAAATAGATAATTAATCCACTGGTACATATGATGAAAATTTTACATGAATTACAATGTACACTTATGGAATTATCATCCAACCTAAAATTAAGGTTGATTGATTCTTCTATTCCTTAAAACCCAGTATTTTAAGGTTTATATCCATAACATTCGTCAGTGGATACGATAAATTCATTAAATTTTATTATAAGGTTTATATAGTTATTATAGATACCTATAAATATTAGGGTTTCGATACGAAGAGAAAATAGGAATTCAATGGGGAAATCTAAAAATCATAGTGTTAATAAGAATACATTTTCATAATGATCATAGTGTGGAATGAAAAACGGTGTAAACTATCTCAGTGGGACTGCTAAATGTTTTACGTGTGGGATAGAAGGCATTCAATAAATTAACTACCAAAGTGAATGGAAAAAGATGTCTAATGATACAAATAAAGATTAATCTATACATAATGTACATATTACAATTTAATGCCACAAGTTCAAGGAAAATTGGAAATATGATAACCAATTCCCAATCATGAGGGTTATCGAGGATGATCGATGTAAATAACCTCATAAGGCTAATGAAAAATTTGAATCACATGTGATCACTACTGGTGTTGTGGATTATGACAATGTAGTAATGAAAGGTACACCTACCATCCTCTCTGAAGAAACTAATATATTATATGATTTTGGATCCACCCAATCTATTATTTCAAATGAATAGGGGATTCTTCATATTAACTCGATAAATTGATGTTTAATTAACATTAAAAACACCTAATGGCACAACAGTGGAATCCCAAATTTATAATTCGTCTCCCACTGATGTTTGTTAAAATTTTCTTCCTAAAAATATTGTGATCCATACTTTAGTTTAATTACAGGTGATTCATTTTATGTATTAGAATTATTTATTTGGAGAACATATCAATTTTCAAGTAAGATAAGTTATATTTCATATTCTAAAGGGATCCACGATCATCTATCAAGGCACAAACGAATATTAACATCCAGTAGAAATTACATTCAGCTCGTGGGTCATAATTCATAAAAATAGAGGTTCTCTATCCCAATTGGTTGGGGATAAAGTCAACATTAAGGACACAACTATTTTACGGGGGTTTTCTCAAGTCATTATATTATTATTCTTAGGTCCTCCACTAAATTGGGATGTTTTTTCTTTAATAGAACTCATATCGGGAACTATTACTATTTTAATGAATCCTTATAGAATAGAACCAATTGAGATACCATAATTATAGATGATACTCAAATATAATCTTGAAAAACGATTCAAACACCCTAGTGTGTCACCCTAGGGTCACTTATTTTGTTTTTTGATAAGAAAAATGGATCAATGAGATTCTACATAAATTACCAAGAAATTAAAAGATCACTATCAAGAAAAAACATCCCCTACCACGTATTTATGACTTATTTGATAAAATATGTTGGGACTAGCACTTTTTTGAGATTGATATTCATTATAGATATCGTAAATTTTGGGTTAATAAAGAGGATATACCCAAGACAACATTTCGTATAAGGTATGGGAACTATGAATTCATAATTATGCCTTTGGGTCTTACTAATTCCCTCACCATCATCATGGATTTAATGAGTAGTGTCTTCAGAGACTATATTGATCAATTTGTTGTAGTCAATATAGATGAATTTCTTATATATTCATATATAAAGGATTTACTTGAGGATCACATGAGAATTTTAGAAAAGACCTTGAAAAATAATAATATTTATTAAAAAAAATTAACAATTCTGAATTATGGATTCATAAAGATTCATCTTTGGGTAACATAATCTCAAGAGAGGTGATATTTTTGGATTTATCAATGACAAAAGATATTGAATGTTTACATGAACCAGTGAAAAGTAAATGAGATATAAAGATTTATTAATTTTGATTTATGTTATAAATGTTATAAAATTGATTTATCATGATTATCTAATCCCCTCAATATGTTGAATATGAATGTATTTATGTTTATATGGACAATGAAATGGGAAAATTATTTTATGGAGATTAAAAGAAGCTTAGTCAGTGCACCTGTTCTCACGTTACCCTGTAGTGGAGAATGGGTTTTGATCTATTGTGATTCATAAAATTAGAGGATGACATGTGTTCTCATGAAAAATTAAATTGTGATAGATGATTCCCCAATACAATTGAAATCCAAGTTAAAAATAACCGAAATCATAATTGGCAGTGTGATGTAGTAATTTATTCATTAAATATGTAGGGGATTTTTCTTTAGGGAGAAATATGTGACATATATGTTTACCATAAAATATTAATTCATAGTTTAACTCAAATGGACCAGAAAATCTACCAATGAATATGATTAGTGTGGATTAACGATAAGGACTACTCAATACATTGACACCGTGTGAAAAAAAAGGTGGATGATGATTTCAATCGAAATAACCATGCTATACAATGTTTTATGATAATAATAAAAGATCCAATATTTATGGATTTTCAAATGATGGATCGTGAAATCATGAAGAATTGGGTGAAATATTATCCATATCAAATGAATGTTAGACCATCTAAAAAAGTAATGACAAATGTTTCATAGATAGATGATGTAGATTTGAAATATTGTTTGAGAAGTGTTCCTCAGTCGATCTTTGAATGCAATGGAATATATAGTTTAAGAACTGTGTTAGTGTCCCTCCCATAATAGATTCAAATAAGTAGATATTGTATGATGCTCATAGTTAATTAATATATATTCATTCTAGAAGAAATGATATATATAGAGACTTCAAAGTTTATTTCTGGTGGGATTGAATGAAAAGAGATATTGTAGAGTATGATTTTTGATGCTTCATTTTTTAGAATGATGGGGTTGAGATACTTAATTATAATGCGATATTACAACCATTTCCCAGACCAAAATGGAAATGGAAAAAACCCACTATGAATATTGATGATGGACTTCCAAAAATATCTAAATGCCATAATACTACATGGTTTATATTTGAACATATTTCTAATACTTTATTTCTTTTAGGGAAGACTTTTCTCTTGGCTAGCATTCCAGAATATACATTAAGAAAGTGGTGAGATTGCACTGAGTACCACATTCCATTATTTCTGACCAAGATCCAAGTATTACCATGACATTCTAACGAATTTTTTAGCAGGCTCTAAATATATAGTTATGTTTCAACACTACATATCATCCTTAGACAGATTTTCAACCTTATGGGATAATTAAAACTCTATAAGACATGTTTATATCATTCTCTATGGATTTCAAACATAGAGTGGATCGACACATGTCATTGGTATAGTTTAATTACAAAAGTTAATATCACTCCTATTTTCAGAGGGATCCTTCTAAAGTACTGTATGTTATGACATATCGAACCTCAACATATTAAAATAAATTTACGGAATGAAATATATTAGGGCCGGATCTAGTTTAGAAAATAGCATCCAATGTAATATCTATTCCAAAACACATATGTATATCCTATATTCAACAAAATAGTTATGCTGATAGTCAAAAAAAATGGCAAAGATATGGAAGTGAGAGACAAGGTATTTATATTAAGTTCTCAATGGAAGTGATTGATATATTTGGAAAAAGATAAATATATTCCATATGTATATCAGTTCTTTTGAAAGTTGTGGTCGTGTAGGGGATGTATCTTATAGAGTGTCACTTCCACCATGTCTCTCTCAAATTCATGATGCCATCCATGTTTCTCTCATGAGAATGTATATAATTGACCAATCACATCAACAAAACTCATAAGTCGTACAGTTAGAGAATGAGTATTCAATTAATAAACAACTGATAGAGATTCGGGATTCATTAGAAAAAATTCTATGTCAGAAGACAACTTTATTGGTTAATGTTTTATGGTTGAACATCCAATTTGAGAGTTCTATATTGGAACTTGAGGATGTAATATTTTGTAGGTATCCTCAACTATTTTTATCTAAGTAGTGAATTTCAATGGATAAATTCAACTTTAGGGGGTATAATGTAACACCATGATATTTTAATAAATATATATATTTATATAATTTTATTTCGTCAATAGCATGTGTTTCACACATCCTTATTTTTAAACAAACCATGAGAATATATGTGTATAAAATGATAATTACACCCCATCATCTAAATTGGTAAGAATAAATATGAAAAACTAAAATTTTAAAATAAAAATATTGTTACATTATGGTCTAAAATCAAAAATCTTTATTGAAATGACATACAAAATAAGGGTAAGGTGTGTGATGACGGTGGTTTCATGGGGGGGGGGATAAAAAAAATTAAACTAATGGTTATCTCTAGTAACTTGAACATCTACAATATTCGATTCCACTATAGCCTTAATTTTTGAATCACTTTTTTTACTTGGTCATTGGTTAACCTTGGGGGCACTACCTTTCTTCCATATTTAGATAAATGCGATTCAAAAGTCATTAACCTACTATATAGGTAAATAATTTCTCCTTTATACATCAATCATCACGTGACATGATTTTTTATATACACTATTTATAATTGTAACATTATTATTAGTAGTCATATTTCGTAAGGTTCATATTACAAAATAACCATATTAACAAACGATCCGGTAATGGTCAGATCCTAATAGTCATTTTTTCATTTATAACATATATGTTCTCCACCGATCTCATACCTAAATATTTAGTAATTCTCTTATAATGGTTCTATAATTTCCATGATAAAGTCGATCACATTTAAAACTCTTCTATTTCTTTTTTCAATTTTTATAGTATGAGAGATATTTATTGGAGAATTCACGTTTATGGAGTTTACATTATTAGGAAAATTAATTTTTTTCTTTATAATTTATTTATAGCCATTATAATTATTATTAATTAATGATATGTAATGTTCTTATCAAATGTAATAGTATTTCTATGTGATCATAATAAATAAATCATTTTAAAATATGAGTTCTTTGATTAGAAAATAAAAACAAATTCTGATTTTTGTATTAATACTAATGAAATTCATAGATGAAGTAAGCATGTAACCAATCAGTTATTGATAGAATATGTAATTTTAATATTTATTTCATTTAATAATTATATTTTTATATAAAATCTAAAGATATTTTGAAATTAACAAATAAAAAATAAAATAGATTCATTAATCCCCATTCTTATAAGGTTTTCATTAAATGAATAATGAAAAAATTATAAAATTTTAATTTTAAATTATTATTTTCTTTTCTGATTTCATCACATCACAATTATCTTAAGATAATTTTTTTCTGAATGTTTTTTTTAGGAATATCTAAAAATAGATTTTTTTAGAATTTATATTCTTTATTAGATTATTTAGAATGTAATATTATATTAATAATTATTATTAAATCCAGTTATTTTCTTTTTATTTTTAAAAAATCCAATTATAATATTTTAAAAAAAATTTATACATGAATTTAATATAAAAATATTTAGATTAAACCATGCATTTTTTTGAAATACTATTTTTCATCATATATTTATTTTTAAATTTTAAATTCAATACTTCCACTTATATAAATTCAATGTTTAAAAAAAGATTCCAAATTTTTAATAAGTTAGTCATTTTTTAATTAATAGTTCCCATTTATTTTTAGACAATATGAATAGTAAACCAAGTAATTTTTTTACCATAGTAAGGGATAAATCAAGTAATTAATGATAAATAAAATTTGTGTTATATAAATTCATCTTGATAGTAGAATAAATTTTATTAGATTAAAATATAATATCCATATTAATTAACATATATTATTTAAGACTTATATTTCCATTATTTGATGTGATTAAGACCATTAAAATATTTTATTACAAGCAACTCAGAAATTTCACACATGTGAATTTAATAATTAATATATTTTTAACATATGGAAAACAGAAAATATTTTAGATTATAAATATTATTTTTAAATAAATAATATTTATGTATATCCTCATAATTTCTTTTTAATTTTTAGTGATGAAATAATTTGCCAATATTCTTACAAAATGACAACACTATAATTATTTAATTAATCAAAAAATAAAATAAATGATTCTAGAAATTATAAAAGTTGTATAATTTGGAAGAATTAATGATACCCATTAATTTATAAGACAAAATTACATTTTATAGATGTTTTTACTGAATTTATTATAATTTTTTTATATAGATGTTATAAATGTCAAATAAAATGAATTGTTCCAAAATTGATATTGTTGATAGTTTATAAAAATAAAACTTTTTAATGATATTAAATTACTAAATATAATACCATTAGAAAATTGATAATTATATGGTTTATAATATCAACAATGGTAAATTTATGTAAATTTATTCCCATTTTTATTAAGTCTTTTGACCATTAATAATAATATTTTTTTACTATCATGGTATGGGAGAAAAAGGGTATTGATGGGTTAAAATAATAAAAATAAGGTTAAATATTTAATCAAAACTTATTAAAATTTCATTGGATGAGAATATTTGAAATCATAATTATAATTTCTTATAATTATCTCCATTGGGATATTTTGGTACATTCAAAAATCATATATATTAATAAAATATTTTATAAAATTTCAAGAGTTCCCCGACCCTACCTTATAAAATGACATATTCTTTCTCTTTAATCCACACTCCATGGCCCATTGGGATAATCTAATCTATATATTAATCCTTTAAGTACATACCTACTTATATCCTAGTGAATTATATTTAATTACAAAAAAATCATCTCAATTATTACTTTTATTAATCTTAATATAATTCCAACTGAAGAGAAAGATAAAAATCATACATGATGATTTAGACTCATGATAAGAGATACATTAACATAAAATTTCATTTTAAATGACATGTTTTATAAATATTTATCATCCATGTAAATTTGTAAATATTATTTAATGAATAAATTTATATTGAATGAAATTAACTATAAATGTTATTTTTTCTTATTTAGTTTAATGGTTTTAAAAAAGGAATATTTTTATTGAATTTTTTTAATTGCCTTTTAAAATGCAAAATATATTTTCTATTTTAACATATATAGAATAAAAAAAATTTATTTCCACCATAATTATTATTACAATTTAGTATTCCTTCATAATCCTTCAACCCATCATTCATTTTTATTGGCTATTTTGGGGTTAAATTATTTTTTTGACATAAATATGTATTTAGGTATTCAAAATAGTTTTTTTTTCACATGGGATTAGAAGATTTTTAAAATTAATTTATTAATGATATGGCCTTATGACATTGTTTATGAATGGTTAAGAGCTATTATATATCACATATGAGACCTATAGAGCTTATATAAAGAGATGATCTGCATTATAGCTCACGGGTGAGATAGATATTGATTATATGAGGGTTTGATCCCAATTATAGATCATGGGTATCCCAGTATAGAATATGATATGTGTGTGAACAGATAGTACTCTAATTAATTGGGTAGTTATTATGTTCCCAATGGAATTATGTTATAATTTGGTCATATGGTTATTCCAATTATAAGGTTTTGTAATGGTTTAAAGATAATGATGTCCCAATGCACCTACATGGATTTTCTATGATTGATAATTCGTTTTAATGGAATTCATTTCATTTGAAATAGTATGATGGTTTTATTTTGAAAGGAAAAAATGATCTATTTTCAGAAAAACATTCAGTTTTTAAAAAATAGGTTTTCATAGACATTCATGTTTTTCACTAATGATATATATTTCCCCTTTTTTATGTCCTATAACGAGATTCTTATTGACATCCTAAATTCTAAATTTCTTTTCAAGGGTTTTGAAGGATTATTAGGTACAATGATATTGTCGATATTAAATTTTTTAAGATATTTCTATAATCGAAATCATGTTTATTTTTAAAATATTTTGTTTTTATCGATATATAAATACAAAGTATAAATGATAAATTTTGATATATTGAATTGTTTTGTAATTTTTATGACCTAAAAATTTAATCACTAAACTAGAAAGATCTTTTCGAATGCAAGAAGGAGAATATTATTTAAAAGGCACTATAATTTTTAATGTTTAAGTCCATATAATTATTTTAATTATTTGATTATGTTATAGATCACAAGAGTGTTTCAGATAATAGAAATAATACCCATAAAATATTAGACCTATTTTTTTTGTTTAAATGATATATAATTTCAATATTACCATGTTTTTTCATCTAAACAATGATTTGAAAAACGATTTTCCTAATAAAAAACATCAAGGATATAGTATGAAGGAAAAAAATAAGATTATATCCTTCCAAATCCAGAACATAGATTAGTTAGAATTGGAATAGATAAATTTATGTCTCTCGTAGAAGAGTTAACCAAAGAAATAAATTTTTGTAAAATCTATGCTCGAGAGAATCTAATTATAGCATAAAAGTTCATGATGATTATAGAGAACTTTATGAAATAGAACCTTCTAGATATTTGTGTCACTTCATATCCAGGGGTATCCAAATGATTGACCAATGTCCTGGTGATGAAATATGAAGTTAGTTAGTGTTTAGAAGTTAAAATTGTAACCCTTTCCATTTATCTTTTTGAATGTGATTTTAATTGATGCTGGTATTTGTTTAATAACACTATTTAAAGATATAATATTGAGTCCATAGAATGGGAGACATTTAGCAATCTATTCCATGAGAAATATTTCCCAATTGTAAATCAATATGGGATGGAGAACACAAGTTATGGTATTGAGGGAAAATGATGATGATTTTGTAGCTGTGTATACAGAATATTTTACAGGATTAGTTGGGTATGTACCATATTTTATCCAAGATATTGATAGTAATGTTAAACATTATTATTCAGGTGTGAAACCAATATAATAATATGGATTATATTATAGTGAATCTAATATTTATGATAAACTGGTTTGATGTCATTATATGGTATAAATTATGTTTTTCAATGATCATGTATTCCATGAAAATAAGAGGAAAAAATATGTCAGGATGGATGAAAATGGGGAATTATTAATCAAATATTCTTTATTTGTGAAAAATATGTTCTCAACATACAATATGTGTGATAATAAACATCTTAGGGAATGTCTGGAAAACTTAAGAATGTTTTATTGGTGCATGAAATTTGGTAAAAAAAGATCATTACTAGAAAAAAAAAATTATGAAAAATAAAATAATGAGTAAAAAAATCCATCCATTGTTGACATGTTTTACATTTAATGAGTTGATTAATTATCCAAACATGTGTCCAAATATTGTTACATTTGAAGGAAATAATCATCACTGAAATAGAAAAACTATGAAAAAATCAGTTTCTACTACTATGGTTGATGTTAAACTATATAATGAACTGGATTATTATATGTTACTAGTTTAATAAATCATTAAAATAATCATTTTGAATCTGGATAATAACATTCCTTCATTTTTATGATTTTTTTAAAATTGAGAATATCAACACATGATAGCATGATAAAACTTTTCATGGAAATTTCTAATATAAATATTAATGTAACCTTGATATATATGAATTATCATATTGTTATTAGTGTAATAGTATATCCAAAAAATATTATTTATCATACCATAGTTTATTTTGATATATTTTTTAGTATGTATTGGATTTAAGTTTATCATTCTAAGATAGATTAATGTTCCCTTTAATTTTTTATCAATGATTTCATATTATTGATAAAATATCATGATGCTGTAAAATTTATAAGAAATAGTAGTGAATGTTACATTGAAAAGGTTGTTGAATTTTTAAAAAACTATTTAGATTAGTGATCTACCAGTAGTGGATGAATATATAGATGTTTTTTATTGATTTATTATGTTTTATTGTAGATAAATATATTGAGTTAACTAGAGACTTAGTGCTTAATGATAAGAATATTTCAAAACAGACTTATTGAGTAGAATAATAAAATCTTTTAATATTTAAAAAAATAGTTACAAGAGTTTCTAGATAAAGTTTTCATTCAACCTAGAACAACATTATTTTTTTTATGTCTTATTTTTTAAAACATATGATGGTACAATGAAACATTGAATTATTGATATATCCTTCAATAACATCACATTTATCAACAAGTATATGTTTACTTATATTGATGCTTTGTTTGATCATCTCTATAAACTATTGTATTTTTTTTGATATTGATCTCGTGTTTGGATACAATAAGTTGTTGTTAAAAGAATAATATATCCAAAAAATCTGTTTTTAGACTAGAAATAGGCATTTACATTATATAGTTATTCCCTTTCGTTTAACTAATGAACGAACTATATTTATTTATGAAATAAATAGTGACTTCCATGAGTTTATGGATATGTTTGTGGTTTTTTATTGATGATATTTTTTATACTCTAAAATTAATGTGGATCACAAAGAAAACATACGGATTTTTTTGGAAACCTTAAATGAAAATAAACTATATTAAAAAATTGTTAATATTCTTTTTTCTTTTCAATATATTTCTTTCATTGGTCATATTATTCCAAATATGAAATATATATTGACCCCTCTAAAATAATAGTTACTTAAGAGTGGCCAAGAACTACTAATTTAAAAGTAATTCATATTTTAATTGGATTAACAGGTTAGTACTAAAAGTTTTTTTTTACATTTATCAATTTTCTACCCCACTATATATGTAAACTCTATGAATAGTTAAATTAATATAGATAAAAGATCGTGATGCTTTTTTTAACATAAAATAATATTGGTATATTATCCATTTTATCATTTCTATTTAAGCATGGTTACATTTTCATCTATGGTGAATCTTCATTGAAAGGAATTCATTGTGTCCTGATCAAGAGTTCCTGGGTAATGACATATACTTCACATCAACAATGACCTAATGAGTTAAATTATCCCACACATGATCTAGAATTATAATATATGGTTTTTTCTTTAAAAATTTTGAAGAATAATTTATATCTATATATAATTCTAAAATATATATGGATCAAAACATTTTGAAGTATATATTGACCCTGAAAGAGTTGAACATTGGATAGAGAAGATGATCAGAACATGTCATGGATTATGAGTATATGATTTATTATCGTTATAGAAAAGTAAACAAAGTAGACAATGCTTTGATATGGAAAATTAATGATGTGGTAACCATGTTTCATATAAATCATGACCCTTGGGTTAATGATTTGATGAATATTTTCCATGATGATTTGAATGTAGTAACTTACTCCCTTTTTGGGAGTTTTGTGTAGTAAAAAATGATAGAAAGATAAAGGATATTTCAAATGGAAGACTACAAGTTGCATGAAAAGGTGGAATTTGTTATGAATTTTATTTTTAATAATTTGAATATTATCAAACAATATTTTTTGAGATTTAAAAAGTGATCATGTGTGACTTATTGTGTCAATTTGAAGAGACAATTATTTAGGGAAGCTCAGAGATACCTATTTTCTATTCATTATAGAAGTAGTATGTTCTATAGAGACTTTTATGAGTATTATTGGTGGGATAGAATGAAAAGAGATATTGTTGAATTTTAATATGAAACGTTTAACTTGAAAATACATTAATGTTAGATTAAAATTACCAAATGAGATGATTCAACCTTTTCAAATACTACACTAGAAATGGGAGAATATATCAATGGATTTCATTGAGCTATCACCAATGACATATCTAGGTAATAATGTGAATTATATTATTATATATAAACTTATTATATGTGTTCATTCACTTACCATTCAAGATAAAATTTCTTTGGATCATATTTTGTGATTTTATGTCAAGGAGATTGTCATGTTACATGAAAATATCCACTCTATTGTATTAGATTGTGAACCCTGGTTCACTTAATTTTTTTTTTCAATTGATTTCAGGAGTTGTGGTACACTAAATTAAAATTTAGTACGTCTTTTCATCCAAAATATTATAGATAGTATGAATGAATAAATACAGAATTTGAAATATATGATTTTATCCTATTCAATGGATTATCGAGGATTTTATGATCAATATATTTAATTAGTTTTGTTTTCTTATAATTACATATTTAATTCTAATATATATAGATCCTTTTTAATCTTTATATCGAAAGTGATACTAGAATCCAAAATTATGGGATGAATTAAGATATATGATTCTAATGGGACCTGGTCTAGTAGGGTAAATGACCGAGAAGGTAAATAGGATTCAATAGTATATAAGAAAGGCTTAGAGTAGGTAGAAACATTATGCATATATCTAGAGGAAAGTTCATTCTTTTGAGGTAGGCAATCATGTTTTTCTTGAATTACATCTATGTAAATATTTCATGTGTTTTGTTAAAAATGGGATGTTAATTACATAGATAACTAGATCATATTAAATCATTGTAAAATTTGGTTTAGTTTATTATCAATTGTACATTCCATCATTTTTATCTTAGATACATAATGTTATTCATGTTTCAATGTTCAAAAAATACCTTCAAGATTCATCTCATTTTTGAGGCAAAATATAGTGTAGTTGGAAGATAATATTTCTTATGAGGAATTTCCTATACAGATTACTGGACATAGAGAGGGTTTATTGTAAAATGAGTTAATTCATTATGTTATAGCTTTGGGGAAAAACATTATGGTTGATGAAACAACATTGGAATCTGATAATGATATGAAGGAAAGATATCCCCACATGATTGATTATTGAATAAAATTAAAAATAAAAATTTTCTAAAATGGGGAGATTGTTAAAACCAATTAACATATAAAATTAATCATTTTTTATTTATAGAATTAATGAGTTAGGTACCAATATTTATTTTAAATATATTAAGTAGTTTATGAATGAAAAAAGAAATAATTTTACTAATATATTTTCTTATAAGGTTTTATTTAATAAGATTAATTTTTAAATTATAAAATTTTAATTTTAAAATATATGACTTTTTTCAAAATAATCATTTAAAATTTATTATAATATGTATTTTTTTGGAATTTTCCTAAGAAATTTAATTTTTATGAATTGTAAAATATAATGATTTGTATTGAAAATTGTATTTTCTTTTTATTACTTAAAAAGTAAAATTATATTATGGAGTTGTTTTAAAATATAAAAAGTTCCTTTTGATTTAAAATAATCTAATTATTGGTTGTGAAATTAATTTTATACTTTTATTTAGTAAAAAAACACATTGACATTAAAAGGGAACATGAAAGAAAAATAATTTTCGTCAAAATTTTCAAATTTAATTTTTAACCAAATTCTACATCATCTATTAGTCAAACATTGATGAATTTATTCCATATTTAGAATCATTTGGTAAAATTTTAGTAAATTTCGCCCTTTTATTTTTCATCATTATGAATAGTAACCTTACTGATTTGGTAACCATGGTAAAGGATAAATCCATTGATTAATGTTATAAAAATAATTATAAAGACTATAAAATGACCCAAATAATTGCTTAAATATTAATGGGTGAGTATATCTCATCCACAATCATCCATATTTATAATATATGTACATTTTTCTAAATTTATTTTATTATGAACATTAGAGTTGTTCATTTAAATAAATGTAAAAAAGGTCACACTATTATTTAAAATAGTTATAATTTGAGGATATGTCTTGTTTTTAATTTTATTTTTTAATATAAAAGGTTTATCTTATTCATGGTTATATAATTTTAATTTTTAGTTCAGAAATAGTGACCTTAAATGCTTATATAATGTAGATGTAATAATAATTTAATTAATTAAAAAATGAAATAAATGATATTAAAAATATCAAATTTATTATCATTTTAAATAATCAATGTGAAATATTAATATTATAGATAAAAATAATATTTATGGAGTATATAAAAACCAATAATTTTAACTTATATTGATTTAAATATGTCTTAAAAATCAATGTAAATAAATTGTTCTAAAATTGAAAATATTGATATTTTATAAATAAATATTTATTAAATGATATAAAATTCCAAAAAAAATATCTTTAGACAGTTGATTATGATAGGGTTGAAAATGTAAACCATGATCCATTTATGTAAATATTTACCATTTATTGTACCACATATGACCCTAAAAGAATAAATAACATTGTTAAAATGGTAAGAGTGAAAATGTTGAGTGAAAGGTTATAACAAACAAATAAAGGCTAAAAATGTGAGTTGCGCTTATCAAAACATCATTGGATGTGATTATTTCTATTGATCATTATATTATTCTTGAATATAATTAATTTATAAAATTTTTCAAATTAAAATTAATTTATATTAATTTAAAATTTTACACAATTCCAAGAGTGCCCCTCACCTCTCTTATAAGAGGGATGTTTTCATTCCCATTACATCGCACATCAAACACCATTTGTTTTAATCGAATCACTACAAAAATCGTTTATATGCATCCTTAATTATAATCAAGAGGATTGTTTTTATCATTAAAACATCTTATTAATTATTTTGGTGTAAATATTATTGGATTTTTCAAATTTGATGTAGATAAATAAGACATGTGATGAGTCAAACAATAAGTGATGAACAATTTAACCTGAGAACATTATTAAAAAAAATAAAATAATTAATGTTTTCCTTATACATATTTTTTTAAATAATTATGAACCTATTTACAATGACATATAATAACTATAAAGAGAGTTTTATTCCACCTTATTTCAAAATAAATCTAAATTAATATTTTTACAGAAATTTATGGAATTCAATAAAAAGGAAAAAACTATGTTATATTTTACTTTTATGGTAAAAAAGTCATTTACCACCACTACAAGCATTATTTTTGGTTTATTTATTTTGAAATATTTCTAATTTTCTTTGTAAAAAAAACCTTTATCCCTTTTTCTTGGTATTTTGGGATTGGAAATCTTGTATAAAATAAAAATTATATTTTGATACATAAAATATTTTTTTACAATGGTTTAAAAGAGTTTTTTATGTTTTTATTCATTTTATGGCCCTTAGACATTTTTTATGAATGTATGAGCCCCATAATATCACATTGGTGATACTGATATATCTTATATGAATGGTTTTTCCTCATTATAGTTCATGGGTCCGGTTGATACAACTTATATAAATAGTTGGGCCCCATAAAATATCATGGATGAGACAAATATACCATATATAAGGGGTGATATCAGATATTGATCCAATGTATTTGGTTATGATTATATTTTGTAAATAATTATATTAGATCTTATCCATATGTTTAATCCAATTGTAAGTTTTTTTAGATAATTAGGTATCAAGGCATGTACGTGACTTTTCTATGCTAGAAAATAAGATATCAAGGAAATAATTAGATTTAAAAAGGTAATATAATGATATTTTAAATGAAAAAATTATGATATATTTGGATAATGAATTATATTATTATGAAATGATTTTCTATGGGTTTTCATTTTTTTTTCACCTAGAATAATAGATTTCATATTTTTAGGTCCCATATTGAGCTTCTTTTGTTCAGGGATCATTTTATAAAAAAATCCCCAGTATTTATATTTTTTAAGGGATTAGGATGATTTCATGATCACATTTGTGATTGGATTTCATGAAATAAACATGTTCATTTTTAAAATGTTCTTCATGGTGGGAATATTGGATGTTGAAAAGAAATATGTACAATGTAATGTGTGGGATTTTTATATAATAATTATGATATAAATGTCAAAATCACTAAACATAAAAGATATTTATGAATGTATGAAATAAAATTCAATTTTACTGTCACTATAATATGTAATGTTTATGGTTGGGTCCTTATAACATGATTATGATAATCATACATCTTACTATGCTACTATTTATAGTTTAAAAAATTATGAAACACAATTATCGCATATCGGTTTTTAACCAAGTATGTACCTATGTACACCCAAACCAAATTGTTTTCCCTATATGGTTATCTTTTATTGTTAGGATAACCATGTGTCTAACCATTTTTATACTCTTACTTTTAAAAAATTTCAACTATCTAAATGAAAATTACCAAAAATGGGAGAAATACATGCATATAAGAACCCTATAATTATAATTCTCAATACCATTAGAGTTTAGATCATTGAAATTTAATTGGGTTATATTCTCCCTGAAAAACCATCATCTATTATTACCAAATCTTTGTTTCTATATCCCTTATCATTTCTTGAATCATTGAATGTGTACATAGCCTATTCATATTAGTAATCATCAATCTTTAATGTAACATATTCCTTAAATCATTAACCTCATTTTAATCTCTATATAAAATGAATTGGATTATAACTCCACTTATTATAATCTCAAAATTCATGAAAGACATTCATGATACCTTTTAATTTTTGTGCTATAAGATATTTTAAAAACCAGGAAACAATTTATCAGTTTGGAAAACCTTGTCAAATACATATGACATTTTTTCAATACCCTAATTACACTTTACATGGTTTAAAATGGTAAAAATAAATAAAGTTAGTGGGTCATCATTTCATTGGACAACGATGTTATACCTAGTGTCTGGGATACAACAAGATAGTTGTTGTTAGAGGGAAAGTATATATTCGATTTGTTTTTGTATGTGTGGATAAAATTATGTGACACGGTTCGAGATCACTTAAACCGTAAATATAATCCAAAGGAAAAAATGGGGAAAAAAATTTGTGTGTTTGGTTAGACGGTCAAAGCTAGTGTCCATTGTCATATGTTATAACAATTTGTGGAGTTATAAGATTCATGAAAAAAATTAAAAATATTTTATGTGTATTAAATTTTATATACAAATATATATATAATATAATGGTTTTTTATATTTTCCGTTCCTACCATTCAAAAGGAACTTGGAAAATTTTGAATGATTGTGTAACATTTTTGAAAATAAAACATATAAGACACTTCTCTAATAACCTCTATAAATTCAAATGGTCTCATGTATGATGGAATCTAATTCCCATTTTTCTTAATCCATTTATCACCCTTTCTATCAGACACATTTAAGAAAACAATATCCATCACTTGAAATCACAATGGTTGTCAATGAATATCGTTGTCAAATTTCTTCCAAATTTGACCTGAAAACAAATTCTTCAGAATTATTTTTATTATATCCATCATATCTTATAAAAAACATGGTTCCCAAAATATTTTTCTCTCCCAAATTATTCTAGCTCAGGGGTGTTCATTATAGCCGACCATAAAATACTAATATTATATTATATGAATCATTTACTAATAATTGTTGTTAAATTAATTAAAAAATATAAGATTATCTCTTTATGAAACTCCCAAATTCATGCACATTGGATCCAAATTTTTTTATTAGAATCTGAATAATATACTCTATTTTTTTCATTTTTTTTGGATGATATGTTATTATAATTATTAGAGATGTTCCATATAATAATGGTGTCCTCTCTAGAATCCTTATATAAACAATGGGACACTATATATTGTAATATAGATTAAAAACACATATGTTTTAATGATATTGAATATATAGATGTTCATTAGACCATTCAATGAATATTTTTCTTGTATAGCAATGAAAAGTTACTTTTTCATTAGTTTATCCACTATTACACAAAAATGTTCATGATTCCATGTTAACCTTGAAAAAAAATCAGAAATTATACAAAAAAATTATTCCAACTACATTCCATGACTTCTAAAGGTATCAATAAATGCACTATTCCATAATGCTTCATCTTTACCCACTGGACCATATGATAATGAGAAAACAATTTAACCACATACTTTTTCATTAAGATCACTAAAATGTATGCCTATGGACAGGGTACATCTGGATCATACTTGGCTATACAACCTATCATAATTTATGAAATTCGTTAACATGAACTTCTTTATCTCCGAAGTTACCAATATTCAGTCCCTACAAAATATATCCAATTCTACTGAGACATATAAGATTGTGATGGTATCCACACAAATTATAGTTCCACTTATCCAAAAAAATACACATCAAACATAATCTCTACATTCACCGGATCAATAAACATGAATTATGAAATGATTGTAAATAAAAATATTCTCTGTATTGTCTATATTACATAATTATGATAATCCAACAGAAATCCCACCACATAATAATACTCCACAACTTCCTTCTAATCTTGTGATTCACATTCCTATCATAGAAAATCAACCATCTCATTTCAATTTATAATGTGTAAATAATATTAAAATTAATATTCCAATGATAGTTCACCAACCATAATTGTCTTAACTTGACATCACAATATTAGAAAATATATTTTAAACATTTTTAATCCATATACATTAAAAATTTCTCACTGATAAGATACTCTCTCCAACTCCATAGAATTTGAATAATAATAGCTATATCCTATTCATGGATTCAATATTTATTATCATATTTCCTTAGCCACATTGGAAAATATTCTATAACATTAAACATTTAAATAAATAAATATCCCATGTATAAAAATATGTGTCATAGTATACTTTGTTTCCAACTCATGAACTAGAAATAATCAACATTGTTGTCAATTTTAGACTCCTCTTAAATTAGTAAAATGCATCTTGAATTATCCTACACCATTAAAATTTCACTCCATTATAATTAAAATATATCATTAGTGAAAAATATTTATATATGTCAACAATAAACCACCAAAAATATAAAAAATACTCCAAGAAACTCAAAATATCAAACATGTTCATTGTTATTTTTAAAGATATCATAACCTTTACCTTATCTTAATCAATAATTTTCCCTTATTTAGAAAACATATGAATGAGAAAACATAACATCCTTAATCTAAAAATATAATTTAGTGATTTTTTCAAGAGGAAAATTCACGTGAAAATTCATAATAAAATCCGAAAATTATTCACATTATCATATTTAAACCATGAGAAGGGAAGGATAACATTGATAAATGATAAAAAAATTTGCCCATATAAAATGTTAAACCCCTATTCATCATGTCCATGAAAACAGTCAGATCATTGTTAACTCCTATTATCATGAAAAAAACATTATTTCTATATTAACTGTGGAAATCCATTTTTGGGATATCCTACTCTTCTACACTCAATTGATGATAACCAACCCAATGCTTGATCATGAAAAATAAATAAGATTCATTCATTTGTTAACATAATTTATAAATTTAAGGCCATTTATATATATTATTAACCTATATTAGATTAAAAAATTAGTAGGTTGACTCTTTGATTTTAAGTAGATTTTTTCAATATATTTTTATATCTTAATAAGTTATTTGTTTCAGTTTTTTATTATATTATATTTTTAAGGAATATATTTTGTATTTAATTATAGAAGAAAAATAAAATAAAAATAAAATAAATTTCGGATATTTTATGATTAAATCATATTGAATGTAGTCAATATAAGAATTATCTTATAATGTACAACTCAAACAAGAATAAATATATGGTTCTTGATCTCACATAGGAATGATCTAATATTACATCAAATTATTTTCATGTGATGATGTTTTTCATGAGAAAGGCTTGAAAACTAGTTCTATATCATGACACACTTGTAATTCCATGATGATCACTACCTGTAAGGAAAAAATTAAAATCATGATGTTACAAGATATTAAACTAATGTATTGTATGAATAACTAAAGAAAACAATGGTGTTTTCATTGGAGAAGATAAATATGACGGAAACCTGTTATTTTTTAACCTAATAATATTTTTTATTTTGGATCTTAATGTATATTAAGATGTCACAATACAAGATGGAAGGTAAATCTCAGTTTTAAAAACTGTTCGTTTTTATCCCTAAAGAAATTAATTTTGTAATAATTTAATCTAATTCAATTCACATTACCTCTTAATGAATTAATACATTAATCAAATAGGGACATGTGAATGATTGTAATAGTATCATAATATGTTTTATTATTATAATGTAATCTAGACATTGTAAATGAAATTAATCAAAATCATAGTTGAAATGATTTAAACAGAGTAATAATGTAAAATATAATAATCATAATATTTATAATGATCATACTAAAACAATAAAATTATTTAATCGTAATGTGTACTAAATCATATTGAGTATTTGAACGTGTATAATCACTTAAATAATAATTATAAATATAGTAATATTAGTATATTACAAAATTATCATAATCATACTGGTTACAATAATAAAAATAAGCCAGAGAAAAATGAAAATATAAAATTATTCATGATGTATTACATAGCAGTGGAAATGTAAATAATTAAAAGAATATAATTCTTTTAACTAGGTTATCAAATAACCTTAGATAGAGGTACCTGGATTTATAGTTTCAGGCCTGTCTGTCTTCCCATAGTTGGGTAATCCTTCAATATGATGATCTGTTTCTTTCATGTTATTCCTACAAGATCTTAATTAAAAAGGTAATCATCACCTCTTTCATTCTATATGTGGAGACCATTAGTCCACAAAAGACTGGTGCATTTATATTCATATTCATGTGATCCCTCAATATTAATCACCCATGATCGGCATCACAGAAGATAAATAAATCTATTTTTGATTACAAGTATTTAAAACAATCTATTCAAAACATGATCACTTCATAAAATTCACAAAAAGAAATATTACAAAGAGCGCTCCAAGAGAATCAGTTCTTCCAAAAGCTGTGATCTTGTCCAAATTAATTGGTATTTCGAGGTGTTTTCTCCAACAATAATATTTTCCTCTAACGGTCAGATTTTATCTTGATAATTAGGAGGGACATGGAAAATTGGAACTCCAACGGTCACCTATTAAATAAAATAATGAGATCATTTTATAATTTATATCAAAATAGATTACACAAGACCATTTTGATTAAAAGGTTTTCTATTTGATATAATAATGTTTTCTATATATGATAATGTGGGATGGAAAAGAATTTAACTCTTCCTATAAAATATAATATGTACATTAAATGAGTACGATGACTTTTGTTAAGATAGTGAGTATAATTTATCTTGTCTATACAATACTGAACAATGTGAATAATGAAAATTGTAATGAGAAGGTACGATGAAGATCATAATCAATGAATACAATGGGAATTGAATATGGGGTTAGAAAATAATCAAAAGAATTATAATCATTGGTACAATAGTAATGGGTATGATAATAATGGGTACCATAATAATCATATTGCAGAAGGAAAATCTTAATGATAAAATTTAAAAAAATCCTTAATGTAAAAATGATAAAACAAACTATGAATTCATTTGAAGAGAGATTTTTTGATTTCCAAAACAAAAATAAATAGAAAATTCAAAAGAATAATTTTGTTTAAAATATATCCCACTTTTTGGAAAGCACTAATCACAAGTTAGAAAAAATAGAGATTTAAAATTTAAAATATTAATTTATTCAAAAGTGAACAATTATACATAGATCCCACTGAATTTTAAAACTATTCTAAAGAAAATTTGAATATGAATAAATTCCCCCTTAGGTTCAAAAAAATTATAAGGATCACATTCTATGAAAAATTTCACCCCAAAACTAAAGGTATTCTAATTTGGAGAATTTATTTCACCGTTGAGTAAATTCTCCCCTTATAAAACATTCTCTACCATTATAAAAAATTCACCCCTTGGTGATTTGTAAAATTGAATGGGGATGATCATATAATACTTAAGTAGGGATTGAGAGAAGAAATATCTAACTATATAATATATTTTATCATCTAAAAATAGTGAAAGAATACTGATCCAACAATGGTAAAAATTCGATCATAATATTATAGATGAATCAAACATTTATCGATGTATTCTTAAAACAATACAACAAGAGTACAAATAGTTCATTTCTTTTCCTTCTCTTTCCCTTGACCTTCTTTCTGTGTTCTAAAATAGCAATTCAATTTTTTCATGATCTCTTTCATGTCATCTATCAAATTAGTCAATATATTTTTATTAAGACCTGAATTTCAGTTCATGATCTTCAAAAAACTAGTCTTGGTTATGATTAACTCCATCATCGGATTTCAACTTCTCTTCTAGAGAATGAATCTGAACTTACTATGACTGAATCTTTTCTTATTTATCATTGTTTGACTTCCCTTGTAAAAAATTGTGGAATTTTTTAATTTGTAATTATTATTCAAATTACTAATATAATCCTTATAAAAAAATATATTTTTTTGAATGATATCCAACATCTCTTCAGTCTTATTGAAATATTCGGACTAACTTTCATCTAGCCCTCTGACCATTTTTAGTTTTTGAGCTGTATCAATTTGTAACTTGTTGAATGAATTTGAGAGTTCATTCAAGAGATTACTTATTTCATCTATTATTTCTAATTGAATCTTGATAGTTTCATCAAGCTTATTTGAATAATTCTCCATTTATTAGATGCTTTTCTATACTCCTTAGATATTTCACTAAACACTTTAAAGTTGTAATCGAGTTTTATAATTATTTTTCTTTTGATCATGATTGAATATGATCTCTTTTTTGATATTATACAAAAAAATCAATCATTCCATATATCCATGGTTGGTATTGAATTGAATTTTGAATTCTACTAATATATTGAACAACATGTTTATCACTTTTCAAAGAGGCGATATGGTTTGAATCAGTGTCTTCCTCATAATTGGAAGCTCTGCACTGTGACATCATGCATTATCATCATCTGAATTTTAAATCTGATCTTTATTGGTTGTGGTAAATCCATAGTTTTCTAAAATATGAATAAAATTTTTAGATTGAGATCCTTGAATAATGGTATTTAAAGGGTTCACTCATGGGGATGAAAATTTTATTGATATTGTTTCAGAGGATATGACTGGAATTATATCAGATTTAGTCTTTTGATCATGTCCAGTTTCTTTTTCACCTTCCCTTTTTTCATTTTTTTCGTCACTTTTCTCTTTAATGTATTCTTCTTCTTATTTTATGTGTTCATCTTACTAATGAATATCAGCATCTTCCCCAAAAACATGGTCTTCAAAGACTTTTACTGGTACATATTCTTATCTATAATTTGGTTTCCACATTCCCTCATATTAGACATAGGGATTAATATATTATTTTGTATTGGTTCCCTTATACTGATTTTGAAACATTCATTTTTACACTTTTAATCAATATATAAATATAAAATCTACTGAATGTTCTCTTTTGTTGTTTTATTTCTACTGTTTTTTTGAGGGTTTCGTTAGTCCAAATCGTTTCTACAAGGAATTTTTTAGATTGAGAGAGGGTTGAGGATCTTCTTATTTTCTATAATCATATTTATTTCTCACATTGAAACCATTCTATTAGGATAGACTTATTTCTTAATTAGTTTTAGAAATGTACCAGACATTTAATTCTTTTGTTTCTCTCTAACTATCTCCACTGGTTTTTAGTAACTACTTGAGTTTCTACAATTAATTCTTTTGGGTATTCAACTTCAACATACTTTATATATTCCATAGATTTGGAATCAAAATTAATTATCATCCACCTTAATGAATATTCACTAATTCAATTAAGAAAAATATTCTTTGAAACTGGCCCAAGAAGAATATTGAAAAACATCAAACGTTCATGAATGAACATACTGAGGATAGTTGGAAACATGATAATCTATGACTTGATTCTAATCAAATTGATGTTTTCGATGGTTAAAAGAATATAAACTATTGTGTTGATCTTCCTCATATTCACATGTTAATCAAGTGTAAAAATATATCAATCTTTATGAAATTATCTATCACAACTCCAGGGAAATAAGAAACCTTTAATACATAATGTGATAAAGGAATAATCATCCAAATGATTAGTGTTTTTTATTTTGACTTCATGAATCTCAAAAAGATACATCATGGAAATTCTCTATAAAAAATTTCTGTTTTTCTTTGTCAAATTGTTTGAGGGAAAAAACCCATCTCTTTTATATGAAACATCCTGAAAAAAGTTTTGTTTGATTTGATGACATACAGAAATCATTTTCATAAATACTAAAAGATACTTTCATGTTTTTTTCATCAACCATATATGTTTTGTGTAATTTTATCCCTTCATCCAAGATAATCGGAACTTGAGATTTTGGTTTCTCCACACATTCCTGCTCTCATCCTTGGAATTGGAAGATTATTTTATTACATGAAACATACTTATCATAAAATACTCTGGTGATTAATCATTCCCAAAATAATATCACCTTTGAGAAATATTGAAGTGCCTGTTTTCGGAGATTTTTTTATGAATGATACATGAGTATGATAGAATAGTCTGAGTGAGAAGTCTATCAATCATGCCTATTTTTAGAGCATCAGGGCTTCAACAAAAATCATAGGAGAATTAATATTGGATAGGGAGTCTATCCCATTATGTAGGCTAATAAAATATGATAATTAATCTTATATGGTTCATATTAGACCAAGGAGATCCAACAGCTAAGAAAAATGAACTATTGTGATTTTAAATAAAAACAAAAAATTAACATATTCGATGTGAATTTGATAATGGTTTAAAAATGAATTCCAATAAACATAAATTTATTTAAAACAATGTCAATATTATAAGAAGGTTTACTTCTTAGGATATCAATATAATTTTTTTGGTTTTAAAATATTCTTCTTTAATGGATGATAAATTTTTTTAATACTATTGAATATGAAAAAAAATTACATTGTAGATGAAATTTTGTGGTGCTGAGAAATTTTTTGGTGCAAAAAAAATTTTTGATGCCAAAAATATTTTGTTTCCAAAAAAAATTTATTGTCAAAAATGATTGTCATTCCGAAATAATTTTGGTGTTAAAAAAAACCGTGATGTAAAAAAATTTCTAATGATGGGAAAAAATTTGATGCTAAAAAAATAAGGCAGATTAATTTTGTTGGGACAAAAATAATGTCATACCAAAAAAAATTATAAAATAGAAACTTATATGTACTCCCCCTATGAGAAGGAAAACATAATATAAGGGGATGGTTTAAAAAATAATTATATATGAATGATTACTTTACTATGATCATTCCTAGCTTTTTTTTAATGTTTTCAAAACTATATGAAGGTAATTGTTTTATAAAATTAACTACAAGTTGTTCTTGCATTATTTTAAATTATAAAATGTTATCTCCATTTAGTGTGTGATCCTAAATAAAGTGATGTCTGATATCCATGTGTTTTGCATTATAGTAATTTTAGGGTTTTAAAATAAATCTATGGAAATAGTGTTATTACATAGTATTTGATTTTTATTGTAAAACTCCTGCAATAATCAGTGAGTTTGTGTTGTGTATACAACAGTTGATAAAACAATTTCTAGCAGCCACATATTAAGATTCTACAGTGTAATGTTCTATTCATGATTTTTTCTTACAAGGCCAAGAAAATAACGAATCACGTAAGAAATGAAATGTTCCAGATGTACTTTTCATCTTTATTCTACAACCACCAGAGTCCTTATCCAAATTTTTTTTTATTTAAAATATTTTCTAGAAGAGTAAAATAATCCCAAATACATAGGTCCCTTAAAGAAAAAAAATTATTTTTACAGTTCATATATGGCATTCCTTTGGATATTTCTGATACCTTTCATATAAGTATACACAAAACATTAGGACTGGATGACTAGTTGTCATGCATAATAGAAATCCTATAATACCTATGAAAGTTGTTTTATTTACTGGTTGTCCATGATCATCAATTTAAATAGTATTTGAGTTATGGATTGGTGTTCTAATAATATTAGTATTATCATATAGATACTTTTAAGAAGACGTTTAATATACTAATGTAGGGATCTATAAGTCCCTTCTGGTTTTTGGGAAATTTGAAATCAGAGAATGAATGTTAACTAACCCATCATACTCAATTAAAACTCAGTTATCAATAGTTTCTCAATGAAATCTATTACAGGTTGCTGATTATATCTGAATATAATTTCATCAAAATAAATTTAATTGATAAAAAAAATTAGTTCTCATTCTTTATAATGAGTTGGATCTGTAGTTCAATAAAAATATTTTTTGATGAAAAAAATATTATTAATATATCATAGGAGGCTCTAGGAGTTTTTTATGGAAATATAATGATTTTTTACATTTTTTAACATATTTTGTATGTTTTTTATTTTCAAAACGAGAAGGTTGTTCAATAGAAACGTCCTCTTGAACACATCCATTAAGAAATTCACACTTCCATCCATTTTATAAAAAGTGTGAGACAAAATAATATTGTAAACAATAATAGAATACAAATTGATTCAATTATAGTTCCAAAGAATATATATCTTCATAATCTATTCATTCTTGACGATTATATATTTTATCATCTAGTTATTCTTTACATATAATGATTATTCCATTTTAATCACATTTGTTTCTGAAGACCCATTTTACATCAATTAAATTTTTTTATGTCTTTAAACTAATGTCTGAAAATTATTCCTTTCGCATTCATTTAGTTTATCTATCATTTCTTTAATCCAATATTGATCACAAAAATCCCTATAATGACTTTTAGATTCAAATTGATAATTAAATTCTATATGTTCAACATCATTTCTTAAAAAAACTTATTGTCCTTACATGTTTATTTTCATCAGCAATGATACAATCAATAGGATTATTCTTAAGAAACAAATGATTTGGGTTTTTAAAACATCTTTATAAACATATGATTGAATGTCTTTTGGAGTGAATAAATATGAAATAATTTCATGAGTATTTTTTTTATAAGATTATTCAATCAAAAGTTGAAAATTAGTTTTTGAAAACACATAAGAAGATAGAGGTTGGGTTTTAAAAAAAATGTTATTTCCTCAAATTTATCAGGTATTATCTCCTTGGCAATACAATATTTTTTTATTGAAAACTATATAGCCTTTTAAGTATTAGAATAGATTTAAAATTTCCTTCATCAGATCTGGGTGTCAATTAGTATAATTAAATTTTTTTATTAAAAATACATACTTTACATTCCAATATGTTAAAGTACGAAACTTTTTGTTTTCAATGAGCCCGAAATTCATAAGGTGTTTTAATAAAAAATGGTTAAATTAAAAAAAGATTTGTACAATAAAAATTAGCACTCACAACATCATCCCAAAAATGTTTTGTAATAGAGTATTCACTCAACATACTTATTTTTATCTTTTGATGAAAATGATTTCTCCTTAAAACAACACCATCATGTTGAAGTGATATAGGAGATGAAAATTTATGTGTTATACAATTATGTCTAAATTTTTTGAAATAATAATTTAAAAATTCTCCGCCATTATAACATTAAATAGTTATCAATGGTAGGGTTTTCATATTTAGGTACGGGAAAAAATTTTAATATAAAAATAATATTTATATTTATTTTCTAGAAAATAATCCCATGTATATCTAGTATAGTCATCAATGATGAAAATACATAGTACATTCCTCTAATACTTATAGTTTTTATAGCGAAAAAAAGATATATTTCCACCGACTGCAATGTATCTGAAGTTGAAACATAACAAATTTAATTAAATCATGACTTATATTGCATTCCATATTGACACAGTTGAGAGACTTTTGATAAATCAAATCATAGTTTTGGTAGATCCGTAATAGAACTTTTCTTATAGAATTTATGAAACATCATATGGTTACAATTTCTTAACATTATAATCCATAACAAAAATTGATCTTCCTTTGTACTATGGAATGGTATGTCATTTCCCCTATGTTATTATAAGTTTAGTGTGCTAACATTCTCATGCTAATTGGAAGAAAAAATTAATTCATCATTGGAATTATGTTCTATAAATTTTTCATTCCAAAAATTCACAAGGTATCCTTCTTCACATAATTGAATTATTCATTTAAGGTTGTTCTTAATACCCTCATCAAATAAAACATTTGAAATAAAATAATTACTTGGAAGAACAATGTAACCTATACCAATATATATTCGTTGATAATTGTCTCTAAATGTAACTCTTACACCTTTCATTTCAATATTATTTTCAAAGATGAACTTGTTACCAATCATATGTCTTGAAAATCCACTATCCATGTCCCATATGTTTTTGTTGTTGGTAGTTAAATTTTTTTCATGGAAATAAAAAATTGGAATTTTCAAAATCTAAACATTCTTGGATCTATAATTTAAAAAAAAAATTTGGGAACCAATATTAGTTATAAAAATAGGCTTTATGGATTCCTAAACATTGTTTTTTATTTAAGGAAATTTTCTTATTCTAATGACCTCCACATTGACATTGGTTATAAAAGGGGCATTTTAAATAGTAATATAATTGTTACTAAGAATGTTTTTAATGAGTATAACATATTCCTGAACTATAACCTTGTAGATGATTTTGTTTATACTTTTTTCCAAAACCTTCATTACTAATGCTAAAATTTTTCAACAATTTCTTTAAAGAAAATATTTTAGACATTAAACTTATAACTAAATTATTACCCACAGTAGAATTAGAATTGTAAATGTATTTCAAATATAAACCATTTTACTTAGAAATAACATTTTCTAAATATTTTGATAGCATAACCATCTCTAAATTTTATTCCTCTTGATTTTTAGAAATAGAATCAATTTAGAAAAATTTATTATCATGATCTTTAAAATGACCTGGTAAATATTGTTTTGGAACATTTATTCTATCATTATCTTTTTCAAATTTTTTACTAACAATAACGTTTTCATTTTCAAGTAATTTTTAAAATCTAGAAACATATTAATATGAAGTTAATGTGTTATTACCACTATTTGAGGATGATTATTCATATTAATATGACTAATTATTATCGACAAGATATTTTTTATTAAATGAAATTGTAGTCAAAGAGTCAGTAGTTTGTATCCTTTCCTTGAGACATTGATTTTCAATATGTTTTCTCGAAAGAATACCAATATTCTTTTGTCCAAAATTCTCATTTTCTAATGATTCATCTAATGATTCTCATCCACTAGTACTCAAGGATTAATTTTCATTTAATACATTCATGCCTTTTGAATTATAGTGTTGTTTTATAATTCCATTGAGAATATATTTACTTCTTTTCATTTAATTTTATCTTTAAAAAATCAGGTCTAATGTGTCCATCTTTCTTGTATTCATAAAAATTAAATTCAGTATATTTATTATCTTTATATCATTTCATATATCTGTTTTGAGAGTCCTTCTTTCCATCAATTGTTTTCATTCTTCAAGCAATATTATCTAACTCATTCTATGAATACTCTGCTTCACTTAAATCAGATTGAATCATAGCTTTCTTTTCATGTGGAAACTTATCAGTCTTCTAAGGAGTAATGGATTTGTTTTGGTTTGTAGTAGTAGTAAAATACACTCCAACATTATTTTTTCATGGACTATATTTATCGATATTGAATCTACTTTCACGTTGAATTTTTTTTCAAAATATTTCATAAAGAGAAACACTTATAGAATTTCTTGATTCATTAACAATAATTCATTTTGATTCTAACTCATTGGGTATGATGTCTACGATCTTATCAATAAGGGTTTCATTATCTGGTCCTTTCTGTCCCATGGATTGTAATATATTTACAATTTTCATAAATATTTGGGGTACATTACAAATAGTTTCTCAATATATTAATTCAAGATCCCGATAACCTTATCTAACCATATCTCTTCTAGTCTTTACCACATTAGATGTACCAAAATGAGTAATCTCAATTTTCTTCCAAATACTGTTGGTAGCTTTACAAGATGAAATGTAGCTATATATAGTTCTATTAAAATAAAAAAGTAATTTATTTGATACCTTCTAATTCAATTGATACTCTTTTATTCCTGGTTGGTAATGATTATATCTTTCTTACCATGAATTTTATATTCTCCATCTAGCATAAAAATAAACTTCAAATCCAGTGTAGATCAATAAATTCTTCATTATTTCTCTACAATTTTCATAATTGTGGACATAAAAAATCTTATAGGATTTAAATCAATTGAATTGAAATTATGTCCTTGAAAATTTAAAAAAAATAAAAAATTTCATTTTTTACAATATCTGTTACTGTAAAAAATATTTATAAACAAATTTTTTATAAAATAAATATAAAAAACTTGAAAAAGTAATGAATAAAAGTCTATAAGAAGTGGAAAAATTTTCTGATAACAATTTGGGGATCATAATGGATATGAATATGAAAAAATACAATATGCGGGTGAATTGTAGATCTAATTTTTTTTCTTTTTTATCCCAAAAAATAGTTTTAAATAATTTAACCTAATTCAATTCAAAATACCTCATGATGAATTAAAATATTAATCAGAAAAGGCATTGGGTCTAGTTATAAAAGTATCATAATCTAGTTGATTGTGGTATTATAATACACAATTATCTAATGAAATTATTTGTATTCATGGTTGAACCAATTTAAATAGAGTTAGTGTTTAATAGATCATAATGACAATGGTTATAACAATCAGAGTAAAATAATACAACAATTAAATCATAAAGTGTATTTAATCATATTGAGTTTATAAAAATATTCTAATCACTTCAATTTTAATTAAAAAGATTTTAATAAATGTATAGTAAAAAAATTATTATATTCATATTGGATACAATAATGAAAATACGAAATAGAAAAATGAATTTAGAAAATGGTTCCTTTTCTATTACAAAGTAGATGAAATGTAAAAAATTAAAAGAAGAAAATTCTTTCAACCCAAAGATAATTGTATCCAATTACATTGGATAGTGTTTTCTTGATTTTAACTATCATGAAATTCTTTCTAACCCACACCTGGGTATCCCCTTGATACGATGATTGAATTCTGTCTTTTTATCCCCACAAGATTTCTATTAAAAATTTAATTATAACCCTTTCCTTCCTAGGCTTGTAGTGCCTTGATATGAAATATTTCAAGGCCTCTATCTTCATATTATTGGAATTTTATGATTTTAAACTCCAACGATCGGCATCATTTGAAGCAAAATAATGTTTTTGAAAATTACAAATATATTAGAAATGATGTTCATAACTTGATCACTTTATGGATTTCACACAATTTTTTTTGGTATAGTTCTCAAAGTGTATGAATTATTCTAAAAGATTTTAGATCTTCCTAATGAACTTTTATTTATTGGTGCTAGCTCCAACATTCGTTTTTTCCTCTAACGGTCAGTTTTTCTCTTGTAAATTTGGACATACATGGATACCTTGCACTCAAATGGTATTCTTGTAACTGAAACAATTACATCATTTTTAAATTTATAAAAAAATAAAATAAATAACACAATTTTTTTAAAAAAATAACATTTGATACAATAGTATTTTATGGATAAGTTAATGTAGGACAGAAAATAATGTAGCTCTTCCAATAAAAATCAATGTCAATAGTAACTCAGTACAATGATTTTCATTAAGACAGTGATTTCAATTTATCATTCTAGTACGGTATTGAATAGTGTGTATGATGAAATTCATAATCAGTGAGTCTAATGAAAATTCTAATCAGTGAATATGATGTAAATCATCTATGGGGTTATGATAATAATCATAGGTATAATAATCAGGGGTATGATAATAATGAGTACAATAATAATAGGTACAATGATAATCATACACATAATGAAAATTGTAATTATATAATTTAAAACAAATATCCTTAAATTTAAACTGATCAAACAATATATGAATTCATTTGAAAGAGGAGTATGTGAATTCCAAAAAAAGGAATAGATAAGTCAAAAGAATACTTTTGAATCAATAAAACCTATATGTATTTATAATTTTATTGAATTTACATGAATAATAATGTTCCTTGATTGTTGAGATAAATGTCACAATATATGATAATATAAAATACAATGAAGGGAATAATAATCATGTATATAGATATTTTCTATAACAAGTATTCTTTCTCTATAAAAGGAAGCATGCACATTGATTGGTTTATGAATAAATTATAGTGTTATGAATAAAATATTACAATATTTTTGTCTGTTCATTTTCACCATAAATTATAAAACATACGGAACACAAAAACATTATAAATATTTATGTTGTGTGTCAAGTGAACAATAGTTCCAAGGAATTTATATTTATGGATGATATTTAATACTGATTATAAACTAATTTTCATGTAGATATCCAGAGTTATACTCAATTTATATAAAGGGATTATTTTCACTATATTTTTCCAGGATTTATGAAAATTAGTTTTATTTGGATATAATCAAGGATAGATTTAGATGGAATAATGGGATATCGTTAGTGAAAAATGAAATGAATATTAATGCTGAGATTTAATAAGATATTTTTACATTAATGATGGGATATATTTCATGTAATTTTACATTGGTTGATCTTTTAATAATTTAAAGAATTAACTTGATGGAAAATGAGATACAAAATATATATTTAATAGGATTTATTTGGTTAATTAGTTGTTGAATGTTAGAGAGATTTATTAGCATGAAATTTTTGTTTGATATTGGTGGGAAAAATATCCAAAATTGAGTTAATAAGTAATATTTTTGAGATATAGTCCTAATGAGTTTGTTCAATAGATATTTAGGAATTTATAAAAAGTTAGTTGAAGTAGAATGATTTCATCTACCTAGGGATAAACAACGTAATTGATAAATTCGTATGCGCCACTAGAATATACATTGAATTTTTTTTCATTATGTAATCATTAAATTCCCAATTTTTTGTTTTTATAATTATTTTATGTGTACATTTTTATATTATCTTATTTTTATTTTATTTTTATTACCTCCTCTATATGGATTTTTCATTCATGGTTGATGAAAATTCAGCAATTAGTGGTTATCGTCAGAGAAAATGGAATGATTGATTGAAAAAGATGTGCATGTAATATTATAAATTATTCTTTACTTGTGATTTATTCTTATCAAATAGTATCAAATTGGGAATCAATCATTATCTCATTTCTACATTCCCAGTGATAGTGAAGACAATTAAAGAATAAACTCCAATGTGGTAAGGGTCTGAATGATCATGAGATCCATCTTTATCCATTACATTTGAGAAAAATATCATTTCAAATAAATATTTTTATATTTATAAATGTATAATAAATTAATATATTTTGGTATTCTTAATCATTATTGGACATGTATAATTAATTAACCATTTGGAGTCTTACAAATATTAATATGATTAATCTCATTATTGGAGTTAAATTAAATACATTAAAAAAACTCATCCATAGATTTTACTCCCAATGTATTATATATTTTCATTCTGTGTTTACAATTTAACATATTAAGGAGGTTTAGTTTAGTTTAATTAAGTTTTCAATTTACATACCTAAAATATTTTATGGAATTAATAATTTGTTTATAAAGTCAAAATAGGTTTCCATTTTCTATATGGTATATAAATCACACTTACACTATTAAATTTTTTTTGGTTGGGTATTGGTTTGAGTAATATAAACATATATACTTGTTCTACTTTTAGAAGTATTGACACTATTAGATAGACATTAATACACTATCTCATATGATTAATGGCTTTATTTGTATATGAATTGGGTTCTTCATAAATGGAACAACTCATTTGATTAAACCCCTATTTCTAACGATTGTCCAACCACACCTTTAATTCATGAAAGTATTCATGCTCTATATTTTAAGAGAAATAATATATCACTCTCTTCCTATGAAACAACATAATAAAATCTATATAACCCTCTTTGGTGGAAGTCTAAAAAAATACTCAAGGAAAATATTTTGACATAAATCCACCTCCAAAGAATCTATAGTAGGGATATTCCATTCCATTGTACGATGAACTACGCCCAAACATTGAAAATAAAAGTATCCAATGGATACATCCATCAGAACCCTCAGGCATTCCATAATTTTACACTCTCACTAATAAGTGTTTATAGTTCTATTAGGTACCATAAGTAGAACTTTTTGGCCATAATATTTTTTTGGTCCTTGAACTGCATCATCAAGTTCATCATGTTGATCGAATAATATTCCCTGACCTAAATAAATATAAATTAAAAATAAATCATAAAATTTCCCATCTTGATCCTGAAAAATGATAACACAAACACTTTTTCTGATTTCTAAAGAAATTATGTATTAGTCATCATTAATATGGAATAAAATACAAGTGAAACATTGAAAATAGATAAACATAAATAGATAAATGATAATGATTATATACTATCATGAAATATAGGGATAATTTTTGAATATAGTAGGATGGTGCCACTGATCATAAATGGTCTTCCATAAATCTCAACCTCATCTTGTGGTAGATTAATAGTGATGATTTTTCTTAGACTCTTCAATCATTACAATTTCCCTTCATAATGAGGCCCTCACCCACTAACATGTGTCCTCAATTAATCATTATTAGTTTAAATTCATTGTTTGATGATCCCATATCTTTATTCTATGTCCCACCACTATTGATTTGTGAGAACTATTTACTACACTTCTTCATGAGTCGCAACATTATAAAAATGTTGAATGTGTTAAAAGGGTTCATATACCTATACATTGGTTTCACAAATTCTATATACTTCATGTAATGTTTTGGGACCTTACCTAGGAAACATGAAAACAATTCAAATCTAATTACAATTGAATTTCTTTCACTATTAGTTCTTCTTGTTATATTAATCCTTAGCTTTTTATTCTATGGTATAAAAGAACCTTATATATTTTCATCATGCATATCATATTTTACTAATGACATAATTATAAGAACCTATTAAGATGTAATCATGTTTAAAAAAATAATCATAATGTAAATCTATGAGAATTTCCTAATATTTGAATGTCCATTCCCTAGGTTTTTCATTTGTTAAAATATTTGGAACTTGTATCACTAGCTCAGTGAAATTAAATGCCTACTCTACCGTCATCATAGTTACCTACTCATGATCTAGGAACTATTAGAATCTAAAAAAATTCGCTCATATTGCAAAGATTTAACATTAAATATCATCTATAATTCCTTCATTTGATGATTGGTTTTTTAATCAACTTCTTCAACAACCTCCCACTATTTTGTAGTTAGCCTCTCCAGGAAATAAAAACTAAACATGACCATCGTGGTTTTGGTCAAATGAAATAACTTCAAAATAATGTTATATTAATCCAAAGAAACATAATCTTTCTCTAGTCCCATATATCCTTTGAATAATGTAGGAGTTTCTATATTTACACAGATTCCCTGCCCACCTCCCTCGTATTTTCCAAATAATTATACATACCCATCCCTTGGATAGACTATAAAATTTCCCCATCTAAATAAAGTTCGACATGGACAAGCTCCACCACTCTCTGCCTTTGTATACACATAACTGTGTATCTCATTTTTATGATATTATATAACTCAAAAATAATTCCATAAAATCAAAATAAATCATCAATTTTTTATCATTAAAAAAATATTTCCCATTAAAAGTAGGTTCCATCCAAATACATAGGATAATTATTATTCCCAACCATTTCAAAAACTACCCAAATAGTTCCATCTAGTTTTCAAAAATTACATATTTCCAAAATCCATTAAAAAATATAAAATCAAAACAAATTGTAATATGAAATACATTTTAAAATAATAGGATGTATTTTTCTTTAAAACCTATGTCAATTGATACAGTGTTTACCACGTCCACCACAATTCAAGAACTACAAATTGTTTTGATCTAAAATGAGTTAAATAGAACAAGTATAAACCTATGAATCCATAAATAACCTATAAATTTCATTAATATATTATTTAATAAATATTCTTTATAAAAATGATGTGTAAAATTTTTATATGTATTTTCTAAATAATAATCATCCTATTCTCCATTCCCGATGTTTGTCTAAAACACAAAAACCCTAATTTGATGACATTTTTTTACACCTTGATCCTGGTGAACGAATCCAAAGATCCTATTTTGGGTTCCACATAGACTAAATCATGTCACACCCCCACATAGTTTTGAAATATAAAAATGGATAAAACAAAACTATTACTGAATAATATACAGTAAATTAAAACATTATCCTTGCATGATCATGTGGAATGTATTTTATAAATCAAAATAATTTTGTAGTATTTTTTGGAAATATATATGTTGTTAAATAATAAAAAAAGTTATCTATATTAAGTAAAAAGAATAATTAATTATAGAAACATAAACAGAAATTCTAAAAAAATGAGAAACCATCCCTTTTTTCCCTAACATTTAGGTGGATTTTTGACTCTCCACATACAATAATAGAAGTCTTTACTTGTTTCAAATTTGATAGAAACTAACATATCATCATAATTTACTATGGGTGAATATTAACATAGTAATATTCCTATAATACTCAAAAAAATATCAATTGATTTCAAATTTAACAATCATTATCAATAAAGTATGATAAAAAACATTTGTAAAAAATAGAACGTTTTTTTCCAATTAATTCGAACTCAAATCCAAAAAATTATTTTTATTTTTACTCTATAATTTATTGAATGTAAAATTTTATCAAATCAAATTTAAATATTTTTTTCAAAACCAATTTTTATCGTAAATAATTAAATTCAAAGAAAATATTAATTTTCAAAATTAAGAGAGAACTTTATTTCACATCATATTGAAAAATTATCATCTACCAAATTTCTCTAAAAACCACTATTTCCATCAACCTAATTCCTTATGATAATGTTTTTGATTTTATTACCAAATGTAAAAAAATATTTTCTAGGTTCCATTGATAGAAAACATCCATTGTATAAATGTTTCTTCACAAAATACACCTAAAAACTAATTCTACTGTAGTATCACAAATCAACCAAAGTCAACCCAAATATATTCCCTTCATAATGAACACTTTTTATGCTTCCCACATTGACACTATGAATACATAGTGTTTTTCAATAAAACTATCAATAAAACATTTTCATCATTCAAAAATGTATAGACTGATAAATTCTAACATGAAATTTCAAATCAGAATTCAAGCATCAAATCATAAATTAAATCGGTGAAATATGAATTAATCACATTATTAGGAATGTTTTTTAATATAAAAAAATATAAAAAATACAAGTTTTAATTTCTATACATATTTCCAAAAATAAAAGTGAAATTTTCTAAACCCATTTGAAAATCATATATTAAAATGTTCATTTTGATTCTAAATAAATGATTATAGAAAAAAACTATAAATTAAATATAATTATATTTCTGAAAAACCATTACTTATTAATATAGTAAAAATTTAAAGAAATATATCAATGTAGTCCATAATGCATCCCAAAAAAACCATAAATTATAATAAATAATGAAATTTAAAAAACATATTGGATCCAATAACATATTATAATAGTATATATCATATTAAAAGATTACAGCATCACGAACCACTATAATGGGGTTGGGTCTTTCAATCTCTAATCATGGTGATCACCAATCACTAATTCCAAACCCAAGTAAATTACAAATTCATCATCATATCACTGTATAGGTTAGGAAAATAATTCAATGAAATAGATCAAATAATAAAATAAATATCAAAACCCTAAGATGTGATTAATGATACTATGAGAAATTATTGAAATGATATTTTTTCAACTACTGGATATGCTAAGAATAAACACCAAGAATAACTAAAATGACCTATGATTGGATAAGTTGAAAAATAATGATTTTGGAAAACCAAATTATTATTAAAACACAAATTCAACTAATAATAAGTGTTTGGTTATATAACATAGTATGGTTAACAATGCCTCTTACCATGCTCACCTATGGGGTCAAAAATTCAGGATACAAGATTATGAAAAATTTTCAGACCTAATATATACTATTTAACCCCCCATATATTAAGATATCATAACTAGGTGAATCATTGATTGGATGATTCTTATCTCCTATAATAATATTAGAAATTTCAATCCTAGTACTCCAAAAAATCAATGAATTTCCTATGGTAAAAATTTATGTTTGAATTTTATTTGAATATTTTAATAATGTATGATGTTATATCAACATTCATACATGATATTTATCATTTTATTTTCCAAGAAACTCTATTTTTTATTTTTATCATGAAATCTAAGTAGTAATTAGAGCGTCCAAATTTTATTTCCACCATTACAGCACATTTAACACTCCCATCATAACTACTGATACCCATTATAAAATAATACATATCAATGGCCTAGTTTGAAAAAAATAACAATTTTTTTAATAATAGTTGTAAAAATATAATAAATGTCATTTTATTCATGTCTCATGAGTTTCACTTTATAGAAACCAATTGATTTTACCTCTATTGGATTCCTTTTAATAAATTCTCTCACTATTTATAAATGATGTGTTTATATAAAATCATTGTTCAAAAATAAATTCTTGAAACTCATTTCACTCCATAGAGATGATTTATTCTTTTTTACTTGTGTTACTAAATAGTGTTTACAACTGATCTGATTCATTGTCCAAATGTTAATTATCCAAATTTACATTTTTATGCATTATACATTAAGTAATATACAATATTTTTTTAATATATTTATCAATAGTTAATGGATTGTAGGAACATATAAATAATTTGGTTATTATCATTTGAATTTTTCCATCTTTTGTGAATTTGGGAGTTTGACATAGTTTATGTAATCGTAAAGTACATGAGATAGCTTGTTTATAAATTCAATGATATTTTTAAAATTACATATTATCCTGTATAGTTATTTTATGGGGAATCCGTTGCATTATCTATCATATTCATCATTTACATGAATCATCATGGTTCAAGCTATTTACTATAACTAAATGGTCAGAGTGAGTAACAGAAGACAATATTGAAAAAGACTACAGTAAAACACATATGAATTTTAAAATTACTCCAAATTTTTTCTAACCTATGAATCATTAATTTCGACATATAAAATTAAATTTCATCCTATGTTATTATAAAACCTCACTCTTCGATGAGTTATGAATTTCATGAAATGTATTAATTTTTAAGAATCCTACTGTATGGGTTGTTTTTTTAATTGACATTCAGATATAAATTTTCTGAGATGTGTTAACTAACCTAAACATGTTGGATATGGTTTTAGGCAAAGTATGTGAATTGGGTTATTGATTGAGTCTCAGTGAATCATATTTACTTTATTGAATTTTTAGTGGTCTCTAAACAAGGTGATTTATTTTGTGCAAATGATTTATGAGAACCAATGAGGTGCACTATGCTTGGGGAGGTTTTCAGTTCAAATCTTACAGTGTATGATTATCATTCATGGGTAGAGTAAGATCATGATAAAACCATGTAAATTTCATAGGAAATAATATATTTTGAGTTTATTCTATGAAATTATATAGAGTCATCAAATATTTATATGGATCTACAATTTTAGTTTCGTATATATTTTTTATGGTTGGAAAATGGTTGGTGAATAATTTAGAACCCACTTGAAAAAAACATGCTGGATGGGTTTTCATATATTGTGCATACTACACGGTTGGTTCATGTTTTGGATAACCATGATACCAATCAATTTGTCCTGTAAAATTTCATCAGTCACTAGAAAATGATTCATTGTTACATACTAGATTATACTCCCCAAACCCCATCTTCTCATCTCCCTTATGCATGTGGCTCCCTTGTGGTCCTCCTTCGACCATTCTATTCCACCCCCATTTATTTAGGGAACATTTTGAACGTTTATTCAGTTATTATAGGTTATTTCCTCCTTATTAATTAATTATTTATCCTCCCTTGGCCTATTTCTCTAAATGAAAATGATTTGAGTTAGGCTTTGGTGATGATTTTACCCAAAACATGGTTTGAATTTTCATTCACTGAGTATTTGGAATATATATTTTTTCTAAATTAACACTATATTCAATATATTTCTCTACAAATAACACTAGTAACATACCATCCAGAGAGCCACAAAAATGTTTCCCTAAGCTGGTGTGTCCCATGGGCCCAAGTGTGCATCCCCACACGCCAGAGGCTACCGACTAGTTGTGAGGGTCCATGGTGGTATTTTAGGGAGACTATACCCTCATATCATAGTGTAACAATAGATATAAATAGATATAATAAATAGAAATAAATATGGGCATCCTTATATAACTAACAACACAATATAAGTAGATACCATAAAAAACAAATGAAATGGAAGAATCAAATAAGTAAAAATAATCATTGATATGCCGAGTTATATAAAAAATTATATCATGGAATAGTGATTTAAAAAAATTGAATAAAAAGGATATAGAGTATTGAAATATATTATTTATTTAAAAAGTAAAAAAGACTAAATTAAATCTCCATTAGAAACATTATCATACACCTGATTCTCTTCTCTCATTATCTAAATGATGTATAAAAGAGATCAAGAATTATTGATAGGGTGATTTCCCTTATCCACACCTGCAATCATAAGGACTAATCTAGTACCAAGGGGGACCCATGTAATTTCTAAGATAAACTTAGTAGGCCCCCATCAACAGTGTCTAGAATAATCTAGTCAGTGTTTATAGAATAGTATTTCATTGGTTTAAAGAATAATAATAAGTGCTAGAAAATAAGTAATTGTCATCTCATATTCTGTTAGGACACCTTGAAGACTCTACATACTTCATAATTTTCTAAAATATGTCTGATTACATTATCATATATAATTAATCATATCTATATTTCATATCTATACATTTATATACACCCTATATGTATGGATATTTAGAATCTCATACGTGGACACTAGGGGATATCTGGACTAGTGGCTTAACCAATTCATCCATTACAGGTCTAATGAGATATAGGCTCTAAAACAACTATTATTCCTTAATATTAATTGAATGTGATGCATCATTCACGTTACTCGAGATAATGGTGTGATTGTTCATTCCCAACACCCGATATAGTGGAAAATTGAATGTGATAGGCATTGTCTATGTAAGAGTAAATCCAGTAAGATGTCTTAGAGATCACCCAACATGATGGAGCCCCAAACTCATTACTCAATCAATTCCCTAACTATTATATATTGGCCAAAAACCATTGTCTGTCAAAACAATCATCAGTGATTACCTATAAATAATTTATAATCAATTAACAAAATATGGTTATGTGGGTCAAAATTCATATCAGTCATTCCTATAAATATATTCCATAAGTCATGTACTTAACATATAGTATCATTTAATTAAATTAACCCTTCAGTTTAATAATAATAGAAAATACCATACATGGTATATTTAATCTTTTCAGGATTTTGTGGGTTCAATTTACCATTTAACATAGAGATAGAAATCTAATGAACAAATACAAAGATGTGGTATCCAAGATGTAGGAAATTTCTAATTATTTATTAATGGTTTTTGGGAGAACCATAACCAAATGCAATTAACTAATATGTTGAAAGACATTTTAAATAAATGAGAAAATTTTCAGTCATGAATAATAATGGAAAAATCTACAAAATACAAAAATATTTAGGGAAAATTAAAATACCACCCACCGTAGGCTTTTTAAAATATCCTTATCATGTGAATACCATTGAATTTAGCTAGAATGGGTGAAATAAGAAGAATGGACCAATTTCATGAAAATATAGAATATGATACAACAATAAAATATAATTTGATATATTGAATGAAACCTAAAACCTAAGTGAGGAGATTATTTATACTACCATTATCTATCCAATTATTATGGAAGTGGGGGAAATTGAGATGGAATAGGAGAGATATAAAAATACCTCAGTTCGATGAGAGGAGTACTACCTATGGGATACTTTTTGATGGGAATAGGAGAGAGGATAAAAGGATTTTGGCTACATAAATCATTGAAGGTATAAAAGGTAAATTTCTCTCACATTAAAGTGTCTCATAGTGTGGTGTAATATTGGACAAACCTTTTTAAAACCATGCACCTAGATGTATCCAATGAACTCCCCCACATGGTCTTAGAATATGGTTTGACTAACACTATGTAGACCATACATAATTTCACAATCACATAATTAATAAAATTCAGATGACCATTCATCCTAGGTCACATATATCATCCAAATCGAGTGGCTCTGTCCATCCCTCTGAAAAAACATTCACTATTTGACCAAATTTTGTGGGCTCAGGTGAATGGTTTTGTAAAATAATGTGAGTGGCCCTTTTACTAAAAAAACTAGAGCTCTGGGATTAGAAAATTTCTTATACACTCTTGAGACCTTTGATAGGCCATATTCCACACTCACTAGGATTATAAAAAAGAATATAAACTGGAAAAAAATGATATGTACCATCATGAAAGGCTTGGTCATTACAACCTCCAATCCTTATAGAAATTCGTCCTTGAGTTGTTCATATGACTATATAGTGGAAACATATATAGAAAACTTTATCCACTAAGAAAAAACATTTTCCTCCCTCTCCCATGTCTCATTTTTTACTCAACTATGTTTTTATAACACTCGTACTAAGAAAAATAACCTAACTCGGAGATTTTCCATGCTATGATCCACAATATGAACTGTATAATCCTCAAAAAAACATCCAAATATAACTCAATATCATCAAACTAAAATATATTTGATGGATCTAGATAGTACTTAGGGAGGTGAGACATGTGAAAACATCATTAATATAGATCTATCTTTATGTATCTTCTATTCTATATTCCACTGGTCTAATTCTCTCCAAAACCTTACATGGTTGAATAAATTAATATGAAATATTTCCATACATTTAAATCTATCAATGTGACAAAATTGGTGAAATTTTCATGAAAACTCGGTCCCTAACCTCATACTCCAGAGGTCCTCAACAGTAGTTGGAATATGACTGCTTCATAGACTATGATTTCAATATAAACTTCCAAATAAATTGATACTACTATAAAGTCTCTTAAACAAAATGTGGTCTACGATGTGAAACCTCCCTGACATATAACGATCACAAAGGTGATCTTCATATCCTACCATATAATGCCTATTAAGAAGCCAACAAATGGATACCTGAAAGCTGTTATTGTAAGATATGTCAACCAGGGGTATGTGTTTCTCTTAATAACCCCCAACGTCATGGACACATGAAAGGATGTTGTCCTCAAACACCAAAATTTTGACCTCTATATTTCTATAGGTATGAGGGTGAGACAAATTTTTTAGAATCCACTCTATACCAATGGACATTGAAATCCCTTTCTAGAACAATGAAATTAAAAATGTTTCCCTGTAAGATATGATTGAATGAGGATCTCTCTATATGCATATGATCTCTTTGACATACAACCTCCCTAGCTCATCATAGAGAAGGTATGTAAAAAAAATTTTAGATGTGGGATACCATCATCAGTTGATCAATGACAAACCAAACATCATCATTACCTAGAGGCGATCAAATAAATCCTAAAAAAATACATGGAAACATTGTCCCACATCCACATTAGAATGGAAAGTGGTTTTTAAACTATTTTTGGTTGCTGATGTTCCACCTTTACCTGTTAATAAGTGGAACACTAAGTAATAAATTTTTGTATCTCCAATTTATTCAAGTCCAAAAATACTAGAAATGTATATCTTAATAAATTCTGGTGACACCCGGATGATCTGACCAAGCCGGGGCATTAGATTCACACATAAGAACCTCTCAAATTTCATTTCGTACCCATACACGACCATGTATTTATATTATCTCATCCTCATAAAATTGAAATTATTTAATGAATCATCATCTGGTACACTTTCCTTCATGAATAAACCTTTAGTATGTAAAAGACTCTTCATCCTTACCTATTATAGAATTTTATCAGTCACTTTTATAGCTGAGAGGGTATCCTTTTTAAGATCCTCCTGAAACATAACATGCATCTCAAAATTAAAGGATATAATAATTCATTCAACACTAGCCACCAACACCACATTTATGTAGGTTTATTAGATCATAATATTAGATAAACTGTAACATTCCCAATTATATAAGAGATATTTAATCAAATGACTACAATTATTCAACCCATATGCACATCGTTAGATAATTTTCTCACTATGAAAAGATATACTTGAGGATGTTGTCATCTTTGTGTACCAAAAAATGATCCCCCTAAAAATAATTCCCCAAACTACATTAATCGTGAACAATAGTGGCTACCACAAGGTCATGAATTATGTAATTCATCTTGTAATGACTCAACTAACGAGACCCATATGATAAAACTTGTTCATTTTACATTAGAACCACTCTCTACCAGATAACTGATGCATCATAATAAAATTCATAGATTTTTCCTGGTTCTGGAAGAATCCAGATCGACACCAAATACATGCTTCTCTCAAATTATTAAAATACTATTTCACATGCTTCATACCATACAAATTTCACACCCTACATAGTGAAGAAGACCATAAGAGGTATGCTTGGAATGAGAAATCATGAATGAAACGTCTATAGTACCAATGTAGTGCAAGGAAACATTGTATTTCAAATATGTTCATCAGATTATCCACAAGAAACTATATTTATATCTTTCTCTGGGTCATTAATTATCACGACATCGAGATTATGTTCCCCCAAGAGTTAGGGTTTGTCGATACAGAAATATAATTTGGTGATATTTTTGTGATGATGGTACACTCTCGTTATATTTATCACAATCTCAAGATGTTTGTTATGATATGTTCAAGAGAAAGAGTACACCATGTTGTGATCCACAAAGAATACTAATTATGAAGCCATATATTTGATGAAAACCTAAATTATCAAAACCATGAATGTATTTGGCACAATCTAGAGATATAATGGAAATACCATATAGTCATAAATACCATACCTACTCCAGAATGATTTAAGTGGTATATTTGACAGAATGACGCACACATGATGATACCCTTCCCTCCGATAGAACATCATGTAATCCTATGGTACTAAGAGATAAATATATATTTCAACTAATTAAAGTATGTAATACTAGTTATTATCCATAAGCTAGTTCATCCATTAGTAATCCAAAAAAATCCAGAGGGTACTTTCTTCTTTTAGGGTAAAAAGGACAGGTGAACCCCAAGGGGAGGTATGATGTTGGATAAAACATATATATTTCAGGACCGTTGACTACTTACTGAGCCCTATATACTTTGGAGTCATCATCGTTTAAGAAGAAGTGGACACTAGTGTCCCACATCATTCTCTCATAATAGTGAATTATACCACTCTCACTAGAGGTATCCCAAAATATTCGTTACGAAAGATGGCCCTGAAATAATCCACCACATGTGGTAAAATATTAGGTTATCACCCCTAATCATCCATGAAGAGACTGGTGATTTGGTTTATCACTCGATCTATCCCCTGATTCTGATGTCTATCTTGAGATGCATGAATATCTTACTCCATGTTGTGAACATAACCACCTCCCTCTTGTGATGTAAACATCACCCTTTAATGATTAAAATAAATTTGATCTCCAAATAGAGTAAACCAATCTGTCACGAGGATTTCCTCAAACCATGTCATGTTGAGGATGAAAAGACTCCACATGAACAGATGGCTACCTAACATGAGAGGAAATTCTTTTCATCATCAAAAACACTATAATCAGATACAAAGTGAGGTATTGGGGGCCATGACACCTTATAAATACTATATTTTATGGTTAAAATTTCCTAAATTGTTCAATGATATAAAAGAGTGTGATTCAACTGGGTCAATCAAAAAAGAAACTAGATGATACAAAAATAGTACCCCAAATACATTATGTTTTGGTGTTTTTATCCTCTTGAATAGGTTTCACTACATGTAACAATATCATAATGTTTCCCTCAGTCACAACATGACTACATTGGGAAAGCCTTATCTCCTTCTGTTATAAGAACATAGTTTGGTTCCCTCGACCTCGACCACCACTTCCTGTTGAGCGACAGGAGATATTCAACCAACCTATTGGTCAGATAATATTAGTCTTGCTCCGTATTGAAGTGTTTGTGTAAACCCACTATTTGAAGGTATTAGTGGAAAATTAATATAGAATTACTATATATTCCCCATTCATCTGTAGACTTTTAACTCAATTGGATCTTGTATACATTGGGGTTTCATGTGACATGTATTCCAAAACATGTGACATATAATTAAGCTATCAGTATGAGTTTCTTGACTACACCTACCCTCATCAGAATCCTCAAAACTCAACATCCTTCAATTAAAATAACAAATCGAATGTCTGGGTTCTGAACTACTATGGCTTAAACTATTGGCATCCCTAAACTTTCTATCAATAATGAGGGTCTAGTTGATGATATCATAAATAATAGTCAACTAGAAATCATTAACCTATGATTGTATTGCGTATAATAGTACATCCTCAAAATTCATGGCATATATAAGATCAAATCCTACTATGGATGGTGTGAATTTCTATAACATGGTAAAACCAGTAGAATATTATATTATAAACATGGATCCCTGATGTAATTTTGATAACTCTATTTTTTGGACATACCTTAGTGTTTGTGGATATAAGTAATCATAGAGGAATATTTAGAAATCCATGTAGATCATATATCGATGTCGAACTAGCTAGGTAGTGAAATTCAACCATCACATGAAGAAACCATGTAACATATATATAGTGAGCTTGAACCTCCTTTCTGAATCCATCTCCATATTAAAAAAATATCGAGTCTGTGGCCTTATACTATGAATCAGCATCCTGAGGTACTCCATCACATGAATATGTGGGAGGATGCTACTACTATAACTCTCATGTAAACTCATACATGGTCAGAGTTAGTAGAGAATCTCCCCACAAATAATGCATCATATGAAGGAAACCCTCTCGAGACTGGGCATATATTCCCAAATTATGAATAGAAGGTGGTGCCTTTAGTTTCTTAACTTGAGGTGATATATGTTCCTCAAGGACCACCTCCTTTAGTGCACGGTCCTCATCCCATTCCAAGAAAATGAATTAAGTATTTCATGGTTGAATTATTCTACAATGATAAATTCATTCCTCCTAAAATAAATTAATAGTTGAAAATATTTCAGATTAATAATTAGGATTGGTACATATACATTCTATGGAAAATATCACACCATTCTTCCTACTACTAAATCCAGATCTATGTGATACTAGAAACCATAAAATTCCATAAGAATTTTAAGATTCACCCCCCAAATACCAACTATAATGGTTATGTTTGGTCCTAGTTCTCCTATATCATGATAGGAGTTCTAGTACATGTAGTGTCAAATTCAAGGTAAAAATTAAAAAAACCATTACATTGTAATTGGAATACCATTTAGTGGTAAACATTTCATTTAAAAGAATTAATTTCATTTATTTTCATACACATATATATATATATAACATGGTGAAGTTAGATGCGTCACAATTTCCCATTGATAAGATTTATACCTCTTATAAATTACAATTGGTATGTCACATATATATAATATACCCTTTACATAAGTTATTAGGATTTAATAAGTCACGTGAAATTATTTTATTACATTAGTAACCATTTCAGAATTTATATTAGTACTTATATTATATATTTCCAATGGAATTCAAGAAATTGAATCCACTAATAATATTTTGGTCCATGGAAAATGTAGATCAAGAACCCAAAACATGGTATAATTAGACAATTAAGGTATATCATTAATCTATGTGTGAAAATGAAGTCTATATTTATGTAGAAAAATTTATTATTTTAATTATTTTATCCCTATAGGAACCATTAGCACATTCTAAATGCATAGTGAGGCACTAAGATATATGAAATAAGGAAATGCATACAGTAGCTAAACATGGCATTGAAAAATTCAACGAATATAAGTACTAAATAGGATATGATGATTCATGAGGTATTACCTAATTTCAAACCCAAAGTACGTGAAAAAAAAAACAATAATAATAATTTCAATATTAATAATTTCCATAAACATATGTGTCACCCAATGTTTAAGTCAATAAAAATGTTGCATGAAAATATCAGAATAATAAATACCCATATAAAGTTACTTTCATTCCCCCTATATGTGGGTAAGCTACTCTAAGGGATAGGTTCATTACCAAATTTAGATACATAATAGTATCATTAATATACACAAATAGTAATACCAAATACAAGGAAACTTCTATGATAATATTTTGTAACATCTCAACTCAATATCCAGTAATATGGTTCCCTGAACTAGTGGGTCACATGGATTCATGTGCGCCCACCCTTTCCCCAAAGTCTCCAAAATAAAATTTATGGTCCAATCCGGCATTGTGGGGAGACTATACAATCATATCCGAGTAGAATGGGTGATATAAATAGAGATAATAAATAGAAAAAATAGTTAAAGCATGGTATTAATATCAGCATGGTGAAAAATGATACCATAAGTTAGTACAATAAAAATGAAATAATGTCAGAAATGAAATTGATCAATCAGTAAGATGATTCATATAAAAATTATGTCAAAGATTGGTGATGTTCAAAAATGAGATACACCAAAAATATAGTACACGAATATAATATATGATATAAATAGGTACAAAAGACCAAAATATAGCTCCACTTGCATCACAATCATATGCATGGTCCTCTACTCCCATTCTCTATACCATAATTAAATCTAATAAATAGTCCATGATATGTAACATTTATATCTTTAATCCTAAAATAAAATAGTATAATTGAGTATCATGATTGGCTCAAGTAGGGAATCATATAAAATAAGTATTCCACCATAAATGATGTCTAGAATAATTCAATTAGTGTGTATATGATAGCATTGTGTAGGTATAATGAATAAGTAACGCTTCCATAATGTGAATACTAGTCAGTATAATTTGGCTAGATAGCCTGAATACTCTATATATATTAACATAGGTGAGAATGTGTTTGATCAGTTTACAATATATAATTAATCACACATATATATGTAATATGTATACATGTATATACAATCTATTTGTACAGAAATTTATAGGCATATACAGGGATACCTGGCGCTAGTTAGACCTCGGGAATAACTCAAGCATCCATGACCATTATAATGAGATATATGCTCTAGAGTGGGTTCTATCTTTGAATCTCATATGATTATGAGATTCTAGGCTCATCACTAAAGATAGTGGGGTGAGTCTTCTTTCCCAACGCATGTTTCTGAGGAAAGTTCAATGTCCTGTCCAACATCCAAGTGTAAATAGTTTTAGATATTATTCCCATCACCCAATGTAAGGGATCACGAAATTCCTTTCTCAATTAATCCACACACCATCATCCAACCCTGAATCACTATAGTCTAATCATAATAATTGTGATGGATTACATGTAAATCAATTATAATATTTTTTAAATATCTAATCATGGGTTTTATAATCCATTTATTTCATACTTATAAATATATAACACATGTAATGGATTAAAACCCACTTTTATTAAATTAAATTAACCCTTCAATTTAATATGAAAATAATTTCCATTACAAGATCAAGACAAAATACACAGGAAATGGTTCAGTCAATTTATCATTTAACTCGGGGAGGGAAATCCATTCAACACACCCAATGGGGAGGTATCCATGAGGTAAGAAACCATTAATAATTTAATATGGGTCTATGGGGGTTCCATAAAATGGTGAATTTAATTAAAGTGGTAAATCACATTTTAAGGAAACATGTAGAAATAATTGTCATTCAACACAATAACAAAAAAGACATAAAATAGTTAAACGTTTAGGGAAAATTTATTGACTACAAACTCTGGTTCATTCCACTATACTATTTCTAGTTTCAACATTGGGACCAAGCTAGTACTGTAGAAATCCAATGAAGACCCAATACACTAAAAATAAGGGATATAATCTTGCAAAAAATATTTCAAGATATAGAATGGGAATGTAAGAAAGGGAGTGTGAGGATTTGAAATATTAAAATTAGTTATCCAAGACATCTAAAAATGAGGGAAACCGAGATATGAAGGGAAAGATATAAGAATCCATATGTTTGATGAGAGGATATATTTTTATGGTGTGTGGTATATTGAAAATAAGATATAGTAGAAATATATTTTGGTTACATAAAGAAAATTTAGTTGAAATTTTAAATTATCCCTTCACTAACTCATCAAATTGTTTAGCCGCACGGTTGGCGAACCCGTGAGCTAACAATTCTGTAACACACTATGATTTCATAGAACGTTTTTTATTCAATGTAATTCAATAACTTGCACTACACGCAACACTTAGTTCATGCACAACCCGACTTACCAAACTAGCCATTCAAAAGCGGTTATGAATTGTATTAACTGAAATTGAACTATATATAATCCTTATAATTTTATAATCAATATTATGAGTTTCTTAGACATAATGTAAGAAAAAATTCATTTTTTTCAGATAAAATAAGTGTTTTTCAAAAAAATGCAATTTTACCATCTTTTAATGGCGAATTCTTTTTTAAATCCAATATTTGAAACTTTTATATATTCAATTTGTAAAAACAAACTTCTTATTTAGAATTGGGACATAAGAATTTAGTTTCGATAATTTTTTGGTGTTTTTCTAAAAACTTTCATTTTTGGTTGAATAGTGAAAAAAACTATACTTTACCTAAAAATAACTTTTTTAATAAAAATACTTTATAATGTTGAATTATAAATTTTAATGGATTGAAGTATAATTAGATTATATTTTTACAATTTAATCCAACGATGGTCATTGGAAGTAATTTCATATTGAATTTGGAGATAAAAAAGTTTCAATCTTTTGATATTTATTATTTCTTAAAAATACGCCTTTTGGTTTTGACTACGGGAATTAATTTGAAATATTTTAATGCAACTTCTATGTTTTTAAATTGGTAAAATAGAATTCATTTTTAAATTTGGATATAAAAATTGGCTTATGGTGAATTTTTGGTATTTTTCTGAACACTTTCAATTTTTGATGAATAGTAAAAACACTAAGTTATTGTTTAAAACCAAATTTTTATTTAAATAATTATTTATTTTATTTAAATTTATTTTAGGTCAAAATAGATATATAATATTTATATATGTTCAATGTAATTTATTGGAGTTAGTTTATAAATATTTTAGATATATAAATTTTTTTTTGAACTTTTACCGTCTTTTACCCACCTCCTAGGAGCATTTGCAAATTTACATAAAACATAATTTTACTGCTTTTGTGAGTTGAAAATTCAAAAATCAGAGAGACGCAGTTTATATAAGTAAGTAAAATGTGGTTTAATAAGATGAAAATAGATTTTTGCGAATAGTAACTATTTCACTTTTATTTACCACAGTTAAAAGTAAATAGAGGAATTAAGGGTAAAAATGATATTATTATTACTATAACACGTGTACTAATTCTATTGGATAAGTATAATTTGACAAAAAAAACCATAGGAATTAAATATGACTCTTTAGGTCCACTTGGATTAGATTAGGACATTTATTATTATTTAATTCAAAGAAGAGTTAAAAGTTTAAAATTCACTGTTTAATAAATAAACCATTTTTAATATAGGGTTCAACATAAGATAAATTCGACTATGAATATTCATTAGAAAGATAAAACGATTTCCTACATAATGGTAATTTTTTTATATTTTTTATACATTATATAGTTTAATTTATTTATAACACAGTGATGATGGTGTAATTACCTAATTAATGAAATATTAAAATAATTAATATTATAAATATCCAAATAAATGTAATTTGAAACTTTTTATGAGTTAAAATAATATTAAAGGTTAATATGACAGGTTAGGGTTGGTTATATCAATTTTTTTCGATGTTATGACGCTTTTATGAATTTAGGAAAAACAAAATATCAAATAGTGTCAGAATTGACATAAAAGAGTTTTTAAAAAAAATATTATATTATTAATTGATATTCTATTCCAGAAAAACTACGGTTCAGAAAAAGACTTATATAATGATACATTAATAATTAATGAACCACTTGGGGTTATCTTGAAAGTTTATAGAATGTTAATTAACCATATAATATAAAAATACAAGGAGACATGGTAAATGTCAAACTATTTAACTAAGAGTTAAATCTAAAAGATAAAGTTAATATAGTGACCCAAACCTATCTAAAACCTATTGGTTTAGTGGTTTTAGACCCATCCCCACATTATCCTTTAAATATTTTATTTTTGATCCATTAGAAACCGAATATTATTTTATTATAAAATAATATTTCTAACTTTTCTTATGGTGCCCCTCACCCCTCTTATAAAAGGGAACTTCCCCTTATCTATAATTCGCACCTTCAAAACCATTTGGGTCGGCCAAAACCTTCCCAAATACCCTATAAATTGTACTAAATTCATTTTATAGTCCTTAAATTAGTCAGAAAACCAACCTATGGAGACCTTTTGATCAAATCAAAAGGAAGAACCCGAAGAAGAGGTAAATATTTCATCACCTCTTTCAAGTTCCTTTCTTCTTCCACTTCCTATTTCTTTGTTGTTTCCATTCTAAAATAATAACTCCAATATATTCTATATACTCTAATGTTATTATAAATATTGTACAACCATATTCATTATTCTATCCATCCTTTGAATGACATGTCACCATATGGGCAAACGTACAAATTACCATCTCCACGTCATGGTGTAATTGTTATTCGATACATTATTATTTGGATGGGTATAATAATGATGTGAAATTGATTTAAATAATAATAATAACATGTTAATTATTCTGTATATATGATATAACATCCAATTATATATTATTTTTATATAAACAGAATGATATTATCGTTCGTGCGTACGTATGGATTACTGTCTCCAAGAACACGATGAGATTTATTCCCCATCATATCCATTCAAGACTAATTTTTATTACATAATTAAAAATAATGTTTAAAGACATAATATAATTATAAATATGAATAAGATAAATCCTATAATAAAAAACATTACTTATGTAACAAAGCAAATAAAGGAAAACGAACTAGTTAACACCCGAAACGACGATAATACTAAGATATTATAAACAAAGCAATGTTAAAAGATTATATATGTTATTATATTAATGTATATGATTATTTTATAATTTAATAAAAATTATTTCAATATTATACAAGAGTTTAACCTACCCCTTACTAAGGAAAAGTACAAGTTATGGGTTAATTTCACAATCTCTTTATTATCCAAGGTGGTTTTTACGTAAGAATCTACTGCGACCTATTTATCATCCACATCCGTAGTTTCATAAAAAATGTATTTCAAAATATTTTTACTATTTACTAGAATATGTGTTAAAGTCATTTATACCCTTGTTTGAATTTTTATAATATTTTTATAAATTAATCTTTCTTTCATTTTCCAAACAATGTACTTTATGACCTTTTTGACCAAATTAATGTAAAAATGTTTTTTAACTTATAAGGTAGGTGCAGATATTTTCCGTCATTATAACATCGTCGAAAATTACCTTACAATCTTATAAAAATATTTTCAAATATAAATTTTTTCTTTTATAATTACGTGACTTTTAAATGATTTCAAAATAGAAAGAGATATTTCTCTAAATAGGTTTTGATTTCATCTATATCAACATCCTTCGATGAATTTTAAGTTTTTTTGATGATCATTGATTATGATAAAAAAATGCATATATTATTGAAGGTTTTTTTTATATGTTAGACTGTGGATGTGTTATTTCATACCATTCTTGGAGTATAAATAAAGTATTGGCATTTCATTTTCCAGTATTAATACTTATGTTTATGTTATGTTTAAACCTTTTCGTATGAGCAATTCATTATACTTAGTAAGTGATGGGTGGAACCCGCTATAGATCCTCGATGAATCGGTAGGTCTCATGATATAAACTAGGGTCCTATAAAAAGGACTTGAAAAATCTTATTTGTAGTTTTGGCACAAGGCCTTGACAATGTGGTTATGAAAGTCTGGAATTATGCATTCCATCATTATGAAAGTGGATATTGATATTGAATGTGATTATTTGATTATTAGAATATCCTTGTGATTATGTAAATGAATTTATTTTGAATTATATATTCCATATTATGATAATGTTTTTGTTGAAATGGATTTTGTTTAAGTTCTATACATTTCCTTAAATGTTTGTGCTTATTTATGAAAGTTTCCGCTATATTGTTATCCTTACAAAGCATCTGAGCTTACCCCTTTCTATGTTTTATTTTTTCCAGGATGTGAAGAAGTTTATTATGACTGACGTGCAAGGATAATCTATGGGATCTCAGTATTGTCTATGGAAACAATGTTGTTGTAGTTTTCCATTTAATGGTGTAATGTAAACCCTATGAATGTATCTAGTACATCAATGATACTAAACTAATCGGTATTTTGAGACTTGATCTTTTGTGATCATGCCAATGATACGTAATAATGCACCGAATCTGGGATTCTGGTGTCGGGGAGTTACAGTTGGTATCGGAGAAAGTTTAGTAAAATCATTGAAAACTATATTTAGATAAACTCAGATTAGATCATGTATTAGTAAGATGGACTTTGAGGATTAGTATTGAAGAAATTCCTAGAATTTTGGTACTATAGAGATTTTGTGATTTTTCAAATAAAATGCATCCCTGTCTAGATATGAGCAGGTAGAGGTGGCTTTGGCACAGATATACCTAGGGGTAAAACCTGAAAACACCACATTGAGCAAGACTCAAACAGGAACTGGTGCACGATAACGGGCCTTGCAACACTCTTGGTTACGACACTCCAGGGGTTATGCTTAGGATAATTCTCATTTTCATTGCAAATCATTATGAAATATTTACAAGTATATACCTCCTCAAAAAAAATTTATGATTATGAATTATATCCATAAATTGTTCAATTTACATTAGGTATTTTACAAGTTTGTAATTATTCATTTCAATTCATAAACTGACTTAGTGTATGCCACTGTATAGAAATGGCGCACAGTAGAAGGAATGTGAACTCCTTCAATATGTGTGATCCAAAGAGTAAGAAGGATCATATCATTCACTGTATTAATCCAACATTTAGAAGGGAAATAGTCTCCCATTATTATCAACATATGAATAAATAGTATCATGTGTTAATATGATAAGTAAATAATTCTATGAGTCCTATGTCATTGAAGGGATTCAGGAGATGAAAAGGATGGAAGAGAGAAATATGGATAAAAGGAAGAGGGAAAAGAAGGATTTTACCAAATGTGATAACTGTGGAAGGAATCACCCAGGTAAATGTTTTAAGGGAATGAGAGTTTTTTATAAGTGTGAGAAAAAGGAAACCAAGTACATGATTACAAGGGTAAGAAAAAAGTTTCAAATGTACAATGCATTATCTGCAAGGATTTGGGACACTACGTGAATTAATGTCCAAATCATTAGAGTATAACATAAATGATGCTATTGGACAATAATAAAGTTATTATACAACTGAAGATGAAGAGGAATGATTGTATTTCTTACATTGTTATTAATGTATTGTGTAATTTGAGTATTGTATTAATGATGTGCATGTTATAAGAATTATAGAGTATATAAGGATTGTACTGCAGTACTATTTTATTAAGGACTTGAGATTGTATGGAACAAAGAAAAGTGACTAAATAGCAGGTTAATTTTTTTGAAAATATTTGGGTGGCAGAAAGACAAACCATAATATGGTTCTCATACCGAGGTAGTGATTTTGGAATAATACAGGATTGATTTGGATAAATTATATTGGATATTCTTGACTACCTTGAAACTGATTAATGATTTGTATATTCCATCATTGATGGAGTTTACAACATTTTTGGATAGAAGGAGTATATCTTGTATTCTATAAAGAATAAGGGAGCATGAATGTAATCAATAAGGTTTTATGGTAATTCAGGATGTTGTAGTGTTTTAAAAGAATACATGATGAAGGTGTTTACATGTTATTATGTGGAAAAAAGGATCTTCATTGTGTTTAACATACTTATAAATTTTGGACTTTGATTTTTGATAGAAGTATTTTGGATAATTCTAGTTTCAGATTATTTTTGGATTACCACAAAAAGGAAAACCCGCAGGTCAGGTGGCAACCCGTCGCGTTCGACAGGGACAAGAGACTTGAACCCGTAACCGAATAGCAATAAGAGAGTATCACCTACGACTGGCCCATGTGATGTCCTGGATTGAATAATGTAGTTTTTTTAAATGGTTTGGTAGACGAATTATAAATTCATTTTTTTAGAACCTTATACAAATAGGATAAATATAATATTTTTTATGTTCTATTATATTTTAGAGTGAGAGATGAGTTTGTGGTAGAAATTATTAAAAGTATGGAACTCTACTTGTAAAGTATTTTTTTTCTTCTCTTATTCTATGATGAAATTAATTCATAAACTTTATGTAATAGATCATAAAGCTAAAAATGTGTTATACTAAAACCTTATGTTTTGTTGAACTGGTGATATTTTAAATAATCATAGATTCATGGGTTAGAGGCCCTCAATTCTACAATTGTTTGTGACTTATGACCTCAATCACCCCTTATAAATATTTATGTTTTTCCTCCAATTATGTATCTCTAATTTCCACCAATGTTATCATAATCGAGAACATAATTTGGTGGTGACTTTTTCATTCCCCTATTCCTCTTATTAAGACTAAATTTTATTAACCCAATTTCAGATGTGTGATTTCCCACAAAGGTATTTTCTATTTTCAACCATATATTTTCGAAGAAAAATTTCAAATTGAGAGGATGCAATTTATTGAAATATAGAAGAATGTAACACTATAAGATTTCATAGTACTATATTTCTTGAAAGTAATTAAATAACTTGCACTACACGCAACACTGAGTTCAAGCGCACCACGACTTACCAAACTAGCCATTCAAAAGTGGTTATAAATAGTATTAACTAAATTTTGAACTTTATATAATACTTGTAATTTTAGAATATATATTATGAGTTTCTTAGATGTTATGTATTAAAAATACAATTTTTCAGATAAAATAAGTATTTTTCAAAAAATGAATTTTTACTGCCTTTTAATGGAGAACCCTTTTTAAATCCAATAGTTGAAATTTTTATATAATATATTTGGAAAAATAAAAATCTTATTTATAATCAGGAAATAAGAATTTAGTTTCAATAAATTTTTGAGTTTTTTCTGATAACTTTCATATTTGGGTGAATAGTGAAAAGTACTATTTTTTAACTGAAAAAACTTTTTAAAACAAAAAAATTTATAGTGTTGAATTATACATTTTAATGGTATGGAAGTATAAGTTGATTATATTTTTACCATTTAATCTAATGATTGTCATTGTAAGTAATTTTACATTCAAATTGGACATAAACATGTGCCAATCTTTTGATAGTTATTATTTCATAAAAATACGTTTTTTGGTTTTGACAACGAGAGTTAATTTTAAATTAATTAATACAACTTCTATGTTTTGAAATTGGTAAAATACAATTAATTTTTGAATTCTTATGATCAAAATTATCTTAGGGTAAATTTCTGGCATTTTTCTGAAAACATTAAATTATTGATGAATAGTGAAAAACTCTAAGTTTTTGTTTAGAACCGAATTTTTATTTAAATATTTATTTATTTTATTTAAATTTATTATATATCAAAATAGATACATAATAACTATATATGTGCAATTTAATTCATTGTAGTCATTTTAAAATAATTCTAGATATATAAAAATTTTAATTAACTTTTTACCGTCTTTTACCCACCTCCAAGGAGAATTTGCAAATTTACATAAAACATAATTTTTCAGCTTCTTTGATTTGAATTTGAAAAATCCAAGTGACACAGTTGATATCAGTAAGTATAATTTGGTTCAATAAGATGAAAATATTTTTTGGAAAATAATAACTCTACTTTTATTTACCACAGTTAAAAGTTAATAGTGTAATTAACGGTAAAAATGATATTATTATTACCCAAAAACATGTCCTAATTCTATTGGATAAGTACAATTCGAACAAAAACAAACATAGGAATAAAATATTATCCTTTAGTTACACTTGGAGTTGATTATGAAATTTATTATTATTTAATTCAAAGAAGAGTTAAAAGTGTTAAATTCAAGGTTTAAAAACTAAACCATATTTAATATAGGGTTACACATAAGATAAATTCGACTATAAATATACATTATAGAGATAAAACGATTTCCTACATAATTTTATTTTATTAGTATTTTTTAGAAATTGAAAATTTTAATTTATTTATGACACAATGATGATGCAGTAATTACCTAATTAATGAAATATTAAAATATTAAATATTATAAATAACCAAATAAATGTAATTTGATACTTTTAATGAATTACACTAATTTTATAGGTTAATTTGACATGTTAGGGTTGGTTAGATGATTTTTTTGAAGTAATAATTCCGTTATGAATTTTAAAAAAATATACCAAATTGTGTCAAAATTGACATTAAAGAGTTTTTAAAACAAATATTATATTGGTTGAGACATGGTAAATGCCAAACTATTTAACTAAGCGTTAAATATAAAAGATAAAGTTAATATAGTGATAAAAACCTATATAAAACATATTATTTGAGTTGTTTTATACTCATACCCACCTTATTCTATAAATAATTCATTTTGGAGCCATTAGAAACCGAAAATTATTTTATTATAAAATAATATTTCTAGCTTTTCCTGAGGTTCCCTCACCCCTATTATAAAAGGGAACTCCCCCTTCTCTATAATTCACAATTTCAAATCCATTTGCATCAGCCATGAACTACCCAAAAACCCTCTCAACTATCCTCCCTTCATCCTAGAGTAATTCCTTTAATAATAAATCCATCCTAATGAGCCCTTTTGATCAAATCAAAAGCAAGAACCCGAAGAAGAGGTAATTATTTCATCACCTCTTTCAGGTTCATTTCTTCTTACACTTCCTCTTACATTGTTGTTTCCATTATAAAATAATAACTCCATTATATTCTATATACTTTGATTTTATTATAAATATGGTACAACCATATTCATTATTCTATCCATCCTTTGAATGACATGTCACCATACGTGCGTACGTACGGATTACCATCTCCACGTCGTGGTGTAATTATTATTCAATACATTATTATTTGGATGGGTATAATAATGATGTGTAATTGATGTAAATAATAAATATAACATGATAATGATTCTTTATATATGATATACCATCCAATTATATATTATTTTAATATCAAAAGAATGATATTGTAGCTCGTGTGTACTTACTGATTACCGTATACACGAACGCGATGAAATTCATTCCTCATTGTATCCATTCAAGAATAATTTTCATTAGATGATTATAATTAATGTTTAAAGACTTAATATCATTCTGAATATGTATGAGATACATCCTATCCATAACAAACATTACTTATGTAACATAACATATAATGGAAAACGAATCAGTTAGTACCCGAAATGACGATAATACTATGATATTATTAATAAAGCAATGTTAAAAGATCATATATGATATCATATTAATGTATATGATTCTTGTATAATTTAATAACAATCATTTCACCATTATACAATAGTTTAAACTACCCTTGACCAAGGAAAAGTACAAGGTAATGGTTAATTTCTCAATCGCTTTATGATCCGAGGTTGTTTTTACGTAAGTCTCTACTTGGACCTCTTTATAATCCACATCCGTGTTTTCATAAAAAATGTATTTCAAAACATTTTTAATTTTTACTAGACTATGGGATAAATTCATTTACACCCTTTTTTTACTTTTTATAATATTTTTATAAAGGAATATTTTTGGTGTTTTCCAAACAAGGTACTTTACGACCTTTTTGAAAAAATTAAGGTAGGAATGTTTTTTAACTTAAATGGTGGGTGCGGCTATTTTCAATCATTATAACATCATAGAAGATTCCCTTAAATGATTATAAGAATATTTTCAAATAAAAATGTTTTCTTTTATAGTTACATGACTTATAAATGATTTCAAAATAGAAAGAGATATTTCTATATAATGGTTTTGATTTCATCAATATCAATATCCTTTGATGGATTTTATGTTAGTTTGAAATTGATTTCTATTGATACAAAACATCCAAATTGTATTGAATGTTTTGTGATACGATTGAATATGAATGTGTTATTTTATACCATTCATGGTTTATGGATAATGTATTTACATTTCTTATGCCAGTTTTAATATGAATTTTTATGCTATGTTTAATCTTTTTCATATTAGGAATGCATTGGACATAGTAAGTGACGGGTGGAGCCCGCTATAGCTCTTTGTTGGATCAGTACGTCTCAAGAGACAAACTAGTGTCTTGGCGCAAGGCCTTGACAAAATCTTATCTGTAGTCTTGTCACAAGGCCTTGACTATATTGTTAGAAAGTCTGGATTTATGCATTCCATCATTATGAATGTGGATATTGATATTGCATATGATTATTTGACTAGTAGAATATCAATGTGTGTAAGTACATTGCATTATTTTGATTTATATTTTCCATATTATGAATAAGTTTATGTTAAAAATGATTTTGTTTTAGTTCTATACATTGCCTTAAATGTTTATGCTTATTTATGAATGTTTATGCTATATTGTTATCCTTACTGGGCATCTGAGCTCACCCCTTTCTATGTTTTATTTTTTCCAGGATGCAAAGAAATATATTATGACATACCTATATGGATAGTATATGCGATCCCAGTGTCATCTATGGAAACAGTGTTGTTGTAGTTTTCCATTGTATGATGTAATGTAAACCTTATGAATGTATCTAGTACTTCTAAGGATAATAAACTAATTGGTCATTCGAGACTTGATATTTTATGTTAATACCAATGATACATAATAATTCACTGACTTGGGGATTATAGGGTCGAGGTGTTACAAATGCACCCAACTCTATCTTAATAACCCCATCACATAGACTGGGCACACAGTTTGACTAACCATAAAAATCCAAAGTGAAATGCTACTATCACTTGTCTCAGATAGTTTATATAGCCATGTGTCTAGGGTCTTACAATTTATCATAACTATGTATCTCACTACATCCCTATGAAACGCCCCACATAGTTTGGACAAACCATTAGAACTCATGTGCATATTTTTTTTCAATCAATGAGGCTTGTTTATTTCCTCCAAACCATAATGATGTGTTCACCCAGCAAGCATAGATACTCCCAAGACCTTACTTCATCCATAGGGCACACTCCTTAGGATAACATAATAATTTTAAAAAATGATTAAAATTGATTTTAAAATTCATACAGATTTTGATTAGGAACTATGAATGTTTTAAAGGGTTATTTTTCAATTATTTATTATATATATATATATATATATTGAATTTTAATTTAATAGTTGAATATATAAATTTCTTAATTTTTAAATGGGTAAAACTATATTTATTCATGAATTCAACATATTAATGTTATCCAAAGGATAATGTTTTTGATTTTTTTGAAAATAATTTATTTTTAGTTGAATAGAAAAATTCACAACTTTTTATAATACCATCATTTTTATGACATTATTATAAAATAAGGATGAACTAAAATTCATTAAAACATTTAAAAAAGAAAAAATAAATTTATAATGTAAATTATATCATTTATAAACAGTATGATGAATATATGAAGCCTATCACTATTGAATAAGTGTTTTCAATATTTTTCCTGTTTTTTCAATTGGTTACCTCATGATTTAATTTTAATCATTTCCAAAAATATTTTTTTATATCTGTTAATAATAATCAGTGTGATTAATTTTTTTTCTTATTTTTTAAAATTTCGTGGAAACCAACCTAGAAATATATAATTTTAATGGTTTTTCACATCAGTTAAATAAATACAAATGTGAAAAATTCTTTATCACATATATTATTTTAAAAAAATGATGATACAATCCAATTTTATTTTATTTTCTATATAACCAATGTGAAAATTATATTTTATTTAATATTTTATTCCATTAATATAATAAAATATGTGAAAATTGAATTATTTCTAATATAATTTTGAATATTTTAGCTGAGTAGTACATTAGAAATAAATATAAAAAAAAACAAAAAAAAAACAAAAAAACAACGTCATGTAGAAGTAAAATGAAAAACTAGATACCAAAAATAGTATAATAATATATTTAAAATTTGAAAATAGTATCAAAATTTCAAATAATTTTAGCAATATAAATTTAAATTTAAACATTACAAAATATATTAAAAATAACCAACAACCTAATCAGATTAGTGAAGTATTCCACACATTCTATTCATATGTGATTTATCTTTTTATTAGTGTCGGGTTTCTAGTTATCAAAAATAAATAAATTAAAAATATATCATTTAACATTTATTCTCAAAATAATTATAAGTATAATTAAGGTAAATATTATATTAACATCAAACATTATGAAATTTTGAAATGTTCCCAGTATAAATTATTCAAAGATAAATATTTGGACATAATATCAACATTACTTTACCCATTCATGATTATTAAAATAATATTTGAAATTAATTCTTAAATTAAAAATAACATATGATGTATTGGCTACCAAAATGTAGAAATTATAAATGAGAAGTCACCATTTATTTTTTATATTATATATTTCTGCTCCTCTTTTCAATTGTTTATCTAATATAATCCCATCCCATTTTTATAAATGATATATATGAAATAAAATAAAATTACATTATAATATACAATTATTAAAATAATCAAACATACATGTTCAACACATATCAAAAACGTTATTGCACGTCAGTGTAGTCTACTGAAAAAAATACATGGGTAGAGGATTTTAAGTTAATATAAATAACACATTAACAATAATATTTTCTATAACCCTCATGATAAAGAAGAATCCCACAATAAATAGAATTATTTTGAAAAATTATAGTAATATTGAATATTCATTTAGTGCCTTTAATTACTTTTAATTTTGGTGAAATACATTATAGGTCCAAAAATATAGATTATAATGTTGTTCCATACTGAATACAAAGTGTAAAATTATACCAAATAAAAAATAAACATAGATATTGAGCTGAAATAAAATAACATATAGATATAATCTAATATATTTACATGGAAAAGTACTAAATAACATTTATGCCCAAAAAATTCACCAATAATAAGACTTATGATATATATCTTTAAAATCATCACAGTCAGTTTTCACCCACAAATGATAACATTCATTAAAATCACATAAACATACAATGATAAAGATGAATATATTGAGAATCTATCATGACTATAAGAAGTAGTATAAACATTTATGGAATCAACTATATTATATTTTCAATATAGTATATATTTACATTTAAATTATTAATGTAAAAAATATAAATATAGAAAATTTAAAATGTTAAAAAAAAATTTAACAACAATATCAAATAAAGGATATAGTATTTATAAATCATATTGATAATTTTTAAAACAAGTTAACATGGTCAAACATAAAAAAATGTATGATACTTTATCCAAAATTAATAACCTCATATGTAAGAAATGATACTCTTGTAATTCATTCTATAATATCTGTCACGGTGACTATAAAATTCACCTTATTTATTTTTGGATGATGAAAAATATCGTTAATATAATATATATTTCCATATTGAAAAATATTATACTTCCTTAACTCAACATATAACCCATAATATATGGGATGTTGTGGAGGAGGTGTAGGATTTGGATAAATTTTAGGAGGTTTATGAGTGGGATTTATAGGTGAAGGTGGTGGTGTGTGATCAACATGAGGAGGTGGAGGTGTGAGATCTACATCCCAAAATAATTTTTCATATCAATAAGCAAAAAATTCGCCAATGATTTATCATTTCCCCCATCATCTCAACCATAACTTGAAATTATGTTATAAATATTTTATTTTAATTTTCTATATATCCTTATTTTAAGAGAATATATAAATATCAATCATTTTTTTTATTGATACAGCTACTATATATCCTTAAAAATGACCCAAGTGTTCAATATTTCCCAAATAATTAGATAAAATATCCTTCCAACCCTCTGGTATGATGACCCCAATTTGTTATACTCTTTTAGTGATTAATATTAATACATATTTGAAAAATTAATTATGGAATCAAAATATATCAAGATTTGAATTAACATAACTATAAAAGTAAATTAACCAACTTCTTAAAATGATATGAGCTATTTTATTCAAAAATACCATATGATTTATCCCTTTTTACTCATTTTGGACCTCTCCCATTTTTCAATTCTATCTAGGGAGAGGGTGGGAAAACATATGTGGAACCCGGAGACACAAATCTCATTTTATAAAATTATTTTTCCATCATTTTTTTTAACCAATAACATATACCATCTAAGAGTTATGGAATAAGGGCGTGAGTTTCTTGATTGGATATCAAGATTATATCTCTTCGGTATGTTTAAATTAATAATAAAAAATCCATAATATGAATATTAATATAAAAAACTTCTAAAATCATTCATTTCACATTTTAAAAATTATTCTTGTCATCTATTTCAACAAACATATTCAATGTATCATTATCTATATAAGGATATATGTCACAAGGATTTGTTTCCATTCCAAAAAATTGATATCTTATGTGATGCTTTATTTAAAAACCATTCATATCCATGAATCAAAATATAAAAATTTCCTCCTAACGTCTCTAATATGAGGAATATCATATTTCATCCAACAAGAAGGGGAAACCAATTATTAGTAAAATCATTTCATTATATGTAAATTAATAACAAATGTGCTTACTAAAATTTTCTCCCATAATTGAGATATTTTAACTTTGTTAATTATGTTCCAATCACATATCAAAATATAATTTTTTTTCAAATATTTCATTGAAACAAAAGACCTGAATTATTTTGAATTTAAACCCCTAGGAATATCATTATCATCAAATTCGATTCACATCCACTAGTCTGGGATACGAGAAACTAATAATATTGGTAAACATGTGTACCCATGTTTAACAACAATAAAAGTATTCCCTATCACTATTGAAGTTGATATATCACATTTAGAAGGATATGGTTTCTTCTAGGTAGATGTATCTAGCGGTCATTAATGAACTGGGAAATCCACCCAAGCAGACCTATCTCGGTGAGGTATAAGAATGATAAAGGAAACAAGTCATGAATATCACCAAAACATGACAAACAACCTAAGTAATACAGAAATTAAAATATAAAACCAAATACATATAAACCATTAAAAACATGACAAACCTGAAAATTATTAATTAGAAAATATTATAAAGTCTCTATATAGTGTTGGGTTACCTACAAACAATCTCATTCTAAAGGTAATGACAATAAGAGAAGCAAGCATATTCTAAGATTCCCTTCCCTATACAAAGATCCTGTGATACAACATCAATAATCGATGAAAGTAAAAATTATTTACTAAGCACAAATACATTTAGGGTACTACAACATTGTCTATACAATGTCTAACATCAATAATGCACATGTTCAAGCTTTTTAAAAAATTACAATTAATTTTCATAAATGTAAACCCAATTGTAAATAATTTTCCTTTGGTATTTCATAAAATTCATTAAAATTCATATATCCATGTACATGATAATTATAAGTGATAAAACATGATATAATATCCATACACTATATGGTAACCAAGAAAACACACTTCTGTGACCTGAATCATTATGTGAATCCATGTGGTACAACCTCAGGAGACTACATGTGGGAAACAATGCATGATAAAATCCATCACATGATAAATATTCATTAATGAAAAAGAACATTGTATTAGGATATATAATTTGGTAATATGTATAAAAGTAATAGAATACATACTAGGAATAATTTTTCTTCCAACTAATATTGAGTCCTTCTATAGGCCATTGGTATCCTGAAAGCAACCCCTGGTGGTTCCAAACACATTACTAACAATTTCCCCGTTCTCCTGGCACAAAAGCATCCCAATGTGCCATGTTTTTCAAACAAAAAGTAAAAAAATTATATCAATGTATACATAATTTTAAATTACAACAAAATAATCTTTTGGGTTTGAAAACTCAACCAATCTAAAATCACAATTCAAGAGTATAATAAAACACTTTGTGTGAAAAACATTATTCATAATATAAAACCCACATACAAAATTAATATTTATAAATAATCCCCATAACACCTTAAATGAAATATATTAAATGAATAAGATAATTTAATTTTACAATAATAATAATAAATTAATAGAATTAAACCATTTAATAGAAACACATTCCTCAAAATTGAGGCAGATAAACCTCCCAAAAAAGAAGACCATAGAAGTATTGATCGGTTCTTCAGGATCCTATATTCTCAAGAAAAATAAGATGACATGATGATGCCCTTTATATCCAACATGCATATCCCTATGAGATTACACAAAATGAGAGGATAATAAATCTAATGATGATCTACAAATAAGAGGAGAAACTGGAATAAAAATACAACATCCCAAGATGTGATCCACCATGAATGAAGGAATTCAACCAAGAATCCAAGGGGAGAAACTTACAAAGAACTAGGGAAGGATAATGATGAGACAAAACAATATTAGGTGTCAATTATTATTTAATAATACCATGTTATTAAAGGAAAATCTTATTTTCTAATAGATTGGAGGAGGGTTTCATTGTTTCATGGAGTAGACTTCAGGGGTAAACTAAACAAGCACATTAAAAATGAATCCCAAATTTCTATTTTGGATGGGTGAACATATTCTATATATATTTAGTTTAACTATAAACTACATATGGAAACCCATTTTCCCCAAGGGTGTATAATTTTCCCTGGAGGCCACATTGTTTATTTCTCCATGATCAAATTGTGCAAAACAACTCTGTCCAAACATAGATCAATTCCTCATAGTTAAAGTATGGTTAAACTAACTATGTACCATGTATTTTTTAACCCAACACACTACTTTCTTCATATGATCCATAAACAATCTTTGACATAAAAATAGGATTACCACATCTTGACTAAGTAATTCTAAAGACAGAGAGGGAATCAAAATTTTCCACACCATATCTGCATTATGACCCTGGAATGTAGTCATGATTTAGGACCAACAAAATTATAAGGACACTAGTTTAACCTCAAGAAACATGATCCCATGTATTGTGGCTATCCCATCCCCACTACCATTGTAACCAGACCAAGGGAATAATTTTAGAGCATATAACCTTATCCTGAAAGACTATAATCAGGACTAGTAACTCAAAAATGGTGGTGTTGGGATCAATATCAACATCCTCCAATACAATCACATGTGAATTATATGGGGTATACCTCCTCAGTTTGGATACATGGAACACTCCATTAACTATTTTTAAATAATGAGGTATGTGAAACTAATATTCCACCTCTTAATTTCATTCCATGATCTCAAAGGGGACAAAAAATCTCAGTTCAAATATACCATACTTACCTAACCAATGATTTACAATGCAATTTGATACTCTTTTAAAAATCTGACAACCAACATAGAACTCTAGTTTCTATAGTCTTTGGTCCGGATATGATTTTTTATTGCTCAATGATATGAAAAACCTCTTATGGATCAATTTTAAATTTTCCATCAACTCTTGAATGAGAATAATCCCAAAAAAGGACAATGCTCCTATCAATATCCAACATAGGGGATTTGTACATGGCCTCTAATATAATGAATTGAATGGTTCCATAATTATCTAATTTGGGAAAAAATTATTATAGGAATATTTTACCAAAGAAAAATTATTTTCCCAAGATCTTTCAAAATTATGCACACGATGCTAAAGTATATCCCCATGAACCTGGATTGTTATATCTATATATCGATATATATATATATATATAAGATAATTAGTGATTAACATTATCTTTGAAACCATTTCATCCAATAATTATTTCCAAAATCTATATTTGAGCCTCATGTCTATATCATATATAGTTATAGAGGGAACCAACGATGTCTCACAATCTCATGGACCGAAAAGTCCCCTGACTGTTCTACATTCATCATTTCCCTAATATATAAGAAATTGTCTAATTTCATGATTTAATCGATGATCAATCATATCCCATCCTTCCTAATAAGTGTCTAATGAAATCCAGTGATTAAATCTCTAGAAATCACAACCAACATCCATACCATACTGGTAAGTTGTTTCAACAAACCATCATGTCTATGGTGTTCCAATATAATTTTCTAAAAATTGATAAACCATGAGTCATATCTACAATTTACGGCGTCATCCCTATCCAGCAACATTAACTTCTCAAGTTGCGATATATTTTAGTATATCCATAGTGTTTGGACTAACATGAATGGTTTCCTCATTACATCAACTAATTCCATAGATAAATTAAAATAACCAATGTTATGTGGAAGAAAAAACCTCAACTCAATGCTTGATACCACTCACCTTAGGCCTCTCCAATGTAAATGATTCTATGCAAGCATTGGCACTCAGTTTCTATCACCGGCTCAAAAAGAATTCCATAAAAATACAAATCATCTTTAATAAAAGCCAACAACACCTTTCCACCAGCCTATTAAACTAAAAATCTCATCTCAGTATATAAAATGATAATATACCATTACTCAACCAATTAAATTATGAATTTTTTTGGTGATTTTTTTCTCAATGACTCATCAACCAAAATTCCTTTTTGAGGATTGTACATAAATCAAAACTGAAGGTTCGAAGATACTCCACAAATTTCTCCATTGAAATTTAATATTACTATGACAAATAATATATTTCATTATATTATAATCAGAATATACATAAAACCACACCCCGAAGAGTTAGTGACTCCATGTTTTTAGTGAATGCATAACTTCTTCTGACACAATATCATGGGTAGGGTATTTCTTCTCATTAGTTCTTAGTAGTGTGTGATAAAGGACACTACCTATTTCTCCTATATTATAAAATGTCACAAACCATTGTAGAAGAACCATAAAAAACATCAAAATGAAAACCTAGTTTAAATTGAATAATAATTGGTGTTGAATTCAACCTAACCATAAGCTCATCTAAATACCTCTTACATTTTTCATTCCACTCAATAATCCCCCCTTATAGGTTAAATTTGTTGTTAGATATTAGAGATTTGTGAAATCTAAAACAAACCGTCTATTGTAATAAGAAAAACCCAAGATTCTCCATAAATCATCCATGTTTATAAGATACTCTTAAGAAATAACATCTTGTATCATTTTAGGATCCACTAAGATGACCCTCTTAGATATAATATCCCACAGAAATTTCACATCCCCATTCAAAAACTCACATTTGGAAAGATTAACATATAGATAATGTTATACGAATGTTTTAATTATGATATAAAAATGGTTTTTATTTCCCCCCCTTCCATAGAGTACACCCAAAAAATATTCCATGATCAAAATAGAATTTTTTTCCAAGAGCTAATAATTGATTTGGTTCATCATAGCCGTAAATATTACAAGATATTTGGTGAGACAAAATTAAATAACTGGAAATTCAAAATTCCAATACCTACATCTAAATGATAAATTGGATATATACTCTTTTAGAACTCTCAAATGGAAGTACCTAACTAAACGTCATTATATGATAACCAAAATGCCCCTCTAAATAGATTAAAGGGATAATATATCCTAGGAAAATGATTTTTTTAAAAATTTTCACCCAATTCTTCATTTGAAAATTCATTTATATTCCGATACATCCCTTATCCGTTTTAAAAATGAGCATAGGTGATTCCCAAGATGACATGCTAAGAAGAATAAGTATGTTTTCCCCTATATCCTCGAGAAGGAATTTATGTTTCAACAGCTTACTATGTTTTATTCGATATGATTGATTGGTAATGATAATAATACCAAAGAAAATGTCAAGAGAATAGAAATCATCTCTCTATGGTATTAACCATTAGTAACATCTAGAAATTCCTAAGGGTACAGAAACACCACTGAATAAAGTGGACTAACCAATAAAGGGTTAACAACATCATGAAACATCTCTAACAATTGACATGATATTACACCAACATAAGTAATAATAGGCCCCACCCTTCCTGATCTAGAGTCCCACACTCCCTGAAAAACATGACTGACGTCATCATAAGAAGAAACAAAATAAAATGATGAAAAAAGTATATATGGACCTAAACACTGATAATCCAATCCATACCAAGTATCAGGTCAGTGATTTCAATATCATGAACTAAAAATTCATGTATCTCCTTATTGTCATCTATCATCACCCAAACCGTGGGACACATGAATCAATGTTCATAAATCTTTTCCAAAATAATGGAAAGATACAACAATTAAGAAATTGGTTATGAAAATAAACCCAACACATCAACTGGAATTGATGATATAAAGGCATGATTAACACATTTATCAAACAAATCTATAACTACAAAAGACAAAATAAAAATTGTACCTCTAAAAGTTGTTGGTCTTGTTTCTGATTCCTCTAGTTTATACTCTCTCTCATAAATCCATCTTGTCATTACCAAAAATATATCCCCCTAACCTATTTATTATTCACACCACACTGATAAACATTAGTATTAACTAGAGAACCCTTTCTGAGAGTTGATCTTACCTTACTACCTAGGGAAATCCTTTTACAAAAATGCTTTAGCTGACTAGATAATATATAACGATGAAATGTACATGGATCCACTACATATTTAGGATTATTATAACCATTTCCTCTACACTAATAGTATGAAAATATTTTTGGTCCCGAAAAAACCATAAAACCTGTCCAAAATAAAAATTTCCATTTTTTTGCTTCTTATTCCGGATAGAAGAAACACCCTTGCTAAAGAATATATCAAATGAAACTAAAACAAAACCTATATTTATGGCTATGTATTCCTTAGCCAAATATTATTTTTCAACTACCTCCATGAAGTTCGTATGGAACATTAGAGTCAAAATTGATCATGTATCAGGCCATAGTCCAAACTCAATCCTCAGTGCCTTTAGGTACTCAATTATGACTAGATCTTGGGAGAGATTCACCAAATCCACAAACTAGGAGGAATAATCTAAAAAAGTATCCTCCACTTTTTTCAAGGTTAGAAACTATTTTGAAATTCTAGCATGTAGAATCTCTAGGTAAAAAAACTAATTGAATATTTTCATAAAATAATTCCATGTAAGATACTCATGAAACATTTTCTAAAATATGGATTTCATCTATCCCTTTCTTGGTTCTTTGATCATATATTTTTCAAAACACAACATATAGTTTTTAGGAGGAATTAAAATATTGAAGACCCTGCCAATCTTTTTAGGACAATCCTCTAATTTTTGGGGTCCTTTGTCACTAAATAATATGGGTGTATACTACTTAGTGAATTCAAATCCATGATCCACCACATGTCTCAGGTTCAAAAACCCCGCTTTTCCTAGATTCTAAATTATATGATTTATAGACTCAAATAAATAATGATCTACTCGAGGATTCCAATTTTGATCATATATCAAAGATTCCTCCATCAGATATATAATTAATATTTTTAATGGATTTGTCTTATAAGAACATGATAATAAACAAACATCACTAAATTGTATTCCAAAATATTAATATGAACATAAAGAATTTACATATATGCTTTAAAACATCATGAATTTAATTAAATCATGAATTATATAAATGATAAAAATGATTTTGTGGTTAATAGTCAATTTGAATAGTATTATCAAATGGTTTATTCAAATGACCTTATTCAACTCATCACAAACCATGAAAAAAATTCCAACCAACCATGGTAACATGAGTTTAGACACAGAATTGACCTTTCCAACAACCCTCCCGCACTTACTACACAAATAATGATGGACCTAACTCATGTATACCCATGAAAAAGAACTAAACATTTTTATTGTTAATAAACATTATGCTAAGAATCCCTCTGATTCCAAATTGTAAAGACCAACCTGATTAAACATGTAAATACAGTTCACCTGGACCATTATAATAAGGAATAACAATGATAAAAGATATAATTCCTAAATATAACAAAAAAAATAAATATAAACATTGTAGAGTGTTGAAGAAAAATTTACAAACTGATAGATAAAAACCATGAAAATGATATAAAATATAATATTGTGTATGAAACAAGAAATAAAGTATACATGCGATCAATTGTCAACTCCAAATCATCATTTACTAAAGGCAGTGACAATAAGAGAATCTAGTATGCTACAAGATTCAGATAACCTTACAAAAATCCTATAATAGAACATCAATAATCATGAAATGTAAGAAATAGGGTGGGATAACAGATCCAATATCATATAACCATAATGTATATACCTTACCTAAAATCAATAATTCACATTTTCTATATTTTAAAACATAAAAAAATTATAAAGAATTATCATAAATCGAAAAACAATTATAAATAAATTTCACTCGGTTTTTCATGAAATCCTTTCATTTTCCTAAAGCTATGTGTTTAACAGGTATAAATGGTAAAATAAGGGAGAATATCCTTACACCATTTACTAACCATGTAAACATGCATCTATTACATAGACTTTCATGTGAGACCATGTGATGCAACCTCATGAGAAAACATGTGAGAAAAAATCCATGTAAAAATACATCAAGGGCTAAATAACCATAAATTGATAATCAATCTCTATTAGGCCCAATACTATGTAAATGCATAATAGATACAATAGGGCCAGATGTACACATAATTTTTGTACCTACTAATATATAGTCCCACCACAATATATTGATATCTTGAAAGAATCCCCTAGTGGTGCCAAACTCACTAGGGTCACCTATTCCCCATTCCCAAAGAAATTATGGTTCCCAATATTCCATGATTTTCAGAAAACATTTTAAAACCATGTTCACAATATAAAAATGATTTTAAATCCAATAAAATCTACATTGATCTTTGAAAACTAATTTCTAATCTAAAACAACCATTTAATAATGTTATAAAAAACATGTTGTGTTAACCCCAACAATTAATGTAAAGACCATTTTAAAATTTAATTGTTTTATGAAACCCCTCAAAACCAAAATAAAAATTAATTCAATGAATAACCTAATATAATTTTACAATAATGATAAGGAATTATTATAATTAACCCATGTAATATAAACACCAACCACAAAATAAAGGTATCACTAACCACCATGAAAAATAAAGACATTGAAAGGATAGATTGGTTCCTCGTGATCCTAGATCCATCAGAAATAATGTCAAACAACTATCAAATCCATTATATCTAGAATTAATAGACCCTACAGGTTCCATAAGAGTATTGGATATGATATACAGTATGGATAAATAAGGAATATGAGAATTTATATCAAAAATAAAACATACCACAATGTGATCCATTAGGAACAAATGAATTCCATAATGAATCCATTGGAAGAGGCATCTAAAAAAATTTCAAAGGATAATCATGAGCTAAAAGGATAACATGGGTTGACTAGGCTTTCAAATGACCATGTAAAAAAGGGTAAAAACACATTTTTTAACACTTCAAAGGAGGTTAAAACTGTTTCTAGGATTTGGCCACATGGTTAAACTAACCATGAACCTTAATCATACACTCCTACTATCCATTCTATATGGGTTCAAATTTTTACCACATGGGTAGTATGTAAATGTACCTACAATGAAACATCCTATATCCAAAGGATGCACAATGTTCAATGGATGCCACATGGACTCTCTAACCAAGCTCAAGCACAGAAAAAGTCCTCATTCCAAACATAGTTCTATACCACATAATTACAACATGGTAAAACTCATCATGTTCTTTAACAATGTTCCTAGACGTTTTTTTGTAAAAAACAATTTCTTATCCTCTGATCCACAAGCCTTATCGAACCGTAAAAGATGAATACCAATGCTTAACTAAGGCATATCTAGGACATCGAGGGAATGATAGTAGATCTTTGTGTGCATTCCTCCCTTGAAGATCAACGTGACTCATATGGTTGATCATACATTATCCTAAAAATCAATATAACAAACAATTAATACAAAAATTTATACATCCATATATTATTTATAAAATTATGAAAAAAAAGATAAAACAAATATTATACTAAACTAAATGCATTTTATTTATATTTTCTTAAAGTAATTATAAATTTTAAAAATACTAATCAGAAGAGAAATAAAATAAACGAAAAAGAATCCAAATAATACATAAAAATATGAATAATAATTATTCATTTATACAAATAAAAAAAGAAAAAAACATATAACTCATTATCATATTCATCATAGTAGTTAACAACAATGTTAAAAATAATAATGCCTTTATTCTTTTCATATTCATTATAAGTTAACAATTTTAAAAGAATACTAATAATATTTATAAACAATAAGGTGATTAAGACAAATGAAAACAAGGATTAGGTACAAATTAATATAAATACAATAATTACATATAAATTTCAATAATTGAAAATTGATGCAAACAAATAAAAAATAATAAAATCAAAAAATTTATCAAGTTAGTAATAATATGGGTTTTAAGAACAAAAGAAAACTAATATATATTACATTTAATAAAATATAAAATAATATATATATATATATATATGTTACCCATAATATTTATAAATTAATAAATGATTATTTTCCAATATTCCTTCCTCGTGATTGTTCTATATATAAACAACCTTAACTAAGATGTGGATGTCAATATTCTATATTAATCACTCTATTGATGTAGGAATCTAACAAAAAGTAAGAATCATTATATAATTTTTAATCACTAAAATAATGTTTTTTCCTAAAAAAATTATAGACAAGTTTATATTTTATGGATAAGGAACATATAGAAAAAATTTCGTTGTTTTCCATCATAAAAGTATCAATCATATATTCTAATCTATTAAGATTAAATAGTGTCATACCAAATTCACCATTTTTAAAAATATGGATTCCTATAACCCTTTTACATTTAAACAATAGAACTCAAAATTTTACACAACAAACCTCCAAAAATTCTTTAACAACTCTATAATATGTACATTACATCGATATTGGGTTTTTTCTCTAGCACTAGAAAAATAAATTCTGTCTATAAACAGAAATACACAACTATTCAAAATACACATCTATTGTCTAGATATTTTTATATCATGTATACCAATTAATGTCATACTTAGACCACGTAATAAAATTTAATCTAGGTCCACCCAAAAACCATATAATTATTTAAAATGCATCTTATCAGCCATTCATTATATCTTTATAACATGGGAAAAAAATTTAAGGACATTCAAAATCCATACAACATTATTCTATTGATAACATTGTTTTAACACATTAATATGAAATTTGATATATGGATTTGAGTAATCTATTTTATTAAATATTCCTAAATATACATTCATTATTTTTTCACCTATAAATTATTTTATTGGAACTCCAATAGTCCGCTTTTCAATATAATTGAATCATTCATGGTTACATATAGGAAAAATAATGTACACAATTATAGATACGTCACTTATACAAAATTATAGAACCTCATCAGAAATATACATCTCAACAATGGTGGCTTCATGTAGACATGAATTATCATCATATACCATCAATATCATAAAATAACATTAAAAATGATACATCAAACAAAGGTAAATTACTTTGAAAATATGTATTAATCACTACAAATAAAGCATTAAATGAACCATCATATCAAAACAATATTTATAATAATACATTTCCAGTTGAAAATGTATATGAACTATAAAATTATCTAATTTTTTCAATGTATTTAGATAAAAAATATTAAAAATTGAATTAAAAGAATAATATACATTTTGTGTTTTCATTATGACACATATGTTAAATACATTATGTAATGAAACTGGTAGGATTTATTGAATCATTACAATAAAATCATGATATTTCATTCATGTAAACATAAAATATTTTAGATATAAAAATTCTACATATAAGTAATGTCCTTTTATGGCATTGATACCTTCGCGACACTAACAAAAACAAATTTTACTCCTCTTAGATAATATCTCACAAGGAAAATATAGGTGTACATCTCTTCCATTATGAGTAGAGATAAATCAAAATTAATTACCATTAAGAGTAAGTCCAATTTTTCATTCTACCCATTGTAAGACTTTTTGTTAATATCTAGCAATTATTTATTCCAACATTCATAGATATTCATTTACACATGAATGACAACAAAGATATGTTTCATTTCACGATATCTCTAATATGGAAACACATATAATCAATTGATTATTAATTATAGATATTTTTTTCAACACCATATTTATTTTTATTTCCATATGTCACATCAATGATTCTAACCAACTCAAAATATTAATCAATGAATTTTTTTTTGTTGAAAAATAAAATTCTTTTAAGTCATTGAGTTCATTTTTTAATCTTTGTTATTAGTGATCCATATAAAAAAACCTATAATGATCAATGTATAATGTTTTTCCCCATTGTTTTAATTGATAATATGATGTCTATTTCTCAATTATATGATGGGATTAAGGCCCCATAACACTATATCTAGACATGGATCAAAATGTTTGGAACTTATTTATAGTGAACACGTTCATTTAATTTATTCTAAAATGCTCCATTTCACAATAATCATACTATCTAACACCACCCTCCAATAAAAAATTCCAATCATCAATTTATATTGATAAGAAAACATAAATATCATTTCCATACTATTTTTTACCATGAATCCTTAAACTCGTCACTATATAGTTCATCTACATACAAAATTTATGGTATTAATTTTAAATTAACAAAAAAATCCATAAATGCTGTTTTCTACTAAGTATCTGATATGTATTCATTATATTTGTGCACGGTCCAAGTGTGAAATATCTATAATCATTCGCAAACATAAAAAACTATTGGTTAATTTATATCCACATTTGGAAATCAGTTGAATAATTTATTTTTACTTTAGATATCTTCACATCTACATGGGATATAAACTTCTTTTCATCATTTGAATTTGAAAATAAAAATTTAAATTTAATTACTAAATGTATATGAAAAAAAAACCCTTACAGGAGTCTTTGTAATAGCTAAACCATTATCTGGTTTTCATTCAACTTATAACATGATATACCACATTTATGAAACTTTAAAAACTTTTATATTCCATTAAATAAATCCCACATTCATTTAGGAATTCATGTATCTTCTTATACCAAAATCCGATCCAGAATAATGTTTTCATCACATTATAATGGGAATCTTGAAGATTGTTTCTTTTTGGATGTCTGTATTTCAAAATCTATAGCAACTCTAAAAAAATCTTGAAATTATATCAATTTTACATCTTAAGTTATTAAATATTAATTGAATTTATTAAATTATAAATTCAATAAAACATGGATAAAATGGTTTTCCAAAATCACCATGTATCTGCATAATGATTGGTTCTTTCAATTCTTCCTTTAATTCGATACCATGAATCTTTTATTCAATATGATCAGACATATCATTATTAACATCAACATCATCAATAGATCATGAATTCTTACAAGTTTCACCATTCCAAATCCAAGGTCTGTGACATATATTAAAGCAATTAAAAATTAAATAATCATCGATATCATTACTTTTCAAATTTTATGAATTTAATTATTTCAACCATGGGAACAAAAACTAGACCCTTTTTGGAATATTTAATTAAAAAAATTCCAAAAAAAAATCAACATTACCATTAATTAGTCACTTTCTCACAATGTAGTAATGTAACATCAAATCATTATTATATATATAATATAATTAATTGAATATAACTTGTTATATTTTGAACATTATTTGAAAATTTTATATTATAAATACTAGTAAAATAGTATCAAAAAAATTCAAAAGTAAGATAAAGACAACAAATTTGGTAAAAAAATTGTCACTATAATCATATTTATTTATAAATATTTAATAATAAATCAAGTATCATACAATAACCATTATTAAATAAATATATACATTATCTATGCTACATGTGAAGACTCTATAATCTATAATATATTCAAAACACATGTTTATAATGCAGACAAAAAATTCAATATACACATAATTAATTTTTTATTATTTGTAATATAAATTCATTAAATATAAATTTATTCCAAACATAATCCAAAAATAATAATAATTCATATATAAAAAATAAAAGATTTTTAAAATAATTATATATAATAATGAAAATAGTGAAGAGATGGAAAATATAACTTACATAAGAGGTCATTCAATTAAAAAATACCAAAACAATATTCATCAATGAAATCATACCTTGGGTATAAGGAAAATTTTAGAAATAAACACAAAAAATAGATATATGAAGGTGGATGAATGAGACAGGGGTAAAAATTGATATATTATTCAAAGATTTAAAAATTTATAGTTGATAATTGATGAAGGTGGACAATAGTGTCTAATACTAGTTGATAGTGATTTAAGGACACTAGATTGAAGTTTAATGTGTAAGGTTTCACCATGTTATAGAAAACTAACTGATTCCATTGAAATCAATGAACACGAAATGACTTTTTTTGATATTTAAAATATATTTTAATCATTTTTCACTTGATTTGTTTAGTAACAAACATGAGAACCCATTTTTTTCATTTTTTTCTTAAATAACAAACATTAAAAACCATATTTTCAATAGAAGATATTTATTAAGCAATGGTGAAACCATATACAATGTATTTTTAATATTGATTTGTAAATATAGAATATCAAAAAGGGTTTATAAATGTTTATTATAAATAACATAAATGAAAAATTCATGTCCTCAGAAGTATTTTGTACAACTATATGTTTAACTTTTCAAAAATATAAGTATTATTTTATTATAAAAATAGTTATTAATTTTCATTAATTAAACATTTTTTTCATAAATTATAGAAAATAAATATTATGAAATGGTTTTTAATATTTTATATAAACATGCTAATTTTATTAAATAAGGTATTTTTCAATTTAGGTATAAAATTATGATAACTAAAGTTAAAGTTAATGACCAATATAATGGTGGAAATTGTGACACCCCAGAATGATAAAGGGTTAAATGACTAAATGATATGACTCATGTCAACAAGGTACACCTTCTTTTTCGGGAGCCTACCTGATTAGAACTCCACAGTTAAGCGTGCTTGGCCTGGAGTAGTGATCCGGATGGGTGACCTCCTGGGAAGTATCTCAGGGTGTGTGTGAGTGAGGACAAAACACACTGGAAAGGAAATGTATTGGCCTGTGGGGACAATCATTAGTCAGATGACCCATTCGGGCATGTGGGTGGACCTTAGGGTGGGACCCACATGTCTGTGGGGAAACTAGTGGTGCCTGGTAGGCCTGGACCCGACGGTCATGTTAAGGTTGGGTGTCTCTGCTGTCATCGGGGCTCAGTTGTCACATTTGGTATCAGAGGGAGGTTCCCAGCCTTAAGTGCAGTGCACTGCCTGGGTTGAGATGTGATCCCACAACGAGGACGTTGTGCTCTAAAGGGGGGGAGGGGGGTTATTGTAACACCACAAAATTATAAAGGGTTAAATGACTAAATGACATGACTCATGTCAACCAGGTGCACCTTCCTTTTTGGCAGCCTACCTGATTAGAACTCCACAGTTAAGCGTGATTAGCCTGGAGTAGTGATCAAGATGGGTGACCTCCTGGGAAGTTTCTCAGGGTGTGTGTGTAAGGAAAAAACACACCGGAAATGACATGTGTTGCCTATGGGGACAATCATTAGTCATATGACTCGTTTGGGCATGTGGGTGGACCCTGGGGGTGGGACCCACATGTCTGTGGGGCAACTGGTGGTACCTTGTAGTCCAGGACCTGACGACCATGTTAAGGCGGGGTGTCTGTGCTGTTATCAGGACCTGGTTCTCACAGAAATGTTCTCAGGGTGTGTGTAAGTGAGGAAAAAACACATTAGAAAGGACTTGTGTTGGCCTGTGGGGACAATTATTAGTCAGATGACCCGTTTGGGCATGTGGGTGGACCCTGGGGTGGTACCGACGTGTCTACGGGGCAACTGGTGGTACCTGGTAGGTCAGGACCTGACGACCATGTTAAGGTGGGGTGTCTGTGCTGTCATCAGGACCTGGTTGTCATAGAAATGTTATATTAAAATAATTTTTTATTAAAGGCATGTAATTTCAATCTAATAAATTAAATTGATATATTTTATATAATGTTTCAAATATTATATTAATATAGGTATAAAAATTATTTATCGCACAATAAATTTGTAATTAATCTAACAGAAAATTATGAACACTTATTATGGACAACTACATTTTTCTACCAAATATTTTTCCTAAATCAATTTTTTTAATTAAATTATTATTTTATATTATTTATAAATTAAATAATATTTTATTGGAATTTAAGTTAGTTTTATCAACCCAAAATTTAGAAACGGGGGTTACCTTATATTATTAATAAAATATATATTACTTGTCTAAAAATAAGTTATCAAGATAAAAATGTAAAATGTCATAAAAAAGTTGTAAAAGGCTTGAAACATGTTTAAACTCAGTGTGAATATTAGTGGTAGATTACTTAATGACCATTTAATAACCCCACATTCTTTTATTTCTCAATTTGGGATCCATTAACCATTTATTTGTAAGACTAATATTGAAAATATTGGGTATTCAAAAAAGATCTATTTTCATCACTTATTATATGGGTAAATATCAACCCCATTATGACAACCTTATTTTTTTCTTTCATCCAAAAACTATGGAATTATTATTTCCATATAAACCATTATTAGGTTAGTATGACTTTGGACTCTATTAGTTTTCATATCCCATCATTTCTGGGATGACAATCATGATAAATTTCAAAGTCCCTAAATAAGTATCCCATAATGAATAACTATTTATTATTATATTTTCAAAATAAATCATATCCAAAACATAGTAATATAATGAAAATAGTATCATAATTATAATAATGTGATATAAAATTAATTATATAAGATTAATTTGTTTATTCAAATCTTTGTAGAAAATGAAAATAATGTTAATCAAGTGTACGAAGGTCTACCACCTCAACAAAACATCATCTTCTATTTTCTTCAATTCATTTCAAGGATTGTAATATCAATGAATTTTATGATTTAATATTCTAAATATTTCACAAATAAAATTATGCAATTATTATTTATCATTTACCACCATTTTATCCAATTATTTGAGAAATTGAATCATTAATTATACGTATGGAGGATTACTTCCTACATAAATGATGAATTTTATTTTAGATAACTACCCATAATGGATGGTTATGTGAATAAATTTAATCAATATCTATTTTATTTATGAAATTATTATTATTCAATAAAACATATATTAAAATTACATGTATGGAGAACAATTTCTTCATTAAGTTATAATTTTTCTTCTTGAAATTATTTTGTCTATTATTTGTTTCTCAAACACTAATATTTTATAATGAACATTATACTTCTCACCATCAGAAATGAAAATATTAATTTAAATCTTTCATCATGATGAATTTCTTCCTAATAATAATATTTCTTTTTGAGGAATAATTTTCAATATCTAATAATTATTTTTCTTCAATGCCCATGTATTCTCTGCAAACCAATGATATACATTATTTAAGGAAGTATAATTTTGTTTTTTAACATGAGACATTAATTTTTTATTCTATTCTTTTAAAAAGTATGATTTATTATTCCTTTTTAGTATTTCTATTTTCAAAAATGTATTTTAAAATATTCAAAATATTTTCAATCCTCTCAAAACAAGATATACTATCATCAACACAAAATTTCATAAGAAATTATTTATGTCATTTCAAGGCTATATTATTGAAATTAAGTTTCTAAAAGAATTTGTTTTCCGAAAATTTCACTTCTCCTTTTAAGAACATTATTTCATTTAAAAGGATCTTTATTCAAAATTAATTTTAAATATAATTGTTTAAAAAAATTAATACCATCTTTTTAGAATATTTATTTATTATATATGGAATAATTATTGAGATTTAATTCAAATTATTTTATTTGAAAATTATTTTCTTTCAATATATCAATGGTGATATTTCTAAAACTGAATTTTGAATCTGATTGTAACATTAAATTTTATGAAAAATGTAAAACTATTTTTAAAAAAAATATATTGTGATATCGCTACCATTTGTTCATTATAACTTACACTTTATTCATATAATTTAATATTCTTGAATTAACCCTAATTTTTTTTATAAAATGAACTTTTGGGGTGAATGGATTTTTGATATTGACCTTTAAATTCTTGTATTCATTTTATGTGATACCATATGAGAATTTAATGAACCCTATTTTTTTTGATAGGTTATTTATGATATGAGTAATAATCTTTTTTCAAATGATACACATAAGTATGTATAGTTGGAAGTGTGGGCCTTATTTTTCCCTCAAACTCACTGTTATAATTTTTGATCTCTTAAGATAATAATTTTTTACAAGGACATGATCTCATATGCACTTATTCACATGATTGTAAATGTATATGATCATATATGGTTTTTCTAAATGATAGTTTATTTTAATGCTCTCATAAGGATATTTTTACTTGATAGTGTGTGTAAATAAAAATTTATATCAATGTTCCATGATTGTGTGTAAACATATCTCGAATATTGTTGTTTACATGATGGATTGTACAGATTACTCTTTGTAGATATTTTCAATAGATTGTGTATGGACATGAACACATTTTTCATTGTTCTGATTTTCATGATTTGTGGTAATTATTCCACATTTCCTATGTAATGTTAATATAATTAAGATCTATGCTTCTTTTTTATTATCCCACTAACATATTCTATAGTATATATTTGTTCATTTGATGTTACTGGTCATTCTACCATGAATTATTGAGATCTCCTATTGTTTTATGTTTTGTTAATAATATATTTATCCACTAATAATATATTCACATATGATTATGATCTAAATATCGATGATATTTTTATTATTATTCTCTTATAGAGTTTTAAATATCACTAATTTCTTATGGTTTTTTTTAATTCTACAATGATTAGTATAACCTATGAGATATATTGAAGTGTATCAAGTGTTGTTTCACTATGAAGAAAAGCTCAAAAAAATCATAATATATGTTTCTTATAAAGGATCTTAATGTAGTGATCAAACATAGAATACCATCTAAACTAGTACCCAATCTGACTCGCCACTAAACTGAATTGCATTACTAATCTCTACAAATAAAAGTGGGATTAATTTCTCCCACAAGTATCACAATAATGAAGTAAAATTTCAAAAAAATCAGCAGATATATATCAATAAATACATACATATCATGTACAAGGAGACACTATAGAAACCGAAGGAGGAACAAGTCCACTAAAACCCACCACCTGGTCGCCCATAACCACCCACCATGTCCAAATTCACCCACCCTTGGTCAGCCAAACACAAACTCACAATGGAAGGAGATAACATAAACAAATTCTAAATAATAATAAAGGGATAAAATCATCAGAAGATACCAACAGGGTATGAGATAAATAGACTCGTAATATTCCACTAAATATTCTATGAATTTAGTTCATAAGGAAATTCAAATATGAAAAATAGGAGTACAAATGAAAGACTATAAGGATTAGTTTAAAAATAAAATTATAAACATCTAAAAAACATATTAAATTAATCCTATAAAAAATTTCATTTAACCCTCTAAAAACTAAAAAATTTCATCATATGGATTGAAAACCATTTTACATGCTAAATTTAGATGATCAAGAAAACATGAGAATATGCACCAGATATGTAAATATTAATAAGAATCAATGCAGTAGAGTTAAGGTTAATAATAACAATAAATGAAGAATATAAGTAAAATCTAGGGCGAAATGGTGACACCAATGATATCATGTGTTGATATCGAAAATATAAATTTGATGGGTATATGATGTATATTTATAATGAAAATTCATGACAAATATTTTTCAACAACAATTGAATAAATAAAAAATACAAGCACATGATCTATAAAGTAATTTGACTAAGAAGGTATGATAATTCCCAGATAAAGCGACTCCACACACTCTTATGGTGACATCTATATATGTGCACACATCCCTTTGAGCTCAGGTGAATGGCGACTCATCACCACAACAAAGGGATGTGACATGTTTCACTACTATTATAGAACATTGTATAATTTTAGAGTGGGTCCCAGATAAAAATCTAACTACATAAGGCATTAATGTTCTCTAGTAAAAAATCAATGATGTGAAATTAATTTTATTGAAAAAATTAATTTCTTCCCATTAACCATTCCAAATATACCAATTTTCCATTTAAAACCCCTTAAACAAGTTTTTAATTAAAATATTATATTTTCCAAGACATGACACAATAGTTTCTATCAATACTAATTTAATCCATTATCAATTTCAACTTGGAAATAAATTTCATTAAATTAATTTTAAGAAATTAAATTCCACAATTTAATTTTAAAAAAATACATCAAATTTGAAAATCCAACAAACATCAATTCAAAAACATTTTTAAAATTATACATTCAAAAGTATAATCATAGCAAATTCATTTCACAATTCATCCGGAAAATTAAATATGGGCCTCTAAAATAGTTATTTATTTCAAAACGTCCCTAATGTATTTAAAAACATATTATAATTTTTAATGGATTGAATATATTTCAAATCATATGTTTATACACTATTTCATTAAAGTAAAATCATTTATTTCAAATAACCCATGAAAAAAATTCCGAAAATAGGATAAAATAATACAAATGGTGTTCATGGTCATTTAATAAATTAAATAATTTAAAAACTACTTTGAAAATATTAAATTTTTCAATTCAATTAATTAAATCATAAAAATTCATTTAATAATTAAAAACACAATCCAAAGCCATCAATTTCTACAAAAAATCATTTAAAAATATATATAAACAAAAATAAAAGCAAACATGTAATTAGTAAACTCACAAAAATGGTGATAGAAATCAATGTCAATACCCTTTAATTTATTTCATATTCAATTAATCATGAAAAGGGACAAATAATATTTTATATGGATTTAAATGCATAAATTTCTTAAAACATGTGTTAGAATTCACGAAACATGTATCTTTGAATTCTTAAGAAACGATGAATCACATAACTAAAGAAAGTCATAGAAACACCTTCTTGGGAAATTAAAAAACAAAACTACAATGAATCAGATATTTTTCATCTTAGATTGTAATAATCAGATCTAATAATATTGATATTGAAAGAAGATAAAAGAGATCATAGATCCAAAATTCAACCCCAATCATCCAAGAAACAACAAAATTTAATGGTTTCATAACCATTAGGAATAAAAAATCAAGATTAGAATAGAGATCCAAGATTAAGAAGAATAGAACTCACTGAAAGAAATGTAATTTACTTCAATTAACGCGTTGATCCGTGAAGAGTTGGTGTTTTGGTAAAAAATGGCTCTTGAGGGCTCCCAAAATCCTATGTTTCATATTATTATCATGTGGTGGGAGTTCGTGGTTATTTTTGGGGGTTTTGTGATATTCATTATAATTTTTGTAATATTAATTTTTCTATTCATTGTTTGGACAGAAAAGTCGAATGGTTAATACTATACATGAGAAAACTGTGCAACAGGTTGCACACTTTTTTTAAACCATTCACAAACTATGAAATATATTGAAAATATTTTTTACTCCATGTTAAAATCATACAATAGTGTTTATAGTATTTTTAAACCTTGTGGAAACCATGAACAAACCATGAAAAGGTTTCCAAACTTTATTTAACGATGTTGATACCTTGAGAAAACAATGACAAGTCATAGAAACCTTCAGAATGAATTTAGTATAATACCAAAAAACCCTCAAAGAGATCCAAAAATGAGGATTATAAATCAATGGGTCAGAACACGTAAAAAAAGTAACACGTTGTTGTAACTAATCAACTATTGGACATTATATTCTAAAAAATATTTTAGTCTAAAAGATAGAATATGATTACACAGAATGAACTCATTTACATATCATGTTAGTTGAATGGTCCCTAATCCATAATTTAGACTCTCCTAAATAATAAAAACACACACATACCCACATCCAATATCAAAACACTAAGATCAACACATATATCCAGAGAAGAGAAAAACTACAGAACTCATAAAGGTATCCCAATCATTTAAATATTCATTATAATTGTTTAACATAAGAATGTAACATCAATTAATCAAAAAAAAGATACATCAGCCACTCACCGTGGATAAAAATCAATGATCATATATCCAAAATTAATTTAAAGGGATGATAAAGATTTCCTCCCTAGGTTGGAACTCGATAGTAACTAAGAATTTTTTAAAACTGAGCCTCATACTTCGATTGGAACAAAAAATCAATCACCAGAACCATTGTGTTCATGTCCTATCAAAAATACACATTTTCCTAGTTACCTGCATACATTCCCATGGTCAATCCATATAAAAAGGGAAATATCATAATCATCCTTTTAAGTTCATGATAGGGAACTACACTCTCACATAGAAGATCATCCAATACATAAAAATTCATCTCTAACCATTAAGTAGAAATAAGAGTAACATGAAGTAAGATCATAAATGATGTCAAGAGAAGGAGACCATTATTACATCACAATTCTACAAATGACCAAAACATTATTCCTACAGATATTATAATTAATATCCCAATTTGTTTGTCCAAAAATAGACAACCCAAATGAATGGGAACTCAAATACTTTCCACTATAATGTCATAAAAAAAATTGGATCAATAATAACCATATCTAGAACCCAAAATATGATAACCAAAATCTCATCTAGTATGTGAAAAGAATAACTCTAAGGCATATGGATGGATCCCTATTATCATGAGTCATTTGATTCCTCAAATTTTGGAGATGATATTTATAACTGATTTTTACATTTTTCGTATAAAAACATACAAAACCTCTAAATGTGAACTTGATTTCCACACGATTAGAAAACCGTTAAATATTTTGAACAAAACTCTATCGAATAACTAGGTGCTCTTCACTGAAAACACACTATATTCTTCTTTTTCTAGAATAGATTGTACTTCCTCAATTTGTTATGAGGAATTTAGAAATTCTTGTTGTTTTGGTAGCTCCACATTAGATGAAAATTCTATTTCAAGAATTTATTTAGAAGAGATCTACCATTGCGTAGGTGGGAAGATACATGGTCATGGTGATGAGCATATCTATAATAGTCATCCACCATTAAATAATTACCAATAAGATTATGTTTGAAACATTCCAAACATGATAATTTCATGGAATACTTCACAACTGATAGATAAACATGACTAAAAATTAAGAACATGAAAAATTATGTTTCTTCAATTCATTAGGAGACAACCATTGAATGAATACTGACTTGATGAGTTCCCAATAAATTATTTCATACATACAAAAGAAAATTAAAACTTCCCACCACTATTTTTTAGGTCCCTAAAATAATGAGTAGTTAGACATGTCCTTCAGATATTTGAGAGTCTTGAGATCATCAAAGATCACATCAACAACTTCAATCCAATGCACTGCTGCATGATAAAAATTTTCAACATTATAAGAAGATAGAAGAGATTTATGAATTCAAGGATGGGTTTCAAAGGATGTAATGTAAAAGGATCCACCACTTTATATAGAGTCTCTGTGGAGTCGTCGATGATGGATTCTATTTCGGGAAGATGTGATGAACTACACATTCGACCAGAACATTGGACCTACATTCTATTATTCATAAAATAATTTATAAGATACATTTATAAATAGAAAAAAACATTGGTATACCAACCTAATCAACAATAAAAAACACCCATAAATAGCACAATTTGTTTACAAAAAATCACAAACCATTTTAATCAAATCATTATTTATTTCAAAGTAAACATTATTTTATTATTTTAAAAACATTAATCATTCCATTAAATATGATAAATCATATTATAAATAAATAATATTTTCAAAAACCCTCTACCATATGTTTCTTATTATTACATTATTTCTAAATCATTAACACTTTTTCTGTTATTAAAAAAATTATTACCATTTAAATTCACTACAAACCCAAATTTATTCATAAATTTATTTTTACCCCATCATATAATCAACAATGATAATTAGTTTTCTGGAAAAAAATTTTTCATAAAAATCACTCTTTAGTTATTAAAAACATATCACAATGCACATACAAAAAACTATTTTCAGGAAAATATTATTTTTTACAAAGGATATAAAATTATTAACACAGGATTAAATTTGAAACAACCAAACGAAATCATAAAAACCCACATCCATAACCCACATAACTATCCTCACATAATTGTAGCCACTTTTATTAAAATAGATAATTTTTCACATTTGGAACCAATACAAAACTAAAAAATATATGGTTGAATAGGATTTTTCACCACACGTCATCCTCTAAAACATTTAGGGATGGATTTATAATTCAGCCACACCTATTCACCATAAATTACAAGACCTTGAAAACATAGTTCTAATGTGTTCATTCAACCATTATAGTTAAAAAAATCATAATATATTCCCCAAATCAAAGATAGTCTCATTGGAAATCGAAATATAATTGATCCCATTAAAACCAATAACTCCAAATAAATACTCAATTTCCAATATCCATGGTAACTCAAGTATCACCATGATACGGTGGTGACCAAGCACCCACTCACAGACTACCACTTGAGTCCCAAAATATCCTCAATCTTGATTTTACCAAGACTCTCCCAAATTAATATATGTAATTCAAAGTAATTTTTTCCATTTGAGGAAATTAATCCTTTAATAACATTTGTGGCGAACCAACACAGAATACCATTTAACTGGTACCTCATCTGATTCGCCACTCACCCGATGAGCATTCATGATCTCTATGGTATGAAAACAAGCACCTGGGAATGAAAAAAATATATATTTTGAATGATTTCACCCTCAATTATTATAATAAGAGAGTAAAATTTTAAAAAATTAAGATATATCTATATTGATCAATATGAAGAGTTGAGTTAAGGTGATGAGAGAGACTTTATCTCTCTTTTATCAATCGCATATTAGGGTTTTATGGTGCACATGATTGATCTTCCTTGTGGATGATTATATGGTTATAGATATGGCATAGGCAAGGATTTTGATTCTTTTAGGGAGACTAAAATGGTGTGCCCCGAATCAAATATAGATCATAGATCCATGGTAGTGGAGACCGGTGTGGATGGTCGATCTAGGACGGTGGTGACTAGTGTGATTGTTTCATTAATGACTGATGCTAGTGGAATTACAATGGCATTTGTTGATGGGGCGAGTAGGAAGATTTTGACTAATGCGAATGGAGTGAGTCGTGCGGGTAGACTCATGTCAGTGGAAATTGGTGCTGGCGAAACGAGGGGAGCGAGTGAAGAGAGCGCATCTACGATGGTTAAGACTGATGTGGGTGGCATGGGTGGTGTTATTGGTTCTGTTTCAATGGCCGATATTCTTACCGGAACAGATGTGGTATATTTCTCAATGTCAACAGGTGTAAATATTACATAGGTAGTGATTGGTATGGGTGGCACACATTTTTCACAGGTGTTGATCGGTGTGGATGGCATGCATATGTCTATGACTGTAGAGTGTGCTTCTATATAGAATGAATTTTTTTTTGACATTTTTGTATGTAAATCAAAGCTTCAGAGACCATATTTGGATTGTGATTTTCCTCCTGGTGTAGCAGCTATTGAAGATGTAGTAATTCACGCATCATATTTTTATCTGAACCTATGAAATCGAGAAATCTGAAGACCAACAAGTGTAAAAATATTATTCTCAATCAGAGGTATTTTTCATAGGTAAAGAACAGAGCACCAGAGTGAATGATCAATAAAGGTGACAATTCATGAGGGAATACTAACCGAGAAGTGATTCTTGATAGATTTAAAATCAATGAATTCTAAATAATTACTAGGCGTGTGCTTCCCACTAGAGGAATGTCTTATAAATTTGATGATTTAGTTCCGAAGATGGTCCATATCTGGGGTTTTTCTGGTTAGAGATGTATCCCCTAGGGTTATGTATTTTTTCAAATAATTTTTTCATCTAAAGATATAAATATATTGTCATGGTTGTTTGGTTCAATAATCTTAAAAATAGTTATGATATGATTTCAAGAGTGGTATTTTTTATTTAATCACATTTCCATATAAAATACTAGAGTTCAATTCTAGATTAAACTTATTGTCCTTGATTGGATTTTTTGGAATCCTAAGATCTTATTCATTATTAAATATACTAAGGGAATTCTGATCAAAAGGATAAGAATACTGATATTTCCAAAAAAAATTATTATGCTAGGCTACTATTGGATGCTGATTTGAGCTCTAGATTGATATATAATATTATTTTGTCTGCATAAGATGATTATATTCCTTTAAAAGTGGAGAATTAAATGCATCTTTACCTTTTTCAGAGTGTCAATGTATTGTTCATGTAAAAGATAAATGTCACGAGAATGTGGTTTTATATTTTTGATCTTTAAAAGGGCACCACAAAGCTTCTTTTAGAATGAAATTGAGGAACCAGACTACACAAGCAAATGTTTCCCCCCTTGGTGATGGAAAACTCACTCATGCAAAAGGTAATGTGCAGGTCAGAGTTGGTTCATCAGTTTTGGATATGGAATTGTCAGATTAAACTCATGGGTTATATGACATAACCCTAATGTTAGTCCCAAAAGCAACAGAGGGAGACCCCATAACAGGATCTCCTCCACATTTGAGGGAAAACAACATCCGATTGATGATGAGAATCTTTCATTATTTCAAAGTTATGTAAATAAATTAAGGGAAACATAGATCATCCATGGAATATGGGATTATATTGAGGATGGTTCCTTAAAAAAGATTATTATAGTAAGTTACTATCCAAATCAAAAAAAGTTATTGTTGATGGTAAAGGTTTTCAGGTAATTCCTTCCTAGAAAGTTGTATATTGGAATGATCACTCATACCTAAATATGACTATGGTTACCAGGTATTATGATCCTATATAATTTGATTCCAACTGGTATGGTGATTATGATGATTCCTATCACTATGAGTATGATTTTTTATTTTGTTTTTTTCCCTTGGATTGAGGGAATGAATTATTGTATTACCATATAATTATACTTTCTGTATATTATTTCTTCCTTAATAAATGTTATCTTACCTAACCTTTATAGTGTATATATCAATTAATAAATACATCTCAACTAAATAGAGAGAGTAGTATAATTGAAGGTATAACATAACCATTATAACCCATTTCTTAGTAGCCCATGACCACGCACCATGTCAAAAGTAACCTACACTATATCAACCAAATATGAACCTACAATGGAAGTAAAGATCATGAACATAATCTATAAGATACTAAAGGGATTCAAACATTTAAAATTATAAGTAGGATGCAAGCTAGAGATTCTAGTAGGATTCCACCAAATATTAAATGTAATTACTTAATAAGGAAATTCAGATATGCTAAAATATGAGTACATATGATAGAGTATGATGATTAGTATAAAAATTGTGTTCTAAACATTTAAAAATATTTTATTAAAATAAAAATATAAAAAATTATTTTCACTATTTAAAAACCTAACATTTTCATGAAAATATTTGAAATCCATTTCACAAGATAGAGTCAAATAATCAAGATAATATGAGAATATTCACATGATATGTAAATATGATTAATAATCAATATAATAGTGTCAAGGTGCGTAATAAAAAAATAAATTAAGAAAACTGAGGATCCTAATTGTGTTAACCAAGGATTTCATGCAGAATGATCTTTTATATAAATGTCATGGGTATAAGATGTATATAAAAAATTACAAGGCATGTAAAATAGTACTCAATAACAATGAAATATATTTCAAATAAAATAATGTGATCCACAATGTAATATTCCAAATATGGTATTATTCTACTAGGCTAAAGGGACTCCACGCACTTTTAAGGTGACATTAAAATATATAGATATGAACCTTTAAGATCAGGCGAATGAGGACTCATCACCATAACCTAATGGATGAGATATTTTTTATTTGTTTTATAATGTTTTCTAGTCATATATTTTTGTCCAATTAACTCACTAACTACATAAGATTTCATCTTCTCGGGTACAAAATTAATGAGGGGAAATTCATTTTATAAAAAAAATCAATTCATCCCATTCATAATTTTAAATTTGTCGCATATTCATTTAAAAACCATGACCAATGTTTTCGATCGAAACATTATCTTTTCTATTATAAAACCCAGTGGTTTCTATCATAAAATAATTTATGAAATTTATATTAAATACAACTTCAAAATCATTTTCAACAAATCAATTTATATAAACTAAATTCCAAAATTTAATTTTAAACAATTTTCTTCTAATTTAAATTCAATTTTTTTTGTGAAATTCAGAATTCAAAATGTTAATAATACCAAAATAATTTCACATTTCACTGTAAAAATTAAAAAACGGACTTTTAAATAATAATTTATTACAAATTAATTCTAACACATTTAATAAAAGTATTTCAATTTTAAAAGGATTAAATACATTTCAAAACATTGGGTTACACCCTTTTACCATGAATATCAAAAATTTATCTCAAATATACTATGAAAACCAATTCCAAAACAAGATTAAAATAATTTAATGGTAGTTCACAATTATTTCATGAATTCAATCATTTGAAACTATTTAGAACACATTATAAAATTTAATTCATTTAATTAAAATAAATAATTTCATTTCATAAATCCAATCCCAGGAAAAACCCATCAATATCAATAAAAACATCATTTATATAAATTTTAAAAAAATAATCCAAACATAAATTTCATTAATCAATTAACAAAAAAGATGAGAGAAATCAAATTCAAAGCCACTAAATTCATTCCATAATTAATTCAAACAGACAAGTGTAAAAGAATATTTCATATTAAATTAAATTGTCAAATATCATAGAATACATATTAGAATACAAGAAATATGTATCTATGTATTATCATGTAAACAATCACATGATTATGAGAAATCATAGAAACACCTTCTCGGGGAAATAATAAATCTAACCACATGGAAAATGGGATGTGTTACCTTCTATTAAAACAATCAAATCTAAGAAGATAGATCATTAAATAATAGATAGGAGATCCCATATCCATAATTCCACACCAATCAATAAAAATACCAAAAAAAGATCAATCCTTTCAGATAATTTATGAAGAATGAATGAAGAGGAGAAGTTAGATTAATGAGTAAGAAGAGAAGATCTCATCAAAAGAAAAGACCACTACTTCATTTGGTGCTTCTATATATCATGAAATGATATTTTCAAAACAATAATGGCTATAAAGGGCTCTTGAAACCTTATGGATCCAATAATGTTCATGTGGAGGGAATTTGGGGTTATTTAGAAGGGGGCTGGGATATTAATCATATTTTTTATAATGTTGATTATCTTGTTCATGGTTTCATAGGTAAAGTCACACCTTTCATACTAAACATGTGTAATCCATTTTAAAGGTTGAAAACATTGCAAAAATTGTTCAATAGGTTTTACACATTGTTTAAACTATATGAAAACCATGAAATAGTTTGAAAATTTTGTTTAAATCATAATAAAACCTTGAAATAGTTTTCACACATTGATTAGCCATGCGCAAACCATGGAAAGGCCTAGAAACCTTGAAAAAGGATTAAGAAAAATACTAAAAATAACTAAGAAAGGGATCTAAAAATTTGGATCTCAAATCAATGTGTAAAAACACATATAAAACATTAACGGTATGTTAAAATCATAAAACAAACTATACCTTCTATTATTAGTATTTTTTTTAGGATTATGATATAAATTTTTTATTTTTTTTTAAATATAAGTATTTTTATCTTCATTCATCTAACATTCTATCGAAATCCAATATTTTAAATAATATATTTATGACACCCAACATGAGTTTTTAGGTCTCAGAACTATAATTAGTATCCTATAATTGATCGGTAACTTTTTAGGATTATTTTTGTAGTTTTTTAGTGACTAAGATATGAGATAATTACTGAGACCCCAAAGTATAAGTCTATGAATATTATAATATTTGAACATTTTGGTAAAGAATGGATTAGGTAGTTTCCTGGAAATTAAATCCCTATCAGGACATTGGGAAGTGGTTATGGCTTTGGAAAAGTCACACTTAGCATTAGTCACCTAGAAAATAGTTGGATTAGTATAAAATCAATATTCACATTGTTGCACGATCAATTTGTCTATGTTTTTACACCTTGCTAGAGACTCATATTATATATGAATTAGTTTATCACATTCTATTTACAAGACATTATGGATGATTAATTTACTAATTAAATTATGGAATTATATTAAGATATATTAAATAACACAATATAATTTTCCATAGGATGTAGTAAAAGATTTATAAGATAAACCATGTGTGAAATAGTAGATAATGAACTATAATAAGTTGAAATAAAGGTGTCATTATAGAATAATAATTGGATTTAACTTTAATATTCATATGATCATTTACTCAAATTATATTTTTTATTATCATAATATTTTCTGGATTTAAATTTTTTTTTGAAATGGGTTATTGAAAATACAATTGTGGCATAATGGACTCCAAAAACTCATATGAATTATCTATAGAGGAATATTTTGAATAAATGGTTGAGAATGAGAATATTTTCCCAAAGTTATGGAAATAGATATATTTTGTAAGTTTATTTATATAACACTAAAAAATATATGATTATTCATCTCAGAATATAAGATATCCTTTGTTAGTTTCACTAGTTAGTGATAATAAATATTGAGAGGATGTAATTTATTTAAGGGGTGAATGTAAGGCCTTTAGGATAATAATTTGTTCAATATATTTCACTATATGCAACACTAAACTGAAACATTACTTGAGATATTTATTATATCTAAAATTGATAACTTATAAAAACATTAGTAAATAATAACTATTTTAATCTATAATAAAATTCATAAAAATATACATAATAACTCTAGTGGTTTTACAAAGGTAAATTTCAATAATTTTTTTTTCATTATTATATAAAATATTAATTTAAAATGTGAATTTATATATTATGGACATTTTATTTTAAAAATGATATAAAATTTTATTTTTCTCATATTAAAATTTATGGTATATTAATTTTTGATTTATTTCAAAAATAAATTATTTTTATGAGATTATTAAAAATACATATTTTTATAATTCTTTCACTTTTATTATATTATAGTAACAAAATATGAACATAAAATATATTGAAACATAATATATATATATATATATTTACTTAATAATTTAGAAACACTATATATAATTTATGAATCTAGTGCTAAATGTCTTGTAAAAGTACGTAATATTTTAATCTAATAACCATTTTTTTTGTTTATTTCAAAAAAAAATTCTTCACATGTGGTGAATAAATATATAAAAATTAATTTCTTATTTTAGATCAACATGTTAATATTATATAAAAATATAAAAAAAATTCACAAAATTTAGATTATTAATATTAAAATAAATTACTATGATAACGGTGAAAGGTTTATTTTCAATAAATTATTTTATTAATGATATGTAATGTATATCTAATTAATTTTAATTATATATTTTATATTTATTTTATTAAATTATTTTATCACATGTATATAAATATTTTCTCACTCAATTAATTTTCAACTAATCAAACATAAGATTAAGAACTCTTAATAGCAAGAAAACATTTTTCTACAATTATTTTTGGAATATATTTTTTATTTGAGATTAAAAAATAATTTCATATTATATAAAAAATTATTTGGATTATATGGGTATTAAATTTATGTTCATCACACCAAAAATTCGTTTTATTTGTTAACATTAATTTTTATTAAAATATAAATTATGAAGGTAAAAACTATTTACCAATGTAAAAAACAAAAATGCAAAATTATTAAATATAATGGTAAGAGGCATTAAAATTTATTATAAAATGTGTGAAAATGAATTTTAGATGATTTATATACCTTATATCACCTTAAAACTCTATTTTTCTCACTTTTGGAGTTATATTCACTTTAATGGTTCCATTCCATTATAAATAAAGGATGGGTAATCGAAAAAATGACATTTATTCACCTATAAAAGGGGAACACTTACACCCCTTCATGACACACTTATTATATAAAATTTCATCCTAAAATAAAATGTTTTTCTCTTAATAATAATTTATCTCATGTTAAGAAGACTCTGGTCTCAAATAGTTATCCAATTCCCTTCATTTCCAATGATTCGTTTAGGAGAAATTTTTGTGTCCCAACATGTGTATTCCATATATTTTAATTGTTATTTTCCAATACCCAAACTTTCCTAAACATATTAATATTATTACATTAGTATCATTTATACACTGATGTTTTACTTTATTATTTTAAAACTGTTATTTATTTATCCTCATCCCCCGATGAAAATAAAATAACGTTAAGCATGCATATAGAATACTATCACCAACACGAAACAACATCTTACATTTTTCATCGTGGACTTAAATTATAATACCCCATCCTTAAACCTTACATACTCTTGAGTTATTACAAGATTACACAATGAGGATCTTTTCGGGTTTAGAGTTTTAGAGAATTAGATCATAAAACTTGCATTGCATTCCACATATAAACAAAGTGGTTACATAAAGATAGTATTCTTCTTTCCCATCAATGGAAACATATTTAAAATAAAACATGGATTATTTCATGACACTTCCTTGAAACTATCATCATATCATGTACCTTTCCCTTGACCTGTGAAAAACATTTCAAAAAAAATTGGGATGAGCATAAAAAGCTTAGTAAGGGATATAAAAATATGGAAAGGAAACATGGGTACATATATACATATGAATGAAATCATACTTTACCCATAAAAGATAAGCACTTTAACTTAACTCATCAAATCATGAATAAATCATAGAAATCATAAGACATAAAGGAAACTTGAGGCATTCATAACATTCTTACGTAGGGAGTAACCCTCTTGGTTACGTTTGGAATACCCATCACAGTATATTCCGTAAATCTCTTCGGGGAAACCTTAATGTTTCACTCCTTCGCGTTACCCAATGCATTGGAGAGCTATATCGGGCTCACCCGCCCTTATTCTATCACGGAACCACCCGTCTTCATAATAATGCACAAGAACCTCAACATAATAGTATCACATAAAACATGCTTAAAGGAAACATAACATTTCCACCTTTCAATCATAAGATATCAATACAACACATTGATATAAAAACATTATGAAAACAATTTTCAATACCAAAATAAAATAAAAGTAAAACATGGTATTTATTTTTCTTTTTTTTAAAGGTATGGCTTGTAGAGGAAGCCGAAACTCAAATAATGGTCACGGCGGCGGAGAAGTCGTTGTCGCCGCATACGTACGAAAAAAACATTCCCTTTTGACGTTTAGTAAACTCTTCATATAAAAAAGATTCCTTTTGAATAAACGTAAAAGTCAAAGGGGTTTATACACCGTATAAAATAAGATTGTGTATAAAACGAAATATGCCTCAATGAAAGGAGATTGAGACGAAGTCCCATACCTCGGGTCCGACATGACTCGATCGTTCTTTAATGTCCTGAATAATATACATGAGTTAATTTCTACTTTCTTAATAACCTTTTTCAAGTTAATTATTCCTTTTATATCACTTATTTCCATGTCATGAACACTATGTAATTATTTAAGTTAATAAGAGTCGTTTTAACGATCATTGGTACTTGAGTAAAAAATAAACCCTTTATAATTACAAGTTGTTCATGTATCCATTATATACAGAATTATAATCATGATGTATATATCATATATATACTATATATACATTCATTTATAATATTACATAATCATTTAGAGGTAAGAAATGAAATGCACCGTTCATGGAGACGGTAAGCCGTACGTACGCATGAACGCTACTTTCATTTCTATTTCGTATTTTATAGAATGGAATCATAATGATATAAAGGTATATTATAATTCCAGTATAATATCATATATAATATCATATTTCCATCTTTTATACATCCCACATATGGTATTTAACGAATCAAATCACTTTGAGGGGGCGGTAGTCCGCACTTCCTTAAATGAAGATATTGCGTTTACCCATAATGGAAACCATAAAGGTATGCCCAAAATGAAAAATACAGAAGCGTTAGGAAAACATAAACATATTATATATCATATTTAAATATAGTTACATTTTAATGGCCACCTTTGAAGGTTATAAAAGAATATTGAACAATCATCGTTTCGGGAGGCATAAATTCACCATCCACGGAAACAGTATGCCCTTAACCATTAGATTTAGGTGTGTGTAAGTGTAGATCGAATCCATCTTGTAACAACATCATAGTATATTTAAGATACTTGTGTTGTTACAAAATAAATGAATAAAAATAGTTTAGGGGGTTGGAGAAGCAAAATAAAACAAAAGGACTCAAGTGAAGACATTACCTTAAAATCGGGTAACTCCATTTCGTTTGAGATCAAAGGCTTCCTTAGGAAGACATATGACCAAAGTGAGGCTTCAAGGAGTAATATAGGTATGTGGAGAGACAAAATGGGCAGGTTTTGGCCGAGCCAAAAGCTTTGTGAGTGTGGGTAAGGAGGTAGAGGTGGGGGCCTTTTATAAGAAGAGAGGAGGGGCACTCTTGGAAAGTAAAGAAATTTTACTTTATTTTAAAATGAGTTTCGGATTAAAAAGGTCCCACATTTGATATAATTTTAGGGTAAAGTGATAAGGGTTCGAAATCCACCCATAAAATAGGTTTTGGACATGTTTATTTCATAGATTTTATATTATCTTTTCATTTTATTTAAATCGTTTATTAATGAGGTAATCGCTGCATCATCATGATGTCATAAATAATTTAATTTATTTAAAGTATAAAAATTATAAAAAAAATACTATGATGTAGGAAATATTTTTAGATTTCCAATTACTATTTATAATGAAAAATCTGACTTGTATAACCCCATTTAAAAATTGTTTTAGTAAAACATCTCTTGTTTGTGTCATTTTTACTTTAACATTAAATAAAAAGTTATTTATGTCATTTCCCAACCAATGTAGCTCCATGGGGTCCCCAAGTTGACCCATGGATTTTATTGGTCGGAAATGACACATAAAATTAGGGTAGGACATGTGTAAAGCTCATCTAATATTATTAAAACATTATTTTTACCTTAAACTACACTAATTACCACTAATCGCGATTAAGAACTTAAAATTTACTATTCACCAAAAAAATCATTTTAATCTCATTGAACCAAATTTTACTTCTTAATGAAAACCATGTATGTTGGATTTTTGAAAATCAAATCACAGATGTGGCAAAGTTTCATTTAAACGAAAAATCAGTTTCTTTAATTACCACTTAGTGGTTTCACTATTCATCAAAAATTGAAGTTTTTCAGAAAGATACCAAAACATCACCCTAAGCTATATTTGATATTCCAAATTCAAAAATTATGTCTATTTTACAAAATTAAAAACATGTAAGTTGCATTAATTAATTTAATAACTAATTCCCGTTGTCATGACAAATACCGTGTTTTTATGAAACAATAAGTATCAAAAGATTGACACTAGTTTAAGTCCAATTTCAAAGTGAAATTGATTCCAATGACCACCATTGGATAAAATGGTAAAAATATATTCTAATTTCACTTCAAAACCAATTAAAAATATAATCTATTCATATAAATAAATTATATTAAAATGATGTTTTGAAATAAAATACAACATTTTTCATTATTCATTAAAAATGAACTTTATCGGAAAAATACCAAAAAATCACACAAAGTATATTTTGATGTCCCAATCATAAATAATAAGTTTATTTTGACAAAAATGGCTTATAAAATTGTCAAAATATATATTTAAAAAGGGTTTTCCATCAAAAGGAAGCAAAACAATCTTTTAAGAATATTAGTGTATTCCATGCATAAGATTGTATTTATTTTCATTTTAAGCCTCTAAAACACTATCTTAATCATTAACAGACATACATAAAAATATCTATTATTCATTAATTACTTGGGATGTTACTTAAATGGTTTTTAAAAAGGATATATTTGGTGAATTTTTTCTCTCAACATTATCATTTTACATAATAATTTTGCATGTACCTCTATTCAAACTTATCCATTGAGAATTTGGATCGTTAATCGTGCATATGAAGAACAACCGCCTCTATGAAAAGAAAATTTTATATTTCATCCTCACCCTTCATGGATGGTTATAATAATGAATTTAATGAATATATGTGAAATTTTTGAATATTTTATGCTTCATTAATTTCACACCCTGATATTCAATACCATTCTTTGATTTAAATCCTCTTTCGGTTCTTAGGTTTCTCTTGGTTTCCAGGTGTTCCAGGTTTAAATTTTTTTTCTATCCTATGCTCTTGATCTATGACCTTATTCTTGGGGGTCATGGCTAGTAATTGGTATCCACTTTTTTCAAAGGTATGATGTGAGGTTGTGGTGTTTTGGAGTTGTATATGATAAACACATAGTGGCACCACTTGTGGGGTAAGTTGTTAAGGTGGTTTGTACTGTTGAGTTGGTTGAGTTTTGGGGTAAAAATGATGGTTTTTTTGGGACTTTTTCTCCTCTATAATTGGCATACCTTTCCCCATGGGGTTCCCCATTGGAACCCCGCCAGAAATTGGAGGATAATGGCTTGGTTTTGGGTGGCAGAACATGTCACATGGTTAGGGCGCACCGTTTACTAAACTGTGTAGGAAAACCATGCAAGGGTGTCAAGGTCATTAAAAATATTTTGTAATTACAATTTTCCCATCCGATATAAACCCAAATCAACCCCATTTATCCCCATTTTGTGTCCTACCTCCATTTACATCCTCCAAACACTCCCTCCCTCTATTGGAACTCAATTTTTGATGGGATATTTGATGTGGAAAAATTCAAAAATACAAATGTAGGTAATTCTCTCTTGGATTTCTTCCCTTTAATTAAGTTTTCTGTCACCTTTCATGAGTAATGAAGTGTCCAGAAGCTATAGTTCATGCCTAGGGTTTAACCTCGTGTCTTATTTCTATAATCTTTAGGTTTTAGGTTTCATTTAAATTCCTTGTGGTGCGACGGTGGTGTGGTTGATGTTTCACACCAAGATTTGAGGGTTTCGACACTTTCAGTAGGTGATTACATATGTAATAATTTTCTGATGAGTTTGAAGGATTTATTTAATTATTTTTAATGTTTTTAATAATATTTTCATTATAAAAAAACATTTTTTGATAGATTTTATTAATAGAATAATTTTAATGTTTCACTTTTGATTCTAATTGGGTGTTTTCCATGTGTAACCCAAGTGGTAATCAATGGGTTTATTTTATAACATATGAATGTTGTTTATTAAATGTTGATTGGCCTTCCAATTATACTTTGGTAGGGTATTTTTGTGATGGTGAGTTTAAAATATGGTTTTTTAATGAGTATTAGGTGTAAAACCTTGTCTTTCTTCTTGAAAGTGTGCTATGAAATTTCTAAATGTTTTAATGAGTTACACAGAGTGTTCAAAAGATTTCAATTTAATGTTTGGTAGTTTTATGTTAATAGAATGGGTTTTCAAAAGATACTATAGTGATGTTTAATGTCAATAATTTTGAGACTGTTTTATAGTTTTTGATATGATTTATTAAATTTTGATATATGTGTGAAACATGTTGTGGGTTATTTCGGTTGAGTATGATGAAAAAATAAACTTGAAGGTTAAATGGTATTATATATCATGTTAGTGGGATGTAATTTTATTTTTATAATATTGGAATGATTTTATAAAATTGTTAAAGGAATTTTTGAATTTTGAAATATAGGGAAAATGTGTTGTGGGCTATCTTGGTGTGAGTATGATTTCAAAATTAATTTGAATGAAAATGGGGATTATCTAACCTGGGTGATATTCATGTGGTCTGTTTGGTAAATGTGTGATGTGGAAGTTTTATTTTTCATGTGAAAATTATATTTCATGGCTTGTTGAACTTGTTTGATCACAATAGGGAAACCCGAGTATCTAGGTGGGTGGACATGAACAAGTATTCTAGTGATCTTGTGGGGTTTGGCCATAGTTTCATGTAGAAATTATGATGATGACAACACTAACTAAACAATGATTACGATGATGTTGGACAACCAATGGGTTATGGGTATTCTCCCTACTAGTGGCTTTTGTGCACGATAATATATATTGTGATTATTACTTTCCCTGAGATACGAGGTACCTAGGACCCACAACAATCTAGTGCCTAAGGGTTATTTTTTATTGCATGTGCTCATTGGATGATTTATGATTACTATCGGTAAATGGTATGATTGGTGGAAAAATTTAGTAACTTTTTTATTTTATTTATAATTGTGGATTCTTTAAAATGGACCACTTGAAAGAAATTTCTATTTAAAGTAGAACCTTTTAGAAATTGTTTCTAGCATTCCATGATTATGAAAACAAGAATGATTTGTTTATTTTAATGTCTATCACATGGAATATCTTATTGGTTATATCCAACTAGGCTTTGAATCGCACCCTTATTACACCTTTATGTGTTAGTAGATTTGGTTCTCCTTGTCATAGGTTTGGGTACAACTTTTTATGAAAATGGTTCACCTTTCTAGCAGCCTTTCCTAATGTGGTGTTGTGGATATGGCAGGAGGGTGGTACCCCTTTTCCATGAGGAGGTTATTGGGATATTTTTTAGTTTTTTACATTTTTAATGGTGTTGGAACATTGTTTTAAATTGTTTGATTCAATTTTAAAATTTAGGAAAAGATATTTTGGTTTGAAAAATAAATATTTGTTTTAATGGATTTTTTTTGTCTTCGTATGTCTATAAACTCAGGGAAATTATTCCCAATTTTCATTTTATGATATCTGGGCACTTTTTCCAAACCATGGGGATTATGATCTCCCTTCATGACGTGCCCTATGCTGGATCAGGTGCTAGTTTTGATGGAGGCCAAATTCGGTTCGTGACAAAATGGTATCAAAGGAGGTTCACCCTCCTTGAGTTATGTTATCTAGTGAAGGGTCTTGATAGTCTTGAACTAGGATTTTCAGGACTTGAAAATCGAGTAATGGGTTTTTTTCCAGGCCAGCACACCTCATGATGGGATTTGAGTTGATATGGGATGTTGGGATTTATCTAAATCCTTTGGTTTCCTTGGTTTGATGATGATTTGGGGAAATGAAATGAGAGTTGGTATAATGGTCTTAGTGAGCTCGAAGGGCATGGAAAACCATGTGGAGTCAAGGATATTTACCTAGAACACTCTCTATTATGGTGAAGTGATTGGTGTGTGGCCTCCAACCATATGTCCATGTCACCCCCCAAAACTAGTTTCCTCTCCTATTATCTTGTGTCTCTTCATGTTGGAATCATTGAACTAGGTTTTCAAAAAAAAATTGATTTATGAAATGTGAAATTTTATGAAATAATTTTTTAGTAAAGCGGGAGTGGCTTGGTATCTAAAATGGTATAATTGAATATTGACATTGGTTTTGAATTATAAAATGGTGTGATTACACGTCTTTTGAATGTAGGAACTATGTTAAAGAGGGTTTTGAAAAATTCATTCCAATTGAGTTATCTAAACAATTAAAAGGTGTTTTAATGGATGAAATGTTTTGGAGGTAATTTGTGGAATTTGGAAATGGATTTTTATTCGGTACGTAGAAATCATTTTATATGTTTTATGAAATTTTGATATCTTTTTTTAAAATGAGAAGATTTTAGTTCTCGATTTAATAGGGATTTCAGAAATGGTGTTTGTCATAAATTCAAACGTGTTTTGAAAGGGGTTGAAATGTTTTGAAATTTATCTAAATGACATGAAATTGATTTTTGATTTGGATTATTATGTCTTTCTGAAAATAATTTGATGTTGTAAATTTGGTTAGATTTTTTCGTTAGCGGGTCTTAGAAAAAGGGAAGTGTTGGTTGACTGTTTCGGATTTGAAAAGTGGAATGAATATTTGTTTTAACCATTGGTATTTATGTGAGAAAAATAATTCATGGGGTTACATGGGATTATGTATAGTTAATTGAATGGATGGATGATTGTTGAGATGGATATGAGGAGGGTACCCGGTATGGCATGGAAACATGCATGTGTGAGGCACATGGGATACCATTAGTGGATAAGTTAACCGCAGAACCATTTGTTTTAAAACGAATGTTTTCATAGAAAAAACTGATTTCATAATGACTAGTTTGGGATGGTATGTCTTATATGATTTTGGAAATGTTGTTTTTGTGGGATGTATTGAGTCCAAGAAACCCTCTTGTTTGAACGGTGTTTTGGGTTTGTTTTTGGATGGTAAGTTCGGTTGAAGGGATGGTTAGAGGGCTCTTCTGAGAAAAGTTTAGGAATCCTTTACAGTGGTTCCCCTCATGTGTTCGGTTATAGTTTGTGGCATGTTTTGACTAATAGACCTGCTTTATTGGGTCCTTGGGGACTCTTGTTGGATAAGGTATGCCCCCACTATGAGTTAATGAATTACTGAAGTGCAGCCCAGATTGTTTCTCCATTGGAAAATCCTTTATTTGATCAATATAAAGGATATTATCTTGATCATTTTATAATGAGTTTAAACATTTTCCTTTCTTTTTATTGTGCTCCCTATTGTAGTTGGAGTGTTATTGTTGAAGTTTTACAGAGGCCTTAGTTTTTTAAGTTACTTGATTCATCGTAGGTGGAAGTAGTCTGGGGTTGTTAGTGTAGATAGTGTCTAAGAGGGTCTTTGGGTCCTTTATAATCTCTTCGAAGAAGGGGTTCAGGTTAAACCACCAGTGTGGTAAATCCTATCATGAGAGTATATTATGGCCAAAAGCTGGAACTATGTTTTTTTGGGACTTGGAATAATCTATGTTTCCATATATTGTTTCTATCAGTCACATTAGACATTTTCAGTGACTCCTTGTGATATCGTGTTCTCATTTGATTATAAAAGTGAAGGTCATGCAAACCTCTAAGTGTCTGTTTTTTAGAGTATGAATCCCTTGAAAAAACATCAAAATATACTATTCTAGAGGAATGTTTCTATATATTTCCTTTCCTTCTATTATTTCTCACCTGAAGAAACAAGGCATGATGTGTGTGAATCTTCTAAGCCCTTGTTTGAGTGAAATTCTAGGTTTTGGTAGAGTGAGTTTTAGAGTGTGTTATTCGTTGCTTAACCAATATGGTATTGTGGTGAAGTTGTTTTTGGTACTAAAAGGATAAGTTATGTTCATGTGTTTCCAAATTATAACTGCGAGGTTGAATATGCATTAATTATATATGCTCCAGCCATAGGTCTCAGAGTGAATATGGAGCGTAGTCCAGGGAAATATGAGGGTTTTTCAAACCCTTGTACACCTTCTTATCCTTAGTATGAAATATGGGAAAATTTTAAACCAGTTGTGTGGTCTTCTTTTTTTTGATGTTCCTATTCGATGAAAATAGGTAGGAGGACATTGTTTCGATGTTATCGCCCATAGACATTTCTCCCCTTTGGTTTTCATTTACTTTGTGGGGAAAGGTTTAAAAATATGGCTAGATAGGTTGAGCACACGATTTGTGCACAATTAGTAGTGACTATGTGCAAGGAATCCATTCAGATAAAATGATCTCAACAGCAAGTGTACAACTTCCCCAACTGTGCGGTCGTCCCAACTCTTAGAAATTTGGGGTCTTTCAATTCTAGCCCGTTCGGATAGGTTAAGGTTGTTGGTTTTTATGATGGGGAGCCCATTTTTTTCTCCCCATACTAGTAACTCAGATTAGACCTTGGGATTGGGATGGCAGTAGTTAGTCTCATTTGGAGCAATCTAACTACCAACATCTTCTAGGGGTAAACGTTGGGATTGGAGAGTTCCCAACAGTTTAGTTAATCTAAGGTAAGTGTATCCTTATTCTATGTGGTTGTTCATTTTGGTACATTGATTGAGACTTGTTTGGATAGTGTTTGAGAATATTTCTTTTGAGATATAGTCTAAATGTGCTGGATTATTTCGAGAAATGGTGTATGTTTTGGTTTGTGAGAGTATTTCTTATTTAATTGATCACTATAGTTGTTTTGGCCTTTGGGGTAGAAACATGGAAAAAGAGTCAATCTTGGTTTATCAGATGGGTTTGGTTTTTGATGTTGTTTTTGTTGTGGAATTTCAGGGGTGGAATGATTTATGGGATGAAGAATTTTCAAACTCGTATTTTCATTTCCTTTCATTGATTTAAACCCTCTTTCAGTTCTTAGAATTCACTTGGATTCCGGGTGTCCCGGGTTTGGACATTTTTTGTCTCATGTGTTCTTGATCTATGTCCTTAGTCTTGGGGGTCTTAGATTGTAATTGGCCTCCTCTTTTTTCAATGGGACGGTATGAGTTTTTTGTGTTTTAGAGTTGTATTAGTGACACTCTTAGTGGCACCACTTGTTGGGGAAGTTGTTGAGGTGGTTTTTAACCTTGAGTTGGATGAGTTTTTGTGTGAAAAGGTTGGTTTATTTTGGTAAATTATCTCCCCTATAACATTCATAACTTTCCCCCATGGTTTAACCATTGGCCCCCTGATATTGGAGGAGAATGGCTTGGTTTTGGATGGCCAAAATAGGCTGCACGGTTAGGCCGACCAGGTTACTAAACCAGGCAGGAAAACCTTGCAAGGGTGTCTAGGTCATTAAAAATAATTTTTAATTCCCAATTTTCTCTCCAATAGTAATCCCAAATCTACCCCCATTCTTCCCCATTTCATGCCCTACCTCCATGGACCGCCTCCAAGATCTCCCTCCATCCATTTGAATTCAATTTTTAATGGATATTTGAAAGGGGAAACTTCAAAACCAAGCAAGAAAGTAATTATCTCTTTGATTTCTTCCCTTTCCTTAGGGTTTCATTCACCCTTTCATGAGTTATAAAGATTCCATAATTTAGGGACCATTCTCTGGAGTTTAAACTTGTGCCTTTTGGTGTAATATTGGGGTTTTAGGTTGCTTTTCACTTCATTGAGACGCGAAGGTGGTGTAATTGATGTTTCATAGCAAGATTTTTGGGTTTCGACACTTTCTACAGGTGATTACATGTGTAATAATTTTTTTATGATTTAACATGCTTGATTTAATTATTTTGTATGTTCGTAATATGTTGTGCATTGTGTAAAAATAATTTTTGATGGAGATTGTTAAGAAGTTAATTTTATTATTTCACTTTTGTTTCAAATTGGGTGTTTTCCTTGTGTAACCCTTGTGGTAATATTTGGGTTTAATTTATAACATATTAAAGTAGTTTATTAATTTTTTTGGGCATCCAATTCTGTGTTGGTTTAGTATTAGTCTTCTATTGGGTTTAAAATAGGTTTTTGGAATGGGGTTTATGTGAAAAACATTTTCATGCTTCTAGAAAGTGTTCAATAAAAATTCCAAATGGATTAATGATTACACAATGTCTTCAAAGGATGTATATATATTGTTTTTGTGGGTGCATTTTCTTAGAATATGTTTTTAAAGGGAAATTTGTGATTTTTAATGTCAAATATTTTGAGGATGTTTTATAAATTTTTGAGATTATTTATTAAATTTTGATATGGGTGTGAAACATATTGTGGGTTGTTTTGTGTGATTATGATGATGAAATGAATTTGAAGGTGAAAAGGGTATTATGTAACATGTGAGTGGGATGTTATGTGATTTTTATAATCTTGGTAGGATTTTAAAAAGTTGATATATGATTTTTTGAATTTTGAAAGATATGAAAAATGGGTTGTGGGATATTTCGGTGTGAGAATGATTTCAAAATGAATTTGAATGAAAAATGGTATTATGTAACTTGTCGGATATAAATTTGGTATGTTTAGTGAATGTGTGATGTGGAATTGGTATTTGCATCTGAAATTTATATTGTATGGCTTGTTGAACTTGTTTGAGCACAAGTGGGAAACCGAAGTATCTATGTGGGTGGACGTGTACTAGTATGCTAGTTATCCAATGAGATTTGGTCTCAGTTTCACATAGCATGTTTTTCGCTGAAAAAACTGACTAAAATATGATGACGATGATGTTGGAGAACCACTAAGAAATGGGTATGCTCTCTATTAGTGGATTTTATGCATGATAGTGGATATTGTCGTGATTACTCTCACTGAGATATGAGGTACATGGGACCAACAACAAGCTAGTACATATGGGTTATTTCCTGTTTCTTATTCTCATTGGATGATTAAATATTACCATTGATATATGGTATGATTGGCTGAAAAATTCAGTATCTTTGGTATTTTATACAAATGTGTGGATTCATTAAAATGGATCACTTGAAAACTAGTTTTATTTAAAGTTACATCTTTTAGAAATTGTTACTAGCATTCCATGTTTATAAAAACTTGCAAGATTTTTGTCTTTGAATGTTTACCACGTGGAATCTCTTAGTGGTAGTATACTACTAGGATTTGGCTCACTCCTTACTTACAAATTTGGGTTTAAGTAGACTTGGTTATCTTTGTCGTAGGTTTTGGTACATAATTTGGTACAAATGGTTTAGGTTTCTAGAGGTCCTTCATGATGTCGTGTTTTGGAGATGGCTTCAGGGAGGTTCTCCTTGCCATGCAGAGGTTCTTATGATGTCATTTTTTGGTTTTGTACCTTCGTAATGTTCGTTTAACATTATTTTAAATTATGTAATTCAATTCAGAAATTTAGAAAATGATTTTTGTTTTGAAAAATCCATATTTGTTTTATTTGATTTGTTTGTCGTTGTATGATTATAAAATTGGGTAAATCATTACCAATTTTCATTTTATGATACCCGAGCACATGTGCCAGCACGTGGAGATCGAAATCACCTTTCAGGACTTTCCCCAGATCAGGTCGGGTGCCGAATTTGATGGTGATAAGATTCAGTTTGTCACAATTAAAATCAATACTAACATTATATTAAATCCTATCTTTTCTCTTAAAATATATATAACACACTCTTGTTTGGGACGGTTTTACCACCCAAGTTAAGGATGTTATAATTTTTATAACATGAATGAATATATAATTTTATATAATTATAATATTTTGTAATAATAATTTATTTAATATGTTTTAAATTCATCATAGCCATAAATTATGTAAAATATATTTATTCATATATCAACTTTTGTTCATTAAACATGTCTGAACTAGTATATTAAAACTTCATTTTTCATGAAAAATATCCATTTCATTCAACTAATTAAAAATAAGTTAATTAATAATTGAAAATTAATGATTTTAATATATTGAATAATATAGTAATGGAGAAATTTTTTAGAATAATCATAAATAACACCACTCTTATGAATCATGTTCTAATCAATCATTAAGACTCGTCCCAAATATAAAAATTAGATAATAACAAACTAATGTACAAGCTGGAAATAATTATATAACAAAATTTTAAAAATATTTAAATACTATTAAATCTTGTATATATGTGATAAATATAGTTATGTTTTTTATAAAATAAGTTAGTGGGAATTCAACTAAACCTGAATAATGGAAAAGGGTGTTTCATTATAATTTCATTTCCAGGAGGAATGTTTTCATTAACACATAATATCCTTTAAATTGTGTGTATAATACATTTGGGATATATAATATCATAAATTATGCTTTATACATGTTATTTAAAATTCAGTTACTATATATCTATATCAATGAGTTTTTATTAAATAACATTTTCAGTCGTAACAAATATTGATAAATCAAAAAATATTTCATAGTGTAGTAATGTCCAGAAATTAAATTATTTCATTTATACATTTTTCAATCCACCCAAATATTGTATATTTACATTTATCATTCTATATATGAAAATTTAATATTTTGAGTCAAATATTTCTCATCGATAAATTTATTCCCTATAAAGGTATGATATTGTTATGAATAATTCTAATTCTCTCAAATGATGATTTTTATTCCATGTGATATTTTCCAATCCCACCAAAAATATCATTTACATTTAGAATCATAATAATGGTATGCAACATGTGATATTAATTTTTATCATATTTTCCTTTACAAATAATGCGCTGTCAACAATTTTTATGACATTGGTTTCCAAAAAAGTATTGTAAAATATTTCAATGCTTTTATATCATTTTAATGTAAAATTTTTTATATTACACTCCAAATTTGTTTTCAAAACATTATGTCATTTCTATAATCTATTATTGAAATTAATTTTTTCAAAATTAATATTTTTCGATAGATTTCACCTCAACTTTTTTAAAACATTTTGTAAATTTGAATGCTATTTTATAGAAGATTCCATATTAAAGTAAATGTTTTCAAAATAAATTACAATTTATATTGCTAAAACATTTATTTATTCTCTAAGGATTTATTATTCATATTTAATTACAAATATATATATTTCTAAAATTATAGATATTCAATTTTTCAAAAAATGACATTCAGAAAATGAATATTCATAGTGATCTCAAATTTATTTTTTATAAAAAAGATAATAATTTTCAAAAAAATCAATTTTATACTAGTTAATATTTAAATATAAAATATTTACATCCCTAGATATTATTTTTCAAGAATCACTATCCAATTTTCATATAAAATAATATATTTTGGTTTTTTAATTTTGTGTATAATCCTTCAAAACATTTAGGCCAGTATTGGAGATAGTATCTTGAAATATTGTGACACCAATTTTTCTTCCAAGGGTTTCATTATTAAATGATTATTTATTTTTTTCAATTGGAAAACATAGGTATATATGATTTAAAGAGTATTTCATTCAAATACCACCAATTTATTTGTTAGGATTTTATATCTAACGAGAAAATAATTTTATAAATAGACATGATCGTTTATGGCTTCATTCACGTGATTGTGTATGGACATTATCACATATGGATTTTATTACAAGAATATGGATGGAAATGGTCTCATATAGATTTCTGAAAATAATTGTGTATTTAAATGTTTATATATATCTTTTCATGTAATGTTTTATATATTTGATCATTTATATCATTGTTCACATGATCGTGCATAAACTTGTTTGTGTATTGGTTTGTGTACAAAATTGTTTGTGTGTATGACCACATTTTTCCTTTTTAAGAATGTTATGATATACTATAATTGGAAAAAATTTCAATTTCAAATTCATTTGAATATGTTCTATGATTAATTGTTTTTAGCTAAACCTCTCATTTTATGGAACAAGTTTATTCATTTAAGATTACATGTCCTTCTATCAGGATTTATAGAAGACACTTATTCATTACGATTATATTAATTAAATATTTCTCCCATGATCATGTTATACTATAAAATTTTAACCTATCCCTTGATGAAATATTTATTAGTATTCCCTTACAAAGAATTTATGCTCAACCCTTTATTTTTTTTATTTACCTATTCTATAAAGATGAGTTTAAACATTGAGATGTCAAGAAGTGGATCTTTTGGATATAAGATATGAATAAATATTCACATCTATCAAAAAATTAAAGGAATATATTGATTATACCTAATGACAAAAAAAGATTCTATTTTATATTGTGTGATGATTTGGGATGTAATGTTTAAATTTTTGAAATAAATGTATTTTTAAATCAGATTATATTATATTATTAAAAATAATTTTTTTGTGGAAAATGTTTTTGGTACAACGTCTGAGAGTTCAAATATGATTCCCTATAGAAATGGTTTCATATGGTTTCAATTTCACTCAAGAAAGAGATATTATGTCCCGATAAGAAGAATGCATGATGTGACATTGAATTTTTGTTTAGGTATGTTGAACAAAAAATTTATTTTTCATCTTTGGATTAAAATAAATAATTTTTAGGTTCAATATACATTTGTGTTATGTATTTTTTCTGGGTTGATTTCCGGTTTTTGTAGTGGACCCGCCATGAGTGTATAGTCTTTTTTTGGATGTGATAACGTTTAAAATAGAGTAATTCAGAAATTATATCTAAATGAATCAAATTATGAATTAATTATTTAATGTTATAATTGGTTAATTGAATTTAATAATTCATTTTAAAATAGTTTCTTTAATAGTTTATTTTTTTGGGACAAAGAGAGTAGTGTGGGTTACCGTTGGATCATTAATGAATCTCGAAGATGATTTAGGGTCTTCATTTAGAGTATGTTAACTCCATGGTTGTGAAAGGTATCATTGAATATATTTTCGTGTAAGGATATGGAATTAAAAATTCCATATTATTGTTATTTTAAAACAATAAATCAAATTATTTTCAGAAATATCATTTAGGTTTAGTGTTTTATTGAATTTGGACAAATACTTACGGCATAATCCCATATATTACAAGTGAAAAAATCTACTCAGAACCAATTTTTTCACAAAATAAAAATTTATAAAATAATGCATGATATCCCATGCTAATATATCTTTACAATTTTCCATTGATCTCATCCTTTTCCCAACACTTTCTTAAATGTCATTGAAAACATTTTAAAATTCTAAATGATAAAAATTGATCAGTAATGTTTAAAAAAGGAAGTGTAACCAATAGTTTAGTAAAAACATGAAAACTATTATATGGTTTAACATAATGTGGAAATTCCTATGATAATATGAAATAAAAAAATTTCACTTGAAAATTAAAGAAACATTTTTCTCAGAAAACCATTAAAATAAATAGCAATAAATTAAATACTTTTAGCTGAGTTAGAGCATCAAATACATAAAACCCTTTCAAAAACCATTCAATTGGAATAACTATATAGGGGACTTCCAATTGATCTATTATGGGCTTACCTAACACTATCTATTACACCCCATGTTATGTTATTATAGTCTTTCTTCTCCATAATCGGGCCACCCCATGTTAGGCAATAACAGACATTCCTCATGCCATCTGGGCCACCCCATGTTAAGATATAACGTGATTACCTATCACTATCTAGACCATCCCATGTATAACATGTATAGGGATAAACCATTATCTATAATAATTAATTAATATTAATTAATAGAAAAAATTTATCGTAAAACCATTTAAAAAACTCATTTAACACATTTTGAAAACATAATCTTATTAAATTTAGATTTTCTCTCAAGAACCCATTTTAAAGTCCAAAACACCCATTTAATTGAAAATCATTTTTGAATACCAAAATATAAAAAAGATAAATTAGTTTAGTAATTTATGTAATCATGAAATCTTTAAGGGAATATAAAAATAAAATAATGGCCATAGTAGTGAAAAATTAATTGTTGTTGTATTTGTTAAGAATAGTACATTTTTTTTGTTATTTGTCAAAATGTTCTATGTAGAATAATTTATAAAGATTCATTTTTTAATCAATTTAATATTATTCAAAAAATATATATATAATTTATTTTATAATTATTTTATATTCATATAAATAAATATGTAAAATAATATCAAGAATATTGACATGGAGAAAAGGATTTGATAATTAAATATTTAAATATTCATAGTGTCCCACACAACATTGAACCTTAAAATCATAATATGAATGAAATAATACATTTACTGAAATATTTAATAATATTATTATTTAAGTACTATCGATATGAAATTTCATTCATTATTTATATACATTTTATAAAATAATAAAGATGAATATCATCATGAAATCCATGAATTAGAGGAGATTGAGATGAAATCCATTAACTTGAGTCTGATTCATCATTTAAAATCCTTATCATCCTATATAGTAAAATTACATAAATTATTTACAATTTTTATTAGATTTTTTGTTTAATATTTTTTTATTTAATTTTATATTAGTTACTTATTTATTTATGTTCACGTTGAATGTTTTGATGATATTAGGTACTTGGGTCCAAAATAAATTTTGTATAATGTATATAATTAAAGTGGTCATTATTCCATCATATAAAGAATTATATTCATAAAATATTAATCACATTTATATTTAAATTATACATTGAAATACTTTCATTAAATCTGAATATGAATAAATAATTATAATCATGGAGATGGTAAGCCTTACGTACGCATGAGTAACATTTTCATTCTTTAATGGTTTTTATTGAAATAAAGTAGGTATTATTTTGTCATTATAGATAATAAAAATAAAATTAATATCATATTAATAATTTAAATATAATTATATATAACATTCATGTGTTTTTGTGATAAAAAACGATCTGCATTACTACATGGAGGGATAGTTTACACATACGCACGAACTACATTTTCATTTTTTTGTGGATAGAAGGGTTAGAACACAACAGATTTATAATATTATAATAATGATAAAAATTATATTAATATTATATATTATCTTTAATTCCACCATATTTACTAATATTGAAAGGCACTGATGGAAAACCATTTATATCGGTTTGTAGAAAGCTCGTTTGTTGTAAACAAGAAGGATAATTATTTTTCCATTTTATTAATGTGGATATATATTTAAGTGAAGATATTAAATTTATAAAATCTTATTATATTTTAGATAATTTTTTTATTATTTAATCATTCTCATTGAAAATTTTATTAATTTTTAATAAGAAATAAAATTGAAATAGTTAATTAAAAATGATACCCCTTCTTCAGACAATCTCTTTTGATTAATGTTTGGACACCTCTAAAAAGGGTGGAATGCCTAAAATAATAACTCAAAAATGTAGGAGAGGGGTTATAAGAAGTTATTTGGGTATATATATCTTGAAACAAATAGGTTTTTAAGTGGTCATTATTAGATAAAAATGTGTTTTTTATAAGAGTTGGAAGGGGCACACTTGGATTTTCTCGAAATATTAAATTAATATAAATTTATTTTCTAATAGAAACGGTCCAAATAGATTTATTTATTATATATAATGATTTTATGTAGAATTAAATTAAAAAATAAAAATTATAAATATTTGGACTATTTTTTAATCCTTATGTTTTTGTTTTAACCGTTATTTTATCTATTTAAATTTTTACAATGATATCATGTAAATTACACTTTGAGGTTTAATATAATAAAAACAAATTCCAAAATACCAATAAATGTGTAATTTATTATATTTTGAGACTTATCCAAATTATAGTAGATAATTTTTTTATAAATTTTATGTCATTTTGCAAAATATTATTTATTTTAAAATATCACTAATGCCAATTTTGACACTATCCATCGCCTGTGTTTTTAATAATATCAAAAAATTATTTTATTTTCAAACCAAATCATGTAAATTATCACTAAAATATCAATGTAATCTTGAAAAAAAACTATCACATAAATCATATTAAATTACTTTTTTTTATATTTTTATACCATTTATTAAACATTTACTCCATCATAATTTTGTCACCAATATAGGTATTTATTTTATCACTAACAATTTTTAATAAATAGAAATTATTCAAAAAATGTATATAATATTTAAAAATTATACTCATAATAGATAATTTCTCTAATATATACACATAATAAAAAATTTCTTTTTTTAAAAAAATTACCACAAATAAGGCTTTTCTTTTAAAATAATAATATTATGGTTATATCCTCATCTGAATGGCCATAAATCATAAAATAACATATCTTATAATTAATTGGGATGAAAAATAATTATACAATAAAATTTCAACATGTTATAAGGAAATTTTATGATATTTATTTCATTATTTTCACCCTTAATTAATCTATTTACCTTTAATTGTGGTTATTAAAATATTACATCAGTTATTATTCATATTGAACAAAAATAAAATAGACAGAGTTAGCAAATTAAGAACTTCTAATTACAAATATGTTTTTTATTTTCAAAAATTGAAAACATTTTAATTGTAAAAATTAATTAATAATTATTGTCATTGACAGAATGATAAATTGAGTTTTTTTAGTATAAATGTTTAACATTTCACAATGTTTTTATATTTAATTCCAACATAAAAATGATTCAAATAAAATAAAATGGTTTAACTTAAAAAGTTATCAAAATACAATTAAAAATAATTAAATATAAAATTTAACGGTAAAAATAAATTAGATAAAAAGGAATTTTTTAATTAAAATACCTTGTTTTTTCACTATACATCAAACCATGAAACATATTAGAAAAATTACAAAAAAATCGACCGAATTAAATTTTGATACTATTATTTCAAATAATATATTTATTTTTTCAAATATAACATATAAATTTCTCTAAAAATAGATCAAAAATAAGTTCTCCATCAAAAGAAAACAAAAATATCTTTTTGAAAAATAATCATTTTATTTGTAAAATTGCATTTGTTCTTATATCAGGTCTAGAAAATAAATATGATGAATGTTAAACATTATATTTAATATTATATATATATATACATTCCATTAATAAAATCATAGAAATTCAATTTTTTAATTTTTTGGTATGAAACACACTTGTAGACATTAAAAAGATTTTGAAAGTTACATTTCCTTTAATTTTAAAAATGTTTTATTTTCATTTATAATTAACTACTCACCAAATAATAAATTATGTAAAGGTTTTTAAACGATATTTTCATAATTATGTTATCCATATTCATACCAACCCTTCTAATGGATATATTATATAGTTAAAATTTAAATAATAATATTTAGTTTTTCGTTAAATCTCAATGGTGCATATCATGTTCACTATAGAATATATTGTTTCATTTTAAAAAAATATAATGTTACAACCGCCTAATAAATGTCATCCTCAAATTTTAAAATCATGATCAACAACTAGGTGTTTATATTTTCAAAATTATATTTTGAAATCTCACATCAGAAAAAATATTAATGAAACATCCCCTTTAAAAAATATAATGGGATGTATGAAGGTCACTTGAGAAAATACATACTAGGGTTCCATGTAAGAAATCATTGACATGGATGTGAAAAAAAACAACTAAGTACTGATGGAGACTGATAGATAAAATGGTACTACTAATGTTAATAATCACAATACCATAAACATGTGGTAAGATAAAAGGTCACTGATTTCATAATAAGAAAGGTAAACGAATAATGTTATGTTAATCCTTTTTATAGATTATAGGAATTAATTTACTACCAATACTATGAAAATAAATATAAATACTTACATGTAATGTAACATTTCATTCTTTAATCATATTCACATACCAATTCATTACTTTTTCCAAACAATGACAATTTATGGTGATTTTTCATACCCCTAGAATTGGGATAAACATCTATAGATTACTAAATCCAGAAAAGGATGAAAATCTATTCCTTTTGTATTTAAAAATTAACCAAAAACATAATGGTTATGAAAAGATAAGATAATTCCCCAAAGATAATATACCTTTGTATTATGAAAACTATCTTAATCTCTAAAATTAAATAGTGACATAAAAATTTCAACACATACTATTGAAATTATTTTTCTCCTTAAAATTACATAAATAAATCCAAACTATGATTGAAAACCAAAATTCAAAAGGATTTTATAACATATTCATCCAAGACAAAAGTTTACATTTATCTCCAACTAATAGAAATAACTATTAAGCTCACATACCAAAAATGAAATTTCCTAAATAACCTAATCTTCATGATATGCTATGTATTTCCATAAATAACCTAAATCACCATATGTCAAATATAATATTATAGATTCTTCCCAAATATAATTAGACCTTTAATTCTAAACTAAAATGTCATAGTATTTTATTTAACTTAATATTATATTATTACCAAAATAGAGAACGTCTTCTGAAACAACATTAATAACTTACTCATTAAATATTTTTCTACTCCCAAGGATATATATTCATTAAGTCATATATTTCATAAAAATTTATTCTTCCTCCATAAATTTATTTAACGATAAATATAATTCACACTAATTATGACATCATGTAGTCCTATGTTATGTGATGCAACCTTATAACACTATGATTATGGGTTCGATTCCCATTACCTTACTAGATATGATGGGTTATCACCTATCATATAGGTTTTCCTTTTTCCAATTCTATATAATTCCCATAACATTCGCAAAAAATGGTAAATCTTTCAAAGGTAACAATAACATGAATTAGCCTCAAATTTTATCTCATATAATTTATTTTTCATCTAAAAATTAATAACCCATTATTAAATCCAAAATAATGTCTCAAAAAATAAATATAATCACCATAAAATTTGTATAATCTAAATCCTCAAATGGTGTTTCTAAGACATTGAATTTTTAATAAACCATAAAAATTTAAAACTCATGATGATATCTCTAACTATTAAGAAAACATCATAATCTCCAAATTTGTCTAAACCCTACTCTTATACCAGCTATAAGGTCACAACAATTGACATTAAATATTGAAGTTATCTTAAAGATAAAAATAATTTTTTTCTAAAATATATATTAGGATTATTGTTTTAGATATTTGGTACAAACTCTTACATAGTAAACTCATAATATAAAATAGGAAAACTATTCTCAATATAAATATTTTTCCATAAAACAAAAATATATAAATTAATTAATGATATCTTATGGTGATATATCATCACAACATTCCCTTTATCTCAACCTTGTCCATAATTATCCATAAACACTATGAAAAACAATATAAAAATTGGGAAGTGCATAAAATTTTAGTGAGGTATATAAAATGAAATAAAATTTTAATCTCAGCAGAAACATGAAAACACTTATTATTTTTACCTTTATCTTAAAAAAATATTTATAATATGACATAAATCATTTTAACATGAAGAAAACAATATTTTTTTCCAAATAAATTAATTAAAACCAATATTAAGAAATTAAACCACTTTTATTTCACTTAGAGGATAATATATAATAAACCTTTCAGAACCCCTTCGATTGGAATACCTGTATGTATGAAATCCAATAAAACTATTAAGGGCATACCCTACACTATCTAGGTCACCCCATGTTATTCTATAATGTGTTTTAACGATTCCATCTAGTCCACACCATTTTAAGATATAATGTTCTTACCTAGAAATATCTAGGCCACCCCAACTATAAAATAAATTGAGTGCACCAATTTACTATAATGCACACTTATTATTCATTAATAAAACAAATTCATGATAAAACCCTTCTACAGACCACTTTAATCTCATATGAAAACCATTTAGATAAAAATAAATTTTTCTTTAGATAATAATTTTTAAATAAAAAACATTTTTTTATTGAAAAACAATTTTAAATAAAAAAAATAAGAGAAAATTAAATAGAAGTTCTTTTATTTATAGAGACATAAAATCATTCAAAGTAACACGACATTAAAATAATTTCCATGACAATAGAAAAATCACTATCCACATATACATTAATAATGGAAGATTATTTTTTATCAAAATGATTCATATAAAAACATATAAAAATTTAATTCTTCAAAAAAATAGAATGTAATTTACAATAGATATAAAATTTCCTTTATAATCCTTTTATATCTACATAAATAAATATGTAAAATAATATTATGAATATTGATAGGGAGGAAAATATTTGATAATTAAATCATTAAACTATTGAGGTTCCCTATTCCACTTTGAACATTTAAATTATACCCAAAATGAAATAATAAGTTTACCAAAAATTAAATAACTTGATTATAATGAAATAAGATATATGAAAAGTACTAGTAGTTTTATATATGTAACACCCTAATTTTTATGGATATATTTTAGAATAATTTAATTTATGTCTTACATTGCACTAAGTGAAGCATTTATTTCACATGGAAAAAACATTTCTTTTTCTATACACTACACTTACAAGGCTTACACTACACACTACACCGACATTGCGTACATTTCACACACAAAATTTCTAAAAATCGTAGTTTTATTATTATAATTATTTAAATGAGATAGTTATAATTTAGCTATTAAACATTGTAATATGAATATTAATGAATAGTTTGAAAATATTGTTTATAGAGGTTTTATATAAATATATGACATTTTTAATTAAAAATATTGTTTTTGGTAATGTCTTTATATGAATAAAAATATTATTTTCTAAAATAAATTTCATTTAATGTCCTTATGTGAAAAATAATAAAATTAATTTAAGATACTTTTATATTTTTAATTTTTTAAAATAAAAATCATTATTTTATTTTATATTTCAAAAAAAATTAGTGATATTTTGTAGTATTTTTTTGAGAAATAACTTTTTTTGGATGAATAGTGAGAAAAATTGAATTTAAATTCAACCTGTTTTTTTGTACAATTTATTTTTATAGGTAAATTATATTTTTTATGTATAATTATATAATATATATATCAAATAATATTATTTTTTCAATTGGAACCAATTTCAAATTGAAATAGGATATAATACCATAGTAATCATTAGATCATTTTTACTTCAAAAACAAACAGTGTTGTCCCATCAACGGGATTAATTGTAAATTAATTTCTATCACTTATACATTTATAATTTGGAAAATTTGATTCCTTTTTGGTAATAATAATAATTTATAATGTCTAATAAGATCAGTATAGGTTTTTTTCCAAAAAAAATTATGAATGCATTCAAAATTAATTATAATGATTAATGTAAAATTTTGCATTTCAATGGAATAAACCCCAACGTTAAGGGTCCAAATGAACTATCAACCTATAAAAACCCATTTTAAGATATAATTATACCATAAAACATCCATTATTATGTTCATTCTGTTTTTTATGACTTTTTAGATAAAAACATTGGTACGCATAACTTTTTTTTTAAATATAAATTATGTCCTTTCCCTTCCCTAAATATTCCAACACTAGCCATTTTCTTCACACAAGTCAGACCACATAAGATATTCCATGATCATCCCAATACACTTCACCTAAACCATTCCTTACTCCTTCATTCCACCCTTTGTTCAAAAATCCTTCCATGAAATCTCTTTGGTAAAAACCAACAAGATTTATCTGATTATGAGGTAACACCCTCCCTTAAGAGCCTATATTTTTATTTTCTTTCTATACACCTTAAAATATCTTAATTACATTATTATACAACATAAAAAGTATCCTAAATATATTTATTTGTTTTTATGATGATTTTTTTCACCTACACCCACACACAGATCTGTCTAATGGGAAACAAACATATTGTTTTTGTGTACGACGAACTAATGAGTCACAAAACAAGGATTGTTCGTTGTTTTATTACCACATTTCATTTTTGAAATTATTATAGAATATAATATTATATATATGAGATATTTGATACTTATTATTATGTTATTACTCATTATATATATTAAAACACATATCATTATACAATTAATTTTTTCTAAATATTATAATTTCGTTAGAGGAAGTGTTCACTACCGACCCCTCACAAAGTTGTGATTCAATCACCCCTTACATGGAATGTATTAAAAATGATTTCAGTGTTATTATAATATATATATATATATATGAAATAATAATTATACTATAATTATAATATATATATATATATATATATTCATTTACTTGCATTTTTCATTGCGTAAGTTAAACAAAAGTAGTGTTCATATGTATGTATAACATGCCGTCTCTATGAATGAGGTTTTCCATTTTAGAATATCAAAATTATATGTATTATTATAATACATAAATATTTAATATAAATTATATTATATTATTTATAGATTCATTAAATTATGATATAAATATAAGGTCCAAGTATATATCAATTTAATCCACATGCGAAATCAAAGGGAATATCACACAAAGTGTAGCCTTATCCTGATATTATTTAAAATATGATAATATAAATTCATAGTAAAACAATATATGGTATTATATATAATTATATGGTAATTTAAAATATTTATAATGAGCTTATATTTTTTATAAAATATTTTTTCTAGTACTACAGGAGTCAAGACACAAGGTAAGGGAATTTCATCTCACTTTTTATATATTTTTGAGATACATTCCATGTTCTTCAATATTTTATTTTGATTTGTGTATATAGTATATAATAATTTGTTATATAATTATTAATCATAAATTTATATTTATTTAAATATCCATTCAATGAACATTATTTCATGGGTTTTATGTTTCCAAATTTACCGAATCAGTAAGACAGTTTTGTTTCAATTATCCTTCTTTTAGAAACATGTTTTGTTATGGACCCTCATTATTTTCCAATGTGTATTTAAAATGTGAGATTATTAGTCTTATTATTTTAGTTATATTTTATACTTAATATAATATAATTTTATTACATGAACATTATTATACCATGTAACCATGTGGTAAGTGTTTATTGAAATAATCTCATCATTTATTAGCATTATTTATGATTATGTTTCTACTGATTAAATATTATAATATGTCTCTCAAGATCAATGATGCATTCAATTATCCTGTATTTCGCAAATATATCTCTATGTATTAGTATCAATTTCTCAATTTTTTTTCATTAATATGAATAATTATATATTTATAGGAAAAATATGATAGTTTTTCTCCTTTCTGTTGAAAATCTATTATATTTAAAAAACTATTTTTCAAACATGTTTTCAAATAAAATTATTATTCTCTAATATATTTTTTGTGTAAATATGTTTTCAAAAATATTTCAAGTTTTATTTATGAGATTCAATGTATTTTAAAATAAAATGATTTTCAAAACAATTTATGTTTCAAAAATCATTTTTCAAGGAATAAATGATACAAGAACTACTTTTAAAATATATTTCAAAATTATTCCCCATATATGATGATATCTATTGGTGTTACTCATTCCTTTTTGGGGAAATTATTCAATATTTCGATTCATATTCATTCATTGAATGGTTTACGATTTGATTTCATTTTTTAGGAAACCAGTTTCTCTTTTATGGGTTACATGATTTTGGAAATTACTTCTTTTAATGTTTTATTATTTTGATGAAATAAATATAAAACCTATATATTATTCCACAGGTTATGGTATGAATACATTTTTATGATTCCCATCTCATTTCATTGGATATGACATTTTTTTATAATTTTTTAGCTCAAATATGTAGGATTTCACTATGAGATGGGTGGGACTTATATATACTTTAGATGCATTGGCTAAAGATTTATATATCACGAGATAGATAAAGATGGTCTATAGAGTGATCCTTGACTACTACGAGGGACATGGGAGTGAACCCTAACTACCAAGATGGTATGAAAAGTGAAGTCATACTACTAATATGACTATAGGAGTGAATCATGACTAACAATATGGTATGGGGAGTGAACTCACACTACCAAATGGCCTTGGAAGCAGTGCATTTACTTCTATAGAAATCATTTTACATGCTTATGTGTCTTGCACAATTTCATGTATTATTCCTACATATTGATTTCATGGATTATTTTTTTATTCACTTATGTTTTTTGTCTTATGAAATACCATGATTTATGCCATGAATTGTGTTTATGATCATATGATATCGAAGATATTATCTTTTAATGTTATTGTCAGATTCTCATGCCCCTATACTGATGCTTATGCTTACATGTATCCCTTTTTACCCTTGTCGAGCTTCAAAGATCACCGTTTTTTATGTTTTCTTTACCCTAGGTCATGGAGATATGTATTAAGTTATATGTGTCTTTCAATGGTGCTAGTCAATAATAACCTGGTGGGAGATAATGCACCTCATTTACGTACAAGTGTTTATGTTTCCATGTTTCCCAAGGAACTAGACTGAGACACTCTTTGGGATTTTTTTTGAATAATTTTTTATGTATTCTGAAAAGTCTATGTAATTATAATGTATAAAAAGCGAGGGTCTCAATAGTTTGTATTAGAGATAATGATTAGTTCACCTTTGGATGAAATGATAGGAAATCCTTAGTAATAACCCAAATAACATGTCTAAGGATAAGTCTATGGATAAGGAAAAGTATATGAAAATATATAAGAATTTGGATAATATAAAGAGAGAGTATTTTACTAGAAATAAATCAATGTCTTGATATTACATGTGGACGTGGATCTATCATAGATGTACCTATGGGTAATAACTCTTACTAGGTATGTCGGGCATTAATCGTCATAACCTAGTACATGAAAATGGACCTTGTTGCACACCCAGTTTGACACTGCCAAGGGATGTGATTTACAATTTCATAATCTCTTCACGAACCATCATGAAGTATTTAAAAAGAATATGGTTATGAAAAACCTAGTACAAACCAAAATGTCATATATTAAGAAAAGTATCATAATTTAGACACCCTATAAATGAATTTTCATGATTATTTGGTTCCTAATCTTGATAAATGTTTCATACTCTATGCTTTTGGTTTTATATAATGGATGGAACCCAATAGAACTACAGTTATAGTGACTGTGAAGGAAAATGAAATAATTTTCCTCCTAAGAAACTGAATTCTATTGGATATGGAATGAAAAAATATTTTTCCCATGCTCACACAAATTTCTCAGGGTGGGAATCAAGGTGGATATACAAATGAGAGAAATATAGAACAATATTATCTTGATTCATTCATGAGGAAACATCTACCAACTTTCATATGGTCTTCTTATGCAGTTGCTGCTGAATAATGGATCTGTACTATGGAAAATATATTCTCTATTATCTAGTGTTCATATAAGGATAGAGTTATTTTGGTAGTTAATCTAGTAGATGGGGAATTTTACCAGTGGTAGTCTCTAATCAAGAATACCTTTAAGAAAGATGAAATTTAATCCATGGATTGGGTTAGTTCAGAAGATTTATTTTTAAATTAGTACGTTCCTTGGATTCTTTGTACTATATTAGTGAATGATTACCTTGAGTTTTAGTAAATTGATAAGAAATTTGTATGTACCAGTGAGGATAATTTCTAATTACTTGTGAGGTAAACAATAGGAATTACCATAAAAAATAAATAGTTGATAAGTTATTCAGTAGCATAAATATATGTCTCAGAAAGGATTTATCTCAATGAGACATATGAATCTATGCATATATTTTGAGTTTTTCAATAAATTTTGTTATAGATGTTGGATTCAAGTATAAATCCCTTCGGGTTTACAGGAAAATGAACACATAGTTGAATGAAATTATAAAATCTATGAAGATATGAATATGAGCTTTAATTATTCTAAAAGGGTGGGAAGAAGAATTATGTAAATTTCCTTAAGGTGTCAAATAACAATTTTTTAGTGTGGAAGAGATGACCATCCACGATTTTATTTTTGATGTGATGGGAATAAGTTGGTTAATCGTGTGAATGGTGAAAAAGAGGTAAAATCCACCCCCATGACTCAGTTCTATAAGTGTATGTAAGATGGTCATTATGCTCACCAGTAACCAAACCCACGTGATGGTGATTATGATCGATATAACCAACCACTTATCCCAAGTGTCAAGGTGAAAACTCATTCAATAAATATTTATAATGAGTGGCGTGATAATGATGTTATAAATGTTTTACTAAACATCAAATCAAGAATAATAATGTCTTACTTTATTCTGTATCTACACACTCTTCATATCTAAATAATTTTATAAGGTTGTTAAGATTCCCCCAAAATGATTAGACGTTGATGTAGAAGTGAAAATATCTAATGGTTTCATGATTTCATCCAATGTATAGGATTTCTCTTCAGCTGATGTCTATAGGAATGTGTTCCTACCATCTTTTCATTCTTCTATTGGTTGAATCTTATGTCATCTTATACATGTATTGGATTTATATGAATAAACCATACATAAATATTCATGGAAGGGATGTTATGTTTGATATTTATAGACCTCTTATGATCATCCATCAATTTGACCATAATTTTGAACTTCTTATAGATAATACATCTATTGAGTGGGTCTTAATTTCCATTTAGAATGGTTTTTTATCTCCAATTGTTATTGGGAAAAAATGACATCGATGATATACCAATTGATCTGTAATTTTTTATGTCTTTTCGGAAGAGTTTCCTAGACATCAACCAAAACGTGATGTTGAGTTCTGAGTATAAATTGTACTAGGTTCAACACCAATTTCAATGACTCATTATATAATGGCCCCAATTTAGTTTTAAAAATTGGAAAACAAACTCCAAGAAGACAATGATAAGGGATTCATTCTTCCACGTATGTCACCTTGGAGACAAATAGTTCTTTTTCAAAAAGAAAAGATGAATCAATGTGACTCATCATTGATTTTAAATACTTGAACAAGATCATAGTAAATAAAAAGTATCATCTTGCCCACATTGATGACTTTTTTTGGTCAACTACACGGAGATCAATTCTTTTCCATGATTGAACATTGTTCTGGGTATAATCAATTTATGGTCAAGGATGAGGATATACCAAAGATGAAATTACATAAAAGGTATAGGATCTATGAATTTATATTAATGCCTTTTGGTCTTACTAATTCACCAGCTATATTAATGGATATATTTAATATATTCATTATAAATTACCTCAATATTTTTATGGTAGTTACTATAGATGATATTATTATCTATTAAAAGAGAAAGAAATAAGATGAATATCACTTGAGAATTTTACTGTAGACCCTATTGAAGGAAAAATTGTATGAAAATTTATCAATGTGTGAATCTTTTCATTAAATTGATTCATTTTTGGGTCATATAATCTCAACATAGGCTATTGTAGTAGATCCATAGAAGAGAGAGTCTATTGAATGATGGAAAAGACCAAACACATTGAATAAGATCCATATATTTCATGGTTTATATGGATATTATCAATAGGTTTTGGATAATTTCACATAATTATCTAATCATATGACAATCTTATCTTGGAAGGGTTTGAATTCCCTCTGGATAGAATAATGTGAGAAAAATTTCAAGGATCTTAAGATAAGGTTAGTCAGCACACCTCAACTTACATTACCCTAACACTGGGAAGGGTTTATAATTTTTATTTATGTATCCAAGAATAGATTTGTATGTGTTATTGTATAAAATAATGTAGTTTTTTCACATGCCTCATAGAAATTGATGATTCATGAGAAATATTATCCAACTCTTGATTTGGAACTAGGGGCGGTAATTTTTTCATTAATTATAAGGAGGCACTATCTTCATGGGTAAAACTATGATATATAAACTGATCCTAAAATTTTAAAATATATATCCACACAAAAGGATTTGAACATTTTCAAGAGAAGATTATTATAGATGATAACAATTTTGAATTATCAAAATGTTACCAACCTGGTAAAGAAAACAAGGTGGCCAATGTTTTGAGTCAAAAGGATCGTGATATATTATTCATGATGGGGATCACAAAAGATCTAAATTTTATGTATTTTTAAAGTATGGTTCCCAAAGAATTCATGTAAGGATAGAAATATTATATTTCTAAATTTAATGTCAAAAAAATTATCCTTGTTAATATTAAGGAGGTGTAGAAGGAAGATGTAGAGCTGCAAAAAAAGGTTATAAATGTTCCTGATTATAACCATGAAGTGGATGGAATAGTATGGTTCAATAACCATGTATCTATTCCATCCATACCATGTTTGAAAAAGGATATATTAGGGGAAGCTCATAGTTCTTCCTTAACAAGTCATCTTGAATGTACGATGAAGTATTGGGATTTGAAAGAATAATTAATGTTGGATGGAATGAAGGGAGATATCATAGTGTTTTTATCTCAATTCTTGGTATTCCAAAATGATAAGGCTGAATGATAATAGTATAAATGGATGTTGCATCCACTACCCTTACAAAAATGGAAATAGGAGAACACTGCAATGGATTTTGTAATGGGAATACACAAAACCAGTGAAGGGTTTAATGATATATGGGTTGAAGTTGATCTTTTTCAAAATCGAATAGCCTTATAGGATATAAATAATGTAAGTGGTAATGTTATATGGAGTAACACATTCCATTGTATCAGATTAGGATATGAGGTTTATATCAATATTCTGGTGATATATTCAGTAGTAACCTTATATAGAATTGATTTTCTTCACTACTTATCATCCTTAGGCAAATAGATAGTATAATAGAATAATTAAATCCCTAGAGTATATGTTGAGATATTTTTCCGTATATTTAAAAGGTGGTAGGGATCAACACCTTCCTCTAGTTGAGTTTTCATAGAATAATATTTTTCACTAAAGCATTCAGGTGGATTCTTATGATTACTTATATATAATGAAATGTAAGAGCATCAATGTGCCATGATGAAGTTATAGAAATAATGATATTGGGACCTGAGACCACTACAAAAATGGGAGACAAGGTTAGATCCATTAAGTATAATATCATGGAAACTCAATGTAGGTAGAAAATTTACTCTAATAACCATTGATGTGATCTAGAATTTAATGTTAGTAAAAATTTGTTTCGAAGAATCCCTCCTTGGATGAAGGCAATGAGATTCAAGAAAAAAAGGGAATATAATAAATAGGTATATGAGTCCCTTTGATATTCTTGATAGTCTCTAGATAGTATCATATCACATGGAACTTCATCCAAATATCCCCCAGTTCCATGTTGTGTTACATGTATTTCTTCTTAGGAAGTAAATACTTGACCCTTCACTTGTACTGAATTCAGATGTCATACCACTAGAGCGAGGTCTTTCTTAAGAAGAACAACAAGTTGATATTCTGGATCAATTAGAGAAAATTAAACAAAAAAAAAACATCTCTCCTGGTTAATTTTTTTTGGGAAATATCAAGTTAGATAATGAAACATGGGAACATGAGGATGTGATGATGAATGAGTTTCCTCAATTTTCTTACATGAATGAATAATTTTTTTTGGAAAAATTCATTTTAAGGGTGGAATAATGTAACCACATGAGTTTTTTATGGACCTTTTCAGTTTTAATAATTTATTTCTTAAATTTCACAAATTCAATCATTCATTTCACACAACTTTAACATTTCTTGTGCTACAATAAACACCGACTTGGATTTCACTATACACAACATTGACTTGGCATACATTACATGTGACACCATGTTTCTAAAAAACATAATTTTAATGATATAATTAATTAAATTACATACCTAAAACATATCCATTAAATATATTGAAATTAATAGTAATAAATGATTTTAAAATATTTTTTAAATGGTTTTTTAATTGTAGAATATATTGAAAAAGAAAAAAAGAAATTTTTATAAACATTTTATTTGTTTAAAAAATCTATTTTCTCAAATAAACTACATTTCATTTAATTATGTGAAAAAATAGTAATAAAAATATTTATAAATCTTATTTTATTAATTAAAATTCATTTTTGTATGTTTAATTTGAAAAATATCTTATAAAAAAATTTCTTATTTTTTCTGATAAACATCATTTCCAGATGAATAGTTAAAGATAAAAATTTTAATTCAAAATTATTTTTTCATAAAAATTAATTGTGTAGTTAAATTATAATTTATATTTTTCTTAATGTATAATTAATTCAATTATACATAAATTAATTCAACTATTTTCATTAGAACAAATTTCACATTAAAATTGGATATAAAAACACAGTAATATTTTGATCATTTATACTTTAAAAATCTACATTGTCATCACGTTTGAGAGATTAATATTAAAATAATTTCTACCAATTATATTATTGGAATTTGGAAAATTTTATTCAATATTTTGATTCAGAATAATTTATAATTTTTGGTTTTTTCAACATAGTTTTTTACCGAAACTATTAGTGAAATTACATAACAATTATTGTAGTGACGAATGTAAAATTAATCATAAAAAGTAGATAAAATTTAAATAAAAGAGCCAAAATGACCTAGAAATTTATCAAACATTCATTCAATGGCCTTATTTTGGCCATAAACATTTCATTATTAATTTTGGTTCTTATTTCATTTATTTTTTAGGTAAAAACATGGGTATTGCTAACTTATTTTCAAAAATGTCATGTGTGTCCCTTCCCTTACCTATAAAATGCCACCAAATCCCCCTCTTATTCACACACCTCAAACTAAATAATTTTGAAAATTATCTTCCAAATCCAATTTATAAAAAAATCTCTTTCTCTTTGAATACTTTATTTTTCAATATATCCTTCTATGGAATCCCTTGGGTGCAAATGAAAAGTATTTACCTGATTAAGAGGTAACAACCTCCCTCAAATTCATTTATTTTATTTTAATTATACACTACTTAACATATCCATGTTAAATTTTTATAAATATAAAATATAATTAATATAATGATATGTTTTTATGCAGCGGTTTATACCTACAGTCATATACACTTAAATATAATGGGTAACGATCATATTGATTATCTGTACAACGAACTACTGCCTCTTGAAATGATGATTGTTCAATTTTACTTTATGAACATCCATGGAAGCAAATTATTTTGTAAACACTATTTATATATGATAATTTTTATGTCTTTGAGCTTCACTATTTATTTTACAGCAAATATTTTTAAACTTCCCATTTTGTTTAAATACTATAATTTTGTTTGAGGAAGTGGGACTACCGCCCCCTCAAAGCAATGTGATTTATTAAAACCTTACATAAAATATATTAAATATAAATTTAGTGACATTATATCATATATATAATAATAATTCTACAGGAATTATAATTTATACATATATAATTATATTTCATTTACATTTTTCCTTTCAGTTCATCAATAAAATAGAAGCATCATTCATGAGTACGTATGGCCAACCATCTCCAAGAACATTGTGTTTTATTTTAATAAATAGTTATTTTATAGAGTATTATAAAAAAATATAGTGAATATATACAATATTCAAATCATGGATTACAATCTATAAATAATAATATAAGTATAAAGAATAGTGTTTTAACAAATTAAGACACGTGTAAAAAAAGAGAGAAAATATTACCCCAAGCGTAACCTTAACATGAAATTATAACCAGAGGGTAATATAAAGTCATAATAAAACCATATATGGTATTAGATATTAGAATATTATTTTTTATTATATGTATAATGAATGCATATTTTTAATAATGGAGGTTTTTCTGAGTACAATAAGAGTCATGATATAGGGTAAGGGAATCTCAGCTCAGTTATTATATCTTCTAGATACATGAAATGTTAACCACTTTTTTCTATTGTTTGGTGTATATACTTCCAATGAATTTATTATATGATCAATATTATTAAATTTTTTGTTATTTACTTGTACATTATATGTTATATCCTTCAAGGTTTTTATGTTTCAAAAGTAACCAAATTTGTTGGACAATTTTGTCTCAATTTTCTTTCTTTGAGACACATGTTTCGTTATGCACCTACATTTTTTTACTATGTGAATTTGACAAGTTATATAATGAATATAGTTAATTTCATTAAATTTTGTGATTAATATTTTTTATTTTCTATCATGGATATTATGGTTACCATGTCATAACTATTTATTGAAACAATCTCATCGTTTATTATGATTGTTTATGATTAGGTTTCCGTTGATGAAATCTTATGATACATATCACAAAAATAGTCTTGAGTTTTATTCTTCTATATTTATTCATGATATATCTATATATTTATACAGTTTTAAAATATTTGGTATTTATTATAAATAATAAAATATTTTTACGAAAAAACTGATCGTATTTCAATGTTCAGTCATAAATCTATTCTATTTCCGAAACTGTGTTTTCGAAAATGATTCCAAAATTATTTAATGATTATATTATAAGTTATCAAGGAATAAATTAGTAAAAATAATATCATGTAATCTTTATGAGGTTTAAATTATTTTTAAATAAAATGGTTTTCAAAATTTTTTATGTTTTTAAGAGCCCTTTTCAAAGAATAAATGAAAATTTCCACAATAAATGTTTTTAATGGTTCTTTAAAAATAGATTTCCATATAAGAAAATAACTATTGGTGTCACTCATGATATTATAGAGAAATTATTCAGTTTATCTATTGATATTCATTATCTTATTAATTTATGTTTTGAGGGCATGATGATTATGAAACGTTTTTCTCATTCATGATGCATATGTTTTCGATACTGACATCACTTAACGTGTTAGTATTTAGTTGAAATGATTATGAAACATGTATATGATTCCATGGTTTATCATATGATTACATTTTTATGATATCCAATTCATTCCATGGGTAATGATATAATTGTTTATGATTTTTTGTCACATTTATTTATGATATCCTATTAAGATGTGTGGGGCCAATATCATCCTCTAATGAATTGGGTAATGATTTATATATCCTAAGATATAAAAATTTGGTATTATGACTAATACATGACTACTAATATGTTCATGGTAGTGAACCATGACATAAAATATGGTATTAATAATGAAATTATACTACTAAGATGACCATGATAGTGAACTATGACTATTAAGATGGTATGTGAATTGAACCCATACTATAAAGATGGCCTTGGTAGTGGTGCCTTGAATACTATGGAAATCATTTTATGTTCTTATGTGTTTGTGAAAATTCCTTGTATTATTCTTATGTTATTATTTAATGGATTATATTCTATATTTACATGTGATTCATGTCTTATGAACTACCAATTTTTATTCCATGATTAATGTTTGTGATTTTTTCATATGCAGGGTATAATATTCTAAATTTATGATCATGTTCTCAAACCCCTTTTCTCATGTTCATTCTTTCATGTCTCCATTATTTACCCATATTGAGAATATGATCTCACCACTTTTTATGTTTTCTTTCTCAGAGGTTTTGGTGATATGTTTTATTTTGGTTGATTCTAATAAATGATCTAGTTAAGAAGAATGCAGTGGGAGATAATGTAACTCACTTATGTACCAGTGGTAGTGTTTCCACGTTTCCCATGGCACTGGACTAATACGGTCTTTGGGAATCTATTTGTATAATTTTTTAATTATTCTGTAGATGTAATTTAATTTTAATATATGAAAATATGGGGTCTCTAAAATAAACATATTTTAAATGAAAAAAAACTGAATATCATTATGAAATGCATAAATTAAAGGAGATTGAGAAGAAATTCCTTGCCTTGAGTCTGAGTCATCATGTAAAATCATTGTATTCATAAATATTAAACATATGTTAATGATTTACTTTCTTGAGCAACTTTTTAAATTTTATTACTCCTTTTATATCATGTTACAAAATTTACTAAATTATTTATGTTCACGATAATAGTTTTCATGATATTTCATAACAGTGCCAAAAATGTCTTTGGAATGATGTCTATATTCAAAGTGGTTATTAATCCATCATCTCTAGAATAATATTAATTAAATAATAATAATACATACATATCAATTATAATTTTAAATACTTTTATTAAATACTAATATGAAAAATGAACTCTGTTACAATCATATAGATGGTAATCTATACGTACACATGAGTGTCATTTTAAATTTTCAATGATTTTTTTAAAAGAAATTAAGTATTTTTTTAATTAAATAATTATAAAAATATCAATAATTTTTAATTAATAATTTAAATATATCAATATATAATATTCATGTGATGGGGTGATGAAAAACAATTCACATCGCATCTTTGAGTTGATAGTTCACACGTTACATGAACGACATTATCATTTTTCCATGCATGGAAGGGTTAGAAAATAAATGATATATTTTATTTTAATATAGATAATTATTTTATTAATATAATATATTATATATAATTTCATCATTATAACTATTTTTTAGATACAATGATGGAAAACAAATTATAGTGGTTAGGGAGGCGGTATTTCTCCATACATACGAATGATAATTATTTTCCTATATTATGTAAGGGGAGATGGATTTAGGTTAGGATTTTAACATAATAAAATATCATTATTTTTAGGATAAATGATTTATTATTCCATTTTGGTGAAAGAATATATGAATAATGATGAATAATAAATAAAATAAAATAAAACGTAATTAAAAATGAGACCTCTACTTGAGATGATAACATTTGATTAATGCCTTAAAACATATATGTAGGGTTTTATGCATTAAATAACAGATCAAGAATATGTACATGGATTCTAGTAAGTTATTTGTGGAGATAATTGATGAAAAAAATGTGTTTTTAAGTGTGAGGTATATAGAAAAATTGGATCCCTTTTAAAGAGAGGGAAGGGTTACACTTTGAATTTCTCAAAATATCAAATAAATATAAACTAACTGTAACACCCCAGGTAAATAACGAATATGATATTTTTATATTTATCCCTATTTTTGAATAAAATTTTAATATTAATTTAAAGGGAACGCTATGCTCGATGGCTTACCCAATACGCAACAACGAGTTCCTTTTAAATCTTACGTTGCACTCTAATACTAAAATAATTTTATTTTAAATGGTAGTTAACACCTAGCCTTTGTAATGACAGGAATGAATAGAACTAACTAAAAAATGATTATATATGTTTTTCAAATATTTTTACTTTTTACAAAAAAATGTTAGAGGATTAAAAATGCGAATGAATCCAATTTTAAGCATAAACATTCTAATATTCTTTAAAAGGTTGATTAACTGCCTTTTGATGGAGGACCTCATTTAAATCCACTTTTTGACAATTTTATGTGTTATATTTTACAAAATAACATTCTTCTTTAGAATCGGGACATCAAAATTTACTTTGTGTAAATTTTTGGTATTGGTCCAATAAAGTTCACTTTTTAATGAATAGGGAAAATGTTGTATTTTAATTCAAAAACTATTTTTAATATAAATTATTTATATGATTATATTATCTATTTAATTGGTTTTAAATTGAAATTAGAATATATTTTTACCATTTAATCCAATAGTGGTCATTGTAATTAATATCACTTTGAGATTGGACATAAACGAGTGTCAATCTTTTGATAGATATTGTTTCTTAAAAACACGCTATATGATTTGATAACGGGATTTAATTATAAAATTAATTAATGAAAATTCTATGTTATGAATTTTATAAAAGAATAATCATTTATGAATTCGGAATATCAAATATAGCTTATGGAATTTTTTTTTTTTTCTGAAAAACCATAATTTTTGATGAATAGTGAAACCACAAAGTGGTAGTTACAAAAAATGATTTTTTGTTTAAATGGAACTTTACCACTTCTGGGATTTGAATTTCAAAAATCCAATATAAATGATTTTAATTATTAAGTAAAATTTGGTTCAATGGGATGAAAATAATTTTTGATGAAAAGTAACTTTTAAGTTTTATTAATCACGATTAAAGGTAATTAGTGTGATTTAAGGTAAAAATGATATTATAATAAAATGAAAATATCTTGACACTTGTCCTAACCCTATTTGATGAGTCATGGTCGACAAAGACAACCCATGGGTCGATTTGTGGGACCCCATGGAGCTACTTGGGTATGATAATGAAATTTATGCATTTTATTTAAAGTAAAAGTAAAAATGACACACACATGTATTGTTTTACTAAAACAAATTTTACATGGGGTTACACAAGTACGATTATTGACTATAATTATTAATTGGAAAGATAAAAATATTTCCCACATAATAGTATTTTTTTAATTTTATGACATTAAATAAATTAATTTATTTATGACATAATGATGATGCAGCGATTACCTCATTATTTAATGATTTAAATAAATTGAAAAGATAATGTACAATCTAAGACCTATACATGTCAAAAACCAATTGAATGGGTTGATTTAGAACTCTTATCACCTTATCCTCAAAATAAATCAATGTGGGGCCTTTAAAATCCGAAACACATTTGAAAATAAACTAACATTTTATACCTTTCCAATAGTTCCCTCCTCTCCTCTTTTTAAAAGGCCCCCAACTCTACCACTTTTCCCACACCTCTCAAGCCTTTGACTCGGACATGCTCTGATAATTTTGTCTCTAAATATCCCTCTACTCATCCTATATTCCTTTCCATAGGCAGGAAGCTCTTCAAGAATCCCTTTTGTTTCAAACCAAAGGGAGTTACCTGATTTTAAGGTAACGTCTCCACTTGTGCTCTTTTGTTTTATTTTACTTCTCCAACCCCCTAAACTATTTTTATTGATTTCTTTTGTAATAAAACCAGTATCCTCCATATACTAGGATGTTTTTATAATATGTATTCGAGTTAAACTTACACACACCTACATCTAATGGTTAAAGAAGATACTGTTTCTGTGGATGGTGAATTTCTGCCTCACGAAACGATGATTGTTCAATATTAATTTAAAACCTTCAATGGTGTCCACTAAGATGTCACTATATTTATATATTATATATGATATGTTTATTTTTTTCCTTAAGTTTCTGTATTTTTCATTTATGGCATACCTTTATGGTTTCCATTATGGGTAAACGCGATATCTTCATTTTAGGCAGTGCGGACTACCGCCCCCTCAAAGTGATTTGATTCGTTAATACCAAATATGATATGTATAAAAGATAGATTTAATGATATTATATATGATAACATACTATAATTATAATACTATTTTGTATCATTATGTTTCAATTCCATTAAATATGAAATAGAAATGGTAGTAGTGTTCATGCGTACGTACGGCTTATCGTCTCCATGAACGGTGCATTTCATTTCTTACCTCTAAATGTTATGTAATATTATAAATGCATGTATATAATGGATATATATGATATATATGATATCTAAATAATGAATATAATTATCTATATAATGGATATTTTACCCCATGGACAAACTTGTAATTATAATGAGTTTATTTTTGACTCATGTAGCAATGATCGTTAAAACAACCGTTATTAACTTAAATAATTACATAGTGTTCATGACCTGGTAATAAGTGATATAAAAGGAATAATTAACTTGAAAATTGTTCTTAATCAAGTATAAATTATCTCAAGTTTATTATTCAGGAGATTAAATAATGATCGAGTCAAGTCAGATATGAGGTAAGGGATCCTACCCCTCTCTTTTTAAGTACACTCTTTTATGTCGTTCCTTTTAAGCTCATCTTTATTATGATTGGGATGTTCTTTTATATTAATCGTACTGTAAGTTTTATGTTCATATGACGAGAGACCCTATTTTCTCTCATCAATCCATTTTGGAAGTTTTGATTGGCGCCGTTAGGCTGCCGAATTTTCGTAAGAGATCCAACCTCTCTCTTTCTTTTTAAGTACTCTCATTTATGTCTCTTCTTTTATGCTCCGCTTTGTTATGTTGGGCGATGTTATTTTATATTAATCTTTATGTACGTTTTATGTTATTATGATGAGATACACTATTTGATCTCATCAATCCATTTTTTTGATGTTTTAAGTGCTGTCGTTAGGCTGCCGAGTTTTCGTAAGTGATTTTTCTTCTCACTTTTATTCCCGTGAGATTTATGGTACATTTGCCACCATTTCCTTTGAGTGGTATATGTATTTCCAATTATTCTACTCTTTGTGTAGTATAATTTCGTTTATGAATATTTACATCAATGTTGTATTGTCCTTCTTTCATGGGGTGTATGTTTCGAAAGATACCCAAGTTGGTAAGGAAACCTTTCACCCTTCTCTTTTTAAAGGCTTCTTTTGTTGGGTATTTTAAATTACATATTGTAATGTTGGGATATGTTATTATATATCCTTATTGATGTAAATTTTATGTCCAAGTGATGAGATACCCCTTTTATCTCTCATCAACTCATTTTCTGAATTTTGAAGTGACGCTGTTAGGCTGTCAAATTTTTGCAAGGTAACTTCTTAACCCAATTTGGATTCTTTGGGATAAACTTGTACTCCTTGAATATGTCATTCTATGAATATGTGTGAATGACCTCTGATTTTTTTACAATTAATATCCACTTATATTGGGTGTATTCATTTGTCACACCTAATTATGTAATTTATTTATCCTTAATCCAAGGATACCGTCTTTGTAAGGGACATCATCTCAATCTTCTTTCATTGAGGAATATTTTGTTTTATACACAACATTCTTTTATATGGTGTATAAACCCCTTTTAATTTTACGTTTATTCAAAAGGAATATTTTTAAACGAATCGTTTAAGAAACGACAAAAGGGAATGTTTTTTTTGTCATACGTATGCGGCGAAAACGACTTCTGTACCGCCGTGACCATTATTTGAGTTTCAGCTTCCTCTACATGCCATAACATTTTTTGAATGAAAAATAAATACCATGTTTTACTTTTATTTTCTTTTAGTATTGAAAATGGTTTTCATAATGTTTTTATATCAATGTGTTGTATTCTTATCTTGTGATTGAAAAGTGGAAATGTTATGTTTCCTTTATGCATGTTTTATGTGATACGATTATGTTATAGTTCTTGGGAATTGTTATGAAGACGGGTAGTTTCGTGATAAACTAAGGGAGGGTGATCCCGATATATCTCTCCAATGCATTGGGTAACGCGAAGGAGTTAAACGTTAAGGTTTATCCGAAGAGATTTAGGGAATATACTGTGATGGGTATTCCAAACGTAACCAAGAGGGTTATTCCCTACATAAGAATGTTATGAATGCCTCAAGTTACCTTTATGTCTTATCATTTCTATGATTTATTCTTGATTTGATGAGGTATGTGATTATGTTTTATGAGTAGAGTATGATTTCATTCATGGAATAATGTTTTCATTTCGTACTTTTATATCCCTTATTAACCTTTTTATGCTCATCCCACGTTTTTGAAATGTTTTTCATAGGTCAAGGGAAAGGTAAATGATATGATGATAGTGTCAAGTAAGTGTCAAGAAAGAATACATGTTTTATTTTAAATATGTTTCTGTTGATTGGAAAAATGAGTACTATCTTTTATGTAACCACTTTGTTTAAATGTGGAATGTAGTGTATGTTTTATGATCTAATTCTCTAAAAATCTAAACCTGAAAAGATCCTCAACGTGTATTCTTGAAGTAACTCAAGATTAATTATGGTTTAAGGCTGGGGCCTTATACAAACATTCTAATCCCAATGTTTCCTAACTGATTTTCTCTTAGACCTAATTATTTTGGGTCAAAAATACTTCATCAAATAAAATTTATATAAATTTTTAGTATTTTTACACCTCGTCTTTACATTTTAATTGTCATTTAACCTCTTTAATTATAAGCATAATATCATGTAATTTACACATTGAGGGTTAATATAATTAAAAATACTTAAAATTCTTATTAAATGAGTCATTAATTTTTTTTAATACATAAAAAAATTATTTGGTCAAATTTTATATTTTTAGGAATTTTATTTAATTTAATAAAATTTTATTTATTTTAAAATATCATTAATGTCAATTTTGACACTATTCATCACATGAATTTTTAAAAATAACATAACAACATGATATATTCTAACGAACTCATTTAAATCATCTATAAAATCATTAAGTTATCTATAAAATTTCTGGATGAAATTAATTATATCAATTTGTATTTATTTTAATATTTTTAATACCATTTATATGATTCTTCTATTAATTAAACAATTACTACCTTCTAATTTTTTCATAAATAAAGGAAGTTATTTTATCAATAAAAATTATAAAAAAAATTCAATGATGTAGAAATTAAATTTATATTTTAAAATAATATTTATAATAAAATATATCTCTTATATATCTCAATTTTAAAATACTTTTTTTGTAAAATTCTTTTTGAGAAAATTGACTTTTTATTGAATATAATATAATTAAGTTTATATTCACATACAGATGTCAATAAATGGTAACATAAAAAATTATTTAATTATTATTGACCCAAAATACTCATAATTTTTTTTACATGTTTTAGGGTAATTTTATAAGCGTTACAAAAAACTTTTTCTACCCTTCATCATTTGATTTACCATTAACCATTCTAATAAAAAAAATACTTAAGTTAATATTGAAATTGTAAAAAAATAAAATGAAACTATTTACTAAATTTAGAACATTTGAATTAAAATTTCAATAAAAAATTTAAAATTTGAAAACATATCAATTTCAGTAATCAATTAAAAATTAAACCCATTGACGGAATAATAATGCAAGTTTTAAAGTAAAAAAATTCAAAAGTTTAAAAAGTTTTTGTATATGTAATTTCATTAAGAAATTTATTTAAATATCCTCTGTTGAATTAAATAAAAATTTATCTCATTATACATTTTAACCATTGAAAAATATAATTTAAAACTATAAATAAATTTGATGAAAATGTGTTTCTCAATTAAAATACACTATTTTATAATTATTCATCAAAACATTATTCTTAAAAGAGAAGTATATAACATTCAACTAGAGTAAATTTTTATAATATAATTTCAAATAATAACATTATTTTTTCAGATATAACTTATAAAAGTGTCAAAAACTATATTAATAACAATTAATCCTTCAAAAGTCCTGAAAACATTCTTTTTAAAAAATACTTCTTTTATTTGTAAAATTGGATTTGTTCTTATATCTTGTCAAGATAAAACATAATATGAATGTTAAAATTTTGATTTAACATATAATATTATATATATATATATATATTACTAATAAAATCCAAAAAGTGATATTTTATTATTTGTATAAAACACCCTTGTGCACATTTAAATAGTATTTCAAAAGTAAATTCTAATTATTTTAATAATGGTTTTATTTTACTTTATAATTAAAAGGTCACTATAAAATTAATTATATATACATGTGTATAAAATTATTTCTTAATTTAATTAACCTTGTTAATACCCTCTATTATAAAATTTATTTAATATAGGAAACATTGAAATAAAAATATTTAGATGTTCTTTTATGCCCGATGTGGCATATCATGTACTATATCAAATAATTTTCTTTCGTATAAAAAATTAGGATGTTATATTGAGTCTCTTGGCTGATTTTTTATTCATATTTGTGTGCCTTAGTTATTATACCTCATGAATGTTTCATTAAGTCATTTAATTCCACAATAAGGATTGGAGAAGCTTATGTAATCCTAATAGTCAACAAGGACAAAATGGTTTATTAAATGTTATGATGGTGTCTCCATCACGGAGGTAGTGGTAAAATATGTGTGTAATTTATTTTTTATAAAAGGAAATGAAATATTACACAACAAATTATATACATGAGGATATTTATCGGTCTAGGTTTTAGATAATTAGATACAACATTTACATTTTTTCAAAATATTATAAAAATTAACTTCAATTTGATGCCACCACAATGTAAATAACATCACTGATAAATTTACTCTACCTGTAAAATGTGATTTAAAACATAGAGTGAGCTTTTAAAATGCCCAATAAGGGGTTTTAATATAATTAAATTTTTTAAAACAATTCATTACATTAAATAAAATTACATCAAAGTTTCAAATAAAATACTCTATAAAATAAGCATGTTACAAGAAAAAAAATCATTGATTGTCACTAATAAGTAAGATAATGGTCTTTCATTGTTTTCCATAACATTTCAGGTGTGTGGATACAAAATTTTACATGAAATAATACATATTTGTAGTTCTCATATAAAATGATATCAATTATCATGTTACACTTAAATGAAAACCAAGAGATGAAAGATTCATTTCTAACACTTTTTTATAGATTCGAAAAAAATATTAATTCTTCTTTATAAATGAATGTTTATACAAGTATATACATAAATATAAAACATTATAAAATATGAAACTGATTAATTTAATCCATATAGGTGTTTATAAGAGAATTATTCTTAACCATAGATATTATACAAGTCAAAAAATCACATTGAAGATAATATATTGAAGTTATAATGATGGAATGAATAATGATGGACAATTAAAACATATCCATAAGGCCTCATACAAGATGTTTGAAAACACTAGGGTAAGGCCTCTGCCAAAACCCAATTCTGTTTTATCTCATGTGACCTAATGATGCATCGAGGGACTATATCGGTCCCTTCCCATCTCTTGTCGTTAAGGCATTGACCAAGAATTTTGATACTACTACAGTATTGCCTCAACCATTACATAATTTTGTTTGTATCATGTGACCAATTCATTCATCAAGTGCATATAGTATGACTCACCCATCACATAATAAGTCCAATGCCTTACTCATGATAATGTGATTAAACATAACCAATGTACACATATTCCATGTCAATAACCTTATTTATTTGAATTGCACAAATATACAGGATGTTGAAAGAAATAAATACATTCTCTCTAATATAAATGGAATTTCATTTCTAAATTAGATGTTTTCTATAACTAACTATGAATGACAGTCCATGAGGTGTGAATATAGTTTCACACATGAAATTATAGCTTGTGCACGTAAAATAATTACATGTTTATGCTTGTCACATAAAGAGATAACGATTATCATTAAAATACTGTGGTTACACATATTCATAATGAGAAAATAATAAGAATATATTCTATTATTGTTTATAGATTTAGAAATAATGGATTAACACTTTTTAATTAATGAAAAGATATGCACGCATATATACACATGATATAATAAATGTGACATTGAAATAATAAAACCTTTTAAAATCATAAGAAACACAATAACAAAACCAGTTTTTTTGTAATTTTCCATAAATAGAATCAGGTATTATATTCACATAGTCAAACTATATTTTTATTTAAAAACATGAAATTCAAGAATTAACATGTACACCTATATACACAAAATCATATATACATATGTTTGCATATTTGTGGAAATGAACCACTTGATAAAAATTCGACTCTTATGTTTTAAAATTCATGAAAAATATTTCTAATAGATATAAACAAATTCATATACCTACACATATATAAATCAGTATATATATTTATAATTCTATATATATACTTTTATATATATAAATATATAAAATTCTTATGGATTAAAAATAGTTTATCCTTTATAAACCATAGTTCATAGAAATAACCTTTTCATTCAAAACTCTTATCTTATACATTTATATATACATGAAAATAATCATTTCCTACTTATATATATATATATATACATATGATGTTGAATCTTTATTAATAATCAGTCCAGAATAAATTCATGTTTTAGATTAAATTCGATAAATGAGAATACACATTGGCAGGGTTAATATGAAATCAAATTCAAAACATAAAATTTGTTAAATACGTGTATATATATATATAAGTGGAATAATGGTTTTGTAATTTTAAATTAAACTAGTATCACATTATTCTAAATTTAAATTAATTTTTTAAAAATAAATATACACTCAATGATTAATTATTCTAAAAATATTATACCTTGTTATAGAAATATACATATATATGCATATATATATATATATATATTTATATATATAAACACCCTTAAGGATAAAAAATAAATTGAAAATTTTAATAAATTAAAAATTTGATCCCTTATAGTTCCATATCATGTACCTAAAATATTTGTTGCAACAATTTTTAAACATAAATATTAATAAATATTTATCATTAACAATTTTTTTGTGAAATAAGGGTAAATTTACAATACAGTATACACTTATATATACTTATTTGTAAGTATTTATTAATTCAAATATAAGAAAATTGAGTCCCATAAAACATAAATTTAAAACGAGGATCTTTCATCAAAAATTCGTAAACCAAATAATATATATATATATATATATATATATTGTATATATGCATATGTATGCATATAAGTCATGCAATCTCAAATGAATATCCTACTGAACCATTACGTACATAAGACTCACAAATAATAATTAATAAAAAAACCCAAAGCTCATTTATATATATATATTATTCTGAAAATAATATTATATATATATGTGTATATTTATATATATATACATATATATATATATATATGTAATAATAGAAATTTGATAATATAAAATTATCCCTTACACATTAGTTATCACCCTTTCATAGGTATAAAATTCATTTAAAATTCTGATATACAATAATAAAATTCATAAAACATATATATTGAAAATATATTGATATAGGTATTTCATATATATATATATATATCCATTTGTAAACAGACTATATTTTGATGAAATAAAATACACCCTTACAAAAAAAAACATAAAAATTAAATTAGTAAATTTAAAATAATCCTTTATTTGTTTTTGGAAACTGATTGGGAACAAAAATCTACTACATTCCTAAGAACATGAACGCAATAAGAGGATTGGATAGGGACCTGTGACCATAGAGGATGAATTTTTTTGAGTCTCACTTATTTTAAAAAAACACACGTTCCAAATGCTACTAAGAGACATTGGGTTATTTCAATTAATTGTTTTATTAAAAATATAGTTGATGCTCCTTTCCATCATAGAGCCCAAAAAATGGAAAATCGGAATACCTTAAGCACAAAGAGGGTCACCCTTTGAAGAACATAAAAAATTGACAATGGCATGGATTAGGAACCCATTTGGAGGGAGTCACGCAAGTTTCCAGTGCGCTGCGCAAGTCACTTGCGCGCCACCTATGGGTCGCACAAGTCACTTATGCGCCCTATTCTTTTTTTCAGCCAAGGTCCCTGATGGCCTATATAGAGCCCCTGTGGGCCCCCCATTTCGAGGGAAAAATTTCCAAAACTGAGATTCAAGATTTGGTCACCCATTTCACCAACTCAACTCTTCTGAAAGCTTCTAAGGTAACTTTTTACCTAGAATTGAAGACTTTAAGGAGTAGGATAAGGCCTAAGTGTTTATAATTCATCAACAATTTCACAGCTAAGTGTCCAGACCTCCTTAAAAGTGGAAACACTAGCGCGCCTCCCTACACTTTCAATGTAACTTGCGCACCTCCCTTTTGAAAACATCTTAGGATATTACTAGAATATTGAGTTAAGTCTCTCCCAAGTATTACCCTACAGATTCTTTATCTCCCAAGTGAACCTATGGTGTGCAAGTACACTTGCGCGGCCAAGACTTGTGCGCCAAATGATTTGAACGGAAAATACTTGTGCCCCAATTTTATTAGTATGACTCTCTCATGTTCACCTATCCTCTTCAAGATATTATCCCTTGAACCCCGTTTCAAATCCATTTATGGCATGGTTCCTTTGTTGGCTTCCTTATCTGAAAGTAATTCAGTGAGAAGCTCTCCTAAAAACTCGTGACATAAAAGCTTTATGTCACCATGGTTAGAGGTTTTCTCTATATAACCTCATCCTTTAAGATAATAAGATCCTTTGATTTAGGGAATCCTCTTTAGGAGTAAGGCCCAAGTTACCCTGGTTTGGGCCTCATTCTAAAGAGTAATCCTCTAGCCTCATGTCCCTTTAACCTGGGCCTCCTTCTTAGGAGTAAGCCTGAGTCATAATTTCCTTTAAAATTGGTCCTCCTTCTCAGGAGTAAGCCCCAGGTTATAAGTTTCCTTTAATTGCGCATCCTCCTCAAGAGTAATCCCCAATCTTAATTTCTTTTGATTTGGGCCTCCTTCTTAAGAATAGACCCCAATCATAAGTCTCTTTTAATTTAGGCCTCCTTCTCAGGAGTAAGCCCCATGTTAAAACTCCAAATATCCATAAAGTACAAATACCTTTATGGACCCTGCTCATGGGCTTCCTTCTTGAAATATGTCCTAGTCTTAATCTACTTGGGAAGTCATACAAACGTAAGCCGCACATCATTTCTCATGAATGCATCTTTTATGGCACCATCGTCATGTTTACGGATAACACGTTTTTCTCACACTGACCATGAATCACATGATCATAGAGAGTAAAAGTAATCACGACATATTTTTTTTGTTCCGTTAACCATGCATAAACCCCATATTTCTTTACCCGAACTACGTGGACATTGATATCTACCTTAAAATAAGAGTACATAGGAATAAATTATAAGTTTCAATACCATCATTCATTAATTATTTTTCATCCCATATGACATTAAACTATATCTATCTTATCAAACTACAAGGGTTCTGATTCCTTTTTAACAAGGATACATAGGTAGCCTATCTATGGGTACGATCCTAACTATGAAATAATCCATGTCTTTCTGAATGACAATAAACTTCAAGTGCCCCACTGAGTGGCTTTAAAACTAGTATGGTTATCAAAATGACCCAGGGATTTCTATATAATGTATTTAAGGATACCATTGACTAAGAATATCCAATACATAAGGATGATTCTCTATCACTGAAGAACCTCCAATACATATAAAAGATTCTATAAAGCCCATACATATCAATCATTGATTGATAAATCTAAAGGAAACATCATTTTCATACTTGTTGAATTAATTAAGATTCATGAACATAACATAAATCCACGAGAGAGTTCCAGAGTAGGCAATAATTCTCCCCAAAAAGGTGTGATGAGCTTGACCTCCCATCCTCTCAACCAATGAAAATTCTTTATCCTCATTGGTCCACAACTAATAAGAACCTACCTTTGGAATGAAGGTCCAAATGGGTATAGAATCATTGGACGTTTCCAATTCTACGAATAAACCCGTTAGAAATCAATTGGAGAGTTTGAACCTTAAACAAACAAGGTCATCTCCATTTCTAGAAAAAACAATAAATGGTAATCCCGACATGAATCCTTAACCAAGTTAAATGATGTTTTACTTATTTGTTATGCCTCTATTAAACTCAATATGAGGGACAATAAAGAAATCAATGACATATGCACTCATCTAAAAGATGTAGTCTGGACAAATATATCTTGATTATTTATGCTATTTTAAATAGGAACTCTTTTCCAAGATCTCTCTACAACACAAAATGGCTTCTTTAATGTTCACACATGTGAATGCCTCATCCCATACTCCTGATAGATCCTTTTCCACTCTGAGGATAACATCACCTACTCATAATATTCAACTTTGGGTCTCAAATGCATTGGTGAGAGAATACCATCAACATAGTACCATCCTGACTTTGGAGGCTGCTCGACAAGCCCTCCATGTTAACAACTCACCCTGGTTGTCCGGACAACGAAATCTAGTGGTTAAGAAGTAGGTGGTGCCAACCACCGTCTCCAACCGTTTTGGGTCATTATCCTCTAGAACTCAACAACAAGTCCCTCCCATATTATTGGGAGGTGAATGAAGAGGTCACTAAAGGACTCAGTTCAAGGAGACATGAGTCCTTCCTGAGGACTCCCACCAACAATCACCGCCAGAATCATGTGGTAGTGCACCCTCAACATGATGAGGGTATCACCTCTAGGTGTTCGACATAGGTTCCTCGGACTCGAGAATACAAGATGAACAATAAAAGGTGAAATTCATCCAATAGGGATAAAGTTCTTACCTCTTCCTCCTCTGGAGAAGTCCATCAATCTAACTTGATGTAAAACAACAAGACGGAATATTATCCTTCTCATCCTAATTTAACTGCCCAACTGACTCGTATGACAGTAACACACCAATCCCGTCAGGTAATTTCAGTGGAGTACTATAGGATGGCACATATACCTATTTATAATTCATCAGCCAGTTAACAGGGTCGTTTGACAAAATCCAAAGAAGCTCGCCAACCAAATGTAGTGACCACTTGTAAACAGGCACATACACTTGTTTACACTCTTCAATTCTTCCAGCAGTCTCATCTACCAGTATTGAAGTAATTTCATCAATAATATTTGTTGGATAACAATTAGCAGGAACATACATTTTCAATTCATCAATCTAACCAACAGTCTCCTTTGGTAGCACCCAGAGATGTCAATTGGAAAGCCCCAATGACAAACAGAAGGAAGACACAACTTTTTTCCCACACATATGAGTACTGTCAGAAATCACTGACAGGAAAATGGGGATAGAAGCATGAAAACACACCTACTCCAAACAAAGAATGGGCATATATTCCCATTCCCGTAGCTGAAGTCACCATGCACATTCTGAAAATGGTGAAAGAGGAGAAGCAAATCCATGCCCATATTCTAGATACCTGTCAGAATATTATAACATCTTCAGTGAAATCGTAGGGAATGAAACATAAGTATATCTCTATCTATGGATTGAATTATCAACATGTCACCCCAGAGCAGATATACACCTCTATTCCAATCCATGAGGGTACTATGGCATACACCCCCATGTCATACAGACAATCTAGTCAGGCACATACACCCTATTTAAATAGAGATTATTAGCCTAACCTTACCATTTCCCATGAGGAGGCATATACACTAGCCTATAATAACCAGTTTCTTCAATAAGTGGTTTCCATAGTGAGTAAGAAGGCATCCAAGAGAAAGACCCATCCAGTACAGTTGAAAAATCCAGAGCCATTCTGCAATTAGGCCTTGCTCAATGCTTGAGTTCTTGAATCCCTCATACAATTTCCTGTTGCACCTCAAGATTCAACTATCTCATTTCCAGATTCTGAAAGTAACAACAATAATTCTAAAAGTCTTAATCAGAAACATCCACATGAAGTATTTCTTAACGACAATTCAGTCAATCTCAAAGTATCATCATTAGATTGGATCCATGATAACCCTCTGCATGGTCAAAAGACCAAGGAGCAAGAGGTTTCATCTTTTGTTGTAACCCACCATGGTGGTCCTCCCCATGATGATGGTTTTATCTACGAAAGTCCTCTCCACAGTAATAATTCGCATTCCATGGAAAATTCATCAATTGACAATGCAGTAATGAGAAATACCTCTTATCTTGAGGCACTTTCAAATGTGAAGCCTGTTATGTATGATGCCTTACCGCTAGCAGGTGAAATAATTTCTAAATCAGAAGAGAGGCTGAGGTGTAGGACATTCTCCGAACCACCCCTGGGTCATTCATATTCTTATTTGAAAAATTAATTCTCTACCAATCTTGTTGAATCTGATGAAGCAACAAAGAATCACCATCTTTGGTCCAATTAGGTAGAAGAATCTTCATCAAATGACAAAGATGAAGTAATGAATATGAGAAAAAAACTAGAGAATGGTGAAATACCAGTCATGTTTTGGACTTTGGATGACTCTCAGTATTATATATTCCAGAAACGTTGACAGAATATTGTTTTCACGATATTCGTCTCAACATATGGAAAACTCATTGTCACATAAAAGATAAAATTTTATCTTATTGTGAATATCAAAACAATGTTAAGATAATAGAAGGATTGTAACACCAAATTTACTTGGAATCTCTCTTATTTTCCCAACATCCAATGGTTGAAAAGTAGTATAGAACTCTTCATCGTACATGCCTTGGAGCATTAAAAAGTTTGTGCCAGTTAATTACCAATGCCCCATCTTGTATTAATATCACGGGATGGGGTGTTCATGGAGAATCACACTTCACTCTGCTCCTCAGTCAACAAAGCCCGCCAAAAGTGGTCTCATGCAATGGTATTTCCCATGGATGGCCTCATATAACTATTTTTGTGTGTAATCAAAGGATTTCTCAAGAACATGACTCAACTAGATCTTCCCAAAGTCAGAAATATAAAGAACAAGTTGTCTAATTACTCTTGCATCAAGCAAATGATAATATCGTACATGCTTCTCGTTTAGAGCATGCATATCATCAGGTGACAGAGGTGTCAGAAATAATCCAACAGTCATCTAAGCCACGCGATTTGAGTGGATGTAGGATGATGCATCTTCCCAATTTCCGGACTAAAGTCTCCAAAATCAAGATATATTTTTATAAATTTTCAGATGTAACAGCTCAAGAGCCACCTCATCTTTCCAGACTAGGGACTCTTTTAATACAACCCTCAGGATCAGAAGACATGATTTGAGGATTTGAGAAAGAAAATTTGGAATAGACCAAGTCCACCAGATAGGGGACCCTTTCAAATTGTCAATCTCCCCTTTAGTTAAAGTCTATCTTCACTCGATTTGGGATGAATCCACAAGAGGAACATAGAGATGAATTATCTGTAAATTCCCTCCAAATTACTGTTCATAAAGAAGTTCCTGAGGGATCAACCATACAAAAGGAAGTGTCTTATAAAGGACATGGAAGAAGACAGTATCGTATAAGCACTTACAAAAGGGCTGCAATGCATTATGCATTGTAGAGACCCGAAGCTTGACGTACATTGACATTACATTACATTTGCGAAATACTTTGTACATAACAAAAACACACACACAAGGATCGTAATAGTTTAGTGTCTTTGGAAACTCGGAATATAATCTTCTAATCCTGGTGAAAGATCTTCAACATCTCCCATAAAGATCTTCTTTTTTTTATACCTAAACCTTTCTTTATATCCTGGGGAAAAGTAAACATAAAAGGGTGAGCTCAAATGCTCAGTAAGGGTAAGCAAAAGAAATATCAATCACATCATATACATAAGCACATAACTTTTGGAAATCTTAACCTGTAAAAGAGATCATAATTTCATAACATGGGATAAGACATGGCTGTGAAATGTAATCACAATAATCACAACTTAGAACATTAAACTTTGTGGCATACACACATAATCATAGAGAATCATTTCTTGTTAGTCAAGACTCATTGCCAAGACTATCTTAGTGGACAAAGTCCCTTTCTGAACCGAGTCACCCTCGTTTCAGTCCTGTTTCACTGAACCGGTATAACCTACCATTCCAGCCATGTCTATATCATGAGATATAAATTCTTTACCCAATGCATTGGAGGGAGATATAGGTCCCACCCATCTCATAATGATACCATTCTTATGTGTGCCACAAAATCTTAAATCATACATCATTACATAACCCATGTAATAAAAATGGGAATCTTAAACATCATGACATCATAAAACAATTCATATACGATAATGGAATTCATAAAAATAATTCCATCACAACATAATCAAATCAATGTAATAATCGGGATGAAAATAGATACCTTTATTATCTTATATGGAAAATAATTTTGATAAAACACTTGAACTTCATTCTTGAGGAAAACATTCTTTCTACTTCAAAAACACTTTTCCTTTCTTAACATGTCATACAATTTTAAACTAAAAGAAGTTGATTAAAAATAAACATGAAAACATGTTAAGGAAGCTTCTTGGTAATAATTTTTTAAAAATACCTCCATGTCGTATAAGTTAAAAAAACATTCTTCTCGTACTTTTGTCGGAAAAGTCAAAAAGTACCTCGTACGAAAAACGACAAAAGATTCCTTTCATATCTTTTTACTAAAAACTCACCGAAGGGTAAAATTGGATTTCAAAAATTGTAGGTGACTGGAAATAATATTACATATTGAGGAAACATGGATGTGGATGATAAAATACACCCCAGTAAATACCGGAGTATAAACAATCTCGGATAAAAATGAGATTGTGATATTTCCCTTACCATAGGTCTGATTTGCTTCATAAGTGTTCGAACCTCCTGTATAATGATTTAAATAATGTCATTGACTTATTAAAGAATCATATTCATTGTTATTATATCATATATGGTTCACTTATGACTTTATATTACCCGTTCTTTTGTAAATTCATGTTAAAGTAGCATTTTGGGTAAAATCGTCTCATTTGTCGTTCGTGTTTGAACTTGTAATTATTCATATGATTACTTAGATCATTATTAATTAATTATAGAATATAAAACATGATTTATATATAATATATATTCAGAATATACATATATATAATGGATCTATAAATAGAAATAAATACACCGTTCATGGAGATGGTAGGCCGTACGTACGCATGAACGCTGTTTTCGTTTCCTTATTGAATTGAGTGGAATTAAGTAGATGACATACATATATATACACATAAATCCAGTAGCTTTATAATGTAATATATTTCATTATTATTGCTTATATATACTTTATAATCATTCTTAAATGGTTAACATGGAGAATGAATCTCATCGCGTCGTGGAGACGGTAGTCCGTACGTACGTACGAGTGATGATATCATTTCCATAATTATTGAATTGAATTGGAGTGGATGATACAATATATAAGAATCATTATGATGTTATAATAACAATTTATAGTTATTCTTTACGCCATAATACCCATCCATGTAAGGTGTTGTTGGAAAAACAGATTACACCACGGCGTGGAGACGGTATTTCGTACGTACGCACGCGCGGTGATTTCGTTTTCCGTAGGATGGATAGATGGTGAATTAGGATTGTTTCATACTTATAATAACATATCAGTATATGAGTGATACTGATGTTATTACGTCATAATTAAACAACCTGAGAAGAAGAAGTGGAAGAAGAAATAAAGGTGAAAGAATTGGTAATGGAAATTACCTCTTCTTTGAAGCGCCTCTTTGAGACCTCCACATAGGGCACTAAAATTGGACTTTGAAGAAGAAAAGAACCTCTAGGATGTTTCTAGGGAAGTGGAGAAGAGATTTTGGCAGGGGTTGGCCGAGCTTGAAGGCTCAAAGTTGTGTGAGGAAGAGAGGGAGGAGGTGTCCTTTTATAACGGAGGAGAGGGGCACCTTTGGAATAACTAAAAATATTATTTTATTATAAAGTCAATTTCGGTTTTAAATAGATTCAAATTGATTTATTTCAAGGCTAAGGTGGGGATGGGTCTAAATCCTCCCATCCAATAGAATTTAGACAATTTTAGGTACCTATTTTAACCTTATCATTTAGATTTAACATTAAGTTAAATAATTTTACTTTTACCGTGTCTTCTTGTGTTCTTATACTATAAGGTTAATAAACTTACTATAAGAAGCCAAACGAACCCCAAATTGTTTATTATTAATTTATATAATTTTATCTAAGTTATTTGTCCTAACCTTAGATTTTTAGGAATAAAATATCAATTAATAATATAATATTTGTTTTAAAAACTATTTTATGTCAATTTTGAAACTATTTAGTAATTGATTTTTGTGAAAATCATAACAGAATGATAAGTTCGAAAAAAGTTAATTAAATCAATACTAACATGTCATATTAACCTATAAAATTAGTGTAATTCATAAAAAGTCTCAAATTATATTTATTTGGGTATTTATAACATCAATTATGTCAATATTTCATTAATAAGATAATTACTTCATCATCGTTGTGTCATAAATAAATTAAATTATTTAATGTCTAAAAATTACAAATAAAATACCATTATGTGGGAAATATTTTTATATTTCTAATGAATATTTATAATAGAATTTATCTTATGGATAACCCTATATTAAAAATGTTTTAGTAAATAAACTTTGATTTTAACTCTTTTAACTCTTCTTTGAATTAAATAATAATAAATGTCCTAATCTAATCCATGTGGGCCTAAATGGTCATATATTATTTCTAAGCTTGTTTTTTGGTCGAATTACACTTATCCAATAGAATTTATACATGTGTTAGGGTAATAATAATATTATTTTTACCCTTAATTACCGTATTTACTTTTAACCGTGGTAAATAAAAGTAAAAAGTTACTATTCACCAAAAATTATTTTCGTCTCATTGAACCAAATTTTTCTTACCGACATCAACCGTGTCTCTCGGATTTTTGAAATTCCACTCACAGAAGCGGTAAAATTAAGTTTTATGAAAAATTCAGTTTTTTTAACTACCACTTAGTGGTTTCACTATTCATCAAAAATTGAAAGTTTTGAGAAAAATACCAAAAATTGGGCCTAATCTATATTTGATATTATGAACTCAAAAATGATTTCTATTTTACCAAATTCAGAACATATCAGTTGCATTAATTAATTTAAAAATTAATTCCCGTCGTCAAAACAAAAGGCGTGTTTTTAAGAGATAATAACTTTCAAAAGATTGACACTTGTTTGTAACTGGTTTAAATGTGAAATTACATCCAATGACCAACATTGTATTAAATTGTAAAAATATATTCTAAATATACTTTAAAACTACTCAAATTAATAATTTAACACTATTAATTATTTTGATGGAAAAAGTTGTTTTTAATTAAAATTTAGTAATTTCACTATTCATCAAAATATGAATGTTATCCGAAAATCACCAAAATTTCACCCTAAGCTAATTTCGATATTCCGAATCCAAAAATGAATTCCATTTTGAAAAATAAAATTTACAAAATTTCAAAAAGTGGTTATTACTATTCATAATGGCTAGTTTTAATAATATTTTAATAGCATATTGTTGTTTTGTGAAACTCGTTATTGCGTACTACACACGCTATCGAGGAAGGTCGCGACTGCATGTAATGAAAGGCAAGTCAAGGATGCGTGTTGTGCAAGCTCCTTTTGTTGTAGCGTACAACACAAGACATTAATGAAATTAAAAAGAATATTTTTCATAGAATCTCGGGGTGTTACATTCTACCCCCCTTAAAATGAATTTTGCCCTCGAAATTCATCGGGGTTATAAATGGTTTACTATTCAAAAGTTTCTTTAATCGAAACCCACATCATAAAAATGAATACCAAAACCAATATTTAAAAACAAAAGTATGAAACGTAACAGTTACCAAAATAAACTAATCACTGGGTTTCCACATAGGTGAAAATATGGATATGGGAGAAAAATCTAACCATCATGTTCTGATGGAGAGTGGTAGAGAACATGGCTATGGAAAATCCAACAATCACAAATCCATAAATTTGTGACGATCTAAGGTACCATCTGATTAGTCAGATATAAGAGCACTAGGACAACATTTTTGGTTTTCAAGATCGTTTCCCTAATGTTGATGAATTTGAATGAGAATAAATACTTACTTTATTTTGGTACAATCTCACTGTTGTTCGTGCCTTGAACAATTTCCACTTCATCTCTTAAATAAATGAAGTTGAATTTGTTATTCGTGAAGTGTTAGTATGACAGGTCATTCCATCTGTCTCAAACAAAAGGTTAGCAAAAGTTATTAAATATACATAAGTCATTCTTTAGTGAGATTAATCATATATGGTTCCTAAAATCGACTTATAATTCATATATCATACCGCTTAATAAAATAAAACTAGTTTCTACTAAACAGGGACTTCCTGTAGGCCAGTGGTAGGCGATAAAGGCCAGTCGCATTTCAGTTGTGGGTTCGATTCCCACGGCCTTGTCCGACGCGATGGGCTGTCACCCGTCCTGCAGGTTGTCCTTTTTCTAAATCTATATTACTATAACATCCCATCAATAATATCGAAAAACTTCAATCCTTAAACAATAATAACTTATGTCCTACATAATCCATTATATTCTTTAGGCTTATCCATAATACTATATTCCACTCTCATAATATAGTGAAAACAATTACCAGAGATTTAATACCATCGTTGATCCCCATATATCATAAGATATGTCTTCTTGGTCACATTCCAAACATTCAAAGGCCTTAATCATGTATTCTCTTGAATACCCATTGAAACTTAGTGAAAAAATGAATGCTGTTAAATGTTAACTCTTTCCACATACCAAAATCCTCAAAATTCTATATACTCTAACCATGATATCACTTAGTCCTTATATCAATCATGAACTCATGAATACAATCAAACATCTCATTATCTTCTTATCCCTTCATTATGATCATATCATCTATTTACCAAAAATGTCTCAATCACTTTTCATGGTTACCGGTACCATAAAATTATTGAAAACCAAAACATAAATATTCCAATATTCCACGATACTATATACAACATTATTTTGGAATCCCATTACATAAACACTTAATCATTCCACCACATCATTGTCATATTCAAAATCGCCAATAGTGATCGCATGTGACTTCCCTTTTTCCTTTGCGTTTTGTGGTTTCTCATGTTGATCATCACTAACCCTTGGATTAGGGCATTTATTATCATAATGCCCCATTTCCTTGCACTTGAAGCATTGAAGTGTTGGTGGTGCATTCTCTGTAGTGTTTTCTTTATTCACATCATTATAAACACTTTTTCCATTACCTCAACACTCAGCTGCTCGATGACCTTATTTTCCACACTTAAAACATTTTCTAGTCCCTTTAAGACAATCTCCATCATGCTTCTTTCCACACATTGAGCATAAGGAAACATTCATCTTAGTTTCACCATTATTCTGAGATTTGTCCTTGAACTCCATCTTTCGTTTCTTGTAAAAACCATGAGATGGATATGTAACACCAACTTCCATTTCTACCTTGATAGCACAACGCACAATTTCTTCATAGCTACTGAAGTCTCTTATAGCTAATGCCCTTCGAAGACTTGGTTTTAAGCCACTGAAAAATCGATCAACTTTACTTTCAGGTTGGATGATAATGCCAGATTCATACCTTGCAAGTCTTGTAAAATTCTCTTTGTATATACCAACGGATTCATCATCCTTTTTCTTTAGTTCGAGAAACTCCTTCTCTATCTTTGTTCGAAGAATACGAGGGAAGTACTTATTGAAAAATAAATTCTTGAACTCGTCCCATTCCATGGAATCAATTTCATCTCTTGGCCTCGTATTCTTGATAAGATTCCACCATTGATCAGCTTCACCTTCTTAACGATATACTGCTAAGATGACTTTATCATGTTCATAACATTGAAGAACTAAAAATAGTTTTCAGTGGTACTGATCCATTGTTCAGCAACAACTGGATCGGAAGTCCCACTGAAAGAAGGTGGGTGTTGCCTCAAGAGGACTCAATAGAATATTGTTCCCTTCTCTGCTCATTTGGAAGTCCAGAATGATTCATATCTTGTGTAAGTATAGCAATATGATTTTGCACTCCATCTCCCATAACATTTGTTTGTCCAGGAGGACAATCATTGCATTGTCCATTGCATTGATCAACACGGTTCCTTCGTGTTCCAGCCATCGTCTAAAACCCCAAAAGAATAGTGTGAGACTCAAAAATCATGCTAGGGAAAACAACATAATAAAGGGGGAGTATCCTTAATATCTAACATCTTAGGTTAAATTCTATGATCGTTACCGTAGTTATAGGATTATATCCTATACGTATACTTATCCTTAGGGACATCCCTGGACATACCTTAGAAATATCTCTAGGGATCTCACTAACGTTTTCACATACTAGTTTCCATAGGTTGACTAAACCTTTCCTCTGATACCAACTGTAGAGACCCAAAGAATGACGTACATTGACATTACATTACATTTGCGGAATACTTAGTACATATCAAAAACACACACACAAGGATCGTAATAGTTTAGTGTCTTTGGAAACTCGGAATATAATCTTCTAATCGTGGTGAATGATCTTCAACATCTCCCATAAAGATCTTCTTTTTTTTATACCTCAACCTTTTTTTATATCCTGGGGAAAAGTAAACATAAAAGGGTGAGCTCAAATGCTCAGTAAGGGTAAACAAAATAAATATCATTCACATCATATACATAAGCACATAACTTTTGGAAATCTTAACCTGTAAAAGAGATCATAATTTCATAACATGGGATAAGTCATGGCTGTGAAATGTAATCACAATAATCATAACTTAAAACAATAAACTTTGTGGAATACACACATAATCATAGAGAATCATTTCTTGTTAGTCAAGACTCATTGCCAAGACTATCTGAGTGGACAAAGTCCCTTTCTGAACCGAGTCACCCTCGTTTCAGTCCTGTTTCATTGAACCGGTATAACCTACCATTCCAGCCATGTCTATCTCATGAGATATAAAATCTTTACCCAATGCATTGGAGGGAGATATAGGTTCCACCCATCTCATAATGATACCATTCTTATGTGTGCCACAAAATCTTAAATCATACATCATTACATAACCCATGTAATAAAAATGGGAATCTTAAACATCATGACATCATAAAAGAATTCATATACGATAAAGGAATTCATAAAAATAATTTCATCACAACATAATCAAATAAATGTAATAATAGAGATGAAAACAGAGCCCCTTATTATCTTAGATGGAAAATAATTTTGATAAAACACTTGAACTTCATTCTTGAGGAAAACATTCATTCTACTTCAAAAACACTTTTCCTTTCTTAACATTTCATACAATTTTAAACTAAAAGAAGTTGATTAAAAATAAACTTGAAAACTTGTAAAGGAAGCTTCTTGTAAATAATGTTTTAAAAATCCATTCATGCCGTATAAGTTAAAAAAAACATTCTTCTCGTACTTTTGTCGGAAAAGTCAAAAAGTAACTCGTACGAAAAATGACAAAAGATTCCTTTCATATCTTTTTACTAAAAACTCAACGAAGGGTAAAATATGATTTAAAAAATTGTAGGTGAATGGAAATAATATTACATATTAAGGAAACATGTATGTGGATGATAAAATACACCCCAGTAAATACCAAAGTATAAACAATCTCGGATAAAAATGAGATTGTGATATTTCCCTTACCTTAGGTCCGATTTGCTTCGTAAGTGTCCGAACCTCCTGTATAATGATTTAAATAATGTCATTGACTTATTACAGAATCATATTCATTGTTATTATATCATATATGGTTCACTTATGACTTTATATTACCCGTTCTTTTGTAAATTCATGTTAAAGTAACATTTTGGGTAAAATCGTCTCATTTGTCGTTCGTGTTTTAACTTGTAATTAATCATATGATTACTGAGATCATTATTACATAATTATAGAATAAAAAACATGATTTATATAAAATATATATTCAGAATATACATATATATAATGGATCGATAAATAGAAAGAAATACACCATTCATGGAGACGGTAGGCCGTACGTACGCATGAACGCTGTTTTCGTTTCCTTATTGAATTGAGTGGAATTAACTAGATGACATACATATATATACACATAAATAAAGTAGCTTTATAATGTCATATATTTCATTATTATTGCTTATATATACTTTATAATCATTCTTAAATGGTTAACATGGAGAATGAATCTCATCGCGTCGTGGAGACGGTAGTCCGTACGTACGCACGAGCGATGATATCATTTCCATAATTATTGAATTGAATTGGAGTGGATGATACTATATATAAGAATCATTATGATGTTATAATAACTATGTATAGTTATTCTTTACACCATAATACCCATCCATGTATGGTGTTTGTGGAAAAACAGATTACACCACGGCGTGGAGACAGTATTCCATACGTACGCACGCGCGGTGATTTCGTTTTCCGTAGGATGGATAGATGGTGAATTAGGATAGTTTCATAGATATAATAACATATCAGTATATGAGTGATACTGATGTTATTACTTCATAATTAAACATCCTAAGATGAATAAGTGGAAGAAGAAATAAAGGTGAAAGAATTGGTAAAGGAAATTACCTCTTCTTTGAAGCGCCTCTTTGAGACCTCCTCATAGGGCACTAAAATTGGTCTTTGAGGAAGAACAGAATCTCTAGGATGTTGGTAGGGAAGTGGAGAAGATATTTTGGCAGGGGTTGACCGAGTTTGAAGGCTCAAAGTTGTGTGGGGAAGAGAGGGAGGATGTGTCCTTTTATAAGGGAGGAGAAGGGCACCTTTGGAATAACTAAAAATATTATTTTATTATAAAGTCAAGTTCGGTTTTAAATAGCTCCAAATTGATTTATTTCTAGGATAAGGTGGGGATGGGTCGAAATCCTCTCATCCAATAGAATTTAGACAAGTTTAGGTTCCTATTTTAACCTTATCATTTAGATTTAACATTAAGTTAAATAATTTTACTTTTATCGTGTCTTCTTGTGTTCTTATACTATAAGGTTAATAAACTTACTATAATAATCTAAAAGAACCCCAAATTTTTTATTATTAATATATATAACCACATATAATTAATTTGGCCGAACCATAGATTTTTAGGAATAAAATATCAATTAATAATATAATATTTGTTTTAAAAACTATTTTATGTCAATTTTAAAACTATTTAGTAATTTATTTATTTTTAAATCATAACAGAATGATAAGTTCGAACAAGGTTAATTAAATCAATACTAACATGTTATATTAACCTATAACATTAGTGTAATTCATAAAAAGTCTCAAATTATATTTATTTGGGTATTTATAACATCAATTATGTCAATATTTCATTAATATGATAATTATTGCATCATTGTTGTGTCATAAATAAATTAAATTATTTAATGTCTAAAAATTACAAATAAAATACCATCATGTAGTAAATCCTTTTAGCATTCTAATGAATATTTATAATCGAATTTATATTATTTATAACCCTATATTACAAATGTTTTAGTAAATAAACTTTGATTTTAACTCTTTTAACACTTCTTTGAATTAAATAATAATAAATGTCCTATTCTAATCCATGTGGGCCTAAATGGTCATATTTTATTCCTAAGCTTGTTTTTGGTCGAATTACACTTATCCAATAGAATTTGGACATGTGTTATGGTAATAATAATATCATTTTTACCCTTAATTACCCTATTTACTTTTAACCGTGGTAAATAAAAGTAAAAAGTTACTATTCACCAAAAATTATTTTCATCTCATTGAACCACATTTTTCTTACTGACATCAACCGTGTCTCTCGGATTTTTGAAATTCCACTCACAGAAGTGGTAAAATTAAGTTTTATGAAAAATTCAGTTTTTTAACTACCACTTAGTGGTTTCACTATTCATCAAAAATTGAAACTTTTCCGAAAAATACCAAAAATTAGGCCTAAGCTATATTTGATTTTATGAACTCAAAATTGATATCTATTTTACCAAATTCAAAACATATCAGTTGCATTAATTAATTTAAAAATTAATTCCCATCGTCAAAACAAAAGGCGTGTTTTTAAGAGATAATAACTATCAAAATATTGACACTTGTTTATAACTGGTTTAAATGTGAAATTACATCCAATGAACAACATTGTATTAAATTGTAAAAATATATTTTAAATATACTTTAAAACTACTCAAATTAATAATTTATCACTATTAATTATTTCGATTGAAAAAGATGTTTTTAAGTAAAATTTAGTTATTTTCACTATTCATCAAAATATGAAAGTTATCTGAAAATCACCAAAATTTCACCCTAAGCTAATTTCGATATTTCGAATCCAAAAATGAATTCCATTTTGAAAAATAAAATTTACAAAATTTCAAAAAGTGGTTATTACTATTCATAACAGCTAGTTTTAATAATATTTTAATAGCATATTGTTGTTTTGTGAAACTCGTTATTGCGTACAACACACGCTATCGAGGAAGGTCGGGATTGCGTGTAATGAAAGGTAAGTCAAGGATGCGTTTTGTGCAAGCTCCTTTTGGTGTAGCGTACAACACAAGACATTAATGAAATTAAAAAGAATATTTTTCATAAAATCTCGGGGTGTTACATGCATCGATAAATGTCATCAATGTCGTTGTCACTAATCCCCCAAAACCTGAGGCTCACTCAAATGATTCAGATGAAGAAGTTCATGTTCAAGAGGTTGTACACACAAAAACAAATGAAGGAGGTGTGCGTACCAGAAGACAAAGAGTTTCCTAGGGGCCAGACATTCCTTCAGGTAATTCCCTTCTATACTCCAGAAAGGCACATGCCAAGGAATAGTGTAAAAGTTAGGTTACATCCCACCCTACCTCTTGAGAAGTACAATCACTCTCATTAGAGGAAATATTAACATAGTATGAAGATGAAATGAAGGAGTTAAGGAGGTTAAATGATGAACTACTTCAAGGTAGTCTTCCACCTAAACATGTTGGAGTTAATCAATCAAGGTAATTTGTTGTAGTTACTGGGATGGATCAAGAATATACCCCTTTACAAGTACACCCTAACAGGTCCAATCCTATGGGTCATACACGACATAAGCCACCAATATTACCATTAGTGGTAGTACCTGCACTACACCCATCCAAACTCTTGTTATTGCACCTTCTTTGGTCCATGTTCTACCAGATGTTTCTCAAAAATTAATGACGACCATTGAGTCATTAACAAGTCGGTTGGAAGATATGGAAGTTCGACGTGCACATGTTCAACCAGAAAAGAGAGCTTACCCTGATTGGGTGGATGCAATTCCTCCCCCATTAAATTTTTCGAATACCACATTCTAAATTTTTAATGGTTCAGGAGATCCAGAACAAAAAATAAAACATTTTGTTTTTCGTTGTGACCTTATGATGGTAACTCCTCAATAACAAGAAGCAATTAAGCTCAGGTGTTTTGTGAAGGCATTAAAAGGACCTTCTTTTGTCTGGTATACAATTTTAAAATATCGGTTAATTGCTGGGTGGGAAGATCTTCATCAAAGGTTCTTTCTTCAATTTAGCTCAAAATTACCAAAGATGAATGTTTTTTATCTTACCGATTGTAATAAATGGGAAAATGAAAGAGTTTTAGATTTCATTTCTCACTGAAAGGAATTAACATATTCCTTAAGTTTATCACTCCCTCCAGAAGAGTTACTTCCAATTCGTGTGGCAAATCTATGTGATGAATTACGCACAACGTTGAACCCTATGAAATACGTAGGAGGGTTTTGAGACCTTACTACAATCACTCAACAGATACAAGACTCTATTATAAAGACTAAGGCTAAAACTTGTGTAATTCCATCAGTTCTTGGAAATTGAACAGGTAAAGCAGAGACTGCAACCGTTACACTTAAACATGGACATGTACCTGCATCCACTTCAAAACCATAATCATATCGAAGGGCTCCACCTCTTGAGCATCGAGAACAATGGCTGCCTAGTCAAGATGATCAATAATATCAAAGGCAGAAACAATTTGAGGATTTAAGGAACAAATTTTATTTTTTCTGGATTGAACAAGTTCCTTGTTACTTCATCTCAGCTCTGGAAAACAATCTATTTCAGTTTCCAAGGCCCAAAAGGCTGGACAAGGAAGGAGATGAAGACCTCCAAAACTATTGCCCGTTTCATCAGATTTTGTGGCATCTCATTCAGGTCTGTTTTGTCTTCAAATAACTCATGAAAAATATGGTGGAATCTGGAAAAGTAAAACTGAAAGGTTCTTCAGCGTAGGTAGCATGAGTTACTACTACTGATCCAGAGGAAGAAGGCTGGTGGCACAAAGTAAAAAGTAAAAATTTGCAGAAATATGATGATTGGATGGTCAGAAAAAAGATCAACCGAACGCATGCCATTTTACAAGCAAAATAGAATCAACCAATTGTGTATTCTTCTATTTCTACCACAACAAACCCCCTTCATCAGAAGGAAAATCCTCAAAGAAGCAGCGTAAATTGAAGAATGAAGAGAAGTCAGAAAAATACGAGCTCATGTCAAAGCCTAAGTTATCTTTGAATTTGGATGATATTATTCCATCTGCTTCAAACGAACAGACACCGCCCCACCAAACAGCATAGACTGAACTAGTTCATCAAGTAGAATCTTCATCAGATGAAGAATTGATCTTTGGTTCTGTTAAGATGGTTCATTTAACGGATCCTTATGCCAATGATAGTTTTGATTATAATGGGCCTATGTTCCCTGTATCTAACAGAGGAATTAGAGGAAGAGACAGAGGTCTAGGATACATGGGAATACATGGATATTCTAGAAGCCACCATTTCAATCCTACCCCTATTATAATTGTATATGCGGCAGAAACTCATGGAAAATCCCTTCAGTAGGCTCAACAGGAACAAGAACGTTCTTCTGCACATGGCTGATTCGGTTCTGACGTAGTTATTTTTGAAGACCAGTTAGAGTTTAAAAATTCTTCATCTCAGTAAATAGATAGACCTAGTCAGTCTAATCTACTAAATCCAGGAGTGTTTCCAATTCCTGCCCTGATACAGGATGCATCTACTGCAGAAGCATCAACATCCAAGGCACCTGTAAAACCACATTTTCATAATGGAAAACGCAGAACATTGGACCAAAATTATGATGTCTTAAACATTTGGCCCAAGTACTGACCATGTTATCAATTCTAGATTACTTGAATCTATTATAATATCTTCGAGAGGCTCTTATTGAGGCTTTTTCAAGTCCTCCAAAATTCAAAACTGAAATTGCTACGGCTGAGGTATACCATATAGATAATGATTCTGCAGAATTTCATCAAGTGATATCTTTTACATATGAAGATGAAGATGATGTTGTACATTGACATATAAGACCTTTTTATCTATCTGTAAAAGTCAATGACATAGAAATCTGATGAGATTTCATTAATAATGTCTCACGAGTCAACCTCATTCCTATTTGCACACTTCGTTGATTGGGCCTCACCGAATCTGATTTATCTCCTTCTAATTTGATGTTGCAAGGATAGGATAATAATGAAAAAGAAATTCTGAGAGAGATTACAATCAGAATTCAGGTTGGAGACCTTATGTCTAATTATAATTTCATATTTGTTTGTGAGGGCATATCCTTCATCATTTTTCTTGGAAGACATTGGCTACATCAACATGTGGAAATACCTTCGTCGTATCATCAATGTCATAAATAATGTTTCAATGGTCAAATTGAGACGTTGTACGGTGACAAGGATCCATTCAAAACATGTGAATCTAAATATATTGAGGCATAATTTTATCAAATGGAGGGAAAGGAAAATATCCACGTCAAATATGGTCACCAAAATTAATGCTCCAAATGGTTTGGAAAAGATTCCAATAAACCCATTCATATATGTGAGTATATATTATGTGTTGTCTATCAGTAAAATTGACAGGATAAACCTAAATCCAAACATTCTTATGGAATCTTCCATAATGTCAATTACGGAAATCACGCCTGACAGCATCGGAGAAATTGTTGATTCACCAAGCAATGATGAAAACATAGATGGAGATGTCTTCATTTCAATTGCTGAAATCCATAAATTCTATAATTCATCAACCAGGTCAGAAGAAGTTATAGAGATACAAGAGGAAAATAGTGATGTCGATTCTCAATCCATCATCTCCTCTCTATTAGCATAGGAAGACCCTTCACCATCAATAAGGTCAGAAATGGCATCCTCTTCTCAAAGATTTTCAAATTTCAACTTCTCACCTGACCATGTAAATTCTACTTTGTCATCTACTGTGCAAGTAGAAACAGAAGAAGTAACACATATTGAAGAAGAAGAGGAAGATCTCAGGGTTGATCCTCCATCATTTGAAGAGGGTATCTTTACTAATGTGGATGAACTCAGATAAATAAATCTGGGTACAAAAGAAGATCCACGCCCCACTTTAATCAGTGCAGAAATAATTCTTGATGCGCAAGAAATGTATACTTCATTTCTAAATCCAAATAGAGATGTATTTACTTGGAAATATAAAAAAATTCCGGGTCTTGACCTCGATATTTCCACTCATCATTTGGTTTTTCCAGAAGAACATCGATGATTCAAGAAAGATGCAAGAAGAACACACCCAATTTATGCCACCAAAATTGAGTCTGATATTGATAAGAATATCAAGGGTAACTTCTTTAGAGAAGTTAAATATCCCAAATGGATGGCTCTAATTGTCCCTTTGAAAATAATAATGGATAAATTAGAGTTTTCATTGACTTAAGAGATCTTAACTGGCATTGTCCTAAGGATGATTTTACAGTTACGATCACATAACTCTTAATTAATGAAATAGCTGGATACAAAGATCATTCCATCCTGGATGGTTACTATGGGTATAATCAAATACGAATGGACCAATAAAATGAAGATTCTACATCCTTCACATCTCGTCATGGTGTGTTATGCTATCGAGTAATTCCCTTTGGCCTGAAGAATGCAGGTGCAACGTACCAACATGCCATGCATTATATCTTCAAACCCTTTTTAGGGAAATTTGTTGAATGATTTGTGGATGAGTCGGTGGTTAAATATAGACAAACTTATAATCACTTGGCCTATCTTGAAATCATATTCAACAAACTTCGACAACACAATTTGATGATGAATCCCTTGAAAAGTGCTTTTAGGGTAAGCGCAAGAAAATTTCTCAGCTTTGTTGTATGTCATTGTAGTATCGATGTTGATCCTGAGAAGAAAAAATAATTCCTTGACATGTCACCTCCTAGAAATTTGACACAATTAAGAGGACTTCCATGAAACTTGGCCTATATTCCGAGTTTCATTACCAATTTGGAAGGGAAGTGTTTACCCTTCACCAGATTAATGAAGAAGGGAGTCACCTACCAGTTGACTAAAAAATGTCAAAAAGCATTCGATATCCTCATGAAATATCTCTTGAGTCCATCGGTATTAATGCCACCTATTGCAGGAAGACCACTTATTCTCTATGTGACAGCATTAGAGCAATCATTGGGTTCCTTCCTTTCCCAAAAGAATGATTCTGGGAATCCAAACAACCTTTACTATCTCAGTCAGACTATTCTTGAGGCAGAAACTTGATATTCAAGTATTGAAATGTGATTCCTAGAATTAATCATTCTAGTTCAGAAATTGAGACTCTACCTGCAACATCATGAGGTACAATTGGTATCTCACAATAACCTACTCAAATTTATCCTTAGTCGTCCAATGCATACAGGAAGTCTAGAAAGGTGGGCAGTTATTTTTCAATAGCTTGATATCGAGTATGTGTCTCAAAAGAAAATTAAGGGTGATTCTCTGGCCGATTTCCTTGCTGAACCCCCATCTATAGAAGATACATCATTAAATATTTATCTTCCTGGTGAGGAAGTCTTCTCTATTCAAGATAATCCTCAATCATGCTAAATGTACTTTGATGGTCCCTCCAGAAGTCCAACAGGGAAGAAAATAGAATGATCTATATTAAAAAAAGTTGCCTTAAGAATTTTGTATATTTCCCCATAAAAGACAGTGCTACCTTATTCCTTCTTATTGTTGGAATGCAGTAAAATCAATGAAGCATACTATCAAGCTCTCATTGCAGGCATGGAATTGGTGCTTCAGGCGTAGTTGAAACACTTGAAGGTAAAGGGTGATTCAGATTTGGTAATCGAACAAATAAATGGGGATGATTCCATCAGGAAGGACGAGTTAATCCCTTTTTGTGATTACGTTGGTGTTAATTTCATAATTTCCATCGCAACCGACATTTTCTTATGTCCCACGATCACAAAATTCCCAAGCTCATGCACTGGATAATGTAGCCACAACCCTGGAAGATCCAAACCGGGACAAAAACATCATCAGTATTGCCCACCATCATGTAGTTTCACCTTTTCTTCAAATCAGAACAGAGGAAATAAATGAAATTAGTCCCATTTCTGAACCTTATGGTCATACTATAGGATGGATGACACCTATCAAGGAATACCTCCAAAATGGAGCACTTCCACCTGATAGAGCCGAGAAAGAACAATTCTGGTGACGTGTGGTCAATTTTACTCTTTATGATAGCCCATATCACCAAAATATTCTCCATAAGCGAGGTTTTGAGGGAATTCACTTCATATGTATTGATGGTTAATAGAAAATGGCTGTCATGAATGAAGTACATGCAGGAGTTTGTGGTGCCCACCAGTCTGGAAATAGTCTTTCTGGTCATACTCGAAGGCTTGGATAATTTTGGCCTTCAATGATGTAAGATTGTGTTGATTACACTATGAAGTGTAATTATTGTCAAGTATGTGCCAAAATCATACATTAGCCCCCATAGTTTCTTCATACAACTAAATGGTCCTGGCCATTTGCTACATGGGGAATGGATGTAGTAGGACATTATCCTCCAGCTACAGCTAAGCAGTTTAAGTATATTCTTACTACTACTGACTTCGTTTCCAAATGGGCAAAGGCAATACCTCTCAAAGAAGTCGGTTATAAAAGCACTATTATCCTTGTCAAGTCTAACATCATTACCTGATTTGGTGTTCCTCATACCATATTGATGGATAGTGGCACCAACGTTTGTTCATACGAAGTAAGAAAATTGTATCAAGAATACAATATTTGATCCAACCATTCATCTCGGTATCATGCAGCAGCCAATGGTCAAGAAGAGGCTTTCAAAAAGACCCATTCAAAAATACATCAAAATACGGTGGATAAAGATAAGTCTTGATAAACATTTTCATGCTCTATGGGATTATTGAACTACCAACTGCACTGGTACACGATCAACTCCATATTCATTAGTATATGGAACAGAAGTTGTCTTGCCTATTGAAGTCCAATTACCTTCGGTTAGAGTCGCCATCTGTGATCAGTTATCTATAGATAAAAAATCTCAAAAGCGATTTGATGAATTGGAACGACTAAATGAAAAAATATTGTGCAAACTTCACCATTTAGAAGTCTATCAGAATCGAATAACACGAGATTTCAATAAAAAAGTTCATCTTTTTTTATTCATTCATGGAGAATTGGTATTGGTTCTCAGAACCCCAATGATACCGTGAAAGAATCCTCCAAAGCTTGAGCCAAAGTGGGAAGGACCTTACTCAATACATAGGGTCTACTCTAATGAATCTTATTCATTAATCTCAATATATGGAGGACTCATTACAACTCCAACTAATGCAAGATTCTTGAAGAAGTATTTTGTGTAACATAAATACTATTTCCTATTGTCCTTGCTGCAGGACATTTAACTGCATATCCACATTTATCATCCAACATGACGTTAAACGGTGTCCCCTTTATCATCAAACATGACGTTAAACTATTTCCCCTTTATTGTCCAACATGACTTTAAACTATGTATCGTCCAAGTGACAAGATATTAAACTGCCAAGAACCCCATTTCTGTGACACATGACATTAAACTATGATCGCTGCGTGCATAATTGTCTTTTAAACACTATTTCCATGCATGCACCGGGCATCTAACCGAGCATAATCCCCACACCATCCTTTGTGATTGAATCTTTCGCAATACGATCGTTAGGTCCATTGCTGCTTCTTGTTTCTCACACCGAGCATGACTCACAAGAGCTTAGAGTAAGCTTCGACCATGAAATCTTCTCTGGGATACTAATCATGCTTAAGTCTCAACATCACCTTCGGGTAGCTGTCCTCAAGTACACTCCGATCATTAGATCCCTCTCAATTGAACTACGCGGACTTTGATCCTTGCCTCCTAGGCCGTGTACACAGGAAACCTCCTTAGGTTCAAGCCCGAAACCAATTTCTTCACATCAATTCACCTTTATCCCATGCGACGTTGATCCGTGAAGCCCCTATCAACCATCTTATTCATATTGGTTCACTTTTTTCCTACATGATGTTAAACTGGGTATGTCCCATCATCCTATCTATATGATATTAAACTATACAGTTCCCTGTTGTCCTTGTTGCAAGACATTAAACTGCATATCACTAGTCCATGCATATTACCATAAACTATTTGTACTTTTTTCCAGTATGAAAATAAACTACCACAATCCTGGATACCCTCACTCAAAAGGAATTTTCATTGAAATGATCTCCAACCATGTCATATTTCAAGAACTACGTGTATCTTAATTCCCATCCTCATAAGATACGTAGGAACGCTCGAGCGTTCCTCATGTCTATCCCAGAGTGTTTGGGCCTATCCCCAAACTCCACTTTCGGTCCCTTGAATAAATAGTCCCCTTGGGAGCACATGGTGTGATATGGAACCCCCAGGTCTGTATTTACATTTGGTTGACAACAAATGCATGATGTGTCTCCCTCACTATGGTCCAATCAATACGACCCTAAACTAAGATCTTCCATGCTATCATCCTACATGACATCAAACTGTATTTCAAGAACTACATGTGGCTATATTCTCATCCTAATGAGATATGTAGTGACATCCATAATCTCAATAAAACACCCAACCACAACATTATACAAATAATATTCATGATCTCCATAACCCTTTTCTTGTTTTTTGGTCACAAAATGTCTGATACCTAAGAGTTCTTTTGCCTGACTATGCAGAACATGCACTTAGGTGGCCTTGCATAAGTTTTCTACATAACGGACTTGTCAGCCAAAAGATTCTACTATTTGACATAGAATCTTATGCCCCAGTTGTCACTACATAATTCAACCTCTATAATGGGTTTTTCATGTAAAGGTAACATCATTATGTGGAGAAGCCTCTTTTGTCCCTATTGGTATTAACGGAGATTTGTAGGGATCTGCAAAAAACATCCATCGTTAACATATTTGTCCCGTTTTCTTTTTAATGATCTGAAAGTATTATGTCATATAATGTTTATATATTTAATTTTAGTCATATGATTTAAAACCATAGATACCTGTTTTCATACGTTTGGTTCAGACCATCGTAGAAGTCAAATTCCTCTAATTCTTTGACAATTCTGATTCTAAATATCCTCTCCATATTCTAGTACCTCTCTCCATAATGAAAACTCCATGATTTGGAAAATTTGGATACCCATAAAACATTCTTTGGAATTTAGAAATAGAAAGTAAAATTTTTTAGAGTTCTTTTGCCCAACTAAGTTGCACGTTCCCTTAGGTGGCCTTGCATAAGTTGTCTACAAAACAAACCTGCCTACCAAAAGAAGCTACTATTTAACTATGCAAATTATTCCCCAGTTGTCCCTACATAATTCAGCCCCATAACAGGTTAGTCAAGTAGTGGTATCTTCATTCTTAGAAAATAATTCTTCTAATTCCTTTTAGCTCTTTTCCCAGGTCATTCTTTAGATTCAAAATTTCTCAAGTCACAGTTTAAAATTTTCACCCTCCACAGTTGAACATGGTAATATGTTTCCAAAAAAAACTATCAAGAAATGAGTTAATTTCATCGATTTGGTCAAAGATATTTGACATTAAATATTATTGTTTTTATAGTTCAACATTCGTGACGTTAAACATTAAAAAACAATAGACATGGTACTCATTAAATTGGGAACCCATAAAAGGTACTCTGAACAAAAGTCAAGTACCAACTCATTAAACATACATTTTGTTTGATTTAGGAAATATTGAGCAATTATAAGATGCAAAGTTGTGGGTTTGGTTTATATAACCCTAGTAAAAAAAACTATGAAGGTACATATGATTGAAGATGAACTATTTTTGATTTGATGAATAAGATTGGAAGAAAATCCATAGACTAGAGTCTCTTCTCTTATTTTCAGAAATTACAAAAGAATTTCACCACGATTTCACATCTGTTTCATAGCATCCCGAGCTTCATCAGCAGCGACTTGATGTTCATTTACTCGACCATATTTACTCTCTTCAGCTTGACGAGGTGCTTCTTCGGTATCTTTGATGGTTTTTATACCATTTACGTGGACTTCATCCAACGAATTATGAAGCTGGTCAAGCTTCCCAGTAACAAAATCTAGCTCTTGATGAAGGTGAAACTTCTAGAAAATCTTCTCCTTGAACTTTTGCTTCAGCTTCTTCAGCTTTACAGCATGATCAGCCGCATCTCGGGACACTACAGCCTGAAATTCATTGATATTGATCTGCAATATAGCTCTGATCAGGTCTTGACGACACATTTTCACTTGCTACCTCCTTTGAATGACTTGTTTCACCGCGACATGGATTTCTTAATATCCAAAGCCTCCAAGTCCCACCATAATAAACTGGGATGAAAGTCTTGGAATTTTCAAAGGAAAATCTTTAAGATGTGGCTCAGATATTATCTTCCATATATTTTGCCTTACCTTGCGACGTGAGAATTGGAGCTCCTTTTACACCTCTGGGTCTGATTCAGCATCGCTATCACATGGATGATCATAGTCTAGGATTAATGCCCTTAAGGAATTTCCCTATTCTGTTCCTTCCCTAACCTTGGTCGATTCACCTTCTGCTACTGTTTGGGCTGAGGCTGAGGCTTCACCTCCCGATCTAGCTAATTAAGTTGATATACCTATTTGGTCAGTTGAATGTATGGTTCGTTTAAAAGGATATTAAATGTTGATTTATTTTATTGCATGTTAATTAAGCCAAAAATATCATAATATTTTACCTAACAGTAGATCAGCAACTTGTGAAGACTCGTCCATTTTGCCATGTTAAGTTCCACCTGAGCCAGTGTTTCTACAATAATAGGGTTGACATCTACACCCCTTTCAAGCGTTGTTGGTTTAGAAGTTTCTTTAGATGGAACTGTGTATTTTTAACCAAACATGGTTAGAAATTTAATGATTAGAAGATTAAAGGGAAAAATTATGAAACTCACGTCCAGTTGATTCTATAACTAGATCTCCAAAATCTTCTAAATCACATTTTAATATAACATGTTCTAAAATTTAATCAAAGGACATGCCATGTTTAATCATTTTATCCAATGATGTCCCAGATCCCAGGTTAGTCTCACTAGTGGGAGCACTCGGCATGTCTTCTTCGTGACTTTCATTTAGCAATCTGTGACCCCGGATAGCTTCTTCACAGACAGTTGTGGGGTCAACTACGGTGGTTTCCAAATGTCTCAGTTCACATGTTGAACATAAAACATCACAGAATGAAAGTGTGTTTATGTCTTATTTGATGTTCTATGAAGTATTGTTAAATTACCAGAAGTCTTTTCTCGCCTGGCATCAGAAACTAGAGCGGTGTTAGAAATAGACGCCGACTCATCTGCTCTCAGTATTTCTTTAGGAATGGCCTTTTGATCAGGAACTTGTGGATGTTAATAAACACCCTCTGTTTTACTCTGAGGATGTTAAGTCCTTTCACTTAAAGGGAAAACTGTAGAATCCCCTACAATCCCAAAAATTTTGAGCACTTTTTCATAAGCTAAGATTCATGACTACCAGAAATACTTACCACTACTGATAAAGCGTTTGACTGTGGTCTTCTTTCATCAATTATTTTTCTTCTTGGCCTTTTTGGGTGGACTAGAATCATCATCCCCAAAAAAGGGTATTAGAGACAATAACTACCTTTCTAACTCTTCATCCATGGCTTGCTGACCTGTAGATACTTCGACTGGATCACGAAGAGATTCAGTTGCTCCAAGTGCGGTGCCACTAGTACTATACCTCGGTGAAGAAATTTCAGTGGTTCTTTCCTTCAAAAGATGCAGGATGAAGAATATTATTTCCTTAAATAAAGAATATTTGATAAAATTCAAATTGAAAATAAAATAGAAATATGAGAAAATGGAAAACATACACATTCAGGAGCCACGTAATCACACTAATCTTCTTCTAATTAAGGACCAATCCCCTCAGTGGTACCATAGTCCATTATTTATTTCACTCGTTTGGTGACAGGAACATACTTATCAGTGGAATATATGAGTTTTTCCAACTCTTTGATGTAAAACCTCACTTCATTGGGGTTTTACTCAAAATGAATGTTAGTGGAAGCCCGAAGATTCCCCACTCTAGGGATATAAATACCTTTTCATAAGTCCATCTAGGTGGTTTTAGCATCACAATATATACTCCGACATTTCCAGACAACCTCTGGTCGTAAATATTTAGCATGTGCACTATAAGGTCGCGATGAGGGTCCTACAATCTAGGACATCAACTTCTTACTAGATCCTACAATCACAGATAATGGATAAGAAAATGAAACTTGTTGCTCTATATAATAATGACGACTAAATTTACTCAATGATATAACTTACCATGAGTCAATGGAGTAGGTATGTTGACTCTGGAAGGTGGATTATATCTGGCACGAGGTCGCTTTGATGGATTTTGTGCCTCATCATCCCCATCCTAGAAATCCAGTGAATCAGCCCCAGGTGAGGAATCTGGTGAATCAGCTCTGGGTGAGGAATAATAACCTTCCAAATGAAAAGATTCTTTCCTAATATTTCTCTTCTTAGTCCCCACCCAAGGGACCGAATGGTTCAGTAACCCTTCAGGGTATGATGCTACCCATCTCTTGGCATACAATGTAGTCAATTGACTTCCCACTCCAACAACTGGTAGATCACATACTGCCCATGTCTTCTCCATATATGTCAGTAACCTTAGTGGACAAAAAACCATCGGATGCTTCTCTAACCTGAGATGCACCAGAGGGGATACAGTAATTTTCTACAGACATTTGAATTGATGTGAGAATCTGTATGGAGCACATGCCTCACATATAATTTCTCCTTCAATACTCATGGATAGTGTACCATCTCTACATTCCAGAATGTATTCCCTCAACTCAAGGCTAGCTATTGCATCATCAAGAAATCTCTCTATTGGTGGATTTTTATAAGGAAAGAAGTGTAACTCCTTGAACATGCTCAGCCTTATTTTGATATCATAAGAATTGAGGGATAGGGGAGAAAATCCAGAAAAGGCCTGAACAGACAGTCATAAAGAACTTCCAGGAACCTGTACCCGACATTGTACAACATATTTCCTGAAGTGAGTGGCGATACATCCCCATAAAACATGGAATGGTCCCACTATTCTTAGAGGAGACATACCCATATAAATATTAAGTAAGCTCCTATGAATATTTTCCAAAATTGGGGTGTCCAAACAAACCATCTTCCTTTCAGCCAGATTGGTTGCAACGAAAAAGGTCCCCAGCCTCACACCTCTTTTCAAATCCTGAACTGGTAAAAGGTAAACACTAAGACACAAGGAAAAAAATATTGCAAGATAAGTCTTCGCTGGAATTTTCTGGTTCACTTCATTCCCCCACCTATCAAACTCTCCTGCATCAAAAGTTGGCCAAAATGTTCCAGGAGCACCCCTCTTTTCAGATCTAGGGAAACTAGTAGGACGAGTTCAGGAAGATCCATCCTGTTTCTTCTTAATAAGAAACATGTACATATACTCCTCTGGATGGATATCTTTTCTAGAGTTGGTTTTTGTGGTGGTGTCATTCTTAATCTTGTGAAAAAATTTCATTAACTCTTGAGCCAAATCCAGAGTCTTCTTCGAATCATTCCAGGTCACCTTGGGTGGAATGAATTCATTATAAAAATCACCCAAAATTAGATCCCTTGAAATCTTGTAGACATACCACAAACTCATGCCTACTTCTCCATGAGTCAGATGGAAAGAATTCATTTCTAGTATCCAACGATTGATTAACTCCGGCATGAAACTATCATTCCAGTAGATATATATCTGCCTATCCCAGATGACTTCATATATTGCATCTCCCTTCAGATCATCGACAAACTCTGCACAGTTTTGTCACACCCAGTATTCCCACATCCAAGTCGGCTTCACACCTCCTCCAGGACGGAAATCCCATCTCTTTTTCCATCCCTTAGATTGGTCCATCTGAAAATTTCAAAAAATATAGGGATAGAAATGCGGCTTCTAATCATGCTTGTGAGGAAATAGATCTAGAGAACTTGAGCTATGATTCATTATGAATACCTTCTACACTATTCCATCATTGGATAATTATCCTTTAACTGAGACATTTTCTGAAGAAAAATTAGTGTAATTCTGAAACCTGGAATGAGGAATATAATTCGGTGCCTCTAGAACAATGACTCCTTGCAGATAACCGTGGCCATATAAAGGAAAGTAGATTCTATGTCTGAAATTGGCATGATATATCTTCAATTACTTTGCCAAATACGAGAGAGTTCTGTCACAGATAACATAAAAATCATGGACAACAATGTTCATCATGTCATCTATTCTCTTGTTGGCCAACTTATTAGATGATCCAATTCTTTTGGGAGCCATTGAATCTACAAAAAATCAAATAGACGAACGTTAAGTAAGTTTGTATTGTGAAATATTATTGAAGGAAATCAAAAAAATGGCACAGGCATTAAGGCGCACAAGTCCCAACTTGGCGCGCAAGTCAATATGGTCATGCATGTTTTTTCACCATAGCCATGACGTGCAAGTCAAATACCTTCTGCAGAAGCGCGACAAAAATCTATAAGACCGAAGACCAAAACCCGGAGCACCTGCACGATGAGAGCTCAAGTTGATAGCATCTGAATGAGTTCATGTGAGAGTGATATTTTATGTATAGGTGATCCAAATAACATATGCCCCATACTTGCACACCCCAGCATCTGCACGCCGAACTTGCGCACCGCAGACCCTTGATTTCCCCAGCTTTACCTTAGAGCTGGATCCTATTTCCTTTTCAGATCCAACTCTAAGGGGGGACTTTTGTTGACGCTCCATTCCGTCACATATTACAACGAACGGAAATGTGGAATACCTTATGCACAAATAGGGTCACCCTTTTAAGAACATCAATTGTGGACAAAGGCATGGACTAGGAACCCATTTTTAGGGAGTCGTGCAAGTTTCATGCGCGCTGAGCAAGTCACTTGCGTGCCACCTATGATTCACACAACTCACCTGCGCTCCCTATACTATTTTTCTCCCAAGGTGCCTGGTGGTCTATATATAGCCCCTGTGGGCCCCCATTTTATGGAAAATTTTTCCAAAACTCAGATTCAATCTCTGGCCACCCAAGTCATCAACTCAACTCTTCCGAAATCTTTTACCGTAACATTTTACCTAGAATGGATGACTTGAAGGAGTATGATAAGGCCTAAGTGTTTATAATTCATCAACACTTGTGCGACTAAGTGTCCAGACCTCCTTAAAAATGGAAACACTTGCACGCCGCACTACCCTTTTAATGAAACTTGTGTGCCTCCCTTTTGGAATCATCTTAGGATATTTCTAAAGTCTTGTATTAAATCTCTACCAATTATTACCCTACAGATTCTTCATCACCCAGGTGATCCTATTCCACGCAAGTACACTAGCATGAACAATACTCGTGTTCCAAATGATTTGTGTGGCCAACACTTGCACGCCAATTTCAGTTGTGTGCCTCTCTCCCGTTCACCTCCCCTCTTCAATATTTTATCCCTCGAACCCCTTTTCAAAGCCATTTATCACATGGTTCCTTCGTTGGATTTTTTATCTTAAATGAATTCTGTGAGAACCTATCCCAAAGCCTCGTGAATTACAAGATTTATGTCACCATGGTTAGAGGTTTCCTCTATATAAACTCATCCTTTAAGATGAGAAGATCTTTTGATTTAGGGAATCCTCTTCAGGAGTAAGCCCCAAGTTCCCCTGTTTTGGGCGTCCCTCTCAGAAGTAAGCCCCAAGTCTCAAGTCCCATTAACCTTGGAATCCTTCTCAAGAGTAATCCCCACTCATAATTTCCATTATCATTGTGCCTCCTTCTTAGGAGTAAGCACCATGTTACATGTTCCCTTTAATTGGGCTTCGTCCTCAGGAGTAAGCCCCAATATTAATTTCTTTTGATTTGGGCCTCCTTTTCTGGTATAAACCCCATTCATAAGTCCCATTTAATTTAAGCCTCCTTCTCAGGAGTAAGCCCCAAGTTAAAACAAAAATCACCATAAAGTACAAATAACTTTATGGACCCTGCTCCTGGGATTCTTTCTTGAAGTAAGTCCTGGTCTTCATCAATTTGGGCAGTCATACATACGTAAGCCCCACATCATTTCTCATGAATATGTCTTTAATGTCACCATCTTCACGTTTAGTGATACCTCTTTTTTCTCATACCGAGTATGACTCACGTGATCTTACAGTGTAAAAGTAATCATGATAGCTATTTTTGGTCCATTAACCATGCATAAACCCAAAATTTCTTTACCCGAACTACATGGAATTTGATCTGTGACATAAAAGTAGAGCACATAGGAAACCTTTATAAGGTTCATTCCCATCTTTCATTAATTTTTTTCTGTCCCATATGAAATTAAACTATATCTTTCTTATCAAACTATGTGGGTTCTGATTCCTTTTTAACAAGGATACTTAGGTAGCCCATCTGTGGGTACAATCCCAAATCTGAAATAATCCATGTCTTTCTGAATAACAAAAAACTTCAAGTGCCCCACTGAGTGGCTTTAAAACCAATATGGTTATCATAATGACCAAGATATTTCTATATAATGTATTGAAGGATACCATTGACTAAAAATATCTAATACATACAGATGATTCTCCATCGATGAAAAACCTCAAATATATATAAAAGATTCTCTAAATCCCATACATATCAATAATTGATTGATAAATCTAAAGGAAAACTCATTTTCATACTTGTTGAATTAATAAGGATTCGTGAACATAACTTAAATCTATGAGAGAGTCCCAGAGTAGGCAATAATTCCCCCCAAAACAGTTTGTTGAGCCTAACCTCCCATCCTCTCGACCAATGCAAATTCTTAAGCCTCATCAGTCCATAAATAATGAAAACCTACATTTGGAAATTAGGTCCAAATGGATATAGAATCATTATATGTTTCCAATTCTATGAATAAACTCCTTAGATACCAATTAAAAATTTTGAAACATAAACAAGCAAGGTCATCCCCATTTCCAAAACAAACAAATAAAAAGACCCAAAATTAACTAAACCATGGGTATACAACTTTTTATTTTTAATATTACATTTATATTTATGAAAATGTCAAATTGGCAGGTGAAGATAGGGGTTTGGGTTACCCTTAAAACTATGTAGATCTGTCTTTATTCCAAAATAAATAAAATTATCCTTTCGTGATTTTAGACTACAAAATTGGTTAGTTTGTGTGTGGTCGATTGATGTGGGTTTGAGGGAGTGAAAATAAAAGAGATGGATAGAGAAAGAGGGTGTCGATTGGTTCTTGGTGAAGGTAGGGTTTCCCTGGTGCTTGTCCTGGAAGGGGTGGTTTCCAGAAGAGGTCAAAGGTTGAATGACCTCATTAGCAGTTCGAGTATTATAGGCCGAACGTGAATGGGTTGAAGGTGGCTTGTGGGGGGATCAGGAGGAAGAATAATACTCCTTTTAATTTTAGTTTATTATATTAATTTTTATTATTATTTTTCTTATATTTTTATAAAGGATTTAGGACTTTCCATTTTTTATTTGTATGAGTCATAGTACAATAATTATGCTTTGATAATTGTTACATGACTCAACCATCATCCACATTTGGGGAAGTGTGTCATGAAACATTTATTATCAATTAATATATGTATATATAAATTTTTATTTTTAAAATAAAACAATTTTATGATTATAATAAAATAATAAAACCTATATATATAACAACATATTACGTGAAATAATATAAATCATAATTATTAAATCATATAACATATATTATTATTAAACATATCACTCTATATGTATAATTACATTTACATATAAATATATATATATATATATATCACATTTCACTATATACAAAATAATTATATATATGTATTAAAAATATAATTTTTATTCTTTTATTGTTTTTCAATTTAAATTAATTTATATATATATATATTATTTGATATTTTTCATGTATATATATTACAGTTCATTTTTTAATATAAATACATATAATCCCATTTTTATTTAAACATATATTTTTTGTTTTTTCATAATATAATAAATATATATATTTATAATTTTTATAAAACAAGAACATAATATATCAAATATATTTAAAAAAATATATTATCTAAAGATTAATAATAATAATTTTCTAAAAAATACCCCTTCATTATTGTAATGATAGTTTATAAAATACTATTAAATTACTGTTTTGATAAAAAATTATAAAAAATAGTAATTTTAAAATATAATTTAATGAAAAGGAAAACAATATTTTTTTTAAAAAAAATTAAAAACTATAGATAAAAATTATATTTAATTATAAGTGTTATAAATGAATAATTTAAAATCATAGAATTAAAATATTATCTTCAATAAAAATTGGCACAAAAATATTATTAATTGTTTTTTAATTATAAATAAATTCATTTAATATAGTATTTATATAATAAATTTAGATTGAAAACACCAAGATGTTACATTTTTAGTGTCCCTCCTTATTTATATTTTAGACATGTGGGTGATATTAAATAAAAATTTACTTTCCCTTTAAAATATGATCTTAAAATCAGTAATTTATTAAAATGGTAATTATAGGAAATGGGTTATCTGAAAAATTAATTTTGAAATGAAATTTCAAAAGATGATTTCTATTATATAAATAGTACATGAATAAAAATTAGAAAATGGACTATCATGAAAATATGGTGGATGATTCCATTTAGAATAATTATTTCAAAAATAGTTTTTTCTCAGTTTTCAAGGAGAAAATGATAGGGGATTAGATCGATTTGGTTTTTTCTAAATGGCATCATGACGGCGATGCCTTATTTTTTAATTCATGAATTCTTGTCACACATACCATTTATGATTACTTATGGGTTTTTAAGGCCAAACCATTTTTTTTCATTTTCTAATACCCGGTTTAAGGGTTTCCGGTACCCCAAACATCCCTCCAAACCGCACAGTCAAACAGGCATAACATCTCACTTTCAAAGTAAAAATTCGACATTCAAATAATCACTGCTCGCCACCTCGATCCCCGAACCCACGCCGCAGCCTCGAAGCACGGGACCCCTCGAAACCTGCAACACCACGAACCACGGTCAGCCTCGAAACCACCGACACGACTGGAGAATCCACAACAAACCACCGACGAGCTTCACCGGCGTTCCTCATCACCATCACAGAGGAAGAGCATCACAAGCGGCCACCGCTCATCTGACCGCGCCGGCGCCACCTTCAACGCGAAATCCAACCTTATGCCTCCGGTGAGACCCCGGACCATCCACTGTCAAACAACGTCGAATCGACGATCGCACACCACCTTCACCGGCGTTCCTCGCCGGTTCCACCATCAACCACCACCAGCACAGAGACCGGACGAAATCACCATTTTCAAAACCAGAATCAAACAGAGCATTGAATATCAACTGAGAAAAACCCACTGCATCCACCCCAACCGCCGAAGAAACCCTTGCAGATCCTCAAAGTACTCAGCCGCCGCACATCAGGAGACGACCTCCACATGCTAAGAGACCGCCGCTGGATAAGAACCCATAACTGGGAGCAAACCCTCGAACGCTCCGTAGAGTATGCCGTTTAACAAACTGGTCTTACGCCCGCGGGTCACACCAGTGGAGTCGAAGCCCGAAGCGTTCGGCCACAGCAAGGAGGACGAATCCCAATACCATCACGGAGAACACCCGAGGCATCCGCAGAAGTTCCACCACAAGGATGAGGCGACGACAAGAAAATCCAAGCACTGCCAGGTTCAAACGCAATCGCTACGAGAAAATCATCAACACTAGAAACAAGCAAGGAAAAAAAGAAATGAGAACGAAAACCCCCCCTCCCTGGGCCACTCCAGATCCGTCGTCAACCTCAATGAAAAGATCACCTCCGCACAATCCGAGCCCACACACGATGAAATCGTCGCGCCAAGCCAACCAATCTGCTGGGAGGAGACGATTCAACGAGACTCAAACTAGGGCGATGGATTGAGGTTTAGAGATGGAATTATGGCCACAAACCCAAGTAGGGTTTCTAAGATATAGGTTTACGTAGGGTACACATCATGAGTTCTCTGATAATTTTTTTCCGTAAAGAGGGTGTGCGTGAGAATTTTGTAGTGATTATTATGGTTGTCACCTTATATCCTAAATCAATTATGAGTGCCATGTATAACAATAGAGATGATAATGGATCATTCATTTGGTAGGCTGACATCAGACTTATATTATGGGTTCTATATAATGGTAAAAACATAGGATATGCTTCACATGAGATTTTTGGGTGGGGTGAAGCTTAATTGACGTGTATTTACATACATGAGGTGCCTTAGACAAGATGTTTGGATCCTTGAGTAATGAATGTGACCCCCCCCCCCTCTCACACATATTTGGATATAATGGACTAACTTGATAGGAAGTCAATTGTCGAGCCTACATATCGTAGTGACTTATATCTCAATTGTTTATCATCATTATATCGACTGAGTCATCCAACAGCTGTTTATATTTTTTAAATAGATTTGGTCATCCCCTATGTTTTTATCTTTGGTTCATCCTCTGCATGATTACCTTTTTGTATAGTGACCAGGTCGTCCCCCATGTTTCTATCTTTTGTATACCATTTGGGGAAGCCTCCAACTATTTACCTTATTTATATTGTGTGTTTCATCCCCTTGTTTTTTATCTTTTGTATATTGGTTGGGTCATGCTATGTGTGTTTATATCTGTATTGTTTAGTGAGTTATCCCTTGGGTGATCACAATAGTTGGAATGATTCTATTATTTGTATCTATCCTCTATATAACATTCTATATTTGTGTTTATAATGATTATTGATTAAAAGTTAGGGCAAGGACACCTAGTGGATACTTATGAATAAGGAAATCTATTATCATGGGAAGTAAGTATGCCTAAGATTTGTGGTTTCCAAAAAGATACCTTATAACTATAAATTTATATTTGATATTATTACATGTTATGATTTTGGATGGGTGTCAGTTTGAAATTTAGATATATTTTTTGTACTTTGGAGTTATGTTGAGAACATTACCATCCCTCATGACATCATTTGAAACCTAATTTACCATGGGATGTTAAATTTTTGGACATAAAACTCTAGGATGAGTTATGTGTTTCCTTAGACAAAGTATTCAATTATAGAATGGAGGATACTTATGATGATTTATTGGGATCATTTGGGAGGAACTAATTTGTTCATACTACATAATAGTTGCAGGATTATGAAATGGAATGAATTCTTATGGGAATTTCCTAGTATACTATATCACCATAATCTATTATTAATTCATCAAAAAAATAATATAATAACTGTTTTCCTGAAAATATTTTATGGTTTTACTAGATCAATAATTTATTTTAGGAGATTTTTGTGCTGGTTAATTGATTTATTGTTATTTTCCTATTTTTTTATAGTCAGCATAGGATTGTGATTTATAGGATGAATGTGTTTTCAGAAATAAATAGTTTTAAAAATAAAAACTAGGATTTGAACAATAGAAAACCCCATATGGTGGAATGCGATGTATGTTAACATTTTTAAAATTGAGTTTAACATGACATGGATTATTGTGATATCGATTTTGAAAAACTTTTGATTTTCATGTTTTTGAAAATATTATAGGAATATTTTTTTAAAAATTTATTTTTAACTTGATTTTGGTAAATGAGCATATATTTAGGGAATATACCATTGTAGCTAATAATTTTAGGTGATTTTAGTTTTAATAGAAAACCCCATGGATTTTAGTTGGTGTTTTGGAAACATAGGTGAGTATGATATATGTTTCATAAGACGGTATAAGTATTGTTACTTATAGTTTAAAAAATAATAGATTGGGTGTTTCCACATTTATCTTCTTGGGGGTATTCTACTTAACTCAACCATGTGTTTATAAAACATTTTCCATGGATTTTTTTAAATGATTATGTTACATATATTTGTGCTAGATGAGATTGTGGTCCCCAAGGGTGGGGGGGCTCATGTATAGATGATGAATTTGTTCCATTTCCCCAGTAGGATAATTCAATTTAATGTGATGCTAGTGATGTATATATGACTATCCTAGATAGGTATTTTTGACATCATTGATATGGTGTGTATACATAAATAGGTTTTTGTGTATACCTATTTTGTGCATTTCACATGGTTGGCTAGGAGTGACCAATATTGTTTTTTTGTGACATCAACAGTTATGCTATGTTCCTTTGGATATATTTGTTTGTACAGATCTTGAGATATTTACATGAGATGTTGTTCTCGATTATCCAGTTGTCTATTTGATTGGGAATTTTGTTTGGACTATTTTATTTCTAGTTTTTAAGAGATTATTATATTTTGAAGAACTATAATACTTATATGAATTGATAGAAAAAATTTCCATAATTTTATTTGATGAGTTTTCTTTAGAATCATATTTTATTTGATGATTAATTTTTATGTTTGTGAGGGGAAGATGAGGATACCCATATGGTGGGGAGCATCAAACTAGACTATGGATATTTTAAATGATGAAGGGTTTTAGGTGAGGTAAGAAGAAATTTTTTTTGATTGAAATATAATTTCAGGTCGAAACAATTTATTTTTGATGGACAAAGCATTATATTGATGTGATCTGAGTATGAGTTAGATCATAGATATGTTAATGATAATGGTTATATTTTTATTGATTTTGTGGTATTTTAGTATTCATGTGATTAAACATAAAATGAGATTAAGTTTCAGACACAATTTTGGGTATTTGGACAGTTCATCAATTCCTAGGGGAATTAATGTTTTGTGGTTAGGTGTTATAGTGGTGTGGTGATGCTTCAGGGGTGCATCCAAACGTTTTGTGGAAGATTAGTCAATGGTGGAATGACTATTTTTCTATGTGGAATTGGATGGGATGATTTAGAAACATGATTGCGAACCCAATATAGGCTGTGTTGGAAGTAAATTGAATGCAAAACCACGCAATTGTTGAAAATTTTGTGTGTTCATGAATTTTTCATGGAGTATGGAAGTTGACATGTGATGGTAACTTGGTGATTTAATTATTTGTTTTGATAATGTGATGATGACCATTATATATTGGGGTTTCTATTTTAGTGGATTTTGATGCATTATGAGGACAATAAGTGTTATGGTGGTGACGTTGTAAAACCCCAGTCATTAATTTCTTATGATATTAATGAAATATTTCAATTATTATGAAATTAAAATCATGGATTGTTTTTTGGAATCATGATTCATATTTGAATTTACAGAGTTAGGGTGCCCTTATTTTAATGAATTATATATTATTTTTAAAATGATATGTGACTTAGATTCCCAAGTAAGTCTCAGGGGCTCACGAATGGATTTTGGGATCTTTTTTAGGATGCTTCCCAGAGTGCATTGTTTGGTGTACACAATTTATGTGAAAAAATAGAACCCTTAGCTTGAGTAGGCTTCTAATTTAAATATTAATGTCTAGGGTTGTCATGAATGGGTATCTCATTATCATAGTGAAATTTAGAATACCTAATAATAAACCATGTGGTTTCAGTTTTCTTAGGGTAATGGAACATGGTTTTAAAAAACATGCTAATACATTAATGTAAGTTTCATTGTATTTATAAGAAGTTAGAACACAATTTGGTTAATCGTGCATCCCACCTTGCGGGTTGTGTCAGCATGGAGATTTAATGTTGAATGTTTAGTTCATTTTTTAGAAATCATGCTATCAAACCATACAAGATATTTTTTGGTTGAAAATTCATATAAATTGGTTTAAAAAAATATTTAGCCTTTATAATTTATTTAAAAATTTTGAAATTACTCTTTTTACCCTATATAATTTTAAACTTAAACCCCCTAAACTTCATTCCCTTATGTGCACAACTGCATGAGGGGTGTATTTTGTATTCAATCCCCTTAAACAAGGGATCATATTTTTGGTATCCTTATAAATTATAATGGAGATCCTCTTTATTTATATATTCTTCTCTCTCCCCACACTCTCTAATTGGGTAATATTTGACAAAAGTTTTCATGATAATTTCCCTTACAACATGGGGGAATTTCTCAGATATGTTGTATTATCAGATCAAAAAAATTAGTGGGTTTCCCTTGCGGAAGTACACACTTAGTATCTCAAAATTTGACTTCAGTAATGTTTCATTACATATTTATTTATATGGTTCAGAATAAATTAAATAAATTTCTTATTGAATTGTGGTTGTGTGTTATTGAGTTTCCTAGGTTGATGTTAGGTGTATATTTTGGTCCTTTCATGAGTTATTGGTGACCCTTATGTTGTGCCATGGTTTCTTAATAAGTTATTTTTGACATATTTCTAATGGGTTTAAATATTTAATTAATTATTAAATATTATAATTAGTTAAATTTAATTGAATATATAATTATTAGATAGTAACACTCATTATTTATGATGTTGGGGCCTAAGATAGGATCATGGGTTGACGTTGGAACTTGGGTGAGAATTGGAGAATATGGTTGTAATTTTTTCATAGAACATTATGTCCTTGTTTGAGAAGGGTGGAATAGACTATATTTCAGTCTCATGGTTTATTAGTTAATTAGTATCATCTCCATTCATTATTATATTTCAATAATATTACATTTAATTTTTTGGTTCCTTTATAAGGATTGGGTAGGAACATATATTTCTAATAGTCAACGTATATATCTTTCTAAATAGTCTAATGGTGGTTCACTGGTTGAATGATTGTTGATGCCCCGCCATGGATATTTTCATGGTGGCATTAATTGTTTTAAATAAATGCATCTTCAATTTTAAAATATAGATTGAAGAATTGGAGTGTCTTTATATGAAAATTATATGAAATTTATGATTATAAAAATAGGTTTTGAATTAGTGTTTTTAAAAAACATTTTTCAATGAAAAATAATTTAATGGGGTTTGGAAGAGGCCTTAGAATTAATAAATAGGGTGGGGAATCCTTTTAAAAAAATATTATGAAATGAAAATTTTGACATGGTTTTCAGGGGTTTCTAGTAGAGGATTGTCTTGATATGTTTTGGTACATTTTTCTTCATTAGGGAGATGAAGTATTTTAAATATATTTTATTTTTTTTGTTCTCCATTTTTTATTTCTTATATATTATGTATTCATTTTTTACATGTTTTATCTGTCTCTCTAAGAAAATATGATGGGGGTGTCAAGGTGGATGGATGACCCTGATAGATGTGAAAAATCTTTAAGACGGTGGAGATGATTATTTGTGTCTCTTTTTATTATTGAGTAATGTTTTATATAGATTGATTATATGATGCTGGGAAATTTATTTTTAGTCGATGAGCCCGTATTGGGTGGCCATTATTTTCATTGATAAAGGGAAATCATGGAGTGTTCCTAGATAATATGTTTCCCCTTTATAATCTTCATGAATTATATATATTGTGATGATTTCTTATGTATCTTTTTAACTCGAATCAATGATGTGATCCCTTTATAGACATATTAAAGACAGTGCTTCATGCACATATGAGTCTGATATCAGAATTCTGAGATTGGTTCTAACATTTGGTTAAAACATATGAAATGTGTTATATTTATGTTAATGTGATTCGAAGGAAAAAAACATTGGGTCTAAGGGTATATGATACCACCCCTTCAAAAATATAGATACTTCAGGTTGTATTGATTTAGAGTTATCCATTAAGAATTCATACTATGATTACTTAATCCTCTGTTGGTTATCTTCACTATACTCGGTGTGTTAAACACTCGGGTTTTATCTACTATACCCCATTTGGGTGACCCATAATGTGTTTTTAATACTATATGGGTTATCCTTCATCTTTATAGGTTCTATATATAAGGTGGGTCAGCCCTTACATGTTTATCTTCTATATACTTGGTGTGTTATCCCCCTGTATTTATATTTTATATATTGAAAATTTCATCCCCATGTGTTTCTCATATGTATAATAAGCAGTTCATCCCCTAGTTTTTTTCTCTATATACTTGGGAGATTCAATCCTTAGGTGATCACACTTGTTGGAACAGTTCTGTAACATTCTCAAAGACACTAAAACACTAGATGAAGAAGGTATGAGATTGGGAATTATTTTCTAGGTAGTTTTTATTCCCCTTGAGAAATATATTATGTATTGAGATATCACGCACTTTTCAAAGTAGGAATCATTAGGACTTTGGTCGTCTGTTGGATGAATAGTGATAAAAAATTTATATTTTCTATTTCTACAAGTTATGTTTCTTAGATTTATTATTAAGGATCATAAAAACAATATATATATAAATATATATTCATTTCAACATGATCATAGTAGTACTCATCATTTTGAGGAATTGGGATTCCTACTATGCCAATAGACTCACCATCTACACAAGTAAATAACACGGGTTTCGATATGCATGGGAAATTATTATATTTTTTTCTCGTAGGTCACAGGTTCAACTAGGGTTAGATTATTAATATATTTCTAGTGATTTGTGGAATCTATGATCATGGTTGGGTAGTTTGTAATCATTTCCTCTAGAGGAAAGTAATATTTTTATCATTATTTTATTAATTTGTCAGTATGTATTGTCTAATGTGCCAGTTGTAATATATGATTAATTTAATATATATATATATATTATTATTGTATCTATATTTGTTTATTTTATAATATAGATTTACATCTATCTATCCTAGTAGATGGGGGCTTGTGGGATCCCCATTTATGTCGATAGGTATTTGGAGAAGTCCATTGTGTGGACGGATCATACTGAATTATAAGTAGAATTAGACATGATACCCATGACATGTTTTAGAGGTAACATTCACCCAACAACTATATTTGAATGTCACTAATAGTTGGAATAATCTGGTGTATGGAGATGTACACTCGAGATCTTAATGAATTTATATGTAGACGTTGTTTGGGAAAACCATGACTGGGTGTCAGTGTTTCATTATATTTTATACATTTGTTCATGTTTACCTAATCCCCAAATTTAACTAACAATTTATTAATACCAAGTAAGATATCCAAACAATAACATTTATAAATTTTACATAATTTTATAAAATTATACACCAAAACTCAAAATTAAATCACAAACTAGAAGACAATGTATTCATATCTTCAGTGATTACACCTATATTTATCTTATTAGATGATATATGATGCGTTTATTTCATGATATTGGTTATTCATGGTATCTTTCTAGAAATATCATATATAATATATGATATTATTTCATGTAGAAATATAAAATATAAGAAATGGATGATCTCAGATGCTCAGTAAGGGGTAAAACATTTGATATACAAATTGAATCACTATATTGGATCATAATTAAGATCACATTGGTGTCAGTATAAAAAACATACTTGAAAGAAAATATTATTATAAAATAATACATAATTGAATAAAATCCATGGAACAAAATATAAATCATAACATAAGTATTTATCCAAAAACATAATAATGTTGAAAATGCATAAGTATAGAAAATAATAACATATGTCAAGGCTCTATGCTATTATCATAATAAACAATTTAGCAGAACTAAATAATTTATTTCAATTAAAAATACTGTAAAAAATGCTAATTATATCATGTCCATGCATATCATAGTAGTCTCAAAACATATAAATCAATAATTGATGAATTTTAGTGCAATATTATATTGGGTCCACCCATCACCTAATTATATAGACATGCATATGTTAACCACATGAAATTGAAAACTGAAAATATTTCATAGCACAATTAACAAGTGTTTAGAAAATAGATTACATAACAACTATTAGAAGACATATAAATAAATAAAATAAGAAAACATTGTGGTTTATTCCATTAAAATATCTCACTAACAAAATTATATAAATATTAAAGTAGTAAAACCTAAATTCATATTGACTAATACAAAAAAACCCTTCATTATGTTATAATATTTTTTTCAACATTATGAGGAAATTTCCTTTTAATTTTAATATTTTTCCATTAAATAAGATATATTATGAATTAATGGTTTATACAGGTAAGGGTAATGGAAAAAAAATATTTTCAATAATCTTGTAATAATAAAATATTACATGGGTACTTCATAAATAATAATAGAAAAAGAGATGGGAGAATTTCACTAAGTTATAAATGTAATAGAAAAGAAAGAGAAAATATCATTCATACCTTAATAAATAAGTAAATAAATTGGAAATATACCTTAATAAATCATACATATATATGGAAACATATAAAATGTGTTATGTAAATTTCATAAATAACACAGAAATGAAATAGAAATATTTTAGGTAAAAATATAAATAATGAAACATCAATATAATATTACTCTCGACTTCCCAGAACATAAAGTTGTTTAATCAATATAAAATTACCAATAACATATTTTAGTACCTTATTTATATTAATTAGCTTTTAAATAAGTTAATTTTACAAATTTTTTGAAATATATTTTATTTAGTTATTGTTTATATTGATCATGAAACATTTTTTGGATTTTTGTTTCATACAAATTTATGAATGGTAGTTTTGACCATTTTTTAATTTTTATTCTTTTTATCATCTACATAATTTCTATGTAACTAGAATAAGAATCTTATAATGATTTTTATACCACTATTTTTGTCCCACGTATAGAATGTCCATAGTTCACAAGGAAGAATAATGAAAAAATCTTGATTTAGGTTATATTAATAATTAAAACAAGATACTTTTTAATGATCATTAATTTAAATGAAACCATTTCACTATAATATTGATTGCATATTTAAGTCATTACTAACTTTTATTACCATTATTTGAATTTTCATACAAAACTATAAAAATTTCATGAAGATAATATAACACCATCCAAATAGGTGGTTATATTGTCCCAAAGAGGAATAAGATATAACGAATAAATGATAATGTTTATAGATATATATAATTATAATAGAAATTATAAAGAACTATAATTATATTTATAATATGTTATTTAAGTGGGGAATAATATTCGAGAAGAGTGACTATGATAATAAAATTGAAACAAATATAGAATAACCTGTTACATCATTTGATAAAATCCTATATTCTCTTCATAATGATTTCAATCATAATAAATGAATTAAACCACTATATTGATTTTATAATCTAAAAAATAATTTATAAGATATTTATTTGTAATTTAATAAAAATAAAATAAATTAATATATTAATTTTTTAATAGGCAGATGATGGTCCATTTAATGCATGTGTTTGAGTGGCATATTTAAAATTATATATTCCCTTAGGGTAAAGGAAGTAAATTTTTAGATAAAATGTGACATATAAATGGAAAATGTGGGAATGTAATAATTTTATCCAATATTAAGAAGTATTTTTATTTATATAATCATATGAATCATTTTTACCATACAATCAATTTTTTCATTTTTTCTATTTTCTAAAGTAATTCACTATTATCCCTGAGTATATTATTTTCTACCAAAAAAAGATGTTGAACTTATTTTCTAATTTCAAACTGTTAATTACAAATATAAATTTCATTTTATCAAATATAGTCTCTTCATATGGTATATTTTGAATTAAAATTTATTTACATAGTTCCTAGGAATGGTAATTATTCTTGGATTAAAAAAATCATATCTAATAAATTATAATATTTTCATCATTATCATGTTAGCTAAATTTATCTTTATGATGACACAATCAAGAAAGTGTTCAACATAATTCCATCATTAGTGAGTTTTTCAATGTCAAATTGTGAGATTGTTTTTGGATAGTCCTAAATTGAATTCTCTTAAGTGTACAACCTAAATTATTTTATGATAATTTGTTTTAATTTAAGGCTCATCAATCGGATTTACAATATTTTTATGGTTGTGGTTGGAGGATGCCTCCATTCGATCTAGAATATGAGTAACAAATATAAATTTTATAATCATGTAATTGTCCATTTATTTATTTATTCATCCATTATAATGAATGTCAAAGCATCACCAAGAGTACAGAACATGTATATGTATAATGAGATTCTAGATTTTAATATTACAAGAACATTGGTTGTTTCTATAATACAATGATTCCAATTTAGATTTCATCTAAGAAATTGATACCTCTATGGAAAAAATATATTAATCTTCAAATTGATGGTGCTTCAGTTATTTCCATAGGACCAGTAAGTTGTGGTGAAATCATAAGAAAATGTCAATTCATTAACAAAGGTATATTTTATGAAATTTCATAAATGTGTCCTTAATTGTTAAGAGGAGTTGTTTTATATTATGAATGTTTTCAAATATTCATCTCACTATGGACAGACATGTATTTGAATTTAAATTTACTTATTAGATATATCTATAGATCTTCAATCCCATACATTATTCGTTCCATAGAAGCTTCATACTAAGGTGGATCAATGTATTAAATCCATGTAAAAAATGAAGATCTAAGTTTCTCGCATATATACATAATCAAATGTGGTTATTGAATCATTTCCAAAGAAGGAGGTCATATATCATATTTCATATTATTCCTTGAGTCTTCATGAGTAATTTATACACTTCCATGACTCCAATGGTAATGTTGATGATTACTCATACATTCAATGCTCACGTATATAGACAATTTCTTTCTTTTGCTGAATGGGAAATGCCTATCCATTTCTAATATTATACTCATTTTCATCCCTTTGTAATTAAATATATATTAAATATATATTAAACAAGTTACGTATATTATTTACAATGTATTTTTTTTAAAGGATTATATGTCCATTTTTTCAATTTTAATATGCCTATTAATTATATTTTTCCACAATGTCAATTATATAATCAACAGTGACATAATGGACATATTACCCTATTCACATAATTTTAATTTTTTAATAATTAAACCTTATATATATCACTAAAAAAATTATCTAATTCCTTAATTGGATGTCAAAATTATTTTTTTATTGTTAATGTTTTTTATTATATGTACTATTATACTCGGTAGTAAACTTTTCATGGGAGTCCATAAGAATGAATGGTTCAATCTTATTGATTTTCTATTTTCTTCTGGGTTTATTCATATTTTAATTTATATAATTGTTTATATAAATATATTTCTAAAATTATTGTTCATTTCATATTTTATAGTAATGTAACACATAAAAAATATGTATAACTTTTTTTATAGATTGTCAGTTCATCTGTAATAATTTTTTCAAAACAACATATTTCTTAAATGAATATTCATTATAAAGTATGTGGTGTCATATATTAACTAATATAATTTTGAAAGCATAGTTAATAACATCAACACATTACCCTATTTCAATCCCATGATGTAACAACCTCTCCTTAATTTCATATTTTATCAATCACTAAAAAATTATGATTAAAACTAAATCATCATCTTAAAATTGAGAAAAATATCAAAATGGAATAATAATTGAATAATGACATGTAATAAAATACATTCAGCCCAAAATAGAATCCTAACAATCATGTGATAAAAATACATATTTCTATAAACATGATATTTTGTTTTGTTATTCTTAATTTATTAAAATTCATATGAAAAAACAGTAAAAAAACTAACACAAAAAGATATAATTAATTAATATAATATCATTTTTCTTGAACCATATAACCACTACCAATGGAAAAAACTATCATTATATATAGGTTTCATCATGATCTAGTAAAATAGATCATTAATTCCCTAATATTTTCTCATTAATGGAAGAACATAAATGAAATAGGAATAGGGAAATGTAAATTATAGTAGGGTAATGACTCACCTAGATGTACCTGGATAAAAATATATAACATAACCTTTAATCAATGGGGGTGAACATAATTATATAGGGAGAAATAAGTGATATGGACCTACAAAATGGCCATGGGTTTTCCAGGTATTCTAAGAAATTAAATTTGGTGACCATAAAATGAATTTTATAACCCTATTTAAAAAAAATATTTCTTCCATCAGGCACCCAACCGATCTCCAATAGTTACCTTGCCACCCACTAGTGGATAGATAAAAGGCCATCTACCACATGATGGTAATACCAATGGGAAAACCAAATGGAATATTCCATTGGGTACCTAGTTGAACAATATAAAGTACTTGGTGTATTTTATATCTATCTCTCAAATATCTCATTTTCTAGATATTATAAAAAAACAAATCTAGGATATTCTATTAGATTGATCATGTATAATAAATACTTTTAAACTATTTGGGAACACATTAATGTCTCCTATATTGATTTGATTCCAAAAATGTAATCTTTCTTGGTTCTACTTTCATTATTTCTTATATTTTTTCAATTATATTAAAACATTGTATCATGGGGTGTTACACTTATACTAAGAAATATTAATAAATACCCATTATTATAGTTTTAAATGATAAAAATCTTTACAACACTTCCAATATATATGTTCTCACTTAAGATAATAATTCTTTTAGATATATCTCTATTAATATTTATCCCCAAAATATATGATTTTTTATTTATGTCTTTAATTGATAAGTATTATCCCGTCCATACCATTATAGTATATGATGTTAGGATGTAATTTTTGATGAATAGAATTCTATCCCCATTGAAAAAAAAATAAAAAAATATCCCACAAAACTAATAGAATATATAATAATCATTAATATTTTTTTGATGATTTCCTAATCATTGATTTTATTATAAAATGGATATTCTAGCTTTGAGAATCTTTATTTAAACAATTAATGTATTTTTACAAAAAAAATTACCTTAAAATGATTTTTTGGAACATATATATTTATATTATACATTTTGTAATGAAATTGTCATTAAGGAATGATATATTAAAACCCAACTAATATATGTCATTATCATATTGAATTTATATATCATGTAACATCCAAATAGTCATTATCATCACTACTAATTAAAAGGTCTTATCACCATTAATACCAATAATATTTATTATACAATTTTTCACAATGATATCTTTATAGGTATATATTCTACATACACCTTAATATTATTATATGAACCCCACATTCACTGATTTATCTACATAAAAACTATTAATATGCATAGTATATATAGAGTCCAAGTTATATCTGATAGACTATAATCATTTCCCGAAATCAAAACTCATATTTAGTCATGTAATGTAGTAGGTTCATTCATAATAAATGTTACACCATATTATTTATATATAATAAAAAAATATATATCTTATGAACCTTACACATCCAACTGAACCTTTGAGATTATTTTGTAAATTGAGCTATCCCTCTTTTCAAAAACTCATTTGGAACCACCTGACATTTTATCTCAATAACCATTATCATATTGTTTATTTTTTATTTCTTAGTATACAATTTTCTTATGATGGATTAATTAGGTGATATATACCTTCTAAATGAAAATATTTTATTTTTGGTGAACACTGTGTTTTCAGCACAATTATATAAATAATATACGTTGACATCATTATATTAAAAAATAAATACTTTTTGGATCAAATATTTGTTTAATCAAAATAAATAATGTATTTAAACATTAAATACTTGAATCTTCATAAAATGAAAAATAATGAAACCTCCCAATAAATGTCCCATATAATATATATAAATTACTAATTTACATGGAATATGCTTAATTAGGAATTTATTAGTCTTCAGAGAATATCCTCATAATAGATTAAAGAATTTCAAAAAGTTATTCGTATTCTTATCAAACACATAAATCAATTTATGTGTTCTTGGAAGAGTGAGCTGTTATCCATTCCATAATCACATATATGATTAGAAAATTCATTAATCTAACATTTAACACCATGATCTGAAAAGGAAATTTTAATTCTTTTTCCTATATTATTTTATATAACTTTATTTTAACACTTTTATAATTTCAAAGGATACAATATTTTTTATTTTAACAAACACACAACCATATACACTAAATTCATCATCATATGTTATAAACAATGTTAAAACATCACATGATTTTGTATTCATTGGTGAAAATCATTGTATAATGTCTAATGTCCCACTATCCCTCTAACATTTTTACATATATAGTGATTGGTTAATTTTTCTTAATTAAATATATGATCATATTTAAATTTATTTATAATTGAATTATTTTAAAAAAAAATATTTGTATAGTTTTTTGACACATTTCCCATTTATATGTCTATGAAGATAATGTTAATGATATGTGGTATTGAAATTAATTGTTTTGACCTTAATATCTTGAAAGTTATTTGAATAATTATAATTATTTTGAATGTATATACCTTTCACCAAATTCATAATTCCGTATAAAATTTCATTAATATATATAGAGTTATTATTACTCATAATTATTAATAAATATCCCTTCTTATTCAAATATGATTTAGAAATCCAGTTTATATTTTATACTACAAAAAAACAAAAAAATATAATTCATTATTTATTACTCTATTTTAAATTATATTTTATGTACCTAACTGTAATTATGAAAATCGTTCAAAAAATTTAATAAATTGAATCAATAATTTTACTTATATTAATAAATGATTTTCAAGATTAACAACCCTTAGTTACAACCCAATGATTATGAGGCCTAGTGTCTTTTTAAGACTAGGATCATAGTATATTAATGTGTCACTAAAACAAAACATATTTATTTTTTCTGAATAATTTCATTTTCAATCATTTTGAACTACTAATACTACATGGGATAACCTGGGGAATGCATAGAAAAAAATGCATGATATAAGAATCAAAGAAATAGAATAAACACTAATAAGAAACCTAAAGTGTGAGTCAAGGGTATTACATGATATCATAAATGAGATGGATCAATAGTACTCACATAGGATCATATCATAATGAAAATGGAATCGTAAAATCATTGAATCGTAGAAAATTTTGTATCAATATAAATCATTATATGAGCACAACTCAAGGCTAACCAATGGTAACATCCCTATAAATATCATTGGATTGATATTGTAGAAGGATGCGACATGGACTTAAACTGCGTCCCTATGATTCCAAAGGCCAGAAATAAATATTTATGGCTTTATTTTCAATTTGGGGGATTATTAACCATTTGAAGTTAAAACAACCAACCAACAACCAAAACCAAATAAAACACTACATGATGTGAGAATTGAAATTAAAGACAACTCAAAAATTTCATTTATATCAAAACCATCAAATGAATACTACAACATAAGAAAAACTAACATCAATTTGAATAGAGGAAGACTATAAATCCAACAAAACTCAAGAAGACCACAACTCCAAATCTCTACATGATAAAACCTCCAACTCCACTAAATAATACAATTATCACGAAGTACTACCAAACATGTGTGATACATTATATATTACCTTGTATTGATAGAGGACATATAAAAAATATCCAATGTTCCATAGAAGGATGGAATAATGAAACATCATATATTTTTGATGATAAATACTCTACTCATGCCACTATGATACAACATGTTTGTAACATTTATAATAGAATGTTTGTCTAAAAAATTTTAAAATAGTTTATATAAAAATATGAACATGTTCTATAACAGAAAAATTACCTGTGAAATCTTGATATCTTAGGTAAGAAACTAAACAATGATTGAAAACCAATTCACAATTTAAATTTTGGAATAATTTATTCCTTTACATAAATCCAAGCATCCAACCAAGAATGAAAACATGGACCTCTCTATACTCATGAGTGGTGAGTCATACTTTCACTAAGTTGCCTCATACTGAACTAATATGATGGTGGTGAGCCCTGACCCTTATCCATCCTACTCAATATGGGGGACACTTTTTACCCTTATCCATCCCAAATTCACTTGAACACACATAACCGGTATTCCAAAATCCAATGCCAAAACAACAATCTAAACTATTTCAATAAAACCATTATTTTATTGAAAAGTTTTAAACAATCTAATTAAAGACACCCATTCCCATTCAACTCAATAAAATAATAATTTTATAGAAACATTGTAATTAATACATTTACCACAATTCCCTAAAATCCCTATTTTAAAATCCCTATTTTAAAATCATGAACCTAATAATTTCTAAAAAATCTACGAATTTCCATATTACAAAAAAACATCACTCAAAAGGGTTTTCAATAAAAAATTTACAATAAATTCAGAATAAATTGAAAAAATAATAATTTGAAATCAAAAAAATTTGTTCTAGCAAGATAAGTTGAGAATGAATAAACATGCATCAGGAGTTTTGGAGAAAATGAAGACCAACAGTCAAATGCCATAAAAATAGGCTGAATATCTAAAAAATCGTCGTAGATATCTTCTTCCATTAATAAAAAATCAAAATATAATCATATATAGTACTCATTAACTTATATATATATCCTAATTGGTGGTAGACCTATGATACTGATAGATATAAGGAATATTATTTAAGAAAAACTATTCAAAATGACCATGAACAATCACATACATTGAGAATCCAGCTTCAAATTAGATTGAGAAGGCTTTAGATCGCCTCTAAATCAATGGAAGAATCCTCCTTAACCATTAAGTGGGGAAAATATCAAGTTTGTGATGTTTTGGGGAGAAAGAGCCATTAGAAACAATGCCAACCTAGATCCACTTTGTTAGGATCTAGATTTCTAACTACACACAATTTCAACCCACTGTTTGGAAACCAGGTGAAAACTATGTTCTATCCACTTCCTCACGGATAATCCTCACATGGTGGTCTTGCATGGTTTCCAATCTATGCTCCAACTATGTCTAAACAACTACAAAAAAATTCAATGCCACTTTTTTGAATCACATAGTTTCTACTTGGTGGACCCAAAGTTTGGGAATACCATGCACCACTCATGCAATTTACCTTTAGCCCTTTTATCACTATGCATGGTTTCTTGTATGTGTTAGACAGTTTTCCCAAACTATTCACCAACTATTCACCTATAGAAAATCCCCAAAACACACCAAAATTTATCCCTCTCCAAAATATTATCCATAATCATAATATATATAAAAATCATAAAATAAGGGTTACATACATAAAACTGGTGGTAGAAATTTCTCCCCACCATTAGCCTTTCTTCCCTCAAAATGTAGAATTCCATTGTTTTCTCAAAATATTTCCATCCATTAATGTAAATTTTTTTAATTGGGTTGCTATGAATCTTCCTGAATCTGACCGTGTTACCACCAAAACCACACTAGATCAATGTTTCTATAATAAAATACATTCTATTTCATATACATAATCCACACTGGCATGTAAACCAACGAATCATCTGGTGTTAGGTCAACATGATCCCATTTGATCACATGGTCAGGATCAGGTTTTACAACATTAATTGAGATACGTGAAACTCATTGTGCACCGTACATAACTATATTGACAATGAAAATAGATATTCTAGCTCAAAAACCATTCCATTGTCTCAAAAGTGATTATGTATCGATGATAAAATGTTCCAATAATCTAAAAACAATGATGAAAAAAACCCTATTAAGATCCTTAAGAATATATTATCACTCTTTAAAAATGACAACAACCATCAATGTTGATCACCAAATTATTTTTTATGTCTCTGGGTGATTTCTATCGATTTTATGAACAATTGAATATTCTCTATTTCCTTTTGGAAAAGGCTCAAACAAATTAGTGAAGTCTCACTTGTTTCCACATAAAAAATGGAGAATATAATGGATTCCAATATAATTCTTCAAAGGATCCATATTTATCAAGGTATGATAGCTGTTGTTATGTGATAACTCCACTAACAGTGGGTTATTTTCCCACGAGCCACCAAAATCTATTACAGAATACCAAAACATGTCTTCCAACAATTGTATTATCTTTCCGATTTCTCTTCCACCTTAGGATTATATGTCATTCACATATTAAATTGAGTCCCAATGTATTTCTTTATGTATTTCAAGAAGCAATTCATAAACCTCATATCTATGTTTGATAAGATTGAAACTACTACACCATGGATTTTTTTTCAATTCAAAAATGTAGATATTTAAAAAGTCAAACACCATATAAGATTCTTGAATATGGATTAAATGAGCCGACTTTGTGAGCTGATCCACTATCACCAGTATGGAATTGTGTTTCTGAATAGTTCATGGGAGACCTCTTAAAAAATATATAATTATCTACTCTAACTTCCAAACAGTAATTAGTAAATAATAAAACATACCTGCTGGTAGCTAATGATCTACATTAACTTATTGAAATATTTTAAAAAATGAAACTAAAATATTCATTATATATTTCATACAATACACCAATGATGTGATTTCAAAACCTTATACATCTTCATTATTTTCATATTAATATCCCATCATAAATAGTGGTAAGCATGAAGATGTTGTTCCTGACAACCCATAAGTATATCCATCCGATTTATTAACCACAAAATTAAACTCTCATCCATTCTCCATTCCTCAATGTTCTCCTCTCCATCATGTTTTGAACTCGATGGAAGATGTTCTAAAGCTTACTTCTATTCCTATTTTACTATCTTTAAAAAATTAGGAACCACCAAAACAAGTAAGAAAACTAAAAATAATCTCAGTCTTCACATTCCTCATGCATGTTGTCTAGGACCAACATCATATACCACATATATAAATCTTATTTTTCCAATTTATCATATCAATTTTTTCTTAATGCATCGGCCACAGAATTTCCTTTACCCAGTGAATACATCAAGTCAAAGTAAATAATTTGGTGGTATTCAATACATCTTATTTATTGTCGATACAAATCCCTTCTGAGAAAATATTTTTCTAGATTTTATGATCGGTAAACACAAAAAATTTCTAACCAGATAGGTAATGATGAAAAGTCATCAAATCATGGGCTACGGAAGCTAGATCCAAAATATGTGTTGGGTAGTTATTCATATGATCCATTAACTGCAATAATCTATAATAATAAAAATTTCCATAGGTGGGAACACATCAAAACCCTAATCTCAAAGAATCACAACACACTACGTAACCTTTTCCTGATTCTGGAAAAATAAATATTGGTTCTAATGTAAGGTGAAATTTATTTCTTTTAAAGGAATTATGAAATTCCTCATATTATTGTAGGGAAAATTATTCTTTTTCAAAGTTATCATGGGTGAATCTAGTCATGAAAGAATCACTTACAAAGAATCGATAATAACTAGATTGACCATGAAAACTCCATATAATAGATATTTTATTTGGGGTTTTCCAAGAGATAAAAACTTCTATATTCTCCAAATCCACTAAAACACCACTTTCTAAAATTATATTACCAACAAAGCAGACTTCTTAAAGAAAAATATCACACTTTAGTAGATTGGAACACAGAAAAAAATCTCATAGAATTCCCAACACAATCACCATGTTGTTTCTCATGGTCAAACATTTTCCTTTTAAAAAATATGATATCCAAAAAAACCACCATAAATGAATCCAAATATCGATAGAATATTTGATTCATTAATGACATAAATATCACTTGCGCATGTATAAGACTGAAATGCATTACCATGTATTAATTGTAACATCCCATAATTAAAAGGGTACAAATTATATTCAATAGTGTGCATGACATGTGACACCAAAAACATAGGGGGTACAATACCATGATACATTAAAATAAAATTTGAATATTAAATAGGTTTTATAGATTTTATATTTTTAAATTCAAAAAATACCATGTTAGTGTGCATTACACTCAAGAGAGACCTTCTTTGATGGATTGTATAACACACAAGACCGAGTTTTACAGAAAAATAATATACTATTAGAATATTTTTTTTTAATATAATAAAATATAAACTAGCTGTTATGAATTATATTAACTATCTAATAAAAAATTATGGTTTATATAAATTTAAAATGAATGAACGTGATACTAATTAATGAGAAATTGAAATATAAACCAATTGAATATGCAAATAAATTCTATAATTTTTATGCTTCTAAAGGAGTTTCATCTTAGTAAAAAAATTAATTTCAATTAATTAATGATTCTAAGGAAGAATATATTTTATAAATAAAATATTATATTATAAGAAGTGAATATATGAAATATTATTATCAAATGGGTAGTAATATATTATAAAAAGTTAATATATAATATTATGAATATGATTATAGTTCATTTATAACATAGTAACATATTATAAACCACCATATGGGAGATTAAATTCAATACGAGAAAAGGGAAGTCAGGGTAAGGGATTTCATATCAACTTACATTCCATTGAGACTTACTTGTTCTTATGAACCAATGAACATTAATTTGTATTTTTTACTTTTGTTCAACATGTTATATCATGTATCTCCTTACCCTCATGGTATTATAAGGTTCATTTTATATTATTATTTCAATGGGTTTAGGATATAAATGTTTCAATGTGGTAAGGAACACATTAAAATGGTTAAAATTTCATTTCCCCCATGATTATTTTATGAAATTTTAATGGATTTTCAATTCATTAATGTCAAAAAACCTTATTGGTAATTATACTATTATGGGGTATTATTAATAAATCCATATATTTTATTTAATGTGAAAATATTTTGATAAGGTGCATTATTCATGATTATGAAGAATGATTTGGGCTGCTATGAAACAGTTGGTACCTAGTTATAGATATCCCTTTGATGCATCATTAGTCTCCTCAGATAAAATAGTTGGCAAAATTATATGCATTTTTACCAGATAGTTAAACTATATTTGGAAAGGTCTTGAAGTACTAGTTCCATGTACCAAGGAAACATGACATCCAATAATTAAGCATTTCCCTCATTTATATTCACTTGTTATTCATCCATTAGATTTTTCATCAACATATATATGGATACATATTATTCTCTTTTTATTGATTTAGATGAAATGAGTTTATGTTTCTTACCTTACCATATTAATATTCCATTGTTTTGTTATTTTAATTGAATGTTTTATTGGTTATTTTCCTTTTTATGTTAATTTACTCTCATTGATTTTTTATTTCTTCCTATTTACATACCCTTTCTTATAGTGTGAGCTAAACCTTATTTCCTTTCCATTCCCCATCTCATTGATTTTGTATTTATTCATATTTACATACCCTTACCTATAGTTTGCGCTAACCCTTATTTCGTTTCCATTCCCCATGTTATAAAGAAGAAATATATAAATATTTTTCATGGATGTAATTTATTTCAGTTTTTTTGTTCCATGTTTTATATGATTTTCCCGATATATTATGGGTATCATGTATGTAATCTGGAAATCCAATATTGCCAAACTGAAAAATCCTTCATGATTTTATTCCTTGTAATCATACTTATAGAATAAAATAATTCACTCACTATGGGCTATTAGGGTCGAGGATTACAGTTAGTAACAAATAATGTTTGGAATCGTCTTTGAAATATAGATTTAGAAAACATAGTATAAGGAGAACAACCCAATGATAGAAATTAAGGATAAGTATAAAAGAACATCCTGTATTTTTGGTATGGTATCCATTATGTGGATATTCTGAGAAATATATCCATGTCTGGATTCTACAAGTTGTTGTGAATCTGGAATAGATGTTCTTAGGAGTGAAAAATATAACAAGGTGTTTTGGGGCACACTTGGGTTACCTGATATATGAAAATGGGCCTTACTATGCACCTGGTTTGACACTCCCAGGGTGTACGCTTAGGATAAATCATATTCTATTTACCTAACATTATGAAACATTTTGAATTAAATATTTCATTAAATTAGATACAGAATATGATTCTAGGATTTCAGAAGCATAAATTTATGTTATGTTACTTTTCTTATTTAGTGTTATATAATATTCATAACATTATGACCTGATCCTGTATATTTAATTATTTAAAAATAGGACCTATAAGGATGAACAATTTCAATATTCATAGAAAATATAGAGATTTCCTTTATAAAGAAACCAATAGTGATATTATTGGAACCAATAATGTTATAGAAATATTAGGGTAGCTTAATAAGATTATGAAACGTAACCAATCCCTGATGTAGAAACCAGTTACAGAGCAATATTCTCTGATGTTGGATCGTTTTATACAGTATAGGCCCCCATCATTTAGTGGGGATTTTAATCCAATGGTATCTGAGAAAGGGATTAAGTCATTAGAGAATATATTCATTGAATTAGAATGTCTTGAAAAGGAAAATTTTACACTTTAATGACATTATTTAAATGATAATGTGGATCAATTATGGTATTTAGTCCATACTACAATGATGGAAGAAGATAAATAACTCTTGTACTATTTTACATTTAAGCATTAATTCTTCAATAAATACTTCCATTAAAACCTGGAATTTTAGATGAAGATAAATTTTGTTATTATAAAACAAAAAGAACAAGAGAGCGTTGCATTTTATGAATCTACCATTACAAGGTTATCTAGGAATGCTATACATTATATAGGAAAGAAAGTTTTCATGATCAACCAATTCTTTGACCGAATTAATTCAAATAATAAAAGGAAACTAAATTCTATGAATTTTTCATCAAACATAGAATTAATTTTATATTCCATCAATACAGGGAAGTAATTCACAAAATCATAGGATTTCAAAGGAAACCATGAAAAGTAGAGGTCTCCTAAAAACTAATAAAAAGGGAATGCATCAAATAAGAAGTAGAAGTTCCACCGATTTCTATTATGTTAGAATCATGGAAATAATCACCCAGGGAAATGATTGAAATTGACGATGTTTTTTTATAATTGAAGAGATAAGGGTAACTAGGAAAAAATGAAATGGGAAGAATAAAATGGTACTATTTAGTGTTACATGTTCGAGGATATGGGTCACTATAAAAATGAATACACCAAACATAAATAGAATTTACATTTGAAAAATCAAAGGGATCAAGATCATGAATATTTTATTTATACAACCGATGTGGAATGTTTACAATACATTTTTATTTAGATCTATGAAATATGTTGTATTTTTTCCAGCTTTTGATGCACTCATCATATGATTTATGAAAAATTCAAGGATTTTACTCCATTAATTTTTCATTAAGCATTTGATATCATATGTTGAATTGTGTTAGGAAAATTTATTTAGTTGAAATTTAACTATTTATAAAACACCTGATTGAGGGAAAAAGAACCCTTAAGATGTTCTTATATAGAGATAATGATGAATAATTGATTGATTTGGAAAAGTTATTAGTTCCTTAGAATTAGATAATCGTTTTCCTAAAAGTAGTATTCTCTATCATGAATAGTGTTTTGAACACATTTGTATTTAATTAATATTTCCAATAACATTTCTCTTACTTAAGGAATACAATATAATGCATGATTCAAATAAGGTTTTACAGTAATTTGAGTTATTACCAAATTTTTCAGGGGATACATGATGAATTTATTCACAATTTTGGACTGTGAACACTTATGGGTTATTCGTGTTGATTAAATGCTAATGATAAATTCATTTTTATAAATTCGATTTGTCTCCTTTAAAAGTTATTGGATCATAATCGGTTGGAAAATTTTCCATTTTTTAAAATGGTTTAAGAAGATCATTTGATGAGATTTTAAAGTTTAATATATTAATTAACAATATGATGCATCATGTTATAAGATATGAAGTATAAATAGTTCGAGGAATAATAAATGGAAAAGGTTATGTTTATAGAAACATATAATTAATTATATTATAATAGAGTGAAGGAATTCCTTAACGAAAGGATGAAATGGTTTTTAAACAAAAAAATTTGTCCAATTATCATCATTTTTTATGATATCAATAACCTTTGTTCACACCTATGGTTTATGGTTAAGTGGTCAAAAATTACATCTGAACATGTTCTCTCTCATTGTCCATCAGAAAATTATTGTTGGATATTGTCTTCCATAACCATGATTTCTTTTCCCACCTATGTTCCCTACTAGGGAACCTAGTTACGTGATAGTTGTACTTTACTCTCTTTCTTATTAATAACCTGTTATATTAACCATTTTCACAATTTGGGTCTTTCAACAATAGTTTATATTCAATCCCTCTATCATTTAGGTCATGTTTAAAGTGTAATGATGCAATTTAATTAATGTGGGAAGAATATAACACATAGAAATTCAAAAGTAGGAACCTTACATTGGATAGCGTGCATGACACATGACACCAAGAATGTAAGGGTATATCATACGGAGATACAATAAAATATACTTAACATTTTAAAAATATTTGATATTTTTTATATTTTTCAATTAATGAAATACTATGTTAGTGTGTGTTACACTCAAGAGTGGCCGTCTTCGATGTCTAATGTTACACACAAGGCTGAGTTTTACCGAACAATAACATATAATTAAAATATTAATATGTAATATAGTTAGATATAAAATAGAAATTATGAATAATATTTAATAACCTATTAATATCTATTTTTATATTAATATAAAATGAATTCATGGGTTACCAATTTGTGAGAAACAAAAATAATATTCAATTGGACATAAAAAATATATTTTTATTTTTATTCTTCTAAAAGAGTTTTATTTTAATAAATGTAATTAATAAAAATTAGTTAATGATTCTAATGAAATATAAATTTTATATATTACAAAAATTATATTCATTTATTCGGGTTGATATGCATAAGATATGAACAATAACTATTTTACCCATTAAAAACCTATATTTTTTTATAAAGGAATTTTTTTAAAATTTAAATGGAAATCCCATATTAAATATGAATATTGACACACTAATTGAGATAATAGGTTTAAATAAACGTCATCTTTTAAATAGAGACATAATAATTAGGATATTTTTTGTTTTTTTCTAAATCATTTATTTTGTAATGAATAGTTAGAAATACTAATTTTAGTTAAAAAATGTTTTTTCATAAAATTTATATAAAAGGATAAATTTTGTTTTAGATTTGTTTTAAAGTATAACAAGTTAGATTTTTAACCAATTAATTCATTATAGCTTATAGGGATCAGTTTACTTTGAAAATAACTATAAAAACATAACAAACTTTTCAAAGTTTTTACCTTAAAAACTCGTATTGTCATCCTTAAAGCGGGATGAATTTTAAATTAATTTCTACAAATTATATTATAGGAATTTGAAAAAATGGATTCCATTTCTATAATTATATTGATTTATAATTTTTAATAAGGAAAATTATTTTGACCAAAAAAATTATTTAATGTAATTAAATCTAATTACAAATATTAAGGTAAAATTATGTTTTATAATGGACTAAACTATTAATTTAAGGGACCAAATGACCTATCCACTTGTCCAAACACTATTGGATGGAAATTTATTGGCCATAAAACTTTAATTAGTTAGTCTTATTGGTTTGGTATGACTTCTATTTGGTAATGACATTTGTACACAATACACGTTTTAAAAAATTCCAAGTGAGTCTTTTTCCTTCCCTATAAAAGGCTACCAACTCTCCCCATACCTCAAACCTCTTAAACCAATTAGGTTTGGCCAGTATCAGACAAAATTGATTTCAAAATTTCTCCCCAGGGCCTTTATTATTTTCTTTGGATAGATATCCTTCCAAATAATCCTTTTGGTATAACCCAAATGAAGTTACCTGATTATGATGTGACATCTTCTTTGATGATTTTTAGTTTCATTTCCTTTATCCACTCCCAATACACTTATTATTCAATGATTGTGTTAAAATTTCAGTATAATCTATATATTAAGACTTTTTATTATATTTTTTTGAACTACACATATATACACCTACATCTAATGGGTAACAAATATACTGTTTTTGTGTACGATGAAGTACTGGGTCACAAAACAATGACTGTTAATTTTACCTTTTCCACCTATCATGGTGGGAATTATGAGGGAAAATATTCTTATAAATAATATATATGATATTTATTATTTCTTTATTGTCATTTATTTTTTTATAATACATACCTATATACATTTCATTTCTCATAAATACGATATCCTCAATTGTGAAAGTGTGGTTTACCACCCCCTCAATGGGCTGATATTTGTTCATATTATTCATGGAATGTATTGTGGAAGATATTAAAAAACAAAATTGACATATATTACATTGATATGATACTCGAATTATAATATTAAAATATATCAGTTACCTTTCATTCATTTAGTATGAAAAAGAAATGAAAGTAGTGTTCATGGGTACATACGGCCTACCTTCTCCATGAACGGTGGAATTTATTTCTTATCTATGTGAATAAAATTTTATTATAAATAAATAAGTAATGAATATATATGTTAATTAATAATGGTATAAATTTTTGAGATGATTAATCGATGATACATATAATAATAAAAACAAAAAAAATTCAAAAACATATGTGAGAAACAATCGATTAATATCAAGAATAGGGAAACTAAGGAATGATTTTATAAACATTGGGTGATAAGGTATTATAATAAGTTTATATATGATAGTATGAACTTGGTGAGGGTTTTATTATAATTTATTAACACTTTTGAGACCACTATGAAGGGAGATAAATACCCCATGATAAAAGTAAGGTTAAGGTAAGGGATTTTATCTCAATTAACATTCAATTGAGATTTATTTTTCATTATTCACCAATTCACACTTATTTGGAATATTTAATTAACTTCGAAATTTTGTATCGTGATTCTCCTTACTCTATGGTATTATAAGTTTCATTTAATATTATTACTTGTTGGGGTTTTTTATTTAAATTTTCTATTATGGTATGGGACACATTGAATGGTTTATAATGTAATTTACCTCAAGATTGTTTTGTGATATTGTAATGTTATGTCCATTCATTAATGTCATCAAAACATGTTGTTACATAGCCTCCATTACGTTATTACTGATAAATATATATCTTTTATTCAGTATTTATATTTTGATAAGTCACATTATTCAGGATTACGATGAATGGTTTGGACATGTATGACATCGGTGGGGCCCAGTTATATCCCCTTGATGCATTGGTAGTCTCATGGGATGAAATAGTTCCCTAAATTAGATTGTTTTTTAACTGATAGATAAATTTTCTTGTGAATGGTTTTGATGGTACTGGTTCCATGTACCTAAGAAACATGGAGTATAATAATTAATTATTTCCCTCATTTAGATTCAATTATTATTCATCCATTATATTTTTCGTTAACATATCTGTGGAAACATTTCATTCTCAGTTTATTGATTTATATCACATGAGTTTTTGTTTCATACCTTGCCAGATTTATATTTCTTTGTCTAGTTTTTTGAATGGAATATGTTATCTGTTATTGAACTTTTCATATTAATTTATTCTTATTGATTCATTACTTATTCCACTTCACAAACCCAAATTGAGAATTTGACCTCACTGTAGTTGCGGTAACTGTACAGACTTATAAATACTAAATTTTTTTAATAAACATTCATGGATAAAGTTTATTTTTGTTTTTTGTATCATGTTTAATTTTCCCCATTTTTTAATGGGTATCATGTATATAATATGTATATCAAATACTGATAAACTAAATGGTCCTTTGGGATTTGATTAATTGAAATCATTCCAGTGTGAAAAAATAATGCAATGGCTTCGGGCTCCTGGGGTCAAGACATTACATCCATAATGCCTATATCTACTTCTGAATGATGTCTTCATAATATCCTCCTTCTCACTCTCAATTAGTGATATCCTAATAACAAGTAAATCTTAGAGAACAAATGGTCTACCATATATTGAAAAAATATGTCATAAATGTCTCGAAGTGGATACTTATTTGTTTTACTATAACTAATTTAATATTACCATAATCCACATGTGGCCTTGAACTTCCATCCACCTTTTTCAAAAACAATATTGGTGCACCTAGAGATATTTGTTGATATAAATGTACCCTTTTATTTTTATCTCTTATAAATTCAATTTCAACTTGATTAATTCAATTGATTATATTCAATAAAATGGATGTGACATAGGTCTGTTCCTCAAAAAGAGATCAATCATAAATTACACTTCCCTTATAGGTGGAAACCCAAAGAATTTATATAGAAAAACATATGGTAATTGATCGATGGTTGAAGGAAAAATGCTATTTTTATCCCTTTCATTAATTCCAAATTCAATTCCATAAAATGGTAAGATATCTTTTCATATACCACTGCCAAAAAACATGTTGAACCTATTATTACACTCCTTTCACATCTAAAGAGATTCTTGAGGCCATCATTAGTCACGAAAATGACAGTTCATATATAAAATTCAATGTGAGCCTTAAATGTTATTTGTCCATAAATAACCATTATTATATAATATATACCCACCTCCATCATAGAGAAAACCTCTGGCATCTCAGCTCCAACAAATGTTTTCTAACATGTGTTATACACAAATTCTCGACATTCTATTTTTCACATAAGAGTTTAATGATTTGTCACTAAACGTATCACATGAACTTTTAAAAATAGAAAATCAATAGTATGTGAAGAAATAGAGGAGTGGAATCAATCTATATTGAATAAATCATACATAAGGGTAGGATTCAAAAGAATCACACCTCCTAATGTAGATTGTTTGACATATTCGTCCACAATCACCTACTCGGCTCCATAAAATTCCCTCATCACTACACATTAACCCATGTTGAATTTTTTATATCTAATTTCCATAGTATTCATGTTATTCCTATAATAACCATGAATTTCTCTATTATGATGAATATAGGTAGTTCTCTACCCTCATCACATCAATGCATACGCCTCCTACAACACAAAAGAAGTGTCCCGAACACCGAACCCCAGATCACCATAATAATAGCACTGAAGATGCCTCATGTTATTTCAATTATGTAATTCCCTAGGTGATGTTGTAATCTTCCTCTTCATTTGGTTGAATGAACCACATTTAAAACATCATGGATAACTCTTCGGTTTTGGAGGAAGATTCACTCATCCAGTATCTTGATTTTGATTCACGATCCCACCTCGGAATTAGGTGTCCCTCTTCTTCTTTCTCACAAAATTATATTTCCCATTGTTTACCATGGGTAACTACATACTACCCTATCACATATATCCTGATATGTTCCATTCATCCACCGTATCTGTGTTTACTACCTCAACATAATTTTAATACATAGCACAAATATTGTTGACTGAATCTATTTCCTCATCCCCGATTCAAATATGTATGCCTTCAAGGATACATTAGCTGAATCCTTGGGTGAAAATAGAACTAAATTCATGAATTTAGACACATAATATATAAAAGAAATATTTTCATACTTCCAGGTGATGAATTATGTCATTTTCTAAATTATGAATGTGTGATAATAAATATTTTTGGGGATAAATTATTAAAAATCCTCACATCCAAGGCCTTGATCCAAATTATCCTACACATCAAAATCCCAAAATTAGAATTAAAGATACTATATCATGTATGTCACCATATTGACTTTAAGCACTTTGGTGTGCTAATTAAATCAAAGATATGATTCATCCTATTCAACCACACCTCCATCGTTTCATGTTCTGAATCTCCCAAAATAGGGTTGTAATTTTCTTTGGGAACTGGAATAAATGATCAACTTACCTTAGATAATCCATATAGTTTCATATATACACAAGATGAAATTCTTAGATGATACTTGGAACCAGCTGTTGGTTCACCTGTGGTCAGGTGAAAGCACATTCTCAACAACCTCTTCTTGTTGGTTTCTACGATGCCTATCAGGTTCCATTTCCCATAAAAATAACAAACACCATAAGTATAACTCTCTATAAAATGAAGTCTTTCATTTCAAATTATATCACATCATAGTGTCAGAACAATTCTTTCCAAAATAATAATTTACATTTATTATACCATTTTTCAAAATTTTCAACATTCTTTTTATAATAGAACAATTTTAAAAATCCTATAAGCATACATTTTTTCAAAATATATAATTGGAATGTAAATTCAACAATTTTAAAAAATAAATATAGTGCACCAAATATTATAACTTTACTCAAAATGATATTTTCACTTCTACTATGAATTTATACATCTAATGCATTTCATGATCATATAATTTGAAAATGCCATCATAATGAAATTCCAATACTATAAGTGTATCCAAACGAATTATGTACTCAACTCCTTAGTCACTTTAAGTTCATAAAAAAAAGGGTTAGGTGAAATTTTTATGCTCTACATTTCAATTCCCAAAAATACTACTCCTTTTTATGATCCTAACTTAATGAATAAACCTGAATGAATTCAACAACACAATTTACAGTCAATACCAAGTCAAATAATACAAATCCAAAAAGATGTTTGGAATGAACAAATTTGCACCACATATTATACAAGTATATTTATATCTACCAATACTTATACCACATGTCACATCCATCTACATCTCATTTGATTCAAAAGAAGAAGGATTCTACATGTAATTAAGAGGCATCCTCAATACGCCAATGTTTGTAAATAAATGGTGAGGGATTTATTTGAAAATTGGGGGATGATGATCCATGAAAAGATAAAATAGCCAACCAACATCCATAACAAAATAGAAGCTATGTAATTATGGATAAAATTGAATGAAAATTAAAATATTTCATTTATATGTAATCAAACCTAATAGTGCTATAGTGGAAGAAATGCTAACATCAAATTAAATAGTGGAAGACTATAGGGGAAAAATAATCAAGATGACCCAAAATCTAAATCAGTATATTCTCCAAGCTATAACTCTATAAAACCTTCCATGTACCAAAAAGTACTACTAAATATTTGTGATATGGTCTCTTTTCCTCAGTAATAATAGACGACATTTTCAAAATCACCAAAGTGCCAAAGTCGTGGTGATAAATGAAATTCAGTTGATTTTCCTAAATGACATCCCTACTCATGCCACTAGTATAGAACAAGTTAGAAACATTTATATCAAACAAGTTATGTAAAAGAATTTGTAAAATATTTTTTAATAAAATATAAAAATGTTTCATAAAAAATCTCAATTAAAACAATTATCCTATGTAAGAAACTAAAAAATGATTGAAAACCATTTCACTATTTCCATTTTTGAATAACTAATTCATTTCCCTATATCCACACATCCAATCCTACATGAATAACTAGACCTCTCTATACTCATGATTAGTGAGTTATCCATTCACTAATTCCTCACCTATTGAACCAATTTAATGAGCGATATCCCTAACCTTTATCCATCCTACTTGTGATGGTGGATACTCCTTAACCATATTTGTCCAAAATTCACATGATCACACCAAAACATTATTCCACAAATGAATTCCAAAACAACAACTAAAATAAAATCATTATTTTATTAAAAACATTTCAAAAAACCAATTAAAACAACCATTCACATTAAATTCAATATAAATATACCTTTATTGAAACATCTTAAATAATCCATTTACCTAAATTTACGAAATTGAACATTTTAAAATCACCATATTAAAATCATGAAATAAATCACTTTCTATAAAAAACCCAAAATTTCCATGTTTCAAGAAACATTCACACAAGAGGGTTTTCAAAAATCAAGTCTCATCAAATTCAACATTAATTACAAGAAAATGTTTTGAATTTTAAATCAAGACAATTAGTTCTATCAAGAATGTCTCAATTGAAGTCTCATACCTTGGTATTTATTCAGAAAATTTAGAATGACACAAAAATGCTAATGAAACAATGTTCAATCTACAAAAACTCATCTTATATCTATTATTTGATCAACAAAAAAATAAATCTAATAATACATGTAACCCTATATGTTAGATTTATCCTTAGTGGATGTATATATATGGAACTAATAGAGATAAAGAAGAATATCTATAAAAACTATTCAAAATGACCAAGAATGGTAATATACCATAATAATTCTGTTTCAAATAACCAAGACAAGCCTTCAAATTTCCTCGGGATTGATGGCAGAAACAACTTTATCCTTTAAGAGAGAAAAATGTTGTGTTTTTTTTGATTTGGGCAATGGAATTAAAACACAAGGCTGGCTTAGATTCACTTTTTTGTATCATTTTATCTAAATGTGCATGGTTTAGTCGCACATTTTTGAAACTATGCGCTAACTATGTGATGTCCACTACCTCAAGGATAAACTTCACATGGTGGTATCGCATGGTTTTCAAACAATGATCAAACTCTGCTAAATCCACTTTCTCAAAAATCAAAGTCAACTATTTCAAGAAATTATATCTCTTATTGTTGGATGCATGGTTTCATAAAATTGTGCACTACCCATGTACCATCCCATTAGCCATATCTCATTGTGTATGGTTCCCTATAGTCGTTGAATGGTTTTCCCAAAATGTTTACTAACCGTGTACCTATATAAAATCCTAAAAACAATCTAAATTTTCAAAAAAATCCCTTAATCATTAACCATAAACATTTATTACTAAAAAACAATAAAATAATGGTAACGTACTTTAAACTGGGAGTTCAACACCACTAAGACAACTTCACATGGTGGATAGTGTCCCATAATAGATTATTTTCACTTTCTAATACTATACATGATGTCTCGTGAGTCTAAAACATTACCCAATACATTGAAGGGATATATAATTCCAATCCCACCCAACAAATTTCAATCAAGTACATTAATACGTGTGAAACATATGTAAATTCATCATTAGATAAAAAATTAGAATTAACCAAGGAAATATAATGGGAGGCATAATCTTTTCTCATATCATAATAAAATTAACTTTATAAATGAAGTAATTTGAGAGATTAAAATAAGTAATTTTATACCACATTGTTTTAAGGGATAATATGCAAGGTATATATGTGAATGATATATATATATAATTTAGAAGTATTTCATAACATCAATGGTTTTCATCATTGATGGATTGGTCTTTAAATGATTTAATGTAATATTTCATGTGTAAATATAAATTTCTCTTTAAAAACACTTCATTATAATCAATAAATTAATAAAAAATTTGAAACATTTTCCTTAAAACATACCATGGAAAAATATTAACAAATATTAAAATAATTGAGTGGTTATTACTGTGGTTAATTCAATACATGGATTATATGTTAACAAACATTACATTAAATTTTTTTAAAATGGATAAAATATTCCCCATTTAGACAACAACAATTATATTTATTACAACCCATTTCATAAAAATTAAAACACATTGAAATAGATTTAAAAATAATTTTTATATTGTTATAAATTATCCTAAAAATAATTTTAGAATGTATGGATATTGAAGAAAATTGATTTCTGGTTGAAGAGTGAAATCAAGGTTACTCTTCTTTAAAACATTTTATCAATCAGTGTATGTAACAAATAGATGAAATGGTGTTATAACATTAAAATATAAATAATAAATAGAGTATATTCATATTTAATGGTTTTATTAAATGATTATCAAATAATTTCATAAAATAAAAATTCAATCATGTAAAATCCCTTCTAAAATGAGATTGAAAAACAAACCCTTTCCACTTTGGTTCCTTTTAAATAATACATCCAATGAATGAAAAAATTAATTGAAAATTAATATATCATTAAATATTAATTATTTATTGTATAATATGTAAATTTGATGTATATACACTATTTAAATGATATTATTTTAATAAAATAATATGTGTCTCAATGAATGATGGTATTAGATGAAAAACCTTATCTCGAGTCAAAACTTGTCATATATGTCCCTTATCTCATGAATAATAAATATATATCAATTATTATTTTTCTTTAGAAACGTTTATTTTATAAACCATTTCAATTAAATAATTATCATAATTTATTCTAATTAAATATTTAATTACATAATCATTTATGTCCGCATTAGGTGTTTGGTGGATGCTCAATTTCTAAATTCCAAAATTGCATTAGAATGTTGATTATGTTCAAAGGTGTCATTTTTTCATAATATATAGAATAATGTTAATTAAATATTATTGAATATTACATGAATTATACTTTTAAAATAATCATGAATAATTTTTATGAAAAATTAACTATATTATAATTATGGAGACGGTAGGGCATACATACACATGTGTAGCATTACTATTTTTCTACGATTAAGATGGATATAAGTGTAGTATGATATTATCATTTCATTACTACCATTATATAAAAAATATATTATTTTTTTTAAATAAAAATTTGTATTCCATCCTTGTTATGTGGTAAAAAAAATGTATCACATCTCCTCATGAGATGGTAGTCCTACAAACACACGGTGATGTTGTCATTATTTAATGAATGGTAAGGTAAGTGGTATATTATATGTTACATTTTCATAATAATTAATAATTTAGGAATATCATGTAAAATATTAACTATGACATCATGGAAATCCATGATATGTGATTATGTTAAATAATTTATATCGGTTCATGAGGAGGTAATCCATCATAAACAAAAACAATGGTTTTGTTTCCCATTTGATGGAAGAGGGATTGGATAAATATTATTCCATAAATATAATAACCTATAAGTATATATTATGTTTTGGTTTTATTATTTTGTAATTTTTAATATATAATTTAAGGTGGAAAAAATAATATATAAAAAGAAGAAGCTCAGTGAAGACAATTACCATATCTTAGAATAACATCCCTTGGATATATTATTATGGACCCAAAGGTATGTATTTTGTGAAAGCAGGAAAATATATATTATGAATAAGGATTTTGGGGAGAGATTTTTTTACATTTTTGTTATGCTAATTGGACTAAGATTGGTAAATAATTTAGGGTAGGGGTTCCATTTTATAATTTAGGAGGAGTGGCATTTATGTAAATACCCTCAAACAATTGATTAATAACAACTCAATCTCAATACAAGTGCTTCAAATATTAAAATATAATGTATTTTAGAAGTTCTAATGTCAAGCCACACTTACTCCACATAAAATATTCATGGTTAAACCTATTATCCGATTTTCCTCTAATGTTATTCACTTTTTTCATTTTATTTTTTTACCATACTAACTAGTTTTTTAACTGTTTCACTATTCATTGCAACCAAAAATTAAGTTCAACGAATTATATAATATTAATTATTCTAATTGTAAGTATAAAATAAATTTTATCAAATTAAACTCATGGAATTGGATTAATTTGATAAAAAATAAAACCCACAACAGTGATGAAAAAGTGGTTTCCTAAAAAATGTACTTTCTATTGAAAAGATGAATTTAAATTAAATTTATGACTAGTAATATTAGTTATATGAATTTTAATTCATAAAAATTGATTTATAATCTATAAATATCAATTATTACAATAATAATTATTTTGTATTTTAATTTCTTAAAAATAATAAACATTACATAGATTAAAACGGATTTTATAAAAAATGTGTTTTTAATCCTAGAAATAATAATATACTAAAATATAGTAAAATATGATTAAAATATAACTAATGGGAATAAATAAAACAACATAATAATTATTTTACATTTAAATAAAATTAAAATAATATTAGTACTGTTATGTTATGTAATTTATTAAAAATAAATGATGGTTTTACAAAAACCAGTCTTATCAATGTTCATAGAAAAATAAATATTTTCCAAATTATTTCTAAAATTTTAAAAAAATTATATATAAGAATTTAAAATATTATTTTTATATTAAAATGAAACATTTTAAAAATTTCTATAATATAATTATAATATTTTCTAAAAAAATCAATAAAAATATATTTTCAGGGAAATATGATTTTATAGAATAAAATATCATTAATTAATGTTGATTTATTATTAATAATTTATAAATAAAAGTATCTGAGAATATTATTTATATTTAATAATTTAGTTAATAAAAATTATACCATTTAATTTAACTACTAGGTTAAATCAGTCATGTTTATATAATGATATTTTAATATTATATCATGCTTTGTTTAAAACCAGTGTTGTGTGTTGAATTCATGATAAAACAGAGTGTTATTTTAAAATATAAGTGTTAATAATTATACCTCCCATAAATAAATTTCTTCCTCAAAATTTTATCCTCTTTTTAGTAATCACGGGTTTCATAATTAAAAACTTCTATTAGCAAAAACCCACATCATAAAAAGTGTTAATAAAACATTCTCTAAAAATTTGGGAAAGAGAAACATGAATCTTGACGCATATTTATCTTTAAACATAAAATAACACTGATGGGAGTCTAAAACATGGATAAAAAAACATCAATTTTTTAGATAACATTATACATATTTTTTAAGGGAGAAGAGACATTAGATTTTTCAAAAAATAATATCTATTTTTATTTCAATTTCCTTTTCCTAATGTTGAGGGATCCTTTTTATAACAAGAATAAGGATATATTTAAATATACTTAATTAACATCTATAATGTAATCATTGGATCACCTTTCAACACAATATCATATTTTGATCCATTGAATAAGTATATATGATGAATGTTTTACACCTGAATCGCTAAAATTTACTTCTAATGGATCACATGATTCTAAAAAAAGATAAAAACATATTTTTATAATATTTTTACATTAAAAAATGGTTACAAAAAGTTATGATAATTCAATAAATTTAATAAATATTCATATGAAACTCTAAAATGATGTTCAACTTAAATCCTTCCATAACCTCACATCCAAAATAACCACATTATTTAAAAATTAAATTGAGTTATTTCAAAATAATAATTTATTTTAATCTATATTTTAGTTCTAAGGATTACATATACCTAAACCTAATGAAACATTAACCAAAATACCATTAACCACCTTAAAATAATAAGAAACCAAAATGATTTTATCCCAAAAATATGTTCACAAAAATAAACATAATCTTTATCAATCAAATAATATAAATTAAAAATATCATACTAATAAATACATTATTTATGCTACTGCTATGAACTTCCTCTTATCACCCTTAACTTTTGTGATCATTCCCCACTTTCTTTCTAAATGTGTCAAGTTTTATTTTTTACAAAAAATTATATTAATATAATTCTTACATCATCCCACAAAAGTAGGATGAAAATATTTAAAAATAACATTTATCATCAAATATCATTTAAATACTGATGACCATTAGTATCGTTAAAATTATTCTATGTAAATTCATCTTCAAATAATTATGTTTAATAAACCCAAACTAATCCCAAGATTTATATTACCATAAATGTCTCCAAAAATAATCTTAATAACTTTAGACTCCCAAATAAATCCTCAAAATGGGTATTCATTCCGTTGAATATATGATCAACCTTTGAATTACTAACACAATAAGATTTATTTTTAAATTAGGTCATCAATTGTTATAAAATATTAAATTCGTTCATGATGTTTAGTAAAGTGTTTATGAATTTTCAAAAATATCATAGGGAGTGTCAAACCAGGTGTGAAGCAAAGCCTATTTCCATACACTAGCTTATTATCGAGTCAATTCTAAGTGAACCCAGTTCAATTTTATTACAACTAGGTACAATTGTGATAGACCCACATCCACCTGTAGTGTCCAAAATCCAGTGTAATATCTCGGAAACTAATAACTCTAACCTTTATGAAAAAATCTAGGATATTTACATATACATGGAATTATCGTTATACTTGTTCGAACAGTTCTCACTAAATTATTTTTGTCCTAACAAAAAAAATCACTAGAATTTCCCTTATAAAAACTATAGTGACCCCCCACCTTTTTAAACATATTAATACATTATTTTAATGATGAACTACCATTAGTTACAACCTAATTATTGTGAGGGATATTTTCATTAAAAGACAATGTTACAGTTCATTAAAGTGTGACTAAAATAAAAATTATTATTTTTTCTCTATAATGATATCCTAAATGAATTTTATATATAAAAAAAATCCTGGGATAACATGGGGTAATATATATAATAATAGTGTTTTTAAAATAAGACCAATATAGGAATAAATAACACAAGGTAACTTAATGTGTGATACAAAGATATAACTTGGTATCATAAAATAGAATTCTCAATAGTAATCACATTGGATCATAACATAATGAACCTAGTATAACAAGATCATGTCATTATAAAAAATATCGAAGTAACATAAAGTATGACATAAACATAAGTATATGATAACTATTGATAAAACATGACAAGGTTGAAACAATACCATAATAAATTAGGTTCACTTCCAAATCCCATACATGACATAGCATGTGTCAAAAACATTACCCAATTCATTATATGGCTTTATAATTTCTGTCCCACCTATCACATTCATATCATGAAAATACATATGCATTCCACATAGTTGAAATAATCGTAATTCATAATCATAATAATTTTCCAAGGAATGAAAATGGGTTACATAATCATATCTCATATCACAATTCAATAAAATTTCATAATAATGGAATTTTGGAGATGAAAATGAGGAATTTATTAACTACTAAAAGTAAGAGATAAAAAGAAATATTTATATGGGATATAAATCTATAAATAATTTATATTCAGTAAAAAATATCTACTGTTTTCTTCAATTGTGGAAATGACATTAACATATTAAAAGGAATCTTCCTTGAGAAAAATAACCATTTCACATTAAAAAATTTAATCAAAGCATAAATAACTACACAATATTATGTAAAAAACTTCCTTTAAGATTAATGATTTAGTGGTGATTACGTTGGGTAATTCAGTACATATCATTCATGTCAAAAATTTATTATTTTACAGTTGTTGTTAAAATGATAAAAAGTAAAACTTTCAAAAAATGAAAATAAAAATACTTTCAATAAATTTGATAAAAACTAAAGAATGGGAGATATATCTTTAATAAATTTTTTTTGGACTATGAAAAATATTAATACAACAATTTTTTGAATACATTATTATGGATGAAAAATAATTTCTAACCAATGAGTGAAATGAAGTATTCTTTTCATTAAAAAGATTTACTTATAATTATTCATAATAATGAGAGGTAAATTGTTCATTTACATAAAAATTTCATGAATTAAAAAATGTAAATAAAATTCAAGGGCATTAGTATACAATGAATAAATAATTTCATCAAACTGAAATTCCAGAAAAAAAAACCATACCTATTAAAAAGAGATTGTAACCTAAAGCCTTACCAGTTTGGCAACATTTGAATTATGAATACTGTAAATTAAAAAATTTATCATATCATAATTATTCATTATGTATAATGGATTTAATATATAATATTTATATTTTATGTATATACACCATTTAAATTAATTACGTGGACAAATAATCATGGGTCACAACGAAATTTTTTTGAGAATAACCCTAACCTCGAATCTGGACTTATCATATATGCACATTGTTGTCAGATCAAAATAATGATGTAGATGATCTATATACAAGAGTGGGGTGAATTTTATACTTTTAAAAAATTATTTTGGATCTTTTAGAGATGGAACTATTTAAAAATTTAAACAAGTAAAATTCACAAGACCACTTATTTCTACAAACTTTCTTGATTCATGAAATATGGTTTTAGAAATGATAATTAAGAAAAAATTACAAGGAAAAAATTCTACCATAAAGATTAGAGAATATAACAAATCAGAGTACTTGTATAAGAAATTATAACATAGTAATACTTTCAATAACAATCAAAATGAAGCGAAAAAAAACCTGAAACACCACGTGTAACGTGTAGTAAATCTTTTATCCCAAAGAGTAGGGTATCCAACAACCTTGGATAAAAGTCCATTGATTCATTCAATTAAGAAAGTCTATCTTACCCACACTAGGGTATGCCCTCAATATGAATATCAAAGTCTGTCTTTCTATCCCCACATTCCCTTGATCTTCAAGGTAGTCAGCACTTCTATCTTCTTATCCCTAGAAGCCCTCGATTGTACACAACAATAATCGGATTCGTACGAAGAAATACTGAATAAGTTGTTCAGCACATAAAAAGAATGGGAGTCTCTCTCTAGAAATAACTTTAGCATCATGTAATTTCTAGAGTTTTAGAACAGTATCGAGCTCGTTCAAATGAGCACTTATTTATAGGCACATCTTCAACGGTCAGCTCTCTCCTGCAACAATCATATTTTTTACTTGAATTTCAGAGGGATATGTACATGTGTCACTCAAACAATGGGTAATAAATAACAAAATTCACGACATTGTTTTATACCTATAACAAAGGTAAGAAAAATAAAGTTTCTTAACCAAATCTAAATTTCAGGAGTCTAATGTTCAGATTCTACAAACATTCGGATTCTATATTGCATGAATATTCATATTCTATTTTTCAAGGAATTCAGAGTCAGAATTCTATAGAATTTGGAGTCTGAATTATATGGAATTTGGAACCTAAATTTAGATGAATTCAGAACCTGAATTCTGGGGAATTCGGAACCTGAATTCTTAGAAATTTGGAACATGAATTCTGAGGAATTTGGAGACTTAATTTTAGAGAAGTAAGAGTCTAAATTTCATAGAATTTGAAGTTTGACTATTAGAGAATTCAGAGTCTGAATTTCAAAGAATTAGGAACCTAAATTGGGATCTTGAAAATATAATACTCTATATCTAAGTATTTATAGAATACCGAGGTTTTAGAAATAAAACCGAATTTAACAGTTAGGAATAAAATGTGTAAGAATTTAGAGCAACTAAAATATGAACAATGAAAACATGGTAAGGATAAATTTTCCATGGGGAAGAAAACTTTTCCTTATTAAGGAAAATATTAGGGAAAATGAAAATTTCCTTAAGATAGGGTGTTTATGATTTAAAAAAACATGTAGGAATGGAAAAGTTATAAGGAAAACTTATTGACTCAACAATATCCCCCAAACATGAAGGAATGGAAAAGTCAAAATAAAACCTTAATGAATCAACAATCTACATCTTTTTGGAAAGAAAAAACATCCTTACGAAAAAGAATATAATGAATTTAGAAATTTTATTAGCTTGTAAATAAAAAATTATCTCCCTTTACTTATGAATCCAAGTGAATATTACTAACTCCCCCTTAGTCTTTTAAATCACTAAGGATCATATTCTGAGTTTCCTGAATGTGATTTTTCATTTTCATGCATATGGAAATCTTTATGATAAAAATTACCCTTTGATGAACTCCCCCTTACTTTGGGAAATTTCTTATTTACTATTTATTATTTTTAGTCATTCCTTTCTCCCCCTTTGTGATTTTAAAAATGAAATATAGGTAATGGAAAAGAAATTTGGTACCTGAAATATTTGTACTAAATAACAAATAAAACAAATCATTATGATTGTAATAAATTGTCAAACCTGAAAATACAAAAAAAATCATATTTAAAAAAGATTATACTTCCTTCTACTTTGGAATTATCTTATTCACTATGGTTTTCATCTTATTATGCTCCTTGTGGTCCTCCTATACATGATTGAACAACTGATCCTAATATTAGGTTTTCTTCTCAAAGACATTGATTTTCTCTTCCTAAGCCTTAAGAGATTTTGTCTGAGCCTTCATAAATTCTTCTTTCTTAGCAATATTCTCTGAAATCTCAATTCTATGTTCCCTTTCAATATTCCAACTCTGAGAAACTGAATTTAGCTTCTGATTCAAATTCTTAACTTCTTGCTTCCAAGAAGTCTACTCAATAGTCATCTTTTCCTTGAAGCTATTAATGAGAACCTTGATCATCACATCTTCAGTGTCACAAGAATCCTTGATAGTATCATGAAATTCACCAAGGATTATAATTTCCTCTATTGTTTTACTTGAACATCTTTTCACCTTCTTACAAGATCTTTTATGAGATTCGTATCCAATGAATAAATTCTTGTAGTCTGCCTCGAGTTTGACACCATTATCCATCACCATGGATACTGAATCTGATTTTTGATTTAATGAATGCAGAAGCATCTGGCATCTTGAGTCTATACTGGGAAAAACTGGAAGAGTCCCAATTAGCTTCTTCAATGACTGAACTACAAAGTCTTTTCCAAGAGAGGACGATTCTGAATCCGAGACATTGGTTGATGATGATTCTCTATCTATCTCAACATCATTACACTCTGAATAACCACAAAATTATTTATTCTTCACAATAGATTTTCTAGGTGTATCCACACCCACCTATTTTCCCTTATCATCATTCAGAATGATTTCTTCGTGATCAAGAAAATACTGTTCACTATCTGATAGCTGGAATTTTCTTTCTTCATCTACTTCTTCCTTTTCGGCACCTGCCACAACATCCTCTGGTTGAATAAAATCTTTATTGATGCTTTCTTCCCTGAATAATTTATTTACTTCATCATAACTCTTATCTTCATCCTTCCCAAAATTATAAAGCTTTGAGGACATGTCTTGATATGTTCAGAATGATAATTTCTCAGAAGGGCTTCAGTTATCATGATATTCTTCTACCTCCTTTGACACATCTTTAGAGTCACCACTTCCGCCTTCTTCTTCTTCTTCTTCTATTTTTTCTTCTTCAAATACTTCTTATTGATGTTTTTTGGGAATTACAAACTTCTTTCCAGGAGCCTTAGGAAGTGATTCTTGAAGAAATGAATCTGGATCCTGAACATGTTCATAAGATTTCTTGGTTTCCTTGAGAAGGAATTTGACTATTTCAGCTTTAGACATCTTCTTCCTATGCTTCATCTCTTTCTGTTGCTTCTCAAGATCTTCAGAACCCTTTTCCTTCAAAGCGTTTTCTTTAAAAGGGTCCAAACCAAACTCCGGGTCACATTCTTTCCAGTTTTTCTTATCTTTTCTCTACATTTCTGCCACTTCATCAGTATATGTCTTTCACTTCTTAGGTTTTGGTGGTGCTGACTAACATTCGTTAACCACTGGGGTTTTTTCTTTCTCTTCTGGCTCCTTGGCTTTGCTCTTCCTTCCTCCATTCTAAGAAGATTCAGAAACTCCCAACTTCATTGAAAAAATTTCAAATTATGATTTCGAAAAATCATGAAATTCTCTTGATTGACTATTAAATTCAATCTTCATCCTCCTCAGATTATCATCACTCAAAAGCATCACCTTATAATTCTTCAGCTTAGAACAACAAGGGATCTTGAAAGACTGAAGACAATGAACAATGATCATTGAAAGAATGGTTGGATACATAATAATTAGTGCCTTCATATTTCCATTCTTTATATTATCAATCATAATGAATATATTCTTAACAAGTTTTATCTTTCATAAATTAAATAGGAAATCCAGAAAATACAGATAAATTTTATTCAGATTATCCTTGTCCCCTTTTTTCAAAACTAGAATACCTTGAACCCGTAGATAAAGAATCCGAAAATTTATAGAGAAATGAATAATTTTTAGATTCTTTACTTCCTCAAGACCAAGACAGGATAAAGCCTTTTTCTTATCAATGGATCCTATTTAATCTGGTAGATTGTGAGAGAAGAACTCATCTTCATCCTCATATGGAATTACTAGCAGATTTGATGTCATGTTATAATAAAGGGAATATGTCTTTACATATATTTGGAATGAAAAATTATCTCTTCCTCCTTCATTGATAAAAATAATTGTCTCGTAGAATTCAACCAGCAAATCTGAATACACCGGATCCTGTGCTTTCAGTTTTTATATGCAAACACTCTCCCACCCATTCAGCTTGATATTATAAGAGATAATGGAATCATACATATCAAATAAATTCGTATGAAGCAAACTTTCTTTGTAAATATTTCATTCCTAGATTTCATTTTTATATGAAATTTCTTTTTGAGATGATGCTTCAGCAGAAATTTGGAAATGAGGAAACCATGAAGATCTGTAACATGCATATGAAGGAAGAGAAGAGCTTTGGCACATGAAGGCTTGAGTTTCGTTGGGGGACAACCATTCGTGATTCTTTATATACGAAATTGATATGATGGTTCAACTTCCTCAATTGATCCAACAGTTGAAAACATTCTAATAATATATAATGGTTGAAAAGATGGCCGGATAAGGAAATTTGATCCGATCCGATCTTTTGAGGTTTAAAAAAAACAGATTTAAGAAAAACTAAAATGATTACATGAAATTTTCTTGAAACAAAATAAAATACCAACTTATAAAAAGTTTGATTATGAAAACCTAGAGAAATAAATCATACCTTTCAGATTGCGTAGGGAAATTATTCGTAATAAGGAAAATTTATCTTGAAGAATATTTAGATTCGAAAATTATAATAAAAAATTTTGACTACGAAAAATTTTGACTGCGAAGAATTTACAATGAAAAAAATAACTACGAAAAATTTAAATATGAAAATTTACTACTATGAATGATCTCTGTAAAGAAAAATATCCATTATGAAATTTTTTTGTTACGAAATATTTTCAATTTGAAACATTTTCATTACAAAATATTTTTATTATGAAATATTTTCATTACGAATGATTTTCATTCTATGTAACAAGTAGATGTACTACCCCTATGTAAAGGAGTTTCTTATTGTAAAGAGATAAGTTTCAAAAAGAAGTTAATAAGGAAGATTAATTTATGGTTATCATTCATGAATTCTGTTTAATGTATTCAAATCAATCGGATGGTAATGTTTTTGTGAAAATATTTTCAAGTTGATCTTGTGTTCCGATATATTGAAGAATGATATCTTCTTTTTGTGTGTGATCCCTAAGAACATGATTCCTAATATCTTTGTGTTTTTTACAAGGGTGATGTGAAGGGTTTTTACTTAAGTAAATGGTACTAGTATTATCACACAATATTTGTGTTATGATAAAACTCATACCATATTCTATGAGTGTGTGTTTCATCCATAACACTTGAGCACAATAACTTCCAACTGCTACCTATTCAGCTTCAAAAGTGGAATGTTATACTGAGTGTTTCTTTTTCCATAATGAGGAAACTAATAAATCTTCTATGAAATGACAATATCCAGATGTACTTTTCTTATCCATTCTACATCCACCTATGTCAGAATTTGAAAAACTTTTTAAAACAAAATCATTTCCAGAAGTATAAAAGATTCATAAATCCATTATTCACATTATGTACCAAAAAATCCTTTTCACTAACTTTAAATGATATTCCTTAGGATTGGATTGGTATCTTTCACATAAGCATACTGAAAACAGTAAGTTTGGACGGCTAGCTATCAAGTAAAGTAGAGTTCCTATCATACCTCTAAAAGATGTTTGATCTACTAGTTTCCTAGCTTCAAAAAGATCAAGTGAATTTGAGGTACTAATGAGAGTACTTATACTCTTAGTGTTTTCATATCCATACATTTTAATAAGATATTTAATATACTTATATTGGGATATATAGATTCCTTATAGATTTTGAGAAATTTGAAAACCAAGGAAAAATGTTAACTCACCCATCATACTCATTTCAAAATCTTATTTCATTAGATCCACAAAGAAATCAGTTAATGTTTGCTGATTTGAACCAAATATAATGTCATCAACATAAATTTGAACAATCAAAACACTTTTCTAGTCTTTCTTTATAAAAATGGTTGGATCAGTATTTCCCTTAACATAATTATTTTGAATTGAAAACCCTGTAAGTCTATCATACCATGCTCGAGGGGCTTGATTAATTCCATACAAATCATTTGTAAGTTTTTTAACATGTTCAGGAAGTTTTTAATCATAAAAAATAGGAGGTTATTCAACATAAACACCATCTTGGACAAAACCATTGGGGAATAAGCATTTAACATCCATTTGGAAATGTTTAAATTTGAAGAATGCTGTAAAGGCAAGTAGAATACGAATAGATTCAGTTCTAGCTACTTAAGAAAACGTTTCTTCATTGTCTATTCCTTCATGTTGATTATAGCCTTTAGTAACCAATATTGCTTTATTTCATACAATGATTCCATTTTCATCAGACTTATTTCTAAAGACTTATTTTACTCCAATAATAGATGTTTTCTTTAGGATTTTCAATTAGGATCCAGACATTATTTCTTTGAATTCATTTAGTTCATCTTTCATATATTTTATCCAATCATCACCGCCTAAAACTTCATCAGTGTTTTTTGGTTCTAATTGGTAAAGTAATGCTAGATGTTCTACATAATTTCTTAAGTAACTTCTAGTCCTTATAAGTTGATTTACATCACCAATGAAACTATCACTGGGATAATTCTTAAGAAATAACTGATTTGGGTTTTGTAAAACCTGTTCATCAATATAGGGTATGAAATATTCTGGTGTAAATGATTCAGACAAATTTTCTTGAAATTTTTCCTTATCATAAGGATCTTCTATCAAGGGTTGATAACCAGTTTTTCAAAACACAGTTTAAGATATAGGTTGATGTTGTTTAAAAACAAAAGGATCAGTTTCATCAAATTTGACATGTAATGTTTCTTCAAAAGCACAAGTATTTTTATTGAAAACACTATATGACTTATAGGTTGTGGAATAGCCTAAGAAAAATCCTTCATCAGATTTTGGTTCGAATTTATGTATATTATATTTAGTATTCCTAATGAATACTTTGCAACCAAAAAACTTGAAGTTGGAAATTATAGGTTTTCTAGCATTCCATAACTCATAAGGAGTTTTATTAAGAAACATTCTAATCAAAACATGATTTATAGTATAATAAGAAGTACTTACAGATTCAGCCCAAAAATGTTTCTCTATAGAATATTCATTCAACATGGTTCTTGTTAGGTCTTGAAAAATTCTATTTCTTCTTCCAACAATGCAATTTGTTTGAGGAGTTCTTGGTGCTGAGAAGTTATGAGTAATGCCTTTTCTAGTACAAAAAGTTTCAAAATCAGTATTTTGAAATTCACCTCCATGATTACTATAAATAATTATCAAAGAAAGGTTTTTCTTATTTTTAACTTGGGCTCTAAAACTTTTAACATAATAAAATGCTTCAGATTTATTTGCTAGAAAATAGTCCCACGTAAATCCTGTGTAATCATCAACTAAAACAAATACATAATATTTACCTCCAATGCTTCCAGTTGTGTTGGGCCTAGAAGATCCAAGTGCATAGAATCTAATGCATCAGCAGTTCAGATATCATCGACTGATTTAAAACATCATTTATGTTTCTTTCCATATTTACAAGGATCACAATATTTTGAAGAATCAAATATCAGCTTCAGTTGATCCTTAACTAATCTTTTATTGGAGAGTCTGCATAGTTTCTTATAGTGAAAGTGTCATAACCTTCTATTACATAACCATGAATGATATTCCATTGCACTAAGAAAAGGTAGATCTTGGCTCATAAGGTCTTCTAAGTTTAGTGTGTAAACATTCTCTTTCCTCTGGACAGAAAGAATAAATTTTTCCTTGGAATTGGGAACTAAACACATGTCATTCCTAAAATACACATGGTAACCTTCATCACATAATTGAATTATGCTAATGAGGTTATGGTTAAGACCCTTAACAAATAAATCATTTGAAATCAACGTTTTTACAAGAAGAACAATATTGCATATACCGATAATTTCTCTCTGAGCATTATCTCCAAATGATACTTTTCCTCCCATCGTTTTGATAATATTTTCAAAGATGTTTTTGTTACCAATCATATGTCGTGAAAATCCATTATCCATGTACCATGTGTTGCTATTGGTACTATATTTATTTTCATGAGAAAAAGATTGTTAGACTTTCAGAACCCAAACTTTCTTCGATCTGGAAACATTAGGAAGAAATGTTTTTTGAATCCACATTTTCATAGAAAAATAAGCTTTATGAAAACCTAATGACTAAGTTTTGTTTAAGGAAATTTTTTTAGCATAATGCCCACCATAATGAAACATTTTTAAGAATGGATCACTTTGAGGAACAAAATAATTGTTACTAAAATTGGTTTTGAACTAGTATAACCAAAACCAGAATTATTCCTTTGAGGTCAAATTTGGGAATAAATTTTATGAAAATTTTACTTAACTAAGGTAATGCTTGACAAACACTTCCGTACGGAAAATATATCTTACTTTAGTATAATAAACAAGTTTGTATCTTCAAAATCGTTAGTTTTAGCACTAGCGTTAGGCTCAAAAACAATTTTCTTAGAAATAACTTTTTCAGATCATTAGAATGTTTATCATTCTCAGACTTAACTTCATAAAGGGTATTTGAAATATTTTTAAAATCACAGATTTTCTTATAAATATCTTTATAAAGATCTGATATTTCCTTAGTAAGAATAGAAATCCTATAATCTTACTTATCATTATTTTTCATGACTTTTGAATTCTCATTTTTAAGAAGCATAGAAAACCTAGAAACTTCTTCATAAGTTGGTAAAGTATTATCTTTATCATAAGAAGAATCGTCATCTAATGATTCATAATATTTACTACCACTATAATTATCTTTCAAGGATACATTGGTCATGGATTCAGCATTGTGTACCTTTTCCATTAAATAATGATTTTCAATAGGAAACTTGGAAAGTAAACCAAGATTCTTCTGACCAAAAGATTCGTACTCTGACGATCCATCAGTAGAGTCTCCACCACTGGAACTCTAGGTGTCATTAGCTTTCAAAACATTCTTAGCCTTTTCATTGAATTATTTATTTCTATTCATCTCATAATTCTTTTCCTTTATATCTTTTTTCTTAAGCATAAGAAAATATGGCCTTATATGACCTGCTCTTTTGCATTCATAACAAGTGACTTCAGAGTCTTTCTTATCATTTATTTCCTTCTTCTTGTATCTATAATAAAATTATTTCTTTACAACTGTCTTGTTCATCCTTCGAGAAAGATTAGCTAGTTTATTCTCATAATGTTCACTTTCACTTGATTTAGATAAAACAATAACCTTCTTTGTCATAGATCTAGTAACTCTTTCAGGAGTCTCATCTTTCATTTGATTAATGGTAGTTGTAAAAGTAACACTTCCATTTCCATTCTTCTTTTTATTTAGATAAGCATCTCTTTTCATTATAGTTTCCTGTTGAAGACGAGTTCTAAAAATCTCATCAAGAGTAATCTGTGAGACTTTTCTATTCTCATCAATAGCTATACTCTTTGATTGCAACTCATTTGGCATGACGTCTATAATCTTTTCTACATGTCACTACAGGAAAAATGTTTAATAGCGGCGAGGCATTTGCGACGGGAATTATTCCCGTCGCAATTACCTTTCGCAAAGGAGTATTTGCGACGGGCTACTCTTCCCGTTGCAAATAATCAGTTATTTGCGACGAGTTTTTTTACCAGTCGCAAATAGTTTGGCGCGAGATGCGCGCCAAACCGCGTGAAGTTTATTTGCGACGGGACTGCAGTCCCGTCGCAAATACCCCGACGGCAGGGGTTATTTATGACAGCGCCCGTCGCAAATAACCATTTTAATGCCGCCCATAATTAAATGCGGTCAGGGTTATTTGCGACGGGGTTTTATCCCCGTCGCAAATAACCGGCGGCGGTTAAAGACTATTTCCGAAGGGCCTGCAGTCCCGTCGCAAATTCCCCGGCGGCAGGGGTTATTTGCGACGGGGCCAGTCGCAAATAACTGTTTTAATGCCGCCCATAATTAAATGCGGCCAGGGTTATTTGCGACGGGTCCCGTCGCAAATATTGATATTTGCGACGGGAATCCCGTGGCAAAAAAGCCCGACGCAATTAAGTTGACCTATAAATACCACCAACAATTACAATTTTCTCATTCTCAACTCTCAACTCTCAACCGTTCTAATTTTTCCACTCTGAATCTTTTACGATTTTCAGTTGTAAATTTTTTTTTTTCGACTTCGAGGATTCAGTTGGTGGTGTTCTACAACATCATCGGCTCGACATTGACATCAAGTTTAAGGTTTTTATATGAATTTTAATTTAATATTTATTTTATTTATTATATTTATTTCGTTTAATTTTTTAGAATTTTTTTCTTCTGATTTCTAATTAGAAATAATTATGAATAAGTATTAATAATTAATAGTAATTAGAGACAATTAAACACTAATTAATTTAAAATAGTTAGTTGTAATTACAATTAATTAGCAGTAATTATGAAAAATTAAAATTAATTTGAATTAATTAATAATAATTAGAAAAAATTAACATTAATTAGCAATAATTTATAATAATTACCAATAATTAGTAATAATTACTAATAATTAGTAATAATTAATAATAATTCTCAATATTCAATAATTGCCAATATTTGTCAATATTTTTTCTAATAATTTCCAATATTTACCAATAATTGAAAATAATTGTCAATATTTACCAATAATTAGGAATAATTACTAATAATTGAGAATAATTACCAATAATTAGGAATAATTACGAATAATTAGGAATAATTACCAATAATTAGGAATAATTACCAATAATTAGGAATAATTACCAATAATTAGGAATAATTACCAATAATTAGGAATAATTACCAATAATTACCAATAATTATCAATAATTACCAATAGTTAGTAATAATTACTAATAATTACCAATAATTACCAATAATTCGTAATAATTTCCAATAATTCGTAATAATTTCCAATAATTCATAAAAATTACCAATAATTAGTAATAAATAGTAATAATTTGTAATAATTACCAATAATTAGGAATAATTAGTAATAATTATCAATAAATACCAATAATTAGTAATAATTAGTAATAATTACCAATAATTACCAATAATTAGTAATAATTTGCAATAATTACCAATAATTAGCAATAATTAGTAATAATTTGCAATAATTAGTAATAATTACCAATAATTGCCAATAATTAGTAATAATTACCAATAATTATTGATAATTAGTAATAATTACCAATAATTACCAATAATTAGTAATAATTGGTAATAATTATCACTAATTAACAATAATTAGTAATAATTAGTAATAATTACCAATAATTAGTAATAATTAGACATAATTACCAATAATTACCAATAATTAGTAATAATTAATAATAATTACCAATAATTAGTAATAATTAGTAATAATTACCAATAATTAGTAATAATTACAAATAATTACCAATAATTAGTAATAATTACCAATAATGACCAATAATTACTAATAATTAGTAATAATTACCAATAATTAGCAATAATTACCAATAATTAGTAATAATTACCAATAATTAGTAATAATTAGTAATAATTACCAATAATTATTAATAATTAGTAATAATTACCAATAATTACCAATAATTACCAATAATTAGTAATAATTAGTAATAATTATCAATAATTAGTAATAATTACCAATAATTAGTAATAATTATCAATAATTAGTAATAATTAGTAGTAATTACCAATAATTAGTAATAATTATAAATAATTAGTAATAATTACTAATAATAAGTAATAATTACCAATAATTAGTAATAATTACCAATAATTAGTAATAATTAGTAATAATTAGTAATAATTAGTAATAATTAACAAAAATTTGTAATAATTAACATTAATTACCACTAACTAGTAATAATTACTAATAATTACCTATAATTACCAATAATTACCAATAATTATTAATAATTTGTAATAATTAGTAATAATTATTAATAATTAGTAATAATTTCCAATAATTAGTAATAATTTCCAATAATTACCAATAATTAGTAATAATTACCAATAATTACCAATAGTTACCAATAATTACCAATAATTAAGAATAACTACCAATAATTAGGAATAATTTCCAATAATTAGGAATAATAACATTTTTACATTATTTTTATATTTTATTATTAATATTAAAATAATATAATTTTCTATATTATATACAATTCTCCTTTCATCTGTGTGTTTTATGACTCCACATGTAATATTTGCATTCTTTTTCAAAATTATCAACCTACTCACCAATGGAGAGGTGAAAGTGAATGAAAATATTACATGTGGAGACAGAATGTTAAACACACAGATGAAAGAAGAATTGTATATAATATAGAAAATTATATTAGTTTAATATTAATAATAAAATATACTAATAATGTAATAATGTTATTATTATATAAATAATATTTATGAAAAAATAATATTAGTATTATTAAAATAATAAAAATTTTATATAGTATTAAAATTATCAATATTTTTAATAGGTTTTGCTTTATTCTCAACATATTCAATTCTTAAAGGGTCAATTTTTAGGTCTATATCAATAAAAATTTTGCATCAGTTGTGTCTGATGTAAACTCTATAATTATCCTTGCTTGATTGTTTTTTCTAACAAATTATTCAAAACCAGTAATGATTTTATATTTTATAGAAAAATATGGAACAATGAGGTCGTCAACAGTCATTATTAGATGACCGCATATGGATAAATCAACGTAGAAATCCAAATGGTTCTGGTTTAAATCTAGTATATATAGAGGGTGTGGAGACTTTTTTATCATTTGTGGCATCAAATCCAGAATTTGATTCAGAAGGAAAAATAAAATTCCCTTATAGAAAATGTACATTGAGAACGTTTGACACGTTTGACAAAGTGGGGAGACATCTCTTGCATTTTGGTTTTCAACCAGATTATGTTTTTTGGTATCAACACGGTGAACGCAGTTCTAGAGTAGGTGATACCAACTTGATTCTGGATCCATCCCGATTTCATGATTTAGTACATGATGTTGCAGGTTCATCTGTTCAACATACAGAAACTCCGGCTGATATAGCTTCAAATCCTAAGTTGGAACCGTCTGAATTTTATGAGTTGTTGAGGTCTACTGAGGATGCATTATATATTGGCTGCAAGATGAGAAAATTAGAAGTAGTTGCAAAATTTATGGCTATCAAATCATATAAAGGAATGTCAAACACCTGTTTTGACCAGATATTTTCTTTGCTTAAAACACTGTTACCCGAATGAAATGTTTTGCCTTCAAATTACTATGAGAGTAAGAGGCTGGTTGGAAATTTGGGACTTACATGTCAGAAGATTCATGCATGTTCAAATGACTGCATTTTATATTTTGGGGAAAATGAGTCGTTGAATAGTTGTCCCACATGTGGGCAACTGAGATATAAAGAAGGGAAACATGGGAAGTCTGGTTTCATTCCTGTAAAACAGTTGAGATATTTTCCTCTTACATCCAGACTTCAGCATTTATTCATGTCTAAGAATACAGCAACAATGATGTCATGGCATAAAGGGAATATTTCAACCGATAAAAGCTTGAATCATCCAGCCGATGGTAATTCATGGAAACATTTTGATAGAGTCCATCCATCCTTTGGTTTAGAAGTTAGAAATGTTCGATTGGGCCTTTCCACTGATGGTTTCTATCCGTTCGGATCTTATGGTAGTCAATATTCATATTGGCCTGTTTTTTTAACTCCGTACAATTTACCTCCATGGATGTTGATGAAGGATCCATATATCTTTTTGACTTTACTAATTCCAGGACATCCGAAGAAGAATATTGATGTTTATTTGAAACCATTGGTTTATGAATTATGTTTATTGTGGGGTACTGGTGTCAGTACATATGATGTTGCTACGAAACAGAATTTCATACTGAGAGCAGCATTGATGTGGACACTTAGTGACTTCCCGGCTTATGGGATGTTATCTGGCTGAAGTACACATGGTCAAAAATCATGTCCTTACTGTATGGAAGAGAACAAAGAATTTATGCTCATTCATGGAAAGAAACCTTGTTATTTTGACTGTCATCACAGATTTCTTCCAGCTGATCATCCTTTTCGCAGAAACAGATCTCATTTCGAAAAAGGAACAGTTGAAAGGGATGGACCTCTAAAAATGCTACCAGGTTCGGAGTTAAAATCAGTTGTATTTTCATTACCTCCCATAAATTTTGGTCCCATAATAAACCAACATAAAATTTCTGGTTTTGGGAAAGAACACAATTGGATTAAACGTAGCATATTTTGGGATCATCCACATTGGTCTGATTTGTTGGTCCGCCACATGATGGATGTCATGCATATTGAGAAGAACTGTTTTGATAATTTGTTTCGTACAGTTTTGGATACGCCAGGAAAGAGAAAAGACAATGTAAATGCACGTTTAGATCTTGCCCAAATTTGCAGGCATCCAGAACTGGAAATATTTGAGAATGTCAGAAAAGAAAGGTTACTGAAACCAAAAGCATCTTATACACTCTCTAAAGAAAACTGTTTATTATTTTTTCAGTGGATTTTAGATTTGAGACTTCCAGATGTCTGTGCTTCCAATTTGGGTAGATATGTAAAGAATTGTCATATTTCTGGATTAGTAAGTCATGATTGTCATGTTATAATGGAAAGACTTCTACCCATTGGATGAAGAGGTCTATTGAATTCTGTGATTTGGGATTCCATAACAGACATGTCTCATTTTTTCAGGAAATTTGAAAGGCTACAGCAGATTATTATGCTCTATAAAAACTTGAAGAAGATGTTGTTGTAATTATATGTAAACTGGAAAAAATATTTCCGCCGTCTTTCTTCGACTAAATGGAACATTTGATGTTACATTTTCCATATGAAGCCAAATGTGGAGGTCCAGTACAGTTTTTATGGATATACCCATTTGAAAGATGCATGCAAAAATTGAAAAGAAATGTACGTAACAAAGCATATGTTGAAGGATCTATTGCAGAAGATTATTTGCAAGAGGAAATATCTTTTTTCTGCTCCCATTATTTTGAATCTGGGTATCCTTCAAAACACAACCGAATGGGATGGAACGAGAGGAATATTGATGAAATCAACAATCAATTATCTGTTTTCAACCATCCAGATCTTGGTTTTGGTGGAGTTTATGAACGCTGGCTTTCGGATGATGAACATCACAGAGCTCATACGTATGTTATGCTCAACTGTGATGAGATGACATCAGTTGTATTATAAGTGTTTATATCACATATTCTATCATTTATGTTACATTACATATCATTGTTTTTTATAGGTTGTATGATAATCATATCAAGAAACAAATTCCACAAATTACAGCAGCTGCTCTCGAAGAACACCGACAGAAAAATTTCTCTCAGTGGTTTCAAAAACTGGTAACATAAATTCTTTATCTTTTAGAAACTCATTCAATGTATAGTTTACTATATTGATAATTATTTCACAAATTTTCAGGTGTCTCGACATGCTGATAAAATTGACAAACGACTGTGTATATTGAGTAACCCACCTTCCAAACTTGTTAAAACTTATAATGCATATGTGGTGAATGGATTTCAATTTCACACACATGCATATGGGGAATAAAAAAAACAATGAACAGTGGAGTTAGCTTGAGAGGATCTCATCATAGAGAAAATGTAGTTGACTTTTATGGAATACGTGATGAAATCATTGAACTCTGTTATGTTGGACAACATTACATAACCATGTTCAAATGTCGGTGGTTGGATATAAAGAGAGGTGTACGTGTTCATCCGACTCATGGAATCATCGATATTAAATGTAAAAGTGTTCTCGCAGTAAATGAACCATTCTTATTGGCTTAACAGGCACATCAAGTTTATTACGCAAAGTATTGTGCTACATCAAGAGACTTGAATGATTGGTGGAGTATAATAAAAATCAAAATTTGAGACAATCAGTTTAGTCAAAGTGAATATGCCTTCACTGATGTGAAAAAAATTAAAGTTTTTCAAGGGAGTAATCAAAATCAATCTTTTTTACAAAGAGACATGAGTATCGATGACGATGCCCCACATTTAAGATTCGGTGATGACGATGTTGTTAATGATGTCATATATGAATTTGAAATGGTAAAGATGAAGAAACTGGAACTCGCATGGATATCGATGATGTTGAGGAGGAATATGAAGATGACAATGACATATATGAAGATTATGATGAAGATGAACACTAATATAATTCTAGGGTATTTATATACAATCATAATTAATATATATGTATATATAATAGTAATTATCAATTATTTTATAACAACATTAATATTTTCTGTTTCAGATGGATGAAGACACATTTCGTGAGTTGGCGGATGCTGACCTGCCTTTCGATGCAGATGAGTTGCTGGCAGATGACCCTCAGCCTACAGGCGCTCCAGGGAGTACGCAGAGGGGGCGCGATATTTCAGGATTGATGATTCCTGACCCTGACCCCGAGCGACATCCACGTCTTGGGTTTGATCCATGGACACGGAGGTGTGATAACCTCTGTGATAACCTGTGGATTTGACTAAGATTTAATTAATCTATTCACATAATAAATGTTTATTATTTTTACAATTTTCCGCATATAGCAGTCGGACAGGGCAGCGCTATTTTGTGCAACTATTTCTCTCAGCATTAGACCACATGGGAGCAGATTCCCATTGATGTGCAGCAAGCCATGTTCGGCCATTGGTTGGTATGTACGTAAATAAATAATTTTTATTTTGAAAATTAGTTCATTTCTAACTTGATATTTTGATTTTTTTGTAGGGTTTATGGTATCCGATCAAGGATACCATGCGTGATGCCATCCACGAGGCATGGGAGGTGTCCATGCGTGATCGATTTCGTCAGTTTTTGCACAATTTAATAAAAGATTCCACGAAGAAAGCAGGAGTGTCAAGTATTGACGAGTCATGTAGAGCACACCGACCAGAGTACATTCTATCCCATGTATGGGATGGATTATGTGCACACTGGTTGAGTGAGGCCTTTCAGAGGAGATCATCGTTGGGGAGGCAGAATCGGGGGAGACAGGAGGTGACTCATCGAGCTGGGAGTCGTACTTTTAGTACTCATAGACAGCATCTGGTACGTAAATTATTTATAAATATTTTATATAACTATAAATATTAATAGTTTATTTATTATTCTTATAGGCTGTCGAGCACCCTGATATTACGGAGTACGACGTATATCGGAAGATGTATAGTGATTCTACTACTGGAGAGCTCATAGGTGATCGTCAGCGTCACATCGTGGTCAGTATTATTTGTTTTCAAGTTTAAAAATTAACTGCATATAATATATTCACAATTTTAATTTTAAATTGCAACTGCAGGAGTCATATGAGGCCGCAGCGTCACAGACCCGGCCTGAGAGTCAGGATGGGTCATCAGATCAGACCACTGGCCGTCAGTTTGATGAGGCAGCATGGATGCAGGCCACCCAGTATGCCTTCGAGAAGGGCTAGGTGGTTGGTATCAACTCTCAACTGACTCCCGGAGATTATTATGGCAGTGCTGTGATGTCAGCGTTCATCTTGAGAGGAGCTCATTCATTTTATCCTGCTACACAGTATGAGGATCAGTTGCGATCTCAGACTGCACTGATAGAGAGTCTCCGAAAGAAGCAGGAGCAGATGCGTTAGCAGTAGCAGCAGCATGAGGAGGAGCATCGACGCCAGCAGCAGCTGTACGAGGAGCAGATGAGTCAGTGGCAGTAACAGCAGCATGAGCAGATGGAGTACATGCACCGACTCACTCATGCTTTAGGGATGGAGTTTCCTCCAGCAGCATCTGCAGATCCCCCCATCCCCCTCCCCCTCTTTCAGATTAGGGTTTGTTTTTATGTTTTAAAGTTTGTTAAATCAAAATATGAATTTTTTTTCTATTCGTAGTTTCTGTCTCATTATAAAATATTAATAATATTATATTTTGAAATAACAATATTAATATGAATAATAATTTTATTTATATTTTATAATATTAAATTTTATATATATATTAAAATTTTATAATATTAAAATTCTATTAATATTATATTAATTAATGTAATTTATTAATAATTTATTATTTATATTTGTGAATTATAATTCTATTATTATATTAATTAAAATCATTTATTAATATTTTTTTATTTTTTAATTATAATTGGATTATTATTATATTAATTAAAATAATTTATTAATAATTTTTTTTTATTTTTTTATAGTATTTGCGACGGGATACTATGCCCGTCGCAAATAGTATTATTATTATATTCATTAAAATAATTTATTAAAATTTTTTGAATTTTTAAAACAAAGTATTTGCGACGAGCCCGCCGCAAATACTTTTTTTAAAAAGTTTTTACAAATATACGGACTAATATTTGCGACAGGAAGGATCTTCGTCGCTAATAATACCTTTAGCGACGGGCCCGTCGCAAATAATTGTTGTTGCGACGCCGTTTTCCACAACGGGCTATTTGCGACGGGGGCCCGTCGCAAAAGCCTATTAGCGACGGGATCCCGATGCAAATGCCCCGTCGTAAATGTCATTATTTGCAGTAGTGTGTGCCTCATCATATAAACCATTTTCACCCATATATTTTAAACGGTTAACAATATTTATAAATCACTATTGTACTTCACATAAAGGTTCTCCAGAAGGAAAGAAAAAAACCATAATACCCAGCTCTGAGCATAGCTCTTCTAGTTTCAAAAACATTGGATGTTCGAAAATGAGTTACTTCAAGCTTCTTTCAAATACAATTTCCAACACCACAAGAAGAAATCTGGATATATATATTCCTGGTCATGAAACACTATAAATTATTGTGTACCTTATATTTTAGTGGATATTCTTAATTTTATTGATTAGTAAAAGTTATGACTTCTTTCTCACGAATCTTGTAATCTCCAGTAATCATAACAAGGATTTCAACTCCAGTGTTAATGAAAAAAGTCTTCATATGATATCTCCAATATTCATAATCATTCCCATAAAAAATAGGTGGTCTGGTAGGATTACGATTATCAATTTAACCCACATTCATTCATATTATCTCAAAAAAAAATATCTTTCCAAAAATACCTGTCAGTAATAAAAGTTTGTAAACAAGGATAAAAATATCCTTATCAAGGAAAATATATAACAAGGAAAAAATTGAGCAATAAAACATAGATGTGAATATAAGTATTTCAGAGACCAGTCCTATGATACCAATTGTATAATCGAAATATTGATGTAGATTATCAATATACAAGAGGGGGGGTGAATTGTATAATTTTAAAAATTCTTTTGGAACTATTAAGGATGGTTTTGTTTAACAAAGTTAAACAAAGAAAATTATCAATACCTCTTTGTTTTACAAAATTTCTTGATTCTGGAAATATGGTTCCGAAAATGAAACTTAAGAAATGTTTACAATGACAAAGACATTACCTTAAAGAATATAGAATCTTACAAGTCATAGAAAAAGTATAAGAATGTATAAGATAGTTATTCATTCCCTAAAAATCACAATTTTGCGAAAAGAAACTTGAAACACTACAAGTAACAAGTTGTAAATCTTTTAACCCAAAAAGTATGGTATCAAAAAACCTTGGATAAAGGTCCCTTGATTTCTAATTTCAAGAAAGTATATCATACCAACACCAGGGTAACCCCTCGATACGAATGTCGGAGTCTGTCGTGGTATCCTTGCAATCCCTCGAACATCAAGGTAGTTATCACCTCTGTATTCCTATCCCTGGAAGCCCTCTATTGTACACAACAACAATTAAATTCGCATGAAACAATCCTAGACAATATGTTCAGAACGCAAAAAGCATTAGAGTATATCTCTATAAATCTCATCAGCATCATGTAATCTCTAGAGTTGTAGAATAGTATTGAGCTCATTCAAATGAGCTCATATTGATAGGAACACCTTCAATGGTCGACTCCCTCCACCAACTATCATATTTTTCATTGAATTTTGAAGGGACCTGTACACGTGTCACTCCAACAATGGTTAGTAAATAATAAAATGTATGAAATCATTTTATACCTATAACAAAGGTAATCAAAATAAGGTTTCTTAATAAAATCTAAATTTCTAGAGTCTAATGTTCGAAGTATAAAAAAATTAGGATTCTATATTTCTATAATATCTAGATTCTGTTTTCCAATGAAATCAGAGTCAAAATTCTATAGACTTCGGAGTCTGAATTTTGAGGAATTTAGAACCTGTATTCTGAGGAATTTAGAACCTAAATTATGAGGAATTAAAAACATGAATTCTAAGGAATTCAATACATTAATTCTTAGGAATTTGTAACCTGAATTCTGAGGAATTCAGAGACTGAATTTCAAAGAATTCAGAGTATGAATTTCATAGAATTTGGAGTCTAAATTTTAGATAATTTTGAACCTGAATTTGGATCCTTAAAATATAATAATTTGCATCTATGTATTTATAGAATTATGAGGTTTTAGAAATGAAACCGAATTTTACACTTTGTAATAAAAAGAGTTTTATTTTAGAGATAAATAAATATTAATAATGAAAATAAGGCAAGGATAAATTTTCCTTGGGGACAAAATTTTTTCCTTATTAAGGGAAATCATAGGGAAAATTAAATTTGCCTTAAGACTGAGTGTTTGTGATTTTCAAAACATGAAGGAATGGAAAAGTTATAAAGAAACCGTATTGACTCAATAATCTCCCCAAAACATGAAGGAATGGAAATGTCAAAAGAAAACCTTAATGACTCAACAATTTCCTCATGTATAATAATAATATAACTATTATCAATTTTTTAAAGAAACATTTTCAGGTTCAATAAATTATACATGAAAAATTAACTTAATTTATTTTAAATAAATATTTAATTACTTAATTAGTTTTTTCCACATATGGTTTTTTTTAGGATGCTCAATTCATAAATTTCAAAATGACTTTGGTGTATTAAACATGGTCAAAGGGGTCATTGTTCAATATTTAACAAAATAATTATAATTTATTATTTAATATTTCTACACATAATTTACACCTTTAAAAATAATGATGAATAAGGGTAATGAAAAATGAACTAAGTTACAATAATGGATATTGTAGGTTGTATGTAAATATGTGTAATGTTTCCATTTTTCAAAGAACATGATAAAAGTGAGGTAATTGTAATATTATCACTTTATATTGTCTATTATATCATAAATATCAAATTATTTCATTAAATTAACTAACATATATGATCTATTGGATGTGGTAATAATAAACTAATCACATCTCTTCGTCAAGAGACAATCCAATGTACACAAAAATGATATTATCATTATTCAATGGATGGTAATATTAGAAGGTATATGATATGATAATTTTAAATAAATATTAATATTTAATTAATATAAATTATAAATATTAAATATACCAATATGAACATTCATGAAAGGTGATGTTGGAAAAAGAATTACATTGGTTTGATATGTAGTAGTCTTCCATACACATGAATTGTTATTTCATTTGAAATTTGATTAGAGAGGATATGGAAAAAAATTATACCAAAAAAATAAAAAAATATAAATATATAAAAGATAATATTTTTATATTGTAATTTTCAGACATAATTTAATGTGTAAAAAGATGACATAAAAAGGAGGATCTTGTTGAAGAAAATTACCATTGCTTTGAAGAACTTCCTTTCAGTACCCAACGTTTTGTGTTTTATGAATACTAGAAGCTCTAGTGTAAAATCCAATATAAATAAAGAATAATACATTATCATATTTATTAATATTTTTGAATTTAATAATAATTTTATTTTAAAGGGAATTTTTCGTTCAATGGCATACATGATACGCAACAACATGTTTGTTAGAAGTCTAATGTTGCACCCAATGCTGAGTCATACTAATAAATGAAAATATAATATTATTTTAAATTGTAGTTAACACCTAGCCATTGTATTGATGGGAATGAACAGAACTAACTACAATATGATTATACATGTTTTTTAAATGTTTTTGAATTTATTCATTAAATGTTGGTGGATTAAAATGTGAATGAATCTAATTTTAAGCATAAATTCTCTAATATTCATTAAAAGGTTAATTTACCCCTTTTTGATGACAAAAAATATTAAACATAGTTTTTTTCACTTTTATATGTTCTATTTAACAAAATAAAATTATTATTTAGAATCTATATATCAATATTTATTTGGGTAAATTTTTTGGTATTTTTCTGATAATGTTAATTTTTTAATTAATAGTGAAAAATACTATATTTTAATTCAAAATTTCCATTTAATCTAATTTATTTATAGGGTTATATTATCTTGTTTATTGGTTTTAAAGTGAAATTATATTACATTTTTTCCATTTAATTCAATTTTGGTCATTGCATGTAAATTCACTTTGAAATTGACATAACGAAGTGTCAATCATTTAATAGTTATTATTTTTTAAAAACACACATTTTGTTTTGATAACAAGAATTAATTTTAAATTAATTAATGAAATATCTATGTTTTAAATTTGTTAAAATATAAATCATTTTTTAATTCACAATATCAAGTATATATTAGGCTGAATTATTGGTATTTTTCAAAGAACCTTCAATTTTTGATGAATAGTGAAAACACTGAGTAGTAGTTAAAAACCGACTTCTTTATTTAAATGGAATTTTACCACTTTTGTGAATTTATTTTCTAAAATATGACATACATTGTTGTTATTATTAAGTAAATTTTTTTTAATAAGATAAAATAGTTTTTGGTGAATTTCAATATTTGACTTTCATTTGCTGTGGTTAAAGGTAAATAGGGTAATTAAGGGTCAAAATAATATTATAATAATATTAAATTACCCTAACATGTGTACTAATCTTATTGGATGATGAATGTTTTACCATGGTCATCCTTGGGTCGATTTTGGGACCTCATTGTTCCACTTAAGTGAGGTAATGACACTTTATATTAATTAATTTAAAGTAATTTCAAAAATGACATAAAAATTAACTTTTAATAAATTAGTAATTACATGGGGTTATATAAGTTATCACTTGGACTATAAATATTTATTTCAAATAAAAAAATTCCTACATCATGGTATTTTTCTTTATTATTTTTATACATCAGATAAATAAAATTACTTCTGACACAATAATGCTGAAGTGTTTACCTCATTGATAAATGATTTAAGTAAATAGGATTAGAAAAATAAAAAAAATATCCAAAACTAGTCCAATTATTATTGGATGGTTTTAAGTCTAACAAGAGTCATCTTATCATAGAAATTAATATGTTTTGGAATTTTTTAAAATAAAAATAATTATATAATAAAATAATATTTTCAAGCTTTCTTAAAGACCCCCTCCTCCTGCTTATAAAAATACCTCACCTCTAACCCATTACTCACACCTCTCAAGCCCCTTGACTCGTCCAATATCTACCCAAAAAGGCTCCAACTATCCCTATCTTCCTCCTATATTCCTTACCTTAGGCAGAAGACACCTTAAAAAAATCCTTTTAGTCCAATACAATGGGAGTAACCCAATTTAACGGTAATGTCTTCTCTTAAGTTCTTTTATTTTATTTTACTTCTCCAACCCCCTAAACACATTTTATTCCTTTATTTTATAGAGAAAATAGTATCTCAATATACTAGGTTGTTTTTATGAAAATTATTCAAACTACACTTACACACACCATAATTTAATGGGTAAAGAACAAACTGTTTCTGTGGACGGAAAACTACTACCTCACGAAATAGTGATTGTTCAATATTCTCCTACCACCTCTTATGCTATCCATTATGATGTAAATTTACTGATATGTGATATATATTATATTTATATTGTCTCTATAGTTATTTATTTATCATTTATATCATACCTTTATGGTTTCCATAATGGTTAAACGTGAAAATTTAATTTGAGGAAGTGTGGACTATCGCCCCCTCAAAGTGATATGACTCATTCATGACATGCATTGAATGTATAAAGTATGGAGTTAATAAAATTATATATGATATTATACTGGAATTATAATATACTTAGGTATCATTATGTTTTCATTCCATTAATATACAAAATATAAATCAAAGTAGCGTTCATGCATACTTACACCTTACCGTCTCCATGAATGGTGCATTAAATTTCTTACCTCCAAATGTTATGTACAATTATAAATACATATATATATATATACTGGATATATGTGATATATATGATATAGAAATCATGAATATCATTTTGGAGACAATGGAATTTATACCTCATGAACAACTTGTAATTATAAGAAGTTCATTTTTGACTCAACTACCAAAAATCAACAAAATGACCGTTACTAACATAAATTATTACATAAAGTTTATAAAATGGTAATAAGTGATAAAAAATGAATAGTAAATTTAAAAAGGATTCTTTAGAAAGTTGAAATTAAATTTAGTTTACGTTTCAGCAGATTTGAAGAACGAACGAGTCATGTCAGACACAAGGTAAGGGGCTTTATCTCAATCTCGATTCATTGAGGAATATTTTTTTTATACCAAAATTAATTTAAATTAATGATAAAAAACATGTAATTTCTATTTAATTCAATCGTAATCTTTTTCTATGAGGTGTTTTACTAAACATCAAAAAAGAATGTTTCTTCTTAACGAAAGTGGTGACAATGACACTTTTCTATCTTCGCGAGTATTATTGGATCTTTGGATTCCTTAACAAGCCGTAATGTTTTTAATGTAAAATAAATAACATATACTATTATATTTGTTTTGGTATTGAATATTGTTTTGATAATGGATTTGTTATGTCAATATATTTTAATGATATATTTTGGTTGAAATGTAGAGATGTTAACTTTCCTTTATGTTTGTTTCATGTGTTTTGATTATGTTATGGTTATTGGGAATTATTTATGTATACGAGTTGTTATGTGATAAACCTAGGGTGGATGAGCCCAAGATATCTCTCCAATGCATTGGGTAATGTGACGTAGGTAAACATGAATGTTTCACTGAAGTGATTTTTGGAATACACTGTGATGGGTCTTCCAAATATAACTCCCTACATAGCTGTGAAAGATAAAATGTAAGAATGTTATTGATGCCATAGGTTACCATTTAGATTTATGTTTTCTATGTGTTATTCATAAATCTTATGATTTTACGAGGTGTGATAAAAATCTTATGTTTTAGTGCACTGTTGTTTTCTTTCTTTATTTTATAAAAATTAGTGAGCTTTTTATGCTCATACCATGTTTTGAAATGTTTTTCACAGGACTAAATGATGAATAGGGTTAAGGATGGGATCAAGGAAAAGTCATGCTGTCTAAAATGTGGTGCTAGACATGAATTTTTTTACTATTGTTTTTATTTTATGAAAAAACATAATACTGAGTAGATGTCTCTACTTTGTAATTTTTGAGATGTAATGTAATAGTTATGGCCTAATTCTCAAAAACCCTAAACCTCAAAAGATTCTCAATGTGAATTATTCATTTAACTCAAGATTATGCAATGTTTTAAGGTTTGGTTCTTATAGTTGGTATTAGAGGTTGATTTAGATAACTCTAAGAGTTTGAGTGTTGTTAAGTTAATATCCATAAATTAATTTAGGTACATATTGAAATGATATAGCATTTAAATATTACCATGTTACTTCTCTTAAGTTATTTCTATGTTCAGAATGGTTTTCCATAGACGAAACATGGTAGATGTGATGGGTCGACATCAGGAGGAAGGTGACCTTCCAAATCAGCAACCTAAGATGGTTGGAATCAGAAGTAAACAGTTTGTTTCAGTGAAGGGACAATTTAATCATGCTATAAATGGTCATGGTATCTGTGCACGAGATCATCTAGATCAACTATATAAGAACATGTCAGTATTAGAGCATTTCATGAGGAAACATCTACCATCATTTAGGGGGTCATCTTATTATGTGCTAGCTGAAGGGTGGATTAAATCACTCTTGATGATTTTTTATGTCATGGGGTGTTCAGAACATCAAAATGTCAGTCTTGCTCTGTACCATTATGAAGGTGAAGCTGATCAATTGTGTTTGATGGTGAAAAATATCATTTATTGTGAGAATATTTTTTCTTTGAATTGGGATGAATTCAGATTAATGATTCTTGTGAAATATTTTCCAAATGTGGTTTGTCTTAGGATGGAAAAAATTCCTAGAATTGAGGTTGTAGGATGACTCAGTGAATACTTATGAAGCAAAATTCACTCCATTGGAATAGAATGATCCAAATTTCATATGAGATCTTGATAGTAAAATCAACCGTTTTTACTCAGTATTAAATCCAAAGTATCAATAGGCTTTATAATCTCACGAGTTCAGCCGTTATGAAATTCTTGTTCGTTGTGCAGAGAAGGTGGAAATGGATTTTTCCAATGATCAGGTGTTCTTTGAAAAACAACAGAATAAGAGGTCAAAGTGCTAGATGGAAGAGAAAAACTCATCAAAGAAGTATGATGGTAATAAACTTATGTTTTAATTTTGTAAAAATTTTGTTAAAAAGCATGATGGGGAATGTATTTTAAATTTTAGTAAGTGCTTATGATGTAGTAAAATGATACATAAGGATCTTAATTGCACTAAAAATATCTTGTTAATGATAAGAAAAAATCAGATTTAGAGTTAGTATAATGTTTTAAGAGAAATGAAAAGGTTCATTATGAAAATGAGTGTGAAACGAAGAACCCAACTGAGGGAAAGTAGTCAGACTACAAGCAGAAAGGGGTGGTAAAATCCATTGTAACTACATAAACAAATTTTGGTCCGTTAAATGAAGTAGTATCAGGTACACTGATAGTTTTTTCATATTATGCCAATGTGTTATTTGATTTAGGGTCTACACATTTGTTCATTTCTGAGATGTTTTCTAGTAAATTGGGAATTCAATGTCAATATATGAATCCTGTACTTCTAGTAAAAACACTGGGAAAATTTTTGAGACAAAACTAAATTGTAAGAACCTTCGTGTCATTGTGTGGGGAAAGAATCTACATGAAAACCTTATTGTTTTTCTTCTAGTAGAGTTGGATGTTATTTTGGTTATGGATTTGCTTTCCATTTATCATGATAAGATTGATTGTAAAGATAAAGAGGTTTCTTTTCAGAAGGATTTTCAGTTTGGGTACTAGAATTAACCCTTACTTTTGATAACATATCAGGAACCTGAGAAACTAGTAATATATAGAAATGTATGTTACCTTGCGTATATTGTTGAAAACAAAGGAACTTTTCAGATTAATGATGTTCCAGTGGTAAATTAGAATCTTGATGTTTTTCATGATGAGTTTCCTGGTATAATACCTGATCAAGAAGTTGAATTTACTGTTTACTTGGTTCCTGATGCTATGCCAATTTCAAAACCCCTTATCGAATGTCTCAAATTTAACATTTAGTGTTAAAGACGCAATTTTAGGAGTTATTAGCTAATGGTTTCATTCAACCTAACACATCACTGTGGGGTGCTCATGTCTTTTTTGGTAAAAGGAAATATGGTTTAATGAGACTTTTCATTGATTATAGAGCATTGAATAACATCACTATTAAGAACAAGTATCCTTTTCCTCATATCGATATTTTTTTTTGATTAGATCTAAGGAGCTCAGTATTTTTCGAAGATTCATTTCAGTTTAGGAAACCATCAGTTTAAAGAAAAGGAAGCATAAAATTCCGAAGATCACATTTAATACTAGAAAAGGTTATTATGAAGTTGTGGTTATGCCTTTTGGATTAACCAATACACCTTCTGTATTCATGGATCTTATTAATATAATTTTTTTGGGTTCTTGGATAATTTTTTGGTTTTGTTCATTGATGATATTTTTGTTTGTTCTCAAAGTATAGGGGACCATGAATTTCATTTAAGGGATGTATTGCAAACCATAAAAAATAATCTATTTTGGAAATTCATCATGTGTGAGTTTTTTTTTCAACAAATTTCATTCCATGGTCACATTGTATCAAAAAATTGAATAATTATAGATCCTTCCAAAAAACGTTTTTGAAGAATGGCCAAGACCCCAAAATATATATGAGATCCATAGTTTTCTTTGTTTGGTAGGTTATTACCGGTGTTTTGTTGAAATGTTTTCACATTTATCTGGCCCACTAACTATGTTAACTCAAAAAGTTGTTAAGTTAATTTGGGAAAAATAATGTGATTATTGTTTTTAGGAATTGAAAAGATGATTTGTGAATGCTCCTATTTTGGCATTACCATCCATAAATGGTGAGTTTTTTATCTATAGGAAATATTCGTTGAAAGTACATTGATGTTTCCTTATACAAAATGATAAGGAAATTTCTTATTCTAAAACCTCATGAGTAAAAATTACCCTACACAGGATTAGGAATTAGCTACTAATATTTTTTCTTTAAAAATTTTCATAAATTGTTTCTATGGAGTAAAATGTGAAATATATACTGACCAAAAAAGTTTAAATTATATATTCACTCAGAAAGAATTAAAAATTATACATAGGAGTAGGCTTCAATTAATCAAGGATTATGATTTCACAATTCGTTACCATCCAGGAAAGGAAAATAATGTGGCTAGTGATTTCAGTCCAAAAACTAATGCTTCAGTAACGTTGGTACATTTAGAACAAGTTATTTTGATAAAATACATGATGAAAATTCAAATAGTAGTTATTGGTGAAATAAATTCCTATTTTTTGTCTCAGGTGTCTATGAAATCATCTCTATCATACAGAATTAAGAAAGCATAGATGGAAGACAACGGGTAATAGAAAATGGTAGAGATGGTTCAGAAGGTTATGTTTCCTAATTTTATCATTGAAAATTATTATATTTTGAAATTTGGATATTGATTATGTGTACCTTGTGATTCATATTTGAAGAATGAGTTATTATGTGAATCTCATAATTCCTCATTTTCTGTTCATCCTGGTAGTACTAAGATGTATAGTGATCTTCAAGAGTATTACTGGTAGGATAAAATGAAAAGTGTTATTGCTGATTTTACTTTGAAGTGTTTGACTTGTTAATCGGTTAAAGCAGAGTGGCAGTTATCGAAAGGGATGCTTTAGTCTTTACTAGGTCTAGAGTGGAAATGGGAAAATACATCCATGGACTTCGTTGTGGGATTACCCTATACATATCGAGGTAATAATGAAATCTTGGTTGTAGTTGATAAACTGACTAGATCCACTCCTTTCCATTCTATTGAAGATACTTTGTCTCTAGATCAACATTCATTGTTTTATGTTAATGAGATAGTTAGGTTGCATGGAGATCCTCTCTTCATTGTATATGATCATGATCTCGGGTTTACTTAAATCTTTTGGAGAGGCCTTCAGATGTTGTTGGGTACTGATTTAAATTTTTATACAGCTTTTCATCCTCAATAAGATTGGTAGTCAGAATAAATAATTTAGACCTTGGAGGATATGCTACGTACTTGTTCACTATATTAGTAGGGAAGTTGGGACCAATATATTTTTGTAGTTGATTATTCTTATAATAATAATTCTCATTATAGTATACAGATTGCTCTATTTGAGGAATTATATGGGAAGTGGTGTCAAACTCCAGATTTTGGGGATTAAGTTGGAGAAAGGAATCTGATGGGACTAGAATTGGTAGAAGAGATGGCAGAAAAGGTTCAGTTTATTCAGAATCAGATGAAATAGCTTAGAGAAGGCAAAAAAGTTAGGCGGATAACCGAAGGAAGGAGCTTTATTTTGAGGTAGGTGGTTATATCTTTCTCAATGTTTCTCGATGGAAAAGTGTGATGCATTTTGGTAAGAAGGGAAAGTGGAGTTCGAGGTTCATTTGACCTTATGAAATCCTAGAGAAAGATAGATAATTTGAATACAGAATGTCTTTACCTCTATGTTTATCCAAGGTACATAATGTTTTTCATTTATCAATGTTGAGAATGTATATCCCGGATCCATCTCATGTTTTGAGCCTAGAGGTAGTTTATTTCGATGAGAATCTCTCTTATGAAAAACTACCAGTCATGATTCTTAAACGATCAGAGAAAGTGTTGCAGAATAAGGTATTTCATCATGTAAAGGTTTTGTGAAAAACCATATGGATGAAGAGGAAACGTGGGAATCTGAAAATTCTATGAGGGATAAATACACCCATTTATTTGAGAAGTGAATAAAAATTGTCAGGACGCAATTTCCAAAAGAGGGGAAGGTTGTAACATCCCATGTAAATAAAAAATTGTGAGGATGAAATTTCAATGGGGTACCCGATATGCAATAATGAGTTTCCATGAAGTCTAATGTTACACACAATGTTGAGCTATACCAAAAAATAAGAATATGATATTATTTTAAATGGTAGTTAACTCCTTGTCATTTTATTTTAGGGAATGAATATAATTAACTAAAATATGATTATGCATGTTTGTTGAATTATTTTACATTTATCAAATAAAATTTAGATGCTTAAAATGTGAATAAATCTAATTTTATGCATAAATACTCTAATATTCTATAAAAATATGATTTACATCCTATTGATGGAAAAACATCTTTAAATCTAGTTTTGGTCACTTTTATATTCACTATTTGAGAAAATAAAATTCTTCTTTAAAATCGGGACATCGAAATTTATATTGGTTAAATTTTTGGTATTTTTTTGATAATATTCATATTTTTAATGAATAGTAAAAAACTATGTATTTTAATTAAAAAAATAAAATTGAATATACTTTATTCAAATGGTTATATTGTGTTTTTAATTTTATTTAAAGTGTAATTGGTTTATATTTTTACCATTTAATCTAATGTTGTTCATTGAAAATAATTTCACTATGAAATTTTTCATAAACAAGTGTCCATCTTTTGATAGTTATTATTTCTTAAAATCATGTTTGTTGATATGATAACATGAATTAATTTTAAATTAATTAATGAAACTTCTATGTTTTGAATTATGTAAAATGTACAATAATTTTTAATTCATAATATCAAATATTTCTTTGGTTGAATGTTCGGCATTTTTCTGAAAACCTTCTATTTTTAATGAATATTGAAAACACTGAGTTGTATTTGAAAAACCTACGCCTTCATTTAAATAAAATTTTACCGCTTCAATGAATTGAATTTTGAAAATTCAACCTATATTTTTTTTATTAGTAAGTAATATGTGGTTCAATAAGATGAAAATAAATTTAGGTGAATAGTAACTTTGGACTTTTATTTACTGCTGTTAAAGGTAGATAGAGAAATTCAAGGTAAAAATAATATTATAATAATATTAAATTACCCTAACATGTGTCCTAATCCTATTGGTCTACACTGTTCCATCCATGGGAATCCTTGTGTCCATTATGGGACTCCATGGAGCCACGTAAGAGTGATAATGACACTTTATATTAATTAATTGAATGTAATGTCAAAAATGACAAAAACATATATATTTTATTAATTTAATACATTAATGTGGTTCTATAAGTTATATCATCAAATATAAATATTCATTTTATATCTAATAATATTTCCTATATCATGGTATTTTTTAATATTTTTCTAAATCATATAAATAAATTTATTTATGACACAATAGTGATGTAGTGTTTACCTCAATAAGGAATCATTTAAATATATAAGAATAAAAAAATTAAACAAATATCCAAAACCAGTACAATTCTTATTGAATGATTTTATATCAAACAATAGTAATCTTATCTTTGACTTTAATAAGTTTTTTACCTTTAAAACTGAAAATAAATATATTATAAAAAATATTTTCAAGCATTCTGAAAGAGAACCTCTCCCACCTTATAAAAAGCCCTCACCTCTAACCAATTACTCTCACCTCTCAAGCCACATGGATCATCCAATCTCTGCCCAAATAAGATCTCATGATCCCTATATTCTTCCTAGAAGCCTTACCTTAGGCAGAAGTCACTATAAGAAATCATTTGGGTTCAAACCAATGGGGGTTTCTCGATTTAAAGCTAACATCTTCTCTTAAGTTATTTTATTTTATTTTACTTCACAAAGCCTCTAAAATCTTTTTATTCCTTTCATTTGTAGAAACAATAGAATCTAAAATATTCTAGTTTTTTTTTCAGAATGACTCAAAATACACTTACACACAGCTTCGTCTAATGGGTAAAGAACGTACTGTTTCTGTGGACGATGGACTACCGCCTCACGAAACGATTATTGTTCAATCTTCATATACCACCACTTATGGTTGACATTGTCATGGTACTGTACTTATATGTGACTTATATTATATTTATATTGTCTCTATACATCTTTATTTGTCATTTATAGCATACCGTTATGGTTTCCATAATGGGTATATGTGATAATTTCATTTGAGGATGTGTGGACTACCGCCCCCTCAAAGTGATATGACTCATTCATGCTAAACATGTAATGTATAAAGGATGGAATTACTGAAATTATATATGATATTATACTCGAATTATAATTTACCTATGTATCATTAAATTTTCATTTCATTGAAATACAAAATAGAAATGAAAGTAGTGTTCATGCCTACGTACGTCTTACCGTCTCCACGAATGGTGCATTTCATTTCATACCTCCAAATGTTATGTTCTATTATAAATACATATATATACATGATGTATATGATATATATGATATCTGAATCATGAATTTTATTTTGGAGATAATGGAATTTTTACCACATGAACAACTAGAAATTATATGATGTTCATTTTTGACTCAAGTACCAAATATCGACAAAACGTCTGTTATTAACATAAATTATAACATAATGATTATTACATGGTAATAAGTGATATAAAATAAATAGTAAACATGAAAACGGTTCTTAAGAAAGTATAAATTATCTTTATTGTATTATTCACGATATTTAAAGAATGAATGAGTCATGTCGGGCATGATTTAAGGGACTCCATCTCAATCTTCTTTCATTGGGGCTTATTTTGTTTTATACACAACTTTCTTCTATACCGTGTATAAACACCTTTGAAATTTCATTTCATTCTAATAGAATATTTTTCTATGAGGTGTTTATCTAAAAAAAGAATGTTTCTTTTTTAATGTAATTAGTGACAATGACCCTTTTCTGCCACCGCGAGTATTATTTGATATTTGGATTCCTTAAAAAATGTAATGTTTTTAAAAGGAAAACAAATACCATACACTCTTTTACGTATTTTGGTACTGAAAATGGTTTTTATAAAGGATTAGTTACGTCAATATATTGAAATGATATATTGTGATTGAAATATGGAAATGTAATCTTTTGTTATGTTTGTTTTTTGTGTTATGAATATGTTATGGTTTATGGGAATTGTATACATATATGGGTGGTTCTATGACAAAGCTAGGGCGAGTGAGCATGAGATAGCTCACCAATACATTGGGTAACGTGACAGAGGTAAAATTTAATGTTTCTCCTAAGAGATTTAGGGAATATAATATGATGGGTATTCCAAATGTAACTATTATATAGCTTTGAATGGTACAACGTAAGTATGTTATGGATGCCTCAAGAAACCATTAATATTTATTTTTTTCTTTGGGTTATTCATAAGACTTATGATTTAATGATGTATTTTAAAAAGATTATGTTTTTATGGACTATTGTTTTAATTATTTATTTTATAACCCTTACTAAAATTATTATGATCATCCCCAGGTTTGATATATTTTTTCCCAAGACTTAAAGATGAATAGGGTCAAGGGTGGTATCAAGGAAAAGACATGTTGTCTAAAATGTGGAATGAGACATGGCTCTTTTTTCAAGAGTTACTATTTTATGAAAAAAATGGATACTGAGTAGAAGGGTCTACTTTGTAATTTTTGATATGTAATATAATTATTATGGCCTAATTCTTTAAACTCTGAACTTGAAAAGATACTCAATGTCAATTATTCGTTTAATTCAAGATTATGTAATGCTTTAAGGTCAGGTCCTTATATCTTGAGTGTCCATAATTATATTTGGGAGTGATTCTAGAATATTTTTGTCCTTCCAGTCTGCATAATAGTTGTGAATATATGAAGGGAGGGGTTTACTTTTATTACTATGGAGGAAAACGGTTTTTGTAAATACCTAAAACTATACAATAGTTGGAGTAACTATAAAGAGAAGTTCCTAATAAAATGTAAAACAAATTATTTTATTATTAATATGGTTGATAAAAACCACCACCACAAAAATAAACATTTTTTAAAGTATTTCATCCATATTACCAATAAGGTTACAAACATTTGCAATTTTAATTTTTTACCAAGGAAAACAAGTATTTTTAACAATATTTAATATTCAGTATGGAAAAAATAAATTTGACCATATACTATAATATAAATTATGATTATTTATGTAAATTTAAACATTTTTATCCTATTCAATTATTATAAGTTGAATACTTTAGTTTAATATTAAAATCACAATAGTTACGAATAATGGTTTTAAAAAAATTCTTTTTTCACAAAACAAGTAGATTTTAAATAAATATATGACTATAAAATACATTATATGAATTTCAATTTATAATGTTATATTTATAATACATACATTTAAATTAAATTATTCCTCATTATTTCTTAATTTAAATAATTAAAATTGATAAGTTTTATGCACTTTAAAACTATTTTCAAAATAAAGTTTCATTAAACCTAAGAATAAACATATACTAAAATCCATTATAAAGATGACTCAAATGAAAAAAGTGGATAAAATATTATTATAGAATAATTTTTTTAAATAAAATAAAAAATAATATTAAGATATTTAAATTTATTAATTTATTAATAATAAATGATAGTTTTATAAAAAATGGTGTTTTTTTCAATGAAAAATAAATTTTTTACAAAATAACCCAAAATTTCACCCTAAGTAAATTTTGACATGAGATAACAAAAAATGAAATTGATTTTATAAAATAAAATTTAAAATATTAAAATAAATTTATTATAATATTTTCTCACAATAACCAATAATAATCATTTTTAAAGAAACATATTTTTTTAATAAATTATCATTAATAAAAGTTGAATGCTTATTAAGAATTTATCAATAAATTTTTATTTAAGATCTATTTATATTTAAAAATTTATTCAATAATGTTCATACTCAACAGTTTAGTGGCTAGTTTTAATCTGTCATTGTTATATAATGATAATTTAATTTTATATCGTGAATCGTTTATACGTATTAATTCATGTTGAATATGATATGGGACATATAGTTATTTTTAAATCATAGGGTGTTAAATTTAACACTTAGATCTAATTCTCCAGTAAATAATTTTCTATTATCTTTGAGTCTTGGATCATTTAAAAAATGTTTTAAGCACACCCAATATACTATACATATGATTCTAAATTATATAAATTAATATCAATAACATTTAAAAACATATTCATATAATTATTGTCCATCAATTTTTTTAATAATACATACCAATATATTAAATTATTAGTCTAACATATAATGGATTATAAAATTGAATTGATTATTAATATATTAATAAATAATATCAAAAATTTTTTGGGTGGGTATCTTGTTTTATATCAGTTTATCTATGGCTTTTACTTCCAAGGAGCATGTACCCGATTGGTAGAGCCTCCTGCTTTGCATCCAAAATACCCATGATAAAATTCTAGTGGGGAGAATTCCTAGGTAATATAGAAGTGATGTAGCAATTACTATATCAGATAATGTGTGGTATTGTGGATGTTGAACTAATCAACTTATTTCAACCTTTGGGAAACAATTTTGTTTTTATGGGTCCCAGGGACTTCAGGCCACCAAAGGCCTTCAGTCCATAGGGACATTGGGCCACCAAGGGCCTTCAATCCCGAGGGCCATTAGGCCACTAAGGGTTTTTGGTTCACAAGGATTTCAAGCCACCAATTTCCTTAAGGACATCTTGATTTTGTAGCATAGTGACCAAGAAGTATTCCGAGAAGACTAAACAGGAGCATACGTAGTATAGGATTCAAAGAAAACTAGTAACAACCGAAACATAAATAACTAATTGGTATAACGAGTGGGTATGGAAACTACCATTAGTACCAAGCACCGGCTGCTCTGCATAGGGAAATTCTAGTCAATCATCTATCTAGGGTGGAGTGCTTGGAACCTTAAAGATGAAGATACCAGGGAGGGACTATTTAAAGTGTGTTAGGTAATAGGCCTTCAAGGTCATAAAATGGCCTTGTGCCTCTAGGTATTTGGTTCATATATGTGCCTAGTGCCTTCATCAAATGGGTCATGTAAGGCTTCCCCCTGAACCATTAAAAATGGGATTATCCAAAAATCAATAAAAATTATATGGTCTTTAGGAATTCGGAGCTATGAAATTTATTGAATATATTCTCACTTATATAGTGACAATATACATCAATTTTTTTTTGGGAAAAAACTATATGTCAAAAAAGAAATTATATGAACATTTTAATTCCTCTATACATTTAGCGATATATATATTCCATCATGAAAATAACATCATGTTTGAATCTTGTTTTGTTATGTGAATTACTCCTCACCCAATAAATCATATGATGCATCCTAGATCTATTATTCAAGGAACAGAATATAACTACCTAGCCTTAAAAATTACATTATCATGAGTTAATCCAACAATTTAATGTCATTCAAATTGATGATGTTTTTATTTTTATATTAATTAATTATTTAGACAAAACTCAAATATAAAAAAACAATATAATACAAAATGGACACTTCTGATTAGTATCAATTTTTATCATAATATGAAAGATTTAAAATAAATTAAGATTTATTTTAATGGAAAATCACTATGATATTTAAACTGATTCATTAATTTCCCTTAGCCATCCTTAAACCCTATAAAAACATTTTAATGAAACCTAGGATGAACATAAATGCAATGTATGAGATATAAAAAGGATTTAAATCATTGGTTCAGTAAAAACCTAAACACACATGAAATATTTACATGTAAATAAATTTTTCTTTGAGGGAAATAAATAAATTTTATTCCCAAGAAAACACACACACATTTTTCTCAATGAAATCCTTCAAAACCCACAGTATAAAATGAAATCTCATTTTAGATGACATAAGGAATCATATTAGAAAAACATTTCATACAACATTTAATTTAAATAACCATACATCCTACATCAAATTTAATCATTACACAACGCATTAGATATCTATAATGGGGATTCTTTTTTTTATTCTACCTTATTGGGTTAACATGTGAACTATAATGGGGAGAAACCCATTATATAAGCTATACCAGGCTGACCCTTAAGCCATAATTTTCATTTACCCATCATATAACCTTGATAATTGTCACATATTTCATATGATTAAAAATAAAAATATATTGAATAAAACAATTTTATTATAAAACCCTTTTATAAACTCTTTTAAATCCTTATTAAAAAAATGACACATATACCATTTTATTTTAAAACCACATTTTCAATAATAAAACACCATTTTCAATGAAACAATTATCAAAAAAATTAATTATGTTTTTTCTTTAAAGAAAACAATTAATCTTAAAAAGTAAGATATAGATCCAATAATAGTTATGGTGGTGAAACATTCGTTTTCATTAAGTAAATTAAGAATAAAACATCCCTTTTTCTTTTGTTGAAACATTTCATATAAAACACATAAATGTGTCGTTTTTTAAAACTATTTCAATGAATTAATGAAAAATAAAATGTACATTATAAATATTTTTTATCCATATAAAATAATTAATAAAATCATTTTTAAAACATGTACATGGAAGATAAATATAGCATGATAGAAAAATATAAACAAATGATTTCTTTTAATGAAAAGTCCTATATCACTTGGGAAACACATGAATCATAAGACCCATGAAATATTAACGTTAATAAAACTAAAAATATCATGATAATGGAGAATTTCAGGATATAACATGTCAAATGGTGTGTATATACACCTTATAATATAATATATTTCCATAACATCAAAAGACACCTCAATGGAATAAAATTGACATGATGTCCCTTTCTATGAGTCTTATTTGGAACGTATGTCTTTATCATCCTAAATAATGAAATATGTTCTTTATTTACATTCTTGATAACGTTTTACAAGTTTATTATTACATTTATAAGGCTTATTATAATATTTTCTACAATTACATAACCAATTAAATCAAATTAATATGTTTTGACCATATTCAACTTATGTGTTAAAAATGAAATTGGTAGGTTTAATGTGTTCAACGAGGATATCATTTAAAAATATTCATAATAATAATCCTGATGTAATTATATTATTTACTCATAAATTATAATTTTAAAAAAAATTATGAACTATGGTTGTGAAAAATGATCTAAGTTTACAATCATTGATACATTTGGCCATATGTACGCATGAGTAACATTACCATTACTCAATGATCATTGTGAGGAGATGGTATGAAATATATTATATTTATAGGAAAAAAATTATATGATAAATAAAATATTATTTAATTATATATACATATAAATATATATCATTATTGTTATAATAAAATGGATTCAGATCGCTTCGATGATACGGTAGTCCATATGCCCACAAACAACGTTATAATATTTTATAGTGAAAGAAAAGATAAAAGGAGAATGCTATATGATCCTACCATTAGAATTAATATTTAATTTATAAAATAATTATTTCATTTAAATAACAAATAATTTTTATCATTACCTTTATTACCTTTTATGTAACATATCAGTGAAAAATAAATAACATCCCTTCGCAAGGTAGTAGTCCACCGTACACACAAGTTGCGTTATCATACCCATCACATAATGGAATGAAATAATATATATATATTAATTAATTACTAAAATGGTTTAATTATTTTATAATTATCATATATAATATTTATATCCATCATTGTACCCAACAATGAAAGTTGGTAATGAAAAACAAAATGGCATTGTTTCGAGAGGTGGTAGACTTCCCAATATATGAATGATGGTTTCATACACAATTTGGTGGATGTTTATGTGGTTTTAGGTTTTAACCTTAACATAAACAAATATAAATGTATTTATGATACATAGTTTTTAACATTATGATGTTATAATTATAATATAATGTGTTAGAGAAAAAATTAGAATAAAGATACTCATTTAAGAACATTTCCCCTTCCTAGGGTATCCTCTATAAGAATGAACTAAAGCATTGAAAGGTTGGAGAAATACAAAAAAAATGAATTTATAATAAGGTTATGTAATTTGGGGATTGATTTGGGTAGTTTTGGATGTCCCAAAATGGATTCAGTGGTGTAAATAAGTGAGGGAAATGAGTGCCTTTTTATAGTCAAGGAAATGTGTCATTGTTTTAAATACTCAAAAGTATTCGCTAATGGAAGGGAAACATTAACTAAATAGGAAAACTATATGATAAATAAAGGTGGGGATTTATTTTTTTGTTGAAAAACACCTCCATATAACTATTTGACACATAGTTTAAATTTTTTTCTTTTAACTCCTATGTTTCCTTATTTTTATCATTTTTTTCATTTTGGTAACTCTATTTTGACCTAAAAAATATATCAATGAATACTAAATTTAAGATAATATTATTATAAAAATTATAACAATTGATTCTAAATATTTTTTCTAGTTCATAAAATAAAAAAACCACATGTCTTAGTAATTAATTATAACAGAAGTACATGTAACACGTAAAAAGACTATTTCAACCCGAACCATGATAACATTGTTTTCACTATCTGGTTGTCAATATATTAATTAAATAACATATACTTGTCCATAAATAGATCAGATTTGATATTTATTAACATTTTAAAATATATTTTACATTAGTATGCTTTTTAGTAATTTTAAATCATTTAATAAAATATAATTTACTAGAAAACAACATATATAGAAATTTTGGAATTATTTATTTATATTAAATTTAAAATTATAAATTTAATTATGAACTTTGAATATATTATGTTCTAAATAGATTAAAAATATATATTAATATAAATAATTTATGGAAGAATAAAATTCACTCAACTTACATTAATTTTAATATTTTTTGTTTCATTTTTAAAGTAATTTATTAACAAAATAATTACAGTGTTGGAGTTTCATAAACATTTCAAGTAACTATTTCATCTATAAAAATTACAGATTAGTTATTAAAATAAATAAATAATTTTTTTTTCAGATTAAAATCTATAAATGAACCTAGGTTTTTTTATTCCTTTCACAAATAATATAAAAATTAAAATGAAAGAAAAATTCTTTTTTCAATTTTAATTACAAAACATATTATATAGACCAATTTCACAGATAAGTGTCCAAAAGAAACATAATTATAAGTCTTAATTCAATAAGGTTTTAATGTTTTCCATCCAAAAAATTTGGTAATAGGGGAAAGTTATTTTAACCCTTTAATTAATAGTTTAACCCATGGTAAACCCATTTTTACCTTAATTTATTTGATTACGTTTAAATGTATTCACTAATAATCATCTTCAAAAAATAATATTGGACTTATTATAAATTATAAAATATTTTGATTATAAATATTTATTCTATTTTTTAAAATTTTACTCAAAAATGTGAAAATATTTAATTTATTATAAATCTCGTAGACACGGTGAGACAATAGGTTTTTAAGAAGAGTTTTTTAGAAAAATAGGATTATATATTAAAACAATGTCTAAAAATAATAATTATATCAAAATAATTTAATATTTATTATATACATTCTTTAAATTTTATTTAAAACATTCCCCATGATGAATTATTTATTTAAAAAAAATGGAGAATCATTATGAATATTAAAATAGTTTCTTAAAAAATCCATTTTTATTAAAAATAAAACGTCTAAAAAAGACTAATATAAGCTTTTTTTAAAAAGTAAATAATCATATTTATTATTAAAAATTAATACACATGTTATATTAAATCTTATTTAATATATACTTGGACTCTTAATTTTCATAGTTTATTAAAAATAAAAAACTTCTTTTAAAAAATTGTATTTCTCAATATTCACTAAAATATCCAACTTTCTCGAATTTTCCCAAAAATTTCAAACAAATTTAATTTCATGTAATGTTTTCAAAAACTATATTCATTTTATCATACTCAAATTATAAAATTTATAAAGTAATCATTTAAATGAAACCTTTTAATAAAAGTCTTTAAATAAATACTATCCTTTTTGATTAAAAATTACTAATATTTATATAACTACTATGACATTTTAATTAATATTAGTGAATATGTAAAATGACTTTATTAAAAATTAATTGTGTTTTTACACATAATATTATTAGTTTCACCCATCATAGTGTATTCTCACTATTAAAATTTAATATATGCTTCCAGAACTATTATTATCACCCATGCCCATAATGCATTATATATAAAAATGCATGTATGTCAATAATTTGAATATGTTTCTAATTTAGATCACTAATTTACTAAATGTGTTCACATTGGAAGTAATATAATACCTATTATTTTCAAGGGTTTTATTAGTCTTAGAATTTTCAATATCATCTTATGTATATAATTTTATCTCATGCAATCTCAAAATGTATAAAAGCTTGTAGATATTTATTTTTTAATATTATTAATTTAACAAAATTAATATGTCCTAAAAATAATAATGTGTAGGAACTTATATACCTCATTATTAGTGTTACATAATCTGAAAATAAAAATTAATTATTATTAAACATATACACATAGATTATAGGAAGAAATTTTTTAAAACCATGTATGTAATAGATTAAAACAATAGGAAATGAAAATTACCACAATAGAATGTATGGTAAAATAAGTTTGTAACACCCATTTTTTAGATAGAATTTAAGATTCCATTCCATTTAAAATTCTTAACCAAAGTCCAAGTACCCATAATTTTGTTCTTAATGGTTAACATAAATATAATATAACTCTACCCCCCAAATTTTGTTATATCATAATACTAATTTATTATTATATTTAAAATTTAAAAAATCATAGTATTGAATAATTGAAACTAATTCGTAATCTTACAGCAATAGTAAAATTCCTATAAAAATGGAATGAAAATTATAATAACAAATTTAAATAATTGAAACCAAACCACACATAATTCATAATATAAATAATTTATATACATGAATATTAAATATGTATTTCATAAATAAATAAATAATTTAAAAAATTAACATGAGATATAATAACATTACGAAATTTCAATCCTCAAAACAACTTCTGTTATAATAAAACATCATGTGAATTTAGTATGGACCCTTTATGAAATAACTAATAAAGGTTTTGGAGAATATTTTTTAACATTCAACCCAATCACAAACAAGAACCATGATGTGCCTTCATGAAACAAGTCATTTCAGAAACATAATTTCTACTATGAATTATTAAATGGTGTTCAAATGTAATATATCCTTAAGTAATAGTCATACCTCTAAAGAATATTTTATAATCTTTTTCAAGTCAATATTTTTATTCTGATATATCTTTTTCTTATAAATCATGACCATTTTGGTCAAAGTATTTTTTTAAACCTAGATTTTAAAGTAATATGATTAAAAAACCAAATACATTGTGTCTTTCCACAACCATTCCATTCCATGAAAAGTATGAAAATCCAGAAATAGTTATATAATCCATTATTATGGTTCTAAAAAACACTAAACAAGATCTCATGTATTTCTATTCATCTTAGGAATTCATCATCGATACTCACCCAGATAACAGTAAATTGTTTTTTGTAACCTAACTATTTCCAAAATCCGTAGAATAAAATGGAAAATACACATTTAAGATATGATATGGGATAAAAAATGTAAAAAAAAATATAAAATTAATTTTAACTCATTCAATGATAAATATTCTACCATATTGAGATTAATTGAGATAAATTTATGGAAATAAAATAACTCAAACATCCAAGTGTATCCACTCAAAAAAATTGAATCACTATTTCTTTCTGTTAGACCCCCTCCTCATAAAATGGTGTGATAACACTGTCTCTAAGGATAATTAATATATATAAATAATAGATAGATTTGTATTGATTGAAAATAATCATGGATATATAAACAAAGGTCAATGAACTCCCTTGAATAAAAAAATATATCAATGAATGAATGATCATGCTTCATTTCGGTTATTCCATACAAAATGAATAAGCCAACTCTTTAGATCCCCATTGTATTGACTATAAATATTAATTGTTTTTATGTGACTAATAAAATCCTTTAACAGTCAATATATTATATACATATCATCACTTAATGTATTATGATAAAAATATTTCATGATAAACCATATTGTAATGTGTTTTAATTCCAGAACCATTGACCACTGAAATCAATGCTCCTAATGAATCAAAAATAAAACAATGATTTTAAAATTATAAAATCACAAGAATCACATGATCTCAATAGACTAAAAAAGAATTCAAACCACTTTATTTTCACTAAAAAATATGGATACCCTCATGTTCTCAATAAAAAAACTACCACATGTATAAAACCAACAAATAAATACGAGAAAAATAATGACTGAAGAAATTTTTTTCAACTTGGTTTTTACATTAATCCAACATCCATTGGAGAACATTTCTCATTTTTGGATTTCACAATGGAATAAAATATTATAACAAAAATCATTAATATCAGCTGATATTAGAACACCTTACGAAAAATGCAATTTCAATTGTATAATGTTTCTGGTACAAGTGGTCCCACCCAACCATTATATCGGGAACCAGAAAATTATCCAATTTCACTTCATTGTTACATTTTTTGATGACCCGACATTCGTCTTTGACACCATAAATTTTCCATAAAAAATGATTCCACAATTACCAACATTAAATTAAATGATGGAGTAATCATCATGAAATATTTTTAGGATTCACATGTTGCCACATTTCAAAAAAATTGTAAACTCCTTAAATTAAACATTAAAATTGAATTATATGTCATTTATAACATCAAATATTCATCTTCAATACCATTATCACCTACATTACTAGTTCCTAATAATGCATGATTAAAATTATCATTCCTTTGTTATATTTCATCTACTATAAGGCTCAAAGTACAAAATCAAATTTATATGGTTTTCCTTCTAGAAGAATATATTCCAAACATGAAAGATGCATCATATATTTAAAAAAATATCCCACTTGAAGACTAGTTTATGATGAAAATTCATCCACCAATACATGGTAAAATCTTGATTATTTAATACATTTATAGAAGGAGATATTAGATCTATTCCACATTATGGCAACCATTTTCCCACATATTCCCAATGTTTCCTGGAACATTCCTAAAAAAATACATTTAAAAATATACCAACTGGATACTATCATTTATTTATCTTCCATAACTACATCATCCCACACTTTATAATATTATGGATAAAATTATATTTTATCTAAATTCACATTTTCTATGAGGGAAAAATCAAATTATTAACAAAATGAATTTTTCTCTAATTATCATAAAATATAAACTATCCTTCCTGAGTTATTTTAACATCCTCAAATAATTACATAAACCATATTAGTTCCTTCCATACTTTTGTGATGATCATATATAATACAATTATTTTGGATAGATTTGAATCTGCCTAAAACTTTGACAATCATCTTATGGTTTTCCCTCCAAAGGTAAGCACAATGCCTCTTGTACTCCTCTCTGATTCCATAACTCCACCAAATCCTACATCATAAAAAACCAATAATGGATCACGCATTACCGAAAAACATAGTCAGATATATTTTTATCCTTTTATATATCACAAAATAAACCTTATAACATTCTAACGCTCATTTTCATGATTCCCCATAACCTAAATAAAAACACCCTTTGTAAATACAATTTCTAGACATTTGAAAACCATGGAATTCATCAAACTACATACCAAAAATGTATATAGAACATTTTCCATGTATATAGTCTAATTTTACATATTTTGTTTTTCCATTTGGATAACATGATGTTTTCATCTTGTGGGGTAATGGTACATTTACATATTTTCATTTTGAAACTATTTGAGGAAGATTACATATACTTCTTTATAGATAAAATCAATAATTCAGTCTTTCTATCTCTCTAATTACAATTATATAAAATTTTATTACCCGTACCAAGACATATCATTAAAAAATATAGAAAAATAAAACTTCACCTCCTAAAATCATTTTATGTTTCAAACATCAAGGAGCTTGACATCCATAAAATATATAAGGGTGATGAAACTCACATCGAAGAATTTTTTTGGTTGATTTTTTTTTGTGTTTCTTCACATAGACCATTCTAAATTATTATTTCATTGAACTACCTATTTTTTTCCTTGTAAATTTCTTCAAACCATAAATAATATTTCTTAAATTAAAAACTATATATGTATTGTATTTTTCTATAAAACCGACTATTTTCTTCAAAAAAATACTTCATCCTCTAATTTTCCATTTGATATAACTTGGGATTGTGTTTTTTTACATTTCAATGACCCTTTTTTCATATTTTTAGGTCATAATTCAAAGGATTAATTGGGTGATGGGTTAGAGTATACACCCAGTACATAATGATAAAAGGTTCTACCCTTGGGGAATATTTAATGTATGAATCAAAGTGGGTTCTATTGAATAACCTATTGAATGTACTGAAGTGGGAATCTAATAATGAATAGATAATTGTGTTGTTGAATAGGGAAACAATGTCTGTTCCATTTTCCATCATGTGATATAACATCATTATGTAATTATACAAAATAATACATTAGATGATTTTATGTGTTAGTTTTTGTGGACATAATAATTACTATAAGAGTATGAGAAGATTTTTCAAAAATATTTATAAATGGATGAAAAAACATGATTCCAAATATACACTTTATTGTTTGTCACGTCGTATCAAAAATGAAAAAAGATTTCAAATATGTGGAGGAGATATATTAAGTTAGAAAAATCATATAAGGAATTAACAAAATAATGATAAAATTAGTTTTAACATCCATTCAATTATGTTTAGAAATGTTTTAGATATCCCTAGATCCTATTTAAATCATATGAATAAATCAATAATTTTTTAGTTCATTGAAAAATTTGTTAGTTTTTATCATGTAAATTTTCCTAATGGATCATCTGACTACACTATAATCATATGACTTAAAGAATATCATATAAATTCATAAAATGTAATCGAATAATTTAAGACTTATGTTGAACAATGGAAATGGTATATCGTATGGATCCATCATATACATTTTTTGTAATAAGAATTTAATTGTATAACTTCTGAAAGAGGGTAAATCTAAATAGAAATTCATTAATGAGTGTTATACATTTTAATTCAAACATAATCCATTCATTATGTGTTACCCTTTTCTAGTGTAATTATTTTATAATTATCTGATCATAAGTATTTATCATCATTATTAGTAAGGGAAAGGCTTGGTAAGACCCTATCATAAGCATTTATCACTTTTGGAGATTTTCATATTGCTGCGGGATAATTAACTATGTATTCCTAATTTAAATCTGATTGAGAACAAGAAAATTTGGGATGCTGTAAATGTTTTTTATTATTATCTAAACATAAAAAACACCAACAATGTTCAGTGATTCAATTAATAAAAATTCAAGAAGCATATATTCCATAAATGATCAGGAAGTTCAAATAAATTAGATATTTTGACTTCGTATACTTTTTTATTTCTAATCAATAATAAATGTGATGATTCATGATTTTTTTTTTCACATTCATAACATAAATTAGCTTCAATATATCCTTATCCAAGATTGAGAAAATTATGGATGTCTATAAATTTACTGATGTTGAAAATGATTGGAAATAATAATTAATATATTTCATGATTAATAACTTCAATTTATTAGAATTTGAATAATATTAACGGTGATTGTACATTGAATCTTAGTTGTCCATAAAATCCAATATTATAACTATATAAGGATAACTATGTAAAAATGTATATGACTTGGTATGGTTGGATAATAATTTTTCCATGCCTAATATGTGAGGTGTCTTATAGATTTTATAAATCTATAAATTCAATAAATAATAAGATTATTGTGTTTTGATTTTAGTTAATTAAATATTACAACATATTTAAAACTCTAGATTAATAAAAATAACAATTTTATGTTCATAAATGAGTTGGATAATGCTGAACAATACTATAGTCCATAAGAAGAATTTTACACTACAAGCTTGTGTGTTTTTTATTTTTATACATCTGTAAAAGTGATGTGTGGGTTTTTAAAGATGTTTTGTTGAATAAAAATCCATAAATAGTGTAAATTTTTGTTAAATATATTTTTGGTTGAGTTATATAATTGATAAGAATTAAATAAGGTCATTTTTAAATATCAATTGTGTTGCAAAAGTATTGTATCGAATAATTTGAGAACCTAAAATTTTTATTATATAATGTTTCCTTATTTCTAGTAGTGATAAATCCATCATCAAATTGTAATTGAAGAAATTTATTATGATGGAATAAATTTAATTATATTTTTTGAATAAACATAAATATAACAAGAATTGGGTGTGAGATATAAAAAATAAATAAGTGTTCACATCTTATAGGTTTTCTTGTTATGATAATATGAGTGACCCAAGAACCCTTAATGAAGAAGGATATGTTTTAGAATCCCCCAGAACCTGTAAGGAAGGATAAAAGCAATCTGATAAAATTTATAAACATAAATTCCTTTTTTATAAAATTTAAATGTGATGTGAGTGATAAATCCACGTTAACATATTTGTTTAGGATAAATGAAGCTGCTTTTTAAGTAGCTACATAGTTTCGTCTATCTTTTTTGAAGAGTTGGAGTAATCTTATTACTTTAATACTAAGTGGATGTATATAAATTAATGTATTCTATTAGATTTTTATACTAAAAAAATATTCACATTAATAAATGACATAAAATTTTAACTTTCATATACACGGTGGGACTCTATAGAACCTGTGTGACTGAGGATATATAAGGATTACATTGTGATATGATATGAGAAAAATAAGATGTTTTTTTAAAGATTAATTGTTTGAATAAAGAACTTGTAAGTTCATTTAGACACATGATCCGTATTATTTGGATGTATTTCTCATTTTAGTCTAATTAATTATAGTGGAGAATCCATAAATATAGTGTATAACCAGCCATAGAAATGAGTATCTATTTATTCATTCCCTTGAAAAAATATCACGTTCTTCTTATATAATTTATTCTCATTCATGTTTTTATGGTTTCTAGGTAAAATAGAAAATATTTTTTTTATTAACTAACAATAAGTTATATATTCTAAAGGGGGTAAAAGATTTCATGTGTGTTTTGAATTTGGAAAAAAATAAGAAATGCTTAATTCGCCATCTAATCTAGGTGGCCGCACTGGTCCTTTTGAAAATATCAACTAATATCATATAGATGCTGCCAATTAATGGAATCATTTTTTAATTACCATTAAATTTAATTTGGATTAATGGAGTTAATTTTTTTATATATAAACATAATTCCATGGAATGTTCAGAATCTATTCTTATTGTTAAATGTGTGGATATTTCCTTAAATAATGTGGAAAATATAAAATTGAAACTGGAAAAGAAGATAATCAAAATATCAATAATGGGAAATGATAATTAATTCTTTTATTAGATAAAAATAAAAAATGATCAAGTATTTAATCTATTAATAAAAAAACTATAGATGACTCTAAATGACATTGTGATAAAGATGAGTCTAATGAAGTGATTATATATTTATATTCTAAAATAAAATATCACAGGATACTATTACGTTTTAAATTAGATACATTTATATTTTATTATATTAAGAGACTTGTTAATGTGAAATCACATCTACTGAAAGTATCTATTATGATGGATGATGCATTATTTAAACAATCTTGAAAATGTTCCACCCTATCAAAACTAGTTAATGATAAGGGAGAAATAACCTCACTTGAAAATGGGAATACTTTATCACTTGGAATTCAGTTTTAGATCATTGGAGATGAAAATATCACCCAAAACCTCATGTTTCTTGAGTAAGAGATAAAAACTAAAATATTTGGAATCAATTTATTTTTAACCTTTTAAAATATCATAAAAGAATGTTTTTGACACTCAATTCTCATAGATAATATTTTCTTTAAAATGATCACATGTAAATCATAAAATGTGTTTTAGAAGTGTTGGGGAATCATCCATCTGCTGAACATGGAAAATATCACATTTGCTATGAAATGTGATATATGAACTAAACTAACCTTATAAAATAGTTAGGGAAAAGGGAAAAATTATATACATATATAGGTGAAAAAATTATAATAATCAATTCATAACATCAAGGGAAAATATGAGTAAGCGTAGGAATACTTTTTTTCTAATATGACCCTAAAAGTGTGGTGAAACAACCCAAAAACTAATTTCATAAAAAACTATATAGATTGAGACAAAAAGTAAAGAAAAACGATTTAGAGGTCATTGTAGGTATTTAATGATGATTTATTATATAGAAATAAAATATTGGAAAAAATTTTAATCACATAAAAATTCATTTATTTCTTGATAAAAGGGTGAGTAAAGATGAATTTAAAAATTTACAATGTCTACAAAATTCCATGCATGGGAAGAATATATCTTGTAAGAACATATTTGAACCAGTTGAAAATATTTATGAGATATTAAATATTAGAGGTGAGTCCTATGAAAATTGTTTGTACAATCCTTCCATGTATTACTCTTATAATGAATTTAATAAAGGAGCACCATATGTTGAGGAGCAGCAATAAAACTCTTCCATGGGAATAAAAACTATAAATAAATCAAATAAGAGAGATAAACCAAATATGAAAGTGGGGAAGACTAATAAATATGGAACTCTATATTAACAAAAATTATTATACTGTGGTAAGAAAGGGTAAACACTCTAATTTTGTTTCAAATCCTAGTATATGAATTCTTGAAGTAAAAAATCATAAAAAAAAATAATATTCCATTCAAGTAGACACATAAAAGTATTGGAATGGTAGATGATTTCACTGAAAATGAGATTGGGAGATTTCAGAAAGATCATTATTGTAAAGATAATAAATAATTGTTTGTAAGGTTCAAAAAATATGGTCATAGAGATTTCAAATGTAAACATGGATACCTAATCTGAAGAAGCAGACAATAGGAAATGGGAATGATCAATTGACTAAAAATTTGGAGAATTATATTAGGAATATCGATTCCACGTATAATAGGCTGAGTGGGAATGCCTTTATTTAATATTTATCGTATATCTAGATCTGATAGAAGAATCTATAATGGTTCTGAAAAAATCTAAATGATGAAATTCTCTAGTGGTGTAATAAAATAATGTTACTCCGTATAATAAGAAATTTAAAAGAAGGGAAATATTCATTTTTCCAAAATAATATTAGATATAGAAACCTAAATATGTTTCAATAATGAAGAATGTTAGTCTCTTTAATTATGAAAAGAATAATGGAGGTGGGTTGAAAAATATGTCTCTTCTCAAATGCTATAATTGAGGACCAATGATTATCCCACCTTAGTCACATTATTTTCTATTGCTGATGTTTTACTAAATAAAAAATTCAAAGTTAAGATATATGAATCCATTATGGTGAACAGAAATTTATTTTATAATTCATTTTAATTTTATATAATGTGTCTTTTGATATCATAACTCATTAGACCTTATTATAGGATGCAAATTACTATGGTGCTTATTTATGGAGGTAAACCTTTTAGGTAGAGTAACAGAAGAATTAGAGGCTTCTAGATATCTATATCATTATAAATTGAATCTAAATTTTATTTATCCCGTGTACATACTGATGTTTTAGTTATGATTCACATTGATCTAATTTAATTATGATGTTGGATTTCTCTTATTATAGAGTAATAGGGATTGAAAAAATGGGGTGTAATATATATTTCCCAATAGTTGCTTTGATGAGTTTGATGAGATTCATGGGTGATCAATTCATAGTATATTATATAATTATTATTCACATTATGACGGGAAATATATATTTAGTATCACATAAAGATAATTTACTGTTATATTTTTCCTCTATATAATGAAATATTTCCTTCAACGGATTGTTTTACCATCAAAAAACAAACAAATTTACTAATAAATTGTTTTAAATAATTATGTGGTGCCATATTTATCCCAAAAATAATGTATAATATACCTCTTTGAAGGGATGGAATATCAAAGAGAAATAACCCAATGGTAAATGAATTTTTAATTTAAATGCATTATAATTAACTTACATTAAAAGGAGAAAAACATTCTTAAATTTTTATTCATTCACAATATGAATTAGAATCATGTGAATTCATTTAGAAGTGAATTTGTTATTATAAAATAGAAATGGGAGATTTTAGTTCCCTCAGGTTCACATTGTGTTTGTTGTCAATGACCATAATTTTTTGTGTCAACGTCATAATGAAAATGCTTCATTAGGCGATGGATTTATATATCCACCCATTGTAAATGGATTAGTGTATCCATACATTACATAAATAATGGAGGTGATTCGCATAGATCATAGGTAATGGAATGATTAAATTATAATACCAAGATAATTAGTCTAGATATATTCACATGGTATTCCTATAAACATTAGATATTTTACATAAAAAGTTTCAATGAATTATGATATATTTTTTGTTAAATTTGGAAGATGAGGCTATTATATTTTCAATAGAATGATATGATTTCATTATGAAAAAATATCCAATAATACAATGGATTATTGTCTGAGTATTATTGTATAGGTATAACAATTACTACATGGGGATGGGAATCATTTTCTTTAGTAGATAAAAATAGGCGAAAGAGTTAGCTATTGAATCTGGACTGAATAGCATATCCAACAATGTTTATAATTAGTCAATCATATTTGAATGACTGTGGTAACTAACTTAAGCTGGAGGAACCATCCTTGTAACTCATATAATTTTTTACTAAACAGATGTGAACATTCCCTAGATGATGGTTTGAAAGGTTTATAGTATCCTAGGATCTATTTGAAGTCCTTTGGATGTCATTTGAATGAATCTGTAATTTTGAGGTTCACTAAAACATTGGAAAGGATTGGATTGTATGGATCATATGGAATCACTATTATCATATTACATTAGAAATTCATATGAATTAAAAGTATTCCTTTGTATGTAATTGATATAAGGTTGAGAAAATTAAAATGAAATGTGTATTACTTCATTGTATAAAGTTTTTGGTCATGAAACATTTATCATTTGACTTCAGTAATAGTGTTAGTCTCCACCATAAGTGTTTTCTAAGAATAAGACTTTTTATATAAAATAGAATACTTTATCTATATAAAATCAATTTTCAGATTGAGAGATTGAGAATTATTTGAGTATAATTCTTCACTATAAGACACGGTGTACATAGAACTCTGGAAGTCTTATGAAAAAGACTAATACACTAAATAAATTTTTTTTATTACTACTAGATTAATATGAAAATTTACCATATTTAAATATAGATAATAAAAATAAAATTTCAGACTATAAAAGATAAGTTCTATTATGATTTAAATGTCACAAACACTAATAAGGTATTTTGAATCAAGATTTTAAATTTAGAGAAGATGATCTTCAATAAATGATAATATGTATCATTGAAATAAGAAAATGATAATTTCTATAATTTTTTAATACTGATGAGTGAAAGGTAATTTTTTTCTTTATTTTATTTAATGCACATGTCATCAGTTATCTTATAGAGTATATTATCCATGAATGAGATAAATAAGGATGTTTTGGTGCTTTTTTCAAGAAAGAATTGAATGAGAATACTACAATATTTATTTCATGACAATGTAAGTGAATTTACCTAGTTTTCATAATAACACATATAAACTATAATCTATGCTAAAATATCCAGCAACACAAATATTATAGTGATACGAGATTTAAAGGGTTCAAGTTAAAAGGGTTAAGCAGAATGATGAAAAAAATCTAACCATAAAAAGTGAGAAGTCTCCAAAATTTCATCAATCATGAAATTTAATAAATCAGTAGATTTGGGTTTGGATATTTTATTGGATTAAATATCATAACATATTTTTTTAACTATATTTAGAAAAAAATAATGTAGAGTTGAGTTTTATGGTGGTGGTGTTTTAAGTAAAACTTATTCCATAAGGATAGTTCCACACTATAATCTTATTTATTGTATGTTTTTATACTTCTATAAAAAGTGTTGTGGATATAATTTTGTGAAATGTATTTATTAATGACATATTATGATAAGTTTCCAATGTAAAAGGCCATAAATAAGTTTATTTTGGGAATATAATTTGACTTTAAAAATAATCAACTAAAATACCATGAGATCATAAAAATGGTATGTAAAGACCGAAAAATTTCAAGGAAATTTTTTTCATAATTTCTTTGGGATTTTACAAGAACTCAGTTTCTGACGGCGCCTGAATCCGAGGTCCGGTGTGCCCGGAATCAATTTCGGAAGTTTAGCTCGGGTACGTTCAGCGAACAAACAAGCGAGTTTTTTTAAATTTTGAACCGGTGCTCAGAATTGAAATATGAGGACACCGATGAAACCGCAGCGCCGATAATTTCTTAGGAACACCTTTTTCGGAGTTGCGTTTACATGAGAGAAGTTGTTAAAAATTCTGGAAGTTAAAAATAAAATTGAGCTACAAATTTTATTTTTTACTAAGTGGTTAACCTTTGGGTGGAAGTTTGGGTAACCACCCAAGTGAGGTTATGAGGGCGGTGGGGCCCACACGAACCCCACCCCTTCATTTTCCCTAACCCCCCTTAACCCTTCATTTAATGACTTATGTTTAATTACTTAATTTAATTCTTTATTTGAATTTCAAACAGATGACATGGGTAATAATATAAGAGAAACACTTATTTTATTATGTTGTTAGCTTGTTGAGAGAATTTTGAAAAAATCTCTAAGGCTTGAAGATCTTCATATTCTTCATTGAAGAACGCGAAGAACACCTGTCTCCGACGAAGAACACCGAAACATCAGAGATTGACTACGGGACACCGTGTACCGCGATGCTGTCAATTCTCCTATCCACGACAACGAGAGACGCCTTCCTCGGAGATCAAAAAACGCCAACGATCCACTTCTTCCGCGATTATCAAATCCGTGACGGCCCTTTCCGCGAAAAATATCGTTCGATGACAACGCATGAGGTAAGGTATTTATTGTTGTTGTTATTCGTGAATTCTTCCGTCTTTGTTCCTCATTTCAAATTGGACTACATGCTATCGATTAACGGGATGAGGCTGGACTGCACAAACCCGGCCGACCCTCCTCCCATATCTTTGTGTTGTTGCGGATGTAAGGAAAGTGACGTGGTGCCATCGCTCCATGCGAGATCGTGCGGCAAGGATGCGCGACACCGTCGCGCCGTGCCATTGAAGTCAAAGAAGGTCACAGCGCCATCGCACCGCGCCAGAGAATCACGAAAACTCTGCGGCCGGAGCGGGGCCGCGGCGCCGTCGCGCCGCGCCGGACGGACCAAGGCCGCGGCGGAGCAAGGAGCGGCGGCCGGTTTCCGGCCGCCGGCTTCAGAGAAGGGCGCATGGGACTGCGCCGCTCCCGTGGTGCAGCAACAGACCGGCCAAAGCGGACTGACTGGTAAGGGGGAAGACTGGGGGTTTCAAACCCTCGGCTGGATAGTGGAGCGGCCCCCACACGGGGTGTTGCGTTTAATTGAATAGGGGGGCAGTCTCACCCCCCTTTGTCCGCCCAGCTCGGTTACACCGAGCTGGCTAGTGGACCGCGCCAGTGCACCCCATCCAGGATGGGCCGTGCAGGCCGGGCTAGGCCGCGCCCATCCGGGCCGGACCCGGACCCGGTTCAGGTTGACCCGGTTCGGGCCGACCCAGTTTGGGCCGACCCAGGGGGGTTGGGCCGGGCCGGGCAGAGCCCTGAGCCCTTATTCGCGGTCCTATTATGGTCTTTTGCCCATATCATGGGATATGGACCTCCAATCGATGCACCGTGAGTTGCGTACAGATCCTTGGATTGAGACGGTCGTTTCGGTATATTACACTCAATGTTTCAGAGTACTTTGGGTATATCCGGGTTGGTTCGAACACGGAACCAACCGGGCCCTCGGAGCAGAAACACTTATTTTCTTGAGCTCTAGACGTCCGATTGACATGATGTCGACTTTGTTGGATTCCTCATGATGAGAAGGAACTTTTGGAACACTTATCCTATGTTTTGGATGTAGTTTGAAAATGGCCGGGTTGGATTGTACCCGAAATCCAACCAGGATCCTGGAACGGAAAAGCTGATAACTTTCAGACCGGACGTCCTTTTGATGAACCATCAGCAGGATTGGTAATCACATTGGGAAACGGTCCCTATGAGTATACCCTATAAGAGTTTGGGGTATAGTTGAGATGCGGTCGGGTTGGTTCGTACACAAAACCAACCGGGCCCCTTGGAGGAAAAGGCTAATAACTCACAGACCGTGCGTCCGATTGATGCACCGTCTATTGCTTTGAAACCCTACGAGGAGGCAGTACATTGAGATACTTATTCTTGGGACTTTTGATACTTGGAGTATCGACCAGTAGCTCATGGAGCGGACCCTCTCTGAGACGAGCTAGCATAGTGCAGAGACCTACTAGCTGACTGAGACTTGACGACTGCTGATCGATCGACTCGGAGTGATTCAGATAGCCCAGTGGGGTGTGCTTGGTTGGAGCGGCCGAACCACGGCGGAGGTGCGCTTGGATGTAGTGGCAGAACCACAGTACTCGACAGAAGGAGTTCCTCTGTAAGCTATGATGGGGTGCGCTTGGTTGTAGCGGCAGACCCACGGTGGGATGTGCTTGGTTGCAGTGGCCGGCCTACAGTACTTGATAGGTGGAGTACTTCAGCAGTCCAAGGTTAGTGGGATGCACTTGGTTGTAGCGGCAGGCCCACTGTACTCGATAGAGGAGGAGTTCTCCTGCATCCGTGGTTTAGTTATTGTGAATAAAATCCTGGTTTGAGCTAAGTCTATGACCTTTGTGTTTCCTCATGATTGAGATGGGTTACTTGATAACTTAGGTATAAGTATGAGCTTATACCTAAGTAAAGGTTATCTGTTGAGATCCTTATTTGTGGTTATCCTTTTTGGATTTAGTGAGACCTTGAGGGTCTCGGGGTCCCTACTGAGTATCGTTATACTCACCCCTACACGGGCTATGCCCTCACCTCGTTGTGTTGGTTGCAGACGACGACAACGCTGATAGAGGTCGAGTGTTCGAGGGCTAGACGGTACCCGGAGGTGGATCTCACGTCGAGTCAGTATCCAAAGGTGGACTTCAAGAAGAGACGATACTCGGAGGAGGTTGACGAGCGAGAGCGTTGTGGAGGCTATCTATACCTACCCTTCAGGTAGGATCCGTGGTGGACGATCCAGGAGATGCGCTATCTGTACCTACCCTTTAGGTAGGATCCGAGGAGGACGACCTAGGAGCTGCTTCCATTCTTCCAGCTATTTTTCTTTTTTGGTTGTAGTTTTGTTCAGTTGTAGCTGTACTTTCAGTTGGGTTATTATTCTGGCCCACTTACTTTTCAACACTTTCTTTTGTACTTAGTGTATTACTTCCTCTTGTACTCTGGGATGTTTTGTTTACTTTTTTAAAGGAAATGCCTTACCATTTATCAGGATTTATGCCTTCGGTGCTAGTCGCCAGCCCGTGGCCTATGGAAGGTGGGCTTGGGGTAGTCACGGCACGGGCTCCGAGGACCGGTCGTGACAAATTGGTATCAGAGGAGTCGGTTCTACCTTAGAACTTATAACTCTGATATTCAGTTTCTATGAAGCAATATTGTTAAGGGTACTGAGTGTGGTCTTTAGTTGAGGGAGTCCAGTATTGGTGCGCCGGCCGACGTATTCGTACACCAGGACCTTGACTACTGATTTACGACTTTGTGCACGAAAAACATTGATTGCGTGTGTGTTTCCAAGAGTTTTAAAGTCACCTCAAACCAGGTCAGCTCACCAGGTATAAATCATTGATCGTGTCGCATCTATTCCGGATGTCTCCACGTAGACAGTCAGTTGGAGTTATGAGAGAGTGCTCGATGAAGGCCCACCGAGCGGCGAGTCTCCAGTGCGGGGCCGTTTTTACTATGTTGGCACCCTCGGGTGGTGTACCAGTAGCAACACCACTTGTTGGGCAGCAGATGCCACCAGCCATACTAGCGAACTATACATGCTGGAAGAGGGTGTTGCACGAGTTACAGCAGCAGTGGCCTTCGAGGTTACAAGGCGAGGAAGATTCCCAGACATCATTGCACTGGCTGGAGGCGATTGCTAGAGTTTTCCGCCTAGCTGAGACATCAGTAGAGTTGATGGTGGAATTGGCTACTAGTGTTTTCCAGTGAGTTACCATGAGGATGGTCCACATAGAGATGAGGCTTCGGTACGTGGACTGATGCCTGAGATAGTTTCTTCGGGTAGTGTGTCAGCTATACATCACTACCTGTTGTTCTGCAGTTACAATAGGCAGTACTGGTAGGTGACACGTGTAGGCTTACTGCCTTACACGTGTTCCAACATCAGATACCCTCATGTTCCGAGGTGAGCCCAACTCACAGGCAGCTGAGGACTGGCTTGAGGAGGTGGCTGATAGTTTTCTAGAGCTTATACAACTTCGGCAGGATGACAAGTCGGTAGATTAGTATTCATCGAGGCGTACTGAACATTCTGGGTACTCGATGAATACGATTCGATCAGTGCAGTAGGAAACATGAAACTGGCGCCAGTCTTAGGGACTTGGGCATGTAAACTGTTTAAAGAAGGATTGATAAGGATAGGTGAATCTGCAGAGCAGAAGACGTGGAGACAGATCTATGAGAGAAACATGAGGTGGTGTAATTTCAACATGTTACAACCACCCGCCTTTGTTGTTTCCTCTAGGCTTAGGGAGCTGGAATGCAGGGGAAGAGAGTAGCTGCATGCAGTCAAGGAATGTTACCCAATGGCTCTGAGAATGATTTGAGGGACAGTCTGTGTCCACTACTAGTTTCCGTAGTAACAGACGTTGATACAAATCATTCCTTCCTTCCACGAATCTTGTCCCATACCTAGAGTTTCCGGTTAAAACCGTAGACTTGACCCTCACATCTAGAGATACCTTGGGAAGAGAATCGATAATCACACTTACGCTGACAGTGTGGTCTGACCCTCGAGCCGAGAGTTTTGGTTGGAATCTGTTGGTGGCAGCGTCGAGGCCTTACAACGTTGGTCTCGATATGGATTGGATTCACAGTTCATGCTCAAATTGACTGTTTTAGGAAAAAAGGTTGTGGTTTATCTACAACGTTGGGATGGGGTTTTACTTGGTCGACGAAAAGGAAAACCCAGGTATCACAGGATGGAATCAAGCATAGGAGGGTGTGGCTGATCACTCTTGAGTTGGTCAAACTTAACCTCGTGGCAGCGTGAGTTTTGAGTATCAGTTCTAAACAGAAATTGGAAACCTCTGGAGTTTGAGGATGATGATCATGTCCTTATACGGGTCTCACCTCGATGAGGTTTACAGAGATATGGCCAAGGCGGGAAGTTATCTCCGAGGTTCAGCAGATCTTTTCAGGTCCTCAGTAGGGTAGGCTAGGTGGCTTACCATTTGACCCATCCACCTCAGTTGCACCAGGTGCACACCGACTTCCATGTATGTCAGTTGAGGAGATACAGGCATGACCCATCACATATCATCGACCATGAGGAGCTGGACATTGGATATGGGGTGACTTTCGCAGTGTTCCAATGGAGGTTGATGATCGAAAGGAGCGGGACCTACGATGACAATCAATTCCTCTTGTGCTCTTTCGTAGTCAGCACGGGAACCTCCAGCTGAGCACATGGGAGCGGAATGCACAGATGCATGCTCAGTACCTCTTTTGTATCCCTAGATTGTGTTATGCTTTACGAGGAAGTAAATCCCTGAGGTGGGAGTAATGTAAAGACCCGGAAATTTCAAGGAATTTTTTTTTGTTAATTTCTTTGAAATTTTACAAGAACGCGGTTTTTGACGGCGCCTGATTCTGAGGTCCGGTGTGCCCGGAATAAATTTCCGAAGTTTTGCTCGGGTACGTTCAGTGAATGAACGAGTGAGTTTTTTAACTTTTGAACCGGTGATCGGAATTGAAATTTGAGGGCACTGATGAAACCGCAGTGCCGGTAATTGCTTAGGAACACCTTTTCTGGAGTTGCGTTTACACGAGAGAAGTTGTTAAAAATTGTGGAAGTTAAAAATAAAATTTAGCAACAAATTTTATTTTTTACTAAGTGGTTAACCTTTGGGTGAATGTTGGGGTAACCAACCAAGTGAGGTTATGAGGGTGATTAGGCCCACACAAACACCACCCCTTCATTTTCCCTAACCCCACTTAACCCTCCATTTAATGAATTAGGTTTAATTACTTAAGTTAATTCTTTATTTTAATTTCAAACGGATGAAATGGGTAATAAAATAAGAGAAACATTTATTTTTATCATGTTGTTATCTTGTTGAGAGGATATTGGAAAAATCTCTAAGGCTTTAAGATCTTCATCTTCTTCGTTGAAGAACGCGAAGAACGCCGGTCTCCGACGAAGAACACAGAAACCGCGGAGATCGACTACGCGACGTCGTGTACCACGACATAGTCAATTATCCTCTCCACGATGGCGAGAGACGACTTCTTCAGAGATCAAAAAATGCCTACGATCCTCTTCTTCTGCGACAATCAAATCCGCGACGTCCCTTTCCGCGACAAATCTCGTTCGACGAAAACGCATGAGGTAGTGGATTTATTGTTGTTGTTATTCGTGAATTATTCCTTTGTTGTTCCTCATTTCAAATTTGACTACATGATATAGATTAACAGGAGGGGGCCAGATGGAACAGACACGGCCGACCCTCCTCCCTTATCTTTGTGTTGTTGCGGATCGAAGGAAAGTGACGCGGTGCCATCTCACCGCGCGGGATCGTGCGACAATGATGTGTGGCGCCGTCGCGACATGCCATTGAAGTCGAAGAAGTTCGCGGTGCCATCGTGCCGCACTGAATCATCGCGAAAACACCATGGCTAGAGAGGGGCCGCGACACCATCGCGCCGCGCCGGACGGACCAAGGCCGTGATGGAGCAGGGCACGACGGCTGGTTTCCGGCCGCCGGTGTCGGAGCAGGGGGCATGGGACCGCGCAGGTCCCGTGGTGCAACAGACAGCCGACCGGAGCGGGCCGGCCAGTCAGGGGGGAAGGCCAGGGGTTTGAAACACCCAGCTGGATGGTAGAGTGGCCCCCACATGGGGGGCCACATTTAATTGAACATGGGGGCAGTCGCCCCCCCCCACCCTTTGTCTGTCCAGCTCGGTTACACCGTCCTGGCCAGCGGACCGCGCCAGCGCACTCGAGTCGGGCCGGGCTACCCAGGCCGGGCTGTGCAGCCGGGCTGGGCCGTGCCCAGCCGGGCCGGACCCAGACCCGGTTTGGGTCGACCCGGTTCGGCCCGGGCCCAGACCCCCTATTCGCGGACCTCTTACGGTCTTTTTCCCATATCTTCGTCCACAGACCTCCGATCAATGCACCGTCAGTTGCGTAGCGATCCTTGGATCGATTCGGTTGTTTCAGTATATTAAACTCAAGGTTTAGGAGTAGTTTAGGTTTGTCCAGGATGGTTTGAACACAAAACCAACCGGGCCCTCGGAGCGGAAATTCTTATTTTCTTGAGCTCTGGACGTCCGATTGACGTGCCGTAAACATTGTTGGATTCCTCTTTATGAGACGGAACTTTTGGCACACTTTTCCTAAGTTTTTAATGCAGTTGGATAATGGCTGGGTTGGATTGTACCCAAAATCCAACCGGGCCCCTAGAACGGAAAAGCTGATAACTTTCAGACCGGACGTCCGTTTGACGAACCGTCAGCGGCGTTAGTAATCACGTTGGGAAACGGTCCCTATGATTATACCCTAGAAGAGTTCGGGGTATAGTTGGGATGCGGTCGGGTTTGTTCGTACACAAAACCAACTGGGACCCTGGGATGAAAAGGCTAATAACTCACAGACCAGGCGTCCGATTGACACGTCGTATGCTGCTTTGAGACCCATATGACGAGGCGGTCCTTTGAGATACTTATTCTTGGGACTTGTGATACTTGGAGTTTCGACTAGTATATCATGGTGCATACCCTCCCGGAGACGAGCTAGTAGAGTGTGCAAGCCTAGTAGCTGACTGAGACTTAACAACTGCTGATCGATCGACTCGGAGTGATTCGGAAAGCCCAGTGGGGTGTGCTTGGTTGTTGCGGCAGACCCATGGTGGAGGAGCGCTTGGTTGTAGAGGCATACCCACAATACTCGATAGAAGGAGTACCTATATAGGCTATGAGGGGGTGCGCTTGGTTGTAGCGGTAGAACCATGGTGGGATACGCTTGTTTGTAGTGGCAGGTCCACAGTACTCGACATATGGAGTACTTCAGCAGTCCAAGGTTAGTGGGACGCTCTTGGTTGTAGCGGCAGGCCCACTGTACTCGACAGAGGAGGGTTTCTCCAGTAGCCGTGGTTTCGATATCGTGAATAGAATCCTAGTTTGAGTTGAGTCTATGACCTTTTTGTTTCCTCATGATTAAGATGGGTTACTGGATAACATAGGTATAAGTATGTGCGTATACCTAAGTAAATGTTATTTGTTGAGATCCTTCTTTGTGTTTATCCTTGTTGGATTTAGTGAGACCCTGAGGGTCTCGGGGTCCCTACTGAGTATTGTTATACTCACACCTACACGGGCTATGCTCGCACCTCGTTGTGTTGGTTGCAGACGACGACAGCACTGATAGAGGCCGAGTGTTTGAGGGATAGACGGTACCCGGAGGTGGATCTCATATCGTGTCAGTATCTGAAGGTGGAATTCAAGAAGAGATGATACTCAGAGGAGGTTGACGGGCGAGAGCATTGTGGAGGATATCTATACCTACCGTTCAGGTAGGATCCATGGTGGACGATCCATGAGTTGTGCTATCTGTACTTACCCTTCAGGTAGGATTTGAGGAGGAGGACCCAAGAGCTGCTTCGATTCCTCCAGCTGTATGCCTTTTTCAGTTGTACTTTCATTCAGTTGTAGTTGTACTTTCAGTTGGGTTTGTATTCTGTCCCACTTACATTTCAGCACTTTCTTTTGTACTTCGTGTATTACATCCACATGTACTCTGGGATGCTTTGTTTACTTTTTTAAAGGCAATGTCTTACCAGTTATCAGGATTTACGCCTTTGGTTCTAGTCGCCAGCCCCTGGCCTATGGAAGGCGGGCTTGGGTTAGTCACGGAATGGGCCCCAAGGAGGGGTCGGGACATGGTATTCATTGATAGTCATTTAATTCTCTATGTAAGAATTCCCTCTCAAAAATTCTATTTATAGATACTAATCAGGATGAAATAAAATAAAAAATCATAAATGAAGCCACATGTGGAAGATAATATTGATGAGGATAATATATAATAAAGGAATATGTATTTTCAATTTTTGGGGTATAAGTTCTGAGAATTCAAGAGAAATAATAACTCTGAAAGTAGAAGAATAAGAAGAAGAAAAATGTACTAAATCTAGTAATCAATGATAATATAAATATAATAATATTTTTAGGCTAAAAATACTTTTTATATTTAAAATAAAGGATAAGTGACTAAAAATCCAAGGTTGTCATATCTATTCAGGTGCAATAAAGTTGAGCTATAACTCGAGACATTGTTATATACATCATTATTGAAAAGGTGTATTCCTTAAAATACTATACTATTGAGTAGAATGATATCATTCTATGGATGTTGTTAAATAATAATAAAAAATAAATTTAAGAAGGAAATTTTTGGTAGAATATATATATACATGGTTTGGCTGTGTTGAACCGGTGTGACTCAGCGTATGCAAGTATATAAAAGTGTGCATTTGGATATATAGTGAGAAGTTATTAGAATAATTCATATATTAAATGGTGTTTTTAATTTTAGTGAGACTTGAGAAGTGTGTTTTTAATAATAACCACCCATTGTAGATACATTTTCTGTAATGGATAATCAATGGATAAGGTGAAAAAATAGTCATGGAAAGTAGTAGGCCATTATACCGAACCTTGTGAAAATATTTCATGCATTCTATCTACATTATTATAATTATTTCAATCAATTAATTCTTAGTAAAACATAAATTTATTCATATAAAATTAATTATAGATGAATTTAAATTAAAAAGGGTTTAAACTATTATATGATACTTTAAAATGTTTTTAAAAAATAGGCATCACCTAATTCATATCCCCCTCCCTAGTTGACTATATTAATCAAGTTGGGTATTTTTTAATAATTGAATTTTTTTCAAAATCTATTAGACATAGGGGTATACATTATGAAAAAAATAAACTAAAAATATCCCAAATAGTATTATATTTGATAATTGGAAACTAAATTTAGAAGATTCCATATTTAACATTTGTTGAAATAAATTGACAAGCAATCTGGTCATTAAACAATTTATACCATTGTATATTCTATTCAACACGAAGACCCAGTTAATATTAATTGCCTTCCTACCAAGTGGTAATTTCATTGACACCGTTGATTATATTTTCTTTAATCGAATATATTTCATCTACCATGTCAAACCCCCATAATCCAAAATCACCAATACTTTCAAGATCCTATAATCTCTCAAACACTCCTCCATCTAAAAGAAGTATGTAATTTAAATCAGTTCAAAAACTCTTAATCGGTTATCTAATTCTGTTAGACCTTGATAACTCAACCAATGTTTCTTATCTTTCCAAAACCACTACTTTTAAAACATCAAATTCTAATTCACATCCATAAGATTCCATAGTTCATTGGGTTATCAATAAACCCTTTATCTGTATTGATTCATCTATGCCTTCTATTATATATAAATATTCTAAAAAATCATTCTTTCTAGAACATCCATTTATATCATCAAGGATGATTACTATTGATTTTATGTTCTCAACACTATCTTCTAATCTGTTCTCATCATTACACATGTCCATCTCATTAAAGTGAACATTTTATCTTCTAATGATCATATACGATTCATTATAAAAAATCCTAAATCTGATGTTTTCCACACCATACCCAATAATGAATTATGATTAGGAATGTTATTTTAGTTTAACCCAAAACCTTAATATCAATTTGTACATAATTGAGACATACAAAAACATTTGTGTGGGTAAATTACACTATTTTTTCTGGTCACTACTATTCATTAATCCCTATGTTAAATGGAGTATAATGTATTTTTTATAAGATAATCTTTACAATTGGCTCTATCCACCCAAATCTCATTAAATATTTAGGGATGTATTATCATGCTTTTGGATTTCCCATTTATTATCTAGATTATTGAATCAACTATACCATCCTATTTTGGTGTTGTTGGAATTGTATTCTCCAACATGATTCCTTTTATCTAGTAAATCCTATGGATTTCTTTTCTATTATATTTTCCACTATTATCAAATTGTAAGAACACAATTTTACTTCCGATTTATTTTTTTCACCAGGACCATCCATCCTAAAACACTCTAAAACAATTAGATTTAAGATTAAGGATTTAAACACATAATTTCCTTATAGAATTTTTTATTAATTTAACAAACAATAATGATGCACATTGAAATTATATGGGTATATTCCCTAAAATACATGTCTATATGATCTCTTACTTATGATAATTACGTGCCAATGTGTTTATTTTGAATGATAAATTTCTTTAATTTTTTTATGGGAACACAATAAAAATATACAAAATTAAAATTATAATGATTTATATAACCTCATCCACTAATAATTGAATGTTTTTCTCACAATGCTAACCACGATAATAATTCACAAATATAAACTTTGAGATATTTTCATTCTAGAAATATATACTACATATAATCATTTGTTCATATGAAATATACCATATTTAGCACCATTGGGCTTAGTCATGTAACCCTAATTAATCTTCCATAATTCATTCATTATGTTTTCATGAATCATTCTTTATCTAGCTAGTGAATGGAAATTATATTCTTTCATAAACCTTGTACGTGTTGAAATCCATATGACTCAAGAATTTCTCCATTAGATATTCATAATTCAAAATCACGTATCCCTATAATCCAGAGAGAATCATTATCAGATATATTAACCTTGTTAGTCATTCAAGATACATAAATCCACATGAACCCCATATCATCTATAGAATTAATAAATCCCAGGAATCAATGATCTATGATTCTAATGGTACATTACTACACTAGAATAAAAGCCCCCCATCATCAGCTATAGTTTTGGCATAAATTTAACTTCTGTAATCACCCTTTTTGAAATTCACACTATGATATATTAATCCTTTCTTTTGGTTCCCAATATTATTTAAATACCAAAAAATTGGTCTAGTGCATACTGATTTAATTTACCTTTTTCCATTCATCTATCTTATGAATTATTTTGATCAATCCATTAAACAAAAAATCCAATACCTTCAACATTAAATATTTTTATGGTATGATTCTATAATTCATTCCAGATGAATTATAATTTTTAGAATGATATGATGAGTTTCTCTTAACACTAGTTTAGTCTTTCCTCAAAATTTATTTATTAAAGTCACTTTAAGGAACCAACCTAGAAATCCAACCAAACTAGTATTCGACCCAACCCATCACATACCCTTAGGGAATTCTTGATCTGCATAGTCTAGAGATTATCACCATATCATAAAAAATAACCAAATGAAATGATTTTTCCCAACACGATGAAAATATACTTGAATAAATATTTTAATAAATATAGTTGGAATAAGAAATGGAATAGAGATAAAAGAAATATACATAATAAAAAATGGAAATAGTAGAGATAATAAAACTCAAATGTATCTAATCAAACACCAACAGACAAGTCCAAAAGTTATGGGAAACACAAATATAAGAAATAGATAATCCATGTGATATGTATACAGGTCTTTATTTCTAACCACCAGATACTCAACTCATCTAATAGAAACACAACATCCACATTATAGTGTATTTCATTTCCTTTCATTAAAATAAATAACATGGTTTATGCACCACCAATAGGGTGAAGGGGAAGTGAGATAATAGGTATTTTATGATCCCACCTAGGTGATTATTTGTCTCAAAAAAAATTTAACCATTCTCAACATTATTGATAATAAAGAATTATAATTATTTAAATATATTTTATATCAAAATTGTGGTAAAAAATAATCTTTTATTTCTGTTTCAAATAATCCAATTAATATTTTTTCAATGAACATCACATGTATAAAAATAGGTAATCATTTACGTGAAATATTACTAAAAATAATAGGTAAAGTCACACAAAGTATCATTATAAGTTATAATAAGGGATTAATCATGCCATAATCAGTGACTAGTTTTAACTCAATTCTTTTGAACGCTGGTCTAAGGAGTAGTGCAACACCCCATTAGAGAACCCCCCAAATAATTTAAATACTATGTCTCTAGAACAATATGCCTCTAGGATTAGAGGAACATCACATGAGTGCCCCCCCAAAAATACAACGACGATGTCCCTGAGCTACACCTTACAGCTAGGTAACCAAGGCTTCCCATATGTTGTAGGAGGACAATCCAGAGAAGGGTTACATAAGACCCACTATTTCCCCTTTGGTATCTTCAAGTGTGTTTATGGAAAATATCGATGGGAGATTATAGATATTTTTTTATCATCACCTAGACTAGGTAATGATAAACAAAATTTACCTAATGATAAGGATTATTGACATTTTTGACAAGTTGGGGGGCATGATTTCATTTTAGAATATCGATATCATGTTTTTCAACCACCATTTATTGGGCCAGGATAGTATTCTAATGATAGAATTTTGACATTTCAATATACACTATAAGTTATAGGTGATTCCTTTCAGAGTGAACAATTTATCCATAGAGTTTAAGGATCAAATGAACTAGTTCTTTCATCCATAAATGGACAAATTTGTGGTTACCTTAATTGAAAAAACACTCATATACTAAATATCAAATGTTTTTCCATCATAAAAATTTAGATTGGTCCTATACATACCATTGGATCACAAAATTTATATTAATATCACTCATTTCATGTTTTTTATTTATGAGGATCACTTTTGGGGGTTTGTCCTTGAGATAGTTTCAGTTGTGGACCCAATGATGATTGATGATGTTCATTCTTTGGAGAAACCAAATATTGAATATAAAGTGTAGATCTTTTTTTCCATTGGAGCATACTATTGGAGGTTACTAAAATACTTATCTAGGATTTTATCCCATTGTATTTCCATGAAATGGAAATGGTTTTTGTTTATCTAGATATAAAAGTGGCAAAGAGCCTTCTAAGAGTTGAGGCTAAGGTTGACCAATGCTCTAGAGTAAATACTACAAAATTTCAGTGTGTAGTGTATAATGTTTTTAGATTCCTCTAGAGATGTTCTAAACTAAATGTTCATACAAAGGTAATTTGTGATCACATATGGGTCGAGGAAGTTTTAACCATATGATCAATACTATATTATTCATATCATATAGTTTGAAGTCCTATTCTTCGCTCTAAATATATGGTGTCATGATCTTCAAGGAGTGTTTTTTTGAATTCCTAGAAAACCAGATTCTTTTATATATCTTCAAATATATCGATTTTATCCTAATATAGAGTTATTTTTTAGAGTTCTTATTGGAATATGATTTCGGTATAATCTATAATTTTGGTAAATGACACATTGTGGTATATTCTTATATCATGATTACTCATACTCTCTTAGTGGTGGAGGTGTCTGTGTCATTTTATTATTTGAATCTAAACCTAATAGAGATGATGGGTGTTTGTTTTCATAAATTGATGGTGGTGAATCCTCCACTAATTTATCATACAAGAGAGTCATTTGTAGGGGAATTCAACTGTGAAGTTATACATGAACAAATATCCTCATGAGAATAACCAGATTGATTCTTTAAAGAAGGATAGAATATATTGATTTTCTAGAGATGGACAATGGTTCTAGTAATATTATGTGAGGTGGTAGTATTGTATTTTGACACTACAACCTTAATTATAAATCCCAATGTCTAAAACATGTACATGGTCCAACAATGGTAGTTTTGGAGGGATGTAATGAGTTTTAGTGTAGCAAGGTTTGTCTCTTGGTGTCTCCCATGTCAGTAGGTGACATTTGAGTTCCATGTTCTAGTAGGCTCGCCCTGGCCCCTTGAGATCTCCCATTGAAATTGGGATGGCATACCCATGGTCTTTTTTGGGGGCTTCTATGGATTTTGAGGGAATAAGATGCTCTCTCGATGATTAATTTCCAACTCACAAAGTCGCCACACAATCATGAAATCATAGATGATAGTTTAGTAGAGATTTTGAGGAAGTAGTATATGTGGGAAATCATTAATCTTTTTGGGGTAACCTTGATGAAAATATTAGACCATGATTATAGACTCACATCCTGGTCATGGAGTGTCTTGTATGAGGCCTTTAGGACCCATTTGATGAAGAGTATAGTATTTCACCACTATAAAAATTTATTGAACAAGTAGAATATCCATGTATTGAAATATATGTTGATATTCAGTGCCTTTGAATATAGCTGGGGCATGAAATATAACTTTTCCTTGGTAGATTTTTTAAAATATAATAGATCTACCATTATTATCATCTTCAAGGCCCTATATGGGAGAACTTGTTTGTCATTGTTGTGTTAGAATGATATTGTAGATACATCTCATTTTGGATAGAGATTATGTTGTAAACATTGGATAAGGTTTAGTTGATTTGTTATCAGATGATGATATCCTAGAATTGACAAAAATCTTACACATATTGACATTATAGGAACATGGATTTTGAGTTGGGAGACCATGTTTCATTGAGTGTCTTCATATAATGAGGATTACAATGTCTTGTTTGGGGGGGCACTCTATCTCCAACATTTACTAGGTTGATTGAGATCCTATAGAGGGTTTGAAATGTTTATTACTACTTAGACCTACCGTCATATTTTGAAAGGGTGTATGATGTATTCCTTGTGTCACATATAAAAAGATAGATTCATGAACTTATTCACATTATTGACTACGTAGAGATGGGAATCAAGGATGGATCCACTATCATGGGGAACATAGTGGATAATGATGTTTGGAAGAAGAGGGTCCTATGAGTATAGGTCATTCAATTTATTCATATTATATGTTATTAAGGGAGCACATGGGAGATATCTTGGGAACATCTGTGTTTGATATACACTCAGTATCCCCATATTTTTGTTTATATTGTGATTTGTATGTAAAAAAGGCTTTTAGGGTGGCAGTATATCATGAACCTATTTTTCTTTATTTTCACGTATAATATTTATATGTAAATATATGATTTTATCCTTATAAATTTGGTGGTTTCTCAGTGTATCATGATCCAATAATTAATAAATTAAAAATATTAATATATTATCATGAACGTGCATGAAATATTTCATATTTAATGCCTTTTCCTTTTGTTTGGGAGCTCAAATGTAAAATAAAAAGACCATAGTTGATTCAAATTTTTGGGTTTTACTATAGGGGAGACATAAGATTGATCGTTATGAGAAGTTTTTAGGGAGTATATTATTTCATAGTGTGTTTTATTAAAACAAATTTCATTATTTATATAATTTAATAGAAAGTAAATATAATACTCTATTAATACCAAATTATAAGAAAATTATCGGGTATGTTATATAACCCTATGATGATTTCATAGTAATATTAGAAACTATTCTTTGGTAGATAATGATCAGGTGATAAAAGGTGACATGACCGGGGTGTAATGAGAGGAGGGACATGTAGAAGATCATCTTCATCATTTTTGAACATAATATTTAAAAACATTAATCCAAAATTGAGTTATGGATCTCTATTTTTGGTTTCTTAGCATTTGACTAAATAATTGGGAATGGATATTTATCTTCTATCATTAATCTACAATTTATTTTTTTATCACATGTGCCCTACGATATATTGGTTCTATTTATCTGATATAATTCATCCAATTGACCTTGTGTCTCTTTAGATTCCCTGATCTTGTGAACATTGTCCATGAACACTTGGAAAAAAGTGAATTCATTTTTCCTATATGATGTCCTCAACTATTCTTTGGGTTATTATTCATTGGCCCATGACAGTTTGGTATGAAATTGTTGGGGTGTGACTGAACATGATCAAACCACTGAATTCTTGGTGGTTTCATGGAGAAAAAACAAAATTTCGATTTTCAAATGGATCACAAAGAGTTGTGGGTTTTTAGTGGGTCCTATATAGATCAAGAATCTTGAGTGGGAATGGGAGGATTTCATTAGTGATAAGAAGGATCCATGAGGGATTTGGGTTGAAAGAATCATGCCAATGGTGTTGGATCTGTCATTGAAGGCCCAAAATATGAGACCATAAGTATGATTCATGTATGAAAATATGGTATAATTATCACGATGATGATTTGTAAAGTTTTCTATAGGTTTCATCAAATAACCCGACTACACAATATATAGTTCAGAAACACATTACTTGTAGTTCACTATCTATAGTTTCTAGGTTTTAGAAAAAACAATAAGAATTATTCATTTTTTATTAATAATAAAATCTATGTGTCCCCTTTCTAGTGGTTAGACTTGTATTCTAGGAGTACATAGGAACAAGATGAACATGAACACATGAATAACGTTGGTACGTGAGCATGACTCTAAGTATACAAGTGTTATTGTACACTCTATCATGTATAGGTACATGGATTGTGTACATTTGAAAAGTCCTAGGTATACAGATGTGGGATAGATGGACATATCCAATCCTTGAGTGGTGAGGACACATCATGTACCCCCCAGTACAGGTCATGTAGTCCCACATAGACAGATAGTCTATGTGAGGAAGAAGAGACCAATAGGAGACCGGGCATGGACACGCACTTCATGACACATGGTAAACAACATTTATCTCTTTAAATAACTTCATCCTCTCCTATCACCTATATCGAAACATAGATTTATTTACCTAGAGGTAATATATCCTGAGTGTTATTCTATGTAGAACATGTTGGGGGACTTCAAAGTGTCAATTTATATAATATGTAAGGTGATCTAAGTATGAAACCTCTTTTGGTGATGTTGATTATGGTAATTGTTAGTTCATTATCATTGGAGTAATGTTGAGCTTGGAATAGGCCTATCACGCTATGGCATGGGTCCCCTATTCTCTTTATACAGGTACAGTCGAAAATCCCCTACACTCGGAACAAGACCTCTAACAATGAAGTTGTTTTCCCTATATTTGAGATCTGGTGGAATGTTGATCTTTAGTAGGAGTTGGTTATCCCCAAATTCTTGAGCATAATAGCATCATGTGGGCCCATCCACGTTTATTCTTATACATTTATTCATGATTCACGGTGTGAAAGATGGAATGTTTGAGATGCATTAAGAATTGTTTTTATTATATGGGAGTTATAGATAGAGGCCTCCTTTATCTATCACTTAGGCATATTATTGAGAATATCTGGGTGTTTATAGTTGTATTCTATGTTTCTAATTAATATGGATTTTTGGATTGAGCTGACCATTATTGTATCTTTTTATTTCTCTCAATATTCATTTTAATGAATCCTACTAGGTATGTATATATAGATCCTTTCATGGAAATTTCTCACACATATCACACCTTATGAAGATGAAATAACTATTAGTTGTTAAATAGGATGTGTTTAGGGATACATAGGTGCATTGACCCCGTAAGGTGGTCATGATGTGGATAACATGAGTCGGTCTCTCTCAGTCATCCATTATTCTAGTTTTTGTTATGTTGAGAATTCATTTATGGTTGGGAATGTAATTTTCCCTTTCATTTTGGTTTATAGTACTATACATGGATGTATTTTCCAAGAGGTTATTGCATGCATTTCTACACTCTTGATGTTATAGGATTGTAAATTTATTTTAACTTTTTCTTGGAGAAGGTTTGGTATAATAATACAAGTAGATTAATAAATTGCATCCCATTTCATTTATTCTTTCTCAAAACTTTCTATAAGACCCTATCCAATTTGAGGTGGGCTTGGGGATTTGACAACATAGTCGTTTACATTCCAATCTAGACCTATAGTGTAAGGTTGTAACAAGTGATGTAGACTTAATAGTCTTTGTAGTCTAAATTCTCTCAGTAGATATACTTAGAGGTATTCCTTGAAGATGGGGATAATGATATACACATTATCATGTAGATACTTATTTTCCTGTATATTTTATATTTAATATCATGATGGATATGTTATGGAGGTACCACATAGTGGGGTTCTATTCTCTTGGTGGTATGTATTGGAAATTTTTTTAGGATCTCGCATAACATGATATTGTTGTTACATAATGGAGGATGAAGTTTTATCGGGAGGATTCAGTACTCCCTCAACAGAAATGTGGTGTGGGTCCCCATCACACAACTAATATAGTTAGAAATTCCCCTATATAAAATTGGTTTGAATGGTATATCTATAGAGTTTAGTACCCCCTCATTTATTGTGTACTAATATATGACCTGAAGGTCCTCTATTACAATTATTGGGTGGTAACACAGATTTTATTATATCATGGTTGTTATGATCCAAGGTGTTGGTACTCCCTTTTTTTTATTTTTACATTGTTTAAGGTTTAATTAAACCTATATGTTTTTATAATAATGATAAAGTGATGATGGGAAGTATGTTGTGGTACTACCTGGACTAATGTGTATACCATAGTAATGATAGGGTACCACTTGTATATTGTAGTGGTGGTGTGGAATAATGGAAAATAACATTTGGTAAATCGAGATTCATTACCCCTCAATAACTCTTATTTTCCATTGATGTGAGACTTATATATAATATATTGAATTATGACATGGTGATATTTTTAGTAATCCAATTATTCAAATTTTTCTATTAGATAAGACAATTGAATATTTGTGCTGAAATGACCCTGATTTATAAATATCCCTGATAATTAATGTTAAAGAGAATATATGGATTCATCTCTAATTTTACACCTACCATTTACTTTTCAACACTAGATTTTGAAAAGATTTATCAATTTTAGTTCATTTTTGGTTTTCCATCATTAATATAAGTATACATAAAATCACCCCTACAAGGAATGGTACCTGAATCATTTGTGTCTTTATTGAAAATAAATTTTTTTGAGATGCTCATATTATACATGGAGGTGGCATGGCTTGTTTAGAGTTGATGCCTAGTGTCTCTTGGTAATTCATAGTAAATCTTGGATTCGTATGATAGTGTTAGGGGTTGATAAGGTTATAGATTGATCTTGGAGGGAATTTAATGAATAATACATTTCTACTATCTTATATCAATCACGTTCAAAGTCTTTCTAGATTTAAAATTAAATTATTTTTTTCCTATGAAGTGATAAACTTGTATATGATGTATCATTCATGGATTATATACTGTTCAATTATTTATATATATATTTTTCGTGTATAGTTGGAGTATGGATTAGTGTTAAGAACCCCCTAATCCAATATGAATTATGGGGGTTCAAAACCCATTGGGCACATGTACTATAGAAGTACTGTAGAGGTACTGTAGTTGCGGTGATACTGAAGAAATGACGGTTACTATAGCAGTGGTATGGCACTGTAGCGGTGGCAGGGCACTGTAACAGTGGAGGGTACTGTGTGGGTACTGTAGAACGCGGGTATTGTAGTAGTATTATTCCAAGAATGGGCCTTGGGCCAAAACATTGGGCCTACTAACAATGTAATTGGATACATGATCATTGGGCCTTTGGCCTATGTAATGGGTCTCCCTCTATCTAGTTAAAAGAGGTATTTTCTTTGATTAAATAATAAAATGAGGCATGGACCCAACCTATAAAAAATATGATTTGGTGTTGATGTGAGTTTTTTTATTAGAGATATGGATCTATTGTAGGTTGATATAGGATAATACCTCCAATTTTTTAATATGACTACTTTTTTCCAGTCACCAGCCCCTATCCTCTTCGAGGAATAATTATGGGGCACCCTTGGCTATTAGATGGATCAGATATAGACACAATAGGTCAATTTATGTCATGAAAACTCAAAATAATTTTAAAAAACAAAATTTTCTATTATAAAAATATTATTCTAATATTCCAAGTCTTATTAAATAGGTATATTTGAAAATAAAATATTTACAATTCATAATTTTATTGAAATCCACTAATAATGAAAAACTATTTATTTTCATCAAAATAAATTTATACTAAAATACTCATTTTAAATAAAATAAAAATTTCAAAGACATCAAATGATGTAGTCCTTAATGAAGCATAATAAATAAATAACACATAAGAAATTATCCTATTAATAAAAGAGATAAAATCAACTAACCTATTCTTTTAGTTTTTTAAGAGATCCAAATTTCACAACATAATGAATTACCAATGATTTTCAATCAACAATTCCCAAATCATGATTACCATCAGTCCATAATTTAAAACCAAAATAATTCCAAAAATATGACACCATATCACTAGATCCAGGATGAATAGAATACCATGGGAGAGACTCAAGAAATAATGATTGGTTTAAACCCAAACCTATAATCTAGGATTCCATTATTGAACCTTGTATGAGACTAAATTTTCACATGTAGAGATACATAAATATCCCTCCACCCCAGCGATAGAAAACTGGATGTTGTGTGACAGGAGAAATAGTGGTTTTTTTAATCCACGTGAGTATTAAAATACAGCTACATATAACTATTATGACCCTTATTTTTATACCTAGTTTTTAACATTATTACTTATGGAAATATTACATCAATAACATCAAATATACTTTTGACGATTATTATATTAAAAAATAGGAAAATAATACCTATGGTGCCTATGGAAAAAATAAAAATAAAAATTATTTAAGATACTTTATGACTCCTTTATTATTCCATCCTAGTTCACCTCACTCTAAATTTATTATTGGGTAATAGATTAATAGAAAATAGAAATAATAGAGGAAAATAAGATATAATCCAAGGATGTGGAACATATGTGATTAGAATAGATAAAATATGAGTCGGAAAAATAGTGAATAATAATAATTTTATGACTTTTTATATTATAATTCTAGTTAAATCCATGAAATGAGAGATTAATATGTTTATCACTAAGCTTCATCCCCAAGCTATTGAGAAAAATACTACCATGTATATTCACCAAGGTATCATAAAATTTCATCCCTATAGATTAATTCATAATCTAATTAATTTTAGTGAAATTATGTTGAAACCTTCTTACGAAATAGTTCATGTGTTACACAAAGATCATGAATCATAATAAATCATCTCTTTAATAACACTTGGAGGGTAAATAATGGTTTTCCCCAAAATCAATGAGTATATGGGTATTTAATGACGTGAAAATTTCATCAATCTTAACCCATGAGAAATGAATACAAGACTAATAGATGTAAATACCCAATCTATTTTGTAAAATTACATATATATGATAATTCATTAATAAAAATAGGTTTTACTATTCATAGAATAAAAAGGATGGCATGAAAAATGAAATAAATATTTATGAAACATAATGGTATATAAATGGTTTATGGAATGGGATTAGTGAGATATAATTTAAGTATCTCATTGGTAAAAAAAATATTTTCTTATTAATTAAATAATAATAAGTTCCACATAATATAATTAATTTTCATTTTTTTTCACTATCTCTAAAGGAACTACATAGATATAATAATAGAGTAAAATAATCCAATAAATTATTATATATACTCACAAAGCATGAGGATAGTTTATTACAACCAATTATACTCTTGAGAAATTCTCTAAAGAGGGAAAATGAGGTTAATTTTTTTTTATATACATTAAAGTGGATAAGAAATATATAATTTTTTTGGTATTTATAGAAAATGTGGGATCCTTTTTTATTAACATTTTAATATAAGCCTTAAAAATCATAGTTGTGGGAAATACAAAACCATAGGCTTTCCCTTGGTTTGGGATCCTTGTTTTTTAAATAAATAAGGTGATTTTTGACATATTTTTTTAGAACTGAATATTAAAAATTTACATTTATTTTTTCATTGGAGAATAATTTTTTTATAAAATAATGTTATGATACCTTATTTTTTATTTTGGACTTTGGAAAGTGTTTTACATGTTTAAATAATCATTTTAAATGATTAAAATAAATCGTATTAATAAATTACCTTACTTGGGTCATGTAATTACTTTTATAAATTATTATATCCAAATTATTGATTTAAGATGTTATAAAACATATCAAAAATCACAGAACTATATTTATACCATTCATTGAAAAATAAAGTGTTATAGAAAATTTTCAAAACATCACCCTAACCAAATTTTGTACTAATTATTTTAAATATATTATTTATTTAATGAAAATTATTTTATAAATTAAAAAATTTCATGTTTTAATTAATATCGATTATTTATTGAAAATTAATTGTTTTGTGACAGAATAAAATTATTGACCAATGTAAAATAACCTAGAAAATTATTAAATTATATTATAATTTAAATTTAAATAAATACTATTAAATATGTCTAATTCATGAAAATGAATTTTTTATAAAATATAAATTGAAAATATAAATTTTCTATAAATATAATTATTCTTTATTTGTATCCAAAAATTAAAAAATCAAATTAATCTTATATTCATGAGTATTATATTATATAAAAAAATAAATATTATAATCTAATTGATGAAACCTCTATTTCATTTCTACAAATAAAAATAAACATTTATATTATTAAGGTTTAGACACATAACCCATTATCCAACTAGAATATTCCTTAAGTGTATGGTATGTGATGTTCATTATTTAATGGGGTGGCTTAGCTAGCATTGATCTAGTTGTGAATTCCTCTAACTTGATCTTTTAAAATAGTGGACTATGCTCAATCATTTATTATTGAATATCAACTTGTGAATGGTCAAGGGAGACCCTAGTGGCCATGCCTCCCCCCATTTTCTGATATATAGAAATCAAAAGGCATGATTATAATGGTTTAGGTGATTATTTCACAATTATTCATCAATTATCACTTTCCATTAAAATATATATATACTAATTATAAAGGTAAAATTATTACTAATGATCATAATTCTTATTATTCATATTTACCTATCATTATATTAGCCAATGGTCAGGTCATAAACAAATCCTAATGGTCAATTTTCCCTTTATACCCAATATATAATATACCTTTCTCATACATCAACATTTACAACTTTTCTAATAAAGGTTCTTTATATCCCATGATAATGTTTTTCAAATTACTAAATCTTATATTTATTTCTATTTAGTTTACAATAAGGGATATCGACTATGGAATTTACATTATTGTGTTCATTTTACAATTTTTATTTATCCCCTAGTATTATTAATATCTACAATCATAATTATTAACTCATAATATATGATGTTATTATAAAAATTAACATCCTTATTATATGATCATAATTAAATAGTCATATAAATATAATATTTCTTATTTTAATAACATAATGAATTTTTTAGGAAATTACACCTCTGAGTAAAATTATCCAAAGAATTTTTGTCCTGCCTCGATAAAAATAAGGGTATTTCTACACCATTTATTCTTTACTATCTCATGGTTCTAACTTGTGACTTCTAAAAAAATTTAATTGGTTTGTTGGTTTGTTTCCTTAACACTTTTTCTATTTTATCATGAATCTAGATGACTTCTTCTTTATTTTATTTCTCATGTTAAAATTCCATAATTTTTTTCCTACTTTATGTGTTAAAATTGACATATAATTTCTTATTAGGGAACATGGGAGACTTCATATACATTTGAAATAATTGTATGTAGTTATAAATATTAGGAAACTACTCCAAGAAACTCTGGAATCAAAAAAATTATCCTATATACCATAGTCTAAGTTTTCATTTTCTTCCAAATCGCATAACTACATTACATACTGATTTTTTGAGGATTAATTGATCCCAAATATTAAATTATAGTCCAAATATTGATATAATGTCATTATTGTTTTTACTATGTTATCCCATGATTTATTTTTGGATCACAATTATATTTTATATAGTGTCTTTGAAAATGTCAAGTTCAAATATTTTTATGTCACCCACTTTATCCCATTATTTAAAAGTTATGATTGTTTTCCAATTGAGTTATTTGTACGTATCAATTTTAATATTGAGTGAAAAAATTTGTATATTATTTCAAAAATAAGAAGATATCAATTTTAAATCCCTTAGAAATTAAGAAAATATCCCTTAAATTGTCGACCACTGTTTGAATAATCCTCTCATAATACCAATCTATTTTCGAATGAAAATTTTTCATTAATGATTATATTAGAATTCATAGACTTTTGATGGATCCTCTAATATTTAAAATTAAATAATGAAATTTTCAGTAAAAAATATTGGTGTTACCCCTTAGATTATCATCACTAATTGAATATAAAAATGGGTAAATATCTCAAGCGATAAATCCTCTCATATAGAGATAAAATTTAATTCTTTTAATAATATATAAATTAATTCTCATATCAAATTATTTCCCTTGTATGTCATTGGAATTCCACTATAAAAATCCGTCGTGATGTTTTCCCACTTCTTTATAGATATGGGTTATATTTTCATCTCTAATTTTTGTGGTTATTTCTTTAAATTCACATGATAACATACAAAATATATTGAATATATAATCTGTAATATCCCTTTTAATGTTATGATTCCAATAATGATATCATATATCCTTATAAATTTTGGAGCTCACAGGATGTATAGATATTTTATAGTTATAGGCTTCATCCATTTTCTATTTATTTAACTTTATGATAGTTGGGTTACCTATCCTTGTACCGAACAATATGACTCCCTCTTGATCATCATTGAACTTGAGAGACATTCTATTTCTTTATAACTATATTCCTAATTTATAACATATGAACATATCTTTGTGATTTCTTATTCTTATCCAATAAATATTGTTTGGAAATAATTTCATATATGATTAATGATTTTCCATCCCTTATGACATTTATGTATATCCATACCAAGTCAATGTTTATTAGGTCTCCTTAAATCTTCATAATTTCAAGAACATTGAGGTCTTTTCTACAAAAAAATAATCAAAATTATTGTTTTCTTTTCCTTTAACATAGTCAATAAAACCATCAAAGTGCATAAAAAGAACCAAATATCTCATTTTTCCATTTTTCGTTTATTTTCTATGAATATGTTCTTAAAAAATGTGTGTTTTGGGTATATATAACCCTTATATCCATAATGATACTATTTCCATATCATTTAGATAATTGTAGCTAACTCCAAATAAAGGGTGGTATAATTTTTTTCTTTGATATTATATTATTAATATATATATAAATAAAAGAAATAAAATAAAAAAAATTAAATAGTACACATAAAATTACATTCAATTATGATTCACTATTAATCAAAAATACTTCTCCATTATATAGTAATGATATAATTAGTTTACTAACCGAACTATTTTTTAGTTTTTTGAATCATTAATGACACTTTATTGTCTAGATATACATAATTCCCATTCACGATGAAATGGTTAGTGTAGTTGATATCGAAGAGATTGTTTTTTCCAAAACCTTATATAGTATCTCTCTAGATAAATGAAACTAAAAATTTTTGTTTCTAATATAGGTCTAGGAAACCTATCTATAGGTGTTATTTTTTTATCGAGATTCCATCACAAGTCAAAATGTGTCCCAATAATGTAATTTTTTTAAAAAAATTAAAATATTTTAGATTTCCAAAATATATTTTATTTCAACATAGTTTCTAATATAATCCTAAAATTATCCTCATGCTCCACATGAATTCAATATTATATTTGAATATCATTAATTAATACCACCATAAGTTTATCATGGAAGTCTGTAAAGACTCTTTTAATAAAAAATATAAATATTCTAGGGGAATTAGTCAAGATAAAGGGAATAAAAAATCATAATGTCTATATCTTTTTAAAAATTAATTCTTTTGGATATAATATTTTCTCAGACTCAATTTATGAAACGCCGTCTAGAATTTAGTCATAGAGAAGAATATATCCCCATAAAAATTCTCAAACAAAACACAATTCCAATGAATTAAGAGTTTTATATTTAAAAATATTACATTAAGTTCTCTTTTAATTTTATAACCACATTGATCCATAATACTTATTCACATACAAAAATGGTCCTCCCAAATGAAACTTCTTTTTCAAATAAAACACTTCCTCAAAATTGCATTACGTAGCTCATAAATTCACCGAAAATTACTAGACGATTCTATATAGGTCTTTAGTTATTTGATTTTATCCAGATATGAAATAAAATTCAAAACTATACCACAATATCTAGGGATGTTCTAAGTAACTATTTTAGAAATTTTTCATTATATTCCTTAACAATGGGTATATCTTCTACCAATATACTTTCACATTCATCCCATTATTTACCAAAAATTTCCATAAAAAAAGAAATTGAAAGTGATTCTTGGAAGTACTTGGGTGGGGGTATCTATCGTTTGGCACAATTACATTATACATTGACAACCAATATATCCCAAAAATTATACAAAATTCCACCATTATAATGACCACTTGATATGTGGGGAGATTGAATTACCATAGGTTAATAATGGGATACCCACACATCCTTAATGCTTTAAAATACCTCCATGGTTTTTAGATAAAACTATTACCACTAAAAGTTTTGGGTATAATTTCATGTTATTGTCAAACATTAAGGCATTAAAAATATTCATAGAACTAGAATCAAAGAATGTACATTCTAGATTTGAATGTAAAGTGAGTGCACTTTGTACTCCATTTTTTTGAACCTAAAATTCAATCATTGTGATTCCAATTATGCACAATTTCTTACTTGGAGTGTATTGTGTTTTATTGTTGTTTCCATATATTTTCATGTAATTTGAACATTGGTTAGTGAAATTTTTTTTCTCCACACACTTGAATCGTCATATTGTGGTTTGATCTTTCAACATCATCCATTTTTCATTGGAATACAGACGTTTCTTATTTAAAAATCCATGAAAATTTCAACCAATATTCATATATCATCACAAATTTTATAACATTCCACTTTCATACAGACAATTCACTATATTATTTTTCACTCATGTGTTGCATAAGGGTAGTTATTATTTTTTCCATCCCTTCCATGGTAAAAACGCATTGTTAATTTTTTTTCAATCCTCCTCTACTTATCATTTAGACTATAGGATCATTAGGTATCTATAAAATCCTTTTATACCTAAAAATCACACCGTATTATCTCCTCATAACACCAATAGTCTTATATTTAATGAACTTTTCATAGTAGAGGTCATCATTTCCCAATGAATTGATCAATAGTCAAACCAGAATTAATGATGAAGTTTGAAGCATATCATATAAGGATCTTAAAGTTCATCTTATAACTCCCTATAAATTTATTTTCCTTTTAATTCAATTCTCATAATTCTAATTACTTTTTTGTTGAAATGGTATGAGATATACACTTATGTAAATATATATGTTTTATAGTATCCCACTCCATAGAATCCACCTCATACATTTGATTCATGTTCTATATTGGTGTCTACCACTAATCGGACTCCACCTATAAATGATATTCTAGAAATTTAACTTTATCATACCAATGATAATGAAGTTCATAGAATATTAGTGCTGATCCATTAATGTGTGATTAGTGGATCAGAGCTTCCAATAAATAGAGGTTGTCATTGATGCATAAATCATTTAGTTTCTAGTTATTCCTTTTTTAGTGAATGTATATTCACTATATGGTTAAGGTTATTATTCATAATAATGGATACTTTATTCATCATCCTCATATAGTTTTCAACTATGATTTCACCATATTTTTCAAGACATCACCACATTTATTGTTTTATATTTAATTTACAAGAGTCCTTATATTTCCGTCAATTTTTCTAGAATATGAAAAAATAGGTGATAAAAATTTTAGTATATGAAATTATGTAATAATAATTTTACATGAATATTGAATTATTAAATATTCTAAAAACATTCTTCTAGAATTTTATTATAAACGAATTAAAAAATACTATTTATATATACTTCAAAATGGAGGATAAACATCATGTGATTAACAAAAGATGCATCACCCCATGATTGAGGTATGTGCCATTTTTTATTCCTTTTTAGCTGTATAATGTGGTTGGGTATGTTTTTTGGAAATAATGGAAGTGTTTTGGGATAGTTTTGAGGATTCTCTAGTGTTGAATTTTTTGAATATGTTTTTATGAAATCAAGCTGCTTTACAGAAAACCGTGCACCAGGTGACATTGGGATATGGGTTGGAGCGTGGTTAGGGTGAATGGAAATGCCATGGTATATGGCCACATAGGTAAATTTAACATTTTGAGATTGTGTGATTTTCCACGTTCAACATAATTTTTGTCGAAGAATACATGCCAACCATGTGAGTAACTCATTAGGTATTAGCAGGTGCACGGTTAGCACACAGTTTTCTGAACTCTATGGAAAAATGTATGTGGCTTAAAAAATGGTTTTTAATAAAACTGGGATTGGATGGGATTTCCACTAAACACCTCATTTATTATACAACTCGAACCCAACTCGATATCTCTTCCTCTTATGCTTATGAGAATCTCTCCCACTCATTTTGGAAGTAATTCCAAGGGTTTTCATGGTGATTTGAAGGAAATTCTACACTAGCATGTCTCATATCTTGGTGGTTTTTTGGTTTTTCTATGATCTATAAAGTTCTACCTTCATGCTTTATAAATGTACATCCATCACATATAGATCTAGGGTTTTTTTTGTGTATATTGGTTAAATTTGGGCTCTTTGATTATAGAGAAAGGGATATAAGGAGATTTTTGGATGTTTCACCAAATATTAGTGGGCAGTGGTGAAGTGGGCCAATTTCACCCAAACCCTAAGGTTGGGGGCTTCACTCTCGACTATATTTTTCTAGACCAAGATGTATTTATTTCAAATTTATTGTTTTTCATGAAATTGACTATGACTTTGATGTATGAAGCTTGATGGAATTCCATTTGTGATTATTTGATTATTTTGGTGAAAATCCATTATTATTGTGAAAAGTTCTTTATTGTTGGATTTGAAAGTGATTTTTTAAAATTATCAGGCTACGTTGATTTCTGGAAGATGGTTTGTAAAAAAAATTCCAATATGAAATTTGTTTTATTGAAAAGTGGTTTTTAAAAGAAAATGTATTTATGGTGTTTCCAATAAATTGATTATTTTTTGAAGTGGGTTTTCATTTTGTTGGAATTATTGATTATCATATTGTTTTGGTTTTGGTAAAATAAATTCTTTTTATTATCGTCTTAATTGTTAAATAATATATTGAAACAGGGGGATTGTTGGCCTTAGGAACAATTATAAAAAGGGTATGGATGATGGATATGAAAGACCACCATCCTGGATAAGGGTCCATGAAGTACCATCATAAAGGATTAGGGGTGAATGTGCTGAGACATGATGTTCACCCATTATAGGTTCACTGATTGGAGTGTATGAAACATATGTGTATGATTCAAATGTGTTTGTGGAAATTTAAGGATAACTGGGATGTGCTAATATGTGTTGAGAAAATGGTTAATGATGTGTTTGGATTCTTTCCTTGGTATTGTGTTGATTTGGGTAAAATGGTTAGTTAGGGGTGTGTTTTCTTAGATTGAATTTTTTTTCCTTGTTTCATAATTTCTTATAAATTGTTTATATAAATGTGATATCTTTTATATCATAGTGGTGTGTGTATGGAATTCATCTGGGGAAAACATACTGAGTATTATTACTCACCCCTACATAGTAATTTTGGTTCATCTTCAGAATATGTACATTAGGACACATGTCAAGGTAAATCATCTCATTTCCTCAGTGGTTCATCCTGATTCTTTGGTAGTATTGTGGTGCTTGGTGCACATAGCTTAGTGTAGAGCTGTGGTGTTTTGTCATGGATTCCATCGGGTTTTTTACTAATTACTCCTTTGGATACTCTAATTAGGTATTATTTTGGTTTGGTTGTATTGTTCATTTGTATTGTTTTAAGATAAAACATTTCTGCCAATATTCTTCTTGTTGTTTTGGGGTTGGCACGTTTAGTTGGTCATTTTCATTTCAAAGGGAAAATTATCCCCCACCATTTCTAAACCCACCATCATTTATTTCTAGCATTTAGTTACATGGGGATGTATATTAATTCCAAGTGAAACATCATTGTCAAATCAGGATAATGAGGAAGGGTGGGATGTTACAAGTGGTATGAGTTTTTTGGTCCTTGACTTCCATGTGAAATCATTCTCATTCATTCTATTAGAATCCTTTTTCAGTCTTGAAGTTGTAATTTATCTAGGGATTATTTTTTGAATGGGATTGTAGAAATGAGTACGATTGTCGAAACATGAATTTTATATAATAAAAGGAAGTATCTAACCTTTTTATGCTGAATGTTTAGTTACTAGGGGGTTGGGTACATATGTGTCTTGGATGCACTTATAGAAGAGTGATCTCATTGCCATAGGTGTAGCCAATGAGATGATCATGGCATGCATGGTAGAAATGGCATCCCACAAGGATTTCATATTTCATTAGGCATAAAGATTTATTTTGTGTTATAAATGTGTTTATTTTTGAATCATCATGAAATTTATTTTAAATTTTTTACCATCAAAAGAGAATGATTGAGGTATTTTGAAAATGGGTTGATTTTCAAATCATGGTGGATTTTTCAAAAATTTATTGATAGGAAAAATTTGGTATATTGGAATGAATTTTTGTGATAGCTAAAATTTGATATAAATTTAAATTTTATGACTATATTTCCTAAAGAGTGAGACATACGGTGGATGTTTTGTTGATAGAATCGGTACCAGGTTAGCGTTATAGAGACCAACAAGATGAAGCTGTAGAAATTATGGTTACAATTGAGCAACAGGTGACCAGTATCTTGTTTAGTGAATGGTGAACTCTTTAAAAGTGGTGACATGTGGGAATATAATGGATGATATGAAACATGTGGATCACTTGGTTCAGTTTTAGAAGATGAATCCGCCCATCCTTAGGGGTGAATCGGAATCCAAATGGGTGGAATCATAGTAGATCATGATGAAGTAAATTTCTTATTTCCAAGGAACACCAGTGGTTTTTAATGTAAATTTAGTGGAATATATTTTTCAAGATCTATAATGACAATGGTGGGGGTTAGTGGTCCATGATTAAGGGGATGAAGGCATGACATTAAATGATTTTGAGGAATTGTATAACAAAAAATTCTATCATCACTCATTTAGAATTCGTTGAATGTTGTATTTATTCAGATTGAATAAAGATAACCACTCACTAATATACTATATGGATAAATTCATGAATTTAGTCAGGTTTTCACTAGAGTTGGTGGCTAGTTCATCATTGAAGGAATGTATCCTTGAATCAGGGTTGAGGTAGTAATTCCAATAAATAATGATAGTTTTTTGTATAATAGATTATAATGAAATGGTAAATAGAGAAAAAGTTGGTCGAAGGGATTTCATAGGGGATACAGGTTGGGGAAGCAGGTTGGTACCTAGAGGAATTTTTTGGAACTCAAACCCGAGGATGAAGTGGAGGAGGGACACTTATTTCCAGGGTGAGAGTATAGGTTAAATTCCAACAACATGATCAAATAATCCTCATCGACAACCTCATTGTAATATGGTATGATTTCATTGTGTTTCTTCAGGAAACTTGACGGGGTATTTTATAGAATATCCTCAAACCTTTCATAACTGCGAGCATATGGTGTATTTTTAGTGAAGTTTTCACAATGCTCTGATGTCAGGTGTTTTGACACTCCCCAAGGGTTATAGGTTTCCTATGCCCGATTGGGTGCTGTAAGTAGTATACCCTCTTTCATCATATCATTGTTTGTCATAGTTATTCTAGGAATACCACAACTCCCAAACATGGTAAATTCAAGTAGAGGAATAAAGAGCATAGTTTATCATGAAATCATCTATTTTAAGATGAGCTGGTTGTGGTGGATGATCAATTGGGGATATCTAAACTATAAGGTAAGATTATTTTTAATTATTTCACAATGAAAGTGTTTGCTATATGTGTGTGTATCCGTTTTTCATTTATTCTCATATCGTTGATTTGTTGGGTTTAAATCGTAAAATGATTACTTGGGTTATAAAGCATCCAACACATATATGTAAAAGATAGTGTCGAGCCTTTCTATGTATAAAATGTTTTATAGTAGTTTATTGTTTTGTGGTGTGGTGGTGCTTCTTAGTTATTGATATTTATGTTTATAATATAATCCTGAGTATGGATTGGTTGATGACGTTTAAGCCCACATCAATTATTCTACACAAATGTTCAGTTTCACGATGATCGATGTCATCAAAAATGTCTTCAAGGGACACAATAATGTAAAGGTTGATGAAAATATCTAGTTTCACCAACATATGGTATGATCTAGTATTAGTTGGAATATTTTTCATTCCTAGAGATGGGGAAATTCAGTAGAGATATTTTCTAGTAAATGTTGACCAGTTTACAGGTCTATTTCCTTGTGAATTCTCAGGGTTTCCCCCCATAAGAGAATTGGGGACCATGATTGATATTCTTCCAAGGACCTGTTATATTTGAATTCTATATTACATTATAGAACAAATAGAATTTATTCAGTTTAATGTGTAGTTAGAAAATCTATTAAACAAAGGGTTCTTTTGGCTGGGACAGTCTCTATGGGATGCACTGTTGTTGTTTTTGAAAAAGGATGATGGAAATTTATGGTTGCGTGTTGATTATCTGAAATATAATCATGTTACGATAATGAATTGATATCCACTCCCACATATTGATGACCTTTTCAACCAATTTAGGGGAGATCAGTGCTTCTCGAAAGTTGAATTGAAATTAGGATATCATCAATTGTTGGTGATGAAGGAGGATATCCCAAAACCAACATTCAGAAGTAGATATGGCCATTATGAATATATGGTTATTCTCTTCGGTCTAATAAAGGCACATATGATTTTCATGATATTGATGAATCTTATATTTAAAATAATTCTAGATTCTTTGTGGTAGTTTTTGTGGATGATATATTGGTGTATTCTAGGATAAGGGATAAGAATGAGAAACACTTAGAAACAGTGATGGGAATCATTAGGGGGCATCAATTGTGTTCCAAATTATCCAATTGCTATTTTTGGATATAATATGTTCATTTAATTTTCCATGTTATTTATATGACAAGAGTTTTAGTGGATCCAGAGAGGATATATGTTGTTATCTCATGGAAACAACTAAAAAATGTATTTAAGATACATACCTTTCGTGGCCTAACTAGGTATTACTGACTCTTTGTGAAATTTCACGATTATCTTCATTGATGATATATTTGGAGAGAAATAATGTTCCATTTCAATGGAATGGTAAAATAAAGAAGTATTTTTAATAGGTTTATGGTCTCAATACCTCATCACCAATATTAGTGTTTTCATAAATTGGGAAAGGGTACATGGTGTATTATGACATAATGAGATTATTGTTTTAATTTTTTCTCTTTTAATGGAGACATATTGATTTGTATCACTCATGAAATTTTGGGGAATCATGATAATAACAACCCAATGAATGATTTGGAAATATTGGTCCAAGTGAATTATTTAAAAACATGGTGTCATTAACCCCTCTATGATAAATTCACGATGTCTACTGATAATAAGAACTTGAATCATATTTTACCATAGAAATTTTTGAATTTGAGGAAGCATAGATGGATGGAATACCTCTAGATGTTTGAATTCAACATGATGTACACAACAGGTAAGGGAAATTCAGTGGTGGATTAATTTAGTAGACAGTTATATTCTTAGGTGGTAAAACAAGCCTCATATCATTTGAAGTTGATTTCAGTTATAGTCAAAATTTGATTTCAATGTGATGACTGCGGTGATCTAGTATTTGTCATTTCGGTCTTGTTGGATCCTAAGATGGCATGTTCGGTTAAAGTGGGGAATATGTCTGATTCATATTATGTTTCTACGACATCAAAACTCAATGGTGGGTACCTTGGAAGGTTTGAAACTAGATTGGATTTCATTGTTGTGCTTTCAAAATTGGATGGTTGTACTAGTGACTTTTTGGGAAAAACATGTTTTTATTTACTATCTTTCCTGATGGGATTACCATCTTGGAATTCAGGAAATTATAAATCACCGAAATCCCAGTTCGGGTGGCCATGTATGAAAAGTAAAGTGGTTGAGTTTGTTTCATAATACTTAAATTTTCTAAAATTCAAGGTAGATCATCAGCAGTCTGTAAGTATGTTGTTGTAATTACCTATCCTTATATAGAAGTGGGAACCGATAGTAATGGATTTTGTTTCATTTATCGTAAGAATGGTTTAGAAGTGTGATTCTATATGGGTGATAATAGATATGCTAACAATTTCGGCTCCTTTAATACCAATTCATGAATATCATATAGTAGAGGATCTATCCAAAATCATTATATGTGAATCTATAAAGTGGAATGGTGTGAAGTTTTAATTATATCATACAGAGATCTGAGGTTCATGTATCATTTTTTAAATTCCTTATATAATTACCTTATGATATAGTTGATTATTAATACGTCATTTAATTTTCATTCAGATGGTAAATCCGATAGGATTTTATAGACATTAGAAGAAACATTTTATTCTTGTTTCACAGATTTTGGTGTCTTGGTGGAGGATCACTTTCAATTGGTGGTGTTTTTTTATAATAGTAGTTATCATTCCTCGATACATATTTCTCCATTTGAATCAGTGTATGGGAGTTTATGACATTTTCTACTAGGATGGATGGAGAAATGTAAGCCATTAATGTTTATGAAAAGCATTTTCAAGAGACAATGTGTAACATTAAGTATATGAGGAAGATAATGGAGATTTCACTGAGTCATAAAAAATTTTGTGTGGATCATCATTGATGACCATTGATATTCAATGTGGGTAATCATGTGTTCTTAACAATATCTCATATGCTTATAATTCGGGGTTTTGGAAATTAGGCTAAGTTATCACTGATTAATATGGGGCCTTTATAAATACTAAAAAATATTATAGAGGTGAAATATCAGTTAGATTTTCCACCATGGTTCCGTGAAATTCATTATTTTTTTCTTGTTTCTTATTTTATGATGTAATAGTTGGATTTTAACTATGTTATTTGATGGGATCATGTTGAGCTAGAGCTAGATGTTTCGTTGGTGCACCACATTGTGTTCATTGTGTATAGGCAAAAGAAATCATATGTGTTAAAAGAATTATTCTTCTTCTAGTTTTCTGGAATCATGGTTAGATTTAGGAGGAGTCTAGGGAGAGGGGTAAAGAGTTTTCTGAGCAGTTTCCTGAGCTTTTTTATAAAATTGATGGTTCTTTACTTTCTAAGGACAGAATGTAACAACCCGTGTATTTATATAATAATAATTTTTTATTTCAATTAATATTTATTATTAAGATATAAATTTTATGTTAAATAGGGAACATTATTCGATAGCGTACTCAACACCCAACTATAGTTTTCAATGAAATCTTATGTCACACACAACATTTTGTTAAATAGAAAAATAATAATATTTTTTTTTATATTTTAAATAGTAGTTAACACCTATCCATTTTAAAGGTAGGAACGAACATAAATAACTAAAATATGGTTACACATGTATTCTAAATGATTTAACGTTTATTCAATAAATTTTAGAGGCATAAAATATGAATGAATCTGATTTTAAGCCTGAAATACTCTAATACTCTTTAAAAAGTTGATTTACAGCCTTTTGATCGATAACCATTTTTAAATCAAGTTTTTGTCACATTTATATGATTTATTTAAAAAAAATAAACTTATTCCATATAATAGGTAAATCAAAATTAACTTTGGATAAAATCTATGTATTTTTCTGATAAAGTTTATTTATTTGGTGAATAGTGAAAATATTGTATTTTAATTCAAAACTGCCTTTTAATATAATTTAATTATATTGTTATATTTTTCTTTATAATGATTTTAAACTATAATTGGATTATAATTTTACCATTTGATCTAATTTTGGTAATTGGAAGCAAATTAACCTTTAAATTGAACATAAACTACTGTCAATCTTTTGATATTTATTATTTCTTAAAAACGTGCTATTTGGTTTTCACAATGGGAATTAATTTTAAATTAATTTATTTAAATTATGTGTATTGAATTTGAAAAATGGATTCCATATTTCGAATTAGGAGTTTTATATTGTTTAAATAAGTAGCTTTTGTTTTTAGACATTATTACTAGTAACTTTAGTGAATATTTTATTTATTATGGTTAACGGGTAAATCTGGTAAATAAAAGTAAAAAATAGTATTAAATTACCCTAAAATGTTTCTTAATCCTCTTTTATGATACATGACAGCCAATGGGCATAATTGGGTCTGTTTGGGGAGCCCATGATGCCACTTTTATGTGAAAATGACACTTCATAAAATTAATTTAAAGTTATAGAAAAATGTAACTTAACATATATATTTTAATAATAATATTTTTATATGAAGTTATATAAGTGATAAATTTTATTATAAGTAGTAAATATAATTATAAAAATAATTACAACATCATGTTATTTTATTTATAATTTTTAGAGATCAAATAAATAAATTTATTTATGACACAATGATGATTTAATGATTATCTCATTAATGAATGTTTTAAATAAATGTTATTATAAATATTAAAATAAATTTGTTTTGAAAATTTTTATGACTTACAAGAATTTTAGAAATACTTATGACTTTTTATCTTTGAATTATCGAATTTTTTTCTAAATAATAATGTCATTTTGGATTTTGAAAAAATTCATGATATGAATAGATTAAAAATTGAAAAAAATGAGTTTTCAAATAAATTAATATTTTATTAAATTATAAAATAGTCCTAAAAAATAAGATTCCTCCAAATTAAATATTTTATGATAAAAATTTCATTAATGTTCCATTTTTTGTTTCTTGAAATTTTATAGTAAATATATTAAATATATTGTATGAATATACAAGAAGATATGGTAAAAGTTAAATAAATTAAAAAGGGTTAAATAAAAAAGATAAATAATAAAAAAATATCCAAAACAAGTCTAATTCTTATTGGATGATTTTATATAGACATATATTAACATTATAATAGAATTAAATATGTTTTGGAACTTTTGAAACTGAAAATCATTTTATAATAAAATAATATTTTCAATCATTCATAAAGAGCCCCTCCTCGCTCTTATAAAAGGCCACCACCTCTAACCCATTACTCACACCTCTAATTACACTTTTGTCATACAGACACTACTCCAATAACATCCCCACATCCTTATATTCAGGCGAAACTCCTCACATTTAGAAAAATTCAATACAATAAATCCTTTTGGTTCAAACCAAAGGGAGAACCCTGATTTAAAGGTAACATCTTCTCTAAAGTTCTTTTCTATTATGTCCCTTCTCTAACCCCCTAATCTCCCTTAATTATTTTATTTTATAAAAAAAGAATCATAAATATAATATGATACTATTTTTAGATGTATTATAAGTAAACTTCCTCACATCTTTTCTAATGGATACAAACATACTGTTTCTATGGACGACAAACTATAGCCTCACGAAACGATGATTGTCGAATTGTCTCCTAACGCCTCTCATAGTTTCCATTATGATGGAACTATATTTATATGTGATATAAATTATATTTATATTGTATCTATGATTATTTATTTTTCATTTATTTCATTCCCTTGTGGTTTCTATAAATGTTAAATATGATAATTTCATTTGAGAAAGTGCATACTACCGCCCCCTCAAAGTGATATGACTCGTTCATGTCTTATATGGAATGTATAAAGATGGAGTTAATGAAATTATATATGATAAGATACTATAATTTTAATATATACATGTATCATTATGTTTTCATTCCATTAAATATGAAATAGAAATGAATGTAGTGTTCATGTGTATGTACAGCTTGCAGTCTCCTTGAATGGTGCATTTAATTTCTTATCTCTAAATGTTATGTACTATTATAAATACACACACACCTAGATATATATATATATAATTAATATATATTATATAAATGATATCTAAATCATTAATATCATTTTGGAGATAATGTAATTTTTACCACATGGTCAAATTATTATTATAAGAAGTCCATTTTTGACTCAAATACCAAATATCGAAAAAACGAACATTATTAACATAAATGATAATGTAATGTTTATAAAATGGTAATAATTGATATAAAAGGAATAATTAACTTGAAAAAGTTCTTAATATAGTATATATTATCTTCAGTTTATTGTTTAGAAGATTAAAGAATGAACGAGTCATGTCGGGCACAAGGTAAGTGTACTTCTTAACCCAATTTCCATTCATTGGGTTTATATTATATTTTTAAATTATGTCATTATATGATTATGAAATAAATAATTTTTTTCCTTCATTTTATATATATATTTATTATGGTTACATCGAGTGAATTCACATAATTAATCTATTTTATTTACAAAATGTTCTTCATAAGAGATCATTTCACCCCTCTATTTTATTCAAAAACTTATTTTCTGTTATGTCTATAAATTTCAATTTTCAAATGTTGGGATATGTTATTATATATAATTAATTATTTTCATTTTATTTCCATTTTATTAGTGTCCCTATTCTCTCTCACCAACGAATTTTCTGAATTTTTATGTGATGCTGCTAGGCTGCCGAATATTAGTAAGGGATTTTCTTATCCCAATTTCCATTAATTGGGTTAATCTTATACTTATTGATTATTCCATGCTATGATTATTTAATATATTATATTTTTTAATTTTTTATGTGTACATATAGTTTATACACAACAATGATCTATTTTATTTACAAAATGATCTTTTTATGGGACTATGTCTCAATCTCCTTTCATTGAGGCATGCCTTGATGTTGTGCACCTTTATTATCCTATCAAGGGTATATACTACCCTTTCACAGATTATATCATGAATCTACTATTTATCATGGTATTATATGTTTTTGTTGATATTATTCTTTAATTCTTTTTATTCATGTGTTTCTTGAGTGTTACACGACTCTTTCACTAAAACATCGTTTTAAAAGGTGTGGAGATTTTGTTATTCTAAATCATTATTTTTAATGTCCATGTTTTTAAAATGGTTTTAAGGATTTATTTATATTGATAGTAATGATTTAAAATGTTCATTCCATTAAAATTTCAAATGTGGTATGGGACACTTGGATTAAAAAATATGCTTTTTAAATGTTTTAAATGTGTCTTTTAAATTGGATTGATTATGTCAATATCTTGAACTGATATCTATTGATTGTAATGTGGAAATGTTATCTTTACATTATTATTGTTTCATGTGTTATGGTTATGTTATGGTTCTTGGGAAATAGTTACATATACAGGTGGTTCCATTATAAAAATTGGGTGTCTAAGCCTAAGATAGCTCTCCAATGCACTGGGTAACATGATGAAGGTAAACATTAATGTTTCTCCAAATAGATTAATGGAATATAATGTGATGGGTAATCCAAATGTTACTCCTTATGTAGTTGTGAAAGCTAAAATTTAAGTATGTTATGGATTCCACATGTTACCATTATGATTTATTATTACTACGTGTTATTCAAAAATCTTTTGATTTTTTGAGGTATGTTAAATAGATTACATTTTGAGATTGGAAATTATGATTTATTTGATTTGAATGTATTTATGGACCAATGTTTTCTTTCCTTATTTTATATCCCTTAATTATCTTTTTATTCTCATCCCATGTTTTGGAATTGTTTTCTAGAGGACTTAAAGATAAATAAGGTCATGGATGAGATCAAGGAAAAGGCATGTTGTTTAAAACATGGATCTATACATGTTTTGTTTTTTAAGATTTTTTAATTTATGAAAAAATAGTAACTGGGTAGAAGTGTATACAAGTAATATTCAAGTTATTTTGTATTAGTTATAACCTAATTCAATAAATCACTGAACCTGAAAAAAAATCCTCAATGTGAATTCTTGAATTTACTCAAGAGTTTGTAATGTTTAATGTTGGGGCCAAACATTTGGTATTAGAGGACGGTTTAGACTATTTTAGAGATTATGAGTTTTAATTAAACACATCGTTAGTGCCTATGTGTATTCTATAAGTTAAATAATTGTTTTGTACCATTTTCTGATCAAGGAAAGTCTGTTACAAATGAAAGGAGGAGGATCTCGAAGGACATTCCCATCTCTTCCTGAGGACTTTCTTGCAATAATTATTCCAATGTTTTGTCCAGATGATTCTAAAACATTTTATAATACACCACCCACTTTCATGATATTGTTTGAGATATCTAACACCTCCACTATACATTGATACCATCATTGAGCATTGGTTGTAATTAATGAAATTAAATTTTCATAATATTCTCATATTTTTAAGAATTCTGAATATTATCAATGAATTTTTATAATATTGTACCTTATCAAAAGTGTTTGAAGCATATTATGATTTTGAAAATTTTGTTGAAGAAGGAGACCCTTCTGCAATATATTTATATTTTATTTTAAAATTTATTCTCTCAGAACATACTTATATTATATTAAAAGGACTATTCATTGAAAGAATCAACTCAAAATCTTTCATAGAATTAAAAAAAACCGGTTTTATCAAATGTTTTGAAATTATATTCCATACATGATTATTTTATGAAAATATCTTTCTACAAACACCCATATGACCCAAGTTGTATAAGGTGTATTTGGATGATGGAAGTAAATTATTTTGAAGGATCTCTAAATCATTTGTAGTAATGCATAGACCTTCTACCTATGTGAACACGTTGACGATGAAACCATGTAGGCAACATGATCATGGTATTATGTTCTTTCTTTTGGTAATAGTTTAATTTTTTTTATGGTGGTGAAATAAAAAAATAACAATATATATAAGACTTCATGTTTAGATCTTAATGTGTTGGGGTGAAAATGATAGCTATAAGAAAACCTTTTAGGTTAAAACTTGTTTGGGTTATTTTTGAGTTTTATAAAAATAACAACCCGTAAAATGGGTGACAACCTCTCACATTGGACAAAGCTTATGGAATCGAACCCAAAACCAATGTGCGACTGGGATTTATTTACTACCGCTAGATTAAGTAAAGTCCTTGGTTAGTATGACTTATTATTTTTAGTTAAATGATTTAATGGATCGAGAATAAATTATTTTGGAACTTATGTTTTTTCAAAAGGATATCCTTTGTATAGGAAAATGAATTGGTGATTAAGTGATAATATTTATTTTGGAAGACATTGTATATTTTGAGAACAATATATTCCTAAGTAAAAAAGAATAAAATTATATTTGATTTGTGGAGTAAAGGTTGAAATATTATATTTAAATAATTTATGTTTTTATTGGGGACATATGGTGGTTTGGGTTATTTATTGAAATGATTAACCTATCATAGATAATATGTGATTTTGTTAATTAATTTTCAGAATGAGACATTATGAGTAAGTGATGTTATTTAGAGATAAATTTTAGGATTTTTGTTGAAGACTATGTGATCAAATCCTTCTGAGTTTTTGGTTTCAATATTAGTTGGATTATTTGGAAGAATTGTTTTAAGGACAATATTTTATTGAATGGTATTTATTTTAATTTGGGTATTGTTTCTTCAATTTTGGTGATTAAGAGTAGTATTTCTTTTTTATAAAAGGTTATCATTTTGGGGGATTATCTGATCTTATAAAAACCAGTTAGGTTTTTTTTAATGTTTAAATACAAGGGAAATATATAGTTCATCTTTTAAGGATTAATTGATTATCTAGAAGTTTATTCTAGTGATTATGGTGTGACTATGTCATCATGAATACTGATCGTTTGGAGAAAATATGATTTTTTGGTAGAAACTTATTAAAGGATGAAACTGTACATGAAAAGTATGTATGTTTCCTTAGGTTCATATTCAATCTGATAAATAAATTATCCAACATTACGAAAGGGAACAGAAAACAAAAATATTTTGGCCATTTACTTTTTCTACTAGGGAATCAGACACCGTTTAACCTATCACAAGTTTGTGGTTTTCATGTTGTTAACTTTCTCCTGATCATGTTTTCTATCACTCTCCATTAGAACATGAAAATTAGGTTATCTTACATATCCATGTTTTTTATAGGGATCCCTTGCATGGGTTAGCTCAGGTGACCTTTTTACTACTCTTTATTTCTATTAAAGTGATTGTTTCATGGAATCTTTTTCCGATGTGTGACTTTTAATGATGTTTCTAATCCTAATTTTAAAATTATGAGGACACAATTTCCAATAGGGGGAAGGATTTAATGACCCATATATTTATAAAAAAATATATTTTTTATTTCTATTAATAATTATGAATAATATATAAATTTTGTCTTAAATATGACACTTTTTTCGATAGCATACTCAACACACAACAAAAGGTTTCCATTAAATATTATGTTGCACATAACATTGAGTTATACTGAAAAAATATTATATTTTTATTATTTCAAATGGTAGTTAACGTCTGGCCATTGTATTTGAAGGAATGAATAGAACTAACTTCAATATTATTACAAATTTTTTGGTAAATGTTTTTTCCTTTATCTAATATAACTTAGAGGTTAAAAATAATAATGAAGCTTATTTTAAGAATGAAATACTCTACTACTTTTTTAAAGGTTTTTTTAACACCTTTTGATGGATAACCCTTTTTAAATATACTTTTTTTCACTTTTATATGTTCCATTTGAAAAAATATAATAAGTAAATCAAAATTTACTTTGGGTAATATTATCAAATTTTTCTGATAATTGTTTTTATGAATAATGAAAAATATTTTATTTTAATTCCAAACTCCTTTTTAATCTAATTTATTTATATATTTATATTATTATTTTTATGGTTTTAAAGTGTAATTGGATTATATTTTATCCATTTTATCCAATTTCGTTCATTCTGAGTAGTTTCACCTTGAAATGGCACACAAACAACTGTCAATACTTTGATAGTTATTATTTATTAAAAACACGTTTTTTTGGTTTGGACAACGAGAATTAATTTTAAATTAATTTATACAAATTATGTTTTTTGAATTAGGGAAAATGGGTTATATATTTGGAATCAGAAGGTTTAAATTATTTAAATAGGTTGCTTTTATTTTTAGACATTATTAATAGTAACATAAATAAATATTTTATTTACCTTGGTTAAAGTGTAAATCTTGTAAATAAGGGTAAAAAATAATATTATAACAATATTAAATTACACTAACATGTTTCCTAATAATATTTTAAGAAACCTTTCCTTTTATGGGAATACTTTGGTCGATTTTGGGACCTCATGGATCTACTTATATGTTAAAATGATAGTTTAAAAATATAATTTAATGTTATGTAAAATTTAACATAAACATTTATATTTTAGTAAAAAAATATTATATGGGGTTATATAAGTAAACATTTAGAGTATAAGAAGTAATTAAAAATATAAAAATATTTCCTATATCATGATATTTTTTTTATAATTTTTAGATATCAAATAAATAAATTTATTTATGAGACAATGATGATGTAAGGATTACCACAAAAATGAATGTTTTAAATAAATACTATTATAAATATCTAAATAAATTTATTTTGAAACTTTTTATAACATCCACGAATTTTAGAGATATTTATTACTTGTTATATTTTAATTAATGAATTTTTTCTGAAATAAGCAAGTTGTTTTGGATTTTTTAAAAATTCATGAAATGAATGGTATATAAATTGACATAATTGTGTTTTTAATTAAATTAATATTTAATGAAAAGATAAAATTGTCCTTAATATTTAATATTATGAAAAATGAAAAATATTATCATAAAAATATCATTAATGATCCGTTTTTGGTTTCTTAGATATTTTATTATCAATATATTAATCATATAGTATGAATATACATGAATACATGGTAAAAGTTAAATAATTTAACAAAGTGTTAAATAAAAAATAAAAGGATTAAAAAATATCCAAAACCATTACAATAATTATTGGATGATTTTATTTCAACTTATATAAACCTTATCATCTAATTAAATATGTTTTTGTCCTTTTGAAACCGAAAATTATTTTATAATAAAATAATATTCTCAAACATTCCTAAAGAGCCCCTCCTCACTCTTATAAAAGGCCACCACCTCTAACCCTTACTCACACCTCTCAAGCCCCTTGGATCATCCCAGATATGTTCCAATAATATCCCAAAAACCCTAAATGTTTCATAGAATATTTAATTTGGGCATAAAGCAATTCAATAAATCTTTTTGGTACAAACCAAAGGGAGTTACCAGTTTTAAATGTAACGTATTCTCTCAAGTTCTTTTCTTTTATTTTCATCCTCTAACCCCATAAACTATCTTTATTATATTATTTTATAAAATATCCCATATACTATATATAAAAGGGTGTTTTTATGAGAAGTATTAAAACTTCACTTCTTCACACCTCCATCTAATGGATAATAATATAATGTTTCTATAGACAACGAACTACTGCCTCACGAAACGATGATTGTTCAATTGTATACTATCGCTTCTAATGGTGGCCGTAATGATAGAAATGTATTTATATGTCATATATATTATATTTATATTGTCTCTATGATTATTGATTTCATTATATCATACATTTGTGATTTACATAATGGGTAAATATGATAATTTCATTTGAGAAAGTGCGGACTACCGCCCCCTCAAAGTGATATGACTCATTCATGGCATATGTGGAATGTATAAATATGGAGTTAATGACATAAAATATGATATTATATTGGAATTATAATATTTATATGTATCATTATGTTTTAATTCAATTAAATATGAAATAGAAATTAAAGTACCATTCATTCGTACGTACAACTTACCGTCTCCATGAACAGTGCATTTCATTTCCTATATCAAAATTTTATGTATTATTATAAATACATATATATAAATTATAGATATATATTATATATAAGATATATTAATCATTAATATAATTCCATAGATAATGGAATTTTTATCACATGGACAACTTGTAATTATAAGATGTTTTTTTACACAAGTACCAAATATCTACAAAATGATTGTTATTAACATAAATGATTATGCATTGTTTATAACATAGTAATAAGTGATACAAATGGAATAATAAACTTGAAAATTTTTCTTAATCAAGTATAAATTATCTTTATTTTATTATTTGAGAGATTAATGCATGAACGTGTCAACTCATGAACGAGGTAAGGGAACTTCTTAACCCAATTTCCATTCATTTGGTTAATCTTCTACTTTTAAATTTTGTCGTGATATGATTATGTAACAAATAAATTTTGATTTCATGTCTTGTATTTATACATTCTTTATGGGTATTTATAATAAATACACATAATCGATATATTTTATTTACAAAATGATCTTCTTAAGGGAACCTTTCACCCTTCCCTTTTATTCAGACACCTATTTTATGTAAAGTCTATAAATATCATTTTTAAAATATTGGGATTTGTTATTATATATACTTATTTTATTACATTTTATATCCATATGATGAGAGATCCTTTTATCTCTCATAAACTCATTTTCTAAATTTTTATGTGACGCTGTTAGGCTGCCGAAATTTTATAAGGGAACGTCTTAACCCAATTTGCATTATTTTGGTTAATATTCTACTTATTGATTATAAAATGCAATAATTATTTCATATATAGTATTTTTACATTACTTATGTCTAACTATAGTGATTAAACATAATCTATCTATTTTATACACAAAATGTTCTTCGTTAGGGACTATGTCTCAATCTTCTTTCATTGAGGCATGTCTTGATATTGTGCACCTTTAATATCCTACAAGGTGTATATACTACCATTTGACATATTATATCATGAATCTATTTTTTATATTGATATTATAAGAATTTTTTGATATTATTTTGTAATTATTTTTATTCAATTGTTTCTCGATTGATACATGACTCGTTCACTAAAAATCATTTTAAAAGATTTGGAGATTTATGTTTCTAAGTCATTCTCATCAATGTCAACGTCTTTCAAATTATTTTAAGTATTTAATTATATGGACATTAATGTTTTAAAATATGAATTAATTTAAAAGTTTCAAAGTGGTATGGGACACTTTTATTCAAAAACAATCTTTCTAAATGTTTTAACTATTTCTTTTAAATTGGATTCATTATGTCAATATGATGAACTGATATCTTTTGATTGTAATGTGAAAATGTTATCTTCCCTTTATGATTTTTTTATGTGTTATGATTATGTTATGGTTCTTGGGAAATTTTTACATATACTGGTGGTTCCATGATAAACCAAGGGCGAGTGAGCCCGAGGTATCTCTTAAATTCATTGCATAATGTGATGGAGGTAAACATTAAGTTTTCACATAAGAGATTTATGGAATATATTGTGATGGGTATTATAAATGTAACTATCTATGTAGCTGTGAAAGCTACAATGTAATTATGTTATGGATTCCATAGGTTACCTTTGAGATTTATGATTTCTATCTATTATTGATAAATCATAAGATTTTGTAAGGAATGTTAAAGATATTGTGTTTTAATATTGAAAAGTATAATTTATTTGATTTTAATGTATTCATAGACTATGGTTTTATTTCAATATTTTATATACATTAATTATATTTTTATGTTCATCCCATGTTTTTGAAATGTTTTAAATTGGAAATAAAGATGAATAGGGTCATGGATGGGAACAAGGAAAAGTCATGTTGTCTAAAACTTGGGACTAGACATCTTTATTTTTTATAAGTTTTTATTTTATAAAAAATATGATATTGGGTAGAATTTTCTACATATAATATTTATGTTTTTTTGTATAATTAATGAGATAATTCACTAAAATTTGAAACTTGAAAATATCCTCAAAGTAAATTATTTAATTAACTAAAGATTATGTAATGTTTAATGATGGGGTGTTAAATACAATGTATACTGGTGCGGGGAATGTAAGACCCCTTGATTGAGGATTGTAGCCTTTTTAAACATTTTTATTTCTATGAAGTGCTTGAATACGATTTAGATGAGTTTGGAAGGGTTTTGAGAAGGTTTTGGGGATTTTTAAGGGTGAATTTCATGAGCACAGTTTTTTGAAACTATCTAGATTCTCTAGAAACCGTACCTAAATAGATAGTGGTCTATTGGTTGGCACACGGTTAGAGTGAATAGTTTGATCATGGTTTTCCAAATAGTGCAGACACCTATGTAAATTGTTCATTTTGTGACTATGGGATTTCATACGGTTGAGGAGTAGTTTTTATAATAGTGCGTGCTAGCTGTGTGGGGTATCTATTGAGGCAGTAGCAGGTCTATGGTTAGCGCATAGTTTTTCAAATCGTGTGTTCAAACTGTGCGCGGTTAAAAATTGGGTTTTTAAAAAATGGGGCTTGGTCATGGTTTTCCCCAAAAACCAAATTTCTTCTCCCACATGAACCCAACTCATAAGTTTATCTTCTCAGGTGTTAGGGAGGCTCTCCCACTCATTTTGGAAGTAATTAAATGGGATTTCAATTTTCCATAAATGTGATTGTCTCTTGGTAAGTCTCCACTATTGGTAGTTTGGTGTATTTTTTTGATCGACTATCATCCCTATACCATTTTTTGAGATCTACATCCATAACATGTATATATATTTGTTCTGTTTCAAATAATGGTATGATTTTGCCTTTTTGATGTTAGGGAATGTGATATGAAGCAGTTTTATGGATGTTTCACCCGGTTTTGGTGTCTGATTGTGTGGTAGGTCTATTTCACAAAAACCTTGAAGTAGGCGGCTTAACTCTAGACTCTATTTTTCTAGAACGTGAAGCCCTAATTACAAATTAATTAGATTTTATGGACATTTATTTTCAATTTGATATGAAAAGAAAAATGGAAACCCATATCTCAGGATTTTTGGATTTTTGGGGAGATGGGTAAGTGTTGATAAATATGATTTGTTGTTGGAATTTAAAATTATGGTTTTAAAATCGATGGATCAACTAATTCCTGGAAAATGTTTTTTGTAAAAAAAATCAAAAAAAATTATGTTGTATTGATGTGCGGATTTTCATCGATAATTAATTAGGGGAGATTTCAAAATATGGGTTATTTATTGAAGAGTTTTGGAATTTTCTAGAAATTGTTTATTCGATTGTTTTTGTGATTTTTGTAAATTTTATTTTATTGAATTTACTCATCAATGTTTAATAATTTATTAAAATCAATGGATAGTGGAAATGAATAAATACTCTAAAAATTGGATGTATAGTGGTTGTGATGGACCTCCATCAAGGATAAGTGGGTGTGATGTACCACAATAAAGGAAGAGGGGTGAATGGTCTTAGACGTGAATTTACAACATTATAGGTACACCATGATGTGAATTTTAAATTTATGAATATGATTGTAATGAGTTTATGGCCTTACATGGTGAACTGGTATGTCCTAACATGTTTGGAGAAAACGGTTAAAGACATTTTCAGAATCTCTCTTTGGTATTGTGTTGATTTTAGTAAAATGGTTTGGTAAAGGTGTGTTTGGATTATTAGAATTTTTTTCCTTGTTTATTTATTTCATATAAATTTTTTATATAAATGTGATAACTAATTTGATCCTAGTGGAATGTGTAGGTATGGAATTTGGGTAAAACCTACTATGTTTTATTGCTCCTCCCCCACTATGGCACTTTGGTTAATTTTAAAAAAATTTAATTCGAGAAAAAGGTAAATCTAAAGAATCTCATTTCTTTAGTTGTTCATCATGATGATTTTGTGGCCTTGTTGTAATTTTACCATGCAACATGGTGTGCAGGTGTAGAGTTGTTTCATGGATTCCATAGTTTTTTTCTTTTGTCTTTGTCTTGGTACTCTAAATCATTGTTGTTGTGGTTTGGTTGTATTTTCACTTGGTATTGTTGTATGGTAATTCATTGTTGAACTGAATCATGTAGCTGTTTTAGTGTTCGAACATTTGGTTGGATATTTTCATTTCAATGGGAATATCATTTCCCATCGTTGATGAATCCCTAGACAGTTATTTTTATCTTTTTTCTCCTTGTTGATGTCGATTCTTTCCTGGTGACACTTTCGCCTCAACTCAAGCCAATGAGAAGGGGTGGGATATTACAAAATCATATCCCTCGAGTGTGTATGGATCTGTCCTCAACCTTAGGGATCATTGTTGTTCTTGAGTTATAGGACATGTTAATAATGAATCATCCATTTAGAGGTTTTTACCCCTATGAACATTTATTTCCATTCAAAATCCACCTACTAGTATTCAAAGAGATAAACATTTTCTAAAAAAACACTATATACTCTACAAAATATTGAGATGTTTCCAATATTATACATATTAGAAGAATTTTATCTAATTATTTTTATTCAAAATATCCAAAAAAACATTTCCATTTATACTAATAATGGTGATCATTCATTTTAATTCATGATTGTTATCATAATTCTTCTATAAAATATTATGTTAATAACATAGGAGTACCTTTTTAAATTTTATGCCTTAGAAACATGGTACATATTATATAATGTACATTAGTAAAAACATATAAATATACTATATTTATTGCTCTTTAAATACTAATTTTTCATTTCATCCAATTTTGCCTCACTACAAATGATTTCCTTAAGAAAAAGTTTACATAAATCTTTGTAAGGGATAATTAAATAATATAAAACATTAGTAATCATCATGGATAAAAATAAATAATATGTTTAGTGAATAATAATAGATATATGATGCATAACATGGAAATGTTTAAATAAAAAAATGATACCTTCGTAACAATTTTACCATGGTTCATCACCAATGTTTTCAAAAACCAATTACAATGGGCTATGGTAATATAAATTTTTTATCTCTAAAGATTAATTATTTACCTTATGAATAATATTGATATAATCATAAAGACATCATATTAATTAATTCATGTCTTCTAAGTAGATCATAAATCATAATAATTCATTTCACCAGTTACCCATGAAGAATAAATAATGGTTTTCATATAAAACCACTGATTACATAAGTGTTTAATGTCATGAATATTTCATCATTTTTTACACACAATAATGAAATGTGGGTTTAATAACAATAAATAACCAATAAATAAATTATAATTAAATCAATATGAATTCTATTGGATCAAAATAGATTTAGTTATTCTGAAAATAACAATTGAGGAATGGAAAATCAAAGAAAGATTTCATCATCTTAATGGATATGAAAATGGGTTTATGGAACATGATTAATGTGATACAATTTTTGTATCACATTGATAAAAAAATATTTTAATAGTAATTAAATGATCATTAGTTCTTGAAGAAATAATAAATTTTCAATTAGAGGAATAACTATAGAGGAATTAGTTGTATAAAAAGGGAGAGAAAGAGAATCCCTTTCCTTTTGAGATATATTCTTAAAGGTTGATGACATATTAATTGAACCTTATAGACTCCATATAAAGGACTTAGATATGTAAAATGATTGTAATTTTTTGATTAATTGCTCATTAATGGAGAATAATGGATTAATTGTTGGGTATATATAGAAAATTTGGATTATTGTTAATTAATCACTAAATATTTGTTTCGGAAAACATGGTTGTTGAAAATATAAAAACATTATGTTACCTAGGATTCTTGATCATGTTTTATGAAATTAATGAAGATGATTTTAACATATTATAACTTTTGAACTTAAATATAATATTTTATAATAATTTTCAAATGAGATAATAATTCTTCATCAAACTATTGTTTTAAGAACCTTAATGTGATTTTCAACATTAGAATGTTATTTATTGGATTCGAAATTCATTTCACTGCATTAAAATACTTTATAATAAATAATTAACTTATTTTTTCTAAGATTTAGTCTTCTACGTTATTAATAAGTCATGAAATAAAATGAATACACAAAACTATATATTTTATTGTCAATAAAATTTAATTTATTTTTTAACATTATCATAATATCATCCTTGCCTAATTTAGACATTCTAATTACAAATAAAATAATTATTTAATTAAAATAAATTTATAATTATGGATAGTTTATGTTATAAATAAATAATAATAATTTATTAAAAAGTGATCATTTTGTACCTATTCAAGTTTATATGACTTATAAAAATTATGCCTTTTACATTATCAAATTATAAAAAAAGTTTATTTAAATTAACAGTGTTTTATAAGATTATTTCATGAAATAAATTTTTATTTAAAATCTTAATAGAAATATTATATTTTCTAAAAATAAAATTATGATTTATTTATATCCCAAAATCTATTTATCATATTCATCTTAAATTTATATTTATATATTCCTATAAAATAAAATATAATATATATTGAGGAAAACTCTAATTATTTTCTTCGAATAAAATTACACATTTATAACATTATGTCCAAGATATATAACCCCTTATAACAAAGGAATTTTTATTAATAGTAAGATGAATTATAGTGGGTATTTCAGGTGGTGGATCAATAAACGTTGATCCAGTGGTGATATATAGTAACTAGAAAATCTCCCATAGTAAATTCTTGACCAACCGTCCATTTTGAGGATCACATTGGGATTAGTCAAGGGTGTACCCCAATATCGATATCTTTACATTAATTTATGATAAATGGGATTCCAATTGCATGATCTTACTGGTTATATCCCCCATTTAAACCTTTGTATTAATCATATCTTGAAATTACATTTTATATACACTAATTATATTGTTAACATTATTACCAATGATCATAATTCCCGATTTTATTATTCAAAACCTCTATATTGACCAATGATGAAATAATTTTTATATCAAAATGGTCACTTTATCCATTGATACAGTATATAAACTCCACCATTATCATACCAAAACATTAACTAATTTTTACTCAATTTTTTTACACATCCCCTAATAATGGCTATCATTTTCCAAACTCTTCTATTTATTTTTTTGTTATTATAGCAGGAGTGCTCTTAATTGGAGATTTCACGCCTATGGAGTTAACATTACTGTGTGCATTGTTATTTTTCAATATCTATGTATTATGTATAATGATTAAAATCAATATTAATTTATGATATGAAATTTTATTGTGAAATTTTATAGTCTTTCTATGAGATCATAATAAAACAATTGTTGTAAAATATGTATTCTTCTATTAATGTCATAATGGTGTTCTTGGGCCATTATAATATCAATCCTGAAATACACGACTAGACAACAACTGTAACAAACTAGGTAATTATAAGATAAATAATTTTTATATTTATGTCATTCATTAATAATATATTTATATCATTTATAAATATATTAATCAATTTTTAAATAAACAATATTTATTTACTAAACTATATTCTTATATGGTTTTATTTAAAACACTAACATTAAAAAATTAATTTAAAAAATTAATTCAAAATTTTAAATCATAATTTCAAAATTATATTTTGATTAATTTTTTTAATTAAAAAAACTACTTTTCAATAAATAGTGAAAAATACTACTTTTGATGGAAATTATATTTTCTTTTCAATTATTTACAATGTAAAATTATATTTTGTCTTTTTAAATTTAATTACTTCCTTTTGATTTAAAATTTACCAATTATATTTTTTAATTGAATTATATACTTGAATTTGGTATAAAATTAATTTTATATCAAACAAGCATTTTTCAGAAAAATATTTGTTTCATTGTTTTTTTCCAATTTAATTTTAAATTATATTCTTCCACTTATATAATTTTTTTATTTAAATATGATATCCATATTTAGAATTAGGGGGAAAATTTTATTAAATATTACTTTTTTATTTTCTGTTCATCCATCCAATGGCCCGAAGGCCTTTATTTTTTTTATTGATTTTGATAATCCAGCACTCAAGGTGTGAGGTGGAACCCTTAGAAGGACTATAATATTATGTATTACATGGCCCATAGGCCTTAGAGGAATTAATTTCCCATAGGCTTAAAACATTTCATACAACCCATACTAACTACTTAGAACTGCTCCTCCCCATCATCTTCATTGTGAAATCAGCTCTCCACCTTCGCATGGATGTTCAGATAGGTTATCATGTTCATGCACAAGCTTATCCCGATGGAAAGTGAAATTACCTCTCATTTTTGAAATCCATGTAGCTTCTGCTATGGTGAAATCTCTTTTGATCATCCTCCTATATATTTATATTTTTAAATTTTTATGTGATTATGACCATTTTTATCATTCATTTTAATTAATGTTTAAAATGTCCAAGTATTGTTTTATGTAAATATAATATTTTAAAATAGTAATTTTTAGAGGTTATTTTAATTTATTAATATTATTTAAAAAAATAAAATTTTTATCTTCTTCATGGTAATTTATTTTTAATTTTTAGTGATGAAATAATTACCTTAAATTCATACACAATATTGCTACATTAATTATTCAGCTAATAGACAATAAAAATAAATGATATTTAAAATATTGAATGTGCTATAATTTGAATGAATTGATGTGACCAGTTATGTTAATAGATAATAATAACTTTTTAGGTATGTATTAAAGTATTTTATTCTAACTCTTTTTGTTTTATAGAGGTTATAAATGTCAATGTCAATGAATAATTCTAAAACTAACAATATTGATATTTTAGGACAATATTATTTTGTTAAATTATATAAAATTACTGAAAGTAATTTCAATAGGAAAAATATTATTATATGGTTTATCATATCAACCATGTTCAATTGAAATGATTTTTTCCAATTTTTAGTAATTTTTAAGATTTTCAATGATTAATAAACATTGTTGTCCTGGTAAGTATGAAAATGGTTAAAAGGGATAAAAAACACCATATTTATATAAATTTTATCTAAACATGTCAAAATATCTTTAGATGTTATTATTTAAACACTAAATAATCTTATTATTGAATATTATAAATTTTTAGATATTTGGACATAAAAATTAATTTATATAAATTTTTTATTTAATGAATTTTAAGAGTTCCCTACTACTCTCTTATAAAAGGAAATATATTTTTATCCTTATAAAACACTTCAAAATGCATTTGGTTTTCTTAATCTATACCTAAATCCCATATATACATCCATCCATACATCCCAGAAACTTTGGATTAATCATAAAATCTACCAAAAAATTAATTTTATGTAATCTTTTAAATATTGTTTACAAAAGAGGAATATAAAAAAATATGTGACATGTTGTACTTGAGGTGATGGAAAATTTAACATAAAACCTCATATTAAATGTTTTTTTTCATAATATTTCACTTCAATATCCATGTTTTTACAATTTTATTTTCATTGTAAATATATGTACATAAAATAACTATAAATGTTATTATATGTCTTTTTCATTCAAAGGTATATAGAAAGAAATATTTTAATAGAATTTTTTGACTTTCATTATAAAATAAAAAATTAATGTTCTATTTTAATGTTTACAATGACAAAAACATTTCTCACCAAATGTACCATTTTTTATGTTTTCCTTCCATCATTAGATATCATTTTTTCTTCCAAAAAACATTTATTCTATTTTTCTGATATGTTTTATTGAATATGGGTTTTCAAAATAAGTGAATTTGGATATCCAAATGTGTTTTTAACATAGGTTTAAAAGACCAGTTTTAGGGTTTCATTCATGATATTATCCTTAGAAGATTTTTTTCTAAGGGTTTTTCCCTATTCTGAATCATGTGTGATCATGATATGACATAGTTTTTTGGTTTATCCCCATTACAAATCATAGGTGAGGAAGATATATTTTATATTAAGGGTTGAGCCCCATTTCAGACCACTGGTGATATTGATTTAGCTGATACAATGAGTGTTCCTAGATATCTCTCAAATTATTTGGGTAGTTATTATGTTCTCTATAGAATTATGTTGTATATTGGTCATATGGTTATTCTAATTTAATGTTTTATAAGGATTTTATGAATATTATATCGCAATAAACATACATGGATTTTATATAAATGCTAATGAGTTTTCAAAGAAATGATTAGATTTTGAATGGTGATATAGTATCCATTTTAAAGGTAAAAATTATTATCTCTTTTGATAAAAAGGTATGTTTTTTAGAAATTAATTTTCATATGTCTTTGTGTTTTTAAATGGAATAACCTATTTCCATTTTTTATGTTCATTACTTGTCTTCTTTTGACCATCCCACAGTTTTGAATGTTTCTCACACGGATTTAACCATGATTAAGGAAAATGATTTTATTAAGATCAAATTTCTGAATATATTTCATGAAATGAAGTAAAATATCATTTTGAATCATTTTTTAGTGGGGAAATGTACAATAAGTTGAAATTTACTTTGTTTAATATACATGATTGTTTTGTAAGAGTTATGACCTAACTCTATAGAATTATGAACCTAAATGATCTTTCAGAATGAAAAAAGTGAATTCTATTTTAAAGTCACATGAATATTTCATGTTTATGGTATGGACCTTATATTTGGTAACAAATTATGTTCATATAATACTTGGGGTTAGGATAATGGATAAATATTACTCTTAAATGATATTAAATCATGGTTAGGTTTAAATGATATATTATATGAAGATTAATATATTTCACCATAAAAACTATTTTTTCATAATGGTTTTCTGTAAAATAAACAGGGAGGTTATGGTAAGAAGGAACCAAGAGGATGATATCATTTTAAATTATTAACACAGAATGGTCAGTATTCGAACTGATTAGTTTTTTTGTGATGGATCAGTTGATGCATGTTTTAAATGGTGGTGGAGACCATTCTTGAGGTAGATTAATATACTATATAGAATCATGATAATATTTTAGAACTTCATGAAATACCACCCTCTACCCTTTGGTGGAACATCACATAATGTGGTTTACAATGGGTGGATCAATGGAAAAGGGAATATATTTTTTGTTATGTGGGATTTTAACGTCAAAATGTAACCCTGGAAATTGTTTTTTTGTAGTGAAGCATATTTGTTGTGTTATTTGGTTTAGAATATCAAAGAGAGAGATGATATTGATTTCATTGAATGAGAAACATTATGGAATCTCTTCCTCAATAAATATTTACCTAAGATAATATGACTAATGAAAGGGAAACAATTTTTGTATTTGAGGAAATATGTTGAATATTTTGTAGCTATATATACTTTTTTTTACAATATTGTCAATGTATGTTCAATATTTTTTCTCAAGTATTGATAGTATGATTAATCAATTTTACATGGGGTTGAAACCCAAATATTAAAGAGAATTTTATTCTAGAAAATAATAATGTTATGAAATAATTGTTTGTAATAATGATAAGGTAGAAATGGATTTCTCCAATGATAATATGTTCGATGAAAATTACTGTTTAAAATGTATTGATGGAAGGAAATGGGGAAGCATTCGTCAATTATATCTTTAAATAATAAACTAATGTTCTCATATAATGATATGTGTGATAAAAAATATCATGGGAAATATCTAGTAAATTTTTAAAAGTGTTATTAGTGAGTTAATTAATGGGAACCATGATTAATATACATGCATATTACATCATTTTAGATGAATATTCACTAAAATATAAAATTACATGACAAATGACTTTATTAGTTTAGTGTATTTAGAATCATGGAACATATTATTATAACATTGTGAATGATCTTTAATGTATCACATAATCATATTACACTTCAATTATCTTATTTTAAACATTTATTAACAACTCAGGGATTGTAAAAATAATAAAGAGTGAGATAAGATTCTATTTAATGGTAAATTAATGAGATACGTTAGAATAATATGAACATAATTTAATGAGAATAAGAGCATACCATTTTAAGTTCATATAATACATATTAATAATCAAACACATGATACATATCATAATTATAGGAAGACTATAAGACCTGAATCATAATTGAATAATGATCATAATCCTTAAGAGCATATCATATGATATATGTGGAATTGTTTCATAAAAATAAGAAAAAAATATTATTTCAAGGCTACCTACCAATAAATTCATAGAATGTGAGGGTTGGCATAATCACCTTTGTACCTTCATGGGTATTGGGATGAACTTCCATGTACCCTCTTATTACATGCTTTTGATGAACTCATTTGTACAGTCATGTTGTGTGCTTGTAATTTCCTCCTTTGTAACCACTTATTTTAGAAATGGGGAGTCCTCTCCTGTACTCTCATTTTGCAGTCATTGAATGGACACCTATGTACCCTTTGAGGTCATATAACATTTATCATTACCCAATGCATTGGAGAGTGATATAGGTCCCACCCATCGCATAATTAAAACATACAGACTTATTCCACAATATAATAAACCATTCATCATATCATGACCCATTAAAAGAGATGTGTTTCATTAAAATCATATAACAACCCATGAAATGAAATGGTTATCCCAAAACTATAATCGTATAATTTCCAATAGAAAACATATTGGTTTCATATTCATATCATCATAGAATTATCCATGAATGTAAGCTGGTTTCATAATAGTTTTATTATAGTACAACTCGTGGATGAGAAATAGGTTTCATAAAAATGGATTCATATTGAACAAAGAACATTAAAATAAAGAATAATAATGGGTTCCTTTGATCATATACTTATAATGAATAAACTATGTCAAAGTATTTCATCTTATATAGAGAAGTATTATGACTGATCGCTTGGACCATTTCTTATAAAAAATAACCATTCTTTGAAAATCATTGTTTTAAAAAATAAATAATTTTCAAAATAATTTTATTTTAAAAGAACATTGAAAACAAATAATATAAGTTTTAAAAATTATATAAAAAATTCTATGGGAAAATAACATTTCTTCTTTGAAAAAATAATTTTTAAAACATTAAACATTGTGATTGAATTTTTCTTTGAAAATATCCTTGAAAACATATATACAAAGCATTGAAAAACATTTTAAAAATTTCATTGTACATATATAGTCTTATAAAATTATTATTTTTTAAAATGGGCATAAAATGACATTTAAAAATTGAAATCATTTTAATAAAACATAGTTTTTGAATAAAATAGATTTCTGACCGAACAGGGAAATAAGGTTGAATATGATAAAACCACTTTCTAAATTAACATAAGTTCCAATGATTGGGGAAATGAAAACATTATGTTAATATATCAATAATTACCAGTGGTTAAGAAAATTTATGATAATTCGTTTGATATGGATCATTATATTTCATCAATGGAAGTATAATAATAAACAATACTGATAAATGATTTGATTTTAGTAATAACCTCTTACCACTTTGGTATCATTGAATCATAAAACACGTGAATGAGTAAAATTATGTGAAGCATAAAATATCATGAAAATATGGATATTCATGATATAAGAATCCAAATGGGAAGTATATACACCTCATAAAATAATTTTGGTGCAAAACATAAAATGTGTCTCAAAAAAGTTTAATTGAGAAAAAATGACCTTACCGTTCTAGTAGCATTTTAACTATAAACCCCATAAAATAGAATAATAAAATTGATATTTAAATACAAAGAATTGTTATTATTATAATAATAAAATAAATATATGGTCACTATAAGCCCTACATGTATGAAATATGTTATGAACATGGCTTACGCCTCAGGGAAAATAAAAGTGAGACAGAAATCCATTACTACTTGAGTATATTTTGAATCATGACATCCATTAAAGAATAACATAAATTGAAATTTTAAATATCATGAAATATACTAAATTCATTATATAAAATTTCATAGTTCAGTACATATTCCACATAAAATAAATAAGTGGTTAATATGGATTAAGTCTTACATAAATAAAAGTGTGACTAAAAATCCCCTTACCATAACTCATGACTCTCTTCATACTTGTCCAATCCTATTTTATAATAATTATAATTTCATTAGATAAATTTTTTTAGAACAATATTAATATATATATATAATAATAACATATATTATTTAATTAATATATTATATTAACCATTTATTAACAATTCCCTAATAAAATATTTGTTACGGGTCATAGCCGTTTTGTTTTTCAAATACATTTTTAATTATTAATCATGGTACTGTTTCTTAGATTATGATTTCATGATTAATAAATTTAAAGTATGATAGAAAAATAACATATAGTACATATATATTTATTTATAATAATATATAATATATATATATATATATATATATTATCAAATACATCGTTCATGAAGATGGTAGGTCGTACATATACAGGAAATATGTTTCCATTTTCCTATCATATGAAAATAAAGGAAATTAAATGATATATATTTATATATAATATTAATTATAGAAAAATTATTGATTCATAAATATAAAATTTTTCTCTTAAACCCATCCTTAATTCATTCCATGTAAAGAGTGAATGAATCACATCACTTTGAGAGGCAGTATTCCACTATAGACCCAAATGATGTAATTGTATTCCTAAAAAATCGAAAGCATAAAGGTATGGGTTAAATAATAATTACATAAGAAAAAATAAATTCTATATATCATATATATTATTTATAAACTATAAATCCATCATTATTACCAATCATTAAATGTGGTAATGGAAAAACAAATGACATCAGTTCGGGAGGCAGTAGAATTACAAACATTGAAAAGATGAGTGCATATCCAATTTGATGTTAGTATCTAATTTTTTAGTTCATAACCATAAAATAAAGACATATAATTACATTATGGATACATATATTATTATATAATATTGATATATGAATAATTAAATCTAATGGAGAAGGAAGAAAAATAGAAATTCATGTTAACTAACGTTTCCTCTCTTATGGATAACTCCATCTGGTTTGTACCATAGAAATACCTTGGTTGGATAAATTCAAAAATTGAGGCTTCTAAGTTGATATTACTAAATTTTTTTAGATATTTTTAGGGTTCATAGATGTTATAAATGGAGTTATTGGGGAAAATGAGTGGGTGAGTTAATGTCATTTTATAATGGAGGAGTGTCATTCTTATAAATACCAAATGGTTAACGCTATTTGGATGTCTCACTTACATCATTTTCATCCAATAATGAAAACACATAAACCATGTGTGATATTATCTATATATTACCATAAAATGGTTTTTGTAAATGTTTCTAGGTCATTTTCCCCCTTATGTTTAAATAGTATACCCTTTGTATACTTGTTTTTCTCTTAATCTCCCTGATTAAATGTTTACACTAATCATTGTCATAAAAAATAACCTTTTAATTATTAGATATTATAAATTATTCTGACTAAAAATATTGAATCCATTTTTCTAAGTTAATATCTTTTTTTGTGGTAGAAATAAATCTAAAATTAATCATATAGATGGGACGCTACAACAATATTGCAAAAATTATCAAAATATTGATTTATTTTTATATGTAATTTCAATGATAAATTGACTAAAATAACCTTTATTTTATTTATTTATGTATAATTTAACTGGTCATAATTTAAAAATAGTCTCAAATATACTTTAACTATATAAATAAATTAGAAAAAAGGCATTTTTAGTTAAATTTCATTACTAGTCACTGCTAATTAAAAAATGAAAATTCTCTAAAAAGTACAAAAAAAAATAATAAATTAATTCTGAATTCTTTATTTATAAAATAAATTTTGTTTTATCAATTTAAATTTTCTAATTACTTCCAATATGAATTTTAGATGTGTCCACCAAAAAAATGTCACATAACCATTTTTTAGAAAATGAAAATTTTTAGGCATAATGTTCGATTTATTCATATATCATGTCTAGGAAACAAATAGGATGAATGTTAAATATATAATTTAATATATAAAAATCTATTTATTTAAAATAATTCAATAAAATTGGATTAATTAATTTATAAAAAAGATTCCATAAATAGATTCACTATATTTTAAAAACGGTTTTATTTTTATCTCTAGTTAAGTGGTCACCAATGGATTAATAATTTATACATGTGTAAACCATATATTGAAATTTTATTTTAATCATATAAATATCACCCATTTTAATTGATATGTTAAATTATCATATTAGATAATAATATTTTAATAATATGTAATGTTTTATATATTCTCAGTGTTGTGTATAACTCGAGATAAAAATAATTTTGTGTGTAACATATGATAATTATTGTTTTTTGAAGAAAAATATTATATAAATGTTATTTATAGCACAATATTAACTTTTTTGCTTCATGAATTTTATTCTTGACATTCTGTTTCGTGTAGGGAAATGTTAACATGGTGATGTGTGTAGCATAATCTTAACTTCTTGGTGCATAGAGTGAAAGCATATCATGGTTTTTCTTATAAAGAAAGATTAAATTGGTGTTGTGTGAAATAAAAGGAAAAAAAATTTATTTCATATAGAACAAGATACATTCACTGTTATTTAAAATGAAAAATATCCAAAATATTAAATTAATTCAAAAAAATATTTCACAAAATCTCTGATTGTTTCATTATAACCCCATTAAAATGAATTTCCTCCTATAAATTTATCTGAATCATCAATGGATTAATAATTAAAAAATCTATTCATATAAACCCACTTAAAAGAAATAATACTAAAAATTCATTAAAAATTGAATTTCAGAAACCTAATGAGTAAAGAAAGTAACTCATACCAAGGTTTTCACATTTGAGAACATAGTTAAGAAGTGAAAACATGGACATGAAAGAGAAAAATAACACCCAAATAATGATCAATAGTTATTTGGGAAATGTTCCTGAGAATGTTTTTATTCAAAAATGGATACACCAAATAAGAATTAAAAATATTATTGATATCATCAAATATGATGATCATAGAATAAATTTTATTCCAGGACCATTTTATAAATTTTAAAGAATTTTCATGTACTTACACTATTCTATTCCATTTTATAAGAATAGTATCTACCATTGGTTGTGCCTTGAGAAATTTCCACAACATCTTTTAATCTATCAAATTAATTTGAATTTTTTATGTATAAAATTTATTAGATTATTATATCCATAATATAATTTGAAGCCACAATTTATATCTCTTGTAAAAAAAGATAACACTCATTATCCAAAATTATTTAAATCTGAAAATAGTGAAATGATACCATAATATATAAATAACCATTCAAAATTAAATATAAACAATTTCATAATTTTTTAACCATTTTTAACATTATAAAAGATGAAAATATCAAATACTAGATATAAGGTCAAAAAAGTTCTCAAAATCATCATAACATTGATCACCCATATAGAATTAGGTAGCACATGTTTTTCACGCAACAACCATGTTAATAATTTCATCATGTATTCTATTAAAACTTGTTAATAGCCCGAATTACCAAATATAATTTTTTAAAACATAAATTATTTCTTATTCCAATGACACTTACATATATTAAATCTATCTAAGAGTATCGTAAACTACATCCAAGAGTGAAGAAACATCTTTTTCAACAAATCATTAATCTATTTCCATGGTAATCAAAACTTTCAAATTTACATTATTCTTATCCATTATCTATTTATCCAAACTAAACCCTATTTACTCTATTTCAAGAACATAACGAGGGTTACCTTCCCTTAATCATTCATTCTCCATAAAGTATAACCTTTCCATTAAATCACATTTCTAGGTCATCAATACCATTTAACATATTGTTTAAAACCCATAATGAAAAACATGTGTAGAAAAATAATTATATATTTAAAAATTCATAATTCCTGAATACAAATACATAAGAACGTTGAATATTCAACTTCATCCATAATCCATTAACTAAGATTCATCATCATATTCTTTAATACATCTTTTCTTTCATATATCATTCATAGTCTCTTCATCATCTGTATTATAACCTTTAATCATACCACGTATCTAATTATATTCATAATATATCCCCTTATGGAATTTATTTTTCAAATGACAATACTTTCCACAATTAAACCATTAATAATTTTATAAAAACTTATGGAGAACAATATTTTTATCGATTGAATTAACAATTATCTATATTTTTCAATGGAAACTTCTTACTCTATGGTCTTCTTGACTAAACATCTTACCTACTATCATTCTGGGAGACATTTTTGTGTGTTCTCCTTCCCACATTCATGGAATTTAGGAAACAAAATATTCTTTACTCCATGGTCTCCACTACCCAAACTCACAGAGAACTATATAACACTCTTATTTTTTGAGTCCAATAGTTGGTTAAGGTACAAATTTATAATCATGTTCCTTTAAAAATGATTAAGAATTTTCAAAACATCATTTTCTCTATTAATCTTCCCAATTGGATTCTCATCAGTAAATCTTTTTCCACTTTTAATGTTAACCAAGTTTCTTATAGTTCCCATTATTTTCTAAAACTAGAATGCGTAGTGTGAGAAAGACTAATCAAAGTGGAAAACCACATAATCATGAAAATCACTTATAGTATTTTTAATTAATGACACATATTTTTTAATCTTCGACACTAAAAGTCCATACTAGATTATCCAAAGTCATCATCTATTTAATAATTTCATAATGGTTTTATAGGGTTTTGTAAATTTTAAAAGTATATCCCCTATGAGTTTCAAACCAGGTGTCTGTAGGTCTATAATAAATTATACAAATTCATCATCTATTTAATTACGCCATGGTTTTTTGTATATAGTTTATGAATTTTAAAAGCATATCCATCTGGAGTGTCAAACTAAATGTGCAGTAAGGATTATTATCATCCAATAGTTCTCGATCATGTCCATCTCAATACGGTGTTTTTGGGGTTGTTACCCATAGTTGGATATATAAAATGAAATATATGCTTATAATATCTTGATAGGGATCTAATATCATGGAAACCAATATCTCAATAAATTACTAAACACAAAGAAATGTTTCGAAACATCAACTCATCATTATACTTATCCGTAGAGATATACCTAGACATATCCTTTTAAATATTCCCAAAAATGACACTAAATTATTCTCATTCATGTTTCCAATGGATAAATAAACCTTTCCTTTGGTATTAATTATAGAGACCAGGGCTTAATATACATGGAGATTATATAATTTTAGATGAATATTCATAACATTTCAAACGTCCATGCTTGATGACCATAATATTTTACTATATTTATAAACCTGTAACACAATCTCTTTTCACGGTGAATGATATTAAAGGTATATCATATTGATCCTATACATTAATAATCCTAGTCAAAAGAATTCTCAAAACCATGGTAAAGGAAACATAAGAATGGGGGAGAATAAAATCTTCGTAAGGGTAAGTAAAGTTTCTATGTGACAATAAAATGAACATAAGGGTATGAGAACATGATGATAACATTAAAATACTACACACATCAAGTCAAATACCAAATACATGATTCATCTCATATATACTAATAGATCGGAATACATGAATCATAAGGGAATAAAGATAATATTCCATGAGAGCATAACATAAGAATAAGACATGTAATTGTAGAATACACATAAGTATAGAATATCTTATATCCAATCTACCTACCATGACCTTCATAACATGTTAGGATGGGGATAATAACGTTTATACCTACATTGGGCGTTAGATGACCTCCTGTGTACCCCCGTGTATCGGGGTTAGGATGTCCTCACATGTACCCTATTTGAGGCTTCATATGTCCTCTCATGTACCCTCATGTTGTGGGATTTGGATATCCACCCTTTTACATTTTTATCTCATATAAAATATATCATTACCTATTTCATTAGAGGGAGATATATGTCCCACTCTTAAAATAATGATATCATATATATATATCCCATAGTATAATAAAAAATTCATTATTTCATAACCCATAAAAATATATGAGTTTCCTAAATATCATATCACAACCTATATAATGAAATGGTTACCTTAAACATTTCATCAAATAATAACCATTGTAAAATAGATAGGATTCATAATCATTTCATCACAGAATAACCTATTAAATGAAGTTGGTTTCATAAGTATTTTATCATAGTATAAAACATGGAAGAGAAATGGATTTTATAAAATAATTGTCCTATTCAATCTAAAACATCCCAAAAAATAATGATAATTGTTTCCATGGATCATTTTCTTTGTAAATCATAAAATATATCAAAGTATTCCGTTTTATATTGATATGTGTTTTGAATGATCACTACGATCATTTCTTAAAAAAATAAAATTTCATTTAAAATCAATTTTTATGACATAAATATAATTCAAAATCCATTTATGTGGAAAAAATTAAAAACACATAATGTAATATTTAGAATTAATTTTAAACATTTATTGAGAAAAATGAACAATTTTTCATTGAAAATTCACTTTTTAAAAAATTAAAAGTTCTTAAAAACTTTTCCACAAAAAATTACTATGAAAAAATATATAGGTATATTTGAAAAGTAATTTAATATATTTTAAACATAAAACATATTTAGAAAAATAATTACTTTAAAATGACCTTAAAATAAATTTTAATATCTTTTTTAAAACACTTTTATAAAACATGGTTTTTGAATGTAACAGATTTATGACCAATGAGTGAAATAAATCATTTTTTAATAAAAAAATATTAATTATATTAGCTACCAAAGAGTGTAAAAAAGGTACCATTAAATGAATATAACATGAATAAATAGATTAGATAAACCTTCATGTTTATTATTGGGACATGTATCATAATATCTGATTAATGTAAAAATAATCATAAAGAATCCACATAAATTATGAGATTGTCTCATGAAATTCTTACCACGTTGGTAACATTGAATCAAAATCCCCATTAATGATTAAAATTACATGAAACAAAAAATATCAGTAAAATAAGAATATTAATTCCATAACATGTCAAACGGGTAGTATATACACCTTGTAAAATAGTATTGGCGCATAGATTAACACATGTTTCAAAGATAGGAAATTGAGACAAAATTACCTCACTATTTCATAAAAATTTAAACCACAAACCCTATGAATGAGAAATCATAAAATTGATATATAAATAAAAAATTTATAATTATAATAACCATTAAATACATCCATGGGATTTATATGCACCACATATATGTAATTGGTGGTGATGATGGATTATCTTTCGCGAAAAATAAAAGTGAGATAGAATTCCCTTACTACTTGAGTAAATTTTGAATCCTGAGATCCTTGAATAAATGTCAATTGAACTATTATTATCCTTAGATAAATTTAATTCATTATAAAAAATGTCATAGGGTATTATATACAGCACAAAAAAATGAGCGTTGAATATGTCAAAATTCTGAGAGAAATTAATGTGAGACATGAAATCTCATTACCTTAAGTCATGAATCTCGTCGTATATGTTAAAACATCTTGTATAAGAAATTTGAATTTATTATAAATATTTCACATAACCCTATAAATTTATATATAATACCTTATTTTTTTTACTAATGATTTTATGTTACCGTTTATTCACAATTCCCTATTAAAGTTATTTTTGGGGTAATAACCTCTTTGTTTACCATAGATGTCTTGACGTGTTATTTATGATCATATTACATAGATCATGAGTTCGTATTTTAAATATTGTAAAACATCATATCAATATCATATATATTTATTATTTATGTTTTTTTAACAATCTATAAAACATTTAAATATGATATCCAATACACCACTCATGGAGATAGTAGGCCATATGAATTAATAAACGTTGTTTCCATTTTCATATCATATCGAATGAATAGAAGTAAAAGATATATATGTCTATATATATAGATTAAATTTATATTTTCATTATTATTTCATATATATCACATATGTCTATTAAACTCATCTATAATAAATTCAATGTAAAGCATGAATAAATGAGATTGTTTCACGTGGTGGTAGTCCACTGTATACACGAACAACATTATCATATTACCAAAAAAGGAAAGCATATAGGTTTGTGTTATATAATACTTCATTAAGAAAAAAAGAATTTTAATAAACTTATATATCATGTAAGAACTATATATGTATCATTATTATCAACAATTAAATATAGAAATTGAATAATGAACGACATCAGTTCGCGAGGCATTAGTATGTCGTACACAAGAATGATGATTATGTATAATATTTGATTGAATTTTTTGATGTTTTTGATAATCAACATAACATAAATAAAAATTATTATATTTATTATGATAAGATTATTTTATAATCATTATATTAAAATTAATAATGGGCTGAGAAGGAAACAAAACAAAAAATCATGTTAACGAACCTTGCCTCTTCATCATGTAAGTCCTTTTAGTTTCCACCAATTTACACCAATGTATTTATTTGTAACATAATTAATGATATTATATTGATATTTAATTTTTTATGAGATTTTTATAGTGATTTACTAAGAAAAAGGGCTTTATAGGTGTGAAAAAGCGGAAAGATTGAATGCCCTTTCATAATGGAGGACTGCCATTCTTATATATGCTAAAATTTGAACATTATTGGGAGGTATTCCTTAGATAATGTGCCTAAAATTGTGAAACATTCTTCATATAAGAGGTTTTTTGGTATAAATATGTCCATAAAATGGGGTTTCGAGAAGTTTCTAGGTCATTTTACCCTTATGATTCAAGCTTTCTCTCTTGGAATACTTGTTTTTCAATTAATCATTGTGAACAATTTTAGTGGTTCCACTATTCATTATGATAAAAATTAAGTTTTTATTATAATAAAGTATAAATTACAATTAATAAAAATATAGTATATATTTTTCCAAATTCCAAAATCATAATTGGATGAATTCAATATAAAATTAATCCTTCAGAATTAATGATACATTGGTTTTTAAAGTTAAAATGATCAAAAGCATGAATTGTTTTTATATACAATTTCAATGTGAAATTTATTAAAAGAAACTAAATTGAATTTATTGATGTATAAGTGTAAAAAATTATATTTTAAAATTAGTTTACAATATGTTTTAACTATATAAATAAAGTAGGTGAGAAGATAGTTTTCAATTTATATTCATTATTTTTTTACTATTCATAAGAAATGAAACTTCTCTAAAAATAAAAAAAATCCATATTAATAGAATATTAAAATTAAAATTAAAATTATGAATTTTATATTTTAAAATAAAAGTTGCTAATAATATTAAAAAAAATTAATATGTGTCCTCCATAAAAATTGTGACAAACAATTTTTTTAAATATATTTTGTTGGCGTAATGTTGGATTTATTTTTATCTATTATATAAGAAACATATAATATCAATATTAAATACCCAATTTAATATTTAATCAATTAATTTCATTATATTCATTTACCAATATTTGTATTATTAATTTATAAAAATATTTTTTCAGTAAATGATTTTCCTTATGTTCACAATGGTTTGATTTTCATTTCTAGCTAATTGGTCACTGAGAATACATATTATATACATGAGTAGTCCATTTTTCATAATTAAATTAATCCTATTCATAAATTATATTATTAATATTATGTGAAAAATATCATAATATAAAATAATATTTTAATAATATGTCATGTTTCATTTAGACACAATTTTGTTTATAACTCGAGCTAAACATAGTATTCTGTCAAAAATAGGCTTATCTTGTGCTTCGTGTAGAGATATACTAATGTAATGACCCAATGTATTATCAATGTAATTATCTTGGTATAATTATTCCCTATAGAAGTATCACATTAGAAAATACAATGACATATCATGATACTAAATACAATGTGACCATTAAATATAATTATTCCACTTTTGTGTCTTGAACTTCAAGAAGATGACATACACAGTTGCGTTCAGGGAGTTTTTTGGGGTCTGATGGAACAAAAAAATTGTTGAATAGTAACCTACCCTTATGAATATTAACCAACTATTATGAATAGTAATATGAACCATATTAATTATAAATCATCCAAATGAATATTAACCTCGCCAATGAATGTAGAAAAAATTAGGAATCTTATAAGTGATAATATAACCATAGAAATGTATTGGTATTTATTTTTACGTAATAAATAATTAATTGAAATTAATTAATTAATTCAAAATAAAATACATTTTCCCAAAAATGTGCTCACAAAATAAAAACTTTATGACTTATGGTTTTATGATAATTTTATAAGACCTTATATAAATATTGAAAGAAATATATAATTAGTTATAATTTTGAAATATGTATTTTTGAGTAAATTTTTATGTAAATAAAAAATTAAATTAATCATATTTAGAAAAATAATTCTGAAAAATAGATTTCATTTTTGGATTTTATATGTCGAAAACATTACGGTGAATTTTGGGATTTTTCCTAAAATACAAGAATTTTTTAAGAATAGTAAAATACTGTAATTTTCTGTATACATGAATTATAAGTTAAATGAAATATTCCTAGAATCATTGCTAAGTTAAGAAGCCTAGGATCGAACTCCCAAGAAAATATTACTTTTTTTTTCTTGGAATAATCATTATTGAGTGTCTAACGGAAAAATAATAAACTAATGATTAAAATATTAAGAAAACCTCTTCCACTTTAATATAAAAACCATACACACTCCCTTAATCTATTCAGTCATATAAAGCCTTATTTCTTGACTAAATTATTCTTAAATCTCTCCCCAAGATCCTCCCCATGTTTAGTATTCCTTGGTATCCTCAGAAGACCAAATTCTCTCCCCTTGAAAGGCTCTCATCAAAGACTAATTCAAGAGGTATATTCATTTTTCAATTATTTTACATTAATTGGAATTTACATTGTGTTCTTTTCTTTCCCTACCTATCCTCATGAAAATTTTGTGAAAACTCTAGTACCATACATGTACTATAATTTCTTTATAATTATGGAATAATTTATTATTGTATCTCTTTTACCCTTATTTTATTCTTGTTGTAAAAACACCATCTGAGATGTGTTAATTTACCACATTCAAGGATGATGGGTTTTCAATTTCTATTACCATCTACAATTCTGGTCATGAGACCATTATTATTGTTGAACCAGACAATAATATATTTATTATGTCTCATATATGGTTCTATAATCTTTGGTAAACATGGTTTTGATTAATAAATCAAAATGTGTTCTTTGTGATAAAAAAACGGCAAATTAACCCAAAAAGTTATCAACAAAATTTTATATAATGATTCAACTTTACTCCAAGTAACCATGTAAAATTTAAAACAATTTATCCTTCTAGATTTTCAATAATAATATATATCTCAAATTCTGGAAAACTCATTTTACATGACTATCTATTCATTTAAATAAGTAAACCTGTCATAAAACAAATAGACCCAAAAAATGAAATTGAACCTCTCAACCCATCAAAAAGGACAAGAATGACCATAAAAAGGTTATAAAATCAACTACATATAAAATAGGTTTTATAATTATTAATTACTGAACCGAATTTTATTTTTCATGTCATTAATATCATGTGGAGAACACCTTCGGACATAAGGTAAGGGATCGTCTCCTTCTCACTTTCATTCAAGAATCTCTTCTCTGTTATGCCATTTTATTTTTAATACCTAAAAATTGGGTATGTTTTTTCAACCTCACCCATATTAAACTCATGATATATAATTGATTACATTATCCTTTATATCTCATTAATCCCTACTATGTACACCAGTTACCATGTCGATGTTTCATAATAGACTCTACCCGAACCTCCATTATTCATTCAGTTTTCTCTATCTTTATTTTTATCCAAATAATATTATTTTTTATTTTTATTTAAATATTTTAAATTCTGTGAACATTCTCCAAACTCATATATCAAGGTCCATTCATAATTCTATTTTGTGCATATAAATGATTTTAAATTATTCGATCCTTAATACTTCTCGATATACAAACCCGCTTTAAAGGAAATTCATGAATTTTATCCAATTTAAATTGCACTCTATAATTTGATTTAATCATCAATTTTATTTATTAAATAATCATTTTAATTATTAAAAAAATATTTTTCACTTATTCTTTTATACAAAATGTTATTCCCTTTTCCATTTTATGGACCCTTTGGTATTTTCATTAAAACCACACTGAAATGTTTTATTACTAAAATTTCATATATAATCTTCATAAATATTTCCACTTATGTTTGACATTAAATACCATGGTATATTCATATTTTACCTTTTGATTGTCCATTTATGTTATATTTTCTTTTTTTCAAGGACACATGGGTGATAAACTCATTCATTTTTCATTATGACATGATTATGATACCCATTCCTTTCCAGGGTACCCTTATGTTTACATCTGATTGATTATATATGATTCTATATATGAAAAGAATAATTATGAACATGTTATGATCTGTGTGCCTAGATAGAGATTTAATGCATTGGGTAATGTTGGGTCTTATGAGACATTATGAGAAACGGTCTTGGTGGTTATCCTTGACTTGTTCTACCATGTGCAACATTCTTGACAATTATCCATGACTTGTACTACCATTTTCAACATCTTGTGGATTATCCTTGTGTTGTTCTCCTCCCTGTACAACAACCATTGAATGGTTCTAATGTCATGTTTATTGTTTCTTTAAAATTACTATGAATCCATGTTTATATAATCCCATGTTTATATGTTATGATTCCATTTGTTCCATGCCTTTTATTTTCATTATTTCATGCCTTCTAACCAATGTGTTAAATCGCTATTCTTATGCTTATTACATTACTGGTATTTTTAGCTCACCGCTTTTTTCATGTTACCCCCAAGTTTTCCTATAATGATTTATGATCACAATGTATGTTATGATCTCATTTGAAGAATAGAAAAATAATTTTTTTATGTTTTAGGTTTTATCTACCTAGTCTTCAATGACATCAGACTTTGCGATCCTTGGATTTTATTTGGATGAATAATTATGCATAAAATCATGTAATTTTATGTGTAAAGGGATAGGATTTCTTTATTTATCAATGTGTTTCATATAATATAATATTATAGTGGTGTTTCATGTCGTGAAATATTAACATGGTTTTGTGTGTAGTGAAAGTATAATATGGTGTTGTGTGTAGCGCAACATTAACATTGTGTTGCGTATAGTGAGTGCATAAATAGGTGATAAGTGTTGCATAACATTGACTTTGTGTTTAATGTAAAACAATACAAATTTAGTGATTTAATATAACACAAGATATATTTAGTGAAGTATGAACAGGAAAATATTGATATGATTAAATTAATTCAAAAAACTATTTCACAACATCTTAGTGTGTTGTAGTATGTTTGGTCACATGGTTCGTTACTACAGAGAAATGATTTCAAGACAATCAAAGAATGGGGTAACTAAATTTCATTCATTGGTGATATGATTTAGTTCAAATGAGGTGGGCCATTATGAAAACAAATTGCTAAAGATCGTTACATTAGATAGAAATCATCATCACAGAAAGCATACAATTGTGTAATAATATTTTACTACTAATACGGTTAATGAATATCAGTCCAATAAAGTGGTGATAGTTTTTTTAAATGTTTATTAGTATTATGAAAATACCCTTCTTGACTGCATATAATCTCATTCCTTCATCTTTGATAAACATCCATGTAAATTGGGAATATCAACTCATGAATGTTTGATAGAAATTTTGGTGAAAACTATGAGTGTATATATTAAATTAATAAAGATTTATATGAATCTCCCTATTCTTATCAATGGAATGCATTCCAAAAAATCTTATTATTCTTCTCATTGTATACTTTGATTATTTATTTTGTATAGATTACCATTCAATATATCATGAAAGGATATAGTCATGTTCTATGAATGTTTTATTCTATAATTTCATATCTTTTTTAATGTTTCTTGAAGATGAGAAATTTATTTGGAATAATAAAAAAATTTACATAGAACATGTTTGGATAAAAAAATAAAATTATTGAATTAGTGATGTCCCAGTATTGAATTAATATATGAGATTTTTTTATAAGGATTTACCAGGTGTTATTCCATATTGAGTGGTTGAATTTACTATTGTATTATTTCCTAATGTCAAACCTATTTCAAAACCCCTTTTTGAATAGAATATAATTAACATTTAAAAATTAGAAATCAAATTCTGGAGTTTTTTTATAAAGGTTTCATTCATCATTTTATATCACCATGTGGTTTCCATATATTAACTATGAATAATAAATATTGTTTTATGGAACATTCATTGATTATAGATCCTTGAATAGAATCACTCTTCAGAAAAATTTTCAATTTCCACATATCTATTATTTTTTATGAGATTAGGGGAGCACCATTTTCTAGAAGATTGATCTCATGTTGGGGTATCGTAAATTGAATGTAAAGGTGGAAGATATCATAATGACTATGTTTTAGGTTAGATAAATGAAATATGAGTTTATAGTTTTTTCATCTATGGTATCAAATTCACTGATTGAATTTATGGATCTAATGAATAGAGTTTTCCATAAGTTCTTGGAAAATATTGTTGATAATTTTATTGATGATATGTTGGATTATTATAAATGTAATTAGATCATGATGAAAACATAAATATTGATTTGAAAATATTGAATGAAAATAAATTGTATAGAATATTTTGAATGTGTTAATTTGGTTGAAAAAGATTTATTTCTTTTTCTATATTGTCCCTATAATGGAATACATAATCACCCTGATAATATTATAGTTTTTGAAGTGATTAACTGAATGAAAAAGTCACAAAGATTAATATTTTTATTGAATTTCCAGGTCTCTACTAATAATTTTTAACCAATTATATGTTTTACAACCCTCTGGCTTACAGAAAATGAAAATGAGTAAAATTTAACTCGACCAATGAGTCTGTTGTTTGTTTTTTGTAACTAAAAAAAATTATTCATAAATAATTTTTTTTTTCATTTCTCTCATTTAATGTAGAATTTTTTATCTATAGTGATTATTCATCGAATGTACTTGGTTTTATCCTAATAATGAATGAACATTTAATTTGTTCGGCTTAAAATCAACTAAAAATTCATGAGGTAACATATCCTTCACAAGATCTTGAAATATCAATAATTGGGTTTTATTTAAAAAATTTAGGAATTATTTATATAGATCCTAGTTTGATATATAAAATGAACATTAATATTTAAAGTTCATATTCACTCAGAATTAGTTGAACATGAGACTGATATGTTATTTATAAATGAAAAAGTATTATTATTGCACGATTGATTATCATCATGGAAATGAAAACAAATTAATAGAATATTTGAGTGAGATAATGAATTCCACACTAACCATGTTAATTTTTTAACAAGACATTTTGGTTTGTGAATTCATTAATTTTGGCCTATAAGTTTTGGATGCATGGACTTCCTCCATTATGTTTCAAGATTCAGTTTCATCTACTTTGAACAAAAGATAAAATAATGTTCATAAGGAATACTATGATTTATAATATGTGATATAATTAGTTAATAAGGTTATGTTTTTCGGAATTTAGTGTTGCAAAATAATTTTTTTGTTCATTTAAAAAGATAATATATGTTCGTTGTGTTTCCCAGTTCAAGAGTGAATTATTGAGTGAATATCATAGTTCTGTATTTTCCATTAATATTGGAAACACAATGATATTTATAGACCTTTTTGAGTATTACTAGTGGTATTGAATGAATATAGATATTTTTTACATTAACAAGAAATTATTAAATTTTTTCAACAGGGTGAATAAATTAATTCATTAAAAACAATCATTTCACCATTATCATGGTCATTAACATTAATTGTAATAATTATTAATTTTTGTACAATATGAAACTAAAATATTTATATAATATTAAAATTTATATATAAAATATGAAGTTAATTTTATTATATTTCTCTTCCATAAGTGAGGAAGAATTTATTTTAAAATATGTTAAAATTGAATTTTAGTGTAAAATATTACATATGTTTCAAAAAATGTTAATCACAGGTTTCATAAATTCTATATTTTTTTAAATTATTCATTTTAATACAAACATATTAAAATTTATTTATTTTAAGTGGGATTAATATATTTTGAGTCATTATTATATTATGAAAATATAATCAAGGTGACAGTATTAGAAGAATCAGTATTTTTTGGTATTCACATAAAAATAAATTATTTTTTAAAAATAAGAAAACATAAATTTAAGAAATTTTTAATATGGAAAATTTAAAAATGAAGTACATTTTTTAAAATTAAATTTAGAGAAATAATAAATTTATCTTTTAAATTAACATTTAATATAGGTTATGAAAAATTACATTAATTAAAATAATCCTTTCTAAAACCTCATGTGTTATAAATTATATTCTATAAATTTTATAAAACAATAAAACATTTTTTTATTTAATAGTTTTTTTATTATTATTCAATTTATTTTTTAATAAATATGTTAAGGATTTTTTATTTTATTGTTGAGAATGGAGAAATATAATGAAAAAAAATTTATTTAGAAATTTTTTTCAAAGATGTCGAGTTGTCACATTCCCACCCCTTAAATAAATTACTTCCACAAAAATTTAATTATCACATAACAGTTAAGATAAATAGTAGTATATTATAAATTTATATGATTCATGATATAATTTATATATTTATATAAATAATCTTATGAAATATATATTTCTCTCTCATTATCAAAAAAATATTATCTTTCTCAAACATTTGTTCCAAATATTTCACTATAGCTAATTCGTAGGTGTTTCTAGAGTCATCCATTCCACAATTTAATTTTTGAGATCTAATTTCATAGAAAATATTAAAAAAAGATTATGATAATATCTAATAGATTTAGAGTAAATAATCATCTGAATATTAAAGGACAATTCAATGATTTCTTCCTTAATAACACCTTTATTTGAAACTATGACACATTAATTTCAACTATTTCATACATGGTTCATCCTATAAATCTATTATTACATCATAGTAAATTTTATATCATTTTATCATAAACGTCTAAAACATAATCCCGTAATGTAATTAAGAAAAAAATTATCTATAATAGCTTTTAATGATAATGTGATAGACTAATGAATATGAACTATAAGATTTTATATTGGTGTAAAATCTTATGCCCACTCATCATGCACCAACATGAAGATTGAGTTTCTAACAAACTATCTATTTTTAAGGAGAATAGCCATTTGTGCATTTGGTACCAACCTATATCCACTAGTTGGTATCAATACAAGTATGTTTTTCAAAGAAACTACATAATCTCCAGTACACCAAAACATTTGTATTATACACCATACATATAATTATAAATATTGGATTCACTAAATTTATTTTATTATAGTCTCAAAAAATAACTAAACTATTCCTAAAATAGGACGTAATTGTTGTAATGATACCAACTACAGTTATCTAGACCTAGATACCTCAGTCGGGTGCTAAAAACATTATTTAAAACACTACATTGATAAAAACATAGATGACCTAATATAAACATACATATTTAATAAATATTTAATAATTAAATCTCAAAATAATAACTAAATTATAAGAAACTACGATTTGTTGTATTTCATAATTGACTATATAATAATAATATTTTATTTTATTCTGAACATTTCTCCAGATTCAAATTACACTAGAAACACTTCAAGACTTCTCTTACATTATACTCTTCATTTTAATACGGGGAAATAAAACATATGAAATTAATGATCTGAAAATTCTTATAATGGAAAAATTATCAATGATTCATCAATGGTTGATCATAATAATATAGAGAAACATTATTTGGGTATAAATATCTTATTAAAACAACCTGGAAGAATATGATTTCTCATTAAGTCGTGATAGAAGAGAAACAAATTCAAAGTAACAAACATGTATCTTAGAATAAGTGATTGAGATGATAAAAATGAACTATACATATTATTCATAGGAATATAACACACAAATTTGTAATAACCAATATATATCAAGATCATGTGAGAAATGAAAAATGTGATCATGTCCATACATAATCATATGAAAATATTAATATATAGTAATGTCCATGAACCATCATGTGAACAATATAATGTGGAAAATCTATACATGATCATGTCCATAAAAAATCATGTGACCAAATACATAAGAGATAAATTATATGAAAAATCCTGTGAAAAATTTCATACGTGATCATTTCCATACACAATCATGTGAACAAGGACATATCTGATCTTATCCATGTAAAAAAATTATCTTATTAGTTATAAAATATTATCAAATTTTTTATGGTTATATAGGACCCAAAATCTCAATCATCTATACATCTATGTTCCACATGAAAAAAAAATCAGTAACCACATCATAATGATTCCATGGATATAAAAATGTGTTTCACAAAAATTTCTGATTTTGTCACTTAAATTGACCTTAACAATTTAATGGTTGATTCCCAAAATTCAATATACCCAAAAGATTATTTATAACAACCTTTATATGCTGATTCATGAAAAATAATTTATATGTAAATAATAACTTTTGATATAATGATGAAATGTCAGCAAAATCAAAAAAGATTTTTTAGAAAATGGTTTTATCTTTATCATAATGTGGAAAATACAACCACTTAGAAAATTCAGTTTTTGATAGGTTACATTTGAAAAATTTAGAAAATTGAATTTTAAAATTTAATATTTTGAATTAATTCTAAATAATTAATCCTTGTAAAATACATACAGGTATCAGAAATGCAAAGATAAAACATTTTGAAATCATTGATATATTAAAATATTATTCAAAGAATGAGCCTTTAAAAATTCAGAACTATTTCAAAAAAGTAAACAGAGATATTTGGAAAAAATATTCTTTTGGGAAATAACTTCAATAATAGATCCTTTAAATGTCATAAACTTCATCAAAATAAATCTGGGCTAATGAAAACAAATATTATTTTCTAATAATGAATAACATCTTGATTATTTTAAAAATCATTTCCCGAGAATTGTACATCATAAAATGGGATAATACAAAAATAAATTTTAAAATAACAGAAGAGAAAAATGAATTTATCTTATGATAACACATAATTAGGATTCTAAAAATAAATGAGATCATTGGTGGAATGAGAAAACATGTTCATGGAAGAAAATAATCATTAGGGAATGAGATTATTCTTAAAAAAGAAAGATTTTTTGGGGATATAAATTCATTAACGTGGAAGATTTGGGTTAAAATTTACACTTACAATAGTGAGAATTAGAATTTTCATTATAGTGTCTTATGGTGGAATAAAAAAATCATAGAAGAAATATGTTGAATATGAATCATTATAAATCATATAATGGTGTTTTGAGTTGTCAATATCATTTATGTTTTTAGAAAAAATTTAATAAAAACCCCCATGAAATATAGATATTGATATTCAATGTAGAATACAATGAATAAAAAATAATTCTTGTTATGAAATATCAATTCATAATTATAATAACTCTTTAAATAAAATAAGGTGTATAAAAAAAATTTATGAAAGAATGGAAATTAAGATGATACCTCCATACCTTATATTAATTCTCTTTAAAACAATTTATAACCTCTAATATAATAACCATAACTATCTTAATAACTTATTTAAAAACGTTATTCATTTTTAAAACCATCTATAAATTTATTTTATATTTATTCAATACATGTATATTATTTAGAAATTATTCATTTTTATATCAGGTGTGAGTAATGTTGATTATTTTGAACTAATTTTGTAATGGTGGTCCTACTATTTATTTTTCTCCAAAATGACATAATTCATATTTTATTAAAGATATAATCGTCAATTTTGTTTTCAATAATTATTGATGTTCTATTTCATTAGTTGGAAGACAGGGATATGGTTTATGAAATAGAAGTTGTGATGGACTAGTTATGATGTGTTTAATGACCAAATGATTATATACTAGTAAATATTTTAAATATTTAAAAAAAATATACCATAATAAAAGAGAAAATATTAAATAAATTATTATTATTATATGATATTATAATTATATATAATCTGTTAATCATTCAAGGTATATATATTATAGAATCATTCACTTATGTGGTAAAATTTTACCAATAATGAGCATATTATGCAAATTTTTCAAGATAGGATATGTTTTTATATAATGTTAATACATATATCAAATAATATTATGTTTTTTTAAACTCATTAAGTATTCGTTAAATTTTTTCTTAGAACCATCCATGAAGGTAGTTGATGAAAAAAATTAAATTGTTTGTGGAGGCGTTAGTCCTTCATACACATTATTAGTGATTCAATTTCTTAATGAATGGGATAGAATAAATGTATATGATAAATTTTTATTTAAAATTTATAATTGTGGAATAACAACGATATTAACTCAATAAATTCATTAATGTTGTTATTGATGAAATATAGAGAGGAGAAATTGATGGTTTTTTTATGAGGTGGAAGTTTACTATACACATAATTTACATTCATTAATTGTTATAGATGTATGGGAATATATCAAAACTCTTATTAAATTAATATTACAACACTTAATAATACATTGGATACTGATTTAATTATATTATTTTGGTCAGTATTGGTTTGTTCATGAAAAATTAATAATAATTTGTTAATCATTATGCAATATTCATACAGGGGCCATGATCATCCTGTTGAATGTCTCTGTGGAAATGTACGAAATTTGCTAAATAATTGAGGCCAAAGTGATATTATGTTGAGAACAGTTACTAGATAGAGAAAAATTTATGATTTTAAAGGTGGAAGGATGGGGTGGATGTGTTACCCTTTTATTTTTGAAGGAAAGGATACTTTTGTAAATACCCATTATTTTCCAATAATAGTTTTAAAATATTCAAGGGATAATGGATTAGAACATCCTAAATAATGGTGTTTTATTTTTGTTAATGTCAATAAATAATTTACCACTCATTTTCATATATGTTTTAAACGTGTTTCAGTCCTTTTACCACATGATTTTTACATTTTTACATTTTTATTTTTATCATGATAACCTGTTTTGAGCCAAGTAATTTTTATTTTATTAATAAATATAGATATGGTAAACCTATATTAAATCCCTATATAAAATAATTCAATTTATAAATTATATAAAAAAAATTAAATTAGAAAAAATTAACACAAATAAAATCTATTCTATATAAAATGGTTCTCTTCACCACTAAGTGTTTATAATATTGAGTTATATTAATTACAATTAATAGGGTGATAACCTATTTGAATGAATTTGGTAAAATAATATCAGAGACTCTATATAAAATATTTCTTTTAAATTTATTATATTAAAATTACATAACATTAATGAAAAAATTATTATAAAATAATACTCTAACCATTATCATGGTCATTAACATTAATAATCGTATTCATACATTAATAAATATATTGAAATTGATCTTATTTATTAATATTACCATGTTTATATAAATTATGGAATACAATCATTAAGCTTTATTTTCTATAATTTATGATAAAAATTAATTAATGAAAATAAAAAATGTTTCTATAGTAAAATACTGTATATGTTTTGGAATCATTAAACATACAAATGTCTAAAATACATTAAATTTGAATCATTTTTCACATAGGTAATTTATAAAAGGACATGAAAAGTACAAGACGCATATTTTCAACATCGGTTATTACTAAAACAACATTTAAAATCTAGTTGTAAACATCTATAATTTAATAACTCACATAATATTTTTTTTTCTTTTTGGTCATTAAATAAATTACATGAAATTTCATAAAAATTTCATGAAATATAGAGTTGTTTTAATCGTTGTTCCATTATTTTGATGGATGTAGTCGTTTTTCTAACATAATGGTCAACCCTAACCCTCAATTCTTCTTTTTAGTGGCCTCAAATCTCTTTCAATATGAATCAAACACCATTATAATCCCTCAAGCATCATCAACCACACCATTTCTCTCTCTACGCCTTCTTCTCATTGGCATCATTGTCCAATGCATCCACCTTTGGATATAAATTTTTTAGTTTTAATGTATTTTTTTATATTTTCATTAATCTAATGTATGTTTTAATTGATGAATGTTGTTTTTAGAATTTTCACTCGAATGATATCTTTCATCACATCTATTTTGTATTTCATCACTATATTAATTTTTAGTTCCAATAATATGTTATTATATAATATTTTTTAACTAAAAAATAATATTTTGTTGTTAAGAATTCCTTACATGTTTATTTAATGAATCTATTTAATAAAAATGTTAGTTTACTTATTATTTTGTAAAAAATGTATGTTTTTTATTATTTTTTAAAATTAATTTTGAAGGTTTAGTGGATTGTAGAGTATTGATAATATATATATTTATATGATCACACTTATTGTAATATAATATTGGATTTTTTAAAATAAATTAATAATAAATATGATCAATGTTATAAGTTTTTAACAGTTTGTTTTTTTGATTTAATTTGAAAATATATTAGGATATTTTCTTATAGTTATGTATAAATGTAAATTTTTAATTTCATTTCAGAATATAATAAGTTAATTTCAATTATTTATATATTTTTTAGATAATACCTATTCTAAATTGGATGTCTACATGAGGAATGAGTAATGAATATGAAGAAGGTGTTGATGATTTTGTGGAATTTTTTAAATAAACTATTCCAAAAAATGACCAATTTTTCTATCCATTCATATAATGGTTTAATTATAAAAATTTGAAATGAAAATAAATATAATATTATTAATTATTCATGATTTTAATCATAATTACAACGCATTTATTTTCTATGGTAAAACTATGAAGAATTATGGATCTATTAATGATAATGATTTTAAATATGATAAATCTAATCATATTGAAGAAATGATTCATGATATTGAAGTAGAGGAAATTTTTTTAAGAACAAATAATTGGTCATCTATGTGGTAATTTTGAAAAAATATTATATAAAGGTTACATAGAATTTATGGGTTTAAAAATGATGTTATGATTGTATAATATGTTGGTGAAAATGGATATAGTAATAATAATTTTATAGAGATTATATATCATTTTAAAGACATACTTACTAGAGAAAAGAATCTTCCAAAATCACATTATTTTGTGAATAAAATATTATGCTTGAAGGGTTTGGGGTATAACAAGATGCATTATTTCTTGAATGAATGTGTTCTATATTGGATGGAATATGATGTACTATGAGAGTTTCCTAAATTTGGGATGACTGCGCTCATGGCGTTGGGAGCTCTACGCTTTGAGTTGATCTAGGGGCGATGGTCGTCGATCCGATCCCTCCTCCACCAGAGCGGGAGGGACCCCTCAGAGTTCGGCCAAGTTTCTCTATTTTCTCCAATCCAAACTCCCTCCCGCCATTCCTTGGAATTCAGATCTTCCCTAAAGTCCCCGATTTTCACACCGGATACCCTAATATTTCTCATTCACTATTGGAGTTCATAGAAGCTTCAATTCTCCTCAACATGACTTCGGTGGCCCATTTCAGGAGAATCCACCCATTAGTCGATGCTTTCGATCGATTCATGTTCGGTTCCTGGTGCTTTCTAGTTTGCACTACCATCGGGCTTCTCGATAACCGCCATTTTATGGTTCGCTTTTTTTCAGAGGAGGACCTGCTTCAAGCTTGGGCCAAAGCTCCTCGCACCGACAACGGATCTCAGTTCTACCTTTTCCGATGGTCCTATGACTTCCATATGAATCGGGATACTCCAACAATGTCAATTTGGGTAAGTTTTCCTGCCCCCCCCCCTTCCCTTTCAAAACCCCTCCACCATTCGAATGCTAGGAGATTTGGTCGGACGTTTCTTGTGTTCTGATAGCCGCACCAACTCAGTGTGTCACCCAATATCCCCACGCATTTGTGTATAAGTGGATGTTTCTAAGCATCTAGTTGATTGGATATGGATCACAGTAGGGGAGGAGTTTCGTTGCCGACAACCAGTGATTTTTGAATCATGGTTAGACTTTTGTTCTTCATGTCATCTCTTGGGTCATTTACAATCGATATGCCACCACATCCATTCTCATCATGGGGGGTGTTGTTCCTATTACTCAGAGTGAGTCTGGAATGCTTGTAGGCCCCAAGGGGGTTACCTTGATTGTGGAGGAAGTTTATGATTAGCCGCTTCAGAGAGAGAATGCACTAGTTGTTTTTTATCCAAGGGTTGCAAATATGGAGGTTCCCCAGAAGGATCCAAAGGATTCTCAACTGAACCCAAAAGTCTCTCATATTTACAACTGCCAAAAAAAGGACATGGGTAATACATGTTATTCTGGAGAGCTTCTTGACAGAAGGACTGGGATCAGCGAGAAGGAAGGATCAGTTCAAGAAGTGAAAGGGCACAAGGAGAGGGAGGTGCACTTGGATGTTGTTATGTGTATGGTGCTACTTCCACTCGAGGAAGCTTCTGTGAATGAGGAAGTTGATGTGGAAACAGTCATGGGTGAGGACCCCAAAATGTTGGTATCTGATGAAACTCCAATTTACTTCCAATACATGGGTTGTTTCTTTGCACATCCACGTGTTCCCGCCACATCAGTGCAGGACAAACCTTCCTATACTGAGAAGGAAAAAGCAGGAGGTAGTTTCAAGAATTCTCAAAACCAGTTTGTGGTGTTGGGAGAAGGTGGGCGTCATGCACCCGGTGAAGCTTTTGCGATGGAGGACAGTCCCGGTGAGTAGAATGCTAAGGGATGGGAGGTCTTACAAGTTGAGGATTGAGCTTCAGAATCCCCTAGTGAGTCCAAAGAAGTTGTGATTGTAGAGGATTATTTTAGATCCTCTTCATGGAAGGGAAAAACACCATTATATAATCACAAGGCTTTATCAAACATACCCGAAGGTCGCACACAAGTAAAGATTATTTCAACCTACCCAGTCCTCTAGTTACTAGGTCCACAAGCTATGGTAAACCTCATTTGAAAAAAAATGTAAAAGTGATGGCTTTCACGTGAGGTCGTCTGTCTCTCAAGCAGTGGTCTGTCAGGTGCACCTTGTGGCTGAACCTTCCCTAGCGGGGGTTTCACACCCTCCTGGGCTGCAGAGTTAGGATGTGCGATCTGCTCTGAATCATGGGCATCAGCGAGAGGTGGATACTCTTTTTTACCATCAGAAACAGATTTCTTCAGTGATGAATAACATGGACCTTCTTTTTCACTCAGATGATGAAATGGTGGATCAATTCTTAGATATTAAGACCCTGTAGGAAGTCATCAACCAAATGTTGGGGAAAACTCTTAGAGTGGAAACAACAAATGGGCTAGGTAAATGGATCTATAGGTAGAACCACATCTTGATTAGAGGTTTCAACATGGGGAAGATTAACTTGGAGGAATATATGCAGTCTTGGGACATCTTGGCGGAACATTATAAAGACATCTTGGGGGTCGATCCGGGCACTCAGATAAGCTCTATAACCTGGATAATGTTTAGGGAGTTTGATTCTAATCAGATCAAATTTTTCTTCAACAAAAATGTCATATCATTTGGGGCTAAATTTGGGACATCATGATATAATTTGACTAAAAAATTAGAGGCAAAATGAGCAGATATAAATACTCCTACAATGGTAATTTAGTATCATCCTATAATTTCAAATTTGAAAAAATTATTATCAAATCCCAATTATGAAATTTATTTAATAATTAATATAGTTGAGTGGATATCTAATTGAAAATTACATACTTCTACTAATAGTCCATTGTGGAATAAAATTGATCAATATTTTCATATGTTTGGAAATCGTGTTAGAAATACGAGACTAGGACCACGAACAAATAGAATGAATCCATTTTGAAGACTTTGTAACAAACATTGTATATGAATTATTTTATTGGTAACAAAATACTAATTTTTATATTTTTTATGAATTATAAATATATCATTTTGAGGTTAATGATAATTAGACCAAGATATCATGGAAATGTTATTGATGTTTTTTTACCCCCATTAGTTGATGATTTGAAATCTTTGGGAGGAAGGTATTAGAGTGTATGAATCTTATAAAACAGAACACTTTCAAAAACATGAAATGATTATTTTCACTATAAAAACATCCCAAAATATAGAATTTTTTCATGATATAATGTTAAGGGACATAAATCTAGTTATATTTTTGAAAAACAGACATCATATTATCAATTAAAATATGGGACAAAAATAATATAAATGTGGAATTAGATTATAAAGTATATGGATCACTCTTATTTAATTTTAGAAAATCTATTGAATAGATCATAAGAATTTTATATTCCTTCAAAACCTTATTTATATTAGTATTTTAATTGGGGGAAATATTGATGTCTCATTTTGAAATACAAAAATATATATTACTGATAGAAATAGTTTTCATAAATGATCATTATTTTTTATGATCTTACATATTATATATATCATGTTGTCAAACATAAAATGGATTTCATGCATATAGAGGAGAATATCTATAAAAGATTCATTGGAATATGTTAAAAATTAATTAAAATACAAAAGATGGATTGAATTAAATATTGGAATTACAGTCACTGGGAATTCATTTGGTGTTATCTACCACAACATATGTAAGAAAAATATACCCATCTCTGGCCAATTATACATTATCTAAGAGGGATAAAATTAGTTTTTATTCATGTCTCTAGGGTATAAATGTGTCCCATGATCATTCCACAAATGTTAAAAAAAATTCCCTTTAAAATATTAAATGTTGAAATTAATAATATCTCATGAAGTTCATGTCACGATGCAATAAGTCTTACTAGTTTAATTGTAAGAAATATTTTCCATCCATGTCAAAATGACTATCATGATGGTCTGTTTTTGTTTAAATTCATTTTTTTATAGTTATTTATTTGAATTATCATAAAATTTTGTAGAATAATGCGGTTATTATAACTTTTCAACTATAAATATATTTTCTTGTATAGTTTTTTGATATCATTTTGAATTTAATTGTTCGTTTTTTTTTTGAGAAATAAATATTTTTAGATGAGAATATATATGTCAGATATATCGTTTAGAAATGTATACAACGATATTGATGGTATATATTATGAATATATATTGACTTATATCCTTTATTTCTGAGAATTATATTTTTATGGATGTTGTATTATTTTGAATATGATACTTCTATTTTGAGGTATACATTAATAGGGTTTGGAAAATAAAAAATTACATGTGGTGGCATGAGTTGTGCATCAATATTTTTATAAGTAAATGTCACCTGAAATGGATTGTAGAACTAGGGATTTTGAAAACATTCCATTTTTCATGTTTTTTAAAATATAATAGAAGTATTTTTTTTGTTGAATTTTATGTATATTTTAAAAAAATGTAATAAGATATTTTAAATGGATCAGTGTGGTGGGATTTTTGGTGATTCTATTTTTAATGAAAAATCCCTTCAATTCAAAGCGGTGTTCGTAAAAACATGGGTGGGATTGATATCTGTTTAAAAATATCTAATAATTCTAATTATATATATTTTAAATAAAAACCTATAGTGTAATTTATGATATTTCTTCTTTGAATCATTCTACATAACTAAACCATATGGATATAGTACTTTCAAATGGATTATCTTAAAATTATGTTCTAACATATATGTGTAGAATGTGTTATTGATTCACCAAATGATGATATATCATGTAGATATGGTCAATTATTAATAGTTTCCAATTAGGATGATGGTTTGGTATAAAATTTCATTAATGTTTTTATAAGTGTTTGAGAAGGATAGTATTGAGAAGATTAATGTAGTGTGTAGAGAGAAACTGATTCCTATGTAGACTAGTTTTCTTTGTTTCACTTGGTTGGCTATAAGTGACCATGTTGATGTTTTGTGACATTATAAATTATGAAATGTTGGCCTTGTGAAATTCATGTCTATCAATATTGTTATATTTAAATGTGATGTTGTGATTGAGTATAATGTTTATTGTTTTGTGGTCTATATAGTTAAGACTGGTTTATGTCGAGTTTTGGAAGGGGAATATTATGGTGTGGTTACCTATAAGGCTTGGATGAATTGATGGATTAGGTTACATAGTTTGGGATAGAGGGTGTGTCTTATCATTTTCATTGAATGGTGATTGGTATTTAAGCTTGGTGAGTTCATGATAGGGATACTTGTGGGGATCTTCAAACCAATCAATAGATAGTTTTCATTATAGTGGGTTTTATGAAAGGTAATAAACTCTATTTTAGGATTTTCCTATGAATATCCATAGATTTCATGTATTGGTTAAATACTCATTATGGTATTAATTAGGTTTAAGTATGAGTCAGATGAGAGATGTGACAATGGTCATGGATTTATATTAATGGTTTGATGGGTTTTTTGGGGATTAAATTCATATAATTTACACCTAGATTGGCCTCAAACAGAATTTTGGATATTTGGATTTTTCAAATATTTATATGGGTATTAAAGCATTATTATCGGGAGTCATAGTAGTGAGGTGATATATTTTTGTCTCAATAGAGGGTTTTTTGGAAAATAAATAAGTGGTAGAATAACTAGTGTACTATACAAAATTTGATCTGATGATTTAAAAAATTATCTTAGATTATTGTTATGGATGTGTTGGGAGTGGTATGAAGATCAATAATTGTATATAAAAGAAATAATGGTGTGTCTAGGATTTGTTCTTGAATCTTGATATATGAAATGTCATTAAAAATTTTCTATGAAAAATGGATGTGATGATTTTGAGTTAATGATCGATGTTGGTTGGGGTTCGTGTTTCAAAGGTTTATGTGTAATATTATGGAAAATATTTATTATGGTGGTGAGGTTGTAAAACCCCTCTCCATTATGAGCTATGATTTTCATAAATTGTTTCAGTTATTTCGATTTTTGAATTGTGTAACTTTTTTAATATAAGAAAATTATTTTTATTTTCAGGGTTTAGGTTTAGTGAGTTTAATGCATTGGATATGGGGTTTTTATGGATAAGTGGCTCTGGACCTCAGGTAAGTCTCAAAAGATCTAGGGTGAATTTTAGATTTTTTTGGATTTCTTCCCACAGTGAATGGTTTTTTTGCATGGTTTAGGTGAAAATATGTAACAACCTTATCTTGAAGAGTTTTCCATTATAAATTGTATCATGAAATTTTATCACAAATGGGTAGAAAATGAACATGGTGGAATTATTCAAATCATACAAGAAACCATGTTACTGTAGTTTGTTTTGTGGCATTCCATACATCTATCATAAAAACACATGTGAAAAATAATTTTAGTTACAATGAAATTATAGTTTATTACTGAATTGTTTGTTAAAAAATTAATCCAAACCATGAAAGGTGTGTTTCCTTAGAGACTGAAGGATATATGGTTAGTTCTTAGTTTTAAAATCATTTGAACAAACCCTAAGAGATTATTTTTCTTAGATAGTTCACATAACATGTTTTGGAAAACTGGTCAGCCTTATGAATTTAAATCAAAAGTGGGAAATGGAATTTTTACCCATTACGAATTTAACCCCAAACCCCATATTCTTCTCCACATTTTTTAAAAATACATGAAGAACCTATTACATTTTCCAACCCCATTTATTTGAGGAACTAAATTATGGTTTATTCATAAATTATAGGTATATTATTCCTTTTTTATTATCCCTCATTTTCAGTCTCTCTATCTATCTCTAATTAGTTATGATGAGATAGGGTTCATAGATGATTAACTATAACTCATAAAGGAAATTATCTAAAATGGTGTATATTTGGATTATAAAAGAGATAGGGTGGCATGTGGTAAAGAACACATATCATTGTTCATAATTTAACTAGAGGTATGTTTCATCACATATTTAGTTATGGTTTTAGAAAAAAATAAATAATATTTAACTTGATTTGGTGTTGTGTGTTAGCTTATATCCTAGGTTGATTCTACTTGTGTGTTGCAGGCTCTTCATATGTGCTTGTTTTCTATTTTTATTTTTCATTATTTCTAAGTGATTAATTTATTAATTATACCTCAAATAAATAAATTTTGAATTAAATATTTATTTTATAATTGGTTACATTTTTGTTAATAATTAATTTTAAAACATTGAAATTAATTATTTGTAATGTTAGGGATTAGGATAAGAACTCAAGTTGTCATTAGATCTTGAATGAGCTTGGCAGATGATGGTCGGGATTTCTTCAAGAAATAGTTACTTAGAGTTATAGGTGGGGGGCCTAGAGAGTATTTGGGCCACATTTTTTATTATTATTCTTGTGTTCCTACTTTGTTATATATAGAATCCCACCTTTTTATTACATAATGTTTCATTACCTGGTATAAATACAGGATCTTTTCAAGATTATTTTAATTCAAAAAATTAGTTAATACATGAAAACTGAAAACATTAATCTAATCCCACTTTAATATTACATTATGGGTTCACCCTATGTTGATTTTACTGAATCTCATATCTTGGGGATATACATAAATAGAGATTTGTGATCATGAATCTCTGTATGGGAATAAGAAATATAGAAATATAACATTTGATCATTGGAAATATCCAAAACAACATGAGGTGTAAAAATTACATATGATAGAGATGAATATCATAATAATAATAAAATTAATCATAACATGGAAATGTGGCTAAAAATTTAACTGATTCATTTATAAGAATATCAATGTGGTTTTTCACCAGGCTACCATAAATGAAAATTACAGGGGTTATCCACCAAGGTATATTAAAAAAAATTCTATCTAGATATTAAATTAATTAAAAAATAAATTATAAAATTATTATGGATCACACATAATATGTATTAATTTTAGTTGATCCACATATATCATAAAAAAAATTTTCCTTAAATACCCTTTGGTAAAAAAATAGGTTTTTATCAAAATCTTTCCAGTCAAAACAGCTTAAATACATGATCATTATGTCATTTTTAACCCATGAATGAAAATATGGGTTTCATATATGAAAATAAATGAATTAAAAATTCATTTTAAAATATATTGGAATACCCAATGAAAATAAAATAGGTTTGGGTATTCAAATAAAAAAATTAAACTAGAATATCTTATCGAACAGATGGGATATTGAGAAACAAATTTGACAGCATGAGGGATATAATACTTGTTTTTAGAAAAGGGTATCATGAGAAGGCAAAAGGGTTTAAAAATAAATAAATAAAATTCTTATAGTAATCAGAAAATATTAATTTGAAAAAATTACTTAGTTAGAAAATTAGAAGACGAACCACCTAAAAAGTGACCTTGAATGGAAAAGATAAGTGAAGATTTCCATTAATTTAAAAATTTGTTCCTAAAACATGTTTACGGAACCTTAAGGGATTGAGGACATCTTAGGGGGAATCTAGGGGGTAAATGACCAGAACATCGTGTCGGATGGTTTTGGAGTTAATGGAAATGGAGAAATGGGTTCATATTTATAGTATAAGTGGATGATTTTTATAATATTTTCCAACTATTGGTCTTAGAAAACTAGGTCGCAGAAAATGAAAACCCATTGGCTTACCCATGGGTTATTATAATGGTTTTGGAAATTTAGGTCACATTTAATGTTATTTTAATCCACTATAACTGAAAATAAAGATTAAATTTTTTTTTCAATGAAATGTGAAGATTCCACAAATTAATGTTTTCTAAAATCTATCTTTCCTTTTTTAACATTGGAAAGTCACTAAAAATTTAATTAAATATATTAAAATATATAACTTTAATCCAATAACTTTATTTATTTCTGGAATTTTTTTATTAATCATCACATAAATAGGATGATTTAAAATATATTGAAACCCTAAATCTATATTTTTTATTTTTTCACAAAAAAAATAAAGTATTTTAGAAAATTATCTAAAATTCACCATAACCTAATTTCGATGTGCGGATTTAAAAATTGATGTATATTTTTTCATAATAATTTATGATTTTTTTAATTATTTAATTTAGATAGAAAATATTATTTGTTTAAAAATTGCGGTTTTTAAAGAACAATCAAATTTATGTCACTTATAAAAAATTTCCTAGTCCATTATGAAATTACTTTATAATTTATAATTCTAATAAAAAAGTATATAAGAATATTTCATTAAGATAAAGAATATTATGTGTAATATTTGTTATTATATAAATTTAACTTATTTTCCAGAAAAATTAAATTATTATCTATTTACATCTGAAAATCAAATTATCAAATTAATCTTAATTAAAAATAACTTTTATGAAGAAAAATAGTTCATAAATGGAATTGATGGAATAAAAATATCAATTTTTAATTTAAATTTTACTTTAAAAAACTATGTTTTGGACATATAAACCCTTATTACACCCACAAATGTCGTAAGGGTTAGATGTGTGATTGTGGTAGTTTCATGGGGTTCCTCGACTAATTTAGACTAAATGGTAACATACACTAACATGAAATTCTCCCATAAGAAATTTTTTTCATGTTTTAATTGCTAAATCTAGGATTGGGACTTGTCAAGGGAGAACCCTAATAATGATACCGCTTCCAATGATCTAAGAAATGGTCTTCAAATGGATCGAATCTATTAGTTATGTCCATCGATTGTTTTTTTATCGATTATTCTTTGTCAATATTACTTATAAACACTACTTATAATGGTAAAATTATAAACTAATGGTATACTTTCCAAGGGTAAAATTGACCAATGGTTTTATTGATTAATAGTTATATAACGGTTGTATCCCAATGATCATTATTCTCTGTATATCCTATACATAACACTTCATTATTTCACTAAAAATTCACTAAAAATATAATAACATTACATTTTCATTTCATAAGATATTTATTGGTTTAATATTTTTTTAATTTCTATATAATTTTATTTTGGGAATAATGATTTTATTATATTGGTTTGATCCATACATTCATAATTTACCAATTTTATTTTATACTTTTTTATGTGGTAATGATTATCATTTAAATTGGTTTCATAGCTAACTAATATAATGAATGTTGTTTCCAAGAATTTATTATTATTATTTATATTATTTTTTTAATTTATAATTGAATATAATATGTTACAAAAATTTATTCAGGATCCAAATATCATTTTTTTAAAATGATCGGTGCATGACATTCTCCCCCTCATGAAATTGATCTGCAAAATATAGACTCATTTTCTAGGTTGAGAAAAGGTTAGGGTACATCTGTCTTATTGACACATCTCATTCACACCTCACTTATTCATATTTATGTTTACTCCATAACATTTTTAGAAGTTTGTAGTTTTTTTTGTAGATTATTTTCTCTATATTGCATGATATACACTAGTTTCTCCTCATAAGAGAGGTAAAGCTCCAATTGTACCACCTATAGATTCAGTACATATGAGGGGTCAGTAATGTACTTCCTCAAGAGATATACATTTAATACATCATGTACATTAGATAGATTAGTTGGAATTCTTATATGATGGGAAACATACCTTATGTGATCAATGATTTCATAGGGGCCAAAAAACATGGGATTCAGCTTCCCTTTCTTTCAAAACCACATAACTCTCTTCCATAGTGATATCTGAAGTTAAAAAAATTCCACCACATCAAACATCAATTCCCTTAGAAAATTCTCATCCAGGTTATTTTTTCATCTCTAATTAGATTATATATATTTTTGTATGATATTGACATTTTTCAACTCTTACATGAGATCAATCCCAAGTAATTAACTCTCACAAACTATATCCCAACAAGTAGACGTTCTACATTCTATTGCATATATATCTTCATATGGTTCCATGTGAATACATTAATGGAGGATTATGATATATGAAAACTCTACTAATAGGAGGTTTTCATCCATTCCACCTATAAATTTGATTTAGAAATTTCTCAACATGTACACAACTTTCTGATGTCCTTTCAGATTTTCCATTAGTTTGGGGATGATAAGTCATAATGAAATTAAATTTAATATTCAGAGTATGTTGAATACTTCTATAGAATACAAGTGATCCTTGTATCATGATATGTAATGATATAAAGTGTCATCACAAGAAACCTTACCACATCAAATATGTATATCTTAGAAAGCTAGTCAAGAGAGAAATCATTTGAAAAAACGCTAAAATGTGAATTATTGGTGAGTCAATCCACTATAATAAAAATGACATTGTTTATTTTGGATTTTTTTTATACCTATGATGAATTAAAAAGTGGTATTTTCCCACTTCCATGTTGGTATGGGTAGTGGTTTCAATACACCATTATAAATTTTTCTCTTTGCCTTCACTTGTTGACACACCAAGCACCTTTTAGTGTAGTCAGTAATATCCCATTACATATTATGCCGCCAATAATGATTATGAAGGTTTTTACATATTTCTAGTGCTTCCGGGATGCTTACAGAATATATATTAATGATATTAATCCAAAACATAATTCATTATATTCGGGATGTATGGAACACATATCCTTGTATTGAATTCATGTACAACTTCTTTGTCAATATTAAAATCATGAATCTTCCCATTAATCACAACCTCTGTCTTCTTTTGTAAAAATGTATATTCTCTTTGATATCACTTCATATTATCTATTTAGGATGGTTTCCAAATCATTTAAAAAATGTTTTATGATTTTCCTTCCCTTATGATTGAAATGTATACATTGAATGTGTCATAAATTAATGTATCTCCTTGAATCTTTGTCATTACCAACACAATTGAGTCTATCATACTTAATGCATCATCAACATTTCTTGATCATCTGGGGTGATAATGAATTGAAAAATCATTGTATTTAAAATGTAACAACTATCTCAATTATCTCATGATTAATACCTTTAATGTGAAGATATTCTTCAAACATTAGTGGTCTATGTATATATGAAATTTGTTTCCATAAAGATAGTGCCACTATATTTTCAAATAAAAAATAACTACCGCTAACTGCAGGTTATGCGTAGGATACTTCTTCTCATCTGGCTATATTTATCGAGATTCAAAATAAATCAATTTTTTTTCATAAAGACACACCCAAGCCCTTCTTGATATGCATTGTTATAAGGATAAAATCTTTCTCTAGAATACTGTAGAGTTAACACAAGTGAAGTAACCAATATCTTCTTCAATTTTGGAATGCTTTCCTCACACTCCTTGGTCCATATGAACATAGACCATTTTTGAGTTATCATTGTTACTGGATAAGATATTAATGTATGTTTTCCACAAACCTCCTATAATATGTTGTTAATCCAAGTACAATATGAATCTCTGTTAATATTATAGTATAATCCCACTCCTTTACAACAATTTTCTTCACATGGTAGACTAGGATTCCTTCTTTGGTTACAATATACCCCAACATATAAATTTTTGTAACCCTAATTCAACTTTTATTAATATTACAAAAAATATTATCCTTCGTTAGATATCCCAATATAACCCTTAGATAACCTTAATTTTTATCACCACTATTGGAATATCATAATGTAATCAATAAAAGCTACCAAAAATTTATTAGGGTAGTCCTTAAGTACATTATTCATCAAATATATAAATATAGTATGAGTGTTAGTCAATCTTAAGGGAATAACAATAAAATCATAATTCCTATATCATGTTCTAAAGGAATCCTTTGGAATATCATCTTTCTTCACCATCAAATAATGATACCCATATCATGGTTCATTCATCGATGATAATTGTGTCGCATGAAGCTAATCAAAAAAATCATAAATCCATAGGATATGGTGCTTGTTATTTACTATGATATCATTTAGTTCTATATAATAAATTCATATCGGCATTGAATAATCCTTCTTCCTCTCTAATATAATATGTTATCCCCAATGAGACACACTTGGTCAAATAAATACCTTCTCCATAGTATCTTCAACTTATATATTTAATTCATTTAACTTCATATTTTCCATTCTATGTGTGGTAATTTATGTCATCTTAGATCTAGGTATGTTTTTATTGGATATATCTACCTCTTTTTCTAGGGGAGGTATAGGTAACTCTTTAATAACTAAAACTATGTATTCCATAACAATTGTAACACACTCTATCATTATACTTTCATTTCCATTTTTATATTTACTAATTGTCTCTATAAAGAAGGTTATTGGTGGTCCTTCTAAAAAAATATCAGGTCTGGGTATCTCTCCTTATAATAATTATTCTTTCAGAGACAACTCACCCCTATAATAGTGTTTAATTCCACCATGGGAATGGATACTATATTTTTAATGAGATTGTACTCTCTGAAGATAATAAAATAGTTTCTCTACATTACTGATTCTGGGAAAATTCCTCATGAAGTACTGAATGAAAACTCTACATTTATAAGTTCATGGATTGATTCTATATTATTTTCAAACATGTATGAAATAAATGAATGTTGTGAACCAGAAACAAAAAAAAGTAATTTCTGGATTTCAGAGCACAGTAACGGTACCTACCACCACTTCATCCAACCTGATAGAATACTTTCAAATGTTCTACCATGACCTATGTTGTGGATTATGGTGGTTTCCCTCCACAATCATCTTATTTGTGAATTAACTTGAAAAGATACCAAGATATCCACACATGAAAAATTTATCTTATGGATGGGCCTATACCATCTTCTCATTTCCATTAGTGGTGAAATGTTAAGGCTTCACCACACCATGATAGTTTTGATCTATAAGGCCATCTATTTTTCACTTTTATCACTTTCCACTCAAAAGTATGAAATTCCCAGAATGATTTATCCATCATTAATTTCACATGGAAATTTTCACATTCATCACTCCTCTTCTACGATCAAAGTTCTTCTCTAATCATGGATTCATTTCTCTTTTATTTTCATTCAATATTTGTGACCAATGAATATTTTGGAAATACAGTTGATCTTTAATTTTACTCCACACTATCCCCTCATAGATTTCATAATATTGATTTTAAACATTCTTTCACATATGGGATCTCAGTACAATAAAAAATATATCAACAATTACCTTATCACCAATAAAAATAGAGTTGAATCAAACATGCACGATAAAGTTTATCTCATACCAACTTAGTGATTATTTTTCAGTTTATTTAATTTTATGAAATTCCTTATCCATTTTCATTCGCATCTAATTGGGAAATATTTATTAACAAAGATTATCTTGAGATCTTCCCACTCTAGATCATTTATCTCCCTAATTGACTTCATTTTTTTAATAATTCCCCTCCATTGATCAACTTCACCTTTTTTGTGGTACACTAATTGGGTTGCTTTCTCTTGATATCAATAGTAGAGTACATAAAAAATCTTTTCTATTGATATTATCCACTTTTACACGATAAATTTGATGGTAGATCTACTGAAACAAGGTTTTCATTTATTCATGAATGAATCAATGTAATGTTTTCCCTTCATAGTGAATCTTCTCTCTCAACTTGATTCATGTTATTTTATATAACTTGATTTAATTGATTCATCATCCTTATAAAGTTTTCCATTCCACCATCTATTGAAACATTGTTAGTGCATCATAAATTGAACAAATTTTTTATGATGTTATGCATATTTCCTCTATTTTTCTAAAATAATGAAAATTTAGTGAGAAACAAGTTACTTTAATGAATCTTAACATTATAAATAGATTTTAATTCAAAAACAGTAAATATTTGATATGTTATTAATATCTTCTAATTAATATTTCATTTTCTATATATACTTCATAATGGCTCATAAAAATATTTATATTAACCAAGAATATCCCCTAAGAGTGTCATAGAAGGATGTAATCAAGCCTGTTTTCATGCACCAGTTCTTGTTATATTATAGATAAAATATGTGTTTTTGGGTGTTGACCATAGATACATTTGTTCCACAACCACATCCACTTCTTCGTATCCATATAAAGATTTATTTTCTCAGAAAACACATAATTATTACTTCAGAAATATACCAGGATGTTTTACTATATATAGCTTTTTCCATATGGTTCTTCAAAAAATCATGACATAATTTCCAATGATAACTAAACTGTCCTTTGATACCAACTATGAAATCCCACATTTTTATTAGTTAATATTCAATTACATGGTTCAAAAGAGGATCTGATCAAGTTTAGTTTCTTTGGAAAAATGTACATAATACATAATAACATAAAAAATTATTCTAATTTCACATGAAGTCACTATAATGGGTTCACAATTAGTTACTTTATCTCCATATCATATTCTAGGGATATACATCAAAGGGAATGAGAAAACATGATGCCGAGTAATGGAATATAAAAGAGAGACATACATAATAAGATCATAGGACATATCAAAAAAACTATTAATAAAAATAATACATGAGGAAGATTCATATCATAATAATATGAATATGAATCATAACATGCAAAAGTTTCTACAACATTTAAATGAGAAATTCATAAGAATATCTCGGTGGGGTCATAAATGAAAATTTCCAAGGTTATTCACCAAGGTATAATAAAACATGTAGTATCTAGATATTAACATCATTACCCAATTCATTGGGGGACTATAAAGGAGCACCCTTTAGGATTTTAATTTCATATGAGGGAAACAGATCATAATAAAAATCATTAATAACTAGTGGAGAATAAATAACGAGGTTCTTATCAAATTATTTCTTACAAATGATCTTATATAAATGATATTGATGTCAATTTTGACACATGAAAAAAATAAGGGATTCCAATATAAAAATCCAAGAATAAAAAATAAATTATAAAATATATATTAAGGCCAATTCCGAAGAAATGAATTTTTTTGTATTTAAACAAATATGAAAATTGAATGTATTATGTAAAAGTGGGATTTTTTAGAAGTAATTCATCATCATTATAGGTATAAAATAGGGGTTTATATGGGGATAAAATGAGAGGGTATATAGTTATACCATTAATTAAGAGACTATTATTATAGTAATGGGAAAATATACAGTGTACAAAAGAAATTTGTTTTCAAATTAAAATACATAACAAATTAAAAGGTAATATTAATGCAAAAGAGAAGTGAATATTTCCCTTTCCATCTAGTGTTGTTTGTACAACTAGATTTTAGAATATTAGGGGCTTTTGGACACCATGGAAAGACCCCATGGGGAGAATAATCACTAGAATATTGTGTATGATTGATTGGGAGAGAATAGAAATGGATAAATTGTTGTGTATTGGATGATTTGTGTAAGACTTGATTAATATTTTTTAAATATAGGTCTTGGAAAACAATGTTGTAGAAAATGAATATTCATTGGCGTACCCATTGTTTTTTCTCTTGGTATTAGACATTTAGGTCACATTTACTGTTTTTTTATTCCACAAGAATAGAACTTCGTTTTTAAATACTTTTTTTTCATTGAAATGGGAATATTCCACAAAGTAATTTTTTAAAAATAAATATTTCAGTTAAAGATTTCAATTGTCACATTTAGTTAAAAAAATTAATTAAATATAATAAAATACACAATATTAATTAATTATAATTATTTACATTGTGGATTGGGTTAAATGAATTATAACACCATTATGAAATGAATATTATGTCAAAAAAAATATATTGAAACCCTAAAATAGTATTTTTTTTCTATTCATGAATAAATAAAGTATTTTATAAAATTCTTATAAATTCACCCTAAGCTAATTCATAGGTGTTGATTTAAAAAAATAAGTTTATTTTATTATAATTATTATCTAAATTTGATGATTTTAAATTATAAATATTAAAATCCTTATTTATTTAAAAATATCATTTTTAAGGAATATTCAACATTATGACACTTATAAAAAATTACCTAGGCTATTATAAAATTATTTTATCCTATATTATTTAAATATATTTTTTTTCAAAATACTAATTCATTAATACAAATACTATTTAAAATACCTTAGATTATTATAAAAACAGAATATATTTTCCTGAAAAATTCAATTTTGTTCTATTTGCATTAAAAAATAAAATTATCAAATTCATATTAATTAAACATGTATTTTGTTAATAAAACCTATTCATAAAATAAATTCAAGGAATATAAATTTTATTTATACAATGTATATAAAACTTTAGGAAACAAAGTTTTGGATATGTAATCCCTCATTACACCTGCATATGCCCTGAGGGTAAGGTGTTTGATGGTGGTAGTTTTGTGGGGTTCATCGACTAATATCAACTGAGTGGTAATCTCTAATAACTTGTATTATTCCATAGGTGATTACATTGAAGAATAACTTATTTAATATAATCACGGACTTAGTCATGTGATAACCCTAGTTGTTATACCCCCACCCATGTTCTATCAAATGGGATTCAAACAACATGACACTACTAGTTGAGGACATCGATTATTTTTTCTATATAAATTATATGTTTCAATTACTATGTATAAAAACTAGTTATAATAGTAAAATTATCAACTATGAGTCTAGTTTCGAATGAGAATACTGAAAAATAGTCCTATCAACCAACTATAATATTGACCAATGATTATTTTTACCCACATTATATTGACCCACAATCATCTTGATCCATGTTCATATATAACAAGGGTCATATTTACCAATGGTCATATAAAGGTTGAACCAAAATTGTCATATTTCCCTTTATACACTATAAATAAAACATTATTCTTTTATATAAAATTTCACTACAAATTATCTTATGGTTTATTTATTTTCATAATATTTTTATTGGTTTACTAAAAAAATGTCTTATATACTATTTACCATGAGAGAAGTGATTATAGTATATTGGGGTGATCAGTGAATTTCCATTTTAGCTATTTTATTTTATAATTTTTGTCTATTTATAATGTTTGGATTATTAATTTGTTTAATAGATAAATATTGTAATAATAAATGTTAATGAGATAAAAAAATTTAGTTTCTCTTTATTTTGGACATGTATTAGATTTTATATTTTGAAAAAAAAATCTAAAGAACAATACCATTTTATTAAAAACCCAGGGTCATTACAATATATTACTTGCATATTACATTGACTACTGTGATTCTTCTATAAGAATTGGACAAGATCATATATTCATAATAATTAATATTTACTGTATAAATAACTACATATTTTGATAGTTGTTCCATCGATGAATGTGTTTTGATGTCCCCACATATATATTTTAATGGTGGAATAAGTGGTTTTAAGGAATAAGTGACTACACTTTGAAAATGTGATTTTAAAATTCAGAATGGAATGACATGGAAAATAATGAAATCAATGATTTGGAAATCATGTTTTGAAATGAAATTCCATAATGAAATTTTTATTTTCTAAATTCTATGTAAATTGTATTTGGACAAGGTCATAGCATGATAAAAATTGGGGGTGACACCTTTTAAAATACTTTTTTTTTGAAATGTGTATTTTGACTCAATATTTATGGGAATTATGGAGGGTATTTTATTGATATGTCTTGTCCTATTTGACATCATGAGGGAAATTAATTATTTTCAAAATATTTTATTATTTTTTTGATTACCATTTTTGATTTAATGTGGACTGTGTATCTCATTTTGTTTGTATTGTGTTTGTATCTTTGCAAGAACTTTCTTTTGGTTTAAAGGTTATTGTTTGATCCCAAAAGATGTGATAAATCTCTAAGAAGGTGGATATGCTTCTATAATAATAAATTAGTTTTTTTTGTAACATCATAGTTATAGTTATACGACGATTTCTAGAATTGGAATTGTTACCAAAAAAACCAAGTAGGGTGGATAGTGTGTGGTTTGACCTAGTGAACTCATGTTGAGAACCATGATAATATGTTGACCTTAGAGTGGTTGCATTCAAGATGTGGATTGTTATGATTGTGGATGACACCATTGAACCTGAATTGATGATGTGTTCCATATATATCCATATTTAATATAATGTGTTGTGAACATGGGAAGCCAACCTCATACTTCTAGGACGAGTTTTGGAAGAGGTCGATCCTGGAGAGAATATTTATATGATATTTGTGGGTGGGTTTCACTACCAACAGTAAATCTTTTTGTACATGAGATTATTACAAAAAAACTTATCAAGTAAATTGGAAAGGTATGTGACCCAATGATAGATTTGGATACACTAAGATACCTTGATTGGGAGTCATTATTTGATATTTCATACAGGAATGATTTACACCCATAGTGATTATATTAGGTATACCATCTTGGTCATTCCCTATGAGTTTATCTTCAATATAAAAGTTTGTTCAACTGTTTGGTGTTTATATTTTATATAATATGTGGGTTAACCTTTATATGTTTATCTTCTATATTCCGTGTGGGTCACCCCTCAACATTGTATCTTGTTTATAGCTAGTTTATTAACCCATGTATTATATCTTCTATATAATGGGAATGATATCTACCATGTGTTGTTAATCTTTATAATCGGTAGGTTAGCCCCTGGAATTTATCTCTATATACAAGTTTGCGTCATCCCTAGGGTGATAACATTTTTCGGAATAGTTCTATAACAAGCTCTAATACACTCCAACCTTGGATGAAGAATGTATTATATTGGGTACATGTTTTAGGGTTAGTCACAGTCCCCCTGAGTGGTCACTTATGGATAATGATATCTCTACATAGACGAGGTAAGTATGGTAAGGATTTGGGTTTTCCATTGGGCACCTGAAAACCCAGAATTTATATTTAACGTTTGATCATTTTATATATATTGGTGGGACTATTACGGAGCATGATTTAACACAATATATATTCTTGTATACCAAATCGCATCAGTAAGTCATGTATTTAAGGCAATAGGGATTCCTACAGTCATTGTACTAACCTCCAACACATCTACATGACATGGGTTCTGATGTATATGTGAATTTATTCATTTTTTCTCATAGGACACAGGTACTAAAAGGGTTGAATGATTGCAATACATCTAGTGATTTGTGGATTCTGATTGCTTCATAGGGTTGTTTGTAATTAATTTGGTCTGAGGCTAATATACATTTCAATTATATTTTATTCATAGATATTTATGTATTTACTAATTTTATATTAATATTATATGAAACTTGTGATATTTATTTATATAATTTGATAATTTTTCATTTTGTTCTACTGTGTCATAACGATTTACATATTTATATTCCGTATAATGGGGGCCCACTGGGCCGCATGTTTATGTTAATATATATTTTAGGATGTCTATTGTATATATAGCTCATTAACAATTATTAGTATAATTAAGAATGATCCCCATGACTAATATTAGATGTAATAGTATTCCCAAATGCATATTAGGTCCTCACTAATATTCAGAATCCTCTTGTGTTTGTTGAGGTGCACCTGTGACCATGTAGAATACATATGTGGACGTCGTTCAAGCAGCCTATCTTGGGGGGTGTTACATATAAATTAATTTTTATACACATATTCATGTTCAAAAAATACCCAAATTTAATAAATTAAATTATAATATCAACTAAGATAAACCAATTATAAAATTCATATATTTAACATCATTTTTTAAAATTATACCCCAAAATTCAATAATAAATCACATCCCATAATCAAATGTTTTAGTGTATGTTGATATTAGACATGTATGTATCTTATTATATCATATAGAGAGAATTAATTCTAGGATAGTGATTATTCTTGATACCTTTCCATAAATATCATTAATAATATGCTCCTTCAATATATGGAGAAATGGGGGAAATAATAAAATTGTGATATCAGATGATGAGTAAGGGGTAATTATCTGAGAAAAGAATTGAGTCAATATAGGTGATCATATTAAAGATCATATATTATTGAGTATAAAATATTCATATAGGTATGAAATCATAATTATAAAATCATACTAAATAGAATAAAAACAATAGAACATAATAAAATTCATAAAATAATAATTTAACTACAACATACGAAATTTGAACATGTATAAGTATAAGAAACATAGGATATATCAAGGAACCCTTCTAATATATTCATAAATAATAAAAAAATATAACTACATCTCGTCCATTCATAATATAGTGAATAAATAGAATTGTATCATGCCCATTCATAAAATAGTCATCTTATATGATATAGATCATTAAAAATTTAATTTCAATTCTATGTATTTTATTTCACCCATTACATAATTATATATTTATCCATATGTTAACCACATGAAAAATTAAACAACTGAATATCCCCCATAGCATAATTTACAAGTATGAAGAAAATGGGTTATATGACAACTATTACAAGACATAAAAATAAATCACAAATTTAAACATTATGGATGATTTGATTAAAATTTATCCCCAAATAGTAAGATAAATATTAAAATAATATGACATAAAGTCATATTGACATTTACTAAAAAACCCCTTCATAATATTAGAAGAAATTTTGTAAATATTATAATGAAAATAATTTTCACATTTAATATTTTTATTTTACAAAAAATTCATTATGTATAATTGGTTTTAATAGGATTTGATAGTAGAAATAAAAAATATTTCAGATCATTATGGAATAATAAAATATGTAACTTATTATTTATAAATAATATTAAATAAATAGGATAGATAATGTGATAGTGTGAGAAATGTAAAGGATAAGAGGTAAAATTCATTCCTTTCAACATAAATATGTCAAAAAAGGTAAGAGAAATTAATAAACCATACATATGCATAATAATATATAAAATTTTTCAACCAAATTAAATAAAAAACATGAACATTAAGGGGTAATATTTTATTTGAAAATAGAAATAAATGATCTTTAAGTTACCTTTACTCTAAAATTCATCAAACATGAATCAACTCTTTGAATAATAAATATATTATTATTAATATGAAATTTTAGAACCTTATTTATATTATTTATATTTTATATTAATGTGTTTTATTGAATGACTGAATTTATAATAGTTAGTCATATTTTGTTTTGATCATCTAATGCTAACAGATTTTTGTTTTATACGTTTTCTAGTATGGTGGTTCTCATCACTGTACTTTATTAATAAGTTTATAATTTATATAATTTATATGGTACAAGAATCATAATTTTCTAATGTTTTTCCAAAACCCATTTTTTCACATTTATTATTGGCATATTTCACAATGAATAAATAAAAAATGCCCTTATTTCGGGTAACATTACCAATAAAAAACTACTTCCCTCAGATCAGTCATTTAAGTGAAACAATTTCATTAAAAATCATAACATGTTTTGTTAATTGATTTTAAATGTTACCATTCTTTATATTTTTATACTAATCAATAAATAATAAATAATATAATTTATCATCATTTATCTAGGTGGTTAAACATTCCCAATGAAGAATATGTTATAATGAATGGATGAGAAAGTGTATGAAGAAATTAATTATAATATCATTTATGAATAAGTTTGATGATTAAAATAATATATTATTAGACTGGTGAATAATATTTAAGAAGATGCAATATGAGAATATAATTGAAAAAATAGAGAAAAACTTGTTACATAATTTGATAAAATATACTAGTCTTATCCTATTAATTTATATCATAATAATGGATTTTATCCTCATTCTTTAGAATATAATCTCAAAATAAAAATTCTTTAATTTATAGAATAATTTTCTAGTATATATTCCTGGTAAAATAATATAATATATTAATTTTTTAATAAGTAAAACATGGTCCATTTAATACATCTTTCTTAGTGTTATATTAACAAATATGCATTCTATGGGGGTAGAGGAAGGATTTTTTAATTGAAATGTGGTATATAAGTGAAAGAATATTAGATATTAATGATTTAATCCATTTTTGAGACTTATTTTTTATATAATCTTTTGGATCATTATTATTATACATTTAATTTTATAATTATTACTATTTACCAGTATAATTCTCTATTATCCATGTGTAAATTATGTTTTACTAAAAAATTAAATTAACCTATTTCCAAATTTGTACATATTAATTCAAAATAGAAAATATGTTTTGTCAAATTAATTTTCTAGATATGGTAAATTTTACATTTATATATATTTAAATAATATTTATGGAATTTAATTTTTCTTGAATGGAAAAAATTTGTATCTAATGATCTATTGTATTTTACTCATTATCATATTACCTCAGTTTTTTCTCTATTTTGACACAATCTGGAAAGGATTCAACACATTTTCATTAGTTTTGATTTTTATAAAACAATTTCGTATTTTATATTAATGGTTTTTAATATAAGTCCCATAAGGGAATGGTATAAATTATTTTGTGATAATTTTTATAATTAAAATATCAGTAATTATATTTAAAACATATTTATGGTTTTTGATTAATCCAACCTACATTCAATCTAAAATATGAGGAACAAATTAAAATTTCGAAATAGGGTTGGTAATTGGAGATTATTTTAATCATCCATTATGAGGAATTTAATTGTAATAACAGGGGTGCATAGGTGGTCTATGGATAATGAGCTTCGATATATTAACACTCAGATAACATTGGGTGTTTCTAGAGTACAATGAATATTATTTGGATTCAATTTGTGAAATGGGGACCTCAGAGGGATAATTGAATTATGATAAATATTTATGGAGCTACCATGGGTCCCCTACGACTAGAAAGGTGGGATAGAATCTTCTCAAACTATAGAGGCTTTATCAAAGGTTAATTTATGAAATTATTTATATGTTTCATTACTTTTTATGAAGAGTTATAATCTATTACGAATGTTTTCAAAAATTCATCTCACTGTGGATTGAATTTTACATCAATTGAATATGACTCCTTATCTCCCAGCATGGTTGTTCTATCCAATACATTATTAGTTCCAACAAACCTTCATATTGATTTCACTCATTATATAAATTCTCTAAAAGAAATAAAGATCTATGTCACTCACTTATACAGGGAATAGAATATGGTTGTTGTTGTATTTTCAAAAAAGGAGGTTATATATTGTGTTTTATGATGGTAATTAAAACTTAATTATGACATTTTACACTATCATGACTCCAATTTATAAAGATTATTTTTACTAATTCATTCATCTCTCTCTTTTATTGAAATTTTATTTTATTAATTTAATGAAAAATTTCTATCATTTTATGATATTTGGCTCATTATCATTCTTATCTAATTAAATGGGTTTTAAATATTTTTTCAACTTGTTAAATAAATAATATAAAATTTATTACCTATTTTTTAAAAAAATATTATATTCCCATTTTAAAACATCCAATATACATATTCATAACATGTATTCATAATGATCAATAATATACCCAAAAATCATACAATTCTCATATTACAATTTTCACAACCTTTTATTATTATAAATCAAATCCTTTTATAAATCACTAAGAAACATTTATCTTATTCCTTAATTTATCTCTAAAAATGATTTCTATTATTCTAATTTTTTTCATTATATATAAAATTCTACTTCGTATTAGTCTTATCATGGGAGACCAAGAAAATTAATAGTTAAATATTATAGTTTTTTATTTACATGTGGTTGTATTCCTATTTTAATTTTATTAATTATTTATATAAATTCTTATTGTAAAATTAGTTCCAATTAAATCTTTTATTGTAATGTTATATCTTAATAAAATATATCATTGTTTTTTAGTTTAGAATTTTAGTTAAAGCCAGTTATTCAATAGAGAAGATTTATTAAATGAATATTCATTACATAGTATAGTGTGTTTTATATTAAATAATTTAATAATGAATAACATGTTAAAAACCTCAACTCATACCACTCTATGAATCCTATGATGTGCCATTATATCATTCATATCCCAATTTATCAATCAATAAATAAATTTTACCATATAAATATATTTTACTACACACAACAATTAGTTTATCTTCTGTTACATATAATGTTGATTTTATCTTCTGTTAAATACAAGAACGATTTTTACCAAACAACAATATATTATGATTATTATTATTATTATTATTATTTAATATGGAAATTATTACCCATTCATTGGAATTGTGGGTAAGAATTGTATAAAATAAATTATATAAAATATTATTTACAAATTTTAAAAATAAATATATTAATTAAGAATAAAATAATTACCATTTAGATGAAAACATAAATGTTATTTGAAAAGAATGTTTCTTAAAAGTTGGTTTAATCCTGATTTGTGCATGTCATTAAGAATAATTCATTATCAATATTAAAAAAATATGAAAAAAATAAATTCATTTTTTTACGTTTAATATCTAAATTATCTTATGGTTAATTGTGGGGGGTTTTCTAAGAAGATTAAATTTTTGAAGAATGGTGAAGATATGAAATTTTAATTGAATATTGCATTTTATTAAAAATTTATTTTTAATTGTAAATTATATTTTGAATTGGTTTTAATGAAAAATTAGTTAACTTGTTTCGTAATCTAATTTATTCCATTTGAATAATTATCATTTTAATATTTGATATAAAATCACTGTAATCTTTTGAACAGGTTCACATTAAAATTATGTTTTCTCATTATGTATATGGGATTAATTGTAAATTAAATTATTCTAATTTTCTAATTATTATACAAAAATATGGACTCAATATCTGGAATAATAAAAATTTATATTATCTTATAAGGATAGATTAATTTTTTCCATGATTATATGTGAAAACATTTAAAATAATTAAAATGATTAAGGTTAAAACATAGTTTTTCACATTACATGTGTTTGTATTAAAAATATGATTAAACAAGAAAAGTATTTTTATGTAATAAATTATATTTCATATTTAGATTAAGCATGTATATGTTATATAATTTATCACATTTTAATTTTATTATGAATAGATAAATGGATAAGGTAAATAAAAAATACATGTTTTCTTGGTTAAAACTAAAAGTGTAAAATTGAATAAACATAAAGACTAAAGAATAATATGAAACAAATGTATTTTTTGTTCAACTTTGGAGGTTTTTATCAATTAACTAAACCATACCATCCATTATGGATATATTTTTGATTCAAATTGGACAAGGGAGACTACCCAATAGTGAATACTTTTTTGTATTTATAATAATGGCCATCGTCCTCAATTATTAAAGTGCACCCTCTCCCATTACTTCATCACACCAATAAACCAATTGGGATCAGAGAAGACCTACCCAAATAAAATTAAAAAATTCATTCACTAATAATATATTACTTATTATTTTCATGACTCCATTTTCTGAAGGAAATAGTGCAAATCTACATGGGATATCTAAAGAAGAAGTAGTTTTCATCAATGCGTGTTTTTTAAATTTTTCTCCACCACCACAAATTTTAATTAACACACACTGATATGATAATGTTAGTATATTAAATATAACTTTATTTTTTTAGTAAGTTAATTTTCTGAAAACATCCCCAATTCCATAAAATACTTTGTGGAATCTGCATTCTTGTGTACGATATACTACCTCCTAGTGAACTGAGGTCATTCATTCTTCAATTACAGATTTTCAAGGTTGGATATGAAGATGGATATAGTTCATATATATGAAATTTATAAAATATTTATACCTCATTATTCATTATATCATATTTATATTATTACCTTCTATTCCATATGAGATACGATATTGTCACTCATATGTACGATGTATTTCCTCCACATGATGCAACATGATTCTTCATTGAGTACTGATTTATGTGGAAGGTGATAAGGATAATTTAAATGATTATATTTGATATAAATAAAATATTTAATATATTAATTAAATATTTATCAAAATTTAAATATATTATATCATTTTATTTTCTTACTTTTCCCCTCAATGAAATATGATAACACAGTTCCTGTAGGTGTTGACAATCGCCATTTGGAACTCATGTGACTCTCTTTTCATCACCACACCATATAAAAGATATATATAATTAAAATTTAACAAATAATATTTTATATATGATATTATTGTAATTATATAAATATACTATATTAATTAAACCACTCCATCAATAGTCATTGAAAAATAGGACGTTTTACTCACTCTGACAAATTCCATACCGTCTCCATGCTCGTACCATACTCCGTTTTTAGAACAAATCATTATTAATTTTATTCAAATGTTTAATTTATGTAAAAATGTAATAATTTTTTCTTGATTATTATTATTTATTTCATATAACTATATAATATGCGCAATAACTAGATCTTTGATGACAAAACATACATAATAGAATAAGATAGTTAACAATAGAAATAATAAAAATAGCGAATTATTATAAATGAACGTGTGATAAGATGTAATAAAAGGATCATGTAGGATATTATTTGTGTGAATAAGTTTCTCTTATTAATCAATATCACAGTTAAACCATTATAAAGTGTTTGGTATGAGATTTCTGCCTCACCTTCAATTTCTACGAGACATAAGATATATTGACAGTGTAATTATTTTATATAGTGTATATAATTACCATGAATTATTTTTATGATACCTATAAATAAATATTTAATTTCCATATCCATTTTACTATATCATTTTTATGGGGTTTTTGGTTCACAATTCACTAAATTTCTAAGCGATTTCATCTTAATATATATAAAATTAATACATATTTGTTTCTATACACCAGTTCACTTTTATATTCTCTACATACATCCCCTTTGACATTTAATATCATGAATAATTCATTATTCATGGTATTTTTTGTTTAAATTTTAATTATTTTCTACAAGGTTATTTAACAGGAAAATTACCAAACGGTAAGAGTTATTGTGCAATGTCATAATCTTTTATGATTATTGACTTTCAATTGAAATTGCCAATTTCTTGTAATAAATTTTCATTAGAAATATATTTTTTCTAAAACATTTATATTTTTTTGTGATGTATATGAAAATTTCATAAACCATTTAAAATTTTTACAAATAGTTATTACTATGAATGATATATGATTAACAATGAAAATATGTATAAATATATATCTTTTACTCAATAAAAATATTTCATAAGAAAGGTTGATTTTTAATTAATTAAATTATTAAATATATGATGATTGATTTTGAAATATAGTAAAGGGGTTTTGTACTGGCTAATGTAATTTACTTGATTCATTTGTAGTCTCATAAGATGAATCTGCTTTCATAATCAGATGTGGGTCTACACACAGACATAAACTCTCTTGAGGATAAATCATGACATTCTAGACATCCCAAATTATACATTCAAATATTGTTGATATTCCAATGGATTATTCATTTATTTAATGTATCCATGAAACATTTTCATGATCATGTTATTATTTATATGAAATTATTAGATCATCTTTTATTCATGTCATATCATGCTCATGATATTGAATAATTGGAATGTGTTTCAATTATTAACTATTCCATTTTTATTATTCTTATTGTATCATTATATATTCCACTATACATAACCCTTAAATATTATTTGAGATCACCGTTACATTTCTTCATATCCACTAGTTATGGAGATGAATCCTTTGAATGAGTTTCAAGGAAGACAAAAATTTATTTCGTAATGTTTTATTTTGTATTCCGAATATTATTTTTAGTGTCATGCATGTAATTGAGTTCTCAAAAATGTCTAAACAGATAATTCCTTCATTGCATTATTCCTTGTATCTTATACCAACTTAGTAAATAAGGAACTGGATCTAGCCTTCTAGGTTGGGGTCATTATAGTTGGTAGCATATTATGTTTAGTACAAACCTTGTGAACTAGATTCTGGAAAACATAGATTAGATAACATAACCCTATTATAAACAATGGGGATATTATATAAAAACAACCTAATGTTTTGTTAACATGTATATTAGGTGATTTACCATGCAATAAATCTATGTATAGATACTATTAGTGGATATTATTCCTACACAAATGTACCTAGGCATAAAAACTATGAAAAGAGTGCATTATGATTTAACTCATCATCTTCTAGTGCACCAAAATGGCACATACTACAAACATTTTTTTGAAACTAATAGAGTATATTATTTGAATAAGTCAAATTTTCATTAAAAATAATTATGAAGGATTTGAGTGTAATGATATCCCCAAGGAAAATATTTTTTATGATTTTAAGATTAATAATGTATGAATTTTTAATTTATGTTAATTGTTATATAACATTTGTAATTATACATTTTGATTCATAATTTTACGACTTGATCCAACATATTCTATAATTTTGAAATTCTAACTATTATATATAATGATAACCACATTAATGCATGAAATATAAATAGTGATAATGGTCTTTTTTTAGGAGATTATGCAATCATTTATTCGGGAAAAAGTCTCCCAAACAACCTCAACATAAGAGGACATAGAATAATTTTTTTAATAAAATTTAAAAATAATTCACTTATTATTTTGGCTTCATAGGGCATCATGATAACAAGAGGGAGTGTGGGGAAAATATAGAAAAATAAAATAAGATAAAAAATTATTCATTTCAAATGTGATAATTGTGGAAAGAAACATCATAGTACTTAATTTAAAGGAATACAATTTTTCTATAAGTGTGTAGAGAAATTACACCATGATCTTGATTGTAAAGTAAAAGAAATATTTTCCAACGTATAATTATTCAATTGTAAGTATATGGGGCACTGCACAAATCAATATCCTAAACATTAATGGAATATACCTCCACAAAATTACAATGAATCATGTTTACGATTATTATATTATGATAGATGAAAAGGAATGATTACCTTTCATGTTTTCTATTCAATATTTATGTCATTTAATTATTTTATCAATGATATGGTTATATGAATTATGAAAGGTATATAGATAATAGAATAATGTTTTCTCTGTGAATTTAAGAGTGTATATTTAGTATTACTGATGACAAAGAAAAATGGATCCGTAGAAAGTTTATCTTTTTTGGAAAAAAAACATGATTGAAGAACCCTAATATATTCCTAATGTTTAGATTATGGTTTTGGGAAGAGAGTTGATAGATATAGATTATGTAAATTTTATAGTACTGGCTTCCTTGGAACTAATAATAATTTTTTGAAAAGGTGGTTTATGAAATCGTTGACAGAATTAATAGTTTTTTTAGAAATAATGATTAAACACAACTATCCATGTTCAATTTTGAGAATAAAAAAGAGTTAATTTTTTTAATATGGTCTTTTGGTAATTCAGTTCATTACCATGTTTGAAAAGAATACATGATGATGGTATTCATAAGTTTGGTATGAGATGATTAAGAGTAGATTCCTATTATTTAAGATAATAATGGTAATTTGATTTTATAAATTCAATGAACATATTTCTAATGTTTTGTGCCTTAATATTGTTTATGGTTCGTAAGGATTACCATTTATGAAATGGTTTAATTTGAAATTTGTTTGGGGTTTTAGAGACAAGTTTATTGCCTCACCATATATAGATTTTTTTAATATTAGATGGAATAGTCTTGAAATTTTATTATATTAATAACTAGAGATCGATTGAATTAATTATGATTCTGTTATGGTTATTAAAATATTTTTAATGTAAGATTTTGTGCTTCATATATAAAAAAATTATTTTTGGATATTCATTTATTGGATTAATAGATGAATTGAAAAACAACAAAATGATTAAATTATACTTATGATAAATAAAAAACCAATGGATTAAATTATACTTATGATAAATAAAAATATCAGGTATGTATATTTCATTTTATTCTTAAACTATAAAATTATTCCTCAAATCTGTGAAAAAATGGATCTTGAAATACAATTACATCCTATTTATATTATTTATCAAGATAAAAATGAACTTTTTCACAACTATTTGGTTTATTGTTTTCTAGTACTTAACCTTATCTGGATCACCCATATTCTTGTGATCAATGATCTGTATCACAATCCATCATTATTGGGGTGTTAATTTTCTCTTCCATTTCCATGTTTTCATTTTCCAACAATGTATTTTTCTACTCAGAAACCTATTAATGTGAATATAATAAAAGACCTTTGTGATGGACTTATTATCGTATTAAGAAGATAATTTATCATCCCTATTCATAAAAAGTGATTTTCAATAGTTTTATTTCCAAATATCAAACCCTAATTTACATAGATCAAGATTCAATTGTGACAACATAGTTTATTTATGGTTGTTAAAATGTAATACCTATAAATTCTAAAAAAGTTCATTGCACTTGAAATCTTGTATGACATGAAACACCAATCTTAGAAGAGAATATATAAAAATTATACCTTAATATATATTTATTTAAAAAAACCTCATAAATTTATTTCATTACATGAAACACTAATTTTAGCTTGCATTACACAAATAATTTAGTTTTGGTTATATTCCACACAAGGTCAGTTTTTATCGAACAACAAAATATTATTATTATTAGTTAATATGAAAATTTACTCCTAGACATTGGAATTTAGTATATTAATATGATTAAATAATATATGAAAATATATAATTTACACACATTTGTTTTATCTCTATAGATTAATAATGTAATAATAATAATTTAAATGACAACATGTTTTCTGAAAATAATATTTTTATAAAAAACAGTTTAATCATTCAGTGGGAACAAAGTTTAAAAATAATTTTTATCAATTAAAAAAAATGAAAAAATATAAATATTTCTTGAAATCATAATATAAAAATTATCTTAGGGTGATATTTTTTGAATTTAATGAGAAATTTAATTTTTTTATGATTTTTTAAAAATAAAGTATTTTAATTGAAAACTGCCTTTTAATTTAAAATTTTAATTTATTATTAACTGTTTAAAAATAAAATTGGTTCAAAACTATACCAAATAATATAAATTAGGATATTTGATGAATATTTAAACTTAATTTTGATATAAAAACATTCTAAACATTTGAGAATTTTCATTTTAAAACCCAACATTCTCATCACATTTGTGAGATTAATTTAGAAAAATTGATTCCATATTTGGAATGAGGTTATTAGATATTTTTTATTATTTTCAACATAAATTTTTTACCATAATAATAAGTGAAATGTTTTAAAATTAATTACTACAGTTATGGTTTGGATAGGGTATTGAACATTACTTGTGTTTGTGTTCAAAACACTTTTACACACACATAGATTTTTTATATAAAAATTGGTTTTCCTATTTAGAATAATTAAGTATAAATTTAATCATAAATTCTATTTTAATTATAGGGTCAGTGGATAAATAAAATAGGTAAATAAAAAGATACATGTTATTTTGGTAAAAACTAAATGGGTAAAATTGAGTAAACATAAATACTAAGGAATAATATGATTAAAATATATTAATATTTGAGTTTTTAAGGTGTTTACAGACCCCATAAAATCTACCATAAATTATTTGTCTCTTTTATATACACATGCTTTTTAAGATACCTTCCAATTTTTAATACATTTTGGTATTTATAAACATGTCACTCCTCCAAAATTATAATAGGGATGTCACTTCCCCCACATCTTCACACCTTCAAACCACTTTTTATCATCCAAAACCTTCCCCAATAACTTCTTAAAATTACTAAAATCATCCTATAAGAAATATGATTTTCATAAATACAAACATCGATGGATTTAGTTCAAATCTAATGAGGATACTTGTAGAAGAGGTATAATTCTTCAACGAGCATTTTTATTTTACTTCTTTCTCAACCTCATTCAATTATAATTAAAACTTGATGGTATAAAAAACTAAGTATCATAAATTTAATACTTTTTTTACTTGATAGGTTAATTATGTTAAACCATATCCACATCTATAAAAAGTATTATTAAATCATCATTTGTATGTACAGTTGATGTTCACCTCACAAATGGATGTTGTTCATTCTTCAATAACCACACTTCACAGTTGGGTATGATGCTGTATATAAATTTTAATTAGGAAAATTTTAATATAATAATACCTATATAATTTTTATATCTTATATATCTTTCTACCATCCATTTTTTAGGATATACAATAAATTCACACACATATACGAAGGACTACCGCCTCACAAAGCGATGTGATTCATCTTTCAATAACACTTATCAAGGAATGAGATAAAGGTAACATTAATGATTATATGTGATATAAATAATTTATTGATTCTATAAATTATATATTTATCTTTTTAAATTAATTTTTTATCATTTTATGTTTTAAAGATTTCACTAAATGAAACATGATAACTTTATTTGTGTACGTGTGGACTATCATATTTACGAAGCGATATAACACACAATTAATCACCACAACACATGAATGGAACATATATGATTACCTTAAAAATAATTTTTGATATAATATATTCTGATAATTGTAAACAAATAAAATATTACTTACACCCCTTCAATAATGATCATTGAAAAATGGAATACGTTACTCAAGTGTATGTACGACCTACCATATCCCTGATTGTAACATGCATCAGTTTTCATAATAACTTTTAATCATTAGTTTTAAAAGTAGAATTGATAAAAAAAATTATAATTTTTATAAAGAAAATTTCCTCAGATTATATAAATATAAAATATGTCCATGAATTTGATCTTTTATTAAAAAACATGCATGATAGGACAAGGTAGTTAACGCCCAAAACAATTCAAATAATTAATGATTATTTATTAATAAGTGATAACAAGAATTAAAATGATCATGTATGATATTATAATTATGAAGATGGTTCTATAATAAATTAATAACATGTCTATACCATTATAAATGATGTTAAATCATGTTAAACTAATGGAAATCATAAGGTAAGGGTTTTCCATCACACCTTTGTTTTTTGTGATACACAACACATATTCACCATGTATTTCATTAATGTGGTGTATATAATACCCATGAATTTAATTTTTGATAACATACCTTAAATGTATTGGGGTTTTCATATCCATGTAAGGATACCCTTTTTATGGGCTTTACAGTTCAAAAGATAACAATTCGGTAAGGGATATTGTCTCAATTTTAATTCCATTAAGGCTTATATTTTATTATGCACTAATTCACTCTTATTTGAAGTATATAATTTTACATTGACTCATAATATCATTAATACCCCATTATTCATGGTATTTGAAGTGTAAATTTTATTTTTTATAATCCATGGGTTTTTGACATGTAAATTACCAAATGTGAAATGTTATTGTGCATTCTAAATTTAATTTTTTATTGTATAATTTCTTTTCAAAAATCCAATTTCATCTAACAATTTATAATTTTAAATTAAATTTCATTTAAGTTTAAATACTATTGTGTCATGGATATGATTATTTACAACATGATATTTTATATTACATATGGTGTTTACATTGAATGTTATTTGATTAATTGGGGAGATATTCATAAATTCATAACATTTAGTCAATATGGATATTTTATAAGGAAAATTTTTTATGAATTAAATATTTTATTTAATATATGATGAATTACGTCTATATGTAATAGGCATATTATTGATCTATTAATGTAAGATTGAAGATGCGTCGGTGGTATCATGAGATGAATTGGTTGGCCATATCAGCAAGTTTTACACCCACATGCATAATCATTCTTGACGATATATCTTGATGGTTAATAGTTCTATAATTTGGAATTCCAATGTCATTGATATTCCATGTGATTATTTAATTAATACAATATCAATGGTCAATATTTGAGCACATTTGATTCTTTATGTGGAAATATTTGATAATTTTTAATTCTAGACATAAAATTATCTTGTTATTTAATAATTGGAATGTTTTTTTGTTATTTATGATTCCATATAGATTATGATTATTCATTCATGGATGCATCCAATTTACTAAAAACATACTGATCATTCGATCTCACACAGATTTTCTTTCCATTCCCCAGGTTATGAGGATGAATCCTTTAAATTAGATTCAAGGATGTTTATTATTTCCTTTTGTTATGTTTTATTTTTGTATTCCCAATGTCGAGTGGGTATCATGTATGTAATATAATTCTCCAAACTAATAATCTAATTAGTCTTTCATGATGTGATTTCTTGTATCTTATGCGAATGTAATAAAGTAGGAACTAGATATGGGCTACTGGATTCAGGGTCATTAATATATTAGTTTAATCCCAATTTGATGAAATTATTAATAAAATAAACTTGTAACACTAGATCAAAACATATATTAAAATATAGAATCATTGTTTTCAAGACTCCTTTAGCCAACTCTAAGGAAACTTCTATAATAATGGTTGGGTTTAACCATGATCAATAATAATAAATATTTAAATAATAAATATTCTCAAAAAACGTATAGAAAATAAAATAATAAGGATAGGTAAATTAAGAAGTATAATAGGATAGTGACACACCAAGATCCACTATAAGAAAAATATTTGATTTAGTATTATGTCAAAAGAGGGTAAATGAGATAATATGGGAGAAATAAAAGAGGGACGCATGCCAAAAGGACCCCTTGATTTCCATGGATTCTAAAATTATTAATGTGGTAACATTAAATTTAATCTTTTAATCCCATTGAATAATTCAATGTACCATTATATGCCCTAATGGTATTTAAAAATTACCTAGTGGCTAACTAGGGGTTCGATATAAAACCATCTACCACTCGTTGGGGATACAAACGGGAAAACCTTATAGTTTTTTCTAGAGTGTAACTAATTGAAAAAAATATTTAATTGGTGTGTTTTATTACTCCTCTTAAATATCATAATTTCTATAATATCTAAAAAACCTTATCTAGGATATAAAATTAGACTCCTCTTATAAAATAAATCCATTTAAAATCTTGTGAAATAGTTGAATGGACCCCATCTTCATTTAATTCCTAAAATTTAATCACTCATCGATCTAATTTAATTTGAGTCCAGATTATATCTATTTAAAATGAAACTTAGAAACATGGTGTGCTACACTGATTCAAAGAAATATTACTAAATACCCATTAGTGTAGTTGTAATTTCTAAACCTCTTTAGATCATTACGAATATAAGTATTCAAACATTGTGTAATAATCCACCAAGATATATCTTTATTGGTCTTTATACCCAATTTTTTAGATTATTGACCAATGTCTTTCATTGAGAAGAATTTTATAATATATAACGTTATATATTGTGATGTTAGGATATAATGTTTCCTAAATATTGTACCATCCCTATAAAAAAAGAATATAAAAAATCTCTCACAAACCCACTCAAATATATAAGAATAATAAAAATTCTTGATGAAATTTAAATCTAAGATTATATTATAAAATTAATATTCTATATCTAATAACTTTTTTAAATCATTAAAGGATTTTTCCAACTACAATTTCTAAAAATCATTTTTTACGAATTAAAAACTATTTTTTGTATCATACATTTGATTAATTACATTCTCAGTATGGAATGAGATTTAAAAAAACATTTTGATATATATCATAATCATATTCATTTCATATTTCATGTAATATTGTAATATCCATTGTGATCACTACGAAAAAAATGTCTCCTCATCGTTATTACCAAGAAATTTTTATCCCATTTTTTTACTAAGATATATTTATAGGTATAAAATGAACATCCACCTTCTTTTTCTTATTAAAACCCCACATTGACCCCATTCTCTAAATCTAAAAATATATAAACAAGGACCGTGTACCTAGATTCAATGTTATATCTCAAATACTCTACCAATTTCTCAAAAACACATGTCATTTTTAATCATGTAATGTAGTTGGTTCAACAATATTAAATGTAACCACATCACAATTATATATAATAATTCATTACATCTTCATAACATGATGAATCCTTCCAAACCATTCATATTATTATATAACATAGGTTAGTACTATTTTCAAACACTCTTTTGGATCCATCTCATTTTCCATATCTAGAACCATTCAGGTATATTACTTTTGAATTTCTCATTTTTCAATTTTCCTTTGACTGATTCTGGAAGTTATAAAATTATTCTAATGGAAATAATTTTTATATGTCATTATAAAATTATATAAAAAAAATTATAGGATTAATATCCCTCAACATCCTTATAATTTTAAAAAATAACAACTTACATTGGGCACCAGACAACCTAGAATTTATATTTAACGTTTGATCATTTTATATATATTGGTGGGACTATTAAAAAGCATGATTTTAGAAAATATATATTCTTGTATACCAAATCGCAATCAGTAAGTCAGGTATTTAAGGCAGTAGGGATTCCTATAGTGTCATTGTACTGACCTCCAACACATGTACATGGCATGGGTTGTGATGTATATGTGAATTTATTCATTTTTTCTCATAGGACACCGGTACTAATAATGTGGAATGATTGCGATATATCTAGTGATTTGTGGATTCTGAGTGCTTCATAGGGTTGTTTGTAATTAATTTGGTCTGAGGCTATTATAAATTTCAATAATATTTTATTTACAGATATTTATGTATTTACTAATTTTCCATTAATATTATATGAAACTTGTGATATTTATTTATATACTTTGACAATTTTTCATTTTGTTCTACTGTGTCATATCGATTTACATATTTATATTCAGTATAATGGGGGCTCACTGGGCCGCATGTTTATGTCAATATATATATTTTCGGATGACTATTGTATATATAGCTCATTACCAATTCGTAGTATAACTAGGAATGATCCCCATAACTAATATAAGATGTAATAGTATTCCCAAAAGTATTTTATGTCCTCACTAATATTAAAAATCCTCTTGTGTTTGGGGAGGTGCACCTATGACCATGTAGAATACATATGTAGATGTCGTTCAAGCGGCCTATCTCAGGGGGTGTTACATATAAATCATGTTTTATACACATATTCATGTTCACAAAATACCCAAATTTAATAAATTATATTCTAATGTCAAATAAGATAAACCAATTATTATATTCATAAATTTATCATCATTTTTTAAAATTATACCCAAAAATTAAATAATTAATGACATCCCATAATCAAATGGTTTAGTGTATGTTGATATTAGACATGTATGTATATTATTATATCATATAGAGAGAATTCCTTCTATGATAGTGATTATTCTTGATACCTTTCCATAAATAACATTAATAATATACTCCTTCAATATATGGTGAAATGGGGAAAATAATAAAATTGTGATAAGAGATGATGAGTAAGGGGTAATTATCTGAGAAAATAATTGAGTCAATATAGGTGATCATATTGAAGATCATATATGAGTGAGTATAAAATAGTCATATAGGTAAAAAACATATTTATAAAATCATACTAAATGGAATAAAAACCATGGAAGATAATAAAATTCATAAAATAATAATTTAACTATAAAATAAGAAATTGGAACATTTATAAGTATATGAAACATAGGATATATCAAGGCACCCTGCTAATATATTCATAAATAAAGAAATATATATAACTACATCTTGTCCATTCATAATATAGTGAATAAATATAACTGTATCATGCCCATTCATAAAATAGTCATCTTATATGATAAAAATCATTAAAAATTTAATTTCAGTTCTATTAATTTGTTACACCCATTACATAATTATATAGTTATCCATATGTTTCCCACTTGAAAAATTAAACAACTGAATATCCCCCATAGCATAATTAACCAGTAAGAAGAAAGTGGGTTACATGACAACTATTACAGAACATAAAAAAATCACAAATTTAAACATTATGGATGATTTGATTAGAACTTATCCCAAAATAGTTAGATAAATATTAAAATAGTATGACATAAAATCATATTGACATTTACTAAAAAACCCCTTAATAATATTATAAGAAGTTTTTTAAACATTATAATGAAAATAATTTTCCTATTTAATATTTTTCTTTTACAAATAATTCAATATGTATAATTGGTTTTAATAGGATTTGATAGTATAAATAAAAAATATTTTAGATAATTATGGAATAATAAAATATAAAACCTATTCTTCATAAATAATATTAAACAAATAGGATGGATAATGTGACAGTGTGAGAACTGTAAAGGATAGGTGGGAAAATTCATTCCTTCCAACATAAATACGTCAAGAAAGAAAAGAGAAATTAATAAACCATATATATGCATAATAATATATAAAATGTTTCAAACAAATTAAATACAAAACATGAACCTGAAAGGGTAATATTTTATTTGAAAATAGAAATAAATAATCTTTAAGTTACCTTTAGAATAAAATTCATCAAACATTAATCAACTCTTTGAATAATAAATATATGATTATTAATAAGAATTCTTAGAACCTTATTTATATTTATTCTATTTTATATTGATGTATTTTATTGATTTATTATATGTATAATAGTTAGTCATAGTTTGGTTTGATCATCTAATGCTAACAGTTTTTTATTTTATACGTTTTCTAGTATGGTGGTTCTGATCATTGTACTTTATTAATAAGTTTATAATTTATATAATTTATATGGTACAAGAATCATAATTTTATAATGATTTTCCAAAACCCATTCTTTCACATTTATTATCAGCATTTTTTATAATGAATAAATTAAAAATTCCCTCATTTTGGGTAACATTACCAATAAAAAAACTACTTCACTCATATCATTCATTTAAGTGAAACCATTTCATTAAAAAATAATAACATGTTTTGGTAATTGATTTTATATGTTTCCATTATTTACATTTTTATACTAATCAATAAATAATAAATAATATAATTTATCATCATTTATCTAGGTGGTTAAACATTCCCAAAGAAGAATATGTTATTATGAATGGATGAGAAAGGGTATGTAGAAATTAATTATAATATCATTTATGAATATGTATGATGATTAAAATAATATATTATTAGGCTGTTGAATAGTATTTAAGAAGATGAAATATGAGAATATAATTGAAAAAATAGATAAAATCTTGTTACATACTTTGATAAAATATACTATTTTTCTCATATTAATTTATATCATAATAAAAGATATAATCCTCATTCTTTAGTCTATAATCTCAAAATCAAAATTCATTAATTTATAGAATAATTTTCTAGTATATATTCTTGTGAAAATTATATAATATCTTAATTTTTTAATAAGTGAATGATGGTCCATTTAATACATCTTCATTAGTGTTATATTAACAAATATGCATTCTATAGGGGGTAAAGGAAGGATTTTTTAGTTGAAAAGTGGCATATAAGTGAAAAAACATTAGATATTAATGATTTCATCCATTTTAGAGACTTATTTTTTTATATCATCTTATGGATCATTATTATTATACATTTAATTTTATTATTCCTACTATTTACCAGTGTAATTCTCTATTATCCATGTGTAAATTATGTTTTACTAAAAAATGTAATTAACCTATTTCCAAATTTGTACATAATAATTCAAAATAGAAATTAATTTTTGTCAAATTAATTTTCTAAATATGAAATACATTACATTTATATATATTTAAATAATAATTATGGAGTTTAAATTTTTTTGAATGGAAAAAATTTGTATATAATGAACTATTGTATTTTACTCATTATCATATTGCCTCAGTTTTTTCTCTATTTTGACACAATCTGGAAAGCATGCAACACATTTTATTTATCTTTGATTTATATACAACCATTTCGTATTTTAGTTTAATTGTTTTTAATATAAGTCCCATAAGGGAATGGTATAAATTATTTTGTGAAAATTTTTATAATTCAAATATCATCAATTAGATTTTAAAAAATATTTATGGTTTTTGTTTAATCCTACCTACATTCAATATAAAATATGAGGAAAAAATATAAATTTCGAAATAGGGTTGTTAATTGAAGATTAATTTAATCATCCATTTTGAGGAATTTAAATGTAATAACAAGGCTGCATAGGTGGGATATGGATAATGACTTTAGATATATTAATACTCTGATAACATTGGGTGTTTCTAGAGTAAAATGAATATTACTTGGATTTAATTTGTGAAATGGGGACCTCAAAGGGATAATTGTATTATGATAAATATTTATGGAGCTACCATGGGTCCCCTAGTGATGAGCCCTCTGGAAGATTGTTGAATTCTTCCTATGATTGCTATTTTAATAATCACAAATCATCAATTACTTAATCTGGTTGGATTTCTCATATACATAATCAAAATCTCTTAGTGAATCTGTGTATATTGGTTGGATCATGTTTTTATCTCTTTGTTATTGATTTACATGTTTTCTGGAAGTCCTCTGGATCAAACGGACAACGGTCGCACCGATCCATATCAAAGGACAACGGTCACATCAATCCAGATCAAATGAGTCACCGAAGATGTATCATTGATGCTGATCAAATGAGTCACCGATGATGTCTCACCAATGCTGATCAAATGAGTCACCGAAGATGACACACCGATCCAGATCAAATGAGTCACCGATCATGACACAGCAATGCTGATCATCTGAGTCACCGAAGATGTCTCACCGATGCTGAACAAATGAGTCACCGAAGATGACACACCGATCCAGATCAAATGAGTCACCGATCATGACACATCGATGCTGATCATCTGAGTCACCGAAGATGTCTCACCGATACTGATCAAATGAGTCACCGAAGATGACACACCGATCCAGATCAAATGAGTCACCGATCATGACACACCGATGCTGATCATCTGAGTCACCGAATATGTCTCACCGATGCTGATGCTGATGACCTACCGATCACTTGACTCACTGATAGTCATAAACAGCTGTTTGAATTTCTTTATCTTTATTTAATCTATCCAAAGGTCATATTAGGAATATATTAATGCTCTGTCATTTATTTAATGAAGGTTGTTGGATGTCAGAGAACCGTACCTCATACCTGTAAAAAGTAAATCATCTTTTACCAGAGGTCGTGCTTTAAATAAACGAAGGATGTGCTAAAAAAAGTGAGAGATGAATAGACGAATAAAGAGAGACATATATTCCATGAGGTGTTCTAGAAGAACAACTAAGCTTGAATTCAAAGAGACGACTGAACATACACGAAGAACTCATTCACTACTGCATACCAGTGAAGAGATGAGAACGAGAACATAACACAAGATCTGTATTGACGGTGTCTACACCTGGATGTCAAGGAAACAGATAATACTCTGTTTTCCAGACAAAAACCAGAAGAGCACTCAGAGAAAATTCTGATCAATAAAAGGAGTCCAGAACTGCACGACAATCACTAGAGCCATTTCTAAACTCTAAATATTTTCTCTGTGATTTAACTTTTTACATATTGAGCAGTGTGTGTTATATGCTGTATTTTACACACACTGTCTCCTGTACTCTAACTGGAGGATCTGTAAATCCTCACTCAATCTCTTAAATCTTCTATTTCCCACTGATATAGTGGTAGAGGTCGTGTGTGACTTGGACAGATGGTTGTTGTTGTTCTATTTCCCACGAATAACTGTGGTAGAGGTCTTGGACCTGGATAGTTGTAAACTGTTGTGAACCCCGATCCAGGGTGTGGATCAAATTTATACAAATTTTTGAGAGGACTAAGTCTCGGCTTGAGACTGAACCTCATGTTTATAACTGCTATTCTATATCTTTAAAAGTTATTATTTTATTCCGCTTCTAATTTCTTTAAAACCAAAACTATTTTAAAGTGACTTTGATAATTAAATTCTCAAGTGTTTATATTAGTTGTAAATCAGTAAGTTGGTTTCAAAATTTAATCAACCTTTCTGTTTTGATTAATTGGGAAATAATCAATTCCTTGAGAACCCAACCAAACCCTTAATTTGATATTAATTCACTACAGTTTAATTCAGTATTTTATTTGGGGGTTTTTAAGACAATGTTTTAAAACAGAAATTTTAATTGGAACTCAATTCACCCCCATCTTGAGTATCCACTCTGACCAACAATTGGTATCATAGGTTGTTTAAATATTTTCTAAAGTACTCTATTTTTCATCTCTGATTTTAGTTGTATTTAAAAGTTCTTAAAATTTCTGTTATTTCTAAATTTTTATCTCTTTAAAATATTTGCTTTAAGTAAGCTATCATGGATAATAGACTTGAAGGTGTTGCTACCAATAGACCACCATTTTTCAATGGCACTAACTATGATCAGTGGAAAATCAACATTAAAATTAATTTAGAAAGCATGGGTTTTGATATTTGGACTGCTATAGAATCAGAATATAAAATTCATACTACTGTTAAAACTACTTGGAATGAAGCTACTAAGGCTGCCTACAATAATAACTGCAAAGCTATGAATTCCTTGTACTATGCTTTAGGAGATGAAGAATTTAATAGAATATCTTCTTGTAAAACTGCTTATGAAATTTGGGATACCTTAGCTGTTTCTCATGAAGGAACAACTACTGTTAAGGAAATGAGATTGAACACATATACTATTAAGTATGATAATTTTAAGATGAAGCCTGATGAAAACATTTCTGACATGTATCTCAGGTTTAATGAAATTGTCAACACAATGACTTCTCTGGGAAAGGATGTTCCATCAAAGGAACAAATTATGAGAATTCTGAGATGTCTAACTGAAATATGGAGGGGAACTTCTGTCTCAATTAGAGAATCATGTGATATTGGTGAACTACCAGTCAAGGAACAAATTGGAAAGTTGATGATGTATGAAGAGGAAATCAAGGTTAACAAAGAAGAAGATGATGAACCTAGAAGGAAGTCAGTTTCTTTCAAGACATCAACTTCAATGAACAAGGATAAGGAGAATCTTCAAGATATAAATGAGAGTTCAAGCTGCGAACACAGTGAAAGTGCTTCTGATAGTGATGCTGAGATGGATCACATTGCCAGAAGATTTAAAACGTTTTATAGGAAGAAGAAGTTTTTCAGAAAATCAAATTATAAAGGTATGTATGATAGAAATGGACATTGGAAAAAGAATTGGAAGAAATCTGACAAATCTGATGAAGTTGTCTGCAATGAGTGTAAAAGAAAGGGACACATAAAAGCAGACTGTCCAAAGTTGATATACAAGAAGAGGTATGATTACAAGGACAGTAAGTACAAAAAGGCTATGAAGGCTACTTGGAGCATTTCTGAGGATAGCTCCAATGAATCTGATGTTTCTGAAACTGAACACAGAAATAAGGCAAACATGTGTTTTATGACAAACATCTCTGAGGTAACATCTGAAACTCTTGATTTATATTTATATTATTCTTAAGATGATTCTGACTCAGAAAACATGTCAAAATATGAACTATTTGAATACTGTGATATGTTAGAAGAAACCTGTAATGAGCTGAAAGAAAAATACAAAGGTTTAAAGAAACAGTATTCTTTAACTGTTAAACATATATCTGATCTTGATATTGAAATGGAAAAGAATGCTCAGTTGATTAAAGAAAACACTGAACTGAAATTATCTATTGAGCAACTCAAGAAAGACATAGAAAAATTTACAAATGGTAAAGACACTATTACTCAGATTCTCGGTAAGGAAATAGCACCTAGATACACTACTGGTATAGGATACCAACCTGGACAAAGGAAAATTACCAAAACTAAATTCATTCCTAAATCTGGAGAGAATGTAACTATTTCTGAAACCTCATATGCTTAAACTAGTTATATTCATAGTTATGGATCTAATAAATTTTATATCTCAAATTATGTTGATCCTACAACTTTCATGAGACCCATAAGGAAAATTTGGGTACCAAAAGCTCTGATTGCTAACCTGTCTGGACCCAAGAAGATCTGGGTACCAAAATCAGTTCCTATATAAATCTGTTTTGTAGGGAACCTGCTTAAAGATCTCCTGTAGAAATCCTTTGTATTTGGACAGTGGATGTTCAATACAAATGTTTGCAGACATATCATGCTTTAAAAGCTTAGCCAGAGTTGATGTAGGTTTTGTCACCTTTGGTGATAATTTGAAAATGATTCGTGCAATGTTTTTAACTCTAAAAATGCTTTAGTATTTTCAGCCCTGCGAAATGAAAATGTTTATGCAATTGATTTAAATTATTTAGCTAAGAAAAATATTACTTGTTTAAATGTTTTTCATAAAGAGTCTTGGCCTTGGCACAAAAGATTAGTGCACTACAATGTGCATTCACTTAGAAAACTTTTTAGGAAAACTTAGTTAGAAACCTACCCAAACATGAATTTCCAGCAGATAAAGTTTTTAATCCCTATCAAAAGGGAAAGAAACATAAGTTTCTTTTAAATCAAAGAAATAAGTTTCAACTTCTCAACCTCTCGAGTTGGTTCACATGGATTTATTTGGACCTTCTATAGTTTCTAGTTTAAATGGGAAGCATTATGTCTATGTTCTTGTAGATGACTTTTCTAGATATACATGGGTATATTTTCTAGCTCACAAAAGTGAAGATTGTTCTTGCTTTGTAAAATAATCCAAGTCTATTGAAAACATTAGTGGACTTAAGATTAAAACTCTGAGAAGTGATCATGGTCGTGAGTTTGAAAATCATGAGTTTGAATCTTACTGCTTACACAATGGCTATAGTCACAATTTCTCTGTCCCTAGGACACCTCAACAGAATGGTGTAGTAGAAAGGAGGAATAGAACCCTGCAAGAAATTGGTAGGACTATTCTTAATGAGTATGACCTACCTGTTTATTTTTGGGCTGAAGCTATAAATACAGCTTGTTATGTTATCAATAGAGTCTTGATCAGACCTGTTCTTAAGAGGACCCCTTATGAGTTGTGGAACCATAAGAAACCTAAGGTTAACTACTTCAATGTTTTTGGCTGCAAAGTCTTTATTCATAATACTAAAGACAATATTGACAACTTTTCATCCTAGGATGATGATGGAATTTTCCTAGGTTACTCTACTTCTAGTAAAGCCTATAGAGTTTTCAATAAGAGAACCAAATGTGTGGAAGAATCTGTTCACATAAAATTTTATGAAACTGATCCACATGAACCTAAGAACTCTCTTGAAAATCTTGAAGATGATCTCTCTGGTTTGAACCTTAATGATAAATACAGTGGACCTGTAGTTAAAACATCCAGTTCTGGAAATTTTCCAGAACCTGCTTCTGTTGAACCTCAACCTGTAGATGAACCTGAAATCTCGATTCCTACATTTTAGACCAACTAGGATTCTAAAGAACCATCAGTTAGATGTTGTTTTAGGTAATATTGATAGAGGAACACCGACTAGAGATTCTCTAAGAATTCAGGTTGAACATCAAGCTTTTATTTCACAGTTAGAACCTAAAAATATCAATGATGCTATCAATGATGAATTTTGGGTAATGGCTATACAAGAGGAACTAAATAAATTTGATAGAAACAAAGTTTGGAAATTAGTAGAAAGATCTAAGGACACTATAACCATAGGCACAAAATGGGTGTTTAGAAACAAAGTTGATGAATCTGCAAACATCATTAGAAACAAAGATAGGATATTTGAAAAAGGTTATAATCAAAAAGAATGAATTGACTATGAGGAAACCTTTACACTTGTAGCTAGATTAGAGGCTATTAGGATCTTACTTGCCTATGCATCGCATCTGAATTTCAAGTTATATCAAATGGATGCGAAATGTTCTTTTTTAAATGGTTTTATTGTTGATGATTTTTTTGTAGAACAACCACCTGGTTTCACAAATCCTCATTTTCAAAATCATTTTTTTAAACTTTCTAAAGCTTTATATGGTTTAAAACAAGCTCCAAGATCTTGGTATGAAAGACTTTCAAACATTCTTATTTCAAAAGGATTTACAAAAGGAATAGCTAATCCCACTCTTTTTATGAAAAGGATTTCAAAAGATGTGTTAATATTACAAATCTATCTTGATGATATTATTTTTGGATCTTCTAAAAATTCGTTATGTACTAAATTTTCAAAGGTTATGAAAAATGAGTTTGAAATGAGCTTAATGGGAGAGCTTAAGTATTTTCTTGGATTTCAAATCTTTCAATCTAATGATGGTATTATTCTAAATCAAAGTAAATATACTAATGATTTCTTAAAACGTTTTGGTTTAGATAGTATTAAGGAAAGTGATATACCTATGAGTACTACCTGTAAATTGGATGTTTATGAAACTGGGAAACCAGTTGATCAAACCTATTATAGAGGCATGATTGGGAGTTTACTTTATCTTACTGGTATTTGACCAGATATTATGTTTAGTGTGTGTATGTGTGCTAGATTTCAAGCTAATCCTAAAGAATCACACTTACTGGCTGTTAAAAGGATTTTTAAATATCTTAATTATACTATGAATTTATGTTTCTTCTAGCCAAAAGGACAATCATTTGACCTAATTAGTTATTCTTGTGCTGACTTTGCTGGATGTAAGGTAGATAGGAAAAGCACATCTGGAACATGTCATTTACTTGGAAAGTCCCTATTATCATGGTGTAGTAAGAAACAGAGCTCAGCTGCATTGTCTACTGCTGAAGAAGAATATATTGCTGCTGGTAGTTGTTGTGCACAAATTCTGTGGATGAAACACACTTTATTGGACTATGGATTTGAAACAGGTTTTAATTAACTGTGAAAATACTAGTGTGATCAACATATCTAAGAACCCAGTGTCTCACTCTAGGACTAAGTGCATTGATATCAGACATCACTTTCTGAGAGATCATTATCAGAAAGGTGATATTTCTCTAGAATTTATTAGTTCTGAACATCAATTAGCTGATATTTTTACAAAGCCTTTATGTTCTGAAAGAATGAATTTTATTAAAAAAGAATTGTGTATGATAGATCTGTGAAACTGATCTGTGAAAATTATCTATGAAACTGATCTGTGAAACTGATCTGTGAAACTGATCTGTGAAACTGATCTGTAAAACCGATCTGTGAAACAGATCTTTCTTTATATTACTTTTTATTTTTTTGTGATTAATTAACTACTTTTATCTTTATTATGGGAACCCAAAATGATGAAATAAATGATACGCGACTATTTCTATTCCCCAAACCGTCGACCTTTCATTTCTTTCCCACCAAACCTTATTTCCTCTATTCTCCTCCACTTCGAACCTTCGAACTCCTGCTTTCCCCAGAATCATCAAATGGCTAAGCAGAAGAGACTGAGAAAAGTATCAGAAAGTTTTGTACCTTCAAATTGTGCTCGAGGTGAGTCGAGTAGTACCACTCAAAGATCAGTAAATCCGAACCTGGAAACTCTGATTGTTGCTGTAGAGAAGGAAGTCAGTTCTGCCTGGCTTTTGACAAGTAAGTCTCTATTGTTACAAGTTTTAGATTCGCAAGGATGGAAAGCCTGGTTCTCAGATAACACTCTTTTATACTACCCAAATCTAGTGCATGAGTTTTATATGAATCTGAAAGTTACATTAGATGGTGTCGAGGCTACTAGAATTTCTTCTGTAGTGAAAGGAAAGAAAATATCTTTTTCGTCTAAACAATGGGCTGAATGTTTGAATGTACCCCATGAGGGTCGGTATGAGGATTATGCTGTAAAAATTCCTCCAACCACTGAATACTTCTCTTATGAGTTAGCTTTAGATATTTTGACTAGAAATACAGAGTCAAGGAGAATCATATCCTCCGAGCTGGATGGTGAATGTAGACTTCTATTTAAGTTTATTCAGCACCAAATTTTCCCTAGGAAAGTAGACTTTTCTGCTGTAAGATACAAGGATGTTTTTCTATTGTTTTTACTAAAGACCCATGAGAAGATCAATTTGTGTAGATATCTAATGGTGCACATATCTAGAATGGTGAAATCTTTTATGAAAGTCATTGCCATGTTCTATTCCAAAATGATCTCTGCTATGTTAAAGAATCTGGAATGTGTTGATGAAGCTGATGAGATAGCCTAATCTGATAGTGCTTATTGTGTTAAAAAAGAAATTTGTAAATGGATGAAAATAAACTGGAACCCGTGGAAGAAATGCTGGGTTTCTGATGAGGACAAATTGTATGAATCTTACAATCCCACTGATCATAGAAAGAGGTCGAAGGGTTTGAGAGACCCTGGTTTGAAATCAGACGAGGAGCCAATTTATTGTTATGATGAGGAAGAAGTAGATGTTGAAAGGAATAAAGACACTGAAGAGTCTGGTAAACAAGGGATGGAAGAAGCTGAAACAGAAGAAGGAAGTATGTCACCTCCTAATGGTAGGAGTGATCCTGATACTATGAACCCTAAGAGAAGAATAGACTTTGGGTCTGCTAGTCCACCTTTACCCTTACCTAAATCAGAATCTGCTCTTGGTGATGAAGAAGCTAGTAACACTAAAGTATCTGACAGTGAAGAATCTGTGAAGAATGGAAATTGGAATGGAGAGGATGTCGATGATGATAATGATGATGATGATGATAACCGACCAGTGGATGGTCTTAATGTACCTCCAACAGAAACACATCAAACTGTACCAAAAACAAATTCAAATGGCAAGAGAGATTCTCTTGAAATCAGTGGAAAATCAAGTTATGGTAAACCAAAATATACTCGGTGTGCTGCTCTCTGGGATGATTACCCTGGTTTTGCTGTTTTGGGTTTAGAATATTCTGAAGAAGAAGAAGAAGATTCATAATCTACTATGGTTATGATGGAAAGCCAACCAGTTGAGGCAAGGTCTGCTCATGCTGTTTATGTTGCAGATGCTCATCTACCTAGTTCTACTGTCCCTCAGTTTGATTATGATAAGTTCAAAAGGGAGTTGCTTACTGCTGTGAGAGATACAGTCAGAGAAGAGATTTCAAATGATATTAAACCAGACCTGGCCAATACTGGTGAGTTTATTGGCAGGCACATAGCCTCTCTAAATCATATTCCGAAGGATCTACAATCTGGCTTAGTTTCTTTATCCAAGGAATTTAGATCCACCATCTCTGGTATGATGGAAGTGTTGCGAAATCTGATTGAACATATTAAGATGTCTGATCTGAGAAATCTGAAAGCTAAGATAACTCAGATAGTGGCTCAATCCAGTATAACCAAAGTAACCAAGATCACTACTCGTGAGCTAGAGTCTCTAAGGAAGATTGTGCATGATGAATTGGCCGCCATTAGGCAAGTTCTTGATTTGGACTCGTTGAGAAAGATGAAGGAGAACAATGATAACATTCATAAGATGGTAACAGTATATTCAGCAAATGCCACTAAAGCTCAGAGAGAGATCAAGGAAATGGTTGATCACTACTTTTCAAACATCTATACCAAGCATGGGATGACCGCGAATTTCAAAGTGTTAGATGACAATATGAGACTACCTCCAGTCACTCAAGCTTTCAAGACTCAAGTTTGACAGTTGCAAGATTTTACTCCAACCTTGGAACGGTTCATAGAGAATAAGGATGATTTTGAGAAGGCTATGCAGAATGGTGCAGAAGTTATTCAGAATTTCATAAATCTTTTGAAGCCTTATCTGAATGCACAAGCCACAACCATTGTGCTTCCTACTTCTGACCCTCTCAGTGCCTTTGATGTTGCACCAAATCAGATCTCAGTTTCTCAAGCTCTATCTCAACTCCGACCAGTTCCTCATAAATCTTCTCAACCAGCTCCTACAGCTCCACAGCAAATCCCAGTGGCATCCTCTCCTCCACCCTCCAGATTCATCTTACCACCATTTCAAATTTACCCAGTTCAACCTGCCTCCAAGCCTTCCAACTTACCAACCACTGATCCTTCTGACAAAGGCATAGCCCTGTTACATCCCCAGAAATAGTTGTGCGTTGTTGTCGATAGGGTGAACCCTGTTGTGATTGTACTATGATGTCTTATAAACTTTATTCTCTTTTCTTTCTATGGGGGATATGGGGGAGATTTATATCTTTTTATGGCAATGCTTGCATAAGTATTTAAAGGAATAAATTCAGGGGGAGATTTATATCTCATTATGTTTTTATTCTTATTATGCCTTATTATTGATGATATATTATATTTATTTATGGCTAAGATTTGTGATTGGCTACGCTTTGTGATTATCAAAAAGGGGGAGATTGATGAGCCCTCAAGAAGATTGTTGAATTCTTCCTATGATTGTTGTTTTAATAATCACAAATCATCAATTAATTAATCCAGTTGGATTTCTCATATACATAATCACAATCTCTTAGTGAATCTGTGTATATTGGTTGGATCATGTTTTTATCTCTTTTTTATTGATTTACAAGTTTTCTGGAAGTCCTCTGGATCAAACGGACAACGGTCGCACTGATCCATATCAAAGGACAACGGTCGCACTGATCCAGATCAAATGAGTCACCGAAGATGACACACCAATCCAAATCAAATGAGTCACCGAAGATGTCTCACCGATGCTGATCAAATGAGTCACCGAAGATGTCTCACCGATGCTAATCAAATGAGTCACCGAAGATGACAGACCGATCCAGATCAGATGAGTCACCGATCATGACACACCGATGCTGATCATCTGAGTCACTGAAGATGTCTCACCGATGCTGATCAAATGTTTCACCGAAGATGACACACCGATCCAGATAAAATGAGTCACCGATCAGGACACACCGATGCTGATCATCTGAGTCACCGAAGATGTCTCACCGATGCTGATCAAATGAGTCACCAAAGTTGACACACCGATCCAGATCAAATGAGTCACTGATCATGACACACTGATGCTGATCATCTGAGTCACCGAAGATGTCTCACCGTTGCTGATGCTGATGACCTACCAATCACTTGACTCGCCGATAGTCATAAACAACAGTTTGAATTTCTTTATCTTTATTTAATCTAACCAACGGTCATATTAGGAATATATTAATGCTCTGTCCTTTATTTAATGAAGGTGTTTGGATGTCAGGGAACCGTACCCCGTACCTGCAAAAAGTAAATCATCTTTTGCCGGAGCTCGTTCTTTAAAAAAGGAAGGATGTGCTACTACAAAGTGAGAGACGAATAGATGAATAGAGAGAGACATATATTCCACGAGGTGTGCTGGAATAACAACGAGACTTGAATTCAAATAGATGACTGAACTTACACGAAGAACTCATTCATTACTGCATACCAGTGAAGAGCTGAGAACGAGAACATAACACAAGAGCTTCATCGACTGTCTCTACACGTAGAAGTCAAGGAAACAAACAATACTCTGTTTTCCAGTAAAAAACTAGAAGAGGACTCAGAGGGAATTCTGATCAATAAAAGGAGTCCAGAACTGCGTGAAAATCACTAGAGCCATTTCTAAACTCTAAATATTTGCTTTGTGATTTATCTTTTTAAATATTGAGCAGTGTGTGTTATATGCTGTATTTTACACACACATTGTCTCCTGTACTCTAACTGGAGGATCTATAAATCCTCACTCAAACTATTACATATTCTATTTCCCACTGAGATAGTGGTATAGGTCATGTGTGACCTGGATAGCTGGTTGTTGTTGTTCTGTTTCCCACAAATAACAGTGGTAGAGGTCTTGGACCTAGACAGTTGTAAACTGTTGTGAACCCCGATCCAAGGTGTGGATCAAATTTATACAAATTGTTGAGAGGAATAAGTCTCATCTTGAGACTGAACCTCTTTTTTATATCTGATGTGCTATATCTTTCACATTTATTCTTTTATTCCGCTGCTAATTTCTTTAAAACCAAAATTGTTTTAAAGTCACATTGATAATTAAATTCGCAAGTGTTTATAATAGTTATAAATTAGTAAGTTGGTTTCAAATGTTAATCAACCTTTCTGTTTTGATTAACTAGGAAATAATCAATCCCTTGAGAACCCAACCGAACCCTTACTTTGATATAAATTCACTACAGTTTAATTCAGTATTTTATTTAGGGTTTTTAAGACAATGTTTTAAAACGGAAATTTTAATTGGAACTCAATTCACCCCCCTCTTGAGTAACCACTCCGACCAACACCTAGGACTAGAAAGGTGTGGTAGAATCTTCTAAAACTTTAGAGGCTTTATCAAAGGTTTATTTATGAAATTATTTAGATATTTCATTAATTTTTATGAAGAGTTATAACCTATTACAAATGTTGTCAAATATTCCCCTCACTGTGGATTGAATTGTTCATCAATTGAATGTGACTCCTTATCTCCCAGCATGGCTCTTCTATCCAGTACATTATTAGTTCCAAAGAACCTTCATATTGATTTAACTCATTATATAAAATCTCTATAAGAAATAATGATCTATGTCACTCACTTATACAGGGAATAGAATATGGTTGTCGATGTATTTTCAAAAAAGGAGGTTATATATAGTGTTTTATGATTGTAATTATAACTTAATTATGACATTTTACAGTTCCATGACTCCAATTTTATGGATTATTTTTACTCATTCATTCATCTCTATCTTTTATTAACATTTTATTTTATTAATTTAATGAGAAATGTCTATCATTTTATGATATTTGGCTCATTATCATTCCTATCTAATTAAATGGGTATTAAATATTTTTTTCAACTTGTTAAATAAATTATATAAAATTTATTTCCTATTTATTTTAAAAAAATTATTATATTCCCATTTTAAAACATCCAATATACATATTCATAACATTTATTCATAATGATCAATATTATACCCAAAAATCATACAATTCTCATATTACAATTTTCACAACCATTTATTGTTATAAATCAAATCCTTTTTTAAATCACTAAGAAACATTTATCTTATTCATTAATTTATCTCTAAAAATGATTACAATTATTTTAATTTTTTTCATTATATATACAATTCTAATTGGAATTAGTATTATCATGGGAGACCACGAAAATTAATAGTTAAATATTATAGTTTTTTATTTACATGTGGTTGTATTCCTATTTTAATTTTATTAATTATTTATATAAATACTTATTTTAAAATTAGTGCCAATTTCATATTTTATTGTAATGTTATATCTTAATAAAATATATCATTATTTTTTAGTTTAGAATTTCATTTGAAGAAAGTTATTCAATACAGAAGATTTATTAAATGAATATTCATTATAAAGTATAGTGTGTTTTATATTAAATAATTTAATAATGAATAACATGTTAAAAACCTCAAATCATACCACTCTGTGAATCCTATGATGTCCCATTATATCCTTCATATCCCAATTTATCAATCACTAAATAAATTATATCGTATAAATATATTTTACTACACACAACAATGAGTTTATCTTCTGTTACATATGGTGTTGAGTTTATTTTTTGTTAAATATAAGAACTATTTTTACAAGACAACAATATATAATAATAATAATAATTATTATTATTATTATTTAATATGAAAATTATCACCCATTCATTGGAATGGTGGGTAAGAATTGTATAAACTAAATTATATAAAATATTATTTACAAATTTTTAAAATAAATATATTAATTAAGAATAAAATAATTACCATTTAAGTAAAAAATAAATGTTTTCTAAAAAGTTTGTTTTTTAAAATATGGTTTAATCATGATTTGTGCATTTCATTAAGAATAATTCATTATCAATATTAAAAAAAATATGAATAAAAATAAATTCATGTTTTTACTTTTCATATCTAAATTATCTTATGGTGTATTATGGGGGGTTTTCTGAGAAGATTCAATTTTTGAATAATGGTGAAGATATGGAATTTGAATTGAATATTGCATTTTATTAAAAAATAATTTTTAATGGTAAATTATATTTTGAATTGGTTTTAATGAAAAATTAGTTACTTTTTTCTTAATGTAATTTATTCCATTTGAATAATTATAATTTTTATATTTGATATAAAATCATTGTAATATTTTGAGGAGGTTCACTTTAAAAATATGTTTTCTCATCATGTATATGGGATTAATTGTAAATTAAATTATTCTAATTTTATGACTGTTAAACATAAATATGGATTCAATATTTGGAATAATAAAGATTTATATTATCTTATAAGGTCAGATTAATTTTTTCCATGATGATATGTGAAAACATTTAAAATTAATTATAATGATTAAGGTTAAAACATGGTTTTTCACATTACATGTGTTTGTATTAAAAAAATTATTAAACAAGAAATGTATTTTTAAGTAATAAATTATATTTCATATTTAGATTAATCATGTATATGTTATATAATTTATCACATTTTAATTTTATTCTGAATAGATAAATGAATAAGGTAAATAAAAAATACTTGTTTTCATGGTAAAAACTAAAAGTGTAAAATTGAATAAGCATAAAGACTAAAGAATAATATGAAAAAAAATGTATTTTTCGTTCAATTTTGGAGGTTTTTATCAATTAACTAAACCATACCCTCCAATATGGATATATTTTTGAGTCACATTGGATAAGAGTGACTACCCAATAGTTAATACTTTTTTGTATTTATAATAATGGTCGTCATCCTAAATTTTTAAAGTTCACCTTCTCCCATAACTTCATCACACCTGTGAACCAATTGGGATGAGACAAGTCCTACCCAAATAACATTAAAAAATTCATTCACTAATAATATATTACTTATTATTTTCTTCACTCCATTTTTTGAAGGAAATAGTGCAAATCTATAGGGGTTATCAAAAGAAGAAGTAGTGTTCTTCAATCTGTGTTTTTTTATATTTTTCTCCACCACCATAAATTTTTATTAGCACACACTGATATGATAATGTTAGTATCTTAAATATACCTTTATTTTTTTAGTAAGTTAATTTCTTGAAAACATCCCCAATTCCATCAAATACTTTGTGGAATCACCATTCATGTGTACGATAGACTACCTCCTAGTGAACCGAGGTCATTCATTCTTAAATTACAGATTTTCATGGTTGGATATGATGATGGATATAGTTTATATATATGAAATTTATAAAATATTTATACATCATTATTCATTATATCATATTTATATTATTACCTTCTATTCCATATGAGATACGATATCATCACTCGTATGTACGATGTATTACCTCAACATGAAGCAATGTGATTCTTCATTGAGTACTGATTTATGTGGAAGGTGATAAAGATAAATTAAATGATTATATTTTATATAAATAAAATATCTAATATATTAATTAAATATTTATCAAAATTTAAATATATTATATAATTTTAATTTCTTACTTTTCCCCTCAATGAAAGATGATAACATATTTCTTGTAGTTGTTGACAATCGCCATCTTCAAATCATGTAACTTTTTTTCATCACCACACTATATAAAAGATATATATAATTATAATTTAACAAATAATATTTTATATATGATATTATTATAAATATATATGTATAATATATTAATTAAACCATTCCAATAATAATCTTTCAAAAATAGGAAGGGTTACTCATTCTGACAAACGCCATACCGTCTCTATGCTCGTAACATACTTCATTTTTAGAAAAAATCATTAATAATTTGATTCAAATGTTTAATTTATGTAAAAATATGATAATTATTTCCTTATTATTATTATTTATTTTATATAACTATATAATATGCACAATAACTAGATCTTTCATGACAAAACACTCATTAAAAAATAATATAGTTAACAACCGAAACAATAAAAATATTGAATGATTATTAATGAATGTGTGATAAGATGTAATAAAAGGATCATGTAGGATATTATATATGTGAATAAGTATCTCTTATTAATAAATATCACAATTAATCCATTATAAAGTGTTTGGTATGAGATTTCTGCCTCACCTTCAATTTATATGAGTCATAAGCTATATTCACAGTGTAATTATTTTATATAGTGTATATAATTACCATGAATTAATTTTATGATACCTATAAAAAAATATTGAATTTCCATATCCATTTTACTATATCTCTTTTATGGGTTTTGTGGTTCACAATTCACAAAACCGATAAGCAATTTCGTCCTAATATACATAAAATTAATACATATTTGTTTCTATGCACCAATTCACTTTTATATTGTCTATATACATCCCCTTTTACATGTAATATCATGAATAAATCATTATTAATTGTATTTTATGTTTAAATTTTAATTATTTCATACGTTGTTATTTAACATAAAAATTACCAAACAGTAAGAGTTATTGTGCAATGTCATAATCTTTTATGATTATTTACATTCAATTGAAATTTTAAATTTCTTGTAATAAAATTTCATTAGAAATTAATTTTATCTTAAACATTTATATTATTGTGTGATGTATATGAATATTTCATAAACCATTCATCATTTTCACAAACAGTTTTACAATGAATGATATTTGATTAACTATGAAAATATGTATAAATATATATCTTTTAATCAAATACAAATCTTTTATAAGAAAGTTTGTTTTTTAATTAATTGAATTATTAAATATATGATGATTGATTTTGAAATATAGTAAATGGGTTTTGTACTAGATAATGTAATTCCCTTGATTCATTGGTAGTCTCATGAGATGAATCAGCTTTTCTAATCAGATGCGGGTCTACACACAGACATAAACTCTCTTGAGGATAAATCATGACATTCTAGATATCCCAAATTATACATTCAAATATTATTGATATTCCAATGGATTATTCATTTAGTTAATGTATCCCTGAAAAATTTCATGATCATGTTATTATTTATATAACATTATTAGATCATCTTTTGTTTATATCATATCATGCTCGTGATATTGAATAATTGGAATGTGTTTCAATTATTAACTATTCCTTTTTTATTATTCTTATTGTCTCATAATATATTCCACTATACATAACCCTTACATAATATCTGAGATCATCGTTACATTTCTTCATATCTGCTGTTTATGGAGATGAATCCTTTGAATGAGTTTCAAGGATGACGAAAATTTATTTTGTAATGTTTTATTTTGTATTCCGAATATAATTTTCGGTGTCATGCATGTAATTTATTTCTCAAAAATGTCTAGACAAATAATTCCTTCATTGTATTATTCCTTGTATCTTATACCAATGTTATCAAGAAGGAACTAGATCTAGCCAACTAGGTTGGGGTTATTATAGTTGGTATTATAGTATGTTTAGAACAAACCTTGTGAACTAGATTCTGGAAAACATAGATTAGATAACATAACCCTATTATAAACATTGAGGATATTATATAAAAACAATGTAATGTTTTTTTAACATGTATATTAGGTGATTTGCCTTGAAATAAATCCATGTATAGATACTATTAGTGGATATTATTTTTACACAAATGTACTTAGGCATAAAAACTCTGAAAATAATGCATTGGGATTTAACTCATCTTCATCTGGTGCACCAAAATGGACCTTACTACAAACATATTTTTGACACTAATAGGGTATATTATTTAATTAAGTCAAATTTTCATTACAAATAGTTATGAAGGATTTGAGTGTAATGATATCCCCAAGGAAGCCATTGTTTATGATTTTAAGATTAATATTGTATGATTTTTTAATTTATGTTAATTGTTATACAACCTTTGTAATTATAGATTTTGATTCATAATTTTACGATTTTATCCAACATATTCTATAATTTTGAAATTGTTACTATCATATATAATGATAACCACATTAATGCATGAAATATAAATAGTCATAATGGTCTTTTTTTAGGAGATTAATCCATCATTTCTCTGGGAACAAGTCTCCCAAACAACCTCAACATAAGAGGACATAGAATATTTTTTTTACAAAATAGAGAAATAATTCACTTAGTATTTTGGCTTCATAGGGCATCATGATAACAAGAGGAAGTGTGGAAAAAATATAGATTATTGAAGTAAGATAAAAATGATTCATTTCAAATGTGATAATTGTGGAAAGAAACATCATAGTGCTTAATTTAAAGGAATAAAATTTTTCTATAAGTGTGTAGAGAAATTCCACCAGGATTTTTATTTTAAAGGAATGAAAATATTTTCCAACGTATAATGATTCAACTGTAAGTAGATGGGGCACTGCACAAATAAATATCCCAAACATCAATCGAATATACCTCCAAAAATGATAATGAATCATGTTGAAGATTATAATATTATGATATATGAAGAGGAACAATTACCTTTTATGTTTTCTATTCAATAATTATGTAATTTAATTATTTTATCAATGATATGGTTATTTGAATTATGAAAGGTATATAGAACACAGAATATTTTTTTTTCTAAGAATTTAAGAGCGTATATTTAGTATTACTGATGACCAAGAAAAATGGATCTGTAGAAAGTTTATCTTTTTTGGAAAAAAACATGATTGAATAACCCTAATATATTCATAATGTTTAGATTATGGTTTTGGGAAGAGAGTTGATAGATATAGATAATATAAATTTTATAGTACTGACTTATTTGGAATTGATAGTAATATTTTTAAAAGGTGGTTTATGCAATCATTGACAGAATTAATAGTGTTTTTAGACATAATTATTAAGCACAACTATCTATGTTCAATTTTTGGAATAAAAAAGAGTTAATTTTTTTAATATGGTATTTTGGTAATTCAGGTCATTACCATGTTTCAAAAGAATACACAATGATGGTATTCATAAGACTGGTATGAGATGATTAAGAGTAGCTTCTTATTATTTAAGATAATAATGGTAATTTGATTTTATAAATTCAATGAACATATTTCTAATGTTTTGTTACTTAATATAGTTTAAGGTTCGTAAGGATTACCATTTATGAAATGGTTTAATTTGAAATTTGTTTGGGGTTTTAGAGACTAGTTTACTGCCTCACCATATATCGATTTTTTAATATTGGATGACACAGTCTTGATATTTTATTATATTAATAACTAGATATCAATTGAATTAATTATGATTATATTATAGTTATTAAAATATGTTAAATGTAAAATTTTGTGCTTCATATATAAAAAAACTATTTTGGATATTCATTTGTTAGAGTAATAGATGAATTAAAAAACAAAAAAAATGATTAAATTATAATTATGATAAATAAAAATATCAGGTAATTATATTTCATTTTATTCTTAAACTATAAAATTATTCCTAAAATCTATGAAAAAATGGATCCTAAAATACAATTTCATCCTATTTATATTATTTATCACGATAAAAATGAACTTTTTCACAACTATTTGGTTTATTTTTTTGTAGTCTTTAACCTTATACGGATCACCCATATTCTTGTGATCAATGATCTGTATCACTATCCATAATTATTGGGGTGTTAATTTTCTCTTCCATTTCCATGTTTTCATTTTCCAATAATATATTTTCTACTCAGAAACCTACTAATGTGAATATAATAAATGACCTTTATGATGGCCTTATTATCTTATTGAGAAGATAATTTATCATCCCTATTCATAAAGAGTGATTTTCAATAGTTTTATTTTCAAATATCAAACCCTAATTTACATAGATCAAGATTCAATTGTGACAATATAGTTTATTTATGGTTGTTAAATTTTAATACCTATAAATTCTAAAAAAAGTTCATTGTACTTGAAATCATGTATGACATGAAACACCAATATTAGAAGAGAATATATAAAAATTATACCATAAGATATATTTATTTAAAAAAAACAAACCTCATAAATTTATTTCATTACATGAAACAATAATTTTAGCTTGCATTGCACAAATAATTGAGTTTAGGTTATATTCCACACAATGTCATTTTTTATCGAACAACAAAATATTATTATTATTAGTTAATATGAAAATTTACTCCTAGAATTTGGAATTTAGTGTAATAATATGATTAAATAACATATGAAAATATATAATTTAAACACATTTGTTTTTTCTCTATTGATTATTAATGTAATAATAATCATTTAAATGAAAAAATGTTTTCCTAAAATAGTATTTTTTATAAAAAACAGTTTAATCATACAGTGGGAACATAATTTAAAATTAATTTTTATCAATTAAAAAAATTAAAAATTATAAATATTTTTTGAAATCATAATATAAAAATTATATTAGGGTGAATTTTTGTTAATTTAAGGAGAAATTAAATTTTTTAGGATTTTTTAAAAATACAGTATTTTAATTGAAAAATGTATTTTAATTTAAAAAAAATCAATATATTATTAATTGTTTAAAATTTAAATTGGTTCAAAATTATATCAAATAATATAAATTTTTATATTGGATGAATATTTAAACTTCATTTTGATATAAAAACATTCTAAACATTTGAGCATTTTCATTTTAAAACCCAACTTTCTCATCGCATTTGTGAGATTAATTTAAAAAATTGATTCTATATTTGGAATGAGGTTATTAGATATTTTCTAATATGTTCAACATAAATTTTTTACCATAATAATAAGTGAAATGTTTTAAAATTAATTACTACTATTATCGTTAGGACAGGGTATTGAACATTACTTATGTTTGTGTTCAAAACATTTTTACACACACATAGTTTTTTTTACATAAAAATTGGTTTTCATATTTATAATAATTAAGTGTAAATTTAATCATAAATTTCATTATAATTATAGTTTCAATAGATAAATAAAATAGGTAAATAAAAAGATACATGTTATTGTGGTAAAAACTAAATGGGTAAAATTGAGTAAACATAAAGACTAAGGAATAATATGATTAAAATATATTTATATTTGGGGTTTTTAGGTGCTTATAGACCCCATAAAATCTACCCTAAATTATTTTCCTCTTTTATATACACATGAGGTATTAGATACCTCCCAATATTGAATACATCTGGGTATTTATAAACATGTCACTCATCCAACATTATAATAGGGAACTCACTACCCTCACATCTTTACACCTTAAAAACACTTTTTATCATCCAATACCTTCCCCAATAACTTCTTAAAATTACTTAAATCGTCCTATAATAAATATTATTTTCATAAAAAACATTGAGGGATTTAGTTCAAACCTAATGCGGATTCTTGGAGAAGAGGTACAATCCTTCAACGAGCATTTTTATTTTACTTATTTCCCAACCTCATTCAATTATAATTAAAACTTGATGATATAAAAAATAAGTATAATAAATTTAATACTTTTTTTAATTGATAGGTTAATTATGTAAAACCATATCCACATCCATAAAATGTATTATTAAATCACCATTTGTATGTACAGTGGATGTTCACCTCACAAACTGATGTTGTTCATTCTTCAATAACCACACTTCACAGTTGGGTATGATGCTGTATATAAATTTTATTTATGAAAATTTTAAAATAATAATACCTATATAATTTTTATATCTTATATATCTTTCTACCATCCATTTTATAGGAGATACAATAAATTCACACACGTTTACGAAGGACTACCTCCTTACAAAGCGATGTGATTCATCTTTCACTAACACTTAACATGGAATGTGATAAAGGTGACATTAATGATTATATGTGATATGAATAATTTATTGATTCTATTAATTATATATTTATCGTTTTAAATTAGTCTGTATCATTTTATGTTTTAAACATTTCACTAAATGAAACATGATAACTTTATTTGTGTACGTGTGGACTATCATGTTCACGAAGCGATATAACACACAATTAATCACCACACCACATGAATGACACATATATGATTACCTTAAAAATAATATTTGATACAATATATTATGATAATTGTAAATAAATAAAATATTACTTACACCCCTTTAATAATGATAATTGAAAAATGGAATTAGTTACTCATGTGTATGTACGACCAACCATATCCCTAATTGTAACATGCATCAATTTGCATAAGAATTATTAATGATTTGTTTTAAAAGTATAATTGATATGAAAATTTTATAATTTTGATATATAAATTTTTTTGAGATTATATAAATATATAATATGTCCATGAATTTGATCTTTTATTAAAAAACACGCATGATATGACAAGGTAGGTAATGCCCGAAACAATTCAAATAATGAATGATTATTTATTAATAAGTGATAACAAGAATTAAAATGATCGTGTATGATATTATAATTATGAATATGGTTCTATAATAAATTAATAACATGTCTATACCATTATAAATTAGGTTAAATCATGTTAAACTAATGGATATCATAAGGTATGGTTTTTCCATCACACCTTTGTTTTTTGTGAGACACAACACATATTAACCATGTATTTCATTAATTTGGGGTATATAATATCCATGAATTTATTTTTTGATACCTTAACATAAAATTATTGGGGTTTTCATATCCATGTAAGGATACCTATTTTACGGGATTTACTGTTCAAAAGATAACAATTTGTTAATGGATATTGTCTCAATTTTAATTCCATTGAGGCTTATTTTTTATTATGCACTAATTCACTCTTATTTGAAGTTTATAATTCCACTTTGACTCATAATATCATTAATACCCTATTATTCATGGTATTTAATGTGTAAATTGGATTTTTTTCATCCAAGGGCATTTGACATGAAATTACCAAATGTGAAGGGTTATTGTGCATTCTCAATTTAATTTTTGATTGTTTAATTTCTATTCAAAAATCCAATTTCATCTAATAATTTATAATTTTAAATTAAATTTCATTAAAATTTAAATATTATTGTGTGATGGATATGATTATTTACAACACTATATTTTATATTACATATGGTGTTTACATTGAATGTTATTTGATTAATTGGGGAGATATTCATAAATCCATAACATTTAGTCAATATAGATATTTTATAAGGAACATTTTTTATTAATTAAATATTTTATTTAATATATGATTAATTACTTGTATATGTAATAGTCATATTATTTATCTATTAATTTACTAACGAAGATGTGTCGGTAGTATCATGAGATGAATTGGTTGGCCATATCAGCAAGTTTTACACCCACATGCATAATCTTTCTTGAGGATATATCTTGATGGTTAATACTTCTATAATTTGGAATTCCAATGTAATTGATATTCCATGTGATTATTTGATTAATAGAATATAAATGTTCAATATTCGAGCACATTTGATTCTTTATATAGAATTATTTGATAATTTTAAATTCTATCCATAAAATTATCCTGTTATTTATTAATTGGAATGTGTTATTGTTATTTATGATTCCATGTAGATTATGATTATTCATTCATGGATTCATCCAATTTACTAAAACCATACTGAGCATTCGATCTCACACTTATTTTCTTTCCCTTCCCATGGTTATGAGGATGAATCCTTTATATTAGATTCAAGGATGTTGATTATTTCCGTTTGTTATGTTTTATTATTGCATTCCCAATGTCGAGTGGGTATCATGTATGCAATCTAATTCTCCAAAACTACTAAACTAATTAGTCTTTCATGATTTGATTTCTTGTATCTTCTAAAAATGTAATAAAGTAGGAACTAGATCTGGGCTACTGGGTTTAGGGTCATTACTCTGTTAGTTTAATCCCAATTTGATGAAATTCTTAAGAAAATAAACTTGTAAGACTAGATCAAAAAAATATAAAAAGAATCATTGTTTTCAAGACTCTTTTAGCCAACTCTAAGGAAACTTCTATGATAATGGTTTGGTTTAACCATGATCAATAATAATACATATTAAATAATAAATATTCTCAAACAACTTATAGGAAAGAAAAGAATAAAGATAGGTAAATTAAGAAGGATAGTAGGATAGTGACAAACCAAGAACCACTAGAAGAAAAATATTTGATTTAGTATTCTTCCAAATGAGGGTAAATGAGATAATAGGGGAGAAATAAGAGAGGGTGGCATACCAAAAGGTAACCTATATTTCCATGGATTCTAAGATTATTAATTTGTTAACATTAAAATTAATCTTCTACTCCCATTAAATAATTCAATTAACCACTATATGCCCAAACGGTATCTAAACATTACCCAGTGGAAAACTAGGGGTTCGATATAAAACCATATACCACCCGATGGGAATACAAAAGGGAAAACCTTATAGTTTTCCCTAGAGTGTCACTAATTAAAAAAAAGATTGAATTGGTGTGTTTTATTACTCCTCTTAAATATCATAATTTCTATAATTTCTGAAAAACGTTATCTAGGATATAAAATGAGACTCTTCTTATAAAATAAATCCATTTAAACTCTTGAGAAATAGTTGAATTGACCCCATCTTCATTTAATTCCGAAAATTTAATCTCTCAAAGATCTAATTTCATTTGAGTCCAGCTTATTTCTATTTCAACTGAATCCTAGAAACATGGTGTGTTACACTGATTCAACGAAATTTTACTAAAGACCCATTAGTGTGGTTGTAAATTCTAAACCTCTTTAGATCGTTACGATTATAAGTATTCAAACTTATTGTAATAATCCACCAAGATATATCTTCATTGGTGTTTATACCCAATTTATTGGATGATTGGCCCATGTATTTCATTTAGAAGAATTTTATAATATATAACATTATATATTGTGATGTTAGGATATATTTTTTCCTAAATATTGTAACAGCCCTATAAAAAACAAAGAATATAAAAAATCTCCCACAAACCCACTCAAATATACAAGATTAATAAAAATTCTTGAAGAAATTGGACTCTAAGATTATGTTATAAAATTAATATTCTATCTCTGATAATATTTTTAAATAATTAAAAGATTTTTCCAACTACAATTTCTAAAAATAATTTTTTACGAATTAAAAACTATTTTTTGTATCATACATTTCATTAATTACATTCTCAGTATGGAATGAGATTTAAAAATAATTTTGATATGTATCATAATCATATTCATTTCATATTTCATGTAATATTGTAATATCCATTATGATCACTACCAAAAAAATGTCTCCTCATCTTTATTACCAACAAATTTTTATCCCATTTTTTTACTAAGATATATTTATAGGTATAAAATGAACATCCACCTTGTTTTTCGTATTAAAACCCCACATTTACCCCATTCTCTAAATCTAAAAATATCTAAACAAGGACTATGTACCTAGATTCAATGTTATATCTCAAAGACTCTACCAATTTCTCAGAATCATATGTCATTTTTAATCATGTAATGTAGTTGGTTCAACCATGATAAATGTAACCACATCACAATTATATATAATAAATCATTACATCTTAATAACATGATGAATCCTTCCAAACCATTAATATTATTGTGTACCTAAGTTAGTAATATTTTCAGAAACTCTTTTGGATCCATCTCACACTCCAAATATAGAACCATTCATGTATATAACTGTTGAATTTCTCAATTTTCAATTTTCCTATGACTGATTCTGGATGTGATAAAATTATTCTAAAGGAAACTATTTTTATATGTCATTAAAACATTATCTTAAAAAATATTATAGGAATAATATCCCTTAACATACTTATAATTTTAAAAAATAACTACTTACATAATCAATAGTGAATTTTATATAATAAATGTTCAATGTGTGATTTATAGACTAAAATCCTCATAAAGGGAAAATAAAGACACATCCAAATATATATCCTACATAATATATTTTTTGAATACTTTATATTTAATAATGGTTTGTATGATAATTATATTTTAGATAATATCCTCAATGTTTTATAAATATAATACACCAACTTGTCATGAATAAAAAATTTACAAAAACGTTTGATTATTATTTTCATACACAACAATTAATTATAGTTTCCTTAAATGAGGTATATTTTAATAATTACACAATAAACAGGGTTACTAGTATATTCATGGACCAATTATTTACCACCATGATCGGATTATAAAATGATTATGATTTTTCTAGGGTTATTTTATCATATCATTTTTTACCTATTTTTTATTTGTAGTGCTTAAGAAATTATATCTCTTAATAAAAAAATATCTATATTGACTAAATTCATCATCCTAGGTTATGAACTCTATAAAACATCACTTTATTATATATTCATTGGTCTACATCTATGTTTTAAGTCAAATATCCTGTTATACCCCTCATTTGTTTCAACTAAATTGAGTTTTTTCATTTTTCTTAATAAAAAAATATCATTTGTAAAGTTATTTCTAATTTAATTATTCCAATAATCTATATTTATAGAGATTATATATATTTTTCTCACATATATATCCTAGGAGAAAAGTTCCATGATATGTGGTATAAAATTTTACTAACATTCCCTTTATGTATTCAATGTTATAAGACTAATTATCAATATTTTGAATGTATATACAATTAACAACATACCAAATTATATATAACATTTAATTAATATATATATATATATATATATTATTACTCTTTGTTAGTAATAAAAACCATTCTTATTAAAATAATATTTAGAAATAATATTTTTATTTTTTTGCAAGAACATAGTAAAAAAAAATAATTCTATAATTATATCCCTAAGTTAACATATATTATAAGTACCTACATATATTTTAACAACTATTACCTCAATTTTAAAATTGAAACTAAATCCTTTTTCACATATTAATACACAATTTTCATCATAATCATCTACTTTTAGCAACCCAATGATCGTAGGGTATGATGACTTTAGAAGACTAGGTTCATATTCTGTTAAAGTGGGACTAAAATAAAACATATTAATTTTTTATAAATAATGAGTTTGTAAATATTTTAGATCTCTTAAAACTACATGGGATATCCTAGGGAATATTAAGATAATTATGGGTTACTTAAAAATCTTAGTAAGAGAGAAATCATGATAAGGTAACAGAACATGTGAGTCAATGTTATAACATGATATCCAAAAAAGAGAAGAATCAAGAGTAATCACATAGGATCAAAACCTAAATAACATGGGATCATATAATAATTTAATTATTGGAAATTTTTTGAAACATAAAACATGAAATAAATATAATTAATGGATATCCACGGAGACATCATCACATGGTTGATTGTGTCCCATAATAGAATCGGTTCACTCTCTAATCTTATACATGACATCTCATGTGACTAAAATGTTACCCAATGCATTAGAGGGATATATTATTCTTGATTCTCCATTCACATAAAAATCATGTACATGAATTTGTGTTCCACATTTGGAAATAAACTATAAGGAACAAACAGAATAATTATGTATATAAAGAAAATGGGTTGCATAATATTGCTCATATCATAATCAACATAAATTTAAAAATAATGGAATAAGAGATATGAATATAAGGCATGTGTTACCCCATAAAATTAATAGATAATAAGATATGTATATATGTGAGAGATATAAATACATTATTTATAAGTAAACTATAATATAAAATGTTGTCATCTATGATGAAAATGTCTTTAAAAGATTAAATGTAATATTTCATCTAGAAAAACATTTTTAAATTTGAAAATAATTCTTTAAAATATAAAAATTCACAAAATATTATAGAACATATATTCATTAAAACTAACCATTGAAACATATAAATGATGCTTAAGATAATTTTTTGGTCATGACATCTAGTAATTACATTTATGTCATACAATTCAACAATAAAATATTTCATTCACACTACTTTAAAATTGTTAAAAAAGAGCTTCATTCATAAAATTATATGAATATTATGTTATAAAAATTTAAAAAAAATTCAAAATGACAAAAATATATTAAATAAATTATTTTTATACTATTAAAAATATTCACATATATTTTTAAAAACCTATATTTGGAATAAAATGTATTTTTGACCAAAGTGAGAAATGATGTCATATTTTATAAAAAACATTTTCCCAATAATATTATCTACCATGGAGGGGAAAATAGTAATATTAATTGAAAACATAATTAATAAATATATTATTACAAAATAAAGGGGTTTTATTTTAAAATGATCAAATAATTTCCTATAATAGAAATTCAAGGATGACCAATCCCAACTAAAATTTCACTAAAACAAAACCCATTACCATTTTGTTACATTTTTTATCATAACTCTCATGAAGGAAGTAAATGAATTTTAACATAAATTTAAATTGATTAAGGATGATTAATGGTATAATATATAATGGTTAATTAGACAAACCATTTAAAATCAATTACAATCATAAAATATCGCGTGTCTCAAAGAATGAAATTTTTAGACAAAACCCTTTCCTCGAGTTGAAACATGGAATTTATATTCTTTATCTCATGCATAACAAACCTATATCAGTTATTATTTTTCTTAATACCCTTTTATATATTTAATCGATTATTCTTAAAATATTTATTTCATTTATGCTAATGACATATTTTTTTGGACCCCTCATGTGTAAATCATCTTTTAATGATCCCGAATCATATTAATCTTGTTAAATATATCACAGATCATTTGTATATATTGTTTTTCCCTTTTACAATAATTATTACAACTCAAGGTATAAATTATCACAATATCCTGATTCATAATCCTATAAATCATGTTTTAATATTGTACACTATGTTTAATCATGTTCTATAATTTTTAATTATACAAATTTCTCAGTAAATTTCATTCTGTGAAGATTATTCCCTAAGAAAACTTTAATGATATTTGGCTATGTGTGAGAAACAGTATGTCCACAACTGGTTCTAGATTTTGGAAAAGTACATGACACCATAGCTCTAACACCATCACTCATACATTGTAACTGGTTTCAGATTTCACAATGTCTGTCGCATCGGTTTCTTGGTACCATTTCCAAGACACCGATCAATGTTTGGACAAAGGACTAGAAACCATTACATGAGACACAATGATCCAGAAACCACATATATGCTATCGGTTCCTGATATCAATGTAATTTTGGAACCATGACTATATCACTATTCAATGGAAAAGGATAAGACATTGTTTCTAGTGAAATATTTTCAAGACATATTGTGACACCATTCTTTATTTTCTGTCTTTTTCAATTTAAATTTAAAATGTATTTTTAAAAGTTATATTTGAGTCATTTAAAAAAACTAAAATAATTAATGTTTTTTTGTAGAAATTTCACCTGATAGTACAAGGTATGAGGTTTAGAAATCATGCTTCATATCAGCTCCAACTCATGCACCCTGAAATAAAAACAAAAGAAAGAGTCTCATAGAATAAACATGAGATAAATATTAAATAAAATCTACAACACTCATGAACTAACTCAAAACTCAAGGAAAAAAGGTAGAAAACATAAGGAAATTTCAAATGAGCTTCAAATCAAATTGAAGAACTACTTCATCATATCATGGAAGTAAGAGAATATACATGTAGAACCATACATGCACCTGGATGCCAAAACACGACACTCTGTTTTTTAGTCAACTTCCAGTAGAGGATTCTCTCATCATCTCAGCTACATCTGAGAAGTCCAGAGCTACATATCAGGAGAAAATGATCCTTCCACATCCTATATCATACTTATTTATTCTAGAGTGTTCATTTTTACATGCTTTTGGGAACATTGTGTATCCATCTATTAAGAACACGTTATACCCCTTATAAAATTGAATGATACAAAATATACTTCCACTCATAGTTTCTTTAATATATTTAATCCCATAGATAAGTGTGGATGATGTCCTTTTCTGACTTGGTAGTTTATTCCCATGAAGAACAATGAAAGACGTAATGTGACCCAGACTTTCTGTGTACTGTTTTTACACCGATCTATGGTGTGGATCAAATTTATTTTTATAAAATACTTGGAGGTAGGTGATAACGAAGTGGATTTGATTAGGTTTCATTTTGAGACTGAACCAAATTTTTTATCCACCGTGTGTATCTATTTAGTTTTTCTTTGTGTTATGTTGTATTTTAGAAAATATAATTTTACATAGATAATTATTGTGGGATAATATTCATAATTTTTTTACTTTCTAGAATAGAATCTAAATTTGTATCAATATCTTATATTGATAATACTGAAAATTAATCAATCTTTTGAGAAGCTGTTTGAACATTCAAACTCTTATAATCTTATTAAAATGATTAATTGGCATGTTTTGACTTTAATTCAGTGAATCTTTTAAGTAAACCTTTTCAGCAGAAATTTTTTATTGGAACACAATTCATCCCCCTCTTGATTTTCATACTCTGACAAACATTTGGTATTAATTGAAGGGTTTTAAATCCCTATTATCAATATTATAAAATTTTTAATCAGTTTAAAATATTTTTCAACTGTTATTTTAGTTGTGTTTTAAAGATCATAAAATTTATTTTAGTTATAAATATTTTTTTCTCTAAAACAAAATTCTACACAGTATTCTCTAAGTATGGATAATATATGAGAAGGTTCTAATACCAATAGACCTCCATTATTTAATAGAACCAACTATGCACAATGAAAAATTAAAAAGAAAATGCACCTAGAAATTATGTGTTTTGAGATTTGTCCTTCAATAGTAGTTGAATATAAGATTCCTACTACTGCTTGAACCACATGGGATTAACCAACTAATAGTTCTTTTAACAATAATTGCAACTCCATGAATTCTTTATATTATTCTTTAAGAGATGTATAATTTATTAAAATTTATGTATGTCAAACAGCCCATGAATTGTTTTGATACTTTGCCTATTTCACATTAAACAACCTCTAGTGTTATGTAAATGTGACATAAAAAATATTATATTAAATATAATATCATTAAAATGAATCTTAATGAGACTATTTTGGACATGTATTTCATGTTTATTGAAATAGTGAACATTATGATCTCCCTAGGAAGAGATGTTTCTAACAAAGAAAAAATTATAATGATTCTCGTATGCTTACCTAATAGATAGAGAGGAACTTTTCTCCTAATTAGAGAATCATGTGACCTCATAAAATTTCCTATCAATGAACTCATTGAAAAATTGAAGATTTATGATGAAGACAGGAATGTCAACAATAAAGAATAGGAATAACATAAGAGGAAATATGAAGCATTCAAGGCTACAACCCAAAGAACAAGGAAAAAAGAAAAGGTGATACACTCTATTGAGAACTCTATTATGATCAATTAACATAATATAGTGATAGAGAGATGGTTAAGTTGGAAAAAAGATTAAAAAAATTCTATAAGAAGAAGATGTTCATCAAAAATCCCAATTATAAAGGATGATATAATAAGGGAAACTGAAAAAAGGACTAGAAAAGAAATCGAAACAAGGAGGAGATTGTCTGATATGATTGTTAGAAGAGAGAACATGTCCAAATTGGCATACCAAATTTAAAATATAATAAGTATTTAAAAAACAAATCCAAGAAGTATAAGAAATCTATGAACGCCACTTGGAATGCCTCTAATCATAGCTACAGTTAATCAACATCATGACCTGAAGAGAAATATAACATGGAAAATATGTATTTTTGACAATCACATCTGAGGTAACCTTAGATTCTCCAGCACATAATACGTACTATTCTTGAAATTAAAGTGATTCGGAAAATATGACAAGTGATAAATTATTTTAATATTATAATATCCTTGAGGATGCTTGTAATGAAATAAAATATAAATATAAATCATTAAAGAAATAGAATGCTTTTACTGTAACTATTAAGTCTTAACATACTACTTAAAAAGGAAAATAATGCGCATCTGCTCAAAGAAAATAATGAACTAAAAATGTATAATGAGAAAACGAAGAAACATCTAGAAAAGTATAATAATGTAAAAATACTATTACTCAAATTCTTGGTAAAAATATATCTCCTATGTACACTTCTGGTCTTGGATATTAGCATGCGAAAAGAAATCTTACCAAAACCATGTTTATAACAAAACCTGGAAAATTTGTTCTTCTACCAAAAAATGAGAATTATGCTCCTAGTTCTAATTTTGGGAAATATTTTACTACCTCTATTTCTTTTTGACAAAAAAATGTTTATTTTTAATATATACAACATTATTCTTATAGGAAACCCATGAAGAAAATGTTGGTACATAAAGAACTAAATACTACTATCACTAGACCCAAACTTGTCTGGGTACAAAAATGTAACAACCCAAGATTTTATGAGATATATAATTTTTAATTTCATTGATGTCTTCTGTTGTACACTACACCAATATTAGATTGTACTATACACAACACCGTATTAGCTTGCAGAATACACAACACTATTCTTGGCTCGTGTTACACACAATTTCTAGTTCGTTTTGTAGAAATTATTCTACGAAAAATTAAGTATAGATAAATGAAATATGTTGTTATTATGTTATACGAAACACCAAAGATATCATTCACTACACACAGCCCTGACTTGTCTTGCATTAAACGCAATCACGCCCTTTCTCAATAGCGTGTGTAGTACGCAATACCGTATTTCAATAAGAAATGATATATTGTTATAATATTATTATGAACTAGATGTTATCAATAGTATTAACTACATTTTGAATTCAATAACATTATAATTCATCTTAAAAATTTCTTGTAACATGGTATGTGACCAAAATAATTTTTTCATGTAAAATAAGAATTTTTAAAAAAATGCAGTTTTGCCACCTTTTGATGGCGCACCGACTTTAAATTTATTTTTTGACATGTTTATGAATTAAATTTAACAAAATACAATTCTTCTTTGGAACCAGGATGTAAAAAATTACTTTGGATAAATTTTTCATATTATTCTGATAACTTTCATATTTTAATGAATAGTAAAACACGCTTTATTTTAATTAAAAACTACTTTTTTCATCGTAATAATTTATATGGATAAATTATAATTTTTAATGGTTTAAAAGTTTAAATAAAATTTATTTTTACCATTTAATATAATTTATGGCATTACCATTGATTTTACATTGAATTCATTGGTAAATTCATTTCATTCTTTTGTAATGTTTTAACTTATAAAACACATTTTCTTAACAATGAGATTAATTTAAAAATATTTTCTACAACTTCTATGATTTGAATTTAGAAAAATTTATTCCATATTTGGAATCATTATTTCCAAATTATTTTAATAGGCTACTTTTTATTTTTGGGCACTATGAATAGTAACTACGGTAAAAAAAGTTTTTACCAAAATTAAGGGTAAATCTGGTAATAAAGGGTTAATATAATATTATAAAATTACCCTAACACTTATATTAATATAATTGGAAGATTATATTTCTTTTGAAAACATACTTGGGTAGAAATTGAATCTATTTGAACACACTTGGATGTGATTAAGATCATTAATTTATTTTATTTAAAAGAAAGTGAAATATGTCTCACTCAGACTTTAATAATTAAAGTATTTTTAATATAAGGTATTATAGAATATAAATTCGATTATAAAAACCCATTTTAAAGATAGTTTTTTTCGTTTTTATGGTAATATATTTTTAATTTTTATGATATATTTATTTACCTTAATAGCTTCTATATTAATGATGCAGAAATTATTTACTTAGTGAAAAAACAATAATATAGTTATTATTATATTAATAATACGCATCAAGAGGATCAAAAACATGACCAAAACTTATTAATCGAGTTTATCAATTCCATAATCATCCAAGGGTCTACTTGGGGACCATTTGGAGCTGTATAAAAGAGAATATGACATTTATATTATTTTATTTCAAATGATGTCAAAGTTGTCACCTTCATAATTTAATAAATATAACAATTTATATGATGTCATTTTAAGATTATAAATTCGAGTAAAAGTATTATTATAAAAAATATTACATATATCATAATATTAGTATTTTAGTTTTAAATTTTATGAATCAAATAAGTATTTTACATAATTATACAAAAATGTTGTAGTAATTATTTCATTATAAGAAATCTCAAAAAAAAATGGATTTAAAAATATTAAAATAAATATTATATGAACTATTTAATGTTTTCCACAAATTTTAATGAATAATATTACTTTTTATGAGTCTATTAAATATTTTGGTTCGAATATATCATCTGTGTGGATTTTATTTAAATTCAAATAAATGAATAGGGACAGAATTGACACTATTGTTATTTTGGAAAAATAACATTTTATAAAATTGATTAAAAATCACAAAAAATATTTAAAAATTATAAATTTAAATTTATATGGTATAAAATTTTATAAAGTATCCAATAATAGAAAATTCACAACACATAAGTAATTATTTATAACAATTTAAAATTTAGAATATTATTACCACAAATAAAATTAAATAGATTAAATTAGGATAAATCAAGTTGATAATGTTTAAAATAAATTCCAAACATGTCCAAATTATATTTTTGATGATATCACAACCCTGTATCATCTATTATTCTGATTTGAGTCATTTTGGATGTTTTTATGTGGGGTTTGAATTTATTATAAATTAATATTTTTGAGGTTTCCATAGGTTCCCCTCTCCTCCCTTATAAAAGGGCACCTCCTCCCTCTCCTCTTTACAAAATTTTTATCATTCAATCTCGGAAAAACCCGTCCATTTTATCTCCTCAACCTATATATTAATATCATAGAGGTTCTGGTCTTCTCAAAAGACCAACTCTAGATCCCTAAGAGGAAGTTTAAAAGAGGCACGTTGAAGAAGAGGTAATCTCTTCTACCGATTCTTTCAAGTTTCTTTCTTCTTCTATATCCTCTTATTTAGTTGTTTCATAATAAAGTAATGAAATCATTATTACTTATATACTGATATGTTATTATAAATATTAAACAACCCTATTTCACCTTCTATCCATCCTAGGAAAAACGAAATCATTGTTTGTGCGTACGTACGGAATACCGTCTCCACGCCATGGTGTAATATGTTTTTCTACCCCCAACATTCTTGTATGGGTATAATGGTGTAAAGAATAACTATATATGATTATTATAACATTATAATAATTCTTAGATATTATATCATCCACTCCAATTACATTCAATAATTATGGGAACGATATCATCGCTCGTGCGTACATACGGATTACCGTCTCCACGACGCGATAAGATTCATTCTCTATGTTAACTAGTCAAGAAAGATTATAAAGTATATATAATGAATAATAATGAAATATATAACCTAATAAAGATAATGGATTTATTTATATGTATATATATATATATATGTCATCTACTTACTTCCATTCAAGTCAATACGGAAACAAAAACAACGTTCATGCATACGTACGACCTACCATCTCCATGAACGGTGTATTTCATTCCAATTATCGATCTATCATATATATATATATTTATTTTATAAATATATATTATATATAAATCACGTTTTAAATTCTGGAATTAAATAAATCAGGATATAAGTAAGAACAACAATTTGAAACACGTATGATTAATGAAACGATTTTACCCAAAATGTTGCCTTAACATGGAATTTACAAAAGAACGTGAAATATAAAGTCATAAGTGAACCATATATGATACTATAAATATGAATATGATTCAATAATAAGTCAAGGACATTATTTAAATCACTATACAAGAGTTTCGGATACGTACTAAGAATATCAGATCTAAGGTAAGGGATAATTTATCAATCTCGTTTTTTATCTGAGATTTCGTATACAAAAGTATTTAATAGGGTTATATTTTTCATCTATGTCCATAAAAATGTTTTTAATAAAGTGTTTAATATTATTAAATGTAATTTTAATGTCAATTTTACCCCTCCTTTACTTTTATATTGTGTTATGGAAGGAATATTTCTTTTGTTTTCCATACGAGGAACTTTTCGACTTTTCCGGCAAAAGTACGAGAAGAATTTTTTTTTAATCTTATACGACATGAATGGATTTTTACAGTTTCATAAGGCCTTATTTTCATTAATCTCACTCTACAATATTTCATGAATATTTTCAATAAAATCATTTTCTTTTAAAATTGTGTGTCATTTTGTGAAATGAAAATGATTTTGAAGAAGAAAGGATATTTTCCTCAAGAAGTCATTTCAAATGTTTTATCAAAAATATTTTCCATAAAAGATGAAATTATTTAGCATGATTATGCTTCAGGTATAATTTCTCTATGATGGTTTTATTTTTATTATGATGAGTTGATATGCATTTGTTCTATATGGATTATTTCACGATGAGATGATGTCTATAAAACCCATATTATTCTATGGGTTATGATGTATGATATATGATTGTTTTGTGTCACACGTACGAATGATTTCAATATGAGATGGGTTGGACATATATCTTCATCCAATGAATTGGGTAAATATTTATATCTCATGAGATAGACATGGACGGAACGACAGATTAATCTGGTCTGGTGATATAGTACTGGAACTAGGAGTGAACTCGATTCCATAAGGGATTTTTCCACTATGATGGTCTTGGAAGCAATGCCTTTGATTCTATGGAAATAATATCAGGTGCTTAATGGTTTTCCCTAATTCCATTTTTTGTTCCCATGTTATTTATCATGATTAATTCTCTTTTATGATCTATGCATTATGCATTGTCAAGATTTTTGTCACAACTCATGATTTTTACGCTTTATGTTAATGTTCTTACCTTCAAATGTTTAGAGATTGTTTTATGTTTCCATGTTTACCCTTACTGAGCATTTGATATCACCCTTTATATGTTTTCTTTTCCCCAGGATATAAAGAAAGGTTTTAGGTAAGAAAACAAAAGTGGAAGATCTTTATGGGAGATGTTGAAGATCATTCACCATGATTAGAAGTTTATGTTCCGAGTTTCCAAATACACTAAACTATTATGGTCCTTGGATCTCAGTTTTTGTTTTGTATTAAGTATTCCAAAAAAGTAATGTAAAAGTAATGTAATTTCCATGTATTTCAGGTTTGGGTCCCTACAGTTGGTTTCCAAGAAAAGGTTTAGTCAACCTTTGGAAACTAGGATTCAAAAACTTTAGTGATATCCCTAGAGATATTTATAATTTATGTCTAGGGATGTCCCTAAGGTTAAGTATAAGTATTGGTTAAAGTCCTAGAATTTCTGTAACGATCATAGAATTAAACCTAATATGTTAGATATTGAAGGTACTCCCCCTTTATTATTTTTTTCTATAGATTCATTTTTTCCTCCTGCACTATTATTTTAGGGTTTTAGAAGATTGGTAGAACCCGAAGGAACCATGTTGATCAATGTAATAGGAAATGAAATGATTTTAATCCTGAACAAACCAATGTTATGGGATATGGAGTGAAAAATATTATTTCTATACTTACACAAGCTATGAATCATTCTAGACTTCTGAATGAGCAGAGAAGGGAACAATATTCTATTGATTCGTTCATGAGGAAACGTCCACCTTCTTTCAGTGGGACTTATGATCCACTTATTTATGAACAAAGGATTAATACCATTGAGAAGAGATTTTCCATACTTCGATGTTCGAATCATGAAAAAGTCATTCTGGGTGTTTACCATTTAGAAGGTGAGGCAGACCGGTGGTGGACTCTAATTAAGAATACAAGGCCCCATGGTGAATTTGAATCCATGGAATGAGAAGAGTTCAAGAACTTATTTTTCAATAAGTAATTCCATCATATTCTTCGAACAAAGATGGAAAAGGAGTTCATTGAGCTTAAGAAAAAGGATGATGAATCTGTTGGTATATACGAGGCGAATTTTACAAGGCATGCAAGGTATGCATCTGGCTTTATCATCCAACCTGAATGTAAAGTTGATCAATTATTCAGTGGCTTAAAACAAAGTCTTCTAAGATAATTAGCTATAAGAGACTTCAATAGCTATGAAGAAATTGTGCATTGTGATATCAAGGTAGAACTGGAAGTTGGTGTTACATATCCATCTCATGGTTTTGACAAGAAACGAAAGATGAAGATCTAAGGAAAAATCTCAAAACAATGGTTAAAAGAAGACGAATGTTTCATTATGCTCAAAGTGTGGAATGAAGCATAGTGGATATTGTCTTAAAGAGACTATAAAATGTTTTATGGGTGGAAAATAAGGTCATCGAGTAGCTGAGTGTCGAAGTAATGAAAAAAGGGTAGCTAATTATGTGAATAGGGAAAAGACTATAGAGAACGCACCACCAACACTTCAATGCTTCAAGTGCAAGGAAATGGGGAATTATACTAATAAATGCCCTAATAAAAGGGTTAATGATGATCTACGTGAGTAACCTCTTAAGGAAAAGGACAATGGGAAGTCACATGCGATCACTATTGGAAACATTGAATATGAAACTGAAGTGGTGGAATGATTAAGTGTTTATGTAATGGGATATAAAAAATAATGTTGTATATAGTATCATGGAATATTGGAATATTTATGTATTGGTCTACTATGGTTTTAAATAATTTTATGGAACTAGTAACCATGAAAAGTGATTGAAATATTTTTGGAAACCAGATGAAATGTGCATAATGAAGGGATAAGGAGAAAATAATATGTATGATAGTATTCATGAGCTCATGAATGATATAAGGAAAAAGTAATATCATGGTTTGAGTATATAGAAATTTTCGGATTTTGGTATGTAGAAAGAGTTAACTTTTGATATCATTCATGTTTTCACTAAGGTTCTATGGTAATTCTTGTTTCAAAAGAATACATGATTATGGTATTCACATGTTTGGAATGTGACCAACAAGAATTATCGTATGATATATGGGGGTTAAATGATGTTATTCACATGCATGGTTGATGACATTTATAGTAATCATTTTCTTTATACTATGATCTTGGACAGAAGTATTTTGGATAAGCCTAAAGATTTGAAATGGATTATGTTGGACATAAGATAATATTGTTTTAGGATGAAACAGTTTTTCGATATTATACTTGGAATGTTATAATAGAGTAGTTATAGAAAAAGGGACAACCTGCTGGATGGGCGATAACGAATCATGTCGGACAAGGTTGTGGGAATCGAACCCACAACCAAAGTGCGACATGCCTTTATCGCCTACCTCTGGACTACATGAAGACCCTGGTTAATAGAAACTAGTTTTATTTTTTTAAGTTGTATGATAGATGAAGTATAAGTCAATTTTAGGAACCATATACGATTAATCTCCCCATAGATAGACTTATGTATATTTGATAACTTGTTCTAACCTTTTGTTTGAGAAAGATAGAATGACCTTTCATTCTATCGCATGATCTTCTAACACTTCATGAATGACAAATTCAAATTCATTTCTTTAAATAGAGATGATGTGGAAATTTTTAATGGTATGACCAACAATGATTTTACACTGAAATTAGGTAAGTATTTATCCTTATGAATAAAAATCATCAACTTTAGGGAAATGATTTTGAAAACCCAAAATGTTGTCCCAGTACCCTCATATCCGATAAATAAGATGGTACCATAGATCATTACAAATTTATGACTTTGTGAGTTTTGGATTTTTCATATCCATGTTCTCTACCACTCTCCATCAGATATTGATGGTTATATTTCTCTTCCATCTCTATATTTTCACCTATATTATTTTATGTGGAAACCCATTGCTGAGTTACATTGGGCGACCATTATGTTTCTAACCTTCCTTTTTAAAATTATATTCTAGTATTCCTTTTATCGATGTGGGTTTCTATGAAAGAAACTTTCAAGTGTTAAACGATTTATAACCCTGACAAATTTTGAGGGAGAAATTCATTTTAAGGGGGTAGAATGTAACACCTCGAGATTTTATGAGATATATTTTTTTTAATTTTATTTATGTCTTCTATTGTACAGTACACCAAGATTATATTGTACTATATGCAACACCGTATTAGCTTGCAGTATACGCAATACTATTCTTGGCTCGTGTTACACCCAATTTCAAATTCATTTTGTAGAAATTATTCTATGCAACATTAAGTATAGATAACGGAAATATGTTTTTATTATGTTATATGAAACAAAAAAGGGATCTTTCACTACACGAAGCCCGGACTTGGCTTGCGTTACATGGAAATGCGACCTTCCTCGATAGCATGTGTAGTACGCAGTACCGGGTTTCACTAAACAACAATATATTGTTGTAATATTATTATGAACTATCCATTATAAATAGTATTAAATAAATTTGTAATTTTATAACATTAATATTCATTTTACACATTTTCTAGAACATGGTATGAGAACAAAATAAATTTTTCGAGTAAAGTAAGTATTTTTCAGAAAATGCGGTTTTTCCACCTTTTGATGGCACACCCACATTAAATTTAGTTTTTGACATGTTTATAAGTCTTATTTGACAAAATAAAATTATTCTTTGGAATCAGGATATAAAAATTCACTTTGGATAAAATTTTCATATTATTCTGATAACTTTCATATTTTAATGAATAGTAAAAAACATGCAATATTTTAATTAAAACACACTTTTTTCATCGTAGTAATTTTTATGGATAAATTATAATATTGAATGGTTTTAAAGTATAAATATAATATATTTTTACAATTTAATATAATTTATTCCATTAGAGTTGATTTTATATTGAATTTATAGGTAAAATCATTTCAATCTTTTGCAATGTTTTACCTTATAAAACTCATTTTCTTAACAACGAGATTAATTTTAAATCAATTTCTGCAACTTTTGTTATTGGAATTTTAAAAAAATGGATTCCATATTTGGAATCAGTAGGTCCAAATTATGTTAATAGGCTACTTTTTATTTTTGGGCACTATGAATAGTAAATACAATAAATTTTTTTACCATAGTTAAAGGTAAATCGGGTAATTAAGGGTAAATATAATTTTATAACGTTACCCTAACACTTGTCATAATATAATTGGAAGATTAAATTTCGTCTTAAAACATAATGGGGTCGAAATAGAATATATTTGAACCCCCTTGGATGTGATTAAGACCTTTAATTTATTTTATTTAAAAGAATGTGAAATATGTCTCACTCAAACTTTAATAAAAAAAGTATTTTTAATATAAAGTTATACAGAATATAAATTATATTATAAATACTCATTTTAAATCTAAAATATTTATATATGTTATGTTAATTTATTTTTAATTTTTAAGGAATATTTAATTACCTTAATATCTTATACATTAATGATGCAGAAATTATTTACTTAGTGAAAAATCAATAATATAGTTTTTATTAAAGTAATAATACACTTCCAAAGGCCCAAACACTTGACCAAAACTTATTGGTCGATTATATATATACCATAATCAACCAAGTGTCGACTTGGGGACCATTTGGATCCTTATAAAAGAGATTAGTAAATTTATATTATTTTATTTCAAATGATGTCAATGTTGTCACCTTCATAATTTAATAAATATAACAATTTATATGTTGTTATTTTAAGATACCAAATTAGTGTAAAAGATTTATTATAAACTATATTATATTTATCTTCATCATTGTATTTTATTTAAAATTTTTATGCAACAAATAAGTGTGTTAAATATTTATACAAAAATGTTTTAGTAATTAATTCATTAAGAGAAATATCAAACAAATGGTTTTAAAAATATTAAAATAAATATTATATGAACTAATAAATATTTTCTAAAAATTTAAAGATGAATATGACATGTTATTAGTCCATTAAATATATATTTTTCGAATATATCATAAGTGTGGATTTTTTTTAAATTCAAATAAATGAATACTGTCAAAATTTACACTATTGTTATTTTATAAAAATAACATATTATAAAATCGATTAAAAATCAAAAAAAATATTTAAAAATTATAAATTTAAATTTATATGGTCTAAAATTTCATAAAGTATCCAATTATGGAGAATTCACAAAATATAAGTAATTATTTATAACAATTTGAAATTTAGAATATTATTACCACGAATAAAATTAAATAGATTAAATAAAGATAAATAAAGTTGATAAGGATTCAACTAAATTCCCAACATTTCTAAATTTTATTGGTTAATGATATTTCAACCCTATTTAATCTAATATTTTGATTGGAGTCATTTTGGTAGTTTTTATGTGGGTTGTGAATTTATTATAAATTAATATTTTTGAGGTTTCAAAAGGTTCCCCTCTCATCCCTTATAAAAGGGAACCTCCTCCCTCTCCTCTTTACACAATTTTGAGCCTTCAAGATCGAAAAAACCTGAAATTTTCTCTTTTAAAACTCTCTAGTTATATCATAGAGTATCTGGTCTTCTCAAAAGACCAACTCTTCTTCTCTAAGAGGAAGTTTAAAAGAGGCACGTCAAAGAAGAGGTAATATCTTATACCGATTCTTTCAAGTTTCGTTATTCTTCTACCTCTTATTAATTAGTTATTTCATTATAAAGTAATAAAATTAGTATTACTTATATATGTATATGTAATTATTAATATGAAACAACCTTGTTTCACCTTCTATCTAACCTACTAAAAACAAAATCACAGCGTGCGTGTACGTACGGAATACCGTCACCACGGTGTGGTGTAATATGTTTTTCTACCACCACCTTTCTTTGATGATTATAATGGTGTAAAGAAAAACTATATACGATTATTATAACACGATACTAATTATGAGATATTATATAATCCACTTCAATTCCATTCAATAATTATGGGAATGATATCATCGCTTGTGCGTATGTACTGATTACTATCTCCACAACCCGATGAGATTCATTCTCCATGTTAACCATTCAAGAATGATTATAAAGTATATATAATGAATAATAATGAATTATATGACATAATAATGCTATTGGATATATATATATATATATATCATCTACTTACTTCCATTCAAGTCAATAAGGAAACAAAAATAGCGCTCATGCATACGTACGACCTACCGTCTCCATGAACGGTGTATTTCATTCCATTTATCGATCTATCATATATATATTAATATGAATAATATATATTATATATAGATCATGTTTTAAATTCTTTAATTAAGTAAATCATTATATAAGTAAGAACAACAAGTTGAAACACGTACGATAAATGAAACGATTTTACCCAAAGCGCTGCTTTAACATGGAATTTACAAAAGAATGGGTAATATAAAGTCATAAGTGAACCATATATGATATCATAAAAATGAATATGATTATTTAATAAGTCAATTACATTATTTAAATCATTATACATGATTTTTAGATATGTACGAAGCATATCGGATCAAAGGTAAGGGATAATTTTTCAATCTCATTTTTTATCCGAGATTGTTTATACGTAAGTATTTACTAGGGTTATATTTTTCATCTATGTCAATAAAAATGTTTTTCATTTAGTGTTTAATATTATTCCATGTATTTTTGAATTCATGTTTACCCCTCTTTGAATTTTACATTGTGTTATGGAAGGAATATTTCATTTGTTTACCATACGAGGAACTTTTCGACTTTTCCAGAAAATGTACAAGAAGAGTGTTTTTCTTAATCTTATACAGCATGAACGGATTTTTACTGTTTCATAACGCCATATTTTCATGAATCTTACGCAACAATACTTCATTAATATTTTCAAAAAAATCCTTTTCTTTTAAAATTGTGTGGCATTTTGTGAAAAGAAAATGATTTTGAAGAAGAAAGGATATTTTCATCAAGAATTCATTTCAAGTGTTTTATCAAAACTATTTTACATATAAGATGAAATTATTTAGCATGTTTATTTTTCATGTATAATGTCTCTATTATGGTTTGATTTTTATTATGATGAATTGATATCCATTTTTTTAAATTGATTATGTCACGATGAGAAGATGTCTATGAAACCCATATTATTATTTGTGTTATGATTTATGATTTATGATTGTTTTGTAGAACACGTAATAATTATTTCAATATGAGATGGGTTGGAAATTTATCTCCCTCAAATCCATTGGGTAAAGAATTATATCTCCTATGATAGACATGGCTGGAATGATAGGTTTATCCGGTCCTGTGATACAGGGCTGGAATGAGGAGTTAACTCGATTCAGTAAGGGACTTTGTCCACTATCATGATCTTGGAAGAAATGCCTTGGATACTATAGAAATCATATCATGTGAACTTAATGGTTTTTCAAAATTACTTGTTTTGTTCCCATGTTATTTATCATGATTAATGTTGATTTATGATCTATGCATTATGCATTGTCATGATTTATGTCATTACTCCTGGTTTTTATATATTATGTTCATGTTCTTACATTGAAATGTTAAGAGATTGTTTTATGTTTCCATGTTTACCCTTACTAAGCATTTGAGCTCACCCTTTATATATTTTCATTTCCATGGGATATAAATAAAGGTTTTAGGTAAGAAAACCAAAGTGGAAGATCTTTATGGGAGATGTTTAAGATATTTCACCATGATTAGAAGATTATGTTCCGATTTCCAAAGACACTGAACTATTATGGTCCTTGGATGTCAGTTTTTGTTATGTATTAAGTATTCTGAAAAAGTAATGTTAAAGTAATGTAATGTCCATTTACGTCATGTTTGGGTCTCTATAAAAATCAATTCTTGTTTGATTATTCTATATGAAAACTGTCTGAAGAGATCATGTAAAAACATATGGTACGTGGACAGTGGATTTTCAAGACATGTGACAGGAGATTATTTAAACATCAACAATTTAATCAAGATTGATGGTGGGAGTGTCTCCTTTAGTGACAATTTTAAAAGAAAAAATAATTAGATTAGATTAGATTGGTATCTCTGATTCAGTTAAAATTTCTATAATACTTTTTTTGATTGACATATGCTTTGAATATTTTCAACACTAAAAATGAACTAATATTTTATGCTTTTAGAAATGAAAATTTTTATGTTGTCAGCAGATATTATTTAATGTCAAAAAATGATTCATAATTATTTGTATTTTAGATAGTGTATTGGCTATGGCATAGATTACTAGGAGACTGCAATATACACTCCATTAGGAAGATTACCATAAAATCCTTAATCAAATACCTACCCAAACATGAGTTTCCAAATGATAAAGTCTTTAATACTGGTCAAAAGGGAAAAAATCACAAGATGTCTTTCAAACCAAATAGTGAAGATTCAACATCTCAGCCATTAGATTTGGTTTACATGGACTTCTTTGGAACATCTCGATTTTCTTGTTTAAATGTGAGGTCATATGTTTATGTTCTTATAAATGACTATTCTATGTATACATGGACTTATTTCTTAGATCAGAAAAGTGAATCGTGTACTTATTTCACCATGTATGCTAAAACAAAACAAAATATAATTGGACATTGAATTAAATCCTTAAGAAATGATCATGGTTGTGAGTTTGGAATTAATGAATTTGAATCATTTTTCACACCCAATGGATTTAGCCATAACTTCTCTTCTCCTAGCCCACCTCAACAAAATGGAGTTTTGGAAATAAGGAATATAACCTTATAATAGATATCATGAATAATGCTTAATGAGTATGAACAACCTATTTACTTTTAGGATGAGGCTGCGAATACAACATGCGATATAATTAATAGAGTATTAATTATACCCTTCCCTAATAAGACTCATTATGATTTTTTGAACAATATAAAACCCAAAGTTAATTACTTCAATGATTTTGGATCAAAAGTATATATACTTAATACTAATGATAATAATGATAAATTTTTATCCAAAAGAGATGAAGGAATTTTTATAGGATACAACTCTTCTAGTGAAACCTATAGAATCTTTATCAAAAGAAAAAAATGTGTGAAAGAATTTATACATTTCAAATTTTGTGAAACAGATCCACATGAACCTAATACCTCCATAGAGAATCGTGATGATGATTTGTAAAACCTGGACAAAATTAAAAAATAATCTAATCCTCCTGTTAATTATTTTGTTAAATCAAATAGTTTTGGAAATTCTTCAGAATATGTACATGATTAACCAGAACCTGTAGATTAACCTAAAATTACTATCTCATATTTTTGTAGACCAACTATAATCCTCAAGAAACATCCTTTAGAAGTTGTTGTTGGATATTTAAATAAAGTGACACAGACTAGATCTTCTTGTAGACATTAGGTTGAACATCAAGCTTTCTTGTCATAACATGAACCTAAAAACATAAATAATGCTATCAAAAACGAATTTTGGGTGATGAATATGCAATAAGAACATAATCAATTAGAATGAAATAATGTTTGAAAACCTGTGGATAGACCCGAAGACACTGTGACCATAGGCACTAAATGGGTATTCAAGAACAATGTGGATGAAACTAGTAATATTTTTAGAAATAAAACATGACTGGTATTCCAATTTAATAATCAAGAAGAAGACTTTGACTATGATGAAACTTTTACACCTGTTTCTAGACAAAAGGCCATCAGAATCCTGTTTTCTTATGCTTCCCATCTTAATTTCAATCTCTATCAAATGGATGTTAAAAGTGAATTTTGAAATGGGTATATAGTTGAAGATTTTTTTTGTTTAAAACTCCCAATTTTTTCAAATCCTTATATTTAAAATCATGTTTACAATTTAATAAAATCCTTATATGGTATAAAATAAGCTTCAAGATCATATTATGATAGAATAATTAATTTTCTCACTAAAAAGATTTTAAAAAACAATTTTTAAACCCTAAACTTTCTAGAAAATGAATTTTTAAAGATGTTTTAGTTGTTCCAATATATATTAATGATATTAATATTGGATCTTTAAAAAATTATTTATGTATTAATTTTTCTAAAATGATGCAATGTGAATTTGAAATGAGATTAATGGGTGAAAAAGATTTATTTCTTGGATTTCAAATATTTCAAAATAAGGAATCTATCATCCTAAATCAAAGTAAATACACAAAAGATATTTTATTAATATTTTTATTTAACAGAATCAAAATTAGTGAAACTCTAATGAGTTCTACTTGTAAATGGGATCTTAATGAAAATGATAAATCAATTAATCAAACCACTTATAGGGGAATGATTGGAATTTTTCTCTACAAGACTGCTAGTAGGCCAGATATAATGTTTTGTCTGTGTATGTGTGCATGTTTTGAAGGTAATCCCAAAGAATCTCACATAAATGTTATCAAATGAATTTTCAAATACCTTAAACATACTGTAAATATATTTTCATATTATCCTAAATGAAAATTAATTGATATAGTGAGTTATTCTAATACTGATTTTGGTGGATTCAAGTTAGATAGAAAGATAACCTCTAAGACATGTCACTTTTTGGTAAAGTCTATTGTTTCATTTTTTAGTAAGAAACATAATTATATTGAATTATCTACTATCTAGGTTGAATACAGAGCTACTGGTAGTTTTTGAGTACAAATTATATGGATGAAGCACATATTACTAGATGATGGATATCAAATTAAACATTTACCTATAAATTGTGATAATACAAGTTCTATTAAAATTTCAAAGAATCTTGTTTTACACTCAAGGACAAAGCATATTTATGTAAGGAATCACTTATTGAGAGATCATTATCAAAAAGGTTATATCACATTGGAATTCATTGGAACTAATCATATATTAGATGATATATTCACTGAACCATTAAATAATGAATTTATAAATTACATAATATTTGAATTAGGAATGATAATTCATAAGTAAGATGTTTACGGTCTCCAAGTTACTGCCTCACACATACTGTTTCACAGTTTACGGTTTCATGATTCATAGTTTCCCTATTTTCTTTCTTGGAATTACTGTCTCATGTATATGGTCTCACTATTACTATCTCTAGGTTACTATCATATACTTCTGGTTTCAATAATACAGTCCCACTATTTAGAGTAATGCCATAAGTTGACACTATGAAAACATGTTTCGGTCACGCCGTAATGACTCATATTTCATTTTTTATAATATTATTTATCATATCGTGGTATCAATTTTTTTATTATTGTTATACCTCATTTTTGAATATGCGACGTTTGAAACCCTAAATGATAAAAAGTCTATAGCTTTCACTCTTCTCTTCACCAGAGCTCTCTTCTCTCGAAACATCAACCCTTCTCTCTCAAACTGATAGTTCTCTTTCAGCCTTTCAAATTTCTTGAACCCACATTGGATACCCAGAATGAATCACCCATCATCATGAACTCCTGATGGGTGCAGATCTCAGAAGAATGTGAGAAAGGCGCCAAAAGTTATGCCTGAGGGACCGCTGAATTTGAGTCTTGCTGATAGAATAGTAGTACCAAAAATGAAGTCTTTCTGAAGTGGTTGTAGACAAGAAAGTCTCTAATTTTGAATGTAATGAAAGAATAGGGATGGATGAAATGGTTTAAAAATGGTAAAGTCTAATTTATCCAAAACTTGTTTCTCAGTTTTATTAATATATCTAGTTTTTTTTTTCAATACTAAAGACGATTTTGTAGTAAGAATATTTATTAATGGTCAAAGGCATACTTTGTCTTCGAGGTTATGGGATGGATACCTAGGGATACCTAATGAATGCATTTTTGAGGAATAGTATAGAGGTACTCCTCTTCCTATTGATGTTTGTACATTAGAAAAGGTCTTAAGAAGTTCGACTATAAATTAGAAGAAAATAATGGAAATTGCTGTTGAGGTGCTTGGTGAGACAAGGCTAATATTTATGATTATCGAAAATCTAATTTTTCCAAGGAAAGGATATTTTTCTACTCTTAAGTATCAAGATGTATTCTACATACATCTTATGAAAAATGGGCACATTATTAATCTGTGTACGTATATTATACGTCACATGTGTGAAATGATCAATAAAACAACGAAATCTACCTCTTTGTTTTATTCAAGACTAATATCTACAATGTTATCTTCCAAAAGAGTAATTGGATCGAATGAAATATTTATTGAAGATTATGAGTTTTGTATCTCAAAGGGTACAATCAGAAGGATGAAAATAATTAGTAATCCATGCAAAAAGTATTGGACGGAGGAAAAAAGGAATGTTTTTATAAAAAGTTTAATCTATTTGATAATCCTTCAAGACCTAAGAACAAATCTCATCCTAAATTAGAAAAAGATAAAATTGTTGTTTATTTATATGAATAATTAGGAGATGAAACTGTTTCACTAAAGGAAGGAACTGTCGTTGAAAAAAAAAGAGTGACCTAAATGTTCCACAAGATTTAGTTGTAAAATAAGTGCCTGTTTCTAAAATAGATGTGGACTGAATGAAAGAAACTATTATGTAAAATAACATTTTAATAGTGTAAAGGAAGAATATGTTCCTGAGGATCATTTAGAAAAACTTGTTTTTGAGGAAGAGGATTCTATTGCGTAACAGTCAAAAGAATAAGTTGATCTAGAAATAATACAATCTGGTGAGGAAAAAATGGAATATGCCTTTTAGCATTCTAGGAAAGAGATGGTTGAGACTGATAGAGATGAAGATTTGGAAATGGATCAAGAGACTGAATCACTTATACCTAGAAGATATTCACCAGTTTAGGTAGAGTAGAACCCCAGTATAGAAAGTGTTCAAGTTCCCAATCCTATTGATCAAAGAACTATAGATACCTGGTATATGTTTCCTAGCTATTTTTATGTGGAAAATTCCCAATAGGCCTCCGTTAAAATCATATATTTTTCTATTGTGATTCAATTGACACGAATTTATGCTCTAGAAGTAATCTCTACAAAAGATGCTGAACATGTTTCATCTCTTGTTCTAATCATATGCATGAATATATTGATTCCCTTATTCACGGTGATTTAAAACATTTTGGATATAGATTATTAGCGGGATTTGAAAAGATACTGAAATCAATACCAACTCCATTAAGAAATCTCATTGAATGAGATGTGGCATTTCTGTTAGAGAAAATCATATGAAATATTCAACCGAAAATTCTACATAAAATACAAGAAGTTTTGAATGAGAAAAAATAGTTGAGTTATGAGGAGAAGTCTCTCAGATCTATTGATGAAGATATGAAAAAAGTTTTGTAAAATATATAATCTCTAGCTGCTCATCTTGTTGAGGATGTAGTGTTCAGAATCCATAGAAATTTGTATCTCTAATTCAACCAAAACTGGCTTAAATATATGAAAATGTGGATGAGATAAACATAAAAATAGTAAATTAAATGTGTGAGGTTTTTTTTGGCCTTAATAAGCTAACTTGTTTGTATAAGGTATGTTTTTAGAATGTTATAAATCAACTTGTGTCTATCACTTCATTTATTGTAGCTTCAAATGCCTATAAACAGTCATCCCAACCTATAGATAGTGATCTAATCTGAATTGTTGTTGAATAAGAACTTTAGTAGGTATTTAGTGGTGTTGATACAGAAATTTTATCTTTTTTCATCGATAATACTGACTGAGTATTTGACTTAGTGATGATTCATTAAAATATTTCCAGCGATGCTTAAGAAGAAATTACAAATAATGTGGATTTCTACATTAATATAATTTCTCTAAGCATGATCTGACAAATCATTTTAAGTACCTTGTATAGAATTTGAAAATTCCTCCTATCACACTAACCTTAAAGACTCTAGTTCAAAAGTTAAATTATTTCACTCCTATATTGGAAAAGTTCCTAGAGAAAAAAGTTGATTTTGAAAAGGAAATGTAGTATAGTTTTGAGATCATTAATAATTTCATTTCGTTGTCGAAGACTTATCTTTATGTGGAATGAACAACCATTGTGGCTACTATAGATGCCCCTTGGTGGTCTGGCTCAACCCCTTCTTCATCCACTACCTTGGATTCTATATCCTTCTCAATACCGCAGGATTTATGCCAGATCAAACCCATTATCATTGACCAATCCTTACCTAGAACCTCAACTAAATCAACTATTGAACATTATTTTTTTTGATGGAGTACCTCTTTCATCTCACAAAATTGGATCAATCCCATCTCCAGCCTCTACCTTTTCTCCTATAACCCCTTCTGATATTTTTGACACGGGAAAAGAGAAGCCTTTTGGTGCTGAAGAGAAGTGAAAAATTATTTTGATGGGGAATTGTAACACCATCAGATTTTATGATAATTATTCTTTTTAATTTATTTGATGTCATGTGTTTTATGCTACACCAAGATTATCTTGTGATATACGCAACACGGTATTAGCTTGCAGTATACGCAACACAATTCTTGGATCGTGTTATACACAATTTCAAGTTCATTTGATAGAAGTTATTCTATGCATCATTGAGCATATATATATATATGTATTCAATGTATAAATGAAATATGGTTGAATTTTGTTATACGCAACAACAATGGAGTCTTTCACTACACACAACCCTGACTTGGCTTTCTTTTCATGCTATCGCGACCTTCCTCGATAGCGTGTGTTGTATGCAATACCAGGTTTTATAATATTATCACGAACTAGCCATTATGAATAGTATTAACCACATTTTTAATTTTATAACATTATTATTAATCTTACACATTTTCTAGAACAAGGTATGAGAACAAAATAAATTTTTCGAGTAAAATAAGTATTTTTCAAAAAATACAGTTTTGCCGCCTTTTGATGGAACACCCACTTTAAATATAGTTTTTGACATATTTATAAGTTCAATTTTACAAAATAAAATTATTCTTTGAAATCAGGATATAAAATTTTACCTTGGATAAATTTTTCATATTATTCTGATAACATTCATATTTTAATGAATAGTAAAGACACGCTATATTTTAATTAAAAACAACTTTTTTCATCATAATAACTTATGTAGTTAAATTATAATATTGAATGGTTTTAAAGTATAAATAGAATATATTTTTACCATTTAATATAATGTATGTCATTAGCATTGATTTTACCTTGAATTCATAGGTTAAATCAATTCAATCTTTTGCAATGTTTTAAACAAAAAACACGTTTTCTTTCGACAACGGGATTAATTTTAATTTAATTTATGAAACTTTTGTGTATTTAATTTCTAAAAATTAATTCCATATTTGGAATCAGTAGGTCCAAATTATTTTAATAAGCTACTTTTTATTTTTGGGCTTTATGAATAGTAACTACGGTAAATTTTATTTACCATAGTTAAAGGTAAATCGGGTAATTAAGGGTAAATATAAGATTATAAAATTAACCTAACACCTGCAAAAATCCTATTGGATGACTAAAAGTCGACCCATATCACCTAAGGGTCGGATTATAAAAATTTAATGGACATTTTTCCATGAAAATAATTTAATTATTATTAAAACCAAAGAAAGTGACAACATGTCACTCTCATAAATCTTATAAGTATATTAATTTTAATTTAGTGGTAAACATCATGGAACTTCAAACATGAATTGTATACAGAAATCTAATGAAATTATCTATATCATATGAATTTATTTATAATTTTTAAGGATTAAATAATTATCATTAATTGTTACACAATAGTGATGCAGAAATTGTTTATCTAGTGAAAAATAAAGAATATAATTTTTATTAAACTAATAGTGACCATAAAAGGAACAAAACCCAGAACAAAACTTATTGGTCATGTAAATGTAAACCATAATAATCCAATGGTCTAATATTTGACCATTTGGAGCCTTATAAAAGTGATTATGACACTTATATTAGTTTATTTTAAATGATGCCAAAGTTTTCACCCTCATAATTTAATAAATATATCAATTTAAATATTGTGATTTTAAGATGATAAATTCATGTAATAGTATTATTGAGAATTTTTATAGATTTATCTTCATCATGGGTTTTTATTTTTAATTTTTATGTAACAAATAAGTATATTAAATAATTATACAAAAACTTTGTAGTAATTATTTTATTAAGAGATAAACCAAATAAATGGTTTTAAAAATAATAAAATAAATATTATATGAATGATTTTATGTGCTCCACTAATTTTATAGATACATATGACCTTTTATGAATCTATTAAAGTTTTTTTTCGAACATATTTTCTGTATATATTTTATTTAAATTCAATTAAATGAATAGTTTCAAAATTGACACTATTGTTATTTTATAAAAATAACACATTATAAAATTGTTTAAAAATCACAAAAATATTTAAAAATTATAAATTTATATTTATATGGTCAAATATGTTTTAAAGTATCCAATTATGGATAATTCACAACAAATAATTAATTATTTGTTATAATTTAAAATTTAGAATGTTATTACCACAAATAAAATAAAATTGATTAAATAATGATAAATCAAGTTGATAATGTTTAAAATAAACTCCTAACATGTATAAATTTTATTGGTTGATGGTATTACAACCCTATATCATCTAAGATTCTTATATGAGTCATTTTTGAAGTTTTTAAGTGGGGTTGGGATTTAATATAAACTAATATTTCTTATATTTCAAAAGGTGCCCCTCTCCTCCCTTATAAAAGGGCACCTCCTCCCTCTCTTCCTCACACCACATTGAGCCTTCATGCACGGCCAAAACCTGCCAAATTATCCTCTCCACTTCTCTAGAAACATCCTAGAGGTCATGGTATAATTCAAAGACCAATTTTAGTACCCTAAGAGGAGGTCTCAAAGAGGCACTTCAATGAAGAGGTAATGTCTGTTACCGATTCATTCAACTTTATTTCTTCTTCCACTTATTCTTTTTTAGTTGTTTCATTATGAGGTAATATAATCAGTATCACTCATATAAGGATATTTTATTATAGGTATGAAACAACCATATTTCACCATCTATCCATCCTATGAAAAATGAAATCATCGCGCGTGCATACGTACGAAATACCGTCTCCACGCCGTGGTGTAATCTAATTTCCACAACCACCTTACATGGATGGGTATAATGGTGAATGTAATGAATATATATTATTATTGTAAATTGATATTGATTCTTTAATATTATACATACACTTTAACACAATTCCACGATCATGGAAATGATATCATCGCTCGTACATACGTACGGAATATCGTCTCCACGACACGATGAGATTCACTCTCCATGATAACCATTCAAGAATGATTATAATGTATATATAATAAGTAATCATGAAATATATTACATTATAATTATACTGGATATATATATATATATTTATATATTTATGTCATCTACTTACTTCCATTCAACTAAATAAGGAAATGAAAACAGCGTTCATGCGTACGTACGACCTACTGTCTCCATGAACGGTGTATTTCTTTCCATTTATCGATACATTATATATTTATTCGGAATATATATTATATATAAATTATTTTTTACATTCTGGATGTTAGTAATCATGATATATGTAATCATATTAATAATTACAAGTTAAAACACAAACGACAAATGAAAAGATTTTACCCAAAACGCTCCTTTAACATGAATTTACAAAAGAATGGGTAATATAAAGTCATAAGTGAACCATATATGATATAATAATAATGAATATGAATCATTAATAAGTCAATGAAATTATTTAAATCATTATACAGGAGGATTGGATACGTACGAAGCATATCAGACTTAAGGTAAGGGATAATTTTTCAAATCTCATTGTTATCCGAGATTGCTTATTCCTAAGTATTTACTTGGGTTATTGATATCATCCATGTCCATGTTTTATAAAAGTGTATTCATGTATGTTTAAAGTCATTTTTTACCCATTTTTACTTTTACCCCATGGTATGGAAGGAATCATTATTTTATTTACCCTACAAGGTACTTTTTGACTTTTCCGACAAAATTATGAGAAGAATGTTTTTTTAACTTATACGGCATGAAAGGATTTTTACGGTTTTATAAAGAATTATTTTCTTGAATCTTCCTCCAAATGATTTCATGATTGTTTTCAACCAAATACCATTATTTTAAAATTGAATGACATTTTGTGAAAAGAAAATGAATTTGAAGAAGAAAGGATATTTTCCTCAAGAATTTATTTAAAGTATTTTATCAAAACCATTTTCCATCTAAGATGAAATTATTTTCACATGTGTATGTTTCAAGTATAATGTCTCTATGATTTACACGGTTTCACTTGTCTTATTATGAAATGATATTCATTTCATTTATATGGATTATGTGATGATGGGATGGTTTTTATGAAACCCATTTTATTTATTATGTTATTATGATTGATGTATGTTTATTTTGGGGCACAAGTAAGAATGATTTCATTATGAGATCGGTGGGACCTATATCTCCCTCCAATGCATTGGGTAAAGATTTATATCTCATGAGATAGACATGGCTGGAACTGAAAGTTAAACCGGTTCAGTAATACAGGACTGGAACGAGGAGTGAACTCGATTAAGATAAAGACATTGTCCGCTAAGATAGTCTTGGCAACAATGCCTTGGATACTATGGAAATAATTACATGTGATTAATGGATTCCACAAATACATGTTTTACTCCCATGATATTTTATCAAGATTATTGTTTCTTTATGATCTATTCCTTACATACTTCCATGTTTTATGTCATTGCTCAAGATTTTGATGTTTAAACATTATGTTCATGTTTTTATGCTCAAATGTATATGATTTGATTTATTTTATCCATGCTTACCCATACTGAGTATTTGATCTCTCCCTTTAAATGGTTTATTTTCCCCAGGGTATAAAGAAATGTTTTAGGTAAGAAAAAAAGGGGAAGATCGATATGGGAGATGTTGAAGATCTTTCAACGGGATTAGATTTTTAAATTCCGAGTTTCCAAAGACACTAAACTATTACAATACTTGCGTGTCTATTTTTGTTATGTATTAATTATTCCACAAAAGTAATGTAATGTCCATGTACGCCAAGCTTCGGGTCTCTACAGTTGGTATCAGAGGAAAGGTTTAGTCAACCTTTGGAAACTAGGATGCAAAAACATTAGTGAGATCCCTAGAGATATTTATAAGTTATGTCTAGGGATGTCCCTAAGGTTAAGTATACATATAGGTTATAGACTTATAATTGCGCTAACAATCTTAGAATTAAACCTATGATGTTAGATGTCGAAGGTACTCCCCCTTGATTATGTTATTTTCCTTGTATGATTTTTTCCTCTCACAGAATTCTTTTTTTGTTTTAGTCAATGGAGGGAACCAGAAAGAACTCGGTTAACATGGAATCCAATGGACAAATTAGTGACTATGAGCAAAAAAATTTCATAATTCCTAGAGAGAAAGATATTGTGAATATGCCGAATCAGTCATCGCGATATATGATTAACAAGGTGAAATTTAGTGGTATGCCTAATTCATCAAATAAAAGGAAGGTAGAATTTTATGCATGTTCACATGTTGGGGATCATAAAGAAAGGAAAATTGAGATTTCTAAAGAAGGGAAGAGGAACCTTGAGGAATACCTCAAATGGAGGGGAATATGTTATCTATGTGGAGAAAAGGGTCATAGAGTGACAGACTGTTATGGAGTTCAATGTCTTATTTGTGGAGAACATGGTCATTACCCAACTCAACTCCCTGACCTAAAAATTTACTTCTAAATCAAGGAAGGACTTATTGCAAGAAGATCATCGAAGCGGATTGACTGAAGTGTTTATGTATTGGTATTCAAGAATAATTTTTTTGAGGTACTTTTATGGTGTATTAGAATATTTTTGTATTAGTTTATTGTTGTTTTCAATAATTTTATGGTACCGGTAACCATGAAAATTGATTCAAATATTTTGCAAAGTAGATGATATTTGCATAATGAAGGGATAAGGAGAAAATGAAATATTTAACAGTATTCATGAGCTCATGATTTATATAAGGATTAAGTTATATCATGGTTTGAGTATATAGAATTATGAGGATTTCGGTATGTGGAAAGTGTTAACTTTTATCTACATTCATGTTTTCACTAAGGTTCAATGGGTATTCATTCTTCAAGAGAATACATGATTAAGGTATTCAAGTGTTTGAAATTTGATCAACAAAATATATCTTATGATATATGGGGGATAAAAGATGGCAGTCACGTGATTGTTATGTGAAATTTCAAGTAATCATTTTATTTATACTATGATATTGGACCGAAGAATTTTAAATAAGCCTAAATATTGGAATGGATTATTGTTTAAGGATAGAACTTTTTTGATATTATTGATGGGATGCTATAGCAATCTAGTTTTAGAAAAAAGGACAACCTGCAGGATGGGTGACAACCCATCGCGTCGGACAAGGTGATGGGAATCGAACCCACAACCAAAGTGTGACTGGCCTTTATCGCCTACCACTGGCCTACAGAAAGTCCCTGGTTAGTAGAAACTATTTTTATTTTATTAAGCTGTATGATATATGAAGTATAAGTTAATTTTTGGAATCGTATATGATTAACCTCACCATAGATTGACTTATGTATATTTGATAACTTTTTCTAACCTTTTGTTTGAAACAGATGGAATGACCCATTATTCTATCACATGACCTGTTAACACTTCAAGAATAACAAATTCAACTTCATTACTTTAAGAGATGAAGTGGAAATTGTTCAAGGCACGGACAACGGTGATATTGAACCAAAATCAAGTAAGTATTTATTTTGATTAGAAAATTCTTAAACATTAGGGAAATGATCCTGAAAACCAAAAATGTTGTCCTAGTGCCCTTATATCAGATGAATCATATGGTGCCTTAGATCATAACAAATCCAGGGCTTTGTGATTGATGGCTTTTCCATAGCCATGTTCTCTACCACTCTCCATCAAAACATGATGGTTAGATTTCTCTTCCATATCCATATTTTCACCTATGTGAAAACCCAATGATTATTTTATTTTATTAACCATTACGTTTCATACTTTAGTTTTTAAAGATTGGTTTTGGTATTCCTTTTTACGATGTGGGTTTCTATTAAAGAAACTTTCGAGTAGTAAACCATTTATAACCCCGACGAATTTTGAGGACAAAATTCATTTTAAGGGGGGTAGAATGTAACACTCTGAGATTTTATGATAAGTATTATTTTTAATTTATTTGATGTCATATGTTTTATGCTAAACCAAGATTATCTTGTGCTATATGAAACACCGTATTAGCTTGCAGTATACGCAACACAATTCTTGGATCGTGTTATACACAATTTCATGTTCATTAGATAGAAGTTATTCTACGCAACATTGACTGTATGTAAATATATATATATATATTCAATGTATAAATGAAATATGGTTGTATTTTGTTATACGCAACAACAATGGAGTCTTGCACTACACACAACCCTGACTTGGCTTTCATTACATGCAATCACAACCTTCCTCGATAACGTGTGTTGTATGCAATACCGGGTTTTATAATATTCTCCCGAACTAGCCGTTATGAATAGTATTAAATTTTTTTGAATTTTATAACATTGTTATTCATCGTACACATTTTTTAGAACATGGTATGGGAACAAAATAAATTTTTCGGGTAAAATAAGTATTTTTCAAAAAATACAGTTTTGTCGCCTTTTGATGGCGCACCCCATTTAAATATTGTTTTTTGACAAGTTTATAAGATCAATTTTACAAAATAAAATTTTTCTTTGGAATCAGGATATAAAATTTTACCTTGGATAATTTTTTCATATTATTCTGATAAGTTTCATATTTTAATGAATAGTAAAAACACGCTATATTTTAATTAAAAACAACTTTTTTCATTGTAATAACTTATGTGGTTAAATTATAATATTGAATTGTTTTAAAGTATAAATAGAATATATTATTACCATTTAATATAATATATGTCATTATCATTGATTTTACCTTGAATTCATAGGTTAAATAAATTCAATCTGTTTCAATGTTTTAAACAAAAAACACGTTTTCTTTCGACAACGGGATTAATTTTAATTTAATTTATGAAACTTTTCTATATTGAATTTGGAAAAAAGGATTCCATATTTGGAATCAGTAGGTCCGAATTATGTTAATAAGATAATTTTTTATTTTTGGGCTTTATGAATAGTACTATGGTAAGATTTATTTACCATAGTTAAAGGTAAATCGGGTAATTAAGGGTAAATATAAGATTATAAAATTAACCTAACACCTGCCAAAATCCAATTAGATGACTCCAATTCGACCCATATCACCTAAGGGTCGGATTAGAATCATTTAATGTACTTTTTTCCATGAAAATAATTTAATTATTATTAAAACCAATGAAAGTGACAACATGTCACTCTCTTAAATCTTATAAGTAGATTAATTTTAATTTAGTGGTAAACTTCATGAAACTTCAAACATGAATTATCTCCAGAAATATATTAAAATTATCTTCATCATATGAATTTATTTATAATTTTTAGGGATTAAATAATTAGCATTAATTGTGACACAATAGTGATGCAGATATTGTTTATCTAGTGAAAAATCAAGAATATAGTTTTTATTAAACTAATAGTGACCATAAAAGGCACAAAACCCAGACCAAAACTTATTGGTCATGTAAATGTAAACCATAATCATCCAATGGTAGAATATTTTACCATTTAGAGCCTTATAAAAGTGATTATGACACATATATTATTTTAGTTTAAATGATGCCAAAGTTGTCACCTTCATAATTTAATAAATATAACAATTTAAATATTGCGATTTTAAGATGATAAATTAGAGTAAAAGTATTATTGTGAAATTTCATAGATTTATCTTCACCATAGAAGTTTATTTTTAATTTTTATGTAACAAATAAGTATATTAAAAAATTATACAAAAATGTTGTAGTAATTATTTTATTAAGAGATCAGCCAAATAAATGGTTTTAAAAATAATAAAATAAATATTATATGAACTATTTAATGTAATCCACTAATTTTATAGATACATATGACCTTTTATTAATCTACTAAAGATTTTATTTTGAACATATTTTCTGTATATATTTTATTTAAATTCAATTAAATGAATAGTGTCAAAATTGACACTATTGTTATTTTATAAAAATAACATATTATAAAATTGATTAAAAATCACAAAAATATTTAAAAATTATAAATTTAACAGTATATGATCTAACTGTGTATGAATTATACAATTATGGATAATTCAAAAAAAATAAGTAATTATTTGTTATAATTTAAAATTTAGAATATTTTTACCACAAATAATATTAAATTAATTAAACAAGGATAAATCAAGTTGATAATGTTTAAAATAAATTCCTAACATGTATAAATTTTAATGGTTGAGATATTACAACCCTATATCATCTAATATTAGGATATTAGTCATTTTGGAGGTTTTTATGTGGGTTTGGGATTTAATATAATCTAATATTTCTTATATTTCCAATGGTTTCCCTCTCCTCCATTATAAAAGGGCACCTCCTCCCTCTCTTCCTCACACCACTTTGAGCCTTCAAGATCGGCCAACCCTTGAAAAATTCTCTTCTCCACTTCCCAAGATACATCCTAGAGGTCCTGGTCTTCTTTAAAGACCGATTTTAGTACCCTAAGAGGAGGTCTCAAAGAGGTGCTTCAAAGAAGAGGTAATGTCTGTTACCGATTCTTTCAAATTTATTTCTTCTTCCACTTATTCTTTTTTAGTTGTTTAATAATGAGGTAATAACATCAGTATCACTAATATACTGATATGTTATTATAAGTATGAAACAACCATATTTCACCATCTATCCATTCTACGGAAAAAGAAATCACCGCGCGTGCGTACGTACGGAATACCATCTCCACGCCGTGGCGTAATCTAATTTCCACCACCACCTTACATGGATGGGTATAATGGTGAAAGTAATGAATATATATGATTATTGTAAATTGATATTGATTCTTTAATATTATACATACACTTTAATACAATTCCATGATCATGGAAATGATATCATCGCTCGTGCGTACGTACGGAATACCGTCTCCACGACGCGATGAGATTCACTCTCCATGATAACCATTACAGAATTATTATAAAGTATATTAAATAAGTTATCATGAAATATATGACATAATAATGCTACTGGATATATATATATATATTTATGTCATCTACTTAATTCCATTCAATTCAACAAGGAAATGAAAACATCGTTCATGTGTACGTACGGCCTACCGTCTCCATGAACGGTGTATTTCTTTCCATTTATCGATCAATTATATATATATTCTGAATATATATTATATATAAATAATTTTTTACATTCTGGATGTAATAAATCATGATCTATGTATTCATATGAATAATTTAAAGTTAAAACACGAACGAGAAATGAAACGATTTTACCCAAAACGCTACTTTAACATGAATTTACAAAAGAACTTGTAATATAAAGTCAAACGTGAACCATATATGAAATAATAATAATGAATATGATTCTGTAATAAGTCAATGACAATATTTAAATCATTATACAGGAGTTTTGGATACGTATGAAGCATATCAGACCTAAGGTAAGGGATAATTTTGCAAATGTCATTTTTATCCGAGATTGCTTATTCCTAAGTATTTACTAGGGTTATTGCTACCATCCATGTCCATGTTTTATAGAAGTTTATTCATGTATTTTTAAAGTCTTATTTTACCCATTTTTACTTTTACCCCAAGGTATGGAAGGAATCTTTCTTTTATTTACCCTACAAGGTACTTTTTGACTTTTCTGACAAAAGTATGAGAAGAATGTTTTTTTAACTTATACGGCACGAAAGGATTTTTACGCTTTTATAAAGACTTATTTTCATGAAGCTTACTCCAATTTATTTCATGATTATTTTCAACCAAATACAATTATTTGAAAATTGAATGGCATTTTCTGAAAAGAAAATGATTTTGAAGAAGAAAGGATATTTTCCTCAAGAATTTATTTCAAGTGTTTTATCAAAACCATTTTCCATCTAAGATGAAATTATTTTCACATGTGTATGTTTCAAGTATAATGTCTATATGATTTACATGGTTTCACTTATCTTATTATGAAATGATATCCATTTCTTTTATATGGATTATGTGACGATGGGATGGTGTTTATGAAACCCATTTTATTTATTGGGTTATTATGAATGATGTATGTTTATTTTGTGGCAAAATTAATAATGATTTCATTATGAGATGGGTGGGACCTATATCTCCCTCCAATACCTTGGGTAATGATTTATATCTCATGAGATAGACATGGCTGGAATGAAAAGTTAAATCGGTTCAGTAATACAGGACTGGAACGAGGAGTGAAATCGATTCAGAAAGGGACTTTGTCCACTAAGATGGTCTTGGCAGCAATGCCTTGGTTACAATGGAAATCATTACATGTGCCTAATGGATGCCACAATTACATGTTTCACTCCCATGATATTTTATCATTCTTAATGTTTCTTTATGATCTATGCCTTACATACTTCCATGTTTTATGTTATTGCTCATGATTTTGATTTTTAAACATTATGTTCATGTTTTTAAGCTCAAATGTATATGATTTGCTTTGTTTTTTCCATGCTTACCCTTACTAAGCATTTGAGTTCACCCTTTATATGTTTTCTTTTCCCCAGGATATAAAGAAATGTTTTAGGTAAGAAAAAAAGGGGAAGATTGATATGGGAGATGTTGAAAATATTTCAACAGGATTAGATGTTTATATTCTGAGTTTCCAAAGACACTAAACTATTACGATCCTTGTGTGTCTGTTTTTTTATGTATTAAGTATTCCACAAAAGTAATGTAATGTCCATGTACGTCAATCTTCAGGTCTCTATAGGATTTTTTTTCAATGCCTTATATCATTCTATAAAATGAAAAGGTGAACTATTTTTTTCACTTACATACCTTCATTCCATGTTTTTTTATTTTCATTATATTATTTTTTCTAATCCCAGAAGGGGGAGAATAAGAAAATGCATTTAAATCCCATGTTTTTTGATCATCACAAGGGGGATATTGTGGGACTCCTCAAGTGTTAATAATGTTTTAATGATCCCAAATCATGTTATTATTTTACTAATCTATCAAAAATAATTTCTAGAGAATTTTTGGTTTCCTTTTTCATCAATGCTTACAAATCATGGTATAAATTTTCACCATATCCCGATTCAGAATAATATGAATAATGTACGAATATTGTACACTATGTTTGATCTTTTTATATAATGTTTTATTATACTAATTTCTATTTATGATTAATTATATGAATATTATTTCTTGAAAAATATTTACAAATATTTGGCTACATCTGGGAAACCATAATTCTGCCACTGGTTATGGATTTCAGAAATGTCCTAAACACCATAACCCTGACATACTGACTCGGACACCGTGACTCAGACACCGTAACCATGACACTGTAACCATGACACCATTACCTTAACACCGTGACTCAAACATCATGACTCAGACATCATAACCAATTTTAGATTTCACAATGTTTATGACACTGGTTCCTTACTACCAACACCAACTCACCTTTCAAGGTTTTGAAAAATGACTATACACTGTTTCCTAAGACATTGTGATATTGACACCACATATGTACTACTGGTTCCAGATATCAATGCAATTGTGTAACTTTGACTATCTCACCTTTCAAAGGAAAATGAGAATACATTATTCTTAGTGACACTGTTTCAAGACATAATTTGAAAATGTTAATTAATTTATAACTTTTTCAATTTAAATAAAAAATTATTTCTAAATATCATATTTGAGTCATTTAATGGCACTAACATAATTTAAGTTTCTTTATAGGAATGTCATGTAACAGTATGAGGTAAGATGTGTAGAAATCATACTTCCTACCAGCTCCATCTAATGTACCCCAATATAAATAAAAGAACGGGATGTAGAGAGAAAATAACGAGGGTGACATACTAAAGAACATCTGTGACTCTCATGCACTAACAAAAAACTCAAGGAAAAAAAGGAAAAAAACATGAGGCAATCTCAACTGAGTTACACATTGAATTGATAAACTACATTAGCATATCAAGGAAATAGAAGAATGTACCTGCAGAACCATACTTGCACCTGAAAGGCAAAATACAACACTTTGTTTTTGAATCAACTTCCAAAAGACGACTCAAACATTATCTTAGCTACTTCTAATGAGTCAGGAGCTGCATCTGAAGACACCCAGAACCTTCCTCATCAAATATATACTTATTTTATCTAAAATTTTCATCTTTACATACTTTTGAGTATTGTGTGTATCCCTATATTAAGCTAACACTCTCTCAAGTATCATACTGAAGAATACAAGATATCCTTCCACTCATATTTTCATGCATCAATTTACACCCACAGATAAGATTGGAATCAATCCTTGTGTGACATGGATGTTTATCCCATGAAGAATAGAAGAACGGGTAGTGTGACATGGACAATCTTGTGTACTATTGTTTACACTGATCCAGGGTGCGGATCAAGTTTACTGATATAAACTTCATGGTGGTAGGTGATCACCATGTTTAGTGGATTAGGTCTTGTCATGAGACTAAACCATAAGATTTATCCGCTATGTGTTTCTATTTAGTCATTAATTTTTTATGTTATATTTTAGAAAACTAAAAATTACATTCCTAGTTAGTATTATATATTATATATTATTTTTTCCCTTATTAGTATAGATTAAAATTTTCTATCAATATCTCATATTGATACTACTGAGAAGTAATCAATCTTCTGGGAAGTAGTTTTAACAGTCAAACTATTATAATCTTATTACCTTGATTGATTGGATGGTTTTAACTTTAATTATATGAATCTTTTAAGTCACCCTTTTTAGGAATTTTTTTTATAGGAACTCAATTCAACCCCCTATTGAGTGTCCTACTTCGACCAAACTATTTAAATACTGAATCACTTATGTCCAAATTATGTGTTTTGAGGACACTGACTTGAGAAATTTCAAAATGGAATTGGTGTGTTGAACATGGTCATAGGGGTCATTATTCCATTATATATAGAATAATAATGATTATATATTTAATATTTTATACATTAATTATACCTTAAAAATATCTATGAACCATTTTTAGGAAAATTAACTACATTAAAATCATAGAGACGGTAAGTCGTATGTAAAAATGTGTAACAGTTCCTTTTTTCAATGATCATTATTGAAATTAATTAAGTTCAATATTATAATTAAATAGTGAAAATTATATCATAGATAACATATTATTTATTTAAATAAATTTACATATACCATCCATGTTATTCAACAATATAAATTGAATCACGTCTCTTCGTGAGGCAGTAGGACTGTTGTACACACAAACGATCTTATAATTCTTTAATGAATGGTATGTTAAAAAGTATATTATATTTTAATTCTCTATAACTATTAATATATAATTAATATAATAAAATAATATGAAATCCTTTATTATAAACATACACGAGTAGTGATGATGGAAAATGAATTACACCAGTTCATGAGACGATTGTCCACCGTACACACGAACAATTGTTTTGTTTCCCATTTGATAAAAGATGATATGGATAAATATTATTAATTAAATATTATAAAATAATAGTATATATTAGATTCTTTATTTTTTATTTTCTAAAACACAATTAATGGTTTAAAAGTTTTATGTAAAAAGAAGGATCTCGGTGAAGACAATTACATTTTCTTAGTAGAACCTCCTTTGGATCTCTTATAAAGGACCCTTAAGTGGGTATTTTTTGAACAAAAGAATCTGTATAGTGTGAATATGTAACAAATATTTTCTAGTTACCCAGAGTCAGTGCATTATTTTAATACATTGACATGATTACTAGGAATCAATTCCTGAAGGAACGATCAGTTTAGCAGTCTTGGAAAATTTATTACATATATGCACGTTGCATTACATTATAAAATGAAAAAAATAACAACATTATCTCCATTGGCCACACTCATATATCGTAGATTATCCCTGTAGGTAAATTATAATATACATCTTTGCATCTTGGAAAAAATTAAACCTAGAAAGGGGTGAGCAAAGATTCTCAGTAAGGATAACAATATAGCAGAAACTTTTATAAATAAACATAAACATTTAAGGAAATGTATAAAATTAAATCAAAAACATTTTGAACTTAAACATCAGAATAATATGGAAAATATAAATCAAATAATTTCATTTACTTATTCACATGAATATTCTACTAGTTGAATAATCACCAGTAATATCAATATCCAATTTCATAATGATGTAATGCATAATGCTAGACTTTATAACCACATAGTCAAGGCCTTGTTCCAAGACTACAAATAAGATTTTTTCAAGGCCTTGTCCCAAGACACTACTTTGTCCCATGAGACCTACCACAACATCAGGGAGCTATAGCGGGATCCACCCATCACTTACTAAGTCCAATGCATTCCTCAAATAAAAAGGTCGAAACATAATCTAAACATTCATATTAAAACTAGCATACAAAATGTCAATATTTTAACCACAATCCATGAATGGTTCAAAAATAATACATCCACAGTCAAACATAATTCATTCAATAAAATATATAATATTATATATTAATAAACTAACTTCAATCAAGAACAACGATGAATATTGATATAGATGAAAATAATCATCAAAAATATTTGAGAGAAATATCACCCTTTTTCTTGAAAATATTTAAAAGTCTAACTATTTATCAAGAAGATGTATAAAATAGATTTTTGAATCAATGTTTCCCATAACACATTGAATCCTTTAAAAGGTATTTTAATTTTAAAACATTAATCTCAATATAAAAAAATCCTTAAATACATTTTTAAAACATGGGCATTAATGAGAAAGATATAGAAGAATAAATCATTAAAACATTTAAAATGATGTTTTAGTAAAAATATCAGTAAAAATAATCCATTTTAACACACTTTTATGAAACATGGACATGGATAATAAATATATCCCTATAGATACTTATGTAAAAACAGCCTCAGAAAATTAAGAGATTGTGAAATTAACCCTTACCTTGCACATTCCTTTGGTCGAGGGTACATTTAACCCCCTGTATAATGACCATATTATGTTATTAATTTATAAAATAACCATATTAATATTTATTATATCATACATTATTCATTTATGACTTTATAATTCCCATTTAATAATGATATCCATCTAAAATTACCATTTTGGGTAATAATCACTTTCTTTATCGTACGTGTTTTAACTTTATCATTTAGATAATGATTTAAATACTTCAAAAATATAAACCATGATTTATATTATATATATATATATTAGAATGTAAATATTTACAATAGATAGATATATGAAATTGAAGGCACTGTTTATGGAGATGGTAGGCCATACGTATGCATAAACGTTGTTTCCATTTTCATATCTTATTGAACCAAAGTAAGTGAATAAGATATATGTAAGTACATACATAAATATAAATATATAAATATATTAGTACAGGAAAACCGCCTATTAGTGGCGGTTTTTTTTCATATAGCGGTAGTTTAAACCGCCGCTATATGGTTTGGTGGCGGTTTACAGAAACCGCCGCTAAACTTGGCGTCGGCAATCTATTAGAGGCGGTTTTATGCATTTCGCGGCGGTCAAAGAAAAGCGTCGTAGTACCTCATTTCAGGGTGGTTTATGGTAAATTTAGCGGTGGTTTTTTGGGCTATTTAATTAGCAGCGGCTATAATCGCCGCGAAATTTAGGCGTGCCAGGCGCCTTCGTAACAGCGGTTAAAACCGCAGCGAAATCCGACGTGATTTCGCGGCGGTTCTTACCGACGCTAAACAGTCTTCTGAATACATTTAGCGGCTGTTTAAACCGCCGCTAAATACTGACCTGGAAAAAAAATGCATTTCTGTTTATACTCCACCACTGCCATGGAAAACAAACCAAACAACACATACAACATATATATAATAAGGACAAAATTTATGCACCACCTACGCAATATTCATAAACACCCTTTCATTTAATGTTGATGAAAAAGTTGATACAATTCAATAAGAATACCTAAAGCATAAAGAATACCTAAAATTTTGGATTTAGAATGAAAAACACGATAACATCAAATGAAACAAGAGATTGGGGGTCACCTGGATTTATACTTATAGTTTACAGATGATCAAAATTGAAAATATTTGATTCCATAAAAGAATCCCAATGTTCCAAATGTTAATTGAAATCCAGTTAAGTAACATGAATACTCTTTGAATTGGTAATGTCCAGTTTAGTCTCGAAAGTTATTCTTGTATCCTAAAAACTATAATATATATGTTGTGCGAGAAAAAAAAATATAATCATCTAGGTCTTAATGAAGTCTTCAATTTTAGGTGACAATGGTGTGTTAATGTGCTGGCCATCAAATAGAATAAACCATATAACCCCATAAATTTCATCTAAATAATCCTTTGTACACCATGGATTACTCATCAAATAATTGATCCAATATTATCGTATGGAACTGTGTTCAACAACAAATTAATGTAACCCCACTATAGATTAAGCATTACTTTTCCACTCTCACAACCTTATATCTAATTAGAAATGCTCCCATCCCATCCAAACAAACCACGACACATCACATCAAATCCTTCCCGTATACAAATGGGTTATCACATCACACAACATCCCAACAGCAGTCACCTAGGCCATCACATCACATCACATACTACCAGTAGACACATAGTCCATCACTTCACAATAAATCATACTTGTAGAAAAATACACTACCACCTAACATCTCTTCCCACCCACGGACACATATTCTGTCAAATGGAATCCAAACTAGAACAAGAGTCTTAAGGTATCATGAATGTGATGGACACAATCATTGTCCCCTCCTCCTACCATCAATTACCCCACAATATATCACATAGAAACACATATCTTATCTCTCATAGAAATTGGGTCTAACAGATCAATTCCCACCAGAATGCACCATGGACATGACATCGTTTCTATGAATTCTCCAACACCATCATGTGTCTCTAATTATGAATGAAGTGAGAGGATGTGTGTGAACCCATGCCTAAATTTCACCACCATCATATTTATTGGTGAAAATACCTAAAACTCGAAACCTTTGAGTAGTTGTAATTTTATATAAATTATGCTTGGTGTATGAAATAATAGAAACATCCATGGTATATAGATATCCCACAATACCGAACCTATGTATCCACATAAACTACAATTGAGCCTATTAGATCACCACACCACAACAAAAATCAATAATCACAACCAATTAAATCACTATTTGAATCACCCAAGACAATCCCAACACTATCAACACAACATTCCACTTTCCACATACATGTTTCACCACCTTTATTTTTTATACATTACAATTCACATAACACTTTACATTTTCATTTGATTAATTTATAACATATCTATTTCCGATAAATATTTTTTATTTACTAACCTAGATCATTTCCATTATCAACATAGTTCATCTCATGGATAACCGAGAAACTGACATATCCAATCCATGCTACATCTAATTCAACTCACAAAACTATCACCACAACACCACACATCCACCATTGTTTCCACACCACATTGCCCAACCCATATCACAAAATCAAATACTCCTTAAAACCATCATGAAACTCTATCACCACATACCAAATCAACGAATCTGCTACAAAAAAATTATTCTACAACCACTACACCACATCCATGACCCCATAACCATGTACCACAACCTCTTAATAGCACATTTCACTACTACCAAAATCACATACATGAAAATCGACCAAAGAATCACATCCCCTTGTACTACACAACCAATCTGGTCAATAACATCACTATACAACTTCCTAAACCATATAGTGAAACACAATAAGATGAATTATCCACAACATCACAGATAACGACTTCAATGAATATTAATGGGAATTATCACATATCATTTTTACTAATCGTGGTTATCCCCACACAAAAAATACATCCATGGGACACCAATTACTATCCAAAAATATATTCCTTTTATTTTTATTCAGGGAGAAATTACATTACAACATTGAAAGTGTCCTCAAAACAGTACAACTATATTAAAAACAGGGTCCCAATAGTACTTATATTTGTAATTATATGTAATCATGCATAGATATCTCAAAAACATATAATAATGCTGTAAGGCATGAGAAAATTACCCATTATCATAAATTTATATTTTTCATAAATTATTTTATTATTAAAAACGCTTAATATTTACTTGAAAGAGAGAAAGAACGTGATTATACCACACATATAATATAGAAGATTGAGAATGGGTATCCTCTACCACATGGAAGAAATCACTTCTAACTCTTCACTGTAGGATGATGAAAAATAAACTCAAAAACCACAACCACACATGGAAACCATGCATGAAACTACACCTAAACAAGGGGTTGTAGAAATTCATGCACATTCACGCACCAAAGAAAAATACCACCTCTATATTGGATCTTCAAAATAGGTACATAATGAAAGAAATATAAAAATAGGAGAACACGCCATGGATCGCCAAGAAGAATCCACCACATCCCATGAATCAAATAAAGGATGAAGTGGGATATATTTTTTCCTCAAGACACCTAGTGTTCACTCAGAATGATAGTTGGGTATTATGTATTAAATACTAGAGAAAAAATCTAATAAAACCTCATTTAAAATATTGAACTCGGATAATTCACATTGTGTATCCAATTCATGACATTAATTACCATATTTCAAAATTCCCATGAATTTCATGTATCCTCATCCATTTATTATTACACATAATGAATTTGAATATCATGTCCGGAATTAAGTGAGATATTTAGACAAGGGTGTGCATCAAAGTTCTAATAAATTACCATTGATTAGTTCATGGATTGATTAATTGAGATATTTAGACAAGGTGATCACACAAAGAGGTCAAGTGACATGATCACATGATTAGGTCTCTTGTATGGTTCTTGTGATGAGGTCATGAAAAGTTGTCTTGCAAAATAAATGCACGAGAGATAGGGTTTTGAGAGCTATGGAGATTCATTTCACCGGTAAAATGACCAACACCTCACCCCCTGTTTGGACATGCAACACTCTAATGAGTCAAATTCCTAATGCAGAATTTACAACAGAAACATCAAAGAGCCTATTACCAAAGATCATATAACCAATGAAACAAACACATCATTCTCTTTACCACCTGAGGTTATTGTGATAATTAAAGGTTATCCACTGATGCTCCTCCAAGACCAATGGTTTTTTAAAGGTTCCATACACCACACATGTTATATATACAAACCAACCTTTCCCATATTTGTTCAACACATCAACAATAATACTCATGGTCCGATGATGCATTGTCACCCTCTCCACCTCAATCTCCTGCTGCCACCTGTAAGAACATTATATTGAAAATTAAATATTGTTGCATATTTATAATTAAACATAAAAACAATAAAAGTTTTCAAACTAAATGATTGTGATTTTTTGTGATTTACCTGCTCACCACCACTCGGTGCACTACCACTGGGGGCATATCTGCTCATCTGCTGAGATAAATCAGTCAACGCTTACTGTATATTGGATATCTGAGCCCCTTGGTCTTGAAATATGGATCGTAGAGAAGAAATCTCCCTCTGAGCATCTTCAGGAATGGTCTGACCATAACCAGGAGTAGAGGCGACTGGAATCCCTGATGGCCTGCTAAAGACCTTAGATGGTACGGGTCCCAAACTCATCCCTCGCACTCTACCAGGATGCTCCTTCCCAAGGACTTGAGCAACCGGGTCATCCTGGGAGACTGAGTAGGACTGCCCAGGACTGGAATCCCATATTTCTTTAATTTTTACCTATAAATCAAATATCAATACATATTAACACAGTAAAAACTGATAATAAGTTAAAAATTTGACTTCATACCCCAACTTCTTTGGTAGGATCATTAACAAAAGAGCTATCTGATTTTCTGTGAACATCCAACCATAGTTCAGTCCGGGAGGCTTCGTGTCCTAAATTTTGTGACTACATTAAGAAAAGATAAATAAAAAATTCAATATATTAAATAGATAATATTGTATTATAAATATTTAAACTATTTAAAATATTACCAATGACATTGGGCTTCTAGAAAAGCTTTTTGAGCCTGCCGTGTGAGGGATGACTTGCTTCACCCTGTTTGATGCATTTTATCGTGAAAGATCCTGAAATAAATAAAATTAAATTTAACAGTAATGTATCCAATGTCATATCCTCTTCATATACATGTATTAATGTAAAATGAGGATAATATAATAATATATATTTCAATACCATCCGCTTCTCATCACGATGTCTGTCAACAAAAACTTTCCACTTCTCTTTCGGTACCCCACTGGGTAGCTTTTCATACATTTGTTCCAAGTTCAACGAAGTATCATTGACATCACACCACAATCTCCATTTGAATTCTTTCCATTTTTTACCAAGATTTTTCAAAGTCCACTTCCGTGCTATCACATCAGCAACTGTGAAGTGGAAGAACATCTGTATACAGAAATTCATTTTGAACATATTGGTAACATGACATTCAATTCAACACTAATGTAATAAAATTACCATTATTTGAGAATATAAAACTTCATTTTTCCAGTTTCTAGGAATATGTCTCCAATCATCATATGAAATGGGAAGGGAAATGGGCTCCGCTGCCAATTGACCTATAATATGGCCAAGTAACCCCGCGACATCATCCGTAGGGACCCCATAAGAATAAAATGGCACGACTATCTTTTCACCATTCATGTTCCAAACATCTGAGCTTTTTATGTGTTTCTCCATGGTTTTATTTTTTTCATATTCAATGAGAAAACAATTAGTATAAACAAAATGCAATAAATTTATTTAATTAAAATTTATACTTATGACTTTGACCCTCTAGTGTGTCCGGGATGAACTAGAAGGGGTCTGTCGCCGCCCAACTGATGAGGCACCAGTAGGGGGAGTCGATGACTCAGCCTCTAATGGGAGGCTATCTGATGGTGTGAGAGATGGTACAGGGGTGTAGGTAGCTGGTGCCTCAGATGTCGTGGGGAGTGACCCAGATGGATCGGCATCCGTCGCAGGACTAGAAGAAATAGTATACAACTTCCTCCTTGGAATTCCTGTCATTTAATCAAATAAAATTAAGTTCAGAATATATATTTCAAAAAAATTATGCAGAAAAAAAAATTAAAAATGATAATAGATGCCCAGTACTAACAAACCAAATATATATAACAATAATAATGAATGACTGCAGAAATGAAACAAGTGGTTGCTGCATGAATGAATAATTGTATATACAATAATTTTCCCCTTAAATAATGTCGGTTTCAAGCTCTATTTCTTCATCCACTTCATTCAGCCTTGCAAGACTAATATTTTCAATATCATGATTGAAAAATAATTCTGCTTCCTGTTGTTGATGACATTCAACTTCAGATGTCGAATCTTCCACTTCATCACCCATATCATACAAATCTCTTTGTATTACATGAGTAACTACCCTCCACCCTTCATCCACAATATCATTCACATAATATACCATTTTTTCTTGCGATGCTAAGATATATGAATCATGCATTTCACGATCACCAACATCCATCATGCGAGAGAAGTTCATAGAAGTAAATTGCAATGAATCTCTTTTACACCTCTTATAATATCGAACCATTTTCATTTGAATAAAACAACATAAAAATGTCCATGGTAGTTTAATTAAATAATATCATGCAGCTTTCCATAGTATTCCACATAAGAAAATGTAAATATACCACTATTTTGTGTTTTCAACCCCACTTCTCGATCAACTGTATGAAATCTAAAGCCATTCACATTATAAGCGTCGAACTTTCTAACTTACCTTATTGGACCACTAGCAAGAAACATAAAATATTATGACAAGTCTGCTCTAGTATGAGTATTCATGATCAGAAAAAAGAAATATAATTTAATAGATTTACAAATTGTATGTGTCAAACTAATATTCTTATTTATTGCAATATTTATGAACTTACACGTTGTGCAAACCATTCTACAAGCACTTTATTCACAGCTTTCATTATATCTTTCTCATTTCGTGTTCGGCTACTCATTCATCTCTTTGTTTGTATCCTTAACTCTTCAATAAATGGATCTGCAATTTCACTATCTAGCAGCACATATCTATGTGCCTGTAATAATACCAATTCTGTCAGTGTCACATTTGAGGTCCTCCCAACTGATCGGCCAATAGCAGGAAATATTTTTGATTTCTGATGCATTTGAGATTGAGTTGATGTGTCATCAACACGTCCAACTCGATTAAATCTTGTCTCAATATCATCTAAATACCTGGAACAAATGGTAAGATATTCCTCGGCCAAATAGCCTTCAGCAATAGAGCCTTCTTGTTGAGCTTTATTTCCCACATATGATTTCAAATGCCCAAGATATCTGTGAAATAAAATAATAATATTATGCATTTATTTAAATGTCAAAAATTGTTTACTTAACTGGAAAACTTATAAATAAAATACCTCTCAATTGGATACATACATCGATAATGAACAGGGCCTCCTAATTTAGCTTCTTAAAACAAATGCACAGTTAAATGCATCATGATAGTAAAAAACGATGGAGGAAAGATCATCTCCATTGCACAAAGAGTCAATAAAAACCTCTCCTGGAGGTTGTCAAGCTGAAATGGATGTACAACATTCTCACATAATTTCCTGAAAAATGTGCAGAATTGGAGTACAACAGCAGTAACTTTTTCAGGTAATAATGTACGCAATGCCAATGGTAGTAACTGCTGTAACAAAATATGTGAATCGTGACTTTTCAATCCATGTAACTTACGATTCTTCAAGTCAACACACCTCGAGATGTTACTCAAATACCCATAAGATACCTCCACATTCTATAAATTCAAAGGAACATATCATTATCCCTATTTTTCATTGCGAAAATGCCCAGAGCATACTTTTCAATCTCATCTGGCCAGAGATCGCATTTTAGGTTCATTACTCGTAAGTCTTTGTGAGCATTAAGATGATCCTTCGTCTTTCCATGCTCATTAAGTAATGTGAAAATCAAATTATCACAGACATTTTTCTCAATATTCACTACATCATGATTGTGGTGCAACAAATTAAATTCCCAATATGAAAGTTTAAAGAATATACTTTTTTTCTTCCATTGTTGCGTTCTGATTTCACTTGACGATGCACTTCGGACCCGTTTTCCGCTATCATTCAAATGATGATCCTTCCCAAATTCGGTTTCAAAATTTTCAAGCTGGGTCAATATTTCAGAACCGGTTAACAACTTTGTAGGTGGTCTACGATCAATGAAACCATTAAATATTGATTTGTTCAGCCGGAATCTATGAGATGCATCGAGAAATCTTCGATGTCATAAGAAGCACCATTTTCTACTATGAGGTAGTAGTTTGGACTCAAAATAAAAGTTACAAACAGGACAAGCCAAACCCATATAAGTGTTCCAACCAGATAAATTCCCAAGCCCAGGGAAGTCACTAATGGTTCAAAGTAAAGCAACATTCATTTTGAACATTGTTTTAGAACAAACATCAAATGTCTCAACACCGTTACTCCATAACTCCTGCAATTTTTCAATCAAAGGCTGCAAGTATACATCAATATCATTTCTAGGCATTTGTTTTCTAGTAATAATCATTGAAATGATAAAATATGATTGTTGCATACACATCCACGGAGACAGATTATAAGGGATCAAAACAATTGGCCAAATGCTAAAACATGTACTCAAAGTCCCAAATGGGTTGAATCCATCGGCAGCCAATCCCAATCGAACATTCCTAGGATCAGCTGAGAAATCTGGATGTAATGAATCAAATGTCTTCCATGATTGGGAATCTCGTGGATGTCTCATTAGCCCATCATTGTTATTATCTACAGAATTCCACTACATGTGATCGGCGGTTTTTGATGACATGAATAATCTTTGAAATCGCGGCTTCAAAGGAAAGTAACGCAAAACCTTTGCAGGTGTGTTCATTTTCTTCTTCTTCATGAAATTATGTTCAGTCAGACTTCCAACATCACCCTTTGACTACCATCTAGAAGAAGATCATTTCTTGAAATTCTGTCTACCTGAATCCTCTCCCCAATAAAGAATACAATCATTGGGACACGCATGTATTTTTATATAATTCAGACCAAGCTTGTTAACAACTTTTTTCATATCATAAAAAGAATCTGGGATTTTTGCTTCCGGAAATGCATCACGAATAAATTCCAATATCATGGACATTGCCTTATTTGTAATTCCACATTGACATTTGATATGGTACAACTTCAGCAGAAATGAAAGCTTTGAATATTTCAAACACCCACTATACAACTCTTGATTTCCATCATCAACTAAATCATGAAAATCATTTTTATCAATAATGTTTTCTGTTACATATGGCTCTACAGAATCAAGTGGAGGATCCAATGAAATGTTCCAATCTTGATCTACATGTGTTACAGTCTCAAAAACATCACTTGTCACGTTGCAATTTGTAGCACCCTCTTCTTGTTGTTCTGATATGGTTTGATGCTGATAGTGGTGTCTTGCAGTGCCGAATGCATCATTTATGAGGTTTTTCATTTCATTTTCCATTGTCGACGAACTTGGGACCTCATTATGTGGATTAACATCAGTGCTCAATCTTTTTGTATTGTTCGATTCTCCATGCCAATTCCAACACAAATATTGACCATGGAATTACTTCAGTATTAAATGTTCATAAACTTCATATCTCTTCAACCATGTTCTAAATTTACATTTAGGACATGTACATCTTATTCTCCCTTCAACAGATCGATTAGAAATCGCAAAATCTAAAAACTCATTCAAACCCTTAACATACTGAGTTGTGTTCCTCGGTAATGTGATCCAGATTTTATCCATGTATATCACAATGTGCCTACACAAAATATATGATAGTGTAAGATTGCATAATCATAATATAATAAAGATGACCAATTGATCATAAAGTATGCATAATATAATAAAGATGATTCATTGATCACATTTACCACTTACTTAGCATGCCCAGACAAACCAAACAAGTCTGGTCCTTAGGAGACAGCGTGAACACCTAATTGAGGAGCAATAAGAATATCAGGATACACAATTATCATAAGACTGTCAGTCACACATTTATGTTGCCTCAAACAATTTATATCCCCACTACATTAATGAGACACATTGGTCCACTCCGATTGCTTCCACACCCTCACAAAAAATACTACAACTTTCCTGAACATCTCATGTACTCACATGCTTGGTCATCTCAATTAAATGTTTTATTTTATTTTCCATATCTAGAAATGGGATACCAGTCGGTAATTATAACATCCATCCATAGTCACTAGTATAGAATACCAATTCATGGGTTCCCATTTCTAGAGTTTCCCCTCATTGGATTATGTTTAATTATCATTACCTTCACTTATCAATATTATATATCAATAAAAATAATATGGAATATTTTTTTACCATATTTAGTTTCATAATTTGAAAAATGTTGTTGATACTTGTTTATAAGACAATGAATATTCTTCTCACTAGATACAACACAGTGATAACACATTATGATAATTCCCCCAATTAATTTCAATGTATTTTCATCTATTAACCATTTATTTAGTAAGATACCTAAAACGGTGAAGTCAAATATTTGTTGTACTTTCATCTTTAACCATCTTTTTCTACATAATTCAGAAGTCTTTCACACTGTATAACTAGGTTACACATCATGTAAATATTACTAGATACAAGTCATGATTCAAAAGTCTTTCACATACAACATTCTAGTCTACGTTAACATAAATATGGGTTAGTTATCATGCATAAGAGTATAATTCATGTTCCCTATCTCACAAGTTATAAACATTCCTAACAATACATCACACTTACCTTGGAGCCTCAGTCTAGGTAGTTCCATAAAATTCAACCATTAGGGGTATAGAGAATCAGTTCGACTCCATAACCCATGCATTCTTGGGTGGGGTAATAGCATCAGTCCAAACCGACCTATGGAAGGAGCCTCAGTCCATTATCCCACCACCAAGCCATGTGCACGTGCTTATTTATCCATTTCCACACACACACACACACACACCATATCACAGCCATACTCAAAACAATACACATAATAATATCAATCCATAAAAATCAATATATGAATTAGTATTATTCCATAAACCATTAACAAATTTTCCATTTACATTACATAGCCAATTTAGCCAAATTTCCATTCTCATGCCCCATCCAATGAGGCATATTCAATAATTCCCTTTTTTTAACCCTTTTAACATATTCATGAATTACCTTAAGAAAATACATTTAACATATTCATCAATACATAATTCATTACCAATTTAACATATTCATAATTTTGTATACACAAATCCTCTTAGGAATTTCAATGTATTTCATAAGTCAATTGGTACAATCTTAATTACCTCAATTAATCCCATTTTCATGTCATTACCAAACAATCCACTGTGTAATTATCAATCCTAGGAACAACTTTTAGTATTCCATTTTCAACCCAACCAACCACATTAACATCATTACCATGGGGTCTACATTATCACATGTCAACTCCACACTTAAAGATGTATGGATTGTAAGAAATTGCCCGAATCTAAGGGCAAGCCACACCAAGGTATCTTTGCTCGGCCAAGCGCACTCACCGCCGCGAGGAGACAGTAGTGGCACGAATCTATGTGGATCTGGACCTCGACCTTTTCATTTTGGAAAAGATATCCCTTTGAGTGCCAAAGTCTGTTGTCTGAGACCAGGATATAGTGTACCTGGTGTTGCCCAAGTACATCCAGTGTTGTTTGTTGCAATGGAATTCACTGCATAATTTCTGGAAACAACACCTCGGAGGTCGTCATCTAGATTCCAACGGCTCCAAGTCTCTCATTTCTTCCTCTCTATCTCATGAAGTTTTGGCCTCAACCTCGGACATGAATCAGAATTATAGGATCTCTACAATAACTTACACTTCCATGTCATATTAAAATCTTGAAACACTTCAAGCGTCTCTCCTTTCTCTTCTTCATGAAGATCAATGTCTACTATTGCTTCAATTTTAGCCTTTTCCATTAGCATATCTATCAAGATAATGTAATTTTTAACTTCATAAATTCATTTTGTGTTAAACCCTTCACATAAACTCATCACAACCCTTCACATAAACTCATCAAACACACTAAGTATAACTCTCTATATCACACATGCAACTTTAAACTTTCAATCTCTCCATCCAGTATTTCCTAAAAATACACTATAACCAGTGAATGCATAAAACTTCAATGCATATTTGACAAAAAATAAAACACCATGTTATCAATGGGTACACCAATCAAAGTATTTCTAAAAAAAATTAAAAAATTAAGATGATGAATAAATTTGAGTATTTTATTCAATGCACTGCCCCTGCAATTACAAATTTTTTAGTAACATTTTTGACAATTAGCATCACATTGAGTAAATTGAATGTGTATCAAATGCACCTTCCAACAAAAATTATATCAAATGCTAGAGTTAGCGGTTTTCTTACAATTTTGAACTATATACATCACTTTACTATTTATGACTACCAACAATTAATTTACATTGTGGATGAATTTATATGCAATGTACCAAGAAAAACCTAGGATAAAAAAAATTTATATTATATTCTTATATATCTTGAATCATAACATTCTACTTTATCCTCTCATAATAAACAATGGTAATTTATTAAAATATAAAATTAAAGCCACAAAAATGTTTACACAATCCAAAAACTAAAAGTCGATCCGAACCAACCCGCCCTTCGAAACAAACCTCGGCTTCAAATAATAAACATATATTGTACAAAATCTTGTAAAAAAGATGAAAAATGTTGGAAATTTCACTTTGGGGTCACGGTCGCAGTGAGAAGGGTCGCCGGGAGAAGGGGTCGTGGGTCGCTGGTCGCGGGCTCCACTTTAGTCGCTGGTTGCGAGGTCACCGGAGACGGAGGTCGCGCCGGAGTCGTCACGGGGTCGCCGGGGGGGGTTGCGGGAAGAAGGGAGCACGAGGACTGTAGGGTTTAAGGAAACCAGGATCTGGGTATGGAAGGGTCAGGATTTTTTAAAAAAAAATATGGGTTTAGCAGCGGTTTATTAAAAACCACCGCGAAATCTTTTTTGGAAAACAATTAGCGGCGGTTTTGTGAACCGCCGCCACAAAACCGCCGCTAAACCCTATTTGTGTTGTAGTGTTTCTATATATCGAGTAGAATTATTATTTCATATATTACATACATAATAATAATATATATATTTTTATAACAATCGTTGTATGGTGAATGTGGGAATGAATCTTATCGCGTCGTGGAGACGGTAATCTGTACGTATGGACGAGCGACAATATCATTATAATGATGGTGAAATAGTATGTGATTGGATGGTATATCATATATAAAGAATCATTAACATGTTATATTTATTATTTACATTAGCTATACTCATTATAATACCCATCCTAATAATGAAGTGTTTCAATAACAAATTACACCACGAAGTGTAGACGGTAAGTCGTATGTACCCACGTATGGTGACATTGTCAAGTATAGGATGGATATAATAATGAATATATTTGTAACTAATTTATAATAAAATCACATTATGTAAAAGTTATTGGGTTTATTATTTTGGTATGGAGACAACAATGAAATTGGAAGTGGAAGAATAAAAGAACTTGAAAGAGGGTGGTGAAATTATTACCTCTTCTTCGGGTTTTTCCTTTTCAGTTGATCAAAAGGTATCATTAGTTTAGAATTATGATCAAATTAAGGACTATAGGTTGAAGTGACGGGATTTAGGAGGATATTTTTGTATGGTTTTTCCAAGACAAATGGCTTTAGAGGTGTTAAATTCAGAGAAGGGAAGTACCCTTTCATAAGAGAGGTGAGGGTCACTTTAGAAAAAGATTGAATTGTTTTTTATTATAAAACAATATTCGGTTTATAATGGCTCAAAAATAATTTATTTCTATGAAAAGGTGGGGATGGGTCGAAAATGACTCAGAAAATAGATTTTAGATAGGTTTAGGTCACCATATTAACCTTATATTTTAGATTTAACCATTAGTTAAATATTTTAACTTTTACCGTGTATTCTTGTATTATTATAATAAATGGTTAACAAACATACTATAAAAAACCATGAAAACCTCATGTGGTTCATTAATGATATAAATATCATTATAGAAGTTCTTTTTTAAAACCATAGATTTTTAGGACTCTTATATAATTTAATAATATAAATTCTATTTTAAAAACTCATTTAGGTCAATTTTGACACTATTTAGTGATTGGTTTTTGTGAAAGTAATCAAAAAATGATTACATTGAAAAAAATATCATCCATAACCTATTTTATTCACCATGAAAATTCTTTTAGGTCATAAAAACATTGATATTATATTTATTTTAATATTTATAAAACCATTTATTTGATTCTTTCATTAATAAAAAAAATTACTCAATCAACATTGTGTCATAAATAAATTTAATTATTTAATGTCTAAAAATTATAAATTAAATACCATGATGTATGAAATCTATTTATATTTATAATTAATATTTATAGTAGAATTTATCTTATGTATAACCCTATATTAAAAATGTCTTAGTTATACAACTTTGAATTTAACACTATTAACTCATCTTTAAATAAAATTATAGTAAATGTCCTAATATAATCCAAGTGTACCAAAAGGTATCATATTTTATTCCTAAGGCTGTTTTTTGTCGAATAACATTCATCAAATAGATTTAGGACATGTGTTAGGGTAATTATAATATCATTTTTACCTTTAATTAGCCTAATTACTTTTAACCATGGTAAATGAAAATCAAAAGATATTATTCAAAAAAAATTATTTTCATCTTACTAAATAACATTTTACTTACTGATGTCAACCGTGTCTCTCAGATTTTTTTAATTCAACCCACAAAAGTAGTAAAATTATGTTTTATGAAAATTTGTAAATTCTCTAAGAAGGTGGGTAAAATAGGTTTAAAAGTTCAACAAAATTTTATACATCTAATTTTATTATAAAATGACTCCAATGAATTATGTTGAACATATATAGATATTATATATTTATTTTTACTTAAAATAAATTTAAATAAAATAAATAATTACTTAAATAAAATATCTGTTTTAAATAACAACGTAGTGTTTTTCACTATTCATCAAAAATTGAATATTTTCATAAAAATTCCAAAAATTCACCGTAAGATAATTTTGACATTCCAAAGTCAAATATTAAATATATTTTACCAAATAAAAAATTTATAAGTTGCATTTATTAAGATAAAATTCATTCTCGTTGTCAAAACCAAAAATAGGGCTTTAAAAAAAATAAAAAGTAGCAAAAGATTGACATGTTTTTATATCGAATGTAAATGTGAAATTACATATAATGACCTATATTTTATAAAATAATAAATATATAATCTAATTATTTTTTAAAACCTTTCAAATTCATAATTTAACACTATAAATTATTTCAATTAAAAAAGTTGTTTTCAAATAAAACATAGTATTTTTCCCTATTCGTCAAAATATGAAAGTTTTCAGAATAGTACAAAAAATTTATCAAAACTACATTTTTATATACCACTTCTAAAAAATAATTTAATTTCATTTAATTTAATATATATAAAAGTGTAAAATATTGGTTTAAAATGGGTTTTCCATTAAAAGGTGCTAAAAATGCATTTTTTTTAAATACTTCTTTTATCTGAAAAAAATAAATTTGTTTTTATATTATTTCTAAGAAACACATAATATGGATGTTAAAATTATATAGAGTATATAAGTCTCAAAATTCAGTTAAAACAATTCATAACCTCTTTTTGAATGGCTAGTTTGGTAAGTTCGGGTGCGCTCGAATTTGGTGTTGCGTGTCGCGCAAGCTATTGAATTACTTTAATGAGAGAATGTACTATGAAATCATGGGGTGTTACATTTTCTCCTCATTCAAAAAATTATGTCCTTGTAATTTGAAATTGTTGTTATAAAATAAAAGGTAAAAAATATAAAAATACCATTGTGGAAAACCCACATTAAAAATTTGGTTAATAAAATTTAGTCTTAATAAGAGGGAAAGGGAATTTAAAAGTCACCACACAATTATGATCTCGATTTGGAGAAAATTTGTGGCAATTAAAGACACATTGTCACGACCCGTCATTGGGGCCCGTGCCATTACTACCCAAGCCCGCCTTCCATAGGCCAGGGGCTAGCGACTAGCACCAAAGGCGTCATTCCCAATAAAAAGGGAAGGAATTGCCTTTATAAAAGTAAACAACACAACAGAGTACAAGCGGAAGAAAACACTATGTAAAGCAGTAAAAAAGTTTTCTGGAAGTAAAAAGGGGCTGGAAATACAATCCCAAAAGAAATATACACCTACAACTGAAAGTAAAGTACAACAGAATAGACAAACAACTGGAATATAGAAGCACCTCCTAGGTCATCCACCTCGAATCCTACCTGAACGGTAGGTACAGATAGCCTCCTCAATGCCCTTGTCCGTCAACCCCATTAGGGTACCGAATCGTTGTGAAATCCACCTCCGGGTACTGACATGTCATGAGGTCCACCTCTACTTACTGTCCAGTCCTCGAACACTCGATCTTTGTCAACGCTGTCTGTCGTCTGCATCCAACACAACGAGGTGCGGGCACAGCCCGTGTAGTGGTGAGTATAGTGATACTCAATAGGGACCCCTAGACCCTCAAGGTCTCACTAAATCCAACAAGGATAACCCCAAAATAATATCTCAATAGATAACACTTACTTAGGTACAATCCCATACTTATACCTATGTTATCAAGTAACCCATCCCAATCATGAGTTATCACATAGTTATGAAATCAACGGATAACCACTACATAGGTATATGACCATACATATACATAATTTATCAAGTAACTCATCTCAATCATGAGGTAATCACAAAGGTTATTGACTCAGCTCAAACCAGGATTCTCATTATCGAAACCAAAACTACTGGAGAACTCGTCCTCTGTCGAGTACAGTAGCCCTGTCACAACTCCGAGGCGCTACTCACTAACCTTATACTGCTGAAGTACTCCTCCTGTCGAGTACCGTGGGTCTGCTGCCAAATACAGGGTGCTCCGTCCGCTGTGGGTCTGCCTCCAAATACCGAGCGCTCCCCCCAAATAGCCGTTAGAGGTACTCCTGCTATTGAGTACCGCGAGTCTGCTGCTAACTACAAGGTGATCCATCCGCCATGGGTCTGCTGCCAAATACCGGGGGCTCCATCCACTGGGCTAATCGAATCACTCCGACTCGAATCGGTCAAGCAGTTATCAGGTCTACAGCTACTCGGTCTCCGCACTCCGTACACTCTTCTCTAAGAGGGTCCGCTCCACGAGCCACTATTAGATACTCCAAGTATCACAAAGTCCCACAAAAAAGTATCACAATGGTCTACCTCGTCATAGGGGTCTCAACGCAACAGACGGTGCATCAATCGGATGCCCGGTCTGTGAGTTATTAGCCTTTTCGTCCTGGGGGCCGGTTGGTTTCATGTATGATCCAGCGCGACCGTATCTCAGCTATACCCCAAACTCTCATAGGGTATATTCAAAGGGTTCGTTTCTCAACGTGATTACCAATGCCGCTAACGGATCATCAAACGGACGTCTGGTCTGAAAGTTATCGGCTTTTCAATTCAAGGGACCCGGTTGGATTTCGGGTACAATCCAACCCGTACATATTCCAACTGCATCCAATCTCAGGGGAAGTATGCCAGATGAACCATCTCATCAAGAGGAATCCAAAAAAGTCTACAACACATAAATCAGATATTCGGAACTCAAGTTATAACCGTTTCCGCTCCGAGGGCCCGGTTGGTTTCGGGTTCAAACCATCCCATCCATACCCAAACATTACCGAAATCTTGAGTGTAATATACCGAAGCGTCCTTCTTGATGCAAAGATCCCTACTCAACTGACGTTTCATCGATCGGAGATCATTAGCCCATGATATATGAGTTTGAATGAACCTGTCCGAAAAATATGGGGTTTGGGCGCGGTCTGACCCGACCCAATACCCCTTGTGTCGGCCCGAACCAGGCGACCTGCCCCGGGTCCGGGTCCGGCCCGATAGGGCATGGCCCGGAATGGCTGGAGCGGCCTGGCCCGACTGCTGTGGCCCAGCCCCGCACTGGCACCCCGGCCCGGCGCTGGTAGCCCGGCCCCGCGGCCCGGCGCAGCCTGCGGCCCAGCTCAGAAGTTAGCCGCAGCTCAACTGTCGGCCGAGCGTGGTGCAAAGGGGGGGGGGGTCCCCTTGTTTCTGAAATGGTGGACCCGTGGGGTCTGCCCTAGGGATCTGGTTCGGGGGTTACGATGCCCCGGTTTCTTCAAACGGCTAGCAGTGATGGCCATCCTTGTGTAACTTTGGGACCCCCCTTGGGTCCCGCCTCTAGGTGGCGCTGACGGCCGACTCAGTAGGCCGCCCCTTTGAAGAAAATTGTGCCCTTAGGCTGCGCCTCCTCCTTAACCAGAGCGGCGTGACGGCGCCGCGCCCCTCCGTCATGGGTTGGACCTAGCCGCGGACTCCTTCGGCCTCACCGGCGTGGCGCGACGATGCCGCGCTCCACTGCCACGACCCGCTCCACCCGCGGTCCTCTTCGTTCCCGCTCGGTGTAATGGCACCGTGCCGCCTTCGCCACAATTATCAATTAAGATCAACAAAAAAAGGGTAGGAGGATCAGACGTGTTTGTTCGATCCAATATCCTCCCGTTGTGACGATAACAAGCGGCCAAATTTTAATCAACAAGGGTCGATAAATAAATTTGAACAAAGATAACCCCTACCTCGAGTCCTTCGTCATTTATTGACAATATCGCGAATGGGAGTGGACGTCGGTCTGTTGATGTCATCGCAAGGTAAGAGTTGAAAGTGACGATGGTTGTTGGCGTTCGTCGTTTCCTCAAGGGCCTTCGATCCAGCTTGAGCGTCATTCGTTGGAGATCTGAAGGATGGAGAACCGTTCCTCGCGGGAGAATGAAGTTCTTCAACGAAGGGGATGAAGTGTTCTTCACAACTGAAGAGATTTATCCCAATAATCTCCACACAACCCAACCAAAAATAAAATAATTTTTATCCCTTATTGTATATTAATCATGACATGCCAAAAAATTCCAAAATTCAGACACTTCATTGATTAAGAGTTTCAATAACTTAATTAAAGTGTGAGTTGGCATGAGTTATGAGGGAGAGAGGGAGAGAAGGAGTTACCCAAATAAAGATGAGTTAACAAAAATAAAGTGGGAGTTAGGGAGTTGAGAGGGAGGTGAGGAGTTAGGGTATTGTGTGGGCCCCTCCTCACTAAACCCTCCCATTTTGTAGGATAAAGAATATCCTCCACAAATAAAAATATTAAACGCATATTTTTATTTATTCCTTAAAAACAAACTAAAAATTTAACCTCTTCTCCTGTCAAAACACAACTACGGTAAAGGGCCCCTTAAGCAATTACCGGCGCTGCGATTTCATCGGTGCCCTCAGATTTCAATTCCATGCAATGGTTTAAAAGATAGAAAAACATGCCCGTTCGTTCACTGAACGTACCTGATCTAAACTTCAGAAATTGATTCCGGGCACACCAGGCCTCGGAATCAGGTGCCATCAGAAACTGCGGACTTGTAAAATTCCAAAAAATTTAAGAAAAAAAAAATTCCGTGCAATTTATGGGTCATTAAATTACTCCCACCTCATGGATTTACATCCCCGTAATACTACAATACAAACTAGGGAAACTAAAGGAGGTACCAAGCACGCATCTGAGCCTCATGGTCCCATGTTCTCTTTGGATGTTCCCATGCCGCCATCTAAAGTGCACAAGAGGAATCGACCATCCCTGTAGGACCCACTGCTGTCGATCGTCAACCTCAACTGGATCCCTGAGAAAGTCACCCTGTTATCGATCTCCAGCTCTAAGTGATCTATGATGATGGTTAGGTCGTGCACACCTCCTCAGTTGAGATATGTGGATGACGTTGTGCACCTGGTGCAACTGAGGTGGAAGGGCCAGGCGGTAAACCACTTTTCCTACGCTGCTAGGGACCCGGAAGGGTCTGATGAAACACGGAGATTACATTCCTACCTGTCCAAAACTCCGTAGACCCCATCGAGGTGAGACCCGTAAGAAGATGTGGTTGTCACCCTCAACTCCAGTGGTCTTGTATCCTATCAGCATAGGACTTCTGTCTGCTCTGTGCAGTCTTCATATGCTCTTGGATGGTCTACACCTTCTTTGACGTGACTTGAACCATCTCTGGTTCTATACGTGCTAACTCCAAAACTATCCACAAGGAAATTTGAAACGTGTCCAGCTGTTGTCTCGCCACTCCTAACAGCTGAATGCCTGACCTTCATACTAAGAGCATCTGTTAAAATGTTCCCCTCCCCAGGAGTATAAACTATCTCGAAGTCATAGTCCTGGAGAAAAATAAGCCATCACCACTGTCCCATGTTCGTGTCCTTTGAGTGAAGATACAACTAAGAGTTTTGAGATAGAGAGAACCATAAACCATTCGCTCAACGAATGATGGGTGAAACTACCCAGTTGTAAGAACTCATATCTACCCGTCTTCGTCTACGTTCTACCAAAGATCTGTTGATATTTCTCCTCTTCCAGAAAGAGAAATCTGGTTTCATCCCCTCGATGAACCACATTCTTTGCCTAATACAGTCAATAATAAGATGAACGGTACTATTTCATGCCATAAACGACATCGAAAGGCCTCGACGCTACTACCAAGAGATCCAACTGTTACTCTCACCTCCAAGGGTCGAGCCACACTGTCGGAATTAGTGTGTTGTCACTGGGACTCCTCTAGTAGGTATCTCTATAGTGAGGATCAAGTCAATAGTTTTAAACTAGAACCTCTTGGTAACAACCATATAGAGAGTACATGAAAGTAAAAGTCACAAAGAAAGGTGTCTTTTATTACTGCATCTCATAGTACAAAAACACATACAACCTCAACAACAACAAAAAGGAAGCCATAAGCACCAATAACTAGGTCCCCAAGCCTAGAACTAGTCCCGCTCCTATCCACTTACTTCCGTAGCTCCACTTCCTTGTCCACCGCTCGGCTACTGCTCAAGATTTCGCCGATGTATCAATCTTGGTGGCTCCTCTAAATCCTATGGATCAACTATGCGGGGAGTTAGATAGTCACGTTCCATGTGACCCTACTTTCCGCATGAATAGAACTTCCTGATCCTCATATGGTTGGCTCTGTTTCATTTTCCTCGCACAACCAAACCTAAAACCCGAGGTCTCCCACCTGTTGGCCTGGTCCTCTTGGACCACTGCATCATCCGTCTCCTGCCTACAGTTGACTCGGCTACTGAAAAAAAACATGCGGCATGGGAAGCAGCTCCTGAGTATGCTCAGAGTGTAGAGTCGCTGGTATAAATAGCACCCTAAAGAAGGTCTCAAATTCTCCCCATATGAAGGTCATCCCATCGCAAAATTGGAAAATGTGGCTCCACCACCTCTCAGCTGCTCCCTGGAAGAGGCCATCAGCTAGGTACACCATCAATTCTGCAGGTGTCCCAGCTATGTGGAAAGCTCGTGCTACAAACTTCAACCAGTGTCCAGCCGTCTGAAAATCAGACTCACCTCGAAACACTGGAGGCCTCTGACGCTGGAACTCATTCATCGCGCTCAAGCGGCGTGCACTCTCTACTGGTGCCTGATCTAGAAGAGGTCCATGTACTGAGGCCTCATCATTCAATGACCTGTCAGCATGTACAACTGTCGGGCCTCTAGCTGATCATCCGCAGGGAGGCATCCTAAAAGAACAGATGTGTCACGATCAAAAGACTGAACATGTTGATCTGACCTTGTTTTAACTGATTTAATTAAAACTTTTAGAAACACACACGCAATCAGTTTTTCATGCACTGAGTCAAAAATCAGAAGTCAAGGTCATGGTTTATGGATACGTCATCCACCAGCACAAACACTGGACTCCATGAACTGATGACCACACTTAGTACCCTTAACACTATTTCCCCACAAAAAATAAAATATCAGAGTCCTAAGCTCTTCGATAGAACCAACTCCTCTGATACCAATTTGTCACGACCCGTCCTTGAGGCCTGTGCCGTGACTACCCCAAGCCCGCCTTCCAATGACCAAGGGCTAGCGACTAGAACCAAAGGAATAATTCGCAATGAAAAGGGAAGGAATTTCCTTTATTATAGTAAACAATAAAACAGAGTACAAGTTGAAGGAAGCACTAAGTGAAGAAGTAAACAAGTGTGCTGGAAATACAAAGGGGCTGGAAATACAAGCCCAATAGAAAGGTACATCTACAATTGAAAGTAAAGTACAACAAAATAGACAAACAATTGGAAGATAGAAGTAGCTCCTGGGTCTTCCACCTCGAATCCTACCTGAAGTGTAGCTACAAATATCCTCCTCAGCACCCTCATCTGTCAACCCCCTCCCGGTACCGACTCGTCATGAAATCCACCTCGGGGTACTGACTCGTCATGGGGTCCACCTCCGGGTACCGTCCAGTCCTCGAGCACTCGATCTTTTTCCGCGTTATTCATCATCTGCATCCAACACAATGAGGTGCGGGCACAACCCATGTAGGGGTGAGTATAACAATACTCAGTAGGGACCCTGAGACCCTCAAGGTATCATTAAACCCAACAAGGATAACCAAAAAAAAGATCTCAACAGATAACCCTTACTTAGGTATATGCCCATACTTATACCTATGTTATCAAGTATCCCATGTCAATCATGAGGTATCACACGTTTATGTAATCAACGGATAACCACTACTTAGTTATATTCCCAAACATATACTTAAGTTATCAAGTAACCCATCTCAATCATGAGGGAATCACAAAGGTCATTGACTCAGCTCAAACTATGATTTTTATTATCGAAACCACAACTACTGGAGAACCCCTCCTCTGTCGAGTATAGTAGCCCAGCCACAATTCCGAGTAGCTACTCAGTAACCTTAGACTGCTGAAGTACTCCTCCTGTCGAGTACCAATAGTCTTCTGCCATGTACTGGGTGCTCCGTCCACTGTGGGTCTGCCGCCAAATACTGGGTGCTCCCTCTAATAGCCATTAGTGGTAATCCTGCTGTCGAGTACTGCGGGTCTGCTGACAACTACCAGGCGCTCCATCCACTGTGGGTCTACCGCCAAATACCAGGTGATCCATCTACTAGGCTAATCGAATCACAACAAGTCGAATCGGTCATGCAGTCATCAGGTCTACAACTACTAGCTCTCCGCACTCTGTATGCTTGTCTCCAGAAGGGACTTCTCCACAAGCCATTGGTCAATACTCCAATTATCACAAATTCCCACAAAGAAGTACTACAAAGGTCCTCCTCATAACAGGGGTCTCAACGCAACAGAGGGTGCGTCAATCGGATACCCGATCTGTGAGTTATTAGCCTTTTCGTCCCAGGGGCCCGGTTGGTTTCGTGTACGAACCAACCCGTCCATATCTCAACTGTACCCCGAACACTCATAGGGTATATTCAAAGGGTTTGTTTCTCAACATGATTACCAATGCCGCTGATGGTTCGTCAAATGGACGTCTGGTCTGAAAGTTATCAGCTTTTCCGTTCTAGGGACCCGGTTGGATTTTGGGTACAATCCAACTTGGCCATATTAAAACTACGTCCAAACCTTAGGTGAAGTATGCCAGAAGAACTGCCTAATAAATAGTAATCCAACAAGGTCAATGGCACATCAATCATACATCCAGAACTCAATTTATAACCGTTTCCGCTCCGAGGGCCCGGTTGGTTTCGGGTTCGAACCAACCCGGCCATACCCAAACGTTACCGAAAGCTTGATTGCAATATACCGAAATGACCGTCTTGATCCAAAGATCTCTATGCAACTGATGGTGCATAGATCGGAGGTCTGCAGCCCATGATATAGGCATTTGAATGAACCTGTATGAAAAATATGGGGTTTGGGCCCAGTCCGACCAGACCCAATACCCCCTGGGCGGCCCGAACCGGGTCGACCCGACCTGGGTCTGGGTCCGGACCGATTGAGCATGGCCTGGCTCGGCCCAGCACGGGCGGCCCAACCTGGCGCGGCCTGCGGCCCGGCTCGGAAGCCGGCCGCGGCTCAACTGTTGGCCGAGCGGGGTGCGAGGGGGGGGGGGCTTGTTCTGAAACGGCGGACCCATGGGGTCCCCCCTAGGGATCTGGTCGGGGGGTTACGACCCCCCTGGTACTTAGAACGTCCGGCCGTGATGGATGACCTTGTGTAACCGCGGGACCCCCATTAGGTCCTGCCTCCAGGTGGCGTCGGCGTCCTGCTCAGCCGACCGCCCCTTTGAAGACCGTTGTGGCCTTAGGCCGCGGATCATGTCTGACCGGCGCGGCGCGCCAGCGCTGTGCCCCTCTGCCGCAGCCTGTCTCTGGCCGCAACCTCCTTTGGCCTCATAGGCGTGGCACGATGACGCCGCACTCCTCCACAGCGGCACGCTCCGGCGACGGTCATCTTCGTTCCCACGTGGTGCAACGACACCACGCCGCCTTCGCCAGAATCATCAACGATGATCAACAGAGATCAATAAAAAAAGGGGTGTACGATCGGTCATGTTTGTGCGGTCTGATCTCCTCCCGTTATGATGATAACAAGCGGCCAAATTTTAATCAACGAAGGTCAATAAATAAAACTTGAATGAATATAACCCCTACCTAGAGTCGTTCTTCGTTCGTTGACGATACCGCGAATGGGATTGGACGTCGGTCCGTTGACGTCATTGCAAGGTAAGAGGTGAAGGTGACGATGGCTGTTGGCATTCATCATTTCCTCAAAGGCCTTCAACTCGGCTCAAGCGTCATTCATTGGAGATCCAACGGATGGAGAACCGTTCTTCACTGGAGAATGACATTGTTCAACGAAGGAGATGAAGTGTTCTTCACAACTCAAGAGCATTATCCCCAAAATCTCCACACAACCCAACCCAAAATAAAATAAGGATTCTCCATTATTTTATTTTTATCATTCCATGCATAAAAATTTTAAAATTCAAACACTTCATTGATTAAGAGTTTCAATAAAGTAATTAAATTGTGACTTGGCATGAGTTATGAGGGAGAGAGGGAGAGAAAGAGTTACCCATATAAAGACGAGTTAATAAAAATAAAGAAGGAGATAGGGACTTGAGTGGGAGTTGAGGAGTTAGGGTCTCGTGTGGGCCCCTCCTCACTAAACCCTCCCATTTTGTGGGAAAAAGATTATCCTCCACAAATAAAAATATTGAACACATTTTTTTATTTATTCCTTAAAAACAAACCAAAAATTTAATCTCTTCTCTCGTCAAAACGCAACTACGATAATGGTCCCCTAAAGCAATTGCTGGCACTGCTGTTCAATCGGTGCCCTCATATTTAAATTCGGAGCACCGGTTTAAAAGATAGAAAAACATGCTCATTTGTTCACTGAACGTACCCGAGCTAAATTTCGAAAATTGATTTTGGGCACACTGGGCCTCAGAATCAGGTGTCATCAGAAACTGCGGACTTGTAAAATTCCAAATAAATTAAGAAAAAAAATTCCTTTAACATTCCATTACTATACAGATATAATTGGAGGGAAAACATAAATATTTATAGGGATTGATTTAGGTCATCATTAACAAACAAGTGTACAATTGAGGGCCTCATAGTAATCAATATTGATGATTCAAAATATCATTAGTTCAACAAAACAAAAGGTATTAGGATAACACATTTTCTATTTTAATATCTCTTCCCTAAAGTTTAAGAATTAATTTATTTATATAATAAGAGGAAATAATATATATTTGACAAGTAGAGTTTCAACCTTCAACTAATCACTACCTAAAACTCATCTTTCACTTCAATAGATAATAGAATTCAAAAAATATTCTATCTATCCTAATTTTATAGGGTTCTTAAAAAATGAAATTATTATTATTTAGTTGGAATATTTAAAAAAAACTCGGCATTATACAAACTAGTACACCATGTATTCTATTGGTAGGTGGTCCACAATTGTCGCCCCTCGGTTGTGGGTTCATGTCTCATGGCCTTTCCGGACGCAACGAGTTGTCGCCCGACCTCCGGGTTGTCATTTTCATGACAATACAAAAATAACCTCATGAAATGATTGAACCTCATCAATAGTATCGTATGTAAAACTTAATCGATTCCAACCTTTAGATTTATCCAAAATACTTATGTCCAAACTCACAGTTCAAATTTATGAGGAAGGTGAACACAATGAAAATCTTTTCTCCTATGTAATATCATGTCAATACCTTCATAATGTATTATTTTAAAAAAAACATTATCACCCTGAATTACTGTAAAACCTTATTTATTACGTTCATGATCCTTTATTCCTTATAGAATATTGAATATACTATTTTTATCCAAAAATGTTGTAAACTCAAACATTGATAGAATATTCAAATCATTAATCAGTTTCAAGGTAGTCAATAATATCGAATATAATTTATCCAAATCAATCACATATTATTAAAAAATCAATACCTCAGAATCAGAACTGTATTGTGGTTTATCTTTCTCTCAACCATATATTTTCCAAAAAAATTAACCTCCAATTGATTCACTTTTCTTGGTTCCACACAATATCATGTCCTTAATGAAATGGTACTACTGTAAAATCCTTTTATACTCTATAATTATTCTAACATGTACATAATTAATACAAAAATCAAATGACACAATACATTAATAAAAAAATAAGAAATATAATCATTCCTCTTTATCTTTTGTTGTATCACAGCTTGATTATTATCCAATAGTAGTATTTGGGGTATACTCTGATGATTAAGACATTGTTTCGCGTAGTGTCCCAAATCCTTGCAGATGAAGCATTGTACATTTGAAACCTTTATCTTACCCTTGAAATCACATACATGGTGTTATTTTTATCTAAACTTATAAAAAACTCTCATTCCCTTCAATCATTTACCAAGGTGATTCTTTCCACAGTTATCAAATACAAGAAAATCCTTCCTTCCCCTCTTCCCTTTATCCATATTTCTCTCTTCTTTCCATTTCTTCTCATGCTTCCCTTCAAAGCCATTCGACTCATAGAATTATTTACTTATCTTATTAAGACATGATACAATTTCTTCATATGATGATAATACAAGGGAGTTTATTTCCTTTCTAAATGTTTTCTTAATACCATGAATGATATGATCCTTCTTAATATCCAGATCATGTATATTGCTGGAGTTCTCATTCGTTTAACTAGGAACCATTTATAAAAAATGGCATACACTGGGTTAGTTTATGAATCTCAATCCACAATTCCAAACATGTAAAATACCTAATGTAAATTGAAATGATTATTCATTAAATATATAATAATAAAATGTTTTCTTTGAGAAAGTATTTACTCTTAAATCTTTCATAATGTCTTGTAAAGAAAATGTGAATTATTTTAAGCATATCTCATAGGAGTTTCATAACAAAAAGAGTACCAAGGTCCATTTTTGTGTACCAAGATACCCGGATTCAAGCGAGAAAATCATTGTCGGAGTGTTCAATCCTAGGTATATCTATGCCAGAGAAGCCTCTACCTGCACGTATCCAGGCAGGGATGTATTTCTTGGAAAATTCACAAAATCTCTACATTACCAATATTCTAGGGAAGTTATTCTATATTAATCCTCAAAGTCTATCTTAGGGTAATTTCTCTAATCAATGTTTATCTAAATTTATTTTTGAGGATGTTTCTAAACATCCCTTGATACCAACTTTAATGCCCCGACCCCAGTTACCCAGAGTCGGTGCATTATTTTAATACATTGGAATGATTACAAGGAATCAAGTCCCAAAGGACTGATCAAATTAGCATTCTTGAAAAATATATTACATACATGAACATTACATTACATTATAAAATGAAAAACAAAAACAATATTGTCTCCATTTACCACATTCATATCCCTTAGATTATCCCTGAATTTCAATCATAATAAACTTCTTCTCATCCAGGGAAAAATAAAACATTGAAATGGGTGATCTTAGATTCACAATAAGGATAACAATATGGTGGAAAATTTCTTAAATAATAACAAACATTTAAAGAAAATGTATAAAATTAAAACAAAATATTTTTAAACATAAAATTCAGCATAATATGGAAATAATAAATAAAATAATTCCATTTACTTATTCATGTTAATATTCTACTAGTCGAATAATCACATGTAATATCAATAGACAATTTCAAAATGATTGAATACAAAAATCTAGACTTCATAACAACATAGTCAAGGCCTTGTTCAAATACTACAAATAAGATTTTGTCAAGGCCCTGTACCAAGACACTAGTTTGTCTCATGATACCTACCGATGCATCATGGAGCTATAGCAGGATCCACCCATCTCTTACTAAGTCCAATGTATTCTTCATTTGAAAAGGTTGAAACATAATCTAAACATTTGAATTAAAACTAGCATATGAAATAACAATATTTTAACCACAAACCATGAATGGTATATGAATATAATATCCATAGTCAAAGATAATTCATTTAATACGATATATAATATTGTATTTTAATAAATTAACCTTAATCAGGAATAATGATGAATAATAACATAGATGAAAATAATAATCAAAACTATTTTAGAGAAAAATTCCCCATTTATAGAAAAAATTTAAAAGGCTCACTATTTATCAAGAAGCTGCTTAAAATATATTTTTTAATCAAAGTGTCCCATACCACTTTGATACTTTTAAATGTAGTTTTAATTTTAAAACAATAATGTAAATATAAATAAATCATTAAAACCATTTTTAAAACATGGACATTGATGACAAAGATTTAGAAGAATAAATCATTAAAACATTTAAAATGTTGTTTTAATAAAAATTCCCTTAAAAATAATCACTTTGATGACACTTTTATGAAACATGGACATAGATAATAAACAAGTCACAGTAGATACTTACGTAAAAACGACCTCTGATAATAAAGAGATTGTGAAATTAACCCTTACCTTGCACTTTCCTTTAGTCGATGGTATGTTTAGCCTTTTGAATAATGACTATAGTATGTTATTAAATTATACCAGAACCATATAAATATTTATTATATCATAAATTTTCCATTAATGACTTTATAATTCTCATTTAATACTGATTTTCATGTTAAATTAACATTTCGGGTAATAATCGCTTTCTTTATCGTACCTGTTTTAACATGCATCATTTAGATCATGATTTAAATACTTTTAAAATATAAAAAATTAATTATATATCATATATATTTAGAATATAAATATTAAAATAGATATATATATGAAATGGAAGTAACCATTTATGGAGACGATAGGCCGTACATACGCACCAATGTTGTTTCCGTTTTCATATCGTTTTGAACGGAAGTAAATGAATAGGATATATGTAAGTATATACATATATATATATATATCCATTAGAATAATTATTTCATATATTACATAATTATTAATAATATATATTTTTATAATCATCGTTGAATGGTTAACATGGGAATGAATCTCATCACGTCGTGGAGATGATAATCCATTTGTATGCAAGAGCGACAATATCATTATATTGATGGTGAAATAGTATGTAATTGGATGGTATAAAATAGATACAGAATCATTAAAATTTTATATTCATTATTTAAATCAGTTAGAATCATTATAATACTCATCTATATAATTAAGTGTTCGAATAACAAACTACACCATGACGTGGAGACAGTAAGCCGTATGTACACACGTATGGTGAATTTTTGTTTATTGGATGGATAGAATAACGAATATGGTTGTACCATATTTATAATAACATCACACTTTGTATGAGGTACTGGAGTTACTATTTTGGTATTGAAACAGCATCAAAATAGGAAGTGGAAGACAAAAAGATCTTGGAAGCAGGTGGTGAAATTATTACCTCGTTTTCGGGTGTATCCTGTTGAGTGGATAAAAAGGGATCCATATGTTGACATTATGAACAAAGTAAGGATTATAGGTTGAATTGATGGATTTTTTAAGGTTATATGGGTAGGTTTTTGCCGATCCAAATGGATTTGGAGGTGTGAAATTAAGAGAAGGGTATGTACCCTTTTATAAGAGAGGTCAGGGTCACTTTAGGAAAAGTTGAAATATTATATTCTAATAAAATCATTTTTGGTTTCTAATGGCTCCAAATTGATTAATTTCTAGGACAAGGTGGGTATGGGTAGAAAACCACTCAACCAATAGGTTTTAAAGAGGATTAGGTCACCATATTAATCTTCTCATTTTGATTTAACCCTTAGTTAAATAGTTTGACTTTTCCTTGTATTCTTGTATTATTATAATAAATGGTAAATAAATATGATATAAAAAGCCTAGAAAACCTCAAGTTGTTCATTAATGATATAAATATAAGTATATAAGTTCTTTGACCGAACCTTAAATTTTTAGTACTGTTATATAATTTAATAATATAATATTTGTTTTAAAAACTCATTTATGTCAATTTTGACACTATTTAGTATTTTTTTCAAAGTCATAAAAACTTGATTACTTCGAACCAAATACTTTGAATAAACCCTAACTTGTCAGATTCTCCTAGAAAATTCATTGATGTCATAAAAACGTATAAATTATATTTATTTTAGTATTTATAATTACATTTATTTGATTTTTTCATTAATAAGGTAATTACTACATAATCATTGTGTCATAAATAAATTTAATTATTTTATGTCTAAAAAATATAAATAAAATACCATGATATAAGAATTTATCTTTATAATAAATATTTACAGTCGAATTGTTTTATGTATAACGCTATATTAAAAACCTATGATCTATACAACTTTTAATTTAGAACTTTTATGACTTCTTTAAATAAAATAATAATAAATGTCTTAATCTAATTTAAGTGAACCAAAGGTGATCATATTTTATTTATAAGGTTGTTTTTTTGTCAAATTACACTTATCCAATAGAATTAGGACATGTGTGAATGTAATTATAATATCATTTTTACCCTTAAGTACCCTATTTACTTTTAACCATGGTAAATAAAAGTCAAAAGTTACTATTCCCCAAAAAAAATTATTGACATCTTATTGAGAAAAATTTTTCATAGTGAAGTTAACCGTGTCTCTCAGATTTTTGAAATTCAACTCACAAAAGTGGTATAATTAAGATTTATACAAATTCGTAAATTCTCTTAGAAGGTGGGTATAAGAGGTTAAAAAGTTCAATAAAATTTTAAACATTTGAGTTTAGTATAAAATGACTCCAATAAATTAAATTGAACTTATATAGGTATTATATATCAATTTTGACTTAAAATAAATTTAAATAAAATAAATAATTATTTAAATAAAAAGTCCGTTTTAAATAATAATGCTGTGGTTTTCACTATTCATCAAAAGTTGAATGTTTTTAAGAAAATATGAAAAATTCACCCTAAGATAATTTTGATATTCAAGATTAAAAAATGAAGTCTATTTTATTAAATTCAAAACATAGATGTTTCATTTATTAATTTAAAATTAATTTCCCTTGATAAAACCAGAAACCGGGTTTTTAAAAAAGTATAAACTATCAAAAGCTTGACAGGTGTTTATGTCAAATTTAAATGTGAAATTACATATAATGACCAAAATTTTATTAAATGAAATAAAATAATCTAATTATACTTCAAAACCATTCAAATTCATATCTTAACACAATAAATAATTTCAATTAAAAAAGATTTTGTCAAATAATACATCGTATTTTTCACTATTAATAAAAATCTGAATGTTTTCAGAGAAGTACCAAAAATTAATCCAAAATAAATTTTTATATCACTATTCTAAAAAAGAATTTAATTTCATTAAATTGAATATATAAAAGTTTCAAATATTAGTTTTAAAAATGGTTCTCAATTAAAACGTAGTAAAATTTCATTTTTTGAAAAATACTTTTTTATCTGAAAAATGAATTTGTTTTTATATTATGTATAAGAGACACATAATATGGATGTTAAAATTATATAGAGTATATAATATTAAAAATGCACATAATAATATTCATAACCTCTTTTTGAACAGATAGTTTGGTACGTTGTGATGTGCTCGAACTCGGTGTTGCGTGTAGTGCAATATATTGAATTACTTTAATGAGATAATGTACTTTGAAATATTGGTGTGTTACAAAATTAGTTTCTGTGGGAGTTATTTTTTAAGGTTTTTTATAAAATTGGATTGATATTTGTGAATAATTTAGGGGAGTGGTGAACTTTTATAACTGAGGAGGAGTGGAATTTTTTTAAATACCCAAAACCATTTAGTAATGGGAAGTCACTCTCAATCGAAGTACCAAATTATTATAAAAAATTATAATTTTAGGAGTGATAAATATTATACATACTGTCTTCACTAAATATAAACATGATTTAAACATTTTATCACATTTATTTATATGTTTACTTACTTTTACCATTTTTATGTTTTTACCATGGTAAAATGTATTTTTCAATTTTTACTCTTTATTACATCCAAAAAATTACTTGAACATATTATATAGTATAAATTTTTCTACATGAAAATATGGAGTATATTTTATTAAAATCAATTCATAAAATAATTTGAATTTAATTTTTAATAAAATATAGAGGCGTGATGAAAACGTTCTATTCTATTAAATGCATTTTTCATTAAAATGAATAATTCACATTAATTAAATGACTAGTAATTTTTATTATATAAATTGAAAATAGTAATTTTATATTTATATTCTATAAATATAATTTAAATAATTCCTCATTATAGTTTATTTTATTTAATTAATCTTTTGAAACATTATGCACTGTAATAAGGTTTTCAGAAACCAATGAATTTTTAAGACTAAAAATAAAATTCTAATAAAATATAGTATAATGATTATTTACATGAATTTAATTGGATTAAAAATTATAAATTTAAAACTATTTAAATTTTAAATAAAACTAAATGAATAATTGGACTTTTAAATTACATATGATTTTAAACTAAATGGTGATTTTAAAAAAATTTGTATTTAAAACTATTCATTGTAATATCAAAATATTCTGAAATATCCAAAAATTTATCCACAAATAAATTTTTAATTGATAATTTAAAACCCTTTTTCGCTATATAATATAATATTTCCAAAATATCAATAAATTAATTATAAAATATTCTAAAAAAATGAATTTGTTTTAATGGTATAATATTTTTATAGAATATAGTATCATTATTAAATGTTATTTACTATTAAGAATATATCACTAAATTTATATAGAAATATTGTTTTTTATTTTTTAAGGGAGTTAATATTATTCATTCCCTCTAATTTATCATCTAGGTTAAACCATTTATGTTTATATATTAATATTATAATATCATATCATGGTTCGTTTAAACTCAATGTTGCGTATTGAATACATGATTGAACATAGTTTCCGTTTAAAATTTTAGGGTGTTGAATTCTACCCCTTTAAATAAATTTATTCCACAAAATTTAAACTTTTTCACAGTAATCTAGGGTTTCACATTTTAAAATTCTCTGCGAAAAACCCACATCAAATAAAGAATTATTAAAGAATCCTTTTAAAAGAAGGTAAAGTGAAGAAAAAAAATTAATTAGATAACATGGATTATACATAATATAAAATTTTTTGGATGTAGAAACCTGTATTTTAGAATAAGATCAATTCAGGATTTAATGTTATACACTTTTTAAAGAGAGAAGAGACCCTCAGTTTATTGAAAATAAATAACATTTTATTATGATCCTGTTCCTAAACATGATGAATGTTGCTATAAACTAGAATAATATAATATAGAAACTTTCTAACATGAAAAGTATAATTTCAGCCATTAATATTTTTTTACGACAATCTCATATATTAATCCTGGTGATAAGTATTCAAGATGAATGTTTTTATTCATGATGCCTTAAAATTAACTTCAAAAGGATCATTTGATTCCAAAAAATGATATATATATTATTTTTATATATTGAAATTAACCAAAATAATACATGGTTATCAAAATGTATGATTATTCCCAAAAATGAATAAAGCATCATATTAATTTATGAATACAATGTTTATCATAAATCATTCCATAATCCTGCATCTCAAACAGCCTCTACATTAAACAATTTAATTGGGTTCTTCCTAAATTATCTAATATGTTAAACCACATGTTAAAACTAAGGGTTACATATATCTCATACTAGAGAAACAATTCCCAAAATATTATTAATAACCTCAAAATAATAAAAATTAAATATAATTTGATTATAATTTTTTTTTCAAAAAATTAAATTAATATTTACTTGTCTGATAATTTCCTTAACACATTTTCATAATAACTAATACATTATATAGTACAGGGGAAGTAAATGAACCCTTATCTCCCATTGGTTATGATATCAAGTCTCCCAGACAATCCAAATGTGACAATTTCTTCATTTTAGAAAAAAATATATAAACAAAATTATTATAATGTCCCAAGAAAATTTGATGAACTTCCATAAAAATAACAATATTCATTGTATATCATATAATCCTTGAAGGTTGTTAATTCATTTACACTTTTGTAAAAGGAATTCTTTCCCAAATATTTATTCTACCAAAACCCTAATTAACCCATGCGTTACGTTGACATAATTGTCTCCAAAAAATACTTTTAATCACCTTGTAGAGTAAAAAACTCTCAAATGATATATTTATTCCATTAAACATATGATCAACCATATACTAATCAATATAATAAATTTTAGTTTTATCCTTTCCAAATTTACTAGTACTATCAATACATAGATGTAAATAATTAAAAACCACTCAATCCATACATTACCAATATTCCATTATATTTTATCATTCTCATAATTATCAATAAACCTATCCATATGGTTCTCAAAAATTATTCTATTCATAATATCCAAAAAACCATAACATGATCAGATACAAGATATAGATACCCCAAGACATTTATACATATTAATAAATTATTTTTAACATAAAAATTTATTTCTAACCACACAAATATCATGAGCCCTCTTGTCTTTATAAAAATAGGTTCATATTACATCAGAGTTAGACCAAAATAAATATTATTATACTTTTTCTCTATAATGAACTCCTAAATTATTTTGAAATTCTAAACCAACATGGGATAAACTGGGAAATATATATAGAAATGTGGGTGAGATATAAATATAAATAATTGAATAAATGAGACAAGGAAACATAACTTGTGGGAAAATGGTGTAACATGATATCATAAAATATTTGGCTCAAGAGTAATCACGTTAGATCATAACATATTGTCCATGGTATGAGTAGATCATGACATCAAATGAAATTTTGTAGATAAATTAAATATGGTATTAACATTAGACGAGGATGACTAGTAATACAACATCACATTGTGGATAGAGTCTCATAATTGATTGGGTTCACCCCTTATCCCATACAAGATATCTCAAGAGATTAAAACTTTACCCTATGATTTGGAGAGAATTATAAATCCAGGCCCACCCATCACATTCATTTCATGTGCTTAATGAAATCAATTATAAGGTAAAAAACCTAAGAAATAACTGATTAATGAAAATGGGTTCTATAATCATGTCTCGTATCATAATCAATATAAATTTCAAATAGAAGGAATTTGATAGATGGTCGTAAGGAATGGATTACCCCATCAAAGTAAGGTAGAATAATCAGGGTATATATGTGTGGGATATATATAAATAATTTAGATGAAATATTTTTCATCAACATTTTTCATTGTTTGAAGAAATGTTGTTAAATATTAAATAGAATATTTCATTAATAAGAACCATTTTCACTTTAAAATAACTTTTTCCAAATAAAAAGATCAAAAATATTATTGAAAAAAATTTCTTAAAAATAATAAATGGAAAATTATGAATTATTCTTCAAAAAATTGAGTGCTCTTGATGATGGGTAATTCCATACATTTTGTACAAATTAATAAACATTACTTTCACACTGTTGTAAACATGTTAAAGGTACCTCGTTCAGAAAATGAAAAAAAAAATTTGAAACCATTTTACCAAAATAAAAACAAGGGAAAGAATTTTTTTAATATTTCATTTGAATAATTTTAAAATAAATATACTTGGAAACACATATCGAAATCATTTATATGGAAGAAAAAGATTTTCTGATCGAAGAGAGAAATGAAGTCATATTTTATTTACAAAAATTCTTAATCATTTTATGTATGAGATAAACTAAAATAGTACTATTACATTAAAATTTCATTAATAACCATAAGAGAATAAAATAAAAGGGTTTTACTATATAATGATCAAATAATTTCTTACGACCTAAATTCAAGAACATATAACCCCAATTAAAATGATATTGAAACATAAACCCATATGTTTTTTGTAACAATTTAATCATAACTCTCATTTTTGAAGTATATAAATTCTTACGTAAAATATAATTATTTATAAATTATTAAGGATAAATATGAAAAGGGGATAATATACACACTATTTAAATGAAATATGGTACATAATTGAGAATGTGTCTAACTTAATTAATTATTGAGATGAAACCTTTGCCTTGAGTCTGGACAAGTCATTTATGACCATAAAAATATTTTACATGTAGAAAATTAAAAAAATTACTCAATGAAATTCCCAATTTTATGTGATTGACACCATTATATTATTTTTTTTAGAAAATTCTAAAATTTCACAATCATTATTTTAAAAATTATAATATTTTTAACATATAGACTACTAGTGGATATGTCCAGTTATATATTTTATTTTGAAATAAATAATATCAATCCACATAATTTTAAATTTTTTTAATTTTTTTTGTCAAATAATTTAATTAAACACTTACACAAATATTACTTCGTCATTATTTAATTAATGGAAAAAAGTAAATAAATGATATTAAAAATACTAAAAGATGTATAATCTTAATGAATTAATGGTAACCATAAGTTTATAGATCAGCCTAACGTTTCATGGATGTATTATAAATTTTATTCAAATTTATATTTTTTTTCTTTATATAATTAAATTCAATGTGAATTAATAGTTCTAGAAATTACATAATAGATATTTAAGAAAAAATAATTTTTTTAAAATGATATAAAAATCACAAAAAACAATTTCCTGGCCTAGTGATTAGGATATTGTTTAAAATGTCAACCATGGTCCATTATTGGATGTTTTTATATATATAGAAACTATTATTACCCTAATTGAATAAATAACTGTGTTTTCATAGTACGTGAGAAAAGGGTTAATTAAGGTTTAAATAAAAAATGATAAATAATCTTTGTGATACAAAAGTTTCTAAATTTTATTTAATAAGGTATATTTAAAAATTAACATATTTAATTCAAATCATACTAATTTGGATCCATTTAGAAATCCAAATTAATAGATATTAATTTAATATTTGAATAAATTCCAAGAGTAGCCCTCACCTCTATTATAAAAGGGAATTTCTTCTTTTCTCAACTTCACACTTAAATTCCCATTTGGTCTAAATAAGTTCTTACATAATCTATTACTTACACCCCATCATTAATCTTAGAGGTTAATGTTCGATCATAAAACCATATTATCGATGATTTTATTATAAACCTTAAGAGATTGTACAAAGAAGATAACGATAAAGAACATAATTGACGATTCTAACTCCTGGTAAGGGACACATTAACCAAAAACCTCGTTTCAATGATTTATTTTAAAAATATTTCTTTAGAATTTTCATGTTTAAAAAATTAATTTATTTGTATGGACATAGGATAACTATAAAGGGCATTTTAAACTACTTTCATTCAATGTATTTCAAAACGGAATTTTTATATGGAATGTTTTATGTTTCTGTAAAGAAAATACAATAGGATTGTTCTATATTAATGTATATTGAAACAAAGTCTTTTCTCACCAGCCTAACCATTATTTTAATTTTATATTTCATTACAATATTTCATGGTTCCATCAATGAAAAACAATATTTTCCCTTCTCTTGGAATAGTTTTATTGAGAATGGGTTTTTAAAATAAAATTCTATTATGATATCTAAAAGTGTCTTTCACACTCATTTTAAAATGTTTTTCAAAGGGTTTTATTCATGATTTAGACATTTGAAATTGTCAATGAATATTTTACATCCATTGTAACTAATTCTTGTTTTGATATAGCTTATATGACGGGTTGAGCCTCATTATAGCTCATGGGTGAGCATAATAAAGAATGTATTAAGGGTTGGGACACATTATATCTCATGGGAGAGCATGGTGTAACGTATATGATAGGTTAATCTAGATAGAGCTCTAATTTATTAGGTAATTTTAATATTCTCTAGATAATTATATTGGAAGTCATCCATGTAGTTATTCCAATTAAAATGGTTTTTAATGGTCTTTAGATGCTGATGTCCCAAGGCACCAACATAACATTTTGATTATTGCTAATGAGTTTTAATAGAACTAATTTGTTTTCAAAAGGTAAGATATTAACCTTTTAAAGGAGAATTGATACTCTTATAGATAAAAATGTTATATTTTTAAGAAATTTTTATCCATATGTTTCCATGTTATTCATTGGACTAACAAATTTTTTCTTTTTGGTTCATTACCACGTTTTTGTGGCTCACCCTACTTTTTAAATTTTTTCCCAAGGCTTTCAAGATGTGTATGGACCATGATGATTTCAAAATTGTTTTTTGAATATATTTCATTAAAAGAAAACATGTTTTTCTAGAATGTTTTTTTATTTGGAATAGTTCATACTAATAAAAAATGTACACTTTGTATTATATGGGAATTTTACATAAGATTTATGATCCAGGTCAGAAAAAATATAAACGAAATTTATCATTTTCAATTTAAGAAAGATAATTAATGTTTAAATTCACAATAATATGTAATTTTTATGTTCTTGTTCTTATACCATAGTAATGATAATCATGCAACTAACCATGCTACTCTTCCTAGTTTAAAAATCAAGATGAAGAATTATATCACATGGTTTATATTACCCTCTATCTAACTATGTACACCAATAACCCGCTTTATTACCCAAAATGGTACGGTTTCATGGATAAACTAATTGTTTGTCTAACCATACTTATCTTCTTTTCTAAATATTCAAATTTTTAACTAAAAATCAAAAAATAAATAATAGAAATTCATTCCTCTCAGAACTATAAAATTATAATTCTCTCCAAACAAGGGGATTCAATTCCTAAAATATCATTAGGCTCTATTCTCTATGAAAAAGAACATATCATATTGTCACATGTTGATTTTACCTCCAATATATAAAAAATCATTAAATTCTCACAAAACCTATGAAATAAAGGGATTATCCACCCTCAAAAGACCATATCCAAAAAATAAACTTCCTAAATTGGATTATCCATTTATTATTAATTGTATTATAACTCAACGTCTTCTAATATTATAATTTTTAAGGTTATTGAAGTTACTTATGCCATATAAAATATTTTTTTACTGAGATACAACTAAGCATATTGGTGTGCCTTTTCACATCTAGAATATAGTGTTTCAATCCCACAATGACACTTCACAAGTTTTAGGATATGAAAATTTATAGGGGTAGTGGGTCATAATTTCTTGAGATATGTATTTTATACCTAGAATCTATGATATGGCCGAACAGTTCATCACAAAGTGATGGGATGTTTTTCATGTGGTTGTGGGTGTGGATAAAATCATGTAAGACAATGGGAGAACATTTAATAGTTCACTAGAATTCAAAGGAATAAAACATGGTAAAAAATGTTGTTTCATGTTTGTTTGTGAAATCTAGTCTCTATGGGAACTAGGTAATACAAGTTAGGGAATCAAAATATGCTTGAAAACAATGAACAATATAACACAGATATTCAATTTTATGTATCAATATATACATATTACAAATATATAATGTTTGTATGAATTATCCATAATTAATATAAAAAAGAAACATGGAAAATTTTGGAAATTTAGAATAACACAATGGAAAATACAAATTGTGAGAAAATTCTAAAATATTCTCTATAATTTTAAATGGTTTCATTTACTATGGAATCATGTTCCCCGTTTTTTATCAATCCATTTATGGGCCGAATTCAGAGACACTTTCTAGAACACAATATCCCTAACACCAAATCTCAAGTGTTATAGATGAATATGTATATAAAAATTCTACCAATTATGAGTTAAAATCAATAAATTCTGAATTAATATAGTTGAATGTATTATATCATATACCAAATTAGATCTGTCAATAATATATTCACCTAAATTATCCAAATCATGGGTGATATATATGGTCGACCATAAAAATCTTTAAATTGTGTCATCATAACCTATTATTGATAATTGATGTTACACTAATTAAAACAGTGTAATATGGTCTTCATATGAAACTATAAAAATAAAACAAATAGGAAAAAAACAATTGTTTTTAGAATCTAAATTTTTTTCTCCCTTTATTTTCCCATTAATGGTTGATATGTCTGGATTTTCCTTAGTTTTTTAACAATGTCATCGATATTACTGTGTAGAATATTAGTCTAAAAATATGTATTTATTATAAACAATCAACATTATGACCCCAAAATTATATTGATCACCCACACACAGTGATTCATTAGATCATTCAGTGAGAAAATTTCATTTATAGGTTATAAAAGTGATAATTTAATGAATTTATCCATGATAACATAAAAATTTTCATGCTTCAATGATAACCTTGAAAAAAACAAAATATTTAGAAAAATTCCCCCATTTCTATTCCATGAAAAATAATGTTTTCAAAAACAACACCAATCATTGATTCTTTACCGTCACTCACTATCACAATATATAATAAAATTAAAAAAAATTAAAAATATCATTTTATATTCGAGCACACTAAAATATATTACTAATGACATTGTACATCTTTTTCATACTCGTATATAAATCCAATAACAAATGATTAAATTTTTGTAAATGAATTTTCTAATATACAATGGAACCATCATTCATTCCATAATATAATATAAACAATTATATAAAAACTGAAAACCCCTCGTATGAATACCCACCATTTATAATGGAACTATCCTATAAAATTCCTCGTAAAAAATCTATGTCACCTTCAACTTATACCCAAACATGAATTTCAAAATGATTTCAATAAGAAATACAGTCCATTTTTATCTTCTACCATGATATGATAATCCACTAGTACCATGAGTAGCTACTAATACTATCAAACATCCTTCAAATCATGTTATTCTCTATTCTCCCTTAGATAATCATCCATCATATTCTACTTTCTAATGTGTAATTATGTTTAAAAACAAATTTCTGAAGATACTTCCCCCACCATTATTATCCTAATTTATGATCATATAATGATAAAATTAATTTTAATCATTTATAATCAATATATAATAATAATTTCTCACTAGAGATATAATTTCTCTAATACATAAGATTGTGAATAACAATACATATCTATAATTTTGGGATTGGGTAATTCTTCTCATAATTATTTATCCACCTAGGTCTATATTCTATATCATTACACCGCTATATTAATAAATATCCTGATCCTAAACATGATGTCTCATAATAGGATTTGTTTCAATCACATGACCCATTATGAATCAAAATTGTTTTCAATGTTATACTCCACTAGAATTCATATTATTACTATTGAAATCATCTACTCAATTTTAACATTATTCCCTTCTAAGTATAATATATCAATAGAGATACCAATTTTTAAAACTCTTAAATAATCCTTCATAAATATCCCATTAACCCCCAAAAACAACAAATCTCAAACATGTTCTTTGATAATTTCCAACATATCACTAACATAACCTTATATGTATGAATAAATATTCCACTAATATATATAATATGATTGAAGAACTTCATCACCTAAATAAAAAAATCATTTTGAAAATTTTTCATATTGACAATTCTTATGAAAGATCCTTATAAAATCTTAAAATTATTTTCTTTATCATCATTAAACCTTCAGTAGATTTGGAATTAATCCCCATGTTATAAGAAAATGAGTCAATATATATGTGAAAACCACACTTTATCAAGTACAATAAATAATTATGATGATGTTTAAATCCTAAAATCATGAAAAAAAATCATAATGTACATATCTATAATGGAAATCAATTTCTTGGATATCCATATCTTATAGCCTCAATAGATGATATCCAAACCAATGTTCAATCATAAAAACCCAAAAGACCCCTTTAGTAGGTCAAAAAATAATCAATTTGAGGCTATGTATATTTATTAATAATAATCACTAAATTAACCACGAAATTTTTGATTAGTCCTATGATATTAAATATACTTTTGTTCAATATTTTTACTTATTAATAAGACATTTTTATTTAATTATAATTTTATTTGTTCTTTTATAGCAGTAATATCTTATATTTTTAATTTTTAGAATTCTAGATGAAAAATAAAATAATATAAAATAAATGGTGTTTTAGGATTAAAGAAAATTAATTCTATTAAATAAAAGAATAATGGTATACAAGATATCTCAGATAAAAATAATTATAAGGTGCTTGATCTCCCATAAGAATGATCTTGGAATTCATCCGATTAATTTATTGTGATTGGGGTTCACATTATAATTTATTGAAAACTAGTTTTCTCTATGACACACTTCTCTTTCCATGAGGATCAGCAACCAGTTGGGGTGGAAGGTGGGACAGGTTTCGGGGCACTAATGGCGAGGTCGAGTCCAAGGGTTTCTTTATTTGTGGGTGTGTTGTAGTGTGTGTTCTATCATTGGATGTTGTGACCAACATTTAAACATTATTTATTCATATATTTCCTCGATATAGTCATGTATATGTCATTATAAAAGATAAAAATGTTATAAACTCATTTTTTACAAGACCTATTTTATTGTTTAATGAACACCTTCATGGATTTACGAGGTGATTGAATTACCATAACGTTTATTATTCATTTATTCTTGGGTTCTATTTCATAATTTAGAAGAAGATGATTTATAATGAATATATTAATATCCATAAGGATGTATCTTCTCTATAAGAAGGGTTATTATTTTGTGAAATGATGAATCTTCCATTGCTAGATGATAAAAAAGAAATTGTGAATATGAGATAACTACATTGTGTTTTGTTTCATTGTACTATAAATCATACAAGTGAAAAAATGGAAAATATTTATATTGAGTTTTGATGTGAACCCTAGTTCAATGAAAAGAAATTATTAAACATATTAGAGAACAATTATCATTTATATTAATTGAACTATCGAGAGTTATTTTTAATGGAAATAATCGGTGAATATCTGCATGATATCTAAAAGGAGGTTTTATAGGATATTGACCTGGATAAAATTAATGATTATTTAGAGAAAATCATGGAATATCATTAGTTAAAATAGTAATGAATATTAGTGATGATATTTCAAATGGGTTTTTTAAAATAACGAGTGGATATATTTCATGTGATTTTACTTTTTTGGATATTTTCCTAATTTTGAGAATTAAATTCATGGAAAATGAGAGAGACATTATAGATCCACCAATATTTATGTGGTAATTTCTTTGGTGACGTTCCTGAAGATTTATCAATGTGCAATTTGGGTTTGATTAAGCAAAATGATACGTACCTTTGAGATAAATTTGGACTATTTTAACTTATTGAAATAATTAGAAGTATAAATATATATCTTTTAAGATAAAACATTTGAAGCCAACATAGAATGAGCTCATACAATAGGGGCTCAATAGTTTGACTAATAACTGAGGATCAAACACTGGGAGATACAATGAAATGATATATTTTTCACTTTTTTATCATTTTTTAATAACTGTATCATTTTATTTTATTTTATTTTTATGATTCAAGTATGTTTTCATTTTATATATATATTTTTTTAATTTTTTTATTACCTCCTCTATGGAGTATAGTTCAATCATATTTGATGACCATTTGAATATGAGTGGTTATATTCATTGAAGTGGAAGGATTGATTTGGAAAGGATGTGTATGTAATATTTTAAATTATTAGCTACTAATGGGTTATTATCATAAATTATAATTACATTGATCTTGAATCAATATCTCATTCGTTGTTTTCATGTGAGAGTGAAGACGATTAATGAACAAAACCTAATTTGGTAAGGATATATGAGATCATGATATCTAACCTTATCCTATGTAGTTTAGAAAAAATTCAATGTATATAAATCTTATTAGATTTATTTTTGTAGAATAATTGAACATATTTAGGTACTTTTAATGGGTACTAAACATATATGCTTAATTACCCCTTATAATTCTCACAAATAATAATTTTATTAATCTGAAAAGTGTATTTGAGTTAAATTAAATAAATAATGCCCATAGAAATAAGTTGATCCCACATTATTCTATATTTTCATAATTTTTAACTTCTTATCTCACTAATATATTTTAACATAATTTAATTAGAATTTTATTTTAAATACCTTCTAATATGTATAGATTTAATATTTTTTTTAATACACTCAACACATGGTTTCCTTGTCCTCTTTCAGATCAACAATCCACATACACTATAATATTATTTTCTGGTTACTATTAGTTCAACTAATATAAAATTAGATAATTTATATCCATTAAGAATTAACCGAACTCACATTAAATCATCAATACACACTATCATTAAATCATTGGAACTATTCTAAAATGAAACTGGTGCATCACAAATAGAAGAACTAATTCGATTAAACCCCTTTTTCTAATGATCATCCAAACAAAAATTTTAATAAAAAAATATACTATTTATATATGATAAGAGTGAAAATATATCAGTCTCTTCCAAGGAACCAACTCAATATCCCTCTAAGATAAATGTTAATAAAAATACTCAAGGTTAATAATAGACACATGTACACCAACATTAAAATAAGAGGTGGGGTCTTCCCTTCCACAGTACTAAGAACAATGCCTAAAAATATATCATGGAAGTTAGGTACTTGAAACCTTACACATATTTCACACGTAGTAAATTATTAATCATCATTAATAAATAATAAAATCAAATTGAAAACATAAGAAACTAATAATAAAGGGATAAACTATTATGATTATTTATAAACATGAAATTTATAAATAATATTAGAATATAGTAGGATGGAACCGTAGATCAGGGGTCGTCTTGCATCAACCTCAACCTCCTCTGGTGGACTATAGATAGTGAGGAGTTTCCCTAACTTTTTTGACATTCTTATTTTTCTTTCATAATGAGGACTTAACCCACTACAATGTGTCCCCAACTATGTTTTATTTAATGAACCACCATTTATTATTATCCCATAACATAATTAGCTATGACCCCACTATTAATTTTTTATAACCAAATACAATACTTATTCTAGTGTCCTGACAACTTACACATGAAGCATGTTCAAGTTGGGTTCATACACCTAGAAAATAGTGGAAAATTATCTACATTGGAAGTAAACTAGTGGTCCCATTACCTAGAAAACCTGATAAAAATCCATAGTTAATTTCATGTTGATATTGTTTGATATTCTCTCCTTGAAAATAAATAAATTCATCACTGCATTAGATTATGGGAGGAACGAACTCAATTTATTTTCATATTATGTTTATTCCTTTACTAATGGAGCCATTATCATAACCACTTTATATGTTAGAATATTTAATGGAGTAATCATTAAATAAATCTACAAGGATGACCTTATATTGAATGTTATTTCAGTAAATTTTTCATAATTTAAAAGATCTATAACATATATCATTTTCTGATAATAATTCAAATCATATTCCATCGTCATCAAAGTACCCCAATAAATATCTATAAACCTTTTAACTCTAACATATTTTGTCTCATCCATTCAATATTTACCATTATATATCATCTAGAATTCCTTCAAGTCAAGTTCCTTTTACTAACATCTGTCTTTATACCTCTCACTATTTAGTAGTTATCCCCTCCCTAAAATAATAACTAAACACAAACTTTTAGTTTAATTGGACCTAAAAAGCATAAAAATAATTTTATAATATTCCAATAGATTTTTATTTTTCACTATTCCCATATCATCATTGAACAATCTTGGATTTCTTCTATATGTTCACTGCTTCCCAATCAACCTCCATAATAATTGCTTAATCAACATTGATACTAATCCCCTATATAGCCTAACCAATTTACCCACAAAACTAAAGGTCCATTGGCGAAATATCCACCACTCCCCAAACTTTTACACATACAACTAGGTCTTTTTTATGCACAATCTACTATAATGAAAAAAATATTTACATAAAAATAAAATAAATCCTCCATTTTATATGAATAAAAAATACATATTTTGTATTATAAAAAGGTTGTGTCTTATTAATTTAGAGAATTAATATTCTCAACCATTCCACCCCCTCCCTAATAGTTTGATTAAGTTTACGAGAATTAAATATTTCTTATATTATATATAAAATCCAAAAATCCAAAAATATAGTCATGAGAAATACTTTTTAATTTTCTTTAAAAAATAATTCATGTGATACATTATTTACCATATCTTCTATGATTACTATACTTCTATAGGTTTTGATCTAACATCAATTAAAATTTAACATATGTGACCCTATAAAGTCCTCACAAAACTATAAATGAAAAAAATACTGCAATGTCTCAATGTTTTAAATTGAATAGTTATCTACACGTTTTATAGGTACATTTTAAAACTCCACTATCCTATTATCCATTACTTATAAACTTCCAAGACTCAAAACCCCATTTGATTCCATTTTTATACACCCTGATCTAGTAAAATTAATATGAATATTCTACCTAGGGGTATATATAGAATCAAGAATGTCTCATCTATATATATTTTTGAAAATTGTATAGAGATAAAAGAAAACTCATAAGGAAAATTTTACCCCCAAATAAACCCATATCAATGTATAATCCAGATTGAATTTTTTTTTAAAATCATTTATTATTATTTCAGGAAAAAAACTAATACTTTCAACAACAAACTAAATCATGTGTATTACAGAAAAAGAATGAAGTCATACTAACAAAGAATACAGAAGTGCTGAAAACAATGACCTACCATCTATTTTTTCATAACTCTAATGTGAAACTATGAATCACCAATTACTATAAAGGAACTCTTCACCTCCATCACATCTGGTAGATACACATCCCTGGATATGGAATTTTATAGTCAATGTTAATAATTTATGATAAACGAAAAATATTTTTAAATCTGAAAATTTTGATATGTCAATTTATTCAATATGAATTCCAGTAATATATATTTACAAGTATTCTATATTTTCTTAATTTTAAATTTATATATAATAAAATCTTAATAATTCTTTCAAAACAATTTTTTTGGTAAAAAATACCATTAATAAAAAATAATAACATACAAAATTATTAGAGAACCACATTTACCTTCACATTGAAAAAATATCATCTTCTAAAATTACACAAGAAACTCCATGTTTCCTTCAATTTCATTACTTATCATATAGTTTTCTTAGAACTACAAAGGGGAATACTTTTTTCCATGTTCTATTTATATTTGGTATATATGATATAAATTTTCCTTCTCCTATTATACCTAAAAACATATTATGGTGTGAGTGTCACCCATCATCCTAATTCATCCAAAATATTTTCTCTCTAAAATGAAAACCATGTCTGTTATCCACATGAACACAATGATAACCTAAATATTTCAATACATGTATGACTACAACATTTTTATCATGAACACGAGACTAGTGTGATAAATCCCAAAATACAATTTTAATTCAGAATTATGTCTTCAAATAAAAAAATTTATTTAAGAAAACTAAATCAAAAACATAGTTCCACAATTTATAAAATATAAAATTAATAAGAAAAAAACATTGTCTCATTTGAAATATTATTTCCACAATTACATGTGATATTCAATCTGCCATTTGAAAAATCATCTTTTAAAATAAACACTTTCATTACAAATAACTTTCATTAAAAAACACATTATTTTCAATCAATTTCCATTTTTTAAACAAAATCCATGTTTTGAATAAAATAAAAAATTCATAGAAATTCAGAAATGTATTCCTAAATAAAAAAAATTAAAAAAAAATAAAAGTCATATGAAATTGTCTATTTAAAAGAAGATATTTGACCCACCATATAGTAACAAATTTAAAAAAATCTGAAATTTGTACCTTCAAGAACCACTCCCAGGGGGTTTAATCCTATATTCCATAATCTTGTTGAAAATCAATCACCAATTCCAAACATATGTAATTTAAAAATTAAACATCATATTTCCATATCTATGAATAGTATAATAAAAAAAGAGAGATTCAATAATCAAATAAGTATCAAATCCCTAACATGTGACCAATGATGTTATGATCAATTCTTGAATGAAAATAGATATTAACAATTGGGGATTCCCAAAAATAACCCCCAATACGACCTAAAATCCTTTTTCTACATACGATGATAGATAAGGGTTTGAGACATCCAAATGGGGATTAAAACCTAAATTCAGGTAATAATCTCAACATGTACGGTTTGATCACATAGTTAGGATAACCATGCATTTAAAATGGTTAACATTGAGGGTAGAAAAATTTGGATGCATGAATTAGATAAATTGGCACCCCAACTACATGATATTTCACCCCCATATGGTTAGATGTCATAGCTATAAATATTTTGAATAAAATCATACTTATCTCCTTTAACAAATATTCAAATTTCTAACTAGGAACTCCCTAAACTAAATGAAATTCAAACTATAAAAATTAATGTTTTAATTTTCTTATAATATGGTTATCATGTATAATATTATATCTAATTTCATCCATGATATTTATCATTTTATTTTCTAAGAAAATATATTTCTCTAATATTATAACCAAATAAAAGAGTGTAATTAGGGCCTATAATTACTATTTTTTACCTTAAGATTGCATTGAATAATGCCTCATAAATTACTAAAACCCCTTATAGAAAACAATTCACAAAGACATGGTTTTAAGACATTAATGAATTAATTGGTTTTACATTTAGAATAAATAAAAAATATGAGGTATTCCTTTCACATTTCATAATGATATCATCATAGAAACCAATGGATCTTACCTCCACTAGCTTCTGGATAATAAATTTTCTCAATAAATGGATATGATATGTTCGAGGAAAATATTTTTTGCAAAATATTTTCTTAAAACAACCATCACGCCATGAAGTCAATTTATTCTTTCTTCGATATATTATTAATCAGTGCCCATAATTGATTTTCTCCACTATGTAAATAATATACATCCGAGTCATCATTTTTATTATTTGACTCATCGGGTATCCGTATACGGAAATACCACAAGGAGGCATAGTTCATAAGAAAAGCCTTGGTATCTATCGACATCATACTCATAGATCTGACTAGATAACCATAGAACTGAGAAACAACACCCAATAATGGGGGAAAACAGAAAGGCATCATGTGCCACATCGACAAACTAAGGTCAATGCACCAACTGTGCACGTGGAATGAGTCCTTATCCTCACACCAGCGCCTCAATGTAGATCTACATAACATTACATCAGAGTAAAAAGTGTGTGTAAGAAGACCCAAAGGTCTGAGTCATCGGTAAAAACACACACTAGCAGGCCTATATGCTGTGATTCCTATATACCTAGTATGATGCATGAGATGCCTTCTGCCTTTTTCAGCCAAGAGTCAAAATCCATATATGGAATCTTACCAATTAGAAAGATCCAGAGATCCATTTTAAATAAAAACAACACACAACATGTGAATTGATCAAGGAGAAAATAATAGACAACTCTAACGTTGAAAAAACAGAACAACTATCCGAAACCTTGGGAACCAAGAATTATTACCAGAACAAGTGTTCCTGACGCACCAGGCCGATATCCATCACAGGTTCTGACAAATTCCTAATACTCATGTCTACCATATCCAAAATAATAATGACAAGGAAAGAAAACTCATTTTATACCACATTGTAACGTCTTGACCCAGAAGCAATCAAACCGGTGCTCCGAGCCAGTTCACCACAAGGCCGCAAGAGCACCTCCCTGTATGCCAAAGGGTGCCGACTAGCAGCGACGGCCTAGGGTGTGATAATGGGGAGACAATGCCCTCATATCATAGTAAGTAAACAGAGTAAATAACTAAATATCATACACAATGGTAAGTAAACAGAGTGCGGAAGCAATAAAAAATTGAAATAGAAAAGGCTATAATAGTAAAATGTTGTAAAAGTCCGAACAGCTATGCAATACAATACAACACTGGTCACCCACTGGGACGACCATACAGATAAAAGTCCATAAGAAACTGAAAGTAAAATTAAAGGGATCAACTACTAACTTTGAGCCAATCCATGTACCCGATATCCAAACACTGTCAAACTGCAGCATCCCAATCAATAGAACCACTCGAGCAGCTCCGCTCGATCATGCAACAATGCCCCCAGCCCTATCCACCACGCAACACATGCTCAACCTCAAAAGCAGACATAAGGTCTACACGTACACTGAGGTGTACGTGCAGGGGTGAGAAATAATCTTATTAGGGATCCCCGAAAAGGAACCAATAAATGTGCTGCTAAAATTGTATGCAATAGCAACGTGCTCAGCCTAGCTGGAACACAACAAAGGAATTAAACCATACGTGCAACCACAGTCGAACATAGGGTAAATAATCTCTATCTACTGGGTAATTGCCACCATGGATTTTCATGTCTATGTACATACACATGTATATTACCATACCTATACACACATACATAAATATTAATGTTCATGATTATGAAATTCAAATAACAAGAAACCACTTCAGTAGTCTATCATTGAAACCATAGGCCCGATCTCCTGGACATCCCGTGTAAGGACATTGAGCTGGACGTGATGCCACTCAAACAATGTATCATTATGTCGATCTTTGGGTTTGTAATCTCATTGACATATACTAGCTTTGGTCAACTCTGGAAATATATCTCTGAACAAGTTAACCAAAAACATGTTACCAGTTCAATATAATTCAATCATGAGTTTCTTCGAGACTCATCCTCGACCGACCATCTCCTCTACCAAAGCCACAGTAGAAACCACAACATGCCATCAAAAAGTAAATGATAATAGCATTTCCAAGATTTGGATGTAGCTTGATAGGTTCAACAGTAGAAATCACCACAATAAATATAAAAAGTGACCATTGTCCTCAGACTTGTGAATCCTTGTCCATAGGCGAACAGAAACAAAACCCTCAGGTGACTGCCCTCAGGCATAACGAATACTGCCCCCATGCATAAGAAATATTTCTCTTAGGAACAGAATCTACTGCCTTCAGGCATGAGAAACATTGACCTCATGCTAAACAAAACTGCCCTTAGGATAAACAAGAACTACCCTCATGCATGAGAATCGTTTCCCCTAGGCTAAACAAACACTACCCTCAGGCTAAACATAAACTTTCCCTCTGGCGAAACAAAACACTTCCCTCAGGATAAATAAAATACTTCCCTTAGGAATTACATAGGAAATCAAGTAACACGCTGATCCCAACACACAAACAAGAATTTATATCTGTTTCCTCCCAATAACACTCAAAACAAGATATACTCATAGCATACACACGGGTATCCTGGCCAAATGGCTAAACAGAGGAATGCAGACCATGGGTGGTCCTGGATCCATGTAAAGACCCCATACAACAATTTAAATGTATCATTAGATTATCTATGAAATTCTAGATATCTCATCAACTAAGGAATCAGCCACACGACACCTCGAACATGGGCCTGTGGCACAACGGTACACAAATTCAACTCAAAAGATGGAAATAAACACCAGACCACCTACTACTCAGGCACAGAAGGAAAAGTTGGCATCCCAAAAAACAAGAAGACGCCTCACATCAGGCTCAATATCCACCAACCAGGAAGCACCTTTGGTAACCACTACAGCATCAACATCCCAAGTCAGATACAAAAAAACAAGTGCGGGTGGCCCGAACTCCCAACCCAACAATACATCTAAAGCCCAAATGGATCACCAGTTTGGCATGGGATCTAGGTGACACCTGATCACCATATCTACCCATACCCGACGTAACAACATTGGGTAGTTCAAACACTCTGTGACCCCCAGGGTCCCATAAGTCAAACACTGAGGAGGCATCAGACTCGAGATCCTCCATGTAAACACGAGCGAAGGCATCCTAAACAGGATCTGTAGCGAAGGATAAGGGAGGAATCATACACAGAATCCTCAAATGAAGCACATCATAGGCATTCCATAACATGGGTCCTATCAAAAGAATAACTAGAGAGAGATCCTACCAGGGACTCCATAGGTCATTATACAAGTAACGGAATCCCTCCGGGGATCCTTGGAAGTGCCCGGTCTCACGGCCTCATAGGCCAAAAGGGAATGTCTCACAAGGGAAAATCCTCTATAGATAAGGTTACAGGAGATATCTCATAGCTCACATCATATTTAAGGGCTCAACTAAGTTGTTTCGAACACCCATCCTAAAAACCTCGCCAAGTCTCAACCCCAGGTGATGACTGGGCTTGATAAATGGAGGAAGAATCCCCTACATTTAGATATAAACACCCAAACCCCCTTAAGATGACCTCTAAAAGTAAAAAGGATTCAACCATTGCGATGTATGTGGTAAACTCTCAGAAATGACTACTCACACGCCCAATTATGACTTCCAAAGCCCATGATATCCAAAAATTACTAAATTTAAGTAGTACATGGCCAGAGCACATGGATAGAGCACATTGGGAAAGCTTGTGTAATAGTACACAGCATGTACTTTACTGTACAAGGTGTGTACTATTCCCACAAAGTTACACCCTATTCATTTTCACTAAAAACCATGCACATGTACCACTACACGGCGTGTACTTTACTGTACATGACGTGTACTCCCAAAAACACTATTCTGTGTTCTACTTCACACGGCCACCCACACTGCCACCCACTACACGACGTGTACTCAAAGTACACGGCGTGTACTTCAGAAAACTTCAAATTCCCCAAACGGAAAGAACACATGGAATGTTCCCCAGTAACACATGTCATGTATACTGGGTTTTTTGACGGGAAATCCCTAAAAACACCTTATTCGCCCGTTTTCTCCCCCGAAACAATAGATCGAGCGCCATGGGCTTAAAATCAAGCAATATATGGATTTAAAAACATAAAAAAAACTTGTTTAAAGGGTATCTAGAGAGAAATCATAAATGGCCCTACCTTTGGGAAGAAACCGCCGAATTCTCTGTTGATTTCACGGTCCACGGATGCCGCACACCGACTCAGCGCATTGAGGTCTTTGATTCGATACCCCTCTTGCTTCTAAACTATCCCTCTTTCCCAATATCCCAATCCCCCCATGGGACAAAACCAAGGAGGAGCACACATAGAGCGTGCACATGGAGGAGGAATAAGGAAGAGAGAGAAAAGAAAATAAAAGAAAAGATGAAAAGAAAAGGAAGAAAAAGGCATCTGGGTCGGCCCCAACAACTGATATGAATTTATGCCTTCTCTAGGATAAACACCCCATTCTGGACTTAACGGCACCGATATAATCTCAATATGACACTCTGTTTAAATTTTATTTCCAATCGAACCAACAGGAATAATTTTACATTCAATTAAATAATATTAAATACTAAATATTTTGCTAAAATTTAAACATCTCATATTTCCCCCAAACTCCTATCCTAGGGTAAACACCTTATTCAGGGACCAATGGAGTTTTCAAAAAAGTTATCTGAGATCATATGGTAGGGTAAAATTACCATTTTAACCCTCACGAGCATCCAACATCAAAAATTTAAATTTCTGCTCAGAACGACAGTCTGGAAAACACAGGTTCTTACAATGTGTATATGGTTTTTCCAGAAATCCTTCTTCTCCAAAAATCTTGTGTCTGCCCTACCATCACCTTGAAATCTAGATATAATCATGATGGTTCTCTTGGATCATCTAGTCAAAACTTCATCGTTTCTCAAACAATAGATTCTAGTGTCTAATCCATTCGAACATCAAATTTATTGATCAATCATCATACTTTATTAAAGAAAGTGAATTCGGGGATCCACCAACATCTAAATCACTCTGTCTCTATTATCTCACCTCCTTCATGCCATTATGATTCGAGATATATGATATTGTATTGTTTCACGCATAATTGGGTGCTCATGATTGATTGATCAGAATTTCATGGGTCACGGGCCACGAGAATAACACTCATAAAGAATGATGAATAATTGGAAGAAAATAACAATTACAAATGAAAGGAACAAACCATGATCGATGTTACCATTTAACTTGATCTATCTTCATTATAATGAGAATTGAATAAAAGAAATCAAAGGTTAATCTCAACTTAAGACATGACAAATATAATACTATCATGTAATACGCGGGATCCGTGAATCAATTTGTTTGTCGGATGATTCATGGTCATCGTAGGATTAATGAATGGGGATTAAAAAAATAAATCACACACCATAAATTTTATTGGATCGATTAAAGAAGAATAATAATTGATGGGTAATTTTCATGTGCAACATCCATTGAATCATAAGAGTGTCGATCATCGATCCATAATTCTATCATCATTTGTCAAAAAGGATTCTCCAGAGCTCTCTCTAACAGTCTTCTAGAGGTTGCATGGTTACTCGTATAACCTTGGTCATATGAAAGAACTTATAGTTAAATATCCACCCAATGTTGTATCAATGATTTTGGATAAGATAAATTATTCAAATTATTTTATTCTTTTCTATGCCTGCGGTGAATTTTTCCCAGACAAATTGCACAGATTAATGTTAATTCATGCCTAGGGTAAACCTCACATTATAATTTCATCAATTTCCTAGTATTTCTATTCAAAGCACCCATTTAGGTAACATTTCACTTTTTTATGAAATCATTGTGAATATAATATTTTATATGACTAATATTCTTTAAATTTTTTTTTCTGGGACTCAGAATCGCACTCCATATCAACATCCTATTTAAAAAATTCCATATAATATTTTAAAATAATACGTGAAAAATATAATTAATTAAACCCTTGATCTACCCCTCTCTAATTTTTTGTGATTTGTGTCATGTTTTGGTGATGATTTTCACCAGATCATGGTGGAAATTGTAACTCTGTGAAATTTTAGAATATATTTTTTCTAAATAAATACTCTATTCGATAGTCTTCTCTACACACAATAGTGAAATAAAACAAGTCACAACATAATTATTATTATGAAATTTTAAAAATAATGAAACCACTACTGAGTATAAGAATATTTTAGACTACTAGAGAATTCATACATAGTATGATTAAGAATAAATAATTTTTTAAGAAGTCATTTATCAGTAAATACATTAACGAAATATATTTAATTTTAATTTAAAAGATAAATTTTACAATTTTTTAATATTAATTGAAATAAAATAAATTCTTTTTTTATGAAAATATATTATTATTATCTGAAGGTTAATTTTTTGAATTGTCTAAAATAATTGATTTTAAGGTAAATTTTAAAAAATATGGATTTTCTAGTAACATCGTTTTTATAACATAATCATAATACGAGAAATTTTTTTAATACATTGAAACATTTTTATAAATAATAAATATATATATATAAATTTAATGATATGATTTAGAAAAACATTGATGGATTTATGAAACATATCACCAGTGTAAAAATGTGTCTTCCATAATGGTTTTTTGGGGTTTTATCATCGGTTAACTGGTGTCATTATTTCAAGTGGTTTTGTAAATATTTTTTTGTATTAGTTAACATAAATTGATGAAATTATGTTTTCCCATCTCATTTAAAAAAACATTGCAGAAAAACCCCTAAAACTTTAGAATTGGAATGGCTTTCACAAAATTTAAAAAAATCATCATGAAAAAATATCCATCACATCAATTAATATAAATAAATGATCTGATAAACTATTTTTATTTTTTAATATAACCAATGTATAAAATAAATTTCAACTAATTTTTTATATAGGATTATAGAATAACTGATGCGAAAATGTGGTTTTTAAATTAAATCTGAATAACATAGATTAGATGTAAAAAACATAACCTGAACAAAAAAACAATAGAAAATTCATCCAGAAAACAACATAATTTGGATGTCAACTTCATAAATATTGATAAAAAAGAGAAATATAATATATTTTAAAATTTTGAAACATAATCAAAAATTCAAATCATTTTAATTGTAAAACATAAAATTGAAACCTTATGATATATGTTACAAATATACTAAAACATAATCAAACAACTGAAATATTCCTCCCATTAAATTTTTATGTGATTTAAATATCATTCAGTCTAAAGAATATGGCATAAAATAGATAAAAAATAAAAAGAAATAATTTAACATGTTTTTTCAATATGATTATAAGAAAAATTAAATGAATATTTACAATAAAATCTAACATTATAGAATTTTTTAATAGTATGGGATGAAATTATTTAAAAAATAATTTATAGTACATAATATTCCCTTTCCATTAGTCCTTATTAAATATAAAAATGAAATTCAAAATAATTGATTATTTGAAAATATCTTTTTATGTATTGGAAGCCAAAATGATGTTATTATAACACCATTTATTTTACATATTTGATCATTAGTCACCTTTTTCCTGTAGTCTATAAATTAATCCTATGATATTTTTGGAAATTATAAATTTGAAAAAAATTAAAATTCATTATAATTTAAAATAGTAAATATAAGCAAATATACATGTTAAATACGTTGAATTTTTTTTGGCGCATGTCACTATATATAGATAATAACCAAGATGTTTTCTACTCTGTTGTAAAAGAAAATAAAATCATTTGTTGACCACTAATATATAAAAAATATTATCTGATTGGTCATTCAGTTAACATTAATAACACTTCAAGAAATATATGTTTTATACCTTTCAATATAATGGATAATCCAATAATAAATTATATTATTTTGAAATATTTTAGAAATATATACTAATATTTTTGTATCATTCATTATTTTTAATATTGGTGAAATACATTATGGGTCCAAAAAACATATAATGATGTTATATAATAGTGAATAAAATGCCTATAATAAGAACTAATAAAAAAATATAATAATTAAGTTTAAATAAATTAAAATTATTAAAATATATACTATAATCGATTTACCTAGAAAAATTATTGTATCATGTTGATTACAAAAAAAATCTCCAGTTATAAGCTCTACGATATCAATATTAAAAATCATCATAGTAAGTTCATATCCATACATGATATCATCCATTGGAAGCTCATAATCATTCAATATAAAAATAAAAATATGTTAATAATCCATAAAGTCTATAAGAAGTATAATCTAATGTCGTGAAAGAATCTACATTCAGAACTCTATAAAGTATATCATTATAATTAATGTATTCAAATAAGAAAATATATAAATTCAAAAAAGGTAGAAATATATGAATACCAATTTTAGATAAAGTATTATATCTATATAGACATGATGATAATTTTTTGGACAATTATAGACGGTCAAACTAAAATATTGAAAATAATTTTTTTGAATGTAGGGAATCATCTATATAAAATTTTTCACTTGTTGGTAAATATATATTTTCTACTATGTCGAACCTATGGTGCTCTCTATTTGTAATGACCCGTAAAATTCAAGGGAAATTTTTTCTTAATTTTCTTTGGGATTTTAAAAGAATGCGGTTTCTGACGGCACCTGATTCAAGGCCCGGAGTGCCCGGAATCAATTTTCAAAGTTTTGCTCAGGTACGTTCAGTGAACGAACGAATGAGAATTCCTATCTTTTGAACCAGTGCTCAGAATTGATATCTGATTGCACCGATGAACTCGCAACGCTGGTAATCGCTTAAGGGAACCTTTACCGTAGTTGCGTTTGTGCGGGAGAAGAAGTTAATTAATGGGGTTTAATTAAAAAAAAGTCAATAAAATTGTTAAATCAATTTTATTTATTTTTCAAGTGGGTAGTTTCTCCCATGGGAAGTTGGTGGTGGAGCCCACATCCACCCAACATCCCATGTGTGGATAATTAAAAGGGTGGGGCCCACACTACCCCCCCCCCCACACCTTTTTAATTTTCCCTAACTTCCTAACCCCTCTTAACCCCTCACATTCCTAACTCCCCATTAAATCACCTTCTTTAATATTTGACAACTTGTTGTAATTAATTTGGTAACTTACATGTATGTTTTTGAAATTCAAACAATTGAATTTCAAATGCTATGCTGTGTTAATAAAATAAGTTTAGAACCTATTTTATTAGGGGTTGGTGTTGGATTGTTTGAGAGATTTTTGGAGAAAAAGCTAAGGAATACCTTCTTCCTCAACGAAGAACACGAAGAACACCGTTCTTCAACGAAGAACTTCTCCGCCGAAGAACACGGTTCTTCCGCGACGCCGTATCCACGACGCGACGTTCTTCTTCTGTGTCGTCTCTTCCGCGACGGTTTTCCGCGACGAAATCGCCGTCAATGACTTCGAATCCTCACTTCGCGATGTCGACGTTCTTTTCCTGCGACGCCCGACCTCCGCGATGCTCGTCTTCCGTGGGTCGTTGACGAACACCGTTCCTGAACCGAGGTAGGGGTTTTATTTTAATTAATTCCGTTCATGATTCTAGTTTTTCGATCATCGTGGTTTTCGACTAATTGTTATCGAATAATGCGAGGGGGCCGGTCCGCACAAACACGGCCAACCCTCCTCCTTATTTTCATGAATGATTTCTTTGTGGTTGGTACGAGGAAGCGTGGTGCTGTTGCACCACGCCGTTTCATGCGGTAGAATTGTGCGGCGTCGTCTCGCTGCGCCGTGGAAATGAATTTAATGACGCGACGCCGTCACGCCTCGTCGAAGAAAACCGAAGATATCGTGACCGGAGCGGGGCCGTGGCGGAGGGGCGCGGTGCCGTCGCACCGCAGAGGAGCAAGGAGACCGGCGGCCGGACCGGGCCGCCGGTGTCGGCGAAGAAGGGGATCGGTCGTCGCCGGTCCCGTGGAGGCCGGAACCGGCCGGCCAGGGCGGGCCGGCCGGACCGGTGTGCAACCGGGGGTTCAAACCCCTGGTCGGCTGGCCTATTGGCCAAAATGGCCCCCCTTAATTGTGGGGGGCCGCGGTGACACAGGGGGGCAGGCGCCCCCCCCTTTTTGCCGAACGGCTCGGCCAAAGCCGAGCCAGACAGCGCGCTGGTCGTGCTGTCCCCAGCCGAACCGGCACCCGGCCGAGCCGTGCCATGCCGGTCCAGGCCGACCCTGTCTGGGGCGGGTCGACCCGGTTCGGGCCAACTGGGGGGTCTCGGGCTGGGTCGGTCCGGGCCCGAAACCCCCGTTATCGGACTGTTTGGGTTCAAATGCCCATAAATCGAGCTACGGACCTCCAAACGACGCGCCGTCAGCGGCGATGCGATCCTTGGATCGAGATGGTCTTTTCGGTATATCTAAATCATGGTTAAGGAATTCTTTGAGTTCGTCCGGGTTGGTTCATAAATGAAACCAACCGGGCCCTCGGAGCAGAAACACTCGTAACTTGAGATCCGGACGTCCGAATGACGTGCCGTCGACTTTGTTGAATTCCTCTAAGTGAGATGGATCTTTTGCATTACTCTGCTCGAGGTTTGGATTCCGTCAGAGTACGGTCGGGTTGGTTCGCTCATGAAACCAACCGGACCCCTGGAATGAAAAAGCCAATAATTCACAGACCGGACGTCTGATTGATGCGCCGTCTGTTTCGTTGAATTTATCTTGATGAGACGGATCTTTTGGAATACTCCGCCCGAGGTTTGGACGCAGGTGGAGTACGGTCGGGTTGGTTTTTCCTTAAAAACAAACCGGGACCCTGGGATGAAAAAGCCAATAACTCTCAGACCGGGCGTCCGATCGACGCGCCTTCTGCGACGTTGAGTTCCTATTGATGATACGGAACTTTTGGATACATCAACTCTGGACTATGTGACAGTTGATGTATCAGTCTCTCGGCTCGTGGAGGGGACCCTCCCGAATGAACTTACTGTGTGTGAAAACCCTAGAGCCGGTTGAGACTTGACGACTGCTGATCGAACGACAGAGGTGCGCTTGGTTGTAGCGGCACAGGGGAGAGCTTGGTTGTAGCAGCAGACCCACGACAGAGGTGCGCTAGGTTGTAGCGGCACAGTGGAGCGCTTGGATGTAGCGGCAGACCCACGACTGAGGTGCGCTTGGTTGTAGTGGCACAAGGGAGCACTTGGTTGTAGCGGCAGACCCACGACAGAGATGCGCTTGATTGTAGCGGCACAGGGGAGCGCTTGGTTATATTGGCAGACCCACGAAGGAGGAGCGCTTGGTTGTAGCAGTAGGCCCATAGTACCCGATAGGTGAAGCGCTTGGTTGTAGCGGTATAACCACTGAACTTGATGGAAAAGGAGTTTCCCAATAGCTTTGGGTTCAACTTCCTGAATGATCCAGTGTAGGTCATTGCGGCGGTTAGTACCTACCGATCCTTTGTGGGTACGACAACATAGATGAATCAGTGGCTACATATGATCATCTCTATCGACATTTGAAGAAGTTTACTTGTGTGAGCTGAATCATGTTTTCTTTCCTATGTGGATTGTGTTGTGCTATCCTGTGTGGATTGCGTTTTTCTTTCTTGTGTGGAATACATACACTTTCCTGTGTGGACTGAGTTGTACTTGGGCTCAGAGGTTGGAGCGTATTGGGAATTGATGACTTAGGTATATGTATGGGCATATACCTAAGTAGTGTCGGTTGTTACTTCGTGATTGTATCCTTCCTTTGTGGTTTATCCTTTGTGTATTTTGGGAGACCTTCGGGGGTCTCGGGGTCCCTACTGAGTAGCTTATACTCACCCCTTCATGAGCTATGCCCGCACTACGTTGTGTTGGATGCATACGACAGACAGCGTTGATCGTGGTTGAGGCTTACGGAGCAGGACGGTACCTGGAGGTGGACCACTGGACGGATGTACTCGGAGAGGACGGCGGAACCCGAGGAGTAGTGGAGATATTTGTACCCACCCTTCAGGTGGGATTTCCAGTGGACAGCTCGGCGTGGCAGCTTTTACTTTTTAGATGTTGTTTTCCCTTTAGAGTTGAACTTTACTTTCAGTTTGGGTTTGTATACTGGCCCACTTACTTTTCCGCACATATAGTTGTACTCTGTTTTCACATAGTGTTTACTTTTCCGCACTTAGAGTTGTACTCTGTTTTCACTTAGTGTTTACTTTACCTCTTTCTTACTATGTGGTTCTTGTTTACATTACAAAGTCAATGCCTTCCCTTTTTACCAGGATTTACGCCTTGGTGCTAGTCGCCAGCCCCTGGCCTATGGAAGGCGGGCTTGGGGTAGTCACGGCAAGGGCCCTGAGGATGGGTCGTGACAAATTGGTATCAAAGGAGTTCGGTTCTACCGCGAACTCTGATCTTTTATATGTGAAGCAATAGTGTTTAGCGTATTGAGTGTGGTTATCAGTCCAGGGAGTCCAGTGTTGGTGTGGCGGCCGACGTATCCGTACACCAGGACCCTGACTTCTGATTTCCGAGTTAATGCACGAAAACATTGATTGCGTGTGTGTTTCAAGTTTTCTTTGTGATTAATTTGTATCATCTCACCAGGTATACTGTTCCGAACGGGGATCACCTGTTTCCTTTTCAGGATAGCCCCACGACGATAGCCAGCTAGGGTTCCGAGAGTCGAGTGTGACGAAAACCCACCGAGCGATGAGGCTTCGGTGCAGGGCCCTTTGTCAGCAGTGGCACCAGTGATACCTTTACCCACCGAGCCACCAATGCTCCTCACCACGACCGCTGACAATTCACGTCTCCTCGGAGCTCTGCACGAGTTCCAGTGCGAGCGATCACCCTGGTTTCGTGGAGAGAAGGACCCCCAGACAGCCGAGGATTGGCTGGATATGGTCATACGAGTTTTCAGGCTAGTGAGGACACCAGCAGACCACATGGTGATCCTCGTGGCGAGCCTACTACACGCAGGAGCGGGCCGATGGTGGAGCTTGATGCTCCAGGTGCACGACGAGGCATCTCTTCTCTGGACGGACTTCGAGAGCCTCTTCCACTCAGAGTTCGTCCCGACCACCCTCCGTGAGGTGCATATCTAGGAGCTTCTTCAGCTGTGGCAGGGCATCTTGACGGTCTCCCAGTACGTAGCGAGATTTACCGATCTCTCCCGCTACTCCACAGATATGGTATGGGACCTGTTCATCCGGGCCCGGACCTTCGAGAAGGGACTCAGGCACGAGATCAGGGCTTCGATGATCTCCCTCAACATTCCGACACATGAAGAGGTGTTGGTGAGATCCTTTTTACTATAAAGTTTTCTCACCGAGCAGGCTCCAGTGACAGGGCCCTCCGCAGGACGGCCCGTAGAATGGTCTTCTTGCAGGGGGCAGTAGACAGATGACGCAGTGGTCCAAGAGGACTAGACCTACAGGTGGTCGATATCATGACTCTGGATCGTTTATGCGAGGCACTCGGGGTGGACAACGACTTTCCATGAGAAGGAAGTGTTACTCATGCGGCGGGATTGGTCACATGGATCGTGACTGTCCGACCCGCCATACAGATGACCAGCAGATGAACGAAGAACCCCCCAGGCAGAGGCAGAGGTTCGATCAGGGTGGGCCGCAAGGAGCAGGCGGCCATGGCAGGGGAGCTTGCCGTGCAGTTGGAGGTGGACGACGCTTCGGGGTGTTGCCACCACCACCACCAGGAGGTCCACCCCGACCGCAGGGAGTTGGTGGACATGCGAGAGCTCAGCTTTAGGAAGCTGAGGCCTTCGATCATGGATCTCTAGGAGAAGATGGACAGGAGCGGAACTAGTGGATATGTCCTTTGTACTTCTGGTTCCTTGTTGCTATTGTGTAGCGTCTTTGTATTATGAGCTGCAATAATAAAAGACACATACCTTTGTGATGTTTTCATTCATGTCCTCTTTTGTATTGTTACTAAGAGGTTCTAGTTTTGACTGTTGACTTGACCCTCACTTGTGAGACATCTACTGGAGGAGTCCCAATTACCACACACTGATGTCGACAGTGTGACTCAACCCTTGGAGGCAAGAGTAACGGTTGGATCTCTTGGTAGTAGCGTCAAGGCCTTACGACGTCATCCTTGGTATGGATTAGTAGCATCCATGTCGGATTTGACTGTATTAGGAAAAGAACGTGGTTCATCCAGGGGATGAGACCAGATTTCTCTTATCGGAAAAGAATAAATCTAAGCAGCTCTTTTAGGACCGGAGATGGTCCAGGGCACGACAGAGAAGGTCCAGGTCATCCAGGAGCGGATGAGGATAGCTCAGAGCCGGCAGAAGTCTTTTGCTGACAGGAGGCAGATGCCACTTGAGTTCGAGGATGGCAATCACGTCTTCCTGCGTGTCTCACCTCGACGTGGATTATAGAGATTTGGCTGAGGCGGCAAGTTGAATCCATGCTTCATCGGACCCTTCTAGGTCCTCAGCAGGATTGGCGAGGTGGATTATCGCCTGGCTCCACCACCTCAGTTGCTCCGGGTGCACGATGTCTTCCACGTATCTCGGCTGAGGAGATACGTGAACGACCCGACGCACACCATTGACCATGGGGAGACATTTTCGGAGGTCCCAATGGAGATCGAGGATCGACATAAGCGGGTCCTACATGGACGATCAGTTCCTTTTGGGCGCATCATATGGTAGCACGAGAGCCTCCAGGAGATCACTTTGGAGCGGGAGGCTCAGATGCATGCTCATTATCACCTTGGTATCCCTAGTTTGTGTTGAAGCTTTACGAGGATGTAAAGCCCTATGGTGGGAGTAATGTAATGACCCATAAAATTCAAGGGAAATTTTTTCTTATTTTTCTTTGGGATTTTAGAAGATCGCGGTTTCTGACGGAACATGATTCCGAGGCCCGGAGTGCCCGGAATCAATTTCAGAAATTTGGCTCGGGTACGTTCAGTGAACGAATGAATGAGAATTCCTATCTTTTGAACCGATGCTCCGAATTGAAATACGATGGCACTGATGAACTCGCAACGCCGGTAATCTCTTAAGGGAACCTTTACCGTAGTTGCGTTTGTGTGGGAGAAGAAGTTAATTAATGGGGTTTAATTAGAAAAAAGTAAATAAAATTGTTAAATCAATTTTATTTATTTCTCAAGTGGTTAGTTTCTCCCATGGGAAGTTGGTGTTGGAGCCCACATCCACCCAACTTCCCATGTGTGGATAATTAAAAGGGTGGGGCCCACACGAACACCCCCCCACCTTTTCAATTTTCCCTAACTCCCTAACACCTCTTAACCCCTCACATTCCTAACTCCCCATTAACTCACCTTCTTTAATATTTGACAACTTGTTGTAATTAATTTGGTGAGTTACATGTAAGTTTTTGAAATTCAAAAAATTGAATTTCAAATATTTGTTGTGTTAATAAAATATGTTTACAACTTCTTTTATTAGGGGTTGGTGTTGGGTTGTTTGAGAGCTTCTTGGAGAAAAGGCCAAGGAATACCTTCTTCCTCGACGAAGAACGCGGAGAAAACCGTTCTTCAACGAAGAACTTCTCCGCTGAAGAACAAGGTTCTTCCGCGACACCGTATCTGCGACGCGACGTTCTTCATCCGTGTCGTCTCTTCCGCGACGGTTTTCTGCGACGAAATCGCCGTCAACGACTTCGAATCCTCGCTTCGCGACGTCGACGTTCTTTTCCCGCGACGCCCGACCTCCGCGACGCTCGTCTTTCGCGGGTCGTTGACGAACACCATTCCTAAACCGAGGTAGGGGTTTTATTTTAATTAATTCCGTTCATGATTCTAGTTTGTCGATCTTCGTGGTTTTCGACTAATTGTTATCGAATAACGCGAGGGGGCCAGTCCGCACAAACACGGCAAACCCTCCTCCTTATTTTCATGAATGATTTCTTTGTGGTTGGTACGAGGAAGCGTGGTGTCGTCGCACCATGCGGTTTCATGCGGTAGATATGCGCGGCTCCGTCGCGCCGCGCTGTGGAAAAGAATTTAAGGACTCGACGCTGTCGCGCCATGTCGAAGAAAACCAAAGACGCCGCGGCCGGAGCGGGGCCGCGGTGGAGGGGTGTGGTGCTGTCGCACCACGCCGGACAACAATGGCCACGACCGGTTTCGGGCCGCGGCGGAGCAAGGAGACCGGCGGCCGGACCGGGCCACTAGTGTCGGCGAAGAAGGGGACCGGCCGTCGCCGGTCCCGTGGAGGCCGGAACCGGCTTTCCAGGGTGGGCCGGCCGAACCGGTGTGCAACCGGGGGTTCAAACCCCCGGCCGGCTAGCCTTTTGGCCAAAACGGCCCCCCTTAATTGTGGGGGGCCGCGGTTACACAGGGGGGCAGGCGCGCCCCCCCCCCCTTTTTGCCGAACGGCTCGGCCAAAGCCGAGCCAGGCAGCGCGCTGGGCGCGCTGTCACCAGCCGGACTGGCACCCAGCCGGTCTTCCAGGCCGGGCCGCGTCGGGCCGGGCCGGGCCGATCATGTTTGGGGCTGGTCGACCCAGTTCGGTCCAGCTGGGGGGTCTCGGGCCGGGTCGGTCCGGGGCCGAAACCCCCGTTATCGGACTATTTGTGTTCAAATGCCCATAACTCGGGCTACGGACCTCCAAACGACGCACCGTCAGTGGTGATGCGATCCTTGGATTGAGACTGTCGTTTCGTTATATTGCACTCAAGGATACGGAATACTTTGAGTTCGGCCGGGTTGGTTCGTACACGAAACCAACTGGGCCCTCGGAGCGGAAACACTCGTATCTTGAGTTCCGGGCGTCCGAATGATGTGCCGTCGACTTTGTTGAATTTCTCTAATTGAGACGGATCTTTTGGATTACTCCTCTCATGGTTTGGATACCGTCGGAGTACGGTGGGGTTGGTTCGCTCACGAAACCAACCGGGCCCCTGGAACGAAAAAGCCAATAATTCACAGACTGGACGTCTGATTGACGCGCCGTCTGTTTCGTTGAATTCCTCTTGATGAGACGGATCTTTTGGCATACTCCGCCCGAGGTTTGGACGCAGGTGGAGTACGTTTGGGTTGGTTTTGCCTTAAAAACCAACCGGGCCCGTGGGACGAAAAAGCCAATAACTCTCAGATCAGGCGTCTGATCGACGCGCCGTCTGCGACGTTGAGTTCCTGTTGACGATACAGAACTTTTGGATACCTCAACTCTAGAATATGTGATAGTTGATGTGTCAGCATCTCGGCTCGTGCAGCGGACCCTCCCGAACGAACTTACTGTGTGCAGAAACCCTAGAGCCGGTTGAGACATGATGACTGCTGATCGAACGACAGAGGTGCGCTTGGTTGTAGCGGCATAGGGGAGCACTTGGTTGTAGTGGAAGACCCACATCAGAGGTGTGCTTGGTTGTAGAGGCATAGGGGAGTGCTTAGTTGTAGCGGCAGACCCACGACAGAGGTGCGCTTGGTTGTAGCGGCACATGGGAGAGCTTGGTTGTAGTGGAAGACCCACGACGGAGAAGCTCTTGGTTGTAGCAGCAGTCCCACAGTACCCGATAGGTGAAGCGCTTGGTTGTAGTGGTATAACAACTAAACTTTATGGAAAAGGAGTTTCCCAATAGCTTTGGGTTCAACTTCCTGAACGATCCAGTGTAGGTCATTGCAGGGGTTAGTACCTACCGATCCTTTGTGGGTCTGATGACTTAGATGAATCAGTGGAAACATATGATCATCTCTATCGACTTTTGAAGAAGTTTACCTGTGTGAGCTGAATCCTGTTTGCTTTCCTGTGTGGATTGTGTTGTGCTATCCTGTGTGGATTACGTTTTTCTTTCCTGTGTGGAATACGTATACTTTCCTGTGTGGACTGATTTGTACTTGGGCTCGGAGGTTGGAGTGTATTGGGAATTTATTACTTAGGTATATGTATGGGAATATACCTAAGAAATGTTGGTTGTTACTTCATGATTGTATCTTTCCATTGTGGTTTATCCTCTGTGGATTTTGGGAGACCTTCGGGTGTCTTGGGGTCCCTACTGAGTAGCTTATACTCACCCCTGCACGGGCTATGCCCGCACTACGTTGTGTTGGATGCAGACGACGGACATCGTTGATCGTGGTTGAGGCTTACGGAGCAGGACTGTACCTGGAGGTGGACCACTGGACGGACGTACTCGGAGCGGACGGCGGAACCCGAGGAGTAGTGGAGCTATCTGTACCCACCCCTCAGGTGGGATTTCCAGTGGACAGCTCGGTGTTGCAGCTTTTACTTTTCAGTTGTTGTTTTCCCTTTCGAGTTGTACTTTAATTTCAGTTTGGGTTTGTATACTGGCCCACTTACTTTTTCACACATATAGTTGTACTCTTTTTTCACTTTGTGTTTACTTTTCTGCTTGCTTACTCTATGGTGCTTGTTTACTTTACAAAGGAAATGCCTTCCCTTTTTACCGGGATTTACGCCTTGGTGCTAGTCACCTACCCCTGGCCTATGGAAGGTGGGCTTGGGGTAGTCACGGCACGGGCCCCGAGGACGGGTCGTGACACTATTGATCTATTGATGATGAATGTGTTGGATCGAAATATATTTGTTTGTATATATGAGATGACACAAAACAATAGGGGGTGAAATTTAGGTTTAAAAACATTGTATTTAAACTCTTAATAAGGAACTTAGTTTTAGAGGTATTAAACTAATTCAATTCATAACCAATAAAAATGACCAAACTAATCCTAGATCTGATGTATATAATATGATATGATACCACAAGTAATATAAAACAATTGTCTTTGAATTTATTACAATGATTAGAGTATTAAAAAATTAAATGATTCTACTATACAACATATAGAATATCTTAGAACAGTATGCAATAAATGTATTTTAATTAAAATAATTACAATAGAAAAGAATATGTATAGAAATATGAAACAAAAAAATCCCTATTATATTATAAATAGAAGCAAAAACATAAAAGTTATAACAATTCTTTTATCATAGAGTGTCGAGTATCCTTTCACCTAGGATAAAATGTCAGTCTTACCACCACCCGGGTAATCCTTCAATATAATGATCGACATGTTTGTCTTCATATCGAAAAAAGATTTCTATTAATAAGGTAATTGCAACCTTTGTCTTTCAAATACTTGAAATTTCCTGATAGAACGATCGGTATCACCGTTTTCCTTTCCCCGTAAGACCTTGATCATTAGCATAATGATCGTTTTCACAAAGCAATACAAAGCACTTATTGGAATGCATGAACTAGGAACAAGCCATTCATGTCTTGTATCTTCAATTATTTTCACACAAAGTAAGAGATCTGTCGCACAGTCTATCTCTAGAACTTGGAATATTCAAAACTAGTTTCTCTAGAGTGAATTACCCCTTATTTATAGGCTACAGGTTCAAATAGTCAAATTTCCTCTGACAATTATATTTTTCTAGAAAATTCCAAGGGGCTTGGACACCTGGCATTATAACATTAAAAACAAACTTAATACACAACTTCGTAATGATTGGTATATAAGTAACATCACTACATTGTTTTGGGTTGAAGATAGTGAATACATATGTATGAAACAATGAGTATGGAAACCATGTATACATTATTGGAGTAAAACATGAGTACAATGCATTACATGAGTACGATACATAACATGGTTACAATGATTAACATGGTTATGATGCATATCGTGATTATAATGCATATCATGGTTATGATATATAATATGGTTATGATACTTTATATGGTTGTAATGCATATCGGGGTATCAATTCATATCGTGGTACATGACATGGTTATAATTCTTAACATGGTTACTATTCATATCGTGTTTATGATGCATATTGTGGTTATGATGCATATTGTGGTTACGATGCATATCTTGGTTACGATTCATCACACGGTTGTGATTCTTAACATGGTTGTGATGCATGGTTACGATTCATATTATGAATACGATTAATATCATGATTGAGATTCATAATGTGGTTTTGATGCTTGGTTATGATGCATAATATGAATAAAATTCGCATCATGATTACGATATATATGGTTACGAAGACATTATATGTGGTTATGATTTTCAAACAACAACAAAAGATTATGACTTAAATCAACATTATATGATTATGATAAAAAAATATATGATTACGATAAGAAAACAAAATATATTATTATGATAAGAAAACAACATATTTGATTACGATAATAAAACAAAATATATTAAAATGATGGAAAACAATATATGTGAATAGGATATATGTGATTAAAATGTAAAAACAATATATATATAAAGAAGAAGTAAATTTTGATTTCCAAAACAAAAAGATAAATGGGAAAGTCAAAACACATTTTGACTCAATAGAATATGATATCCAATATAATATATAAATAAATATTAAACAGTGTCATAATTTAGATCCCTCTGATATAACATATAAATGAAAAGAATCTATGGAGGAAGAGGTTTAAGAGTGGGATAAGAAATTATAGGTGGAGGAGTCAGACCTACAGGTGGAGGTAGGGGAGTGGGATCTATAGACAGAGGTGGAGGAAGGATATCTAAAACTAAAATATTTTCTTACATATCTGTAAACATAAATTATACCAATGCTCGGATTCGTTCATCCATCATCCCACCCATATTTTGAACATTAGTTTCTAATTATTATACATTATTTTTATATAAAACCTCTTTTGAGAATTCTTAAGAATCATCAAATAGATTTTTTCTGGATACACCTATCACATGTCCTCATACATGATCTAGGTGTTCATGGTTTCCAAAAGCATTATATAAAAAGTCCTTCATACCCTCTAGTATGAAGGTCCCCAATGTTCTCTATTCCCCGCATAATTCCTTTATATATTATTTGAAAAAAAATCATTAGTGAATCAAAATATGTCAAGATATGAATTAACTAATGTAACATAAATATATTAAACAAACTCTTACAATTATGTCAACAACATCCCTAAAATATTCTATAATATATTCAACATTTTCCACATTTATTCCCTCTCCCATTTATTCAATCTTACTAGGGTGGGAGGATAGGCGACCATTGTAGTTCCTAAAGACCCAATTGTCATTTTTTAAAATTTTGCTTCCATCATTTTTTTCTTCCAATAATTTATACCCTATAAAAGATAAAGTATGAGGTTTTATGTTTTTATTGGATATATAGATAATATTTCCTCACTTTTTGTAAATTTAGAATAAAAATAATTAATATGATCTTTAATATAAAACAATCATATAAAATCTAACATTGCACTTACTAAAAATGATTTATTTCATCTACTAAAAAACAACCAATTTGGTGCACATATGTCACATGGATATATTTTATTCCCCTCCAAATGAAATATTATATTATTATTGTTTTAAAATCCTTATATCTTAAATCATTTTATACTAAAAATTTCATCCAAACATCTCTAGTTTCATTTATATCATATATCTTCTGATAAGAAAGGGAAATCCTATATTACTAAAAAATCATTATAAGTAAAATAATAACAAATTATATTACTAGAAATGTCTCCCATTATTTAGATATTTTCATCTTGTAAAAAAATATTATAATCCAAAATTAAAATATAAACTTTTCTTGACATTTCATTGAAATAAAATTCCTAATTTTTTTTAATTTGGTCCCCAATGAATGTCATTATCAAACAACTCAAATGATTCCTACTGGTCTCATCTATAGGCAACTCGTAATTTTCATAAGAATGTGTAGCTAGGTTTACCAACCATGGATGTCTTCTATTCTCATATGGAAGTAGATAGCTCACATGCATAAGGAGTAAGATGATTTTTGATAGAAGTACATGTATATTCCTCCCGGGAAGCTTAGGGTGATAATGGTTATTTATCTGAAATTATCCAATAAATCAATGTAATAAAAAATTAGAACAGAAATATATATTTCAATCTATTATATATAAAATTAAATGATAATCTCAAAATGATCTAACAAAACATAACCTAAACTAAACACATTTTTATTCATTTTTATAGTAGTTAACTAAAATCAAAGAAGCATTAATGTGAAATTAAATAACATAAAAGAAGGATAAAAAATCCAAATTATGTCTAAAAACTGAAAAAAAATTAAAATAAAAAAAATGAAAAAATTAAAGATATCATGCTTTGTCATATTCATTAGATTAGTTGACAAAAATGTAATAAAATGTACTGAAATTATTATTTTCTTATTCATTGGAAGATAAAAATGTTAAATGAATACTGAAAATATTTATGAACAATTAGGTGTTATATATAAAAGATAATAAGGATTAAGTTAATATTAATAAAAAATAAAATAGTTACATATAAATATGAATAATTTAACAATTACTCAAACATAGAGAAACTGAACTAAATAAAAAATGTATCATTTAAGAAATAACATGTGTTTTAATTGAAGAAATAAAACTAATATATGTACTCTTTTATGAAAATTTATCATTATAAAAAGAAATAATTATAATTTACATATAATATTTAGATATTATGAATGGATTTTTCTTCCAAATATTCCATCCTCATGATCATTTTGTATAGAACAAGCCATGACTATGATATAGACATCAATATTCTCTATAAATCATTCCATTAATGTAGAGATATCACATAAATCAGCATCATCATCAATATTTTCATCACTAAAATACTTTTTAATAATTTTAGTATGATAAACCACTATATATTTGATGGACCAGTAACATAGAAAAAAATAATTTGTTTACAAGATAAAAGGATCAGTGCTAAATTCCAATCTATTCAGATTAACTAGTGACATAATGAATTCATATCATCTAAAAATATTGCTACCAATATTCTATTTATAGTAAAACACAATAACTGAAATTATTTATGTAAAAAACCTTACATATTTCATTGGTGACTACATAATATTAACATTACATGGATAGTAGGTTTATATCTTTATCACTTAAACAATGCATTGATTCTGCAAACACCAATACACTACTATTCTAAATTGAAAATTTATTTTCATGATATCTTCTATGAAATGTATAGACACTAATATCATCCATGGACCATGTATTGAAATATAATCTGGGTACTCCCCAAAACCATGTTAATAGTTATGCTGTATCTAATCTAGAAGTCATGTTATCTTTAAGCCATAGAAAAAAGTTTTCTTATTCCCATTAAAAATATATATGTATTTCTATTTTGGATAACATTGATTAATCACATAAATATGTAATTTTATATATGGTTTTGAATCATCCATGTTATTCAAGATGTATAAATGTACATATAGTATATGTTCACCTCTAGATGATTTTATTTTCAAGTCATGACTTCCTTTCCCCCCATAATTGAATCATTCAATGTAAGATATAGGAAAAATGATGCAATACACTATTGAAAAATAGCTTATAAAAAACTATGAAGCCTACTCAGAAATGTAAATCTCAATAATGTAGTCTTTAGGTTAGTATGGATTCTTAACATATACCATTAATATCATCATATACCTTTTTAAAGGATATTTCTAATATATATATTATACTGGAAATTTTTTTCTCTCACACAAAATGAACCTTAAAATTTACCATTACATATAAAAATTGGGGGAAAATGAATTTCTATTTGAAAAAGTATATGAAACACATTATTCCAAAAATTGGACAATGAATTTAGATTAATGACAACTAAAAATTTAGCTTAAAATATAAAATACCTTAATGATAGTCATTCTAAATATATGGGAGATATTTTATGAAATGAAATTGGTATGTGTTATTTAATCATGAAATGAAATCATAATATTTCATGCATTTCAACTTCAAATATTTTAGAAACACATAATTTATAACATTTTAATACTGACCATGTAGCACGTTGATACTATAAAGAGACTAATAAAATATAATTTTAATCCCTCCTGGATAATATGTAGCAAGCCATAGATAGATATGTTTTTCATTAATTTGTAGTGGTAGATAACTCCAAATTTATTCCCATTAATAGTAATTCAAATATTGAATTTAACCCAAATTTAGTGTTCTTGTTAATATCATATAATTATTCATAGATATACTTCTATGTATTCGTGAAATTAATGTTATATTTTACTTCATGATATATAAAATATGTAATATCATAAAAAATAATGATCATTTTAACCAAATATATCTATATTTAATAGATTTTCTTCATTCCATATGAGACATGAATATTTTTCATCTTCTCAATAGACTCATATATTAAAAAAATTAGAGAAATTTAAAATTCTTGTGGGATGTTGAAAGCCTTTTTAAATTTTTAATAATAGCGATCCACAGACAAAAAAAACTAATGACCCATGTATACTATTTTTCTCCCAAGTTGTAATTGATAATATGATGTCTGTTGTTGACAAATATGATGAACATTGTTCCCCTTTACAATGTTTCTATAGAAATTTCAATATGTTTGGAAGTCATTTATTGTGAACATAATCATTTAATGTTGATAAAAAATTTCCATTTCATATGATTCATACACTCTAATTCCTTCCTAACACAAATTTTTCAAAACATAAATTAATGAGAATAACAAAAAAAATTCCAAGCTATTTTGGTCTTGAAATCATTAAACTCAACATGATATATTTCAAATTCAAAAAAATTTTAGGATATATGATTCAAATTACTAATAAAAAAGGTCATGAACTATTTTTTTTGCAAATTCATCAAAATATATTCATTCCTTTTATTCATGGTTCGAGTCTGGGATTTATAACTTGATTTTAAAAAAATGAAACTGTTGACCAATTTTCTTCCACTATGGACAATCAGCTGAATGATATATTTTTATATTAAATATTCTCTCATCCACGTAATAAAATAAATTTTTTTCATCATTATAATTTGACAAAAAAAAAATTCATATGGGGAATTATAAAAAGATACACAATTACCATTACGTGAGTCTTTATAACTTTTAAATATATATCTGATTTTTTTATTAAAATAATATCGTGATGTCCCACATTTAGAAAACTATGATAAACCATTATATTACCTCCAATATAGAACATGGTAATTTACAAAATCATGTATCTTCTTATACCCCAAACCCATTAGGAATACTATTTTACTCACATTATAATGTGAATCTAGAAAAAAACTTTCGATGGGAATTATTTTTTTCAAATATTATATAAAATATTTAAAAATATTTTCAATGTATCCATTTTTCAACTTCTATATATTCAATATTAACACCATTTATAATACCATAAATTCCATACAACCTTGATGGAATGGTTTTTTAGAATCACCACAAATACACTCATTTATTGATTCTTTCCATATTTTCTATACTTCAATATCATAAATCATTTCTTTAAATTGGTCAGATTTATCATCATGAAAATTTCCATCGTCAAAATATCATGAATTATTCTTTTCTTTACCATACTAAATCCATGTTTTAAAACCCATATTAAAACAATTAATAAATTATTAGCATTTTAATTCTATTCTTTTCAAATTTTTATGTGAAAAAAATTCAAGCCTTGATAGACAAATAGATTGTTATTTGGAATATTTCACATAAAAAATTCCAAAAAAACATCATCACCTTACTCTCATTCATCACTCAATATCAGTAAATCAATCAATATTTGACTCATTATCATATATAAAAATATAATAATTTGAAAATTTGTTATTATATTTGGAATGATAAATATTAATTTTCATATTTAAATCATAATAAGAATATATCATAAGTATTTTCCATTTAAATTAGGATAAAATATTTATTATTAAAGTATCACCTTGAACATATTTTTTTATAAGTCATTAATAAAAAATAAAAATGTATAATGAAATCAGAATAATCATATAAATATATATATTTTTAACAATCTAAAATCCATTATACCATAAAATTGCAGGTACTTAATTGAGAAAAAAAGCATACCATATACATAAATTAATTAGTATATTATCATTATTTATAACATAAATACATTAAACAGTCATGTAATTAAACCATAATCTTGAAAATCATTTATAACATAAAAAATACATTAGAGGTTCAAATTATCCGAACAGAAAATGAAATTAGAGGTGAGATTAAAAATATAAGTGATTGTAGATATAAATCAATCAAAAAAAATACCAAAACAACATTCATAAATTAAAACATACCTTATATTCATTGAAAATTAAAACAATCAATAAAAACCACAAATAGAAATAATAATGGTGATGAATGAGTGTTTTTTGAAAATGGAAAGATGGTGCAGAGAGAGAAATTTTGGTGGCTGATGATGGATAACGGTGCACAATGGTGGTTAATTTCTTACTAAAAGATATTTGAGGCCACCAAATTCAAGAATGAAGGGTTATGGTTCCCCATGTGGGAAAAATAAACTCATTCCATGAGAATTAATGAAACCCAATTTAATCATCTCAATATTTCATTAATATTTAATGTTATTCCTTTTTAGTTACTAAATAGCCAACATGAAAACAAATTTTATTATGTTGGTTATTAAATAATAGTTATTGATAATTATATTATCATCATTATTAATTTAATAACCAATGATGAAAATATATGCCTTGTATATTTCATGTCGATTATTTTCATATACAATATAAATATTTTTTCTAATTTTGGTAATAAATAACTGACATGAAAAATGTGTTTCCTTAAATGTATTATGAATATATTTTTTAACATTTCAAAAACATAAGTAAAATTGTAGTCTAGAAGTAATTTTTTTTTAAATTAAATGATTATTTTCATAAATTATAGATATTAACATTAAAAATAGATTTAATATTTTGTATGACCATGTTAATTTTATGAAATGAGGTAAATTTCAATTTATTATTGAAAACATTATTTCTATGATTAAAGTTAATGACATAATTATGGTTAAAGTATTATTAACAAAAAATTATTTTTTAGTGTTATGTAATATTTATCTAAAAAATTAAAATGATATATTTTATATAAAGACACATATATTATTTTCTCACATGTACTCAAATATTTTATCACCCAATCAATTTCTAATTAATCAAATTCAAAATTAAAAACACATAGTGGTAAAACCAACTTTTTTCTACAAGACAATTTTTATTATATAAAATTTTTTAATTTCATTTTTTTATTATATGTAACTTGAATTATTTTATACGGTGACTAAATATATTATTATATCACCCAAATTTTTAAATTGGGGTTACGTTGTATTTTTATTGAAAAATAAATTACTTTTGAAAAACTAGAAATCATGATAAAAACCAGAATGGTAAAATGTAAAATTCAAGAGGATAAATAATTAAAACCTGTTAAAAACATGAGTCAAAATGAGTGGATGGTTATTTATTGAAATTTTCACACCTTAAATTTTATTATTTCTCATTGTTGGATCCTTTAACCATTAAATAGTTTCATACAATTATTAAAATATAATGGGTATTCACAAAATTTCCCTTTTTATCGATTATAAAAGGGGAATAGTCTCACCCCATCATTCCACATTTAACTATTATATTTTAATCATGAATATTTAAAAAAATTTCATAAATAAGATCCTTTCTGAACACAATATGACTTTACACTCAATTATTTATCGTAATACCATTATTTCCATGGAGTCTTTCCAGACAATGTTCAATGTCCCTACATGAGTATTACATATTGATTATCTTTTTATTCTTAATTTTTCACATCCAAAACTATCCAAAGAACAATAATTTAACAAAACTAGTAGAAAATTTTTAGTTATTTTCTTTTATATTAATTTAAAAATATTAGTTTTTTATTCTCATCTATGTAGAAAAATAAAAGAATGTTAATCATGCATAAAACGAATTGGCACCTCAACAAAATGAAATCATTCATTTCTGCTATCCACCTTTCATGGATGGATGAAATAACTAATTTTATTAATTAATATGGTTAATACTAAAAAATAAAAATTTTATATATTCATTTATCATATACCTCCATTCTATCCAATTCATTTAGAAATTGATTCTTTAATCATGCGTACGACAGACTACCACCTCCATGAATGATTACTTTTGTTATCATCAGATCAATTTATAGATGGTATAAGGAATAAATATAATGATGATATATTTAATTTATAAATTCTTTAATATTATTTGAAATATATATTATCATTATATAAAAATAAATCCTTACTCATAAAATAATTATAATATAATCTAAATTCTGTTGATTTTACCACAAAACTGAACGATGCTATGAAGATATATACTGAATGATTGAAGAATGTTATATAATGATAATATCAAATGATAATACATTAATTAATATACTATTTTTATTGTGAAAATTTTTATTGATATTTACTATATTTATTAATATATTAACTTTTGATCGTTAAATACATCTGAACTAGTTCATCACAACTTCTTTTTTATGAACCATGTCCATGTATTTCACCTAATGAAATGTAAAATAAGGTATTATTGAGAATAAATTGATTATTTAAACTTTAATAATATATAAATGATAAAATCTAGGAAAAGAATAAAAAATAGTGCCTCCCTTACAAAACATGTCCAAAATAATCAAGATTACTCACATAGGATATCAAAAATTAATAATTAAAAACTAATATTAACGTATATAATAAATATAATTTAAATGTATAAAAGATAATAAATATGATTATGGGTTTTTAATATCTTATTAATATAGTTATTGTTGTTATATAGTATGTTATATAATGTTTAATTAAGAATTAATATAATGTATCGATGTTTCATCTCAATTTGTTTTCATTTAGACATGTTTTTTTCCACCAAATTTTCTTTTAAATAGTGTATATAATACTTATTTGATAGATCATAACATGAACTATTTTTTATTAGTGGTATTTTAAATTCAATTTCAATATCACTCGTTTAATGGGTTTTTTTATTAAAATGTTTCATAATACATAATGGATATCGAAAACGGGAAACTTATTTCATTGATTTATAATGTTTCCTCATGATAATATTTCTTCTAAGATGGGTTTCATAAAATTTAAGATATTTTAATGAAAAATATCATTAAATATTCTATAAATGAAAATTTTCAATAAAATATTCCACCTTAACTAATTTATTCCAGTCAAAAATATTTCATTGTTTTGAAAAATTCTCATTCTCAATTGATTATTTTTCATTCATGTCAAAAATTTCTCCTCCCACAAATGATCTATATTTAAATTGGAAGTATAATTATGTTTTATCACATGATACCTCTATTTTTATCTTCAATTATTTTTAAATGTAATTTTTATTATCCCTTTTGACTATATAGGTTTCTAATAAGGGTATTTTAAAATATAAAAACAATTCATCCCTTCAAAATAAAATTTTTTATATTTGACATAGAATTTATATTAATGATATTTATTTATTTTCAAGGATCAGTTTTTGAAATTGATTTTTTATTTTAATGTTTTTAAAATATTTTAAATTAAATTCTTCAAACCATACTGTATTTTTAAAGGATCCATAATTGAATTTTATTTTTAAAATTAAATTTTTTTGAAAATAAATTAACTTTACCTTCTGGAAAATATTGTGTAACACCCTAACCATAGTTACCTAGATTCGGTGCATTATTACATAACTTTGGCATGATCACAAAAGATCATGTTTCGAAAGATATATTATTTTAGTAGCCTTGGAAATACTAAATACATTCATAAGGTTTACATTACATCATAAATGAAAAAATAAAACAACATTGTTTCCATAGACAACACTGAGATCCCATAGACTATCCCTACGGGTCAGTCATAATATAATTCTTCGCATCCTGGGAAAAATAAAACATAGAAAGGGGTGATCTCAGATGCTCAGTAAGGATAGAAATATTTCATAATCATTCATATAAAGCAAAAAAATTTAAGGAAATGTATAAAACTAAAATAAAATCCTTTTAAACATGAACATCTGCATAATATGGAAAAGATAAAATTAGAATAATTTCATTTAAATACTCACATGGATATTCTACTAGTAGAATAATAACATGAAATATCAATATCCACTTTCGTAATAATGGAATGCATAATACCAGATATTTATAACCATATAGTCAAGGCCATCTGCCAAGGCTACAAATAATATTTTGTCATGGTCGTGTCCCAAGACACTAGTTTGTCTCATGAGACCTACCGATGTATCGAGGAGCTATAGCAGGATCCACCCATCACTTAATAAGTCTAATGAATTCCTTATATGTAAAGGTTTAAACATACCATAAACATTCATATTAAAACTGGTATACAAAATTTCAATACTTTATCCATAAACCAAGAATGGTATGAAGTAACACATCCACTGTAACGGCCCAGACCTCTCTGGTCCATTACATTGTGAAAATTAGGATTAAGAAGACGCCGCATGAGTTTCATGGAGAGAGGGAGTAATTATATGATAATAATCGGGATCAATAATAATAATTATTATTAATGATAATGATGGTGACTCGTTGATGAAATTGAAAGAGGATTTATTACTATTATATTAAATAATAAATGGTAATGGTGGATTTTAGCGTGTGATTAAATAAATGGAATGGTTTTAATTTAATATGAGAATAACCATGGTAAACTAATTTAATGGGATTACATTAGAACATTAATGATGGGTGTTATTATTATTAATTTTATTAATAATAACATTGAAGTGAGAGTGGAGTTGGGCGCTACACACAAGTAGTGCATGGGGGGAATTAGGAGGTGTGGAAATAGAGTTGTGTGTGAGTGTTGAACATTTATTCACTTTTAATAATCATTTTGATATTAATTCAAAAAATGTTAAAAAAAATAATTTAAATGAGGAGTCAATCAAGGGGAGGCTCCAATTTTTTTGGACCGTGAGGGAATTGTGGAAGAGAGAATGAGATTGGAGAGAGAAAGAGTTTAAAGGAAATAAATATTTAAAATTCAAAGCAACAAAACAAATAAGTTAAAAAAAGGAAATCAATCAAGGTGGAATGGGGTGATGCGCACCAAATTGGGGCGATTTTGTGCGTTGATTTTGAATGTGAGAATTTATGGAATTAAATTAAAAAAAATTAATAATAATAATAATTTAATAATGTAACTATTATTTTAATTGGGAAAACTGAATTTTGACGTTATCTTCCTCATGCGACCTCGGTTTCACGAACCATCGCGGCAGTGTGACCTATACTTTGAGACAAAATTTATGAGTCCAATATTGGATGTCTTTTTTGGGTTTTTAGATCGGGTACCCGAAACGCTCGTGAATTAATAGATTTAATATTATTATTAAATCTTCGACCCGCCATAACTCCCGTGTGTGACATCCAATTGACTTCTCATTAGTGGCGATGTGATCCTGTCATTAATACGATCGATTCAAGTCTAATGTGGGATATTAAATTATGGTTCATGGCTTGGGTCCACAAAAAACCCAATATTATTATTATTATTATTATTACGGGATCTTGCATCCGACAAATCTCCCTCAAACAGTGTTGGAATGACAAACCGTTTTTGACGTTACCACCCTGAAATTAAGATGGGTGATTCAAAGACCATAAATCGTATATTAATTATTCTTATGGATCGGGATGTTTTTAATTGGTCAAACCGCATGGGTTAATTGTCACGACCCGTCCTCCGGGCCCATGTCGTGACTACCCCAAGCCTGCCTCCCACAGGCCAGGGGCTGGCAACTAGCACCAAGGCGTAAATCACGATAAAAGGGAAGGAATTTTTTTTATATAAGAAAACAAACACCACAAAGTACACAAGCTAAAGTAAACACAAAGTAAACTAGATAAAAAAGTAAGTGCTGGAAGTAAATGGGTCAGAATACAAACCCAACTGAAAGTAATGTACAACTGAAAATATAGTACAACAGTAGTAAAGTAAAACAGCAGCACTGAGTTGTCCTCTTGAACTCCCACCTGAAGGGTGGGTACAGATAGTCTCCACAGCTCCTCGGTCCGGCTGTCAACTCCGTGTACGTCCCACTAAGTGGTCCACCTCTGGGTACCGTACAGCTCCACAAGCTTCCACCTCGATCAGTGCTGTCCGTTGTCTACATCCAACACAACGTAGTACGGGCATAGCTCGTGCAGGGGTGAGTATACGATAGTCAGTAAGGACCCCGAGACCCCCGAAGATCTCTCATAATCAAGGAAGGATAAACCACCCTGGAAAGATACAATCGTGAAGTATCAACAACACTACTTAGGTATATTCCCATACATATTCCTAAGTCAACTGTTACAGTTCATATCTAACTCTCAAGCACCACGCAGTCCATAAAGGAAAGCACAACCCAGTCCACAATGGATATCTCAACAGAGTCCACACAGGAAAAACACAACCGAGTACAAAAAGGAAATAAAGGAAAAAATACAAACATGATGTATCAACCATCTCTACATAGGTATATACCCATACATATACCTAAGTCAACAATTACAAAACAACTCCCACTCTCAAGCCCAAGTACAACCCAGTCCACACAGGAATGCTCAACCCAGTCCACACAGGAAAATAAGTCAACCACATCACTGATAATGATTGAGAATCAAGACTCATCTCACACAGGTATACTACTTCTTGAAGATAGGTGGATGTGATTAGATTTAGCCTCCGAATCATCTCCTTTGTCGATTCCACGTAGGATCTAGTATAGAAGTCATCATTTCCGAACCCACGGAGGATCCAAGTATAGTATTCATTACTGAAGAACCCACGAAGGATCCATGTAAAGTCAAAAACACTGCTGAACCCATAGAGGATCCTAGTACAGAATTCATCTTCGTCAAACCCACAGAGGATCCCAACACGGTAGATGTCGTCGTCGAACCCACGAAGGATCCCAGTATGGTAGACGTCATTGTCAAACTCATAGAGGATCCTAGTACTGTAGTAATCCTCGTCGATCCCACTAAGGATACTAGTACGGTAGTCGTCCTCATCGAACCCACTTAGGATCCTAGTATGGTAGTCCTCCTCATCGAACCCACTGAGGATCCTTGTACGGAAGTCTTCATCTTCGTCGCAGCCAGCTCTAGGGTTCCCGCACATAGCACGCTTGATTCTGGGAGGGTCTGCTCCATGAGCCAAGGGATCGATACATCAATTGTCATGAATTCCAGAGTTGATGTATCAAAAAGTTCCGTCTCGTCAACTGGAACTCAATGTGATAGACGACACATCAATCAGACTCTCGGTCTGAGAGATAATGGCTTTACCGTCCCAGGGGCCCGGTTGGTTTTGAAGCTAAAACCAACCCAAACGTACTCCAACTGCGTCCAAACCTAGATCGGAGTAATCCAATAGAACCGTCTCACTAAGATCAATCTAACAAAGTCGACATCATGTCAATCAGACGTTCGGAGCTCAAGTCATAAGCGTTTCCGCTCCGCGGGCCCGGTTGGTTTCGTGTTCGAACCAACCCGACCTTACCCAAAGACCTCAGAATCCTTGATTTTAATGTACCAAAACAACCTTCTCCATCCAAGGATCCCAACGCGACTAACGGTGCATTGATCAGAGGTCAGTATCCCAATTTATTGGCGTTTTAATAGATCTGTCCGTAAATAGGGGGTTTGGGCCCGGTCTGACCCGGCCGAATACCCCCTGGATCGGCCCGAACTGGGTGACCCAACCCGGGACCGGTTCTAGCCTAGTTGTTCACGGCCCGGCCCGGCCGGCCCGTCCTACGCGGCCCGCCGCCGGTGCGGCCCGACTCGGAGCTGGCCGCGGGGTGCGACGCCCCGTTGGAATTGAACGATAGATCCAGTGGGGTCCTCCCTATTTTCTGGTTGGGGGTTTCAACCCACGGTTATCCTTGGTAACGGTCGTCCTTTATGGCCGGCCGATTGAGCCATGTGGGACCCACGGGGTCCCACCTCTAGGGTGTGTCGGCGACTGGCTAAGCCGGCCACTCCTCTGAACCGGTGCGGGCATAGGTCGCGGCTCCTGCCTATCCGGTGCTGCGCGGCGGTGCTGCGCCCCTCCACCGCAGCCCGCCCCTGTCGTGGCCTCTTGGTGCTCTGGCACGGCGCAACGGTGCCACGCTACTCCGTCGTGGCACACTCTTGGCTGTGGCCTCCTTTGGCCTCACCGGTGCAGCGCGACGGTGCTGCGCACCTCTTCCGCAACCCACTTCAATCGTTGTCCTTTTCATTCACGTGCGGTGCAACAACACTGTGCCGCCTTCGCCGCAAGTTCAACGATAAACAACAAGATAAGGAGAGGAGATTTGGCCGTGTTTGTCCGGTCCGACCTCCTCCCGTTATGTTGATAACATACTGCCAAAATAACGACAATTCTCAACGACAAACAAGTGAAATTTTAATTTAATAAAATTGAACTTAACCCCTACCTTGATAATACAACGCACGTCGTCGAACTGCGGAAGGCGAACGTCACAGTGATCGGACATCGCGGAAGATCGACATCATCCCGTCAATGTTGGAAAGGGAGGAGCCGAGGGTGGCGTCGGCGTTCTTCGTTCTTCGCTGGAGGAAGAGGAAAACTCTCCAAGTGTTGGGCATTGTGCTTCGCTGTCGGTGTTCCGCAGCTTGTATAAGCTATCCAGAACTCTTCCCCAAGCCTCCTTTATATAGGATTGGGAGGGCTCGTCCTTAGAATGCAAGTCATAAATGGAGGATTTATGACAGAGGGCTCCACCCAATTAATCCGTTGCGGTGGCACATTACATTGGGGAGATAGAAGGTTCCCCATTATTAAACGCACTGGCAGTTAAAAAATAAAAAGGGGAAAAGAGGAAGGTTCCTCATTATATTATGGGTTGACATAATTTAATGGATTGAGGTGACATTAAAAGAAGTACTTCCAATTAATGAGGAGATGTTATGGGATTAGAGGGAATTAAATGGTGGGGTTCGTGAGGGCCCCACCTCTCTAACCTCCTCTCTTGGGTAATTAAGTGGTTGTGGGCCCCACCCTTAATTACCCATGGGAGGGAATAACCTCTTTTAGAAATAAAAAATTGTTCCAACAATTTTTAGTTGTTTCTTAAACAAACCCGCAAAAATTAACTTCTCCTCTTTTGCGAACGCAACTACGGTAAGTGTCCCCTTATGAAATTACCGGAGCTGCGAGTTCATCGGTGCCCTCAGATTTTAATTCCGAGCACCGGTTCAAAAGTTAGAAAAACCCACTCATTCATTCACTAAACATACCCTAGCTAATCTTTGAAAATTGATTCCGGGCACACCGGGCCTCAGAATCAAGCCCCGTCAGAAACTACATACTCGTAAAATCCCTATGATTTTTTTTAAAAAAATTACCTTGAAATTTATGGTTCTTTACATTACTCCCACCTCAGGGATTTACATCCCCGTAAAGCTACATCATAAACTAGGGAAACAAAAGTGGGTACTGAGCACGCATCTGAGCCTCCCACTACCATGTGCTCTCATGGTGGTTCCTGTACTGCCAACTGATGCGGACTAGAGGAATCTACCATTCGCATATGTCCCACTCCTGTCGATCCTCGATCTCCACTAGGAGCTCCGTAAAAGTCACCCCTTCCTCAACATCCAGCTCCCCATGGTCGATGATATGCGTCAGGTCGTGCACGTATCTCCTCAGCAAAGATACATGGAAGATGTTGTGAACCTGGTGCAATTGAGGTGGTAGAGTCAGGCGATAAGCCACCTTTCCTATCCTACTGAGAACCTGGAATGGTTCGATGAAGCACAGAGATAACTTATCGCCCCGGCCAAATCTCCATAATCCATGTCGAGGTGAGACCCAGAAAAAAAACATGGTCACCATCCTCGAACTCTAGTGGTCTCCGTCTCCTGTCAGTATAAGACTCTTGTCAGCTCTGAGCAGTCCTAATCCGTTCCTGGATGATGTGAACCTTCTCCGTCATAGCCTGAACCATCGATGGTTCTACATGTACTCACTCCAACACTATCTACAAGGATATATAAAAATGCGTCCAACGGTTGTCTTGCCACTCCTAACAGTATAATGCTCGATCTTCTACTAAGAGAATCCACTACAATGTTCCCCTTCCCAGGAGTATAAACTGTCTCGATGTCGTAGTCCTGGAGGAACTCAAGCCATCGCCGCTATCTCAGGTTCATTTAATTCTGAGAAAAGATACACCTGATACTTTTGAGTTGGTGAGAACCGTAAACCATTCGCTCGATAAACAATGAGTGAGAGTATCCTTTTTTAAGAAATCAACTCCACCCTTCTTTGTCTATGATTTACAAGAGCTACAAAGATTCCTCCTCTTCCGACAAGAGAAATCTGGTCTCATCCCCTTGATGAACCACGTCCTTGCCTAATACAGTCAATCCTGACATGAATGGTAATATTTCATGCCATGGATGACGTCGTAAGGCCTCGACGCTACTACCAAGAGATCCAACCGTTACTCTCACTTCCAAGGGTCGAGTCACACTATTGGCAGTAGTGTGTGGTCACTAGGTCTCCTCTAGTAGAAATATTGAAAGTGAGTGTCAAGTCAATAGTTTTATCCGGAACCTCTCAGTATCAACTACATAAAAAGGACTGGGAAGAAAACGTCACAAGAAAAAGTGTCTTATATTACTGCCGCTCAAGGTACAAATACACATAGCATCACAAACAAAACATAAAAAAAGCTTGAAAAATCATGAAAAATGTCTCCATGTCTGGAGCTAGTCCTGCTCCTGTCCATCTGCTCATAGAGCTCCATGGTCGTAGGCCTCATCTGCCTGAATCTGAGTTCTCCCATGTCCACCTGTTCCCTGCGGTCGGGGTGGTCTTCCTGGTGGTGGTGGTAGTAGGGCCTCAAAGCATCGCCCACCACCCGCTACTCGGTCAGATCCTCTGCCTCTTCCTCCTTCTCCCTGTGGAACTCCACAGACAAACCTCTTCCGAGAAGGTCCCTCTACAGCCTGCTACTCATCTGCAGGGCGGGTCGAGCAGTCTCGAGCCATATGACCATGCCCACTGCATGCATAGCACTATCTGCTCCTCGTGTTACTGGCTCTATTTCGTGTACCCCTCACAACTGAACCTGTATCTTGAGATTGATCATCTAATGGTCTAGTTTTCTTGGTCCTTTGCATCAGCTGTCTACTGCCGGCTGCAGAAGACTCTTCTGCAGGTCCTCTTGTAGAGGGTCTCACCGCTGATGACTACTCAGCGAGAAAACTCTCCACTAGAAGGGCTCTCTCCAGCACCCCCGCCATTGTTTGGATGTTGAGAGAGATCATTGAATCCCTGATCACATGCCTCAATCCCTGCTCGAAGGTCTGGCCCCGGAAGAATGGGTCCCATACCATGTATGTGGATTAGTGTGAGAGATCAGTAAATCTCGCAGAGTACTGGGCTACTATCATGCAGCCCTGCCGCAGGTGTAGTAGCTCCAGAATGCACATCGCACGGAGGGAGGCTAGAACGAACTCCGAGCAGAAGAGGCTCTCGAAATATATCCACAGATGTGATGCCTCGTTGTGCACCTGGAGCATCAGGCTCCACCATCTACTTGCTGCCGCATGTAGGAGACTTGTCGAAAGGATCACCATGAGGTCAGCTGGTATCCCTACCAAACTGAAAACTCAAAAAACAACCTCCAGCCAATCCTCTCCTGCCTGAGGGTCCGTCTCTCCATGGATCCTGTGCGGTCTCGGATGCTGAAACTCGTGCAGTGCACTAAGGCGATGTGCACTCTCAGCTACTAGGGCTGGTGGCATCGGTGGCTCGGCCGGAAGAGGTACCGTCGGTGCCTCCGCTGTAATGGGGCCCTGCACCGAGGCCTTGTCGCTCGGTGGACTGCCATCTCACACAAATCTCGTAACCCTAGATTGCTACCGTCATGGTGCTATCCTGAAAAAAAATTAGGTGTGCCACTGTCAGTATAGTATACCTGGTGAGCTGACGTAAAGTAATCACAATGAAAACTTTGAAACACACATGCAATCAATGTTTTCGTCCACTGAGTTGGAAATCAGAAGTCAGGGTCCTCGTGTATGGATATGTCTGCCACCGCACCAACACTGGACTCCCCGGACTGATAACCACACTCAATACCCTTAACACTATTTCTTCACATAAAAGAAAGATCAGAGTCCTGAGTTTTGCGGTAGAACCGAACTCCCCGGATACCAATTTGTCACGACCCGTCCTCCGGGCCCATGTCGTGACTACCCCAAGCCCGCCTTCCATAGGCCAGGGGCTGGAGAATAGCACTAAGGTGTAAATACTGATAAAAGGGAAGGAATTTCCTTTATATAAGAAAACAAACACCACAGAGTACACAAGCTGAAATAAACACTAAGTAAACTCGATACAAAAGTAAGTTCTGGAAGTAAATGGGACAGAATACAAACCCAACTAAAAGTAAAATCCAACTGAAAAGATAGCACAGCAGTAGTAAAGTAAAAAAGCAGCACTGATTCATCCTCTGGAACTCCCACTTGAAGGGTGGGTACAAATAGTCTCCACAGCTCCTCGGTCTAGCCGTCAGCTCCATGTACGTCCCACCATGTGGTCCACCTCTAGGTACTATCCAGCTCCGCAAGATTCCACCTCGATCATTGTTGTCCGTCTTCTGTATCCAATACAACGTAGTGCGGGAATAGCCGGTGCAGGGGTCAGTATACGATACTTAGTAGGGACCCCGAGACCCCCGAAGTTCTCTCAGAATCCACGAATGATAAACCACAATGGAAAGATACAATCACAAAGTATCAAAAACACTACTTAGGTATATGACCATACATATACCTAAGTCAACAGTTAAAGTTTGTCTCCAACTCCCAAGCACCACGCATTCCACAAAGGAAAGCACAACCCAATCCACAAAGGATAGCTCAACACAGTCCACACAGAAAAAAACAACCCAGTCCATAAAGGAAAGCATGGAAAAAATAAAAACATAAAGTATCAACCAGCTCTACTTAGGTATATACCCATACATATACCTAAGTCAACAATTAAAAAACTGCTCCCACTCTCGAGCCCAAGTACAACCCAGTCAACACAGGAATTCTCGACCTAGTCCACACAGGAAAATAAGTCAACCACATCACTGATAATGTTTGAGAATCAAGAATCAGCTCACACAGGTATATTACTTCTTGAAGAGAGGTAGAGGTGATTAGATGTAGCCTCTAAATCATCTCCTCTGCCGATCCCACGTAGGATCCTAGTATAGAAGTCGTCACTACCGAACCCACAAGGGATCCAAGTATAGTATTCATTGCTGTTGAACCCATGGAGGATCCAAGTACAGTCGACAATGCTGCTGAACCCACAGAGGATACAAGTACAGAAGTTATCATCGTCGAACCCACGGAGGATCCTAGCATGGTAGACATCGTCGTTGAACCCACAAAGGATCCCAGTACGATAGACATCATTGTCGAACCCACATAGGATCCTAGTACAGTAGTCATCCTCGTCAAACCCACTAAGGATCCTAGTACGGTATTCATCCTCGTCAAACCCACTGAGGATCCTAGTACGGTAGTCATCCTCGTCGAACCCACTAAGGATCCTTGTACAAAAGTTGTCATCTTCGTCACAGCCATCTCTAGGGTTCCCGCACACATCACGCTCGATTTCGGGAGGGTCCGGTCCACGAGCCAAGGGGTCGATACATCAACTATCATGATGTCTAGAGTTGATGTATCACAAAGTTCCATTTCATCAACAGTAACTCAACGTGACAGACGTCGCATCAATCGGATGCCCGGTCTGAGAGATATTGGCTTTACCTAACTTGGAACCTACGAATAATAAATCTATTAATTCCATATGGATTAATGAACTGATTGTTTGATAATTCCTTAAAGGTTTCTGAGTTACCCTCTTTATTTTTAAAGGTCCAAGAGCCCAATTAAATGTGGTTTTTTCCTGTTATTTATGTTGTGATGTGATCCTGGATAGCAGTTGTGATATGAGTGGGCATGGATGCTTTTGGTTGTGGCAGCAGATGACGCCTACAGGGTAGAGATGCATCGGTTTTTGCTTGTGGGTGTCAGGGAGGACACCAGGGATGATGGAATGGAGTGGATGTGATTATTGGATGCTGGGTAATTTTTATTGTTTGTTTATCTACTTTACTTTTCCCCACTGCTCAAGGAAGCTGGTCTTACTTACCCTTCTTCTGAAAGAGGCGAAGACACGCGGGGTAAGCCACGTGCTTTCCATGTTTAGCTTCTCAAGGAAGGACGAGTATATGCTCTTGCTATAAGCGGAAAAGACACGATGGGTAGTACATCTACTCACCATGTTGATCCCCCTTGTGTTTTGTAGCATATAAGTTTTTTCTAGAATTCCTGGGAATGTGGGAAAGTATATCTATAATGATTAATTGAATAAATGGTGTTAAACCATGGGGATGGAGTTTCTGGAACATAATGATGAGGTTGTAATTTTTTAAGAAACAATTGACTTTGGGTGTGATGTTAATGAAATTTAATGTGGAATTTTTCATGGTTAATTAATGTTTAAATAATTAATTAAAGTACACTAGAACTCATAAACATGGAATGAAGGAATCTAATAATGCTTTTTAAATGGTTGTGTGCTTATAGGATACATAGTCTTAGAAGTACCATCCATGAGTCTGAGAGACGTTAGCTGCAGTTGAGCCTAAGACTAGGTAATTACCAAGGTGTGGTTGTGAGATATAACATATCCTATAATTTTTTTGTTTCTATACACTACACCGCCCTGTCAGTAAGGGAAACTGACACCTCGGGGATTCTGAGCCCTGGGGGTGTTTTCCCTAATATTTTGGTGGGAGGATGGATGGCTGACTACTCCCTTTGTACCGACTCTCATATCTTGGTAGTTACTGGTGCTGGCAGACACCTTGTTTAGTTTTCCCCATATATGTGTGTAGAGGTCTATAATGGATTGTGGTTATTCACACACATATATTCTGGATATAGTTTTCTATGTACTACTATAGGTGTAACGTGTATATGTTGTGATGGCATGTGGATCCTAACTTGGTGTATGGTCTGTAATGGATTGAGGTATAATAACCGATGTATGAAACACGTTAAGAGAGCTGTTGTGGCTCCCAGAAACTACCAGGTTACTTTGGTGTGTGGACGTGGTGGTTTTGTTACACGGGGTGCATATGGTGGTGCTTCACCCAGGTGTCTCTAGGAAAGACTTTTTAGAGAGAGATTCTCAAGACGTGCAACATTGGGGAAAAGAGGAAAAAAAGTGGGGTACCCTTGATATTATTTATTATATGATATATTCTTGTATTCATTACTTGGTGAGAGTATCCATGGTGAGGTTGGGAACATAATATACCTATTTAGGTGATGAGTTAGTTTCACTTGTTGGTCACTGTGCTTTAGCATGATTTCTTCACTTTGAAAGAGAGGCTTCAGGGAGGATCCTACTGAGTATAATGTTATACTCACCCTATGTATATATAAACTGTTTTTCAGGTCACTTGGAGCAGGTTGGAGATCATGATTGTTTCTACTAGCTTGGGGTTACAGGAGCTGTTTGGGATTGTGGTTGATACTGTTTTTACTTTCCTTTGGGTACTTGCAGTTTTTCCCCTTTCAGTTGTAGTACATTTGCATTGATTTACATACGTGCACTTGGGTTTCTTTTATATTTCAGTTCTAAGTTAGAGTAGGTTGCTGTCTATCTTGTCTCTTTCTTCCGCATGTGTTCTCTTATAGGGTAATACCTCCCATTTGTGTGTTTATTATACCCTAGGTGCTAGTCGCCAACCCGGGGCCTACTAGAGGCAGGAGTTGGGGGTCATTATCTCCCTTTTCACATTACCGGCCCAGGAGGGGTACACTTTGTGGGGAGGGGGTCATGAAAGAGTGGTATCCAAGGTCTGGTTGAGGGATAAGATGGAGTTTGGAGTCAGGCATTGGTGAGGTTGCATGGGTTGGTAGGGAAATGGTGTCATTCATGTTTAGCAAGTGAGGTAAAAATTGGAGACTGACTGAGACATAGGAGTTTAGGTCCTCCTATGATCTGATGTATGGTCCTTTAAGTTTACAATGGCTAATAAATAAGGTGATACTAGTTGTATGGTAGAGTCCTAGGAAAGGATCATTCATCATTCTTCATTGTTCCTGTGTTTGAATGGGTAGACCTTGGGATAGGATAACCTAAACTGAAAAAATTAAAATAATTAATTAATTAATGTTGAGTATTCCATATTCCAGGTTTAGGAACTCTAACAATTATTATTTTATAGGTATAGCTCCTGGTCGATGTCCTCGTAAGGTTTTTGTAGAAAATGTCTAGCAGACTGTTCCAGTAGATCGTCGCATGGTAGAGGTTGACGACGATGACACTTGGAGGAAGAAACTCCGAGAGTTTCAGTGCCATAGTATACAAAAGTATTAGGGATTTTTTTCAGATACAGTCACAGAAGACTGTTTAGAGGAGTTTGAGATTTCCTTCAGTTCGATTCGTGCTTGGAAGAAGCACTGGGTGTCCTAGGATGTGACAATACTACGTGGAGCAGTGAGGCAGTGATGGTTCTTGTTCCTCGGGGATCATGTGGAGTCAGCGATCTCATCGGAGGAGTTTCAAGACAGGTTTAGAGTCGAGTTTCTTTCTTTGAATGCGAAGGCGTCCAGTCGTTAGGAGCTTCTTACCCTTCGACATGGGAGCTCCATTGTTCGAGTGTTTGGAATCCGTTTCAGGATCTTTTTACAATATGTTTCATACTTGTTACCAAATGAGGAGGCCAGGGCAAGGCATTTTGAGGAGGCTTTGCTTCCAGAGATCCAGCACCAGGTCACCCCATTTATGTTGAAGACATATCTTGAGGTTCTAGAGAGGGCATAGGTTACTGAGAGGACTTTGGCCAGGACTGGATCATCATGAGAGGGGAATCAACATGATTCCTCACTATGTAGAGTAGTGGTATGGGGTTCCCGTTTTTCAGGGCAGAAGAGTTTCCGTTCAGCCAGGGGTAGGTCCCGGCCCATCACATCTCGTTTCTCCAGAGGCAGCAACTCTCAGGCTTATGCCAAGGGATCAGGTGCTTGTTTTTGTTGTGGTGGTCGTGGCCATCAGCAGCGGGAGTGCCTGACCTTTCAGAGCGGTCATCGTGCACTAGGAACTATGCTCCAGGTTCCTCCGTTGAGGCAGTTCCATCTAAGGAAGCAGCAGCCAGTTGCACTAGCATTAGATCATCAGAGGGTAGATGGGTTACGTAGAGGACATCCCCATGATGCTCCTCTTCCTTAGAGAGCAGAGCGCGGCCGTGTTGGTGGTCATCATCAGGGTCAGAGAGGCTATGGAGGAGGTCGTGTTCATCTCCAGGTGAGCCAGACATTGTTCGAGGTACCCTTTTCTTATTTTCTACCATGTTGTATGCCTTGTTTGATTCAAGAGCGACACACTTCTTCATATCACCTAAACATGTCCATGCTTGGAGACTTGAGGTAGAGAGGCTTCCAATGCCCTTGGCGTTGACTATATTAGTTGGAGGTCGAGCTGACTTTTTTGACGTATGTAGAGATTATGATCTAGTTTTGGGGCAACACTGCTCTTGGGAATAATTCTTATGTTTACGAATACAACCATATGATGTCATCCTCAGCATGGATTGGTTGTATTCGGTGCAGGCTATCAGGGATTGCTTTAGAAAAAAGGTCATCTTAATTGGTACAGATGGAGGGAAAGTGGTGTTTGTTGGTGACCAAGACCCTTAGATGGGTCATAGGATCATTCCATAATTATCATCAATTATGGATGATTTGAGGCTGAGTTCATCATAGGTTCAATAGTTGGTGTTTCCTAGAGTCATAGAGGAGTACCATGATGTCTTTCCAGAAGAGGTTGTAGCATTACCCCCTCGACAAGAGATTGAGTTCGGGATCGAGCTACTGCCAGGAGCATCTCGTATCTCTATGTCTCCATATAGGATGGCCCCTTCTGAGTTACGAGAGCTACATATACACCTTGACGGTCTGTTGTAGTACGGTTTTGTTCGGCCAAGTGAGTCGCCATGGGGTGCACCAGTTTTGTCCGTGAAGAAGGTCGATGACAGTTTACGGTTGTGTGTCGATTATCATCACTTAAACAAAATGACAATAAAGAATCACTATCCTCTTCCACAAATTGATGATTTATTTGATCAACTGAAGGGTTCATGTTGGTTCACATAGATATACTTCCGTTGTCGGCATGGGCATTATGAGTTCGTTGTAATGCCATTTGGTATAACGAATGCTCCAGCTATATTCATGGGATTGATGAATGATGTGTTCCGTGAGTTCTTGGACAAATTTGTGGTAGTTTTAATTGACGACATCCTTGTGTACTCCACATCTGAAGAGGAGAATGCAGAGCATCTATGATCTGTTTTGGGAGTTCTTGGACAACATTACCTGTACGTAAAGTTGTCGAAGTGTGAGTTTTGGGCTCGAGAAGTCCGTTTCTTGGGGAATTTTATGTCCCAATAGGGAGTATCTATGGATACATCGATGGTATAAGCAGTTGTGTCTTGGGCAGCCGCGAAGACAGTGTCAGAGGTGGAAAGTTTCCTTTGTCTTGCAAGCTACTACAAGAGGATCATAGCCAATTTCTCACGAGTTGCGACTCCTCTGAAAGCTTTGTCCAAGAAGGATCAGGCATTCATATGGACTGATCAATGTCATGCAGAAATCGAGTTTCTAAAAGGGAAGTTAGAAAGTTCTCCAGTCCTTTGTCTTCCAGCTGAGGGATTCCAGTTTGATGTTTTCTGTGATGCTTCACATCTGGGGTTAGGCTGTGTTCTCATATAGCAGAGGTCAGTTGTTTCATAGGGGTCTCGGCAGTTGCATCCCCATGAATGCAACTATTCCACCCATGATCTTGAGTTGACAACCGTGGTGTTTTCTCTGAAGTTGTAGAGACATTACCTCATTGGTGAGGTCTTTGTGGTTTTCACTGTTCATAAGAGTTTTAGGTATGTTTAATCCCAGATTAACTTGAACATATGACAACTTCGGTGGATGGATTTATTACGGGAATACGACTTCAAAATATCATATACCCCTTGAAAAGGGAATGTTGACGTTGACGTGCTGAGCCGAAATGACGTAGTGATCCTATGCATGAATACGGTGATTCCTGGAGAGTAATGGAATAACTATCAGCATTGCATCATGATATGGGAGATGTTGGGTGTAGAGGTTGTCTTTTTTCAGATGATGGTACAATCATACCTGATGGAAAATGTGGAAGAGTCTATGTTGGTAGATTTATTGGTTGAGGTTTGGAGAGACTGAGTTGTTTGTGGTGAGGCCCCTGATGGTTGGTCGGAGGACGAACAACACTGAATGTTATATCATGGAAGGATTTTTGTTCCCTTAACAATGCACGAGAAGGTTCTCTGAGAGTTCCATAGTTCACCCTTAGGAGTACATCCTGTCGTGATAATGATGTACCGATCCTTGAAGAGTTAGTTTTGGTGGCATGAGCTGAAGTGTGCGGTTGTGAAGTTTGTGTCTCGATGTTTTGTCTCCGAGAAGGTTAAGTCTGAACATTGTGTTTCTGGTGGTCTTCTCCATCCATTAATATTCCTCAGTGGAAGTGGGAGGAAATCTCAATAGAATTTTTTATAGGTTTACCTAGAGCTCTAGGAGGACATTATGCTATTTGGGTGGTAGTGTACCGTTTAAAAAAATTATCCCACTTTATAGCAATCAAGGAGGCGAGCTCAGTAGAAGTTTTGTCAATAAAGTATCTAGAGGAGGTGGTGAGACTTCCTGGAGTCCCTAGGATGATCATTTCTGATCGAGATCCTCATTTTACCTCCAAGGTGTGGAGAGGTCTCCAACATGCTTTTAGTTCTCAACTATGCTTTAGCACTGCTTTTCATGCTCAAACGGATGGTCAGACAAGGCGAACCATCCATATTCTTGAAGACATGTTACGCTCTTGTGTTCTTAATTTTGGAGGTTCATTGATGAGGAACATAACTGTGGTGGATTTCTCTTACAATAATAGTTTTCACTCCATAGTATGTATGGAACCGTTAGAAACCTTGATTGGCCGGCCTTTCCGTTCTCTGTTGTGCTGGACTGGGGTCAGAGAGTCAGAAATTCTTAGACTGGAACTAGTGGATAATACAACAGAGATGGTTCAGGTGATTTGTGAGAGGATGAAGACAGCGAAGGTTCGTCAGAAATCAAATTCTGATCAGAGAAGGAGGCCCTTAGAGTTAAATGTTGGGGATCATGTGTTTCTAAAGGTGACTCCCCATCGTGGGCGACGAAGGTTTGGTCATGGAAGTATGATTTATCTCTGGTTTGTTGGGCCTTTTGAGGTGTCAGCTCAGGTTCGATCTGTGGAGTATTGAGTAGAAATTCCCCCATAGATGAGTTGGATACATGATTCTTTCCATGTATCACAGATTCGTCATTATCTTCATGATGACTCCCACATTATCGATTGGGGAGATATCGGTGTTGATGATGATGAAACCGTTGAGAAGCGACCTGTAGAGATCCAAGACCGCAAGGAGAAGGTGTTGCACATGCATTCTATCCCCATAGTTCATGTCTTGTGGCGGCACGGTGGCATGGAGTAGAGTACCTGGGAACGTGAGTCATAGATACATGCTCAGTACCCAAAGTGGTTAGATGCTTAACTCTTTTCATGTAATGACGTTCCCTTTGTGGTTTGACCTTTCATGTTTTATTTATGAATTTATTTTGTTGCTTTTGTGGGTTTCTCTCTTTTGAGAGGTATCTCGATGGTTAGTTGTTCGGACCCCATTTCTTTTTTTTCCTCTTTAGGTTGGTTTTTAATTCTCAGGGAAGAGAATGTTTTGAGAGGTAGCTGATGTAATGGAACAGTCCTCTCCGGTCCATTACTTTGTGAAAATTAGTATTAGGAAGAGGTCGCATGAGTTTCGTGGGTGAGAGGTAGTAATTATAAGATAATAATGGTCGTCAATAATAATAAAAATTATTAATGATAATTATGGTTACCTGTTGATGAAATCGAAAGGGGATTTATTACTATTATATTAAATAATAAATGCTAATGGTGGATTTTATTGTGTGATTAATTAAATGGAATGGTTTTAATTTAATATGATAATAACCATGGTAAACCAATTTAATGGGATTAATTTAGAACATTAATTATGGGTGTTATTATTATTGATTTTATTAATAATAACATTGATGTGAGAGTGGAGTTGTGAGCCAAACACAAGTAGCGCATAGGGGGAATGAGGAGGATTGGAAATAGAGTTGTGTGTGAGTGATTGAACATTTATTAACTTTTAATAATCATTATTATATTTATGCCAATAATGTTAAAATAAAATAAATAAATTAAATGATGAGTCAATAAAGGGGAGGCACCACTTGTTTTGGAGCATGAGGGAATCATGGAAGAGAGAAAGAGATTGGAGAGAGAAAGAGTTTAATGGAAATAATTATTTAAAATTTAGAGCAATAAATTAAATAAGTTAAAAAAAAGGAAACCAATCAAGGTGGAATGGGGTGATGCGCACAAAATTTGGGAGATTTTTTGTGTGGATTTTGAATGTGAGAATTTAAGTAATTAAATTAAATTAAATTAAAAATAATAATAATGTAATAATGTAATTATTATTTTGGTTGTGAAAACTAAATTTCGATGGTATCTTCCTCGTGCGACCTCGGATTCATGAACCATCGCGATAGTGTGACCCAGACTTCGAGACGGAATTTATGAGTCCAATATTGGATTTCCTTTTTAGGTTTTCGGATCAGGTACCCAAAACGCTCGTGAATTAATATATTTAATTATATTATTAAATATTCGACCCTCCATAACTCCTGCGTGCGACCTCTGATCGACTTCTCGTCAGTGGTGATGTGATAATATCATTAATATGATCGATTCAAGTCTAATGGGGGATATTAAATTATGGTTCATGGCTGGGGTCCAAGAAACACCCAATAATATTATTATTATTATTATTGTTATGGGATCCTGAATCAAACATATCTCCCTCATTCGGTGTTGGAATGGAAAACCGTATGTGACGTTCCAACCTTGAAATTATGACAGATGATTCAAAGACCATAAATCCTATATTAATTATTCCTATGGATTGGGATTTTTTTACTTGGTCAAACAGCATGGGTTAATGCAATCCTCTTTTAATGGTGAATTAAGCGTATCTTAAATCGTTGCCCCATTAAAACTTCAAAAGGGACAAGATATCTTCCTCCCTTGTTCTTCTTCTTTGTTCTCGAATATGTGACACTAGATCCTTTAAATCATTCCTATATGAGTTGAATAATCAATCTTTACTCCTCGGATTGGTTCCACTCTATTTTTTATGCAACCGATCTATATCGGTCAATCTTCGATATAATGTATGTTTTATAGTTGTTCCTTTGGGATCATATTCTCCTATTTCTCCATTCCATATTATAGCATGCAATCTCTATGTTTTTAATGGGGTATTTTCTTGGGGTTGGGTTTGTGGGGTCATACCGTGGCATCCTCAGGTGGATACAGTTGGCGCGAGAGTAGGATCATAACCCTTTGTGGGGATAAAGAATGTTAAGAACTCTTTGAGGCAGGGGATTCTTTGCTTCTCTTTTCTTTCATGTGAAACTGTATTGTTATCATGTTTAATACCATTGGATGACCATGGAATTGAAATGGTAAATATTTTAACCGGATAAATAAATTGATATTGATCGTATTTTATTGCCTCATGGTTTTCTAGATTGTGTGATATCTAGTCTTGTTTTGATTAGCTGTTCGTTCTTGATAGAAATCAGTAAAGAACATAAATGGGTATTAATTGATAATTGTTTGGCTAATGATAAAGAGGCATGTAAAAGAATCTGGTTCTAGTTTTAATTCGATGTTAATCAAATTGGAGCAGTAAGCATGTTCAATTTTTTGTGATAGGTTACTGATTAGGTTTCCCAAATTTGGAACCTACAAATAATAAATCTGTTAATTCAAGATCGATTAAAGAACTGATTGTTTGATAATACCTTAAAGGGTTCTATGTTACCCTCTTGATTTTAAAAGGGTCAAGATCCCAATTAAATGTGGTGTTTGTTATCATGCTATTTGTGTTGTGATGTGATCCTATATGGATATTGTGATATGAGTTGGCATAGAGGCTTTTGGTTGTCGCAGAAGATGATGCCTAGAGTGGCGAGATGCATCAGTTTATGCATGCGGGTGCCAGGGAGGACAGTAGGGATGATGGAATAGAGTGGATGTGATTGTTGGATGCTTGTTAATTTTGATCGGTTGTTTATCAGGTTTACTTTTCCCACTACTCAAGGCAGATGGTCTAACTTACCCTTCTTCTAAAATAGGAGAAGACACACGGGGTATTCCATGTGCTTTCCTTGTTTAGATTCTCAAGTAAGGATGGGTATATGCTCTTTCTATAAGCGGAAAATACTTGACGGGTAGAACATCTACTCACCGTGTTGATTCCCCTTGTGTTTGGTAGCATATAATGTTTTTCTAGAATGCATGGGAATCTTTGAAAGTATTTCTATAATGAATAATTGATTAAATGGTGTTAAACCATGGGGATGGAGTTGCTGGAACATAAAGATGTGGTTGTTATTTTTGGAAGGAACTATTGACTTTGGGTGTGATGCTAACGAAATTTAATGAGGAATTTTTCATGGTTAAATAATGTTTAAAGAATTAATTAACGTACACTGGAATAGATAAAAATGTAATGATGTAATCTAATAAATATTTTTAAATGGTTGTGTGCTTATAGGATACCTAGTCTTTGAAGTATCATCATGGAGTCTGAGAGACGTTAGATACAGTTGTGTCTAAGACTAGGTAATTCCCATAGTGTGGTTGTGAGATATAACATATCCTATACTTTTTGTGTTTCTATATGCTACTCCACCCTGTCAGTAAAGGAAATAGACACCCCAGGGATTCTAAGCCATGGGGGGTGTTTTCCCCAATATTCCGGTGGTAGGATGGATGGCTGACTACCCCTTTTGGCCCCACTCTCTTCTCTTGGTAGTTACTGGTGCTCGCAGGCACACTAGTTAGTTTTCCCCATATATGTGTGTAGAGGGATGTAATGGATTGTGGTTATTCACACACATATATTCTGGATATACTTTTCTATGTACTACTATATTTGTAACACGTATAGGTTGTGATGACATGAGGATCCATACTTGGTGTATGGGATGTAATGGCTTGAGGTATAATACTCGACGTATGATACACATTATCTGAGCTATGGAGGATCCTTGAAACTACCTGATTACTTTGGTGTGTGGACGTGGGGTTATGTTACATGGGGTGCTTATTTTTGTGCTTCTCCCACGTGTCTACGTGCAAGCCTTTTTGGAGAGAGATGCACAGGACGTGCGACGTTGGAAAAAAGCGGCAATCCAGTGGGCAAGTAGTAGTATGGTACCCTTGATATTATTTATTATGTGATATATTTGTTTATTTGTTACTTCATGAGAATAGCAATGGTGAGGATGGGAGCATAGTATACCTATTTAGGTGAAGAGTTAGTTTCACTTGTTGTTCATTGTGATTTAGCATGATTTCATTACCTTACACGAGAGGCTTCAGGGAGGATCAAACTGAGTATACAGTTATACTCACCCTATGTGTATATAAACTGTTTTTCAGGTCACTTGGAGTAGGTTGGAGATCATGCTGGTTTCTAATAGATTGGGGTTAAAGGAGCTGTTCGGGCTTGTTGTTTCTACTGTTTTTAATTTCTTTTGGGTTCCTATAGTTTTTCCTCTTTCAGTTGTAGTAATTTTGCATGGATTTACATACGTACACTTGGGTTTCTTGCATACTTCATTTTTGAGTTGGATTTGGTTGGTGTCTATCTTGTCTCTCTCTTCTGCTTCTGTTCTCTTAGAGGGTAATACCTCCCATTTGTGTGTTAATTATACCCCCGGTGTTAGTCACCAACCCAGGACATACTGGAGGCAGGACTCAGGGGTCATTATCTCCCTTTTCACATTGCCGACCTGGGAGGGGTACACTCTGTGGGGAGGGGGTTGTGATAGAGTGGTATCCGAGGTCTGGTTGGGGGATAAGATGGAGTTTGGAGTCATGCACAGGTGTAGTTACATGGGTTGGAAGGGCAACAGTGTCATTCTTGTTTACCAAGAGAGGTAAACACTAGAGACCGGCTGAGACATAGGCCTTTAGGGCCCCCTATGATCTGATGTACAGACCATTAAGTTTACAATAGCTAATAAACAAGGTGATACTAGTTGCAGGGTAGAGACCTAGGAAAGGATCATCCATCATTCTTCCTTGTGCCTGTGTTTGAATGGGTAGACTTTGGGATAGGTTAACCTAAAGTAAATAAAATAAGACAATTAATTAATTAATGTTTATTCTTCCATATTCAAGGTTTAGGAACTCAAACAATTATTATTTTACTGGTATGGATCCAGGTCGACGACCATGTCAGGTTTTCGTAGAAAATGTCCTGCAGTTTGTTCCAGCAGATCACCGCAGGGTAGAGGTTGACGACGGTGACACTTGAAGGAATACACTCTGAGATTTTCAGTGCTAGAGTGTGCAGAAGTATGAGGGCTCCGTTTCAGATGCAGTCATGGAAGACTGGTTAGTGGAGGTCGAGAGCGGCTTTAGTTCGATTTGTTCTTGGAAAGAGCACTAGGTGTCTTTGTTTGTGATAATGATACATGGAGCAGAGAGGTAGTGGTGATTCATGTTCCTCAGGGATCATGAGCAGTCAACAATTTCATGGGAGGAGTTTCGAGACAGGTTTAGGGTTGAGTTTCCTTCTTCGATTGTGAAGGCGTCTAGTCGTCAGGAGCTTCTTACCCTTCGACAGGGGATCTCCAGGGTTCGAGAGTTTGGAATCAATTTCAGGAATCTTTTACGATATGCTTCGGACCTGTTACAAGATGAGGAGGCTAGGGAAATGAATTTTGAGGAGGCTTTGCATCCAAATATTCAGCGCCAGGTCACCCAATTTATGCTGAAGACATATCTTGAGGTACTGGTGAGGGCTGAGGTTGTCGAGAGGACTTTGGCCAGGAAAGGATCATCATGAGAGGGGAATCGGCATGATTCCTCACGAAGTTGAGCTGTGGTCCGGGGTTCCTGGTTTTCAGGGTAGAAGAGTTTTCGTTCAGCCGGGGGTAGGTCCCAGCCCTTGACATATCATTTCTCCATAGGCAGTAACTCTCAGGCCTATGCCAAAGAATCTTGTGCATGTTTTTCTTGTGGTGGTCATTTCCATCTGTAGCGGGAGTGCCCGACCAATCAGAGTAGTCATCATGCACCGGGCGCGATGCTCCAGGTTCCTCCATTGAGGCAGTTCCAGTCATGGCAGCAGCATCCAGTTGCACACACTTTAGATCAGTAGAGGGTAGATGGGGTAGGTAGAGGACATCCCCATGACGCTCCTCACCCGCAGAGAGCAGAGCGCGACCATGGTGGTGGTCATCATCAGGGTTAGAGAGTTCGTGGAGGAGGTCGTTCTCATCTTCATGCTCTAGCATGGCAAGCTCCAAGCGATCCAAATGTTGTTCGAGGTACCGTTTTCTTGTTTTCTACTTTGGTGTATGCCTTGTTTGATTCAGGAGAAACACATTCCTCCATATCAACTACCCTTGTCCATGCTTTGGGACTTGAGGTAGAGAGACTTCCAGTGCCCTTGGCTTTGACTACGCCAGTTAGAGGTCGAGCTGACTTGTTTGACGTATGTAGATACTGTGAGCTACTATTGGGGAAACACCGCTCTTGGGAAGATTTCTTCTGTTTACAAGTACAACAATATGATGTCATCCTTCGCATGTATTGGTTCTATTCGGTGCAGGATATCATGGATTGCTTCAGGAAAAAGGTCATCTTCATTGGTGAAGATGTAGATAAAGTGGTTTTTGTTGGTGAGAAAGGCCCTTGGATGGGTCATAGGCACATTCCAACCTTATCATCCAGGATGGATGAGTTGAGTCTGAGTTCTTCAGTGGTTTAGCAGTTGGCGTTTCCTAGGGTCATGTAAGAGTACCCTGATGTCTTTCCAGAATAGGTTGTATCATTACCCCCTCGGCGAGAGATCGAGTTTGGGATCGAGCTAAAACTAGGAGCGTCTTCTATCTCTTTGTCTCCATATAGGATGGCCCCTTATGAGTTACGAATGCTACATAAACATCTTTATGGTCTGTTGTAGTACGGTTTTGTTCGGCTAAGTGTGTCACCATGGGGTGTATAGGTTTTGTTCGTGAAGAGGGCGGATAACATTTTGTGGTTGTGTGTCGATTATCATCGCTTAAACAATGTGACAATAATGAATTATTATCCTCTTTAGTGAATTGATGATTTACTTGATCAACTGAAGGGTGCAAGTTGGTTCTCAAATATCGAGTTGCAGTCGTGATATCATCAGATGCATGTGAAAAATGTGGATATTCCGAAGATTGCTTTCCCTTATAGTCATGGGTATTATGAGTTCATTATATTTCCATTTGGCAGGAAGAATGATCCAACTGTATTCATGGGATTGAATAATGTTGTGTTCCCTGAGTGTCTGGACAAATTCGTGGTTGTTTTCATCGACGACATCCTTGTGTACTCCACATCTGAAGAGGAGAATGTAGAGCATCTACGAGCCGTTTTGGGAGTTCTTCTCCAACATCAGTTGTACAGGAAGTTGTTGAAGTGTGAGTTTTGGGCTTGAGAAGTCCATTTCGTGGGGCATGTTGTGTTCCAAAAGGGAGTAGATTTGGATCCATTGAAGTTAGAAGCATATGTGTCTTAGGAAGCCCCCAAGATAGTATCAGAGGTGAGAAGTTTCCTTGGTCTATCAGGCTACTACACGTGGTTCGTATCCAATTTCTCACAAGTAACGACTCCTTTGACAGCTTTGACCAAGAAGAATCAGGCATTCATATGGACTAATCAGTGTTTGGCAGCATTTGAGTATCTAAAGGAGAAGTTAGTAAGTGCTCCAGTCGTTTGTCTTCCAGCTGAGGGAGTTCAGTTTGATGTTTTATGCGATGCTTCACATCTGAACTTAGGCTGTGTTCTCATGTACAAGAGGTCAGTTGTTTCTTATGGGTCTCTGTTGTTGCATCCCTATGAACCAAAAAATTCCACCCATGATCTTGAGTTGGGAGCAATTTTGTTTGATCTGATGTTGTGGAGACATTACCTCATTGGCGAGAGCATTGTGGTTTGCACTGATCATAAGAGTTTGCGGTATGTTTTCTCCCATCGTGACTTGATCTTGTGATAGTGTCAGTGGATGGAGTTCTTAGAGGAATACGACTTCAAAATATCATATACACCTGGAAAAGGGAATGTTGTAGCTGATGCGCTGAGCCGAAAGTCACGTAGTGATGTTGTGCGTGAATCCGATGATTCTTGGAGAGTAATGGAAGAACTTTCAGCATTGCATATTGAGATGGGATAAGTTGGGGGTAGAGGTTTCCATTTTCAGATTATGGTAAAATCATCCCTAGTGTAGAAGGTGGAAGAGTCCCATTTGGGAGATTTAGAGGTGAAGGTTTGGAGAGACCAAGTTGTTTGTGGTGAGGCCTCCAATGGTTGGTCGGAGGACAAACAACACCGAGTGTTGTATCATGGAATGATTTTTTTCCCTTGACAATGCATGAGACATTTCTTTAAGAGTTCCATATTTCACCCTTAGCAGTACATCCTGAAGTGAAAAAGATGTATTGATCCTTAAAGAGTCAGTTTTGGTGGTCTGGGCTGATGCGTGCGGTTGTAGAGATTGTGTCTCGATGTTTAGTCTTCCAGAAGGTGAAGGTAGAACACTATGTTCCTGGTGGTCTTCTCCAGCCAGTAGATATTCCTTAGTGTAAGTGGGAGGATATCTCAATTGACATTGTTATATGTTTACCTCGAGCTCCCGGAGGACATGATGCTATTTTGGTGGTAGTGTATCGTTTAACAAAATCATCCCACTTCATAGCGATAAGGAGTCGAGCTCAGTCAGTGGAAGTTTTGTTGAGGCAGTATCTAGAGGAGGTGGTGAGAGTTCATGGAGTCCCTAGGATGATAATTTCTGATCGAGATCCTCATTTTACCTCCAGGGTGTGGATAGGTCTCCAACATTCTTTTGGTTCTCAACTATTCCGTAGCACTGCTTTTCACCCTCAAACGGATGGTCAGACAGAGCGAACCATCCAGAATGTTGAAGACATGTTACACTCTTGTGTTCTTGATTTTGGATGTTCATGGATGAGGAACATACCCTTGGTGGTGTTCACATACTATAATAGTTTTCACTCCACCATTTATATGGCGCCGTTTGAAGCCTTTTATGGCCGGCCTTGCTGTTCTCCGTTGTGCTGGAATGGGGTTGGAGAGTTAGCAATTCTCGGACTGGAACTAGTTCATAATAAAACAGAGATGGTTCAGCTGATTCGTGAGAGGATAAAGATAGCACAAGATCATCATAAATCATATACTGATCAAAGAAGGAGGCCCTCAAAGTTAAATGTTGGGGATAATGTGTTTCTAAAGGTGACTCCATGTCATGGGAAATGAAGGATTGGTCGTGGAAGTAATCTTTCTCCCCGGTTTGTTGGGACTTTCAAGGTGTCAACTCGTGTTAGAGTTGTGGCTTATCGAGTAGAACTTCCCCCACAGATGAGTCGGATACATGACTTTTTCCATGTATCACAGCTCCGTCATTATCTTCATGATGACTCCCACATTATCGATTAGGGAGAGATCGATGTTGATGATGATGCAACCTTTGAGGAGAGACCTGTGGAGATCCAAGACTACAAAGAGAAGGTGTTTCACATGCATTCTATTCCCTTAGTTCGTGTCTTGTGGTGACATAGTGGCATGGAGGAGTGTACTTGGGAACGTGATTCATAGATACATGCTTAGTACCCAGACTGGTTTGATGATTAACTTGTTTCATTTAATGATGTTCCCTTTTTGGTTAGACCTTTCATGTTTTATTTTTGGATTTTTTTGTTACATTTGTGGCTTGCTTCTTTTGAGAGGTATCTTGATGGGTGGTTGTTCGGACCCCATTTCTTTTTTGTCTCTTAAGGTTGGTTTTGAATTCTCAAGGACGAGAATGTTTTGAGAGGCATCTAATGTAATGGCTCGGACCTCTCTGGTCCATTACCTTGTGAAAATTAGGATTAAGAAGATGCCAAGTGACATTCTTGGGAAAGAGGGAGTAATTATAAGATAATAATGGGTGTCATTAATAATAATAATAATTAATGATAATGATGAAGACCCATTGATGATATTGAAAGAGGATTTATTACTATTATATTAAATAATAAATGGTAATGGTTGATTTTAGTGTGTGATTAATTAAATGAAATGGTTTTAATTTGATATTAGAAAAACTGTGGTAAAATAATTTAATTTGATTAAATTAGAACATTAATGATGGGTGTTATTATTATTTATTTTATTAATAATAACATTGAAGTGAGAGTGGAGTTGGGAGCAACACCCATGTAGCGCATGGGGGGATGGAGGTGGCATGGAAATAGAGTTGTGTGTGAGTGATTGAACATTTATTCACTTTTAATAATCATTATGATATTAATGCCAATAATGTTAAAATAAAATTAATAAGATAAAAGTGGATTCAATCAAGGGAAGGAGCCACTTTTGTTGAAGCGTGAGGGAATTGTGGAAGAGAGAAAGAGATTGGAGAGAGAATGAGTTTAAAGGAAATAAGGATTTAAAATTTAAAGCAATAAAATTAATAAGTCTAAAAAAGTAAATCAATCAAGGTGGAATGGGGTGATGCGCACCAAATTGGGGAGATTTTGTCCATAGATTTTGAATGTAAAAATTTTAAAAATTTAAATTAAATTAAATTTATAATAATAATAATATAATAATCTAATTATTATTTTCATTGGGAAAACTGAATTTTGATGGTATCTTCCTCGTGAGACCTCAGTTTCATGAACCGTCAGCGGTAGTGTGACGAAGACTTTGTGACGGTATTTATGAGTCCAATATTGGATGTACTTTTTTGGGTTTTTGGATCGCCTACACGAAACGCGTGTGAATTAATAGATTTAATAATATTATTAAATCTTCGACCCGCCATAACTCTCACTTGCGACGTCCAATTGACTTATCGTTAATGGTGATGTGATCCTGTCATTAATAGGATTGATTCAAGTTTAATGTGGGACATTAAATTATGGTCTATTTCTCATGTCCACGAAACACCCAATAATAACAATATTATTAATATTATGGGATCTTGCATCCAACATATCTCCATCATTAGATGTTGGAATGGCGAACCGTCTGTGACATTGCAACCCTAAAATTAATAAAGATGATTCAAAGACTATAAATCCTATATTAATTTTTCATATGGATCAGGATGTTTTTTCTTGGTCAAACTGCATGGGTTAATACGATCCGCCTTTAATAGGGAATTAAGAATATCTTAAATCGTCGCCCCATTAAAACATCAAATGGGACAAGATATCTTCCTCCCTTGTTCTTCCTCTTTGTTCTTGGCTATTAGACACCTGAACCTTTCAATCCTTACCATAGGAGTTTCACAAACAATCTTTACGCCTCAGATTGGTTCCACTCTAGTTTTGATGCAACCGAGCTATATCAGTCAATCTTTGATGTACAATATGTTTTATAGTCATTCCATGGGGATAATCTTCTCATATTTCACCCTTCCATATTATAGCACATAATCTACATGCTTCTAATGGGTTTTTTTCATGGGGTTGGGATGGTGCGATCGTACCATGGAATCCTCAGGATAATGAAGTTGGTGTGAGAGGAGGATGGTGACCCATTGTGTGGATAAAGAATTTCAAGAACTCTTCGATTTAGGGGATTCATTGCTTTTTTTTTCTTTCACGTGCAATGGTATTATTATCATGTTTAATCCCAATGGATGAAAATGGAATTGACATAATAAATATTTTAACTGGATAAATAAATTGATATTGATCGTATGTAAGACCAGCTGCCTTGATTGGTTGTTTATCTGCTATACTTTTCCCCACTGCTCAAGGCAGCTGGTCTTACATACCCTTATTCCGAAAGAGGCGAAGACACGTGGGGTATGCCACGTACTTTCCTTATTTATCTTCTCAAGGAAGGATGGGTACATGGTCTTTCTATAAGCAGCAAAGACTCGACGGGTAGTACATCTACTCACCCTATTGAGACCCCTTGTGTTTAGTAGAATATAATGTTTTTATAGAATGCATGGGAATGTGGAAAAGTATTTATATAAAAAATAATTGAATAAATGGTGTTAAACCATGGGGATGGATTTCCTGGAACATAATGATGAGGTTGTAATTTTTGAAGGAATAATTGACTTTGGGTGTGATGCAAATGAGTTTTAATGTGGAATTCTTCATTGTTAATTATTTTTTAAATAATTAATTAGTGTACACTAGAACTGATAAAAAGGGAATGATGTAATATAATTAAGCTTTTTAAATGGTTGTGTGCTTATAGGATACCTAGTCTTAGAAGTAGAAAACTAGAGTCTGAGAGACGTTATCTGCAGTTGTGTCTAAGACTAGTTAATTCCCATAGTGTAGTTGTGAGATATAATATATCTTATACTTTTTGTGTTCCTATATGATTCTCCACCCTGTCAGTAAGGGAAACTGCCACCTTGGGGATTCTCAGCCCTGGGGGGGGGGGTTCCCCAGCATTTTGGTGGGAGGATGGATGGATGACTACCCCCTTTGGCCCAGCTCTCTTCTCTTGGTAGTTACTGGTGCTGGAAGGCACATTGGTTAGTTTTCCCCATATATGTTTGTAGAGGGCCGTAATGGCTTGTATTTATTCACACACATATATTCTAGATATAGTTTTATATGTACTACTATAGGTGTAACGTGTATAGGCTGTGATGGCTTGAGGATCCTTACTCGGTGTATGGGCTGTAATGGCTTGATGTATAATACCCGACGTATGATACATGTTATGTGAGCTGTGGTGGCTCCCAAAAACTACATGGATACTTTGGTGTGTGGACGTGGGGGTTTTTTTGTATGGGGTTCATATTGTGGTGCTTCACCTAGGTGTCTGCGGGCAAGCCTTTTTAAAGAGAGATGCTCAGGACGTTCAACGTTTGGGCAAAGCGGCAAACCAGGGGGGAAGTACTAGCGGGGTAGCCATGATATTTATTATTATATAATATATTCTTTTTTATTTACTTGTTTAATGAATACATGGTGAGGTTGGGAACATAGTATACATGTTTAGGTGATTAGTTAGTTTCATTAGTTGTTCACTGTGCTTTATCATGCTTTCTTTACATTGCACGAGAGGCTTCATGGAGGATCCTACTGAGTATACTGTTATACTCACCCTATGTATATATAAACTATTTTTCAGGAAACTTAGAGCAGGTTGGAGATCAAGCTGGTTTCTACGAGCATGGGGTTATAGGAGCTATTCAGGCTTGTGGTTGCTACTTTTTTTACTTTCTTTTGGGTACTTGCAGTTTTTTCCCTTTCAGTTGTAGTACTTTTTCATGGCTTTATATACGTGCACCTGGGATTCTTTTATATTACAGTTCTGATTTTGGAGTTGGTTGGTGTATATCATGTCTCTCTCTTCCACATGTGTTATCTTAGATGGTAATGCCTCCCATTTGTGCGTTTATTATACCCCTGGTGCTAGTCACCAACTCGGGGCCTACTGGAGGCGGGACTTGGGGGTCATTATCTTCTTTTTCACATTGCCGACCCAGGAGGGGTACACATTGTGGGGAGGGGGTCGTGACATCCACAGTAAATAATATCTCAAAACATTCCATAAAATATGGAAGTTTTGTATCATAATAAATCAACTTCAAACAAACTAAAACTTCCTCAAAGGATGTTGACAGAGATTAAATCAAAACCATTTTAGAGAAATATATCATTCTATTTTGAAATCATTTTAAGGTCATGTAATTATAAAATAAAACATTTATATTTGAAAAAATTATTATAAGATTGTAAGGTAATCTTGACGATGTTATAACGAAAGAAAATGTCCTCACCCGCAGTATGAATTAACAAAACATTCTTACCTTAAATTTGTCGAAAATGTCAAAAAGTACCTTTTTTAGAAAATGACAGAACGATTACTTTATAAACATCATATAAAATTCAAACAAGGGTATAAATGACTTAAAACCAAAGTCTTTAAAATAGTAAGAATGTTTTGAAATACATTATTATGTTACATGGATGTGGATGATAAAGAGGACCCAGTAGATAATTAAGTATAAACAACCTCGGATAATGAAAAGATTATAGAATTAACCCTTAAATTCTACTTATCCTTGGTCGAGTGTAGGTTAACCTCCTGTTTATTGGTGAAATAATTGTTATTAAATTATACAATAAGTATATACATTAATATGATATCATATATTATCTTTTTTACATTGCTTTGTTAATAATATCTTAGTATTATCATTGTTTCCAGTGTTAACAGATTCATTTTCCTTTATATTATTTGTTATGTATGTCATATTTTTTATATATGGGATGTATCTTATTCGTATCCATAATTATATCAAGTCAGTAAACATTATTTTTAATCATCTAATGAAAATTAGTCTTGAATGGATATGATGGGGAATGAATATCATCGTGTTCGTGGAGACGGTAATCCATAGGTACGCACGACCAAAAATATCATTATTTTGATATAAAAATAATATATATTTGGTTGTTTTATCATATATACAGAATAATTATCAAGTTATATTTATTATTTACATCAATTTCACACCATTACTATACCCATCCAAATAATAATTTTTTGAATAACAATTACACCACGACGTTGATACAGTAAGCTGTATGTATGCACTTATGGTGACATGTCATTCAAATGATTGATAGAATAATGAATATGGTTATACCATATTTATAATAACATAAAAATATATAGAATATACTGGAGTAGTTATTTTAGAATGGAAACAACAATGAAATTGAAAGTGGAAGTAGAAACGAACTTGAAAGAGGTGATGAAATATTTAACTCTTCTTCAGGTTATTCCTTTTCATTTGATCAAAAAAATCCATTGGTTAGCTTTCTGACTAAAATAAGGCCTCTATGATGAAGGTAGGAAAATTTTTAGAGTATTTGGGAAGGTTTTGGAAACGAAAAATGGGTTTGATGGTGTGAATTTGAGGGAAGGGGAGTGCCCTTTTATAAGAGGGGCGAGGGGAACCTTAGAAAAAACTAGAAATATTATTTCATAATAAAATCGTTTTCAGTTTATAATAGCTCCAAAGTAGATTATTTAAAGTATAAGGCGGGTATGGGTCCAACACCACTCATCAAATAGGTTTTAGAATGTTTTGGGACACTATATTATCTTTATATTTTAGATTTAATTCTTAGTTAAATAGTTTGACATTTACCACGTCTCATTGTATTTTTATATTATATGGTTAATAAACATACTATATACTTCCAAGATAACCCAAAGTGGTTAATTAATGATACAAATATCATTATATAATTCCATTGGCCGAACCTAAGATTTTTAAGAATAGAATATCAATTAATAATATAATATTTATTTTGAAAAATATTTTTTGTCAATTTTGACAATATTGGGTATTTTGTTTTTTTCTTAATTCATATCAGAATTATTACTTCGAAATAAATTCATCTGACCAACCCTACCATTTCATATTAACCTAAAAAATTAGTTGAATTCATAAAAAGTCTCAGATTACATTTATTTGGATATTTATTATATAAATTATTTTAATATTTAATTAATTAGGTAATTTCTGCATCATCATTATGTCATAAATAAATTAAATTATTTAATGTATAAAAAATATAAATAAAATACCATTATGTATGAAATATTTTTATATTTATAATGAGTATTTATAGTCTAATGTTTCTTATGTATAACCCTATATTAAAAATGTTTTAGTATTAAACATTGATTTTAACTCTTTTAACTCTTCTTTAAATAAAATAATAATAACTGTCCAAATATAATCCAAGTGGACCAAAGTGGTTCATATTTTAATCCTAAGGTTGTTTTTGGTCGATTTATACTTATCCAATATAATTAAGACATGTGTTAGGGTAATAATAATATCATTTTTACCATTAATTACACTATTTACTTTTAACCGTGGTAAATGAAAGTTAAAAAGTTAATATTCACCAAAAATTATTTTAGTCATGGTGAACAAAATTTTACGTACTGATATCAACCATGTCTCTTTGATTTTTGAAATTCCACTCAAAAAAGAGGTAAAATTAAGTTTTATGTGAATTTTCAAATTCTCTTAGGAGGTGGGTAAAAGGCAGTGAAAAGTTCAATAAACTTTTTATATATCTAAAATTATTATAAAATGAATCCAATGAATTATATTGAACTTATATAGGAATTATGTATCTATTTTGAGCTAAAATAAATTTAAATAAAATAAATATTTATTTAAATAAGAATTTGGTTTTAAACTATAACTCAGTGTTTTTCTCTATTCATCAAAAATTGAATGTTTTCAGAAAAATACCAAAAATTCACCATAGGCTAATTTCGATATTACAAATCCAAAAATTAGTCCATTTTGAAAGATAAAATTTATAAAATTTCAATAATTGGGTATTATTATTCGTAACAGGTTGTTTCAGTGGTTGTGGTGTGTTAGAACTTGAAGTTGCGTACAACACACGCTATTGTATTATTAAAGAGAAGCGTACTATGGGAGCTTAGGGTAATACATTCTCATCTCCTTCAAATAATTTCTTCCTAGAAATTTCTAGAGTATTACTGTGTAAAAAGAATCAGGTGGTTCTTCATCATAAGTTCCTCAGGTTCCCACATTGCCTCTTCCATCTTATGGTTTCTCTATATAACTTTTATTAGATGAGTCGTCCGGTTTCTTAGTAAATTTTCTCTTGTATCAAGAACCAAGACCGTCTCTTCACAATAAGAAAGATTTGGTTCATGTTCTAATTCCTCATAGGTGAGTACATGCATTGGGTCAAGAATGCATTTTCTCAACAGTGATAAATGGAATACATCGTGATCTTCAGAGAGACTTGGCGGCTTTGCCAAATGGTAAGCTACTGCCCCTATTCGTTGTAGAATTTCAAAAGGTCTAATGTACCTAGGACTCAATTTACCCTTCTTAACAAAACATATAACACCCTTTCAGGGAGATAATTTCATGAAAATATGATCTCCTACCTGAAATTCCAAATCCTTCCTTCAGTTATCGACATTTATTTTCTTACTACTTTGAGATGTGTTGATGTGGTTTTGTATTACCTTCACCTTTTCCATTGTTTCCTCCACAAGTTCTGGGCCTACGTGTTTTCGTTCACCAACATCATCCCAAAAGGTAGGTTTGCGACATCTCTTTCCGTATAACGCTTCATATGGTGCCATCTGAAAACATGAATGGAAGCTACTGTTATAGGAAAATTCTACTAAAGAGGAATATTGATCCCACATACCTTGAATGTGATGTGAGAAAGATCTCAACATGTCTTCTAAGGTTTGAATAGTCTATTCTGATTGTCCATCAGTTTGGGGGTGGTAGGCAGTGCTCAACCAAAGTTCAGTATCCAGGGTTTTCTGAAGACTTTTCCAGAATCTTGATGTAAAACGGGGATCACGATCAGAAACAATCGATAGTGGTACTCCATGATGTCTTACAACTTCATTAATATATAATCTTAATAAACGTTCAAGTGGTAAATGTACTCTTATAGCAAGAAAATGTGTTGATTTGGTAATATGATCAACAATGACCCATATTGCATTGTTCCTTCTATGACTATTTGGTAGTCCCATGACAGAGTCCATGATAATATTATCCCATTTCCACTCAGGTATTGGAAGAGGTTGCATGACTCCTCCAGGCTGTTGCCTTCCATATTTCAATTGTTGACAAACCATACATCTTGACACAAAATCAGAAATCTCCCTCTTCATGTTGTCCCACCAAAAATGTTCCTTCAATATCTCTACATTTTGGTTCTCCTAGGGTGTATACAGAAATTTGAACTATGACCATCATCTAAAAATTCTTTTTTTTGATCAGGTATATTGGGAACACAAAGTCTATTCCCAAATTTCAAAATTCCATCATCATATACGAAGTCACTCAATCTCCCATCATTCACAGCTTTAATCTTATTTTGAAACTCTTCATCACCGGTCTGAGAACTCTTTATCCTTTCTAGTAATGATGATTTGGCAACCATTTGAAAAAGTATTGATGTTTCACCTTCCATGGTTATTCCAATGTCCATATTTACTAGATCAATGTATATAGGATCCTTTTCAAATCTCATCTTATTCAAAACTCCATGATATTTTCTTCTCAAAGCATCTGCCTCCTTATTTGACTTCCTTGGGTTGTAGTGTATCGTGCAATCACAATCCTTGAGTTGTTCAATCCATCTCCTTTGCCTCATGTTTATTTATTTTTGTGAGAAAATATACTTCAAACTCTTGTGATCAGTATAAATCTCAAATTTTTCACATATAGATAGTGTCTCGATATCTTCAAAGAAAATATTACAGCTGCTAACTCAAGATCATGAGTAGGATAGGTTTTAACATGAATTTTTACCTGTCGTGATGCATAGGCAATAACCCTATCATTCTGCATACGGACACAACCATGTCATTTCTTTGAAGCATCACTATAAATATCTAACCCATCGTACACCTATTGTAGAGTAAATATAGGAGCATTGAATAATATTCTCTTCAGTTATTTGAAACATTATTCACACTCTTTTTTTCAAACAAATTTAACCCCTTTTCATGTGGGATTTGTTAATGGGTTAGCCAATCTGGAAAAATTCTGGACAAAACGCAGATAATAACCTACTAAACCTACAAAATTGCGTACCTGAGTTATACTCGTCGCTGCTAGCCATTCATGGATTGCCTTGGTATTAGAAGGATCAACCGAGATTCCATACTTGGAGACAATATAGCCCTGAAAATGAATCTCCTGAAGCCAAAATTTACACTTGCTAAACTTCCCATATAATTCATGTCTTCTCAAAGTTTTCATGATAATGCGCAACTGATTTTCATGATTTTCGTAGATTTTGGAGTATACCAAGATATCATCAATCAATACCACTACAAATCACTCAAGACATTCCTTGAAAACTCTATTGATTAGATATATGAAGAAAGATGGTGTATTATTCAATCCAAAAGGCTTTACGGTAAACTCGTAATGCCCGTACCTGGTTCGAAATGCTTTCTTTGGAATTTCTTCCTTCTTCACACACAATTGATGATATCCAGATAAAATGTCAATCTTTCAAAAGTATTGACCTCCATGAAGTTGTTCAAATAAATCATCAATGTGAGGTAGGGGATACATTTTCTTTATTGTTATTGCATTGATCTCCCTGTAGTCAATGCACAACCTCATAGATCCATCTTTCTTCTTAACAAAAAGGACAGGGGCTCCCCATGGTGAAAAACTAGGGAGAATAAATCCATTATCACTCAATTAATCTAGTTGTTTCTTTAGTTCCACTAATTACACTATGGAAATTCAATAATGGGTCTTTGATATAGGCCTTGATCTAGGAATTAAATAAATGGAAAACTCAATTTCTCGTTCTGGAGGATGTCTAGTTAAAGCTTCTGGAATCACATCAACATATTCTTTCACAATAGGTACATCCTATAATTGAATATTATTTTTCTCACCCACAGTTATTTCATTCTCCTCTTCCTGAAAAATTGAATTTAGTTGAGATACTGGGGGTGGATCTAGATAAGAATGAGGGGGTGATGATTCTGCTCTAAATATAAGGTGTTCTTTATCATCGTCATAAAAAATAGTAACCTCCTTCTCCTTACAATAATTTTTTTCATAATGTTCCAAAATCCAATCCATAACAAGGATGATATAAAATTCAATCATGGGTATGAAGATGATATGAGCAGATAAAGAACATTTATATGCTCTAATGGAACTGATTCACAAAACATTGTTGCAATGATACATCCCTTAGGATTTATGACTGAAAAATCCCTTGTTAAATCAAATTGGAAATATAAAATTTTTAGAGAAAACTGGGAAGATATGAAACAATGTGATGATCCAGAATCAAATAAAGCATTGGATAAACTTGAATAAACCATTAAATTACCTGCCACCACATCTTTTGGGGATTCAACCTCAGTAGTAGTGATCGCATAAGCTTGGCCTTGATCCCTTGGCCTTTTTTTAGGTAAGTTCCCCTGACTCGTAGGACATTAATTCTCATAATTCCCCCTTTACCTACAGTTGTAGAATTCAATGTCTACAACCACTTTCTTCCCCTAGAAATCACTAGCTTGGTGGCCTTTTTCACCACACTTGTAATAGACTCCCATTCCCTTCAGGAAAGTACTAGGGTGTTTCTTCCCAATTTTACTACAAGATGGATATTAAAATTTTCCCTTCTTCCCCTTAATTCCATTTTCAGAGTGTTCAGTAGATCTATATGGAGAAATGGTTTTAACCCGTCAAAGAAATTATCAATCTTACTTCTTGGGTTACATATATTATCTAAAACATACCTTTCTAACCATGTAATGTTATCCTCACACTTTGCGACATTCTCATCATCATTTTTCCTCAGACTCAGAAATTGACTTTCTATATCTGCTCGATGGTCACAGGGAATGTATTTTTCTAATAAAATCTATTTGAACTCCATCCATCCAATAATTGATACTGCATCATCTTCCATTGTGTTTTGAATCATTGACCACCATTGATCAGTATCTCCAGTGAGGCGGTAAACTTCCATGATAACTTTTTCACTTTCACTACTCCCCAAGGAATGAAATATTTACTATAAGGAATTTATCCATTTCTCAGATACTAATGTATTTGTAACCCCATTTAATGAAGGTGGTTGTTGCCTCATGAAGCGATCTAACATTGATCCTCCACGCTGTGGATCAGGGTGCTCCATACAGGTAAGGTTATTATTCATAACCTGAGTGAGTTGTCCCCGTATGGTGATAAGATGATCAGCACCAGTTGTATCACCAGATCCACTATAATTATCTTGAGTTGGAGGGTAATCCCTACATGTAGTGTGTGCATTGATATGGTTTCCATTCCTTCCACTAGGATCCATTTCTAAACAATGACATATAGTAGATTAGTTTATGAATATCAATACATAAATCCAAACTTGTAAAACATTTAACATAAACTGAACAGTTTATGGATATAATCCATAATCATAAAAAAAAGTTTCTTTGAGAAATATAATACACATAAACCCTTCATAATGGTTTTTAAAGAAAATAAGATTTATCTTAAGCATGTCCCCTGGGAGTGTCGTAAACAAGATTGCAGCAAGGTCCGCTGTCGTGCACCAGTTACCATTTTAGTCTAGCTCAAAGTGGTGTTTTGGGGTTTTACCCTTAGGCACATCTATGCCAGAGCCGCCTCTAACTGCTCGTATCTAGAAAGTGATTTATTTCATGGAAAACTCAAAAAATATCTACAATACCAAAATTCTATAAAGTTCTTCTATACTAATCCTCAAAGTCTATCTTAGGGCTATGTGATTTAATCAGAGTTTATCTAAATCTAGTTTCCAAGGTTTGTACTAAACTTCCTCTAATACCAACTGTAACACCCTGACCCTAATTACCGAGAGTCATTGCATTATTACATAAAATTGGCACGATCATGAAAGATCAATTCTCGAATGACCGATTAGTTCTGTAGACTTGGAAATACTAGATACATTCATAAGGTTTACATTACAACATAAATGTAAAACTACAACAACATTGTTTTCATAGAGAACACTGAGATCCCATAAACTATCCTTGAAGGTCAGTCAGAATATACTTTTCTCATCCTGGGAAAAATAAAACATAGAAAGGGGTGATCTCAGATGCTCAGTAAGGATAACAATATAGCAGAAACATTCATAAATAAGCATAAAAAATTAAGGAAATGTATAAATATACAAAAAAATACTATTAAAATTGAACTTTAGCATAATATGGACACGATAAAATCATAATAATTCCATTTACTTATTCACACAGATATTCTACTAGTCGAATAATCACATGCAATATCAATAGGCACTTTCATAATGATGGAATGCATAATGCAAGACTTTCATAACCACATAGTGAATGCCTTATGCCAACACTACAAATAATATTTTTTCAAGGCCTTGTGCCAAGACACTGGGTTGTCTCATGAGACCTAACGATACATCGAGGAGCTATAGCAGGCTCCACCCGTCCCTTACAAAGTCCAATGCATTCCTCATATGAAAAGTTTTAAACAGAACATAAACATTCGTATTAAAACTGGCCTATGAATTGTCAATACTTTATCCACAAACCATGAATGGTATGAAATAAAAAATCCACAGAAAAACATATCACAAAATAGTCAATACAATATAGAAGTTTTTTATCATAATAAATCAACTTCAAACAAACTTAAAATCCATAAAATGATGTTGACATAGATGATCAAAACCTTTTTAGAGAAATATCTCTTTCTATTTTGAAATCATTTTTAAGGTCACATAATTATAAAATAAAACATTTATATTTGAAAATATTTTTATGAGCTTGTATGGGGAGCTTCGATGATGTTATAATGGAAGAAAATAGATGCACATGCCGTTTAAGTTAGAAAAACAAATTCTTACCTAAAATTTGTTGAAAAGTTCAAAAATTACCTTGTTTGGAATAAGAATGAAAGATTCCCTTATAAACATCTTATAATAGTCAAACAAGGGTATAAATAACTTTAAACCGTAGTCTAAAAAATATAAATAATGTTTTGAAATTCTTTTTTATGAAACATGTATGTGGATGATAAAGAGGTCCCAGTAGATAATTACATATAAACAACCTCAGATAATGAAGAGATTGTAGAATTAACCCCTACCTTGTACTTCTCTTTGGTCGAGGGTAGGTTAACATCCTGTATAATGGTGAAATAATTGTTATTAAATTATACAAGAATCATATACATTAATATGATATCATATATGATCTTTTAACATTAATTTGTTAAAAATATCATAGTATTATAATTATTTCGAGTGTTAACAGGTTCATTTTCCTTTATATTATTTGTTATGTGAGTCATATTTGTTATGAATGAGATGTATCTTATTAATATCCTGAATAATATCAAGTATTTAAACATTATTTTTAATCATATAATGAAAATAGGTCTTGAATGGATACAATGAGGAATAAATCTCATCACGTTCGTGGAGACGTTAATCCATGTGTATGCACGAGCGACGATATCATTCTTTTTATATTAAAATAATATATAATTGGATGGTATATCATATATAAAGAATAATTATCATGTTATATTTATTGTTTACATCAATTACACATCATTATTATACCCATATAAATAATAATTTATTGAATAACAATTACACCACGACGTGGAGACGGTAAGTCGTACGTATGCATGTATGGTGACATGTCATTCAAAGGATGGATAGAATAATGAATATGGTTGTAAAATATTTATAATAACATCACAGTATATAGAAGACACTTCTTTTATTGTTTTATAATGGAAACAACAAAGAATGTTGAAGTGGAAGAAGAAAGGAACTTGAAAGAGGTGATGAAATATATATCTCTTCGCCGGGTTCTTTCTTTTGATTCGATCAAAAGGAATCCTTAGATTGGATTTATGACTAAAGGGAGGACTCTAGGATGAAGGTAGTACAATTGAGAGAATATTTGGATTGGTTTTGGTGAAACCAAATGGCTTTTATGGTGTGAATTTAAGGAAAGGGGGAGTGACCTTTTATAAGAGGGGTGAGGGGCACCTTACGAAAAGCTAGAAATGTTATTTTATAATAAAATCATTTCCAGTTTATAATGGCTCAAAAGTGGATTATTTAGAGTCTAATGTGGGTATAGGTCGAAAAACACTCAACCAATAGGTTTTAGATAGGTTTGGGTCACTATATTAACTTTATCTTTTAGATTTAATTCTTTGTTAAATAGTTTGTCATTTACCATGTCTCATTGTATTTTTATATTATATTGTTAATAAATATACTATATACTTCCAATAGAACCTAAAGTGGTTAATTAATGATACACCTATAATTATATAAGTCCTTTGGCCAATCCCTAGATTTTTAGGAATAGAATATAAATTAATAATATAATATTTGTTTTAAAAACTCTTTTATGTCAATTTTGACACTATTTGGTATTTTGTTCATTCTAAATTCATAACAAAATTATTACTCAGAAAAATATTTATCTAACCAACCCTAAAATGTCATATTAACCTATAAAATTAGTTTAATTCATGAAATGTTTCAAATTACATTTATTTGGAAATTTATAATATCAATTATTTTAATATTGCGTTAATTAGGTAATTACTGCATCATCCCTGTGTCATAATTAAATTAAGTTAAATACTGTATAAAAAATATAAATAAAATACCATTATGTAGGAAACCTTTATATCTTTCTAATGAATATTTAAATTCTAATTTATCTTATGTATAACCCTATATTAAAAATGTTTTAGTTATTAAACATTGATTTTAACTATTTTAACTCCTCTTTAAATACAGTAATAATAACTATCCTAATCTAATCCAAGTGGACCAAAGAGGTTAATATTTTATTCCTAAAGTTATTTTTGGTCAAATTATTTTTATCCAATAGAATTAGGACATGTGTTAGTTAATAATAATATCATTTTTACCCTTAATTACCCTATTTACTTTTAACCATGGTAAATAAAAGTAAAAAGTGACTATTCATCAAAAATTGTTTTTATCATAATGAAAAAAATTACATACTGATATCAACCATTCCTCTCGTATTTTTGAAATTCACTCACATAAGCGGTAAAATTATGTTTTATGTGAATTTACAAATTCTCATAGGACGCGGGTAAATGACAGTGAAAAGCTCAATAAAATTTTTTATCATCTAAAATTATTATAAACTGACTCCAATGAATTATATTGAACCTTTATAGGTAATATGTATCTATTTTGACATAAAATAAATTTAAATAATTAAATAAAAATTTAGTTTTAAACTATAACATAGTGTTTTTCACTGTTCATAAAAAATGGAATGTTTTCAGAAAATATATCCAAAATTCACCCTAGGCTAATTTCGATATTCCTAATCCAAAAATGAAGTCCATTTTGAAAGGTAATATGTTTATAATTTCAAAAAAGTGGGTATTACTATTCATAGCGGCTAGTTTGAGTGGTTGTGGTGTGTTAGAACTCGAAGTTGCGTACGACACACGCTGTTGTATTATTCAAAGAGAAGCGTACCATGGAAGCTTAGGGTGTTACATATTATGTATTATCCATGGACTCATTATTGATATTTAATTCAAAATATTAAATTTTAAAATTCATTTTTATAATGTTCTCAAAATTGACCTTTCTAAAACAAACTTTTCCATGTGACAGTAACTTCAACATTTTTGAAAATGATAAAACCATTTTATAAAATATGATTTTTTATTATAATATTATTTCATCCTTATCCCTAATGGTTTTATTTATGTTGAAATTAATTTTCATTAATAACATTATAAAATTTATGATAAAATAATCTATAGGGGAGATTTAATTTTAATTATCAACATTTGACTTTCTTGAGTTCAACTTAAGTGATACCATCTTGAAATGTTGTGAAACCATTTTTCTTTCTTTGGAATCTTTATGATGTGATAAATTATTTTTTTCAAGTGGAACACATCGGCATGGATTATGATAGGTGGGGTCATATATAGCCCTCAAATGAATTATTATGTTACTATAGATCTTGATATTAGAATTTTGTGTGTCGAATGATTGCATATGGCCTTGTTCACATGATTGTGTATACACATGATCCCATATGCCATTGTTCATATGATTCTGCATAGAAATGATCAGATATAGATTTTTTAATATGATTCTGTCTATACATGATCATGTATTTATTTGTCACATTATTGTGTCTATACATGATCTCAGGTTATTTTGTTCACATAATGTTGTGTGGACATTATTGTGTGTAGATTTTTTTAGAGGATTGTGTATGGAGATCATCCCATTTTTAAATTATCAAATTATCATGATTTATGGTATTTATGACACTTTAATATTTCATATACATATGACTATGGTCAAGGGTTGATTTTTTTGTCTCATGTTATACCATATTATTATGATCAACCCTTGATGAATTATGGATTATATTTCAATTTTATATCATTCATGATCACCCAATTCATAATGTTTCTTTTACTATGTTTTGAATATGAGTTTAATCTAGGGGAAGTCTAAAAGTGAATCTAATGTGGCTTGAATATGAATAAATGATCAAAAGTATCAAATAATATGTTTCATTTATAGTCTATCCTCAAAGAAACTAAACCAATGTTTCATGGAATTTTTTGGTTATTATGAGTTATAATGTTTAATTTTTTTAAATATATTTATGTTTAGCTAGGGTCATCTCACATTTTATCAAATCTAGTGTTTTTAGTAATGTTTTTATAGAACCCGACCTACTTATGCTTGTCTTGGGAATTACATAAATGTTCAGTTAATTAATAAGATTATATTATCCATTTTTTTGAATTAATATCATAGAAATTTAATGAACACGATAAGGATATATCTATTTATAGGATTATATCCCGATGTTTTGGTATGGTGAATATTAGGTAGTTTCTATGAAATCAATTCCCTATATTGACACTATCAATAATATACGGATATGGAACAAATTAAGTTATAGGTAATCGTCCTAAAAGAGAAAAATTGAGTATAAAATCAATCTTCCAATTGGTTTACAATAAGTGGGACTAAGAATATATACCAAGATAGAAACTCATAGTTCAAAAGCAATAGTTTATCACATTATCTTTATTGGACATTATTGATGATTTATTTCAGAATTAAATTATGCGATTATGTTTTGAAGTGTGATATAACATGATATAATGTTTCAAATTATGTAGCAGGAAATTTTATTAGATGAACCGATTGTGACATAGTTGACATGAATGTTTCATAGGGTGAAATAAAGAATTCATTAAAGATGAAACCTTATGATTGTACATTCATACTCATATGTTCATTTAATATGATTTTAATATACATTTCCATATTCATTTTGGTTTTAATATATTCAAAGAAATGGTATCTAAAAATTGAATCTTGGGAAGGAATGACTCTCGAAACACCTAAAACTTAACTATAGAGGCATATTTTGAAAAATGGTTTAGAATCTTAATATTTTCTGAAAATAATGGTAATAGATATATTTCCAAATTTTATTTATATCACTCTAGAAATTATATCTCGAATCATGTATATCTATAATATACCCTCATTTATTTTCCCTGGTATGTGATAATTAAAATTGAGTGGTTGTAATTTATTTAATTGTAGATAATGTAACAACTCGAGACTATAGAATATATTTATCTAAATTAACACTTTTTTCAATAGCTATCACCATATGGAAAACTAAACTAAAAAATAACTTGACATATATATTAATAAGAAAATTTAAGAATAATAAAACCACAAGTAAAAAAATTTTATAATCTATTATAAATTACATAAAATCATAATTAATAATACTTGTGCTTTGAGAAAGTGGTTTTTAAATAAAATCAATTTTTCTTTACGTATATTTGATTTTAATTTTAAATTTTAAATTTCAAATTTTCAAATTATAATTTCAAAAAACTAACTTAATTATTTAATTCCACATATTATAATTATTCTATGTTTAATTTTTTAGTTTTCTTATAAAATATTATAATTAGATGTGAATACTAAAAAATACAAATTTCTCAAATACAACTACTTTTATGATATTAACATAATAAATTATTTAAATAAAATATAGTTAATCCATTTAATATATATATATTAATAAATAATTTAAATTCACTATAATGAATTTATGAAATCTTTGTTTAATGTTTTGGGAACTTAAGTAATATTTTACTAATAAACATTTTTTTATCCATTTCTATTAAAAAAACATTTTCATAACATAAGGAAGTTAAATCTATAATTACTAATTTAATATTATTAATAAACAAGTTGATAATATGTAAATAAATAAAATATACTTTATTCATAAAAGTATTATTATTATGATTAATGTTAATAACCATGATAATAGTGAAAAAATTATTCTCAATGAATTATTTCATTAAAGATGTGTAATTTTATCTAATTAATATAAAAGATCTATTTCATATAAATTATATCTTATTATTTTTTTCACATGTATATAAATATTTTACCCCTCATTTAATAGGAAATTACGGCCACATAATATTAATAAAACATAATAGTGAGAATAGTATTTTTCTACAAAACAATAATTTTATATATTTAACAATTTAATTTCAAAATTAAATTTTTATTATATATAAATTTTATTAGATTATATGGGTATTAAATTTAGGTTCATCACAAATAAATTTATCAAAAAAAATTTCCATATATTTTTTGTAAAATAGAAATTACTTGGTTAAAATCAAGTGACTAAGGTAATAACTAACATAGTTAAATCATAAAATCAAGTGGTCAAGAGAATTTAAAATATTTATAACTTATATTAAAATTAGTCTTAGAGGATTTAAGAACATTATATCACCAAAAAATATATTATTTATCACTTTGGGACTCATTTAAAATTCAATAGTTCTATTCCCTCAAAGAAATATTATGTGTATTCACAAAAGTAGCATTTTCTTCACCGATAAAAGGGGAACACCCAAAACCCTTAGTAAATCACTAATTATTTTAAATTTAACATTAAAATATTATATTTTCCTCCTAAATTGAATATATCTCATGTGAATAATCATATAGTATCAATTATTTTTCAAATTCCTTCCATTTTTGTGGAGACATTCAAGAGAATGTTCAAGTCCCAACATGAGTACTACTTGTTCCATAACTTTTTATACATAATGGATCACTTCAAAATATATCCTAAGAAAATTAACATAATTATCATATTATCATGCCTTTATACTGATGTGTAACTATATTAGTTGAAGAAACCACTATTTCTTCATTACCATCAACAAATAAAAATTACAAAACACTAATAGTGCATAGGGTTGACTACCACCTCCATAAAACAACGTCTTCCATTTTGTATCAACTCCATCCATGGTTGTTAACAAGGATATATTTGATGAATTATATTCTAAATACTTCATTATTATAGTTATGAAATTATTATTTTTCATATACCACCATTATATCTCATTTGATGAGAAATGGAATCATTAATCGTGCATAAGAATAACTACCGCATCCATGAATGACTAATTACATTTTTCATCACCACCATTCGTGAATGGTTCAAGGAATGAATTTGAGGAAATTATAAGATATTTATTAACATTTCTGGATACGTTAAAATTAATATTAAAATTATATAAAAACATATTCTTATTCATAAAATCATTATAACACTCACATTTGGATTTGTTTTACAACCTTAGTGAATGACGTTATAATCATTATAATAGGAATTTGTAAATTATTTTATAAAATTATAAATCTATTTACTAATAATTTATTTAATATTTTTTGATGATTAGGTATATGTGTTATTTCTATATAATATATATATCAATATATCACCTTTAGATCATTAATCACATCTGAACTAGTAAATCACAACTTCCTTTTCACAAAACATATCCTTGTATTTAACCTAATGAAATTTAAATTATGTAATAGTTTAAAAAATGATTATTATAGATTTAATTATCTATTAATGATTAAATTTGGTATAAATAATGATGAATAACACAGACATTATGAAACTAGTTCAAAACAACCAAGATTACTCACACTTGATATCAAAATTAGGTAATAAATATTCAATACAAATGTGGATAATAATTATAAAAAAATTAAAAAGGTTATAGATAATATTATTTTATTTATATTAGTTATTTAGATGGTTATGTTAATTATACATGAGGCTATAGTGTAATCAAGTAATATTGAATTCATAGTATGTTTGTTTCAACAAATGTTCATTCTTTTAGGCATGTTTTTTACACCTAATTTCATTTAAATTTTGTGTATGCCTCTAATTACATTTATCATATCATGATTATATTTTATACATGTTATATGAAATTAAATTTCAAGATTACTATTTCAATGGTGGTTTTACTAAAAATATTATTAATCCATAAAGAATATTTACAACTCAAATATTATTTCATTAAGTTATAATGTTTCCTATTGAAATTATTTGTTTTTTATTTCCACACTATTATTTTTTATTGAAATGGATTCTTATATATCGGTAATATAAATATTTTGTACCAAATATTTCAATTTTATGAGTTTATTCCCAATAAAATTATTTAATTGTTAAGAATAATTCTCATTCTCTTTGATGTTAATTTTTATTCCAAGTCCTTATTTTCCAATCAAACTAATGATTTCATTTATATTTGGAATCCTGATAATGTGTTATCACAAGTGAGCATAAGATTTCCATTATGATATTTTAAAAACTAATTTTTATTATCCCTTTTCATGATGTTGTTTTAATAATATTTATTTCAAAATATTCCAAGGTGTTTCAATCCATTTAAAATTTAATGTTTAATCTTCCACTAAAAAATTATTTTTATAACCATTATGTCAGTTAGATTATTTATTATTGATATTTATCGTACAAAATTATGTATTTTCCAAATATTTATCTTCTTATTTTTTAAAAGATTATGTTTTTTTCAAGGATCCATTATTGAAGATTCCATTTAAAAGTAATGGTTTTCAAAATGTTTTCACTTTGCCTTTTTAAAAAAATTGAGTATTCTCTGAGGATTTGTTATAGAGAATTGATTTCAAATATTGATTGTCAAAATTATAAATATTCAACCTTTCAAAAGCGACCTTTCTAATAAATATTTCTCAAATTTAACATAACTCTTCATTTTATGAAAAAGATAAAAGGGTATTCTATGAAATGTTTTACAATTTCACTACAATTTCATGTTTATTTATAAGATATTTAATAACTAAGATATTTTTTTTTGTGAATCACACATGAAATTTTTTATAAAATACACTTTTGAGGTGATTTCTTTGTGTGTATCAACCTTCAAACTATTGAGGTCGACTTGGTGATACCATCCTGAAATTCTTTTAAAACCATATTTTTCTGTGGTTCATTTATGATGCGATTGATGATTTTATTCAAGTGGAATACATATGTATGGATGATTAACATGTGGGGTCATTCATATCCCTCTAATTAATTGGTTATAATTTTATATCTCATATGAAAGAAATTATTTGGAAAGATATTATTGTATATGGATCTTCTTCACACGATTTTTTATAGACATGGTTGTGTATTACTTTTTTCATATGATTTTCCATCGGCATGGATTCAAAGAGATTTTTTCACTTGATTTATCAGAGAAATTATCATTTATAGCTTCTTTTAAATGAAAAAATATGAGAATAATCTTCTTTAGATTTTTTCATAATATGGTGTGTAGAAATGATTACATTTGGATTTTTTACAAGATTTTTTTTGGAAATGATCACATTTTTCACAGCCTAATGATTAACTATAGTTATGCCACCATTATATGTCATACTCCTATGACAATTATCAGTTGTTCATTTTTATAATCAAACACTATTATTTTGTGGAACATTTTTGTTCACTTTATATTATAGGTCATTCAATCATGATTTATGGTAAACTCCTATTATTCCAGGTTCTATTAATAAAATATTCCCCCAATGCTCAATTTCTCCTATACAATTATGATCTAACCCTTGATGACGTAATTATAATTTTTACCTTACTATGTATTCAAGAACATCCTTTTCTTATGTTTTATTTATGAGGTTAAAAATTTTTGTACAAAATTTGGGATGTAAATAAATTTATATAGTGCAGCTCAGATATGATTAAATATTCATAAGTATCATAAAATAAGTTTCTTATATAAAAAATCTGTAAATAGACTAACCCTTGTATTCTGTTATTATGTTATTATTTTTATATTTAATGTTTAAATTTTTGATATATATGTACTTTTAGATTCTATAATAACACTTTGTAAAAGAATATTTTTTTTAAAGTAAGTGTTCATAGCACCCGGTCTGGGAGTGCGAGTCTACGTATTTATATAAAACTACTCATATGGTGTTGGATTAACACAACATGGAGAAAAGGTGGAATGAGATGAGGAATTCATGATATTTTTTTGAATTTTTCTTGAGGAATGTTGAACCATGATTTTATTTAGCGTTTTAATCTTAAATAAAATGAATTTTCTATTGAATTTTGATTTTTTATTGGGGATTTTGTTGAGTCAATAATGACTCCTTATGAATTTTCCATTCCTATATGTTTTGAAAACCACAAAAACATTTTCCAAAGGAATATTATCTTTTTTTAAGGATTATTTCCTTAAGGAAAACTACCTTTCTATAATGTAATTTTTATCAATATCCTGGTTTTCATTATCCTCCCAAATCCAAGATCATTTTATTAGTAAGTTTAATATTTGCATACTTATCTAAAAACTTCAAATCATATAGTTTCATGGATTAAAAATTATCTAAAATTCAAACTCGGTATTCTATAAAATTTTGTCTCCTAATTCTCTAAATTTCATATTCTAAATAGTTTTAAATTTAGAATCCAAATTCTCTGGAAATAAAGAAAAAAATTCTCTAAATTTCAAACTCAAAATTCTGCAGAATTAGGACTCTGAATGCCTTTGAACTCAGACTTTGAATTACTCAAAATTAAGCCAATGAATTCTAATCATTCAGACTCTGTATTCATTGGAAAAAAGAATCTAAATATCTATGTTTCTAGAATCTCATTGTTTATATGTTTAGACTCTGCATTTTATTTTTCCCCAGATTCTGAATATTCCGTTTTGGTTATGATAATTCATTATACTTAAACATATTTTTGTTACAATGAAATGATTTCATTAAATTGTTTTCTAAATAACTTTTGGTTGAGTTTCATGTGTACAGGTCCCTCTGAGATTCAAGGAAAAATATGACATCTGGAGGAGGGACCACACTGTTGAAATTTCACCTACAAATAGGATCTCCATTTAGTGGGCATGTCAATTTATCGATCTAGAGATTACATGATGTGATGTTGTGAAGGGATTTCTATAGGGATAGACTCTTATGCTTTGTGAATTTCATGAAAATCTTGTTGATCTTTGACCAACTTGTTTAGCATGCTTCGTACGACTCTGATTATTGCTGTGTAAAATCGAGGTATTCTAGGGATTGGAAGGCATAGGTGCCAACTATTTTATTGTTCGAGGGATTTCAGGGATTGCAAGTCGTACTCCATTATTCTTATCAAGGGCTTACCTTGGTGTGGGTATGACTGACATTCTTTAAAGTATAAATCAAGGGACCTTTATCCAAGGTTGTTGGATACCCATATCTTTGGATTAAAATGTTTCCTACTTATTACATGTTTTCGTTTAAACTTTTATTTAAACAGCATTTTGATAAAAAAAATTAAAAATTTTTAATACTTTCTTGTATTTTTACATACTCAGATAAATAAGATTCTACATTCTCTAAGGTAGAATGATTCTCTATGAAAAATGTTATTATGTTACTTTTCCAGATTAATATTTCCAGACCCTAAGAATGTTTATTTCATTAACTATTAACCAAAGAGTGTTTTAGAATTTTCAATGATTACATTTTTTAATAAAAGTTTTCTTTAAGGTTAAACGAAGATTCTGAAATACTTATACTCACATATAAGTTTTATTTCTCACGTTTTCCTTGTCCGAAATTTTCTTGGTTAACTTATTTTATCCAAATTTTTCTTAAATAATATTATATTTGTCAATTAACTTTTACTATTAACAGTTTTGGTGGAAAAGGTATTTTTCTTATAGAATGGAAGTTCTGAATGATGGTTCCATTGACAATTTAAATCATAATAGACCACCAATATTTGATGGTATTGATTATGAGTACTAGAGAGATAAGATGATGAAGTTTTTCATTAACACTGGAGTAGATAATATTTTAAGCTTACTGGGAATTCCAAAATTCATGAAATGGAAGTCAGAACCATCACCAATAAAAAAACAAGAATATCAACTAAATTACATGGTATGCAATACTTTGTTGTGTTTTACGACTAATAATATATATAGTCAAATATCTTCTTTTGAAGCTACCAACTGCATTTGGAATAAACTCAAAGTTACAAATTTTGGATCTTCTAATAAGATAGAAACTAGAAGAGCTATGTCAAGATAAGAATATCATGGATTCTTATTTCCCTATGGAGAACCAGTTTGCAATGTAAAACAATTATTTTTGTCCTTTAACAAAAGTCTTCAATATTTGGGAGGGAAAGGTCATGATGATGAATTTCTTCTGGATAAGATAATTGACATCATGCTCAATGAGTGGGAATAAAAAAAATATCTTTTGATGAGAAAATTAATGTATATAACATTAATTTTGATGAGTGTTTTAGAACTGTTATTCATAATGAATGAATAATGATGATAGATGCTGATTTCAACAAAAAAATGGTAATATAAGTGTAGATTTCACAACTACTTATAATGACAAGACACCGAAAAGAGTAACTAGAACTAAAGCTAAGAAAGCTATTTTATATCTGAATCAAGTGATATTGATCATTCATAGAATGAATTATCCAACCTTTCTCGAAGGATGAATAGGATTTTGGGAAAGAATGATTTTCAGTATAGACGTAAGAAGAATGATTGAAAGGATAAGAACAATTCTAATGTAACCTGTTATGAATGTAAAAGTGCTGGACATATCAGACTTGATTTTTCTATGCTAAAAAGAAGAGACAGGAAGGAAAATCATTCTGGATGAAATAGAAATAATAATTACATGACTAAGGCTAATAATGTTTTGAATGAAAATAAAACTTGGAGTACTAGTGGTGGTAACTCCTCAGATAAATCAACAGAATATGAATCATCTGGTTAGAAGAATATTGGCCTAATAGCCAGAGTACCTATTGAAAATAATTTTATTATGTATAAGGTAAAAAAGCTCCACTCTTAAAAAATATTTCATTAAATGAAAATTTTCCTAATGAAGAATATTATGAATCTTCAGATGATGAATCTTCTTCATCAGAATAAAATACCTTACCTTCATTAGATGAAGTTTCAAGATTTTCTAAACTACATGATAATGAAAATTGTATGATTAAAAGGATGTTAGAGAAATAAAATTCATGAATTTCTGTTTTAAAAAATTAAATATAAAATATTTCTAAAGATCTTGATCAGAAAACTCTTGATTTTTAAAGTGTTTCTGAAAACCTTAATGAAGTTAATTCTGATAAGGATAATCATCTTAATGATCTGGAAAATGTTATTTCTAAGAAAAATGTTTTATACAATAACTCACATTCTAAAACAAATAACATTGAGGATAAGAATTTTTTTCATCAAACTAAATTGTATATTTTTTTCCATAATGAAACTTTTTTCAAATTTTACATCAGGAATGAATGAATTTGATAAAAGGTATTCTCAACATCGTCTTCTTACGAATATTTTAGGATTTGTTTATACTAATTCAAAACTTGTTTTTAGTAATAACTATTATGTTCCCCAAAGTGCTCCATTTTTCACTAAATGTCAATGTGGTGGACATTTAGAGATAAATGTTCTTTAAAAAAATCAATCTTTATGTTTTCATTAATATTACATTTCAAAGAATATGTGGATTCCAAAAATCTTACTTTTAAAAATTTATGGATCCAAGATATTTTGGATTCTAAAAAACTATATCTCTTATTTTTAGGAAAATAATTAATGTAACAACAAAAATACATGGTACATTTATATTGGATGTTCCCATCAAATGACTGGTTACAAAAAATTCTTTGAAAAGCATATCAAGGAAAAAGGAGGAAAATTAAATTTCGGAGATAATGCTCATGGAGAGATTATTGGTATATGTAACATTGTTCTTCTTGGAAAAACATTGATTTCAATGGTTTTATTTGTTAAAAGTCTTAAGCAAAACCTCATTAGCATAATCCAATTATGTGATGAAGGTTACAAAGTGAATTATAGGAATGATAAATTCTTAGTACATAGTTCCAAGGAAGATTTTATTCATTATTCCCTTTGGCATGAGAATGTTTATACATTAAACATAAGAGAACTTATTATACAATATATACCATGCCATTGTGAAATGGAAGATCAATCTTAGTTATCGAATAGAAGAAAAGGACACTATAACCTTAGGAACCTCTGAAAAATATCAAATAAAATACTTTTTAATAATCAACCGGAGTATAGATTTGATTCTTTAAATGTTTGTGATCTTTATCAATATAGAAGGAAACATAAATTAATTTTTAAATATATCGGTGAAGTCTCAACTTATGATTCATTATCGTCAGTGTATATAGATCTTTTTTCCCAACATAAACTAGATATATCGGAGAAAAATATTATGTATTTGTTTTAGTTTATGATTACGCTAAATTTACTTGGGTATATTTTCAAGAAACGAAATCTGAAGCTTTTTCTTATATCAAAACATTTAGAGCCCAAGTTAAAATTTATAAAAACCTTCCATTGTTAACTATTCATTGTGATCACAGAGGAGAATTTCAAAATTTAGTTTTTAAAACATTTTTTATTAAGAAAGGCATTACTCCTTACTTCTCAGCTCCATGAAATCTTCAACAACATAGTGTTTTTGAAAAAAGATATCAAATTCTTCAAGAGATAATTAGATCCATGTGGATTGAATAATTTATTACAATTTTCTTTGGGTTGAATCTATTAGTACAACCTTTTACACTATATATCAAGTTTTAATTAGACCATTTCTTAACAAAACACCTTATGAATTGTGGATAGGTCGAAAACCTAAACTTTCTTATTTTAATGTATTTGAATAAAAATTATTCCATCTTAATACTAAAGATATCTTACATTAATTTTCACCAAAATATGATGAATGAATTTTCCTAGGCTACTCCACTACTTCTAAGACTTATAGTATTTTTAATAAAAATACTTTTTCAATTGAAGAAATAGTTCATCTAAATTTTGATGAAACTAATACTTTTGTTTTTAAACAATCCCAACCTACGTCCTTGGATGTGTTTTCCAAAACTGATTATCATCCTTTGATAGAAGTTTCCTCTAATAAGGAAAATAGTCAAGAATATATTTCTAAATAATTTACCCAGAATATTTTCTACCATATATTGATGAACATGTTTTACAAAGCCAAAATCAGTTGTTTCTAAATAAACATCACAATGATGGTATCACTGGTGATGTAAATCATCCGGTAAGGACTAAAAGTTCTTTAAGAAATGAAACAGAGCATCTATCATTCCTTTCCCAATTAAAATAAAAAATCACTGACGAATCTTTAGGTGACGAGGATTAGAATAATTCACTTAAAGATGAGAAAAATGATTTTGAAAGGAACAACATAAGGTTCTTGGTTGAAAGACCTAAAGAAACATCTATAATTGGAGTAAAATGGGTTTTTATAAATAAATGTGATGATAATTAAATCATAGTACGAAATAAATCTAGATTAGTTTCTAAAGGCTATAATCAACAAGAAAGAATAGACTTGGAAGTATCCTATGCTCCATTATCTAGACTTGAATCTTTTCTCATTTTACATTCCATTGCAGCATTCTTTAATTTAATGGTTTTTCAAAGGGACGTGATGTGTTCATGCCTTAATGGATACATTCAAGAGGAATTTTATGTTGAGAAAACTCTTGGATTTGAAGACACAATACATCCTAAACATGTTTTCAAACTTACGAAAGATTTATATGGAGTTAAACAATCTCCTAGTGCCTGGTATGATAGAATTACAGGATGTTTGTTACAATATAATTATGTTAAAGGAACTACTGATCCAACTCATTTTATAAAGGATAAGAAAGATTTTTAGATTGTTAAAATTTATTTTGATGACATTATATTCATATTAACACAACAATCATAAACTAGTTCATTTTAAAATCCAATGAAATCTTAGTTTAAATGAGTATGATGGGTGAGTTAATATTTTTATAAGGTTTTCAAATTTCTCAAAAACCATAAGGAACTTATATATCTCATGATAAGTATATTTAATATCTTCTAAAAAATTGTGTATATAACAAAACTAAAATTATAAGCACTCTAATAGGTATCTCAAATTATCTTGATCATGATAAAGCTGGGAAACCATTAGATCAAACATCTTTTAGAGGTATGTTAGGGAGTTTATTATACTTAATAGATAGTCACCCGGAATTAATTGTTTTATATTTCTTATATGAAAGATATCAATCTAATCTAATTGAGTACCATTTATAATCTTTAAAAAAAATCACTATTTAAAACGAACAATGTATTTATGATTTCTTTATTCTTCTAGAAATGATTTTATTTTAAATATATTTTCGGATGAAGATTTTGATGGATGTAGAATGGATACAAAAATTAAATCTAGAAAAATTCATTTCTTAAGAGGTTCATTAGTTTTATGGTCATGCAGATTTCAGCACTCCGTAGCACCTTCCACTGTTGAAAATGAATATGTAGTAGGTGGAAGCTATTGTGCTGAAGTGTTGTGGATGCAACACACACTCACAGACTATGACATGAGCTTTACTAAGACACATATATTTTTTGATAAAACAAGTGTGATTTCCCTATGTAAAAACCATGTACATAACTCTTTCAAAACACATAGATATGAGGAAACACTTTCTTAGGGATGAAAAACTTAAAATAGATATCATTCTTCAATTTATCGGAACACTAGATCAACTTGCTGATATATTTTCCAAATCATTACCATCAGATAGATTTGAATACATTATACAAAATTTAGGAATGATAACAAAATATTATTCTTCTATATCAACTATTTGTTGAAATCTATGTCCTTCCATTAAGAAACTCATTTTTATAGGGGAAGTACATTTTCTTGGTAACCAAATTTTTTTCCTTAATCAAATTTTTCATAACCAATTTTTTTCCACTTCTCTTAATAATATTTTCGTTAAACAAAAATTATAGAATAAAAATTTTCATTAATAAAATTTTCTTGAATCTAAATATCTTAAAGAAGAATATTTTTCATTACTGACATATTTTTTGGGCAATCCAGAACGTATATTTCCTTATATAAATTTTCTTAATTGAATTTTTTACTTTCTGGAATTATAATCGTATTATTAAAAAAACCCTATCATATTTATAATCCTTATATCCATTTTTTACCTTAAAAACATCAAAACATCAAAATCTATCAAATTATTCTTTTGTATTTATGTCAACCTTCAGATCATATCTTGCTTATTTCAACCATTAGATCATTTTTTTAATTCGAAACATAGCTTCGATGACTATATAATGTCCCGCCAGTCCTTGTCCCACATCGGTTTTCAAGAGCATTTGTGCAAAAGATATTCTCATCTTCAAATAGATCATTCCTTTTTTTCATGTTTCGTTAGACTCTGAATGTTGCTGGAAGCTTCCCTGTAGAAACATATGTCTTCAACTAAGGAAATAAAGTACTATAAAATTTACAAGGAATTGTTGGTTTTCCCAAAATTCATCGCTAATTATTATTTCTTGATTACAAAAAATATTAATCTGAATATATGGGATATTTTCTCTGTAGTCAAGCTGAGGAGTTAGGATCCCGTTTATCCAGACATACATATAGAATTCTATGACAGAGGATGTTTTTATGTGGAAGGTGGAAGGGAGAATTTTTCCTTGAAAGTATATGGGAAATCATATTTTATATCCTTCAACATGGATAAAATATTTTTGGAATTCTTTATAAATGTGAGGTAATTTTATGTACACACAAGTTTCTAGATCAGTCATGATGTTTTGAGAAGGAAAATAAAATAGAGTACCTTGGACTCAAAGGAGTAAAATAACCAAATATTAATCATCTATCAACAAATTTCATAATGTAAGCCTTGAGGGTACAATGTTTCTTTATTACGAGAAAAGGATATAAGGACTCCTTAATGAAAGGTGATATCTTTATTATGTACTTTTTGTTTAACCATGGAATGATAAACCTGGTGAACTAAATATGTCAAACTATCACAAATATCAAGAATGTATCTCCTAAATCCAAGATCATCATGTATACAACCATCTTTAAAAAGATTATAGTACTCTTCTTAGAATCATTCAGACTTACCTATAGTTCTAAACCATGAAACTTCAAGATCTTGCTACAATGTGATGATAATTTGATGAGAATTAAAGTCAGTTTCAATACCAAATACAAAGAATTTTAAGATCTCTTTGAAAATGAGATTGAAATTTTTTCTAAGAAAGCAATTATCACAGAAAAATTCAAGAAATCATAGAATAACAGAAAAGGATAAGAAATAAGAAACCATAGAAAAATCTATAGTTCTAGAAAGTCAGTCAGCACCTCGAAAACCAAAAAATAAAAATAAAATTTCCTGATGAATTTTTGGTGAAGTGGAGGGAAAATAAGAAGATTGAAAGAGATAGAGATTAATGTGTTGGCCTAGATTTTACTGAGGAAAAGGCATTAAAAATTCAAGCTGCTGAAGAGTAAGGAAGGAAAAAAATAAAAAGATGTTGAAGAAGAAAATGTCAAATGATGAGATTGTTCAGGCACCTCTCAAGGACACTGAGAATGCCTGTGAGAAAATTCATGTACCATAATCCATTCTCAAATAATAAGTACTAGTAGAGACTTAGGGAATAAAATTAATTTTGGAAGCTAAAGTGGAAGAAGATATAGATCATGAAGACGAAGTAGAAGAAGAAAAATTGGAAGAATAAGATGAGGGTGATGATATAATAAATAAATTATAATAATACCATGAGAAGGAAATCCATTTTGAAAATATTTCAATCCAAACTTCTCAGGTTGTGTCAACCAAAATTATCTCTCAAGAGAATATGATAGACAAGAAGAGGTTAATAATCTTTCTGATGATGACAGCAGCAACCTTGATTTTTTCTATCTATATTTTGTTAAAGAAGATAGTGAGAATGAAAAGGTTGGTGAAGAGAAAATATTTCAATATTTAGATAGGGACCTTGAGTCTCCAAAGTCTAAAAAGGTTATTTCTATAGTGGATAAATAAAAACAGGTGGTTTTTGATAAACCTATAAAGGATGTTGGTTGTTCATCCAAGAATAAATAAGAAGAGATAGGAAAATAATCCTCAACTGCAAGGGAATCAGATTCAAAGCTTCATCCATGGGTCATGATTTTTTGATAAATCATTGAAGAATTTAGTGAATACCATTCTTTTTTTTGTGTATTGATTCAAAATTTCAGCCTCTTCAGCACACTTTCAATCAAAAAAATATTCGAGAAGCATTCTCATGGAAAAATTCTTCAATATTGAGTCAGACTTCCAAACATTCCTACTAGTTATGATTCTAATAGGAGATCATGTAAGGAAATTACAAAATGGTCTAGAAGAACAATTGAAGACTACAGAATTATTGATGACTTTCAAGAATCTATGAGAGATGATTTTGTAAAGTCAGATGACTCAATAAGAAATCTCACAAAATTTTTTATTGAGAATATAAACCTTGAGAAAGTAGCTCAGAAGAAAGAAGATAGAGATTTTAATGGAAGCAAAAATTTAGTTGATTTAAATATGATGAGAGAAGGGAGATGAGGGAACAGTTGGAAGAAAGGTACTATCGGTAAGAAGAAGTAGTGATGTCATAGAAATAAATCCTTAAGTCCCAATATGAAAAAATCAAGGCTCTTTAAAAGAGAAACCTGGATCTGAATTAGTTTCTCAAGCAGTGTGAGGAGGATAATAAGGAGCTTCATAAGGTAAAGGCTACCTTGAGGAAGATCATACTGAAGGGAAAGATGGATTAGTGATTTTTTATGACATTCTGATCTTTTGTTGTTTTACCCTGTATCAATTTTTGGAATAGTAATGAAAAATTGATATCCATCATTTGTTTTGTTGTGTTTTGTATAGTTCTGATTTTTCAAGTACTATTTTCATCATTATCACTATTCCTTTTTAATATCACAAAGGGGTAGAAAATAATAATCAAAAGAATATTAAGTATAAATAATATAATTCTTTAAGTAAGGGTAAGTATACATAAATAATAATTCCCTATATAATAAAATGTAAAATCTCTCTAAGAAAGACAAGAATACGATCCTTAGGGATTTCAAAACCTAAGAGGGGGTTAGTCATATTCATCATGGTTTATAAGTAAATGGATATATTTTTTCCTTTTAATGTATAAAAATTAATGTTCTTATTTTTTTTCAAAATTTGATTGTTCTTTCCAATAAGGGGGAGATTGTTGAGTCAATAAGGTTTCTTTATGAATTTTCCATTCCTCTGTGTTTTTAAAATCAAAAACAAATTTTCCTTGGGGAAATTATCTTTCTCTAAGGATTATTTCCTTGCAGAAAATTTATATTCTCTATGTAAATGTTTTTCATTATCCTGGTTTTTACTATCCTCTCAAAACCATGTTGATTTATTACTAATTCAAATATACTAATTCATATCTAAAGAAATCAGAGTCTTATAGTTTCCAATATTAAAAATTCTATAAAATTCATATTCCAAATTCATTGAAATTCAGACTCAGATTTCTCTAAATTTCAGATTTTGAATTCTCTAAAATTCATACTCTAAATACTCTTAAATTCATATTATGAATTCTCTAAAATTCAGTCTTTTAATTCATTCAAATTTAGACTCTGAATTACTCAGAATTCAGACTCCTAATTCCTCAAAATTCATACTCTGAATTATTCTATGTTTTGAAAATCACAAACACAATTTCATAGGTTATATTATCTTTCCCTAAGGAATATTTCCTAAAAATAATTCTTATCTCTACAGAATTTTTTATCCCCATCTTGGTTTTCTTTATCCTCCCAAAACCAAGTTCATTTTATTACTAATTAAAATATTTTAATTCTTATCTAATATCCTCAAAATCATATAGTTTCTTGGATTAATAATTCCCTGTAATTCTGACACTAAATTTGCAAAAATTCAGACTCTAAATTCTATGATATTCAGATTCTGAATTCTCTAAAATTCATAATCTAAATTCCCTGAAAATCAATCAAAAAATTCTCTAAAATTTCAACTCTGAATTTAGACTTTTAATTCCTTCTAATTAAGACTACGAATTCCTGAGGATTCAAACTCTGAATTCTTTGATAAAATAATCCAGATATCCATGTTTCAAGAATCCAATTGTTTATATATTTAGACTCTGAATTATATTTTTCCCTAGATTTCATATATTCTGTTTTAGTTAAGATACTTCATTCTATATACACAAAAAAATTTTACAATGAAATGAAGTCATAAAATTTGTTTCTAACTTACCATTTGTTGAGTGACACATTTATAGGTCCCTCCGAGATTCATGGAAAAATATGATTGTTGGAGGAGGGACTCGACCATTGAAATTTCTTATATAAATAGGATCTCATTTGAACAATATCAAGAATTTATTAATCTAGAGATTACATGATGTGATTTTGAGAAGATATTTATAGAGAGATATACTCTAATGATTTGTGCATTTCTTGAACATCTTGTATAGCTGTGAAAAAATTGTTCATCTTGCTTCGTGCGACTCTAATTATTTCTGAGAATAATTGAGGGATTCCAAGGATAAGAAGGCTGAGGTACTAATTACCTTAAATTTCATGGTATTTTGGGGATATCAATATAGAATCTGATATTATTATCGAGTAATTACCCTGGTGTGTGTAATATATACTTTCATGAAAGTATAAATCAAGGGAACTTTGTCCAAGGTTATCAAATACCCTTCTCTTTCGGTTAAATTATTTTCTACTGGTTACATTTTTTTGTTTAATGTTTTATATGTGATATATTTTGATAAAAAAATTAAATTATATATTTCTTAAACATTCTTTTATTTTTACTTACTCAGATAAATAAGATTATATACGCTATAAGGCAGAATCTTCTTCTATGAAAATTGTTCTTAAGTGTCATTTCAGGATTCATATTTTCTGACCCTAAGCATGTTTATTTCATTAATTAAGAACCAAAGAGGGTTTGAGAGTTTAACTTGTTTAACTTTTTTACACATAGTTTTCCTTAAAATTAAATGAGTATTTTTTTAAATGTACAATTAATCCCCCTCTTGTAATTGAGAATCTACCTACACTACTTTAATCCAATAGATTTTTCTTATGTTGATGTTAGGTATGTGTTGTGATCTATCCACGAGTAGTTGGTCACCATTCTAGTGAGGTGAGGTTTTTTCAAAGTGTTATTTAAAAATAATGTCTAAACAATTCATATCTTGAATTAATTATTTAATTTTATAATTGGTTAAATTGAATTGAATAATTACTTTCAATACATTTTAATTAATTATTAATTATGATTGTGCCTATGATAAGTTCTTACGTATAATTATAGATTATATGATCTTGTGATATGATGGATGGGATTCATTCAAATTATGGTAACTCCAAGTTTTAGGTGGAAATCCTTGACTATATTTTACACTTTTAGCTGATTGGTTGTTTATGTTCATGTGACTTCTTAATTATAATGCATGCATATTACATAAAATAATGTGATTCCACCATAAGGTTTTTATGGGATCATTTCACCCTAATAGTCAATATGGAGCATAATACTTTTTAAATGGTTTTATAATTAATCCCCAATAAAATGAGTGTTGGTGTTCCTCCTTATGGATTTACTTAGTTATTTTATTGACATTAAATATCTTCTAAAATCCCCATTAAAATATGATCTTAAAACGGTGATTTTATTTATTTGAATTGAAGGAAAAAATTTTATTTGATATATGGGTTTTAAAATGAAATTTCAAAATGTGATATTTGTTTTATTAATAATAGTTGAATTGGGGTTTTCCAATGATCTAACCTGCGTAACATTTGAGATGATTCCATTTAAAATAAAATGTTATAAAAAGAGGATTTTGGATTTGTTTTCAAGGGGAATACAAGAGCTGATTGGATTGATATGGTTTGGTCAATTTGTTCTCAGGTGTTTGATTACATATTTTTAAAATATTTTATACTCATAAAGCATACAATTTTTGATTTATTATGGATATTTTATTGCATATTTGTTCACATTTTGAGTATAAACCTATGAGAACTAACTTTTGGTATCATAATGATGTTTTGATCTAGATAGATGTTATAAAAACATTTATAGAGGATAAAATTATATAAGACATTTCCATGTATTGAGGAAAAATTTGACTAATGTAACAGTCATAGGATAAGAGATGGAATTATAACCAAGGAACCCATGTAGGGTGTCCTGGATGTGGCTTGGCCTATGGGACGCATATAGAGTTCCCAGTAATATTTTGACCCTTGAGTTGGTGTGCATGAGATATATGTTGCGATGGTTGTGAGTGTCACCTTAGAACCAAAATTGATTATGTGTGACTTATATATCCATGTTGATGAATAATGGGTCATGCACATTGGAGGTTGACCTCTAACATGTAAGATGTATTCTCAGTGATGGTTGAACATTTTAGGATACATCATATGAGTTTTTGGATTGATTTAACTATAATCAAAGATGTATTTACATATTTCAGATTCCATTGACATTCTATATGGATCCATTAATAATTTATGTTCCCCCCTCCCCTACATATATTTAGATATTATAGACTTCCATGATGGGGATTTGATCATTGAGCCTACATTTTTTTGGATATTTAGACCTCATCATTTTATATTCTTTATATCGACCATATTATCGCTTGCGTCTTCATATTCATTATATTTAGTGGATCATCCCTTGATTTTTTATCTTCTATATATTGGTTTGTTCATCCCATAGGTGTTTATCTTCTATAAATTAAGTGGGTTATCCCATGAATTTTTATCTTATATATTCTGGGTGTTTCATCCCCTATGTTTTTATCTTTTGTATTTAAGGTTGGTTAGACCCTATGATTCTATATTTAATATATGGAGTGGATTATCCCCTAGGTGTTTATGTCTGTATTTTTTGGTGAGTCATCCCCTGTCTGATGACACTGGTTGGAATGATTTTTTTGATGTTCCTAGAGAGTCTATGTAATATTATGAAGTAGTTTTTATAATGTGTTTTTTAAAAAATGGACCCCTTAGTGGTTACTTGTAAACAAATACATCCATTATTAGGAGAAGAAGGTATGGTCATAATTTGGGGTGGTTCTTCAGACACCTGATGAACAACCATCAATATTTTTGTGTCATTTTATGTTATGATTTTGAGTAGGTTTCTATCACATGAATGACTATTCTCTTTATATATATCCATGCACATCCACATTATCATAGAAACACGCAGTACTATTGAGGAATTGGGAATTCCTAGTGTTTTTTTTCTATTCACCCTCTACCTGTATACACAGCATGGGTTTCAATATATGTGGGAATATTTTACATTTTTATATTATTAAATTTAACTATTTGATCTATACTATTGGTTTAATTCTATTGATTTGTGGAGGATGATTTATTTTTATGGTAGTTTATAGCGACTTTGGCTAGAGGCCAATTTACATTTCTATTTTATTTTAGTTATCGATCATTTTGTATTGTCCAGTATTGCGTATATAATATATAATGGATCATTAATTTTTTTAAAAGTCTAATATTTGTTCTCTGATAGTTTTTTTGAAGCATAAGTATTTAATAATTTTTATTCGGTGATGTGCATGCCCAGTGGAACCCTTTCAGGGTCTACATGTATTTTTGGAAATCTATTATATTGACGGGTCATGATAATATTTTCCTAAAATTGGGAATGACCCCATAGCCTTATATTGGACATAATAGTCTCCCCAATTACTATATTATGTAATCACCACTGGGCAGTATCGCTTGGAATATGGGGAGGAATACCTATGGTTTGTGTTGTCCCTACATGGGAACCATTTGGATGGCTGAGGCAAAGGCATTAGAATGTGGTATTAATGAATGTTTTGGGATAGGATAGATTCATTTTGAAATAGAAATGTATTTTTGGAAATTGGGTGGTATATTGTGAACACTCCTAAACATCATGAACTTAGTAGAAACCCAAGTTACCAGGGGATGCTAGTTTCAGGACTAAGAACTCCAGGATGAGTTAGTTGTTTTTTTGGACTAAGAATTCAAATATAGAATATAAGAGACTTAGGAAGATTCATATAGATCAATTGGGAGCTATTAATTTGATCATGTAGCAAGATAGTGGCATGATTATAGAATTTTACATGTGATTATAGGATATTTAAAGTATTTTGTGTCATATAAATTCATTATTAATTGAAACAACTTATAATATAACTATTGTTTTATTGAATATATTATAATGGGTGACTGAATAAAAAAGGAATTTAGTTGATTTTTTAATCAGTTCATTTATTTTTTTGATAGTGATTTTCGGTTCTTGTCAACATAGCATATAGATTTATAGGATGAAAGGGTTTTGAGAAAAATCTTTTTTTCTTCTGAAAATCAGGATCTGATTATAAAAAAATTCATGTTGTGGTATGAGGTGCGTGAATTTTAATAACTAATTTTCACTTGAAATGGTTAATTGCACCAGTGATTTTTGAAAAAAATGGAATTTTCATGTTTTGTAAAATATGGGGGAAATAATTTTTAAAAAAATAAATATAATTTAGTTTTTGGAAAATGGTTTTGAATTTCGTAAATGGACAAGTGTTACTAGATCTTGTGTTATATCGGTTTTAATGAGAAAACCTTTTGATGCTAGGGGATATTCTTGAAAACATGGTTGAATAAGAAATATGTTTTAAAATATGGTATGATTATAGTTACATAAAATATCATCAACAAACTATAAGTTTTTTCATTTATAGCTTCTTTGTGTTACTATACTTAACTGAACCATGTAGATACTGTAATATTTTATGGACTGCCTTAAAATGATGTTGTTGAATATATGTATTCTATGTGAGATTGTTTTCCCCTAGGGGTGTGGTCACATGTATATATTCTCAATGATGACCATTTCTTGTGTATTTTTATGTTTTGTCATAGAATTTCAGTAATGTGTATATAATGGTCAGGGATGGGTATTATTAGCTTGATTGATGTATTGTATAGAGATAAATCTATTCCTTGGTAGAATATTTTGTTGTGATTCACATGGTTGTCTATGACTGATCTTGTGGTTTTATTACGACGTTATAAATAATGTAATGTTGGTCATGATAAATTCATTTTTGTTGATATTTTAATATTTACATTTGATGTTGTGCTTGAGTGTCCAGTTTAATGTTTGATTGGGAAAATGGTTAGGCTTGATTGATTTTGAGTTTTGGTAGGTGATTATTATAGTGGGTATCCCCATAAGGTTTTAATGAATTGATGGTAGAGGTTTCATTGTTTGGGATTGATGGGTGTGGTTAAGAATTATATTTGAATTGATCATTGTTGTTTCAATTATGGGATGTAATGATAAGGATACTCCAATGGTGGGTAACATCAAATGAGTAGTTAAAATCATACTGGCATTCAGGTGAGGTAATAGTCCTGGTATGAGGATTAAACTATGATTTTTATTATAGTTCATGTACTGGTGACAAACTCAACATATAATTGGATATATACAATAAATATTCTGATAAAAGATGTATCAGTGATCATGGATTGGGAATAATGTTCTACCAGGTCATTTGAGGGTTCAATTCATGAAATTTACACTATGATTTTCTATAAAACTCTACTGTGGAGTTTTCTATATTTCATCAATTAATTTTGAAATAATGGAATTATGATTGGGTGTTATAGTGGTGAGGTGATAAAATAGTGGAATAGATGATCATTTTGAGGAAAATAAGTCAGTGGTAGACCAACTAGTGTTCTTTGTATAATAGGATATGACGATTTTTAATGTGCATTGAGAGTATAGTACTATATGTTTTGGAAGTGGTTCTAATTTCAACACATTATTTTTGGATGAAAACATATTGTTTTCAGGCATTATTCAAGGTGTTTGGATACTGAAATGTGTTGGGCATTTGGTGACAAAAGGTAGTGTACTGATAGTGAGAGGATTACAAGGATAGGTTGGGGGTTGTGTTTTAAATATTCTACGGCTAATTAAGGATATAATGATTTTTGGGGGGAATTTGAAAACCCCCTATCTTTAATGAGTTATTATTTTCATGAAATTTTAGAATTATTAAGAATTTTTGAGTAAGGATCATTATTTCAATTGAGATTTAGACTTGAATTTTGAGAGTTGGGATTCACTGAGTTTAAATTACTGGATATGATTTCTATAATGAGAATATTCTCGGGTTCTCAGGTAATCCTCAAGGCTCTATATTGAATTTACCTACATTTTCTGGATTTCTTCCCAAGTTTCATGATTTTTTCGACACTTTTATATTGACCTAATCCCAGAAATCCTGAAGCCCATTTTTACTACCATTACATTGGCATGATTACAATGAATCAAATCATAAATGAACAAATACTTTAGTAGTATTGGTAAACGATATATATACATTAGGATTGTATTATAAATAATTACACCAATTACAACATAATGTTTTAATTCCAAGGATAAATTCTTCCTTTAATGATATCCTTGAATATATTTTTTAGTTCAGTTCATGAAATATTGGGGAAAAAAATAAATGTGAGCTCAAATTTTTAGTAAGGGTAACGTATAAGGAAAACAATAATGAATCAATGAGAATAGTTAATATAGAATGGTAATAACTAAAAACACATTACAAGAAATTAATGAACTATGAAGGATGTTCATATAGAGTGTGAAAAAGTAAATAATATAAAAAAATTCACTTTTGATAACTATATACAGCCTAATCAATACCGAAAAGAAAATAACTGAAACATGGTCCATTTAATCAATTAAATGACAATTAAATGAATAAAAAGATAATTTTAATGAAAAAATATGATGGATTATTATAATAAAAACTTAATAAAGAAAATTCTTAATTATTGGATGTCATATTTCCCCAGAACATGATTCCATTATCATCAAGACCATTCACAAGACGGTTTAGCATGCTACTGTTAACAACATTCACAATATGGAATAAATATGTGGGTTCAAACCCATCTATTCTTGATGAAAAAAATCGAAGGGCCCTTCACCAAGAAATTTTATCTAATGAGAGTACTAATGAGTTGAGTTTATTACTTTAAATGGTGCCAACCCCATGAATTTCATGGCCAAATAATTCCTCATATATCGAAAAATCTATTTAATTAAAAAAAATTCTTTACCAAATATCCATATTGAGTGAAGGATGCTAATTTATTAATATTTTACTAGTAAATAAATTAACATTCAAAGTAAACACCATATGTAAAAATGGTATCTAGGTTAATAAATGAACATATCCATGATAAATGACATAGATAATCAGGGGAAATTCAATTATCATAGGAAATTTAATATTACAAGGGGGATAATAAATGAATCAAGGAAGTGAATTTCAATATAATCATTATTAAAATCAATCATAAACCATCCAGAGGAAAATAAATATGGTATCAGTAAAACATATCCCAAGTGGAGTAAAAATAAAGTGTTGTTTTCAATTATGAATAAAAATATTATAATTAGATCTTTTGAAATCATTCTTGTGGAAAATTTACTTTTCATTTTGATAACATTTTGAGAAACTATTTCATTGAAAATCAATTTTCTAAAAAAAATATTTACAAAATGTACTTCTAAACACAAAAATGAATCATCTAGGAAACGAAGGGGGGTCATTTCACATATGATGTCGAAGATAAAAATAACAGTTATTTGGCACGATAAAAAGGATATATAAATGCCTTGTTTGGAAATTGACAATAATATTCCCATTAAAACATTTCTAAAATAGAAAAAGGGAATAAATCTATTTAATAAATAATTTAGGAATGGATAAAAAAACTTCAAAAACCCTTTTTAGAAATCACGGGTTTTAAAAGAAAATTTGATCTCTCGCTAGGAGAAAAAAGATGTCAGGTTTTCTTAAAAAAAATTTCAAAAACATTTTGAGTTACAAAGAGTGAACTATAGTGATATTACTTGAAAACATTCATGAATATACAATGGAGAATAAAATGAAAGGGTTTATTGAACAATGATCATATAAATTTCATTGATTAAATTTCAAGAATAATCGATCTTGATTAGATTGATATTGTGAAATAAACCCTTAAATGATCATTACGTTAGAGTCAAAATTAATCAATGAATTGATTATGTGTATAATTTATAAGTGCGCATATATGAATTTTAAATAAATAAATAGATATTAAATGTAATTATAGACATAATAATTTAATATAATCAACATCGAGGATTTAATACATCCCAATGAAAAAGAATTGATTTATGATATTTTTTTACTCCTTCGTAATATAATTTTCAAATACCCTTATTAGAAATTATTAAAATTTAAATAAAAATAAAATTAAAAATTAATTATTCATGATATTACAAGTCATAGTGGTATTATTCACACAATATATAATAAATTGGGCACACAACGATATAGTATGCCTCAATGAGTGAAAATTGAGATGAAGTCCCTTACCATGTATTTCCTTCGAGGTGAACATCCTTTAAATTCATTTATATTGGTTTTAAGCATGTAAATATCTTTTAAAACCCATAAACGTTTTATAATATCATTTATTATCTTCTGACAATTTCCAATTACCCAGTTATTAATAATATTTCATTATATTCACTATTTTAGGTGTTAATAGCCTAGTTTCTTGAGTATATTTTGATTTTTTATTTCTTTATTCTTACAAAAATCATTATTTAATGATCTCCAAAATGTAAACATAAATGTGAATGTTATATATATTCATTATATATGTATTTCTAATAATTCATAATATTTAATGATAGGAAATTAAGATCACCATTCACAGAGACGATAGATTATATATACGCATGAATGATACTTCTGGTTCATTGTATTATTTAAAATAATGAAAATTAAATGATATATACTTATATTATAATTCTAGTTTCATATTTATCTAATATATTTCAAATAGGTTTACTAAAACCATCCTTGATGGATTTTATATTTAGCGTGAATGAATTGCATCGCTTTGAGGAGGTGATAGTACACGATTCAAACAAATGATGTTATCATATCCATAGAAATGGAAAGATTCAAGGTGTATTATTTCCAATGATTTGGTCTAGGGTGTGCCCACGAAATGTGATATTACATATTGGCATCCCAATCGTAATCTGACATTTCCACTTTCTAAAGGAGGAAGGAATTTGGGACTTCTTCAGAGATGTATCCTCCTTGATTGAAATGGGATGATGGGATGTCGGTTCCTCCTTCTAATGATTCCTCCTCTGAATTAATCACATAGTCCAAGTGTCCCATATAGATTAAGAAATTTTTTAGGAAACTCATTCCTGGTTCCATCACTTTTTGAACTACTGTTAGTTATGTGGCTTATGTCTTGATGCTCCATAGGGGCTTAATAGGGTAGAAATATTCATTCAGGGAAGTAGTCATGTTGGGCATCAGTAGAATGTCTATATATTGGAACATTAGCCACCTATATTTTCCCTCAAAATTGGTTTTTTCAGGGGTTCATAATACAGAGTCACACACATTGATTATGGGGTATCTTATACCATCGCCATGTCTTTGATGTTTTTTCATAGGCATCCCATTTTTATGATTGGGTATGTCATGAGTTTATCATCTAGCAGAGATGGAGGGTCATGAGTTAAAGTCATGTAAAGATTGAATGGGATGATCATATCACTTGTTATGTTCAATTAGATAAGTACCACCCAAGGAGGGATCACCAAGAAAGTTTACCAAATGGATAGATCATAATTCCTTACGAGGAAGAACCCCAAAGTGGGGTGTTAATTAAAGGGAATGTTTCACACCATTAAGGATAATTTAGAAAGCACTGATGAAAGATCATGGGATGTAGTCCCCACTGAGGTGGAAACTAAGGTTCTTCATTAGTTTGGATTGAACCTCTTGGAGGATTATTACGTACCCGATTTAGAAGTCAAGGATAAAAACCCAAGTAGTTCATTGGATGGAGTGGGGATTATGCACTGAGAATTCCCTTTGATCGAGGATTTATCATGGTTGTATTGTGTGGGGATTATGCACAAAGACTGCTCTGGTGCTTCTAAGAGTAGTGAAGGGGTGAATGGGGATTATTCACTGAGATGAACTATATGGATGTCGTGATCCCACCGGGATGTGGCAGCCTGGGTAGGAATTAGGATGGATGTGGATAAATTATTTAAGATGAATGGATGGAATATATGGAGTTGATGTAGTGATCTCCCTAGGATTGGGAGAGGTGATGGATTATGTGATGTATGATGGGTCAAAACACCTCATAAAGGTGGATCTGAGGTGATGTATCCCATAAAAAGAATATTACCCACCATGAATGTTGATCTAAACACTGTTGGATGGTGGATCAGTGAGGGAGGCACCCTTATGAGGGGGCACCGAGGATTCTCAATGGCCGGGATTTGCCCTCGTGGAGGCATCCTTCATACCATTCCTAGGATCTTAGGATAAAATCACATATATTTCTATTAAACCATGTATTTTAATGTCATATTTTACATAATTGAATGGTCCTATGTGAATATGAAGTCATTAGGCTTGATCCTGGAGGAGTGTTCATATATTTCCCAGTTGGTTGGGAATCGAAGTCCACAAAGTTCTTTTAGATATGTAGGTGCTTACACCTAAAGTGGTGGTCCAAGAATGCAATGTACAGCTTATGCATTAAAGATACTCTAGTGGTCCAAAAGGATAAGTGACCATTGGGTGGGTTATGATCCTCCTATGAAATAATGGCTTGAGGGAAATACTAGGATGGGATGGGTGATGGTGGATACTAAGATCTAGGAGGTGCACCCCTAGGAGGAGGGAACCACGAATTACCAATGGTTAGGATAGAAACATAGGGCGACTTCCTACATACCCTGTATAGAATATAGGGATCAAAACCCATGTAGTTAAGTTATTCAAGGCTTATTCTTGGTTATCATCTAGTGAAGGTGGTGTTTGGGTGTAACTCTAGGGATGGGTGATCGTATGAGGGCTGGCCAAGAAACCACTATGGGTGGATCAAGGATGTGCACCCCTAGGAGTGGGCAGCGAAGTTTACCTTTGGTTGGGATTGAACCTCATAGAGGATTCATATGTACCCTATTTATAAGTCAGGGATCCAAATCCATGTAGAACAATATGGTATTGAGTGGTAGTCCCAACTGACCTCTAAACCCACGTGAGTCATGCCTAGTGTAAGAAATAAGAGGAACCAGTAGACCTGACAGACATGTCATGTATGGTGCGTGTGCTATATATGGTGTGGGGCATACACATGGAAGTGGTCTATGTTCCTCTATGGAGCAGCAATATTGAATGGGGATTATTTATGGAACATGACCATATGCAACTATAAAGCGGTAATAGTAAATGGGTATTTTGTATGGAAGATGCCCAAGAGCCGCTAAAGAGTGCCAATGGTGAATGTGTATTATGCATGGAAGCTTCATGTGTGCTGCTATAGAGCAGTAATAGTGAATGGGTCTTACATGTTAAAAATTATTGGGTGCCACTTTGGAGCGACAATGGTGGATGGGGCTTACGCTTGGATGTGGTCTTGGTGCCTTCCTCGTATCAGATCATGAGGGAATCACATGTACAATTCATGAAGTAGGATTCTGTTTAACATCATGTGAATAGATGTGGTGTGTTGGGATTTTGAAATGGGCTACCCATTATGACTTCCTCATGTCACGAAATGAGTATATTTTATTCTAGATGCATAAGGCATCCTATTCATGAATGATATGGTAAGCTATAATTTAGATTTATGTGGTTAGGTCTATTGGAAACTTATTTTTGGTTCATAAATAATCATATTAATCATTGATAGGGTACACTATAGTTTAAATTAATATAGTTAGGAATATTTTAAAAAGATTCCAAGAAATTTTATTTGTGAAACTTATAAAATATTGGACCTTTTTGGTTCATCCAGGCATACGATTTAGGCGATGGGGTTTGGGGAGTATCTTGAAGAATTGTTCCCCTCAACCTACTCGAGGAATCCATGATGAGAAACTCAAATCATGAAATAGGAAATGGACCAAGATGATTAGGTTGAATAAAATAATCTCTTGGTGTCCAAAGGAGTGTCTTTAATCATGGTTATGCAGATGTTGGAGTTGAAGCTACAAAAGGGTGAAAGAAAAAATGTCCCCGACTCGGCCCAAAAAATTCATGTTGAGACTCAACATTTTTCATGGGGGTTAGCTCAGCACTTATAAACATAATATAGGAGGCATACATGTAAGATCAAGTTTGTGTGAAATAAAATACATTTCAGATACATTCCACATATTAAATGATGTTTGTAAAGGATTAACCCACTATGGGCCCTCTTGAAGGAGGACCCATAGGGAACCTTTTGTACAAGATCATATGCCTCAAGGGTTATATTTGGAATGATGTCATGAATGAGGTAGTATTTTTCATAGTAGAGTAGTTTCCGACCTCTAGAGAATGAAAATAAATAAAGGGGTTCACCTCTATATATTTGAGAGGCATTTTGTAGTAGCGCAAAAGATTTTTGTCATGGAAGAGGTATTGTGCGTGACCTATGGTAGGTGTGTGCACAAAGGGTCTTTTGACATCACAGTGGGCGTATAAGAGACATGTTATTTGATTCAAATATTGCATACACATCCCAAACTTTAATTCACCGTACTTATCCATTTTTGGTTGCCCAGTGTTGAAGATTCTGTTAATGCTGCATTGAACACAAAAGGGAGTTGTTCTTGAATAGGGTTTGTACACAAGATTCCATCTGTGGGAGAACATCTTATTTCTTGAGTGAAAATTCATACATTTACACGAAACTATCTAGTCTAGCCATTTTTAGAAGTCTATCTTTGAATGGCCAAAACTTTAAATCATTAACATCATTCCAGTTCCATGACCAGCCAAATCGAAGCATGCAAAACAGTATATGCTCCTGGATCATGTATGGAAGCATTCGAAGCATCCTTTGGAAGCATTTTTATTGTTCCAATATTTATATTATAAAACAATTCCTCATGTATGAAGAAAAAAAATATCATATATATAATATAAAAAAAATTATTCCATCATAATTCACATCCATGAATGGTATTAAAGGAAACATGAATGATATCATTTCTTGAGGAGGTAGTTCTCCATACACAATTGGTTATTTCACTACCCATTTTATGAAACGTGTGTGTAGGTGTATGTAAAACCCTTAATATTATAAAATATTAGTATATTTAGTATAATGAAGATATTATATAAGCATGATATAAAAAGGATTTAAGGGGTGGATAAGTAAATGAAGAAAATGTGATTGTTGAATAACATTACCTCTTATTCAAGTAACTACTTTTTGGTTTACCAAAATAATTCTTTTGTTTATTCCAAACCAAATGGAGACATTTAGGATTAAATGAGGGATATTGGGAGACTATATGTGTAATTTTCAAGTTCTAGGTTCCACCCATGGATTCCCTGTAAACAATTGGTCACATAACCTCAAGAACATTTTCCCAAACGCAAGAGGTGAACGACTAGTAGTGAGGGACTTGGTTGTGATAATGGAAAAAATATTCCCTCATTGGAAGAGTAACACATCGGAAATAAATAGATAACATTATCAGAAGGAGTTATAAAACAATACAACTATGAACATTGGAATAATTATAGTAAATATTCAAATGAAACATCTATATAAATAATGAGGCATGTCACAATATCTAGGAAAATAGACAAACATGATACAATGCAGAAATAGAGTACTAAACCAAAGGAAAAAAGGGAAAATAGGATAACAACTCCAATAGAATTTCAAGCCTTAGCTTGGTCCTGTGCTCTCCAACTGCATATAAATCAAGTACCCTAAATAAAAGGGTGTTTCCCTTATCTATTCCTGCAATAATATAATCTTTTTGGGCGAAAAGAATGACCCAAATAGTGTGTGAGACGAATCCCATAGGAAGCCACCCTAATATCTATGACTATATATCAGAGAACATATATAATAGAAAAGTACAGAAAATTATTTAATAAAAAAGGAAGTACTCAAAATAAAATAGTCCAGCAGTTTCAAATACATTTATTTACTTTTATTAACTATTCAACCAAACATTCACTACTTATCCTCTAGTAAAGTTCTCACGTCATAACCCCACTGGTTCAACATATCATTTAACAATATAGACATAACAACCCCCTGGTATAACTTACACAGTCTAACCCTTTGGTCCCATGCAAAAAAAAGACTCTCTGAGGAAGCACTCATCGTTAATTCTTCCTGTAGTATTTTAATAATAAACTATAGACTCTCTGAGGATGAACTCAATGTCAATTCCCCATGTGGTATTTTAATGAAAACTATAGATACTATGAGGGAGAACTCATCTGAAATCCATCATATAGTCTCACAACATGAAATGTATAACAAACACTCTAGGGTAGCCCACAAAACCAATTCCCCATATAGTCTTACAACACCAGGTTCCCACAACCCTGTGTAAAGAAATCGTGCACAAATGAAATTCTACATCCAAGGTAAATAACAAATACTACTCGGCTAAGAAACTACAATGCATATCACAATCATGTCATATAATATCAAATCCATCCTAACAATACTAGGCATGGAAAATATAACAGACTAACAGAAAATTTGAGACCCAATGACCAATATCAAATCAAAAATGGGAAAACACATCCATTAAAAGGTAAACAACCCTACTCACAATCAAAAACCCATAATCAGAATAAAAAAGCTCATGGCATACATTAATAGGGTTAAATTCTTTAATCACACAATACCCTAAACTAGGGTATTGGGATCTTTCACATATATAATTCAAATAAAACATATGGAAAGGAAAAAAACCACCTACCTCAATGTTGTGCGATTGATATAGTTGAACTTCATCCTTTGAATCGACATAGAATACCATATATCTAAAAAATGTCAAAACACTAATCCATGGATATCTCTGGAAAGAATAGGAATCAAGATAAGAGGCTTCGGAAAAAGGAGGAACTCACCGTGGCAATTCCAATGCAATTGACGACAGTTGATTCAGAGAACAGACGATTGATCGGGGGATCCGGGAGGAATCAATAATATTCGTCACTCCATGATGAGACGGGCCAAAAAGAAGATGTTTCTGTTGATTAGACACGGCCCCGGTACATTTAATAAATTAAAAAAAATATGCATGGAATGTCCTTTTTATGTAGATGGTGTGAATACCCCTTTATGGGGACCCTATTTAGGTGTTCCAGCCACATCGTCACACGGTCGTGTATACGGCTGTGACACGGCCAGACACGGTCTAGACTCAGTTCTAGATTACATGGGATGTACAAGGAAGTACATGGCATGTACTCCTAAAACATTATTTTTTCCGATTTTCCTCAAAAAAAACTTGAATAGAAAACTCATACCTGAATAGAAGATTGGGGTTCTTAAAAACTTCCGCCTTAATGAAATTCGTCCTTGAATTTCTCAAACAAGGTGGCGATGAAGAAGAATCCTTGAATAGCACCAGCCACTATGGTCATATAGCAGCCTCCCTCTCCCAAGTCTCTTCATGTGCTCTCCCATGCTTCCATAGTACTCGTACCAGAGGAAAAGACCCACCATAGAGAAACATTGTGTTTCGTTCAACAATATGGATAGGATGGTCTTCGAATGAGGCATCTGCCTCCCACTCAACCTCCTCAGTTTGAAAAGAAGGAGATAGGTATGATAAGTAATGTCGTATCTGAGAATAAAGAGTTGGAGAGGTCTCATCTCTCTCCCTAATGGAGGTTTTTGCTGTCGTTAGTTCATGGAGACGTGGACTCAGAGGCTTCGGGCTTCCGGGCTGCTGGAAGACCGTCGCTCCTGGAGGATGACGATGCGGCTTTTAAGAAAGTGATTCTTTCTCCTAACAGGAACATTACAGTTTTGGATGAGTCGGGGCCTCTTACCCGCTCCAAGTCCAAGGGGAATGGCATGTTGACCCTTCCTTCCTCTCAGTCTTCCCGTTCGTCTTCTTCAAAGGCCCGCGGGGGCAGGTCTTAATGCTATCAGTTATTATTTGGAATGCGTGCGGTATTGGTGCTCAGGCCAAAAGTGCATTTTTGGTTTCGGAAAGCAGGAAAGCCAATGTTTCTTTGGTGGTTGTGTTGGAACCAAAGCTCTCTGCAAACAAGTTATCTGGAGTTTCTCGTAAGTTGGGGTTTCCTAACTTATTGCATGGGGGTAATTATAATACTCAAATTTGTATTGGATGGAAGGATAACATTTCTCTTGAAGTGGTGAATATCTTACCTCAATGCATCGATACGAAGATTACTATTGGTGGTGTTCAGATCCTTTTCTCATTTGTGTATGCGAGTACTTTGGCTATAGGGAGAAGAGACTTATTGTCCCACTTAAAAGGCACCCACACTGGCTCCCTTCCATGGTTTGTGGGAGGAGACTTCAACACCATTGCTGATCCTTAGAAAAAGAAAGGAGGCTCGAGGGTTCTGCAGGATAATATTTTGGAGTTCCAGGAGTGCACGACCCATGCGGGACAAATGGACCTGGGGTTCACGGGTGCTAAGTTTACGTGGTGTAATAACCGTAGAGGTTTGGACCGCATTTTCAGTAGATTGGACCGCTGCCTTATCAACATGCAGGGTCTTGATTTATTTTCAAATTATCTGGTCACACATCTATCCCTTATTCATTCAATTCATGCCCCTATTCTTGTGGACATAAGACGTGAAGTGGTGGTGAGCAGAACCTTCAGCTATTCTGTGGATTGGCACCGTGACCCGGGTTTTTTATCAGTTCTGGAAATGTCATGGCTCAAGGACGAGAGAGAGTGTTCATGGGCTGGGTTGGTGAATCACCTCAAGCGGTTGAAACTGGACATCAGGAACTGGTTGAACAACCAGCAAGTCCATTCTAATCAGGTTATCAGTATGCAGGAGGATATTGAGAGGTTGGAATAAGTTCTCCAGGTGCCATGGGATGATAACATCTTTATTGATCTTTGCGACAAGAAGGTAGCTCTTGTGGAAAAGCTTCTCGAGTTAGAAATAATTGTCAAGGAAAGGTCTCGTGTGAGATGGATCAGAGAAGGAGATCGAAATACTGCCTTCTTTCAAGCTTGTATTAAGGAAAAGAGAAGCACGAAGATTAATATTAAAATGGAGAATGGTTCTTTCACATCCGATGTGAAAGTGGCAGGCGAGTTAGCGTTGAAGAATTTCGAGAGCCTTCTTGCGGGAGATCCTTCATCCGGTTATGTGAGAGATGATGTCGATGTCTCTGGGTTCTTAGGTGGACTTCCCATTTTGTTGGATGAGAATGATAATGAATGTCTAACCTCTCTTCCTCAGGAAAAGGAGATTAGAGAGGCCCTGATGAGCATTCCCACAGGAAGCGCTCCTGGTCCAGATGGGCTTCCGGCATCCTTTTATATTTTGGAATGGAATATTATTGGTACTACCATTGTGTATGTTATTCAAGACTTTTTTAGGGGGGGTACTTTAAACAAGGGTGTAACGGCATCAAGGCTGGTGCTTGTTCCCAAGGTGAAAAATCCCTATCTTATCAGTCAATTCCGCCCCATTTTCCTCTGTAATGTGTCTTATAAGATCTTAGCCACTATGATTGGGAGGAGACTCGCAAAACTCTTACCCAAAGTGGTCTCGGCTGAGCAACACGGGTTTATTCAGGGCCGCAATATTCAGGGGGAAGTGGGTATTACAAGTGAACTCGTTCAGGACATCAACAGGCGGACGGTTGGTTCTAATATCATCTTTCAAGTCGACATGAACAAAGCTTATGATCAATTGGAATGGAGCTTCATTATCAGGGTAATGAGGGGTTTCGGGTTCCAGGAATGTTTCTGTGATTTATGTTTCAGGTGCTACTCCTCACCATGGATCTCAGTAGCAATGATGGGGAGGAGCTTTGGTTTCTTCAAAACTGTCCGGGGCGTGAGACAAGGTGACCCTTTATCCCCATCCTTGTTTGTCATTGCACAGGATGCTCTTTCTAGGAATCTGAAGAAGAGTCTGTTAGAAGGAAAACTAAACCATACGTGGGCAAGGGGAACCCAGGGAATATCACTGATTTGATGTTTGCTGACGATATTCTGTTTTTCATGAATGGTCGAAGCAGGTCCCTAAAATCATTTTAGAGGCGTAATGACTAGTTATAATCATCTCAGTGGCCAATCTATCAATTTTTGGAAGAGTAATGTGTTTATATCTTCGAAGTGCTCGAGACCACGCTGTAGAGTTATTCAGAGGATTACTGGGTGAAATCAAAAGAATTTTCCTATTCTCTACCTTGGGGTTCCACTGTCATATGGACGGGTCATGAAGCAAATCTTCTCAGGAATTATGGATCATTTATTGGGAAGGATCATGAACTGGAAGAACCTACTCCTGTCGTTTGGAGGTCGGATCATGCTGATCAATTGTGTGCTCCTCTCTATACCCATGCATGTGTTATCTGTTGTGAAACCACCGAAGGGCACAATTCAGAAAATGGAAAGTATAATGACTGCATTTCTTTGGGATGCCAAGAAAGAAGGGCGTTGTAATTGGGCCTCATGGAGAAGGATGGCACGCCCAGTTGATGAAGGAGGTGTTGGACTACATGATATTCGAGATACTATTCTCAGGCTACAAGCACTGCATGCATGAGAGGTTATTGTGGGAGAGTCACTCTGGGAAACTTTTTTCAAGGGGAGATACGGCTGGGGAGAGGAATTCAACTTGCAGGGGGCGACGAGGCTGGCCAAATGTATGTTCGATCATATGGGGGTGCTTCGGGGCTGTTCCAGGTGGATTATAGGTAATGGGGATATTAGTTTCTGGCACGATAATTGGGCGGGTGAGATTCTAGCCTTTGAAGGTTGTCCGCTTCCGGAAGTGTCATTCAGGGAAGCTTGTATTCAGTCTGATGTTATACAGGAGGTGTTGAGTCCCACTCAGCGGGACATGTTTACGGATATCGTCTTGAGTAGAGAACTGGATACATGTTGTTTTACAGAGGCTGTTTCGGGCAGATTCAACACCCGCGACTACAGGAAGATTCTACAGCGAGAGAGATCCTCAGTGGAAGGGGTACAGTTCTTTTGGTGTAAGCAGATTCCGACGAGGATGAGTTTCTTGGTGTGAAGAGTTATCAACATTGCATTACCAATAGAAGAGAATATACAGAGGAAGGGAATATGTTTGGCATCGCGGTGTTTCTTCTGTGATTTTCCAAGGACTAAATCGGCGGTACATCTTTTCTTCCAGGGACAATGGGCCTCTATTCTTTGGTCCCCTTTCTCCAACTCACCAGTTAACGATGGAATGCTTGGGACCTGTTCAGAGTTTGTGGCTACATGGTTCTTGGGAACTCAAGACAGGACTATGGAAAGTTCCATCAGGGCCGTTGTCTTGGTGGCTGTTTATTGGGTCCTGTGGGAGGCGGTCAATCAGGTTAGATTGGGATCTAAAACGTCTACCTTATCCCTTTTGATAAGGCTAAGAACTCTCGTTGCGGAGTTTGCGTCCTTGATTAAAGGGGGGAGGGAGTCGGTGGAGGTTTGTAACTTCCTTGGGAAACCTTGCAGACTTCAAAAGAAGCTTGGTTGTTGGATAAAATGGCAGCCACCTAAACTTGGGTTGAAACTCAATGTTGATAGTTCTTGCATGGAGGGAGTAATGAGGGGTGGAGGCTTGCTGTGAGACTGTTGGGGATCGGTGTACGATGCCTTTAGTGCTTTTTATGGACCTGGAAATTCCATGAGGGCAGAGGCTCGAGCCCTTCTCTCAGGCCTTTTGATCTGCAAGGAGAAGGGATTGGAAGTTTCAGAAATTGAATCTGATTTAGAGGTCCTGGTTAAGGCGGTACAAGGAAGGTTTGGGATTCCTTGGGACTTGACTTACATTATACGAAGGTGCAAGGAAGAATCCAACCATGGAAGGATTATGCATCATAGCTGGAGAGAATCTAACTTCGCAGCCAATTTGCTGGCCCGCCAGGGCAGTCAGGAGGATCCTCTTGTGGTTTTTGATAGCCCCATCTCTCTTCCCCTTGAATGTCAGTGTGTGGTTAGAGGGGATGCCCTGGGTCTGCACCATTTCCGTCCCCCTTGAAGGGTTTTATTATTTGTTTCTCATTTTTGTTAAATATTAATAAAAAATAACTTTCAATCAGGTACATCTAAGGTAACTGAAACTTATTTCCAACTGGGCCGACTCTCTCGAAAACCTCAAAAAGCCCGACCTATCTCTGTGAATGTGTACCATGTCTGTTAATCCTCTTATTTACTGACCTCAGTGTGACATGATGGAAAACCAGTTCCCCGAACTCAAACTCTATATGTCATATCCTTTTATTAGCATAAGACTCCTTCTATGAATGTTCAGTATCCATCCTCTTTTGAATCAACCCTATCTACATTGTGGTCTCCTAGACAAGACGAGCCCCAACATTGTTGGCTCACCTTCTTCCAGCCAAAATAGGGGTGATCGGTATGTCCTACCATACAAAGCCTAAATAAGAGCCATATGTATAGTTGTTTGAAACCATTATTGTAGGAAAACTAAAACACATGTATATGCTTCTCTCAAGAACCTCTAAAAACTACGATCCATGCTCCAAGAATGTCCTCTAGCACCTAAATTTTACCCTCAGACTGGCCATCTTACTGGGTATGGTAAGTTGTACTCAGAAGAACCTGTGTACCCAAAGCCCTCGGTAGTCCCTTCTAGCCCTGAGAAGTAAAACAGGTATCCCTGTTAGAAATAATTGTGTTTGAACCCAATATATACATATAATATAGCATATGCACATCCTTCGTAGCTCATCAACTCTAAAGATCTATTTTATTGGAATGAAGTGGGAATCCATCGTGAGTCTATCAACGACTAACGAAAATGCATCGTTCCCTTGAGGCTACCTTGGTAATCCTATCACGAAGTCAATAGTGACATCATTCCACTTCCACTCGGGAATAGGAAAATGCTGCAAAAGCCCTGCTAGTAGCTGATGCTCTGCGTTCACCTGATTATAGGTACAACACCTCATCGTAAAACTAGCAACATCTCTCTCCATAATAGGACACCAATACTGACGGTGTAGATCTTGATACATCTTGGTGACAAGAGGATGAACTACCCAAACCGAAGAATGAAAATCCAACATTATCTCCTCACGTATTTCTTCTCACACCCATAAGCGCCCATGAAAATTCAAGATCTTATCCCCTCCTATGGTCCATCTAGAAATAGTGTCTTCTCCTGACACACTTTCTCGTAGAACTAGGCCTTCAAAATCTAATAGATACCTCATTCACACTCAATGTCAAATGATTGAAGGTATTTAACCCACAATCTCTATCTCAAATTCAGATCATGTTTTTTGAAGATGTACTTGAGACTTTTTTGGTTGGTGAAAACCACAGAATGCTCCTCAAACAAATAATTTATCCAACAGCCTAAATCAGAAACAACTGCAGCCAACTCAAGATCAGGAGTTGGGTAATTCCTCTCATGTGGCCTCAACAGCTGAGACATGTATGCAATGACTCCTTCCCCCATCATAATCACTACTCCCAAAACAATACTTGATGCATCCTAGTAAATAGTATAACTCTTTCATGGGTTTAAAAAAAACTGCTATTGGTGCATAAGTATACGCCCCTTTCAGCTCCTGAAATATGAATCACAAGAATTTGTTGATAGGTACATCACACCCTTCTTATTTAGGCCAGTCAGTGGCACTTCTAAGCGTGAAATATCATGTATAAAATGAATGTAGTATCCATTTAGCCCTAGAAAAATCTATACCTCAAAGAAATTCATCGGCTGATTCCAGGAAACTACTACTCTCACTTTCTCTGGGTCTATGAATACTCCTATATCTGAGATAACAGGACCCAATAAGTGAATATGGTCAATTCAAAAGTGACATTTTGAGTTCTTAGAATATAAGTCATGCTCTCTCAGTGTATTAAAAACAATCTCAAGATGGGTATCTTTATTGTGTCGAGTGTGAGAGTACACCAAGATGTAATCCACAAAAACCACTATGAAGGAATCCATGTATGGGTGGAACACTAGATTTATTAGTGCCATAAAAAATGCAGGCGCGTTAGTGATACCTTATGGCATAACCACATACTCATATAGATCATAGCTACTCTGAAAGGCTGTTAGATGTAAATCTAATGGTCTAACGTACAACTAATTATAACTGTATCACATATCAATCTTTGAGAACACTCAGCCTCCTTGAATCTAATCAAATAGATAATCAATCCTCGGCAAGGGATATTGGTACGTGGCTGTCTACTGGTTCAACTTTTGATAATTAGAATAATTTCTGAGAGTACTGTCTACCTTCTTCGCAAAGAGGATGGGTGAATCCGAAGGAGAAGTATTGGGTCGAATGAAGCTATTTTCATGTAACTACTCTAACTGCTTCTTGAACTCCTATAACTATGGTGTAGCCAACCTATAAAGAGAAATGTTAACTGGTGCTTCCCTAGGAACAAGCTCCATGGAGAATTCTACCTATCACCCTGGAGGAAAACATGAAAATTTTCCTGGAAATATATCCCTAAAATGATCCAACACTGGAGGAAATTACTTTACTAAAGTCCCCGGGTCATCTAGATATAAACTAGCATTATTTGTTGTAACACCTCCCAACCCATGATGCTTGGGTCCCGATGTACATTCCAAGACATCCCATTATCCCTTATGTAGAAATGACCTGCACTCTAGTGATGTGAAACTTACCCTATGATGATAGAAATCGACAACAGACTAGAAGGGAACTGACTAGTCCATTCCAAGAATGACGTCATATCCTATCATATTTATGATATTGAGGTCTCATAAGAAGTTACATTCGTGGACCTCAAGAGGGAACTCCTTGCACTGATGTACACTAGTCTTTCTAGTCCACAACTGTGTGTCTATTGTCCAGACATTAGAATTAATTAATGATACAGAGCCTAAGGATCTCCAAAAGGGCAAAAGATATGTAACTATGGGAATCCCCATCATCGAAAAGAGCAGAATATTAAACTGAGGAAATTAGATTCATACCTCTAACTGTAGAGGGTCAATGATCCTACCCCTACAGGGTTTTCCCCACTACAGATGTCTAACTTGTAACATGGCCCTGTGACCCTTCCTGACCACCCTGAGTTGATCCGTCATATATTCGCTGAAATCCTGGTGACTGGCTACCATGACCTTGCCACCACCTTTTCCTGAGCTTCTGAATGAACTCCAATTCATAAACTAATGAGAAACTCGTGGTAATTATCTTAAATGGGGAGTCATTGAAGAACATATTTCACCTGCTACTGGTGAGAATAAATGACATAATTGCTAAAGATAACCCATCTTTCCATAAGATCCACACTCTAATGGGTCTCTTAGTAAATTTGGCCCCGTATTCCCACCTTTAACACATTGATACCAAACCACATGGCTACCTAAAGGAGTATACCTCCTTCTCAGATCACTGCAGGTAGACTCCTTGTGGCACTTCCTACTATCAATTGGAGAAGCAACAACTCTAGATGCTAAACCGCACTGGTCCACAGCTCCAGAATCCCTCAGGTTATGCTCGGTGATCAGTTCCATGTTGACTATAGAAGATATGGGCGTCAACATGAATATGCTCACCTAATATAGGATGTCATGAATAAGACCATCCTAAAAATACCTTTATAGGAAAATCTAATCACCCCCTAGAATGGTTGAGAAGAGAAATAACTCTGTGAAGCAAGAATAATACTTCCTGACTGATAGAGTACCATTCTCAAAACTCAAGAACACTCGTGGCCGGTCAGCCGTCAAAGTCTTTAAGTAGAATTAGTCATAAAGGCTACAGTAGAACTCATCACAATCTATACCCTTCTAGTGTCCCACCTGAGATATCACATCCCACCATCTCTTGGAAGAATCCCAATGTAAATACATATCTAGATTAGGTCACCTCTCTAGAGGCATCTATAGATGTTCGAAGATAGATACCCTAGATTCTAACCCTGACTTTGCATCCTGAGGTCCTCAATCCCCTAAGACTGTGGGAGGATAATGCTGCTGAAAACCCACATCAATAATTCCATAGATGGGGGAGGAGGTATTACTCTTTGGGAAGTCTGTATAAACCTCCCGAATCCTTCTTAGAAATGTACATCAACAATTGAATCAAGAATTACTGTTGGTGCCAAGACATGCATGATGGGCGGATCAACTGGTAGTTTCTGGCCATCCAAGTCTAGTGTCTGATCACTGCCTTGTATCTGGCATACAACCGAAGGACATATCAGTGGCATGACTCTGCATTTTCAGGCACACATATCAGTTCATGATTATTAAGAACTAAAACTGAGATGTGTAGGAAATGAATAGGAGAAGAAAAAAAATCATGTTTTACAAAACATAGATACATAGCGAGTATGAACCCTACACGACGTGTTCCATTAAGTCTTTACCTAGGTGTGTACTTCTGCCCAAAACAAAGTTTTGTAACACCTCGACACATGGCGTGTTCCTCCCAAGGACACGACATGTACTTGAATCGATTCCCCTACCCGAGTTCCTATACCTGACTAACACACATGGTTCACCTATAACAAAACTACACAGAATGTTCATGCCAGACATGGTGTTTACTAGAATGTTTTCACCAATCCATGTCATCAGTCACACAGACAGTTACACTATTTACTCTACATGATGTGTTTAAGTTGAAAACAATGTTTACTACCTGAGTTTCATTCATCCATGTTGTTAGTCACATGGATGGAGACACATTCTATACTACATGGTGTGTACGTCAAGTGCATGGCATGTGCTACCAATGATTTCCCAACCCCATTTCTCTTCCCACATAGCCAGTCACATGGTTAAGGATTACACGACGTGTACATAGAGTACATGACCTGTGTGTCTAAAAAGTTTTTCCCTCCTAAAAAGAAGGTTACCCAGCCTGTATTCCTCAATACACACCACATAAATTGGTTTTTTAGGAGAGTATGCCTCGAAAACTACTCTAGAACCCATACGATCAATAAAACAACAATTAAAGTGCCAAATTCTGATCTGTGGGGGCCTATACTCCCCGCGAATCAAATCATGGCATCATATTCATGTATTTCACAATGTATAACAATGATATAAACCACATTATCCACCAAATTCTTATCCATGTGGTCCAATAACCCACAGGTCAGAGGTTCGAAATATCCCACTGATACAAATTTGTAACGTCCCGGTTCCAGGTGCCACCCAAGGGTACCTTGTACCTGGTTTGTCACATTACCTCAAGTGAATTTCCCTGAACGCTAGATGCTAATGAGTAGTAGTAAGGGAATTGGGAGTCATAGTGGGGAAATTATTCCCTCATTGGTAGAGTAACACAACATAAATAAACAAATAACAGTCGAGGAAGCTATAATAATACCATACAACAGTGAAAAGCGGAAGAATGATAGTAAATAAACCACTATAGCATATATATATATATAATGAGTCTTGTCACAATATCTAGGAAAATATCCAAAAAGTCACAATTATGGAATACGAAACTAAACCAAAGCATTAAATAAAATCAAGTAAACAACTCCAATAGCATTTCAAGCCTCAGCTTAGTCTCATGCTCTCCAACTCCATAGCAATCAGGTACATGATGCAGAATGGTTCCTTCTATTATCTATACCTGAATCAATATAATATTTTCGGCCCCAAAGCATGACCCAAACAGTGTGTGAGAGGAATCCTAGTAGGCAACCACCGAAAGATATGTACCTAACTGTCAGAGAATATTTTAATACGGAAAATATTCAAAAATGAAGTAATAAACAATGAAGTACTCAAATGTAAACAGTCCTAGAGTTCCAACTACATTCATTTATATTTATTTACTATTCAAACAAACATTAAAAAGTAACCCTCTGGGAATGTTCTCACAGCCTAACACCTCTGGTTTAACTTATCATTTAACAATATTGATATAATGACCCCTTGGGATAGCTCACATAGTCTATCCCCTTGGGTCTCATGCATACAAAGACTCTCTGAGGATGCACAAATCATCAATTCCCCCTATGGTCTTTTAATGATAAAATAAATAATCTATAAGGAAATAGTCAACATAAATTCTCATTGTGGTGGTGTAATGATAACTATAGACACTCAGAGGGATCACTCATCATCAATACCCCATATGGTGTCACAACGTGAAAATTATAACGGACACTCTAGGGAATCCCTCAATATCAATTCCCCATATTGTCTCACTGTACCGGTTTCCGATAGACATGTGTAATTCAGTTGTTTACAAATGATATCCCACAACCAAGGTAAATCAAAAATACTAAACCGCTAAGAAACTACAATTTTTATCAAAATAATATCATATAATATGAACTCTATACGAACAATACAAAGCATAGAAAGCATAACACCCTAATAGTGAATTCAAGACCCAACGACCAATATAATATAAAATATGGGAAAACACATCCATAGCAAGGTAAACAACCTTATTCACAATCAAAAACACAAACTCAATCAAATAAGGCAAGACAGACACTAGCAATATTGAATTCCCTAATCACAAAATCCCCTAAACTAGGGTATTGGGATCTTTTTCATATATAATTCAAAGAAAACCTACAGAAAGGCACAAACCACCAACCACGATGTTGTGTGATTGATATAGTTGAACCTCAAACATTGAATCATCCTAGAACGTCACAGGTCTATTGAAATGTCAAAATGCTAATCCATGGATATCTCAAGAAAGAGGAGGAATCAAGAGAAGAGGCTCCAGAAGAAGGAATAAATCACTATGTATGTCCCAATGAAATTGATGACAGTTGATTCAGAGACCAGATGGTCGATTGTATGCTCCATGAAGAATCAGAGATATTCGTTGCTCCTAGATGAGCCGAGCCGAGAAAAAGATGTTTCTGTCTATTAGACGTGTCCCTGGTCCTTTTAATCAATTAAAAACAAATATACACTACATGTCCATTAAATGAAAACGGCGTGTATATGGATTTACTAGTACCCACTTTAGTCCGTCTTCCCACATCATCAAATGGTTGTGTAGGTGGTCGTGACACAGCCAGAAATGTCCCAGACTCGATACCAGAGTACACTGCATATACAAGGAAGTGCACGACATTTACTCTTAAAACATTCCTACTTCCCATTTCCATAAAAAATAATTTGAAAAGAAAATACATACCTAAAAGGAAGATTCGATCTGTTATAATATGTTCATGGTTTGGATGATCCTAATGTTTTGAGATGTTAGAATAAATGGGGGTGGTGAATGCTATTTTATAAGGAGGGAGTGGACACACATGGCATTTTGTGAAAATAATTGTCTTCTCAGCATGTTTTTACCTATTAATAAGATTTAATAACACACCAAATTCGTTATATGATTTTTTTGGTTGAAATGCAGACATGAAGTGGGTGTTCAAGAAGTTTCATGGTCTTTATGGACATTATGATTATATTATAATCCCTTGATAGGCTAAATTTTCTCTTAATCATTGTATTTAATTTTAATTACTTTTAATAATGTTTTTTTTTAAAATGAGGTATAGTTAATTAGACATTATAAATTTTTATAATCCCATATAAGGAATCTATTTTCATAAATTCCAGTCACATTATTTTAATAAATAAATTTAAAATTAATCACATAGATGGGATGGCAATGTGGGTTTCTAAAAGTAAAAAATGTAAAAAATTGATAAATTCATATATATAATTTCATATTATAATTTATTCCAATAACCTGAATGGAATTAAATTATTTATAATTGAACTAATTTTTCATTAAAACCAAATTAAAATATATTTTAGAATTATAAAAAAATTGATGAAAAATCAAATTTTCATTAAATGTTTTATATTTTACAGAACACATCCAAAAATGAAACTTCTCAAAAAATACTACAAATTGACCTTAAAATAATTTTTATGTTACAGTTTAGAAAATGATTTTTTATCATGCTAATTTTATTAATGTTACAAAATTTGGATTTAAAATAGGGGTTCTATTATATCGGGGAAAATTGCCTTTTTAGAAATAAACAATTTTTAGCATAAACGTAGATTTGTTCTTATCATATGCCTGTGAAATATATTTGATTAATATCAAAATTGTTTTTGTCGAATAATATATATATATATATATATCATTAATATAATTCAGTAATTGTAATTAATTTAATTTATTATGATAAAACACCATTATCAGTATTAAAATAAAAAAATAAAATATATTCAATTGGTTTATATTTTCTTTTCTAAATAATTGGAAAACAACAAATTATTATTATATTTTTGTAAACCATATATTTTCATAAGTCATTTAATCCTATTCATAATATAAATTTTGATGGATTTTTTATATCTTATTATATTAAAAAATATTATTTTAATAATATAGTGTTGTTTGGTAAAACTATATCATTCATGTAAAGCACACTATCAAAAAATACTTTTTTTCATGTAACACAAGCTAAACCAGTGCTGTGTGAAGGGAAAGAGATAAAATAAATTGAACTTATTTTAAAATATTAAATATACCATTATTTCTATAGAGTATTTATTCCTTTCTATGTTTGGTGTTTTCTGTATTACACAACATCAAATAAAAGTAACTTATTTTAGATTTTTTGGGGTGTTAAAATCTCCCCACATTTAATAAATTGTTTCCTTATGATTTAAACTCGATCGAGTTAATAAATTGTTTGATATTTAGAAATTAATTTATTTACATCCCACATTATGAAATGGGTTGGTAAAAAATCCTATTGAAAATAGATGATGGACTGCACAAAGGTCACATGACATAACATATAACTAGGATTCTTTGTATGAGAACATTAATGGAAAGTGAAAATATTGACCTGGAAGAAAAGTTTAAATATTTATAGGGAGTGATTGAGCTCATCAATCAAAAACATTTTAATGATAAATGTAAATACTAGGGCCTCAAATACATAATTCTATGATTATTTACAAGGTCATCGGTTCATCAAAAATGAAGATATTGGAATAAATTTTTATTTTAAGATACTTCTCTTAATGATGAGATATTTTTTAAAGCCTAAAATATTAGAAAATATAATTAATTAAAATATTTCTATAAATTAAATTTTATCCTTTATTTCTGATTTGATCAATTCAAAATTTATCCCATTATTATAAAAATGAATATCCAAAAATTAATTTCTATGACTGAAGCACTAAAAATTACTTTTTATGGATCAAAAGATCCATAAAACAAGTATTTATGTATTCCAATTACTATTTTTCAAAATTAATATGGTTAATACATTATCACTAAACCCGAAATGTTATACTACTGATTTATCATTAATTTGTATTCATAAAATTGATTAGATAAAATCAATGAGACATTAAGTAGGACATCACGTAGCCCCATGGTAGGAATGATGCCCATTACATCCTCTGGTCATGGGTTCAATCTTCAATGCCTTTCCATATATTATGGCTTATTACCCAGCATAAAATTTTTCCTTTTTCTAAAACCATATTAACATGATGGTCATCCTTGAAATTTTATCATTAAATGGAATTTTAACTACTATTATTAAAACAACCTAAAGACATAAACACTTCATCCATTTATTTCCATATAGGGCCCTACTTAATCTATATTTTATCATTGGGCATTGACTCAGATCATTCCCAGTTTCCCCACATTTAAGACAACAAACCATAAATAGATCCTTATAGTGGTATTTATTTCCTTTCATTGTATTCTTTATTTTTCCTGAGATATTATTTTATTTATCTCCTTATTTCCCAAACATAAAGAATTCCCCCATTAAATTTATAATAATTAAAAAGGAATCTCATTAAACAATTATTTCATGAGGGAAAATGACCCATTTTCCCTTCATGGTATCAACTACTCAATAACATAGAAAACTCTATCCTCGTCTACTTTGGGGATTCTAGGAGTTGGATATATTATATGTTGTTAATTATATTTCTGGAAAATTGAGTAAGCATGAACATGATATAATTTACTCCTATAAACACATCATTTTGTTCCTTTTTGTCCACACATTTTTACTTCATGTTCATTCATATCATAACTCCTTTAGGTTCTATCCATAGAATAAAAACAGAAACCATAATGTTAGTAAAGTATTTCATGGTTAAAAAAATGTATAATCATTTATAGGATATCTATATTAAGAAACATTATTTTCAATCTCAAAAAACTTAGGTTTAATCTATATTATTTATTTTTTTATAAAAATAATTTATAAAGATTTTTAAATTAAATGATAATTATCTTATGAATATTCCTCATGTGTGTCAAACTAGTTGCACAATATGGATCATTGTTGTGTACTAGGTTATGCTAGAGTCAGGACTAATGCACCATTAAAGAGATTTTACCCCTATGTATATCTAATAAAAAAGAATTCATGCATTTAGTTTGTATTCAAGTATGTATTTATAGGAATTCCCAAACAATCCCTACCTAAATAAAACATTAGGATGTTTCTCTAAATTTATCTTGAGATTTTACATTAGGGTTTTGTTCCCTAATCTATGTTTTCCTAAATATATTTTCTAATGTCTCTACTAAATATCCCCAGATAGCAAGTGTATAAACCCACCCAATAAATCTTGTATTCAGTGCCTACTACCATTACATTTCCATTATTACACATAATCAACTCCCAATGTACCGAAGTGTGTAGTATTCTAGGAAAACTAGATATATGCCCGAGTCACATATTTCAAAATAATACACTAATTACTATTTTTTCCTGCAAGGATAACATTATTATATCTATGATATCCATCCATTTAATTCTTAGTTGACTTTATTTAATCCTTTTGTATGATCTTGGACTTTTTTTAGGTACATTCCTATTTAAATATTGGTTTAAATCCCATAAATTCAGTTAATTAAATGTTTATCAGTTGTGTGAGGAGGCTTGGGGTGTCTTGAGGGTTATGTACATGCAATAAAGGGAGAATCAAGACATCTTGGGCATTTTTTATGGTTGGAACATAGTTAGTAGTAACTATACACCAAATCTACACTAGATATTAGTAGGGGTCATGACTAGGTAAACTGTGCAAAGGGGGACTCCAAAATGTATCATCTTGCACATATCTATTCTACATGGTTGGTGAATGTATTGTTAATATTTGTGGGATAACTAGGTAATCATGAATCCTAATGCCTCTGGTATTGAGGTTGTCACATTCTTAATGTACGGTTTGGAAAACTATACAGCCAAACCACAAGCCTCATTAAAAGGTGTTTTTTACAATTTTACCACTTCAAGATTTCTATGTTCTGACTAATTTTGTCTTCCTCATTTATTTTCCAACAACCCTATTGACAAAACAAAACACCCAAGGTTTACAAAATTCAAAGATCATTTTATTATATGTCGTTTGGAGTGTTGTTGCGAGAGAATCAATGATCCGAGTATGTTTCACACTTATATTTGTTCTATTTTCCAGATTTAGGATTGTGTAGCCATGATTCTATTTCTAAAGAACTAAAATCCCCTTTTTACATTTGATTTTAGGATGGGTACTGAAGTGGTGTTAGGATCCATATCCTATCCTATGGTTATGTGTGTTTTCATCTTCATAATCGAGTTAGGTGGACTATAAGTTATATCTCATATTGTTGATATTGGTTTATGTTCATTTGGTCGTTCTTTTCGTTCCTTATTATTGTTTATTTGATTCCCTTAGTAATATTTGGTAATTTGGTTTTCTAAGAGATGAATTAAACTTATCATGGTCCTCATGGGAAGAATTGAGGTTGATTAAACCCAATATAGTACCACTCATGGGGTGTTCTATTAATCAAGCATGGAAAATTGTAATTTTATGCATTTAACTATTGGGTAATAATGTATATCCCATGATAATTGTGTTGACTTGATTTTTGGTGTTATGAAATGAATCAAATGTAATTGTTTCCATTTGTTAAAATGGCACAAGGGGTTGTTTGGAAGAATGTGAATGGGTTTAATGAATTTAGGTTAAGATATTAAATGACTTATGTGATGTTATGGAAATAAGTAAGTGACATAAGGGAAAATAATGGTTTATGTATTAAAGGAACTATAACTTGTGAATGATGTGTGTATTTATCGATATTGGTTTTATTAAGTGCCTTAAATAATGACTGGTTACTATATCATGTGCACGTGTCTTGTTGGTGTATGGGATATTGGACTGAGGCTCCTCGAATGGATCAGGTTGGAATGAGGCTCCAAACCCCACTCCTAGAATTTACATGTTATAGAGTCAGATTGACGATATATACCCCTAAAATATTCATTGGATGACACTAACTAGACTGAGTCTCCATGGTATGTGTGATGGAATTATTATTAAATATTCCTCCCAAGTGAGATATGGGACTTGACTTAACCCCTTATTCATAGTAGATGACTGACATACGTCGTTGTGTTATAAATGATTTTCCTTACCCTTGTATTAAAGAATGTATGTTGTTTAATTGAATATTATTAACTAATGGAACCCAATTTTTCTAAAGTTTATCTTTTAATTCTTTTAGTACATGAATACAATACCTATTTAGAAATGTATATTTTTGGAGATACCATTGGTGGTGGTATAATGAGTTGTACTCGCATTTATCTCGGTCCTCCATTGGTACCCAAGAAGATTTCATAGTTGTAGAGAAATATAAGGGATAATATCCTATTCTATAGGATTAAATTGGGTATAGGAAGTTCATGGATGAGAAACCCAGACTTAGAGTGGAGACCCATGTTTGTTATTATTTATTTTTTTCTTTATATTTGTATTTCCATACACTTAACACGGTATTGAAATTAAATAAAATTTTTACTTTGGTTGTGGGATTATACATAGTTTTGGGAAATGGATTTTGATGTATGGTTATTGGTAATTCTATTCTACATTATTTATCCCTGCTATATGTAATAGATTACTCTAATATAGATTTTATAGTCCTCCCACATATTAAATTAGTCCCTAGCTATTAGTCTGAAACTTCTGGTTTACGGGGGTGCACCTATGGTCATGCAACAACACGATTTAGGACACCAGTTTCGTTGCCACTGGGTTGGGAAAAAAATAAACTGGTATCAAATTATGTTTTTAACTATTTTTTTGGGGGTGATATATTGGATATTAGGTTGTTTACTGTACTTTTTTATGAGCTTGTTCTTGGGAGTTTCTAACCCATTTATGGGGGAAAACCAATGTGACCAGGGTGGGATTGATTTTCATTGTGTGTGTTGTTATATTTGAATAATATTTCACCATTGGATGATTCACTATTTGTGTTATATGAATAATTTATGATATTTTTCTCATTTCTAGAATGGAATAAGGTTTCACATTCAAGCATCATTTTATGAACCTAAGGATATATGATGCATTCATCACAGTAGGCACACACGGGGAAGATGTGGAGACATGAGGGATATAATTCATTTCATTTACATGAAAATTTAAAATACATGGTGTTTTATAAAGAAATGTTAAAATAAGTAAATATACGGAATGGGAATGAATGATTAAATAATTTTTCATAATGAAATGTTGTAAATGGATATAAATTTTATTGTGGTAATTTGTGAAGAGGATAAGGATCCTTACTGATAAATATTTGTGTTATGGTGATAAAAATTATTGAAATGGGTGACTAATATATTAATTGCGATTATGGTATTTTGTATACCCTTGTTGACATTGAACCTTGATAGGGATGGATAAAGGTATTTAAAGAGGTGTGAAAATATTCCTTGGGATTGTGTATGTGTAATTGGATGTTATATCTAGTATATGAAATTATTTTTTGTAATAATGGATACTTTGAGTTATGTTTCTTGAGTTGAATATTTGGTATTATAAAAAGATTCGACCATGATGTCATGCTCTAGTTTGGAAAAAAGGGGATGTCAATGATAATGCTCCTACTGATTTGGAGTAGAGAAACCCAGTGATCCAGGGTAAAAATGGAGAGGATCAGCTCAATGATAACTTAGCTCATTTTATTAAGATGATGAAATAGGACATAGGAAAGGTAGTGCCATGTATGATTGACGTGATTATCTAAGTTTATCTACAACACAATAAATCTTATTCATTATAGTTTACACAAGATTAAGTTGAGTTTTTGATAGATTATATTCAGACAATTATTGATCACATAGAGAATCCTCTTGAGAAGATGTTCAAGATGGTGGCTTCCATGCTTCGAAGTTAAGAAAAGAACTAGTGGGATGTTCTAGTTCAGACACATTTGACTGATAGTATGATATGGAAATATATTAACTAAATGTTTTTGGAACATTTCTATATAGAGACCATGAGGCAGGAAAAGGCTGGGAAGTTTATGAAGTTGGCCCAAGGGTCTATGTTAGCGATGGATTATGTTGTCTACTTCATGAAACATTAAAAAAATTGTTTCAAACTTTATAGGGGATGGGACATATATGGTGAGAAGTTTCATGAATGTAATTAGATATGATATTAATACCCAAGTTAATATAATCTATTTTAATAGTGTTGTTGAATTTTTGGATGATTCCATTACATTATAAGGGAATCTAAAAGAGGATTCTAGTGGTGTGTAGGATGTTATAGTTGGGTGTCAGGGTAGTGAAAATTCTGATAGTAGGCTGAGAAGCATAGAAATTTTACACTGGGGCAATGGTGGATAGGGTGGTTAGAAAATGGAACAAACTTCCCAGGGTATTTATTGAATTTTATACTATTAGTGTGGTTGACTACGACACCCATGTGGTCAGTGTCCCCAGCCACATGATGAGGTCAGAGTGTGTAGAAATTTGGGGAATGTGTAGAGGTTCTGTAGGAACCCTCAATATATGGGGACTGGTGGGGGAATGAGTCCGATGTATAGTACTTGAAAGGAGTGGGTTTCCATATATAAGGTAGGTAGTTGGAGCTCTACCGGTCATACCAGTTAGGTTAATGGTCAATGAAATCATAGAAAAAAATATCTATATTAGTATAGTGTTACAACACTGGGAACTCAGACCAGATCCCTAGGTAGAGGGGCAAGTCAACATCATGTAGTTCATCCATCACCCATAGGTGGTGAGGTCGGACAATCGACATTTCGAGATAATATTTTCATAGGTTCCACAATTTCTATTTCATTATCTGATACAAGTGATTCAAATTATTTTATATATTTCCAGTTTTTGAATGTGTTGGGCCTAGATGTGGACCATGTGTGTGGGTACATGTTAAATTAAACATCATTATGGGTTATAGCAGAAAATATCTGGTAGTGTAAGGAGTGTTCTCTTGAGGTTGGAAGGTATCATTTTCTATGAAACTTTTTAACATTTGAATGATTAGGTTTTATCTGATCTTGGGTACTGAGTGGATGGTTTTTTATTGTCCCCATATAACCTATTACCACCGTATGGTATCATTTTTGTCCCCAAAGGGAGTAATTTTGTTCATCGTGGGGAATGAGTTATTCGAATAGGCCACGAAGGGCCAGTCTGTTAGCATTCTGTTGAACCCACAGACTAGGTTACTTGTATAATTATTTATAGTGGTGGGGTAGAGTATAATTTATTTCCTCTTAAGGTGGATCGTTTTTAGGGTCTTTTTTCTTTAAGACTTCTCAGGACTTCCACCCAAGAGGGGTGTTGAGTTCACAATAGAGTTGTTGTTAGTGGTAGAACCAGTTTTTATTCATTTATATAGAATATCACCAGAACAACTCATGGAACAAAAATATCAGTCGGAGGAACTTGATAACCTGGTGTTTATTTTTCCAACTATATCACCATTAAGATCTCTATTGTTTTTTTATGAATGTTGATGGCTCCTGGAAAATTTTTATCGATTATATTTTGATGAATCAGATGGTAGTTAAGAATATATACCCTCAATATATAATTGATTATCTTTTTTATCATCTAAGAGGTTTTATGTGTTCTACAATATTTTTCTTAGATCAGGGTATCACATGCTGAGGGCGATACATTCTGATGTATCAGAAACTAATTTTTTGCAGTAGTTATGGGTTATTTTAGTTTTTGGTGATGTTGTTCAGGTTTACCAATACATCAGTCATGACATATTGAATAATAATTTTCACCCATAACTCGATTATTTTACAATTATACCTGATTTGGAAATATAAGTGCACTCTAATACTCAATAAGATCATGAAAAACATCCTAAAATCTTCTTAAGTACACTAAAAGAGAATATGATATACACCAGTCTATCCAACATTAATTTTTTAATTGAAAATGTACCTTTCATGGGTCACATATTCACTGAGGAAGTTATGTCTATGTTCCTGGAAAAAGTGCAGGGTGTAGTATCTTGGGAGTAGTCTAATAATGTATTTGATGTCCGATTTTTTATTGGTTTGGAGGGTTATTTCCATAGTTTCATAAAATATTTATCCTTATTAGAAACATTGGATTTTGGGATGACAAAGAAGGGAATCAAGATTTAGTGGTCTAAAGAAGGTTTTAATTCAAAATTGTTATTGAAGAATTGTTTGATAATTGCACCAATTTTGATCCTACCCAAGCTGAGTAAAAATTATTCCGTGTTTTCTAAGGCATCTGGTCATAGGATTGTGGAATTATTGATTTTGGATGATCAGGTTATAGTATATGGATGATGGAAATTGAGGCCTCCTGAATGAAATTATCCTATGAATGATCCTCAATTGGAAGTGCCGGTTTACCCATTAATGTGGTGGTTGTACAACATTCTGGGAGAGAGTTTTATTGTTTTTACCAACCATAAAATCCTTAACTATATAATCTCCCAATGGGACATCAATATTTTGTAGCGAGTATGGGTTCAATACATGAATTCATTTTATTTTGTGTTAGTATCCATACCAGGATAATGAAATAGATTTATAGAAGTTTCGAGCTACAAGAATAAAAATTAGGTAGTTTAATAAACTAGATCCAGGTGGAGGATGATGGCGTTATTTTCTGAGATTCATATTGAAGCTCAATAGGGGAAAGGGAATATGAACATTATTTCATTAATAGTTGATCCCATGCATCTGAGTAGTATTAATGAGAGAACATCTAATGATCTAGAGTTTTTTTCCATGAGATACAACCATGAATGTGGGGAGTCACCATCTGGTTGGACTATTGGTGATGATGAGATATTTTTAGTTTGTGGTCGTGTTGTCAATCCTACATATCTTCAAGAAGATATGATGTGTTATTTACATGACTCGCAGTGAGAGGTGAATCCTCAATTGAAAAAAATGTATTTTGATATTTGTTTACAGTATTGGTGGATATAGTTAGATTAAGAAGTTTTAGAATTCATGGCATGATGATATATCTTTACACTTGTAATGTTGGAGCATTAGTGACCGGGTGATTTGTTAAATCCATTTTCCATTTTTCAATGGAAATAGGATGACATGATAATGTTTTCTATTAGGGGTCTTCTGAGGATTCCCCAAATGAATTATATGATCTGGGTAGTTTTGGATAAGTTGAAAAAGGTGGAAAATTTCATTACCTTTTGAGAAACTTCTATCATTGATCAGTTGGGTGATTTGTATGTTTGGGAGAAAGTATGATTGTGCGGGGTGCTACAAAACAATGTTTCATACCGTGATCCTCATTTTACATCAAGCTTGTGGAAGGGTTATAGAAATAACTTGGTGCCCAGGTTATTTTTAGTATGACATTCCACCCATAGAAGGACAGAAAATCAAAGCATAATATTCAGGTGCTAGAGGACATGTTAAGGGATTGTGTCCTAGATTTTGGTCCCTCATTGGAGAAACACTTGGAACTCTTTGATTTTTACTCTAACAATAATTACCAGGTTATTATTCATATGGAACCATTGAGGGGATCAATGGTATACCATGTATATCATAGTTCTATTGGATGGAGGCTTTGGAATTCGAGTTGTTGGGAATGTGTCTCATACATGAGACATCAGAGTAGGTTCAGTTGATTTAAAAATGGATGGATATGACTCATTATTAGAAAAATTGATATTCGAATAGGAATCTTTGTCCTCATGAGTTTATGGTGGTCGATCCATTATATATTTGGGTGTCACCAAGGTATGGTCACCATCAGAATCAAAAAAATTATAAGTTGGCACCCAGTTACCTAGGGCCATTTGAGATTGTAGAGAGGATCAGACCAATGGTGTATTTATTGTCTCTTCCACAGTGGTACAACCGTATAAAAAAAATTCATGTGAAAAAACATCATCAGTATCACCTGGACTCATCTAATGACATTAAAGATGATGATATTGAGCTTGATCTTGATGCATCCTTTATGTAGCATCTTGTATGTACCGTGGATAGGTTGAGAAAGTATTTCAGGAAAGTACTGTTCTTTTTTAATGTGTTAAGGAATTATGGTAATGTTTTTGAAGAAAATAGGTAGAGGTGGATGTTATATGGGCCTAGTTCCCTTGATTTTTTTTGTTGGGAGCTAAGTGATTTTTATGAAGAGTGGCTCAAGGATGAGATGTTATAAGGTGGAGAGGTTGTATGGTTCCAGATATCATAGAGGTACTTTCCCATTGAATCTTAGATTAAATCACTTATGATTTTTAAATTAAATTTTTAACAAATATACGAGGAGGCTCGATGGTTTATCGGTGGTTTGAGACCTGAAGGAATGGGAGAAATAGGAAATCCTAGGCATGTTTCATGGATGGAATATTGATAGTAGTAACCAAGTGCCCAAACTAAGATAACAAGGAGGATGTGTGCATGGTAAGGTAAACAATGCAAGGGTGGAGGCCAAACTGTGTGGGATTAGACAAATTCATTTCGAATAGTTAGAATACACTTTGTCAAACCATGCGGGATCCATGGGTAACCATGTGACCTGGCCCCTCTTAGACAGAGGCTGGCATATGGTATGGAAAACTGTGTGGCCAAACCATGATTCTCATTAAATGTGGGATCCTATACTATTCCCACTTCACAATTTATGTGTTCTACCTAATATTTCCTCCTTATTGCTTCTCTATTAACCCTAGGGATGGACCAGAATGTCGAAGGCTTATAGAGGATCAATATAATTCGATTCTAAAACATTTGGAAGTTAGATGGGTGTGAATCCAAGCTTCGGGTATTTAAAACACTCCCCTCTATTTTCTTTTTCATATTGGTTCTTTTGTAGCCATTATTCTCAGTCCAAAATCCTAAAAACTTATTTCTCTAGTTGGGCTTAGGTTAGTTCTTCAAGGTGTTTTGGGATCCAACTCAAAAACACGATCTAATAGAGTGTTCATCTTTCAAATTGTAGTATGTGGGCTAAATGTTATATCTCATAGCCTTGATTTTGGTTTCTGTGCAAGTGGTTGTGCTTTAGGTTCCTTCTTGTAGTGAAATTGATGCCCATGATAATATTTGGTAATTTTGTTATCTAAGTGAAAAATTTCACCCCTCATGGTCCTCAAGGGATGAATTGGGGTATATTAGACCCAATATTTGGTCACCCATGGGGTGTTCCATTATCAAAACAAGGAAAACGGTAATGTTAAGAATTGAATTTATTCATAATGAAATAGATCCTTGAAAACTGTGTTGACCTGTTAGATAGGGTTATGAAATAGAACCAAGGTAATTTTTTTGTTTTTAACACCACAAAAGTGGTTGTTTTTGAATAATTTGAATGTGTAAAATGAATTGAGGTGAATGTGTTAAATGACATATGGGTTGTAATAGAAAAAGGTAAGTAAGAAAAGGAAAAAATTTATTTCTGTATTAAATGAACTATAAAAGGTGAATGATATGTGTATTACTTGATTTTAATTTCATGAAATGTTTTGTATAATGATGGTTTATTAAATCATGTGAACATGGTTTGGTGGTTTGTCGGGTATTGGACTGAGGCTCTAAACATCACCCCTAAATGCATGGGTTAGGGAGTCGCACTAAGGATCTAAGGAACTAAAAATTTCATTATATAAGAATACCTGACTGAGGGTCCAAAGTAAGTGTGATATAATTGTTATGAAATGTTTCTCCCCAGTGATATAGGGAACATTACATACCGAATTATGCATAGTAGTTTACTGAAATAGGTTGTTATTCCATAAAGGAATTGCATAACCCATGAATAAAATGATGTAAGTGATTTTTTTGAATATAGTTACCTAATGGAATATATTTGATCTTTTCTTTTATCTTGTTATACATTTGGTACATGAATACACTATCAGTTTAGACTAGAAATTGTTTATTCACCATTGGTGGTGTCCTGCTGATTTATACTCACACCCTTATTAGGCCACCATTGGGTACCCGGGAAGATTTTATGGTTACATGCTAGGACAAGGGAAAAGGTCTTATGATATATGGATGACATGGACACAGGATGTGAATGAATGAGGGACCTAAAATGGAGTCAGGGCTTATTTTGGGGATTATCCAATTTTCATTTATTATGGGTATTCCTTACACATTACAATGTATTAAAATTACATACCATGTTTACTTTGGTTTGGGGATTGTACCTTGTTTTGTTAAATGGATTTGGATGCATGGTTAATGGTCATTATATTTTCCTTTATTTCTCCTTGTTAGCCGATATGGAATACTCTGAAGAAGATTCTATAGTCTCCTGACATATAAAATTAGACCCTAACTGTTATTCGAAGGCCTATGATGTATACAGAGGCACACTTGAGGTCATGTGGTGACTCAAATCAGGACACTACTTTAGTGGCCTCTATATTGGTGACATTACACCTTGGTAAAAGAACAAAATTATTGTTCGATCAAATTCATAGTAATGTTCAATTATAGTGGAATAAATAATGATTTAATGAAAACATTGAATATGTGAAGGTAATAACCAAAGACACATTCCATGTAATCAATTAACTGATAAGGAAGTGTTTAAATAATATCAAAAGGTAAGAAACTAAAAACACATGCTATTTAAATAACATGATGAGTAAAAATCTATATGTCAATAAAAATAACAGAAATGGATTCTATTTAATCAATTAAATGAGAATTAAATGAATCCATTGATAATGTAAGTGATAAAATCTCATGGACAATAATAAATGAATACTGAATGAAGGAAATGATTAATTATAAGACATAATGTTTCCCAATAACAAGATACCATAACCATAAATACCTCTCAAGAGATAGTTTAGAATACTATTGTCATGTCCTTTCACAATAAAGTTTCTATATGTGGGTAGAAACCCATATATTATCATTTGAAACAAACTCATAGGATTTTTCACCTACTGATCTAATCTCATGGGACAACCAATGAGTAACGGTTCATACATTAAATTGTCCTCAAATTTTCTCTTACATGTCTAAATGATTCGTCATATATTGAATAACCAATTTAATTAAAAAAATGTGCCATATTATATATCTATATAGTATAAAGGGTAAGTATTTATCCATATTTCCCTAGAAAATAAAATAACATTAAAAGTAAGCATCATATATAAAAATGGAACACAGGTTAGGAAATGGAAATATCCATCATAAATGATATTTATAATTAGTGGAAATTCAATGTTCTAATATCATTGGATAATGAATATTTCAAGGAGATAAAAATGAATCAAGGAAGTGGATGGAAATATTATCATTGGTCAAATAAATCAAAAACCCTCTATATTAATAGTATGTATTTTATCAATACAACATAACCTAATTGGGATAAAAATAATTCTTTGTTTCATTACTAAATGGAAATATTATAAAAACATATTTTGAAAGAATTATTTATAAAAATATTTTTTTTTGAAAGTCATTTTGAAAATGTTTTTCATTGAATTTTTTTAAAAAAATTATTTTAAAACTGACCTTTTAAATATGAAAAGGAATCACAGAAAAAATTATGGTGGGTAAATATGTAAAAATTTTATAGGGTAAATAGAAAATTCCTTTTTCAGGGTAAAAATTCTACAAAAGTGCCTTGTTTAGATTGAGATAAGATGACTATTTTTAGAACATTTTGTAAAATTAAAAATGGTAGAAAATTATTTAGTAAATCATTTTGGAAAGGATAAAATAATTAGTTAAAACATTGTATGAAAATAAAAATAGTTTTTACAAAAAAATAGGTTCTCATTCAAAAGAGGGAAATGATTTGATTTTTCTTAAAAACATATTATTATTAATTTTCAATACAGAAGAGTGGGAAAATATTAAAATTACTTGAAAATGGACTTCAATAACTAGTGGGAAAAAAAATTAATTTGTCATTTAAAAACTGTAATATACATTACTTTAATGGAATTTCATGAATACGTAATCTCAATAATAATGAGATTTTTAAATAAAACATTAAAATGATCATAACTCTGAAGTGAGAACTAATAAATGAGTTGATTATGTGTATCAAATGTAATTCCACATATAAAAATATTAAACACATAAATAGATATTCAAATTAATAATACACATAATCATAGAATATTATCGACAACGGGGAAGTTATATAACCCAATGAAAAAATTGTGTTCTGAAATTTCATTACTACTTGGTAATTTTATCTTCAAATCTATTTAGATGAAATAATTAAGAATGAAATTAAAAATAACTTTATGAATTAATTATTCCTGATATTAAATGTCAAACTGGATGTATATACACAATATATATTAAACTATGTTCATAATGGTAAATTATGCCTCAAAGTATGTAAATTGATACAAAGTCCCTTACCTTGAGTTTCCTTTAGGGTGAATTTACATTGACATCCAATATAATTTTTTTATGAATGTATATAACTTATAAAAACCCATATTAATATTTATAATATCTTATATTATCTTCTTATAATATCTTATTTATTTAATGTTAAAAATCATTCATTATTTTCACTATTTCGGGTGTAAATTGCATAGTTTCATGAGTATGTTATGACTTGTTATTTTCATTATACTTACATATATCCAGAATTCATCATCTCTTGGATGTAAACAATGATTTTAATTTTATATATTTTTTTATATATTTATTTATAATAATCCATAATATTTGGATATAGGAAATAAAATACATTGTTTATGGAGATGGTACGTTGTTCGTATGCATGAACGCAACTACCATTTCATTTTCATATTTAAAAAATTGAAATTAAATGATATATATGTATATTATAATTTAAGTAAAATATTTATTTCATATATGTCAAATATTTTTATTGAAACCATCTTTAATACATTCAATGTCTAGCGTGAACAAATCACATCGCTTTGAAGAGGCAGTAGTCCACATGTCGACAAATGATGTAATCATATCACCACATTATGGGACTCACAAAGGTATTTTTTATATTAAAATTAAAGAACTGTTAAGAAATAAAATATCATTAATATCATATAAATATAATTTTAAGATCATAATTCCCAACCACTAGAGGTGGTAAAGGAAAAATGAATGACAATGTTTCGTGAGGTGACAGTTCGCCGCACAGAAATGGTAATTTCGTTACACATTTTATTAATGTGTGTGTAGTTATAATAAAAAACAATAACATAGAAATATCTAAGTATATTTAGTATACTTATTCTATTATATAATCATGACATAAAAATTATTTAATAGGTAGTGATGTAAATAAAACAAAAGTGATTATTTAAGAACATTACCTCTTATTCTGGTTACCCCTTTTTAGTTTATACCAAAAGAATTAATTGGTTTGAGGTATACCCAAATTGATCCTTATAGGATGAGGGGAGATTTTTTGGGAGCTTAATTTCATAGGTTCTCTATGAGGAATATTTCTTGAGAGGTTTGACGAAATGGGGGAGGGTGAGAACCTTTTTAAAGGGGAGGGAGTGGACACACTAGGTATTTTCAAATATAATTGTGTACTCCCCATGTTTTTTCTTAACAAAAGGCCTATATAACACAAAAAAAATTATAAATGAAGTTTTTCAGTGGAAATGTGGATAGTAAATTTGATTTTGACATGTTTTTTGGTAGATTGTTCCTTTAAGATTATTGTTCATTCCCTTGTATTGCTAATTTCTCTACAAATCTCTACAAATAAATTGATTTACATATACTACTAGTTTTGGTAAAAAAATAAGTTTTACTTATTAGAAATTATAAATAACTATGATTAAAAATATTTATATATTTTTATAAATTCTAATAATATAATATACAAAAACTAATTTAAAATTAATCCCATAGAGGGGCTGACAAAGCGGTGCAAGGATGTCAAGAAAACATGTGAGAATTATAATTTTAGTTACAAAGGAATTATAAGATTTTATAAAATTGTTTGGTAAAATAAAAAATCTATATCATGTTAGGCTTCTTCCCTTATAGAGATAAGGTTTTACGGTCAGCTCTCATATTTCAATTCATGTTACCAAACAATGTGGGTTGGTTTTTATTAGATAGTTCCTATTATATGGTTTGGAAAAAATACATGGCCTTTTTAGTTTAATTAAAATGTGGGAAATTAATTTTTTTCCCATCATGTTTTTAATTGAAATCCCCATATTCTTCTCTCCCTTGTGTTCATAACATCATAAAGGGCCTCTTTACTCTCCCCCACCCCTTTTATATGGGTCACTATTGATGGTTTCTTAAAAAATTATAGGTAATTTACTCCTTTATTCATAATTACACTACCTCCCATTCACCCACTATCTATCTAAATAGGCTTGATTTATGTTAAGGTTCAGTGATGATTTCCCATGCATCGTGGTGGAAATTAAATGATATGGCATATCTTTTGATTGGAAAGGAGTGAGGGTAGAATGTGGTGATGAATTCACATCATTGATCAGTATTTTACTTTTGGTATGTTGCATTACATGTTTATTAATGGTTTTAGCCTAAATTTAATTATTTTGTTTTTGAATTAGTGTAGTGTGTTAGGAATGTTCCTAGATTTATTCTAGTTGTGTGTGTCTATCCATCCATAAGGGATTTGTCACCCTTCTAATGTGCCGATGTTTCTTGGTGAGTGATTCAACAGTTATGCCTAAATGGATTAAATTTTGAATTAATTACTTAAATTTATCATTTGTTAAATTGAATTGACTAATTAATTTTAAAATGTTTTCATTAATTATTTATAACGTAGGTTATTGGGATAGGATCTCAGGTTGACATTGTATCTTGAACATACTTGGGAGATCACAGTTGGGATTTCTTCATAGGATGGTAACTCCAAGTTTGAGGTGGGTGGACTATACTATATTTGAGTCTCTTGGTATATTAGTTATTTATGTTTGGGTTTCTTCCTTATTATATTACCCGCATACTATATTGACATGTGTGATTCCTTGATAAGGCTTGTATGGGATCATATTTTCATAAAATTTAACATGGACCAAATAACATGCTAAATTATTAAAGGGTGGTTCCCTATATGAATTAGTTTCGATGAACTTCTTTTTGGATTTTCATATTATAATAAGTTCATTTAAAGAACAAGTGACTACCCATTAAAAATATTATTTTAAAAATAGGAATTCATTGAATTGGAAAATAAATATAATTGATGATTTGAAAATGGGTTCTGAAATAAAATTTTAAAAAAGTATTCAAGTTTTCTAATATATACTTGTATGTGATTTCAATATTTTCCTAGAATAAGTAAAATTAGGGGATGATTCCTTTTAGAAGAATTTTTTTTAAATATTATTTTGACTCGTTTTTCATGGGAATCATGGAGGGTATTTTCAAAATATGGTTTGGCCCATTTGACCTCATGAGGGTAATTAATTATTTTCAAAATATTTTATAATTATTCTCTATTCAATTTGTTATTTTCTATGGAATTTGTAATTCATTTTTTGAATGTTTTGTGTGTAGCTCTGTGATAACATTATACTGGTGTCAAGATGGTAGTTTGATCCAGATAGATGTGAAACCCCAATAAGAAGTTGGATAAAATTCATTAATAACATATTTATTATTGAGTAAAATTATGGATAGAATGATAGTTAAGGTTGAGCAATGGAACTATGACCAAGGAACCCATGTAGGGTGGAGAGGTTGTGGTTTGTCCTAGGGGACACAAGGATAGTACCGTAATAATATACCAACTCTATAGAGTGTGAGTACAAGATATGGATTTTGATGATTTTGGGTTTCACCATAGAACCTGAATCGATGACGTGGGACTTATATTTTCATATTAATGATAGTGGGGTGTGTGCATCAGAAGTCAAACATAGACTTGTGGGACATGTTCTAGAAGAAGGATGAACCATATAAGAAGAGTCATATAAGATTTTTTGTTGTATTTCAAGACTAATGAGATAGATTTTTTAAATTTTATTCCAATGAAAAACTAACCTCATCTATGGGTATGTTATAACCCCCCCCCCCCCCCCCCCCGTATATTTTAATACCCTGAGATACCTTGATTGGGAGTTTTCCACTGATCTTTCATTCTAACAAAATTCATACACCGATTGTTTATCATCAGTATACTAGTTTGGTCTGCCCATAGGTGTTCATATTCTATATACCATTTGGGTTATCCCTCCTGTGATTATCTTTTATACACATGGAGGGTCAGATTTCATATTTTTATCTTCAATATAATGTGTGGTCCCACCCTAAGGTTTGTATCATCTATATATTAGGTGGTTTAGCCACTAGGATTTTATCTTCCTTATATTGGGAATGGCATCCCCAATTATTCAACTTCTTTATAATTCGTACATCATCCCCAACTGTTTATCGATATATAATTATCTATCTTACCCCTCAGGTGATCACACTAGATGGAAGAGTTAAGTAACATGATCAAAGAAACTCAAACACTAGATGAAGAAGGTATGATATTGGGTACTCATTTCAATGTAGGTACCAATCACCCTGAGTGGAAAGTTATAGAAAAATATATCTTATACTATTCAAAGTATGTAATAATTGAATTAGCATGGTACATTGGACACATGAAAACACGGAATTTTTATTTAATGTTCTTTCATGTTATTTTTAAAGGGGGTAATGTTACATGAGCATGATTTCAATATATATATATATATATTAATATCTATATGAAAACATCAGTTATAAATATTTTCAAGGAATTAGGGATTCCTATGATGTCATTTGACACACCTCCTACACATGACCACAATATAGATTTATATTTACAAAAGTTGTTGTTCCTATTTAACCATATGGTACATGTTCTACTAGAGTTATATTATTTGTATAATTCTAGTTATTTGAGGAATATAAGGTCTTCATAAAGTAATTTTTAATGAATTTGGACATTGTCTTGTTTACATTTTAGTTTTATTTTATTTGTTGATCTATATGTACTGGCCAATGTTTCATTTATAATATATGATTACTATAATATTTATATAATTGATTTTACTATTTCTTTTTTTATTATACTATATCATATAGATTTACATATTTCTATCTTAGAAAATTCAGGCTCATTTGGATCCTTTTTTATGTTTACAAGTATTTTCAGATGTCCTCTATATGGATATATCAAACCGAATTCCCAATAGAATTAGTCATGATCGTCCTAACTAATATTAGAGGTAATAGTCTCCCCATGACTATCTTAGGCTCTCAATACTAGTTAGTTTCCTCTTGTGTATGGGGTGATTCCTTATAGATCATGTTTTTTCCTTATATATACTTCATTCGAGAAACCTGTATTGAGGGGTTGTTATAGTAACATTATGTTTTATACTCTTATTCATGTTCACCTAATCCCCATATTTAACTAGTCATTTTGTAATACCAACTATGATAACACAAAAATAAAATTAATATATTAGATAAAATTTCAAAAAATTATACATCAAATGTCAAAAATAAATAGCACACTCAAAACCAATAGGTTTTTTCATTAGAGATTAGACATTAATGTATCTTATGACATCATATAACATGGATTTCTTCCTTGATATTGGTTATTATGTTAAACTTTATAGACATATCATAAATATTTTTATCATTCAATGTATGGTGAAATGGGAAAATTTAGAAAATGATGATCACAGATGTTCGATAAGGGTTAAAACATATGAGATAATAATTGAATCAATATAGGTGATAATATTGATGATTATATAGGAGTGAGTATAAAATGGTCATATATGTATGAATAAATTATTATAATATAATTATAAGAGGAATAAAAATAATATAATATAATATAAATCATAACATAAGGATTTAACCATAAAATATGAATTTTTAATATGTATAAGTATACAAAGTATAGGATATATCGAATCTCTCTGGAAATATATTCACAAAAAAGTGTACAAAGCTAACTTCATCATGTCCTTTCATAATATAGTGATCATATCATAAAATATAAATCATTACATAATGTATTTTAGTTCTATGTGTCATTGGTTCCTCCTATAACATAATTGTATAGTCATACATCTGTTAACCACTTGGAAAAAAAAGAAAACAACCGAAAATCCATTAATGCATAATTAACTAGTAATATGAAAATTTGTTACATAACAACAATTACAAGGAATATAAATACACCATATAAATAAAATTTGTTGATGATTCCATTGAAACATATCCCCATATAAATTAGGTAAATATTAAAATAGTATAACATAAAATCATAATGACACTGATGAAAAACCCCTTCATGAGATTAGATGAAATTGTGTAAAGTATTATTAATAAATATCCATTTAAATATAATATTTTTTCTTTTAAAATAAATTCATTATCAAAAAATGGTTTACATAAGGTAGTATAGTTGAAATAAAACTTAATTTAGATAATCATGTAATAATAATATTTCAAATTAATTCTTCACAATGGATATTAAAGAAGGATTTTGGAGAATGTTGTGGGGAATGTAAAGAAAACGACAGAAACAATTTCATTCTTTACAGAATAAATAAGTCAAAATAGAAAAATTCCATAAAAAGCATAGATATAGATGAAAACATATAAAATTATTCAATTATATTAAATAACTGAGATTATAATGATAAAGAATATTTTATGTGAAAATAGAGATAATGAAACATTAAGTTAACTTTACTCCCATCTATATAAAACATGATTTAACTGCTTGAATAATCAATATAAAATTACTAATAATATAATTTAGAACCTTATTTATATTAATTTACTTTTGGATTTATCAATTTTATTCATTTATTATATGTATATTTGTTAGTCGCTGTGTATTTTGTTCATCAAATGTTTGCAGTTTTTTTGTTTCATCCATGTTTTATGTGGTGGTCTGATCATTGTAATTTTTGAATAAGTTTATCATCTATATAGTTTCTATGGAACTAGAATCATAATTTTCTGATTATTTTTAAATCCTATTTTTTTCAAATATGGTATGGTTATAGTTCTCAAATAACAAATTCAAAATGCACTGTTTTTTGTAACATTACCAAAAATGAAAATATACATTATAAGGATAATTAAATTATTTCAAATAATTTAATTCAAAAATCATAAAATATTTTAGTCATTAATTTTATATATTACTTTTATTTACATTTTTTTACACATCAATTAGAAAATGATGATGATAATATACCATCTTTCATCAAGGATGATAAATAGGCCCAAAAAAGAATTTCTTATAAATAATGAATGAGAAAGGGTGCGAAGTTATATAATGTTAGTATCCATTATAAATAAGAATAATTATTATAATAATATATTATTAGAGTGGTGAATAATATTTAATAAGATAAAAATATATACAATTGAAAAAAATAATGAAGAACATGTTACTTATGTCGATAAAATCCAGTCATCATATAATATTGGATTCCTTCAAAATAAATGATTTAATCATCGTTATTGTTTATAGAAGCTAAAAATAAAAATATATTAATTTATCAAAGCATTTTTATTATATATTCTGGATAAATCTAAATAAAATTTGAATATTTCAATAGGTAGATGATGAGACATTAAATAAGGCTCTTTGAGTGCAATATTTACAAATATTCATTCCTTGAGGGAAAAGTAATGTTATTTTTATTTTTAATGTGGCATAAAAAGTGGAAAAACATTGGAGAGTAAGGATTCCATCAATTATTGAGATATATTATTATTTTATATAATCTTACATGAAATTTTTACCTTTCATTTAATTGTTTCTTTTTTATTATTTACCGGTGTAATTAACTATTATACCTCAATAAATTATTTTTTACCAATAAAATTAAATTGACCTTATTTCCTAATTAGAAAAACGCAATTCCAAAATAATACACTTTATAAAATTAAATTTCTTTATATGTAAATTTTAAATTTAAATATACGTAGATAATTATTAAGGAATGTGATTTTTCTTGAACGAAGAAAATTCTTATCTAATCAATTTTTATATATTAGAAATTATCAAATAGCCTCAAATCATTGTGTATATTGAAACTATGATGTCCCAAACCGAGATTCCACATAGTAGGTGCCCTCAGCCTAGTGGGAGACACCACCACAATAGTATCTCCCCAAACACCAAAGGTTTCAGAATATCAATGAGGGCCTATCGTGTGTCCATGGGGAGACTATTCCATCATTACCATAGTGTAGCATAGTGGATAAATGTAATCTAAAGTAAATTGAAAAATTAATATAATTAAACAAAAAAATTAAAAAAAAATTATAAATAAGAAATGATAATAGTCACTGATATAAATAGAAAAATTGATGATGATATTTCATGCCACCAGAAAACATGAAAACAATGATGCAAGATAGCATGCAAAACATGATCCACAAAAGTATAAAAGAAATCAAAAGACTGTCCCAAGAAACCTAAGATTAGGCTCGATTATCTTCTATCAAGATCCATTCTAAACATCAAGAAATAAAGTGTTCGAATTAATATTATTTTCTTTATCAACAATTGAATTTTTTGAATCTACCCAGTTACCAAAAGTTACCTGTGGAGGGTGTGTGACAAATCTTAGTGGGCCACCACCAATGGTGTCTATAACATCTAGCTTATGGTATAAAAATTTAATAGTGTTCAATTATGATTATGAAAAGTAAATCATTAAAATGAAACTAAATAACCATGCACCTTCTTCATCCCTCTATTTTTTTTAACATGTAACCACTTAATTATTTGATTATTACCAATTTATAAATTAGTCATATCTTAGCAATAGTAATGGATCAAATATGTAACAAGGAAAACTGTAATGAAAATCAATAATGAAGTTCCAGGGTAAGAACCAAGGTAATGTAGACCTTTAGTGTTTCCAAAATTCTAATAAATGTAGCCTAGATAATGGTAATATCGTAATTCAAGGATCATAGTTCATTGAATTACGCAAAAAGATGCCTACTAAGTCTAAGGAGTCCATCTGAGGTAAAATATGGCTACTCAAAGGGAATCAACCACCACACCTACTTATCAAATATGGATTCAATTAGTGTATCCAATTCATCCAATAATAATACATGAGGGATCCTGAAATATTATACTAGCCATCCAAAGTGAGATAATGATCAGGTTCATGGTGGGTCTCAACCTAAGCAAGAAGTATCCATGAATCAGAATGGGGTTCCCCAGTTCTCAAGGTATTCCAAATGTTATCCAAGGTGATAACGACTCATGAAACTCCTATTTGATAATGATTTCAAATAATATTTCATAATTTTCAAGCCATTAACATTCATTATTATGAAAAGAATAATTTATATTGAAACCATTTAATCAATTCGTAAATAAACAATAAGTCTATTTCGTTCATTCCATTATTTTCATTAGTGTGAGATGGTCATGTGGCATGAACACATTTATTTAATCCATTTAACGAATTTTAAATAGTCATGGTTCAATCCCCTAACTTCTATTAACAAGAAAAGTGTTTTTGTGGACATGTAACCTATAATTCAATTACATATAATAATGCCAAGTTATATACTTAGTATACTTTTCAATTTCCATTTCACATTAAATCATTGATTGATTAACTTACCTTGCGTGGGTCAAGTTTTGAGAATACATTATACATAAAAATATTTAATTCTTAAATTACAAAAATCCATTTAATATAGAAAATATTTCTCATAGAATGTTCAATCCAAGGCTCACCCGAACAATAGCTCAAAAATGTCCGAACTCTAAAACAATAATTATTTCAAAATCTCCTACATGGGGTGGATGGAGATTTGGGCATAACCACCAAAAAATAATCACATATTTGGAATTAGTATAACTATATAGTTATAATGAGTATAATCAAGTCATATAAATTCAAATAATGGAACTCAATGAAATCTGTGGGCCCCACTAGATGATTCCAAAATCAACGAACTTGAGGGATAAGTGATAGACCACCCACATTGGGATTGTACACTATAATCCTCAAGTATCATCCTCTCATTTAGCTAGGATCATAGTATATCTAAAAAATGGAGAAAACTTCTCACACCTCGATAACATGGTCAATAGAAATATAGAAGAATAAAGGCTCAAATGGACTCGACTACATTGCATTGCACATCCAATTTGATGAAAAGATGATGGAATGGATCTTGCAAGAAAGAGACCTCTTAATCTCAAGAGTAGGCCTTCAAGAATCTCCAAAAATATAAAAAATTGAGTTCATCCATCTATGAAATTTGTATTGGAATAAAAATTTTGCTAAATTAGATTATTAATGGTAAAAATGGTAAAATTTCCCAAAAATTATCTTCTGTAGGGTTTTTCGACATAGTCTTAAAAACCATGCGTAAACCATGCACTTTTACCTTGAGTAAAGGGGAACTCACATTGTTGGGTTTTATGGTTAGAGAAACCATGCATCGACAAATTGAGATTTCTCTACACAAAATGCGGACCATCAACATGGTTAGATCTAACCATCCACACATTCCGCCTGGTTTACTCTATCCATGCAGTAGAATTTCATTTCCCAAATTGATGGGTTCTAGGCTCCAAAAAATCATTGTACAACCATGTACCATCACTAACTAAAAATGAATCTATATTAGGGAACAAAGAAGGATTTAGACCAAAATTAAAAGGATCCATACTTGAGTGAAAAACTGGGATGTCATAGTCCTCCCTCTTAAAAAGAATTTGTCCCTCAGTTCACCTTCCTCTGGGGGTGAAACAGTATCTGAGAATATATCATACCACTGGGAATGTATGTCAGACTCCCGCTCACAATTCTTTTCATATACATGGCCATGCTTCCATATCACCCATATAATAGGGATAGAATGACCCCATAGAGACTTTTTTCTCTGATCAATGGTGCATATTGGATACTCCTCAATGGTATCATCACCATATAACTCATCTTCCTCGAGATAAAAAGTATGAGATGGTTCAAGATTATATTAGTGAAGCTATGAAACATGGAAGACATCATGCATGTAATGGTACCTCAGAGGTAGTACAAACTGATAGGATACTTCCCAAATCACTATATAATTTCAAATAGACTAACCTAATGAGGTAATAACTTATGTTTCCCCCTTACCTATCTATTACCTGGACTGGGAGATACCCAGATGAAAACATGTTCTCCAACCTCAAACTCTAGAGATCATATTCGGTGATCAACATTAGATTTATTTCTAGAATAAACAAAATCCATATTCATCCTAGTCATATGAACCTGATCCAAAGTCTCTAGAATGATATGAGGACCTAGTAGGGCTACCTCACCTACCTATATCCAGCACAGGGATGAACAACGTCGCCTACCATACAATTTCTCTAATGTATCCATATAAATCATTGCATGGATGCTATTCTTATATATTAACTCAACAATTGGGATATGATTCTCCAATAATCGCTAAAATCAATGGCACATGCTCAAATCATATCCTCGAGAACTTGTTTTGTCTATTCCAATTGTCTATCAGTTTGAGCATTATATGTTGTGGTTAGAAGAACCTATGTACTGATAGATTTCTGAAATCTTAGCCAGAACCAAGACATGAAATGAGCGTCCCTATATGAATTGATAATGTGTTGGACTTTGTGTAGTTGTATAATCTCAAGGACATATATTCTTCCCATATTTTTAATATAGAAGGTATCCCAAATAAGAATGTAGTGGGATAAGTTTGTTTGTCAGTAAAATACTTCATATACAGTGTCTCCACCACTTGGCAACATAGGAAACATGACTACAAATTCCAAGAAAAAATGTTCCCATTTCCATTCAGGGACTAGAAGCGACATTAACAATACAACAAGTCTCTATTGCTATACCTTTACCTATTAATAGCTAGAACACCTAGGGATAAAACTTACTATCTGAAATTTCATCCAATGACTCAAATACTAGTGTCTCATGTCTCAATACATCTTAGAGATACCTGGATGAACTTCCCACTAAGAAGCATCTGAACCCTGCATAATCTCTTGTCTCATATCTGTATTAACCCAAACACATACATGAATACTCAAAATGTAATCTCTATCCATAGAAAATTCTAGGGGTGGGTCATCTCTTGATATACCCACACCGAGAACCAATCCCTCGGGATCTAAAAAAATTTCTACCCTTCACCTTTTTAATGAGAGAAGAGGTGACTGTAAAGGATGAGAGTATGACTACGTTTTTCTATCAGGAAACTCATGATAAATCTCATAAAATAGTTTCATTAACATTTATTGACCACTGGATTCCCATAGGGTATATGCCTCTGTTTTTCGACTCAGCACATCTATAACTACATTTACCTTCTATAGCATATAGGCATTCTCAAAATCCAACAATTATAGATATTCAAGCCATATACACTATATGAGTATCAATTTCGGCTATGTAAATATAAATTTAAGGCTCTGAAAATTTTTGTACACCATAGATAGCTCACCTAACAAATAGTGTCTCTAGAAATGTAAGGGAAGGACAACTGCTGCAATCCCAAGGTCATGCATCAAATAATTTCTCTCATGATTCCATAACTACCGAGATTTTTACGCAAAAAATATATCATCAAGAATCTAATACACTCCTTGGAAAATTTCTGTTTCATCAAGAAATATTGTATAACCTCTTCCAAGATTTGGAAGAATTATAATTGGGTCTGAGAAAATCCTCCCTTTCATATCCTGAATGTATTTCTCACATGCTTCTAACCACAAAAACATGACACCCTAATTTTTGTGATCATTGAGTGGTGAAACAAGTCATGAGAAGTTGATAGAGTTAATATTTTCATTATTATTAATATGTTATCAATGATTTAATCCCTCTCAATTATTCTGTTTGAGTATACTTTCATCATTTATGTGTTTTTTTTGTATTTTGTGCTTAAATGTGAAAATGGGGTAATTCTGTAAAATTGAATGTTTTATATAGCTTCTGTTTATCGAGTAAAACATTGATAATATTGGTCCAATTTATGGGAATATTTTTTTGTATGCTTCACATTCTCGTGTTCTACAAAGTTTTCTTCTGGACCAAGAACCAATTTGAAACCAAATGGTACAGAAAAATCAATCATTTAGAGAACTCAGTATGGATGGCAGAATAGACCCCACCACATTAAATTAACAATATCTTATTAAACATACCTTATAATGAGGTTCTTTCAGCTATTTTAGACCAAGTACATTCAAATATGGCTCACAATAAATTTTTTAAAATATGAAGCTCATCAAGGCCTATTTTTGGCGCGTCCAAGTGGAGTGGGTGAAAAAGTATTGGGTGGCCAGAAAAGTAGTGGTCAATGATTCGGCCATATATTTCCTTACACCTGTTCAATGACTCTAAAATTTTGAGGGTCAATATCCAAATTCATTTCCAAAATTCTATAAGAAGGGTCCTTGGTGAGTTTCTGCTGGATGGTGGGAAGAACATAGTCAAACTTCTGGAGGACAGATTCTAGAGGATCAAATTTATGTTCCTTCTTTTCTTTGTTTGTCACTTCTTAGTATTGTATTGTATTATTCTTTCCCCTTATTCAAAATTACCCTTACCATGGGGGGTAAAATTCTATGTGATTGGGTAAGGAGAGGTTTTCCATTTATTATTTCAAGAGTTCTTGCTTTAAATTTTTTAAAATCTTATATTTTCTTTTGTGAATCAATTTCAATTTCTTATAACAGTTTTTATTATCATGTGAGATTGTATCTGATTTTAGATTATATTGTTTATTTATATTTGTTCAATGATAAATATCTCCCTCCACTATGTTCTGGTTTATATAGTATGGAATAGACGAGGACTTAGTTGTGAAGTACTCTTTGATCATCGGTACATGTGTGAGGAGTAGTGGATGTTCTTGATTGCTTGGGATAAACAAGAACCGATTGGGAATTGCCTAAGATAATTGGGGGTATTCGCTACAACTCTATTACACATTGGAAGGAGAGTATACCAATATGTGGTTTTATTAAGGTTTGTTATCACATTTTTATTTGACCAAGGGAGTGAGAAGAAACGATTGTGGATTCTCACTCTTAACGATTTAGTAGAAGAGAATTAGGTAATTTGAATTATGATAGAAATACAATTTGAAATCTGACCCTAACCTGATCACCATTTCATATCACTGATTTAAATCCCATAATTGGTCAATTTTCTTTTAAAATTTCACTTAATTTCTTTACATTATTTAGTTTCTTTCTTGTATTTTCCAAATCAAACAATTTCAAAAACAACATCACTTCTTTCTATTATTTTACGTTACAAACACTATTGTTGAGCACTCCTCTCTGGAGACAACCTAGGTAACCCACTATAATAAATTTTAAGTAAGGTTATATTTTATTTTCTATACCCCAAGACAAGAACGTTTCAAAACATGGCATCGTTGCTGGGGAGGTAGTGCCAACATTTCTTTTCTTTTCTATCCTTTCCCTTCAATATTTTCTCTTAAAAAATGCATGACTAGAACCTCAAAAACTGAACCATTACCCATAGATCCTGATTTCTAAAGAACCTAGTTGAATAGACTTAGAATCATTAATTTGGAATCTGAATTTTACAAAGTTCCCCTTCCAGACTCAAGTGAAAATTATAGTGTTCACTCTGAACATGTCATCATAGCTAAAAAGCAAAACCCAACACTTTGAGACCTATGTGCACCACAATTCCTTGATCATAACAACCAACTTTTCATGCCAGTGATACAAAATGATTTCCAAATTAAACAAAATATGATTCGTTTACTTCCAAAGTTTCATGGTTTGGCGGGTGAAGATCCCAACATTCACATTAAAGAGTTCACACATGTTTGCTCAACTTTCAGACCCTGTGGAGTTGCTGAGGAGCAGGTTAAGTGGAAATAATTTCCATTTCCATTGGATGGGGCTGAAAAAGAATGGTTGTATGGACTAAAAACATGATACATACATGACTAGAATGAACTGGTAAGATTTTTTTTGCAAATATTATTCCCCACCTCTAGAAGCACGGCCATTCGGAAGGAAATCTACTCCATACGACAATCATCTGGGGAAACAATTTATGACTACTGGGAGGGATTTAAGAAGCTATGTGGTATCTTTTTGCATCAATACATTGAAGAACATCACTTTACTATCTTATTCTATCAAGGACTATTGTAAAATGACAGAAACCTTTTTGATGCATCATTTGGAGATTCATTGATTGATAAGTCACCCGAAGAAGCCAAGTGCTTTATTGAGAATATTTCCCCGAACTCGTAGTAGTTTGGAACAAGAGGTATTGGAACTATAGGTATTCATGAGGTAAACACTTCTCATCCATCACCCTTACTAGAAACTATGATTTAAGACCTAACTAGTATGGTGAGGCAGATGGCCTTGAAGCAAGTTAGTGATCGAAAAGCACCTGCTATGGTATGTGGTTTATGCTCATCACCTGATCATTTTACTGACCAATGTTCTGAAATACAGGGAATGGGAAAATGTGCGGCAACCTTTCATCCAATTAAATTCAAACAAAATCAAGGATGGAGACATTATAACCAAGTCGAATATAGGTTTGGAAATCAGCATAATCCAGGTAGTCCTCTGTACCAAAACCATTTTCAAAACCAACCACCATTCTAGAATCAATTCTAGAACCCACCACCATTTCCACAAAAGCAGTCTTATAACCAGCCTTCTTACAAAAAAACAACCACTTTCCAAAGACCCTATGAGTATCCATCCACCAGTGTACAACATCCAATTCAAATCCACCAACAAAAATCTGAGTTTTAGTGGTTGAAGGACACCGTTAAAGATTTTTCCAATAAGTTTGAAAGTATCATGGACTCTCTGACCAAAAATCCAGGTAAACTCCCTTCTCAAACAATACCAAACCCAAAAGAGAATGTTAGTATTATAACTAAACGAAGTGTAAAAGAACTCCAACCACCAACCACCAACCACCATTGAACCTGAAATAAGAAAACTGAATCTGGGAGAGAATGAAGTTTGAAATGATGAGAATACTATGAAAATGCATCGGGAAGAAGATAAGAAAGAGGAGGATGATGAGGTTAGGCCAAGGAAAAAAGAAACAAGAAACACCATTTCAAAGTCAACAAAGGAAGAAGAAAGATATACCCCCGCCATTTCCATCAAGGATGATTGAATCAAAGAGGTTGCAAGAAGAAACACTGCAAAATGAAATTCTAGACACCATCTAGAAAGTGAAAATCAACATAAATTTTCTTGAAGCACTCAAAAAAATAAGAAAGTACGATAAAATTTTGAAGGATATTTTCACCACGAAGAGGAGACTTCAAGGGAATGAGAGGACCAGTTTGGGAAGAAGTGTCTCAACCCTGATCACACCACAATATCCAACCAAAAGTCAAGATCTAGGGATTTTTTCGATTCTATGAACCATTGGTTCTTTAAATTTTTCTAAAGCCTTGTGCGATTTAGGTGCCTCAATTAATTTATTGCCTCACTCAATATATACTTCTTTCCAGATGGGAGACTTGAAGCCTACAAGAGTGGTGGTCCAGCTTGCAAATAGATCAACAGTGTTCCCTGTAGAAGTTCTGGGGGATGTCCTGGTAAAATTCAAAGATCATTTATTCCCTGCTGACTTTTATATATTGAATATGGGAGATGATAGTATCCCATCACACTCACCCATAATTTTGGGAATACCTTTATTGAAAACGGCCAAAACCATCATCAATGTCCATGAAGGGACACTTACCCTAGATTTTGGAGAAAAATTGTCCACTTTAATATTTTGGAATCCATGAGGCACCCATCAAGTGATTATTCACTATTCTCACTCTCCCATGAATATGGTACAGAACCAATGGAAGAATCGGGTATGTTTCATGAATTGTTATCATTTGGAGTGAATTTTTCCATTAATGATGTCATTGAACATATGGATGCCCAAACACCTGGAGATTCTGATTTCCTGTTTGAAGAAGAGGTAAAATATGATTTCATTAATAATTTGATAAATTATGATGAAGATGATATGATTTATTGTGTGAATTATGTTAAACCATTGAAATTGGGGAACCTCAATTTAGTTTCATCCCTTGACCATCCCCCTAATCTAAAATTAAAACAACTCCCCAGTTATTTAAAATTTGTTTACCTTATCGAGGGAGAGAAATTACAAATATTAATTGCTAATAATCTAACTAAAACTCAAGAAAAATAATTGATGGAGATTTTGAGAGATATTTTCCAAGCAATATGGGACAGATTGGGTGATATCACTAGAATAAATCCAAAAATTTTCTCACATATAATTTTTCTTTAAGGAGATTCCAAACCTGTCAGAGAACTCCGAAGGAGTCTGATTCCCACCATAATGGAGGTTATGAAAAAAAGAGATTGAGAAGTTATTAGAAACTGGAATCATCTATCCAATATCAGATTCACAATAGGTTAGCCCCATCCTTGTAGTCCCAAAGAAAACTGGCCTAACCATTGTGAGGAATGAAAAGAATGAACAAATCCCTGTGAGAATTCAGAATAGCTGGAGAGTATGCATATATTTTAGGAAGCTGAATCAAGTCACTTGTAAAGGTCATTTCACTATCACTTTCATTGACCAGATCGTAGAGAGGTTGGTAGGTAGAACTCATTATTTCTGTTTGGATGGATTTTCAGGTTATTTTCATGTACCCATTCCTCCCAAGGATCAAGATAAGACTACCTTTACTTTTCTTTTCTGTGCTTTTGCATAAAAAAGGACGCCATTTGGATTATGTAATTCCCCAGGTAAATTACAGAGTTCTATGATAAGTATATTTTTTGATCACATTGAATATTTAATGGAGGTTTTCTTTGATGATTTCACAGTTTATGGAAATTTGTTTGAACATTGTTTGAAAAATGTGAAAAAAATTCTTAAAACATGCATTGAAAAGAACCTTGTTTGGAATTTTGAAAAGTTTCATTTTCTGGTTTAGAGAGGAATTGTCTTAGGGCATGTCATTTCACAGAATGGAATTGAAGTTTATAAATAAAAAATTTCAGTGATAAATTGTTTTCCTTACCCAACTTTTGTGAAACATGTTAGATAATTTTTAGGACATGAAGGATTCTACAGGTGGTTTGTCAAAGATTTTAGTAATGTTTATCTCCCTCTCTCTAGATTACTTTTGAAAGATTCTGATTTTGATTTCAATTGTTCATATAGGGAATCCAGTGATGAGTTGAAATGGAGGTTTATTACACCACCAGTAATGCATCCACCAAATTTGGAAGAACCATCCGAGATGCTTTGTGATTCTTCAAACCATGCTGCTGGAGCAGTCCATTCTCAGAGAATTGAGGGTAGGCCACAAGTGAATTCATATTCTTGAAAACCTTAGATGTGGCCCAATTCAACTACACAATAACATAAAAAGTGTTTTTAGAAGTTGTTTTGGCTTTAGAAATATATAGATCATATCTTCTTGGAACTAAAGTCATTGTGTTTTCTGATCATGCAGCTCTTAGGTACATGATGAAAAAAGGCTCAAGAAAAACCAAGGCTTCTGAGATGGATGCTATTACTACAGGAGTTCAACATAAAAATAAATGATAAGAAGGGATCTGAGAACCAAGTGGATGATCACATAAGTAGACTTTCAAACACTTCTGAAGTTGAAATTCCAGACACTAAACCACTAAATGATCACCTTACAGGAGAATAGTTGTAATTTATTGAAGGGGAGTTACCTTGGTATGATGACATGGTCAATTATCTGGTAACATCTTAGGTCCCATATCATTTAAATTCTCACCATATTCACAAATTGGTAGCTGAATCAAGAAATTACATTGGGTATGATCCATTTCTATGGAAGATTTGCAATGACCAAATGATAAGAATATGTTTGCCTAAAAATGAAATTGATTATATCATTAAGTTTTATCATACATTAGCTTGTGGAGGCCACTTTAGACCTCAAAGGATAGCAAGTAATGTTTTATAATATGGACTCTATTGGCCAACACTTTTCAAATATTCTCATGAATTTTGTAAACTGTGTGAAAATGTCAATTTACAGGAAATATTTCAAAGAGACAAGAAATGCCCCAAAATCCACGTAATTTTTTTGAAATATTTGATGTTTGGGAAATAGATTTTATCGGCCCTTTTGCAATTTCATTTGTAAATTTTTATATTCTTCTTAATGTTGATTATGCTTTCAAATGGGTGGAACCAAAACCCACCAGGACTAACGATGCTAATGTTGTTTGTGATTTTTTCAGGGCAAACATATTTTGTAGGTTTGGAGTTCCCGGATCCATCATTAGTGATCAAGGGACTCACTTTTGTAATTGGAGAATGTAGGCTTTTTTACAAAATTTATGGGGTGCATCATAAAAAATCAACTCCCTATCATCCACAGACTAATGGGAAACCTGAAGTATCCAACAGGGAAATCAAAGGAATTTTGGAAGAGACTGTTAATCCAAATAGGAAGGATTGGAGACAAATGTTAGAAGACACAGTATGGGCTTATAGGATACCCAACAAAACCCCAATTGGAATGAGTCCATATCGGCTGATTTATTGGAAATGGTGTCAGCAACCTGTGGAATTGGAACACAAGGCATACTGGGCTATGAGGAATATGAATCTAGATATTTAAAGTGCTGGAATTGAAAGAAGATTGTAGTTATAGGAGTTGGAAGAAATTAGAATGGAATAATCTATGAATTATAGGATTTTCAATGAAATAACAAGAGTGGCTCATGTCAAGCTGATCCAACCAAAAGACTTCCATCTTGGAGACAAAGTGTGGTTATTCAATTCAAGAATCAAGCTGATGCCCGGTAAACTTCGTTCCAAGTGTGAAATTCCATTTATAGTTAATCATGTATATTTCTATGGTGATGTGCAGATTGTGAATGATGGAGCATAGGATCCATTCACTGTCGATGGGCCTAGGCAGAAGAAATTCCTTGGGACCTTGCCATCAGAGCCAATGGAGGATACCGGACTCCTCCAACTTGTTTATCAATAAAATCTACCAGGTCGTACCTCTCCTTTACACTTGCATGATTTTTGTGATTTATTTATTCAAATATCATTACATGTTAAATCCATTTTAATTTGTTGTGGACACTGCATCATTTAAGTGTAGGGGAGGGAACTTTTGTCTTTTAGTATTTTTATTGTTTGTTTTCTTATTTTCATCAATTTTAAACAAAAAGAAAACACAAAAACAATAGAGTTCATTTTTTAAAATTTTTGGTGTTTTGGAAAATTTTGAGGTGAAATTATTATCTTTGACATATTTGATACCCACTTCCATGGGGGAAATAATTTTTTCCATGAATAATAGTTTAAATTAATGTTTAAATTGACATTGTATGAAGTTCAATTCTTTGGGAATTTCATGAAAAATACTTTTTTTTGAATCCCATCCCACATATCACTATCTAAATATTTGAAATCACATTCTCGTGAGGCTTTTGAATCTATTATTTTAATATTCTTTACAATCACCTCACTTCTTGAGAGAACCAAACCATGCATGTTTTAAACAGAATTTGATTTATTCCTTTCAAAACACGAGGGTTTGGGGTACATGCATTTCAAATGATTAAGGAATTTCTTTGGTTTGAAATCCCACTTTTCAAGATAATCCCTTTCATAATATCTTACCTTGGGCATTTAATCCTTGTAGCCCATAGAAGCCATTATCATCCTGTTAGGTTAGCCACATTAGAAACCAATATCCCCTATCCAACCTGCTCTTGAAGTGAAATTGTATGATCTATTTGGACATAAGTGTGTGGGGAAGATGTCTTTTATTGTACTACCCAATTTGAGTATACTTTTGGTGAAAATAAAATGTTGATGAGATGTTTTTTCTACTGAAAAAAAATCATTCTACTGGAAGCAGTTCCTTTTTTAGAGATTTCATGATGAGAGAAGTTGTGCCTTTCTAGAGTTTCTAATGAAGAAAGAAAGTTGTTCCTTTTCTGGAGCATTCATGAAATATTATATTTGAGTAGATTTAAATGTTTTCTACTAAAATGATGAACTATGTGAACATTCCTTGATATTCCATGATGAAGGAGGTGCTTTTATACTAAGGGGATTGAAGAGGAGACCATACCTGTGTAAAAATTAGAGTAATGATTTTTTTTTCAAAAACAGCCAAGCCATCATTTTTCGGCCTCAGAATTTTCACATCTAAATCCTACAAACCTAAAGCCACCGAAAAACCTTGACATGTCCTCATGATAAAAATATATCTTTGAATCACATAAGGTGGATATTTAGGAATTTATCAAGCCTATGGTGACCCTTTTATGAGTTTTGATGAGAAAGACATTGGAATAAAATTGAAATTTCTATGATGAGAGATAATGAACTTTAGGTAAGTTTTTTGTGTGCATGGGAGGATAAATGAAGATTAAATATATTTAATTATCTTAAATTAAGATCTTGAAATAATATTTTTTAGGAGGCATGATATATTTTGTTTCTTATTGTCAAATTGGTGGATCTCATGGATATTTGTTTTGAATTTACTTTGATTTTATTTTGATTTTGACTTGTCGAGGAGTCTAAGTGATAAGTGTGGGGAAATTGATAGAGTTAATATATTAATTATTATTAATAAGTTTATAAATGATTTAATCCCTCTCATATATTCAATTTGAGTATATTGTCATCATTTATGTGTTTTTGGTGTATTTTGGGCTTAAATGTGAAAATGGGGTAATTTTGTAAAATTGACAGTTTTATATAGAATCTATTTTTCGGGTATAAGATTTAAAATATTGGTCCAATTGGAGTTTATAATATTTTAGGATTCATATGATCGTGGGATTCAAATTAGTCTTATGGACCAAGACACAATTCGAAATCCAATGGTACTGAAAAATCAATCAAGTAGAGAACTCAGTCTGGATGGCAGAATAGATCCCACCACATTAAATCAACAATATCTCAATCATCCAACCATATAATGAGGTGATTCTAGCTGGTGTCGACAGAGGACATTGAATGGACGGGTCACAATAACCTTTATAAAATATGAAGCTCATCAAGTCCTCTTTTTGGTGCCTCCAAGTGGAGTGGGTGAAACTGCTTTTGGCGGCTAGAAAAGTAATTGTCATTGATTCGTGCATATCTTTCATTATACCTTTCCAATTACACTCAAATTTTTAGCTCCTATAGAAAACATCATTTAGAACTTTCTATAATAAGGGACCTCAGTGAGTTTTAGCTAGATGGTGGGCGGAACATAGGCAATCTTCTGGAGCAAAGATTCCGGAGGATCAAATTTCTTTTCATTATTTTCTTTGTTTTACTCTTATTAGTATTGTAATGTATTCTTATTTCACCTTATTCAAAATTAACCTTACCATGGTGGGGTAAAATTATATGTGATTGGGGAAGGAGAGGTTTTCCATTTTGTATTTCATGATTTATTGCTATTAATGTTTTAAAATCATCTTTTCTCTTCTGTGAATCAATTTTAATTTCTTAAAATAGTTTTTATTATCAATTACGATTGTATCAGATTTTAGATTATATTGTTTATTTATATTTCGTCAAGGATCAATATATCCCTCCACTAGTTTTTGGTTTATAAACAATGGTATAGACCAGGACTTAGTGGTTAAGTACTCAGTGATTACCGGTATGTGTGTGAGGAGTAGTGAATGTTCTTGATTTCTTGGGACAAACAAGACCCCATTGGGAATTGCCTAAGATAATTGGGGTTATTCAATACAACTCTATTACACATTGGAAGGAGATTAGACCAATATATGGTTTTAGTAAAGTGTATTCTCACTTTTTTATTTGACCAAGGGATTGAGAAGAAACGATTGTGGATTCTCACTCTTAGTACTTTAGTAGAAGAGAATTGGGTAAAGTGAACTATGATATAATTAAAATTGGAAAACCAACCCTACCCTGATCACCATTTCATATCACTGATTTAAATCGCATAATTTTTCAATTTTTTTTTAAAGTTTCACTTAATTTGTTTACTTTATTTAGTTTCTTTCTTATATTCTCCAAATCAAATGATATCAAAAACAAAATCACTTCTTTCTCTTATTTTTTTGTGATAAACACTATTGTTGAGCACTCCTCTATGGTGAAAACCTAGGTAAACCTCCATAATTCATTTTAACATAGGTTATATTTGTTTTTTTCACACCCCACAACAGAAACGTGTTAGAAGTCATGTATGAAATTCATGTAATATACATCCATCCCCAAGAAAATTAATCTATCAATCATGTTCTTGGGGTTCTCCCAAGAAACTACAATGGTACCCTTTTGGGTTCAACAGATACACCTAATTCTGAAATAATATCTCCCTATAATCGATCTTTTTCATTCCATTAGTGGCATTTAAAATGTTTTGCATAAAGATGATGCCCTATCAGGGTACTCATAATTATATTCGGATGAATGGCATGGTAGTTATGAGTGTGTAAATACAGTAATATGTCATCAAAGAATACCAAGAAAAAAGAACAGTGATATGGATAGAAAACCCAATTCATTAGAGCCATGAAAATGGTGGGCACATTCGTAAGACCGAAAAACATAACTTCATACTCATACAGACCATACCTACTATGAAAAGTTGTATGAGGTATGTATGATGTCCTTAAACATAGTCGGTGATATCCTGACCTTATGCTAATCATAAAGAATAACCTTTCTCCTCAAATATGGTCAAGTAGATCATCTATTAGAGGAAATGGATATCAGTTCTTGACAATATCCAAGTTCATATTTATTTAATCGACACATAGACATAAGTTTTCATCTTTATTCATAAATAAAAGCATGGGTGAACCTCAAGAGGATGTATTGGGATGTATAAATCCTTTTCCCTGTATATACACTAATAGTCTCTTGAGCTCCTAATTCTCTATAGGTTCAATCCTATAAGGAGTATTGGATAGAATAGAGACTCTTACAACAAGATTGATCATCAAATCTACTTCTCTCTCAGGAGGTAAGCTTGAAAACCCATCTAAAAAGGCATCCATGAAATGATCCACTCGTGGATGGGAAATTAGCTTGATGTAATCCTCGATCCTCAATGATGGGTATTGAAATCTAGGTGGTCACTCCACCTATCCCATAAAGATCTTAATACGCTCTACTAGCCTAGACATTTCAGTCGCCCTTATTTAGATAACTTCTACCCAATGGGGATGTAAAATAGGACATATGGTGATTTCAGTCTACAAAAGAGTGATACTGAACCAACCAATCCATCCCATGTATGACCTCAAAGATTATTATCTCAAGAACAAAGAAATTTTATAAGGGTAACTACCAATCTCAATGTGACTATCCTTGCATTGGCGTATTCCCTTATACCACACTCCTAACTGTGTATATATGGTCAATATAACACAGTAATATTGGATCTCAAGTCTGAGACATTCCATGAATTAATAGAGATAAAGGTGTTTGAAGCACCTATATCAAATAAAGTAGATACTATAGTTCTTCCACTAGAATAATACCTCATATGTTAGATGGTCCTTTAGATTTATCCTCGTGTATCATCTGTTCTTCATGCAACTAGCATGATCGATGACCATGTACAAAAAGTAGATTACCAAGATGAAAACTACTCTGTGGGTAGTACTGGTGTTTAGGAGTTTGGCTAACATGTCCATGACCTCCTCCTCAGCTAGACATATTAGTGATATTTCAACTCCCCTCCTAACACACAACAATAGAAACCACTCTTGAAGGTAGATCTAGTTTGGATCCTTTTCCACTCGAAGGTGGTGGAATGGTCTGGTAGAAATACTAAATATTCCCTACACAGCCATAATCCCATCACTTCATTCAGTCTCTATCATAATTAGGGTTGAGTTTCCCCAATATTCCACAATGATGACACAATATGGAGATATCAGTACAGATACTCTGGTTGTCCCTACTCGGATGAGAAACCAGAATGAAATGTTTCCTACCACTAGGAGAACTACTAGCCTCCCACAAAGCTAATCCTCTATGCCAAGTCCAATTTTCATCTCTCTGGTTATTCTCGGTGACAAGAGAATGATTAACTATTTCAGAAAAATTATATAATTGAAAGACATTCACCTGTGTATGTATGGCATATGGAATCCCATCATCAAAACATCTAGCATGTGAAATATCATCATTGTCTAGAAGTGATGCAAATAGTTGTAACTCATTACAATAGACTGAATATTCCATAATTGACATAGAACTCTACTCCAGATGAATGAATTCAATGGATCTATTTTCTCTCAGTTTTTGAGAAAAGAACTGATCAATGAATATATTATTGAAGTCATTCCATATCATGTCTTGATGGTGATCAACATGAGTAACCACTTCCCCCCAATTCTGTCTGAATTTTGTAGCATGTATGTTTCAAGATTGACACGTCCATTCTGAAGGCGTTTTTAGATTCTCAATGATATATAGGTTTTCCTCCATCCAAGACTCAAAAGCATGCAAATTTTCATCCCATGAGAAAGTAGGAGGATATGTATTATATAACACATTAGTCAGATAATCCATCATAAGTACAAGTCATGGGGTATAATGCATGGACTAGATTAGATGTAAGAAACTATCACGAACTTGGGCATCTGTACCCAAATTTAGTATAACTGGAGGTGCCTTAGGTGGACTCCTAGAGTTAAGGTTAGAGGATCCAATCCCACAATGTATGGTGCATGATCATCACCACATTTTTGGCATATTGAATGAGGGAATCTTGGAGGCATTAGTCTTTAAATTCAAATCACATGCCTCATAATAAGAATTATGTATATAGATAACAACACTTATGGAAGATAAACAAGTAAATACACACAACCCAAGGCATAACAAATCAACTACCCACTTAGATGTCTAGGTACTTGTGTGTTCTCAAGTAAAAGTTTCAGCTCATTTTTAAATTTAATTAAAACATTCAATCCTTTACCATTAATAAACATGAAAAGGCATGAAAATGAAATGAAACCATTTCATTTAATATTCCATGTTTCAGATTATAATGGATAACCATTCCCATTAAATCAATTCCCAAACACATTAACACTGAAAATGACACCCATTTATTTATATCAATATGGATAGACTCGATAAATTACTCATCCCAACCCGTGAGGGCCCGTACACCTCATTAATTGTGATTGGAAATCACTCAATCACAACCAATTGTAATATAGGAATGATCTAACTATCACTACATCACTCAACAATCATAGCCATAATGAGAAAGAAAGAAGAAGTTAAATTCCTCTATATGGCATGGAAATATGTATGACATGTGAATTATAGGTGCCTATAATGATGCATGTAACAATGATCCTTTCCCCCATATAATCAAGCCAAGGATAAAATAGAATCTTAATGAGAAGAAAATATGAAACACCACACAACATGTGTTTCACCTATTTTTGAAATAATGACAACTGTAATAAGAAAAATAGACCAAAAATATTATTTTTGGGTAACATGGATTTTACTCTGAACCTGGGTTCGCAACACCTATGTATAGATTATGAACAATTCCCATTACATTCTTAATCTATAATTTATTGCCTCAAAATATTAAAGAATGAAAGGAAAACATACTCTGATACAACTTTAGGACACCCCGGAGTAGGATTCCATTTGATTGGTGCCTCGAGCCCAGTGATCCATATGCCCTCAATCATATCCCTCCAATTGCCAGAGGATACTGAATAGCAGTGAGAAACTATTTTGTGTTTATGGGGAGACTATACCCTCATTACCAGAGGGTAGTTTAACAAATAAATTTAAACAAGGGTAAATAAGAGAAGTAATGTATGTTAACATTGGATGTAGAAAAAAGTGATAAATATGCAAGGATTAAAATCACTAATATAACTAGAATAACTGAGGTTGATATGTCATGTCACTAGAAAACTAGAAAACATGGATAAAATAAAGGAGGTATACCGTGTTCCATAAAAGTATAATGGAAATCAAAAGACTATCCCAAGCATCACAAGATATGGCTCGATCATCTGCTATCAATCTCTATCCTAAACAGAAATCAATCAATTGTTTGAATCCATATTATTCCCTTTATCAACACCTTCATTCATGTAATCTTCCCCCAAGTGCTAGACGGTGCCTGGAAAGGGTGTGAGATAAATCTCAGTGGGCCACCAACAATGGTGTCTATAACATATGTCCCGTGTAACAGATATATAACAGTGTGCCAGCTTTCATATAGCAAGTAAAGCAGTGCGATGTAACTAAATATCCAAGTACTTAGTTCATCCATTAGCAGTTGAATGAACATGTAACTAGTTAACTGTTTTATAGTTATTAGTTTATAAATAAGTCACCTGTTTGTAATTGTAACATTTTCAATATGTAACAAGCCATCATGTAATGATATTCTATAATGATGTACCAAGGTAATAACCAAGAAAATATAGTCCTCAAGGGTCTCCAAATCAGTAATTATTATAGCTTTAATAAGACTAAGAGTGTAATCCAAGGATCATAGTACAAGGAATTCAAAAATAAGACACCAACCGAGTCCATGGAGTTCATTCATGTTAAGATGGGGCGAAGCAATAACTTGTCCAGATGTGCTTTAACCATGGAACTTACATGTCAAAGTGTGATCCAATGAGTGTATCCAAGTCATCTTATAATAATAAATTAGTTATCCTATGGGTTCATACTAGGAATCCTATGTTAGATTGGAATTGGAATCTAGGTGGGTCTCAACCTATTCAAGTCGTATACTTCAATCAAAATCAAGTTCTTGAGTCCTTAATTCATTCCTTATGGAATCCGAGTCATGCTCGTGTTGAGACACAACTATTTTATAATGATCTCATATAATATTTCAAAAGTTTTAGTCCGTTTATGTTAATTATTTTGATAAGATTTAATGAGCATGCAGTTATTTAATCATGTATGGATTAATCAAAAGTCCATTTGGGTCAAGCATTACCATTAATTATTTTGATAAGGCCTAGTAGCATTATACCTTTTTATTAATTCATTAATCAGTTTTAAATATTCAAGGATTATTATGATACCTTCCATTAACATGTTATGGGGTTTTACATACATGGAACATATTATTCAATTACATATAATAAGGCCAACTCATAAACATAGTATACTTGCCAATTTCAATCTCACATTAATTCACTGATTGAAGAAGTTACCTTAAGCGAGTTAATTGGTGAGAATACATGGTACATTAAATTATGTAATTAATAAATTAAATCAATCCCTTCTAAATAAAAGATATTACTTTTATAAGGATAAATCCAAGTCACAATTGATCGATGACTCAATTTTTGTTAAAACACTAAAAACAAAAAATTTGGGGAAACATTCGGCATGGGATGGACTGGGTTATGGGAATAACTACTAACAAATAAATAAATATTTCGAAATATCGTAACCATATAGTTCTAATGGATATAATCATGTCGTATAAATTCAAAAAAAAGAAACATATGAAATCTTTGGGCCCCACACGATGATTCCAAAATCAATTAACTTGAGGGATGAGTTATAGATACCATCATTAGGCTTGTACGACTATCATCCTCTAGTAGTGGCCTATGATATTTATTAGAATTGATTAGGTCATAGAAATAGGGAAAAAATATCACACCTCAATAACTTGGTTGAGAGAAAGAGAGAAGAATAATGACTCAAACAAAATTGAGTACTTACCCTTTCACATCCAATGGGATGAACGGAAGCTCGAACGTATCTCAAATAAAGGATATATCATTATACCTAGATTAAGATTTTAAAATGCCCAATATCATAAAAATTTATTTCATCCTACTATAATATTTTATAGGAGGTTGAAGGAGGTTAAATTAGATCATTATTGGTAAATTAATCAAATTACCCAAAATTTAGCCTATGCACGGTTGGTCCACACTATTTGACAAACCATGTGAAAACCATTCATGGAAACCTAGAGAAGAGAGGAACTCTAATTGTTAGGTTTCAAGGTTAGGGAAACAATGTGACAACTGTATGAGCTGGATCTGCCTAAAATGAAGTCCATCTGTGCAGTTAGATCTAGTCATGTGCCCTTTTTGTATGCTTTACTATAATTGTGCAACATGTCCATTTTTTTTCAAAAATATAGGTTCCAGGCTCTGAAAAATCCCTGGACACCCTTGAGAACATCTCTTAATCAAAATTCATCCATATTATGACCAAAAAAAATAAATGTACTAAAATTTAAAGAATCCATACGTGAGTGAAAAACAGAGTTCATATAGAAAAAGATTGGAATGCATACAACAACTTTTATTCAGCTGTTATTTCTATAAATCTTTTTGGGTCATGTTTTTATGTGGATAAAAATTTATGTCTTTTTGGGGAATTTTCTATAATAATTAATGATATTTTTTAATAATTTAATTCATAGTAATCACATTTATTTCATTATTATTGTTTTTGTTTCATCATGCCTCCTGGAAATCTGGAAATGATGAAAAAAATAAATTTTCAAATATGGTGGATATCTAGATATTTATTTATTCATCCATAATAAATAATTTACATGCAATATAAAGGGTATAGAATAGGTATATAGTTAATAATATTTTAGATTTTAACACTCTGAGAAAATTGGATTTTTATCGAATACAATGAATCCTATTTTGATTTCATTTTTGAAATGGATACATCTATTCAAAAATTGGATTATGTTTAAAATTTATTGAGCTACCAAGGGTTTCCTTGGATGATAAATGTGTCGTGAAATCTTTAGAAAAGATATATTCTTTATAAAAGGTATATTATTGAAATTCATTTTATGTTACATTACTTATTAAGAAGTGTTACCGAATATTATTAATATTGTCAAATATTCAACTCACTATGGACTTAATTTTCATTAGAATGAAAGTGACTCACTAGCTCCAAGAATGTATCTTCAATTACATACAATATTAGTTTCATGATAGCTTAATACTAACTTCACTCAATGTATTATATCCCAATAAGGAATGAAGATTGGAGTCTCTGATATATATAGGGAAGTGAATATTATTGTTGATGCATTGTCAATAAATGAGTTCATTGATCATGTTTCATTTTGGACATCTTTCTTCATAACGACATAGTATACCTTCATGACTTGAATATAAAAGTGATTCCTACTCATTCATCCATCAATCTCCTTTATAGGATCTTTGATTCTTTAATTTAATGGGAAATGACTATCATTTTCTAATATTTTACCAATTATCATTCTTTGGAAACTAAATGGGTATGAAATATTTAATATACATGATAAATAAATAATCTACAATATATTACCTATTTTTATCAAAAATGATTATATGACCATTTTAACCATTCCAATATACCTATTAGTTATATGTATTCACAATGGCCAATTTTATTCCCAACAATCATATAATAGTCATATTACCCTTTCCACAACCATTAAGTATTATAAATCAAAATATTTTATACATAACTAAGAATAATTCACTTATTCATTAATTTATCACTCAAAATTAATCATATGTTTCTAGATTTTGTCATTATCTATATGGTTATACTCTGTAGTAAAATTTTCAAGGGAGACCATGAAAATTAATAGTTTAATTTTAAAGTTTTTTATTCACATTTGGTTGAATTCCTATTCTAATTTTTTCAATTCATTACATAAATATTAATATTAAAATGAATTTTCATTTACTATTTTATTGTAACATTATACCTTAATAAAATATATCACTATTTTTTTAGTTCTTCATTTCATGTGTAAGAATTTATAAAACATAAGAGATTTATTAATTGAATATTATTTCTAAAATATTTTGTGTTATAGATTAAATAATTTAATTTTGAAGAAATATTTAAAAAATCAACTCATACCACTATGTGAACCATAATATAGGCCAATATATCCTTAATTATTCAATTTATTAGTAACTGAAAAATTATTATTAAAATACATCATCATCTAAAATGATGTAAAACTCACAAAATGAAATAAAAACACTATAATTACATATAATGATATATAAAATTCTGAAAATAGTCTCTTGATACACCTATGAGAAAAATTACCAATTTTAGAAACATGATAGTTTGTCTATAACACCCAAAATTTATAAAATAGTAATATTGTATTTGATATCATGTATTCCATGAAACACAAAAATTAGAAGAGAATATAACAACATTATACATTATGATATATTTATTTTTAATTAAATTAAATGAATTAAATATTTGTAACTACACACAACATTTATTTTATCTTTCCTTTCACATAGAATTGATTTTATCTTGTCTAACATGCAAGGCTTAGTTTTACCAGACAAAAATATATTATTATTGTAATTTAATTTGAAAATTATCACCTAGATGTAAGACTCTTTGGTAATGATAGTATTAACTAAATTATGATAATATATAATTTATACATGTTTACTAGATTTCTATTTATTGTAAATAATATAATAATCATTTAAAAGAAAAATGAAATTTTTTCTGAAAAGTAGTATTTTTTCTAAAAAACTGTTTAATCGTGCTTTACAAACAAAATTTAAAATAATTTTTTCACAATTTTAAAAATATTATATGGAAAAATAGAATTCAATTTTCAAATATTAATATAACAATTCTCTTATGGTGAATCTTTGTAGAGACCCGAAGCTTGACGTACATGGACATTACATTACTTTGCAGAATACTTAGTACATAACCAAAACAGACACACAAGGACCATAATAGTTTAGTGTCTTTGGAAACTGGGAATAAAATATTCTAATCGTGGTAAAAGAACTTCAACATCTCCCAATAAAGATCTTCCCCATTTTTTTCTTACCTAAAACCTTTATTTATATCCCGGAGAAAAGAAAACATAAAATGGGTGAGCTCAAATTCCCATTAAGTTTAAACATAGAGAACATAAAACAATCCATAAACATTTGAATGCAAAAAACTTGACCATAAAATCTAAACATCAAAATCTTGAACAAACACATGAATCATTGAAGTACGTAAGGCATATATAATAAGGGAACATCAATCATGATAAAATAGAATGGGAATAAAACATGAAATTGTCGAAACCATTATGCACATGTTATGATTTCCATATTAGCCAAGGCATTGCTGCCAAGACCCTCTTAGTGGACAAAGTCCCTTTCTGAATCGACTTCACTCCTCGTTTCAGTCCAGTAACACTGAACCGAATTAACTTACCATTCCATACATATCTATCTCATGAGATATAAATCTTTACCCAATGCATTGGAGGGAGATATAGGTCCCACCCATCTCATAATGAAATCATTCTTACTTATGACATAAAATAAACATACATTATTCATAATAACTCAACGAATAAAATGGGATTCATAAACATCATCCCATCATCACATAATCCATATAAAAGAAATTGATATAATTTCATAATAAGAAAAGTGAAACCATATAAACCATAGATTCATGATACTTGAAACATACACATATGAAATAATGTCATCTTAGATGAAAATGGTTTTGATAAAACACTTGAAATGAATTCTTGAGGAAAATATCCTTTCTTCTTCAAAATCATTTTATTTTCACAAAATGTCATGCAATTTTTAATGAAAATTATTATTTTTTAAATAGTAATGAAATATTTTGGAGGAATCTTCATGAAAATATGGCTTTATAAAACCGTAAAAAATCCATTCATGCTGTATAAGTTAAAAAAACATTCTTCTCGTACATTTTCTAGAAAAGTCAAAAAGTACCTCGTAACGTAAACAAAAGAAATATTCCTTACATACCATGTAGTTAAAGTCAAAATGGGTAAAAAGTAAATTAAACATATATAAACACACTTTTACAAAACATGAACATGTATGAAAACAATAACCTCAGTAAATACTTACGTATAAGGAATCTCAGATAAAAAAATGAGATTTGAAAAATTATCCCTTACTTTAGGTCCGATATGCTTCATACATATCTGTACCCCCTGTATAATGATTTAAATAATATCATTGACTTATTAAAAAATCATATTAATTGTTATGATATCATATATGTTTCACTTATGACTTTATATTACCCGTTCTTTTGTAAATTACATGTCAAAGCAGCGTTTTGGGTAAAATCATTTCATTTATCATATGTGTTTCTACTTGTCGTTCTTGATATTATTACTTATATCCTGATTCACATAATCCCAGAATATAAAACATGATTTATATATAATATATATTCATAATATACATATATATATATTATAGATCGATTTATGGAATGAAATACACCGTTCATGGAGACGGTAGGCCATACGTATGCATGAACGCTATTTTCGTTTCCTTATTGAATTGAATGAAATTAAGTAGATGACATACATATATATGAATATAAATCCAGTATCATTATTATGTCATATATTTCATGATTACTTATTATATATACTTTATAATCATTCATGAATGGTTAACATGGAGAATGAATCTCATCGCGTCGTGGAGACGGTAGTCCGTACGTACACACGAGCGATGATATCATTTCCATGATCATGGAATTGCATTGAAGTGTATTTATAATATTTCAGAGTCAATATAAGTTTACAAAAATCATATATAGTTATTATTTACACCATTATACCCATCCATGTAAGGTGGTGGTGGAAAATAGATTACACCACAGCGTAGAGACGGTATTCCGTACGTACGCACGCGTGGTGATTTCGTTTTCCACAGGATGGATAGATGGTGAAATAGGGTTGTTTCATACATATAATAACATATCAGTATATTAGTGATACTGAAGTTTTTAATTAATAATGAAACAACTAAAGGAGAAGATGTAGAAGAAGAAATTAAGTTGAAATAATCGGTAACAGACATTACCTCTTCTTTGAAGAGCCTCTTTGAAACCTCTTCTAAGGGCACTAAAATTGGTCTTTTAATAATAAAAGAAACTCTAGGATGTTTCTAAGGAAGTGGAAAAGAGAATTTGGAAGGGTTTTGCTGAGATTTAAGGCTCAATGTGGTGTGAGGAAGTGAGGGAGGAGGTGCCCTTTTATAAGGGAGGAGAGGGGAACCATTGGAAAAACTGAAAATATTATTTTATTATAAAGCCATATTCGGTTTTTAATAGCTCCAAATTGAGTTATTTTGAAGCTAAGGTGGGTATGGGTCTAAATCCTCTCATCCAATATAATTTAGTCAAGTTTAGGTTTCTATTTTAACATTATCATTTAGATTTAACCTTAAGTTAAATAATTTTACTTTTACCGTGTCTTCTTGTTTTCTTACACTATAAGGTTAATAAACATACTATAACAATCCAAAAGAACCCCAAGTTGTTTATTATTAATATATATAACCTTATATAAGTCATTTGTCCGAGCCTTATATTTTTAGGAATAAAATAACAATTAATAATATAATATTTTCTTTAAAAGCTATTTTATGTCAATTTTGACACTATTTGGTAATTGATTTTTGTGAAAATAATAACAGAATGATTAGTTAGAAAAAATATACCTAAATAAATAATAATATGTCATATTAACCTTTAAAATTACTTAAATTCATAAAAAGTCTCAAATTACATTTATTTGTGTATTTATAACATCAATTATGTCAATATTTCATTAATAAGATAATTAATGCATCATCATTGTGTCATAAATAAATTAAATTAATTAATGTATAAAAATTATAAATAAAATACCATTATGTATTAAATTTTTTTATCTTTCTAATGAATATTTATAGTCTTATTTATCTTATTTATAACACTATATTAAAAATTATTTAGTTATTAAACATTTATTTTAACTATTTTAACCATTCTTTTAATAATAAATGTCCTAATCTAATCAAAGTGGGCCTAAATGGTCATATTTTATTCCTAGGGTTGTTTTTGGTCGAATTACACTTATCCAATGGAATTGGGACATGTGTTAGGGTAATAATAATATCATTTTTACCCTTAATTACCCTATTTAGTTTTTAACCGTGGTAAAAAAAAGTAAAAAGTTACTATTCATCAAAAATTATTTTCAACTCATTGAACCACATTTTAGTCCTTGATATTAACCATGTCTCTCGGATTTTCAAAATTCAATTAACAGAAGTGGTAAAATTTCATTTAAATGAAAAAGTCAGCTTTTTTAACTAACACTAAGTGGTTTCACTATTCATCGAAAATTGAAATTTTTCAGATAATTACGAACAATTCAGCCTATGAATTATTTGATATTCCTAATTCAAAATTGATTTCTATTATTCCAAATTCAAAACATAGAAGTGGAATTAATTAATTTTAAAATTATTTTCCGTTATCAAAATAAATAGCCTGTTTTTAAGAAACAATAACTATCAAAAGATTGATACTTGTTTATATCCAATTTCAAAGTGAAATTAATTCCAATGACCAACATTATATTAAATGGTAAAATTATATTCTAATTACACTTTAAAACCAATTAAAAAGATAATCTAACCATATAAATTATTGCGATGAAATAAATTGTTTTTATTTAAAATATAGCGTGTTTTTACTATTCATCAAAATATGAAGGTTATCAAAATAATATGAAAAATTTATCCCAATTAATTTTTTTTATCCAGATTCCAAGGAAGAATTTTATTTTGTCAAATTGAACTTATAAACAGGTCAAAACTAGATTTAAAGTGGGTGTGCCATCAAAAGGCGACAAAACTGCATTTTTTGAAAAATACTTAGTTTACCTGAAAAATTTATTTAGTTCTCATAGCATGTTCTAGAAAATATGTTATATTAATAATAATGTTATAAAATTCAAAATGTAGTTAATACTATTCATAACGGCTAGTCCAAAATAATATTATAATAATATATCATTGTTTAATAAAACCCGGTATTGCGTACAACACACGCTATCGAGGAAGGTCGTGATTACATGTAATGCAAGCCAAGTCAGGGTTGTGTGTTGTGAAAGAATCCATCATTGTTTCATATAACAGAATCCAACCATATTTCATTTATACATTGAATATATATATATACACTCAATGTTGCATAGAATGACTATTATAAAACGAAAATGAAATTATGTGTAACACAATCTAAGAATAGTGTTTTGTATACTTCAAGATAATACAGTGTGGCATATAACACAAGATAATCTTGTTTTAGTATAAAACACATGACATCAAATAAATTAAAATGAATACTTATCATAAAATATCGGGTTGTTACATTCTAACCCCCTTAAAATGAATTTCGCCCTCGAAATTCGTCGGGGTTATACAGGGTTTTCTACTTGAAAGTTTCTTTAATTGCAACACACATCGTAAAATGAAATACCAAAACTTAACTTTAAAAAAATAAAGTATGAAATGTAAAAGTTACCCAAATTAACTCATCCTTGGGTTTCCACGTAGGAGAACATAGGTGAAAATATAGATATTGATGAAAAATATAACCATCAAGTTCTGATGGAGAGTGGTAGAGAACATGGATATGAAAAAGCCATCAATCACAAAGCCATATATTTGTGATGATCTAAGGTATCATCTGATTCATCGGATATAAGGGAACTAGGAAAAAAATTTGGTTTTCAAGATCATTTCCCTAAAGTTTATGAAATTGGAATTAGAAGAAATACTTTCGTGGTTTTGGTACAGTCTCACCATTGGTCGTTCTTTGGAAAATTTCCAATTCATCTCTAAAAGAAATAAAGTTGAATTTTTCATTCGTGAAGTGTTAGCAGATCATGTGATAGAATTATGGGTCATTCCATATGTCTCAAACAAAAGGTTAGAAAAGTTATCAAAAATACATAAGTCCGTCTATAGTGAGATTAATAATATATGGTTCCTAAAATGGACTTATACATCATATATCATACTACTTAATATAATAAAACTAGTTTCTACTAAACAGGGACATCCTGTGGGCCAGTGGTAGGTGATAAAGGCCAGTCTCACTTCGGTTGTGGGTTCGATTCCCACAGCCTTGTCCGACGCGATGGGCTGTCGCCTGTCCTGCAGGTTTTCCTTTTTCTAAAACTACATTACTATAACATCCCATAAATAAAATAAAAAAAAGTTCTATCCTTAAACAATACTAACTTATGTACAATATAATCCATTCCAATATTTATCTAAAATACTTTTGGCCACGCTCATAGTATAAAGAAAACGATTACTTGAAAAGTCATCAACCAAGCATGTGAATACCATCATTTATCCCCCATATATATTGTTGGTCACATTCCAATCATGTGAATACCTTAATCATGCATTCTCTTGAAAAATGAATAACCATTAAACCTTAGTGAAAACATGAATGCTGTCAAAATTTAACTCTTTCCACATACCAAAATCCAAAAATTCTATATACTCAAACCATGATAAAACCTTCTTCTTATATCCATCATGAGCTCATGAATACTATCAATCATTTAATTTTCTCCTTATCCCTTAATTATGTGCATATCATCTACTTTCCGAAAATATCTGAATAAACATTCATGGTTACTGGTACCATTAATCATACACTTTCAAAACTTATGGAAAGACAACAGTGTAACAATCCTTAGATGTCTCTTTATTCCTTAGTACCATGAGATTACTTATACAACATTACACTTTATAAACATGTAATCATTCCACTACCTTCTTAAACCATTGACGAGCTTCAACAATTATTTCATCTCACATATCATTTGTAGTCTCTTCATCATCATTAATATAAATACTACCCATACGACCATACTGATTCTATTCATGAGACTTTCCCTTAGTGAATTAGTTTGCATAATGCCCGTAAGTTTCACATTTAAAACATTTAACCATTGTAGATGTCATAGAAATTCCATTATCCTCATCCTTGGTCTTAATGGAACCTTTTCCTTCACACTTAATGGCTTTGTGTCCTTCTTTTCCACAACAAAAGCATCTTCTAGTTCCTTTAAAACATTCTCCTTGATGCCGCTTCCCACATGTTTTGCATAGGGGAAATTGATCTTTCTTTCCTCTATGATCATCATGAAACTCTGTCTTTTTCTTATTATCTGAGTCAAGAAACATACCAAATTTGAGCTTATTGATCATATTATGAGATTGATGATTTGGAATAATAATGATGTTTGGACTTCCAAATCCCATTTCATTTGGTTGCTCATGAAGAATATCATTCCATTTTCTATCATATCCTCCTTTATCGTGAATCTTCCTGTTTCTGGCCATTTTCTAAAACCCAAAAAGAGTAGTGTGAGAGGCAAAAATCATGCTAGGGAAAACAACCTAATATAGTGGGAGTACCATCAATATCTAGAATCTTAGGTTAAATTCTATGATCGTTACCGTAGTTCTAGGAAGATATCCTATATGTATACTTATCCTTAGGGACATCCCTAGACATACCATAGAAATATATCTAGGGATCTCACTAACGTTTTCACATCCTAGTTTCCAAATATTAACTAAACCTTTCCTCTGATACCAACTGTAGATACCTGAATCTTGACGTACATGGACATTACATTACTTTTGTGGAATACATATTACATAACAAAAACAGACACACAAGGACCGTAATAGTTTAGTGTCTTTGGAAACTCGGAATAAAATCTTCTAATCATGGTGAAAGATCTTCAAAATCTCCCAATAAAGATCTTCCCCTTTTTTCCTTACCTAAAACTGTTATTTATATCCTTGGGAAATGAAAACATAAAAGGGGTGAGCTCAAATTCCTAGTAAGGGTAAACATAGAGAACATAAAACAATCCATAAACATTTGAATGCAAAAACATGAACATAAAATATAAACATCAAAATCTTGAGCAAATACATGAATCTGGGAAGTACATAATGCATATATCATAAGGGAACATCAATCATGATAAAATAGAATGGGAATAAAACATGAAATTTTGGAAACCATTAAGCACATGTTATGATTTCCATAGTAGCCAAGGCATTGCTGCCAAGACCATCTTAGTGGACAAAGTCCCTTTCGGAATCGAGTTCACTCCTCGTTTCAATCCTATAACACTGAACCTGATTTACTTACCGTTCCATCCATGTCTATCTCATGAGATATAAATCTTTACCCAAGGCATTGGAGGGAGATATAGGTCCCACCCATCTCATTATGAAATCATTCTTACTTGTGCCACAAAATAAACATACATTATTCATAATAACCCAATGAATAAAATGGGATTCATAAACATACATCCCATCATCACATAATCCATATAAATGAAATGGATATCATTTCATTATAAGAAAAGTGAATCCATGTAAACCATAGAGACATGATACTTGAAACATACACATATTAAATAATGTCATCTTAGATGAAAAATGGTTTTGATAAAAAACATGAAATGAATTCTTGAGGAAAATATCCTTTCTTCTTCAAAATCATTTTATTTTCACAAAATGTCATGCTATATTTAAAAAAAATGATTTTTTTGAAAATAGTCATGAAATATTTTTCAGGTAGCTTCATGAAAATAAGGCTTTATAAAACCGTAAAAATCCATTCTTGCTGTATATGTTAAAAAATATTCTTCTTGTACTTTTTCCGGAGAAGTCAAAAAGTATCTTGTAACGTAAACAAATGAAATATTCCTTAAATACCATGTAGTAAAAGTCAAAATGGGTAAAAAGGACATTAAACATACATAAAAACACTTTTAGAAAACATGAACATGGATGATAACAATAACCTCAGTAAATACTTACGTACAAGGAATCTCGGATAAAAAAATGAGATTTGAGAAATTATCCCTTACCTTAGGTCCAATATGCTTCGTACGTATCCAAACCTCCTGTATAATGATTTAAATAATGTCATTGACTTATTAAAGAATCAAATTCATTGTTATGATATCATTTATTTTTCACTTATGACTTTATATTACCCGTTCTTTTGTAAATTCCATGTTAAATCAGCATTTTGGGTAAAATCATTTCATTTATCGTATGTGTTTCTACTTATCGTTCATGATATTATTACTTATATCCTTATTTAAATAATTCCGTAATATAAAACATGATTTATATATAATATATATTCATCATATACGTATATTTATATATTATAGATCGATAAAAGGAATGAAATACACCGTTCATGGAGACGGTAGGCCGTACGTACGCATGAACGCTATTTTCGTTTCCTTATTGAATTGAATGAAATTAAGTATATGACATACATATGTATAAAAATAAATCCAGTATCATTATTATGTCATATATTTCATGATTACTTATTATATATACTTTATAATCATTCATGAATGGTTAACATGGAGAATGAATCTCATCGCATCGTGGAGACGGTAGTCTGTACGTACGCACGAGTGATGATATCATTCCCATGATCATGGAATTTCATTGATGTGTATGTATAATATTTCAGAATCAATATAAATTTATAATAATTATATATATTTATTATTTACACCATTATACCCATCCAAGTAAGGTGGTGGTGGAAAATAGATTACACCATAATGTGGAGACGGTATTCCGTACGTACGCACGCGTGGTGATTTCGTTTTCCACAGGATGGATAGATGGTGAAATAGGGTTGTTTCATACTTATAATAACATATCAGTATATGAGTGATACTGATGTTATTACTTCATAATGAAACAACTAATGAAAAATATATATAAGATGAAATTAATTTGAAATAATCGGTAACAGACATTACCTCTTCTTTGAAGCGCCTCTTTGAGAACTCCTCTTAGGGCATTAAAATTGGTCTTTGAAGAAGAACAAGACCTCTAGGATTTTTCTAGGGAACTGGAGAAGATAATTTGGTAGGGGCGGGCCAAGATTTAAGGCTCAATGTGTTGTGAGGAAGTGAGGGAGGAGGTTCCCTTTTATAAGGGAGGAGAGGGGCACCTTTGGAGAAACTAAAAATATTATTTTATTATAAAGTAATATTCGGTATTTAATAGCTCCAAATTGATTTATTTTTGAAGATAAGGTGGGTATGGGTTGAAATCCTCTCATACAATTGAATTTATACAATTTTATGTTTCTATTTTAACCTTATCATTTAGATTTATCCTTAAGTTAAATAATTTTACTTTTACCGTGTCTTCTTGTTTTCGTACACTATATGGTTAATAAACTTACTATAACAAGCCAAAAGAACCCCAAGTTTTTTATTATTAATATATATAACCTTATCTAAGCCATTTTCTGAACCTTAGATTTTTAGGAATAAAATAACAATTAATAATATAGTATTTGTTTTAAAATCAATTTTATGTCAATTTTGACACTATTTGGTAATTGATTTCTGTGAAAATCATAACCGAATTATTATTTATAAAAAATATAACTAAATCAATAATAACATGTCATATTAACATATAAAATTAGTTTAATTCATAAAAAGTCTCAAATTACATTTATTGGGGTATTTATAACATCAATTATGTCAATATTTCATTAATAAGATAATTACTGCATCATCATTGTGTCATAAATAAATTAAATTATTTAATTTCTAAAAATTATAAATAAAATAAAATTATGTATGAAATATTTTTATCTTTCTAATTAATATTTATAGTCTAATTTATCTTATGTATAACCCTATATTAAAAATTATTTAGTTATTAAACATTGATTTTAACTATTTTAACCCTTCTTTTAATAATAAATGTCCTAATCTAATCAAAGTGGCCCTAAATGGTAATATTTTATTCCTAAGGTTGTTTTTGGTCAAATTAAACTTATCCAATAGAATTAGGACATGTTTTAGGTTAATAATAATATCATTTTTACCCTTAATTACCCTATTTAATTTTAACCGTGGTAAAAAAAGTAAAACGTTACCATTCACCAAAAATTATTTTCATCTTATTGAACCACATTTTAGTCCTTGATATTAACCGTGTCTCTCGTATATTTGAAATTCAATTCACATAAGTGGTAAAATTACATTTAAATGAAAAATTCATCCTTTTAACTACCACTAAGTGGTTTCACTATTCATCGAAAATTGAAGTTTTTCAGAAAAATACCCAAAATTCAGCCTAAGCATTATTTGATATTGCGAATTCAAAATTTATTTATATTTATCCAAATTCAAAACATTGAAGTGGAATTAATTAATTTTAAAAATAATTCCCGTTATCAAAAAAAAATAGCGTGTTTTTAAAAAACAATAACTATCAAATGATTGATACTTGTTTATATCCAATTTCAAAGTGAAATTAATTCCAATGACCAAAATTGGATTAAATGGTAAAAATATATTATAATTACACTTTAAAACCAATTAAAAAGTTAATATGACCATATAAATTTTTGTGATGAAATAAGTTGTTTTTAATTAAAATATAGCGTGTTTTTTACTATTCATCAAAATATAAAAGTTATCAAAATAACATGAAAAATTTATCCAAATTAAATTTTTATATCCATATTCCAAGGAATAATTTTTTTGTTCAAATTGATCTTATAAAAATGTCAAAAAATAGATTTAAAGTGGCTGCACCATCAAAAGGCGGCAAAACTGCATTTTTTGAAAAATACTTATTTTACCCGAAAAATTTATTTACCTCTCATACCATGTTCTAGAAAATATGGAAGATGAATAATAATGTTATAAAATTCAAAATTTAGTTAATACTATTCATAACGGCTAGTCCATAATAATATTATAATAATATATCGTTGTTTAGTAAAACCCGGTATTGCGTACAACACACGCTATCGAGGAAGGTCGTGATTGCTTGTAGTGCAAGCCAAGCCAGGGTTGCATGTTGTGAAAGAATCCTTCGTTGTTTCATATAACATAATCCAACCATATTTCATTTATACATTGAATATATATATATATATATATATATACTCAATGTTGCGTAGAATGACTATTATAAAACGAACTTGAAATTGTGTGTAACACAATCTAAGAATAGTGTTGCATATACATAAAACTAATACAGTGTGGCGTACAACACAAGATAATATTGTTATAGCATAAAACACATGAAATCAAATAAATTAAAATTAATAATTATCATAAAATATTGGGTTGTTAAAATCTTGGTGTTTTTGCAGAGAGGTTTCATTTCTTGGTGAATATTGAAAAATAATAAATTTTAATTGAAAACATCATTTTTATTAAAATAATTTATATTGAAAAATTATATTTATAATTGGTATTAATGAAACCATATTTAAATTTTTTATAAATTAATATAATTTATTCCATTATAATAATTTTTATATTGAATTTTTATATAAAAACATTTCCAAATTTTGAACATTTTCACATTAAAACTCAATTTTTTCATCACAAATGTTAAATTAATTTAAAATAAAATTATACAACATTTTTAGTTGAAAAAGGGAAATTGGATTTCGTATTTTGAGTCAGAATAATTAATATTATATAATATTTTTAACTTAATTTGTGACCCAAATTATTTGTGAAAACAGTTATAATTAATTACCGTGAGTATGGTTATAATATGGTTTTATGAATTACAAGTCTTTGTATTATAAAAAATATTTTACACAAACATTATATTTTTAATTAATAAATTGTTTTAAATATTCATAATCATTATGTATAAATTTTCTAATGAATATAATTATAATTTTATACTTAATAGATAAATTACCATAGTAAATAAAAAGCAACAAGTTATCTTGGTAAACTAAAATGGTAAAATTGAATAAAATTAATGGCTAAGGAATAATATGATAAAATTTATATCTTTTTGGTTGAGGTGTTTTTATATGAAATAAAACCTCTAAAAAATTATTTATCTATTTTTGTGTCAAATGATGAAAGGGAGACCTCCCTGTTGTGAATACTTTTTGGTATTTACAAGAATACCCTCCTCCTAAATTATAAAAGGGGACTCACTCCCCTCACTTATTCACACCTTAAACACACTTCAGATCAGCCAATAGTTACAAAAACACATTCAAAATCCCTCCCCTAATACTAGAAGCATTATTTTGGGTAGAAATCTCATCTTTGAAGGAAACAGTGTATACCTAATGATGATGCCTGGATAATAATTAATGTTCTTCAATAAGAGTTTTTATTTTACTTTTCTCTCCACCTTATTTAATTTTAATTAAAACATAATAATATGAGAAACTAATTATATTCCACGTACTATTATTTTTGTCATAATAATTATATTTCATTAATCCCTTATCCAATTATATCAAATGGGTTTTGAAATCCTCATTTGTGTGTATAGTGGGACGCCGCTTCGTGAACTGATGTTGTTTATTCTTCAATTACCACCATTAAAGGATGGATATGATAATAGATATAATGTTTATATATGATATTTATAACACATTTACAATATGGATTAATTATATTTAATATATCTTGTTAAATTTTATTCCATATGAAATACGATAATGTAACTCGTGTGTACGATGTACTACCAACTCACAAAACGATGTGACCCGTCTTTCACTAATACTTGACATAGTAGATGATAAGGATAAGGTAAATGAATAAATGTTATATAAATTAAATTATTAAAATATTAATTTCGTATTTATCATGATTTAATGGCAATATATTACATTATTTTCATACCATTCCACTAAATGAAATATGATAACGTTGTTCCTGTACGTGTGGACAACTACCTTTAGGATGTGATGTGACTCTCTTTTCATCACCACACCACATAAATGATATATATATATAATTATAGTTAATGGAAAAATATGACATATATGATATTATTATCATTATATAATGATAAAATATTACTTACACCCTTTCCATAATAATCATTGTAAAATAGAAAATGTTATTCATTCATATATAAGACATACCGTCTCTATGCTCATAACATACTGCATTTTTAGAAACATTCATTCATGACTAGTTTTAAAAGTATAATTATAGATAAAATATTCTAATTATGGCATGATATGTATTTTGGATATGATATAACTTTATAATATACGCAATAAATAACTCTTTCATGCCAAACCCCACATGAAAAAACAATATAATAAACACCAGAAATAATGAAAATAATGAATGACTGTTAATGAAGGTGTGATAAGACGTAATAAAATGATATTTTATGATATTATAAGTGTAAATATAGGTCTTTTATTATTTAATAACATGCATAAAACTATTATACAAGAGTCTAAATCATATCCAACAAAAGGAAATCATGAAGTAATGGATTTTCCTCTCACATTCATTTTTTGTGAGACACAAGCTATATTCACCACATAATACTTTGAGGTGGGTTATATAATACCAATGAAAGTATTTTACAAGACATAGAATAAAAATTACCTGGGTTTTAATATTAAGTTTAGGATCACACTTTCATGGGCTTTATAGTATAAAAGTTAACAAATCGATAACCGACTTCGTCTCAATTTACATTCTATTTAGACTTATTCGTTATTATGCACTAATTCACTTTTTAATGTCTATATATTTCTCAATTGAAATGTAATATCATGAATTATTCATTTTTCATGGTATTTTAGGTTTAATTTTAAATTATTTGATTCAAGGGTATTTATCATGAAAATTACCATATGGTATCAGTTATTGTGCAATCTCACTTTATTTTGTGATTGTTGACTTTCTATTGAAAAAGTCACTTTCTTGTAATAAATATTCAATGGAAAATAAATTTACCTTAAAAATACAATCCTTTTGTGATATATTTTATTATTTCATAAAATATATACCATTATTACATATAGTGTTTATTTTGAATTTTATTTCATTAACTAGGGAAATATTTATAAATCAATATCCTTTACTCAAGAAAGATATTTTATAATGAACATTGTTTATGAATTAAATAAATTATTTGATATATTAGTAATGATTTGTAAATTTAATACATGGGTTGGGGACCAGTTAACATAATAACCTTGATGTGTTGGTAGTCTAATGAGACGAATCAGTTCTCTAAATCAGATAGGTTTCTACACACTAACATAAACTATCATGAAGACATGTTTCGTCAGTTCCGAAATCCCATGTTATTCATTCTGTCATTACTGATATTCCATGTGATTATTAAATTAGATAATGTATATATGTTCAAGTTTCAAGCTCATTTAATTTTTTATATGAAATTATTTGATCATATTTTATTCATGTCCTGTTATTCTCATGTTACTGATTAATTACCATGTGGTTCGGTTATTTACCTTTCCATATTGATTATTGTTAATTATTAGTGATTTCTTCCAATGTACATAACCCTTGATGATAATTTTAGCTCTCCCTTATATTATTTATCTTCTCTATGATATAAAGATTAATCCATCAAATCGGTTTCACATATGCGGAAATTTTTCATTTTTAATGTATTATTTTGTAATCCAAGTGTAAATTTAGTGTCATATATTTAATATAGTTCTCCAAAACTACAAAATTGAGCAGTTCTGAATATTATTCCTTATATATCATTTCCATGTAATAAAAATGGCACTAGCGACAGGCTATAGGGGGTTGGGTCATTACAGTTGGTATCAGAAAAAGATTATTACAAAACTTGGGAACTATATTTAGGAAAAACATAGATTATTTAATGTAACCCTATGATAAAAATTTAGTATAGTATATAAAAACATACTAATATTTTTTAAATAGTGATGATGTTATTTTCATTATAATAAATCCCTTTTTGATACTACATGTTGATGTGGTTATGTAACTGTTGTACCTATAGGTAACGACACTTAAAAGAGGGCATTGGGCTTGACCTAATCATCACATGGTGCACTAAAATGGGTCTTACTAGGAACTAAGTTTAAAAAACTAGGTGATAAGAATAGTATAATTAAAATTTTCTTTACACTATATTATGAAGGACTAAAATGTTAAAATATCACCAACAAAACCATATTTTGTTACTCTGAGATTAAAAATGCATGAATTTTTAGTTTATGTTATGTGTTATAAAATATATGTAATTATACATTAATATTCATAATTTTATGAGTAGATCTAGTATATTCCACTATTCAAAAATGGTACATATATTATGAAATATGGATCGAATCAGTTCACTTAATCCAAAGAGTAAGAATGATTGTTTCTTTAATGGGTTTGAGGTACTATTTGTAATGTAACTACTCTCCCAAATATTATCATCATAATAGGAAATAGTATCATTTGATTATAATATAGATAAATTACTCTCTATGTATTCTGGATTTGAAGGGAATCATGAGATTAAGAGGGTGGCTAAGAAAAATATAGATAAAGGAATGTAAAGAAAAAAGGGATTTTTCCACATTTGACAATTGTGTAAAGAAACACATTACTGATTAATTAAAAGAAATAATAGTTTTCTATAATTATTAAGAAAATATTCACCATGATGTTGATTCCAATGGAAATAAAAAATCTTCTGATTCACAATGATTCAACTGTAAGGATATGTGGCCCTCTTCCAATCAATATCCCAACAATCAATGTAATATAACTCAAAAGAAGCTAATGGAACATGGTCAAGCTTATGATATTACCTTATATGAAGAGGAATTATAAGTTTTCTTGTTTTATGATTAAATAATTATTTCATTTGATTATATTATCAATGATATATAGGTTATTATAATTATGAAAGTTATATGGATTGTGTTGTAGTGGTTTTTTATTAAGGATTTGAAATCATATATTTAGTTGTACTAATGAAAAAGAAAAATGGTTTAGTGGAAAGTTGAAATTCTTATAATACACATGATTTATGAGACTTAATAAGTTCAGGATATTTATATAATTATTTTGGGATAAGAGGTGATTGATATGGATAATGTAAATTGGATAATATCGGTTACCTTTTAATTGATTATGTATTTGATGAAAAGGGGGTTTATTCTGTCGTTTATTGAGCTAATAGTGTTTTGGGACATACAGAATACATAAAATAATCCATTGTTTATTTAAATAATATATAACCATACATGTTTTCAAAATTATTTGATAGGAATTAAAATCATTACTTTATTTCAAAAGAATACATGATGATGATATTCACAAGATTTGTAAGAGATGATTAAGAGCTACTTCATGATATTTAATATATTATTGGTAAGTTCATTTTGGAAATTTAATGAACATCTTTCTAATGTTATGAATTGTAATATTTTTGAGTGGTAATAAGGATAAACATTTATTAAATGGTTTAATTTTAACTTTTAATGATGTATTAAAGACTAAATTATGACCTCTACATATGTATATTTATGGAAATTGGATGACATATGCTGAAAAAATTCTTATAATAATTACTTGAAATCTATTGAATGACCATTCATTTTAAATTGATATAATAGTTATCACGACCCATCCCCCAGGGCCCATGTCGTGACTACCCCTAGCCATCTATCCATAGAATAGGGGCTGGCGACTAGAACCGAAGGCATATTACCTAAAACTGGGAAAGCATTACCTTATAACCTGTAGCACACACAACCAAGCACACAGCAAGATACGAACTCAAGTAAACTGAATAGTAAAAAGAGTGAGTACAGTAAGTAAAAGGGGCCAGAATACGAGTCCAACTGGAAAGTACAAGAAACTAAAAGTACAAGTAAACTAGAACAGCTCATGTGATCACCCGCCAAGGATCCTACATGAAGGGTCGGTACAGATCTTGAACGGTCATCTCTGCGGTACACCTCGTCTAAGGTCCACCTATGAGCTACCGCCAGTCTTGGTATTCTCTTCCTCCATATGCGATGTCCGTCATCTGCACCAAACACAACGATGTGTGGGAATAGACCGTGCAGGGGTGAGTATAACGATACTCAGTAGGGATCCTGAGACCCTCAAGGTCACACAAAATCCACAAAGGATAATCCATAAAGCATGAAATCATATGCCAAACCCATGTAGGTATATACCCTGACATATACCTATGTTATCAAGTTAAAAAATCACAATTATGATGAAATCACAGAGTCCAACGCAAAGTCCCAAGCTCGACTGTTGCACAATGGAAGGAATACCACAAAGGAAAGTACCACACAGGCAAGCCACACTGAAGAGTACCACCAAGGTATTACCACAATGAAAAGTACCACACAGGTTGAGGCTTAGCTCATACTAGGTATAAAATTCATATAGTAGTAGAGGTGATTAGACATAACTACTGAATCATCTTGCTCTATTTAGAGGCAGACCCATATAGGATCGCTCGGTGCTGACCCACACAGGATCGCTCGGTGCTGACCCACACAGGATCGCTCGGTGCTAACCCACATAGGATCGCTTAGTGCTGACCCACAGTTGATTTCTAGGTGCTGACCCACACAGGATCGCTCGATGCTGACCCACACGGGATCACTCGGTGTTGACCCACACATTATCACTCTTCATTTTTCACGTCACATCCATCTACTGGGTTCCCGCACTATGCTCTCTTGTCTCTGGGGGGATCCGATCCACAAGCCACTATTAAATACTAAAACATCCAGGAATTCTCACAACACAATTATCTCAAAGCTCCTCCTTGTCATAGGGGTCTGAACACAACATATGGTGCGTCAATCAGATGCCCAGTATGTGATTAATTAGCCTTTTAGTCCCGGGGGCCAGGTTGGATTCATGCTCGATCCAACTTGACCATACCCCATCATAATCCAAATCTCTAGTGGGGTATACTCAAATGGGACTTCTCTCTCCAAGGTTTCTAGTTCCACTGACGGTTTATCAAACGGACGCTTAGTGCTAAAGTTGTGGCCAAAAGAGCGTAAATGGGTCGTAGTGGGTCCGGGATCGGTCCGACTCGAATGGACCGACCCGGCCCGACCCTGATGGACTGAACCGGCCCGACCAAGAAAGGGATGAACCAGCCCGGTTTGGGTCGACCTAGCCTGCTGGGTCTGACCCAGCCTGCTGGGTGTGGCCCAGCCCGTGCCGGGCGGTCCGGCAAGCCGTGACGGACCGCGGGGGGCCGCAGAGGCTGTGAGGGTTTCCAAGGCCGCGATGGGGTTGTAGAGGGATTTTGGCAGTGCAGAGGGCAGCAGGCAGATGACAAGGCTACGGGGCAGTGCTGTGGGCCGCGAGGTTGCACGGCGGGGCCACTGGGCAGCGCGGTAGGGCCACTGGGCAGCGCGGCTGGACACTGGGCGGCGCAGCGAGACCCCTGGGCAGTGCGGTGGGCTGCGGGGCGGTATGGAAAGGCCACTGGTTGGCTCGGCGAGGCCACGAGACGAAGCTACATGAGACTGGGTGGCGTGGAGAGGTTGTTGGGTAGCGTTTTACCTCGGGGCGCAGAGGTCGCGAGCAACAGTGGCCTTGGTTGATAGAGCGCTACAGGCGGCGTGGATACGGACGATGGAGTACCGCGGGGTGCGGAGGCCACGGGCGGCGGTGGCCGCAGACGATGGAGATCATGGGTAGTGTGGTCGTAGATAGTGGAGCTCCGTGGGGCGTGGAGGCCGTGGGTGGTGGTGGATGTGGATGGCAGAGGCTGCGGGGTGGCGGGGGCCGCAGAGCAGCACTGTCACCTTCCTCGCGGCCAGCGGCGGTGCCAGCCACCATTCTCGGGCCTCTTCGTGGTTGGTTGCTGAACTCCTCCACCGCAAAGAAAACCCAAAATCATCATAAGAATTGTTGAGAGGACGGGACATGTTTGTTAGTCCTACAATCTTGGCATTAGAGCGGTAGAAATCTACTATAATCTCTATTTGAATTATGAAGAGTCGTCAAGAACGAAAAAAAAATATTTTCAAACAACCACCCTACATCGTTCATCTGATTTCTTCGATGTGGAGGGAATGAAGATCATTGATTATAGACATCCAACATTAGAGGATTTCCCGAGGAAGTAGTCAAATTCATGCATCAACATTCTTCATTGGAGGAGCGTTCTTCATGGAAGAAGTTCTTCTTGGAAAAAGTTCTTCGTTGGAGAAAGAAATCCTCCAAGAGCTCTCCCCCTTTCCAATAATTTTCCCCAAAATTAAAATAGCAAGCTTTTTTGTTTCCCCAATTTTAATTTTTGGTGAAATTTTAAATTGGTTTAATGAATTACATAGTGGTTGGCATAATAAATTAAAGGGGGTGGGAACACTAAAATGACGGAATTTTAAGAGGCTTCCCTACAATTAAGAGAGAGTTCACGGGGTGTTTGCCTTTGGGTGGTCCCCACCACCACAACCTTTCTTGGGTGGTTATTTTAGGCGGTCCTATCAACCATAACCTCTCCTGGGAGGTTTAGTTCAGGTGGTACACACCTATGAATCTTCCACATGGATGTTTTAAAAGAAAAATAGAAATAAAATATTACACCATTAATTTCATTTTATTCTTTCACGTATAAGTGAAAGACTAACTTCCACCCTCGACCTACTATATTCAAGGTGAAGTTCTCCTGAAATGAATATCGATGTTGTATGTTCAACAGTGCCCTCAGATTTCAATTCAGAGCACCGATTCAAATGTTAGAAAAACGTGCTCATACCTTTACTGAATGTACCCAAAAAATATTCAGAAATACATTCTGGGCGCACCGGGCCTTGGAATCACGTGTCGTCAATTTTAACAGACTCGTAAAATTACTATTTCATTAAATAAATTACATGAAAATTCTGGGTCTTTACAATAGTCCATTAAAATTCATTTTTAGTGCATAAAAAATAAAAAAACATTTTTATATTAATTTCTTGGAGTAATGGATGCATTGAAAAATAAATAATGTTTTCATTTATGCGTATTAAATCAATTCATAACAAGTTATTATATTTCCTTTTATTCTTAGACTATAAGAGAATTCCGCAACTATAGGAAAAATGGATCCTGAAATAAAATATTTCGTTATTACCATCATTTTCTATGATATAAATGACCCTTTACACACATATTTGGTTAACGGGTTTTTATTATATTAATATTATATGTATCACCCACTTTCTTGTGAGCAAATCTCTATATCAATCTACATTAGTATTTGGGGTTTTTTTTCTCTTCCATGCCCATGTTTAAATTTTACGTATATGTTCTTTTTCTTAGAATCCTAGTTATGTGATTATTCCATATGACCTTTTTACTTCTATTATTATCTTATTAAGAATATATTTTATCAACCCTTATCATGATGTGGTATTTTTATATTGAGTATTTCAAAATATTAGACACTAAATTACAATGAACATGTTTAAATTTTTAGGATACATTATGTTTAACCTGGGGAAAATGTAACACCGAAAAATTATGAAAACCCATTGTATTTGAAAGCCTCTATGACCAGTAACACCATGCTTAGAAAAAAATTTAATAACATGATACATTATCATATATTTATTTTTAAATAATGTAAATATGTTAAATTTCTATCATTACATGGAACTTTGAGTTTATCATTCATTACATGAAGAATTGAATTTAGATTGTGTTACACACAAGGTTTAGTTTTACAAAACAATAATATATTATTATTATTATTATAATTATTTAATATCAAAATCATTACATAGAAGTCAGAATTGTGGTTATGAATAGGATTAATAAAATATAAATATATTTAATTTTAACTCATTTATTTTCTCGCTATTTATATTAAATAAAATAATAATCATTTAAAATAGATTGTTTTTTAGAAAAAACAATATTTTTCCCAAAAAAAATAATCTATTCATTATTTTAACATTTAATTTAAAATTAAAATTTATCACTTTTAAAAAATTAACACAAAAAAATTGTATTATCAAAGTTATCTTAGGGTGATTTTTTTGAATTTTTTAAGATGTTTCATTTTTATGATGAATAGTGAACAATGCATAATTTTAATTGGAACCAAAGTTTTTTTAAATAATTTATAAAGTTAAGTTATGTTTTTAATTGGTTTTAAATTAAATAATTATCTTATCATATATTAATTAATTAAATTTTGTTTATATTAATAATTTTCATATTGAATTTTTATATTAAAACACTTAAATGTTTTTATCATTTTACAATAAAACCCAACTTTCTTGTTACGCATGCATGATTAATTTTTTAATTACATTTTTCCTCTTATGTGGGTTTAATTTTTAGTAATAAGATGAATATTTGGAATAATAATAATTTATATTATCTAATAAATTCAAACAAAATTACCTTATTTATTAGTGAAATAAACTTAAAATTAATTACCACGATTGTGGTTAAACATATTTTTTCACATTACATGTTTTTGTATCAAAAATCATTTTAAACACACATAGAATTTTAATTTAATAAATTGTAATTCATATTAAGAATAAGTATTTCTAAATTATATAATAAATCATATGTTTATTTTATTATTAAATGATAAATAACCTAGGTAAATAAAAATATGTAGGTTACCATCATAAAAATTATAACGGTAAAATTGAGTAAACATAATGGATAATTATTAATATGATAAAAATATATTTGTTTTTTATTTTTGGTGGTTTTTATGATCTAAAAAAATCCTACCATATTTTATCTATCTATTTTGAGGCATATTATGTATGGGATACCTCCCAATAGTGAATACTGTTAGGTATTTACAAGAATGTCACTCCATTTCAATTATAAAATATAACTCACTCCCCTGACTTATTCACACCTAAAATCCAATTTGGTTTATCCAATACCTTATCAATTGACATACCAAATTTACTAAACTCTTTCTATATGACTTAATTTTTTTATTAATCCATGTTTTGAAGTCATTATTCGAAACATAAGGAGGATACCCGAAGAAGATGAAATATTTTTCAAAAATAATTTTTTAATTATTTCTCAGTCTCCTTAAATTATTATTACAATATAATGATATAATAAACTCATTACCTTAAAATTAATTATATATTTATATAATAGATTAATTATCTAAAACCATATCAAATTCTATATAATTTGTCATGAAATCACCGTTCATCGGTACAGCGGACTATCACCATGTGAACTGGTGTCATTCATTCATCCATTACCAAATTTCATTATTTGGTATGATTATGAATCTAAATTATATATTTATTATTTATATAGTATTTATAAATACGGAGTCATTATATCATATATATCTTGTTACCTTACATTTTTTATAATATTTGAAAATTGAACACGTCTGTACGACAGACTAATGCCTCACAAAGCAATGTGAATCATCTTTCACTAATGCTTCACATGAAAGGTGATAAGGATATATTTAATGATTTTATATGATATAATTTAAATAATTATTCTATTCATGACATGTTTTTAATTCTTTAATGACACTATATCGTTTTCTTTTTTATCTTTTTCACTTAATGAAAGATTGTAACATCATTCATGTATGTGTGGACTGCCTCCTTCACAAAGTGATGTGACTCTCTCTTAATCAACACTCCAATTTAATTATATATATATGTATCCATAAAAATAATATGATATATATGATATTATTATCCTTTTTAAACAATTAATATGACTTACACCCCTTCCATAATGATCATTGAAAAATGAAAAATGTTACTCATGCGTATGTGCGACCTACCATCTCTAGGATCATAACATAAATTGTTTTTCATAAAAATAACCAATTATTGATTTCAAATATATAAATTATGTAAAAATATGACATTAATTTCATGAACTGTTTTCTATATATGATAGAATAATATATAATTTTTTCATGAACTTATCTTTCAATAAAAATCATGCCTAACAAGACAAGCCCGTTAACACCAAAAAGAAAAGAAAATAAATGAATATTATTGAAGTACATGTGATAAGATGTAATAAATTTATCATTTATGATATTATAATCATTATTATATTTAAATATTAAATTAATAACATGCTCATAACTATTATACAATATGTTAAGGAAGGTTCAACTAAAGTAAAGAGGGAGGTATGGGATTTTCATCCCACCTTTATTTTCTGTGAAACATATTACATATTCACCATGTATTTGATTGATTTTATTTATGTACTAATAGTGATTTTATTTTGTGATATATAAAATTTAAATATTTTTTTCTTATATATCCATTTTATGATTTTCCCTTCATGGGGATTACAATTAAAAGTTAACAAATCAAAAAGGGATTTCATCTCAATTTAAAATCAATTGATACTTATTTGTTTTTATGCAAAAATTTAAATTTAATTGGTGTTTGTAATTGACATATGACATGTGAAATAATGATTAATTCATTATAAATTGTATAATATGTTTCAATTTTAATTATTTCCTCAAAGGGGATATGACTTGAAAATTACCAAATGTTAAGAGTTATTGTGCAGTCTCAATTTATTTTGTGACTATTGAATTTCTATTTAATTTTTTTTTCATAATTTGTTATTTGGAATTAAATTAATTTATATATCAATTTTCTTGATAGATGGAAATGATTATTCTTACACCATATAAAATTTTTACATATGCTGTTTACTCTAAATTTTATTTGATTAATTGGGGAGATATTGATAAATCCATATCATATACTCAATACAGATTTTTTAAAGTCGAGTCTGAAGACCAGTTTTTATTATGAATGAAAATAAAAATTAATATTTTGTAGAGAGAGATGCATTACATATCCCATTGGACCAAATCCAACTGGCCCATTACATATCCGAAAGGCCTAGTGCAACATCATGTCTGAATCATCCTATCTGTGACATCATGCTTTCATCATCGTCTGCATCACGACCAGCATAGTACTAGAATAGTACCTTTTCCCATTAGATATTTAACCTAGGAACTCTTGTATTTGGAGGCATGTTACTGAGTAACACTAATCCGTGACACTGGCCACTCAATAAATATATCTATTATGTCACATTTATTATCAATTAAATTGATTATTCGATATATGTTGAATGATTTGGATTTACAGTAGAAATGTTGGGGACTAATTAATGTAAACCCCTTAAATTATTGGTTGTCTCGTGAGATGAATTAGTTGGAAAATTCATATAGTTTTTTAACCACAAAAAATTTTTTCTTGATGATTGATCCTGATAAAAACTATCCTAGGGATATATCTTTATAGATTAGATTTTTAAAATTATGTACTCTATCTTTATTTATATTAAATGTGATTATTTGATTTTTATTATAACCATTGTTAGGATTTGAGATCATGTGATTATTAATATGGAATTTTTTATAATTGTTTATTCATACCATATTATGATCAAGTTATTGATTAATTCCCAGGTGTTTCAATTATTTAACTAGCTATATTTGTTATGAAAATTATTTTATTCAATCTTATAATGTACTGGACCATTATTCATCATTTTAGCTCAAATGTATTTTGTTAACTATCTACAGGTTATGAATTTAAATACTTCAAAATGGTTTTAAGAATGCTGATCATTTTCTTTTGTAATGTTTTTTGTATTCCGAATGTAATGTGGGTATCATGAATGTAATATAGTTCATAGAAAATTAAAAACTAATTGGTCATTCAGGATGTGATTCCTTGTATTTTATGCCAATGTAATAAAATTTGCACCGACTTCAGGATACTAGGGTCAGGTTCATTACATTTGCAGTCTAATCATAATTTGATTAATTTCATAAGAAAATACACTAAGAAAAGTAACTAAAATATATAATAATTTTACTCATTCATCCTTTTCAAGAATCATCTAACCACCACCAATTAAAGGCATGTGATTATGGATAGGTTTCACCTTGATCTTGAAAAATACTTCTCTAAATTACAAATATTTTCTCAAAAAAATATATGAATATAAAAAGAGGCGGAAAGGTAAATTAAGAAGTTTAATTAGAGAATGAATCACCTAGATCCACCATGTGAAAAATATCTGATTAATCTTTCAGTCAAATGGGTACAAAGGATAATATAGGGGATAAATAATGGAGGGATACCTAACAAATTCCCCATGTATTTCCATGGATTCCTTAAATTTTAATGTGGTTATCATTATATGAAGATTTTACCACTCTTAAATAAATCTGGGTACCATAAAGTACCCAAAGAATTCTTTAATAGTTACCAGGTCAGCTACAAGGTGCTGATATAAGTCTATATTACACCTCATAGGAGTAAAATTTGGGTAACCTAAAAGGTTCCACCAATGGGTACCTAGTTAAAAAATACTATGTACTTTGTATCTATTATATACACTAAAAAAATATCACATTTTCTATAAATTGTAAAAAAATTCCTATGATTTTATTTGAGCCTCATGATGTAAAATAAATCCATTTCAACTCTTGAGAAACAATTTAATATCTCCCATATTGATTTGACTCAAAAAAATTAATCACTCATTGATATAGATACATTGGAGTCTAGCTCTTTTCTGATTCAACTAACACCTAGAAACATGGAGTGTTTCAGTCATGCAATAAAATATTACTAGAGACCCATTATCATATTTCTCAAAGATAAAACTATTTATAAAATTAATAATATATGTATTCTAAACCATTCTAAGAATAATTTTAGATATATATCTATTTATCTATATACACAATGTATTGGATTCTTCACCCATACCTTTTTTGAGAATATTTTTCTCTTCTATAATGTTATAAAATTTAATGTAAGGATGTCTTTTTTTCTATAAATAGTATTCCACCCACATAAAATACCAAAAATTTATTAATTATCCACTAAACCTACTTCCATATATAATAATTATCTACGTTCATGATAAAACAGTGATCTTTGAATGTATTATAAAATGTATATTCTAACTTAGAACAACTTTTTAAAACCATTAATGGATTTTTACAACTAGTATACCTTAAACTCATTTTTATATATTTAATACATGTTTTTTATATTATACATTTCATTAATTACATTATCACTAAGGAATGATTTTATTGAAATTTATTTGATGTATCTCATAATTATATTGATTTTATGTAGCATGTAATATCTGAATAGTTTCTATCATCACTGTCAATCAAAATGTCTCCACATCATTAATACCAATAATTTTATATTATATCTATTCACTGAGATATCTTTATAGGTATAAATTTTACATCCTCATCAATTATCATTTGGAAACCCCACTTTCACCCTTTTATATACATCTAAAAACTTCAAAAATAGAGATCATGTATGTAGATTCTATTTTATATACCATAGATATGAACAATTTCTCTGAATTAGATGTCATTATGTAATCATGTAAATAGTAGGTTTAGCCTTAAAAAGTGCATCACATATTATTTATATATAATAAATATATATATTATTTGAACATCATGAATACTAAAAAATCATTGATATTATTATATAACATAATTCAGTACTATTTTCAAAAACTTATTAGGATCTAGCTCACTTTCCATCTCCTGAACCATACCAGTATATTGTTCTGGAATTTCTTAATTTTCAGTTTTCCTCTGACAGATTCTTCAAGATATATATTCCGTCAAATGTAAAACATTATATATGTCATGAATAATTTTTTTACTAATATTATAGGAATAATATTTCTTTACATCCTTATGATTGCAGAAAATATGTAATTTTCTATTTTATAGATAATTTAATTTAAATAAATTTTGTATGTATGATTTAAAAACAAAAATCCTCATAAATAAAAAATTAGGACACCTAGTATATATAACATATACTATCATTATGACTACTTCAAATTGAATATGGTTGAGTATGAGAAATTGTTTTGAGATAACATCTACAAAATTATATAAAAAGGTTTCAATAACATATCATTCATAAAAAAAATCTAAATATGTATGATTGTTTTTATCAAGCACAACAATACAATATGGTTTTCTTGGAGGGTAGCACATTAAAAACCACAATAAATATGATGATAACAAAATTATATGAACAAGTATTCACCATAGTGATCTAATAAAAAAATATTAATACCTTTTCTTTGATTATTTTTTATAATTTTATTACCTCCTTAAACATTTCAAAGGTTAAAAACTGATGTCTTTTAAGAAATTAATATGCATATAGACCAAATTCATCATCCTAATTTATGAGATATATATAAAAAACACTTGATTATGTATTCATTGGTCCACATATTTGTTTTACTCCAAGAGAATGATATTCCTCTCACATTTTCCACTATAAAAGCTTTTTAATTTTTATTAATGAAAATGAATTTTATTTATAAAATTATTACTAGTTAAATTATTATAATAGTCCATATATATATTGTTTTTGGATATATTTCTCATTTATATGTACAAGTAGAAGATTTCAATGTTATGGGGAATTAAAATTACTAACACAACTTTAATGTCTAAAATGGTGTTAGACTAATAATCAATAATTTTAATGTATAGAGTATTCACCCTATTACTAATGACATATAATATCTCATTTATATATATTTAATAATTATTAATCTATGTTAGTAATCAAAATCCATTATTATTCAAATAATATTTAGAAATCAAATTTATATTTTTAGATAGAACATAGTAACAGATTTCTAATTCTATAATTATTCTTCTATCTAAAATTATATTGTAAGTATCTACATAAAATTCAACAACTCTTGATGAAATTTTAATATTTTGAATCAAGAAATTTATTCATATTAGTAAATTATTTTTATCATAATAACCCATTCATTACAACCCCAAGATCATGGGGCCTAGTGTCTTTGGAATACTTTGTCAAGTGTATATTAAAGTGAGACTGATAAAATTATTTTTTTATTTATAATGATCTACGAAATTCTATCGATATCCTAAAATGACAAAATAAAATTGATGTAATTTGTAGAAAAATAGGTGTGAAGTAAAAAACTTAGTAAATTAATTAACATAAAAAGGAAACATTACATGTGAGTTAAATGTATAACATGATATAATAAAAGAGAATCATAGAGAGTAATAATAGGGGATCATAATATAAATAACTAGGTACCATAAGATCATTTAATTATAGTAAATCTGGAAGAACCATAAAAAATGACATGAACATAAGTCAAGGATAACCACTGAGACAACCTCACTAGGTGGGTAGTGCCCCAAAAAATATTAGGGTCACACCCTAATATCAAACATGATGCCTCATGACACTAGAACATTACCTAATTCATTGGATGTATTTATAATTACCATCCCACCCATCGCATTCATATAATGTAAATGAATATGTGTTCCACATAAGGAAAAAAATTACAAATCATAAACATAATAATTACCCATTTATGTATATTGGGTTACATAATTCTGTTCATATAATAATCAAAGTAAATTTCAAAATGAATTCATTTGAGAGATGCACATAAGCTATGTATTACCCCATAAAATTATGGATAATAACATATTTATATATTTTAGAGGCATATATACATAATTTATATGTAATTCATAACACAAAAGGTTGTTGTTGATGATGAAATGTATTTATAATATTAATAGGATTCTTGCTTGAGAAAATATCCTTCTCACTTTAAAAATAGTTCTTCAAGATCAAAAAGTATGAATAATACAATAAAAAACAATTTATTTATTAATAACAATAGAAATTTATAATAGAGGATTCAAATAATTTATTGTTCATGAAAATAATTAATTCTATACATGTCATACAAGTTAAAAAATAACATTCCAATAATATTGGTGAAAAAAGTTTAAAAATTTCACCATTCATAATATGAAAAGAATATTACATTAAAAATTTAGAAAAATTTAAATCATTGTTTAAATTTATTTAATAAATAATTTTTCAATGTTAAAAATATTCTTGAAATTAATTTTATAAAACCTTGATATATAAGAAAAAGTATTTCTGGATGATGAGAGAAAATAATTCATCTTTCCATAAAAAAAATTCTCAATAATTATAAGTACCAAAGTGGTTAAAATGTTACTATTACATGAAATTTTCATGAATAACAAAATTAGAAAAAAAAATTAAATGGTTTTAATTGAAACTGTTTAAATAATTACCTATGATAGAAATTCAAGGATAAACAATCCTGGCTAAAATGAGATTGAAACATAAACCCTTACAATTTTGTAATTATTTAAATCATATCTTCCATGAATAAATTATATTAATTTTAACATAAAATATCATTACGTATTAATAATTCATGATATAAAATATAATGATTATGTGTGTAAACCATTTAAAATAAATTAGGTTCATAAACGATCTTTTATCTCCAATAATTATGTTATGAGACGAAACCCTTTCTTCGAGTAAAAATTTTTCATGTACATCCTCTATCTCATGTATAATAAACATATAGAAATTATATTTTTCATAAAAACCATATTAATGTCTAATAACTTATAACTAAAATATTTACATAATTTATTCTAATGAAATATTTAATTACTTAATCAGTTAATACATCATATGGTGTTTTAAGGACTCTGAGTTCATAAATATTAAAATAGAGTTGGTGTGTTGACCATTTTCAAATTTTTAATTATACCATTATATATATAATAATAATAATTAAATAATTTAAATTTTATTAATAAATTATATTATTAAAATGACCTGAATAGATGTTCTTAAAAGTTCATTGCATTACAATCACAGAGATGATTGGTCATATATACACATGTGTAACATTTCCTTTTTCCTACGATCATGATGGAAATAATGTGATTATTATATTATCGTTAAATAATTTCCATTATATCATAAATATTATATTATTTCTTCAAATAAATTTTTATATACCATCAACAAAATCCAGTAATAAAAAATGAACCATGATGCATCGTGTGGCAGTAGTCTGTCGTACACACAATCAATGTTATCATTCATTAATTAATGTTAATGTAAGAAGTTATATTATGTATTAATTATATATATTTATTAATATTTATTTAATATAATATAACATTATTAAATCAATCATAATTAATATCTATGAGTGCTGATGATGAAAAAAAATTACATCAGTTTGTGAGGTGGTAGTTTGTTGTACAAACGAATGATGGTTTTGATTCCAATTTGATAAAAGATGAGATGAATAAATATTATTCCATTAATTTAATAACATATATGTTTATATTATTTTTTCTTTGTTCAATACTTTAATTTTTAAAACATGATTTAATGTTGAAAAATAATACGTTAGGAGATGGATCTTGGTGAAGGCAATTAAATTTTCATAGAAGAACCACCAATTGATATCTTATTAAAGACCCTAAGGTTAGTATTTCGGAACAAAATAAAATCTAGAGTGTGAATAAATATGATTTAGAGATAATTTTTTAGGGGTTTTTTCAAGAAAATTATCTTTATAGTTGGGAAGAAGTTATGTGAGAGTTGCACTTTTATAATTAAGGAGGAGTGGCATTTGTGTGAATACCCAAAACTATTCAATAATGGGAGTTCACTCTAAATCCAAGTGCCTAAAAAATTAAAAAAATTATTAGGTAAGTTATAATTCTATGACACTCCCACCAGAATAAAAATAATCCTTTTCTAAATTTTTTATCCCATTTTCCTCTATGTTTACTCAATTTTACAATTTTATGTTTTTACCATAGTAACTTGTTTTTCCAGTTTTTAGTATTCATTATTGAAAAACATTAATATGAACATTTTTTATAAAATAAATTTCTCTAATTCCAAATATGGAATCTATTTTATCAAATTAAATTAGTATATGTTATAGAATTTTATTTAAAAGAAATCCCGCAAGCATGATGAAAACACCGTATTCCAAAAAATGATTCTTTTGAGAAAAATATTAATTTACATTGACTCTATGAAAATTTATTTTCATTGCATGAATTTAAAATAATTAAGTTAGTTTTATAATTTATATATATAATTTAAATTATTCTTTTTTATGGATTATTTTAATTAATTAAAATAGAGAAGCATTATTCACTTTAAAACAACTTTCATTAAAAATGCATTTTTAATCCTATATATAAACCTATAACAAAATATTAAACAAATTTGATTAAAAGGTAATCAGTCATATTAAATATAAATAATGAAATTTTTTTCTAATCTTAAATAAAATTAAATCAATAATAGGTCTTTCAAATTACATAATTCATTTAAATTAAATGACAGTTTTACAAAAATCTGTATTTTTCACTATTCACTGAAAAATAATTATTTTCTGAAATATCCAAAAATACCACCCAAAATAAATTTTCAACATATAGTTTAAAAAATTATTTTAATTTTATTAAATAATTTTTTTCATATTTCAGAAAACTAATTATATTATTTTCTCAGAAAAAAATAATTTGTTTTTTGAAGGAAACATATTTTTAATAGAAGAACCTATATTTATTAAAAGTTATTCAATTATTAATAAAATTTCAATAAATTTATATAGTAATAACATTTATATTTTATAAATAATTTACATCTATTCATACCCTCAATTTTAGTAGCTAGGTTAAACCAATCATGTTTATGTAAAAATAGTTAAATATTATTGCATGGTTTGTTTAAAATCAGTGTTGTGTATTAAATAAATTATTGAAAATATTGAACTTTTAATATATCAAGGTTCAAAATTCGACCCTACTACATAAATTACTTCTTAGTTACTTGAGATTTTTCTCAGTAATTAAGGGTTTCACATTTTACAATTACTTAAATGGAAGACCCACATCTTAAAAGGGTTAACAAAACATCATCTTAAAAAGTTTGAATGGGAAACACAACGGTCATCACATAACTAGGTTTAAACATAAGATTAATTTCTTAGGAAGTGAAAACATGTATTTTAGATGAATATCTTTTTAGAGATAATTATATACCCATTTTAATAGAGAAGTTATTGACAATTTTTCAAAAATAAATAACATTTTTATTTTAAGAACATTTTCATAAAGTTGACGGATCCTTTTATAAGCATTAATAATAAAATGAAGAAATATATTGAGATTAAAATTATAATTTCATACATTAATAATTTTTAACTACAATCACATCTATAGAGTTATACGATGAGTAGTTGAGTTGTATTTTTTATGCCTAAATCACTAAAATTGAATTTTATCAGATCACATGATTATATAAAATGATATCTTGATATTCATCATATATTTGGACATTAAAACCCCAATTTTTTTTATTAAAACATATGATAATTCCCAAAATGCATATAACTTCATATTAATCCCCAAATCTAAAGTTCAACTTAAATAATTCTATAAAACTATATATGAAATAATCGCAATATTCAAAATTATAATTTTCTTCTTCTAAAATTATCTTTTAGGTTAAACCACATGATATAACTAATGGATACATATACCTCAACCTAGTAAATTATTTCCCAAAATATTTTCAATCACCTCAAAATCCAAAAAATTAAAAATGATTTGATCCTAAAAAGTTGTTTCCCCAAATTAAATTAATATCTATATATCGAATAATATAATTAAAAATAATTTCATAAAAACTAATACATTATATATGAAACTTGTAATAGATTCACCCTTATTTCCCTTCAGTTGTAGAACTACGATTTGGGGGCTTGACCAATGTGATAGGTTTTTCATTTTACCAAATCTGTTTTAATATAAGAACTATAACGTACCCCGAAAAAATGATGAACATCTTCAAAAATATACTTAATCATAAAAAATCATATAAACCCTAAATGTTGTTAACACTTTTGAAGTGCACTGTGTTTCATTTGTTGTCAATGAGGCATGAAGTTGTCTTGGAATGAATGGATGTCAATAATTGTCAAGATGTGAATGCCAAAGGTTGTGATGGTGTTGGTGAGGAAAGGAGAATGGCCATGATACTAAGAGGCATGTCACTTAGGAGATTCACTAAGTGGCATAGGAGATGTGTTTGAAACATTCTCTAGTAATATCTGACGATTGTTGGGCTGTTCTTAATGTTCCAAGAACTTGTATCAACTGGATACAATGTCACAACAATGTTTGAAGACCATGCATTTTCTTCACAATGCATGAGGAGTTGAAAGGAGTTCCATCCACAACTCCTAAGTGGATGATGTGCATTAATGAAGTCCATGCACTATCACTTAGTGCATGTGAACATGAAGATGATCCAATTGATCTCTAATTGGATCAATGAAGCACATTGAAGAAATCATTGATTCAGGAGCATCGGTTGATGGAAGAACCTTCAAGAATTCCATTCTTAAATGATGATTATATGTTGAAGAAGGATGATGAATTCTAATGAAGAAGAAGAAATAAAGAAGATGAAGAATGGCTTAGAAGAAGAGTTGTGGAATTTGGCACTTGAACTTGGTTACTTTGTTTTTTAACAAAGTACTTGTTCTATTACTTGCAAAAAATTAGCCATCTCAAGCCAGCCTTAAGGGTTCAACCCCCAAGGCACATGTGGGCCTAAGGCGCCACGCCCAAGGGGGGATCCCATGTGGCCAGCCCGAGAGGCAGGGGGGCCGTGTGTAAGCCCCCGAGGACACGCGGTGGTGAAACCCGCGCGCCCGAGGTGCATAGTGGGCGCTAGGAGCGCGCCCGCAAGAGCAGAGAGTGGGCGCAGAGCGCGCCCGCAGGGAGAACACGGTGCGGGGCGGCACCGTGGAGGGAGAAGATTCAACTGAATGGGCTGGGGGAGCGGCATATTGATAAACCGCGGAAAAACAGGAGCCCGTTTCAATGTGGGACGCGGAATTTTTCCACAGGAGCGATCATGGCCGCACGATTGATCGCGCGCCAGATCTCGGCCGCCCATCTAATCCGCCGCGGCCCATCCTGATCGCGGCCGTCCAAATCTTTGATCCGACGTCTCTCCGCGCGTCTTCTTCCCCGCGCCATGTGAAGCCACCCGCGACGTCCCCGCTGAACCAGAGGCCATCCGACCACCGGATTTTGAGATCCCGGCCACCACAAATCAACCCGAGACCTCCATGGTGATCGTCTGGCCTCTACGAACACATTCATGTATCAATATGAGTTTGCATGCGATGAGAAGAAGAATTCGAGATTTGGCCGAAGGCAAACCGAAGGTGCCGAGGCCAGTTGGTGTTCGTTCTTTGCATGCATGGACCTAAACAGAGGCATGCACACGTTCCATGCACATAGAGGTGAAAGGAAAGACGGAAGAATCCCGCGTGAAACAGAGGATAAAAATAAAGATTTTGAAGATTTTAAAAGATCCGAAATCTTCGGGATTTTGAAGTTAAAACCACGCGGATGTTTAGAAGCGTTTCTCCTCGCCTATATAAATGAGGCCGAGGCTCCAAAGAATGCTGCTGATCCTTGGTTGAAAATCCGAAGTCCCGTGAGAAGCTTCTCCCTCGCGAAGAAGAAGCCCCGTGCAAGTTTACTTGCACGGCTGGAGTCCCTTGCGCGCAACTTCTTTGCGCGACAAGAAGAAGCAGGAGGAGGAGATCCCCTGCGCGCCTAATCCTTTGCGCAGCAGGAAGACCTCGTGTCCGCAACACCTTGCGTGCCCGAGGCTTGTTCCCTCTCTTCCTGCACCCTTGCGCGGCAAGAGGAAGACCCCGCGGGTGTTGCACTTGCGCGCCCCGCGGCAGGAGGAGCTTGCGCGCCGCTTACCTCATTGAAGACTTGCGCGGCTAAGGCAGTGAGGTCGTGGCTTGCACCAAGACCTCTTGTGTGCCCTCCTTGATTGATTACCATTCGGGCAGTGTGTGCACAAGAAGTGGGAGGCCGAGACCACACCATTGTGTGTGTGTGATATAGTGAAGAAGTAAGCCGAGGCCAAGTGTATGCAAGAAGAAGTGAAGGCCAAAGTTTCAAGTGTGTGCAACATGAAACAAGTGTGTGTAAAGAGACAAGTTGGCCGAACCTAAGTATGTGCACTAAGAAGTGTGTATACACATAGAAGAAAGAAGGAGAGACCCACACTAAAGTAGAACACACTCTAAGTGTGTAAACAAATTGGATAAAGTGTGTGAAGAAGTGAGAAGCTAGTGTGTGCTTAAAGAGACTACACCCTTTGTGGGATTATTGCACCTAGAAGAAAGAGAAGGAGAGTGCATGCATGCATGCATGCACATGAGCACGTAGTCAAAGTTCAAATCAGTGAGTGTGCATTTGAGTTTTCCAAGACCAGAAGTTCTTGAAGATTTGAGAGACCATGCAGTCAGTGCATGATGAATCAGAGTTGCCATGCACTCAGTGCATGAAGTTGATGTGAAGTGAGACTGAGCCAGACTGAAGTGAAAGATATTGTTTGTCTGAGTTTTCGGTATTTGAGAAGAGCCTGATCAAGAGAAGTGATCAGAAGTAGCTGAGCAAGACCAACAGACCTTTTCAGAGGCTGTTGAAGATTCTTGAAGAAAGAGGCCAGGTCATCCTTAGAAGAAGGAGATAAAGCCTGAGCAAGACGAGAAGACCTGATCATCACAAGTGATCAGAGGTACAGAGCAAGACCAGTAGTCTTTATCCCAGACTGCTGAGGATACATGAAGACCTTAAAGAGAAGAAGAGCTACTCGTGTGACTTGAGGAGCCAGGAGAAGACCCTGTGGGACTCAGGGAGAAGAAGTCTTCAGTGGGATTCTGGAGCAGGCCAGTGGGACTCTAGTAACACTGTGGGACGCAGTATAAAGACCCTCCTGTGGGACTCAGGAGAGATACAGTGGGACTCTGTATCGACCATTGTAATTCTAACAAGTTATAATGGGAGAATCCATGCTGAGAGAGCATGGCAAGGATGTAGGCCTTTGGTGCCGAACCTTGTAAATCCTTGTGTCCAGTGCCTTTACATTTACTGCATCATTCGTGGAAAGGTGAGAGATACAAGAAGAGTGGATCGAGGCTTTAACCAGCCATAGAGGTTTAATTGATAAGAATCAATTAGTAAAAAGTTTTAAGGGATCACTGATTCACCCCCTCCCCCTCTCAGTGATTCACACTGATCTGGGAACTTCAATTGGTATCAAAGGGAAGGTTAACTCTAAAAGATCCAAGGGAGTCTTTATGAAGTGCAGATTTGACGAAACGAGCGACCAGCCTCAAATGGAGATATCTGCCAAGACACAGAAAAATAGAAAGAAAAAAACAGGCCAAGAAGATGAAGAAAGCCTGCCCTAGCTGTGATAAAGTTGAAACAATGAATGATCTTCAGAGTGCACTCAAATATCTTCAGAAGACAGTTCCCATGGAAGTGGCAAAGTGTATAGCTACAGGCATCCATGATCTTCATGAAGAAAAATCACAGTTAGAAGAAGAAGCCAATGCAATGGAAGATCAATTGGCTAAAAGGGTTGGCATAACCAACACTCTCAGAAAGCTGGTGAAGGCTAAAGATGAAACTGTTTCTCTTTGCAATGAAAGATATGAAGACACTGCTGAATAATTGCAAAGAAGCCTTTCTGAGAAAGAAATCTTTAAAGTAATAATCAAAGATGTGTACCATGCACTGGAGAAGAGGCATATAGTATCAATGGTTGTTAAAGATGCTCAACTTGAAGACAAAGTAAAAAGGGTGAAGGATCTTGACAACTCATTGCTTGAAATGAGAAAGGTGCATGAAGACCAGATAAAGCAGCTGGAAGAGAAATGGGAAGGAAGGCTAAGAACTATTGAGAATGAGAAGAACTCCCTCAATATGAAATGCTTAGAACTGGAGGTGATATTGAAAAATCAGCAATCACCCAAAGTCCAAGCCTCCCAGACAGCTGGAAGAAGAAATGTTGCCACTCAAGTGAGCTTTGAGAAGGATGATTCTAAAAGAAAGACATCCTCTAATAAAAGGGCAACATCTTCTAGAAAGAAGGTACCATCCATACCATCTTGTACCGATGCTTCTAAATGTGTTTCCACAAAAAGTGCAGGATGGAAGAATAACTCCAAACAAGTATGGATGAAGACAAAAGAGAGCTCTCCTGAAACAGCACAACAGGTCAAGAAAAGTACCCTACAGTCAGAAGAACTGAAGAAGTCAAGATTTGGGGGTCAATGTTGGTGTTGTAATAAGTATGGGCATTGTGCAAAGGATTGTTGGTACAATCCACTAAATGCCAAAGCACTAAGGAAGCCCATGCCAAGGGGGAGCAAGCCAGAAGGAAGGAAGCAACATCCACAGGTCCAGAGACATCTGTTTACTGCAAATAGATTTGGATTACTTGACAACATCTGGGATGATTGCAAAAGTGGTCAAAAAGATACATGTCAATCTCCAACTGTATCCAGAGCTCAAAAGAAGAAAAGATCAAAGAACCTGGCTAAGAGAGATTCCTTGGGAAGCAAGAAGAAAGTAGAAAATGCTCCCAAGAAGTGTTTTAGAAATGAAGAGAAGTCCTTGGAGTCTGAGTCCAAGAAGGGTGATGCATCCAGAAAGACCACCAAGAAATGCTTCTACTGTGGGAAGAAAGGACATACCATGGATCTTTACAAACAAGCCATGGAAATTAATAGAAGCCAACTGAACTCAAACAGACAGTCAATCCAGAAGAATCAGAAGGGATTGGTTGAAAATAAGTTGCCTAAGAAAGGTGGCTTAACAGTATCAAAAGAACCATGTGGAATTTCCAAAACTGAGGCCTCACTTCCAAAGGACTTATTAGTCATATGGCCTAATCAGTTGCAACTTGCCAAAGATCTGCAGAGAGCTGAAGATGAAGTTATGGCAATTGCTAAGGCAAAAGGGAAGAAGAAGATTTCACATGAAGATGTGTTAAGATCCACACCAGCACAAACATCAAAGAAGATCAGGTGTGCAAGTGTGAAGAATGGTGAAAATGGGACATCTCGGTTGAGAGAATCTTCTCAACGTTGTTGTTCACATTGATGAACCAAGGAGGTTCCATCTTATTCCCTTATATTCTTGGTATATACATGTGCTAAAATTGCAGGGAATTGAAGATGATGATCATTCTCAGCTGGAGGATGGTTTAGAAAGAATGGAGTGCACCCCTTGAGGGGGAGCCAATCAGAAGAAGATGGTATTCTAAGAATTAATACCATCTTGAAGAAAAGTGAAGGTATTCCAATCATACTTTCATCCCTTGATTCTTAATTGAGTTTATCTTGTCAATTAAGGGGAGTATGGATTGAAGACAGATGGATGAAAGGGGGAGCTTTATCTTTGCACCTGAACTTTCTAATGAGTTTTGTGAAGTTGTGCAGGATTTAGCAAATTCATTGTTATATCTGAAAAATTTCAAACCCCTAAGCATGATCTCACATGTGTAGAGAATTGTGGACTACATTGAGTTCCTTGGTTACATCACTCTTGTTTTCTACACCGGGTTAGCCCAAGTAGACTTAGAGTTGATCTACTAAAGGTTCTTTGCTAAAGAAGAACATGTGACATCATCCCTCTCTCAGTGTTTTTCAAGAAAATACTTTTCAAAGGGAGGAAGAGATTTTTGAAAGAGAACCACACCACACCTTTGCATTTGATTGCCAATAAGGGGGAGAAATATTGGCACACATATTGACCCATTCATATGTGCTGAAGGAGTGTATTGACAACAAATACAAAGGGGGAGATTGAAGTGCACTGTGTTGCATTTATTGTCAATGAGGCATGAAGTTGTCTTGGAATGAATGGATGTCAAGAATTGTCAAGATGTGAATGCCAAAGGTTGTGATGGTGTTGGTGAGGAAAGGAGAATGGCCATGATACTAAGAGGCATGTCACTTAGGAGATTCACTAAGTGGCATAGGAGATGTGGTTGAAACATTCTCTAGTAATATCTGACGATTGTTGAGCTGTTCTTAATGTTCCAAGAACTTGTATCAACTGGATACAATGTCACAACAATGTTTGAAGACCATGCATTGTCTTCACAATGCATGAGGAGTTGAAAGGAGTTCCATCCACAACTCCTAAGTGGATGATGTGCATTAATGAAGTCCATGCACTATCACTTAGTGCATGTGAACATGAAGATGATCCAATTGATCTCTAATTGGATCAATGAAGCACATTGAAGAAATCATTGATTCAGGAGCATCGGTTGATGGAAGAACCTTCAAGAATTCCATTCTTAAATGATGATTATATGTTGAAGAAGGATGATGAATTCTAATGAAGAAGAAGAAATAAAGAAGATGAAGAATGGCTTAGAAGAAGAGTTGTGGAATTTGGCACTTGAACTTGGTTACTTTGTTTTTTAACAAAGTACTTGTTCTATTACTTGCAAAAAATTAGCCATCTCAAGCCAGCCTTAAGGGTTCAACCCCCAAGGCACATGTGGGCCTAAGGCGCCACGCCCAAGGGGGGATCCCATGTGGCCAGCCCGAGAGGCAGGGGGCCGTGTGTAAGCCCCCGAGGACACGCGGTGGTGAAACCCGCGCGCCCGAGGTGCATAGTGGGCGCTAGGAGCGCGCCCGCAGGAGCAGAGAGTGGGCGCAGAGCGCGCCCGCAGGGAGAACACGGTGCGGGGCGGCACCGTGGAGGGAGAAGATTCAACTGAATGGGCTGGGGGAGCGGCATATTGATAAACCGCGGAAAAACAGGAGCCCGTTTCGATGTGGGACGCGGAATTTTTCCGCGGGAGCGATCCTGGCCGCACGATTGATCGCGCGCCAGATCTCGGCCGCCCATCTAATCCGCCGCGGCCCATCCTGATCGCGGCCGTCCAAATCTTTGATCCGACGGCTCTCCGCGCGTCTTCTTCCCCGCGCCATGTGAAGCCACCCGCGACGTCCCCGCTGAACCAGAGGCCATCCGACCACCGGATTTTGAGATCCCGGCCACCAAAAATCAAACCGAGACCTCCATGGTGATCGTCTGGCCTCTACGAACACATTCATGTATAAATATGAGTTTGCATGCGATGAGAAGAAGAATTCGAGATTTTGCCGAAGGCAAACCGAAGGTGCCGAGGCCAGTTGGTGTTCGTGCTTTGCATGCATGGACCTAAACAGAGGCATGCACACGTTCCATGCACGTAGAGGTGAAAGGAAAGAAGGAAGAATCCCGCGTGAAACAGAGGATAAAAATAAAGATTTTGAAGATTTTAAAAGATCCGAAATCTTCGGGATTTTGAAGTTAAAACCACGCAGATGTTTAGAAGCGTTTCTCCTCGCCTATATAAACGAGGCCGAGGCTCCAAAGAATGCTGCTGATCCTTGGTTGAAAATCCGAAGTCCCGTGAGAAGCTTCTGCCTCGCGAAGAAGAAGCCCCGTGCAAGTTTACTTGCACGGCTGGAGTCCCTTGCGCGCAACTTCTTTGCGCGACAAGAAGAAGGAGGAGGAGGAGATCCCCTGCACGCCTAATCCTTTGCTCAACAGGGAGACCTCGTGGCCGCAACACCTTGCGCGCCCGAGGCTTGTTCCCTCTCTGCCCACACCCTTGCGCGGCAAGAGGAAGACCCCGCGGGTGTTGCACTTGCGCGCCCCGCGGCAGGAGGAGCTTGCGCGCCGCTTACCTCATTGAAGACTTGCGCGGCTAAGGCAGTGAGGTCGTGGCTTCCACCAAGACCTCTTGTGTGCCCTCCTTGATTGCTTACCATTCGGGTAGTGTGTGCACAAGAAGTGGGAGGCCGAGACCACACCATTGTGTGTGTGTGATATAGTGAAGAAGTAAGCCGAGGCCAAGTGTATGCAAGAAGAAGTGAAGGCCAAAGTTTCAAGTGTGTGCAACATGAAACAAGTGTGTGTAAAGAGACAAGTTGGCCGAACCTATGTATGTGCACTAAGAAGTGTGTATACACTTAGAAGAAAGAAGGAGAGACCCACACTAAAGTAGAACACACTCTAAGTGTGTAAACAAATTGGATAAAGTGTGTGAAGAAGTGAGAAGCTGGTGTGTGCTTAAAGTGACTACACCCTTTGTGGGATTATTGCACCTAGAAGAAAGAGAAGGAGAGTGCATGCATGCATGCATGCACATGCGCACGTAGTCAAAGTTCAAATCAGTGAGTGTGCATTTGAGTTTTCCAAGACCAGAAGTTCTTGAAGATTTGAGAGACCATGCAGTCAGTGCATGAGGAATCAGAGTTGCCATGCACTCAGTGCATGAAGTTGATGTGAAGTGAGACTGAGCCAGACTGAAGTGAAAGATATTGTTCGTCTGAGTTTTCAGTATTTGAGAAGAGCCTGATCAAGAGAAGTGATCAGAAGTAGCTGAGCAAGACCAACAGACCTTTTCAGAGGCTGTTGAAGATTCTTGAAGAAAGAGGCCAGGTCATCCTTAGAAGAAGGAGATAAAGCCTGAGCAAGACGAGAAGACCTGATCATCACAAGTGATCAGAGGTACAGAGCAAGACCAACAGTCTTTATCCCAGAATTCTAAGGATACTTGAAGACCTTAAAGAGAAGAAGAGCTACTCGTGTGACTCGAGGAGCCAGGAGAAGACCCTGTGGGACTCAGGGAGAAGAAGTCTTCAGTGGGATTCTGGAGCAGGCCAGTGGGACTCTGGTAACACTGTGGGACGCAGTATAAAGACCCTCCTGTGGGACTCAGGAGAGATACAGTGGGACTCTGTATCGACCATTGTAATTCTAACAAGTTATAATGGGAGAATCCATGCTGAGAGAGCATGGCAAGGATGTAGGCCTTTGGTGCCGAACCTTGTAAATCCTTGTGTCCAGTGCCTTTACATTTACTGCATCATTCGTGGAAAGGTGAGAGATACAAGAAGAGTGGATCGAGGCTTTAACCAGCCATAGAGGTTTAATTGATAAGAATCAATTAGTAAAAAGTTTTAAGGGATCACTGATTCACCCCCTCCCCCTCTCAGTGATTCACACTGATCTGGGCACTTCAACTTTTAATCTTATGCTGATGAAATTATTCCTTGAATAATTTTTCCACTAAAACCGTACTAAACGAAATTGTTTATTACCATAATAGCCTTCAAAAAATACTATTAATCACCATACTCTTCTAATAAAAAATACCTCAAAATGGTTATTTATTCATCTAAACTTATTATCATACTTATACTTATCAACCCAATAAACATTATATTTAACCGTGTTAATCCATTATTATCACCTATTAAAGTATTAATGATGTTTTTCTATGAATATTTGAATTTATAAATGATATACCTCAGGCTTTTCAAACAAGGTGTGTAGCAAGGATCATTATCATGCACCAGGTGATGATCAAGTCAAATACTAATGCACCTTTAAAAGGTTATTACCCCTGGGTACTAATTTTGAAGATCTATATCTACTTGGATTATCTAAACATGGATTTAAATACATGAAAACCACTCAATATATATATTACCAAAATTCTTGTATATTTTCTAATACATAAAATTATCCTAATAATTTTCCAAAGGGATTTCACTAAATTATACTATTCATGATACTGAAAACAAACTAGACATTTCTCTGATACAGACTCTAGATACCCAAGCCCTTTTCACATGTTAATACGTTATATTAAACATTGAAAACCATTAGTTACAACCAAAATAATGTGAGTCCTTGTTTCTTTTTAATATTAGGTTCAGAGCTCATCATAATTAGACTATAATATTAATTATGAAGTTTTTCTCCATAATGATCTCATGAATCCTTTAAAGATCCTAAAAATGATTGGTATATCCTAAAGATTGAATATAGAAAATTTTTTTGATATAAAATATCTTAATAATTAAATAAAAAATAAAAGGAAATATAATATATGATATAATAACATAACATTGTATAATTAAAGAAAAGTATCAAGAGTAATCAAATTGAAGGATAAAATAAAGAAGATGGTATCATAAGGTAATTGAATCATAAGAAATTTAGTGGACACATGAAACATGAAATTAATATATGTCAAGGTTGAATAGTGAGACAACATCACATGGTCGAAAGAGTCCCATAAAATATTAGATTCACTCCCTAATCCCATACAGGGCGTCTCATAAAACTAAAACATTACCCAATTCATTGTAGGGATATATAAATATGGAGCTAGTCATCACATTCATATCTGGTAAATTCATATGGGTTCCAAAAAAGGAAATAAATCAAAATAATTAAACATTATAAATATCTAAGGAAATAAAATGGGTTTCATAATATTTTCTCATATCATAATCGAAGAAAATTTCATAATGAATAAACTTGAGAGATGAACATTAGGTATGGATTACCCCATATAAGTGAGGACGAATAATCTATATATATATATATATAAGAGAAATATATATATATATATATATATATTAGAAAAAAATCAATAACATTAAATATTGAATTCATTGAAGGAAATGTCATTAAAATAATAAATGGAATATTTTTTCTAGAAAATACTCAATTTACATTTAAAGAAATTACAAAAAATTTAAAAATTTCCAAACTAGTATGGAAATAAAAAAAATTATAAATTATCATAGAAACATAAAAATAAATTTTCAAATAATTTAGTGTTCATGATGATGGGTAATTCTAAACATATTGTACAAGTTTAAAAAAATCTATTTACACTGTTGTAAAAGGGATAAAATATCCATCATTCATAAAATGAATATAAAATTATGTTAAAATCATTTATAAAAATTAAAAAATGGGGGAAAATTTCTTTAATAACTTCTTTTTATAATTCTATAAAATATTCTTGAAAATGCCTGTAGAATACATGGGCACAGAAGAAAAAGGATTTCTGGCTGAAGAGACAAATGAAGTTAGCTATTCATGAAAACATTTTCTCAATAATTTTACGTACCAAGGAGAAAGAAATGGTACTATTACATTAAAATTTCCTGAATAACTATAGGATAAGAATATTAAAGGGTTTTAGTATAAAATTATCAAATAACTTCTTACAATTTAAATTCAAGAATGTACAATCTTGATTAAAATGGGACTGAAACTTAAACTCTTACCTCTTTGGTAAATTTTAAATCACAACTCCCAAAAATGAAGTAAATTAATTAATAAATATAATATAATTAATTGTAAAATATTAAGGATATATAATATACAGGTTAAAATAAATACTCCATTTAAAAAAATTAATGCATAAACGAGAATGTGTCTTCAAGAAGTATATTTTGAGACGAAACTATTACCTTGAGCCTAGACATGTCTGGTATTTACATTATCTCTTGTATAATAAATTTATATCAATTATTATTTTTCAAAATAAAATTATTCAGGTTTAATAATTTATACATAATCCATTTAATACATTTATTTTAATTATATATTTTATTATTTAATCGTTTATGTCCACATCATGTTTTTTTGAGGATGTTCGGTTCCTAAATTTCAAAATGGAATTGGTGAGTTTAAAATGATCAAAAGATTAGTTTTCCCCTAATATATCATATAATTATAAATAAAAATTTATTATTTTTACATAATGATATTTTTTAAAATAACAATGAATACATTTTATGAAAATGAACAATGTTACAATCATAGAGAAGGTAGGTTGTACATACGCATGTGTAAGGATTCAATTTTTCAACGATCATGATAAATAAATGGTAATTAATATCTTATATTTAAATAATTAAAATTATATCATGAATATAATATTGTTTCATTAAATCCACTTATATATACCATCCATATGATGTAGTAATAAAAAAATAAACATATCTCTTTTTGTGGCGGTAATCTGTTCTACACTTGAACGATCTTATCATTCATCAATGGATTGTAATGTAAGAAGTTATTTGATTTGTTTATTTTAAATAATTATTAATATTTAATGGATATAATTTAAAAATATTAAATCCTTCATCAATAATATTCATTAGGTATTATTATGGAAAATGAATTAGATTGGTTTTTGATGTGGTAGTTTTCCGTACAATCGAATCGAAATTTCATTTACTATTTGGTGGGAGAGGAGATGGTTATTATTCCATAAAAATAATAAAATATATTTATTTAATAGATATTGTTTTATATATTGGAATCATTAAGACATAACTAAAGGTGTACATTAAGATGTAAAAAAGGAGGGGCTTATTGAAGATGATTACATTATCCTAGAAGAACATTCTTTGGGTCTCTTATTAAGGACCCTATGGTTCATCATTTAGGAATACCAGAAGTTTTAGAGTGTACATAATGATGTTTGGGAGATATTTTTTCGGGTTTTGGTCAAACAAATTAGCTTCATATATGTGATTAAGTGTGTTTAGGGGCGAAAATTTATAATTGAGGAAGACTAACATTTTTTTAAATACACAAAAGTATTCTATAATTAGATGTCACTCTAAATCCAAGTACCTAAAAAATAAATAAAATAAAAATAAAATAAGAGTTATATGGGATATCCAAACCTAAACTTCTAAAAATAAACTTGTTTGAATCATGATATATCATTCACCGCCAATGTTACTCACTATTACAAAATCAATTTGTTGTGGTAACTACTTGATTTTCTATTCATTAAGAACAAAAATTAAGTTGACCATATTATATAATAAAAATTATTATTATTTATAAATTTTCAATTATTTTATGGTGTTAAATCCCCACAATTAAAAATAATAATTTCAAATAAAACATGCTAGTGTGATGAAAAAGTTATTTTTCAAAAAATACATTTTTAATGGAAAATATTATTTCCCATTAACTCTATCAATAGTATAATTCATTATATAAATATATATTCATATATTTATATATATAATTTATAAATTTCATTTAAACAAATAATTATTATATTATATTTTTAATAATTAAAATGGATAAATATTATGCAATCTAAAATAGTTTTCATAAATAATGTTTCTATAAGGCCAGAAACAAACTTATACAAAAAATAGTATAAAGGTGATTAAAATTAAATTATTTAGATAATATATAAATAAATAATTATTATGTTAATTTGAAATAAAATTAAAATAATAATGAATATTTTAAATTAAATAATTTATTAAAAAGAAATTGCAGTTTTACAAAAATCAGTGATTTCACTATTCATTTCCTAATCAATATTTTATGAAACATCCCAAAATTTTACACAAAGTAAATTTTGATATTATAATTTAAAAAATTATTTTCATTTTATAAAAAATCTCTAAAATATCCATATTTTAATTGTAATATTTTCCCAAGAATAGTAATAAATATAATTTTTAAAGGAAAAGTAATTTCTATAGAATAAAATATTTCTCTTAAAAGTTAGGTTCTTCTTAATGATTGATAAAGAAATCAGTATAATAATTTGTTTATATTTCATAACATAGTCAATATTATTCATACACACAAATTTAAAAGCTTGTTAACATTAGTCCTCTTTATATGATAATATTTTAATTTTATATCGTAGCTCATTTAGACTTAGTGATTCTGAATGAATATGGTATCTAACATAGTGTTATTTTAAAATCAAGAGGCGGTGTATTTAATTTATAGTTATAAATAATATTTCGTAAATTATATCCTATGTTTGATTCTATGAACATTTTTCCCAAAATTTTTAAGAACACCAAATATATTATATCTATGATTCTAAATGAGATAAATTGATTTCTATAACATTCACATCCATATTCTTGGAATTATAATCCTCTAGAAAAAAATATAATATTTTATGACCATATTTTAAATTTTGAGTCCAAATTATAATTTATCACAAAATGGAATTCTTAATACATTTCTAAATATATAATAACAAATATTTCTTGGGTGAGTATCATTTTTTATATCTATTTAGTAAGGACATTTATTAAATATACTCTGACAAAAATTATGGAAACATACGTAAAATTATTTTATGGGAAAAGATCTATATGTCAATAAAAATTGGGTTACATTGTAATTCCCCTCAACATTTAGCTATTTATATAGGCCATCATGAAAATCACATTACAAATGACTATTGGATTGTTATTTGAATAAGTCGATACGTAATTCATCAGATAATGTAACCTAGACAGTTTTTATGGGAACAAAATCATTCTTTATTCACCTATCTCTGTGTATTATGTTGGAACCATGGTCTTCTATGCATGATTTGGAGTATGGTTTGTGTTTGTTGTCAATCATCAATGGAAGTTCGGATCATGTACCAGTAAAGGGATCATACTGTTCAAGCAGACAACATTATTGAAGGTGGCCCCATTTCCCAGTGTTTGCCAAATTTTTGGGGTCCAAAATCTAGAAGTTGCTGAGCATCGCAAAAAGTGGATTTCCATGAAGATAATAATTAAATATGGCAAAGGCATGAATTTTGCGAAGAGGGGACGCATGGTTTGGATATCGCGAATACTAGAAGAATGGAGGCGGTGAGCCTTTGCGATTACGTCAAAACATCGCGAACGACAGAGTTGAAGCGCATCGCGGAGGTGAAGGGCTTTGTGAGGGAGCTTCACGGCGAAGGCGCGAAAAAATGATGACGGTGATACTTCGCGATTAAGACGAGCTCCGTGATCCGAAAATTGCCGAGGTGCTTCGCGATTTGGATAGAATTCCGGCGGAAACATTGGAACTTTGCGATTTAAGATGATGTGGCGTTGACTTCGCACGAAAAGTTCGAGGGTCGGTGGAATCGCCTATAAATAGAGGCCGACCCCCTAAAGAGAAGTAGAGAGAATTTCAGATAAAGTCCTTTGCTCTCGGTTTGCAAAGGTCTCTCGCGAAGGTAGTGTGCTTCGCGAAAGAGGAGCTTCGCGGCGGCTATTCTAGCTCCGCGAAAGTCGTGTGCCCCGCGTTGGCTCAGTGAGCTTCGCGAAGAGGTAGGAGCTCCGCGATAGACATGCATTGCAAAGGATGAAGCATCGCGAGAGTTCTTCTCGATTGAGGTTTTCGAAAAGGCAGGGACTCCGCGGAGGCTTGTTTGAGCTTTGCAAAATTGGGAGCCTTGGGAAGTTGGGTACTTTGTGAAGGGAATTTCCCAAGGTTGTTTGCCTAGTGGACAAGGGAATAGGGGGTATTCATCAGTGGATGGAATTTGGACTTTAAAAGAGCATCAACTCAGGACTCTGATGAAATCAAAGTCTCATCCTGAACAGGAGACAATGACCTTCATGTCTATCTATTGAAGAGACCTTCATGTCTATAAACAGAGTGAGACTTCACCAACGGCAGTGAGCCTGGGGGAGTCAATGGGAGTGACCCGAGGGAAGCAGTGAGCTATCCCTAAACCTGTGCAAAGGTAGTGAGCCTGGGACAGAGTTATTGTTCCCGAACAATTGTAATCCATAACTAGTTAAGATTAGTGGAATTAGGTATGACCGAAAACATGTCGGCGTATGCTCCTTGGACGTATCCCTTAGTAGTGAACCAAGTAAAAATAGCTGTGTCATCTCTCTGCATGTGAATGTTTCATTACTGATCATATCCATCATACAGATTTAACAAGTTCATACCAACATGGGAACAAGATCCACAACTTTACGAAGAAAAAGTTGACACCCTGTTTCACCCCTCCCCTCTCAGGGTGTCCCGGGGTCCTACAAGTGGTATCAGAGGTAGGTTGTTGGTGTTGAATCTATCCTTTGTCTCCATGGAGAATGCAGTCAATGCTAGGGGTGTCCCTCTCTTCTATGGAAGTAATTTTCAGATATGGAAGAAGAGGATGAGATATCATCTAAGATCCCTTGTAATGGAAGTTTTTTTTTCTACTGTGCAATAAATACAAGTCACTGATCCAACAGGCCTGGCTATGACTGAAACAGACAGGAAAATTCTTGATGCAGATGCTAAAGCACAAAATGCACTCACTGCAGCTCTTTCTGAACATATCTATGTAAAGGTGATGAGTTGCACATCAGAAAAGTCTATGTGGGATAAACTTGAAAACATTTATGAAGGAGATAGCAATGTAAAGGAGGCAAAACTTCAGGTTTTACACAACAGGTTTGACGATCTAAAGATGCATCCTACTGAGAATGCAGGTTCATTTTTTAATCAAATTACTGATGTAGTGGGAGAAATTCGAGGTCTTGGAGAAGAAATCAAAGACATTGATATCGTAAAGAAAATCTTAAGAAGACTTCCTCCCATGTACAATGCAAAGGTGTCAGCCCTTGAAGAAAGAGATATATCTAAACTATCTCGGGATTATTTGTTAAGTAGTTTAGTGTAATATGAGATGAGAGTAAAACCCGAAGAGGCCACGACTCGTGTGAGCAGGGAAATGGCATTCAAATCCATGGAAATACTGAAAATTTTAGAAGACAGTGGTGGTGAAGATGACGAATAAAAAGAAATTCTTTCTCTCATAGCCAAGAATTTGAAAAAGGGAAAACGAAAATTTAGTGGTAAGCTACCTCTTGCATGTTTCCGTTGTGGAAGAGTTGGGCACATTGCCTCTCAGTGCCAACAAAAGTTAGATGATGATGAGAGCGAAGCTGAAGACATTGAGAAGCCTCAGAAAATGTTTTTCAAAAAGGGTGACTTCAAATCTGGAAGTAAAATGCAGAGGAAGAGTTCTTTCTGTGAAGAAGATGATGGTGATATTGAATTTTGTGAGGAAGAAGAACCAGAATTTAAAACTGGAAACCATGCTCCCATGATGGCTACCACTGAAATATCAGAATCCTCAATCAATAAAGGCAGATATAATCAGATTTCTACTATTGGTAATCCAAAGATTCAAATTAAGGATTCTTTCTCCAAGATTGATTGTAAATGTAAGAGATGTAATATGTGGAAGGAAATGGTGGAAGAATCATCAGAATATGTTGATGAACTTGAAGCTGAAATTGAACTTCTGGAATAATTTTTGAAAGCTCAGTCTAAAATCCTTGAAAGCAATGATGATTTAGTGGATCTAAAGCTGAGAATTGAAGAGTAGGGAAAGGTCATCAATGACCTCATGTCAAGACTGGATGAAAATTCCAAGACTGCTGAGGGGCTTGAGGTGGAAGTTGTCACTCTTAAGAGTAAACATGAGACTGAATCATTTTCAAAAGAATCAAGGAAGAAAATACCATTTAGAAGATTCTCAGATGTAGAATTACTGGCAAGAGCCAAATGTGGTTCTGATGTGGTTGAAAAAATCTTGAGTGTTCAAAGACCTGCTTTCATGGGTAATAGTGGAAATGGCTGTGAAGCTGAGACATCAATTACTGGAAATAAAGAAATCCAAAAGAAAGACAAAACGAAGGTTGAACATGTTGAAACATTTCCTGAAGTGCTTAAAAAGAAACCCTCAATCCAAACTAGAAAGAGAACTGACAATTGTCCTCAAACATTCAGAAATGATAGGAAGTTTAACTATTCTCCCAAGGATGAAGGTATGAGGAGAAATTCAGGTGAGAAGACATTGTCTCTCATGAAGTGTCAGTTCTGTGGCTATCTGGGCCATACCATGTCATATTGCGAAGAGGCAAGGAGCTACTTGAATGGAGAAGATCTGGGAAGTTAGCAAAGGAGACCGATTTAATATCCTCCATCTTATAGAATAAATAGCTTCTATGGTTACTGTTTTAATTGTTCTAACATTGGATATAAAGCTATGTATTGAAGGCAGCGGTACGAAAAGAGAAATTAATACAACACTCAAAGATGGGACAGTGTTCATCCTCTTGATGATGTTGTTCTCACAAATAGTTTCCCCTCTGGTAGAAGATTATGGGTATGAAGAATCAGATTATGTGGAAGAAATTATTAAAAGGACACCAGAATCCTATGCTCAATCCAATATCTCATGGAAAGAGAAGAAGAAGATCGATAAATCCAATCTTTCAGAGGTAGCACTCAAAGCTACAAAGAGCAGCAGCACCTAGATCCTTGATAGTGGATGCTCTTCCCATATGACAGGAAATGCTGACCTCTTGATGAACATTGAAAATAAGGTTGATGGAGTAGTACGGTTTGGTAATGATGATGCTTTGAAGATTAAAGGCAGTGGGCATACTGCTCTCGCCAACGGGGAGCTGAAGAAGACTGATGTTATTTACGTGTAAGGTCTATGCCACAATCTCCTTAGTGTATGTCAACTCTGTGACTCAGGGCTCATAGTTACCTTCAATCAAAAGGCTACACTGTAAAAGGAAAAACAGGAAATTATCTTATGAAAGGCTGTAGAACAGATGGAAACTTATATCATGTTGACATCAATGTGAGCTCTTGCTATTTGTCTATTGAAGAAGAAAACAATTTATGGCCTCGAAGGCTGGGGAAAATTAACCAACAAGACAGGGAAAAGATATCTAAGATGAAGATAGTTATGGATATTCCCATTCTAAAACGTGAACGGGAAAAGTATTGTGATGCTTTTATTCATGGGAAACTGGTTTGTAGTTCATATCAGCCAAAGAAAAAAAGGGCATCACATCTTCTTGATCTCATTCATACAGATGTATGTGGCCCAATAAATGTTGTTGGAACCTATGGAGAAAGGAACTTCGTCCTTTTTATTTCTGATTATAGCAGAATGTCTTGTGTAATGGTGTTCCACAGGAAGCGACAAGTACTTGATTGTATGAAAACTTATCGACGGATTGCCGAGAATGATACTGGACGGACAATAAAATTCCTGCAATCTGACAATGGAGGGGAATACATGTCCATTGAGTTTGAAAATTACTTAGAAAAACTTGGAATACAGCATGTGGTAGCTGCTGTGAGAACTCCGCAACAAAATGGAGTTGTTGAGCACCGGAATCGACAGGTCAACAATGTGGCTAGGACTATGCTGATTGAGAGTGGTATCTCTCGCCATTACTGGAAGGAAGCTGTTGAGGCTGCAGTGCACATTCAGAATCGAATAGGGCTTTATATGGGAGAAATGAAGACACAATTCTAATTGTGGAATGGAAGGAAGACTTCATTGAAATACTTTGATGTTTTTGGAAGCAAATGTTTCATCCTGAATAAAGATGGAAACCAAGAAAAGTATGGTGACAATGCTGATGAAGGAATTTTTCTTGGGTATCCAATGAATAGCAAAGCTTACAAGTGTTTCAATAAATGCTTGGGGAGGATTGTGGAAAGCAATGATGTTATGATCATTGAAGGAAAAACTCCAAATGCTTCAAATAGTACCTATGATGATGAGTAAGAAGATGAGAATAAATGTGAACATGGAATAAATACAAATACAGAAATAGAGTAAGGTGTAAAAAACACTCAGGGGTCACATCATGATGTTGACTCAGACGAAGAATCTGAAGTGGAAATCTTGGATGGCGAGAATGCGACTGAACCTCATAAGAAAAATCGAAGAGCAGAAATTGATTCATCTAACATAATTGGAGATAGGATAGCACCTACACAGACAAGTATGACGAGGAATAACACACCATCTTCATTTCTCTCAGTTGTGGAGCCATCCTCATTTGAAGAAGCTACAAAGGATGAATCCTGGGTGAATACCATGAATGAAGAGTTAGATCAGTTTGACAAGAATCAGACATGGGATCTTGTCCAGAGACCAAAATGTCACAATGTTATTGGAACAAAATGGATATTCAAGAACAAGTTTGATAAGCATGGAACTGTTATCAGAAACAAGGCTCGACTTGTATGTAAAGGGTATTCTTAGGTAGAAGGTGTTCATGTTGAAGAGACCTTTTCTCCAGTGGCTGTACTAGAGTCAATCAGGTTGTTTCTTGACATGGCTCTCCAAAAAGGATATAAAGTATATCAAATGGATGTGAAGACAAAATTATTAAATGGTGTACTTGAAGAAGAAGTCTACATTGAAAAACCCGTGGGTTTTCTTCTTGGGGATGATGAATCAAAGGTCTGAAAGCTAAAGAAATCACATTATGGCCTGAAATAAGCACCATTGGCATGGTACTCCAGACTGGATTCTTACCTCAAGAAGATGGAATTCAAAAGAGGAGGAGTAGATCACAATCTCTATGTGAATAATTCTTCGAAAGATCAGTTCATGGTTCTAGTTTGTGTCGATGAAATTATATTTGGTGGCAGCGAGCAGAAATCAGTGGATAAATTTTTCAATCATATGAAATCAGAATTTTAAATGTCAATGATTGGGGAGCTCAAATATTTCTTGGGACTGCAAGTGACTCAAAGGAAAGACTTCACTTTTATCTCTCAGTAAAAGTATGCCAGAGATCTGCTGAAGAAGTTTAATATGCAAGACTCCAAACCAATGTCAACTCCGATTGCAGTTGGAACCAAACTTGGAAAGCATGAGGACGGGACATCTGTAGATCCCACCATGTATATAAGAATCATTGGGAACCTACTCTACCTGAAAGCGACATGACCAGATATTGTCTTTTCCAGATGTCTTACAGCCCGCTTTCAGAGTAGTCCAAATGAGGAACATATGGCGGTAGTCAAAAGAATCATGCGGTACATTCAAGGTACACAAAACATTGGGTTACATTGTCCTGCAGGTAGGGACAGTGAATTATTAGTGTTTTCTGATGCTGACTGGGCTGGTGATGTAGTAGACAGAAAGTCCACCAGGGGTGGAGCTTTCTATATTGGGCAGAAATGTGTTGGCTGGTTGAGAAAGAAACAAGAAATTACTTCTATTAGTACTGCTGAAGCTGAGTTTATCTCTTCCACAAGGGCATTCACTCAACTGCTATGGATGAAGCATCAATTAAATGATATTGGTGATGAGGTGAAGCAACCAATGGTGATTTACTGTGACAATAAGAGCGCAATTGATCTTACAAAGAATCCTTTTCAGCATTCTCGTACAAAACACATTGAAATCAGGTATCACTTTATCAAAGAGAAAGTTGAGCAAAGCGTGATTAGAATGGATCATGTGGGAACAGATGAGCAAGTGGCTGATATCCTAACAAAGCCACTGTCAGCGGCTGGGTTTGAGAAGCATCGGTTGAACCTCGATGTTCGGCCACCTCCCATTGCATTAGGAGGTTACAAAATTCCCCACTCCCCGTTTGTTATAACTGTTTTAATCTTTTTATGGCTGTGATGTAGGTTTATGGGAGAGATACTATCCAGGGGGAGTATGGTTTGAGCTGAACATGAAAAAAATTACTGGTCTTTGGATTTATTGTCAATGGGGGAGAAAGGAGAAAGGAATAAATTTAGGCAACTTCTGTGATGAGAATAATGAGAAGGAAAATAATGGAACCCAATTCAAGACTCCTCTCTTGTTTTCTACACCGATCATTTCTCATGTAGACTTAGAGTGTTGGCTGAGTTGATTTTTGCGTTTTTGGTTTTCACATAGATGGATATCTATTGAATTTATTTTCTGATTTCCAACAAACCCTATGTTTTCACATAAATGGAGATCTATTGAATTTATTTTCTGATTGCCGACAAACCCAAAGGGGGAGATTGTTGGAACCATGGTCTTCTTTGCATGATTTAGATTATGGTTTTTGTTTGTTGTCAATAATCAATGGATGTTCGGATCGTGTACCAGCAAAGAGATCATACCGTTCAAGCAGACAACAGTATTGAAGGTGGCGTTGTTTCCCAGTGTTTGCCAAATTTTTGGGGTCCAAATCTATAAGTTCTTGAGCATCGTGAAAAGTCGATTTCCATGAAGATAATAATTAAATATGCAAAAATCATGAATTTCGCGAAGAGAGGATGCATGGTTTGGAAATCGCGAAGACCAAAATAATGGAGGCGGTGAGTCTTCGCGATTACGTCAAAAATTCGCGAACGGCAGAGTTGAAGCGCATCACGGTGATGAAGGGATTTGTGAGGGAGCTTCGAGGCGAAGGCGCGAAGAAATGATGATAGTGATACTCTGCGATTATGACGAGCTCCGCGATCTGAAAATTGCCGAGGTGTTTCATGATTTGGACAGAATTCCGGCAGAAACATCGGAGCTTCGCGATTTGAGATGACATGGCGTTGACAATGCGTGGAAAGTTCGAGGGTCGGTGGAATTTCCTATAAATAAGGGCCGACCCCTCAAGAGAAGTAGAGAGAATTTCAGAGAAATTCCTTTGCTCTCGGTTCGCAATGGTCTCTCGCAAAGGCAGTGTGCTTCGCAAAAAGAGGAGCTTCGTGGCGGCTATTCTAGCTCCGCGAAAGTTGTGCGCCCTGCGTTGGCTCAGTGAGCTTCATGAAGAGGCAGGAGCTTCGCGATATCCAAGCATTGCGAAGGCTAGAGCATCGCAAGAGTGCTTCGTGATTGAGCTTCGCGAAACGTCAGGGACTCCACGAAGGCTTGTTTGAGCTTTTCAAAATTGGGAGCCTTGCAAAGTAGGGTACTTTGTGAAGGCCATTTCCCAAGGTTGTTTGCCCAGTGGACAAGGGAAAAGGGGGTATTCATCAGTGGATGGAATTTGGACTTTAACAGAGCATCAACTCAGGACTCTGATGCATGCAAAGTCTCATGTTGAACAGGCAACAAGGACATTCATGTCTATCTATTGAAGAGACCTTCACGTCTATAAACTGAGCGAGACTTCACCAACGACAGTGAGCCTGGGGGAGTCAACGGGAGTGACCTGAGGGAACCAGTGAGCTATCCCTAAACCTGTGCAAAGGCAGTGAGCCTGGGACAGAGTGACTGTGCCCGAACTATTGTAATCCACAACTAGTAATGATTGGTGGAATTAGGTATGACTGACAACTTTTCGGCGTATGCTCCTTGGACGTAGCCCTTAGTGGTGAACCAAATAAAAATTGTTGTGTCATCTCTCTGCATGTGAATGTTTCATTACTAATCGTATCCATCATATAGATTTATCGAGTTCCTACCAATGTGGGAACAAGATCCACAACATTAAGAAGAAAAAGTTGACACCCTAATTCACCCCTCCCCTCTCAGGGTGTCCCGGGGTCCTACATATTCAAGGTCTTAATATATAATATAATCACCAAATCCTATTATTATCACCAATACCTATCATGCATTATGAAATAAAATTCATGGTCCCCCTATGTTTGCATGAGTTTCCCATTTAGGTCAACAAGGTATTAAATGTGTTCACTTTGGAAGGAATGTAATGATTAGTATATTCAGGGGTTTTATTATTATTACTATTTCCATATGTATATTTTGCATATAATAGTGTCTCATAAGATCTCTATATGTACACAAGATTCTAGATATTTAGTTTTTAATTTTATTCCTTTAACTAAATTAATATATTCCAAACATATCAATGTGTATAAACTTATATATCTCATGATTTGTGTTACATGGCCTAAGAATAAAAGATATTTATTTTTACACATATCCAAATATATATAATGAAGAAAGTATATAAAAACCATGAATATAAATGATTAAAAAAATAATAATCCATAATACCAATAAAATAATGTATGGTGAAACAGGTTTCCAACCCCCATTTTTTAGATAGAATCTAAGATCCCATGCCAATAATAATTCTAACCCAAAGTTCAACAACCCATAGATCAACAATCTAGAGTGAACATAATTATAATGTAACTATATACCCTTTTTTTAATCATAAACAGTATTTACTATTAAATTTATAATTAAATAGAAAGTCATGGTATTGATTAATGGAAATAAATCCTTATCTTTCACCTATAATGTGACTCTTTTATTCATGTTATTTAAATTATAACAATTATTTTAAATAATTTAAACCAAAAAATAACAGACTTAAAAATATATATAATTTATATACATGCATATTAAATAGGTATTTAGAAAATAAATAAATAATTTAAATATTTAACATGACATATAATAATATTATGAAATTTATTAACCTCAACACCACCTTTGGTCTAATATAAAGGTATGTGAATTAAATATGGACCCTTATAAACATAACCACTAAATATTTTGGAGAGTTTTTTTTAAAATTCAACCAAACTATGGACAATAATGATTATGCGGTCTATTTTAACAATACATTTCACATAGACAATTTTTACCCTAAACCATTCTATGTTTATAAACTATAGTTATTCATATTCAATGGCCATACCTCAAACTAAGTTTTGTTAATATTTTTTAAGTCAACATTTTACTTCTGAGATATCTAATTTCTATAAAACATGTTCATTATCATCAAAACCATGTTTTTCGAAACAAATATTTTAAAATTATGTATTTTTTAATATATGAAAACCAATGTTTTTTTTCCAAACCATTCAATTATTAATGAAATTTTAAAAAAACAAGTCATATAAACCATGATAATATTTATAAAAAACTCCAAACTATATTTAATGCTTTGATATTTATAATTTAAATTATTCATCAATACACACTCAAATAACATTTAAGGGTTTTGTGTTACATATCTATTTCCAAATTTAGTTGGAGAGAATGGGAGACCCACATTAATGAGATAACATAGGAGAAATAAAAAAAATAAATGAATAACATAAAAAATGTATACATAATTTTGATTATAAATCATCCAAAATATTGAGTTTTATTCAGATAAATTTGTTGAAATCAATGAACTCCTACCTTCAACTGTATCCATTACCCCAAAATTAATCATTAAGACCTTCAGTTACACCCCTTATTCTTAAACTATTGTTATAACAAAAATATAAGGATGATTCATAAAATATAATATTATCGAGATTCATATATTTGGAGAATAATATTGGTTATAAAATTTAGAATCTGTGACCTCCCTTAAATTAAAATCCTTTAATGAATGAAGATTCTAGTTTAATTTCATTAATTTCATACAAAATAAAATAGAAAATTATTTGATTCCACATTGAATTGATCACAATATATCCATATTAATTTATGTGATTGTTAAAATTCTTTAACAATTACTAAAATATTTATATATCATCACTCAATGTATTATAATCCAAATAATAAATGAGAAACACTATATTAAAGTGTTTAAATTCTATTACCATTCATCACTAAAATCAGAACTCTAAATGCTTAAACCAAAAAAAATATCTACAAAAATATAATCAAGAGATTGTATGGATATATATATACTAAAAAATAGAATTCAATATGATCCCTTGTCACTACATTGGATTGATACCTTTACACACTCAAAAAAACCACACCAACCAGTAAATAAAAAATAGAAATTGAATCTATAGAAACATAGAATGAATATAAGATATTTAGCATGTTCTTTAATTAAATCCTATATCCATGGGAGAACATTTCATCATTCATTAATATCACATATCAAGAAAATATTATAATCATAATCAGCTATATCAGCCGATATTAGAACACAGTATAAACAAGTTAATTTCAAGTCACATAGTTGAATGTACAAGTGGACCCACCCAACCATATAGTGGGCCCTTCTTAATCAACCAGTTCCTATTCATTCTTATTTTTGATGGGGACACACCCTTGATCTTATACAACATCAATTTCCCATAGGTATTGTTTCCAAAATAACCAACATTTAGTGAACTATGAAATTTCATCATCATATATCCTTTCGATGATTCATTTGTAACCCCTTTGAAAAATAATTGGTAAATCCTTAATTAAACATAAAAAAGATATTTCTGTATGAGTTATAACATCAATTATTAATTATCTATAATTTTACCTCCTACACAACTAGTTCCTAATAATGTACCTTTCAAATTATCCTTTAAACACTAGAGTTCTACAAATGCAAGACTCTATATTCAAAACTAATGTTCAGGGGTTTTCCTTCTAGAAGAAGAGAATAGAAACATGAATGATTCATCATATTTTATTAAAATATCCCACTTAAATGATTTTTTTAATAAAAAATGAAACCACCATCACTTGGGAAAATCAATACCATTTAAATCTTTCATAGAAGCTGTTAATTTCTCCATGCCACTTTATGGTGACCCTAGATTCATAGGGTCATAATGGTTCCCCATGATTTATTGAAATAATTCCTTGGAAAGAATATCAACAAGATTCAAACATCCACTGATCTTTTACAAATCCATCACCCCATCCTTTATAATCTTTATTTTGAAATGATTTTTTAGGTAAATGTGCTTTTACTATTATTGAAACACCAAATTACCATTCAATTGAATTATTCTTTGACAATAACAGAATAGAAACCCACATTCTGTAAATATTCTTACCTCCCCCCATAATCACTTAAAAAACATTAGTTACGTTAATACTTTTATAGTGACCATATATACTACTTATATTGTGAATAGAGTTAAAACTAGATACAAAATTCACATTCACCTTATGTTTTTTCCTCCAAAGGTAATCGAAAATCCACTAATACTTTTCCTTGTCTACATATCTCCCAGAAATAATCTACCAATATAATCCTATAATCGATCATCCATTATAAAATACAATTCCATAAATTTTTATCTTTTGAGATATTAGAGAATACAAATTACCAAATACCAATGGTGATTTACATTATTCTCCATAAACATCATGAAAACTCTGGATATAAATGAAATGTCTATAAATGATAAAACCGTGGAATATATAAAACTACCAACCACATATACACATGTATCCTTTCCATGTACTTATCCTTATTTAAAGGTTTTTTGGTTTCCATTTAGTTGACTTGATGTGTATATCCAATGTGGTTAAGATAGGTGTACATATTTTCATTAAAAATCATTCGATAAACATTCAAATATACTTATTCTAAGAAAAAATAATGGGTTTATTCATCCTATATATCTCAATAATTTCCCCTAAAAATTTATTACCCTCCACAAGATCTATCATCTTAACCCTTCAATAAAAATCTACCTTCACCTCCTAAATTTTTTCCATGTTTAATCCTTTTAGGAGAATTCCATGCATGTACAAGATAAAGATGATGAAACTCACATCCTTAAATTCCATCTATTATAAAACAAAATATAGGTTTCTCTAAATTAAATATTCTTATATATAATGTCATTGAAATTTTCATTTTACTTCCATGGAACATTCTTCAAACGATAAAGTCTCCTTTCTAAATTATAAAATAATTCCTTGTTCTCTTTATCCATGAAACCATCTAGTTTCTTCATAAATATGTCCTACTATAAATTTCCACTAATTTTTCCTTGGTATTATGATTTTATTCTTGTTATTGAGCCTTTTAAATGTATCAAAACATAATATGATGTATAAATTAGGTGATAGATTATAGTATAACCACATTACATACAGATAGTTGGTTTTACCCTGAGAGCCTACATAATCAAAGGATGAAATATGATTCCCTTGAATACATGGTTGGGTAGAATGAAGTATTAAAACCATATAAATATAATATTAATTCAATGATCATCATTGAGATAATAGAAAAGTGTTTTTGAATATATAATCATTATTTATTCCATGTTCCATTGAATGATCTACCAATATTATATAATAATAGAAAAGAAAAATCATAAGATTGTATGTGTTAGTTTTTATAAATATGGAATGTAATAAAAGAGTATTAGAATACATATCTTTAATAATTTTGAATAGTTAAAGTATCTAGCTATAAAAAAAGACAAAATAGTTTATCAATTTTTATTTATAATGAGAAAATAAAATTCAATGAAGTAGAGGTGCTAACCTATGTTGGAGGGACCTTCCTTGGAATTAATAAAAATTTTGTTTATCTAAATAGTGTGAATATTCATTGTATAATGTTTTTAAATGTTTCTAGAATAAATGGAGGCGTTATAAGTCATTTTAATCAATAAATAATTTTTGATTTCACTGAAAAATTTATTAATCTTGGATCAAATGACTTCTCCTATGTGATCATATGACTTCACTATGATGATACGACTTCAATACATTCACATGAATTTGGAATACATTATCATATTATTTTGATATGATATGACAAAATGTAAAACATATAGAATATTTCTTCATCATATAACTTTCATACTGTAATCCTTGGATTGTGTAACTTCATAAAGAACATAATTCTGTAGTGTAATTCATTTTTGAGTGCTATAATTTTGACTCAAAAAATAATCGATTATTTATTAATAATTTTCCATCATGATTCATTTAATATTATATGAGTATAACTCTTGATCATAATTATTGTTTTTTAGAAGGCTTTGATTTTTCCTTTTATAATACATAAACTCATAATGATATTTTCATATTGGTAATGAAAAAAAACAAGGTTTTCCTAATTTAAATGTTTAAAAGAACAAGAATATTGTACATGACTGTAGAGTTTTTTCTATCATGATCATGACTTCAAAAACACAACAAAGGGTGTGTGATTCATGTAAGAAAAATTAAAAAGGAATATATTCATAAAATGATATTGAATACCCAATAAATAAGAAAATTGTTTTTTCTAGAATTTTTAAATTCCAATGAATGTGATATATGATGATTAGTGTATTGATTTCAAGTTCATAACATCACGCAACTTAAACAATCCACGATCCAATGTTGATACAAATATGAAATTCTTAGAATTTTCCTACTTATAAATTTAATGAGAACACCACTACATGTATTTCTTGATGAAGAAATTGATTTGTTTTCAAATAAATATAATGATAAAGTTACATTGATGTTTTTTATTAAAACACAATATTATAGTGATATTATACTAACTAAGTGAAAATTAATATGATTTCAGAAGAAAGGATAGTAATTTTCTAAATCCTAAAATGTGAGGATTCTCTGATATATCATCAATATATAAATGAAACAAATCTGTTGATTCTTGGTTTTGGTTTCCAATTTTTTAAATATCAGAACACATGTGTAACTATATCTTGAGAAAAATTTGATGTTTATTTGGATCATTGAGGTGGTTTGTGCCGATGTAACTCTTATTCTATAAGGAGACTTCCACACCACAATCTTATGTCCATTATATATCAATTCATGAATGAAAAGTGATGTGTCGATTTTGTGAAGATATTTTAATGAAGAAGAAGCCAATTATGGTGTAGATATTTTTTTAATATGTATTTTTATATGTTTCAAAAATGATATTAATTAAATAATGGTATTCTAGGATTGTACATCACGTTTAAAAAACATTTCAAAAAATAACATGTGAATCCAAAATGTGTATTCTATTATTCTGCTTAATTACTGTTTGTGAGAATTCCATCCTCAAATACTAATTTAGGATATTTATTATGAAGGGATAAATAAAATTATCTAAAATTAAGCCATATATAGATGAAAATATTGAATAGGATGATATAATAAAATATTTCAACGGTCAATATGGCTAGGGAGTCTATTATGAGAATCTAAGAGAACCAATAACTCTTAATGAAGATGAATAATATGTGAAGCTACTAAAATTAGTATTGAACGAGAATAGGAATACGATATTATTTTTAAACTAAATATCCATTGTGTATTGAAGTTAAATGTAATTTGAGTGATAAATCCAAGTGAATAGAATTTTTTAAGAGCTTTAGAGATGAGCAGCAAGTGGAGACCAGGGTTCATGTATCTTTCGTAATGAGTTAGAGGAATTATAAGATTCTTCTTTTAATTATTGGGATATTAATATATGTATTCTATGAAAGACTTATTCTAAACTGATTGAATTTAACAAATAACATTAATTAATAGCTTTCATATACATGTTTCTACTCTACAGATCCTTTTTGACATAGGGTACATAATGATAACACAATTCAGGCCTATGAGAATAATTATAATATTTTTGATGAATTATTATGATAAGAAGTCATTTATATCTTTAATGATACTTTATATGTGTCGGTTTTAGAAGTAACATTCATTTTTTCATGTTAATTATACTGTATAATCCTTTGATGGGGTTTCTAACAAGTCATGAAAAAAAGTAAGTATTTATCCCTAACCTTGTAAAAATATAATGTAACTCTTGTATAATTTATTTTCAATCATTATTTCTCTTGGATTCCTTGTAAAACCCAAATAGTTTCACAGGAACTAAGAAATAAGAAATATTAAATTTCAAGGGGGTAAAATATTCTAATATACTGTGGAATTTGGGAAAAAAGAAACATATAATTAACCCCCAGGTGTCTACAACGATCCTATTGTTAATTTTACTTGGTATCAGAGAGAGTCTATATCTGAATATATTTACCTACAAATAACAATTAAATTACATTTTTATTTATGAACATCATAATTTTGATTATTCAAGAGCCTCAGATGGAATGTTCATAATCTATTCTAATTGTTACATGTGTAGAAGCCTCTCAAAACACTACAGAAAATAATAAAATTAAAATGGCCAATAAGATAATGAGAATTTCAATGATGTAAAATGATAATTTACTAAACGAATTTTTTCAAAGTGATATGTTCTAATTTATTTAATTTTTGATAGAAATGTTTTTGGTGACAAAAAAAGTTGTTTGTGAGGAAGATGAGTCTAAGGAAGTACGTAGAGATTTCTATTTTGATCTCAAATATCATATGATTAAATTACCTATTGAATTAATCAAATATAAACTTTTATAAATTAAGGTACATGTTAATGAGGAATCCCATCTAAGGAAATAAATTATTATAATGAAAGATACCATTTCTAAACAGGCTGGAATATTCAATACCCTCTTAACATTTGTGAATGATAATGAAGAAACCACCTCAATATAAAATGATAAAATTTCTCTAAATTATGAAAAATTGATAAAGAGTAGTATTGGGTGGTTTGTTTTTAAGGCTACTATTACTGAGGTATTCAATGAACTAGATAAGCTTTATAAAATCACAGTGAATGTCAAGGTTATAAAACATTATTTAAAATATATGAAAGTGAAGGAGTCAAACACTTCAACTTAATAAATAATAGTGATGTTTTAAGAATGATATTATATGATTACAATATACTTGTAATATAAGGTGATATCAATTGAGATAAAAATATCACCCTCATCCAGAAGTGTCTTGATCCGGAGAAAAGACTAAATGATTTGGAATTAGTTTATTCTTGAACTTTTCAATGAAAAAAAATAGTGTTTTCACTCAATTCTCGTTTATTCGTTTTCCTCAAAAGGAAATCAAGTTTGTGTTAAAGTCTATTTGGGAAGTATTGGGGTATCATCCAGCTTAATAATGTAGAAATATATCTCCCATGGTATAAAAATGGATATATATAATGAACCTATTTTTTTAAACAATGATGGAAAAATTCAATGTCTATACATATATAGGTGATTAAAAATTCTAAAAAACCTATCATATAATCAAGAATAAAATTGAGTAATTTTAAGAATATTTTAACCATAATATGATCTCAAAACAATAGTGAAACAACCTCAATATAGTCTACACCAAAATAATGAAATTTTGAACCAACAAGTAAGAGAAGAATATTTTTAGGTCATTATTGGGGATTTAGGAGTTTTGATCATATGATAAAAGAATTTTGTAAAACATGTAATCATCAGAAATTAATTTATGTTTTGATGAAAGGGGAAGAATGAAAAATTTATAATCTAAACTTCGAGAGATATTCACCGAAATGGAAGAATCTAAATTGTAAGAAAATATTTGAACCACCTTGAAATTTCTATGAGCTATGAATGATTGAAGGTCACGCCTATGAAAGATTTTGGTATAATATATCCTAGTATTACTCATATGATGAAGACAAAAAAGGATCACCAAATGGTGGGTAGGATCCATATAACTCTGATCTGGGAATGAATGATATAAATAAATTTATTTAGAGAGATACACCTAAAAATTATGTGGTGAATACTAAGAGAGATGTCACACTATATAGAATAATTTTCTTCTTCGATTGTAAGATATGAGACACCATGTAATTTTTTAATAAATACATTGAAATTAATTCTATGAGAATAAATCTGGAAACAAATCTGATGTCAATCAAGCATATGCATAATAAGATAAGAATGGTGCAGGATGACACCAATAATGAGATTGAGAGGATTCCAAATAACGGCAACTCCAAGGATGATAAAGAAGTGTGTGAAATGTATGAACAAGTTGGTCATTGAGGTTTCAATTGTAAAAATTTATTTTGGGTTAGAAGAAGCTGACATGAGACAATGGAAAAGTGCTAGTCACTGAATATTTGGAGAAGGATCTTTTGAATACGGTGTCCATATATAAAAGGATGACTATACCTTACCTTAATGATATATTGATCATATATCAATATTAACAACAATATTCTAGAATGTTTTGGTAGGAATATAAAATTGAAAATGATCTACTAGTGTAAGAAAATAATTTTATTCCAGTTAATAAGAAATTTATAAAAACAAGACACATTCATGATTCCAAAATAGGAGCATATCTAGAAACATAATGTGGTTACAGTTATATATAATAGTTTTCTATTTAGATCTTCAAATAAAAATAGATATGGGTTGAGAAATAAGTCTCATCCCATGTGTTATAATTTTAGATTATGGATTAGACTACCTTATTCCCATTCATATGTATTGATGATGATGATGATATTAATAATGAATTAAATGTGATTTTATAATAATACATCATGGTGAATTTAAATTTCTTGTTAGAATTCATTTTTAATTGGTATGATGTTTCAATTAATATCATAACATCTTGAACCATATTAATTGAAGAAAACTACCTTATTGTTCAATTTTTGATACCACCCATTAAGGGAGAGTAAATGAAGATTTCAATATTCTATGATATATATCATTATTAAATCAATATAGAACATGGGTAGCCCATAAAAATGTAAATTATTAAGGTATAAATCTCACTCTTCTAATTCCTTAATGTTGTTTTTTTACACCAATAGTAAAATTTTACTGATTGGGAAAATGGATGGTAGTAGATATTTCACAATTTTTTGATGATTTTATTAATATTCATGGAAGGTAAAAATTTTATTGAAAAGTTAATTATACAACCCATTATAAAGTGAAACACTGAGTTTGTATCACATATAGAAAGTGTATAGATAGATTTGGTTTCTGTTTTACGAACAATTTTTTATATACATGGATTACTCATCCAAACATATCTTAATTAACTGGTGGATTATTGTTAAAGATTATATAGTTCCTTCCATCCCTCAAAATTAATGTATAGAATCTTTCAAGAAAGGGGGAGAATGTGAAATAGGAAGTAACAAATTGGAAAATAATATTTTATTTTAGATGGATATGACTTCCCATACATATAGTTGAGAAAAACTATCATAACTTTTAATTCATTGTTAATTAAGGTAATAATAAGGGAAATTCCCCTAGAAGTGAATTTGGAATTGAAAACGAAATGGGTATCTTAATGTTCCCTTGGGTTTATGTTGTGTTATTTTTCAAAGAAATATTATTTCTGGTGTTAATGTCCTAATTAAAAGGGGTTATTGGGTGAGGGATTAGATTCTCCCCAAATTTTAAATGGATTGGGGTATCCACCAATAACATAAATATTGGTCTTGATTCCCATGGAGAATGGTCAATATAAAGAGGAAATTGGTAGCCCTTGAATGTTTGGTTGGAAAAATTCACATGGTCATCCCATAGTCATTTGGAAATTTCTACACTGATCATCAATGATTTAAGAGACATGTTTTGTTTAAAATAGAAGAAAATTTTATTACACGTTCCATGGAATGGGTTCATTCCATTACGTAATAATTTCCAAGATTGCATCAAATGATTAGATGAGTATTTTTTCATATATAAAAAGTACAAAGAAATAAGTAGTAGACTTTACTTCAACAATCATAATGATTTGAATGAGATAACTACTAAATCTTGAAAAAATCTTATCAAGATATTTTTATAATGATTAAATCATATTTAAATATTGTTGGAGCCAACACAATCTTAAAGAACCATTCTTGAAATTCATAGAATTTTTTTTTCTAAAACATATTTGAAAATTCCCTAGATGATTTATAAAAAAATTGGATTATACCTGGATACATTCTAATTCATTCTAATTTTAATTGAATAAATCGATAATGTTCAAGTCTAATAAAAATATAATCTCATTTTAGATTGTATGACTTCAATGAAATCACTATTATCTTATAAATTTAAAACTATAAAATAACTTAAAAATATTCTATCATATGACTTTGAGATGAAGCAGAAAAAAGGAAAAGGTAAATTTTATGTGTTCATCATAGGAATTTTGTGTCATATGAATTTGATCGTATGAATTCAGGCTGAGAATAATTATTTAATGTAAGACTTTACAAATAATAATAACTTATAATTTGATCATAATATTATCTCTATATTTGAACATTTTCTATATAAGGCTTTGATAATTCTATGAGGATAAGTCTTCATCGTAAGACATGGTGTGAGTAGTTTTTTTGATCTTCCTAGTATATTCCTTAAACAGTAATCAAAATATATAGATTACTGCTGCGTGAAAATTTTAATTATTTTAATTTAAATATGATAAATAAAAAAAACATTTGGGATTATGAATGACAATTTATATCATGATCTAGACATCATAAACACTAATAAGTGTGTGCGATTCAATAAATAGAAAAAATTGAAGTTGATATTCAAGAAATGATAATGGAGATCAAAGAAAGAATAAAAGGAGAGTTTCTTGAACATCTTAATTCAAATTAATGTGAAATATGATAAGTATTATGAAGATCATTAATGTTTAGAACATCATCTATCTTAGAGATAATATAATCTAAGAATGAGATAAATGTAAAAGGTTTGGAATTTTTTTCAAGACAGGAATGACTGAGAAGTCCACTATATGTATTTCTTGATAAAGAAAGTGAATTTACATAGTTTTCCTCAAAACATGAATAAAGTTATATAAAATCACAATTATCAATCAATTCATGTATTATAGTGATATAATCTTTAGTGGGTTAAAATGTAAAGGATTTGAGATGGATTTATTAGAAATTTTCCAAATAGTAAAAAGAGGTAAGTCTCCAAGATTTCATCAATATTGAAGTGAAATAAATTAGTAGATTATTTTTTTTTCATTTTAGTGGATTAAATATCACAACACAATTTTGATACTGTCCTGAGGAAAAAAATAAGATACAGTTGAGTTTTTAGTTGGGTTGTGTTACATGAAACCCTTATGCCATAAAGATAGATCCATTTCATAATCTAATGTGTAGTGTATTTCTATATATCTATAAAAAGTGGTTTGGATATATTGTGGATATATTTTCAAGAATAAAATTTTGAGCCTACTCTAGATATTTATTGAATAAAATTTTGGATGAGTTTAAAAATAGAGATCCCTCAAGTAATGGTATTCTATGAATATACTTTAAGTTTAAAAATTAGCACATAAATTAAAATTTGAACCCAAAAGGGTATTCTATTATATTACCTTATTTTTAGTAGTACGAATTCTCTAAAATACATCCATTTGTGGATAGAGATTATGATGAAATTAATTCAATATTCTTAAATGAGGCCATAGTTTGGTGATAATATTGTGGAAGATAACATAAAAAAAGAAATATAAATCATTGTTGGGGTACCTGTTGTGAGAATTTGAGAGAACCAAAATATCACGAAGAAAAAGAAGGAGAAGCCTTTATAATTGGTAGTGAATGAGAAGATAAATTTGATACTATTTTGAAGATATAAATTCTTTACATATAAAATCTAAAGGATATGTGAGTGAAAAATCATGGTGATCATATATTTTTAAGAGATTGAAATAATATATGAAACTCGCAATTGTGTTTCATATATCCTTCCTAAAAATATTTCATCCATCCAAGACACTACAATTTAGTTCAAGTAGGTCATTCTATGGATGTTTTTATGTCCAATTTTCTAAAAATGTCTTTAAAAAGGGGCATACATAGATAAAATTCAAATACATGGTTGGTATAGGTGGAACCTGTGTGACTATGGGAATACAGGTATTTTTGGGTGTGTATTTTTTAGTACCTTTAGAAGTTTTTAGAATAATGCTTGTGAGAACATTTTTTTCCTTCTAGTTAGATTCCAAAAGTCGAGGTGTGGTATGAATGTCCCTGATATTTAAATTAATTATTGTAGATAATCCATTACTAAGAGGAAAACCAATCATAGATTATAGTAGTTCCATGTACCAAACTATTTAAAAATATTTCATGCCTTTATCAACTACATTTTCAAGAATTTGGATGATGGTTCCCTTGAAAATCATAAATATATCAATATGAAAAAAATTATAACCATGTTTAAGTTCTAAAGGGTTTAAAAATTATTAAGAGAATTTTGAATTCAGAAACAAAATTGGAAATACCTATTTCACCCCCCCCCCCCCCCTCCCAAACCACCACCACACACACACTCCCTCTCTCTTCATAGGTGACTGCCCAAATAATGTTTGTACTTTAGACATGAAGGAATTTTTTCATGAAATATATCAGTTCCAGATGTAGTCTTTTAAAATTAACCAGAATAAATATAATATTGATGGTTGTATATTTGATCATAGGTGAAAATATTCATAAAATCCCATATTTTTCTATTAGTGAAACCCTTGAACAAATAACAAGGTTTTGTAACTGTTTCAAACATTATATTTTTCTTTCAACAGGAAGACCCAGTTATTCTATATTTTCTTTCTATCTTTTTGGAAGTTTTATTAACACCATTGATTTTATTTTTATGAAACAAAACAATTTCATCTTCCAAGTATGACTCCATCTTCTTAAAATAAATGATACAAGATGCTTCTTCAAGTATGTCAATCTTACCACCATTTATTACAATAATGTAATTCAAATTAGTTTAGGACCTTTGATCAGGTCAACAAATCTAGTAGACCTTGATAACTCAACCTATGGTTCTTCTCTTTCTCGATCAACTACTTTGAAAACCTCAAATTCAAATTTTTGTCCCTAATATTCTACAGTTACATAGAATTTAAGTAAATTTTTTCACTAAAATATTCTTCTAGACATTTTATTTAACCTAAATGATCATAAACATCATGCTTTGTATATCTTCCTTCATATCTACATGGAATTTTTTTAGTTTAATCTTTATTCTTAACATTGTCTTCCACATAATTCTAATCATTTCACAATACTTTCACATTAAATATAATATTTCATCTTCTTATAATCCTCTAAGAGTCATTATCCAAAATCATTAATGTAATGTTTTTTACACCATACCAAATAAAGAATTGTGATTTTGAATTTTATTTGAAATTAACCCAGTCATTAGTATAAAAATGGATGTAGGTGAGACATCAAAAAACATTTATATGGGTAAAATAAAAATGTATTATAGATCACAAATATTAAATAATCACGTGTTTTAATAGTATTTAAGGTGTTTGGTCCATAATATAAACTATATAATTGGACACTTCCACAAAATTCTCATTGGAAATTAAATAATGTATCTTCATTCTTCAAGATTTCTCATTCAGTGTCTCATTTATCCACTCTACCAAACTATTATATTTTTTAATCTAGGAATATTCTTCTCAACTTGATTCCTTTTATCCAGTAAAACCTATATAATTATTTGGTATCATATTCTCTACTATTATCAAATCTCAATCACTTAGGGATACTTCAAACCTCTTTTTAAATGATGAACCTCCATCAAAAAAACACTCTAAACAATTTAGATTTGTGATTAATGATGTAACCACATAATTTATATATGGAATAATTGATTAATTTAGCGATGTATAAAAGATCTACTTTGATAACTAATTGGTTTATTCCAAAAAAATATCTTAATTCAAGAGATCTAACTTATAATACTTATGTTTCCTTCTATATATTTTAAATGATAAATTTATCTCATTTTGAATATAAATCGCTCATAATTTTCTAAACTCATATTATTGAGATTTAGTATGACCTTATAAATTAATACTTGAATGTTTCTCACTAAAATGACCTAGATAATATTTCCACAACTCCAAACATTTAGATGTTTTTATTCAATAAATGGTTTCTACATATGATCATTCATTCAAAGGAACCATACCATTTTTAACAGCTCTATCCACATCCATGAAACCCTAAGATGTCTTCCAAACTATATAAAATATGTTTTTTATGAATAATTATTCATCTCGGTAACCAATGTAAATTAGATTCCTTCGTAAACATGGTATGTTCTAAAATCAATGTAATTCAATGAATTATCCACGTGATATTCATAATTTAAAATCTACCTTCCTTTTGATCTTGAGAGATTCATTATCAGCTAGATAAACACTATCAAACCTTTTAGATTCATAATTCCCCATTAATCCCCTATCATCAGTAAAATTTAGTGAATATCTATAAACAATGATCCATTATTCCAATTGAACATTAATACACTTCACGAAACATAACCCACAACCAGTTATAGTGTTGGTAGAAATTGATCTTCTAGAATCAATATTTCTTAAAATAAGCCTTCGATCCAGGAAATGTATTTTTAGGTTCCCATTCTTCATGAAATACAAAAAAAAGGTTCTATTATTTATTTATTTAACTCATATTGTTTCCCTTGATATATTTTTTGATTTCTTTTGATCATTCCATTGAATGAATGACCTCTACCGTCAAAATTATATATATATAGTAGGAGAATATACTTCCTTCCACATAAAGTATTTATTCATATAGATAATATGAATGTCTTTAACAGATTTTTAATTCTCCTGATTATTTATTTTTGAAAGTAACTAAAATAAAACGACTCGGAGACCCACCCAAACTGGCACCCAACCGAACCTATCACATACCCAAAGGGTGTACCTGATATTTATGGGCTTGCTACTAACACCTAAGCATCATCAAAAACTATAGGAAATGATTTTTCCCAACCTCAAACATCCACCATGGAAGATATATATTCACATCATGAAGATTGAGGGGAAGATAAAAGGATTAAATATATGACATAAAAAAGAGAAACATCAGAACCAACACAACCCAATAGCTAAAAACGAACTCTAGGGTAAGAGTCCAATAACCAAGGAAAAAAACCAAATACGAGAAATAACTCATACATGTGATAATAAATCCATTACTACTATCTCTATAACACCCCAAGCTTCCACTGTATGTTTCTCTTTGAATAATGCAAAAGCACACATTGTACGCAACTTCGATTTCGAGCACACCACGACCATTCAAACTATCCATTATGAATTTTAATAACAACTTTTCGAAATTTCCCAAAATTTATTTTTCAAAATGGACTTCATTTTCGGATTCATAATATAAAAATTACCTTTGGGGGGATTTTTTGTTTTTTCAGAAAACAATCAATTTTTTATGAATTATGAAAAACATTGCGTTATTGTTTAAAACCTATATTTTATTTATATAATTACTTATATTATTTAAAATAATTTCACATAAAAAAATATATATAATACATATATTATTTTAATTTAATTCATTGGATTCATTTTATAATAAAATTACATATATAAAATTTAATTGAATTTTTTAACATCTTTTACCCACCTTCTAGGCACGTTAGAAAATTTGCATAAAACATAATTTTACCACTTCTGTTAATTGAATTTAAAAAATCTTAGAGACATGGTTTCCATAGTTATGTAAAATATGGTTCAATAAGATGAAAATAATTTTTGTTAAATAGTAAATTTGGGCTTTTATTTATCATGGTTAGAAGTAAATAGGGAATGTAAAAGTAAAAATGATATTATAATGACCCTAAAACATGTACTGATTCTATTGGATATGTTTGTTTCGACAAAAATAATCCATAGAAATAAAATATAATCCTATTTGATCCACTTGAATTAGATTCGTACATTTATTATTATTTTATTCAAATAAGAGTTAAAAGTGTTAAATTCAAATTTTAATAACTAAAACATTTTTAATATAGGGTTTTACATATGATAAATTTGACTATAAATATTAATTAGAAAGAAAAATATATTTCCAACCTAATGGTAATTTATTTATAATTTTTAGATATTAAATAATTAAATTTATTTATGACAAAATGATGATGTATTAATTACCTTATTATTGAATGATTAAAATAATTGATATTATAAATATTAATATAATTGTAAATTGAGACATAATTTGTATTTCACGAATTTTATAGGTTAATATAACATTTTTGGGTTGATTAAACAATTTTTTTGATGTTATAAAGTTTTTATGACTTTCAAAAAAACAAAACACCAAATAGTGTCAAAATTGACATAAATGAGTTTATAAAACAAATACTATATTATTAATTGTTATAATGTTCCTAAAAAAAAGGTTTAGACAAAGGACAAAGATAAGATTATATATATCAACAATTAACCACTTGTTGTTCACTTTCCTTTTTATAGTAAGTTTATTAACCATTTATTATAATAATACAATAATACATGATAAAAGTTTAACTATTTATCTAAGAGTTAAATCTATAAGATAAGGTTGATATGGTCACTTAAACCTGTATAAAACCTATTTTTTGAGAGGCTGTAGACCTTTCCCCATCTTATCCTCGAAATAAATTTTTTTCGAGACATTGTAAATATAATATGATTGTATAATAAATTAATATTTCAATCTTTTCCTATAGTGACACTCACATCTCTTATAAAAGGGTACTCCCCCTTCTCACAATATCACACCTCTATAACATTTTGGCTCAGTCAACCCCTACCCAAATATCCTCTCTACTACACCCTCTTAAAACTATAGGCCTTAATTTGATCATAAATCCATCCTATGTATCTTTTTTGATCAAATCAAAAGGAAGCACATAAAGAAGAGGTAATAATTTCATCACCTCTTTCAAAGTTCTTTTCTTCTTACACACCATATTTATTTGTTTTTTCTATACCAAAACAATAACTCTTGTACCTTATACATACTATTATGTTATTATAAATATTGTACAACCATATTAATTATTCTATTCATCCTATAAATGATAAAGTCACCATACGTGCGTACGTATGGCTTACCATCTCCACGTCGTGGTGTAGTTTGTTATTCAACGCATCAATATTTGGATTGGTATAATATTTAGAGTAATTTTTTTAAATAATAAATATAACATGTTAATGATTCTTTATATATAATATACCATAAAATTACAGATTATTTAACCATTAATAGAATGGTATTGTCACTCGTGCGTACATACGAATTACCATCTCCACAAATGCGATGAAATACATTTCACATCGTAACCATACAAGAATAATTTTTATTTTATGATTAAAAATAATTTTTTAGAACCTAATATAATTATTAATATGAATCAAATACATCCTATCCATAACAATCATGACTTATATAACAAAAAATATAAAGGAAAATGAATCAGTTAACACCCGAAAAATGATACTAATAAAATATTATTAATAAAGAAGTATTAGAAGATCATATTTGATATCATATTTATGTATGTAGTTCTTCTATAATTTAATAAAAATTATTTAACTATTATACAAGAGGATAATGTACCCTCGACCAATGAAAAGTACATGGTGAGGGTTAATTCTACGATCTCTTCATTATCCGATGTTGTTTATACATGAGAATCCACTGGGACTTCTTTATCATCCACATATGTGTTTATTAAAAATGTATTTCAAAACATTTTTAATATTTCATAGACCATGGTTTAATTTCATTTATAACATTTTTGGATTTTTTAGAAATTTTTTTTAAAGGAATCGTTCTATCGTTTTCCAAACAAGGTACTTTATGACCTTTTCGAAAAATTATGGTAAGAATGTTTTTTAAATATAAATGGTGGGTGAGGCTATTTTCTACCATTATAAAACCATCAAATATTCCATTAAAATATAATAATAATATTTTCTAAATAAATGTTTTCTTTTATAATTATCTGACTTTTAAATGATTTCAAAATATAAAGATATATTTCCTTCAAATAGTTTTGATTTCGTATATTTCAACATCCATTGATGGATTTTACACTTGTTTGAAGATGAGTTATTATTATAAGGCCCCAAACTTAAACCTTACATAATATTAAGATATTACAAGATTACACATTGAGGATCTTTTCAGGTTTACAGTTTTAGAGAATTAGATCATAAAACTTGAATTACATTCCACATTTAAACAAAGTGGTTACATAAAAGATAGTTTTAATTTATCCCATCAACGGAAACATATTTAAAATAAGAAATGGATTCTTTCTTGACACTTCCTTGACACTATCATCATATCATGTACAATTGCCTTGACCTATGAAAAACATTTCAAAAATATGGGATGAGCATAAAAAGCTCAGTAAGGGTTATAAAAAGTATGGAACAGAAACATGAGTACATATATACATAAGAATGAAATCATACTTTACCCATAAAACATAATCACTATAACATACCTCATAAAATCATGAATAATTCATAAAAATCATAAGACATAAAGGTAACTTGAGGCATTCATAACATTCTTACGTAGGGAGTGACCCTCTTGGTTACGTTTGGAATACCCATCACAGTATATTCCCTAAATCTCTTCGGAAAAACCTTAACGTTTAACCCCTTCATGTTACCCAATGCATTGGATAGCTATATCGATCTCACCCGCCCTTAGATTATCACGGAACCACCCGTCTTCATAAACAATTTCCAAGAACCATAACATAATCATAGAACATAACTTAATCATAAAGGAAAGATAACATTCCCACATTGAAATAACAATATAACATTTTAAGATATTGAAATAATGAATCCATTCTAAAAACTATTTTCAAAACCATTTAAAATATTTAATAAAGATATTTTTAAATCAAAGTGTCCCATACCACATTGAAGATTTTAAAATTTTAAAACATTAATATCCATATAAATAAATCCTTAAAACCATTTTGAAAACATGGATAATAATGAGAAATATTTATTAGTTTAAATCATTAAAACATTTAAAACGATATTTTAGTTAAAGGGTTTTTAACAAAATGAGAGACACTTGAATACAATAATTGAGGAAGAAAATTTAATCAAAACATTATAATATCATGAGAATAAAGAGATTCGTGATATTATATTCCAAAGGACAGTATATACACCATATAAGAGTGAATTGGTGCATAACAACAATGAAGCCTCAATGGAAATGTAAATTGAGATGAAATCCACTATAAAGATGGTATCCTTAAATTAAGGATAAATGAATCTCATAATTATGTGCGAAAAATATAAATACACCCAATATAAGTGGATATTATGTGTAATATAATCAAAGGTCATTCACACATATTGAAAGGATGACATATTCAATAACTACATGTTGAACCCAAAGAAATCAAAATTGGGTTAAGAAGTTCCCTTGACAGCCTAACAGCGTCACATCATATTTTAGAAAAAGAGTTGATGAGAGAGATAAAGGGTATATCATCTCTTGGACATAAAATTTACGGAAATAAGGATATATAATAACATATCCCCACATAATAAGATGAAAATTAAAAGACAGAACAAAAGAAGTCTTTTAAAAAGCGGAGGGTGAATGGTTCCCTTACTGATTTGGGTAACTTTCGAAATGTACACCCCATTAAAGAATGACTATACATCATTGATGTAAATACTCATAAAATAAATTATGTTACACAAAGAGTAGAATAATGGACAGTAAAAACACCACTCCAAAGGAAATATTGGCAAATGTAGCGTGAATCTCACGAAAATACAAAGTGAGATAAAAAGACCCTTACGAAATTTCTGCAGCCTAACGGTGCCAATTAAAACATCCAAAATGGATTGGTGAGATAAAATAGGGTATCTCATCAAATTAAAATACAAAGTAAAGTAATATTAATATAAAATAACATCCCAATCATAATAAAGATGAGCTTAAAAGGAATTACATAAAAGAGTGTACTTAAAAAGAAAGAGAGAGGTAGGATCCCTTACCTCAGGTCCGACATGACTCGATCGTTCTTTAACCTCCCGAATAATAAACATGAGTTAATTTATACTTGCTTAAGAACCTTTTTCAAGTTCATTATTTCTTTTATATCACTTACTACCATGATATAAACACTATGTAATTATTTAAGATAATAATGGTCAATTTTTATATCATTGCTACTTGAGTCAAAAATAAACTCTTTATAATTACAAGTTGTTCATGTGGTAAAATATATATTATATCAAGAACTATATTCATTATTTAGATATCATATATATCATATATATCCATTATATACAAGCATTAATAATATTACATAACATTAAGAGTTAAGAAATGAAATGCACCGTTTATGGAGACGGTAAGTCGTACGTACGCATGAACGCTACTTACATTCCTATTTCTTATTTAATGGAATTAAAACATAATGATACATAATAGTATTATAATTCCAGTATGGTATCATATATAATATCATTAAGTATATCCTTTATACGTACCACATATGGTATTTAAGAATCAAATCACATTGAGGGGGCGGTAGTCCGCACTTCCTAAAATGAAGATATCACGTTTAACCATAATGGAAACCATAACGGTATGCCATAAATGAAAAATACAGAAGCTTAATTAAACCATAAACATATTATATATCATATATAAATATAGTTCCATCTTAATGGCCACCTTTTAGGGTGTTAAAATAATATTCAACAATCATCGTTTCGTGAGGTAGAAATTCACCATCCACAGAAACAGTATGTTCTTTAGCCATCATATGTAGGTGTGTGTAAGTGTAGCTCGAACCCTTCTTATAACAAAATCCTAGTATATTGAAGATACTGTATTTTTTACAAAATAAATAAACAAAAAGAGTTTAGGGGGTTAGAGAATCAAAATAAATCAAAAGAACACAAGTGATGACATTACCTTAAAATCGGGTGTCTCTCTTTGATTTGAGCTCAAAGGCTTCCTTGGGAAGACTTCTGACAAATGTGAGGCTTATTGGAGTAAGAGAGGGATTTGGAGAGACAAAATGAGTAGTGGTTGGCCGAGCAAAAGTCTTGATAGGTGTGGGTAAGGTGGTAGAGGTGGGCGTCTTTTATAAGAGGAGAGGAGGGGCACTCTTGGAATGTTACAAAATGTTACTTTGTTTTCAAATGAGTTTCGGATTATAAAGGTCCCAAATTGATTTATTTAGAGGATAAGGTAGTAAGGGTTCTAAATATACTCATCCAACAGGTCTTTGAAAAGTTTATGTTATAGTTTTAACATTATCTTTTCATTTTAATTAAATCCTTTATTAATGAGGTAATCGCTGCATCATCATGATGTCATAAATAATTTAATTTATTTAATGTCTAAAAATTATAAAACAAATATCATGATGTAGGAAATATTATTATCTTTCTAATGAATATTTATAGTCAAAAAATATGACTTGTATAACCCCATTTGAAAATTATTTTAATAAAACAACTCATGCTTGTGACATTTTTATTTTAACTTTAAATAAAAAGTAATTTATGTCATTTTCTAACCAAAGTGGCTTCATGGGGTCCCCAATTTGACCCATGTATTTTCTTGGTAGGCCATGACACATCCAATGAGGTTAGGACATGTTTATAGGTCACTTCATATTATTAAAACATTATTTTTACCTTAAATTACACTAATTACCTCTAATCGCGATTAAAAACTTAAAAGTTACTATTCACCAAAAAAATTATTCTAATCCCATTGAACCCAATTTTACATCCTAATATAAAACATTTATGTCGGATTTTTGAAATTCTAATCACAGAAGTAGTTAAGTTTCATTTAAACGAAAAATCAGTTTTTAAACTACCACTTAGTGGTTTCACTATTCATCAAAAATTGAAGTTTTTCAGAAAAATACCAAAAATTCACCCTAAGATATATTTGATATTCCAAATTCAAAAATGATGTATATATTACAAAATTAAAAACATATATGTCGCATTAATTAATTTAATAATTAATTCCCATTGTCAAAACAAATAGCGTGTTTTTAAGAAACAATATCTAGTAAAAGATTGACACTAGTTTATGTCCAATTTCAAAGTGAAATTAATTCCAACGACCACCATTAGATTAAATGGTTAAAATATATTCTAAATACACTTTAATATAAATTAAAAATATAATCTATCCATATAAATAAATCAGATTAAAAAGAGGTTTTTAATTAAAATGCAACATTTTCAATAAAAATGTTCTTTATCGGAAAAATAAATTTTTTTACACAAAGTAAAATTTGATGTCCAGATTCTAAAGAAGGATTTTATTTTGTGAAATACTACATATAAAATATTCAAAAGTATATTTAAAAAGGTTTCTCCATCAAAAGGAGGTTAATCGACCTTTTAAAGAATATTAAAAGATTTATGCTTAAAAATTGTACTCATTTGCATTTTAAGCCTCCAACATTAATTGGATAAAATTAATAATATTTGACAAACATATATAATAATTTTTTAGTTAGTTCCGTTTATTCCCACCATTACAATGGCTAGGTGTTAACTACATTTTAAAATAATATTATTTTATTATTAGAGTGCAACGTAAGATTTCCAAGAAACTCGTTGTTACGTATTGGGTACGCCCTCGAGCATAGCATTCCCTTTAAAGTTATATTTATATTTTATTCAAAAATATGGATAAATATGAAAATTTAATATTATTTATTTACCTGGGATGTTACATCCTTACCCCCTTTTGGGAATTGTGTCCTCGCAATTTTAAAATTGGGCTTGGAAGCTTCATTGAAAATCCCACATCGGAACAAGAGTCAGTAAAACTATGCCTTTAAAAGAATGGGAGAGAAGTAAAAATGTCACCCGGGTTAACCCATACTAGGATTCCAAGTATGAAAATATGTATATGTAAGAAAAACAAAGGGCCATGTTCTGATGGAGAGTGATAGTAAATATGTCTAAGAGAAAGTTAACAACAAGAAAATCACAAACTTGTGATGGTTTAAACGGGTTTTGATTCCCCAGTATGAAAAATTAACAGACAAAATTTTTGTTTTAAGTTACTTTTCATTGAGGAATTTATTTATGATCTTAACTAAAAAATAAGTAGGAATACTTAATTGTCATGTTTACTTTCAACTTTTATTATATTTCTTACAAAAAACTCATGTTTTCTCCAAAATATGAGTATTTAGGATGACTTGTTCACATTAATAGAGTTATAATCAACTTCTAGAGAATAACCTAATCCACAAAATAGAACTATATAATTCCCATGTCTTTAGAACATAACCAAAACTAAAACCAAAAAGGTTAGTATGAGATCAGATAATACCCAAAAAGGATAATCCTTTATAAAAAAACCTATTCTTAGTCTCCAAAATTTGTCAAACAAAACCCAAAGTTCAACAAAGACCATTCAATAAACATCTATCAATAAAATTCTACAAAGTAAACCAAACTAAGATTGAATCCCAATTCTCTGAAGAATTTAATCACACAGTCTCCTAAGATAAATTTTAACATTTTTCTCCAAAATAACATCAGTTACTCTTACAGTCTCATACTGAAAAGTAATTAACCTAATCACATATCTTCCATGATAGGCTAATCATTTCCATTGATAACAAAAAATCAACTTACTCTTAATTCATGAAATCATCTAACTACAAATAATCATACAAACTAACCCGGGACTTCACGTAGTCCAGTGGTAGGTGATAAATACCATTTGCACTTTGGTTGTGGGTTCGATTCCCGCAGCTTTGTCCGACGCGATGGGTTGTCACACGGCCTGCGTGTTGTCCCTTTTCAAAAACTATATAATTTTATAACCTTCCTCAAAAAGATATAAATTCATCAAAAATAACCATAACTTATTTTAACCACAATGGTTATCTGATAAATTCCATTTTGCAACCCAAAATGTATTAACTAGTAATTTCCTCAAATTAAAAGATTATATAAACCCAAATGGTTCTTTATAACTATATCCACAAAAGAAAGGATAATTATTCCTTGAATAAAATTTTCGTATATCAAACATCAGGTTTACTATAAAATGTTTTCTAATGAAACCCCATCATCAAAAGAGACTTAATACATCTAAGAATTTCACCATCCTATAATCTACCATAACCCTTTAATCCCTTATATGATGACTTCTTACTCATTCAACATTCTTCATGATCCATTATCCATTACTTTTCAACTTATTATGAAATAATTATTTCCTACAAACAAAATCATGAATCATATCCTAAGATTCCAATAATAGGAAAACACATGTTAAGAAATAATCCATACCATTCATTCTTCATTGTCAGTTTCTTCATCCTCAATCATAATGGCATTAGGTATTGGTAAATGAATATTCGTACGATCTTGGTGACCCCATTCCTGAAAATTATTCATAGGACATGTGTTTGCATAATGACCATGCACACCAGATTTAAAACATTCAATTGATCCTTCAGAAAGAACTTCTTTCTCTTTCCTAGAGTCAACTAGATGATTCCTTCTTCCATGGCAGTTTCTTGCTTTATGACCTTCATTTCCACATCTATAGCATCTTTCTATCCCTTTGAAACATTTTCCTATGTGTTTCTTTCCACATATTTGACACATAGGTTTTTGAAAATACTTACCTTTATGATTATTACATGAAATTCCGTAGGGATTTGTTTCTCGCATATACGATTCCTTATAAAAATCACTAAGGTTCAGGTGGTCAATCATGACTCCAGATAGTCGGTTGAGGATAACCACAAGAGTTCTCATTTTAGCTCCCATATCATTAAGTTTTTCTTTCATAAAACCGTCACAGTTTTCTTCAAATCCACTGTTACTTTGGATCCTTCTAGATCGAGCCATTTACTAAAACCAAAAAGGTTAGTGTGAGTATATCAGTAAAATCATCAAATAAAAAAGAGGAAGATAAACACCAAGATATACTTATCCAAGTTATCTCAAACTCATTCTAACTTTAAAAAAAACGATGACTCCATATAATATACTAACCATTGTGGTTATACACAACTTTTCACTCTTTCTTAAAAAACACTCTAACCTATAAAGTTATCTAAACTGACCTCTGATACCAACTATAAGGCCCCAACCTTAAACCTTAATTAATCTTGCGTTATTACAAGATTACACATTGAGGATCTTTTCAGGTTTAGAGTTTTCGAGAATTAGATCATAAAACATGCATTACATTCCACATTTAAACAAATTGGTTACATAAAAGATAGTATTCATTTATCCCATCAACGAAAACATAGTTAAAATAAGACATGGATTCTTTCTTGACACTTCCTTGACACTATCATCATATCACGTACCATTGACTTGACCTATGTAAAACATTTAAGAAATTGTGATGAGCATGAAAAGCTCAGTAAGGGTTATAAAAAGTATCTAAAGGAAACATGAGTACATATATACATTATAATGAAATCATACTTTACCCATAAAACATAATCACTTTAACATACCTCATAAAATCATGAATAAATCCTAGAAATCATAAGACATAAAGGTAACTTGAGGCATTCAAAACATTCTTACGTAGGGAGTAACCCTCTTGGTTACGTTTGGAATACCAATCACAGTATATTCCATAAATCTCTTCGGAGAAACCTTAACGTTTAACCCCTTTTCATTACCCAATGCATTAGAGATCTATATCGGGCTCACCTGCCCTTAGTTTATCACGGAACCACCCGTCTTCATAAACAATTCCCAAGAACCATAACATAATCATAGAACATAACTTAAGCATAATGGAAAGATAACATTCCCAAATTGTAATAAAAATATAGAATTTTATGATATTGAAATAATGAATTCATTCTAAAAACCATTTTCAAAACCATTTAGAACATTTAATAAAGAGATTTTTAAATCAAAGTGTCCCATACCACATTGAAGATTTTAATATTTTAAACCATTAATATCCATATAAATAAATCCTTAAACCCATTTTGAAAAAATTGATATTAATGAGAAATATTTATAAGATTAAATCATTAAAACATTTAAAACGATATTTTAGTTAAAGGGTTTTTAACAAAATGAGAGACACTTGAATATAATAATTGAGGAATAAAATTTAATCAAAACTTTATAATATCATGAGAATAAAGGGATTCATGATACAATATTCGACATGACAGTATATACACCATATAAGAGTGAATTGGTGCATAACAACAATGAAGCCTCAATGGAAATGTAAATTGAGATGAAATCCTTTATAAAGATGGTATCTTTAAATTAAGGATAAATCAATCTCATAATTATGTGAGAAAAATATAAATACACCCAATATAAGTGGATATTAAGTGTAAAATAATCAAAGGTCATTCAAACATATTCAAAGGATGAAATATTCAATAACTACATGTTGAACCCAAAGAAAACGAAATTGGGTTAAGAAGTTCCCTTGGTAGCCAAACGACGTCACATCAAATTTTAGAAAAAGAGTTGAAGAGAGAGATAAAGGGTATATCATCTCTTGGACATAAAATTTACAGTAATCAGGATATATAAGAACATATACCGACATAATAAGATGAAATTTAAAATACATAACAAAATAAGTCTTTTAAAAAGAGGAGGGTGAAAGGTTCCCTTACCGATTTGGGTAACTTTCGAACCGTACACCCCATGAAAGAGGGACTATACAACATTGATGTAAATACTCATAAACGAAAGTATGTTACACAAAGAGTAGAATAATGGACAATACATACACCACTCAAAAGGAAATATTGGCAAATGTAGCATGAATCTCATGAAAACAAAAAGTGAGATAAAAATCTCCTTACGAAATTTTGGCAGCCTAATGGCGCCAATTAAAACATAAAAAATGGATTGATGAGAGATAATAGGGTCTATCATCAAATGAACATAAAAATTTCAGTATGATTAATATGAAATAACATCCCAATCATAAGAAATATGAGCTTAAAAGGAATTACATAAAAGAGTGTACTTAAAAAAGAAAGAGAGAGGTAGGATCCCTTACCTCGGGTCCGACTTGACTTTATCGTTCTTGAAACTCCTGAATAATAAACATGACTTAATTTCTAATTTCTTAAGAAACTTTTTCAAGGTAATTATTCTTTTATATCACTTACTACCATGGTATGAACACTATGTAATTATTTAAGTTAATAATGGTCGTCTTGTAGATCATTGCTACTTGAGTCAAAAATAAACTATTTATAATTACAAGTTGTTCATGTGGTAAAATATATATTATAACCAGAATTATATTCATGATGTAAATATCATATATATAATATATATCCATTATATACATGCATTGATAATATTACATAACATTTAGAGGTAAGAAATGAAATGCACCGTTCATGGAGACGGTAAGCCGTACGTATGCATGAACGCTACTTCAATTTCTATTTCTTATTTAATGGAATTAAAACATAATGATACATAATTGTATTATAATTAAAGTATTTTATCATATATAATATCATTATATCTATCCTTTATACGTACCACATATGGTATTAACGAATTAAATCACTTTGAGGGGCGGTAGTCTGCACTTCCTAAAATGAAGATATCGTGTTTAACCATAATGGAAACCATAATGGTATGACATAAATGAAAAATACAGAATCTTAAGTAAAACATAAACATATTATATATCATATATAAATATAGTGACATCTTAATGGACACCTTTGAGGTTGTTAAAATAATATTGAATAATCATCGTTTCGTGATGCAGAAATTCACCATCCACAGAAAACAGTATGTTCTTTAACCATCAGATGTAGGTGTGTGTATGTGTATCTCGAATACTTCTTATAAAAACATCCTAGTATATTTTAGATACTGTAGTTGTTACAAAAGAAATGAATAAAAAGAGTTTAGGGGGTTGGAAAAGCAAAATAATACAAAAGAACACAAGTGAAGACATTACCTTAAAATCAGGTATCTCTCTTTGATTTGAGCACAAAGGCTTCTTTGGGAAGACTTCTGCCCAAAGTGAGGCTTCTAGGAGTAAGAGAGGGATTTGGAGAGACAAAATGAGCAGTGTTTGGCCGAGCCAAAGGCTTGAGAGGTGTGGGTAAGGTGGTAAAGGTGGGGGTCTTTTATAAGTGGAGAGGAGGGGAACTCTTGGAAAGTTTCAAAATGTTACTTTATTTTCAAATGCTTTTCGGATTTTAAAGGTCCCACATTGATTTAGTTTGAGGATAAGGTGGTAAGGGTTCGAAATATACTCATCCAATAGGTCTTTGACAAGTTTATGTTATAGTTTTAACATTATCTTTTCATTTTATTTAAATCCTTTATTAATGAGGTAATCGTTGTATCATCATGATGTCATAAATAATTTAATTTATTTAATGTCTAAAAATTATAAAAAAATTATCATGATGTAGGAAATATTTTCATCTTTCTAATGAATAACTATAGAAATAAAATTTGACTTGTATAACCCCATTTAATTTTTTTTTAGAAAAACAACTCATGCTTGTGCCATTTTTATTTTAACTTTAAATAAAATGTTATTTATCTCATTTTCAAACAAAAGTGGCTCCATGGTGTCCCCAAGTTGACCCATGGATTTTCTTGGTCGGAAATGACACATCCAATGAGTTTAGGATATGTTTCTAGGTCACTTCATATTATTAAAACATTATTTTTACCTTAAATTACACTAATTACCTCTAATCGCGATTAAAAACATCAAAGTTACTATTCACCAAAAAATTATTTTAATCCCATTGAACCAAATTTTACATCATAATGACAACAATGTATGTCAGATTTTTGAAATTCAAATCACAAAAGAGGTAATGATTAATTTAAACGAAAAATTAGTTTTTAAACTACCACTTAGTGGTTTCACTATTCATCAAAAAATGATGTTTTTCAGAAAAATACCAAAAATTAACCCTAAGCTATATTTGATATTCCGAATTCAAAAATGATGTCTATTTTAAAAAATTAAAAACTTATATGTTTCATTAATTAATTTAATAATTAATTCCCTCTCTCAAAACAAATAGCGTGTTTTTAAGAAACAATATCTATTAAAAGATTGACACTAGTTTAAGTCCAATTTTAAAGTGAAATTAATTCCAATGACCACCATTATATTAAATGGTAAAAATATATTCTACATAAACTTTAATCAAAATTAAAAAAATAATCTATCCATATAAATAATTCATATTAAAAGGAGGTTTTGAATTAAAATGCAACATTTTCAATAAAAATGATCTTTATCGGAAAAATATCAAAATTTTACACAAAGTAAATTTTGATGTCCAAATTCTAAAGAAGGATTTTATTTTGTCAAATAAAACATATAAAATTGTCAGAAGTATATTTAAAAAGGGTTCTCCATCAAAAGGCGGTCAATCGACCTTTTAAATAATATTAGAAGATTTATGCTTAAAAATTGGATTCATTTTCATTTTAAGCCTCCAACATTTATTGGATAAAAGTAAAAATAGTTGACAAACATATATAATAATTTTGTAGTTATTTCCATTCATTCTCGCAATTACAACAGATAGGCATTAACTACCTTTTAAAATAATATTATTTTACTATTAGAGTGCAACGTAAGATTTCAAAGAAACTCGTTGTTGCGTATTGGGTATGCCCTCGAGCATAGAATTTCCTTTAATGTAATATTAATATTTTATTCAAAAATATGGATAAATATGAAAATTTTAAATTATTTATTTACCTGGGGTGTTACAATTATGATACAAATCCTCCATTTTGTATTGAAGGTTTTTTATATGTTTTATAGTAGATGTGTTATTTTTATACCATTCATGGTTTATGGAAAATGTATTAACATTTCGTATGCTAGTTTTAATACGAATGATTATGTTATGTTTTATCATTTTCAAATAAATAATGAATTAGACTTAGTAAGTGACTGGTGGATCCTGCTATAACTCTTTGATGTATCAGTTGGTCTCATTAGACAAACTAATGTCTTAGAACAAGGCCTTGAAAAAATATTATTTTTAGTCTTGGAACGAGGCCTTGACTATGTGGTTTTGATTTCCAAAATTATGAATTCCATCATTATGAAATTTACTATTAATAATACATGTGATTATTCTACTTGTAGAATATCCATATAAATAAGTAAATAGAATTATTTGATTTATCTTTTTCATATTAGGCTGAATTTTATGTTTAAAAGGCATGTATTTTAGTCTGATACATTTCCTTAAATGTTTATGCTTTTTTAATAGAGTTTCTACAATATTTTTATACTTTATGAGCATCTGAGGTCACCCATTTCATTGTTTTACTTTTCACAGGATGCGAAGGGATATATTACGACTAATCAGAAGGAATAGGATAAGGGATATGAGTGTGTTCAAAGGGGGAACAATGTAGTTGTTTTTCTATTTCATGATGTAATGTAAAACTTATTTATGTAGCTTGAACTTTCTAGGTTACTAAACTAATAAGTAGTTCAAAACATGATCTCTAGTTATCATTCCAATGTTATGTAATAATGAACCAACTCTGGGTAACTAGGGTCAAGTCATTACAGTTCGTATCAGAGGATGTTTAGTATAAACCATGGAATATAGATTTATAAAAACACTGATTAGATAACATTACTCTAAGATAGTCTTTGAGGATTAGTTTATAAGAACATCCTATAATTTTGATCATGTAAGGATTTTGTGTATTTTCCATGAAATAAATCCTTATCTGGATATGAGAAGGTAGGGATAGTTCTGGCACAAATGTACCTAGGAGTGAAAACTATGACAAAGAGTTTTGGGATTTACCTTGGGTATCCTAGTAAATGAAAACAGGCTTTGCTGCACTCTATGTTACGACACTCCCGGGGTATATTCTTAGGATAAATCACATTTTATTTACAAAAACATATGAAGGATTTATGAGTAAATACCTCCTCAAGGAATTTTTATTATTATTATGGATTATATGCATAATATCTTCAATTTACTTTAGGTATTCTACTTCATTGGAGTTATGTATTGCGATTCATAAACTAATCTAGTGTACTCCATTGTGTATAAATGGAACCTATTAGAAGGAATGGAAACATTATCAATGCAAGTAATCCATGTAGGGATTTCCCTCCTACTAAAGATAATTATAGTAGAGTTGGTGATAAAAATGGTGTTGATCTGCTTATCACTATATTGGAACAACAAACACAGGTTTTGAACAATAACCTTACCCATATTGAGCACACTGATCCACAACACGGAGGATCAATGTTAGAACGCTCCATGATTCAACAACCACAAATATTCAATGGGACTAAAAATCCATTTGTAACTGAGCAATGGATATATTCCTTAGAGAGAATATTTCATTCTTTGGGGAGTTGTGAAATAGAAAAACTTGTTATGGAAATTTATCACCTCATAAGAGATTCAGATAAATGGTGGTCATTAATTCATAACAAAAAGAAGGAGGAAGTATCAAATATATAAGGTATGGAGTTTAAAGAACTTTTTGTATAAAAATATATTTCTCGTGACCATCGAGTAAATATGGACAAAAAATTTCTGAGGCTGAGAAAAAGGAGTATGAGAATGTTCCAAAGTATGAGGCTAACATTACACAGTTAGAAATTCATGCAACAAATTATATATGTAACCCAAAGGGTAATATTGATCGATTAATTAATGGTTTAAAACCATTTCTTTGTCGATCATTAGCCATTCAATCCTTCTCATCATATGATATTATTATCTCATGTGCTATAAAGAGAGAAAAGGAATTCTTTATGTCTTACGAATTTAAAGTAAAGTAAGAGAAGAAGAGATATGTTGAACACTCTGGAAATGGAAATAATGGGAAGAAGGGAAAAGTTGAATTTCCATCCTGCAATAAATGTGGAATTAATCACATGGGTACTTTCCGGAAGGTAATGGGATGTTGTTACAAGTGTGGTGAAAAAATCCACCAAGCTCGTGATTGCAAGGGGAAGAAAGAGACTATTAATGTTGAAAGGTACAATTATAGAGAAATAGGGCCTTATGAAAATAAATGTCCCAATAGCCAAGGAAACTTACCTCGGAAAAGGCCAAGGTAGAAAGGCCAAACTTATACAATCACTACTGCTGAGTTTGAAGCTCTGAGTGAAGTGGAGGTTGATAATTTAATGGTTTCCTCGAATTTAGCCAATGATTTATTTGATTTTGGATCAACACATTATTTCATATATTCCAATTTTTTTGTGAAAATTAGATATTTCCAATTTGATTTAACAAGGGAGTTGTCAATCAAAACTCGTAAGGGAATTATCATTGCAACAAAGATTTGTGAATCAGTCCCTATTAGAGAATATAAATATTTTTTATCGGTTTATATAATAGTCATACCCATGATTTTATTTTATATAATCCTCGGTATGGATTGTCTTTCAGCCCATGATGCGAAAATTTATTGTAAGAAGTATGAGGTTACAACTTTCGATGATGATAAAGAGTACCTTATCTTAAGAGAAGAAATGGCACCCTATGATTCTTATCTAGATCCACCCCAAGTATCTCTACTAAATTCAATTATTGGGGAGGAAGATATTGGGATAAATATGGGTGAGGAAATGAATGTTCAAATAGATGATGTACCTATTGTGAAATAATCTGTTGATGTGTTTCTAGAGGATTTACCTGGACATCCTCTAGAATGAGAAATTGAATTTTCCATTGATTTAATACATAGTTCAAGGACCATATCAAAGACCCCTAATAGAATGGCCACTGTTGAATTAGTCGAACTAAAGAGACAACTAGATGAATTGAGTAATTAAGAATTTATTAGCCATAGTGTTTCTCCATGGGGAGCCCCTATTCTTTTTGTTAAGAAAAAATTTGGATATATGAGGGTGTGCATTGACTATAGGGAGATCAATTCTATAATCCTCACATTGATGATTTATTTGTTCAACATCATGGAGCTCAATATTTTTCTATGATTGACCTTCGATCTTCATATCATCATTTATGTGTGAATAAGGAAGATATTTTGGAGACAACATTTCATACCTGGTATGGGCATTACGAATTTACAGTAATGCCTTTTTAACTGACTAATGCACCTATGTCTTCATGGATCTAATGATTAGTGTTTTCAAAGAATATATTGATGAATTTTTAGTGGTATTTATTGATTATATCTTGGTATACTACAAAATCTAAGAAGATCATGAAAATCACTTGCGCACAATTCTAAAAAATCATAGAAGAGATTAATTATATGGGATGTTAAGCAAGTGTGAATTATGTATGTTGGGGATTTATTTTCCTGGCCATATTGTCTCTAAGGATGGAATCTCTATTGATCCATCTATGAAAAGAGAAATACGAGAATGGCCTACACCGACGTGTACAACTGGGCTATGCAATTTAATTGGATTATCATGTTATTATTGGTGTTTCATCCATAATTTTTCCAGATTGGCTAACCCATTATCAAAGCTCACATGTAAAGGGGTTAAATTTATTTGAAAAAAATAGTGTGAATAATGGTTTGAAGAAATAAAGATAATATTACTCAATTATCTTATCTTTACTCTATCATTAGGGAATGATGTGTTTATTAATTATAGTGATGCTTCAAAGAAAGGAATTTGTTGTGTCCTTATGCAGAATGAAAGAGTTATTGCCTATGTGTCACGATAGCTAAAATTAATGAAAAAAAACTATCATACTCATAATCTTGAGTTAGAAGCTGTAATCGTTTCTTTGATGATATGGAGTTACCATCTCTATGGTAAAAATGTGAGATACATACATATCACAAGAGTTTGATGTATATTTTCATACATAAACAACTCAACATGTGGAAAATTTGATGGCTTAAACTACTCAAATATTATTATTTCACTATACACTACCACTTGGGGATGGAAAATAAGGTGGAATATTCATTGATCTGAAAGTATCATATAGATTTAAATAATATGAGAGTTGAAATGGATCTTATGTTCCTAGACCTAGTAATGATATATTTCTGAGTAATCAAGGAAGGTGAAACATAAATACTTTTTCAAATGGTTTCCAAACAATCTTGACTAGAAAGGTACAAATTTCTTAGACTGATGATGAGGAGTTTCAAAAGAAAATTAATGCTATGAATGATCAGAGATTGATTAACTTCATATGTGAATATGGAATTTTGAAATTTGGGAAAAGAATTTTTTTCCCGATATAACTTATATATAAAGGAAATTATTAGATGATGATCGTAGCTCCAATTTACTTATACAACCTAGAAGCAGTAATATTTATAGTGATTTTAAGGAAAATTTTTGGTGGGGAAATATGATGAAAGAGATTACGGATTTTGGGAAAAGATGTATGGATTGTTAGAAGGTGAAAGATGGAAGACAACATCCAAGATGAGTCATGAAACCTCTTCCATTACATGAGTGGAAATGAGATGAGATTATGATAGACCTTGTCATAGAGATACCAAATACATCTAGAAGGAATGATGAAATATGGGACATTGGGGATCGTCTTACCAAGTCAGCACATTTTCTTACTATAAGATAAGATTCAACACTTGAACAATTAGCAAGACTATATATTAATTAAGCTGTTAGACTTCATGGAGTACCGATAATGGTTTTTTCTGGTCATCATCCCTGTTTTACATCAAGATATTGGAAAAGTCTTTAGATGACCTTGGATACTAAACTTTGTTTGAGTACGGCCTACCACCCTCAAACTGATGGACAATCAAAACAGAGTACTCAAACCATAGAAGATATGTTGAGATCTTTCTCACTTGACATTAATGGTATGTGGGATCAATATTTATCTCTACTATAATTTTTCTATAATAATAGCTTCCATTCAAGTACTCATATGGCACCATATAAAGAATTATATGGAAATGGATGGCACACACCATCTTTATGGGATGATGTTGGTGAAAGAAAACTGGTAGGGCCAAAACATGTTGAGGAAAAAATGAAAAAATGTGATGATTGTCCAAACAAATATCAAAATAGCTCAAAGTAGTCAAAAGATATATGCCGATAACTGAATGAAGTATTTTGAATTTCAAGTAGGGGATTATGTTTTCTTCAAGGTATCTCCATGGAAGGGTGTTATAATTTTTTATAAGAAGGATAAATTAAGTCCTAGGTACATCAGACCTTTCTATGTTCTAGAACAAATAGGAGTTGTATATTACCATTTGGTAATGCCTCCATGTCTCTCCAAAGTTCATGATGTGTTCAACATATCACTATTGAGAAAATAAATCCCTGACCCAACATATGTACTCACTTATGATGAAATAAAACTTGGACCTGATCTGTCTTATTGTGAAGATTTTTCTAAGATTCTTGACACCATATAACAGGTGTTCAAAAACTAGACGACTCTTCTAGTGAATGTTCTATGGAGAAAACATAAGATGGAAGAGGAAACGTGGGAACCCTAGGAACTTATGATGAAGAACCACATATAACTTTTTATATAGTTGTATTCTAGAAATTTCAAGGATGAAATTATTTGAAGGAGAGAAGAATGAGACACCCAAAGATTCTATGGTATGTTTCTCTTTGAATAATGCAATAGCATGAATTGTACGGAATTTCGAATTCTCGCACACCAAAACCAATGAAACTAGATGTTATGAATATTAATACTCAGTTTTTGAATTTTTATTAATTTTATTTTTAAAAATTTAATTCGTTTTTGGATATGGAATATCAAAATTAGCTTAGGGTGAATTTTTGGTATTTTTCTAAAAACTATCTATTTTTGATGAATAGTGAGAAAACACTATATTATTGTTTAAAACCTACATTTTATTTAAATAATTATTTATTTTTTTAATATTTATTTTATGTCGAAATAAATACATAGTTCATATATATGATTAATATAATTCATTGGATTTATTTTATAATAAAATTAGATGTATAAAATTATGTTGAATTTTTTTAATGTCTTTTACCCACCTTTTAGGCACGTTAGCAAATTTGCATAAAATGTAATTTTACCACTTCTCTGAATCGAATTTCAAAAATTCGAGAGACATAGTTGGAATCAGTAAGTAAAATGTGGTTCAATAAGATGGAAATAATTTTTTGTGAATAGTAACTTTTGACTTTTATTTACCACGGTTAAAAGTAAATAGGGTAATTAAAGGTAAAAATGATATTATAATTACTTCAACACTTGTCCTAATTATATTAGATAAGTTTATTTAGAAAAAAATAAACCATAGGAATAAAATATGATCCTATTTGATCCACTTAGATTAGATTAAGATATTTATTATTATTTTATTTAAAGAAGAGTTAAAAGAGTTAAATTCAAATATTAATAACTAAAACATTTTTAATATATGTTTATACAAAAGATAAATTTGAAAATAAATATTAATTATAAATATAAAAATATTTCCTACATAATTTAATTTAATTTATAATTTTTATAAATTAAAAAAATAAATTTATTTATGAAACAATGATGATGCAGTAATAATTTTTTTATTAAATGATTAAAATAATTGATATTATAAATAATAATATGACCTTAAATTTATACTATTCATGTATTACACAAATTTTATAGGTTAACATGAAATGTTAATGTATATTAAATTATATTTTTTCAAATTGATAATGTTTTTATGACTTTGAGAAAAAAAAATACCAAATAGTGTCAAAATGGATATAAATGAGTTTTTAAGAAAAATACTATATTATTAATTGATATATTATTCATAAAAATCTATAGTTCCTCCAAAAGACATAGATAAGGTTAAATATATCAATAATGAACCACTTGGGGTTCTTTGGGCTATTTATAGTATGTTTATTAATCAATTATTATAATAATACAGGAATACATGGTAAAAGTTAAAGTATTTAACTAAGAGTTAAATCTAAAAGACATGATTAATATGGTGACCTAACCCTGTCTAAAATCAATTGGATGAGAGTTTTTAGAACCCACATTACCTTACCTTGAATTAAATCCTTTGGGATCCATTATAAACCGAATATGATTTTATAATAAATTAATATTTCAAGTTTTTCCTAAAGTGACCATCACTTCTCTTTTTAAAGGGTACTCCCCCTTCTCTCAAAATCACACCTCCAAAGCCATTTAGATCAACCAACCCCTACCCAAATATCCTTTTAACTACCCTAAATTCTACCTAAAGGCCTTACATTGATCAGAAAACCAACCAATGGAGCCCCTTTTATCAAATCAAAAGGAATCACCCGAAGAAGAGGTAATAATTTCATCACCTATTTCAATGTTCTTTTCTTTTTCCAATTCATCTTTCGTTGTTGTTTCCATACCAAAATAATAACTCCAGTACCTTCTACAAACTATTATGTTATTATAAATATGCTACACCAATATTCATTATTCTATCCATCCTATGAATGATAAACTCACCATACTTGAATATGTACGGCTTACCGTCTCCACATCATGGTGTAGCTTGTTATTCAACACATCATTCTTTGGATGGGAATAATAATGAGTATAATTGATGTAAATAATAAATATAACTTGTTAATGATTCTTTATATATATGATATGCCATACAATTACATACAATTTCACCATCAATAGAATGGTTTTGTCGCTCGTGGGTATGTACAGATTACCGTCTCCACGAACACGAGGACATTCCTTCCCTATCGTGACCATTCCAGAATAATTTTCATTTTTGATTAAAAATAATATTTAATAACTTAATTTCATTATATGTATGAATCAAGTGCATCATATCCATAACAAACATGACTTACGTAACAAAACATATAAAGGTAAATGAATAAGTTAACACCCGAAACAATGATTCAACTAAAATATTAATAACAAATAAATATTAGAATATCATATATGACATCATATTTATGTTTGTGGTTCTTGTAAAATTTAATAACAATGATTTAACTATTATAAAATCTGTTAATGTACACTCGACCAAGTAAAAGTACTGGGTAAGGGTTAATTATACAATCTCTTCATTATCTGAGGTTGTTTATAGATGAGTATATTCTAGGACCACTTTATCATCCACATCCATGTTTCTTAAAATTGTATTTCAAAACATTTTTATTTCTTCCTAGACAATGGGTTAAAGTCACTTATACCCTTGTTTGAATTTCTATAAAAAAATTCGAAATGATTCATTTCATCATTTTCCAAACAAGGTACTTTATGTACTTTTCATCAAATTAAGGTAAGAATGTTTTTTAACTTATACGGAGGGTGTGGCTATTTTCATCCATTATAAACCCTTTAAAGCTTCCATTACAAGCTTATTAAAATATTTTCAAAATTAACGTTTTCTTTTATAATTATGTGACTTTTAAATGGTTTCAAAACATACAGAGATATTTATTTCAAATAGTTTTGATTTCATCTATGTCAAAATCCTTTGAAGGATTTTACAATTGTTTGAAGTTGATTTATTATCCTACAAATATTCAATATTACATTGAAGGTTTTGTGATATGTTTGACTATGGATGTGTTATTTTTATACCATTCATGGTTTATAGATAAACTATTATCATTTAGGATGCTAGTTTTAATAGGAATGTTTATATTATGTTTCACCCTTTTCATATAAGGAATTCATTGGACTTAGTAAGTTATGGGTGGAGCCCGCTATAGCTACTCGATGCATTGGTATGTCACATGATACAAACAATTGTCTTGGCACGTGGACTTGAAAAAAATATTATTTTTCGTCTTGGCACGAGGCCTTGACTATGTGGTTATGATATCCAACATTATGCACTCCATCATTATGAAATTGGATATTGATATTACATGTGATTATTCGACTACTAAAATATCCATGTGAATAAGAAAATGGAATTATTAGATTTATCTTTTCTATATTATGCTGAATTTTATTTTTAAAATTCTTGTGTTTTGGTCTTATACATTTAAATAAATGTTTATGCTTATTTATGATATTTTCTGCTTAATTGTTATACATACTAAGCATCTGATCTCACACCTTTCTATGGTTTCTTTTTTCCAAGATGCAAAGAGGTATATTACGATTAACCTGTAGGAATAGGCTCAGATATATGAGTGTGTTCCAATGGGGAAAACTGTTGTTGTTTTTCTATTTCATGATGTAATGTAATAATTATTTATGTATCTAGTACTTCCAAGTCTTCTAAACTAATCGATCTTTTGAGACTTAATCTCTTGAGATCATGTCAATGTTATGTAATAATGCATCGTCTATGGATAACTAGGGTCAGGGAGTTACAATCTCCCCACTATCTACACAACTCAACTGACATAAACCTCATGGTGTCATTGTAGAGCCTTTCCTTTCCCAACATGAAAATACTTAATAAAGACTTTACATCACTGATGGGGTGCACATGGTGTGACCTTACAAGGTTAGTAGGATCCCACCACAGTGTTCCCTAAAAAGTATATATATATTAATCCAATCATGATAGAATTTATTGAAAATAAGAAAGGATAATAAGTTAATTATTTTTTTATATAAAAATTAGGATTAAATGTTCCCCTTATCCACAGTATCAAATTATCTGGGTAAAATAGTTTAAAATCACATCACATATATAAAAAATGACATCATAGCCCAGTAGTATAACTCAAAATAATAGGTTTCATAACACCAGGAATCACTATAGTTCATGATAGTAAACTACTCATACCACAATAGTTATTACAACACACTAAAGTCCCTAGAACTTAATCACAAGGAGAAAAATAACTCCCCATGAGTGAACACCCAAACAATGTCAATACCATGTCCCCATAACAATGGGCCAAGGGATCATAGGAAAACCCCAGGATTGAACACCCCAAAAATTCATGGATGATTACCATAATATATGCATTACACCTAACTACCCAAGTATTCCCATGTGAAGCATTTTTTCAAATCATTTATACAAAACCCTCCTAGAATCCATTTCAGAAACAAATATCACACAACATTGAAAACACCCATTTTCCTTTTAACAAAACAATGGGAAAAAAATTTAAGAAAAAAATATTTAAACACAATCGATTAAATTAATAAATAATAAAATTTTATTTATAAAAATATTTTTAAAAACTAGAGCAATAAAGTTTCATTCAAAACATGCTAGTGATTGAACCACCTACCTCAAACTTGGGTCTCACACACCCACAAATAGATCCAAATTCACTAAAAGGAAAATAGAATAATAAATAATGTCTTTAATTATGAATCCCACACATTAGAATAATATTCCATAATAGCTGTTGTTATAATATATGTAAAGTCACGTATAACATAGAAAAAACACCTTCATCACCACAACAAGAAAAGGACTGAACCCTATAAGAATGTCACACATTGGATATAGAAAATTCAAGATAACATCACAATCCAGTCAATATATCTAAAAACATAGTACAATGGAGATTCTATGTCCAATGGAAATATATAAGTGGAAAGATCAATTACATATCAGGATGAAACACATCCTCCATAAAGATAAAATAATATAAGAAACAGTCCAAAAGGAGTGGAGATCCCTAAAATCACATGGGAGAGATCCTTGGTTTTGAGAGATAAGCATTAACATCAATTAAAAAAAATATTTTCATCAAGGATAAAATATTCAAATCTCATATATTCATGACACCAAACCCTTTCATGGTATGGATTTTACAATTTATAAGATACAATGAAAAAGGAATCTCCTAATATTAAAAAGTACTCTGATCAGCCTTTTTATGACATGAATGAGTTTCACATCTTGGAAAATATAGACCCTCAGAACCAATTCATAGAATCAACCAGGAAACATATTAACATTGTGTAACAAGTTCATTATGTGATTGAGTGCAGTCCATATATTGTAGGAATGACCAAAACCATCATTGATTATTTGTAATCCCATGTATAACCCTTAAAATATTTATCTAAATTTATACTCAGACTCCATTAATTCAAAAAAACATGCATCTCTGAACATTAGGTCATTTTCCCCAAAAAAATGACTTCCATCCTCAAAAGGATATAAATTCAAAATATAAGAAGGAAAATGAAAAGATAGATGATAAGTACATAAAAGAGGGTAACCAGATGTTACAAACTAAAAACCATACGACTTTCTAACCCCAAGAATTTATCTAATAGAATGTGCCTCCAGAAAGAGGTGAGGACATTTATCCCTCACTAACACTTCATTCTCCCCTGTTTCATGAGAATATAATTTTTGTTTCTATAAATATCACGCTAACTAGATACAATTCTCATTAAATACTTTGACCTAAGATTCTATGATTCCTACTGGCATCTCCTCAACAGAGACATCTGTCTCAAACTCAATATTTTCCCAACATAGAACATGAGAGGGAATGGAATGACATTTCATGAGGTGTGATATATAGAAAACATAATTCATACCTATTAATTGAAATGGATAATCTTACTAATAATTAACCTACCCAATACAATCAATGAAATAAAATGATCCAATAAATTTCACAATCAACATCCCATGTATTTAATGCCAATAGTGACCCACCTTTGGAGAAACATTCATGAATACTTGACCACCAACAGAAAACATCATATAAAAATGTTAACAATATTCATATGATTTATTCTTACTCTAAGAAGTAATTGTATGTCGACGTATATCCTTAATAATCTCTCATGTATTTTGAGTGATACATTGTCCTACCTTAGAGGCCTTACACATCTTCCCATTAAAGAGGTGAGCTTCGTGGGAAACCAAATAAATCTTTTAATGGAGTCACTTTAATTAAAAACTGATCACTATCATTATAAGAAATAAAAAATAGTAATGGATGATTATCCCATGATCCACCAAAATCTATGAGGCAAGTAGAGAGAATATCCACCAGGATTTGAATAGCATGCTCTGTCTGACTATCAGTTTTTGGATGGTAAGCTATACTCAACTTGGACTTAGTTCCCATCACCTCTAGGTTACTCTTCCAAAACTGTTAGGTAAAAATTGGATCCATATATGAAATAATGCAATAGGGAACCCTTATAACCTCAAAATAACCTACATATATCACTCACCTATGTCTTAAAAATTAGTGATGTCTCTAATAAGAATTAAATGTGATGACTTTTTTTACTAGTCTATCACAACCTAGATATAATCACTTTCTCATGGAGACCATGGTAATACAATAATAAAGTCCATGGAAACCTCATGTCATTTCCAATATATCACCAAAAGAGGTTATAGAAATTTAGAAGTTTTAATATTCATTGCATTAATTTTTTAGTTTGTTTAATAGTGGAACACAATGTTTTTAATTTCTTGATTCATACATGAATACTAGAAGCACCATCTCATGTCACGGTACATATTCATATTTCCAAGATGAACAACCCATGGAAAAGTATGATAGTGAAAAAAACTAAGATCCTCATTGAAACTGAGATAAAAAACCCTTACCTAAAATAGAGAATAATATCTTAAGGGAGAGGCCAACCAAAAACAGTCTCCCCACATAAAATGGTTTCTGAAATTTCATTGAACTCATCATCCTACTGCTTAACCTATAGAATATACTCAATAATAGAAGATGAGAACTGAAAATTGGTTAGAGCCAAGAGGAAAAAACACTCCAAAGTATCAATATACATCTATATGAATAGTCCCATTAGGGTTCGCTACTCCTTAAACTCCAAAACATCTTGTGATGGTAATTTCCTACTGAGAGTATCTACAATGGAATTCCCCTTCCTCAGGGTGCATGTAATGTTAATTTCAAAAGTCTAATGGTATTTATCACACTATCTTGCACAAAGATTCATGCCTTTCAGGGGAATGATATTTCTCATACTCTTATGGTTATAAAATAATATGAACCTCAAACCAATGAAATAGTGCCACTAATACTAAAGTGCATACATAACTATTGAAATATCTAAATCACGAGTGGTGTAGTTCATTTCATGTATTCTTAGATTAAGTTATCCATAAGCCACAACATTATCATCGAGAATAAGTAGGAAACCTATAGAATCACTAGAAGCATTATAGTATACTATATACACAATATCAGGCTTAGGGGAGATTAGAATAAGTGCTATTGTGAGAATCCATTTCAACTCATTGATAGAAGTCTCACATTTCTCATCCCATATGAATTTCACACCTTTTTTGGTAAATACAATCAAAGGTGATTCCGTCATTGATAAATCCTTTATTACAATTAGATAGTATCCAACTAGTCCATGGTTGAAATAAATCTCAATTAAAATTTATCTCTAACCATGAAAAGACAACCATCACCTTCTTTGGATAAACTAATAATCCACAATCAAAAATCACATTCCCCCATAATATAACCTATTAGATCAATAAACATAATTTTTAAATCCATCCATATAAATAGTTAATCCTTGATATTTTTAGAACAAAACACAAATGCTTGTCCTTCTCATGACTAGATCTCAAATAAACCAAACTATCATCCCCGAACACTACCAAAAATGTGTTGAGATACTCATCAAATATCTATTTAGTCAAATTAATAAAAACTAACTCAGTGTTATTGAAACAAAAATGAATCACTTGAAAATTATAATGGTTATTACAACTATTGAATTCTATATTCATTATATAAGGCTCCTAAACTCTGATTTGAGGATAGGTCAACCAAATATTGATGTAAAAAATACCAATTTTTTCCATTAAATTGTCAAAAAAATCATCCACCTGGTGGAAAGGAACTAATTATTATCCATAACCTAATTTAACTTTCAATGGCCCATGAAAAATCAGAGTGATATATCTTCCTTATTAGAAAAGGTCACATGGGATTCAAATGGAAAACAATATGCAGTCACGTAAAGAATATGTAGTAGTGAAAAAGAATCATCTTGGGACAATAAAACATTTCTTTACTAGATCATCCAACTACATCTAGATCTCTTTTATCTCCATTGGTGCCATACAATATGAGGTTATTGAAACCACATACGCACCTAACACTAGATCAATCATGAACTCCACCACCCTCCTAAGATGGAGACCTGATAATTAATTTATAAAAACATAAGGATATTCATAAAATATAGTTATAAGATCAAAAAAATAAGAATCATCATCAGGAAAAACTACTACAGTGGCTAAAAACTCTTAAGATCTGGGCAAGAAGGTCATACATGAACAATCCTCAGATATCACTGACCCTAAAACACCCGAGGGCTCTCACAGAGAGAAAAAGAAAAACACATGTCCAAAATTAAAATAAAAATAGTCATGGTGAGAATTAATTCAATTTATCCCAATTATGTTATCGAACAGATCTAGGTCATGAATGAGGAAATCTCAGACCAACTCTACATCAGCTATCCACAACAATTTGGAAGGACACTAAAACCCAATCTCATTCCTCTTCCCAAGATGTATTTTCAACTCTATAATAAGAACATGAGATCCATAATAATTTTAATAATATAAATTTAATGGGATGAAATAAATTATTGGGGGTCATCGACATAAAATAAATAATCTAGTATATAAGATTCAATAAATATGGTTCCTGTCAATATTGTTCGGCATGTTTCAACCTCCCTTAGAAACTCATCGACTGATTAAAAGGTGCTTCAATCCAAAGGTATGTGGATGGAGCCTCGTAGTCTATGAGGAATATAACTATGCCATAGTAATCATTTGGAGTTTAAGTTCCCTGACCATAAAGTATAATAGATTTATCATGAACGAATAATTTTAAATGATTGTATCCACCTCAATGATTACACATCACTCCTAGTGTAGGATAGTCTATTCAGGTGTGTTATACCATACCACATTAATAAAAATTAAGGGGAATACTACTACCTATAACTGATGGTGTAGAGGATTTTAATTTCTAAGAACTACCTCCACCACCATTGTTAGGACCATGGAGCTTCCTCTTCCTTCCCTATGCACCATTGATGGTACCAATAGGTGGAATAAAAGGGGCAGAAAGTCTAACTGTGCTTCAAATATCCATATCATCCATTATAGCTCTCTCTACCATATCTTCATAGGTATAAAGTTTCATCGTAAATAAATTTCAGGTGATATCTATTCGTAAACTCTTTAGGTACATCTGAGATTTTAGCTAATAATTCTTTACAACTTCTGGATTAAAACGAAATAGCTCCACGAACTGATTCATGTATGCTGACATCAAACACTCTCTCAACTCCAAGGAGAGGAAATCCAGAAACATTTTCTTCATCAATGATTCCGGAAAAAACATCATAAATAAGAGAGTCCAAAAACACTTCCATTCCAAGACCACATTTCTATCTAGAAGTACCATGGAATACCATCATCTCTTACAGGGACACTCAAGTCTATACATTGAACACTTCACCGTGATATTATAATGTTTATCTTATAAGTTAATGGTCAAATAACTCATGCTCATCCTGTCTTATACTTATTGAGTTTCATTCATACATAAATGGTAATTACATCCCTCATAAGAACTTAGACGGTTGATCTTTTTTCTCTTATATCTCATATATATACCCCAAAACTACATTCTATACTTGAAACACATTTTGGTCCGTGGTGTGAATTTCTCACATGATAGAATATATAATATTCTAATTCAAAGGAATGTTCCCTAAAGAAGTATCCACTATATCCTCTTGTATAACCAATGTAATACATATCACGTGCAAATCATTGAGCATTGAAAATAGAACAATTGATGAAATGCTTGAAAATATATTTTCAAAAGAGAAAAACATAAGAAGAAAATAGATATTAAGAACAAGAAATAAAAATAGGAGACAAACATCACAACATCACATGGTAACATGAATCTCTTAATGGAAATATCTAGCTAGACACTCACCATAACTGACCCCCATGTAAAAAAAATCCTATCTCCAATATACCAACATCACAAAACTGAGAATCGAAATAGTGCTCTAATATTGACTATAACAAACTAACCCATATACCCACAAAATCTAGAACCCAACCCAACACATCACATACCCAAGGAGAATTTTCAATCCCCATGTGTCGATAACGACCACCCGAGCATCAAAAAAACGTAGTGGTAATGATGTCTGCTAACATAAATTCGAAAACATGGAATATATATATATATATATTCAACATAAAGAAATAGTGTTTAATTAAAATAATAAATATATTCCATAGTAAATGTAGAAATAGTATAAGTGATACAAACCAAAAGATTCAAATAAAACACCATTGTATGGGTCTAATAATAATGTAAAAACCCAAACACCAAATAAAAATACACAATGTGATAAGAAGACAAGTGCAATTATCTCACCACCAGTTACCAACTCAGTTGATAGAAACATCATCGACTCACTATGGAACCTTGCATTTACCTAATTACAAATACAAAAAAAGTTATATTCCCTACTAAAGGGGTGAATATGTTGTGATCTAATAGTATTGGTAGGATCCCACAAGGTGTTCTATAACAAGTCTCCATACGATAATCTGAACATTCTCAAATCAATGCATGATAATTAGTTAAATAATTTTTATATCAAAATCATGGTAAAATAATCCCATTTATCAAAATTTTAAATAATCTTGTAAAAAAGTTTCAAATCACATCACATATATCAAAATGTGTAAACAAATCCAACCAGTATAACTCAGGATCATAGATAACATTACTCCAAGTATAACTAGAGGTTCTGTTAATAGACAACTCCTTCTGAAATCAATAACAAGTGTGCTCTCAAGTCCAAAAAATAAGGTCCTAAAGAGAATACAGACACTACATAATTGAACTACCCAACAATGTCAATATCATGTCCCATGAACAATTGACATAGTGTAAAGAGGAACACCTCATGAGTAAACCCCCAATAAATACATAAAAGATGTCCATATGCTACACCTTCAACCTATACACCCAATCCCCCTATGTGAAATGTTTTAAATTATATTTAATTAGAAACCATAGATGAAATCCATTTCTAAAACCCCTTAAACAATTATTTAAAATCACCCATTTTCCTATTACCAAAAGAAGGTGAAAACCCATGTTTTCACAAAAGTTCATTTCCACATGCACAAATAAATAAATATATCATTCTGTTTAAAAAAAATATAAACAACAAAGCAATAAAGGTTCATCCACATAGTCTAGAGATAGTATCACCAACCACAAACTCAGGTCACACATTCCAACAGTAGGATCTACAACCACCAGATGAAGCACATAACAACAAAAAAGTTCATACATTTGATTACCACACATTATAATTGTATTCGATAACATCTAATGAAGGAAGAGAGGTTAGGACACACATTACATATAGAAAATGCACATTCCACACCAAAACTAACAAACAACTAGATATTATAAAATTTTCATATGGTGGATCTACCAAAGATAAAGAATCATATCACCACAATATCAGTGATCAAAAAATATAGCACAACGATGATGTTATGAGTCAGACAAATGAAAAAGCAGAAAGATAACATACCTAGAAAGATGAAGAAAATACCGAATGAATATAAAATAATGAAATAAATGATCTATAATAATTTTAGTTCCCCAATATCACCTTGGAGAGATCCTAGGTTTTGATAGAGAATCATGAATGTCGAATGAATATGAAATCATATGTCCAACATGGTTAAATATTGTGGCCTAGAACCATTCATGAAGTGAAACCATTATATGATTTGAATTTCATGATTCACATGATACATTAAAAAATGCATCTACTAATATTAAAAACAACTCTAATCACCATTTTCACAATGTGAACCAGTTTCACTACTTGTAAAATTCTCACACTCTGAACCTATTCACGAAATCATTTTGGTAACAGATTCGAATCATGTACTTGTTCACTACATGAAGGTGTTAATTTCAACTTCTATATGAAAAAAATACATCAACTTTTATTATTTTCAAACACATAGAGTACCATTTAAATCCATAGATACATCTTTACCTAGACTCTATTAATTAAAAAAACATTCATTCCCAAACATTAGGTCATTTTCCCCAAAAAATACTCTTCACCCACGAATGGCCTGAAATTCACCCAAAAAGTCGAAATAAAAAGATCGATGATAAATACCTGAAATAGTGTAATGTAATGTTACATTCACCATTGTGCCCTTTTATTTTGGAAGTGCTGAATGTAGCGATAATTACCACGTGTATTCTACAAACTTCACATTAACTTATTCTAGCCCACTCTAAATCATGTTAAAGTCAATGAAATTATCATCTATGGTATTCCTTATAACATTCAATTGTTGAATGACCATTAATTAAAGGAAACCTCATTAATTTTATTTGGTTTCTTAAAATCACTTACAGAGTAATCATTAACTCTAGTATAGAATTTACCTCTGGAATGTGAGAGGAAATATTCTATGAAAAAGACATATGTATAAATAAAAGTGTCTTTGTATTAATATTTTCAATTATTTCATTTCTTCTAGTTTTATTTATTTCAATGTTATATCATGTTATTTCTTAAAAATATAATCCTCCGTCGATATTCTATTGATGTCAAGCTCTGTCACTTCTTGTTTTTCTATAAAGTAATTTTACTCTCCTATTTCTATACCTTCTAAAATAGTTAAGTCCAACTTATGAAAAAAATCCTAAAGAAATTATTATTACTAGATTATTCCACTAATAAGTGTTTTGAAACTTGATGAACCACATTAACCCACTTGTTGGAGTTATAGAACCATCAATAACTAGAAGAAATCAAATGGAAAATTAAAGTATATAAAATAGATCCATAACTTTTTTAATCATATGAATCATGTAATATCAATTTACAAGAATATATAATTCAATCTATAAATAATTCAATACAATGTATCAATTTCTACACACACATAAGTAAAATAAAACTCCATTTGTTAAACAAAACACATGACCAAAAACAAAAAATCACAATTACAATTAGAAATATTAGTTGATATTAAATATTATTTTGAACAAGTTAATTTCACTTTATGTACATTCTTCTAAATGCAGTACAACACCACCATTATAGTTGGGCCTAACTAATAAAAAGATTTCACAACCATTTGAGATTTACAAAAAACCATGCATTAATCATGGACATCTCTAATTTCCAATTAAAATGATACATCAACCACCAACTTTTGGTGAACTGATCATGTTATACTTACACAACCATATTATGATTCCTATGTAACAAAAATTCAAAACTGTAATAGAAACATTCATAAATATATAAAAGTGACTCATATGTGATTTGTAACGTCCTCTATTTATCAATCAGAATATGTACACCTCCACTCCTAGTTTTAGAACGTGCACCTTCAGTTCCATCCGTCTTTTGTTGTAATTTTTCTACCAAAATAGAATAGGGTGAATTTCAAACTACTTATGTTTTTACTACTATATACAGATAATCAAAAAATGAAAGAGACTTCATATTTTTTAATAGAAAGTTGACTAAAAGATATACCATATCATTCATCATAAATACCATGATATATTATCAGCATAAATGATTGAACATAATGAATAGTATGGAGATTATCACCAAACAATATTTTAATACTTTGTAATTAGATCTAATCAAATATTTCTTTGAAATGTAACATATTATTAATAGAAACGTATAATATATCTATCAATAATTCTTATGTAAAATAAATTTTTTGATATGAAAATCTCAAAATGTTTCTTAGTCTATATCAAACATCAAAAAATTATAAATTAATTCATTTCATATGTGATCATAAAATATAATAAATATATCATTTCAGTTTAGTTTTTAGGATCTATTGTATTCTACAATAACTACATAGTATGGTAGATAAATACAATTATTAAAAATATTATAAAAATATAGATAATATTTAGAAGATATGTAAAACATTGTATAACTATGATCCATAAAACATAAAATATCTATTTATTATGAAAAATTATTCTTTAAATTTTTTCTTATCATTTTTTCCATTCAAATATTTCATTAAATCATTTTATTTATAAATTCTTATTTTGTATTACATCCATTCCATTATTTTACTTTATTTATAACAATATTTATTTTCATTCCTTCAAATCATTATTTTGAATTTATCATATCTTTCCTAACATACATAATAGATATGAAGATTTATTAGAATTAATTTAGATTATTTATAAAGAATTCATCATCATTGGGACATTCCAAATGGGATTATAGTATATCTTCCATCATGTTCAAGCTTTGAATCACTCATCATGAAATTATTCGGAATCATTAAATGATTTCCATTAATGAATTTGACAATTTTGATTCATGTTTTAAGAAATTATGGTGTACTATTACTGATGTTATATTATTTTATGCATTCGTAAGATTATTACCCAAGGGATTATACCTTATTATACAATTTTAGATTAAATTATCATTATAATTATCTTCAATCTATAATATTATTTAATAATAACTTTTAACATGATATTAACTCATATGGGATCATAGGATTATTAATATTTGTGGTTCTTATAATTACTTTTATCTTTGGGTTTCCCTATCATGGTATCATTATGAACTTCTTTGGAGTTGTTCGTCCCACAAATCTAATTCATAAGATTATTCCTCAATATTAATGTATTTTTTATGTACCGTCTTTATAGGTAAATAAATATAAATTTTTCATGCATTTATTCAGGAAAAATTCATGTCCTATTTCCATCGAAAATGATCATGTTTATTCATTAAAAAATTTATATCATTTTTATCTCATGAGCTTATTCACAAAAAATATTTATCAAATTATTCTATTCATAGAAATTAATAAACTTCATTAAAAAGTATCCATTCATATAAATACTAGGAATTATAAAATATATCATGTATATTAACAAATATAAATCATTAAATATTTTATCTCAATGAAATTATAAAACAATAATAATTCCAAAAATGTGAATCATAAGGATATTTTAATGATAATAGGATATCATAAAAGGAATGTGGAGGAATAATCAAGCTCTATGAAAACACTTTATATAATATCATAAACATAGGAAAATATTGATTTAACTATATATTTTAGTGATATTTCATAAAAAAATATATCATATATGTAATTAATAAAACTTTTTATTTATAATATAAATCAAAAAATAAATATTCTATAAGAAATTTCACTGAAAATGAGGTTTAAGATGGAATGAACACATAATTTTTATATTGATCATCCACATTGAGTTTCACTCTCAATAAAGATAGAGAATGGTCTTGGTATAATGTATTGAATCCCGAAATATATCTATTAAATAATCATAAATAAGGTTATAAGTTTGGAAAGGTATAGAAATATAATTCCTTATTCATCAACATCATGAACCTATAATCATTTAAGCAGTCTTCTTAATCTACATGATCAAAAAAAGAGTAAAAACCCCAAACCAACCCAAAACCCTAATCCTCACCTCATTCATATTTGAATATTGTTAGTCCATAGGTGAACCTCCATAATTCCCATCTGTAAATAAAATTTGATGGGTAGGTGCAAAAATTTGGGGTTTTTTACCCTCTAATTAACATCCCTCCTCATACCAAGATCCAATATTTTTTAATGTTGTATGCAAGTCATACTTTTTTAACCTGTTGAAAAATCTCAAAATAGTTGAAATAATGATATCATAGATCACATATTATATATGATAATACTATTCAGAAAAATTAATATTAGTTAAATAATGAAATATATTAATATGATTTTATAAGTTAAAATGTAAGATCAACAGGGCTACAAAATGGGTCTCCCCAAAATGAATACCAAATAACTCATCTATGCCACCTAAAATCACTATATATCATCCCAAAATTTAGAAATTCTCCCAAATAAATAGATACATCATAGTAACCTCATTTATATTTAAAGGAAATGTTTTTTCATCTTATTATCACAAAACTTCATATATTTTCAATAGATTATGAATGTTGGAGGTATTGGTGAGTGATATGGGGTTTATTTTGGGAGAACAGACTTGGTTTCTAGTAATATTTCATTCGTAATGATGTAACTAAGAATATGGTAGATAGTTATAAAGTACCATGTTGAGGCTAGTTATAGGGAAGTCACTCTATATGGGTCAGTGGGCAGCATGTGACCATGGATCTATTACTCGGTTGGTACCTAATAAAATGTGGATAACTAGAAAGTACCCGATTAGATCATGGTGTGTCTTTTAAGGAAAAAAAATCATTATTTTTTTTAATATCTTTATTTAATACCATTTCCTCAAAAATTATCATTTTCCCTATAATAGTTACATTCCCCTTTCCCTTTAAACTACATTATATCCAATTTCCAAGGGTAAAATCTACAATGTTCACCATTGGATTCCATATATATTCATCACGGTAACGATAAAACTCATATTTAGTCATTTCATAATTTCTATAATTATTTCAAAAGTTATGATGATTGTTCCTAATTTTTGTGATTTGGGTAAATCAATTAATTTTTACCAATTAAATTTGAATCATTTAGTGATATTAAATATGAAATCACCTAGGTCTATGTGGTAGGTGGTCCCTAACCATTCTCAATTGTTTATGCATAAATTTTGTGATATGTGATACACATTCTTGTTACTCATGTGATATGGGAATAAAACTACACTCAATTTCATTCCAATGATGCATATTAGTTGTTAAGGATATATATGGAAATAACGGACTAATTGATCATTATGCCTTTATTCCATTATTATTTATCATTGTAGAATTGAACCAATATAAAAACACCTTATACTATGGACCAATTTAGGGATTATTTGTCATATTTTATTATATAAAAGACATTTATTGGGTGAATTTTTCTTCTTTGGTCATAGGATATGATTATAATTATTGTAAGTCAGATTAGGGATTAAACCTAAAAAGGCCATTAATTTTCCCTAAACCATTTTTGGGATTGTATTTTTGGATATAGGGTCTATTTTTTTCCAATATTGTTTTTTCGTAATTAGTAAGGTTATACATTGCGTTTCTATCTATATATTTTTTGGGTTTGAGAGGACTAGCCTAACATAGGTGTTAAATGATTTAAACACTATATAGACCTTAATGTTAATTGTTTACATTATATTTCCTAAATTATTTATTATACTGCATTACAGTTCAGATTATGATGTGGATTGATATGTCTTATTTCATAATTATTTCTTTGGGTAAGGGATAATATACCCTATATAGTGGTGTTTCTTATAGTTCAAATAAAGTTTCCTGTTTTTTTTTAATGATGAATGATGTTATGCCTATTAAGAGTTATATTTTAGACTAAGACATCGTGATCACTATTATTGTATATAATTCCCATTGGGACATGGAATATAATACCCACATAACACCGATATTTATGGAGGTGTAATTCTATTCCTGATCAGTTGTTATTACCCATGTATATGCGGCATATATCACATGTTATAAAGCATCTATATAAGGAGACAAAATTCCCTTATGTGAATGTTTCCTTTTGGGATTGGTTTCCCACTATTCTGATGTTTCTTAAAGATACAGACACTTATCTTCTTTTAATTTTTCATAGTGAGTTAAATTATTTAATCTATAGACGATTTTATCTACAAATGACTCCCATTATTGCTTGATTAATCTTGAATTATATGTCTTTTATTGACTGATATCATAGGGAAACTATTTCTATTGTCATGTCATTATTATCACGATGTACAACCCTTGTATTGGTCATTATTTATTGATGGGATGATATATTAATTTATTATTACCTAGGACATGAGTCCCAACTAATAATTATGTGTATCAAAAAAGACACCATATAATTAGACAAATATGGTATGGTCACACCTAGGTAGCTATGTAGTACCCATGGTTTTTATATATCTAATACTATTTTAATTCCCTTTTATTTACTTAGGAGAATATCAAACTATACTTGAATGTATATTTATAGGTACTATTTTTGGACATCATTTGTGGTTCCCTATTGATTTATACTCAATCATTGCTCATGTTCTTAGTACCTTGGCAGATTTCATGGTTGTAGACACATGTTATGGAAAGGGACTAGAATTATATAGATGAGTTGTTAAGTCTTTGGATGATTCAATATAGGTGTTTTCATAAGTAATTAAAACGTAATTTTACTATAATAATATTTATTTGAATATTTTTTGGATATACTATAAATTTTCATCCAACGAGTGACCTTATTTTGATGTATTTTCATATCATATTACCGTTGGAAAATTTCTTATATGATGGGTTATATTTTTTACTATGTTTGGAACATAGCTATAATGTTCACCATTACTCTATTTTTATATCATGAATATATATATATATATATCATTCTATTTTATTTGGGGATATTTTTTCCAAAGAGGTTATAGTTTCCACATTTTATACATAGACCCCTATTATAGTTTGGTCACCTCTTTCATATACGTAGGTGTGATAGAGGTATATATAATCTAGTTTGGTCATTGAGGAGGTGGACCAATCTTCAGATTCAATAAAGAGGTATCATATAATTTTTTAACGTCTATATTACTATTTATAATATGGTAGATCCACTATAGGTTATTGTAATAATATGTGATAATCTTTATGCTTCATCATAGCAACCCCACATATAAAAAAAGAATTGGTTACCCAGGATGTAATTTTTATTCTTAATTTTTATTTTTATAATTGTGTTGATTTTTTCATATTGTGATTTTGGGGTTATTTATTTTTGATACATGGTTTTTACTCATGGTTATAGTGTCAAGAGGAATTTATTCGTGAATACTTTTTCAGACAAAGGATACAAATGACATTATTATTCTTTATTGTGTTTGAGAAACTTAATTACGAAATAGTCTTTGACTATTTAATATACCTGTAATAAATTATATATAATTCAACTATATAATATTATGTTATAATTTTACTTAAGAGACATGACATTATGTTATTTTGTATCTAATTTAAAATGTGAATCCTTTTTGCATCTTGGTGTATACCCTGAGAGTGAGTAGTTTGGACTAGAGAGAGAAATCGATTTATGAGAGACCCATGTTCATTGGAGGAATATATATTTTATGGTGATGAACTACCTATTAATTTGTATCCTATATATTATCTCATGAACTATTATAAATGTTATTATAATTTTGTGTTTCAAATTGTAGTGGCATACCACCCCGATAATCGCATGTTGAGTTCTAGGAAGTTTTGAACAAGTATTACCCATCAATTACTAATCATGAATACCTAATTATTCCTAAACCACATATTTATCTGTATCTACAAGAGTATTTTCTTTGTTATTTATTATATGAGACCAAGATCTCCAAGAGTGGTTCCCTCTGTATCGGATCTGACATAAGAGTTCTAGTTACAACATCCTATGCTATTTTTTAGATACGGTGGAACACATGATGTTAAGATCTAGATCAAGTCTATGAAGAATATTTTTAACCATATCAAGAATAATTTTGAGATAAAATTGAATATAACTACACATATTATTTTAAGACAAATAATGTTTTTGTAGGATTCCATAGTCTATGATAATTAGAGTGTGGGGACATCATGAAAGGGATTTCTTTCTTTTTCATTTCATTATTTTTTTCCAATGATGTTGGGAGATGATATGGCTTGGAAATTATGCATTTTATTTAGGGTATCATGTCAATGATGCCCTATATATCCCATTTTATCGAGTTAATTCATTTTTTGTAATTTTTTTGAGTGATAACACCACTAGGTTTTGATATTTTGTGGTGATGCTAAAACATTCAATTTTGTATTTGGCGAACATATTGAGGCTTAAATATTTTTTTGACACAGTAAATGAAGACCATATTATAGATAATATCCTTTCTAAGGATATATATTCTAGTTAGTTTCTTTCTTATACAATGTTTAGAATTAGATCTCCAAATCATTGATAATATCATTTTAGTGATTCTATCAAGAGTGGGTATGGTTAGAATGGTCAATGTTTTTTATATTCTTCTCCCCACTATGGAAGGATTACTTTGTTATGATATCAGTGTGGTATTTTATGTCATAAATGGATGTATTTCCACTCATGAATAGTGGAGTATCATTTTATCATGAAAATCGGGCATCTAAAACTCTTCAATTAGTGAAATTATCAACCATCTAATAGCTGTTGTGAAACAATTAAGAATTTTATAAATGAAATTTCTATTATTATATTTATTTTACATACTATAAAACATGTTCATCACAAATATAACCTATGAAATACATTATTCTCCTAAATTAATAATGAAATAAGTGGTATTCATTGAAATTAAGGAACCTTAACCGATTGAATTGTAACCTAAACATTGGAATAGTAATTAGACCAATAGGAATTGTAACCTCTCTAATAGAATATTAAAATAACCTATAAAAGTATAAATAATATTTACATATCATATAAATTAAAATATTATATATTTATATGATTGTATAAGAAAATAAATATTTTAATGATAATAAATTATGTTTTGGTATTTTTGTAAAACATAAATGTTTATTTACAATTTCATAATTAATAAAATGATTTAAAAGTATATTTAATTTCATAACATATATTAATAAATTAAAATTAGTTTTACATATTATTATGATATTATTTTATGAGAACTTAATTAATTTTTCATTGTTCTATAAAAATAGTAATAATATTAAAATTATTATTTTTAGAATAAATGATGATTTTAATTAAAAATTAATCTTATTATATTTATAAAATTATTTTTAAATAAAATTTTCCATGTTATAAAAATACACCTTGAACACTTATTCGGGTGTATTTTTAGGATTTTTCTAAAATTGTTGAAATTATTTTTTTGAATAGTGAAATTACATAAATTATTGTATTCAACATTTTAAGCCAAATATAGGAATTTTTTTGCCAGGGGTGATGTATGAATGAGGAAATCACCCTTTATTTAGAACTCACATGAAATATTTACTAAAAATACTCACAATAATCAACACAATTTATATTCTTGATGCAACATAATAAAAAAATGGAAAAAATAATCCAAAACACCCCCTCTTATCCCCTATAAATACCACCCATTTCCACTCCTTCTCCTAACACATGAAAATCCATAAAAATTTATTAAATTATGACCAATTACTCTCCCAATCCGCTTCTAAACTTCTAGGTATTTCTTGTCTCACCAAAAGACTATTTTTATGTTCCATGAGGAGGTTCTATAGAAGACAATATTCAAGTGGTAAAACCCTCCATCTTTATATTTTATTTTTATTTTTATTTTATTATACTCCCATAAACTCCATTATCCAAAGTTATATAATAATTCCATTATCAAAAATATAATGTAATTTTATTGTGTTAATATATTATCCATCATTAAATATATTCTTCTTTCTTTTTTTCTCTAAAAATGAAAACATCATCTATGGGGTGTCGATTTACGTTCATCGTGGATGACAAGATTTTTTTCATTACCACCTACAAGGATAGTAAAAACCCATTTTTATGATTAGAAATATTGAAATATTTTTATTAAAACATATTTAATTCTCTATAAACTGTATATAAACATAATATTAAATACAAATACACTAGTTTGATATGGTCATAATGTTCCTGCCAAAAAAAATTACTCATTTTTTATTGAGATTTTTTCTAATGAATAATGCGTATGCAAAAAATGAAATTTATATATGGGGCCATTTAAATTTATTGAAGTGAATTATTACAATATAATTTTTCGTCATTAGATTTATTCCTATTTAAAAAGAACCTCTATAATTATACACATATGAACCGAATATGAAACCTTGAAATGATCACTCCCAAAATGGAAAAATTAAACATCATAACTCATAGAAATAACCATAACTGAACATAATAAAATTATAAAAAAATTAATTATAGGTAGAATATGTTATCAGTTAATTAATTAATTAATATAATTGTATTATCTTGGAAATTAAGTGAATGTTTAGAAAACTTTTTGACATATGATAAGGGATTCTCTTTGTTCCTCCATTTTTCCTTTGGGATACACATTCTCTATATTTACCCTAATGTAATTCATAATTATTATAATGTAATCATCCAAAATTATGATTATATTATACAAAAAAATTTATCTAGATAAATTATTCTATATTTTAAAAAAAAAATTATGTTTTATAAGGTTCGTTAGTTAATTCATCTTGAAAATAAATTCCGATTAAAGGGAACTTCCCAATTTCTTACCCCTTTTCAAGCATAATTTATAATTTTTTTAATCCATCATTATTTTTCTAAAATCAATATTTTCATCATGGAAACCTATATTAGTTTATTTTAATTTTTATTCAAATAACTATTCGTTTTTTCACATAAAATACACTTTTATATTTTCCCTTAAACCGTACTAGAGTTGATCATTTCTTATATCTATTAAACAATATTTTTTCTTGTTTTTTCTTTGGTTGGAAATAATTTATCATTATATAGGCCTATTTTGTCTTATTAATTTCCATGAATTATTTTAATCTAACTATTTAATGGACACCTTTTTGATACCCCCAATTTTTATTCCTTATGACATGATTGTGATACACATTTATTTACTCAATTATCCCTTATTATTATTATTTATGTTTGATTCTTCATGTGAACACATATGCATTAACATGTTATAATGGGTGCACCTAAAGAGTACTGCAACTCATTGAGTAATATATAGTCTCATTAAACCTAATGTTGGTACCGGGAGTAAACCTAATTCAATTATGGGACTTTTCCAATCATGTGATATAGTCTTGGTAGTTGATCTTGACTCATGTTTTTTTCAAGTTATATATTTATTAAACATTCCTATGTATCCATGATTACAAGATTCCATGTTCTATATGTTAGTCATTCATATGTTTATTCATGTTCCACATATTTTTCTGTCATCATATTATGCCTTCTAACTCATGTGTTATGCTTTATTTCCATGTTTTCACTTACTAGGCTTTTTAGATCATCCGTTGGTTAATGTATTCCCCAGGTTATCCTATGCATTTGTATGTTCTAAATGGATGTTAGGAGATTATTATAGAGTTTAAATAAAATATTTCTTTATTTCCATTTCATTCCTTACAATTATTCACCTAATCATGCAAATACACTAGACTTTACAATCCTTGGATAGTATTTTATAATTAAATATGCCTTAAAAATGTAATAATATATGTAAAAGTCTAGGGTTTCTATTGTTGATGTGAAAATATTTTCTAGTTATTTTTAGATATTAGGACTATAAATCATGGGTTCTAACCCTATGAATAATTCTATCATTAAGGATAACCTATATTAAAACATAGGGAGTCATAAGATATGATATAATTTTCATTTACATTTTCATCCTTCTTGGTTAAAATGTTACAGTTATTGTGATTTTTAACAATGTATTTAAGACCCCCTAATTGTATTTTCCCTTTTCATAGTTAGGGGAGGAAAATTGTAGAACATGTTATGGAAATCAATTTTATAGATAATGTAATGATTTCCTTAATTAGATTCCAAATATGATGGTAACAAGATATCAAAACATCATAATAGTACTTGCTCAATTGGATAAAGTTATGAATAAAAACAATAATCATGTGGAACACCCTCCTACTCATAATAATGATAAGGTTTCATTTGAATACTTTATAAAACCAATAAATATTATATTTAGTGGATATTCTTATCCCCTCATTAAATATCAATGGATTAAATCAATTGAAAAGATATTATACATCCTATAGTGCTCAGAAGAAGAAAACATTGCACTCTAGATCTATCATTTTAATGGTCATTTTGATTATTGGTGGATAGTAATAAAGAATACAAAGTATAAGATGGAAATTGAATCCATGGAATGAGAATAATCCATGAAAATATTTTTTTAGTAAATAATTTCCCCAAACAATTCATATTAAGATTGAAAGGCAATTACTCTAACTGAAGAAAAAGGATGATGAGTCTATCGGGGAATACAATTAAAACATTACATGTCTTTCTTGATAAACCTATAGGGTTATCATGAACACATAATGAAAGTCTAATCACTTATTTAGGGTACCAAATATAATTATATGAAAATAATTGGTGGTTCAAGACTTTAAAATCTATGATGATATTTTTTATTGTTACCCTATGGTTTAAATTGAAATCAGATGCCCTCAGTTGTCTCATGGTCCTAGAGATAATAATTATAAAATATAGTTTAATATTATAGTATTAAAATATAAATCCTATGATGGAATGAAAACCCAACATCCCACATTTCAAAATTGTGGGAATAACCATCCTTGAAATTTACTAAGGGGATATAGGAGATTCTTCAAATATGGATGATTAGTTCATCAGGATAATTTTTTAAGAATGGATTTGTATAATCCCATTAATGTGGAATAGAAATTAAGGTTCATACCAATCCTCTTCTTTTATTGTAGTGTTTTAACTTGAAGGAACATGGGAATTAAGTGATATAATTCCCTAAAAAAGGGTTATCGGAGGCAATCAACCAAAAACATTATGGTAGAAATGAAGTGAATATGCTATCACTACTACTAAGGTGGATCCCAAAAATTATGTGGTGAAAGGTATGATATTAACACATTAAAGAAGAGTGAAAGTACTATTTTAGTCTAATTATAGTAATTATTTCATATATTCCATGTTAATTATATATATTCAACCCCCACCTAAGTATATTTACGACATATTATCTATTATAATAGAAAATAGGGGAATTATTTCAACCAATATATATAACTCCTCAATGATTTATTATTGTGGACAGAACCTCTCATAAAATATTTTCATACATAATCTGGAAGACTTTTATACTATATTGGGCATGGATTTTATATCATTATAAAAACCCAACATCAATATTTTAAAAAAAAGAGATAAATGTTCACATCAAGATGAATCTTCCAATTCTATAATAGTGTCAGTATATGGATGATTCTCTTTGGGGGTCATCATCTCTATTGTGGATATTAGTTCTTTATGAGAAAGAATATCTAGACAAAATGATTGAGGCAAAGAATAAAATAATTCTCTAAGAAATTCTTATTGTGAGGTACTACAAGGATGTATTCCCTCAATAATTTCTTATTCTTCCTCTAGATTCATAGGTGAGTTCTCCAATGAACAGGTTCATAGATCTTTTCCGTTTTAAAATACTCCTTAAAAAATAGCCACCATTCAGTTTTAAGATGAAAAGAATCAGTAACAATAAAATATAGTCAAGGGTTTTATATGTTTGAGTGTATCAGTATAGGGTGTGTCGATCCTCTTCATTGAGAATATTAATGGATCAATGTGCCACTACATTGATTGTCATGATATAAAAAAATAGTGATAATGATAAATTATCCCCTTCCATGTTTAGATGAATTGGTCAATTAGCTATATGGGCCCAAATGCTTCTCAATGGAGGACCGTCAGTCAGGATATGACCAATTAATGGTGATGAAGGATGATATTCCAAATACTATCATTAGAATCTAGTATGGACATTAGGTGTTCATATTTATTCCCTTAGGACTCACTAATTCTCTATCAATTTCCATTGACTTAAATAATAGGGTCTTTAGAGATTACCTTGAAATTTTTTTGATGTTTTTATTGATGATATTATGATATACTCTGAAATAAAGGAGAAGCATGAGTGGTATCTGAATACTATGTTAATGATATTTTGATGGGATAAAATTTATACAAAGTATAGTAAATTTGAGTTCTTGATGGGATAATTATCATTCTTTTGGAATGTTATCACAAGAAAAGGGATATCTGTGAACCCATCTAAAACAAAGTTAATTTAGGAGTGGATTAGAATAACATCTGTAATAATGATCTATATTTTTTATGGATTATTATGGTACTTACGATGTTTTGTAAGGAATTTTTCGTGATTTTATAACCCACTAAATAATTTAACATTAAAAGGGGTAAACTATTTATGGACAAAATAATGTAAGTAAATCAATAAGGGTATCAAGAAGAGGTTAATCACTAAACTTGTTCTCACATGACAAAAAAGTGGAGAAGTTTTTGTGATATTTAATGACCCTTTGAAAAAAGACCTGGTTGTGTAGTGAAGAATAATGATAAAGTGATTGCCTAAACCTAATGTAAGTTTATGATCCATGAGCATAATTACTTTATGCTTGACGTAGAGCTATAAGTTGTTATTTTTTCCTTGAAAATCCGACGTCACTGCCTCTTTAGTGAGCTGTGTCACATATATAATGATAATAAGATCCTAATGTACATATTCATTAAAAAGGAAATCAACATGAATTATAGGGTATGGTTATATATAATCAAGGACTAAAATGTATCTATTCAATATCATCTTGGGAAGGCAAACAAGTTTGTTGTTGATATTAATAGAAAAGAACATGTTACACTATCCATGATGTGGATTTAGAAAGAACCTATATTCATTAAAATGAAAATGATGGATTTTGAAATCAATAATAACTAGGAATATATCATAACTTTCCCAAATTATTTCTCAAACATCTATCTAAGATATGATCAAGGACGTGAAAATGGAATATTTGGGGCTACAAAAGAAGGTGAGAGCTATAAAAGAAGGGAGACTATATGATGTCAACATTGACGAGGATGGTGTGATTTGGTTTGGAACAAGGATTTATGTTCCTTTGTTGAATGAAATAAATAATGAGCTACTGGAAAATCCACATAGCTCATATTCCTCCATTAATAATGAAAGTACTAATATGTTCTATGATCATCGATGTGACACCCGGGAAATTTGAAACGCGTAACTTTTATTCTATATCATATATGACACATAAAACTAAAAATAGAAAGGAATATAACCTATTGAGACATTATGATATATTTATTATTTTAAAATAATTTAAATAAACTTTATATATTTTGATACTAGGTTAAATTTCATCACAGACAACAATTACATTCTTTGATGACTTATGTTACACGCAAGATAATGTTTTATAGAACAAAAATATATTTTTAAAGCATTTTTATTTTTCATAACAAAATATAAAATTTTCATTAAATTACTTGTTATGAATGTGATTAAAATAATTACTAAAATATTTGGTTTAATAAAATATAAGATGAATTCATTGGATACCAAATAATAAATATTAAAATAGAAACAAGATTTAATATAAATGAAATATTTTTATTTTTATACTCAAAAATGTATTTTATACAAATAAATTAAATGAATTTATATTCTTGAATTATATTAGAAATATATATTTTTTATTTTCAAAAAAAAATTATATTAATCCAATATATTTTATAGGCATATGATAATAAAAATATAGTTTTATTCATAAAAAGTTTGTTTTTCTAAAAAAAAGTTTCTATATTTTAATGGAGTACCAATTTAAAATGTAAATTTTGAAACATTTAAAATTTTAATAAGATAATATAAACATAATTTTTGAAATAAAAAAAAATAAAAAATATATTTCGGTGAATTTTGTTATTTTTCTGAGAAGTTTCATTTTTTAATGAGCAATGAAAAATACTGAATTATAATTCAAAACTATTTTTTATCAAATTTATTTATATATTTAAATTTTATAATAATTTTCTTCAGGTTAAATAATATCAATTATAGATAAATTAATAAAATATATTTCATTTTAATCAATTTCAAATTGAAATTGAATATAAAAACAAAGTTAACTTTTGAACATTTATACTTTAAAAATCCACTTTGCCATCCCGTCAGCCCGATTAATTTTTAATTGTTTTATACCGGTAATGTGATAATAATTTGGAAAAATGGATTCAATATTTAGAATCCTAATAATTTATAATTCCAAATATGGTAAATATCTTTTCTCCAAAAATATTACTGAAAGTTATTATAATTAAGAACAGTGATTAAGAGAAATATTAGCTTTGCAAGAGACTAAACCATAAATTTAGGGTCCCAAATAACATAGAAACTATTTAAACCCTATTTTATATACATATTTATACCTAAAAACTTCATTTATATAATTTTTTTTGTTATATTATCCTCTTTTTGGGTAAAAACAAGGGGAGAACACAATTATTCTAAAAAATGCCAAATGTGTTCACTCCCTCCACAATAAAAAAGAACTCATCCCTGCAATGTATTCAAACATTTCATTACCTTTGAATCCACCAACCCCTACCAAAATAGTCACCCAAAATTCATCCCCTATATATAGAATCCTATATTTTTTATGAAAAAAATAAATGTATTTCCATTGGTGAAATCCAAAAGTAGTTACCCAAAAAAGAGGTAACATTTTTTAACGATCGGTTACATTTTATTTCATTATTAAACCATTAAATTTTTATTATTACATGATTATATAATAACATTAGTATACTGAATATACTTATATGTTTTTATGATGATGGTTAGACCTACATCTACACACACTTCTATCAAATGGTAAATGAACTTACTATTGGTGGGTATGGTGAACTACCATCTCATGAAATGATGTCATTCATTTTTTCTTTTACCTCCTATAATGGTATGAAATTATGAGGGAAACCCTATTTATATATGATATAAATGATATTTTTATTTTATTAATAATTATGTAATTTTTATATAACACATACATTAATGATTTCCTTTTTTTAAAATATGATAACATCTTTTGTGGATGTGTGGACTACTGCCTCCTGAAAGTGATGTGATATATTCAAGAATTGCAGATATTTTATTAAATATGGTTATAATTAAATATATGAAGAATAAATGAAATATATATTATATTAATTACATAATTACCTTTATTTAAATATAATATATATTTTTCTTTACTACACCATTCCACACTAAAAAAAGTGATAACGTCGTTCATGGATATGTAGACTATTGCCTCCTCGATGCGATGTGATTCCTTTTACGTCACAATAATTATATATATAAGTATATATGATTAAATAAAATTTTATTTTTGATAAAATTATAATTCTGTAAACATAAAATGTTACTTACCTCCTTTTCAAAACGATTGCTGAAAAATTGGATAGTTACTCAGGTGTAAGTTGGCCAACAATCTCCATGATTGTAATGATGGTCCATTTTTTAGAACCATATATCATCAATGATTTTAAAATAATAATTGACTTATAAATAAATAATTATGTCATTATTATTATTCTATATAACTTCATTTAATACCCCTTTTACAATAGTCGACCTACCAAAGTCATTTTTGAATCATGAACCATATTTGGTTGAAATAGACGATGTAAACATTATGTTTTAATTAGTTGTATAAAACATAGTAATAAGTAAAGTAAAAGTAAAAATAAACTTAAAAAATATCAAATTACAGTAAATAATTAACATATATTTATTATTCATGAAGATAAAGACACACATGACAAGTAGAACTCAATATAAGAGATTCTTTTCTCACTTTTTCTTCTATGATTCATACAACATTTTCACAAATAATTAATTTTTAATGGTATATATATTTCCCATATTTTATTTTATATAATAAATAAATTTTTATTAATGGTATTTTTTGGATTCATTTTAATTTTTTCTTTTCATGGGAATTATAATTCAATTTTTACCAAGGGCTATGTGATATTTATCTAACTATTTACATTGGTGATATATATGTCATATTTACCACATTGATATTTCGTATGTTGTATCTACTGTACATTTTGATATATTATATGATGAATTATTTTATATTCATTTATTTTTAGTTTATATTTTAATTATTTCATCTAAGGGTATTTTAATTAAAATTTACTAATTTGTAAGGAATTGTGTAACCTAATTCCTTCTCATTGAGATATATTACTTGTAAATTGTTTTTAATATTATAATATTATATTTTTAATATATTTTCACTACATATGGATGTATTTCCACATTTTTGTGTGTATTTACTATTGAAAAAAAATTATCCATTCATTTATTGATTCTCACTTCAACACATTGGTCATTTCAATGGATTACATAACAATTTCATTTTGTTTGGGATTCCATACACTTGAATTTTCATTTAATGAAATTGTTTTATCCTAATTTAATAATGCCTTTATTTTTTTCTCATACGGTCATTAATGAAACTTATCATTTAAAAATACCACTTTTACACTCTTTGGAACTCAATATTTTTTATAAATGTTTTTATGAAAACCCAAATTTATTTCCCTCTTTAGTATAAGAACCAGTTTTCTTCAAAAAACATATTTTCTAAAAATGATTTAAAATTTTTTTTCACATTTACAGAATTTTTATTAAAGAATTTTTTTACCATCTTTTTCTTTTACAAAAAGTTTTAATGGAATATTCTTGTCACATTCTGAACAAGGACCTTTTTTAAACCTTTTACCTTGTGAATGGAATGTTATTTTTACATTGCACGACATGTATAAAGTTACCCATAATCATTTCATTGAATAATATTTTAATGTTTTGAAAGAATGATTTATAATTAATAGGATCTATTTAATTTTTTCCAAATATATGTATTTTTAAAAAATTCAAAATAAAAATGGTTTTTCTTCAAGAATCTATTCAAAACATATTTCTATATTATTTCAATTCATCAATGATAGAAAACAATTAATTTTACTTCAATTGGGATATATTTTATTAATACAATATTTATTCATCATTTGGATGGTTTTTTGTTTACTTTACCAAGGATAGTATAGACATTCACTGACATGATTAATTTTTATAGTCCCCTTGAAATATTCATTTTACTATGATCATTTAACTTTGAATTTCCGCTTATTATCCATATCATTTATCATGGATATGTTAATTTCCTAAACTGTATACCATTTTTACATATAGTGTATACTTTTAAAATTATTTTATTTTCTAGGGAAATATTGATAAATTTGTATCCTTTACTCAATAATGATATTTTATGAAGACCATTGTTTTTCAATTAAATTCATTATTCAATGTGTGAGGAATGCTTTCAAAAAAAACACATGGGTTGGGGCCATTTAATGTAATCCCCTTGATGAATTGGCAGTCTACTGAGATGAAATTAGTTTGCAACAAACCTTATGAGTTTGTTTCCAAGGAGAATATACTGGTTTATTCCAATATAATTAAGATATCATTTGAAAGGTATTAATAGTAGTATGTTAAACTGTCTCATGAATGGTCTTGATAGTAATGGTATAATATTCCTAGGAAACATTATGTCTGATAATTAAGAATTTCCTTCATTCATTATTTAGTAATTATTATACATGATATTTTTTTCTTTGATGTTATCTATAGATTCCATTAATTCTCAATTCATTTCATAAATGGCATGTGTTTTATATTATTTACCATTCCATATTTTTTACTCACTTCCTTCTTGATTTAATGAATACATAGAGTGTTTTTCAGTCATTTACATTACCTCATTGTTTACATGCTTCCAACCCAATTTATTGATTATACGACACGTGTCATTAGTTTTCACTTATCCATATTGACTATTCTCATTAATTAATTATTTATTCTACTATATTTTACCCATTATGTGAATTTGAGATCTCCATTATTTTTTTTCTTTCCCCTAGATTCCATGGAGCGAATTAAAAAATATATTCAAGGATATCATAGATGGAATAAATTTATCCTTGACAGAAAAATATTTAGTCCATTAGGATTTGATTCTATGTAATCATGCCAACTTATTAATAGTAGACACCAGATTTTATATTTCTAGGGTTGGGTCACTATAGTTGGTATAAGAGGATGTTTAGTAGAAAGCACATAAACTATATTTTGAGAACATAGATTAAGGAACATAACCCTAAGTTATAACTTGAGGATAAGTATATAATAACATCCCGGTTAAGCCTTTTATATGATTACAATATTATATATTCATAAATATTTCAATTTTTGTTATGTATCTCACTAGTTTTTGGATTATAAATTAGGTTTCATAGTGTTAGGATCTAATCCAGTATATGCCATTGTTTAGAGATGGAACATATTAGGATGAAATTTATCAATACTCATGGCCTATGTAGAGAATTCCCTATTGATGAAGCTGATATAACAGTTATTAGAAATAAGAATGTTATGGATATCTTAGAATATATTAATCAGGTTATTGTGAATAAAATTTCTTATATGGAGAAACCTATTACACAATGAGACTCTACTATATTAGACCGATTTATGCGATAGAGGTCCCCATACTTTAGTGTGACTACTAACCAGATTACAACTGATCAATGGATTAAGACTTTGGATAAGACATTTTCGGAATTGGGATTTGGTGAAATTAAAATGGTTTCACATGTAGTGTTTTCTCCTAGTAGTGATTCCGATCAATGGTGGTCATTGATCCATAATACTAGGGAGGAAGTAGAAATATAACTCAAGAAGTGGAGAACTTTTATGGAAACATTCCTTGATAAATATGTCCCTCATGAGAAACAAACTATGATGAAGATAAAGTTCTTTATTTTAATGAAAAGGGTGGATAAAAGTGTTTCATATCATTAAGCTGCCATTACAAGGTTATACATGTTTTCTACAGATTACATACCCGACATGTAGTTCATTATTTACCAAATCATTGATGGTACTATGCCAAATCATTGAAGGAACCTATTTTCTAAACCATTATCTTCAAATGATGAAACAGTTTTTTGAGTTGTAAATATGGAGATAGAAATATAAAAGTATTATTGTATCAATGGGAAGGAATATATAAAGATAAAGGATGAAAAAATAATAGATAAAGGTAATTAAAGATAGAATGATCTTCCAACATGTGATAATTGTGGAAAAATTACCATGTCAAATGATTGAAAAGATTTGGAGTTTTTTTATATGTGTGGAGAATGGGGTAACTAGGAAAAATAAGGTAGATGAAATAAGTAAAGCACTATTGTTAATTTTTAATAATTAAAGGAGGTGGGGCACTATTCAAACGAATTTCCCAACCATTATGGGAATATACCTTAGAATATACTAAGGGATTAAGGTCAAGAATATGTTATTGACAAAATTGAAGCGGAATGATTAATTTTCTTCTATATTTTGACCTAACAGTTATGTCATAAAAGTATTTTAGTAATTACTTTCTCATCATATGATTTATGAAATATATCAAGATTATACTGAAATACTTATTCATTATATATTTGGGATCATATGATTATTGATACCAAGAAACATTATCTAGTAAAAAGTTTATATTTTGGAAAATATATGGTTGAGGGAAAGATAAGACTTAAAATGTTCTTGATTTTGAGATAATGATTCTTTGATAAATAGATGGATGAAAAAGTAAATTAAATATTATGGACTATGTTAAAACTGATTAATTATTTTTTGAAAACATGTTACATTCTATCGTTGATTCAGTTTACATATATTTGGTATTTAACGAGTATATCAAATAATTTATGATATATTTAAGTAATAAGTAAGAATTCTGGTTTTCAATAAGGGTTTTGTGGTAATTCAAGTTATTTCCATATTCATGTTTTTTGGATGTGATGATAATGAGAAACATCATGATGTTGAATAAGATAAATATAGAAGATATTTCTCCATAATTCTAAAGTGTTGGATAATAATATTATTAAAAAATAAGCATTTATGAAACAGTGTAAGTTGATCTTTGGTTTCAGTTTTAGAGATTGATGTATTACTTTAACCTATGATGCAACTTATGATAATAGTTGAAGTAGTAATAGTTCAAGGCATATCGAAATGATAATATCATGCTTATGAAATTTAAATGTATCAAGTAATTATATTTACTTACATTTTTATGAAGTTAAATATTTATTCAAAATTATAAAAAGGAACTTAATTTTTTTTATCCAAATACATTCATTTTTGTTGGACTGATGGAATTTTAAATCATAATATATTTATCGTCTTATATCTCTCATCATTTTAATGATCATTAAATTTTTTTGTGATAGATTACCACAATGATAAATAATAAATATATATTCTTTTCCCCCAAGTCCATATTTACACATTCCACCAATGTTATCCAATGAAGAAACCATGTTATATATAATTCATAATGACCTAGGTACTTCCCATTATCTATTTTCAAGAGGAATTTTCACCAACCCTTATCATGATATGGGATGTAAATAAAGGAATTTTAAAAAAAATTATCACCCATATTTTTTTAATTATTAGTACAATATTTATTTAATGTGGGGATATTATAACACCCTGAAAATTCAAAAATATTTACATTTATTCGATTTTGTGTAGGAAATGCAACACCAAATGTAGTATGAAATATAACCTATAAATAATTTATGGTATACTAATTATTTAAAAGTAAGTTGAATATATTTTATATCATTCCATACTAGGTTACCATTAGTCATACACAACAACAACTTTCTTCATTGACCTGCATTACATGCAAGATCGAGTTTTACTGAATGACTATTTATTATTAAAACATTATTATTTATTATATTAAGATATAAAATAGTTATTAAATAATAAATTATTAATATCTTTAAAATAACTTATTAAAATATATTTTTTACACAAATATAAGATGAATTCATTGGTTACCAATTAATTACATATGAAAATATAAATCTATTTAATATAAGGAAAACAATTTATATTGAAAAAAGTGTTTTATCCAAATAAATTAAATTAATTATAATTATTAAATTTTATTAATGATATATATATATATGTATTTGTGTGTTTGTGTGTGTATTATATTAAATCAAATATTTCTTATATTCATCCAATATATTTGATAGGAATATGATAAAATAAATCAACTTTTACACATAAAATTTTATTTTTCTAAAAAAGGTAATTTTGTGGCCTTTTAATTGTTAAACTATATGAAATATATATTTTTAATATTTAATAAAATTTATACTAACAAATAAACTTCATTTTTTATTTATTAACATAAAAATTATATTGGGGTTAATTTTTGGTACTTTTCTAAGAAGTTTCATTTTTTAATGAATAGTAAAAACCCTTGAATTCTATTTCAAATATTTTTTGTCTATTTCATTTGTATAGATAAATTAAAATTAAAATTGGATTTAAATTCATATTTGATCAATAATAAATCAATTAATACAATTTATTTTATTTTAATCAATTTTACATTGAAATTTTATATATAAAGTTAGCAAACTTTTGAACATTTTTACTTTCGAACTCGTATTGTCATCCCATCTGCGAGATTAATTTTAAATTATTTTCTACCACTTAAGGGATTATAATTAGTAAAAATGGATTTAATATTTTTAATAAGAATAATTTATAACTTATAACATTTTAAACTTATTTATTTACCAAAAATATTAGTGAAAGTAATTAAAATTAATTTAATGGTTAAGAGGAAAATATAATAAACAATGGACTAAACCATAATTGTAAGGAACAAAATGACCTATAATCATCTCCAACGCCCATTTTTTCATAATTTGAACTCAAAACTTCATGTATCTAATGTTTTTTGTTACATATTCATTTGGTAATGTTAAAACGTTGGGAGAACATAATTCATTTCAAAAATTCCAAGTGCATTCACTCCCTCCACTATAAGAAACACTCACCCCTCCAACTTATTCACACCATTAAATAACTTTTTCATCCAAAGCCTCCCCCAAATAACCCCCCATATTCTGAACATCATCTTATAATCCAAAATTTGTCTAGAAAAGAATCCTAGGATGTCCCTTGGTGAAGAGCCAAAGAAGTTATCTCCAAAAGAGGTAACATTTTTCAGTGATCACATTCATTTTATATATTTCTTAAAACCGTAAATTTTTTATATTATATAATTATAAAATAACATCATAATATTCAATATTGTGATTTTTTTTATTTTATGGTTTTTTCCAACAACTACATAAACATCCATCAAATGGGTAACAAACATACCATGTGCCTGTATATAGAACTACCACCTCGTGGAATAATATTCCTTGCTTTTGAATTACCAACTATCAATGTTGGGAATTAGGATATACAACCTAATTATATATGATATATTTGATATTTATATTGAATTAAATCTTCCTTAATTTTTATATAACACATTCTTTAATGACTTCCATTTTGTATATATACGATAACATTGTTTGTTTAACATGTGGACCACCGCCTCCTCACCGCGATGCGATACGCTCACACATTACAATGAATGTATTGAGGATAGGTATATTTAAATATATTTTGATTACATAAAATTGATATTATATTAATTAAATAGATACCTTTCTGTAAATAAAATATATCATTTTCTTTATTAACTTTATTAGGTACAAAACGAAGTGATAACATTGTTTGGGATGTGTGGACGACCACCACCTTGACAAGATCAGATTCCATTGACATCCAAATAATTTTATATATAATTATATATAATTAACTAACATAGTATTTATGATATAATTATCATATTTTAAAGATAAAATGTTAATTTATATCTTTTCTATACCGATCAAGGAAAAATCAGAACGTTAATCATGCAAACGTATGGCCTACTGTCTATGTGATTACAAAATTTGTTCATTTCTCATAAATATATTTTATAATTTTTTTAAAAAATGAAATGATTTATAATTATGAAAATTTTGTAATTTTATTATTATTTATGTGTTTATATAAGGGCCCCTTTGACTATAGTCGACCTACAAAAGTCATTTTTGACACATGAAATGAATTTGGTCAAGACTCCTGACATAAACATAATTCTTTAAGTAGTTTTATACAACATTATAATAAGTGAATTAAAAGAAATAATAAAATTGAAAAAGTTTCAGAATAATGTAAATAATTTAAAAAAGTTTATTATTTTGGAAGATAATGGCACATTTGATAAGTTAGACTCAAGGTAAAGGATTCTAGTCTCCCTTTTGCTTCTATGAGGAATACTCCATTTTTAGAACATATTTATTTTGTGTGGTATATATACTGAAAATATTGTATTTTGTATCATGAGTGAATTTATATAATAGTATTTAGAGTTTTATATGAATTTATTCCTTTAATGGGGATTATAATTCAAGAGATACCAAGTGGTAAGGAATTTTCATCTCACATTTTACATTTGAGAGATAGAAGTCATATTCAACACTTGTATATTTTGTTTGGTGTATCTAATGACCATTTTGATATATTATGTCATCAAATATTTTATCTTAATGCTATTTTGAGTTTCAATTAAAATTATTTATTCTAAAGTTATTTCATTTAAAAGTTACCAAGTGGTAAATAATTTTATAACGCAATTCAATTTCATTTTGTTTTTTTACTTCCCCATTTTAATCAATATTCTATGATTGTGTGTGTAATAAATTTTTACTATCTATTTTTTAATTTCAAATTTTATATGTGGATTTATAGTTTCAACACATAATTTATTCATTTATTTATTCAAACATTAATGTTATGTTCTTTTCTAGGGTTTACGTCGTAATATAAATTTTTTGGGATTATTTAAAATTGATTTTCCATTAAATGAAACTATTTGATAATTATTTGAAATAAAATATTATTTTAAAATTATCTTATTTTGTTATGACCATTTTCAAGTAATTTTACCATTTTCAAACTCTTTGGAACTCAAAATTGTTTAGAATTGTTTTTATGAAAACCCGACATCATTTCTCTCTTTTTTCATAGAACCTGTTTTCTTCTAAAAACATTGTTTTCTAAAATGTTTTTCAAAAACAATTTAAACATTCAAAAAATATATATCAAATAAATGATTTCACTTTAAATATTTAAAAAAAAGGAATATTCTTATCTCTTTCTGAATAGTCACTTCTATAACCTTATTACCTTACAAATGAAGGTTCTTTTTACCTTTCATAAAATCTATGGAATTACCCATCATCACTTCATTAAAGCTTCATTATAATGGTAAAAATGTTATTTTTTAATGAAACTACATTTTAAATTTATTAAAATAAAAAATTTTGCAAAAAAATTCCAAAATAAGAAAGATATTTTCTTCAAGAACATGTTATAAATATATTTTCATAATATTTACAGTCATCAATGATAACAACCCTTTATTTTTACCCAAAATCGAATAGGTATTATTGATACCATACATATTCTTAATCTGGGTTGTTTTTTATTTATTTGACTGAGGATAGTATTTACATTCACTTTCTTGATTCATTTTTTGTTCCCCTTGAAATATTCAATTTTCAATAATCATTAAACATTTAATATCCACTAATTATCCACATCATTTATCATGGATATTTTTCTTTCCAAAATTTTATTACATTTTCACATATGGTGTTTAATTTGAATTTTATTTTATTTACAGGGGAAATATTGATAAATCATTATCCATTACTCAATACAGACATTTGAAAAGGCACATTGGTTTTGAATTAAATCAATTATTCGATTTATGAGGACTACATTTCATATGAAATACACATGTTGGGGACCATTTAAAGTAAAAACATAGAGGTATTGATGGTATCATGAGATGACATTGGTTAGAAGAAAGCTTTGATTGTTTTTCAAGAATAATAGATAGGTTTCTAACAATAGACATAAACATTCTTATGAAAGGACTTGATAGTAGTTAGTTAAACCATCTTGTAAAAGTCTTTGACTATAAAGGTATCATGTTCCAAGGAAAAATTATGTCTTCTAATTAATAATTTCCTAAATTTATTAATTAGTTATTTTTATTTATGAGATCTCTTCATTGACATTATATATGGATGAATTTCATTGTAATTTTATTTATTAAATGGAATGGGTTTTAAATTATTTACCTTTCCTTATTATTTATTCAATTCTTTAATATTTTATTTATTATATAGAATGTATTTTTATTTATTTACCTTTACATATTGTTTATCCACTTCCTTCTCATTTTATTGAATAGATGTCATGTGTCTTATGTTATTACCTCTCCATATTCACGATTCTCATTGATTCATTGTTTCTTCATATATACTTAACCCCTACTAAGAATTTGAGCCCACCCATATTTTTTTATTTCCCCATTATTCCATGAAGTGAACTAAGAATGATATTCAAGGATATCATAGATGGAATACGTTTTTTCATGAAATAAAAAAATAATTTTTAATTAGTGTGTTAATTAGTAATTCAAGACTCTTGTATGTATCTTGTAAACTAAGACTAGTAAACTCTTAAATCCTTTGGGATTGGATTCCTTCTAATTTTTCTAATATAATGTTAGTAGAAATAATCTCCATGATATCTTGGTTAGGGTCTCTGCATTTGAGAACACTTATAGTGGGATAATATGAAAAAATATTACAATATATATTACAATGTGTTTGGGATGGTAGAAAGTTAATGAAGAGTGGGAGAAGTCGAAAGGGATTCTGTATACAGTTCTTGTACCAACATAAAATTAAGATAATATCATTGTGTAATTTTTCATTAGTCTCTATGAAACATCCAAAAGAAACAATGTGACATGGGTGGTGGTAGATCGACTCACCAAGACTGCCCACATAATTTATATTCAGAGTAATTTCTCTCTTGAACAACATTCCATGATATATGTAATTGAAATGGTGAGGATGCATGGACTACCACTTTTGATCCTAACTAATCATGATTCAAGATTTATATCTATATTCATGAAAATTATTCAATATGTATTGAGTCTTGAATTTAATTTTAGACTGTCATATAACCCCCAAAATGATGGCCAAACATAGAGGAATATTCAGACGCTCGAGGACATGCTGCGAGCTTTCTCAATATAATTTAAATTTAGAGGGGATCAGAATCTCCCATCATTTGAGTTCTAATACCACAATAGTTTCCAATTGTGTATTCACATGGATCCATATGAGGAACTATATGGGAACCTTCATATAACATCAACCTGTTGTGGTTTTTTTGGTGTACGAAAGGTACTTGGACATGATCTTTTGAAAGAGATGATAGCGAAGGTTAAATCCATCCAAAATCATATCATATATTATCAGAGTCTGAAAATGTGATATACTAACAACTGTAGATTGGATTTGGAGTTTGATTTTGAAGAAAAATTCTTCCCTTGAATATCTCAATGGAAGAGAGTTATACGGTTCGGAAAGAAATGGAATCATTTACTATGGTAAATTGGACCCTTTGAAATCCATGATCACATAAAAGAAGTGGCCTATCGGATTTTACATCCACCAAATATGGATCATGTTCATGACATGTTTAATGTATCTCTTTTATTAATGTACATACTAGACCCCTCTAATATACTGAATCCAGTTGTGGTGAAACTAGATAACAAACTCTCATATGAAGAGAATATGATCATATTTTGGACCGTAGAAACAATGTTCTATTAAAAAAGGCAACTCAAATTATCAAAGTTTTTTGAATAAAACATATCTATGAAGATGTGATATTGTAACCAGAGGAATCAATTAAGGGAATGTTCCCACATCTGTTCTTAACATATAATGTAAAAAACAATTTTGAGGGTGGAATTTCTTTAGGCGGAAGATTGTAATGACCCATAATATTATTAATCAAATTTCCATTCTTATAATTATGTAATATAGTATAGAACACATACATAAGATAGATAACCTAATGAAAACATTATTCTCATTAATTTAAAATGAAATTAGTGGTATTTATAGAAATTAATGAACCTATATTGAAGGAATAGTAAACTGGTTGTTGAAATAGTAATATGGCCAATAGGAAAAGTAATCAATCCAATAGAATAGTTACCTTACCTAGGAATGTGTGAATATAATTTAGGGATCGTATAAATTAAAATATGATATATTTATATCATGGTGTAAGTAAATAGATGTTTTAGAAATGATATATTATGTGGAGGTATTTTTGTAAAACCTAAATGTTTGTTTACTATTGTATAATTAATATACTGACTTAAAAAAATTTTATTTCCATAAAATATATTAATGAGATAATATTTTGATTCCTTATTATTATAACATAATTTTATGAGACCTCAATTAATTTTTCAATGTTTCATAAAATTGGTTATAATGTTAAAATTTTTATTTTTCAAATTAATGATAATTTTAAATAAAAATAAAAATTATCATGTATAGAAAAGTATTCTCTTAAAATGGAGTCCATTTTTGAAATATACATGTATAAAAATGGTTAGGATTAATATTTACAATTTTTTTTAAAATCGTTGAATTTTGTGTGAATAGTGAAATACAAAAATTTACAGTATTTAATATTTTATGCCAAATACCTGAATTTCTATGTAATGGAAGATGTATAGACGAGGTAAGAACTAATTGTTTAGAACTCATTTTCACTATTTACTATGCTTAGTAACAATAATAAAAAATATTGATATTATTGAGAAAAAATAATAATCAAATGAATAAAATAATAAACGACACCCCTCTCCTCCCCCTATTAATACCACCCTTTACTTTTACTTGAACTAACACCTCTAAATAATTAAATATTTTATAAATTCCTCTCGATTCCTCCCACAATCCTCTTCCCCATGTATTTCTATATATGTCTTAATTGAAAGACCATTTTTAATTTCCCAACCCTAGAATCCAGGGGATAGTGCATTATTTTAATACATTGGCATGAATACAAGAATCAAATCTTGAAGGACAGATTAGTTTAAAAGTCTTGTCAAAAAGATTACCTACATGAACCTTCCATTACTTATCAAAACATAAAATAAAATATAGATTATCATTTAATAACTCAATTATTCTCCTTTCTTAACCCTATTTATGAGTCATATTACACTTCTTGGAATCCTAGGAAAAAATATAAGAAATGGATGAGATCAGATGCTTATTAGGGGTAAGCGTACAACATAAGCTAATATGAAGAAATAATGTTCAAACATAAGGAAATATTTATAATTTAAATGCAAGCCCTTTAAATATAATCTTGAGCATAACATGATAAGAATAAATAATACCATATAAAATAAGCATATCCATGGAAATTCTACTAGTTTAATAATCACATAGAATATTAATAACTAATATCACAATGAGGGAATTCATAATGTAAAACATCTTCCCAATCAAGATATATCATCATGATAGCTACTATCATGATCTATCGTCAAGAATTTTTTAGTCTTTGGGTAGAAACCCATCTAATTTGAGTCAATATCTATCCTTCTGACAATTTAAAATTGCTTGGAAGAAAACATGAATGGTTTTTAACCAACTAATTTCATATCATGGTACCTAAAAATGAATTGAGGGGATATAACGGGACCCTCCTATCAATTACTAAGTCCAATACATTCTTCATATAAAAATACTGAACAATAACCAATATAATCATTCATATTAGAAACTAGTATATGAAATATAAATATGTTACCCATAAACCCAAAATGGTATCTAAATAGATCATCCACATTCAAACTGATCATAAACCATTCAATAAAATATGGAAACAGATACCATTATTGTTCAACCTCAATTAAGAATGAGATCCAAAAAAGGACCTTGACATAGATTCATATACATTAATAAAATCTTTTAAAATATCTAGAGACAAATAACCCTTTTTCTTTGAAACCAATTATTAAAAATCCACACACTTATAAAACAAGAAATTTAAAAAGATATTTTTGAATCAAAGTGTCTCATTCAACATTGAATCATTTTAAAGGAATTAATGATTTAAAATATTTAGGTCCATATAAATAAATTCTTAAAATCATTTTAAAAACATGGAAATTAATTAGAATGATTTAGAAGAATAAATCATTTTAACAATTAAAATGTTGATTTAGTTAAAGTACCCCATACATAAAACCTTAAAAATATTCATTTTAAAAACATTTTAATGAAATTATAAATAGTCATAAAAGATTATTTATAATCCTTTATATACTTCTAAATAAATATGTAGGATAATATCATAAAAATTGAAGTGGATAAAGAAATTATTCTTTAACTATTCTAAGTGTCTCATACCACTTTGAACATTTAAATAATAATCCAAATATCATAAAATTTATCTTTAAACACTATGAAGATAAATGTTTTCATGATTCCAAATATAATAGTGGAATTAAATAAACTATAAATAAGAAAAAGGTTGTAAAAATCACTTATATATCATGAAAATTAAAAGTGAGATAGTATTCCCTTACCTTAGGTCTGATACTGTCCATACGTGTCTAAAACTCCTCTTCTTCGAGTGTCTTCATTTGATTTTCAAAAAATGACTCCTTAGGATGTCTTTATACACAATTATAGCCTCTAATATAAAATTAAGGATGTTAATATAAGATATGGGTATGGGTTAAATACATAAGGGATTTATATGTGAAAAGAAATTAGAAGGAGAGGTTCTCTTTTATATGAGAGGGGATGGGCAGTTTAAGAACCTCTTGAACTATTATTTTATTATAAATTGATTTTATATTTAAATAATATCCAAATCAAGTCATTCAGGGTATTTGGTGAGTATCGTTCTAAATCCTCTCAAATAATTTACTTTATAGTTTTTTGGTCCCAAAGTTAACCTTATATTTTAGTTTTAACCCTTTGTTAAATAATTTAACTATTACTGTAACAACTTTTTTTACACTATAGTGTTAATATTGAAACTGTAAAATGAAAAAAAACAATTGGATCATTAATTATATATTTTACATTATCATAGTTATTTTTCCAAATTTTATACTTCTATGTATTTTATACCATTTACTTAAATGTTATTTGTTTTAAAATATCATTTATATCAATTTTGATACTATTTATTATTTTAATTTTTAAATACTCATAGAAAGTTTATCCCTTATAAAAAATATATTAAATCATCCATAAAATTATATTTTCATCTAAAAAATCCATGTTTATCCTCAAATATTTTAAATAATATTTATTTTAATATTATTAATATCTTTTATTTGATTCTTATTTTAATAAATCAATTAATGCATCATCATTGTGTCATAACTAAATTTAATTTTTTAACATCTAAAAACTATAAATAAATTATCATGTTGTATATAAATTTCTGATATTTCTATCGATTATTTATAATTGAAATTATCTAATGTATAGCCCTATATTAAAAATTATTTATTTATTAAAATATTGAGTATGAAAATTTTAACATATCTTTAAATAAAATATAATAATGTTTTTTCTCATAGATAATTGGTTTTAAAAGATCATAATTTATAAATAATGTTTATTTTGGTTGAAACACATTAATTCATTGAAATTAGGATATGTATTAGTGTAATTTTATATTTTTATAATAATATTTTATCTTGTAATCGTCATATTTACCCATAACTGTGGTAAATAAATTTCAAAAGTTGTTATTCACCAAAAACTATATTCAATATATTAGACCACATTTTTATACTGATTATATCCATGTATGTCTTTTTTCTAAATTCAACTCACAACAGTGGTAAAATTACATTTAATGCCAATCTAGTAGATGTGGTCAAAAGGCAGGTAAAAGTGACGTTCAAAAGTTCAATAAGATTTTTTATCTAATTGGATTATTAAAATTATATCAATAAACTACATTTGATGAATATATTTATTATTTATCCATCATGAATTTAAAATCAATTTAATGTAAAATAATTATTTAAATGAAAAAATTGGTTTTTAACAGAAATGCATTATTTTTCACTATTCATCAAAAATTAAATGTTTTCAAAAAAATCCAACAAATCACCCTAATAAATTTTTGATATTATAAATTAAAAAAATATGGAGATTTTAAAAAATTAAATATATAAATTTCATAATGTGGTTAATATTATCCATAATATTTTTTTAAACAGCTAGTTTAATAGATTATAGTGTTCTTGAACTCAGTGTTTCATGCAACACAATCTATTGAATTTTCTTAAGAATAAATGTACCATGAAATCAGGGTCTTTTACATTCCCCCCACATTAAATAAATTTCATCCGCACAATTTTTGAATTGAATTTCAGTAACTGAGGTTTCACTATTAAAAATTCCTTTATCAAAATCCCACAACACAATAATGGTAGATAAAAGGTCTAATTTAATATAAATAAATGTATGTATAATGGTACCAGAGATAAAACATATGATAGTTCCCTGTATGAAAATATGGGCATGAAATAAAAATATGACCATCATGTTCTGATGGAGATTTATAGAGAACATGATTATGAAAAAGATAACAATCACAAAGCTCTAAATATGAGATGATCTATGGGACTGTTTGATTCATAAAAAAATAGTAGGAAAGAATTTTGGGTCTATGGATCATTTCCCTAGAGTTTAAGAATTATTTTACTATTCAGATAAGAACATAATTGATTTTTTTTCATGCCATAAGAACAATCTCATCCTTTGGTTATTCCTTGATCTATTTTCACTTCATCCCTTACTCCTGGAAATGAATGTTCTAATTGAATCTTTCATGCCTAAAGCACTTTTGATAAATCCTATGGCCCTAAAGTATTTAATTCATCCGATAAATGTTTAATAAAAATTATAAGGTTTTTACAAATTATCAAATAAAACATACTTTAACCTCAAACAAAAATATCCAATGTTCAACTTACTCAATTCAAATATTATGAATCAACCAAAATACATCCATACATTTTCATTGTCCAAAATGTTATCTAAATTTCCAAAATCAGTATTAACATCTTATTCCCCAAAAAATGTAATGTATCTCTTATTTTCACATAACAAATATTTTATGACCTTTCAATCCATAATAAAAACACTTATGCTTCAAAATCCTTAAAGAAGGGGTGCCATAGTATAATCCATATATATCTCAAAAATATTAAAAACATAAGACCATAGATGTAATAATTGTTGAATCCAAATACAAAATAAACAGAATCATTCTATTTCACTCTAAAACCATTATCTATGCTTCAATATCATATTCCTTATGGCCTATTTTATCTCATTTTTCTTATGTAGTCTCTTCATTTTTAGCAGTATAACCATTACATGTATAATGTTTCCGATTTTGACCATTGACCAAATCCTAAATAAAAATCTCAAAATAACTAATTATGGTGATATAATCAAGAAGAATCATATATAGGATCTCTAAATGATGCCATATTCTTCAACATCCTTAACTCCATAGGATTAACCTAGGGTATCCACTGCCAAATCTAAATAATGATATCATATACTTAGACTTATCCTCCAAGTCATTAATAGAGTTATTTTTTCTAATAAATATTTTCTAAATCTAATTCCCATGGTTTTAACTGAAATTACTTAGATACCAACTCTAACTTCCCACCCCAGAAGCCCATAGTTAGTATATTGTTTTAATACATTGGCATGATTATAAGAAATTAAATCCCAAACGACTGATCAGTTTAACAGATATAGAAAATAAATTACATATATGAACCATACATTACATATCAAAACAAGAAATAAAACAAAGATAATCCTTCTATAATTTCATTATTCTCCATGTATAGTCATGTATATCAGTCATAATAAACTTCCTAGAATCCAATGAAAAAAACATAAGAAAGTAGTGAACTCAGATGCTCAGGTAAGGGTAAGAATATAACATAAGATATTATGAATAAATAATCATAACCATAAGGTAGGATGTATACCAACAACACAATCCCTTTAAACACAATATTTATCATAACAAGGAAAGAATAAATAATATCATATAAAATAATCATAACCATGGATATTCTTCTTGTCGAATGATCTCATGGAATAAAAATAACCTATATTATAATGATAAGGTACAAAATGTTGGTCAACTGCACTATCAAGATATATCCTCAAGATAGAAATGATCATGATCTATCCTCATGAAACATTATGTCTCTCGGTAGAAACCCATCTAATTTCTATCAAGATCTATCCTCTAGAAAATTAAAAAATGCTTGAAAACAAATGTGAAGTGTTTTTCATCAACTAATTTTCATCTCATGAGACCTACCGATACAGTGAGGGGCTATAGAGGGCTCTTCCCATCAATTAATTTGTCCAATAAATTCCTCATATAAAAATGGAGAAAAATAAACAACATAATTATTCCCATTAAAAACATGTATAGGAAATTTAAATACTTTAATAATAAACCATGAATGGTATCTAAATATCACATCCACAATCAAACTGATCATAAAATATTAATCAAATATGGTAAATGATATCGTAAGAGATCAACCTCAATTAAGAATAATATCCAAAAATTTATATGTACATAGATTAAAATACTCTAAAAACAGTAAAAATATATTGAGAGAAATACTTTTTTTAAAATCAGTTATTCAAAATCCATTCATTTATAAAAAAGTAAATATAAAAATATATTTTTGAATAAAAGTTTCTCATACCACTTTGAAAATTTTGAAATGAATTAACATTTTAAATCATTCATCTCTATATAAAAAATGCCTTAAAACTATTTTAAAAACATTGACATTAGTGAGAATTATTTAGATGAATAAATATTTAAAACATTTAAATTGATGTTTCTATTAAATATTCCCTTACCTAATACCATAAAATTATTCCTTTTTAATACATTTTAATAAAATTAAAAATATACATTAAATGTTATTTTTAATCATTTATATACATATAAATAAATTTGTATGATAATATCAACAATATTCAAATGGAGAATGGATTAATTCTTTAAACATTAAATTCATATCCTAGAGCATTGAACATTTAAATAATATTCCCAATATCATCAAATTAATATTTCAATACCATGAAGATAAAATTATTCATTGTATCAATTATAATAGGGCTAGCACATATACCATACAAAATAAATAGGTGGTGAACATGTCTTATGTATCAAAAAAATTTAATATGAGATTGAATTACTTTATATTAGGTCTGATACTCTATGTACGTGTCTGAAACTCCTATTCGTTAAGTGTATCCTTCTGATTTTAACAAAAGGAATCATTCGGTTGCTTTTGACACAATGTATGGCCTTTAAAATAAATTTAGGGAAGTTGGGAGTATAAATGGACGTGGGTTGTTTAACGACCCATACTTTACAAACATTGATATTACTTCAAAATTGATGCACATTCATTAAAACATATAATAAATCCATGATAGGACACTGTAGGTATGGTGTCTTTAGAAACTAAGAAACATAAACAATAGGTTCATAAAACATCTACATTGTATTAAAAGTATTTCTTAATAACTATAATATTTTTTTTATTTATCTTACTTAATACCCTTCTTCATGACCTATGTAGAGGAAACATATGAAAGTTTGAACTCAAATGACCAATAAGGGTCTAAAAGGAAAATATCAATCATATCATAATTATAAGACAAAATAACATACCTTTTTAAAACCTTATCCTACATACGAAATATCATGATATCATTTAATTGGATAAAAGTTCATAGGAATTAATGGAAATAATCACAAAATTCATAACATAAGACATGAAGTTTTGTGGCATACATATAATCATATAAAATTAGTTCCATATTAGCCAAGGCTCATATCCAAGACCATCATAACGGACAAATTCCATTACTAAACAGGGTTTATTATCTATTAAAACCCTATATTACAGAACCATATTTACTTGTCATTATAGTCATGTATATCCTATGAGAGATAAATCTTTACCCAATGCATTGGTTGGATATATTGGTCTCAACCATATCATAATGAAATCGTTCTTACATGTTCCACAAAAATAGAAATCATTCACTATAGCAAAAACCATGAAACAAAAAATGGGTTTATTAAACATCATTCCATCATAACATAATCAATATAGGATAACTAGATTTCATAAAAATAAATTAATCTTAAACACTATAAAATCAGTTTAATAATAGGGATAGAAACATAACCCAAAGTCATTTTATATGGAAAATAATTTTGATAAAACACTTGAGCTTAATTCCTGAGGAAAATATTCTTTCTTCATCAAAACACTTTCTATAATCAAAATGACGTGAAATTTTAAAAGAAATGAATTTAGTTGAAAATAAACGTAAAATATAGTAGAGGATGATTCATGGATGTAATGAATTTTAAATACGTAAAAATTCATGCAGGTTGTATTAGTTAAAAAACATTTTTCTTGTACTCTAGTCAGGAAAGTCAAAAAGTACCTCATATAGAAAACGAAAGAAATATTCCTTCCAATAAAAATTCACCACTGGGTAAAATTGAAATTGAACAATAAAATAATGATAGAAATAAGGTTATATATTTAGGAAATGTGGATGTGTATGAAAAATATACCCCAGTAAATAATTACGTATAAACAATATTTGAAAATATTGAGTTTATGAAATTATCTGTTGCCATAAGTCTGATATCCTTTGTATGTATCTGAACCTCCTGTATAATGGTTCAATTATTTTATTAAATTATACAATAACCATATTCATATTTATGATATCTTTTATAATTATATTATATCATTTTGTTAATAGTGTATCAATATTTCCATTATTTTGGGTATTAACTATTTTTTCCCCATTCTTGTTTTTCCATGTATGTTATGTTTGTTATTCATATGATGTATTTTACTCATTTCCAAAATGATATTATGTTAAAAATTATTATTTTTACTCTTCCTATAAATTTCATATTCATTCTTTAATTATTAACGTAATGAATGAATCTCATAGCAACGTGGAGACGGTAGGTCGTTCATACGCACAAGCGATGATATCATTTCCTTTGACGAATAAATGGTATGAAATTGGATGGTATATTAATTATAATGAATATTAATCATGTTATATTAATTATTGAAATCCATTATACTCATCATTATACCCATCCAAATAAAGTATTGTTGAATTACAGATTACACCATGGTATAGAGATGGTAAGCTGTGTATATGCATGCGTGGGGATATTGTTATTCGTAGGATGGGTAAAAGGAGGTATAAAGTTATCCCATAACAATAGTAACATATTAGAATTTATAACACTAGATTTATTATTTATTATGGAATCAATATAAGAAGAAGTATTAGAAGAAGAAAATAATTTTGAAAGAGGTAACAAAACAATTACCTCTTTTTTGAGTATCACCTTTTGATTTCCACAAAAGATCTTCCTAAGATAGATTTCATCCCAAAGTGTAGCCGATAAGATGAGGTGAGGGAAGTTGGTAGAAAAAATGGGTTGGATTTTTCTGATAAAAAGAGCTTTAGAGGTGTGATTAAAAGGGAAGGAGAAGTTCTTTTCATAAGGGAGGGGAGGGGAACCTTTGGAAATACCAAAACTATTAAATTTATATAAATTTATTTTTATATTAAAATGCTTCCAAAGTGGATTATTTATAATATTATATGAGTATGTGTTAAAATAATCTCAACCAATAAAATTTATAAAAGTTTTTAATTTATTATAAACCTTATCATTTTGATTTATCCTTATTTAAAAATTTTATTTTAATTTTTGTAATATATTCTATATATTTAATTGTCATAAATATTTAATTATATTATTTTAATTGACCATAAATGGATATTTTATGATATTTTCGACTTTATAATTATCACTTTGTAATTTTTAAATATTTTTATGATTTTCAAATAATTTAAAAAAATGTTATTTTTATAAAATATCAATTGTGTCAATTTTGACATTATTAATTTATTTTATTTTAAATAAAATACACCTAGAAGATAACTTCGAAAAAACCATTCAATATACTCAAAATATATAATAACCACATATTAAATTCACGAAGAACCTATATTATTTCAAATTATATTTCATTCAATATTTTTAAAATAATTTATTTGATATTTGTATTAATAAAATAGTTTTTGCATCACTATTATGACATCCTTTATTTTTAATTACTTAATATATAAAATTTATAAATAATTTTATAAGATATAGTTAATTATTTTAGATTTTCAGAGACTATGTATAGTCTAAATTTTATCTTAGTTATCTATATATTAAATTAATATATTTATGTAAAAAGAAAGTGTGACATTTTGTCACATTCATTCATTTTAATAAATTAATTTCATATTAATTGAAATGTGGTCATTAAGTGATTTCAATTCAAAAAATACATTATAAGGGTATAATTTAGTCATCTAATATGATTTTTACAGGTTTTATGGTAATTTTATAATATTATTTTTACACTTAATTACCAGTTTGCCTTCAACGTTGGTAATAAAAACAATCTCTAAAGTTAATATTCATAATTTCCAAAAATAAATGTAAACTACTAACTTAATTTTGACCAACTTATTCCAAATATTGATTCCATTTTTAAAAATTCAAAACAATTAAGTTTCAGTAGTTAATTTATAATCAATCTTATTGTCCGAATGAGAGAACAGGTTTTTGATAGTTAAAACATTGTAAAAGATTAAAATACTTTTACATATGGATTCGATGTAAAATTAATAATAATGACATAAATTATGTTAAATGATAAAAATATATTCTATTTCTATTTTAAAAACATTCAATATTATAATTTAACCATGTAAATTATTTTTATGAAAAAAAATTATCTTATAATTTAGTGTATTTTTATTATTCATCAAAACATAAATGTTATCAGAGAAATATTAGAAATTCAAAGAAGGTAAATTTTTATATCCCACATCAAAATAACATGTTTATATTGTCATATAATATTTTTTAATGTGTTAAAATCTTAATTTTAAAGGGGTTCACCATTCAAAGGCGTAAAATTACCCTTTAGAAATAGGTTTCTATATATCAAATTTGGGTTTATTCATAACCTATGACTAAAATAACGATTGGATGAATATCAAAAATATTTTATTAATTATATAACATGTATATATATCATTAATTTCATAACCAAAAGTAATTCACTCAATAATAAATATATATAATTGATTTATATTTTTCATAAATAATTGATAGCCAATGAATTCACAATGAATTTTCATAAGTAAGTTATACTTATTCATGATAACCTAACAACTAGTATATAAAAGTAATTTTATACTATGGGTGTCTCGTAGTTCATTTAATATCATGATTTCATGCAATGCAGGCTACTAAAAAATAAAAAATATTTAAAGAAAATATTTCATAAAAACATCCAAGGGTTATATTTTACCACCTTAAACTGAATATCTTCCTTGAAATTATTTACATGGAAACAAAAGTTTGAGGATACCCATACCTCATCATATCCTCAATTTCCCATGTATCTTATTCATATTTTTTGTTCTTTTATAAACTATTAACCAAAAGAGTGGTATTGTTTCGTAGAACCTTTTCACTTTGATCTAGAATCCCTCTAGGTTGTTAATCATAAGAAATATCTTTCTCAAGTGGTATGACTTTTGAGTATAGTACATGTTAAGGATCAGGTAATTTCTTTCTCAGGAGAGATACATGCAACACATCATGAACTTGTGAAAGAGTTTTTGAAAGTGTCATCCGGTAAGCTACCATCACAACACGATCCAAAATTTGAAAAGGACCAATATACCTAGGGTTCAGTTTTCCCTTCATTCCAAATACCATTACCCTCTTCCAGGGAGATATTCTTAAAAACACATTATCACCCACATAAAACTATAGGTATTTTCATCGGTTTTTAGCTTAACTTTTTTATCGAATCTGAGCTTCTATTGTGGGTTGTTGAGTAGATATGACCTTTTTTCCATTTCATCAACAAGATCATTCCCAAATCTCTTTATTTCCCCAACTTCATCCCAGCAAGTTGGAGTTCTTAACTAATTTCTATATAGGGATTCATAAGGAGCCATCTAAACACTGGAGTGAAATATATTATGGTTCGAAAATTCCACCAAAGGAATGTATTGATCCCAAAAACATTTGAAATCCATAGAGAAATATCTCAACATATATTCCAGAGTTTGAATTTTCCTCTCAGACTGACCATCTGTTTGAGGATGATAGGCAGTTCTGAAACATAACTCTTTGTCAAAATCATGTTGAAGACTTCACCAGAAATTCAAGTTAAACCTCATATCCCAATAAGATATAATGGAAAGTGGTAATCCATGCAATCTTACCAATTACATTACATATAACCTTGAAATTTGATCAAGATATTAATCATCTCTAATAGCAATGAAGTTTTCTGACTTCATAAGATGATCAACTATAACCTAGATAGCATTATTACATTTGGATGTTTTGGTAAGATCGATGACAAATTCAATAGTGATGTTTTCCAATTTACATTATAGTATGGGTAATGGTTATAACATCCCCTTAGGCTTTTGTCTCTTATCCTTAACATGCTGACATACCATGTATCAATAGAAATATTTAGAGGTATCTATATTCATTCAATCCCACCAAAAATACTCTTTTTGGTCCCTATATATGACAGTACTTCCAGGGTTAATAGAGAATGGAGAACTATGAGCCTTATCTAATATATCCTTCTTCAATTATGATATTAGAGGAATAAAAACCTAGTTCTTGAACCTTATTATTTTATCACAATCAAGGTTGAATTCATGAACATTTATCACCATCTTTTTTAGATCTATATCTTTCTCATGCACCTCCTTAATATTCAGTTATATAGATGGTTGAAAATTAATTTGATAAATATAAGATTTCCCCCATTCTTTTAAAATTTCAAGATACATCCTTTTCAAATCCATAAACATTAGATCTTTTGTGATATCCATCATGTATAGGCTTGCATGGTATTCTCTTATAAAATAATTTCCACCTTGTTTGCTTTCCCAAGGTGGGAATTTATTGACCAATAAAAATCTTTAATCAACTCCAACCATCAGCTTTGGCGCATGTTTAGATCCTTTTTTGTGAAAATATACTTTAAAATTTTATGTTCCCTATAAATATCACACCTTTCACCACAAATATAATCCCTCAACATCATTAATGTAACGATTGCCACAACTAACTCCAAATCAAGAGTTGGGTAATTTTTACATGGATTTTCAACTGTCGTAAGGAATAAGCTATCACAAGATCATTTTTCATTAGAACACATCCCATAAGCTTCGTGGATGTGTCAATGTAGATCATAAACTTTTCTACACTACAAGGTAGTGTGGGAATAGGTGCACTAGATAACCTTCTTTTTAGCCATTTGAAATTCTCTTCATATTTTTTGGTCCATATGAACTTAACTCCTTTCCAATTCAACTTTCTGAGTGGATTATATAATCATGAAAAATAATTCACAAAATATTGATAATATCTTGACAAACCATGAAAAATTCGGATCTCATTCAACATTTTTTGGTCTCATACAACATTCAACAACTTATGTTTTTTATGGATCAACAGATATCCCATCTCTTGAGATTTTGTGACCGAAAAATGAAACTTTCAGAAGGCAAAATTCACACATGGAATGTTTTTCATAGAGATTCTAATTTCTTAGTGTCCTCAGTGCAATTCTTAAGTGGTCTTCATGTTATTCCATTCTCTTAAAATATACTATAATATCATCTATAATGACTACCGAAAACTAATCAAGAAAATTTATAAAGAATCTATTCATTAGTTCCATAAAGATAGCGGGGGAATTAGTAAGACCAAAAGGAATCTCTATAAATTCATAGTTTCCAAACCTTGTATGGAATTCCATATTTGGTATTTCCACTTTCTTGACCCTTATATAATGATATCCTAAATGAAGATCAATCTTTGAAAAGTATTGAGCTCTACGTAGTTTGTTGAATAAGTAATCAATGCGAGGAAGATGATATTTCTTCTTGGTAGTGACCTTGTTATGTTCTCGATAATCAATGCATAGTCTTATTCATCCATCTATCTTTTTAACAAACAAAACATGTTCTCACCAAGGTGACACACTAGGGTGTATGAATCCCTTATCCGGATTCTCTTGGAGTTGCTTCTTCAATTCATGAAACTCCATTGGGGAAATTCTATATGGTGTCTTTGAAATAGGTATAGAACTTAGTATGAGTTCTATTGAAAAATAAACATCGTGATTTGGTGGAAGACCTGGAAATTCTTTTGGAAAGACATCATAAATGTCCAATAAAATAAGGTAAGTTATTAATCATGAGTTTCTCCCAAATCATTTAAGGTAAATAACCATAGTTTATCAGAATCTAAACCCATAATATGGAAGTAATTTATATTAAAAGTTTATATTCATCCTTTCATCGATTTATGAGCATAGATTGATCTAGAATATAAAATTTAACTTACCTTCCTTGTAAATTTGTGAAATATCCATATAGATAAATCGAATCCCCAACAAGAATCAAATCAAATTCCACAATAGGAAAGACCATAATATTTTCAAGAAGCGCATTCCCACAAACATCAACCAGAGAAGAATTATAAACTTTTAATGTGACTCTGATGCCATTACAAGTCATCACGACATATACACCATCTAATTATTGTTGTAATATGACGATACCCTTTGAAAATTCTTCATAAATAAAAGAGTGTGTGGATCTAGAATCAAATAATGAATTTTATACTTTAGAGTGGATGGTATGTGTACCTTTCACCACATCATTATCATACTATATTTCGCTGATAGTGATTGGAAGTTACATTCCTTTTTCTTTGGCCATAATATTTTTTGATGTCGATCATCATCAATAACCCTTTAATTAGTGAATTTGTTAGCATAATTCCCCATTTCCATTCACTTATAGAATTGAAGTGTAAGGGGTGCATTCTATGTAGTCTTTTCTTTGTTCCTTTCATGAGACATATTGTTCCCATCTCTTCGGCATTAAACTTCCCGGTGACCTTCTTTTCCACACTTAAAACATTTAATAGTATATTTAAGACAATTTTATCCACATTGTTTTCCACACTTTGAGAATAATGGAAAACTCATCTTCTTTTCAGTGTGGTCTTTGTATTTTCCTTCGAATTCCATTTTACTCTTCATATGAAACCCATTGGACTGATGGGTTAATCCAATCTCTATCTCAACCTTGAGAGAACATTGAACGATTTCCTCATAGCTATTAATGTCCCATATGGATATTTCCCTTAATAGTCTAGGTTTTAATCCACTAAACAATTGATCAATTTTACTCTCAGGTTTGATAATAATTTAGGAAGCATACCTTGTAAGACATTGTAAAATTTTCTTCGTAGGCACTAATGGATTCATCATCCTTTTTTATAAGTTAATAGAACTCCATCTCCATATTTTTTTGAATAATAAGAGGAAAGTACTTATTAAAAAGTATGTTGTTAAAATTTTCCCATTCCATGGACTCAATTTCATCTCCTTGCCTCATATTGTTGATTAAATTTATCCATTGATCAGTTGCACCATCAAACCATAGAGTGATTAGATGACTTTATCATGTTAAGAACATTGAAGATCTAAGAATATCATTTCAGTGGTGTTGATCCATTGTTCAGCCACTAATAGATTAGAAGACCCGCAGAATGAAGGTGGATGCTGCCTCATGAATAACTTAATAGAATTTTTCTCCCTCCATTGATCGTTTCTATGTCATGTATGATTTATAGATTGTAAAATTTGTATGAGCATAGCTACATTTTTTTCATTCTAGCTCCCATAACATTTGGTTTCTCAGGGGGACAATCTTTGCATTATCCATCACATTCAACAATAACGTGGTTCTTTCAGGTTCCATACATTGACTAAAACCATGAAGAATAGTGTGAGAAACAAAAATTAAAATGGTAAATCCACCTAATAAAGAATAAAATTTTCATTTAACACACATTTGGTATTATAAAAGGGTATTTATGGTAATTTCAAAAACAATAGTATTATAACCTATATTTAGATATATCCTTAGGATTCTTACTAAATCATTCTCTTTCTAATTTCCTAAGGTTAACTATACCATTCCTCTCATACCAACTATAATGACCCATACTTTACATACATTGATATTACATAAAAATTGATGTATATTCATTATAGCATATAATATCGCCATTATAGGATTTAATATTTATATTGTCTTCAAAAACTAGGAAACATATACAATTGGTTCATAAAACATCTAGATTATCTTCCACGTATTTATTCATAACTATAATCCATTATAGCATAGCTTACTTAATTCACTTTTTCATGACCTGGAGAAAAGAAACATAGGAATGGGTGAGCTCAAATTCTCATTAAGGGTATACAATGGAAATATCTGTCATATCATGATAATATTTCACTATAACAATACATTTTAAAACATTATCCTATATACGATATTTTATGATATAATGTGATGGGATTAAAGTTCATAATAATTAATGGACATAATCCTAAAATTCATAACATAAGACATGATTTTTTTGCATACATATAATAATAGAAAATCATTTCTATATTCTTCAAGGTTCATATCCAAGACCATCATAGTGGACAAATTCCATTACTGAGCCAGGTTTACTTATCGTTCCAGACCTGTGTTATTTAACCATATTTACATTACATTATAATCATGTCTATATATTGGAAGATTAATCTTTACCCAATGAATTATAGGGAGATAAAAGTCCCACCCATCTCATAATTAAATCATTCTTACATGTGCCACAAAAACACAAACCATTCACCATAGCATAACCCAAGGAACAAAAAATTGGTTTCTTAAAAATCATTCTATCATAACATAATCTATATAAGATAAATTGATTTCATAAAAATTATTCCATTATAAACTCAATAAAATAAAAGTAATAATATTTATATAAACATAACCATACATCATCTTATATGGAAAATAATTTTGATAAAACACTTTAGCTTAATTCCTGAATAAAAATATCCTTTCTTCATCAAAAACATTTTTTATTCTCCAAATACAATGAAATTTTGAAAAAAAATAATTTATTTGAAAATAAAATTTATATCATTCGAGGAATCTTCATGAAAATAAGATATTATCAAGATGTAAAAATATGTTCATTATGTATAATTTAAAAAAACTTTGTTCTTGAACTCTTTCCAGAAATTTCAAAAAGTTCCTCATATGAAAACAAAAGGAAGATGTATTCAATACCATTTAATAAAAATTAACCAATGGTTAAAATTAACATTAAAAATATTATAATGTTATAAATAATATAATATATTTAGGAGACAGGGAATTGGATTATAAATATACCCCATTAAATACTTAACTATAAACAATCTCAAAAAATAATGAGATTGCAGAATTATCCCTTGCCTTAGGTCTGACATCCTTCATATGTATTTGAACCTCATTTATAATAGTTAAATTACTTTATTAAAATAAACCATAACTATATTAATATTTATGATATCATATACGATCCTACTATACCATTTTGTTAATAGTGTTTCAATATTCCCATTATTTTGGGTGTTAACTGCTGCATTTTCCCATTCATATTTTTTCATTAAAGTCATTTTTGTTATTCTTATGATGTATTTTATTAATTTACCTAATTAAATTAAGTTCATAATTATTATTTTTACTCATCTTATAAATTTCATAATTATTCCTGAATTGTTAATGTAGAGAATGAATCTCACCTTCTCATTGAGACGGTATGTCGTTCGTTTGCATGAGCGATGATATCATTCCCTTTGATGGTTAAATGGTATGTAATGGGATGTTATATTAATTATATATAATAATAATCATGTTATATTCATTATTCAAAACCATTATACCCTTCCAATGAACGTATTTTGGAATAACAAATACCACCACGATGTGGTGATGGTAAGTCGTACGTACTTACGCATAGTGATATTATTATTAATAGGATGGATAAAGGGAGGTATAAGGTTTTCACATTACTATAGTAACATAAAATAATGTATAAGATACTATATTTGTTGCTTTATTATTGAAAAAACATAACAATAATTAGTATAAGAAGAAACTAACTTTTAAATAGGTGATAAAATAATTACAACTTTTCTGAGTATCGCCTATTGATTTGCACAAAAGGCCTCCTTAAGATGGATTTCATCCAAATATTTGGGCCTCTAAAATTTTGTGGGGGAAGTTAAGAGAGGTAATGGGTTGGGTTTGGATGATAAAAAGACGTTTATAGTTGTTATTAATAGAGATGGGTATATTCATTTTTATAAGAGAGGGGAGGGAAACCTTTGCAAATACCAAAACAATTAAATTAGTATATATTATTTTTAAGATTTAAATGTCTCTAAAGTATATTATATCAAATATTAGATGATTATAGATCTAAATCCCCTCAATCAATAAAATTTAGACATGTTTTTATTTTATTTTAAACCTTATCATTTTGATTTATCATTATTTAATCTATTTAATTTTAATTATGGAAATATATTATAAATATTTAATGGTCATACATATTTACATATATGATGTTACTTGACCATAAATGAATATTTTATGAACTCTTAAACATCATAATTATCTCTTTGATATTTTAAAATATTTTTATGATTTTTAAATAATTTAATTAAATCTTATTTTTATGAAAAATCAATAGTGTCAATTTAAACACAATTCATTTATTTGATTTTAAATAAAATACACACCAAAGATAACTTCTAAAAAAATTTAATATTCTAAAAACATGTCAGAATCACCTATAAAATTTATAGAAACCTTAATTAACTCATATTATATTTCTTTTAAAAAAATTAAAAATAATTTATTTGATGTTTCTCTTAATAAAATAATTTATGTGTCACTATTGTTTCATCCTTAGTTGTAATTATTTAATTTCTATTAATTATAGATAAATTTCGATTATTTAGGTAACTATTTAAGATTTCCATACACTATCTATAGTCAATATTATCTCTAGATTATACATAAATTAAAATTAATATATTTATATAAAAGAAAGTGTGACATTTTGTCAGATGCATTAATTTTAATAAATTTAATGTCATATTAAAGGGATATTGGACATTATGTTATTAAATTTACAAAAATAGATTATAAGGGTGGAATTTAGTCATATAATAGGATTTCGATAGTTTTTCAGGTAATTTTATAATATTATTTTTGTCTTTAATTACTCAGTTTACATTCAACCATGGTAATAAAAATAATTACCAAATACTATTCATAATTACCAGAAATAAAAGTAGCCAATTAACATAATTTCGACCTACTGATTAAAAATATGGAGTAAATTTTTAAAAATTCAAAACATAGAAGTTTCAATAATTAATATAAAATCAATCCCATTATCGGAATGAGAGAACGAGTTTTTAAAAGATAAAACATTGCAAAAGATTGAAATATTTTTACTTTTGTATTCAGTGTAAAATTAATTCAAATGAGAAACATAATATTGAATGATAAAAATATATTCTATTCATATGTTAAAACAATTCAGTGTTATAATTTAACCATATAAATTATTTTGATGAAAAATTATTTTCTCTTAAAATTTATTATATTTATAATATTCATCAAAACAAGAAAGTTATTAGAAAAATATCAAAAATTCATCCTAAGTAAATTTTTATATCTGAAATCAAAATAAAATGTTTATGTTGTCATAAAAAAATTATCAATGTATGAAAATATTAATTTCAATGGGGTTCTCCATTCAATTGTGTAAAATTACCCTATTAAAATTGTTTTTTATAAATCAAATAGGGTTTATTCATACCCAATGTCTAAAATATCCATTAGATAAATATAACAAAAATATTTTATTAAGTATATAACATATATATATCATTAATTTCATTACCAAAAGTAATTTACTCAATAATAAAAATATCTAATTGATATATTTTTAACATAGATAATTTATATCCAATGAATTCAAAAATAATTTTCATATTTTATTTATACGTATTTCCTCTAACCTAACATCTAGGCTATAACATTAATTCTACCCTAAGAGCATCTCGTGGTTCATTTAAATTCTCGATTTCATGCAATGCAAGTTACTGAAGAATATAAATTATTTGAATAAAATATTTCATAAAAACATCTGGGTGTTATCGGTTGGCTGAACTAAAGGGCTTTATAAGTGTAAATAAAATAGAACGAGAGGTACCCTTTTATATAAGATGGGATGGGAACATTAGAAAACTCAAAAAATATTAATTTATTATTAATTGACTTTAGATTTTAAATAGCTCCAAAGTAATTTATTTCAATTCTTAGATGATTATGGGTTGAAACATTCTCAACCAATGAATTTCAAACATATTTAGGCCAAAAAATAATTGTATCTGTTGGTTTTATACCTTAGTTAAACAATTTAACTATTACTGTGGGTACTTTTATTTTTTACACTATAGAGTTAATATAATTATAATAAAATGACAAAAGAAACCCAATAGGAACATTTATGACATATTTAACATTATTCTAGTGATTTTGAGGAATTATAGTTCTTTATGATCTTTATATTATTTAATAAAATACTATTTATTTTAAAATCTCATCTATGTCAATTTTGAATCTATTTATTATTTTCCTATTTAAAAACTTGTAAAAACATGATTTCATCAAACATTCTATGTTAAATCATCCATAATATTTCATTGGAATAAAAAAGTTTTTTTGATTGCATCTAATATTTCAAATGATATTTATTTTAATATTATTAATATCGTTTATTTGATTCTTCTTTTAGTAAATCAATTATTCCATCATCATTGTGTCATAACTAAATTTAATTATTTAATGTTTAAAATTTTAAAATACATTATCATGATGTAGATACATTTCATACCTTTATAATGAATATTTATATTCAAATTTATCTACTGTATAAACTTATATTAAAAATTATTTAGTTATTAAAATTTTATGTATGACATTTTATACTTATCTTTAAATAAAATATTATAAATTTATTTTTCTTAAATAAGTGGTTTAAAAAGATCCTAATTGAACACAATTATTATTATGATCAAAAAACACTTATCCAATTAAATTATTGCACGTATTAGTATAATTATATATTATTATAATATTTTTTACCTTTAATTACCCTAATTACCATTCATTGTTTTAAATAAAAGTATATAGTTAATATTATTGAAAAAAATATTTTTATCATATTGGAAAAAAATTCATACTGATTACAACCATACATTTATATTTTTCAAAATTTAATTCACAGATGCAGTAATGATATTTTTAATGTTTATCTCCCAGATGTGGTTAGAAGGTGGGTACAAAATACATCCATAAGTTCAATAAATATTTATATCTAATTATATTATTAAACTGATTTCAATGACCTAAATTAGGTTAATATATATATTATTTATCTATTGTGACTTTAAAAAAATATATTAAACTAATTATTTAAATGAAAAATTTGTTGTTTAACAACAATGCGGGTTTTTTTCACTATTTATCATAAATTGAATGTTTTTTGAAAAATAACAATACTTAACCCTAAACTAATTTTTATATTTATAATTAAAAAATGGAGTCTATTTTAAAAAATAAAATATATAAATTTCATAATGTTGTTAATACTATTCATTACTGTTTTTTAAACGGCTAGTTCGATAGATTATAGTGCACTCAAACATGGTGTTGCATGAAACTCATGATATTGATTTTATTTAAGAAGAAAAATGCCATGAAATCATGGGGTGTTACACAATTTCCAAGTTCCTTAATGAGGTTATCAAACATATGATATTCAAGGATGAAACCCTCCTTCTTTCCCTTTTATTTTATTTTCCTTTTTTCCTCCACTCACCTCTTCTATCCTGAGTGCCATTATAACTTTATTATCATTCATATACTATAATTTTATAATTTTAATGAAATATCCATTATAAAATCTCTTCGCATCTCATTTTTTTCTAAAAATGAATACATCATCTGTGGGGTGTCGATTTACTACCTTCATGGATGACGAGTTTTTGTTTTTTATTACTGCATCCAAGGATAGTCATAAAACCATTTTTCTGTTATAACATGTCAAAATATGTGTATTATAGCTAATTTAATTTTAAAAAATCATTATATAAATAGGATATTAAATAAAATTATAGTAGTTTATGATGGTCATAAAAAATAACCAAAATAATCTAATCATTTTTCATTAACATTTTATCTAATTAATCATCCTCATGTCAAAAAATGATATTTGGGACCATTTAACTTTATTTAATTTAATTAATACCATATAACTTCACTTATTTAAAATTATTCTATATGAAATTAACTTCCCTAATTATACATAAGAGAACTGACCATGAAACCATGAAAGGAGGGCTCCCGAAATGAGAAAATTAAGCATTATAACTCATTGAAATGGACATAAATGAACATAATAAAATTATAATAAATCAAATATGTGTTGAATATGTTTTTAATTAATTAATTAATTAATATAATTTTATTATATAGGACATTAAGTAAAAGTGAATAAAACATTCAGACATAAGGTATGTGAATCTCTCTAAACCTCCATTTTCCATCAGGTTACACATTCTCTTTATTTTACATAATATAAATCTAAATTATTCATATTTAATCCTCTTAAATTATTTTTTATTCTCCAAATATATTTACCTAGATCATTTATTCTTTCTTTTATGTGTAAATAATTGTTTTATAAGGTTCTCTTTTCAATTCCTCCTAATATTCAATCCCGGTTAATGGTATGTTCACAATTTCTAACCCTCTTTAAGTTCACTCCATAATGTTTTTTACAAAACCATTATTTTTATAAAATCACATAGATTACCCTGAAGAACATTCTTAGTTTATTTAAAGTATCATTCAACAAATTATTCATTTTTCCACTTTATAGATTCTTTTATATTTTCCCTTAAACCACACTAAGGTTGCTCATTTATAAAGTTTATAATGAACTATTTTTTCTCTTCAATTTGACACATTTTATAATTATATATGGCTATTTTCAATTATTAATTTCCATGAATTATTTTCATGGAAACCTAAATGATACAACCATTTTTTATGCCTTATGATGTGATTATGATACAAATTTATTTTCAGGGCTAACCCTTCTGTCCTTTCGTTATATTTGATTATTAATGTGGAATGAATATTCATGAACATATTATGATGGGTGTGACCAGAAAGTGCTCCAAGTAATTTTTTAATGTTTAGTATCATGAGACATCTTATTGGGATAATAAGTAAACTTAATTCCCTTTTGGGACATTCTCCACCATGTGATATAGTTTTGGTAGTTAGAGTTGACTCATGTTTATGTCATGTTATATTTTTTTGTCACATTATTATGTAGACATGATTACATGAATAAATTTTATATATCTTTTTATTCCATATTTTTATTCACTTTCCATGACTTTTCTTGTAACAGTTTTATACCTTCTAACTCATGTGTTATGATTTATTTCTATTTTTATTCCCTTTCAGGTCTTTTTAGCTCATCATTTGGTTTATTTATTAACCATGTTATCCTATGAACATATAAGAGCTCAAAGGATGTTAAGATATCATTATAGATATTAAATAAAACATTTTTTTCAAGCCTTCTAATTATGTACCAAATCCACCAAAAACACTAAACTTTTTGATCCTTGCTTTTTAATTGTTTTTTAAATATACTTAAAATAATTTAGTAATATGTGAAATATTATAGGGTCTCTATATGTGGTTATGGTCAGGCTTAAGGATTATTATCTTCATATAAAGTTGTACGATAGGGATAAATTTGGCGTTTTTCAGTTCAAACATGGAATAGAGGTGGTCATGATATTGTAACCTCCTGTTACATTTTTAGGTAATCCTAAACCTATATTTTTAACATTAATTGTTTGGGAATCATTTACAAATGATTAAAGTAAAATTTTGGAAATTTTTATGGATTTAAGGTTGTGCATGGTTGGAACACTGTTTTCCCAAACAGTGTGCCCTGCTAGTGAAAATTGTGAAAACCCAAGTAGTGAGGGTTTTCATGGTTGGAACACATCTTTAGAAACCATTAACCCAAAAATGATAAACCATTCAACCCCATTATTATGGGTACCTGGTTAGGGTGAACGTTTTGTCTAACTGTGTGACCCTTTTCACCTAAGAATTAACATTAATTTTAATTAATCTGAAAATTGTCTGAAAACTCTTGTACCCCATTTTAAAAATCCACTTGACCCAAACACAGCCTATTAAGATTTCTAGAGTTCATATGGATCTCAATAACCTATTTGGATTCACTAAACTGCTTCCAAGATGGACCAAAGCTATGTGATCTTGAATCAGACTTTTCCTAGTAACATTTCTCTTACCATTTTCTATCTCCAACTCTCTCCTTCTCTCCTCCCAAGATATTAATAGATCTATATGTTGTTGGAGGATCTAATCACCATGTTTTGGATCTTGAATCTTGGATTTATTCTCAAATCATATTTTCCATCATTCTTCATTGTATTTTATTTTTTATGGATATGTGATTTGTGATCCTGTGATCCCAAGGTATGTGGTTCCGTTTATGATTTTTCATTTTATCAAACCTAAATTGCTTTATTTAAATTTAATTTCACTAAATTTTGTTTGTTAAAAACTCAATTAGATATTTGGTAATGAATTGACATAGTCATGAAATTGGGAGTCCCTAATTAGATTGAATTTGTGTCTAATTTTAATTTAATTGAAAATTTTGGAAATTTAAATTGTGAAATTTATTTTTGAAATTTCTTTCTGAAATTGATTAAAAATATTTATTTATGGAAATTTATTAAATTGTATCTATACAAACCGATTGGTTTTATCTTCAAAAATTCCATATTTTATTAAAACCCCATTTTGGTTTTTAAATAGAAATTGGAATAATTAAATGGAAAATTGGATAAATTTATTTTAAAATGTTTTGAAAAACATTTCTCATTATTTATTGTTGTTTGAGAACATAAAAGCTTAAGTAGTTAGTAATTTATTTAGAAAAAAACACACTAGGTTATAATTTCCCTATAAATGGATTAATGCATTAAAACATTAACATAAACTTATTTAAAGATCTTATCATCAATAAGATGTTGGTTAGTACTCATTGACCAAAGTCAAAGGGACATGTGTGCATGTTTCCATTTTCATTATATAAGGGTGTGAACATCGAATAACCTAAACTATTTTACCTCCTAGAATATGGCCACATTTCCCATTCTTATTATTTTTATATATATTCCATTGTTATACACTATTTTACACATTAATTATGAATTTATTTAAATTTTTATTAAGTCTTTTATTTAAATTATTTAAATTAATTAAAATGTAAAGAATGATTTTTTGTAAATATTATTTTGAAATGCCAAAAACTATTTATTTAAAATTGAAATAATTATTTGGTTAATTAATTATAAATTATTTTTATGCATTCCTCATTGTGATCCCAATGGTTTTTTAGATCACACCCTACCTCTTCCTTTAGTTGCTTTTAGATTAACTTATTATATGTTTTCTCATGGTTAAAGCACCAATTTCATGTGGTTATTATTGATTACCCCTAGTTTTAGAGAGTTTTTTTCTTTTAGACTTGGGTTGTTAACATATTTTCTGTTACATTCTAGTTGTACTTTGGGTTTTTTACCTTTTTGAATTTTTGTATAGTTCTCCCTATAGGGTTTCTGTCCTACTGACTTGTAACTATTTCTTCTATTGTGTTTGTGGAATTTTTTTCCCCACTTTTTCACACCCATCATTCCTAATTTTTTTTTTAATTAATTTTTTGGGCATCGGGTAGTTCGGGTCAAGGCCCGACATAAAATTTCCAAGTTCTTATTTAAAAATGTGTGTTTTGACCTTGACTACATCCAGCACACCATGGTCGAAGCCGTGCGGCCTCTCTTGGGTCGTCATGCGACCCTTCATGGTCACTGCATGCCTTGTCGATGTTCAATTAATGAAATAAGATGAATTAAGAATGGTTTTAATAATAATAATATTATTAATGTCACTTGAAAATATTATTATTATTATTATTATTATCTTGGATAATAATTTAGGTGAGTATTATTTTTATTATTATCATTTTATTAAGTTGATTGTTGTATAGTTTACAATTTATTTTATTATGTTTATCATTATTATTATTATTATCATTATTATTAATATTATTATTATTATTATTATTATGACTGCTTCAGGTTTAGCATTGCTGGACGCACGAGCATGGTATGGTTCTGAGACTGTGCGGTCCGCCCAACATTCAAAATGATTTAAAAACATAACCGGATAATGAAATAATAATGAATAATGAAATTTAAATAAAATGGAAATATGAAGTTTAATAAAAATTAAGAAATTGTTTTTATGATAATAATAAAAAGGTAGTTTGAGAGTAGTGTTTTTTTTAATTTTGTGATAATAATTAAGTTATTTTATTTATTGATATTATCCTTGTTTTTGTTTTATTGTGATTATTATTATTATCATTACTAATAGTGTTAATTGTCCTACCCTCTTGTTTTAGTTTTATTTTATTTATTCTTTAAATTGTTAGGGTTTTCCTTTCATTTTTTGTTGTGTGTCGTGACCTGGACTACCCCATTCCCCTCTCTTCACGCCACTTTTTTGCTACTTGGTGCTGCCACCGCTACCCCCCCTTCCCTGCGGGAATTATGTCATGCCGGACCTCCCCTCTTCTGCACTGTTCAGCAAAGCCCGTCGCGTGCCCCGCTCGCCAGACCTGCTGCACCCCGCACCTCCCTGAACGGCCTCCCCATCGCACCACACCCTCATATCCCTGCATCCTCCTCCTTCTAGCAGCACCAGCTTCCGCTCTATCTCCCTCTCCAGCGACGCCTCGCACCGGCCTTCATGCTTCCTCTGGCGACGTGCCGAACCACCGCCCGCTCCTCCGTCTGGCGTTGCACCACCTTCTCGACTCCACCTGGCCAGCACCACCGCTGCAGTAGTCCACCTATCCCCCCCCCTCCCACGGAACATACCTCATGCTCATTCCTTGCGTAGTGGTATCCAGTGAAAATAACTCCTCCCCGGATTTAGTCCAGCGTCACCCTTGCCTGCGTACACCATTCTCCAGCCTCCTCCTCTTCTGGAAAGTCCGTAAAATGCCTCACACTCTTTTGGTGGCCCTTTTACACCCGGACCAGCCTCCTACTACCTCACCAATGGTGTGTATTCCCTTGCATGGTTGTTCTTCTTTTCTAGTGAAGTTGTAGGTATGGGTTTCACATTGTTTGTGGTCCAAATTGTGCTGATATTGGTTCGAATTCTGGTTTAGGGCCTTTTTCGGTTCGCGTGTGGTGCGTATTAGGTGTGATTGGAGATTCGCACATGGTTTGGGAGTTTCTCTTTCCGAGGTAGGTGGTTCCGCATTTAAACATTGTATGATAAGTTAATTTTCTTGCTTAATTAATTTAATGTGTTATTCTATTAATCTGTGTTGTGCAAAATTAGTTTTTTAATGAGTTTGATATGTTTTTAGATTTTAAGTAGCATGCTTATATGAAATGTGGTGCATTTTTTGATAAAAACCCTTATTGTGACATTTAGCCATGTTTTATAAATTGTGCATTTAGCTATTGAATTGTGCAGAGGCTGTAGATCATGTTTTGATGTGATGTTGATATGTGTTTTGTCACAAATGAGGATTTGAGTGAGTCTTTAGTGTTTAAAGTCATGAGACACATTTTAAAATTTATTTATAAACTTTCGTAGTGGTTTTTTTAATCGCTGGAATGGTTTCTTTAATTGTGTAGTTTATTTATTTGATTGTGTAAGAGATGTAGATTATTTTTTAAAAGCTTTTTGGTGTAAAATTCTTTGTTCCACCTTAGTAATTGTTTTTTTATAAAATCATTAAATGGTTTTCTAATTTTTATTAATGGTGTGATACATTTTTGGAACTTGTTTTGGGTGTGCTTGGTCATGAAAGAGGGGTGAGTTGGTTTTGTGTCTTAAAGCTGTGTTATGTTTGTTTTAAAATAATTTGTTTAAAAAGGATTTAATATGATTTAATAAAAATGATTTACGATAAAAATTTAATATGTTTTTAATAAACAATTATTAGCAATGTAGAAATTGTTTTTAATTTATTTGGGTAATGTCCTTTGTTGTGCGTACTTTGTCAAATGCTTTTCGGTTTGTGTGGAATTGTGGAGTTGGGTTTATGTTACACCCGTTTTGTTTTATTTGTTTGATTTTGACATGAAATGTGATGATAGAACATCATGAGCACAAAAGGGGAAGCATGGGTACAAGGTGGGTAGACTATACTAGCGTTCTAGTGATTCAGGAGTGGCGCCGACCCAGATTCACATAGCTGGATTGATGCTTACAACACTAACTAAACATTGAATTATGATCGGAGACCATTAGGTTATGGATGTGTTTCCATGTCTAGTGGATCATGCATGAGAATGTATTTTTTTGTGATTCCTATACTGTTCACTGAGACGTGAGGTTCTAGGGTCCCATTCAATTTTCTAGTATCTTTATGGCCTCTCCCACTTTTGGTGCTCCTAGACTACTATACACCCACCATCAGCATACGGTGCAGCTTTTGGGTTTTGTGAAGGATTGAGTATTTCTTTTATGCAAGGCTGTTTTAATTTATTTAAATTTTTTTCTTTAAAAGTGTGTTCTTTATAGAAACTGTTTCTTTAAAGTTGTTTAAGCTTTGGTTTCCTTTCATTAATTTAGCCTGAAAATGTTTTTGACATTTAATGGTTACACGTGGAACATTTTTATTGGGTAACGTCCTACAAGGATCATGGCTCACACCCTACATACACCTTTTGGTGTATTTAGACTTTGTTTCTTGTGTATTCTAGGTTTTGACATCGTACTCAATGATGGCGGTTTAGGTTGAAGTTGGTCTTTTCATGGAGAGTGGTGTTGATGTGGCATCTCTTTTGTCGGTAGGTTCTGAGTAAGAGTTTTAGTTTCCACTGACGTCTTTTATTTTTAGTTATTGGTTCGAGTTGTAGACTTTAAACATCTTCATAGTTTAAAGGCGTGTTCGGTTGTATATTTCTAGTTTTAGATTATTTATTTAGTCATTTTTTTATCTATATTTTATTTCGGGTAAATCTTTCCCATGTAATGTTTGATACCCGGGAACTTGTGCCAGCCCGTGGGGATTGGGAATGCCCTTCAGGCCATGTCGCAGACTCGGTCGGGCGCCAGTTCGGATGGCGACCCGGCCGGGTTCGTGACAAAATAGTATCATAGGTGAGGTTTTCGTTTTGGGTCATCTTCTTTTGGGATCGAGTAATTATAGAATGGAGTTAAGGTTGACAGGACTCGACGTCCTGACTATGAGTAAGGTTCTTGGCCAGCACACCTCGTGGTGGGACTCGAGTTACCAGGGTAATTTGAGGTTTGTCTTAACCTTTAGTCATTACGATTAATCTTTTTTAGGGGAAATGAAAAGAGAGTAGGGCCAGTGGTCCTAGTGAGCAAGCATGGTCTGGCAAGCCATGTGGAGCTGGGGACACTGTCCTAGAATATCCTCTGTGGCTGTGGCGTGATTGGCGTATGAACGCCAACCATATGTTCCAGTCTCCCGCTGACACTAGTTTTCTCTTCCACCATACCTCGTTACATTGTTTTGGAATTGTAGAAATTTTTTTTAAGTAAAAATGATTTGGTCTTGGAAAATCTTTGGGAAAATGTTTTGAAATAAGGAACTTTAAAAATAAAATGAGTTATGAGGTTTGAAAAGTGTGGGTTGGATGTTTGGTTTTGAAAAATGGAAAAGTTTGGTTTTGACCCTTGGTTTTCTTGTGGGAACCACATGCCTGAGTGTGTATGGGAATGATAGAGGGTTAATGTCATGAGCGGATGAGTTCCTGGATGGACATTAGGTGGGTGCCGGTGAGGCATGAGAACATGCATGTATTTGGCCCATGGGGCACCATTGGTGTTTGTGAAACCCACCAGATTTTTTTATTTTCAAAAAGATTTGTTTAATGAACAAATTTGGTGTTTTAGTAACTCGTGGATGCGTGGCGTGTACTTGGTTTGTGAAAATGTTGTGTGTTAGGCATTTTGAGCCAAGAATCTTTTCTGAATGATTTGTGTCCTTAGTTTTAATTCTTGTTTGTAAGTTGGTATGAAAGCGTGTAGTTAGTGAATTGTTTTGAAAAGTTCTTCGAGAATCCCTTGCAGTGGTTCTCCCTGCACATTTGGTGTTCGCTTGTGGTATGTCTTTACCATCAGACCTGTTTGATTGGATCCACGGTTCTCCTTCTTGGCTAGTGTATGCCCCAATTAATAGTTAATGTGCGAATGACGTGGGGCCACAGATAGTTCACTATTGGCCGACCCTCCAATTTATTAAAGTAAGGGCTCTCCCTTTTGTTTGATAGTGCCAAGTCTTCTCTTTTCTCCTTTCGGTTGAGTAGATCCTCTCTTAGTGGGATGACATATGTGAGGGGAACTGAAGGGAGTTTTTTTCTCATTGAGTTGTCTGAGTCATCGGGTATGAGGTTAGACACCGTTGTGTCTGAAGGTTCCTCTGGAAGCGGTAAAGGATACTCCAGTGTGGAAAAGGTGGAAGAAACCATAAGTTATTGGTGCAGTATATTGTTCTAAATGACCTCTGGTCTTTGGTTTGATTCGTTTAAGAAAAGTTTCGGGATAGGCTACTAGTTTGGCAGTCCGAGTCATATGAGGCTGCTATAATCGTTTGGAGGAATCACATATTGTTCAAGACACGGTTTAAAGTCTTTCTCAGCGTAATGTTTCTCTTGAAGGTAATGAATGTGCTTCGTGACAATTTTTGGTCATGTATTCTCATCCAGTGTGACAAAGGGTGATGTGCATGCACCATTTCAGCTCTTGTGTTGGTGAATTTCCTATGTATGATCATTTGGATGTCGTAATGTGTTGTGTTTTCTGGTGTTGTCTCAGTTGTAGTGTGGTTTCATGTGACACCAAAAGGGGATGCTCCATTCGGTAGTCTTACATGCCTGACTACGAGGATGAAGATTCTTCAAACATCAGGGCTCCAGCCATAGGCCTTGGAGTGAAGCTGGGGCGTGGTCAGGAACCCCTGGAGTATATGGGACCTTGACTTTATTTCTGTCATCGGTGTTGAAAGTGAAAGAAGATTAAATTGTTTTCTATGGTTTTTCCATTTCGAACGAACCATCTAGTTGCATAAGGTTTTAGTGACTATGCAGATGCATGCCCGCCTTGATGCCTTGAAGTCTTGGGGGTAGCGTCCCATCGGATGTAATCACTTTTAGTGGTCCTTGAGAGTCTGTTGGGGAAAATGAGTCCCAAAATTGTATAATTCCCATCCCGAGATGTGGATGTATTTTTCGGGTCTTAGGTCATGGTTTTAAAACCCGGGTGGTTGGGCCCCTCCCTCCCCTCCCCTTGTGGTGGGGTGTTTGGTCACCATCGATAATTTTTTCAAAGTTATGTATCCTTTGTTCGTTCTAATGGGGGTGAGACCCATGATGGGTCTTGCACAAAGGTCTCTAGAATTAATCGGTGTTAGCCATTCCGGAATGGTGGGGAGTCCGCTCAGACCTCCCCATGTTGGTTTTCTAGTATCTCCTTGGGAGTTGGTAGGTTCTTAATGTTGGGGAGCCCCTCGGGCTTCCTTATGTAACCCATTTGGTTTTGTTTCTGAAGATGAGTTGGTGATAGATGATAAGGGTTCTTCTCAAACGTGGTTAGTCTCAATTGTTCACTCCAGTCAAACGATGTGTTTTCATTCAATGGTTCTTGGGATGTTTTAGTTTGTGACGTTGGTTCTCACGAGTGTGATGTTTCTTTCCTTGATCAGTCAACTGGAGGTGTTTTAGCTCTTTAGGAAGGGAGGCACATATCAGGAAGTATATTTACAAGTTTCTTGATTTTTTTCATTCTAGCCACCTTCTTTGATCACGATGTGGTTGCCTCTTTTCGCTTGTTTCCATAGTGATCCTCTTTGAACCTTAAGGGGGTGTTGTTTCCTAGTCTGGGTCTTAGCCTTAGTTGTGGCTTTCCGGGGATAGGAAGCTTTATGGGGGGTATAATTGTCATAACAGTCGTTTCTAATTTGTTTATTTTAATTAATTTTCTGGGCATCGTGTAGTTTGGGTCGAGGCCCGACAAAAAATTTCTAGGTTCTTATTTAGAAACTTGAGTTTTGACCATGACTGCATCCAGCGCACTGCGATCGAAGCCGTGCGGCCTCTCTAGGGTCGTCGCGTGACCCTTCCCGGTCACTGCAGGCCTTGTCGAAGTTTAATTAATGAAATAAGATGAATTAAGAATGGTTTTAATAATAGTAATATTACTAATGTCACATGAAAATATTATTATTATTATTATCTTGGATAATAATTTAAGTGAGTAATATTTTTATTATTGGTATTTTATTAAGTTTATTATTGTATAGTTTAGAATTTATTTTATTAAGTTTATTATTATTATTGTTATTATTATTATTATTATTATTATGACTGCTTCAGGTTTAGCATCGCCAGACGCATGGGTAGGGTATGGTTCTGAGACCGCGCGGTCTGCCTGACTTTCAAAATTATTTTAAAACATAACTGGATAATGAAATAATAATGAATAATGAAATTTAAATAAAATGGAAATAAGAAGTTTAATAAACTTTAAGAAATTTTTTTAATGATAATAATAATAATATAGTATGAGAGTAGTTTTGTAATTAATATTGTGATAATAATTAATTTATTTTATTTATTGATATTATCCTTGTTTTAGTTTTATTATGATTATTATTATTGTTATTAATAATATTTTTAATTGTGCTACCTCTGTTTCAGTTTTATTTTATTTATTCTTTTTTGGTAGGGTTTTCCTTTCTTTTTTTATTGTGTGCCGCGACATGGACCGCCCCATTCCCCACTCTTCACGCTGCTGTTTTTCTCCCAAGTCCAGCCGCTACCACCCCCCTTTCTCTTCTGGAATTCCATTGTGCCAGACCTCCCCTCTCCTACACTGTTCAGCGAAGCCCGTCGCACGCCCTGCTCACCAAACCTGCCGCACCCCGCACCTCCCTGACCAGCCTCCCCCTCGCATCGCGCCCTCCTCTCTCGGTGGCCTCCTCCTTCCCACAGCCTCGTCCGCTGCTTTGTCTCCCTCTCCGGTGATACCTCACACCAGCCTTCATGCTTCCTCCAACGGCGGGCCTAACCGCCGCCCCCTGCTCCGTCAGGCATCACACCGCCTGCCCGACTCCACCCGGCCAGCACCACCACTGGCACAATCCGCCTATCCCCCCTCCTACGGACCTTACCCCGTGCACCTTCCTTACGCAGTGGTATCCAGCGAAAATAACTCCTCCCTAGATTCAGTCCAGCACCGCCCTTGCCTGCGCACACCATTCATTGGCCTCTTCCTCTTCCGGAAAGTCTAGAAAACGCCTCCCACTCCATTGGTGGCCCTTTTAAACCCCGACCAACCTCCCGTTGCCTCACCAATGGTGCATATTCCCTCGCATGGTTGTTCTTACTTTCTAGTAAAGTTGCAGTTATGGGTTTCATATTGTTTGTGGTCCGAATTGTGCTAATTTTGGTTCGAATTCTAGTTTAGGGTCTTTTTCAGTTCACATGCGGTTCGTATTTGGTGCGATTGGAGATTCTCTCATGTTTTGGGTGTTCCTCTTTCCGAGGTAGGTGGTTAGGAATTTAAACATTATATGATAAGTTAATTTTCTTGGCTAATTAATTTATTGTGTTGTTTTATTAATCTGTGTTGTGCAAAATTTGTTTTTTAATGAGTTTGATATGTTTTTTGATTTTAAGTAGCATGCTTATATGAGATGTGGTGCATTTTTGATAAAAACCCTTATTGTGACATTTGGACATGTTTTATAAATTGTGCATTTAGCTATTGAATTGTGCAAAGGCTGTGAATTGTGTTTTTATGTGATGTTGATATTTGTTTTGTCACAATTGAGGATTTTAGTGAGTCTTTAGTGTTTAAAGTCATGCGACACTTTTTAAAATTTATTGATAAACATTTTTAGTGGTTTTTTTAATCACTGGAATGGTTTCTTTATTTATGTAGTTGATTTATTTGATTATGTAAGAGATGTAGATTAAGTTATAAATGATTTTTGGTGTACAATTCTTTGTGTCACCTTGGTAATTTTTTTTATAAAATCATTAAATGGTTTATCAAGTTTTATTAATGGTGTGAAACATTTTTGGAATTTGTTTTGGGTGTGCTTGGTCATGAAAGAGGGTTGAGTTGGTTTTGCATATAAAGCCATGTTATGTTTCTTTTAAAATAATTTGTTTAAAAAGGATTTAATATGATTTAATAATAATTATTAACGATAAAAATTTAATATGTCTTTCATAAACAATTATTAGTAATGCAGAAATTGTTTTTAATTGAGTTGGGTAAAGTCCTTTGTCGTGCGTACTTTGCCAAATGGTTTTCAGTGTGTGTGGAAGTGTAGAGTTGGGTTTATGTTACCCGCTTTTTGTTTTATTTTTTTGAGTTAGACATGAAATGTGAAGTTTGAACATTTTTAGCACAAAAGGGGAAGCCTGGGTACTAGGTGGCCAGACTAGACTAGCGTGCTATTGATTCTGGTGTGGCCCCGACCCATATTCACTTAGCAGAATTGATGCTTACAACACTAACTAAACATTGGATGTTGATCGGAGACCACTAGGTTATGGAAGTGTTGCCCTGTCTAGTGGCTCGTGCATGAGAACGTATTTTTTTGTGATTCTTATACTGTTCACCGAGATGTGAGGTTCTAGGGTCCCATTCCTTTTTCTAGTATCATTAGGGCCTCTCCTAATTTTGGTGCTCCTGGACTACTATACACCCACCCTTGGCATACAGTGCAACTTTTGGGTTTTGTGAAGGTTTGAGTTTTTCTTTTATGCAAGGGTTTTTTCACTTATTTATGTTGTTTTCTTTAAAAGTGTGTATTTTATAGAAACTGTTTCTTTAAAGTTGATTATGATTTGGCATCCTTTCATTAATTTAGCCTGCAAATGTTTTTTTCATTTAATGTTTACACTTGGAACATTTTTATTGGGTGACGTCCTACTGGGCTCTTGGCTCACACCCTACATACATCTTTGGGTTTATATAGACTTTGTTTCTTGTATATTCTAGGTTTTGACATCGTGCTCAGTAATGGAGTTTCAAGTTGCAGTTGGTCTTTTCATACAAAGTTGTGTTGATGTGGCATCTCTTTTTCTGAGAGGTTTTGAGTGAGAGTTTTAGTTTCCACTGTCATCTTTTCATTTTAGTTATTGGTTCGAGTTGTAGACTTTAAACATCTTCATAGTTTAAAGGCGTGTTTTGTTGTCTATTTCTAGTTTCAGATTATTTATTTGGTCAGTTGTTTCTCTGTCTTCTATTTCGATTAAATCGTTCCCATGTAATGTTTGATACCCGGGAACTTGTGTCAGCCCGTGGGGATCGGGAATGCCCTTTGGACCATGTCACGGACCGGGTTGGGCGCCGGGTCGGATAGCGACCCGGCTTGGTTCTTGACACACTATCATATTGTTTGATACTAGGTTCTAATCAGTAATCTGTGTGGATTGGAAATTCCCTTCAGGAAATTTCAGTACTGACTTGGTTAACTGGTTACCAAGGTATCAGATTTGGTTCAAGAAATCTAGTATCAGATGTGTAGGTTAATCATCTTGACATGGTGTCTGTATGGAGTTGAGTAATCGTGTTAGGACTTAGGCAGTTGTTGGGATTGATTGTCGGGATAGCTCTCGCCACAATGATCCTTAATTCACCAGGGGTGGTTCGGGAAAGGTGTTTTGAGGTTTAGTTCTAGTATTTTGGCAATTTTTTTACTTCGATATTATGAAATCCAAATCTTTTATTATAATCTTTTGGGATTAATTTCCCTTTTTGAACAATTTGAGTGTTGATCTAATGTCTTCAATGTTGTCTACTTATGTTTTGTAGAATCATGCCTCCCAAAATTGATTTGAATAGAATTCACAAGGAAGCTACTGAAGGACCTTAGTTATCGAATCCCCTCATGGACTAGAACATGGTTGGTGTTTTCGTTTGTGATGTCCAAGCTTTGGGACCGGTACATGCACCAGCTCATGTTCAGGCCCCAGTTGTGCAGAATTAGAGGTATTGTTTCTAGAATCAGGATCAATGGTTCCTTTTCCATAATCCACTGGTCTTCAAAGGCTCTAATGATCCTAATAAGGAAGAGTATTGGTTAAGAAATATTGAGTGTTTGTTTCGGTTCATGGAAACACCAAACGAAATCCGGGTGAAATGTGCCACCTTCATATTGCAAGGGCGTAGAAAGAGATGGTGTGACATGATGGTAATGATGAAGAAGCATTATAGATTAGAGTGGAAGGAATTTAATGTTATTTTTACCAACTAGGTTTATCTATAGTAGATGGTTTCAGACAAATCTACTGAGTTTCTAAAACATGAGAATCCTAATAAGACCATGATAGAATTTGGAAACAGGTTTATTAAACTTGTGCAGATTTCACCTGAGATGGTGTCTAATGAGAATATGAAGACTCCATAGTTTAATATGTGTTTGGATCTGATATTCGATATTAGGGTTTACCCCTCGTCGCCGCCTTCGTCTCCTCGGGTTGACGCAACGACCCTACCGGCGCTCGGCGAGCTCCAATGGTTTCTTCTTACGGTGGCTCTTCGTGGGATCAGTGGTCTCGACCCTTGTGCCGTTGCGGGCCTACTCTTTCCTGACTCCGTCTCACTGGATAGGGTCTCCATTGGCGGCACGGTGCCGGTCCATGACCTGTTTCAAGATCTACAGCCTAAGGACTCTGCTTATCTCAGTGGTGTGCGGTGTGTGTTCTTTGTGGTGTTTGTGTGCGTACTGGTCGGCGGTGAAGAGATCTGGGCGGTCAGACCTCTATTGGGAATTTTTTTGATTTCTTCTAGTTCCTTCTTCTTTGCAGTCATCTTGGTTTCTGTTTTACGGGTTTGTTTGTGCGATGGCTGGTTTATCTCTTTACTGGATCAATGGTTTGTGTTTTTGGGATCTTTGGCTTCCACAAGCCATGATGTCTATCTTGAAGTATTTGAAATGTCCCAACTTTGATACGGTAGTTGATTTTGAGGTTGCAGTAGTCTCTTGTATGGTGTTTGTTTGATTTCATTGTAAGGTTTTCTGATTTGGTCGGAAGGAGGGCAGTGATGTTTTTATGGATGTTTTGGTCTCGATTGGTCATATCTCATAGGATTATGCAGATGTTTCTTTCGATTTTATTTATTTTTTTCAGTTTTAATCGGTTATTGTTCTGGTCTGATGTTTTACGGTGGCCCAATGGTGTTCTCTGCATTTCGGTGGTTGTGTGGTTTTACAGTGGCGACGTTGAAATCGGGTGGTTGGACATCTTCGGGGATCAGATGGTGTTGACGATGGTGATCTTGTGTGGTGATAGGATGGGACGATGATGGTGGTGTCCGAACGGTGATGACACCGATGTAGACTCACGATGGGGCTGGTTTGGTGATCTGATTGCAGCAGCAGCTTTTGATTTTTTTAATTTTGAAATTTCATATCTATGTTTGTCTCCCGCTCACTATGTTCTAGTTACCGCTCACCCCTAAAAAGCGGCTTTTTGAAAATTAAAAATAAAAATAATTTTCCATCTGTGTTGGTTATAGAATTGATGGTCGGAATGGACCAGGATAGAAAGTTAGGGACTACATGAGTTTATTTTTCTCTCATTGGTGGTGTGAATTACACTAAATGGAATAGGAATCATGAGGATTATCATGGTATTTTGTGAAATAAGGGTTTTTCGAGACCTCATGTAGTTCTTGGAAGAGTCCCTTTGATTTTTTGGTGTGGAAGCCTGATCACTCAATGAGGGTTTGCACTATAGAACCCAAGGTATGTGTTTCCTATGTATGCTCAGGTCACTAGAAAAAAAATCATTTCACTTCCACATCACATAGTGACACACGATCATCAACACCTAAAAAAATGTTGTTAATCATACGCATCATGAAGAAATGGGTTTCATCCATAAGAATATAGAACAAGTATTATCCACATAATAGAAGCATCTCAAGAGGAATATGATATGGGTCCAACAACTATGAGAGGTATAATTATTATACCATCATCATTAGTGATTGACTTTTTTGATATGATTTCATCTCATAAATTTATTTCAACTCGTACTGTAAATATTCTTAATCATCCAATGAATATTTTATCGTATGTGATGTATATTACTACACCCCATGGAATGAAGAGAGAGTATGGTATCTATAGTTGTTCTTGTGTTTTCTCTTTATCATAAGAGATTTATTGGGATTTTTTAGTTTACAACCTAAAACCTCTTAACTTCATATTCAGGATAGATTGTCTCATTTCCAATAATGCTCAAATTTATTGTTTTCCTCGGTGGGTCTCCATTATTACACATGATGGGGTGTTCCATATCCTTCAAGGATGATGGGACCCAAGGTCGAGTTGAGTCATACCTTCTTATCCAGAGTTAGGGACTGTAATATCAATGTTTTATTTTTACCTGGGGAAAGAACCCTTGAGTGATGATATTCCTCTAGTTTTTAACATGTTTCCATATGTTTTATCTTCTGGAATCTCTGGTTTACCACAGGTAAGTGAGGTAGATTTTTCTATTGATATAGTTCCTAGTAATCAATTAGTGTTTATTCATTCTTACTATATGACACAAGATGAAATGAAAGAGTTGAAGAATCATCTTGATAATCTTCTAGATAATTTCTTTGTCCACCCAAGTGTGTAACCTTAGGTGGTACCAATTCGTTTATCGATGAAAATTAATGATTCACTTCCGCTTTTTTGATTTCTATAAAAACAATCGATTCATCATGAGGAACAAATATCTATTTCAAAGGAATGATAATATATTTTACTAGTTAAATTGGTATAAGTGCTTTCCTATGATTGATCTTTGATCTGGTTATCATCAGTTCAGAATAAATGAATCTAACATTCAAAAAACAACATTTCGGAGTATGTATGACCATTATTAGATCCTTTTCAAGCCATTTGATCCTACCAATTCACCATAAGTCTGTATGGATTTAATGTGTAGTATTTTCATGAGTATATCAATACATTTGTGGTGTTATTTTTTGATGATATCCTCATTTAATATAAGTATTAGGAGGACCATGTGTGTCAAATGAGAGAAGTTTTAGAATTGTTAAAAAATCAATGACTTTATGCCACGCTATCGAAATATAATATCAAGACTTGGTAAGTGATGTTATTGGGACATGTGGTGTCGAACAATTGTATTTATATTTATAATGAAAAGGTGAAATCTTTTATGGAATGAGAACAACCACGTAATGTTTCTGAGATTCAGGGCATCTTGAGATTAGCTGGGAATTGTTACCAATTTTTGAATGACTTCTCAAAGCTGGTTTCTCAAATTAATTCTCTAACATTGAAGGGACTAATGTTTTCATACGATGGAAAATTTTGAAGTTATATTATTGAGATGAACGTATTCTGACTACAGCACTGGTTAGGAATCCTCCATAGTTTGTGTAGGGAAACACGGTCTTTGTTAATGCATCAAGTTGTATATTTGGGTGTATTATTATGTATAGTTGTCATGTTTTTTCTTAAGGATATCATCATATTTGTACACATGGATAGAATAAACCAAATGATGATCCTTAACTCTCATCGATGATGCTCACACTTAAGAGTTAGTGGAACTACACATTTAGAGAAAGGATTACCATGTATTATCATCACAACAGTTTCATTTATATATTCTCAAAAAAATTGAATCTCTGTTTGAGGAATAGGGTGAAATACCTATAATATTTCTAAATTGACATATTTTATACCCTTGGTAAAGGAATGTCATAAAAAATGATTTGATTAAGAATATTCAAACCTATTCCATACGAATCATCAAAAGAATGGAACTTGATGGATATTTTTTTATAGTTTCATATTGGAGTTTGGGAATCAGGGGTCAAGGTTTCCTTGTCCAGTGTTCATTTTTCCTCCAATATTCAAAAAAATATTCTTCAGGAACCGTATCATGATGATGAGTTCTGTATAATGTTGTACTCTCTTTATGGTGGGGAGAACGTTGCTGAGTGGTTGTTCTCCACAGAGGGTATTCAATGTCAATAGAATCATTTTGTGGTACTGATATCGGTCAGGAATTTTGTGTTGGTGGATGAACATAATTCCCAGTATTATGTACACCCAAGAACCAAAAAGATGTTCTACGACAAGCGGTGATGATTTTGGTGGCCAGGTATGAGATGAAGAATTGCTGATTTTTTCTCCTGTTATTATACATGCCAACTTTTCATGCCCAAGAACCAGAGACCTTTGGGTTTTCTTCAACCACTTCCAATGCCGAATTAAAAGTGGCATAGGATCTCAATATACATTTTAGTTTGGTTTCCATGTACCCAGAGAATGAAAATTTAGATATGGGATGTGATCAATAGGCTGACTAAATCAGCTCACTTTATACCCATTCATGATTCAAACAATGTTTAGGAGCTTGGAAATCTCTATAATAAAGATATTTTTCATTTTCATCGAGTTCCAGTTACTATAGTATCATATAGGGATCCCCAGTTCACTTATCATTTTTTGAGATTCCATAAAAAGGCACTGGGATCTCAAGTCTGCCTAAGAATGGCTTATCATCAGTAGTCAGAGGGAAAGACATAAATATCATTACAGATTATTGAGGATATAATATGCGCATTCATTATTAACAATGGTGGTACATGGGATGACCATCTTGGTCTGGTTGGGTTTTCATATAAAAATAGTTACTAGACCATGTTCAGAATGGATCCTTTTGAGGCCCTGTGTAGGCATTCTATCAAATATCTTTTTTTTGGTTAGATAATGGTGAAAGTTCCTTCGTTGGATAAATTTTGTTCAAAAGATGATAGTAAATATCCAGTAGATTCATTAGATAATGTTTGTGTCTCATAGATGGTATAATACTTATTTTAAAAATCTCCATATATTGCTAGAATTTCTTGTTGGTGATTAGGTTTTCTTGAAAGTTTCACCTGATTAGGGTCATCGATAGTTTGCAAGGAAAGCGAATATTTATCCTTATTTTGGGGATCCTTTTTAGGTTGATTATTATAAGGGGAATGTCGATTTCCATTTATCACTTCCACCACATATGGAATTGATACATAACATGCTCTATGTTTCTCGGCTACATAAGTATCATTCTAATCCATCTCATGTTTTGAGTTGGTGTGATCTTGATGTTGAACATGACATGTTCGTGGCTACCCATCTAGTAAGGATTGTTGATTCTAAAACCAAGTTACTTCATTGAATGATGATACCCTTATATATGTTTTGTGGAATCATGGTTCTGATTATCGTGAGAATTTTGAGAGAGTGAGAGAGAGGAGATGATGAGAGAGAAGTGGCCTCATATTTTTGACATGGAATCTTCCTAATAAGATATCTGTGGATACAAATCTCATATGGTTGGGAGGCTCTAACACCATGTTACTATTTTTTGGTAATCCTAAACCCTTATTTTGAAAATTATTTTGTTGGATCTTTTTTTAGGGGTTCTTTGAGTAAAATTTTGGAAATTTTTAAGGGATTTTGGGTTTTGTACAGTTGCTGCACAATTTACCAAAACTATGTGACCTTCTAGTGAAAACTACAAAAACCTAGGTGGTGAAAGTTTTCATGATAGGCACAAAATTTTACAAATCATTTCCTATAGAAGGATAAACAATGAAACCCTATCAATTGGGTCATGTTTTTTCTTTAACCATTCATCCTTTCCCAACTAACCGTATGCATGGATTTTAATTAATCCATAAATTATTTAAAAAATCATGAACGCCCCCTTTTGACCCACTTTCATCTGTAAAACTCTTTATTACGATTTCTATGGTTGAGAGGGCTCCCAAAAACCAATTTTAACTCCTCTAAATCCCTTCCAAATAATATCAAGGCTATGTGATCGTCTTTGAGTCCATTCCCAGTAAGCTTTCTCTCCCCATTCACTATCTCTTACTCTCTCCTTCTCTCCCTCCTAGGGAGTAATAGATATCGATGTCATTGGATGATCTAATCCCTATTGATTTGTATCTTGAATCGAGGTTTGATTATTTTGTCTTCATCTCCAATATTCTTCGTTCGATTCTCCCATCTAGGGCTTTTTGATTCATGATGATGTGATCTGGAGGTAGGTGAATCCATTTATTATTTTCCATTTGAGTAGCACTAATTTTTTTGATTTAAATTAAATTTATTTATTAAAATTAAAATCCTTTTAATTATTTTTTGAAAAATCTAATTCCATTGAATTGGGTAATTGAATCAGATTTGGCATCAAAATAAGAGAGACCCACAATTCTATTAAATCGAGGTGTGACTTGTATTTGATGGAAAATTGTGGAAATTTAATTTACAATACTTAAATAGTGAAAATGAATTATTAATTTGATTTCAAATTTGTATTTCTGGAAAATGGATTAAAATTTTTTGGTAGAAACTCATTGGGTTTATCCTTGAAAAAGCATAATTTGATTAAAACCTAATTTATTTTTATATGGAAATTAGCTTAATGAACTTGAACAATGGGTTAATTGAATTTTATATAGTTTTGAAATAAATTGAAAATTATTGACTATTGTTTGAGCACAAGAAAGACTAGGTATTTAGTGAGTTCTTTGTCAAAAACATGCTAGGTTTGAATTTCACTAGAAATATATTAACGCTTTACAACTCTAACACAAACATATTTGAAGTTATTATCCTCATTAGGATGTGGTTAGTCCTATTAGACAAGTGTCAAAAGGATTTATGTGCACGTTTAATTTTTAATTATCTAATTCTATGAGGATACCATAACCTAGAAATATCGTACGTCTTTGTATATTACATTGTTTCTCCCTTGTCATTATTTTGATATATGTTCCATTGATGTAAACTATTTTAAAAATGCCATAAGAATTTAAAAAAATTAAAAAATTTATTAATTCATTTGATTAAATTATTTCCATCATTTGAAATTTAAATCATGATTTATTTTAAATATGATTTTGAAATTCCATGTCTGTTTATTTAAAATTGATTGATTTATTTGGTTATCTAATCGTCGCAACTTTTTATGGAATCCATGGTGAGACCCTAATAATATTTTATATCACACCCTACATATTCCTTTAGGTATTAGAATATTATCTTTTTATTTTTTGAGAAATGTTAAAGTGCCAATTTGGGTGGTTATTATTGTTCTTCATTAGGTTTGGAGAGTTATTTCTATTGGCACATGGGTAGTTATCTTAATTTTTAGTACATTTGGGATGTACATTTGATTGGTTTACTTATTTGACGTCTACTATAATTCTTCTTATGTAGTATTATTTTTATAATAATAACTTTCAATTATTTATTCCATTTTTTCACAAATTAATTCGCACCATCATATAGTTTTATATGAAGTTCTTGTCGCCAACCCATAGGAATTGGGAACTCCCTTTGGGATCTGTTAGGACCATCCTTGTTATCATGATTCCTAGGTATCTAGGTTGTTTTATGACAATAACCATTGTGAGTAGAGGCAATAAAGTGATTCTCAATATGTAATCTATTAATTAGAGTCTAGGTAAGAGTATTGGGTTTAGGATAGCTTCATGTAATTAATTTGAGTCCAATAGAATATGACGAGGGTTCATTGACTATTTGAGGTATGATGTCAATATCATATACCCTTTCGTCTATTTTTTCAATATATGTTCCTATTATATATTTATATGTACAATGTTCTCTCACGATTTTTAGCTTTTGATAGTGTATATTTATGGGGTGAAGTATATGTTGACACATGCATCTCCTACTTTAATATTTCATCTTTTTATAAAAATATTCAATTCATGTCACAATAATACTTTACCAACAACTATATGGGTATATAGTATTTTGATAATAGATATATAATCACATTATTTCATTGAAGATCATCAATATCTCCCACAATGTTCTTCTCCCAAACTAAAATTCATATAAATTCACTTCAAAAAACCTATCTTCACAACATGGGGAAAACATAAGTGTGAAAATAGATCCTCATTATGTTCATACATAACAGATATCAATTAATTATCACACACGACAATAAAATAAACATAAGTGTATGATAAAATTATCCTTAAATACAGTAATAGTACAAAATCAATAAAATATCATTAATATAAAATCAAAAAATAAGCCTACTTTAGAAAAAAAAATACAAAAGTCATAAGTGTTAGGATTCATCAAAAATCAAAAAATGATCAATGAAAACATAGCATAATCACTAGACATAATTTATTAGTATATTTAAAGGAATACAAAATCATTTTCATAGCCAAGGATCTCTACCAAGATAAAAATAGTGGACTCGGTTCACTCCGTATTAAATTATTTCCATTGTCATTGTTCACTCGTAAGATGGTATTATTGTATTAAGTCCCTTACTAAACGATGATCAATTCCCATTAAAATTATTATTATCTCATGAGATATCTATCTTTACCCAATCCATTGTAGGGATATATAATTTGGGGCCCACCTACAATATAATAAAAACCCCACATATTTGTTCTACAAGATCATAAAAAATCAAGATATAATCATATCATAGCCCATGAAAAAAATGAGATTTATAAATATTTCATCATTACATCAAATTAGAACCCATTGAATAAAATTCGGTTTAATAATGTTTTCATCATATCAAAATTAACCCATTAAAAAGAAAACGGATTCAAAGAATCATCCTTGAATCATCATCATCATAATCCATCCAGAGGAAGAAAGTGGATGGTATCATAAGATCAAAACCCTATGAAACCATAAAAATCTATAAAGGATGCTGACATATATTAAAAGACACCATTAAATTATTGTTCAAACCTTTCTTTGAAAACATCAGAAAATGTCATTTTATTTTAATATAATTTTATCAAAAAATTACATCAATACTAAGAAAATACCTTTCTATAAAAATAATAATAGAAACATTCAATGTATGATTAAAATAAAATAATAGTAATGATATCGGTAAAATATGTTAATTCCATATATGTTAAAAGAAACCATTTCTTTCATAATATGGTAAAAAGTACAAAAAGAAATGTTCAGAAAAATTTAACAATGATTCATCTTTACATATTTGTAAATATAGTTAATGGTATTGAAAATTAATTTTTTTAAAATAATCATGTATTGGTGCGAACATTAATAAAACAATTTTTAAGAGTGTTTACATGGAAGAAAAACTTGATTGTCCAAAGAGAAAATAAAGTTACTTTTTTTTAAAAACATTTCCTTGATCATTTTACGTACCAAGGTGAAGGAAATGGTATGAATATTTAGAAACTAAATAATTAAATAAATTATAAGTAAATATATTTTATTTTATTTAAATGAACCATATAATTTCCTACAATACAAATTTAGCATAGAAAATCCTAAAAAATCATATTCTAACATTAACTCATTACCTCAAGTCTCGTCCTAATTCATACATGTTCAAATATCATATATAATAAATATAGATTTATTACAAATATATATTAGAAACATATTCATAAATAACAGAGAAATTATATTTCCCTTATAATTTCTATTTATACTTTTATTGGCATTCTATTCTTTAAAATGAACTTTGTTGATAACTGGTCTTTTTCCGAGCATTTTTCAGTTTGATGGTTCTTATAATTTTACCTTGATCATGTATGTATCATATAAAAGACTGTAATTATAAAATAAGAACCATATTTATAGTAATGTAGTTGGATTGAAGGGTATGAATATGAATATTTATATTATTGATAATCATTTATTAGATATGAATGTAATTAATGTATTATACTTTAATTGTTTATAGAATTAGATAAAATCATTTGAAGGTAAAAGTATTTTTTAGAAATACAAACTTCTTTTTTACCTTCAAATGATTTTATCTAATTTTATAAACAATTAAAGTAAAATGTATTAATTATATTCATATGTAATAAATCATTATCAATAATATATATATTCATATTCATACCCTTCAATCCAACTACAATACTATAACTATCACATTATATAATAACATTTTAATAGTATATCACAATTTATTTAAACTCGGTATTTCATGTGAAGCATGCTATCAAATATATTAAATTTATTTCAAGATAAATATATCACAAAATTTGGGGGATTTATAATACACCCCTATTAGAATATTTTTTCCAAAAAATTATACTACATTGATATTAAAAACTAAGTTTATTATTATCTCATCGCATCTTCATGTTTCCATGTAGATTCCTACAATTTATGGTTTCACTGCAAAACATTAACCAGGTGAGTGGTACTATTTCCCATAATATTCTATATAAAATCTTGAATTTACACTAGTTTTTACTCATAATAGAAATCTCTATCTAGTTTTAGGACCTTCTAGTTCCATACATATGATGGATCAGGTATGTACTTCCTATAGAGAGATACATAGAATATATTATGAACATGAGATAGAGCAGGTAGAAGCACCAAGCGATAAAAAATCATCTACGTACAATTTTGAATATCAAATTTGACAAATACATCTGGGGATCAAATTTTCCTTATTTCAAAATATCAAAACCTTATTCCAAGGATTTATACAAAGGAATATCGTGTCACCAACATCAAACTCTAGATCTCACTGATGATTGTCAACATACCTTTTCTATAATTTCTTGGCTTCCCTAATGGACTACTGAATAGATCTAACCATATCTATCATTTCCATATCTATATTAGGATCCAAAACAATTATTTCTCTATCCTCATCCAAGTATGTTGGAGCTCTTGACTTCATGGAATATCGTCCTACATAAGGAACCATATTTATTCTTGAATAAAGGTTATTTATGTATAAAAATTATACTAATGGAAGTTATCGATCCTAAAAACCATTTAAATGCATATGATAGGATCTCAGAATATACTAACCATGTATATAAGTGTCAAATGAAGATCTAAATTTTAACTATGTATTCATATCATATTGAATACTTATAAAGACATTGAGGTTGACACCAGATCATGATGAGATAAAATGAAATGATTTCATAACGAGATAGACTATGATCCAAATAGGATTGTTCCCTCTAGATCTTTGGTTGAGTCCAATGATGAAATCCATGGTAATGTTTTCCCAGTTCCATTCAACAATGGTTAATGGTAATAATATAACAATAAATGTGTATTCATCATCCTTAACATTATGATATAATAATCATCAATATACATAATTTTCAATATCCATTTTTATAATATACTAAAGTAAACACTCTTTCATACCTCTATATATCATTGTATATCCAAGATGAATATAGAATAATGAACTATTATCTTCATTCAGTATCTCTATATTATGGATTGGTATTAATGGAAAACACAATCTATTATAGATCCTTATCACTCCATCACAATCATGGTTGAACTCAAGAAAATTTCTCAACTTCTTCTAGAGTTCCACACCCTCCTTTTGATCCTATTTAATCCAAACATGGATGGATTGATAATAATTCATATGATAAAGATATGGTATGTACCCTTTCCCCATGATTTAAAGATCCATCTACAATAAGTCAGTATATATTCGATCTCATTTAATCCTCATTATATTCAAAGAAGAATGGCCTCTCCAACTCAGATCATCAGCCACCTTGTTCGCCTTCCTTGGGTAGTATTATATTGAGAAGTAATAATTTTTATTTATCTATATCCATATCATTTATAACATATCCAACTCTTTCTATATGAATATATACTTCAATATTTCATGATCAGAATATATATCACACCATTCACTATAAAGATAATTCCTCTATATTTTCAATGAAAAATTTAATATTTCCAACTCCAAATAATGAGTTGAATAATATTTTTTCATGAATTTTTAATTGGAGTGAGGCATAATATATAACCATATCATTATACTTGAGGATTAATCCCATCACCTTATTTGATTCATTAATAAATATCATGAAAACATCTCCACTACTTTGTAGTGTATGTATAGGTATAGTAACTAACCTCTTTTTAGCTCCTTGAAATTTTCATCACATTTATTTATAAAAATAAACATAGCTTATTTATATTTTAATTTTTATAATAGATTATATATCTATGATAAATCACTCAGAGAGTACTGGTAGAATCCATCCAACTTATGAAAACTATGGATCTTTGTTTCCATATATGTTATATGATATTGTTTAATAACATCATCATTTTTACCCTCAATTAGTTGTATCTATATTTAACATAAATCATGGAAAAATATTTATCTCTTTGTAATTGATAAACAAAATATCATCAATATGAGGTTGAGGATAATTTTTCTTGATAGTGATCTTGTAAAATTCAAGATAAACAATAAATATATGAATTGAACTATTTTATTCATAGAAAAGAAATAGGTGCACCCCGTGTTTATAAACTATATAATATAAATCCCTTACAGATATTCTCATAGAGTTTTTTCATAAATTACTAAAAATCAATCAATCCAATTATATATAGTGTATTTGAAATAATTTGAGCACTTGGTGTGAGTTCTATCAAAAACTAAACTTTGTGATTTAGGTTTATACTGCTAATGTATTTATAAAATACATCATCATAATCCTGAACAATAGGAATATCATTTATGATGACTTTCTCCTTATCCATTTGAGATAAATATCACTCGTAAATAGATAGTAAGACTCTTAAAATGAATGCAGCTTCCATTAGAAATTATTCTTCTTCTTTTCACCAAAATATGATCATATATTTTTTCCTAATGTGAATTGTGTCTTACCTTACTAAAAATTGATATAGGATCTATGTAAAAGGATCTAATACATTCCAAAAATCATATAAAATTCAACAAGGGGCAAAATCACATGATTTTTTGGAAATAAATTCCAAATAAACTTATATCACAAAATAACTACATTGTTATGTGATTATTATACAATTGGTAGTTTTTACTAAGAACTAAACTCATAATCTTTGAGGTGATAATGAGATACCCTAGAAAAAATATTTTGTTTTAAAATAGTGCAAATATCTGGAATCGAATAAAACATTTATAGTTCTAGATTGGATGGAAAGAGTACCATTCACAACATCATTCTCATGACCCACTTAAGTTGTTATGATCACACGATATTTACCTTTATCTCTTTTCTTTAGAGGATATTGAAGCCGATTATTATCATTATGCCTTAGATTCATGAATTTATTGTTGTAATTTATATACTCTATATAATTATAGAATGGGAGTGTGGGAAGAACCTTTGATTGATCTTTTACATTGTTATTTTCATTGATTATCCTCTTCACATCACTTTAGCATTATTTTTTTCATATCCATATTTTCCACACTTAAAAATTTTAATAGTCCCCATAATGTAATTTTCATCATGACTCATTCAACACTTCTAAAAATTAATGTGTCATGGATTCAATGTGTCATGGATTCAATTTATACATATTGTCTCATATTCTTGATAAGAGTCTTCTATTTATCATATCCCCCTTACAATTGATACACGTCCAAAATATCCTTCATATTATCTGAGAATTTGAGAATAGAGAATGCATTTTCTATAACATTGATCCATTGAGCAGTAATAAGTGGACCTGAGGAATCAATGAATGATGGAGGAAACTTTTTCAAGATTATATAGTGAGTTGTTCTTTCCTTAATCCATTTAGATGTTTATAATTCTACATGTTATCATAAATAGATTACGATAGTTGGCTGAGGATATTCACAATATTTCCCATACCAACTCCCATTTTAGTTGGTTTCTCATAGGGGGATCATTTCATTAGCTGTCACATTCATTGTTCACAGTATTCCCAATGGTTTTTTCCATTGACTAAAACTAAAAAAACGTACTATGAGAAAAAATAAGTAGAGTTATTAATCATGTAATCCTAAACAATCATTCACAATATTTCTAAATCATGACACCTTTTTCTGTTTATGACATTTTAGGTTTAACCAGAGTCATTCATGTTCATAATCTACTTAAATTATTCATAATAGTTCATAAAGAATATTTGAATTGACCAAAGAATAACCCATGGAATAGTCTAGTCTGGTTTATAGTATTATCCCAACTCATAACATACCAGTGATGATTGAGTTATTATGTAATCTGCCTCTTTATGAATTTTTACACATAACTTCATTTGTGTCGTACCTAAATTCACATTCCAATATCTAGTAAGGGGTGTAATTTATTTTAATTTCACATAATCTTCACTTTACCAAATCTTTATGATATTATCATATACATAGACTTATCCCTTGGGTTTTCAATAATGTTCTCTAATCATAATCTGCAAAAATTACTAAACCCTCCTCTAATATAAACTAAGAAAACCCAAGCATTTTGTAAAATAATATTTCATAATTTTAGATAAATATTCAATATATTTTTCAATAATAAAACCCAGAAAATAGTAAAGGGTTATAGTACTTGGATACTAGAAACATAATCATATAAATTTGTGATAGATCTTCAAAATATTTCACAAATTTCTTATCACATAATACAATTGTTATGAATTCCCTATTTTAACCATTTCCTCATATCCTGAGGAAAAGAAACATAAAAAATGGTGAACTCTGATTCTCATTAATGGTAAAAATAATAGATATCAATCAATAATTATAAGTGATAATATGATAAACATAAGGTTATAATCATATGACCATAATATTCAATAATCATACCTAATCAGTCAAAGATCATTAATCATAAATCCTTGAATAATAATTTTCAAAAATAATACATAAGTGATAAATGTACGAAATCAAGAAAAATAAACCATGATCCATGAGAACATATCATAAGAATAAGAAAAAAGATTTTTGAAAAAACGTCAGCATAGAAAATCATTTCCTTATAAAAATATCAGAGGTGAGACTCTCTTAGTGGATTGATTTCACTTCATATACCATCATTTCCACAGTCACGGTTCAGTTATACAACTATCTTATCAGTAGGGTCCCTTACAAAATTGGGTTCATTCTCATTGAAGTTATTATTATCTCATCAGACATCCATATTTTCCCAATAAATTATAGGGAAATATAATTCCATGTTCACCCATCAAAAAATGAAAAAAATATCGAAATGAAATGGGTTTCACAAACATTTTATTATTTCATCATAGCATAAATTGTGAAAAATAAATGGGTTTCATTATAGATTTATCATAAATTAATTAGCCTGTGGGAAAGAAAAGAGTTTCGTAGAATTTACCTTAAATAATCATCATATTAACACATCTAGAGAAATAATGTTGATGGTATCATATTATCATATACCTAATAAAGCATAAAAATCTTTAATAGATCTTGATATAGATTAAAAATACCTGTAAATGATCATCAAACCCATTATTTCGGAACATGAGAAAAAACATTTAATTTTGATAAAATTTTACCTAAAAATCACTAGAATATTGATAAAATCAATTCATTTGAAAATAACCAAAAGAACTTGTAAATCATGATTAAAATAATGAACATTCATGATTTTGGAAAAAAAATTTGTTGTTATAAATTTTAAAGGAAAACATAGCTTTCAAAATTTTGTAAAAAGTGAAAAATGACTTATTCCAAAAAATTAAAAAAAAATTAAATAAAATATATATATAGTGAAAATAATATTTTTTTAAAAAAATTAAAATATAGTTAAAAACATTAACAAAATAATTTTTAAGAGTATATTCGTGGAAGGAAATTTTAACCGACCAAAGAGGAAATAGGGGTATCTTCTCTTTAAAAACAATTTCTAAATCATTTTTAATACAAAAAGAGAGGACAATGTTTCTAAAAAATAATAAAGATATATTAAGTTTCTAAATCTACATAATTAATCATATGATAAAAAATAATTTGGGTTTAAAATTTAATATTTGTATAAGTTTTCTCACTAAAATATTTTTAGACACAATCCCTAAAAAATAAGATTTTTACACAAACCCCTTACTTAATGTCTCATTTGTCTTTGTATATTTCCAAATATTATATAACATTAATATATATTTATTATAATTATATTCCAATGGAATAATCGTGGATAAATTACTATGTATTATCCCTTTATGATCACTAATTATCATTTCCTAAACAAAATCATTATTAAAATTGAAACACAGGTGAAAACTAGATCATTTTCTATGCATGTTTATTTTGAATGGATTCGGTACTTCCACCTTGGACATGGTTTCATAATATATAGAATATTAGTCATGAAAAAAGTATCATATTTTTTAATCATATATAATTTTATCATATAAAGTAGTGATAACAAATAAATTACATCACTTCAAATAGACTATAGTATGTACGTACACACGAGTGAGGTTTCTAATTTTCAGTTGTTGGGATAAATTAATGGTAAAAGGTAATTCACCTATATAGATTAATTATTATATCATAGATATAATATATATTGATTTTCTTTTAAATAACTTTTTATTTGATTTTAAAAAAGTCTTATTTGAGGTTAGTGGTAACCAAAACATTAGACACACCCATATAGCGGGATTCAACTGTAGAGAACCACATTCAAAATACAGACACACAAAATGAGGAGATCGATTTCGGGATATGCTCGCATCAGTCTAACTCATAGCCATCATAGTTGTACATCAACATCATTGTTCATCATCATCATTGTACTTTTTGTCATCATCACTAAAAAATCACAATGTCGTTGTTGTTGCTGGTTCTTCGCTGCATCCGAAAGCTGTAGGAAATCGGTCACTAGAAGAAATGTCACCACCAAGAAACCAAATCCATTGGGAAAACGCACCAATCATCCAAAAAATGGGCTCATTCCTTGGAGAACCCATAATTTCTGTAATGCCACCTCCCGAAACTCTGACTCTCCACCGCTCCTGACCAACCTGTAGAGGAGAAATGGGACTGGGGGCCCGGGCAGTGTTAAGGAAGCATAGGGTTCTGGGGGACTAATCGTTTTTCCATGAAAAAAAACTAGTAGAACATAAAATTATAGATAATAAAAATCCACAGACTATTCCATTTGATAATAGACTTAACAAATGTAAAATAAACCCCTAACTAGAATAAATACATAACCAGATGAAACTGAAACAAATTAACCGAAATCTGAACTAATGCAATGAAAGGAACTAGGGAATGGATCCCTAAAAATAATCCCAAAATAGATCGATAGAAATCGAAAGATAAAGCCAATGAAATAAAAACCCCACATTTCCCCAACTCTCTCTGCCAAAATCCCAACCCCATATAAGGAAACAACACACCCATCCATGATGGGGTTGTGTGCATCGGTTCAGATCGACAGAGCATGGGTGGTATGGGACAAAGCAAGCTAACCCAATAGAACTAGAGGAGAAAGAACATGGAAATATGGAATTAGGAGAAGCCATAAGATGGAACCATCACTGCTGAGAGGACAAAAATACTTGAAGAATGAGATGTTGAAGCTGAAACGGAGGCCTGAGTGATGAAACCCTATAAAGAGGAAAAATGATGTAGTCGGAGGAGGAGGACAAGCCCATCGCCGTCGGGGAAAACATGAAACCCCAAGAAGAGGAATTCCAAGATGCGGTGCGAAGTTGAGAGTTGTATCCCGTATAATGGGGTTCCATCCAAATATATATTGATTAAATCTAACCTTATTAAAACTCATTTGAAGCAAAAATGAACAAAATAACAATTCTTCATGGAGGTGGTCTTCCACACATACACATGTAGGATGTCAACATTTTCAAACTAATGTAAATGTAATGATGTATATAAGATATTATAATTCTAGCAGTACAAATATTTAATAAATAAAATATATAAAAATATTAAATCAAAAATAAAAACTAACCATAAAAATGGTGATAGAAAATGAATTATATCACTATATAAATTTAGTAGTCCACGCATACAAAAGAGTGATTCATTATTTTTTCAAATAATGGAAATGATATTTAAACTAATTTTTCATAATCATAATAAAATATCAGTATATATATGATAATACTTCCATCATGTTATTATTTATGTATATTATTTCATAATGGTAGAATAAAATGTAAAATTGAAAGTACTCAGTTAAGAGTTATACCTCTTTTTTGAGAAACCACCTTTAGCTTACATTTTAAGCCTTAAAAGCATGATATTATGTTCCAAATACGGAATATAGGACATGGGGATATATTTTTGGAAATTATTTATGTATTTATTTATAGATATAGAAGTTTTATGATGTGTGGGGAAGAGATAAGAAACGGTTTCCTCATATATGGGAGGGAGAGGACGCTTATGGTATTTTTCAATAGATTAAAATATATTAATGTATTACTCAAGTCAAGTGGATACAAAATAAAAATGATTAAAATATAAAAAGTATGTTGAAAAAATACCATCAACTAATATAATTAAATAATTATTTGTCATATTTTAAAACATATCTATAAAGTTAACCCACCCTCCTAGAAAACTCATTTTGACCTTAACCATAATAACAAATTTTTATTATTTTTACTATTCATTATGTCTAAAATTTAATTTGAAATGAATAAATAATATTTGTTAATATAATTAAAAATATGTTAAACAAATTACATGTTTCCATTTCTATAAGTTTTATAAAATCATTTATAATAGATATGAAAAATGCAAAAAAAACCATTTTTTGAAAAATAAATTCTCAAGCATAAAATTGAGTTTACGATCATTCAATTCCATGTAAAACTATAATATGAATGTTAAAATATCTTATTGAATATATTACATACATATTTAATTAAAATCATTCATCAATATATATTAAATTAAATTATTCACAAAAAAACACGTGTGCAGAAAATTAACTTTTTAGAAAAAAATCAATTTTTACCTTAATATTGTTTCATTATAATTTATAACCCATTAAAAATAATGAATTTATTTTACAAATATGTAACAAATTATTTTAATAATTTATTTAATCTTAATATACTCTCTATTTCGACAACTAGGTGAAAAATATCACATTAAATAACAATATTCTAACTATATATCATGGTTAATTTGAACATGATTTGGTGAGTAAAGAAAGCTATAAAATAAATTAGATTTATTTAAAGAAAAAATTATCAAAAAATATAAGGGTTTTAGAATTTATATTGATAGAACCTTATGAGTGTGACAAAAGATAATTTAAATATATTTTTAGAAAGCCACCATGATCATTGGATTCCAATATCTCAAGTATTTATTCTTATTAATCATGTGTAGCTTCAGTGTGATATTGTGTATGGATTAGTAAACTCAATAACAAGATCACATCAAATTATATCACTAATGAGTGTCTTTTTGGTCAATTGTAGTTGGATAGTGTACCTATGTCAATGATTGAGATTTATATGTTGGTCATTTGGGACCATACCATCAGTAGTCGAGGTTGGTCAAAATTGTTTTAGTTGATGTGGAGAAGTGTTAAATAGTTTTAACTCTTAATTTGTACAACATCCAATTTATATTTTCTGATAAATTCTCAAAGAATCCAGTCAAAGATATGTGGAGTTTATATTAGATTGTATGAAAGGTATGGAGCTCAAATCTATTCTTCCATATAAGATAGCTCTAGAGAGCTAATAGAGTTAATGGATCTTGTAGAGGATTTAGAGGTAAAAGTATTTATTTTATTGATAAATTCCCATTGGGTGATCCTATATTATTAACCAACATGGTATAAAAAATATTTTAATTAATTTAGAGATTATCAGTGTTTTAACCATCTTTTAATGTATGGGACCAATTTACAATGAAACTTGAAGCCGGAGTAGTCACCATATGGCCTCAAAAATATCTCCCCATATGCCAGAGGCTATCAACTACAATCATAGGTTTATTGGATGTTATGTGGGAAGACTATTCGCTCATTATCAGAGCAGCACAATGTTATATTATATATTAATAATAACATACAACAATATTAGTAGTAAATGAAATAACATGTAGTATAAGATAATATGATAACTAAATAAAAGTGGAAAACACCAAATATGCATTCATGCATTAATTTCTATATCATTCAAAAAAAAATAAAAATACATATAGTTAAAAATACATAAAGTTATTAAAAAAGTAAACAAAATGAAAAAACCCCAATGTATAACTACATGAGAATCCTGAGCTCCAACTCAGTCATGTGATCCAAACTCCCATGTACAATCATGAAAACACAATCCAAGGATATTGATCCTATAACCAATAATGGCTACTCTAGTGACCTTGCATAATGGTGGTTCGATAAGGGTGTGAGATAAACCTAGTAGGCCGGTGATAATGGTTTCTATTGTATAATCTGGTCTGTTATTATAAATTACAATAGTTTGCAGGTATAATGAAAAGATGGAACAAATTAAATACATATACACAACAAGTTAGATTAGGTTCCTAAAGGACTACTGGATAATTGTACCTTCCTTATTCAAAGTCGAAATGACTCTAAATGAGGTGATCCTAACAATATAGGATAAAAAATAATAATGGGTCATCATAACTAAGAGGAAAGGATGTACTAATACCAGTTATGTGATTTCTCCTAGTGGACTTGTCCCTTTATTTTAATTAATTATAAATTTTCATTTTAATTAAAAGAGGCATCTCTTGTATTAAATTTAACAGCATCCCAAGAACATATAAGGTGACCCTTAATAGGGAACCCAATTATCGCACCATTAGTGTAACAACTATCCAAGGACAAAGGATTCTATACATTGTGATCCATAATTGGAATCCCAAATAACACTCTTGGAAAAAAGTAAAACATTTCCCCTCTAAGTCCCTCCCTAATATCTCACAAAGGGGTCCAAGTATCAATTATTGAATAGTGTAACCATCTCACCACCAATCCCATCAACGGGTTCTCCCTTGGGAATTGATATCACTCATATGGAATTAAGTAACCAAGATGGTGAGCTCTTCCAAGATATAACTTGTTATTCTCCATGCATATAAATTCGTTATAACCTATGATCCCATTCTTAGAATTGAGTAAATGGAACAAAATTATCACTCAAAGTGTAAAAAATTATTTAATAATTAAATATTTTAATCTTATCAATAAGGATGTCCAACCCATTTAATATTCTAATTATAAATTAATGTAGTTCATGAAATTAAGTATTCCACTTATAAATACTGATTTATAACAATAAATGTAGGTCATCCTCAAATGAAGGACATAGAATAAAGAATTGGAACTAAAATAGGGCCTTTCCCATTAAACTAATTTTATTGATTAAGTGGGATTTTCCATTATAAAATAATTTCAAGCATTTAATAAGTTTTTTTGGTCTGGGTGGACTTCCCATTAGTGAAACACCATAAATTCAAGATTTATTAATTAGTCTTGGCTAGAAAAAATACCATAAAAATTCATCAAGCTCATTCTATAATATTTTTTTGATAACCACTTATAAGATGGTTAGGTCACCAAGCGATAACGAAGATAGTTATTATATCCTTCAACTTCAAATTAATCCACTAATTATATTTTAGAGACATCACACCTTATTAAGGGGTTTTATTAGAGAACATTAGATTAATTATAAATGAATTCTAGGTACACGCCCTTAAGGGTGTTTTAAATATAATTTCAATCCATCAATAAAGATTATTTAATACATAATGGCTACTATATTTGAGCTGTTAGTAATAATAATTGAACATCACATTAAAGAGGTGACACGTAGATATACTAGCACGCAACACAATAGTGTAATTTATTAAGAAATAATAATTTAAGGTAAAACATATAGGCCACCTACCATATAACAAGGATGACCCACAATCCCAACATTAAGTCTTGAATTGTTCTAGTTCTAGAGAAATTGAATAAATAGAAGGACTTAAAAATATGGTGGCTAGATCTCTCCAAAATATCACATACAGAGAGAATATAACCTAACAAAAGAAGAATGATGAGTTGTATACCCACATAGTGCTATCCAAATCAATATAAGGTTCTCAACTCATAGGTCGTATGAGATAGATATATCCTCATAACATGGTGAGGAGGAGGATATCCAAATATAATAGAGGAGGTGATTCAAACTATTCAGTTGGAAAAGAGGAGGATAAAATTTTAACGAAAGTAGTGGTAAAAGCTAATTTAAAATTACTAAATAAGGCCCAATGTTTGGACACATGATTGGATAAATCATGTGAAAAATATGTTGAAGATAAATTCTAAGTGGATAGGTCTCACCGTTCATCTACATGGTTTGGGAAACTATGTGAAAACCATGCACATTCCATCTATCAAGAACCTGAAGCTAGTTGCACATTTTTGTGGATCCTCTCACACGATTGGACAAAACCTTTTGAGATATCCAACTATAGCTAAAGTGTCACAAAATTTCAATTGGGATCCTTTTGGTTTCAGATAAACCGTGTTCCCTTATTTGTACCTCTATATTTTTAGTTTCCTGGTCCCAACGCTCCCAAAACACATCGGGCACTCACAACACTTCTTGAGCCTCATAAAAGGTCCAAAAATAAAACATTTTTTTGTTCAAACTCTCAAAATTTTATTACAAATTTTAGTATCATGAGTAGACAATACACAAAACATAAAAATAAATTCCCTTTAGAATATTTTCTGGTCTCAAAACGTGGGACACTATAATCTCCCTAACATATAAATTCCTATCCCTGTGAAGAATTTGGAAACTAAAAAAGAAACACATAACCTACTTGGGTTGGTAATTCCCATACAAACTGTCAAGTTTCATTCCATCTATAATAATTTTAAATTTAAGATTTGTCGTAGCATTTTAATAATTCTCATGACATAACTCCCAAGGTGGAAAAAGGGTCAATTCCATACTGAACATAGTTGACATGGTAAATATTTTCATTACATGAAATATATGGGCGGTCATTTTCGTCGCACCCATCTCAACTTGATATCATGCATGAAATGGGTTCTTACTAAAAACATTGGATAAAACAAGAGTATAAAAAGGATATCCAATCATGGCCTACTATTCGAAAAAATTATCGGATTATACAAAAAAACATGACCTGAAACATGACACATTTCTTCAACATACCCTGTGTTTTTTTCGAGCACATTCACCAAGATCATCCTTGACTCTCGATGATGTATCATGACCAAACATCTATTATGATTTTGTCCCCGGGCATGAGCATTGGTATAAAAATGATATTCTACACTTGGGTAAACACTGAATCATTAATCAGAGTCCAAATATAATTTCCAAGGTAGTCTGAACTTTGGAATTTACAAGTGAGACGTTGGCACATAGTCGAGATGTCCATGTATCAAGATCACTGAAAAATCCTAAAGTGTTCGTCACATAGAATATATTTCAAGAATAGGGACATTTCCATGAGTTCACCAGAGGCATTCCTACTATGAAACACAGGTGTCACTTGGAGGCAACTATTCCTCCACAAAAACCATACGTGTAGCGCACAACTCTGATAGAGACCACTTACCAAGAAAGATTTATTTTAGATATGTGTGCATCATATAACTGATTATCTCCCAGTATACCTAGATGATGTCTATATGGGGTACATGATTGTCACCAAAACAATGGTATACCAAGTTGATTAAAATGGTCTACAAAATAGAACACAAACACTTCTGGTGCATCAAGAAAAATTTCTCGGTATAGTTCTAGACCAACCAAAAAACAATTTTTCAATGAAAAAGATAGTTGAACAACCCCAGGTTAATCATTTTAAAAGTAATGGTTCCACCTGTAAACACATCTTCACTACCTAAGTGTGATTCCCTATCCGCATGAGGAATATATGAAATTCCTAGAACCACCATTAAAATTCATCCCTAATTAAAACAGTTTTTGAAGGCTTCATAGATAGAAAATCATTTCATCACCATGTGGCCTCACAAGCAGCAACTCTTTTGATAACCCAAAAGCCTCATGGGAATTTATAGTAGTACTGGCCATTTCTAAATGATTCCCCTTCATTATTTTCCATCTACTAGGAAGGACACATTTTACCATGATTTATGTGGTGATCTCCACCTTAGGAGTTACATTATCGTTATATTTACGGATAAAGGGAACTCATGCAATCACACACACTACATAGAAAATTATTTTAGGGTCTTATAGGGGAATAAATACTTTAGAATTCAGTTATCCAAAATATAGGATGGACTATCCTCTTACAAGTTCAGTAGACCATATTTACATTTGACGTAAATGTGACACTCCTACCACGTTACATCCACAAACTCCATGCATTAGACATAAAAGTAAAAACCAACTCACCAGTATTTTAACAAAATAATCCTTACTTAGAATCACCATAATAATTAGTATGAGACTAATTTTCTATAATTCCTATGCCACTCAACTCTTAAGAAGATCAGTGATTATTGTATAAGAGATCAAGGCTCTAACGATTCCCACAAAACTCAAATAGATTGTTGTCCAACTTTAGTAAATTGATGGTACCATGTGTACTGATGAATATTATCCCAATATCACATGGTAAAAAATTAATATCCTTTATACTATCCATAGTATTATCATCCCTATGAATCCTATTATCTAATGCATCATACCAAAGTTCAACCCAGATTCATATTATCAGATACGACAGTTAACATGGATGATGATGTGGTGAGTCTTCCACTACTGAGAAGGAAGAAGAGGGGTCACACAACCGACACAAGACTAGATCATTGTTTTATTATCCCATAAGACATTAAAAAATATTGATGACCTCTTCAGTCAACTGACACAAAATAGGAACACACGACCTACTAATCATATGATCATTCCCTAGTCATGTATAACCCATAGGTACTGAGCATTTCATGATACTCACACCCATAACTAAGGTCAAACTACCACACAAGAACCCATCCATACAATGGTGTTGTTTCAGAAACTAATATTCCTACATGGGACTATGGAACCCGAATAGTACCACATTCCTAAATCTCATCATAGAAAAATAAATATTTTAATGTTCTACGAGAACTACCTACCTCATCCTAGCCTCATAAATATGTAAAAATCATCAAACCTATAGTTGGGTCACATTGAAAATATCACTAGGATTTACCACCTATCTTTTTTGTTCATGTTATATATGATAATTGTCCTATGGAAGATGCCAACCCCCTATTTAAATCCAAATACCGAAGGAAACATCTAAAAACCCTTACATGAGGGTCAGACCTAAGAACACCTCTATATGTTTCATTGAGCGGATTCATTTTTTAAAATTTCATCATAAAAATTTTACATTCTCAGTATTAAAAAAACACACCAGTCCTAAGAAATTGTGATTTGTTACATTATTTAGATAAGGACACAGGGAAATACAATAAATTTATATCAAACATCAATTTTAATCATTTTTCAATTTAATTGACATCCTATCCTAACTATAAAATTAATTTCATAAAATTCATTCTAAACATTGTTCATTTATTTATTTTATTTCATAACTAACTGAGTTAAAAATATATAATTGAAATATATAGAGGAAAAACCCCTTTAGTTTGTAATTGGAATTATAATTAACTACTGTCGCATTTAGCTATAGGTCAAAATCATATGAAAGGGTATTGAATTTTTTGAGGAGGGGAATGGACAAGTAATGTGACACTATATGCTGATATGTTAGACCATATAAGTGTTTGTAAAAACTTTAAATTACCATCCCTCTATATCATAAACACTCCCTCATTGGGTTAAGTACTAAGGCATGACAAGGTAAATGTTACCTACTAGGGCCCCATCAAGTAAGTGATATCCTATTTTTAAAACACCATTAATGGGTTCAATATATAAATAGAATCCCCTAACTAACCTACTTAATTCCAATTATACATTTTGGGAATTTATCCATATCGGTCATCATTCCCAAGTGATAGAGTAATATTCCCTTTTAAAGGAAAGCAATCCATTTTAGGACAAAATTTTAACAGAAATTATTCTTACCATAGTTTCATGGTATTTTAAATTTATAAATATTGTTTTGATTACATTTCTCAACAACTCCCAATTTATAAAGTAACCATACAATTGATAAATGGATAACTAACTCCCATGCAGTCACAACTAATAACATTTCAGTACATGCGACAAATGGCCCATCCTTCAAACATCTCTGGACTAATTATTATGGTGTCACAAAAAATCTATGTCGAAAAACACCATTTCGTTTAATTTCATCACTTTAATAACCAATTGTATATTAATATTATAACTAGACATGATAATATAGACATAAGAACAAGAAATGGTGTAAATTATCATATAATAATGGAATAAAAATATAATCATACTAATTAATCACATGAATATGGTAATAATCCACATAATCAATAACAAAAAAATCATAATTGACAGGAAAAAATACTAAATAAATAACAGAACATGTTACACAGTAACCATGGAAATAAAATACCTAAGTAGGTATTATCTACGCATGTTACTAAAATACATAACATGGAAATTCATAGCCATGCTAATAAACATAGAAGGCACATAAAAATCTCAAATATCCTAGATATATAATCTACAAGGTGTGTCATATTCATGGAATTTGAATCACTATGTTCCTATAATGATGCATGTAATTCTAAATTCTTACCATACTTAGCAAAGGAAAAATTATCAAAGTCCCATAAATAAAAAAGTAGTATAATTTACTTCAATCACTCAAGGTGAAATCATAATGAAATATAATAGAAAATAGAATAAACAACAATCCATTCCCTAGACAAACGAAATTTACCCCATAAATGGGTAGATCACTCCCTAAAATGGATATTAAACAACAATTTAAAAATTAATAGTCTCTAGTCTGTCGTCCCAATAGAGTAAGAAAAAGGAAAAGAAATCATTGTTACAACATTGTAACATCCCGACCTGACAAACTATGATACCATTAACAATAATTATCACTACACGGTCACAAGCATGCCTCGTCATACACTAGAGGTTGTTAATAAGCTGTAAGGGTCTATTGGTGGTTCTTTGAAGAGACAATACCCTCGTTATCAGAGTACCATAGTGGTATATCATATATAAATAATCATAGACAATAGATAAAAATGTTTTAAATTAAATAAAAAGAAGTGGAAGATAATATGGTAACTGAATAAATGTTTCTAACTCCAAATATACATCGATGCATGCAATTCCTTGTGATTCTAAAAAATAAGGAAAAACATATAGTAGGAAATAAAGAACGGTATTAAAAAAAGTAATCAAAGGAATAAAATCCCACAATGGATAACTCCATGAGCATCCTGAGCTTCAACTTAGTCAGCTACTCCCACCTCCCTAGTACAACATGATAGCATAATCCAAGGATCCTAATCTTGCAACCAATGATGTCAACTCAGGTACCCTAGTGTAATGGAAGCCCAATAAGGGTGTCTGATAAACCCAATAGGCCACCAACATCGGGTTTTAAAGAATCATTCAGTCCGCGATTACAAATTCCAACTGTGTGGTAGTATAATTAAAAGATGTAACTAATTCAATAAATACACACAACATGTTTGATCGGGTTCCTCAAGGAAACGGGGCTAACCATACCTTCATTTCTCCTACGAATGAATGTCTCTAGCTGAGTTGAACATGTATGGATAGGATAAAAAGTGATAATGGGTCACCATAATTAAGAATCAAGGATGGACCCAGCTCAGGCATGTGATTTATCCTTTTTGGGGCATTCCATTAATTTAATTAATTATTAATATTAATTTTAATTAAAATATACATATCTTATTTTAAATTATGTAGTTAGGTTTTGGATTAGTGGTAAGCACCCAGTAATACTATATGAAAAATGGGGGTTCAAAACCCATTGGGCACAGGTTACTGTTGCAGTAATGTAGCGGGCCTGTAGCAGCAGCGGTACTGTTGATCGGCGGGTACTGTAGCGGCGGCAGGGAACTGTAGCGGTGGCGGTACTGTAGCAGCCAGGTTACTATTCACAGAATGGGAATTGGGCCAAAAAATTGGGCCTACGGGCTATGTAATGGGATACAAGCCCACTAGGCCTTCGGGATATATAATGGGTCTCCTTCTACCCAGTTAAAAGAGGTCTTTTATTTGCTTTATTAATAAACAAATGAGGCATTGGCCCCAAACCTTTTATAAAAATAATCTTATTTTAAATTAAATGGAATCCTGATCCAGACCAAGGATAACCTTAATAAGAAACACAAGTATCTCAACAAAAGTATAGAAACATTCCTAGGCCAAAGGATTGTGTCTATAGTGAACCATAACTATAAAACCAAATATCACTCTTGGCATCAGGTAACACATGTCCCCTCTGATCACATCCCTGGTATCTCACAAAGGGGTCTATATGATGTCCCGAACCTAGATTCCACTTAACCCATGCCCAAAGCCCAGTTATCCACATGCCCCCTGGTGTGTCTCCCCATAAGCCAGGGGGTTCCAACAAGTTGCAGGGGTGTGTAGGTAGTCCATAGGGGAGACTATACCCACATATTAGAGAAAAATAACAGATACAGCAAAAGTTAATAGTAGTGGAATCATAATAAAATAGGAAAATATAATAAATGGAAAAATCATTAATATATAAAGTTTAATACTGATTAAGTAAAAAATATGGAAAATCCTCATATGCATAGTCTTATACAAACATGTATTCATGGAATTCTAGTACAATAGAAAACAAGAAGCACGCAACATGCATGCCAAACAAAAAGTCAAAATGTGAAAAAAAAACTAAAGATACTCCATAACATATTGATCTTAAGCCCAATACACTACTGATAAGCTCTAGCTAAGGAGTAATAATCAACATCGTGAAGAGTGGGGCTTTCCCCTAACTATACTTGTAGGAAAACAGTCTTCTCAGTTTCTATGGGTGGCCTAAGTAGGGTGTCAAATAAAAATCTCTATATGCGACCACCAATTGTGTCTATGTGTAAGCATAGTAGGAACTCATAATTAAATAGTTCATAGGTAATAACTATAAAATATAGCACTGCTAAATAAATTAACAACCTCCCACTCAGGTTTCTAAATGACACTTATTAGGTCTACCTGCTTTAGCCCAAAGCTGGTATTTCTAATCAAGTCTCCATATATATGTATTAAATATATATTATATCTAGCATGGGGTAAGAATGTATCTCATATATACATTTATATAGATATTGTAACGAGTGTTTTTTTATAATTCATCCCACCCATACATGTATATATATATTATCACTAGTGTGGATTAAGAATGCCTCCCACCAATATATTAATATCATAACTGGTGTGGGGTAAGAATTCCAACTACCCATACAATTGTATCATAACTTCCATTGGTAATAATTCCTTCCACCCATACAAATATATCATAACTAGCATGGGGTAGTATTGCCTCCCACTAATTCACATTATTACATAGATCAAACAATTCAAGTCATTAAACATAGCATTTATTATTTTATACTAGGTGTGGTCATTGACATGGGTTCACCATCCTTATATCAAGTTCATTGACTAAAACAAACCATTTAATAAAACTATTTATGATAAAAGATAACAATGCTATGTCCATTCCATTCCTTGAAACTTTCCAATTAAAACCAATTCATTTTAAAGCTTAAATCTGTCTTACCCAAGACAACCTCTACATGACAACAATCTAACATGCCTAACATGAAAAATTCATTTCAAGGGAAAAGTGTCAAGGCCAAAGGGTCAAGTTAAAATACTCATATGACCATTTGAAAAATTCCAATTCAAAAGAGACTATTAACCATTGAGTCACCTTAGTATATATCAATTACATATTATTTAAAATCTATTTCAATTAAAAATCCATTTGGGAGATAAATTAGGTTCCAATTATTTTGACCCATTTTGACCAAATTTCTATTTTCAAGGTGGCACAACTATGGGTGTCCATATAGAATAAGGTTGATGTATAAACCCCTAAATAAGAAACCATTTATATATATCAAGGCACTAGGTTCATTTATAAATGATGTAATCAACAAAAAAGGACCTCGGTAAAGGCCGGCTCACGCCACAATGGAATAAATATGGAACAACCAAAACAGAACTGGAAATCTACATGAACACATACATTAGGGTCATATAAAATGTCTCTATTAATATAAAACTCATATTCTATGATGTCTAGGGGAGATATAATTTTTAGTCCAATTCCTTGAATATAGAGTGAATGAACCAACATCTAAATGGTGCAACCTGTGGTGGGATTAACTGAAAAAAATAGTGTGTGAGGTTAGCCTTACCTTAGGAAATCTGATGCTTCCTTCAGATTAGATAATGGTAATTTGATGGATGAGTAGAAAAACATTGAATATTTTGGGATTTTGTGGGCTAATATAGAATAAAAGGAAGAATAGTTGTAGGAAAACAATGGGAAAAGAAAAAATTAGACTTAAGGTTTAAGTGGGTGAAAAGTGGAAATTCTGACTCAACCCCCCCCCCTATGGATGGTTTATGTTTGTAGTTTATAAACCATGTGAAAATAATGTGTTCTGTAACTTTTACCTATCTACAGTAGGATGCATGGTCAGGCACATAGTCTTCACAGTTGCAGACAAACTGTGCGGACACACAGGTTCCCCTATCTCTAGCCACGAAGTTTAGACTAACCATGCCGCCCAGCCTACAACCCACTTTTCTAGACATCTGGGATCCTAACTGGCCCCTGACACTCAATGGTCCTTCCTTGGGCCATATTATACAATTATATTGAATAATGGATGGATTCAAAACTAAAAACAAACAATCCCTACCTTGGTCAAATGTTGGGTCATTACAACCTACCCTCTTTATAGAAACTCATCCCCATGTTGTCATTCGGAGGGAGAAGATGTATTTTTATAAAATAGTTATTTCCAATAAGATTTTATATCAGCTTCCAACTAACATGTATCATCATGTAGTTGTTCTTGCTTCCATATAACTCATACAAGAGGAACAAACAAGCCTCTTATTTTCCTCACACTATGATTAACAATACACACTAGATACTCCTCCACAGAAGAATCCATATCCAAATCAACTATATTAGGCCGAAACACATGATATGGGTCAAGATAATATAGGTGACACTGAGAAACATGAAATACACAATGCATGGTTGGGTATCTTTGAGGATGTTTCAACATGAAATCCACTGGTCTGATCTGTTTCAGATCCTCAAAGGGTCCAATAAGTCTTGATGATAGCCAACACAGCTTCCGAATACATCTATTCCCCAAACTGGGTGAGATATTCAGGAAACCCCAGTCTCCATCCACAAAATCAATAGGTCTCCAGTGTCTGTTGGCATAAGACTGCTATCTATACTGAGCTATCTACATGTGTTCTTTGATTAATTGGACCTTCTTTGTATTCTCGTAAATGAGACAAGGCCCAAGAAAAGTTGTTTATCCTACCTCTAGATAGAAAAAAGGTAATCGAAAAGTCCTACCATACAAGGATTCATAGATATCCATCTCAATGTTAACCTATAATCTATTAATATAAATGAACTCGATTAGGTTAATGTGTTTCTCCCACAAACCCCCAAAATTGAGAATTCATGCACGGAGAATATCCTATCACAACTGAATTGTATGCTATGTCTTTCCATCAGTCCATGGGTGATAGGTCATACTCAAAATTACTTGCGAACTCAAGGCATTTTTCAACCCCTTCAAAAACAAGGATTTGAAATAAGATTATCTGTCAAAAACTATTAAACAATGTAGTTCATGAAGACATACCAAATCCTTAACATAAAATCTCTCAATATCATTTACTGACAATTTCTCTCAGATAGGTATGAAGTGTGGAACATTCATCAAATTATCAATGAAAACCCACAATACATCAATTCCATTAGTTGATCTGGGTAAACTAGTCATGAAGTCCATCAAAACATCATCCAATTTCTAATTAAGAATGGAAAACGGCTGAAGAAGATCTGCTAGACGCTGATGTTCCACCTTCACTTTCATAGAGTTGGAACATCAAGTGATGAAATTGTCTATCTCACATTTCATTCTAGTCCACCAATATTGACTTTGTAGATCTCAATATATTTTGGTGACACAATCAAAAGCTACTCTTGTTGATGTGTGGAAATAACTCGTCATCTCCTCTCTAATGTCTGTTAGGACCGATAAATTCAAATGGAACAATAGTGTATCCTCCCTACCAATTTTTTGACCACAATATGTATCATCATCTTTGACACAGTCCCATATGAAAATAATTTAATGATCAGACTGTTTTCATGAAGATACCAATTTCAGAAGATTATATATCATCAATAAGGCTGGGATAATTTCTTGACCATGGTCCTCCTATGCCTCGATGTGCATATACGAGAATAAATCCCTAAGCTTCCATTCATCACTGGATTTCTGAACTGCATATGTTTGGGTACATCAGATCAAAGAATCTGTTACTGAGTTTTCTTTCCTGAGAGTGTAGGAATGCTCGAAATCAAAATATTATAGGTACTATACCCACCTACATAGCCTGAGAATCAGATACCACTATATGAAGATGTATTTGAGCCTTTTGTAATCTGTGAACACCAAAAAATTCTCTCCTAATAGATAAAGTCTCCAACTACGTAAGGCATGAACAACTATAGTGATCTGGAGGTCATGTGTCTATAAATCCTGCTTGTGAGGCCTCAACTGATGGGAACCACGAACAATGACTTGCTCATCCTGTATTAGCACATCTCCAAGATCGAAACCTAATGCACCGCAACAGACTATCTTCCAAGCTCCAACCGAATCAGTATCAGTGCTGAAGTCATTCTTCCATTCAGATCCTTGAATGATGTTTCACAAGCATCAGACCATTTGAATTTCATGGCCTACTTTTTCAAGCCCATAATTGGTGCTTCAATGCCTATGAAATATGTAATAAATCATCTATAATATCTAAAAATGCCAAAGAAAACATTGATATCAAATATGTTACTAGGATTCTCCCAAGAAACAACAAGTCTCACTATCTCTAGGTCAATAGAAACTTCTAACATCGAGATGACACGACCTAGGAAGTGTAATCTATCGATCTAGAAGTGGCATTTACTAAGCTTATAATAAAGATGATTCTATCTTAGAATATTCATCACAATCAGAATATGGGTCTCGTGGTCATGTTTGGAGAATGAATTCACTAAGATATCATTTATGAAGAAAACCAACAATGAATTGAAAATGGGTGGAAGACCCGGTTCAAAAGATCCATAAAGACAACATGTGTATTTGTGAGTCCAAACGGAATTACCAGGTTCTCATAGAGACCATACCTGCCTCTAAAAGCTTTTTGAGGTATGTCAGATATCCTGAAATGCATCTGATGATATCCCGAAATTAGATTGATCTTTTAAAACACTTTCCTTTCATAGATCGGGTCAAATAGGACTTTTATAATAGGAATAATATATAGGTTTTTTAAAGTTCACTGATTCAACTAATGGTATTCCACAAAAATCCCATGGTTAAAACCCTACATCTTTGCAAATAGGATAGGTGAACCCCAAGGTGAAGCATCAGGGTGTATATATCCTTTCACCTTGAGATCCTCTAGTTGATTCCTGAGCTCTAGAAGCTACATAGGTTCCATATTACAAGGAATAATGGTCACAAGAGATGGTCCTAGTAGAATCTCAATAGTAAAATCTACCTCTCTCACATGATGTCGAATAAATAATTTTTCATGAAATACACCACAATAACACTCCAATGTCAGAGGAAAGACTGGGTTGTAACCCCCAACCATCAAGGTAAAGACTTGCGACCTATGTTGTTACATTACCCATCCTCTTCTACTCAGTTACCTCTCACATCTCACAGACACACCAATCTCTATTGTGCATGTGCGTAACACACTATGGTGATGTAAAATTCACCCATTGAAAATAGTATTTGTTACGAGATATTTATGGAAGTAACCAATCCATACTAATGATTACCCCAAATCATAACATTTTTGGATATATAGATTCTATACAAAATGTTAACCACCCACCTCGAGGGGATAATTTTGACAGTGATGAATTCCCTAGGAAAGGATACCTAAGGGTTTATATAGTATCATGACACCATGATAATACTCAATATCGAGGCCCAGACACTCGGTGATATCCTCCTATATAAACATGTGAGACGTTCCTGTATCAAATAGAGAAGAATATAAACTGAAGGCTATAAGAATAGTACCTTGTATAGTAGATAGTTTTGAGCTCTACTCCTATGGCATACATTTTATTTCATGTAATTGGCTTGTACCACATCTCTATGTCAATACCTAACTACCCTGAGTAGACCCTCTCTACTGATGCTGAGAATCATATGTCTGGTTTCTTTTTCCATGACCACCACCTCAGCCTGAATGAACGGTGGTATTCCAGCCGCCTAACTCTCATAATCATACTGTCCCCACTCCTGATTGAGGAGTCTGTGCAGATCCCTTCTTACTAGGAACTTGTGGGATAATCCTACAGACATTGTGGAGATGGCCTATCCTGTCATAGCCTTAGCACATAACTAGATTCCACAGACACAACCTCTTTAAGGGCCTTTGTACTCTGCATTAGTGATATATATGAGAACTACCCATGAAAGGATCCTGACCACTGCTACCACTATGAGATTATTTGAAGTGTCTTTTTATTCCATAAGAAAATACATTATAATACTTAGGTACCAAACCTCTCTATCTCACACCATTAACATCCCTCAAAATTATATCTATAATTAGGGCATGGTTGCTGATCTCAAAAATCATTGCCAACATGAACACCTTAACCTACGATCAGATAACGTAAAACAACAAATCCTAAAATTGCCTACCAATCATCATGTCACCATCATCTTGAGAGAAAGATAAGTATTAATGTTTAGTGAAATGATATTAATATACCATAACTGACATGGTTCCCTTCAATAGATTCATAAAATCTCTAGATGATACATCCCTCATAGTCTAGAGAACTATGTAATCATAGAATATGGCTTGAAAGTAACCCAAGAGTGTATCCCTTTATTGACATGCCTAGGTGATGACATACCACAACCTCTTGGATGAATCTTGAAGCATGAAAGTAGCTAGTTTGACCTTCTACTCGAGAGGTGTCTTTAGATTCATGAACACAGATAGAATCTTCTCGAGCTATGGTTCCATAGAAAGTGGTATGCCAACCCCCATGAAAGTATGAGGATTTTACTGCTAAAATTCGCGAGTTAAATACTCCATGATTGAGGAAGGTACAACACTTACTTAAATGTTCCTAAACATATATAGGAAACCATCTCAAAACTGAATCTTGGTTTCCATATCAAGAATGGATGGAGGAGCCACCAATATCTCAACAAGAGGAATGAAGAGCAGGTCAAGCCTTGCCACCTCAAAAGCATGATAATCTCAAAATTTAGGGGGTGCAGCTCGAGAATGTCTTGGTGGAATAATGATACAATTCCAAATTAACTTCCTAGAATAATATTGATAAATTCAAAACATTTCATTCATGAATCTAGAATATGTACTAAACCCATTCTATAAGAATGAATGTCCCTCTCTTCTTGCTTCAAAAGCCTTGAATAGATGTTGAAACACACTATAACATTCTTTAAGAACAAAAAACACCACCTACCAACTACTTAGGTGAGGTTAAGTTCAATATTTTGAGCTGGGCTTATGTAAGATGGATGTCCTCTGGTTTTAAGTCATTTCCCATTTAAAGACATATTCAGTTAACATTGAACCATTTGAATTGGAAAAATCCAATGATATATCTTTTTCCATCCCATAAGGGCCTATAAAACTTATGAGCTAGAACATGGCACTCAAGTGAACATAATTCTCATTTAAATTGTGTTTATCCATTTAATTATATTGCTTCAAATGGGCTGATCTAGTTGGAATTCCATTTTCCATTCCATAAGGGCAATACACCTCATGAATCAAAGAGTGGAACCCACCAAATTCACACCATGGTATGATCCAAATCATGTAACTGGTTTCATCAAAATTTAATATATATTACATGGCACATTCAACATGCAAATGTAAATGCTTCATGAATATGTAAACATGATATGGAAAAATGCATGGTCTATTCATATTATGCCTATGTTGATTCATATTCTTATACATGAACATCATTTAATCAGGTCAAGAAATTAAATCATAATTTATATATCATCAATGTCAATAACATCAAAAAACATGTGAAGCACCCAATGGCGAGATGATATCATCTGTAATAGCAGAATTTATAACAATCTCATTTAAGGAATCATGGAATTCACCACGTACATGGGTTTAAGACACATAATAATGTCTTGTGACCTAGTCCCATGTGTTCCTAATGTCCATTATATTGTCTCAAAATATTAAATTGAGAATGGAACCTCCTTTGATATCACATTGTGATGTCCTGGACCCGGATGCCACATAACCTGTGCCTTGATCCTTATTTTCTAGATGACCCTTGGTGTGTCTCCCCATATGCCAGGGGATACTGACTAACAGTCAGGGTGTGTGGGTTGTACAATGGGAGACTATACCCCCATGTAAGAGCAATGTAGTGGATACATCAGAAGTTAACATTATAATAAGTATAATCAATCAAACAGATATAATAAATAGGAGAAGCATAAATAGATACAGCGGAAGATTGATTAACTGAATAATACAGAATAGTCCTCATAGGAACAGTTTAATATAAAAAAAGTATGCATGTAATTATTCTATAAAGGGAAATATGAATCATTCAATAGATATGCTAAAGAAAATGTAAAAAAGTAAAAACAAATCCACAAGATTGTTCATATCATCTCGATCCTAAGCATGATCCTCTACTCTTAAGCTCCACCTAAGTAGTAAGAATCAACAGCTTGAAGAGTGGTGCTTTCCCCTATCCATACGTTTATAAAAATAGAATTGTGAGGTTCTAAGGGTGGTTCGAGTAGGTTGTGAGATAAAAAACATAGTAGCTCACCATCAATAGTTTCTACGTGTAATCCAAGTATTTGATCATAAGAAAAATGTGCACAGGTAATTTCCTTAAAGTAAATTATTTCTAAATAAATAAACAACCTCCCGCCCATGTTCCTAACGGACATTGGGGTCTACCTGCTTTAGCCCAAAGCTAGTATGTCTGATCAAGTCACCATATGTATGTATACATATATATTATAACTAGAATAGTGTATGAATTCCTCTCATCCATACATGTATATATAGACAGTAACTCGAATGAGGTAAGAATTCCTCCCACCCATATATGTATATAGATATTGTCACGGGCATGGGGTAATAATGAATGCCAACCATACAATTATATCATAACAGGAATGGGGTAATAATTCCTCCCACCCATACACTTATATCATAACTATTGTGGGGTAAGAATTCCTCCCACACATACACATATATCATAACTAGTGTGGGGTATGAATTACTCACACCCATACAATTATAATAAGCTTGAATGGGGTAAAAATTCAACCCACCCATTCATGTTCATACATTTATCAAACCATACAAGGTATCCCACATAGATTTTTTTATTTAATGCAAGGTTAAGTCAAAGGAATTTTCTCACCATCTTTATATGATGTTCATTTAACAAAACAAACCATTTTATATAATTCCTTTATAATAAATCCTAAGAAGGGAATGTCCATTTCATCCGTTAAAACCATTCCATTAAAACCAATTTGTTTTAATGTTTAAAACCATTTTACCCTATCCAACCTATACTATCCTACCATCCAATCTACCTAACAGTGTAAATTCTTTTCATGGTAAATGTGTCATGGCCAAAGGGTCAAAGTCAAATACTCATATACCCATTTGGAAAATTCCAATTCAAAATGGTATAAGAACACTTGATGCACCTTGGTATACATCCATTAAAAATAATTACATCATTCCATGTATTTTAAACCATTTATAACAAATGGATATTTTCAAGGTGGAACACCAATGAGTGTCCATATAGAATAAGGTTGATGTCTAAACCCCTAAACAAGAACCAATTGAAAAATAACAAATCACTAATCGCATTTATTCATAGATAAATAAACACAGCAAAGGAGCTCGTCAAAGGCCAACTCATGGGAAGATGAAATATATACGAAATGACCAAAACTCAAATAGAAAACTATGTAACCACCTATATTAGGGTCATAGATGATGACTCTTTTGATATCAACCTCAGATTCGAAATAGGCTGGAAGAGATCTGAGTTTCAATACAATACCATAAAAATAGGGAAAATGCTCATGCATCTAAAGAGTGCATCCAATGGCAGGAATAACTGCAATAGAAATAGTGTCTGAGGATAGTCTTGCCTTGAGAAAATATGATGTTACCTTCAGATTAATGATTGTCCTTTAGAGAGAGGTGTAGAAAGATATTGAATATTTTGGAATTTTGAGACATACGGGAAACTAAACGGAAGAATAGAAATTGGAAAATAAATTGAAAGGTAAAATTATACTTAAGGTTTAAGTGGGGCGGGATAATGGTAATTTTTCTATGAATCCCCCTGCACATGCTTTATAAACATGGTATATAAAACATTCACTAAACTTGAGTTAAGGATATGTCCCCTATATGCAGTAGGATGCATGGTTGTGTATCTAGTCTGCATGATTGCAAACAAACCATGGGTACTTGTAGGTTCCCCTATCTATAGTAAGACGATTTACACAAACCATGCGGACTAGGTCACATGGTTTACAATAACCAAGTGGCTCACCATTCAACCCAATTGTTTAGACCTCTAGGATCTAAACTAACAATGGATTCTCATCATGCCTCCTCTATGATATACCATACCATTACCATGATTAATTGAAGGATTAAAAATGAATAACAAATGATCTGTAGCTGGGTCAAAATTCAGTTCATTATAGTCTAAGAATCACTCAGGGAATGGTGTAACCATATATCCACCAACTGATCCCTCTTTTCTCCCCAAAGATAGCATTTAATGAAAATACGAGGAAAGGGTAATTTCATACATTTTAATGAAGCACATGTTCTAGATGTACGGTTGGCCTAACCATTCACAACCATGATAGAGTGACTACCTAAGGGTAGAGGTTTCAAGGTTCATGTGAACAGTTTGGGAAACAATGTGCAAACTATGCACATTCCCTCTATCAATAACATATAGCTACTCTCATGACTATGATTCCCCTATCACATGGTTGGGACAATCCAAGAGCTATCTATTTCTTTTCTAAAATAGCAACATAGTTTCACTTCGGGGCCTCATGGATTCAGATAAATATTTTTCTTATGACATTCTTCTAAATTTTCTGTTTCTAGTGCCCAAAACTCTGAAAACACATCGGGACACCTACGACACTTCTCAAGCCTTAGAATATGTCCAAAAAGAAAATTTTAGTATTCGAACTCTATTAATTCTATTCTGAATCTCTATTTAAATAATGTCTGATCCACAAAACAAAAAAATAAAATCCCTTTGTAATTTCATTCATTCAAAAATCATGGGACACTACAAAAGTGATTGTCCAAAAACAGTATCATATTTCTCATATCAATGATATATTTTATCATCTTTGGGGATACAAGTGGTTTTCAAAGATGAAATTTGGGCTAGATTACCTTTTATAGTGTATTGTTACTTATGATATTCCATGTATAACTTTTAGGACTACGAATGAAATTTAAATACCTCACAAAATCATTTGGATTAGTGAAGTTACTAGTAGTGTTTATCGACCTAATAAATTAGGGAATTGTAACCATATTTGGATACCTTTATAGTGTTATTTATCAAGAAATATTTTATTATTCTTCCTATAATGGTAAAACCTTGATTGAAATTTGGATACCATTCAATATACACTATGATAGAATTGACTTTATGCTAACATCTCTAACATTTATTTCAGGATTATTTAAGTTCACTTATTTGGGCACATGATTTTAAAAGTACGTATATGAGTTGTCCCTATGAAGGTTGGGGTTATAATTTAAATATTGTGAGCCAATAATGTTCTCATTATTCATATATTCCTAGGAATGGTAGGATACAATAATAGATTCATTACAGACTTATCTTGGATCGTAGAACCAATGACAACCCAGATCAAGAATGGTGAAATTTTGGAGTTGTCCAATCCTTGTAAGAGATAATTACATGGTCCCAATAGAAGGTTGAAATAAATATGCGTTTTGAAATTATGTGAGTCAATTTAGCTATATAACCTATACATTTATGATTTAATAGTTAGGTTTGGGGAAGTTCTATCATGGAACAGTTGAGTGATCACTTATATGTCTAGGAAGTTAAAACAACATAACCAGAATTACCTAACAAAGGATCTAGAGATAGATATGGTAGTGTTCACACTGAGATGTTGGATAAACTAACTATTGGGTGGGATTGTGGTTTAATATACCTATAATAATATCATGGATTATGTATTCTCTCATACTTACTTGAAACATCAATAATGTTTTTTGGTCAGGTACTTGTAGTATTTTGATTTTAAGATGGTTTGTTCCCATGGGAAAGGGAATGTCATGGAAAAAATATTATTTGGGAAGACATGGGATATTGATGTATATTAGACTAGTAATTAGTGTTAGTTGATAATTAATTTAACTAATATTAACCTTAATGTTTATGAGTGACAAATAAAAGATACCCCAATATATGTGAGTTTTACCTCGTCAGTTTTTAAGAGAGTGATGAAGTGTCATTTATTTGAATAAATTATTCTGGTGATTGGGGATAATATATATGGTAGGGATCCACCTATATATGGGCCTGAAGATAATAAAAAAATTATATATGATTTTATATGGTAGTACCTTCGAGCATGTATGTGGAGCGGATAGAGGATTTTCATGCCTTGAAATTTGTTCTTCACTTGAGTCATACCATTATGTACCATGATAGGTGTTGGAAATACTTATATCTTGTGATAAAAAAGGATATATTATGGTTTGTTTCAGGATTCTCCGTATATTATTATGTGAATTTATAGAATCAAATATTTACAATACCTCTTTATTCATTACTCATTCCCATGTATAAATTGGATGATGTGATGATATATTTTTTTGATAGGTTTATTGATGTCTCCTCATGGAATTGATGTGGTATGGTTTATTTTTGACCAGTTAATAAATTAAATATATTTATTATTTATTGTGGAGGTAGAACCAATTGATAATATAATATAGTTATAATTTTGGGGTATAGTACATTTTTTTGATGGGAAAGGTAGTATCATTACATATCAGGATGATCATTTCATTTCTATGTTCTTCAAGGGTATTTAAAATGGGATTGATACTTAGGTTTATTTGAGAACAACATACCATCCTCGGGTTGACGTAAATTATAATCATATAAGTTATATTTTAATGTATATTTTTGATCATGTACCCTGCATTTTGATAGATCATCGAAGATTTAACTCACCATAAATGATTTCACCTATAAATATAGTTATCTAGAGACAATTTAGATGAAACTATTTGGGGCCTTATAGGGTAAACCATGTCATTGCACTCAATATTGGTTAGTATTATGGGAGTCTATTATTATTTAACAAAGTCTTTTTTAATAAATTTTAAATAATTTCTAGTAGAACATGAATAATTTCCCTACTATATTGATTAAGTAACATTTAAATGAAAAGTAATTTCATTGAAATTTTGAGTTTGTTTTTGGAAAATATGTTTTCTTAGTAATTTTTTCTAGTTTGAGACATAGTTTTATTCATAGGTAATGAATGTTGTTCCCTAGATATGTAGTTCCCATTGAGGTTTTTGACAGGGTTAGTATAAAGGCATATTGATTAGTGCTTCCTTAGTGTTTTTTATATTTACGATGTATTTCATGTATCTCAATTTAGCAGATACCAACATAATCCTTCCCACATGATCATCATCAATGAATCCTAGTGAGTCATTCAATGAACAAATAGTTTGAATATCATATCAACGAAATAAGATACTCTAGAGGAAGATAGTCCCTCTTGTATATGTATAGTGGCATCATGGTCATATTCCAAAGAAGACTTGGGATCAGGGGTCTGATATTTGCATATAGTAACTAGATTTTTTTTATGATGAGGCTTAGTGATTCATATTATGGATGAGATACCCTATAGTTGGGAGGTTTTATCACCCATTATATTTCAGTGTATATTTTCAATCTAATTTTAACCAGACCTCATGTATTTTAAATATTTATAGATATACGAGGTGTTGTTCATGAATCATAGGTTCTATATTGGGAGAATATAAATGATTTAGGATATTTTCTTTTATTACAGATTCCATTAGGTACCTGGTGAAAACTATTAGGTACCTAGTTGAGGCTAACCATGGGGTAGTTGGTTTACCTGGGCCACCATGTTTCCAGTGACCCTAAAATGAGTATCTAGGGGTATTGGGTACCTAGTGGATGATTGGAGGGTGTCCCACAGGTTCCTATTATGGTTTTCTAAAATTTTAATTAAATTATATGAATATATTATAATTTTGTAACATTTCCTCCTCCCTCCTCATTTTCCAAATTCCAAAAACATGCCCCTTTCACTTATTTTTCTCCCTCTTCCTAGTGTTGGTTCTCCCCCATTTATCTTCAGATTCTATTATTGTTTATCAATGGGGGAGGTCACCCTAGTTAAGGAAAATACTCTTATTTGAAATTTTATTCATTTATCTCACTAATTTATTATTTATCACTATTTATGACTAATTCATGGGATTTCATTTGATTTATAAATTTATAGCTATTTATGTTCAATCAGATAGTGATATACTCAATGGGAATTCACCAACAGAAATAGGGAAGGTGGTCCCTACCAATTCCCAATACTATATACATGATTCATGTGATTTCTGATATTTGGTCTCAACACCCTTGTGATATTTACCTAAAAAACTAAACTTTTTTCCCTTGACCAATATGAGTTGGGTAAGGTTGTTTTGTTCCATGATGCACCATTTGAAAACTATTCCCTAATTCATACACACTAATAGTTGTGTCCTAAAACAACGTATAGAAATATTATACTCATGGACTCTTAAGGGACTCTTTGAGTTATTTTATAACATAAATGTATTTAAATAGGTCCCCTTCACCTCCTTTATTGAAGGATAATTGTGAAATTATGAGAGGCTAACATAAGGCTTAACCCTATATGGACTTTTGAGTTTCCATATATACTTTTTGGATAATTTGGATTTGATATATGGTGATTGTTCATCCAATCATGTTTTTGTAACCATGAAGGTTATACCTTAGGTTGATACCTATATATATGTTTGGTGCGAGAGGAACAACCTCTATTATAACTTATGTGTATTACAACATATGTCTACCTTGACGTGAATTTATTATAATACTTTTATTTAGTTATTTATTATTCCAAATTATGGTTGAGGTTATGATATAGGTTAAGATACCCTATTTATATATCATTTCACTGGTAAAGGGAAAAAAATTATATATATGATGGGGTTTCAACAGTTGGGATGAAATGACCATTTTTGTTATATTGTTTATAATTATGGTTGTTATACACATTATATGGTTTGATTATGATTGGGACATTAGTCCCATTATTATAGAATGTAATTCCAATAAAGTTATCAAACATAATTCTCAAAATAAATTGATATTGATATATATATATATGAAACTATACCGAATAAATTTTCATTTACCATTGATTTAGGATACACTTCCCCTGCTATAATGCTTCTATATAAGTCCTTAAGATTCCTATATATGTATAGTTTCTTTTTGGACTTTTTGACTTGTATTATGATGTGGAAAGGGCCTAATATGATTTTACATATTATGAGATATAATGGTTATGGTTGTTATGCCCTCTATTACTGACATATTTGGGATTTGATGCCCAGTTGAGAGTGATTTCTCTATGACAACATTTATGTTATGGAATGATATCATAGAGATGTTTTCCCCAAGATTATGGCTTGGATATAAAGATGTAATTTCCATATATTTTTCATTATATTACAACCAGATGATAATACCATTTATTATTACATTGGACACAGTTCTCTATTTGTATTTATGGGATTCATTTATAGACCACCTAACACTGGAAAAAGAATGCAAGGACCCAACTGGTTGGTCATTGAGCGCATGTAGTTGTCTTATAATTATTCTTGTTTTCATTTCCATCTATTTAATTATGAGAATATCACATTGTACATGAACATAAAATTACTGTTATTTTTTGGGATACTATTTGTGTGGGGATACTAACATGTAAACACACCATACTCAGGTTCCTTTGTACTCGAGTTGACTTCATGGTGGTGGGAATAGTTTAGGTCATGGGAACCATATTGGATTGATGAGTATATATAGCCAAGATAGAGTTAGTTGATGGTTTAGGTAGGGACTTATGACTACAATTTTTTGTGGTGTCATTTATATAGTTTATTTATTCATAAATTGTGAATGGTAGGCCTAAGGGTGAACGTAGTTTGATATATTCCTTATGATATTGTAGTTATCCATTTTTTTGTAACATATGTTATATTTTTTTCGATGTTTTAAAAATAGTTATGAAGTTCAGATTTATTATTTTTTATATCATTTATATATATATATATATATATTTCTTCCCCTAGGAATTGTTTCTATATATCACAATTAGGAAATAGTCTCCCAAAATTATACACAAACCCTTTCCACTATTTGGAATGGTTTGGGATATATGAAATCATGGATGAGGTCCGTTACACCTAGTTCAATAATCAAAGTGTTTAAAAAGTATAGGGATATTACATTTATCATTAATATAGACCATCGCTTGAAAATTAGTACAACATTACCTTATATGTTTCATGTTTTTTACAATCTACATGTGTATAAAGTGGGAATGTATGGGGTGAGTACAAGACCTAATATGATATCCCCATAACATCCCCATGCACCCCACCTATATAAAAAATCAACCAACATAAATAAGATTTATAAATAATACCCCAATCATAATATTTTATAAAACCCTAGGAATGAAATTTCTATTTCCACTATATACATTCATTAAAAAGAATCATTCAAAACAAGTCGTAAGACCCCAGTTTATTAAAAACCATGAACATGTTTCTAAAAGATTAAAAACATTCCAAGGGAATAAGAAACCCTTGGAAACCACTTTTAATCCCAAGGGTGTCACTTAATCATTATTTTAACACTACCAAACCATTTTTTTCAAAACCCCATAACCTTGATGATGCATCCACAACTAAATAGAAATTAAAATTGTATCTACCTTAAAAAGGCCCCTTCCCTCAAGTAGAAATTTATAACCATTATCTAATCCATCATCAAAACACCTCAACAATATCAATAATTATATCACATCCATAAAATTAAATAAAATTGTTAATAAAAATATAAGAACCCAATTTATCAATTCCCCAATTCTTAGTAAGAACACATGCACTCAGAAAAAACACTCATTCCATTTTTTTACAAAACTACTCGCACCAAAGAACATTTTTGTCCAGAAAACACACCACCATCATAAAATAATTTAAAAAATATAAAACCATTTAATAAAAATAATCTCTTATAATAAAAATTTATTTATTTAAAAAATACTTTATAGGGATATCCACTGACCTCATCAAAATAACAGATAGAAACTAACCACCAAACATGAGATCCCTAGTCTCTTCATCCTTCTCAAAAACTAAGAGTTGAAAGGATTAAATTTTTTCAAGATAAACCTTCTGATTTTACCCAAAATACTTGTTGATTTGGTTTTTATTAAGATAATATAAATTAAAACACAATATGATAGATTTAAATGGTTCATACCTTAGATCTGTACTCCAACTACTCAAGTATCCAACAGAGATGAATAGTGGTGGTAAATTCTCTAAAGTTCTTCCTAAATAATACATTAAGTCAATAGGTCTAATTGATAGGATATGATTAGGCTGTAGTATCATAATAGGGTAAAAACAGAATATTTTATAGGTTTTTTAGTTAATTAATAACCTATTTACATTGTTATAGTGACAGTGAAATGACCATAGACCTTTCACTGTTTGAGAATTTTTTGGCATGCACTACTAAGATAAATCGTCCTGGTGATAGTTCTATAACCATGAATTCAATACTTTCTCCCTCAAAACCATTAAAATGATGACCTGTAGATTTTTCATGGTCCCCTAGACTATGACACACTAATATACCCTCTAAAACACCTTAAAATTACTTATTTCGACCATAAAAATTTCAAACATTAATATATATCGAAATTATATTTTTTATACCTCTTGTGTGACCCTAAAAAATATTTTATGTGACTATTGAATTTATTTGTACTATAAATCATTTTCCAAAGAACCTATATATTTTTTGGATAATAAATTTTCATAAATAATTCATGTTATATTAATATTATCTTAATTATAGAATTGATATGATTTTTTTCAAAAGGAATCAAACATCCACTAATTTACCTCAAATGTTAAGGAAACCCTATGGACCAATAATAATATTTAAAACCCATCCCAAAACTAAAATACCTATGAAATTATTATTTTTTTATTTTATCTAAGTGTATAAATATGGGTTGAGATTCTAAATCTATACGACGATTTCTTATTATTTATAAAATTTTTTACTACTAACGGTTTTTTTATATTATTTTAATAGGAAAATTCAGATATAAGATCTGCACCTTTTATAGAGATGTATCGACCTAATTTTTAGGTATTAATTATCCATCATTGAGTATATCAGTTATTGATTTTACCTTGTGCGTTTTTTGGGTGAAATTTAGATGTTTTAAAGGGGTTTTAGGTGGTGGACGGTTGGTTTATGGTTTTCCCAAACCATGTGCACTACCCCTACAAACCATGAATCTCCACACATAGATAAATTGAATTGTGGGATCATGGTTTGTGAAAAGTTTTAAACTATTTGGAGTAATTGTGCATCCCCTCCCCCAGAATACATGTTGTGTTTAGGCACACGGTTTGGAAAATTGTTTTCCCATACCCAGGAAACTATGTGCATGGGTTTATTTATTCAAAAAATTGCTTTTAAAATCCTTAATCCTTAGTATTAATACATAATCACCCCCACTCTAACCTGAACAGATTCATAAAAGTTTTTTAGTCTCTCGTACATGTTGCAAGAAATTCCAAAATCCATTATTGGCAAATCATAGATCAGTTAATGGATCTCCCCCCCTCTACTAATAAGAGATTCTCATCTCGTGTGGTTTCCTCCCTCTCTCTCCTCTTTCAATTATCATTTGATACGATATTTTCCTCCATTTGTGATGGATCTTGATCTATGGTTTAGTGTATCTAATCTTTTTCATCTTGGATCTAGGATTCAAATGTATATCTTCTTCTTCATCATGATCTTTATATTTACACTTAAATTTAGAGATTTAAATTGGCGAGAATTAATCATTGACATTGAGGTGGGTTGTATAAATTGAATATCCTATCATCATAATTTTATCATATTTATGTAGTCATGAAATTTCTGATTTCATGATTTTATAATTACTTAGATGATTTAATAGATTTAATTTAGTTTCCAAGTGATAATAATTAGTGTTAAATTGGGGAAATTGAAATCAGTGGAATTGAAATAATTAATTTTTCAAAAAAGTAATGGTATTATTATGATTTCGAATTAAATGGGATATTGGTATTGTGTAATTGGTCAATTAATGTGAATGAATTAATTGACAACAAATATTAAGAGATTATTGGCACAACCAAAATTCTATAATATGGATTTGGTTCAATTAATCCATGTGATTAAAGTGATTAATCAATATTTAATTGATGATTTATTTGTTATCCCATGATGATAATGTTTGAGAAGAAGGTTAATGATGATTAACCTTGATGTTTAATTACTATGATATGTGTGATATTGTGACACATGTGATTTTGTGATATATGTGTGTGGGACATGGAATGATGCTTAAAAATACCTTATGTGATTGACATATCTATTTTTATGGGATGTGGACTGATATCTGAAAACTCCATAGTGATAATGAAGTTATTGGATACTAAATTATGCTTCAAATACACAGAATGTTCTAAACATGGGGTTCTATAACCAAAATTTTTCCATTGGACTATGGTTCCAATTGGTCATCATAGGAATTTAATTGAAAAGATAAGTTATAACCTCAGTATTGTGACCTGTGATATCCCAGGGGAATAGATAGACACTTACATGCCCTGAAGAAGGTACTAATTTTTTGGGTATCTGAGGGAACCAAAGGGCCTATGTGGTTATATAAAGAATAATGGATTATGTAAATGGTTTACCTAATTTCCTGTATTTTATTATTTATAAAACTTTTTGTGATATTACTGAATAGATATTATTTTATACATCGTTGGTGGTTGCCTACTATGTTTTAATTACACCCTACATGGGGTGGTTGATCGATAGCTGAATAGACTTCATCATTGTAGGACAGGGTAAGGGAATGAGCCTTATGTTGGATGGTTGAGTTTGGATAAAGAATGGGTGAGGGAACCAAACATGGAGTTAGGATCCACATGATATTATTAGTGTGTCTTTATTTTGGTTTTCTATTTGAAACAAAACATGTATTTTCATAAAATATATAATATTTTGTTTTATTAAGGTATTCCTTTTTAGTCAACTTGTGATACTAGTTTTTCTGGTTATTTTTTATTTCATTGGTTGATATTTATTTATTTTATAAAATTTTTATAATTTTGTAAAATGGGTATATTCTTGCCTATGGAATATGCAGAGATGAGCCTGAGATCATGTGACTGATCGTCTCGGGGCACCAGTGTGTGGTACCCAGGTCGGGACGTCAAAAAGTTGTATCAAAATGTTTTTTTATTTTAATTTTTTTTTAATATTTTTTAAAGGTAGATAATAGAATATTATGATTCATTTTTTGGTTAAGAAATCATGCATGGTAGTAGCTAAACCATTTACAAGGGTAATATCCAAGTAACTATGGTGGGTTTATTGTTATTAATATGTGTGGTTATAGTTGTATGTTATTTCACCTCGAGTGATGTACTGATTGTGTGATGTGGTTATTATTTATGATTTTTTATAAAAATTGACTCATGGAATAGTATGTAATGAGAGATTTTCATACATGAATAATTCTAGGAAATCAAAAATTATTGTGACAAGTATCATTTTTAATCAAGCACTGGAAAAACGAATTTGGTTAAGTTGTTAAAATTGAAATGTTTTTCATTTCTTATATAATTGAAATGAAAATGGTGCCAAAATAAAAATTATTGTGGTAAATTGATTAAATATGTGAATAAATGGGTTTTTATTATAAAATTGAATAATTAGAATGTGTTTACCCTCGTTAACCAGGGACTAGATTTAGGATGGTTAAAGGTAGAGATTGAACGTCAATTTTGAAAATGTCGCAAGATTTGGGGGAATGACTGGTTATGACTTTTTCTGAATAAATATATCATAAATTTGTTAAAGTAGTGTTATTTTTCCTAATATTTTTGTTTTTAAATTTAGATATATGCATCCATAAAAATGATTGTAGGTAGGATTATATGAGGTTATGGATAGAAATGATCCTCTAGTAATGGAATATGAGTCACTGATAGTGGTGGGTGAAGGAGTCATGGAGCAGTTCCATGATAAATTATTTCACTTCATGCCTTTTATAAAGATATTCCTTTTGTGGTATTCAAAGTGTATGACAGACCATAAATGAGATTAATATTTACATTACCCTCTAATATTTATTAGAGTGGGTGGACATGAGGAATTTGAATTCTGGATTGAGTCCATAATGACTATACTTGACTACTTAGAGACTCCATCTAATAAGATATTAGAAGATGTAGCTTATATGATACATAGTTAGGAGAAGCATTGGTGGGAAATCCAAACTCGGGATGGGCAGTTGGACAATATGGAGTATAAATAATTTCTGTTTAATTTTTTGGAGCACTATTAGCCTGAGATTCTCAAGTAGGGGAGATCATTTTAGTTTATGAGGTTGAGGCAAGGGAGAATGTTCATCATGGACTATTCTAGTTTATTTATAGATCTGTTGTGCTTTGCTCCAACATTAGCAGTAGATGATCCTGTGGTGGTGAAATAGTTTTAGGATGGGCTTAAATGAGTTATTATATCTTAGGTAGATATCTTTTTGTTGAAACTATTTTCAAAGGTGATAAATCATGCTCTCCTTTCTTAGGGGAAAATAGAGGAGGGTTTCAATGGAGTACAGGTGGTTTTTTCTAGATGATCAAGAGGAATGACTTCCTTAAGTAGAAATCATAATTATGATAACGATGACTAGAGTAGTGGAAATAATATTGTTCTGGGGGGAAGGATAAATTACATTAGATCTAACTTGACTGGACTCTTACTAGTGTGGTAGGTTGGGTCACTTTAGCATATAGTACCCCTAAACACAATTAACGTTCTAAGCATGTGGAAGGATGTGAATTCTCTAGAGGTTCTGCATGAACACATGATAGATAAGTAATGATGGAGAATCTAGAAAAAATAAATGTGATGTAAGGTGCTCATAAACCCCATACCAGTCTAGAAGTTGGAGTTCTATTGGCCATGGATGTAAAGGCATCAAACATGTTTCTTTGGGAAATAGTGCATGTATCTGCAAAGTGGTGTAGCTCAGGGGACTTAGACTGCATCAAAGGAAAGGCGGTTAGGATAGTTTCGTGTAGTTAATTTTAGAATTGGGGATAGAAAGGTCAAACCATTTACAATTAGAGGTACTAATCATATAGATTCTATGTTTTCAGTTCCTTATTTGATACTGGTAACTCTCATTATTTTATTTATGCACAACTTGTGAATGGTTTGAGCTTGTAAAATGAGTTCATGGGTAGGGTTATGAAGATATATACACCTTTGGGAGTACAGTTGAGAGTAATGTATTTGTTCAAGGGGTGTTCTCTCGATGTTGGGGAGTATCATTTCTAGTCATATATTTATATCCTTGACATGTCTGGAATTGACCTAATTATGGCTATGGATTGATTAGTAACATATCGATCCCACAATCATTTCAAGCCAAGTAGAGTGAATTTTACATATCATGAGGGTAATAATTATATTCATCAAGGAAAATGGGATACCATGGATGGTTGTTCATGTCTAGTTCATCATAAACTAAGGGAAATCAACACCCATGTCACTAGTCTATTATTGGATGATGGGGGTATGAAATATGATGTCTTTCCACCTGTAGTGGATTGGTTTTAATATTTTCTTCCTAAAAACTTATTAGGGATACCAACTGATATGGATGTAGAATTTTCAATTAAAATCATGCATAGGGTTGAGCTGGTATCTATTCCACCATAAATAATGTATCCAACATAGATTCAATATATCAAGACTCAATAGTAAGAATTTATAGATAAATGGATTGTCAATCTGAGAATATAGACTTGGGTTTCTCCAGTCTTGTTTTCTAATAATTTTTAGGGTACTTTGTGTTTATGTGTGCATTATAGTAAGTTGATCCAGATTATTGTGAATAACAGTTATCCTCTTTAACGAATCAATGATATCATTGACCAATTGAGGGGATCTTCTGTTTTCTGTAAGATAAAATTGAGATCTGGGTATCATTAGTTGAGAGTTTGATGTTTCGAAATACCTTATGAATACTTTCAGAAGCAGGTATGGACTATATGAGTTCATCGTGATGTCGTTTTAATTGAAAAATGCTCTTTTAATGTTTTTCGATTTGATTAACATAATCTTCCAACCATACCTGGATCAGTTTATGGTAGTATTTTTAAATGATATATTTGTGTACTCTAAGACTCATGATGATCATGACCAACATCTTTTCATTATCCTAGGTATAATGAGAGAGAATCATCTATAAGACAAGCTATCTAAGTGTCAGTTTTTGATTGATGAGTAATATTTATTAGGTCACATAATCTTGGAGCATGTTTTTTTGTGGACCTAGAGATGGTAAAAGCAACAGTTTCGTGGGAGCATCCAAATAATGTGTTTGAAATCTATATCATTCTGGGGTTAACAATCTATTATCTTAGGTTCATCCAAGACTTTTCTCAGTTTGAATCAACTCCTTCAAGTTTGTATAAATATGGTTAATGTTTGAATGGTATGTATAATGAGAGAATTACTTCTATTATATGAATAAGTATTTTACTAAAACACAAATTTTGATCCTAGCTAAGCCATGTGAGGAGTATACGATGTTTTTTAGGCTTCTGAGATCATTCTTGAAGTAGGATTGATGCAGGGAGATTGATTTGTGGAATATGGGTTGTTGAAGTTGAGAAAAAATAAACATAACTACCCTATCCATGAACTCAAATTAGCTATAGTGGTTTATTCTTGGACGTTTTGGAATTATTTTCTATTGGGTGAAAATTTTACCATTTATGCTAATCATAAGAGCATAAATTATATATTTTTGAAACTAGATTTGAATCTATGGTAACAGAGATGGGTTGAATATATGCAGTCATTTGACTATGATCTAATGTATATGATTGGGCTGGGAACAAATTCAGACACTTTGAGCAGGAAAACATAGACTCATGTAGTTCAGGTGTCTAAATTTGAGTGTATGATGATGACTTTGTTAAAAGAGATTCATGTAGTGGTACAAGCATTCCATGAGAATATTACGCATTTAATAGTTTCATTAGATTCTACACTTTTATGTCAGATCAAAGAATGGTAGAATTAGGATCCATGTTGTTTGGACTTGTGAGAAATGTTTTAAGGTGTGGAGGCACCTTTTGATTGGACCATTGATGAGGAAGAGATCATTTATGTTAGGAATTGGGTTGTTGTTCCTATGAGCATACTAGAGAAGAAAATGTGTGAATTTCAATCCTCAAAGTGGGTGGTTATTTTGGGGTTTGAAAAAATGAACTATGACCAACATTGATAGTATTTTTTCTTAGGCATGTAAATGGAGGGAGTAGGGTTCAGGATATGATGGTAAAACTATCAATAGGTGATTTATGAACATCAATAACCTAGAGGTTTACTAAAGTTGTAACCCATTATGATATGTAAGTGTGATGATGTTACTGTGGACATTTTGGTGGTTCTCCTAAGAGCTCATCATAAAAATGAATCTATTTGGGTTATTGTTGACATTTTGAAAAAGGAAGTATATACCATTCTTATATTGGATAATTTCTTAGTATAGCGATTGAGAGATTTGTATGTTTGGGAAATAGTATGTCTGAACAAGGTTCCACTAAGTATAGTGTCAGACCAGGACTCATGATTTAATTTTTTCTTTTTATAGGGAATACTGAAGGTTTTCGGTATAGAGGTTTTATAGAGTACGACTTTCTACCCACAGATAAATGGGATATTGGAATGAACTATATAGGTTCCTGAGGATATGCTGTGAGTGTGTGTCATAGACATTGGTAGGTCTTGGGAAAAGAACCCATCATTTTTGGAGTTATACTAAAACAATAGTTATCTGGAAAAAAATTGGATGGAATAGTATGCGAAATGTTATGATATGCCAAAAAGATCTCCTCTATGTTGGATAGAGGTAGGTGAGTTAGACCAGTTAGGAAAAAGCCTCATGCCGAAGAAATCGGAGCGGGTTCAAGTAATTCCAAAGTGTATTGTTACATATCATAATATGGAGATATTATATGATGATAGACCTCTATAACCACTATAGTTTACTAATGGTGATCTTCTGTTCCATTGGGTGTCACCAAGATTGGGTCACTATAGGATTATGAGGTAGGGAAAGTTGGTACCCATGTTTCTTGGACTATTTGAGGTTGCAGAGAGAATCAGTTCTGCGAAATACATATTGGTTCTTCTATAGAGGTATAATGTTATGCATGATTTTTTCCATGTGTCACATCTTCTATGATATCATCTCAACGCTTCTCATGTGATTCATGTGGATGGTTTTGAGATTTTTATAGATACATCCTTTGTAGATCATATGACATTTGTGTTGGATCGTAGTGAGAAATTGTTTTGGGGAATTTTTTTGTTATTATTTCATGTATTATGGAAATATTGGTGTGTTTATGAGAAAAACATTTATAGAAAATTTGATATTCAGTCTTAGTGAACATATCATTTTACCTTAAAATCATAGAGATTCTTGGGAGTAAAGCTCGAGGAAGATCTGGTATAAGGTGGGGAGATTTTATGAACCCAAACAAATATAGAGATGTATCAACCACTTTCTCACCCACTCTTTTTCATCTTTTAGTATAACATGTTTGTTTTTAACCTTGCGGTGTTTTTTTTTGGTGAAATTTGGAAATTATGGTGTGGGGGTTTTGGCAGTGTAATGTTACTAAACAGTTTTCCAAAATCATGTGCCATGCCCCATAAAATTTTGCAACTCCATACATATAATAATGGCACATATGGTGTATGGTTTTTCAAGTCATTCACTCTATTAGGAGTAACCATAAACACGCCACACCCCTCCCCCCAACCCATCCTGAAGAAGAGGAGTATGGTTTAGGAACATAGTTTGGAAAATAGTGCATCCCTTTCCAAGAAACTGTGTGCATAGGTTTAATTTTTCTGAATTTTTTTTAAATTCCTAAAACCCTTGGTATTAATCCCTAATCACCCCGACTCTAATGTACTCTGATTCCTGTGAATTTTAGAGGCTCCCTAGAAAGTTATAAGGCATTACAACCTATTTTCTTGAAGAATCAATGATTCTTTCATAGATCAGCTCCTCTCCTAGTAATAGATTCTAATCTCACATGGTTTTCTCCCTATCTTCCATCATTATATCATCATTTGAATTGATTTTTTACTCCATTGGTAATGGATCTAGATCTAGGATTCAGTAGATCTAATCTGTTTGATCTTGGATCTTGGTTTTAGATCTACATCACATTATTCATCGTGATCTTGGTTGTTCCACTCAAATTTAGGGATTTATATTGGCATGTGATAATCATCAATTTTGAGTTTGGTTTTCTAAATTTTAAATCACATATTATTTATTTCTTTATTTTTATGTAATTTTAATATTTCAACTATAATTATTTGGAAATTATAATGATGATAGAATCAATTTAATTTAGTTTCCATGTAAAAATGATTTGGATTAAATTGGGGAAATTGGAATTTTTGGAATTGTATTAATTAATTGGTCATTAATTAATGGAATTTTTGTGATTTTTAAATAAATGGGATATTGGGATTGTGTAATTGGTCACATAATGTGAATGAATTAATTGATAATAAATATTATGAGATTTCTGAAATAACCTTAATGGCATAAAGGCGATTTAGTTAAATTAATAAATTTTATTAACGTAATGAAACAAGATTGAATTGATATTGGTTTTTTACCCCATGATGATAATGTTTGAAAATAATGTTAAGGACGCTTAACCTTGATGGTTAATTGTTAGGATATGTGTGAAATTGTGATACATGTGATTTAGGGATATATGTCTGTGGTATATGGACTGATGCGTCAAAATCCCATAAGTGATTGACTAATATAAGATTGTGGTAAATGGATTAAAGATTAAAAATCCCACAGTGATAAACAAGTTATGGGATACTGAACGATGCTTTAAATACCCATAGGGTTCTAGACAAGATGTTCGAGGTAAAAAATGATGGACTTGTACTATGGTTTTAATTAGTCATAATATAAATTGAATTGAAGTGAAAAATGATAACCATGGTATTGTGACATGTGATATACCATATGGATAGTTAGACTACGTCATATGTCAAAGAATGTATTTATGGTTTCAGTGTCCTCAAGAATTTGAGGGATTATGTTGTTAAATAAAGAACAATTGATTCTATAAAATTTTTACCTTGCGGCCTATATTTTATTCTTTATACAACTATATAAAATATTATTTATTCGATATTATTTTACATGTAGTTGGTGGTGGCCTACAAAATTTTACTCACACCATACTCATTTTTTATAATTGGTAGCTGAATAGAATTTATGTTTTCAAGACATTATAAGGGAAAGATCCCTGTGATGGATGCCTGAGTCAAGATGGATCACGGATGAGGGACCTGGACATGATATCCATAACCACTTGGGAGTGTTAGTGTGTCTTTATTTTGATTTTTCATTTTACACTTGACAAGTACTTGGCATAACATGTATTCTGTTTTGGTTTTGTTATTGTATTATTGTTTTAGTCAACTTGTTATACTAGTTTTTCTAATTTTTGTTTATATCATTTGGTTTTTGTTTATTTATTTTACAATAATTTTATACTTTTATAAAGAGGGTATAGTCTTCCCATGATCACTATTAGACCCTCACTACTCGTACCCAGCCACTGGCATATAGGGAGGTGCGCCTGAGGTCATGTGACCAATAGGCTTGGGGAACTAGTTTGTGGAAACCAGGTTGGGACATCAAACCTCATGTATGTACATATTTTGTGGTTTAATTCATTTGATAAGGGAATTATGATTAATTATGATAATTTTTGATATATGGATTTTAACACCCTGACTAAGATTACACAAAATCAAAATCCAGTCACCATTGTCCTTTGGCACATTCTCCTTGATTACATGACATTATCGACTAACAAGGAGGGATAAGTATTACCATGGGGGAAAGGTTACCAAAAATACCATATTTTATATATTATTCATTTTAAATTTTATTAAAATTAAATGAATATAATGTTCTATGGTATACCCATCCACCTAAATGAATTTATTTGAAACATCATTAACTAATCAAAAAGATCCAAAAAATTACCTTAAAATAATAATATATAAATAAAATAATTACAACTCAAGCGTAAATAATATATAAATAATATAAATACATTTAATATGTAACAACCCTAACTCAAGATACCTATAGATGGTGATCATTTATTAAAATGGAATCATCAAAAATCCAATGTTTTGTAGCATAATGAGATAAGATACACACTTGATCAATACACAACATTGGAAAGAAAATTACATCTTAAAACACATAATGTTTTATTATTTTTATATTTATTATTCACAGATCAAATTAATACTTTATTAGTTTTATTGGGGAAATTGGAAAATATTATAAAAGGGTGATATCAAATTCTTAGACAGGGGTTCCCTACTATAAAATCATGGGTTTGCAAAGGTATAATGTTGTATTATTTTTTTATAAAAACATGAAATCATTTTAATTTTTTATTGGAATATATGTATATATATTTCAGTGTTTAAATATATTAAATATTTACTGAGTATTGAAAAATGGGTATTGTGGTTAATTTTGGATTCAATAGTGTATTAGGGCCTCATTAACGTTTTTGTGCTGTCGATAAATGTCGGGAATTGAGTTTTGGAATTTGGATTAGGATTGGGACTCATTTTCTACTATTTTGTATATATTTTAGTTTTAGAAGAAGTATTCTAATATTGAGGATAATTTTGAGATGATTTTTGAAGTAATGATTCCGATATTGGAAGATAATGTGACAATATAAAAGAAAAATAAGTAAACCCTCATACATAAGGGTTGGAATATGTAGGATTCCCATGGGTAAAATTAATCCTGTGAATGGTTAAGGGAAATATGCTTATCGTAATCTGGGAGGGTCACCACATATGGGTAAAAGTAAATCTATAAATACCTTATTGTAACTTTTAATGCATAAATTCAACCACATGTAATGGTTTTTATTAAATATGCTATTCCTTATATGAAATAGTCAAAATTAGAAAATTTTATAAGTGTTCCATATGATACGTAAAATAAAATCTATAGATAATGTTGATATATAAAATTAATCCCTTGATTTATAAAAGTCATTTTATACACCTCATGATAGAAAATTTTCATATGTATTGATCTGCATGTTCTATATAAGAGTAACCTTGGGGAATATGTAAGTTTGATCTGGATAGACCATGTGATAAATAAAATTTAGGAAAATAGTTATGGCCATATATAAAAGTAGACAGTTTAATTCATAAGATTAACCCAAATAATACGTAATTATTTCATTCAGGTTACCTTGTATATGTAAGAGTAATTTTGTAGTATGGAAATTATACATAAGACTAATTCCATCATATGTAAAGACTTTTACATAAAATAATTTGTAAATTGTTAGTATACATTTTGGAATATTTGGGTCTATAAGGACAATACATGAGGGTATTTTTAAAGATCCTTGAGATATATTAGTGTTATTAAAGAGGTGATATATTTGGGGTGGGGTATATACATATGGGTTGTAGACTTCTCTTAATTTAAAATTTTTAAATTTCTTTATATTTTTCAAAAATTATAAAATTAATTATTCACGTGGATTTATGTTATTTTCAACATGAAAAATAGAACTTCACCCAAAACTATTCTTTTATTCCTCTCTAAGATTTCATGGTATATTTTCACAGATTTTTACCATATCTTTGTCTAATTTTAAGGTAACAACTATAGGTAAATCTATCACATCTATTTGATTATTCTTTGGTTTCCTTCCCTATTTCATCATTGATTATTTATTAACACTCAGAATAGTGTTAGATGATTATTCCACTAAAACAAGGTGGAATGTGGAAAATATGATGTGGATTTTTTTATTAGCTAAAATGTGTTTTTAGAGGAAAAAGACATTAGTTTTTTTATGATTCATTATGTTATTCCAATACCATAAATAATGTAGGGGTCTTTAATTTGTGGGTGAAATATATTAGTTTGTTAAAATGGAAAATTGTTGTTTTAGTGTGTTCAAAGTGTGGGTTGATGTTGGGGGTGATATATTACCATTTGATAAATTATATATTCATGGGAGGTTACCTAGTGAGAAATTATCATTTATTCACAAATGATTAAATAGAAATTAATTATGGAATCAATATTAGTTCAATTTTTAAATTAATTATATTTTATTTATTATTAATTTTCATGATTTTCAATGGATCTGGGTCCTTGAGATCATGGTTTATTGTCATTGGATCTTGGATGATAATATAATGTAGTGATTAAACTTATATAAAAGGTAATAAATCTAAATAATTTGAGTTTTCCCCAAAAATATCCTTAAGGTTTATTCACCATATTATATACATGTGATATGAGGTCTCACCCCTTTTATTTGATCAAAAATGAAATATAATTGAAGTGTTTCATTTCAGTTCCCATGGTAAAATGGAAGTGTCTTGGGCCATGATCAACCCCTGAGCACTAACTTAATTCCACTACCTTATATGGATTAGGGATTCATGATAAATGTGTTTTATATTATATATTGACCTCATATGGTTTTAAATTCTAAGAATTAATTTAGTAAACCATGATATAGGATCCCTCAGATTCCATTGAATAGGGAAATGTGATGAACTAGAAATGATTTTCCAATAAGAATCCCATTTGGAATATTGATGTACCTCATAGCCTCTTTGATAATTTATTAAAATGTGGGGTGATTTTTTTTTTTCCTACTTGTATGTATGTATCTTGGTGTGTAAATCAAAGAACATATTATTTTTCATTTCAATTAGAGGACCGATATATCATGAATTTACATGTCAGGTGGGATTTATTCCATCTCTATGATTTCATGCCTATGATGAATCATCATATAGTTTATTAGAATATGATATGATCACAACATTGTTGAAGATGTTATGCACTCTTTTTTTTGCATGGCCTTTAGAGTTGGAAAAGTATATAGAGGAACCCATGTGGGGTGTCGAAACAATGATGTGGCCAAGTGGGCCACAGTTAGTTCCCAGTTTTTTGTTCTCTTAAATGGTTACTGTGTAAAGGATAACATGATAATTTCTATTTATGGATGTAGTGAAAATTTTATTTTTGTTATTAATAGAAAAAATACAATAAATTTTAGTTAGGTTCAGTAATGAAGAACAACCTTGAGATCATGATGTGTATAAGGTTCTAAAGATAGATGTGGTTCCATGATGATGTGTGTTATATGAAGTTACATAAAGGAGTATTCCCTAGGGTTTATTATATATGAGGTTTTAGGGAGCTTGTATTCCCATAAATTTATAATATAATGAGATACTATGTTGGGGCACCATTTACTTAGACAATGATGATGATATGACATGATTCCAAGGTGAGAAGTCATTCTCCACTAATAATGATGTTAATATATGTTTCTAGGGTGGTAATAATTACCCCTAATGATGGTTTTGATATATGTTTCAATAGTAGGATAAATTCCCCCTGATGATGATGTAAATATATGTTTTTAGGATGTGGAATCATCCCCCTCCCTTTAATGATGATACTAATAAACTGTTTCTAAGGTGGGGTTCCATTCCCACCAGATATTGATGTAATAAGAGGATTCTAGGGAGTAGTTTTATCCCCCCTCCCAAAAGGTAATAAAACATGTTCAGAGAAATTTGACAATGATCAATGTAGATATAGTCAATCTCACCTGTCATTGTAGAACCTTCATATTGAATGTAGTTTATTTTTTGTTCTCACAAATCTTATTTTACTATTTTGATCATATCACATTTTATATTTATATAATTTATTTGTTATTTGAGGAATACCATTGGTGGTTTAATAATATGTTTTACTCACACCCTGACCTGGTGGACTTGGAATATTGGTTACCAAATAGACCTCAAGATCATGGGTATAGGTAGGGAAGTGTCCTAGGGTTTTATATATTTGATAGGGTCAGAAGATGAGATCTGGTTTAGGACATGGGACTAGATTATAGTTTTATTTTAATGTATCTAGTTTTTGTTTCATTTGTGTATAACATTCCTATGGAAGAACATGTTTATGTTTTCTAGACTCATGTGACATTTTAGATAGTTCATTTTGTTACAGTATGTGGTATGTTATTTAATTCTATATAGATCTGGTTTTGGTATCTATTTAATTATTTTTGTTAATGTGATGGCCAATTATTTTTTATTTTAAATGTTTTTATCTAATTTGATAAATGGTTATAATATCCCCATGGTAACAACTTATACCCTCACTATTAGTCCTAATTATATTGTATATGAGGAGGCATACCATAGTTCACATGGCTCTTTAGTGAAGTTACTTTGGAGTGATCTGGGTTTGAAAATAACTAGGTAGTATCATAGAATTTTTTATTTTTCTTACTATAAGGGATATGAGATAGAAGAGATATGATTCCTTAGAACATGGTATTGAGACTATATTTAAAGTCTGGATGGAACCATCATGAGATAAATTACGAGTTACAAAGGAATTAGGATTTGTGTTCCTACTTTTTTAACATTGGGGTAGATTATATCTGAATATAGTGTTTTTTGAATTCATTCATTGATTTCCGGGTTTATCTATAATCCCGGTGTATAAATATGTGACATTTCATTCATCATATTCGGGATATATGATTGCATGACATGTAAATGCTTGTGTGGGATTGTGATACATTTTGAAAAAAAAGATAATATATGGTTTGATTGCCTCATGTATCGATGGTAAGAAATATGGAGTTTCCCATATTACATATTGGTATCAATCTCTATAATCAACCACATGACTATGACTAGATAGAGAAAGTAAATTTTTTTTTGGTTATTTAGATCACCAAAAATAACATATTTTATGGTTTACCAAATAACATATTTTTGGAATTATACATAAATAAACCAGGTTACAATGATTCTACTTGATAAAAAATTCTATATAGAATTTTCAAAAATTACACATGGATGTGAAAATTATCTATGAGGGGGTAGTAAGGTATATAGATTCATAATGAGGATGAAAACACTGAAGTTGTTTTTTCATCATGTGTGTTTCCCTTGGATATCTAAGATAAAGAAAAGGATTATGATCATTGAGGTGTGACATATTCATATGTGGCTTATTGGATTTGTGGTAGGGATGAGAGATATACATATATTGTTGATTTGGGTGTTATAATTGATTACTATGGTATTTTATTATTACTATTTTATATTTTTTATGATTTATGAGGTTAACCCAATATAGTTTTTAGCTTCATCTTGTGACTTCCCTTAGAGAGGTAAATCATAGATATATTCTTTGCGGTTCATATTATTTCACAGGAGGTCATATTGGGTATGTGGTATATGAATAAATATGCTTTACTTATTGTGAATTTGAATGAATGGGTAGTGTTTTATTTTGATAGATCTGACATGGATGAGAGGCATATTAAACTAGTTAATTAGGATAGTGAACTTGAGATTAATGGGATATGACTCTTGGTGGTACAAGTTGTTTGGAATATAAATATGTCGTTAGGGTGTATGTATAATTGGGTATGACTTGTTCTGGTGATGTGGGTTGCTGAGCACCATTGTGAGTCTCGTTAATGGAATACTATTTAAACTAGGGTTAAGAGAGTAAGCTCCCAATTAACCTTCCTCGATGGTGGATTGGTGCAACCAAATCTTGATCTATTGTAGGTAAAATTGGATCTTAGTTATTTGAAATTAGGCATGTATGACAAGTCAGACATGTCAATTAGTGTATTTTTTGGAAATATCTATGATATAGAGATTGAATTGGAAAAATTTGTGATTACTAGGGAGAGATAATGTTAGTGGATAATAATGAATGTTGGATGCACTTGGTACATTCATAGTGTGTGGATAGGCCCTTTTGGGATTTATGTGTTTGTTCCCCTGATAATCAGTGTGGGTTTGGGACCTTAAGTGCTTATTATAAGTTGTTATGGGGTTTGGGACACATTATTTCTTTGATACATGTATTTAGGTCATGGGTTGTTGAGGGGATCAGTGAAGAACATTCATGGATGGTGATCATTTTTGATACAATGATTGAAAAATTTGACAAACATTTTTCTTCTAGAGGAATAGAAAATTGTGATTTCCATTGATTCTAGGATATTTTTGGGCTGGAGAAGGGGATTATTTGAGGTATGGTCAAGTGTGGCATATCCAATGGGAACCGGTGCATCAGGGTGTGTTATGTTTGATTGATGAACGAAAATGGTATTATGTGATTATGGATGGGTCTAGATGATTATCTTGTGTTAGAGACAAGTTCTGATCCATTTCCAAAGTGGGGGAATGACTTTTGGGGAATATGAATTAATAAGGGGATAAATGTATTAGTATGATGGATAAGGAACTAAGATAGTTCCTTAACTTTTTAGAGTTGGGAATTTATGTGTATTTCAACTAATAATGGGACTAGGTGGGGCTCATAACAGTTTATAATATGAAATCTATGTGATTTGAGAAATGTTGTGAACCTCAAGTCAGATATGTTGGGATTGGGTATATGAGGACATATTATCAGTGGTATTGGTAAGAAGATGTGTGGATAATCTCTATGTCATTAGACCCAAGATATTGGTCCATAATGTAGATCATTCTAGATATTTAAGTATTGAGTTTTATTTCTATTATTTGGATAGTAGTGGATAGCATGTAGGTTTTTCATGTTGATCAAAAATAAAGGGAAATTTTAGAGTGGGGAGTATACAATTTACTATCTAATAGTATAGAAATCATTTCTTGTAGTTTCTTTTAACCATTAGGATTGACATATTTTTCTAATCAACTAGAGGTGGTTTGTTTTTTTTAACAGCACTCGGATGTGAGTGATTATGTAAAGTGTGTAGTAAGTAGAAATTACATGTATGTCGTTATTAGTCAGGGAAGAATGTGATCATATAGTGTATTTAGAAACAAATCAATGATGTATATATGATGATTGTCTGGTTACTTGATTAGAAATGTTCTTTCAGAACTGGATAATGATGTAAGAAAGTCTACGGAATATCATGATCATGGATATCAATCTGACCCGAAAGTGACGGGTCTTGTATTATGAATTTATTCATGAGAATTATATTGTACACTTTTCTATGTATTGTTGGGTGATTCTTTAGTGTGACACCTAGTTGATGAAAATATGTTATGGTTCATTAAATTTGAACCACGAAATGATATATTATTGGTTTTGGAATTCACAAATGTCAACAAGAGAAAGGTATATCATTAGAGTTTAGGGAGATATCAAGCATCATGCTTCACAGACAAGAACATTTATTGGACTATTTCGTATGTGTTCATATCTGAAAAAAATTTCAGGTGTAATTGAACTCAATTATCCATAAAGAGTCAAATAACGACATTTAAGGAATGACTTGTGTTATGTAGATATTGGGGAAATGATCCCAATGTTTTTATAAATGGAGTTAGGATGGATGTGGTGTTAACTTGGCTGTAAATAGTGAGAGACATAGAATTAGGTTCATTTTAAAGGCTTTGTAACTGATATGATTTAAAAGAATTCATGATATGAATTATTCAGGGTAGTAGTGTTTTACTTGGGTGTTTATAATATCTTGACCTAGTCTAGGTATGCAATTATTTGAATTTTTTGTAAAAACCCAAACATATTTAAATTTATCTAGAATATATATATTTTATTGTTTAATGTTTTTTAGTAATAACTGAGTATGTGAAAACAGTGAATAGACATAGTTATTGAATCAACTATGTGTAATGCGGCCAGTAGAGGTTTCTATGGTGTCAATAATGTTTCTTGGTTGAGTCTTAGGCATTATCATATGGTCATGGATAGTTTACTACTTTTTAACATATATTTATAAGAGGCCTAATAATAATAAGAATTATTTCAAAATGATTTTAGGAAGTAATTTTGAGTACTTTTTGGAGTTGTGGATTTCTTTTGGAGAATCAAGTACAATCTCATATATAAGGTTCAGCATATGAAGCATTTCCATATATAAAATACACTTATTGAAGGGTTGGGAAGAATTTGTTAGGTATAATACATAAGAGTCTCTATGTATGCAAAAATTTAAAACCCTCTTTACATGAGAGTGACATAGAATATATAAAATTAACTATTTGTAAAATTTATTTTAGCACATGGGTATTCACATAAATAACTTTTAGACTTAGAAACATTTTTATGTTTTCTATATGATATGTAAAGTTAAGCTATGAAAAAGGATTTATATATAAAATTAAACCATGGATTCATAAAATAAATGTTTGTCACCATATGGTGTTAAATATACCTATGTGTTGAGTTTTACTTGAAATATATGAGTAATATTGGGGAATAAATATGGGTAAAAATGAGATACCCGATGATACATATTGGGAAAAAATCCACCAAGGCATCACTGAACCATTTTTTGAAGTGATTGTGTTGGTTGACAAAGAGGGCCTCTATGTTGTGTTTGTTGACAAAGCAGATCACGATGTCCAATTTGTTGACAAAGGGGGTATATATGGTGATTTTTTGGGTTCAAGAGATGTTGTTGGTTGTCCATGTTTGATAGAAGAACCTCGACAGTGCAATAGATGATCTGGAGGAGATACAAAAAGAGCAAATACAAGGTGGTGCCATTTTACATTGTTCGCCAAATTTTTGGGATTAAAAATCTGAAAATGGAGAGATGTGTGTTTGAAATAGGGAGTTGTGCGAAAAATTAGAGTGGTGCGTTAAAAAAATGGCGCGCGAAAAATTAGAGTGGTGGGCAAAAAAGAAATTGGTGCACGAAATAATGGCATGGTGCGTGAAATAGAGGAATGATGTTTTTCATGAAAGAGGTGATTCAAGATTAGGAACTCAAAAATTGGAAAAGGCATAAGGTGCACGAAAAATTGTACCATGGCATGAAATATGGTTTTTCATGGAAGATGAGTTTTTCACGCTAAAAGAGGATTACACGTGGAAGGAGGGTTTTTTGTGTAGGGGTCAATTTTTCCTCTAAATATAAAGTGACCCCGCTCATTTAAAAAACCTCAAGACATAGAGAGTATCTGAGCTATGGCACACGAAATATTAGTTCACAATGTATTTGTTCCCAAACGACAAGATTAAACCTAAAATATGGTTATTGCGCATAAAATAATTGTTTGTGCGTAAAGAAAATGTTGCGCGTAAAATATTTTTTTTTCATAAAGAAAATGTTGCAAGTAAAAGAGGGTTGTTGTGCATAAAATAATTGGTTTGGAATAATAGAGTTGTTTTCTGAGAAGTGGCTTTTTTGAAAAAGGAAAAAATTACGTGCAAGGTAGTGTAGAGGCTATGCGTAAAAATTATAGTTGCCTGGTACACCCAGTGAAAAGAGAGATTCATATGTGGGTGAAAGTTGGTCGTCAACAGGGCATCTATCAACATTTAAAGATACAAATTTTATTAGAGATAATGAAGAGATCTACAGGTCTATAAACTGTTAGTGGATCCTTTCCAAATCTGTGAGTGAAGAAAGAGGAAGAAGGTTATCCTTTCTACCGGCAGTGAGCCAGAGAGAGAGAAATAGGGAGTAACCCTTGGGAAATATGTGATCTGACCCTAAAAATTGTAAAGGTAGTGATCCTATATATATATAAGTGATCTAACCTAAACATTGTAAATTTTAAGTGATCTTTAGTGGATTTGGTACAACGGAACATCATCATTGTATGCTCTTTGGACGTATCTCGGTGAGGGTGAACTAAGTAAAAATACTTGTGTATGCCTGCCTGCTTCCCTGTATTGCATCAAAATCATCATTATCTAATAAATAGGAAAAGAAAAAGAAATAAGTTAAAAACATAAAATAAAACAAAGTGACCCTTCTAATATAGAGTTAATGATCTTATGGGGTAGGACAAATTTTAAAAGAGAATATCCATACCCTGTTTCACCCCCCTCCCCCTCTCAGGATATCTATGCCTCTTTTGGTCCTGACTATTGGTATTAGACATAATGTTTCTTTTATTAGATTTTTTTCTCTAACATGGTATAACCAATTGGTGTGGTTAAATCAGTCTACTCTTATCTCAGTGTTCCATGGAAAATGGTAGAACTTCAAAGAAGAAGCAGAAGCATTGTGAAATTCCCCAGTGTTGATGTGTCAACGTAAATAGTGTGATTATGTTAAAGGAATCAAGTAGTAGATAGATTAGTAATTTAGATAAATATTATAGTGAAAATAATTAATCTTTAAATGAAGCTGAAGGAATGAGTGAAGAACCTAATATTACAAGTGATGTTGGAACCATTGATGATGAAGAAACTCCAAGAAGTCGAAAAGTGACTATTGTCTACAAGGGAAAGGAATTGGATGAAGAGATGAAATCTATAGAAAAATGGATCCAAGTAATGGAAATTGAAGTTAACAAGATAAGAGGATTAAATCAAAGGCTTATTGATATGTCCACTAATATGAGGGAGGAGAATGATTCTCAAGATAAGGAACTGCAAAAGATATCTTCAAACAGAGAAAACCACAAAGATAATGACAAGGTGGAGAATCAGAATTTAGATGAAATTCAGAATCTGAGATCTAGAAATTACAATCTTGTTGTAAAACTATCTAAACACGTTCATGAGAATCAAAGGCTGCAACAAGAGAATTCTTGTTGTTCTGATTATGTTGCTCAAGAAAAATTGAATGTAAATGAGCAAAGTGACATTGTGGACAAGCTGAAACGTGAATTGAAATATTAGATGAGTAGAGGGAAGCTTCTAAAGAGAAAACATGATACCCAACTTGAATCAAGGGATATAATGATTCAATATTTTAAATAATAAATAGAATCAGTCATGAATGAAATGGATAAATAATTTCCAAAACAAGCCCAAGATGAAGGATGCCTTGCACTTACTATTTGATTATACTTCGGCATGTGACAATGAAATGAAAGAAAAATATGCTACACCAGATGTGAAACATGAAATTATTGTATCATCCCAAAGGCCATCCATTTTGGGAAAGTCTGAAATCAGATATGATGATCCCACTACTATGTTTGAGAGGAAAAGAGCAGTGAAAATATCCAGAGATAAGAAAATCCTTATAGGTGCTAGAGATACACCTAAAAAGGATTTTATAGGAAGAAATGATAGCATGTACTATTTTTTTGGGATTCATGGTCATACATCAAACTTCTATTCAGAAGTTTAGGAATGCATTTCATATTGTGAAAATAGAAAAATTACTAAATATGATAAATAATAACAAAGAGTCTCTTTGGGGAAAGAATTCATTAGATGTAATTACTATGGAAGAATGGGACACACCATGAGTATGTGTTGGGAAGCTCAGGAGCTGAATGTTAGAGGACGAACTCAAGATACATCAACATCTAGTCAAAGAAAATATGAAATGAGGTATGCCTTTGATGGAACATGTTTTATATGTTCTAATTATGGTCATTTGGAAAGACATTACAGCCTGAAGAAGGAAGGAAAGTAAAAGGAACTCTGAAGGAAATTTTTGACTCCAGTGGTGTATAATGAGAAATCCTACACTGGAAGACAAAGTGTTAAGTTGAAAAGATAGGTTTTCTACCCTAGGGGAATCACAAAGGGACAAAATAAAAGTGTATCAGTAACCTCCTCTGTCACAATCACAATATCTCTCATGGAGAGAATTTGAACAAACCTGAATGATTAACGAGAGATCTACTCTAGCTATGAGTAAGAAGAATGTATGTTCAGTGGAGGACTCATCACCATTGAAAAATAGGTGGTGACTCATATATCTGATAAAATATTGATGATCAAAGAATACATTGAAACATTTTCCCGACATGTTCCACAATGAGAAGTGGAGGAAAGAAGAATATCCGTAGAATGGTGGAATAAAAAAGGGAAGATGATAAGAAGAGTGATTTCTACAGAGAGAAAATTCAATAGAAGTGGAAATTTGGTGGAACATCAAATAAATTAATGTGTACCTGTGGGATTAAACCCCAAATTGTGAAAATAGACAAGACTGAAGAATCTACACATTATAAAAAGACACATCATGTGGGTAATGAATTCTTAGTCATATGGCCAAAATAGTGGAAGTTGGCTAGCCAATTGGAGTAGGAAAGGAAGGAGTGTGATGCTCTACAAGAAATAATAAAAGGGTTGCCCCAGCAGGATCAACCACAATTCTCATCATGAGGATTCCAGAATATCCCCTCTCCCTATGTATATAAATGTTATTAACTAATGATTCATGTGTTTTAGGTTTTAGGGAGATACGATCCAAGGGGAAGTGGCATCTAAAAATGAAAAGTGGAGAAGTGATATGCTTCACAATTTCAACTGATTCAAATCATTTAACATAGTTAAAGAAGGAATATGGATGAATTCCATCAATGGTGTTAATGTTATATGGCTTTCTGAGACAGGTAGATATAATTGAGCACAACAGACAGCAATTATGTTAGTAACTTTATCTATTTCTTCCTGCACTGAGTTCCAACTTAGTAGGCTTAGAGATTTTGTTAATTGCTCATTTTTAAGTGGTGAATTCTACCAATAATGATCTTGTTGATATTAATGAGATGGGGAAGTTTCTTAAACCTGTAATCACATGTGAAGAAATGATGTAGGAGAATAAGAATGTGTATGGATCTAAACAATAGGCCTTACAACTGGAAGAGTTAGACATCATATGGGAAGCATTATACCTCCTTATCAAATGAAATTTCACCAAGGGATATGATGGTTGATGAAATTATGTGAGAATAGAATGATCAAAATAGTTCATGCTCATATACGATATTAGATTCAACAAGTTATATTACAGAATGTGTCCATCATTCAAATCTATCTCATATGGTTGTGTTCTGTAGAAAGAGAAGATGATATGATAAAGAGTATACATTGAAACTGAAGATCTCTCAATGATATAAACGGATGATCCAGTGGTTCAAAGTTTCATTTAATATATATCCATTGGTATCATTCCCTTTTTCAAATGTTAACTATTAGTTGTCCACCGAGAGAAGAAGGATTTAGTTGAAGCAGTAATAATCATGCCTTTCATGTTATCAATTTTTTTAATAATGTGGAATCAGTTGACTATTTTCATGATACCAAGAATCTATTAGAGAATATCAAAAACCATTCAGCAAGAAGATGAAACAATAAGTTGAAATAAATGAAATTAAACAGTGGAAAGATGCTTGTTGAAAGAAATGAAGTGGCTAGAGACTCGTGGGGAGAATAAGTGGAAAATGATTATTCTAAATAAAATACAGATAATGATCATGAGGAAGACAATTCTATATCTTCAAATATGCCAGAGTTTCAAAGACACTCTATTCTTCCTAGATGAAAGAGTTAAAGGATGATGAAGTAAATGCGGTAAATATCACAGAGTATAGGAAAATCATTGGAAGTCTACTTTATCTGGTAGTGATACTGCGTGACATTATATTTTCCACATGCCAAGAAGTGAGATATAAAAGTAATCCTAAGGAGATCCACATGGTTTTAGGGAATATAATACTTTTTTATATCAAAGGCATGGTGGATTTCATCATGATTTATATTGAGAAATCATTTTCATAATTGCTGGGATATACTAATGATGTTTGGGCTATTTCAGAAGATAATAGGAAATCAACGTTTGGAGGATATTTTTATCTTAGTTGGTTGTGTATTCCTTTGATTAGAGATAAACAAGACAATATTTCATTGAGAACCACAGAAGCTTATTATATTTCATCCACACATGCATGCATGTGATTACTGTGAATAAAGATCCAACATGATGATATGGGCATGGCAGTGAAGTCTCTAATCCGAATTTAGTGCTATAAATCACAGAAAAAATCCCTTCCATCCTTATAGGACCAAGCATATTGAGATCAAATATCATTTTATAAAGGAGAAGGTGGAACAAGGAATTGTGATGTTTGAGTATGTTCCTACAGAACTATATGTTACATACATTGTGACAAAGGCCTTAACCAATGAATCTTTTAGGAGGCATCGACTGGCTCTGGGAGTTCATTCGACACCCCAAACTTTAAAAGGTGTGAATGTGGGACCCCCCTCCCACTCCTCCCCTAGGCAAGGTGTGCTATTCTCTAATGTGATAGTATGTGTTCTTTCCAATGTCTTAGACCGCAGAGGAGTGGCCTTTGGTTTCATTGACAAAGTGGGAGAAATAGTGACTTCTCATGGGTAGAAAATATGTCTAAGGGAGAAATTTGATTAATCAAAGACACGGGGAGAAACTGATAGGTGGAGCAACGAGATAGGGGGAGAGAAATGAAATAGGGGGAGATTATAAAATATGACGATTCTACAAGTGATCGATCAATTAATAGATATCACAACAGCGGAGGATCGTGATAAAAGCAAAAGTGTGATGTTATAATGGAGTTATAAGGTTTCCATCTATTACCAATTGGTATCAGTGTGGTATCAAAAATTGGTACCTATTTAGCAATTGGTATCAGTTTGGTGTCAAAAGTTGGTGTCTGAAATGACATGTTTCATTGATGTTCTTTTCATTTACTCTTTTTTCTCATAGTGAGCATTGATAATGTAGTCTTTGAGTATGTGTTAAGTGAATCCTTGAATGCTATCAAAATCACAAGAGGTGAAGGGTTGTAGAGGCTGGAAGAAGCAATAATGAGGTATCAAAGTGCAGAGAATTTTTAGGAAAGTATTGTCAACAAACACAAAGGGGGAGATTGTTTGGAAAAAATCCATCAAGGCATCATTGAAACATTTTTTAGGTGATTGTGTATGTTGACCAAGTTGGCCTCCATGTTTTGTTTGTTGAAAAAGCATACCACGATGTACAATTTGTTGACAGAGGGGGTTTACATTGTGATTTTTTAGTTTTAAGAGATGTTATTGGCTATCCGTATTTCACAAAAGAACCTCGAGAAATCAATGGATAATCTTGAGGCGGTACAAAAAACCAGAGACAAGGTGGGCCCGTTTTCTAGTGTTTGAGAAATATTTGGGGCTGAAAATCGAAAAATGGAGATATGTATTTTTGGAAAATGGAGGTGCGCAAAAAATTATAGTGGGGCGCAAAAAATAAAGTGGTGCACGAAAAATTATAGTGGTGTGTGAAAAATAAATTGGTCCGTGAAATATTGGTGTGGTGTCTGAAATATAGGAATTATGTTTTTTCCGCAAGAGGTGTTTCGAGATTAGAAGCTCAAAAATTGGAAAAGGCATGAGGTGTGTGATAAAATGGAGCATGGTTCGAAATATGGTAGTGCATAGAAGATGTTTTTTTCATGCTAAAAAGGATTACGCGCAGAAGAAGGGTTTTTCGCACAAGGGTCAATTTTGAATATAAATATGAAGTGAACCCCCTCATTCAAGAAAGCTCAATACTTAGAGAGTATCTAAGCTCTGGAAAACGAAATTGTAGTGCGCAAGGGAGTTGCATGTAAATGACAAGTTTGTGTGTAAAAGAAGGTTGTTACATATAAAATATGTGTTTGGGTGTAAAGAAAAAGTTACATGTAAAATAATGTTTTATGCGTAAAGAAAAGGTTGCATGTAAAAGCAGTTTGTTGCGCATAAAAAAATTGGTTACGCGTAAAAGAGGTGTTGTTAAAAAATTGTATTTCACGCAAAAGTAGAAAATTACGCCCAAGGTACTATAGAGGATGCATGTAAAAATTTGAGTTGCCCGGTACACCAGGTGGAACTAGAGATTCATCTACCGGTGAAAGTTGGATGTCAATAGAGCATCTATCAACAGTTAAAGATGCATATTTCATTAGTGATAATTAAGAGACCTAAAAGTATATAAACTATGAGTGGATACCTTCTATATAATTGAGCTAATGAAGAGGAATAAGGTTATCATTTTTACTGGTAGTGAGATAGAGAGAGAGAAACATGGAGTGACCATTGGGAAAGTTGTGAGCTAACCCTAAACATTATAAAGGTAGTGATCCTGGTTATAGAAGTGATATATCCCGAATATTGTAAATTGGTTGTAACCTTTAGTGGATCTTTTATAGAGGCACATCGTCGTTTTATGCTCCTTGGACGTAACCTAGTGAGGGTGAACCAAGTAAAAATCTACAAGTCTGTCTGCTTGCTTCCCTGCATTGAATCCAAGGCTTCATTATCAGATAAATAATGAAATAATAAGATAAATATTAACAACATAATAGAAAACAAAGTGGACCTTATAATATAGATGTTAAGATCCACTACAGCATGATTAATTTTTAAATAGAATATCCATAGCCTGATTCAACCCCCCCCCCCTCAGGGTATCTAGGCCTCTTTTGGTCCTAACAATACATATGGTTTAGTTAATTGGTTTCATCCATACATAAAATTTATTAATTTAATTTGTATGAGTATCCTATATGATATCTAATAGTTTCTTTTTGATTCACATATATACATAATAGTATGTTTATTATAAGGTGATGATATATAAGAGTCATTCCATGGTATGTAAGGTTCTTTTTATTTAGATATTTATTAATGTGCTAGGGTTACTCATGATACGTAAGGATCCTCATGGATGATATAGAAGGTTTTTTTGGGGGCACTCTGGGATTTGTAAATTTTATTAAGTATCTGATATGTATGGATCTAGGTCCATATATAAGGTTTGAGGACATTATTAAAATTCAAAATTCTGGATTTTTTAAAATTTTTAGAAAATATTAATAAAATGAAAAAATTGAGTATTAATGGGGGGTTTGGGTATTTTATACCAAAAAAACAAAATCTCACCTAGAATGTTCTGTTCATTCTTCTGTTAAACTCCAAGGGAGATATTAATTGACTCTTACTGTATAATTATATTGTTTATTCCAAGTGAAAGCTAGAGGTAATTCTGTAAATCCTCTTCGATTAATCCTTGGTTTATTTCCCTATTTATTCACCCTAATTTTTTGACATATGCTATGGATCAATGTTGATTTGACCAAAACATGGTGGAATCAAGCTATGATAATAGGGATTTTGGTTTCATTGGAAAATACATATTCTATGAGCATAAAAACACTAGATGTTGTATGTATTTGTTTTGTTATGTAGCTTCTATACATTTTTTGGGTTTTTTACATCATTTTGGGTATAAGTGATGGGTGAGTTGAAATAGAAACTTTTTTCTTTTTGTTGACGGTCCTTATAGATATTATGGGATGTTCACGCTCCTTTTCTTGAGGATTTGGTCATGGGAGGTGGCCTAGTGAGTATTTATAAATTATTCCCAATAAACTAAATAGATAAAATAATTTTTAAATTATTATTTTTTTATTTTATAAATTAATTATAAATAATTTTTATAATTTTGTATGGAAATTGTCATAACCCGTCCCCTGGGGCCTGTGCCGTTACTACCCCAAACTCGACTTCCACAGGCCAAGGGTTGGTGACTAGCACCAGAAAGGCATATCCCTAGAACAGGAAGGAATTTCCCTTAATCCTTCACAATCACACAGTTCAAGAACACAACAAGATGCAACCATAATGTAAAACTGCAGAAGTAAAAGTGTGTATAAAAATTAGAGGGGGCTGGAATACAAGCCCAACTGGAAAGGTACAACAAAAACTAAAAACAAAAAATAGATAATGTGATCATCCACTAAGGATCCCACCTGATGGGTAGGTATAGCTCATCAAGTGACTCTCTTCATCCCCCGGTCACCTCCATCTACATCAAGTCCTGGCTGCCCATGTCTTACTCAAGGCTACCCATCGTCTGCACAAGACAAAACAAGGTGCGGGTGATGCTCGTACAGGGGTGAGTATAACAATACCCATTAGGGTCCCCAATACCCATGAAAGTCTTTCGAAATTAGACAAAGGAAAAGCAAAAAACATGATCTCAATCACAAGAACAAAGAAAAATACTCCGCTCAATCCATATATACTCATCTTATCCACAAAGAATCATAAGGCCCCAAACTCAATCCATTTCTTGGATTTCTAAAGAAGGATCAAAGCATAACTCAAGGATCATGTATACATGCACCATGAACAAGCCATCCCTGATGGAATCCATCAGAGATGTGTACTCCATTAGGTACAACTCAACCATTCTTATGGAACGTCTGAAAAGACAAGCTTCATGGGGAGCTTTTTGCTAGAATTACATTTAGTGCCCAGCACTAGAGGTCTCGCACTAACTGTCATGAACTATAAGTAAGACCAAGTGAAACCATTTGAAGAGATGTAACAACCTGAGATTTCATAGTATGTTATCTCATTAAATTAATTCAATAGCATGCGCTACACGCAACACCTTGTTTGAGCACACCACAACTTAAAAACTGGCAGTTAAAAAGCAGTTATGAATAGTATTAACTGGATTTTGAATTTTATATACTATATATAATTTTAGAATTCATATTTTGTTTTTACTATACATAATATAAGGACATATTTGATTTTTTAGATAAAATAAGAAATTTTCCAAATAAATTCATTTATACCGCCTATTTAATAGAGAATCCTTTTTAAAACAATTATTTTACACTTTTATATACACAAATTAATGAAATTAAATTCTTATTTATAATCTAAGCACAAAAATTTAGTTTGAATATTTTTTGGGTAATTTTCTAATAACATTTTATATTTTGATGAATAGTGAAAAATACTAAATTTTAATTGAAAACAAATTTTTAAATTGAAATAATTTATAGTGTTAAATTATGCATTTTAATGTTTTGGAATTATAATGAGATTATTATTTTATCATTTAATACAATATAGGTCATTATAAGTAATTTCACATTTCAATTTGACATAAACACATGTCAATCTTTTGATAGTTTTTACTTTTTAAAAACCCGCCTTTTGGTTTTGACAACAGGAATTATTTTAAATTAATTATTGAAACTTCTATGTTTTGATTTTTTTAAAATAGAATTCATTTTTGAATTTGGAATATCAAAATTAGCATAGGGTGAATTTTTGGTATTTTCTGAAAACATTCAATATTTTATGAATAGTGAAAGGAGATGTGTTATTGTTTAAAACTGACTTTTTATTTAAATATTTATTTATATTATTTAAATTTATTTTATGTCAAAATATTAATAACATACCTATATATATTTAGTGTAATTCATTGTAGTGATTTCATAATAAAATTAGATGTATAAATTTTTATTGAACTTTTTACAATCTTTAACCCACTTTCTAGGAGCATTTTTAAATTTGCATAAAACATAATTTTACCCCTTCTATGAGATGAATTTCCAAAACTTGAGAATAATGTTTAATATCAGTAAGTAAATTTTTTTCAATAACATGAAAATAATTTATGGTGAATAATTACTTTTGACTAATATTTACCAAGGTTAAAAGTAAATAGGGTAATTAAGGGTAAAAGTATTATTATAATTACCATAACACATGTTCTAGTTCTATTAGATAAGTGTAATTAGATCAAAAACAACCATAGGAATAAAATATAATCCTTTAGGTCCACTTGGATTATATTAGGACATTTATTATTATTCTATTTAAAGTAGAGTTAAAAGTGTTAAATTCAAAGTCTATTAAGTAATCCATTTTTTAAAATATAGTTATACATAAGATAAATTTGACTATAAATATTAATTAGATATAAAACAATATTTCCTACATAATGGTATTTTATTTATAATTTTTAGACATTAAATAATTAAATTTCATTATGACACAATGATAATGCAGTAATTAACTTATTAATGACTGAAGAAAATAAATGGCATTATAAATATTGAAATAAATATAATTTCAACGTTTTTATGACATACATGATTTTTTTAGGTGAATATGACATGTTAATATTTATTCAATGTATCTTTTTTTAAGTAATCAAGTTTTGATAACTTTCACAAAAACCAAATACTAAATAGTGTCACAATTGACCTAAATGAGTTTTTTAAAAAACTATTATATTATTAAATTATATAATATTCATACAAATAAAATATTTGTCCAAAGGGATTAAATAATATTTTATATGTCATTAATGAACCAGTTTAGGTTTACATGGAAGTTTAGAGTAAATTTATTAACCATGTAGTGTAAGAATACAAGAAGACACAGTAAAAGTAAAACTATTTAACTAAGCTTTAAATCTAAACGATAAGGTTAATATGGTGACCTAAACCTATATAAAACCTATTGGTTGAGTGGTTGTCTACCCATACATACATTATCCATGAAATAAATCATTTTATAGCCATTATAAACCTAAAATCTGTTTATTATAAAATAATATTTCAAGCTTTTCCTAATGTAATGACCCAAAATTTTTAATAAATCATGTTTCCTAATTTTATGTGTTATTTTATTTTATTTTTATACTCAACAAAAATGTTTCATTTGATAACATGAGTATAATTAAAATGAGACCATTGGGTTTTGACTGTTATATGACCATTGGTCAAAATGACCGCTGTAAACTAAACGCTTCGATTATTGTCTCTAAATACAAGTAATCTTGGTTAATTATTATAGAAAGAAGATTAGATGGACTCAGCCAGTAGTATTGGACCAATCAAAGCCCATCTAACAGAACTTAGGAAGGAGGTAGCACCACTGGGCTTTGCTCTGGACTAAACCCAAGCCGAAATTTATCGTGTGAAGCTAGAACGGAATCACCTTTGCGAGTACTTCAAACTGATATAAATTACTACTCGTGTGATGTTGGCCAAGCCTCCCTCAGATTCTCTCACCTTAGCACACCTTACACTTAGGTCCTATGCTCGTGTGATAAGGGGCTATGTAAGGAGAGCGAAACTGCCTTGTGTAATCCTTTATTTTAAATAAAAAATTGGGATTTCTTCTTATGATGAAGTTTATGAATTTTCAAATGACTGGATAAATATAGTATGCATATTTTTTATGAATTTTAGTGAAAAGATATTTTAAAAATGTTTATATAAACCATAAATAATTAAAAATGTGTAATGATTTTCATAAAATGGTCTTCTACAATTATGTTCAGTACGAAATTTAGAGTCTAATAAGATAAACTTGATTTTTGATGAATAGTAAATTATGAATAGTGATTTTATGCTTAGAATTAGTAATGTGAACAAATGGATTAGTAATCTCACTTAAAGAAAGTATTAATATAATCTAGGCACCTTGATTAAGTAATGTGATTCAATAAAATGGTTAAATAACGGTTTTATAAATTATTATTGAAGTATTAGTTTTTTCGATTGAATAGTGTTTTTTAATTAAAAATTAAACTAAAAATATTTATAAAATTATTTTTATAAAATGGATTTCATTTTTTAACTCATAGCACCGATATTATGTTATGGTAATTTTTGGGGTTTTCCTGAAAAAATGAATTTTCAGTGAATAGTGTTTTTATATAAAAATAAAATTAAAAATATTTAGACAATTATTTATATAAAATGGAGTTTATATTTGTAATTAGAGCGTCGATATTTGGTTAAGGTGAAAGTTTTGGATTTTTTTGAGAAAGATGAATTTTCAGTGAATAGTAAAAAAAGTAGTTTTAGGGTTTCTGTATGGTTAATGACATCATAACTGTGTCATGGTGATGTAATGAGATATTTTAAGGATTTTCCGACCAAAGGTGATTAATTATTGTATAGGGGGGCCCATGTGGCCAAACTTCAGGGGAAATATCATTGGAGAGCACATGGTTTTGAGAAAACCACTTGTGAGGTGTCCCTTGGCCATTAATGCCTTATCCCCTCACTTTCCCTATAAATACCAATCCATTCTCTCATCCTTTGGACTCCAAAATCATTCTCAATGATGTTTCGGTCTCTTTACCTCCCAAGGAGTCCTCCCAAGGTGCCCTCAAGCCTCTCAAGGTCCCAACCTTTGAGTTTTAAGAGTTGCGTTTAAGGTAAGGGATCCGACCTCTCTCTTTCTTTTCAAGTAATCTCTTTTATGTCATTTCTTTTATGCTCTATGTTCTTATGTTGTAGGATGTTATTTTATATTCCTCTTACTTCCCTTTTCAATTTAATATTATGATAGACCCCCTCTTGCTCTCATCAATTCATTTTAAGTATGTTTAAGTGGCACCGTTAGGCTGCCGAATTTTTAAGGGATTCTTTCACCCTTCTCAAGTTCTATTTTCATGTCAAGTATTTCAAGTTCCTTTTTATTTTGTTGGGGTATGATCTCTAAATATATCATACTGATATTTCATTTCATATGATGAGAGACCCTATTTGATCTCTTCAATTCAGTATTTTCAAGTTTTAAGTGGCGCCGTTAGGCTGCCAAATTTTTAAGTGGTTCTTTCACCCTTCTCGTTTTGAAGTTCTATTTTCTTGTCAAGTCTTTCAAGTTACTTTTTATTATGTTGGGGTATGATATCTATATATATCATACATATCTTTTATGATCATATGGTTATATACCCCATTTGATCTCTTTAATTCAGTATTTTTGATGTTTTATGTGGCGTCGTTAGGCTGCCGAATTTTTAAGTGGTTCTTTCACCTTTCTCCTTTCTCAAACTTCTAATTCCATTTCAAGTCATGCAAGATCTTTTTTATTATGTTGGGGTATGATCTCTATATCTATCATACTGATATTTTATTTTCATATGATGAGAGACCCTATATGATCTCATCAATTCGTTTTTGGTTGAGGTTTATGTGACGCCGTTAGGTTGCAGAATTTTAATAAGAGAAATCTTATTTTGTCTTCCTTTCATGTTCTTCATTTCATGTGGTATATTTTCAAATTTAATTAGCATGTTCTTAAATACCTTATATTCTGTCCCTCTACTATTTTATGGGTCATTTATGAATGTTTGACCCATGTCCCTTCTCTTTTCAATGTTTTCTAAAACCCTGTAACATAGCCGTTATGTTGCAGAATTTTCGTCTCAAAATGTCTCTCTCTTTTTCTAAAGTTCTTTTATTTTTAAGTTAATACTCAAAGCTATCTCTTATATATGGGTACTAATATATATACCTAAATATTCTATTGGAAATTATGGGATTTACATACATGACACCTGCTTTACGTTTCCGTGGGTTTAAAGTGACATAAAGATCATGTCTTTAAAGCACTTTTTAAACCATTATAATTATGAAATGAAAGCCATTTATTTTATTCTATATGAGTTTTTTATGAAATTATTGATGATGATATATGAGGCTCACATGATAATAAAGACATTTCAAGGGTACCCCCAGATAACGCTCCAATTCATTGGGTAAAGACTTAATCTCTAGATATGACATTTTAGACTAATACCTTGGTGAATAACCTTGGTAATTTTTAATGACACCTTGGGGATAGACCTTGGTGAAACGAAATGATTGTCAATATTAAATGTTGTAGACACATCTTCATGTTATGAAAAATGTTATTTTTATTATGATATATGTCATTATTTTTTTCTCATTCCTTAAAGTTCTTTTCATGACCTTATTGAAGTATCTCAAGTTCACATGTAAAATGTTTCTCTTGTTTCCCTTACCGGCCCTTCTACTCAACATTTCTTTTTATTTATGTCCCCAGGTTATTAGATGCAGTAATGAACCAACGATGAACATGAGGATAAGCCGTTCAAGTGTTTAAGAAGAATGTTTTATGTTTTCATGTTTTATGTTCTTGGTTTCCAAGACACTAAACCTTAAATAACCTCGGTTTTGTAAAATGAAATGAATGATTACGTGATAAAAAGGAGGGATGCTATAGTTGGAACCAGAGGATGGTTTGGTTATTTGTGGAAATTAGGATATGAAAACATTAGGAAGAAACCTATAGACAAAGTTATATATAGGAAATCTTCATGGTATTTTGGTGAGTATTGAGTAATGGGTTGCCAAGCAAATACATCCCTATCTGGATACAAGCAGGTAGAGGTGGCGCTGGCACAGATGTACATAGGGGTAAAACCCGAAAACACCTCTTTGAGCTAGACTCGAATGGGAACTGGTACACGACAATTGGCCTTGCTGCACTCTTGGTTACGACACTCCCAGGGGATATGCATTGGTAAATTCATAAGCTTAGTATGAACCATTGTTAAAGGAACAAATATAAAATAAAATATAGATTCACATAAGAATATATGATCATGGATAACCTAGATGGGAACCTAGGGGATCACCAGTTCGGGTATAATTTTCTTCTACAAGTTTTCCATGTATACTTTAAGTTCCTTTTCATGATTATTGGCTAAGTATTCAAGCCCCTAATTGTACTTTATTTTCGTAGTTAATGGCGGGAAATGGAAGAACATGTCCCAACAACCAATGTGATAGGAAATGTGATGATTGCCATATTAATATGACAGAGATGATTAGGGGATTAAAAGATGATTATTATTTTGGAAGACATTCAATATTTTGGGGACCCTATATGATCGAGGTAAATAGATTACTACGGTATTTTCATTGAAGAGTAAGGCTGACTTATATTTTGAAGAATCGATGAATATAAGGTGGACATATAGTAATTTAGGTTACTTATGGGAATGAATAACCTATATTGGGTAAAATATGTTTAGGTTAGCTACTTTTTTTATAAAATGTTAGGAGTGGTTGATGTTGTTTGGACATGAACAATGAAGTTTATTTTGGAAGACTATGTTATCAAATCCTTCTTGTATTTGGGTTTCAATCTTAGTTTGGTTTATTTTGTGGAATCTTAAGGACCTTTATTTATGGAATGGTCTATGATGAACTTTGGGTATTACCATGGAACATTGAAGATTTAAAAGTAGTTTCCATTCCTATTGAATTTTTTTTTGAAGAGTTGTTTTACCTTACCAATTCTGTTTTTGGGATAATGTTTAAAGATAGAAGAAATACATAGTTAATGTTTTGTACATTATGTGATTCTCTAGAAGATGATTCTTGTGTTTTGATGAGACCAAGTAGTTTTTAATGATCATCATTTGGAGAAAATATTAGCTTTAGTAGAAACATATTAAAGGATGAAACTCTTCATGAAGGTAGGTATATTTTCTTATGTTTTTGTTCTATGTAGTAAATGAATTCCTCAAAATTATGAAAACGAATGTAAAAAAAACGTTGTTGGTTTACATTTCTTAATAGTTAATCAAAGACCGTTTACACACATCGTATGTTTTGGATTTTCTAATGTTTAACTTTCTCCAAATCATGTTTTCTATCACTCTCCCTCAGAACTTGACCCTTTGTTTTCTCCTCTATTTCCATGTTTTCCCACATGGAATCCTAGTGTGGGTTAACTTGGGTGACCTTTGTACTTCCCTTTCTTTCTTTTAAAGTAATAGTTTTACTAACATCTTTTTTCGATGTGGTACGTTCAATGAAAATTCAAAAATAAATTTTAAAAATTGCGAGGACGCAATTTCTTAAGGGCGGAAGATTGTAACAACCCGAAATTTTGAATAAATCTTGTTTCCTAATTTTATGTGTTATTTTATTTTATTTTTATACTCAAAAAAAATGTTTCATTTGATAACATGAGTATAATTAAAATGAGACTGTTGGGTTTTGACTATTATATGACCATTATTCAAAATGAAGGCTGTAAACTAAACGTTTCGATTATTGTCTCTAAATACAAGTAATCTTGGTTAATTATTATAAAAAGAAGATTCAATGGACTCAGCCAGTAGTCTTGGACCGATCGAAGCCCATCTAACAGAACTTGGGAAGGAGGTAGCACCACTGGGATTTTCTCTGGACCGAACCCAAGCTGAACTTCATCGTGTGAAGATAGAACATAATCGCCTTTGTGAGAAGTTAAAACTGATAGAAATTAATACTCGTGCGATGTTGGCTGAGGATCCCTCAGATTCTCTCACCTTAACACACCTTACACTTAGGTCATATGCTGGTGTGATAAGGGGCTATGTAAGGAGACTGTAACTACCTTGTGTAATCCTTTGTTTTAAATAAAAATTTGGGATTTCTTCTTATGATGAAGTTTATGAATTTTCAAATGACTGGATAAATATAGTATGCATATTTTTGATGAATTTTAGAGAAAGGGTATTTTAAAAATGTTTATGTAAAACTTAAATAATTAAAAATGTGTAATGATTTTCAAAAAATGGACTTCTACAATTATTTTCAGTACGAAATTTAGAAGTCTAATAAGATCAACTTGATTTTTAATGAATAGTAAATTATGAATAGTGATTTTATGCTTAGGATTAGTAATGTGACCAAATGGATTAGTAATCTCACTTAAAGAAAGTATTAATAAAATCCAGGCACCTTGATTAAGTAATGTGATTCAATAAAATGGTTAAATAACAGTTTCATAAATTATTATTCAGGTATTATTTTTTTCGATTGAATAGTGTTTTTTAATTAAAAATAAAAATAAAAATATTTAGAATTTTTTTTTATAAAATGGATTTCATTTTTGAACTCAGGGCACCGATTTTATGTTATGGTAATTTTTGGGGTTTTTTATGAAAAAAAGAATTTTCGGTTAATAGTGTTTTTCTTTAAAAATTAAATTAAAATTATTTAGAAAATTATTTTTATAAAATGGAGTTCATATTTGTAATCAGAGCGTCGATATTTAGTTAAGGTGAAATTTTTGGATTTTTCCTGAGAAAGATGAATTTCCAATGAATAGTAAAAAAAAGCAGTTTTAGGGTTTTAGTATGTTTAATGACATCATAACTGTGTCATGGTGATGTAATGAGATATTTTAAGGGTTTTCTGACCAAAGGTGATGAGTTATTGTATTGGGGGCCCCATGTGGCCTAACTTCATGGGAAATATCATGGGAGAGCACATGGTTTTGAGAAAACCACTTGTGAGGTGTCCCTTGGCCATTAATGCCTTGTCCCCTCACTTTCCCTATAAATACCAAGACATTATCTCATACTTGGACTCCAAAATCATTCTCAAAGATGTTCTGGTCTCCTTACCTCCCAAGGAGTCCTCCCAAGGTGCCCTCAAGCCTCTCAGGGTCCTGACCTTTGAGTTTTAAGAGTTACGTTTAAGGTAAGGGATCCGACCTCTCTCTTTATTTTCAAGTAATCTCTTTTTTGTCATTTCTTTTATGATCAATGTTCTTATGTTGGAGGATGTTCTTTTATATTCCTCTTACTTCCCTTTTCATTTTCATATGATGAGAGACCACCTCTTTCTCTCACCAATTCGTTTTAAGTATGTTTAAGTGGCGTCATTAGGCTGCCGAATTTTTAAGGGATTCTTTCACCCTTCTCACTTCTATTTTCATGTCAAGTATTTCAAGTTCCTTTTTATTTTTTTGGGGTATGATCTCTAAATCTATCATACTGATATTTTATGTTAATATTATGATAGACCCTATTTTATCTCTTCAATTCAGTATTTTCAAGTTTTAAGTGGTGCCGTTAGGCTACCGAATTTTTAAGTGGTTCTTTCACCCTTCTCGTTTTGAAGTTATATTTTCTTGTCAAGTCATTCAAGTTCCTTTTTATTTTGTTGGTGTATGATATCTATATCTATCATACAGATCATTTATGATCATATGATGAGATACCCCATTTGATCTCTTTAATTCAGTATTTTGATGTTTTAAGTGGTGCCGTTAGGCTGCCGAATTTTTAAGTGGTTCTTTCACCTTTCACCTTTTTCAGAGTTCTAATTCCATGTCAAGTCTTGCAAGTTACATTTTATTATGTTGGGGTATGATCTCTATATCTATCATACGGATCTTTTATGTTCATATGATGAGATACCCTATTTTATCTCATCGTTTTTTTTTGAGGTTTATGTGACGCCGTTAGGCTGCAGAATTTTCATAAGAGAATTCTTATTTTTTCTTCCTTTCATGTTCTTCATTTCATATGGAATATTTTCAAATTTCATTACAATGTTCATAAATCCCTTATATTCAGTCCCTATACTGTTTTATGGGTCATTTATGAATGTTTGACCCATGTCCCCTCTCTTTTTAATGTTTTCTAAAACCCTGTAACATAGCAGTTATGCTGTAGAATTTTCGTCTCAAAATGTATCTCTCTTTTTCTAAAGTTCTTTTATTTTTAAGTTAATAATCATAGATCTATCTTCTATATGGGTATTCACATATATAACAAAATTTAATATTCTAAATTATGGTATTTACATAAATGAAACCTGCTTTCCCTTTCTGTGGGTTTAAAGTGACATAAAGATCATGTCTTTAAAGCAGTTTTTAAAACATTATGATTATGAAATGAAACCCATTTCATTTTTGCTATATGGGTTGTTTATGAAATGATTTATGATGATATATATGGCTCACATGATAATAAATACATGTTAAGGGTGCGCCCAGATAGCGCTCCAGTTCATTGGGTAAAGACTTAATCTCTAGAGATGACTTTTTAGACTGATACCTTGGTGAATAACCATGGTAATTTTTAATGACACATTGGGGATGGACCTTGGTGAAACAAAATGATTGTCAATATTAAATGTTGTAGCCACATCTTCAAGTTATGAAAAATGTTATTTTCATTATGATATATCTCATGATTTTTTTCTCATTCCTTAATGTTCTTTTCATGGCCTTATTGAAGTATCTTAAGTTCACATGTAAAATGTTTCTCTTTTTTCCCTTACTGGGCCTTATGCTCAACCTTTCTTTTTATGTATGTCCCCAGGTTATGAGATGCAGTAATGAACCTAGGATGAACATGAGGAGAAGCCGTTCAAGTGTTTAAGAAGAATGTTTTATGTTTTCATGTTTTAATTTCTTGGTTTCCAAGACACTAATCATTAAAGATCCTCGGTTTTGTAAAATGAAATGAAAAATTATGTGATAAAAAAGCGGGATGCTATACCTAAAGTGACCCTCACCTCTCTTTAAAAAGGATAATTACACTTCTCTCAAAATATCACCTCCAAATCCATTTGTATTAGCCAAACTCTTCCAAAATATCCTCCAAAAATCCATCAAATCAACCTAGAGTCCTTAAATTGATCCGAAAGCCAACCTATGGAGACCCTTTGATTAACTCAAAAGGAAACACCTGAAGATGAGGTAATAATTTCACCACCCTCTTTTAAGTTCTTTTCTTATTTAGCTTCTTTATTTGTTGTTTCCAAACCAAAATATTAACTCCACTACCTCCTAAATATTTTGAGGTTATTATAAATAGGGAAAAACCATATTTTTTATTCTATCCATCCTATAATTGACAAAGTCACCATACGTGTGTATGTATAGCTTACCGTCTCCACGTCGTGGTGTAGTTTGTTATTCAAACATGTCATTATTTGGATAGGTATAATAATGAGTATAACTGATTTAAATAACAAAAATAACATGTTAATTATTTTTTATATATTATATACCATCCAATTACATATTATTTCACCATAAATATTTTGATATTGTCACTCGTGTGTACGTACGGATTACCGTCTCCATGACGCGATGAGATTCATTTCTGCATTCACCATTCACCGATGATTATAAAAATATATATTATTAGTAAGTATGTAATATATGACATAATAATTATACATAATAGATACATATATATATTTATGTATATATTTACTTACATATATCTTATTCACTTACTTTCATTCAAGACGACATGAAAACAGAAACAATGTTTATGCGTACGTACAACCTTCCGTCTCCGTAAATAGTGTTCTTATTTTCATATATCTATCTATTATACATATTTATATTCTAAATATTTATGAAATTTAAATCATGTGTTATATTCTGGAAGTATGTAAATCATGATCTAAATGATATGATCAAGAATAACAAGTTATTACATGTCCGATAAAGAATGTGATTATTACCCGAAATGTTAATTTAACATGAAAATAATTATTAAATGGGTAGTATAATGTCATAAATTAATAATTTATGGTATAATAAAAATGAATATGATTATGGTATAATTTAATAACATATTATGGTTATTATACATGAGGTTAAATGTACCCTCTACCAGAGGAAATTGCAAGGTAAGGGTTAATTTCAAAATATCTTTATTATCCAAGGTTGTTTTAATGTAATTATCTAATTGGAAATATTTATTATCCATTTCCATGTTTTATAAAAGTGTTTTCTAATGGATTTTTAAGGGGATTTTTTATTAAAACATCATTTTAAATGTTTTAATGATTTATTCTTTTAAAACATTCTCATTAATGTCCATGTTTTTAAAATGGTTTTAAGGATTTATTTTTATGAACATGAATGTTTTAAAATGTTAATTCCATTAAAATGTTTAAAAGTGGTATGGGACACTTTGATTCAAAAAATATCTTTTAAATGACTTCCTTCAAAAATTATGTGACTTTTAAATGATTTCAATAAAAAGGGATATTTCTCTAAAATATATTTACTGAAAATTTTCAACTATTTCAACAACCTTTATGGGATATTATTATTGATTGAGGTTAATTTATTATGATAAAAATCTTCCATATTGTATTGATGGTTTTGTGATATGTTTGACTCTGGATGTGTTATTTTAATACCATTCATGGTTTATTGATAAAGTATTAATGTTTTGTATTCCAGTTTTAATACAAATGTTTATGTTATGTTTAAACCTTTTCATATGAATAATGCATTGGAATTAGTAATTCATGAGTGGAGCATGCTACAACTCCTCGATGCATCGGTAGGTCTTGGGAGAAAAAATAGTCTCTTGGAAAAAGGCCTTGACAAAATCATATTTGTACTCCTGGCACAAGGCATTGAATATGTGGTTATGATGTCTGACATTATGAATTCCATCATTATGAAATTATCTATTGATATTACATGTGATTATTTGACTAGTAGAATATCCATGTGAATAAGTATATGGAATTTTTTGATTTATATATGCCATATTATACTTATGTTTATGTTTAAAAGTCTTTTGTTTTATTTTTATACATTGCCTTAAATGTTTATGATTATTTGTGAATGTTTATGGTATATTTGTATCTTTACTGAGCGTTTCAGATCACCCCTTTCTTATGTTTTATTTTCCCAGGATTCCAAGAAGTGTATTATGATTGATAAGCAGGGTTAAGCTTGGGGATTAATGGTGTTATCAAAGGATCATTTATTTTTTGTTTTATTTTCTAATGTGTACTGTAATGTTCATGTATGTAATCTATTTTCCAAGGCTTCTAAACCCATCGGTCTTTTGGGAATTGATTCCTTGTAATCATGCCAATGTATTAAAATAAGGCATCAACTCTGGGATTATGGGGTTGGGGCGTTATAGTTGGTATTTGAGGAAGTTTAACAAAAACCTTTGAAATAGATTTATATAAACTCTCATTATATAACATTACCCTAAGATAGAATTTAAGGATTAGTATAGAAGAACTTCCTAGAATTTCGGTAATGAAAAAATTTTGTGAATTTTCCTAGGAATACATCTCTGTCTGGATACGAGCAGGTAGAGGCGGCTCTGGAACAGATGTACCTTATAGTGAAAACTCTGACAAGGAGTTTTGGGCTTGACCTGTGGTATCCGGGTACATGATAATGGGACTTTCTACAGTCTTTGTTACGACACTCTAGGGGGATATGATTAAGATAACTCACATTTTCATTACAAGCTATTATGAAGGATTTAGGAGTAAATACTTCCTCAAAGAAAACATATTATTATTATAGATTATATGCCTAATCATTTCAATTTGAGTTAGGTATTTTACAAGTTTTGAATTATGCATTGCGATTCATAAACTATCATACTGTATTCCATTGATTAGAAATGGCATCTAGTAGAAGGAATGAGAATTCCAGTAATATACATGATCGAATGATTAAGAAGGATCATATCTATAATGGTATTAAGCCAATATTTTAAATTGAAATAGTCTCCCACGAATTCTAATCATATGAAGAAATAATATAATGTGTGAATAAGATAAGTAAAGATTTATCTAAGTCCTATGGCATTGAAGGGAAGAAATAGAAGAGAAGGATAGTGGAGAGAAATATGGATAAAGGGAATAGGGGAAAAGGATTTTACCATATGTGATAACTGTGGAAAGAATCACCTTGGTAACTACATGAAGGGAATGGGATCTTGTTATTATTGTAGAGAAAAAGGACACCATGTACGTGATTTCAAAGGTAATAAAAAGGTTTCAAATGTAAAATGCTTCATCTGCAAGGAGTTGGAACACTACGTGACTCAATGTCCAAATCATCAGAGTATGCACCCAATGATGCTATTGGATAATAATCAATTTATGATACTACCATAGATGAAGATGAATGAATAGTGTTATTATATTGTTATAAAATAATTATTTCATTCGAGTGTTGTTTCAATGATGTACTAATAATATGAATTATGGAAATCAATAAGGATTGTACAGTAGAACAATTTAATTAAGGATTTGAAATTATATGGTTCTAAGTCAAGGGACTCAATAGAAAGTTAAACGTTTTTGAAAATACAAGGTTAAATAAAATATAAAACATAATATGGTTCTGATACTGAGGTGGTGATTTTGGAAAAAGATATGATTGATTTGGATATTCGATATTCTTGACTACTTTGAAATTAAGTATTGGTTTGTTTGTTTTATTATTATTGGAGTTCACAACATTTTTTGGATATAAGGATTATATCTAGTATTCCATAAGAAATAAGTAAGTACATACCTATTAAAAAATGGTTTTCTTGTAATTCATTTCATTATCATGTCTTATGATAATACACAGTGAAGGAATTCACATGTATGTTATGTGACCTTCTTTTTAATTTTGGATTGTGAGTTTGGACATAAGTATTTTGGATAAGTCTAATGGTTGGAATGGATCAATTTAAACAATGGATACTATTGTTTATGGTTAAAAAAATTATAAAGATTTTTTTTGGAATGTTATAAAAAGGACAACCCGGAGGTCGGGCGACAACCCATCGCGTTCGGCAAGGCCGTGAGAGTTGAACTCACAACTAAAGGGTAATAAGGGTACATCACCTACCACTATCCTACATGATTTCTCGGTTTGTATAAAATAGTTTTTTTAAATGGTCATACAAATAAATTATAAATTACTTTTTTACCCTATACGATTAGGATAAATAGAATATTTTTGAATTCTATTATCTTTTGGAGTGAAAGATGAGTTTTTGGTAGAAATTAATAGAAGGATGAAACTATACTTGTCAAGTATATATATATATATATATTTACACTTATTCTATGAATAAATTAAATATTAATCTTTATAAAATTGATCTAAAAACAAAAAATGTGTTATCTTCATACCTTATGTTTTGTTAAACTCATGATATTTTACATCATCATAGATTGGTGGCTTTGAAGACCTTATTTTTAAACATGTTTGTGATTCATGGCCTTAGTAACTTGATAGAAATATTTAGATTTTTACTCCAATTATGTGTATCTAATTTCCACCAATGTTCTTTTAATCGAGGTCATAATTTGGTGGTGACTTTTTCATTTCTCTTTCTCTCTTATTAAGACTAAATTTTATTACCCCAATTTTCTATGTGGGTTTTCTAAAAAGGTATTTTTCTATTTTTAACCATTTATTTTCAAATAAAAATTCCAAATTGTGAGAACTATATTTATTGAAGGAGGGGTGAATGTAACACCCCACTATTTCATAGTACGTTATCTCATTAAAGTAATTCAATTGCATGCACTACACGCAACACCGAGTTGGAGCGCAGCACAACATAATAAACTAGCCCTTAAAAAAAGTCGTTATAAATAGTATTAATTTAATTTTGAATTCTATATGCTCCATATAATTTTAGAATTCATATTTTTTGTTTCTTAGATATAATATAAGGACAAATGGTATTTTTTTGATAAAATAATTATTTTAAAAAACAAATTGCAATTATACCACCTATTTAATGGAGAATTATTTTTAAAACAATTATTTGACACTTTTATATACTCAATTTATTGAAATTAAATTCTTTTTTATAATCGGGACATAAAAAATTTAGTTTGGATAAATTTTTGGTACTTTTCTAATAACTTTCATATTTTGATTAATAGTGAAAAATACTAAATTTTAAATCAAAAAAAACTTTTTTAATCGAAATAATTTATAGTTTTAAATTATGAATTTGTATGGTTTGTAAGTATAATTAGATTATATTTTTATCAATTAATTCAATATATGTCATTATAAGTAATTTCAAATTTTAATTTGACATAAACACATGTCAATCTTTTAATAATTTTTACTTTTTAAAAACCCTTTTTTTGGTTTTGACAACTGTAATTAATATTGAATTAATTAATACAACATATATGTTATGAATTTGGTAAAATAGAATTCATTTTTTATTTCAGAATATCAAAATTAGCTAAAGGTGAATTTTTGTAATTTTTCTGAAAACATTCAATTTTTTATGAATAGTGAAAACCACTCTGTTATTGTTTAAAACCAACTTTTAATTTAAATAATTATTTATTTAATTTTATTTTTTTTAAAAAAAGAGATATTTAATAACTATATAATTTCATTGTAATTAATTGGAGTCATTTTATAATAAAATTAAATTTATAAAAAATTGAAGTTTTTACGGTCTTTTACCCACCTTCTAGGAACATTGGCATATTTACATAAAACATAATTTACCACTTCTCTGAGTTGAATTTCAAAAATCCAAGAGACATTGTTAACATTAGTAAGTAAAATGTGGTTCAAAAAGATAAAAATAATTTTTTGTGAATAGTAACATTTGACTTTTATTTCCCACAATTAAAAGTAAATATGGTAATTAAGGATAAAAATGATAATATTATTAACCTAACACATGTACTAATTATATTAAATATGTCTAATTTGACCAAAAATCCATAGAAATAAAATATGATCCTTTAGGTCCACTTGGGTTAGATTAGGACATTTATTATTATTTTATTTAAAGAAAAGTTAATAGTGTTAAATTCAATGTTTATTAACTAAACCATTTTTAATATAGGAATATACATAAGATAAATTATACTATAAATATTAATTATAAATATAAAAATATTTCCACCATCATGGTATTTTATTTATAATATTTATACATTAAATAATTAATTTTATTTATGACACAATGATGATGCAGTAATTACCTTATTAATGAAAGAAACAAATAAATGGTATTATAAATATTAAAATAAATATAATTTCAAAGTTTTTGTGGAATACAAGAATTTTTTAGATTAATATGACATGTCAGTATTGATTAAATGAATATTTTTTTGATGTAATCATGTTTTGATAACTTTTAAAAAAACCAAATACTAAATAGTGTCAAAATTGACATAAATTAGTTTTTAAAGCAAATGTTTTAATATTAAAATATATAATTTTACTAAAAATATAATGTTCATCAAAAGGGATTAAATAATATTATATATGTCATTAATGAATAGCTTGAGGTTCTCTTGGATGTTTAGAGTATGTTTATTAACCATAAAGTGAAAGAATAAAAGAAGACATGGTAAAAGTTAAACTATTTATTTAAGAGTTAAATCTAAAAGATAAGGTTAATATGGTGACCTAAACCTGTCTAAAACCTATTGGTTGTGTGGTTTTCAACCCATCCCCACCTTATCCAAGAAATAAATCATTTTGTATCCATAATAAACCGAAAATGATTTTATTATAAAATAATAATTTAAACATTTCCAAAAGTGACCCTCACCTCTCTTATAAAATGGTACTTCCTCTTCTCTCAAAATTATACCTCCAAAGCCATTTGGATCAGCCAAAACCTAACCAAATATCCTACCAACATCTTTAAAATCAACCTATAGTCCTTAATTTGTTCATAAAGCCAACCTATGTATCCCTTTTGATCAACTCAAAAGGGAACACCCGAAGAAGAGTTAATAATTTCACCACCCTCTTTCAAATTATTTTCTTCTTCCATTTAATCTTTCATAGTTGTTTCCACACCGAAATAATAACTCTAGTAACTCATACATAATTTTATGTTATTATAAATATGTTAAAATCGTATTCTTTATTCTATCCATCCAATAAATGAAAAAGGCACCATACGTGCGTATGTACGGCTTACCGTCTCCACATCATGGTGTAGTTTATTATTCAAACACATAACTATTTTGATTGGTATAATAAGGAGTTTAATTGATATAAATAATAAATATAACATGTTAAGGATTATTTAAATATTTTATACCATCCAATTACATAATATTTCACCATCAATATAATGATATTGTCACTCGTGGATACGTACGGCTTACCATCACCACAACGCGATGAGATTCATTTCCACATTCACCATTTAACGATGATTATAAAAATATATATTATTAATAAGTATGTAATATATGACATAATAATTATACTTAATAGATACATATATATATATATAGATATATATATCTGTGTGTGTGTGTGTACTTACATATATCTAATTCACTAACTCCCATTCAATACAATATGAAAACGGAAACAGCGTTTATGCATACGTGCGACCTACCATCTCCATAAATCATGTTTTAAATTTAATATATCTATCTATTATACATATTTATATTCTAAATATATATGATATATAAATGATGTGTTATATTCTGGAAGTATGTAAATCATGATCTAAATGATACGATCAAGAATAACAAGTTAATACACGTATGATAAAGAAAGCGATTATTACCCATAATGTTAATTTAACATCGAAATAATTATTCTAATGTCATAAATGAATCATGTATGGAATAATAAATATTAATATGGTTTTGGTATAATTTAATAACATACAATAGTCATTATACATGAGGATAAATGTACCATCAACCAAATGAAAGTGCAATGTAAGGGTTAACTTTACAATCCCATTATTATTCGTGGTTGTTTTTATGTATTTATCTATTGGGACATATTTATTATCCATGTCCATGTTTCATAAAATGGTTTTCAAAGGGAATCTTTTTAAGGGATTTTTTTACTAAAACACCTGTTTAAAAGTTTTAAAGATTTATTTTTCTATACCTTTCTCATTAATGTATATGACTTCAAAAGGGATTTATTTATATGGAATTGAATTTTTTATACTTTTAATTAATGTAAAAAATTTCAAATATGTATGGGAAACGTTGATTCAAAACTATATTTTAAATGACTTCCTTTATAAATTATGTGACTTTTAAATGATTTCATGAAAAAGTATATTTCTCTCAATGATTTTTACTGATCATTTTCAACTTTGTCAACATCCTTTATGGGATATTATTATTGATCGAGACTGATTTGTTGTTATAAAAATATTCCATTTTTTATTGAAGTTTTTGTTATATGTTTGACTGTGAATGTTTTATTTTAGAACAATTCATGGTTTATGGATGAAGTATTAAAATTTCTTATGCTAGTTTTAATACAAACGTTTTTGTTATGTCTAATCCTTTTCATATGAGGAATTCATTGGACATAGTAAGTGATGGGTGGAGCCCTCTATATCTCATTGATCCATCGGTAGGTCTCATGAGACAAACTAGTGTATTGGCATAAGACCTTGACAAAATCTTATTTTTAGTCTTAGCACAAAGCCTTGACTATGTCATTATGAAGTCTAGCATTATGCATTCCATCATTATGAAATTATCTATTGATATTACATGTGATTATTCAACTAGTAGAATATCCTTGTGAATAATTAAATGGAATTATTTGATTTATATTTTCTATATTATGCTAATGTTTAAGTTTAAAAAGCTTTTGTTTTAGTTTTATACATTGCCTTAAATGTTTATGAATATTTGTGAAAGTTTCCACTATATTGTTATCCTTACTGATTGTTTGAGCTCACCCCTTTATTATTTTTTATATTCCCAATATTCCAAGAAGTGTATTATGATTGATAAGTAGGGTTAAGCTAGGTGATTATTGGCATTCTCAAAGCATCATTTATGTTGTGTTTTATTTTCTAATGTGTAATGTAACATTCATGTATGTAATCTATTTTCCAAGACTTCTAAACTGATCAGTCTTTCATGAATTGATTCCTTGTACTGATTCCAATATATTAAAATAATTCACTGACTCTGAGCTTCTGGGATCGAGGTGTTATAGGAGGCCTACTCCTCGACACTGTGTCATGCGGTCGAAGGAGCTCCAACTCCCCTGAAAGACTCGCTCCCAGTCGCTATTCGGAGATGGGGGAGTACTAATCCATATGTGAGGACCCTCACCCTACCTAGTAGGGGATTACAACTCTGGTAGTTTGTTTGTTGTAGGGGACCTACGCCCTAGTACATTAGGGGAGTACTGACCCAAGGCTAGAGGACCCACACCCTGGGACAATAGGGGAGTACCGACTCTCTATGTGAGGACCTGTACCCTACCCGGTAGGGGAGTACAACTCAGGTAGTTTGTTTATTTTTGGGGACTCACGCCCAAGTACGTCAGGGTTGTACCAACCCCATCGTAGAGGACCTGCACCCTAGCATGGAAGGGGAGTACCGACTCTGCTGTAGAATTGCATAAGGAGGACACACACACTAGGTTGACAGGGGAGTACCTACTGCTAACATAGAGGACCCACACCCTACCCGGTAGGGGAGTACCTGACTCAATGTGAGTTAATTGTAGAGGACCCACGCCCTAGTCCAATATGGGAGTACAAACTCCAAATATAGGAAAATCAAATAGAGGGAAATGAACCTACACTCATGACGTGGGGAGTCCCGTCTCTACTGGAGTATAGAAATAAAGAATAATCGTTCCTTGAGTCAACGAAGGAGTAGCCATCCTAACTCTCACTACAAGAAACACCATGGTTCTGCTCCTCCAGTTATCTGTCATACCTCAACCACCACAAAGTTATAAAAGGAAGTAACCCTATGATTTTTCATGTCATAAGGGTTCTAACGCAACATATGGTGCGTCATCCAGACACCCGGTATATAAGACATTGGCCTTTTAGTGCCAAGGGCCTGGTTGGATTCGGAGTCAATCCAACCCTGATATACTCCATAAATCATTAAACCTCTTGTAGATTATATCAAAAAGACCATCTCGCTCCAAGGATCCCAGCTCCACATATGGTTCATAAAATGGTCTTCTAGTTCATGAGATATGGTCACCTAAGCGTAATTGGGGCCGAATGGGTCTGGGTCTAGTCCGACCCGATCAGACTGACCCTACCTGACCCAGCCGAGGCCAACATGACCTGGTTATGGTCCGAGATGGCCTAGTCCGAACCGACTTGGTCCGGCCCGGTTAGGCTGGGCTACATTGGTCTCGTCCAGCCGAGAGATGCGGCCCGGTGTGCTGGCATGACTCTCCAGTCTGGTTGCCACCAGTTCCCTGACCGAATCAGAAAGATCTCTTTGTCTCCACAATTTGCGGTGCCACATGGTGCAGCCATGTGGTCTATGGGACCCACGAACGTGGGTCCCCCTCCTTTAGTGGCATCGATGTTTCAGACCCTTCATCACGGCACACGATTGTGTGCCTCCTCGCCAACGTGGCTAGTCGGTTGTCGGCTGCCAATTTCGGTCTTCCATAGTGCCAAGTGGCATCACCCACTTTCGTAGCCGGCGAGTGCTGGCCACCACCACTACTACCGGTGCTGATCACCAGTGTCACATTGGCAGATCCTTCGCATGCCACCGGATGAGCTTATGTGGTCTGTTCTTCCTTCCAGACACACCTACGGTCCTTTAGGAAGCCTAAATCATTGTATGACTCTCGGTTTCAAGGTTCCATTATGTTGGAACAACCCGACTCCAATGAACGCAATGAAAATCAAGAGGCGGAGGGTCTAGGCATTGTTCTTTTGGCCCGTTCCCTCTACATTAGTATTATAAAAAGTGGGAGTGATTTACACATTACATTAAAATAATGATAAACCTCATTCAAATACACCACAATGACCTCCCAGTAATTCATGAATGAGGAGGACAATCATGGGAACTTATTGAATTAAAACACAACCCCTACCTCATGATTCTTTAGATATGTCACCATTGTTGAAGAAGATTCCTCATTTTGATGAAGATGTTAGCATTCTTCGATCACAGTTTTTTTTCTCCTAAGCTACCATATCCATCAGTGGAAGGTATCGTGTCACTTTTCCATTGGTTCCTCACTCGATAAAGTAATGTAAAAAACTCTACCCCAATCCCCATTTAAATAGAGGGGGAGAAGGGTGACTAATGCACCAGGGACTTAATGAGATTCATTAACTGACATAATTAATATGCCACATTAATTACACGAGGGGTGGTTACACAACTATAGTGTAATCAGACAATTAATATCCCGTATTAAAACTCTGACCACCTCTGTGGTCCCCACCACCACCGATCAAGAGGCGGTATGAAAAAAATAAAATAACACTTTTGTTATTTTATTAATTATTTAAAAGTCAAAAAATCTAAATTTTTAACCCGACCAACTATGGTCTAAGTTAAGCCTTCCCTAAGAGAATATCAGTGTTTTAGATTCAATGGTGCTCTCATATTTCAATTCTGAGCACTAGTTCAAAAGATAGAAAATGTAGCTCATGTGTTTACAGCATGTACCTTTAAAAAATTTCAAAAAATTATTAATAGTCACCCTCAGCCTGTGTTGGTCAAGTTTAGACCTATCCTACATGGAACACACCTTCACAAACCCAATGGTACTCTTTTATTTTTAATTTGACTTACCGTTTAGAAGTTATGGATTTTACAATAAAATAATTATCACCTAGTTATTTTATTTATGGACAGAAACTAACTTCCACTAGTGGCCCGCGCCGGCCAATGTTAGTATCTTCTTAAGGAAAGAATACCCTAAAAATTTCAGTTGTGGTCTCATATTTTTAATCTGAGTCACCTTTCTTGAGTTATAAGCATATAAAAAATAAAATAATATTATTTTATTATTTTATTTACGGTTATTCCATTTTTAGGTTTTCTCACTGGAGGCATGGGCCGACTAAACATAAGTCGCGCCTAAAGTAAACCCACCATCCATAACGCAACAGTGTCCTTGGATTTCTGATCTGGGCACCAGTTTAAGTGTTATTCCACTTTTTCAGGAAGAATACTGAGGTGCGTAATTTAAAGCTCAACAATTATTGATGGACAATTCTAGGAACTCCGGGTATCAGAATCATGTGGCATCAAATTTTGTAGGCTCGAAATATTTCTATATAATAAAAATATTATACATAAATTATGGGACAATACATTCTCCTCACCTTAGGGCTTTACGTCCCTAAAAGTTAAAACAATGTAAAATCCAAAAAATGGGGGTACTGAGCATTAATCTGACCATCCTTCTCCCTTGGCCTTTCCTAGAGATTCTCATGCTTCCAATAAACTCGCACTAGAGGATTCGACCACCAACAAAATACCCACTTCTTTGGATCCTCTATCTCCACCGATAACTCCATATAAGTTGCCCCAACATCAAAGTCCAGCTCAGACTAGTCTATAACATGCGATAAATCATGCACGTATATTTTCAGCTGCGACACATGGGAAACATTTTATACCCTGTGCATCTATGGTGGAATAGTTAGATGGTACGCCACCTCACCCACTCTACTGAGAAACTGGAGAGGTCAAAATAATCTCCAGGATAGCTTGTCCCCCCGGCCAAAACGCTTCAATCCTCGTAGGTCTTAGACCTGCAAGAAGACATGGTGTCCCTCCTCAAGCTCTACGGGTCTCTGTATCCTGTCGCTATACGACTTATGTCGGCTCTGTTCATTTTTCATTCTTGGGCACTAGTTCTGACGTCGGAGGTCCTGGTATATCTTTTTCACACCAGGATGTACTGTCAATGGGAATGTGTGTAACTACCTCAATACCTCCTCTTGTAGCATAATTGGTACCATGGTGCATCCTCTAAAAAAGAAGACGTGATCCCCACCTTTAGAAAATCTTTTAGAAGCCTGTCATGATGACATTTGGGCACGTTGGGCCTCATAGTCCATGTCCCCAAGCTGAACACTCAACTCTGGAAGCTCTATGGGAACCATCTGATATGCAGTTTTAGATATTAGGGTATTCCCTGGGTACAAGTCAAAACAGAAGTTTCTTTTGACATGGGGAGGTAATTCTAGAAACATATTTAGAAAATGTGTTCCCACACCCTTCCACTGCTGTTGGGAACTGAAAACTAAAAACACCTGCTGCCATGAGGGTAAGGATGGATGACTCAAGAGTGATCGGTTGCACCATCCTATGCATGAGTTTATCCTATGCTGCCTGATTTTCCTTTTTCTCCAACTAAGGAAAAACCCATTCCAACACTATAGATATACCACATCCTTTTTCCTAAAACTTTCAATTTGAGTGTGAACTTTGGAAGACCAATCCATACCCAAACTAATGTCGTAAGGCCTCGTTTCTACCATAAAGAGGTTCCAACAGAAACTCTCATCTCAATGGTCATATCACACCATTGGCATAAGTGTGATTATTGAGTCTCCTCCTATATGTATCTCCAGACGTAAGGGCCATGTCAAGAGTTTAATAGGAAACTCTTGGTATTGAAAAATATCTGTGATAAGAAGGAATGATTAGTTCTTATGTCTATTAATACGGAAGCTAGTAGTAGACTCAGACTATACCTCAAATCATTCCCAGAGACCTTTTGTCACAATCATTGACTTTATTTAGCTACCCCCTTCCCCTATCCTATAGATCCTTGAGCATGGTGGGGATCACATTGGGGGTGGTGGTTGCAACATTTCAAAAAGTGTACCACCTCCTACTTCTCTCTTATCTAATTTTCCACGTCTGTTTCCCTACAGATTCATTTGTACCTGTCACTACCTATTTCTGAAACATTTTACACATCCATGACTCTAATATTGATGTTGGTTTCCAACTTACCCACTACTAACATTCATTGATAGTATCTAATCTACCAAAGAACATTCAACCACAAATGTTCTCTCTAGCACGCTAACATAAGTATGAATGCACAGAGGAATAGTGTTGGCTCGGATGTCCATAAACACATCTTGATTAGAGGTCTGATCCCTAAAGCACTAGTCTTATAATATCCACTGATTACATGGAATGGTCGGTAAACCTTGAAAAATACATAGCTACCGACATGTCATCCTTCTGAAGCCGTAGAATCTGGAGGGAACACATACCCCTTAGATTTTTATTGCATGAGACCCCTTGTATAAAGAAGGTTATCAAGCTCTATCCATATAAATGTTACATCATCGTAAGATAGGGTAAATATAAACCCTACAATTGCCCTGTTGAGCCACATTGAATTCCCACTTATTGGACCACCATCTGATCAAATGGTGCCCTAGCTAGATGGAAACATGATCACCAACTCAAGTATGTCCTTAGCCGCATATGAGTTAGGATCACCTCAGTACAAGAGGCGTATCTGTTACTAAAACTCATGTAAGGCACTAAGAATGTAAGTGTCCTCTTCCAGTAGCACTAGTAGTAACTTCTGACAAATGGGTAGTGCTATCGCAGGGACACTTCCCAAAGGTACCATCTCAGGAAAAAATCCTTGTACTAAAGCCTCATCACATTGTGGACCATCCTCATGGTCACTCATTTTAATCCTAGATGGCTATCTACATGGTGGAATCTTTAAAGAGAATCGAGATGAACCATGGTCGACAAGTTATATCTGGGGAGCTGACTCAAAATAGATCAAAAGAAAAACATTTTAAAAACACATGTAGTTAGTGTTTTCATGTATCCAGTTAAAAAATAGATGGAAGGGCCCTCTGTATGGATACGTCAGCTGCTGCACCAACACTGGACTCCCCGAACTGAAAACGACACTCAAAATAGTTAACACTATAGCTCCATTGGAAAGATCAGAGTTCTTGTTTTTCAGTAGAACTAACTCCTTTGATACTACTTTGTCACGACCTGAACCCTGGGGCCTGTGTCGTGACTACCCCAAGCCCGCCTTCTTTAGGACAGGGGTTTGTGACTAGCACTAGAAAGGTGTATCCTTAAAACAGGAAGGCACTGCCTTTAAACCTGTATAATCACACACTTCAAGAATGTAATAAGATATAACCATAAAGTAAAACTTCATTAGTTAAAGTGTGTACAAAAAGTAGAGGGGGACAGAATACAAGCCCAACTAGAAAGGTACAACTACAACAGAAAATAGAAAATAGGTCTTGCGATTTTCCACCATGGCTCCTACCTAAAGGGTAGGTATATCTCAACATGTGTCTCTCCTTGTCCACCAGTCACCTCCATCAACATCAAGTCCTGGAACCCCAAGTCTCATTCAAGGCTGCACTTCGTCTGCATAAGACACAATAAGGTGCGGGCAAAGCCCGTGCAAAGGTGAGTGTAACGATACCTGGTAGAGACCTCGAGACCCCATAACGTCTCTCAAAATTCCACAAAGTAAAACCACAAAACACAATCTCGATCACAACAACAAAGAAAAAGACTCAGCTCAAACCAGATATACTTTTCTCATCCACAAAGCAACATAAGGCCCCGACCCCAAGCCATTTCTAGGATTTCTTAAGAAGGCTCAAAGTTTAATGCAAGGATCTAGTGTACACACTCTATGAACTAGATATCCCTGATGGCACCCATCTGAGATATGTACACCATCAGGTATAACTCAACCATTCCTAATTGAACGTCTGAAAGGACATGCTCTATTGGGAACTTTCTGCTAGAACTGCCTCTAGTGCCCGGCACTAGAGGTTTCACAGTGATAGGCTTGAGCCTAATGCAAGACAACGGGACGCAAAGTGAAGAGGCCTACTCCTCGAGACTGTTTATTATAGTCAAGGGAACTCCATCTCACCTAAATGACCCGTTCCTCATCACTACTCGGAGACGTGGGAGTACTAATCCATATGTGAGGATCACACCCTACCCGGTAGGGGAGTACAACTCTGGTAGTTTGGTTACTGTGGGGGACCCACACCCTTGTACGTTGGGGGAGTACCAACCCAAGGATAGAGGACCTGCACCCTGGCACGGACGAGGAGTACCGACACTATATGTGAGGACCCACACCCTACCCTATAGGGGAGTACAACTCTCATAGTTTTTTTGTTATGGGGGACCCATTCCCTAGTATGTCAGGGGATTACATACCCCAAGCTAGATGAGTCGCACCCTGGAATGATAGTGGAGTACCGACTCTATTGTTTCAGTGCATAAGGAGGACCTGCACCCTGAGTTGACTGGGGAGTACCTACTCCTAACATAGGGGACCCGCACCCTACCTGGTAGGGGAGTACCTGAATCTATGTGATTTATGTATATAGGACCCACTCCCTAGTCTAATAGGGGAGTACCCACTCCAAATATAGAAAAACAAAACCGGGCAAAATGAACCTGCACTCATGATGTGGGGAGTCCCATCTCTATCAGAGTAGAGGTAAGGAATACCCGCGCCTTGAGTCATCAAGGGAGTATCCATCCTAACTCTCACTATAAGAAACACCCTGGTTCTGCTCCTCTAGATATTGGTCTTACCTAAACTACCATGAATCCCCACATGTATTTAACCCGGTGATCCATCATGTCATAAGGGTTCCAAATTAATAAACGGCGCGTCAATCGGACCCCAGGTCTGTACGTTATTGGCATTTTAATACCGAGGTCCCGATTTGAATCAGATTCGATACAACCCAACCATTCTCCAACATTCTCAAAAACTCACATGAAGTATCTGAAAAATAATTCCTCACTCCAAGGATCCTAGAGCCACAGACAGTTCATCAAACAGACATCTGGTTCTCGAGATACGGTCACTTAAGCATAACTTGGCCCAAATGGATCTAGGTACGGTCCAACCCTATCGGACTTACCCGGCCCGACCCGACATAGTCGTGGTCTGACCCAACCCAGTCCGTCGAGCCACGTGGACCAGTGTTCTAGCGTGGCTTTCCTATCAGGTGGCCTCCAATTCCTCGAACGGCTCAAGAAGAGTCATTCAGCTCTTCAATTTGTGGCGCCATGTGGCGCTTCCATGTGGTCTGCAGGGGCCGCGAACATGGGTCCCCCTCCTTCCGTGTCATTCATGTCACAGAACCTTCATCATAGTGTGCGATGGAATGCTTCTTTGCCAACAAAGCTGGCCATTTTTTGGCCGCCCATTCGGGTCTACCGCGGCACTGCCCACTTCCACGGCTGGCACCAGTCACCAGTGTTGTGCCGACAGATCCTCTATGGGCCACCAGGTGAGCTCTGGTGGTCCGTTCATCCTCTGAATGCTCCTATGCTCCTCCCAGGATTCCTCTGTTGTTGTGAACCTCCCAGTTTCAAGGTTTATTCATGTTGTTACAACCTTCTTCTGAAAAAAACAATGAAAATCAAGATGGGAAGGGTCCGGACCTTGTTCGTTTGGCCCACGCCCTCCACGTTAGTATTATACCAAGTGGGATTAATTTACACATTACATTAAAATAATGATAAACCCCATTCAATCCCCTGAAATGTCCTACTATAAATTTACGAATTATGAGAAGGATCATGTGAATTTCTTGAGTTAAAAGACAACCCCTACCGCGAGATTCTTTGGAGACATCGTGGTGGAGAAAGAAGATTCTGTGTTTTGATGTAGCTGCTAGCATTCTCCGATCCTAGTTCATTGACAACTGAGCTATTTTCCCCATCAGTGGAAGGTGTCTTGTCACATCTCTAGCGGTTCCTCGCTTGATGAAGTCGTTTCAATAACACTACGTTGAGCCCCATTGAAATAGAGGGGGAGAAGGGTGAGTAACACATCGTGGATTTAATGAGATTTATTAATAACGTAATTATTGTGCGAAATTAATTAAAAACGATGTGTTTATGCAACCAAAGTGTAACTGGTAAATTAATATCCCATATTAAATGTTTTACAACATTTATGGTCCCCACCACCGACGTTCAAAAGGTGGTAAGATAAAAATAAATTTAAACTTTTTCTATTTTATTAATTTATTAAAAGTTGAAATAGCTAACATTTTCACCCGACATACTGCGGTCAATGATAAGCCTCCCTTAAGAGACTCTTGGCACTTTGGATTCAATAGTGCTCTCAGATTTCAATTCCGAGCACTGGTTCAAAAGATAGAAAATGTCGCATACCCATTTACTGAACATAGCTTCAAAAAAGATCAATAAATTATTAATAGTCACCTTCGAACCATGACAAGAAATGTTAGGCTCCACCTAAGTGTAACACGCCATCACGAGATCAATGGTACTCTCGTATTTACAATCTGAGTTACCATTTAAATGTTATGGTTTTTACAGTAAAATACTTGTCACTTAATTATTTTCTATACGGCCAAAAATTAACTTCCACTGGTGGCCCACACTGGCCAATGTTAGTATCTACCTAAGGAAAGAATACACACATGAGTTCATTGGGGGTATCTGATTTTTAATCTGATTAACCATTCGTGAGTTATAATAATTTCATGAATAATATAATTTAGTTTAATTATTTTATTTATGGTTATGCTATTTTTTGGGTTTCTCACTAGAGGCATGCACCGACTAAACTTATGTCCTACCCTAGGTAAACCCACCATACTGAACACAATGGTGTCCTTGGATTTCTGATATGGGCACCTGTTTACGATTTATTCCACTTTTTCAGGAAAACTGCTAACCCGTGTTATTTGAAGCTCATTAATTTTCAACGGACCATTTCGGGGACTCCGGGCCTCTGAATCACATGCAGTCAGATTTCATGATCTCAAAATATTTCCATATAACAATAAAATTATTACTAAATTCTAGAATATTAAAAATATGGGACTTTATTTTAATCATATATGGTTGGTTTACCTTATACAAGGTTAAGAGAGAGTGGTAGATCTTTAAAAAAGGTATTAACTCTGAATAATATCATTTTACCACTATTCTCCACCTTTTGTTTAAGATTTTTTTATATAGATTTAATATTTGGTATCTCTGTTTTTTTGTGATCTACTTTGAAATATAATTAATCATTTACATTAAATCATCATAGTATATCATAAGTGTCTTGGTCCATGATGGACTCTTGAGCACTAGCTTGATGCCTCAGTCACCAATGTTGATGGGATTGGATATAAATTTGTTCTATGAGATAGATGGAACCTATAAGGGTTTAAACTATATGAATAAATGTATTTCACCTTGTTATAGGTTCCCTTGTCTTCCTAAAAATGGGGAAGTGTGATTAACTTTTAATTTTTGGCTCAAAGGTAGGGTATATAGAATACTAAGATACATTATAGTCTCTTAACTAGTTTATTATAGTGCATGGTGAGTGCTTCATCCCCACTAATATTTGTGTACATGGGTTGGTAAATCAATAATATCATTTTTGTGAAAGATCAGTGAGAAGACCAATTTAGCTTGACTTTGGATGTGAGTTGGAATTTATTCAATCTCTCTAGTTTGATGGGTGTATTGTATCATTGTATGGAAGATTGGACCATGATGCCAGATTGGTTGGGTTGCGTGACGATATACCCATAGAGTGGTGGTCATAGAACCTAGAATTGTGGAGGAATATAGAGGAACCCATATAGGGTATCATAACTTTAATTTATCCCAAGATTACATAGTGTATTTAAATTTTTATTATCTATGAGGAGGGTTAATTTATAAGGTATATCCTGATATTGGACTAGTCCAAATGTGCAGATGAGTTTTTTTTTGTGCTTGACTGGACAATCTAGTAAATGTGAGTCAAGATCAAGTGATTGGTCCACATTTGAATCCATTATTTATATAATATTTAAGAAAGGATGTCATTCCATAATTATATATGTGGTTTTGAAGAGATATTATGCTAATTGTTGAATTATATATGAGTTTTTAGTGAGAGAGTATGCCCTTGAGTGTATGATATAATGATATTCTAAGATGGGAAATCACTCCACCTAATTATATAAATGATATCAGGATATTCATGGGTACAGATTCATCCTCCCTGATGATGATGTTGATTTAGGTTTGATAGAAGGGAACCTTTCACCTAATTATGATGTAAATTTTTGGTTTCAGGTTGGGTAACATTTCCCCTATTGATGATGCTAATATATGTTTCTGGGGTAGGGCACTAATCTGCCTATATTATGATACTGAAGACATGTTTCTAAGGTGGTTTTTCATTCCCCCTAACATTGATGTGATGAAATGATTCTAGAGAGGAGAATCATTCTCATTTTGACGTTCTTTAGTATATTTAGAATCTTACGTTTCTAGCCAAAGTATGTATGGTCGATCTCATGTATCATCTTAGAACCTAAGAATCTATGATGGTTTATTTTAGTGCACATCCATGGTTTTTTAACTATTTTTATCTTATCCTCCTATACATGAATGGTTCTTACTTGTTGTGTTACGGAAACCCACGTTTGTGGACTACTGATTTTTACTCACTCAAAGGTCCGGAAAACCTGGACCACTAAAACTTGAGAAGACCTCATGATCATGGGTATGGGTAGGGAAGATGCTTATTGGGTGATATCTTGTATAAAGTTAAGAGATGAGGCAAGGTATGTGACTTGGAACTAGTTTAAGGTACTATTTTAATTAATTTATTTTTATAATTTTTTCTATATGATATACATTTGGGATATCATTCTGATGTTTACTTGACTTATATGTCATTTTGGATAGTCCATTTTGTTACAACATTCATAAACATATTTATTTATATATGGATTTGGTTGTGGTATCTTTTTTTCTATTATTTGTTATGATGAATATTTTAATGTTTTTTGAACTATTTTACTCTACTCTAATATGTAGGTATAATCACCCCATGGTTACACCTTATACCCTTTCTATTATTCAGTAACTTCTTGTGTATGTGGTGGCATGCTTAATATGATGGGGACCACTAATTCGATTACTATGGAGTGATTTAGGCTAGTGAATTACATGTACAGTAGAAGCCAACAAGAGATAAATAGTATGGTTGGAAAAAATATTCAGAGGATACCATAAAAATTATAACATGAACATAAAAAAATATGGATTAGAAAAAAAACACATGATTAAAAACAATAAATATCATATTGATGGAATGCATGTTGTCAGAAATCATAATAATATTTTTTGGACCTTATTCTATGATATCATACATTATGGGTATACTAACCTATGTTAATTTATATCATGATAATTATCTATGAATTGAGGGGTTATATAATTTCCGACCTCAATCGTCACTTAATAAGTCCAATTCATTCATATATGAAAAGAAATGATAAATAATACAAAAAATAATATTCTATAAGGAAACAATTTCATCAGCAAGGATAAGTAATAAATTATTATCTATACTAAATAACTAGTAAAAATTATCAATATTTTCCAAGTCAAATAAATAGAATTCATTTTAGGTAAACATCCATCATTCAAGATTTTGAAATATAAAGAGTTTACACCATATATATATATATATATAGGTTATAGGGAATGGTAAATAATAATGAAATTATAAAATGATGTTAAATTTATAGAATATATCATTGTGTAAATAAAATGTAAATTAGATAAAAATATAAAGTTAATAAATATATATAGAGAGTGTTATAAAAAATAAACACAATAAAGAAGAAAATGAGTGGAGGGGACCCCTTACAAATAATGTATAGTATGAATAATAAGTCAATAAGATAGGTAAAAATAGAATAATATCACAAAATAAAGGAAGAATAAATAATTTATACATTCAAAAAGTTTTAGAATTTAATTATAAGTCGATATAGCTAATTAGAACCAATATATGAAAATTATAGATATATCAATTACATAAAGTCTCGGGTAAATTCATTTATCCTATTAATTCATTAATAATAAAATTTTATTACTTATTTAATTAACCTATAACTTATATAATGTTTATTTCACTATTATTATCCATTTTAATTTATTCATTTTAATGTATTGTTGATTTACAAGATTAATTTTTCTTTTATCGGCCATTTTGAGTTTATTCAGCTCAAATTTCCCAAGATTATTTCATGTAATTCTAAAGGTTGAGGTCACTATCCAATGGTTACATGATCTATAAATGTGTTAGGGTAAAAATTGTATTTTATTATATAAGTTATGGGGTTTAATAGTTCATTATACATTTATTATTTATCGAATCATCCTCGATAGGCTTGTTTTAAACGGTTAAATCGGCTATAATTGTTTACTTGTAATATCATTAATACAATGGTTATTTTATCATTAAAATATAGTAATAATGATATAAATTTATTATTAATGTAATATTCAGTTATGAAATTAGTTTTTAAGAATATACATGTAATGAATATGTGAAAATAAAACACCGTCATCCAGAAAAGTTGTATAAAACTACCACAGTTGAAAAATGTGTTTGTGAGACATTAAAATAAGTGAACAACTAAAAAATATTTGATATGTATAAAAAATTATAGAATAATTAAAAAATATATTTTAATGTTTTAATTAATGATTACTTATTTTATAGAAGGGGTACGAGGATAATTTAAATGAGAAGACATGGGTTTTGAAACGTTTACATTAACTTGGAAATGACTAATGAAAAGGGTTCGATGAGAGGGAATGGATAACATCTAATAAATGATAGATAAAAAATATGATAATAACATGAAATTATAACCATTTTATAATATGAATAATTATTTTAAAAGATATTGAAACAAAAAAAATAAAAATAATATTCTAGGATTTGGAACCCTTACATTTCTATTTGTGTTGCCTCCTTTGTATCAATTCTATGGCCTTATGATGAGAGAAATTTGGTTACAGCAAGGCCTTAAGAACATGTATATGAAATTCTATATATAAGGAATAATGTTGATATTTTTTAAAGGATTTTTTTTAGTCGTGGGAATGGAATGGAGGAGGGGTGTTTATATTGCCAATGTGGATGTCTCATTGAATAAATTTGATATTATTTTATTATTTGTGCTAAATATTATGAATATTATTGATTATTATGAATATTATTAGTCATTTACTAAATAATAAAGGTTTAGTTCGAATTTAAACATGCACAAAACTGAATGGATCCTTGGAAATATTTTATAAAAATTAAAAAATTAAAAAAATTGTTTTTACCTAAATAAAACATAACTTAGGCTTTGATGATATATTGATAGGTTTATCAATTAATATTATTATTTTAAAATGAAATTTTTTATTCATTAAATTAATTTTAATCCTTTAATTTTTTCTATAAATTATTTATCCATTTTTATATTATGATTATATCATAAACCATATAGTATATTCAAAAAACAATATTTTTACTATCCACCTTGAAAAATAGCTTTTCCTAAAAAAATAAAAAATACAACCATAATCTACTTCCGATATGATAACTTAAAAAATTAATTCCATTTTATCAAGTTAAATTCTAATGATTAGAAATTTAACTTTTAGAAAATGTCATCTAATGCATAAAAACAATTCTACCACAACTAAAAACTATTTATTTTATTATGAGTGATTAAAAACAATTTTTTATTATTCACTATAAATTATAAAATTAGAAATTAATTATTTTTTACATTAAGGGAATAATATTTAAAATATATAATTTATAATTTATTTTCAAAATATTTGTTACTTATAAAAATATATGCGAAACAACGTGATTTATAATTACTATAATTTGACAGTCACCATTGTCAATTCATTCATTTACGAATCCCAAAACTAATCATATAAATAATTTTTAAAGATCAATATATATATATATTAAACTAAAATAATTGTCAATATATAACATGTATATTTTGTGATTAAATGTATAATACATCTCTTATAGCATCGATTATCAAATTATGACACATTTGGTTCATCATTATTGGTATTTTGTTTTACCCTCTATAAATAATATATTTCATTCTTACCTCACTTATCATAACAAATTTTCATGGGGAAGTATTTATTCTGTTATAATTTGAGAGAAAATTTATAAAATATAACCATTTGTATAAGAATCGTGTTTATAAGAAGATATCTCCTATGAATTCTAATATATACCCTAATATTTTTTTTTCAAGAATATTTTCATCCTTTGTAAAAATTTAAAAATATTTTCTTGATGAATATAGGGATGATTCAATATTCTTAAAAAATAAAAGGATATAAAAATTTTCCTTTGGTCCTATATCAAATAATGCATTACCTTTAATTGATTATATAATAAACGTGAATTTTATAAAATTATTTTAGAATTAAAATTCAACTATAGTAATTAAAATGCCTTATCTTCATACTCTGAAATATTTTTCACCCCCTTTTTTCATAAAATCAAAAAAAATCATTCTATACTAGCTTTTCATTTTCAAAAAAAATATTTCTCAAAAAATAATTCCATTAAATAGATACATTCCATGCTTCATATCTATTTCTCTTTATTATTATTTTGAAACAATGAACATAATTAATCATTATATACCTTTAAAATATACATGTCAATGATAACCTTATCCATTTAATTATATCCTCTTATGATAGAAATATTCTCTAGGGACATGATCCATTATTCTTCCACTAATATGATAGTGGTTTTTTTAAATATGGATATTTTTATATCATAAATCAATACAAATTTTTAAAACTATGTTTAGAGGAAATAGATTCATCCATATGGGAAACTTTATTTATAAAATCATCATTCAACTTCCTTAAAATAGAGATTATTTACTCAGATCCAACACCAAATTGATTATTTTTCTTAGTAGGCAAGTCAATCGATAAATAAGTCCAATTCATTCCATATATAAAATAATGAATAAACAATAAAATATGTGATATTCAATAAGGAAATTATTACAACTATATGAAAAAGTACTCAATAAGTATATTTTTTGAATTAAAAATTATATAGATATTCAATATTATCTTATTCAAATAAATGGAATAAATTTCTAGGTTAACACCCATGAATTGAGATTATGAAATATAGTGTGTTAACATCATATACAGTAAATGTTATATCATCAAGTTGAGAATAGGAAAACTATAGTAATATTATAAAATTTATAGAATATACGCAACAATTAAATAGTATGCATGTAGAAGAGGAAAATATATAATCAATAAAGATAGATAGGGAGTGATAGAGAATATAATCAGAAAAACGATAAAGAGAGTTGGAGAGACCCCTTATGAACAATGTATGGAATCAGTTATATATCTTTAAGAGAGGTAATGAGATAATAAAATCTCAAAAATAAATAATAGAATTTTATTTAAACATTGAAACTTTTTAATAAATGACATATAATTATAATATTACAACATATAAAGAATTTATAAATAGTATTGAAACTTATAAGATAAACCCTTACCTCAATTCCCAAATCAATTAATTTTTCCTCTAGCTTCATAAATATTAAAATTCTATTTAATATTTTAAATGATATATACCATTTTAAATTTTTTACTTCATTATTATTATTCCATTTTATTCATTTATTATAATAATTTTTCTTTTATCAGTCATATTCAGGTTCCATAGTTTATAGTTCCAAAAAAGATCTTTTGTAAATTAATGGTCATAAGCCTCTATAAAAGGTTTACATAGGCTAAAAAAGCTTCTTGTTACATGGTTGATGACATTTAATTAGTGAGCTATTTTAATAGTTTAGCTGATAAATAAATTTCATATATTCTTTATCAGAAAGCCCTTTTTAGATGGTTAAAATGACTATAATTATTTTCTAATAAAACTATTAATATATTTTTTTTATCATCGCATCATTCGAAAAAAATTAATTTTTTATGAATGATATATTAAATTATGAAATAAATTTTTAATAATATACATGAAAAGGAATTAGTGTGAATAAAACATCATCATTCACTTATGTAGTGTAATCCAACCATAGGAGAATGATATATTATAAGAGAGTATAAAAAATATATAAAGTAATAAATATTATAGTTTCATAAAAACATTAGATTATAGTTAAAATAGAATTTTAAATTTACTTTTAATAATTAGTTATTTGTAAAAGGGATTATAGGACAATTGAAATGAGAATACAAGGGTTTTTAAACCCTTACTTCGACATAGTAATGACTTATAAAAAGGGTTTGATGAGAGGTAATGGTTATTATCTCATACATAATATAACATAAATATGAGACTATGTTGTAATTATAATCAATTATAATATAAAAAATTAGTTGAAATTTTATATTTACCAAGTAATTTTAAAATAAAGTTGTAGTATAATAGTCCATTACCTTTCTCAATATGTATCCTCTTTTGGGTTTGGTCTAAATACTTATTAGGATGGACTTTTAGTTATACCATCCCCATAATAATGTGTCTAGGGGAGTTAAGTGAAATGTTTTGGTAGATATTTTTCAAATTAAAATTATTTTGAGTGTGGGGAAAGGGGTTGATGGTGGTTTTCTAAATAGTGATGGGTGGTAGGTATCTTTGAATAAAATGTTAATTATTATATTATTTAGGATCTATACAATTAATAGTGTGGATTGTTATAAATTTTTTTAGTGTTTGATTAAAAATAATGGATTATTTTATATTTAAACATAACATAAGTTGAATCTCAACTTTGAAATATCTCAAATACTCTAAATAATAATAAATAATTTTTTATTTGATGAAAATAAATCTTGGGTTTGGAAAAAAATTTATAGGTTAACTTTATTTTTTAAAAATAAATTATTTCAATCAAAAAATACATTCTATTTCCTAGAAATTTTTTTATAAATTATTTATTTATTTTAAAATCATGACGATGACATAAAATATATCATATACAAAAAATAAATAATTTTCTATTTTTATCTAAAATCTAATTTTTTTGAAAAATGATACTAAAAAATCACCCAAGAGAATTTTTTCATGATGAATAAATTTTTTTTTATCAAATTAAAATTATATTTTTTATAAATGTAAGCTTAATATAAAATCAAATGTTACATTGAAAAAAATTATATAGATTAAAAATTATATATTTTACAATTTGTGACTAAATTTATATTTTTTATTGACCATTAATTATTATATGGTTGATAATTTACTTTTTTAAATTATAATCATAATATTTTAAATATATAATATATCATTTTATTTTTATATTTTTATTATTTATAATTATTTTATTATAAACCTTTTTATAATAAGTATATTATGACAATCGCCTTTGAGGATTTCTTCTTTTAAGAATCTTATAAATGACCCTATTAATGATTTTCATATATATATATATATATATATTCCCATTTAAAAATCATGAATCTTATATAAAATTTAAATTATTATTTTTCATACATACTCAAGTTATCACAGTTTAAGTAGTATAAATACATGTAATTTTATTATACACATTTATTTATAACTAGACTGCTTACATTATTGGACTTCTGGTTAGTGTAAAATTAAGAAAGCCTCACAAGTCATGATCCCTTAGTGAAAAATAATGCATAATGTTTCATCTAATTCATTACCCTATGGCATAATATAAATTTTGGGCCTTCCATTTAGTTGGGATTCAAGAAATAATTTTCTTTCAAATCCATGAATATAATATGAAAATGGAATTTAAAAATAAAATTCAATAGTTATGAACCCCCTCTATGAATTCTCTTAACTCTCTCATTATTTCGATGATTTAATGATTAACCAAAAAAATTTATTTATCATTTAAAATTAAACTAAATCTATATTTATTAATCAAATAACCATTAGCTACAATTTTATTTGAATTATTCTAATTCATTGATATACAATATGAAAATTAATAACCAAACAAGCTTGTGCGCATGCACACACACACACAGATACATATATATATATCCCTCTATGTGTTTGTGTATTCAATATTGATCTTATAACCAATTTAACAATTAGTAGCAACCAGGAAAAAATTAAATTTTCTAAAAGGGTTTTTATTATTTTAATATATAAGGAAATTCATTTTTCTTTACACTTGTAGAAGGACACTAAATCAACTTATCACAAGGATTATTTTAAAACAATATAAATTTATTCTAAAATTATAAAATAATTATTAAACACCTATTTAAATTAATATCATTCCATTATCACATTTTTGTAAAACATTCAAGTGGTGTTAATAAATATTTAAAAAGAAAAAATATCAGTAGGTAGTTGAGTAGTAGAATCATTCCCTCTAAATTAGTGTATTATATTTGAATAATGTTCATGTAATTTATATTTTTTTGGAACCCCTTCATTCTCAATAATTTTCCTTTGCATGTTGGAACACCAAATTTATTTGGTAAACTAGATGTAGAAATCATCTAATAAAAATTGTAAATAATGGAGTGGGTGGAGGAACATTTTGGGGATAGATAAGTGAAAAATATCAGTACACAAATCCATGGATATCACCCTTATGTAATATTTATGAATATGGAAGAAGGTGTTGGGATTCACCTTCCTCTCTAAAGTCACACATTAACCCCCCCCCCCCCAGAATCTTTGTCATGGTATGTCTCATTCCTTAACTTTAAGAACCTGGGTTTTTCTATAAAAATACTTTGGAAAATTCTAGATGTTATTCTAGAGAAACGCCTTCTGACGGCATGTGATTATGGGCCCCGATGTGGCCAGAATTAAATTTTTAGTGTGTTCACACTAGGCACGCCAAATAAATTGGATAACTCCTAAATGGTAATTCGGATCCTAAATGTGAGAGTACGGATGGGTCCGAAATGGGGTGTTTACCCCAGGAACGACATAGAACATGTCGGCGCGGGACATTGGGACCACTCGCCCGTTAACGGAACATTAAATAGATAAATAAAATAATTCATTTATTTTTTTAATGGTTAAACACAAGTATCTCTAAAAAGGCAGCTCGTATTGGAAAATAGATGGCACCGTTGATTTCGGAGCATGATGTTTACCCCAGAAGGGGTGTAACTCTCGCGGGCACAGGCCCTCTATGGGAAACGCCACGAGGGGCATTTTTGTAATTAAGTGGTCTCGGACGTTAGATTTTATATCTTTTGAACGGATCCTTGGAATAAAATTCTGAGACCACCATTGTTCTCAAGATGTGGTGTTTACCCTAGGTGCGGCCTATCTTTCCCTGTGTTGGGGGTTTCCTACATCGATTTAAATTAGGTGGAATTTTTAATTAATTGAAGGTTTAATTAATTTCCTTTATTTAATCTCTTCTTCTTCTCCCACCCTCTCCCCGGAGAAACCCTTCCCATTCCTCTCCCAAGAAACTCCCCTCCTCTCATGCTCTCTTCCTCCTCCAACCTCCCATCATCCCATCTACTCTCTCTATTGGCAGATAGACAATGAAGCTTTAGATTGAGGATGAATCGTCGATAGAACTTCAGCGGATGACAGCGGAATAAAAGCGAACATGTCGTCAACGAAGAACAGATCCTAATTCAAGTAGGACCTTTCTTTGTTATTGAATCTCCGTTCTGATTTTGATATGAACATGGATCAAATTCTTTTAAATTAATTAACTGATCAAATATCAAATCGATGGTTCCATTTCTAATTATTTTCTTAAATTGGAGATGTTTAATCATTATTTTATCTCTTAATAAATTTTTAGTTCATTCATTATAGGAATTCTTTGTGTCCAAAAATTGGACAAGTTTCAAATATTAAATCATTTTGGAACCGAACATTGATGAACGGTCTGATTCCAAGGATACAGGTTTGGGATCGAGACCACGTTTGAGGTGTGATAAAGTGTGATGAGAGATTTGGAACATATCTAAAACCATATTGAGAGTTTTTGTTTTTGGTGGTGTACAAGGGTTTGTAGAGGTTGAGCCTGGTCTATGTGGTGGTTTTCAGAGGCTGGCCGATATGGTGGTTTGTAGTGGGCCAGCTAGAGCGCGGTTGGCCGATTCGAGCAGCCCGAGTGTAGTCCGGCAGGGCGTCAGCTGGGTGACCTGGCAGGGTGGCCGTGTGCCGTGAGAGCAGGCCAGTAGAGTCGTCGGGATGGTGTAGGGGGCCGAATGATATGAGGATGGGGCTGAGCAGGAGGGGTGACCCAGGTCATGTGGTTGGTGTTGACGATTAGGGAAAGGAAGAGCTGTGTGATGACAAGGATTAGAAAATAAAAAAATAAAAAAAACGAAAGGTGGTGTGGGGGAAAGAGAGATTGCAGAGAGAGGAATTAAAAAATAGAGGAATGTGGGGTGGCACGTTTAAAAAAACAAAGGGGGTGACTTCATTTAATGTTGAAAAAACATGATAATAATAAATAATAATAATATAAAATGATATTATTATTTTTTTGTTGTTAAACATTGTTTTCGGACGTTACTCCCTCGTGTGATGTCTGATTGATGCGATGCCAGAGGCAACGTGATCCTGTTTTTGTGACGGTCATTTTGAGTCCAATCTTGGATGCTTAATTCAAGATCGTGGCACAGTTTCAGGGAACATAGATGTATAATAATAATTATATAATTATTATTACTTGAGGGAATTTTGTATTGGACCATACGTCTACATAGGAATTTCGATTGACGCGCCGTCAGTGGCATCGTGACCCTAAAGTTGAGGCAGACATTTCAAGACTGATTTCGAGCAATTAAACCGAGATCGGGGTGTGGACCCCACGGTGCCCATTTTGGGCGTTGACGATGAATTTCAGCAACTTCACCGGGTGTCCATTTAGGACAAGCGAATAGTCAATCTTGTGTACTTTTTTGGGAGGATTGCAATGGTTCAATACTTTTCATATAGCTTCGAGACCGGGATGCGGGTCCCACATAGCAACGCTCGTTTGTATATTGGCAATATGCATATTTTTCTCCAGATATCCGTTACACTCAAGTGAGCAGTCAATTTGACATGTTTTTCAGAGGGTATCACAATGGAGCGATGCACCCGACTTTTTACGGGACCGAGGCTCAGGACCATGGGACATCGTTCAGGCGTAAATAAGTGTTGAATGACTTTTACGTCGGATGTCCATTGGAGTTGAGTAATTATTCTATCTCGCATGTTTTTCCTAATGGATAACAATAGTACAATTCATTTGGATGGGCGGAGTCTCATTCGAGATCACATTAAATGGAGAAGAATGAATGATTCTCTCATGGTGGTTCTTCTTGCTATGTTTGGAAGAGAACCCTTGGCGTGTGATCTTGTTCACTCCCATGTGAGTGATGTTGATGTTTGAAGAGATGTGGTTGACCATGATAGGGTCATGGAGGAAGAAGGTTGGAAAAATTATGTTTACACCTTTTTGAGTTGACATTGGGTGTTGTGTGCACGATATCCCTTGGGCTGGAAATGTGGTATAATCTGGGAGTATACGGGAATTGATGGAGTTACATGTTGTAATTTGAACCTGATAACGTTTTGGCACTTGATTTGGAGATGATTTTGGGCCACACATCGTGTGGGTCCCATGTGTGTGTTGTGTTCTACTTTAAGTACCTTTGACCTCTATCGACGTAGAGGGTCCTTCTGTTCTTGAAGGATTGATCGGCAGAGTTGTTGGAGTTCCCCGTTTTCCTTTAGCCATGTGGGATTTTAGTATAATGTCCTTTCGTGTTCCCTAGTAGAGTTTTTGTGGATTCTGTGTGACCAATACATTACGCGGGCCCCGATCCTCTATCCAAGAGGTTTTTTTCACTAGGGATTGACAGAGAAGATTCGGGTTTACCCTCCAGCGGGGCTGGGCAGTGGGTTGCTCATTGAATTCTTTGGGTTTACCCTCTTATGGGGTTTGGTAGTGGGTTTCTAATTGACCTCTTAGGGTTTACCCTCTATCAGAGACTGGGAAGTGGGTTACCTGAAGACCTCTTAGGGTTTACCCTCTAGGAGAGATTGTGTAGTTGGTTACCCTGCGACCTCTTAGGGGTTACCCTCCAGCAGAGACTGGGCAGTGGGTTACCCGAGGACTGCTTAGGGTTTACCCTCTAGGAGAGACTGGAAAGAGGGTTACTCGACGACCTCTTAGGGTTTACCCTCTAGTAGAGACTGGGCAGTGGGTTACCTGATGACCTATTAGGGTTTACCCTGCACCAGAGACTGGGCAGTGGGTTACCCAATGACCGCTTAGGGTTTATCCTCTAGCAGAGACTGGGCAGTGGGTTACCCAGTGACCGCTTAGGGTTTACCCTCCAGCAAAGACTCGGTAGTGGGTTACCCGGCGACCTCTTAGAGTTTACCCTCTAGCAGGGCTGGGTAGTGGGTTACCCAACGACTTCTTTCAGACTCATCTCTTTCTACTAGGCTAGTCCATGAATTTTCTCCATGACTACCGGAGGGGGACCCTTGGTTATATGGGTCAGTGATGTGACAGCTTTGACTTTGAGAATACCTCTCGACTGTGTTCCAGTGACGAGGTGTGGTTTGAATTTATCCAGAACTCTCATGTACAAGGGGCTCCTTTCCCACCGAGACGCTTCCTTGGGATGCGACCTAAAATAGTGCAGGTGAGTCAGTTCCACCCAAATCAAATAGTGTTGAGGTGTGGTGATTTGATCCCCTTGACTTGTAGTTCGGGGCAGACATGTGGGATGTTGTGCATCAATGGTTTTTACTTCTGGGACTATTGGATACTCACTTTCCTAGGTTGATCTATGGAATGAAGATCCCCTTAGGATCTAGTTTGTGTTTCTTGATTGAGAATATGGACATGTATAAACCTTGTTCCAGTACCCACTCCTTGGGCTTGGTAACTCTTCTTCCAGGAGAGGCGAAGATGCGTGGGGTATACCACGTGCTTTCCGTGTCTATGTTCTCATGGTTGGATGAGTCTAATCTCCTACTATAGGTTGCAATGGTTTGACGAGATGTTCATCTTCTCACAGTTTCTTACTCCTGGTGTTGGATGAGTCTACTTTCTTTCTCATTTTGGGTTGAGCTGGACTCTCTACTGTTACTCTTCTGCACTCTTTGTTTTACTCCATTACTTTTCCCTATTTGATCTACTGCTCACCTCTTCCATACCTCCTTTTTTTCTCCCTCGACCCTTCGGTGCATCCTATTGAGTGTTTTTATACTCACACCTCTTTGGGATTTGCCCGCACTTGGTGTTCCCTTGAAGACGACAGTCAAGTTGGTCATGACATTAGAGGAGCTTATGAGTTCGGGATCTTGGACCGCGTGCAGTGGTCGTAGTTGGGTTCCAGGTGCGGGACTCTCCCATCTGTTTTACTTTTGTTTACTTGTTGTCGGGTTGTGGCACTTTATTTATTGGGCTCGTGTTTTTTCCCCTTTTCTTTTCAGTTTATTTTCAGCACATGCTTTGTACTGTTTAGAGGTCGATGCACTTTGTGGTTTATTTATAACAGTTGGTACATTACATTTCTTTTTACTCTACACTTCAGTATTGAGTGAGATGCGTGTGTGTGTAAAGGTACTCAGGCAAATGCCTCCCCGAGTTATTTTTCCTTCGACACTTGTCGCCAGCCCCTGGCCTATGGTGGAGGGCTTGGGGTAGTTGTGGATCTAGCTTGGGTAGGGTCGGGTCGTGACAAAGTGGTATCAGAGGTGGTTCATTGGGACGTTGTTCGGATGTCCCTAAAAAGGAATTGGTTGGGATCTAGGGAAACAATGTCAACATGTCTCGAGAGCTGATCTCAAGCCAGGGATTCCAGTGATGGTGCAGCGGCCGACGTATCCATTCACTAGGACCCTGATAACCCTCTTGTCGACTCGGCATTCTTAGACACTCATTGTAGGTAAAATTGGTTTGTGCATAACATAGGATTGAGTCTTTGAATATCGTTCTTGAGTCATATCCCCATTGTTGTTATGGTCATATACATATATACTCATCTGACAGCGGCACACCTTGATAACATTTAGGATGCCTCCATGAAGGCAGCCAGCAAGGATAAAAGCTTTGGTTCGTGATGACGATTCTGTGAGTGATGAGGCCTCAGTCCCAGACCCATCATGCATGTCCGTTTCTCCGGGTGGGCCGGTAGCAACACCCCCACCTGGTGAGCAGCAGACAGCATCAGCAGAGCATACTGAGCTTGAGTGCAAGTTGAGCATGCTCTGTGAGTCCCAGTGACAGATACCACTGAGGTTTAGTTGTGAGCCAGGCCCTCAGGCATCAGACGTTTGGCTTAGGATAGTGGTTATCCTTTTCAAGCTTGTGCAGATGCTGGCAGATCTTATGGTGGCTTTGGCGGCTAGCCTTTTCCACGAATCAATTGGGTGTTGGAAGAGTCTAGTGACTCAGTTACTCGATGAGTCGTTACGTTTGTGGGATAACTTTTAACTACTATTTAGTGAGGAGTTTTAAGCCTCCTGCTTATGCTCTGTTCGGATCAAGGAGCTCCTGCAGTTTCAGAAGGGAGGGATGACAGTGACTGAGCATGCGACAAGTTTCGCAGACTGTGCATGCTTTTACTCGGACGTGTTACATGACGGAAAATTTCGAGCACAGAAGATCGAGCACTCATGAAATTATAGCACCCTTGGGAATTCCCACTTATTTCGTGCTGCTAAAGCAGGCGCTGGAGATAGATATCTTCCTATCATGTTCTACAGTTGGTTCTGGCAGCAGCCTCGATAGAGCTGAGATGTCTACCGCAGCTAGCGGGTATCGGCTGACAGAACCTCGACACAGGTAGCTTTCCGGTAATTGGACTTCGGGATGTGGTCTTACACCACAGTGGGGTCTGAGGGACCAGGGCATCCGTGAGATCATCGGTGCTTTTCTTGTGATGGGTGAGGTGACCTGGCAAGGTACTTCCCGACCATGAATATTAGAATAACAGGCAGGCATCACGAGCAACACCATGATAGAGGAAACATCGTGATCAGAGTATTGGCCAGAGAGGAGGTTCTAGTGGAGGAGCAGGAGGAGATGGAAGTGTGGGATGACCTTAAGAGGTCTTCCCACCATCACCAGGCAATGTACGTTAGGCTCTAGGAGCTGACAGTTGGGACTGCGGATAGCCGCGAGCTTTGGATTTCTATGATCTTTCAGAGTATGAGGTGATAAGAGTTACACTTTGTGACTCTTCTACTTTCTATAGTAGAATTGTTAGACTCTGTCAGTGAAATGATTTTCTTCCTTCTTCTTACTTGATTTGTTAACAGGGTGATGCGGGGCGTCAGTGTAACAATGTGTTAGTGGAATATAAGGTGTGGAACCTTTCTCTTTACTCGATGGTGGCGAATCCTTCGCCTTTCGAGCCCGTAAGAGAGTCTTGGTCATTGGACATCAACTGTGAAATCTTGCATGACCAGATATCCATGGGTGTTTAACCATATGGATATTCTAAATGAGGGAATCACTGGGATTTGTTCCAGGTCCAAACGGTGATTCTAGTCATGACGTGCGACGTAGAGGTTCGATCGTGGAGGTGAGCTACCCCCGAGGTCCTTCAGGTCATTTGATATTGTGCGAAGGGATGGAGAGGTTCCCTATATCCTTGCCCTAACACCGAATTCTGGAGTGGGTGTACGACATCTCTCACGTGACTCACCTGGGAAGTTGTGTTCATGCACCTATGCACGTCATCGGTGAGGGTAGACCCCACACAAATGGACCAAATCCTTTGGTCTCTTTGAGGTGGCGCAAAACTCTGAAAGTCTTCTTCTGGGTACAGAACAGCTAGGTGCGAGCTTAGTACCATGAGTTGTTTCCTTGTTTTTCTTTTCGTGGAAGAAAATCTTGAAGGAAGGAATGATGTAAGAACACGGTTTTTCTATAAAAAGATTTTAAAAAATTCTTATGTTATTCTAGAGCAGCGCCTTCTGATAGTGTGTGATTCTGATCCCCGGTGTGGCCAGAATTAAATTTTCAGTGTGTTCACAATAAGCATGCCAAATAAATGGGATAAATCCTAAATGGTAATTCAGATCCTAAGTCTGAGTGTACGGATGGGTATGAAATGGGGTGATTACCCGAGGAACGGCATAGAACTTGTCGGCAAGGGACATTGGGACCCCCGCCCGTTAACTAAATATTAAATGGATAAATAAAATAATTAATTTATTAATTTATGGTTAAACTCAACTATCTCTAAAACGGTAGCTCGGATTGGAAAATCGAAGACACCGTTGAGTCCGGAGCATGTCGTTTACCATAGGAGGGGTGAAACTTTCGCGGGCGCGGGCCCTCTACTGGAAATGCCAGGAGGAGAGTTTTCGTAATTAAGTTTTCTAAGACATTAGCTTTTATATCTTTCGAATAGAGACTCAGATTAAAATTATGAGACCACCATTGTGCTCCAGAGGTGGTGTTTACCCTATGCATGACATAACTTTAATTGTGTTTGGGGTTTCAGACGCGGATTTAAATTGGGTTGAGTTTTTAATTAATTAAAGGTTAAATTAATTTTCTTAATTTAATCTATTATTCTTCCCCCACCCTCTCCCTGGAAAAACCCTTCTCATTCCTCTCCCAAAAAACTCCCCTTCTCCCATGCTCTCTTCCTCCTCCAACCTCCCATCATCCCCTCTACTATCTCTATTTGTTGATTGACAAGGAAGCTTCGGATTGAGGAGGAATCGTAGATAGAACTTCGGTGTATGACAGTGAAAGAAAAGCGAACGTGTCCTCAATGAAGAATAGATCATAATTAAATTTGGTCATTTTTTTGTGATTGCATCTCCGTTATGATTTTGATATGAATGCGGATCGAATTATTTTAAATTAATTCACGGATCAAATATCAAATCGATGGTTCCATTTCTAATTGTTTTCTGAAATTACAGATGTTTAATCATTCTTTTATTTGTTCATAAATTTTTAGTTCATTCATTAATGGAATTCTTTGTGTCCCACAATTGGACAAGTGTGAAACATTAAATAATTGTGGAACCGAACATTGATGAACGGTCTGATTCCAAGGATACGGGTTTGGGATCGAGACCACATTTGAGGTGCAATAATGCCTGACATGAGATTTGGAACAGGTCCAAAACTAGATTGAGAGTTTCGGTTTGTGGTGGTGCACAAGGGGTTGTAGAGGCTGAGCCTAGTCGACGTGGTGGTGCGCGGAGGTTGGATGGCATGGTGGTGTGCAGCAGGCCGGCTGGAGCATGGTTGGCTGATGCGAGCAGCCCAGAAGTAGTCTGGCAGGGCGTCAGTAGGGAGACATGGCGGGGCGGCCGTGTGCCGTGGGAGCATTCCAGCAGAGCCGTCGAACCGGTGTAGGGAGTTCGGATGACAGGAGGTTGGGGCTGATCGGTAGGGGTGGCCCAAGTCATGTGGTTGGTGTTGACGATGAGGGAATGGAATAGCTACGTGAAGACAAGGTTTAGAAATAAAATAAAATAAAATAAAAGGTGGTGTGAGAGAAAGAGTGTTTGGAGAGAGAATAAGTAAAAAAAAGAGGAATGTGGGGTGGCACATGGAAAAAACAAAGGGGGTGACTTCATTGAATGTTAAAAAAGAAAGATAATAATAAATAATAATAATATAAAATGATATTATTATTATTTTGTTACTAAACATTGTTTTCGGTCGTAACTCCCCTGTGCGATGTCTGATTGATGCGCTGCAAGTGGCGACATGATCCTGTTTTTGTGACATTCATTTTGAGTCCAGTATTGGATGATTAATTCATGCTCGTGGCACGGTTGCACAGAAAACCCAAGTATAATAATAATACTATAATTATTATTACATGAGGGAATTTAGTATTGGGTTGTACATCTGCATAAGACTTTCGATTGATGCGTCGTCAGCGGCATCATGACCCTAATGTTGAGGCAGACATTTCAAGATTGATTTCGAGCACTTAAACCAGATCGATGTGTGGACCCCATGGGGCCCGTTTTGGGTGTTGACGGTGAATTTCAGCTACTTCACCAGATGTTCGTTTAGGACAATCGAATAGTCAATCTTGTATACTTTTTCGAGAGGATCGCAATGGTGCAATCCGTTCATAGTACTTCGGGAGTGGGATGTGGGTCCGACGTAGCACCACTCATGTGTGGTTTGGCAATATGCATCTTTCTCTCCAGATATCCATTACACTCAAGTGAGCGGTCAATTTGGCGTGTTTTTTCGAGGGGATCACAATGGTGCGATGCACCCGACTATTTTCGGGACTGAGGCTCAGGACCGTGGGACGTCGTTCGGGAATAAAGTAGTGTTGAATGACTTTTACATCATATGTACATTTGAGGCAAGTAATTAGTCTATATCTTATGTTTTTCTGCGATGATTACAACGGTACGATTTGTTTGGATGTGCAGAGTGTCATTCAAGATCTCGTTAAATGGAGAAGCATGAAAGGAACTCTGATGGCGATTCTTCTTGCTGTGTTTGGAAGAGAACCCTTGGCATGTGATCGAGTTCACTCACGTGTGAGTGAATTTGATGTTTGAAGATATGTGGTTGGCCATGTTAGGGTCATGTAGGAAGCAGTTTGGAAAAATTGCATTTACGCCTTTTTCCATTGACATTGGGTGTCGTGTGCACGATAGCCCTTGGGTGGGAAATGTGGTATACTCTGGGAGTATACGGGAATGCTTGGAGGTACATGTTGTAATTTTAACCAAATAATGTTTGTGTTCTTGTTTTGGAGATGAGTTGGGGTTACACGTCGTGTGGGCCCCATGTGTGTGACGTGTTCTACATTACGTACGTTTGACCTCTCACGATGTAGAAGGTCCTTCTGTTCTTGACGGTTCGATCGACAGAGTGGTTTGGGTTCCCCTTTTTCCTTTAGCCATGTGGGATTTCAGTATCATGTCCTTTTGTGTTCCCTGGTAGAGGTTTGTGGATTCAGTGTGACATATACATTACGCGGGCCCTGATCCTCTATACAGGTGGTTTTTTCAGTAGGGATGGCCAGAGCATATCCGGGTTTACCCTCCTACGGGGAAGGGCAGTGGGTTGCTCATCGACTTCTTCGGGTTTACCCTCTAGCGGGGCTGGGCATTGGGTCTCTCATTGAACTCTTAGAGTTTACCCTCCATCAGAGACTAGGCAGTGGGTTACCTGACGACCTCTTAGGGTTTACCCTCTAGCAGAGACTGTGCAGTGGGTTACCCGATGACCTCTTAGGGATTGCCCTTCAGTAGAGACTGGGCAGTGGGTTACCCGATGAGCGCTTAGGGGTTACCCTCCAATAGAGACTGAGAAGTGGGTTACCTGATGACCTCTTAGGGTTTACCCTTCAACAGAGAATGGGCAGTGGGTTACCCAATGACCACTTAGGGTTTAACCTCCAACATAGACTGGGCAGTGGGTCACCTGATGACCGCTTAGGGTTTACCCTCCAGCAGAGACTGGGAAATGGGTTACCTGATGACCGCTTAGGGTTTTCCCTCCAGCAGAGACTAGGTAGTGGGTTACCCGTTGATCACATAGGGTTTACCCTCCAGCGGGGCAGGGCAGTGGGTTACCCGATGACTTCTTTAAGACTCAGTCCTTTCTACTGGGCTAGTCTGTGTCATTTCTCCATGAATACCGGAGTGGGACCCTTGGTTGATTGGGTCAGTGATATGACATCTTTGACTTGGATAAGACCTCTCGATTGTGTGACAACGATGAGGTGTGGCTTTAATTTCCCCAGAACTCTCAAGTACGAGGGGTGCTTTCCCCAATGAGACGCCTCCTTGTGACGCAACCTAAAACCTTTAGGGCGAGTCAGTTCCACCTAAAGTGGATAGTGTTGAGGTGAAGTGATTTGATCCCCTTGACTTGCAGTTCGGGACAGACGTGCAGGATGATGGGCATCGATGGTGTGTACTTCTGGGACTATTGGCTACTCACTTTTTTGGTCTAAGCTATGAGATGGAGATCCCACGACCTTTTTGGGTTTCTTGATTGAGCATATGGATTTTATATAACTTGTTTCAGTACCCACTCCTTGGTCTTGGTTACTCTCCTTCTAGGAGATGTGATGATGTGCGGGGTTTTCCACAAGCTTTCCGTGTCAAACTTATCATGGTTGGACGAGTCTACTATCCTACTATAGGTAGTGAAGGATCGACGAGAATTTCCTCTTATCACCATTTCTAGCTCCTGGTGTTGGATGAGTCTACTTCCTTTCTCTTGTTGGGTTGAGCTGGACTCTCTACTATTACTCTTATGTACTCTCTATTGTACTCATTTACTTTTCCCTGTTCGATCCACTGCTCACCACTTTAGTACCTCTTTGGTTCCTCCCTCGAGCCTTCGAGGCATCCTACTGAGTATTTTTATACTCACCCCTACATGGGCTTTGCTTTCACTTGGTGATACCTTGCAGGCAATGGAAAGGTTGGTTGTGATGTCTGAGGATCATAGGAGTTCGAGAGATTGGACCGCGTGCGGTGGTCGTAGTCAGGTTCTAGGTGTGGGACTCTCCCAACTATTTTACTTTTTTTACCTGTTTCTGGGTTGTGGAACTTTACAGGTTGGGCACGTGTTTCACCCCTTTTCTTTTTAGTTTACCTTCAACACTTGCTTTGTATTGTTTAGAGGACGATGCACTTTGTGGTCTATTTATAGCAGTTGGTAATTTTCATTTCTTTTTTACTTTGCACTTCTGCATTGGGTGGGCTGCATGTGTGTGTACAGGTACTCAGGAAAAGGCCTCCCCGAGTTGTTTATCCTTCAGCGCTTATCGCCAGCCCCTGGCCTATGGAGGCGGGCTTGGGGTAGTTGCGGCTCGAGCCCGAGTAGGGTCGGGTCGTGATATTAACCCACATCCCAAAAATAATAATAATATCCTAATTTAAAAATAATTATAATAAATAAGAATATAGAGAATATTAATTATAATAAAATGTAAATAATTTTCATATATATATATATAATATTGGTAATAGATTCCTTAAAAAACTATTGATAAAAACAAATACAATATATAATTAAAATTCAAATATTAATAAAACATTTTTTAACTACTAAAAATAGTTATTATTGTTAATAATAGTACTATTATTTTTAATTTCAAAATTGATGCTAATGTACATGATAATAAAAATGATATGTATTCATTATTGGAGGAGTTACAAGTAATGTAAACAATAAACAATCAAATAGGTCCTTAACTAAGTTAACCCCCCCCCCAATGGAGGACATAGTCACTAAATAAAGCTAGTAAACATGGTTTAACGGACCGTTTCAATTGGCCTTGTTAAAATGAATCTTAAACCATGATAAATTATTTTTTTATCCTAGATGTTTATAATACTAACATGAGTTGGGATACTCTACATGGATTACTAATTTCACATAGTGCATTGTATCAAATTATACAATTCAAGCATTCAATATATGGTTTTAAAACCATAAACCTAACTAAGAAATTCATATAATCTTTTCATCGTTATTATTTTTTCCCAATATCATTTAATATTTAAATACTATAATTATAAAAATTAAGGGTGTTTTAAGAGTGATGTTTTTATAAGTTGGTAGATGGTACGATGTCTTCCATTAAGATCATAAATTTTCATATTTGTAATTTATAGATAAAATCTATAATGTGATGGTTGTGGGAAGAAAAATATTGAAATTTATATCACTTATAAAATATTACATGAAGTATAATTAATAATATGAAATTTGATTCCTCCCAAAAATTGATAAATTTTTATTTTTAGTTTAATAGTCTTTGTAATTAAATAAAATAGATATAGATATCTATCATAAGGAATACATTTCATTGAATAAAAGTATGATTTATACTTCACATAACTATAAATTATATTTCACATTAAAAATGTTTATAAATTCATTTATTCATAAAGTGTAACGAGAGTTATACCTCACATAGATTAGTCACATGAAGTAACATTGATAATTATACTCATTACATTTGAATTTCCTGAAAAATGTATGATGAGTCTACCAAAATTATTATGATAAAAATAGAAAATGTAAATATTCATAAAACAAGTTTGGAAATTACAATAAATGCAACCTTAGTGAAATTATAATGAATTAATATATGATATTTAAGAAATATACTCCAAAAAAATATAAAATAGTAATGGTTATGTTTATTGAATATCATTAGAAAATTTTCTCTATAGAGAATTAGAACTAATTTTTTGAGAAATTTATTACATGAATCCCTTAAAAGTGAATTGTTTCAATCAATTTGAATCAATGGGTATGTTTTTTTACTGTATATATCTATATATAACTTATGAATTAATTTATCAGAAAGGTAAATAAAATTATCAAGTCCTAAACTCCATCAAAAGAGTAAATGATTCCCATCTATTGTAAGAATTGTTTATATATTTATCTTGAATATTTAAAAGGTTATTTTCTAATGATTTTTTAGAATTTTATTAGGATAATTCATGATAAGTGGAAGATAAAAATAAGATAATAATATGAATATTATATACTATCTAATCAATGATAAAAAAATTATAGAATAAAATACATGTGGTAAATACTAATTTTTTATTTTTAGATCAGAGTTCAATAACCCAAAGTATTGTATTTTTTTGATGTTATTATAGATAACGGGATATAAAATTTTTAATAATTCTTAATAAGAATAATAAAAATATTTTATTGATTTTCAATGAAATTGAAATTCTATAATAAATTTTTTCCATGGGGATAAATCATATATTATGATTTTCTTAATTTAGAATTAATTGGGATCTAGGAAGGGATTTATGAGTTTGTGTCAATAAAATTTATAACATGATGTAATTGAGTATTATACAATAAATATCATTTTCAAAGAGGGTTCGTAATCATGGAATAATTTCATTAAACTTAATGCATTTTTAAGAGATTTTTTATGTTGATGAAGAGATATCATTTACAAGATTTACCATCTTCTTCGACTTAATGTCTTTCTTTTTGTGATCAATAGGGATGATTTTGGGTAATCTAAAATATTATTGTATTTTTTTATTTATTATTATAGATTCTTAACAACTCATTATAGTACTTTTTGTATCATTGGATTTTATGTCCATTGAATGTTCCCAAAACAAACATGATTTGTATGATAATTTTTATTATTTCATTTCATTTCATTTTTTTGTGACTAAAAAGGACCATAAGAATATATATACTCTAACTCATAACATATATTAATCTAAAAATATTTTAAAAGATGGTATTCACCACCCCTAGTGATTTCTTATATCCAATTTCCAACTAATATGGTAAAACAGTATGGATCCATCTATATATTTTTTGAGAGAATATAATAAATATATTATATTCATTTTTTTTGTTGATTTTTTTGATTTAATAATTATGAATAATTTGAACTATGAAAATAATAAGGTGATTGTAACCTTATATATAAAGATTTATCAAGTCTAGAAGGAACTGATTCATCTATATTAGTTTCCATTTATTATGGAGGTATCAGAATCTATCATTTTCAGCTTTATTCATCTTGAGAAAATTTAATTTTGTACTACTATATATAAGAACAATTTGGGGAAATATGAATGTTCATGAAATATAATTCTCACATATTTTAATAAGAAATAATTTATAAAACATATTGTTTAAAATATTGTCAATTGTATATTGGAAAAACATTAAAATACCTACAAAGGAATAATGAGAAAAATTTTATGTTATAGTTATGGAGAGAAAATTTTGAGGATTATGATATGTAAAATTTTAAGGTTGTCCATAACTATTTTAAAATAAAAATGAGATACTGAGAAACTTTCAATGAAATAGAAAAAATCTTTAATACACTAGTGTTGTAAAAATATATTGAGGATTCTTAGGGATATATTTAGATTTAAATTCGTGACACTAAAAGTTATAGATTTAGACAAGTCACATCTTGATAACCGAAAAATCATTTTTATTACTTATGGTATGAGAACGGAACACATTATTAAAAATAATATAAAATAATAGAAATATATTTCATTTAAATTATTGAATTATATAAATTTGAATGGAAATGATTATAATTATATTACTAATTCTGTATATGAAGATGTTCAGGGTGGTTTTGAAAAAAGTATAACTTTTATTTCTAATAATTATAACAAATGAAAATAAATGTGAAAAAGTAAAATTTCCTTTAAATGGTTTATTTTTTTGATTCAATTAACAATTTTCATTGGATCATTCAAAAAATAGTGGAGCTTAAAAAGATAAAAAATATAAAAATAAATTTATATTATGAAATAAATTTAGAAAATAATGAAAATATAATAATTTAATGTATATATATTGACAATATATAATTCCCTTTAAAATAATTATAAGTTTCATGTGAATTCATGAAAATGAGAGATGAAATTAGGTAAGTGAAATTGATGAAGAAAGGTGATTCAAGGAGAATTAAAATACACATATGATGTAATGACCGATGATTATACTGAATATTCCTCTTTAAAGAAATATAGTGATTAATAGATTGTTTCACCTAAAACACTAAACCGAAAAGAACTGTGATACATTTTATTAAGAGAAACATTGCCATTGTAAAGTAGTCATTTAATATTTAGGTATAAATAAAGGTAAATACATTATTTAATATATGTAAAAAAGATATATTTAGGTCACTTTTAATAAAAATGCACTGATTAAATTCAATTAGTATAACTAAATAACTAATAAGATCATTTTATGCTTAAAATAAATTTTAATTTAATATTTTATTTTTATTAACTGTTAATTTTTATTTCATGAATATATATATATATATATATATATGATTTTTTAATGACGATAAAATATATACACACTATATTATTGGAAATAAAAATTAGAATATTTAATATTGGAAAAGTTATTTCCCAAAAAAAGATTTTTCATCAAATTTTATGATTCTATTAGAAATTTATATGCCTCAATTGTAAATATTAAATTTTATTAATAATTTTTAAATTTTAAATTTTAGAAAATGTAATTAATTTTATTATTCATCATAAAAATATTATATTAAGATGGTTTTTTTAAAAAAAATATTTATTTTTTGGTGATTAGTGAAAAATATTGTTTTTAAAAATACTGTGACTATTATGAAACCATTAGGATAAAAGTATAAATAAAAAATTATCAAAAATTTTTTTTTGATAATTATATATTTATTTTAAGTAAAAATATATAATACAAAATATTATATTGTATTTATTAACCTATATTTTACATTTTACAACTTATGTTATATTTGTATATAAAACTATTTTAATGTGTTATACATTTATTATTTAAAATTAATATTTTATAATATTAGACATTTTATCTAATAATATTGATTTCATATTTGGAATAAAGAATCCACACTATGTAATAATTTCCAATTTATTTATTGGCATACAAATAAATTACTCAGGTATAAATTAGTTACCACAATAAAAGTCATAATGGTCAAATGGTTAACTCATAAGGGTGAATGACCTAAAACAATGTCAAAAAAATAATTAAAACAAGTGTTTGATCCCTATATCTATCTTAACATATCCTACCCTCTTTTATTATCTAATTTTAATCCACTTTTAATCTTGTAAATGATTTATGTTTTATATTAAAAAAATTATGTATAAAATTTTCAGTTCGTTTTCTTATTAAAGTTTCCTCACACCATCCATTAAAAACATCACCATAAATTTAAAATGTATTATAGAATATTCCTCATTACCTTTCCAAATAATCCAATCCAACATTATTTAGCTTCTGGTAAAAATTTATTTCCCAAATCACTTCTAAATCAAGAAGGCTTCCAAGAAGAAATCAAATTCTTCTATGTAAGTATTTTCTCTAATATAATCATTCATCCATTTCATCTTTTATAAATCTTAATAAATTTTTTTACACATTATAATATAGTTAAATATTTATCTTTATTATATTAAAAGATTTATATATTAATATAATAAGCATTATATACCTATCACATTTCCATAGAAAAATGAAAATGTTGATTGTGTTACATTCACATTACATCCTCCATGAACAGTTTGTTTTAGTTTTAATTGCTACATTAAATAAATAGTCAAAATGGGTATTTAATGATTGAACTATATATTTATAACATTATTAATATTTATAAAATAAAAATCAATTTCTTCCAACTTTTTATTTTATCGAAAAATAAAATGTCTTCTATATTTACGTGCGGACTACCGCCTCTATGGACTGCCATATTTCATTTATCATAACCACCCTACATGGATGTTTATATGAGTTTATATAAAAGAATAAAATTATTTTTTTGAAATTATTATTGTTCTTGAAAGTTTATATAAATATTTAAATCATTTTTATTAAACTAACTTTTGTTAATCAAGAATTACCAAAACAAGATCGTTACAGATTCTGTATTCATTAATCACGACTAAAAATCTCATAAAATGAAATTAGAAAATTAAAAATAAATATAAATAAATAGTTAAAATAAATTAAGTAATATATGAATTTTAGACTTTGTATTAGGCAATTGGGATCAATATAAAAATTTTAAATCATGTGTGAAATGATCAAAATTGATAATATTCAATACTGAAAATAAACTATAACATACTAATAAATATATAAAAAAATTATAATTTAAGAGTATATATGATAATATATATGAATTTGGTTTTTGAAATTATTTATTAATATGGTTTTGTTCATTATACTATAATTTAAATTTATCTTTTGGATGTTGATAGAAAATGAAAGGGTTTTTCATCAACATAATTTCCTTTTATTTGGTCTTAGACTATCTTTCTCGACTATAATCTTTTATGTGTATCATATTTTACCATTTCACTATTACAATTGATATTTCATGTTTTATATAAAAAATTAATTCTTTATATTAATTTATTATTCTCTTTATGGATTTAATACTCTTTTAAAATATTTAATTGTTTAAAATATTTCCCATCCCCCATAAATGAGTTTTTTCTCTTCCATGCCCACATTATTTTCTCCTGCCAATATTATCATATCTTATTTCAAAATCAAAACATGTATTACTTCATGTGACCTTCATATTTCCCTTTAACCCTTTATAATTTTAATTTTTATTAACTATTGTAACATTTTGGGTTTCAATAAATATATATGTTAAAATATCAAAAACAATTCATTTCTTGGTCATAAATTTTATATTCTAGTCCACATTTCCTCTAGATATAAATAAGAAAATTTGGGGATCCATTATCGATATTTCTTTCAGAATATCATATGAATTAGTCTTTATTTAAATTACTAAAAATATCTATTCTCAAAAGTGGATCATAACCAATTCACTTTAAAATAATTTTATGAAATGTTTTCTAAGAATTATTTTTTGTTTCCCTTTTATTTTTTATTTAAATCCAAATATATAACTCCAATAGTGTTATTTTTAGGAAAAAAATTTAAAATTACTTTATGAAATATTCCTTTTTGGTGATCAAAACTTATTTTAATGTCATGTTATATAATTCTATTTGGAAGTGATGTCAAACTAATTTTATTTTTATGGGTTTTCATGATATAATGAATTATTCAAATCATATAGAACACATATGTATATATATTGATGGATAGTGTCATATATCACTCTCTAGTGAATTTGTTAAGGATTTATATCTCATGAGATAATGGTTTGTGGTAATGGTTTGGTTTTCACACACATAATGCATGGATATCATCAGTTTTTTCACAACCTAATGTGTGGACATCATAGGTTTATTAAAGACTTAATGTGTGGGCATGATTTTTTTTATCATAATATTATAATAACCGATTATTATGTTTTTTCACATTTATATGGTTTTCCAATATCTTATGTTCTACTCCCATGATTTTATATTATTATTATTTTTATCTATGGAATATTACTATTGTTATTTTTCCTTGATGACCTTTTTGTGGACTTGTGTTCCTATATTATGTTTCATAATGATCAAAAAAAGTTTTATGATTAACAATAATGATCCCATGATATTTTAATTTATATTTATCCTCTATCTATATTTTATCACATGTTTTTCATCTATCAATTATGATTCCTTGATAATTTATCCCTTATAGATAATTTGAGTTCTCCCCATTCAAAGGATTACATTTTTTAGGTTATGAAAATGAGTATAATTTATGAGAAGACTATAATAGGGTCTATGGTGTTTTTAATATAGAAATTACTAACAAGTATTGTAATATATGTTCCTTATGTAGATTATCCTCAGAGTCACTAAACCATAGATTCTTATGTTTGTTAGATTATTTTGTATATTTAATTTTCAACATGTGAAAATAATGTGTAATAAATTTATGTTTATATTTTGCCTCTTCATATAAATAATTTTTAAAAGGAGTAAAAAAGATAAAATAGTGAGGATGATAAAGAAAATTATATAAGAGAGTTCATTTTTGAAAAAAAAATATTACCTCATCTCTATGGTGATTTTAAAAATATCGGGTAATTAGTTGAGAAGAAAAATTGCTTTAAGATAAAATTTTAGGAAATGGAATTTCAATTTATAATGAAACAATAATATCAAAATTTCATATTTTTTAATTCTATAATTTAAAATAATTACTTTCATTAAATGATAGACTATAGAAAAATATATAATAACGGTTCAATAAAATCAACATGAAGTTTATATGACTCTTAAAATTTTAAATACTTGTTTTAATAAATATTATTTTAAAAATTGAATTATATAATGATTATAACATAATAATTAATAGCACAAAAAAATATGATCACTACAGATATTGATTAACAGTTATAATTAGGAAATAATTTCTTTTGGTGTATCTATTATTAGTAATTGATAAACCCGGAGAGGACGGGTAAATCAGGGTGATAAAAAATAATAATTATAATTTTTATTTACTTTTTCAATATCATTTTCCCTTGATATATGGAAAATAATTAAAATTTTAATCTCCTAAAAATAATCTTTATCACACAAAAAACTTAACATTCCAAAGACTGTACAATGTAGTGTGTCGATGTGTTAGGAGGTTTAAAATAACACATTATTTTTATTATAAGGATTTATGACATTTGTATTAACACTAAGATGGTTTCTCCCTCCTATTTCTTAACTTGTTCACAACCTTAATACAAGGCTATGATAATTTATATATAATGGTGGTCTTAATCAATGGTTTATATAAATATGGGTCTTATTCATAAAAAAAGGGATGTATCTTCAATTATAGATTGATCTGCAATGATATCTTATATGATGCTCATATTTTATTATTAAAACTTGAAGAAACCCAACTCCTCACTAATGAGTTCTATGATTATTACATCCATTAAACAAAATAATCCCATTATATAGATAATAATTCCAAGAATAGCATTATTCTATATATATTTCATATTATATAGTCAATTATTTTAATGTCAAATTTCATATTTTTTATCCACTTTCACTTGCACTCACACTACACCTGATGAAGTAGTGGATTTTTATTTTCCTTCTAGTTAAACATAAACTAGTTATTTCAATATTCTTATTCCTCCTCTCTATTTCTTTTCTTCTTTAATCGAACACCCAAGTAAGTCCATGAATCACTCTCCCCATATTCTTATGTTCTTATAATCTATATATATCAATATAACCTCAATAATATTTTAATGTTTTTTAAAACTATTATTCTTATATATACAGTATTTTGAAGAAATATATCCTACTAAGTAATGAGAAAAAGAACACCTTAATTTTCTCCATTTTTTCATTTATTCATCCATCAAATAACATTTCAGGGAATATTTATATATTATAAAAATATGGATTATTGATAAAATAGTACAATTAAACATTTAATGCCCTGACCCCAGAATCCCAAATCTAGTGCATTATTTTATTACATTGGTACGATTACAAGCAATAAAATCAGAAAGGAACAATTATTTTAGCATTATTTTAATTCCATATTATATAAATTATACCCATTATAAATTATGAAATTAGGAATAAAAACATGACACATAATAAAAATAAATAAATAAATAAAATCCTTGAAACTCATTCAAATGATTCCTCTTAATAACCTCGGGAAATGAAATATAATAAGGGTGAAATCAAATGCTCAGTAAGGGTAAGTAAAGAACAAGAAAAAATGAATCATTGATATTATATCAACATGGAAAGCTAAATAAGCTAATAACACATACCATTCAAATAACTTGATAAGGAAAATTCTATATGGAAATGTATGATTCTAAAACATGTTTTATTTAATAAATTAACTGAAAATTAAATGTATCTACATATATTTAGATGAAAATCACATGGATGAATAATAACTAAATGATAGAAATTATTTATTAATGGATTATATGTTTTATAGGTAAATAGAACCATTACCATTAAGAACATACTTCAGCTGATTTAGCTATCAAGAAAAAAACCCATCTAATGTGGTTGGCCTACTATTTCGTCTCATGATACTACTAATGCATCGAGGGTTATCTAGAGCCAAGCCCCAAAAATTTCATACATATCCAAATAATTCATAATAAATAATAATTTATTGAATCAATAAAAAATACTCATTATCAAATATCTGTATTGAATTAAAGATACAAATTTATCAATAGTGTCCCAATTAATCAAATAACCATTAAAGTGAACACTGTATGAAAAAATGGTAAATTTTTTAGGAAATAATAATATCCATAACCCAATAATATGTATATTTAAATAATGTTATTTTTTCATGTGAAATAGAAAAATATAATGAAGGTGAGATTGCAAAGGTAATCATTAATTCCAATCTAGAGGAACATAATATTTAAACATTCCAAACTGTCTCATACAACTTTGAAGCATTTAAATACTAATATAAATGAATAAATAATCATTAAATTAATCATATAATATAATGTTAATTAAGAGTTTCATTATATAATATTTTGAATTTAATTATATAAATAATATTAAATAAACTAGGTTCATTAGAACGAATAAGTTGCAATGGTATGTAAATTGAGACAAAATCCCTTACCTTAAACATCATTTTTGTTGTATGTTATTTATCCTCAAGAATAGTGGTTTGAAATATGTTAATAACTAACAACATAAACATAATCATATTTCCAATATCATACATTAACTTTTAATAATATTTTATTACTCATTTTTTAACACTCTTTCATTATTTTAACTATTTCAGGTTTTAATTGCCAAGTTTTCCCAAGTATGTTTTTGACATGTACATTATTATTACTATTAATTAGACAATGATTTCATAATAAAATTTTTTTTAAATAATTAATTAATTATCATAGAAATTAATTATATATTTATTTATAAAAATCTATAATGGTTGGAGATAAAAAATGAAATGCATCGTTCATGGAGACGGTAGGTCGTACGTACGCATGAACGCTACTTTCATTTTTTTCATATTAAAAGAATAAAACTTAAATTATAAATTTTTTTAATATAATTTAATTATCATATTATATATATATATTACATAGGTTTATTGAAATCATCATTAATATGTTCCATGTATAGCGTGAATGAGTCACATTGCTTTAAGGCGGTGGTAGTCCACATTTCCTCAAACGACATAATCGTATTCAAATAAAATAGAATGTATAGAAGTATGTGTTATTAAATAATAACATAATAATCAAATAATTATAAATATCATATATATAATATATAAATATATTGTCCATTATATTGACAACCATGATAGGCGGTAAAGGAAGAATAAACAATCATCATTTCGTGAGGTGGTTGTTTGTCATTCACATAAACAACATGTTAATTACCCATTACATGGGTGTGTGTGTGTATGTTTTTGTTTAACCATTAACATAAAAACATAATATTATGTTTTTTATACTTTTTTGTTATATAATCATTGAATAATAATAATTTATAGAGTGGACAATGGAAATAAATCTAAAAAGATTGAGGAACTTTGTTACCTCTTATTCGGGTAACACCATTTGGTTTGTACCAAAATGAATCATTTGATATATTACATAAAAAGTGGAGGATTCTAGTATTATATTACGTATTTTTATGAGATTTTTTTTTCAATATTTTTCTAGAAAAAATTGGTTGGGAGGGGTGAGGAAGTGGGATGATATGAGGCCATTTATAATGGTGGAGGAGTGACACTCTTGTAATATTTTGAAAAATTAATTCCAGCAACATTTTTCACATTTCTAGTGGCTCCCATAATGGTACAATTTTGATACATGTGGGGATATGGTCGAAATATATCCATAAAATGTCTCTTTAAAATGTTTTTAGGTCATTTTGGCCCTTAAGATTAAGGATTAGTCCCTTATTAAGCTTAGTTTTACCTTAATCATTGTAATTAATATTATTTACATTCACTAATGGTTTTGGAAAAAAACTAATTTTACTTTATTATAAATTATAAATTTTTATTATTACAAATATATATCCTTTTTTATAAATTCCAATCATATAAGTGGTAGAAAATAATTAAAATTTAATCCCAAAGACAGAATGATAATGCAGGTTTTTAATGTAAAAATTTCCAAGAGAATGATATTTTTTTATATCCAATTTCAAAGTGAAATTCATTAAAATAACCTACATTTTATTAAATGATAAAAAATTATCTAATTAAACATTAAAAAAAATTAAAATATAATTATCCTTATAAATAAATTAGATGAAAAAGTAGTTTTAAACTAAAATTCTGTTTTTTTTACAATTCATGAAAAATGAAACTTTGCAAAAAAAAAATATCAAAAAATTTCCCTAAGATACATTTTTGTTTATATTTTAATTATGAAGTTTATTTTTACATACATATATTCTATAAATGATCCAAAATGGGATATAAAATAAGTTCTCCCTTAAAAGGTGGTAAAAATGATTTAATAAAAATATAATATTTTATACATAAAATTTGGATTTTTCTCATAAGAATATCAAATCTATTGAATGAATATAAAAAATATTTGATTGAATATATAATATTCATATCACATTAATATAACATAGTAATTTTAATTAATTTAATTTATTAGGGTAAAACATCCTTGTGATCATAATAATATTTTCATTTATATTTAGTCAGTTTTCAAATTCATTTATTAATAATTTGTAAACCATTAATTTATTTTAATTTTTTTTAACCATAGATTTTGAATGGTTAGTTCACCCTTTTCATAATTTCCAATTTAATATCTAGATTATATTAAATAATATCTTTATAATATATCGTTATTTGGTGAAACTGGGTCATTCATGTAACAAAATCATTTGAAGATACTCATTATTGTTTTTGACATATGCTAACTCAATATCAAGTAAATTAAAAGATATATATTAGATTTAATCTATATAAAATATTATATAAATTGTAAAGTCTTGTGGTATTATATTTATTTACACTCTTAGTGATGCATGTGATGCACGTTATCAACCATAATGTTCTCACATTAGAATATTGGGGTGTTACATTCTCCCCATATTAATTAAATTTCATCCTCAAAATTTAAACATTATCTTGGAAGTATATTGTTTGATATTTCATATTTTTAAATCTGAAATTGTGAGAAGGGTTCCTAAAACATCCTATAGAAAAGAGAGAATGGGAAGTCTAAAGTTCACATGTAATAACATGTAACTACGTCTATAAGTAAGATAACATTAGTGGAAAGAATATAAATGTACTTAAAAGTGTAAATATTTATAGGAAGTGGTTTAGGTCATCAATAGAAAACAATTTAATGATAAATTTGTTGTTTAGGGCATAAATTTCATAAATTTTTTATGATTTATAAGCCCATAGGTTCAACAAAAAATTACGTGTTAGGGGAAAAAATTATTTTTGAAATCTATTTGGGGAATTATTTCACTATCTAAAAATATAAATACATATACTTACATGGAATATTTTCACATGCACAATCTTATAATTTAGTTGAACTAGGAACTATTTCAACTTCATATGTTAGAACAAGATTCATTGTATAGTGATGTAATATATTAATATCTAAAACGAGATCCAAAGTTCAATATAAACCATTTCAGAAACGGTTAAAATTTTCCAAAATTTTATGATCCAACACATTAGAAATAATGACACTAAATTTCAAAATTGAACGTATAATAAGTCATTAATCAACATTAGGTTGCACTAAATTTTCGCATTCCAAACAAGTAGATAACATCATCATGTATCCCATTGAAATATGGTAACAACTCAAATCACCATAAAACCTCATTGGTAACATGCATTCTTCCTTATCAATTATGTAAGACACATGTTTTTGGATATATTACTTAAAATAAAAAAGTGTTGTAAACTCCAACAATGATAGCATAGACCACATTTAAACAAGTCATTAATCATTTCCAAGGTAGTCAACACTTATCCAAATCAATCATTTATCTCTCATTATCTCAGTATCAAGAACATATTAATGGTTTTCTTTCCCTTAAACATGTGTTTTCTAAAAAAATTAACTTTCTAGTGGATAAATATTATTGATACCATTCAGTATATAATCTAAAATAATTATTGAAAAACAATATTTTAGTACAATACATATATATTTTATAATTTATATGACGAGAACATCATCAATGAAATACTTTCACTATATATTTGATATATCTAAATACATAAGTACATTAATCATTCCACTTCGGTCATGTCAATAGAATTTGCTTAAACCTGATCACTTAGCTTCTACGGATGTATATTCTCTTATTGTTTGGGTCTAGTTGTTTTTGATGTGAACCATCCTCTTATTGTTTTATCAATTAATAGTTTCCTTTTTATTATTCTCACTACAATATTTTTCTTGGTGACCAATTTCTTTTCACATATAAAAAATTCACCTTCCTTTCAATAATTTCCCAGGGTGATTCATTCCAGAGTTCTCACACATTGGAAATTTCTTAATTGTCTTTGACTTATTTTATGCATTCCCTTTTTTTAGTTCTTATAAGACCTCTTATTCTATTGGTTCACTTTTAATCGGTAGTATATTTAAAATTCATTCTCTATTTTTATGCCACATAAAACAATCACTTCAAATGGTAAAACAAATTTGAGTCTAGTTCCCTTTGATGATTTTTCATAATACTTTTAAAGATGTTTTAAATATTGTACTATGTGTTGTATATGTAATCTACAGAATACATATATATCCTTGTAAATGTATCTTTATACACCACAAATTCTTCCTCCTTTTTGTTGAACTAAATAACATACTCTTCATCTCATCATGTTGCTCACAATGGAAATATTTATCGAATAAATTCTCATTAAAATTTCATCATTCATGAGTTATATTTCTTATTCCTTTACTGTATTCTAGATTAGGGACCACCATTGACCAGAATTACCTTGGAGACAATACACTACTACTATAACCTTTTACTTTTCACTATATCTCAATTCCATGAATATCTTATCTAACTATTAAATATACTACTCAGTCACCATTGGATTAGTAGTCCCGCTAAGTTATGGGTGCCTCTATCACATAACGAGGTCCAACATTTGAGATATTATATGAAGAATAGGTATCTCCATTGGGGTAAGATTATTTTTCATAACCTGATAAATCTACCCTAATATATCCTTAACTTTCTCGGTTCTAATACCAACTACATGGAATTTCTCATCAGGGAAACATCTATATTGTCCATGAGTATTGGTACTATTCTTCCTTCCAAGAACCATCTCTTAACAATGACATATACAAGATTATCTCCTATAATTATAAACCTTGTATAACTCTAAATGTGTTATAGCACATAACATAAATTTATTCATCGTAAATCATAGAACCATAAACATTGGTTTCTTTTGAGAAATATTTTCTTTCAAATCCATCATAATTGTAACTAAATAAAATGTGAACTATCCTAAGTGTCTCCCTCAGGAGTATTAGACAAGGTGCGCAATAAGGACCATTTTCATGTATCAGCTTACACTGAGGGAATACTGGTACACCTTCTTAGATTTGTTACTCCTATGAAATTTTTTTCCAGAACCACGTCCACTTGTAGTATCCAGATAGGTATGTATTGCTAGGAATACCCACATAATCTCTATATAAAACAAATTACAGAACATTATTTTATACATATCCTCGCTGTATATCTCAAGGTTATGATCCTTAATATATGTATTCTAAATCTAGTTTCAAAGGATGATGTTCAACTTCCTCTCATAAAAAATTTAACACCTCGACCCTACAAGCTTGGAGTTGGTGCATTATATTATTACATTAGCCTGATTAGAAGGAATCAAATCCAAAATAAATAATCAGTTTAGTAGCCTTATGATTATATATTACATATATGATACCTATAATACATTTCAAAATAGGAAATAAAAACATGATATACAATAAAAATAAATAAATATCATCATTGAAACACATTCAAAGGATTCCTCTTCATAACCTATGGAAAGAAAACATAATAAGGGTGGGCTCAAATTCTTAGTAAGGGTTCGTAAAGAAGAATAATTAATTAATCAATTAGAATAAATCAACATGTAATGGTAAATAACTGATAAAACATTTTATTTAAATAAATAGATAATAAAAATTTAATATGGCAATGTAAGAAACTAATACACATGCCATTTAACTAGTGAACTATAAATTAATTGAATCCATAGATATATAAATGAAAAATATAATGGATGAATAATAACTAAATGAGGTAAATTATATATTAATTACCTCTATGTTTTCTAGGTACATGGAACAATTACTATCGAGACATTTCATAACATGGTTTAGTTATCCGGTAAAAACCCATATAGGGCCGCTAGCCAACTATTTCATCTCATGAGACTATTGATGAATTGAGGATATATATATATAATCTGAACCCAACAATTTCATACATGCCCAAATCATTAATCATTCCTAATAATGTATTTAATCAATAAACAGTGTTCCTTATCAAAAATATTTATTGAATAAAAGATATAGATTTATGAATAATTTCCCAGTTAACCAAATTATTGTCAAAGTTAACACCACAGGTAAAAATGGTACATATATTAAGAAATAATAATATCCATAACCCAAGAATGTATATATTTAAATAAGGTTATTTTTTAATGATAAATTTATTAATCAAAAGAAGGTGAGAATGAAAAGGTGTTCATTAAACACAATATTGAGGAAAATAATCTTTAAAAATTCAAAAGTGACTCATACCACTTTGAAAATTATAATTCATAATAACCCTGAATGAATAATATTTAAATTAAACATATAATATCACGAGAATAAATAGTTTCATGATATAACATTTCAAATGGTACTATATAAACAATATAAAAGAAACTAGGTGTGTAACATCGAATAAATCTCAATTGTATGTTAATTGAGGTGAAAAAATTACCTTAACATTCATTTTTTGTGTATTTATCCTCCAATATAGTGGTTTATAATATGTTAATAACTTATATAATAACCATACTCGTGTTTATAATATCATATATTAACTTTATATAATATTTTATTACCCATTTTTTTACAATCTTTCATTATTTTAACTATTTCTAGTGTTAATTTCCTAGTTTTCTAAATATGTTTTTGGCTTTTCAATTGTTGTTACAATTAATTATATCATTATTTCATTATTTCCATATTTTAAAAAACTACTTAATTATCATATATAATCATTATATATGCACTTATAATAATCTATAAGGTTTGGAGATAAAAAATGAAAAGCATCGTTCATAGAGACGGTAGGTCATACATACGCATGAATGCTACCTTTATTTACTTTTCATACTAAGTGAATGACAATTAAATTATAAATATGTATAATATAATTCCACTAACATATATATTTTATTTATTTTACATATGTTTATTAAAATCATTATTTATAATTCCCATGTAGAGCATTAACGAATAACATCTCTTTAAGGAGGTGATAGTTCACACTTAGAAAAATGATGTTATCATTTTTACAGAAAATGGAATGTACAGAGGTATATGGTATAAATTATCTAAATAAAAATAAACACGTTATAAATATCATATATATCACCTATAAATATAATTTCCATCATAATGACCACGATGAGAGGCGGTAAAGGAAGAACGAACAATCATCATTTCGTGAGGTAGTAGTTCTTCATTCCCATAAACAGTATATATGTTGCCCATTAGATAGGGTGTGTCCATGTTTAGATATAATACATAACATAAAAAACACAAGTATATTAATTATACATATTTTTTATATAATCATGTAAAAAATAATATTTTATTGAGTGGATAATGAAAATAAAACTAAAAACCATGAGGAAGTTTGTTACCTCTTATTCTGGTTACACCTTTTGGTTTGTACTAAAATTCCTACAAGGATTTATTCCATCCTAAGGTGAGTATTTTACTATTAGGTTTAGGATTTTAATGATCTATTTAGGAAGATATTTTTTGATCCAATGTTTCTTTATATATTTGAGGAATTGGGAGGAGAGGGTGTCCTTTTATAGTGGAGGACGACTGGCACTCTTGTAGTATTTTGAAAAATAATTCCGTACACACTTTTAAACATTAAAGTGTATACCATAACGTTATAATTGAAATAAAAGTGGGTATGGGATCTAAATATAACCATATAATAGAACTTGGAAAGGTTTTTAGGTAATTTGGACCCTTAAGATTAAGGTTTAGTCCCTTATTAATCTTAATATTAACATAATCGTTGTAATTAATTTTAATTGATTTCACTAATGTTTTTGGGAAAAAAATTTAAATTATCATAAATTAATAATTATTATGATCAAAAATATTCAATCCATTTTTCCAAATTCAAATCACAGAAGTAGTAGAGATAAATTAAATGTTAATCTCGTAGATGAAACAACAATGCAGATTTTTAAAGTAAAACGTCCAAAAGTTTGGTATGTTTTTATAGACAATTTCAATGATAAATTTATTACCTTGACCTAAATTGTATTAACTGATAAAATTTATCTAATTAAACTTTTAAAAATAATTAAAACATAATTTAACCTTATAAATAAATAATATTAAAACGTCGTTCTGGACTAAAATTTAGTGTTTTTCAATAAAAAATAAAACTTCATAGAAAAATATGAAATATTCACCCTATGAAACTTTTTATGTTTTTCATTAAATGATGAATTTTATTTTTAAAAATATAATTTGTAAAAGGTCCAAAAAATATATTCAAAATATGTCTTCCATTAAAATATTTTAAAATATTTTTATAAAAAATATAATATTTTATGCATAAAATTGGGCTTGTTTTTATCCTAAGCCTATAAAATATATTGGATGAATATAAAAAATATTTTATTGAATATAGAATATACATATCACTTTAATATCACTCACTGATTGTAATTAATTTAATTTATTAGGGTAAAATAACTTTCTGAGCATAATAATATTTTTTTATATTTAATGGGTTTTCAAATTAATTTCTCATTAATTTGTAACCAATGAATTAATTTTAAATTTGTCTAAAACAAATATTTTATTAAGTAAGTTTACTAATTTCATAAATACGAATTTAATGTCTATGTTATATTAAATTATATTTTTATAATATATAATTATTCTGTAAAATAATATTTTGTATGTAACGTAAAGAATTTGAAGAAAATAATTATTGGGTGTGACATACCCTAACTCGGTAGCATGTAAAATGAATGAAATATCATAGATTAAATTTATTTGAAATATTAAATAAATTTTAAAGTATCATTGTATTATATTCCCCTACATTTTTAGTGATGTGTGTGATGTACACTTAAAACACAGTGTTCTTTCTTTACAATTTTAGGGTGTTACAAAACTCTTTAATATCTCTACATTATAATTATTTAACATTTAAAAATATAAATTTCTAAACTAAGATCCATTAAAATCTTTTTATTTTTCTAGACTTTAGATTCAAAATAAATTTTATGATTGATTCTTCCTCAAAATTTTGTTTTTATGCTTTAATATTTTCTAATACTTGATCCATTAAAATCATATAATAACCTTATTTAATCCTTCCATATTTCCTCTTAAAATATCATAGTAAGATATATTTTTTCTTTTAAAATATATGAAAAATGGTACTTCATTTTAAAAGTAATATTCTTGTACGACACAATATGAATCTTTGTGATGGTTCCTTCCACAGAATCTCTTCTTCACTTACCACGGTGTTTTCTTATAACATGGTGGTGTTTCAAAATTTGAATGAGGGTGGTTCATGTAGTGTAGGAATAATTGATATAATATATGTTATATCACATTTGAAAAGACACTTCACTTTTAATTGGAATCCTGTGTACTTTTTTTCTCAAATTATGAACAGTTACATCATTTTTGATGTCATCCAACAACACCGATTTATATAGAATATTCTCCGATTTATTAACATTATTACATCACATTCTGTACATTTAATCCTAATGGGATATGATTCTATCCCAAATCCTACTTCAAATCCCTATACATGTATATGTGAATAAATCTTTTCATGTGCTATGCCTACCCTCGTACTAGTCTATCTTCACATGCGCATTCACTCACACTAGTGCTCTTCTACACCTTCCACCCACTTTATTTAGTTCCTTTGAGATCGACCAACATATTTTCAATATAGGATACCTGGTTGATTCACTGTAGAGGTTCATGCCAAATATTTGATAAATCCAAATCTCTAAACATGGTGAAATTATAATGGATTCACCATATATATTTCAAGAATCTATGCATAACCAAACTTGGATTTATACATCCCCAAATAAATTTTTATTTTCCCAAAACCAAACATTATACCATAACAACACAAAAATACATGGTATAAATATATATTTTTATTACTAAATCCAACTATATTACATCTTTTATATAATCTAAAATTGAAATTTCTCCATGAAAATAAAGCAAACTTTCTCCTGGAAAATAATACTTTAACAAATTTATCCCAACATATTATCAACAAACGAAACTTATAAAATCATGGTTACAACATTATACCCCTTTGGATTTTTTTGAAAATATCCCATAAAATTCATCCACTTTTCTCCCTATTTTTTGATAAAATAGAAAGAGTTTGCGTCTCCTCCATTGAGGAATATTATCACCTAAAATTAGAGGAATTTTTCATTCTAACTCTCCCTGTTTCAATATTCCTCTTACACCTAATTTTAGTAGAAATCTTCACCTCATGTAACAACCCTAATTATATTACTCTAGAGCCGATTTTTACTATATTAAATTGGTACAGGATAAAAGATATTGGATCCCATATGGTCAAATAGTTATACAGTCTTTAGGGACTAGATGCATTCAAGATTCTCACACTGTATATGAAGTCATGAAATAAAACATAAATTAAGGAGAGAATAATATTATTTGTTCTTCTATATATATAAAAAATAATCAATATCCAATAATGGGTACCCTATTTATAAAAAAAATAAGGTGGGTATGTTCATATTATCAGCAAGGGAAATCATACAGTGGAAGGTAACATCAAATAAATAAGACGTGAATAATATGGTAGAGATAAACAATGATCAAATATGTCATATAACAAATATTATAAAAGAAAAATACGTGTATAAAAAAAATATAAATAGTCACTTGGTTAGAAATACAGGATTTCATAATGACAGAATTCATATTATTATACTCATAATCTTATAATCAATTCCTCATACAAAGACATCGTATATAAACACGTAAGGCATACACCAAATTCGTGATCTTATTTTTCCCATAAGACATACGAATGCATCTATGGGATATCAAATATCATCCCTAACCAATCACATATTATATACAATTCATTCTTCCTATTAATGGTATGAATAATAAATACTATACATAATTAAAATTCATTATTTATAAGCATCCTTTTTTCAAAACTAGTATACGAGATATAAATATCTTCGCCAATCAATAAATAAAACAAAAAGATCATAATCCATCCAAAAAAATTATTATGTTCTAATTATATCATATCCCTAGTTAATAATAATAATATTTAATTGTTGTTGATAGAGAAGAAAAAACCATTATAAGGACATGAGAAATTCTCATTGAAAGCATGATGAAATATATTATTCTTTTAAAAATATATTAAAACTAAAAATTCCCAAAATAATGGGAATATTTTATTATTTTAATACCTATATAAACATATATACAGGATTTATATTTAAAAAAATTTATAATGGTGTAACATTTTTTTTATTGAATAAGACTTAAAAACATTCTCTTACAATATTTGTAAAAAATTAAAAATTGACTCGTATGAAAAATGTAAAAAAATATTTTAAAACACTGAATAGATATTAAAAATTAATCTTAATTGAACTTCAGAAATAATTTAAGTATAATAAATATCATAATTGATGGAAAATAACTATTACAAATATGAAACATAATTATTTTAAACAAAAAAGGTTAAATAAAGTGGAATTTTCTTATAATATTTATTTTGATGTTTTTGAGTAAAAAAATAGGTAAAATTTATAGAATTCTTGAGAACTATATAAATAAATATTTTATAATAAAATATATGGTTTTTAGGATCAAAATAAAATTCAATTTTTCTCTAATGGGAATTGAAACATAAAAAATCACGATAAGTACTCAGATTATAACATAAATCCTTACATTTAATTCCCACTTGGACTGACGCATTCAAACATCATTTATAATAATTTTATATTTATTATTTATATATATCATATCCAAAATATATATATATATCTTTATGGATATCATTTATTCATAACTATGTTTTACCTATTTACTCATAATTGTTTTTAAACCCACTTATTTAGGGGTAAACTATTTTATTTCTTATGCATGTTTTTATTCGACGATTAGAGACCATTCCTCATGGCCATGGTATAATAAATTATTGAACTAAATAATGTAATATATTTATTATTTCTGAATAAAAAAGATGAACCATACATGTTGCTAGGTTATGAAAAATAAATTATATTGTTTTGTGGAGGTGATAGTCTGCACGTACTCGTGGGTGATGTGTTAATTTTTCAATGGATGGAATAAAAAGAATTTAAATGGTAATTTATATTTTTAAAGTAATAATTAAATAAAAAATATAGAAAATATTTTTTAATTGCATCATAATAACCTTCCACAGGAGTTGGTGATGAAAAATTAAAAACATTACTTCATGGGGATGGTAGTCTATACATATACTTTGGTAACACATTAATTTCATATTAGATGTAAATGAGATTGAAAATGATTATAGTATTAAAATAAAACAAATTTAGAATATAAAATCAACTTTTTCATAATATTTATATAGTTTTAGAATATTTTTAGTAGTTTAATGAAAAAATTAACTTGAATGAACATGGTTAAGATGATTACCTCTTCTTTTATTATCTTTAATTGGCTTACACCTTACATATTATTATGATGGTATATTTATTAGACCAAGTCCTCTAATAAATAGATAGGATAGTTGGGGAGGTATTGTTTTAAGTATTTCTTCATCTATAATGTTTAATTTTTTTGGATAAGTGGGGGTATGAGGGGATCCTTTTATAAGAGAGAGGAGTGACACTCTTGTAAATGTAATTTCTTAATATAAAAATGGATGTAATTATTATGTAATGGGAATCCTAAACTGATAATTAAATTTGGAATTATTATTTGCTGTATTTAAATCTCTTATATACCAATTGAATGTTTTTTTATATTCATTGACTTACCTCTTGATTAAACATATTTACCTCAATGTAACCTTTATGATGGTGACTATTTTTTACATTAGTAACTTATTTTTATGACTAAAAAATGAAATTGAACTTACGACCAAATTTGGATAAGGTGATTCCAAATATATTATTTGTTCTATAAAATTCATTTTCTATAATTGATAGAAATTATTTCTAATATAAGGGAACAAATTGCATAAAATATTTTTATAAAAATATTACTTTTTTGTAGAAAATGAATTTATTCATATTTATTACATGGGATAATGAGTACTAGTGATTCCCATGAATTTATTGGATTATTATTAATTAAATTATGGTTATTTAACATTAGAAAAATTCCAAAATTGAATGGAACAATCCAACCATTCTGTTAAATAAAAATATCCAAAAGTTATTTTTTATTAGAATAAAGAATAACATTGTTTCCAAAAAGTCAATAATGGGTTTCAAAATTCATTATATTACTTTTAAATTATTTATTTTAATCAATAAACATCTATTTTTTCAATCCAAATGCTTCATATATTTTTATGTCATTCTTATATCATGTTAATGGCATTAAACTTTCCATATTTGTAAAATCAGCTTATTTCACATTTCACCTAAAAATAAATTAATTTATAAAAATAAAAATAAAAATAATTCCCCTTAATATAAATTAAGCCATATGAACTAAAAATGATATCTATTTAATAAAATTCTAATTATAAAATTTATATATTTTACTTTTAAATATAACTATAAACAATTTATATTATAATAAAATAATAATAAAATATGCATTGGTCAATAATTTAAGGATTTGTTGTTTTCCAATTATGGTAGCCCTATAATTATTACACCTAATAACATCATTAATAATTAAAATTTTAATTTATAAATCTCCCCCTTAATAAGTGCCTAAAAATTCCATGTAGGTCCATCTTTTAGTAATAATCATGTCACTTGTGCTCCTTTTATCCAACTTGAATAGTCCCTACTACATCCAATATTCCATCATATAAAAATTACATTTCTAAATTTTATTTAAAATGGAAAAATTGCCACATAGAAATGAATTTTCAATAAATCATTTAAACCTAAAAATCCGGAGTTTGGTGTAGGAAAAAATAGTCATAGTTAACCATTTTAATTTATCCTATATTTTCACTATATATCCATAAAACACCATATATCTTAAGAAAATGAATAATCCTATGATATAAAATAAACATATCACAAAAAATAGTTAATAAGATTTAAATAACATGGTTGAAGAATATAACACTTGTTAAACTAGTTTTTTGTACGTTTTAATACTAAAAAATTTATGATTCTTGAATCTCATAGTCCCTAAGTATTCATAAATCATCTCTTTTATTTCAAATAATGTTGATCAGCCTATAAAATCAAGAATCTAACTCCCCTAACTATTTCCACCATCTATATACCATTTAGTGAGATGATTTTATCATGGAAAAATCACTTTTTGAATCTACCTTATTGAAAACAATATTTTACATCTTCTATGTATCTTAAATGACACTTAGATGAAACTAAATTGTTAGTGTATAAAAAATATACATGAAACAATGATGTTTCCTTGATAAAGTTTTCCATTATCATTTTTAAGGTCTAACTTTTTTAAATAGGGCCAGAAGTAACTTAGAAGGATTACCAAATAATATAAACATAATTAAGGGAACTAAAACAAGGCATTGACATTTTGATTCCAAAAAATGGGTTTAACATCAATAACATATGCTTAATTTTATAAAATAAAAATTCATCCTAGTATATACAAAGCAAATTTATCTCAAATTCTATTTGTTGAAATAGTTGTTAGCAAAGATCTATAACCATCACACATACTAATTTCATAAATTTCAAGGAACATAAATTAATTTTAGCATTAACTCTTGATAAGGGAAAGATCTCACCACCACATTCATTTCCATTTTTACTATTATATAAAAAAAATTCTCTTTTTGTAACACACATTTTGTATTTACAACCCTCACAATGCATTCATATTCTTGTCTAAAAATGATTTTTTAGATTTTCAAAGATTCTTATATAAATCTATTTTTTAACTTACACTCTAGTTATGAATGTTTTATTATTATATTTAAATCAGATTACTCTTTAACACAATCACATGTACCCTTAATAGAATATCCACCCCATGGATTGTATCTCTCCCTTAATCTCACATAACTTCAAATATCATATATATAAATTTAATTACATTGGGAAAGGTTTTCCTTGACCAATTTAAATTATAGGAGGGTGGATATCATTTATATGAAATCTTACATATCTAGATTTTCCTCTATGTCATTCTTTTATGAGTTTTACAATGACAGATATTTATTTGAATGTATGTACCTAAAATTATCTTCTAACATATATTGGTGTGCATTATTTTAGGTAGAATCATTTTTTAGTATATTAATTTAATCAATATTCCATGTCCTCTTTTTCAAGAATAATTTTACATTAAGAGACCACTCTATGAGCTCTTCATTAATGTTTTACAGTGGTGTGGTTGAGACTATTTAGGAATGAATCATTCTTTACCTATACTAAAAATATATCATTTTCTTCAGATTTTTTAATTATGGGGATATATTTATTGAAACAGTTTTCTAACTTTTTATTGATTGAAACAATATCCTTGTTGGATATGGCTGCAATATCTTTACCCTTATTATTTTCCACACATGATTTTGATTTTTTTTCCACCACATAATATACCAAATCTATCTTTTGTTTAGTCTAATTTCGCTTTTGTTACTTCATGTTTTCTTATATAAATTGGAGAGAAGAATTTAAATTTTATATCTTCATTTATTTTAATCCTTCTAAATCTTATAACATGATAATGTTGAATATAGTCTATGAAATTTTCATTAGAGACATACAATACATATATTTTTCCAGGTTGTGATGTAAATGATGTTTTTTCATCTACATATGAGTATTTTATACTCAATAAAAACACTTATAATTTGTCCTTATTTACCATTGAAATAGAATTGTAATATCTTATTCAATTGACAATAATTAATATCATTAGATATTTATTGACCCCCCTCCCCCACAAAACCATATTTATTTGCTACTTACTTCCAATCGAGTCTCTCACATAAAGTCCTTTTACATTTACATCATTATTCATAGTAAGTATATCTCACTCAATTACATCAATATTTATATCATCCACCTTCAATTTTTATTCTATAATCATAATTTGATAGTTATTTTCACTATGTATTATCTTCATATTCTGTATACACTACTCATTGATGGAAATCATTGATGTCTTCAGGATCTACTCAATTTCAATGATTTAATTTTTTTGAACTATCGACACGTCATTATTTTATTGATCGCATATCATGATTATTATGATACTATTGAGATTAAAGTATTATAATAATATTACTTTTTATAATAATAATTGGCTATATATATAATGGGTTCCACCATTAGTTCAACTATGTCACCGTTGGTTCAACTGCTCCACCATTAGTTCAACTATTCCACCATTATTTCAACTTATTATACTGCCAGATATGTCACCACCATAGATTTTCTACCATCAGATTTGCTACATCCATGTTTTATACATATAGCCTTGTGATACCGATAGATTTTCTACCACAAGGTGTGCTACTGCCATCCTTGTGTTATAGCTAGATGTTCTATTTCTGGAGATGATCTACCATTGTCTTATTCTACCATTGGCTTTTTCTAATGTTGGACCCTTATGCCTTCCATCCATCATACCATAAATTTTTTTCTACAACCAATTTCCTACCATTTTTTATATCCTTCATTCAAATTTAATGCCTCCAACTTCTAGATTATGGAAGTTAATATAAAGAGCTTCATGTGGTTTTATTAATGATTAGGCTTAAACAAACTTATGGTTGGATTGAATACAATGTCATGTTTTTTCTTTTTTTTTATTTATAATGATATAGGATATATTTATTTTTATGGATATTCAGATCTAGAGATAAATATATTCTAATGGACTACCTCATGCATGTAGAGATATTGGCTAGTTTACTATTCATATATTATAAACACATGCGCTTTTGAAATCATGGAACATATAAAAGATCAATAACCACTCATACAATTAATCAAGATACCAGTGTAAGATTTTTTATAGAATATACATATAGAGAATATATTCTAAGACACTCTTTTTTGATATTATCATAGACACATGTTCGAGATCCTCGTCAAGTAAAATATGAGGACCCTTGAACATCAGTAAATATTCATACCATGTAGAGCCATAAATTCCCTATCTGATTATTTTATATCTGTGTTATTTTTACATTAGTTTATTGTTATACTATACTTTTTTTATCTATACACACTGAATCAATTTATAAAACAGGATAATACTTAATATTCTCTAAAACTCGTTTTTTTTACCTATAAAAAGTGTGGAAGAGGTCTTGCATGGCCAATATTTTTTTCCCATGTATAATTGTGGGAGAGGATTTGATCCTAGACATCTTGTGTATTGATGTTTGTATAATAAATCTAGGTTTTGGAATTTATTATTCTTATAATAATCTTATTTGTATTAGGGGATTCCCAATTGTAGGGTTTTAAGTCTTACCTTGATATTTGTAACACTCTGATATTTTATGATAAATATACCTTTTAATTTCTTTGATGTATTCTGTTGTACACTACACCAAGATTATCTTGCTCTATACTCAACACTTTATTATCTTGTAGTATACACAAAAACTATTCTTGGCTTGTGTTACACGTAAGAGAGACCTTCTTCAATAGCGTGTGTTATACGCAATTCCGAGTTTCACTAAACAACAATATATTGTTATAATATTATTATTATCTAGCCATTATGAATAGTATTAACCAAATTTTTAATTTTATAGCATTATATTTCATCTTACACATATTCTTGAACATGGTATGAGAACAAAATAATATTTTCGGGTAAAATAAGTATTTTTCCAAAAACGTAGTTTTGCCGCCTTTTGAGGGCGCACCCACATTAAATCAAGTTTTTTACTTGTTTATTAGTAAAATTTAACAAATTAAAATTCATCCTTGGAATAAGGATATAAAAATTTACATTGGATAAATTTTTGATATTTTTCAGAAAAGTTTCTTATTTTGATGAATAGTAAAAATTTCCTAAATTTTAAATGAGAGAATAAATTTCATCAAATTTATTTATATGGTTAGTATATATTATTTAATAGTTTTAAAGTATAAATAGATTATATTTTCTCTATTTAATATAATTTATGTCATTAGCATTAATTTTACATTAAATTCATAGGTAAAAACATTTCAATCTTTTGCAACGTTTTAACTTCTAAAACCCATTTTGTCAACAGCGGGACTAATTTTAAATTAAATACTAAAAATTTTGTGTTTTGAATTTGAAAAAATGGATTAAATATTTGGAGTCAATAGGTAAAAATTATGTTAATATCCTATATATTATTATAAGGCATTATGAATAGTAACTATGGTAAATTTTATTTACAATAGTTAAAGGTAAATCAGATAATTATGGGTAAACAAATAATATTATAAAATTACCCTAACACTTGTAATAATATAATTTTATTATTATATATCATCCTAAAATATAATTGGTTTGAAATTTTATCTTTTGGAACCCACGTGGATGTGATTAAAACCTTTAATTTATTTTATTTAAAGAAAGTGAAATATGTCTCACTCAAACTTTAATAATTAAAGTATTTTTAAAATAAGGATATACATAATATAAATTCCATTATAAATAATCATTTTAAATATAATTTTTTTTCTTCATCATGTTAATTTATTTGTTATTTTTAAGAAATTTATAATTACCTTAAAGCTTATACATTAATGATGGAGAAATTATTTATTTAGTGAAAAATCAATAATATAGTTTTTATTAAAATAATAATACAAATCAAAATGACCAGAAACATTCCCAAACATTATTGGTTGAGTATATATATACCATAATCATCCAAGGGTATACTTTTGGACCATTTGAGCCTTATAAAATAGATTATGACATTTATATTATTTTATTTTAAATGATGTCAAAGTTGTCACCTTCATAATTTAATAAAAATATCATTTTAAAAGTTTGGTGTTTTAGAAGATAAATTAGACTAAAAGTATTATTATTAAATATATTATATTTATCTTCATATATTATTTTATTTTTAATTTTTATGCTACTAATAAGTATATTAAATAATTATACAAAAATTTTGTATTAAAAATTTTTAAGATAAATATCCAATATATGGTTTTAAAAATATTAAAATAAATATTATATGAACTAGTCAATGTTATAAAATAATTTTATACATTAATATGAAATGTTATGAACTTATTAAATTATTTTTTTCCAGTATATCCTCTGTGTGGATTTTATTTAAATTCAAATAAATGAATAGTGTCTAAATTGATACTATTGATATTTTATAAAAATAACATATTATTAAATTGTTTAAAAATCAAAAAAATATTTAAAAATTATAAATTTAAATTTATATAGTCGGAAATGTCATGAAGTATCCAATTATGGACAATTCAAAACACATAAGTAAGTATTTATAACAGTTTAAAATTTAGAATATTATTACCACAAAAAAATTAAATAGATTAAAAAAGTATAAATCAAATTGATAAGGATTAAAATAATTTCCCAACGCTACTAAATTTTATTTTATGATGATATTACAACCCTATATCATCTCATATTTGAATTTTAGTCATTTTGGTGGGTTTTTGGTGGGGTTTGAGGTTATTATAAATTAATATTTTGGAGGTTTCCAAAAGTGCCCCTCTCCTCTCTTATAAAAGGGAACCTCCTCCCTCTTCTCTTCGTTCTATTTTAAGGCTTCATGATCGGTTAAACCCTTCCAATTTAACTTATCAACATCTCTAGTTATCTTATAGTGGTTGTGGTCTTCTAAAAAGGTCAACTCTAGTGCCCTAAGAGGAAGTTTAAAAGATATACGTCGAGGAAGAGGTAATATCTTCTACCGATTTTTTCAAGTTTCTTTATTCTTCTACTTACTCTTCTTTAGTTGTTTCATTATAAAGTAATAACATTATTATCAAAAATATACTGATATGTTATTATAAATATGAAACAATCCTATTTCACTTTATATCCATCCTACAAAAAATTAAATCATCACGTGTGCATACGTACAGCTTACCTTCTCCATGTTGTGGTGTAATATGTTTTTCCACCACCACCATACTTGGATGGGTTAATGGTAGAAATAATAACTATATTTTATTATTATAACATAATACTAATTCTAATATATTATATCATCCACTCCAATTCCATTCAGTAATTATGTGAACGATATCATCGCTCGTGCATACGTACGGATTACCGTCTCCACGACGCGGTGAGATTCATTTTCCATGTTAACCATTACAGAATGATTATAAACTATATATAATAAATAATCATGACATATATGAAATAATAATGATACTGGATTTATTTATATTTTATTTAATTACTTTCGTTCAATTTAATAAGGAAACGAAAATAGCATTCATGCGAACGTATGGACTATCGTCTCCATGAATGATGTATTTCATTCCATTTATCCATCTATTATATATATATATATATTAAATTATGAATATATATTATATATAAATCATGTTTTACATTAGGTAATTAAGTAATCATGATCTATGTGAACATATAAATAATTAAAAGTCAAAACAAGTATGATAAATGAAACAATTTTACCCAAAACGTTGCTTTAACATGTAATTTACAAATGAGAAGGCAATATAAAGTTGTAATTGAATCATATATGATATCATAAATATAATTATGGTTCAATTACAAGATAATAAAATGTTTAAACCCACTATACAGGAGTCTCAGACACATATAGGAGAAATTGGTCATAAGGTAAGGGATAATTATTCCAATCTCATTCTTATACGAGATTGTTTACTTGTAAGTATTTACTGGGGTTATGTTTATCATCTATGTCCACGTTTTCAAAAAAAATCATAAATTTTTTACTATTCATCCATATATGTTTATATCCATTTATATCCTTTTTTTACTTTTTCCACATGTTATGGAAGGAATCTTTCTATTGATTACCATACGAGGTAATTTTGGACTTTTCTGGAAAAAGAACGATAAGAATGTTTTTTAAAGTTATACGGCATGAACAAATTTTTATGATTTCATAACACATTGTTTTTATGAAGCATCCTATAAAATATTTCTTAATTATTTTAAACAAAATCCTTTTATTTTAAAATTGTGTGGCATTTTGTGAAAAGAAATTGATTTTTAATAAGAAAGTATATTTTCATCAAAAATTCATTTCAAGTGTTTTATCAAAACTATTTTCCATATAAAAGGAAATTATTTAGTATGATTATGTTTCATGTATAATGTCTCTATTATTTATATGTTTTGATTTTTCTTATGATTAAATGATATCCATTTGTTTTATATAGATTATGTTATGAATGGATGATGTTTATGAAACCCATTTAATTCTTTGGGTTATGATGAATGATTTATGATTGTTTTGTGGAACACGTAACAATAATTTAAATAAGAGATGGGTGGGACCTATATATACCCCCAATGCATTGGGTAAATATTTATATCTCATGAGATAGACATTTCTAGAACAACAAGTAAAATCTGGTTCAGTAATATAGGGCTGGAATGGCAATTAAACTCGGTTTAGTAATGGACTTTGTCCACTAGGATGGTCTTGGAAGAAATTCCTTGGATACTATGAAAATCATTTCATGTGCTTAATGGTCTACTACAATTACATTCTTTATTCCCATGATATTTTATCATGATTAATGTTCCTTTGTGATCTATTCCTTATGTAATGATAAGATTTAGGTCATGTTCAGGTTTTTACGTTCAAATGTTTATGTATTGTGTTATGTTCTCCATGTTTACCCTTACTGAGCATTGGAGCTCACCATTTTTATGTTTTCTTTTCTCCTGGTTATAAATAAATTTTTTGGTAAGAAAACAAAAGGGGATGATCTTTATGAGAGATGATAAAGATCTTTCACAATGATTAAAATATTACATTCTGAGTTTCTAAAGACACTAAACTAGTACAGTGTTTGGGCATCTGTTTCTGTCATGTATTATTTTTTCCACAAATTTAATGTAATTTACATGTAATTCAAGCTTTGGGTCTCTACAGTTGGTATCAGAGTGAAGTTTTAGTCACCCTTTGGAAATTAGTATGCGAAAAATTTAGTGATATCCCTAGAGATATTTCTATGGTATGTCTAGGGATGTCCCTAAGGTTAAGTATAAGTATAGATTATAGTCCTAGAATTATGGTAACGATCCTAGAATTAAACCTAACATGTTATATATTGAAGGTACTCCCCATTATTATGTTGGTTTTCGAGAATGATTATTTCCTCTCATACTATTGTTTTTGGGTTTTAGATGGTGGCTGGAACCTGAAGGAACCGTGTTGATCAATTTAATGGACAATACAATGATTTTCCTCTTAAACAATCCAATGTTATGGGAGATGGAGTGAAAAATCTTATTACTATAATTACCCAATCTATGAATCAACTGGGACATCCAAATTAGTAGATATGGGAACAATATTCTACGGAGTCCTTCATGAGGCAATGTCCACCTTCTTTCAATGGTTCTTATGATCCACTTATTGCTGAACAATGGATCATCACCATTGAAAATATATTTTCAACACTTCACTGTTTAGAACATGAAAAGTCATTTTGGATGTTTACCATTTAGAAGTTAACGCAAACCAATGGTGGACTCTAATTTAGAATACAAGGACCAAAGATGAAATTGAATCCATGTAATGTGACAAGTTCAAGAACTTGTTTTTCAATAAGCACTTCCCTCGTATTCTTCGAACAAAGAAGGAAAATGAGTTCCATGTGCTTATGTAAAAGGATGATGAATTTTTTGGTATAAATGAGGAATATTTTACAAGGATTGCAAGGTATGCATCTAGCTTTATCATCCAACTTGAAAGTAAAGTTGATCAATTCTTCAGTTGCTTAAAACCAAGTCTTCTAAGGGAATTAGCTATAAGAGACTTTAGTAGTTATGAAGAAATTGGCCATTGTTCTATCAAGGTAGAACATGAATTTGTTGTAACATATCCATCTCATGGTTTTGACAAGAAACAAAAGATGGAGTCAATGAAAAAATCTCAAAACAATGGTGAAAAAGAAGACAGATGTTTCTTTATTCTCAAAGTGTGGAAAGTAGTACGGTAGAGATTGTATTAAAGGGACTTGAAAATGTTTTAAGTGTGGAAAAGAAGTTCATAGATTAGTTGAGTCTTAATGTAAGGGAAAAAGGATGATAATGATGTGAATAGAGAAAAGACAACAGAGAATGCACCACCAACACATAAATACTACATGTGCAAGGAAATCGGGCATTATATTAACCAGTGCCCTAATCCACGGGTTAATGATGATCGACATCAACAACCTCTTAAGGAAAAGGAAAAAGCGAAGTCACATGCAATAACTACTGGTGATATTGAATATGATAACGAAGTGGTGGAATAATTAAGTGTATATGTAACGGTATTCGAAAATAGTGTTGTGGGGTCTCATTTATAGTATTATAGAATATTGGAATAACTATTTATTGGTTTTCAATAATTGTCTAGTACCGAAAACCATGAAAATTGATTGAAATCTTTTTGGAAAGTAGATGATATTTTCATAAAGATGGTATAAGGAGAAAATAATATGTTTGATAGTATTAATGATCTCATGACTGATATAAGGACAAGGTGACATCATGGTTTGAGTATATTGAAATTTTGGGATTTTGGTATGTGGAAAAGGATAAATTTTGATACAATTCATGTTTTCACTAAGGTTCTATGGTAATTCATGTTTCAAGAGAATACATTATTATGGTTTTCCCATGTTTTTAATGTGACCAACAATATATATCTTATAATATAGGGGGGATAAATGATGGTTTTCACATGCTAGGTAGATGGCCTCTCTATTAATCTTTTTCTTTATACTATGAAATTGGATAGAAGTATTTTGGATAAGCCTAATAATTGGAATGGATTAAGTTAGACATTAGATAGTATGGTTTAAGGCTATAACTTTTTGATATTATTTCTGAAATGTTATAATAGTATAGTTTTAGAAAAAGAAGAACCCATTGGAAGGGCAACACCCCGTCCCGTCGGACAGAGCTGCGGGAATCGAACCCACAACCAAAGTGTGATAGACCTTTATCACCTAAAACTGGCCTACAAGATGTCCTTGGTTTGTATAATTTAGTTTTATTTTATTAATCAGTATGATAGATGAAGTATAAGTCGATTTTGGAACCATATATGATTAACCACAACATAGATGGACTTATGTATATTTTATATCTTCTGCTAACCTTTTTTGTGATAGAGATAGATAGAATGACCTATCATTCTATCGCATGATCTGCTAATACATAAATAATGAAAAATTCAACTTCATTTTATTAAATAAAATATGAAGTGGAAATTGTTCATGGAATGACCAACGATGATATTACAATGAAATCAAGTAAGTATTTATCCTTATGAAATAATTCATCTACTTTAGGGAAATGATCTTGAAAACCAAAAATGTTTTCCTAGTACCCTCATATCTGATGAATCATATGGTACCTTAAATCATCACAAATTTAAGTCATTGTGATTTTTTTTCTTTTTCATTTCCATGTTCTCTACCACTCCTCATCAGAACAAGATGGTTAGTTTTCCCTTATATATCCATATTTTTACCTATATTCTCTTATGTGGAAACCCAGTGTTGAGTTACTTTGGATGACCATTATGTTTATAACATTAATTTTTAAAATAATTTTTTAGTATTGCTTTTTAGGATGTGGGTTTCTATGAAAGAAACTTTCAAGTAGTAAATAATTTATAACCACAACGAATTTTGAGGGTGAAATTCATTTTTAAGGGGTGTAGAATGTAACACCCCGAGATTTTATGAGAAATATTCTTTTTAATTTCTTTGATTTCTTGTGTTATATGTTAAACCAAGATTATCTTGCGAAATACCCAAAACCATATTAACTTATAGTATACACAAACAATATTCTAGGCTTTTGTTGCACGCAAGAGCGACCTTCCTCAATAGCATGTGTTGTACGCAAATCTATGTTTCACTAAACAATGATATATTTTTATAATATTATTATAAACTAGCTGTTAGGAATATTATTAACCACATTTTTAATTTTATAACATTATCATTCATCTTACACATATTCTATAACATGTTATGAGAACAAAATAAATTTTTCGGGTAAAATAAGTATTTTTCAAAAAATGTAGTTTGGCCGCCTTTTGATAGTGCACCCACATTAAGTCTAGTTTTGAAATTTTTATAAGTTCAATTTTACAAATTATACTTCTTACATGGAATCAGGATATAAAAATTTTCTTTGGATTAATTTTTTATATTTTTCTAATAAGCTTTTTATTTTATTGAATAGTAAAAATACGCTAAATTTTAATTGAAAACAAGTTTTTTCATAAAAATAATTCATAAGCTTAAAAAATATTATAAAATATTTTTAAAGTATAAATAGAATATATATTTACCATTTAGTGTAATTTATGTCATTAGCATTAATTTTACATTGAATTCATTGTTAAAAACATAAAAGTCTTTTGCAATGTTTTAACTTTTGAAACCTGTTTTCTCAATAGCGAGATTAATTTTAAATTAAATACAGCAACTTAACTGGTTTGAATTTGGAAATATTTATTCCATATTTGGAATCATCAGGTATAAATGATGTTAATAGGCTAATTTTTATTTTAAGGCATTATGAATAGTAACTACGCTAAATTTTATTTACAACAGTTAATCGTAAATCAGGTAATTAAGGGTAAAACAAATAATATTATAAAATTACCATAACACTTGTATTAATATAATTGGATGATTATATTTCATCCTAAAATATACATGGTTTGGAATTTTATCTTTTGAAACCCACTTGGACGTGATTAATACCTTTAATTTATTTTATTTAAAGAAAGTGAAATATGTCTCACTCGAACTTTAACAATTAATGTATTTTTAATATAACGTTATACATAAAATAAATTCAATTATAAATACTGATTGAAAAGATAATTTTTTTTATTCATCATGTTAATTTATTTGTTATTTTTAAGATATATATAATTACCTTAAGTTTTATACATTAATGATGTAGAAATTATTTATTTAGTAAAAAATCAATAATATAGTTTTTATTAAAATAATAATACCCATCAAAAGGACCAAAAACTTGACCAGACCTTATTGGTCGAGTGTATCTATAACATAATAATCCAAGGGTCTACTTTTGGACCATTTTGAGCCTTATCAAATATATTATGACATTTATATTAATATATTTTAAATGATGATAAATTTGTTACCTTCATAATTTAATAAATATATCACTTTAAAAGATGGGTTTTTTAGAAGATAAATTCGACTAAAAGTATTATTATGAAAGATATTAGATTTATATTCATCTCACTATTTTATTTTTAATTTTTATGCAATAAATAAGTATATTAAAGAATTATAGAAAAATGTTGTAATAATTATTTTATTAAGTGAAATATCAAATAAATGGTTTTAAAAATATCAAAATAAATATTATATGAACTAATACATGTGATAAAAGAAATTTTATAGATGAATATGAAATGTTAGAAATTTATTAAATATTTATTTTCTAATATATCCTCTGTGTCTATTTTATTTAAATTCAAATAAATGAATATTTTCAAAATTGAAAATATAGATATTTTATAAAAATAACATATTTCTAAATTGTTTAAAAATCACAAAAATATTTAAAAATATTAATTTTAATTTTATATAGTCATTAATTGTATAATGCTTCTAATTATGGATAATTCACAAAACATAAGTATGTATTTATAACAATTTAAAATTTAGAATATTATTAGCACAAATAAAATTAAATAGATAAAATAAGGATAAGTCAAAATGATAAGGTTTAAAATAGTTTCCCAACATGTCTACATTTATTGTATGATGATATTAAAACCCTATCTCATCTCATGTTCTAATTTGAGTCATTTTGGAGGTTTTTAGGTAGGGTTTGAGTTTATTATAAATTAATATTTTGGAGGTTTCCGAAAGTGGTCCTCTCCTCTCTTATAAAAGGGCACCTCCTCCCTCTTCTATTCACTCCATTTTAAGCCTCAAAGCTTGGAGAACCCTCAAAAATTTATCTTATCAACCTTCAAATTATCTTATAGAGTTTCTATTCTTCTCAAATGGCCAGCTCTAGTGCCATAAGAGGATGTTTAAAAGAGGTATGTCGGGGAAGAGGTAATCTCTTCTACCGATTCTTTCTAGTTTCTTTATTCTTATAATTCCACTTCTTTAGTTGTTTCATTATAAAGTAATAACATAAGTATCACAAATATTATTATATGTTATTATAAATATGAAACAACCCTATTTCACCTTATAACCATCATATAAAAAAAATAAAATCACCGCTCGTGCGTACGTACGGCTTACAGTCTCCAAGACATGGTGTAATCTTTTTTTCCACCACCACAATACTTGGATGAGTATAATTGTGGAAATAATAACTAAATATTATTATTATAACATAATACTTATTATATGATATTATATCATCCACTTTAATTCCATTCAATAATTATGTTAACAATATCATCTCTCATGCGTAGGTACGGATTACCGTCTCCACGACGCGACGAGATTCATTCTCCATGTTAACCATTCTAGAATGATTGTAATGTATATATAATAAGTAATAATGAAATATATGAAATAATAATGATACTGGATTTATGTATATGTTATTTAATTACTTCCATTCAATTTAATAAGGAAACAAAAACAGCGTTTATGCATATGTACAGCCTACCGTCTCCATGAACGGTGTATTTCATTCCATTTAGCCATCTATAATATTTATTTATTATATTATGAATATATATTATATATAAATTATATTTTACATTCTGGAAGTAAGTAATCATGATCTATGTAATCATATGAATAATTACAAGTCAAAACACATATGATAAATGAAACTATTTACCCAAAATGCTGCTTTAACATGGAATTGACAAATGAACGGGTAATATAATGTTGTAACTGAATCATATATGATATAATAAATATTATTATGGTTCCGTTACATGTTAATAATATGGTTAAAACCACTATATAGGATTCTCAGACACATACAAGAGAAATTGGACATATTGTAAGGGATAATTTTTCCAATCTCGTTCTTATCTGAGATTGTTTATTCATAATTATTTACTGGGGTTATTTTTATAATCCATGACCATGTTTTCTAAAAATTCTTTCATAAAATTTTTACAATTCTTATATGTATGTTTAAATTCATTTATACCCTTTTCTGATATTTACCAGATGGTATGTAAGGAATATCTCTTTTTTTTTACCATACAAGGTACTTTTGGACTTTTCTGGAAAAAGTACTAGAAGAATGTTTTTTTAACTTAGATGATGTGAATAGACTATTATAGATTCATAAAAAAAATTACTGAAGATTCCTCTACAATATTTCATGATTATTTTCAAACAAATCCCTTTCATTAGAATTTCATGGAATTTTGTGAAAAGAAAACGATTTTGAAGAAGAAATGATATTTTCCTCAATAATTCATTTCAAGTGTTTTATCAAAACTATTTTCCATATAAGATTGAATTATTTAGTATGATTATTTTTAATGTATAATGTCTCTATTATTTACAAGGTTTTATTATTCTTATGATGAAATTATATCCATTTGATTTATATGGATTATCTAATGAAGGGATGATGTTTATGAAACCCATTTTATTCTTTGGGATATGATGAATGATTTATGATTTTTTTGTGGAACACGTGAGAATGACGTCAATATGAGGTTGGTGGGACATATATATCCCTATAATTCGTTGGTAAAATATTTATATCTCATGACATAGACATGGATGGAATGTCCAGTAAATTCTGGTTTAGTAATATAGGGCTGGAATGGTAAGTAAACACGGTTCAGTAATAGACTTTGTCCACTGGGATGGTCTTGGCAGCAATGCCTTTGCTACTATGGAAATCATATCATGTACTTAATGGTTTTCCACAATTACATGCTTTATTCCCATGATATTTTATCATGATTAATGTTCCTTTGAGATCTATTCCTTATTTACTTATAAGATATAAGTCATTTTCATGTTGTTATGTTCAAATGTTTATGGATTGTGTTATATTCTCCTGGTTTACCCTTACTGAGCATTTGAGATCACCCTCTTTATATTTTCCTTTCACCGGGATATAAATAATTGTTTTATGTAAGAAAACAAAAGGGTAATATATTTATGAGAGATGTTGAAGATATTTCACAATGATTGGAAGATTATGTTCTGAGTTTCTAAAGACACTAAACTAATACGGTCTTTGGGCGTTTGTTTTTGTCAATGATTAAGTTTTCTACAAAAGTAATGTAATGTACCTGTACGTCAATCATAGGGTCTCTACAAGATTAAACCCCTATTTTTTCACTGTGTATTTCCATTTAGTTTTTCTATATTTAAAATCTAAAACATCATTTTTATAATTTATAAAAAAACATATTATTTTAAAATTAGACTTAACATTTGTTTATATAATGTATTAGATTATGTAAATTGGTTCAATAGATAATTTGATTCAAAATATTGTTTTAATTGATCACAAATACTTATATGAGAAATATTTTGAATGATCAAACTTTTATAATTTTACCATTTTTATTAATTTTGTGTTTTTAATTAACATGGTGTTTTTTAATGAAATTAAAAAAATTATTTGGGACTCAATTCACCTTCTCTCTAGTTTCTCACTCTGAGAATCATTTGGTATAAATGTATTTCCAAAACTCTTTTCAACTATGATTTAGTTATCCACTAAAGATCATAAATTTTTGATATTTCTAAATTTTAATCTTCAAGGATAATAATAGAAAAGTGGGATCTACAACAAATATTCCTCCTTATTTTAATGTCACTTACTATGTGATGAAAAAAATGAAAATTCATATTGAAAGAATGGGATTTAAAATTCAGATTATAATTGAAGAAAAATATGAATTTCCCAAAATGAATAGACCTACTTAGAGTGATCCAACTAAATCAACATGTAATAATAACATTAAATCAATGAATTCATAAAATTTTACTTTAGGTTATGATTAATTTAGTATAATTTATGCATGTATACATTTTTTTTAATTTTGTATACTTTTGTTGTTTCTCATGAGGAAAAATATGATGTTAATGAGATGTACATAAATAGTTATACTATTAAATATGTTGCTTTTAATATAAAACTTGATAAACCAATTTTTAATATATATATATATATATATATATATATCAAGTTTCATGAGATCATGAATACAATGAATTCATTGAGAAAACCTCTTTTTGAAAATGACCAAGTGATGCCCCTATAGAGGTGTCTACCATATAGATATAGAGGAATATCAGTGTCATTCTAAGAGTCAGGTGATGTTATTAAGTTATATGTTAAGTATATGATATAAAATTTTATGATTTATGAGGATTAACAAAAAGTAAAAAAGAGAGGAGGATGAAATAAATATAAAATCGTTAGCCCTAAAATCTACTACATCAAAACAAAGGGAGAAAATCAAAACTGATAAATGAAGTGATGAAGAGTCACCTATTGAAATTGATGAAGAGAAAGACCACATTTCTAGAAAATTCAAAACATTTTAAAAAACGAATAATTTATTTAGGAAACCTGGTTATAATGTAAAATATGGAAATATAGGAAATTGGGGAAAGGTTTGGAATAAACATGATGCTTTGAATGAGATAGATTTTTATGAGTCCAAAATTGAAATTTGGGTCAAAGATGACTGCCCTAAGTTTATATTTATAAAGAAATATTATGATTAGGATAATAGGTACAAGAAAGACATAAAATAAAAATAGAGTGCTTCAGAATAGATCTTGAGTGATTCGGACTCAACAGAAGAGGATGAGAATGATAGAGCTAACAAGTGTTAAATGAAAAACCCATGTGAGGTATCTAATTATTTTCCTACATATCCTATTAATATTTTTAATTATTCTATAAATAAAAAGAATCATTGAATATCTATAATAAGTAAATTTTTTATTACATAAATATGTTGGAATATTCTTATAATGAGCTGAAAGATAAAAATAATATTTTAAAAAACCATCATGCCTTGACAGCTAGTTTTAAAACTAGTCTTATTATTTACAAAGATAAAAATGATCAAATTTTAAGAGAGTAATGTGGGTTAAAGTTGTTTAATGAAAAACTAAAGGGAGATATATAATGATTCAGAAATGGGAGAAACAATCTTACTCAAATTCATAGAAAGAATATTACTCCCAAATACACTACTAGAATAGGATATCAACCTAGACAAAGAAGAATCATTAAAAATAGTTTTATTCCTATTTACAATTCGTTTTTTCTACTAAAAATTATTATTTTTCTGGACATAATAATGTATTTATGTATAAAATTTTAAATACACTTATAGGAAACTAGTTAATAAATTATGGGTTCCTAAATATTTGCTTACTAATGTTATAGGACCCATGAAAATTTAGGCACAAAAGACATTTTTGATGTAAAATTTGTATTATAGGACACCAAATTGAAAATATAAAGTAAAAACATACGGTACCTAGATAGTGGGTTTTCTACACATATGAATGGGGAATATTCAAGTTTCAAGAATATAATAAATGTTGATGGTGGTCATGTCACATTTGTTTATAATTAAAAAGGGAAAATTACTAGACTAGTTCAAATAGATAATTTTAACACTATTTTAACATCTATGGTGTTATTTATAGATGGATTAAGGTATAATAATCTAAACATATCATATCTATTTGATGATACTTTTCATGTTGTATTTTAGAATAATTCATTCAATGATTTTTATTCAATATGTTCATTATTTTTTACTCCTTTAATGAATGATAATTTTTATGTTGTTAATTTAGATTCATTATTTTCTTAACATATTTATTTTCTAATTTACATTCACAAAGAATCATGGATTTTCCATAAGAGACTAGGCCGTTGAAATATTCATTCACTTAGAAAGGTCTCTGGTTGACCTAAACCGTCATTGAAGCCAGTCAATGTTTAATATTTATATTCCTACTAACTACAGTATATGTGTAAAATAGGGTCGAACCCACAGGGAAGGTAAATTTTTCCACTAATAAACTAAAAACTTGGAAAACTCCACTGTTGTCAGTAGTGGAGTTGTTTTTCTAATTTTCACTTTTTATATTTTTATATATTTTAATCATTTTTATGAATTTATGTACTGTAAATTGAAACTACACATCTATTGTAAACTTGTTATACCTATACTAAAATTGAGTACAACTGGAAAGTAAGGTACAACAAATAAAATAAGATGCTGACAAAGGACAACAGTAAAGAATGATCGGGGTTCATTCTAGTCTGCTGGTTTAAATTTTTTTTTCCTTTTCATTTAAAAGTACTTCTTAGTACCACTAAAAAGAGACGACTTACTTCCCTCGCCAAGAGTTAATTCGTGGAATTTGTACAACTTGATTTCGCCACTCCGAGAAGCAAAATTCCAGAAAGATGTCTTAAGATGAACAACAGTACAAACTCACCGTAAGTAATGTAGTTTTCTATTTGAATTTAATGTTTTAAGAAAAAGGTTCTACAATCAAACTCGCCAAAATATTGTAGGTGCATGAAATTCAGTATTGTGGTGCAGAACAGATGTATGTATTTAGAACTGATCTCGTTGATCAATTCTAAACACATTAAAATGACAAGTGAAAAGGATAAAAAAAAGCTAACAGTGGAACTAGAACTCTCCCCAGACTAGAAGACCTAGCTAACTATATTATTCATTATCACTATATCAAATACAAAAATCATTCTAATATAGAGGAAAAAATTTGAAGGAAAATAGAAGAAGGAAACTCCCTCAACTCACATCAAATGCGACTCTTGGACCTCTGCTCTGCTCCGGGACTTGAGTGTTCGACGAGTGCGTGTCTCCGAGTAAATGAATGAATCGCCTCCGTTAACGCATGAATCTCTCGAAAAATAAATCCCCTCAGTCTATTCTTCTACTTTCTTATTTTAATACCATATTGTCATCCACTGCATGTCACTGGTCAGTACCATTGAGTCCAAAAAGTTCTTCACTTTAGCAACGCACACGTGCATTTCATCCGCCACAGGCATGTCGCACTAGTTTTTCCCTTGTAACTAACTTCAGATGTGTTAGTTGAATGCACCTGGACACGTTTAAGTACCTTGAATGAACTTTCATAGTTAGAAAAGAGAAATCAAAAAAAGAAACTTAAATAATGAAAAAATGGTTATTTTTTTAATGTTAAGTGTTATTTTTACTCGTTAATAGTTAACTTAAGTTAATTGATAATTATTAACCTTTAAATTATTATCTATGATAAAACATAAGTTATTAACAAGTTATTAATTAATATAAGTTAATATATATAATTACTATGTTATTAATTTTTTTTATTTTTAACTAAGTTATTAAAAATTACGATATAAGTAAAGAAGTAATTAAAAATTTATAACTTAGATTGTATTAGTTATTTTATTTACTGCATTAATTATTATTTTTATAATTAATATTTAAGAAATAAAATTATTCCATTAATCTATTAATTATTTTATTTTAATGTAGTAATTATAATTAATACTTAGGTTTTAAATATTTTTTAAATTGTTAAGTAAATTTTATAGTTATTTATAATTATTATTAATTATATATTTTTACTATTAATTATGTATTAATTTAATATTTATATCTATTATTAATTTAGTTTTATAATTTAATTTATAATTTATCTTTAAGATTATAATTTTTAAAAAAATTATAACCATTTCACATTATTTTACATTTATTTGACCTTTGCAAAGTTTATTTTTTTACTTTAACTTTTCCTTTTTTTCTTTTTCTTTTTTACATTACATTATTTATTATATTTTTTTGTTTTATTTTAATTATACTTTTATTATTATTTTTTAGTGTTATCTTCCTCCCCCCATTTTGGTGCACAGTAGGGGGAGTTTCTTCTTCCTGCTCTACAAATCTGCAGCGCTCCTCCTTCGTGACTTCAGACACTTCCAGCGGCGCGACCTCACTCTTCAGGTGGTACGACATCATAGCTTCTACATGGAACACCTCTAGCGGAAGATTCCTACTCAGACCTCCTTCACTCCAGCAGTGCAGACCTCGGTGGTGTGGCATTCCAGTGGCTCCTCTACTTCAGCTCAACAGACCCGCAGTGGCCCTCTTCGGCTCGAGCAGCATCATCTCGACTCCTTCGAATAGGGCAGCAGCAGTGGTTCCATGCAGAGGCTTCCAGCAGTGGCGCACTTCGACCCGGCGCAACTCCTCCCAGCAACCTAGCGCAGTAGAAATGCGGCGAACAATGGCCTCTCTCCATGAAGTGCCTCTGGTGCAGCGCGGTCCGACTCCACCACAACCTCAGGTGGCTTCGGGTTGCAGCTGGTAGCGGTAACGGTGAAGTTGAGCTACCAGTGAGGTAGAGGGTGGAAAGTTAAGAAAACGGTGAGAAGAATGTAATTGAAGGTTGGGATATCAGTGAGGTTGGAAGAAATTTAATAACAGTGAGTTAAAGGAAAAATTAATAGTGAGGTTTCCAAAGCAGTGAGATAGGAATGGGTAACGGTGAGGTATGGGAGAAAGGGCTGACGGTGAGAATTAAAAGATAAGGTATAACAGTGAGGTTGGAATGGGTATCGGTGAGGAGAAAAAGGGGTCCATGATGGGTCACCATTAAAAATTAAAAACAAGTCACCGTTGGAAATGAAATATAATAAAATAAAGGTTAATGGTAGCCAAAATGAAACCTCACCGTTAGACTTCGAAAGAAAAGGGTCACCATTAGAACTAAAATAATTAACGGTGGTCTTTTTAAGAAAAATAAAAAACACATAAATTAATCATATAATTAAAACATAGCATAACTAAATAAAATATTGAAGATAATTAATTCAAAAGATAACTAAACTTATTTAATTTAAAGCAGAATATTTATTAGACTTTCAACTCATTAAAATAATTAATTAGCAACACTAAAATTATTAAATGAATAAATTTTTATACTAACTTAATAAATGAATTAAAATTAAAATAACTAAATAAATTTATTAAAGAGTAGTAGAAAATAAAAATAACAACATAGGTCACCTAAATAACTCACCGCATGTTCTTAAATTACCTCACTGGTAGACTAATGAAATTATAAAATAGAATAAAATTCAATCTGCATACATAAAATAATAAAATTAATATTTAATAACTCTTAATTAATTAATTAATTAACTAATTTCACACAAATAATTAAGGGAGAACCATTTAATTTAATTTAAAAACACACACAACATACTTAGATTGTTGGCAGAGCGTCTAAACAAATTAGTTAAACTAATTAACATATTCTAATGAAACTAAGTTAGAAGATTAATTATAAAAACAATGTCTAAGTTAATTTAAATAAATTAACCTCTATTAAATAATTATTTATAAAAAATTTAAACTATTAGAAGTAAATCAAGTAGAACTAATTTAAAATAATTACTCACCGTTATTAAATTAAAATAACAAAACTCACCGGTAAAATTATAGGCTACCGTTATACTTAAATGGGAGCTACCGGTAGGGAAAAGTAATAGCGACAAAGGTTACTGATATAAAAAAGGTCACTGTTAGACAGTACCGAAAACCTACCTACCGGTAAAGCAAAGGAATGCAGGTCACTGTTAGATAGTAACATGGCTACCGCTAGTATGAGAAAAGGTAACCTTGCTAACGGTAGCTTACCTACCGGTAGCCTGGTAAGCGGTAACTAAGTAACTGGATGTGTTCACTTTAAAACTAAATGTAAATTAATTAGAAAACTCAATAAATAATAAAAATGAAAAATTAAATAAAATAAACAAAACTAGATTAAATAATCAAATTGAAAATTAGTTATAAAAAAAGATTAAATCAACTCCTCAAAGGTCCATAATTACATAATATGTTATAAAAAATGAATATTTGACAAATTTAACTATAAAAATAAAAAAGTTTATATATTTATCATTAAGTGATTAAATAATTAATTAATTCATTAAAAATTAAGTAAAAATATGTGGCAACTGTGTAAAAATAAGGCCACATCAAATTCCCCCACACTTAAGCATTATTTGTCCTCAGAAAATTCCATGTTTTATTTTCTTTAAAAGTAGCAAAGTGTATTTATGATTTTAACCACATTGTAACATGTATTGCACTCAAAACAGAGAACAATACATAATAATAGGCTTAAGGAAAATGATTTACTCAGATGAATCTTGATCAAAACAAATACTCAAAGGTAATTAAGAACAAAAAGATCATACATTAAAGAGGATGTCATGCCTCATATGTGATATAACTTAGTGACTCACTTCAATCCAGTCTCAGGTTCTAAGTCCAAGAATGACAGGGGATAAAATTTCAATGGAATTAAGACCTTAACCAAAGAAATTTGTACTTTGACTTTTTATCCTAGGTTCCAAAAATAAATAGTTTTTTTGTGAATCACCTCAATGATACAACCTAAATGATTTCCATAAAAACCATTTGACCCCTTTTTCATCTGGCATTCATCATTCCCCTCACCTTAATGAGATCATTTCTGACCCTAAACACTTTATTTATTTTTCCCAATCCATGTATCATTCTGCTAAGAACTTTCCAATGCACTTATTCAAAGTGTACAGAGGGCTTTTAGTATAAGGCCCCAGCCTTTAACTTTATTTAATCTTGAGTTATTAAAAGATTACACATTAAGTATCTTTTCAGGTTTAGAGTTTTAGAGAATTAGATCATAAAACTTGCATTACATTCCACATTTAAACAAAGTGGTTACTTAAAAGATAGTATTCATTTTTCCCATCAACAGAAACATATTTAAAAATAAAATATGGATTCTTTCTTGACACTTCCTTTACAATATCATCATATCATGTACCATTCCCTTGACCTCTGAAAAACATTTCAAAAAAAAATAGGATGAGCATAAAAAGCTCAGTAAGGGATATAAAAGTATGGAATGAAAACATTAGTCCACGTATACATAAGAATCAATGAAATCATACATTACTCATAAAACATAAGCACATATTCATACCTCATGAAATCATATGATTTATGAATAACTAATAGAAAACATAAGACATAAAGTTACCTTGAGGAATTCATAACATTATTATGTAGGGAGTAACCCTCTTGGTGATGTTTGGAATACCCATCACAGTATATTCCCTAAATCTATTCGGAGAAACCTTAATGTTTAACCCCTTCACGTTACCCAATGCATTGGAGAGCTATATCGGGCTCACCCGCCCATATTTTATCACGGAACCACCCAACTTCATATCAATGCCCAAGAACCATAATATAAATCATAGAACATAACTTAAACATACAGGAAAGATAACATTCCCACGTTGTAATAACAATATAACATTTTAAGATATTGAAATAATGAATCCATTCTAAAAACCATTTTCAAAACCATTTAAAACAATTAATAAAGATGTTTTTGAATCAAAGTGTCCCATACCTCTTTGAAGCTTTTAACATTTTAAACCATTAATATCCATGAAAATTAATCATTAAAACCATTTTGAAAACATGGATATTAATGAGAAATATTTATAAGAATAAATCATTAAAACATTTAAAACGGTATTTTAGTTAAAGGGTTTTTAACAAAATGAGAGACACTTGAATAAAATAATTGTGGAATAACATTTAATCAGAACATTATAATATCATGAGAATAAAGGGATTCATGATATAATATTCCAAAGGACAGTATATACACCATATAAGAGTGAACTGGTGCATAACAACAATGAAGTCTCAATAGATATAGAAAATGAGAGGAAATCCATTATAAAGAAGGTATCCTTAAATTGAGGATAGATCAATCTCATAACTATGTGTGACAAATATAAATACACCCAATATAAGTTTATATTAAGTGTAAAATAGTCAAAGTTCATTCACACATATTCAAAGGATGACATATTCGATAACTACATGTTGAACCCAAAGAAATCGAAATTGGGTTAAAAGTTCCTTTGACAGCCTAACAGTGTCACATCAAATTTTAGAAAAATAGTTGATAAGAGATATAAAGGTTATATCATCACTTGGACATAAAATTTACGTCAATAAGGATATATAATTACATATCCCCATATAATAAGATGAAATTTAAAATTCATAACAAAATAAGTCTTTTAAAAAGTGGAGAGTGAAAGGTTCCCTTACCGACTTGGGTAACTTTCGAAACGTACAACCCATTAAGGAAGGGTCATACAATGAATATGTAAATACTCATAAATGAAATTATATTAAACAAAGTGTATAATAATGTGAAGTACATACACCACTCAAAGGAAATGGTGGCAAATGTATCATAAATCTCACGGGACTAAAAGTGAGATGAAAAATTCCTTACGAAAACTCGGCAGCCTAATAGCGCCACTTAAAACTTCCAAAAATGGATTGATGAGATAAAATAGAGTCTTTCATCATATTACAATAAAATTTAAAGAAATAGGAATATAAAAGAACGTCCCAATCATAAGAAAGATGAGCTTAAAAGGAATGACATAAAAGAGTGTACTTAAAAAGAAAGAGAGGGGTAGGATCCCTTACCTCAGGTCCGACTTGACTCAATCATTATTTAACGTCCTGAATAATAAACTTGAGTTAATTTATACTTTCTTAAGAACCTTTTTCAAGTTCATTATTCCTTTTATATAACTTATTTCCATGTTATAAACATTATGTAATCATTAATGTTAATAATGTTTATTTTGTCGATATTTGGTTCTTAAGTCGAAAGTGGACTTCTTACAATTACATGTTGTTCGTGTGGTCAAAGGTTCATTATTTCTAGATTGATATTCATGATTTGGATATCATATATATCATATATTTCCAGAATATACTTGTATTTATAATATTACATAATCATTTAGAGTTAAGAAATGAAATGCACCGTTCATGGAGACGGTAAGTCGTACGTACGCATGAACGCTACTTTCATTTCTATGTCATATTAATGGAATTAAAACTAAATGAGCGGTATGTATATGTTAATTACAGAATTATATTCATCATTTATATGTAACATACATCATATATAATAACTTTAAATCCATCCATTACACATCCCACATATGGCATTAACGAATCAAATCACTTTGAGGGGGCGGTAGTCCGTACTTCCTAAAATGGAATTATCGTGTTTACCCACAATGGAAACCATAAAGGTATGCCAAAAAAGAAAAATAAAGAATCTTAAGTAAAACATAAACATATTATATATAATATATAAATATAGTGACATCTTAATTTCCACCTTTGAAGGTGTTATATGAGTGTTGAACAATCATTGTTTCGTGAGGCAGAAATTAGCCATCCACAGAAACAGTATGTTCTTTAACCATTAGATGTAGGTGTGTGTAAATGTAGCTCGAATGCTTATTATAACAACATCCTAGTATATTTAGTATACTGGAGTTGTTACAAAATAAATGAATAAAAAGAGTTTAGGGGGTTGGAGAAGCAAAATAAAACAAAAGATCACAAGGGAAGACATTACCTTTAAATCGGGTAACTCTCTTTCATTTGAGCTCAAAGGCTTCCTAGGAAAGAATTATTCCCAAAGTGAGGCTTCAATGATGAAGAGAGAGATGTCTAGAGATGAAATTGTCAAGGTTTGTCCGAGGAAAAGGCTTGAGAGGTGTGTGTAAGGTGGTATAGGTGGGGGCCTTTTATAAGAGGAGAGGAGGGGCACTCTTGGAAAGTTATAAATGTTTACATTATTATAAAATGATTTTCAAATTTTAAAGGTCCCACATTGATATAATTAGAGGATAAGGTGATAAGGGTTCTAAATAGACTCATCCAATAGGTTTTTGACAAGTGTAAGTCTTAGATTTTACATTATCTTTTCACTTTATTTAAATCATTCATTAATGAAGTAATCGCTTCATCATTATGATGTCATAAATAATTTAATTTATTTAATGTCTAAAAATCATAAAAAAATACTATGATGAATGAATTTGTTTTATATTTATAATGAATATTTATAGTAAAAAAATATGACTTGTATAACCCCATTTAAAAATTGTTTTAGTAAAACAACTCATGATTGTGACATTTTAATTTTAACATTAAATAAAAAGGTATTTATGTCATTTTCCAACCAAAGAAGCTTCATGGTGTCCCAAAGTTCACCCATGGATTTCTGTGGTCTTCCATGACACATACAATGAGGGTAGGACATGTTTCAAGTTAATTTCATATTATTAAAACATTACTTTTACCTTAAACTACACTAATTACCTCTAATCGCGATTAATTAACATAAAATTTACTATTCACAAAAAAATTATTTTAATCCCATTGAACCACATTTTACATCCTAATGACAAACATGTATGTCGGATTTTTGAAATTGAAAACACAGAGGTGGAGAAGTTTCATTTAAACGAATCATCAGTTTCATTAACTACCACTTAGTGGTTTCACTATTCATCGAAAATTGAAGTTTTTCAGAAAAATACCAAAAATTTACCCTAAACTATATTCGATATTCCAAACACAAAAAGAATTTCTATTTTCAAAAATTCTAAACATATAAGTTGCATTAATTAATTTAATAATTAATTCCCACTGTCAAAACAAATAGCGTGTTTTTAAGAAACAATATCTATTAAAAGATTGACACTTGTTTAAGTCCAATTTCAAAGTGAAATTAATACCAATGACCACTATTGGATTAAATGGTAAAAATATATTCTAATTTCACTTTAAAACCAATTCAGAAGATAATCTAATCATATAAATAAATTATATTAAAAAGTGTTTTTGAATTAAAATATAACATTTTTCACTATTCATTAAAAAAATAAAATTTATCGGAAAAATACCAAAAATTTACACAAAGAAAATTTTGCTATCGCGATTCTAAAAAAGAATTTTATTTTGTCAAATATAACAAATAAAATATCCAAAAAGTGGATTTAAAAGAGTTTTTCCATCAAAATGCGGTTAATCGTCCTTTTAAAGAATATTAGAATGTTTACGCTTAAAATTGGATTCATTCGCATTTTTAATCCTCTAACCTTTATTGTAAAGAGTTAAAATATTTGACAAACATATATAATCATTTTTTAGTTAGTTAGGTTCATTCCCACCATTACAATGGCTAGGAGTTAACTGCAATTTAAAATAATATTATTTTATTATTAGACTGCAACGTAAGATTACCAAGAAACTCGTTGTTGCGTATTGGGTACACCATCGAGCATAGCGTACCCATTAATGTAATATTAATATTTTATTCACAAAATATGTATAAATATGAAAATTTCATATTCTTTATTTACCTAGGGTGTTACATCCTTCCCCCCTTTTGGGAATTGTGTCCTCGCAATTTCAAAAATGGGCTCGGAAACAACATTGAAATTCCCATATCGGAACAAGAGTCGGTAAAACAATCACAATAAAATAAAGGGAGAGAAGTACAATGGTCACCCGAGCTATCCCATACTAGGATTCCAAGTAGGAAAATATGGATATGGAAGAAAAGACAAAAGGTCATGTTCTGAGGGAGAGTGATATAAAACATGTTTAGGAGAAAGTTAACCACCATAAAATCACAAACTGGTGATGGGTTAAACGGTATTTGATTCCCCTGTAGGAATAGTTAATAGACAACATTTTTTATTTAAGTTACTTTTCATTGAGGAATTTATTTTTTGAGATTAACTATATCATAGGGAAACATAGTTACATGTCATGTTGACTTTAAACTTTTACTAGATTTCTTACACAGACTCTTACGTTCTCCAAATGATGAGTATTTAGGAAGACTTGTTCATATTAAGAGTACTATAATAATCTTCTTGAGAATAACCTAATCCACAAAATAGAACTATATATTTACCATGTAATTAGACAAAATCCAAAACCAAAATTGTTAGTATGAGGTCAAATAATCCACAAAAGAATAATCCTTTAGAAAAATAAAATCTATTCTTAATCTCCAAAATTTGTCCAAAAAACCCCAAAGTTCAACGAAGACCATTTGATAAAAAATTGTCCATAAAATTATTCAAATTAAACCAAAATATGATTTACACCCAAATATTTGAAGGATTTAATCACATAGTCTTCCAAGGTACAAATTAACTTTTATCTCTAAATAACATCAGTTGCTCTTAAATTCTCATATTGAAAAGTAATTAATCTAATCACATATCCTCGATGATAGGTTAATCATTTCCATAGATAACCCAAAATAAACATACTCTTGATTCCTAAAATCATCTAACTAAAAAGAATTAGTCAAACTAACCAGGTACTTCATGTAGTCCAATGGTAGGTGATAAATACCAGTCACACTTTGGTTGGGGGTTTGATTCCCGCAGCTTTGTCCGATGTGACGGGTTGTCACACGGTCTGCGTGTTGTCCTTTTTCCAAAACTATATAATTCTTAAAACATTCCCCAAAATGAGATAAAATCTTCAAAAATAATCATAACATATTGTAACCTCAAGTTTATCTCATGCCTTTCATTTTCCATCATAACAAATAATAACCCATAATTACCTCAAAAGTAAGGATCATATAAACTCTAACGGTTACCTTTATAATTATTACATGAACTTCCACATTGATTGGTCATCTTGTACATGATTCATTACAGATCCTACCAAGTTTCAAGTGGTTGATCATTACTCATTGATAGATGGTTTAGAACAACCATGAGTTTCCTCATTGAATCCCCCATTTTATCTAGTATCTTAATCAGAGAACCACCACAGTTTCCTTCAAACCTGTTGTCACTTTGGCCCCTTCTAGATCCATCCATTCCCTAAAAACAGAAATGTCAGTGTGAGTATATCAACAAACCCATCAGGTACTAATGAGGCAGGTAAACACTAATATATACTTACTCATTCACTTTATCTAATACTAGGACTCTTTCTGAAATCCTAACCATTATGGTAATGTCACTTATGCTTATAGAATACCCAAACCTCTAAAATTATCTAAACCGGCCTATGATACCAAATATAAGGCCCCAGCCTTTAACCTTATTTAATATTGAGTTATTACAAGATTACACATTGAGGATCTTTTCAGGTTTAGAGTTTTAAAGAATTAGATCATAAAACCTGAATTACATTCCACATTTAAACAAAGTGGTTACATAAAAGATAGTATTTATTTTTTCCATCAATGAAAACATATTTAAAAATAAAACAAGGATTCTTTCTTGACACTTCTTTGACACTATCATCATATCATGTACCATTCCCTTGACCTGTGAAAAACATTTCAAAAACTTGGGATGAGCATAAAAAGCTCAGTAAGGGATATAAAAGTACGAAATGAAAACATTATTCCATGTATACATATAAATCAATGAAATCATACTTTACTCATAAAACATAACCACATATTCATACCTCAGGAAATTATAAGATTTATGAATAACTCATAAAAACATAAGACATAAAGGTAACTTGAGGCATTCATAACATTCTTACGTAGGGAGTAACCCTCATGGTTACATTTGGAATACCCATCACAGTATATTACCTAAATCTCTTCAGATAATCCTTAACGTTTAACACCTTCATGTTACCCAATGCATTGGAGAGCTATATCGGGCTCACCCACCCTTAGTTTATCACGGAACCACCCATATTCATAAAAATGACCAAGAACCATAACATAAATCATAGCACATAACTTAAGCACAAAGGAAAGATAACATTCCCACATTTTAATAACAATATAACATTTTAAGATATCGAAATAATGAATCCATTCTAAAAACCATTTTCAAAACCATTTAAAACATTTAATAAAGAGGTTTTTGAATCAAAGTGTCCCATTCCACTTTGAAGCTTCTAACAGCTTAAACCATTAATGTCCATGTAAATTAATCCTTAAAACTATTTTGAAAACATGGATATTAATGGGAAATATTTATAAGAATAAATCATTAAAACATTTAAAACGATATTTTAGTTAAAGGTTTTTTAACAAAATGAGAGACACTTGAATACAATAACTGTGGAATAAAATTTAATCAGAACTTTATAATATCATGAGAATAAAGGGATTCATGATATAATATTACAAAGGACAGTATATACACCATATAAGAATGAACTGGTGCATAACAACAATGAAGTCTCAATAGAAATATAAAATGAGAGGAAATCCATTATAAAGAATGTATCCTTGAATTGAGGATAAATCAATCTCATAACTATGTGTGACAAATATAAATACACCCAATATAAGTGGATATTAAGTTTAAAATATTCAAAGGTCATTCACACATATTCAAGGGATGACATATTCGATAACTACATGTTGAACCCAAAGAAATCGAAATAGGGTTAATAAGCTCCCTTGACTGCCTAACGGCGTCACATCAAATTTTAGAAAAAAATTTGATGAGAGAGATAAAGGTTATATCATCACTTGGAAATAAAATTTACGTCAATGAGGATATATAATAACATATCCCCAAATAATAATATTAAATTTAAAAGACATAACAAAATAACACTTTTAAAAAGAGGAGGGTGAAAGTCTCCCTTACCGACTTGGGTAACTTTCGAAACGTACAACCCATTGAAGAAGGGTCATACAATGAATATGTAAATACCCATAAATGAAATTATATTACAGAAAGAGTATAATAATGGTAAGTACATACACCACTCAAAGGAAATGGTGGAAAATGTAGCATAAATCTCACAGGACTAAAAGTGAGATGAAAAATTCTTTACGAAAACTCGGCAGCCTAACGATGCCACTTAAAACTTCCAAAAATGGATTGATGAGATCAAATAGGGTCTCTAATGATATTAAAATAAAATTTAAAGAAAGAGTAATATAAAAGAACATCCCAATAATAAGAAATATTAGCTTAAAAGGAATGACATAAAATATTGTACTTAAAAAGAAAGAGACGGGCAGGATCCCTTACCTCGGGTCCGACTTGACTCGATCGTTCTTTAACATCCTGAATAATAAACTTGAGTTAATTTATACTTGATTAGGAAACTTTTTAAAGTTAATTATTCCTTTTATATCAGTTATTTCCATGTTATAAACATTATATAATCATTTAAGTTAATAATGTTTGTTTTGTCGATATTTGGTTCTTAAGTCGAAAGTGGACTTCTTACAATTACATGTTGTTCGTGGGGTAAAAGGTTCATTATATCCAGAATGATATTCATGATTTGGATATCATATATATCATATATATCCAGAATATACATGTATTTATAATATTACATAATCATTTAGAGGTAAGAAATTAAATGCACCGTTCATGGAGATGGTAAGTCGTACGTACGCATGAACTCTACTTTCATTTCTATGTCATATTAATGGAATTAAAAATAAATGAGAGGTATGTATATTTTAATTAAAGAATTATATTCATCATTTATATGTAACATAAATCATATATAATAACTTTAAATCCATCCTTTATACATCCCACATATGGCATTAATGAATCAAATCACTTTGAGGGGGCGGTAGTCCGCACTTCCTAAAATGAAATTATCGTGTTTACCCACAATGGAAACCATAAAGGTATGTCACAAAAGAAAAATAAAGAATCTTAAGTAAAACATAAACATATTATATATCATATATAAATTTAGTGGCATCTTAATGGCCACCTTTGAAGGTGTTATATGAGTGTTGAACAATCATCGTTTCGTGAGGAATAAATTCCCCATCCACAGAAATAGTATGTTCTTTACCCATTAGATGTAGGTGTGTGTAAATGTAGCTCGAATGCTTCTTATAAAAACATACTAGTATATTTAAGATACTGTATTTGTTACAAAAGAAATGAATAAAAAGAGTTTAGGGGTTGGAGAAGCAAAATAAAACAAAAGAACACAAGGGAAGTCATTACCTTTAAATCGGGTAACTCTCTTTGATTTGAGCTCAAAGGATTCCTTGGAAACTATTCTGCCCAATGTGAGGCTTCAATGATGAATAGAGGAATGTGGAGAGATGAAATGGGTAGGGGTTGGCCGAGCCAAAGGCTTGAGAGGTGTGTGTAAGGTGGTAGAGGTGTGGGGCTTTTATAAGAGGAGTGGAGGGGCACTCTTGGAAAGTTATAAATGTTTACTTTATTATAAATTGATTTTAGTATTTTAAAGGACCCACATTGATATAATTATAGGATAAGGTGATAAGGGTTCAAAATATACTCATCCAATTGGTCTTTGACAAGTGTAGGTCTTAGATTTTACATTATCTTTTCAATTATTTTAATCGTTCATTAATGAGATAATTGCTTCATCATCATGATGTCATAAATAAATTAATCTATTTAATGTCTAAAAATTATAAAAAAACTAATTTGATCTATGAAATATTTTTATATTTCTAAGGAATATTTATATTAAAACATATGACTTGTATAACCCCATTTAATGTTTTTTTAGTAAAACAACTCATGTTTGTGACATTTTAATTTTAACTTTAAATAAAAAGGTATTTATGTCATTTTCCAACCAAAGTGGCTTCATGGGGTCCCCAAGTTGACCAATGGATTGTCTTGTTCGTCCATGACACATCCAATGAGGGTAGGACATGTGTCAAGTTCATTTCATATTATTGAAACACTACTTTTACCTTAAACTACACTAATTACCTTTAATCGCGATTAATTAACATAAAAGTTACTATTCACCAAAAAAATTATTTTAATCCCATTGAACCACATTTTACTTCCTAATGACAACCATGTATGTCGGATTTTTTAAATTCAAAACACATTGGTGGCAAAGTTTCATTTAAACGAAAAGTCAGTTTCATTAACTACCACTTAGTGGTTTCACTATTCATCAAAAATTGATGTTTTTCAGAAAAATACCAAAAATTCACCCTAAGCTATATTTGATATTCAGAACTCAAAAATTACGTCTATTTTACAAAATTCAAAACAAATAAGTTGCATTAATTAATTTAATAATTAATCCCCGCTTCAAAACAAATAGCGTGTTTTTAAGAAACAATATCTATTAAAAGATTGACACTAGTTTAAGTCCAATTTCAAGGTGAAATTAATTCCAATGACCAATATTGGATTAAATGGTAAAAATATATTATAATTTCACTTTAAAACCAATTAAAAAGATAATATAATCATATAAATAAATTAGATTAAAAAGTGGTTTTGAATTAAAATACAACATTTTTTACTATTCATTAATAAATGAACTTTATCAGAAAAATACAAAAATTTACACAAAGTAAATTTTGATGCCTCGATTCTAAAGAAGAATATTATTTTGTCAAATATAAAACATAAAATCGTCAAAAATTGGATTTAAAAGAGGTTCGCCATCAAAAGGCGGTTAATCGACCTTTTAAAGAATATTAGATTGTTTACGCTTAAAATTGGATTCATTCACATTTTTAATCCTCTAACATTTATTCTAAAGAGTAAAAATATTTGACAAACATATATAATCATTTGTTAGTTAGTTCTGCTCATTCCCGCCATTACAACGGCAAGGCGTTAACTACCATTTAAAATAATATTATTTTATTATTAGAGTGCAACATAAGATTCCCAAGAAACTCGTTGTTGAGTATTGGGTACGCCATCGAGCATAGCGTCCCCTTTAAAGTAATATTAATATTTTATTCAGAAAATATAGATAATAATGAAAATGTCATATTCTTTATATAACTAGGGTGTTACATTTAGTTAACAGAAACCAACCTAGCATATAAGGTCTCAGAGACTCACCGTCAGATCCCAGGTGCCCAAATTACTCCAGTTTCAAAAGATTTATATAAAAATCATTTACATTGGCACATTAAAGCAATTAATTTTAATAATTAACAAAGAAGTGTGTCCCCAAGAATCAGAATCAAACGTCAAGTTCCAAGGATATGATCATAAATCCATAAAAAGAGTGCCCATATCAATTCCAAAGGTAGTTCCTAAACTGAATTTCTATCAAACCACCAAGCAAGACCACTCAACAATCATCCAAACTCATTAATTTCAGGTTCAAATCAATCCTTAACTGCCATCAAAGAACTTATCCTAAGGCAAGACCTAATAGAGAAAGGTGTAAAGCCTAAAATTTTGCAAGAATTTAAAAAAAATTATCCATTTTTTACAAAAAAAAATTGAATTTGCAGTGGGAATTGATGGGATTACATTAAAGAACAGTTTAGCACAATAAAAAATTGACCCCCTCCCCCACACTTAAAACCCAAATTTGTCCCCAATGTTGACTTCTAAATATGGAGAAGAACAATTTAGCAAATAAGGTTCAAAATATATTTTCAATTAAGTAGATATATGACATGTATTAAAGGGTATCATGAAGTACAAAAAGAAATTGTTTGCCACAATAAATAAATAAACAGGAGGTTCATTTGCAAGTATAAACATTAACATTCAAGTCCAGTGTAAAATTTTCAATGCGGCTCAAAAGAATAATATGATGTGTAAAAGCACATTTAAATGGGTGTAATAAGTTTAACCAATAAGTTCAATAATATGTTCAGTATAGTAGAAAAAATTATTTCTAAACAACTCAGACATGCAGCAGATTTTCTTATATATATGCAAGATATGCAATAGAATATCAGCAACATGTAGCAGATTTTTTTTCTAGTCAAGCAGAATTTGTTTTAATAAAAATAGGAGCAGAAATAAATGCAACAAGTTGAAATACATCCCTGACTAGTTTTTTCATTACTCTTTCCGCATGGGAATTCCACTCCATTAAATGATAGTAGCAACATTCCTAGAAACACAGAGTATATAAACCAGGAACAAGAAGTAAAAGATATTCCATAAAAACAGAGCACAGAAGTAGCACTTTATTCAACACTAAACAGTACAAACAAAAATGAAAACCCAGAAAGAGCATGGGTTGACTCACATGAAGCACTGATTTTAAATTCTTCAGTTAGACTTTATATAATCACAATTCTTTTATTTATTAAATAGTAAAAACCATGGGTTTCCTCCCTTGCAGAGTAAGATTTATAGTCCCCAGCCAGACTCTATTTTCCTAGATAATTCTATCCATGATCATTTAATGGAAATGAATTATTAATTATGTGAACTTCACTATTAACCAAGGATTCAAAAACTAGGATTATCCAAAAAATTATCATCTACAGTATCAGACAATATTCTCAAAAGTTCCTTTAAAAACACCATTGCTAATATACTTTCCAACCCATTTTGGGACCTAAAAACCACTTCCTTAGCTCTATGAATGTTCAATAATTCCATAATAAAATCACTAAATTGACCAGAAATACTGACATGACTTCCCCAACACTTAGAGGTTAACTCCAAACCATAATCAAGAGAAAAAAAATCATCAAACTCTTCAGTATTGTCATTAAATATTCCCAGTACATCTTGCACAAAGGAAAAATCAGAAAACTCTCGAAAGAAGGAAACATATTCAAGTTCCAACATGTGGTCCCCAATGTCCCCAGATGAATCAAATGATGTGAATCTTTCAAGTTCAGGTTGGAATTCAATACAAACAACATCAAACTGATCAGAAATGAAAGTTTCCAGATAATAAAATTGCTCATAATGGTCCCAGTTTAGTTTTTCATCAGGACTCAGACCAGAACTTTCTCCAACTTCAGTAACCCTTAGACATTCAACTTTATACGGAAAACATTCAAAAATGGGTTGAGACAGTTCAGGTCAAGATTGTGACTCACTCACTATAATGGGTTCTAAAGAAAGATTTTGTTCATCTAGAGGAGGGAGTGGGACAGGAATAGATGCTTGAAGAAAAGTTTCAATAGGTTGGGGAATCAAAACCTCTGTGATCTCAAGAGGAAAATAACCATACTCAGCTCGAACCTCAATTTTATAAAATGGATTATTAGCAACATCTATCAAATCACATCCAACCACATGTTGAGGCTTTTAAAACACTAAAAACTCCTCCACATCATCAATGGCTTGGAGAGTGAGTTTCCCCTAGGACACATCTATGAAAACACCAGCTGTAGCAAGGAAAGGTATCCCTAAGATTATTGTGACTTTTTCATCACACTCTATATCTAAGATATGGAAGTATGTGGGTATTGTAAGTTTTCCTACACTCACTAATAGATCATCCACCCTCCCTAAAGGGTGTGTGAGTGACCTGTTAGCAAGTTGAAGTCAAACAGAAGTTGGTTTCAAATCCCTGAGACCCAACCTTCTAAAAAGGGAGTAAGGCATAAGATTGATGCTTTCTCCTAAGTCACACAAACAATTAAGTTTCTCACTTGCTCCAATTTTGCATTGAATAATAAATCTACTAGGATCCTTCAATTTTGGAGGCAACTTCTTTAACAAGATCTCACTACATTCCTCATTAAGATTAACTTTTTCCAACTTCTTCCAATAATTTTTATGTTTTAGAAACCTTTTGGTAAAAGAAAAATATGATGGTATTTTATCTAAAGCTTCTATAAATGGCATGTTAATACTAATTTTTCGAATCATTTTAAGAAACCTCTAATAATCAGGTTCATTATTCTTATTCACTCTTTCAGGGAAGGGAATGGGAGGGGCATAAGTTTTAAGAACAGGTTGATTATTCTCCTTCTCTTCAATTCCATTGTTTTTATTTTATTCTTTAATTAACTCCCACTTGATTTTCCTAGGTTCTTGAACTTTTTCAGGTGAAAATTCAACATTCTGCTCAGGTTGAAAAAAGGTATCCAGATTCCCAAATTCTGTTTCAAGAATATTTTTCTTTCCAGATTCAGTTTCTTCATCAATTTTAGTGTTCCCGGAGTGTTTCTTTACTTTTTCTTGGGATTGAATTCCAGATCTAGTGGTTACAACCATGATATTCTCTCTAGGATTAAGAATTAAAGTGTTGGGAAGCTTTCCCTTTCCCATATCGCCTTGATCCTTATCTATTTGAATTATTTGATGTTCTAAATTGTGAATCTTATCATCTATTTCCATCCTAAATGAACTTATTTCTCCCAAAACTTGTTGTAATAGCCTCTTTAACTCCCCTTGAGAATTAGAAGATTCAGCCCCATATTGGTTTGAGTTATAAATTTTAGGGTGTGATTGGTAGTTAGGGGAAATGGTCTGCTTTATAACACCATGTTATTTCCAAGACAAGTTTGGATGATTTTGATAAATAGACATGTAATGATTGGAGAATTGATCATTTATACCTTGGTTCCTAGCTCTAAAATCTACAAATTTGGCACTCTCAACAAATTGGACATGGAGATCAAAATTAGGACAACATGGATGAGTGTGACCGAACATCCCACAATGATTACATTGCTCCCTTAGGACCCTATCACTAACAACGGCAGCCTGAGGATTGAATTCACCTCTATATATGACCCTCTTCCTTGAACACTTGTGCTGAGATTTTTGATCTAGCTTGTCATACACACGTTTCAGCTCATCAGCAGTGGAGTCAGAAAAGTCACCCCCACAGAATTGGTCACCTAAATTTTGGTTGTAAGGGGTGAGAGCATTATAGAAGGTTTCCATGAGTAAATGGGGAGAAAACTGATGATTGGGACTTTGTCTAAGGAGACTTCTAAACCTATCCCATGCCTAGTGAAATAACTCTCCCTCATCCTAAACAAACCCAGTAATTTTTGTGCCTAATTTCAGAAGTGGTGTTTCTAGAATAGAATTTTGAGATAAAGGCAGTAAACACCTCTTCCCAGGTCTCAAAAATTTCTTCATCTAAGTTCTGAAACCATGTCCTAGCCTTCCCCTTCAGACAAAATGGAAACAAACTCAATCTCAACTCCTCCTTACAATGCTCTTTCAAGGGAAATTGTTGTACAGAACTATAGAACTCTCTAATGAACTCAAGTGAATCCTCTCCTGGAAGACCATTGAATGAAGGAAGTTGAGAAAGGTGAGACTACTTAATTTCCTAGTTCCTAGACCTAGGGGTCAACCTAATACAACATAGGTTACTTGATACAATTGGAATTTGAAATTCCCTATGTCTAGGTAGCTGGAGGGCTAAAACTAACGGCTGTGGAACATTCATGTTTTGATCAACCGTATTATCATGATTTTCCATTACAATGTTTTTTTAAAGATTAGATAAATGTTTGACAAATTCAAAGCATGAAAACTCTACTGTAACAATGAACTCTATTGTGCTTATTAAAAGCGTAAAACAGTTCAAAATAGCACAACAGTAGAACTAACAGATGTTCAGAAATACATGAAATAGTAGCAATACAGTAGAAAATGTAGCGTATTTTTTTACAGTTTTAATTTATTTAAATTATTTTTACTTTTTTTTATGTTTTTTTTTTGTAATTTTTTTAAAAATATAATGGCTCGTGCCTTCCCCGGCAACGGAACCAAAAACTTGACCTAAACCGTCATTGAAGCCGGTCAATGTTTAATATTTATATTCCTACTAACTACAGTATATGGAGCAAGCAGGGTCGAACCCACAGGGAAGGTAAATTTGGCCACTACTAAACATAAAACTTGGAGAACACCACTATTGTCAGTAGCAGAGTGGTTTTTCTAATTTTCACTTTTTATATTCTTATATCTTTTAATCTTTTTTTATGATTTTATGTACTGTAAATTGAAACTACACATCTATTGTAAACTTTTTCTACCTATACTGAAACAGAGTACAGATGGAATGTAAGGTACAACAAAGAAAATAAGATGCTGACAAAGGAAAACAGTAAAGAATTCTCGGGGTTCATTCTAGTCTACTGGTTTAAATTTTTTTCCTTTTCATATAAATGTACTGCTTCATACCACTGAAAAAAGACGACTTACTTCCCTCGCCAAGAGTTAAGTCATGGAAATTGTACAACTAGAGTTCCCCACTCTGAGAAGTAAAATTCCAGAAAGATATCTTAAGATGAACAATAGTACAAACTCTCCGTAAGTACTGAAGTTTTAAATTTGAGTTTAATTTTTTAAGAAAAAGGTTCTACAATCAAACTCGCTGAAAGATTTTAGGTGCATGAAATTCAGTATTGTGGTGCAGAACAAATTTATGTATTTAGAACCGATCTCGTCGATCAATTCTAATCACATTAAAATAACAAGTGAAAAGGATAAAAAAAGATACCAGTGGAACTAGAACTCTCCCCTAACTAGAAGACTTAGCTAACTATATTATTCATTATCACTATATCAAATACAAAAATCATTCTTATACAGAGGTAAATATTTGAAAGAAAACAGAAGAAGGAAACTCCCTCTGCTCGCATCAAATGCTGCTCCTGGACCTCTGCTCCGCTCCGGGACTCGAGTGTTCGACTAGTGCGTGTCTCCGAGTGAATGAATGAATCACATCCATCAACGAATGAATGTCTCGAAAAAAAATCCCCTCAATCTATTCTTCTTATTTCTTGTTTTAATACCCTACTGTCATCTACTGCATGTCACTAGTCGGTACCACTGACTCCAAAAATTTCATCACTTTAGCAATGCACACGTGCATTTCATTCGCCACAGGCATGTCGCACTAGTTTTTCCTTTGTAACTAACTCCGAATAAGTTACTTGAATGCACCTAGACGCGTTTAACTACCTTGAATGAACCTACATAGTTAGAAAAGAGAAATGAATAAAAAACAAACTTAAAGAATGAAAAAATGGTTATTTTTTAAAAGTTAAGTGTTATTTTTACTCATTAATAGTTAACTTATGTTAATTGATAATTAATAACCTTTAAATTATTAACTACGATAAAACATAAGTTATTAACATGTTATTAATTAAATTAAGTTAATAGATATAATTACTATGTTATTAATTTTATTATTTTTAACTAAGTTATTAAAAATTACAATATAAATAAAGAAGTAATTAAAAATTTATAACTTAGATTGTATTAGTTATTTTTATTTACTGCATTAATTATTATTATTATAATTACTATTTAAGAAAAAAATTATTCCATTAATCTATTAATTATTTTATTTTAATGAATTAATTAGATTTAATACTTAAATTTTAAATATTTTAAAAATTGTTAAGTAAATTTTATAGTTATTTATAATTATTATTAATTATATATTTTTACTATTAATTATGTCTTAATTTATTATTTACATCTAATATTAATTTAGTTTTATAATTTAATTTATAATTTGTCTAGTAAGATTATAATTGTTTAAAAATTATAACTTTTGCACATTATTTTACATTTATTTGACCTTTGCAAAGTTTATTTTTTGTACATTAACTTTTCCTTTTGTTTTTTTCTTCTTTTAATTTTTTTACATTACTTTATTTATTATATTTTTCTATTTTATATTACTTATAATTTTATTATTATTTTTTTAGTGTTATCTTCCTCCCCACATTTCGGCGCACAGCAGGGGGAGTTTCTTCTTCCTCCTCTGCAAATCCGCAGCGCTCCTCCTTCGCGACATCAGACACTTCCATTGGTGCGACCTCACTCTTCAGGTGGTGCGACATCATACCTTCAGCATGGCGCACCTCTACCTGCTCAGACCTCCTTCACTCCAGCAGCGCACACCTCGGTGGTGCAGCATTCCAGCGGCTCCTCCTCTCCAGCTCAACAGACATGCAAGGACCCTCTTCGGCTCGAGCAGCAGCATCTCGACTCCTTCGAGTTGGGCAGCAGCAATAGTTCCTTGCAGCGGATTCCAGCAGCAGTGCACTGCGACCCGGCACGACTCCTCCCAGTAACCCAGCATAGTAGAATTGCGGCGGACAGCGGCCTCGCCCCATGCAACGCCTCTGGTGCAGCGCGGTCTGACTCCACTACAACCTCATGTGGCTTCGGGTTGCAGCTATTAGCGGTAATGGTGAAGTTGAGCTACCAGTGAGGTAGAGGGTGGAAAGTTAAGCAAACAGTGAGAAGGATGTAACGGAAGGTTGGGATATCAGTGAGGTTGGAAGAAATTGAATAACAGTGAGTTAAAGGAAAAACTAATAGTGAGGTTGCTAAAGCAGTGAGATAGGAATAGGTAACGGTGAGGTATCAGAGAAAGGGCTGACGGTGAGAATTAAAAGATAAGGTATAACAGTGAGGTTGGAATGAGAATCGGTGAGGAGTAAAAGGTATGCGCGAAGGGTCACCGTTAAAAATTAAAAACAAGTCACCCTTGGAAATGAAATAAAATAAAATAAAGGTTAACAGTTGCCAAAATGAAACCTCACCGTTAGACATCAAAATAAAAGGGTCACCATTATAACTAAAAAAATAAAATTGGTCTTTTTTAAAAGAAACACATAAATTAATCATATAATTAAATCTTATCATAACTAAATAAAAGATTGAAGATAATTAATTCAAAAGATAACTAGACTTCATTAATTTAAAGCAGAATTTTTATAAAACTTTCAACTCATTAAAATAATTAATTAGCAACACTAAAATTATAAAGTGAATAAATTTTTAAACTAAATTAATAAAAGACATAAAATTAAAATAACTAAATAAATTTATTAAAGAGTAGCAGCAAATAAAAATTTCAACATCGGTCACCTAAATAACTCACCGCATGCTCTTAAATTACCTCACCGGTAGACTAAGACAATTATAAAATAGAATAAAATTTAATCTGCATACATAAAAAAATAAAATTAATATTTAATAAATCTTAATTAATTAATTAATTAACTAATTGCACACAAATAATAAAGGGTGAACCATTTAATTAAATTTAAAAACACACACAACATACCAAGATTGTTGGCAGAGGGTCTAAACAAATTAATTAAACTACTTAACCTATTCTAATGAAACTATGTTAGAAGATTAATTATAAAAACAAATTCTAAATTAATTTAAATAAATTAACCTCTATTAAATAATTGTTTAAAAAAAATTAACCTATTAGAAAAAAATCAAGACGAACTAATTTAAACTAATTACTCACCATTATTAAATTAAAATTAAAAAAAACTCACTAGTAAAATTATAGGCTACCGATATACTTAAATGGGAGCTACCGGTAGGGAAATGTAACAGTGAAAAAGGTTACTGATATAACAAAGGTTACTGTTAGACAGTACCGGTAACCTGCCTACTGGTAAAGCAAAGGAATGAAGGTCACTGTTAGATAGTAACCCGGCTACCACTAGTATGAGCAAAGGTAACCATGCTAATGGTAGATTAGCTACCGATAGCCTGGAAAGCGGTAACTATGTAACTGGATGTGTTAACTTTAAAACTAAATGTAATTTAATTAGTAAACTCAATAAATATTAAAAATGAAAAATTAAACAAAATAAACAAAAATAGATTAAATAAACAAATTGAAAATTAGTTATAAAAAAAAGAAAGATTAAATCAACTATTCAAAGGTCCATAATTACATAATATGTTATAAAAATGAATATTTGACAAATTTAACTATAAAAATACATAAGTGTATATATTTAGCATTATTTGATTAAATAATTAATTAATTCATTTAAAATTTAGTAAAAAGATGTGGTAACTATGTAAAAATAAGTCCACATCACTGGTAAATGGTTATTCAAAGAACAACCTAAAAGATAATTCCTAAATGGTAAATTCTAGAACCCATTTCAAAAATGGAAACGACATGATATATATTTCAAATAAAAAAAAGTAGTTTCAACTTATCAACCCCTAGAGTTCATTCACATGTATTTGTTCGGACCTTTTAGATTTTATATATGAAATGGGATCATTAAGTGTATCTTCTTGTAGATGGATTTTCTACAAATAGTTGGGTATTCATTATTGATCACAAAAGTGAATCTTGTTCTTATTTAAACAAGTATGTTAACTCTAAAGAAAATATTGGTTGAATTAGAATTAAGACCTTGAGAATTGATTGGGGCCGTGAGTTTGAAAATAAAGAATTTGAATTCTTTTTTTCACAGAATGGATATAATCATAAATTTTCAACTACTAAGACACTACTATAGAAAGAATTTGTAGAAATGAGAAATAGAGACCTTCATGTAATTGATCTGACCATGCTTAATGAGTACGACATACCTAATTATTTTTTGGTAGAATCTATGAATACAGCTTGTTATATAATTAATAGTCTTAATTGGACATCACTTAAAGAAAACTCTTTATGAATTAGGAAGTGATAGAAAACCAAAGGATAATTACTTTAACATTTTTGGTTGAACTGTATCGACTCTTAATACTAAGGATTACCTTGAAAATTTTTCTTCAATGACTGATGAAAGGATTTTAATTATTTATTCATCTTCTACTAAATCATATTTGGTGTTTAATAAAAGAACAGTAATTTTATAGGAATATGTTCATGTAAAATATAATGAAACTATTCCACATTAGATTAAGGCTCTTCTAGAAAACCATGAGTATGGTCTGTCAAATATGAATATCAGTTCCAAACATTCTGAAAATTTTATGAAATTAGCAGAAAAATCATCCAATTATAATGAACAACATGAACATGAATCTATGTAGTATAATGACATAACCGACCATTAATTTCTTAAAACTGTTAGGACTAGTAGATTCCATCCTCCAAATGTAGTTGTTGGAGACCTAGATAAAGGTACACAAACTTTGTTTCTCTTATAAATCTTGTTGAACATCAAGAATTCTTGTCACCGCTTAAACCTAAGAACATCAATGACGAAATTAATGATGAGTTATGGGCGATGGAAATGTAATAATAACTTAATCAATTTGAGATAAATAGAGTTTTGTAACTTTTAGTTAGACCCAAAGACACTCTTAATATTGGAAAAATTGACTATTTAGAAACAAAGTTGGTGTGTTGGGTATAATAATCAGAAATAAAGATATATTGGTTACACAAGGATATAGTTAGGAAGAGAGTATTTACTATGATGAAACCATTTCACTAGTGGATAAATAAAAATCAATTAGAATACTACTTTCCTATATATCAAATTTGGATTTCAAACTATATCTAATGGATTTATAGTGTGAATTTTCATATAGTTCTATAATAGAGGATGTTTTTGTTGAACAGACCCCTATATTTCAAAATCTGCATTTTACAAATCATGTTTTTAAATTAAAAAAATCCTTATTTGATTTAAAATGGGATCCTAGATCTTGGTTTGATAGGCTAAGAACTTTTTAAATTTCTAACGGTTTTTAAAGGCATGGTTGTTGAGAATATTTTTATAAAACTAATTTTTAAGAATGTTTAGTGGTTGAAATTTATGTCGATGATATTATTATTGGATCTTATAAAAAAAATTTATGTACTAATTTTTCAAAAATGATGCAATGTGAGTTTGATAGAATTTTTATGGGTGAAGTTAAATTCTTTGTTGGTTTTAATATTTTTGATAGTAAATAAAGAATTATTTTAATTCAAAGTAAGTATAATAAATACCTTTTAAAACGTTTTGGTTTGGATAACACTAATATTAGCGATACTCCCATGACTACAACTTGTAAGAAAGATCTTAATGAAACTAAAAAGCTAGTGGATCAACCCAATTATATTGGTATGATTGGAATCTTTTTTTACTTAAATGGTAGCTAACCAAACATTATGTTTAGTTTGTGTGGGTGTGATTGATTTCAAGAAAATCCTATATAATTTCATTTAATTATTGTTAAAATAATATTAAACGCCTCGAATATAAAACCATTTTGGACTATTTAATCATAAAAGACATGAATTTGACTTAATGTGTAATTCATATGCTAATTATGGTGGTTCGATGTTAGATTGAAAAAACACCTCTAGAATATATCAACTTTTGGTAAATTCTCTAGTATGATGGTGTTGTAAAAAGAAAATTTATATTACACTATCTACTACTAAGTTAGAATACATAGCTGTATGAAATTGTTGTGTACAATTTTTTTGGATAGAAACTCACTCTTCTAGACTATGGATATCAATATAGATATGTCCCTATAAATTTTGATTACACAAGTGATATAAATATTTCCAAGATTCCTATATCTCTTTAAAGAACAAAGAATATTGATGTAAGAGATCAAATTTGGGGTGATAATTTCCATAAAGGTAATATAACTCATGAATTCATGGAAACTGAACAATATCTTTCTAAATTTTTTACAAATCCCATAAATTATAAGAGATTAAACTATATCAAACATGAATTAGGAATGATGAATTTTAATTAATTAGCCACCATTGATGATCCACCATTGTAAGATACCTATTTTAATGTACTGTCATTGGAATGATCCGCAATTAGAATGATCCGCTATTATAATGATCCACCATTAGAATGACCCCTTATTAGAATGATCCACCATTTTAATGATCCATCGTTGGGGATACACTATTGGTGATCCACCATTGGAGGGATCCACTATTGAAAATATACTAGTAAATCCATTATTTTTGTGTTGCTACCATTTCTAATTATAAGTGTTAAATTTTAATTTGATATATTAGTTTAAATTTTATAATAATTTTTTTCAAATCCATAAATTAGAAAATTTCAGATAAATTTGATTTTGAGTCACTCTCTATTGTTCCTACCATTAAAACCATTTGTAATTCCCTTCTCTCTCGACCTTCAACCATTCTCGCATTCTTCCATCATCTATATATTTAGTGAATTTATTAGAGTTACACTCCCCTTTATGTTGTCTATTAAAGGATCATAGACTACAAAGATATCACATGGAGAATAAAATTGTGTTATATTTGAATCAAAAAACACAACATGAGACTCATGTAGTTGTTGTAAAAAAATAGTTAGATGTGGAATGGATTTTATCTAGAAATTCACCAGCACATAAGCTGATTCATGACTAAGGATGAATATATTTGTTCTCAAGGAATGAAAAAAAAATTATCCAAGTTTGGTTCATCAGTTTTACCAGTATACAGAGATAATATTTTGTTAAAAGTATGATATCCTTCAATTGATAGATGGAAATGATGTAATCATTTTTTCATGTTAATGGGTTAAGTAAATAAGTGTACCTCTTTGAGGAGTTTTTGATGATTATCAATGTTCCATACCTAGTGAAAGTGAGTTTTTTGTGTATCTGGATGCATTGCTAGACCTAATTATAAATGTTTTAGTGATGAGACTTGCTTCTACAGAGATGGATGGTGAATTTAGTCTTCTGTTCAAATTAATCCATCATGTCTTATTAATATGAATAATTTTAATATAAATTTTGGATACATTTAATAAGATATTATTCAATTTGTATCATATAATTCACATGGTTTTCATTTGTTTTTATGTTAAATATGAAATTTGGATTTAAAATAACAAATACTAAAATTTGGGAGGAAATAGGCTTTATATTCCATGAATCACATACCAGACATGTATACCTCATTCAAAAAAAACATGCAAGGCCACCGACCAACCCATGAATAACTTTCATGACGTGAAGATAGAACATGTAATCTACCATCATTACAAGATTTTAAAACAACAAAGTTAAAAAATCTACAAAATTTGAATCCCATACATAGCTTGTAGAGATTGCATGATGTGAAAAGTTCAATGGCTCACCCGATCATAGATACAAATCTATTCATCAGTGGTAAATTTTTATTTCAAATACACAGTGTAAATACGACTTACTTGACATGAAAGTGTGATGACCAAAGCCACTCAAGACATTACATGACATGAATGGATTACACTTCAAGTAGTTCTATGCCCTATTAATATTCTAATCCCTCTTCCATGCATAGAAGCTGGATCTTTTTCTTTTTTCTATCATCTTTGTTCTTCCATTTGTTTTTATTTTTTGTATGTTTTCATTATAAACTATATTTCTTCCATTCCATACATTGTTTTATTTAATACCTTTTATTTTTAAATCATTATAGACTCTTTCTTCATCCATTACAATCCAACTTCCATTCTCGAATTCTTTTTTAGCAATTCATGCAATTGTCCATCAACACTTGTTTCCTTCTTCATCTTTTTTTCATTTGTAGTGAATTTTTTACTGCTTCATACTTATTTTGATTACGTATTGTTCATTATTTAATTTATTATTCCCTAATAATAGTTATTTTATTTTTTTCTTGTTTTAAATTTTTTATTCTTGATTATTAATTGTTTTAGTCCTGGATTTCTTCTTTATTCCTTGTTTATTGATTATGCATATCATGTTTATTATTTTGCTTCTTTTGATCATCACCGATATGTGTGGCTAATCCACCTAGGCTTAGTGGTTGAGAGTAGGGTTGTTTCTAATCCTAATTAATTTATAAGTTGGACCTCATAAATCCTATGGGTATTAATTATATTTATAATAATTTTTCATCCCATTATTTTTCACAACCTTGATCATTAGAAGTGAAATTGAATGAACCTAGCCAAATTGGAGTTGTGAAAGACTATAACCATTAGGATATGACACCTTCAGTATTGAAGATTATCATAATGAACCTAAGATGTTAGTTATTCCCTCACCATGGGATAAACGAATCTTGGGTATGTCCAATGGGTTTGACTAAAACCAATTTTTATCTTTTGCACCGCTTTGCAGCCAAAGTTGTAATATTATCCCAAGATAAACCTAGGATTATCTTATATCAAGATCCATTAAATTAACCTTGATATCTTTCTTTAATATATTCTTTAAATCCAAACTACCTATTTTTAATTAAAACCAATCCTGAAGGGTGAAAATGATGAATCCTTTCTAAGGGGTTTCTCGATTTTTTTCTGACCACCCATTAGTCCTCATGGGTTCAACCATGAACTACCACTTTACTATTCCCACGTATTAAGTGTAGTTTGAGAATATAAATTTGTAATATGACCACCAACTTTGTGAATTTATAAATTCATGTGGGTGAGTCATATTTTGGGTCTGTTTTCATGGAGGCTGCCAAAATTTTATTTGATTTATTTATTTTAAATCATATTCTTCGGATAATTATTTTCCTTTTAGTAGCATTCATGTTTTTGGGTCATCCCCGAACTTCTCTATACTCACATATCTACGTCATATGAGTTGGTTTTATTCAATATTCATTATTTCCACCTTCCCATTTCACTAAATTCATCCTATTTAAACCCTTTGGACTAATGATTTATCTAGTATAAGTTCTTTCATTGTAACAAATTATTTTGGTAGCACTATTTGAAATAAATCCAAAATGTTTCCCCATGGAATGAAATTCACTACAGGGATCTATTCCTTCCATAAGTTCAATTTCAATTTGAAAATTCATTTTTCATCTATGTTGTTATTGATATCTCTCCCATGATAATTTCCATAACAGTGAGGACATTTCCTCAATTAATGGGTGGGGGAGTCTTTCTTGATCTCTATTGTCGCAGCACTTGGATAATTGCTTCTTTTTACCTTTATAGGAGATATTTTACATTTAAATCATGTTTTAAACCTAAAAAATCATCACACCCATTTAGATAAATGAAAAATTTATTTTGTAAATTATTGAAATATATTTTTTTACAATAGTTATTATTTTTATAATTATCGTTTAGTTTAGTGATTTAATTCAAATAAAAAATGAAATTTATAATGATGGAATTATTACTAGATTTTATATACTGAGTGATTGCAAGTTGTTTTTGTATACTCCAATTCCCAAGAGGATTTTAGACCCATGATTTCATATTCTTTTCTATACATATTTCTTGAGAGTCACTTTTTTCATGTAAACCGTTTATAACATGCATTGAGATCTTATTCAGGCTGTGACTAAACAAATACATTTCTAATAATATTAAGTCAATTTTATGACCCAATTTTTCCTGAGACACACCTTTCCTTTTTTATCTTTATTCTATAGTTTTTATGATTTTCCTATTTATAATGGATCCTTTTAAGTCTGATTATCCCTACCTACAATGCTTTGGGTATTATGGATGATAATCCTTTGATAGAGTGTGGGTAAATTTTTACTATTGTTGAAAACATTATGTTATTACTGAGGAGATGTGCTGTGGAATTTTAACCAGACTGAGATGATGTATTCCATGATTAATTTGGTTATTTTCTATGCCTTTCATGTTCCTTTTAAAAATATATATAAATGAAAAGAAAAATATATTATATTTTCTATCAAGAAAGTCAAAAATCACTATTTCCATATAGTTGAATCCTATTATGGATCATATGTGGTCATGTACAGATAAGATATTCCGATTTAATAAGACTTTCAAAAAATATAAAAATAAATAAATGAGTAGGGTACATTTTTGAAACATAGTTGATATATTTATAGATCAACATTGAGCAATTGAGAATGGACACCATTTGATCTTGGAATAGTTACTTCATTCCGTTATTTACATTTATGATCAATTATAATGTAGATCTTATAATCCTTTTGGGCTTGATTTTTTACTTTCCACCCACTTTCCATCATCCTCAGATTCATTTGAACCATTTTTTCTGAATCCCTCATTAATGATTTTGTATTTTTATTTACGAAGTGGAAATGATAGAACCAATGCAAGCATATGGTTAGGAATATGTATTCTAGGTATGAGCATAAATCTAGTTACATTTTACCTTGAGTGGTGAGATAAAATTTATTATGAGGAAAATTGTGAAAAGGGTATGTAATTTAATGAAAAATTATGAAATTATACTTAAAATAATAAATAATCTGAATAAAGAACTAAATTATGAGCCAAGATTGATTTTCTCAATATGATTGATTCTGGAGGACTGAATATTTCTTCTTACTCTATGTTTTATTTTCTAGGTTGTAATTAATGTATCCGGTTTTGAAAATTGTTTCTTTTGGAAACCCATATTATATGATTCTTTCTTGAGGATAATAAGTTGTTCAAGTGTGATTAAATTTGATAAATTAAATTTTTATATACATTTTGGATACATTTTATAACATGTTATTCATGTTTTATTCGATAATGCCATGGTTTATGGTTTTTTTTGGGGGTGAGTTAGAAATTTTTGATTCAATATAAAAAATGAAGAATATTTGGAAAAAACACAGGCATTACATGCCATGTATCATATACACGATGTGTAGACCTCGTTTATAACAAACTTAGAAGGCCACAAACCAACCCTTGAAGAAAATACATAGCATGAAGATAGTACATATCATGTAAAATCATTACGTGACAAACATATTTCAAATATCAGAAACACACAAAAAGTGAATATCATACACAACATTTAGAGATTGCACAATGTGAATTGTTTAAAGGCTCTACCGGTCAAAGATACCAACTGATTATTCAGCAAGAAATCTGGATCGAAAATACATGGTGTGTATAAAAATTACATGAAGTGCATATATCCCTACCAAATTCACATAAGCCAGTACACGACATGAATAACATACACATCATTTAATTTGTATGCCTATTAATATTTTTATCACTCCACCACACACAAAATTTGGACATTGTTCTCTTTTCTCCCCTCTTTCATCCATTGTTTCTTCTCATTTTGTCTGGTTTCATTATAATATAGATTTCATTCATTCCTTGTATTTTTTTATTAAATCATTTTTAGTTGTTAATCACTATAAACCCATTATCCATATGTTTCAATCATGTTTCCATTCTTAATGTTTTTAACACCTCTATCCATTCATTATCAAATCCTGTATCATCATTGATCATTTCCCATTCACAGTGATATATTGATTGATTTTTACTTATTCTGATTCCATATTATTAATTATTTAATTATTTCTTCATTCTGGATAGGTATTTTTTTTTCAATTGTTTAATATTTATTTTAAATTATTTTAGTTCTGGATTTATTATTTCTCCACCTTTCTTGATTTTTCATATCATGGAAAATATTTACTTTTTTATCACTACCACCATTGACAACTAATCCACCTAGGTTTAATGGTTGAGAGTATGAGTGTTTCTTAGCCTAATGAATCTCTAAGGTGAATCTTGGTAATCTTATTTCTAGTAATTAGGTTAATAATAATTCTTCACCGGATAATTTTTAACAACTATGACCATATGAAGTGAAATTGAACGATCCTATCCTAATTGGATTTGAGCAGGACTCGGATCATTAACATGTTTCATGTTATGGTAATAAGATAATCATAGTGCACATAATTGTTTATTAATTCTCTTACCATGGGTTAATTTCATCATGGTTACATCCAATTATATTGACCCAAATTAATTGGTGACATTTTCACCACTTCGCAACCTATGTTTGAGGACTATCCCAAGATAAACCTATTATTATCTTCGTTCAGGGGTCCTAAAATTGACCCTAATCCCTTCCTTTATTAAATTACTTAAATCTAATTTACCTAGATTTAGTTAAAATTGAACCTAAAGAGTGGTGGTGAAGAATACTTTCAAAGGATTTTGTTTGATTTGTTTTTGACCTACCTATAGTCTTCATGGGTTAGACCCCACAATTCCACATTACTATTCCCTTGTAGTAAGTGTAGTTTGGTACTATAAATTTCTAATCTCACTGATACCCATGTGAATTCAAGGACGCATGCAAGAGAATAAAATTTTTATGTTTTTTAGGGAATGGTATTCAATGGGTGAGTTGTGGGTGGTATTCAAATAATAAATTTATAGTCCAAAACTACAGTTACTACAAGGGAGCTGTAAGGAAGCTTTGTGGGGTCAAAACCATAAGGACAATAGGGAAGTCAACAACCAGTTGATCAAAACACTTCAAAAGGATTCCTTACATTCAATTTTTAGGATTTTTTACTAAAACTATGTAGTTTGGATTTAAATTAGATAATAATGGATGGGATCCGGGTCAATTTCAGGGCTCCTAATAAAAAAACAATCATAGGTTTATCATGAGATAATCCTACAACTTAGGCTACGAAGGGGTGAAAAGGTCAATATTTGGTTTTTTTCAAACCAATTTGATCTAACCATGCTATAATTATCTAATGGTCAATGTATAACTAATAACATAGTTTAATTATACTTAAATTCTATGAATAAACTGTTACTGGCTAATGGTTATAGTATTTCTCATCTCCCATTAGGTTAGGATTATTCAATTCCACTTCCCATGGTCAAGGTTGTGAAAAATAATGTTATGAACAATTATTAATATCATTATTACTCTCCATGTGATTTCTAAGGTTCAACATAGAGATTCTTAGGACTTGGAAAAACCCCTACTCTTGACCACTAACCCTAGTTGGATTATCCATGCGTTACAGTGATGATAAAAATAAAAGAAAATATTATACATGCAATGTATAATACAGAAATATTTGAGTAGAAGATATCTAGGACAAAAACAATTAAGAATCAAGATTATAAGATTTAAAAGAACACAAATTGTAATGATCCAGATCTTCATGGTCCATTACTTTGCCAAATTCTGGTGTTTGGGGTGCCCTAGACCCCATCAGCGAGTTGCGAGGGCGGCAGTGTCAGTGGTAGAGTGTCACTATGGTGTCACCGATTGGTGATTCACCGACCGGTCTCACCGATCGACATATCACTGATCCCTCTAACTAATCAGTGTTTCACCGATCCATCTCACCAATCATTGTGACACAGATCGGTGGGTCACCCATCGGTTCCATGGGGGGTTGTCAGGGGTTGTTTTCTCCAGTTTTCCCATAATTACTCATTTAAGGTTCAATATATCTTTAAATAATTATGAGGTCATTTTAAATACCATAAATTGTGTTCTAATCCCTAAGAGTGGGGCGACCCTCGATGGAACCAAATTGTGTGTCTCTGTTATGAATCTTCCTCTATTTAAATGGAATCCTTGAAATCCATTAACTCACAACTGTTATGGACACCTCTACGGTGATAATTATCAAATAAAAATTTATTCCATCATGTGTAACCATCCAACAGTGTGGTTAAACCATAATCCTTCTTTAACATCATTCAAGATTTCATATCCCGTAACTCTTGGATCTCGCCTTTTATCACACAAAGTTTCATTCTTCTTCTTGGCTGGTCTCTTTCCTTCCCTTGGTGCATTTGGAGTCTCAATTATGAAGGCTAGTTGTGCACCAATGCGAGAGCCTTTCCTACTCACTCTTAAGGTCCTTGGAGTTTCTCCCATACAAGTTGCGCATCCGCAATTCTTGTCGCGAGGAAGAAAACATCAGTCTTTGATCATCCAAGTAGTGATTATTCCTTCGTCTTTCTTTACAGTGCATCATGCAGGGTGGGTATGATGATGTTCCCTTAGAAATTAGATGAAACCAAATTTGAAAAATATAATAAATAAACCATTAAATAATTAAGGGTTTGGAATGATGATGTTGTTATTATGTTATAACTTTATTGTTACATTATGAATTTTATGGGATTATTTCCACTGAAAATCATGGTCATTGGGGGTCCTTCCTTGGGCACTAATGGTCCTCTATTTTTCTATTTAATCCTATGATTGAATGGTTGTAACATGGAAAATGGTTAATCATGTAAACGTTTTTGAATAAATGGATATCCAATGAACAATAATCATTTTTTGATCACCCCATTTAACCAAAAGGAAAGAAGGAACTTAATTAAATGTGTGGTTAAATATGTAAAAAACATCTTTTATCTATTCTGGTGATATGTTTGGTGGCTCTGCTTGATGTTGTATGGGCGATGTGGATTGGGCTGTGATCCCCTGTGGTTGAGTTGTTGGTTGTGGACCTAAGGTTGTGTGGGGTTGTACAATGGGGCTTGGGTTGGTTCTAGTACTTTGAGGGGTCTCATGGATCCCTTTTGTTGTAGTAAGTTTACAAGAGAACCGGGTGTGAATGCTTAAATTACTTCTTCGATGTTTGTTCTTTCATTGGATTTTGGCTATGCCTGTTAGTTTCCCTGAAGTGAATAATTATTTAAATGGAATCACTTGAATATGACAACAAGAATGGGTTTAATGGGGAACTGTTTTCCCAGAATGATTTGTGCTCTAGCTGTGGTTTTTGTGATTTTGTATAAATGAATAGTGATGAGGGTGTTTGTGTATGGGCCGGTTTTGGAACCCTTAGGTTGGTATGAGTGCCTGTATACTTATATGGATAAATTTAGTTTTGTTTTTCTTATTCACACTCCACCCAATTTGATCACTTCATGCCTAAAACCCTCATTTCATGGGGAGTCGGGTTTTTTCCAACATCATATTGGGTGGTTCGATATTAGCTCATTTTAGCCCCCTCTCCCGAGTATCCCAAATCTATTCGGGCAGGTTGTCATGGCCAGAGGTCCATTTTTAACCCAATACATTTCAGGAAAGGGATTTTTTTCTTGTTGGACTAGGTGTACGCGGGCAGGTTTGTTTCCGAAGTGTCTACTAGATGAGGCCCAAGTGTCTTCGGGCGTGGTGGTAGTGGTTCTGGACCAGGTGTTTTCGGGCATGGTTACATATGGTTGTGGTGGCCTAGGTGTCTAAGGGCAGGATACGTGGTTGTGGTGGCCCATAAAGTTTTTTTGGGGCAGCAGTGGGAGTGCAGTGAAAATAGTGGATGAGTTCTGATGTGTAGGATGTCTTAAATAACCAGTGGTAAGGTAGTGTGGGTACCCAAAATGATGATGTGCTATTAATATTAAATTACCTGACTTGTGTAATTTGGCGAGTGTGCCTTGGTGAGGCTGGGAGGATAGTTTCCTCGCTATGTTTTTTTTATCACTATATTTTCACAGGGAATTGGATTTTCTCCCCACTTGAGCACAAGGGATTTTGGTTTTCCCTAATGAGTATACCTATATACTCACCCTACGTATATAAAACTGCTTTCAGGTTTCCAAGAGGACATTGGGGACCGTGCGAGACTGTACTAGCTCGGATTTCGGGACATTTGTCGTTTCTATCTTCTTTCTATGGGTACTTTCCCTTAAATTCTTTCTCATACTTTTATCGGTTTATCATTGAACATGGGTATGGGAATGGGTTTTGGCATTACTTTTACCTTCAGTTTTGGAGTTTTTTGGGTTTTTACCATCGTATCTCCTAATCCTAATAAATAAAAAGAGTAATTACTTCCATATTATATGTGATTATATGCCCTTCGTTCTAGTATCCTTTCTATGGTCTATTGATGGCTGGACTCGGGGTCATTATCTCTCCTTCAACTTGAGGAAGGAAGGGTCTGGCAATTTTCTATCCCTTCTCTCATCTCGGTAAATGTGGGTTGTGATAGAATGGTATTAAAGGGAGGTTGAGAGATATGATGGATCTCGGGGTTAGGCATTTTAAGGATTGCATGGGATGGTAGGGAAATAGTGTTAGTAAATATAAGTGTGTGAAATAGGCTAGGGAAGACCGTCTAGGACACTAGATTTTAGGGGCCCCCATGATTCGATGTAAGGACTCTGGATGTACTGAACGACCATGTGATGCTACATTGATTACAGGGTAGAGACCCTAGAAAAGGTACATGAATCATAATGAATTGTGTTCTTGGGTGTTCAAGGTGTTCTAGGAATTTAAATATATAAAAAATTTAATAAAAATTTAAAATAAATCTTCTACACAACTCGGGCTTATGCATTCCATGTTTACCTTGAAGCTAGGGAACCTGAATGATGACCACGAGTACTACGGGTGATTGAGGCCCTGGAGGATGATCTAGCTTAACAGCAGAGGACTAATTGAGATGAGGAGGATGGTCAGTGGTATAAGACACTTCATTCCTTTCAACAGCAGACCCTCAGGAAGTACGAGGGCAGCATCTCAGACATGGAGACTGAAAGCTAGCTTAAGGAGTCGGTGATAGATTTCATCATCATCTAGGCCCCGACTGAGTACGGGGTTCCATTGGTTGTTAGTTAGATGAGAAGAACATCGCATCAGTGGTGGAGGCTCTACCTCAGATAGAGGATGGAGAGTGAGATTTTGTGGACTGACTTTGAGAACGAGTTTCGGACAAAATTCATTTCTTTACGATAAAGGCTGAGAAGAGGCAGGAGCTACTCTCCCTTCAGCAGGGGAGTATGTCTGTGCGAGAACTGGGGATCAAGTTCAAGTATCTCCTTCATTTTTCTCTGAACCATTTTCTAGATGAGGAGCCTTAGGCAATACGTTTAGAGGAGGCACTCTGAGCTTCTCTTTAGTATGATGTTACTCCCTTCACCCTTCCGATGTACGTAGAGGTATTGAATAAGGTTGAATTAGTGGAGATGATGCACACCCTGCGAGGTGTGCCATGAGAGGGGATCCAGTTGGTCTTTTCAAAGGGGAAGGTCATTATCAGCAAGCCTCTAGCTTCAGGTCCTTCTAGGTTTCGACCAGTGGGGAATAAGCCCTAGTTGTTCAAGTTTTGATCTCCCGGTCCTCGCCCTTTCTATGGAGGCCCAAGATAAAGTTACTTCATCTGTGGCAGCTGTGGGAACCTTCAGAATCAGTTCTCTGACTAAGTGCAGTCTAGTAGGGGTGGGAAGGTTTAGTGCCCACCTCAGCAGTAGTAGTTCCAGTCAGGCCCTTTCAGTAGCAGTAGTAGGGACAACGAGCTCCCGCTCCTCTGAGAGAAAACGTTGCAGGAGGTGGCCGACCTTAGGGAACTCGACTAGGGTGTGGTTATGGAGGTTGCTGACAACTAAGGGGAAGAGGAGATGGGCGTGGGTAGTTTCACGCCACATAGGCAGTAGTTATAGTAGAGATAGAAGATGTTTGAGGTAAGATCATCTTGTTTAACACTCTTTTATGCAGCTTGTTTGATTTAGGATCCTTCCAATCCTTTTTTACATATGGTCAAGCCCATTCCTTATTTCTAGATGTAGAGAGACTCTCCATTCCCCTGTAACTAAGTACGCCAGTTGGGGGGTCATTCCAGCCTGTTTGATGTTTGGCGGGGATGTAGACTGACGTTGGGACCGCATCAGTCTAGTGGGAATCTCCTTCTACTGCAAATGCATCCTTACAATGTCATCCTAGGAATCAAATGGATGTTTTATGTTCACGTTTTTATCGACTACTTCCAGATAAGTTTCATGTTCTTTGATTAGGATGTCCAAAGTGTGGCTTTTGTTGGATAACAGAGTTGTCAGGGGGGAGATGGTGTGTGGTGCCTCTTCTTTCTAAGTTGGCTGAGCTTTTAGAAGAATCAGTGGATGCTGAGGTGATGGATGTTCTGGGAGTTTTCCGAGAGTTCCTGGAAGTTTTTCCTGAGGTGGTTGTTACTGTACCCCCTCGAGAAGACATTGAGTTCAGTATAGACTAACAACCTAGTTCATGTCCGATTTCGATGGATCATTATTAGATGGAACCTTATAAGTTGTGCGAGTTGCGGATTCAGATTGATGATATAATTAAGTAGGGTTTTTTTGACCCAACGTGTCACCATGGGGTGCTCCGGTCTTTTTATTGAAGAAGGAAGATGGTGGTCTCAGGCTGTGCATTGGCTACCAGAGACTGAATTTTGGTAACAGTCAATAACTGTTACAATCTCCTGAGGATAGACGATCTCTTTGACCAGCAGAGGGGAGAAGGTTGGTTCTCTAAGATCAATATATGGCCTGGGTATCACCAGTTAAGGGTGAAAGAAAATGATATCCCTAATAGTGCTTCTAGGTGCAGGTATGGTCACTTAGAGATCATAGTCTTGTCTTTTGGTGTTACGAATGCACCTGATGTGTTCATGGGGCCCATGAACTCTATTTTCCGTGAGTTTCTGGACCGTTTCATCATTATTTACATCAACGAAATCATGATCTAATCATGATCAAAGGAGGAATATACTAAGCTCCTTACGATGGTCTTGGAGATCCTTCGACTTCACCATATCAATGGGATGTTGTCTATGTGCAAGTTCTTGACACGAGAAGTGCACTTTCTTGGACACATGGTGTCTCAGAAAGGGGTAGTAGTTGATCCGTCAAAGGATGAAGTGGTTTTTTCTTGGGAAGAACCCAAGAATGTGATGGTGGTTCGTAGTTTCCTGGGTCTAGAAGGCTATTATCAAGGGTTCGTACCCAACTTATATCGAGTTAAATCTCTTTTAATAGCTCTGAACAGAAAGGACCATGCCTTCGTGTGGAGTGAACAGTATTAGGAAGCTTTCAAATATCTAAAGAAAAGGTTGGTCAGTGCTCTAGTGCTCAGGTTTTCAGATTAAGGGGGTTGTTTGAGATGGTTGGTGATGCTTCTAGACTTTGCCTATGGTGTGTGTTGAAGCAAAAGTGGGGAGTGATCTCTTATCACTAGTTTAGAAAACGTTATTTACGTCAGTTATTTTTCATTTTTTATGTCGTTTTTTAGCCAATGTTAACACAGAATACATTATAAATAACGTTTTTTTACAACAGTTATTTAAAAGCCGACATAAAAAACATAACATCGTGGTGTTTATCATGTCGGTTAATTAATAACCAATGTGAAAAAATGGGGGGGGGGGAGGTTTACAATGTCAGTTATTATCTAACTGTCGTGATAAACTTGGGGTTTATCGGGTCAGTTATCATATAGCCGGCGTGATAAACCCATGCGGGGAATATTTATCATGTAGGTTATTTAATAACCAACATGATAAACCCCAGGGAAATGGTTTATCACGTCGGTTATATAATAACCGATGTGCTAAACCAGTCTGGGGGGGGGTTTATCATGTCGGTTATTAAATAACCGACGTGATAAACCATTTCCTAGGCCTTTTATCACATTGGTTATTAAATAACAGACATGATAAACCATTCCACAGGTGTTTATTACGTCGGTTATTCAAAAAACCGATGTGATAAACCCTTCCTGACTTCTTTATCACGTCGGTTATAAAATAACCGACCTGGAATAAAATTTATTTTTACAAAAAATTGAATGAAGTCCTCTACTACCCCCAGAAACAACCATAAACCAAATCAAGAATTCGTACCACAAAAACAGAAGTAGATAAAAACAAGAACTAAAGAAAAATTAAGCATTTACATTGATAACATATAAAACTTACCCCACTAGACAACCCTCCCACCACCTCCTGAACAGCACCCCCTCACCCCACTTGACAACCCCCACAACACCCCTGGACTGCCCCCCGACCCCCTGGACAGCCCCAAATACCCTGGGACAACCCCCACCCTCATGTATACCCCCCCCCCCACCCTGGATAGCCCACCCCCACCCCACTGGACAGCCCCCACCACACCCCTGGACTGCCCCCCGACCCCCTAGACAGCCCCAAACACCCCTCGAACCCCCCCCCCCCCTCATGTATACCCACCCACCACCTGGACAGCACTTCCACACCCTGGACAGCCCTCCCACACCCCTAAAACAGACCAAAAAGTTACCTAAAACAAACCATAACCCCCTCACCCCACTAGACTGCCCCCACCACACCCCTAAACACTCCCCCCCCCCACACCCCAGGACATCACTACCACCCCTGGACATCCCCCCACCCTCCTGTAGACCCCCCACCCCCTGGACAACACTCCCACATCCCTGGAAAACCCTCCCACACCCTTCATACAGACGAAAAAGTTACCAAAAATAGACCAGAACCCCCTCAACCCACTAGACATCCCCCACCACACCCCTGGACTGCCCCCCCATCCCAATGGACACCAAGGACCCCCCACCCCCCCACCCCCCACTAGACCCCCCCCCCCTCCACCCCTGGAAACCCCCTTCACCCCATAATACACCCCCACACCCCTGGACACACCCCCTGGATAGCCTCCCACTCCCCTAGACAGCACTTCCACCCTCCTGGAAATGCTCCCACCCCCTAGACTACCCCCCCCCCACCCATTATCATGGACACCTAGGACCCCCACCCCACTGGACAGCCCTCCCAGACCCCTAGACACCCCCACCCCATTGAACACCCCCCCCCCACCCTTGGAACCCCTCCCCCCAGACCAGAATCCATACCAGAAAAACCATCCTAAGTAGACCAAAACAAAAAGTAGAGAAAAATTAAAAATTCACATATATAACATTCATTATATACACTGTCAACATCAAAAAAACTAAATTCAACCTGAACGACTACCAAATACACAATTACAACGACAATATTCAAAATTACATTTTACAATACAAACAACTAAAATTTAATCAATCCTGTAAAATAATTTGACTTCCCCACTTGTAAGTGTTTGATGTCATCAGCAGTATAGGGTTGAGGGTCATCAAAAGCTTCATAGAAAAGGATAGTATTAAACATGTATAATGAATAAATCAAATTGAAATATTATGGAAAAGTTTAAGAGGAAATCTTACCAGGTCAAAATTCACAACTGTCCCAGTTGTTGTTATTTCATACATAAATCTTAACATATAATATCCGCATTCGATGACGCCTTGTTGTTCATGAAAATACTGTTTGAATGAGTATAATTCAATATATTCTTTTTATGTAATTAATCAAAAAGTTCAATTTATAAATGGATATTTACCTTCGTATTTACATATTTGATCATTGCACTCCTTTTCTTTGTGTTTTTTCAAAATTAGACCCATGCCCTATTAGAAAATAATATTAATGGGTTAAATTTAAAATTTATTATAACAAATAAATCTATTGATATATTGAAACTTACTTTTCCAGTATATTCTTAAAACTTTCCCGCATATCATCATGGATTGAGGATATCCAATAAAGTGCTTTCTCCCTTGGGAAAAAACACCTAACATCCAATGATCACTAATAAAAGGAAATTTAGGGTTAGTGGTTTTTTATGTTAAAAGATAATGGACTCTTTGAGAGAGATTTGTTACATACCTCTCACAAAAAGGCATCATCCAACATTGTGTGACTATATTCTTTTCAAGTCATTCAGCAATATAAAGCATTCTTTGTTCCTCATCCAATGCACATGATTCATGGGAAATCAATTGTGGGTCCATGAATCCATATACATATGTCAGCCCAATCTTATCACAAATTTTATAAAGATACCTAATACAAAATAGACACAAGTATACATTTTTAATAAATATAACATAGGGAAAAGGTGTTAAGACTTACATGGAAAAAATTTGCACCACGTTGATTCCCAACTTATCTCCAGTAACAAGATCCATGATATCAGTTTTCATAATCCCCACACTTATTGAACGTCCACAAACATGAGCTTCCATTAGAAACTCATAATAAACCGCCAACAAATTTTAATATCTTTACAATCTGCCAAGACTACTAGAATCTGTAGCTGATGTCATAGCCATTTGTCTTTTTTATTGTCTATACAGTATTTATTTACCTTTGAAGTATTCCTGTAAAAATAAATAGAAAAATATATTAGTTTTCAAATTATAAAACAACTTTAATAAAAAAAATAAAATAAAAAATATAACATTCATACCTCTATGGTAATGAGTCGAATAAGTTTGGATAGACAAATTAAAAAATGGCTGATACTATGTCCAACTGTCGTCACCTCATCTGTAGGTAATGGTACTCGAGCTGATCTATCTATAATATCATGTACAATGACCCCTCTGATTATCTACCTCTAATTATTGATGATGAACTATATCTTCTATACAATATACCTACCCATATGAAACTATATGATGTTGAGGATCATCAACATACAACTTGCAATAAGTAGGAAGATGTGGCAGAGGAGTAGGATAAAAAATGGGGTCTGCAGGCTGAGGTGTGGGAGTGGGTACTACTGGCGAAGGTGGAGGATAAATAATGGGGTCTGTAAGGGGGAGGTGGAGGAGTGGGAGCTGCAGTCTGAAATTGTCTTTTCATGTCTATAAACATAGACTATACCGACGCTCTAATCTTTTCCTCCATCACCGCATTAATATTATGAACTTCGGCCTCCAAGGATTCTATTTTTTTATAAACACCCTCAACATTAGAAGTTGAATAATGTGGAAACACATTTCTTACCAATACACCTAATGGATATCCTCTTACACGACTATGATTTTTGGGCTTTCCAAATGATACAGATAAAATATCTTGCCTCCTAGTATCTATAAATTCCCCCTTTGAACACTGGTCTTCAATAGAGTCCTGTATTAATTAATTGAACATTTCTGTAATGATTGAAATTATATGAAGATAATAGTTAACTTAAATAAATAAATTATATGTCTTACAATCCTCTCAGCTATGATTCTCAATTCTTCCGAATGATATTTCCCTTTTTTTCCCATCCGAGATCTCTTCCATTTTTCATGTCTAGATGGTGGGATGGAGGGGCCACCTTTCTAGAGCTTGAAGACTCAGCCCTAGTCAGTTATGTCCACATGAGAGTAACTATTCCACCCATGACCTAGATCTTGCAGTAGGTACAGTCTGCGTTGGAGTTGTGGCAGCATTACCTCATCAGGTATAACTTTTTGGTCTTCACTGATCACAAGATTTTGAGTCATATCTTTACCCAGTGGAACCTGAACTTGTGACAATGAAGGTGGGTGGATATTCTTCAGGACTACAGTTTCGAGATCTTTTACACTAATGGTAAGGGGAATTTTGTGGTTATTACCTTGAGTAAGAGGTCATAGAGGGAAGTTGTTTAGGAATCTGTGGATTCTTGGAAGGAAATAGAGGAATTGGCTACCTTACACCTAGATGCAAGGGTGTATGGTGGTAGAGTTTATCTATTTCATATGATAGTTCATTCTTCATTATTGAGGCAGGTGGAGAAGTCTCAATGGGGAGAATTAGAGTGTGAATTGATGTGTGATCAAGTTGACCAAGGTAATGCTCCAGAAGGGTTGTTTGGGGATGGCCAGAATCAGAAGCTTTTTCGAGCGAAGTTGTTTTTCCCAGATATGATGCAGGAGGGAGTTCTCCATGAGTTCCATAACTCACTCATAGAAGTACAACAAAGAGTTTACAAGATGTACCAAGCCCTGAGGGAACAATTTTGGTGGCATGGGGTGAAATGGGCAGTGGTGGAGTTGTGGCAATGTTCCTGGTGTGTCAGTAGGTGGAGGCTGAACACCATTTCCCAGGAGGTTTGTTGCAGCCTTTAGATGTCTCCGAGTGGATGTGGGGTAACATATCGATGTATTTTGTCACAGGACTACCCATGGTACAAGGAGGTTGTGATGCTATCTGGGTAGTGGTAGAGCGGCTGATGAAATCAGTTCACTTCCTAGCAATCAAGGGGTCGAGTACAGTGGATGAATTAGAACGGAGATATGTGGATGAGGTGGTGTGATTTCATGGAGTTCTCAGGTCCATAGGGTCGTATAGGGATCCCTCATTTACCTCATGACTCTGGATGGAATTACTGCATGCTTTTGGCACCCAGCTATGCCTTAGCACTGCTTTCCACCCCCAGATAGACAGATAGACAAAGAGGACTATCCATACATTGGAGGATATGATACGAGCATGTGTTTTGGAATTTGGGGAACAAGGTTACGAAATTTTCCCTTAGTACAGTTTTCCTACAATAATAGTAATCACTCTACTATTTTCAGGGCACCATTTGAAGAATTGTATAGGAGGGTATGTCATTCGCTCGTGTGTTGGATTGAGGTTGAGGAGATAGGTTTTTTTATCCTAGAGGTAGTGCATAACACAACCGATAAAATTCCGCTTATGCGGTAGAGGATGAAGGAAGATCAGGACTGACAGAAGTTGTATTCTGGTCATAGGAGGAGTTCCTTGGAGTTTGAGGTCAGGGACCATGTGTTCTTGATGGTTTCCCCTCGATGTGGGAAACAAAGGTTTGAAAATTGGATAAATATCTCTCTTAGGTTAATTGGGCCTTTCTATGTGTTAGGACGAGTCGGTGAGGTGGCATATCAGCTAGTGTTTCCACCTTAGTTGGAGGGGATCCACATTGTTTTCCACATCTCCTAGATTCGTTGATATCTACATGATGACTCCCAAGTCATTGAATGGGGAGAGTGGGATATATGGGGAAATTCTACATTCATGGAGTGACCAGTGAGGATCGAGGATCGAAAGGAGAAAGTGATTTGTGGATGGACCATTCCTTCGGTTCGTGTGTTGTGGAGGCATGGTGGACTCAAGGATTTTACCTGGGAAAGGGAGGCATATATGGACGCCCAGTACCCATATATGTTTTGAGTTTTTTTCTCTTTTGTTTTGTACGTTTTTTTATATAGTGTTATACCATAATAACTCTGAGATGGAATGTATCCCTTGTTCTCTGAATGTGTGTGAAGAGTCCTGACTGTACGGATGTAAGGACTTGATCCCTAATCAAAACACATTAATGTGGATGCGATAAAACTAGTGTGATCAATTTATTTCTACCCAAAGAAGATAGTATCTTGACATAGAGTAAGGGACTTCTTGATCTGTATAAATGGATGGTGTGACCTTTATATGTTTGTGAGGTCACATTGGAGAGGGGAGCAGTACTGTATCTATAGTTGTTCATATGATAGATGAGGGAGCGGTGTTCCTAGCGATCAAGGTTTGATCCGTATTTCGAACAACTCTATAGTGGTTTGGCTATGATAGGTATCTTTTTAGGTGGTTGAAGGGACCAATATATTTTCTATGAGTTTAGTTTTGATTCTTGAGGATGAGAATATTTTGATAAGTATCTGATGTAATGGTTTGGACCCTCCTGGTCCATTACTTTTCCAGATTCTGGTGTTTGGGGGGCCCTGGACTACATTAGTGTGTTGTGAGTGCGGCGGTGCCACTGACAGGGTGACACTGTGGTGTCACCCATTGGTGATTCACAGATCGGTGAGACATGTGACACCAATTGGTGTGTCACCGATTGGTGGGTCACTAATCAATGCCACGGGGGGTTGTCGAGAGTTTCTTTCCCAATTTTTCCATAATGAATCCTTTAACGTTTAGCATCACTTTAAAGAAGTATGTGTCCATTTTAAAGTCCATAAATGATATTCTAATCCCCAAGAGTGGGGTAAACCATGACAGACCCAAAATGTGTGTCATTGTTATTCATTTTCATCTATTTAAATTAAATTTTTTAAATCCTTTAACTCACAACAGTTATGAGCACCTCTCCGATGAAAATTATTAAATAACAATTTATTCCATCATGTGTAACCATCGAATAGTGTTGTGAAACACTAATCCACCTTTTAATTCATTCAAGATTTCAAATCCCGTAACTCCAGGATCTCACATTTTATCACACTGAGTTACTTTATTCTTCTTGGCAGGTCTCTTTTCCTTCCATTAGTGCATTTGGAGTCTCTCATCCCATGGCTAGTTGGGTGATCATGGTGGAGCCTTTCTTACACACTCTTGGAGTCCTTAGAGTTTCTCCCTTGCAAGTCGTGCATCCCTAGTTGTTGGTGTGAGGAAGAAAACATTGATCGATGATCATCTGAGTAGGGATTCTTCCTTCGTCTCTCTTTATTGTGCACCATGTGGGGTGGGTATGATGATTTTCCTTCATGATGTAGATGAAACCAAATTTAAAAAAGATAATAAATTAACCTTTAAATAATTAAAGGGTGGGAATAATTATGTTGTTTTTATGTTATACCTTTTTTGTTATATTATGAATTGTAATGGATTTTTTCCACTGAAAATCATGGTCGTTGGTAGTCCTTCCTTGTTCACTAATGATCCTTTGTTTTTCGGGTTAATCCTGGGATTGAACGACTATAACATAGAAAATGGTTAATCATGTGAACATAGTAGATTAAATGGATTCCCAAGGAATAATAATCCATGTGTGATCACCCCAGTTAACCAAACGGATAGAAAGAACATAATAAATGGTGTGGTTAAATCTAGAAAAAACATCATTCCTATGTTCTGGTTATATGTGTGGTGGATTTGCTTGATGTTGTGTGGTGCAACATGGAAGGGGAAGGAATCCCCTATTGTTGAGTTGTTTGTTGTGTACCTAATGCTGTGTGGGGTCGTACGATGGGGCTTGGGTTGGTTCCAGTACTTCTAGGGATCTCATGGATCCATTTTGTTGTTGTGATTTTACAAGAGAACCCTGAGTTAATGCTTAAATTACTGCATGGTTGTTTTTCCTTCCTCAGCTTGTGGCTATTCTAGTTATTTTTCAAATAGTGAAGAATTATTTAAATGGATTCAGTTGAATATGATAACTAGAATGGGTTGAATGGGGAATTGTTTTCTAGGAATCAGTTGTGCTCTGCTTGTGGTAGTTGTACTTTTGTATGAATGAATAGTAATGAGGGTGTTTGTGTGTGGGATGGTTTTGGAACCCTTAGGTTAGGTTGAGTTCTTATTTACCTATATATATAAATTTAGTTTGGTGTTTCTTATTCACACCCCACCCAAGTTGAGAAAATTGTGTTGAACACCCTCATTTCATGAGGTAGGTTTTTTTCCAACATCCTATTGAGTGGATTGATATTAGATCATCATTCTTCGTCTTCTATGTAGCCCAGAATCATTCGGAAAGATGTGACAGCCTGAGGTCCATTTTTATCCTAAGTCTTTTCGGGCATGGTATGTTGTTGTGGCTGTCATAGGTGTGTGCGGCCAGGTTTGTTTTCCAAGTGTCTTCAGGATGAGGCCTAGGTGTCTTCGAGCATGGGGGTAGTTGTTTTGAATCAGCTATCTTCGACCATGGTTACATACAGTTGTGGTGGACCAATTGTCTTTCGGTAGGATACATGGTAGTAGTGTCCCATGAAGTTGTTATTGGGGTGGCAGTTGGAATGCAGTGAAAATGGTTGGGGAGGTCTGATGTGTAGGATGTCTTAAATAATTTGTGGGAAAGTGGTGTGGGGTACCCAAAATGTTGATGTTCTATTACTATTACTTTACCTAACTTTCATTATTTGGGTAGTATTCCTTGATGAGAATTGGTGGATAGTTTCCTTGCTAGGTGTTTTGGATATCTCTATTTTTTCTTGGGGCATTAGATTGTCTCCCTACATGTGCACGAGAGCTTTTGGTTTTCCCTACTATGTATACCTGTATACTCAATCTACGCATATAAAACTACATTGAGGTTTCTAGAAGGACTTTAGGGACCATGCAGGTCCATACTAGCTCAGACGTTGGGATAGTTGTCATTGTTGTTTTATTTCTTTTGGTACTTTCCCTTAGAGTTTTTCTCATTTTTTTATTTTTTTATCTTTGAACATGAAATTGGTAATGGGATTTGGGTTTACTTTTACCTTCAGTTTTGGATTTTTTTTGGGTTTTTATGATCATATATTTTGATCCTACTAAATAAAAAGGGTAATCCCTTCCATATTATGTGTGATTATATACCCTTGGAGCTAGTCACTACTCTAAGGCCTATTGAAGGTAGGACTCAGGGTCATTATCTCTTTTTCATCTTGGGGAAGCAAGGGTATGGCAGTATATAATCCCTTCCCTCAACTCGGTGAAGGAGGGTCATGACATAATCAAAATAAAATGCATATTCAAAATGAATAAAAAATAAATGAATGAACAATATCAAAAGAAATAAGGTAATAAGAAATAAAAAACTCACAACTAATAAGGAAATGATGAAGGAAAAAACAAGTGTTGATGAAGAATGGAGAGTGATGTTGAAATAGATGTCAATATTGTAAATGAGAATGAAACAGATGAAGAATGGGTTTATGATGATTAAAAACATAATATGATTAAATAAAACATTGAAAGGAATGAATGAAATATTGATTAGAATGAAATTAGAAAAAAAAATGAGAAGAAAAAAAGCTTGAAAATGAGAGACAAAAGAGAATTTTCCACCTTCTATTTGTGGTAGTGAGCTTAGAATATTAATAGGAATAATAAGTACCAGTCATGTAAGTCATTAATGTCTTGTACTAGGTTATGTGATTTTTGTCCGAACATCTACACGTCATGTAATTTTCCTTCATGTCATGTATATGGGATCCACATTTCCTACCAAATAATCTGTTCATATCACTGATCAGGGGGGTCTTCAATATTTTCACGTCATACAATCTCGGAACATTGTGTATGGGATTCACTTTTGGTGTGTTTCTGATATTTGAAATCTCCATGTCATGTAATGATGTTACACAATGTTTATTATCATCACACCATGTAAGTTCTTTACAGGTTAGTCTGGAGCCTTGCAGGTATGATTTGAATGAGGATTACATGTCAGGTATGTGATATGAGTAATTTAAATCCTATTTTTTCAATATTTATCATTTGTTCTTTTGAATCCAAAATTCCTAATTCATATGAAGAAAAACCAAAACCCAATGCACTATTTAATAAAAGATGAATAATATCTTATTAAATACATCCAAAATGTATATATAACTTTTTGTTATCAAGTTCCCCCACACCTGAATAATTTCTAGTCATCAAGAAAAAATTCATCTCAATAGGGATTCCAAAACAAAAAAAAATTAAAATAAGAAAAATTCATCACAACTAGAAATACAAAACTATATGGAAAAAAATAATTAAGTTCTCTAGAATCAATATAGAAATGAAATTAAATCATGGATCATAATTCCATTTTTAATTCATATTATTTATTCCATTAATTACAAATTTCATAACTCTTCCTTACATTTTATACCGATTTTTAAATTTACCTCGCAATAAATTTTCTCTCATCGCTCTAGGTAAAATGTAACTATACTTATGATCAAACCCTGAATACATGTTCTTAAACATAAGATTTCATTGGTTATATTATCTCTACTTCATAAATACATATACAAAATCAGTCTTGAGGGCTTCCTCAAAATGGTTTCAAATGACTCTGAGGCTTAGGGAAGGTGGGTGGAAAGTAAAAAAATCAAGCTCAAAAGGAGTAAAATATCTATATTATAATGCATGATAAAAGTAAATAGTACAATGACGTATCTCCTAAAAGATAAAATGGTGTTTTTTTCCAACAGATCAAAGTGGATCCATGAATATATCATGTAATTATTAAAAATGTACCTTATTCCCTTCTTTTACTTTTTTTATATGTTTTTTGAAAGTCATGTTTGGGCCAGATATCATACCCACTCCCTACCCACATATAATTTATCGTAGTATTCATCAGTCTAATAATTGTTATTGTTGAACATCCCAATACAAAACAGAGAATCTCTTTACTTTTCGTTCTATATATTTTTTATAGGAATAGGGTAGGCATAGAAAATTCTAAAATTATTCATGGACCACATCGTATCATTTGGGTGAAAAATACATAGTACATATCCTTGATAATAACATCCCATTTCCATTATTAGTGAAAATTCCCCACACTTACTCAAAGCATAATAATGGATAATACTAAGAGAAGGGTTGTAAGGGATAATCAGCTTGAAAATGCTCCATATAATATAGTCCATTCATGGAAACTAAAGGATTTAGAAGTAAAAATGTAATGTGAATCTCAAGAAAAAGTTTCTCACAAAATATTACTCAATCATATTAAAAATGTATTTGTTCATTCATGGTGTCAATAATATCTCAATTCATGTTCTTATATGTTTACATGCCCTAGGTTTCACTCAAGAAATATTCTAAAAAAGAATATGAAGATGTGGGTTTAGAATCTTCATTAGAATGGGAGTGTGAAAAAATAACTGGAAAAACATAGGGTATAAAATTGAGCAATAAGTAAATCAAAAGCAATTTCAAAGAATTTTTAATTTGAATTAAATTAGTAAACTCAATAACCATGCTACAAATCTAAACATGATTAAAACATGGATTTCAAAAATATCCCACCTATTTTTTTTAAATGGGTTTAATGATTATTTAGGTTTAAAGTATGATTTCAAAGATAAATGTATCATTCATTAGAGAAAATAAGAAATAATCCAATTGTATCAATAAAAAATACCAAGAAAGTCTACCCTAACCTTAAAATGAGATATTTTCCTTACTATCTGGACAGTCATCATAGAGATATATCAGATTTATAGCATAGAATAAAATGGGATAAAAATTTGAAATTGAATTTTAAGGAATCAAGAGTTCACTGCGATGAGTTTCATTCCATGAGAAAACTTGTTAGATGGTGATTTAAAATTAGGATACCTTCATAATAATTTAGAATGAAAAAACATGCACTAGTTAAAAAAATAGTCCATAGGGATTAAAAAACTTGAAATCATGGAATCACTAGTTTCCCAATGTGAATATAAAATAAAACAATCTAATATAAATGTATAAATTTGAGTATAGTGAATTTCTGGGATGATTTACAAACAATAATTCTACTAAAAGGAAAACAAATATCCTAATTATATGAGTGAAAATAAAGGAAAAAAAGTAAAAAATGGGATTCCTCCTATAAAAAGATATAATGATGTTGTTATCTAGATTGATGAAAAATGGAATCAATCAGTTTCATCCATATTCGTAGAAATATATTGCATTCTACAAGAACTAGTGGTAGTGTCATCAAGATTTCAGGGTCACTTTGTGGTGTTTAGAACCTTCGAATCATCCCAAGGATGAATTTCATTAGGAAAGAATAGAATATTTGTTCATTATGGTGAGGATCTATAATTTTAATGGATCTCTAGTGAGATCTCTTCAAGCTGGCACTCGATGTAATCCAGATGTTGATTCATCCAATATAAGAGTATATATGGTTGTGGGATAGTTGTATCAATTACCATGGATGTGAAAGAAGAGATATACATGGATAAAGCAATTCAATAATAATCATTCTACACCCATTCTCCATTTCCAGTTTTTTATTATTCATTATTTTTCATTATTACATATCTCTTATTCTCTCATCACTATAATGAGGGGTTAAATTGACCTTTTACTAGGGTTATATAGGTGAATAGAGAATAATTTGTTGGATGCATTCCATTTTCTTTATTCATGTATTTTTTATTGTCACACCTTATTCAATCAAATTACAAATCTATTTATTTTACTTTGTAGTTAGGGGGTTTGGCTTAGTGGTAAGAACCCCATAATACTACATGAAAAATGGGGATTCAAAACCCATTGGGCGTAGGGTACTGTAGAGGTACTGTAGCAGAGACGAGTACTTTAGATCGGTGGGTACTATAGCAGAGGCAGGGCATTGCAGTAGTGACGGTACTGTGCGGGTACTATAGCAGCCAGGTTACTATTCACAGAATGGAAATTGGGTCCAAAAATTGGGCCTATGGGATATGTAATGGGCTACAGGTCCCTACTAGGCTTTCAAGACATGTAATGGGTCTCCCTCTACCTAGTTAAAAGAGGTATTTGATTTAATTTAATAATAAAATGTGGCTTCGACCCCTTTATTTTACTTTTATCATGACCATTATTATCTTAATCTGAATGAAAAATTATATCTTTTTCAATTGGTTACCTATAATCATTGAATGACCATTTTCACATTTGGGGTGAACAGGTTTAAAAATTTTGTTGGGAAAAAATTGATTCATAAAAACCTAAAATTAAAGTAGTGAAGGAAAAAAAGTGATTTTTGTGTCAAGGAGGGGATACCATGACAATTTGGTGGATTTTATGCTAGTTTTAAATATGGTTCTGAGTAACCATATTAATGAAAACATAATGTAACATGACCATTGTGAAGATAGTGTCCATGAAATCCTATGGTAAGTGAATCATTCATTATTCACGACATTAAAAATAATGCTCCTTTAGTCATCACGCAATGGGCATGAATGAAAAATAGAATAATAGATTTAAGAAAATAGGGTTATAGAAATAGAAACAAATAAATTAAATTTTAAAATAAAGTACCTTAAATAATCAATCCACCTTCATTTCAATTTATTCAAACAAAATCTACCCCATCATTCTATCAAAGAGGGGTCATAAAATAAATATCCTATTTGACGCATCATATAAATAGTGGTCTTTGATCCTCATAGTGACAGCAACCTATATGAATGAATGGAATGGTACCTTGGCCTCTTTTTTATATAATTCAATAGGTCTCAGGTAGCATTCAAGGGAATTTAGGATGGCTAAAAAGTGGTCATAGGTGGGTCATGAGTTATAAAATATTTCAAAAATTTAAGGTTCAGTGAATATAGTCTTTTTTGGGCCATTACTAACTTTACACATCATATAATTTGTTCAAAACGTGCGATTTCTTCACCATGTGTTATTTGTTAAAAAAAATTAATCTTCTCACCATGTGTAATTTTTTCTCCATGTGTTCACTATGTGCAATCATTTCACCATGTGTAATCTGTTAACCAAATGTTAATAGTTCACCATGTCTAATTTTTTCACCATGTATAAAATCCACCCAATGTTCATGGCATTAATAGGAAAATTACCTTGTAGTTGATCAGATAAGGTCTGAGATATCTTCCCCATTTGATGCTCCAAGATGCATAGTTCATCATGGTGGTTTTCCATCTCTGTCTCTTGTGTTTTAATCCATGGATCTACATTCTATATAAAGACACCAGGAAGGTCTTTAAGATTGGTCTAAAGTGGTTGGGCTTGTTGAGGTGGTGTTTTTGGAGCTTGTTGATACTACTAATATTGTGCTATTGGGAACTTTTGAGCTCTAGAAAACATTTGTTGAAATTATTATTGTGGTTGAGGAGATAGTGTTGGAACCAGGTTCTTCAAAGCATGATTTGGTGTATGGTTTGTGTTTGTTGTCAATCCTCAGTGGAAGTTCAGGGTGTGTACCAACAAAGTGATCATACCGTTCAAGCAGAAAACAGTAGTGAAGGTGGCGCTGTTTCCCAGTGTTTGCCAAATTTTTGGGCCTCAAAATCGGCCAATAAAGTAAAGTGTTTTTGGCAAAGGTACTTGCGCGCCGTGCTCTTGGAGGATGAAAGACTTGCGTGCCATATGATTTTGAGGATCAGAACATCAAAATTTGGCTAAGGCAAGAAGGTCGCGCAAGTGTTGGTTGGGTCGCGCAAGTGAGTTGCGCGACAGAGCTTATTGAAGACAAGACTTGCGCGTCGTCGAGGACTTGCGCGCCGCCGCGCAGGGGGTCCAGTTTGCCTATAAATACTGGACCACCCCTCCTCATTTCCAAAGGAGTTCAAGGCCGAGAGTTTGTTCGAGCTCTCGTCGCGCAGGTGGTTGAGTCGCGCAGGTGGTTATTTTGTCGCGCAAGTATAGCTTGCGCGCCGGTTTTTGGCTGTGCGCCCAAGGTGGTTTGGAAGAGAAAGGAAGTGGACCGCGCAAGTTTGTAGTTGGGGAAGGAAGAGTCGTGCATGTGTGTTGATGACACTTGCGCGCCAGTTTGTTCTTGCGCGCCGTAGTGGGACTTGCGCGACTGTCTTGGAGAAGTGCGCCTGGTTTTGCTGAAGCCCACCGGCGTGTTTGGAGCTGCACGAAAGCCGAGAGACTACTCGGTGTATTCGAGGAAAAGTGATATTCTTCTTCTGGTGAGAATCGGACTTCAATAGAGCATCTACAAACAACAAAGGATGCACTCTTATGCAAATGAAGAAGAGACCCTCACGTCTATAAAATGATTGGGACTTCACCAACGACAGTGAGCCAGGGGGAGTCAACGGGAGTGACCCGAGGGAAGTAGTGAGCTATCCCTGAACCTTTGTAAAGGCAGTGAGCCTGGGACAGAGCGACTGTACCCGAACTTTTGTAATCTACAGCTAGTGAAGCATAGTGGATTTTGGTACGACCGACAACCTGTCGGCGTATGCTCCTTGGACGTAGCCCTTAGTGGTAAACCAAGTAAAAATGGCTGTGTCTTCTCTGTGCTTGTGAATGTCTTCTTTCTGATCATAATCTTCATACAGGTTCAACAAGTTCCTACCAACGTGGGAACAAGATCCATCACATTAAAAGAAAAAGTGGTCACCCTGCCCCTCCCCTCTCAGGGTGTCCCGGGGTCCTTCAAGTGGTATCAGAGGGTAAAGGTTGCTGGCGTTGAATCTGACCTTCTTCGTCATGGAAAACGCGATCAATGTCAGGGGAGTCCCTCACTTTGATGGAAGCAATTTCCAGATCTGGAAGAACAGAATGAGATCTCATCTAAGATCTCTTGGAATGGAAGTTCTTTTTTCTACTATTCAAGGAATACATGTCACTGATCCAACAGGTCTGGCTATGACTGAAACAGACAGGAAACTTCTTGATGCAAATGCTAAAGCACAGAATGCTCTCACTGCAGCCCTTTCTGATCAGATTTACCTGAAGGTGATGAATTTCACCTCAGCAAAATCTATGTGGGATAAACTTGAGAATATTTATGAAGGTGATAGCAAAGTGAAGGAGGCGAAACTACAAGTGCTACACAGTCGGTTTGATGATCTGAAGATGCATCCAGACGAGAATGCAGACTCTTTCTTCAATCGAATTACTGAAGTGGTTGGAGCAATTCGGGGTCTAGGTGAAGAAATCAAAGACATTGATATTGTAAAGAAAATATTAAGAAGACTTCCACCTCTGTATAATGCGAAGGTGTCAGCTCTTGAGGAAAGAGATCTTTAAAAACTTTCTCTAGATGACTTACTGAGCAGTTTGGTAGCTTATGAAATGAGAGTCAAACCAGAAGATGCTACGACTCGGGTGAGCAAGGAAATGGCATTCAAGGCCATGGATAAATTGAAAATCTCAAAGGATAGTAGTGGTGATGATGACGAAGAGAAATAAATTCTTTCTCTCATTGCAAAGAAGTTCCAGAAGGGGAAAGGGAAATTCAAAGGGAAGTTACCTCTCGCATGTTTCCGTTGTGGAAAAGTTGGGCATATTGCTTCTCAGTGCTTGAAGAATATCAATGATGATGACAGTGAAGATGAAAACTTCAAGAAGCCTCAAAGAAGGTTCTTCAAAAAGGGAGACTTCAAATCTGGTAAGAAAATGCAAAGGAAGAGTTTTGTATGTGAAGAGGAAGAAGATGACAATGAATTCTGTGATGAAGAAGAACCAGAATTCAAAACTGGGAACCATGCTTCTATGATGGCCACTGTTGAAAAGTCAGAAGATACTGATGGTGAAAAACAACTGAGAACTTGTGTAGATCCTGAGGTGGAACTTAAGGATGCAGTTAGTAAGATTAAGATTAAATGTAAGAGCTGCAATAAGTGGAAATCAATTGTGGAAGAATCAACTGAATATGTTGATCAACTTGAAGCTGAAATTGAACGACTGGAAGAATTTGTGAAGGTACAGTCTAAAATAATTGAAAGCAATGATGATGCAGTTGATCTGAAACTGAGAATTGAAGAGCAGGAAAAGGTCATCAATGACCTCACATCCAGACTGGATGAAAAATCCAAGACTGTTGAGGGTCTTGAGGAGGAAGTAGTTACTCTAAGGAGTAAAATGGAGACAGAATCAGTTCCAAAAGAATCGAGGAAGAAAATACAGTTCTGAAGATTCTCAGATGCAGAATTACTTGCAAGAGCCAAGTGTGGTTCAGATGGGGTTGGAAAAGTGTTGAGTGATCAAAGACCTGCTTGCATGGGAAAGAGTGGAATTGGCTGTGAGGCTGAGTAATCAACTGCTGTAAGTGAAAAGATCCAAAAGAAAGACAAGATGAATGTTGAACATGATGAAATGTTACCTAGAGTGCTGAAAAAGGAACCCTCAATCCAAACTAAAAGGAGACCTAAAAATTATCCTCAAACTTTCAAAAATGGCAGACAGTCTTACTATTCTCCCAAGGAAGAAGCTATAAGGATAAATTCAAGTGAGAAGACATTTCCTCTCATGAAGTGTCAGTTCTGTGGCTATCTGGGCCATACCATGTCTTATTGTGAAGAGGCAAGAAGCTATCTGAATGGAGAAGATATAGATGCTCAACAAATGAGAACAATCTCATATCCTAATTCTCATAGAAGAAATAATTTCTATGGATATTGTTTTTGTTGTTCTAACTTTGGTCATAAGGCCGTTAATTGCAGGCAGAGAAGAGACATAGACACCTCATACCGAAGTTCAAGACAAGTCAAGTCTCGTCAGCAAGACAATGTTGCTCGTTTAAACAGGTTCTCACCTCTCACAGAAGACTTTGACTATGAAGAACCTGGGTATGCGGAAGAGATAGTTGAAAGGCCATCAGTCCTATATACTCAATCTAATGTCTCATGGAAGGAAAGGAAGAAGATTGAGAAATCGAACCTTGCAGAGGTAGCCCTCAAAGCTACAAAGAACAACAGTACCTGGATTCTGGATAGCGGTTGTTCATCTCATATGACGGGTAATGCCGGCCTACTAACGAATATCATAAAGAATGTTGATGGTACAGTAAGATTTGGTAATGATGGGGCTCTGAAAATCAAAGGGAGTGGAAGTACCCAATTAGCTAATGGAGAACTAAAGAAGACTGAAGTCCTTTACGTGGATGGCCTACGCCATAATATCCTTAGCGTGAGTCAACTCTGTGACTCAGGACTTATAGTTACTTTTAATCAGAAAGGCTGCACCATCAAGGGAAAAACCGGCAATTCACTTATGAAAGGATGCAGAATAGAAGGCAACTTGTATCAGGTTGATAGTGAAGAAAATGTATGTTACATGACTGTTGAAGAAGAAAACAATTTGTGGCATCAGAGATTGGGACACATCAATCAACAAGACATGGAGAAAATATCAAAATCGAGAATTGTCATGGACATCCCCAACCTGAAGCGTGAGCGTGAAAAATCCTGTGATGCTTGTATTCGTGGGAAGCTGGTCTGCAGTTCATATCGGCCAAAGAAGAAAAAGGCATCTCACCTTCTTGATCTGATTCATACAGATGTTTGTGGTCCAATAAATGTTGCCGGAACTCATGGAGAAAGGTACTTTGTCCTTTTTATAGATGATTACAGTCGAATGGCATGTGTGATGGTCATTCACCGGAAACGACAGGTCCTTGACTGCATGAAAACATATCGGCGAATCGCCGAGAATGATACTGGACGAACAATCAAAGTGTTGCGATCTGACAATGGAGGAGAATACACGTCCATTGAATTTGAAAATTATCTGGAGAAGCATGGGATACAACATGAGGTAGCTGCTGTGAGAACTCCACAACAAAATGGAGTTGTTGAACGAAGGAATCGACAGGTGAACAACATGGCACGAACTATGCTGATTCAGAGTCGTATTCCACGACATTACTGGAAAGAGGCTGTTCAAGCTGTAGTGTACATTCAGAATCGAACAGGACTTTATATGGGTGAGACGAAGACACCATATGAATTGTGGCATGGACGGAAGCCTTCTCTAAAATACTTTCGTGTCTTTGGAAGTAAGTGCTTCATCAGGAACAAAGAAGGAAATCAGGGGAAATATGGTGACAACACAGATGAAGGAATCTTCCTCGGTTACTCAATGAACAGAAAAGCCTACAAATGTTTCAACAATCGTTTGGGAAGGATTGTGGAAAGCAATGATGTTAAGATAATTGAAGAGAAAACCACAAATGCTTCACGGACGTCATATGCTGATGTGATAGAAAGTCATGAAGAATGTGGACATGAAGAAACTACAAATGCAGAAATAGAGGAAGCTGTTCAAAACACTCATCAATCACATAATGATGTTGACTCAGAAGAAGAATCTGAAGAAGAAACTATGGCTGAAGAGAAAACTACTGAACCTCTCAGGAGAAATCGAAGAGCTGAGATTGATCCATCCAACATAATTGGGGATAGGAGTGCACCCACTCAAACTAGAAGGATGAGGAATACCACGCAATCTGCATTTCTATCAGTTGTAGAGCCATCCTCATTTGAAGAAGCTGCAAAAGATGAATCTTGGGTGAAAGCCATGAATGATGAATTAGAACAGATTGATAAGAATCAGACATGGGATCTTGTCCAAAGACCCGAAGGTCACAATGTGATTGGTACCAAATGGATCTTCAAAAATAAGTTTGATGAGCATGGAAGTGTCATCAGAAACAAGGCACGACTGGTATGTAATGGATACTCCCAGATTGAAGGTATTGATGTTGAAGAAACCTTTGCTCCAGTTGCTAGACTGGAATCAATCAGGCTTTTCCTTGCCATGGCACTCCAAAAAGGATATAAAGTATATCAAATGGATGTTAAGACATCATTCTTGAATGGTGTACTCGAAGAAGAAGTCTACATTGAACAACTGGTGGGGTTTGCCTTGGGTACCGATGAAACAAAGGTCTACAAACTAAATAAAGCTCTATATGGTTTGAAGCAGGCACCACGAGCATGGTACTCACGGCTAGATTCATATCTCAAGAAGTTGGAATTCAAAAGAGGAGGAGTTGATCACAATCTCTATGTGAATAATTCTCCAAAAGATCAATTCATGGTTCTTGTCTACGTTGATGATATCATATTTGGTGGCAGTAGGAAGAAATCAGTGGATGAATTTTCCAACCACATGAAATCAGAATTTGAAATGTCTATGATTGGGGAGCTCACATATTTCTTGGGACTGCAAGTGATTCAAAAAAAGGAATACACATTCATTTCTCAGGAAAAATATGCAAGAGAGCTGCTGAAGAAGTTCAATATGCAAGACTCCAAACCAATGTCAACTCCGATTGCGGTTGGAACTAAACTTGGAAAGCATGAGGATGGGAACTCTGTTGATCCCACCATGTACAGGAGGATCATTGGCAGCCTACTGTACCTGACAGCGACAAGGCCAGATATTGTCTTTGCAACATGCATTGCGGCCCGCTTTCAGAGTAATCCAAAGGAGGAACATATGGCAGCAGTAAAAAGAATCATGAGGTACATTCAAGGTACACATAACTTCGGGCTATTTTTTGCTGCAGGCAGGGACAGTGAATTATCAGCATTTTCTGATGCTGACTGGGCTGGTGATGTTGTAGATAGAAAGTCCACTAGTGGCGGAGCTTTCTATATTGGGCAAAAATGTGTTGGCTGGTTGAGCAAGAAACAAGAAAGTAATTCTCTTAGTACTGCTGAAGCTGAATATATCTCCGCCACAAAAGCATGCACTCAACTTCTTTGGATGAAGTAGCAGCTAACAGATATTGGTGATACGGTGCAGCAACCAATGGTGATTTATTGTGATAACAAAAGTGCAATTGATCTTACGAAGAATCCGGTTCAGCATTCTCATACAAAACATATTGAAATACGGTATCATTTTATCAAAGAAAAGGTTGAACAAGGTGTGATTAAAATGGATCATGTTGGAACTAATGAGAAAGTGGCTGATGTCCTAACCAAGCCATTGTCCGCGGCTGTGTTCGAGAAGCATCGGTTGAACCTCGGTGTTCGACCACCTCCTACTTCATAAGGAGGCTCCGAAAGTCCCCTCTCCCCGTTTGTTTTAACTGTTTTTATCTGCTTATGGCTGTGATGCAGGTTTATGGGGGAGATACTATCCAGGGGGAGTATGGCTTGAGCTGAACGTTGAACAATCTTTTCGGTCTTTGGTTTTATTGTCAATGGGGGAGAAAGGCATAAATTCAAGGCAAGAAATTCTTCTGTGATGAGAAGTGTAAGATTGTGATGAGAAGTTTAATAAGGATAACATCGGGCGTCATGGAGAATTTCAAAACACTAAGACCCAATTCAAGCTTTCTCTCTTGTTTTCTACACCGAGCATTTCTCACGTAGACTTAGAGTGTTGGCTGAGTTGATTCTGGCGTTTTGGATTTGCTCATGGTTGGAGATCTATTGAATTTATTCTGATTGCCAACAAACCCAAAGGGGGAGATTGTTGGAACCAGGTTCTTCAAAGCATGATTTGGTGTATGGTTTGTGTTTGTTTTCAATCCTCAGTGGAAGTTCAGGGTGTGTACCAACAAAGTGATCATACCGTTCAAGCAGAAAACAGTAGTGAAGGTGGCGCTGTTTCCCAGTGTTTGCCAAATTTTTGGGCCTAAAAATCGGCCAATAAAGTAAAGTGTTTTTGGAAAAGGTACTTGCGCGCCGTGCTCTTGGAGGATGAAAGACTTGCGCGCCATATGATTTTGAGGATCAGAACATCAAAATTTGGCTATGTCAAGAAGGTCGCGCAAGTGTTGGTTGGGTCGCGCAAGTGAGTTGCGCGACAGAGCTTATTGAAGACAAGACTTGCGCGCCGTCGAGGACTTGCGCGCCGCCGCGCAGGGGGTCCTGTTTGCCTATAAATACTGGACCACCCCTCCTCATTTCCAAAGGAGTTCAAGGCCAAGAGTTTGTTCGAGCTCTCGTCGCGCAGGTGGTTGAGTCGCGCAGGTGGTTATTTTGTCGCGCAAGTATAGCTTGCGCGCCGGTTTTTGGCTGTGTGCCCAAGGTGGTTTGGAAGAGAAAGGAAGTGGACCGCGCAAGTTTGTAGTTGGGGAAGGAAGAGTCGCGCATGTGTGTTGATGACACTTGCGCGCCAGTTTGTACTTGCACGCCGTAGTGGGACTTGCGCGACTGTCTTGGAGAAGTGCTCCTGGTTTTGCTGAAGCCCACCGGCGTGTTTGGAGCTGCACGAAAGCCGAGAGACTACTCGGTGTATTCGAGGAAAAGTGATATTCTTCTTCTGGTGAGAATCGGACTTCAATAGAGCATCTACATACAACAAAGGATGCACTCTTATGCAAATGAAGAAGAGACCCTCACGTCTATAAACTGATTGGGACTTCACCAACGGCAGTGAGCCAGGGGGAGTCAATGGGAGTGACCCGAGGGAAGTAGTGAGCTATCCCTGAACCTTTGTAAAGGCAGTGAGCCTGGGATAGAGCGACTGTACCCGAACTTTTGTAATCTACAGCTAGTAAAGCATACTGGATTTTGGTATGACCGACAACCTGTCGGCGTATGCTCCTTGGACGTAGCCCTTAGTGGTGAACCAAGTAAAAATGGTTGTGTCTTCTCTGTGCTTGTGATTGTCTTCTTTCTGATCATAATCTTCATACAGGTTCAACAAGATCCTACCAACGTGGGAACAAGATCCATCACATTAAAAGAAAAAGTGGTCACCCTGATTCACCCCTCCCCTCTCAGGGTGTCCCGGGGTCCTTCAGATAGACCTTGTTGTGGGTACCCAGGTGGTCTCAAATTTATTTATGGTACGTTTCAACTCCTCTCTTTAAAATAACCATTGTTTTACTATTATTTATAATAATCTATTCTCTATTGAAAGTATTTATATTATAGGTATTTATAAGGATTCTAGAATTATTTTCCTTGTTGGTTGTAATTAAGGTAATTAAAATCATGATCTATGGGTTCTTCCATACTTTCCCCCACATTCTTGGTAAGATTTTGGGCCTCCACACATCTTGAATGATTGAATTTCTATCACTGGAGAAGGAGGGTATGGAAACGCATTAGCTAACTAAAATGAAACCATCATCTTTGTCAGGGCCTCTACATGTGCTTCTAGGTAGTCAGTTTCTTATACCTCATGGATTCCCCATGGAGGTGGTCCTCTTTCACTTTTCCACAGACTGGAATTGTGAGAGGCATTGTCTAGAATTTCGTTGTTTACATCCAATGTATTGAAATTTTATCCACCATCAGTAGCAGTTTTTACTATGGTATAGTCATCAGGATAATGTCCCTAGAATAATATATGAACTGTATCCATATATCTAGTCCATAGTGTGGGAACAGTCTAGTCACCGTCTTGATTATATCGCCTCCTTCCCATACTTATTATCCATCCTCCTAGGTGATGTTTGGAATTTAATTCGGGTACATCCATGTCCTGATTGGTGGGAAGTATTTTTATAGAAATTTCTCTACTAATTCATCTCAAGTATTCATCCACTATGGATCTTGACATGTTAGACAATTCATTTCTCGGTCACATTAGGAGAGTGGGAAAAATCTAAATCGAATGGCGTCTTATGATACACATTGGATTACAAAACTATCATAAATCAATAGAAATATTGAAATGTTATCGTGGGGGTCTTCACTTTGATGGACACCGAATTTCCCCATATTCTGGATAATGTGAATGATTCTAGGATAAATTTTTTTAAAAAAATAACCAGAATAGGTGGTCAGACAATGTTGGTAATAACACCACTAATGGAAGAAAAACTGTATTCTATAATGGTGTGATACTACAGTTCTTCTCACTCACCCTTATTAGAAGGTGGGGCATATTTCATGTTTTTTGGGTGTGGTGGCATAATATTGTTATGCTCATCCATTCTAAAGAAGTGGCATGTAGAAATTGATTGGATCAATCTCAATATCGAATGCAGGTTTTTATTGTGCATCTATGATTCATGAGTGAGTCACGGATCCCTGGATCAGGCATTAGATAAGAAGAATATATATAGATATATGGTGTATGTAAAATCAAAGAAAAAAATTTAAGAAGGAAAACATTAATGATAAAATAATAAAGGGGGAGGGGTGAGGTAATATATGGATCAATCTGAGGGTCATTGTGCCTCAGCAATAGTAATCCCCAACAAATTCACCAAAATATAATGTACCTACACAAATAATTTAATTTGTGGAAGAGGTGGATAGATTATAAATTTATAGTTCCAAACAACACTTATTACAAGGGTATATTAATGTGGTAGTCTGGGGTCAAACCCATGATGACTACTAGAAGAGCAGTTACCAATAAAAAAACCCATGCGATAGATTCCTCACTTTTACTCTTTAGGCATGGACTTTACTAAAACATGATAGTTTGGATTTAAAGAATACAATAACAGAAGGGATCATGTATAATTTTAATCCGCTTGATAGAATATAATTTAGGATTATCTTGGGATTGTTCTACATCTTAGGTTTTAAAGTGGTGTAAAATTCTCCAATTGGTTTTGGTTAAACCAGATGAATCTATCCATGCTACAATTATCCCATGTTTAAGGTATAACTAAAAACATAAGGGCACTAAATTTAGATTCTTTGAATAATTTTTTATATATTAATGGTCATAGTCTTTCTCAACTATAATTGGATTAGGTTTTTTCAATTGCAGTTCCCATTATCAAGGTTCTGAAGAATAATGTGACGAACAATTATTATTAACCCAATTACTACACATAGGATTAACAAGGTTCAACATAGAGATTGACTAGTTTTTAAAAAAACCATCAAATTAGATATTCACCATCTACAATATGTTCACTAAGTGTAATCTATTAACCACATGTAATCTTTTCACCACCTGTATTCTTTTCCCCATGTGTAATATGGTCACCAAATGTAAATTTACACAACTTGTATTATTTTAACACCCTATAATATTCACATAGCTTGTAATGTTTACATAGCCTATAAATTTCTAGCTTCACATATTTTTTCTGTTTTTATATTTAGAAGCATCCTATTGCATAATTCATCATCGAAATCCACCTTTTATGTGGAAATAATGACTATTTCTATGTCTTTTACTCTTATACCATAACTTTTATCATCCTAACAATGATGAATAAAACATAAGGTGTCCAATAATGAATTAATGATAAAAAAATATAATCACTGAAATTTAATATAAAAAATTTATACGTTAATTTCACTTTTCACCCCCAACTTGAATTCATAATTTTCCTCAAAGATGAATCCTCAAAATAATACAAGGGACACTTACTCTATAATGATTTAAATTTAATGTCAAAAAAAAATTAATAAAATGGAAAGTTAAATGTCTAGAAAAAAAAGTATAAAATTTTTCAATGTAAAAACCAAATACTTTTTGAATTGGTTTTATAAAATTAAATTAATATTTTTCAAACTTTTCATTTAACACAATAGTGAATATATCTTGTGTTATATGAAATCACTATGTTTTTCATGAGTTACACGCAACACCAGGTTAAGATTTCGCTACACACAAAACAAAGATAAGCTTTCCCAACATGCAACCCCAAGTTAAGATTGAACTAAATGCAAAACCAAGTTAATATTTTGCTACATGAAACACAAAATTATTCTTTTTCTACATGTTGTATTAGACTAATTCTTATGAAACACTGTGTTTATCCCATTTTATATGCTTCATAGTGTTTAAATGAAGCATAACATATTATAAAAATATTATTATCTAATATCATAAATTTTACTTAGTAATTTTAATGTAAGTTATTAATAGCATTAATTAAATTATTAAAAAAAATTACACTTGTATATAAAATTAATTCTTTCTTTTCTAATTAACAAGAAATGAAAATAAAACCCTTTTCAAAATATAGGAAATCATATTCAGGAAAACTAATTTTATAAATTAATTAATACACTTTTGGGAGATTCTTTTAATGAAATTAATATATTATATATTCAATAGGATATTTAATTTTCATCTTATTAGTTTCCAGGACCACAAATGATAATAAGTTCAACTTAACACATAAAATTTTTATTTTTCTAAAAAGTGGGTTTTCACCATTTTATACTGAACTCATTTTAAATTATATTTTTCATTATTTTACAATATTAATTTGGTAAAATAAACATAATATTTGAAATTTTAATTTCAGATTTGTAGTAATATGGTTTTTTGGTATTTTTCAGAGAAGTTTCATTTTTTAATGAATAGTGAAAAAGACTGAATTTTAATTGAAAATTATCTTTTAATTTATTTTATTTATCGAGTAAAATTATTTTTTAATCTAGATTTAAAATATAATTTTTAAACATATACATAAAAATCCAATTTAAATCATTCGAATCAAATCCACATTGAAGTTGTTAATAAAACCATTTCAAACATTTGAACATTTTCACTTTAAAAACTCGTTGTGTCTTCATGTTTGCAGAATTAATTTAAAATGAATTTTTGACACTTATGTCACATAAATTAAGAAAAATGAATTACATATTTGGAATAATAATAATTTATAATTTCTATTAATACCAACTTAATTTATTTACTTTAATTGTTAGTAAAAAATATTTAAAATTAATCCCAGCGATTAAGAGAAATCAAGTTTACTAAGTGACTAAACATTAAAAATATGTGTAAAATAACCTATAAACGTGTAAAAACAAATTTTTTTGGAAATATTTCAACCATATCAACTCTTGGATCTAAATTTTTTCATTATTGGAGGCATGTTATTTAAGAGATAACTCGCAATAGTGTTTACCTTTTTATATTTATAAGAATTCGACTCCCCCTCTATAATAAAATGGAATTTACTCTACCTACTTATTCACACCAATAATGAAATTTGTCTTGTAAAATTCCTGAAAAATATATCTTCCAAAAATCACTTCACTAAAACAAGATTCATAAGTTTGGGTAGAAATCTAACCAAGGAAGTCCTTCAATGAAAACCAAAAGGAGTTACCTGAAGAAGATGAAACATTTATCAACATGCATTTTTGTTTTGTTTCCTTCTAAAATCATTTAAAGTATTCTTATGTCAAGATTATATAATAACTATAGTATCATAAATATAATGAGATTTTTTATGGTATTATTTTAACATATAACTTCACACACTTCCATCAAAGGGGATAAGCATTCACCATTCTTGTGTATGACTGACAACCGGCTCGCAAGCTATTGTTGTTCGTTCTTACATTACCGACATTCATGGTTGGGAATAATGATTGATTTAAATTTTATATATGATATATATTATATTTATAATTTATTTATTTCTCTTTAATTATTATATATCATACCCCTTCATTAATTCCATTTTTTTGGAATACAATGATGTCGTTCGTGTGTACGGTGAACTACTGCCTCAAAAAGCGATACCATTTGTTCACGCTTTTCATGGAATTTATTAAGGATGGGTTTAATATAAATATGTGATATATATATAATAATAATTCTACTATAATGTTGATATATATATAATTTACATTTCATTCTTTGGATATTAAAAGAAAATGGAAACAATATTCATGCGTACGTACGACCTACCAACTCTATGAACAGTGTATTACGTTTCCTATTTATATATTTTATAGATTACAAAAAATATATATATAATAAATATATATATATATGATATTCGTATCATGATTTAAATTTTTGTAATGATTAAATCATTATCTAAGTCAGAGAACCATGAATAACAAGTCAAAACACATATTAAAAAAGTGTTTATTAACCAAAACATTACATTAAAAAAGAATTATTAATAAAAGGGTAATATAAATTCATAAGTAATTAATATATGGTATTTTATATATAGGAATATGATTATTTGGTAGATTTATAATAAAAATATATTTATTGTATTGTAGTTATGAACATATACAGAGAGAGTCAAGACTTAAGGTAAGGGGATTCCTAGTCTCGCTTTTATTTTTGTGAGACTTATGTCGGATTCACCACTCATTTATTTTGTTTGGTGTATATACCTCCCTATGAAAAGTTGTATCAGAAATTTAATTTATTTCATTATATTAAAAGTGTTAATTTATATTCTTCTTTAATGGATCTCATTATTCTAAAGTTACTCAAGCAATAAGGGATTTCTGTCTCACTTTTATTTTCTATGAGATGTGAGCCATGTTCACCAACAATTTATTGTATATGGTGAGTATATATCCCACGGATTTGTTTTTTGATAATTATAATATGAATTATTAGGATTTACCTGATATGAAAACATTGGGACCAAATCCACTTAAGACATTACAAGACATGCAAGGATTATACTTCATATGCATCTAGGGCCAATTAATATTCTCACTTCTCTTCCATGCATAGAAGCTGAACGTTGTTCTTTTTTCTCTCATTTTTCATCTACCATTTCTTTTCATTTTTTTATATTTTCATTCTAAACTAGTTTTCATTCCTTCCATAAATTTTTTTATTGAATCCCATTGATTTTTTTAATCATTATATACCCATTCTTCATCCATTACAATCCAACTTACATTATCAAAAAAAATTTCAATAATTCTTGTAATTGTTCACCAACACTTGATTCATTCTTCATTATTTCTTCATTTTTATTGATTTTTATTTATTATTACTTGTTTTGATTCTATTTTGTTCATTATTTTATTTTTTATTCATTGAGAATAGTAATTTTATTTTGTTTTTGTTGTTTTAAATTTTATAATCTTGATTATTAATTTTTTAGTCTTGGATTTGTTCTTTCTCTCTAGTTTCTCAATTAATAGAATGTTTAATATTTTCTTTCTTTTGATCATCACCAACATGTGAGGTTAATCCACTTGGGGTTATTGGTTGAGAGTATGGGTGTTTATAATCATAATGAATCTGTATGTTTAAAATTGTAAATCCTATCGATAGTAATTAGGTTAGTAATAATTTTCCATCCCATTATTTGTCACAACCCTGATCATTGGATGCTCAATTGAATGAACCTAACCTAAATGGAGTTGGGAAATAATATGAACATTAGCCTATGACACTTTCGGTATAGAAGATAAGAGTAATGAACCTATGTTGTCATTTATTACCTAACCATGGGATAATTGATGCTTGGGTAGATCGAATTGGTTTGACCAAAACTAATTTTTGAATTTTTCAATGCTTTGCAGCCTAAGTAATAAAATTATCCCTAAGCTGGAATTAGGATTATATTCTATCAAGATCCCTTAAATTAACCCTAATCACTTCCTTTATTATATTCTTTAAATCCACACTACGTATTTTTAGCTAAAACCAATCCTAAATGGTGAAAATGGGGAATCCTTTACAAGGGGTTTTTTGATGGTTTTCTGAACTTCTAGTAGTCCTTGTGTGTTCAAAAATGAACTTCCACTTTACTATTTCCCTTGTAGTATGTGTATTTTGGGACTATAAATTTATAATCTAACCACCACCTGTGTGAATTTAATGATGCATGTGGGTGAGTCATGTTTTGGCGCTGTTTTTGAGGAGGCAGCCCTTATTTTATTTGTTTTATTAATGTTCAATCAGATTTTTATGATAATTATTTTCATTTTAAGGGAATTGTTATTTTTATTTCATCCATGAACATCACTATTCTCACATATTTGTATTTATATATGTTGATTTTTTTACTATTCATTTTCCCACATTCCCATTTCACTATATTCATCTTATTTAAACCATTTGGACTAATGTTTTATCTAGTACAAGTTTCTTCATTCTAACAAATTATGTAGGTAGACCTATTTGAAATAACTCTAAAACGTTTCCCCATGACATGAAAGTCACTACCGGAATCTCCTGATTCCCTAACTTCAATTTCAAATTTCCAATTCATTTTTTGTCTATGTTGTTATTGATATCTCTCCAATGATTCATTCCATGAAAGTGAGGACACTGTGTCATTTTGAGGGTGGGGGAGTCATTCATGACCTATATTGTTGAAACACTAGGATAATTGCCTGTTTTCATCTATCTATGAGACTTTTTACATTTAATTCATGCTTTAAACCTAGAAACTAATCACACATATTTAAATAAAAGGAATAGTTAATTTGGAAATTATTGAAATCCATGTATTACAAAAGTTAATATTATGAGAATGATTTTTGAGTTTAGTAATTTTATTCAAATTCAAAAAAAATGAAATTTATTTTGATTGAATTATTACTATATTTTATACTAGTATTTATTGCCAGTTATTTTTGTATACTCCCATTACCAATAGGATTATAGACTCATGATTTCGTATTCTTTTCTAAACATATATATTGAGAGACGCTTAGGGAATGTTTCCCTATTATAACTTACATTGATATCCTATTAATTTTGTGACTGAAAAAATTCATTTCTAAAAAGATTGAGGAAATATTTGTGACCCACTTTTTTTTGAGACACACCTTTCATTTTTATTATTATTTATTACATAGTTTCTATGATTTACCTATTTATGATGGATCATTTTTTGTCTAATTATCCCTACCTACAATTATCTTGGTATTATGCATGATTATCCATTTAAATAGTGTGGGGGAATATTCAATGTTGTTGAACACATGATGTTATTACTGAGGAGATGAACTGTTGAATTTTCACCAGATTGATCTCATATAGTCCATGATTAATTTTGTTATTTTATATTCCTTACATTTTTTTTATAAAAATATATAGAAATAAAAATAAAATGATATTGGTTTTTGTAATGAGGAAAGTCAAAAATCTCCATTTCCAAATGGATGAATCCTATGACGAATCATATATAGTAAGTGCATGGATGTGAGATCCATATTTAATATGAATTTTAAAAAATATATAAAAAATAAAAAGAAAGGAGTAGGGTAATTTTTTTAAACTTAGATGATATATTCATGGATCCACATTAATATATAGAGAACATACAGCATTTGATCTTGGAGGAGTTACTTCATTTCACTGTTTACATTTATCATGAATTATAATGTAGATATTACACTACTTTTGGGCTTGATTTTTTTACTTTCCACCCACTTTCCCTCAACCTCATATTCATTTGGAACCCTTTTTTCTAGAAGCCCTCAGGAATGATTTTGTATTTTTATTTATGATGTGGACATGATAGAACCAATGCAAGCCTATGGTTTGAAATATTTATTTTGGGTATGAGCATAACTCTAGTAAAAATTTTCAATGAGGGATGAGATAAAATTTATTGTGAGTTAAATTGTAAAAAGGGTATATAATTCAATGATTTTTTTTGAAATTGTAATTAAAATAATAATCAATATCAATAAAGAACTAAATTATGATGCATGATTGATTTTCTCTACAATATTGATTCTATATGACTGGATTTTTCTTCTTACACTTAGTTTTATTTTCTTGGTTGTAATGAATTTTTCTTATTTTAAAAAATGTTTCATCTAGAATCCCATTTTATATTCTTTTTGCATCAAGATAATAAATTGTTCATGTTTGGAAAATTTTGATAAACTAAATTTATATATACATTTTGGATACATTTAATAAGATATTATTCATGTTTTATTTAATAACGCACTGTTTTTTGGATTGTTATTGTGGGAATTAGAAAATTTGTATTCAATGGAATAAATGTTTTAAATTTGGAAAAAAACAAAGGCATTACATTCCTTGTATCACATACAGGATGTGTAGACCTTATTTACAGAATACTTGGAAGGCCACAAACTAACCAACAAAGCACTTATATGACATGAAGACAATACACATCATGTAACATCATTACAAGACCTGAAGATTAAAAATATTAGAAACCCACAAAAATTGAATCTCATACACAATGTGCAGATATTTCATGATGTGAAATGTTTGAAAGCTCACCCTGTTAAAGATACAAGTAGATTCATCAGAAAGAAATGTGGATCTCAAATACAAGCTGTGTAGAATAATTACATGCTGTTCATATTTCGGGACCAGAGTCACTTAATCTAGTACACTGTGTGAATTAATTACACGTTATTTACTTCATAGGCCTATTTATATTCTAAGCACTCGACGACACACAGAAGTTGTAAATTGTTCTCTTTTCTCCCCTCTTTCTTCTATTATTTCTTCTCGTTTTTTGTATGTTTTCATTTAAAACTAGATTTAATTCATTCCTTGTATTTTTTTATTAAATCCTTTTGAGTTTTGAATCATTATAAACCCATTCTCTATCTATTTCAATTATGTTCTCATTCTCAATGTTTTTTAACAACTCTCTTTATGCTTCCTTAAATCTTGCATCATCATTAATCATTTCATAATTAGCAGTGATATTTTGATTGATTATTACTTGTATTGATTCTATATTATTAATTATTTCCTTATTTCATCATTTTGGATAGGTATTTTATTGGGTTTGTGTTATTTTCAATTGTTTAAAATATATTTTTATTTTTATTTTTAGTTCTGGACGTATTCTTTCTCCAATTTTCATGATTATGCGTAGAATATTAAATATTTAATTTATTTGATCACCACCACCATGATAAAATAATCCACCTATGTTTAAGGGTTGAGAGTATGAGTATTTTTTGGCCTAATGAATCTCTAAGTCCAAACATGGTAATCCTATTACAAGTAATTAGGTTAATAATAATTCTTCATTATATTATTTTGAAAAACCATAACCCTATGAAGTGAAACTAAATGATCATAACCTAACTGGATTTGAGAAGGACTCAGACCATTAACCTATTATTCTTTATTTATAGAAGATAATCCTAATGCACATAAATTTTTTTTAATTCCTTTACCATAGGATTATTGCAGTATGGTTACGTCCAATTAGTTTGACCAAAACTAATTGCTTACTTTTTCACCACTTTCCAACCAATATTTTGGACTATTCCAAGATAAACATAGGATTATATTCTATAAAGATCCTTGAAATTGACCCTAATCTCTTATGTAATTAAATTCATTAAATCAAACCTACCTAGATTTAGTTAAAACAAAACACGAATAGTAAAGGTGAGGAATCCGTTCCAATTATTTTATTCAATTGGTTGTTGACCTACCAGTTGTCCCCATGTGTTTTACCCCAGACTACCACATTACTATTCCCTTGTAATAAGTGTAGTTTGGAACTATAAATTTTAAATCTGACCGCTACCTATATGAATTCAATGACGCTTTGCGAGAACATAAAATATTTATATTGTTTTTTGGGGAATGATCTTTAGGGGTTGATCTACTGGTGGATGTTAGATTATAAATTTATAGTCCTAAACTAAAGTTACTATAAGGGCTTCGTAAAGTATCTGTGTGGGGTTAAACCCACAAGGACTACTGGCAAGTTAGCAAACATTCAAACAAAACATGTTGAAATGATTCCCCAGTTCCACTCTTATTGATTTTTTTAAAAAAACTAGCTAGTTTGGATTTAAATTAGATAATAAAGGAATGGATCATGGTTAATATCATGGCTCCAAAAAAAATATCATAGGTTTAGCTTGGTATTGTCTTATATTTGAGGCTATTAAGGGGTAAAAATTCAACAATTGGTTTTGGTCACACCAATTCGATCTACCCATGATGCAATTATCCCATGGTCAGGGCGTAAATGATAACCTAGTTACATTATTCATAGCTTTAATAAATAAAATGTTACAGACTAATGGTTATACACCTTCTTAAATCAAATTTGGTTAGGTTCATTCAATTCCACTTCCCATGGTCATGGTTTTGAAAAATAATGTTATGAACAATTATTATTATCATAATTATTGTCCAAAGGATTTTCAAGGATCAACTTAGAGATTCATTGGGCTTGGAAACACCCCTACTCTTGAACCCTAACAATAGGTGGATTATCTATGCATTATTGTGATGATAAAAAAGAAACTAAATATTAAGCATGATATGTGTAATAGAGAAATAAAGGAGAAATAAGATATCTTGGATGAAACAAATTAAGAATCAGGATTAGATGATGGAATATAACACAAACACAATAAATAACTATTTAATATGAATAAAAAATTAATGAATGAACAATTTGGAATCAAAAAATGTAATAAGTAATCGAAAACTCACAGCTAATGTAGAAATGATGAAGGATGACACAAGCGTTGATTAAGAATAGAGAGAGATGTTTAAATGGATGTCAAGAATGGAAGCGATATTTAAAAGGATGGATAATTGTTTTAGAATGATTAACAACTGAATAGTGTTAAATAAAACAATAAAATGAATGATTACAATATAGCTTATAATGAAATCTGGAAAAAATGGGAAGAAACAAAGGATGAAAAATGAGAGAGAAAAGGGAAATTTCCACCTGATATGTGTGGTAGAGTTCTTAGAATATTAATAGTAATGATAATTATATGACATGTAAGTCATGCAACTTGTGTAATAGACAATGAAATTTTGGTCCCAACATCTTCATTTCATTTAAGTCATCCTCACGCCTTGTATTTGAGATCCACATTTCTTACCAAAGAATCAGTTAATATATTTTATTAGTTTTGTCTTCACCATTTTCACATCATGAAATCTCATCATGTTGTGTATGGAATTCAGTTTCGGCGTGTTTCTAATCTTATAAATCTCAATGTCATGTAATGATGATACAAAATATTTATTATCTTCACATCCTGCAAGTGCTTCATTGGTTATTCTAGATCCTTGTAGATATGATTTGTATGAGGATTACTTGTCGTGTATGTGATATGTGGCATTTAAATCCTATTTCTTCTCATTTTTATGATTTGTTCTATTGATTCCAAATTTTCTAATTCCAGTGAAGAAAAAACAAAACCCAATTCACCATTGAATAAAACATGAATAATATCTTAATAAATTTATCCAAAATGTATATATAACTTCATCTTGTCAAATTCCCCCACACCTGAATAATTTATTGTCCTCAAGAAAAAATTCATCTAAATAGGGATTCGAAAACAAAAAAAATTAAAATAAGAAATATTTATCACAACTAGGTATATAATACTATGTGTAATAAGAATTATTCAGTCCTCCATAATCAATCCATCAAAGGAAATATATCATTCCTCATAATTCCATTTTTAAAAAATATTATTTATTCTTATAATTACAATTTTATAAATATTCCTTACATTCTATAACCATTTTTAAATTTACCACACAATATATTTTCTCTCATCACTCAAGGTAAAATGTAACAATAGTTATGATCATACCCTAAATACATGTTACTAAACATTGGATTTAATTAGTGCTATCATCACTACTTCATAAATAAAAATACAAAATCAATCATGAGGGCTTCATTAAATGGGTTCAAATGAATTTGAGGATGAGGGAAGGTTTGTGGAATATAAAAAATTTATCTCAAAAGGAGGATAATATCTATACTAAATTGCATGAAAAAAAGTAAATAGTACGATGTGGTAACTCCTAAAGTGTCAAATGGTGTTTTCCCACAAAGATCAACATGGATCTTTGAATATATCATGTAATTATCAAAAATATACCTTATTCCTTTCTTTTTGTTTTTATTTTTAAATATTATTTGAAATTTATGTTTAGGATAGGTCTCATATCCACTCCCTAACCACATATGATTCATCGTAGGATTCATCAATCTAGAAATGGTGATTCTTGACCATCCTAATAGATAACCCAAAATATTTTTACTTTTTCATTCTATATATTTTTTGAAGTAACAGGGTAGGCATAGAAAATTAATAACTTAATCATGGACCACATTAAGTCATTCTAGTGACAAATTCCCAGTACATATCTTCGATAATAACATCTCATTTCCATTATTAGTAAAAATTTCTCAACATAATTTCAAAGGATTATCATGAATAATACTAAGTGGAGGGTTGGAAGGGATAATAGGCTTGAAAAGGCTCCATCCTAAGTAATCCATTATTGGAAACTACGAGCTTAAGAAGGAAAAATGTAAGGTGGGTCTCAAGAAAAAGTATCTCACAAAAAAATCATAAATCATATTAAAAATGTATTTTTTTCATTCATAATTTAAATAATATCTAAATTAATTTTTTGATATGTTTTCATGCCCCAGGTGTCACTCAAGAAATATGTTCAAAAAAGCATATGGATATGTGGGTTCAGAATCTTCTTGAGAATAGGAGTATGAAAATGTAACTAGAAATCACTCAGCGTATAAAATCCAATAATAAGTCAATCAAAATCAATTTCAAAAAAAAATTGAATTTAAATATAATTAGTAAACTCAATATTCATGCTAAAAATATAAATAACTGTAAAACATGGATTAATTTCCATCCAATAATTTTTATCTAAATGGTTGTAATGTGTTTTAGGTTTAAATTATAATTTAATATAAAAATGTCTCCTACATTGGTGAAAATAAGAAATAATCCACGTGTATCAACAATAAATCCCATGAAAGTATCCCCTATACTTAAAATGAGATATTTTCCTCACTATCTAGAAAGTCATCATTGGAGAGATATAAAATTTGTATCATAGAAAAATTAAAATTAAAATTTGAAATTCAATTATATAGAACATAGATTTCACTGTGATGAGTGTAATTCCACGAGAAAACTTGTTGCATAGTGATTTTAAATTGGGATACCTGTATAAATATTTAGAATAAAAAAACCCAAAAGAGTTAAAAAAATATTAATCTGGGATTAAAAAAGATGAAAACAATGAATGGGTAGGTGAACATAATGAATATTAAAGAAAAAACTCATATAAATATAGAAATGTGAGTATAGTGAATTTCCGGGAATATATACAAACAATAATTCTAATAAAAGGAAAAAAATATCTTAATCATATGACTGAAAATAAAGAGAAAATATAATATGGGATTCTTCCAATAAAGAGATAACAGTGATATCATTAGCTAGATGTATGGAAAATAAAATCAATCAGTGTCGTCCATCGTCTCGGAAATATGTTTCCTCCTATAAGAACTCGAGGTTGTGTCATCAAGCTCTTGGGGTCACTTGGTGGGTTTTTTCACCTCCGGATCATACCGAGTATGAATTACATGAGGCAATAATATCATCTTTGTTAATCATGCTGAGGGTCTCTACTGTGCATGGATCTCTAGTGAGAGCTCTTCAAGATGGCACTTGATATCATCAAAATATTGAGGAATCCAATACAATAGTACAGATGGTGTTGGGACAGTCACATCAATTACCATAGATGTGGCATATGATCTAGACATGGATAAAGTAATTCTGTAATTATCATTCTACACCCATTCTCCATCTCTAGTTTTTCATTATGATTCCATTTTTATTATCGATTCTCTCTTATTATATCATCACTATGATGAGGGGGTAAAGAAACCTTTTCCTAGGGTTATGTAGCTGAATTGGGAAGGTTTTTTCAGATTTATTTCTTTTTCTTTATTCATGTATTTTATATTGTGGAAACTTATTCGATAAAATTATAATCTATTTCTTTTACTTTTGTCATGGCCATTGGTATCTTAATCTGAAAGAAACATTACGAATTATGCTATTGGTTTCCTAGAATCAAGGAATAAACATTCTCATATTTGGGGAGACCATGTTTTAAATTGGTATTGAGAAAAACATTATTAATAAAAACCCAAAATTACTATAGTGATAGAAAAAAGGGGGTTGTCATGTCAATGAAGGATACCGTGACCATTGGGTGGATTTTATTCTATTTTTAAATAATGTTCTGAGTTACCATGTCAATGAAAACCTAAAGTAAAATGACCATTATAAAAGCAATTTCCATCCAAGAATATGGTAAATGAATCATTCTTCATTCAGTGGGTTTAAAATATTACTCTCTTACTGATCACACAATGTTCATGAATGAAAAATAGGATAATAGATTTGAGAAAATAGGGTTGAAAAAATAGACCCAAATGAATTGAATTTTAAAATAAAATACCTTAAACAATCAATCCACCTTCATTTCAATTTCTTCACATAAAATATACCCCCACATGCTATCCAAGAGGTGGTAGTAAAATAAATTTCATATTTGACGTATCACGGCAACATGTGTCCTTAATCCCAGCGGCAACGTCTCCCTAAATGAAGGAATGGAGTGGTACATTGTTCCCTTTTTTATAGACTTCACTACAGCTCGGGTAGCATTCAATGAAATTTAAGATGTGTTAAAAGTGGTTTTAAGTGGGACTCATGTTATAAAACATGTAAAAACATGATGGTACAGATAATCTAGCCTTTTTTCCCATCCCTATCTTTACACATCAGGTAATCTGTTCACCACATGTGTTTTTTTCACCACATGTAATCTGTTAAAGAAATTTAATATTCTAACATTGTGTAATCTAGTCACCACATGTTCGCCATGTGTAATCATTTCACCACATGTAATCTGTTCACCGTGTGTTATTTTTTCACCATGTGTAATCTATTCCCCATGTGTAAAATCCACCCAATTGTCATGGTATTACTATGAAAGGTACCTTATAATTGTTTAGATAAAATTTGAGAGATCCTCCCAATTTGATGATTCATGATGCATAGCTCATCCATGTTTATTTTATCAATGTCTCTTGTTTTTTATTCCTTTTATCAAATTTATATATAAATACAGTGGTAAGGACTTTATTATTGGTCTATAGAGGTAAGGATTGTTGAGGTGGTCATTGTGGAGCTTGTTGATACTATTGTTATTGTAATGGTGGGAACTACTGAGCTCTAGGAAATTTTTTTTGGAACTATTGTTTTGGTTGAGGAGCTAGACCTTGTGTTGGGTACCCAAGTGGTCCCTAATTCTTCTGTGGTACATTTCCACTCCTCTACTGAAAATAACCTTAGTTTTATTATTGCTTCTGCTGATCCATTCTCTTTTGAGAGTATATCTTTTTTAGGTACTACTGAGGTTTCAAGAATTATTTTCATTATTGGTTGTAATTAACATAATTACAATCTTGATCTCTAGTTTCTTCTATCCTTTCCCTGAATTCATGGTAAGAATGTGGGGCTCTACACATGTTTCATGATTGAATTTCAATCACTAGAGCATGAAGGGCTGGGGGTGCATCGGGTTACTAAAGTGAGACCGTCTTAATTTTCAAAGCCTCTACTTGTGCTTCTAGGTACGTGGTTTCTTCGACTTCATGGATTCCCCATGGAGGTGGTCCTTTATCACTTTTCCACAGACTAGAATTGTGAGAAGATTCATCTAGAATTTCTTAGTTTTCTTCCAATATATTGACCTTTAATCCACTATCAGTAGCAGTGTCTACTATGGTACAGTCAGTTGGATAAATTCCCCTATATAATGTCTAATTTTATAGCCACACATCTAGTCTGTAATATGGTAGAATTCATGTTAGCTCATAGAATATAAATCCTTCTTCCCACACTGATTCTATATCCTCTTGGGTGATTTTGGGAATTTCGTTCTGGAGCATCCATGTATTGATTGGTGGGAAGTATTTGGGTTGAAATATCTCTACTAATTTGTCTCAAGACTTTAATGACTAGGGATCTTGACTTCTTAGACAATCGATGGCTCTATCACATAAGGGGAACGAGAAAAATATTAATCGAATGGTGTTTGGTGATACACATTGGTTGTGAATTCTATTGAAAACCGTATGAAATATTGAAATGTTCTCATGGGGGATTTCAATCTGATTCCCACTAAATTTCCCCATATTTTAGATATTTGAATGATTCTAGGCTTAATTTCAAAATTATGCACTTGAATAGGTGGTCGAACAATGTTGGTCACAACAACACTAATAGAAGGAAACCCATATTTCATAATGTTGTGCTACTACAGTTTTTCTCACTCATACTTATTGGAAGGTGGGGCATATTTCATGTTTTCGGGTTGTGGATGGATAATACTATTAATCTCATCCATTGAAATGTAGTGGCATGCAGGAATTGATCGATCTATCTCAATATTGAAAAAAAGTTTTGCGTGTGCTTCCATGATTCATGAGAAAGTCATGGATCCTTGGATCATGCACTAGCTAAGAAGAAAGGAGAGTGATAGATAATGTAGGTGAGAATTAAGTCAAAAATGTAAGAATTAAAATATGATTGAAAAGGAGGAAATGGGGTGAGGTAATCAGATCGATTTGGAGGTCACTATGCCTCAACTATAGTAATCCCAGATAACATCACCAAAATATAATGTACCTACACACATCATTTAATTCGTGTCAGAGATGGACAGATTATAATTTTAAATTCCCAAACAACTCTTATTACAAGGGTATAGTAAAGTGGTAGTGTGGGGTTGAACCCATGACAACTACTAGTAGGCCAGTAACCAATAAAACAAATCCCATAGAATGGATTCCTCACATTCACTCTTTAGGATTGGTTTTTACTAAAAATTGATAGTTGGGATTTAAAGAACACAATAATAGAAGGGATCAATGTTAATTTTAAGGATTTTGATCGAAGATAATCCTAATATTCACTTGGGATTGTCCTAAAGCTTAGGATGTGAAGTGGTGTCAATGTCACCAATTAGTTTTGGTCAAACGAGTTGAATATATCCATGTTGAAATTATCTTATGTTCAAGGTATAACTGAAAACTTAAGGGCATTACATTTAACTTATATGCATAAAGTGTTACATACTAATGGTCGTAGTCCTTCTCAAGTCCAATTAGGTTAGGTTTGTTCAATTTCACTTCCCACGGTCAAGGTTGTGCAAAATAATGTGATGAATAATTATTTTTAACCTAATTACTAGCCACAAAATTAACTAGGTTCAACTTAAAGAATCATTAGTTTTGGTAAAAAATGGGTTTTTTTATTTATGGGTTTTAAAATAATATTTGAAGGGGATACTATGTGATTTTTTATTAAAAATGGGTCTCCAGATGTGTGAAACTCATTTAGGCATCTTCATCCCATAAAGATGCATGAAAGGGGTTCATGCATCCTTCATCCCATCTTCGAAGGATGTGTGAACCCCATCAATGCATCTTTGGCAAGGAAGAAGATGTGTGAATGGGGTTCATGCATCCTTTGAAGATGGGATGAAGGATGTGCGAACCCCATTCTAGCATCTGGCTGAGAAAATCTATAAAAGGGGGTCTCCCCCCCCCCCCCCCAATTTATTATTCTCCTATATATTTTTTCAGGAAGCCCTACATTATTTCTTACTCAACAAATTTTTGCTTCTTTTATGAAGGAAAAATTTCTATATAAATTTTCAACTGTTTAATTGTGTTTATTTATTTCATTTTTATAATTTATTTATTTAGTTTTTGATATGTAGAAACTAGTGTTTCTATGTATGGTATATTTATTTCAAATGTATTTATGTGTAAATTTGTGTCTTTTGTATGAATTAATTTATGAATGATGTGTTTGTTGTATTAATTTGTATTTAATGTTTAGGAAAATTAATTATGTCTTGTCTATAATGTTGTATGAATTCATATTGAATGTTTATGAAAATTAAATATGTTATAAAAATTGTTGTTTTGAAAGTAATATTAATTTAAATTATAATATTTTAAACACTAGTAATATAATTTGTGAATAATATATTAGTTATATGTATCATATTTAAATTTATTAAAAAATATATAGAAAACCTTTTTTGATAATGGTATAAAAACATTTTTGTATAAATAAAATTTTAAATTATATTAGCTATAATTACATTTATTAAATATAAAGGATATGTAGATATTTAATTTTTATTTCATCCAGTAATAGATATAATAAGTATACTAAAAAGCGTGGTATGTTGCGTGATAAATGATCTTGAGATGACCGACCCATGCACAATTGGAATTGCATGTCTCGTTTTTTGAATGTTATTATTTAATATGTAATAATTGTATTTATTTTTCTGTAGTGATGATATGTGAGTCATCTATGAATAAGTATGTAAGGGCGTGTCCACTTAGAAAAAAGTAATGTATTCCATACCCCTAAACCCCCTCACATGTATGTGAGAAAATTTATAATTAAAAGGAAATCAATAAGAGGCGTCCCCCATGAGGCATCCCCGGAGAGGTGTCCCCAAAGAGGCATTCAAGAAAAAGCGTTCGATATGAGGAATTTCTTTTTGAAAGGAGAATGGTAGTTTCTGAAAAAATTTATAATAGAGACTCCATGAGTCTACCCATAGGTTTTCGTTAGTTTCTCAAATAATGATAAACTAATCATAAGTCTCAAGATCAAGCCATGATTATTTATTCATAATTAATTAAAATATATAACGTTATATTAAATAATGAAAAATATTGATGTAGAATAAAATATTTTTTTATTTTTTTATTTAAAGGTAATAATGTTTGTGCAAATATATTTCAATGGTGATACCATTTATACGGAGATTGGATTTAGCTATAGTGTGCCACTTTTCAGAGTGGTATATCATCATTGTTGTATGACATTGCATGTAGTTTTCAATAAGATTTATAATCCATTAAAATTGAGGGTCGATCAATCCATTCCATCAATCACATATAGACATCTACAATATCCTGAACGTTTCTTGCACATCGATTACCCTTTGTTCGATGATGATGATTGGATGGATGCATCTTCCTTATTTAGACAGCTGTTTTCTAATGGTTTTATGGAGTTGTATGTGGTGATTTCTGATATATATGTGGTGAAACTAACTACTACAGAACCATGTTTTGTGAGGTCTATAGATGTTGGTCCTTCACATCATTCTTTTGTATTGCCTCATTCTCATATGACTCTAATAATAGAAGAAAATTATGAAGAAGATGATCAAAATTTTGAAGGAAATGTAGATGACATCCCTTTGTGTGATGATATAGTGAATGAATATTTATCTAAGGAAGAAGAATCTGGGGAGCCATCAGGAGATGATGTGGGTTAGAGTGATGTGGGGAATGAACCTTATGTGGTTCCTTTGATAGATGTGGGTGAGGGTGATGTGGGCAATGAACCTTCTAAATTTCCTTTGTGAGGCAGAAATCCAAGACGTCCAATGGTTAGTGGTTATCATCCTTCAGTATTGAGTTCCTTTGTTAAAGTAATGTATCGTGAACAAAATTTTTATTGGGATGTCATTACACCAGCTTCTGAATTCCTTTGAATTATAATGAATGGGTATGCATCAAATGATAACGCCATCTATGTCGGGTAGGAGTTTGAAAGTAAATTGGCTATGAAAAATGCGATAAAGCAATACCACATAGAGACAATTCACATTTGTGCTTAATGAGTCAAAGAAGAAAAAATATATCATTAGTTGTGAAAAATATGGGCCAAAATGTAAATTTCGATTAAGGTCAATATTTGATAATTTTTTTAAATCATGGAGGATAACCAAATTATAATGGCCACACATTTGTGTACATCCAAGAATTTCGTAGGATCCCTATTACCTTGATTCAGAGTTTATATCAAATGTTATTTGTGAGATGATATTAACATGTCAAGATTTTCCCATTTACCTTGTTCAGGAAAGAATTCAAACAGTTTTATAAGTATAAGATATCATATACAAAAACATGGAATACGAAACAGAAGGCAAATGTAAAAGTGTATGGTGATTGGGATGAATCTTATTCTTTGTTTCCACAACTTATGGAATTTTGGCATCTCAATAATTAGATTGTTTATCATCTAGACACTATTGAGTACGTATCCCCCAATCACTGAGTCAAACCAAAAACGTGAAGTTCAATATGTTTTTTTGGGCGTTCAGGCCATGCATTGCTGCCTTTCCATATTCTAAAATATTTATTCAAGTCGATGTAACATTCCTATATGTAAAGTATACAAGTGTTATACTCATTGCTACTATACAGGATGGAAATAATGCTCCACTTCCACATGATTTTTCTATTATAGAAAAAGATAATATTGAATGTTGGAGCTGGTTTCTGGCATGTGTACATGTTCATGTCACACAAAACCATGGTGTTTGTCCGATATCTGATTGTCATTGAGCGATTATAGAGGTCATTGTTAGTGATGGGGTTTCATGCATTGAGCCAAATGCTTATCATTTTTATTTAATTAGATATGTTTCAAGTGATGTGGATAAGCATTTCAGAGATGAATCCATAAAATAGTTGATCCTCATGTTTGGTGTGTTTTTCTGAACATATTTTTTTAAATAATTATTCTCCATTTTAATACATTATTCTCTTATGGTTTCAGAATATGAGCTCCAAAAATAAAGGTTTGATCGAATCCTTGAAGAGATATAAATGACTAATGATGATGTGTTTGAATATATGATGCAGATTTCAAAAGAAAATGGTCATTACCATATGATGGTGGAAGAAGATATGGTTGTATGACCACTAATATAGTGGAGTGAATAAATGGGGTCCTCAAGGGTGTGCGAAAACTTCTGATCACAAGGTTAGTGCAAGGGAAATTTTATAGATGTGTTCAGTACATTGTTGAATGGTCCCAAAAGGCCTATGAGAGGATGGAAAACAGAAGGCATTTTACACAGCATTTCTAAAGTGATATTGATCTGATACTAAATGAGGCTTCAAGAAGAACTGTTCTAGCATTTTGATAGGGAAAAGGCAAGATTTTAGGTAAGACTATGCTATGACCAGGCTACATTCCCTAGTGGTCGAGTGTTTGTAGTGATGTTAGATAATAGATACTGTGATTGCAACAACTTTCAGGCATTTAGATATCCATGTGCACATGTTATCATAGCTTGTGCTTCCGTAAATATATCACGAGAGCCATATGTTGACCCAGTGTATCACATGATATCTTTGGTTAATTGTTATAGTACAACTTGGATGCATGTTGGTGACTTTAATTCTATCTCATTGCATGCTGATCAGATGACCATCATCCCTGATATTTCCATATTTCATTATTTGGTTTTGTTTTCATTTATTATTTTTTCAAAGTCTTTCATTTTTTAAATTATTGGATTCATACTACTAGGTTACGACCCCGAGAAAGACCAAAATCAAGTCGAATCAGAAATGAAATGGATTGTCCTTGGCCACGAGGAGGGGGAATACGATGCGGTATTTGTCACACAGAAGGACATACTCATAAGAGATGTCCCCAAGTCCCAGTATAGAGCTCCACATCTAATCATCTATGATTGATTTTGTGTATTGTATCATGAATATGTATATATTTTTTTGTTTGTGGAAGTTTCATTATTAAATCCTTTTATTTCTAACTTTCTCCATTTCTAACATGTTTCAATTTTGGTTTCTCTACTTTTTTGATTATTTTATAATGATTTTTGGGATACTCATTCTATTCAAAAAAACATAGAGAAAAAATGAATATATCATGCTTCCACATGTAACAAAGGCAGTAATCCACACACAACAAATCATGTATAAATCTAAAATATTAACACAATCATTTTTCATTTGATTGTTCTAGATTTATTTAAATAAAAGTTTCAAATTTTTATTAAACCTCTCATACCACATTCCCCAATGCATACAACCATGAGATTATATGGGAAAAACGACATATCACTGATATTATCCATATGATTATCATCCCTATGCATTTAAGTATCTTATGGCCCACACAAAAGAACTACCTTCTGGAAGCCCACATGCAATGCTTAGAACACCTCTATAGGTTTTAATTAATAAAGACCTCATAAATAATGAATCTCAAAATTTGGTAATAGGTTCCTTTATTTATTTAGGGGATTGGTCAGGTAATAAAAACACTAACCCACACAGAAAAAATCAAGAATAAATCAAAAATACTAACACAATCATTTTTCATTTGATTGTTATGGATTTATTAAAATAACAGTTGAAATTTTTTATTGAATTAACTATAATAATGTAACGATGATATCATTTGTGCAGATGGGAGATTTTCCATTTCTCACATATTAGGCTACTCATGTATCACAACTACTTATAGAGGGATTTCCAGTGCCTCCATTTAGTGTACATAGATCTCATCATTTCCATCATACTGCGCCACCTCCCGCTATCATCCCTCATCTTCGTTGTGTGGGATTCTAGGGCGTAGCAATGCGCGACTTCACAATTCTCGATCATTATCTCTTTACTATGCTTGTAGAGAGATAGAGGCCAGAGTCACATACATTCCATTTTAGAGAGGGGGATATGACTATTACCCTGTAGTATATGTCCATTATGTTGGGCCTCCCCATTGATGTTGTGGCTCTGACTAGCCGAGTTAGAGCAGATTTTTCAGAGCTGGTTCATAGACTACTAGGAATAGAAGACCCTGATGATGGTAGGACCATCGTTGGTGGTAGATTACCCATTCCTTTCTTAGACCAAATCTTCACACAGCTTGTAGAGGATGCTGATTAGATCATCGTGCTACGATTTGCAAGTGCATATATTTTGAGGCTGATCGGTGGCACACTTTTTTTTATCACTCCACTACATTTGTACATTTGATGTATTTATCTTTTTTGGGGATTTGGAAGAGGCAGGCTTGTATAGCTGGGGTTCTTCTTGTCTAGAATATACATACATTGAACTATGTAGCGCATGTCGCATCGATAAGATGAAGATCATAGGATGCATGGTTCTTCTATAGATGTGGGTATTGGAGCACATCCCTCGTCTAGCTCCACATGCTCATGCATCATTACTAACAGATATTGAAGCAGAGGCTCTGCATGGACATTGGTATGTTATTACTTCCTTATACTGTATAACTTAATTGTATAACTTTCTATTATGAAATGTAAATATAAAAAAATTATCTATATGTGGAGTTAGGCACATCGACATTAAAATTCCCCCAAACACAACATCTATGCCTACAGACTTATGTTGGACAGGATTCGACCACACGATGTAAGTGATTATTATTTATATTGTTAAATCCTTATTCTTTAATATACATGTATTAATTTTTTAATTGACTATTTTTTTTTATTTCATATATTATGGATTCCATATAGAGATGCTATCATCTAGAGTCTTCCACCGTACTATACGACGATACATTCTATCAGCTCTTGTAGGGTTCCAGTGATTCATTTTCATATAGTCGTGTGGAATCAGACCGATAGAGTTATGATGTAGTTTGGATTATTTCAACCTTTTCCTGTCCCACCCAGTCAGTTAGATTCCCTGGAATCCCTAAAGATGTTATGGAATAATGATTTGAATTGGAGGAGATACCACGCTAGATATATTGATTTATGGGACAGACAATAGGACTTCCAAGTACGAGGGGTGGGGATAGTGCATTTTTATTTGTTGGATCAGATGGATTACGTATCTTGGTACTACAGGTCCCCTATAACACCCCATGCTTCCACAGTACGCTTATCTTTGAATAATACAATACTGTGTGTTGTACGCAACTCCGAGTTCTAACACACCACAACCAATCAAACTTGCCGTTATGAATAGTAATACCCACTTCATGAAATTTTATAAATTTTATCTTTCAAAATGGACTTCATTTTTGGATTCAGAATATAAAAATTAGGCTAGGATGAATTTTTGGTATTTTTCTGAAAACATTCAATTTTTGATGAATATTGAAAAGGATTGAGTTATAGTTTAATACCGAATTTTTATTTCAATAATTATTTGTTTTATATATTATTATTTTAGGTCTAAATAGACACATAATACCTATTTAAGTTCAATTTAACTCGTTGGATTCAGTTTATAATAAATTTAAATATATAAAAATTTTATTGAACTGTTTACCATCTTTTACCCACCTCCTAGGAGTATTTGCAAATTCACATAAAACATAATTTTACCACTTATGTGAGTGGAATTTCAAAAATATTAGAGACATGGTAGATATCATTAAGTAAAATGTGGTTCAATAAGATTAACTAATTTTTGGTGAACAATAACTTTTTGCTTTTATTTACCACGACTAAAAGTAAGTTGGGTAATTGAGGGTAAAAATGATATTATTATTACCCAGACACATGTCCTAATTCTATTGGATAAGTGTAATTAGATCAAAAAAATATTTAGGAATAAAATCTGATCATTTAGGTCTAGTTGGATTAGATTAGTACATTTATTATTATTTAATTCAAAGAAGAGTTAAAAGAGTTAAAATTAATGTTTAATAACTAAAACATTTTTAATATAGGATTACAAATAAGATAATTTCGGAAATAAATATTAATTATAAATATAAAACAACATAATACATAATGGTATTTTATTTATATTTTTTAGACATTAAATAATTTAATTTATTTATGACACAATGATGATGCAGTAATTACCTAATTAATGAAATATGAAAATAATAGATATTATAAATATACAAATAAATGTAATTTGAGAATTTTTTTGAATTACAGTAATTTTATCGGTTAACATGACATATTAGGGTTGGTTAAATGAATTTTGTTTTGAATTAATAATTCCGTTATGGATTTAGAAAAAACAAAATTCTAAATAGTGTCAAAATTGACATAAAAGAGTTTTTAAAAGAAATATTATATTATCAATTGATATTATATTCCTAAAAATATAAGGTTTATCTTAAAGACTAATATAATGATAGGTGTTTCATTAATTAACCACTTGGGGTTCTATTGGAAGAATATAGTACGTTTATTAACCATATAATATAAAAATACAAAGAGACATGGTAAATGTCAAACTATTTAACAAATAGCTAAATCTAAATTTTAAGGTTAATATAGTGACCCAAACCTGTCTAAAACCTAATGTTTGAGTTTTTTTAGACCCATAACCACCTTTTACTTTAAGTAATATATCTTGGAGACTTTAAAAACTGATAATGATTTTATTATAAAATAATATTTCTAGCTTTTCCAAAGGTGCCCCTCACCCCTCTTATAAAAGGGAACTCTCCCTTCTCTATAATTCACACCTTCAAAGCCATTTTTTGCAGACAAACCCTACCAAAATATCCTCTCAACTGTTCTCCCTTCATCCTAGAGGCCTTCCTTTAGTCAGAAATCCATCCTAAGGATCAATTTTGATCAAATCAAAAGGAAGAACCCGAAGAAGAGGTAAATATTTCATCACCTCTTTCATGTTCCTTTCTTCTTCCACTTCCTCTTTCTTTGTTGTTTCCATTCTTAAATAATAACTCTAGTATCTTCTATATAATTTTTTGTTATTATAAATATGGTAAAACCATATTCATTATTCTATTCATCCTTTGAATGACATGTCATCATACGTGCATACGTACGGCTTATCGTCTCCATGTCGTGGTTTAATTGTTATTCAAGACATTATTATTTGGATGGGAATAATAATGATGTGTAATTGATTTAAATAATAAATATAAAATTATAATTATTCTGTATATATGATATACCATCTAATTATATATTATTTTAATATCAAAAGAATGATATTGTCGCTCGTGCGTACGCATGGATTACTGTCTCCATGAACGCGATGAGATTCATTTCTCATCGTATCCATTCAAGACTTCATTAGATGATTAAAAATAATGTTTAAAGACTTAATATAATTATGAATATGAATAAGATACATCCTATTCATAATTAACAATACATACATTACAAATCATATAAAGGAAAACAAATCAGTTAATACCCAAAATGACGATAATACTAGGATATTATAAACAACTCAATATTAAAAGAAAATATATGATATCATATTAATATATATGATTATTGTATAATTTAATAACAATTATTTCACCATTATAAAGAAGGTTACACTACACTATACCAAGGAAAATTACAAGGTAAGGTTTAATTCTACAATCTCTTCACTATTCGGGGTTGTTTATATGTAATTATCTACTGGGACCTCTTTATCATCCACATCAATGTTTCTTAAAAATTTATTACAAAATATTATAACTATTTTATAGACTATGGGTTAAAGTCATTTATACCCTTGTTTGACTTTTATATGATTTTTAAAAAGGAATCTTTCTGTCATTTCCCAAACAAGGTACTTTTTAACCTTTTCGACAAATTTAAGGTAAGAATGTTTTTTATCTTATATAGTGGGTGCGGCTATTTTCAAGAATTATAACATCATCGAAGCTTCCCTTACAATATTATAAAAATATTTTCAAATATAAATTCTTTCTTTTATAATTACGTGAGCTTTAAAAAATTTCAAAATAGAAAAAGATATTTCTCTAAAATGGTTTTGATTTCATCTTTGTCAATATCCTTTGATGGATTTTATGTTTGTTTGAAGTTGATTTATTATGATAAAAAACCGCTATAATGTATTGAAGGTTTTGTGATTTGTTTGATTGTGAATGTGTTATTTAATACCATTCATGGTTTATGGATGAAGTATTTACATTTCGTATTCAAGTTTTAATATGAATGTTTATGTTATGTTTATTCCTTTTCATATGATGAATGCATTGGACTTTGTATGTGACGAGTGTAGCTTGATATAGATACTCAATGCTTCAGTAGGTCTCATTTGAAAAACAAGTATCTTGGCATGAGGCCTTGACAAAATCTATTTTGTAGTCTTGGCACAAGGTCATGACTATGTGGTTATGAAAGTCTAGCATTATACATTCCATCATTATGAAAGTATCTATTGATATTGCATGAGATTATTGGACTAGTAGAATATCCATGTGAGTAAGTAAATGAAATTATTTTGATTTTATCTCTTCCATATTATGCTGAAGTTCCAGTTTAAGAGGACTTTTTTAGTCTTATACATTGTCTTAAATGTTTATGCTTATTTATAAAAGTTTCCACTATATTGTTATCCTTACTGAGCATCTGATCTCACCGCTTTCTATGTTTTATTTTTCTCAGGATGCAAAGAAGTATATTATGACTAACCTGCAAGGATAGTATATGGGATCTCAGTGTTCTCTATGGAAACAATGTTGTTGTAGTTTTCCATTTTATGATGTAATGTAAACCTTGTGAATGTATCTAGTACTTCCAAGGATACTAAACTAATCGGCCTTTCGAGACTTGATATTTTGTGATCACGCCAATGATATGTAATAATGCACCGACTCTGGGCTTCAGGGGTCAGGGTGTTATAATTGGTATCAGAGGTAGTTTAGTACAAACCTTGGAATCTAGATTTAGATAAACTCTGATTAGAGCACATTACCCTAAGATATACATTGAGATTAGTATAAAAGAACTTCCTAGAATTTTGGTATTGTAGATATTTTGTGAGTTTTCAAAGAAATAAATCACTATCTATATACAATAAGGTAGAGGTGGCTCTGGAACATATGTACCTAGGGGTAAAACCCAAAAACACCGTTTTGATCTAGGCTCGAATAGGAACTGGTGCACAACAACGGGCATTACTGTACTCTTGGTTACGACACTATCGGGGGATATTGTTAGGATAATTCTCATTTTCATTACAAACCATTATGAAGGGTTTATGAGTCTATAATTTCTAAAATAAATTATGATTGTGGATTATATCCATAAACTTTTCAATTTATGTTATGTTTTTTACAAGTTTGGATTTATGTATTGCGATTCATAAACTAATCTAGTTTATGCCATTGTTTATAAATGGCGGATAGTGGAAGGAATTAACACTGTATCAATTCACGCAATCCATGTAGGGATTTCCCTCCTACTCAAGATAATTATAGTGGAGCTGGTGATGAAAATGGTGCTAATCAGCTTATCACTATATTGGGACAACTCACTCAAGTTATGAATAATAACCTTACCCATATAGAGCACCTTGATTCGCAACATGGAGGATCAATGTTTGATTGCTTCATGAGGCTGAAACCACAAACATTCAATGGGGGTACAAATCCATTAGTATCTAAGCAATGGATAAATTTCATAGAAAAAATATTCCATGCCTTGGGGAGTAGTGAAAGGGAAAAAGTTTTCATGGCAGTATACCGCCTCACTGGAGATGTTGATCAATGCTGGACATTGATTCAAAAACCAAAGGAAGATGATGAGGTATCAAATACTTAATGGAAGGAGTTTAAAGTGATTTTATTATAAAAATACTTTCCTTGTGACCATCAAGCAGATATGGAATATCAATTTCTGAGACTGAGGAAAAAGGAGGATGAGAATGTCACAAAGTATGAAGCTAACTATACAAGGTTAGCGAGGCATGTTGAAGATTATATACGCAACACAATAAGTAATATTGATCGTTCCTTTGGTGGGTTGAAACCATTTCTCCATCGAGCATTAGTCTCACTGTCCTTCTTATCATACGATTATATTATCTCATGAGCTATCAAGACAGAAAATGAATTCTCTATGTCTTACGACTTTAACGAAAATCAAGAGAAGAAGAGATCGGTTGAACACTCTAGAAATGGAAATAAGGGGAAGAAGGGAAAATTTTAATATCCATACTACAGTAAATGTGGGAAGAAACACCCTTGTACTTGCCTGAAGGGAATGGGAGTCTGTTACAAGTGTGGTGAAAAAGGCCACCAAGCTCGTGATTGCAAGGGGGAGAAAGAGGTTGTCAATATTGAATGCTACAATTGTATAGAAAGGGGGAATTATTGGAATGAATTCCCTAAGTATCAAGGGAACTTACCTCAGAAAATTACAAGGGATCAAGGACATTCTTATGCTATCACTACTGCTGAGGTTGAAGCTCCGAAAGACATGGTGGCCTGTAATTTAATGGTTTCCTCAGGTTTAGAAAATTTGTTATTTGATTCTGGATCATCACATTGTTTCATATCTTCCCAGTTTGCTAATAAAATTAGATATTTTCAATTTTACTTAACAAGGGAGTTGTCAATCAGAACTCCTAAGGGAAGTATCATCACAACAATTTTTTGTGAATCAGTTACCATTAGGGCATATAAATGTTCTTTATCTACTGATCTCATCGTCATACCCATGATTGAATTTGATATAATCCTGAATATGGATTGGATTTCAGACCACGAGGAAAAAATTTATTGTAATAAGAAGTAGTTTACAATTTTTGATGACGATGATAAAGAACACCTTATCTTTAGAGCAGAATCATCACCACCTAATTCTTATCTAGATCCACCCCCAGTAGCTCAATTAAATTCAATTATTGGGGAGGAAGAGAATGAAATAACTGTGGGTGAGTAAAGGAATTTTCATATAGAGGAAGTACCTATTATGAAAGAATATTTTTATGTGTTTCTAGAAGAATTACCTGGACATAATACAGAACAAGAAGTTGAGTTTTCTGTTGATTTAATTCCTGGTTCAAGGCCCATATCGAAGACCCCTTTTTGAATGCACACTGTGGAATTAGTGGAACTAAAGAAACAACTAGAGGAATTGAGTAATAAGGGATTTATTCACCCTAGTGTTTCTCTATGGGGAGCCCCTTCCCTTTTTGTTAAGAAGAAAGATGGATCTATGAGGTTGTGCATTGACTACAGGGTGGTCAATTCTATAACAATAATGAACAAGTATCACCTACCTTGCATTGATGATTTATTTGACCAACTTCATGTAGCTCAATACTTTTCAAAGATTGAACATTGATCTGGATACCACCAGATGTGTGTGAAGAAGGAATATATTCTGAAGACATCATTTTGAACCAGGTACGGGCATTACGAGTCTACAGTAATGCCTTTTGGATTGACTAATGCACCCTTTATCTTCATGGATATAATAAATAGAGTTTTCAAGGAATATATTGATGAATTTTTAGTGGTATTTATTGATGATATCTTGGTATACTCCAAAATCTATGAAGATTGTGAAAATCACTTACGCATTATCATGAAGAAACATAGAGTACCTGAATTTTATGGGACGTTTAGCAAGTGTAAATTTTGGCTTCAAGAGATTTCTTTTCTTGGCCGTATTTTCCCTAAGGATGGAATATCTTTTGATCCTTCAAAGACCAAGTCATTCCTAGAATGACCATCACCAACAATTATAACCAAGGTACTCAGTTGTTGTTGGTTTATCAGAATATTAACGACGTTTCATCCTGAGTTTTGCCCTGTTGGCTAACCCATTAACAAAGCTCGCACAAAAAGGGGTTAAATTTGTTTGGACAGAAGAGTGTGAAAAATGATTTGATGAACTTAAGAGAAGATTAGTCAATTCTCCTATATTGACTCTACCATCGGGGAATGATGGGTTTGTTATTTATAGTTATGCTTCAAAGAAAGGACATGGTTGTGTCCTAATACAGAATGACAGGGTTATTTCCTATGCATCATGGTTGTATCCTACTCATGATATTGAGTTAGCAGCTGTAATATTTTCTTTGAAGATATGGATACATTATCTCTATTGTAAAAAATGTGAGATTTATACTGATCACAAGAGTTTGAAGTATATTTTCTCACAGAAATAACTCAACATGAGGCAAACGAGATGGTTTTAACTACTCAAGGATTACGATTTCGCGATACACTACCACCTGGGGAAGGAAAATAAGGTGGAAGATGCTTTGAGCAGAAAAGATCATGGAGTTTCAATCAAGATGAGAGTTGAAAAGGATCCTATATACATGGATCTAGTCAAGATGGTTATGGGAATAACCATGGAAGGTGAAATGTCAATACTTATTCAAATGTTTTCCAAACAATCTTTACTAGAAAGGATAAAAATTTCTCAGGATGATGATGGGGAGTTTCAAAAGAAGATTAAAGCTGTGAATAATGGGAGATTAAGTGACTTTTTGTATGAAGATGGAATTTTGAAATTTGGGAACAGACTTTGTCCTCTCGATATACCTGGTCTAAAAAGGGAGTTGTTGGATGATGCTCATAGCTCCAATTTCTCTATACACCCAGGGAGCACCAAAATGTATAGATATTTGAAGGAACATTTTTGGTGGGACAACATGAAGAGGGGTATTTCTGATTTTGTGTCAAGATGTATGGTTTGTCAACAAGTAAAAGATGGAAGGAAACAGCTTGGAAGAATCTTGCAACCTATTCCCATACCTGAGTGGAAATGGAATAATATCATGATGGACTTTGTCATGGAACTACCAAAGACTCCTAGAAGGAACGATGCAATATGGTTCATTGTTGATCATCTTACCAAGTCCGCACATTTTCTTCCTGTAAGAGAATATTTACCACATTAATGTCTAGAAAGACTATATATTAATGAAGTAGTGATATTTCATGGAGTAACCCTATCAATTGTTTCTAATCGTGATCCACATTTTACATAAAGATTCTAGAAATGTCTTCAGAAAGCCCTGTATACTAAACTTTGTTTGAGCACTGCCTACCACCCCCAAACCGATGGACAATCAGAACAGACTATTGAAACCTTAGAAGACATGTTTAGATCTTCCTCACATTACTTTCAAGGTATGTGGGTTCAATATTTACGTCTGGTAGAATTTTTCTATTACAATAGCTTCTATTCAAGTATTCAGATGCCACCATATGAAGTGTTATATGGAAAGAGATGTTTCACACCAACTTGTTGGGATGATTTTGGCAGAAGAAAACTTGTAGGCCCATAAATTGTGGTGGAAACAATGGAAAAGGTGAAGGTAATCCAAAACCACATCAAGGAAGCTCAAAGTAGGCAGAAGAGCTATGCCGATAACCGAAGGAAGGATTTGGAATTTCATGTATGAGATCATGTTTTCTTGAATGTAACTCCATTGAAGGGTGTTATACATTTCTTTAAGAAGGGAAAATTTAGTCCTAGGTATATCAGACCTTTTGAAATTCTAGAATGAATTGGGGTTGTAGCTTACCGATTTGAAATGCCTCCAAGTCTCTCCAAAGTTCACGATGTATTCCACGTATCACTTTTGAGAAAATACATGCCAAACCCAATTCATTTAATTACCTATGAAGAATTAGAACTAGAACCTGATATGTCTTATTGTGAAGAGCATGTCAAGGTTCTGATACAAGAGAACAAGTGTTGAGAAACCGGACAACTCATTCGGTGAAAGTTCTATGGAGAAACCATAAAATGGAAGAGGCAACATGGGAACCCGAGAAACTTATGATGAAGAACCACCTGAGTCTTTTTATGAAGTAATATTCTAGAAATTTTGAGGTTGAAATTATGTTAAGGAGGGGATAATGTAACACCCCAAGCTTCTATGGTATGCTTCTCTTTGAATAATACAATAGTGTGTGTTGTACGCAACTCCGTGTTCTAACACACCACAACCTATCAAACCAGCCGTTATGAATAGTGATACCCACTTTTTGAAATTTTATAAACTTTATCTTTAAAAATGGACTACATTTTTGGATTCATAATATCAAAATTATCTTAGGATGAATTTTTGGTATTTTTCTGAAAACTTTCAATTTTTGATGAATAGTGAAAAACATTAAGTTATAGTTTAAAACGGAATTTTTAATTAAATAATTATTAAATTTATTTAAATTTATTTTTGGTCTAAATAGATACATAATACCTATATAATTTCAATGTAATTCATTGGAGTCAGTTTATAATAATTTTAGATATATAAAAAGTTTATTGTACTTTTTACCGTCTTTTACCCACCTCTTAGGAGTATTTGAAAATTCACATAAAACATAATTTTACAACTTTTGTGAGTGTAATTTCCTAAACTTTAGAGACACAGTTTATATCATTAAGTAATATGTTTTTCAATAAGATGAAAATAAGTTTTGGTAAATAATAACTTTTTACTTTTATTTACCACGGTTAGAAGTAAATAGGGTTATTAAGGGTAAAAATGATATTATTATTACCCTAAAACTTGTAATAATTCTATTGGATAAATGTAATTTGACCAAAAACAACCTTAGGAATAAAATATTATCCTTTAGGTCCACTTGGATTAGATTAGGACATTTATTATTATTTAATTCAAAGAAGAGTTAAAAGAGTTAAAATCAATGTTTAATAACTAAAACATTTTAATGTAGGGTTACACATATAATAAATTTGACAATAAATATTAATTAGAACGAAAAAAATATTTCCTACATAATGGTATTTTATTTATATTTTTTAGACATTAAATAATTTAATTTATTTATGACACAATTATGATGCAGTAATTACCTAATTAATGAAATACTAAATAATTTATATTATAAATATCCAAATAAATGTAATTTGAGACATTCTATGAATTAAAAAAAATTAGGTTAATATGACATATTAGGGTTCATTAGATGAATTTTTTTTAATTAAAAATTCTGTTACGAATTTATCAAAAACAAAATACCAAATAGTGTAAAAATTGACATAATAGAGTTTCTAAATAAAATATTATATTATTAATTGATATTATATTCCTAATAATCTAGGTTTCGTCCAAAAGACATATATAATGATATTTGTATCATGAATGAACCACTTGGGATTCTCTTGAAAGTATATAGTATGTTTATTAACCATATAATATAAAAATTCAAAGAGACATGGTAAATGTCAACCTATTAAACTAAGAGTTAAACCTAAAATTTAAGGTTAATATAGTGACCCAAACCTGTATAAAACCTATTGGTAGAGTGATTTTAGACCCATACCCAGCTTATCCTATAAATAATCTATTTCGGAGCCATTATAAACTGAAAATTATTTTATTATAAAATAATTTTTTTAGCTTTTCCAAAGGTGCCTCTCACCCCTATTATAAAAGGGCACTCCCCCTTCTCTCTAATTCACACCTTCAAAGCCATTTGGATCAGACAAAACCTGCCCAAACACCCTCTAAACTGTCCTTCCTTCATTCTAGAGGCCTTATATTAGTCTGGAATCCAACCTATGGAGCCCTTTTGATCAAATCAAAAAGAAGAACCTGAAAAAGAGTTAAATATTTCATCACCTCTTTCAAGTTCCTTTCTTCTTCCACTTCCTCTTTATTTGTTGTTTCCATTATAAAATAATACCTCCAATGTATTATATATACTATGATGTTTTTATATATATGGTAAATCCATATTCATTATTCTACCCATCTTTTGAAAGACATGCAACCATATGTGCGTACGTACGGCTTACCGTCTCCATGTCGTGATGTAATTGTTATTCAACACATTATTATTTGGATGGGTATAATAATTACGTGTAATTGATGAAAATAACAAATTAAACATCATAATTATTATTTTTATATGATATACCATCCAAATTATATATTATTTTAATATAAAAATAATGATATTGTCGCTCGTGTGTACGTATGGATTACCCTCTCCACGAACGTGATGAGTTTCATTTCCCATCGTATCCATTCAAGAATAATTTTCATTAGATTATTAAAAAACATATTTAAAGACTTAATATCATACTGAATATGAATAAGATCCATTCTATCCATAACGAACATTACTTACATAACAAATCATATAAAGTAAAATGAATTTGTTAACACCCAAAATGACGATAATACTAAGATATTATTAACAAACAATCTTAAAAGATAATATATGATATCATATTAATGTATATAAATCTTGTATAATTTAATAAAAATTATTTCACCATTATACAAGAGGTTAATCTACCCTCGGCCAAGTAAAATTACAAGTTAAGGGTCAATTCTACAATCTATTCATTATCTGAGGTTGTTTGTACGTAATTATCTAATGGGGCCTCTTTATCATCCACATCCATGTTTCTTAAAAATGTATTTCAAAACATTCTTACTATTTTATATACTATGGTTTAAAGTCATTTGTACCTTTTTTTTAATTTTATAAGATGTTTATAAAGTAATATTTCCGTCGTTTTCCAAACAAGGTACTTTTTGACATTTTCGAAAAATTTAAGGTAAGAATGTTTTTTTAACTTATACGGTGGGTGCGGCTATTTTCCACCATTATAACATCGTCGAATCTTCCCTTAAAATCATATTAGAATATTTTCAAATATAAATGTTTTCTTTTATAATTATGTGGCCTTTAAATGATTTCAAAATAGAAAGAGATATTTATCTAAAATGGTTTTGATTTTATCTATGTCAACATCCTTTGATGGATTTTATGTTTGTTTGATGTTGATTTATTATGATACAAAACATCCATATTGTATTGATGTTTTTGGGATATGTTTGACTGTGGATGTGTTATTTCATACCATTCATGGTTTATGGATAAATTATTGACAATTCGTATGCCAAATTTAATATGAATGTTTATGTTATCTTTAAACCTTTTAATATGAGGAATGCATTGGACTTATTATGAGACGAGTGGATCCCGCTATAGCTCATCGATGCACCAGTAGGTCTAATGAGACAAACTAGTGTCTTGGAACAAGGCCCTAACAAAATCTTATTTTTAGTCTCGGCACAAGGCCTTGACTATGTGGTTTTCAAAGTCTGGAATTTTTCATTCCATCATTATGAATGTGGCTATTGATATTGCATGTGATTATTAGACTAGTAGAATATCCATGTGAGTAAGTAAATGGAATTATTTTGATTTTATCTTTGCCATATTATGATGATGTCCAAGTTTAAAATGCTTTTGTTTTAGTCTTATACATTTCCTTAAATGTTTATTCTTATTTATGAAAGGTTACGCGATATTGTTATCCTTACTGATCATCTGAGCTCACCCCTTTTATATGTTTTATTTTTTCCCCGGATGCGAAGAATTATATTATGACTGACCTGCAAAGATAGTGTATAGGATCTTAGTGTTTTCTATAAAAACAATGTTGTTGTAGTTTTCCACTTTTTGATGTAATGTAATCCTTATGAATGTAACTAGTACTTCCAAGGCTACTAAACTAATAGGTCTTTCGAGACTTGATCTTTTGTGATCATTCCAATGATATGTAATAATACACCGACTCTGGGCTTTTGGGGTTGGGGTGTTACATCCCTAGTCAGATTTCTGACATGACACAGATGATGCTTTCATGAACTGGTATACATAGTTCCTTCCACAATTAAGTATAATTTTTATTCATATTACTAAAAAATGTAATTTTTTATAGGATTCTCATATATATCATATAATTCACATGTATGGTATAGTATATCACACCATATTTGACCTAGCATAATTTCACACCCTTGTATCACAGTTGCTTCATTAGATGGATGAGATTTATCATGGAATTTTCTTTGCTCCGCAAATTTCTGAGGAGGTTGCGGAGCCTACTGAGGCTCATATAGATGTACCAGGGGTGACGACCCTATAATGGATCTTACTATTCCACATGAGGAGGTTGTTCATCTTGATCAGTCAGATGTTGGTCTTCCACAGGAGGAGGGTATTTAGCATGATTAATCATATGCTCCTCCAACTTCTTCGGCTCAGCCACAAGTAGACAGAGACGCTGACAGTGTAACGAACCAAATTTTAATTAATAGAAATAAATCTTGATCTAATTAAATGTCTCTTTTTTTATATTAAATGTTACCTTCTTTGGTTTTATGTTAAAAATTTTGACTGTTGCTAATATAGCCATTGAACAGTGATCACATGATTAGTATAAATATAGGGCTTTAACAAATCCAAATTTACTCAGACAAAGGAACTGATGGCCTCATCTAGTAGAATTTCCCCATACAAAGTGTAACACCCCAAGCTTCTATGGTACGCTTCTCTTTGAATAATGCAATAGCGTGTGTTGTACGCAACATCGAGTTCTAACACACCACAACCAATCAAACTAGCCGTTATGAATAGTAATACCCACTTTTTGAAATTTATAAATTTTATTTTTTCAAAATGGACTTTATTTTTGGATTTGGAATATCGAAATTATCCTGTGGTGAATTTTTTGTATTTTTTCTGAAAAAACATCATTTTTTGATGAATAGTGATACCACTAAGTGGTAGTTAAAAAAACTGAATTTTTCATAAAACTTATTTTTACCACTTCTGTGAGTGGAATTTTGAAACTCCGAGAGACACGGTTAATATAAAGGAGTAAATGTGGTTCAATGTGATGAATGTAATTTTTGGTGAATAGAAACTTTTTACTTTTATTTACCACGTTTAAAAGTAAATAGGGTAATTAAGGGTAAAAATGATACTAATATTACCCTAACACATGTCCTAATTCTATTGGAAAAATGTATCTCGACGAAAAAAAACCTTAGGAATAAAATATTATCATTTAGGTCCACTTGGATTAGATTAGGACATTTATTATTATTTAATTCAAAGAAGAGTTAAAAGAGTTAAAATCAACATTTATTTACTAAAACATTTTTAATATAGAGCTACACACGAGATATATTCGATTATAAATATTCATTATAAAGATAAAAATATTTCCTATATAATGATATTTTATTTATAATTTTTAGACATTAAATAATTTAATTTATTTATGACACAATGATGATGCAGTAATTACCATAATAGTGACAAATTAAAATAATTGATATTATAAATACAATAATAAATATAATTTGAGACTTTTTATGAATTAGACTAATTTTATAGGTTAATATGAAATGTTAGGATTTATTTAATTAACTTTTTTCTAAGTAATCATTCTGTTATGATTTTTACAAAAATCAATTTTCCAAATAGTGTCAAAATTGACATAAAAGAGTTTTTAAAACATATATTATATTATTAATTGATATTAAATTCCTAAAAATCTATTGTTCGGACAAGAGACTTTAAACATGATAGGTGTATCATTAATGGACCACTTGGGGGTATCTTGGATGTATATAGTATGTTTATTAACTATATATTATAAAAATACAAAGTGACATGGTAAGTGTCAAACTAATTAACTAAGAGCTAAAACTAAAACATAATGATAATATAATGACCCAAACCTGTCTAACTTCTATGGGTTGAGTGGTTTTCGACCCATCCCCACCTTAACCATTAAATAATCCACTTTGGAACCATTATAAACCGAATATGAATTTATTATAAAATAATATTTCTAGCTTTTCCAAAGGTGCCCCTCACTCCTCTTATAAAAGGGAACTCCCCCTTCTCACTAATTCACACATTAAAAGAATTTTGGTTCGGCCAAATCCTGCAAAAATACTCTCTAAACTTCCCTAACTTCATCCTAGAGGCATTATTTTTGTCAGAAAGCCAACCTAAGGATCCCTTTTGATCAAATAAAAAGGAAGAACCCGAAGAAGATGTAATGTTTTCACCAACCTTTTTCAAATTCATTTCTTCTTCAACTTCTTCTTTCTTTGTTATTCTCATTCTAAACTAATTAATCCAGTATCTAATATATACTGTAATATTATTATAAATATGGTACAACCATATTCAGTATTCTGTCTATCCTTTGAATGACATGTCACCATACGTGCGTACGTACGGCTTACCTTCTCCATGTCGTGGTGTACTTGTTATTCAATATATGATTATTCGGATGGGTATAATAATGATTTGTAATTCACGTAAATAATAAATATAACATGATAATGATTCTGTATATATTATATACCATCCAATTATATATTATTTTAATATCAAAGGAATGATATTGTCGCACGTGCGTACGTACGGACTACCGTCGCCACGAACGCGATGAGATTCATTCTCCATCGTATCCATTCAAGTATAATTCTCATTTGAGGATTAAAAATAATGTCTAAAGACTTGATATAATTATGGATATGAATAAGATACAACTTATCCATAAAAAACATTGCTTATGTAACAAAACATATAAAAGAAAATGAGTAAGTTAACACCCGAAACGACGATAATTTAAGATATTATTAACAAAGGAATGTTAAAAGATCATATATGATATCATATTAATGTATATGATTCTTTTATAATTTAATAAAAATTATTTCACCATTAAATAAGAGGTTAACCTACCCTCAACCAAGGAAAAGTACAAGGTAAGGGTTTATTTCACAATCTCTTCATTATCCGAGGTTTTTTATACGTAATTATCTACTGGGACCTCTTTATCATCCACATCCATGTTTCGTAAAAATGTATTTCAAATCTTTATTAATATTTTAAAAACTATGGGTTAAATTCATTTATACCCTTTTTGACTTTTTATACGAAGTTTATAAAGGAATCTTTCTGTCGTTTTCCAAACAAAGTCCTTTTTAACCTTTTCGACAGAATTAAGGTAAGAAAGTTTTTTTAACTTATTTGATGGGTGCGGCTATTTTATGCCATTATAAAATCATCAAAGCTTCCCTTACAAGATTATAAAAATATTTTCAATGTAAATGTTTTATTTTATAATTATGTTACTTTTATATGATTTCAAAAAAATAAGAGATATTTCTCTCAAATAGTTTTGATTTCATCTATGTCAATATCCTTTGATGGATTTTAAGCTTATTTGAAGTTTTATTATTATGATACAAAACTTCCATATATTATTGAAGGTTTTGTGATATGTTTGACTGTGGATGTGTTATTTTTATACTATTCATGGTTTATGAAGGAATTATTGACATTTCGTATGCTAGTTTTAATACGAATGTTTATGTTATGTTTAAACCTGTTCATATGAGGAAGGAATTGGACTTAATAAGTGACGGGTGGAGCCCACTATTGCTCCTCGATGCATCGGTAGGTCTCATAAGAAAAACTAGTGTCTTGGAACAAGTCCTTGACAAAATCTTATTTTTAGTCTCAGAACGAGGCCTTGGCTATGTGGTTATAATAGTCTGGCATTATGCATTCCATCATTATAAAAGTGGTTATTGATATTGCATGTGATTATTCAATGAGTAGACTATCAATGTGAATAAGTAAATAGAATTATTTAATTTTATTTTTTCCATACTATGTTTAAGTTCAAGTTTAAATGGATTTTTTTTAGTTATACATTGCCTTAAATGTTTATTCTTATTTATGAAAGATTCCGCTATATTGTTATCCTTACTGGGCATTTGAGCTCACCCATTTTCTATGTTTTATTTTTCCCAGGATGTGAAGGAGTTAATTCTGAATGACCTGCAGGGATAGTATGAGAGGATAAGAGTGTGGACTATGGAGACTATGTTGTTGTAGTTTTCATTTTTATGATGTAATGTAAAACTTTATGAATATATCTAGTGTTTCCACGGCCACTAAAATAATCGGTCTTTCGAGATTTGATCTTTCTTGTGATCAGGCTAATGTTATGTAATAATTCACCGACTCTCGGTAACTGGTATCGGGGCGTTACGGTTGGTATTAGATAAAGTTTAGTACAAACCTTGGAAGCTAGATTTATATAAACTCTGATTAGAGCACATATATTTAAGATGTAATCTGAGGATTAGTATAGAAGAACTTCGTAGAATTTTGGTATTGTAGAGATTTTGTGAGTTTTCTGAGAAATACATCCATGTCTGGATACGATATGGTAGAGGCGGCTCTGGCAGAGATGTACCTAGTGGTAAAACCCGAAAACACCACTTTGAGATAGACTCGAACAGGAACTGGTGCACGATAACGGGCCTTGCTGCCCTCTTTGTTATGACACTTCCGAGGGATATGCTTAGGATAACTATCATTTTAATTATAAATCATTATGAAGGGTTTATGAGTATATACTTCCTCAAAGAAAACAGTTTTATGATTATGGATTATATCCATAAATAGTTCAACTTATGTTAAGTGTTTTATAAGTATGGAATTATGTATTTTGATTCATAAACTGATCTAGTTTATGCCATTGTTTAGAAATGGCGCCTAGTGGAAGATATGGAAATAGCATCAATGCATGCACTCAATGTAGGGATTTCCCTCCTGATTTAGATAATTATAGTGGAGCTGGTGATGCAACTGGTGCCGATCATCTAATCACCATACTGGGAAAACTCACTCAGGTTATGAATAATAAACTTACCCATATGGAGAACCCTGATCGGCAGTGTGGAGGATCAATGTTAGATCACTTTGTGAGGAAAAAACTTCCAACGTTCAATGGGAGTAAAAATCCCTTAGTAGCTGATCGATGGATAAATTCCCTAGAAAAAATATTTCAGGATTTGGGGAGTAGTGAAATGGAAAAACATATCATGGCTGTTTACCGCCTCAATGGAGATGCTGATCAATGGTGGTCATTGATTCAAAACATTAAGTAAGATGATGAAGTATCAAATATGGAATGGAGGGAGGTCAAATATCTGTTTTTAGAAAAATACTTTCCTCGTGACCATCGAGCGGATATGGAAAGGCAATTTCTAAGTCTGAGACAAAAGGAGGATGAGAATGTCGCAAAGTATGAGGCTAACTTTACAAGGTTAGCAAGGTATGTTGGAGATTATATACGTAACCCAAGAATTAAGATTGATCTTTTCTTTGATGGGTTAAAACCATTTCTCCATCGAGCATTAGTCTCACAATCCTTTTCATCGTATGAAGACATTGTCACATGTGCTATCAAGATAGAAAAGGAATTATCTAAGTCTTATGACTTTAAAGCAAAGAAAGAGTAGAAGAGATCTGCCGATCAATTTGGGAATGGAAATAAGGGGAAGAAGGGAAAGGTTGAATATCCATCCTGCAGTTAATGTGGGAAGAAACACCCCGATACTTGCTTAAATGGAACAGGAGTCTGTTACAAGTTTGGTGAAAAAGGACACCAAGCTCGTGATTGCAACAAAGTTTTGTGAATCAGTCCCCATTAGAGCACATAAATGTTAATTATCTGATGATCTCATCGTCATACCTATGATTGAGTTTGATATAATCATCGGTATGGATTGGATTTCAGACCATGATGTGAAGATTTATTGTAACAAGAAGGAGGTTATGATTTTTTGATGATGATGATATGGAACACCTTATCTTTAGAGCAGAATCATCACCACCTAATTCTTATCTAGATCCACCCCAATAGCTCAACTAAATTCAATTATTGGTGAGGAAGAGAATGAAATGACAGTGGGAGAGGAAAGGAATTTTCAAATAGAGGATGTACCTATTGTGAAAGAATATGTAGATGTGTTTCCGGAAGATTTACCTGGACATCCTCCAGAACGAGAAGTTCAATTTTCCATTGATTTAATTCCTGGATCAAGGCCTATATCGAAGACCCCTTATAGAATGCCCACTGTAGAATTAGTTGAACTAAAAGAAACAACTAGCGGAATTGAGTAATAAGGTATTTATTTGCCCTAGTGTTTCTCTATGGGGACCCCCTGTTGTTTTTGTTAAAAAGAAAGATGGATCTATGAGGTTATGTATCGACTACAGGGAGATCAATGCAATAACAACAAAGAACAAGTATCTGTTACCTCGCATTGATGATTTATTTCACCAATTGCATGGAGCTCAATACTTTTCAAAGATTGATCTTTGATCTGGATACCATCAGTTGTCTGTGAAGAAGGATGACATTCCAAAGATAGTATTTCGAACCAGGTATGGGCATTACGAGTTTACAGTAATTCCTTTTGGATTGACTAATGCACCCTCTGTATTCATAGATCTGATGAATAGAGTTTTCAAGTAATATCTCAATAAATTTGTGGCGGTATTTATTGATGACATCTTGGTATACTCAAAAAGATATGAAGATCATGAAAATCACTAGCACATTATCCTGAAGACTCTGAGAAGACATGAATTATATTGGAAGTTTAGCAAGTGTGAATTCTGGCTTCATGAGATTTATTTTTAGGGCCATATTGTCTCTAAAGATGGAATCTCTGTTGATCCTTCTAAGACCATGGCAATCCAAGAATGGACAGAACCTACGAGTATAACTGAGGTATGCAGTTTTATTGGTTTAGCAGGTTATTATCGATGTTTCGTCCAAAATTTTGCCCGATTGGCTAACCCATTAACGAAGCTCACATGTAAAGGGGTTAAATTTTTTTGGAAAAAAGAGTGTGAAGAATTTTTCGAAGAACTGAAGAGAATATTATTCAATGATCCTATATTGACTCTACCATTAGGGAATGATGGGTTCGTTATTTATAGTGATGCATCAATGAAAGGACTTGGTTGTGTCCTTATGCAGAATGATAGGGTTATTTCCTATGCATCATGACAGTTGAAAAGTCATGAGAAAAACTATCCTACTCATGATATCGAGTTAGCAGCTATGATCTTTTCTTTGAAGATATAGAGGCACTACCTCTATGGTGAAAAATGTGAGATTTATACTAGTCACAAGTGTTTGAAGTATATTTTCTCACAAAAAGAACTCAACATGAGGCAAAGGAGATGGCTTGAATTACTCAAGCATTATGATTGCACGATACACTACCACCCGGTGAAAGCAAACCAGGTGGCATATGCTTTGAGCAGAAAAGATCATGGAGTTTTGAAGAATATGAGAATTGAAAGGGATCCAATTTTCATGGATCTAGTGAAGATGGACATGGGAATAACCATGGAAGGTGAAACATCAATTCTTTTTCAAATGGTTGTCAAACCATCTTTACTAGAAAGGATTAAGAGTTCTCAAACTAATAATGAAGAATTTCAAAAGAAGATTAAAGTTGTGAATGATGGGAGATTGAGATACTTTGTGTATGAAGATGGAATTTTGAAATTGGGAAGAGGATTTGTGTTCCGGATATACCTGATCTAAAAAGAGAATTGTTGGATGATGCTCATAGATCCAATTTCTCTATAAACCCTGGGAGCACCAAAATGTATAGATATTTGAAGGAACATTTTTTGTGGGACAACATGAAGAGGGAGATTTCTGATTTTGTGTCAAGATGTATGGTTTGTCAACAAGTGAAATCTGGAAGGCAACATCCTGGAGGAGTCATGCAACCTCTTCCCATACCGGAGTGGAAATGGGACAATATTATGATGGACTTTGTCATGGGACTACCAAAGACTCCTAGAAGGAATGATGAAATATGGGTCATTGTAGATCGTCTTACCAAGTCAGCACATTTTCTTTCTATAAGGGAAGATTTACCACTTGAACGTCTAGAAATACTATATATTAATGAAGTTTTGAGACTTCATGGAGTACCCCTATTGATTTTTTCTTATCGTGATCCCCGTTTTACTTCAAGATTCTAGAAAAGTCTTCAAAAAGCCTTGGATACTGAACTTCACTTGAGCACTGCCTACCACCCTCAAACAGATAGAAAATCAGAACAAACTATTCAAACCTTAGAAGACATGTTGAGATCCTGATCACTTGACTTTCAGGGTATGTGGGATCAATATTTACCTATGGTAGAATTTTTCTATAACAATAGCTTCCATTCAAGTATTAATATGGCACCATATGAAGCGTTATATAGAAAGAGATGTCGCAAACCAACCTGTTGGGATGACGTTAGTGAAAGAAACCTTGTAGGACCAGAACTGGTGGAGGAAACTATGGAAAAGGAGAAGGTAATCCAAAACCATATCAAAGCAGCTCAATGTAGGCAGAAGAGCTATGCCGATAATCGAAGGAAGGATTTGGAATTTCAAGTCGGTGATCATGTTTTCCTGAAGGTATCTCCATGGAAAGGAGTCATACGTTTTGGTAAGAAAGGTAAATTGAGTCTCAGGTACATCAGACCTTTCGAAATTCTAGAACAAATTGGGGTTTTAGCTTACCGATTGGCAATGCCGCCATGTCTCTCCAAAGATCACAATGTGTTCCATGTATATCTGTTGAAGAAATATATGCCTAACCCAACATGTGTACTCAGCTATGAGGAATTAGAACTGGAAACCGATTTTTCTTATTGCGATGATCTTGTCAAGATTCTTGATACGAGAGAACAAGTACTGAGAAACCGGACGACTTGTCTGGTAAGAGTCTTGTGGAGAAACCATTAGATGGAAGAGGCAACGTGGGAACTCGAGGAACATATGATGAAGAACCACCCGAGTCTTTTCATGCGGCAGTATTTTAGAAATTTTGAGGATGAAATTATTTGAAGGAGGGGAGAATGTAACACCCCAAGTTTCTACAGTACACTTCTCTTTGAATAATACAATAGCGAGTGTTGTACGCAACATCGAGTTCTAACACACCACAACCAATCAAACTAGCCGTTATGAATAGTAATACCCACTTTTTGAAATTTATAAATTTTATTTTTTTCAAAATGGTCTTCATTTTTGGATTCAGAATATCCAAATTATCCTAGGGTGAGTTTTTGGTATTTTTCTGAAAAACATCATTTTTTGATGAATAGTGAAACCACTAAGTGGTAGTTAAAAAAACTGAATTTTTCATAAAACGTAATTTTACCGCTTCTGTGAGTGGAATTTAAAAAATCCGAGAGACATGGTTAATATAAAGGATTAGAATGTGGTTCAATGAGATGAAAATAATTTTTGATAAATAGTAACTTTTTACTTTTATTTACCACGGTTAAAAGTAAATAGGGTAATTAAGGGTAAACATGATATTAATATTACCCTAACACATGTCTTAATTCTATTGGACAATTGTATCTCGACCAAAAACAACCTTAGGAATAAAATATTATCATTTAGGTCCACTTGGATTAGATTAGGACATTTATTATTATTTAATTCAAATAAAAGTTAAAAGCGTTAAAATCAATGTTTATTTACTAAAACATTTTTAATACAGGGTTACACATAATATAAATTAGATTATAAATATTAATTATAAATATAAAACAATTTCATACATAATTATATTTTATTTATAATTTTTATCCATTAAATAATTTAATTTATTTATGACCCAATGATGATGCAGTAATTACCATAATAGTGAAAAATTAAAATAATTGATATTATAAATACCCAAATAAATATAATTTGAGACTTTTTATGAATTAAACTAATTTTATAAGTTAATATGACATGTTAGGATTGATTTAATTAACTTTTTTCTAAGTAATCATTCTGTTATAATTTTTACAAAAATCAATTTTCCAAATAGTGTCAAAATTGACATAAAAGAGTTTTAAAAAAAATATTATATTATTAATTGATATTAAATTCCTAAAAATCTATTGTTCGGCCAAGAGACTTATATAATGATATTTTTATCATTGATGGACCACTTGGGGGTCTCTTGGAGGTATATTGTAAGTTTATTAACTATATATTATAAAAATACAAAGTGATATGGTAAGTGTCAAACTAATTAACTAAGAGTTAAAACTAAAAGATAAGGTTAATATAATGACCCAAACCTGTCTAAATTCTATTGGTTGAGTATTTTTCTACCCATACCCAACTTAAAATTTAAATAATCTACTTTGGAGCCATTAGAAACCGAATATGAATTTATTATAAAATAATATTTCTATCTTTTCCAAAGGTTTCCCTCACCCCTCTTATAAAAGGGCACTCCCCCTTCTCACTAATTCACACATTAAAAGCCTTTTGTCTCGGCCAAACCCTGCCCAAATACTCTCTCAACTTCCCTAACTTCATACTAGAGGCCTTCCTTTAGTCATAAATCCAACCTAAGGAACCATTTTGATCAAATCAAAAGGAAGAACCCGAAGAAGAGGTAATGTTTTCACCGCCCTTTTTCAAATTCATTTCTTCTACAACTTCTTCTTTCATTGTTATTCCCATTATAAACTCATTAATCCAGTATCTCCTATATACTGTAATATTATTATAAATATGGTACAACCATATTCAGTATTCTATCCATCCTTTGAATGACATGTCACCATACGTGCGTACGTACGGCTTACCGTCTCCACGTCGTGGTGTAATTGTTATTCAATATATTATTATTTGGATGGGTATAATAATGATTTTTAATTAAATTAAATAATAAATATAACATGATAATGATTCTGTATATATGATACACCATCCAATTGTATATTATTTTAATATCAAAAGAATGATATTGTCGCTCGTGCGTACGTACGGACTACCGTCTCCACGAACGTGATGAGATTCATTCTCCATCGTATCCATTCCAGTATAATTTTCATTTGATGATTAAAAATAATGTATAAGGACTTGATATAATTATGGATATGAATATTATACAACCTATCCATAAAAAATAGGGCTTATGTAACAAAACATATAAAATAAAATGAGTAAGTTAACACCCAAAACGACGATAATTGAAGATATTATTAACAAAGAAATGTTAAAAGATCATATATGATGTCATATTAATGTATATGATTCTTGTATAATTTAATAACAATTATTTCACCATTATACATGAGGTTAACCTACCCTCCACCAAGGAAAATTACAAGTTAAGGGTTTATTTCACAATCTCTTCATTATCTGAGGTTGTTTATACATAATTATCTACTGGGACCTCTTTATCATCCACATCCATGTTTCTTAAAAATGTATTTCAAATCATTATTACTATTTTAAATACTATGGGTTAAATTAATTTATACCATTCTAGACTTTTTATATGAAGTTTATAAAGGAATATTTCTGTCGTTTTCCAAACAAAGTCCTTTTTATCCTTTTTGGCAGAATTAAGGTAAGAATGTTTTTTTTAACTTATAAGGTGGGTGCGGCTATTTTCCGCCGTTATAAAATCATCGAAGCTTCCCTTACAAGGTTATAAGAATATTTTAAAATTAAATGTGTTTATTTTATAATTATTTGACTTTTCAATGATTTAAAAAAAGATATATTTCTCTCAAATAGTTTTGATTTCGTCTATGTCAACATCCTTTGATGGATTTTAAGCTTATTTGAAGTTTATTTATTATGATACAAAACTTCCAAATATTCCTGAAGATTTTGTTATATGTTTGACTATGGATGTGTTATTTCTATATCATTCATGGTTTATGAAGGAAGTATTGACATTTCGTGTGCTAGTTTTAATACAAATGTTTATGTTATGTTTAAACTTGTTCATATGAGGAAGGCATTAGACTTAATAAGTGATAGGTGGAGCCCACTATAGCTCCTCGATGCATCGATAGGTCTCATGAGACAAACTAGTGTCTTGGCACAATGCCTTGACAAAATCGTATTTTTATTCTTGGCATGAGGACTTGACTTTGTGGTTATGATAGTCTGGCATTATGCATTCCATCATTATGAAAGTGGTTATTGATATTGCATGTGATTATTCGATTAGTAGAATATCCATGTGAATAAGTAAATGACATTATTTCATTTAATTTTTTCCATACTATGTTGAAGTTAAAGTTTAAAAGGCTTTTTTTTAGTTATAAATTTCCTTAAATGTTTATTCTTATTTATGAAAGATTCCGCTATATTGTTATCCTTACTGGGAATTTGAGCTCAATCCTTTTCTATGGTTTATTTTTCCCAGGATGTGAAGAAGTAAATTATGAATGACCTGCAGGGATAGTATTAGGGGATAAGAGTGTGGATTATTGAGACTATATTGTTGTAGTTTTCATTTTTATGAAGTGATTTAATACATTAAGAATTCATCTAGTGTTTCCAAGGCTACTAAACTAATCGGTCTTTTGATATATGATCTTTCTTGGGATCATGCCATTGTTATGTAATAATGCACCGACTCTGGGTAACTGGGGTCGAAGCATTACACAAATCCCATTTGTCGGAGCTCAGAAAATAAGTGGCATCCTTGGGCTTCGCTTTTGACCAAGCCCAAGCTGAACATCATCATGTCAAGCTCAAACGGGACCATCTATGGGAGAAGTGGAAGTTGATAGAAATTACCACTCGAACGATGTTATCCGATCCACCCCAAGAGTCTGTCACCATCGCACACCTTACCCTTAGGTCTTATGAGGTTTTTTTATGGGGTTATGTAATAAATAAATAGTACTATGTTCATGTACATTATTTTTGTATATAATAATGAATATAATTTCTTGTTATTATTGATACATTGTAAATAGTTTTTAAAGTACAAATGGTGTTTTTAGTTATTATTTAATTAAGAAATATATTTTATTAAATTAAAGAATTTTTGAATTAAATAATATCTTAATAAAATATTATTATTATTATTAAATTAATTTTTATTAAATATAAATGATCTTTTATTTTTATAAATGCAATTATAATTTTTATTAAGGTTTGAAAGCCATTTCTGTCAAAACCCGTGAATTTTCAATAAATGTCGGTTTTTATTTTAAAAGTAAAAATTAACATATTTAGAAAATTATTTAGATAAAAGAAATGTTATTTCTTAAATCAGGACGTCGAAATTATCCAACGGGGAATTTTTCAAAATTTCTTGAGATTGTCAAATTTTGGGGAAAAAATTAAATACCGTTTAAATATATAATGCGTTTTATGACTTCATAATGACCCAATAGGGATGTAATAAAATACTATAAGCTTTATGTTTGGCCAATATATGTTTTAACATTAAAATAATGTAATTTTGGGTTTTTTTGACTTACTTTTCAAAGCATTAATGGACCCCTCAAGACTTATTAAACACTTTGTCTTTTTAAATTAATTTCCGTGGGAGTGTGAATCACCTCCACATAAGCAACCCTAATATTTTAAGAAGTTCGGACTTTAGCCTTATAAAATATTTTTTTCCTCTTCCCTTTACCAAAAAACATGGTCAAGAACCATGGCATGGTTTTTGGTTTGGATTAATTTAATATAAGGGGTCCCAAACCTAAATAATAAATAATTCCCTCACCTTTCCTATATAAACCCACCCAAGCTTCGACTTCTCCTCATTAAATGACTTTTGAGTTCATACAACCTCTTCCCTACTCTCTCTATAATCCTACCAAGGTTCCACTAGCTCCCAAGAAGCATCTCACAAGCCTCTCTCTAGCCTTTGGAAGCACACTTCCTAATAAGGGTTTTTTCTTCCTTTCTAATTTTGTCCAATTTTCTTTAAGTTGTTTTGCCCTTTTATTTTTAATTATGAATGTTGGGGTATGGTTTTTCACATCCCTCATACTTCCCTCTTTATGTTTGAATTATGGGAGACCCCTTTCTCTCTAATTAAATGCCTCCCATGTACAACCGTTACTATGCCGAAATTCTAAAAGGAACTTCTCTCTCCACTTTTACATTCAAGCAATACTTTTGTATCATGAATCTAAATGCCATTACAATTGTTGGGACATGTATCTATATGACCTACGTACTATCCATTATATGTAAATATGTTTAGGAACCCATTTCTCTCTCATCAACCATTTTTATGAATTCTTATGTCACGCCGTTACGCTGCTGAAATCGCACCGATTTTCTAAGCCAATTCCATTGTGTAGTGAATACAATGCTCATTTCTCCAACAAGGGTATCCACCTTTATGAAAATTCACTTATTTATTATAAAGTTTCATGTATGAATTCCAAATTACCTTATCGTGGAATAAATTATTATGTTTCATGAATCAATGTTTTATGATCCATGTGGCACACTTATGCATGAAATGAAATGTTTAAGAAGGGTGCACCCTTATAGTGCTTCAATGCATTGGGTAAAGTATAGTATCATGATACGTCATGTGCAATGAGTGTTGACTCATGATAATTCAAGTGCAATGAGGGTTTACTCGGGCTTCATGTGCAATGATAATTTAATCATGCTCCATGTGCAATGAGCCTTGGCTCATGCTATTTCCATGTTAAGTGTTGTTGCCACATTTCCATTGTTATGATTATCATGCTTTATCTTGCCTTTATGCTCATGTTTCTATTATTCTCTATTGATATTCCTATTTCCTGACATGTATTTTAATCCTCATGATATTCCATGTGTACACCTTTACAGGGCTTTATATCTCACCCTTTTCTAATGCATGTCCTCAGGTTATCCCATGCAATGCTAAGTACGAGGGAATGTAGTGGTCATGTAAAGGAAGTTTTCAATAAAAGTGTTGTATTTCGTGTTTTAAGTTTTTATGTAATGATACTAAGCCCCAAATACACTAAACCTCTTGATCTTATTTGTTGTATCAAGTGATGTTTTATGTAGTAAATCATGTTTAAATGTTTAATAAAAGCAAGGTTGTCATAGTTGGTATCAGAGGATAGGTTTAGTTATTTTTGGGATTAGGATTAGAAAACCCTAGTAAATCCTTAGAGATAAGACTAAGTATAATAAAAACATACCTAAGTTTTTGTAAGTACTGAGTAATTGTTATATCAAGCAAATACATCCATGTCTGGATACGAGTATGTAGAGGCGGCTCTGGCACAAATGTATCCTAGGGGTAAAACCCGAAAACACCGCTTTGAGCTAGAATCGAACAGGAACTAGTGCACGACAATGAGCCTTGCTGAACTCTTGGTTACGACACTTCTAGGGGATATGTTTTTATCAATTCACAAGCTTATTATGAACCCTTATTAAGGGAATTAAAAAAATTCTCCTAAAAATATATTTTAGAAGGAAGATCATGAAAATCGTAGATTGAAGCCTATATACTCATGAGTTAAGGAAATAAAAGTATATTTATAAGTCATCAACTTTTGTCTTTGGATTACCCTTTACGTGTTACCCCAAACATTACTTTTATTCCAGCCAATGGCCGGTAATAGGAGGACTCGGGCTAACAACCGTTGTGAAGATCAGTGTGATGACTGTACTAATGAGATGACCAATCCAATGGGAGCGGGAATCACAGACTTTGTCATGCTTTTCTCTTAGCTAAATCATGTTTTGAATAGAAACACTGGTTAAGAGGAATGATCAACCCCCCATAAGAAAGAAAAAGTCTCTATCGGGAGCTTCATGAAACAAAGGCCTCCTACTTTTAGTGGATCATCTGATCCCACGATCGCTGGACAATGGATCAACTTCATTGAAAAGATCTTCTCCATCCTTCAATGTTTTGAAAAAGAGAAGGTTCTCCTGGAGGGTTATCATATAGAGGGTCAATCTGATCAATGGTGGAAGTTGATCAAAAATATGAATCCTGAGGATGAGATTGAGGCATTGGAATGGAAGGATTTCCGGAAGATGTTTTTCGATAAATATTTTCCACGCACCCTCCGGCTTAAGATGGAAAGGGATTTCCTTTCCCTTAAGAAAAAAGTTGAAGAATCTATTGCAGCGTATGAGGAAAACTTCACAAGGCTTGCATGATATGCTTACGGCTTTGTCGTTACCCCCGCATGCAAAGTTGAACACTTCTTTGGTGGGTTGAAGCCTAGCCTACAGAAAGAATTGGTGATCCGTGACTTTGACAGCTATGGGGAAATTTTCTGATGTGCCCTCAAGGTCAAAATAGAGATCGGAGAATCACAGGGGTATCCTAGGGATAAGAAGTGTAATGTGGACTTCAATGTTTGTGGTCCGATAGATAAATCCAACGGTGCTAAGAAGATCTAGCACCCCACTTTCCAAAAGTGTGGAAATAATCACCCTGGATATTACCTTAAGGGGACAAGGAAATGCTTCAGGTGTTGAAGAGAAGGGCACCTAGCTGTTAACTGTAGGCAAGAAAGACCCGCGGCTGCAGTAGAGGAGAGTAACTCTCCATTATAACTTCAACGTGTTGTTAAATGCTACAAATTCAAAGAACCGGGGCATTTTAAAAATCAGTACCCTAATCCATGGGTTTTCGGAGGCAACCAACAACCTCAATGGAAACAAGGAAGAGCTTTTTCCATCACTTCTGCCACAGTGAACCCCGAAAAAGAAGTGGTGATAGGTAAGCTAGTTATTTATTCAATAATAGTGAACTTACTTTTTGATTCAGGTTCTACGCATTCTTTTATATCTCGAAAGTTTAGTAGAAAAATCCCAGCACCACCACAAATCCTGGATGTGAAGATGTTGGTGAGTATGGAAAATTGGGCAATCATTGCATCACGTGAATATAAGTCCTCCCCTATTATAATCTATGGATTGAATTTCCCGGCGATCCTCATCATACTCCCTCTGGTGGAATTTGATGCAATTCTGTTCATGGATTGGATTTCCTTATATAGAGCCAACATAAATTGTCAGGAGAGGGAAATCACACTCCATATAGAGAATCGACCCCCAATTCTTTACAAGTGTAAGGAGGAAGATGAATCTTATTTAGCTCCATCATCTCAAGCATGAATATTACTACCCTATGAGCATGTGTATTTGGATCAGATGACTGAGTCCAAGGAAGAAACCATCCTTGAAGAAATGCCTATTGTCAGGGAATTCGCGGAAGTGTTTCCTGAGGAACTGTCTGGTCTTCCTCCTAGAAGAGATATTGAATTCTCAATTGAACATATACCTAGGGATTTACCAATATCTAAGACTCCATATAGAATTTCTGTTGTAGAGCTGGAAGAGCTAAAGAATAAACTATAGGAGAATCTGGATAACCGGTTTATATGCCCCAGTGCTTCACCATGGGGTGCACCAGTCCACTTCGTCAAGAAGAAGGATGGGTCAATGCGACTTTGCATCGATTATCGTGAACCTAACAAAATCACGATAAAGAACAAGTATCCTCTCCCATGAATTGATGAATTGTTCAATCAGCTATGTGGAGAAGAACAATTATCCAAGGTGGACTTGCGGTCGTGATATTATCAAGTAAGGTTGAAGAACGAAGATATCCCCAAGACTACTTTTCGCACAAGATACGGCCACTATGAATTCATAGTAATGCCTTTCTGACTCACTAATTCTCCAGAAATCATCATGGACTTAATGAATAGAGTCTTCAGAGATTACCTAGATAAATTTGTTGTAGTCTTTATATATGATATTCTAATATAATCCAAAACCAAGGAGGATCATGAGGAGCATTTAAGAACTGTACTGGAGACTTTGCTCAAGGAGATGCTCTATGCAAAGTACTGCAAGTTTGAGTTCTGGTTGAAGGAAGTCTCATTCTTGGGCCATATCATCAAAATCAATGGGATATCTATAGATCCCTCCAAAACAGATGCAATTGAGGGATGGATGAGGCCAACATCGGTAACGGATATCCGTAGCTTCTTGGGATTAGCTGGATATTATTAACGATTTGTGAGAAATTTCTAACGATTTTCCAACCCTCTTACCAAGCTAACTCGAAAGGGAGTAAAGTTTTCGTGGAGTGATGAATGAAAAGAAATATTCAAGGAGTTGAGCAGGAGGCTTATCACTGCACTCGTGCTCAGTTTACCCACAAGTGGGGAACTTCTTGTGCTATTCAGTGATGCTTCGAAAAAGGTCTTAGGTTGTGTGCTGATGCAGAATGATAAAGTGATATCATATCCCTCAAGGCAGGTAAAAATCCATGAGAGAAACTATCCAACACATGATCTAGAGTTGGCGGCAGTGATCTTTACCTTGAAAATCTAGCAGCATTATCTCTATGGAGAGAAATGTGAGATATATACTGACCATAAGTGTCTTAAATATATATTCACACGGAAAAGCTTAATATGCACCAAAGAATATGGATAGAGATCCCCAAGGATTATGACTGTTCAATCCATTACCACCCTGGGAAAGTGAACAAGGTGGCAGATGCCCTGAGTAGAAAGGATCTAGTGATTCTATCAATGATGAGAATTGAGAAGGATCCAATCTTTTTAGACATGATGAAGATGGAAAAGGGAATCATAGAGAAGGGAACATCATCAATCCTTTCACAACTGATTTCTCAACTGTCTCTTTTGGAAAGGATAAAGGATTATCAAAAGGATGATGTAGGAATTCAGGAAAAGGTGGAAGCTATCGAAAAAGGGAAATCCTTGGAGTTTAATGTTAATGAAGAAGGAATTGTTCATTTTGGGAAAATGATATGTGTTCCATCAAGTCCGCAGTAGAAGAAGGAACTTTTGGATGACGCACATAGTTCAAATTTATCTATTCACCTAGGGAGCACAAAGATGTATCATGATCTCCAAGAAAACATTTGTTGGGATAATATGAAGAAGGAGATCGCTGAATATACATCAAAGTTCCTCGTGTGTCAGCAAGTGAAGGAAGAGAGGCAGAAGTATAAGGGGATGATGCAACCATTTCCCATAATAGAAAGGAAATGGGAGAACATCTCCATGGAATTTGTCACCAGACTTCCAAGGACATCCAAATTCAATAATGCAATCTGGGTTGTTGTGGATCGTCTTACAAAGACGGAACATTTCATTTCTATTCGGGAGGATTTCTCATTGGATCAACTAGCATGGATATATATCAGAGAAGTGGTAAGGTTTTATGGAGTACCAATATCTATTGTGTCTGACCGAGATCCAATATTCACCTCTATGTTTTGGAAGAGTCTTCAACATGCTCTAAATACTGAACTAAACTTCAGTACGGCCTATCATCCTCAAACCGATGGCCAATCTAAGCAGAATATCCAAACACTTGAGGGCATGTTAATATCATGATCAATAGACATTAAAGGAGGATGGGATCAACATTTTCCTCTGGTTGAGTTCTCTTATAATAACAGTTTCCACTCGAGCATCCAAATGGCACCATATGAAACCCTATATGGGAAATGGTGCAGAACAACGGCATGTTGGGATGAGGTCCGTGAATGTAAGATGCTTGGACTAGAAATGGTCAAATAAATGGTGGAGAAGGTGAAAACCATTCAGCAGCCTATCAAGGTATCCCAGAGTTGACAGAAGAGTTATGCAGATAACCGTCAATGAGACCTTGAGTTTAAAGTTGGAGACATGGTTTTTCTACGCATATCTCCATGCAGGAAGGTCATGAGGTTTGGAAAGGAATGTAAGTTAAGTCTAAGGTGCATCGGCCCCTTCGAGATTCTTGATCATGTTGGGGTTGTGGCCTATCGACTAGCACTTCCACCTACCATGGCCAAAGTATATGATGTCTTTCATGTATCCCTCTTAAGGAAGTACATACTGGACCCTTCACATGTACTCTCTTTTGAGGTGGTGCAATTGGAAGATGATATTTCTTATGAGGAGCAACCAGTGTTGATCCTAGATTGTAGAGAAAAAGTTATACGAAATAAGACAATGCCCCTCATCAAGGTGTTGTGGAGAAATCACAAGTTTGAAGAAGCGACTTGGGAATCAGAGGAAATGATGAAGCTGAGTTACCCACATCTATTTTAGTGTGGGAAAAGGAAAATTTCAAGGGGGAAATTTTTTAAGGGGGGAATATTGTAACGACCCAAAGTTTTATTAATGGAAATCCATATTGATCTAATTAAATGTCCCTTTATGATTATATAAATGTCAACTTATTTGGTTTTATGTTAGGAATTTGGACCGTTGCTAAAATATATATCAAAAATTCATCACATGATTAGTATAAATATAGGAGGATGTCGAGGTGGCTACTGAAGATGATGTGCAGCATAAGCCAGAGCGTAGACATTAACGGAAATGACGTGGACATGTCGAGTATAAACTAGGATGTGGGACAAAGGATCATCCACCCTATAGGAATATATTATTTTAATTTTTGTTTTGTGATATATTATGTATGTGCATTACTATTATCATTTATAGAATTATATTTTTTCAATAAGTGTCTTATTGTCATCAAATTATCTTCCAAAATTAATAATTTTTATTTGGTATTCATTAACAAATATTAATACTATAGATGAAAAGATCTATGGGCATTAAGAAATCTTGAACAATATTATTGATCTCAATGATTTGAATCCAAAAATCATGGAAAGTGATTCTTTGTTTAAAAAATTAAATTTCATGAAGAATAATTTCAACTAATAATGAATAATTTTGAAGAGTAGATGATTATGATTGAAGATCAAAAAAACAAAATATGATATGTATGGAATTAGACATTTTTTGGCCAATTTTGAGAAAATAAATATTCAATCTCTATAAAAGGACACATGTTCTACTAGTACACAATCTTCAACGGAGGATTTTACTGATAAAATACCTCCATCATGTGATAAAATTGTGGACATTATGAAAAAATTGATTTCATATTATTCTAAAATAAGAAACAATCCTTAAGAGGATTAATAATGTTTTAGCATATCTAAGAATATGTATTGAATAAGATCATCCTTGGTGAACTTATATAAAATTTCAAAACTGATGTTTATGAGTGTTTCTATTTAGGGGGGAGGTAAATGAAGAAATATTAAATTACTGTCAGAATTAATATATCAATTATAATCAAATCTAATTGTTGTAGAACATTCAAGAAGATGATGTTATTGAAAGATAAATGTTTTTCTAAATCTCTCTTCCTTTGTTAACAAAAAATACTGAATAGAAATAGGTTGTAATTGAATTAATCAAATACCTAAGAATGTTTTTCTTCTAAAAAATGATATTTTTTTAACCTTTCTACAGGATGTGTGAATGGGGTTCACACATCCTTTAGAAACTTCATAAAGGATACGTGAACCCCGTTCATGCATTTACCATCGCTAGGATTCCTAAACAGGGTTCACGCATCCTTTATATAATTTTTGTAGGATGCATGAACTCTTTTCACGTATCTCTCTGCATCCAAGATGTGTGAACGAGGTTCACACATCTGGATACGCATTTTTGAAAAAAATTCAAACCATATCCCATTTACATAAAGAAAATTAAAATACAAGAATAAAAAAATACTCTACTCTCAACCCCTAACCCTAGGTAGATTATCCATTCATGGTGGTGATTATCAAAAAAACAAAGAAATATTAAACATGATCTGCATAATTGAGAAATAGGATAGAAATAATCAATCTAGGATAAACCATTTTAAGAATCAAGATTCAACAATTGAAAAAAATAACAAACCAATACAATATGTTTTTGAAATGAAGAAACAATGAATTTTGAATAATATGAAATCAAAACAAGTAAGAAGAAATCAAAAAATAACTATGTATGATGAAACGATTAAGGATGATGCAAGCATTGATATATAATGAAGAGTGGCACTGAAATGGTCATCTAGAATGGAAATGGGGTTTCCAAAAATGGATAATGGGTGTAGAATGATTAAAAACTCAAATTGATTCAATAAAAAATGAATGGAATGAATGAAAAGGGAACCCCTTGGGGGAATTCTTGTAGAAATCAATCTTCTCGTCATACGCCCCGATGCCAGCTGAATCTGATGTCTCATCACACACCATCACCTCCAATTCCAATGTTTTCCTTCGGAGTGCAATCCTTTTTCATCCTCCCTACCACCTCATCACATTTCTCTACTTTTTGTTCCACAGATTGGTCAGTAGTTTGAATGTGTCACTTTGATGTTAATCGATTTTGTTGACACTACTATGGAATCACCTTCAGTGATTTCCCCAGTTGCGGAATCTTGGGGGCATGTTCATTAGTTTCTCCTTGTATGGAACTTGTGCCCTTATTCACGTAGCCTTCTCAGTCTCCGTTGGATCTCAATATACACAGGCCTCAACCACTTACACCATGCTTGAATACCAAAGGTAAAGAGGTGGCTCTCCCTCGGTGTCGACCCCTTCTTTATGAGAAGTGTGACTCTAAGAAAAGGGAACATATGGAAAAATCTCGAAGCATTCAACATGGGAGATTTTTCTGGGATTGTATATGGAAACATTAATTCTATAATAGATCATTCAGAGAATAAAGGTGGTATTCTATTTCTATGAAATGATAGAATGGCCTTCTCAACCATTGCTACTCAAAAGGGTCTCCTCAGTCTTAGTTTTTAGGTGATAAATTTACATGGTGCAACAAACATAGAGGAGCTCGTTGTACTTGGTTCATGTTGGATCATTGTCTTGACAACCTTCAATCCATTACTTCCTTCCCTAGTACATAGGTGATCCACATGACTTGGCCTCTATCTGATCACTCTCCTTTACTCATCAATTCAAGTGTGGGTCATGATGGTGGTGGCCAATTCCGTTTCTTAAATCGATGGGTACGTCAGTATGACATTAATTCATTAGTTAAAAACTATTGGAACCAATCGATTCAGTTTACCTTTTGGATTTTATTTCACTATAAATTGTATTTACTAAAAAAATATTTGATCAATTTTTCCAATTCCATTCCTTATGATAATCAAAACAAGGAGACCATAAGAGCTGATATTGATCAAGTAGAGACTAGTCTGGAGGAGTCTTGGGATGATGATCCTTTTGTGACCCTTTCTCAAAAAAATAACAATTCAATGAGATGTTTTTGGAGAATGAATGATTTCTATGAGAGCGAGCGAGCATTACTTGGATCAAATAAGGACATCACAACACCGACATTTTCCATGCTTGTTTGAAAGAGGAACATCGTGGAAAAACCATACTATTCGGATGGAGTGTGGCTCTTTTACTACCAATAAAAGTGTAATTAAGGTTATAGAGGTTTATTAATTTGAAACCATAATATGAAATTCTAACCCTTGAATATAGGATAAAGACCTAATTGGTCAGGTGGATATTTTCTCTTAAATTTCAAATGTTGTTTCATAGATAGTCAATAATTATTTAGAATCCATTCTGGGGGAGAGGGAAATATGGAATGCTATTAAATATCTCAATCAAGAAAGATCACCTAGTCCTGATGGATTTACTGGCTCATTTTATGTGTGATCCTAGGATATCATCAAATATGATATTATTAAATCAATTAAATACTTATTTTGTGGTGTCTTTCTTCCTTGGGTTCTTTGTTCCTCCACTATGGTGTTGATTCCCAAAGTTAAAGATCCATGTTCCTTCAGGAATTATAGATCCATCAGTATGTTCAATTTCACTTACAAATTTCTTACATATCTTATATAGAAAAGACTCTTTAGGGATATTGAAAACTAGATTTCCAAGGAGAAACGTGGATTTATTAAAGGTAGGTACGTCCAAGGTGCCATCAGAATAGCCCAAGAGATGATTGGATTCATCAAGAGGAAGGCGGTTGGGTAAAACATTGTTATCAAAATGGACATGGATATGTCGTAAGATCACCTTGAGTGGAATTTTATCCTTTGTGTGTTGAGATTCTTGGGTTTCTATGAATGGGTCATTGATTTAATTTTTAGATGCTTTAGTTCTCCATGGTTCACCATTCTTTTTATAGAGAGGCAATATGGTTTTTTGAAATCAATTAGAGGCCTAAGATATGGTGATCCTTTATCCCCTAAAATTTTTATACATATTCAATATTCGCTCAGTAGGACCATCGTGTATACAATGTAGTGTGGTTCTATTCTCCCTTATCATTGTAAGGATCACTTTAATGGTGTTTACCGTCTTCTTTTTGAGGACGCTCTAGTCTTTTTTATCAATAGGAGATCTTCTTAAGTTAGGGGGCTGAAAACATCATGGATAACTACTCCAAATGGAGTGGCCAAATTATCCGAAAAGAAAAAAGATGTTTTTACTTATCAAATTTATGTTCAGATAAGTGAAGTCAAAGAATTGATCATATACATGGAATCTGAAAGAATACTTTTCCAATGGATTACCTAGGGTCTCCTCTTTATCCTGGTAGGATAAGGATAAAATAATTTGAGGTTTGGTTGATAAGATTTTCAGTTGGATTAAAAACTAGAAGAACCATTTTCGTTTCTTTGCCGATGGATTACTCTTGTAAACTATTTCTTGTCTTCTATACCGATGCACATCCTTTCAGTTCTAGGGGTTCACAAAAAAAAATTTAAGGTAAATTGATTATCTATTGTCTGATTTTATTTTGGATGCTCCGGGAGAAGGATGGTGTCGTTGGGATTCAAGGACCAAGATTCTTAAACAGGAAGAACATGGTGGTATTAACATGAGAAATATGGAGGACTCAATGCACTATCTTCAAAGAAAATTTACCCGGGATGTTATGGAAGGGTGGTCCCTATGGAGAAATTTCATCACCGTTAAATATGGTAATTCTTTAAATATGTCTAGTAAGCACCCCTCAACTCTGTTGAAATCTCATCATAATCATATTAATTTTTTCTTTCGCATTCTCATTGTTTGATTGGTTATAGAGAGATCAGTTTCTAGAATTTAAATTTGGTGTGAAATGTGTTAGGATTCCCTTGATGCTCGGGCCAGACATAACATTCAAGAAAGCATGCCTTTTCTCTACATTCATCCAAGATATCATGAATCTAGTTCAGAAAAATCTCATTGATGTTATTAGGATGGAGGACAAGAAATAATTTTTTTTCATCAAGGAAAACTATTTTGGATAATTCTTTGCCAAATCATACATGTGTTTGATCATTTCTACATAAACCAATTATCTTTGCGAGAAAACCCTCAGGTGCGATAACATTCCATCTAAATTAAATTTTCTAGTCCAGATAATTCAGAATCAGGTGTTACCCATAGATACGATGACAAAGACAAAGGGTATTACCATGTCCTCCATGTGCTCTTGTTGTGTATCTCACAAAGAGGAACCAACAACCCACTTATTATTTCACAGCGACTGGGCAGTTACGGTTTGGGAGATGTTTGATATTTTTTCTGATTTATCTAGGCAGGTGGTTTTATTTGAGGATCTAATTCAACAATGATTTAGTGGCACTAGAATTAATGTTCATGAAAATATGGTTTGATCACTAATTCTTAATGCGTGTTGCTAGTGTATATGGGGGGTGAGGAACATGTATCCCCATAGTGGTCTCCACTCATCTTCTATAGCTGTGGTGGTAAAGACTCGATGTCTTGTGGCCAGTCTCACCCAGCTTTGTAAGCATAGAGATGTTGCGCCTTCACATAGATAGTTCTTGGTGTTGGGGAGAATCATGATTCTGAGATGAAAATTGCTTTCCGAAAAGTGTGAGAAACATGATGAAATATGTAAGAAATATAAGCAGAATAAATAAATCAACACACATGATTTTTAATGTGGAAAAACCTCCCATGTAGAGTTTTAAAAAACCGTAGGGAAATTACCAGAAAAATATCCACTATGAATCAGAGAATACGCGAATCCCTGTAATTCAGAAACTTGAATTACAAATTGGAGAGCATAAAAAACCTTTGTGAAAACCACGTCCTGATACGCCTCTTCCTTCTCTCTGATAAACATCATGCTAAGGCCATGTATCGAAAGATCAATCTATGACAAAACATTACCCTTCTATAGACAAAATGTCACTACCTCAGAGATCTTCACCTAAACATGAATCACCCTTACACCAGCTTTCGACACTCGAATGATCTATCCATCAGGATGTACCACCGATCATGAACCAGGACACGCCACCTAATAACTGCTATCAGGAAGAATTTCGATACGTGGCCTCGATCATAAGTTGCATCGCCACCACTCTACACCTGTTAAACACCAATGTTCTACACATGCTACCGCTGATGCAGCATCCCCCTTCTTGATCTTGGTAGACATCATCTTGAACACCTTTCAAAGAAAACTGCCACACATACACGATAATTGTGCCATCATCGTCATGTCACACAGGCCACTGCAAATGTGGAAACCCCTTCCCGGGTCTCCCTTGCTGACTATATCTTGCTAGTACACCCGCTTCATGTCGATGCACCACACATGTTACTATAAATGCGGTATCCCATCTCATCGTAGATCTACCATTGATGTCTCGTATGTTATCACTGATGAGCCACATGGGATACCACCGATGCGACGACCCCTTCCCTCCTGATCTCGGTGGATTACTTCTAGAGAAACTCTCACTATTCACCACTTCCAGCTTACTATTTTAAAGAATTCTCTATTTCCATTTCCAAATACTAATTAGATATGAAATATAATATCTTAAATCTTCAAATCACAATGTATCTACCATTCTATAATTCAAACACATATCACATCTAAATAGATAAGATATATCTCCCCATGATATACACATGCATCCTTATCTATGTGATATGATAAAAGATATTTCAAATTAAAAAACATATCTTATCTCATATCTGGAAATAGACACATGGAGGTAGAACCCCAAAAAATGGATCATGGTAGTGTTTCTCTTACTTCCATTCCATTTCCAGGGGCCACTGGTTTAAATGGATCCCACCTAATCATGGTTTGAAACTTAATGTCAATATATTTTAAGCAAAGGTTTCATGCGCAGGGGGGTTCATGATCCTAAATGTTCATTAATTTTTTCCTTATATGATTTATATGGGGATGGAGATTCTCATGAATTAGAAGAAAGATCAATTATCCAGGGTCTTGAACTTTTCCACTCCAACAACATTGCTCTTTAAATAGTGGAAACTGACTCGAGGATCATCCGGGACACTCTAAAAAGACTCAATTACATTTCATGGCCAATCAACTACATGATCAATAAATGAAATCCTTCATGAATAATGATATAGAGCTTCTTCACATGTGGCATTAAGGTACCAGTGTCTCTGAATTTATGGCTTCCAAGGCATCCCATGAGGTACCTTTTATAGAGTTCTGTATTATAGGTTGCCTTCCCCGAGGTGGTGTTGATATTGTCATTGGGGATGCTCTTGGCATTCACTGTTATAGGCCCATGGGACCCTTTCTCCCATCTTCTTACCCTTCTTGCATTCAATTAACAAAAATAAAAAGTTATGTTAATCAAATCTAGTTAATAATGAAAATAGAAAAAATTGATAAAAAATGAAGAACGTAAAATGGGAGAAGAAATAAAATTTCCCATCTTATTTTCATGGTGGATCACCCAAGATATTAATAGTCTTGATAAGTACACGATATATAAGTCATGAACATTGTGTGCTGCCTTAAGTGACTTTGTTCCCGACATCTACATGTCTTGTAAGTTTTCTAGATGTCATGTATTTGTTATCCACATTTCATTCTGAAGAATTTTCTTGTATCATTGACTGGGTGAGCATTTGGACATTTCACATCATGAAATATTTTCGCATCATGTATGGTATCCAGTTTTAGAGAATTTATGATATTTTAAATCTACATGACTTATAATGATGTTACATGACATAAACTTATCAAACTTATTAATTTTTTGACCACTCCTCTATACATAGAAGAAATATCTTAAACATTTTTCACTTATTTTATTCCACTATTTATTCTCACTTTTTTCTATTTTAATTATTAAATATATTTAATTAATTACTTTAAATTTTTTATTAAATAAATTTTAGTTTTTAATCATAATACACCCATTATCCATATGTTTCAATATAGTTTCCATTGTTGACATTTGTTTCAACTCTGATCACCATTCTTCATCAACCATTGTGTTATCCTTCATTGTTTCTTCATTCACATTTATTTTTGGTTTGAATCTTATATGTTTTTATTTTATAATAATCAATATTTCATTTTTTTTCTTCATTGTGAATAGTTATTTTATTGGTTTTGTGTTGTTTTCAATTTTAAAATCATGATTCTTAATTGTGTTACTCTTAGATTGCTCCTTTGTTCACTGTTTCTCAATTATGCATATCATGTTTAATATTTCCTTGATTTTGATTATCAATATCATCATAGGATAATCCACCTATGGTTAGGGGTCATGAGTAGGGGGTTTTTGTTAACCTAATGAATCTATAATTTGAACCTTATTAATCATATGGATAGTAATTAGGTTCATAATAATTTTTCATCACATTCTTTTGTGCATCCTTGATCATGGGAATTTTAATTCAATGAACCTAACCTAATTAGAGGTAAGAAAGACTATGACCATTATCCTTTGTATCTTTCTATATAGAATCTATGCATAATTCAACTACGTTTTCAGTAATACCGTGACTATTGGATAGTTGCATCATAGGTAGATTCGATTGGATTGAACAAAACCAATTGGTGGGTTTTTTATATCTTCACAACCTAAGATGTAAGACTATCCCAATATGAAACTAGTATCATATTCTATCAATAGCCTTGAAATTGACCCTTATCTCTTCATTTATTACATTATTTAAATTCAATCTACCTATTTTTAATAAAAACCAATCATGAAGAGTGAAATTGAGGAATCCTTTCCAAGGGTTTAGTTCGATTGGTTTCTGACCTTTCTGTTGTCCTTGTTAGTACAACCATGAACTACTAATTTACTATGCCCATGTAGATAATTTATTTTGGGTATATAATTTTCTAATCTGACTACCATCCTTGTAAACCTAGGATGACTAATTTCATGTCAGAAACCAATCCATAAAAACCCATAGATATGATTCTTCACTTTCACTCTTTATGTTATATTTTCACAAAATCTTGGTATTTTGGATTTAAATAAGATAATAAAGAAAGTTATCATGGTCAATTTAAGGGCTCTTGATAGAATATAACCCTTGATTAATCATAGGATACTACTATGTATTAGTATGGAAAGTGTTACATAATTTACCAATTGGTTTTGGTCAAAACAATTGGATCTACCAAAGCTCCATTATCCCATGGTTAGGGTAAAACAAACAACATAGGTGCATTAGGCATATATTTTATATGGAAAGTGTCCTATGATAATGTTCATAGTCCTGCCCAAATCAAATTAGGTTAGGTTAATTCAATTTCACTTCCCATAGTCAACATGTTGCAAACAAATGGGATGAAAAATTATTATTAAACTAATTACTGTCAATAGGATTACCAAGGATAAAATTAGAGATTAATTATGATCAGAGACACCGCTACTCTCAACCCCTAACCATAGGTGATTTCTATATGTATAGAGGTGATGATCAAAGTAAATGAATTATTAAACAAGATTTACATCATAGAGAAACATGTAGAAATAGAAGAAAACTAAGACTAAAATAATTATGAATCAAGATTAAAAAATTTAAAAAAACAAAAAAACCAATTAAATAACCATTTATAATGAAGAAACAATGAAAGAATGAAAAATAAAGAATCAAAAAAAGTAAGCAGAAATTAGAAACTCACATCAAATGATGAAATGATGAAGGATGAGGCAATCGTGGATGGATAATGGCGAGCAGTGTTGAAATAGATGTTAAGAATGTAAACATGATTACAACATATGACGAGTGGTTATACAATGATTAAAAATTAAAAATTATTCAACCAAATAATTAAAGGAACCACTAAAATATTATTTATAATGAAAAATTGAGAATAATCCATGGATGAAAAATGAGAGAAAAAAATGAACAATGTACAGCTTCTGTGCGTGACATAGTGCTCAGAATATAATTAGTCTTGAGAAGTACATGATGTGTAATTCATGCATGTAGTGTACTAGAGTAGGTTACTTCCATCTCTACATCTTCACATCATGTATGTTATCCACACTCTTTGTATTTGAAATAAATATTTCCAGCCAAATAATCAGTTTTTGTCTTTGATCGGGTGCGCCTTTGAACTTTTCATGTCATGCAATCTCTACACATCTTGTATGGGATTCACTTGAAGAGGGTTTCTAATCTTTGAAATATTCAAGTCATGTTATAATGTTATATGATTTGTATTTTTTCAGGTTAGGAATGTGCTTCATGGGTTAATCTTTTTCCTTGTAGGTATTCTATGAATAAGGTATACACGGTGTGTAAAGCCTATTTTTCCGAATTTTATCATTCCTTCCATTGAATACAAATATCCAAATTCCTATGAAAACAAACCAAAACCCGATGAATTATTGAATAAAACATGAATAATATATTATTAAATTTATCCCAAATATATATATATATATATATTAATTTATCTTATCAAATTCCCCCACAGATGAATAATTACTTATCTGCAAGAAAAAAATATCAAAAGGGATTTCAAATTAAACAACTTTCAAAACTAGAAATATTCATTACAAAAAGAAAAATAAAATCTATGTTTAAGAAGAAAACAAAATCAGTCCTTTAGAATCAATACTTTATAGAAAATCAGTCATGCCTCGTAATTCAGTTCTTTATTCAAAATCCTTATTCTTTCAATTACAATTTCATAAATTATCTTTAAATTCTATACCCATTTTTCAATTTACATCACAATATATTTTCTCTCACCACTCAACATAAAATGTTGTTTGAGTTATACTCATAACCTAAATACATGTTCATAACCACTATATTTCACAGTTTCTATCGTCTCTACTACATAAAGAAAAATAGAAAATCATACATGAGGGTTTCATCAAAAAGGTTTCCAATGAATCTGAGGCTAGGGACTGGTGGGTGGAATGTAAAAAATCAAGCTCAAATAGAGGTTAATAACTATAGTATGCATGATAAATATAAAAAGTTAATTGAATTAACTTCTACAAGATCAAATGAAATTATTTCTCTACTAATCAAAGTGGATCCATGAATATATCAAGTATGTAAAAAATATACCATGTTCCTTTCTTTTTATTTTTATTTTAATTTTTATATATTTTTTGAATTTCATATTCAAGATAGATTTCAAATCTATCCCCTAACAACATATGATCCATTATTGGATTAATTAGTTTGTAAATGGTGATGTTTGAACTTATTAATATACAACCTAATATCATTTCCTTTTACTTATTATATATTTCTCTAAGGAATAGTTTATGCGTAGAAAATTTCAAAATCAATCATGGACCACATCATATCATTCTGGAAAAAATTACACAGTATATCTCCTCAATAAAAACATCTTATGTCCATCAATAGTGAAAATTCCCCCAAACTTGTTCACTGTGTAGTTCTAAATAATACAAATAGTAGGGTAAGAAGGAAAAATTGTCTTGAAAATTATCCATCCAAAACTGTTCATTCTTTGAAACTATGAGCTAAATATGGAAAAAATTAATGCAGTTCTAGAGAAAAAGTGTCTTAAAAAATTCCCGCAATCATATTAAAAATGTATTTGTCCATTCATATCCTTAATATGATATCAATGCATATTCTGATAGATTTATATTCCCCTAGTGTCTCTCAAGAAATATTCTTCGAAAAGAATATGTAATCATGGGTCTATAATATTCTTAGCATTGAATGTATACATAAATAACTGGAAATAACTTTGCGTATAAAATCCAGTGATAAGTCAAAAAAAATTCAAAACAATGAAATTGTATTATATTAATAGACTAAAAAATAATATTAGCAACAAAAATAAGAGTAAAACATGGATTTAAAAATTTTAAAATCAATTATTTCATAGTAAAGTGGCATCGTTGGGTCAAACCCATGATGACTATTGCAAGGTTTGAAAAAAAAATCGAGAAAAAAACATGGAAAGGATTCCTCACAATCACTCTTTAAGAGTTGTTTTTTCTAAAAATATGTAATTTGGATTTAAATTAGATCCTAGAAATATATCGAGGTAAATTTTTGGGCTCTTGATAGAATAAAGTCTTAGGATTAGCTATGGATAGTCCAACATCTTAGGCTGTGAAGCGAGGAAGAATTCACCAATTTGTTTTGGTCAAACCAATTATATCTACCTATACTTCAATTATCCCATTATCATCTTATAACTAAAAATTAGTTATATTTATATTAACATCTATAATGAATGAATCATGGGATAATGTTCATAGTCATATCAAATCCTATTATTTTAGGATCATCTAATTTCACTTCCCATGGCCATGGTTTTGTAAAATAATGTGATGAATAATAATAATTATTAACCATATTACTAGCCATAGGATTACCAAGGTTCAACATGGAGATTAATTAGGCTTAAAAAACACTAATCTCAACCCCTAACCCTATGAGGATTATCCATGAATGGATTTTATGATCAATAGCAAGGAAATAATAAACATGCTATGAATAATTGAGAAAAAATTTAGAATTAAGAAATCACGGACTAAAAAATTAAGAATCGATATTAAACATTTTGAAAACAAAAAAAACCCAATAAAATAACTATTTATAATGAATAAATATTGAAATAATGAACAATATTGAAATAAATAAAGGAATAATAAATCAAAATATCACTATGAATGAAAAAAAAACAATGAAGGAAAACTGAAGAGTTAATGATGAATGGATAGCACAGTTTAAAAAGATGTTGATAATGGAAATGGGATTCAAAAGGAAAGATAATTTGTGTATAATGATAAACAACTCAAACTAATTTAATAAAACAATGAATTGAATTAATGAAATATTGTTTTGACTGAAATTGGGACAAATGAGAAGATATGGTTGAAGAAAAATGTGATAAAAAGGAACAACGTCAAGATTCTACGCACAACAGAGTGCTTAGATTATTAATAGGCCCAAGAAGTACAAGACTTCTAAGTAATAATCGTCATTTACTTGAATAACTGACTTTGGTCCTAACATATGACCATAAAGTATTTTTTCTTCATGCAATATATTTTATATCTATATTTCACACTGAAGAATTTGTTTGTATCTTTGACTAGGTGAACCTTCGAACATTGCACATCATGCAATCTCGACACATCATGTATAGGATTTACTCTTTGTGTGTTTATGATATTTGGAATATGAGTTTCATGTAATGATGTTACATGACATGTACTATATTCATGTCATTCAAGTGCTTCATGGGTTAGTCTGCGACCTAATAGGTATGCTATTAATGAGGTCTACATGGTGTGTAAAGCGTATTTTTTTTCTAATTTTTAGCATTTCTTCCTTTGAATTCAAATTTCATAATTCCTGAAATAACAAACCAATCCCTTGTGAATAATAAAATAAAACATGAAAAAAAAAATTATTAAATGTATCCAAAATTTATATATAATTTAATATTACCAAATTCCACCACACATGAAAATTTCTACACCCTCAATAAAAAAGCTTCTCAACATGGATTCCAAAAGAAATAATTTTTAAAACAAGACACATTCATTACAACGATGAAAATAAAACTAAGAGTAACTAGAATAATTAAGTACTCTAGAATCAATCCTGTGGAGATAATAATTCATGACTCATAATTTAGTTCTTTATTCAGATTATTTATTATTTTAATTGAAATCTCATAATTTTTTCTTTAATTCAATACATATTTTTCAATTTAACTCATAATAAATTTTCAATCATCACTCAAGGTAAAATGTAATTTGAGTTATGATCAAACCTTGAATACATGTTCATAACCATAAGCATGGATTGAAAAAATATCACAGACTAGGGTTAAAATTATTAAAAATGATGTTAATAATAAGTTTCAGAACCCAGTTTAGTTGAATCTAATGTTCATGGTAGACAACCCCAAATTCACTGATATCCCCTTTTCACAAAGTTCATGTTATTCTGGGTTTTAGATAACCTAGTAATTTTGAACTATATTTCAAAATAGTGGAATTTACACCCAATTTTCAAGTTGAGGATCATTCCCTAGTCCATGCATTGAAAATATCACTCCCTCACTGATCATGTAATGGCCATGAAGGATAGGGTGAAGAATATATTTTTAGAAATTAGGGTTATAGAAAAAGACCCAAATGAATTACTTACAAAAATAAAATACCAATAAATAATAAATACACATTTATTATAGTTTCCTTATCACTAGTTATACACATTCATTCTAGGTATGAGGTGGTAGGAAAATAAGGATCATATTTGACGCATCACAGTAACAATAATCCTTGATCCCAGCGGCGATGAATCCCAAATGAACGAATGGAGTGGTACCCTGAACTCTTATTTATAGAATCACATGGGGATTGGGTGGCATTAAATGTCAATTATTATGGGTGAAAATGTTCTCATAAGTGGTTCCCCGATCATAAAATATGTCAAAACATGATGATACAGTGAATCTGTCCATTTTTGGCCCATCTCGAACTTTACACGTCATGTAATTTTTCCACCATGTGTAATATGTTCACCATGTGTACTCTTTTAACCACATATAATATTTTTACAACATATAATCTATTAAACATGTGTAATCCAGTGACCACAAGTAAATTTACACAACCTGTATTATTTTAATATCCTGTAATATTTACACATCCTGTAATGTTTACATAGCCTATAAATTTCCAACATCACCTCTTTTCTTCAGTTTTGATATCTAAAATCATCCTATTGTATAATTCATCATCAGAATATATATCTGAAGTGTAATGTATTATAATTTCTATTTATTTTACTCTTATACTATAACTTTTATCATCCTGATAATGAAGAAGAAAACATAAGGTGTACACACATGAATTAACGATAAAACTTTTTAGAATCAATGCATTTTATTATAAAAATGTATAAAATAATTTCACTTATCAACCCCCAACCACACTTGAATTCATAATTTTACTCAAGTATGGAATCTCAAAATAATACAAGGGAATATTACTCTATAATTGTGTAAATTTAATTTCCACAAAAGAAATTGATTAAATTGAAATTTAAATGTTCAAGAATTACAAGTATAAAATTTATCAATGTATCAAACCAAGATTTTGTGAATTAGTTTTTAAATATTAAATTAATCTTTTTGATATTTTTCATTTCAGAAAACAATAAATGTATCTTTTATTATATGAAATCACTATGTTTGGTTTGAGTTACATTCTACACCATGTTATGATTGCGCTACAGACAACACCAAGTTAAGATTTCCTTACACAAAACCCTAAATTAATATTAAACTAAATACAAAACCAACTTAATATTGTTCTACATGCAACAAAAAATTAATATATTGCTACATGAAACATTTTATTAGCCTACGTAACTAGAAACGCTAAATTTATCTTGAGTTATATGCATCATTGAGTTTAAATGAAGTAAGACATATTATTAAAATATTATTATCTAATATGATAAATATTACTTAGTTTTTAAAGTGGATGTTATTAATAAGATTAATTGAATTGTGAAAATATGGTTTACACATGTATATAATATTAATTCCTTGGTGTCCAATTAACTATACATGAAAGTAAAACCCTTTTCAAAATATAGGAAATCATTTTCTAGAAATGTATTTTTATTAATTAATTAAAAAACTTTTGATGAATTATTTTAATGAAATTCATATATAATATATTCAATTAGATATTTAACATTCATATTATGATTTCCTAGACAACAGATAAGAATAAGTCCAACATTACACATAAAATTTGTATTTTTGTAAAAAATAGTTTTGTCACCTTTTTATGGGGAACTCATTTTAAAATATGTTTTTCATTATTTTTATACATTAATTTGGAGAAACAAACATCATTTTTAAAATTTTAATATCATATTTATATTAAAAAAAAATTGTATTTTCCAGAGGAGTTTCATTTTTTGATGAATAATGAAAAATACTGAATTTTAATTGAAAATTGTCTTTTCATCATATATATATATATATATATATATATATATTATTTTTAACTGGTTTTAAACTATAATTTTTTCAATTATACATCAATAAATCCAATTTAAATCATTTGAATCAATTACACATTGAAATTGGTAATAAAAACATTTCAAATATTTCGACATTTTCACTTTAAAAACTTATTGTCTAGTCTCATTTGCAGAGATGATTTTATATTAATTCCTATAACTTATGTGACATTAAATTGGAAACATGAATTCCATATTTGGAATCAAAAAAAATTATAATTTCTAGTAATACCACCTTTATTTTTTTCCATAACAATTAGTGAAAATAGTTATAATTAATCACGTTGATTAAGAGAAAAGAAGGTTAATAAGTGACTAAACATTAAAAATAAGTGTAAAATAACATAGAAAATTTTTAAAAACCCAATTTTAAGGAAATATATAGACCATATCCCCTCTTGGATCTAAATTTTTTAATTATTGGAGGCATATTATTTATGGGTGACCTCCAAAATACTGTTTACCATTTGATATTTACATGAATTCCACTCCTCTATAATAAAAGGGAATTTACTCTCCATAATTATTAAAACCAATCAAGAAATTTGGCATCTAAAATCCATGTAGAAAATCTTTCAAAAACCCCTAATCAAAACCTAGATTCTTAATTTTGGGTAGAAATTCAACCAAGGAAGTCATTTTGTGAAAAAAAGGAGTTAAATGAAGAATAGGTAGCATTTATCAACATGCATTTTTGTTTCATTTCCTTATACACTTTTTTAAATTATTAATATATCAATGTAATATAATAACCATAGTAAGATAAATATACAAGGATTCTTTTATTAAGTTTTCAACATACAACATCACACACTTCCATCAAATGGAATACACAATCATCTTTCATGTGTATGGTAGACAACCAGCTCACAAAATGATGTTGTTCGTTCGTCAATTAAATCCTTTCATGGTTAGTAATAATGATGGATTTGTAGTTTATATAATGTAAGAACTCGGGTTTTGAGCCTGTAAGACTATGAAATTTAGTTGATGTTATTCTAGAGGAGGGTGTTCAGACGACTTATGATTCCGAGCCTCGGTGTGGCCGGAATTAAATTTTAAGTGAGTTCACACTAGACACACCAAATAAACAGAATAAATCCTTAATGGTTGATCGGATGTGAAAACTGAGGGCACCGTTGAGTTCGGAGTGTGTCGTTTACCCTAGGAGGGGTGTAACCTTCGCGGGCGCAACCCTTCTGTGGAAAACCCCACCAGGGGTGTTTTCTTAATTTAGTAGCCTCGGGCGTGAACTTTAAAACATCTGAATAGAGATTTGTATTAGAATTCTTAGACTGCCGTTGCGCTTAGAACATGGGATTTACCCTAGAGGCGGCTTAACCCCGACCCCACTAGAAGTTAGGGTATAGGGCCTACTGGTGGGGGTTTAAGTGTTTCTATAATTAAACACCTCTCCCCCTCCTCCTTCTTCCCCCTTGCCTCTCCCTAACAGTTTTCCTCTCAACAAGAATCAATCCCCTCTCCCCACCTCTCCAAGGCACGGTGGCTCTGGCGGATCGTTGGTGAAGCTATGGGCTACGCCCATCGATGTAGGAGTTTTCCTTCTCATTTTTAAATTCCTCACATACCTTTGAACTAAATTTCTTACATAAAAATGTGCTCAAATTCTCTAGTGAACGCCATATTTGCGTAGGTCTCCATTTGAGCTTCCCAACGATCCTTTCAGATCAAATTTTCAAGTAATGTGGTGTCCAAGGTGACCCCGGGAAGTTTTACAGGCATTTTTTCCATTTTCCGGTGGTTCAGGGGGTTTCTGGTGGTTCCCAGGTGGCGGCGGCATGGTCCCAGGTGGCAGCGCTGTTCTCAGGTAGTGGAGGCATGGTCCCATGTGGCGGCACGATTCCCAGGCGGCAGTAGAGGCGGTCCCAGGTGGCGGTGGGCGGATGTCGCTGGTGCAGGGCGCCAAGGGGGTCATGGCGCACAACCCCGAGACGAGAACCGAGACCCGCCAAAGGTGGGTCTCTGCACCGGACAATGACCATCCACGATGACCAATCTGTGCGGTGTACCACGGGTCAGCGTCCGGGAAGCACGGAAGACCTGCGGGTCGGCTGGCGCGGACCGGCCCAGGTCGGGTGGGCCGGCTGGACCGAGTCGGTGCAGCCCAAAGGGGATTTCCCCCCTTGTCTTCGGACACCCTTAACTTCCACTACGGGTGTCCTTTTTGCATTTCGTCTATGGAAACGCAATCCTCAGCTTGAGATGGAGATTTTGAGATGGTCTTGGGGATTTTTAGTTCTTGAGACGGGGGCTCAGTGGCAGGACACGCTCGTTAAGTACCTCGCCGAGATTCTTCATTCGGATGGCGTGAACACATCGGGAGCCCGTTTAAGGCGCCGTCAGTGGCGTTGTGACCCTGGAGTCGATATGATGTAGACCAAGGTGGTTTCAGGCATTGAATCAGGAGTTTAGGCATGGGTCCTGTGCTCCGTCTTTTAAGCTTTGAGTTGCGTTTTGCGACTTGTTCATCAGACGTCCATTCAGGGTGAATGAGTAGTCATTTTGGCATGTTTCTTCGATAGCATCATGATGACGTAGTTCTCCAGACCTCTTTCGGGACCGAAATGTGTGCCCCATGAGACATTGTATGGGTATAAAGTATTGTTGAATAACCTTTTCATCAAGATTCCGTTTCCAGCGAGTAAATAGTCTATCTCGCGTTTTTTTTCATGTGGAATACAATGGTTTAATCTGTTTGGGAATGCAGAGCCTCTTTAGAGATCTCATTAAATGTGGAAACATGGAAGGACATTTTTCAGAGGTTCTTTTCACGCACTCCGACCTAACACACGTTCGCGATGTTAGCGACACCCAGAGATGGTTTGGGCCGTGCGGAGTTATCGGACCAGTTCAGGGTTTACCCTCTAGCAGGGCTGGGCAGTGGGTTACCCACGGGCATATCAGGGTTTACCCTCCTGCGAGGCTGGGCAGTGGGTTACCCGTTGATCTTAGAGTTTACCCTCCAGCGGAGCAGGGTAGTGGGTTACCCATTGACCTTAGGGTTTTCCCTTCAGTGGGGCTGGGCAGTGGGTTACCCGTTGACTTTAGTGTTTACCCTCCAACGGGGCTGGGCAGTGGGTCACCAGACAAACTTTTAGGGTTTACCCCCAGTAAGGCTAGGCAGTGGGTCACCCGACATCCTTTTAGGTTTTACCCTCTAGTAGGGCTGGTCAGTGGGTCACCCGATGATCTTTTGAGGTTTACCCTTCAGCAGGGCTGGGCAGTGGGTTACCTGACGACTTCTTTCAGACACAACAAATTTCATGAGGCTAGTTAGTGGCTTTTCTCTATGAATACGGGATCAGGACTTTTGGTTGTACGGTTTAGCAATGAAGCATCTTTGACACAGGGGATTGTTTGTCATCAATGATGGCTACCCATAGAACTGTTGGCAACTTATCCTGGGATGATCTTGGAGATGGATATCCCCTTACGCACAAATTTGTGTTTTTTTTGAGCATATATATATATATATACACCCTACTATTGTTCCCACTCCTTGGGTTCAGTTACTCTCCTTCATAGAGGGGCAATGACATGCGGGGTATGCCAGGTGCTTTCTGTGTCTAGCTCCACTTGGTTGGGACGAGTCTACATCCTTTCTTTTGTTGGGTTGAGCTGCACTCTCTCTATTGTACTCTTACACTGTACATTGTTCTATCTATCACTCACCTTTTAGTAACACATTTGTTACTCCCTCGAGATTTCTGAACATCCTACCGAGTATCTTTATACTAACCCTTTCTTGGGTTTTTCCCACACTTGGTGTGCCCTTGCAGACGACAGACAGGTCGATCAAGACTTCGGAGGAGCATAGAGGACATAATATCTTGGACTGTAATCAGTGTTCATAGTACAACTTTTAGGTTTGAGACTCACCAGCTATTTAATTTTTTTTACCTGTTGTCGAGTTGTGGCAACTTTCGGGTTGGGCGCGTGTTTTTTCATTTTTCTATTCAGTATCTTGTCAGTACTTTTCAGCACTTTACATTATTTTCTATTTAGAGGTTGATGCATGACTGTGGTTGGGTTATAGTTGTTTTTCCTTTGGTTTTCTTTTTTACTCTGCACTTTTGCATTGAGTGGGTTGTGTGTGTGTGTGTACAGGTACTTAGGCAAAGGCCTCCCCGATATTGTTATGCCTTCGCCGCTTGTCACCAGCCCCTGGCCTATGGAGGCGGGTTTGGTGTAAGTTGTGGCTCGAGACCGGTAGGGTCGGGTCGTGACATATACAATAAATATTATAATTATAATTTATTTATGATTCTTTAATTATTATATAACACATACCATCATTATTTCCAATTTTTCAGAATACGATAACGTCATTCATGTGTACGATGAACTACTGTCTCGCGAAGCGATATGATTCATTCATGCTTTACATGGAATGTATTAAGGTTGAGTTTAACAAAAATATTTGATATATATAAAATAATAATTATAATATAATTATAATACATATATATTTATATTTATATTTATAATTTACTTTTATTTCTTTTGATATGAAAAGAAAATGGAAAGAATTTTCATGTGTACGTATGACCAACCGTGTCCATGAACGGTGTATTACATTTCATATTTATATATTGTATAGATTATTATAAATACATATATAATAAATATATATGATATTTATATCATGGTTAGTATTTCTGGAATGATTAAATCATAATCTATGTAAGTGGACCATGAATAACAAGTTAAAACATGTATAAAAAAAGCGGTTATTACCCGAAAAATAACTTTAACACGGAATTATTAATATATTAGAAATATAAATTAATAAGTAAAAAATAAATAGTATTATATATATATTTGAATATGGTTATGTGGTTGGTATATAATAAACATATATTTATTATATTGGAGTTTTGAACAAGCACGGCGAGAGTCAATACTTAAGGTAAGGGGATTTCTAGTCTCACTTTTAAATCTACGAGACTTATGTCATATTCAACCATCATTTATTTTTTGTGGTGTATATAAATTCTTATGAAAAATTTTATTCAGAATTTATTTAATTTAATTATATTAAATTTTTTAGTCGACATTCTTCTTTAATTGATATCACGATTTAAAAGTTACTCAAGAAGTAAGGGATTTCCGTCTCACATTTATTTTCCATGAGGCACAATCCATGTTCAAAAACTATTTATTATATGTGGTGAGAATACATCCGATGGATTTTTTTTGATAAGTATAATAATAATTATTACGATTTAAATATCCATTTTACTATATATCTTTCATGTTGTTTATTTTTAAAATGATACCGAAGCGGTAATATAATGTTGTCTCAATTTTCTTTTTTTGATTCACATGTTATGTTATGAACCTATACTGTTTTATGAGATGTATATACTGTCCCATTTAAATTTTATATCATGAAACTCATTATTTTCATGGTATTTTAAGCTTAATATTATTTTATTATTTAATGGGTATTATGATTCATAGTTACCAAATTGGTAAGAGTTTATTTCATTAATATCATCGTTTATCAGGATTGTTTATGATTATGTTTCCATTGATGAAATATTATGATCCATGTATTAATAATTCTCATGAATTTTCTTCTCCTATTGTTATTCCAAGTAATTCTACCATTTTACACTCTTTGGTAGTTAATATAATCAAGAAAGTGTGTTCAATAAAATCCAACATTATTTCTCTCTTCGGTCAGAATTTTATTTTATTCAAAAACCACGTTTTATAAAAATGCATTCAATTTTTTTTAAATTATTTTTTTTGTTAATTTTAAAGGAAAATTATTAAATAAAAATTATTTTTTAAAAATTTTATAATATGAGTTTCAAATCATACTTAATAATTTTTTTATTTTAGTTTCAATGAATTTTTCTTCAAAATGTTTTATGTTTTAAAATGTGTTTTTCAAAGAGGAAATGATATTTTACTAAAGAAATGATTTAAATTATTTTTATATCATACTTTATAATTTTTTAAACTGGATTTCAAAGGAATGGATTTTGATAAAAAATTATGTAACAAAAAGTGCTTTTCAATGTAAGGTTATTTTCTCTATGAAATGATCCAAGTGATCATCCAATATCCTTATCCATCTAAGATGAAATACATTGATATAGATTGTGATCTACAAGGGATATGATCCCTGGAAACCATTCTTATTCTTTATTTTAATGGTTTATGTTTAATATGACATGTTTTTTATGAAACCCATTTCTCCTCAATCATTTATACAATGATAAAAAATATATGAAACCAGATTCCTTTCAATGGTTATTCTATGCTTAAATGAATATTAAACCTACCTCTTCTAAAAATGTTATTATATGATGAAATTTTTATGAATCAAATTTCATTTCAAGGGGTATGATAGGATATTTATGATTCACATCACTTTTTATGGCTCGTGATATAATGCATGTTTTATTATCTTGTGCAAGAAGCTGTTATGATTTAATTATTTGAAACGTGGGACTTATATATCCCAAAAATAAATTAAAAAATGATAAATTTTATATGAGATCAATGGGTAATAGGTGGACATCTCATGTCATGAACCATCCCCCGAGGACCATTATGTGACTACCCCAACCCCACCTCTCGATGGCCAGGTGTTGGTGACTAGTCCCGAAGGAATTTTCTCGTATGTGGGTGGAATTTTACTAAGTTCCTATACACATTGAGGCACACACATCTAAACCCCCAATGCTGAAAAGTAAATAATCATTCCAATAATATAACAATATAGAGTAAAAGTACAAGCTGTATGTAATAATGGGTCAGAATACAACCCAAAAAAAAAGTTGTAAAGAAGGGAGTACAAGTTATTTGATAATCCATCGACAAAAAACCCTACTTGAAGGGTAGGTGAAGAGTAGCATCTAAAAGCCGTAGGAGTATGACTTGCTTATCCAATCTCAAAGGGCACAACCTTGTCCTAGACCACCAAGGTATCTATCAAAATGACAGTCGTCTGCACAAGACACAAAACATCCGGGTGAAACTCATGTAGGGTTGAGTAACAAAATACTCAGTAGGGACCCTAAAGTAAAAATAAATATCCACAAAGAAAATTAAACACAATGTGATGGATAACTGACATAGGTATAATATAAAGTATATAAAAGAAGGTTTATTAGTTGTAATGTTTATGATCTTGTACTACTGAGGGAATCATTCTTAATAAGTCATTGAGGTCTGTTGGGCGATTGAGGTCCACTCATCTGTTGGGCCACTGAGGTCTGTTGGGCCACTGAGGATCACTCGTATGTTGAGCTAGTGAGGTCTGCTTGTCTGTCGGGCCACTGAGATCTACTCATCTCTCAGGCCACTATGGTCCGCTCTTCTTCTGGGCCACTGAGGTTTGCTCGTCTAGCGGGCCACTAAGGTCCGCTCATCTGTTGGGCCACTGAGGTCCACTCATCTATCAGGCCACTAGATTACTCTCATCTGTTGGGCCACTTAGGACTGCTCTGCACATCTTTCGGGCTAGCGAGGACCAATCTTCTACCAAGGCACTAAGGTCTGCTTGTCTGTAAGGGCACTGATGTCTGCTCGTCACTTCCTTCTTATCACATCCACTCGCATGATTCCCGCTCGTGGTGCGCTTGATTTCAGAAGAATCTAATACTCAAGCAATTGTTCTTATTTCAAAATATACTAAACCTTTGATATATTACTTTAAAAATAATTTATCGTCACAAGGGTCTCAATGCCAAAAATGTATCGTCAATCGATTGCACGGTTTGGAAGTTATGCATGTTTTATAAAAAAGGGGCATATCGGGTCTAGGTCGGATCTGAACCGATCAGACCGACTAGGCTCGAGCTGGACTGGGGTCCACCTACCTGACCTCTTTGTGCCAAACCAACCTTTGAACAATCCCAATTAGGTTTGTCTCAGGCCGCTAGGCCCAGCATGAACCGACTAGGCCGGGTTCGGCCAACTGGGCCGCGGGTCCGGCCCATATTCTCCAGCCCAACACACTATGAGTGGGTTGTCTTGCCATGCCCAGATGCAGCGGCGGTCACCACATGTTCTACTGATCAAAATGGTGGGTTCACCATGTGACCGCCCCAGAGGTCCCCGCAGGGCCCTCCTATCATGGTCACGCTGGACTGCGGCCCACCGGCCACATGACGTGGCTTGATGTCGCATCTGTAGAAGACCCCACTACCGGATATTATCAAAGGACCGTTTCCATTGTGAGGACTTTTACCACCACTTCATGCCACTACTACATATAGCCACATGCCAGCATTGGCTCCACCGCTGGTGCCAGTGCACTGATGGGTTTTTCCGCTAACCACCGGACTTCCTCCAGTGGTCCGTTCATCATTTCATGATCACCTCCAAACTTATTGGGTCATGGTTGTCACTACTACATGCTCCAAGTCATATCTATGTCAATCCTGGTGTCTGATCATGCTCGGAACCTACTGAAATAGTCTGGCATGACTATGTGGGACCATCGGGGAAGAATCATTAGGACAGGGGTTGGAAGAGTACCTAGAACACCCGAGGGACGGATGGTGGCCTTGTTTGTTTGGACTTCATTCGTCCCATTAGAAGGGAAATGAGAAGGGAGTAATTAATAAGTTACTGCCCTTCATGTCCAGTAATAATTAACCCATCCTACATGAATGAATGGTGCATGGATCAATCTGTTAGCGGGGTAACCCATATTCATCCTCTGGAGAGAAAAAAGGGGAATCCATATCACAAAGAATAAAAACCCTACTTCAATGTTGGGACATTCGTTGAAGAATATCTCACCACTATCATTCCATGATTCACACCCTTCCATTGTTGTTGGAAATCCTTTGAAGGATGGAAGGATGAAAGGATAATGGTCTATGTCATCATGAATGATTCATCAATCATCACTCACAAATTCCAAATATCCATATTTCAAGTACTAATTGATTGTGCCAATAATCAGTCGTAGGTTAACCCATTAAGTGGAGAAATTGTGTTTCAGTGTTTCTGTTATGCTATATTATTTACGAAATAACATTTCTGTTATGCTGTAAAAAAATTCAAAATTCAATTAAAAAAACCAAAAGTTCATTTTATTTTTAATTTCGAAAACTCTTTTATTAAATTTCATTTAAAATTACAATAAATAACTTTTTCCCTCAACCCGTTCCGATCGATGTTAGGTCCTTTATTATGTAAATTTTTCGTTCCAGATGTAATGGTGCCCTTGGATTTTTAATCCAGGAACCCGTTTATAAGTTTCCAAAACTACTCATGTGAAATATATTAAATAAACTTAAAAAAAGATAAAATGATTATTCCAGGATCACTAGGTCTCAAAATCAAGTTCTTTTTGAGCACCTGGTCTCAAAATAAAACAATATAATTTTAAAAAAATACATGAAATTTCTAGGACGTTACATTACCCCCACCTTTAGGGCATTACATCCTCATAAGCCAAAACAAAGGATAAACAAAAAAAAGTAGGGGTACTGGGCTTGAATCTGAGCCTCCCGCTCCCATGTGCTCTCCTGTAGTATCCCATGCTGCCACCAGAATTGTACAAGTGTAATTGACCATCCCCAAGGGATCCGCTTTTTTTGATCCTCAATCTCTGTCGGGAACTACTCAAATGTCATCTCATCATCAATATACAACTCGCCATAGTCGATGACATGTTATAGATCATGCATGTACCTTCTTAGCTGTGATACGTGGAAGATATTATGCACTAGGTGAATTTGTGGGGGAGAGATTTAGGTTGTATGCCACATCACCAACTCTGCTCAGAATCTAAAAAGGTCTGATGAACATTGAAGATATCTTGTCGCCCCGACCGAATCAATGCATTCCCCATCAAGGTGAGACCCAACTGAATACATGGTCTTCCTCCTGGAACTCTAAGGGCCTCCATATCCAATCAACATAAGACTTTGTCCTGCTCTGTACAGTCCTCATCCACTCCTGGATGACCTGAACCTTCTCAGTGGTAGCTCGTACCATCTCTAGACCCATGAGTGATAATTACCCTAGGTCTGTCCAGCAAAATTTAAGGGTTGGTGACCTAAGAACCAACTGTTTTGTACATTGATTACATGAATATAGACTTATTATATATTGTTCATTTTTCTTTATGACTATAATATAATAATGTCATTGAATATCTATAGTATTGATATGGTCTTGAAAGATCCCCTCTATGATGAGAACCTTGAAATTCTGTAACAATATTCTTAAATAAAGTTCTATGGTTGGATGACATGCTATGATAGGAAACATAGTATACAGACCGCCTTATGTGAGTACTCGTAAGAAGACGAGACTCTCTCTCATGGAATTCACACTTGGTAATCTCCAAGATGAGAGATTATGAGAACAGACCCTGCCAGTAGTAATTCTGCATGTCTTGGTGCCATCAGACATTACTATCTAAGAGTGTGTGTAATGGTCCTTAGGCCAGAAGATTATCACTAACTCATGTCATGACTCACGCACATAGATTTGCTGATGAAAACCATCACAAAGACAGTTGGTGGGATGTAGGGTACTTTGGGTGCGTCACGAAAGACTTTTTGTTAATAGATAAGTCAAGGAATGATTTGTCCCTTTCATATATATGGAAGAAGATATCTTGGTCACTTTTTATTGAAATATAATTGTCGAACAAATTCCATGTGAATGGTGACACGTCGAGTTTATTTCTAGAAGTCAAAGAATGACTGATCAAGCATATAGGTTTATGACACTACCATGAAACCTTCTTGATGAGATATTTGTAAAAAGGGATTAAATTGCACAGTAATCATTTGTATGAGTTAAAACGTCAATGCGGAATCAACTTCATTATCTTGGGTTCCTTGACCCATAGCTAGATAGTAATCGTGGACTTTAGGCAAGCCCGCCTATTGCCAACAAGAAAGAGACCTAGAGGGTCACACACTAAGTGTATTCATGTATCTCAAGAAAAATAAAGATTATTCTCATAAGTGGTTTAATATTTATTCAAGGAAGCCTAAATCATTTTAATGATGGAGGAATAATAAAATAAAAACAAGTACATGCCATGTTTTAATGATTACACGACGTGTTGTTTTTATTTTGAAAATAAGTACATGTTGAGTATTAATGAATGTACTTGACGTGTAGTTTTCATTTTGGAAAGGAAATGAATATTTGGAAACAAGATATTCACATAGTGTACATAGAATGTACATTCCATGTAGTTTTCAATGAAAAACAAGAACATTTCGTGTATTTATGATTACATGCTGTGTAGTTTTTCCAGACGGGATTTTGAGGAAATAATATCATTTTATTAAATTATATTTATTATAATCATTGTGGGCGCGTGTTGAGGAATTAATGACCCAACATGGGGTTTTCCAACGAGTCAATGAAATAAATAAAATGCATAACACATTTATTTATTGTCATAACTTTACAACCTCAAACCCGATTATACATATCCTCAAAACCCTAACTCCTTTCCTAAGAGAATAATTTGGCACAATAATTCTGTATAATTATCTCAAGACCGAAAGAACTTCGTCCTCCAAGAACACTCTCAAGACCGAGAGAGGTCCACCTCCGTCGAAACAAGGTGATCTAAGGTGGAAAATTCATGAAAAGGCTTCTCTATGATAGCACCCAAATATTCCTTTAGCGACGTGCATAGATATGTGGTGTACGTGTGGATCACCGCTAGAGGAAGTCTACCCTTGGCTTCTGCGATGCAATGATGAATCACATCGGAATGTGATTAAGAATATCAACAAAGAAATAACACCCAAAAAGGTAATTCATTTCAATTAATTAATTTAATTATAATCAACCTATGATGGTCCCCATTTATGGTTCAAGGACCATCCTTCTTCTTTGTCTATTTCTGTGATTCGATCCATGGAGACTGGCATTTTTCGTCGTATTGATCCCAAATTGGTCATTGCTAATGAAAAAAATCAAAGTGGGAGCTTCCACCCACGAGCTTACGTTGTGCCCGGAACCTTCAATTGGTATCAGAACAGGTCACAACATTTATTATAGTTATTAAATTTTCGTTAATAATTTACACATTTATATTTGATTCAATTCAAGATAAATTGTTCTATAAAACTAAATGAACAAGATCTGTTCTTCCTCCTTCATTTCTCAATTCACATCACAGAAACGAAATTTTAATTTTGATGTCGATTAAATTAAAATTGAAGAACTCAAATGGAGGAGCCGATCTTTCTGTATGTACAGGACAAGAATACATGGTGTGTAGTGAAAACTACATGCCATGTACTTAGGTTCAACAAACCAGTACTGGTCCGAAAAACCACACCGTTTGAATTGAGTATACCTATGTATTTATTACACCATGTTGAATAGAAATGAATGGCGCATGGGAACTAGAATATACGACGTGTATGTTTAATCAACATGTCGTGTAGTCCAATCTAGCCCAAGTGAAACTGTGTACAGGGATAAGCCATGTTTTGCGTACACGGGATTACCAGGCTGGTAACCACGTAAAAAGTACATGCCGTGTTAGATTAATCTACACGTCATGTATTCTAAAATTTCCAAAGTACATAAAACACGCCAAAGCCCCTGTTGTGTACTTTGGATAAAGGGTGAAAAAATACACAACGTGTAGGCTATATTACACACCATTTACTTTCCAGAAATGGAATTTCACCAGTTTTCCTCCAAATGTACAAAGACCTATACAAGGAATAGGGATGGTAAGAATCTTAAAGAAATTAAGAAAGGAATTTATGATAAATAATTGATTAATTATAAGATCATAATTAATTTAATTCAAGCTCGACTTATCTATAATAAATAAAACAATTAAAATAATTTGAATTCTAAATATGTGTAAATGTCGTTGAATGCTATGGATGGTCATGAGATAGACCAATGTCCCTTTGTATGTTTGTAGGGATTCATTTAAATTTGTTTAATTTAAATTCATTGGCATGTGAGACTTCTTCCAATAAAATGTATGGCATGTGTTCCCATGGTTTCTTTATTGTAAACCCCATGTAATGAAGGATCTCCCAAGATAGTGGAGATGGTTCAAAAATCCAAATCTGAGGTGAAAGCAACCCAAGAAGATGAAAAGGTAGACAGATGGGAGCTTCAAAACATGAACCATCGAGTTCAAGGTGTTTTCCCTAGGTCAGGTTAAGCTTATAGAAACCTTTATATAAGTTAACCAATAGAAGCTCATGATCATGCCATCTTATTTTATTTCTGTCTGATTTCATGGTTTATTTATTATGTATGTGTTGTCGTGATCACATAATTAATGAAATAAATAATCATGAAAAGATTGAATAGAATAAAAACTGAACTATGTGTAAACATTATGAGGACATGGTTAATCACATAAGAAAGCATCACTTAATATTAACAAGAATTTGATGATGCAAAACTATGAATAAATAATAAAATCCCTCAAATACCATATTAAGATAGACAAATCCTTCCATTACATGATTAAGGAAAAACTCAATAAAACTATGTGTTTGACTAACCCTTGTTGGGACACTTACTTTTATAAAGGAAGCTCTTATGAATGTTTCAGGTTGACTTAAACATTTTACATCAAGATAATTATACCTTGCTAGAACTCTTGTAAAATGGAGGCAAGTGTTGAGGAAATCCATTTTAGGATTTCAGGATTGGGGAGTCCACCCAAAAGATCAAGGAACTATAATCTCATAGTTGGCAAAGACATGCCTACCTAAATACCTTCCAATAGCTTGACGAACCCTTGTTGGGGTTATGCGAAGGGGAATATGGATCCTTACCACTATAATGTCAAATCAACTGAACATTCTGAGTTCAATGGTGTGTTCCATTGAAACATGATAAAATAGTGCGAGAATTAATAAATTCATTTTTTATTTTTCACAAAATGTAATCAAAAGGTACTGATAAATCTGCTCTTTTAATTTGTATAATCAATAGTAAAACTCATCAACCACATTTTCTTTATGATAAATTATAGATAAAGATAATATCCTCACTATTAGATTTTTGATGAATGGTTTAGGTGCCTTCGGGTTATCCTGCACCATGAACGAAAGTTTTACGTGCTGGAGTCCTCACTTCCTGATTCACCCACCCAAGGAGAAAGTGATGAATATTTACTGGTCTATGATCAACATTTGAACAATGCACTCGGAATTCAATGTTTGATGTTATCATCAATGTCTAGTGAGCTCATGAAGTCTCATGAAGACATGTATGCATATAGCATGCTCGAACACCTCTATGGTCTATACCAAAAGAGGGATAGACGGAAAAGGTTTGAGATATCCAAGGCTCTATTCCATAGAAATCTTGGAGAGGGTTCCCCAACTGAGCCTCATGTAGTCAAGCTCATTGGATACATTGAGAACTTGGAGGTTCTAAGGTTTAAACCCCCCGAAGAACTCGGTATCGATCTCATTCTTGCATCACTCCCCCTGAGCTTCCCAAACTTTGTTGTAAATTTCTAACATGAACAACATTGAGAAGTATCTATCTGATATCCTTATTCTCATTCTCCAAGTGGACAATGATATGAAGCATGAAAAGCCTTCTGTTCTTATGGTGAATAAAAGGAAAGGGAAGGTGAATAGCTTTAAGGCCAAATCTTCTTCAAGGACTTACAATAAAATCAAGATCAAAGGAGAGGCAAGAGAAAATGAGGCTGTTTGTTTCGCATATGGAAAGAAGGGCCACTGGAAGAAAAGATGCACCCATCCATGGAAGCAAGGTGACACTTCAGGTGCATTTTTTATCGAATGCAATGTATCTGTTTCTACAAATTGGTTATTAGATACAGCTTGTGGTTCTCACATATGTATCCAAATACAGGAACCAAGTAGATTCAGTAAGATAGATCGAGAGGAGGAAGGTCTACGAGCAGCCAAAGGAGCCAGACTTACTGATGTAGTTTTCAGGGACTACGACCTCACAATGCCAGATAGAATGATCTTGGTGTTAAAGGTTTGTTATTATGTGCCTTCTATTACTAAAAACATCATTTCAGTATATAGATTTGATACTGATGGATTCATCTTCATGTATGGAAATAAATGTTTCTACTTTTATAAAGATAGATTTTTTTTTGGTAGGGCACATTTATATAACGACCTTTATGTGTTAGACAACACAAAACAAGTAATGGAAATCGATGACAAAGTAAATTCACATGACTCATACCACACCCAACTTTGGCATTACCAGCTAGGTTATGTCAATGAGAAACATTTTACAAAATTACATCTATATGGGTATTTAGATTCTTTCAAACTAACACCACTTGCTGTATGTCATGCATGTATACAAATAAAAATGACTAAATCCCCATTAAGTGGTAAAGGTGAAAGAGCTAAAGAGATTCTAGAATTAGTTCACACAGATATGTGTGGACCATTTCTAGTGGAATCAAGGGGTGGGTTATTGTACTTCATAACTTTTACTGATGATTTTAGTAGATATGGATATATTTACTTAATGAGGTATATGTCAGATTATTTTGATCGGTTCAAAGAATACAAGAATGAAGTTGTGAACCAGCTTGGTAAGAAGATTTAGAAACTCCATTCAGAGAGTGGATGATAATATCGTAATCATGACTTCATTGATTTCGCGCGGGATTTTGGGATTCTATCTCAACTCATTCCTCCTTACACACCTCAATGGTATGGAATAAGTGAAAAGAGGAACCAAACCCTATTGAACATGGTGAGATCAATGATGAGTCATACGACTCTTAAATTATCCTTTTGTTGATATGCATTACAAACAACAGCACACATACTAATCCAAGTACCAACTAAATCGATAAATGGTATTCTATATGAATTATGGAGTGGACTCAAATCCATGTTATCAATTTTACATGTGGGGGGTAGTGAATCATTTGTTAAGGCCTCTTTAGGTAACAAGCTTGCACCCCGAGGCACAAGGTGTATCTATATAGGATATCCCAAGGAAACAAGGGAATATTTCCTATACAATCCTTCATATAAAAAGGTAATATTAGAATGACACGCCATATTCCTTGAAAGGGATCACATCTCCCAAAGAAATAGTGGGAGAAATATAGAATTCGATGAAGTCGAGGCTCAAGATACACAAGAGTTTGTATAAGAACAGATTCCACAATGCCACGTGGATGAACAATACGTTATAGAGACACAAGAACGGTGTAGGAGCACGAGAGAGGTGAGAGAACCAGAATGATATAGTTTTATAGTCCCCGAGGATGGTGACACATTATTAGTTGACAAAGATGATCCTCTTACCTACAAGGAAGCAATTGAAGGCACAGACTCTGCCATGTGGAAGGAAGCCATGAATTCTGAAATGGATTCCTTGTACCAAAACCAAGTCTGGATTTTGGTAGATCATCCAGTTGATGTAAATCCTATTGGTAATAAATGGGTATTCAAGAATAAATTGGACATGGAGGGTTAAGTCTGCACCTATAAGGCATGACTAAATGAAAAAGGTTTTAGACAACGTCAATGAATTTACTATAATTAATCTTTTTCAACAGTTGTGATACTAAAATCCTTCATAACCCTATTAGCCATTCACACTAACCATCACTATGAAATTTTGCAAATGGATGTCATTATAGCATTCCTTAACGAAAACCTCCCGGAAGAAGTCTACATGACACAACCTGTAGGGTTTGTGACTCCAAAGGATTCCAACAAGGTATGTAAGTTTCAAAAATCCATTTTTGGATTAAAGGAAGCATCAAGGCCATGGAACATTCGTTTTGATGATGCTGTAATGGAACTTGGATTTATTAAGAATGAATGGGATCCTTGTGTATACAAAAGGATTAGTGTAAGTGCAATTGTTTTCCTACTAGTAGATGTTGATGATATATTACTAATTGGAAATGAAGTACCTGTCTTACAGCCAGTTATGGCATGTTTGAATAAATGCTTCTCTATGAAAGACTTGGGCGAGGTAGCATATATTCTAGGGATCACGATCTATCGAGATAGATCCAAGAGAATGTTGGTCCTATGTCCAAGAACTTACATTGAAAAGATACTGAAGATATTCATTATGGAACAGTCCAAGAGGGGATTGTTTCCAATGTCACATGGTATTCATCTTTCTAATAAAATGTGTCCTTAGACACATGAGGAATGAAAGAAAATGTCAAGGATCCATTACGCATACGCGATTGGGTCAGTCATGTATGACATGCTATGTATAAGGCTAGATGTTGCTTATGCATTATGTGTGGTAGGCATATATCAAGCTGATCCAGGAGACTACCATTGGATGGCAGTCAAGACTATCCTTAAGTATCTAAGGCATACTAAGGATATGATCCTGGTTTATGGAGGAGATGAGGAACTAGTCATCAGAGGACATTTAGATTCTAGTTTCAAGACTGATCAAGATGACATGAAGTCACGGACTGGATACATCTTCAGTTTGAATGGAGGTGCAGTGAGCTGGAAGAGCTCAAAGCAAGGTGTGGTCGCAGATACTACAGCAGAGTCCGAGTATATAACAGCTTCTGAGGCAGGTAAAGAAGTAGTATGTATGCGAAGCTTCATCCAAGAGCTGGATGTAGTACCTAGCAGTAAATATCCTATCACACTCTACTGTGATAATACTACAGTGGTGGCACTTGAAAAAGAGCCAAGGTCACATCAACAGACAAAGCACATACTTCGAAAGTATCATCTCTTGAGGGATTTTTCTCAGAGAGGTGAAGTAGCAGTGTGCAGTATTTCAACGTAAGGTAATGTGGCAGACCCCTTGATTAAAGACTTGACTCAGAAGAATCATGATCATCATGTGAGGTCTAGAAGACTAAAAGTCGTAGGCAGTTGTCTCTAGTCCAAGTGGGAGTTTGTAAGGGTTGGTGTCCTAAGAAAAAACTGTTGTGTACTTTGATTACATGAATATACACTTATTATATATTGTTCATTGTTCTATGTGACTACAATATAATAATGTCCTGTAATATTATTTGCATTGATAAGGTCATTGAAAATGCCCTCTATGATGAGAACCTTTAAATGATATAATAATATTCGTAAATAAATTTCTATGGTTGGATGACATACTATGATAGGACACATAGTATATAGACCATCATGTGGGATTACTCATAAGAAGATGAGACTCTCTCTCATGGAGTTCGCACTTGGTAATATCCAAGATGAGACATTATGAGAATAGACCTACCAGTTGTAATTTTGTATGTCTTGGTGTCATCAGATATTACTATCTATGAGCGTATGTAATGGTCCTTAGACAGGAAGATTATCATTAACTCATTTCATGACTTGCGCACTTAGATTTGCTGACAAAATCCTTCATGAATATAGTTGGCGGGAAGTAGGGTACGTTGGGTGCATCATGAATGACATGTTGTTAATGGATAAATCGAGGAAGGATTTTTCCCTTCCATATTTATGGATGCAGATATCTCATGACCTTTTGATTGAAATAGAACTGTCAAACAAATTCCATGGCCATGGAAACATGACGAGTTTATTTCTATAAGTCAAATAATGACAGATCAAGAATATAGGTTTATGACACTGCCATGAAACCTTCTTGATGAGATATTGGGATAAAGGGATTAAATTACATATTAAGCATTCGTATGAGGTGACACGTCAATGTGGCGTCAACTTCTTTCTCTTGGGTGCCTTTACCCGTTGCTAGACAATAATCTTGAACTTTAGTCAAGCCCGCCTAATGCCAATGAGAAAGAGGAATAGAAGGTCACACACTAAGTGTATTAAAGTATCTCAAGTAGAATAAAGATTCTTACCATACATGGTTTAATAACTATTCAAGGAATAATAAATCGTTTTAATGTTGGAGGAAGAATAAAATGAAAACAAGTATACGGTGTGCATTAATGATTACACGCCGTGTACTTTTTATTTTGAAAACGATTACATGTCGTGTATTATTGAATGTACACGCTGTGTGGTTTTTATTTTGTAAAGGAAATGAATATTTGAAAATATATATACATGTCGTGTATATTGAATGTACACGCCATGTAGTTTTCAATGAAAAACATGTACACACCGTGTATTTATGATTACACACCATGTAGTCTTTCAAGTTGGGATTTTGAGAAAATACTATCATTTTATTAAATGATATTTATTATAATCAGTGTGGGAGCATGTCATGGAATTAATAAATTGACATGTGGTTTTCAAAAGTGTTAATGAAATAAATAAAATGCGTAACATGTTTATTTATTGTCATAACTTTACAACCTCAAACCAGATTATAAATATCTTCACAACCCCAAATCCTTTCTTAAGAGAATAATTGTACACAACAATTATAGAGAATTATCTCAAGGTCGAATGAACTCCATCCTCCAATAACACTCTCTAGACCGAGAGAGATCCACCTCCATCGGATCAATGCAATCTTAGGCGGACAACGCAAGCAAAGGAATCTCCACGATAGCACAAAGAGATTCTTTTGGCGACATCCAGAGATATGAGGTACACGTTTGTATCACCGCTTGAGGAAGTCTACCCTTGGTTTCTGCGACACAACGAAGAATCACGTCAGAATATGATAAATAATGTCTGCGAATAAATAACATCCAAATAGTTACTTTTTTCAATTAATTAAATTAATTATAATCAACCTGTGACAGTCCTCGTTTGTGGTTCTGGGACCATCCTTGTTCTTTGTCTATTTCTGTGATTCGATCCATGGAGACTGGCGATTATCATCATATTGATCCCAGATTGATCATTTCTAATGACAAAAATCCAAGTGGGAACATCCACCCACGAGCTTTCGCTACGCCTGGAACCTTCTCATAATAGTGACATTCATGGTCTCCCATACATCATCTTAAATAGTCTCATACCAATGGTTGAGTAGTATATATTGTTGTACGCATGCTCCACCAGTGGTAAGTGATCCTCCCAAATATTCCTGAAGTAAACAATTCAAGCACAGAGCATGTCCTCTTAAACCTAGATAGTTCTCTCCACTTGATCATCTTTATGGGGGTGGAAAGTTGTGGTCTAGTGTAGCTGAGTCCCAAAAACCTCCTAAAATCCCTCCCACATCCACTATGTAAAGTGTGTGTCTTGATTTGAGACCATCATTCATGGGACTTCTTGGAGTCAAACTATATCTTGTATGTAGAGGCATCCCAAAATCTCTACTAAAACATGCACCTAGATGTGTAGGATGTGAGACAACTTGGTGAGTTAGTCAACAACCACTCATATAGTATCGTTCCCCCTAGATGTACATGGTAACCTCATCATGAATTCCATCGATAGACCATCCCACTTCCACTCTGGAACCTCAAGTTACTGAGTCATGCCTACTGGGACCTGATGCTTTTCCTTCACTTGCTAACAAGTGAGGAACCGTGAAACGAACTCCACTACTGACTTCTTCATCCCCGACCACTAGTAATGATGTCGAGGTCTTGGTACATCATTTCCACTTCTAAATGTACCACCAAAGGGGTGGTGTCGAACTCCATTTTGACCTCCTCACATGATTCCACTACCACAATGGTGTTCCCTCTAAAAAGGATGATTTCCTCCCCACCTATCAGATATCCTTTAGGAGCTTGTCCTGAGGATAACTAAGCACTTTGGGCCTCACAGTCAAAATCCACAAGTTGTGCCTCCCTAAATCTCTATAAGAGTGGGGGATTGACAACCATCAATTGTAGATGAGTTGCTCCATCACCATCCACAAAGGATATCTGCATCACAGCTAACTACTCTGATGCCTCACTTAGAAACTAAAAACTAGATCTCCTATTGGGAATGTCTGCTACCACATTCTCCTTCCCACGAGTATAGACTATGATGAAGTCATAGTGTTGGAGGAACTCTAGCCACCACCAATGCCTCATTTTTAGGTCCTTCTGGGAGAATATAAACCTGATAATTTTTTTATTGGATTAGATGGTAATCCTATCACCCATCAAGTAGTGTTTCCACATCTTCAAAGAAAAGACCAGTACTACTAGCTACAGGTCATGTGTCATTTAATTTTGCTCATGCTTAATCAATTTTCATGAACCGTATGTTATAACTACTTTCCCATACATTAATACACAACCCAGTATGATACCTAATGCATCACAAAATACTACATACCCAATTCCCTCTTCTGGTAGTCTCAAGATGGGGGCACTTGTCATTCTCTGTGTCAGCTCCTGAAAACTCTGCTGTCACTTCCTCGTCCACACAAAGGCTTTTCTCTTCCATGTCAAAGTCAATAAGGGTGCTTCTACCCTAGAGAAGTTTGGCATGGAAATTCGGTAGTACCCATCCAAACCCAGGAAACTCCACACCTCAGTCACGCTCCTGGGTGGATCCCAAGCAATCATCACCCCTATCTTTGCTGGATCCCCTACAACTCTAGCCTCGGAAATGAAATTTCCTTGAAATTAGACCTCTCAAATATAGAACTAACAATTAGTGAGATTATGATAAAGTAGGTGCTCTTGGAGTGTATCCATGACATTCCGCATGTGTGTCGCATGCTCCTCTTGGGACACTGAGTACACTAGGATGTAGTTAATGAAGACCATGACAAATCAGTCAAGGTAGGGCTGGAATATGCTGTTCATGAGTCCCATGAACACTTATGGGTAATTTTTTATGCCAAAATGAATCACCAAGAAATCATAGTGTCCATACTAACACCTGAAACATATCTTCGGTACATCCTCATCTCATACTTGAAGCTGATGATAGCCAAATCTAATGTTTATCTTTGAGAACCATCTTGCTCCGTTCAAATGATCAAAGAGGTCATAAATCCATGGTAGTTTATACTTTTTTCACGGTCACATGATTTAGGCACCAGAAGTCCACACACAATCTCGAACTCCCATCTACCTTTTTGGAAAACAATACTAGGGCTACCCATGGTGAAAGACTAGGTTTCACATATCCCTTCTTCTATAAATCCTCCAGTTATAATCTCAACTCACGGAGATCCATGGGATCTATCCAATATGTTGGTTTAGATATTGGTGACGTCCCTGTGGATATATTGATCCATAATTAAACATCCCTATGAGGGGTTAATCTCAGAATATCCTCAAGAAATATGCATTCGTACTCATCCACCACTACAGGAAAGTGAGGACTCTTCTCATCAATCGCACCGAAGGTGAGGCTTGAAAACTGATGAGTGATCAGCTATACCCTCCTTTGAGAAAGTTTGTTTTTCACTACAAGATATCCCTTTTCACCGGGGATGGAAAGCATGGTCCCCTAATAATAGACACAACACACTCTTATCCTAAAATAGTCGATTTGAGCATGAATTTTGGGTAACCAATCCATACCCAAGATAACTTTGTAAGGCCTCGACGCCACTACTAGGATATCCCAACTGAATCTCTTGACTCCAAGATTTATCTCACACTACCAGAACCAATGTGTAGTTATTGAATCCCCTCTCGTAGGAGTATCGAATCATTATGATTGATCAAATGGCTCTACCAGAATATCCAAGCTCCAAACTAGGTCTTGGAAGTGAAAGAGTGCATGGAACCTATGCCTATAAGGAAAAAACTAAAGTGTAGAAGACACAAATAATACCTCTAATCATCTATAGATTTTTGTGTTCATAGGCCTCCATCGCCTGATGTTTGCAATTCCCCTGTCCACCCACTTCAAAAGCCCATGGAGGACCACATTGTGGTGGTGGTGGTAGCACCTCATACCTCTTCCCACCAACCACTGCTCTATCAGCTCCCATGACATGTATGTCACCCTGTGGGGTACCCTTCTTGAACCTATTTTTTTTCCTCAGTGGTCCCTTGACCATCTATCAGTCGTCTACACGATGAATCAGGAAATCACGATCCATATGCCCCGGCTTGCTGAATAAGTATCACACCTTGCACCTCTGATGAATCCCTCTATCATGGGGGTCTCATACCACTGATCCTGCGTCCTGGGGTCATCCCTCAAATTTCCTAGCCCTCTTGGGCCCCCATTTCTACTACCTACTACCCATGGCTAAAGACACTACCACCCGGTGTCTACGGGTATCTCCTTCTACTGGCGCCTACTCCTCCAAGTAGCTCTCCACAAGTAGAGCTCACTCAAGCACCCCAGCCTGAGTATGGATGAAATAAAATACCATGGATGCCCTCATCTCCCAAAATTGTCCCTTCTCAAATGCTCGAGCATATAATAAAGGGTCTCACACCATGTCGATGGAGTAGTGAGAAGTCTCAGTGAAGGTCACTAAGTACTATGCTACTATCATGATACTCTGTTGTAGGTATAATAGCTCAGGTATGTGCATTGAGCGCAACATCGCTGGAAAGAAATCCTCTCTCAAGAGGTGCTCTATGTCCATCCAAGTAAGGGTTTCCTTGTTGGTTTTCGAGATCATCAAGCTCCACCATCTCCCCGCTGATCCTCGAATAAGGCTCGCGGCTAAGATCACCATTTGGTCTGGAGACATCCTCACTAAACAGAAGACTCGTGTAACCACCTCGAGCCAATCCTCATCCACCTAGGGGTTAGTCCCACCCTTGAACATGAGAGGTCTCTACCTCTGTAAATCGTGTATGGTACTAATACTGCATGCATCCTCTACTGGTACCACCGATAGAAACTGCTGATCAGCGGGTGGTGGAAATGCTGGTGCACCTCACAGTGGGTCCATCTTTAGTACCAATCCATATACTGATGCCTTATCCCTGGTTGAATTGTCCGTGTGTTCATGAACTTGAATCCTCACTGGTTGTTTGCATTGTTTCATCCTGAAACAGATCATAATGAATAATAGTCAGTAGGTTATACCTAGTGAGATGACTCTAACTCATGAATAATGTGAGGAAACACTCAATTCCTATATCATGAATACAACCAGTGTTTTTATGAATCATGTTGAAAAGAAGAATTCAGGGTCCTGGTGTACGGATATATCATCCGCTGCACCAACACTGGACTACCTGAGTTAGAAGGTCAAACACAAAACATTCAACACTGTTTCCCCAAGAAAACAACAGACTCCTTGTCTCCAAAGTAGAACAGACCAACATTGATACCAATGTTTCATGAACTGTCCCCTAGGTCCCATGTCATGACTAAACCAAGCCCACCTCCCGATGACCAGGGGATATATACTTTCACTAAAGGCATTATCCCATACGTGGGAGGCATTTTCCTATGTAACTGTATTCATGAAAACACACATATCCAAACCCCCAATGCAGAAAATTTAACTGGCAAGCCACTAAGATAACCTTTGAGAGTAAAAGTACATTTTTTAAGTAAAAATGGTCCATAATACAAACCCATCAAATGAAAATCTATAAATAGGGGATTACATGGTCTCAGATAAACCATCGGCAGAAAACCGTACCTAAAGGGTAGTGAATAGTAACTGCCAAAAATCATAGGAGTACGCCTCACCTATCCGATCCCACTGGGCACCACCTAGTCCTAGGGTCTCTATAAAAACATCTATTGTCTTCACAACACACAACACGTGTGGGTGAATCCTGGGTAAGGGTGAGTAACACAATACTCAGTAGGTATCCCAAACCACAACGAAATTACTACAAAGAAAAGTACACATGAAGTGATAGACATCTCACACAAGTATAACATAAAGTATAGAAAGAAAAGTTATCATTCGTAAAGTTAAACATCTTGTAAAGTTAAGGGACTCGTCTATGATAAGTCACTAAGGTCTTATTGGCCACAAAGATCTACTCCTCCACTGGTCCGTTGAGGTCCATTCTTCACTGAGGTCCACTTGTCCATTGAGGTCTCCTAGTCGGTCAAACCACCGAGGTCCACTCATCTATCAGTCCACTGAGGTCTGATTGTCAACCAGGCCACTAAGGTCTGCTCGTCTGCCGAGCCACTGAGGTTCGATCGTCTTCTTGGCTATTGAGATCTGTTGGTCTTTCGGGCCACTAAGGTATACATCTCTCATGTATCGGGCCACTGAGGTTTGCACATCTATTAGGACACTGAGGTTCACTCGTTCACCAGGCCACTGAGGTCCACTTGTCACATCCAGTCGCAGGATTCATGGTCGTAGCGCACTTGATTATGAGAGAATCTACACCTCAAGCCATCAGTCGTATTTCAAATTAAAAAAAACTCAGATTGAGTATGTCAAATTTTCCATCTCATCGCAAGGGTCCCAATGCTGAAAATAGCTCCTCAATCGAACACACAGTTTGGATATTATGTCCATTTTAGTAAAATGGGGTTGCTCGGGTCCAGGTCCACGGACCTGGGTCTGATACAACTCGGGTTTGACCCGGCCCACTGGGCCTGGCCCAAATTGGATGGGCCTTTAGTTCAGCTTTCCATGCTAGCACATGGTGGTGGCGACCGATTCTTCTCCCTGTCAAAGTGGTGAGTTCACCATGTGACCACCTCGTGGGTCACCGAGGGGACCTCCTGTCGTGGTCCCACTGGACCTCGGCCCTCCTGCTGCGTGGCGTGACTCGATGTTGCATCTTCCGAAGACCCTACCGCTCTCTTTTTCCAGAAACCCTTGTTCGTCGCCCCATTACTGATATTTCGGGGAACTCCACCACCATGGCGTGTCACTGATGCACGCTGCCTCCCATACGCAGCCACCACCACTGGTGCAAGTGTGCCGGTCATTTCTTTCACAGGCCACTGGACTTGCTCGAGTGGTCTTCTTTTAGATCTGTGAGAACCTTCAAAATTATTAGGTCATCTCCTTTACTACTACATTCTCCAAGTCATCTCTCCTTCAATCCGGGAGTCCGATCGCACTCGGAACGTCTCAAAAATGTCTGACGTGACCACATCAGTCCATCAGCGAAGAATCGATTGGACAGGGATATGAGGAGCACCAAGAACACCTAAGGGATGAAAGTTGGACTTTTTTGTTCATCCTTCATTCTTCTGGTTATAGGGAAACTAAGAATGGGGTAATTATTGTAACACCCCAATATTTCATAGTACATTATCTCATTAAAGTAATTCAATATCTTGAACTACACACAACACTATGTTCGAGCGCACCACAACTTACCACACTAACCCTACAAAAGAGGTTGTGAATAGTATTAACTACTTCTTGAATCTTATATACTCTATATAATTTTAACATTAATATTATGTGTTTCTTAGACATAGTATATGAACAAAAATATTTTTTCAGATAAAAGAACTATTTTTCAAAAATATGCTATTTTACCGCCTTTTAATGGAGAACCTTTTTCAAACCCAATATTTGACAATTTTATATAATAAATTTAATGATATTAAATTATTCTTTAGAAGTGAGACATAAAAATTTAGTTTGGATAAATTTTTGGTACTTTTATGATAACTTTCATATTTTGATTAATAGTGAAAAATACTATGTTTCAATTGAAAACAACTTTTTTTAATCAGAATAATTTATAGTGTTAAATTGTACATTTGAATGGTTTGGAAATATTATTATATTATATTTTTACCATTTAATTCAATGTTGGTCATTGGAATTAATTTCACTTTGAAATTATACGTAAACAAGTGTCAATCTTTTGATAGTTATTGTCTCTTAAAAACACGCTATTTGTTTTGACAATGGGAATTAATTTTTAATTAATTAATAAAAATTCTATGTTTTGAATTTGGTAAAATATAAATAAATTTTTAATTCAGAATATAAAATATATCTTAGGCTGAATTTTTCGTATTTTTCTGAAAAACATCAATTTTTGATAAATAGTAAAACAACTTAGTAGTAGTTAAAAACTGACTTTTCCATTTAAATGAATTTTTACCACTATTGTGAATTGAATTTTAAAAATTCAACATACATGGTTGTTATTAGTAAGTAAAATTTGGTTGAATAAGATAAAAATATTTTTTTGGTAAATAGTAACGTTTGGCTTTTATTTACAACAGTTAAAGGTAAAAAGGGTAATTTAAGGTAAAAGGAATATTAAAATAATACATAATTACATTAACACTTGTCCTATCCTTATTGGATGTGTCATATAAAACCATGGTCATCCTTGGGTCTATTTTGGGACCCCATGGAGCCACTTAAGAGTGATAATGACACTTTATTTTAATTAACATAATGTAAAGAATAAATGACATTAAGATATATCTTTTAGTATATCAATTATTAAATGGGGTTATTTAAGTCATATTTTTTACTATAAATATTCATTGTAAATCTAAAAATATTTTATACATTATTATATTTTGTTTATAATATTTATACATCAAATAAATTAAATTATTTATGACACAATAATGATGCAGTATTCACCTCATTAATAAATTATTTTAATAAATAAGATTATTAATATTAAAAGAATATCTGAAACCTGTAAAATTATTATTGGTTGATTTTATCTCAAAAATTAGTCATATTATCTTCGAATATAATTTTTTTTGGACCTTTTGAAACTGAATATAATTTTATAATAAAATAACATTTTCAAACATTCCAAAAGAGCCCCTACTCTCCATTAAGAAATTCCACCACTTCCAACTCATTCCTCACACCTCTCAAGCCTATTGGCTCGTCCAAACCCTACAAAAATAAGCTCTCAAGAACCATATTTTCCTCTTATAATCCTTACCTTAGGAATAAGTCACTTCAAGAAGTCCATTTGGTTCAAACCAACAGGGGTTAAACAAATTAACTGTAATTGTTTCTCTTAACATCTTTTCTTTTATTGTAGTTATCCAACCCTTAAACTCTTTTTATTCCTATATTTTATAACAAAAAATGTATCCTCAATATAATTGGATGTTTTTATGAGAATTATTTCAAATAACTTACACACATCTACATATAATGGGTAAAGAACATATTGTTTCTGGGGGTGGAAAACTAACGCCTCATGAAAAAATTGATTGTTCAATTATATCCTACCGCCTCTCATGGTGTCCATTAAGATGGAACTATATTTATATATGATATATATTTTGTTTAAGTTTTTTTATGCTTTTTTATTTTCCATTTATAACATTCCATTATGGTTTTCATTATGGGTAAAACGCAATAATTTAATTTGAGGAAGTGCGGACTACCGCCCCCTCAATGTGATATGACTCGTTAATGCCTAATGTGGGATGTATAAAGGATGGAGTTAATGATATTATATATGATATTATATAGGAATTATAATATACCTATGTATAATTATGTTTTAATTTCCTTAAAATACAGAATAGAAATAAAAGTAGCGTTCATGCGTACGTACAGCTAACCGTCTCCATGAATGGTGCATTTCATTTCTTATCTCCAAATGTTATGTATTGTTATAAATAAATATATATACTGGATATAATATATATATATATATATATATATATGATATCTAAATCATTTTAATCATTCTGGAGATAATGGAATTTTGACCACATTGAAAAATTGTAATTATAACAAGTTCATTTTTGACTCAAGTTCCGAACATCGATAAAATATCCAATATGAACTCAAATAATTAACTATTTGTTATATCAAGGTGTTAAGTGATATAAACAGAATAATAAAATTTAAATATGTTATTAATCAAGTATAAATTAACTTATGTTTATTATTCAGTAAGAACAAGGAACATACAAGACAAGTCAGACTTGAGGTAAGGGGTTTCTTATCTCACTTTTAATTCTATGAGATTTCCATTGTTCACCACTTATTTATTTCATGTGGTGTATTTCTTACTGAAATTTGATATATATTATAATTATTCTATTTATATCCATGGTATTTTATGAATTATTTGGTCATTTTTAACATTTCATCATACGACTTGATTGATTACAGTGTGGTAAGTGGATTTCATCTCACTTCTTATTCCCATGAGATTCATGATGTATTGCCACTATTTCCTTTTTGTGGTGTATGTACTATCCATGGTTGTATTCCTTGTGTAATATAATTTAATCTATGTGTAATCACAACTTCATTGAATAATCCTTCTTTCATGGGGTGTATGTTTCGTGAGTTACCAAATCGGTAAGCGTTAATTTTACAATCTCTTTATTATTTGAGGTTGTTTATACATAATTATCTACGGGGACCTCTTTATCATCCACATATGTGTTTTATTAATATTATATTTCAAAACTTTTTTACTATTTAATAGACAATGGGATAAATTAATTTATATCCTAATTTTACCTTATATGTTTTTGAAAGGAATCTTTCTGTTGTTTTCCAAATAAGGTACATTATGACTTTTTCGACAAAATTAAGGTAAGAGTGTTTTTTTAACTTATACGGCGGGTGCGGCTATTTTCCACCATTATAACATCATCGAAACATGCCTTACATGATTAGAATAATATTTTCAAAATAAATGTTTTCTTTATAATTATGTGACTCTTAAATGATTTCAAAATAAAAAGAGATATCTCTCTCAAATAGTTTTTATTTCATCTATGTCAATATCCTTTGGTAAATTGTACAGTTGTTTGAAGTTGATTTATTATGATGAAAATCTTCCATATTTTATTAAGGTTTTGTTATATTTTTTTACTGTGGATGAGTTATTTTTATGCCATTCATGGTTTATGATTAATATATTGACATTACATATGCTAGTTTTAATACGAATGTTTATGTTATATTTCAACCACTTTTTAAGAGGAATGTGTTGGACTAGTATGTTCCGGGTTTGGGATTGGTAAAAGTAATCCCTCCGGGTTGGGGTCTGGTTACAGCAGACCCTCCGAGTTGGACTTTGTTTATAGAGGCTCTCCGGGTTGGATTCCGGTTACAGAGGCTCTATGGGTTGGTGTCCTGTTAAAGTTATCCCCAAGGTCCTGGCATGAGGCATTGACACAGAAATTAACGTCTGTCATTATGCATTCCATCATTATAAAAGTGGCTATTGATATTTAATGTGATTATTAGACTATTATAATCTCCATGTGAATAAGTAAATTATTTTATTTTATTTTATCTTTGACATATTATGTTGAAGTTCAAGTTTAAAAGGATTTCATTTTAGTCTTATACATTGCCTTAAATATTTTTTCTTATTTATGGAAGTTTCAGCTATATTGTTATCCTTACTGAGCATTTGAGCTCACCCATTTCTATGTTTTATTTTTCCCTGAATGTGAAGAAGTATATTATGACTGACCTATAGGGATAATCTAAGGGATATGAGTGTGTCCTATGAAAAAAATGTTAATGTAGTTTTTCATTTTATAATGTAATGTAAATCGTATGAATGTATCTAGTATTTCCAAGGCTGCTAAACTAATCGGTCGTTCAAGACATGACCTTTTGTGATCATTCCAATTTTATATAATAATGCACCAACTCTGGGTAAATAGGGTCAGGGCATTACAGTTGGTATCAGAGAAAGTTTAGCAATAACCATGGAAACTAGATTTAGAAAAACCTTGATTAGAGAACACTACCCTAAGATAGACTTTGAGGATTAGTATAGAAGATCTTCTTATAATTTTGGTACTATAGAGATTTTTTGAGTTTTCAAAGAAATAAATCATGGTCTAGATATGACCAGGTAGAGGTGGATCTGGCACAGATGTACCTTGGGGTAAAACCCGAAAACACCGCTTTGAGCTAGACTCGAACAGGACTTGGTGGACGACAATGGGTCTTGCTGCACTCTTGGTTACGACACTCCCGGGGGATATGATTAGGATAATTATTATTTTTTTACCAACCACTATGAAGGGTTTATGAGTATATACCTCCTCAAAGAAAACATTTTTGTGATTATGGATTATATCCATGAACTGTTCTATTTATGTTAACTATTTTGCAAGTTTGGAATTATGCATTGTGATTCATAAACTAACCTAGTGTATGCCATTGTTTAGAAATGGCATCCAGTAGATGGAATGAGACCTCTAGCAATATGCATGATCCATAGAGTAGGAAGGATAATATCTTTCATGGTGTTAAGACAACATTTTGGAAGGAAATAGTCTCTCGTGTATTATCATCATATTAAGAAATAATATCATGTGTTAATAAGATAAGTAATTAATTTTATGAGTCCTATGGCTTTGAAGGGAATACAGAGAAGAAAAAGGGGGTAGAGAGAAAGATGGATAAAGGAAATAATGGAAAGAAGTATTTTCCCATATGTGATAACTGTGGAAATAATCACCTTGGTTAATGATTGAAGGGAATGATAGTTTGTTATAATTGTGGAGGAAAAGGACACCAAGTACGTGATTGAAAGGGTGAGAAAAAGGTTTCAAATGTACAATGTTTCACCTGCAATAAGTTGGGAAACTACACGAATCAATGTCCAAATCATCAGAGTATACCCCAAATGCTACTATTGGATAATAATCATGTTATGATACTACCGAACATGAAGATGAATGATTAAGAGTTCTTATATTGTTATTAAAGTATTGTTTCATCTGAGTATTGTATTAATTATGTACAAGTTATAAGAATTATAGAGTATATAAAGATTAAACTGCAGTACTATTTCATCAATGACCTGAGATTAGTAGAACCAAGAAAAGTGACTCAATGGCATGTTGAACATCTTGGAAAATTCATGGTTGAAGGAAAGACAAAACTTTTATATGGTCCTGATACTGAGGTATTGATTTTTGAATAAGTGGTGATTGATTTGGATAAATTCTATTGGATACCTTGGAACTAATTAATGGTTTGTTTATTCCACCATTATTGGAGTTTAAAAATGTTTGTATATAACTAAGATATCCAGTATTCTATAAGGAATAACATATCATAAATGTAATCAATAAGTTTTTATGGTAATTCAGGGTGTTATAGTGTTTTAAAAGAATATATGATGTAGGTATTCACATGTTATTACATGGAAAAAAAGATCTTTATTGTGTTTACCTTCCTTATAAATTTTGTTTTTTGTGTTTGGAAAGAAGTATTTTGGATAAGACCAAAGGTTGGAATTGATTATGTTTGAAATTGGATATTATTGTTATGGAAAAATTACTTCTTGAGATTATTTTTGTATAGTCATAAAAAGGACAACCGGGAGGTCGGGTGATAACCCATCGCGTCCGGCAACGCCGCGAGACTTGAACCCACAACCGAATGGCGACAAGGGTGGATCACCTACTATTGGCCTATGTGATGTCCTGGATTGTATAATGTAGTTTTTAATGGTCTAACAGATAAATTAAAAATTCATTTTTTTGGAACCCTCTACGATTAGGATAAATAGAATATTTTTGAATTCTACTATCTTTTGGAATGAAAGGTGAGTTTGTGGTAGGAATTAGTTGAAGGATAAAACTCTACTTGTCAAGTATATATATATGTATATATATATTTCTCTTTTTCAATGAATAAATTAGTTCTTAAACTTTAGGGAAGAGATCATAAAACCAAAAATGTGTCATCCTAATACCTTATGTTCTATTGAACTGATGATATTTTAAATCATAACAGATTGACAGATTTGAGGCTCTCAATTGTACACTTTTTTGTGATTGATGACCTCAATCACTCCCTATAACTATTAACATTATTCTTCCAATTATGTGACTCTAATTTTCAGAAATTTTCTCCTAATCAAGATCATAATTTGTTGGTAACTTTTTCATTTTTTTCCCTCTTAATAATAATAAAGTTTATGAACACAATTCCTGATATGGGTTTTCCACAAAAGTAATTTTCTATTTTAACCATTTATTTCTGAAAAACAATTTCAAATTGAGAGTACGCAATTTATTTAAGGAGGGGTGAATGTAACACACCAAAATTTCATAGTACGTTATCTCATTAAAGTAATTCAATAGTTTGCGCTACACACAACACCGAGTTCGAGCGCACCACAACTTACCACACTAACTGTTATAAAAAGGTTATGAATAGTATTAACTATATTTTGAATCTTATATATTCTATATAATTTTAACATTAATATTATGTGTCTCTTAGACATAGTATAAGAAAAAATTCAATATTTCAAATAAAAGAAGTATTTTTCAAAAAAATCAATTTTACCACCTTTTAATGGCGAACCTTTTTTTAAACCAATATTTGACACTTTTATATATTCAATTTAATGAAATTAATTTCTTTTAGAAGTGTGACATAAAAATTTAGTTTGTATAACTTTTTGGTACTTTTCTGATAACTTTCATATTTTGATTAATAGTAAAAATGCTATGTTTTAATTGAAAACAACATTTTTATTCCGAATAATTTATAGATTCAAATTATACATTTGAATGGTTTTTAAGTATAATTAAATTATATTTTTACCATTTAATCCAATTTTGGTCATTGGAAATAAATACACTTTGAAATTATATCCAAACAACTGTCAATCTTTTGATAGTTATTGTTTCTTAAAAACAGACTATTTGTTTTGACAATGGGTATTAATTTAAAAATAATTAATACAACTTGTATATTTTTAATTTTTTAAAATGGAACTAATTTTCTAATTCATAATATCAAATATTTCTTAGGCAGAATTTTTTGTATTTTTTCTAAAAAACATCAATTTTTGATGAAAAGTAAAACCACTTAGTAGTAGTTAAAAAAATGAATTTTTCATTGAAATGAAATTTTACCGCTTCTTCGAATTGAATTTCAAAAATCCGACACACATGGTTATTAATAGTAATTAAAAATATGGTTCAATAAGATAAAAATATTTTTTGGTGAATAGTAACTTTTGAATTTTATTTACCGTGGTTAAAGGTAAATAAGGTAATTTAAGGTATAAAGAATATTATAATAATAAAAAATTACCTTAAAACATGTCCTAACATTATTGTATAAGTCATGTCCGACCATGGTAATTCTAGGGTCGATTTTCAGACCCCATGTAGCCACTTAACAATGATAATGACACTTTATTTTAATTAACTTAAAGTAAAGGCAAAAATGCCATTAACAAATATCTTTTAGTATATTAATTATTACATGGGGTTATATATGTCATATTTTATACTATAAATATTCATTGGAAAGATACAAATATTTCCTACATTATGGTATTTTTTTTAATTTTTGGACGTAAAATAAATTTAATTATTTATGACACAATAATGATGCAGTATTCACCTCATTAATAAATGATTTAAATAAATAAGATTATTAATATTAAAAAAAATATTCAAAACCAGTCCCATTCTTATTGAATTATTTTATTTCAAACACGAGTCATCTTATCACCGAATGTAATGAGTTTTGGACCTTTTAAATACAAAGATGAGTTTAAAATAAAATTACATTTTCAAACATTCCAAAAGAGCCCCTCCTCTACCTTATTAAAGGACACCACTTATAACTCATTCCTCACACCTCCCAATCCCCTTGTCTCATCCAAAACCTACTCAAATAATCTCTCAATATCCTTCTCTTCCACTTAGAAGCCTTAACATAGGCAAAAGTCACTTTGAGAAATCCATTTGGTTCAAACCAAAGGAAGTTTCCCAAATTAATGGTAATGGTTTCTCTAAACTCCTTGTATTTTAATTTACTTCTAAAACACATAAAAAAATTTTATTCCATTATTTTATAATAAAAATAGTATCCTAAATATTATTGGATGTTTTATGAGAAATATTTTAACTAAACTTACACACTCCTCCATCTAATGGGTAAATAACATATTGTTTATGTGGATGGAAAACTAACGCCTCACAAAACGATGATTGTTCAATTATATCCTACCGCCTCTCATGGTGGCCATAAAGATGGAACTATATTTATATATGATATATATTATGTTTATGTTTTATTTATTCTTCTTTTTTTCTCATTTATATCATTCCTTTATGGTTTCCGTTAGGGGTAAAATGCAATAATTTCATTTGAGGAAGTGCAGACTACCGCCCCCTCAAAGTGATATGACTCGTTAATGCCTTATGTGGAAAATATAAACAATAGAGTTAATGATATTATATAATATATTATACTGGAATTATAATATCACTATTTACCATTATTTTTTAATTCCATTAAAACAAAAAAGTATAAATGAAAGTAGCGTTCATGTGTGCGCACGGCATACCATCTCCATGAATGGTGCATTTCATTTCTTGTCTACAAATATTATGTATTGTTATAAATACATATACATACTAGATATATAATATATATATGATATATAAATCATTTATATCATTATGTAGATAATGGACTTTTGACCACATGGAAAAATTGTAATTATAACAAGTTCATTTTTTTACTCATGTATCGATCATCGATAAAATATCCAATATGAACTCAAATAATTAACATTTTGTTATAGTAAGGTAATAAGAGATATAAAAAGAATAATAAACTATAAAAATGTTCCTAATCAAGTATAAATTAAGTTAATTTTATTATTCATGATGAACAAGGAAGATACAGGACAAGTCGGACATGAGGTAAGGGGTTTCTTATCTCAATTTTAATTCTGTGAGATTTCCATTGTTCGCCACTTATTTATTGCACATAGTGTATTGTGTACTAACATTTGATATATATTTTCATGATTCTCTTTATATTCATGGTATTCTATTAATTATTTGGTTATTATTAACTTTTGGTTATACAACGCGATTGATTACAATTTGGTAAGGGAATTTCATCTCACTTCTTATTCCTGTGAGATTCATGTTGTATTGCCACAAGTTCCTTTCGTTTGGTGTACGTACTAGACATGATTGTATTCCTTGTGTAATATAATTTAATCTATGGGTATTTAAAACATCATTTAATAATCCTTCTTTCATGGGGTGTATTTTTTGTGGTTTACCAAATCGGTACGGGTTAATTCTACAGTCTCTTCATTATCTGAGGTTGTTTATACGTAATTATCTACTGGAACCACTTTATCATCCACAGCTATTTTTTGTTAAAAATATATTTCAAAACATTTTAACTATTTAACAGAAAATTGTTTAATGTAATTTATACCCATATTTGACCTTATATGTTTTTTAATGGAATCTTTCTGTCATTTTTCCAAATAATGATCTTCATGAATTTTTCGAAAAAATTAAGGAAAGAATGAATTTTTAACTTATACGGAGGGTGCGTCTATTTTTTCCATTATAACATCGTCAATGCTTCCCTTACAATATTATAAGAAATTTTTTAAAATAAATTTTTTCTTTATATTTATGTGACTCTTAAATGATTTAAAAATAGAAAGTGATATTTATCTCAAATAGTTTTGATTTCATCTATGTCAACATCCTTTGATAAATTTTACACTTGTCTAAAGTATATTTATTATGATAAATATCTTCTATATTCTATTTAAGGTTTTGTGATATGTTTGACTATGGATGAGTTATTTTTATGCCATTCATGGTTTATGGTTAATGTATTGAATTTTTTTTCTAGTTTTAATACGAATGTTTGTGTTATATTTCAACCTCTTCTTAAGATGGATGTGTTAGACTAGTATGTTCTGGGTTGATGGTCGGTAAAATTAATCCCTCTGGGTTGGGGTCTAGTTACAACAGACGCTCTGGGTTGGCATTTGGTTACAGAGGCTCTCTGGGTTGGAGTCCGGTTACAGAGGCTCTTTGGGTTAGAGTCTAGTTACAAAGGCACTCTAGGTTAGAGTTCGATAATAGAGGCTCTTCGGGTTAGGGTCTGGTTACAGTTAGCCCCTATGTCCTGGAACATGGCCTTCACACAAAAATTAAAGTCTGAAATTATTCATTCCATCATTATTAAAGTGGATATTGATATTTCATTTGATTATTAGTCTAGTAGAATATCCATGTGAATAATTAAATGGTGTTATTTTATTTTATCTTTTCCATATTAAGTTAAAGTTCAAGTTTAAAAGGATTTTTTTAGTCTTATACATTGCCTAAAATTTTTATGATTATTTATGAATGTTTCCGCTATATTTTTATCCTTACTGAGCATCTGAGCTCACCCCTTTCTATGTTTTATTTTTTCCAGTATGCGAAGAAGTATATTATGAATGACCTGTAGGGATAGTCTAAGGGATATGAGTGTGGCCTATGGAGTCAATGTTGTTTTAGTTTTTCATTTTATATTGTATTGTAAAACTTATAAATCTATCCAGTATTTACATGGCTACTAAACTAATTAGTCTTTCGAGACTTGATATTTTTTTATCATTCCAATGTTTTGTAATAATGCACTTACTCTCGTAACTAGGGTCGGTGCGTTACAATTACCAAGTTCTTACCCTTCAAGTCAAACAATAATCAACCCATCTCACATGAAAGTACTACCTGAATATCAACTTATTAGTGAGTTGACCCATATTCTTCATTTGGAATGAATGAATGGGGAATCTGAATCACAAATAATAAAACCCCTACCTCAAGGTTGGAGCATTCATTGGAAAAGATTGCACCACTGTCATTCATCATTCCATGATCTACATCGCCTGGTTTTTATTGGCAATACTTCAATGGATAGAAGGAAAGAGGGAGAATGGTGCTCGTCATCACAGGTGATTCATCGATCATCACTCGCCAACGCCAAATCTCCATGTTTAGATCAATCCTCAATCATTCCAACGATTTGTCTTTGGATTACCCATTAAATGAAGAAAACATGTTTCATCATTTCTGTTATGTTGTTTCATTTATGAAACATCATTTCTATTATGCTACAATGAAATTCAAAATTAAAATAAAATAAACTAAAAGATTATTTTATTTTTCCTTAAGAATATTTTTTAATTAAATTTTCTTAAAACGTTCAAAAATTATCATTTTCCTCAATCTTTTCTGGTCGAGGTTAGGTCCTGAAGTAAATTTTTAATTCTAGACACCACTATTCCCTCAGAGTTTTAATCCATGAACTAGTTTAGAAGTTTCCAAAACCACTCAGATGTGTAATTTTAAATATAAATAAAAAATACAAACCCTTATTCCATGATCACCATGCCTCTAATTCCAGGTATGTATGAGCTCCTGGTCTCAAAATAATTTCATATAATTTAAAAAAAATTACATGGAATTTCTAGGACATTTCATCCCAAGACTACAATAAGAGGGTGAACAGTATGACATCCCAAGACCACAATAAGAGAGTACATGAAGGGACTTCCCAAGACCAAAATAATATGGTATGTGGGTATTCCTCCCAATCCCGAAACTTGAGGGTATGTGAGAATTCATCCCAGAACCAATGTAGGAACACAACTGATTATCCAAATTATACCATGTTATGAAGGTCTTATTATGTATCCTTGGCATAATATTTACAATTATTATGTGAATTGCATAATTCAATGTCCTATTATTAAACTATGCTCTCATGTATTACGCTCTTGATTCCCTTATAATTAATTTCATATGATCTTCCAGTATTTATTCCATATCCCATGTGTATGATCATTAATATGCAGGGTTTGGTATTTAAATGATATTATCATTTTCTTATATACTTATATCTGTGATATGATTATGTGTAACCTTTATTTACCCTTACAGATAATCTGATCTCACCCTTTCTTATGTTTCCCTTCACTAGGTTATTAAGAGATGTTTAAAGTAGGAGTATAAAAGGGTAATATCATTATGGGGCACACTAAAGATCTTTCACAAAGCTAGAAGATTTTATTCCATGTTTTCATATACAGTAATCTATTATGGTCCTTCAAAATGTAATTTTTTAATGTGATGATTATTCCTCTAAAATGATGTAATAACCATGTATTTTAATCTTGGGTCTCTATAGTTTGTATCAAAGGAAAGTTTTAGTTATCCTTTGGAAACCAGTATGAGAAAAATTTAGTGAGATCCCTATGGATATTTTTATTGATATGTTGAAAAATGTCTCTATGGATAATGGAAAAGATAAATCAATTTTTAAGAAACTATCTTGGATTTTTTGTAAAGGATTGAGAGAGTGGTTTCAAATAAATTACTTCCCTCTCTGGATACTACAAGTAGATGTTGTTCTAGTATAGATGTACCACGAACTTACAACCCCAAAAACACATTATTGAGATTGACTTATTCTGGAACTGGTGCACGATAATAGGCTTTATTGTATACCTAGTTTGACACTAACGGGGGATATGATTTTGAAATTCCTGAAATCTCTAAAAACCATCATGTAGGATTTAAATAGATAATAAATATGAATAACCATGAACGAACCTAATGTTTCATATATTAAAAAGGAGGTGTCATGATTTAGACATCGTATAATTGATTTTCATGATTATGTGGTTTTCCACCATGATTAGTGTTTCTCAAACTGTGCTTTATGGTTTTAGTCAATAGAGGGAACCAAAAAAATTGTGTTAACATTTAAATTGATTAACTATTTAATGATTAGTATCCAATTTGGATGATGACTAGAGCAATGGATATTTTGATTTTTCCAAATCAGTTTTCACGAATCATGATTAAAAATGTTTACCTTCACCAAATATTTGACTCAAAAAATAAGATAAGGAAAGAGTTAAATGAGAATTTTTGAACTAGAGGCCATGGAGAAAAGATGATTCATTTTTATATAAGTCAAGAATGTGGGAATAAGTACTCAATTAAATGAATCAATGGAATGATAAGATGTATTATATGTGGTCTATAAGGACATAGATTAATAAAGTTTTGAAAGAAAATGAATATTTTAGTTAATGAAATGGGTGTGAATATTGGTATCCCTTTGGTATTCTTAATAGTTGAATGTTTTAAGCGTGTAAGTTATGGGAATCATCCATATTGATTTATTATGGGGAAATCTCATTAAGAGAATCAATAAAGTGGTATTACTAATGGTTATACTACTAATGATCAAGATACTACGAATGGCATATGAAAGGAAATTGGAATTAAGGAATAAGATGATGAAGCCTAGTTATAGGATTAAAGATGAGGTTTAATAATCGAACTACTAATGTATTTGGATTCAAACATTATGAATTGTCAAATGTATATGGATATCTTAGTATATGTTATGAATTAAGGATTTTAAATAGTATTTTAAATTCTACTGATGACATAGAAAAGTAATTTAATGTAAGTGTAATGTTTTATGGAAAAACATGATTAAGGGAAGGTAACCCTTAATATATCCATAATTTTGAAAAAATGGGGTATACTTTGGATAAATAGATGTTGGATATGAGTAATGTAAAATGGATAGTACTAATTATCTTGGAAATAGATTAATGATTTGTTGGAATTTAGTTTATACTATCATGGATAGAGATTAATTTTTTTTGATTTAACAAATATATACAATATTCTTTGGAATAAGAAAGAATGCATGTTTTCAAAAAGGATTTATGGTAATTCATGTTATTACCATGTTTTAATAGAGTACATGATGAAGGTATTAACATGTTTTTTATGTGAAAACCAAGATCTACATTATGATTTATGGGGGGTCAATGTTTAGATTATTCTGAGGAATTTAGTGACCTTATTTATAATGTCTTGGATTTTCATATTTTAGAAGGGTCAAAAGGGTTAAACATTTATGAAATGGTTTCTGTTTAACTTTGAATTATGTTTTAGTGATTAATTTATTATTTCATCATATAAATATTTCTATAGTATTAAATAACCAGTGTTATTATTCTTTTACTAAAGATATAAATAATTGTTTCTCATTCTATTACAGATCTTATAATCTATTAAAACTACTAAACTAAGAAATTAAACTTTATTTTTTAGAGTAATAGATAAAGTAGAAATTAATCAAGGCACAACCAATGGAGTAGGCTGTTCTTATGACAAGGAATGAAATTAATTCAGTATATAAATATTCACTAACATTAGGAAAAAGAACTTAGGGGAAAATTATGTTATCTTATAATCATTTTTTATGATATTAATGACCTTTTAACACAACTTTTTTTTTATGTATTTATGATTGTTAACTTTCTCCTAACCATGTTCTCTATTAGTCTCCATCATTATTTTATTATTAGTTTTCCCTTCCATGTCCATGTTTCACATACCACATATGTTCTCCTATAAGGAAACTTAGTTATGAGGTACTTTATGACATCGTTATATTCCCAAACATCCATTTTAAAAGAAATTTTTTTTATTAATTTTTATTATGTGGGGTTTAATTAAAGGAACATTCAAAAGTTTTAAACCTTTAATAACCCAAGAGAATTTTGAGGGTTATATTTTTTTTAAGGGGGTATATTGTAACACCTTGATATTTTATGATTTTTTTGAATTAATTTAATATTTCAAATATTTTTCATTTCACACAAAACTAAATATTAAATATTTTATATTAATGCACTATGTTTGGATTGTGTTACACACAACACCATGTTAAGATTGTGCTACATACAACTCCGTGTTAAGCTTGGGGTACATGAAACACCAAGTTAATATTTTTATACATGAAAAACCAAGTTAATATTATGATACATGCAAAACAAAGATATTTTTTCATCACCCACGACAATATCTTATCCTAAGACACAATCAACACTATATTTAGCTCAATTTATATGCAACACTAAGTTTACATGACGTATGGCATATTATTAAAATAATATTATCTAATGTGAAAATTTCACCTAGCCATTATAATTATTGATATTATTAGTATTTAATAAATTATAAAAATATATTTTACACATGTATATAATATGAAATATTTGGTGACTAATCAAATAAAAAATAAAATAAAACCCTTTTAAAACATATAGGAAACCATATGCTGGAAACCTATTTTTATAAATTAATTACACAACTTTTGGTGAATGATTTTAGTTAAATAAATATTTTATATATTCATTAGGATATTTAATAGTAATCCTATGATTTTTATAGACAAGAGATAATAATAAACCCAACATTACACCTAAAAAACTATACTTTTCCAAAAAGTTGGGGTTTTTTCTTTTTATAGTGGACTCATTTTATAAATTATTTTTTAAAATTTTAGAAACATATTTTTATAAAATAAACTTCATTATTGTAATCATAATGTAAAAATTATATTAGGATGAATTTTTGGTAATTTTCAAGGATTTTTCATTTTTTGATGAATACTGAAAATAATGAATTTCAATTGAAAATAGACTTTTTTCTAATTTATTTATATAGTTAAATAACATTTAAAACTATTTTTAAAGTATATTTAGTTAAATTGTAAAAAATAAATAAAATTTATCAAATTTTAATAAATTTCACAATTAAATTATACAATAAAACAATATCAAACTTTTGAACATTTTCATTTTAAAAACTCATTGTCTTGTCTCCAATACATGATTAATTTTAAATTAATTTCTAGAACTTATTTTATATTAATTAGGAAAAATGGATTAAAAATTTTAATCATCAAAAATTATAATTTATAATAATGGAAGCCTAGTTTTCAACATAATGAGAAGTGAACATAGTTAAAATTAATCACAATGATTAAGAGAAAAACGTGTTTACCAAGGGACTAAACATTAATATTATGGAAACAAATGGTGTATAAAATTATTAAAAAAAATATATTCTATATATTTAGACCACATAACCACCTATATTTAAAATTTCCCATTTTTTGAGGCACGTGATGTAATTTATATCTCTCAGTAGTGTTTAACTTTTGGTATTTAAAAGAATGTCACTCCTCTTCCATTATAAAAGATAATTCAATCTACCAACTACTTAACACCTATAAATCCATTTTTATCATACTATAGATCCAAAAATATCGTCCCAAAATACATAATATAAACCTAGAAGCAAAATTTTGGGTATATGTATAACCAAGAAAGTCCTTTGGTGTAAACCATAAAGACTTACCTGAAGAAGAGGTAACATTCATCACTGTGTATTTTTGTTTTGTTTCCTTCCCTAACCCCATAAATTATTCTTATATCAATATTATATAACAAAATTATTATCATAAATATAATTATATTTTTATGTTAATATTATGACCTGCAACATCACACAATTCAATTAGGTGTGATATGAAATCATCTTTCATGTGTTCTTTGGACTACTGCCTCAGAACCTGATGACGTTAGTTCTTCCCTTACTACCTTTAAAGGTTGATAATAATGATGTATTTATAGTTTATATATGAAATATATATATATAATATAATTTATTAATTCTTATTTAATTTTTATATAATGCACACATTAATGTTTTCCATTTTGTGAGAATATGGTAACATTGTTCGGGTGTACGGTGACTACTGCCTCGCGAAGCGATGTGATTTGTTCACGCATTAAATAGAATGTATTATGGATGGGTTTAACAGAAATATGTGATGTATATGAAAAACTAATTCTACTATAATTATAAAATATATACATATATATATATCAAACACTTTTTTTACTTTCAATATGACAATAAAATTGAAATAACGTTTATACGTATGTATGGTCTACCTTCTCCATGAATAATGTATTTCATTTTATATATATATATATATTTTATAGATCATTATAAATACATATATATAAGAAATATATATTATATCTATATGATTTTTTACATTCATTAAATTATTAAATAATAATCTAAGTAAGAATACCATGAATAACAAGTCAAAACATGTACGAAAAACAAATGAGTTATTACCCAAATCATAAATTTAAAATGGGATTGTTAATATAAGGTTAATATAAATTCATAAGTAAATAATTTATGGTATTATATATATATATATATTATTTATATATGTATAAAAGAATATATTCATTATAAGATAGGTCTTAACAAGTATGACAGGAGTCAATACCTTAGGTATTGGGATATCTAGTCTCACTTTTATTTATGAGAGAATTATGCCATATTCACCAGTCATTTATTTTGTGAAGTATGTAATGAACTATGAAATTTTATATCACTAATTTCATTTATTTAATTATATTGAATGTTTAAATTGATTTTATTTTTTTGTGTCTCATGATTCAAAAGTTACTCAAGTAGTAATGGATTTTGTTCTCACTCCTTTTTCCCATGAGAAAAAAGTCATAACCACCACCTATTTCCTGTATATGGTATTTATAATACCCATGGATTTATATTATTATTCTTATACTTATAATTAATTGTATTTACATATCCATTTTGGGATATTTTTTCATGGGTTCTATGGTGAAAAATGTCACCAAAGCTGTAAGGGAATTTTTTCTCAGTTGGAATTATTTGAGACACATGTTATGTTATGCACCTATACACTTTTATAAGGTGTATAAACATCCCATTTGAAATGTTATATTATAAATATCCATATTTTTATTATATTTTACTCTTATTTTATATTTAATATTTCATAGGGATTATGATTCAATGTTACCAAATTGGTAAGACTTTTTTTCTATAATCTCATTGTTTATCAGAATTATTTATGATTATGATTATAGTGATGAAATATTATGATACATGTCTCAATAATTATCATTAATATTATTATAATCTGGTTATTCATGATATATTCACGAAAAGTTATAATTTTCCCACTATTTTTTACATAGTATAATTAAAAAGGTGTTTTTAATAAAATATAACCTCATTTCTATCTTCGATCAAAAATCTATTTTCTTAAAACCCCATGTTATATATAAATGTTTTCAAATGATATTAATTATTTTTTATGTTATGTTTCATGTAAAATGATTTTACAAAAATATTTTCTGTTTTAAAAATTGTTTCATATTGTTTTTAGAGCTTCCTGTATATGTTTTCTAGGTTACTTTTAATGAAAAAGATTTAAAAACATTCTTATGTTTTGAAAAAACATTTTTCAAAAGGGAAACTATATTTTCCTAAAGAAACTTTTTCAAATATTTTTATAGCTTGATTTATAATTTCTCAAAGTGGGATTCAAAGAAATGGATTTTGAAAATGTTTTTTTCCTTAAAACATTATTTTTCAACGCATGGTTATTTTCATTATGAAATTCTCTATGTGATATTTCAAAATCCTTCTCCATAAAGGATGAAATAATTTAATGAAGTTTATTATTTATTTGGGATATGTTCTAAGGAAACAATTCTTATTATTAATTTTATTCCATGACACATGTTTATAATCTATTTTATATATGATATGATATTCAAATGTTATGATCATGTTATAATACCCTTATATTCATGTTATTTTTACATATCTCATTTATTTACCATTATTGGGCATATAAGATCATCCGTTCTTATGTTTACTTTCTTCATGTTATTATTATAATTTTAAAGTATGAGTATTAAAGTGAAAGATCATTATGGAATACATTGAATATATTTCACTAAGTTATAATATTATCTTCCATGTTTCAAAATACACTATAATACTACAGTCCTCGATTATATACTTTTTTAATGTACTGAATATTATTCTAAAATGATTTAATACCCATATATGTTAAGCCTAGGTCATTGAAATCAATGCCTCATTTTTAAAAGAACACAAATAAACTATGTATTTTAATTTTCCACTTTGGAAATAGACAATCATTTTGAATCATCCATTCTCTTTTCAGTTCATTATAAATATGAAGAAAATTCATAATTTACCTCATGTGAATTTTTACTCTCATCATCAATGTATAAATTAATACACCGGTTCACAAGCCTCAATAACATGTCACATAATATATGCTTGTAAAGAAAATATCATCTCTATTGTGTAATGAAATGATCACAAATAATAATGAGGGATTTAGTATTTATTATCAAGGGACTCCAAGGATTAGGGTAGGTTTGTAAATGATGTCAATAAATTAAGGGTTAAAAGGAGGTTTTCCTCAAATTACATTGCATTATAATAAAAAATAACTCAATGAAAGGGGATTTTAGTACAATGAGATACCATAATATTTTTAATTTTTTCTTTATTACAATAAGGGATAAAATTATCATATTTATATATCATATACTAAACGTGGTATAGATGTAAAAGTCATATTCCATATAAAATTCTCTAATTTATTCAAATCTGATCTCAACTATGATAGAAGCCAAGGGCATGGTTCATGAGGAAAAAGAAGAATGAGTGAAATGTGGTGGTGTTTGTCTGAGTAAAAATATCTATAAGAGAATTAAAGTCAACTTGAATCAATGGATGAAGAAATGGGTTTTGGATAATGATAATATTTATGAGGTTTTTAATCCTATTGAACATCAAAAAATTCCTAAGAATATTATTGAATTTTGGAAGGGATCCAGATGAAATCATAGTTTATTTGGATGAGGAACTGGATGAAGAAGTTTTTGTGGTTGAAGAAGTGGAAGTGAATAATTATTTTGATGTGGGAAGTTATCAAGACATTGAAAAAATACCAATTATATCATATGGATCTATAATTCCACTTGATTCACTTCTTGATAGAGATATCCTCTTCAGTGAGGGAGAATAATATAATACTGATGTGTCTAGAGAAGAGTGTATTTATAGTTCTACAGAATCCTCTAAAGAGGTTTTTGATGTCTCAAATGGTTTTGAGAATAGAGATAATGGTAATAGACCTCCTAAATCATAAGTTCAAGGTGATGGTGATATTGTTGTTGATGGGTAGTAATCCCCATGACCTTACTTCCATACATCTATTCATAGGCATTAGTAATCGTCCTCAGCTGATGCTGGAGTTTCATCTAAGGGGGTGAGTTCACGAGGTTCCAAGATTCATGGAATTTATTATCTAGATTTTAATAGAGAGGATGGTAGAGATGATAAAAGTTTTTGTCCACTTGATCATGGTAGACATTTCATTCCTATTTTACGGATTGATCCAAATAAATATCTAATAGAAATAATTGATGAAGATGGTGGTCTACAAGCATTTCCTTCTGATTACCCAATTGTTAGTTCAGACCATATAGAGGTTTTTATTCCTAGTCCTAAGAGTGTTACTTCATTATTTCTTATTTTGGAACCTTTTTTCCATTATATTATGTTATCAGATATAATTTATAAGCTTTATAGAGAGATTGGTTTTTTATTTTATTGTAATTCTATGTTCTCAAGATCCTCTAATTACTCAGCTCAGTAAAGATGATACCATAATTTTCTTTGAGTTAGTTAATTTTCATATTTATCCAATGTTGAATTTAAATATTCAATAAAATTAAATTTAGAACATAATATAGGAAAATGAGAAGGATCCTATGAAATATATCATAGAATAGACGAGTTCCCCTTTTTCTTCTATCAAGTATACTCTTTTAGGGAGGTTGACGAATTTATCCCTAGTAGTTGATTCCACATCCAATCCTACACCTCATTCATTCTCTATTAATGGTGTGATGTTTAGAGCCATAGAAATAGATGATTTACATGCCATCATGGGTGATCTGACCAAATCTCACTAGGTGTAACTTCTCCAAATTAGACAGAATGGTGAGAATATATATAAATTGGTAAGGAATTGTTTTAATGATGATTAAAATGATAGGGAAACCATCATCGAGGCTGTAAAATACTAACTTTACATAATATGTTCCAAACATGAGTTAAATTATCATTTTAAAATTCATGATAAGAACTTAATAATTCCACCTGTGACTATGGCCTTCAAGGAACATGTATACCTGCTTAATGTTTTGGCTCCTCTGCTCAAGTTATTTATGGAAGAGAAGAATGAATTTTTTAGTGCAACGTAAAGAGGTGGGAATATCATCTTGGATATTGTGATCCTCACTAAGTCATTTTTTATTAATTTGGGAAAGCAATTGTAGCACTGTTGGCCATCCCTATGTCTACCTTCACCTCTGAAACATCTTCTACACCACTGCCTCATCAATTTTATCCCTTAATGATGTCACAATTTGTATCAATTAAAAATCTTAGGCCAGTGGTGATTTAAGATATACATCAGACTACATCTACAAAATCAACTTCTAACCCAGTTCCTCCTACCTATAGAAAAGGAAGATAACTTACTGATCCTGTATCCCATAGAGTTGCGAGTGATTTAGAATAGGATTAGTTTTTTATAAGTCTTTTGTATTCCATTGTATTTGTTTTTTGATGTAATAAAATGACTTATGTTTTTTATTGAAGCTCCTATGATATTATTCTTCCATTACTTCTTTATATATTTCATTATAATTATTTTATAATCTTTTTTATAATCCCAACAGGGTATAACTTTGGTAGATGGAGTTTAAATATAATGTTTTAAAATCCTAAGTTTAAAAATTTAATTTTCAGTTTTTAGTTCTGTTTCAAGTTATTTTATTTCAAAATCTCTCACATTATCATTTGTTAATTTTAGTTAGATATCATTACTTTTATAATTCATCTAATTATGAATATATTTATTTTATATTAGTTTACATAATTCTATGATTAATGATCATTAAAAAAGGGTTGATTTTTGGAACTTCTTTATTTTAATGATAAAAAATCGTGATTATTACGTTACTAATGATATTACTATTTTATGATGGTATATATTATAATAAAAAAAATTATAAAATGTTCCACCATTATTTTGAAATATTACATATTTGGTTAAATTTTTCCACCATTAGTTTAACTATTCCATTTTTAGTTCAAATATTCCACTGTTAGTTCAATCACGCCACTATTAGTTTAAGTTATCCTACCGCCAAATTTATGCTACCATTAGATATTTACTACTGTTAGATGTGATAACTCTATATGTGTTATATCCAGGTGTTCTACCACCACACTTATGCTACTATCAGATGTGCTACCTCTATATGTGCTACTTCCAACCTTCTACTACCACCAGACGTGTCATGGCACAAGATGTGCTATGTAAGAACCCATGTTTTTTAATGTTGTAAGGATACATTCTTTTTTATATAGAATTTTTATTAATGTACTAATTTGAATTACCATTATGTTTATGGAGTTAGCGGGGTGTGTTTGGAGTTTGGTCGGATCCCCGAACCCATGTTTTGGGTTGAAAATTTCTTGGTGCACGGTTTGTTCGAACTATGCAGGGCAAGCCATATGGTTAGATCAAATCATGAAAATATATATTGAGGGGATATAAAGGCCACTCAGTTCTAGTATAAATTTGAAAATTGGGTTTTATGATATTATGACAACCTCTGCAAATTTAATATTGTGATTTTTCATGGTTTTCACACAATTATTAAATTGTACAGACATACTATTCAGGTGCTTGTAGCCTACAACTAACTATGCATGTGTAGTGAACTATTTTCCAAACCGTGTGTCCTTTATATTTTTTAAAAATATTAACTATTTTTAATTAAATTAAATCTAATTTAAACATATTCTCTCTTTTTTCATTCAACATATAGAACCTCACCTCTTTTGAAGCTCTCAATGGAGGCTCTCCTTGGATTTGAGGATTCTTCTTCATTTGATCTCTGATTTAAGTGTGGGATGTATTTTTTGATCCTAATCAATGAATAATATAATCCTTTTTATATATTGTTCATTCCTCTCGATAGTGGTTGAGCTATTTTGGTGAAATATGATTTTCCCAAATTTTAGATTCTTCCTCTATTCTTCATTTTCCTCTGAATCTGAGTCGGATCAGGAGTTTATACTTGGTGATAACTCCACTACCAAGTTATATTTTTTGATCTATACTTTTACCATTGGTTTTGGTACTTTATTAGGCTACATTCTATTGTTCCACCCACAATAATTTCTGGAACAACCGCAAAGTTTAATTTATTAATTTAATTAAATGAAATTTAACCTGTTAGGGATTCCCTTAGGTTCTGTTGTGATGTATTGGTGTTCATTTCCCAAACCATGGCCACCCATGGGGTGTTCCTTATGAAATTAACTTATTTTCCCTTATTTAAAAAACCAAAGGGGTGAGTTCCCATGCTTCCCTAGAAGTAAGAATCCTAATTATAATTAAAAGGATTTTAGTTTCTTGTTTATGAGATATCCCACCTCCTTGCATTATGATAATTGGATATTCCATGCATGAATTGTTTAATTAGATTAAATGGAATTGGATAAATTAGTTAGTGTACTCATTGGATGTTTTTAAAATGATTGAATAGTTTATTTGGAAAATGTGCTATATGAGTGGGTATACTCATGAGATAAATTTAATGTAGAATGGTTATGTGAGTAAGTGTACTCATATGGTTTAAAATAAAAATGGTAAGAAATTTTGATTGATTTTTTAAATTCATTGGATGTTACTCCTTTGATCTTGATGAAGTAGTGGATTAATTTTATGTAGTATGCTTTTTGGGTATTGATTCCATGGGATTCCTCGGGCTTTGCAACCCCTTAGATCCAGCTTTCTTGGACTTGTGTAGGAAATGTTTGGTATGACATGATATTAAGAATCCAACTAGTGCCTAACCATGTTTCCATAGAGATTATCCAGGGACTCGACAAGTATTCCTTGGTATTAATCACCTTAGATACATCCCTTGGTGGTCTAAATCTTTTACAAGTAGCACAACTGTGTGAAATATGATATGCTTGGTTGAATGGATCAACCATGGGTGTTCTTAACACTTTAGGTTGTATGGAAAGGTCATTTTTGAAATGGTTCTATGGTTGTATATTGAGGCAGTGGAATTCATATTCTTTTACTTGTAGCTACATTATAGAGGATCTTGACCATCTTTTATATGGAGCCTTAATAGGTTATTCAATATTTTCAATTTTTTTATTTTACATGCCATGGATATCATTACTTTCTTTTACGTATTACATGTTTACCAAAATAATGATTATCTTTTTATATTTCGCATTCTAGAATTTTAAAGATATTTGGGTGGTTACCTAATTGGATTGTATCTAAAACCCTATTCACGCCACAGTTGGGTACCTGAAAAGACTATTTGGGTTCATTTAGATATAGGGTAAATCACCCATAGTTGGAGAGTTTATTTTGTACCACGATTAGAAGAAGGGGAGAACATGACTGATCAGAGGCTTGGAATGATATTTTGAGATAAATATAATTATTATTTTTTTCAAATATAGATACATTAAATAATTTTTACTTCTTTGTACTTATTTTGTATTTTTTATAGATACATGTATCAAAAATTTTATGTGTGATTACTTATATTTTTTTTATATATTCATATCCTATTTATTTAACATTTTTCTACTTATTGTTTATTCTTCTCTTATTGTCTATTATTGTATTTATATTGTGTTACACTCTAGTGATGGGAAAAAATTCTCCCTATGGACACACCTAGGCCCTCACTTCTAGTTGGAAGACTCCGGCATGGGGGAGATAACTTGAGGTTATGTGACCCACCATGCTCAAGGTACATTCAGTGGAATCTAGATCTAGGACATTACAATGTTGTATCAGAGCCCTTATTTTCCAATTTTATTTAAAATTTAGCAACAATAGATCGGGGTATAATGTAATTGGAGTTTTTTATGAGATATTCTTAGGAATATTTAACCCACATATAAGAAAGATCTAAATTTCCATGAATTCAATTATTTTTTTCTAGATTTTGACTGTTATAAATGTTGTGATTCCACCATTGGGTGATGAAATTGATTTCTGATGTTATAATTGATATGATTTAAGGTTCTATTGTGTTTCAAATTAGTGAGATGAGGGTATTACATCACATGCATCATACTAGACACTTGTTAGAAATCAAATTCCATGAATTATACCATTCCATTTAGGATGAATTACATGTTTCATGTTGTTGTGAAAGGTGTTGTGATAGCTATAATTTTTTGTTTTTATAGATTTTTTGTAGTGGATGGAGGTAGTGATTCCATCATTAGGTTCATAAGTAGTGTGGTTCCTTATATAATGTAAGGGGACACACCTTTTGACTCAATTATTTAAAATGCATTTAACGTGGTATGGAATATATGGGTACCAAATTTTTGTTCCTAAAGTGTTAAAATCCCTTATAGATTCGTATTTGGTGAACCACTAGATATATTTTTAAAATAAATGAATGATTGAAGTTAAATAGAAATTAATGTCAAATGAAATTGAAATGGAAATGTGAAGTTGAAATGGTAAACAAAGTATCGATCAAGACTCATATTTATGAGTGGGAAAGGGGCCAGTGTATCTAGTGGTTATTGGTGATTTTTCATTTTATAGTACTAGATTTAGGAGTAGGATGTGGGTTATGACTTTGTTTTATGAGGGTTTTGACCTATCCTTTATTTTGAGCTATGAACGTTGATGTTTTTTTATGAGGAATGTGATGGCCATTGTAGAGCCTAGCCACCAAGATGACCTCCATTCAATCACTTAGAGGGTGGAGAAAATCACGCTATGAAGTTGGTGGGAAACGTTATAGCAGTGGTTCCTCATTTAGTGTATGTTGAGGCACCAATAGTTGTTCCAGACATAGGTGATGAGGCACAATTCCTCAAGAGATTTTATTGATTCATGTAGAATTTTCATGGAGCATCATGGCCTTCATTTTCTATAGTTGACTGGACACATGTGTTCCAACATTAACATCCTCTAACATTTTCAGGTTATGTTAGACCACATGATGATGAGATGTGGCTTGAGACTATACTATCAATCTGTGAGCATCTGGAAACTTCTCTTGTGAGGAGAGTGAAGTTCGTAACTTACATTCTTCGTGGAGCATTGAAGAACTTGTGGGATATTCTAAAATATGATTTCAGGCTGTGAGATATGGGTTGGGATGATTTCCAAACCTAATTTTATGACTATTTTTACCTTAATAATCTATGAGTAGAGCGGGATAATGAGTTCATGCATCTAGATATGGGTGTGACGACGGTTATGGAATACTCAGCACGCTTTATAGAGTTTCAGTTTTTTTCACCAACGTACCTTACAGATGATCTATCAAGAGTGAGATTCTTCAAGGATGTTCCCTAAAATGCTATTAGATCTCAGATAAACATGTTTATATTGACATATATTATTAAAATAATTAACTAGGAATTGATTACATAGCATAACCCGAGGTTATCTTGGGGAATAGAGAATAAAAGTTTTGTTTCTCGGTTAATTGGTTCAGCATCATCAGGAAGAAAGCTGCATTTTTAGGCTTCCCGTGAGATGAGTACCAGTTAGACTGTGAGTATTGTTAGCATAGTGTTCTGTCAACAGTGTGGAAGGTGAGGCCATATGAAGAATCAGTGTGACTGCAACTTAGTCGAGTGTTGCATTTGTAGCAGGATGGGTCATGTGAAATGTTTTGCAGGTTCTTCCCTCTAGCTATGAGTGGTATGTGGTCAGATCCAACACCAGGTTTGGGAGAAGGATTCTAAACTATATTTTAGGTTTGGAGTTGGAGTAGTTTTAGTCAATTAGGCCGAGGCAGTGGTGGTTGTGGAAAAGGCAGCCAGGCTCTAGTTACACCGATAAATTAGAGTGGTCCTACTCCATGTAGTGAGGTTGTATCATGGGTTCCTGGTTCATGCCAGTTCTATTCTATACATCCTACCCACTATGGGTAGGGTGTTGAACCATATATAGTGAACGATATGATCTTATTAGCCTTTAATCTTCTCTGTTTGATATAGGTACATTACATAGTTTTATATCTATTCCCCTAGTAGAAAGTGTTATTCTTGTTGAACCTTTTTTTTTTGAGAATTATGACACTTGACACTAAATGGGGGATTCTAGTAGAATATGTACACCATCTTAGGGTGTTCCCCCATGGGTTTTCTGGGTGTCACTTCTTCTAGAAAGTGTATATCCTTGAGATGACAGGATTTGACGTCATACTTGCGATAGACTGTCAAGTAGCTTATCGCGATTTAGTTGACTTTTATCATCAAAGGGTGAATTTCACATCACTTTAGGGAATATTGTATACTCACATGGGTGAGTGGGGTGTCTAGGTGATCCCATATGATCTATAAAATTGTGGACTGGGCGAGATGATGGCCCCAGATTTTATTTTTTTATTTGGATGATCAGGGATCGTGTCAGATGGAATTTCCTCTCTTGGTTGATTATTTACAGGATGTGTTCGTAAACCACTTTTTTGGTTTTACCACCTATGTGAGAGATTTATTTCTCCATTGAGATATCTCCAGGAGCTGCATCGGTATCAATTACTCCTTACAAGATGGTTACGATTGAGTTGTAGGAACCCAAGATGAAGCTATAGGATTTGGAGGAAAAGCGGTTTGTTAGACCCAGTACTTCATCATGGGGTTCTCCGATCTTTTTTGTGAAAAAATTGGATGGAAATATTATGATATGTAAAAATTATTGGAAGCTAAACTAGATAATGATGAAGAACTGATATCCCTTGATACAGATAGATGTCATGTTTGATCAAATTTTATGCGATTGGGTGTTGTAAAAAATTGATTTGATATCAAGATATAAACAGATTGGTGTTCAACCTACATACATTGCTTATATAGAATTTTGTAGTAGGTATGGTATATATGAGTATCTTTTTATTTCATTTAGTCTCATTGACACACCAGCGGTTTTCATGGAATTGATGAATTGAGTCTTCCATCCATATTTGGATTTTTTTTGTAGTCGTTTTTGTGGATGACATCTTGATGTATTTTCAAAATCAACATGATCATTCCATACATCTTGAGATTGTTCTGGATACAATGAGTGGGGATCGATTATTTTATAAACTCCCAAATTCATATTCTGGATAGATCAGATTAACGTCATGGGTTATATAATCTCAAATACAATAGAATAATTAAACCCAGAGAAAGTGATAGTAGTAGTTTCTTGGGAGAATCCCAAAAAAATATTTGACATACATCGTTTCTTGGGGATTTCTAGTCACTACAGGATATTCATATATGAATTTTCACACTTAGAAGTTCCACTAATGGTCTTGACAATTAAAGGTTTCATGTTTGTATTTAAGATGCCTATAAGACAACCTTTTAAAATCTAAAAGAGAGATTGATATAATGCATGTACTAATTTTTTCAAAACCAAGATGGAGTTATACAGTTTACAGTGATTAATTTGGCATTGGTGTAGGAGAAGTGATGATACTGGGGGATAGATTAATGGTATATGTGTTATATTAGTTGAGGCCACATGAGAATAATTACATAACACACAATCTGGATTTAATTGTAGTTGTCCACGCATTTCACTTTTGGAGGAATTACTTTACATTTCATAGTAAGGGTAGGACTTTTCATTTTAGAAATGCCAAGTTAGTCTTTTTCCTTCCCTATAAAAGTCCACCACCTCTCCCTCTTATTCAAACATATTAAACCTCTTGATTTCACCCAATATTTGGCCATTAAAATTCCCAAAATCCCTCCATTCCCAAATTAATCCTCTATTTTGTCCAAAAGTCTTCCATGTAAGACTTTTGGAACAAACCAAATGGAGTTTCCCAATTAAGAGGTAACGACTTCTCTCAAGCCCCTATCTTTTATTTTTCTTCTCCACCCACTCCACTCTCTTTATTACATGATTGTATATAAAACCCATAATCATAAATAAACAAGGACTCTTTAATGATAAATTTTCAACCCAAAATAATACACACCTATTTCTAATAGGTAACTAGAATAATGTTTACATGAACAATGAACTATTGCCTCACTAAATGATGATGTTCATTTTTCCATTACCAACTTTCATGGTGGAAATTATGAAGGAAACTATAATAATATATGTTATATATTATATTTATTATATCTTTAAGTTCATATATTACTTTTTAAAACGCATATCTTTTTTACTTTCCATTATTTGTGAATATGATAATTTCATTTCAGGAAGTGTAGACCACCGCCCCCTCAAAGCGATATGATTCGTTGATACACTACATGGAAAGTATTAAGGATGGGTTTCAGAAAATTATATGATAAATGTAAAATTATAGTTATACTATAATTATATTATATACATAAAAACATATATTACATTTTCTTTCATTCTTTGAATACGATAATAAAAACAGAAACAACGTTTATGCGTACATATGGATTATCTTCTGTATGATTAGTGTATTCCATTTCATTCATATATATTATATATATTATTTAAATACTAATATAATGGATATACATGATATTTATATCATTTTTTACTTTCTAGAATCATTATAAAATTTAATGAACCAATGATGTAACAAATTAAGACTCATTCAAAGAACAAAGCAGATATTACCTGAAGTGAAATCTTAACATATGATTGTTAACAAAAGGGTAATATAAGGTCATGATAAAACCATATATTTTATTATATATAAGAATATTTATAATAAATTTATATTTATTATACATATGGTTTTAATGAGTGCGATGAGATTCAAGATACACGGTAAGAGGATTTCATCTCACTTTTTATTTCTGTTAAATACATACTTTATTCCCCACCCATTCATTTTATGTGGTGTGTATACTGAACTTGGATGTATTAAATTATTCTCATAATTGAATTTATTAGTATTTAAATTTCTATTATATGATCTTCATTTCATGGGTTTTATGCTTCAAAAGTTACCAAATCGGTAAAATAGTTTTGTATCAATTTTCCTTCATCGAGACTCATGTTTTGTTATGCACCTAAATTATTTTTTAGTGTGAATATAATTCCATCTTTCAGTTTATATCATAAATATACTTATTTTCATGACACATTAAGTTTAATGTAATTTTATATTCTTACATGGAGAGTATGATCCAATGTTACCAAGTTATAAGCATTTACTGAAACAATATCATAGCCTTTTGAGATTATTTTTTTTTATGCTTTGATGATATATTATGACCCATAAATTAAGAAAATTCATGAATTTTGTTATGCTATATTTAGTCAAGATATCTGAATTTATTAGTACCATTTTCCAACTATTTGAAACTTAAGGTAATTTATAAAATGTTTATATGAAAATTTTAACAATATTCCTTTTTTTGGTCAGAAATCTGTTTTTTTCTTCAAAAAATATGGTTTCAAAAAAATCAAAAAGTTTTCAAGATTATTTCATGTTATTTCAAGAAAAATTGTTTTGAAAAAATTTTATATTTGTCCTCACATATTTTCAAATTTATTTTCAAATAAAATTTTATCAAAAATTTTTCAAGCTTTCTTTACATGTTTTTAAAGTTATTTTTTTTAAAAAAATTATTTTTTCAAAAATCATTCAAGATTTATTTTAAAAAATTCAGAGTACTTTCCATGAAATGGTTTTCAAAATGCTTTCATGATTTCTTTTAATGTATTAAATGTTTTTCAAAGAATAATTTTTTCTAAATTGTCTGAATCTTATTCTATGATTTTTCAAGGAAAATGGTTTTCAAAATGATTTCAAGTCTTCTTTATAAAATTTTCAGGTATTTTATAAGAAAATGATTTTCCAATGATTTTATAAATTAAAATGAATTTTTCAAATAAGAAACGAAATTTTCCTCAAGAAATTTTTTTTGAAGGATATTTCAATATTATTTTCAATCTAATATGACATATAATGATGTTACTCATGCCTTTTTATGAAATGATCTGAAGGTTCCATTCATACTCTTTATATGAATGGGTTATGATTAATGTAATGGTCTTTATAAAAATTGTTTCTCTTTCACAGGATATATGTTAATGAAATATACTTCTCTTTCTTGTTTTATGATTTGATAAAATAATTTTGAAACTTTTCTTTTTTCATAGGTTATGATATGATTACATTTTTTGATACCCATTTCATTTCATGGGTAATGTTATCATTTTCAATGATATTATGGAACATGTTTGTATGATTTCATTATAATATAAGTGGGACCAATATCTCCCTCCAACTAACTAGGTAAATATTTATATCTCATGAGATAGACATGGATAGAATAGGAAATGAACCCGGTTTAGTATTACAGGGATGGAACCGAAAATGAAATCAGTTCAGTATTATAGGGCTGAAATGAGTAGTTAACTCAGTTCATCATTACAACGATGGAATGGGGTATAAATTAGGTCTAGTAATGAACATTATCCAATAAGATGGTCTCAGTAGAAATGACTTGACTACTATGGAAATAATTATATATGCTTATGTGTCTCCCATAATTCCATGTCTTATTCCTATGTTATGATTTCATGGATTATGTTCCTTTTTTCATTATGATTCATGTATTTTGAACTTCCCATTTTTATTCCATGATTCATGTATATGATATATGAAATGCAGGGTATGATCTTTTATTTTTGTGATCATGTTCTCATATCCTTATGCTCATGATTATGCTTACATATCTCCCTTTTTACGTTTACTAAGCATCTGAGATCAGCCTTTTTATGTTTATTTTCCCCTAGGTGATGAAGATATGTTTTATGTTTGACGTTTCAAAGAATGTTTCAAGTCTAGAAGAACCTTTTGGGGTATAATGTATCTCATATATTTACTAGTGTTTATGTTTCCATGTTTTAAAATACACTAGACTGTTATGATTATTCGGAATTCATTTGAATAATGTATTATGTACTCCACACAATTTATGTAATGCTACTGTATGAAAAGTGAGGGTTTATTTAGTTCGTATCAGAGAAAAGGTTTAGTTAAGATTTAGAATCTAGGATGAGAAAACCATAGTGAGAACCCTAAAGATATCTCTAAGGATAAGTCTAAAGATTTGGAAAAGTATTTGAAAATGTCCTGGAATTTTTTGTAAAGGATAGAGTGAGTGGATTCTTAGAAATAAATCCATGCCTCAATATTAAAAGTGGATGTGGATCTGGCATGGATGTACCTAGGGTTAAAAGGAAAGTGTCATAAATTATACTTCTTATAAGTGAATTTTCATGATTATTAGGTTCTTAATTATGATAACCATTTCTTACTCTATGAATTTTGTTTTAGTCAATGGTTATAACCCCAAGAAACCATGTTAATGGATATTGTGATGGAAAATGAATCAATTTTCATTTTGAGCAACCTAATGATATGGGAGATAGAATGAAAAACCTAGTTTCTATGCTCACACATCTTTTTCTATCCCTGAATAATGGTGGACTTCCAAATGGTCAAAGGAGGGAACAAAATTATGTTGAGACCTTTATGAGGCAACACCTACCTTCTTTCAAATAGTCTTCTGATCAACTTGTTACTAAAAAATTGATCAATAATACTGAAAATATATTCTTTGTTATTAATTGTTTGTATCATGATAAATTCATTCGTGTTTTTTATCATTTAGAAGGTGAAGCAGACTAGTGGTGGACTCTAATCAAGAATATAAGGTTGAAATATGATATTGAATCCATTGATAGGGAGGAGTTCAAGAACATACTTTCCAATAATTAATTTCCTCAAATTATTTATACTAAGAGGGATAAAGTGTTACATGAGTTGACTAAAATAGATTATGAATCTATTTCTATCTGCGAGGCTAATTTCATGAGACTTGTGAGGTATGCTTTAAGAATTATCATCCAACTCATAATTAATGTTGATAGGTTCTTCAGTGGATTAAATATAATTCTTAGAAGGGTGCTGCACATAAATGAATTTATATTCTATGAAGAGATTTTTCTTTGTGAAATCTAGATTGAAATGGATGTTGGATATATGTATCAAACACATGGTTTTGACTAGAAAAGAATGATAGAGTTCAAATAAAACTCTAAAAGACATGGGGAAAAGAAGAAAAGATTTCATTTATGATCTAAATTTTGTAAGAATCATAGAGAAATTTTTATTAAGGGGTCTAGTAAATGTTTTTAAGTGTGTAAAAAGGAAGGTCACTGGGAAATCAATTTTATAAATGATGGGAATAAGTTAGCTCAAAATGATAATTGATAGAAACATTCATAGAATGATCCTCCCACGGCCTAGTGATACAAGTGTAATGATAATGGTCATTATGTTAACCACATACCATACCCAAGGGATGGTGATGATGAGTGATGACAATAACCTCCTAAGCCTAGGTACAAGTGGAAATATCATGCAATCGCTATTTGTGAGGACGGTTGTGATAAAACCATGATGAAAGGTACCTTTACCATCAACGCTATAACTAATGATATCATATTTCATTCTATATATACCCACTCTTTCATATCTAAATAATTTGATAAGAGTGTTAAGATTACAAAAAAACAATTATATGTGGATTTATTAGTCAAAACCTCTTGTTGTATGATCATTGCATCTAAATTATATGATTCCTATCTAGTTAATGTCTGTGGGAATGTGCTTCCAATAAATCTTAACATTATTTCATTGGTTGAATTTGATGTAAACATAGGTATGGATTGGATTTATCTGTCTAAAGACCAAATCAATTGTCATGGAAGGGAAGTTATGTTTGATATTTAAAACACTCCTATGATAATCTATCAATGTGATGATAAGTATGAACCTCCTGTAGATATTACATATAGTGTATAGGTAATAATTCCCATTTAAAGGGATTGGGTATCTAAAATGGTTGGGGAGAAAATTGACATCGATGATATGCCTATTGTATGATATTTTGTGCATGTATTTCCAGAATAGTTTCCTAGTCTTCCAATAAAATATGAAGTTGAGTTCTCCCTATAACTTAAACCTAGTTATGCACAAATTTCAAAGTCTCCTTATAGAATGGCTTTGATTGAGTTGCAAGAATTGAATAAGAAACTCCAGGAAAATATTGATAAGGGATTTCTTTATCCATGTGTGCCACCTTAAGGTGCACTCATTCTTTTGGTGAAAAAAAAAGAAAAACAGATCAATGAGACTCTTCATTGATTATCATATATTGAACAATATCAGAATAAAGAACAAGTATCATATTCCCTATATTGATGACTTATTTGATCGACTGCGCGAAGCTCAATACTCTTCAAAGATTGGCCTTCCTTCTAGATATCATCAATTGAGGGTCAAGAAGGTGGATATACCCAATATGGAATTTTGTACAAGTTATGGACACTATGAATATATAGTGATTCCTTTTGGTCTTACTAATTCCCCTATTGTATTCATGGATTTATTGTATAGGGTCTTTAGAGATTACCTTGATAAGTTTATTGTAGTCTTTATAGATGATATTATTATCTATTCAAAGGGAATGTAAAAGCATAAATATCACTTGAGAATTGTACTAATTATCCCAAGGAAGGATAAACTATAGAAAAATATACAAAGATTGAATTTTGGCTGCAAAAGGTTTCATTTTTTGGTCATATAATCTCAAGAGATAGCATAGTAGTTGATCCATAAAAGATGTAGTCTATTAAATATTATCTTAGACCAACCATGGTGAATGATATCTATAGCATTATGGGTTTATTTAGATATTATCAATGGTTTGTGGATAATTTCTTGTGACTATCTAATCATATAACCATGTTAACATTTTAGGGTGTCAAGTTCCTTTGGATTGAATAATGTGAGGAAAATTTCAAGGAACTAAAGATAAGTTTGGTCAATGCACTTGTGCATACGTTACCCTATAGTAAAGATTGGTTTGTAATCTATAGTGATGCTTCCAAGAAGGATTTGTGATTTTTTTATGAATAATAACATCGTTTTTGCTTATTCCTTATGGAAGTTGAAGACTCATGAGAAAAATTACCCAACTCATGATTTGGAGTTAGTATTGGTAATTTTCTCATTAATGATATGGAGGTATTATCTTTATAGAGAAAAGTATGATATATATACTGATCATAAAATTCTAAAATATATATTCACATAGAAGGAGTTGAACATGCTCCAGAAAATATGGCTTGATTTGATAGAGTATTATGACTTCTCAATACATTAAAACCCTAGGAAAGAGAATGAGGTGGTCGACGCTTTGAGTAAGAAACATTATGTTATCGTATCCATGATGAGGATCACAAAAGATCCAATATTTTGTTTTTTGAAATGGGTGGATCTAGAAAACCTGAAATAAGAATAACAATATTATATTTCTCAAATGAATGTTCAACCCTCTATCTAAGTGAATATTAAAGAGGTTTATAATGAAGATGAAGAGATGAAAAAGAAATTGAGGAATGTTCCTATGTTTATCCCTAATTGGGATAGAATAACAAGGATTAGGATTCATGTTTGTGTTCCTTCCATACCAGTTTTGAAGTAACTGTTTGAGGAAGCTCATAGTTATTATTTCTCTATTCACCATGGATGTAAGAAGATGTATATGTACTTGAACGAATATATCTATTGGAAAGGAATGAAGAGTGATATCACATGGTTTATATCTCAATTCTTTCTATGCTAATATGATAAAAATAAAGACAAATGTCTAAAGGTGTGTTGCATCCATTAACCATATGAGAATGAAAATGGGAGAACATCACCATGGGTTTTGATGTTGGACTAACCAAACCCTCTAAAAGGTTTAATGCTATATTGGTGTTAGTCGATCACCTTAATAAGTTAGCACACATCATCTCTATCAAAGAAGACTTATCTATGGATCTACATTACATTATATATAACAAAGAAGTGGTAAGGTTCCATGGAGTACACTTTTCTATTTTATCAGATCGAGATCTGTGAATGACCTCAAATTTCTAGAGAAGTATTCAATATACACTTCATAGAGAATTGAGTTTCATAATTTTTTTCATCCTCAGACATATGGTTTGTCTGATAGAACAATATAAACTCTAGAGGATATGTTGAGATCTTTTTCTCTGTATTTCAATGGTGGTTGGGATTAACACCTTATTCTAGTTTATTTTTATTAAAATAATATCTTCCAGTAAAGAATTCATATGGATCCATATGAAGACCTTAATGTGAATAAATTTAGAGATCCAACCTTCTTCGATGAAGTTGGATAATGAAAGCTATTGGGACATGAGATCGCTAAAGAAATTGTCGAGAAGTTTAGAACCATTCAGGAACATATCAAGGTATATCAAATCTAGAAAAAATGTTATGCTGACAACCATTGGTCTGATATATAATTTGAAGTTGGTGAAAAAAAAATTCTTAAAATCTCACCCTGGAAGAAATTTATGAGATTTGGAATGAAAAGAAAACTAATCCCTTACTATACTGGTCCCTTGAGATTCTTGATCATATCCAGATGTAATTAAATCATTTGAAACATCATCAAAATCTCTCTCAATTACATGATGTGTTCCATGTATCTTTCCTAATAAAGTACATACCTAAACCTTAATATGTGCCGAACTCAGAGGTAATGCCACTAGAGTAGGATCTGTCTTACGAAGAAAAACAAGTTGAAATTTTGGACTAATCAGAGAATGTTCTAAATATCAAGACCACTCACTTGGTCAAATTTTTGTAGAGAAATAAAAAGTTATAGGAATATATATGGGAAACTGAGGATATGATGAAGAATAATTATCCCCATTTATTCACTTGATTGAAGAATTCTGAGGGTGAAATTAATTTTAAGGGGGGTAGAATGTATAGCCCATGTTTTTATGGACCTTTTTTAAATAAATTAAATATTAATTAACGTATTACAATGAACTAATTAAAACATTCATTTAAAATGGAAGAGACTTCGTGCATGTTACAAAGAACATAGACTTGGAATATGTTACATAGAACATCGACTTGGCGTACAATACATGCAATAATGATGTTTCTATGAAACATAATTTTATTTTTATAATTATTCAAACGAGATAATTATAAACATTCCATTAAACATAGTAATATTAATAATAATTTGAATATTAATAAAAACATTAAAAATATTTTTAAAAATGGATTTATATAAAAAAACATATTTATAACAAAAGATATAATTTTTGGTAAAGCCCTTATATGTTTACAAATACTATTTTCTAAAATAAACTACTTTGGTTGTCCCGTTATGAAAAAAAATTATTTTTGACACATTTATACATTTAATTTGATATAATAAACTTCATTTATTAATTGATAATATCAAAATTATCATAGGGGAATTTTTTGGATTTTTCTGAGAAACTTCACATCTAGATGAATATTGAAAACTAACGGATTTTAATTAAAAAGTGATTTTTCATATAATTTATTAATAAGGATAAATTATATTTTAAATAGGTATAAAATTTTAATTAGATAATATTTTTATAAATTAATTCAATTCAGGTCGTTGAGATCAATTTCACATTGAAATTTGATATAAAAACGTAGAAAACATTGGAATATTTTTACATTAAAACCCAGCATTGTGGACCCGATTGCAGGATTAATTTTAAATTAATTTATGACACTTATGTGATTATAATTTATGAAAATGGATTCTCAATTTTTAATATTTATAATTTCTAATTTATAATATGGTAAACTTAGTTTTTGACAAAAAATATAAGTGAAATTAATTAAAATTAATTACACCGGTTAAGGTGAATTTATATTTAACTACATACCAAAGTTTAAATTTAAAACCAAAAAGATATAGAAACATTTACAACACCAATTTTAAAGAAATTATTATTACATTCACCATAAATTATTTAATTTTTTTGGTTTTGTCTGACTTTTTTAGGTAAAAACGTGGGTACTCCAAACTTGTTTTCAAAAATTCCAAGTGTGTCCTTTTCGTTCCCTATAAATTTCAACCACCTCTACAACTTATTCACTCATATAAAACAAACTATGTAAGGAAAATATAATCCCAATAAACATCCCTAATTCCCTCACTTAATCATATAAGCCACCCTTTTGTAAGAAAGTCATCCATGGAATCCTTTTGGCACAAACCTGAAAGTGTAACCCGATTAAGGGGTAACACCTTCTCTCAAACATGTTTTTTTTCTTATACACCCCATAAAATATCATTATTCCTTGATTGTATAATAAAAACAGTGTCCTAAATATAATAGTATGATTTTAGGCTATGTTTTAGTCCTACACTTACACACACCACATATTGTTTACGTGTACGAAAGACTACCGCCTTACTAAATGACGATTGTTCATTTTTCCTTTACCACTTATCATGGTGGATATTTTTGATGAAAAATATGTTTATATATGTTATATATTATATTTATTATTTCTTCAAAAAAAATTATTCCTTTTTACAACCTATGTTCCTTTTTACATTCCATTTTGTGACATTATGATAATTTCATTTGAGGAAGTGTGGACTACCGCCCCCTCAAAGCGATATGATTTGATTATAAACAACATGTAATGTATTAAGTATGGTTTTATTATACTTATATCATATATATATATAACATTATATTTCTAAATTAATGATATAATATACAAATATACATATATTTCATTTTCATTCTTTCTTTCAATATGATAATAAAAATCGATACAACGTTTGTGCATACATACAACTTACCATTTCCACAAATGGTGTATTCCATTTCATAGTTCTATAATCTATAGATTAATATAATAAATATATAATCGATATAAATGATATTTATATCATTTTTTACATTTGGAAATAATGATATAAGTATAAGGACCAATGATATAACAAATTAAGACACATGTGAAGAACAAAGTGCATATTAAACAAAGTGAAACATTTGTAACGACCAGAAATTTTGAATAAATTTAGTTTCCTAACTTTGTGTGTTATTTTATTTTATACTCAACGAAACTATTTCATTTAATAAAATGAGTATAATTAAAATAAGACCATTGGGTTTCGACTGTTATATGACTGTTGGTCAATATGACTATTGAAAACTAAATTTTGTGATTATTGTCTATAAATACAAGTAATCTTGATAAATTAATATAGAAAGAATTTTTGATGTCCCCATACAGTAGTCTCAGGATGATCAAAGACCATCTAATGGAACTCAGGAAAGAAGTAGCACCTTTGGGCTTTGCTCTGGACAAAACCCAAGCCGGACTTCATCATGTGAAGCTGGAACAAATCGCCTTCGCTAAAAGTTCAAGCTGATAGAAATCACTACTCGGGAAATGTTGGCCAAGACGCCCCAAGATTCAATCACCCTAAAATACCTTACACTTATGTCCTATGATGGTGTTATAAGGGGCTATGTAACGAGACTATAACTACCTTGTGTAATCCTTTGAGATAAATAAAATTGTCATTCCTTCTTATGGTGAAGTTTGTGAATCTCAAGTGTCTGGATAAATATAGGATGTATATTATTGATGAATTTTGGAAAAATGATATTTTAAAATATTTATGTATGTTTTATATAATTAATGATGTGTAATGATTTTCAAAAAATGGCCTTCTAGAAATGTGTTCAGTAAGAAATTTAGAGTATAATAAGATCAACTTCATTTTTTGTGAATAGTAATTTATGTATAGAGATTTTATGCTTATGATTAGTGATGTGACCAAATGGATTAGTAATCTCACGTAAAGAATGTATTAATATAATTTAGGCACCTTGATTAAGTAATGTGATTCAATAAAATAGGTAAATAATTGTTCCAGAAAGTATTGGTTAAGTATTAGTATTTTCGAGTGAATGGTGTCTTTTATTTTAAAATTAAATTAAAAATATTTAGAAAATAATTTTTATAAAATGGAGTTCATTTTTGAAATCAGAGCATCAATATTAGGTTAAGGTAAATTTTTGGGAATTTTCTGAAATAGTTGAATTTTCAATGAATAGTGTTTTTATTTAAAAATTGGAAATATTTAGAAAATTATTTTAATAAAACGAAATTCATTTTTGAAATAAAAGCATCGATATTTCGTTAAGGTGAAATTTTGGGATTTTTCTGAGAAAGATGAATTTTAGGTGAATAGTGAAAATACAGTTTTTGAGTTTTGGGTGTTTAATGACATCATTAAGGATGTAATAATTATTCAATAATTCTGGTCTACTTATGAATAGTAAGATAAGGTATTAGGTTTCCCAAGTGGCCAATACCATGGGCAAATACCATGGATAATCCCATGGTTTTTCCAATACCACCGATGAGGTGTCCCTTGGCAATTAATGCTTTGTCCCCTCACTTATTTTATAAATACCAAGCCTTTCCCTCATTAATTTCATTTCCAAATCCTCCACAATGATGTTATGGTATCTTTACCTCCCAATGAGTCCTCCCAAGGTGACCTCAATCCTCCCAAGGTCCCGACCTTCAAGCTTTCTAAGTTACTCTTCAAGGTAAGGGATCCTTTCACCCTCCTCTTTTAAGCCATGACTTCATTTATGTTGTGTCTTCTAGTTTCCATCTATTTTTTTGAGGGTATGTTCATATATATTCTAATTACTTTAAATTTCATATATAATTGTTGATATACCCTTCCACACTCATCAATTTGTTCTTTGAATTTTTATGTGACGTCGTTAGGCTGCCGAATTTTTCGTAAAAGGAATCACATCTTCTCTTTTCTTTCATGTTTCCTTTTCATGTGGTATGTCATTCAAATTTCCATACAATGTTCTTGTATCCATGTTATTATGTATTTATACTGTATTATAAGTTATTTTTGAGTGGGTTACTCTTTTACCCTCACTTTTTAATGTTTTCTAAAAACATGTTATATAGTTGTTATGCTGTAGAAATTTCACCTCAAAATTTCTATTTCATTCTCTCCAGAAAGTCTCTTGTTTTATTTATGTCGATACCCAAACCTATTTTGTTTCATTGGGTGTTCATATATATATAAAGATGTTTTATTTGATTCTGGAATTGATAAACATATAACCATCACTCCCTTTCCAAGGGTTATTTATGAAATGATTGATTATGATCAATGTGGCTCACATGAAATTAAAGACATATTAAGGGTGTGCCCTGATAGCGCTCCAATGTATTGGGAAAGAAATAATCTCTAGAAATGAAAAGTTTTACGATACCTTGGTGAATAACCTTGGTAATTTTTATGAAACCTTAGGGATGGACATTGGTGATATGTTCATGAGTGTCTAAATGAAATGTTGTAGCCACATATTCATGTTATGTTCCATGTTCTTTTCTTTATGATATGCCTATTCTTTCATTTCTCATGTCTTCATGTTTTTATTAATGTTCTTATTGATATCACAAGTACATTGACTCCCTTTTTTGCCCTTACTGGGCCTTCTTCTCACCCTTTCCTTTGATGTATGTCTCCAGGATATGAGATGCAGTAAATGTACATAGGATGAACCTATGATGAAGCCTTACAAGTGGTTTAGAAGAATGTTTTATGTTGTTATCATGTTTTATATTCCTGATTTCCAAGACACTAGACTTTAAAGATCCTCTTTTTCTAAAATGTAATGAAAATTTGTGTATTAAAAAGGTGGGATGTCATAGTTGGTATCAAAGGATATTTTAGTTATTTATGGAAATTAGGTTAAGAAAACTCTAGGAAGAACCCTATAAAAATGTTTAAATATAGAAAATCTTCCTGGTATTTTGGTGAGTATTGAGAAGATGGTTTATCATGTAAATACATCCCGGTCTAGATATGAGCAGATAGAGGTGGCTCTAGAATAGATGTATATAGGGGTAAAACCCGAAAACACTACTTTAAGCTAGACTCAAACGGGAACTGGTACAAGACAACGTGCCTTGTTGCACTCTTGGTTACGACACTCCCGGGGGGTATGTTTGTTTAATCGCAAGATTTTTATGAATCATTATGATTGAATTATAGAAAAATGTAATTGTCTAAGCAGGATGTTTTAAGACATAAAATACTTTTTATTTAAAATATTCGTAAATGAAATAAGTTTCTCACGAAGAATTTATTCTTTTAGAAAATATCCCCATCATCTAGGAATACGTTGATGTATTTCTTGAGGATTTACCCGGACCTCCACAGAAATAGAGGTAGAGGTCTCCATTGAACTCATACCTGGATCTCATCTGATTTCAAAGACCCCCTATAGGATTGAAAATGTGGAGCTAGAGGAATTAAAGAAACAACTCCAAGATATTTTGGAGAATGCGTTTATCTGACCAAGTGTGTCTCCTTGGGGAGCACCAGTTCTCTTTCTGATGAATAAGGATGGATCAATGCAGCTATGCATTGATTATAAAGAACTGACTGGGATTATAGTGAAGAACAAATACTCTCTTCCACGAACTGATGACTTATTTGACCAACTTAATGGTACTCAATTCTTCTCTAAGATTGATCTTCATTTGGGTTATCATCAATTGAGGTTGAAGAATTATGATATTCCAAAAACTACCTTCCAATCAAGATATGGGCCTTATGAATTTCTTGTTATGCCCTTCGTACTGACTAATACACCTGCTATTTTTATAGATCAAGAATAAGATTATTTTGGAAAATTATGTTTTATCAAATGGATATCCTTTTTATAGGAAAATGATTTGGTGATTAAATGATAAATGTTATTTTGGACAATGTTTTCTATTTTGGAGTACTATATGCCTAAGGGAAATAAAATACTAATGGATTTAAATTGAGGAGGAGTGGTTGAATTTTTTTTGAATGAATTTATGTATTTATTGTGGACATAGAGTGATTTTGGTTATTTCTAGAAAATGATGATCCTAGCCTAGAGAATATGTGAATAGGTTAATTACACTTTAGTATGAGACTTTAATAGTAGTTGATGTTATTTGGAGATAAAAGTTATGATTTATTGGGGAAGACTATGTGATTAAATCCTTCTGAGTTTTGGGTTCCAATATTAGTTTGGATTATTCTAATGAATTTTAAGGATGATTGTGTATTGAATGGTCTTTCTGGAACATTGGGTACTTTTGAAGAATTTTGGAGATTAATAGTCATTTGTTTTCTTTTTATATAGGATTACCCTTTTTGGGGATTATATGATCTCGTACTAACCCTTTTAGTTTTAGATGATGACTAAAGACAAGGAAAAAATATATTTATTCTTTTTTGGATTATGTTATTATCTAGAACATGATTCTTGTGCTTTTTATGAGACCAAGTCATTTTGATTGCTCATTGTTTGAAGAAAAGATTAGTCATGGTGGAAACTTATTAAGGGATGAAACTCTATATGAAGGTAATTATATTTCCTTATGTTTTTATTCTATGTGGTAAATAAATTCCTCAAAATTATAAAAAGGAACGTAAAAAAACGTTCTTGGATTACATTTCCTACTAGGTAATCAAAGACCGTTTAACACATCTTAAGTTTGTAATCTTCTTGTGGTTAATTTTCTCCTAATCATGTTTTCTATCACTCTCCATCAGAACTTTACCCTTTTTTTATCTTCCATATATATGTTTTTCTACATGGAATCCTAGTATGGGTTAACTCGGGTGACCTTTGTACTTCCCTTTATTTCTTTTAAAGTAATAGTTTTACTGACTCTTTTTTCGATGTGGGACTTTCAACGATATTTCCAAGCCCAATTTTAAAATTTCAAGGACGTGATTTCTTAAGGGGGAAGATTGTAACGACCTGAAATTTTGAATAAATTTTGTTTCCTAACTTTGTGAGTTATTTTATTTTATACTCAACAAAACTATTTCATTTAATAAAATTAGTATAATTAAAATAAGATCGGTGGGTTTTGACTGTTATATGACTGTTGGTCAATATAAACGTTGGAAACTAAATGTTTCGATTATTGTCTATAAATACAAGTAATATTGATTAATTAATATAGAAAAAAGATTCTATGGCCTCATCCAGTAGTCTCGGAACGATCGAATCCCATCTAACAGAACTCGGGAAGGAGGTAGCACCTTTGGTCTTTGCTCCGGAGCAAACCCAATCCGGACTTCATCGTGTAAATCTAGAACGGAATCACCTTCGCGAGATGTTCAAGATTATAGAAATCACCACTCGAGAAATGTTGGTCGAGCCGCCCCAAGATTCAATCACCTTAGCACACCTTAATCTTAGGTCCTATGCTGGTGTTATAAGGGGATATGTAACAAGACTGTAACTGCATTGTGTAATCCTTTGAGATAAATAAAATTGTCATTTCTTCTTATGGTGAAGTTTTTGAATCACAAGTGTCTGGATAAATATAGGATGTATATTATTAATGAATTTTGGAAAAAAGATATATTAAAATATTTATCTAAACCTTAAATAATTAATGATGTGTAATGATTTTCAAAAAATGGTCTTCTGAAAATGTGTAGAGTAAGAAATTTAGAGTCTAATAAGATCAAAATAATTTCTGGTGAATAATAATTTATGAATAGTGATTTAACCTTTAGGATTAGTAATGTAACAAAATGGATTAGTAATCTCACTTAAAGAAAGTATTGATATAATTTAGGCACCTTGATTAAGTAATGTGATTCAATAAAATTGGTAAATAATTGTTCCAAAAAGTATTGGTTAAGTATTAGTTCTTTCGGGAGAATAATTTTTTTTATTTTAAAACTAAATTAAAAATATTTAGAAAAATTATTTTTATAAAATTTAGTTCAGTTTTCAATTCATAGCATCGATATTAGGTTAAGATGAATTCTATGGGAATTCCTTGAAAGAGTTGTGTTTTCAATGAATAGTGTATTTATTTAAAAATTAAATTAAAAATATTTAAAAAATTATTTTCATAAAATGGAGTTCATTTTTGAAATTAGGGCATCGATATTTGGTTAAGTTGAAATAATGGGATTTTTTCTGAGAAAGTGGAATTTTCGGTGAATAGTGAAAATACAGTTTTTGAGTTTCGGTTGTTTAATGATATCATTAAGGATATAATAATTATGAAATAACTCTAGTCGACTTATGAATATTAATATAAGGTATGAGGTTTCCCAAGTGGCCAATACCATGGGAAAATACCATGGGAAAGCCCATGGTTTTTGCAATACCACTGATGAGGTGTCCCTTGGAAATTAATGTTTTGTCCCCTCACTTCTCTTATAAATACCAAGGCTTTCCCTCGTTCATTTATTTTCAAAATCCTCCCCAATGTAGTTCTGGTCTCTTTACCTCTCAGGGAGTCCTCCCAAGGTTCCCTAAAGCCTCCCAGGGTCTCAACTATCAAGATTCCTAAGTCACTCTTCAAGGTAAGGGATCCTTTCACCCTCCTCTTTAAAGCCATGACTTCCTTTATGTTGTGTCTTCTAGTATACATCTCTTTTTGTTGAGGGAATGTTCATATATGTTCCAATAACTTTACATTTCATTTAGAATTGTTGAGATACTCTTTACTCTCTCATAAATTTTTTTCTGAATTTTTATGTGACGCTGTTAGGTTGCCCATGTTTTCGTAAAAGGTATCGCATCTTCTCTTTTCTTTCATGTTTTATTTTCATGTGTTATGTAATTCAAATTTCCATACCATGTTATCATCTCCATGTTATTATATATTTATACTATATTATATTTTATTATTGAGTGGGTTACTCTTGTACCCTCTCGTTTCAATGCTTTATAAAACCATGTTATTTAGCCGTTATGCTGCAGAAATTTCACCTCAAAATTTCTTTTTCTTTCTCTCCATAAATTATCTTGTTTTATTTATGTGAATACCCAGAACAATTTTCTTTCTTTGGGTGTTCATAAATATATAAATATGATGTATTTGATTATGGAATTGACATACATATAACCCTCACTCCCTTTCCATGGGTTATTTATGAAATGATTGATTATGATCTATGTGGCTCACATGAAAATAAAGACATATTAAGACTGTGCCCTGATAGAGCTCCAATGCATTAAGTAAATAATTAATCTCTTTAGATGAAAAGTTTTACGATACCTTGGTGAATAACCTTGGAAATTTTTATGACACCTTGGGGATGGACCTTACTGATATGTTCCTGAACGGCTAAATGAAATGTTGTCGCCACATATTCAAGTTATGTTCTAAGTTATTTTCTTTATGATATTCCTATTATTCCATTTCTCATGTCTTCATGTTTTTATTCAAGTTCTTATTGATATCACAGGTACATTGACTCCCTTTTATACCCTTATTGGGCCTTTTTCTCACCCTTTCCTTTGATGTCTGTCTCCAGGATATGATATGCAGTAAATGTACATAGGATGAACCTATGATGAAGCCTTACAAGTGGTTTAGAATAATTTTTTATGTTGTTATCATGTTTTATGTTCCAGATTTCCAAGACACTAGATATTAAAGATCCTCTATTTGTAAAATTTAATGAAAAGTTATGTATTAAAAAGGCGGTATGCCACAACATTAACATAGGATTGTTAACAAGAGGGGAATATAAGGTCATGATAAAACCATATATGATATAATATATTAGAATATGGTTCTATAAAATATTTATATAAATTTATATTTATTATACATTTGGTTTGAATGATTACGATGAGAGTCAAGATACAATGTAAGGGTATTTCATCTCACTTTTTATTTCGATGAGATACAAGCTTTATTCACCACCCATTCATTTTGTGTAGTGTGTATATTTATCTTGAATGTATTAAATGATTAATTACCTAAATTTATGGGTATTTACATATCTATTCTATGATCTTTATTTCATGGGGATTATGTTTCAAAATTTACCAAATTAGTAAAATAGGTTGTCTCAATTTTCCTTCTTTGAAACTCATGTTTTTTTATGTACCTATCTTTTTTAGGTGTATATACTTCTATTTTATTGGTTATATCATGAATATCCTTATTTTCATGATATTCTAAGCTTCATGTAGTTTCCTTTACTTAAATAGAGTGTATTATTCAATGTTACAAAGTTATAAGTGATTATTGAAATAATCTCATTGCTTTTAGAGATTATTTATGTTTATGATTCCTTTGATAGAATCTTATGATCCATATCTTCATAAAATTCATCAATTTTCTACTCTTATATTTAACCAAGATATATCCATGTGTTAGTACTATTTTTCAACTTTTGGTACTTAATATAAATAATAATATTTTAAGAAAATTATAATTACATTTCTCTTTTTGGTTGGAAGTTTTTTTATTCCCAAAACTGCCTTTAAAAAAATAAAAAAAAATCATGATTAATTAATAAGTTTTCAAGTAAAATGGTTTTAAAAAAAATTCAAGCTTTATTTATAATTTTTCAATGTTATTTTCACAGAAAATGTTATCAAAACGTTTGAAATATTTCGATATAAATTTTCAAATTTATTTTAAAATAAATGGTATCGATAACATTTTCAAGATTTCATTATTATTTTTAGGCATATTTTCAATGAAATTATGTTTCAAATGGTTTCAACATTTCTTGGAATGTTTTTATTTTTTTTCAAATAAAAATGTTTTTAAAATGTCTTGAATGATATTCTATATGTGTTCAAGGAAAATGTTTTTAAAAATGAATTCAATCCTAATTTATAATATATCTAGTTATTTTATAAGAAAATGATTTTCAAATGGTTTTATTCATTGAAAAGAATTTTTCAAAGAAAACGAGAAATTTTACCGAAGAAATATTTTTTTAAAGATATTTCAAAAATATTTTCCATATAATATTACATCAATTGATGTTACTCATTCTATTTTACAAAATGATCTAAACATTCCATTCATATTCTTTCTATGAATGGGTTTTGCATAATGTCATGGTCTTTATGAATCCTTTTTCCCTTTCATGGGTTATATTTTTATGTAATGTGTTTTTATTTCATGGATTATGATTTGATGAAAAATATTTAAAAACAATATTTTCAATTGGTTATGATATGATTACATTTTTATGATACCCATTTCATTTTATGTGTTATAATTTGGTTTTTAATGATATTATATCACATTTATGTATGATTTAATTATGATATGGGTTTGACATATATCTCATTCTAATGCATTGGGTAAAGATTTATATCTCATGAGATAGATATTTATGGAACAAGAAATGAACTCAATTTGGTCTTACTAGGATGAAACATGGAATGAACTTGGTTTAGTATTACAGGGCTAGAACAAGGAACGAACTTGGTTTGGTATTAAAGGGCTAGAATGGGGTGTGAACCTTGTCTAGTAATGGACTTTATCCACTAATTGGTCTCATTATCAATGCCTTGACAACTATGTAAATCATTACATATTCTTATGTGTCTACCACAACTCCAGGTCTTATTCACATGTTATGCATTCATGGACGATGTTCTTTATTTTCTTATGATTCATATCTTATAAACTTCCATGATTTATTCTATTATTCATGTATAAGATCTTTGATATGCATGGTATGATCTTTTATATTCATGATCATGTTCTCATACCCTTATTCTCATGATTATACTTACATATCTACCTTGTTACCCTTACTAAGAATCTGATATCACCCATTTTATGTTTCCTTTCCCCCATGTTATAAATATATATTTCATGATTGGCGTGTCTAAGAAAGGTTATGGTAAATAAAAACCTAGTGGGAGATGATGTACCTCATTTACATACCAGGTTTTATGTTTCCATGTTTCCAAAGGTACTATAATAGTACGGTCATTGGGAAATTTTTGGTATAATTTTTTATATATTCCAAAAAAGTAATGTAATTTAAATGTATGAAAATAGAGGGTATCTATAAGAGTCACCAAGATGTACTGTGACTTGCACCATCAGTACTGGTGGGGGGTTATGAAATGTGAGGTAGCCAGTTTTGTTGCGAGGTGTTCCACCTATTAACAGGTTATGGTGGAATATCAATGACCATTCAGATATTTACAGAAGATACCTATTCCCAAGTGGAAATGGGATGATGCTGCAGTGGATTTTATGACTGGTTTACTGAGGTCACTTCAAGGAAACAATTATGTGTGTATTATTTTAGATATGTTCATGAATGTTTCTCATTTATTTCCAATAAAACAGTGCTTTAGTGTGGATGATCAAGGGAGGTTGTATATCCATCAGATAGTATGACTTCATGAGGTCCCATGTAATATCATTTTGGAAAAGGATTCATTTTTTACATCTCAGTTCTAGAATAGTTTTCAAAGGGAACTGGGTACATATGTGGGTTTGAGCATTGCATAGCACCCACAAACTAATGGCCAGTCACAGCGTACAATGGAGGTTCATGATGACATGTTGTGAGCATGCACCCTAGATTTTACGGGTTATTGGGATAATAATATACCCCTAGTTGAATTCTATTATAATAAAATATATCAAGAGATGATACAGATGGAACCTTATTAGTATTTGTATTGTAGGCCTTGTTAATCACCCCTGTGCTGGTTAGAGAAAGGTAAAACAACTTTACTGAGACATCATCTCATGATGGAGACTTTTGAGCAGGTCTAGTTGATTCCGAATAAGATTTCTATTTGAAAATATCAATAGAAATATTATTTCGATCACTTCAGGTGGGGGGATATATTCCTTTTATGTGATTCATCATGGTTGGGACATAGGCCGATCAAGAGATAGGGTATGCTTTCACTGTGATATGTTAGTCTATTCAACATTCTAGTGAGAGTCGGGTTGGTTGCCTATCGATTATAGTTACCTCATAGGTACTGATCAATGCATAATTTCTTCTACTTACCTTAGCTATAACACTATTATTCGGACTCGTCTCATGGTTTTTAGCCTAATGAGGTTGAGTTATAGGTAGATGTGTCCTTTTAGGGGAATCATATTTGTATCATTGACTAGAGCATGAATGTTCTCTAAGTCCTGTTAGTTCCTATAGTATGGTGTTATGGAAGAATTGAAATTTATAAGATGAGACTTGGGAGTGAGAGGATGACATATGGCTAAGTTTCTAGTGTTTTTCTCAGAATAATATTGACCACCCTGTATAGAGAAATTCGGGGAAATTTTTCTTTAAGTAGGGAATATTGTTAGAAATCGGGTGTTCTTATGATGTTGGGATCCCTTATTTTTCATTTTGAATGTTTTTAATGGACTAATGTGGATACTATTTGAGGTTATAAAGGTATCATGTGTATTGGGGGATTTTTCGGATCCTAGAACCTGAGTTTTTGGGTAAATATTTCCTGGCACATGGTTAGTTCAAACCATGTTGTGTAGGACACAACGTTATATCAAACTATGCGAAGCTAGACAGAGGGGGGATATATGATGCACTATTTTAGTCAAACCAGGAATTTTTTTTCATGGTCATGTGGAAACCTCTTCAATTTTAGTAGAAGGTTTTTCACAGGTTTCACATGGTTAGTGAACCATGGGGCAAAACCATGTAGGTGCCCTTAGCCAATAGCTTACTGCGCATGGTTGGTGCACCATTTTCAAAACCATGTGCCTAAAAATTGTGGTATCATATATTTTTAGATATTTATTAATTTTTAATTAAATAAAATCTAATTTAAACCCATTTTATCCTTTTAAGAACATGTATATAACCTCATCTATTTTGAAGCTGTCAACAGAGGTTATCCTTGGAATTGAGGATTCTTCAATGTGTGATATCTGATTCAAGCATGGGATTTTTCATTAGAACTGCCTCAGTGAGTACTATATTCCTTTTTAGTTGTTATTCATTTTTATGGATATCAGTTCCACTGTTTAGGTGCAAGATAATTTTTCCAAATTTTAGGTTCTTCATTTGTTCATCACTTTTCTCTTGATCTAAGTCGAATCAGGATATATGAAATAATAATATGATTGATTATTGAATGATTATAATAAGGATAAGAATTATCATGATAGTTTATTATAAAATTATATATATATTAAGTTTATTGATTGGATAATAGCCAAATGAATGTGATAAGATCCTATAAATATCAATTAATGTCAAAACAAAGTGAAGTAGAAAAAGTTTTAGGTTATTCAAAATATATTTGATGTTATGGAGATGGGTTTGAGTGAAAATATTGATATTTTGTTGAATAATATAATTGATTTTTTTGATCTATTAGTGAACTTAATTATGTTATAAAAGATTTAGATATAATAATGAAGATTATATGGATATTACCACTAATTTAGAATCTAAAATTTTCAAAAACTAAATAAGTAAGTCTTGGAGAATTATCTCTCAATAATTTACAGTAAAAAATGGTCACATATTGAATGTGAGTGAATCCAAAAAGAAAATTATAAAATTATTATAAATTTATGGAATTTAAATCTATATAGAATCATATATTCTTAGAGACTAAAGTAAAAAAATATGGTTTTGATGATTTATGGTCTCTTACTGTGAGGATGTTTCGTAGCGGTAAGAGAAGATTTCAGGGTGAGATTTCCCTAGCCTATTTTAATTTTGAAATGTTTGACACGTCTACGTTATGTTTCCAATTGGATATAATATATATGGAGGTGATTCTGAATTCATAAGAAGACAAATAAATACTTTTCCTCTCGAAGGAACATTATGTCATGACCCGACTCAGTGGGGCTCACCTTCTCAGTAAAAAACTGAGTGGGACTACCCCAAGCCTATCCCTAATAGGTCCGAGGATAATGACCAACACCAAGAAGGAATAACACTCACATGGGATCCATTAAACTAAGGTACATGTACACACTCAAACATATTGAAGCCTATAAAATGTTTAAATGTAAAATAAAACTGATACCAACTGAATTTTCATGTCTAAATCCCACAATACGAGTATAAAAAAATACTACAAAGTGATAAGGGACAAATACAAGCCCACCAAAATTGTAAATAAGTCCCACCTGATAGAAAGAGGGTAGTATAGTCAAATTTTACTCATGGTATGACCTACAATATGTCTAGACCCAATCTAATATCCATCTAATCCTGGTCCACTGATAACCCCATCAAATGGTTGGTTGTCTGCATAGGAAATGACAGGTGTGGGTAGAGCCTATGCATGGGTGAGTTTAATAATACCTAATTGGACACCCAAAAATCACTATGAATATATCATCATGAATAGTATTACATTCATTTTAGGGATATTTCAATAGCATATATAACAATAATAACCATATATGCTCATAGTATACGCATAGTCTCAAGGTATGGTCACAACCATACTACCAGCCTTGGATTCCTACATGAAAGTTTCATAGAACACACATCATAGAGAAAACACTCTAAGAGTTAGAAAAACTGATGGTTTACATCATAGATTTCATTCTTATCGGGTCTCTCTATAAGATGTATGTGTTTGAATTATAAAGAGATTGATACACATATGGGGATCACACCCAGGGCCATTAGGTATACCAAAAACCCAATTTAGAATAACCCATTATGTTGGGGATTGACACCCATGTAGTGTTGGTCATGAATATTATAAAAACCCCACCAAGGGTAAATTACGATGATAGAGGATCTCACTCCAAGCCTCGTGTAGGGATTCTAGTCACTCTATCTAAGACTGAAGTTCCTCATAGAGGATCATCATCCTATACATAGGTTGTGATTCCATACTAAAACCTCAAGGAAAGGAATCAAGGGAACACACCCTAATGAATATTTTCCATGATGAAGGGAACAAGGGATCTAATGCATCTTTAAAAAACTACATGACACATACTATAAGTACATATAAGGACTCTTCATCACTGTTTCTACCCATGTATCCTAGCCTATGCCCATGTCTGTGTTCATGTACTCCTAGTCATGCCCATGTACTTAGTCTTGTCCACATACATGCCTATTCTCGTGTACCCCTGGCCTAGTCTTGTTCCTGTCCGTGTGCCAATCCATGTACTCCCAAAGTACACACCGAGTCTCTAGGTGGGGTCATGCATCATTTGATATGTTTCATAAATCATGTCATCATTATCTCCTCCATGGAAACCCTTGCACCGCAACTAGGGATCCCCATAGTGTGTATTCTTGGATTACATTCCATATATATAGGGTTTTCCATATTCCATGGATATTCATATAGTTGATTCTCTCATTATTTTTGTCTATTATTTTCACCATTGAACTCATCAGAGGAGGAAGATCTAACCTAACTAATCCTCGGTATCACCTTCTCTCCAGAACCTGGTCACCCAACTGGACCGGGAGCCACTATCATCGCACTACACCACTATCACATGACAAAAACCCACAATAGGAATTCACAAATATACATTTATCAATCAACCATCATACTATTCCCCACAATCATAGTTTTTATCTTATCTTTACCCGAAAAATATATTTTTTTTGCACTGAATAACAGTCATGAAACAATCGAATACTAGATATTCATCAATCTTTTGGACAAAGAAAATTCCCATGATGAACATGCGACAAATGGGGGAAGAGATTCACAAAAAAACAATAGGAACATTCCTCACCCAATGTTCATGTTGGACTTGATTTTTTCCTTTAGAAAAAAGGACAATTATATAAAAATAATAGATAAATAAAATCCACATTCCCAGAAAAATCATACCTTTACCTACAATATTCTCAATCTGAGAGTTAATTTTTAAGTTGAAGGATTCACATTAATCATAAGAAAAATAAAATGGGGATAAATCTATATAAAAAATCCCTACTTCAAGACGGATTGATCATTGATGATGAATAGATATGTGTCATAGTTGCTGGTGAGATCCTCAATTTTTAGTAAAAGATCCTTGATTCGTCTCCATCATTCACCATGGATTTCTATAACACACACACACACACTCTATCTCTCTCTCAATTTTTAGGTTTATGAGGTTAACCTTGAGAATTATTCATAAGAATACTTAAATAGAGAAATATTATGTCACTACATAACATAAATAAAATACATTAATTAATTTATTATTAATGCATGCAATATTTTCATAAATGCCTAATTCCAACGATGATTATGTTGCACCAATGGTAAAACCTACTCTTTGGACACAATGTAGACCACATATTTTTTATCTGATTCCCCCTTAAGGGGATATAATAATTTATTAGGAAAACTATCTATGTTTGTCTGTGTTTGATATTAACATATTTAATATATTTTAAATATTGATTTTAGGAGAATCGGGCCTTGAAATTATGTGTCATATCAATACCTAGTATCGAAAATATTACTAGTTATATTTGAATACTTTACATAGAAAAAAACAAGATGTTATATTCTTATCACTGTAGGAAGTTATATCCAGAAAAGTATAAAAGAGTACATAAAGGGATATGGTTACTAAGCACACATCTGGGTCTCCTGATCCTTGTTACTCTCCTGAATATTCATTTGTTTCCATGATACTTGAACATAAGTAATTATTCACCCATAAAGGATACTATTTTACTAATCCTCAATATATAATCAGTACTCTACAAAAGTAGATTTTTACATGATTTCCATCTCTCCCCAGTCGATAACATGAGATGGGACTCTCACACACCTCCTCAAATGTGATATCTGAAAGATGTCATGTACCATGTTTAAATGGGGGGTAGAGCCAAGTGATGCAGTACCTATAAAACTACTCATAGTATTGGGAAATGGTCATGAAATATCATAGTTAACATTCCACCCCAACCAAATATCCTCATTCCATGTTGAGGTTAAACCTTCAAGAACACATAGACTCTCTAATCAAACTCCAAATGCCTCCTTCATCAGTCCATATAAGACTTATGATGACTCTTTGTAGTGCTAATTTACTCCATGATGTTCTAAACCTTATCTTTCATAGCTCGCACCAACCCTAGTCCCATAAGTGCTGAATCTCTTGAGTCGGTCAATCATATTAGTAACTTACAGGGCCACACATACTTGTCCTCAAATAGTGGTATACCAATAATGGATGTTATATGTTTTTGTATTATTATTATTTCAATGGTAAGTGATCCTCCCAACTATAGCAAATTTCGAAAATGTAATCCCACATCACATACTCTTGGACCGAAGGGTCCACTTAGTCTTGTCACCAGTTTGGGGCTGAAAATCCATGCTCAAACTCAATTGATTCTAAAAGTATTCCTTCAATCCCTTCGATAACTGATATGGAAAGTGACCCTCATGTTAAAGAATGATCATTGAGGTAACACCATGGAGAGAGACCATATCTCACATGTAATGGCATCTGAAGATATCTAGTGAACTCTCCTCTCAAATAGATAATAAGTGGGCTGACTTGGTAAGTCAGTCTATGATCACTCATATGTAATCGTGAACTTTATATATTCATGGTAACACTATCATGAATTCCATAGATATACCTTCCCACTTATACTCTGATATCACAAGCGGTTGAGCTGAACTGTCTAGAACCTTTTTCTCATCCTTCACATTCTAAAAATTAAGGCCCCAAGAGATAAATTCTATAACTCACTTCTTCTTCCATGTCCACCAAAACTGAAATTGGAGGTATTGGTACATCTTCACCACACCTGGATATACCTATAAAGGGGATGTATGAGAATTATTAAGAACCTCCTCCCATAATTTCATTGTTACCATCATGAATCCTCTTTAAAGGATGATATTCTCCCCAAATTAATAAAATCCATCATGAGCACACCCAATGGATTTATGACTACATAGGGTCTCACAGTCGGTATCTCAGTGCTGATAATCCCTAATTCATTGTATAAAAAGAGGGTAACAACCCTCGATTGAAGTTAAGATGCACCATCCTCAACCACAAAGGATAGCTATAATTAAACCAACTACTCTGATGCCTCACTTAGAAGCTATGAACAATATCTTGTACTGAGAGTATCTAAAACCACATTCACCTTTCCAAAATTATATAAATTCTTGAAGTAATAATCCTAGAGAAACTCTATACATTTCCATTATCTCATGTTAAGATCCCTCTAAGGGAATATGTACCTGAGTCTCTTGTAGTCAAAATAGTCAATAAATCTTTCACTCATTAGGTATTGTCGCCTCACCTTTATTACAAAGACTACCACAACAAGATCAAGATTATTGGTTATGTATTTCTTCTCATTTGGTCTAAACAATTGTTAGACATAAGAAATAACTTCCTAACTCTATATTAGAAAAATATAAAATCCCAATCCCAGAAGAATCATATAACACTATGTACATAACACCCTCCTCCATCAATCTCTAGATGGGAGCACTAACTAATCTCTACCATAACTCCTAGCAGGCATGTTGGAACCTATCTATACAAACAAATGGATTCCCCTTTAAGTTCAAAGCTATCAAATGAGAAAATATCCAAGATAAATTTGTTATGAATATCTGATATTGTACTTCATCCCAAGGAAGTTACACACCTCTATCATGCTCTTTGGTGACTCCCAATATGACTCTGCCTTTTCCTCCATTGGGTCCATAGATACACCATTGACTGAGATGACATGCCCTAGAAAGTGGACCTCCTAAATCTGTAACTGGAACTTATATATATTCCCATATATTTGGTTCTCTTGGAGTATATATAGAACCATCCTTAAGTGTCTTGATTGCTCATACACACACTCTGAGTATAGTAGGATATCTTCAATGAAGAATACCACACGTAGGTCTTCGGAATACTGAAAGATCCATTTCATGTGTCTCATGAAAACTTTTTGGGGTGTTATTTCCACCAAAGGCATCATGAGGTATTAATTATGATAGTAACCACATCAAAAAGTTTCATTTGGTATATCCGGATTTGATTTCAAGATTTGTGAACCATCACTCCACTCTTAACTGATGGAAGAGGTCATCGATCCTTGGTAGTGGGTAATTTGTTTTTTTCACAATAACCAGATTTAGGTGATGGTAATCCACACACACCTTCAAACTCATTTCTTCCTTAATGGAAAATAGCAATAGGGATGTGTAGGGTGAAACACAGGGTCTGAATTGTCCATTAATATACAACTCCTCCAACCACACCCTTGTCTTTTGAAGCCCTATGGGAGCCATCTGATATACTGGTGCAAATATCATTGTCATCCCGGGGTGTAGGTCTACGTATAAGTATTTCTCTTTGTGGGGTGGTAAGACTTGTACATCCCCATAAAATACAACCTTTTACTCTTCCACCACTATAGAAAACTAAAATATCATAGAATCAACTACACCAAGATTCATTCTATCCCACTGGTGTGTAATTGGATACAACATCCTACGCATGAGTTCATCCTTCTCCACTCAGGTTTCCTATTCACCCATAGAGGAAGACATCATCCCATCACTATGGAAAAACCGCATCTTCCACTTGAAATATTCTATCTGGGCTTAAACTATAAATAATCATTCCATGCCTAATATGAAATCATAAAGCCTCATCACTATGACAATGATATTTCAAAGGAAACTCTCAACTCCAAGGTTCATATCACACCATTAGAAGAATTGTGTGATCACTGAGTTGCCTCCAGTAGGAGAATCCAAGTACATATTTAAAGACAATAGAACAACCAAATCTATAAGTCTCAAGCCAGATAAGTGTAAATAAAGGAGTGGATCACACCTATGTCTACAAATAATATAGCTAATGTAGATAAGACACATATCATACCTTGTATCATCCTTAGAGTCATTGCCTCGTAATCATGGACCACCTGTATCTACCCTCACCCATTTCCAAGAACTCCCTGATCTTGGTGGAGACAACCTTGGGGTGGTCATGGTAATAATTCATAACTTATTACACCTCCAGTCACTATACTAGACCCTCTTCCATTTTTTACTCCTTGCGTACCTACATACTCTTACCTCTACCTCTTCCTAGGTAGACCATAGACTACCTCTATATCATCCACATGTCAGGTTGGGAAATCTCATGTAAGATTTCCTCAACCATCACAATAGTAGAACCGCATCTCTCTAGGAAGAAAAGATCCATCTTGTGAGCTTCAAACCATAGATCCTCTATCATGGTATATCACACATCCATATAAATGTTTCTTTCATCACTTACCTTCCTCTTATGTCTCCAAATTTGTGTTCCCACTAATCGAACCAACTATATGCGTCTTCTCAGCGAAGAAAATCCCAGCCACATAAGTGTTCTCTAGAAACCGAACATAGTTGTGAATTCATAATGATATCATGTTGGCTCAAATGTCTCTTCATTTAAATCATTAAAAGGTTTCCTCCAAAAATAATTGATCATGAACCGTATCCATTGAGTACAATGTGTAATCGGATTACCTTGACGAATACCCATACAAAATCACACTTCTTTACTAAATATATAGAATCTTCTTGATACATACTACCCAAAATCTATATGCTGAAAAATAATATATGAAAAGGCACTTGAAATTTGACCATGAAAGAGTAGCCTCATTGTACGAATGAGTCACTATGCCCCACAATATTTATACAGAGTCATGGAGGAGGCCCACTACTAGGACCACCATCTAGTATTCTTGTGTCTAGAAGTTATAAAAGATCCACATCATGGCCTCAAGCTAGACTTATACTTCCTAGGTTTCTAGAAAACCTTGTAACATGAGAAGTCACTATAATTAAAGATCATGAATCATTATTTTCCTTCATGTCTCATCCACTGGTACTTTCAGTTCCATCTTCTAATCGATAGGTGGTTGTAATATAGGTGTACCACATGTAGTTAAATCCTCGTGAATATGTCCTTATATCAAAGCATCATCACTAAAAGGATCATCCTCATGATCATGATGTTGAATCCAAGATAGAAAATGTCATGGAGGAATCCTAAAATATATAATATATACCATAGTCGATGAGCATATCTAGAGAGATGACTCAATAAGTTTATAGAAAAAAACCAATTTCTATATGATGCATATTGTAATGTTTTCCCTCACAACTACTTCCTATATGTACCAAGTTGACAAGAAAGAAGTTGTTGTTTTGGTGAATGGATATGTCATCCTCCAAACCAATAATGGAGTCCATAGCTTGAAATCCAAACCAGAAACACTTGACATTGTTTCCATAAAACCCAAACCAATCTCACTGCTAAAAAACTCCAAAAAATCTGTTCATAGGATGGAACCTCCTCTAATACCACTATATCATGGACCATCCCACTATGGACTTCATAGAATGAAATAAGATGTGTGTAAATACCCCAATACCTCACCTAATTGGTCCGAGGTTGGGGACGAGCACCAGGTAAGCATTAAACTTACATATGAGGTCTTAGCCTAAGTTACATGTACAGACCCACATCTCCAATGCCAAAAAATACTGAAATGTAAAATAAGACTAATACCAAAGTCATGAACATGTCTAATTATGACAATCAGAGTATACCAAAACACTAGATATTGATAAAGGAAAAATATAAGCCAACTAAAAATTATAATGAATTACAACCTCATTTCAAGAGGGGACTACAGTTAAGTATGACTCTTGGTACAAACCATGGTATTTCTATTCTAAATCAAATATTTCTCTACTCATGGTCCATTGAAAACCCCCTTGAATAGTTGTTCTTATGCATATGATATGGCATGTGGGGAAATATCCCATAATGGGGTGAATATTACAGTACCTTATAGGAAACCCTAAAACCAATAAGCATATAGCATCAGTAATAGTATCCAAATCATTATATGTATATTTCTAGAGAATATATAATAAGAACATCTATATATACTCATAGGAGGAAAAATATTTCATGGTGAGATCATAACCATATTGTCAGCCTAGGATTCCTACTGAAAGGTTCCATATAACACTCATCTGGGAGAACAAACTCCACTTTTCAAATAAAACTTATGGTGTTCATTAAAGATATTGTTCTCATATGGTCTCTCCATAATAAGTTTCTATTGGAAATATTAAGATAGCGATATGTATATGGGGATCATTCCCATATCCAAAGGGGTATTCCCACAACCCAATTTGGATTAACCCACTATGTAGGGGACTGATGCCCGTGTAGTGTTGGTCATGATGATTTAGATAACCCCACCTAGGGAAAATGAAGATGACAGAGGATCTCACTTCGAGCCTCATGGAAGGATTCCAAAAAAAAATTTGAGATGGAAGTTACTTAGATGGGATCACCAACCTATAAATAGAATGTGATTACATACTAAACCTTTAGGCAATGGAATCAAGGGAATGCACTATGACAAAAACTTCCCATGCTTAATGGACTAATGGCTCCAAGATATCTTTGAAAAGGTATGTGGAGGGTACTATAAGTACATGCCATCTCTCTTCAGAAATGGTTATACCCATGTATAACAACTCATTCCCATTTTTGTGTCCATGTAAACCTTTCCATCCATGTGTACTTGGTTGTGTCCAAGTACACGACAATACCCATGTACCACTATCCTTCATAAGTGAATAAACATGTTCATGGTCATGTTTCTAGAAATGTACTCCTAGATTACATGCCAAGTCACTATGTCGGGTCACACACTATATGACATGTGTCATATGATGTGTGATACTTATCTTCTATAAAAAACCCTATCTCCACAGTAAGGCCCCAAATGTTGTGTATTAACAGATTACTTTTTGTGAATATTAGAAACTTCCATAATTCACAAATCATCACATGGTTGATTCTCCCATCACTATCGTCCATAATTTCTCTTTCCAAACTCGCTGAAGGTGGTGGATCTGGCCTAACTAATCCACTCCATCACATGCTCACTAGAATCTGGTCACCCAACTCCATCTGGTGACACTTCAATCGCACTATGCCATTACCATCTGAAAAAACCCACAACAGGTATCCCAAAATGTGAAACAATTGATCATTTTTCATCATTTTGCCCAAAAATGATAGCCTTGATTTCATATGTACTCGTAATACTATTTTTTCACTCAAGAATGGTCACCCAAAGATAAAATACCATGTATTCATTGAACCAAAGGCCAAAATAATTTCCCATGATGAACATGCAATTAACAGGAGAAGAAATGTATAAAACACAATCATGAGGAATGGACATCCACTAATGTTCATATCTTCATGATTCACTGCCATTAGAATGATGAATGAAAATTTATAAATAATTATTAATAGAAATTCCAAATCCTAGATATATCTAACACATACCTGTAATACACTTAATCCAAGAACAAATTATTTAGTTAACTTATCCACATTCATCATAGGAAAAATAAAATGGGGATAAATCCACATAAATGAAATGTCTTACCTCAAAATGGATCAATTGCTGATTAAAAATGGATCTATTTCAAAGTAGTTGGTGAGATCCTAATTTCCCTTGGTGTAAACGATCCTCAATTCACCATTATCATTCTCTAAGGCAACCTACATTGGTCTCTCTCTCTCTCTCAATTCTGATGGTTATTCACCTAAAACTGAGAACTTTTCATAATCATGCTTAAATGGAGAAAGATCAGGATTCCACATCACTTAAATAAAATTAATTATTTCATTCATTATTTACACTTGTGATAACTTTTTAACAAATTCTCAATGCCGATAATGATTATGTCATACCTATGGTAAAACCTTTGATCTGAACTCTACACCTGCCTTATATTTTAAATCTTGTTTTTCATCTGGGTGTTACTCTTTTTTTCTGAAACCTTCTTGTGTGTAAAATTAATATATTTAATATATTTCAGACAACATTTTTGGGCTCATTAAGCCTCATAATCAATGCCCATATCAGCGCATGGTCTCTAAAATATTTCTAGATATATTTTCAGACATTTCATGGAAGAAAAAAGAATGTCTTTGGATAGAAAAAAATAAGATGATACTAAAGAAGATCTATTTTAAGTCATTGAAACTAAGACTACATGTGACATATTATATGATAATATACATTCATTGAATAATTAAAAATCAATTATTAAATAAGGTGATCAACTATAGGGGTTGTTGATCTCAATGTGTAATTGGAAGCGGCACATGAGGATCTTGAGCTAAAAATTAAGAATAATAAAAATATTGGGGAATTTTGAAAATATTATCTATGTTATATTGAATATTTTGAAGTAGAAGTTGAACGTATATAAAGTTTTATGGAAGAAAACCAAAAATATTCATCAAACCTTGATGAAGTAGTGAGATACAGGTTATAAATTTAGGAATAGATTCAGATTATTATTGATATTAATATTTTCATGATGGGAAATGTTAATAATATTTAAACACTAAAATAGGAAGTTTCAACTTTATAAAGAATCTAGAGTTAATAAACTACATTAATTAAATAAGAATCTATAATTTGGGACATTTTTTGTTGATGTGTTGAAGAAAATTTCGGAAGAAACACAATAATTTTTTTAGGATTTCTTGAGTTATCAAATAACTAATTTTATTGGTAGAATTTGTTATTGATATAGTTTTGGAATTTCCAAAACAAATACTAGAAGTTTGATGCGAAAGGGGATATATATGAAAGGATAAAGTTCTCAATTTTCAAGAACAACCAACAATCAAGGAATTGTTCAAAATATGAGGATTTATCGAGATATAGAATTAGTAAGAAATTTTTTTCTGATGAAGTGACAATTATATGGCTATTTAGGCTAAACTATATCTTATTATGGTGAATCTATAAGTTAACTAAGTGTAGAAAAATTATAATCTAACAAAATATAATAGAAACATATCTTTGATAGAAAAATAGGAACTTATTCAATGGATAATCTATTAACTATTCTAGATTTTGTCCTGGAGCTATCAATTATAGGAAAATAAGGGAAAATTTTCTTATGGAAGATAAGAAAGAGGTGAAGAAAAAAAATACAATTCAATTAAATTGATAAATATAATTTACCCACTGAAAAAAATATGATCTTTTTTATTGTGATGAAGAAAATCCAAAGAGACTGGCATGAATCATTACTCATTATGGAATTTCATGAAAATTGAAGTGGTTGAAGATAAAATAGAAATTTTGTATTTCTATGATATCTTTTAATTCTACAATGAATAATTGTATCTTTATTCTGGATAACGGGTGTTTATCCCCCATGATACGAAATATAAATAAACTCAATAATGTCAAAGGAAGTGTTGAGGTAACTATTTGGTTTCAAGTAATACATATTTAAAGATCAATGGGAGTTTTGATATTCACCTAGGTGATAATGAAATGGAGAATACAGATTTCATATATATTAATGTTCTATAATACCATTTATTGAGTCTAATTACGTTAGGTGGATTAGGTCTAGAAGTCACATTTAACCAAAAAGTATGTAATATAAAAGTAAGGTTTTTAAATTTTCATATGCAAGGATAGGGTACAAATAGGAACTAATGATAGGTGGATAGTAAGGAGATTAATTTTCTCACCAATTTATAAAATGAAAATAGTTTATGGGACTCTGGTCCTGGTCATATTAACTATTAAAGTATGTAGAATCTAACAAGATTAAAAAATTTTGTTCACATTTCTAAAATAAATAGAATGTGATAAAATATTTATGATTCATCGTTGATAGGTTAGATTATGGGCAACCATTACTGTCCAAAGAAGAAAAGGGAATCATATTTTTTAAATCTAGTATATATTGATGTGTATAGTCTAATTAATCTAGCTCAAACTTATGGGGATAATTATTCAATATAATTTATTGAGGAAACTAGTAGTATGGGTTGTATTATGTTTATGTGATCTGAGAGGGATGTTTTGGATTTCACTAAAATTTTCTATAGAAGATCATGAAATGAAATGAGAAGAAAAATAAAGACTTTGTAATCAAACAATGGAACCAAATATAATTTCATTAAAGTTAAAATTTATCAATAAAAACATGGAATAAATCATTATCTTTTAGTAATTAAGAAACTTCAGTGGAATGTGTGATAGAAATAAGGAACTTCATGTTAAAAAACATTTTCTATCCATTTTTGATAGATAGTGTCATTTTTCACCACTATTTGAAAGAAGTATTGAAATTGGATTTGTACCTTAAAGATTAATCATTTATCAAGACAAGATAAGAAAATACACCTTTTAAAACGTTACTTGTAATAAAACCCTCAATGAAGCATATCAAAGTGTTTAGAATAAGATTTTTTATTCAAAATAAAGAGGGGGATCAAAGATATTATGGTGATTTTGTAGAAGAAGGTTTATTTTTATGCTAGTAATCAATGAGTAAAGCCTATAAATGTTTCACTGAATGGATAAAATAAACATTTAAGTATAGTTATGTGAAATATATTTATTATAAATATAAATAAAATAGATGATTATGGATTCTAAAGAATCTCATAATCCCTAAATTGATGATTTCTCTAAATTTGAATTAAAGGAAGAACAATGGGATAAATGGGGTTAATATTTGACAAAAATAAAAATTATAAGTAGATTTTATGCAAATAATATTATGAGAGATAAATATAATCCCAAATAGACTCATATAACTAAGATAATAGAGAATATTGATGTATTATTAGAGGTAAAACCAATATCATTTGAATAAACTATAATAAAAATAATGGGTGAAAGCTATGAAAGAAGAATTAGATGAAAGTAATAAGAACCAAACATGGGATTTTGTGAAACAACCTAGATATCATAACAGTATTATTACCATGTGGGTCTTAAAAAATAAGATGGATGAAAATGGAATAATGGCCTGAAATAATGAAATGTGTGTGTGTGAATGGTATGCATAGGTTTAAGGAGTTAATGTAAAGAAAAAATTCACTCTATTTGAAAGAATGGAATCAATAAACATCTTTCTTATTGTGGTTGTTCAATGGATGTTTTGGATTTATAAAATGTATGTGAAGAAAGTGTTTCGGAATCGATTTTTCAATGAAAAATTCTACATCAAAAAGATGATGGGATTTTTTTTGGAGATGATGATTCAAAAGTGTGATTATTGTAAAAGGAAGTGTATGCCCAAAAGCAAGAACTTTGTTCCTGGTATTCATGGTTGTATTCATAATATAGAAATTAGGAACTCTTAAGAGGGGTTAATCACAACCACTATATGAAAATATTATTTGAATACTAGTTTATGATAATGGTTTATGTGGATGATATCATGTTCGGTGAAAATAAGAATAATTTTATTAACAGGTTTGTAAATACGATGTGATCATAATTTAAGATGTTTATTATTAGATATTAAACCTATTTTATTTGTTTACAAGTTCATAAAAAAGGAAACATATATATCAAAAAAGTAAAATGTGAAAATATAACTAATTTTAATAATAAATAAATTTCATTTATTATTAATATTCATGATTTTTATGGATTCATATTCACTATAACAATTATAAGTAATTTTTTAATCGAGAAAGAAATAGTTTTATTCCAACTAAATTATTTATATGAATTATATGGTTTTATTTAAAAGTTAAATTCATTAATTTTGAAATTTTAATTTGATAAAATGGAAATTTTTTTTATATAATCATATAAAATTTAAAATAGGGTGATTTTCTTTGTTTTTTTATAAAATAGTTCATTTTTTGGATGAGGTGTAAACAATACTGATTTTACAGATACTGGAAATTTTATGAAATCATAATGACACAAATATGACTCATTTATTAAAAAACACTTTTTCCCAACCAAATATATAATGGAGCAGTAAAATAAATAATTTAAAAACATTAGTTTAAATTTTAAAACTGATGATTAACTTTTTGGAAATTAAGTTATATTTTATTCTAAATAAAAAATATTTTTGGATCCTTTCATTTAACAGTGTGGTTTGAAGGTTAAATTTTCTTTCAGAATGATACAGAAATCATATAAACTTCATTTTTTGAATTTTAAACCAATTAAATTTATTATAGTCAATAATATTCATAATTTTAGTTTAAAATCATTTTTATACTTAAAAATTACATTTTTATGAAATCTTTTTTTCAGGAATTTTTTTATTTATTTTAAAGGTTATTTCATTAAATTTTTTGAATAGAAAATATTAAATTGATTCCATGTTTATAATCATAGTTACCAAAAAAATTATAATTTTTCTTTTATTTTCAGTCATATAAATAAATTACCTTGGTAAAAAGTTGAGTTATATCGACAAAGGATAAATGGGTTTAAAAGGGTGAAAATAAGATATAAGATTAAAATATCTTCAAAAATTGATTAAATGTTATTGGTTGATTACATTTATACCCTACTATTTATTATATTAAAAATTGGGTTTCCTTGGTCTCACATTCCCATGGAATATACTTTATATTATTTTAAAATTTTGAATAATTACAAGAGTGTCACTCTCATCACTTATAAAAGGGTTTCTCATCTCCTCGGTTATTCAAAAAAATTTATTAATCTATATCAACCAATATATACCAAAATATTATAAAAAATATTTATAGGACCTTATATTTTCAAAATAAACATCCTAGACTGATTAATTTTTCATTCAAAAGAGGTTATCCAAGGAGGGGGTAGAATCCTTAACTGAACTCTTTCAAACTTATTTATTATTATACATTTCTTAAATCTATTATATCCACTATAAAAAAATTACCTCAGTATATTCACTATAATTAAATTTAATTTTGATTATGGAAGAACATTTTTTCACCTACTTTCCTTCCAATAGGAAATAAACATATTTTTTGTGTCCATGTGTGGACTGCCACTTCCACAAGGCAATGTGTTTCATTTTTCATCACCACCTAAAATGGATGGAAATAAGGATATATTCAATTAATAAATATTATATATATATAATATTAATTTTATTCTTTAAATAGAAAACATTATCTACTTTTTTACCTTTTCATCCATTAGGAAAATTATAATTCCATTCATGTATATGTACTTACTACCATCTCCACGAAATGATGTGATTTATTTTTCATGACCACCTTACATAGATGGTTATAAACATATATTTAATGTATAAACATGGAAATTATAAAAAAATTAAATTTTTTTAGATTATGTAATAATAACCTCATTGATCATGGGTAATACTATGATGTTATTTTTGATCCTATGAACTAAACAACCTCAAAACATTCCATATCATATAAAATGATTTAGTAAGTAAATGGAACGTGGTAATAAATGAAATAAAATGAAAAATTATAATATACTGAACATGAAATTTTTATTAATCAATTAATTGGCCAATATAATTCTATTATTATGGACTTTGAGAATGGATGATGTGTGACAAGACTTAATGTAATCAAATTTTCTTTAAATAATTTTTAATGTAATCCTTTTAAATAGCATTCCTCCATAACACTATTATTAAAAATGTTTCAATAATATTATTCATTGTACTAAAATAATATTTTTAAATCCATTTACAAACTATACATTACGTTTTTTAAAAGGTTTTAGAAAGGAATATTTTAAACATTTTCCATACGGGTCACTTTTGACTCTTATACTAAAGTAAAAAAAGAAAGTTTTTGTGGAATTTACTTCTCAACCAAATTTTCTCACTATCATTCTTTTTATTCATTATAAATATTCCTTTACATGTTTCCATGGTTTTATAATGAAACCCCACTGCCTTGTTTATATAGTGTTTTATATTTTAAATGTTTTTAAAAGAAAAGGATATTTCTTCTCATTTTTATGATTTAACTTAAAGTGGTTTTCTTATGGGATATGATTCCAAATTTTATGATTTTTATAATATAAATGAAATTTTTTATATTTTCTTCTCATGATATGTTTTTTAGAATTTTATATGCTGACATGTGAGCATAATATAAATCTTATGATGGGTGAGCCTGATATAGCTATGTAATGCATTAGGTAATGTGATGAAGTTAATTGGATGAATTTTACTTATAAGAGATAGGTTGGAATTAACCATTGTGGTTATTACTTTATAAGTGTGATTGTAAGTGTTATTTTAGGGATAATTTCCCAAGATAGCTACAAGTATTTTCAATCAAATCTATGGTTTTCAAAGGATATATTTGTCATGACCTAGCCCAATGGGGCTTGAACAATGACTACCCCAAGGCCGCCTCCAATGGGTTAGGGGTTAGTGACCAGTGATGAGTAGGCATATCACACACATGGGAAGAATTGGCCAAATTAAACTATACACACTCACCAAAATCCAAGATTATACAATACTGAAATGTAAAACAATTGAAAACAATGAATGAAAATATCTATGATCCCACAATCATAGTATGACAATAAAGCACTTAAAGAGATAAAGGTCCAAATACAATCCGAAACAAGAACTACAGATTGTCCAAACTACTCAAAGGGTTAGAACTACGATTAAATGAAACCACCCAAAAAACACCTCAGTCTATCCACATCATGCTATGCCCTACCAAATCCCAATCCTCCCAAGATATCATTAAATAGGTCGTCATCTACATAACACAAGACACATGTGGGAAGATCATGTGCATGGGTGAGTATAATAATACACAATAGAAAACCACAAAAAATAAACATGAAGAATCAAGAATAGTCATCTCAAAAATTATATATAAATAAAAAAACAAAAAAACCTAGATATACTCAAGTATAACATCACACCTCTAGTTAGTAACAACCAAACTATTAGTCATTGGATTCTAAAGGAATCAAATTTATTTACTGGATAATATGATCCATGATCGGTGTTATTACAATAGACACTCTTACAAGAGTTGATTATCATAAGTTCCCACATAATAAAGATCACTACTCTTTGAAGATATCGATACTCAAATAGGGGATCAAACCCTGGACCCCTGGGGGACACCCTAAACCCAATATGGATAAGCCTTCTATATAGGGGATCTTACTCTAAAGATACTAAAAACCCAAATTAAAAGGATTTATAGATGGAGTTTCAATACCCCATGCATGGAGGTCACCCAATTTCTTCAAACCCCACCGAGGGTATAATAATAAATGATAGTGGATCACACTCTAGTCTCATAGAAGGACACCAAAAACTATATCTGATAATAATCCTCCATATGGGGTCATGATCAAGAGATTTGGGTGTATCTCCACACTATACCATCATAGGTATGGACCAAGGAAAGATAATCAACTGATATTAGTCTAAATGGAAGAATGACGGGCTCTAGAAATACTTAAAGGGGGTTACATAGCATGTATTGGGGATACATATCATTTCCATCTAACCCCTAATCTTCTTGTGTGGCTCTTCCACCAATAACATGTAAATGTCAAAATATATGATGTGTATGTAATTATAAGGGGCCTATAGAGATCACCTGAAACTCTTCCCAAGTTGTTTTTCTGTGCCTATGTACCGTTGGCCATGCCCATTTACCAACATCTATGCACCGAGTCATTCTTGTGTACACTTGATGATTTCTATGTCCATGCATTCATCCAGGCCATGATTGTATATCCTATAAGATAAATGTTAATCCACCAACATGTGTTACAAAACATGGGGTATGGGTCATATATTTTGTGATATTTTTCTCTCCAAGGAAACCATGTCACTGCATAGGGGGTCCCACATGATGTGTACATACGGATTACACATATGTAACCTGGGGTTTTTATATCCCAACTATTCCTCTTCTATGTTATCCTATACATATTTTATCACTACCTATCTCACCATATTATTGTATATCTGGTGTCAGCTGACCATCTCATCAATAAAGATCAAGATTTATGGCTCCGAATTTGATTTGAAAATTCCAACATGTGACATCCGCAACCACACCGTTGAATTTGGGATGAACACGAAGCACCGATAGATTTTTATCCAACTCTGATCATCCTCTATCACTATCTCACCTCAATCACACCCTTGATCATGAACAATACCCATGATATTGATCTTTTGTCCTGAATAATGATCATGTATAAATCAATTGTTGGGTATTCATCAAATCATTGACCAAATAAAATAACAATGATTATGTAAGAATAAACGGGAAAGAAATATATAAACCAAAAAATATAATAAATGATCCTCATCCTTTGTTCATTTCACCTCAATATTTTATCTTATATTTAGATGATCAAAGGGTAAATAATAAACAAAAAATTTATTCAACTATAAATAAATCAAACATTGATGCGTGAATCAATTCTTTTTCAAGTAATTCATTCACATTCAACATGGGATAAAGAATGTGATGAAATAACGCCTAAAAAATTTTCTACTAAGCGTTTGGATAAAAAACTGATGAATAATGGTTCTATATTTTCTTTTTTAGAAAGATCCATAAAATCCATTAGCACATGATCCTCAATCTAATATGATCTAAAGTCTTCTTCCAATGATCCTCCCATTTAACCTCTCCAATAGCTCCTCTCAATCCCTAGGGTTGTTGGATAACCCTAGGTTTGAGGCATAACAATGTTTAAATAGATGAATTATATCACTAAGTCAAATAAAATAAAATTAAATATATTTAACTTATTTATTTTATTATCTTCACCCATGACACATTTTTCACAAATGTCTGACATCAATAAAGGTTATGTTGCACTTGAGAAAAAACTCATTTACTAAACTGAACAATACACTAGAATATCTGATCCAGGACCCCAGTCATAATTTATTCCACTATTTCTTGAAAAAATCACACAGATGATATTAATATACTTAATATATTTCAAAAAATAATTATGGACACAATGGGCCATTGAATATCACATTTTCTCTACGCTCTAGTTGGAAAATATTGCATATAATATTCTAAAGAAATTAATGTAAAAATAAAATTCATTACATTCCCACCACTATAGGTATTTTTATCCTAGAAATAGAAAATATGACATAAAAAGGATAGGGTATTGGGATCGCATCTGGGTCTCCTACTCACATGTGATCTCATGAATATTCATGTGATTTCACTAGACACACACTAGGGTAATTGATCTCTATATAAGGATCCCCTCCTACTAATCCTCGATCTCTACTTATTACTTAACATAGGTAGCATCATCCTCAATGTCCAGTTCACCCCAGTTCGCAACATGTGATTGGTTAGGCACATACCTCCTCATCTACAATACATGGAAGAATTCATGTACATAGTCCAACTATGGTGATCATGAAAATTATTATGACACCTCTACAAATCAACAGAATATCATGAAATGGAAAATGAATCTCAAAGACTTATTTTCTCCCCATACAAATCTATTAATGACATATCGATGTGAGGCATTTAGAAACACATGTTCTCCCTCCTATATCTCTAAAAATCTATATCATTGGTATGTATAGGACATCTAATAGCTTTGTGATGTCCCATCCACTTCTGGATGATCTACACCTTCATTTTAGTAGTGCACACCAACTATGGTCCCATGAGTGTTGACTCAGCAGAATCAATCTAAAAAATCGATGACTTGTAGGGTCAACCATAAAATGCCTAAAATGGTGCCATAATGATGGTGTAATGGTATCCATTGTATTATGTAAACTCCACCCAAGGTAGGTAATCCTTCCAACTATAGAAAAAATAAAAATGCAGGCATGTCGCATGTCCTCCAAGACCTGAATGGTCTACTCAATCTCACCATCAATCTAGGGTTAAAACACTACGATCAAATGAAAATGATTCCAAAATGACTCTTGAAATCCTCTAAATAATTATGACATGAATTGATTATCATGGAATGAAATTAATGATGAGGTAACTCCATGGAGACATGTTTTCAATTTCATGTACAATAATCTCAATATCTCAACTGAATTCTACTCTCGAATGGCTAGGAAGTGGGCCAACTATGAGAGTTAAACTACAATAACCACACTTTTATCTTGTCCCCTAGACATAATTGGTAACTCTATCACAGATTCCATTGATATCCCATCTCACTTCCACTCTCACACCTCATGGGGTTGAGCTAAAACCATGGGAACCTATTTCTATAACTTTACTTTATCACAATTGGGCATTGTTAGAGAAACATTGCAATGTAAATTTTAATGTCCTGCCACCAAAACTAATTTCCTTGGTCATGGTACATCTTTTACACACCAGGATGTACCACCAAAGGAGATATATGAAACTCCCTCATAACCTCCTCCCATAACACAAATGGTACAATCGTCCTTCCTCTTAAAAGAATAGTGTCCTCCCCACCTTCAGAATATCCATTAATAGCACATCCTGTGGATATCTGAGTATTTAAGGTATCACATTTAGTTTCTCAATATTGATATTCCCTAAAATGATGTAAAACTAGAGGGTTAACAACCATAAACTATAGATATGAAGTACCATTCTTTTTCACTAAGGATAACTGTAATGAGGATTACTGCTCTAATTTCTTATCCAATAATTGAGTATATCATCTCCTACTGAGATAATCTTCCACAATGTTTCCCTTCCCCGGAGTATAGAAATTTTTGAAGTCATAATCCTGGAGGAAATCTAGCCATCAGCTCTATCTCAAGTTAATATACTTATATGAGAATATATACTTGATACTCAAGTGGTCAGATTAGATGATAAATTTCTCGCCCATTATATAAGGTTTTGACCTTAGATATTGCATAATCTTGAGTTTTAAGTCATTAATTTCTACTCTTTAATTTTAAAATATTTTAATTTTATAATTTTAGATAATTAATCCATAATTAATACATAAAACATTAAAATAAAAATTGGACACTTCAAATTAGTATCTATTATTCTTATAATATAAATATTTTTAAATAAACCAAGATTTATTTTCCTGAAAAATATCCATGACATTCAATATAACTTATTCCATTACATTACCTATCCTTATATCCAATTAAAACATTTAAAAATATGTGATCAGATCAAAAACACAATAAGGGGTTTATAAAGAAAGAAAAAATGTTAGTCCTATGAAAACATGAAAACTCGTATAATGTTTACATTTATCTTCAAAGTTCTTTGAGCATATTAAATTAATTATTTTCACCTGAAAATTGAAAATACCATTTTTATGAAATAAAATAATTAAAACCCATATCAATTAATAAATTCCCATTTTTAGTGACTTAGATATTCACATAGATAAAACCCTTTCAAAACCCTTTAATTATAATAACTATATGTACGACTTCTACAATTCTCATCACCCAATGCATTGGAGTGCTATTTTGGCGCAACCATCATTTGAGATATAACAGGATCACCTGGAGCTATCTTGGACACCCTATGTTAATCTTTAGTGGGCTTACCTACCACCATATACAACACCCTATGTTAATCGATAACGAGCCTACCCGAAATTATCTAGTCTATCCCAGGTTAATCTATAACAGGCTTACCCAGTGCTATCTTGGAACACTCATTTCCCATGTAAAATAATAAAGTACCATATAATGAATAAAAAAATTTATGATTGAACTTTTCCATTATAAAAAATTCAAAAAATATTTAAAACTTGTTAAGAAATAACTTTCGGATATCAAAATACCATTTTCTTTTAAAAACTCATTTTTACGAAAAAAAAAATACCATTTTCTTTTGAAAACAATTTTTAACAAAAAAATACCCTAAAAAACTAAAATTTTATTTCATTAGAGAAACCATGAAAGATTTAAAAATAATTTAATATTCAAGATGGTGGAAAATTAATTTACTCTATGTATGTTAGGAATCTAACATCTCTTTTGTCGTTTGTCAAAACATTCCATATAAAACTCATAAAATGATTCCTTTTGAAAAAAAAATTAAGTAAATTAAAAAGATATTAAATACACTATAAAAATTTTATTTTTATTAATAACTTAATTAAATTTTTTTATAAATATTTACATGGAAAAGGGAGAGTTGGAAAGAAAGTAATAAAATAGAATTTTTCTTAAAAGAAAAGTCCCTTATCACATCAAAAATATTTGAATCATAAGACCCATATAATGATAATATCAAAAAAAAACATAAAATACCCTGAGAGTAGATAAATTAATGATATAACAGGTCAAATGGTATTTATATACACCTCATAAAATAGTTTAGGTGTATGACATCAAAACATGCCTTAGTGAAAGGAGATTAAGATGAAGTCCCTTACCTTGAGTCTGATTTGTCATGTATGAATTTATCTTCTTGATTAATGAAATAATGTTAATAATTTAATTAATTTAAAACTTTTTTAATATTTATTATTACTTTTATTTCACTTACTAAATTTTTTTATAAAATTACTCAATTAATTACGTTTAATTTGTTTGTTTTAACGATATTCATTTTGGGTGTCAAAACAACTTTGGTAGGTCGACTATGGTCAAAGGGGTTATTATTTAACCATCTACATAATAATAATCATGAAATAATTACTATAATAATACCTAATTTATAATTTTAAAAAAAAATTAAAAAAATATCGTTATGAAAAATGAACAAACGTTATTATCATAGAGACGGTAGAGCGTAGATATGCATGAGTAACATTCACATTTTTCAACCATCATCGTGGAAAGATAGTAAGTTATAATTATATTTTCAGAATGATCATTAAATAATAAATTTCATATTATTTAATTATATATACTTATATATATTATTATTGTGGTGTGGTGATTTAAAAATAAGAAACTCATCACTCTGAGGATGTGTTAGTCCACATATCCATGAATGACGTTATAACTTTTTCAGTGTGTGAAATGGTAAGAAGAAAATTATATATTATAATTTCAGAAATATAATTATGACATGAATATCATAATAATTTCATTTATATAATATATATTCATTATAGTTACACTTATTACCTTTCATGTATCACGTTACAGAAAAACTCCTCCCATCGCTTTGTGAGGTGGTAGTCCATCGTACACACGAGCGATGTTATCATATCCCCCATGTTATAAAATGTAAAAAGATTTTATATTATATAATTAATAAATAGGTATAATTAAATTATGAATATAATAAATATCATATAAGAAACATTATTGTAGACAATAATTCAAACCATGATAGGTGGTAGGGGAAAAATAAGGACATCGATTCGCGAGGCGGTAGTCCACTGTACACCCAAAAAATGATTTCGTAACCCATTTGATGGAAGTTTGTGTGCTTTTAGGTAATAAACATAACATTAAAACATATAAATTTATTTATTTTATTATATAATAATTATTTAAAATTAATAAATGGTTTTGAGTAAGAAATAAAACAAAAAACGTTCGTTGATGAATGTTTCCTCTTTGTGTAACTCCTTTTGATTATCACCAAAGGACGTCCTTGGTTGGATTTTTTCTCAAAATAAGGAATGTAGGATGAGGGGAGGGAATTATAGAAGTTATTTTTTTATTTATTGACTAGGAAAAATGGATTGAGATTTGTGAATATATGAGGAGAGGTGGGGGCCTTTTATAAGGGAGGTGAGTGGAAAACTTATAAATATTTGAAAGTGAGAATTGCACACTTTTATCCTTGTAAAGTGGATCCATTAATGCACTAAAATAAATACTATAATGTATAGTGTCAAGATATGTCCATAAAATGGGTGATCAATAAGTTTCAATTTCATTTGGATCCTTATGATTAATGTTTAGTCACTTGGTAATATCATTTTCACCTTAATCATTGTGATTAATTTTAATTGGTTTCACTAATCAATTATGTAAAAAAACCTAATTTGACCTTATTAGATAATATAAGTTATTTTAATTCCAAATATGGAATCAATTTTTCCAAATTAAAATCACATATGTTGTAAAATTTAATTTAATGTTAATTCCATAATTGCGGTGACACAAAGGGTTCTTAAGAAAAGTAATTTTTTTAGGAAAAGATGATTGTATATTAACTTCGTCACTAATAATAATATTTTTATGAAAATAAATTAATATTTAATGATACATATTCTATAATATTTACATAAAAAATTCCCCATTATATATTATATTAATAAATTTAAATGAAAAACATTATGCATTTTAAAACTATTTCCTTGAAAATCCTGTTTTTTAAAACCAAAAAAAAACTTAAATTAAAACTTAATATAAAGTGTATTAAAATTTAATTAAATGAATTAAATATAAATAAATAATAATTAGGTTACTTTAAAACATATTTAAAACATATTGGACTCTTAAATTAATTAATTTGTTAAAAAATAATTTTTATAAAAATTGGTATTTTTTAATGTTAACTGAAGAATACATATTTTAGGAAAAATTACAAAACATAACTAAAAGTAAATTTTTTTATAATGATTTCAAAAAAGGATATTAATTTTATCAAATTAAAATTCTAATATTTTTAAATTAGTCTTTATAATAAAATCTTATCATAAATTTGTTTTATTAAAATAGTTTCCTTTTTCATTAAAAACTACTTAATATTTTTATAAATAATATAACAATAAAATTCATATCCATAAATATAAAACTTTATTTAATCTATAATTACATGTATTGGGACATACTTATCCCTTTTAGAAAATGTGTGCTCAAAATTTTTGTCACTTACCACGAAATTGGAATATCTTTCCCTTCTAGCATTTTAATATTGTCCTGCTCCCTCTTAAACCACATGATCTTTATATAAAAATATAATAAGATGAATCACCTTATTTCCAAACATTTTCCCTCTATGTTCAAGAATCTATACTAGTTTTCTCTCATAATAAATATTCTCTTACAACTAAACTACTTGAGAGCTCAGAGTATGAGTTGAATTTGGTACATATTTCCTTAACTTTGAAACATAAAATACATTGTATACTAGAGTTAAAGTCATATGTAGGGTCACTTGATAGAAAACTGATCCCACAGTCTCTCAGACTTCAAAGTTTCCAGTTAATTTTGTATTCTTCAAGATTATTTCTTCGACCTCGTAGTGGCGGTGATTCCATAGGCTCCGATTACAGAGATCCTACCCCCTCCCTATTAGAGGGGGATCTTCTTGTCCTAAATCACCCCCTAAGGATAATATTCCCAACTTCCTCCCTTTATCAACTATAGAGTTCCATCCTCAATTTTCATGGATCCTGATTTCTACGAAAGTTTCATATCGGTATTATGGTTCACCTAATCTCTCATATCGCCATTATAGTTCAATAATGTTTCATATCCCTTCTACCTAACTATGGTGGTTCATTTTTATCACCAAATTCCATCAATTGATGTGTTTTACCACTTCATATTAAAATCCTAGGGTTTATAGGATCGTGCGATTATTGGACTTCTTGATCGAAGGAATATTATGATTTGGTTTGGGTCAATGGAAGATCTTATTATCAATTGGTCCAAAGATCCTCATAGATGTGATGGTTCTCTCTTCTATCTTCATCGTTGGAACTTCAAATTCCATAGGTAGATAGATAATCCAACTATAGAGATCTGGGTGTGTTTCCACACTCTCCCTCTTCCCTCCCAAAACCCTTCTATTTTTCATATCCTCGTAAACATGGTCGGTCGCTATATGTTCTCCAACAGGAGGACTGAAGCTGTGTGTCATCCCATTTGCACCCGCATTTGTGTGGAGGTTGACATATCCAAATAACTAGTGGATTGGTTGTGGATAACAGATGGTCATCATATTCAGTGGAGGCTGGGGGTCAATTTTGAGTCGTGGACAGACTTTTTTTGTGTCTTTTAATCAGTTAGGACATATGGATTTAGTATTTCATAGTGGGTCTCCAAGAAAGATGTATCAAGAGATGAGGAAATATGATCCTATTCATGATGGATCTACATTGGATAAATTGATTCCTCATGTGAAGGATCATATAAAAGGACTGATATAGTAAGCATGATCTATAATCAAAAAGGTTGTCTTGGGCTGAGGTGGTCCTCTGGTAGAGAGACCAGTTCTGTGTGCTTAGGTGGTGTCAGGAAACAAGCATTGGCTTAACCTCCCGAGCCAAAGGTGAAGGATATTTTTGACAGGATGAAATTAGATTTGAAGGTTGTGAATCGGGGAGATAGTGTGGTTGTACGTGATAATCTGGGAGGAGATGCTGTTACTCATGGGGATGCAGAGGGTTCACAAAATGTCCCTCTACTTGAGGGTCCTCGGGGTGGTAGTGGGTGTATAATAGAGATAGTGGTTGATGGAGGAACCATAACTCCCCATACTTTTTCATATTCAATGGTGGTGTGCTCAGGGAGTGGAAACCATTCCAGCCTTAGGATAAGTCCTAGAAGGGTGGTGGCACCCTTGGAGTCTGTCAATATCTTTTAATTAATGCCTAAAGAGAATCCAATTCAGGATTCAGAGGAATGACCTATTAGACCCTCCATGGATATCCAAAAGGTTCCCAAGAAAAAATCAAGGTAATACTTCTCTATAGGTGAAATAGAGGTTGCGGTTCAGGGTGATGGGCTTCATAGGCTGAGGAGAAATATAAGTGGGAAAGGAATTCTAAAGGAGAGAAATGACTAATACCTTTTTGACTTCTAAAGGAGACACATTCAAAAAATAATCTTAAAGAGAATAAGATAGACAATGATAGTCACCCACCTCCCAAGGCTTCTAGTCACTAGTGGAAACATTATGATCTTCTTGACCATTCACTTGAATTTCCTATGAGTTAAGAAGAGTATGTTGTTGAATAAGTTCTGCCACTCAATTTTATTGAGGAAGAATCTTCCAAGATGATGGGGAGACCAATGAGAATGACTCTCAATGAGGATTAGTATTCCTGGATCAACAAGAATGGTCAGATTCTTGTTGGTGGATTCAATAATGGTAAAATTATCCTTGTGAAGTACAACTAGGCTTGGGAAAAGATGAAGTTTTGGTTCGATGATCTCTAAATGGATGAACCAAAGACCCAGGTAAGTAACATATATTGAGAATTATTTAGGGAGACAAAATCCAGTATTCATAAATATTACTTTAATGGTTCTATTATCTCATTATGTGGTTGACCTCTTGGTTTCTCAATTTTTCCTTAAAAGTGATTAAGTAATAAAAAATTATTTTCAGTCAATTAATTGTGGACTCATCTAACCCTTCATACATAAACCCATCATAATTTTCCATGGAGAAATTCTGATAAAGAAATCACCACCTACCTTGAAAGAAATATCTTCCATTTGGTTGTTCGGATAACATTTTTGTCTTTTATGAGCTATCCTCATGTGTTGTTGAATCAACTATTACTTCTCATCTATTTCCTCGGCTAACTATGGTCCCATAAACGTATTTTTTCCCACTTAAACCAAAAAGCAGGTGTTCGACACTTCTTTCTATATAATTCCTCAAATGGTTCCATCTGTATACTAGAAGAGAAACTATTATTTTATTAAAACTAAACCATTGAATGATTTTTATCCCCATTTCCTTAATAATATATTGGGAAATAATGAAGAATATATTCCAAGATGTGAATCATCCTATTAGAATACCCATCATATTAAAGATTAAAATATTTTCTAAAAAATAATTCATAACCAAACAGCTTCTAAAGTGCTTTCAAAAAATTATATGTGAACCTGGGATCATGGTATAATAAAATGGAGGGAGTCAGTCCATATTACTTGGCTACCTCCTTTTGATACAGCCTATAAAGATAATTGAAATTCATCATGTCTTTAATGGTAAGAAAATTTGTATATTTATTTAATCAATCCATAAAATCATATTATTACCTAGAGAAGTATTTGAAAATACTACCTTGAAATCCATTGATATATTTTCTCATTTCCACTCTAGATTTAGAAAAGGTTTATGTATCCCCTACAATAACTATCAATCTACTTTAACCTATAGATAAGTCAAAAAATTATTAGTAAATTCAGAAGTATCTCTTTTCATTCGATCCCACCATTAATACTCTTGATTGTATGTGTACACCTTTGTACCACCCCGATGAGTAGAAAATGGTGAACTATGAGCTTCTGTCAACAATTATTTCTTCAACTGGGAATCACAAGGCATAGATACTCATTTTTTGAATCATAAACACCTTCTTCATCAATATTAAAATTAGGTAATTTACCCTTATTAACATATTATACCTTTTCCTTCAAATATACATCCTCCTTCTAGGATTTCATAATTTTTTCTGACAAATCCAACTATACAACAACCTGAAACAAAATAGAGGTTTTCCCTAAATCCGCAACATCTATGCCTAAATTCTTGAAATCATTAAATGAAGGGTAAAATTCCAAATTTAACACAGTTAATGTTGAATTACATTTTTGAATCAATGAATAAACCTATTTTTTTTCTTTTTCTAGATGGTAATGAATCATTAAATCATAATCCTTGATTATTTTTAGCTATCTTATTTGTCTCATGATTAGTTATTTTTGAGTGAATATATACATAAACATTTCTGATCAGAATATATTTCATACTTTACCCAATACAAATGATGCATGGAAATTTTTAAATCAAATAAAACAAACAACTAATTCTAAATAAAGTGTAGAGTAATTTAGCTCACAAGGTTTCAACTGATATGAATCATAAGAAATTACCCGATCACTCTACATTAGGATACAACCAAGTCCCTTCAAATAAGAATCATTATAGATGACAGATTCTTAATTATTAGAAGGGAAAGAACTAGATAATTTTTCAAACATCATTTCAATTCAAGAAAAAATAATCACATTCCATTTTCTATATTGACATAACTAATTTTCTAGTTAACTTTGTTGATGGTCTAGAAAATTGAGAAATTTTTTCACCAAACCATTCTTAGTAACCCACTAATCTACGAAAACTATGAATCTACGTGGTGTTTTTTGTTCTTTTCCATTCTTGAACAACTTTTTTAAGTAGGGTCCATAGTCATGTCATCTTTAGAAACATTATGTCCATTGAAATAATTTTGTTGCAACCAAAAATCACACTTTCTAAATTTTCCACATTGTTTATTTTCTTTACAAGTTTTAAAAAACCCTTAGGTAGATTTATAGTTCCTCTGGAGTTTTACAATATAAAAAAATTTCATCAATAAAAACAACTACAAACCTTTCTAAGAACTCATGAAATAATTTATTCATAAGGTCTATAAATACATCAGGTACATTAGATAATCCAAAAATCATAACAAAAAATTCATAGTGCCTATAGCTAGTCAAAAGAAATTCTTCCGAATGTCTTATTCCTTCACATTCAACTGATGGTACCCCAAACATAGGTTTACCAACAAAAATTTTGATGCTCCTTTGAGCAGATCAAAAAAATCATTAATATGATGAAAAAGATTCTTTTTCTTAACAGTGATGTTATTAAAGGATGTATAATCAATGAAAAGTCTCATTGAACCACATTTCTTTTAACAAAAAATAAAATACCACCCCATGGTGAAGTTATATATTTGATGAAACATTTATCTAATAAATATGACAATTTATTTTTCAATTCTAAAAGATCTACATGAACCATTCGATGTGGGGTTTTAAAAATAGGATTAGCATCATGTACTAAGTCCACAATAGACTCAACCTATCAATCAACAATAACATGTGGAAAATCATCTGATGAAATAGCCTAGTATTCATTTACTACTAGAACATCAAAAATTTTAACAGTTTTATTATTTTTAATAATATGATCTAAGTAACATACTCTCCCATCTATAATCAATTTCTCTACTTCTTGTTGAGTTATCTAAGGATTGAAATCATTGAACACAACATTCTTAGAACTAAAATATATCTTAACATGATAAACTAAAAGACAGTCTATACCAAGAATGATATTCAACTCTATTATAGTCAATTAAAAAAAATTCGTAGTAAACCTTTCCCTCTGATAAAAATAGAAAGATTATAATAAATCATGGTTTGTGAAATACTTCCACCAAAATTCTTCACTGAAAGTTCACTATTAATTTCATGAGGTGATATTCCAAATTTAAATGAAAATATATCATAATTGAAATTATGTGAAGATCCAAAGTCAAATAAGTTATTAGGAGTATTTGAATACACAAGTAACATGACTTTAAAAACTTTTTTTGATTACCCAACTTCAACTATGTTAGTGGAAAATTACTTTGCTACACCTTTCTATTTCTGATCATGATGATTTTCATTCTAGGAAACTAAATTTAGATACAAATTTTCATAATTATCTAGTTCATTATAGCTAAAACACATAATTTATTTATGGTTATCGGTTTACCCATTATTTGGTTGTTTAGGGATCTTTTCTTTATATTCACAAATCCCATGATCAGAATTACCACACAAGAAACACTTCCCAGATCATATCTGAAATTCATTGAAATGTTATTTTCCACACTTGGAACATTTTAGAAGCTTACCTATAAACTTATTAGAATATTATTTCTCTATTCCCTACTACCTTGACATTTTCTTACTGCTTTAATCATATAAAATATAAGTGTTATCAATCTCTATCTCAATATTCTCATCACAAAAACCGTTTTCTCATAACTTTTAAATTCTCATGTGATAAATTCCCTTCATAAACGTGGTTTCAATAATAAAAAATGATTAATATTTCTATTATTGTTATGAATAAAATACATTACATACATTGAAAATCTTGTGAATTTTTCAATATATGACGCTATGAAATCTTCATCTTTTTGCCATAATTATAGGAATTGTTTATATATCTAGTGTCAAACAACCTTAGGGAAATTTTTCTCAAGTAAAAGATCCTTGATTTTTTCCCATTACATGGAATCAATATCATCTTTATTTCTGGTATTCATAACCAAAAACCACCATATATCAGCTTCTCTTTCAAAATGATAAATTACAAGGGTTAACTATTGATTTCCGGAATATCCCATGACATTATATATCTTCTCCAGATCATTGATCCATCCTTGAGCTATCACAAGTTCTGATGATCCACAAAAAGATAGGGTATGATGCCTCATGAAATTCTCCACAAAATACATGTTCATTTGTGTTATATCATGTTTCTCTCTATCATGGATACCACTACCATTTACAGTCTGTGTCAACTGATCTATCACTTCAACAAACTATTCTATTCTGATTCCAATAATCTCAAGATGTTGATTGGGAAGGATATCTTCATCTTGATGCCTTCCCACTAAATATTCTATGTTTCCTTTGTAGAAAACCTTCATAAATAGACATAGTATAGATGAAACAACATTGTAATATTCAGATTATATAAAAATTTTACTTAACCCTTAGTTAAAATCAATCAAATGGAAATTTATCCACATTATCCAAACTTATAATGTTATCTAAACAAACCTTTGAAACAAATAATAATGCCTCGACCTTAATCATTTCATAATATTTAGATTATTTCATGAATTAATTATCTTAAATTTGAGTATATTTTTAGGTTTAGAGTTTTAGATAATTACACCATAAATCATACATAAAAATCATAAAATACAATGTGGAAACTTTTTATTAGTATCCTTTTTTATCTTAATATATATTTTTTAAAAAAATTAATTATAATTTATTTTTATATAATATATCCATTTCTTTCAATATGACTTATTCCATTCCCTTACCCATCCTTAAATATTTTGAAATACATTTAAAAATATAGGATTATCTCAAAAATATCAGTAAGGGATACCAAAAGAAGGGAAAAATATTATTCTTGGGAAAACATTAAAAGTAATATAATATTTACACTTATCTTCAGAGTTATTGGATCATATGAAATAAAACATTTTTAAATGAAAATACACCATTTTCACAAATAAAAACATTAAAAACCATACCAAGCAATTGAAAACCCTTTTTGGTGATGAATATAATTATGTATATAAAACCCTTTTGGATCCCTTTTAATATTAATATCCATACAATCGACATCCAACATTATAATTTCCCAATGAAATAGAGTGTTATCTGAGCACACCAATCATTTGAGCTATAATGGGATCACCTTGCACAATCTAGTCCAACCAATGGTATGTTTTACCTATCTTACCTGGTGCTATATGGGCCACCCAATTATGAAATTTAATGTTCTTCCCCGGTGCTATCTAGGCCACCCCATATTAAGCTGTAACAGTCCTACTCACCACTATTTGGGAACACACATTTCTCGTGAAAAATACTCAAGTACCATATAATGAATAAAAAAAAATTGATTTCACTTTTCTATTTTAAAAAATTATATAAAATCTTCAAAAATTGTTCGAAAAATAACTGTTGGATATCAAAATACCCTTTTCCAAAAACAATCATTTTCAAAACAAAATACATTTTTTGTTTTCAAAAAAATACCCCAAATAAATAAAAGGTTTTTTTCATAGAGAATGCATGAAATATTGAAAAGGAATCTAACATTGAAAGCAGTAAAAAATTCATTTTCTTCGTATATATTAAGAATATAATGTCCCTTTTATTGTTTTTCAAAAAGATCTACATAAAACATGTAAAAATATTAATTTTGAGAAACTTTTAAAGTAAAGTATAAAAATATATATAATATAATTTATAAATATTTTATATCCTTGAAAAACATCATGAAAAATGTTTAGAAACAAACACTTGTAAATAAATACACCACACTAAAATCTTTATTTAAGGGTAGATTTTTTGCAGAGGTTCACTAAACCGGTGCTAAAGACAATTTTAAGATTTCAAGGGGGGGTTTAAAACCCATCATTAAATATTCAATTTTTAATAAAAAAAATGAACATTTTCCTAGAACTGACCACCTTCTCCCCAGACCCCCCCTCCAACCAGCATTTCCCAAGACCGATCCATCCAAGCCATCATCGGCGGCTCCCGATATCGATCCCTCCAAGCTATCACTAACTTGTCCTGAGCCTAATCCCTCTATTACATCATAGTCTAAGCCCAAGCCCTCATATCCTGGGACCTATAATCCCTCACTGTGGTCACCTGAGTCGATGCCCTTTCTGGTTAAGCCCCATCCGGAGCTCTTAGATCTCGATCCCCCTAATCCCTTGAATGAATTGCTCTGCAATGCGGTCACAACCTCACAATTGACGTATATTCACATATGGTTTGACCAATAAAAATGTTAGTTATAATCTTCAATTATATATCTAAATCATTTTTTTATGGACGTTTAAGTTAAATTTTGGATGATGTTTTTTAAGATTTTTATTTTATAAGAAACCAAACATTAGTGATAGGAATGACATATTCTCTAAGAATTGTAATTAAGGAACGTGATTCATTTTTATAGACCATATGTACAAACCATGTTATTTCTATATTTTCACCATTAGAATAGGTTTCTACCAAGATATCAAGGGAGTTCTCAATGACCATACTAATTCTCCATGAATAAATGATTAGAAGAGATCCTTCTTGTAAAATTCTAATTATAATCTATTATAATTGATTTTAAGGTCATTCGATATGTGTCGCCTTTTCTCATTGATATTTTCAAATTTATCAAGTCATATATGAAACAATGATTTAATTTCCATAACTATTTATACTATAGAGATGAGTAATTTCCTAACCCATGATGGTTTTATTCATATATCTCACCATAGAATCTATAAATTTATCTCTTACCCTCATCTATATAAATTTTATCTGTATAGGGGGGATTATATATCATGAAAAGTGTGTGTATTGATTCTCATAATAATGGGATTAATTTTGATTCCAATATATCACCTATAATACAGATATTTAGAATCTTCCATTATGTTAGACCTCTACCAGGAGGTGATATCTACACTAACTCATGTCAGGTATTCCCTATATTATTTTTAAGGATAGAACTACTAAGGTCATCTTAACATTCACTCTCTATTTATGTTAGGTTTCCTCAATTCCCAAACTAGGATATTCATTCACTTTATTACCATTCCCCACTTTACCACATTTTACCATTATCTTTTTCCCTATTTAGTAATAGTTATGTGTTAAATTTTTTTAATAATTTGTAGGGACATTACGATATATATGGGTAAAAGATGGATCACATTCCCAAAGAACAAAACTCAGTATACTAAGGGTTTGGTGGAGTTTTGAGATTTTTCAATTTCCAATTGATCCGTTGATGGGAAAATAAGATGTACATGTGCTAATTATAAATTTTGAATATGGTTGAAGAGAGATGAAGTTTATAAACAATTGATATTGATAAAATTTCCTTCGCAATATTTCTATTGTATTTGGAATGGAGAATCGAACATTACAGAAACATTGCTCATTGATATCAATCGACAGAATGAGCTCAAAACATCATCGAAAATGGAAAATGAAATTAGAAACCTCATAAATGATGCATTAATCATTTCAAGACAAAAAAATAAACATAAAAACGCTTTAGAAAAACTATTACAGGGTGCTACAAATATCACGATGAAGGCTGATGTTTTTTAGGCTATTGGACAACCAGATCAAGGTTGTAACATATCATTGAATCCTCCTCTTTATTCCGTGGAGACTAATGTATGAGGAAAATTCACTATTCAGACAGATGTGTTTCATGGTTTAGTTGATTGTGGAAATAAAAAGTTGTATAGTGGACGTTTGAAATATTCAAAACATTCTTTTCTGCTGAAGTTGTACCATATCAAATGCATATGATTTGTTACCAGTAAGGCAATGCCCATGGTATTTTAATTGGTTTGGGATTCATTTCCTAGAGAAATGATCTCTGAGTCTTTTTTACGATATAAAAAAAGGTGAACACAATGTTTGTCTGAATTATACCAAAATATGCATGTTTCCTAATGATTGTATGATTTTTTTGGGAGAGGATTCATGCAGATATAATTTCAAAAAAATATTCTTCTATATAAAATTCAACTAGTGATGTTGCAAGTCTAAATCAATATGCTACTATAAAAAATAAGATAAGGAAGATACCTGTAAAAAAATTTCATTACATACCATTAAAACCTGTATTTCAATGATTATTCATTTCATAAAAAACTATGGAACACATGAAGTGAAATTATGTAGATAATAACAATGATTGGTTAATGAGACATCCAAGAGATTCATAATAGTGGGTGAAATTTGATTCATTACATCCCTATTTCTCATCTGATCCTAAGAATGTTCGATTCGGATTGGATGTTGATGGATTCAACCCATTCGGTACTATGAGCACTAATTATAGCATTTTCTTAGTTCTTATCCCATACAATCTACCACTATGGATGTGTATGAAAAATTTTATTTTATCATTTCGATAATTATTCATATAAAAAAATTTCATGAAATGATATTTATGTATATTAGCATCCTTTTATTGAAGAATTATAGGAGTTATAGAGCAAGTGTTTTGATAAATATGATGCATCTTATAGAAAAATGTTTAAAATGAAATCTTCTCTAATGTGGACCATTAGTGTATTCCATAGACATGGTAGTTTTGATGGTAGGAACACTTACAACGGTCTGGATAATTCTATTAATAAATTCAATTTTGAGTCCGAATTACTACCTCTCTGTGTAAAATGGTTCTTCTTGTGTCATCGAGGATTTCTTAACGAATATCATATATTTCGGTTGAACTAGTCAAAATTCAATGGTTTTATTGATCATAGGCCACCTACAATATCATTGACAGGTTCTAAAATATTAACAAAGCTTAGAAATATTGATATTTAATTTAGGAAGGTATATCATTTGATTAATAGTGGGAAATGAGTTTTAAGTGCATCGTCAAGTAAAATATGAATGTAACATTGGAAGAAAAAAAATAATATTATTCGAACTTTTGTATTGGGAATTTAATTTATTATGGAATAATATTTATGTGATGCATATTGAGAAAATTTTTTGTGAAAATTTTATCTTTATATTGCTTAATGAGCATGGAAAGTTGAAGGATCATCTCAATTCTCGGAAATAATTAAAAGCAATGAACATAAAGTGGGATCTTGGGCCAGATGATAATGTAAAGTATGTTCCAGGTATTTTTCCAATGAAAAATGGGGACAAAGATACATTAAATTTAATTTTAAAACATTTAATTGTATCTGATAGGTATTCAAGTAACATCTTATGGTGTGTTAACTTAAAATAATCATTGGTTTCATGGACTTAAAAGTCATGATTCACCTATTTTTTATAGTTGTTGCTACCAATGTCATTGCGTGCATTATTTCCTGAAAAGGATACTGCTGTTGTATTGAAATTTTTAATATTTTTTAGGAAACTATGGGAGAATACTCTATAGCCATTTGAGCTTTAAAACCATCAAGATATATTTTTATTAACACTTTGTGCAATAGAGATGATCTTACCTCCATATTTTTTACAATCATGATGCATTTAACTATGTATTTGGTTGAGGAAACAAAATTAGGAGGCCCCATACAATATCAATGGATGTATCCAATTGTGAGGTGATTTATTTATATGTTTTTCATTTATGAAAATAATTATTATAACTTCATTAAATACAAAATTATGTTTTTCTTGTTTATCTCATAGATATCTTGGGAATTTTAAATAATACGTGAAAAATAAACCTCAACCCGAAGGCTCTATTTCTGGAGGCTATTTGGAAGAAGAGTTTTATACCTTATGTTCTAGATTCTTTGATGATATTGAGACAATATTCAGTTGAGTTGGATGTGTTTTTAACACATAGAATCAATCTCAACTACATGAGAAATAAAAATATATCCTGTTATTGGCTGATCAATTGTGATGAGATTAAATGATACACTACTATAAATAAAATTATCATAGGCGCATAGATATGTGCTACTAAATAGTGATATTATAGACCCATTTATTAATGTGTTTTGGACACAAAAAAAGTATATGAATGAGAGGTTGAACATAAAATGAGAATGATATAAAAACTATGTTAACAAAGAGCTTATAGAATGGTTTCCACAACGTGTAAGTTCAGAAATATTTCAATCAATACAGATATGATGTTTTCACATATATTTTTTAAAACTAATAATTTATATTACTTTCTTGTATATCATGAATAATGATATTCTTGATGATTTGTCATATTATTTGATGTTTCTTGCTCGAGGTCCTCTAAAACAGTTATAAAGTTCAACTCCTACGATATGAATGGATTTAAATTTCCTACAATCGATCAAGAGGAGGGTTTGAAAACAAATAATAATGGTATATTTATGTTTTCTGAAGTGGGATACTATAGAAAGTTGACTGATATTATTGAATTAAACTACCATATGAATTTTTCTGTTGTTTTATTCAAATTCAATTGGGTTGATTTTATTAGGGGTGTTAAAAGATATTCCTTGCAACATAATTTTGTGAACATCCATCGTTTGATGGATGTTGGTGATCGTAAATTACATAATTCTTATATCTTACCATCGAATGAAAAAATGGTATATTATGAGTAAGATGTTGCGGATGAAGTGTGGAGTGTAGTTTCTCACGTAAAAGAAAGAGACTTGTATGATATGGGTGATGAAGTGTAGGATTTCACATCTGACATTGAATCCCATCAACAGCAAGAAGAGAGCTTATTTATCCATCATGATATTGAAAATATTAGTCTTAAAATGGTGGTTGATCTAGATGAAGTAATAATGGAGTAGGAAAATGACATGATTGAAGAAGAAAATGATTATATGTGTGGTTATCCATTCATTTTTCAACCACTTACATCATTTGTGTTGTCATTCATTATCATAGTTATGTATATTTTTTCAGTATTGTGCATATTTTATCATTTCTAATTTTTTCTAACATGATTTTTTTGAAATATATGTTTTAAAGATTCTATTATTTGATTAAATGACAGGAATTCTAAGTAGAAAGCATTATATTGATACCAGTCGACCCTCAGCAGCAAGGCATGAGGCCACTCCAGGTTCTTTGTGAGGATATTTGTGGGTGATTTTTATAGGTACAAATTTTTATATGAATAATATTATTGGGGATTTTTTATACTACTAACTATTTTCTCATAAAATATAGAAACAATTATACTACGGAGAAAAATATAAAAATTTTGATTTATGGAATCTAAACGGACAAGAGATAGTTTTCATATTTGACTACTATGGGGTCCCTACATATGATGTCATAGGATTATTTGGACAAATTCTAGTCTAGTTGGTTGCAGATCCAATTACCCTTCTGATTACGCATGATTATTGGAGACATATGACATCATCTTGAAAAAATGATGTTTTTGATTCACTAATAAATGTAATTTTAATACATTATTGTGTAATTTAATATCATTATGTTATTAAATTATAATATTTTAATAATGAATCTCTTTGAAAATATGTATTCCACTTTCTCATTCCTCATGTTATAGGACAAAAGTGGACATTGAAAGTGTTGGTTGATTTATATCAGAAGATGACTAGATCTACCCTTGATGATATTGCATCGATGAATAGTGGTGAGCAGGTAAATCGCAGAGCTTCAAAATCATTTACTTCAAAAACATTTATTGTTTTTAAGTTAAAATATAAATATACAACACTACATAATTTTCAGTATAATTATCATATATGTTTCAATAGTAGTAAGTATAGATCGATGTGAATATGGACATGGAGAGGGTGACGAGTATAGTTCATCTGGTAGTGATTAGTGGTCTTTTTGATGTTTTGGGCTAATATGGAATGAGAGGGTTTATTGATGTATTATTTATGACAGGTATCTAAAACAATTTATTCTTAGATGTGAACAAATATAATTATTTTTTGATCTCGTTTTTCTTATATATGTGTAATTTCTTGTGATTCTAATAGGGATTTTTTATGCTACTAATAGTTGATAAACTTGTTTTGCATTTTTTCTTTTCAGGGTAGTTTGGGGGATACTGAATCTATACCTGGTATTTCTTTTATTAATCAAAATTTTGAGGTGGTTTAAAATGAAACTATATATGGCATATTTTTATTTATAATGGTCAAAACCACCGCTATAAGATTTATTTTTCTTTTTTTTCAGCTGTTAAACCACCGCTAAATATAATGCACTACTATTTAGCGGATGTTATAATTTGTTGAGTGGAATTTTTGTGGGGTGATTTTTTTTGGATTTAACAAAAGTTTATACCATCAGGAAATATATTTTTTTACCTTCTGGAAAACCGCCATGAAATCTGAAATAACCACAGCTAAATATGTATTCTATGATGGTTACCAGAAAACACTATTAAATGGAAGAAACTGCCACATATTGGATTGTGACACACAATTTTGAGGCAATTTTTTGAAACCATAATAGAACCATGTATAGGTGGATTAAACCTCCACCAAATCAGAAAATAAATGGTTGCTACTTGACCCTTTTCTTTTAGTTAGAGTTGCAAGGAAAACATTAGCAGACAATTTTTATTAAAATAAACATCCTTTATCACATTAAAAATATTTAAATCATAATAATCATGAAAGGATAAAAATATAAAAAGTTAAATACCATTATAATAGAGAAATTAATGAAATAAAATTTCAAAGGGGCATTATATATAGCTCGAAAAATATTATATGTGTATGATTTCAAAATATGCCTCAATTAATGGAGATCGAGACGAATTCCCTTACTTTGAGTCTCATTCGTCAGTTGCGAATTTATCTTCCTGAATAATAATCATTTGTTAATAATTTAGTTTATTTTGAATCTTTTTCATGTTTATTATTACATTTATGTCACTTCTTAACATTTTATATACAATTACATAATCAATTATGTTCATGTCGGATGTTTTAACCATATTTAGTTTACGTGTCAAAAACAACATTGGAAGGTCAACTATGGTCAAAGTGGTATTTTTGAAATAACTTCAGAATAATAATCATGAAATAATTATCAAATTTATACATCAATTATAATTGTAAAACTAATATTGAAACATTTTATAAAAATTCACCAAAGTTACGATCAGGGAAATGGTAGGTCGTACGTATGCATGAGTAACATTCCAATTTTTTAATGATCATCAAGGAAAGAAGGTAAGTAAATTTTATATTTTCAGAATGATGATTATATCATAAGTACCATATTATTACATTATCTGTACTTATATATATTATTCTTGTTATGTGGTGATGAAAAAAAATAATTGCATTGCTTCGAGGAGGCGGTAGTCCACACGTCCATGAAAAACATTATCACTTTTTTTATGAGAAAAGGTAATGAAAATATTATACATTATTTTTTCAGATTTATAATTATTTCATTAATATAATAAATATTTAATTTATATAATATATATTCATTATATTTACCCTTATCACCTTTCATTTAAAACATTAGTGAAACACACTTCACATCGCTTCATGAGAGGGTAGTCCACCGTACACATGAGCAAAGTTATCGTATCCCCTATGGTAATAAATGTAAAATTAGTTTATATTATATTATTACTAAATAGGTATAATAATGTTATAAATATCATAAATATCATATATTAATAGTATTTACATCAATATTTCCATCTCTGTGTGGTGGTAATGGAAAAATGATGGCATCGGTTCGCAAGGTGATAGTCCTTCGTTCACACGAACGATGATTTCGTAACCAATTTCATTACAGTGTGTGTGCCTATTGGTATTACCCTTAACAAAAAAAATATTATTATATTTATTATACAAATATTATTATATAATCATTATATAGAAATAAATAAAAGTGTATGAGGAAAAAATAAAACAAAAATTTTCATTGATAAACGTTACCTATTTTTTGGGCAACTCCATTTGGTTACTTCCAAAGGAATTACTTGGTATGATTTTTTACAATGGTAGGTATTATATGAGGAGATTATGAGGTCTTTTTAAAAAGGTGAGCGGGAAACTCGTAGTGTTTTTAATGAAATAATTTCAACAACATTTTTTTCTTTTCAATTAAATCCAATATTGATCAAATCATTATTAATGAAGTTATAAGGTCTAAATATGGACATAAAATAGGTGATTTAAAAAATTCTATGTCATTTGGCCCAATAAGTTTAATTTTTAGTCACTTGGTAAATCCATTTTTACCTTAATTGATGTGATTAATTTTAGTTTATTTCACTAATCACTGTGGTCAAAAAAATAATTTAATATTATTAGAAATTATATATTTTTATGATTCAAAATTTTGTATCAGTTTATCCACTTTTAAATCACATAATTAGAATATTTTAATTTAATGTTAATCCTGCAGTTTCTATTACACCAATGGTTTTTATAAAGAGTATTTTTTTTGAAAAATATGATTCTATACTAAATCTGTGAATAATCATCATCATTTTATGAAACTAAATTAAGATTTAATGATATGTGTTCTATATATTTAACTTAAAATATTTCAAAGTATAGATTATCTTAAATAATTATAAGGGGGAAACATTATTCATTTTAAAACTTTATTTTTAGAAAAAATAATCTTTTATTCCCAAAAAAACTTATATTATAAACTAGTAAAACATTTATTAAAATTAAATTTCAAAGATTAAATATAACTAAATATTACATAGGTTAATTTAAATCACATTCAAAACATATTGGGACTCTTAATTCCATTCCTTGAAATAAAATATCTTTTATAGAAATTAATATTTTTCACTATTTACTGAAAAATATTTTTTTATTTAAAATACCAAAATTTAAACAAATTTAAATTTTGATATTATGATTTGAAAAATGATATTAGTTTTATTAAATTCAAATTCAAAAATTTATAAATTATGCTTTTAAATATAAACTTATAAGGAATGTGTTTAAATAAAAAACTTACTTTTTGATTAAAAATTACGTAATATTTTTATAAATAATAAAACTTTATTATTAATATTAATAAATATAAAAAATAATTTAATACCTCATTATATGGGTTATTACACATTTGGTAGTGTCACCGCATCTTTAGTTTGAAGAAAATTACTACTAGCTCAAGATTTTGTGTCATGTAGTTCTGCTCATTTTGTCTCAACTGATGTAATCAATAGGAAATCACCACCATCCTCTATATCTATACACAAAAAATATCATCCAGTGATGCATCACATAACACTACATACTCAAAACCATTATTTTTAAATCTCAAGATGGGAGCACTTTTCAATCTCTACCTAAACTCCTAAAAACACTATTGGAACCTTCCCATCCACACAAAAGGCTTCCCCTTTCAGGTCAAAGATGTCAAGGGTGATGCCACTCTTGAAAATAATGTACAGATCTCTTATAGGAACTTTCAGAAACAAGGAAACTCCTTACCTTGGTAACACTTTTCGGTGGATCCCAAGATAGTTATAACTCAAACTTAATTGGGTAAACTGCCACTTCGGCTACGGGGATGACATATCCCCAGAAGTGGACTTATCGAATCCAAAACTGACACTTTGAGATCTTTCCAAAAATATAGTTCTCTCACAGTGTTTCTAGGACAATCCTCAAGTTTCTCATGTGCTACTACTTATACTTTGAGTACACAAGAATATCATTGATGAAGACTACCATAAACTATTCTAAGAAAGGCTAAAATATCTAGTTCATGAGTATGAACACTACTTGTGAATTCATTACACTGAATGAAATAACCAAGTACTAATAATGGCCATAGTAACATATGAATTTCATCTTCAATTTACCCTCTTCCCATACTTGTAGCTGGTGATAACCTAACTTGACATAAATCTTTGAGAACCATCACACTCCTCTCAACTGATCGAAGAGTTCGTCCATCCTAGGTAGAAAATACATATTATTCATGGTCACCAAGTTTATGTCCCTATAATATACACATAATCTTAAGTTATCATGTACCTTCTTGGTGAACAACATTAGGTCAAGCTAGGGGGAAACTCTGTGACTCAAAAATCTCTTCTCCGGTAAGTCCCTAACAATAACCTCAGTTCATGAAGCTCTACGGGAGCCATCTAATATCCCAATGAAAATATTAGGGACATCCCATGGTGTAAGTCATTGTATAATCTTAGTTATCAATGGGGAGGTAATCCTAGAATAACCTCAAGAAATACATCATCGTACTCTTCCACCGCTGCAAGGAACTGATAGCCCATAGAATCCACCTCTCCATGAGTCATTCTAGCCAAATGATGAGTAATCAGATACACTCTCCTCTATCTAATCTCATCCAACTCTTACAAAGTTTCATTTTTACCCTCAATGGATAAGCTCATCCTATCATATTAGAATCACTACCCCCTCTTCCTAAAATATTCAATATGGGCCTTAACTGTGGATAGTCAGTCCTTTCGAAAGATGGTGTCACAAGGCCTAATCATTTCTAAAAGGTGATACCAAAAAATCTATCACCTTTAAGAATCAAATATCACTATTAGTAGAAGTATTTTATCCCTAATTCACCTTATGTTAGAGTCTCCAAGTTCAAGGGTCGATCAAAAGGCTCAAAAATAATCATTATGTATTGAAATAGAGAAGTGGAAATAAAGAAAATGACTTGAATATGTGTATATCAATACTACGACTAAGGTATAAAAAACACATATCATACCTCATATCATCCCTAGATAATCATGGTCATAGGAATCCGTAGCCTTCAGATATGCTCATATCTAAACACCAGCTCCTTGGGTCTGGTGTGGATCACCTAGGGAAGGTGGTATTAATAAGTCAAACCTCCAACCACCTCTAGTTTTTCTATTGAACACTCTTCCATGTTCTCCGCATTACAAAACTCCCTGTTCCCACATCTATCTCTCTCTCGATGGTACTTTAACCATCTATTGATCATCTATAAAACAGTTCAGACAATCCAATGAAAGATTTCCCCAGCCATCGTAGGTGAAACACCGCATCTCTATTAGAAGACTCGAGTTATCCTATGATCCCTTCACCACTAATCCTCTATCCTAAGATCATCTCTTATAGAATCTAAAATTTCAATATCCATACAGCTGGCATCATATTTCAACCACCATGTTCTCATCTCTTTGGTAAACACTACCATCACCCACTATCGGTTTCTTTTCTTCTAGGAATCTCTTCACCACCAAAGCCCACTCCATCACTCTAAAATAAGTGGGAATGTAAAGATATATCACAGAAGACTTGATATCCAAGTGTAATACCAACTTAATGGTATAATATCCAAAGAACATATCATATTACATATCTATGGAGTATCATAATAGATCAATAATCCTCAGAAAATACTCCACTGCAATCAAATTTCTCTACTGTAGATGAAAAAGATCATGTATGTGCACTGCTCATATTGTGGATGGATAAATATCCTACCTGAAGAGACACTCAAACTCCAACTAGTAGAGAGCTTTCTCATCATGCGAATAAACCTCAAAACCCCACCATCACCTAGCATTTCCTTGAAGAATACTCACATTGAGGATTAACGTATGATCATTAAGAATCGTAAAAAGGTAGAAAACTTGAGTGACTAACTCTAGCCAATCCTTGGTCACATGGGGATCTAGATCACCAAGAAATATGGGAGGTGTCTTCCTTTAGAACTCATGCAGTTCTCTCGTCCTGCATGACTTCTAATCGGGCATCGGTAGAACTAACTACTACTCAATGAGCGGTTGTATAGCTATTAAACCACTTAGAATTAATATCTCCAGTATAGGACCTTGCACTGATTCCACATCACTTAGTGGATCATCTTCTTCAAAATGCATTAGAATCCTGGATGGCGGTCTTCATAGAGTAATCCTAAAATAAACAAGATGTTACGTGGTCATAGAGTATATTTGGGGAGTTGTGTCATAAATAAAATATAAACCACAACCCATTCCAATATTACGTGTGTACCTATTTTTTCATAAAACCAATGTCTAAATTTTCTTAGTCGAAAGGTATGTGATCAGAGTCTTGGTGTTTGGATATGTTGGCCACAACACTAATTCTATAGTCCTTGTCCTGAAAAACAAACCCAAAACACATAACATTATTTCCATAAAATCCAAACCAATCTCACAGACTCTTTTCCTAATGTAGAGCCAAACCCTATGATACCAATATATCATGACCTAACCAAATGGGGCTTGAACTTACACTACCCTAAGCCCACCTACAATAGTCTAGGGGTCGGTGACTATAACAAAGAAGGTATGTCACACACATGGGAAGAATTATCCTAATGTACCTTTAAACTTTGCACATGTCTCTATTCCCATAAAACTATAAAATGTAAAACAACTGAAACTAGTGCATGCATAAATCTATGGTCCCATAATCAATGTACAAAAGGAAAGTACTAAAAGTTATAAATGTTAAAATATAATCCCAAATAAGAACAATAGAGAGCCCAACCTACTCCAAGGGTGAGGAATAGAATCAAATTAAAACCACCTGAAATTTAACACTAACTGTAAATCTCAAGAAATGCTCCACCAGCTCTATGTCCTCCCAAATCACTTTCAAATGGACCATATCCTTCATAATACATGACATGTGTGGGAAAATACCTTGCAGGTGTGAGTATAACAATACCTAGTAGTACACCCCCAAAACACTAAACATGAAATATGACGAATAGGCATCTCAACAATGATATAGTAATAAATGGAATAAAAAACCCCATATATACACGTTCAACACACCACACCTTTAAGAAGTCACAACTAAACTTCTATCCACTAAATTCTGGTTGAAGCAAGGAACCTTGCATGAGAATATGCTCTAGAAGCTATCATATCACTGGAGACTCTCTTTAAAGACGTTTTGATAAATGGGCACCTCCCATGAATTTTTAATGGTCTCGGATTCCTAGATAATCTGATAGGTGATCACACCTAGGACTATTGGTGGACACAATAAACTCAATATAGATCAACCCACTATATCGGGTATCATACACTAATGCTAAAAAAAATCATACTAAAATTACGTGAAAGATGGTGGATCAACTCTGAATGCATAGAGGTCATGTTAAATCAACAAATCCCACCTATGGTGTTAGGATAAATGATAGAGGATGAAAATCCGGTCTCATGGAATGACACAACAAACTCTATCTGAGAATCATTATCTAGAAGGGATCAAAATTTTGATATGTGAACATAACTTTGCATTGTAGCCTCACGGGTATTGAACAAGGGAACATTCACAATTGATACTAGTCTAAAGTGAATAAATTAATGGATATAAACACCCTCAAATGGGTTACAAGGTGTGTATTACTGGTACATGGTGTGTCAATCCAAACCATGATCTTAATGTGTGGTGATTCCCCATATGGTATATTAATCTCGAAAGACATATCATGTAGAGGTCCCAAAACACACTGCTCGTGTCGTCTCTCTATGCCTATGTACAACTGTTCATACCCATGTACCATCCCATATACACATGGGAATGCTTGTGTAGACCTGGTTGTGTGTGTGTCGATGTAATTTAGCATCATCCTACTCATTTATCCTATGAGATACTTTCCGATCCACCAACACAAGTAACATGACATGTGATAGGGGTCACATGATGTGGGATATTTTTATCTCTAGGGAAACCCTTGTTCTTCATAGGGGGTCCCACATACCATTTTATTTGGGATTATGTGACATGTAACCTAGGATTTATAGGTCCAGTTGGTAGCTATTCTGATTCATCCTCCACTTCGTCGCTGCTGCCAAGATCATTGGAAAATGATAAATTTGGGGTCATCTGACCTTTCCATCGATGGAGATCTAGATTATTGGAATTGAATCCACTCATAAATTTTTCAAATGGGCCATTTATAGATATACTATGAAATATGTGATGAATTTAAATTTCCAATACACTTTGACCCACCTCTGATTGTCCTCCTTTGTCATCTGACCTTGATTGCACCCTCAATAATGAACTTCACTTGCGGTATTTATCTGTTACACTAAATAATGGTCACACAATGATTAAATATTTGTTATTCATAAAACCATTCTCCAAATAAATGATCAAAGATAAATGTTTCAAGAAATAGGGAATAAATCCATAAACAGAAAATTTTGAGGAACTAACCTTAGAATGTTTTCATTCATCCTCAATCTATTGTCATAGATTTAGATGAATGATGATGAAATAATAAATGAAAATTTTAATCAACTGTAAATAAAATCAATCATTGATGCGGAAATCAATTCTTTTACATGGAATTGATTCATTTTCGATAGGGGATATGTAGTAGGATGAAATCCAATATAAAAAAACATCCGACCAAAAGTATGGATTGATCACTGACAAAGAATGATTATGTGTTGATATCGTTTGTGATATCCAAGAAATCCATTGGTTCATGATCCTTAATTTTATCTAATATGATGTATTCTTCTAATTATCCTCCCATGTATCTCTAAAAATACTCATCTCAATCATTATGTTATGCGGTTAACCCAAGGTTTGAGGCCTAATAGTGTTTAAATTGAGTAATCATGTCTCAAAATCAAATAAAATTAATTTAATTTAATTTAATTTATTATTTTTTTTACCTTTTCCCATGATTATGTTTTCACAAATTCCAAATTCTAACAATATTTATGTTATGCCTAAGGTAAAACCTACATTCTGAACTCAAAGGTTCCCTTGTATTTCTGATAGAGGTCCCTATTTAGGATTTAGTCTACTATTCAAGAAAACATAACGTCTTTGATATTAAATTATTTAATGTATTTTAAAATTTAATTTCAGGCACATCTAACCTCAAAATATCATGTTGTCTCTATGCCTAGATCCAAAAATTACTCCATATAATATTCTATAGTAATACATGAAAAAGGTAAAATTCATTGCAATATTTTTATTTTTTAATGTAATGAATGTTTAAAATATTATAAATGTGAAGGATTTATTTTTTCAGTGAAAATTTTCCATGAGTTCTCATTTTTTCCCAAGTAAATCTCTTGAGTATGGATTTTTCTTTATACTTTCTCAAAATATGTTTTATGAAAACTTTGGTCATTGATGTTTATTTCTTAAGTGTATACTGATTATTTTTAGATAAAATTTTATTACTTAAATATGTAAATCATTCTTATGGGTTTTCATGAATTTAGCACGGAATAACGAGTTTTCGTTATTTTTATATCCATTATTGAGATTTTTTTCTCATACCACATTTTCAAATATTTTTTATAAATCTTAGGGGTGTTTAAAGATTATAGAAAGGACAATGGTGAAACATCTTTAACAAATAAAAAGTGTCATGAATGAAATAAGAGTGTAAACAAAAGAAACTTTTTGTGGGGAAAATATTATTTAGATGTTTACACTTTTTTTATGTTATTCAATTCAAATATTTTTCCTTCATATCCATGTTCTTAATACTATTGAAATAATTTTATTCAATACACTCCAATGAATATTTAATTTCATTTTCAAGCATCCTTTAATTTTTACAAATAATTTAAACTTTTGTTTTTTAAATGTTTTCTATATGGGAAACTTTTGAATCTTTTACCAAAGTAAAAAAGATTTTTTTAGTGATGATGGCTTGACTAAATTTTTCCACCATTGTAACAATTATTAATCCTTAAAATTACATTACAAGTTTCTATGGTTTTACAATGAAACCCTAATTCCCAATTTTATATGAATATTTAGTTTTAAAATGTTTTCAAAATAAAAAGGTATTTCTTATTGTTTTATGAGATAATTTAAAATGGTCTTTCTTATGAGATTTAATGAAAAACATTATGAATTTTATGGCATAAATGAAATATTATAGGTGTTTGTATCTGGACACAGTTAATAAATTTTTTTTGTTATGGTGGATGATCTCGGTAATGTGACATATCTAACTAAATGGAAGTTACTCCTAAGAGATAGGTTGTAATTAACAGTGATGGTTTTCCATTGTAAGTGCAATTGTATGTTCAATTGAAAAGCTAATTTCCCAAGATACATATATGAATTTACAAATATTTCTATGGTTTTTAAATTATTATTTTTCTGATTCCATTTGGTATGGAGATTTTATGATCCTATAAAGGTGACAAGTTTGTTTTTACAAGTAATGGTTTTCTTGAGTTCTCATGTTTTTTCCCAAGTAAATATTTTGAATATTATTTTCCATTTATATTTACATAAAAAATATACTAAAACATCAGCCTTTGATGTTTATTTTATGATTAGGTAAATGGTTATTTTGAACCCAAATTTTATTTTATAAAAAATGAAAGATTCCATATAGGTTTTCATAAATTTTAAATGGATTATTGAGTTTCCTTTATTTTTATATGTGCTACTGATATTTTTATGTGTACCTCGTTTTAACATGTTTTTAATAGGGAATTATTATGTATAGGAATTAAAGAAGGGTCAATAGTTACACATCTTGAACAAAGTAATAGTGTCATGAATGAAACAATAGTGTACTCAAAAGAACCTATTTTTGTGGGAAAATGTACACTGAGTGGAAGTGTTTACTTTTTTTATAGAATGGTTTTCCAAATTCTATAAAACTATAAACCAAAAATATCAAAGATAGGAAACAAAGTACACCCACTATTTTAAATCATGTAATTATTGGTTTTTGATGTTATGGGTCATAATAGTTGGTATAAAAGAAAATTTCTAGATAAAGTTATAGGTTAGGGTGATGCAAAAAGGCACTTTAAATAGATTATAATTTATGGTTATATTACCGTGAGATATATTTTGAGGATTTTCATGTTAATTCATCTAATACTTGTCTATTTAGAATGGTTTTTCATAGATGACATAAAGAAAATGAAGTAAGAAGGGAACATGAAAATTATATTCTTCCAAATAAACAACCTGTAATGGTTAGATTTGGAGCTATGCAGTTTGTTTATATATTAATTAAAATAATATAGGTTATTAATAGTGGAACACATGTTAGATAGTGACTGAATTATACATATATGATTGTGTTTATTATTAAATATTTTCTAAAATATCACCCTCCATCATTTAGTGGTTCTTTATACCCAATGGAAGTCAAATGACGGATCCATTATTTGAGAAGATATTCATAAGTTTTTGTATTTTAAAAGAACCAGAAGGTAACTATTTATATTTATCATTTTGAAGGTGAATCTGATTAGTGGAGGTATTTTATTAAGAATACCAAAGAAAATATCAGATTTAAGTCATTTAGTGGGAAACATTTAAGGATATTTTCCTTTAGAAATATTTAATAAAATATTTTTGACTTAGAAAAGAATAAAATTTATAAAAATAAATTAAAAATAAGAGGAATAATTTTTTATATAAATTAAATGTAACACCCAATGTTTTTATGGTATGTCTCATTTTAAATTTAACATCTTCAATAGCTTCTGTTTCATGCAACACTGACTGTAAACCGACTATATACAATTAAATATTATTATTTAAAATGCGACCAATATAACTTAGATATTAAATTAGAGGGTATGAATAGGGATAAATAATTTACAAAATAAATATATAGATCCAGTTAGATATAAATATATTAAAAAATTATTATAATACAATAACAAAAAAATTTAGTTAATTCATTTTAAATCATTGTAAATTCACCTTTTTTAAAATGATTTTTATTTCTCTTTATGAATAAATATTAAAATTAATTTCTGTAAATTTATAGAATTTTCTGAAAATTTAATCTTTTTAGTGAATAGTAAAGAATACATTTTTTAGAAAATACAGTTTGTTTTGAGATATGAAAAAGAAATAATTATGATATAAAAACTTATTAAACTTATGGAATGAAAAATGTATGATATTATAATATTTGTATTGTAAAATAATATTTCCATACATGTAAATTATAACATAATTCGTGATAAATTTGAAATTCATTTTCAGCATTGAGGTAGTTTCTGCACAGTATTGGAAAGTCAAATCTAGTGTCTTAGAGATAATAATGGATTTATAAGAGGTGTTTTAATGAATTTTTATTAAAATATTTTTTTATAGTAATGTATCATGAATCTTATACAAATGTTTGTGCAGTTCTTACACAAGGAAAGAAAAGTCAAATTAACCAGTTAAATAAGTTGGCTTGACATGGATATGAGTATATATACATAATTAATTAAAATAAAATATTTAATTGAGCCTAATTAAATTACTTTTATGATTTTAGTTTTTATAAAACTTTATGTACGAAATAATTACCTTTACTGTTTATACAACACTGACACAGTGCTTGTGCAAGAAGAAGAAAAATTAACAAAATATTTTTAATTAAATTTATAAGAAGCATTAAATGAGATAAAAAAAATTAAAAACCATAAATTATGAGTAATTTTATACTATAATAATCCTTGGGTGGAATTTAGGACCTTTTGGAATCCACTTGTATGACATTATGTCCCGTATAATATTTTATTTAAAATAAAGTCAAACTGTTCGTACTATGGTTTTTAATTAGTATAACTTTTCAATATACATATTTTTTAGACGAAATACTCAAAATATAAATATCCACTATAACTATAAATTATTTATCTTCTTCATGGGAATATATTTCAAATTTTTAGGAAACAAATAAATACCTTAAATTCTTACACAACAATGATGTAGTAATTATTAAATTATTGGAAAAATATAATAAATTATGTAAAAAATATTGAAATAAATATAATTTTATATAGTTAAAATGATACTAGAATTATATATATAAATATGAAATTAATAGGATATAATAATAGTTCTTTATAATTTTATTTATTTTGATGTTTTTAAATTCATAAAAATGAATAATATTAAATTTGACAATAATTATTTTCATGAATATAAAATTTTATTAAAATATTATAAATTATTAGAATTTTAAATAAAGGAAAAAAGGATAATATATGTTCTTAAATTTACTCCCCTATTATTTATAGGACATTTTTAAGCCTTTGGACCTAAAATAGATGTGCTATATTTTAATATTTTCATGAATTTTTAAATTACTCCTCACCTCAATTACAAAATGCTACCTCCTCCCACACTTCATCAAAATATATTAAGCTTTATAGATTGACCAAACCCTTCCAATTTATCTTTAAAAAATCCTTATCCATGTGATAGAGGCCTGAGTCTTTCATAGATACCAACTCTTGATCCTGTAAGAAGAGATCTAAAGGAAGTCCTTTGAAGTGGAGGTAAACATCTGAAACAACTATTTCATATTTATTCCTTGTTCTACTTCGAATTTGTTTTATTTTCCCTCATAAAATAATAAATAAAATATCATATATACACTGATATGTAATTATGATAATGAAAAAAACATATTCTACCTTTTATACATCCTATAAAAAAACATTGCATGTGTGTGTGTAAGTAGTACCATCTCCACATAGTTGTGTAATTTGTTTTTTATGTTCAAAATTCATAAATGGTTTTAAAAATGTATTTCATGATTAAATATGATATTTATGACATTAATTTTATTCTTTATATTATGGATCTATTCCCTATTCAATAGACTTGGGGCTTTTAATACAAAACAGTCATGGGAAACAATGAAATTGACACCCAAAATAGTGAAATGAATAAAATATTATTAAATAAATGAGTGGTGAAATGTTATAAGGGGATAAAATATTATTTCATAAATTTTAATATTATTATATTATAAGTTAATAATATTTTTAAAACCACTATAAAGAATTTTCGGACACGTATGGTGGAAATCAGAGATACATAAAGGAATTTTTAACCCAATTTTCATTCTTTGGGTTAAACTTTTACTCCATTCATTATTTATTGCTATCATTATGTGTGAAATTAATTTTAATTATATTATTTTTTATTTCCAATAATTAAATATATATTTAAATTTCATTCTTATAATATATTCATTTTATTAATTTTTACATCAATGCTATGATATTTTTAAGGGAATTTCTTTTCAAAATACACATTCAAATGTTTCTTTTTCATAATTTAAAAGGAATAGTTTTCTAAATATTTTTAATGAGAATATTTTTAATATTTTAGGATTCTTAATATTTCGAATCTACCTTAACAATATTACAAGGTTCCTCCCATTTAATTTGTTTTATTTTATAATTGTTCATATTTTTAATATTATGTAATTTTAAGGTGAAAATAATATTTTTCTACAAATAATTAGTGATCATGTTAATGTGTCTATGTCAATATAATTTGTCGAATCATATGAATCATTGATTTTGATCTCTTTCTATACCATTTACCATATTTTATTGAATGTATTATGACCAGTTGGATGGAGGATGTACTATTCTGATACCATTGGCCATATAACATTGGATAGTTTACAATTATCCTTAAAGATTTGGAAAATTATTAACATTTCATATAAAAGATTCAATATGAATATATATGTTGATTATGTTTCACCCATTTCATATTAGGAATGCATTAGACTTATTAAGTGATGCTAGGGGCCTTCCATATCCCATTGATGAATCGGTATGACTCATTAGAAAACCTAGAATGGGTTTTGGGAGAGGCCTTACCCATTTATGTATACTTATTGGTCGAGGCCTTGATGGTATGTTTTAGACATCCTAAATAATGAATTCCATCATTATGATATACGTTATTGATGTTCTATGGGATTATTAAATTATTATAATATACATGGTTGAGTTTCATTCTCATGTGGTTATTTATATGTAATTATTTAATCATTATGTACTTCTTATATATTGTGGTAAATTTATTACTTAAATGACATGTGTTTTAATTTATTTAGCTTTATGTATTGTTTATACCTTATTTACTCATATTTTTTCTTGTACGAATACCCATACTGTTCATATGATCTCACGCCTTTCTTATTTTTTATTTTCCCCCAGATATGGGAAAGTGTATTTTGATTCATATGAAGGGATAAACTAAGGTGAGAAATGGATTTATCAAAGAAATTATTTTTGAATTTTATGTCTTTAAAAGTAATGTCAATTTAATGTATGTATCATGTTTACCAAGACTACTAAACTATTCTGTCCTTTAGGATGGAATTCCTTATATCTTATTCCAATGAAATAAAGATACCACTGACTTCAGGATATTGGGGTTAGTTTATTTAAAATTGGTATTTAAATATGTTTAGAATAAACCTTGGAAATTGGATTTAGGAAAACGTTTATTTGAAAAAAAACCCTATTTGAAACAATGGAAATATTCCCAAATAAACTAATATTATGATTAATAGATTATTTATAACTCGATTTTAAATTTATGATATGTGTATTACTATGTTTTAGATTATAGATTATGTTTTATAATGTTATAATCTAATCTAGTGAACTATATTAATTAGAAGTTGATCCTAGAAGTAGTAATGAGAACCAAATCAATTGAATTATTCCAAATAGTAAGATTAATTGATTATTTTATGTGTTTAGGAAAATATTTTAAAGGGAACTCGTCTCCTAAAAATTATCATCACATGAGGAAATAGTTTCTTGTGCTAACAAGACAGAGAAATTATTCTCTAAGTATTATGGTTTTAAAGGGAAGTGCAAGAAGAAGAGAATGGCAGTGAAAAATAACGATAAAAGGGATAAGAGAAGGAATTATTTTAAAACATGTGATAATTATGGAAAAAAGCACATTGGTCTAAGCATAAAAAATTGTGTTTGATTCAAGTATAGGGGAAAAGGCCACCATACCCATAATTTCAATGGAAAGAAATAATCGTTCAATTTTAGATGTTTCTTCAATACAGTTATGAGGTATTACACAAATTAATTCCCCTAGAATAAAATGAATATATCTTAGAAGAATCTAATGGATCAAGGGAAAGATTATTCTATTAATACCACTTTAGTGGAATTATTAATCTAATAGTGTATTTGTATTTAAGAAATACCATATAATAGTATTTTATTCATGATATTCAGGTTATATGTATCACGAAATGTATAAATATTGTAATACAATAACATTTCTTATAGGATTTGAGATAATAAGTTTAATGGCACTGATATCCAAGAAAAGAGATTCCGTGCATTTGATGATCTTTTGGAAATCACATACCAGAGGAAATATAACCTTAATATGTTTTTAATGTTGAGATAATAATGATAAAGATATTTATTTGTATTTTAATGGTGACAATGAAATTTTTTCATGATTTGATTGTTTATTCAGGGTTTACTACATGTTTTGATTTATGGAATATATTTTACAACCTAGGATTCTATTTTTGGAAGCATGCATTTTATCATTTAGGAAATGAAGGTATTCATTTATTAGTTATGTGAAAATAAGAGATACATTATGTTGTTTAATGAATCTAAAGGTAAGTCGTTTTTCAAAATTTATTGACTATCCTTCGAAATTATTTTACTTTTAATTTGGATAGATGTATTTTGGATTAGTCTTAAGGTTGACTACTTATGGAATGTATTATGTAGAATATTAGATAATATTTTTTGACATTAAAGTATGATTTATCATATTGGATAACCTGTGAAAACCATTTTGATTTTGAAAAATATTTAGAGGATGAAGGAATTGCTCATGGATATTATGATTCATTAATGTTATTTAGGCATGAAAAATTCCACTTCATTATCCATTTCTAGCATAATATATGAATTAAAAATGGATCTAAGAAAAATTAATTTTTGAGATTTTACTTATGACGTGGAATGCAATCAAGTAAGTTTACTTTCTCAAGTATATTAAATGGATAGTAAAATAATCCCTTAACTCTATGAAAAGTGTTTTGGAATCAAAATTTCATCTAATTAACTTTCTTACTGAGAAATCAATAGTCTTTTAACCGGTCACAGATTTATTGTTTTTTAATGATTAACTTTATAATGATCATATTCTATATCAGTCTCCATCATAACATGATATTTATATTTCCTTTCTATGTCTATATTTTTACTTCGCGCTAATGTTCTCCTAATCCAAATCCTAGTTTTTTTATGATCTTTTCATTTATCTTTCCTAATTTTAATTGAATGTTTTATTTACCATTTCTTACGATGTGGGTTTCCCATAAATAAATTTTTGACTACCAAACTTTTATTTTTAAAGAGATATTTCAAATTAAAAGGATGAAATTTATTGATGTTGGTGAGAATTTAACACCCCAACATTTTATGATATGTGTATTTTTAAATTTAACATCTTTGATAGCTTATGTTTCATGCAACACTGAGTTCTAAACCATGATATTCAATTAAGTATTATTATCTTAAATGTGACAGTTATAACCTAGCCATTAAAATGGTGGGTATGAATAGGGATAACCGGTTTATGAAAAAAATATTTAGATCCTACTCAATATAAATATATTGTAAAATTATCATATTATAATAATAATAATTAGTAAAATCATTTTAAATCATCAGAAATATGTTTTCTTCCAAAAACATTTATTTCCCTTTATGAATGAATATTATAATTAAGATATTGAATGTTTAGAAAATATATTTTATAAAATTAAAAAAATTAAATCATAATACCATAATTTGTCTATGTTGAAATTTTGATAATTTTAGGAAAAAGTTAAATTTGTGTGAATCGTAAAAAGTATGGTTTTTTATGAAATACATTATCTTTTATGAAATCACCAAGATATAATTGTGATATAAAAATTTATAAAAATTATGTAATTATAAATTTATGATATTATAATTTAAATATTCAACAAAAAATAATTCAGATCATGTAAATTATAAATTATTTCATGATATATTTGAAAATCATTTTCGGTGTTGGTGCAGTACATACGTATCATTGGAAATGTCAAATTTGGTGTCTTATAGATAATAATTGATTTCCAAGAATCTTTTTTATAACCTTTTTATTAAATATTATTTATTTATGATGAATTTTTTTTCATATTTTTTACTTTTATAGTTATTTTACATGAATCTTATTGAATTTCTTATGTAATGACTGAACAAAGAAAGAATAGTCAAATTAAAAAATTACATAAGTTTTCATAATACAGATATGAGTAAATATACATAATGAATGAATATAAAATATTATATTGAGGATAAATGATTTATTTTGATGATATTAATTAATTTGTTTTATCAAATAATTATCTTTAATACTTATGGAACACTGACATAGTGCTTGTGCTGGCAGAAGAAAAATTGATAAAATGATTTTAATTCAAATTATAAGAACCATTAAATGACCCAAAAGTTTGTATAAATAGTAATTTATGAGTAATTTTCTACTATAATTATCATTTTTTATAATTTTGGATATTTTGGAATCTATTTTTTTGACATTATGAACCTTATAATATTTTATTTAAAATAATGTCAAATAGTTCACACTATAGTTTGTAATTAGTATAACTTTTTTATAAATAGTTTTATTGAATATAATTTCAATTATAATTATACATTATAATGATAAAATATTTATATTATTTATGGATTTTATTATTATTTTTACACAACAAATAAATACCTTAAATGATTACACAACAATCATGCAGTAATTATTAAGTTAACTAAAAAAAATGATATTAAAAATATTAAAAAATATGAGATAATTGAGTTTATCCATGAATAATATAAAGAACTGATAAATTTATAGTATATTATATATTTTTTTGGAATTTTAAACTTTTTTAAATGTTTTTAAAGTCATAGTAATGAATAATATCAAATTTGAAAATAATGATTTGTCATGAATATAATATTTTATTAAAATATAAAAAAATAATAAAAATATTAAATAAGGGAATGGGAAAATATATGGTCTATAATTTAATCCCCTATTCCTTATAGGGCATTTTATGTCTTTGGTCCTAATATATACCTATTATATTTTAATGTTTTTTGAAATTCCTAAAATGCCCGTCAACTCAGTTTTAAAAGGTAACCTCCACGTTCACTTCTTCACAAAATGATGATCATTATAACTCAAAAAATATTCTTCCTATTTATCTTCCTAGCTTCCTTATACATGTTATGTATGTCTTGGTATTTCAAAAATACTAACTCTATATCCTTTAATAAGAGATCTAAAGGAAATCTGCTGAAGATGAGGTAAACATCATTATCAACTATATCAAATTTATTTCTTCTTCTACTTCCTCTTCATGTGTTTATATCTCATAAAATAATAAATAAATTATCATATATAAATTGAGATATTATTATGATTATGAAAAAATCATTTTTTCCCATTTATCCATCCTATGAAAAATGAAAGCACTGCACATTCGTACGTACGACTTAACATCTCCATGTAGCAGTGTAATTATTTGTCAATGATAAAAATTTTAAAAATGTTATAAAAATGTATTTAATTTTTAAATGTGAAACCTATTAAATTAATATTATTCTTGAAATTATGGATCTATACCCTTTTCAGAACAACTGAAACTTCTAAGACAAAATAAGCATGGGAAACTATGTAATTAACTCCCAAAATAGTGAAATGAATAAAATATTATTAATCAACGAGGGTATAATGTTATAATGGGTTAATAAATGATATAATAAATATTAATATGATTTTATTATAAGTTAATATATGTTTAAAACCATTATACATGAGTTTCAGACACGTACAGTGGAAATCAGGGAATTCTTTATATGATTTCTATTCTTTATGTTAAAATTCTACTCCATTGATTATGAAATAATATGATTGTGTGTGAAATTAAATTTGATTGTATTATGTTGTATTTCTAATTTTTTTGTGGATTTATAGCTGATACACATAATTTATTAATTTAATTAATTTTCACCTTAATGATATGACATTGTTAAGGGACTTTATTTTAAAAATACTCTTTTAAATGTTTCATTTTCAAATTTTCAATGAATTTTTTTTAAAAAAAACTATATAGAATAATCATATTTTTAAACTTTCATGATGCCATAGTTTCTTAAGGTTTATTTATAAGATTACGATGTTTTTTTCAAAGAAATTTTTTTCTTTTATAGTTATGATTATTTTTAGGAAAAATTGATTTCAAAGTGAGAAAGGGTATTTTTTTCAAGAATTTTTCAGTGATCTTGTTGAAGTGTCTATGTAAACAACTATTTTTGAATCCTATGTATCAGTACTTCTTATCACTTATGATACCATTTTCCACATTTTATTGACTGTTTTATATTTTGACTGGGGATGTACTACTTTGATGTAATTTTTCATATTACTCTTGATGGTTTAGGATTATGATTAATGATTGGGGAAACAATTCAATAATTGATTTTTTAATATTATTCAAAAATGGACAAATTTCCCATTACAACAATGAAGGGTGAAAAAGGTCTGAAGTGGTGAAGTTCAAGGGCATCCACTTACACAAAATCATTACAGTCCCAAGGAAGTGATCCCAAACTAGAGTATATGACCAAAAGATATTTTAGACTACCCCCAACCTGCAAAAAGGAATCCACAGAAAAGTTGGCCTCCCTAGGAACAGTCTGAATAGAACAACCATGTCTAAGCTCGAAGGAACGGATTCAGACAAGGTAAACTATGTTCTAAGGTGCCTCCACCTATCCATTTAAATCATGTACAAAAGTCTCAAAATCTAACTCCACCATAGAATAGTTCATCGCTATGTTCTTGAAAAGAGTGAAACCAGTATGAATTGCTTTTATCTCTTCACCCAATGAACTCCACAAACCATATAAGTTGCAGATGTAAAAAACACTAGACCAATATCATCACGCAGCAGACCTCCCCCATGAATTTTCCCATCCCTAAATGAGCCAAAAAAATTAATCTTATATCCATTTATTAGTGTTCGCCATATAACCCAGCATCCATAGGAACTAGGATGGATCATTGGTCGATTAAGAAACCTACACATATTATCAGATCGCTAGCTTCCTTTCACCAGAGAACCCAGTTTGTGGTGCATTTACTTCATTCTCACTTGAAGAAAGCTGACAGAAGTCCTCAAATCATACCTCACCTTATTCCTTACCTCCCAGATCATCCAGAAAATAGAAATGATGATGATTCCATATATCCTGATTTCCATCTCTTGACATTCTGAATCCACAAACCAACTATCCATAAATTCCATCATCGAAATGAAAGTTGTGTTTAAACACCCCCAATTTTCCATCTCCGACCACAGGCTGGAAGCACATTCACTGTTAATAAATAGATGAAAGATCAACTCCTGGTGTGGGTTTGTATAGAAGAAGCAATGTGAGTCCATAGAAATCCCATTCTTCTGAACATTTCCACCATAGGACAAGTTTTGTTATGCACTCTCTATAACAAGAAGTTCATATTTGGAGGATCCTCCATGAACCATAATAGATCGTCCAACTAATCTCACTACCCTCTTGATTGAAGCAGTGTCCTATAGTCTTGCCTGTAATAATATCCTGAAGCAGATCATGTAATGAAACACTGGTCAGCCTCTTCAAAAAACAAAATCTCCTTGAAGGTATTTAATTGCTCTACACTAAAAATAGAATCCAATAGTCTGGGATACCAACTAGCCTCTTTTACCATCATATCAGGTATTATACGTAATGGAAAAAACAGCTTCACACCAACCTAGCTATATCTCCATAGTCTGATTTCCCTTTTGCCCACTACCCAACATGAGGTGTCCTGGAGGATTTCCAGGTGATAAAGAACACTTTTCTCAAACATGGATAGTTTCCACCTATCCCAATCCTTTTAATTCCATCTATATTTGATCCTGATGACTTTGGACCATAGCGAGTCACCAACCATAAAATCCCATGCCATACGTGCCTGTATGGACTGCATCGATAATGGAATATCCCTGAGATCAACACCTCCATCCTCAATAGGTTTCTCCAAATGACTCCAGGCAGCCCAGTGTGCCCTTCCTGTGGAGTTGGAATCCCATATAAAACTATTCATGATCTCCTCCATCAAGGCAATGAATCCTTTGGGAGGAGTAATAATGGATATTACATGCATCAGAATTGATGATAAAACATTTTTAATCACCGACACATGACCACCAAAGGAGAGGAACATGCTCTTCCAACTAAGAATCCTCCCGAGCATTTCTTTGATAAGATCATGAAAGAATATATTTTCAACGCGACCATTATAAATGTGCTCCCCCAGGTAAATCATTGGAAACCATTTTTGCTAGATTCCCAGCCGATCCTGAATATCTCGAGCTCTCCTTCTTGATAATTTATTTTAAATGAAAACACTGCCCTTCCTTGCATTGATTCATTGTCCTCTTAGAATACCATAGACCGCCATTATTTCCATAAAACTGATAATGGAGGATCTCCTCCAATTCAAGAAAATCATGATATCATTTGGAAACATAAGATGAGAAAATGAACTATCTGAATCTTTGGAGTGGTAGGGGAGAATCCGCCTATCCACAATGCCTCTGAAAAAATTCCTTGACAAAGCCTCCTGAGAAATACTATAAACAATGGGTCATAGAGGATCCCCTATTCTTACTCCCTGCACAATTTTGAAATAACCAAATCCTTTTCCCATATGATATATGGTAAGCTAGGGAGATGTGTAATAGTGGAAGCATCGGTCACACACCCATTTGTGAAAGTTATGATTCCTCATGACCCGAATAAAAAGGCTCCAATCCATCTATTCATAAGCATTATACATGTCCACTTTAATGATAAGGTTGGAACAAATCACCATTTTATTATCCTATTCCCCTAATTATTTGGAAATTTCAATCGCCCCATGAATTCCTCTACCTTTGAAAAATCTATGTTTCTATTGAGAGATAACCTTCAGAATCACCTTGTTCAGACTCCTTGCAAGAAAACTGGCCAAAATTTGGTATGAGACATTATACATAAAAATAGCTCTAAAATGATCAATAGATGAAGGTTATTTGACTTTTAGAACCATAATAACTCTACATGAACAAGCATTCCTGGAAATGGATCCTCCTTGAAAATAGTCTTGTATCACCTAAATCACATACCTCCCCACAAAGTCCCACACTGCCATAATGAAACTCCCTAGAAACCCATCCGGGCCTGGAGCACTGTCCAAGGACATGTTGTGAAGAGTGTCCCAATTCTCATCGCCCACTAGTATGACCATGAGGTCATTATTATCCTCAACATAAATCCTGGTTGGAATACACCCCATGAAGGAATCTTGCTCCTCCACCGAAACATCATTCACCGCATTCCCCTGATTACCACCTACAAGCATCCACTTGATGTGATCTAAGGTCAATCAACATGCAAAAGTAACATCTAATGTGTAAGATCCATCCACAAGTTTAATTTTAATTTTCATATTCTATCACTATTTCAAACATGAATGAAAGAAAGTAGTATTATGATCACCCTCCTTAAGCCATTTCACCATTGAATATTGTCTGTAACATCTTTCTATTTCAATCAGCCTATCGGCCTAGAAAGAATGTTTTTCACACAACAAGATAAAGGTACCATCCCCCCATATTTGTTGAAGTTGATACTTCAATATATCAACTTCCACTTGAAGTGCTTCCACTAAGTTATACACAATTGGATTACTGATAAACTAGCAGAAGATCTCTTCCTTAAGTCACTTCAACCTTCCAGCAAGCCCAACCTATGATCTCCCTTCTAACTCCTGCTCATAAGAAACAATCATCATTTGCATAAAACCCTCCAAAATGTGCCAATTAGCCGATTACCTGAAGGAGCTATTCTCCTGGTCCCCTTGATTAAGCTCCACCAAAAGCGGGGCATGATCCGACATAGCTTGAGATAGGTTTGAGATAAAAGATCGAGCTAAGGAATATAACTCGTGGATGTAAGACAAAAATCTATCCATCCGATTCCAGATGCACCTATTCCTTTTTCAATTATTAAACCAGGTATACTTGCACCCGGTGAATCCCATATCCAAAATCCCCTTACTAGATATAAGATTTTTGAAATATAACATTCCATTGGTAGAGTCCTCGGATCCACCTCTCTTTTTTGAAATATCCATAATTGTATTCATGTCCTCACTAATAAACCAAGGGAGCCCTGCTTGATCAAAATCATCAAGACATTCCCAGAGGTCCCTTATTTTCTGCATAAAACTACTAGAGAAAATGAAATAAAAGTATATCTACATACATTTGATCCCAATCTTCACTGTTATACATGGACTCGTTGCATGAATCAGATCCACCTGCTGATTTCTTTTCAAAAAAATCCAAATGTGTTTATTTTCAGGTGGAAAATTCCAAAAATAACCAAAGCCCATCTTCTTCGCGAAGTGTCCAATTCTAATGGAATCCTTTTTCAGTTCTAGAATGACAACCAAAGAGACACTATATCTACGAGACTCAAAATCCAAGAATAAACATTTTTCATACACTCCCAGCCCCCGATCATTCCATATGATCAATGAAAACATTAACAGATAAAGTTCTTGGCCTTATGGTCATTATCACCTAGTCTCGGGGTAAACAAAATCATGCAACACTCGTCCCTGGACATCGAGTGTGTAACCGGTCTGGGTGAGCCTTCTAAAAGGGATCCCTTCTTTGGAAATAGAATATTTTTTTATCAATGGAATATCTACTTCTTCCAATAGTGAAATCCTATTCTGCATATATGAAAGAGGTGACACTGGAACTGCCTCCTCCAGAAGAAAATAAGCCAACACCAACCATGGAGTCGAGCTATGGGAAGAAACTATTTCCTTTGACACCCCAACTGGTAATTCTCACCTCAGCAGATTATTCAAAACACCTTTATATCATCCCATCATGGTTAAGAGAGATGCCTTGAGGGTTTTGGGATAGAGAAGATTAGAAATCCGAACACCCGAAGAGGGTGGTGTTAACTCTCTAGGAATGCTTGGAACAACACATGGAAAACCAGTGGCCCTTCTACTCGAGAAAAGGGAATCTTCCATCTTCAACATCTGATCAGGTATACCCACATCCAAGGATGCCTACAATGAGATATTGGGTTGCAATGGTAACAATTTGTCTAGCGCATTATCGTCCGACACAAAACTGCCCACCTAGGCCCCCTCATAAAACCTAATATCCTCTTCCACCGTGTGCCTGACCGAGTTCACAAAATCAAAAAGTGTCACTAGCCTGTTGGAAATATTCCATATAACTACAAATAAAAGTATAGTTGTAATGTACAAACAAATTATGATAATCTAGTAGTAAAATTTTTTAATTTTAAGTAGATGGGTCATTATGAAAGTGTGTGTTTGAAGTAAAATGTAATGTATGGATATCATCGTTATCATAATCATTAGAGGTGGTAAGATCATTTTCTAAAACCTTATAAATGATTGGACCATCCAATGAAGTGGTGTCAAAAAAATTACTTGTGTATTCATATTATTTCAAATTCTTTTTGGATTGAGGATCTACATATTAATTTATTTATAGTTTTTTACATAAAAATGGAAATATAACCTAAAAATGTAGTGAAAAAACTTTTTTTAAACTCTTGGTGGAGTTATTCAATAAATATATATATATATATATACCTTATTATCACCCTATGTTGAATGTTTTCTCTTGAAAACCTTACTGTATTATCTTTAGTGTAGTTAGATATTATTTTGTGTGTGGATTGGATTTTAGTTTACCATTCTAAGATATATTATAGGGATAAATAATTCATATTCAAACCATAGATTTAATTTAAATTTTTATATAATAATTAATTTAGACCTATGATAAAATAAAAATAAGAATATAAATTGATTAAATATGGGAATGAAATTTATCTTAATAATTCATTAAAAAGAAAGGAACTTTTATCTTAGGGATGTGCCTATAGAAAATGAATTTTAATATATATTTCCTGATCATATATCTAGTGTTATTATTAATAAACATATTGAAATTACCGTTGAATTACATCCTAATGCTATTATGATTTCAAAATGTTCAAATTGAATTGCTCCAATGAAGTTATTCCACTTAAAATGTAGTTACAAGAATTACATAATAAGGGTTTTTTCCTCCCTTTCACTTCACCTTAGGGTGTTCCTATTTTCAATGTTATAAATAAATATGGTTCTTTGAGGATTTTCATTGATTATAGGGTACTCAATAACATTACTATTAATAAAAAAGATTATATTGCCTCATATAGATGGCTTGTTTCATCAACACGAGTGTGTTCAAAAAATTTCCATGATTGACCTCAAATATGGATACCAACACATATAATTCAAGTATGAGTACATTCCAATTAAAATATTTCATACTAGGTATTGCTATAATGATTTTTTATTTATTCCATTTAGGTTGATGCATACACCCATGTTATTTATTAATATTATTGATAGAGTTTTCCATGATTATTTGGATAAATTATTGGTGAATTTCATCAATGAAATTATATTATAATCATTAATCTATCATGATTATAATAAGTACATAAGGATTTATTTTCAAACCATATTTGAAAATTAATTTTATATGAATGTCAAAAAAATGAGAAATTTGGTAATAACTAATTTAATTTTTTGGGAACATTGTTTCTAAATATGGAATGACTATTGATCATGGTAGAACTAAAGTGGTGGAAGATTGTAAAATTCCTAAAATTTTCAATAAGATTCAAATTTTCCTAGATTAACAGGTTACTACATATGGTTTTTTGATATATTTTCATAGTTATTTAATCCACTAACCTTGTTAATTGGATATGGTGTAAAATTATGATAGAAATATTAATGTGGTGAAGTCTTTCAATAATAAAAAATAATATTGGTAATAAACTGGTGTTATCCCTTCCATCAAGAAATGGGGATTTTTTATACTGATGATTCATTGATGAAACTTTGTTTTTTATTGATTCAAGATGAATGAAAAATTGCATATACATCATGATAATTGAAACTCCATGAGAAGAGTTATACAATTCATGATCTCAAACATAGTGTATTAGTTCCTACCATAAAATTTGGGAGGCATCTTATATATCAGTTGAAATGTGATATATACATGAATCATAAATGTTTAAAGTATATATTCACATAAAAAGAGTTAAACATACAACAATGAAGATATCCCGAACTAATAAAGAATTTTTATTTCATGATTCACTATCATCTAGGTAACTAAAACACGATAGTTCATGCCTTAAGACGAAATGATAACGAAACATTAACCATGATACATTTGGAATATGATCCATTATTATATTATTATTTGAGTTAGGGATATGGAGTTCTCTATCTCGAAATTTTTTCACTTTTTGATCAGTTACTAGTACTATCATCTTAGTTATAAAGAGTTAAATATCCTTAGAAAGAATATCAAACTATGAAAAGAAATATGGGTTAATTAAGGAAACATTGATGGATTTCATAACGAAATATAGTGTATTATTATACTTGGATATATGTTATGTATTCTGAGTAATTTTCAGTTGAAAGATAAATTATTTACAGAATTCACAATACTCTATTTTTTATCAATCTTGGTAGTACAAAAATTTATAGAGACCATTAAGAATATCATTGGATTAAAGGAACGAAGAAAGATATTACTGATTTTATCATGATGGGTTAATCTCATTGACAATTAATGATGGAGTGATTTAACTATTGTTTGTTATTATGTGTAAATGGGAGAATATATCCATGGATTTCATTTTAGGATTACAAAACACATTGTTTGGTAATGATATGATTTAGTTTATTATTGAACATTTGACTAGATTTATGTATTTTCTAAATATTCTTAATACTAAGTATTTTGGTCATCTTTAAAGACATTATATTAAATAAATTTTTAGGTTACATGGAGTTCCTCTATCTCTCTTGTATTTGATCATGATCCTATTAATAAAACTGTAATCATTAGTTGTAGAATAAGGAAACTCACCTTATATGGTTTTATATAAATGTTAAATTTCATAATTTCTGAATTTTTGTTATAAAATGAAATTAATTTTTTATATCATAGTACCAAAATAAACTTTGTTTGACTTTTAGGAATTTCTCTAAAATGGTTGATTTTTGGGTGAATAGTGAAAAATATTGATTTTACAAATACATTAATTCTATACACATCTTCATGACATACGCAAGACATAAAAATTTATAAACCTTTTTCTATAATAGATAGGTGTTTATGGAGTGAAATAATGAATATAAAGCCATTATTTTTAATTTAAAAACCCATACATGGATTTTTGAAACTTATCTTATACATAATTTAAATATTAAACTATTTTTTGATCCTTATATTTAATAGTGTGGTTGGAATCCTTCATTCAGTTTCGGTATAATCCAAATTCAATATAAATTATAATTTTTTAATTTTAATACAATAAAATTCATGAGAAACAATAATATTACTAATTTTGTTTCAAATCATTATTATGCATAAAATGGACATATTTCTATAAACTGTTTGCGTATAATTTCCATACTTATGTGAAAATTAATTTATACAACATTTAGAAATAATTTTTTTAAAAAAAACAATATTTATAACTATAATGTAAAATTTCTGTAATTTTTTCCTATTATTTTTGGTAATATTAATCAATTAAAAAAGTAAAAAATATAATTTATTTCTTTAAAAGATAAAATGGGTTTGAAGGGGTTAAACTAAGAGGTAAGAATTAAAATATCCCTAAAACTTATTTAAATGGGAATTTTTTAGTGGATGTAGACACTGAACCATATTATCTACTTATTTTAGTTTCCTTTGGGCCAATTTCCCATGAAATATATTTTATATTAGTTTTAAACGTGGAATAATTACAATAGTGTCACTCCCCTCACATGTAAAAAGGTAAAAAAAATATCCTTACTTGTTCACTCTTGTTTAGTAATCTAGATCAACCATGATCTACCTAAATCCCTAGAAAAATCTTCTACCCACTTATCTTGGTGTTCTCAAAAGATCCATCTTATAAGGATTATTATGTAATCTAAAGGAGGTTTTCCAAGATGGAGCTATAATCCATAAATAATCTCTTTCAAGTCAATTTACTCTTCTACCTCCTTATAATATATTAAAACCATTATAACATAATTAAATAAGTATCTTCACAATAGTGAAATTCAATTATGATAATGAAATAACATTTTTTACCTCCAATACATCCTTTAGGAAATAAAAATATCACTCCTCCATGCATATGGACTACCACATCCACCAAGAAATTTGTTTCATTTCCCATCACAACCTCACATGGTTGATCATAAAGATGAATTTAATTATTAAATATTCAATTTATAATACATTTATGTTTCTTTAAAGTTAAACAATTATCTACATTATTCCATTTTCATTCATTAGAAAAAATAAAATGGTGTTCTTTTTTATATATGGACAATTGTCTCTATAAAATGATGTTCTTAATTTGTCATTAACACCTTAAATAAATGTCTCTAAAAGTGTGATAAATTTATAAACATTATAATTATAAAATTCTGATTATTTTTTATATTTTGTTTCAATGGACCTATAGACAATGTTTAACACCCCTATTTTATTTTGGAGATTGTGAAGCAAACAACCTCAAAATGTCCAACATAAATTAATTTATTTGATAACTAAATTGAACATGATAATAAATGAAATAAAAAGAATGATGATAATGTAAAGAACATTAAAAATTCTATAAATATAATAAATTTATAATACAATATTATTATTTTGTAGTTAGGGAATGGAAAAATGTAGATGGTACAAAAGGTGAAGGATTTTTATTTAAAACCTTGTTTTAAGGTATTTATTTCAAATATTTTTCATCTATATATTTATTCATAAAACTACTTAGATAATATTATTAATTATAATCTAATTGTTTTTAAAATTTATTTTCAACTGTCCTTGACTTTATACAATATTTTTAAAAAGGAATATTTTAAACATTTTCTATATAGGTCAATTTTGACTCTTTTGTAAATGTGAAAAAAAATGTTTTTAACATTATTAGCTCAATCACAATTTCCCTTCATAAAAACTATCATTCATTTTAAAAATTACATTATATATTCTATATTTTTATAAATAATTTTTTTCCATTTTTCTATGAATTTTACTTTTTTAAATGTTTTCAAATGAAAATGATATTTATCCTATTTTTTAGATAACAGGAAAGTGGTTTTTCTTATGGGTTATGGTACCAAATTTCATAGTTTTTATGATGTAAATAAATATTTCATGTTTTTTATATGACATTTTTATTTCAAATATTATATAATGAAATGTGAGCATGATGTATCTTTGATGTCTGGTAGGTCTGATATTTCTCTCCATTGAAATAGGTAATGTGATGAATTCTACTCTATAGAAGTTACTCATAAAAGATATGTATGAATTAACTATGATAGTTATTCCATTGTAATTATGATTGTAAATTTTATTTAAAGGATAATTTTTTAAGATACCGACATGGATTTATGGTGATATCTTTGGTTATTAATGTAATTGTTTTGATTTTATAAGGTAAGGAAAGTTTATGATAATTTAAATGTGTAAGTTTTGCTTTTTAAGGAAAATATTTCATGAGTTATCATGTTTTTTTCCATATAACACATTTTAATATGATTTTTTTTATTAAATAAAAAATTATTTATTATAAATATTTGAGTTGAAGTTTATTTTATGATTAAGTAAATGATTATTCTAATCAGAATTTTTATTAAATAAAAAAGAGAACTTCTTTATGGGATTTCATTAATTTAAAATTAATTAAAAGGTTTAATTTATTATTATATACATTACTAATATTTATATTAAAAATACCATGTATTAAAATGTTTTTAATTTTATTTATAAATGTGTAGGTATTATAAAAATCATAATCTTGAATGAAAAAAATGTTTCACAATTAAAAAAAGAGTATAAATATAAGAATCTATTTTTTGGTAAAAATTTATAATGCATAAATGAGTCCACTTTTTATGTAATTAAATTCCAGATTATATTAAACTATAAACTCAAAAGAACCTATAAATGTGATAAAGTGAACCCCTTTTATTAATCATGTAACAATGGGTTCTTTAAGTTATGGGGTGTGATGGTTAGTATAAAACAGTTTAGAGAACTTTATATATTTGTCTGATGATAGAACCCACTTAAAAGATATTATAATTTATTGTTATATTATTATGAGATATCATTTTAGAATTTCCTTATTTATTCATCTGATCCATGTCTATTCATAAATTTTTTCCATAGAGAAAGCATGGAAAATTACGTAAAAAATAAACGAGAGAATGATATCCTTCTGAATTAGTAACCTGGAATTATTGGTGCTGAGATAATAATTTTTTGTCTATGATACTCAATTAATACGAGTTATTAATGGTGAAACCCACATAAGAGAGTGACTGAATTATCCATAGAGGAATATATCTATTGTGAAACATTTCATTAAATATTACCCTCTACATTTGGTGGATCATCAGACCCATTGGTTGCTAAAGTATGGATCAATTATTTGGATAATACATTTGATGTTTTGGGATGTTTAAAATATTATAATATAACTCTTTCTATTTATAATTTTGAATGTAAATCTGATTAGTGGTGGTATTTGATTAAGAATATCATTGGAAATATGAGATTGATTTCATAGACTTGACAAGTTTAAAGATATTTTCCTTGATAAAAATTTAACTAATGTTTTTGCCACTATAATAGAAGAGAAATTATTGTGATTGAATAAAAAATATGTGTAATTTATTGTTTTAAAGGATGGAAATTTTTCTAGACTAGTCACATGTGCACCAAATTTTTTTTAAACAAGATAATAGAATTGATATATTTTATTCAGGATTGACACCAAGTTGGTATATGTATTTGGTTACATGTGAGTTTTGAAGTTATAAATAGATATTTTAATGTGAATAGAAGCTAGATATTGAGTTTTTTTATTTTTATATCGATAATAATAAAGTTTAAAATTATAAATAAATGGGGAATCACCCTTCTAAGAAATATGAATATAAGAAAATTATGATTCCCTGTTTCGATTATTATGGTAAGAAGAATTCTGTTGATTGATTAATGAATTTTGAAAGTTTAATTGATGTAATAAGATAGGATAAATGGATTATTAATACAAATAAAAGATCAATTGTGATCATCATGAAAATTATAATAATCCAGTAGTAAAAATTTTAAATTTCAATGAGATGGGTCATTATACAAGTGTGTGTCTAAATAAAAATATGAAGGATGGAGAACATCAATATTATAGTGACCCATGATTTTCATATATGTATATTACATATTTTTAGATGAATATTCAATACATTACAAAAATACATGCCTGGGGACTATAGAGACAAAATATTATTTTTGGGATTGTATTATCTCATAAATAATCTATAAATATTATTGATTTTGATGATAAAAATACTTTTCTTGTTTTATTAATGATATTAATTTAAGTGAATTTAATGAACTTAATATTATTTTCAATATTTATTCTGGAATTATTTTTCAGTTATTAATCCTCACGTAATATTTGTTAAAGATTTCAGAACAAATTTAAGATTATTCTAGAAACATTGTTCATACCCTATGATGGTAAGTGTAACATAAGGAATGAAACCAACATTCATAACTGCATGTATGGAACATATATCCGATGTTGTAAAAAAGAATGTTTAATCAACCCAATGTAAGTAAGGAACCTTTCATTTATAACAAGTGGAATTATTTTTATTCGACCCTATATAAGTAAGAAACCCTATTTTTGAGGAAACAAATATATGGTACATAAACTATACTTTTATATTCAAACCTACATTTGATATTTTTTCATTACAAAGATGAACCCTATATTTGACTATTCAATGATGGAGATTTAAATCCATGATTTTATCTGAGAATTATGTAATGGTCTTGACAGAAATAAAGAACTTTTAAAATATATTTTAAGACCAATTTAAAGGATCATTATGATCAATTCAAAAAAAAATTATTCAACAGAGTAAAACACTTTTACTCATAGAGAAAGTTATGGCTCTTTTAACCATTTTGAATTTGGAATTTGTTTGATCTATCAAGAATAAATCTGGGATCTTCTAAACTGAAATAAAATACTTTTATTCTATATATGTAGTCAAATAATTTTTATGAAACAAAGATATAAAATAATCTAAATTGATACATTTTTTATTTACAAACTGTATATTTTCTATGAATATATTTTTATAGATCTATTAAAAAGAATGATCTACTCTGTTGTTAATTTTATGATGATACACTTTGACATTATACATTTCAACCTCTTTCTGTTAGAACTACTTCGGTTTATTCATTTCTTTTTTATTGAAGATAAATTGAAACCTGGATCACTTCAAAGATTCTCTTACTTTAATACATTCATCTTTGAAGAAAAATATATGTATTTTATTATTCTTTGTTGCAATTCTAAACTTAGACCTATTTCATCAACAAATAAAACACTTTTGATATATTTAAGTTTCAACTTCTAGTACTCAGTTGGGGTTAAGTGTCGGCTTCTTGCACTAAGCTGTGGATAACTAGTACACTGTAAAATAACCTGAATGATATGTTAATCCTTGTCATAATGGTATCAACTTCCTACACTGTATTTTGGATTTGAAGGCCTTATGATAATTGGACCTTTCTACTGAAATTCTCCAAACACGCTGAGAGAGCATCGGTGGAGTGAAGTATAAGATATTTGTTCCCCGAACCACTATAAAAAATTTTGTGTTCTTATTTTCTATTTTTTATAGCTTATATTTTATATAAAATAGAATGGTGTATATATTTATAAATCACAACAAGAGTTAAATAATAAAACGTATCAAGATTGTTCGAAAGACACAATTCACCCCCTATTGTGTATCATTTTATCATTCCGAACTAAAAAATTGTATTGAATGAGATATTTTTTGATAAAATATATAAATCTATAGAAATAATAAAGGTATAAGGTCTATAAAAAATATACTGCAGATCCAAAAAAGGTTATGTTCACAATTCATGATCTATATTTTAATGGTTAAAACTATAGATGATATAAATCATGAATGATCATCTACTAAAATAATTTGGTATTCAATGTTTCTTCAAAGATTATCACTCCTTATGTGATTCCTGAGAAACTAGAGACATGGGATGCTACAAAAGAATCTGAATATGGAATTAACTCAAAGAAAATTAATTATATCATCTGGGGACATGATCTTGAAAACTTTAATCATGTATCATAGTGCCCTATTGCCTATAATATGTGGAAATAAATAGTTTCAACATACGAAGTAACAAATAACATCATACAAATGAGGTATTCCACTGAAAAACTAAATTTTTAAACCTTTATAATATTTAAAGGTTAAAGAATTACAAAAAATAATGGACAGTTAATAGAAATTATCTATAACATTACTCCACTAGGATATCCAATTTCATAATCAGATTCACTGCTAAATGTACATAGAGTACTTATCTCTAAATGAAATGGCATATTTGTAGATCTTCAGTAATCATCACCTATAAAAAAATTGACTAATAAGGAATTAGTTGCAACATTGATGATGTATGAAGAGAAATGAAAGATGAAGTTGAATATCATAGGATTTTATAAAATTAAAACACTTCCCATAAGGTGATATCTCATAAACATGAAATAAAATCAAAACAAGACATCTAAAAAAACAAAAAATCATAGTTCTCGTACTCGGAAATGAAAATTCCTTAACTAGCCATGAAAATTATACAATTATAATAGAATAAAAGAGGCTTCATAAAATCATTTAATAAGTATTAAAATGATCTTGGTGATGTAATAGGTTATGAATGCAAAAAATGGGTCACTTCATACCTAATTTCTCCAATTGAAAATGAATGAAGAAGGATAGAAAAGAAACATCAAAAGGAATATAGTTATAAACATAAGGATAATAGAGCTTTTAAAGCTATGTGGAGTGTATCTGAAGACTCCAAGATCTCTTCAGAATATGATTTAGTGAAAGAGACATAGAATCTCAAAACCAGCATGTTCTTTATGGCTAAGTAAGAAGAAGAGGAACAATAGTATTACTCTTCGGCTTCAGGCTCTTATAGTTGCTCAAATAATTAATTGGATTCCTACAGTTCAATTCCAATATAGAAGTATGATTCATTAATTTATAATAATAAATGATTTAAATATTCACAATGTTGTTTTTAGTGAAAGAGACACTATGAATGAACATCATCAAGAACTATTGTAAAAATTCAACTTATCTATTTCAAACTGTACTAATTATGAAAAAGGATAAAATTATTATATAATGAAGTAAAATCATATAAAACTACTTAAATTATTTTAGAAAAATAGGTAAAACACTGAATGATATTATTATAAATAATTTAATTAAAATAGAAAAGTCTATAATAAGAAGCAAGGGTGAATATCAAAATTGTACGAAAAATATTTTGTGTCCAATTCAAAAGAAATAACTACTATTACTGTAGAATTTAAGGTCATTACTCTAAAAACTATTATATAATAAATTCATAAATAAGTGGTATTAAAAAGGATTTTATTTCTACAAAATATGACCGAAGAATGTAATCTATATTATAGAAAAATAAGATAGATTCATATTCATAGATCATTACTCATTGTAACAGCTGGACCTCAGAAAATAAGGGTAAAAAAAGTTTGGGTAATATTTTCCCTAGAGAAAGGCCACATGAACAAAAATTCGATATAGTATATGGATAGTGTATTTTCAAGGAACATGAGTGGAGACTCTATAAATTTTCATACAATAACACAAATGGATAGAGGAGTAGTCACTTTTGGTGATAAGTCAAAAGGAAATATTGTTGGTGTTGGAACTATTGGATATCCAAATACAATTTTAATGAAAAAAGTAATGTATCACAAGGGATAAATCAAAAACTGATTATTATTTCTCAAATTTGCGATGATGGTTTTTGTTGATTTTTCAAAAAAAAACTTCTCAATTTTGAAAGATAAATTTTCTTAATATAGATCACCTAGAACATTTAAAATTTATACATTGGATCTCAATTCCTTATATATATATGTAAAGTGATTTGTTAAAATGCTAAAAATGAGCCATGGATCAGGAATAAAAGACTTAGACATTTCAATATATATGATATACATAAATATTCTAAGAAACAATTAATTTCTAATTTTTCTAGTCATAAATTTGACAATGGTTGATTCTATGATGCAAGAAAAATAGGAAAACAACATAACTCATTATTCAAATATATTAATAAATTTATAAATATAAATCATTAGAATATATCCTTGTGTATATGTTTAGACCAACTAGGGTAGAGCTATTTGTAGTAAAAATATATTTTTATGTATTAGTTAATGATTTTTAAATATTTACTTGGGTTTATTTTCTAAAACATAAAAGTAAATTATTCATTGTGTTTGAAAGCATTTAAAAAGTTGTTCAAAATACAAAGGATTATAAAATAATTTCATTGAGAAGTGATAATAGTGGTGAATTTGAGAATCAAGAATTTAATTATTTTTTCTCAAATATAAGTATGAAACACACCTTCTATACACTATAAACATATCAAAAAAGTGTGATTATTGAAAGAAGAAAAAGAACTATTCATGAAATGGAAAGGACTATGCTGAATGAATACATCCTTCATACCTCTCTTTGGGAAGAACCTAAAATCACAACATGATAAATCATGAATAGATTTTTAATACAAACAATTATTAAAAAACTTCCAAATGAATTTGGAATAAATGAAAACCTAAAGAAAAATTCTTTAATGTTTTTGGATATAAGGTATATGTCTTGAATACTAAGGATAACCTTGGTAAATTCATTCCAAAAGCTGATAAAGGAATATTTCTAAGATATTATAAAACGTATATATCCTAAATAGTGTCTAATAAAAATTAAAGGATTGTTGAAAAATTCATTCATGTGATGTTTGATGAAATTGAACCTTTCATTAAAGAGAAAGATCGAATGGACAATAAAGGTGAATTTTTAGATAACATGAGACATGAAACTCTAAAGGGTTGTTTTTAAAATGATATGAATGAAATTCAGTCAAGTTCATAAGAACATGAAACTAAAGAACATGAAATTGTTCTACCTAGATTTTCTATAATATTAAAGGATCATCCTTCAAAAATAGTTATAGGATCCCTAGACACTAGAATTAGAACTAGAAGAAATGTTGGAAACCTAGCTAAATTCATTTCCTTTCTATCTCAATTATAACCTGAGTCTATTGAAGTAGATTTAGAAGATGATATTTGGTTGTTAGTCATGCAAGAAGAAAAAAACCAATTCATAATAAATTATGTTTGGTAATTTGTAGAAATACCATACCATTATCCAATAATATCAATTAAATGTAACTTTAGAAATAAACAAGATGATCAAGGGTTCATAACAATAAATAATTCTAGATTAGTAGTAAATGGATATAATCAAGAATAATCAATATATAATGATCAAACCTTTTCACCATTAGTAAGATTAGAATTCATTACAATCCTTTTAGATTATGAAACTTATATGAAATTTAAATTATATCATATGGATATTAAATTTTCCTTTTTAAATGGATATATAATGGAGGAAGTTTATGTTGAAAAACACCATGTTTTCAGAAACCCTCATAAACCATATTTTTCTTTTAAATATACTAAATCTATTTATGGTATTAAACAAGAACCTAAGGATTTTAATGAAAGATTAATCTCCTTTTTTGGAAAATGTATTTTCTTTGGGATTATTGGATCCTACTGTTTTCAAGAAAATTGTTTGTTCTGATATTTTATTAGTAAAAAATTATGTTTATGAAGTTATATTTTAATCAACAAATAAAAATAATTGAAATAATTTTTCAAAACATATGCCAAAATAATTTCAAATGTGTGTGATGAGAGAAATAAATTTTTTTTAGGATTTCAGATTTTTAAAAAATATTATTCAAATTTCTTAAATAAAAGTAAATATGTTATTGATTTATTGAAAAATCCTAGATTTGAAAATTGTAAGATGTATAAAAATCTTCTATATACCAATATAAAACCTAATTTGGATGAAGCAAGAAAACCAATAAATAACATTTTATACAGAATAATGATTGGAATTTTATTGTATGTTAAAACTATAAGAGCATACATAATATTTTTGTATGTTTATGTGTTATATTTTATTAAAATATAAAACAATCACATCTTAAAATAGTTAAAATAATTATTATATATTTTAAAGGAACTAATTTTTAATCTATAATTTACCCAAAAACATCTGATTTCAATTTAATTTCATATTAAGATGCTGATTTTGGAGGATGTTGATTAGATATAAAAAATATCATAGGAACCTATCACTTTTTAAGAAAATCATTAGTATCATGGTCGTGTAAGAAACAACATTATGATTCCCTATCGACAGCTAAAGAAAAATATGTTTCTGCTGTCAGTTGTTGTGCACAAGTTTTGTGGATGAAACACACTCTACTGGATTTTGGACTTAATTTTAATAATATACCTATTTTATGTAATAATACTAGTGAAATAAATTTTTCAAAAAACATTATAAGTAACTCTAGAACTAAAAATATTGATATAAGGAATCACATTCTAAAATATTATGTTTCTAAAAAAAGATATATCTTTAAAATTCATAGATACTAAATATCAATTAGTTGATATTTATACTAAACCACTTCTCATTGAATGTTTTTATTTTATTAAGGGGGAGTTAGGGATATTTAATTTTAAATAATTTTTTTATTTTTTTAATTTATTTTAATTTATTGTAATTTATTTTGTTAATTTATCTATAAATTTTTTTATTATTTAGTAATTTTTCATTTATTTCGTTTTTTATTATTTTTTAAAGTGTATCTTTTCAAAATTGAAATTTAATTATTATCTTATGTAATTGGTACTAGAAGCAAGACAACATCACCAATCCATCAAAAAAGTATTCATTTTTCCCTTACCCTTAGAATTAAAATCTTTTTGAATCCTAGATCCCTCATAATTCTTCCAAAACCTTGAATCTAAATACCTTCTACCTTCAGATTCGGAACAATGAAGTAGGAAAAGTGAACAAATAAATGTAAACAAGGATATATGAAGAGTCAATGTTCACCCTTGAGGAATATTATTCAATGAAAGGCCATTGAAATTGAATGGTTGTATTATATGAATCTTATTCTCAAGAAAGCTCTTCTGTTTCATAGTTTGGAATTTCTGTTTAATAACGAAAATATTGAATTCATCTATGAGATAAAATTTAAGAAATTTTTTAGAAATGTCCAGCTTAGTTTTGGTGAAATAGAAGATATAATAAAATAGTGAGTAGATGATAATTATTTTTAGATCTCCTTAGTATAAATTCATTTGATTTTAAAATTACCTCATAATGAATTATTTCATTTTTATCTTTGATCAATTGGAAATCAGGATGACAAATCAAAAGATGTCATGTCTTTTCTTTTTGGTTCGACCAATATTAGGAAAATGTTTGTAAAATATATTTATGTTGACCAGAAAGTTTTAGAAAAGTTTATTTAGACATCTATCATTCCAAGAACTACTGAATTATACAATATTTTGTACCCAGATAGGTATATCATGTTTCTGTTTATCACTGATATTAAGATGAACTTCCCTTGATAGATGCAGAAATATATGAGTCACTACTACCAGTTAGAGGATATAATTTCATTCTATCCCTATGGAATATTCATTTAACTTATTATATTTAGAGATAATAATATTCTATATATTGATTCTTGAACTACATGTCACCACAACAGTAATCAGAATGATGGTACCTTAAGAAAATTAGGTTTATTTTGGCATACCGTGAAAAGAACTTTGTTGTCAGTGACGACAAAAGATCAAAGATAATAGAGTCATATTGATTAGGGGGAGCAAGAGAATCTTAAATTTGAAGGAAAATTTTCATTAAGAAATGATAAAATTAGAGAATCTAGAATAGAAGGTGTTGCTAAATCTACTAAAATAAAGCTCTGTTATGATACTACTGTACTTTATGGGGAAACTTATAAATAATTATCCATTGTGGAACTCCTCACAATTCCAATGATCATAGAAGACCCTTATCATGAGAAATAAGATGTAAAAAAACTTAGACATACTGATAAGACTGCATTACAGTGTTTTGGGGGAAAAACATTCTGACGAAAAACAGGCTGAAATTAATGTTCAAGAATAGAATGTTTCCCATCAATCATATCATATAATATAAAATTCCCATGAAGAAGAGAAATTTCAGAAATCGATAATTGAAACTACTAAAATTATTGAGATTTAGTTTTTCTTTGTTATTATTCAATCCATGTAAATAACAGTTTCTCTATCTGGAGAAAAGAAAGAATCCCTTGATGGTATTTATTTTTCAAGTAAAAATACTCCAGTTAGGTATTTAGTTGTTGTGGAAGTAGCTACTTAGTCAATGAATCCAGATGAAGAAACATCTGATTCTCTAAAAAATCAGAGAGAAGACATGATTATCAAATTCAATAAGGTACAAATGGTGAACTCTAGTCATTTAAAAGAACTATGATCTTATAAAAAACATTAGAAGATTTAAAAAATCCATCTGCTTCATGGTTTTAAATAGATTCTATTCAAACTCAACTTCAAGAATTCAGAGAAAAGTATGTTTCAAAAATGCATTTTGATTCTTTCAAGATAGATATGCTTGATCAGTTTGGAAAGATAAAATCAGAATCTATTTCTAAAAAATATTTTTAATATTTAAAATTGTATTTGGGAAGTTAGTTTGAATAAATAAAAAGTATGTTCTAGTCAATCAATAGCTTCTACTTTTGCACTTCCAACTTCCCCAAATTTAATCATAATATTTCATGCAATCACTTATGTGATGGAACACATGAAAAAAATACTTCAGTATCTTTAGTGTAACAGTTATCCTTTGTATGTTTTGTTTGAAAATCAATAAGATATTATCAAAAAGATGACTTATATTGAACAAGGCATCTGGTTTCCTCTCAATGAGTTTTGTGACAAGCATTCTGAGATTCTACAGACTGAGGAAAATCAGCATGACTTTCTCAAATCCAATCTTATTGAAAAGAATTTAAGTGATTCAAGATTCTATAATTTTGTTAGGGAATCTGGTTACAAGACCAGATATCATATTTTAAGGAAGTTTTTTAGCCTGGTCAAGATTTTTCTGAACTAAAAACCTCTCCTAATCAAAACCATTCAACATCTACCAGTGTTGTTGTTTAAAAAATTTCCTAAAGCCAAATCACTCATGTATTTATAAAATATTTTTAATAAAAATCCCATCGATTATTAATATTCTTGGTATAATTTCTATGTTTTATTTTTTTCATCTCCACTTCCAGAATACATGCTAATTATCTATATATTATAATGTAACATTCATTGATAGTTATGTGTTACATTAAATTGTTTTTAATCCATTTTTTCATATACATTATTTTTTATATATAAAAATGGAAGATAAAATTTGGTAAAAACAACATTATCTGTTTAATACTATATCTATTTTAATTTAATAATATTATAAAATAAAAATAATACGAAGAAATATTAACATTCAAAATGAAAAATATTTTCATTAGTGTTTAAAAATCATATATTATATGTAAATTAATTTATTGGTTTTGTGATCATCAAAATGGGGGGATATTTTTGGGCATGTATTGTCTCAAAAATAAACTACAAATATTATAGATTTTGATGCTCACAAATACCCTTGTTTATTTTAATAATTATATTAATTTAAGTTAATTTTAGGAAATTAATATTCTTTCAATATTTATTCTAGAATTATTTTCAATTTATTAATCCTCAAGGAATATTCGTTATATTTTTCAAATTGAATTTAAACATATTTTAGAAACACTATTCATACCCTACATTCGTAAGTATAGCATAAAGAATGAACCCTATATTTAGAATAGAACATATGGATCATATACCCTACATTGTTAGAAAGTATGGTTAATCAACCCTATCTAAATAATGAACCATACATTTGCAACTAGTGAAAGTATTTTTATTTCGCACTATGTAAGTAAAGAACCCTGTGTCTGAGGGAAAAATGTATGGTTCAAAAACCATACTTTTGTATTCAACCCTACGTTTAATATTTTTTTACATGGAGGAACATACGTTTGAATATCCAATGGCAGAGTTTTAAATATTTTATTTTATCCAAGATTTCTGCAATGGTCTTGAAAGAATGGAATATGCATTGGAAGATATTTTATGATTTATTTAAAGGATCATTATGGTCCATTGAAAAAATTGTATTCAATAGAGTTACTTACTCCTACTCATAAGGAAACTTATGACTCTCCAAAACAATTGGAATTTGAAATGATTGCAGTCTATGAGGAGGAATTTTTGGATCTTCTCAACTAAAATAAAAGTCTGTTGTTCTATATAAATGATAAGATATTTTTCTTGAAATAGAGATATATGATATTCAAAAATGATATGTTTTTAATTAAGAAAATTCATATTATCTGGGAATATATTTTTACATATCTACTATAATGAATTATTGAATTTTTATTATTATAATGAGGATACACTTTTACATAATATATTTCAACATATTTCTACTAGAAATTATATTGTTAATTTTTTCATCATTTATTAAAGATAAATTGCGTCATAGATCACTTCAAATCATATCTTAATTGAGTAAATTAATATTTCAAGAAGATATATGTATTCTGTCAGTTTCATCTATAATTATGAAGTTCAATCAGTTCTATCAACAAAACAAAATCTTTTGATTTATTTGAGTTTCAACTGCTTGTACTAAGTTATGGTTAAGTGTAAGGTTTGTTGACTAAGATATGGATAAATTTTTCCTTATAAAATAACTAGAAGGCTATGTTTAGCCTTGTTGTGGAGGTTTCAACTACCTACACTCAGTTGGGGATTTAAAGGTCATATGATAAGAGGAACTTTCTAGTGAAATTAACCAAGATCACTAAGAGAGAATTGGTGGAGTGGACTAAGGGTCTATGTACCCCAAACCACTATAAAAGTTTTTGTGTTATTTTTTTCTATTTAACCACTACTCATATTTCGTTGAGAATAGAACTCTGCATATCTGCATAAATCACAAAGAGAGTTAAGTTAAATAATTTATCAAGATTATTTAAAAATAATAATTCACCCCCTCTTATGTATCTTTATGTCATTCTGAACTAACAATTATCATATAAAGATATTAAATTTTTTATATTAATATTAATTACATTACACAAAAAAAATAATGTGGACTATAATAGTTTAGTGCCTTAGGAAAATTGAAACACAATTCTTTAATATGGTGAATGATCTTCAATGCCTCCCACAAATATCTTCCCATATAGTACTCTATGTAGACATTCCCTATATAAAATCTTTTTCCATAACTTGGGAAGTGAAACATAAGAAAGTGTGATCTCATATTCTTAAAAATGATAAACAAAATATATATCAGTAAACGATCGTATGAAAGAATAATACAATAATAAGGGCAGATTATAATGATCATAACTTATGAAGTTAATACCCAACCTATTTAAGATCATAAACATGAGTCATGGAATAAATAATGGAAATTTAAAAGTCATGAATCATAAGGGAATCAATGATCTTGGTCCATGAGAGCATAAAATTGGAATTAGACATAGATTTATAGAATACACATAATCTAAGAAAATCTTATGTTAGGGATACCCGCAAAGATCATTATAACATGTTAGGCTCAGGATAACCACCCATGTACCTAATTTTGGATTGGGATGACCTCCCATGTATCCTATTTTAGGCATGGGATGACTACTCATTCACCCTCCTCTTTGTGTTGATCTGACCTCTCATGTACCCTCTTTCGAGCTTGGGAGAACCACCCATATCCCACTTTTTGGGCTTGGGTTGACCACATTTTTACCCTCTGAGCTCGTAAAACATTTACCATTACCCAATTCATTGGAGGTAGATATATTTTCAACCCCTTACATAATTAAAATCATACATATGTGTTCTATAAGATCATAAAAAAATCATTTTACAATAAAGCATGAAATGAAATGGGTTTCATAAACATTTCTTAATATCATAAACCTATAAAAAAGATACAGGTTTCATAGTCATATAATAACATGTGGGAAAGAGATAGGATTCATTATGATTTCATTAATTCATCATAGCATTACTTGTGAAAAAAAGTGGGTGTCATAAGAGTTCTATCATGGTATAACCAATCGAAGAGAAATATGATTCTTAAAAATTGTTCCATTGTAAATATAAAGCCTTTGGAAAAATAATAAGATTTGTATCCATGGATCACATCCCAATTAAGTCATAAATAAAATCTATGGATTTCATATTATATGGAAATTGATATTGATCGATCATTTAAAACTTTTCTTGAGGAAAATATAATTTCTTATTTGAGAAAAACAATTTAAAACATAAAATATTTAGAAATTATTTTCATTTGAAAATAAACATGATAAAATTTTAATTATTCTCTGAAGAAAATATTTTCCATGGACATGGGATGTTTCATTTGTTTCATACATGTTAAAAAATGTTTCCTTTCACATTTTTTGTAAAATCCAAACGGTTTTTTTGGAAAATGACATGAAGATTTCTATCAAAAAAATTATAAAAAATCACACATGGGTAAAAATTTCTATTTAAACTCATAAGATAATAATAAAACATTTTTGAAAAAAAACTAATAAAACATGGTTTTTAAATAAAACTAATTTCTGATCAAAGAGATAAATAAAGTTGTATTTTTTGGAAAAACATTATCCCAATTATTTTATGTTTCAAAGAGTTGAAATTGAATTATTACTTGAAAATAACATTAATAACTAGAGTATATAGAAATTTATTACTTTATTTAGAGATGGATCATAATATTTTACCATCTGAAACATAATCATAAACAAACCTGATAAATGATGAGATTGTACCCTTAAATCTTTTCCATTTTGGTAGAATTGATTCATAATTACCATAAAGGAGAAATGTAAAATGGAACTTAAAATATCATAAGAATAAATAAATTCATGATATTACTTGTTAAAGGGTATATATATACACCTTTTAAAATAATATAGGTGCATACCATAACATATGTTTCAATGAAAGAAAATTGAGACATAAATCTCATACAGATTTGGTATCTTTTTAACTATAAACCCCATGAAAGAAAGATCCTAAAATGGATATGTAAATACCAATAATTTCATATACTATAATAATATATACCTTCATGGTAATTATATAAACCATATAAAAGAATCATATGGTGAATATGGCTTGTGTCTTATATAAAAAAAAGTAAGATGAAAATATCCTAAGGTAAGTCTCGACTTCCTTTGTACTCATTTAAAAATAATATATAATAAATATATGTTTATTAAAAGTATATTTAAGAACCAAACTTCTTTATAAAATACCATATATTATTTAATTGTGTCATTTTATTACACATTTATTAACAATTCCATGTTAGGATCACCTTTCGGGTAATAACCACTTTGTTTTTCATATATGTCTATATTTGTTATTTTTTCTCCTCTTACTTTGATCAAAGTTCCATCACATAAAGAATAATAATAATGACATAAATATAATATTTATACATCAATTAAACTTTTAATACCAATAATAAAATATGGTTTTTAGAAATGAATTATGTTACGTTCATAGATACTGTATGTCGTAAGTATGCATGAGTAACGTTTACATTTGTCAATGATAATTATGGAAAGGAGGTAAGAAATATATTATATTTACATAATTATCATAATATAATAAATAAAATATTAATACTTAAAATATACCTATATATATCATCAATGTGGTGTGGTGATGAAAAGAGAGTCACGCTGCTTCATGAAGGTGCTAGTCCACACGTACACGAACAATGTTATCCTCTTTCAGAGAGTAAAAGGGTATGAAAAAAAATTAAATATAATATTTTTAGTGTGATAAATATGTAATTAATATTATAATTATTTCATTTATGTCTCATATTTTCATTAAACCCCTAATCAATATCATCCACATAAAGCATAAATGATTTTTACATCTTCGTGGGTTGGTAGTTCGTCGTACAGATGAGTGACATTATTGTATTCCTAAAAAATAAAACAAAACAAATATATTTCTGACATTATAATTATAGAAGAATAAAAATAATAAAAATATTATATATATAAAATAAATCAATAAATATTTCCAGTGGTTATGGATGGTATTGGAAAAATGAATGACATCGGTTCATGAGGCGACAGTCCCCCGTACACATGAACGATGATTTCATAGCCCATGTTATGGATTTAGAGATGGTACTAGTTCATTAAATTAACATTAAAAAATTTAATTATATTTTAAATACTTATTTTATTATATCATCGTGATATAATAATAATTGATGGGTGTGGAGGATGAAATAAAACAAAAACCCTTATTGATGACTGTTACCTCTTATTCAAGTATCCTCCTTTGGTTTGCACCAAAAAACAAACATAAGATGAATTTATGACAAAAATAAGGATTATAGGATATTATGAGAGATTTTTTCAAGTTATTTTTTCATTTATTGTCTGATGAAAAACAAATTTAAGGTGTGAAGAAGAGAGTAGAGTGGATGGCCAATTATAAGTGGGGGAAAAGACACACATGGTATTTTTGAAAACAACTGAGTCATCCCACATTTTGCATTTTCTAGAAGGGTCTAAACATGATAATTATAGAATATTAGAGGTTTAATTGTGGAAATATGGTCATATAATAATTTTAATAAAATTTTAAAGATCACTCTTAACATTTTATTTTTAGTTTAACCCTTGGTAAAAAAATTCTAACTTAATCACAGGAATTAATTATTACTATATTCACTATTAATTTTGGAAAAAAATTAAGTTCAACTTAATAGATATTATATATTATTATGATTAAAAATATGGAATCAATTTTTACAAATTAAATTCACATAAGAGTAAAATTTTAATTTAAAATTAATCTCACGGAGGCAATGAGAAAGTGGGTTTTTAAAGAGAAAACATTCAAAAGTTTACAATGTTTTTATATCCAAATTCAAAATGAACTTGATTAAAATGGAATAAATCGGATTAAGTGATATATCATTGAGAAAATTAAACTTTAAAATAAATTTTAAAAATAATTAATCTTTATAAATAAGTTAAAGGAAATGCCAGTTTTCAATTTTTATATTTACTATTTTTCACTATTTATCAAAAAATGAATCCTTTTAGAAAAATACCAAAAACATAACCCTAAGATAATTTTGATATTAATATTTAAAAATTAGGTTTATTTTTTCCAATAAATTTTTAAAAAGTGTAAAAATTTGTTTTTAAAATAAGTGTGCCATAAGAAAGAAACATAACTACTTTTTTAAAAAATATGGGTTTAAGCATAAAATTGGATTTGTTCTTATCACTTATCTAGTAAAAACAGAAGATGAATTTTAAATAGTTTATTGAATATCTACAATATAAATTTCATTAAAATAATTTAACAGAAGTGTTTTTTTTATTTTATTAAGGTTTAAACCCTTTTTTTCTTAAAAAATAATTTCCAAGAAAGAGATTTCCTTTATTTTGAAATAATTGTTATTTTTTTTTCTAATTAACTGGTCACAAAAAAATTCAATAAATTTATATTTTTAAACTATATTTTTATAATTTAGTAAATCCTATTTATACCCACTATTCCAATGGCTAGGTGATAAATATCATATTAAATTTTAATATATTAATTGTATGTCATATTTCATTTAATTTTATTGTTTCATGTAACATAAACTAAAATCGGTGTTGCATGTAATGAAAGACAAACTTTGTAATATATATAATTCAAAATAAAATACATGTTATTTTTAACATCAAATATTACAAAATTAAATTAATTTGAAACAAATATATCTGGGTGTTACATTCTACACCCATTAAAATGAATTTTTCCCAATAAATTCATCTTAGTCATTAGTGGTTCAACATTTCATAATTATTTCATAGAAACACATATCGTAAAAAGGGTTAATAAAACATACTTCTAAAAAAGACAAAGGGATGTGAAAAAATCACCTGTAATAACACATATTAGGTTTTCAAATAAGAGAACATAGGTGGGAAGTAAAAACATGCACATAACAGAGAAAAATGACACTCAAATATTGATAGTGAGTGGTAGAGAACATTGATCAAAAGAAAGTGGGTGATATAAAAAAGTTTAATGACTAGAAATAAATAAACCAAATAGGTATTAAAATTTTAATTTATGTCGTCAAAAATGATAGGAACATGACCACACTATTTCAATCTACTTTTCCTATAGTTGAAGAATTTTCACGAGAATATATACTTGATTTCATTCAATTTCATAATTACAATCTCATCCATTACTTCTGAATTGATCCGTTTTCACTTCATATCTTACTCTGAGAAATAAAGGTGACTTTTATATGTTTTAATCACTGATGGATCATAAGATCCATATATATAATCATAATTCATTTTTTTTAATATTTAGTTATCATTGCAAAAAAATGGTTTTCATAGGTTATCCAATATAGAAAAATATTCATATAGTGAAGTAATACATTAATATCTAATGCCTCATCCCAAGATAAACTTAAACCATTTTATAAATGTTTAACCCTATAACCCATAACAAATTAAAAAATTATAAATAAAGTCACTAAATATCTCAAATTTAAACATAACATTAATCCCCCAAATTATAATAATGTAACTCTTGATTATCATATATGAGATATGTTAACACCATCATCATTTATTCCCATGATAAATTCTAATAACCTAAATTACCACAAAAACATATTAAAATCATAAATTCTAACTTATTACTTATATAAAACAAATATTAGTGTATATATTCCTTAAATACAAACATTCTTTAAATTCCATCTATTATAGCATAAACCACCTTGTCAACAAATCATTAATCAATTCCAGGGTAATTATTAATATCTAATTTACATATTCATATCAATCCCCTCTTTAAACAAACTAAAAAATATTTTCTTAACATTTGGGACATATTAACGGTTACCTTTCCATATTAAAAATCACCTTTCCGTTACATCACTTTTATAGGTCACCAAAATCATTCAACATATTATTTCAAATCCTTAATGAAAAAAATATAATATACAATTATTGTATTTCATAATTATTGAATTTCAATACATAAATACTTAGATCTTCCCACTTCATTCTGAAACCATTAACTATGCATCATCGTATTATTGTTCATTACTTATTTCCTATTATCTTCTATTTTTAGTCTCTTTATCTATCTTGACCTGACCCGACAGGGCTCGAACCACAACTCCCCAAGTCTACCTCTAATAGTCTTGGGGTTGGTGACTAGCACCGAGTACGCATATCACATAGATAAGAGGTCTTTTCCTAATTTCCATATATGCATGCACCCATAAAACCCTCTATGAAATATTGTAGAGAGATTAAAATATGGAACTAAAATTCATGCATACAAATATTCCAAACTGGAGTAAAACAAAACTACTAAAAACATAAAAAGCGAAAAACACTCACCCTCCAAAGGAATATTGTAAAAGAGTCCAACATGCTTGGATGGAGGGGATCACTATCAAATGAAACTGCCAGAAATCTTCTCAGCATAGCTCCAGTAAACACCTTGGTCAATCTATCTCACTAAGCTCTACCTGCCTTTGGTCCATTGGGGAATCGGTTGAAAAGATTGTGGTCTTCACAAGACAAAACACATACATCAAAATCCTGTATAGGAGTCAGTATAAGAATACTTAGTAGGAACCTCAAAATCCAAAAGAAAATGGATAAACTAAAAGGCAACATTCTTCTTGACGTTTCCAGAGTGAACCTAATTGAGAGAGAAACTATATCTCGAACCATCCTCAACTATAAATAAATATTAAACTTCGTACATAACGGGTATTTACCCAGACATGTGACAACACCCCAAGGAATCCTAGAAAACACCCAGATATACTCATCTTGGACTCCAAGTTTCTTGTTGTTCTGACCCCATATCCAGCTACATTATTCTACTAGAGAGTCTAAGGTAACAAAAAACCAGGATAACACACTCTATGAGCTCATCCATCTTAGATGGAACCCGTCTAAGAGATATGATCCATCTGGAATAAATCACTATCTCTAACATTAGTGCCTCACACAAGATTTTCTACCATCTCCAACTTGTTCCCTATGCAAGGCTGTAAGAACGCAAGTGGAAAGGCCTGCCCCATACCACTGCACACAGTTGAGAGAGCACTACTCCAGACTACGCATCATGTGCATCCTCTCTAGAGAGATATAATGGAGGGACCCACACCTTACCACATTCCTATAGTCGAGATATAACTATATCCTAACAAAACCATGAAACCTCTTTCACTATTGTGTAGAGTGTCCCACACCTCTATCTGCCGAGGGAGGACTAACTCTTAACCAGGTATAACACACGAATAGTGGAAGGGAATTCTTTTAATAACAGTATGAAATTGATGAGGGAGCACTAACTCAAATAGAGGACCTTCTCCCCGCTGCTACTCTGATATGGGGGAGTACTACTCCATAGGTAAGGACCCTCACCCTAGTACGGCTTCAGAGTTCCACTCTTCCAACTCAATTACTATGGGGGACCCACACCCTCACACGCAAGAGAGTATTGACCCCAAGCTATATTAATGACTACCTAGTATGGTAAGGGACTACCAACTCTACTAGGACACAATACGTATGGGGGACTCGCACCCTAGAATTCTAGAGGTGTTCTTACTCTAAGGATAAAGAACCCACACCCTAACAAAATTAGGGGAGTACCCACTCTATCTATACATCATGCCTGGATAACCCACACCCAGACATGATAGGGGAGTTCTAAATCCATGTATAGAGGACCTGCACTGTGATCCGATAGGGAATTAACTACTTTATCTGGAAAACAGGTTTAGAGGGATCGTAACCTGGCCTAGTAAGGGGGCATTATCTCAAACTACACAAACGATACGGGGACCTGTGCCCTGGTCCAATATGGGCTACCAACCCTATAAGAACTACCAAAAATGTATAGAACCTACACCCACGATGTGGGTGTCCCATATCTTCCCAAGTAGAGAGGTAAGGGAAACACGCGCCCTTAGACCACAGGGAAGTACCAGTCCTAGCGTCTCTCTTTAAGAATTACAACGATCTCTAGCATCGTCCATGTGCCACTGAAAGTAGAGTCGCTCTTATCAAACCTCTCATCCCAACACATCCAGATGTAGGGAACCAATGACTTGATATAATATGGGAGCACCACTCAACCATCTTAAAGAGTCCAAGGGACCCACATCATATGCCAAAAGGAAAGGGTGAAAAGCCCTGAATTAACATAGTGATCCACACTGAATACTACCCAGGGTTAATCACAACTTCTCTATAATCGTTCCTAAACCACGCCACATTGTATCTCATATGACAAAATAGATTCCATAATCATGTTCAATGCATAAATATACTTAGGAAAGGGTACTTGTACACCTCAATCTGAGTTCCAGAGAGGGATATATATTAGGAGGAAAATATATAAAAGATCCCAAAGAAGTACATGACATGCAGAATGGCCCAGGCAGGGTGTGAGCCCACCCAAGCACCCAACTATGTCTCTCATTCACAAGGCTTGGTATAGCCCTGTAGGTGTACATGGTGTTAAAATCTCATTCAAGGCATGTTCTGCCTCTCTCGACCCCTAGCCATGTTCTTATTCCACATGGCCCAACCAGCCATGTCCCTCACATGTCATGTATCCCATACTATATGGAATGTTCATGTCAAATAGCCACCTGGACATGTGGTTTTCTCGTTATTATGTCTAAAACCTTGTGTCCATGTACTTTTGATGTTTCTTTCTACTCGTCCATGTATGATCTTATGACTACCCAGGCCATGTCCTCAGGACAAACGATATGGGGTCAATACACGGCATGTAACTCTAGTACATGGTGTGAAGTCCCAAAAATTCACCTTCTTCCCTGATTAGGAAGAACACATGGTGTTCCCACCATCCTACATTCCAATTATATGGTAATTATAGATTGAAAATACCTTAATATTCACTTTATTCACCCATGTTTTCCTCAAAACATACATATTTACCTAGGAGGGATCTCTAGATTCGCAATGGGGCTCTACAACATAAAAAAATAAATAAAAAGGGAGATAAAAAAATCAAATCCTATTACCTATAGAGAGAAATTTCAAGTCTTTGAATGTATAATGTTTCTTAGATCATGCTTCTCCTTGATTTGATGATGATCAAAATGAATATCAAATATCACCAGTGCTTAGACTATTCTATTGGGCATGGTTTTTATCCATCACCAAAGGGGGAGGAGAGGAGAATATATCCTTTATTTTCTATTCACCAAAATGAGAGGAGAGATATTAAGATAATTTTGTAAATTAAATTACCATTTAATTAATAATTTAGAAACATGAAACCCTTCCTACTCATCCTTACAGGCACACCCAATGTGGAAACATTTATGTTGCACCTAGGTTAAACAATATCCTCTGAACTCGACCACAGTTTTTGAATTCTAATCTAAGACTCCACTAAAAAGTTATTCAATGTTTTAATAGAAACTCTTCGCGCATGAAAAAAATATATTTAATATTTTTCAAAAATCACTATGTTGAGGCTCTTTGGGCGTTGGAATCCTGCACCGACTTAGTTCCTAGCTTAAGAATTTTTCCTATAAATATTATAATGTGTTATAGGTCAAAACCTATGTCACTATATTCTCCCCACCTTTATGATTTTTCCCCTAAAAGTTAAATCCTTCGAGCATGGGAAATAAACTAAGCTCTCCACTAGAACTCCCTTTCCATTAAGATCACCAGGGGTTCCCATGCTTCTTCTAAGAATGCACTTAGTTGAACCACCAAGCCCAGACTACAATTACATCCATATCCAATCAAATCAACATCAAGTAACAAATGGTCACATGTCTCCTCAATGGTGATAAATGGAGAAGCACGAAACTCCATGATCCTTCTGTAGTCATAGGGTATAGTGATACACCTCCTTGCTAGCTTGATGAAGATACCAATGTAACCCCATAGTTCACATCCACCCCTAAATGAACTTCACTTGGACATCCTCAAGAATCTTCCATTCAAGTTTGAGGCCGAGCACGTGAGGGTACCAACAAAAAAACAGGGATTCCCAATTGAAAACATTGGGTCTTACCAAACCCTTCATCTATGAACCTCCAACTATAACATAGCTTGCCAAAACAAAAACACCACCACACCCACTAGTGGAATCCTAGATATGTATGGATGGTAAGAAATTAATACACACTATAGAAACATTGTAGGTTCTAACTCTACTTCTACTAAATGGTTCCATGAAAGGACCTACTCCAACACTCCATTGCACAACTCACCCTGAACACACAAGTATAAGGAAATCGTCCACCATACCACTACATGGTTTACTTTGGGAGACACTGACTTTCCCACTTGTTTTTTTTTTGCATCTGAAAAACATGTCTCAGTAGGAAAAGTGTCCCTATTTCTTGTGAGCCCAAAGATACACCAAACTGTGCCACTTCCTCCTCGATCTAATCACATATAAATCTAATTACAAGCACAATAGGGTACTAATGAACAACAAAGGGCTAATCAAAAGCTCAAACTGGTTCCTAATGGGCCCTTTGTCACAACCACTAACTCACCATTTGGTCCCAAACACACAAGTTAGAGATACACATCTACCACCCCTCGATACTATATTATTTTTAGGGAAATAACTCTACCCCATGGATTTACTCACATATCAAAAACATGTCTCAATGGTGGAAGGTACCCTCTTCCTCAAGCATTCTAATCTATGTCGAACAACACCAACATAGGGTTCTACTGAAACCTTGCGTCACCCTGAAAAAACCTCAAGAAATAATCAGAAAGAAAAGAGTACATCACAGTGATGTCTATGAATTACTAATATAGAAAGTATAAATACCACATATCATACCTCCATTCATACATGGAGATTCTGGATCAAAGGAATTTATAGCATTTATCACTTCTTTCTCATTTCTTACATCTCATTGATCCTGGCATGGACCACCACGGGGTAGTGGTGGCAGCACCGCAAACCACCAGCCACCAACTGCTCTTCCCCCAGCTCCTCCAACATTCCTTACATGTTTTATAAATCCCTACTCCAAACACTACCTCTACCAAGGTGGTTCATTGACCGAATACCTCTCAGAAACACAGAGGGTTATAAAATCTATTATAATATTTCCTTGGTCATCGCAAGCATAAAACCACCTCTCCCATATCTGAAATAATCCATGTTGTGGGTCTTTCACTAGAGGACCATGTTCGCGAGTCTAAACATGGGTATGCCTCATACGTTATGACCCTATCATCTATCATCTTCCAACTAATGTGAATTCCTCAACCTCATAACCACCAGTGTGGGTCACATCTACTTGTCCCTCCACCTGGACACTCTTTATGACCAGAGATCACTCTAGTACCCCCACATAAGAGGGAAGGAACAAGGAGACTAAATCTTCTCTGACATGTCTATAGAGTCCCCACTCAATGTTCTGAGCTATAAATAATAGGTATATAACCATATCTATGGAGTAACAAGATAGGTCTTTGAACCTCACTTAGTACTCCTCCACAGTCATGATATGATTCCAAAGAAGTGGAAGCTCCTGGATATGAACTAACCTCAAAGTGGATGGGAAAAACTCTTCCCTAAAGAGTCACTTGAACTCCACCCAAGTGAGTGTCTCCTAATCATGGGTCTTTATCACTAAACTCTACCATTTCCTATTTGAACCATGTATAAGGCTCACCACTAGAAAACCATATGATAAAGAGGAGTCCTCCCAATGAGGAAAATATGTGTGAATGAATTAATCTAGTCGCCAGTTTCCTAGGGGTCTGGAACACCCTAATACCTCATAGGTCACATTCTATAGAACTCATTCAGCACACTCCGCCTGAACTCATCCTCAGTCTGAACTTCTAGTACAACAATTTTCTCAACAGGTGGTGGCACAACTGGAGGACCAACTGGAGGTACTGACTCAGAACCAGTTACCTACATTGAATTCTCATAATGGGTAGATCATTACTACAATCACACTGTAGAATCCTATCTTGTTATCATAATGGTGGAATCCTGAAACAAAATCAATACACACCACTATTAAGAGTATATTTGGAGAGATTACACAAGTAGAAAAGGAAAAAACCAAAACCCTATCCAATATGATGCATGTACCATTATTTCCCAATGACCAGTTTTTTAATGTAATAAGTCAAAAAGTAGGTTATAATAGTCTTTGTGAATAGATATGTTAGCTTCCACCCAAAAAATGGATCCTCTGGCCTGAGAGCCTAACTAAAAATATTATAATATTATCTCTATGAAACCCAAACCAAGATCATGACATTGTTCTCCCAATGTGGAACCTCCTTTGATACCACTCTGTCATGATCCCACTCAATGTGGCCCAAGATACAACTCCCCAAACCCACTTCCAATAGTCCAATGGTTGGTGACTAGAATCTAGTAGAAATACCACATAGATTTGTGGCCTTTTTTAAAATTCCTTATACACACCCACCCACAAACACATCCATAAAACAATGCAGAGATATAAATAGTTAGAAACTAAAATACATGCATACAACTATCCCAAACAAGATTACAGTAGAGGTAACAAAAATGTAAAAAAGAAAATGTAGGCACCCACAAAAAGGAAACTGTGAAAGTTCCCAACTTGATCAGAATGAGGGGATCATTGTTAAAAGAAATTTCCGGAAATATTCTAGGCCCAGCTTTGGTAAACACCTCGATAGGTCTTCCTCACTATGCTCTACCTGACTTAGGTCCCCTGAGGAATACATCAAAAGGCCTATGGTATACACGAGACACAACACGTGCAGGAAAATCATGTGTAGGTGTGAGTATAAGAATACTTTTTAGAATCCCCAAAAACCTAAATGAAATGGGAGTAACTGAATGGAAAAAGTCTTCTCGACCTAGTTAGAGGGAACCCAATTGAGAGAGAAACTTCATCTCAAACCTTCATCAACTATACACATCTAGTCAGATCTTTCCATAATGGTTTTCAACCCATACATGTGATAACACCATAAGGATTCCTAGAAATAACTTAGATATACTCATCTCGGATTCAAAGCCTCATAAGGTTCTGACACCATATCCTACTACATGTTTTTTTAGGCTCTGAGGTAACAAAAAACTAGGGGAACACAGTCGATGAGATCATCCATCCTAGATGGAAACTGTTTGAGATATACACTCCATCGAGGACATTTTACTAGGTCCAACTCTAGTTCCCAGAACCAGAGGTCTTTTCATCACCAACTAACACCCTGAATAAGTATGTTATAACACAAGTAGAGAGGCCCACCCCTCACCACTGTACACATTTGAGGGAGAACTGATCCAAAATATGAATCATGTCAATCCTCTCGAGGAAGAGATAATGGAGGTACGTACCTCAACACTACCTATAGTCATGGAAGTATTATCTCCAAACTAAACTATGAAACCTCTATCGTTCTTGTATGCAGTGGTCTGCACCTCAATCAGTCGAGGGAGCACCCACTCCTAAGAAGATATTGCATGTAACTAATAGAGGGGTCCTCTCCTCATCATTTTACTCAATAGATGAGGGAGAACTAACTTGTCATGACCCGTCCCATAGGGCCCGTGTCGTGACTACCCCAATCCCGCCTTCCATAGGTCAGGGCAGGCGACTAGCACCGAAAGGCATATTCCCTAAAATAGGGAAGGCATTGCCTTTATAACCTATAAACACACACAACCAAGCACGCAGCAAGATACAAACACAAGTAAAACTATATAGAAAAATGAGTGCTAAAAGTAAGAGGGGCCGAAATATAGGCCAAACAGTAAAGGTACAAGTAAAACTGAAATAAAATACAACTGAAGAAAGGGAAAGACATCTAATGGGTCATCCTCTGAGATTCCTACCTAAAGGGTAGGTACAGATCGGCTCCTCAGCACTCCACATCTGCCCATCTCCTCTGCATAATAACACACCATATGGTCTACCTCCGGGCACTATCCAGACCGGGTACCCTCATCCTCCATCAGCGTTGTCTGTCATCTGCAACAAACACAACAAGGTGAAGGCATAGCCTGTGTAGGGGTGAGTATAAAGATACTCAATAGGGACCCCGAGACCCTCAAGGTCTCAAAAAATCCACAAAGGATAAACCACAAGGCATGAAATCAACTGACAACCCTACTTAGGTATTTGCCCATACATATATGTAACTTATCAAATATACCCATCTCAATCATTAGGAAAACACAGAGTCCAACTCAAAGCCCAAAGATCAAATGCTCTACAAAAGAAGGAATACCATGAAGGTAAATACCACACAGGTACACCACACAAAAGAATACCACCAAGGTATTACCATGAAGGATTGTACCATAAGGTACATACTCAACTCAAACCAGGTATATATTAGGTATAGTGGTAAAGATGATTAGATGTAACAAATGAATCATCATACTCTATTACGAGGCAGACCCACCAAGTATCCGAAATCAAAATCATACCCACAGAGGATTGTAGTACATCGTCAGACCCACAGAAGAACCCAGTACCCCGTCAGACCCACACAAGATCCTAGTACATTGTCAGACCCACACATGATCCTATTACATCGTCAGTATTTCATCTGAACCACACCAGACCCTAGTACATCATCAAAATTTCGTCAGACCCAAACAGGATCCTAGTACGTCGTTGGTATGTCCTCAGACCCACACAAGATCCTAGTACATTGTAAGAACGTCATCAGACCCACAAAGGATCCTACTACATCGTTTGTACATTTTTAGACCCACAAAATATCCTAGTGTATTGTCGGTACGTCGTAAGACCCACACAGGATCCTAGTACATCATCCATATGTTGTCAGAACCATATAGGATCCCAGTACATCATTGGTACATCATCACAACCAGCTACAGGGTTCCCGCACAAATCAAGCTTGTCTCCGAGAGGGTCCTCTCCACAAGGCACTGGTCAATACTACAACTGAAACAAAGTCTCATGAATAATTATCTCAAAGGACCTCCACATCATAGGGATCTTAACGCAATAGACGGTGCGTCAAACAGACGCCCGGTTTGTAAGTAATTAGCATTTTAGTCCCGAGGGCCCGGTTGCATTCGGGCTCGATCCAACCCGACCGTACCCCAACTTTATCAAAATCTCTATTGGGGTATACTGAATGGACCGTCTCTGTAAAAGGTTCTCGGTGCCATAGATAGTTCGTCAAACAAACATCTGGTGCCAAATCTAGGTCCAAAAGAGAGTATAGGGTCGAAACTGGTCTAGGTTCGATCCGATTTGATAGGGATGACCTAACACGACCCGGTCAGACCGACCCTGCCCGGCCCACGATGGGCGGTCCGGCCCGGCCTAGTCAGTGGTTCGTGGGGTGGTGGGGCAGCCGCAGGTGGCGCGGGGCGGTGGAGGCCGTAGATACCATAGAGCGGCGGAGGCCACATAAACCGCGGAGCAGCGTAGGCCGCGAGGGCCGTGGGGGCCGCAAAGCGGTGGAGGCCATGGTGGCCATGGAGGCCGCGGGCGGTGTGGGATCGTGGGACGGCACACGGCGGCACAGAGGCTGTGGGCTGCACGGGGCAGTGGAGAGGCAGAGGCTGCGATCGGCGGAGGCCGCTGGGCAGCGAGGCCACGGAGGCCGCGGGGTGGTGTGAGGCGACGCAGAGGCCGTAGTCTGGCGTGGTGGTCGTGGTGCGGCAGGACAGCCATGGTCCGTCGGTCTGCCTTGGCTGGCCTGATGGCCAGCTGTCCTCTCCACACGGCGTGGTCGCGCACCGCACCTTTACTGGTGGCCGGTTCGGCCGGCCGCTCTTCATTCGTCATCGTGGCACAAAGCCACCTTCTTCGATCATGAAAAACACTCTATTCATGATGAACGGTGGAGAGGTCGGGCCATGTACTTTTGCCCTGCACCCTCCGCGTTAGAGTGGTAGCAAGAAGCTCAAGGGGGATGATTCAATGTGAGGGGAAAAAATTAACATTGATCAATTTAAAACACACACCTACCTCATTTGTTTGGTGATGTCGATGAGGAGGGAAGTACGGTCGTCGATTGAAGAAATCCCACGTTGGAGAATGTCCCGAGGAAGAAGCCGAAGACGTTGGAGAACGTCAACATTCTTCATTGGAGAAGTGTTCTTCATTGGAGAAGAATAATTCATCCAAAGTTCTCCTCTTCCTATCCTTTCTCCCAATTCCACCAAAAAAAAACAGCCAATACGTTGTGTTTAATCAATTTAATTGTTGGCCCAAAATTAAATTGATTTCATTAATTATGATGTGGTTTCCACCATTAAAGTGCGAGGATACCAAAGGTTATCTCACATTAAAGGGTATTCCAAGAGTTATATCCATATTATAGAAGGAGTTTATGGGGTTTGGGTGGTCCCCACCATTAAATTAAAATTGGGAGGTTTTTGGGCTTGGTTGTCCCCACATCCATAGCCCGTGTTGAGGGGTTTCATGAATAAAAATCAAATGTTAAAATAATTTTATTTTTATTTTCCCACCAAAAGTGAAAAACAAACATTAATCCTTGACCTATTATGGTTGAGGTGAAGGTCTCCTTAAGCGAATATCGGTGTTGTGAGTTCAACGGTTCCCTCATATTTTAATTCTGAGCACCAGTCCAAAAGTTAGAAAAACTCACTCGTACATTTACTGAACGTACCCGAAAAAAATTTCAGAAATTCATTCCAGGCACACCGGGCCTCGGAATCACATGCAGTCAATTTTTTTGGACTCTTAAAATTCCCATATATTTAAAATAAATTACATGGAATTTTTGGGTCTTTACATTCTCCCCATATCAGGGATTTTCGTCCCCAAAATCCACATCACAAAATTAGGAAAATAAGTGGGGGTAATGAGCACATATCTGGGCCTTCCGCTCCCATGTGATCTCTTGGAGGTTCCCATGTTTCCAGATAATGCTCACTATAGGTATTGACTGCCCATAAAGGATATGCTCATATCAATCCTCAATCTCTACTAGAACCTCTGTAAACGTCACCCCATCATCGATGTCCAGCTCGCCATTGTCGATGATGTGAGAAGGGTCGTGCACGAATCTCCTCTGTTGGGATACATGGAAGACGTCATGCACCCGGTGTAACTATAGGTAAAGTTCTAAGTAATAAGCCACCACGCCAACTCTACTGAGGATCTCAAAGGGTCCAATTAACCTCAAAGATAACTTGCCTCCTCGTCCAAATCCCCGCAAACCTCATCAAGGTGAGACCCATAGAAATATGTGGTCACCATCCTCGAACTATAGAGGTATCTGTCTCCTATCGGCATAAGACTTCTGCCAGCTATGTGAAGTCTTCATCTTGTGTTGGATGATCTGCACCTTCTCTGTCATAACCCGTACCATCTCTGGTCCCACAAGTGCTAACTCCCCTAGGTCGGTCTAGCACAAAGGTGATCTACAAGGTTGCATGTACAATGCCTCAAAAGGTGCCATCCCAATGGTGTATTGATATATACTGTTGTATGAAAACTCTACCAAAGAAAAGTGATCCTCCCAGGTACGACTGAAGTTGAGGACACAAGCACGCAACATGTCCTTGAGAGTCTGAATGGTCTACTTAGTCTGGACATCCGTCTGAGGATGGAAGGCAGTGCTCAAACAAAGCTACATCTCGAAAGCTTCCCGCAACCCCTTCAATAGCCGAGAAGTGAAATGTGTATCGTGATCTGAGATAATCATCGAGGGTACTCCATGTACCCACACAATCTTCTGCACATAGAGGTTTTCCAAGCTCTCTACTAAACTCTACTCTCTGATCGGTAGGAAGTGGGCCGACTTGGTGAGTCGGTTGACGATCACCCAGATATAGTCATGACCTCTAGATGTACGTGGAAGACCTGTCATGAATTCCATGGATATCTCATCCCACTTCCACTCTAGGACCTCAATAGGATAATCCTAGCCTACTGGTACCTGATGCTCTGCCTTCACTTGTTGACATGTGAGGCACCTAGAGACAAACTCTGCTACTGTTTTCTACATTCCCATCCACCAGTGCTATCTTTGAATATCCCGGTACATCTTCACCACTCCTGGTGGTACCATTAATGGGGATGTGGGGAACTCTCTCAACAATTCCTCCTAAAGTGACACTGGTACCATGGTACGTTTTCTGAAGAGGATGATGTTCTCCCCACCTTCAGAAAATCCATCAAGTGCGTTTCCAATGAATATTTGAGCACGTCATGCCTCACAGTCAGTGTCCCCGTGTTGTGCCTCCCTGACTTGCTGAAGAAGTGGGGGAGTGACTGTAAGAGACTGAAGAATAGCTACTCCATTCCAGTCCACAAAGGATATCTGCAAAGCGGCTAGCTGCTCCATCTCCCCACCTAGCATTTGTATACCAGATCTTCTGCAGAGTGCATCTGCTACAACTTTCCCCTTCCCAGGAGTATAGACTATCTCAAATTCATATTATTGAAGGAAATCAATACAACATCAATATATCAGGTTCATGTCCTTCTACAAGAACATATACCTGATAATTTTATGATCTAAGTAGACTGTAAAATGCTCACCCATCAAGTAATGTCCCCACATCTTCAAGGAGAAGACCAATACTACTAACTCCAGGTCATGAGTAGCATAGTTATGCTCATGTTTTCTTAGTTTTCAAGAACCATATGTGATCATTGATCGCTCCTGCATCAGGACACATCTGAGCCCGGTCCTGGATGCATCGTAGTAGACTACATACCCTACACCCTCTTCCAGAAGTCTCATGATGGGGGCACTATTCAGCCTTTGACTCAGCTCTAGGAAACTCCACTGGAATCTCTCCAACCATACGAAGTGTTTCCACTTCTTTTTCAACACTGATAGTGGTGCTACAACTCTGGAAAAATCTGGTATAAATCTCTGGTAGTATCCAGCCAAACCCAGGAAACTTCGTATCTCCATCACTCTCCTGGGTGGATCCTTAGCAAGTATCGCCTCAATCTTTTCTGGATCCACTGAAACTCCACCCTTTGAGATGACATGTCCTAGAAATTTATCCTCTTGGATCCAGAACTATCACTTTGAGAGCGTACTATAATGATGGTTCTCTCGGAATGTGTCCAGTACTACATGCAAATGATAGGCATGCTCCTCCTCATAAATCGTGTAGATCAGACTGTCATCGATGAATACTACTACAAAATGATCAAGGTATGGATGAAAGATCTTGTTCATGAGTCCCATGAACACTACTAGAGTGTTGGTCATGCCGAATGGCATAACAAAGAACTCATAATGGTCGTACCGACATATGAACACCGTCTTCTACACATCATCATCTCATACTCTGAGCTGAGGATAGCCTGATTTGAGGTCTATCTTCGAGAGCCACATTCCTCCCTTCAACTGATCAAAGAGGTCTTCAATCCTAGGTAGTGGGTACTTTTTCTTCAAGGTCACCTGATTCAGGAGCTGATAGTCAACACAAAGCCTCAATCTCCCATCCACATTCTTGGTGAACAGAATTGGGGCTGCCCATGGAGAAACACTAGGCCCAATGAATCCATTCCCTTATAAGTCCTCTAACTATACATGCAGCTCACGAAGCTCTGTGGGACCCATCTGATATGCTGTTGTAGATATTGGTGTTGTCCCAGGTTACAAGTAAATGTAAAAGTCCACCTCTCTGCGAGGACGTAGACCTGGAGTATCATTAGAAAAGACATATGCATACTGGTCCACCACTACAGGATAACTCGGACTCTCCACATCAACCGCTCCGAGTGTAAGATTATCCAAGTGATGAGTGATTGGCTACACTCTCCTCTGGGTAGGTCCATCCTTTTCTGTAAAGGCTTACTTCTCTCCGGCGAAGGTAAACCTGGTCTCATCCAGGCAGACACACCGCACTTTGAACCTAATATAGTAAATCTATGCATTGAATGTAGTTAACCAGTCCATACCCAAGATGACATCGTAAGGCCTCGATGCCGCTACTAGGAGATCCCAGATGAAGCTCTCACCTCCTAGAGTAATATCAAACTACCGGCATCGGTGCTTAATCGTTGAATCTGCTCACACAGGAGTCTCTAGCTCTAAGGATCGAGCCAACAACTCCGTTGGAATCTCCGAGCTCCGAACTAGGGCAGTGGGAATAAAAGAATGATTGGCTCATGTGTCTATAAGTACAGTAGCTGAGGTGTAATAGATATAGATCGTACCTCGTATCATCTCTGGAGCACCATGGTCATAGGACTCAGCTGCCTGGATCTGAGCTTTCCCCTATCCACCTACTCCATGTGGTCGAGGTGGACCACCTGGTGGTGGTGGTGGTAACAACTCGAATTGTCACCCACTGCCAGCTGTACGGCCAGCTTCTCTACCGCGTCTGCCTGCTCTCTGCGGACCACCTCGATCAAACCTTTGTCTCTGCCTAGGCGTTCCCTCGACCATCTTCTGATCATCCGTAAGGTGGGTTGGACAGTCATGATCCATCTAACCCTGCCCACCGCATGTGAAACACTGCCTATTCCTTGCTTGATTGGAGCTATCTCTTATACCATGCACAACCGATCCTGAGTATTGTAGTCGTCCACCTATAGATCTGGTCCTCTTGGACCTCTGTGACATTTGTCTACTGCCAGCTGTAGAAGACTCTTCAATGTGACGTCCGGTGGTGGGGTTCACTACTGGTGATTGCTCAGTAAGAAAACTATCCACTAAGAGGGATCACTCTAACACCCCCACCTGTGTCCGAATGCTAAGTAAATCATCAAAGCCATGATCTCCCGCCTGAATCCCTACTCGAAGGTTTGGACCCTGAAGAATGGGTCCTGCACCATATCAATGGAGTAGTGTGAGAGGTCAGTGAACCTCACTGAGTACTGAGCCACAGTCATGCTGCCCTGTTGCAGATGAAGAAGCTCCTATGTGCGCACTGTGCAAAGAGTCGCTTGGAAAAACTCAGCCCGAAATAGGCTCTCAAAGTCTTCCTAGGGAAGGGTCACCTCATCGTGAACCTGGAGAATCAAGGTCCAACATCTTTCAGATTCTTCCTTTAGTAGAGTGGTGGAAAGGATCACCATGAGATCAGCTGGTGTCCCTACTAGTCGGAAGACTCTCACCATGGCCTCCAGCCAATCCTCAGCTACCTATGGGTCCATATCTCCCCTAAACCTGGGTGGCCTCTGGCGCTGGAACTCATGCATCTGCTCAAGAAACATGCACCCTCTGCTGCTGGGGCCGGTGGCATCGGTGGCCCACCGAGTAATGGTGCCGCTGGTACCTCTACTAGAAGAGGGCCCTACACCGAGGCCTCATCACTCGGTGGGCTCTCAGCGTGTACTATATCCGGGACCCTAGCTGGCTGTCTACATGGAGGCATCCTAAAAAGAAATAGGTGAACCATGTTCAATAAGTTATACCTGGTGAGCTGACTCAAGGAGATCACAATGGGAACCCTTAAAAACACACACAAAATCAGTGTTTTCGTGCACTAAGTCAGAAATCAGAAGTCAGGGTCCTGGTGTATGGATACGTCGGTCGCCGCCCTAACACTGGATTCCATAAACTGATAACCACACTCACAACACTTGAAATTATTGTTGTTAAAAAGATCAGAGTCCTATGTTTAGCGGTAGAACCTACTCCTCTGATACCAATTTGTAACAACATGTCCTCTGGGGCCCATGTCGGGACTACACCAAGCCCACCTTCCATAGGCCAGGGGTCGGCGACTTGCACCAAAAGGTGTATTCCCTAAAACCCGGAAGGCATTGACATTATAACCTGTAAACCCATGATACCAGGCACACAGAAAGATACAAACACAAGTAAAAATATATATCAAAAAGAGTTAAGAAAGTAAGAGGGTCCAGAATACAAGCCCAACAGTAAAGGTACAAGTACAACTGAAGTACAATACAATTGGGGAAAGAGAAAGACAGCTATTGAGTCTTCCTCAGTGATTATTACCTGAAGGGTAGATACAGATCGGCTCTTCAGCACTCCATGACCACCCATCTCCACTGCGTACTGACAAGCCGTATGGTCCAGCTCCGGGCACTGTCCAGACCTGGTACCCTCAGCCTCAATCAGTTTTTTCCGTCGTCTGCACCAATCACAACAAGGTATTGGCATAGCCCATGCAGGGGTGAGTATAACGATACCCAGTAGGGACCCCGAGACCTTCAAGGTCTCAAAAAATCCACAAAGGATAAACCACAAGACATGAAATCAAGTGACAACCCTACTTAGGTATATGCCCATATATATACCTTAGTTATCAAGTATACCCATATCAATAAGGAGGAAAACACAGAGTCCAAATAAAAGCCCAAATCTCAATTGTTAAACAAAAAAAAGGAATACCATGAAGGTAAGTACGAAAAAAGTATGCCACACCGAAGAATACCACCAAGGTATTACCATGAAGGAAAGTAACATAGGGTATAGACTCAGCTCACACCAGGTATATCTTAGGTATAGTAGTAAAGATGATTTTATGTAACTACTGAATCATCTTACTCTATTAATAGGTAGACCCATGAAGGATCCTAAATTATTATTAGACCCACAAAGGATCATAGTACATCATCAGACCCACACAGGATCCTAGTACCTCATCAGACTGACACAGGATCCTAGTATATCATCAGACCCACACAGGATCCTATTACATTGTCAGAACGTCAGACCCACATAGGATCCTTGTATGTCTTTAGTACGTTGTTAGACCCACACAGGATCCTATTACATCTTTGGTAAGTCATCATACCCACACAAAATCCTAATACATCATCAGTACATCGTCAGAGCCACATAGGATCCTGGTACATCGTTTGTACGTCGTCAGACCCATATAGGATCCTCATATATCGTCGGTACATCATCCAACCCACACAAGATCCTAGTACATCGTCGGTACGTCTTCACACCCACACAGAATCCTAGTACATCATCGTTACACCATCATACCCACACAGTATCCTAGTACATCGTTGGTACGTCGTCACAGCCAACTACAGGGTTCCCGCACTAAGCTAGATTCTCTCCGGGAGGGTCTGCTCCACAAGCCACTAGTTGATACTCCAACTTCCACGAATCCTCAGGAAGAAGTATCTCAAAAGACCGCCCCATAATTGGGGTCTCAATGCAATAGACGGTGCATCAAACGGACACTCGGACAATAAGTTATTAGCCTTCTAGTCCTAAGGGCCCGGTTTAATTGGTGCTCGATCCAACCCAATTATACCCCAACATTATCAGAATCTCTAGTGGGGTATACCAAATGGAGATTCTCTCTCCATGGTTTTCGGTGGTGTATATGGTTTGTCAAACGGACACCCGGTGCCAATGCTATGGCCAAAAGAGAGTATACGGTCGAAACTGTTCCAGGTCTAGTCCGACCCGGTCCGACCCGGCCTAGGTCGACCCGGTTCGGGTCGACCCGGGCCGGACTAGGTAGTGGTAAGCTGGGCGGCCCAGCCTGGGCAGTGGCCCACGGGTCGGCGGGGCGGCCGCAGTTGGCGTGGGCCCGCGGTGGCCACGGGGCGACGGAGGCCATCGGGGTCATGGGGTGGTGCAAGGCGGCACGGAGGCCGCAGGGGCCATGGAGGTAGTGGGCGGCACGAGGCTGCAGAGCGACAGAGGTCACCGAGCGGCGCGAGGGAGCATGGAGGCCACAGTCCAGCGGGGTGGCTGTGGTGCGCTGAGGTTTCCATGATGCGTCCATCCGCCATGGCTGGTCGGATGGCCAGTTGTCCTATCCACGCAGCGCGGTCGCGTGTTGCGCCTTCGCCGGCGGCCGGTTCGGCCGACCGATCTTCGTTCGTTGATATGGCACAAAGTTGCCTTCTTCCTTCACCAAGAACACACCATTCATGAGGATCGAAGGAGAGTTCAGGCCATGTTTTTTTGGCCCGAACCCTCCACATTAGAGTGCTAGAAAGCAGCTCAAGGGGGATTATTCAATGTCAGGGGAAAATAACATAGATTAATTTAAAACACACCCCAACCTCGTTTGTTTTTTGACGATGATGAGGAGGTAAGGACGGTCATCGATTGAAGACATACGACGTTGGAGGATGTCCCTTGCAAGAAGTCGAAGACATTAGAGAAGGGCGGTGTTCTTCATTGGATAAGCGTTCTTCATTAGATAAGAAGAATTACTCCAAGGTTCTCCTCTTCCAATCCTTTCTCCCAATTCCACCCAAAAACAAAATTAGAAAATATTTTGTATTTCATCAATTTAATTATTGGCACAAAATTAAATTTATGTCATTAATTATGATGTGGTTGGCATGATTAATGTTGGAGGATACAAAAGGTTATCTCCCATTAATGGGTTGTTCAAGAGTTATCTCCATATTAAAGGAGTTTATGGGGTTCATGTGGTTCCCACCCTTAAATTGAAATTGTGATGTATTGGGCTTAGTGTTGCCCTGCTCCATAACCCATGTTGAGAGGTTTCAAGAATAAAAATAAATTGTTAAAAGAATTTTTTTTTTATTTTCCCATGAAAAGTTAAAAACTAACTTTCACCCTCGACCTACTGCAGTTGAGGTGAATGTCTCCCTAAGAAAATATCGGCACTACGAGTTCAACGGTGACCTCTGATTTTAATTCCGAGCATTGGTTCAAAAGTTATAGAAGCCTACTCATATTTTTACTGAATTTAACTGAAAAAAGTTCATAAATTCTTTTCGGGGACCCCGAGCCTCGGAATCATGCACCGTCAATTTTCACAGACTCGTAAAATTCCCATATATTTAAAAACAATTACATGGAATCTCTAGGTCTTTAAATAACTCCAATAGAGGACCTTCTCCCTGCAACTACTTAGTTACGGGAGAGTACTACTCTGTAGGTGAGGACCCAAACCCGGAAAGGGAAATGGGTACCACTCTACTTGCTCGATTACTACGAGGATCTGCATCCTAATGTGATAGGGGAGTATCGACCCTAGGCTAGAGGACCCTCTTCCTGGTACGATAGGGAAATAATAACACTACCAGAACACAACACGTATGGAGGACCTTCACCGTTGTACAATATGGGAGTTCTAACTCCAAGGATACAGGGCATGCACCCTAACACGATATGGGAGTACCCCCTTTATCTATACGTCATTCTTGGAGGGAAAACACCTTGAACTGACATAGGAGTTAAAAATTAATGTATATAGGGCATATACCCTAGTCAAATAAGAGAGCAACTACTCTATCTGTACAAAACTTTTGGTGGGACCACACCCAGACATGGCAGGGGAGCTCTATCTCCAACTTCACGAATAATACGGGCAACTTGTTCCCTAATCCAACAGGGGTTACCAACCTGAGAAGTACTTCCACAAAGGTATTGAACACTCACCCATGGTGTGGGGAGTACCATCTCTACCAAAGGTCAGAGTTACGGGAAACCCACTCCCTAATTCCATAGATAACTACTCCCAACGTCTCTCTTTAAGAACCACACTGATCTCCAGTATCGTCCATGCACTACTGAAAGTAGATTCACACTTATCATACCTCACATCACAACACAACCATGGGTAGGGGACCCATTCCCTAATACAATAGGGGATAACCACTCTAACAGATTAAATATTCCTTGGGACCCACATAGTAAGGCTAAATCGATGGGTGATGACCCCAATGTCGACCTATTGATTTACCCAGATCACTACCCAATGTTAAGCATAGTTGCTACAACATCATTCTTGAACCATGGCACACCATATCTCTTAGGCCAAAACACAGGACACCATTGCATTCTAAAAAAACTTCTAAGGATACTCCACTCACAAGACTGAATTCAAGTTCCATAGAAGGACATACATAAGGTATAGTATATCTAGAATATCCCAAAGAAGTACATGGTGTTCGTTGGGGACCAGAAGAAGTGTGAACCCACTCGAGCACCCAGTCATGCCACCCATTCACACAACATGGCCTGGAGATTTAGAAATACATGTAATGTTCTACCCCACATGGCTCCAGGCCGTGTTATTCTTAAACATCATTCAGCACGCCATGTCCCTCACATGACATGAGAGGGAGGATATTTGGTTTATTTTATTAATTAAATTTTCATTTAATGAAAATTTAACCACTTGATGTCCCACAAACATTCCCTTGATCATTCACCCATCATGGGAAACTTTATGCCATTCTTAGGTTAAACACAATGCTATGAACTCAACTGTAGTCTCAGAATTATAACTTGACACTCCCCATATGATTTATTACACTTTTAAGGGAAACATATATGCATGTGACCAAATATATTTAATATTTTTGAAAAAATCACCTCGTTGAGGCTCTTCGGACCCCAAAATCTAATGCCAATTCAGCACCGAACTTCAAAAATACTTCTAGAAATATAAAAAAGCCTTAAAATTCAAAACATGAGTCATTACATCATCATCAGTAAAAAATCATTACTCGTACCACCTTGTTGATTCTCTTTATGAGATTCCCCCCTAGGACTTCAATTTTCTGAATCTATACTTTCCACATTTAAATAATTCAACAATTGATGATATATCATAGATAACATTATTCTTATCCACTACATTAACCAAAATCTTAATTTTACTTTTATAGTTACCTTATTTGAGTTTTTCATTTCCATAGTAAATACATCTTCTTGTTCATATAATATATACACTTTGTTGTTTCATCCCATATTCTTGACATAGAAAAAATAGAATATTCATTCCTCCATGATCTTTGCAACCCAAACTCTCAATGAAATCTTTCACTGTCTTCTTTGGCGAGTCTCAGAGTTGGTTAAGGTACACATTGTTATCATGTTCCATTAAAACTAATTAGGCAGAATTACAATGTTCTTCACTCTAGTTATCATCCAATTTGGATAATAATAACTTAATTATCTATCATATTTAATATTACCTAGTTCCTCCTAGTTCCCCGCAATGATTAAAACAAAAAAGCATAGTGTGAACCGTAATAATTAGAGTGGGGAACCACATAATCTTGAAAACTCACTTGTAGGATGTCTAAATTTTGAAACCATCATTTAAATTTATTACACCTTATTTTTATACAAGGTCATTCAAATTAATCATATATTTAAATACTTCATGGAGGTTCATAAAGAGTTTTTGAATTTACAAATCATATCCCCTAGAAGTATCAAACCATGTTTGAAACATGGCTTGTTGTCATGCACCAGTTCTTGATAGATTCTAGATCTGTTAGATTTGGGGGGGGTTACCTAATTGACATATGTGGTAGAGCCACATCAACTTTTAACATCTATATTCATATTTATAACATTAAAATCCCTCACTCTATCCTTTACCAGAATTCCAGGACATTTTCTTATATACTAATTCATCCTTAGAATTGTCTATAGAAATATCCTTAGGGATATCACTAAGGTTCTCTCATCCTAGTTTCCTAAGGTTAAATAATTCTTTCCTCTAATACAAACTATAGAGACCCATGATTACATAGATGGATATTACATATTTTAGATGAATAATCATTACATTACTCAAATACACGCTTGAGGACCAGTATAGTTTAGTGACTTTGGAACCATAGAACAAAGTCCTTTAATCTAGTGAAATATATTCAATGTTTTCCACAAAGATCTTCCCATTTAGTACTCTTCATAGACTTTCCCTATATAAAACCTTCTACAAAACCTGGGGAAATGAAACATAAGAAAGTGTGAGATCAGATTCTCAATCACGTTATGCATAAGAGATATCACTCTATGATCATATGAAAGCATAAGATAAGAATAAGTTTACATGATAATGAACAGACTATTCAAATTTCATAACCTTCCTTTCAAGTATCATAATCATGAGTCATGGTATAAATAATGGAAATTCATAAGATATGAATAATAATGGAATCTAAGAACATAATACCTAATAGCATAACTATTTCATAAGTCATAGAATTTTGGAATAGACATAAGAATAGAAAATATTATGTCATGGATACCCACAAATACATTCATAACATGTTTGGATTTGGATAACCATCCATTAACCTACTTGGTACTTAGGATAACCTCTTGTGTACCCTCTTTTGGGGTTGGACTAACCAACTGTATACCCTCCTCTTTGGGGTTGGGAAGGCCTCCCATGTACCCTCTTTCATGTTTGGGCTATCCACCCATGTACCTTCCTTTTTTGAATTGGGGTGACCACTTGGGTACACTCTAAGCTTATATAACATTTATCATTACCCAATGTATTGGATGGAGATATAGGTCCCACTCGTACCATAAGTTAAATCTTACATATGTGTTCTAAAAGATCATAAAACATTCATATTATCATAACATATGAAATAAAATGGGTTTCATAAAAATTTCATCATATCACAAATTCTAGAAAAGAGACAGGTTTTATAATCATGTAATTACATTTTCAAAAGAGATAGGTTTCTTAATAATTTCATCATTCATCGTAGCTTAACCCTTTGAAAAACTAGTGGGTTTAATATGATTTATATCATTGTATAATTCATGGAATAGAAATAGGTCTCATAAGCATCATGAAATCATAAACATAAACCATTAATAGAAAGAATAAGAATGGTTTCCATGGACCGTATACCTATTAAGGAATAGGAAACATCAATGGATTTAATCTTCGTTGAAAATTTTTTTTTGAAGGATAATTTAAAAATCACCTATTAGAAAACATCATTTTTGCTTTAAAAAAAATTTAAAATATAAAACCTTTTAAAATTATTTTCCATTGAAAATAATCTTGAAAATTTATAAATTAATATTATAATAGAATAATGATCATGGCTATTCTAAGATCCCAACCATTATAAATATTTCTAAAACTCATTTCTAGGCACCCTTTTTTACACCTTTTTGGTTATAAATTTTTTTGGGTTATACTTTCTGTTGTTTCGAGTGTAATTGTAGAACTTTGTAAGTCTAGGTGGATATTCATAGTTGGCACATAGTTAGGGAAAACCATGTAGCTTTCTCCAGGAAACCGTGCACCCAATTTTGGTTATAAAAGAGGTGGTTCATGGTTGGAAAATGGTTTAGCCAAACTGTGCATCCACTTTCCCAAACCGTACACCTAAAAACAATGGGGGGTTTTCATGGTTGCCACATGGTTTTTCAAACTATTCACTTATTAGAAGAAATTTTAATCCCCGTAAGAAGAGACACTGGGTTTTGGTGTATAGTTTGGAAAACTGTGCATGTGGGATTTAATTCCCCCAAAAATTTATTTAAAATTCCCAAACAGCTCTATTTTAACCCGTAATCACGCTGACTCAAAACTAAAAACATTACTTCATTTATGGAATCTTGAAAAAGGATTCCAATGTTCATATAACACCTTAGTTGATGAAGAAAATATCTGATTGAAGGATCATCTCCTCTACAATTTGTGTTTTCTTCCCCTTTCAGTTTTATATATCTCTTATTCCGCTTTCTTGATAAAGATGAATGATTTTTATTCAATTGTAGATTTTTTAGATCTAGGTTTTTATGTATCATAATTCTTTAGATATTGATCTTAAGTATTAGTTATATATCATTCACACCATTGTAAATTGTTTGTTCCACATTAATTTGGGGTTTTTGGATTGGAAAATGTCCATAAATGACTTTGATATAGTTGTTCTACATGTTGAATACCATAGTATTTTCTATATTTTATTTTATGTAATTGTGAAATTGAAATTTCCATGTTCAGAAATTGATTTCTATTTTTAATTAATTAATTAATTCCCTTTTTGATTATGAAATTTTTTAATTACATATTTATATAATTGGTTGATAATTATATTAGAAATTGATTAAATAATGGGATTGGTAAATTAATATGCACCCATGGGGTGTATCGATATAATTGAAATAATGATTCATTGTAATTATTGATAAAAGGTTGGAAATATGGAATTATTAGATATGATAACTTTTTACTAAGTTTTCAGAAAGGGATTGATACCCAAAATACCAATGGTGTTTCACACTATCACTCTAGGTTCCCATTATATATATGTATTTCATGTGGTCACTGAGTTGTGGGACAGGGATTGTGGCTACAAATACCTACAGGGTGCCAGATTGCTGCTCTAGACCCACATTATTGAATGTGAAATTAGAATTTAGTGATACATGGAAACCCATGATAGAATTAAATATGGTATCCCTTTGGGGATGGTTTAGACTTTGGCATGGTCTTAAGTAGGTATTGTTGGTTTTGGTGTCATCGTGAACTTGGGGATTTGTGTGGTTAATTAAAGAGTAACATAATTGTGAAATCGTTTTACTTTATCTCTTATATATTATTCTTTATAAAACTTTATACACATAAACTAGATATTACTTTTGATGACATTGGTTTTTTCTTACTGATTTGTACTCACACCTGAATCTGGTTGCCTGATTGGTGCCCAAATAGACTGCATGCATGTGTGAAAGGATAAGGGAAATATACTAATGTAATATGGTTGAGTTGGGAAGGATCACAGATGAGGGAACTATACTTGATGTCAAGACCCACTTTGAAGTTTTTAGTGTCTTTATTTCAGGTTTTCATTTGACACTTGACACATTTACAACATGAAATATCTACTAATTTGGTTTTGGAAATTTTATTTCTATTTTGGAATCCTCATATGATGTTGGTATTTATTATTATGTTACAATTTATGGTTATTATTTATTAGAATTTTTTTATTGATTATTTATTATTGTTATTGTGTTTATTTGATAAAGAGGGTATAGTCTCCCCAAATATATATATTAAACCCTTACAACTAGTCAGCAGTTGTTGGCATATGGGGAGGCACACATGAGGTCATGTAACTAACCATCTCGAGAAACCAACATGGGGAACCCAAGTAGGGACATTAAAAAGTTGTATCAGAGGAGTTTTCATTTATTTACTTTTTTCTTAATATTCCTTGAAGTTAGATATGATACAAGGATGAGTAAATCCTTGGTCATGAGATCATGCATGGGATTAACTAACCTATATATGGGGAAACCCATTTACCTAGTGTGGGATGGTTGATATTGATGTTTTTGTTGTAGTTAGATTTTATTTCACCTCGGGTGATGCACTTATTATGTGGTATTATTGTTTTCTACGATTTTATTCATGGACTAGTATATAATGGGAGTTGTGTATATATGAATCATTATAGGCACTCAAGATTTGTGTGATATGCATAATTTTTAGGCACACATGGATATAAATTTTCGGGTGATTTTTTTAAATTAAAATGATTTTATTTACTTATGTAAAAAAGGATTCCTAACATGAAATTCTAAATTTTAAATGATTATAAATGTGGAAACTTGAAATGGATAAATGTGTATCTAATTAGAAACTACAACAATGAAATTTTTTTACCCTATAATGTCCATCACCTAGATGGGGGATGGTTTAGGGTAGTGTTAGTGCCTTGGTTTTGACCATGTCGTGGGATTTAAGGAATGATTTGTTATGAATTTATGTGAATATCTAATAATAAATTGTGATAATGATGTGTTATGTGTCCTAAAATGGGATTTTGTTTTTGTAGAGAAATTTCTACACAAGGACACTTATTAATAGGAATACATGAGTATATAGTTGGAAATGCGCCTCTAGTAGTGGAACTATAGAATCCAATAGCTCCGGGGGAGGGATCTAGAGAGCATATCCATGAAAACTTTTCAATATTCTTGCAATTTATGGAGAGATAACCAAGTCATGTTATGTGAAATATATCCAACTTGACATGGGATTTCCCATAACAGCACCCTCCGACCTTCACTAAAGAGGGTGGACCTAAGGAATTTGAGTTCTTTGTTGAGTTAATCCAGATAATCCTTGACCACTTAGAGACTCATACAGAGAAGGTAATAAAATCGTTGGCTTATATTTTGTGTGTTCAAGGGAAGAATTGGTGGAACATTTGGATACTGGAGGTATTACTAGAGAACATGGAATGAAAATACTTCCAAGAGAAATTCCTAGAACATATTTACCCCAAGATGATCATGTGGGAGAGAGAAGCTGAGTTTTTGTGTTTGGGCCAGGGGAGTTTATCTGTGACATACAATCTCAGTATCTTCATTGAATTTATATTATTTGTTCCATAATTAGTAGTAGATGATGATACTATAGTGAAGAATTTCTAGGATGGGATTAAATAGGAGATTAAGTCAAAAGGTAACATATTTTCATTGAAGAAGTTTATAAGGTGGTAAATTAGAATAATATTTATGAGAAAACCTATAAGGATGATTCTAGTGGAATGCATGTGGATTCTTCTAGAAGACTAGGCAGTACTTTTTCTGAGAGTATGAAGTGTCACTATGAGAAAATAAACCACATTGATGGTTTGAAGTGTGGCTAGGGAGAAGCATTAGTTACTCAAATATGTAACTGAATTTATTTCCACAAGTGTAGTGGGTAGGGGAACATTCCTAGCCAGTGTACATGAACACCAGTGGAGTGATGAGCCTATGGTATTATGGGTCACCTGAAAAGGTTTTTTAGGAACCCTTGACTTATGGGTGGTGGTGGAGGATATAGAAAGAGTCATAGTATTGGAATGGCATCTTCTGCCTCATATCAATTTGATGGTCAGTGTTCTTCTAGCTATGGTGGTTGAGATAATGGATGTGTTATGATAGGGCAAGAGTTCCCATATCAATAGAGTTGGGAAGCTAAGTGGACTCATACTTCATCATATATAATAGGGGTAAGATAGTTTTATGTAGTTCAAACTACACATCTTAATAGTGAGGTTGGTTCATCGAAATTTAGAGGTACTATTCTTGTAGCTTATACAATTTATAGTGTCTTATTTGATACACATTCCTCTCATTATTTTATATCTTCAAAACATTTCAATGGTTTGATATTGGTATAGGATTTTTTATGTGGGTTTATAACAATCGACACCCTATTATACGTGAGGTAGAGGTAATTTTTTAATGTAAATGGTGTTCTCTCGAGTTTGGGGTGTATCGTTTCTATTGGGATCTTTATATACATGACAGGATAAGATTTAAATTAATTTTGGGTATGGATTGGTTGGTATCATACCAAGTCTTCAATTTTTTTTTCTATATGAGAGTAACTTTAATTTATCCTTAGGGAAATAGCTATGTTCATCGTTGCGATTGGGATATCCTCGTAGGTCATGTAGGGCCAATTCATCAGCAAATCAGGGATCTCATCACCTAGGTTTCAAGTCATTTTTTGGATATTAGGGGTCTGAAGCATGATGTATTTCCAACCATATTGGATAAATTCTTAGATGTGTTTCCTGAGGGCTTCTCAATGATTCCACCTGAGAGGGTTTCTGAGTTTACAATTAATATAATTCCTATAGCCAAACTAGTCTCTATTACACCTTATAGAGTGGAACAAACAGAGCTTTAGGAACTGAAGACTTAGCTTAAAGAATTGATGGATAAAGTATTTATCCATCTTATAAATCCACCTTGGGGTTCTATGATCTTTTATTATAATAGGACTAATATAAATTTTTTTGTATGTTTTGATTATTAGAAGTTTGACTAGAGGACTTTGAAGAACTGATATCCTATTCCGCATATCAATAATCTATTAGACTAGTTTATAGGATATTTTTTCTAAAAGACTGACTTGAGATTAGGGTATCATCAGTTGACATCCAATCCTTCTAATATACCATGGACTACTTTCAGAATAAGGAATAGTCTATATGAGTTTTTATGATGGTATTTGGGTTGATGAAGGCACCTTCTATTTTTATGTCCTTGAGTAACCGAATCATCAACCCATAGCTGGATCATTTTGTAATTTTTTATGACATCTTGGTGTACTCCAATACTCATGATGATCATTCCCAATATCTTGACATCATATTATGCTCACTGAGATAGCATCAGATATAGGCCAATCTATCTAAATGTAAATTTTGGATTGTCCAAGATCTTTTATTAGGTCACACCATCTCTGAGAAAAGTGAGTTAGTTGACTGAGATAAATTTAATGAAGTGGTTTCCTAGTATCATCCCAATAATTTTCATGATATCTGAATCTTTCTAGGATTGGAAGGCTATTATTAGAGTTTCACCTAATAATTTTTTTCTTATTGTAAGAACCACTTTTTGGGTTGACTGAAAGGGAGTTATGTTTTAATGGTATGGAGCATGTGATAATTCTTTCTAGAAGTTTAAGAAGTGTTTAACTACCGTAGTGATTTTGATCCTATCTGAGCCAGGTGAGGAGTACATCACGCTTTGTGATGCATATGGGATCATACATGGAGTAGTGTTGATGAAGGTAGATCGATTTATGGCATATGGGTCACAATAGTTCAGGCCAGAAGAAATGAATTACCCTATGCATGACCTCAATTTTGCTGTAGTGGTTTGTGCCTTAATTTTTTTTGCAACATTACCTATTTGGTGAAAATTTTACTATGTATACCAATCATAGGATCTTGAATTATATCTTCTCATAATGAGACTTGAATATTTTGAAGTGGATGTGGGTTGAATATATTCAATATTTCTATTTTCATTAGGCATAAAACTGGAGAAGGGAAAAAAAATTTATTCTTTAAGAAAGAAGATACAAACTCAGGTCATTCAAAAGCCTAGTTCTATGTATAGGATGATGACTTCCATAGTTGATATCCATATAGGGATTAAATAAGACCAGCTGCAGATTACCCTAGTATATGTATTAGTAAATTTCACATTGTTGAGATAAATCAGGGAGAGACAGTATGAGGACTCATAGTGTTTTTCCTTAGGAGAAATCTTTGAAGGTAGAGTGTCACATTTTCTTTATACTATAGATGATGATGATATCATATATATTGAGGTTTTTTTGTTGTGCCTATATGTATGTGAAAGTATCAGATGCATGATTTTGATGTATTGAAGTGGGTGGTGCACCCCGGTTTGACCAGCATGTACTATTTCCTATGTCGATGGTATTGGTGTCCAGGAATGAAAAATAATATTGGAGGGTTCACAACATGATGCTACACTTTCCAATAGGTGAAGGATGATCATCAATGACCTTGTGGTTTACTTCAACCATTTCCCATTCCAGAATGGAAGTTGTAAGATGTTAACATGGAATTCATGATGGGTCTTTTGAGGACACCATGGATGAATGATTTTATATGGGTTATTGTGGACTAACTAATAAAAGTATCCCATTTCCTTCCTATCCAAGAATAATTTTTAGAAGATCAGTTGGGGGACATGTACGTTCGAGAGATAGTCCATCTATAAGTGGTATTGAGGATTATAGATTGAAAATGTAACTCACGTTTTACATCATTATTATGAAAAGGGTTATAGAATATTCTTGGTATATAAGTATTTTTTAGAATGTCTTTCCAGCCATAGACAGAAGGGAAAGAAGAAAACACTATAGAAATATTGGAGGATATGATATGGGCGTTCGTTCTAGACTTTGGTGGGTTTTAGGATAAATAATTAGCACTCATTGTGTTTTCCTATAATAATAGTTATTTGGAGACTATTAAAACAAAAACATATGAGGCACTTTATTATAGGCCATAAAGATAACCTATATGCTTGATAGAGGTAGGCGAGTCAGAGTTATTGGGATAAATTGTCATGCAGTTGACATCAGAGTGTGTTTAATTGATTTGAAAATGTATGGTCATGTCTTAGAGTAAGCAGAAGTCGTATGATTATCAACATGAGTGGGTGATAGTGTATTCCTTCATATTTCTTCTAGATTGGGTCACTGTAGGATTCATAGATAGGTCAAGTTGGCACCCAGGTTTGTTGGACCTTTTGAGACTATGGAGAGGATAATAACATTGGGATACTAATTAGGTCTTCTACAGAGGTATAGTGCTATTCATGATGTTTATCATGTGTCACAGCTTCAGTGGTATCACCTAGAACCTTCTCATGTGATCTATATTGATGATATTGATATTGAGGATGATGCATCCTTTTAGGAGCATCTAATTTGTGTTATGGATAGCATTAATAAATTGTAATGGGGAAATATTGTGCTGATAGTATCAGTGTTGTGGTTGCATGGAAATGTTCAGGAGGAATCATGAGAGAGATAAGATGATATGTCAGATAAATGGCTTGGTCTCTTTACCTAAGAATCATAGATATGATTTAGAGAAAATATTTATAATGATATATTATAATTTGGGGAAATTGTAAGATCCAGACCATTATTGAGATGTCTGATGCTTCTTTTTAGGTACCATTTTTCCATTGTTTTGGTTATATCTTGGTTGGGTTTTTAATTTCTGTTGTTTTGGGTGAAATTAGAATTGTTTAGAAGCCCAAGGATTCTTGCACAGTTGGTGTATTCTTTGGGAAAATCATGAGGCTTTCCCCATCAAATGATGGGCCCTATTTTTGTGAGATAGAAGGTGGCAGATGATTGGCTCACAATTTTTCCAAACCATGGGCCCACTTTCCCAAACTATGCACCCCAAAAATAGTGTAGATTTGTACGGTTAGTGTATGGGTTTAAAAACCATGAACCACTTAGGAGAAACTACATGACTCATATGAAGAGGCACATGGTTAAGACACACAGTTTAAAAAATTGTGCACTCCTACCCTGGGAACTGTATGCACGAGATTCAATTCCCCAAAAATTTTATTTAAAATTTACAAACCACTCAGTTTTAACACCTAATAACCATATATCAGACCTAAACACTTTACTTCATTTTTGAAAGCTCCCAAGAGGATTCCAAGGCTCCTCGAACCCCTTTCATAATGAATCAATAATCTGATTGAAGGATACTCTTCTCTACAGTACGTGTTGTCTTTCCCATTTTGTTTCATCTCCTATCATAATCTTTATTGGTAAAAAGGAATTATTTGTCCTCTAGTGTAGATGGTTTCGATCAAGGTTTTGATGGATATTAGTTCTTTGGATCTTGATCTTAGGTAACATCCCTAGACCATTCCTGTTGTTGTGATGTTAATTGTTTCATGTCAATTTGGGGATTTTGGATTGGAGAAATCCCATCCACAACCATGAGGTATGTTGTCTACATTTCAAATCTCATAGTCATGCTTATAATTACATGTATGTAATTGTGAAATTTTAATTTCCACATTGGGAACTTGAATTATAAATTTAATTAATTAATTAATTCACTTTCTGATTATGAAGTTTGTGAAAATAGTATTGTGGAATCTATTTATTTTTTTGAGATAAGTGAGAAGAAAGGCTCTTATATTGATATAAAATAAAATTACACCGAACAAAATTAAGGAGATTTACATTTTTCACGTGCAACAAAATAAATCATGTTAGTAGTTACACTTTCTAAATGGTTTTTTTCCTCTTCAATGACTCCTTTATTTGAATGAAAATCAACAATATAGTTTTCTTACCTAAAAGTGTGAGTGATAATGTAACTCATAGAAGAGATCTTCTCAAGTCATTTGATCCATTTACTTGTAATCATCCATGAGAGATGTATCTGGATCATCCTTATGGATTGAAAAATATTGGATGAATCAAATTCGAACCAATTTTTTTCAATTCCTTTGATAAACAATGTTAAACGATTTGATAATCCTCAACATTTACACTTCTAAGGCAGTATCATGTCCACATGGTCCATAGATGCATTCCACCACATCCATGTTATGGTACCTAAAAATCACCACAAATCTAGATGGTCCTGGGTTGACCTCTGATGCCCTATCTATATGACATTTCATCCATCCATAGAAAGGGGAGGACCAAAAGACATCCATAATGACTCTAGGCTTAGGAAAATTACATGTAACATTCAGGTACATAAGAACCATGAAATCCCTTAACTATGTGTTGCAACATCCCGTGAGTGTGTTGTTGGAAGTCTGTATAGCAGAAATAATATTTGAAGATGCATAAGATTTGGAAAATTGAGCCCTATGGTGGATAGCATTGTTTTGGAACTTCCATATACTATGAAAAAGTTCAACATATGCAACTCTAAATTTTGTAGTGAGTTGTTTAGATTGAGTAACATTGAAAATAGCATCCAAAAAATTCAAAAGAGAACCTATTAGAGAAGGATAGAGCCTAAAAATTTTTTGAATAACTTTACATATTGAAGAAGAAATATTTCATCATAAAAAAGGTGATTAACATCATCACAATTTCAGTGACATAAAACACGCCTAAAAAAAGAGAAATTCCAACTTGTTCAAGATTATCATCCAATGAAACCTTATTATAAAATATTTTTCATATTAATGTAAATATTTAAGGTGAAATCAATTTTGTGTTCAAGTCACCAATCCATTCACGTTCTCCCTAAATCAAATTATTATAGAATCTATTGGAATCAAGAGTCCCATTCAGAGACAATTCCCAAATAAGGAGTTCTTCTTCATTTGTAAAGTCATGGACAACAACTATTAAAGCAATATCCACTAGGAGAACCTCCAAATGTTCCAAAAGTTCATTGATAGTTTTACTACTACTCCAAAATCCCATGGGGTACCAGACTGCCACTCTTGGACCCCATTATATATATGTATTACATGTGACGACTAAGTTGTGGGACTGATAATTTTCCTCCAAATACCTAAAGTGTTACAAATTGGTACTCTAAGCACCCTTTTTTGAATATGAAATTGGAATTTAATTATACATAGAAACCCATTATAGAATGAAATGTGGTATCTCTTTACAGATGGTTCAAACTTCATCACATGATGTAGTAGGTATTGTTAGTTCGGGTTTCATCATTAACATGAGGATTTATATGGTTAATTAAAGAATAATTTCAATTTGAAATATGGTTACTTTATCTCTTATATTTTATTATTTATACAAATCCACACACTGTTGTAGAATATATATTGTTTTAGACATTATTGGTGGTGGCCTACAATGTTTTACTCACACCCTTATTAGAATTACAGATTGGTACCTGAATAGACTTCTTGATTAAAAAAAACATAAGTGAAAGATCCCTATATTAGATGGATGAGTTGGGAAGCATCACTAATGGGGGAAGTAGATATGATGTTAGGTCCCACTTTGGTGTTGTCAGTTTCTTTATTTTGTTTTTTATTTGACACATGACACATTTACAGCATGACTTATCTACTAATTTGGTTTTTGATATTGAATTTTTATTTTGGTATCATCATATGATATTGTTATTTATCATTATAGTATTATCTATGGTTGTTGTTTATTATCATTTTTTATTTGTTACTTATTTTCATTATTATTATTCTTTGATAAAGAGGTTATAATCTCCCCAAATATATATATATATATTAGACTCATGCTTCTACTCAGTAGCATCAGGAATATGGGTTGGAACGTCTAAAGTCATGTAACCAACTAGCTCGGGGAACCATCACATGGAACCTAGATCAAGATGTTACAACTCTGGGGTTCTATTTTTGTTCTGTACTATTTAAATCAAATATCCCCTTTACATTTTCAGTAAAATCCAAATGGGGATTTTTTTTGAAAACGGTATGAATATTATACTAAAAAAATTAAAAAATCACACATTGTTAAAAATATATTTTTAAAATAATAGGATAATAATATAACATTTTGGAAAGAATTTTTAGAAATCACAGTTTTATAAAAAATGGATTTCCAATAAAATAGATAAATAATGTCATATTTTCATAAAAAAAATTTCTTAATTATTTTAATTAACAATGAGTAGAAAAATGGAAATATTACTTGAAAATATAATGAATAACCAGATCATAATAAAGTAATTTATTTTATTGAGATATTTATCTTATTATTTTATCATCAGAAACATAATCTTAAACAATCTCGATAAATGATGAGATTGTAACATAAAATATTTACCACTTTGGTAACATTAAATCACAATCCCCAAGAAGAAATAACATTAAATAGAATGTAAAATAAAATAAGGATAAATATATTCATGTTATTAAAATTTAAATAATATCTATATACACCTCATGAAATAATATAATTTCATACCCTAACATACTTCTCAAAGAAGGAAAACTGAGAAAAACCCCTTTATTAATTTGGTAACTTTTGAACCGTAAACCCAAAAAAAAATAGCTCCAAAAATGGATATGTAAATATAAATATTTTTATGTAGAATTATTATAATACAAATTTATGGGTATTTTATACAACACATGAAAGAAATTTCTAGAAAATATGACTTGTGTCTCAGAGAAAATAAAATTGAGATGGAAATCACTTACAATAGGTCTCACCTTCCTTCGAACTCATTAAAAACTCTTATGTAAAAAATATAAGTGTATTATAGATATATTAAAGAAATAAAATTATATATATAATACCATATATGATTTACTTATTTCATTTTATTACCCATTTATTGACAATTTCATGTTTAGGTCATGTTTTGGGTAATAACCACTTTGTTTTTCATATATGTCAAGATTTGTAATTTATAGTTATATTAATTAAATTATTGTTAAATAACATAAAAAATTATCATTATTACATAAATATCATATTTATCCAGTAAATATAATTTTAATACCAGTCAAGAATGATGGTTTTGAGTAATTAAGTATGTTATGATCATGGAGATGGTAGGTCGTACGTACACATGAGTAACGCTTCCAGTTTTCAATGATCATTATGGGAAGGAGGTAAATAATATATAATATTTAAATAATTATAATAAAATAATAAATACCATATTAAATTATCAAATATACTTATTTATATCATCCTTGTGGTGTGGTGATGAAAAGAGAGTCATATTGCTTCGTGAAGGTGGTAGTCCAAACGTACACAAATGATATTATCATCTCTCAGTGAATAAAAAGGTATAAAAGATAAATGATATATTATTATTCTTTATGATTGATATTTAATTAATATATTAATTATTTCATGTATATCACATATTTTTATTAAACCCATTCTTAATAACATTTAGGTAAATCATGAATGAATCACAACTCTTTGTGAGGAGGTTGTCCTCTGTACACAAGAGAAATGTTATTGTATTCCCACAAAATGGAAATAATGAAGTTGTGTGTGATAAATTAATTCAATAAGAATAAAAATATAATAAATAAAATAAATAAATAATAAATCTATCATTATTTCAAACTATTAGATGTGGTAATTAAAAAATGAATGACATCGGTTTATGAGTTCGTATTGTGTCGTACACGAATGATGATTTTGTAAACCATTTGATAGAAGTGAAGATAGTTTTAGGTCATGAACTTAACATAAAAACATTTAATTTTATGGTAAATAATTATTTCTTTATGTCATCAAGGTATAATAAAAACTTATGTATATGGAGGAACAAATAAAACAAAAACGTGTGTTGATGAATGTTACCTCTTCTTCGGGTATCCTCCTTAGGTTTGACCCAAAAGCCTTCCTAAGATGGACTTATGCCAAAAAAGGATTATAGGATGAGATGATTTATTTTAGGAAGTCAGTTTTCTGGGTCATGGATGAACCAAAAGGTTTTTAAGTTGTAAATAAGATAGGAGAGGGGGAAACCTTTAATAACTGGGGGAGAGGACACACTTAAATTTTTTGAAAATAATTGAGTGCTCCCATGTTTTTCATATGTAAATAGGGTAAAAAATGTGTAACTCACAAATATTATAGGTTAATGGTTGAAATATGTACATAAAATACATTTTATAAAAATTTATTATCTATTTTTACTCATGTATTTTTAATTTAACCCCCCAATAAACCAATTTTTACCTTCACTGCGATAATTGATTTTTACTGCCTTAATGATTTATTTTGGTCAAAAATTAATCCAAATTTATTATATAATATAATTTTTTCTTATTTTAAATATAAAACCAATTTTCTCAGTTTATATTTATATTATTTGAAAAAATTAATTTAAAATTAATCTCATAGACACAACGAAAAAACATGTTTAAAGAGAAAATGTTCAAAAGTTTACCAAATTTTTAATTCCCAATTTTAAATAAAATTGATTTAAATGAATTAAATTAAATTTATTGATTTATAATATAATTAATTTAAATTTCAAATAAATTTAAAATATAATTTAATTCTATAAATTATTTAAATGAAAAGGCAGCTTTCAATTCAAAATCCAGTAATTTTCAATATTCCTCAAAAGGTTAATATTATCAGAAAAATCCCAAAAAATAACCCAAATATAATTTTGATATTTAAATTTTTTTTAAAATATTTTTTCAAGTAAATTTTATAAAATATTCAGAGTTAATTTTTTAAATAATTGCGCCATAGAAAGGCGATAAAACTATTTTTTAGGAAAAAAACTATTTTTGTGCATAAAATAATATTTATTCCTATCTATTTTCTTGAAAATATGTAAAAATAATTTAAAATAGTTAATTGAATATGTAATATATTAATTTAATTAAAATAATTCCCCAAAATGTTTTGTCTTTTTTATTGAGGTGGAACACATTTTTTTGCTTAAAAATAGATTCTTTGAAAGAGACATCCTTTATTTTCAAATAGTTTTTATTTTAATTTATAATTAATTGGTAAACAAAGTAATAATTATATATACATGTGAAAACCATATTTTCATTATATAATTAATCCAATTCATGCCCATTATTCAAATGTGTAGGTGATAACTATCATATTAAATAATAATATTTTAATTGTATGTCAGGTTTTTTTAATCTCAGTGTTACGTTTAATGATAGATAAGATTAGTGTTTCATGTAACGAAGTCCAAACACAATGTTGTGTATAATTATGCTAAATTTAGTGCTGTTTATAAAGAGAAATGTCAAAATATTAAATTAATTTTAAAAAAAATATAATAACTCTTGGTGTTATAAGGATGATAATAGTTTAGTGCCTCTGGAAACATGGTGAACAATCTTCTTAACTCATGAAAGATCTTAAATTTATCAAATAAAGAACTTAACCTTTAGTAATCATTACAAACATATCATAGTTAAACATTTCTTCATAACCTGGGGAAATGAAACCTAATAAATAGTAAGATCATATGCTCAATAAGGATAAATAAGGGAGATAAATAAATATAACATGAGCATAAGGGCGTGAGAATATGATAATTAATTTTTAAAACCCCACCCTTCATATCAAGGATATTAATCTTAAGTTAAGGAATAAATATTGATAGCTCATAAGGCATGAATCATAAGGGGATAAAATAACATGATCCATGAGATCATAACATTTTAATAAGCGATAGACTTTTTACATTCACATCAGTATGTAACATTATGATCACATGTAAATAGAAACTAGTTTACTCATTATATTAATGACATGAAATCAGACCCTTAGAAAAACTTATAGACATACAACCAAGTCAGCACATAACATTATAGAAATTAAATACATGTCTTCACATTAATTTGTGAACATGTAATTAGGTTCATGCTTGAAATTGAAAACATGTAACGAGGTTCATGAAAAACATTTTAAACATGTAATAAGGTTCATGCATAACATATTTACTCATGATATGTACACATTTAACCAATGAATTGGATGGAGATATAGATCCCCATTCAAAAATTAAAACCATATTTATGTGTGCCATAATATCATAAATCATTCATCATATCAAAACCCATAAATGAAATGGGTTTCACAAAGATTTATCATATCAAAACCTATGTAAAATAGAGGGGTTTAATAATCATTTCATTATCTCATCAATTCAAAACCCTTGGAAAAAAAATTAGTTACATAATCATTTTTATGGTATAACCTATGGAAGATAAACATGTTTCATAATATTATTTTTATAATAAACCATTTAGAAAAATAATAAAAATGGTACACTTGGTTCATATCCCCAGTAAATCATAGGTAACATCAATGGATGTCATCTTAGATATAAAATGATTTTGAAATATCATTTAAACCACTTCATGAAGAAAATAACTTTTCCTATATATCAATTTTTTAAAACATAAAACCTATTTTGAAAATATATTTCTTGGAAAATAACCTTACAATACTATATAGGGATATATAAAAATAATTTAAAACATTTCCTGACGAAAATAACTTTTCATTCAAAATAATTTTTTTAAAAATATAATTTTTTTTTTAAATCCATTTCTTTTAAGGAAACCTTGAATGTATATAATGGAATATTTAAAATTAATTTAAGACATTTCTTGAGGAAAATCTCCCTTTCTCTTATAAAAACACTTTTCAAAACATCAAACATTTTGCAATTCCATTTTTTTCAAAATAAACATGGATACATATAAATTAATATTTAAATAAAAGAATTTTTATTATTATGGGAAGTTTTATTCATATTTTATATGCTAAAAACAAAGAAACCATTCACATTTTTGGTAAAATCCAAATAGGCATTGTTTGGAAAACGATATGAATATTCATTTCCAAATATTTTTAAAAAAAATATAAATTTGTAAAAAATAATTTTAAAAATCATTGGATACTAATAAAATATTTTTTTTAAACCTTTTTAGAAAACATGGTTTTGAAAGAAAACATATTTCCAACCGAAGAGAGAAATATGATATAATTTTTTAAAAGACATTTTCTCAATTATTTTATGTAACCAAGATTTTAAATGGTATTATTAATTGAAAATATCATGAAATAAAATATGACAATAAAATTCATGAGTTTTTGAGATATGGATCATAATATTTTATCATAAGAATCAAAATCATAAACGATATTGATAAACGATGATATTGTAACATATATTCATTACCTCTTCGGTAACTTTGAATCGTATGACACATGAAGGAATAACATAAAATGGAACTTAAAATATCTTGATTATAAATATATTCATGATATTAGATTTTAAAGGGGATTTATATACACCTTGTAAAATAAAATTTGTGCATAACATAACATATGTCCAAAAGAAGGCAAATTGAGGCAAAAAACCCTTACATCTTAATGAATTTCAAATAGTAATCCATAAGAAAAAATAACATTAAAGGAAAGTATAAATAAAATAAAATTAAGGGTATTCATGATATATCATTTTAGAGGTGCAGTATATAAACCACACAAAATAAACGAGTGGTGAATTTTCATATGTCTCCTAGAAATAAAAGGGAGACAATAAATATCCTCACCATAAGTCTTTACTTCTTTCGTGCATGTTAGATCCTCATGTATAATAAATATAAGTTTGTTACACGTATATTGAAGAAAATTAATTATATATAGCATACCATATATGATTTAATTATGCCCTTTTAATACCTGTTTATTAACAATTTCATGTTATAGTCATGTTTCAAGTAATAACTACTTTATTTTTTATATATGTTTTGATTTTTTTTGGTCCCTTTTACCATGGTTCAATTATGTAAATAATAATAATCATGTCATACTTTTTAATTTTATACATTATTTAAATTATTAATACCAATCATGAAAGTTGGTTTTGATAAATTAAGTATATTAGGATCATAGATATGGTAGGTCGTATGTACGCATAAGTAACATTTACATTTCTCAACGATTATTATAGAAAAAGGTAAGTAATATTTTAGCATTAAATAATTATAATAGTAACATAAATAAAATAGTAATTATTTAAATATAATTATACATATCATCTATGTTTTTTGGTGATGAAAAGAGAGAGTTACATCTTTTCGTGAAGGTTGTAGTCCATAACTACATGAACAATGTTATCATCTTTCAATGAGTGAAAAGGTAAGAAAGAAAATTATATATTAACATATAATAATTATAAACAAGTCATTAATATCATAATTATATCATGTATATCACATATATTTATCATTATTATCTTCCATGTAAATCATTAATGAAAATAAATCATATCGCTTCGCGAGGCGGTAGTCTATCGTACACACGAATTACATTATCATATCCCTTATAGAATGGAATGTAAAAAAAATTATATATGATATAATTAATAAACATTTATAATAATTTTATAAATATAATATATATAAAAACTTTATATCCATCATCATACCCAACCATGAGAGGTGGTAATGGAAAAATTAATGACAACAGTTCACAAAGCGGTAGTCTGTTGTGCGCATGAACGATGATTTGGTAACCCATTTGATGAAAGTGGAGATGGTTTTAGTTCATTAACATAACATAAAATCATATATATATTTAAGATACCTAGTTTATTATAACAACATGGTATAATAATAATTAAATTAGGTAAATTATGAAATAAAACAAAAACAGTCATTGATGAATTTTACCTCTACTTCGGGTATTCTTTATAGATTTTCACCAATACCATTCCATGGTAGATTTATGAAAAAAATAATTATTATTATATGATGAGAGTGTTGAATTTTTTCAGTGCTTTGGTAAAGTCTTCACTAAACCAAAATGGTTTCAAGGTGTGAAATTGAGAATAGATTTGTGACCTTCAATGAGTGAGGTGAGTGGCACACTTGTAGATTTTTAAAAATATTCAATATTACCCACATTTTGATCATGAAAAAAATCCTCCAAAATTTCCATTATAGAACCTAAAAGATATAATATCATAATATTTCCAAAAATGGGTGTTTTACAAGTTTTTATTTTTTTATCCCATATTTTCTTATATTATCCCCTCGGTAAATCAGTTTTTACCTTAACAACGGTAATTTATTTTTACTATTTTTACTATTAATTTTGGTCAGAATTAAGTTTAAACTTTTAGAAATTATAAATTATACTAATTCCAAATATATAAGCACTTTTTCTAAATTTAAATTCATATAAGTGGAAATTTTTATTATAAAATTAATCTTACAGATGGGATGAGAAATTACATTTTTAAAGAGAAAATTTAAAAGGTTTACAACGATTTTATATCAAAGTCATATTTAAGAATTATTCTAATTAACTAAATTGTATTAATTGATAAAAAAATTAACTATTTTTATTTTTAAACTATTTTAAAATAAAATTTAACTTTTTAAAAAAATTAATTTAAAATGCATTTTCCAATTAAAATTCAGTAATTTTCATTATTCATCAAAAAATGAAACTTTTTAGAAACATACAAAAAAATAACCCTAAGATAATTTTGATATTATGATTTCAAATATAAATTTTATTTTTTCAAATAAATTTTCTAAAATTGGTAAAAATTAATTTGAAATAATTGTGCAAAATGCAGAAATATTTTTTTTTAGAAAATACAATTTTAACTGTAAAATTGGATTTATATTTTTTTCAAATTTTTAAGACACATAATATGAATGTTAAACATTTTATTGAATAAATAATATGTAAATTTAATTAAAAAAATTCAAATAAATTTGATTCCTTTAATTTATTGAGGTAAAACATGTTTATGTTCATTAATAAAAATTAGAAAAAGATTTCCTTTACTATCAAAAGGATTTTATTTTAATTTATAATTAATTATTCACCAAATAATTCATTATATATACATTTATAAACCATATACATTACTAAATTATTTAATCCATTTCATAATTAATATTACAATATCTATGTGATAGTTATCATATTAAATACTAATTTTTTAATAGTATGTCACATTTCAGTTAAAATCATTGTTGTGTGTAAAGAAATCTAAACATGGTATTGTGTGAAATACAAACAAAACATAGTATTGCATGTTACAACAGCTAAACTTAGTGTTATTTTTAAATCAATACAAAATCATTGTTTCTTTTAACATAAGCTAAACTCATTGTTTCGTGTAATGTGAAATATATATAAAATATTAAAAAAATTGAAGAAAAAAAATCTCACAAAATCTTTCATTGTTACATTATACCCCATTAAAATGGATTTATTGCTCATAATTAATCACTTTGGTACAAAAACATTAGCATACATCCACCACATTAAATCTTCGGTTTCCCACATATCTTCTTTAAGATGGTGGTTTCTCAACAAAACACAGACTAGGTGAGTAGTCTTGTTTTGTAAAAAATTTTCTATTCAACTGAAAATCCAAATCATTAATTCCTCATAAGTAATATCATTTGTTAGTAGTATGACCAATGAGTTCAACACATGGTATGTATTAGATATTTACTTCTTTATGAGTGATACATGGAACACATCATGAACCTGTGGGAGGTTCCGTGGAAGCACCAAATGATAAGATATTATCCTGATATATTCAAGTATTTTAATGGGTATGATATATCTACTAATTATATTTCCCTTATTTATTACATAAATAAATTTCTAGAAATAACCTCTCACCCACTTCAAATTCTAGATCACGTTTATGGTTATTATCATAACATTTGTTTTAAATTTTTTGTTGTCCTTATTTGTTGTTGAATGGATTTAACCTTATCTTTCATATCATCGTCTTTATAATGTCACAATATCTTTCTATTTGAAACTTAATTAAAATACATAGGATTTCTATACTTCATTCCATAAAGGGATTCATAGGGTTCCATATGAATACTTTATTGAAATATATTTTTTTTGTAGGAAAACTCAACTAGAAGAAGTTGTGATCCCAACAACCATTGAAATTTATTAAAAAATGTCTTATCATAATCTCCAGTTTTTGAATTGTTCTCTAAAACTGACCATCTATATAAGGATTATGTTTTGTTCTACAACTCCACTTTATATTAATAACTTGTTAAAGTGTTATCCCAAAAATTAAGGTAACTTCATATCCTAATCATATACAACTCAGTTTGGTACGCAATGCATCCTTACCACATCATTAATGTATATCATGTAAATATTATCACAATAGAAATATTCTCTGATATAAATGATTTGTGAAGACTTGGTATGATTACTTACTAAAACCCATTAATAATTATTCAATTTATATGTTTTGAGGGGTCTTAAAAAACCCATGGTGATTTCTTCCCATTTACTTTCATGTTTTTATAATGGTTGTATCATCATTTTAGACCTTTATCTATTAGCCTTGACCTACTGACTTAATAAGCATCAAGATACATACTTAACAATTCCTATCTTTTAATAATTCATATAGGCCAATGGTAATCATGATAACCTTGTCACTCATTGGTTGTGAGTTTAATTGTTGCAGCCTTTCTAGATGCAGGAAATTTTCATTCGATTGTGAGTTATCCTTTTTCTAAACATATATTAAAAAAACATTATGAAATTACAATAATCCACAATTTCCATAACATCAAGTACATGATAAACCCTAAATGTTACTAATACCTTCAATCATATGTCAATCAAAGGAATTCCTCTACAAAACCAAAGGGTTGTATTTCCATAAATTTCTCCTAAAATATCCTTAATATTGATAAATTCTCATCTCATAAAACCTCATGAGGGGTGTCTATGAATTTGAAATTATAATCAAAATTAAACATATAAAACCATGGTGGAAGCCAAAACTATTATATTATTCTTACAAAGAGACATATATGGTTCCAAAAATAACATAAACCTCATATTTTTCATGATTATTGCAATTAAAATATCATTGATCAAATATTTATGAAACATAATTATTGAACCTGAATAAATAAATACATAAATCCTTACAATTAAATAATTATCATGGAATAGGTCCTTCCTAGGTATAGAAGTTAATTATTGTGTCAAGGAATTGATTTGGATAATTCCCATGTTCCCCACACATAATACACTAAAATATTCAGCAATGTTTCACTCTATGGCCTTATTTTCTGCAGAGATGACATATTCCCCTCCATTTGAGAAATTCATCTAGGTTCTTCTTTCCATATTATTGACATGTAGGAAGAAAAATCGTCTTTACTCTATTTATATTACCATATAAACTATGATAAATATCAATATTCCTCTTATTTGATGTGTTAGGAATCTCACTAAAGTTCATATTGTTAGTCATATATTGTGAAGCAGATTACGCATAATCACAATATTTATCACACTCTACATAAACCAATTTTTTTCTCATTGTTACTTAGTTTTCCATAATATTTAATGTTAACATTATTTATTGTAAATATATCCATTAAATAGAACCAAAATCATATTATGGGAAACACTTATCATAATGGGGAATAACATAATCATGAAAAATCACTTATAGGGTGTCTAAATCATGATATTTTATTTTCAATCTATGATCCATTTATATTAATCTAGTTTATTCATAGTCATCATATATTTAAATCCTTAGTTGTGATTTATAAATATTTTTTGTATTTCCAAAGAATACCCCCTAGGTGCTTCATACCAGGGGTGGAGTATGGCTTTTTTTCATTCACCACGTATTGATCGAGTCTAGATCAATGTTCCCTTTTCAGAGTTATTACTCTTAGGTACCTCAATTCCAGATCCACATCCACTTTTAGTATCTAGACATGGATGTGATTTCTTGGAAACTAATTTTTCTATCATTTTACCCAAATTACATGACATTTTCGTATACTTTGAATAATCATAATACTTATCATTAACTAAATCCCAATACATATCCATAGAAATATCTCTAGGGATCTCACTAAATTTTTCTCATCCTAGGGTCCAAAGGTTAACTCAACATTTTTTAGGATACCAACTATAGAAACCTAGGATATTCATATATGGATATTATATATTTTTATTTGAATATTCATTGCATTACACAAACACATTCCTGAAGACTATAATAGTTTAGTTCCTTTGGAAACATGGAACACGATATTCTTAACTCATGAAAAAATTTCAATGTATCCCATAAAGATCATACCCTCTAGTACTCTTCACAAACATACCCTATATAAACCTATCTTCATAACCTATGGAAAGGAAAAAAAGGGTGAGCTTATATACTTAGTAAGGGTAAAGAAGGGAGATACATGAGTATAACATGATCACAAGGGTATGATAATATGATAATGAAATTTAAATACCAAACCTTGTATATCGAAGATAATAATAATGAGTCATGGAATTAATATTGGTTGTTCATAAGACATGCATTATAAGGGAATAAAATAACATGGTCCATGAGAGCATCAAATTGTATTAAGAAATATATTTTTGGAATTCACATCATCTTTTAACAATGTGAATATGTGTAAATAGAAATAAGTTCAATCATTAAGTTATGGAAACGAAATCAGGACCTCATATAAACTTATGTAAATGTAAATAGGTCCATACATGACAATATATACATGAAATAAAATTCAAATCATAAAATTTTGAACATGTAATTGAGTTCATGCATAAAATTGTTAACATGTAATATATTTGATGTATAAAATTGTGAACATGTAATCGGGTTCATGCATAACACTATGACAATGTAATCAACTTCACACATAACATGTTTCTACATGTGTTACCCATCTTTACCCCATTCATTAGAGAAAGATATAGGTACCATCCATATCATAATAAAAACCATATTTATGTGCACCACAAGATCATAAATAATTCATCATATCATAACCCATGAAATTAAATGGGATGCATAAACATTTCATCATATCATAACCAATGGAAAAGTGATAGGTTTCATAATCATTTCATTGTCACATCAAATCAAAACCAATGGAAAAATAAATGGGTTTCGTAATCATTTTTTCATGGCATTACCCATTAAAGAGAAATGGGTTTCATAAATATATTTTCAAAATAAACCTATCTTAGAAATAATAATAATGGTATCGTTGATTCATATCCCTAGTAAATTATAGGTAACATCAATGGATGTCATATTAGATGAAAAATTATTTTGAAAGATAATTTCAAATATTACTTGAGGAAAATAACTTTTCATTGAAATTCATTTTTTAAACATAAAACCGTTTTGAAATATATTTATTTTAAAATAACGTTGAAATATTATAAATAAATCATTAAAAATCATTTAAAACATTTCTTGAGGAAAATATTTTTTTAAAAAAAATTTAAAACATAAACCTTTTTGAAAATATATTTCATTGAAAATAACCTTTAAATATTATAAAGGAATATTTAATAATCATTAAAAACATTTCTAGAGGAAATATCCATTGCTCTTTAAAAAACATTTAAACACATAAAATAATTTGAAAATTCTTTCATTATAAAATTACCTTGAAAATTTGTAAAGGATTATTTAGAAATAATAATGGTCATGAGGGAGAGGTGTTTTGTTTTTTTCATATATGTTATTAACAAATATTCCTTTCACAGTTATGGTAAAAACCAAGTAGGAATTGTTAGAAAGATTACATGAAGATTCCTTTAAAAATTATAAAAAGTAAAAAGAGTTTAAAAATTTATTTTAAAAATCATAGGAGAGAAATAAAACATTTTTTGAAAATATTTTTATAGACCATGGTTTTGAAAGAAAATGGATTTCTGACCAAAAAGAAAATAAAGTTAAATTTTTTTAAAAAACATTTTATCAATTATTTAAAGTAACAATGAGTGGGTAAATAGTAATACTACTTTAAAATATCATGAATAAGTATAGTATAATAATATTATTGATTTTCATGAGATATATATTAAAAATTTATCATCAGAAACATAATCATAAACAATCCCAACAAACAATAGGATTGTAATAAAAAATCATTACCAATTTGGTAACATTGAATCAAAATCCCCATGAAGTAATAACATAAAATCGAACATAAAATATAATAGGTATAAGTATATTCATGATATTAAACTTAAAATGGGTTTTATGTATGCCTTGTGAAAGAATATATGTGCATGAAATAACATATGTCCCAAAGAAGGAAAATTGAAACAATAATCCATTACCACTAAATTAATCTTTCAGAATAAAAATATAAAAATAATAATAACATCAAATGAAACGTTAAATATCATGAAAATAATTTTATTAATGATATAAAATGTAAAAGGGGTAGTATATAAACCACATAAAAGAAATTAGTGGTGAATTTTTATACATCTCGCAGAAATAAAAGGGGGACTAGAAATCCCCTTACCCTAATTTCTGAATTCATTCAAACACATACAAACCTCCTATATAATAAAAAAATATTATTATTCATATATTACATAACCATAATTATATATATCATACCCTATATCATTAATGTATTCACTTTTATTACATATTTATTAACAATTTCATGTTAATGTCATATTTTGAGAAATAACTACTTTGTTTTTACAATATGTTTTGATTTGTTATTTTTGGTCATCTTATTCAGGGTTCCATTAACTAAATAATATTAAAAATGAAATAATTATAATATTTATAAATCATTTATACTCATAATACCAATCTAGAAATATGGATTTGCGAAATAAAGTATGTTACGATCATGGAGACGGCATGTCATACTTAGGCATGAGTAACGTTTAAATTTCTCAACGGTCATTATGGAAAAAAGATAATTAATATTTTATCTTAAAATAATGATAATAATATCATAAATAATATATTATTTCTTTAAATATAGTTATACATATCATCCATATGGAATGCTGATGAAAAGTGTTAGTCACATCACTTGGTGAAGGAGGTAGTCCACACGTACAAGAAAAATGTTATGATCTTTCATTGGGTGAAAAGTAAGAAACAAAAAAATATATTATAATTTAATAATGATAAATATTTAACTAATATAAAAATTATTTCATGTAAATCATATATATTAATCCTTATTATCTTTCCTATAAATTGTGAATGAAAAAGAGTCACATCTCTTAGTGAGGCGGTAGTCCACCATACACACAAACGATGTTATAATATCTCTTATAGAATGGAATGTAAAAAATTTATGTATTATATAATGAATCCATATGTACACTAATTTTTTAAATATCTTATATATACTTTATATCTATTATCATAATCAAGGTGAGAGGTTTTAATGGGAAAATAAATGACATCGGTTCGTGAGGTGGTAGTCCATCATACACACGAACGATTATTTCATAACCAATTTGATGGAAGTAGATATTTTTGTAAGTCATTAACATAAAATAAAGATATATATTATTATATACAACATATATATTTTATTATATCATACTTATATAATAATAATTTAAGGAATTAGAGGAATAAATAAAACAAAAATGCTCATTGATGTACGTTACCTCTTCTGCAGGTATCCTCCTTAGGTTTTCACCAAAATCCTTCATTGGTGGATTTATTCCCAATATATGGCCTCTTGTATGAGATAAGGGAATTTTGGAAGTAATTTGGACATATTTTTTCAAGACCAAAATGATTTTATGGTTTCAAGTGGAGAGTAGAGGGGTGGCCTTTTATAAGTGAGGTGAGTGACACACTGGTAATTGTTTGAAAAAATCAATCATACCAACATTTTATCATACCAAAAGCATCCAAAATGATTCATTATAAAACATAATTAAAATAATTTAAAAATATGGAAATAAAATGTGTGTTTTACAAGTTGGTAGAAAATTTATAACCCTCATATTCTTAGTTTAACCCCTTGGTAAATCACATTTTTCCTTAACTACAATAATTAATTTTTATTATTTTCACTATCCATTTTGGTTAATAATTAAGTTATAGTTATTATAAATTATAAATTATTATTATTAAAAATATTGAATCCATTTTTTCAAATTCCATTAACATAAGTAGAAATTTTTAATTTAAAATTAATCCCGCAGATGCGACGAGAAAGTGGGGTTTTGAAGGGAAAATGTTCAAAAGTTTACAACAATTTTATATCAAAATTTAATATGAAAATTATTCTAATTAACTAAATTGGATTAATTGGTATAATTTGGAATTAATTTTAATTTAAAAATAAATAAAATATAATTTATCTTTATAAAAAAATCCATGAAATGGCGATTCTCAGTTAAAATTAAGTATTTTTCACTATTCATAAAAAATGAAACATTTTAGAGATATGTCAAAAATTAAGCCAAAAATAAATTTTATATTATTATTTTAAAAATTATTTTTATTATTCAAAATAAATATTATAAAATTGTATAATATTAATTTTTAAAATAAGTTCTCTAAATTTGACCAAACAATTTTTTAAGAAAACACAATTTTAAGCATGAAATTGGATATATTCATTTATCTTGTCTAGAAAACACATAATTTGATTATTGAATATTTTTTTAAATAAATAGTATTTAAATTTCATTAAAATAATTTACTGGAATTTATTCATTTAGTTTATTGAGGTTAAACGTGTTTATATACATAAGAAATATTTTTCAGAAAATGATTTCTTTTACTTTCAAAAGGTTTTTATTATAATTTGTAATTAATTGGTCACCAAATAATTAAATATATGTACATGTGTAGATGATATATTTTCCCAATTTAGTTCATTCTATTCATACCCATCATGCTAACACTGAGTGATAACTATCATAGTAAATAATGATATTTTTATAGTACGTTACATTTCATTTAAACTCGATGTTTCTTGTAATTAAAGATAAAATTCATATTGTGTGTCTCACAAACCAAAATTTTAATTGTGGTTAATTCCATCTAAACTCAGTGTTCATTGTAATATAATCCAAGCTCATTGTTTCGTGTAATGAAAGCTAAAAACAGTATTGTGTGTAAAGTGAAATAAATAAAAAATCAATTTTATTTGAAAAAAAATATCACACAATATAGGGGTGTTATAAAGATCATAAGAATAATGGGAGGTAAGATCTTTTCATAATACATATGAAAAGGATACACCATAGAATAATGTGGTGTTAGGTACATTACTTGTTTGTTCAAATTATTCCAATGTCCTGTTTGACTTGGGATCTATGTATTATTTTATTTTTAAGAAGTTTTCATGTAAAATTGATGTATTACCTCAAGAAATAGAGAAACACAAATTTTGTTAAAACCCCCCTTATGGAAGTATTAAAGAATCATAGATTTATAGGAACCTTTCTATTGTCTTATGTGAAATATTTTTTTCTAAAATCTTTATCGGTTTTCCTTTAGTGGGGTTTGATGTTATTATAGGTATGGATTGGATTTCATATATCATGATAAGAAATCTTATAAAGATAAATAATTCATATTCATTCCATATAGTGAGTTTCAATTTTAAAATTAGTATTATTTCATACCTATGATAAAATATCAAGAATATGATAAATTGATAAAATATGGGGTAAATTTTATCTTAGACATGTCATTAAAAAGAAATGAATTAACAAGATGAGTAATGTTCCCATTGTAAAATAATTATCAAATGTCTTTCAAAGTGATATGTATTCCTGATTCTAGATTTATTTGAAAATATCCTTATCTAATGGCTCAAATGGAGCCATTAAAATTGAAAAAATAGTTATAAGAATTTCTCGATAAGGGTTTCTTACACCCCAACACATCACCTTGGGTGTTTATATTTTTTATATTATAAAGAAAGATAGTTCTATGAGGAGTTGCATTTATTATAGAGCACGCAGTAACATTAATATTAGGAATTATTATTTGTTTCCTCATATTGTTGAATTATTTTATCTTCACCAGAGTGCTTATTATTTTTCCATGATTGATCTCATACCTAGATACCATCATCTAAAACTGAATGAGGAGAAAATTTAAAGTTCAACATTTCATATTGGGTAAATCTATTATGAGTTTCTATTTGTTCCTTTTGGGTTGAAAAATGAACCCATTGAATTTATTTATCTAGTTAATAGAGTCTTCCATGATCACTTGGATAAATTATTGGTGTTTTCCACTGATGAAATGATATTATATTCTAAAATATATCAGTATCTTGAGAAACATATTAGTATTTCTATTCAAACGATAAAAAAATTATATGGAAAATTTATTAAATGTGAATTTTGGTTACAATTTGTTTAATTCATTGGACATGTTGTTTCAAAAGATAGATTAATTATTGATCCTACTATAACTAAAGTAGTTTAAGAGTAGTCATAAACTAAAAATCTCACTGAGAAAATAATTTTTCTTGGATTACTCGGTTACAAATAATAGTTTTTTGAAAACAATTCTCAGTTATCTATCTCATTAACCAATTTAACTGGAAATGGAATTAAATTTATTTGGAAATGGAAATGTTATGAATGCTTTCCAGAATTGAATATAATATTGGCTAATAAACCAATAGAATCCTTTCCATCTAAAAAAGAGGATTTTTTTTTATAATGACACTTCATTGAAGGGACTTTATTGTGTATTGATTCAAGATAAATGGGTAATTGGATATGTATCATACTAATTTAAAATTTATGAAGTAAATTACCCCATACAGATATTAAACTTATTAAAGTATTTTTTTCCTGGAAAATTTATAGACATATTTTTAATGTCTTGAAATATAATATATACACAAATCATAAAATTTTTAATTGTATATTCACTCAAAATGAAAATAACATTCAACAAATATTATGGCTGTAAATAATAAAGGATTGTGATTTCATGATTCACTGTCATCTAGGTAAAGAAAACATGGTATGAAATGCCTTGAGTTGAATGTACAACACATCATTAACCTTGATGTTTTTGTAAAATTATACCTTAGTAGATGATTTAATGAATCTAGGAATAGAAGTAGTGTATCCAAACAAATTTTTTCTTTTTTCTTAAGTAACTGTACAATAATATTTAGAAGAAATAATTAAGAAAGCTCGTAAGGAAGACTATGGTTTGAAAAGAAAGGTAAAATAGGTTAAGGTAAATTTCCTGGATTTCATGTTGAAAATGAAATTATTATTATACTAGTAAAGAGGATATTTGTTCTTGGTAATTTTCAATTTAAAATTAAATTTTTGACTAAATTTTACAACTCTTCATTTTTTTTATCCAGATAGTAGAGAAATGTATATAGACCATAGATAATTTTATTAGGTGAAAAAAACAAATAAATATATTACTTATTTTACCATGATTTTTTTAAATTTTCAAAAAGTTAATCCTAATAAACAATTAATGAATGGGATCTTTCATCCAATGTAAGTTCCTAGGTGAATATGGGAGAATATATCCATGGATTTCATGGTAGGGTTACCAAAGAAATCTAAAGGTAATAATTCTATTTGAGTTATTCCGGATAATTTAACTAAATTTATTAATTTTCTCCCTATTGATGATATTATGTCTCTAGATAAAATTATAGGACTTTATGTTAATGATATAGTTAGGTTACATTGAGTCCCTCTCAATATTGTATAAAATTAATATGATAGATATACATCAAATATTTTTAAAGGATTTCAAAGTTCATTTGGTCATGATATAAATTTTATTGCATATTACAATCCTCAATATGATAAAAAATTAGAGAGAATAATTAATAATTTGTAGGACACGGTTTTTACTTGATCATTGAATTACCAATGAAATTGGGATCAATTTCATTATTTAGTTGAATTTTTTGTAATACAATAGTTTCCATTCCAATATACAAATAGAACTATTTATGGAATTATATGAAAATAAATGTTGAACTTTATAATATTTAGATGTAATTAGTGTGAGAATGTAATTGCGACAGAAATTGGTAGAATTGATGGTTGAGAATATAATAATGATTCAATACTATATTATATAATATCAAAGATTAAAGAATTGTTATATTAATAACCATAGGAAATATCTCTCATTTAATTTTTGAAGTGTTATGAATTTTGGTAGGAAATTGAAATTAAGTCACTGGTATATTATTCCACGTGAAATTATATAAAAAGTTGGATAATTTTAATACCCAATGGCGTTACCTCTGATTTTATCTCAGGTACATGACATATTTTATGTCTCATTTTTAAGGAAATATATACCTAATGAATCATATGTTTTGATCCCATATGTATTTTAATTTTAAGATAATATTTTTCTTAAGGAAAATCTACTTCATATTAAATATTGAATAGGGAAGTATTATTAAAATAAACAAACTCATATTATTAAGGTTTTATAGAAGAATAATATGTTCTGAGAAGCGTCATTGGAATTAGAAAAATCTATGAGGGAATTATATCTTCACTTAATTAAGAAATGAATAAAAATGTAAGGATTCTATTTAATGAAGGGATAGGGATGTAAAAACCAATATAATTTTATTAAAAGTAAATTTCATGTCTTATTAATATGAATTATTTTTTAGGGAGCCATATTTACTATAAACATTTTAAGGAACTTTTCAATTCAAAAAGAAATATTTTATTCCAACTATACTGTTTTCCATTACATATACAGTTCTATTTAAAAGTTAAATTTGTTAATTTTATATTTTTAAATTGATAAATTTTTATTATTTATCATTGTATTAAAATTTAAGATGTTTTATTGTTATTTATTTTTCTAAAATTGTTTATTTTTGGTTAAATACTAAAAAATACCAAGTTTACAAATACTGGAACTTTTATGACATCATCCAGAGATAAGCAGGACTAAATAATTTATAAAATATTTTTATAGACCAAATATGTATTTAGGTAGAAAAATAAATCATTTAAAATAATTTTTTTTAATTTATAAACAGATTACTATTTTTTGGATCTTATGTTATATTTTATTCGAATTAAAAATTGTTTTTGATTACTTGTATTTAATATTTCGGTTGGAAGGATTCATTTGTTTTTGGAATGATCCAAATTTCATATAACATTAATTTTATAATTATAATAAAAATAAATAATTGAATATAAATTATATTCCTAATTTTAGTAGAAAATCATTTGTACTCTTAGAACGGACATTTTTCTAAAAACCGTTTTTTTTTTGCGTTTTGTATACTTATATTAAATTCAATTTTTAAAACATTTATAAATTAAATCTGATAAAATATATTCTATATTATTAATCATCATGTTCAAATTTTCTTATAATTTCCCTTATAGTTTTTTATTATATAAATAAATTACCTAGGTAAAAAATTTATATTCTCTCAGTAGAGGAAAAAATGGTTTAAAAGGGGATAAACAAAGAGATAAGCCACCAAATATCTCAAAAACATATTTAAATGTTATTGGTTTAGTGTATTTAGACCCTACCCAATATTATATTCAAAATTGGGTTCCCTTTTTTCCACTTTCTCATGAAATATACGTTATATTATTTTAAAAATATGGAATAATTACAAGAGTGTCACTCCCCTCACTTATAGAAGAGGACCACCTCTCTTCACTTATTCAAACACATTATCACTATAGATCAGAAAAACTACAAACAAATACCTTTTAAAATTCCATAAATATTACATAAAGGTAATTTTATTCTAAAAATACCCCTCCTATAAGGATTACGGTGTAAGCCAAAGGAGGATACACATTGAGGAGATATAAGCCCTAACCGAACTTTTGCAAGTCTATTTCTTATTGTACCTACATATAATATATTATGACCATTTTAAAATAAATTAATAACTAAATTAAATATATTTAAATTATATTATGATTATTTAAAAACATTTTCCCACCTCATATTCATCGTAAGGGAAATTAAAACATCTCTCATGTGTTTGTGTGGACTACCACCTCCACAAAGAAATGTGGTTCATTTTCCATTATTGGATCACATATTCTATCAGAAGGTAGGATTTAATAAATAAATATTATATTTATAATACTATTATTATTATATAATGATAAATATTTATCAACATTATTCCCTTTTCATACATTAGAAAAATGAAAACATTGTTCATGTGTATGTATGAACTACCGTATCCATGAAATTATGTACATAATTTTTCATAACCACATTAAATGGATGATTCTAAAAGTATATTGAATCTATAAAATTGATAAGTATAAAAATTTTATTATTACTTATATTATATAACAATGACCCTTTTGACCAGGTTAACACTCCAATTTTTAGGAGATAATGAACCAAAAAACCACAAAACATTCAACATAAGATTAACTGAACTAATAACTAAATAAAACATGATAGTAAATGCAATAAAATGATTAATTTTAATTTAATGAACATAGAAAAGGGTTCTTAATCAAGTAAAAACTTGTATTATTTTACTATTAATGGGTTATAGAGTTTATGAATCGAAACTGAACTAAAGGTAATGGATTTATCCTTATAAACTTCTTTTAAGGTATTCATTTCAAATATTTTTCCTCCATATACATTTCCTTAAAACTATTTAAATATTGTTATAAACATAACAAAAATTATTTTTTTAATAAATTTTCAAATATCCTTGATATTTTATACTTATTTTAAAAAAAAATTATTTTAATTTTTTCTATACGAGTCACTTTTGACTATTCACAAAAGTGGATAAGAATTATTTTTTATTATTAGTGGATTGATCTCATTTTCATACCATTAAAACTATTATTAATTATCCTAATTCATTTATAAGTTTAAATGGCTATAAAAAGGAAACCCTATTCCCATTATTCTATAATTTTTTAGTTTTTTTTAAAGAAAATTATATTTCTTATTATTTTTATAAGATAAATGAAAATGATTTTTATTGTAGGATATAATGCCAAATTTTATGGGTTTAATTATTTAAATATAATATTTTATGTTTCCTCTTCTCATATGGTTCTTATATATTTTATGTGATTATTTTTGATCTCGGTATAGATTTTATTATAGATGGACCTGATAGAGATATCCAATGATTTGGGTAACGTGAAAGAGTTAACAAAATGGAAACTACTTCTAAGAGATATGTTGGAGTTAAAGGTAATGGTCATTACATTATAAGTGGGATTCAAATTTTTATTGAAATTATAATGTCACAAGATACCTACATGGATTTCCAATTATTCATATCGATTTTAAAGAAAATACATTTATTTCATAATGTAAGGGATTTTTATAATCTTTTAAAAGTTAAATGTTTTTTTTTCAAGGAAATGTTTTCATCAGTTCTCATTTTTTCCCAAGTAACTATTTTGACTGTTATTTTTCCATTATTTTTTCGTATAAAATATATTATAAAAATTTTAGTCTTAGAATTTTATTTCATTAGTAAGTAAATGAATTTTTTATATACAAGATTATTATATAAAAATGGAAAACATATTTATGGGTTTTCAGGAATTTCAAATGGATTATAGAGTTTACTTTATTTTTATATCCTTTATAAAGATGTGTTTTGGGAATACTGTGTTTTCAAATGTTCTATATATGGATTAATGATTTGTATGAACTATATCAATGTCAGTGGAGACATTTCTTTAATGAAGAAACTATGTCATGAATGTAACAAGAGTGTAACCATTAGTTTCTTCTTTTTTGGTACAAATTTACAATGTATGTAAGTGTTCACTATTTTATATAATAGTTTTTTAAATTATCTAAAAATATAAAACAAAAAGAACCTATAAATATAAAAAACTAAACCCCTATTAAAAATTATATAATTATCAATTTCTTATGTTATGGGAAGTGATATTAAATATGAAAGAAAAGTGTTTTAGATGTTCATAATAGAGAAATGTAAACTAGTTTCAGCTCTGATAGTTGATAGAATGAAACTTCGGAATCATGAGGACTATAAGGGAGTATACTCAAAATTATATTGAATAATTATTGTATGTTTACTCTATCTTATAGAAAATATTCTTTATATGTTCTTTGAAACATTTTTGATAGTTTTTTTAAGGTCCTACAAAAGAAGATCATATCTCTACAGTAAAAAGGATACTAAGGTACATTCAAAGAACATTAAATTATATTTTAGTTTAAAAAATATGTAAATATCAATATTTGATGTATTATTTTTATTATTACTGGAATAGATATATTATGGATCAAAAATCCATTAATGAAGTAACTTTATTCAATGGGAGAAATTTTATTAATGGATTAAGTTAAAAATATGACTTTATGTCTTTGTTTACATCAGAGGTAGAATATATTTTGTCCACCAAGGATTTTTCACAATTGATGTGAAGGAATAAATAATTATATGATATTATATAAGTGTTATTGGAAACAATATTGATTCAATTCTCCAATAATAATTCCATTAATTTAATGAAAATATAGTACAAATTTTTTTCACAAATTACAAAGATATATGTTATCATTCTATATATTATGAGGTAGAGAACAAAATTTTAAAACTAGATTTTTTGGCATTAGGAACATAGGTATCATATATATTTACTAAACCATTGGAAACACTTTTGTTTGGAAATAATTGGTTAAACCTTGGAGTTCAACCAATCTCATAAACCTAAGGATGCATGATAGCCCCTATCTCAATTATTTATAATGATTTATTTGGAAATTGTTTATTATTTCATGAATAATATTTAGTTGGGTGTAATAATATAGGGTGAGACATTATCCATGGGGAATTATAACAGAATAAATTTTTATAAAAAATATATGTGTAATTATAGGCATTAACTTGATCTCTTATTTCATTCAATGATCAGTGACCCATGTAGTCTTTGGTATATTGTTAATAAATCATTTTTTAGTTTTGGAGAATATGGATGTAAATAGATATTGAAAATTAAACCCTTTTAATTTTATTATTAATGTGGCAGAAGGAATATAGAGTCATTGGGGGATATTGACTATAGAGTTTGATGAGTGACTTATGTAGGGGGAGTATATCTGGAATGGAATGAAAGATAAGAACATATAAAATGTTTAAAAAAAGTAACAAGTGGTATATTTTTTTAATTTCAGGTTGTAATATGTTATATTTTTTCAAATAGAAGTATGTTGTAATTATTTGAATAAATTTTATTATTTTATAAATAATTGATAGGTTATTGAGAAAAATAGTGAAGGAAGGAGTCACCAAACCATTCACCACATCATGGTATTTCATCATGGGGAATCTATACAAGACAGTATCAACCAGAAAATAAATAGAGTAAACACTTTGAGGTCAATTTGAACATAATTTTAACCTAAAATAATTTTGTTATGAAATAGGAATGTTGTACAAGTCATGGTAGATAGTGTTTCAGTTGATACATTTACCCATTTAAAATGAAGGGTCTTATAACTGATATGGAAAAAGATGTGGTGGCCTAAATTTTTGTCTATAAAATGGAAAAATCCTCTCATATGTAAGGATTTTATTTTTATTTTAAAGGTTTTATCTTTTACTATTTTGAGGTTAATATTTGGTCATGTCATGGTGATACTTTCTATATCATGATAATGATGACATAATGTATGACTTTAAGATAATAAAATTGTATAAAATCAATTTCACTTAGTGTTGTGAAGATCGTAGTGATGAAGACATAAATAAAATGTGAATAAGTTTTGTTCCACATCATAGAAGATGGTATATTACATTTATATAATCCATGTTTAAAATTAAGTACTTAATCATGGGCATTATAGAGGTCATTTTGTATCTCTTGTTAGCATGCTTGAAATAGGCATTAAAGATTCTCCACATTGTAGATGAATAAATTTCAATCATTGGGATTTATGGAAAAAAATAAAAATGGGTAGGTGATTTGATGGAAGTTATTTTAAATATAACTTTTTCATATATATATATATAAGTGATATTTCATGTTAATTGGAGTACCGTGTTCTAATCAATTTGTCATAGAGATTAATATAAGAATTATGAGAAGATATCTTGTCATGGAGTATGAAAATATGGGAGTTATGGTTTTTTTGATGATTTATCACTTCTTAATGTTATTTAAAATTATGGAATAGAATTTAACATCTCAAATTAAGTTCAGTGGTTAATAATCACTTGATGATGATCCAAGTGATATACTTAAATTAGAGGAAGTTGACATTGTTTGAAATATGAATTTTAAATTTTAAATTAAAAATTACATGTATATATTGGGGATACATTCATAGATGAATAAAATAATATAGAATAGAGAAAATTATAATATCTATAAAAAGGAGAGGAGAGTAAACAATCTATTTACTCCCCTGAATATACAGAAATATGAACTGAATTGTAATTGGATTTCATTCTATTTAAGATCTATCTTTTAAGAAAAAGGATTGTTTGCACGCCCTTGATGATATAGAATTAAGAATAGTTCATCATAGAGAACACCCATTTTATATTTTTGTTATTACTTCTATTTATATCACAATGAATTTAACCTATATATAGACACTATATTTTTTAAATCAATTTTAATAAGTAGTGAGTGTAAGAGATGATGTTTTTCTGGCCCATGGATGACCAATGAGATTGTCCTATGTTCTTTTTGATAGCCAGTAGAGTATATCATAACTGGAATATCAATATATAATTGACATGTTCTTCCTGGATATAGTACAATTTAGGTTAACCAAGTAAAAATATAAATGTTCATACTTTCTTATTTTATGTATTTAGTTATTTATGTGTGTGATCATCAAGACATATTCATTGTGTCTTTTCATATATGGGGAAAATCCAATTAACTTAAGATAAGAATAAATTTAATGTCACCCTAATTCAACCCAAATCTTAGGGAATATAGTGGGACCATAAGTTACACTTTTTTCTAGTAAAAAAATATTCTTCAAAAGTATCACTCTATATATAATTTTTTGGATAAAAAGTGTTAAATCTATGGAATATAGAGAGATATTAGAATTCAAAAGATATGATGATGAAGATTTTTGACAAGCATGTGTTGAGGTGATTTTAAAACTCATTTGGGATGGGTGACTAGAATAATGGGTATGTAAGTATATAGATTCAAGGAAAATTTGAGGACTATAATGGTTTGTGGACACTGATTGAGGAATTAGTGGTGAATATTAAAACAATCATTCTCAAGTCGGATATTTTTATGTTGGTTTTGAAAACCATTTTCTGACTTAGTAATTAATCTAATAGAAGGAGGAACTTCTAAACACTAACTTTTTATAGCTTAAATGTTAATTGTGATGTGGTAGTGACTAATGTATGGATGTTTAGATGATACATACACATGATGATGCAATCATAATATGTCAACTAAAAGTGATTCATTAATCAAATTCTAATATATATGGAGTGGAAAAATGAAAATGATAGGTGTGAGAGTAACTCATGGGAACATAAGATTCATTCAAGTGATATGTAAGGGTTATATCATGAAGTTTATGTAAGAAAGAACTAATTACTAGAAGGTGAAATTGAGTTAGTGGGAGTCTTTGACCGAGAAGATGGATTTTTATAAAGATTATTCTACGTGGACTATATCTCATAATGATTTAAGGGTAGTGACTACTAGTTTCACCGGTTGAGTCCTACTACAAATAGTAGTATGGATCATTTCATTGGTAAGTATGCTATTATTATCATTTTTTTCTTGAATAAAAGTATTACAGATTTACTCTCGTGAAGTATGATGCTTGTTCAAACCAAGTAAATTTTTTTGGTTCTTTTACATTTAATATTCTTTTATCATTGTCATCTATAAATTATATTTGGTCCCTTTGAAGAGGTTGATGTGTTTTCATGTGGTGATTTTGGTGTGTTGTTTCCTCTACATTCTAGAAACCATGGATTAGGATCATTATAATAAAAAAAATTTCTAATAAGTACTAGTTCATATCTTCATGTGGTTGTATTGCAAAATATACATGATACCAACAATTAAAATTAAAATAAAAAACTAAAACACCTAATTTTCCATGATAAAGAAGTCATTTTCCTATAAAAAGATAAAATCATACAATACAACTTTTAAAATCTAACAATAAATCATATATTCTGGTATCCAATCCAAACACAGTATAAATAAATGAAATTTATATTGATTGATTATCTCAACACTAAAACGCCTTAAAGATTAATTTTTGATATAAATTATGAAAGAAAAAATTTATGATGTATGTACTTCTAAAAATATAAATAATCCATAACAAAAAACATATTTAAATGGTTTGGAGTGTTTATTATTATAGATGGACCAAAATAAAAATCCCAACCATGAAGGGTTATGAAAAAGAATTGAAAAAATAAAGAATAACCTATTATAAATAAAATATCTTTCGGAAATACCGTAGGATTTGAGTAGAGACATAGTAGTCCTGTTTTATTGGAATGGTTTCCGGACAAAAATTATTTAACCTAAATCTTAATAATATAGAATTAGTGTGTCCAAAGATGAAAATATTTATGAATAGATTTTTTCTGTAAAATTAATTTTTGTTTAGTATTTGGTATATTTTTTTGAATAAAAAAATTATATAATCACTAATAAAGATAGTTTTAAACTATCAATAATGAAGGATATTATTCATAAATGATCCATGAAAAAATTAGAAATTCAATAATTTTTAAGTTTATCTTTGAATAATATTGGCATCACTACATATATAACTAAAATGAAGCCTTTCTTTTTATCTCAAAACCCGAGCATGATCAATTAAAGTATTAATTGTTAAAGGATTTAGTGATAACATCAATAATTAAGGGTAAAACTATTTAATTCTCCCTAGAATAATGGAATTAATAGTTTTAAATTAATTTCGTAAAATATATTAAATGGAACAAACTTTAATTTATAAGATCTATTTCGTCAAAAAAACACTTCTTAACTAACTATTAATAAAAAGTTACAATAAAGAACATTTTCAAATAGATTAAATATTTCATTAAATAAAGTGGTAAATAATTAATAAGATGATAAAAATAATATATTTATAATTATAATCAATAAAAAATCACACTACTGATTCATAAAAAAGTTCCTATGAATAAAAAATTCATTAGAAAAGTTAAAAAAATTATACACTATAAAGAAAGATAAGTCAAATATAATAAAGATGAAAATTGAAATTCTTCACTATGTAGGGAATGGATTATTCTATTCGAATAATGGTTCTATATTTCTTCTAAAGATACAAACTACACTATAATCCATGATAACCCATACTAATCGACTTCTCCTCTATTTAATAATAATTTTCTCCTATGACTTAATAACTATAGGTTTCATTTTCTTGGCTATGATATTGGGTTTCACTTATCCAAAATGAGCCTCCCACCTCACTATCTTTACTCATCTATCATTACTATAAGTTATCATATGTTTTCATGTTTGTATTAGTCTAAAATAATATAGTAGATGTTATTTGACTCATCTTTTCGTATTTATTAAATCTCTCATCTACTATTTAGTCAATCAATGAATATACAAGAAAATATCCTTTAATCTTAAAATCTCAAATAATAAAAATCAAATGTTAAAAAATCCACCATTTCAACCAATCCTCATATTATCTAGCTCTTTTGATTCAAATGATGATGAATCTTCTATATCAATAACCCAAACTACTCCCTTAGCACATCTTCATCTTATAATTATATGTTTCTTCTAGAAACTTCTACAAGATGAAAGTATAATTATTCAATAATTTTTTTCATTCAACTATTTTATAATATAAATGGTTTGATATTATTTAATAAATTTATTTTCATAAAATCTTTACATCAAATTATAATTAATTTGATCGTTTGGATGTGGTTTTTATATTATTTTATTTTTTTAAAATCATAAATTGGTTTTTTAGTTTCTAAAATATAATATTAAAATATTATTTCCCTTATTCATTTTATAAATTATCATCATCCCTAACTAAAATAAAAATTCTTCCCAAAATTTTCTAGAATCCTCAATGTTTTATTTAATTACTCTATTATGTTTAGATAAGATTCATGAAGATCTTATATTTTATAAATATATGTTTATATAAACCCTCATTGAAGTAGTATTTCCTAGAATTAACATGAATTTTTTTATGAAATAATTTCAATAATATATTTTTGGGGTTATAGGTGGGAAATAGTATGGACATTTTCCAATTTTTTAGTAAATGGAGGTTATCTAGGAACATTACAATTCCACTCTCCATAAGAATAGATTCACCCCAACCAAAAAAATGGTATGATTTATTACTGGTGAATCCTATTTAGGATATAATCGTATCTTTATTCATTATGCTTGTACTTAAGGGATAATATCCCATGAAGAGGATTTTGATTCAATATAGTAATGAAATATATTTATTGTTTCATACCCAAAAAGTGCCTTTGATTCATATATATGTGTTTAGAGAAATATCTATATTTGAGAGAGATTAAAGTTCTTTTGATTGTATGGAGGTGAATTGATTTTTCATTGCGAGTTCCTATTATATTCATGGAATTACCCATTCAGATACGCCATCATTCCCCCAGCAGTTTATAGATACTAATCTTTTAAAGATCTGTATTTTCCATATTTAATCTCATATATTGGATCACACCTAGTAAAATAATTTTTTTATATTTATCCCTCTAATGAAGGGGAATGTTCATTAGATCATTAAAGATTTGATAAATGGTTAATATCATACCCATTTGGTGAACTAGTTCAACCTACTAGACATACATGTTCGGACCTGGGCCCATACTGGTACACCCTATTGATATGTGTGGAAAAATAAAATCACATATAAGGACCTTGCATTGTCCTATGAAGTGAAAAGTGCACCATCAGAGTGTCACATTACATGATATCATGTGTGTGTATTTCTGGATACTGTGTTGTATATCCCCCATGGGATTTTCCCCTCCACACATTATCATTTTAAATAATCATGAAAAACTACCCTAATAAAGGTGACCACACTTCAACTAGTTTTTTGATGTGAGATTCAAAAAATTCTTCAACATTAATAACTATGTTAAAAACCAATTTTATATATTTTTAAAAATATATAAAAAACAAATAATCCCTACCATTTTAAAATATTTAAAAACATAATCTAAAAATATATCATCATACTTTATAAAAAATAACTTACATTAATAAAGGTATCTCTCAATTTAAACATTTTTATAGTGAGAAAAATAAAACCTGAATATAGAAATAAGTTGATAATACCTTGAATGTGTAACTCTTGTTGTCGTCTATATTTATCTTACACAAGTTTTTTAAAATTCCTCAATTCTTCACCTACTACGATAAACCATTATGTATACGTGTCACTTTTCATTTAATAAATATTTAAGATATAAATTCATAGGCTCTTTAGACAATTCCCACTCTTACATTCAAATATATGAACCAAAATGTTTTGACATGTTTCAACACTTGTTTTATTTCCATGGTTCATTATGATTTTTAAAATACCCTCATTTAACTCATGGGAACTAAACACCATTATATTTGGTATAAAATATACCATTGGTGTTTACTTCACACATATAATCATATTTTTAACATTGAACTTGTACATGTGAGCTATCACATATAAATTTTATCTCCCATCACTTTTTAATTTTAGAATGGGATATAAATCCATCCATAAGGATGTTTTGTTTACCAACACCCCTGAAAGTTATTTTTTTTAATTAATCCAATAAATTCTAGCCTGATCTATGAAAATCCATTTTTATGATTCCATCTTATTTCAACTTCCTCACATAGCGATGTATGATACTTGTGTTTCGTGATTTCCCATTATAAGTACTGTTATATACCTAAGGTAACATTACTTTACTATCAAAATATATATGAACTAGACACATTTTATGGTTCACAATGTTATATCTAATAAAATATATCAAATTCATTCTGTTTCATTTCTAGTATATGGTAAAGAAACATTCTCAAAAAAATTATGGTGTGTCTAATACAAGTTTTTTTTCTTTTATACCAAATTTATCTTCACCTCTGTGTGTAAAAACTCACCCAATCATATAAAAGTGATCCTCCATATTTGTAATGCATCATTCATCAAAGAATCCTTCTAGAACCCTTAGTATTCTACTATAACATATACATTAATCCATATTACCCTTAAGATATTTCAATAATATTTTAACTACATCCCATTATATATACCCTAGATTACCTATACACATTCTAAACTTTCCAATGGTATGTGGAATATCATTGTAGGGTCCTAAAAACTTCATGAAGGCAATTAAATACAAAAACTTCATGAAGGCAATTAAATACACCCACAAACAATTTTCATAAGGAAGAAAACATTCCTACAAGCCCAGCAAGGAAAATGGATATAAATTGGATACCAAATTTGAGGGTAAACATAAAGAAATCGAATTTTGAAAAGGGTTTTCGGCTGACCCTGTACCATCACTGGGAACCTTTCGTGGGGAACATGAACCATGAACCATAAGTAGGCAAAATGACCTATGAGGTGCAATCCCACAGGGTGATTTCCAGAAATCCCAGGCCACTGCAAACTATTTCATTGGTGAAATTGAATAGATAAATTCCATCAACATACTGTCCAAAGAACTAATCATTTCATGGGTGAAGCAAGATGATAGGGTTCCACGAACCACATCTCGTGAACCACATCTCGCAAAGTACATCTTACACAAACCCTGGTTGACCGAGTCTTCCACGGGTTGAATTATATCTTCATGGGATTCTACAAATGGTTCCACATGTCCAGAGATATGATTTCCCTACTCGTATATAAAGGTATCACAAGAGGAAAAAGAAAAGGACCAGTTTAAGAGAGCACAAGGAAGATCCTAGAGGCTGGATAAGAGAATTCAAATATAGTAAAGATTTCGACATCAGTTTTGAATCATTGAATAAGTACAAACCATGAATTACTTTCCCATAGGTATAACCCATCATGAACCATAAAAACAAAGGAACTTAATAATAATTAGTGAAATTAAAACCTAGTTGGTCTAATCGCAAACCACAAATCCCTCACGGATTAATTCCCTATAAACCGTAGGCACGAAGACCCTTCTTCAATATGGATCTTCTAATAGCACATCTCGATGTGGATCAAAACCGACCCCACATACTGCATCAGTACACTGATGGAACTCGAGGTGGCATAGAGAACCCAATCCAACTCCGTATAACATTATCGTATATGGACAACATCTTGGAGCACGTACCACTTTGGTACATGGTGGTCCACACCCAAGTCCATGTACCACTTCAGTATGTGGATGAAGACTCTACCCACATAGCAGTATGATTTTTGGGGCTTCCCCCACCCTGCATGAGAAAAAAATTTCATAATGGGGTGTCTTCAAGTGTCCTTCCCCCTATCTCAAATCATTCACCTATATTACCATTCAATCCTTCATATCTCCTCCACGAACCATTCCACTACTATCATGATAACACCTCCTCCAAATACATCAAACTCGTATGATCAAATCATCGGGCGCATCAACGTGCCCCTCGGAGTCTACATACCCAAGGTAAAAAGAGTTGTGAGGGTTTTCCCCACAATAGTTTGGACCCCCAGAATGTCTCTAAGTCTACATTCCCTATTATAATCTGGTGTCCAACCTTGGGATTCTGATTTCAACCTCCATATTCAAGGAATCAAGGATGATCACTTGTTTTTAAATTCAGTGAGGTATAGTGATAATTCGATGGAATTATTCTCTCTTTTCCTTTTGATGAGAGGTGGCATTCCTCCCCATTCCTAGAACACATTATGGGGAACTCCCACTGGGGTAATCCCATAGCCGTCTGAGATCCAAACCACATGACTTTTTATTTCATTCCACATTTAAAGGTTCATTTCTTCGCACCCTCACTCACCATCGGCTCAACATGGGACCAAGAGAGGGAATTGATACACCCAATGCTCTTTCCATCTCTCATTGAGCTCATATCCACGAACACTTCCACAATCACCATATTTATTTTCCATCAGTGGATAAGAGAATGTGTTCTCTTGTTGAATCTTTCACATCCTCTTATTTCTCACACCGAGAAGGAATCACATGGGCTGAGAGGTCTGTGATGATATGACATCAGAAAAACCCATAAACTAACTATGATAACTCTGATTCCTGCTCTAACTAGGATACGTAGGATGGATGTTTAAGGCCTGAGATCAAGGGACAATCTCTTCAGTCAGTCCCAATTAACTTCCCACATTAAGGACTCCTCTATGGTGTAATCCCCAATCATGTCCCCCAAATGGGAAGTATCTATGCGTAAGCCCTGAGAAACCATTCCCTCTTGTTGGGATTCCATATAGTAGAAGTCCCAGTTCATCTAGAACTATGCGGACATTGATTCCCCTTTTTATTGGGATATGTCAGAAGCCTCCCTAAGGTCCAAATATAACCCTTAACTCAACCATAATTTTCTCTGTTCCATCTACTCAGTAGGTTCAGGTCCACCCAAGAGGCCATATATCTCCTGGGCACTTCATCCTACCTCGGCATGAGTCCCACACCAAATATTGGCTAGGATCCATTTGTCTAGGTGTCCTCACCGTATGTTGTTAAACTACATGGATGGGTCCTTATCACAAGACCCTAAAAGGTGATCTGTCAAGTTTAGTGGCACCAAAATACATGGGCTCTGATTTCTCTAAGGAGGATACATAAAAAGCCCATATTATGGGTCCATCCCCGACATCAAACCACCTTTCTTCCCTCTTGGATGATGATGAAAATTATATCACCTCATTGCATGGATTAAGTCAGCATTGTCTCCTTATCATCAAATCCATGTGTATCCATGATGATCATGCAACTCTGGGGTAACCTGGGGATACACTATTCAGGAATGAATAGAGGATTCACAAACATATGAACATGGATTAAATCTATAATTGAGTCTCGTTGTAGGAAATAATTTCCCCCATAAGGGTGTGATGATCCCAACCTCACATCCTCTCGACCAATAGAGTCTTGAAGTGTTGTTGGCCAAATCTCCATCCAACCAGCACCTACCTTTGGAAAGAAGGTCCATGAATCATGGATATAAGGGTAGTTGGGTGTTTATGGATCCATAAATAAACCCATTAGAGACCATGTGAAGAAATCATATCCTAAGAGGACTGATTGCATAAATACTTAACCCCTGCAATTTCCCATGGGGACCATTCGACTGTCACACATAATTTGTAATGAAAAAGGGATTAACTGCCCAGTCCACATAGGTTCAATCCAATTCCCCGTAAAGTATAATGATTCTTATCAGGTTTGAATAAAAATGGTGATGAAAAATTCTCTATGATAACAAAAAATTCATGTCATCTATCAGACCATTATTTTCTCCAAAATGCCCACCTTGGGTCCAAACCAAAATTGTGAACCCAATGTGAATCCTCAACCAAGGTGGTAGTTTTACCCTACTCAAGCCCCTTCACCTCATAAAAAGGAAGGTGGATAAGACGAAGTATCAATCATAAATGTGATCGAGAGATGCTACTTTTGTGGGGTTTTATTGTCTGTATATGTAATATATATATTTCCGGTTTCTAGAGAAACCTTCGATCAAAATGGAATATCAAAAACCAATTCAGAAATGCAACTCAGCGATCCCACACTTGGTTGGGGCCCCGATGAAGAGCACAACACCCTCTCTTACCAAGCCTCTTCAAATCTGGGTATCCAACATGATGATTGGAGAGTACCACAAATATGGTACTCTCCTCATAGCGAAGGCTGCAAGAAAATACCCTTAATCTACAATTTCTCACCAACTAACACCCCAACTATATCCGGAACCCCAGCACATGGATACCCCATTAGTCGTCTCCAACTACTTAGAGAGAATGTCCCTAGAGTGAGATAACAAGTACCTACCTTATCTTTGGGAGGTAGATGAATTCTATGTTGATGAATTCATCACTAATGGACTTGGGTCTTACTCATGGGCCCCTACGGGAGAGTGTTGCCACAAATGTCGGGCGACCAAGTATTCTCACTCGGAATAGGATCTCATACTGGGGTCACCTGCCGAAGTCCAAAGGAAAGGGGCCCCTTAGGCCACCCACTGAGGGAAGAAAACTTATAATTAGGAGCGGGTAATAACCTTGATTCTGGAGGAGGAAACCCACCATACAAACATGGAATCATTCCATGGGCATACTTGAAAATCTACCCCCTCCACCTAAGCCTACCACGAAAATAGGGTCGGAAAATACAAGCATGTGCATATTTGTTCCAGTGCTTGTCGGTCATGCCATGATGACAAAACAAAAAATTAAAGGAATATGAAAATATAAGCCGATTCATAAGAATATCATCATCCAAATATAATGGAAACCACCTAAAGTCTTGCATAAACACCTGCTGATGTGTACCAAGACCTTCATCCAAATTCGGTGGTAAACAAATATGAGCAGAGTCAAATTATTACGGATGCATAAAAATCCTGTGAGACAAATACAATGGGAAGATAGTAGATAAAAATTCCTACTCATAAATATGATTCTCTCTAGTCAAATACGGTGGCAACTTGATAAGAAAACGGGAGGAAAACTCATTCCTCTATCCTGACATAGGAAAACTGCCAGTATCCACAAGAATCCTTTGGAGGACTAGAGCAGGCACAATCTCTTACTCTGACATAAGAATTGGATTTCATACTTTTTCCATCTAAATATGTATCTCAGCACATCCTAGTAATGATGGAATATTAGACGTAAATTCCATACTGTATCCTCCAGACATTCCAAAACATAATTTCATCGGCAAAAAAGGTGAGGAACTTGGACCATGACCTAGTTCCCTCAAATGGAATGACTCGTCCAAAAAATGGGATGGTCACTTTAAATAAGTTATGAATCCTTGATCTAGTCTAGGCGGGTCAATGGAAATATCCAACGATGCATAGACAACCCGATCAGGAACAAATACCCATTCTAACTGGGGGGACGTCGGTCCAATGTGGTGGATGCACCAAGGTAAACATATTTCTTGTCCAAAACTCAAGATTTTTGTTAGCATATCCTGGTGGAATCATGGGAACCAACATAATAATAACCCTTATACAAAGGTCATTACCAATAGAAAATGGCCCCAGTTTCCCATAAGAGAGTGCCTAAAGATGAAATGCACCAAAGGCAATGAGAAAATTAAGTGAATAATCATGATTTTTCACTACTGGAAGATGAAGTTCTTGATGTAATCTAGCACATATCAGTATAGTTTGAAGATCTTCTTAGTTAATTACCAAATAATGAAAGTGTAAGTAGTAGTTATGAAGGCCCTCATCACAATGTTGCTATCATCAACTCTAAAGTCCCTCCCCAGAGAACCCACAGTGGCTTACTCTATGGGCCATGAATTATCGATCGTGAAAGCTTATCTCTTTATGTGTGTCAAGGTATCCCTCCCCTTAACCAGAAGATCAAACAGCAAGAAGGACTTCCCTTGTTGTCTTCCACCCTGATAGTCCTTCCCAGGTTATGCGCTATAGATATTCTTCTCCTTGCAGTCAAACATCAAGCCATGATGGTAGTCCTAATCATGATGGAAGCCATGATGGAGGCCCTCCCCACAGTAACAATTACTATGATGGCCCTCCCCACAGCAAAATCCAGAAACGAGAAGGTCCTCCCCTCATTTTAGTATATCCTAAAGGTACCCCAAAGAATGTACACTATATAAATTATCCATGAATCCAGATATCATGCTGTGATAGTAGTCCCCACCATCCTAGAAGTCATTGATAAAGTCCTCCCCATAGTGACATCAAACAACAAGAAGGTACTCCTCCTGTTTCATCCCGTCTTTATGGTCCTACCCAAGGTATACACCATAGGGTCATTCCCCACAGTCAGACATCAAGTTGCAGTGGTATCCCTCTCCATTGTAGAACAGATTGCGAATTTCCTCCCCTATAGTCTAAATTCACACTAGAAATAAGGTCCTCCCCTTTCTAGGGAAAATTTGAGAATTTCCACCTTTGCTGAGGCACTTAGAAATATGGATTCAGTAATTTCAGATACACTTTCTATGATGGGAAATATCCTTTATCTTCCTGAAGATGGATCTGGGCCATACTCATCTTCTGAGCCACCCCTATACCACTCTCATATCAATCATTCTCTTACCATACCCAATGTTCAGAATGAAATTAAGGATCATTCAAGTTGGGAAGACCTAGTGAAGGAGTCTCTGGAAGATAAACAATAGGATATGTTACTTCGGATAAGACAACTAGCTTGGGAAAACATACCAATGATGTATTGGCCCATGACCAGTTCTCAGTTTGACATACCCATAGAGTTTTCAAAATAATGTAAACATAACATTAACCAAAATATATGGACAACTCTCTTCTAGTTAAAGGAAAAATTCATTCCTTGTGAGGGATATGAAGACCATGTCATCATACTTAGAGAGCTTCACCATCTAGTAAACCTATAAGACCTCTCTTATCCACGGCGGCCATAATTGGAGATGAAAAATAAATACCTTGAATTGTCCTAAATTCATTCATTTCATAAGCTACACTACCACATCAGTGATGAACCATTTGGAATTCACATTCGGGGATAGGGAGAGCTTTTAGATCTACACTTCAACCCATGTCATGTCCACCAAAACTCACTAGAAGTGATATCTTATAATTTCATTACACAAAGGAACCAATAAAATTGAATCCCTACTAAGTAAAGGTGGAACACTCAACAAGAACTATCCTTGAGTAAGTCTTAAAAGCATCAGGCCTGATAAGAGAAAGACATTGAGTAGCTTCTGAGCCATGAAACTGAGATCACCCAACAGGCATCCCACCTAAGGGAAGCTAAGAAATGAGCAATTCTCTTATCCAAAGAAGAAAATAAATCTCATGAAAATTAAGTTCTATACTCATCTCACACCCGTGTAGGAGTGCAAGAAATCAAGAAGGCGAAAATAGAAGCAAATACTACCACAATACGAGAACTATCCTAGCACATAGAGCTGGGGGAATTTTTAAATCAAAATCCCCCCATAGGACCAATGAATCTGAGTCACATCAAATCAATAGAAGGATGGGAGAAACCCCATCCCATAAGGATGGGGAAATTTTTACCTCAAATTCCTGCACAGTGGACACTTGTATTCTCCCGTCTGGGAAGAACGATGAGCATAGAGGTCACCCATTTAGTCTCGTCTCTTGGTTTATACCCCCTGGATGAAGACATACTGTGAGGTTAAATCTGGGCACCCTTCGTGTCACTCTTCTCCAAGAAACCCAAAGAATACCACAGTATGGAAAGAGAATGTCCAAAAAGGATGCGCAAATCCCTCCTACCATTTAGCGCTGAGAACACTACCCCCAATTTGGTATGAATCATTGAACATTGTGGTTTTCAATCCCACAGACATCATAGGAAATGAAAAAAAATGAAGTGGATGCAAGAGAATTTGGTTCCTTCCCAGAGGCAGTCCACACCAATCCTAAGGGGTGCATACTCAAAACTAGAGAGTTGCTCTAAATTTGGGTGCACCCTCATCAAACCTATCACTACCTACCTTGTGAATCCCCATCAAGAAGTAGAATAAACCCAAGGTCATATATGACCCACCTCCCCCTGAGAAAATGAGTCCCTCACGATTAAGGGAATATTCACCAAGAAGGATGAAGAAATGAAAGTGATCAGGTGAATCAATGATGAGCTACATCAAGGAAGATATCTTTTCAGGTGTGTTCCTCAAGCAGAATGTCAACAAGTGCTTCTAGAAGAGGTTCCTCTGCTAGAGGCACTCATCCCAGTAAATGAAACTAGGCTCGGATGCCTGTCTAGTTCAGCACCAGGACCATCAGTGTACTTAAACCTCACCCAAAAGGATATTAAGACTTCCATCCACTTTGGAAACATCTAAAACATATTCAGGCGAACCCCTTGAAGATTCCCCCGACTAGATATTTGTCTCAAATTACAACAGTATCAGTATATCTTGTTTTTTCCCTTGATGCACCCACCCAAGATCATGTATAGTAGGATATGCATCAAGGGCTCTTGAATACCATATAGTAATTGAAATCTCGACTAGAATCCATTGAATTTAAGCATTCTCTAATACAACCAAAATGAAAACATTACTTTAATTGGGTGAGTAATGTTCCACCACCGCAAAACTTTAGGAACCATGTATTCCCGGTGTTCAATGGTTCAGGAGACCCGCAACAACATCTAATACAATATTCATCATATTATGACCCCATGATGGGAACCCCAGAACAACAACAAGTATTGAAACTCACGTTCCTCGTGTGAACTAGGAAGGGTCCATCTTTAATGTGGTATACCATTTTCCTAGCTAACTCAATCATGGGATCGAAGTACCTCTAGTGATAGTTTATCATCTAGTTCAGCTCGACATTTACAAAGATAATATTCAGTGATATCATGAAATATAAGCAGTGAGATAATGAAAGAGTTTCAAAACACATCTCCATATGGAAAGGCATGACTTTCTCCCTAAACCAGCCACTCCCCCAGGATAAAATTCTCACTATATGCATCGATAATATCTATGATGAATTTCAGAAAACCCACATCCTAGTGAAGTACACAAGTGGGTTCCAATATTTCTCCTCCATTTCCTAAAGGATAGAAAACTCCTTGAAGTGGACCAAATTCAATTCCCATGTGTCCCCATATGTCCCATGAAAATGAATGGGAAAAGATGAAGCAGCTTCTGTCAAGCTTAAGCCACCCTCGACACCAGCTCTAGTTGAAAGACCTCCACCAAATTGTGTAGGACCCCCTAGATTCAAACATCCACCCCCACCTTGGAAAGATGAGTGAAGGGGTTCCAAAAGAAATTAGTTCTAGTAATGAAGAAATAAATTCTACTCATTCTAAGATGACCAAGTTCGTGTCTACTTTATAGCTGCCATGAATTACAACTTTCTCGTACTACCAAAGCCAAAGTGAGCTGATGAAGTGGTTCTAATGACCATCCAATTTATTTTCCCTACCATAATATATTGGGACACACTATTTAGGAGTGATCCATCTTCAAGGATCTCTTTCAAAATATGGTGGATATCAGACAAGTCAGGTTAGGACCACCACCAGTACAAGTGGTGTATGTTTATACCTTAGACCCAAGTGAGCAAGGGGAGTGGAAAATAGTCACAATAAAAAAGGGGAAATTTTTTTATAGTTATATGACTCGGAAAATATTTAACTGAGCTCATGGAATCCTATATGAATAGTTAAAGCAACCAACCATTCCCCCAAAATCCCCTGATGCAACCCAACCATCGTCATCAGTACCACAACCCTCCAAGGGTTAGCCGTCCAGAAGATAGCCTGATCAGAAAGGAATAAAGCAGGGGTAAAAAGATGAACCCACACTAAAACCAAAGTAAACCTTGGAACTTTCAGACTTCATTCCAGTAGACTTGAAAGCATAGGCACTGCCCCGTTAAATGGGACAATAGGCACCGCCTTGCAAAACGACAACATCAAATGAAGACAGTCAGACAGAATCATTGTCAGATCAAGAACCACTCCTCATCTCCATTAATTTAATTCACTTAATGGACACTTTTTATGATAGATACTATGGCTATGAACCCAAATTCCATGCATCCAACTAGAGATCTTGAGGAAGAGGCCTTAGAGGCTGAAGGTTTCAGGAAGGTGTGTTCGTGGCAGTAATCAAATTCTCAGCCACACCTTAACTCAAACTGTTAATGTTGTGGAAACTCACACATGGACCCTCTAGTGGACACAATATGAACCAAAATGTTTATATGCCCTTACAAGATTAAATCCTAGCCCAATAGTCATGGTTTATCCATCAGAGGAAGGGAATATGTCTAATCTCCCAAAGCATGCAGGCCAACCAGTCTGGTCGAATCCAAAGAGCATGGGAGCACCATTAGTTATCATCCCAGAGCTAATATTATCCACCTATGGTGATAAATTCCCTAAAGAACCTATGAAAGAGTATCCCTAGGATATGAATCACTGGCCTTTAAGGGAAAATATGATATTTGGAAGCAACTAGCCTCAGTACTGGAAAATCTATCAATCTTGGATGCATTGAATCTACCAGTAGACCTTAGAGAGGTGCTCATCGAAGTATTACTGAGTCCCTAGAAATTTGAGGTCAAAGTAGCACCTTCCAAAGTCTATTAGATAGAGACCAACCCTACATAATGTCATGTTTTCATCTCCTTCATAGAGATATTTGAAGACACCATCATGTAGGGAAACATCAAACCCTTATATGTTTCTATCAAGATAAAAGTAATTGATGTCTAGAAAATTTTCATCGACAATGGATCTGGAGTTAACCTCCTCCTGTAGCAAACACTTCATTGGTTGGGCTATAATGAGGAAAGTCTGACACCCAGCATCACAACTCTGCTGGGATATGAAAAAAGTGAGCAGAAGTTTTTGGGATGAATCATGCTTAAAACTTGGCTTTGTGACCTCATGTATGATTCTGGGTTTCTAGTAGTGCGGTAAAATATAGGCTTCAACATCTTGTTTGGGAGTCCATGGCTGCATCATCACGCTGTAATCCCTTCATCATACCATTAGTGCATAAAATATTGTGTTAATGGGAAAAATGGACATTTCATGATGATAAATCCCTTTTTGAATCCTTGGAGTCACATTAAATTGATGCAAGGTTCATTAAACCGAAAGATAAGTAGTATTTGGCCAAAGATGCTGATTAGATCACTTCCCCAAATGGATTGGAAATAGCTCCCACCAATTCCTTCAAATAGATTGGGACTGTTTATGTGTTACCCATCAATCATGTTGAGTACATAAGTTCAAGATTAGACGAGGGAATATCCATCTGCATGATAATTGTTATGGAAACCAAGTCCAAGGACAATGAAAATCATGCTAACCCCCAAGATGACGGTCAGTGCCCAAACAAAAATGCTCATATCCCATCCTCGGGGATCCAGACAGTTCCTGACATACTCACTAAGGTAGAATACGATGACCTATCACTAAAATAAATTGAGGACACTCCTTGACCCCCATTTTATCCTCTTCAGATTATTCCATGCAGTTAGTCAGGTAAAAAGGATCTGTTTCAGTTTCCTGGTGATTCTTCTCTCAATGTTATAGATTTCATCTTGAGAATAGGCTCCCCATCCGAAGAGGAATAATATGATGAAGATGATAATGAAAAAGAAGAATAATAAAATGATCTCAAAGATACCCATCCCGCATATGAAGAAGGAATCTTGACCATAATCGATGAACTAAATGAGATAAACCTAGGCACTGAAGGTGACCCACGACTCACTATTATTAGTGTGGCTATGCCTTTTGAGTAGTAAGAGGTGTAAGCCTCCTTCCTAAAGAATAGTTGAGATGTTTTTTATTAGAACTACACAATAATACCAATCCTCGATCCTAATATTTCCACTCATCACCTCGGTCTACTAGAAGACCATCGTGGTTACAAGTAGGCTTCTAGAAGGACCCACCCAACACATGCTTCCAAAATAGAGGCTCAATTTGATAATATAATAAAAAATAACTTCATTTGGTAAGTCAAATATCTGATTTGGATGGAATAAATAGTCCCTAGAAAAAAGAATAATGTATATATCAGAGACTACATTGACATTAGGGACCTCAATCGGCACTGCCCAAAAGATGGTTTCCTAGTCCCGATCATGGAATTTTTGATTGATTTAACTGCCATATATGAGGCCATCCCTTTCATGGATGGTTACTCAGGATACAACCAGATCTAAATGGACTAATAAGATGAATATTTCACTATATTTAGTCCCCCTAGGTATTATTCTACTACAAGGTGATTCCCTTAATTCTGAAAAATATTAGTGTCACATATTAGTGCACCTTGCATCACATTTTCAAGCCATTACTAGTAAAATTCATCTAGTGCTATGTCGAAGACCAGGTGGTTAAATCATGACAGTGCTCAAACCACCTGATAGATCTTGAAACATTCTTTAATAAACTATTACAACACAGTCTAAAAATAAATCCCTTGAAATGTTTTTTTGGAATTATCTCCAATAATTTCCTTGGATACTTTGTATGCCATTGTGGCATCAAAGTCAACCCCGAGAACACAAATTCCATCCTTAGAATGTCACCACCTCGAAACCTCACTATGTTGACGGGTCTCCAGGGGCACATGGCCTACATTCGACGCTTTATAACCAACCTTGTAGGTATGTGATTTCCTTTCACAATGTCGATGAAGAAAGGGGTTGCATAGTAGTGGGATAATTATTTTCAAGAATTATTCAACAGTTTTAAAACGTATCTCCTAAGAACACTGGTGATAATGCTTCTATTTTAGTGTAGATGACTCATTATGTACATGACCACTTTGGAATGGTCACTAGGAGCTTTCCTCACACAAAAGAATGATGCCAACTATGAGAATAGTCTCTATTATCTCATTTGACTAATGATCAATGCAAATACTCGATATTCAAGTATTGAAAAGAGTTGTCTTAACCTAATATTCACGGTTCAAAAACTCAGGCCTTTCCTATATAACCACATGTTCCATCTGGTCTCCTACTATGACCCACTCAAGTATATCATCAGCCACCCTATGTTAACCAAATGACTATCATGGTGGTAAATCGTCCTACATTAGTTTGACATAAGGTACATTTCCTAGAAATCCATAAAAGGCTATGCCTTAGCAGATTTCATGGAAGAACACCCCTTGGTAGAAATGACCCCATTGAATACTGAAATTCTTGATGAAGAATTATTCGTTGTCCAAGAAGGCTCCCAGGCATGGGAAATTTACTAAGACGGTGCATCGAGAATCCTGAAAGGGAAAAGGATAGGGGATCCCAGGCTCAACAAAGTGGGGATGAGAGTTATACACATATCCTCAAAAAACGATGTTTTACCTTACTCCTTTCTTATTTAAAATGGGTGCACCAATAATGAAGTAGAATACCATGCCCTCATTGGAGGCCAGGAGCTGGCACTTCATGCTCAAGTTAAGAGCCTAAAGATAAAAGGTGATTTGGAACTGGTTATCAAGAAAGTAAATGGTCATTATTCCATTAAGAAAGAAGCATCAGTTCCTTTGATGAAACTTATCCAATAGAAGATGGAATAATTCCCATCAGAACCAACACAAACTTATGTCCCCCGTTCACGAAATGCTCAACCCAATGTATTAGAAAATTCAGCCACAACCCTGGTTGATCTAGACCAAGATGAAACATTCATTATTATTTCCGACCTTTGAATGGTATTGTTGTTCATTCAGAACGACACAGAAGAAATTCATGAGATTATCCCTGTTCTGAAGACTTATAGTCACACCACCGGCTAGATGACTCCCATTTAAAATTACCTCTAGATGGGGGAACTCCCACCAGATAGGGCTGTAAGAGAAAAAAATATGGAGGTGGGTAGTCAATTTATTTTGTATGATGGTGAAAAACAATAAAAGTTTATCTAAAAGTGAGGCCTTGATGGACTCCTTCTAACGTGAATTTATGGATAAGAGACTATTGATGTTATGAAAGAAGTTCACACTAGAACTTGTATAGCACACCAATTAGTAGCCAAACTCTCCCATCAAATTTGATGGCTAGGTTACTATTGGCCCATAAGGATATAGGATTATGCCACATTCACCAAGAAGTTTCATTCCTTCTAAGTTCATGCCAATTTCATTCACCAACCCCTAGAGATTCTTTACACAGGTAGGTACTCCTATCCATTTTTTATATGGGGGATATATTTCGTGGGACTATACCCTCTTTCCATATCTAGAAAATTTAAGTTCATTCTCATAACATCCGACTTATTCTCTAAATAGGTTGAAGTTGTACCCCTTAAACTGGTCAGGCTAGAGGCATTGTTAGCATTGTGAAATCCAACATCATTATTACAAGATATGGTGTCCCTCATAATATACTGACAGATAATGGAAATAACTTCTAATCTATTGATTTAGATAACTTATACTAAGAGTATGAAATCAAATCAAACCATTCATCCCACTACCATGAAATGGCCAAAAAACAGATAGATTCTTTCCAAAATTCTCTATCTAACATACTTCAGAAGATGGTAGAAAAATACAAGAAATCATGGCCAGAAAAGTTTCTACATTCTTTATAGGATTACCCAACCATTATCCACACTTCCACCTAGGCAACCCTGTACTCACTATTATATGGGGCAGAGGAAATTTTTTCCATCTAAGTTCATGTTTCATCACTCCTGATTTCCATTTTTTATTAATAATCTAGAGATGAGAAATCTTAGAAATGATTTGATGAGATATAATGATTGGATGAAACAATATTGCACACTTTTCACCATTTGTAAGTCTACCAAAATTGGATCGCACGAGCCTTCAACAAAAAGGTTCTCCTTCACTCTTTCCTCAAATGAGAAATAGTGTTGGTCCTCATAACCCCAATGATACTTAGGGAGAAACCCCAAAATCATGAGCCAAAATGGGAGGAACCATATTTCATACATAAGGTCTACTTAAATGGATCATGTGCTTTGATATCAATGGATGGACAGCTCATCACATCTCCCACCAATGAAAGGTTTTTTAAGAAATACCTTGTGTAATAGTGACATATATGTCCAAGCTGTAGGATTTAAAACTACACAATAACAAAAAATTCCTCATTGCATGATGTGAAACTGCATGAAAATATTTATCCTTACCGCATTATGTTAAAATACATGGCTGAAATCTTCCTCATCATACAATGTGAAACTACAAGATCATCCTTTTCCTTATAGAAAATACGTTAATCTTCATGGAAGTTATTGTATTCAAGTCAACAATCTATCATGTTTAAGTAAAATTCATATGAGGAAAATATTGAAATACCCTCCCTGTTTCCCTACACGTGGACTAGTCCTCTATAGGGAACTTATAGAACTATGTGTGGCTTGATTCCCATTCATAAGTAGGATACATAGTGATTCCTCGAACATTGATCTTGTCCTAGCCATCATATTAAATATAATTACCCTATTATATCCTCTATCACCCCATACAACAAGGTAAATCCTTACCTCTCCTTGTTTATCACATCGATTATAACTCACATGAGCTTAGGATCGGTGGTAAGGGTCCCCTTGCGTAAAAACATCATAGAGGAATATGATGCACCCGACACCTGTAGAGTATGAAACCAAAATTCCCATACTCCTATGCCCAATTTAGATTGGTATAGGGAGCATATTGTGTATAGAACTACGTATGGATTGATTCTTTCTCGTTCAGGGTATGTAGTGATGCATGAATTTAACATCTTGTCCCAAACCCCAATCATAGAAAAAAAATCCTCTCATTTCCCTCCACATGGACCAAACCTCTGTACGGAACTTCTAGAACTACGTACAGCTTGATTATTGCTTTTTAATGATACATAGTGATGTTGGGATCATCTATCCTAGCCCAACCATCAACACTAGATAAAACTTCTCCCTCTACCTGTGTATGGAATAGACCTATATAGGGATAACATTTTCAAAACAATTTATATCTTGATTCTTATCTTAGTTGGATATGTAGTGACACTTGAATCCTAGGTTTTGGCCCCAACTGCAATATGGTTATAATTCACGTAAGTTTACCTTCATCCTTGATGTATTACGTTAAACTGCATGGAATCTTCAAGAACTGTGTATGGATTGATTCTTTCTATTGTAGGATATTTACTGACTCCTTGATCCCAAATCTTTGTTCAGCCAATGGAAAACAAAAACGACCACATTCACTACTTATGGGCCAGAAATATGTAGGTAACTCTTTTTCAAAACTATGTGTGGCTTGATTAATGTATTTGTAGGATATGTAGTGGTGACTGAATCTGCCATCATAGTCTTGTCACTATGAAAAAAGAACAAATTCTCTTTCCTCTATGTATAGGTCATACTTGCATAGGGGAATCCATGACAGGTCCTAACTGCATGACATTAAACTGCAAGATTCCTCAACAATCATGTGTGGCCCAATTCTCGTTGTTAGGAGATCCCGAACATGATCCCAATTTCTTGTACAATAAAATGTAAAGAGATAATAGAAATTCAAATTCTAAATTCCATCACCCATAAGGAGTCAAAATATCATGCTTCCCCCAACATATTAGTCAGATCTATGTCTAATCTTTCATAGTTCACAACTAATCATGGTCTAGATATTTCTTATATTCTTAGACTCATCATTCCCATTGGTCAAACTCTATACTAGGGAAATCATGGGTCCCCCTAAACATTAATGGCCATTAGAAGTGGAAGTCTAGTGTCCAAAAAGCACCATTTTTTGACTCTTCACATCATGCCCTAGTGGCTCTCCATATGTTTCCCACAAAATGATCTTGTTAATCAAAAGAAAATTCTTCCTCAGGAGAGGATTTTCATACTTTTGTACACTTAATGTATTCCAAGACCCATGTCATTCCTCCTGATCCAAGGGCCCCATGGACTATGGTTTACACCTTCTATCATTTCTCATGTCTAAGGAATATTAGAATATCCCACACCGATTAACTCAAAGAAATTTATGGTCTTTATGACATGTTGTCCCTGAAACACAATAGTAAATTGTGTTTCCAATGTCCTTACCGCACAACCCTAAACTAAAAGGCCAGAATTTTCCCAACTACATGACATTGAACTACACCGCGCAACAGAAATGCTTATATTCTTATCTTATCTTGGCCTCACCAAACAAAATGCCTTTCCTTTCTACATTTGGGACAGACCCCTACAAATAATTTTCATTGGTAATCCTATGTGACTTGGTATACCCCTAATATATTTGTGGTAGAATTGGGTCCTATGATCCGGAATCAGCAACGGAATGTATTAAAATGTCCCCTTATTTATGTAAAAATTTAATTAAAGAGAGAATCCCCAGAAAAGCCCTATTTACAAGGCTGCTCAAGGGTAATCGTATTTCCCTTCTTTCACATCGGGACTACACTATGTCCACCCCATATGATGATAAATTTAATGTAATTCATCCTTGTTGTATGAAGATAAACTGAACAACATTGTTGTAAGAATAAAATTATTCCTTCTATTGATTATGCCACTTTTCATCGGTGACCTAAAATCCTTGTTACCCCTTTTTTCTCCCACAGAACATATCTCATGTGAGCTTAGGGATATTAACATGAAATACACCATGGAATCATGTAAAATTAGTCTAGGATATTGAGCCTAGAAGAACAACCCTAAGAGTAATGTTATCCTCCCCCCATAATAAGGAACCCCAGGTCCTAATCATACAATGTTAAACTACAAGGTACTCCAAATATGGAATAGATTCCCCACCCTATGTATGAGCCAGATCTATATAAGTGACTTTTTAATCCCAATGGTGAATCACCTCCCAAACGTTTCTAATGTATCCAAATACACTCCTCCCATTCATCAAACTTCATGATTTGAACAATATTAGATCACTATAATTCTCCATGGCTATCAGAGATGGACGACTAGTGTCCCGCAGACACCTTTTTTTGACTACGCACCTCATGACCTAGTGGATCGGAATATGTTTCCTACAAAATGGTTTTCAACCAAAGGAAAATTCGTCCTCATAAAATTCCTTTTATCCCTCAGTATACCTAATGTCTCCCAATCCCCATGACATCCCTCTTAATTCAAGAACCCTCAAATTTATGGTTTACATTCTCTTTCCTACTTATGTCATGGATATATCAGAACATCCTGGCCCGATTTACCTCTGGTTTTACAAGGCTTCTACGAAATAAAGATGCCCCATCCATATGCACAAATTTTATCCCCATGCGGAAGAATAAAATTCCCCCAATTATTTTTAGTTTTTTCAAAAAATTCCATCCAATTAAATGCCACCTTTCATATTAGGGCACACCACCATTAGTAAGTCATACTCTATAACCAAAAATGACCAAATCCCCATAATCCATCATTTCTATTAGAGGTGGAATACCAATGTCATGTGGACACCTTTGTTGGACTATGCACATCATGCCCCGGTGGATCTGCATTTGTTTCCCACAAAATGGTTGTCAATCAAATGAACATTCATCCCCAGGATAGTCTTTCCCTACTCCTGTATGTCTCCATGACATTTATATCCCATTTCACTTCATGGGTTCCAAAGACCCATGGATCATAGATTACTTAATTTTCCATTTTTAAGTGCCTGAAAATGATAAAAATTTATTTTTAAACTATTGAATCACTCTACCTTGTCTTGGTCCGAGTAGAATTACTCCATAAAACAAGATTTCATGATTGTACGATGTTAAACTGCACCATATGTCGACCCTCCATTACACAAGAAAAATTAATGTGGGAGCATTTTCCCACTCATAGCTAATACAAATGTCCCTAATACTTTTAGACATCATCCCCCATATAGTCTACCCAATTTTGTCCTCAAACATCAAAATAAATACAAAGTGTTATAAAACATTCTAGGAAATTAGTACTGGAAGTCCAGTGTCCTATGAGCACCATTGATTGACTTTGAACATCATGTCCCGATGGCTCTGCATATATTTCCAACAAAACATACCTAAAAAAGTCATCTTTAGGAGAGTCCATTCTTATCCTCTTATGCATAAAATATCTCCCATTCCCCATACACATACAAAAGTCACAAATCCAGGGTTAATAAAAATCCCTCATTCATGTATAAAAGTTATTAGTACATTCCTAGCTGATGAATACCAAATTAGGTCCCCTGGCCCATCAATTTTGTTTAAATATTTTCAACCTAAAAGAATAGCAATAAGTCTGATTTTCATCGCTAAAAACTGTCAATGGAAAAGATGAAATATTCTCCAGAGATAAAACCCGCAAAGGGAACCCTTGGATAAAAGTTGAGTACCATCTTGTTAAACTTATAGTATGTATGGTTTAGGAAAAAATATTGAGATATCAAATATTACAAAGAGACATAAAGCTTTCTGGGTTGAAAACCCACAAAGGGTAACCTAATAAAAATTCAAGTTATGCCTACAAATACTGTATCATAACTAGATTAGGAAAAAATTAGGGTAATGAGGAAAAAGACATAAAGTGTGTGGGTTTTCCATGTGACCCAAGAAATAGTCAAACTATGTTCCCTAAGTCCCTTGGATCAGGAAAAATTAGAGCATTATCTAATCCTTCATATTAGGATAGATTCTACATCGGAATAGCCTCCTCTTCATCCTAATCGGAGCCCATTCTGATGGGGGAATTTGTAGGGTCCTGAAAACTTTGCGAAGGGAAGTAAATACTCTCAAAATGACTTTGAAAAAGGAAGAAAACCTTCCTCTAAGTCCATCATGGAAAATGAATGCAAATTGGTTTTCAAATTTTAGAAGAAAATCCAAGAAATCAAATTTTGAAAAGGGGTTTAGGCTGAACATGTACCATCACTAGGAAAGGTTTGTGGGGAAGATGAATTGCTAACCATCGGTACGTGGATGGACCCGCAAGGTGCTGGCCCATGGGGTGAAGGCTAGAAAACCCAGGCTACCACGAACTAGATCAGAGGCATAATTGAATGGAGATATTCCATCTACATATCATCCTATGAACTAAGAAGATAACAGGTGATGTAAGCTGGTAGGGTTATGCAAACCACGTCTCATGAACCACAACCTCTAGAAACCCTAGTTGACCGAGTCTTCTGTGAGTTTAATTATATCTTCATGGGCTTCTACAAATGGTCCCTCATTCCCACATATATGATTTTCCTAGTTCTCTATAAAAGGATCACAATAGGAACTCGAAAAGGACCGGTGGAATAGAGTGTGAAGGAGACCCTAGAGGCTATAATAGAGAATTCAGATACGAAGAAGATTTTGAATTCGGTTTCGAATCATTGAGGAAGTGCAAACCACAGACCACTTTACTGCAGGTATAATCTACTGAAAACCACAAAAAGAATGAAATTAATAATAATTAGAGAAGCACGAACCATAAATCCCTCATAGATGAATTCATTATAAACCACATTCTCTCTTACACTACTTCAATATGGTGTTCCACATAGTGCATTGCTATGCAGATCAAACTTGGAACCACATAATGCATCAGTACATTGATGGAACCCAAGGAGGGTTGGAGAACCCCATCTAAATCTGTATAGCATTCTAGTATATAGACCACATCCAAGACCAAATTCCACTTTGGTACATGGTGGTCCATACCTGGGTCTTCTCACAGCTTCAGTACATGAACAGCCCCTCTACCAGCATATCAGTACGCTACGTGAGGCTTCCCCCATCCCTCATGAGAAAACAGTACACAGATTGGGGTATCTCTTAGTGTCCTTCCCCTATATCCAGTCAAGCCCCTCTATTACCGTCTGGTACACCGTAGCTCCTCTATGAACCAATCCATTAGTATCAGGCCAAAGCCTCTTCCAAATCCACTGTACCCGTTTGATAATATCATTGGGCGCATCAGTGCACCCCTCTGAGTCTACATACCCAAGGTAAGAGAAGTCACGAAGGCTATCCCCGCAATGGTTTGGACCCTAGGAATGTCTCTAAGACTACATTACCATGGTAACTTGGAGTCTAACCTTGGGATACTGATGTGAACCTCCTCGATCTGTTGATCAGGGATGATCATTTTATTTTCCATTCAATGAGGGATAGTGGTCAGTCAAAGGAATCATGCTCTCTTTTTCTTTTTATGAGTGATAACATTCCTCCCCTTTATTTGAACCGCTTCTGAGGCACTCCCATAGTGGTGAGCCACTAGCCTTCTAGGAGATGAACCGCATGAATTTCAATTTAATTTCACATTTAATGGTTAATTTCTTTGTACCCTCTCCCATAGTTGGCTCGACATGGGACCATGTGAGGGAATTGACACACCCAATGATCTTTCCCTCTCCCATTGAGCTCATAGCCATGGACTCTTTCTCCATCGCCATCCTCCTTTTCCATCAGTGGAGAATTGAATGTGCAACCTCATTAAATCATTCACATCCTCTTGTTTCTCACATCAAGCATGACTCACATGGGCTTAGAGGTTTTTGATGATATGACAATGGAAAAATAAATAAACGAACTATAAGAACTCTGATTCCTAGTCCATCTAAGTTATGTAGGATTCTTGTTTAAGGCCCAAGCTCAAGTGATGGTCTCCTAAGTTAGTCACAATGAAATTACCACACTAAGGCCTCCTATATGGTGTAATCCCCAATCATTTTAACCTAAATGGAAATCACCTATTTATAATCCCTGAGAAACCAAGCCCTCATGTTGGGATTCCTTAGAGTATAAGTCCATGTTATTCTAGAACAATGTGGACTTTGATTCCCCATTTATCTAGGATACGTGGGAAGCCTCCTTGAGGTCCAAATCTGCAATGTAACTCAAATCTAATGTTCTCCAATCCATATTCTTGGTAGGGTCATGTCCACCCAAGAGACCACATATCTGCTGGGCACTTAGAGCTTCCTCGTCATGAGTCGCACACCAAATCTTGGCTAGTAATCTTTTTCCTAGTTGTCCACACCGTATGATGTTAAAATGCATGGATGGGTCCTTGTCACATGAACCTAAAAGGTCATGTGTCTAGTTGAATGGCACTGAAAGACATGGGATCATATTCCTCTCATGAGGATACGTAGAAAGCCAATATTATGGATCCAACCCCAACATCAATCCACCTTCCATCCCTCATAGATGATGATAAACTCCAGAGCATCTCATTACAGGGATTAAGTCAGTATTATCTTCTTATAATCAAATATATCTATATTCATGATGATCCTACAACCTAGGGATATCCCATGGAAACACTCTTTGGGAATAAATCAAGGATTCAAGAACATATGAACATTTTTTAAATATATAAAATAGTCCCAGAGTAGGAAACAATCCCCCCCCCCAAGGGTGTGGTGAGCCGGACCTCCCAACATCTCGATCAATAGAGTCATGGAGTTTCATTGGATACATTGTCATCCAACGAGCACCTGCCATTGGAATGCGGGTCCATGAATCCTAGATAAAAGTTAATTTTGGTGTTTATGGCTCTACAAAAAACCCATTAGAGACCATCTGAAGAAATCATATCCTAAGAGGACCGATTGCACAAATACTTAACCCCATGGAATCGCTCGTTGGGACCATTCGACTGTCGAACCTCTTTCGTAATGAAAAATAGATAAAGTACATAGTCCCTATGGGGTCAATACAATCCCCCCTAAAGTATAATGATGTGGATCGGGTTGGAAAAGAATTAGTGACATAAAATTCTCTATGATAACATACAAATTCTTCTCATCCATCTGTCCTTTTTTCTTCCCCCAAAATAGCCACCTCAGGTCAGAAAAATCATGTATTTTTCGTTTCATGGAATACATGAGACACTTGATAACCCGTGTAATTTTTTTAAAAAAAACATCCCAACTAGTATTTTCTAGCACGGTACTATCATGAGAATATAGGGTAGAAACTGATGAATAATCAAATTCTTAAAGCCTCTTTCATAATTTTTTTTAATATAATTTGATTGATAATGAAAAATAAATTATTATTTCTAATAATTTGATTCCCAAAATATCATTTTCCTCACCGAATTCTTTCATATCAATTTCTTTGGACAAAATTAACTTATCATCATTTACTTGTTTCATATTATTTCCAAAAATTAATATTTCATATAAAAATAATAACATCATGATAATTGTATAACTTACTATAAACACATTTTTCAAACTGGTTAAATCTATTTGATAAAATTAAATCATTATGTTTCTCATGCCATTATTTTGGAGCTTATTTGAAACCACATAGAAATTGTGCTGATTTACAAACCATGATTTCTTTTCTAGGAACTATGAATATTTTTTGTTGTTACATATATATTTCTTTATCTAATTCACCATTTAATATTTCTATTTTGAATTCCATTTGGTAAATTCAAAAAATTATGTATGGGACCTACATTGAGAAGAGTTCTAATCAGAGTAGTCCCGGTAATGGGATCATAGTTATCGAAATAATTAATTTTTTTTTAGTAAACCTCTGGGATACCTATCTGGCATTATATTATTCAATTGTACCACAAAATTTTTGTTTTCATATAAATACCCACTTATAACATATCATTTGTGAACCATAAGGAAGATCAACCAATATCCAAGTATTGTTCCCAATTATAGAGATCATTTCATCATTTATAAATTACTTCTAAAGTGATTCATAAGAATATGACACAACTTATTTATAGAAAATTGATCCATATGTCTTGGATTTATGAGATCATTTACTTTTATGAACCTCCTTGATAATGTCTTATTGAGATACTCTTTTATTTGATCCAAATTCCTCTATTTTACTTTCTTTGGTACATAGTTAAACATATATTCTTCAATGATAGAATTTTGTGATTCAATAGCTATGTAAACTAATATAAAATCCTTAGATTCCATAACCTTGAATGTATAAGCTTTTGAATGCCCTGTATATCCAAAATAATATGCAATAAATATCTATTTTACCCAACTTTTACCTTTTAGGTTCAGGTTCTCTTAGAATTTCATGATAACCTCAAACCTTTAAATAATTTTGGTTTGGTTTTATATGTATATAATTTATATGGTGTTATAAACTTACCTTTTGTGGGAACCCTATTTAGAATATAATAAGAAGTTAATAATTCCCCTCCTCAAAATCCTTTTGAGATACCTAAGATAGAGATGATGGAACTAACCATTTTCATTAAAGTTATATTCTATCTCTTAGCTACACCATTTTTTGAGGGTTACAAGTATTTTTTACGTCATTTAAGATCTTTATGGATTGATAAAATGAACCTTCCCTATCAGATATAAGCCATTTAATTATAATCCAAAATTAGTTTTCAACCACATTTTTAAAGATACTAAATTTATCTATAAATTCATCTTTAGAATATAACATATAGATATGGGAATATATAGAATAATATTTAATAAAAATTAAAAAGTAAATTGTATTACCTATAGTGGGTGTAGCATGAAAATCATATGAATCACTATGTATTAATTCTAGAAAATTAATTTTCCTTTCTATAACTTGAAATGGTTTCCTAACTATTTAAATTGAATTCGAGTCCAAAAAATATGATCACTCTTATCCATGATAGGTAACAATTCCATTTCTTACATGTCATGTATTTTATTATAATTTATGTGGCCTAAAAATTTATTCCATAAATAAAAATACTCTATAAATTAAGTTGAAACATCATTTATATTTAATTTTAATAATTCATTGTACACGCGACTCTTTCCAAAAATTATCCCACCCTTGGATATAAAAAATTTATCTACCTCAAATACAAGATTAAACCCATTATTATTTGACAATATCCCTGAAACAAAGTTCCTATAAACTTTAAGAAAAAACAATACATCATTTAAATTTTAAAACCTTCCTGATGTAATCTCCATATCAGTTATACCCATTCCTTATTCATTTGTGCAACCAAAGTTTCCCATATAGAGTGACCTTAAATCATTTATTGTTTCTATAATCTTAAAGATATATTTATTATTTAACATATGAAATGTAGCAATAGAATTGATCTTCTATTAAGTGTTATCCTTGATCTAATTAGCGTTAAAGATTAGGGATGAAAATTTATCTTTTATAGCATTGTTTCCATTTTTATTCTCAATGAGATGAATGTATTATTTGAAGTGTCTTGGGTTTCTACAGAAGTAGAATTTCACTTTTATAACACCTCAAGATTTTGTGAAATATTTTTTTAAAAAAACAATCTTTTTTATATATTTCCATAAACATTATATGGTGTTTAGATTTTATTACATGAAAAATTAACTTTAAACAAAACATGAAACACTATTTAAATATTATTATTATAGTTAAAACCTAGATGTTGGAATGGTAGGTGTGAATAATATTAATTGTATTATGATAATACTTGGTTTAAATATATATATATATAATAATTATTTGATGACCAATTATTTTAACCAGGTTTTTTCACTGATGGAAATGGATTGTTTATTTGTGTTTGTTGTAAATACACATTAGGTTGATTAGGGAGTTTGAAAACCAAGTGTTCTTTTGGTTTAGGTGGATCCAGAGTTGAAGGTGGCTTCATTTCCCAATTTTTTCCAAATTTTTGGCACTAAAAATATGGAGTAAGGGACAAGAATCATGAAATAGGGATTTCAAGTATTTACACTTCAAAAGTATGGTAAAGGCATGGATTTCATAAAGATTATATTTTCGTGAAGATATTCAGCTTTGTAAAGGCATCCAATGTCCTGAATGTTTGAAGGTTCATGAATTTGTGATTGAAATATGGTAATATATGTGATTATGAGGAGCTTCACGAATGGTAAAATTTCACTAAAGATTTGTGATGAAAATGAGCTTCGCAAGAATGAATGTTGATGTTCATGAAAATGTCTTGGTGAGCTTTAATTCATTGTGAATGAGGTGGTTTATAAATATGTGTCCACCCATAATTTTAATAAGAGGAAAGAATTCTAAGAATGGGTGAATTTATCTGACTTCTCAAAGATCTAATTAGTCACATATCAAGAATGCTTCATAAGAAAATAATCATGAAAAGAATGGTCGAGAACTAAGTAAAAATTCAACCTTTTAGAAAATTGATTTGTGAAAAGACTATGAGATTTGTGGTAGTTTGTAGTACTATAAAGTCTTGGGGCTTCATGATGGCTGAAAATCATTGAAACGAAAGGGGGATTTTGAGAATGATAGGGGCTTCGTGAACATTAGTCTTGAACATCTTGTTTTAGTGAATAGTCCATTAAATTAAATCAATTCAAGACTATGATGAAAGTAGAGTCCCTTTTTAATTAGAGACAAAGAATTATATTCCCAATCTATTGATGTAGACATAAATTATCCAAACTAAGTAAGACTTCACCCTAGGTAGTGAGCAAGGGGAAGTCAATGGAAGTGATCTGAGAGAAGTAGTGTTTTATCCCTAAAATTATTATAAATGAAGAATTCATAGAATAGAGTGACTATGTTCATACTATTATAACCCCAAAAACCTAGTGAAGCTAAGTGGATTATTTTACAACCAAAAAACTATCGGTGTATTTTCTTTGGACTAGCCCTTAGTGGTGAACCAAGTAAAATTTGTTGTATTGTGTTTCTATTTCTGCATATGGGTGTTTGATAATTTTAGAATTCCATCAAATAGGTTTAAAATATTCTTACCAATATAGGGAAAAGATTCATCCCAATTTGAAGAAAAAATGTCCACACCTTAATTCACCCCTCCCCTATCAAGGTTTTCAAGTGTTCTAAAAGTGGTATCAAAGTGTTTAGTTTATTTTTTAAATTTGGTCTATATTGTTTTTTTATAGAGAATTTAATAAATATTAGTGGAGTTACCCTCTTTGTTGGAAGTCAATTCCATATCAGGAAGAATAGAATAAGACACCATTTTTGATCTCTTGGTGTGGAATATCACTAGGACACAATTCAAGGGATTAGAATCAGTTATGAAATATGTATTTCTATGACTGAAATGAACATGAAAATTCATTATGTAGATTTCAATGATTAAAATGATATTACTTAAACATTATCTGATCAAAAATATTTGAAGGTAATAACTTTCACTTCAGCTGAGTACATGTGGATGAAACTATAAAATATATATGAAGGTGACAACAAGTTAAAGGAGGAGAATCTTCAGGTTCTTCAAAATCAGTATGATGATCTTAAAATGAATCCAGATGAAAATGATGATGGTTTCATTAATCACATTACTAAAGTTGTTTAAGATATCTAAGGACATGGGGAAGAAATTAAGGGTATTTAAATTATGAGGAAAATCCTAATAAGTATCTCACCTATGTACAATCCAAAATTTTCAACCCTTGAGTAAGGATATATGTCAAAGATTTATCCTCGTTATTTGATAACAATTTTGGTGGCTTATGAAATTAAAGTCAACCCAGAAGATGAAACCATTCATATAAGCAAGGAAATAACATTCCAATCCAAGTAAAAACGTGATATTTTTAAATTTTGTGAAGAGTGAGACTATGAGGATGATGAAATTCAATCTCTTTTTTTCAAAAGACTCAAGGGAGAAAAAGGGATATTTTAATACATTTTTCCTTTGGCTTGTTTTCGGTGTGTAAAGGTAGGGAACATTGTCCCTTGATTCTCAAGAAGATTTGATGATAAATAAAATGAAGTGCAAGCCATGCAAAGACCTCAAGATAGGTCCCCACAAAAGTATGACTTAAAATTAGGAAAGAAATTATAGAGAAAAAGATTCATATACAAATAAAATAAATATAATAATGAATTATTGGAGGATGTAGAACTAGAGTTAAAATTTAATATTGAAGATTCCAATATAGATACATTTGAAAATATATAACATATTAATGATGAATAAAATAAATTGAATGGTGTTTTATATATCAATGTGAAACGTGACGGTGATCTTGATGAGATTGAAATTCAAAAAAAAAATAAAAAATTGGGAACTATGTTAAGAGATTCATCATAGTATGTTGATCAGCTTGAAGCATAGATTGATTTACTACAAGGAGAGGTAGTAGATCATTTGACAACTCTTGAAAGATCAAAAGAGTATGTGGAGTTTAAAATTTGGATTGAAGAGTAAGAAAAATTCATCAATGATCATACATATAGTCTCAAGTAAAAGGATAATTTTCTTGAGGTACTTGAAGAAGAAGTCATCCCATTTAGGAATAAACTGGAAACTAAAGAAAAATCAACAAAAATGAAGAATAAATTACAATTTCGATGGTTTTTATATGTAGAAATTTTAGAAAGAGATAAATTCAGTTCTAATGGATGAGAGAAATCTTTGAATGATAAAAGATAAATATTTATGGGGAAAACTAAAATTTGTTGTGATATTGAACTATCAAAGGCTGAAAATGGGATGATATAAAGAAAAGGGATGTAGAAATTGGGACCTATCAAAAATATGACTGATGTCTTAATAGATAAATATTCAAACCAAGAAGAAAAGAGAGCTAAAAATACCCAATTTTCCAAACAATATTTCCATTAAAATCCCCATACAAAATAAAGATACATGTGTAGGAATGGAAGTTAGAAGATATTTCCTCTTAGGAAATGTTAATTTTTTGGATTTATGGTCCATACTATGCCTTATTGTAAGAGCTATTTTGATGGGGAATCACTTTGATATCCATAAATGAAAATGATACTATATCCTCAATCATATTGGATAAAAAATTCTATGTATATGGTATTCAATGTTATAGGATTGGCCATAAATTTATTCATTATTGGTAGAGGAAAGGTGGGAACAATAATATTAGAACTCCAAGACAAGTCAATATCAATCATCCAAGGAGAATCACCCTTGAAGATATGTATTATTCTCTAGAATAATAATAAAAGTATGATTCAATCATGCAAATTGAAGTGATATTGGAGAGGCTATATTTATCCTCCAATCAATTATGTATCTTAAAGAAGGAAAATAATAATATTGAGAAAGACCACCTGGTATAAAGTCCTCTCAAAGCTATAAAGCACAGTAACATCTTGATTTATGATAGTAGATGCTCATCCCACGTGAGAGGAAATGAAAAATTGATTAAAACTGTTAATAAATGGGTTGATTAAATGGTTGGATTTGGAAATGATGGAATGTTATAGATCAAAGGAAGTAAAAATACTAAATTATTAAATGATCATCTTAATGAAAACAAATGTTTTCTCTATTTATAGTTTGTTTCATATTCTCTTAAGTGTGAGTAAACTATGTCACTTTGGACAGGTAGTTTCATTTAATAAGAATAGGTTCACTGTAAAATGATGTATTTTTTATTCTATTATGAAAGGATATCAAAATAATATAAATTTAAACCAAGTTGACAATAAATAAAATATGATCTTTTTAATAATTGAAGAGGAAAAAACTGGTGTCACTGAAGGTTGGGTTACATTAACCAATGGATCATGGGGAAAATATCCTAGATAAAATAAATTTTTGATATTCCCAATATGAATAGTGGTCAAGAAAATACAAGTGATTCATTCATGCGATGATAGATGGTTCATAATTTTTATCAACCAAAGGAAAAAATGGTAATAAATCTGCATGGTCTAGTCCACACAGATGTGTATGGTTTAATTAACATGGATGGAACATATAGAGAGAGGTATTTCATTGTTTTTATTGATGATTATAGTTTAATTTCATGTGTGATGTTTATGGATAATAAATGAGAAGTTCATAACTTCATGAGGAGTTATAACTGAAGATTTGAGAATGAAATTTTCGCACAATCAAGATATGATGATCTGACAATAGAACAGGGTACACATGTATTGTATTTGAAATTAGATTAAAGAACATGGAATCGATAATTTGTTGTATTCAATGAGAAAACCTCGAAAAAATGGGTTCATTTACATATAAATTTATAGGTGAATAATATTTTTATAACTTTAATAATTGAGATTTGTGTTTCTCATCATTATTGGAAAGAGGTTGTTCAACTTTCAATGTACAATCAAAATCAAATAGAACTGTTTATAGGAGGGGACAGGACACCATATAACATATGGCATAGAACTAATCCCTCACTAAATAATTTTTTTGTTTTTAGAAGTAAATTTTTTATCAGAAACAAATAAGGAATTAAAAGAATGTACGGTGATATTACAGATGAGGTAATGTTCCTTAGATACTCAATGAAGAGTAATGCCTACAAATGATACAATAATCATATTAGAAATATTTTTTAGAGTAATAATGTCAAAATAATTGAGTATAAAAGTATGAATAACATGAGGATATTATATTTTGATGTGATTGATGATGAATAAGAATGTGAAAAGGAATAGTTTCAAATACAGAAAATAGGAAGGGTTTGCCAATATTCATGGCTCGAAAAATAAAGATGGCTTAGAAGTATAATCAGAAGAAAACCCCGTTTTTGAAGAAAATATATAAAAAATTATTAATAGAAATATAAGAGTATAATTATATCAATACAATATTATTGGATACTAGACCACACCTACAGAGGCAAGGAAAATAAGAAATTAAATATATTTTTCCTTCCTATCAACTATGGAACAAACATCGTTTGAAGAAGGAACAAAGTATGAAGCATGGTTATATTCTATGAATGGAGAAATATATTTTATTAATAAATACAAAAATTGGGATCTTATTAAGAGACCATAAAAATATAGTGTGATTGGGACAAAGTGGATTTTAAAAAAATTGATGACTTAGGAAGTGTGATAAAAATGAGGCATTCTTAGTATGTAAATATAAGGCCCCAGCCTTAAACCTTACTTAATCTTGAGTTAATAAAAGATTACACATTGAGGATCTTTTCAGGTTTAGGGTTTTAGAGAATTAGATCATAAACATTCATTACATTGCACATTTAAACAAATTGGTTACATAAAAGATAGTATTCATTTTTTACCATCAACGGAAACATATTTAAAATATAACATGGATTCTTTATTGACACTTCCTTGACACTATCATCATATCATGTACCTTTCCTTTGACTTGTGAAAAAATTTCAAAAAACTTGGGATGAGAATAAAAAGCTCAGTAAGGGTTATAATAAATATGGAAAAGAAACATGGGTTCATATATACATAAGAATGAAATCATACTTTACCCATAAAACATAGGAACTTTAACATACCTCATCAAATAATGAATAAATCATAGAAATCATAAGACATAAAATGTAACTTGATGCATTCATAACATTCTTACGTAGGGAGTAACCCTCTTGGTTACGTTTGGAATACCCACCACAGTATATTCCCTAAATCTCTTCGGAGAAACCTTAACGTTTCACTCCTTCGCGTTACCCAATGCATTGGAGAGCTATATCGGGCTCACTCGCCCTTAGTTTATCACGGAACCACCCGTCTTTATAAAAATTCCCAAGAACCATAACATAATCCTATCACATAAAACATGCATAAAGGAAACATAACAATTCCACCATTCAATAACAAGATGTCAATATAACAAATTGATATAAAAACATTACGAAAACCATTTTCAATACCAAAATAAAAGAAATGTAAAACATGGTATTTATTTTTCTTTTAAAAAGAAAGTATGGCTTGTAGAGGAAGCCGAAACTCAAATAATGGTCATGGCGGCGGAGAAGTCGTTGTCGCCGCATACGTACGACAAAAACATTCCCTTTTTTCGTTTAGTAAAACACTTCATTTAAAAAAGATTCCTTTTTGGATAAACGTAAAAGTCAAAGGGGTTTATACACCGTATAAAAGAAGGTTGTGTATAAATCAAAATATGCCTCAATGAATGGAGATTGATATGAAGTCCCTTACAAAGACGGTATCCTTGGTTTAAGGATAAATCAATTACATAATTATGTGTGAAAAAATAATACACCAAATATATGTGGATATTAAGTGTAAAACAATCAGAGGTTATTCACACATATTCATAGAACGGCATATTAAAGGAGTACAAGTTTATCCCAAAGAATCATATTTGGGTTAAGAAGTTCCCTTGCAAAAAATTGACAGCCTAACGTCGTCACTACAAAATTCAGAAAATGAGTTGATGAGAGATAAAAAGCGTATCTCATCAAATGGACATAAAATTTAAATCAATAATGATATAGAAGAACATATCCCAACATAATAGTATGTGAATTAAAAGACATAACAAAATAAGTCTTTTAAAAAGAAGAGGGTGAAAGGTTCCCTTACAGACATGGGTATCTTTCGAGACATGCACCCCGTGAAAGAAGGACAATACAACATTGATGTAAATACTCATAAATGAAATTATATTACACAATGAGTAAAATAATGGGCAGTACATACACCACTCAAAGTTAATTTTGGAAAATGTAGCATAAATCTCATTGGAATAAAAGTGAGATGAAAAATCTCTTACGAAGACTTGGCAGCCTAACGGCGCCACTTAAAACGTACAAAATGGATTGATGAGAGATAATAAGGTCTCTCATCATATTAACATAAAGTTTACAGAAATATTAATATAAAAGAACATCCCCCAAAATAACAAATAGGAGCTTAAAAGAATTTACATAAAGGAGAGTACTTAAAAGAAAGAGAGAGGTTAGATCTCTTACGAAAATTCGGCAGCCTAACGGCGCCACTCAAAACATCGAAAATGGATTGATGAGAGAGAATATGGTCTCTCATCATATTAAAATAAAAATTTCAGTAAGATTAATATAAAATAACATCCCAATAACACTAAATATGAGCTTTAAAAGGAATGAAATAAAAGAGTGTACATAAAAAGAAAGAGAGGGGTAGGATCCCTTACCTCAAGTCCAACTTGTCTTGTTCGTTTCTTAATATTCCTGAATAACAATCTTTGGTCAATTTATAATTTCTTAAGGACCTCCTATAAAGATTATTATTAAGTTCATATCACATATTTTAATGTTATAATAATTGGTTAAAAATATGAGTTCATATCAGATGTTTTTTTCGATGTTTGGTACATGAGTCAAAAATGAACTTGTTTGAAAAATGATTGTCCATGTAGTTATAAGTAAATAATTCCCAGAATAGTATCAATGATTAAAAAATCATATATATCCAGTACATGTTCATTTTATACTATTCCATATCATTTGAAGATAAAAAACAGAAATCACCGTTCATGGAGACGGTAGGCCGTACGTACGCATGAACGCTACTTTCATTTTTTCTTTGTCATATTAATGGAAAATAAAAATAAATGATATATATATATATATATATATATATATATTATAATTCCAGTATAATATATATGTTATATATTTCACATATGTTCATTAATTTTATTCTTTATACATTCCATGTATTGCATGTACGAGTCACATCACTTGAGGGGGCGGTAGTCCACACTTCCTCATATGAAATTATCGCATTTACACAACTTGAAAAGAATAAAGGTATGGTTTAAATATAAAATAAAGAAGAATATATTAAACATAAATACCATATATATCATATATAAAATACATTGACATCATAATGGCCACCTTTAAAGGTGTTAAAAGAATATTGAACAATCACCGTTTCGTGAGGCAGAAAATCACCAACCACAGAAACAGTATGTTCTTTAACCATTAGACGAAGGTGTGTGTAAGTGTAGCTCGAATCCTTCTTATAAAAAAATCCTATTATATTGAATATACTTTATTTGTTAAAAAATAAATGAATAAAAATATTTTAGGTGGTTGGAGAAGCAAAATAAAACAAAAGGACACAAGTGAAGACGTTACCTTAAAATCGGGTAACTCCCTTTGGTTTGAGCTCAAAGGCTTCCTTGGGAAGACTTCTGCCCAAAGTGAGGCTTCAAGAAGTTAAAGAGGGATTTGGAGAGACAAAATGGGCAGGTTTTGGCCGAGGAAAAGTCTTTGGAAGTGTGGGTAAGGAGGTAGAGGTGGGGGCATTTTTATAAGAGGAGAGGAGGGGCACTCTTGGAAAGTAAAGAAATGTTACTTTATTTTAGAATTAGTTTCGGTTTTTAATGGTCCCACATTGATGTGTTTCGAGGATAAGGTGATAACGGTTCGAAATCCACCCATCCAACAGGTTTTGGACATGTGTAGGTCTTAGATTTTACATTATCTTTCCATTTTATTTAAATCGGTAAATAATGAGGTCATCGCTGCATCATCATGATGTCATATATAATTTAATTTATATAATGTCTAAAAATTATAAAAAAATACTATAGTGTAGGAAATATTTTTATATTTCCAATGACTATTTATAGTAAACAATATGACTTGTATTACCCCATGTAAAAATTGTTTTAGTAAAACATTTCATGTTTGTGTCATTTTTACTTTAACATTAATCAAAAAGGTATTTATGTCATTTTCCAACCAAAGTGGCTCCATGGGGTCCCCAAGTTGACCCATGGATTGTCTTGGTCGGCCATGACACATCCAATGAGGGTAAGACATGTGTCTAGGTCATTTCATTTTATTAAAACATTATTCTTACCTAAAACTACAATAATTACCTCTAATCGCGATTAAAAACTTAAAAGTTACTATTCACCAAAAAAATTATTTTAATCCCATTGAACCACATTTTACATCTTAATGACAACCATGTATGTCGGATTTTTGAAATTCAAAACACAATTATGGAAAAATTTTCATTTAAACGGAAAATCAGTTTCTATAAGTACCACTTAGTGGTTTCACTATTCATCAAAAATTGAAGTTTTTGAAAAAATTACCAAATAATCACCCTAAGCTATATTTGATATTCCAAATTCAAAAATGATGTATATTTTAAAAAATTAAAAACATATATGTTTCATTAATTAATTTAATAATTAATTCCAGCTGTCAAAACAAATAGTGTGTTTTTATGAAACAAAATGTATCAAAAGATTGACAATAGTTTAAGTTCGATTTCAAAGTGAAATTAATTCCAAAGACCACTATTGGATTAAATGGTAAAAATATATTCTAATTTTACTTTAAAACCAATTCAAAATATAATATAATCATATAAATAAATTATATTAAAAAGAGGTTTTGAATTAAAATACAACATTTTTCACTATTCTTTAAAAATTGAACTTTTTCGGAAAAATACCAGAAATTTACACAAAGTAAATTTTGATACCCCAATTATAAAGAAGAATTTTATTTTGTCAAATATAACACATAAAATTGTCAAAAAGTTGATTTGAAAGAGGTTCGCCATCAAAAGGCGGTTAATCAACCTTTTAAAGAATATTAGAATGTTTACGCTTAAAATTGGATTCATTCGCATTTTTAACCCTCTAACATTTATTGTAAAAATAAAAAATATTTGACAAAAATATATAATCATTTTGTAGTTAGTTCTGTTCATTCTCGCCATTACAACGGTTAGGCGTTAACTAATATTTTAAATTATATTATTTTATTATTAGAGTGCAACGTAAGATTCCCAAGAAACTCGTTGTTGCGTGTTGGGTACGCCATCGAGCATAGTGTCCCCTTTAAAGTCATATTAATATTTTTTTCACAAATATGGATAAATGTGAAAATGTCATACTATTTATTTACCTGGGGTGTTACATCCTTCCCCCCTTTTGGGAATTGCGTCCTCGCAATTTTAAAATTGAGCTTGAAAAAACATCCTTGAAAGTCCCACATCGGAACAAGAGTCGGTAAAACAATCACTTTAAAATAAAGGAAGATAAGTACAGAGGTCACCCGAGTTAACCCATACTAGGATTCCATGTAGGAAAACATGGACATGGAAGAGAAAACATAGGGTCATGTTCTGATGGAGAGTGATAGAAAACATGTTTAGGCGAAAGTTAACCACAAGAAAATCACAAACTTGTGATGGGTTAAACGGTATTCGATTCCCCTGTAGGAAAAGTTAATAGACAACATTTTTTTTAAGTTACTTTTTATTGAGTAATTTATTCATAAGGAAACATAATCACTTATCATGTTGACTTTCAACTTTTATTAGATTCCTTACACAAACTCATATTTTCTCCAAAAGACGAGTATTTAGGAAGACTTGTTCACATTAACAGTACTATAATAAACTTCTAGAGAATCACCTAATCCACAAAAGAGAACTATAAACTTCCCATGTCTTTAGACTTTAACTAAATCCAAAACCAAAAAGGTTAGTACAAGATCAGATAATCCAGAAAAGGATAACCCTTTATAAAAAGAAAATCTATTCTTAATCTCCAAAATTTGTCCAACAAAACCCAATGTTCAACGAGGACCATTCGATAAACAATTTTTCCATAAAATTCTTCAAAGTAAACCAAACTAAGATTGAAACCCAAATATTTGAAGGATTTAGTCACATAGTCTTCCATGTTAAATTGTAACATTAATCTCCAAAAAACATCAGTTTCTCACAATGTCTCGTGTTGAAAAATAATTAACCTAATCACATATCCTCCATGATAGGTTAATAAATTTCCATAGATAACCCAAAATCAACTTACTCTTAATTCATAAAATCATCTAACTAAAAAGAATCAGTCAAACTAACCAGGGACTTCATGTAGTCCAGTGGTAGGCGATAAATACCAATCGCACATTGGTTGTGGGTTCGATTCCCATAGCTTTGTCCAACGCGATGGGTTGTCACACGGTCTGTGTGTTTTCCTTTTTCCAAAACTATATAATTCTTATAACATTCCCCAAAACGAGACAAAATCATCAAAAATAATCATAACATATTTTAAACTCAAGTTTATCTCATGCCTTTCATTTTCCATCATAACATATAATAACCCATAATTACCTCAAAAGTAAGGATCATATAGACCCTAATGGTTACCTTTATAATTTTTCCCTGAACTTCCACATCGATTGGTCATCTCGTACATGATGCATTACAGAACATACCAAGGTTCAAGTGGTTGATCATGACTCCTTGATAGTTGTTTTAGAACAACCACGAGTTTCCTCATTGAATCCCCAATTTTATCTAGTATCCTAATCAGAGAACCACCATAGTTTCCTTCAAACATGTTGTCTCTTTGGTTCCTGCTAGATCCATCCATTCACTAAAAACAGAAATGTCTGTGTGAGTATATCAACAAAACCATCATGTACTAATGAGTAAGGTAAACACTAAGATATACTTACTCATTCACTTTATCTAAAACTAGGACTCTTTCTGAAATCCTATCCATTATGGTACTGTCACTTATGCTTAGATAATACCTTAATCTCTAAAGTTATCTAAACTGACCTTTGATACCAACTATAAGGCCCCAACCTTAATCCTTACTTAATCTTGATTTAATACAATATTACACATTGAGGATCCTTTCAGGTTTAGAGTTCTAGAGAGTTAGATCATAAACTTGCATTACATTCCACATTTAAACAAAGTGGTTACATAAAAGATAGTATTCATTTTTTCCCATCAATAGAAACATATTTAAAATAAAACATGGATTCTTTCTTGACACTTCCTTGACACTATCATCATATCATGTACCTTTCCCTTGACCTGTGTAAAACATTTCAAAAAACTTGGGATGGGCATAAAAAGCTCAGTAAGGGTTATAAAAAATATGGAAATGAAACATGAGTTCATATATACATAAGAATGAAATCATAATTTACCCATAAAACATAGGCACTTTAACATACCTCATCAAATCATGAATAAATCATAGAAATCATACGACATAAAAGGTAACTTGAGGCATTCATAATATTCTTACGTAGGGATTAACCCTCTTGGTTACGTTTGAAATACCCCCCACAGTATATTCCCTAAATCTCGTAGGAGAAACCTTGAAGTTTCACTCCTTCGCGTTACCCAATGCATTGGAGAGCTATATAGGGAACACCTGCCCTTAGTTTATCACGGAACCACCCGTCTTCATAACAATTCCCAAGAACCATAACATAATCTTATCATATAAAACATGTATAAAGGAAACATAACATTTCCACCTTTCAATAACAAGATGTCAATACAACACATTGATATAAAAACATTATGAAAACCATTTTCAATACCAAAATAAAAGAAAAGTAAAACATGGTATTTATTTTTCTTTTAAAAAGAAATTATGGCTTATATAGGAAGCCAAAACTCAAATAATGGTCATGGCGGCGGAGAAGTCGTTGTCGCCGCATATGTATGACAAAAACATTCCCTTTTTCCGTTTAGTAAAACGCTTCGTATAAAAAGGATTCATTTTTGGATAAACGTAAAATTCAAAGGGGTTTATACATCGTATAAAAGAAGGTTGTGTATAAAACAAAATATGCCTCAATGAATGGAGATTGAGATGAAGTCCCTTACAAAGACGGTATCCTTGGTTTAAGGATAAATCAATTAAATAATTATGTGTGACAAATGAATACACCAAATATAAGTGGATATTAAGTGTAAAACAATCAGAGGTTATTTACACATATTCGTATAACGACATATTCAAGGAGTACAAGTTTATCCTAAAGAATCAAATTTGGGTTAAGAAGTTCCCTTGAAAAAACTTGACAGCCTAATGGCGTCACTACAAAATTCAGAAAATGAGTTGATGAGAGATAAAAAGGGTATCTCATCACATGTACATAAAATTTAAATAAATAAGGATATAGAAGAACATATCCCAACATAATAGTATGTGAATTAAAAGACATAACAAAAGAAGTCTTTTAAAAAGAGGAGGGTGAAACGTTCCCTTACCGACATGGGTATCTTTCGAGACATGCACCCCGTGAAAGAAGGACAATACAACATTGATGTAAATACTCATAAATGAAAGTATATCACACAATGAGTAAAATAATTGGCAGTACACACACCACTCAAAGGAAATTGTGGAAAATGTAGCATAAATCTCATGGGAATAAAAGTGAGATGAAAAATCCCTTACAAAAACTCGGCAGCCTAACGGCGCCACTTAAAACTTCCAAAATGGATTGATGAGAGAAAATAAGGTCTCTCATCATATTAACAAAAAGTTTACAGAAATATGAATATAAAATAACATCCCCCAACATAACAAAGAGGATCTTAAAATAAGTGACATAAAGGAGAGTACATAAAAATAAAGAGAGAGGTTAGATCTCTTACGAAAATTCGGCAGCCTAACGGCACCACTCAAAACTTCCAAAATGGATTTATGAGAGAGAATAGAGTCTCTCATCATATTAACATAAAAATTACAGTAAGAGTAATATAAAATAACATCCCAATAACAAGAAATATGAGCTTTAAAAGGAATGACATAAAAGAGTGTACTTAAAAAGAAAGAGAGGGGTAGGATCCCTTACCTCAAGTCCAACTTGTCTTGTTCGTTTCTTTATATTCCTGAATAATAAACTATGGTCAATTTATAATTTATTAAGGGCGTCCTATAAATATTATTATTCAGTTCATATCACATATTTTAATTTTATAATAATTGGTTAATAATATGAGTTCATATCAGACGTTTTTGTCGATGTTTGGTACATGAGTCAAAAATGAACTTGTTTGAAAAATGATTGTCCATGTAGTTATAAGTAAATAATTTCCAAAATAGTATTAATGGTTAAAATATCATATATATCCAGTAAATATTCATTTTATACTATTCCATATCATTTGGAGATAAAAAACGAAAAGCACCGTTCATGGAGACGGTAGGCCGTACGTACGCATGAACGCTACTTTCATTTTTTCTTTGTCATATTAATGGAATTAAAAATAAATGATATATATATATATAATATAATTACAGTATAATATATATGTTATATATGTCACATATGTTCATTAATTTCATTCTTTATACATTCCATGTATTGCATGTACGAGTCACATCACTTGAGGGGGTCGTAGTCCACACTTCCTCATATGAAATTATCGCATTTACACAACATGAAAAGAATAATGGTATGGTTTAAATATAAAATAAAGAATCATATAGTAAACATAAATACCATATATATCATATATAAAATATAGTGACATCATAATGGCCACCTTTAAAGGTGTTAAAAGAATATTTAACAATCATCGTTTTGTGAGGTAGAAAATCACCAACCACAGAAACATTATGTTCTTTAACCATTAGACGAAGGTGTGTGTAAGTGTAGCTAGAATCCCTATTATAACAACATATTAGTATATTGAAGATACTGTAGTTGTTACAAAATAAATGAATAAAAAGATTTTAGGGGGTTGGAGAAGCAAAATAAAACAAAAGGACACAAGTGAAGACATTACCTTAAAATCGGGTAACTCCTTTTGGTTTGAGCTCAAAGGCTTCCTTGGGAAGACTTCTGCCCAAAGTGAGGCTTCAAGGAGTTATATAGGGATTCGGAGAGACAATATGGTCAGGGATTGGCCGATCCAAAGGCTTTTTAAGTGTGGGTAAGGAGGTAGAGGTGGGGGGCTTTTTATAAGAGGAGAGTAGGGGCACTCTTGGAAAGTAAAGAAATGTTACTTTATTTTAGAATGAGTTTCGGATTTTAATGGTCCCACATTGATTTATTTCTATGATAAGGTGATAATGGTTCTAAATCCACCCATAAAATAGGTTTTGGACATGTTTAGGTCTTATATTTTACATTATCTTTCCATTTTATTTAAATCATTAAATAATGAGGTCATCGTTGCGTCATCATGATGTCATAAATAATTTAATTTATTTAATTTCTAAAAATTATATAAAAAAATACTATGATGTAAGAAATCGTTTTATCTTTCCAATTAATATTTATAGTCAAAAATATTATTTGTATAACCCCATGTAAAAATTGTTTTATTAAAACATCTCATGTTTGTGTCATTTTTACTTTAACATTAAATAAAAAGGTATTTATGTCATTTTCCAACCAAAGTGGCTCCATGGGGTCCCCAAGTTGACCCATTGATTTTCTTGGTCTTCCATGACATATAAAATGAGGGTAGGACATGTTTCTATGTCATTTAATTTTATTAAAACATTATTCGTACCTTAAACTACACTAATTACCTCTAATCGCGATTAAAAACTTAAAAGTTACTATTCACCAAAAAATTATTTTAATCCCATTGAACCAAATTTTACTTCTTAATGACAACCATGTATGTCGGATTTTTGAAATTAAAAACAAAAAGATGGAAAATTTTCATTTAACCGGAAAATCAGTTTTTATAAGTACCACTTAGTGGTTTCACTATTCATAAAAAATTGAAGTTTTCAGAAAATTACCAAAAAATCACCCTAAGGTATATTTGATATTCCGAATTCAAAAATTATGTCTATTTTAAAAAATACAAAACATATAAGTTGCATTAATTAATTTAATAATTAATTCCCACTGTCAAAACATATTGCGTGTTTTTATGAAACAAAATGTATCAAAAGATTGACACTAGTTTAAGTCCGATTTCAAAGTGAAATTAATTCCAATGACCACTATTAGATTAAATGGTAAAAATATATTCTAATTTAACTTTAAAACCAATTCAAAAGATAATCTAATCATATAAATAAATTAGATTAAAAAGAGGTCTTGAATTAAAATACAACATTTTTCACTATTCATTAAAAATTGAAATTTTTCGGAAAAATACCAAAAAATTACACAAAGTAAATTTTGATGTACAGATTCTAAAGAAGAATTTTATTTTGTCAAATAGAACACATAAAATTGTCAAAAAGTAGATTTAAAATTGGTTCGTCATCAAAAGGCGGTTAATCGACATTTTCAAGAATATTAGAATGTTTACGCTTAAAATTGGATTCATTCGCATTTTTAATCCTCTAACATTTATTGTAAAAAGTAAAAATATTTGAAAAACATATATAATAATTTTGTAGTTAGTTCTATTCATTCCCTCCATTACAACGGCTAGGCGTTAACTACTATTTAAAATAATATTATTTTATTATTAGAGTGAAACGTAAGATTCCAAACAAACTCGTTGTTGCGTGTTGGGTACGCCATCGAGCATAGAGTCCCCTTTAAAGACATATTAATACTTTATTCACAAATATGGATAAATGTGAAAATGTCATACTCTTTATTTACCTGGGGTGTTACAGTAAAGTCTCTACACATATCGAAGGAATTTATGTTAAATAAAAATTATATCCATTAACTAAACTAGAGTTTTTTAGGAGACAATTAGCCTTGTAAATTCAATTAGGGTATAAATTTTATCAAATATATGTAAAAAAACATTATTAAATGGTTTTCTTGAAGAATAATTCTACATTGAACAAACAGTAAGATTTATGATTGTGAATGATGAAAAAAAGGTTTATAGATTATATAAAGAACTTTATGGTCTAAATAAATCACCACAAGCATGGTATTTTAGTTTGGATTGTTATATGAAGAAGCTAAAATTTTTAAGAGGAGGTGTTGACCATAATCTCTATGTGAATAATTCATATGAAGATTGCTTTATGGAACATTTTTATGTGGATGATATTATATTTGGAAAAAGTGGAAATGGTTCATTAAAAGAATATTATAATCACATGAAATCATAATTTTAAATGTCCATGATTGGTGAACTCGCATACTTTATGGTGTTGTAGGTGATTCAAAAGTAGTAATACACTTTCATTTCTAAGGCCATGTATGTAATAGGGATTCTAAAAAATTTATCATGGATGACTCCAAACCAATGTCAACTCTGATTGTATTCATGAAAAACATGGAAATCATGAGGATGTGAAATCAGTCAATACCACCTTATATAAGAAGATCATTGGAAGTTTATTATATTTAACTATTACATTTCCAGATAACTTCTTTTGATTATTTTTAGATTCTTTCTTCAAATGTAATCTGAAGAAAAAGAATTTTTCATCAATTAAAAGAATCAGGAGGTATATTCAATGTATTATAAAAATAAATTTATACTTTTCTACATGAATAGATAATAAATTATCATCATTTTCTGATGTTCACTGGGTTATAGATGTGTTGGATCGAAAGTCCACAAGTGGTGGTGAATTCTTCATTGAAAGAAAATGTGTGGTATATTTGAGAAAAAACCAAGAAACTACTTATCTTAGTATGTCTAAAGAAAAATATATGATTGGGACAAAGGAATACACTCAACTATTATGGATGAATTAAAAAGTTTCTAATATTGGTGATAAGGTTAGATAACCGATTGTGATACATTGTGATAATAAGAGTGTCATCAATGTTATGAAAAATCTAGATCAACACTATCATAACAAAATTATTGAGATCAAACGTCACTTCACTAAAGAAATATATGAAAAGTGTGTGATTAAAATGGATCATTTTGAAAATAATGATCAAGTGGAGTCCATTATAAATAATCCATTAGCAACAAAAAGGTTCAAGAAACGTCGATTGATCCTTAGTGTTTAGCCACCTACCATTTCATGGGGGGGGGGGTCCTGGTTTATCCTCTCTCCCTATTTGTGTTAATTATTTTAATATGTTTATAAATTTCATATGGTTTTATGAGGTATATATGATTAAGGGTATGTTTTTTGTGTGTACGAAGGTCCCAATATTTTTTTGGGTTTATATTCAAATAGGTAGATAAGAGAAAATAAATTATTTTTATGTTTTTAGGTTTGTTCAGGGGTCTATCGAGGCATTAAATTCTATTATACCACTCTTTTTTTATAAACTAATATTTTTTCATGTAGACATAGAGTGATGGATGAGTTTCTTACACTTATTAGGTTTTTCTCATGTTTGTTTTTCTATTGAATTTATTTACATATTTCCAACAAACCCAAAGGGGGGGATTGTTGGAACCATGTTTTTTCACATCCTTTAAATAAATTTTTTTTTGGGGCTTATTTTCAATCCACACTGGTTTGATTGGGGATTTTTCAAATCAAGTTTTCTTATGGTTCATGAGGATTTATTGTTGAAGTTGTAATCATTTCCACGTATGTTTCAAATATCTTCTGATCTAAATTTGGATGAAGGGATAAGCACTACAAAATAGGGATTTCTAGAATTGACACTTAAAAATTATGGTGAAGGGATAGATTTCCTGAATATTAATTCTTCATGAAGATATGGATATTCCAAAAAGAATCTGGTTCCATGAAGGATTGAAGGTTTACAAATATGTGATGTAAATATGGTAATATACATGACTATGAGAAGCTTCATGAATGGGAAAATTTCGCATAATATTTATGAGGATATGGTGCTTCATGAGCATGAATGTTGTGGTTTATGAGAAGGTTGAGGTGATCTTGAATGCTTCATGATGGAGGTGGTCTATAAATAGGAATACATCTATCATTTGAATAAGAGGTGATGATTTGGGGAAAGGTTGAATTTTTCTAATTTATTAAAGAAATAACTCATCATGATACAACAACTCTTCATGAGAAAATCATCGTGAAAATAATGGTTGAGAACTAAGTAACACTTATATATTTCAAAAAAGGGAGTTCTTCAAACACTGAGATCTCCGCAATAATTTGGAGTTTTGTGATGGGTGGGGGCTTCTCAAAGGCAATGATCTTCACAAAATTATGTTTCCTCAAAAATGATGAAAAAATATTTGAAACCAAAAGAGAGTTTTTATAAGGCTATGATCTTCATGAATAATAGTCTTGAACATCTAGTTTTAGTGAATCATGCTTTCATATGCATTAATTCAGGACTATAATGCAAGAATACTCTCATGATAATCAGGTAAAAATACTTATTTGTCTAGTATATTGATATGGCCTTCAATTCAATAAACTGAGTAATACTTCACTCAATTTAGTGAGTGAGGGGGACTTGATTGAAGTTATTTGGGGGAATCAGTTTGTTATCCCAAAAATTGATGTAAATGCGGTGTTCCTAGAATGGGGTGATCATGTCAGAAAAATTTTAATCCAAAAAACCTAGTGAATCTTAGAGGATTATGGTATGACTTACATACTCTTTGTGTATACTCCTTGGACTATCCCTTAGTGGTTAACCAAGTAAAAACTATTGTGTTTTGTTTCTATTTTTTGATATGGGTGTTTGATAATTGCATACTTAATCAGACATGTTTAAGAAGTTCTTAACAATGTAGGGAAAAGATTCATCTCAATTTCAAAAAATATATATGGAACTATAATTCACCCCTCCCCTCTTAGTGTTTTCTAGGTTCGTACACCAATTAAATACAAATGAAAATAAAATCTATTTCAAAAAAAAGGAAAAACTTTTTTTATGAACAAAAATGTGTTTTACTTAAATATTTTAAAAAACCTTTTGGTGAATTATTTTAACTAAATGAACATATTATATATTTGAAAAAAAAATTAACATTCATCTTATGTGTTTTCTATACAACATATGGGAATAATTCCAATTTTCTCTTCAAAATAGTAATTTTCAGAAAAGTAATTTTTTCGTCATTTTCACACTTATTTTAAAATTAGTTTTTATCAATTTTAGAATAATTATTTGAGAAAATAAACACAACTTTTAAATAAAAAGTTTAAAATTAGCATGGATTGATTTATTGAAAATATTCTAAAAACATAAATTTTTTGAAGAATAGTAAAAAATAATAATTTTATTAAGAATTGTCATTTATTTTAATGTTAAAAACATAAAGTTTATTTTAAGATGGGATTTAAAGTAAAATTAGTTTAATTATATATCTATTAGTCTAATTTAGGTCATTTGAAACAATTTTATGTTGAATTTTGTTTTAAAAACTTTTAAAACTTTTGAAACGTTTCTCTTTGGAAAACTATCTTTCTTCAAGTCTAAGGGATTGATTTTAAATTAAATATTGAATCCTCTTTTAATTTAATTTGAAAAAATATATTCTATATATTTAATTGGAATAATTTATATTACCTAATAATTTCAAGTTAATTTTTTACCATTAGTAATAGTAAAATCATTAAAAATTAATTATTTTGGTTAAGGTGAAAATGAGTTTATAGGGGGTTAAACTATAAAGAAATGGGGTAAATTGATGTATATACTTTTAAAACAACCATTTAATGAAAATATTTAAAAATTATTACCTATAAGGTACTATATTTACCCATTTTGAGACATTTTTAAAATAAAAAATGTGGGTGGAATTTTTTTGTTTCAAAAATACTATGTGTTCCCTCCCCACTACTTATAAAAGGCCACCCACTCTCTTTTCCTCTTCACACTTCCAAAACCATTTGTTTCAGAAAAAAATACCCAAATACCTTACCTAATTCCCTATAATCTTCCTATAAATCTTATGTTTATCATTAATTCAATGTAGGAATTATTTTGGTGAAAACCTAAGTAGGTTACCCAAAGAAGAGTTAACGTTCTTTAATAGATGCCTTTTTTATTTCACCATTCACCTCCTTAAAATAATATTAAACCATGATAATATATAACCTCATTATATTATATATAATTATATTTTTTTAGTTTATGTTCATGACCTACATGCATATCGTATTCCCTCAAATGGAAAACAATAATTTTTCTCGTGTGTACAGTGGACAACCACCTCGCAAACTGATGTGACATGTTTTCTATCAACACCTCTCACGGTTGGGTATGATGATGGTTATAATATATATATTTATATATTATATTTTTAAAATATTTATAATTATATAAATATGTAATCACAGTTACAATTTATTACTCTCCATTTCATAGGGGATATAAAAACACAAATCTTGTCTGCGACGTACTATTGCCTTGCGAAGCGATATGATTCATTTTTCAGTTAAATTTTACATGGAATGTTTTAATGGATATAATTAATGAATATATGTGATATATATTAAAAAATAATTATTCTGGAGAAATTATTATTATTTAACTTCCTTTCTTTCGACCCGTCAAGAAACTGGAAATAGTGTCATGTGTATGTATAGCCTACCATCTCCATGAATGGTGTAATTTATTTTATATCTCTAACATTAATGGATTTATGTAAATTAAAATATAATGAATATATATGATATTTATATCATGGTTAAAAAAAATAATTGATATAATAATGATCAATGTAAAAGGCAAAAATACCAAACTAAAACAAATATGAAAAACGAACCAGTTATTACTTGGAACGTAATTTTAACAAGGAATTGTTAACCAAAAGGTAAAAAGTGTATAAATAAATCATATAAGATGTTATATATATTATTATGGACATTTAATAGATGAATAATAAATTTATATATAATATTAATGATGCTAGATAACTTTTCTAGCAATAGGAACTCAAGGTAAGATATTTTTGTCTCAATTTCCCTTCTTTGAGACATATGTTGTGTTATGAAACTACATACACTTTTAGGTGTATAAACAACCCCTTTTTACATTTAATATCATGAATTTATTTACTCTAATTATATTTTAATTTTTATTTAATGTTATTATGTCATGGGGATTTCAATTCAAAACTACCTTAGTTCTAAGGGTTTTATGATAAAATCTCATCATTTATCAAGATTGTTTATGTTTCTATTTCCAAGGATGAAATATTATGATTAAATCTGAATAAACACATGAATTTACTTATCGCCTATTTATTTCCTGAGAATACATGTATTCCATTCACTTCCCTCTTTCTATGTACTCAATATTTCAAAAGAATGCATTTAATAAAAGTCATCTTTATTTCTCTCTTTAGAAGAAAACTTTTTTTCTTCCAAAACCACATTTTCTATAAAAAATTCTTAAATAATATTATTCAAATTATAAATAAGATTTATCGAAGACATTTTTACCCATTTTTGATCTTTATACAAAAAAATGAAAGGAATATTATTATCATTTTCCAAACAAGCCATGTTTGGATTTTTATCAAAAATGTTAAAGGAATATTTGTTTTAACATGTAATGAATGTATATAATTTATAATTTAATGACCTCTCATTGTTTAAAATATTAATTTTTATTTTTAAAAGTTTATCTTCAAAGAAAATTATTTCTAAATTATTTTATGAATTATTAAATATTTTATAATTTTAAGGTATATTTTTTTAAGGAAATGTATTAAATGTTTTTTAAATATTCCTTTATAATTTTCCAACCTTATTTTCATGGAAATGGATTTTTTTAGAAAATTTTGTTTTAAAAAGTTATTTCACAATGGAAAGGTTATTTTACTCAAAAAAATGTTCTAAGTGCTCTTTTAAAATCATTTTACATCTAAGATGACATCTTTGGATTTTACTTATGCTTTATTGGGGAAACAATTGAATTATTCTACACTTATTGATTCCCTATATGGTTAATATTTATTTTAAATAAATTTTTATGAAACTCATTTATTTTTCATGGGTCATGCTATGATGAATTTATTAAATGTTTATGAACCCTTTTAAATTTTCAAACATTATGGTGTGATGGTATGATGAATATTTTGTGATATTATGGCACAAATAAGTATGATTTATCTTATGAGATGGTTGGGACCTATATATCCACTAATGAATTGGTTAAATATTTATATTTCATGGTATAATAATGGGAAACAAGTTAATCAGATTGATCCACTATGGTAAATAGGTGAGTCCTGATCCACTATGGGAACCAGTTGCATCCTGATCCACAATGGAAAACTGGTGATAAGTCATGATCCACTGTGTTGATGGTCTTAGTGGTTAACCTCGACAGATAAAATGGTTTTCTATATTTATTAGAGTGAAAAACTTTTATGAAATGTTATTATGGTTCATGATTGATTTATTATAACACCCAGACCCCAGAATCCCAAAGTCTATGCATTATTTTATTACATTGTCATGACTACCATGAATCAAAATCCAAAGTACTGATCAATTTAGTATTTTTTGAAATCCATATTATATATATTATACCCATAATACATTGGTAAATAGTAAATACAATAATGATACTTAAAAAAATAAACAGATCCCTTGAAATCTTATTCAAATATTTCTTCTTCATAATAAGGGGATAGGAAACATAATAAGGGTGAGATCAAATGCTGAGTAAGGGTAAGTAAAGAAAAAATAAATAATGAATCAATGAGAAAAATCAATATAGAAATTTTATTAACTTAAAACACATTCCATTCAATGGAATGGTATGAAAATAAAACACATGACATCTTTTCAACGAATATATAATGAACTATATCCATAAAAATGTTGATTGAAAATATCATGGATAAATAATAAATGAATCTATATGAAGGAAATTATTAATTATTGGATGTCATGTCTAAGTCACTTGAAAACATATACCATCAATACCATTGAAAAAAAGGTTAAAACTATGGATAGAAACTCTCTTAATTTAGGAAAATTATTTTTCTCATGAGACATTTTCGATGTGTTGAGGAGCTATATAAAGTTAAGGATCTTCCCATAATTTCCTATCCCAAAATTACTCAATTTGAATAGTCGAAATAAATAATATTCCTTATCAAATATCCATATTTAATAAATAATATGTAATTATAAATATTTCCCAATAATAATTGAATAACTGTTGATGTAGATAGCATATGTAAAATTGTATACAATTTAGGAAATACTAATAAAAATTGTATGAGAATATGGATATTAAAGTAAATTTAAAATGAGAAATTATTGCAATAACGTGATTGTTTCGAGATAAATTTAAAAATCTCTATAGAAAATTATATTGAAAAGATAATCATTAAGAACATTCTTGAGGAGAATAATCTTTATACATTAGAATGTGTCTCGTACCACTTTGAAAAATTTAAATCAAAATCCCCATGAAGTTATGAAATTAAATTTAAAATAAAATATCATTATAATAATGATATTCATGGTATTATGTTTCAAATGGGAGTATATACACCATATAAAATAAACTAGGTGGATAACTACAAATAAGCCTCAATGGAATGTATATTGAGATGAAATCCCTTACCTTAACCTTCCTTTTTGTGGTATTTATGCACCAATATTGTGGTTTAAAATATTTTACTAAATTATACCAGAATAATACTTATGTTTATAATTTCATATATTAACTTCTTACATTATTTTATTACTCATTTGTTAACACTCATTCATTATTTTAATTATTTTTGGTGTTAATTGCCTAGTTTTATCAAGTATGTTATGACTTGTTATTTATTGTTTCTATTAATTAGATCATGATTTCATAATATCAATAATTTAATCCATGATTTAATTATCATATATATTCAATAAATATGTATTTATAATATTCCATAATATTTTGAGATTAGAAATGGATTGCACCATTCAAGGAAACGTTTGGTTGTACGTACACATGAACTTTACTTACATTTATTTGTAGTATTAAAATAATGATAAATAAATGATAAATATGTAAATTATAATTAAACTGTCATATCTATGTTATATATGTTTCATATTTTTATTATAACCATCCTTTATATGTTTTATGTATAGTGTGAAGGAAACACATCGCTTTAAGGGGGCGGTAGTCCACACTTCCACAAAAGATGTTAACGTATTTACACCAAATAGAATGTATAAAGGTATGTGTTATAAAATAATTAAAGAATAATAATGACATTATATATATCATATATATTATATATAAATAGATTGTCCATTATAATTACCACTATGAGTGGTGGTAAAGGAATGATGAATAATCATCATTTTGTGAGACGGTAGTTCATCGTTCACATAAACAGTATGTTTTTACCCATTTTATGTGGGTATGTGTAATTATAGGTAAATATATTAATAAAAAATAATACTAGTATATTTAGGATACTTATTTTTTTATATAATCATATAATAATAAGAGTATATGGAGTGGATAATGGAAACAAAACAAAAAATCCTGAGGAAGTTTGTCACCACTTATTCAGGTAACTCTATTTGGTTTGTACCAAAAGACATCCATGGATTTATTTCTACATAAGGTGAGGATTCTAAAGTAAGGTTAGGTATGTTGAGGAGATATTTTTTCAGATTTTTTTTATTCAAATGTTTCTTGGTAGGTGTGAGTAAGTGGGAGGATAGGAGGCCCTCTTATAGTGGATGAGGAGTGGCACTCTTATAATATTTTGACAAAGGATTTCCATTCACATTTTTCACATTTCAAGTGACTCCCATAATAGTCCAATTTTGTGAAATATGAGAATAGGTTCTAAATATGTACCTAAAATGGATCTTTTATAGGTTTCTAGGTCATATGGGCTTTTGATATTAAGGTTTAGTCCCTTATTATGCTAAATTTTTCCTTAATTGTTCAAATTAATTTTAATTACATTCACTAATATTTTTGGTAAAAAAATTGACTGTATTAGAGAATATAAATTATTTTTATTCCAAATCTAGAATCCATTTTTCTAAATTCTTATCACAGAATAAGAATGAATTAATTTAAATTTAATCCCACAGATAGAACAATAATGCATGTTTTTAAAGTAAAACATTTCAAAAGATTACTACGTATTTAAACCAAATTTCATAGTGAAATTGATTCCAATAATTCATTTTCTATTTGATTTTGAAAAGATTACTTAAGGATTAGTGGGAATCAGAAACAAAAGTAACCCCAATACACATTTAAAAATTCAAAAACATCCTCATTACCTGATGAGATCATTTCAAAATCTAAAAGCATCCTAATACCTGATGAGATCAAGATATATCACTCACATCATCATCATGAGTACCACTATTGCTTTCCTGTTATCATCATAATGAGTACCTCTTTTTCACCGCTAACCATCACAATGTCATCATCACCATCCTACTACCACAACAATCCCCAAAGTCCATTGGAGACCACCAGTGCCATTGTAAAAATCACTCCATGGTGTTGTACCCAACATCAACACCATAATATTCACCCTCATCATAACCATCCATGAAAACATCCAACATCACAATAGAAATGAATACAACTGAAACTAGATACCAAATAAAATTTTTCACCAAGCGAACAGTAAACAGATCAATCAATCACAAAAAAGCATTGCAAACCTTCATTGAAATATTTGAGGAAGAATCACATAGTAGATCTGAACAACCTAAAACTGTATTCACCAGAGGATATCAACTCATCCCACATATGGTGCACCAAAGGCCACCAAACCACACATCCCAAAACATTATATTTATCCCCATTCCATGTCTCACTTGTAGAGACATAGAGGAACCTGAGGTTATTCATGTGATACACACTATCAATTAAAAAATTTCTTAAATTATAATTTTTGGGTGATACATTATTATCACCTTAATTAAATTCTATCCTCACAATTTAAAAATGATAATGGTAATAGATTGTTTGATATTTCATCTTTTGAAACTCCACATCCTTAGAATGGTTCATAAAACATCCTATAAAAAATTGATAATGGGATTCCCAAAGTTCACATGTACTAACATATAACTAAGTGTCTAAGTTGGAAAGAATTAGTGGAATACAGAGAAAAATACTTAAAGAAAAGTGAAAATATTTATAAGAAGTAGTTGAGGTCATCAATCACAAACAAGTGAATGATAAATGGAAAAATGAGGGCCTCAATTCCATAAATATGTGAATATTTATAAAACCATAAGATCAAAAAAAAATTAAGGTATTATGAATTTTTTTAAACCTTTTTTTAGGAATCTATTTTCTATCTAAAAATATAAGTAAATATACTTACTTGTTGCGTTTCTATAATCACAGTACTTTACTTTGTTCCATAAATTATTTCTACTTCATCTCCTATAAAAATATTCATTATATAGTGATGTAATTTACCAATCTCTTAAACCAGGTCTAAAGTTAACCTTAAACCATTTCATAAATGGTTAAACTTTTTAAAATACTATGTTCGCAAACATTAGAAACATTGATACTAAATTTACAAAATGAACTTATAATTATTCTTTAATTAACACAAAGTAGTTACAAATTTTCACATTCCAAACATGTGAATAACTTTATCATGTATCATCTTGAAATATGGTAATAACTCAAATCACCATAAAACTTCTCTGGAAACATGAATTCTTCCTTATTCTTTATGTATGACTCATGTTATTGGATATATTTCTTAAATCCAAATGTGATATAAATATAATCAATGATAGCATAATACACATTTCAAAAAATCATTAATAGATTCCAAATAAGTTATTAATTTTCCAAATCAATCATTTCATAACCATTATTTCAATATAAGTAACATATTAAGGGTTGTCTCTCCCTAAATAACATGTTTTAATGAAATTTTAACTTTATAATGAACAATTTTTCTTATTACTGTTCATCATATGATCTCAAATATTTATTGAAAGATACTACAGGTAAATCCTAATATATTTCATAAATGATATGATGAGAACATCATAAATAAAATAGTTTTAAAAATATATTTTAGATCAAAATACAGAATAACATTAATCATTCCACTTTAGTTGTGTCAATAACATATGATTTACCTTGATCCCTTATCTTCTTTAGAGGTATATTCCCTTGATGCTTGGTTCATTCGTTTCTGTATTTCCCCATCTCTTTATAATTGTTACACTGAATTTCTTTTTTTCCTTCTTAAATTTGAATTCTTTTTTCTAGTGACATTTCTCTCCACATTTATAAAATACTCCAAATCCTTTCATGAATTTACCTATCAGATTATTTCAATATTTATCACATGTTAGAAAATACTTCTTTCCATTTGTCTTCTTTGACTTGTTACCTTTTTCCTGATGCTCAAATGGCCTCTTCTTGTCTTGGTTTCCCTTGAATATATATGATCTTGAGAATTTATTCTCTATTTTGATGGAACATAAAACAATATATTTTTCGGATGAGAATGTCTTAGAAACCAATGGCCTTAAGATATTTGGATTAACACCTTTGAATAAGTGATCAATCTTTCATTCCATATTTCATATGAAATCTATATCATACCTTACTAACCCAGTAAAGGAAACTTCATACTCAACAACACTTTCTTCCTCTTTTTCTTTAAATTAAGGAACTTTCTCTATATCTTACTTTTTTCTCACGAGGGATATATTTATCTAAGAATGTCTCCTTAAAAGTTTTCCATTCCATGAATTTTATTTCTTCTTCCTCCCTAATATTACATATCAGAGACCACCATGGATTAGCATCCCCTTAGAGACAATAGACCATAATTGTAACCTTTTCCTTTTAAATGCATCCTAATTCCACAAATATATTTTCCAAATACTTAATCCATTTCATAGTTTCCATTAGATCAGTAGTTCCACTAAATGTTGGGGCCTCTATCACATAAAGTAATACAATATTGGGGATTATCTCTATGAAATAGGTTTCTCCATTTGGGAAAGGTTATTTTTCACAACCTAACTAAGATGATCTAATATATCCATAACATGATTAGTTTTAAAACCAGCTACATTGTCTTTCTCAATAAGGAAACCTCTATATTGGCTATGAGTATTTATACCTTTATTCTTTCCAGGAACCATTTCTAAATAATTCAATATACTATATTAGCTCCGAAAATTATGAAATTTGTATAACTCTAAATATGGTATAGCGCATAACATTTATTTATTAATAATAAACATTAGAATCATAAACTTGGTTTTCTTTGGAGAAATATTTACTTCCAAATCCTTCATAAGGATAGGTAAATAAAATGGGAACAATCCTAAGAATGTCCCTTGGAAGTGTCAATATAAGTGCCCAATAAGGCCCATTGTAGTGTACCAGGTCACACCAAGTCAGGTCTAACACACCTTTTCAGAGTTGTTACTCCTAAGTACATCTAGGCGAGAACCACATCCACTTATAGTATCCATACATGGATGTATTTCTAGGAATACCCACATAATATCTACCTTACCTATATTCTAGGATGTTCTTTATACTTATCCTAAATTTATTTCTTAGGGTTTTCTTACATAATCTAATGTTTATATATTTTGTTTCCAAAGTCGCTATTAAACTTCCTTTGATACCAACTATAACTCCCCAATCCCAGAAGCTCGGAGTTGGTGCATTATTTTATTACATTTTAAGGATTACAAGGAATCAAATCCTAAATAACCAATCAGTTTATCAGTTTTGGAAAGCTATATTACATACATAATACCCATAATACATTAGGAAATAGTAAATAAAAGCATGATACAAAAAAATAAAATAAATTTCATCCTTGAAATCATATTCAAATATTTATTCTTTATAACCTGGGGAAAGAAAACACGACAAGGGAGAGCTCAAATAATCAGTAAGGGTAAGTAAAGTGGCACCAATAATGAATTAGTTAGAATAAATCAACATGGAATGGTGATTAACTAAAAATAAATTCCATTCTATAACTAGATAATCCAAAATAAATATGGAAAGGTATGAAACTGAAACACATGTAATCTAGTCAATAAACTAAGAATGAACTATATCCATAGAAATGTTAATGAAAAATATCATGGATAAATAACAATTGATTCTATATTAAGGAGTTGGTTAATTATTACATGTCATGTCTAAGGTACATAAAAACCTATACCATCAAGACCTTTGACAGGATGGTTATAACTATGGGTAGAAACCTATTTAATTTTTATATTTATTTGATTAATGATAACTTTTAGATGCATTGGGGATATATATAAACTCTAGGCTCCTCCCTTAATTTCATTTAAAAATGACTCTTCATATAGAATATTTGAAATAAAAAATATTCCTTATCAAATATCTGTGTTGAATAAAGAAAAAAATTATCAATATTTTCCCAAAATAATCAAATAACTATCAAAGTATACATTATATGTAAAATGGTATATAGTTTACGAAATACTAATATCCATTGTATGATAATGTGGATATTAAAGTTAATCCAAAGTTAATAATTATTAAAATAATGTTATTATTTCAATATAAATTTAACAATCACACAAGTAAGTGAGATTGAAAAGATAATCATTGTGAACATTCTGGAGGAAAATAATATTTAAACATTCCAAAGTGTCACAAACCACTTCGAAACATTTAAATCATAATTCCCATGAACGTATGAAATTAGATGAAAATTATCATACATGATAATAAATATATTCATGAAATTATGTGTCAAAGGTTGGTATATAAACTATATAAAATAAACTTGGTGTATAACTACAAATACATCTCAATGGAATATAAATTGAGATGAAATCACTTACCTTAACCTTAATTTTTGTTGTGTGGTATTTATACTCCAGTATAGTGGTTTAAAATATGTTAATAACTTATAAAAGAACTATAATAATGTTTATAATATCATATATTAACTTTTTACAATATTTTATTACCTGTTTGTTAACACTCTTTCATTATTTTGACTATTTCATGTGTTAATTGCCAATTTTTCTCAAGTATGTTTTGACTTGTGATTTTTTGTTCCTATTAATTAGATAATGATTTAATAATATCCAAAATATTATCCATGATTTAATAATCATATATATTCAATAATTATTTATTTATAATTGTCCATAATATTTGGAGAAAGTAAATGAAGTGCACCATTCATGGAGATGGCAGGTTGTACGTACGCATGATTGCTACTTTCATTTATTTGTTGTATTAAAAGATGAAAACTAAATGATACATATTTATGTTATAATTATAGTAACATATCATTATTATATATGTTATTTAGTTTTATTATAATCATCGTTTATATGTTCCATGTATACCGTGAACGAATCACATCGCTTTAAGGAGGCGGTAGTCCACACTTCCACAAATGATGTTATCCTATTTACAAAAATTTGAATTTATAGAGGCATGTGTTATGAAATAGTTAAATAAGAATAAATATATTATAAATATAAAATATATTCTGTATAAATAGAGTGTATATCATAATTACCACCTTGATAGGTGGTAAAAGGATAACGAACAATCATCGTTTCGTGAGGCTGTAGTTCTCTATTCAGATAAATAGTATGTTAAGTACCCCATAGATAGAGGTTTGTGTGAGTTGAGATTTAATAAATAACATAAAAAATCCAAGTATATTTAGGATATTTATTTTTTTATATAATCATGTAACAATAAATGTTTAGGGAGTGGATAATGGAAGTAAAATTAAAAATCATGTGGAAGTCTGTTACCTCTTATTCGGGAAACTACTTTTGGTTTGTACCAAAAGGATTACTTGGATTACTTACTTCCATAGTTAAGGATTCTATGATGAGGGTAGGTATTTTTATGAGCTATTTTGTTAGATATTGGTCAAGAAGAATTTTCTTGAGAGGAGTAAGTAAGTGGGAGGAAAGGATTCTCTTTTATAGTGGAGGAGGAGAGGCACTCTTGTAATATTTGGACAAAGGATTTCCATACACATTTCTCACACTAAGAGTGGCTCCCATAATGGTATAATTTATATAAAATTGGGTATATCGTATAAATATGGAAATACAATGCATCTTGGACAATCTTATAGGTTATTTGGTCCCTTAATATTAATGTTTAGTTCCTTATAAAGCTTAATTTTACCTTATTCGTTGTAGTTAATTTTAATTACATTCACTAATTTTTTTGGTAAGAAATTAATATAACCCTATTTGAAATTATAAATTATTCAAATTCTAAATATGGAATCCATTTATCCAAATTCATATCACAAACGTGGTAGAAATTAATTTAAATTTGGTCCCATATAGGGAATAATAATACGGGTTTTTAAAGTAAAAACATCCAAAATATTATTGTATTTTTGTACCCAATTTCAAATTGAAATTGATTCCAATGACTGAAATTAGGTTAATTGATAAAAAAAATATCTAATTAAACTATAAAACAAATTTAAAATATAATTCAACCTATTAAATAAATTAGATAAAAAAAGTAGTTTTGAACTAAAATTCAGTATTTTCACTATTTATTGAAAAATGAAACATCACAAAAAAAATACAAAAAAAATTGACCCTAAGATAATTTTTATGTTTATAATTCAATTTTGAAATTTATTGTGACATATATAATCTATAAAAGTTCCAAAATTTGTATTTAAAATTATTTATCCATTAAAATTCATAAAAATGCCTTAATAAAAATATAATTTTTTATGCATAAAATCGGTTAATTTTTTTCTTAGGCCTAAAAATATATTGGATGTAAATAAAAAATATTATATTTAATATATAACATAGATATCACATTAATATAACTAAATAACTGTAATTAATTAAATTTCTTAGGGTAAAATATCTTTGTAAGTATATTAATACTTTTTTTATATTCAATCCGTTTTAAAATTGATTTCTAATTAATTTGTAATCAATGAATTCATTTTAAATTTTTGTAAACCATATATTTTCATAAGTTAATTATCCCTTTTCATAACTACCCATTTAATGGCTAGGTTATATTAAAAAATATTTTAATAATATCTCATTATTTTTTTAAACTCGGTATTGCATGTAACTCAAAACATTTGAAGAAACTCATTATTCCGTGTGATGTATGAAAAATTAGTATAAAGTACATTACAAGATATATCATAGATTTAATTTACTTAAGATAGTTAATACATAGTAAAATATCAGGGTATTATATTCCCCTATACGCTTGGTGATGCGTGTGATACATGCTATCAAATACAATGTTCTTACTTTAGAATTTTGGGGTGTTATATTTATAATGATTTATCACTCGTATGGTATATGTTTTCATAAATGATACAGTTTTATGTCCTGAATCATGTTTATTATCTCTATTATTTTTGGTATGGTCTTCATAAGTTGTGTTCAATATCACATTCCCTAATGCTTATCTTATTATTTTATATGGTCATAGATTTATATCCCATATTTTTACCCTTAATAAGTATCTTAGATCACCCTTTCATATGTATCCTTCCCTAAGTTATGAAGAAAGTTTTACATAGGGTATATCTAAGAGGAGTAATATATGAGAAGATATTTGTAGGATATGTTTAATATCTTTCATGAAATAACAATATTATGTTTCTAGTATCCAAATACACTAAACTATTACAATCCTCAATCATGTGTTTATGAAATGTATTGAATATTCATCTAAAAATATATAACATTTATGTATGAAAATCCCATGAAATTATAGTTCCTATCAGAGTAAAGGTTAAGATAACCATTAGAAATTATGATGAGAATACTTTATTTAGATTACTAGATATATTTATATTGATATGTCTTGGGATATGTATAAATATAAATATAAGGATGAGTTAATGTATAGGAAAATGTCTTGGAATTTTGGTAAAGGATATAGAGAGTAATTTCCAATAAATTACATCTTTTTTTGTATTCTACAAGTGGATGTGGATATAGCACAAAAGTTCCTAGGGGTAATAACTCGGAAAAAGGTTTGACTGAGATGGACTCGATCATCACCTGGTGCATGATAATGATATTTGTTGCAAACCTGGTTTCACACTCCTAAGGGATATTTTTTTGAAATTCACAAACTCTTTACAAACTATTAGAAAGGACTTTAATAATGACCATGAATAAACTAGGTTAAGCCTAATGTTTCATAGATTAAAATATGGTGTCATTATTTAGAAATCATGTGAGTGATTTTTCATGATTGTGTGGTTCGGTACTCTGATTATTGTTTCTTAAACTATGATTTTTGGTTTTAGGGAATGGTAGGAACCATAAGGAGTCATGTTAATACTGAATTTGATGGAAAATTCAATAATTGTCTACATGAAAAACCAAATTCTATGGGATCTAGGATATAGAAACTTTTTTTAATTCTCGAACAACTTTATCAAAAGATGAACCATGATGAGCTTCCAAAAAATCATAGGGAACAAAGTTCTATTGAATCCTTAATCAGACAAAATTCACCTTTTTTTGTGGGTATTTAGATCCACTAGTAGTTGATTGATGGATTATTACCATTGAAAATATATTTTATTTTATATAGTACTTGAAACCTAAATTTTTTTTCTTATTTGATTATCATTTGGAAGATTAAGTGGATAATTGGTGTACTATTATCAAGAATATGATACAAAAAGATTAAATTGACGCCATGAAGTGGGATGAGTTTAAGATAAAAATTTTAAATAATTACTTACCTCATATTCTCCATATGAAAATAGAGAAGTAATTCCTTGAGCTAAAATAGAATGATGATGAATTTCTTTGTACATATAATTAAAATTTTACAATACTTGCGATGTACACTTCTAGTATTATCATTTAACTTGAAAGTACGGTTGTTTGATTCTCAGTGGATTAAAACCAAGTCTCTAAAGAGTTTTATCCATAAGAGACTTTGGTAGCTATGAATAAATTGTACATTGTGTTATCAACGTGGAAATAGATATTGGAGTGACACATCAACCACATGTTTTTCCAATGAAAAGAAAGATGTAATCCAAAGGAAACTCTGAAAATCATATATAAAAGAGGATTATCTTTCCTCTATGCTCAAATTTTAGAAGAAAACATGTAAAAAATTGTATTAAGGGTATTAATAAATGTTTTAAGAGTGGAAATGAAGTTAATTGAGAAGTTTAATGATGAAGTGATAGGAATAATTTATCCAATTATGAAAATAGATATAAATCTACGCATAATATGCCACTCACACTCTAGTGCTTTAGGTGAAAGGAGTTTGGGAATTATAATAACCAATAACCCCAATCCAAGGGACAATTTGGGTGATAAAAAACAACAATATTTAACAATAAAGGACAAAGAGAACAATTATAGATTCATAATAAATGAAATGAGTCATGATAATTAGGGAACTCTTATCCTCCCCTCCTTATTTGTGAATTTCATATTTTATTTTGTATGAATGATCCCCTTGAAAATCTTATCTTTCATCCTTTATATAAACATCATTTGATTTTGAACATTTATTATCTCCCTATACATGTATTTTGGAATAATTAAATCACATTTGATATTCAATCAGTGTAAGGATAAACTCATGCTTCCAATGGAAATGTTTTTGTTTAAGATAATTCCTTATTTAAGGAATAAAGGGTGAATGTTTTAGGACTGTATATGCCTCCATGTAAGTTTACCTTATGTGTTGTGCATACCATCATGTGTTTATTAATTTAAGGTTGAACACATGTTCAAAGTCATTGAAACCCATTATGAGATTTATGTGGTGGTAGTTTATCAAGATTAAGGATATTTTAGGACACATTTATGGAAATTCAACACTTTGGTTTTCTATATGTTTTAGTGAAAATTTATTTAAGGAGGAATGCCTTTACAGTTTTTGGACATATGATTAAAGGTATTGAAACCCTTTAGGGTTAATTGAATCATTTATGTTGAGTTAATTATGTGTTATTTAAATTTTGGAATGTTATAGGAATTATATTAATATTTTTTTGGGAAACAAAATAACCAACATGAATGGTGACAATCCATATTATCTTCAAAGGATACCGGGCTTAAATCTACATAATTAAGGGAGACAAGGTTATAGCGCCTACCCCAATCCTATATGAAAGAGTATTTCTTGTGTGATAACATGAAGAGAAATATTTTTTGAGAATATTTCTCGGTGTTTGGTATGTTAGATAATTAAGGATGAGAGATAAATATTTAATTGGATTCTCAAACCATAATCTATATAGGAATATAAATGGGAATATTTCACTATGGATTTTGACATTGAACTCCCAAAAATATATAAAGGGAATAATGAAATGGTTATCACACATTATCACTATCAGGTTAGTTTTCCCTTTAGATCCACTTGTATGGATATATTTTAAGAAATTGGTAATGTTTCGTGGATTACCACATCCCATTGTATCTGATCAGTATGAAAGGTTTAAATCAATGTGTGGGAGAATTATTCATCAAGTCATGTATATATAGATAAGTTTCGACACTACATATCATCCTCAGTGATATGGTCGGTTTCAGAGACAATTCAAACCCTAGGGGATATGTTAAGATCTAATTTTATGGATTTTAAATGTGGTTGGGATAAAAAACTTCATCTAGTTGAGTTTTATTACAACAATAGTTTTTACCCAAGCATTCATAGGGATCATTATAATTCCCTTTATGGAAAGAAGTTTAGAAATCCATTGTTCTAGAATGAAGTTGTAGAAGAAACATATTCGGACTATAGTTAGATAATGAGATTTAAATGATTTTAAATCCATTTAGAAACACATAAGGGTAGCACAATGTCAATAGAAAAAAATTTACTGATAATCATCAATGCGATCTAGAATTTTAAGTTAGTGAGAAGGTGTTTCTATGAAATTAACTATGGAAGAAATAAGGGTAAACTAATCCCTAGGTATATTGTTCCTTTTGATGTTTTTGATCATATAAAGACCATATATTATGCCTTAGAACTTCCTCCAAACCTATCTTAGGTTCAAGATGTGTTCTATGTATCTCTCATAAGGAAGTAAATACATGATCCATTATTTGTACCGAACTCAAAGCTCATACCACTAGAGAATGTTCTTTATTATGAGGAACAACCAGTAGAGATTCTAGATATTATATAAAAAATTGTACAAAATATGACCACTCACATAGTCAAAGTTCTACAGTGAAACCACCAGTTTGAGGCAGCTATGTGAGAACCTAAGGTTGTAATGACGTAGAAGTATCCGATGTGGTTTGTACCAAAGTGAAATATTTTAAGGGAGAAATTAATTTTAATGGGGAAATAATGTTACACCCCAATATTTTTTGAAATATTTTTTTCAAATAAATTTAATATTTTCAATATTATGTATTACACATGACATCAAGTTTATCATGAATTACGCATAACACTGAATTTAAACAAAACACAATATATAATTAAAATTTTATTATGGTAGTTTTCACCTAGTTGTTCGAATAGAGGTTTTGAGTATGATTAACTAAATTATGAAAATATTTTGTTTACACATGTATATGAAATTAAATTTTTTGTGACCTAGAATTTAGAAATGAAAATAAAAACTATTTGAAAATAAAGGAAATATTTTTCTGAAAAAAATTGTTTTTATACACACAAACAAATTTTATTTCAATGAATTAAACAAAAAAAAATTGGATAATTATTTTAATTAAAGTTATATATTATATATTAAATAAAATGGATAAAATTCATCTTATGTGTTTTCTATATAAGAGATATGAATAAATTCAATTTTCACTTAAAAACTATATTTTTAAAAAAGAAATATTATCTACTTTTGTGAAATTATTTTAAAATTAATATTTACCAGTTTTAGAAAATTTTATATTAAAAATAGACTTAATTTCTTAAATAAACATTTCAAAATCATCTTATATTTAATTTTTGAGAATTTTTTAAACATAATTGTTTTCAATGAATAGTAAAAATACAGCTTTTTATTAAGAATTTCCATTACATTTAAAGTTCTTAAAAACATAAAAATTAATTTAATATGTTTTTAAAAGTAAAATTTATTAAATTAAATATATATTAACCCAATTTAAGTCATTTTAATTATTTTTATATATATTTTTTATGTAATCATTTTAAAACAATTTATACTTTCCTCTTTGGAAAATCTCTTTTTCATCATGTATACAGGATTAATTTTAAATTAAATTTTTACACTTATGTGAATGGAATTTGGAAAAAATTGATTATATATTTGGAATAAAAAAATTATATTTTCTAATAATTTCGACCCAATTTTGGACCATTATGAATAATAAAAGTAGTAAAAATTAATTATTGCGGTTAAGGTAAAAATGGGATTATTTGGGGTTAAACTAAAAAGATAAGTGACAAAATGATCAAGAAACTTGTCCATAACCCATTTTATGAACATATTTTGACTGTATAACCTCTAAGTTTCATAAATTTCCCATTTTTTTTGTTTTTAAAATGAAAAATGTGATCATGCTTTATTCTTTGAAAAAATACCTATTGCGACCACTCCCCCAATTATAAAAGGAAACCCTCTCCTCTACTCTTCGCACTTCAAAAACACTTTTTATTTGCTAATTAAAACAAAAATACCTTTTTTAATTCAATTATATCATCCTATAATCATTATTTTGATCAAAAATCTAACCTATTAAGTGTTTTGGTGTAACCTTTAGAAGGTTTCCCAAATAAGAGGTAACATTTTTCAATGAGCATCTTTATTTTATTTCTTCCTCCACATTTTTTAAAGATTATTAAACTAATATAATATATTATCCTTCTTATATTACATATAATGAGAAGTTATTGTGTTATGTTCATAACCTACATCCATATCCTCTTCTCTAAAATGGGAAAATATAACATCACTCATGTATATGGTAGATTACTACCTCACAAACTGATGTGACACATTTTCCATCAACAATTATCATGTTTGGGTATGATGATATATATGTTATATATATATATATGATATTTTAAAAAATAAATATAATTCAATAAATATATTATTACATAAACCTTTTTACTTTTCATTTCATGTGGGGTACGATAGCATTGATGATGTGTATGACAGACTATTTCCCCACGAAGTGATGTGATTCATTTTTCACTTATGTTTTACAAGGAAGGTAATAAGGGATAAATTTAATTCATATAATGGATATATAGTAACATATAATTATTCTAGAGAAATAATTATTATTTTCCATCCTTTCATTTCATCCGTCAAGAAAATGGAAACATTGTTCATGTGTACATACAACCTACTGTCTTCAAGAACAATGTAATTAATTTTCCATCTCTAACTTTAAGGGATTAATAAAAATACATATATAATGAAAATTTATGATATTTATATCATTTTTAACATTATTTAAGTGATATAACCAAGATAAATGTAAAATTACCGAACTTTTCTAACAAAAACATACATTAAAAACAAAATAGTTATTATCCAAAACATAATTTTAACAAGGAATTATAAATAAACGGGTAATAAAAGATGATAATTTTATCATATATTATGTGATATATTATAGTACATTCTTTTAATATATTTATAATAAATTTATATTTTTTATACATGAGGCTAGAGAACTTTCTAGGTAAAAGGAACTTAAGGAAAGGTATTTTGGTCTCAATTTGTCTTCTTTGAGACATATATTGTGTAATGAACCTATATAATTTTATGAAATTTAGAAACATATCCATTGAAAATTAATATCATGAATTTATTTATTCTCATTATATTTTATGTTTTATAGAATTTTATTCTTTCATGAGGCTTTTGATTCAATATTACCCAAGTGCTAAGGATTTTATGATACAATCTCATCGTTTATCATGATTGTTTATTTTTTTCTTCCAATGATGAAATGTTATGATCCATATATCAATATGTGCAAAACCTTTATACACATATGGTTATTTCATGAGAAAAAAAAATTTCCCTTCATTTTCCTCACTTTATGTACTCAATAATTAAAAATAATTTTTTAATAAATATCTTCTGTATTTCTCTCTTCATTCAAAAACCCATTTTTCTTCCAAAACCACATTTTCTAAGAAAATATTTTCAATTTTTTTAAAAAAATTATAGAAATTATTTATAAAATAAAATTTTATCCATTTTTTACCTTTTTATAAATTTTTTTGAAAGGGATCTTTATGTCATTTTCTAAAAAAGGCTCTTTTAGATTTTACCAAAAATAATAAAGGAATATTTTTTTAACATGTACGACATGCGCAGAATTTATGCCATAACGAACACTCAAATTTTTAAGCTTCATTTATTTGTTTCAAACTTTATTTTCTAAGAAAATTATTTCCAAAATATTTTTTAAGATTTTAATTATTTTTAATGTGGAAAATATGTTTTCCCTAAGAAGTTTTTTAAATATTTTTAATCTTTTTTTATAATTTTCAAATTTCATTTTCAAAAAAAGGTATTTTGAAAATAATTTTTTGTTTCAAAAAGTTTTTCTAAATAGGAAATGATATTTTACTCAATAAATAATCCATGTGATATTTAAAATTCATTTTCCATCTAAATGACATATTTTTGTGTTACATATGATTTACTATGGATAAGATTAAATGAAACCATCCTTATTATTTCCTTGTATGCTTAATTTTTATATTGATTAGATATATATCGACCCATTTATTTTTCATGGGTTATTATATGGTGAATTGGTGAAATATTTGTAAATAAAATTTTGTTTGCATGGGTTGGGATGTGATGATATTATGAATGTTTTATGATATTATGGGAAACCTAAATATGATTTTCGTTATCAGATAGGTGGTACATTTATATCCCTCTAATTTATTCGTTAATGATTTATATCTCCTAAGATAAAAATTGGAAACAATTTAATGGGAATGATCCACTATCGGAAATAGGTGAGTCTTGATCCATTATGGGAAATAGGTGTGACCGGATTCGTAATGGGAAATTTGTGTTAAGTCTTAATCCACTATGTTGATTGTATTATTAGTTAACCTTGAAATATGAGAATGTTTTCTATATTTATTAGGGTTCCACACTTTAATTAAATGAGATTATGGTTCATGATTGATTTATAATGATTTCTCACTCTTAGGGGACATATTTTCTAAAATTATAAATTTTTATTCCCTGACTTATTCTTATGATATATGATTGGTTAATTATTAAAATTTTAAGCTATAATAAGGATAATATGACCTTATTATTATCTTATGCTTTCATGTGAGCATATATATTTATATCTCTTATGTTTAACCATACTGATAATCTGAGCTCACCCTTTTTTATATTTCCTTGACTATGATGTAAAGAAAGTCTTGTGTAGGGTATTACTAATGGAATTAATATATGAGAAGATGTTTTGGTGATATGTTCAAGATATTTCATAAAATGATTATATTGAATTTTCTAGTATATAAAGACATGAAATTATTATGGTCCTTGGTACTGTGTTTAGGAAATGTATTGATAATTCATCTAAAAAGATGTGATATTTATTTATTAAAATCCTAGGACCTTGTATATTTCATCTTATAGAATTGAAACTTTCTATTTTTAAGAAATAATATATGTTTTCCCATTTTTATGACTTGTTTTAACCTACTCTTTCCACCATGATTACTTTTGATTTATCATCCCTCGGTTCATTTTCCTCATCTTTCTTCTTATATTCCTATTCAATTTATATGTAGTTCAGAAACTCATTGAGAGAAATATCTACATTATTGTGTTTTAGATAATGTTTTATATTCTTCCATGAAGGGGGGTTTTATCAGAAATGTATGTGAAAATTATGTAATCATCCATGTTCAAATTGTTTTCTTCAGATTCAATATATGTTTAATTTTATAGAACTACTCTATAGTAGATCTATTATCTACAATTTTGTATAAAATATACTTTTTTACTAGGAAATTTCTTGATCACTATATCTTCAGTGCTGTAATTTTGTTCCAAATCATCCCATATCTCTTTTACAATCAGTATGTGTTGGAAAGTGTCAAATATATCATCATATAATAGGATGATAATGTGTCATCGATATAAGAGATTATCATTTTAACTATTTTTCCTCATGCAGTAAATATAAAAAATATCATCTTTTAATGTGGTGGGATTAAAAAAAGGGCGGGGTACATGTGGGTGACATCATAATGTGCCTCTATGGAATCCATCTATTACCATCGAAGAATAATTCCATACCAATACCTGCATATATCCTCAACATATTAAAATTTAATATTACTCTTGCATGGTTATCATTTTAAAATGTCTATGTCTATAGAGTTTGATCTTGCACAAGGCTTGATATTTCTAATACATATATGGATATTTATTTTTAAACAAGGAATAAATTTTTCAATAATATAACATGGGTCTTGATTTTTCTATTTTCATCCTGTGAAATTAATATTTTATTTAATATATTTTCTTATATAGATAGTGTGTCTGTTTGTGTTTAATCTTAGATGGTCGCTAAAAATATGTATATAAACATTAATCATTATTTACATAGTATTAAAAGTAAGATTTTTTATTCTATAAAATATTAAATTAATATATATTTTTCATTTAAATTAATGTATCTATTAATCTATTATGTAATAATAAACGAAAAGTGTGTTTTATATATAATAATAAATTAAAATTGATTATAAAATATTATAATTAATACTATAAAACTTAAATAACTATACTCTGTAATATTAATATAAAACAAAATAATCAAAATATATATTACTTAATGTTAATAATTAAAATGATAATATAATTTTAAAACATGAAATTATAGCTTCCATCCTAAGAATAAAAAAACAATAAAAAATTTTATATGTTTAAAAACTATATAACAATGAATAAAACTGAAGAGAACATTGGATTGGAATAATTTTTAAGGAATTTTTTTTAATTTATTTTCGACCTTGTAATTGAAGTTTTTTTAGGTGATTTTCAATCCTTGATATGTTTTTTGAACTGTTTTTAAGTGGTTCTAATCATAAATTAAGAATTATAGAATTTATGAGTTCAAGCATGGAAATGGTAATGTCTAAATTTTTTCCATAAGGATCATTCTATGTGCACTATAAAAAATCCTAGATATGTAAACAAAACTTTATCATAGATAATTTGGAAAAATATAAAACACATATGTGTATAATCATTGATCCTATAAATTTTTAAGCATCAATTTGAGTTTTTAAAGTAAAAATTTCCAAAATATTACTATGTTTTTATACCCAATTTCATAGTGAAATTGATTTTTAAAATTCATTTTCTATTAGATTTTCAAAAACATCTTTAAGGATGAGTGGGAACCAGAAACAAAAGTATCCCCATTACACATTTCGAAATTGAAAAAACATCTACAGTACCCGAGGATATATTTCAAAATTCAAAAGCATCCCAATACATCATGAGATCAAGATCTATCACTCACATCATCATCATGAGTTACACTATTTCTCACCATTCTTCATCATCATGAGTACAAAATTTTCACATCTAACCATCACCATGTCGTCATCAATATCCTACTACTTTACCTGACAATGGAGACTACAAAAGACCGTCGGTGCCACCATAAACATCACGCCATGGCGTCATACCCAATATCCACACCATATTATTCACCCTCATTCTCACCATCAATTCTGACATCCCACATGACAATATAAAAAAATAAAACTGAAACCAGATACCAGACCGAAATTTTCATTGAGCGAATAGAAAATAGATCGAGCACTCACATAAAAACAACGCAAACCTTCACATAAATATTTGATGAGGAATCACATAGTAGATATAAACAACTGGAAACAACAATCACTGAAGGATATCAAATCATCCCACAAATGGAAAACCTAATGCCCCCAAACCACACATAAAAAACATCATAGTTACCCCTACATCAGATCTTACTAGGAGAGACACATTTGAAATTGAGGTGATGTGTGTGATACACACTATCAAATACAATGTTCTTACTTTATAATTTCAGGGTGTTACATTATTCCCACCTTAATTTAATTGTGTCCTCATAATTTAAACATGATATTGGTAATATATTTTTTGATATTTCCTATGTTAAAATCCCACATCCTCAAAAGGGTTTGTAAAACATCCTCTGCAAAAGAGTGAATGGGAAGTCCAAAGTTCACATGTACTAACATATAACTATGTCAATAGTAGGAAAACATTATTGGAAAGTAGATAAAAGTACTTGGATAAAAGGTTTAAATATTTATGGGGAGTAGTTGAGGTCATCAATCACAAACAATTGTATGATAAATGGAAAAATTAGGTCCATAATTCTATAAATATGTGATGATTTAGAAGACCATCAGTTTCAAAACATTATGGTATTAGGGAAAAAAATTTATTTTAAACCCCCTTTTGAGGAATTCATTTTCTCTCTAAAAATATAAGTAAATATACTTACAAGGTACATTTATAAAATACAAATATTATCCTTTGTGACATGAACTATTTATACTTTATCTCTTTACACTGTAAATATTCCTGGGTATGTAAACCACACTTTATCCTAGAGACTTTTGGAAAAATTGAAAATACATATGTGTATAATCATTGATCCTCTAAATGTGTAAGAATAAATTTGGGTTGAAAATATGATTTTTGTGAGGATCATTCACTACATAAACATCAAAATATGTTTTGGTAAACATAATATGACATGAATAAGAATCATTTATATAGGAATAATTTTCATGTGGATAATTCTATTGCTTCTTATGGATGATTTGGTTGCTTCGTATGATACATATGGCTATATAATAAATTCTTTAATCCTGTGAAAACATCATTTAATAGTATAAAAAGGATCAACACTTATAAAATTTTTGAGAAATTCTCATGGATAATATTAATAGTTTATATAATTATTTATAAAAAAAATAATATAATAAGATAAAAAATTTGTTCTTTATTAATCAAACTATAAAATTAAAAATGTGATTCAAGTCACATAAAGGATATTTGATTATAATATCATGAAAAATAATATTTTCAACTAGTCGAACTGAATGAGAGAGATCTCAATGAAGTTGTTGGGGGTTTTTTCTATTTTCAAGAATAATAAAGATATTAATTATGAAAATTATTTTTTGATCCTAACTATAATAATCATTATAAAATATTATAGTGATTCAAATTGATTTATGTTTAATGTTTCAATTATTTTAAATTTTAGTTTACTGAAGTACTTCATCCACAAAAATATTGGTCTTCTATGTACTTGTGCATGTATAAGTGAATATTATTTCAATTGAGATTTTTGAAGTATAAATGAGTGGATTTATTATTATTTTCTATTGAGATATTTGAAGAAACTTGTTTGGTAATATAACAAGTTTGTGGGTAGTTTTGGAATATTTATATGGAAGGAAATCCCATATTATGGAGTTGGTGATAAATCCATTCAAAATATTAGGGGAACTAAGAATAAAAATTTTGTAATTATGATTTTGAAGAGTTCTTAAAAGTGTTCTCTGTATTCTATTTTTATAAATTGGAAATGAGGGGATCAATTTAATACTCTTAGTTGGATTGATATTGAAAATATCAATGTTGTTTAAAATTTATAGAGGAAGAATAATATAATATTTTCTTATATATGTGAAGTAGAGGGTCAAGTGAGACTATGTGTTGGATAATAATAAGAAGTTAAGACTAATGTCACAGTAGTTTGTGATTGAAAATATATTTTTACCTGATCATATAGTGTTTAGTTGAGAAGGATAAGAATAAGTAGATCCTTGAAGAATTCACATGCAGTGACAAAGGGTTAGTTCAAAGGTTTCTCTCAAAGTGGATTTTTTAAGCCTCATTTCCTAAATAATTAAATATATGTTATTTTTCATTCAATCTACTTGTTTGAAGTGGAAGATCACTCATCAGTTATAGACACAACCAATATCTATCAAAGGTATTTATCAAGTGGGCGTATCTATATTCATTATAACTATCAATTAATAGCGGCACCTACATGAGTTTTGTAAATACTAGGAAAAATGATTCACATGATAACAACTAACACAACCACTTATATCGATAAAAAGATATTGGTGGAAAATATGTAACATCGGATAACAATATTCTACAGCAAGGAGTAGTCTCTCAAATTGAGGTTGAACATTTAAAAAAAAAATTATGTGTCTTTATATTATATATTTTTATATATTTTTCATCCAAGGATGAGTTTTATCAATAAATTGATCGAATCCTAACCTAAAAGGTCATAGGATTTAGTTTTTAAAGAAAAAAATAAATTTTAAAATATTTTCTGCACTGATTAAACTCTTTTTATTATACTGAATTTCCCTAGTCATGATGGGTCACTGAGAGGCGGTGGGTTGAATCAATGATTTATTTATATTTTTATAAAATTTCCTAATTTTTAACTCCAACCATTATAGAAAATTAAGGCATTGGTCCTCTCACCCTTAATATCCCAGAGCCTCACCTTATCTCTAGTATTAAAAATAATAATAGAACATGGTATTTATAATGTTTAGAAAAATACTACTCTATACTAAAATTGGTTTGATTCCCCAATCTACAGATTCTACACTATAACCTTATTATCAATTACATTGTTCTTTTAATTCTCATAGGAGAGTGGTTGGCTGTACATCCAAATCATAGGTCTTCTTTGGTAATTTGTTATATATCTTAGTTGTCAATCCTCTGTTTTTGTCTAGTTATACTCCCCCCATCCACTAACTCTTCCTCTACATTTGGTTATATGAATCACCAAAAATATTTCCTCCATGACTGGTTATACACCACTACCCAAATTCTCAGATATAAACTAGTTATATAACCCAACTGTAGATAAATTATCCAATGATATAAAGATCTACAATAACTCTTAGTTTCTTTTTCACTGACTCGAGATGAACTTTCTCTATGAGAATAAAGAATATAGTTCACTCATGTACACTTTCATGAACTTCAAAATCCACATGAATTAGTTCTATTGGTCTCAAAACACTAGCCAAATATTGAGGGATCTTGTTCTCATACGAAATTCATGAATACTTTGATACTTATGATCTTTTTCTTTTAATATCACTTAGCTTTAACTCATACTCTCTCTTTGATACTACATAGTATCAAAATAACAATAATTCTCCCATAGTGCTTATTTTTTGTGAGTTGTCAATTTTTTATTACAAATTTCATATTTTATACATATACAATAAATATTCACAAAGAAAAACATGATATCTTTTTCTTATTAATATTCTTGAAATCATGAGAAGTTATTTTTCTTCTACTTTGATAATCAGATGTTCAGGTTTTTCATAATTTAAATCACCTGAAGACTCAGCCAGATAATCTACATGTGGTATTTGAATTAATGAAACTCATCTCCTCTATAAATTTCATGACCTCATTATCTTCACAAATCTCTTGAATTTAAATTTGTAAAAATACTTTTAAAAATCGATCATATTTCTTTATTCATGTAATTTTAATTATGAAACTTTATTATTTATAAATATTGTATTTATTAAAACATATTCTACATCTTCCTGAGATGCATTCACTATGATGTGGCGCATTCCATCTACAGCAGGGAACATACCTTCACATTTCCATATTATTGTATGGTATTAAATTGATACAATATCCATCGAAGAATTATTATTATCAAAAAATCATATTATTGGAATTATTCATATGCTTAAAAACAAAAAATATGAGGACTTAACATAATGACTAAAATGAATAGACCATAGTAGAGAACTACCTATTTTTATTCTCACACCTTCTTTGATCAATTGAGAAACCATGATCACCTCCATGGCATTGTTCACACACCACTTATGATAGGTGGTACCTTCATCTGAAACACCCATGAAAAAATCCATAGATAATTCACCATAGTGTTGTGCAATATTCGCATTACATCACCAAGTAGCATAGTATCCATCTCATATTTTAATTCTAGCTCCTTCATCTTGATTGCATAATCATAAATCACGGACTAAACCATGATTAATGAATTTATCAGGACATTTTATTTCCACGATGATCAATTAAACAATATCATCTTATTAAATTCACTATTAATTAGAAGAAAATTTTTTAACACCAATATAACTTTATGCAACATCAATGTTACCCTTAAATCAGCTTTAGAGCTTCCTCGCTACCTATACTGGACATCATAAAACTTCAATTACCCCTATGAGACTTCTTGATTTCCTTTACATTGGTCACCAATTTTATATATGACCTTTAGAAAATTATTAGTGACCCTTTAATATGTAGTGTGATTCAAAAATTACCTTTACATAGGTCATTGTGTTAACTTTACACAAATTCAGTAACTTAATCTCTCTTTTATGAAAATATACACCAAACTTTACATAGTTCCTTTTTATTCCCCTTACATTTACATAACTCAAATTTTATCACCTTTATAAATATATCCACATACCCTTATATAGTTCAAGTTTAATCTAACTGACCCTTTTGTATATAGTGGAATTATCAATTTACCTTTATCTATCCAGCATTAATCAAGAGTTAACTTTTAGGTAGGTAACCATTTAAATTAAAATGCATTTCAAGGATTTATTAATAAATCCTAAGTTCTTCCATCTAACATCAACAATTGTAAAAACAACTCTAACACTTATTAACATTTTTCATTTTTGGAAGATCAATGCTATAATTTTAATCATTAATCTTGAGGATAGAAATCCTCCCAACATCAACATTGCATTCTTTCACTAAATACATATTGTCTCATTTAAAATAATTAAAATTATCACTTTGGGAACTCCAATATCCCGTTTTGAATTTTTTTATAAATACAAATAATCACTAATTTCAATATGTGTATCTTTATGGATTATTTCATCTTCAACTTATTGGAAATAAATTTAATGGTCAATGTAAGGGTTCTTTACCACATTTTCTTCCATTCACCATTATCAAACTAACTTACTCTTATAGTTTTTCAAATCAAAATAACAACCATTATCTTTTTGAGAGAAGGATTTTACCACATGGTTCTCTTAGAAAAGATCATTTATTTAAACAACTCTATGTCTAAGTGGGTTAATCCAATGTAGAAATTAAGAGATATATAGAAAATATTATCAATATTTCACATAAAATTCCATATATGTGATACCATACTCAAAACTCATTATATGTAATACTCATAAAGATTCATTATAAAATACATTATATTCAACACATATCTCAACAAACCTATCAAAAATTTCATGTGTAATGCAAACAAATCCCCCCCCCCTCTGTTTTAGTTTTCATTGACAAGAAGTTCCCCTTCATAAATATATTGAATAAAATCATAAAAAATGGTTTGAAATATGATTATCATAACTCATTATTATGGTTTTAAAATAATTCTATAACTTATATATTCATTGGATGTTGTAAGAAGATCAGTAAGACCTCATGTCAGAACTCCCTCAAGGGATGCCTTCTCTTATTCTTATTCAAGGTATCTTTTTAAACATAAAACTATATGAAAACTGCAACCTATTTATTGTTTGGAAGTGATATCTTAAAATATTCTCCACCAATTACATGAATGTTGACATAAATAAAAAATAATTATAGTTAATAATGAGAGAAAATTTTATTCCTTAGAACTAACATTGAGATTGTGTATTTTTTCTCAACCTATACCACTCTCTTCTTATAAACTCTTCATTTCTTCTCATATCAATAACATTTAGAGAGTGTGAATTTATTTTCCTATCATTATTTTACTCTTATTTTTTATATATCTTCTTAACCTCGATATCCATGGAATATTATAATATATGTGATTTAATCTCCTTCTCCAAAGATCTTCATGATCTTTTAATATTTTCATATAATCTTTTGTTCTATTCCCAAACTATTCAAATCTTTTACACAAATTCTCCTAGATTTTTATTTTTCCACTTGAAGTTTACTCCACAAGTAAATAATTCCTTCCTTCTATAACCAATTCATTTCATTTATAAATTTACCTTAATTGTGATTTCTTAATTTACTTTTCCTTTTCTAATAGATATTACCTTATTTTTAAGAACACCTTCTTTGAATTTTCAGATTTCTTGGGATTCTCACATGCCTTGTTTACTTCTTCAGTTTTACATGATTTTTCTATCATTTTATTCGAAATTTAATTATTTTTCATACAATAAGTTAAATATCCTTATATACTTGTAATTAACACCTTATATCTCTGACATTCTAGTTTACATCTACCACATACTTCTATTAATCATCAAAATCTATTTTGGTTGGGTGGATTTGTTACGTACTTGGACATGTATTGCTTACTTTGAGTTTTTTCTAATTTCTCACCAAAACACTCCCTTTGGTCTTGTATCTTACCTGATAAATTTAAATTATTCTAGAAGTAGTATAATTTATGTTCATATATTCCACAAACCCAATATAACCCTTGGAATTTTTTATCTCCAAGACTAATTCCATATCTATGAATATTTATGTTTCTATTGTTTTGATTTAGATTAACCTTACATTTTCTTATAGGGTTGTGGTCTACTTATAATATTTCCTCAATTTGATTTTAATAATTTCCTCTCAGTATTTTTAGTTTAGGAATCCTCATATTTTCTTTTAAAACTGATTGTGTTAGAAATAATGATTTTGTTTTCAATCTTATTCGGTGAAGATTTACCTTGTTCCTTAGGACCATTCCTTTTATTAACTTGAGAAGATTCCCAATTGACCTCAACTGACCTAAACTGAATTATTGAATTATTATATGACAATTTTCAACTCATTTGAAACTAAAATACACATATATTATTCCTCGAATAGTTATTCTTCATTTGTTGCTATTTTTTATTCAAGATCATCCACAACCTTTTCCTGCTCATCTAACATCAACTTTTATGTATTGTTCCCTCCAATGTAATTGGTTTCCTCCCTAATCAACTAATTTTTTTACTTTAGTAGTATTTTTATTCTCTTATAATAACTATATTTTTTCATTCCTAATATTTTTAATCTCTTCATGGTAAACAATGAACTCACCTTCAAACTTCCATTTCATCTCTATCATTTATTCTCCATTACTACTATTAAATCTATCAATGTAACTCTTAAATTTGATATCTTATTAAAAGTTTTATTTTTAATCATCTTGAAAAAAATCCATATATTCAAAGTTAACATTGGATTTGAAACTACTTTATGTTCACATGTATGAATGGATCACTAAGAGGGGGAAGCGGTGAATCAGCGAACTCTTTTTATTTTTATGAAAGTTCCTCTTTTTTAACTTCAATCTATATGTCTGGTTGAAGCCTAAATACTATTATATTTAATATTAAATAGCATCACCTCAAGTTCAATAATATTAATGATAATATCATATATTAATACAAGGTTCATTATAATCCTACTCCTTGGTGAAGTTATTTAGACCCCGCAACCAATAGATTATCTATTGTAATCTTATCATCAATTATAATTTTCTCTTGATCTTCACATGAGTTTTATTGGTTATAATCCCCAATAACAAGTCTTTATAAAAACATTATACTCTCTAATAATTTATCCTATGGTTTTTGTCTATTTATACACCTCATCCACCAACTCTTCTTCCAATATTGGTTGTACGGACCAACCGTAAATCATTTCTCTTTGATTTATTATACAAATCAGCCAACAATATCTATTATAAATAAGATATGTGGACCAGAAAAAAATTAATTATTCAATGATATAAATATCTCAAAAAACTCATGGTTTCTTCTTGGAAAAATCAGTATGATCTTCCACCATGATCATAAATGATTTGGTTCACTCATATACACCTTTAAGATCTTGAATAGTTGCCTAAAGATATTTTCTTAGTCTTGAAAAACTCAATGGATGTAGAGGTATATATTTATTCCTCATACATCATGAATACTTTGTTTTTTTTATCATTTTTATTTAATATCAAAAAAAGATTAACTTATTTTCCCTCTTCAATAATTTATAGTATCAAGGTCTTAATAATTCTCTCGCATAGTGCTTCCTCCTTGTGAGTTATTAATTTTTTCTCACATGTTTTTATACCTAAGTAATATATATTCATAAATAAATGTAATGAACATTATTTATCATTTATTATAAGATATTATTTCACTTAATATTCTATAAATCTAAAAAAGTTATTCTTCTTCTTATCCATTCGTCAAATCTCTTGGTTGTTCATAATTTAAAACACTTAAATACTTGTCCTGATAATATCAACATTGTATTTCAATTAATGTTATGCATCTTATTCATAAATCATGTGGCCGTAATATCTGAAAAAAATTGTGCCTTTAAATTCATTAAAATCAACTCAAGAATTAGGATTATTTTAGTTTTCATGAAATTTAAATTATCTCACCTTCCTCTCTAAAAATTCCATAGGTCTTCAAATGTATTCCACATATTCATGAGATACAATAACTACAACATGAATCTTTCCTTCTACTATGGGGAGATCACATTCTCATTTCCATATTTTCATATATCTTTGAAGTCAAAGAATCTCCTTGAATGGCCTAAAAGGATCACAAATTCATATGATCGGAAGAAGTTTTTATCACAAATACTTATGATTATAAGACTTTGTATAATAGCCACCATGAATGGATCACATAGTATACCTCACCATTTATCTTCTCAAACCTACTTCTCTCATTATAGACACCACATACACTTCCATGAAATATTTTACTCATTTTGTATCATAGGTGGATATTTTATCTGAAATCTCCACTAAAAAATCCATTGATAGTTCACCATGTTGTGATGGTTTCTTCATTTCATAGCACCATGTGGCATGGTATCCATCTCGGATCCTATTTCAATGTTATTAATATCAATTGGATCTACTTCATTCATGGATTAAACAATAATCAATGAATTGATAATATATTTTAATTCCATGAATATTAGTTCAAAAACATCTTCTGATTAAATTCACTTCTTCATCATAAATAATTAATGGAACCAAAAAATACCAATATTCAGCTTCCACATTTCCCTAACAAAGGATTTATAAAATCCTCACTTTTAACTCCCCAACCCAAGCACCCACTCGATGGTGTCCCAGATCGTGGTCTCACATAACCTCTAGCATGCCTCTATGTATTCCATAATATGTCAACCAATGTCGAGGGAATAATCCATATAATGGAGAGACTATGGCCTAAAATTAATGTAATAAAACATAAAGGAAATAAAAAAATCTATAGAATAATCATAGTACTCATAATAAAATCAATAAACATAATCATATAATAAACGATATGTTGTCATATCGACATATGGTAATGTTGACATAGATCAAATGATCACCCATTGGGCTGATAAAACATGTAAAAACACAATCAGTCGTACTTCCATCTCAAAGACTCCACACCCTTGTCTCTCAATACTCTTCGAGTTGCCTCATCCAAATCTATGACATGTCTTGTGCTAAAGTGGAAAGAAAACTTAAGGTTTTGACATGCACTGAGATGCCCATATTGGGTGTGAGAAATACATATTAGTATGTTCTCACCAAGTTACCCTAGTATACTCTATCATATACATGTATGCATGATGGAAATAAATATGTCACACATGTTCCTTGGACATTAGGTGCTAACCAAGCCACCACAACTCCTTTTACAGCAAGTCACTGTGTGTACTAACCTTCCACTAAAATGCCTGATCATAACCACTTTAGTACTAAAATGGAATCCACTTTTCACCTCAGGTCATCACCTATGTATCCCATCTTATTCCAAAGGACTCATGATATAAAATCTTCCATTTCATAACCACTACTCCATTATAGTAGGGTCTTATACCAAGAATCTTGACCAAACCCTCTCACTTTGAAGGTTTCACATAAAATTATCATCCTATACTTTCTCCCTTAAGGTATGTTCCCTCCTTCCAGTCCAACATCACATACCATGTCACGAACCAGATCTGGTCTCCATCCAATCGACATCCGACCTGATTCACAGTAAGTCTCGACAGGATTTTCTGATCCCCACGGGCTGGCACTAGTGCCTGGGAATCAAAAATAAGGCTTGGGAACGATTTACCCAAATTAAACATAAAAAATAACCAACAAAGACCAAATATCCCGATCTGAAAACTTTATGGAAAGGATTACTTAAAAACTTCCAGATTTTAAGTATAAAATTGAAACAAAAACCAAAAAATACTACGACACAAGGGAAAACTTAATACAATATCCCAATCCTAAAGTAACAAGAGGAGGAACCCAAAACAATATCAAGAATCACCATATGATGAGAAGTCATCACCCTCAAGACATCACTACTAACACTGCATGAGGAGAAGCTCTAACAACCTGAACTTTCATCTCCATGCTTTACCCTTACCTGTATTAGACATAACCAAATATACTTACACCCAACACTATAAGTAGGGTGTGAGATAAAACCCTATATAATGCCACAGAAAAAATATTCCATGCATAATTATTAAACAACAAATACAGTTGTGAGTTGAACCAAAGGAGAGAAATAAATTCTTGAACAGTTTTAATGAAAATGATTTCTAATAAAAACAGTTTTAATAGAAACAACATTAAAGGAAACAAACTAAATTAAAAACACACACTTAATTTTTATATAACCCAAATATTACATCATATGAAAATGGTGAGCATGAAGTAAATGAGGAGTAAAATACATGGGAGAGGCCCTAATGATACTAGTGAGAAGTGGTACCCTAGAACCTTATACCTCGGTGAAAAGTAACCATAAAAAAATATGTGTTCTCATGCACATGAGCCACTAGTAGGAGAATCATCCATAACCTAGTGGTTTCTAACATCATCATCATAGTTTAGTTAGTGTTGTAAGTATCAAACTTGCTAAGTGAAAGAGGGACAATACCCCTCTGAATCACTAGTGCACTAGTTCTAGTCCTCGCACCTCGTACCCAGGCTTCCCATTTGTGCTCAAGTGGTTAAAATTTCATGTCACGTGTCAAACATAAATAAAAAACAAATTATGTGCTATCTCTAACCAACACCACAACCACACACACACACAAAATCATTTAAAAATAATATGCACTCTAAAAACCTTTCAAAACTAAATCTGCATCATGCACACAATTGAAGAAACCAACAACACAGTAAAAAAGACCATTCCTATTGGTAAACAAACTGCTATAATTTTTTTCCAAAAATTTCAAAATATGTCGCATGACTTTAAACACCAATAACTCACTCAAATATTCATGTATGAAAAAATTCATATGGGAACTACACCAAAACATAAACTGCCCCCCTTTCACATTTAAACAAATCAGATGCACATCATATAAAATTCTAATGAACAACTCAACAAGGGTTTTCCCAGGAGTTTTTACACATATTGCATAAACATGAAACTACTAAATCAAATACACATCAGATCTCAACAAAAACCAAATTTTAAGCATTCAAAAAATTTAATAAATTTACTAAATTAATTAAACACGCTACTTAATTTGTCAAATAGTAATTATACGTGAAATCACCTACCATCATGTTGTAAACTTCATGAATTTGGCCTGAAACTCCCATCGCATGACCATAACAACGCGAAACCATAAGAGAACGATATTTCAAGAAATAAAACCCAAAAACATTAAAACCGAACCAAACTCCACAGTAAACCCTAACTCAAAAAACTCTCAGAGGAAGAAAAAAACCGAACGAAGAAAAACAGACCTACGGAAAGGGTGTGAGAAGCTATCTGACCATGATAGAGAGGTTTCGGATGTGATCTGTGCACTAGGAAGGTCACTGGAGGGTCTGAATGTGAAGAAGGGGTTTAACCAAGGTAGTGAGTGGCGTGACTATTCGGCGAGGAAGAGGGAGGTGCGGCGAGGATGTCTAGAGAGGGAGGTGGTGGTGTGGCTGTCCGGCATGGAGGAGTGTGGCGCGATCACTGGTCGGTGTAGCTAGACAGGGGTGTGGCCAAGGGAGATGTGATTTGGGAGCTATGCTGGTCCAGTTCGCTGGAGGAGAAGGAGGATAGCACCAGTCTGGGAGAGGGAGCGGAGGCAGTTTGGTGAGGAAGAAGTGGTTGTCGGGGCTTGTGGCACTTAGGGTTTGAGGGGGAGGAGGCTAGGGTGAACTAGGGGAACGGGGGATGGTACAGCGTGGGGAGAGGGGAGAGGAATAGAGAGGGAGGGAATAAGGTAAAAAAGAAAATAAAATTAAATTAAATACTAACTAAAAATATAACCCAACTAATAATAATAATAATCGTCATCATCATCATCATCATAATAATAATCATAATAATAATAATCCCAATAATATTAAAATTAAAAATAATATTAAGAAAACTCTTAAATAATATTATTTTATTTATTTTCTATTTTATTTTATGATCACATTATTTTTTACTTCATTGATTAATTAATTAATCGTGGATCGGGCAGGGCACATGGGTATTTAGAGAAGTGACAAAACTTCGACCAAGCCCTACCCGTGTATCGGATGCTTCCAAGATAAACATTCATTTATCATCAAAATATGAAAACTCAAATCGGTTCTATCCCAAACCTCAATAATTAAATTTTAATTTTGGATAAAATTATAAAATAAAAAATTAGATTATTACAGAAATCTGGGTGTTACAAATCTCCCCACCATGACACTTTCTGCCCCCAAAAAGTCCAAAAAGACATGGTCAATCCAATATTCCAAGAAATACCTTGAAGACACTTAAAACAAAACCTCAATCAACCAAATACCAACCATTAAAAATACCTATAACCTAAAACTCCATAGATCTCAAACCTAGAATCACCGAGAAAAATAACCAATAGCAAGGAACTCAACTCCAACACAATTCAACATGGAACATTCTGATCCCTAACTTAGGAAACACCAGGGCTCTATCTATACCTCCAAGAACACTTGTAAAGAGACCCAATACATGAGCTAACCAGTTACCATAGTTAAGTTCAGGTAGAGAAGAAGGTGGGGATTTCCCTACCAAGTTCACTTTGAAGACAAGGTTTTCCACATGTTCGTCATATGGTGGTCTCCCTTCCATATTAGGATTCTTGTCAAGCATTGATTCTCCCAACCAAAATGGCTCACAAACCCATAAAATCCTCTAAAACTAGATTTTCCCTCAAATATCAATAAGTTAGATTAAACCAACACAAGAGGAGATTCCAGAAAGAACTGCAATGGGTCTCCCCATCATTTTAAAATTTGCTTAACACCACAAAACCCGCACAGTATTCCCCATTAATTCTGAGCGATACAGAATGAAATCTTTATCACGAACCCACCAACACTGGATGACCCACATGGAAGATTCCCATACTGGGCAATATTGGACCACATTGGAGGGTTTTGATAGTGGAAACCCCTAACCAAGAGTCAAACCGATGAGATGTGGCCTCAATTCGACAAGACATGAGAATCTATTAAATGAGTAAAATTTTGATCTTTAATCGACCACAATAAGGTTCACAAAGTGCACCCACTATCTTTATAAGAATACAGATTCTCCAAACCTTCAGAAATCCTAAGAGGAAATTCCATAACTGAAAACAACAATAAAGAGACAAGGCCTTTCTTCCCCTCACAACCAAAAAAAAATCTTTTAATGACGATACCGAAATAGGGAACTTAAGTCATCTCCATCATCACACTATAGAGTTATGTCGGACCAAACCCATCCCACATATGATGATTTTTTACTCCATGAAAGCTTTACCCTAGGACCTTTGGATGGGGTCCTGATGGCTGAAGCATCTACCTCCTCGCAATCATAAGATTACCATATCTGACTGGAACTTCCTCTGCTGGAGAAGTAACCTACAGACTTCTCCTCATGTCCCAACCATCCACTTCATAAACATTCCAATAAAGAATTGTGGTGAACGAATTAGAGTGCCCGACTGACCACACTATTGATGGGCGATTGGGTGTTCTGTAAGACATCCAACATGAACTTATGGAAGGAACAATCAGAGAATATGTCCCTTCGTTCCACACACTAAATCATATTAGGAACAATCACTTATCACAATATGAACAAGATCAATAACTATTACTATTTTTAAGCTGATTTCTCCACACTACATCTGGGAAACATGGAACTAGATTATTGGAAAGGTCAACACACCTCCTTCACCATCTACTGTCTGGTCGAGCACATACAAGATCCACCAATTTCCTTCACCTTCACTTCCTTAGATACAACTACAGGATGAATCTAGTCATGAGGATCACTCAAGACATCCCCATTCACAAAAAAAAACAGAACGATCATTATTTAATGGTATAGTACTATTCCACCAAAAATACATGAGACAACTTACACCCAAATAACATTTTGAGTTCCTCAAAAACTAAAGACACTTCTAAATTTTCCAAAGCACTCAACGATATTCATCTGACCTAAACGTCTAAAAACAGTCGACACAACCAAGTAGAACCCAAATATTCCATTCCACTGAGAGTCTAGGATAAGCCATGAATTGAGAGAGACATATTAGAAACCCCTAGGACCTTTATAGGAAGAATAACCGAACAAGAAACACAAAACTATCCTTCTGAAAGACCAAACACCTCAAAAAACACACATCCAAACATCATACACAAATCCACTAATTCCAATTTAAAACATCAATTAATTATCAAATAAATACACCCACATAAAAAATTAACCATTGCATATCAAATCCCAAAAGCTATTTTGAAACCATCATTTTCACTCTGAACTCAAAACTATTTTTCAATTCCAAATTCATTTAATCACAAAACCCCCTTTTTTTGGGAAAAACAAACATTTCTTCTCAGGTACTCTTGGAAAAAATCATCCAAAGACTCCCTACATGACCAAAAAAACAAGAATACATCATGTAATTTTCAATTAATTTACCCAAAAAAACATTTTAGGAAACAATAAGGGGTATTAGGAACCACCCACCCACCATTGATATTCCTAGATGCCTCGCAGATATGAATTTCTATTCCACTCAGTCACCCATAATCATGATCCACCAACTGTCCATTAATCATGTCCACATGCACATGCGAGCACCCATAGGAATACCACTGGACAAACAAGGCTCTTACTATTTCAAAACAAAATACTCCCAATATTCTAAAAATACATTTTCCAAAATCATTTTCAAAAATTCAAGACAATTTTTCAATATGTTTTCCATTTCTGAAATAACTCACTCCAATTTCAAATAACATAAGTCGTTCCTTTAGAAATATGATTTCAAAAAATAAATTTCCAAATTCCATAAATAAGGTCCAAGAAAAACACTCCCAAAAAAACATGTCAAACTCACACCAAGAGAAAATAAGAGAAACCACAAGGTATACTTTCCTTTCAAAACCCCCCTTTGCACCAACCCAAAACTGAACAAAGTCATCACCAACACTAAATCGCTTGGATATAGAATTAGTGGTTGTGGCCAACCCAGCTACATGGTTTAACATACCATGACCTAGGCAAGCACCAACCACTAAGAGTGTCAAACCTTACTCTTGGGAATCCCATGGGTTGCTACTCCATGTGTGACCGCACGCAGCACCAGTTTACTCCTATTTCCATCCCCCATCCATACAGACCAAATACAAATACCTAAATCCTAGACTACCCCTGGTTGCTTGAGGATCAAAACGAGAAAGTGTTTGTGATACTCTTCCTTCACCTACAACAAGAGTACCAACAATCCTCTCTCTGATCTACCTAACACCCCAAATAACAAGAACAAAACCTCTTCTGAAACCATTTTGTCATTAACTAGATCTGGTCTCCATCCAATTGATGCCCAACCCTGTTCGCAGAAACTCTTAAAGGGAATTCTAGATCCCCATGGGTTGGAACAAGTTCTTGGGCATCTAAACTAAGGCTCGGGAACAATTTACCTGAATTAATCATAAAAAATTACCAAAAAACAAAAATATAGATCTGAAAACTTCATGAAAATGAGTCCTTAAAAACTTCCAGATTTTAAGTTTACAATTGAAACGAAAACCAAAAAGGATAACAACACAAGGGAAAACTTAAAACGTTATCCCAGACCTCAAGTGACAATTGGAGGAACCAAAAATGATCTCAAAACTCACTATATGATGAGAATCCATCACCCACAAGCCATAACTTCCAACACTACATGAGGAGAAACTCTAACAACCTAAACTACCATCTCCAAGATTTACCCTTGCATGTATTAGACATAACAAAATCTACTTACACCTAATGCTGTAAGTAGGGTGGGAGATAACTCCCAATAGGATTCCATTGGAAAAATATTTCATGAATAATTATTAAATGAAATTTAGAGTTGAAAGATTATCAAAAGGAAATAAATAAATACTTGAATAGTTTTAATAAAAATGATTTTTAATAAAATAGTTTTAATGGAAACAACATTAAAGGAAATAACATAAATTAAAAACACACAAACTTACATTTAAGGTAACCCAAATGATACATCGTATGCCGACGGTGAGCATAAATTAAATGATGAGCACAATACATGGGAGAGGCCCAAAAGATACTAGTGAGAATTGAGACCCTAGAACCTCATACCTTGGTGAAAAGTAACCATAACAAATATCCATTCTTGTAAACATGATCTAGTAGTAGGAGAATAATACATAAACTGGTGGTCCCCAAGATCATAATCATCATATTTTAGTTAGTGTTGTAAGCATCAAACTTGTTAAGCGAAACATGGACAATACCACTCCGGATCACTAGCGCACTAGTTTTAGTCCGCCCACCTCGTACCCAAGCATCATATTTGTGCTCAAGTGGTTCGGAGTTTTTGTCACATGTCTAACATAAATAAATAAAAAAATTGTGGTGTTATCTCCACCCAAAACCACACCCGTACACACAAAATAACCATGTAAAAATAATAATAACACTAAAAATATTTCAAAACTAAATCTACATAATGCATGCAATTGAAGAAACCAATCGAAAAGTTAAAAAGACGATTCATATGGTTAAACAAACCGCCATAAAAATTTTAAAAATAATTTCAAAACAAGCAGAATGACTTTAAACACCAAAAAATCACTCAAAAAATAATTTATGAAAAAACTCATATGGTAACTACACAAAAACATAATCCAAAATCCTTGCATATTTAAACAAGTCAACTGCACAGCTTATAAAATTCTAATGAAAATCTCAATGAGGGTTTTCACATGAGTTTTGCACACATATTTCATAAACATCATACTACTAAATAAATACACATTAGATATCAATAAGAACCAAATTTTCAGCACAAATAAAATTTAGTAAATTTAATAAATTAGTTAAACACACCACTTAATTTTTCAAATAATAATTATACATAAAATTGAATACCATCATGTATAAAACTACACGAGCTTGGCACAAAACTCCCATTGCATGACCATCACACCTCAAAGGACCTACAGCTAATGATATTTCAATAAATAGAACCCAAAAAAATTCAAACCAAACCAAAATTCACATTAATCCCGAGCCTGAAAAACTATCAAAGGAAGAAAACAACTGGAAGAAGAAAAATGCACCTACGGTGAGGGTGTGGGAAGCGAACTGAGCATGACGGAGAGGTGTCGAAGGTGCGTCATGCAATAAGGAGGTCATCGGAGGGTCTGGCTATGAAGGAGGGGAACAAACAAGGGAGGGTGCAGTGTGACTGTCAGGCGAAGATGAGGGTGGCGTGATGCGGATTTCTGGAGAGGGGGAGGCAGTGCAGTTGTCCAGCAAAAGAGGAGGGAGGCATGGTCACTGGTCAATTTAGCTGGAAGGGGGCGCGTCCAAGGGAGGTGCAAGCTAGGATTTTCACTAATCCTATTTGTCAGAGGATGAGGAGGACGGTGCCATTTTGGGGGAGGGGACAGAGGTGGATTGGTGAGGAAGAGGAGGGATCAAGGGCTTACGGTGCTTAGGGTTTGAGGGGGGAGGAGGCTAGCATGAACTAGTGGAATGGGGTCCTGGTGCAATGGTGGAAGAGGGGAGAGGATGAGGGAGGGAGGTAATAATGTAAAAAATGAAAAAAAAACTTAAATAAAAATCTAACCCAACTAAAAATAATAATAATCATCATCATCATAATAATAATAATAATAATAATAATAATACTAATAACCCCAATAATAATAATCATAATATTTTTATTATTAAGATAACTCTTAAATAATCTTATTTTTTTTGTTTTCTATTTTATTTTATGACCGCTTTATTGTTTACCCCATTTATTAATTAATTAACTAGGCACAGGGCGGGCCGCAAGGTGATTTAGCGAGGCGGCGTGGCTTTGACTGAGCCCTACCCATGTATCGGACGTTACCAAGCCAAATATTCATTTATCAGCAAAATGAAAAAACTCACGTCGGGTTCGGACTGCACCTCAACTAATCAATTTTAAATCTAGGTAAAATTATTAAATAAAAACAAAGATTATTATAGATGTTTGGGTGTGACATTCCAACTGGGACCCCATCTCACTCTTTCTAGTTTCCTTATCCAATCTTGAATCACATCACATATGAGACTCCATATCACTCATGAAAACTTGATCATCTTATCCTCATGTCCTACACTTTGACACATAGATGGCCCATCATGATCAAGACAATCATCTCACTTATGGATGACCCAGCCTCACCCTGGTACAACCATCTCACTAAATGTTCACAACTTCCAACACCATATCACTCATAATGAGGCCAAAATTGTCTTAATCCACACCATATCACTTGTGGTTGGATCATAATTCACATACAATAAAGTCTCCATCTCATTCATGGTATCCCAATTCCTCTGGACCCATCACCCATATCATAATATGTCACCTGACATGAACATGAACACAACACAACGACAATAGTGTCATAGCCTATCACATCCCAAAATCTCATCACCTCATGGCCTTGCCTTCAACTATCCTCTTGTATCACAGCACATATCATCTCACCCATCTAGGTATCTACTAGAGTCCTCCCAACTTGTCCCAATCCCTATTTGTTGATACCAACTCATGTTTATCACACCTCAGTGGAACCAAATCCCATAGTCTCATATTGACCCTAACCACATTAGGAAGGGTCCATTCACTATACAAAACCACCATGGAATCATAATTACATGTCTTGAACAATTACCACAACATGAACTAATGTCTCATCTAGCATCTCCTATAGGAGATATATCAACTCATCACTTTGAGGAGAACCTCTCTGATTCAATATTCCTAGTCTTGAATGACTCTTCCTACTTGTAATTCTCACTAAGTCTCAGACTACCCTCGGTATTCTGCCACTTATTAAACATGAGGCATACAACTATCTCAATCATCATCACTATGAATAAAAATATCATACTTACCCCATTATCCCTAAGGGAAACAAAACTTGGCTACCAAAATATCATATCACATCCTAAAATCACCCAAGGCCTCTCTTCAACTCAACTGGAACCTTCACCCCTTGGATACATAGTCTTCAAGGGATTAAAATTTACAAAATTTCTAAAAACTCCAAACATAAGAGTCCCAAAATCATTCTATATATTTATCTTGGCTATTACGGGTTCCTATACACACTACCTAAATCCATAAAACATGCATTCAGTATAAAATCATGCAAAAAAGGTATATGGATTTATATTAATGGTACCACATTCCCTCATCAAGGAGTTCTCACCCAGTCTAGGATCTTCATCACCTCGATCAAGATTTTTCATACCTCATTAAATCTTGTAACACCGCCTAAGATTCCATCTCATGCCAAAATGCCAAAAATAATTAATTATAAACAATTTAAATTATCTATTTAGAACAATTCCAAATTTTTATTCTCAAAAAACTTTACTATTTAATTTACCTACATTGAAACAACATTAAATGATGCGTGATCAACTTTATAGGTTATCATATAGCCACCCCACATGAAATCCCTATCGTACATGCATGATTTCATCATGATATGATGAAATCATCACTAAAATATTGCCTAAAATCCTAATATAATTAAGGGATATAAAAATGGGACAATAATAGATAAAAAACATAATATAATACCTATAAACAACATAAAATATCACCAAACCAAACCCCTCTTCAATGGGGCTCAAAGGGTAGGATAAAGTGGAGAAATGGATGGATAAATGGATCTCCCCAATCACCTCATTCCCCCTAACACCAAAGAGGTACAACTGGTAAATTACCATTCTACCCTACCAAAAACCCACATAGGACATCATTCATGGAATGGCCAATAGGTTTCACGACATGAATATCTATCTCCATACAAATTCACATTGTTGACCCTTGGTTCATGACATGAATTTTAAAAGGGGGAAGAATCCTCCCTCATCCACCCACTTAATGGTGTCACCAAAACCTATCACAACATAAAGTGATGCAAGTTGTTAAATTTATTCTTATTATCACCTTGACCCTACTCCAACACTCACATGAGAAACTGAAATTCCTAACTGGGCCTTTTTTCACATATAAAACCATCTCCTAGAGATGTTCTAATGCTTATAATCCTAATTTGAGATCCAATTCAAGATCTAACCACATTTCCAATGTGAAATTTAAAATTCCACATAAAAATAATTTAATTGAAATCTATGGGCCCTTACAAACTCCCCTTCATATATATTCATGCTTCAACTTCACAATAAAAAACACCAAGGTTCATTTTTTAAAAAAGGTTGATCCACCAACTCATAATTAATGCCAACACCAATATGGTTCTAAAAAACTCACATATCCTGAGATACCATGGTGTATTCAAATAATTCATCATGAAACATGTGGTTCCACCCACTTAAGGTTCCACTCATAAGGCCAATTCCAATCCATGGTGCTCCCCACTATAGGAATATCCTATTAAAAACACACTTCTAGAAGTCCACTACCCCCCTAAACATATTCCAAACAAATGGACCTAATTTGGTTTCCACCTCACCATATCTACTCTATGAAAAAAACACTAATTATATTTCTATTATTCGGCATCTCCCAAAAATGATTGGCTGGTCATACTGATGCCTCACAAGTCCACTTAAATAAATCACAATGTATTAACCCACATAGTTTTAATGATATAATCCAAGAACCCATACTAAAGTCATAACCCAACACTTAGTTTAATTTCATTGTCAAATCACCAACCTCTTGATTCAGTAGTCATGCTCCTACCCCAAGAATATTCACACCTCTGATTCCAATCACTTTCAGATCACCACATGCCTAATTACAACAATACAGAATCCATCTTTCTCTATATATGAATCTCAAATCTAGTATTATCCATGATACTAGATATACTAATATCCACCCATGCACTATTATTCTAATGCCACAATGATCGTCCATCGATTGGTTACATCGCACCCAAGACCCTTACAACACAATCGTCAATCAGCCATAACTAATTTTAGTCTCCCCATTATAGGTAAATCATTATCATCACCCCACCAAAAAAAATTGATTTCCACGATCGACAACTAGTCCATCATAAAATTCATTGACTTGATGTAAACTACCTGCTCATTTTGGAGAGACAACCAAAAAAACATCCACATGTTCCTCACATACTAAGAATAATATCCTCAATGATAAGTAACCCAATAATAATGAGGGTCATTAACCCCATTCGATAATGAATTTAACCCCTCTGTATTCCCTCCCTCACCACTAGATTATCAACCTCAATAGGTCCACCATTTTCACACAATTTCCTCTCATCCCAAAAAAAAGTCATACATACTGTTAACCATGACACTTATATCATGTTACAAACCTGAATAAATGATTCCGACATTCCAAATATATCATCTATGTCACTTAATTATATAGGTACATCCTAGATTCTCATCCTCATATCTAGGCCACCATGCTCGCAAGCGTCTTACTGAACACATTGGTTACCTCACTCTAAGAGTGACCTTGAACTATAACCACCAACTTATTATTTTATCTACACCACTTGGGTCCATCCAAAACTTGAACAATTCTCAAGGACCCACACATGGTATGTTCACTTTTCCACAACTCAAAAGGGAACTACATGTAACAATCACACACTTTCCCTCACATGCTGAGGATTTTTCTTGAAAATCAATGCTAATGATCACTCTCTTCCTAAAGGAAATGTGATTATCTAATGACCCATCTCACATGTTCTTACCCACCATCTATCTCAATATCACCTAACCCAATAGATATACACTCCTGTAAAAAATGATCTCTTAACCTGACTCACACTACCATGAGTATCATCTCATCTAATCAACTAACCATGCTCCTCATGGATGTCTGGATCATCCAACAATCTTAGTTATATCAATCATTACAAGTAAAAACATATGATAAGCCACCACATAGGAATTGTTTTAAAAAAATTAACATATACTCATGATATCATTGTTCCATTGATGTATAAAAAACCAATAGTATTAGGAAACCAACTAATATTACCGTCTCGTCTAGATTTGAAACAAATAATGCTCCAAACTTTTCACTTCTCAAAAACCCAAGGCATTTCCAATTCCTTTACTCAACACATTTAGGTTTTTTTATATGACCGCCCAGTTTAGTTAATTATATTCCTATAAGATGATATATGGTAAAACAAAATGTTATTTATTTTTGAAACTTTTACTAACTTAAAACCGTCCTTAAGGAAACACATGCTCGTCCTCGGATCAACTCTCAAGCATTTTATGTCATCATTAAGCCATTATCCAAACATTAAATACCTACACCAACCCATTAAGGGTCACTATATATCCCTTTAATGAAGATAATTTATAACTAACATTGGATCATGTACTTATATATGATTCACATTACCTTCCATCAGAAAAAAATATTTTGGTTCAACTGAGTATAATTTTATCGGTAAGTTATATATGGAACCCTTATAAATCAATCACACACACTAGCACAGATATTCCATGGGAATACTTCATGCCTATAATGATATATGTAATTCCTCATCCAATTATTCTAATATTAAAAACCATAAATAAAAAATAGAATAAACACCTGATGTCCAATAAAAATCTCAACCATAATAACACAAACCATGAAAAGAAATATCACTTTCCTTGTAATCGATACATCCTACTAAAGAGGTGTTCATTACTCACTATTACTAGGTATATGAAAATATTTTAAACATTACTAGACCACATATATACTATCTATCCACATAATAAATCAAAACAATGCTCTAATACAATTTTGTAACACCCCATCCCATAAACCAATATGATGATGTCCTGGAATGAGGTGTCATGTAACTTTATGTGCACCTTACTATACACTAGAGGCTAATGACTAGCAGGGATGCCCAAATTCATATAATGAGGAGACTATTATTTCAAATCATAACCATATAAAATAGTTAAAATGACTAAATTATTTGTATCATAATCAGTGATTCACAATCAAATAAATAAACATTGTATTATTACAAATGAAATGTTTTCAAATAGACGTATGGTTATGATGTCACAAATCAACTAATCACCCACTTAGATAATCGTAAAAGTAAAACATACAAAATCATACTTACTATTATACTCAGGCCTCAAAACCCCAGTATCCTTATACCCATTAATATTCCTTCGTCTGATCCACTTCATGACCTATGTTGAACTAGAAAGCCTACACGAGGTCGCTATGCGCACTAAGATTCCCATGCAGGGTGTGACAAATAAATCTCAGTAGGGTCTCACTAATTCCCCATGTTATGTGGAGACATATACATGTTCATGGGGAAAACAGACATGTCACACAATATCCTTATACTTCATGTTATAACCAAACCACCATGAATCTATGTGTATCAGGTCATCATATGCTAACCAGGGCACCATGACACCTGATCATAACTACTTTTTTATCGTGATAGAATACACTTTTCACCTTGTTCAATCAGCCACATAACCTAAACCATGCACAAGGACTTTTTAAGGTTATATTCTAAGTCCCAACCACTAATCCCTCGGAGTAGGGTCCCATAAAATGCATCATAACAAACCCCACTCATTAAGAAGGTTTAATGTCCAAGGCCCAACCTATACCTTCTCACGCAAGAAAGGGTCCCTCCGTACAATATAGTATCACATGCCATCCAAAAACCCATCACACTCATGGAAATCTCATCATCCAATCTCATATCATGTCACGTCTCAGAATCTATCTCACCCATGGAAGTATGATCATATAATCCACATGTCCAATTATCTTACTCATGTATGTCTTTCCACACTCATGTCAACCATACCACTAATAGGTGACCCAACCTCATAATTTCCCAACCATTTTACTCATTGTTAGATTCTACCAACATCATCTCATCTATGGTGAGGCTAGACCTATCTTAAGCCACAATATCTCACTCATGGTTGGACCAGGCTTCACATACAGTGAGGAATCCAACTTGCCCATGTCATAAAAAGGCCTCAAAACCAATAACCCACATCAAAATCTATCACGTGACAAAAACATGAATATAAAATAATAATAAGAGGGTTGTGTCCCATCACACAGCCTACCAACTTAGGACATCCTAACCTAACCTCTCACAACATAGAACATCGCATCTCACCTCTTAGGGAATTAATTAGTGTCCTCTAGAATTTTCTTGGTCTCTTCTCATCGATACCAACCCGTTCCCATCACCCCTTAGTGACACCATAGTTTATAGGCTCATATCCACCCTAACCTCATCTAGTGATGTCTATTTCTTATCAAACCCCTATTTTGTAATCTCAATGCCATGTCTAGAACAACTATCATACCCACACATGGGTTTCTTATCAAATTTTCTAAGGGATATTTCTCAACCCTTCACTTAGACGAAACCACCTTCGACTCATCAAACCTAGTTCCAAAGGATTCATTCTTCCCACAATTCTCACTAAGTATAATCCCACCCTCAAGAGGCTGTCACTCATTAGGAATGTGGAATATTACTATCTCACCCATATTCACTATACAAAATCTTATCATACCATAACCAATAACCCTATGAGAAATTGACCAATGCTATTCTTATCTCATATTACATCTCAAGACCACCCAAGGCCTCCCTTCCAAAAATTGGAAAATTATACCCTTTGTGACATAGTCCTCAGGCAATCCCCAATTACCAAAGTTTTAAAAATCACACCCCATTTTCATAGGAGACCCAACAACATATTATCTCTATCTCTAGACTATTAAACATCTATAACCACTCTACATAAACCCATGAAACATGAATGTAGCCAAAAATCATGCATAAAATGTATATGGATTTGTATTAAAGGGACCACCTACCTCAGTTAAAGAGTTACCACCCAAAAAATGCTTTGAATCATCTCATTAATGTTTATTCATACTTCATCCAATCTTATACTACCAAATAGTCTTTTATATCATGCCAAAATTGCACAATAATTAATTATAAACAATTATAATTAATTATTTAAAACAATTCTAAGGATTTTTTCAATGTAAAACCCATTTTGAATCACCACTACAATGAAACTACTTACAACTGAATGTAATTAACCTTCGATGATGTCCCCTAGACAACACACATGAAATCCTTGATGATCATGGATGATTTAACCCTGATTTTTTGAATTAATTCCTAAAACATAGCCAAAAATAAAACCATAATCAATGGATATAAAAGGGGAATATAAATGTAGGAAAAAATGGAAGATCTTACCTCTTATTGATATAGAGTCACACCAAAATACACAATTTTTATAGAGTTTTTTAAAGGTTAGGATAAGGTGGATTAGCTGAACAAATGGCACCCCCTAAGTTCCTTATTCCCACTAAAACAAAAGAGGGAAAAATTAGTAAATGTCTAGTATATCTCTACTAAAAAATCCACCTTTTACATTACTCACAATGTGACTATTAGGGTTCATAATGTGAATTCCTATCAACAAAAAATATCACAGTATGAACCCTTGGTTTATAGTGAGAAATTATCATGGTATAGGGGTCCTCCCTTTAAAAACCACGTTCATAGAATGATCAAAACATGTCATACCATAAAGTGATACAGACTAATAAATTTAAGCCTTTTGTAACCCCAACCCAACTCCAATATTTACTGAGTCACCTATTCCCCGAATCAAGACTTGTTAGACATCCAAAAAAAATATTCTTGAAATGTTCCAAGGCTTGAAATACTGATTTGAAACCCAATTAAATATATAACCCCCTCTCTGATCCAATAATTTAAATTCCATCCCAAAATAATGACTCAAAAAATGTTGGGTCATAACATAACAACCATTACCTATCCATCATAAAAATTTAGTTCCCCCTATGCAACTTATTGATTAAATTTAAGAACATCACTAGTTTTTTGAATGACCTTTACACGTCTCTTAGTGGTTCTTACCTAAGTTTTTTTATTCACATATTACCTCGGTATAGGTTATTATGTTACCTATATTCTAACTCAAAAAAATCATCTCACCTTTACATAGATATCCACATACTTTTACATAGCTCCAATTTATTCCACTTTCTTTTATTCAACTGAAGTCTTCTCACCTTCATATAGATATCCACCTACCCTTATGTTGCTAATGTTTAATCCAGTTGTCCCTTATGTATATAGTATAATTATTACTTTATCTTTACAAATCCTATATAAATAAAGAGTTACCTTTACATAGGTATTCATTTCATCTAAAAGTCATCTCAATGATTTATTAATCAATCATGAGGCCTTCCATACTACCTAAAATTTTGTAGAAAATTGTTTAATGCTCATCAAAAAATTTCATTTTCTTGAATATTATTTCAATAATCATCACATTAAACATTGATGACAATAATACTCTAATAATCACTATCAAATATTTCACTAAAATCACATTGACTCATTAAAAAAATATGAAATAAAACCTTGGGAACTTTGTAGAGTTATCTAATTCTCTTGAAGTTTCTATAGATATCATAGTTATGTTTACTCTATCATATTACTTCTCTATAAATATAGTTGATATCAACTTTATGAATAGTATAGGTGAGCCCACATTTTATGAAAATAATTTCCATGGTTAGAAAAATAGAATCTTATTATATTTTTCTCTTTGGGTCCTGAAGTTCTTGATTCAACCATACTAATATTTACACCCATTCAAAGGGGTGAGTAAATAAATTTTTTTGATAAAATAAACCTTGAGATTTATAGAAAATTTAAGAATTTTATTTTGATATCTCTATTTAAGAATTTTTTTATCAAAGTGATGGGATTAATAACTTCTAAATAGATTTGGAATAAACTTTAAAGAATTCATAAAATAAATATTGAAGTAAAATAATAAAAGGTATAGATTTGGAGAGTGAGTTTTAAAGTTATAAATATTAATAATTAATAATATATCGATAACTAGTACACTATATTCAATGATATTATGAGTAACATAAGTGACTTTGGTGAAAAAAGGATGATTCCATTATTTTAAAGAAAATATTGAGAAACTTATTGGATATATTTTATCCTAATATTTAAACTCTATAAGATAGAGATGAGCTGTAATTAGATTATATATAAAAAATTCTTATTGCATATAAAATGTGAAAGAAAATTTCAATTAGAAATATGGTAAAAGATGAGATAGATTTAAAATGCGTGATAAATATTAAGTTCAAAGAAGAAGATCTTAAAGAATCTAGTGACTCTAATTGTGATGATGATATGGATAATAATAGCAAGTAAATTACTTCACTTATCTGAAGAAACAGTAGAAATTAAAAGTGAAAAAATAAAGGAAATTTTTTATTGAAATGATTCAAATGTTATGTTATAGGACTCTTTGAAGAAAAATTTATAAAGAATAATGACTATGTGATTTGGGTTAGTGTCCAAGAAAAAATGGAGAAGCTTAATGAGAAAAGATGAATATGAATAATTTTCTTCTAATAGTTAATCTAATGATAAATCACCTAAAAGATTAAAAAATTTTGGATTATATGGTGGACCAAGAAACCACTTAAAGTAGTGGTGATAATTGTGGGTAAGTTACTTACATGGAGAATATGTCAAGATCTAAGTTAAAGGATTGTCTTGATAAACAATAAATATAAAGAAATATTATGGGAAAATTTATAGAGAATATATAATCACACAAAATATAAATTTATATCTTTTAATTGATTAATAAATTCAAGTTGAGTTTTTCTTAATATGAAAATATCAATAATGGTTTTGAAGGAAATCTTATGTTGAAAGAAGAATAAATTATTAGGATATGATAAAAACTATTTATAGTTGAACATGTGTTAAGAAGTGTGAAATGATACATAAAAGAATATTATGAAGTCATGGATAAATCATTTAAAATAGATGAGATTTCTATAATTTTAGTTCAAGTTAAAAATATACCTGAAGTTTCTCAAAAAATTGAAACTCTTTTTCCTAACATTGCAGATCCTAATTCAGAATCTATATGGGCCTTGGGAAAAAATATGATGAGAAAATATCTTATAAATCTAGTGAATAAATAAATATGCTAGAAAAATAAACATCATTAAAGTATAATAAAAATCTATGGAAGTATTTATAAGAAAATGGATGAATATACAAAGAAAACTTTTGGATAGAATTATGGATTTACCAGAATACTCATATTCAGTGGCTATTTTGGTGATGTGTTTATTTGCAGGTATTTTACATATTGGAACAATATTTACGTACCTATATGAAGTTATTAACCAATTTTTGTTATATATAAATTGAAAAGGAATGAATTTACAAATAATAAGGTAGTGAATAAATTTACTACTATTTTTCCTACTCAAAATAGTTTTGAGAGTCCAAAAGGTGTTTTTGGTTGATATGAGAGACTAAGTAATTTTGCTGAGAAGTGTATGAAAAATATCTATGTATATTTCTCCAATAATTAAAAGGAGAAAGTAATATATCTGAATAGAAAATAATATAATTCATTCATAGAGGAAGTACCACTAAAGGAAAGAAATAATGAAACACCAAGGATCCTTGACAGTGGTTATTCTTCACACATGACTCGAGACACCAAAATCTAGAATGATATTGAATATAAGGAAAAATGAGAAGTTACATTCAATAATGGTATCTACTTTAGATTCAATGGATTAGGAGAATGATATATTACCTAATATCTTATATGTATATGATATATATAAGTTATATCATATTATATGAATATTTTGATTTTCATGTATAATGGGGTATGTTACTTTATACTACCTATAATAGAAATAATATATTTACACTTGAGTAACTATCCCATGTACGATATCATTTATCAAAGTCTTCCTTGGGATATAATTCAAGAGTGGAGTTATATTCATGTATGTGATGTATGACCTGGATAAGGAATTAACTCATGTGTTGTAATATATGAAAAAATGAGATATAACCCAATGAGTGTCCATGAGAGTTATAAAATCCAAAAATATATGATGGTTGTGGGTGGGTTAATACTTGGTTGAGACCCAATGAATCTCAAAACACTCTTCATCTTCATCCTTATAATATTGAGATTCTCTTACACTGTGGATGAAGGAGAGTATCATTTGTATGAATAATGATTGGTGAAACCCATGGATACCTCTTGGGGTGAGAGGACATTGTATTCCACTTCTGTGATCTTCATCATAATCATTCAAAAGAATTTTAAAGGCATTATATCAGAATATTTGGTGGATAGTATACATTTACAGTTGTTTCTACATTTCTAGTTTTATATGATTTCATATTTATTACATGGAAATCCTTGGAGAGGGGATCCAATGAATTTTGATGTGTCGAATAATTATTATTATACCCTCATGAATAACTTCAAGGGAATTATAGAAATACATGTGATTATATTTTTTAAATTGCATTTGAGAAATGAATCCCGATGAAAAATAAAGGACCGATTTTCTCATCACCACACTGAAGCCCATGCATATCTAAACCATAGAGGGTGACTCACTAATGAAAAAAGAACATTCAATTCACATCATGATGTAGATCTAGACATTTTATACAAATACCTTAAGTGTTAACATATGAAAAATGGGTATCTGATCCCCTCAGAGTTGGAGCTGGAATGGTGGTTCCTCAAAAGTTTTGGGAGGTCGGATCTGGCGGCGATTTATGCTTCTCGCAGGACCAGTGTGTCTTAGTTTTGATGAAGATCTGTGTGTTCCTTAAATGGCGGTGGATTTGTATGAGGTTTGTCTGGTGATTCTTTTGACTTCTGCATCTGGTATGGTCGTGCTCTGGCTTATTCATTCCTTGACAATGGTGTGGTGTTTAGATGAGGATGACGACAGTGGTGTAGGTGTTGGCATGATGTTCAACTATGGCGGAGATGATGAAGGTTTCTTTGACGGTAATGGCGGATACCGGTGGAGTTCACCAGAAATCTGGTTTGATGCGGACAGGGTGGTTTTCGCGTTTGGTGCGTGACTCGAGGAGTAAGACTCGAGGCGACACGTGACCAGACGACTTGATTTACGTGATGGATCGTGATGCCTTGATTATGATTTTGAATTGTGTGGATTTTTGGATCTCTGCAATGGTGGTAGGGTTTGGCTAGTGTGGATTTTGAATTTGGTATTTTGTATGTTTTGGTAATCATCTAAGTGGTATGTTCGGGTACTTGTGTAGGTTTTTGTATGGTTCCCACTTTTCCAAAAAAGTGGCTTCTTAAAAAATAAAAAAAATAAAATAAAAATGGATTGGCTTGGAAAATAAATACAATATTCCATAGATAGGATTTCATTTTCTATAAAACGTTTCTCATGATTAAAAATGTCTCCAATACATTCTCCATGATGTAGTACTACCCATTTTTGTCCATAAACATCCACATCCCTATGAGAGATTTCTCGCATCCTAATAAAAATGGCTACAAAATCTTCACCATGAATTGTAGAATGTCATGGTCAGATATTATACATTTATACAGCTAGGCTTCATAATGGTAACCTTAGCATTACCTTTACATGGCAAAGTTTCATAAGGGTATCATATTTTAGGCTTACCATTATATAGAACTACTTCTGTATAAAGGTAATATAGGTTACCTTTATGAAGCATTTAAAGGTCGATGAAAAAAAATGTAATTTTTTATAATTATTATATATTTTATCAATTATAACAATTGGTATTTGGGGAATATTTAATAATAAATAAATTTTTAATTATTTGATTTATCATAAAGGGTTTATAATTAATTAATAAATGTTTATGAAACATTTATTATTAATTATTCCTTAAGTATTATATGATAATATTTTAAATACATTTTACTAATTTATATGTCCTTATTCATGGATTATAAAAAAAGGGTTTATTTATAATCATATAAATAATTTATAAAGTGTTAATAATTTATTTCAAAGAGGCTCAAACATTTTATTTGAATTTTTCAAATAAAAGGCTCCATATTTTGAAAATTAGTTATCTGCCTCAAAATAAATTTTGATGATTGAATATATTAAAATTTTAAATTATTTTAGTTATATGAAATTTAATTATGTAAAATGTTTACATAATTTGTGTTGAATAATAAAATTTTCTCGATTCATAAAATATCATATTAATTAAATTAAATTTCAAATAATGAATATGAAAGAGTTAATATTATAATTAATATTAATTTTTTATAGTCATGAATATGGAATTTCAATAATAATTAGCTAAATTATAAAATGTATAATGTTAGATTTTATTTAGGAAAAGGTTCATAAATTGTTCTCATGTTTGAATATTTGAAATTTTCATTTATTTAAAATTTATTCCTTGATTTATTTATATGTATATAATTTTTTATATTTTGAATATTTTTTATTCTTCATTTTTTTGATTTATTACTTTAAGGAGATAGAGTCTTGAATTTCATGTTATGTATGGATCTATAAATTTAGTTTTTATCTACCTTGACCTTAGTTTGTAATTGAAGTTATTAGCTTGAATTTAGGTGTTGGTCATAGTTTGCGCATATTGGGTGTTAGAGATATCAGGAATTTAATTCTATCTTAAAAAATTCTCTCTATTAAGAGGGAATTTGGATCAAACTACCTACCATCCCTGAGGATTATTCCTTATCTACAAAGGTAGATGGAGTTTCTAATTTGTTTCTCTGAGCTTACTCATGTAGATATTATCGATAGCATATAACATTAAACATTTTCATCGAGTGTTCATATACCTTATTCATATTATTAATTCATAAATATATGAATATTTTTGGATTCTATATTTAGGTGAGTAACAAAAAAATTTGGTTTGTGTAAAGAGTTACACATTAATGTGGTGTGAGCACATTAATTTTATGGTTGGAATGGGGATTCTAAAAACCGAATCCTAAAAATAATTCAAACATAAATGGGATAACTTGAGATAATATAGTGATATTAAATCACCTACAAATACAATGTGTGGAATTTCTTCAAAAATGGTACTTGTGAAGACCTTGATCATCCAACCGGGTGGGTCATGCCAAATCTTGGTTTTTAATGAACTAAGATGGGATTCCATCTGACCTGGCACCTAACTGAGTCTACAACAAGGCTTGAGAGGCATTCCTGATCCTCCTTAGATGGCAGCTAGTTTCGATCATCAAATTTATCATAGTATAAATGATTCAACCCACTAATAAATAGGATCAATAAATAAAATAGAGCACGCAACATAAACCAATAATAAATGAATAAAAATAAATTCATAAACATGATCCATATGAAATGACAAATGAACAAGACCGGAAAATAAAAATAGAAATAAACCCAATATATAACCAACTCGATCTCCACATGACCTATTGGTCACCATAATTTCCAAAACCATCAATCTCTATAGGAAATCCTGGATAGAATCTAAAACTAAAAAAAATCTCAAACTTGTAGATAGTGAGTGTCACCAGTTTGTTGTGAGATTAAAAAGATCAGTAGGTAATCACCACAGAATCCATACATCTCCTTTCTTGAAATAGTCCATAAACACTTGTTTCAAATGCATTTATAACATAGGGTTTTTATAATTTAAAAAGAACCAAACACATATTTCCTTCTTAAATGGTTTTAAAATCCAAAACATAGTTTAAAAAACCAAAACCCAAATAAAAGTCCATACCAGAAGATAAAAAATGACTATACTGAAAATAAAAGAAACCAGACAAGTAGGAAATGACAAGTAGAGAAAATAATCGTGGTTTATAAAAACAAAACAAAACATATAGATATCAATCTTGGGAATTTCTGAAACATATATAGAATCAATCCCTCGATGAACTTAGATCAGACTCACCTTCTGTTGTATGGTGAAACTACATAGTCAATAATGAACCAGATGGTCTAAACAAGCCTCACCAATGGCACATCCCACCTATCCTCTCATCAAATCCAGGGTTACCAAAACATCCAATTAGGGTCGATAAGCAACCATCGTCTGACCCTCTAGATTATTCACATGAATCCCATGATAATATTATGTGGTAATTGAGTTGTCTCGTACATGCATGGAATAAACCAATAACCCATAGATTCCTTTGTGATTTCCTAGCCCAAACACCAAAACCACCTATGAAATGAACCTCTCCTATATGTTACTACCATAGTGGTTCCCATCACACATCAACCCACACACAAATTCCAACTAGGACTATACAACATATCACTTCGAAAACCATTTTCTAAATTAACCCAAAGTACCAACCGAGACTTAGCATTTACAAATCCAACTACATTTTCATACCATTCCCATAATCAAGGTAAAAACATACTACATGATCTCAAGGATCCAAACAGACCTTTATATCATTTAGTTACCTAAAACACAATTTAAGGTTCCAAATAGACTGAACTTTAGGAATCACATTTGAAAATATTATTTCAAATCATTTAGGAACCAATGAACCATTTAGGAACCATTTGAATGGAGTAGGATTAAGGAAGAAAAGATAGAAGAGGGAAAGTTATTATGAAATACATGGTTTAAAATGAACATTTCATAGAGATACATCATTATTTGTATGTTTATCCATATGTGAACAGCATGCATATGTTGATATTCCCACATCCAATAAAACATCCCTGATAAACCATAAAAATACATAAGTACCGATTTAAATAATCATCACTTTCATCACCACCAACCATAACAAGTCACAAATATACACCAAACCATAAAAGTCACCAAATTACACACACAAAACCCAATTCAAAAACAAACCCTGGTACCAAAATAGAACCCGGGATAAACACAACCAAAAACTCCCAATTTATTCTTTAAGTGAAAAGTGTCATTTTAAAAAACACCTTGTGTACATCTAAATATAGGTATAATTGTAGAAACCCTTTTGAAATCCATGTTCCTTAAATTACATCCATGGAAACGCTAAGACAATTTACACTATCACAACATAAACAAGAATATCATATTTTAAAATCATTCTGGAAACCTCGAGCATCAAAGGATTGTTCCAAAAAGGAAATGGATGGAAACACCTACCTCAATGGAGTGTGGATGTAATGAAACTCCAAGAGAAGAAATAATCATGCCTTAGAGACAATCCACCCACCCTAACATTAAAGAAACACAATCCACACATCAACTCTAGCCTCTTGGGTTCTTCTAAGAGAGTATCAAGCCAAAGGAAACCAAGGAACCAAGTTTGAAGGAGAATAAGAAGAGAAATTGGACAAAACCCGTGAATAACTCACCTTAAAAGAATTGAGATACATCCATGAAGGGATGAGAGACAAAGAAGAGGATCTTGGGAGTCCCTCTAGGGATCCTAGGTTGAGGAAAGAGGACGAAACCCTGAAATGGGTTTTGAAGGAGGGAAAAACTTGAAAATTCATGTTTCTAAGATTCCTGGGAAAGTTGCACGGCTTGGCCGCATGGTTTTCCAAATGTTACGCCAACCATGTGCACCCTACTAGAGAGGAGGGACACTAGTATGGGCTATCCACACTATTTCAGAAACCGTCTGCCAATAATGAAAAATGGATATGTCAAATTTCAGAGCCTTCATTCATTTTTATATGATTTCCCTTAATTGTGTGCAAGTTGTGTGCCTTGTCCCAAACACCAAATGGGACCCAAACGATTGGTCCATGGCCTTGTATGGTTTGGATCAAACCATGAATAGGGCCAAAAAGCACTCAAATGCTCTGAAACTCAAAAAATTACATTAGGAAATCAACCCAAACTTCAACAAAAATATCCCACATTAAGAAAAGAATAAAAAATATTGATAATCATGATAGGGGTGTTACAATTATCACCACTATAAATATTTTATACCTCTAGAAAATCACTAAGCTCAAAAAGAACCAAAACTCAAACTCAAAATAGAAAAAAGTGGAAGGAAACCATGAACCTTAATATGAAATTTTAACTCCACTACTCACACTCGACAAGTCCTATAGAAATAAACATAATGAGGAGAACCTGTAACGACCCGAAATTTTTAAATAAATTTTGTTCCCTAATTTTATGTGTTATTGTTATACTCAACAAAAATGTTTTATTTGATAAACATGATTATAATTAAAATGAGATCAGTGGGTTTTGACTATTATATAACCATCGGTCAACATGACCGCTGTGAACAAAATGTTTTGTCTCTAAATATAAGTAATCTTGGTTAATTATTATAGAAAGAAGATTCGATGGCCTCACCTAGTAGTCTTGGACCGATCGAAGCCCATCTAACAGAGCTTGGGAAGGAGGTAGCACCACTGGGCTTTGCTCTGGATAAAATCCAAGCCGAACTTCATCATGTGAAGCTGGAACGAAATCGCCTTCGTGAGAAGTTCAAACTGATAGAAATTACTACTCGGGCAATGTTGACTGAGCCGCCCCAAGCTTCTATCACCCTAGCACACCTTACTCTTAGGTCCTATGCTGGTATTATAAGGGGTTATGTAACGAGACCATAACTACCTTGTGTAATCCTTGTTTTAAATAAAAATTGGGATTTCTTCTTATGATGAAGTTTATGAATTTTGAAATGACCGGATAAATATAGTATGCATATTTTTGATGAATTTTAGAAAAAGGATATTTTAAATATGTTTATGTAAACCCTAAATAATTAAAAATGTGTAATGATTTTCAAAAAATGGTCTTCTACAATTATGTTCAGTACTAAATTTAGAGTCTAATAAGATCAACTTGATTTTTGATGAATAGTAAATTATGAATAGTGATTTTATGATTAGGTTTAGTAATATGACCAAATGGATTAGTAATCTCACTTAAAGAAAGTTTTAAAATAATCTAGGCACCTTGATTAAGTAATGTGATTCAATAAAATAGTTAAATAACGGTTTCATTAATTATTATTCAAGTATTAGTTTTTTCGGGTGAATAGTGTTTTTTAATTAAAAATTTAATTAAAAATAATTAGAAAATTATTTTTATAAAAATGACTTTATTTTTGAACTCAGAGCATCGATATTATGTTATGGTAATTTTTGGGGTTTTTTCTGAAAAAAAATGAATTTTCGATGAATAGTGTTTTTATTTAAAAATTAAATTAAAAATATTTAGAAAATTATTTTTATAAAATGGATTTCATTTTTGAAATCAGAGCATTGATATTTGGTTAATGTGAAATTTTGGGATTTTTCTGAGAAAGTTGAATTTTCAGTGAATAGTAAAAATACAGTTTTAGGGTTTCGGTATGTTTAATGACATCATAACGGTGTCATGATGATGTCAGGAGATCTTTTGAGGGTTGGCCGGCCAAGGGTGATGAATTATTGTTTTGGGGGCCCCATGTGGTCTAACTCCATGATAAATGACAAGGGAGAGCACATGGGTTTGAGAAAAGCCCATGTGAGGTGTCTCTTGGCCATTAATGCCTTGTCCCCTCACTTTCCCTATAAATACCAAGCCCTCCTCTCATCCATTCGACTCCCCACTCATTCCCAACGAATTTATGGTCTCATTACCTCCCAAGGAGTCCTCCCAAGGTTCCCCCAAGCCCTCATGGTCCCAACCTTTGATGTTTAAGAGTTACATTTTAAGGTAAGGGATCCGACCTCTCTCTTTCTTTTCAAGTAATCTCTTTTATGTCTTTTCTTTTATACTCCATGTTCTTATGTTGGAGGATGTTCTTTTATATTCATCCTACTGCCTATTTCATGTTCATATGATGAGAGATGCCCCCTTGCTCTCATCAATTCATTTTAAGAATGTTTATGTGGCGCCGTTAGGCTGCCGAATTTTTAAGGGATTCTTTCACCTTCCTCGTTTTCAAGTTCTATTTTCATTCAAGTCTTTCATGTTTCTTTGTATTATGTTGGGGCATGATCTCTAAATTTATCATACTGATCTTTTATGATCATATGATGAGAGACCCAATTTTATCTCTTCAATTCAATTTTTTTGAAGTTTTATGTGGCGCCGTTAGGCTGCCGAATTTTTTAAGGGATTCTCTCACCCTTCTCTTTTTCAAAGTTCTACTTTCATGTCATGTCTTTCAAGTTAATTTCTATTATGTTGGGGTATGATATCTATATCTATCATAATGTACTCTTATTTTCATATGATGAGAGACCCCATTTGATCTTTTCAATTCAGTATTTTGATGTTTTAAGTGGCGTCGTTAGGCTGCCGAATTTTTAAGTGGTTCTTCACCCTTCTCGTTTTGAAGTTCTACTTTCATGTCAATTATTTCAAGTTCATTTTAATTATGTTGGGGGTATGATCTCTATATTTATCATACTGATATTTTATGATCATATGATGAGAGACCCTATTTGATCTTTTCAATTCAGTATTTTGAAGTTTTAAGTGGCGCCGTTAGGCTGCCGAATTTTTAAGTGGTTCTTCACCCTTCTCGTTTTGAAGTTCTACTTTCATGTCAATTCTTTCAAGTTCATTTATATTATGTTGGGGTATGATCTCTATATCTATCATATTGTACTCTTATGTTCATATGATGAGATACCCTATTTGACCTTGTCAATTCAATTTTGTTGAAGTTTAAGTGACGCCGTTAGGCTGCCGAATTCTCACAAGAGAAATCTTTTTTTTTTCTCTTCCTTTCATGTTCTTCATTTCATATGGTATATTTTCAAATTTCATTACCATGTTCTTAAATCTCTTATATTTTGTCCCTCTACTGTTTGATGGGTCATTTATGAATGTTTTACCCATGTCCCCTCTCTTCTCAATGTTTTTTAAAATCTTGTAACATAGCCGTTATGCTGCAGAATTTTCGTCTCAAAGTGCCTCTCTCTCTTTTCTAAAAATTATTTTTATGTTATAAAGTGAATACTCAAAGCTCTTATTTCTACAGGGGTATTCACACATATATCAAAATGTTCTATTTTAAATTTTGGGATTTACATACATGAAACCCTCTTTCCCTTTCCGTGGGTTTAAAGTGCCGTAAAGATCATGTCATTAAAGCAGTTTTTAAAATGTTATGATTATGAAATGAAACCCATTTATTTTATGCTATATGGGTTATTTATGAAATTTTTGATGATGATATATGTGGCTCACATGATAATAAAGGCAAATTTAAGGGTGCGCCCTGATAGCGCTCCAATGCATTGGGTAAAGACTTAATCTCTAGAGATGACCATTTTAACGACGCCTTGGTGAATAACCTTGGTAATTTTTAACGACACCTTGGGGATGGACCTTGGTGAAACGAAACGATTGTCAATATTAAATGTTGCAGCCACATCTTCATGTTATGAAAAAGTTTTATTTTTATTATGATATGCCTCATGATTTCATTTTCATGCATTAAAGTTATTTTCATGACTTTATTGATGTATCTCAAGTTCATATGTAAAATGTTTCACTTGTTTCCCTTGCCGGGCCTTCTGCTCACCCTTCCTTTTGATGTATGTCCCCAGGTTATGAGATGCAGTAATGAGCCTAGGGTGAACATGAGGAGAAGCCTTTCAAGTGTTTAAGAAGAATGTTTTTTTTTGTTTCATGTTTTATGTTCCTTGTTTCCAAGACACTAAACCTTAAAGATCCTCAGTTCCGTGTAATGGAATGAAAAGTTATGTTATAAAAAGACGGGATGCTATAGTTTGTATCAAAGGATGGTTTAGTTATTTGTGTAAATTAGGATATGAAAACTCTAGGAGGAACCCTATAGAAAAGTTTAATATAGGAAATCTTCCTGGTATTTTGGTGAGTATTGAGTAAGGGGTTGCCAAGCAAATACATCCCTGTCTGGATACGAGCAGGTAGAGGTGGCTCTGGCACAGATGTACATAGGGGTAAAACCCGAAAACACCGCTTTGAGCTAGACTCGAACGGGAACTGGTACACGACAACGGGCCTTGCTGCACTCTTGGTTACGACACTCCCGGGGGATATGCTTTCGTAAATTCATAAGCTTGGTATGAACCATTGTTAAAGGAACAAAGATAAAATAAAATAAAGGTTCACATAAGAATATATGATCATTCATAACCTAGATGGGAACCTAGGAGATCACAAGTTAGGGTATACCTTTCATATACAAGTTATCCTTATATGCTTTCAGTTCCTTTTCATGATTATTAGCTAAGTACTTAAGCCCCTAATTATGCTTTCTCTTCTTAGTTAATGGTGGGAAATGGAAGAACATGTTCTGACAACCAATGTGATAGGAAATGCGATGATTTTCGTATTAATATGACAGGGATGATTAGGGGATTAAAATATGATTATTATTTTGGAAGACGTTCATTATTTTGGGAACCATATTTGATCGAGGTAAATAGATTACTACGGTATTTTCATTGAGGAGTAAGGTTGACTTATATTTTGAAGAATCGATGAATTTAAGGTGAACTTATAGTAATTTAGGTTACTTATGGGAATGACTAACCTATCTTGGGTAAAATATGTTTAGGTTAGCTACTTTTTTATAAGATGTTAGGAGTGGTTGATGTTGTCTGGAGATGAACAATGAAGTTGTTTTGGAATACTATGTTATCAAATCCTTATTGTATTTGGGTTTCAATCTTAGTTTGGTTTGTTTTGAGGAATTTTAAGGACCGTTATTTATGGAATGGTCTATGATGAACTTTGGGTAGTACCATGGAACTTTGATGATTTAAAAGTAGTTTCCATTCCTATGAGATTCTTTCTTTTTGAAGAGTTGTTTTACCTTAACCTTTCTGTTTTTGGGATAATGTTTAAAGATAGAAGAAATAGATAGTTAATCTTTTGTAGATTATGTGATTCTATAGAAGATGATTCTCGTGCTTCTATGAGACCAAGTGTTTTTGAATTCTCATCATTTGGAGAAAAGATTAGTGTTGGTAGGGACTTGTTAAAGGATGAAACTCTACTTGAAGGTAGGTATATTTTCTTATGTTTTTGTTCTATGTAGTAAATGAAATCCTCAAAATTATGAAAAGAAACGTAAAACAAAAATGTTGTTGGTTTACGTTTCCTACTAGGTAATCAAAGACCGTTTACACACATCATAAGTTTGGGATTTTCTCATGGTTAACTTTCTCCTAATAATGTTCTCTATCACTCTCCCTCAGAACTTGACCCTTTGTTTTTTCCTCCATGTCCATGTTTTCCTACATGGAACCCTAGTGTGGGTTAACTCGGGTGACCATTGTACTTCCCTTTCTTTATTTTAAAGTAATAGTTTTACTGACTCCTTTTCCGATGTGGGACTTTCAATGAAATTTCAAAACCCAATTTTAAAATTGCGAGGACGCAATTTCTTAATGGGGGAAGATTGTAACGACCCGAAATTTTTAAATAAATTTTGTTCCCTAATTTTATGTGTTATTGTTATACTCAACAAAAATGTTTTATTTGATAAACATGATTATAATTAAAATGAGATCAGTGGGTTTTGACTATTATATAACCATCGGTCAACATGACCACTGTGAACAAAATGTTTTGTCTCTAAATATAAGTAATCTTGGTTAATTATTATAGAAAGAAGATTCGATGGCCTCACCTAGTAGTCTTGGACCGATCGAAGCCCATCTAACAGATCTTGGGAAGGAGGTAGCACCACTGGGCTTTGCTCTGGATCAAATCCAAGCCGAACTTCATCATGTGAAGCTGGAACGAAATCGCCTTCGTGAGAAGTTCAAACTGATAGAAATTACTACTCGGGCAATGTTGACTGAGCCGCCCCAAGCTTCTATCACCCTAGCACACCTTACTCTTAGGTCCTATGCTGGTATTATAAGGGGTTATGTAACGAGACCGTAACTACCTTGTGTAATCCTTGTTTTAAATAAAAATTGGGATTTCTTCTTATGATGATGTTTATGAATTTTGAAATGACCGGATAAATATAGTATGCATATTTTTTATGAATTTTAGAAAAATGATATTTTAAATATGTTTATGTAAACCCTAAATAATTAAAAATGTGTAATGATTTTCAAAAAATGGTCTTCTACAATTATGTTCAGTACTAAATTTAGAGTCTAATAAGATCAACTTGATTTTTGATGAATAGTAAATTGTGAATAGTGATTTTATGATTAGGTTTAGTAATATGACCAAATGGATTAGTAATCTCACTTAAAGAAAGTTTTAAAATAATCTAGGCACCTTGATTAAGTAATGTGATTCAATAAAATAGTTAAATAACGGTTTCATTAATTATTATTCAAGTCTTAGTTTTTTCGGGTGAATAGTGTTTTTTAATTAAAAATTTAATTAAAAATAATTAGAAAATTATTTTTATAAAAATGACTTTATTTTTGAACTCAGAGCATCGATATTATGTTATGGTAATTTTTGGGGTTTTTTCTGAAAAAAATGAATTTTCGATGAATAGTGTTTTTATTTAAAAATTAAATTAAAAATATTTAGAAAATTATTTTTATAAAATGGATTTCATTTTTGAAATCAGAGCATTGATATTTGGTTAATGTGAAATTTTGGGATTTTTCTGAGAAAGTTGAATTTTCAGTGAATAGTAAAAATACAGTTTTAGGGTTTCGGTATGTTTAATGACATCATAACGGTGTCATGATGATGTCATGAGATCTTTTGAGGGTTGGCCGGCCAAGGGTGATGAATTATTGTTTTGGGGGCCCCATGTGGCCTAACTCCATGATAAATGACAAGGGAGAGCACATGGGTTTGAGAAAAGCCCATGTGAGGTGTCCCTTGGCCATTAATGCCTTGTCCCCTCACTTTCCCTATAAATACCAAGCTCTCCTCTCATCCATTCGACTCCCCACTCATTCCCAACGAATTTCTGGTCTCATTACCTCCCAAGGAGTCCTCCCAAGGTGCCCCCAAGCCCTCATGGTCCCAACCTTTGATGTTTAAGAGTTACATTTTAAGGTAAGGGATCCGACCTCTCTCTTTCTTTTCAAGTAATCTCTTTTATGTCTTTTCTTTTATACTCCATGTTCTTATGTTGGAGGATGTTCTTTTATATTCATCCTACTGCCTATTTCATGTTCATATGATTAGAGATGCCCCCTTGCTCTCATCAATTCATTTTAAGAATGTTTAAGTGGCGCCGTTAGGCTGCCGAATTTTTAAGGGATTCTTTCACCTTCCTCGTTTTCAAGTTCTATTTTCATTCAAGTCTTTCATGTTTCTTTGTATTATGTTGGGGCATGATCTCTAAATTTATCATACTGATCTTTTATGATCATATGATGAGAGACCCCATTTTATCTCTTCAATTCAATTTTTTTGAAGTTTTATGTGGCGCCGTTAGGCTGCCGAATTTTTTAAGGGATTCTCTCACCCTTCTCTTTTTCAAAGTTCTACTTTCATGTCATGTCTTTCAAGTTAATTTCTATTATGTTGGGGTATGATCTCTATATCTATCATAATGTACTCTTATTTTCATATGATGAGAGACCCCATTTGATCTCTTCAATTCAGTATTTTGATGTTTTAAGTGGCGCCGTTAGGCTGCCGAATTTTTAAGTGGTTCTTCACCCTTCTCGTTTTGAAGTTCTACTTTCATGTCAATTCTTTCAAGTTCAATTTAATTATGTTGGGGGTATGATCTCTATATTTATCATACTGATCTTTTATGATCATATGATGAGAGACCCTATTTGATCTTTTCAATTCAGTATTTTGAAGTTTTAAGTGGCGCCGTTAGGCTGCCGAATTTTTAAGTGGTTCTTCACCCTTCTCGTTTTGAAGTTCTACTTTCATGTCAATTCTTTCAAGTTCATTTCTATTATGTTGGGGTATGATATCTATATCTATCATACTGGACTCTTATGTTCATATGATGAGATACCCTATTTGACCTTGTCAATTCAATTTTGTTGAAGTTTAAGTGACGCCGTTAGGCTGCCGAATTCTCACAAGAGAAATCTTTTTTTTTCTCTTCCTTTCAAGTTCTTCATTTCATATGGTATATTTTCAAATTTCATTACCATGTTCTTAAATATCTTATATTTTGTCCCTCTACTATTTGATGGGTCATTTATGAATGTTTGACCCATTTCCCCTCTCTTCTCAATGATTTTTAAAATCTTGTAACATAGCCGTTATGCTGCAGAATTTTCGTCTCAAAGTGCCTCTCTCTCTTTTCTAAAAATTATTTTTATGTTATAAAGTGAATACTCAAAGCTCTTATTTCTACAGGGGTATTCACACATATATAAAAATGTTCTATTTTAAATTCTGTGATTTACATACATGAAACCCTCTTTCCCTTTCCGTGGGTTTAAAGTGCCGTAAAGATCATGTCATTAAAGCAGTTTTTAAAATGTTATGATTATGAAATAAAACCCATTTATTTTATGCTATATGGGTTATTTATGAAATTTTTGATGATGATATATGTGGCTCACATGATAATAAAGGAAAATTTAAGGGTGTGCCCTGATAGCGCTCCAATGCATTGGGTAAAGACTTAATCTCTAGAGATGACCATTTTAACGACGCCTTGGTGAATAACCTTGGTAATTTTTAACGACACCTTGGGGATGGACCTTGGTGAAACGAAACGATTGTCAATATTAAATGTTGCAGCCACATCTTCATGTTATGAAAAAGTTTTATTTTTATTATGATATGCCTCATGATTTCATTTTCATGCATTAAAGTTCTTTTCATGACTTTATTGATGTATCTCAAGTTCATATGTAAAATGTTTCACTTGTTTCCCTTGCTGGGCCTTCTGCTCACCCTTCCTTTTGATGTATGTCCCCAGGTTATGAGATGCAGTAATGAGCCTAGGGTGAACATGAGGAGAAGCCTTTCAAGTGTTTAAGAAGAATGTTTTTTTTTTGTTTCATGTTTTATGTTCCTTGTTTCCAAGACACTAAACCTTAAAGATCCTCAGTTCCGTGTAATGGAATGAAAAGTTATGTTATAAAAAGACGGGATGCTATAGAACCACTGTAAAAATAGGATTCTCCCCACCATAAGATACCAACTAACACCACAACACCCACAAGTTAAACCCAACATAATGAACTTGGGGAATCCCCACACAAACCAACCTACACCCCCACTAGAAATTCCCAACCTGAACTAAAAACCCCCGACAAAAGTGGAACCCCATGGAAGGAACTCAACCCAAAAAATGAACCAAATCATGATTCATCCTTCCCACAAGACATAACCATCTCCAAAACAAGAATAATTCAAAATAAAAACCATTCCACGAAATAAGTAACTGATCAAAGATTCACATATATCAAAAATCACAATATAAATTATCCAAGAATACAATTCTAACAAAACCATTAAAATGAGAATGGATTTTAGACACTATAATAGGACACATAAAATGTCCCATACACCAACATTGGGGAAAAAATATAGGCCAGTGGCCCCACACCCAAAAATTATTGATTGTGTGAAGATCTTCGCTCTAGGGCCTGTAGCTATATCCCTAGTTCATTGAAGCATATATTTCCCTACATTTAAGAGATAACAACCTCCTCTATAGACTTCCCTTTCTGTAAACACTACTTGTTAAACTTCCCTAGATAACCCAAATGCCTACATCGACAACAAGCCTTCAAAGGGTCACGTCAAGACATATTTTAATGACCAAACCGACCAAATTGTAAGAACATGATCTAATAGTTTTATAAACAAGAAGCATGAACCAACAAAAGAGACTCCTATAGAATAGGTTCCTCCAGAACACACTTTTTTTCAAATGGGGAGCCTTCATGAGTGCTAGGAGGAACCAGATTTTCATCTAATACAGATTGTGATCCAAAAAAATACACTTCTAGAAATGAATCATCCAAAAGCTTCTGAAATAAAACATTCCCAAAGGATATAATTCACTTATTAATTTATGTATGAATACCTCATATGAAAAGAGTATCTTTCAACTATTCTTAAGATTTTATCTTTGCATAAAAAGAAACCATCTATTCAAAATGATCAACATAAGAATTCACCATCCACGGACCTTGCTGAATACCCAAGATCACTACCACATTCCTTATCTTTACATCCTCAAGTATCACTAGTTGAAAATTGAGTTTTTGAGGAAGGGGTTTTGAGAGACCTCCATTAGGCGGTTTCTATTAAGCTTATTAGCGACCGCTAAATGGAATTCACTATAATTTTTTAACTCCCCACCCTAAATTCCTCTCATTACCTCTCATTCACCCTTGTTCTCCCACAACCCTCCCCCCCCCCCATGCCTCCTCACAATGTAGTCCTTGTCCTAGTTCCATCGAGTCATCTTGCCCTGTTGTCACACCCTCCCATCTCCCCACCACTATTGATCCCTCTTATCCCTATGAAGCCCCTTCATTGAGCTCTCCCTCCCCCATCAAGCTCTCACACCACCACCAATACCTATCACACCTATCAAGCCCCATCATCATGATCTCACTCTCACATTGATCCCTACCACCCCCATCAATCCCCCATCATTGAGCCCCACCATCAAAGCCCCTCTCCCCTATCAATCCCCCATCAAGACACCATCATCGATCCCCATGTCTCACCCCATTATGGATCCCTAATCCCATAACCCCATTTACCTGTGGTCGATTCTCCTCCAAGTGAGTTGTTCATTGAATTACTATATTACAATTTGAAACATTTAAAACATTTACTTAATCCCAAAGTGCATGGTCGTATGTTAGTCTCTTAATTTGAAATCCCAAATGGTTAATCCTCTAACTGATGTATTTTATCTTTGAAGATACCATGTTTTTTCAACCTTTGGCCTTGAATATAGAAATTATATTAAAAATTAATTTCCCAAGTTTTATTAAAAACACTAAATGGTCGGGAATCAGTGTTGGAGAATAAATATTCTACGCAATGAAACTCATATATCCAAAAATAAATCCTTTTAAAATTTCCTCAACAAACTCATCATCATCTTAATGTTACCATAATAAAATTCATGTGTGTCTATATATATGATTAATGGTTTGGTTCATAGTTAATATGTCTTCATAATATATAGGTACTCTAAATTTAGTAAGTATTATTCTTATATAATAAGTCTCTTTGATTTTTGGAGTTACATAATATAATATTCCAATTATAAACCCTCTATATTGAGGATACCATTATTTATCTCATCTATTGTGGGAAACATTAGTTGGAAATTTGGAATAAGTCATATTCCATTTCTTGTGATATTGTAAATTGTCATAAAACTGAAATATAAACATTTATTGGCCAAATGTGTTCTTGTTCAAAATATTCTCAATGTTTTCATGATCCCTATAATTAATATATTATTTTCTTGAGGGATAAAAATTTAAGGTTTTAACTGTATGAAATATATAATGGATCTTCCAACTACATATTGTACAAGAATACTAATGTGTTGATATATATCATATATCATTTTCATCATTTTAATATTCTCTCTCACTTTAATGGGAAATTTATCCAAAAAAGATCCTTCAAATTCAAGTCATATCTACCCCAAAATGATATTATGTTTACTCTTAAAAAATAAAAACTTTGTATTTAAATATCCTCCTATTTTGAATTCTATAGTGTAGTCAATTTCCCCATGGTTAAATGTATATCATTTCAAATAAATCCCAAACGTTGTTGCTACCTTCTTTAGTACCCCTAAAATGTAGTGAAAACACCTATGGTAAAATCACAAATCAATTATAGATCCAAATATTATGGAGATATATATCATTTATAACTCTTCAGGATTCTCTATATCTTAACCATATTTTAAAAATATCTTCCTCACAAAATAAGGCTATGATTTAGGATCAACGTGTTTGGTATAGGGCACACTAGGAATCCATGAAATAAAACCCTCAAGATGCTACCATTTCAGGTATCTCCACAACATGGTGAATCCCTTATATCAGAGCCTCTCCTTCATTCAAATCATAAACTCCCAGAACCTCTACGATACCATCAAGCTAAAATTATAACCATTACATAACCTTAAAATCTCACCTTTATATAGCTTAGTCTTAGGTATCATTCTCCATTATCTTTTTACATCCCTCATAAATGTTGTATACCTTTCCGTAGAAAACCCTTCACCCTTACATAGCTATCTTTAAACCTTTTTATATCCTATTTGATAAATTTTCATCAATATCATTCATACCTCATCTTATATTGTAATATACACATTGTTTTTTCTTATCTTTTCTTCTGAGAAGAATCTTTTACCCTTTATAATTTATAATGTTGAATTTATTTCTATGAGGTAGGAACTTCTTTTTATAATCTAGTTGGTGATTAAGATTTATATATATTTTCAAATCTTATTTTATTAATTAAATATATGTTTTCATTTCAATCTACCCATAATGATAGTCATTCATCTTTAAAATGTTTGTTCTACTTCATAAAGTTTTTGATTGAGGTATATGATGCATGTTCTAATTTCTTCAAATTAATCTCATCATTTGTAACTTCATTTGCTTCATTTATTTTCCCCCTTCATGCTATAACTGGAAGGTGAGGAATATATGTTCAAAATGGATGCTCGGGTTCTAGAAAAATATTTTTAATTAAAATGGACCCAAGCCCCTAAAATAGTGGAACCAACTTAGTAAAGTTTCATTTTACTATTGGATTCCATGTCTCACCCCATCAAACTTATCAAATTTATTTCGATATTTTTTATACTATGTCTGTGGGTTTCCATTCTTATTTTTTTTCCATTTGATGTTAATGTTTTATAATTGAAATTTTTAGTTGTTGATGAGGATTTAACCCATGTATTATGAAATGTAATGGATTTGATCCCCTACTCTATTATTTGAATTAAATCATGGAATAATGATTGAATCATTAGTTTAGGTTTGGCTGCCTATCCTATTCCAGGATTGATTTTTATGTTTTTTTGTTCGGATAAAAAACCTTTTGCTAGTGATTTAAATATTAGAGAATTGGTTTTTATTTAAATGAAATCATACATAAAAAAAATCTTAAATACAAGTTATTAGTATGTAATCTTATTTGTTTCAAGTATGATTTAATTTATTTTTTTGTTTCACTCTTGTATAGCCCTAAATTTTATTTTATTTTTTTGAATTTTTACCCCTCATTCTTCTTTGAATTAATTATTTATATAATTTATGTGTGTGTATGTTCATTCACACATATGCACAGTTAATCTATGTAAGATATTTTATTATAATCTATATGTGTGAATTATTTGATCAATATAATTTATAGGATCTACATTATGATATTCGAAGAGGTCCTCATAGTGTTAAATCTAATGTTCATTGTTGTTATTAATTGTGTTTTCATATATTATTTTATCATATTTGATAACTTCCCTGACTAGTTTACTATCACTGACTATTTTTTTCAATGCCTTCAAAATTTTCCTCATATTATGGATTCATTGGATCATAAGTTTTAATGATATGAGTTTCTTTATAATTTAAATAAGATATTTCAGTTGTTTTATTTCGATTAAATACACATATGAATAATATATTGATTGATTTTCTAGATAGGTTTTCTTCTAAATAATATTAAGTGATATATGGATTTTAATAGAGGATTTAAAAGAGATTTGATGAGTTTTCTATCCAAAAAATGAGAAATAAAAATATCTATTCAAATGAGATAGTGTTAGAGAACATCTATTTATGAATGGATTTTTGAAAAATTATAAGACATGGAAACATCATGGAAAATAGTATTTTTTATGTCACCAATAAGAGAAGTATTTATATTGATGTATATTTGAGATCAATTGATCTGATGAACATAATGGTCAATGATATGATTCATCATTATCAACCTAAAGATAGTAATATTGTAAATGATGATGTTGGAGGGATTAATCCATATTCTTATGCCTATGGAGAAGAATTTAAATTTGTTGAATTTATTTAAGATACAAATACCAAATTATATCATGGATGCACTAAATTTATTTAAAAAATCATCATTTAATTGTTACACTTTAAGGCCTTGAATCAGTGGATAGAAACCTCATTTGACAGGTTATTGGTATTTTTGAAGAAGGTGATCCCTACTGGAGAAAATATTTCAGTGTCATCCTTTCAAGCTCGCAAATTGTCCGATGACCTTGGTTTTACATATGATACCACTGATGTGTGCCACAATAATTTTATGCTTTTTAGAAAATAGAATGTGAAATTCAATACTTGTACCAATTTCTATTCATCCAAGTGGAAGGAAAATGAGATTAATCAAGGTAGTCATATTCCTACTAGAAGGGCCCTGAATCAAGGGAAAAACGTTTCTGCTAAGAAGATGCATTATTTCCCACTAAAAATGAGATTGAATAGATTCTTCATGTCAACTAAAATTACTATGAATTTTACTTTTAATTCAAAGAGAAACAAAGAGGTTGATAAATTAACTCACCCAGAATATTCTTTGGCAAGAAAATAGTTTGATCAAAGGAACCTGGATTTTTTATTAGATGATTGTAATGTTCGACAGGGCTATACAGCATATGTTTTTAACCCATTTACTTCCATGGTTAGTGAGATACATAGTATGTGACCAATGGTGTTTGTTCTATTCAAACACCCCCCCCCATGTATATGTATGAAGTAACCATTTTTGTATCTTTCAACTCTAATTAATAGTCCGAGAGGACCTGGTGATAAAATCAATGTTTATATGAAACCATTTATTCATGAGCTATAAGAATTTTGGGGAAATTGTGTAATGACTTTTGAATTCGTATCTAATGAAATTATTAGACTCTGGTTCACTTTCTTATGAACAATTAATGAATTACCATTATATGTTAACTTATCTTGTTGGATTACAAAAAAACAATTTTCCTTCCCTTGTTATAATAAAAGTAATAAATCTATATTAATTAATCACTGTAAAAAATAGGGCATATCTTGTTCAAAAAAACTTTCTTACTCCATTTCATATGTTGATAAAATATAGCGTTTCATTTTATTGGAATAGAGAGAATGGCCCATCACCACAAATAATGTTTTAGGTTTAAATTATCGTACATCTTTATCCAAAAACATCCATATAATTTATGATTTTTAGTATTTATTGGCTCCTACATTTCCTTCTTTTAATGCTGCAAATGGACAGCTCGATCGTAATTGTATGAAGTGGATAATTTTCTTATAATTACCATATTATAAAAATAATATTTTAATTCATAATTTTGATGTGATGGAAATTTAAAAAAATGTATGTGATAATATATTGTGCTACATTTTAGGCGTCAAGAGGAAATCAATGGAAAGTGCCAATGATTGATGTGATTTGCATGAAATGGGATTGAGAAAACATTTACATTTATAGTTGGGTGACAGTAATTGTGCATACATTCATGTTGCACAGTAAATAATGAGTAAAAAGATAAATAAACATTCCTATCAATTTTGAATACATTCAAGGTTCCTGATAGTTATTTCTCTAAAATTTCAATGTGATTCAATATGATGAGCATGACATTGTAGGGGTTTTAAAGTCACAATAATCATATTCTACTTCAAAAAATAATCTAAATTGAAATTTTTTATTTCTTACCTACCCAAGTGTTTAATACTTTTTTTAAATTTTTTAATTTGTTTGTACATCATTGTTCAAGGAATCATCACATGAGTGATTTGAAAAAACAACATGATGAGATTTTTCTTTTACTATGTCACCTAGAAAAAGTATTTTTGCCATATTTTTTTATGTAATGGTCCACTTGACTATGAATTTATCTTTTGAAGTCATTACTTGTTGTCTCATGCAATTCTGGTGGATGTATCAAATATAGTGATAATTAAATACATCAAAATGGTATGTGCGCAACAAATATCTTTTAGGATATTCAATTTCCACATGATATTTGATGGATGAGTGCACTAATTTTCATGCTTCATATATTGATTAGGGTGAAACAAAGGTAGATAAAACCTCATGGGTTTATGAGGGTCTAATTAGAAAAGGGATAAAATTTGAAATGCTCAACAATGAGTGGGTTCAAGCTCATTGATATATGTTGTTTAACACTCCATTGGTTATTCCATTGATATAGTAATTTGCATAGTTTATCTATTATGCCTTACGTTTCTATATTTCTTTTATTACTTACCTTTTATTGTGTTGTAATTTTGGATGCATATCATTGAGTTGAAATGTGAAAGGCCTCATGCAACTAACCATCAAATCCAAAAACCATCATTTCAACACATTTCCTGAGTTGTTCGAGACTCAAATATGTATAAATAATTGATTTAATATTATTATAGTGCAACTAAGTTGTATTTTCATAATCCTTTATGCATTGAAGTATGTTAATTTTATAGATTCATTAGATGAATGATTTAAATAATCATATTCTAAGTGAATAACTCAACCAACTAGCTGATAGCTCATTTGTTATAGCTTGTCGGTACATGTCTTTGGATTCTAATAGATTCTAATTTAGTATTAGCGATTTTAACATAAACTGGGCCACATAGAATATTGGTGTTGGTTGTTTATTTATTGATGTAGGTTATTATTATGAATTAATTGTATATTTTTTATTAATGTAGGCATGTCACATGGCAGTCATAGTGGTTCACCTGATGTTTTTGGTTTGTATTTTTTTATTTTTTAAAATTAATTTATTGAAATTTTATGTATTTATATCCCCCTAAATGTTTCTAATTTTTAATTTAAAATTAATTTATTGGTAATTTCATTATAAATTTATTTTTATCAGGATATGGTGTATATTCTAGAAGACACAACGGTCTTGGTAGTGGGATTCGGTCCTAGAAATCTATAGCCCGATTGGAAGTGTTCATTGATGACACATTTCATCCAATTGGAGAAGGTGAGAGTGTATTGATTCATCAGTTAGAGAATATGATATGAGACCCACAGATATTCCCTCCGATGAATCATTATTGGAAATCATTCCCCTAGGATAAGATTGAAAGATTTTAGAGGGAGGTTTAGGTAAATTCAATGTTTACTTTTTCATGACATTTTTTTTAATATTATCATAGATACCGACTGTTTTTTTACATGATAATTTAAAATCCTATACAGATGATTTTTTAGCAGTATGTTTCAAAAAAATATCAAAAATTACGAAACAAGTATAAGGTAAGGGTGAACAGAGGTCATTGGATACCACGTGTGGGTGTTCCAGGCATCCTACAGGGAGTCCCTCAGGGCATTCTTTCTCTGCAGTTGTAGGATTTGGTTGTGTTTTGGTCGAGTGAGGAAACGATGGTAAAATTTATTAATTTTAATATATAAATGACTCTAATTTTTCATATTTCTATAAACTGAATATGTAAAATGTAGACAGAGTCTTCTCATTATTCACATAATTGGTGATGCAGGGAACGCCATCCAGACTTGGTACTCAACACGTGTCGAAGGTAAGACATGATGTAATATTAGAATTTACTATTTATTAATAAATTAAAATTATTGTAGTATAACAAGAATATAAATATTTATTTACTGTAAACCATTATTATTATTACACTAGCAAGGTGATCCGACCGATCTGATATCTATATCGATGAGGACTCGTCGGGTGGGTGATCCCGATATTTTCATCTTTATAGTAAGAAAAATATTTAGTAACAAATGTATTTTTATTTCATATAAAGTAATCATATTTTTTCAATAATTCATTATTTATATGTTATAGGATCATTTTGATGCTTATTTTATAGAGCTACTTAAGGATAAATGTCGTATTACTTTGCATAGAGATGAGATATTTTAGTGTGTCATGGGGTGTGACGGTCATGGTTATTATTTGAATTATGGAACTGGTGTCACGTGACGTGAAGTTATTTGAGAAGATTTGATGGGTGCATGTAGAGATGCATGGATGTGCACATAGACCGAGATAGATGATACTATGGATTCTACGCAACCCAGTATGAATGAGTGGTTTCAGTAATTACGTGAAGTGTATGAGGTGAGATTGTCAAAATTTTCAACATGTATTAATGAAGTGACTATGCATCATCCTATTGATGGTACACAAGTTGTTTCATAGGTAAAAAATAAAATAAACCATACTCATATTGAATTTTATTGATATGATTAAGATACATAATATTTATATATGTTGTAGGATCCAGATATAACTGGTGTACATCATTGTGAGTTCATTGGTGATCCAGGTGAAAAATAACTTCATAGATGAGGTAATTTACATTAACATTTTAATATTTAAGATTTCATTTTGGATCAATAATTTAATTTTTTTTATTTCCTATAATTCCCATATAAAACCTTCCAATTTTCATTTAGAAAACATGTGGTTAACTGAATTTATATCAAAATTACTACTATCGAAACATCTAGAAAAAATCAAGATTAATATGTAGAGTCCATTTTTAATGAATTTGAGTTTATTATGATTAGAATCAAAACCATTATAAATATTATAACCTATTATAATTTTTCTTCACATAATTCTCTAAATTGAAAAGTGATACCAATATAATTCGAACATGGAACTCACATTATTGTACATCAAAAACATTGAAAATTCTTCACATTTCTCTCAAAAAAATTAACAATAATTATAGAGTAGATAGAATCGTGATAAAAATATAGTATAATCATTAGTAGAATAAAATATCAAATCCAGTGTGAAACAGAGGACCCAAAATTTCAATATTTTCCATATTATCAAGATCTAATGATTTTTAATGAGACAACCATGACTTTTATATCAACTGTATAATGAATAGAAAATTTGGACACAAATATTATAATAGTTACTGTAAGATACATCCACTTCTTACTGTATTTTCTGCACTGTATGTTGAATCTTTTATCTTATTCATGTTGTTTATTGTCATGAATGGAAGTGGATTCCCTACTAAGGATTATTTATATGGAATTCATTTCATATAGTATAATACTTGTTTTTATGTAACCATTGATCTCAACACATCCATGCTCGAGTTATAAAGTGAAGTATTAGATGATTTGTAAGATATATTCTACAAGATGTAGAATGAATTAGATATCATAACTCCTGATATCCATATATTATGGTTCTATTATATGTATACATATGTGAGGCATGAACTTATTTTTTTTTGAAATCACATGAAACTTTGTTTCTTAGTTTGTTGCATTCTATAAGTTCTCCATCCAGCTCTAGTGCATTGAAGCTTCTCGGCCTTCTGTTCAAAGTGCATTGAACATATACTAATCGTGATACTATCTATATGAAAGAATTCTGATCGAAACTCCCAAGATTTAGTAAGATATGTGTATCCTCATGTAGTGCAATCGTTTCTCAAGTAAAAATTCATTATTAACATAGTAATATATATCACATAGTCAAATTATCCACGTATGTGATCAAAACTAGGCATGTACTAGTACTCCACTTTATAAAAATGGTTGAAACAAAATAAATCACCATGGATGGGATCTCAGGGGCCAGTGAAATGTGTTGAGTCAGCTTATTCCTTCTGGTTTATCAGTGAGGTTGAATTTTTTTCTTATAGGTTATTAGAACCTCCCTTTAATGGAAAAGTGGATTCTTGGTTTTCTTTAAGTGGGATAAGTCTTCTAAGGGGTTGAGTGTTTTGTGTTTGAAAACAACATAATGGAAACCGGACATCCTTCCTGAAAGTGAACTAGGTACTTTAACACATTAACTGAATTTTCCTAAGTCTTTCCACATTAAAAATAGTCAAAATTCACTTATTAACTTCACGTATATTTAGTTTTAGGATAATATGGTGTGTCTGTGTGTGTAGAATGTAATTTAGTGAAAATAGATTATAATAGTAGCAAAGATATATTGACACTATTTAAAAACATGTGGGGGTTCAAAACCATTTGAATGACCTCTAAATGTCATGAAATCGTATGATAATAACTGTGAAGTGAATTGTGAAATTGTTAAGTAGATTTTACTTCAATCGGAGGTTCTTTTGGTTAGGAATGACGTAAAATGGACTTTTAGTGTCACAAAACACCAAAAAATTCATTTAATAGTCAGATATAAAGAAAACAGCCTCAAAATGACTTGAAATCATAGTAAAACCATCTTATTATTATTTTTGATGTGCACGAGTAGACGTCACATCAATCAAACATGTTGTATGCCTATATTGACTGAATATGTGGTTTTAAAAAGTTTGATGCACCTTAAAAGGGACTGTCTGGGATTTAAACCCAACCGAATGACATCTAAATGTTGTGAAAACATATGAAAACAATTGTATTGTGAATTTTGAAATGGTCGAGTAGAATAAATGTCAATATGAGCTGGTGTTTTCCCGAGATGACTGAAAATGCACTTTTAGTGTCATAAAAAGACAAAAGGCGTGTTTAAGAGTCGAATTCATAGGAAATTACCTCATAATGACTTGAAATCATGGGGAAAATGTCTTATTATTATTTGTGACATGTAAGATTAGACAAAATATAAATCAAAGGAGAATTATGAAAGGAATGACGGAATATGAGGTTTTCAAAGGTTTGATGCCCCTTAAAAACATGTGGGCATCAAAACCAATCGAACGCCCTTTAAATATGGTGAAATAATATGACAAAAAACATGGAGTGAATTATTAAATGTTCTAATATAATATATGATGATCAGAGGTTACATTTTTTATGGGATGATGGAAAACGCACTCATAGTGTCATAAAACACCAAAACATGCATTTAATAGTTAGATATATAGAAAATGACCTTGGAATGAATTTAAATCATAATAAAACTATATTATTATTTTTCATGATGTGTAAAATTATATGGAACATGAATTTGACATGTGTTATGCTCAAAATCATCGAAGATGTGGTTTTTAATGTTTGGAAGCCCTTTAAAAAGGTTTGTGTAGGGATTAAAATGAAACGAATGACATTTGAATACTATGAAATTAGACAACAATAATATTAGAGTGAATTTTGAAATGGTTAAGAAGATTGAATGTCATTCTAAGCTTCTATTTTCCCAAGAGGAAAGAAAACACACATTTAGTGTCATAAAACAGAAAAACATGCATTTAATGGTTAAATCCAAAACAAACGACCTTGAAATGATTTGAAATCATATGAGAACTGTATTGTTATTATTTATTATGTTTATGAGGAGGAGAAACATTAATTGAGGTGAATTTTATCTAGAATGACCTAATATATGGTTTTTAAAAGATTGACACTCTTCAAAAACACACAGGGGGTCAAAACCAGCCGAATGACCTCTGAATTCCATGAAATTAGACAAAAAAACCATGAAGTGATTTTTGAAATGGGTAGGTATACAGTACTTCAATCATAGGCGTCCTTTGTCCAGAATGATAGAAAATGAACTTTTAGTGTCATGAAACACCAATACATGTGTTTAATGGTCAGATATATAGATAACATCCTAAAAATGACTTAAAATCATAGGTAAATTTTCTTGTTATCATTATTAACATGTAAAATTAGAAAACACGTCAATAGGACATGTGGTATGCCCTGAATAACCGAATATGTGGTTTTCTAAGGTTTGATTCCCTATAAGAAGGTGTGTCAAGTGGTCAAAAACAACTGAATGAAATCTGAATTCCATGAAATCATACTAAAACAATATTAGAGTGTATTTTTAAATAATCTAACATATGTAACATTAATCTGAGCTACTGTTTTTCCGAGAGGACCGAAAATGCACTTTTAGTGTCCTAAAACCGTCGAACAAAGGTTTAACGGTCAAATCCATGGAAAAGGCCTTGGAATGAATTAAAATCATAATAAAACCATATTATTATTAGTATTTATGTATAAGAGGAGAAAACACATAGATTGAATGTGCATGCTTCCCAGAACGACTGAATATGTAGTTTTTAAGGTTTCATGCTCTTTAAAAACATGTGGGGGTCAAAATATCCAAATGAAATCTGAATGCCATTAAATCATATGAAAAAAACTATCAAGTGAATTTTGAGATGACTGGATGGAATTTACTTTTTTCAGAGGTTTCATTTTTATAAAATGATGGAAGACACACTTTTAGTGTTATAAAATACCAAAATGTGCATTTAAAACTCATTTATATAGAAAATAATCTTTTAATGACTTGAAATCATAGGATAAGCGTCTTATTATTATCCATGACATAGAAAATCATACAGAACATCAATCGGAGATGTGGTCTTCTTGGAACGACTGAATATGTGGTTCCAAAAGGTTTGACACCCTTTAAAAAGGTACGTCCAAGGGTCAAAACCAGTCAAATGACATCTGAATGTAATGAAATCAGATGAAAACAATATTAGAGTGAATTCTAAAATGTCTAAGAAGATGGAATGTTAATCTTAGCTGGTATTTTCCTAAGAGGACTAAAAACACATTTTCAGTGTCATAAAACACCAAATCGCACATTTAATGATCAAATCTATAGTAAACCACCTATGAATTACTTGAAATCATAGTAAACCCATATAATTTTTATTTATGACTTGTGAGAGATGAAGAAACATTATTTGGAGGTTCATTATACCTATAATGATTGAATATGTAGTTTTTAAAGGTTTGATGCTCTTTAAAAACATGTGGGGGTCAAAACTAGCCAAGAGACCTCTAAATTCCATGAAATCAGATGAAAAAACTGTGAAGTGATTAGTGAAATGCTTAAGTAGATGATTGTTCAATCAGAGTTTCCATTTGTCTGAAATGATATAAAATGCACTTTTAGTGTCATAAAACGACATAATGTGCATTTAATGGTCTCATATATAGATGAAAACCAAGAAATGACTTGAAATCATTGGAAAACCATATCATTATTATTATTAACATGTAAGAGAATACAAAGCATCAATAGAACATGAGGTATGCCTAGAATGACCGAGTATGCAGTTTTTAAAGGTTTGACGCCCTATAAGAAGGTACATCCCGGGGTCAAAACCAATCGAATGATATCTGGATGTTGTGAAATCATACGAAAACAATCTTAGAGTGGATTTTGAAATGGCCAAGTAGATAGAATGTCAATATGAGTTGGTGTTTTCCTGAGAGGACTGAAAATGCACTTTTAGTGTCTAAAATAGATGAACATGTACTTAACAGTCAAATCCATATAAAAAGACCTTATAATGACTTGAAATCATAGTAAAACCATCTTATTATTATTTATGATGCATATGAGTATATGAAATGTCAATCGAAGGTGAATTCTTCCCAGAACGACTAAATATGTAGTTTTTAAAGGTTTGATGATCTATAAAAACACATGGGGCAGTCAAAACCTGCCAAATGTCCTCTGAATTCCATGAAGTCAGACGAAACAATCATAATGTGAATTTTGAAATAGTTGAGTAGTCTTTACTTCGATAAGAGGATTAATTTGTTTGAAATATGGAAAACTCACTTTTAGGGTTTTAAAACACCAAAACATTCATTTCACAGTCAGATGTATTTAAAATGACATCATAATGACTTTAAATCATAGGATAACATATTATTATTATTCGTGATATGTAAAATCATATGGTACATCAATTGGATGTGTGGTATGCTCGGAATGACCAAATATGCAGTGTGTAAATGTTTGACACCTTTTAAAAAGGTTCTCATAGGGGTCAAAACCAACCAAATTACATCCAGATGTCATAAAATCATATGACAATAACAGTAGAGTGGATCTTGAAATAGTGAAGAAAAAGAAATTTCAATCTAAGATGGGATTTTCCTAGGAGGACCGAAAACACACTTTTAGTGTCATAAAACACCAAAACGCATGTTTGACGGTCAAATACATAGAAAATGGCATTATAATGACATGAAATCATATAAAAATGTGCTATTATTATTATTGAAATGTACAAGGAGATGAAACATCAATTGAAGGTGAATTCTTACCATAATGACTAAATATAATGGTTTTAAATGTTTAATGCCCTTTAAAAACATTCGGGAGGTCAAACCCAACCTAACAAACTCTGAATTCCCTGAAATTAGAAGAAAACAATTTTGAAATGATATTTTAAATGGTCAAGCAGATGGTACGTCAACTTAACGTGTCGTTTGTCTGGAATAATCAAAAATAAACATTTGGTGTCATAAAACACTAAAACATGTGTTTAATAGTCAGATGTATAGAAAATAACCTATAAATTACATGAAATCATGGTAAATCATAATATTATTATTATTCTAACCATATTCAAGAAGATGGAACGTCAATCAGAAAGACCAAATATACAGTTTTTAAAGGTTTGACGCCCTTTAGAAAGGTGCATCCATTAGTCCAAAATAACTGAATGACATCTGAATGCTATGAAATTATGACACAATAATATTATAGTGAATTTTAAAATGGTCGATTAGAAAAAACATCAATTTCAGCTATTTTTCTCCTAAGAGTACTGAAAATAAGGTTTTAGTGTCATAAAAAACCAAAACGCGCATTTAATGGTCAAATCCATAGAAAATGGCCAGGGAATGACTTACAATCATAGAAAAAACACCTTATTATTTTCTTTTTTATGAAGAGATGAAACATAAATTAGAGGTTTATTATGCCTGGAACGACTGAATATATGGGGTTTAAAGGTTTGGAACTCTTTAAAAACACGTGAGTGTCAAAACCAACCAAAAAACCTCAAAATGCCGTGAAATCAAATGAAAAAAATTATATTGTGAATTTTGAAATTTTTGAGTAGATGATACATCAATTGGAGGTTTCATTTGTCCGGGATGATGGAAATGCACTTTTAGTGTCATAAAACACCAAAACTTGTGTTTAATGGTCAGATATATAAAAAATGAACTCTCAATGACTTGAAATCATAGGAAACCATATAATTGTTATTCATGATGTGTGTAAGTATAAAACATATCAATCGAATGTGTGGTATGCCTGAATGTACCAAATATGATGTTTTTAAAGGTTTGATTCCCTTTAGAAAGGTGTAACTGGGGGGTCAAAACCTACCAAATGACTTCTAAATGTTGTTAAATATTACAACAACAATTGTTGAGTGAATTTTGAAATGGTCAAGTATAAGAAACATTAATCTGGTCTGGTGTTTTCCTGGGAGGACTAAAAATGCAGTTTTAGTGTCATAAAACACCAAAACTCATGTTTAATGGTAAAATAAATAGTAAAAAACCTCATGGTGGCTTAAAATCATAGTAAAACCATATTATCATTATTATTATTTATGTGTACTAGGAGATAACACATCAATCAGAGGTGAATTCTTCCAGAAACAGCTGAATATGTTGTTTTTAAAGGTTTGATGCCCTTTAAAACACACCGATGGTTAGATCTAACAAAATATCCTCCAAATGTGGTGAAATGAGAAAAAAATAACAGTAGGGTTAATTTTTAAATGTTTTAGTAAATAGTATGTAAATCGGAGGTGTTGTTTGTCTGGGATGATGGAAAACACACTTTTAGTGTCATTAAACACCAAAACATGAATTTAAGTGTTAGATATATATAAAATGATCTAGGTATGACTTGAAATCATTGTAAAACTGTATTATTATTATTCATTACATGTACGAAGATAGAGCATGTTAATCAGACGTGCGGTATGCCTAAAACTATGACATGTGTGGTTTTTAAAGGTTTGACGCCCTTTAAAAATGTGTGGTTGGGGGTCAAAACCAACTGAACAACATTAGAATGATATGAAATAATAATACAATAATCATCGATTAAATTTTGAAATTTTTGAATATACAAAATGTTAATCTGAGTTGGTATTGGTCTCAAGGACTGAAAACACACTTTTAGTGTCATGAAACACCAAAATGCACATTTAACGGTCAAATATTTAAAACAATGACTTCAAAATGACTAAAATCATATTAAACCCATCTTATTATTATTTTTTATGTGAACAAGGAGATTCCCTACCAATCGGAGGTTAATTCTTCCCAGAATTAATGAATATTTTTTTTAAAGGTTTAACTCCCTTTAAAAACATGTGGGGGTTAAAACTAATCGAACGGTCTCAAATTGTGGTAAAATTAGATTTCAAAAAATATAGAGTAAATTTTGAAATGTTTGAGTAGACGGTATATCAATTGGAGGTTATTTTTTTCTACGGTGACAGAAAACACACTTTTAGTGTCATAACACACCAAAATAGCCAAAGAATAATCAGATATATAGAAAATGACCTCAGAATAAGTTTAAATCAAATAGGAAAATAATCTTATTATTATTATTCATGTGTGCAAGAATACAACAAATTAATGAGATGTGTGTTCTGGTTATAATGATATAATAAGAAGTTCTACATTTTAAAAATAATGATTAAAATTTATTAATATATGTTCGAAATAAAATAACTTCGGTCTATGATACTAATATTTTATTGAAATATTTTATTTCATTTCAATTATTATTTGGGAAATTTTTAATTATACTAATTACTTGATTAAATTTTTTCATGTAGTTTTATTAAATGACGGGTTTGGATCTTGGAAGATGATGAGGGAATGAAATTTATATCCCATGGTTTTAGATATTTTGGAACTATTTATTATATTTATGAAATATGGTGTTTTTGGTAATGTTTCTATGAATTTTTTTTAAAAAAATATAGTTGTCACAAAATGGAGATCGTTATTAGTTAGGGTTGGGCTATAATGACCTCTAATTAGCGGTCTCTATAGATAATTCCACCAGAAGCTACAACGACCGCTAAAAGGAAATAACTGTAGATGAACCCAATTTTATCTAATAGTGAATGATGTTTCACAGTTTCTATAGGAAATAACAAGTTGAACCTATAGAAACATCCAATTGGTGGTCGCTATAGACTAACCTGATATGTCCTATAGCATCCACAAAATGGTAGACGCTATTAGAAATAGCTATGACCCTAAATAATCTTCCATTTACTTGACACTAGTCAGCCACTATATTCCTTTAGCGATGAATTTTGGAAGTTTTTTAAGGACTTTATTCTACTAATGTATGAACCATTAGATAAAAGTGTTCTTAAACACTTCCCAATACATTCCATCTTACAATGATGATGGGATGATCACCTTCCACTGATCCAAATCATCTTATGAATCTCAATCAACATGTTTAACTTTCAAAAACTATGAATTACTTGACTCCACCACTCCACTCGGAGTCTAGGAAAGGCCAACAATATTAAGTAACTCACTGGAAACCTTCAAGACCTTTCTGTGCAGTATACACTAAACATCACAAAACACAAAACTGGAATCAACACCCAACCAAAACTCATAAAAAAATAAAATCCCAATCCAAAGCACTAAACTCATAAACCATACATCACAAAATAAAACCACAATCCTCTTTAAAAAATCCCCACTTCCCATTCCAATTCCAAATCCACCTTTTTCTAAGGTCACTTTTCAAAACTACCCAACCACATTTTCAAGTCTAATTTTAAAATCCAAATTCATTTAAAAAAATGAATTACACCATATTCCATAAATTAATTTTCCATTATTTTAAAATCCATTTTTCATTTTAAAATTCATTCATGCCAACCAAAACCAATACAAAGTATAGCTCATATTAAAACATCAAAAATTGGCTACTAGTAGCCTTCCATAGCACAACCATATGGTTTATCAGACCATTCCCTATAAAAAACCGACCCCTAGATGAATTTAGAAGCATTTACTTAGGCCCCACATGAGTTTCTACTCCATGTAATATCATTTTGTAGCACCTGTTTACTTACATTGTCATTCCCCATCCACACACCTAAAAATAAAAATAAAATAATCAAATCTCATACGACCTCGGGTAACTCAAGGCTTAGAATGAGTAAGATTTTGCAATGCTCTTCATGCACCTACCTCCAAAATCCTAATAGTCTTATCTATAATATACCTAACACCCTAAATAAAAAATGGATCCTACTCTAATGCCATTTTTTACAAACTAGGCTTGGATGCCATCCGACCCAGTACCTGACCTTGTCCATGATAAGGCCCGAGAGGTGTTCCCAATCCTCTTGAGATAGAAATTAGTGTCAGGAATCAAATTTATCATAGTGGGAATGATTTATTCCATTAAAAACCATGAACAATAATTAAAATAGTGCATATAACATGAACCAATAATAAATTAAAAACAATAAATGCAAAAAATAGGATCCACATGAAATGACAACTGAACAAGAACAAAAACTAAAAACATAAATAAACCCAGACTAGAACCACCACGATCACCACATGACCTCTTGGTCACCACACTCAAAAAAACCATCCCACACTATAGTAAATCTTGAACATAACCTAAACCTATAAAATAGACTTGGTATACTGACACCAAGTAGTACAAGTAGGGTGTGATCATAACCAGCTCAATAGGAAAACACCATGGAATCCATACACTTCCTTTCCTAAAAAAGACCCTAAACACTAGTTTTAAATTCATTTAGAAAAATATGGGTTTTTCAATTTTAAAAGAACCAAACATGTCTTTCCTTCTTAATAAATGTTTTCCAATCCAAAAAACGGTTTAAAAAAAAACCTAAATCAAATTCCATACCATAAGAATAAAAGGGACCATACTAAAAATAAAATAAAAAAGTCAATAAGGAAAAGACAAGTATAGTATATAATCCAGGTGAACCAAAATAAAATAGAACATACATATAGAAATCATGGGAATTTAAAAAAAATCTCTATAATAAATCCCTAGACCTACTCTTATCAAACTCACCTATCGGTGTACTGTTCATATCCATAGTCAATAACCAATTTTCTGCTCTAAACTATCCTCATTAGAGGTACATCTCACCTAGCCTCTCAATCAATCCATGGTGTACCAACCCATGTAATAAAGGTCGATAATAAACCATCACTCATCCCTCAAAATGATGCACAGGAGTCCTGTGAAAAAAGTATGTGGTGAATGAGGTGGTCATTACATGCATGACATAAACTAATAACCCATATATTTTACCATGCTTGCCTATCCCAAACACTAACAACACTTATGTGATGACCCTCTCTTTATATAGACTAATATAGAGGTTCCCATCACAAATCAAGACACACAAATATTCTAATTGGGCCTATACATCATATCACTTTGAAAAAAATTTTCTAAAATACCACAAATTACCGACCAAACCTTAAAATTTACAAATCCAAATCCATTTTCAAACTATTTCCAAAACTGGGGTAAAAAAATACTATATTCTTAAAATGATCCAAATAGGCCTTTATATCATTTATTTACCAAAAACACACTTTATGGTTCTAAATGGTCCGAAAATTAGGAATCACATTTGAAAACATTAATTAAGATAATTTAGGAAATAATGATCAATTTAGGAATCGATTGAAGGGATAAGGATTAAGGAAGAAAATAAATAAGAGGGAGAGGTAATTTGAAATCTAAGGTTTAAAATGAACATTTCTTGGAAATCCATCATTATTTGTGTGATTATGAATATGTGAACCCTATACACATATTGATACTCCCATATTAAATGTGAAATCCATGATAAACCATAAAAATACACAGTAACCAATTTAAATACTCACCACATACATCACCACTAATCATAAAAAGCCACACATATGTACCAAACCATAAAAATCACAAAATTCCACACACATAACCCAATTCATAAACAAACCATGAAAACTAAACCTAACCAAGAAAAAAAACTAAGACACCCAATTTCATATTTATGTGTAAAGTATCCTTTTATAAACACCTTGTATATATATATATAGGAATAATTGTATAAACCCTTTAAAACGCTATTTTCATTAAATTTACACCATTAAAATTTTGAGAAAATTTACACTAGGAAAACAAAAGAAAGAATTTAACATTTCGAAAGCATTCAGTAATGATAAAGCATTAAATGAATGTTCTGGAATGGAAATGGATGTAAACACCTACCTCAAAGGAGTGTGGATGAATTGAAACTCCAAGAGAAGGAAGAACCAAGCCCGAGAGATAATCTGTACACCCTAACATTCAAGAAACACAAACCACACATAAAACCTATCCTCTAGGGTTCTTCTAAAAGAGGAAAAAGTTAAAGGAAACTAAGGAACCAAGTGGGAAGGATAATAAAAAAGGAAATTAGCAAAAACCCATGAATAAATCAACTTATAAGCTTTGAGATACATCCATGGATGGAGGATAACCAAAGAATATGAGCTTAGGAGGCCCTATTGTGCACCTTGGTCGAGAAAAGGGGAGGAAAACATAAAATGGGATTAAACGAGGGAAGTTGAAACTTGTAAATTAATGTTTTTAAGACCCTTGGAAAATTTTCATAGTATATCCACATAGTTTTTCAAACCACACACCAACCATGCACACCCTACTAAAGATGAGGGACACCCGCATGGGTTAGATTCATGGTTTTTGAAACCATGCTCTAACTATAAAAGATGGATCTATCAAATTTCAGAGCCTCCTTGCATGCTTTATGAATAGTTTCTTCTAACCATACTCAATTAATTCACCTTTTCCCAAACACCAACTAGTAGCCTCAATGTTTTTCCCAGGCCTCGCATGGTTTGGATCAAACTGTGCATAAGCCCAAAAACCACATGAAAGCTCTGAAACTCAAATATTTACCCCTATAACTCAACCCAAAACATCGATAAAAATATCTAATATAAAAAATATAACAAAATAAAATAAAAAATGTGGTCAAGGTGTGTTGGGGTTCCCCTAGATTATATTGTGTTATGAAATAAAGTTACAAGTAACTATGGATTATCCTATTGATTATGTCATTACAAATCAATGTTCCTCTTGATCTACCTTTTCTAGCTTATTCATGGTATTTTCTTTGGGTTACACTAGTTTTTACAACCCAATATGAATATATTACCATAACAATAGATTTTTTTATTGTCTATATGATGGATTTGGATAAAGATTTATTCACTCAACTATCCAAGATTCAAAACTATCATGATTTGGATGATTCCCTACCTAAACTACTAAGTGTTGATTTAATTTTAAATTAAACTCAATTCTTAGTGAAATATAAATATTTTGACACTAATGGGTAGGATTAATTTTATAATGGATCATCATTTTAGTAGTATAACATTTAATATATTTATTTATTAAATATTAATTAAATAATGATATTGATCTAATAAAATATTTTTTTTGATAAATGGAATCATTAACATCTATCTTAACCCTGAGATCAATATTTGGACAAGTATAAATTAAATTTAAGTAACTTCCTCAACTTATTATATAACTTGAAAATATTTATTAAGTAAGAATGAAAATTCTATGTGTTGGAACAATATATTCCTTAGAAACCTTCTAGTGATTCCATTCAAAAAAAGATTTAGATACCTATGATAGGAATAAAAAATATGCATATGATGCCTCGAAACTCTTGATCATTACTATAGACTCTATGTTGCAAAATCAACATGAGACTCTAGATTCCTATAAAAGGATAGATAACATGTAAATGCTCTATCTAGAGAAAGATAGGAATGAATGTAATAAAGTAACAAAATCTCTTTTCAATGTGAAATGATGGAAAGAATCTCATTATCCACTCACGTACTCAATATGATTTGTTAGATCAGTGATTTGGAGAGGCTAGATTCACCACTAAAATTAGAATTTTCCACATATTTCATTCTATAATCACAACCATAATGGTTAAAGCATTTTGTTATTAACCATAACATGAATGATTTTTTTTAAACATTACCCAATTTCCAAAATATAATATATATTTATGAATAGGAAACTGGTGTTCTAGGATCAATTATAATGTTTATGGTACAGAAATAGGAAGGTAAAGGATTTTACTAGAAGGGGACAAAAATATGTCTTAAAGATTCTATATTGATAGTTATGATGAATAATAAGAATGAGGAACCTTGTTTTTATTATTGAAAAAATGACCATTAGAGGTAAAATTGTTTGTATTTCCTGAAGGGTTTTAAATTCCAAGTAGAGAGTCCACATATAGTATAGATGTTATGTAATTCAATTCTATTATTCTGAATGATACATGATAAAGACTATATATTTTAAAAAAGTTGTAAATATATAGTATGTCAGAAGATGAAAAATAATTTAATATTAAAGATTAATGTTTTATTTAATATAATGGTGAAAATTATTTTCTACTTTGATGAGTTGTATTCTTTAAACATGGATAAAATTTTTATAATATGTTTATTTTTTTTCTAATTTTTATTTTGAGAAGTGCATATAAACAATAGTTTCTTCAATGAAATGAGATGGGAGTTTTTTTACAAAACTAAGTATGATTTTTGTAATTATATAACATGATTTATGGGAGACTAAAAATGGATATTTATAGTTAGGGAATTCATTATGTTTTCATCTATGGAAATTTTTTCACAAGATGAATAATTTTAAGAAAATTTTACTTGATGTTCTTAGTATGATGAGAATTTATGAACTAAGAATATGATGTATATGTTCTAATTTTTGTATAAAAAATAAAAGTGGGTAAAATTTCAAACCAAAAGAATATAATTTAATTCAAATGTTAAAAATAATCAAGAATCTAGTAAAGTTCATTGATTCATAGGGTTTCTAGGAAGGAGGGAAAAATAATTATTTTGATTGGATCATCCAAAATACCTAAAGGATTTTATGTAAGTATATGGGATTTCCATTTCCATTATAGGTGTTAAAAAATTAATTATTTAATTTTTATGTTTATGTGATACTTAATGTATATTTTACATGTTTTTTAAATGTATAGGTTTTAAAAATCAGGAGAAAATTTTATAAACCTTGTAATTTTTTATGAAAGGATAAAAATTCACCATGTGTTTTCCTTAAATAAATATTATATTAATTGAACATTCTACACAAAAACACCAAACTAAAATTAGTAATGAAATATTTTATGATTATTATTAATAAAATTTCTAAAAAATAAAACCTACAATAAATAAAAAGATTGTAATCAATTATAAATTCATAAAAAATAGTATTAAGATAGTTAATTTTTTTATTTATATACTGTGTTTTCATTTAAAATTTAAATTTATGAATTTTAAAAAATAAATTATTTTAAATTAACATCATTTTTAATTCAACTCGATAAAACTATATTAGATTGAATTTTTGGGATATTTCTAATATTATTTATTTTTAGGTAAATACTGAAAAATACCATTTATAAAAATATCTTGAATTTTATAAAATTATTATCACATAAGTATGACTTATAAATTTATGAATCCATTATATATACAAAATTATTTTTTTATAAGATATATTTTAAATTTAAAAATATTTATTTTTTTTATAAACCTATATTTTATATTTAATAACTTAAGTTACACTTCTATCTAAAAAAATCAATACATTATAAATTTATTATTTTAGAATTAATTTTTATCAATTTTAAGAATTAAAACTAAAAAAATTAAATTTGAAATTATAAGGTCCATAGTTTTAAATAAGGGACATTTTATTTTTATTCATAAAATTGAATTAATTAGGTAAAAAACTAATCATCGTGTTAAAATCTAAAAGGGTATAAAGGGTTAACCAAAGGAGTAAAAGTACTCACATGTTAAGAATATGTTTATAATATATTTTTTGAGGTTTTTATTAACCAAAACTTACCCCATCTCCATTATTTTTCATTTTTTATTCTTCTTGACATCTGAAAAATGTTATCTCTTTATATTAAGATAAAATATGTACAAAAATGTCATTCTCACCACTTATAAAAGGGCCTCTCACCACCCCTTCCGGAGCACTCCAAAGTTTATGTATGCCCATGAAAATATTCCCTATTTCCTTCCCCTATAATCCTATTTCACTTTCTTAATATTTTGGGCATAAGAGTTTTGCCTAAGAACCACATTTCTAAGGAGTCCTCCAAGGGAAAACTCATGTTCTCAATAAGAGTAATAATATTTCCATGTTTTTATTCTTTTGTATCTTACTTTTAAAAATATAATTTTACCATTACTATATAAATAAATAAATATTTTTTTATACTGATTTTTATTATTTTAAGGTAACATTCATAAACCAAAATTCCCCTTTTCTATTAAGAAAAACAAAAACATCCTTCTGGTGTTTGTGCAGAATACCCCCTCCAAGAAGGGACGTATTCTATTTCGCAACACCGTGTATCTTGGTTTATTATAATTATGGAATTGATGAATAAATTTGAAATATATGATAAATTTTTTATTATTAATTGATATATTATAATCCACCTTCATTTCATCCCATTCATAGACAAATTAAAACATTAACCATGTATAAATTTGGTTTACCGCCTCCATGAAATAACGTATCTCATTTTTAATCTATATTATTTATTATTTATTAAAATTTATTAAAATAACATTCAAAGAAATAAAAATATCTAATTATTATCATTATTATGTTATAATGATGCTATTATTTTAAAAAATCCCACTTTTATAACCATGCTCATCCATTAATTATCATACATTCATGTTGAATTAGTCTAACTACCACCTTGAATAGTTTTATAAACTAATATCATATATGACTCTGAGAACATAATTATAGATAATATATGATATAAATAAGTAAATTATTATTTTATCTTATTTATAGAATGTAAAAATTAATATTAAACTCATTAAATAAGATACCAATGTTTGTTCCTTAAAAATACTTTAAACATGTGAATCGTTGATGTCGTATTTAAGGATTATCATCAAACACCCATAGAATGAAAATATTAATATTATAAATAATAAAGAAGAATAAATTTCAATACCTTATATGATATGGGAATGATGAACTTTTGTAGAATAATGGAAAATTACCCCAATATTACAAACTAGTTCAAAATGATCAAGATTGTTCACAACCAATGTTGAAAATAGATAATAACTAACTATGAAAAATATAGAGAATAATTATAACGAAAGTTTTTAAAAGGTTATATATATATGTGTGTGTGTGTGTGTGTGAATAAGGTTATAAAAATAGGTTATACATATTATACACCATGATATCTTTTAAATTGTGTGATTACTTACTAATGAATGTCTTTTAATGTATTCATGTAATTCATGTGTCTTTTCATGTTCCCACAAAATTTCATTTCTCACTGACTCATATTTTACCCAAAGTGTTTCATGTATGTGAAACTAAATCTGCATATTCCTATTGTTCGATAACCTCCCTATTCCATGTCTGTGTTAATTGGATTCTTTTGTGAATGTATTTATTAATTACTCAATAATTTATTAAGTTTATTTTATACTACTTTGAATTTAGTTAAAAAAATGAAAGACATTTTTAATTTTTTCTCATGGTTTTTTTCATCAATGTACGAAAAGAATTTCTTTTTAACATTTTCCATGTGAGGACATATTTATACTATATTTTTCCATTTATTTGAAACTTACTCTCTTTTTATTCATGGTTTATCAAATAAATTATTATTCTCTATGTTTTATAAATTATTTATATAAATTATTTAAAAGTTCAAGAATATTTATAATTTCCAATGCAATTTTATTTATGATCCTTTAAAGGATGTTTTCATTTTTATTAACTTCTTTTGACATATTTTATTATTGATCATGGTTATTTTTCAAGTAATGCCATATTAATTATTCTTATGTATGACTTATGAAATGTTTATTTATATCATTAAAATGATATAGATCTACCTTTGTCTAATCACTGAATATTAATAAATTGAATTTTACTTCCAATGTCTTTCTTATGTGAATACTATTTATTTTATTCCTTTTACTAAAGGGAATTTAATACAATTATATACATCAATTGATTTTGTAAATTATTGACTTAACTATATACCCTCTATCTATATGATGTAAACACTATATACTTAATCAAAGAGTATTTACCTAGAAAATAATATAATATCTTTGGATACCCATTAATTTTCCATGGGTTTATCATGTTATGATTTTTGATCAAATAATTATTGTTTTATTTATATGACATGTATATAAAATGTAAACGTAATGTATGGAAGGGTACACACTGATAACACTGTAATTAATTGGGTAAATAATTAATCTATATATAGGACATGTTTATGAAACCTTGGAAGCATGCCTTTGTAATTTTTGTGATACCTTGGTGAATATCCTTGGAAATATGCTTTCAGGACATCTTAGTGATTAAATTTTATAATATTCTTAAGAAATTATATGTTAGGTTTTGGTCACAATCTGTTGATGATAAGATCCTATAATAACTATTTCCTTGTGTTAAAGTATCTATTTGATTATTCATAGATTATGATCTCGGTTTTATTGGGTATAATTTATCTATTATATGTTTGTGTACCTTGATTAAATGATCATACCCACATTCCTATATTATTCTCACTTATGATCTTTGATTTTTACTATTTATGTTTAACCATATTGAGTAGTTAACCTCACCCATTCTTATGCTTCCATTTAACTAGTTTATGAATAAAATTAATATGTATGATTTGTTAAGAAGATTATCTAATATAGATATCTTATGGGAGATGTTGAATACTTTTTTATGTTAAGTAGTTTCTTATATAGTGGGAAAATTTCCATTGGTTGTGAAATACATGGGTTTTTTTAGTTTATTATTTTTCCTAATTATCTAAAACTCTAAACCTAAAAGGTCTTGTGAATGTATAGTAATGATTTATATTCTTTAAGTCATGTAATTATGGGACAATGACATATATGGGCTATCATAGTTGGTATCAGAGTGTGGTTTATGTATATTTGGAGATAATGATGTTATTATTTGATGATATAAATTTTACCAAGGGTTGATAAGTTAATGTTGATCAAAATATAAAAGGTATATAAAACCCTTTATGTTAGTTGAGGAAATATTGGATATTTTATGGATTTGAATAAGATAAATTTAGTGAAAACCCTATGGATATGTCTATTGGATAAGTTTATATATAGGATAACATCTTGAAGCTTTGGTAAAGTAGATATTTTTTGTTTCTTCTAAAAATTAAATCATTGACTTGATACTACAAAGTGGGTGTGGTTGTGCAATAAATACACCTAGGGGTGAAAACCTGGAAAAAGAAAGGTTTAGTATCAACTCAATCCTCACTCTAAAGAACGATGAGTTTTCCTATGACTGAATTTATAGCTATATACTCTAAGGGTATATTATTTGTAAAATTTGATTCTCTTTAGAATCCATTGTGAAGGATTTATTTTATTAAGAAATTAGGTCAAGGAGTATGAGAGAACCAAACCTAAAGAAACCTAGAATGATATGAGAGTGATTTAGTTTAAAATGAAATATAGTGTGATGGTTTTAAAAATTAAAATATTTTTAGATATATTTTTTCATAAGATCATTTATGATACTTCTCTTATGATGTTAATTATTCATCACTCTCATTAACCAGTGTTGGTTTTAGTAATGGATAAATCGTAAAGGGAAAATGTTAATAATGGATTCCATGGAGAATATATTAAAACCATTGTATTTTTAATAACAAATAAATTTTATTTATTAGTAATATTTTTTATTATATTTTATGGATTTATATTAACTATAATAATTTTAAGTAATTTTTCAATCGAAAAAGAAATGGTTTTATTCTAACTAAAATGTTACCCATGTATTATATGGTGTTATTTAAAAGTTAAATTTCTAGAAAAATGTTAAATTTGAAAAAAAGGATATCATTTTTCTTTAAACATAATTAATTTATTTTAATTTTAATTTTTTATGTTTTTCTAAAATATTTGATTTTTTGGTGAATAGTGAAAATATTGATTTCTCAAATTATGTCACATTTAGATATTATTACAATGTAAGCATGAAATAATAAATTTATAAACATTTTTATAGACCAAATATATTTTAAATAAGTTAATTTATTTATTTTAAAACGTTATTTTGAATTTTGTAACTCATGTTTCACTTTTGTGAACATAAACTATATTTTATTAAAATAAAAAAACAATTTTGGGTCTTTTCATTTAATGGTATGGTTATAAGGATAAATTCAATTTTTTTATAATAAAATATAAAAATATTAATTTTATTATTATTTATCCAAAAAAATTTAAATCATTTTCTTTCTTTATTTCAAGGTTGAATGATTTTTACGCTTAAATCTATTATTTTCCTAAAAAAATCATGCATTTTGTATACTTAAATTAAACATAATTCCAATCACCCATAGATTTTAAATATGATAATATGGTTTCTAAATTTTTAAAAAATATTTCCAAACCATTTTATAATTCCCATTTTATTTTTTCCCATATAATTATGTTTTCATGGTAAAAAGTTAAGTAAACATGGTTACGGTTAAATTTGGTTTAAGGGGGGGTTTAACTAGAAGATATGGCATAAAATGCCTCAAAAACATGTATAAATGTGTTTGGATGATGTTATTTATACCCTATAACATATTAAATATTAATTCTGGGTTTTCATGGTTTCGCATCAACATGAATAGGTCCTTATATAAATTTAAAACATTGAATAATTCCAATAGTGTCGCACCCCTCACTTATAAAAGGACATCAATTATACTATATTTATCAAACATATTGATCCAATTATCTTGAAAAATTATTTCTAAAATACCTTACCAAAAACCCTAACTATGAATTATAGGAAATGGTCTAATGAAAAGATAAACCTATAATTCTTAATGTGTAATCCAAAGGTGGTTTTCCTATGAAGAGGTATAACTCTTAACTGTTAATTTTTGTTATATTTATTCTCTTAACTCATTCCAATATTATTAAAACATGATGATATAATAACAAAATTTTCTCCACTATACTTAAATTTTATTATGTTAATGTTATAAATCTTATTCATCTTTTTCTCCATCCTATGGGGAATGAAAACATCATTCATACGTACATGTGGACTACCACATCCATGAGGCGATGTGTTTAATTTTCCTTCATCGCCTCTCATGGATGTTTATAATCATGGATTTAAAGTATATATATGATATTCCTAGAATAATTATCATTATTTAAATGGTTTTTAATGAATAAAAATGGTAATTATGTCATGATTAATCTTCTAGATATGATGTAATAATGACACCTTGGACCATGGTAAACCTACTGATGTTGTTATAGGATTATGAACTAAACTTCTAAAAAATAACTAACTTGAACTTAATTGATTTGATAACTTTATAAGGCATACTAATAAATGAAATTAAATGGATAATAATAAGGAAACACACTTGAAAAAAAATTCTTAAGAAAGTAAAAAATTAATATAAGTGTATTATATATGAGTTAAATTACATATCTGTTGATCCGAACTCAAGGTAAGGTATTTTTCATTAAAAACTTATTTTAAAATGTTTAAAGTTTTTCTTCTATTTTTCAATAATAGCCATGTTATTTAAAATTTATAAATTATTTTATTAATATTCAAAAATTTGTTTTTAAATTAATTTTATACCATTTCTCCTTTTCTTTAAAATGTTTTAAAATACACCTTTATAACTTTTTCCAAACATGTTATTTTTGATATTTTTACAAAAGTGTAAAATGAATATATATTTTTACATATACAGTGTAATAACTGAGACCCTACTATAGAATCTAAACACCATATCCTAAACTATCACATAATTTACACTCTAAAGGGAACTTATTTAGAAATATATTTAAATGTTTCATTTCTGAATGTTGGAATATTATTTTTAAAAAATAAACATAATATTAGGACTCTTTATAAAGATATTATCTTATGATAAAATTTTGGGATTTTTCTAAAATATTTGATTTTTTAGTGAATATTGAAAATATTGTTTTTACCAAAACTATAAATTTTATTACTTAATCACTTTATAATAAATTCTTATAAGTTTATAAAACCATTTAAATGGTAAAATGTGTGTTTAAGGATTAAAACTATATATTCTTGAAATACTATTCTTAAATTATACAACCTAGGTTTAATATTTTATGAAATTATGTAACATTTTCCAGTAAAGGAAAATGATTTTGTAATTTTATATTAATTAAATATTATTTTCCTAAATTATATTTTATGTTGATTTGTAAGACAAAAAAATATTTTATAATAAACAAATTTATTTCATAAAAATCAAAAACCATTGATAATTTTAACCTAAACATAATTTTTATGCTTAAAAGTAAACTTCTTCTACAAAATTAGTTATATATGCACTAATGTTAAAATTAATTTTCCCTTAACATGTTAATTTCATTTCATAAAATGGAATCTTTATTTAGAATCATTTGGTCAAAAATATGTAACTAGGAAAATATTAATTTTAGGCATTGATAATAAATTACTTAGATTAAATATCTATTACCATGGTGAAAGTAAAATGGTTGTTTTCAAAGAATTAATTTTATAAATGTTATATAAATTTCCCCTAAATAAATTAAAATTTTATATTTTAAATTATGACACTAATATGATTTTTAAACATATAAACAAATATATAAACACTCATTCAATTGGTTGTTAGTAGGAAATTACAATTAAAGACACTTAAAATATAAAAATACATTTTTATATAGATATTGTTTTTACCATATCTTATGTTTTAATTTAAAAAGTTGATTTTCTCACATTTAGATTGTATTTATTCCAAATTTAGATGATAAATTATAAAAAAAATTATGAGGAGTCATATTATATTTTTAGTAATAAATTAATTACCATGGTTAATTTTTAATCAAGATTAATAAGGCTAAAAATTGGTAAATGAGGCATCTAGAATTCTTAATAATTAAAATGTAACTTATGGCTTATAGAAATTATTTTTAGGTATTAAATCCATAACCACATGTCTCACATACCATTTCTACACTTAACCCACCTAACACCCATGTGATTCCATTCTTATCCTTTACCTAACTTTAGTTTCCATGAAAAGACCCTCTTTTTCACCTATAAAAGTAGCTCAATCCCACCCTTTATCTCATCTCAATCCACGTGTTATATAATCTCATTCCCTCCCTATGAGTTTCAAAGGTTCTAAGGAGTCCCCTCAATCTTTAAGAATCTACTTAGTAAGATATGGTTTCCAATTATTTAGTTTACATTTTAATTGATATTATTTTGTTATAATACCATTTTCACATATTTCCTTGATTTTAATTACATGGTATTGTATCCCATTTTATATTTTTTTAATGATATTATATTGACCCCCACTCATTATATCATTTTTCCTATGTTATTATTATACCGACATAGGGGTCTCATTTCGTCCCTTTCATTTTCAGTAACAAACCATAATTATAATGTCATTATGGTGCTAATTATATGAAAATAACTCCCTTTTTATATATCTATAATGAGATTTACTGCCATTAAATCTTTTTCTTAAACTATCTTAATTATCAAAAAGCCTAAATTTTTTTAAATTAATGAGTTTATGGTTTTTTTTAGAAATGAAGTTATTTCCTAGATACTAGCACGTGGATATAGATGTTTCATAGATACACCAAGGGGTAATCACCCTTAAAATGATTGGTTGAGGAATATACTCAATCATCACCCTAATTCATGATGAGTAGGAATAATGTTATACACTTAAATAGATACCCTTAGTGGATATTATTTGTAATATTTCCATGAACTTTATGAATCGTGATAAAGGATTTTTCCTACTATTTCCTTGGTCTCCTACCAATGAAAACTATTGAACCTAATTATAAATTCCATGGATAATCTTGGACATTGAAATTACCCTTTCCAAAATATTTCTTTGATAAGGGTACTTCTTATTACTTTGATGATACCCCACAACTTCTAAGTTGATTAAGTGATATTATCCAATACATCCACATTATTCGATTAAATGGGGAAGTATTTTTTTTTATCATATGGATAACCATGTTTTTAATTACCCAAATGATTCTTAGGGAATGTTATAAAATGTATTTTTTATTCTTATAGTTAATTCATTGGACTTAATCAGGTGACCGATGGGGACCATAATTATATATTCCCTTTATGGATTAATATGTTTCCTAAGACAAAATAGATTGGGTTTTGGTGTATACCTCTCCCTCTATCAGTATATTGTCTTTGCATAAGGAATTCACTACATGTTTTGATGTCTGAAATTATACATTCCATCATTATGAGATCAATGATTGTTTTTTATGTTTTTATTTATTATCATGGATATAGTATGCCCTCAGTTTCAGTTTATTATGGATTCATGTAGTTTATTTATCCCTACCATACAACCTATTCAATGTTTATGATAGATTCTATTTTATGCTACTCCTTACTAAACATTTTATCTCAACCTTATTTTTTTCTTTCTTTCAGAAATCTGGAGGAGAAATATGTCCACTTTTCAAGGATCTACTAGAAGGGATAATAATTTTCTCATGGATTTTTTATATTTTACTTTATATTTTTAATTATATTGTGTAAGATATGTATATATCTAGCCTTCTAAGACTATTATGTTTTGGATCCTATGTAAACTCTTATATTATGTACCAATAATGTAATATAACTATCGGATTTGGGTATTTGGAGTCGAAGTTATTATATATGGTATGAGAAAAAATTCTTACCATCATTAATTTTATTCTTTAAGAAACTTTCTGTATATATTTTCATGGATTTTTAATAGAATGTCATATTCCCCCTTATTTTGGGAATTTTTTTAAAATTAATTTCAAATAAAAATTATTTTTATATTTATTTTATGTGAAGCCTAAATCACTTCTATTTATTTTTTAAATTGAACAATTTAAGATATTATTTTGTAATTGTAATATTTTATGTGTTTTTTGTATGATATATTCCTTATAACTTTTTTATAATGATAGGGGAGCCTGATATAGCTCGTCAGTGCATTAGGAAATGATTGTGTTCACTAGAGAGTTATATTGAAATTAATAAAGTTAGTTGTTCCATTTGTAAGAGTACTTATAAGAGTGATATAAAGATGATGTCCCAGGGTACCTAAATGACTTTTCTATTCTTGAAAATGAGATTTCAAAGAATTATTCTAATTTCATGAGGTAAGCTAGTGAGATTATTTTTACAGGAATGTTTATGACCCACTTAAGTGTGAATATTACGTTTTTCAATAAAATATTTTTATGGGTACCCATGTTTTAAAAAAACCCTCGTGGTTATGGTTTTTACTTTATGATTTTTTATTATATAATTTATTAAAATATTTGGTCAATGAAAATCTTTTCATGAGTAAGAAAATAAATATTTTAGGTTAAAATTTATTATATAAAATAGGGAAATTTTCTTATAGGATTACATGATTTTAAAAATAAGATAATTTATTTATATATTTTTTATACCTTAATGATATTTTTTTAATAATCCTAAGTTTTTAAATTTTTTTCATAATGAGTAAGGATGAGTAAGAATTAGAAATAGGTCTAACTTTCAACTATGTGGAATCAAATTTAAAGAAGGGAATGTGTTTTTAATGAAACATTAGATATAACCATTATTTTTTGTGGAAAAATGGATATTGAGTGGAAGTATTCCCATTTTATTATAATGGTGTGATATATAATTTTTTTTAATAATTCTATAAAACTCTAAACTGAAAATATACTTGAAATTTAAAGAATTTAAACCCTTTCTATAAATAATGTAATTATGGGTAGTTTATGTTAAGAGGTGTTATAGTTTCTATACAATGAAAGATTTAGATAAATTTTTATGCAAGGATAATATTAATAAAATTATTTTAAGTAATTTTAATCCATTAATTATATTATAATGGGAAATTTTGATGGTTTCTAAGTTGTTTCACTTAATTTGATCCTATTACAAAGTGGTTTTTACAGAAAAAACTGGGTGAATTAAGTGTAAAGGAGTTAGAAATATAATTTCCTTCTAAATTAGTGGCCTGTAATGATTTTAATTAGAACAAAATATTTTATATTTGGGTTAATTCAGTTGAAGTTTGGTAATAATGGTGGTACCCATTCTAGAGAGTTTCAAAACTCTCTGTAGAGAAACAAGTCATTTTTTGATCATTTTAGGAAACAACACCCTTTGGAATTTGGTGGAATATTAGATCCAATTGTATAATAAGGATGGATCAATACTCTAAAAAACATATTTTAGGTTTTTTGTTGTTTATAACATCAAAAGGTAATTCTTTCTGTTTGTAATTTTTATGGGGGAGTTGATTAGTGGTTCTCTATGATTCATAATACCAAGGATAATTGTGATATTGATGACATAGTATAGAAAATATTTAAGGATATTTTCCTTGATAAGTATTTTCCTAATTTTTTTAGACATAGGATGGAAATGAAATTTTTTAAAATGAAGAAAATGGAAGAGGAATCTATTTCCTCCTATAAATCAAAATTTTCTAGATTGGTCAAGTATGCACCAAATTTTATTCCTACCCATGATTTTATAATTGATAGATTTTACTCAGGATTGAAACCGTGTTTGAAAATATATTTGGCATCTCGTGAATTTAAAATCCATGAGAAATTTTTATGAAGTGATGAGAAGGTCGTATGGAGTTTTTAACTTTCAAAACAACAAAGACAAGAATAGGTCCATGTTTTAAGCAATGGGAAAGTATTAATTGAATAAATCAGAAGGTAATATGTTTAAATTTTCCTCTTATGATAAGTATGGTAAGAATAATCTTGGGGCGTATCTTATAAAATACGTAAAGTGTTATTGATGTGGTATGTTGGGATATTTGTATCATTATTAAAAATAAAAGAATTATGGAAATGGTCAAACAAATTATGATAAGAAGGTGTTCATATGTTTTAAATGAAATGAGATGATCTACTATGATGATGTGTGTCCGAAGAAAAGTATAAATGATAAGAATCGTCAAGAATATAAGTATAATAGTGTAGAAAATTCATTTATAACTACCTTGTAAATTACAGGACCATCAAATGAAGTATTGATAACTTCAAGAAGCATGGTATTTTTTAGAGATTGATATTTGGTATATATATCAGCAACTAAAAGTGAAGGAGGAAGACATTATTAAGACAAAATTTCATACTAGTGTTGGTAATTATGAGTTTGTGGTTATGACCTTCGGGTTGACTAATGTACCCCTTATATTCCGGGATATTATGAACAGAGTTTTCTATGAGTATTTGGATAAAAAATATGTTTATTAATGATATTTTGGTTTATTTTAAAATATATTAGTAACATGAAAGACATTTTAGTATTACTCTGCAAATATTAATTCAAAAAACGTTGTATGGAAAATTTATTAAATGTGATTTTTTATTATAGATGATTTATTTTCTTAGAAATATTGCCTCTAAATATTGTGCAGTTATTGATCCTTATAAACCCAAGGTGTTGGAAGAGTGTCCAAGACCTATAAATGTCACTAATATTTAATTTTTTCTTGGATTAATGGGTTACTTCTAATAGTTTGTTGAAAATATTTCGTGGTTATCTCAAACACTAAATAAGTTAACTAGAAAATGAGTTAAATTATTCTGGACAAAAAATGAGATAAATATTTTCAAAAATAGGAATGAATATTGGTTAATTCTCAAGTTTTATCCTTTCTATCTATAAATGGAGAGTTTTTTATCTATAATGACACTTCATTGAAGATAATTTGTTTTTTCTTGATGCAAGATTATCGGGTAATTTCATATCCATCAACCTAACATAAAATCCATGCACATACTTACCCAATTCATGATCTTGATCTGGATATAGTAATTTTTAATTTAAAAATCTATAAAAAACATTTATATGGGGTAAATTGTGAAATATAAACTTACCATAGAAATTTAAAGCATACATTCACTCAAAAATATTTAAACATGAGTCATATAAGATGGTTGCAACTAATAACGGATTATGATTTCACAACTCACTATCATCTAGGTAAATCAAATAAGGTAGTCAATGCCTTGAGTTGAAAATACAATACATCATTATCTATGTTAATTTTAGAACATTGTTATTTGATTAATTATTTAACGAATATTGGCCAAAAAAATTTTATGTAGGCACTCCCACTCTTTTTGTTTAGGTATCAATGCAGTCATCCTTGTTCGATAGAATTAAAAATACTCAGAAGGAAGATTTAATTTTGAAATAAATAGTAGAGTTGGTTAATAAGGGTTAGTTTTCTGAATTTAATTTTGGAAAAGAAGGTGTTATAATATTTAGAAATAGTTTGTGTGTTCCAATTAATCCCTAGTTGAAGAAGGAATTGTTTGGTGAAATCAATGTCTCTATTTTTTGTTCATTTTCATAGTACTAAGATGTACAGAGACCTTCAAGCATATAATTAGAGTGAATAAATAAAGAATGATACTGTTGATTTCACCATGAAATGTTTCACTTTTCAAAATGATAAAGATGAGTGAAATATACCAAATGGGATACTTTATCCTTTTCCAATGCCTGAATTGAAATAGTAGAATATACCCATGTATTTCGTGGTGGTATTACCAAATACATCTCAATGTAATACTGCAATTTGGGTTATTGTTGATCATTTGACTAAATCTATGAATTTTCTGCCTATTAGAGATATTATGTCATTGGATAAACATTTTAGAATTTATCTTAAAGATATAGATAGATTACATGGATTAAATAGTTCTATTATATTTAGTTGGGATCCCATATTTACATCAAATTTATAGAGACGAATTCAAAAATAATTGGGTAGTGAATTAAATTTTAGTACAGCTTTTTATCCACAAACTGATTGATTTTCATAAGAAATGATTCATAATTTGGGGGATATTCTCTGGGGTTGATGAATATATTACTAGGTAAGTTGGTATAAAAATATTTCTTTAGTGTAGTTTTCTAATAATAAAAGTTATCATTCTAGAATATAGATGGAACCTTTGGAGGTATTATATGGAAAGAGGTTTTGGACTCTAACATGTTTGGATGAAGTTGGTAAAATAAATTCATTGGGGTAAGAAATATTATATGAAATTGTTGAGAAGGTAAATAAGATTCAGTAACACGTGATTGAATCTCAGATCATGCAAAATAGTTGTGAAAATAATAGGATGAATGACCTTTCATTTGAGTTATGCAATCATGTCTTTCTTAAAATATATCCTTGGAAAAGTGTTTTCATGTTATATAATGAAATTAACGTTAATAACATGGTTTATTGGTTCATATGAAATTATATAAAATATTTTATTAGTTTCTTATTGATTATATTTTCCTTCGAGTTTATCTTAGGTGTATGATGTGTTTCACATTTTTTTGTAAAAGAAATATGTACCTGATGCATCTCGTGTTTTGAGCCCTGAGTATTGTAGTTGGAAAATAATATTTCTTATTATGAAAATACAGTATAGATTCTAGATAATAGAGCCCAAGTGTTATGGAATAAGGTAAATCACCTGGTAAAAGTTTTATTGAATAAACACATGTTTGACGAATAAACAAGGGAACTTGAAAAGAATATGAGGGAAAATATTCCTACTTTTTTTAAAAAAAATTGTTGGGGAAAATTTATTTACCCAAAAAAAATGTGATAACATAGGTAATTTTAAAAATAAATCAATTTCATGTCATAGTAATAATTATGATTAGATTTTATGGATTCATATTAACTACAATAATTTTAAATAATTTTTCAATCAAAAAAGAAATGGTTTTATTCAAACTAAATTGTTTTCCATGTATTATACTAAATTTTATAAATTTAATTTTATAAAAAGGAATTAATTTCTATTTTTAACATATATAATTTATCTTAAGGTTATTTTATGAATATTTTTAAAAATAGTTGATGTTGAGGTGAATAGTGAAAATACCAATTTTTACATACTACCAATTTTATGACATTATTACGATGTAAGAATGACATGATAAATTTTGAAACCACTTTATTAACCAAAAAATTAATAATGGTTTAAATAATGTATTTTAAAACATTTTTTCAATTATTAAATCCCTTTATTTACTTTTATGAACATATATTTTATTTTATTAAAATAAAAAACAATTTTTGGGTATTTTTATTTAATGGTATGGTTGTAAGGTTCTGTATGGGCTTGGATCCATGTGGATCGACCATTTACATGTTTTTGAAGACTGAGGTGCTTAGAGAAGGCTTAGAGGAAGTCTGGATGAGTTCGGTTGTAAGAATCTGGAAACAGGGGGTACACGATGTGACCAAGGGGGACACGACATGTGCCATTCGGGTTTCAGATAAATTAATCAAAGCACTGAGGTGACGTGTTTTTCAGCGTAATTCACCTCAAGGCAGTACCGGACATGACAAGGAGGTACTTTTTGTGTACTTCCCGGCATCTGGTTTTTTTAAATACACCCAGTCTCCCGGGTTTTTCAAATCCTATGGCTTGAGTGCACCCCCTCTTGACCCAAGAAGACCCAGATCCCTCCCTCTTTAATTTTTGGGGATTCTATCATCCAGGACTAGTTCCCTGCTACTTTCTTTAATCCGTATTCAATCTGAGGTGTGATCTACCTCCGTTATTTGGTTTTCTTCGATCCTTTTTCCCTCATTTCTCATTTCCATGATATGGTGTTTGATCTCCATGGTTATAAGGGAGTTTCTTTTAGTTTTTGTTGATGCGGATGTTTCGCAAAATCCTCGGGTGGATATAGTTATTGTTGGGAAGCTGATCGTGATTCGTTGCTTTGATCCGTTCTCAAGTGAAGAACTTTGGAAACCTTTTGAGGTAAGGGATTAGTTTCTTCTCTATTTATTTATTTTTAATTGTAGAGTTAGGATGATTTGTCCCTTTGGATTTCAATGGAATTCATCTAGATAATTATTTTAACTAGATTAAGATAATTTTTTTGATCACATATTATTGATTTGCACTGTGATAACGGTTTACCTCTTGATTTTCTGGATAGTGTGTTATCTATTATTTTCTTATTAGCATGTTTTTCTTGATGAAATTGGTAAATAAAGTAAAGCTTGAATTAATTGATAATTAAATGGATAAAGATAAAGATGCAAGTAAATAATCTGATTGTTGTTGTAGTAATTTGATGTTAACCAAATTGATGAGTATATGCATGTTTAATTCAGTTGGTTGGTAAACTCGAGGCATATTGAATTAATTGTTTAATTAATTTGTATTAGTTAGGATACCTTACTGTTTAGGTTGCACATATTTGGAACCTACTGATAAGGAATTAATTAATAAAATATGGATTAATGAACTTGTTTTTTGATAAAAGGTAATTCCTTGTAGGGTTCTATGTTACCCTTTTGCTTATAAAGGAAAAGAGCCTTATTCTTGGTTTTGAGAGAGCTCATTGTGTGTGAAGGCTAGATGCCTTGTTTAAGGTCCAAGATCCCAGTTGGTATGGTGTTTTTTCCTGCTTCTTATGTCGTGACGTTAGCTGGGATGGCTATTTTGATATGTTGGGGTTGGTAGACCCATTGGTTGTGGCAGTAATTGATGCCTAGAGTGGTGAGATGCATCGATTTATGCATGTGGGTGTTTGGGAGGACACCATATATGAAAAATGGGTTGGATATGAATGTTGGATGCTTACTAAATCTTATTGGTTGTTTATCTACATTACTTTCCCCATTACTTAAGGTATCTGGTCTTTCTTACCCTCCTTCCAAAAGAGGTGAAGATGCATGTGGTATGGCACATGATTTCTATGTTTAGCTTCTCGAGGGAGTATGGGTCTAGGCTCTTTCTATAGGTTGAAAAGACTTGACAGGTAGTTCACCTACTCACTATGTTAATACCCTTGTGTTTGGTAGCTTATAATGTTTTTCAAAAATTCCTAGTAATATGGGGAATTAATAATTCTATTAATAAATTATTGAATAAATGATGTTAACCCATGGGGTTGGAACTTCGTGTAATGTAATGATGTGGTTAATATTTAAAGGAACATTGGACTTAGGGTGTGATTATAATGAAATATAATGTGTAATTATTAATGGTTAATTAATGCTTAATGAATTCATTAACATAAAATGTAACTGACAAAAAGGGAATTAAGTAATGTAATAAATCTCTTTAAATGGTTGTGTTCTTATAAGATACCTAGTCTTAGCAGTGGTAGCTGGGATTCTGAGAGACGTTAGCTCCAGTTGAGTCTAAGAAAATTTTATTCCCATAGTGTGGTTGTGAGATATAGTATATTTTGTATAATTTTTGTTTCTATACACTACTCCACACTGTTAGTTAGGGCAGTTGACACCCCAAGGATTTTGAGTCCTGTGGGGAGTGTTTTCCCCAAAATTTTGATGGGAGGATGGATGGATGGATACCGCCTTTGGCCCCACTCTCTTCTCTTGGTACATATTAGTGATGGTGGGAACAACAGTTAGTTTTCCCCATATATCTGTGTAGAGGGTTGTAATGGATTGTGGTTATTCACACACATTTATTCTGGATATAGTTTAATATGGACTCCTATAACTATAACGTGTATAGGCTGTGATGGCTTGAGTATCCTTACTCAATGTCTGGGGTATAATGGATTGATTTTTGATGTCTTATGAATGATACACGTTATAAGAGATATGGTGGATCATGGAAACTTCCTATTTACTTTGATTACGTGGACACGGTGGTTATGCTGCAGGAGGTGCATGTTGTGGTGCTTCACCGAGGTGTTTACAAGCATTCCTTTTTGGAGAGAGATTCTTGGGACATGCGATGTTGGGGAAAAGTGTAAAACCATTGGGGAAGTAGTAGTGGGGTACCCTTGATAATATTTACTATATTATATACTCATGTATGAGATACTTGGTGAGAGTATCCACGGTGAGTCTAGGAACTTAGTATACCTGTTTAGGTGATGAGTTAGTTTCACTTGTTGTTCACAGTGCTTTAGCATGATTTCTTTAATTTTTCATGAAAGGCTCTAGGGAGGATCATAATGAGTATAAAATTATACTCACACTGCATATATATAAACTATTCATCAGGTCACTTGGAGTAGGTTAGAGATCAGGCTGGTTACTACTAGCTTGGGGTAGCAGGAGCTATTCGGGCTTCATGGTCACTGTCGTTTTTATTTTCTTTTGGTACTTGTAGTTTTCCATTTTAGTTATAGTAGTTTTGAATGAAACTACATATGTTTAGTTGGGTTTTCTTTTACATTTCAGTCTAATTTGGATTTGGTTAGTTTCTATCTTATCTCTATCTTTAGCATGTGCTCTCTTAGAGGGTAATGCCTCCCATTTTGTGTGTTTATTATTCCCTTGGTGATAGTCACCATCCTGGCGCCTATTGGAGGCAGGACTCAGGGGTATCTATCTCCCTTATCACATTATCAGCCCATGAGGGGTACACCTTGTGGGGAGGGGTTCATGATATAGTAGTATTAGAGGCTCGGGTTGAGGGATAGGATGGAGTTTTGGTGTTAGGAACAAGTGAGGTTGCATTGGTTGGTAGGGAAACAATGTCAGTCAAGTTTAGAAACTGATGTAAACACTGGATATCATTTGATACATAGGCATTTAGGTCCCCCTGTGAATTTATGCACGTACCTTTAATTTTATAGTGTCTACTAAATAAGGTGATACGGTTTGCAGGGTAGAGACCTAGGAAAAAATCATGCATCATTTTTCTTTGTGCCTATGTTTGAATGAGTATACCTTGGGATAGGTTAACCTAAAATGAATAAAAGAAAATAATTAATAAATTAATTTTGATTCTTCAATATTATATGTTTAGGATCTATAACTCTTTTTTATTTTGCAGGTATGAATCCAGGTCGATGTTCTCATCAGGTTCGTGCAGAATATTTCCAGCAGGCTGCTCTGGTAGATTGTTATTGGGTAGAGGTTGACGAACATGGAACTTATAGGAGGAAACTCTGAGAGTTTCAGTTCTAGAGTATACAGAAGTATGATGGATCGATTTAAGATTCAGTCAAAGAAGACTGGTTGGAGGAGGTTGATATATCCTTCTGCTCGATCTGTGCTTGGAAGAAGCACTTGGTGTCTTTGGTTGTGATGATGTTGTGTGCGGCAGTGATGCAGTGGTGGTTCTTGTTCCTCAATGATCGTGAGGAGTTGGCGATCATGTGGGAGGATTTCTGAGATAAGTTCAGAGCTCAGTTTCTTTCTTTGACCACAAAGGTGTCTAGTCTCCAGGAGCTTCATACCCTTTTAAAGGGGATCTCTAGTGTGTGAGAGTTTGGAATCCATTTCAATAACCTTTTATGATATTCTTTGGACATGTTTCTAGATGAGGATGTTGGGCAAAAGAAATTTTGAGGATGATTTGCATCTATAGATCCATCACTAGGTCACTCCGTTTATGCTGAAGACATATCTTGAGGTTCTGGAAAGGGTAGAGGTAATCAAGAGTACATTATCTCGAACAGGATCATCACGATAGGGGAGTCATCAAGATTCTTCATGAAGAAGAAATATGGTCTGGGGTCTTAGTTTTCGGGGTAGAAGAGTTTCTATTTTTTCGGTGGGTATATCTAATCCCTTAGAATCTCATTTCTCTGGGGGTGGTGTCTCTCAAGACTATGCCAAAGTATCAAGAACTTGTGTTTCTTATGTAGGTCGAGTTCATCATCAATGAGAGTTCCCTACCTTTTAGACAGGTCATTGTGCCCCAAGTGTTCTGCTCTAGGTTCCTCTGTTGAGGCAGTTCCATCTGAGGCAGCAGCAGCAGGTTGCACCATCTTTGGATTAATAGAGAGCATATGGGGTAGGCATAGGATTTCCCTGTAACACTCCCCGTCCTCTGAGAGTGGAGAGAGGCTTTGGTGGTGGTCGTTATCAGGGTCATAGATGCCATGGAGGATGTTCTAGTTAGCTTCATGCTTTATTTTTGCCATCTTCAGGCGATCTAGACGTCATTCGAGGTACCCTTTTCTTGTTTTCTATTTGGTTTTATCCCTTGTTTGATTTAGGAGCGATGGAATCCTTCAAATCACCTACCCTTTCCCATGCTTTGGGACTTTAGGTAGAGAGACTTCAAGTGCCCTTAGCATTGATTATGCCAGTTGGAGGTTGATCTGACTTGTTTCAAGTATGTAGAGACTGTGAGATAGTGATGGGGAAGCACCTCTCTTATAGAGATTTCCTATATTTATATATACAACCATATGATGTCATCCTTGGCAAGGATTGGTTGTATTTAGTTCAAGCTATCGTGGATTACTTCAGGTGGAAGGTGGTGTTATTTGATACTGATGGAGAGCCAGCAGTGTTTGTTAGAAAGGGAGACCCTCGGATAGGTCAGAGGAGTTTTTTTCCTGGACATTTTTTATGGCTGAGCTGATTCTATGTTCTTCAGAGGTTCAACAGCTGGCATTTCCTAGGTTCGTAGAAGTGTACCCCGATGCCTTTCTAGAAGAGGTTGTAGCATTACCCCATCAACGAGAGATTGAATTTGGGATTGAGATACCACCAAAAGCATATATTATCTATATGTATATATTTAGGATGTCCCCTTATAAGTTACGGGGTCTGTGTGTACATCTTGATAGTATGTTACAGTGTGGTTTTTTATGGCCGAGTGTGTCATGATGGGGTGCACCAGTTTTGTTTGTGAAGAATTATGACAATAGTTTGTGGTTGTGTATCAATTATCGTCGCTTAAACAAAGTGACAGTGAAGAATATCTATCCCCTTCTATAGATTGATTATTTATTCAATCAACTAAAGGGTGAAATTTGGTTCTTGAATATCAACTTTCGGTTAGGATATCATCATATATGTGTGAATTATGAGGATATCTCGAAGACTACTTTATGTTGTTGTCATGGGCATTACGAGTTCATTGTAATGTCATTCGGTGTGAGGAATGCTCCATCTATGTTCATGGGGTTGATGAATGTTGGGTTCCATGAGTTCTTGGATAAGATTTTTTTTGGTTTTCATCAACAAAATCCTTGTGTACTCCATGTCTGAGGAGGAGCATGCAGAGAATCTGCACGCTATATTGTGAGATATTTGTCAACAATAATTGTTTGGGAAGTTGTAAAAGTGTAAATTTTGGGATTAATAATTTCATTTATTAGGGAATGTTGTATCCCATCAAGGAGTATTTTTGGATCCATTGAAGATAAAATTATTTGTGTCATGGGAATCCCTAAAGACAGTGGCAGAAGTGCAAATTTTCCATGTTCTCACAGGCTACTACTGGAGGTTCTTAATCAATTTATCTTGGGTTCTGACTCCTTCGATAGCATTAACCAGGATGGATCAGGTTTTCATGTGGATTGATGAATGTCAGGAATCATTCATGTATCTTATGGAGATGATGGTCAATTCTCTGGTTCTTTTTCTTCCAGTACGGGGAGTTTAGTTTGATATTTTCTGTGATGCTTCACATCTGGGGTTAGGTTTTGTTCTAATATAGCAGAGATCAATATTTTCTTATGGGTATCAGTAGTTGAATCCCCATGAATGTAACTATTCCACCCATGATCTTGAGTTGGAGATCACGGTGTTTTCTCTGAAGTTGTAGAGACATTACCTCATTGGTGAGAACTTTGTGGTTTTCACTGATCATAAGAGCCTAAGGTATGTTTTCCCCAAGCGTGACTTGAACATGCGGCAGCATCGTTGGATGGATTTCTTACAATAATACAACTTCGAAATGTCGTATACAACTAAAAATTGTAATTTTGTAGCTGATTCACTGACCAAGAAGTCATGTAGTGATGTAGTGCGTGAATCTGGTGATTCTTGGAGAGTGATGGAAGAACTTTTAGAATTACATATCAATGATGGAAAAGTTTGGGGTAGAGGTTACCTTTTTCAGATGATCGTGTAGTCATCTCTAGTGTATTAGGTAGAAGAGTACCAGTTGTGGGATCTAGAGGTGGAGGTATAGAGAGACTAATTTGTTTTTGGTGAGGCCCTTGATGGTTGGTCTGAGGACAAACAACACCAGGTGTTGTATCAAGGAAGGATTTTCATTCCTTTGGAGATGCATGGGACGGTTCTCATAGGGTTACATATTTCACCTTTAGCGGTGCAACCAAGCGTTAAAAAGATGTACCGAGCTTTGAGGAGTTAGTTTTGGTGGCATGGGATGAACTGTGCAGTTTTATGATTTTTGTCTCGATGTTTGGTCTTCCAAAAGGTGAAGGTCGAGTAATGGGTCCTCAGTGGTTTTCTCCAGCAGTTAGACAATCCTCATTGGAAGTGGGAGGATATCTCAACGAACATTGTTATTGGTTTACCTCGAGCTCTGGGAGTCCATAACACTATTTGGGTGGTAGTGGATCATTTAACAAAATCTTTCAACTTCATAGTGATCAAGGAGTCGAGCTCAGTGGAGTTTTTGTCGAGGCAGTGTTTGGAGGAGGTTGTGAGACTTCATGGAGTCCCAAGGATGATCATTTCCAATCGAGATCCTCCTTTTTCCTCTAAGGAGTGGAGAGGTCTCTAGCTTTCTTTCAGTTCTTAGATATGCCATATCACTACTTTTCATCCACAGGTGGGCATCCAGATAGAGCGGACAATCCAAACTCTTGAAGACATGTTGCACTCTTGTGTCCTAGATTTTAGAGGTTCATGGATGAGGCACTTACCCTTGGTGTCTTACAATAATAGTTTTTACAACACCATTGATATTTAAATATTTGAATACATGTATAGATGACCATTCCATTCTCCATTGTGATGGATTGGGGTCAGAAAGTAACCAATTATTGGACCGGAACTAGTGAAAAATATGATAGATATGGTTCAGATAATTCGTGAGAGGATGAAGGAAGCATAGGATCATCAAAAATCATATGTAAATCAAAGGAGGATACCTTTGGAGTTTGATGTTGGGGATCACATGTTTCTGAAGATGGATCCCCGTCATGGGAAGTGAATGTTTGGTCGTGGGAGTAAGTTGTATCCCTGGTTTTTTGGGCCTTTCAAGGTGTTGGATCATTTTGGAGTGATAGATTATTGAGTATCAATTCCCATGAAGATGATCCAAATACACAATGTTTTTCATCTTTCATATCTATTTAATTATCTTAATGATGACTCTCATGTCATAAATTGGGGTGAGATCGATTTTTTCAATGATGAAACCATCAAGGAGAGGCCTGTAGAGATCTCGGACCATAAAGGGAAGGTGTTTTGTGGGCATTATATCCCCTTGGTTCGTGTCTTATTGTGAAATGGTGGCATGGAGGAGAGTACCTATAAACGTGAGTCACAGATACACACTCAGTGTCCTGAGTTGTCTGATATTTAACTCTTTTCATGTAATGATGTTATCCTTGTGGTTGTAGACCTTTTATGTTTACGATATGGCATTTTTTGTTTCTTTTTGTGGATTTATCTCTTTTGAGAGGTATCTTGATGGGTGGTTTTTCAGACAACCCCTTTTTTGTATACTTTCTAGGTTAGTTTTTGATTCGCAAGGATGAGAATGTTTTGAGAGGTATCTATTATAAGGGATCATATCTGCATGGATCAACCCTTTTCATGTTTTCGAAGACCGAGGTGCTTAGAGAAGGCTCAAAGGAAGTCTAGAAGAGTTCGGCCGCGATAAACTAGAAACAATGGGTACACGACGTGACCAAGGGGGATATGATGTGTACCATTAGAGTTTAAGAAAAATAAAACAATTCACTGAGGTCACATGTTTTTTGGCGTAAGTCACCTCGAGGTGGTACACGACATGACGAGGAGTTACACGTCATGTACTACCCCATTGCTGGGTGTTTTAAAGACACCCATCTGTTTAGGTTTTTCAAACCCTATGGATTGAGCACACCCCCTCTCAACCCAAGATTACCCAAATGCCTCCCTCTTCAATTTTTGGGGATTCCTTCATCCTAGATCAATTCCCCAATACATTCTTTGATCCATCTCTAATACGAGTTAAGATCTAACTCCATTATTTGGTTTTATTCAATCCATTTTCTCTTGTTTATCATTTCCATGCTATGTAGTTTGATCTCCCTGTTTCTATGGGAGTTTCTTTTGGGTTTTTTTATGTGGTTGTGTTGGGGAATCCTTATGTGGAGGCATTTGTTTCAAGGAAGGCAGTCATTGTCTGTTGCTTTGATCCATTCCGGAGCAAAGAGCTTCGGAAACATTTTGAGGTAGGGGATTCGTTGCTTCTATATTTATTTACATTCAATTATAGAGTTAACATGATTTATCTCTTTGGATTGCAATGTAATTGACCTAATTTAATATTTTAAGTGGATTAAAAGAATTTTTTTGATCGCATGTTGTTGATTTGTACCATGATAACAGTTTGCCTTTTGATTTTCTAGACAGTTTGATATCTATTCTTTTCATGTTAGCATGTATTTATTGATGAAAATGGTAAATAACATAAAGATATAATTAATTTATAATTAAATGGATAAGATAAATATTCATGTAAATTAATCCAGTTGTTGTTTTTATAATTTGATGTTAATAAAATTGATGTTGATGTGCATGTTTAATTCAATTGGTTGTTACACCTGAGGTATGTCAAATTAATTGTTTAATTAATTTTTGGTAGCTATGATAGCTTGTTTTTTATGTTTCCCATAGTTGTAACCTACTAATAATGAATCAGTTTATTCAATATGGATTAATGAATAGGTTGTTTGATAAAATATAATACCTCATAGGGTTCTGAGTTACCATCTTTCTTGTAAACTCCAAGAGCCTTATTCTTGGATCTGTGAGAGATCTTTGTGTATGAAGGATAAAGGCCTTGTTTAGGGTACAAGATCCCAATTGGTATGATGTTTGTTTCCTAATTCTTGTGTTTTGATGTGATCTGGGATGGTTGTTGGGGTATTTGGGGGTTGGGAGGCCCATTGGTTGTGGAGGCAGTTGACGCCTAGAGTTTTGAGATGCATCATTTTATCCATGTGGGTGTCAGGGAGGACACCATAGATGATAAAATAGATTGGATATGAATGTTTTATTCTTACTGAATCTTGTAGGTTGTTTATTTTCTTTACCTTCCCCACTTCGTATGGCAGTCGATCTTTCTTACCCTCCTTCCAAAAGAGGAAAGGACGTGCGGGGTATTCCACATGCTTTCCATGTTTAGCTTATCGAGGGAGTATAGGTCTATGATTTTTTTTATAGGATTCAAAGACTCAATAGGTAGTTCACCTACTCGCTATGTTGATCCCCTTGTGTTTTGTAGCTTTGAATTTTTTTCTAGAATGACTAGGAATATGGGAAAGTAACAATGATGTTAATAAATGATTGAATAAATGATGTTAACCCATGAGGTTCGAATTTGGGTAATACAATGATGAGCATACAATTTAAAGGAACATTGGACTTTGGGTGTGATTCTAATGAAATATAATGTGGAATTTTTAATGGTTAATTAATATTTAAAGAATTAATTAACATAAAGTGAAACTGATAAAAAGGGAATGAAGTAATGTAATAAATATCTTTAAATGGTTTTGTTCTTATTGGATACCTAGTCTTAGTAGTGGAAGCCAGGAGTCTGAGAGATGTTGGCTACAGTTGATTCTAATACTAGGTTATGTCCATGGTGTGGTTGTGATCTATAGAATATTATATACTTTTTATATTTCTATCTACTACTCCACCTCATCAGTTAGGTAAACTTACACCCCAGAGATTCTAAGCCTTGTGGTTGTTTTCTCCAACATTCTGGTGGGAGGATGGATGGCTGACTATCCCCTTTGTCCCCGCTCTCTTCTCTTGGTAGTTACTAGTGCTGTTAGGCACAGTAGTTAGTTTTCTCCATATATGTGTGTAGAGGGATATAATGGATTATGTTTATTCACACACATATATTCTAGATATAGTTTTTTATGGACTACTATAGTTGTAACGTGTATAGGATGTGACGTTTGAGGATATTTACTTAGTGTATGGGCTAAAATGGCTTGAGGTTTAATGCCCGGCGTATGATACATGTTATTCGAGATGGTGGCTCCAAAAAAAACCTAGTTACTTTACTTATATGGATACAGTGGTAGTTATGCAGGAGTTACATGTTTTGGTACTTTGCCTAGGGGTATGTGGGAAAGCTGTTTTGGAGAGAGATGCTTAGGACGTGCGACATCGGGGAAGAGAGGAAAACCAATGGGGAAGTAGTAGTGGGTTACCCTTAATATTCTTTATTATATTATATTATATTTTATGTAATACTTAGTGATAGAATCCACGGTGAGTCTAGGAACATAGTATACATATTTAGGTGACGAGTAAGTTTCACTTGTTTTTCACTGTGCTTTAGCATGCATTCTTAACTTTTGCATGAGAGGCATCGGGGAGGATCCTACTAAGTATACTTTTATACTCACCCTAAGTATATATAAACTATTTTTCAAGTCACTTGGAGCAGGTTGGAGATCAGGGTGTTTACTACTATCTTGGGGTTGGAGGTGTTTTTTAGGCTTCGCGGTCACTTCTATTTTTATTTTCTTTTGGTACTTTCATTTTTCCATTTCAGTTGTAGTAGTTTTCTATGACGTTACATAAGTGTACTTGGGTTTGACTTTATATTGTAGTATGAATTGGAGTTGGTTGGTGTCCATCTTATCTCCCTCTTTATCATGTGTTATCTTAGAGAGTAATGCCTCCCATTTTGTGTGTTTATTATACCCTCGGTTCTAGTTGCCAAACCAGGGCCTACTGGAGGCGGGACTCGGGGTTCACTATCTCCCTTCTCACATTATCGGCTTAGGAGGAGTACATCTTGTGGGGAAGGGGTTGTGATAGGTTTAATATGGTCTTGGCTTCATCAAAAAGTCTAAAAACCATGATTTTTTATTATTTAACAAAAAAATCATTTAAATCAACTTATTACTTTATTTCAAGGTGAAATTATTTTTACGCTTAAATTGGGTATTTCTCTAAAACTGTTTCCATTTATTTTGTGTACATATATTAAAAGTAATTTCTAACACCTGTATATTTTTATTCTAATAAAATGGAATCCAAATTTTAAATCAACGTGTCCAAAAAAATTATAAGGATCCTTCTATTTTTTTCATATAATTAAGTTTTCATGGAAAAATATAAGTTATCACGGTTAAGGTTAAATTGGATTTAAAGATTGTTTAACATGGACATAAGCATTGAAATATCTCCAAAAAATTACTAAATATTCTTTTTGAGTTTATTTCTACCCTATAACATATTTTATATGAATTATTGGTACATTTGTTCCACTTGACCATGAATAATACCTTTAATTAATTTAATATTTTGAATAATTACAAGATTGTTACTCCCGTCACTTATAAAAGAGAACCACTTATTATCTCTTTATCACACCTATTGAGACACTTAACTTAAAAAATCTATAGAAAACCTTAAAAACATTCCTAAATATTATCTAGAGTCTTATTTCTGATCAAAATACCAACCTAAAATACTTAAGGTGTAAGCCAAAGGTTAATTTCCAAAGAAGAGGTATAACTCTTAACCCATCATTTTCATTTTATTTATTATTATACCTCATTAAAATATTACTAAAACATAATTATATAATAAAATAATTATCAAAAAAAATACTATAATTTTATTATGTTTATGTTACAACCCTTATTCATCTTATTTTCTATCATATGGGAAATGAAAACATCATTTGTGCATGCATGTGAACTACCACCTACACGAAGTGGTGCATTTCATTTTCCATCACCGCCTCTCATTGATATTTATAATTATATATTTAATTTAAATTTATTATTTTAGTGAAAAATTTTATTTGTTAAAATATAATATATCATTTATTTTATTTCCCTTCTATCCGTTGGAAAATGATAATTTCGTTTATGTGTACGTGTGGATTACCCCCTATATGAAGTGATGTGATACATTTTTCATGTACAAATTTAAAGGATGGTTATCATAATTTATTTAATGTATCATGATTACTATTATTCACATAATTAAACAATGAACACTTTGACCATGTTCAACCTACCAATGTTGTTTTGGGATTATAAATTGAATGTCCTCAAAAAATCCTGCATGAACTTAACTAGTTTGATAATTTTATAAGGCATGGTAATAAATGAGACAAAATGTATAATAAAAATTCAATAAACTTTAAAAAATTTCTTAATAAATTGTAAAATTAATATAAGTTTAATATATAGGAGTTAAATTACATATTTGGTGACTTGGACTCAAGGTAAAGGATTTTTCTTTAAAACTTTATTTCAAAAGTTTTAATTTTTTATTTTATTTTTCCTCTATAACCTTGTTCTTTAAAATTTAAAAATTATGTTATTAATATAATTAAATTAATGTTAGAATTAATTTTAAACAATTTTTAAATTTTTTATTAGTGTTTTAAAATAATAATTTCAATCATTTTCTAAACAAGTTTTTTTTTGAAACTTTTCAAAATGTGTAAAAGGGGTATTTTTAAACAAATATGGAATGAGAAAAATTTCCTGCCATCATGACCATTATTATTTAAGAATTTTACTATTCAATTTTTCATTATTTTTTAAAATAATACCCAATTTACCATTCTTATGGGGATTTTTTCAAAATAAATTTTACATAAAAAAGGATTCGTTTTTCTTATTTTTACATGAAGCTCAAAAACGATTCTTCTTATGTGTTGAATGGAATAATTTATTATATTTTATTATGTAAATTAAAGATTATATGTGTTTTATGTATGTTAAGGCCCTTTTATATTGTTTATGAAGATGGGTGATCCCTATATATCTCTTAAATGCATTGAGTAATGATTATGTTCTATAGGGAATTATATTGGAATTAACCGAGTAGGTTATTCCATTTATAAGTTTACTTTAAGATTGATTGGAATAATGATATGAAGATTATTTTGCAACGTACCTACATTAATTTTCTATTCTTTCAAATTATTTTTGTTGGAATTTTTTTTTATTTCATAATGTAATCTAATGATTTTATGATTCAGAAACTTTTATGCCCCTTTTAAGGGTGAAAGGTATGTCTTTCATGAAAATAATATCATGAGTATCCATTTTTTACAAGAAAACCATGTGACTATAGTTTTTCCTTTAATATTTATTATTATATGTTTTATGAAAATATTTTGGAAATAAATATTATTTCAGGATTAAAAAAATGAATATTTTACCTCAACGTTTATTATTTAAAAAAGGGAAACTTTTCTTATTGGGGTACATTATTTTCTAAATAGACTAACGGTTTTATTTCTTCTAGTATACATTACTAAGATTTTTGGGAACATAAAAACTTTTAAACCATTTTTTAAAAGGTTATAAGGATTAACAATCACTATAAAAAGGTCTATATTTACATTATGGGGATTTTAATTTAAAGAAGTAAATGTGTTTTTAATGAAATGGGAATTTAAATTTAAGTACCTTGTTTTTGTAGAAAAAAATATATATTGAGTTGAAGTTTCCACTATTTATTATAAGGGTATAATATTTAATTTTTTCCCTAATTCTATAAAACTCTAAAAAAAATATCATTGAAATTTAAGGATGTGTAACCCTTGTTATAAATCATGTAATTATGTTTAATTCACAGGGTGTTATACAATATTGAGATTATCCCCAAGAGAAATCTAACTAGATGATAAATAGAGTGTGAATTATTGTGATTATTCAAACCCAGATATCAATAATTATCACTAACAACATGGAATATTGATTTTCTAAACACACTAAAGAATAGTAGGATGGAGTCTCATGGATGTTTGGGTGATTAAGATGATGAAGTAAAAAAGATTCAATTTACTTCATGTCAAAAATGTGGGAAGAGACACTTAGGGTAATGTCTTAAAGGAATTGGAATATGTTTTATCGAATGTAAAGGTGGGAATATATCAACTAATTTCCAAGAAAAAATTAATATATCATTAGACATAGTGAAAGGAAAAAATAGTTCATATTGAGGTACCACTATCATTTTAATGTCTTATATGTGGGAAACTTGGAAATTATCAAAGTAAATTCCCTAATACAATGGCTAAAAAGGATGATAGTCACTAGAAACTTACAATACAAGTTAAATCCTATGAAACCAAAACTATAAAAGTGTAACACCCCAAGATTACATGGTACATTTCCCTTTTAATAATGTAATAGCTTGTATTGTACACAACTTCGAGATTCTAACACACCGCGACCAATCAAACTAGCTGTTATGAATTATAATACCCACTTTTTGAAATTTTTTAAATTTTATCTTTAAAAATGGACTTAATTTTTGGATTCTAAATATCTAAATTATCGTAGGGTGAATTTTTGGTATTTTTCTAAAAACTTTCAGTTTTTTGATGAATAGTGAAAATACTAAATTTTAATTAGAAACGAATTTTTTAATCAAAATAATTTATAGTGGTAAATTATACATTTGAATGGGTTTTAAGTATAATTAGATTATATTTTTATAATTTAATATAATTTATGTCATAGTATGTAATCTCACGATTAAACTGGACATAAACAAGTGTCAATCTTTTGATAGTTATTATTTTATAAAAATATGCTTTTGTTTTGACAACAGGAATTAATTTTAAATTAATTTCAGCCACTTATGTGTTTTGAATTTGGAAAAATGGATTCCATATTTGGAATCATGAGGTTCCAGTTATGTAAATAGGTAACTTTTATTTTTAGACATTAGGAATATTTACTTCAGTAGATATTTAATTTACCGTCATTAAAGGGGTAAATCCAGTCAATAATGTTAAACAAATAATATTATAATACTATTAAATTAACCTAACACGTGTCCTAACAATATTTTCTTATGCATGTCAGACCATGGGAATCATGGAGTCGATTTTGGGACCCCATAGAGCCACTTTTGAGTGGTAATGACATTTAATATTAAATAATCTAAAGTAAATACAAAAAATAAAAAAATAAAATATCTTTTAGTAAAAAAAATTATATGAGGTTATATAATTTATATATTCGACTATAAATAGTAATTTGAAGGATAAATAGATTTCCTACTTCAGGATGTTTTATTTATAATTTTTAGACATAAAATAAATATATTTATATATGACACAATAATGATGCAGTATTTTCCTTATAAATGAAACAATCAAATAAATGATATTATAAATACTAAAATAATATAATTTGAATATTTTGATGACATAAAAAAAATTTATAGGTTCATATGACATGTTATAGTTGATTAAATGTATTTTTTTTAGTAATAAAGTTGTTAGGACTTTAACAAAAATCAATTATTAAATAATGTCAAAATTGACATAAATGAGTTTTTAAAACAAATAAAAAATTATTGTTATATAGAATAATCCTAAAAATCCAAGGTTCATCCAAAATACTTATATAATGATAGGTGTATCGTTAATGAACCACATGGGGTTCTCTTGTAAGTTTATAGTATGTTTATTAACCATATAATATAAAAATACAAAGAGGCATGGTAAATGTCTAACTATTTAACTAAGAGTTAAATATAAACGATAATGTCAATATATTGACCCAAACTCATCTAAAACCTATTTTTTGAGTTTTTTTCGACCCATCCCCACCGTAGCCTTTAAATAATTCATTTTGGAGCTATTATAAACCGAAAATAATTTTATTATAAAATAATATTTCAATCTTTTCCTAAGGTGCCCCGCACCCCTCTTATAAAAGGGAGCTTCCCCTTCTCTCAAATTAACACCTTCAAATCCATTTTTCTCAGAAAAACCATGCCCAAATATCCTCTCAATTATCCTCCCTTAATCCTAGTAGCATTCCTTGGGTCAGAAATCCAACGTAAGGAGCCCTGTTGATCAAATCAAAAGGAAGAACTCGAAGAATTGGTAAATATCTCACCACCTCTTTCATGTTTTTCTTCTTCTTCTACATCTTCTTTCCTTGTTGTTTCCATTATAAAATAATAAATCCAGTATCTTATATATAATTTTATGTTATTATAAAAAGGTTACAACCATACTCATTATTCTATCCATCCTATAGATAACAAGGTCACCATACGTGTGTATGCATGGATTACTGTCTCCACGTCGTGGTGCGGTATGTTATTCAAATACTTCATCATTTGGATAGGTATAATAATGAGTATAAATGATGTAAATAATAAATATAAGATGATAATTATTCTGTTTATATGATATACTATCCCATTATATATTATTTTAATATCAAAAGAATGATATTGTCGCTCATGCATACATACGGATTTCCGTCTCCACGAACGCGAAGAAATTCATTCCATGTCATATCCATTCAAGACTAATTTTAATTTGATGAATAATAATAATGTTTAAAGACTTAATATCATTCTTAATTTGAATAATATATATCATATCCATAACAAACAATACTTAGGTAACAAAGCATATAAAGGAAAACGAATCAATTAACACCCGAAACTATGATACTACTGAAATATCATTAACAAATAAATATTAAGAGATCATATATTATATAATATTAATGTATATGGTTATTTTATAATTTAATAATAATTATTTCACCATTATGCAGGAGTTTAACCCACCCTAGACCAAGGAAAATTACAAAGTAATGGGTTTCTTATCTCACTCTTAATTCCTTGAGATTTCCATTATTCACCACTTATTTAATGCATGTGGTGTATTGAGTATTTCCATTTGATATATATTATCATGAATCTTTTAATATTTATGGTATTATATGATTAATTTGTTGATTATTAACTTTTGGTCATACTACTTGATTGATTTCAACGATGTCAGGGTTTTTCATCCTACTTTTTTTTATCATGAGATTCATTCTATATTGGCCACTATTTCCGTTTGTGTGGAATATGTACTGTCCATCATTTTATTCATTATGTAATATACTTTAATTTATTGGTATTTACATGATCATTGTATGATCCTTCTTTCATGGGGTGTATGTTTGGTAAGTTACCAAATCGGTAAGGGAATTTCAAATTTCAATTTCCACTCATTCGAATTTATGCATACTTCATTGATTATTTTACTCCAAAATTATGTGTGGAATAACTGTTTATTATTTATATAGTAATTTCCACTCCCCTTTGTTTGAATATACTTTTGATACACATAATCACTCCATTGAAAATTTCTTAATTCATTTATATGAACTTGATAGGAGTAATCTTAACTCAATTTCCATTCATTGAGTTAAACATCCAAGTCATTGCTGTTGTTTTTACAAGAATATGTGGGAATTTCCTCTGACTGATTTACATCGAATATATAATCATATTTATTGTATTTATATTTCTCACACATAATAATGTCATTGATTTATCCTTAACCCAAGGATACAGTCTTTATAAGGGACTTTATCTCAATTTACATTCCATTGAGACTTCTTTGTTATTATGCACCAAATCACTTTTATATGGTGTATATACTATACTTTGACATAGTATATCATGAAAACATTTATTCTCATGATATTATAAATCTTTGATTACCTCAATTATTTGTATTCAAGAGTCTCTCATTTGGTTAGAAACTCTAACTAAAATATCATTTTTAAATGTTTTAAAGATTTATTCTTCTAAATCTTTCTCATCAATGTCCATGTTTTAAAAATGGTTTTAAGGATTTATTTATATGGAAATTAATGTTTTCAAATTAAAATAACTTTTAAAAGTTTCAAAGTGGTATGGGAAACTTTGATTCAAAAATCTATTTTAAAAGAATTCTTGATAAATAGTGAGTCTTTTAAATGTTTTCAAGAAAAAGGGGGATATTTCTCTCATGTAGTTTTGATGACTGTTTTTATCTATGTCAATTACCTTCATTATTCTCGATTGAGGTTAATATATTATAATAAAATATTCCATATTGTATTGAATGAGTTATGTTTGACTGTGTATGTTTTATTTTTATGTCATTTGTGGTTTGAGATTAAAGTTTTGACATTTCGTAAGCTAGTTTTAATACGATTGTTTAGAATATGTTTCACCCATTTCATATGAAGAATGAATTGGACTTAGTAAGTGACAGGTGGATAACTCTATAGATCCTCAGTGCATCGGTAGGTCTCATGAGGCAACTAGATGTGGAATTGGCTGAGGCCTTTCCCAATTTTTGATATATGGTTTTGGCTGAGGCCTTAATCATTTTTAGACGTCTTGGCCGAGGCCTTGAAAAAATGTTTCAGAATGTCCGGATTTATTCATTCCATCATTATAAGATAATCTATTGATATTTCATGAGGTTATTCAACTAGTAGAACACCCATTACTATGTTTTATTATGGAATTATTTACTCAGCTCATATTCCTGCCATAAAGTGCTCATGTTTATTATTCGTTAAGGAATGTGTTTTCAATTATTAACCATGCTTAATATTTATGTTATCTTCCACTATATTGCTTACCCTTATTGAGCATTTCATCTCACCCCTTTCTTATGTTTAATTTTCCAAGGATATGAAGGAGTTAGTTTTGAGTGACTTGCATGCATAATCTAGGAGGCTTGGATGTTTCTAATGGAATAAATTACAATTGTTTTTTCTTTTCAAGTTTTAATGTTAAACTTATGTATGTATCTTTTTTCCAGGACTACTAAATTGATCGGTGATTCAGGACTTGATTCCTTATAATCATGCCAATGTATTAAAATAATGCACTGACTCTGGGTAACTGGGGTCATGACGTTACAATTGGTATTATAGAAAGTTTAGTAAAAACCTTAGAAACTAGATTTAGATAAAATCTGATTAGATCACATAGCTCTAAGATAGACTTTGAGGATTAGTATAGAATAACTTCCTAGAATTTTGGTATTGTATAGATTTTGTGAGTTTTCCATTAAATAGATCCCTTTCTGGATACGAGTAGGTAGAGGAGGCTCTGGCACAGATGTACCTAGGGGTAAAACTCAAAAACACTGCTTTGAGCTAGACTCGAATGAGAACTGGTGCACAACAACGGGCCGTACTGCACTCTTGGTTACGACACTCCCAGGGGATAGGCTTAGGAAAATTTACATTTTCTTTACAAAAAAATTTGAATGATTTTAATATATGATGAGAATAAATGATCTTGGTTAATCCTAATGTGTTTCAAATTGAAAATATGTTGTCATGATATTCTCTAAATGATTTTATGTCTATTGTTACTCACACGATGCTTTCTAGTTTTAGTCAATGTATGGATTCTAAGGAAGTCATAGTAACTTTGAGCATGGTGTACAAGTTGGGAACAGTGGTGGAAATGATCAACAAAATGGAATGTCGATAGGTGTAAAAGATATCGTGTTCATGCCAAATCAGTTTTCAAAAAATATGATCAACAACATATATATTAACCAACTCCCATAATCAACAAAGAAGGTAAAGGTGAAGAATTATAAGGGCTCTAGTAGTGGAGACCATGGAGAAAAGAATCCTCAATTTCCATCATGTAGGAAATATGGTAGGAGACACCCAGGAAAGTGTCTCAATGGAACAAAGAAATTATTTACGTGTGGGAAATAAGGACATAAAGTAAATAATTATAGAGGAAGAATAAAGAGTACTATGGAAGAGAATAAAAATGGTCCCAAGAATCCATTTACATTCATTTTCCATAAATGTAGGTAACCTAGCCATTTCCCGAGTGAATGCCCTATTCTATAGGATATTTTCTTGGTAAAAGAGGAAGCTATGTGGAAATAAATGGTTTGGGAAATGTTTAAAAGTATTAGTGATCTTTGTTGATGGGATTACTTTGGAATAATTTTATCTTTTATTTATAACCCTACAGTTTTCATGATATTTAAGGAATAATTATCTTTTCTCTTATGGATATAGTTATAAACAACCATTTAATTTTATATGATCATTGAGTTTGAGGAAATTACAAGTTATTATATTTTGGGATGAAAATGCAAGGTATGAGATATGATTTGTGGTTAAATTATGTTATGGTTATTTTGAAGAATTTATCTCATTTTGTTAATGTTATAAAATATAGTTTTTGAACAAGGACAACACGCAGACCATGTGACAACCCGCCGCATTGGACAAAGCTATGGGAATAGAACCCACAACCAGAGTGTGATTTGGATTTATCACCTAGCACTGGACTACGTGAAGTCCCTGTTTAGTGTGACTAATTAATTTTATTTAAATGATTTTATTGATCAATAATAAGTTGATTTGGGATCATATGTCTTATCAAATGAATACCCTTAGTATATAAAAATGATTTGTTGATTAAGTGATACATGTTATTTTTGGAAGATGTTCACTCTGTTGGGAACACTATATGACTTAGAAAAATAGAATACTATGGGATTTAATTTGAGGATTAATGGTGGATTTTTATATAGGTTTTTATTGTGGATTTATAGTGATTTGGGTTATTTATGGAAATGATTACCTATAATAGAGAATATGTGATTAGTTTAATTACTTTTAAGTATGTGAATTTAAGAGTAGTCGATGTCATTTGGAGATACAATTTAACATGGAAGACTACATAACCAATTTCTTCTAAGTTTTGGGTTTCAAAATTAGTTTGAATTATATTGAAGGATTTTAAGGACAATTTTTTATTGAATGGTATTTATTTAACTTTGGGTTATTGTTGGTTTAATTTTAGAAATTAAGATCAGTGTTTCTTTCTCTAAAGGATTATCCTTTTGGGGGATCATCTGATCTTGTACTAACCATTTTGGTTTTGATTGATCTCTAAAGACAAGGTAAATATATATTTTATCCTTTTTGGATCATGTTATTCTCAAGAATTTGATTCTAGTTCTTCTGGTGTGACCAAGTCATCTTGAATACTCATCGTTTGAAAAAAAATGAGTTAGTGGTAGAAAATTTTTAAAGAATGAAACTATACTTAAAAATTAATTATATATCTTTATGTTATTATTGAATATCATAAATAAATTCCTCATCTTTATGAAATCTAACTTAAAACAAAAAAAACTTTGTCTGTTTACTCTTCTTACTAGGAAACTAATGACTGTTTGTCCCATCACAAGTTTGTGGTTTTCTAGTTGTTAAATTTCTCATGATCATATTTTTTATCCCTCTCCATCAGAACATGACACTTAATTTATCTTCCATATCCATTTTTCTTACATTGAATCCTAGTATGGGTCATCTCGGGTGACCTTTGTACTTTTCTTTCTTTCTTTTAAAGTGATAGATTTATTGACTCTTTTTCCGATGTGGGCCATTCAATTATGTTCCCAAGACCAATTTGGAAAATTTCAAGGATGAAATTTTTAAAAGGTGGTAAGAATGTAACTCCCCAATATTCCATGGTATTTTTCACTTTTAATAATGTAATAGCTTTCATTGTACGCAACTTCGAGATTCTAACACATCTCAACCAATCAAACTAGACATTATGAATAGTAATATCCACATTTTGAAATATTATAAATTTTATCTTTCAAAATGAACTTCATTTTTGGATTTGTAATATCAAAATTATCTTAGGGTGAATTTTTTGTATTTTCCTGAAAACTTTCAGTTTTTGGTGAATAGTGAAAATACTAAATTTTAATTAAAAACAAATTTTTTAATCAAAATAATTTATAGTGTTAAATTATACATTTGAATGTTTTTTAGGTATCATTAGATTATATTTTTATCATTTAATATAATTTATGTCATTTTATGTAATCTCATGATTAAACTGGTCATAAACAAGTATCAATCTTTTGATAGTTATTATTTCCTAGAAACACGCTTTTTGTTTTGACAACAGGAAATAATTTTAAATTAATTTCTTGTACTTATTTGTTTTGAATTTAGAAAAATGGATTCCATATTTGGAATTAAAATATACAAATCATTTAAATAGGAAACTTTTATTTTTAGACATTTGGAATATTTAGTTCAGTAAATATTTTATTTACCGTGGTTAAAGGGGTAAACCCAGTAAATAATGTTAAAAAATAATATTATAATAATATTAAATTCCCCTAACATGTGTCCTAACCCTATTGGATGATATATTTTCGACCATGCAAATCCCTGGGTCGATTTTGGGACCCCATAGAGCCACTTGGGAGTGATAATGACATTTTATATTAAATAATGTAAAGTAAAGACAAAAATAAAAAAATGTAAATATCTTTTAGTAAAAAAAAATTTATATGAGGTAACATAATTTATCTATTTGACTATAAATATTCATTAGAAATATAAAAAGATTTATTATCTCATGATATTTTAGTTATAATTTTTAGACATAAAATAAATATATTTATATATGACACAATAATGATGCAGTATTTTCCTTATTAATGAAACAATCAAATAAATGATATTATAAATACAAAAATAAATATAATTTCAAATTTTGGATGCCATAAACAAATTTTATAGGTTCTTATGAAATTTTAGGGTCGATTAAAGGTATTTATTTTGAAGTTATAAAGTTTTTAGGGCTTTAAAAAAATAATTTATTAAATAAAGAGGCATGGTAAATGTTAAACAATTTAACTAAGAGTTAAATCTAAAAGATAAGGTTAATATAGTGACCCAAACCTATCTAAAACCTATTGGTTGAGTGGTTTTCGACCCATCCCCACCTTATCATTTAAATAATTTATTTTTTCTCCATTATATATTGAAAATAATTTTATTATAAAATAATATTTCAATCATTTCCTAAGGTGCCCCTCACCCCTCTTATAAAAATGCACTTCCCATTCTCTCAAATTCACACCGTCAAAGCCATTTGGATCATCCAAACCCTGCCAAAATATCCTATCCACTATCCTCGCTTAATCCTAGAGAACTTACTTTGGTCAAAAAGCCAACTCAAGGAGCCCTTTTGATCAAATCAAAAGGAAGAACCCGAAGAAGAGGTAAATATCTCACCACCTCTTTCATGATTTTTTTTCTTCTTACACTTCTTATTTCCTTTTTTGTTTCCATTATAAAATAATAAATTTATTATATTTTATATACATTTATTTTATTATAAAAATGTTAAAAACCATATTCATTATTCTATCCATCCTATAAATGACAAAGTCACCATACGTGCGTACGTACGGATTACTGTCTCCACGCCGTGGTGTGGTTTGTTATTCAAATACTTCATCATTTGGATGGGTACAATAATCAGTATAAATGATGTAAATAATAAATATAACATGATAATGATTCTATTTATATGATATACTTTCCAACAATAAATGATTTTAATATCAAAAAAATGATATTGTCGCTCGTGCATACATACAGATTTCCGTCTCCACGAACATGATGAGATTCATTCCCCATCGTATCCATTCAAGAATAATTTTCATTTGATGATTAAAAATAATGTTCAAAGACTTAATATCATTCTGAATATTAATAAGATACATCCTATCCATAACAAAAAAATACTTACGTAACAAAGCATATTAAGGAAAACGAATCATTTAACACATGAAATGATGATACTACTGAAATATCATTAACAAAGCAATATTATAAGATCATATATTATACCATATGAGTGTATATGGTTATTTTATAATTTAATAATGATTATTTCACCATTATACAAGAGTTTAATCTACCCTCGACCAAGGAAAATTACAAAATAAGAGGTTTCTTATCTCACTCTTAATTCTGTGAGATTTCCACTATTCTCCACTTATTTATTGCATGTGGTGTATTGAGTACTTCCATTTTATATATATTATCATTAATATCTTTATATTCATGGTATTATGTGATTAATTTTGTGATTATTAACTTTTTTTCATACAATTGTATTGTTTACAATGAAGTAACGGTTTTTCATCTCACTTTTTATTCCCTTGAGATTCATGCTATATTGGCCACTATTTCCTTTTGTGTGGTGTATGTGTTGTCCATGATTGTATTAATTGTGTAATATACTTTCATTTATTTTTATTTACATAATCATTGTTTGATCCTTCTTTCATGGGGTGTATGTTTCGTAAGTTACCAAATCGGTAAAGGAATTTCAAATTTCAATTTCCACTCATTCGGATTTACGGATACTTCCTTGATTATTTTACTCCAAAATTATGTGTGGAATCACTATTTATTATTTATATAGTAATTTCCACTCCCCTTTGTGAGTATATAATTTTGATACACATAATCACTCCATTAATAATTTCTCAAGTCATTGATATGAACTTGATAAAAGTAATCTTAACTCAATTTCCATTCACTGAGTTAAACATTCAAGTCATTGTTTTTGTTTTTACAAGAATATGTGGGAATTTAATCTGGTTTATTTACACTGAATATCCAATCATATTTAGTGTATTTATATTTCTCACACATGATAAAGTCATTGATTTATCCTTAACCTAATTATATGGTCGTTATAATGGACTTTATCTCAATTTACATTTCATTGATACTTGTTCGTTATTATGCACCAATTCACTTTTATATAGTGTATATACTGTCCTTTGACAAAGTATATAATGAAATACTTTATTCTCATTATTTTATTGATTTTTATTACCACAATTATTTGTATTCATGCATCTCTCATTTGGTTATAAACTATAACTAAAATATCATTTTTTAAATGTTTTAAAGATTTATTCTTCTAAATCTTTCTCACCAATGTCCCTGTTTTAAAAATGGTTTTAAGGATTTATTTATATGGATATTAATGTATTCAAATTAAAATACCTTTTAAAAGTTTCAAAGTGGTATGGGACACATTGATTCAAAAATCTATTTTAAACGACTTCTTGATAAATAGTTAGTCTTTTAAATGTTTTCAAGAAAAAGGGGGATATTTCTCTCATATAGTTTTGATGATTATTTTTATTTATGTCAATAACCTTTACTCTTCTCAATTGAGGTTAATATATTATAAAAAAATCTTCCATATTGTATTGAACTAGTTATGTTTGACTGTGGATGTGCTATTTTTATGCCATTCATGGTTTGAGGTTAAAGTATTGACATTTTGTATGCTAGTTTTAATAAGAATGTTTAGATTATGTTTCACCCATTTTATATGAGGAATTCATTGGACTTAATAAGTGAAGGGTGGAGCCCAATATATCTCCTTGTTGCATCGGTAGGTATCATGAGACAACTAGACGTGTAATTGGCCGTGGCCTTTCCCAATTTTTGATATATGGTTTTGGTCGATGCCTTAATTATTTTTAGACATCATGGCCGAGGCCTTGAAAAAATGTTTCAGAATGTCTGGAATTATGAATTCCATCATTATGAGATTTGCTATTGATATTTCATGTGGTTATTCCACTAGTAGAACACCCATGACTACGTTTTATTATGACATCATTTACTCATCTCATATTCCTTTCATGAAGTGCTCATGTTTATTATTCGTTAAGGAATGTGTTTTCAATTATTAACCATGCTTAATATTTATGTTATCTTCCACTGTATTCCTTACCCTTACTGAGCATTTCAGCTCACCCCTTTCTTATGTTTCATCTTCCCAGGATATAAAGGAGTTAGTTATGAGTGGCTTATAGGCATAATCTATGAGGCTTGGATGTTTCTAATGCAATAAATTAGTGTTGTTTTTCTTTTGAAGTAGTAATGTTGAACTTATGTATGTATCTTGTTTCCAAGACTACTAAACTGATCGGTCCTTTAGGACTTGATTCCTTGTAATCATGCCAATGTATTAAAATAATTCACTGACTCTGGGTAACTGGGGTCGGGGTGTTATAGAAAGTGGGCTACAAAAATGAAACGTAATTAGGAAAATTGATCACCCACTCAAGAACTATGGGTGTATATTTTATATCTTGTTCAACCTAATCCTCTCAATCTATAATAGTTACTAAAAATATAAAATCACCACCTATATGAATAGATGTTGAATTATTAATGAAAACTACCATTGTTGTGATTATTATATTGAAATTATATAACTTCTCTATAAAATATTTTTATAGGAATGTGCACCCTATAAAATCATATAATATTTCCTTTAGCCATATTTGATGTGATGTTAGGCATGGATTGGGTCTCATGACCTAGAGTCCATGATAACATCTAAGATAGGAAAATCACTTATAAAAACTAACCCACAACCACTTATTAAGGCTGAATATAAACTCCCTATGAAAAAATTAATCTCATTATATTGGGGCATTTTTAGTATGAATAGTTAAAGAAAAACTCAACATTAGGTATATTCTATTATGAGGGAGAATTTGAGTTCACTAGTCATACTAAGGATAGTGGGGATGAAACATCATTAGAAATTAAATATTGAGTCATTTATATCTTATGGACACCCTTAAGTATTTCATTAGTTAGTAATAATTAAAATTAAAAAGATGTAATTTATTTAGAGGGAGAATGTAACAACCAGAAATTTTACTATATATTTTCTTTAAATAAATATTATATTAATATATTATTCTACACACAAAACCAAAATAAAATAATCCACAATATATTATATAAAAATTATTAATAAAATTTAAGAATAATATAACCTCATGAAAGTAAAAATATTTTAGTCCATTATTAATGCCTATAAAATAGTATTAAGAACACTTAAAGTTTAAAAAGTGAATTTTTTAATAAACAATTCTTCATATATTGTATATTTATTTAAAAGATAAATTTTCTAATTTTATAATTATAATTTCATCATTTAAAAATTATCTTGGGGTGAATTCTTGATATTTTTCTAAAATAATTGATTTTTAGGTGCATAGGGAAAAATATCATTCTTAATAATACCATGAATTTTATGAAATTATTAGTATATATTTATAATTTGTAAATTAATTAAAAAATTTATAAGAAAATATATTTTTTATATGATATTTTTGAAATTAAAAAATATATATTTTAGTTTAAAAAACTGTGTTTGATAATTTAGAACTTAAGTTGCATTATTCTATAAAACAATTTTTAACACATTAACATTTATTATTTTATTATTAAATTTTATCAATTTAATAAATTAAATCTAAAAAAATGGATTTTAAATTTTTAATTATAAGGTATATATTATGTAATAATAACCATTTAATTTTTATTCATAAAAATAAATTATTTACATATAAAATAGTTACCATGGTAAAATCCAAAAGCATATAAAGATTTAACCAAAGGATTAAATATACTAACATGTTAAAAAGTATTTATAATTGAGTGTTTGAGGTTTTTCTTGACAAAAAATTATCCTCAATCCATTATTTTTCATTTTTGAGTCTTTTTGACCTGTTAAACATGTGCTCTATTTATATTAAGATTAAATATTTACAAGACTTTCATTTTCACAACTTATAAAATGGACCTATCACCACCACATCAAGAACAACCCAAAATTTAGATTTTCTATTGAAAATAAACCTTACTTCCTTCCACTATAATCATATTTCCCTTCCTTAAGCTTCTTTATGTAGTATTTTGGTATATGTCCTCCATTTCCAAGGAGTCCTCCAAGTGAAAACTCTAGTACTTAACAATCTTTCCTTGATTCCCTTCTTTTCTACCTTAATTTTCCTAATATAATTTTCTTATTACTATATAATCACATTAGTTTTTTTATAATTATTTTTTATTCTAATTTAAAAATACTTAACCACCTTTACCTTTTCTATTAATAAAAATCAAAACATCATTTCTGCATTTGTGTGGACTACCGCCTCTATGAAGAGGTGGGTTTATTTTCAACACCAAATTTATTTATTGGTTATAAGTAAGGTATTTATGATTAAATTTGTAATATATAATATAATAATTATTATTAATATATAATTTATAATACACCTTCATTCCCTCTCATTCATTGAGAAATGAAAATGTTAATAGTGCGTACATACACACTACCGCCTCCATGAAGTAACGTGTCTCATTTTTCATCTAGTTTGATTATTATTTATTAAAATATCTTAAAATATGGTTTAAAACCTTTAAAATATCTAAATAATATTATTATACTTCTGTAATAATTATATATTTTACAAAATCCATTATCATAATCATACTCATCCATTAATTAAGACATGTTCTTGTTTAGGTCAGTCTAATAACTTACCTGTAAAATGTTATAAAATAATATCATTGATGGCTTAGAATACTTAATTAATTATAATATATGATATAAATAAGTAAATAATGATTTTATTTTTTTCAATAGTAACATTGATATTAAACACATTAATTAATATTCCAACTTTTTTTCATTAAAATCACTAAAACAAGCTCCTCATCAATTCCATATTTAAGGATCATAACCAAAACACCCATAGAATGAAATTATAACATTATAAATAATTAGAAATAATAAATTCTAGTACCTTTTATGATATGTTAATGATGAAAGTTGGGATAATAATTAAGAACAACATCGCTATTACAAAATTAGTTCAAAATGATCAAGATTACTCACACCCGACATTAAAAATAAATAATAACTAACTAATATACATGTAGAAAAAAATTATAAATGAGGTTAATAAAATTTTATATATATGAATAAGGTTATTAAATAGGTTATTTATATATTTATTTATTTTTATATGAGATTAAAGTGCTTTATTAGTAGTTGGGAATTAACCTAAGGGTTTCTTTATCCTAGATTTAATTTCTTGATACTTATTTAATATTTTTAACCATGATATATTTTTAATGCTATGATTAATTAAAAATGAATTTATTTTAATACATTCATCTAATTCATGGGGTTTTACATGTTCACTCAAAATTTTATTTTCCCCTGACTCATATTTTATCTTAAGTGTATCTTATAAGTAAAACTAACCATGTCTCTTATCTTCAGTCAAGAACCTCCATTTTCTATATATGTATTCATTATATGATTTTAATATTGTCCATATAAATGAATCAATAATTTATTTTGGTCATTTTATAATAATTTTAGTCTAATTAAAAAAATTAATTTTTTAATATTTTTGTATGGGTCGTTTTCATTGATATGTGAAAAGAATCACAATTTAACATTTTATGTGTAATTGTATATTTCCACCATCTTTGAATTTTTCTATGAAGAATATTCTACAAAAATTCTAGTTTACTCAAATAAACTATTATTCTAATAATTTTATAGAATATTTCGATAATAGATTTCAAAATCTCATGGATGATTCTAATTTCTACAGAAATTTTCATAATTATCCTAAAAAATATTTTCTCATCTATGATGACATATTTTATCATTTTTTATTACCAATAAAGGATATTATTCAAATGATACCATCCAAATTATTTTTATTGATTGATTAATAATTTTATTTTCTATCAAATAATTTATCCATCGCTGCTTTTTCTTTCTTAGTCATTGAATGTTTATAAACTGAATTATTATTTCAAGAACTTTCCTCTATGAATACTCTATATTTAATTCCTTTTATTGGAGGGTATTCACTATAATTTTATAAATAAATTGATTGGGGAAATAATTTTCATAATTATATACCCTCTATCTGTATGGTTTAAATACTATATGCTTTATTAAAGGGTATTTACCAAAAAAATACTTAATATTATTGGATACCTATTAATTTTTCAGGGGTTTATCTTCTTATGATTATTTATTGAATCAAGAATGTTTTCCTTATGTGACACACAAATACAATTTACATGTAATATATGTATGTTTTCACCATAATATCTTTCTAATATATTTATTAAAGAATTAATCTCTAGAGATAACATGTTGTGATATAATGGAATCCTTGGTAATGTCGTATGATACCTTAATGAATAAAATTGGTCATATTCTTTTTTCACACCTTAGTGATGAACTTTAGTGATGTGATTATGACATCATGTATTATGTTGTATTCATAATAATTTGATTCTAAGATTTTATAATAACTATTATTTTATTCTGAAGGCTTCATTTGATTATTATTGGGTTATTATCCATGTTTTATTGGGAATTATTTCTCTATTATGTGTTATTATACCTTCATTATATTAACATATCCATATTCTCATCTTATGGTCACTTATGATCTTTTATTTTTATCAATTATATTTACCCTTACTGAGCATCCGTTTTCTCACCCTTTTTTATGTTTCTAGTTCCCCAGGTTATGAAGAAAATCAAAGCACTGATATTTTTAGAAGATTATACCATGTTGATAATTTATGGGAAATGATAAAGGCTTGTTTGGATTAATAATTTTCTAATATAGTGGGAAAATTTTACATCATTTGAAAAAGGAATAGGTCTTGTTAGTTTATGATATTTCCTATTTATAAAAAACTGTAAACCTAAAAGGCTATGGGAATGTGTTTTAATGAAATAATTTCTTTAATCCATGTAATTATGTGATAGTCGCATTTGTGGGATATCATATTTACATTCAAATGATAAAGAAAATAGTTTTTATAAAAAATAATTTAATTTATTGGAAGGTTTCAAACTAAGATGATCCTTAGTAAATGATGTGTATCTTTGTCTTATTTCTCTTATCTGATAAGGTACGTTGTTATTTAAAAAATATTTTTTTATGAATAATATGACATTATTAACTATATATACATGTTTTATGATTTATTATATTCTATAAAAAAATAAAAAGGATAAAAAGGATAAAAATGTTTTTTCTAGATAAAGTGTTTATCCAAATGTTTGTTCAAATATAAAGGAATGTGTTATTTCCTATCATTAGATTTATATTTTAATATTTCAAAATAAAATGTTCCAATCAAAAATAATATTATATAGTAATTGTATTTTATTTTTAAATATTCCCATTAAAAGTAAATAAATGTTATTTCCTAAATATAAAAAAGTATTTATATCTTAGAAATATATTTTTAAAAGAATATAGTGTCTAAGAGTTAATTGGAAGTGTGATTAAACATAGAGAAGTTGTAAGTTAGAAAATAAAATATAATACTAGATCAAGGTTAAGGTGATACTTCACTTGATATCCTAAAATTTTAGGTTCTAGTGGTAAATATAAATATAAAATATTTATATTAGTTATTGTAATAATTTAAATATCACTTTATCCTAAAAAGTGTTTAGGATTTTTTTGGTAAAGAAATAATGTAATGATTTACATTATTGATGATATATTTCAAAGGAAAATTTTGATGTAATTGGTTCCAAGGATGATGATGATCAACTCATAAAGTGTTATAATTAGAAAACAAAAATTTAAGTCATAACATTTGATGTTGTGAATTTAAGTAGTTTGAATATGTTCAAATATTTTTACATTAGTAATAAGATTCCTAAGACTCACCATTATTCAAATTTTAATTCTTTATAGATGTTACTTAGTGAAGAGTTAGTAGGAGGGTGTTATCATATTGTCACATATAGATGTGATAGGAATTACATATGATGTAATGAGTTAAGAATACCCCTAAAATTGATATATACATAAGGATGATTAGTCAACTTATCATATATGATAAGATAGTCAGTAAATTATATTGGGTTAGTTTAATATTCTCAAAAAAGATAAAGGATATAAAATGTATCATATAAATGGAAATACTTATTTTATCATTATTTTATGTTTGATATATAAATGTATATATAGATATAAACATCATTAATTGTACTGAAAATTGACCTCTCAAAGTATTACATTAATTAATCCCTAAATGATGTTAATCCTAGAGTATTATAGGTTATAAAGAAATTTTATAGTTATCATGAATGTGGTTCTTGTATAGTGATACAATATGACCCACTAAGTATACCACATTAAGTTTCATACACAAATTTATTTGTTATACTAGGGGTTTAGGGATTATAGTAAGGCCACCATTATCTAAGGTTATAGATATACCAATCATGGTAACCTTTATATTTTTATACACTAATAATGAAAATCTACATGTTGAGTTAGCTAACCAAGGGGTGGTTGGGTATGTTGATGATCATTTCATTGGTTGGAGGTTAACCAAGATGGGATTATTCCTCTCATATAATGATTATGACATTAGTTACCTCAATTGATATAGACTATGGAGTGTATAGTCACACATATAAAGTAAATATGATGTTCTTATCTATTTATAAGAGTGACACGTGATGTGCTCATCCATACAGATAAATGACATCTGATCTATTCATTGACAAAGTTAATATACACTTATATAATTGAGAATGTATGAGTATTATATATGGGATTAACATACTCCATGTCCAATGGCCACTCAAGGTATTTCGTAAACAGGAAATATTAGATTGTGTTTTTTATATGATACAGACTGGTGTACAAGGGTATAGAGATACATGTGTTTGATAGTGAACACTTCAATCCATTTATAGCTTGAGTATAATTTATTCTTTTCTTGACTCCACTCTTTGTATAAATTTATGGATCTTTTTATTCATATTTATTTTCAATTCTATAAAGTCATATGGGTCACAATTTTTGGTTGAATAAATAGGGATAGAGTTTGACTCAAAGAGATACTCTAAAAGTGTTTTAGTGTGAATCCTAGAAGTGTTTTTGATGGGTATTCACAAGGTATTTCATACGATGTAATACAAGGTGAATTTAATAATCTTTTTCAAAAGGGTTTTGGAGTATATACAAAAGTATTTTTGAAAATGACTTCATCTGTTATTGTATCTGATATAATATATGGTGAAATGGAACAAAGTCTACGAGGATTTAGTACAAGAAGGATATTGAATAAGTTATGACCAAAATCCTTATATTTATATGATATATATATATATATGATCTATATTGTGTTACATTAAAATTGTGATTTTTAGGCATAATTGGGTAATTCATTCTATACATCCTATGATAGAAATAATGGTTGGACACTTGAGAAAATCCTCCACATTTGTTATCATTTATTAAAGTGTTACATAGGATATAATGAATGAGTGGAGTTTCATTCATGCATGTGATGCATAAACTAACCAGGTAATTTACTCGTGAAATGTAATTCAGGAGTTAATACTATTTCACCGAAGTAAAATCTTTAGAAATTATAAAATATACAACCATTTAATGATTATGTCTGGGTAAATAATTATTCAATACTCTCTAAAACCTAAAGCTCTATTTTTCTTCATCCCTATCACATTAAGGTGCTAGAACATTGTGTGTTAAAGATTTTCTCATTCATATGATGAAAAATTCTAGTGAAGCCCATGGATACCATTAGAGGTGGGAGGACTTTTCTTTCCACTCGTATAATCATCATAAAACTCATTCAAAGGAGTTTAGACATTATGGTGGAATATTTGATGAATGATATACATTTAAAATAGTACCTTTATTTCCAGTTTTATATGATTAAATATTTTTTGCATGGATATCATTGGAAAAATATTTAATATATCTCATTATACATAATAATTCTTATTAGGCCCTAATGAATCCCTTCAGTCGGAACTATTTAGATTGTTTAAAAATGACTCAAATCAAAAAATGTGTTATTAATGGTAGAAATAATGTAATTTATTAGTGTTATCCAATTGTGTGATTAAGTAAATAAGGTTTTTTATAAATAAATCATGTATCATTAAGAGTTTCAATGATTTCATATTCATTATAAGAGGTGAAAGAAAAATGAGAGACTTTTTTGAAATTGGTAACCCATCAACTTAATTCTATATAAGTTCCAAAGATGAGAATGATTTATGGTATAAAAGACTTTCCAATTTCAGTTAGAAAATATGGGAAATTTTCCCAAATATAAGTTAGTAAGGGACCTTCCCAAACTAAAAAGGGAGAGACATTTTTTTAAATCATTCCTAAAAGTAAAAATATTTTAATGGAAGCATAAGATAGTGGAAATTCTATTTACTAGACCATTAGAATTCATATATTCATATGTGAGGTCCTATGAGGGGAAATTGAACCAAGGGTGATCTTTATTTCATTATATTCAGTGATTAATACACCCATATCAATAATTATCTCTTTATAAATCATAAATCAGAGGCTCTGTATATGTTTAAAAAATTTAAAATACAAGTTGAGAAATAACTTGGTGTTAATTCAAGAAGATGAGGTCTAATAATTGAAAGTAGTGAATATCCAATTCTTTTGAGATCGATATCAAAAATCATGGTATAATAAATCAATATATTACATTGTAACCACCCCCCAAATGGTTTGGTTGTGAGAGAAAATATGATCATTGTGGAAATGGGAAGAATTATTTTTTCTAAAAACAAGATTTCATATTTATTTTGGAGAAAAGATATGTTTACTATTCACTACTACAAAAACGGGCAAGGGAAGCGCTACCGCGTTATCCGTGATAAAAAAGCGCTGATAAAGGGGACCCCTTTATCAGCGCTTTTTTAGTAGCACTGATAAGGGGGCTTTATTAGCACTGAAGAAATTTATATTTCAAAAAAATCATGAAAAATAAATTATTTTTATATAAGTATATTTATTCGTATATGAATATAATATATATTTTTTAAATATGTTTTATATGTGTATAAATAGACTATTAAATTTAATATATAATAAATTTAGTTTAAATGGATTTAAAATATTTAAAAAAAATATTAATTAATAATTTTCTAATTTTGATCGATTAAAAATCATTTAATAACAATTTGAAGACACAAAAAATCAAAACAATTAATAAAAGATCTAAAATAAGTTGAAAATGTAACTCAAACTTCTAACGGGAAAAACTTTTGATCCAGGTGTCCATTTGATCTCTAAAGCATATCAAATCGAAACCTACGACGAGCTCTACGCGCTGGTGATCAAAGAAAAGCTTGTGTCACTTTTTTTAAGCCAAAAAAGGCCCAGAAGGCTTCCAATACTGAGTTTTTAGTCGGGATATCCCGATTTTTTAACATTCAAACATGTATAACTTCTGATCCAGATGTCCGTTATCCCTGTACCACATATCATATGGAATATTGTTTGATTTTCATCAATTTAACTAGTTGTGGAGTTGAAATGGGCTTCTGGATTATACGTTATGATTGTTTTAACATTCTATGGCTATTCAAATACACATATATATGTATTTATTCGTAAATATGTGTGTGTGTGTGTGTTTGTCTGTGTGTGTTATATATATGTAAGTATGTATTTATTTATTTAATTATAAACACACATAAAAAACATATTTCATTACTGTATTTAAAACTAATCTTATAAGTATATTTTAATATACAAATAAATGTACGGATAAAAAATTATAACTAAATATATATATATATAAATAAATAAATATAAATATATATAAATATACGAATGAATATATATATACTAATATATGAATAAATATATTTATATTAAAATTAATCTATATCAATGAATGAATAAATATAACTATATATATATAAAGAGATATATCATTAAATAGAGAAAAAACAAAATAGCTTAGTGGTAAAGGTGTAGCCAAGAAAGGGGGAGGTTGCAGGTTCGAGTTCAGGTGGAGTCAAAGGTGGTGCACACATGTGAGGATGCGTTGGAATAGAAGCGTGTGGGAGAGCTCCAAGCACTGATAAAGGGGTGGTCAAGCGCTGATAAAAGCTCTCCCCGCGCATTATTTAATTTAATTTTTTTTTTTACTTTTATCAGTGCTTTTTTTAGCGTTGATAAAAGTGGACTTTATCAACACTTTTCGAAGAACTAATAAAAGGGACCCCCCCCCCATATTATCACTGAGATTTATAGTGATTTTTAGCACTGTTAAATCCCGTTTTGAGTACTGATATAGGCCATTTTTATAGTAGTGATTTTTCACATTTAGAATATGTGGATATAAATATTTGAGGCATACTAGAATCCATATAAAATTTAGTACCACATAAATCCAACTATAAAATAGTTTAATGTATTTGAAATTAGTTGTTACATTAAGATAAAAAAATATGGGAAATTTTAAAGAAACAGCTAAAAAGGGAACCATTTTAGGTTATCCTTCCAACGGTAAAAGGGTAAAAATGCAAGATTAAAAATCAAAAAAATTGGGTAGAGTGTTAAAATGTAATAATTATTGAATATAAACATTGAATAGGATAATTCATTAAGTCTGAAGTAGAATATTTTGGATCTGAAAGTATGTAGATTTTAGAAAATGAGTTATATAACAGGCTAGAAATGAGCATGATATAGATGATTTGGACTTAGGTGTGATCAGTGATAAATAAAACCCTAGGTATTAGAGGAATATGCATTAATTTATAAAGAAAAATTTCTATTCTAAGAATATTATTTCAAAATAATCATTCACTTATCCAAGTAAGAATAATGTTTAGATTTGAGGACCAAACTGCTCTTATCTCTCAATTTGAAACTCAAACTATTTCAAAGACATTTTAAGATGTATAATGTATTTTTTATATGAATGATAAAATTCATAAAATATATAAGAAATAATCTTGTTATATGGTATCACTTATTAAATAAAAAACATTATTGGCACTAACTAGGTTTTTAAAAACAAGCTAAATGAGAATAGTGAAGTCCCAAGACATAAGGCAAAGATTGTTTACAAGGGGTATTCTTATATTGAATGTGTTTAATTTTAAAAACCAGATAGTTTCTTCTATATAAATATTTAATCATGGTGTGATGGATTAAAAAATATTTATAAATATTAAATGAGCCCTTAAGTTCTCAGTATTCCATGTTCGATTGATGCTTGAGAAGCATGAATTTTTTAAAAGGAAAATTTGATAGGGATCTTTGTGTAAAAAATCTATCCATAGGTACTCCCATTTTCAAAGTATATGTGTATACCATAATTTTTTATAATTAAAAAAGAATAATTTAGGCCATTTCATATTTTACTTTATATGGTCTTACAGATAATAACTAGTAATGGGGTTGTGTTAACAAGAGTTCAACATCATGTTGTGAATTATTTCATAGTGAGATTTGAGTGACATGTCATAACAAGAACCAATGTTTAGTGTCATTGAAAATATTTAAGGCCAATTACATTATAGACACATGTTATATTACTAAAATTTTATAGATTTATATTCAACAATCTAACTTGATAGTTAAGTTTGAGAAGCTAAATTGTATTTACTTTGACAATAAAAGTGTTATACATCTTTCCAAGATTCCACTTAAATATCACAGATCAAATAACATTGATCTTAGATATCATTTCATCAAAGAGAAGGTGAAATAAGGTTGTGTGAAACCTTCTTTTATTGGAACCAAGGAAATTTTTTTAGATATTTTCACTAAATTATTTCTAAAGGAGTGGTTCTTTAAATTAAAATTTAAACTTTATGTTTATCCTTCCTATCACACATAAAAAAATGTGCAGAAGACTTACCCCCATAAAACTTTTGATTAAATTTCCAAAGGTGGAGAAAAAATATGTGAAAATATTTGTTCTCAAATGGGGAGAATATTATTAAATAATGATTTTGAACTTCCTTTGTTATCTAGAGTTATGCTTATTGTAAAAAAGGTGAGTTTTTATGATTATTTGAAGTATATTATAAATATTAATAATTTAAATCACTTGTACAAAATTTTCTTATAACTTAAGGATAGAATTATCTTAAAACACTACATTATCTTGTGTTATGGTGTCAAAAAGAATCTAAATTTATATTGGCAGAGATTTGATGATTTTTGAGTGATTTTATTAAAATAATTTTTTAGTTTGAATAGATTGTGTATGATTTGAAAATGGGTTGATATAAAATCTAAAGGGGGTATTAAAGAACCCTTTATCTTGGAATAATTTTTTAAGACTTTGTTATTTTATTTATTATTAACCAAGTCATTAAAGTATTTTTTAGGTTATTTATAGTGTTCGATTTGTTGCTTGTTTTTTAAGTGGTTCTAAACATAAATGAATAATTCTATAATTTGTGAGTTTAATTACAAAAATTTTAAGTCTAAAAAAATCATAAAGATCATTCCCTCTTCACTGTAAGGATACCTGGATGTATAAACATCACTTCAACCTAAATAATTTTGAAAAATGGAAAATTATTTTGTTTATAAGAATTGATCCTACAAATACATAATAATAAATTCAAACTGTAAGGACAATTTTTTTTAGGGTAATTTAATTTTTAAAAATGAAACTATGTATTTCTTAAACAGCATGTACCCTACATAAGTATCATTTTCATAGGAATCATTTTCATATGGATGATTCTAGACCTCCATAAGGATGATTTGGGTACTGTTGAAGTATTATAAAGTTGTATAATCATGATTTATATCCCAAATAAACATCATTACATATAATTTTAAGGATCAACACTTAGAAAATGTTTGATAAATTTTGTTGGATGATATTAAAAGTTTCTAGAATTATTTTCTGGAGAATAATAAAATTATATGATGGAGAATCCATTATAAAATTATCAAAACATCACATTTAAAATGAAATTCAATCCACATGAATAATATGTGATCCCCATATCATGAATAAAAATATTTCTAAATGGTACAGTAAAATGAGGTAGGTCTCAATGAAGCTGAAATACATTTATTCTATTTTCAAGAATAATATAGATGTTAAGTTTGATAGTTTTTTGTTTACAATCACTTTTAAAATCACTAAAAATATTTTAGTGATTTAATATATGTTATTTTTAATGTCTGAATTATTTTAAATATTAATTTGAAGAATTATTTCACCCTCAAAAGTGCATGTTTTCTGAAAAAAATCTATTCATAAGTGAAAGATGATTTCTTCTGATTTTTTCATAATCATCATCATTTATTTATTTATTATAAAAAGTAAAAATAGAGGTACAAGATATTCCAAGATGATAGGATACTATGGGGGCCTAAATTAGTGAAACCCTAGGGCATCCCCTCTAACAATCTCATCCACCTCAAGATTTAAAAAATTAACATTCGAGAAGCAATAAATGTTGTGGCTTTGATCAGTTAAGGATGAAAGATAATCTGCAACTTTTTTTCCTTCATGACAAGTATGAAATACTTTAATGTTGTTATTGAGAACACCTATGAATTTCTTGATGGTGTAATAAATCAACCATGAGGTAGATCCATTTCCGAAAAAGGAATTATGAAGTATCATGGAGTCAGTTTCAACTTCAGAGACGTCAAAGTTTTCCTATTAGTATTGAGATAAGCTAGAGAACAAAACCTTGGCCTCTGCCTGGATCAAGGATCCACTGCCAAGGTGAGTTTTAATTTCCAAAATTACATCACATCCTGAGTCGTTAACAACTCCACCTCCTCTAATGACCCTTGATCTACAAGATCTATTGGTGTTCAATTTCAGACCCATGGTAGGTAGGAGCTAATGAACCCATAAATATCTCAAGCCATTTATGTCTATGTGAGCCTCTGAATTGATAAGGAAGAGTCATTGGAGGGTGCGATCAGTTCCCTAGTTGTTGTATAAACTAACTAGGTCAACCAGAAAGCTCTGCATTTGAACAATGAAGTATCTCCCTAAAGTTTTAGTCCCATCGTATCTCAACAAATCTTTTGCCTTCCATAGACACCAGCACCCAGCATGAAACACCATCGCCCAAGACATCTTATTTGGACCTATATCACCCGATATATGAAACCATCTATCCAGAAATGGGAAAGTGTACATACTGTCAATATAAATAGAAGTGAACTCAGCAAAAAAGGCCATACCTCTCACACCTAGTCTCCTTTAAATAAAATATATTATGTATTCTCCTCATAATAATTTTTGCAATAGCAGCACCTAGAAGCCATGTTGATACCACAATTTTTGATGTTATCATCTAAGGGGATTGTGTTTTTCCTTATTATCCAGGTAAGAAAGTTGTATTTTGTTGGAATTATTTTTAATCACAAGGTTTCATTCCCTCTGTTTGAAGAATTCTGTGTAGACAAATCCTTCGTAAATCTCTTCAAGAGAACACCCCCAAACTGGATGGGGTGAAAAAACAGCTTTTAGGCTCTCTATTGAGATCAATGAGAATTAGTAATTTCTTATGATCCTTTTCCAGAATAGTCATGATGAAATACGGGTGTAAGGAAACCTCCTTAAAGGAGATGTTGGTGATAGGGCATCCTACGAAACAGATGTTTGATCATGCCTAGTTCTCTTTCCAAAATGAGATTTCAACCTTCCCAACAATCCAACATGTGAAGGGTTGGAGAACTTGGATGATAAAAATAATCATGGACCAAAATGGAGACTCATTCCCTTCATCCCTATCTAATATCCCTTGAAATTTTCCCACCATTTCCTTTCCCTATAATGTACATTGGTCCAGGACTACACACACCAACTTTGCATGCATGCTCCGGAGAGTTTCGGCTAAGCTTCTTACATTAATACCACCTTCATGAATAGGTCTAGCCATCTTACCCTAGGAGACCCAATAACATTTTCCTTCCAAGAGAGCATCCTAGATGAATCAATTCTTGATCTTGTTAATATTGGATATGATGACTTTTGGGAATTTATCAAAAGAAATGGCATGGATAGTGGTAGCCAAGATCACACTGTTAACCAACACTATTCGGCCCCCAAAGGATAGGTAACAATTTTTTCAGTTGAGAACTCTGTCTGAAATCTTAAGGACAATGTGATCAAAATCTTGTATGTGGAGCCTACCTAAGGAGAATGGATCTCCAAGGTAATCCATCATAAAATTTCCTCATTTCATATCAAAATTGTTGAATAAGGAGGAGACATGGTCGGCGGTACATCTTTTGGATATGTAAAAGTTTCTTTTCCTCTTATTGAGGACTTGACCACTCCAATGGAAATACTCTTCCAAAACATTATTGATGCCCCACACCGATCTCCTAGTGGAATTCAAGAAAATGATTGCATCATCTGAAAACCTGAGATAATATATATATTTAGAACACATATTCCTATGATAAGAGATGATTTCATTATTTATCACACCTCCATTGATGAGGAGGCTCATAATATCCTAGAATAGAATGAAGATGATCGATGAGAGGGGGTCACTTCTCCTTAATCCATAGGTCGCCTTGAAGAATCCATGTTTATTCTTATGAAAGAGACTACCAACCAGGAGAAGCTAAAGCACCTAAAAATGAGATCAGTAGACCAGTAATAGAACCCCAAACTAGTTATCACCATGTTGATGAAGCTCCACTCAACTCATTCATATGCTTTTCTCATGTCTAGATTAATAACCATGTTTGAACTATAAGTTTTATTTTTAATATCCCTAACCATCTCCATGTCCAAATATATAACCCCTTAGATGTAGTGGCCTTTCACAAAACTATTTTGTTACATAGAGACCCATCTAGAAAGATTAGTTTCAATCCTAGTTATGATGATTCTAGCCATAATTTTATAATGAAAATTGTACATACTCACTGGTCTAAAGTGTAAGAGGGATATAGTATTATTTATCATGGGAATGAGCACTAGGGTAGTGGCCTCCACAACCCTCGGTAAGATTCCTCATTGGAATAAATGTTGTATGACTGCAACTATATCTTCTTTCCTACATCTCAAGAGCCTCTATAAAATGAGCTCGGTAAGCCATCCAGACCCGGCTCACTCTCCGGGTTAACATTCAACATTGCCTCAAAAACATAAGTATCATCAGGTATAGCACCGAGCATCTCATTGTCATAAGCCAAAACATGGTCAGGAATCAAGACCAGAATATCATCATCCCCCCCTGGATACCCAGATTCCATGAAATGGTGGGGCCTGCAAGAATATCAGAAAAATTCATATGGTCTTGTGGCCACACAATGTCTCTGTTATCCGGGTATGCTCCATTATCAAGCAGGATGTTAGGTGTATCCAGTCTCTTACTTTTATAAATATAAGTGTGGAAAAATTAGTATTCCTATCACCCTCCCTTAGCCACTTGATCCTTGTATCCTCCTTCTCCATTCTTTCCTTCTAAAGGATCATGTCCACCAGGGAATCCTTCTTATTTGATAAATCCTCAAAAACATGATCATCCAAGACCTCCTCAAGTGTTGTTTCAAGGCGATCAATGGATTTCATAAGCACGTACATGTCCTTTTCAATGGGGAGTAATGATCTAGACCAAACATGACGCTCATTTTTAGGGGGCCTAAACTTGTTATGGATAGATATCCATGTGTACCCCTACGTTGGTTGTTTCCAAATCTCACTGACCATTTGATTGTATCTAGGTAGGAAGATCCATTGTTGATAGAATCCATATCTAACACGTGCCTCCTTCCTAGAGGACAAAGAGACCAAGATAGAGGAGTGATCTGATACTCCATGAACCAAATGACTGACCTTGGTATTTTCAATCATATAGATGGCATGACTTTTTGCTTGTAAATGATCAAGGTGGAACTATGAGCATTAAATTCTTATTTGATTATTAAACTAGGTTAAATGATCTCCCGATAATCCTATGTCTATGAGCCCCTTGTTGGCATTGAATTACACAAAGTCCATGCTATATTTCCTTGTGAAAGGTACCCAACCTTTCTTCTCCTTCTAGTATCCATGATGTTAAAGTCCCCCCAACAATCCAAGGGTAGTTTCCATGATCAAATAAATTGAGATCATTCCATAAAGCTTCCCTATTTTGGGCATCAAAGCTCCCATAAATGAAGTAAGCATAGATGAATCAGTTCCCTGATACACCTTCATAGTGATGAACTGATCACCAACCTGGATGATCTCTACTGAAATGATCTTCTTCCAGAAAATCAAAATGTGTCTCTTGGTGGTATCAGCATGCATGAAGCCCTATATCTTGAGTCTTCGATCAAACTCACTTATTTTCAGAGTATTTTGTTTATTTTTTAGGGAAGAAACAATATAAGACTTATGGATGCCAATATATATGGATATGAAGTCTGATTTTACTCAAAAACCTTGTCCATAGGTACTCCATATTAGGTGATGTAACATTAAAAGGAGAGTGCTCTGGCATTGACCCCAGAGCTCTTGGACGTGGTGAAATGGGTGGAGGAACACTCCCTGTATATTATGGATTTTTATCTCATGCACATACTTGTATTAAACTAAGTTATGTGCAACGGTTAAGTAGTATAGCAGTCATGAGTGTGAGGGGATACTACCTGGTCAGGCATTTCACTCCACTTTCTTCAAACTGAGGATCCTAGTTCTGGATGGTGTGATCACCCTAAAAGAAACTTTGGTATTGATAGGGTCTCTAGATGGGCCTCTTTGGAGGTGTTGTGATGAATATAAGACCCCTCAGAATCTTGAACCCTTACTCATATCATGAATTAAGATGGCCTAGGGTAAGAAAAATCATGAGAAAATAACTTGTGGGGCCATAGTATCCCATCAAGATCTTCGCAGCATCGGACATAGAATAAAGTATAAGGTAGTTGAGGGTGGGGCCTAATGAAATGGTTGAGGGAACAAACAAGTTCCTATTCAAAAAGTCCAACATATCCAAGCACAAATAAATTACACCCCCTGGTGAAGGGAGAGAGTTAATCCCATGTATTTTCTTCGAAGATAAAAGGGGCTCCACCACCAATTATTCAACCATGGATCGAGAATACTCTAGGGAGGCGTTCGGGGAATAATGGACAACTGATTTTGTTGCACCACTCCTCTTTGAACCACCTGGGGAAGGAATTGATGGACACCTTGATGATATCTTCTACACACCTATAGAGAGTGACCCTAATGTAAATAGAGTGAGAAATACCTAGGGAATGCTAGGTATACTATTTCTTGATTTCAGGATAAAGTGTCATGCACCATAAGATCATGTTTGTCTAGGTTGGAAGGAAAATGTCAATTTCAACACAAATACGAGATGTTAAGGTATCATCACACCATCGAGTATAGTCATTCCATCATAGGAATCCTCCAAAAGCATCTCCAATGGTTTTGAGGAAGACTCTATTTTGGAAAGGTAGCGGGATGCTAGGGAGGAAGATCCAGACTGCTACGAGAGGACATTCCTTACCCTTGTGAACCTCCATCAACCTGCGAGAGAGGTTAAAACTACAAAAAACGAAGTATTTGGGTTATTTTCACCATGCCTGGATGAATTCATCCTCCAAAGAAAAAAATAGGGATAATAAGTTCATGTGAATAGTTGAAATCATCATCTGATCATCCAGGCCCCATGAGAGAACAAATCACTAGAAGACCTCAAGAGATGGTTTCACACCCCCAAATCTTTCAACTAAAGTCCACTTGTGGAAGGCCATTGTATCCTAAAAATCTAAAGACTAAAAGTCTAGGGACACATAGGAGATGCTCCTTGACACCTTTGAAATGGGAAAAGAGATATCCAGAAATCAGGAGCCTAAGGAAGCTGGAATCGGTCCATGCAGAACATCCTTGATGGAGGGACCCAAAAAAAGGCCACCAATATGATGAAGGATTGGATCTAGGGGAATAGGTGGTATGGTAAGAGCCAAAAAATGACCAGGTGTAGGGGTAGATAAAGATGAAGATACTATCAGGGGCCAATCAAAATAGGAAGCAACAGTCTAAATTTTTTCAAAAATTTGCAATGCGTGAGGCATGATCTCATAGGAGGAAGAATCCATCACAAATTATCTAATAATTTTTTTGAATATTTAATTAGTTTAATTATTATTATGTTATATTGATATGTTAAAAGTTACTAGTTTAGTAAGATTATTTGTTGGATGGTATTTTTGGAATATTCTATATGGGAAGAAATTATATATGATAAAGTTAGTGAGAAATCCATGTAAAATATTAGGGTAACCAAAAATGGTAATTTAATCATTTTAATAGTGGATAGAGGCTTAAAATAATTCTTGGTATTTATTTTTTGTACACTAAAAATTAAAGGATCAATTTAACAATTTGGGTAGGAGTGACCTTGAAAAATCAAAATTATTGAAAATCAATAGAGAAGAGAGAATATAATATCTTCTTATAAATATACATTAAGGTTTTCATGTGACTATGTTAAAGAAAATAAGGATAATGTGAGACTGAAGTGAAGGTATTTTGTGAATAAAAATCTATTTTTACCCAATATTATAGTCTTAATTCAAGAAGGTGAAAACAAACTAGGGCCTCGAAGTGTTTAAATTAATTGATATAGGGAATATTCTAAGTTCACTACTACAAATATGGCCTTTATCAGCACTAGAAAAGGGAATTAACAGTGCTAAAAAAATCATTTTTAATCAAGGTTAAGATAAAGGGGGTCCCTTTTATTAGTGCTCAGAAAAGCACCGATAAAGGCCCCTTTTATCAGCGCTTTTTTAAAATCACTCATAAAAGGTAATAACAGAATATATATATATATATATATATATATTTTTTAACAACCCGATATTTTATGATAAGTATTCTCTTTAATTTATTTGATGTCATGTGTTTTGCGCTACAACAAGATTACCTTGTGCTATACGCCACATTGTATTAGCTTGCAGTATATGAAACACTATTCTTGGATCGTGTTACACACAATTTTGATAATAGTTATTCTACGAAACATTGAGTATATATATATATATATATATATTCAATGTATAAACGAAATATGGTTGGATTCTGTTATACGAAACAACGAAGGATTCTTGCACAACATGCAACCCTGACTTGGCTTGCATTACACGCAATCGCGACCTTCCTCGATAGCGTGTGTTGTACGCAATACCGGGTTTTACTAAACAACGATATATTATTATAATATTATTATGAAATAGCCGTTATGAATATTATTAACTAAATTTTAAATTTTATAACATTATTATTCATCTTACACATTTTTTAGAACATGGTATAAGAACAAAATAAATTTTTCGGGTAAAATAAGTATTTTTCAAAAAATGCAGTTTTGCCGCCTTTTGATGGCGCACCCACTTTAAGTATAGTTTTTGACATGTTTATAAGTTCAATTTGACAAAATAAAATTCTTCTCTGGAATCAAGAAATAAAAATTTACTTTGGATAAATTTTTTGTATTATTCTGGTAACTTTCATATTTTGATTAATAGTAAAAACACGCTATATTTTAATTCAAAACAACTTTTTTCATCATAATAATTAATATGGTTAAATTATAATATTGAGTGGTTTTAAAGTATAAATAGAATATATTTTTACCATTTAATATAATTTATGTCATTATCATTTATTTTACACTGAATTTGTAGGTTAAATCAATTCAATCTTTTGCAATGTTTTAACCAAAACCCGTTTTCATTCGACAACAGGATTAATTTTAATTTAATTTCTTAAACTTATGTGTATTGAATTTAAAAAAATGGATTCCATATTTTGAATCAATGGTTCCAAATTATTTTAATAGGCTACTTTTTATTTTTGGGAATTATGAATAGTAACTACGGTAAATTTTATTTACCATAGTTAAAGGTAAATCGGGTAATTAAGGGTAAATATAATTTTATAAAATTATCCTAACACATGTCAAAATTCTATTGGATGGCTAAAAGTATGCCCATATTACCTAAGGGTCAGATTAGATTCATTTTATGGACTTTTGACCATGAAAATAATTTAATTATTATTAAATCCAAAGAAAGTGACAACATGTCTCTCTCTTAAATCTTATAAGTATAATAATTTTAATTTAGTGATATACATCATAAAACTTAAAACATGAATAGTCTCCAGAACGCTAATAAAATTATATACATATTTATAATTTATTTAGAATTTTTATGGATTAAATAATTGTCATTAATGGTGATACATTAATGATACAGAAATTATTTATTAAGTGGAAAATAACTAATATAGTTTTATTGAAATAATAATACCCATTAAAAGGCCCAAAAAGCTGACCAAAACTTATTGGTAGTGTATATCTACACCTTAATCATCCAATGACCTAATATATAACCGTTTGGAGCCTTATAAAAGTGATTATGACACTTATATTATATTATTTTAAATGATTCCAAAGTTGTCACCTTCATAATTTAATAAATATAAAAATTTAAATATTGTGATTTTAAGATGATAAATTCTAGTAAAAGTATTATTGTGAAAGGTAATAGATTTATATTCATCATGGGATTTTATTTTTAATTTTCATGCAACAAATCAGTATATTAAATAATTATACAAAAATGTTGTAGTAATTATTTTATTAAGAGATAAACCAAATAAATGGTTTTAAAAATAATAAAATAAATATTATATGAACTATTTCATGTGATCAACTAATTTTATAGATACATATGACCTTTTATAAATCTATTAAATCTTTTATTTTGAACATATATTCTGTATATATTTTATTTAAATTCAAATAAATGAATTGTGTCAAAATTGACACTATTGTTATTTTATAAAAATAACATATTATAAAATTGTTTTAAAATCACAAAAATATTTATAAATTATAAATTAAAATTTATATGGTCTATAATGTTATAAAAAAACAATTATGGAAAATTCACAACAAATAAGTAATTATTTGTTATAATTTAAAATTTAGAATTTTATTACCACAAATAAACTTAAATAGATTAAATAAGGATAAATCAAAATGATAAGGATTAAAATAAGATCCAAACATGTATAAATTTGAGAGGTTGATGAGATTAAAACCCTATATCATATAATATTCTAATATGAGTCATTTTTGGAGGTTTTTAAGTGGGGTTATATTTATTATAAATTAATATTTTTAAGAATTCCAAAGGTTCCCCTCTCCTCCCTTATAAAAGGGCACCTCCTCCCTCTCTTACACACACCACTTTGTGCCTTCACGCTCGGCCAACCCCTGCCCAATTCTCTTCTCCACTTCCCTAGAAACATCCTAGAGGTCATGGTCTTCTTCAAAGACCAATTTTAGTGCCCTAAGAGAAGGTCTCAAAGAGGCGCTTCAAAGAAGAGGTAATTTCCGTTTCTGATTCTTTCACATTTATTTCTTCTTCCACTTCTTCTTATTAGGTTGTTTCATTATGAAGTAATAACATCAGTATCACTAATATACTGATATGTTATTATAAGTATGAAACAAACCTATTTCACCATCTATCCATCCTACGGAAAACGAAATCACCGCGCGTGCGTACGTACGGAATACCGTCTCCACGTCGTGGTGTAATCTATTTTCCACCACCACCTTACTTGGATGGGTATAATGGTGTAAATAATAACTATATATGATTATTATAAAGTGATATTGATTATTTAATAGTATACATACACTCCAATAAAATTCCATGATCATGGGAACGATATCATCGCTCGTGCGTACGTACGGAATACTGTCTCCACGACGCGATGAGATTCATTCTCAATGATTAACCATTCATAAATGATTATAAAGTATATATAATAAGTAATCATGAAATATATGAAATAATAATGATACTGTATTTATGTATATATATATATGTATTCCATCCAATTAATTCCATTCAATTCAATGAGGAAACGAAAACAACGTTCATGCGTACGTACGACCTACCGTCTCCATGAACGGTGTATTTATTTCCATTTATCAATCTATTATATATATGTATATTATGAATATATATTATATATAAATCATGTTTTAAATTTTCTATGTAATCATATGAATAATTACAAGTCAAAACACGGACGACAAATGAAACGATTTTACCCAAAACGCTCTTTAACATGGAATTTACAAAAGAACGGGTAATATAAAGTCATAAGTGAACCATATATGGTATGATAACAATTAATATGATTCTGTAATAAGTCAATAACATTATTTAAATCATTATACATGAGGTTCGGATACGTACAAAGCATATCGGACCTAAGTTAAGGGATAAATTTATCAAATATCATTTTTATGTGAGATTGCTTTTTCCTAAGTATTTAATGGGGTTACTTCAATAATCCATGTCCATGTTTTATAAAAGTGTTTTCATGTATGTTTAAAGTCTTTTTTACCCATTTTTGACTTTTACTACATGGTATGTAAGTAATCTTTCTTTTGTTTTTTGTTACGAGGTACTTTTTGACTTCTCTGGAAAAAGTACGAAAAGAATGTTTTTTATTAACTTATACGGCACGAATGGATTTTAACAATTTTATAAAGACTTATTTTCATGAAGATTCCTCCAAAATATTTCATGAATATTTTCAAAAAAAATCTATTTCTTTTAAAATTGCATGAAGTTTTTTGAAAAGAAATTGATTTTGAAGAAGAAAGGATATTTTCCTCAAGAATTCATTTCAAGTGTTTTATCAAAACCATTTTCCATCTAAGATGAAATTATTTCATATGTGTATGTTTCAAGTACAATGTCTCTATGATTTACATGGTTTCACTTCTCTTATTATGAAATGATATCCATTTCTTTTATATGGATTATGTGATGATGGTATGATGTTTATGAAACCCATTTTATTTATTGGGTTTTTATGAATGATGTATGTTTATTTTGTGGCACAAGTAAGAATGATTTCATTATGAGATGGGTGGGACCTATACCTCCCTCCAATGCATTGGGTAAAGATTTATATCTCATGAGATAGACATGGCTAGAATGGTAAGTTAATCTGGTTTAGTGTTACAGGACTGAAACGAGGAGTGAACTCGATTCAGAAAGGGACTTTGTCCACTAAGATGGTCTTGGCAGCAATGTCTTGGCTACTATGGAAATCATTACATGTGATTAATGGACGCCACAATTACATGTTTTATTCCCATGCTATTTTATCATGATTTATGTTCCATTATGATCTATGCCTTATGTAATTCCATGTTTTATGTCGTTGCTCAAGATTTTTAATGTTCATGTTTTTTTTAAGTTCAAATGTATATGGTATGTTTTATTTTATCCATGCTTACCCTTACTGAGAATTTGAGCTCACCCTTTTTATGTTTTCTTTTCCCCCAGGATTAAAAGAAATATTTTAGGTAAGGAAACAAAAATGGGAAGATCTTTATGGGAGATGTTGAAGATCTTTCACCACGATTAAAAGATTACGTTCCAAGTTTCCAAAGACACTAAACTATTACGGTCCTTGTGTGTCTGTTTTTGTTATGTACTAAGTATTCCGCAAAAGTAATGTAATTTCTATGTACGTCAAGCTTTGGGTCTCTACAGTTGGTATCAGAGGAAACGTTTAGTCAACCTTTGGAAACTAGGATGCGAAAACGTTAGTGAAATCCCCAGAGATATTTCTAAGGTATGTCTAGGGATGTCCCTAAGGATAAGTATACGTATAAGATATAGTCCTAGAACTACGGTAACGATATTAGAATTTAACCTAAGATGTTAGATATTCAGGGTGCTTCCCCTTTACTATGTTATTTTCCCTAGCATGATTTTTTCCTCTCACACTATTCTTTTTGGGTTTTAGAAAATGGCTGGAAACAGGAAGATTCATGATAATGGAGGATATAACGGAAAATGGAATGATATTCTTCATGAGAAACCAAATGAAATGGGATTTAGAAGTCCAAACATCGTTATTATGCCTAATCAGCAATCTCATAATATGATCAATAATCTCAACTTTGGTATGTTTCCTGACTTAGATAATAAGAGAAAGATGGAGTTTCATGATGATCATAGATGAAATAAAGTTCAATTTCCCCTATGTAAATCATGTGGGAAGAGGCATCAAGGATAATGTTTCAAGGGAACTGGAAGATTCTTTGGGTGTGGAAAAGAAGGACACAAAGCCAGTAAGTGCAAAGGAAAAGGTTCAGTTAACACCATAGATGAGGATAATGGTATTGCTACGACATCAACAATGGTTAAATGTTTTAAATGTGGAATGTATGGGCATTATGTAAACCAATTCTCTAAGGAAAAGTCTCATGAAGAGAATCAGTACAGTCGTATGGGTAGTATTTATGTTGATGATGATGAAGAGACTACAAATGATATGTAAGATGAAAGAATTGTTGAAGTTTAGTCAATGGTTTAAGAAGGTGAAGTGCATTGTGTTGCATTTGTTGTCAATGAGGCATGAAGTTGTCTTGGAATGAATGGAAGTCAAGGAATGTCAAGATGTGAATGCCAAAGGTTGTGATGGTGTTGGTGAGGAATGGAGAATGACCATAGTACTAAGATGCATGTCACTTAGGAGATTCACTAAGTGACATAGGAGATGATGGTTTGAAACATTCTCTAAGTACATCTGACGATTGCCGAGCTGCTCTTTAAGTTCATAGAACTTGTATCCTGATGATACAAAGTCACAACAATGATAGGAGACCATGCATTGTAGTGACAATGCATGGGGAGTTGAAGAAGATCCATCCACAAGTCCTAAGTGGATGAAGTGAGCTGAAGAAGTCCATGCACTATCACTTAGTGCATGTGAATTAGAAGTTGATCCAACTTGATCTCTGATTGGATCAATGAAGAACATTGAAGACTCTATTTGATTAAGGAGTTCGGTTGAAGAAGAAGTACCTTCAGGAATTTCACTCCTAAGTGAAGATTAAATGTTTAAGAGGGATGGAGGAATTCTTAAGAAGAAGATGAGAAGAAATGAATAGGAATAAGTGGCTTGGCACTTGGCATGTTTTATATGGAGGAGAACTTTGTTTTTAACAAAGTCTTTATTCTGTCCTTTGCCAAAAAATTAGGCCAGCCAAGGCACCTTGGGGGTTCAACCCCAAGGCATGGGCGCTAGGGCACCACGCCCGGGGGAACCCGTGGGGCGAGCCAGGGCGGCAGGGCACACCCAAGACACCGCATGGGCGCCTGGGGCACGCCCGGAGGAGCGCAGTGTGCATAGTGGGCGCCAGTGGCGTGCCCGCAGGAAGCATAGTGGGCGCTAGAGCGCGCCCGCAGGAGGCAGAGTGGGCGCAGAGCGCGCCCGCAGAGAGAACCCGGTGCGGGGCGGCACCGAGAGGGGAGGAGATTCAACTGGCCTCTCATGGGAGCGCCAGGGTAATAAAGCGCGGAAAATCCGCAGAAGGATTCGATGTGGGACGCGCAATTTTCACCGGGAACAAATCCCGGCCGTCCGAGCGATCTCGCGCTTGATCTGCGCCGCACGATCCATCCGCGGCGCCCCGATCTGATCCAAGCCGTTGAAGCCTTTTTGATCACCGCATCCGACGGCTCCCGGCTTATCTTTATCCTCGAGCTCGACCGAGGCACCCGCGAGCCGCCGCTGAACCAGAGCCTCCCCGAAGACAAAATTCGAGTTCCCGGCCACCATTTTCGAAGCCGAAGGCTCCCTCGTGCTCGTCTGGCCACACTGAACTCATGCATGCATTAAAATGTTGCATGCATGCATCGAGAAAGAATTCGGACTTCAGCCGAGGCAAACGGAGTTGCCGAGGCCATGTGGAGAGCATGCTGTGCATGCATAAGCCTAAACGAAGGCCGTGCATGCGTTCTAAGTCACATGCACGTGGAGGAAACTGAAGGAAAAGAAAAGGAAACCCGCGTTGAAACAGAGTATAAAAATCAAGATTTGAAGATTTTAAAGATCCGAAGATCTCGGGTGTTTGAAGTTATTATCACGCGGACGATGTGAGGCAGTCTCTGCCTCTAAAAATGAGGCTGAGCCCTCTGTGCCGCTTTCTGATCCTTTGTTGAAAATCCGGAGTCCCGTGAGAGCACCGTTGCCTCGCGAAGAAGACCCTGCGCGCACCACTTGCGCGGCAGCAGCCCGAAGCCATTCTTGGCTTCATGTGTTCCTTTTGCGCACCTCTTGCGTGAAAGAAGAGAAAGGGAGTCCCCTGTGCGCCCTCCTTGCGCGACAGGAAGACCCGTGGCCGCATCCTTGCGCGCCCGTGGTTGCATCCTTCTCTGCCTGCGGACTTGCGCGGAAGGAGGTGTTTGCGCGAGCCTTGTGCACCTTGAGGGCTTGCGCGCGGCATTTGAAGACAGTAGAGGTCGCACCCTTGCGCCTTGTGACCCTGCGCGGCAGTGGAGTTGAGTGTTCGGGCTGTGTGTGCAAAAAGAGAAGAAGGCAGTGTGTGTGCAAAGTGGAGAACCCAAGCCGTAGCCTTGTGTGGGTGAAGTGAAGACCACACCTTAGTGTGTGTGTGTGCAAAATTGAAGAACCACCTATGGGTTAAGTGTGTGCAAGAACAAGTGAAGACCACACTTTGTGTGTGTGCCAAAGAAGGCCGAGGCCTTGCCTCGTGTGTGTCCCAAGTGGAGAAGAAGAACCCGAGGCCTTTGAGCCTTGTGTGCAAAAAGAACAAGAGGAGGCCGTAGCCCTTGGAGGTTGAGCACACTTGAAGTTTAAAAGAGAAAAACAAAGTGTGTGTGCAAAGTGGAAGAGTACAAGAAGTGTGAAGGCCAATTTTAAAGTGTGTGCAAAGTGAAACAAGTGTGTGCAAAAAGACAACAAGGCCGAACCTTAGTGTGTGTGCAAAACAAAGTGTGTACACACTAAGAAGAAGAGAAGACATCCACACTAGTGTATAACACACATTTATGTGTGTAATCAAAAGAGAATAAAGTGTATGATGTTCAAGGAGTTGGTGTGTGCTTAAAGTGTTACACCCTTTGTGGGTCTACTGCACCAAGAAGAGGAAAGGGAAAGTGCATGCATGCATGCATGCACGTGCACACGTGAACAGAGCCAAATCAGTGGTGTGCATTTGAGTTGTCCAAGACCAGGACTGAGACTGAGCCAGACTGAAGTTAAAGAGATTGGTTGTCTGAGTTTTCAGTAGATTGAGAAGACCCTGATCATCACAAGTGATCAGAGGTACAGAGCAAGGCCAGCAGTCTTTATCCCAGACTGCTGAGGATACTTGAAGAAGCCTAAAGAGAAGAAGAGCTACTCGTGTGACTCGAGGAGCCAGGAGAAGACCCTGTGGGACTCAGGGAGAAGAAGTCTTCAGTGGGATTCTGGAGCAGGCCAGTGGGACTCTGGTAACACTGTGGGACGCAGTATAAAGACCCTCCTGTGGGACTCAGGAGAGATACGGTGGGAAGCTGTATCGACCATTATAATACTAACAGATTATAATGGGAGAATACATGCTGGGAGAGCATGGCAAGGATGTAGGCCTTTGGTGCCGAACCTTGTAAATCCTTGTGTCCTGTGCCTTTTCATTACTGCATTATCCGGGAAATGTTGAGAGATACAAGAAGAGTGGATCGAGGCTTTAACCAGCCATAGAGGTTTAAATTGATAAGAATCAATTAGTAAAAAGTTTTAAGGGATCACTGATTCACCCCCTCCCCCTCTCAGTGATTCACACTGATCTGGGCACTTCAATTGGTATCAAAGGGAGGTTACCTCTAAAAGATCCAAGAGAGTCTTTATGGAGTGCAGATTTGAGGAAATGAGCAACCAGCCTCAAATGGAGATATCTTCCAAGACTCAGAAAAATAGAAAGAAGAAACAGGCCAAGAAGATGAAGAAAGCCTGTCCTAGCTGTGATGAAGTTGAAATAATGAATGATCTTCAGAGTGCACTCAAATATCTTCAGAAGACAGTTCCCATGGAAGTGGCAAAGTGTATAGCTACAGGCATCCATGATCTTCATGAAGAAAAATCACAGTTAGAAGAAGAAGCCAATGCAATGGAAGATCAATTGGCAAAAAGGGTTGGCATAACCAATACTCTCAGAAAGCTGGTAAATGCCAAAGATGAAACCGTTTCTCTTTGCAATGAAAGATATGAAGACACTGCTGAAGAATTGCAAAGAAGCCTTTCTGAGAAATAAATCTTTAAAGTAATAATCAAAGATGTTTACCATGCACTGGAGAAGAGGCATAGAGTATCAATGGTTGTTAAAGATTCTCAACTTGAAGACAAAGTAAAAAGGGTGAAGGAGTTGGACAACTCATTGCTTGAAATGAAAAAGGTGCATGAAGACCAGATAAAGCAGCTGGAAGAGAAATGGGAAGGAAGGCTAAGAACTATTGAGGATGAGAAGAACTCCCTCAATATGAAATGCTTAGAACTGGAGGTGATATTGAAAAATCAGCAATCACCCAAAGCTAAAGCCTCCCAGTCAGCTGAAAGAAGAAATGTTGCTACTCAAGTGAGCTTTGAGAAGGATGATTCTAAAAGCAAGACATCCTCTAGTGAAAGTGAAACAACTTCTAGAAAGAAGGTACCATCCATCCCATCTTGTACTCATGTTTCTAATTGTGTTTCCACAAAAAGTGCAGGATGGAAGAATAATTCTAAACAAGTATGGATGAAGACAATGAAGAAAGAAAGCTCTCCTGAAGCAACACAACAATTCAAGACAAGTACCCTAAAATCAGAAGGACTGAAGAAGTCAAGATTTGTGGGTCAATGTTGGTGTTGTAATAAGTATGGGCACTGTGCAAAGGATTGTTGGTACAATCCACTAAATGTCAAAGCACAAAGGAATCTCATGCCAAGGGGGAGCAAGCCAGAAAGAAATAAGCAACATCCACAGGTCCAGAGACATCTGTTTACTGCAAATAGATTTGGATTGCTTGATAACATCTGGGATGTGTGCAAAAGTGGTCAAATAGATACGTGTCAATCTCCAACTGTATCCAGAGCTCAAAAGAAGAAAAGATCACAGAACCTGGCTCAGAGAGAATCCTTGGGAAGCAAGCAGAAGAAAGTGGAAGATGCTCCCAAGAAGATTATGAAAAATGAAGAGAAGACCTTGGATTCTATGTCCAAGAAGGGTGATGCATCCAGTAGGACCACCAAGAAAACATGCTTCTACTGTGGAAAGAAAGGACACATCATGGACCTTTGTAAAGAAGCCATGAAACTAAATAGAAGCAGACTGAACTCCAAAAGACAATAAATCCAGAACAAGAAGGGATTGATTGAAAATAAGTTGCCTAAGAGAGGTAGCTTAGAAGCATCCAAAGAACCATGTGGAACTTCCAAAACTGAGGCCACTCTTCCAAATGATTTACTTGTTATATGGCCACATCAGTTGCAACTTGCCAGAGAACTACAAAGAGTTGAATATGAAGCTCTGGCAATTGCTAAAGCAAAAGGGAAGAAAAATATTTCACATGAAGATGGGTTGAGATCCACACCAGCACAAACATCATTGAAGATCAAATGTGCAAGTGTGAAGACTGGTGAAAATGGGACATCTCGGTTGAGAGAATCTTCTCAACCTTGTTGTTCACATTGATGAACCAAGGAGGTTCCATCTTATTCCCTTATACATTGGTATTTACATGTGCTAACAATGCAGGGAATTGAAGATGGTGATCATTCTCAAATGGAGGATAGTTTGGAAAGAATCTTGTGCACCCCTTGAGGGGGAGCCAATTTGGAGAAGATGATATTTTGGGATTTAATATCATCTTGAGAAAAGTGAAGGTAATCCAATCATACTTTCATCACTTGTTTCTTAATTGAGGCTATCTTGTCAATTAAGGGGGAGTATGGATTGAAGACAAATGGATGAAAGGGGGAGCTTTATCATTGCACTAAACTTTCTAATGTGTTTTGTGAAGTATGTGCAGGATTCAGCAAATTCATTGAGTATCTAAAAATTTCAAACCCCTGGAGAATGATCTCACATGTACAGTGAATGATGGATAGCATTGAGTTCCTTGGTTACATCACTCTTGTTTTCTACACCGGGTTAGCCCAAGTAGACTTAGAGTTGATTTACTAAAGGTTCTTTGCTAAAGAGAACATGTGACATCATCCCTCTCTTAGTGTTTTTCAAGAAGATTCTATTCAAAGGGAGGAAGATATTTGTGAAAGTGAACCACACCACACCTTTGCATTTGATTGCCAATAAGGGGGAGAAAATATTGGCACACATATTGACCCATTCATATTGACCCATTCATATGTGCTGAAGGAGTGTATTGACAACAAATACAAAGGGGGAGATTGAAGTGCATTGTGTTGCATTTGTTGTCAATGAGGCATGAAGTTGTCTTGGAATGAATGGAAGTCAAGGAATGTCAATATGTGAATGCCAAAGGTTGTGATGGTGTTGGTGAGGAATGGAGAATGACCATAGTACTAAGATGCATGTCGCTTAGAAGATTCACTAAGTGACATAGGAGATGATGGTTTGAAACATTCTCTAAGTACATCTGACGATTGCCGAGCTGCTCTTTAAGTTCATAGAACTTGTATCCTGATGATACAAAGTCACAACAATGATAGGAGACCATGCATTGTAGTGACAATGCATGGGGAGTTGAAGAAGATCCATCCACAAGTCCTAAGTGGATGAAGTGAGCTAAAGAAGTCCATGCACTATCACTTAGTACATGTGAATTAGAAGTTGATCCAACTTGATCTCTGATTGGATCAATGAAGAACATTGAAGACTCTATTTGATTAAGGAGTTCGGTTGAAGAAGAAGTACCTTCAGGAATTTCACTCCTAAGTGAAGATTAAATGTTTAAGAGGGATGGAGGAATTCTTAAGAAGAAGATGAGAAGAAATGAAGAGGAAGAAGTGGCTTGGCACTTGGCATGTTTTATATGGAGGAGAACTTTGTTTTTAACAAAGTCTTTATTCTGTCCTTTGCCAAAAAATTAGGCCAGCCAAGGCACCTTGGGGGTTCAACCCCAAGGCATGGGCGCTAGGGCACCACGCCCGGGGGAACCCGTGGGGCGAGCCAGGGCGGCAGGGCGCACCCAAGACACCGCATGGGTGCCTGGGGCACACCCGGAGGAGCGCAGTGTGCATAGTGGGCGCCAGTGGCGCGCCCGCAGGAAGCATAGTGGGCGCTAGAGCGCGCCCGCAGGAGGCAGAGTGGGCGCAGAGCGCGCCCGCAGAGAGAACCCGGTGCGGGGCGGCACCGAGAGGGGAGGAGATTCAACTGGCCGCTCATGGGAGCGCCAGGGTAATAAAGCGCGGAAAATCCGCGGAAGGATTCGATGTGGGACGCGCAATTTTCACCGGGAACAAATCCCGGCCGTCCGAGCGATCTCGCGCTTGATCTGCGCCGCACGATCCATCCGCGGCGCCCCGATCTGATCCAAGCCGTCGAAGCCTTTTTGATCACCGCATCCGACGGCTCCCGGCTTATCTTCATCCTCGAGCTCGACCGAGGCACCCGCGAGCCGCCGCTGAACCAGAGCCTCCCCGAAGACAAAATTCGAGTTCCCGGCCACCATTTTCGAAGCCGAAGGCTCCCTCGTGCTCGTCTGGCCACACTGAACTCATTCATGCATTAAAATGTTGCATGCATGCATCGAGAAAGAATTCGGACTTCAGCCGAGGCAAACGGAGTTGCCGAGGCCACGTGGAGAGCATGCTGTGCATGCATAAGCCTAAACGAAGGCCGTGCATGCGTTCTAAGTCGCATGCACGTGGAGGAAACCGAAGGAAAAGAAAAGGAAACCCGCGTTGAAACAGAGTATAAAAATCAAGATTTGAAGATTTTAAAGATCTGAAGATCTCGGGTGTTTGAATTTATTATCACGCGGACGATGCGAGGCAGTCTCTGCCTATAAAAATGAGGCCGAGCCCTCTGTGCCGCTTGCTGATCCTTTGTTGAAAATCCAGAGTCCCGTGAGAGCACTGTTGCCTCGCGAAGAAGACCCTGCGCGCACCACTTGCGCGGCAGCAGCCCGAAGCCATTCTTGGCTTCGTGTGTTCCTTTTGCGCACCTCTTGCGCGAAAGAAGAGAAAGGGAGTCCCCTGTGCGCCCTCCTTGCGCGACAGGAAGACCCGTGGCCGCATCCTTGCGCGCCCGTGGTTGCATCCTTCTCTGCCCGTGGACTTGCGGGGCAGGAGGTGTTTGCGCGAGCCTTGTGCACCTTGAGGGCTTGCGCGCGGCATTTTAAGACAGTAGAGGTCGCACCCTTGCGCCTTGTGACCCTGCGCGGCAGTGGAGATGAGTGTTCGGGCTGTGTGTGCAAAAAGAGAAGAAGGCAGTGTGTGTGCAAAGTGGAGAACCCAAGCCGTAGCCTTGTGTGGGTGAAGTGAAGACCACACATTAGTGTGTGTGTGCAAAATTGAAGAACCACCTATGGGTTAAGTGTGTGCAAGAACAAGTGAAGACCACACTTTGTGTGTGTGCCAAAGAAGGCCGAGGCCTTGCCTCGTGTGTGTCCCAAGTGGAGAAGAAGAACCCGAGGCCTTTGAGCCTTGTGTGAAAAAAGAACAAGAGGAGGCTGTAGCCCTTGGAGGTTGAGCACACTTGAAGTTTAAAAGAGAAAAACAAAGTGTGTGTGCAAAGTGGAAGAGTACAAGAAGTGTGAAGGCCAAGTTTAAAGTGTGTGCAAAGTGAAACAAGTGTGTGCAAAAAGACAACAAGGCCGAACCTTAGTGTGTGTGCAAAACAAAGTGTGTACACACTAAGAAGAAGAGAAGACATCCACACTAGTGTATAACACACATTTATGTGTGTAATCAAAAGAGAATAAAGTGTATGATGTTCAAGGAGTTGGTGTGTGCTTAAAGTGTTACACCCTTTGTGGGTCTACTGCACCAAGAAGAGGAAAGGGAAAGTGCATGCATGCATGCATGCACGTGCACACGTGAACAGAGCCAAATCAGTGGTGTGCATTTGAGTTGTCCAAGACCAGGACTGAGACTGAGCCAGACTGAAGTTAAAGAGATTGGTTGTCTGAGTTTTCAGTAGATTGAGAAGACCCTGATCATCACAAGTGATCAGAGGTACAAAGCAAGGCCAGCAGTCTTTATCCCAGACTGCTGAGGATACTTGAAGAAGCCTAAAGAGAAGAAGAGCTACTCGTGTGACTCGAGGAGCCAGGAGAAGACCCTGTGGGACTCAGGGAGAAGAAGTCTTCAGTGGGATTCTGGAGCAGGCCAGTGGGACTCTGGTAACACTGTGGGACGCAGTATAAAGACCCTCCTGTGGGACTCAGGAGAGATACGGTGGGAAGCTGTATCGACCATTGTATTACTAACAGATTATAATGGGAGAATCCATGCTGGGAGAGCATGGCAAGGATGTAGGCCTTTGGTGCCGAACCTTGTAAATCCTTGTGTCATGTGCCTTTTCATTACTGCATTATCCGGGAAAGGTTGAGAGATACAAGAAGAGTGGATCGAGGCTTTAACCAGCCATAGAGGTTTAAATTGATAAGAATCAATTAGTAAAAAGTTTTAAGGGATCACTGATTCACCCCCTCCCCCTCTCAGTGATTCACATTGATCTGGGCACTTCAGAATGTAGTGTAATGTTTACATGTTTATCAAGTGTAATGTTGTATAAGTAATCTCATAGTACTATGGAATAAAGAGACATCTAAGGATTGTTACACTATTGTCTTTCCTTAAGTTTTGAAAGTGTATGATTAATGGTACCAGTAACCAGGAAAGGTTATTCAGATATTTTTGGAAAGTAGATGATATGCGCATAATGAAGGGATAAGGAGAAAATTAAATGTTTGATAGTATTCATGAGCTCATGACTGATATAAGGAGAAGGTTATATCATGGTTTGAGTATATTGAATTTTTGGATTTTTGGTATGTGGAAAGAGTTAACTTTTGACAGCATTTATGTTTTCACTAAGGTTTAATGGGTATTCATTTTTCAAGAGAATACATGATTAAGGTATTCGCATGATTGGAATGTGACCAACAATATATATGGGGGATAAATGATGGTATTCACATGCTTGGTTGATGATATTTTAAGTAATTGTTTTCTTTATACTATGAGCTTGGACCAAAGTATTGTAGATAAGACTAAAGATTGGAATGGATTATGTTGGACATAAGTTAGTATTGTTTAAGGATAGAACTTTTTCGATATTATTGATCAGATGTTATAGTAATGTAGTTTTAGAAAAAGGACAACCTGCAGGACGGGCGACAGCCCATCGCGTCGGACAAGGTTGTGGGAATCGAACCCACAACCAAAGTGCGACTGGACTTTATCGCCTACCACTGGACTACAATAAGTCCTTGTTTAGTAGAAACTAGTTTTATTATATTAAGCAGTATGATATATGAAGTATAAGTCCATTTTAAGAACCATATATGATTAATCTCACTATATATGGACTTATGTATTTTTGATAACTTTTATAACCTTTTTTTGAGACAGATGGAATGACCCATCATTCTATCACATGATCTTCTAACACTTCACGAATGACAAATTCAACTTCATTTCTTTAAAAGATGAAGTGGGAATTGTCCAAATAACGAACAAAGGTGAGACTGTACCAAAATCACGAAAGTATTTCTTATAATTCTAATTTCATCAACTTTAGGGAAATGATCTTGAAAACCAACAATGTTTTCCTAGTTCCCTTATATCCGATAAATCAGATGGTTCCTTAGATCATCACAATTCTATGGCTTTGTGATCGATGGCGTTTTCATAGCCATGCTCTCTACCACTCTCCATCGTAACTTAATGGTTAGATTTTTCTTCCATATCCATATTTTCACCTATATTCTCCTACGTGGAAACCCTGTGATGAGTTACATTGGGTAATCTTTACCTTTCATACTTTAATTTTTAAAATTAAGTTTTAGTATTCCTTTTTACGATGTGGGTTTCTATGAATAGTAAACGATTTATAACCCCGACGAAATTCGAGGGCGAAATTCATTTTAAGGGGGGTAGAATGTAACAACCCGATATTTTATGATAAGTATTCTCTTTAATTTATTTGATTTCATGTGTTTTATGCTACAACAAGATTACCTTGTGCCATATGCCACACTGTATTAGCTTGCAGTATACGCAACACTATTCTTGGATCATGTTACACACAATTTTGATAATAGTTATTCTACGCAACATTGAGTATATATATATATATTCAATGTATAAATTAAATATGGTTGGATTCTGTTATACGAAACAATGAAGGATTCTTTCACAACACGCAACCCTGACTTGGCTTGCATTACACGCAATCGCGACCTTCCTCGATAGCGTGTGTTGTACGCAATACCGGGTTTTACTAAACAACGATATATTATTATAATATTATTATGAACTATACTTTATGAATATTATTAACTAAATTTTGAATTTTATAACATTATTATTCATCTTACACATTTTCTAGAACATGGTATAAGAACAAAATAAATTTTTCGGGTAAAATAAGTATTTTTCAAAAAATGCAGTTTTTCCGCCTTTTGATTGCGCACCTACTTTAAATATTGTTTTTGACATGTTTATAAGTTAAATTTGACAAAATAAAATTATTCTTTGGAATAAAGAAATAAAAAATTACTTTGGATAAATTTTTCATATTATTCTGGTAACTTTCATATTTTGATGAATAGTAAAAACACGCTATATTTTAATTAAAAACAACTTTTTTCATCGTAATAATTTATATGGTAAAATTATAATATTGAGTGGTTTTAAAGTATAAATAGAATATATTTTTGCCATTTAATATAATTTATGTCATTAGCATTGATTTTACAGTAAATTCGTAGGTTAAATCAATTCAATCTTTTGCAATGTTTTAACCAAAACCCGTTTTCATTCGACAACGGGATTAATTTTAATTTAATTTCTGAAACTTCTGTGTATTGAATTTAAAAAAATGGATTCCATATTTTGAATCAGTGGGTCCAAATTATGTTAATAGGCTACTTTTTATTTTTGGGAATTATGAATAGTAACTACGGTAAATTTTATTTACCATAGTTAAAGGTAAATCGGGTAATTAAGGGTAAATATAATATTATAAAATTACCCTAACACATTTCAAATTATATTGGATGGCTAAAAGTATACCCATATCACCTAAGGGTCATATTAGATTCATTTTATGGACTTTCTACCATGAAAATAATTTAATTATTATTAAAACCAAAGAAAGTGACAACATGTCACTCTCTTAAATCTTATAAGTATAATAATTTTAATTTTGTGATAGACATAATAAAACTTCGAACATTAATAGTATCCAGAAATATAATAAAATTATCTACATCATGATAATTTATTTATAATTTTTAGGGATTAAATAATTGACATTAATGGTGATACATTAATGATACAGAAATTATTTATTAAGTGGAAAATAAGTAATATAGTTTTTATTGAAATAAAAATACCCATTAAAAGGACCAAAAACCTGACCAAAACTTATTGGTAGTGTATATATACACCTTAATCATCCAATTACCTAATATATAACCATTTGGAGCCTTATAAAAGTGATTATGACACTTATATTATTTTATTTTAAATGATGCCAAAGTTTTCACCTTCATAATTTAATAAATATAACAATTCAAATATTGTGATTTTAAGATGATAAATTCAAGTAAAAGTAGTATTGTGAAATTTATTATATTTATCTTCATCATAGGATTTTATTTTTAATTTTTATGCAACAAATCAGTATATTAAATAATTATACAAAAATGTTGTAGTAATTATTTTATTAAGAGATAAACCAAATAAATGGTTTTAAAAATAATAAAATAAATATTATATGAACTATTTAATGTGATCCACTAATTTTATAGATACATATGACCTTTTATGAATCTATTAAAGCTTTTATTTCGAACATATCTTCTGTATATATTTTATTTAAATTCAAATAAATGAATAGTGTCAGAATTGCCACTATTGTTATTTTATAAAAATAACATATTATAAAATTTCATAAAAATCACAAAAATATTTAAAAATTATAAATTTATATTTATATGGTCTATAATGTTATAAAGTAAACAATTATGGAAAATTCACAACAAATAAGTAATTATTTGTTATAATTTAAAATTTAGAATTTTATTACCACAAATAAACATAAATAAATTAAATAAGGATAAATCCAAATGATAAGGTTTAAAATAAGATCTAAACATGTATAAATTTTATTGGTTGATGAGATTACAACCCTATATCATCTAATATTCGAATATGAGTCATTTTTGGAGGTTTTTAAGTGGGGTTATATTTATTATAAATTAATATTTTTAAGAATTCCAAAGATGCCCCTCTCCTCCCTTATAAAAGGGCATCGCCTACCTCTCTTACACACACCACTTTGAGCCTTAAAACTCCTCCACACCCTGCCCAATTATCTTCTACACTTCCCTAGAAACATCCTAGAGGTCCTGGTATTCTTCAAAGACCAATTTATTTCCCTAAGAGGGGGTCTCAAAGAGGCGCTTCAAAGAAGAGGTAATTTCCGTTACCGATTCTTTCACCTTTATTTCTTCTTCCACTTCTTCTTCTTAGGTTGTTTCATTATGAAGTAATAACATCAGTATCACTCATATACTGATATGTTATTATAAGTATGAAACAACCCTATTTCACCATCTATCCATCCTACGGAAAACGAAATCACCGCGCGTGCGTACGTACAGAATACCGTCTCCACGCCGTGGTGTAATCTATTTCCCACCACCACCTTACTTGGATGGGTATAATGGTGTAAATAATAACTATATATGATTATTATAAAGTGATATTGATTCTGTAATAGTATACATACACTCCAATAAAATTCCACGATCATGGGAACGATATCATCGCTCGTGTGTACGTACGGAATACCGTCTCCACGACGCGATGAGATTCATTCTCAATGATTAACCATTCATAAATGATTATAAAGTATATATAATAAGTAATCATGAAATATATTAAATAATAATTATACTGGATTTATGTATATATATATATGTATTTCATCCAATTAATTCCATTCAATTCAATGTGGAAACGAAAACAACATTCATGCGTACGTACGGCCTACCGTCTCCATGAACGGTGTATTTATTTCCATTTATCGATCTATTGTATATATGTATATTATGAATATATATTATATATAAATCATGTTTTACATTCTGTATGTAATTAATAATGATCTATGTAATCATATGAATAATTACAAGTCAAAACACGGACGACAAATGAAACGATTTTACCCAAAACGCTCTTTAACATGGAATTTACAAAAGAACGGGTAATATAAAGTCATAAGTGAACCATATATGATATCATAACAATTAATATGATTTTTTAATAAGTCAATAACATTATTTAAATCATTATACTGGAGTTTCGGATACGTACGAAGCATATCGGACCTAAGGTAAGGGATAAATTTTGCAAATCTCATTTTTATCCGAGATTGCTTATTCGTAATTATTTACTGGGGTTATTTCAATCATCCATGTCCATGTTTTATAAAAGTGTTTTCACGTATGTTTAAAGTCCTTTTTACCCATTTTGGAATTTTACTACATGGTATGTAAGGAATCATTCTTTTGTTTATGTTATGAGGTACTTTTTGACTTTTCCGGCAAAAGTACGAAAAGAATGTTTTTTATTAACTTATACAGCACGAACGGATTTTTATGGTTTTATAAAGCCTTATTTTCATGAAGATTCCCCCAAAATATTTCAGGAATATTTTCAAAAAAATCTATTTCTTTTAAAATTGCATGACGTTTTGTGAAAAGAAATTGATTTTGAAGAAGAAAGGATATTTTTCTCAAGAATTCATTTCAAGTGTTTTATCAAAACCATTTTCCATCTAAGATGAAATTATTTCATATGTGTATGTTTCAAGTATAATGTCTCTATGATTTACATGGTTTCACTTCTCTTATTATGAAATGATATCCATTTATTTTATATGGATTATGTGATGATGGGATGATGTTTATGAAACCCATTTTATTTATTGGGTTTTTATGAATGATGTATTTTTATTTTGTGGCACTAGTAAGAATGATTTCATTATGAGATGGGTGGGACCTATATCTGCCTCCAACGCATTGGGTAAAGATTTATATCTCATGAGATAGACATGGATAGAACGGTAAGTTAATCTGGTTCAGTGTTACAGGACTGAAACGAGGAGTGAACTCGATTCAGAAAGGGACTTTGTCCACTAAGATGGTCTTGGCAGCAATGCCTTGGCTACTATGGAAATCATTACATGTGCTTAATGGATGCCACAATTACATGTTTTATTCCCATGATATTTTATCATGATTTATGTTCCATTATGATCGATGCCTTATGTACTTCCATGTTTTATGTCATTGCTCAAGATTTTTAATGTTCATGTTTTTTTAAGTTCAAATGTATATGGTATGTTTTATTTTATCCATGCTTACCCTTAATGGGAATTTGAGCTCACCCTTTTTATTTTTTATTTTCCCCCAGGATTAAAATAATGATTTTAGGTAAGGAAACAAAAATGGGAAGATCTTTATGGGAAATGTTGAAGATCTTTCACCACGATTAGAAGATTACGTTCCAAGTTTCCAAAGACACTAAACTATTATGGTCCTTGTGTGTCTGTTTTTTGTTATGTACTAAGTATTCCACAAAAGTAATGTAATGTCTATGTACGTCAAGCTTCGGGTCTCTACATATATATTGGAGGGGCTTCAAGAGCGCTCAAACCCCCCTTCAATAGCACCCCACCCCCCACCACAGCCCGCACACCCCAGCCTTTAACAGCTCCCCCTAGCCCCTTTAATAGCACTAGGAATTATTCCCCACCTACGTGTGTGACATGCCTCCCCCTGGATTTAAACTTGGGACCTATTGCATGCGCACCTAAGACTTTACCACTCCACCATATTGTTTCGATCTTCATTTATTAATATATCATTTTATTTATATATATATTTAGTTATATTTACTCATATATTAATATATAAATATATATATATTAACAAATATTTAGTTATATTTAGTTATATTAATATATACATATTTAGTTATATTAATATATATATATCTGTATATTAATATATATATATATATAGTTATATTTATATATTAATACATTTATTTTTATATTAATATATATTTATAAGATTAGTTTTGAATTAATTTATAAAATATTCTTTTTATGTGTGTTTATAAATAAATAAATACATATATACAACATACACACACACACATGGACATATGTACACACGAAGGAATCATCACAGGCTAAACAAATCAACAACGCCCAACACACAAAACAAAATCCAGCATTTAAAACATGGAATTGACAACTAAATCATGTCAACACATTAAATCATTCAATTAATGTAAAATTCACACACACAATTTCAATTAACACATTTCACGGCTGAAGTATCAGAAAATTTATGGAAAAGAAATTTTAAATACAAATTCCCCCCCCCAAGATGTATGTTTTTAAAATTTTCAAATAACACCAGAAATTATTATTTTAAATCAATAAAATAATTAAAATTTACAAAAAATATGATTTCCAAAATCTTTTAAAAAATTTCACACCAAATCGGTGAAATTATAATCATATATTTTAGTAACAAGAAATTTCAAAAATGATATAAGAAATATGATTTTAATTAACTAGTAAATTACCTTTAAATGTCTTTTTTAAAGATAAATAGATGTTGAAAAATTGAAATCAAGATGGAAATAAATTTTAAAAATTAAAATGTAAAAAATAGAAGAAAAAAAACTGATTCATGATTTTTATTTTATAAATGATTCAAAATTGAAATCCAATCATGATGGATAATATATCCTGTAATGGGAAATGTGTGACCGACATGAGAAGGTAATTTCATCATCAGAATTATATTCTAATCAGCTAATGATATTATCTCAGATCTTTGGTGTGAGGGGATGTAATAAAGATGTAAATTTACCAACTTACAAATAAACAGAAAACGCACGTAGGCATGAAGACAGAGATAATCTAATTCGATACCTCGCAGACACCACATAAGACCACTATCATTGGGCCATACTCTATTATAAGTGATTGAATTACAAATAAACATAATAATGAGTCGGATACCCACAAAATTTGTGATGTGCAGACCTTAACCCATTTATTTTTTACAAAACTCTAACTCTAACCTCTATCTGTTTATTTTTTAAATTCACAACCTTAACTCTACACTATTATTTTTAACTACTTATTTATCTAACATAAATATTTTAATTCCCCAATTAGAAATTCATATATTTAAATTTTATTTATAAATATAGAATACCCATGTCAAAAAAGTAAGTAAATATTTTTTATAATATTGTATATATTTAAAAATATGTCATTAATGGACTAATAATAATTAATTTAAGATAATTCAAATTTAAAATTTATTTATAAATAAAATGTACATAAAATTAAAAATAATTTAATATGTTTTTAAAAAAAATTATTGACATTTTAAAAAAATATAGATTAATTAAAAATAATTTTCATAATTGATTTAAAGATTATGGTACCCTAAATGTACTACCCTAACTATACTTGTGTTATTATTTTTTATGAATTTTTTTTTCTGAAATATACGCTTTTATCAATGTTAGTAAAAAACATTGATAACCCCCCCCCCCCTTTATTAGCGCTACTAAAAAAAGCACTGATTAAGGGGTCCCCTTTATCAGCACTAAAAAACGTTGATAAAGGGGGGCCATTATCAGTGCTAAAAAAAGCGATGATAAAGGGTCAGTTTTAACAGTGCTTTTTTTGGTGCTGTTAAAATTTCCCTTTATCAGCGCTTTTTTTAGCACTGATAAAGGGTGGTGTTATGGAAACCTGGTTTTGTAGTTGTGGTTTTTTCTCTAGGTAGATTTTCTGAGATTCATTTATTTAATAAGTGAGTAGGAGTTCCTTTGTATTCAATCTACTAGATCAAAGAGGAAGATCAGTCATTGGTTTCTAAATTAACCGAATTCTATTAAATACCTTTATTAGATGGTGGTATTTGTATTCAATGTAACTTTCAAGAGATTGTGGAACCTACATGAGTAGTGTATATACTAGGAAGCATGGGTTCAAGGATAACAACTAACCCAACCACTTGTTTTTATGAAAATATATTAGTAGAAAATCTATAGCATGGGATAAAAATAGGATGTAATAAAGAATAATCATTATTCCTTGATCTAATTGGATCACTAAGAGGGGGAGGGAGTGAATTAGTTGTCACTTTTATTTTTAAGAGTTATTCCCTTTTAACCCAATATTCTATACTTTTTAAGGTTCTGGATCTACTCAAATATTATCACAGCCTCACCTTCATGTGTAGTAATAATAAGAAAAAAGAATCTTATAGTATTTACAAGATTTGGCTAAAAAGATTACTCCTTTATATGTTGGTTATACCCCCAACAATAATTCTACACTATCTCCAACTTTAATCAACAACACAGAGTCTACTTTGATCTTTACCACTTATAAAGTCTACTAGAATATACAATTACTCTTAAAGAAATATCTAATAAGGAAATATATATAGCTCTCGGTGTTCTATCCACCACTAAATGATGGTCTTCCTCCTTGAGTAGATGAATCAGAAGGTTTTAAAATGTACTCCCCCATTAACTTTAGTAGTATAAATGGTCTCAAGACTTCCTCTAGATATTGAGTGACCAGGATCTTCCTTAACTCTTTATGAATACTTAGGTCCATAGTAGATATTCTTTTTCTTCAATGGATCTCATCTTTAACTCCTTCTCATTCCCTTGTAATAATATATTGATCTTACATAATTTTCAAAAAAATTATATGAGTTATCTGTTACTCTTACTACATTTTATCCTTCAATACTTATATTTATAATCATAGAAAATAATATCACATGAATATTATTCCCCATATTCAAAATATGGAAACTCTAAGATCTTAATTAGGAATTATCTCCTCTCATTTAAATTGCACTATTAGTTCCAAATTTATTCTTCATTAAAAACTCATTTAAATCCATAATATAACATTCTATTTAAATCTCCTCGAGACTTGGGTTTTATTCCTGTATGATATATTTAAATAACACGATATAAACATCCACAATATCCAATTATTTTAACTACTTTGAAACTTCTATATACATAGCAGCACGAATCATTTCAATATGGACATTATTATTATGGTGTGGAACCCTCCTTGATATTCATTTACATGAATCTTAATTTATAATCCATAAAAATTGTCTTAGAAGCATCTTCATATTCTTTTTCTAAGAATATATGAATTTTGGAATCTCAGATTTTAACATAGTAGATCGTACTCAAAATTTTGGTAAGAAAATGACTAGTCGAATGAACTGACTATGGGGAAAGTGAATATGTGAAGCAACCACACCATCTGGATTAACCAAACATATCAATATGGATCAAACATAGTTCTAAATCAAATGTATGGGGAAATCTTGATTGAATGTATGTCTTAGTTTGGATCAACCATATCTCTTAATAAATTACACGAACAATCTTGATCGATAAAGTTTATGAGTCTGGATTGACCATATGTTAAGATCAATCATAGGAGAAACTCAATTGACCATGTAAAGAAAAATTCATATTTATCATGTAATGTTATATCCTGTGGATAGACCATAAGAACAACCAAGAGACCATGCAAGTCCTTTGATCAAGTTCTCACCCAAATCCCTCCAAAACATCATCAATTTATCTTTAGAGCATCTCAAACCCTCATATTCTCTTCCAATATGTTTTATAAAATTTTCATTCATACTCCAAATATTTCTTTTTTCTTTTTTTAAGATCATCACATTAATTTTCATATTTTTAAGATGATACTTTGAATCATTCCATCCATTTTATTTAAGTAGTAGCACCATTATCCATCTTAGGTCATGTCATTGGTTTTCTTATCAATAATCCAATCCATAAAATCCTCCATGATTCACTAATTATTTCACTAGAAAAATATTGACATATTGAAAATAAATCAATCAAACACTTTAGGCATAAAAATATCCCCTATTATAATTATTTTCAATATCCCCACACATTTCTAAAGTAAATATGTGTGTTTATTTCCTTCTCCTTATTATTGAAAATAATATTAAAAGAGAAAATGGAGACTAATTATCATGTTTAGAAAACTAATTATTATCCTTTAAATAATAGTTTAATCCACTTATGAGAGAATTATGACACCACATGAAGTTCCTTTGGAAATATCCTATAGTTACCCACTATAAGTCTATTAGGGATAACTTAGTGTAGAAAAAAAGAGAGATATAAGAAAGGATTTCAATTATGTCCATTAAAAATCATGAATCTGATACTGATATCAGAACTCATTTTTAGGGGATACTCATACAGATTTATCATTAAAATTAAATAACTCACACACATATCAACAAACCATCTAAAAAATTTATGTTTAAACATATAACTTATTGGTCTATCCAGGTTAGATACCCTGAGAGGGAAGGGTGAATTAGGTTATGAAAGATTAGAATTACTTCCCCATTGGATATTGTTTTTCTATTAATGAAAACACTCTTATATTCCTTTACTATAGAAATTTATGAGAAGAAATAAAAATATGCATGAGAAATAGAAATTTTACATGGTTAAATCTCACTGGGCTACGTAAAAGGAGAATAAAATGGTAGTGTGCTAATGTGCTAAATCCCTTAAAGTGAATTGATGTTACATGTTTTGAAGCATACTCATTTTCCCTCTTGGTTTAAAATAAATCCAATTTTTAAATCACACTACTCTCTCAACTAAAGTGGGATCACTGCTCTTTCAAAATATTCTTCTTTTGATCTCATGAATCAAAAAAAAATTACACCTCATTTGGTGCGTCATTAAGATCTAATTTTATCCACTTTATGAAAACCTCTTTACCAAATAATATTTCAGCCAATCCTTTTATTTTTCATTAGATCAACTTTTTCTGAACCCTATCTCAACTTTCACAAAACTACTCAATTATTCACAAACCATTTGAAACCTTTTCAAAACATCACTTTAAAAAACTCAGAACCATTCATGAAACATTCTAGGATTTCATGAATATTAATTATTTTGTAAAAATAATGAACTTATAAATCCTTCATTCTAGGAAATATTTCACATAATTCTTTCATGAATTTATAGACTTTGGATTTTCATAAAGTCTTCCTATAAAAAATGAGGGGCTAGCCACCAATTTATAAATGTTTCCTCCCCTTCATAAAAATTTCAATCTTTCCACACCCTTTTTTTGAAACTCTTCATTCGTGTTAATGAAACTCACCACCTTCACAAAACTTTCTAGTTAATTTTTTTAGTCGAAAAACTTTCTATCTTTAACAATACATTATTATGTGAATAACTAATATTTTATGAATCTATAGACATTCATGAAACACCATACTTTGGTGAAACACCAAATTTTCACAAATTCCATGAATTTTTCATATTTTTATGAGTTGTCCCTAGAAATTCAACTTTCGAAAGACTTATTATATACTCTAAATTTTGGACACTAAAAATTTGGAGAGCACTAGGAAAAGGAACCACTTTTTACATGCACTTTATTGAAGCAATTATTGAGCTTACATGCATCTATCTTGGATATTTTTCAACATATATTCTCAATAATCATTTTGAAACTTCACAACTAACCTTTCCAACCAACTTTTTCAACAAACACAATCAACACAAAAATGATATAAACTCACCTTGAAGGATTTTTACCAAATATAACCTCATTTGGGGTTGTTCAAATATCTTCACCCTTTAAAAATTATTTTAATATTCTATCCTTATCTTATTAAAAAATTGTTCCCTTATATATTATAACACAATTCACTTTTTCAGATAATATATAGTGATCAAATATTTAATCAACGCGAAATTTAAGCCCATATGAGCCATGCTTGGCATGGGAAACAATAGTATCATGAAAATAACTCAATGAACCACTTAATTCTAAAAACACCTCCCACATGGAAACTAATTTCACTATTAAAGACATCAAGAATGATATATAAACTATGAACAAACATCTTAAACATCATCAAATTTAAAACTTCACCTATTTCATTGCTCCCCCTATCAGTATATCCCCTATATTAATCAATAAATTTTCTCCCCCTTTTTCAATGTACCCAAATGTCACTTCTTTAAGGTTTGTAACATAAAAAAGAACACATATCAGCCCATAGTAAGAAACACACCATGCCTTATGGAGTGGTATTCCCACATCCACACTTTATTTTTTGGAAGTCTACTACACTCTAAGATCCATTAAATATTGTTCAAATTATTATTTAGGTAAGGCCTTCATCAAAATTAAAAAAAATCATTTTGTAGGCACATAATCCAACTTCACAATATCATGCTCCACCTATCCTTCATAAAATGATACTTGATTTAAATTTTCTTTCTTCATGAGTTGTGGAATATATTTTTTCTAAGATTTATAACACTTTAATTATCACAATAGATTATGATCAAAGATTTCACTTCAACATCCAAATCTTTAAGCTGCTTCTTCATCCATAATAACTATATGTAAGCTTGAGTTGCCACAATATATTCAAGTTGGGCAGTGCTCAACAAAATGAAATCTGGTTTCTTAATTATCCAAGAATTATACAATACACCATGATTGAATGCAACACCTGATGTTGATTTTCAATCATCTACTGAATCGAACCAATATTCATCTGTATAGCCCAATAACTCTTTCTAATATTGGTAATTCTACAGAACACTGAAATCCATTGTTCCCTTGATTTAATGAAGTATTTCTTTCACTATAAGTGTACTTACTTGGTATTTATTTGATATTGTTCTACTTGGAATGTAGAAAAAACAATACCATGTTTTATCACTATTAATTACAATATTTTGTAATTGATCTACCTATATTCTGTGACATTAATTGCTTTTCCTTCATCATCTTGTGATAATTTCATATGGGTATCCATCAGAGTTGTTATTACTATGGAATTATCCATTAAATATCTTTTTAGAACCTCCTTGTAATTTTTATATTGAGAAACGAATGTGTCATTATTTCCTTTTTTCACCTATAAACCAAGGAAAAATGTCAGTTCACTAATCATTGACATTTTGAACTCACATTTCATGAATTCTATGAACTATTTGAACTATGATTCATCTGATTTACTAAATATTATGTCATTGACATACACTTTTACCATCATTATTTAATCACTCTCACTATTAGAATATATATTTTTATCAACTTCACCAAGTTGAAAACCAAGCTTCTTCAAAAACTGATCAAGTCTTGAATACCACACTCTCGGTGATTGGTCCAACCCATATAGTTCTTTCTTTAGCTGATAAACTTTTTCCCTTATTTAGGGATAATAAAACTATCTCATTGTTTGATGTAAACTTATTATTCTAGAACCCAATTCAAAAATACTAATTTGAAATGCATCTATAAAACATTGACCTTTCATTAAACTATAAGGGATAAGAATAGGAGAATAGTTTTAAGTATTGCAATAGTTAAAAATTTCTCATCAACATTGATTCCTTATATCTTTTAGTTCCCATTGCACAATATCCATGTTTTTTTTTGAATTTTCATTCCATATTTATTTAGTTTTTTCTATAAAACTCATTTATCCCTAATGAAAATATTAACTATTGTCCTAAAAACAATCTCTTGTGTCTAATTCTTCTCAATTTGGTCAAGATATTTATTCAAATCTAAAACCTAGTTCTCATGTATAACTACTTCCTCAAAACATTTATGCTCTACCTGATATAGGATGTATGTATACTATAAATAATTCATTCTCCATGTTTGAATTGTTATTTCCTGATCATTGATGATGTTTTTACTTTTAATTTTATCTCAACTCTTTAGCTTCTATATAGATACATATTTTACTCTATCCTACTCATCATCAGTATCTTCTTCTGAATCGTTATTTTTCACCTATACTCCCCATGATTATCTTACCTTCTAATCACTATCATCAAGAAACTATTTAATTTTTTTAATATTTTATTCATTTTCTACAATAGTGGCATCATTACTTTTAACAACTTTTCATAGCATCTTATGAAGAATTTATATGCTTTAATTTTTCCTGAGTATCCATGGAATATCCCTTCATCTCCATGAGATTCAAATTTCCACTATTTATCCTTATTAAGAATAAAACACTTACTTCCAAATATTTGAAATCATTTAAACATTGGCATATTTCCATACTATAACTTGTAATGATTATTTTTTTTCTTTAGTACGTAGAAAATCTCTATTTGATATTTATAATGATGTTAAGACTTATTCCTTCCAAAATTTATAGATTATGTCCTTTTTAATAAGAATTTTTCTATAAATGTTGTTTATGATCTTATTTCTCTTCTCGACCACTCCATTTTACTGAGGAGTTCTGACTGTTGAAGCTTGGTTCCTTATCCCATATTTCTCAAGATAATCTTTCACTTGGATGTTTTTGGATTTTGTACTATTTATGGTTCATAATGTCAAAATTTTCTATCTAATCATCTATTTAGCTTACCTTTGATATTTTTTATACAACTAAACACCTCATACTTTAGGAAATGAAAAAATTCATGGAATCCTACTAAAATGGTCAATAAAATGAAGATAATGCCTTTCCTATCAATATATCTTGGTGATATTGGTCCACACACATCATTATGAACCAATTAAATCACTCTGGTAAAATTCTATTATTTTTCCTTGTATGTTTCTCTGATAATATTCAAATTTTGGAAACTATCAAATGTATGAGTATAATAATGTTTTAGCTTGGGGGAGATCTTTATCTACATCATAATTCACTAGATATTCCTGATATGGTTGGAATATATGGAAAATTATTTTATTTCACAACCTATTTTCTTTCTATCTAGATATAAAACACATATCTTCTTCTCCACTCATAAGGTATAGATTCACCTTTGTACACTTTCCCTATAATAAAACTACACCATATTTTCCTTTGATGATACACAACCTCTTGGTAAATCTTATATCTTACCTCGAGTCACATAATTGACTACCAAATAAAAAATTGTGACTGAGACCTTATAAAACCAAGACATCATCATGTCTCATATATTTTCCCTAAAATTTGTCTTTATATAAGCCAATAATATTTAGGCCTTCATCATTTCCAATTTTTAGAACACATTTAGTATCATATTTGATACCTTTAACAAGATCCTTATTTCCCTTCATATGGGATGTTCATACACTATCATTTGATGATTCTTTAAGATTCTTTATATGAACACTTTGGGTATGTTTTGGAAAATTCCCCGAAATTTTTTATGAATAATATCTAACCGTGTGCTTGAATCCTATACACCTAAAAAAGTGACTATGAAAAGAATTCCTATAATACTGAACTCTATTTGGATGGCTTTTTTTATCTTTCACTTTTTGATACCACTTGGCTATGGAATATAAATTTTGATAGTATCTCATATTTCTACACTAGTAAAACCTAATATAAGGTGTATTCATGTACATCATCAGTTCACCATTGGTCATCTCTTAGGATCTCTGAATCTTCTGATTCTGATTTATACCCAAATTGATCATTATGCTTGGACTGGGTGCTTATGGTCTCATATCAACTATTAATTATTTCTTTCTATGATCAATCCTCATAAAAACTATATAATTTTTATGTTTTTTTATCATACTATAATTACTTTGATTTTATTTTTAGAAATCCAAACTTCAATTTCCCTTTTTCTATCACTTGTACAACCTTCTTTCCCAATATCATACCTAGATTCAAGAGTTTATCTAGAACTTTTACCTTTATTCATAGGCTGAAAACTTCCTATTAAAGTTCATAAATACATTTGATATGATCTTTTTTAGTAAAATCATCGATAAATATTCTATGTTCATCAACTTTGATCTTTATCTCAATAAATGTCTCTAAGTTCATTGGATTTTCAGATATGATATGTTCAATTTCATCCATTACCTCAAACTTTTACTCTTACTTTTATTGTATATAGAGTTTATAATCATTAATAACTTTTTTAGACTTATTTTTTTATCTATAAAAATTTATTTCCTCAATAGAATCCTATAATTCAACCAGGAGGTCAACTCTTCCTTTTAATTATCCTTTATCATTATCACTTTATTCATTTGTTTTGAAGTTACCTACAACTACCACTATAAAAATTTCTCTATGATCCCTTCAGTTCTTCATCTCTTTAACCTCATATTCTTCTTTTGAATAAATTTCTCTAAAAAAAATTTACCTTTCACATAGGCTTAGTACTTCTTCATAGTAATTTTTACTTCATGCTCAGCATAATCTTGAAACTTCTTAAGGAACCTTGCCTCAAGATGTCCAACATTTCCTCATTAAAAGCATGTGAGTGGATGTTTCCCTTTGAAATTTCTTTTTCCACTTTAAATATTTGGGGAAAGGAATTATATGACCTCATCCAAATCTTATTCTTCTTTTCTATCCTATATATTGAGATTCCTCATATCCTTGAATGCCACCACTTTAGATTTCCATTTTTTAATAGACTCATTGTCATTATTTCTCATCTCATTTGTGATAAGAGCACTATGTAAACTATCCAATTGAATCTCATTTGGATCTTTATCTATCACTATAAGGGATATTAGATTGAACCAAGGTGGCAGTCTTCTCAAGATTCACTTAACTATATTTAATTCTTCAATTATTTCTCATATACCATGCAAGTCTTCTATAACAACATTCACTCGGTCAAAGAATGCATCCACAAACTCATTAGGGTGTATTCTCAAGTCCTCATACCTGTTCTAAAGAACCTGTATTTTTTATTCTCTAAATTTTTAATCACCTATATAGATATTCAATATCTTTTACAACATGGAATTAATTTACTTACATAAAATAAAATTTGTATAGATTTTTTTAAATAAAGCTCCACCTAAGTCATTGATTCCATTGGAAACAGTATCCAATTATCTTAATTATTCTTCTAATAAAGAACCATTATCTAAACTAGAAGAAATAACATGAATCCCTACTATAAATGTATCCATACCTAATAATCAACAGTAGTTCTTCATATAACTCTTCCACAACTGAACATTTTTTCCATCAAAGATCAGAATCTCATTTGTGGTTAATAACCTCTATTAAAACTACTAAGAGAGAAACATTGATTTTAACCTTTCCCTATGGTACAAATTATTGGCCCAAACAGGTTAAATACCTTGAGAGGGGGGTAAATCTAGGTATGAAAGATTAAAATAACTTCCTCTTTGGATCTTGTTTCTCTATGAAATAAAGCACACTTCTCTTCCTTTCCCATAGAAATGTATGATTACAAATTAAAACATGCATCAGATATAGTAATTGAACTTAGTTTAACCTCATGGGGATACATCCAAGGATAATACAACAAAAATGTAACAATGTAACAAATCCACTAAGCACGCTACTATTACAAGGTTCGAAGAAGATTCATTGTCCCTCCTATTTTACAACCAATCAAAACTTTAAATTTCATTACTCTATTAACTAATGTTTTATCACTAATCCTTCAGAAAATTCTAATTTTGATCACTAGAATCAAAAAAAAATACACCTCATTTGGTTTGTCATGAATCTCGAATTTCATCAACTTTATGAATACCTTGTTACCAAAAAAAATTTGAAAAATACCTTTGGTTCATGTAATATCCAATTTCACAAAACCTTATCTCAACTTCCTCTAAGACACCCAATTATTCAAAAAATATTTTAAAACTTCATAAAACTTCACTTTTTCAATACTCATAACCATTCATAGAAATTTCAAATATTTTTCAAATACTCCTCCTTTCATGAAACTGATGATCTTATGAATCCTTCACACAAAGAAATATTTCACGAACTTCTTTTGTGAATTCATAGTGTTGGTATTTTCTTTAAGGATTCCTCAGATCAAATAGGGGGTAGCTACCTATTTATAGACATGGCCTTACCTTTGTGAAACTTTCAATCTTACCATCACCTTTTTATGAAACTCTTCATTCTTATTCCCAAAACTCAAAAAACTTTTGAAACATTCCATGGAATTTTATTATTCATGAAACTTACCATATTTTACTAAACTCTCTTCCATGAATCACAAATCTTTCAAAAATCACCAAACTTATGTGAAACACCAGACTTTCACAAAACACCAAACATTAGAAAAACAAAAATATTTCAAAAATTCTATGGATTTTCTATATTTTCAGGATGAATCCCTAGAAATCCAACTTTCATAAAACTTATTCCATCCTTCAATGTTGGGAGCCCAAAATTTTGGAAAACATTGGGAAAAGGTGCCAAATCATATGTGCAACCTATTGAACAACTTCTAGAGATTTTATATTTATTTCTTGGATATTTTTCAAAATACCTTGTCAACAATCGTATTGGGACTCTACAAATGGCCTTACCAACCTACTTTGTCAAAAAACACAATCAAAATAAAACATTACAAACTCACCTTGAGGGATTATTTCCCATCAAAACTCCCCCTTTTTCACATATTTTCATCAACCAAAATTCCTCATTTATAAATATATTAAATAGAATCATAATAAAGGGTAGAAAATGTGATTATCATACCTCATATTCTATGGTTCATGGGCTATCTAAATTTTCATGAATTTCCATATTCTCATAGTTTATGATAAATTAACACCAATATCTTCATTTTTTACCTCTTAAGGGATAAACACACTCCTTTATATGGAAGATGAAATAATATATTAATAATTTCTTATTTTCTATCCATAAGGGATAGCACAACACCACTCCTTAAATCCCTTTATATGGTAGCATAGATAATCAAAAATAATAGGGAATAATGAGGTATATTCTTTTCTCCTTTAGTATAAACATTCGAGTTGAAATTTTACTCTCACCATAGACTTTTCTTTTCATACAAACAAAGAATGGGAATATTTTCCTATACATATTTTCCAATTTTCATCTTCAAACAGTTTCTTACTCATCTATTTACATTAAAATATTTCTTATTGTGACGTGGTTTTCATCACCTCATAACTCATGGAAACTTTATTTCCTTTTTCTTTCATTATACTTTATTGTTCACTTATTTTTTTGGTAGTATTTTCATGATATCCTTTATAAAATTCTTATACTAATCGCTTCTATTAAATTTTTTTCCTATAACCTTTTAATATTTATTTGGGGAAATTTTATGAAAAATGATAACTTATTCATGTACAATCACTTTTTCCATTTATTTTTAGTATCCATATCTTATTTATATATACTCGTTTCCATATCCAGTTGTTTTATCCATATATCTAAGCATTATTTCTTGGCCTTCTCAGATTTTCTTGACTTCTCACATTTTATCTTGAAAAATATAATATTATATGAGTATTTCTAAATTTTATTCCATTTCATAGTATATGGAATATATCTTGGTTGTCTAGTAACATAATCCCTAGTATAGTGACATTCTTGTCCAAACCTACTAAACAGTTCTTCAAAATACTGCAATATTTTTTGGGTGAATATATTTGGTGATATTTTACTCACAACATGTTTCCTATATAAAATTATCTTCAAATTCTCACTAAAACTACAAATTAGGTATTGGCTCTATCTTGGAAATGATATATTAAACCAATAAGTAAAATATTCATGTCAATGCCTTATATATAACTAGAAAAACCTCTAAAATAAGATCTTTCATTTTGAAAAAAATATTTATCTTGAATTATTGTATTGATGTGTTACTCAAAACTGATACTCTTTATTCCTCAAGGAAGTGGCCCTATTAGATCATTTATCCCTTACTTTATTGGGTAAGAGTTATTATAATCCTCCCTATTAATCCAATATTTCTTATAACCCTTTTTATAATCATAACAATAAAAAAATTATACTTATATTGAGATATATTAGGTTAAAATTACACTTTCCAATTGGAAACCATCTTCTCACTAACTAAGGAGGTTTCACCTTTAACCTCAATAGACATACTAATGTCTTATACAGATTTTTAATCTTGTTTTTAAAAATAAGAAACATTGACTATTTCTTTACAATTTCATTTTCTCTTTCATCTAAATTCTCTTCAATTTCATTAATAATATTTTCTTGTTCGGTTTCTCTAAGCTTGTGTTTCTTGATATAACCAATATAGGTTGCTTCCTTTTTTATCAGCTCCATTTTTTCCTTATCCTTGTTTTTTGTCCTTCAATAGCTTCCTTTTTTTCTTTCTTGATCTATTTAATTTTCTCAAGACAAGATTCCAATTTTCCTTTCAGTTATCACTTGTGTTGTTCCCTTTCCTCTCCACCATCATCATTTTCTAGTAAATAAAATCCTTTTTTCAATATGAGAAAAGAAAGTGAATTCATTATATGAGTTTTTACATGTGTCATATTTCTATTTATTTCCCATAAATATCTTTCCCTTATGTTTGAAATACTTCTTATTAGTCATACATTTTCCTATTTTTGAGTTCTCTCATCCTCTTCATCTAATTTATATTCTTCAAACTACATATTTTCAAAATATTTTGAAATATGAATAATTTCATCACAATTATAACATCTAAATAATCATTTTCATTTGTTTTCTCATTTTCCCTTATTTAATCTCTTTGATAGAGGATCAACAATTTAGATAAAGTTTTCATCATCCTCAACATCCAAATTATTGTATTTAAGGACCTATTCTTCTCTAACTTTGTTTTCTCGTAGATTCAAAGGCTATATCATTTTTACCTTCTTTTTTAAATCTAGTTCCTTTATCATCTCATATTCAATGAGAATATTATGAATTTTAGCTAGGGAAATTTATTTAATTTCCTATAGATTTGATTCCCCGGAAACAAATTTGACTAGTAAGTTTCTCATCAGATTCTTGAAAATGATGGATTACTACAGGTTTTCACCAAATCCTCAAATATTATTGGTTAGTTCATTCACCTTGGTGAAACAGTCATATATATTCTCATCATATTCTATTTTAATATCCTAAAACTTAATCCTCTATACATATAACTTATCTTCCTTCACTTTGATATTTCTTTCATAAAAACTTCTATATTTCTCTAATATCTATTTTCTTATTTGAATACCCATTACCTTTGGGTAGTCCTTTTCTAAAATGGAAATCATGATTGAATTTTGAGGTTTTATACTTAACTATATATTTATTTTATCATATTTCATCATAGAAATCCCTTCAACAATGGGTGAAAATCCTAGTGTATCAACATATCTAACTTCTAGGCTGAGTGAAAGGATATAGGGTAACATTTGATTCCTCTAACTATGGTAGTTCATTACATTGAAGGCAGGTATTCCTCATTATTTCATATAATTTTATTTCTCTATTTATAAGCAATATAATATATGGATATTTAGATGGAACCTAGGCTCTAATACCCCTTATTATTCCTGGATCTGATTAAATCACTATGAAGCATAGGGGTGAGGCAGTTATCACTTTTCTTTTTAATATTTATTCCCTTTTAACCCAAACTATTGAAATTGTTAAGGTTCACAATCCACTTAATGATTTCTCACATACTCAGATTTATGTGTATTGATAATAATAAATAGATAAGCACATGATATTTATAAGTTTCATCTAAAAGGAATACTTCTTTCCATGTAGGTTATACCCTCTAACATGTATTCTTCCTTATCTTCAACAAATTTCAACAACATGGATTCTATTGTACTATCTACCACTTCCAAATTTCACTATAAGATTCAATTTTTCTATAAAAAATATCCATTAATGAAATAACTTTGGTTCCTAGTGTTCTATACACCATTATATTTTGGTATTTCTCCATAAGTAGATAAATTAGAAGGTCTACATGTGTACTCTCCCAAAAAAATCAGTATAACCATTGGTCTCAAGAATTACTTTAAATCAATGGTGATCTAGATCTTCCTCAACTCTTCATGAATACTTAGGTGAACAAAAGATATCCTTTTTTCTTCAATGGTTCCTAGATTCAACTCCTGTCTCTAGGAAAATAATATATAAATCTCTCAAAATTCTCATATTTTGTATGCGAGTTCTGAATTCATCTCTCTATATTTTATCCTTCACAACCTATATATATTTATAATCACATAAAATAATTCCACATGAATATTATTCCTCATATTTTAAATATGGAAAGTATAATATATTCGTTAGGAGTGATACCCTCTCATTTAAATTGGTTAATTGGTTCATGATTTATTCCACATTCAAACTCATTTAAATCCTCAGTAAAATTTCCCTTTTAAGTATCCTCAATACTTAGGCTATATATCTATATGTGATATTTTAATATAATAATCTCAACTTCCAAAAAATCCTCTTCTTTTAAAACCTTCAAAACATCCATGTTCTTTGAAGCATGTATCATTTCCATGTGGACCTTTTTCTTGCAGTATTTAACCCTCTTTGATATTCCTTTGCTTGAATCATGATGTACAATCCATGAACATTGGATTATCAGAATCATTATATTATTTTTTTTTTTGAATATATGAATTTTTTAATCTTATATTTTCACTAAAAATATTGAACTTTAAATTTCACTAAGTTCATTACAAACTAAATGAAGTGAGCATGAAACAACAGACCGTGTGAAGTAACAACACCATCTTGATCGACCGCATGTCTCACTATGGATTGAACGTATATCTGGATCAAACACATGAAGAAATATTAATTAGTTATATATATTAGTTTTGACTTAATATATTTCTATAGTGATCATATAAATTACTCAATTGAAAATATGAAGAAAACTTCAGATCGACCGTGTGATACTACAGTTAGAAAATGGACTATAAGAACATTAAGGTGAGAGTATGAGTCCTTTGATCCAGTCTTCATATGACTCTATTCAGAACTTTTAAACTCATATATAAAGCCTATAAATCACTCATTATCTCTTATAATATGTTGTGTAAAATTTTCCACCATCCACCAACAAATTCCTTTTTCTCCTTCGAAAATAAACACATTAATTATCACATCTGCAAGAGGATACTTTAAAGTTGTAAGACCATGTTCTTTAAGTAAGGGAACCATTATTCATCTCAGGCTATGTTATTGGTTATCTTATCAATTATGAAATCAATAAAAATACTCTAACAATTACCACTTCATTAACCAAACAGGTATTGACAACAAATACAAGTAAACACTTTGGGAAAAATAGTAGACACCAACATTGATGTCAACCCTTTCAAAAACATGTGTCTTCCCCAGTCTTCTTTATTTTTTTTTCATCCAAGATAGTGTGTTATCATTAAATTGATAGAATATAATCATAAATGATCACATGCTTTAGTTTATAAAGTAAGAAATAAATTATAAAGGTTAGGATATACTGAGTCACCCCCATCTCAGTGTAGTTATTCAATTCTCTGATACTTTCAAAATCAAAAAAAATAGCTTTCAAAAGGATAGATAAAATAAAAATTCATTAATAATTATCTTAACTATTAATTCAAAAAATATAATTTAAAATAATGAAATTACCAAATTAATATTAATTAATTAATTTAAATAATAAAATCAATAAAAATTATTTATAATTATAAAAATAAATATAATATAAAAAATATTTATCCCATTAATATTTATATTTAAGTCATGTAAAAAACATAAAATATTAATAAATTTATAACAAAAATATAATTTAAATGAGAATTTTCAATTAAAACCTAGGGAATGATATGTGCACCTCAAGATCTAAAACCCCCCAAATTCAAATAAACCCTAATCAAGAAATCATCAAACTATGGGAGTTTAGATAAAAGAAAAGTAACAAGAAGATAAATAAGGAGTGGGGGAAGAATATAATTCTAAACTCAGGTTTTCACCATGGAATCACAAGAATCAAGCTAATAAGGGTGCAGGATGAGTTCATTATAGACACTCTACTGCACAAAAACCAAAGGTCCTAAATAATAATGCTGGTGGAGTTTCTAAAAATGTATTCCCAAATTTAAATTAATCAAAATTTTGAAAAGATACATTGTATGACTGTATAAACAACCAGACCATTTAGGAGACCAAGAAAAAAACCTCTAGAATTACTCCCCTAATTCTATATGGCCATAATTAATGGTCTCCCTACCTGTTAATTCTAGAATAAGTTTCAAAAAACAAAATTTTTCATCCAAATTCCATGAAAATCAATAAAATTAATAATGAGAAAAATAAATACATATCAATAAAATTGTAGGCATCATAATTTTCCACACTATTCCAATTTATATCCCTATAAATGCATTAAAATTCCTCATTTGAAAATATATAAGGCTATTGATCCCTCATTATATATTTTTGTTACTTAGTTTCATGACTATCCTTCCCATGATACCAAAGCACTCAAATGGATCAAATTTCCTTATAACAATTTATTCGATCATTCAATAATACTTATATGTTTCTATAAAGATTTAGAACCAAAATCTAGATATATTTATTTCTAAAAAATAGCATGTGATGTATTAAATTAATATTTCTTAAACTAGGGTAGAACATATTATTAATTAATATCATTTATGGTGTAAAAGTTATCTAGTAATATACTTATCTGATCCCCTATAAATTTTAAATGGACCAAAATATTTTTTTATTATTTCATCTTACATCCCCAATCACATATGTCCCACTCAAGGTGTATCCTTTAGAAATACTTGATCACCAACCCCAAATTCCAACAGCTATTAGCAGTGATCCACATATGATATATAATGATCCTGGGATGGCACTATCCATTTTGAATCAACTAAATCTTATTTGTTATTTCATATTTATATATTGGTCTTAATACTAATGAATTACCAAATTCAGTACAATGTAATTCATATCTGTATGGTAGACCATAAATAGATTTAATAAAGTCTTTTTGATTAGGGACTTCTAGTCATAATTATATAAAAATATAAAAATAGTAGATGGTTCTCCCATGATTTCAAAAAACCAAGAATAAAAGAGCTAATAATATCTTATAAAATCTTACTTTCTCACTCAATATATACATCATATTAATTATAATATGAAATATTTAATTTAAATTTATTTACATTATATTATATTATAATCTTCCAAAACAGAGAGGAAAATAGAGGGCCTCAATTCTAGAAGATAGAAAAAGGCACCTTGTATAGTTTCAAAATTACAAGCATGAATTACTTTCCAATATTTTTTACCATTAAAATTTCCTTGATGTGAATTAAATTATTTTATTTATTAAACCAATCAATAATCACTTATATATAATTTTTTCCATGAGGTGATCTTATTAGTAAAATCAGAAATTCTATGGACAACATATCTCACTTCTATATTGTTATAGGAAGAGGTAGTAATAATCCAATGGTATTTTTAATGAACAGACAAAACTTTTTAATAAATCACATAGTGAGACACGAAAATAATAATTCCTTGCCATATCCCATGGAACTAATATTAACTTTTGATATCTTAATATATCTTGGTAGCACTGGATGTATAGCCCAATTATAATGGTGGGAGTTTTTTATCTCTACCTTATTCAAAGTAAGTGGAACTATTAGTTTCTTTCTAAAATAAATACATATGTTAAAGAGACCCATTAATCACTTTCTATATAATTGAATAATTTTTAATAAAAACAAACAAAATATTTCAATTCCCAACATTTATAGATTTAGTATCTTTGAAAATAGGTTTATGAAATATTAAAATACAATTAAACATTACATTGTATTTAAATCCTTTGGAAAGTCCTCTTAGAAAATTTTATACTCTTCTTAAAATAAGTGATAACTTAGTGATATACATCAAATAAAGGGTGGGAAAAAAGACCACTAAGTGGTGGAATAACAGGATAGAATATGAGACATAAATCAATATGAGTACACAGGTGGACATAATAATCATCATCAAATTATGAGCATAGGATAAAAATAATATTCATATTTAAACTAATGGAAGGATTTAAGTAATATGGCACATGCATAATAATAAAACATCATAAATCATGGCTCATTTCTATAATACCATAACATTATGGAAAAAATATAGTTGTATCATGTCCATGTATAACATTATAAACAAATCTAACTACATCATGTCAACATATAATTATCTCATGAGATATAATCCTTTAATCAATTCATTAAAGGTATGTATAATTTTGGGTCCACCTATCACAACATAATATGTTTAACATCTTGTGTTCCATTAATAAAAGATACATATATCATGTATAAATGTGAAATAAACCCATGAGAAAAGAATGGGTATCATTTTGACATCATAATGAATATGTCGATGAATAAGCATTATGATACGGAAAATAATAATGGGATATATTATTTTTAACATTAAAGTATAGAATAAATAAATAATAACAGTATGGTCCATGAAGATAAGGAGAAACAAAATCTGAAGAATCAGTAAGAGGTTTCAAATATTACAGCTTTATCAAACTCACTAGAGGTAACTAGGAATTCGTATTAAAGAAGTAAAAACCATTAATATCCCCCAAATAAGAAACGTTATAGATAAATATAGGAAATTTTTAATGTATGAAATAAAAATTTACAATAATTATTTTAAAAATATAATATAATAGAGAGTAAAAACAGAAAAGAAAATGAAAGAGTATAAAAGTCCCATTATAAACTTTGAAAGGTATGAATTGAGAAAAATATGTTTTAGATTACAATGAATAGGTATGTAAATATTCATAAAATATAAATATGAAAATTTAAAAGATAATTGGATTAAAAAATAAAAAATAAATAAGGAATATTGGAAAATTAATACAATCCCAAAAGGAAATTTCAATAGAGATCCCTTTACCTTCGGTCATGTTTTTTGTCTTGTTTATAACTCATATATAACCAATTTATGTTTATTAAAATATATATATAACTATATTAAATTATTTTTTGTTATTATTTACTGATTATAATCATTATAATTTATTTATTAACTTATTTAAAACATAGAAAAGTGAAATTATTTTTTTATTTGAATTATTATCTTTTTAATTCCAATATTCTATTTTAGATGATTTTCATTTATTAATTAGTTAAATTACCTCTATAAATATAAAAATAAATTAATATATATATATATAAACACAAAAAAATGAATACATATATATAGTGTAAATAGGATGCATTAACCTGAATGGACTGAAGGCCTTCTTTTTTATTTTATAATAGATAATATCCTTTTTTAAGGGATGAGGGGGAACCCATACATGACCTGTAGGCCCAAGTCACAAGGCCCGACATGACCTTTAATATATAACCTGAAGGCCTAGAGTCATACCATTCCCAATACATGACCTGTAGGCTCAACTCACTAGAACTGCCCCTCCCCAGCTTCTACATTATTGATCGCCTAGCTCCCCACATTTCATTGATGATCAGATATAATTACCCTATAAAATAGATTCATTAACTATCCATGAAGGTAGTGATAAATAAACAATTGATAGTTTCCTCGTAGGTGGGTAAATTGGCCATTAATGAGATGTGTTAAAAAAGTGAGCGATAGTGTGTGTGTGTGTGTATTATAAATAATAATTTTCCAATATTATGATATCATTAATATTGTATTATTATGATTGTTTATTTTTTAAAGGATTAGTTTAGAAAAAAATGATAATATAAGATTAAGAGAAGAGAAATTGAAAGGAAGAGGAAAAAGCTTACCTCGTCCTTAAAGTTTACTCATTTACTAAGGTCCTCATGCCATGGAGGTTTGGAGTGGGGTGACACAATAATATCTATAATGACATTATAAGTCATAATAGAAGATAAGTTATTAAATCTTAGGCAATAAAATTAATTTTGAAAGTTGTTTTTTATAGGGTGGGAGTGGTTATTTATACTTGAAGGGGAGGGATATTTTGTGTTAAAGTAATGAATAAAATATTATTTCAAGATAAATATTTTCAATAGTTGTATTATTTAAGTATATAAATAGTAAATAATTAAAATTAATAGTTTCGGTTTCAATTAAAACCTTATTCCACTAAATTTATGAGTTTATATAAAAAAATAAGAGTTATTCTAATGGAATAAAATATCTTTTTGAACTTTATAAATTATTTTTTAGATTTTATAAATTGATTTTATTACTTTTAAATACAATATTTATCATATTAAACTCATTCTGGGTTGATCTATACATTTTTTAATTAATTAATTAATTAATACCTCTATATTATATCATAAAACATGTCGTATTTGAAAAAAAAAAAATTTATTATTCACTCAATAATTAAAGTTCTCCATAAAAATTTAAAAAAATGAATCTATGATAATTTCAAAAAAATTATTCCAAAAAATAAATTAATTTTAAAAAAAATAATTTTTAAACATTTTTTAACATGAAAATTTAAATAGTAACATAAATATTATGCCTTTTTACAAAATAAGTTAAAACAAACCTTATTAAAAATATATATTTAAATTTTATTTAAGTTACCTAATTTTAATATTTATTTTATGAAATTATAATATTTATTTTAACTTATTTTATTCATTTTAAATTTTACTTACCAATCATTTTACTATTCATCTACCAATTTATTATTCTAACGGTCTTGTTACTATTCTAACAATCATGTTGTTATTCTAGTGGTCATGTTACTATTATAATGGTTATATTAACTTTATACTTCATATAAATATCTCACATTTCATTTATTAATCATCTATTTAGTTTTTACTTATGTTTATATACTTAATTTACAAAATTGAAATCATATTTCTAATACTTTTTTTATATTTTATGTATTGGCCATAACTGTGATATTTCTAGGACACCACAATGCACTAGAATTTCAAATTATAGTTTTTTATTTATTTATTTGTGTTAATTATCCCATTATACATTTATATATTTTATGGAATATATTTATCCTTCATATTTAATTTTATATATTGTTGAAATAAATTAGGTTTTTTTTATCATATAGAACATGTGATTTATATGATACTATATATCAAAATATGACACACAAATAAATTAAGAAGGGAAATTTCATATAGAAAATTATGGGTTGTTATATTCTTTCCCCTTTTAGAATTTTAAAAATAAAATTTTCAACTCATGTACTTAGTCTATTAGAGATGTGGTTATTTATATTTCCTTAAATCCTCTGGTTCCCATTTTTACTCTTCATACTTATGGTTTCATGAGAGTACTTTGGAAAGGTGAGTATCCTTACTGCATATAACATTATCTCTACGATCTAAGATCTTAATTAAATTATATACATAATATAGTTCATGTTGTATTTATAGCACCTCCAAATTTATTATATGTGATGGATCAGGTATGTATATCATTAAGAGAGATACATGGAACACATTATTCACTTCACACAGGTTTAGTGGAAGTGAAAGATAATAGGCCATAACTTCTATATGCTCAAGGATTCCAATTGGGAAAATGTACCTAGTAATGTGTTTTACCTTCTTTTTAAATCTAATTAATCTCTTACAAAGATATATTTTAAGTAAAAAATTATCTCAAATATCCAACCCCAAGACTCTCTAATGATTGTCATCATAGATATTCTATCAATTTAGTGCCACATTAATGTGTTACTAGATGAATTGAATATTAACTATTATCTCTTTTACATTTTTAGGTATCAATGGATTCCATTTACCAATATTACCCCTATTGTGTTTTAGTTATACACCACTTCCCATATAGAGATTCATATGGGTTCATTTGTATGCTTGAGGAAAAATTGTCATTGTATGAGAACGTAACCAAAGAACAATATTGATCAGACCCTTTCTTGAATTCCATAAAGAAATCTGTCAACATGTATTCATGTTTCTAGATGGACCATTCATATTTTTTCTTAATATGGGTGTGATAATTAATACTAAAGTTCAACTTTGTGTTCAACAAATATTGAAGACTCCCCCAAAACTTAAATGTGAACCTTGGATCTTGATAAGATATGATCAAAATTGGAGCCCCGTATATCCTAATAATTTCCTTGAAATATATCATAGTACGTTTATAGAGGGTAAAATATTAGTAGATGGTAATTAAGTGAGAATTATTGGTAATGCAATCCACCATAATCCATACATAATTGTTTTCTTTTGATGAACATAGTTGAATCATGACCAAATTCATGATGATTTTATTTTATTTCCATGTTTATTATGGATAATAGTTGCATCATTGCCTCATATTTTTTATGATATTCCTTAACTTACTAGAAATTCTAATCAATTTTAGGTTTAATATATAATCTTTGTATTCATCTTATCTAACTATAATTGATCTCAAGGATCTTGTAATATCATGGGACTTCCAAGGTGAATTAAAAATTTTATGTTTTACGAACCATCTAGTAGATCTTTATTTATCTCTAGTGTTAATGGTAAATAGAGTGTAGTTCCAAACTGAATAACATTATATTTATTTTAGCTCCATTAAAATCAATTACAGTATCCCTTAGTGGGCGTGAATCAATGATCATTTTTTCTTTTATAATAAATATTATCAACTTCAATGGAAATTTTCTTAACCTATGAAAACTTGTTAGAGTTATGATATACTCAAATAAACATATAAAACTCACCTTTTTTATGCAACAAATATAAATTTATATTGGTACATAATATTTATTAGATTTTTTATAAAGACATAAACCTTTCCATCCTGTTTATTCCCACCAACATGGAGTATTTTATTAATTTCACAGGAATATAAAGGCACAATAAGAAACTAGTTCTAGAGCCCAAAAATAATCCTATAGCATGCCTTGGTTATACCCCCATTAATCAACACTTTTTATATAGTTGGATATACCCTAAAAATATCCTTTTTATATCCTCATCCATTATAGATGGTTATACCCCCCATCGAACAATCATTTTTAGAAAGTAGTTATACCCCTAGAAACAACATCTTTCCTTATTATTTTCTGATCCATTTTAGAAAAAAAAAACTTCTCTTCCTCCATAAGAAATTTAGATCACCTTCACCTATGTAAAAACTTAAATATTATCAAAAACTCTCTTAAGAGTTTTTTATCCTTGAAACTTCCTCCTGGTCTTTGTTAGCCCTAGGTATGATCAATCTAAATTATATCAAAAAAAATTAAGAAACCCACATTATAAAATATTAATCTATTTGGAATTTTTTAGGTAACCCACTATTTGATGAGTTCATCTAATGGGTATCTATTTGATGCTCATTAAAACAATTTAATCCACCTTTATTCATTCTGGGTAACTCCATTCAATAAATTTGTTTGATGGATCTCCATCCAATGAATAAAGTTATTTTTTATGTTCTTCCAACTTCGACTGAGTAGAAACTTAATTGGTCACTCTCAAATTATTCTCTATCTAATGACTCCATATTATGGAACTCTATCCAATATAACTCCATCTAAAAGAACTCCTTCAGGCATCTTAACATAAATTGGGAAGTAAACTCAGTTAGAAACTTATCCTATAATAAAAACTTCTACATTTCAGCATTTTCACATGTCAAAAGTTTTGATTTGTACAATAAAAACTCTCCTTTATATAGGTACAGTTTAGGAATTTTGTATAGGAAGAAAAATTTATTTTCCCACTCATTAAAAACAAAAAAAAATCCCCCCTCAATTGAATTTTTATGTAATGCTTCACAACTCTTCTTTAACATTCTTGAATACCCTTAAATATTTTTTAAAGATTCCCCATTCTTCAAACTTCCATAAACTTGGTGTTAAGTAACTTTTGTAAAAACCCTTACCCTCAATAATAAATCAAACATTTAATAACAACAAAACATAATCAAATTCATTTTAAGAAAATTATATATTATTTGTAAAGATCCTCAAAAAATTTGTTTGGAAAGGTTTTTCTAATAAAATATTCGGAAACTCCTCCATCTAGTGTTAATTTTATTTGGTTACTTATTTAATAACATTTCATCTAGTATAAAAATTTCACTTTTACACTTTTTTTCATCTAACTAACTCTATGTGGTCATCCTACCTTAGTTATAACTTTTCTCAAAACAAAATTCTCTGAAAAGTACAATTAATGACATTGAAAAGGCTCATATGATTCTCTTATATATATTTTATGTTTGTCTAGTAGATTTTTAGCCTATGAATTTCTTATCCATTGGATCTATCAAGTGTTTTTTTGATGAATATTTATTTATTTCATCTTCATATAAATCTATATCTAGTGAATTATTTGTCTAATTTCTACATGTTTGTAAGATCTTTGTCTGGTGGACTTGATCCCCTAGACTTCATTCAACCTATCAACAAATAACTTTATACCTATTGATTTTTCATATGCTTAAGCTACCATTTAAGATGATTGAATTTATTTTTTCAACTTATAAAGACTTATGTTCTATACAACCTCTCTATCTCAAAACATTGGATTCAACTTTTTACTTCTCACCATTTCAATTTAAAAGATATTACAAACCTATTTATTATGCCTTAGACTTTTTTAATTTAAAATTAATTAAAAAATTTAAAAAAATATGAACTCAGAAACACATTATTATCACAAAAAAATCCTTCCAATTTATCTATCCCTTATTCTCACAAATAAACATCTGGTAATGTCTGTGTGGAATTTAAGTTACACTTATATTCCCTAGTACAAAATTAATCTTGTATCTTGTGGTTATTAATGATTTTTAGAAACATTGAATAATATCATGGAATCATATGATTGTGTTAAAAAAAATTGTATGATCCTTCATAATAAAAGTTCTTACATCTTCCTTATGTAAAATTCTTAATCCACTTCCTCATGAAACTTTCTTAAAGAACTTACTATTCTTAAAAATCTCTTTATAATTCTTAAGAAACTTACTTAAAACACATATTTATATATTGAAAACAAATTCAACCAAAACACACATGGTTCTAATAATATCCTACATTGTTTGTTTCTCAACACCCATACAAAACTTAAAATATTTTCATCATCAATATATATACTGAACTCTTTCCCCTCATATGATGTTTTCACCTTCTTTATCCCTATACTTTAATTATCCTTCATTTGATAATAAAATTAAAAGGTGTTATATCATCTTATCTTCCTTAATCTAAGAATATTAAAACCTTTTCTCAGGATAAAAATTGTACCACATGAGTTTCTTAATAAAGAGCCTTTAAAAAAAATTAATTATATGTGGTAAAGCCCAATGTAAACAAAAGTGTATAATCAAGGTGACCAATGTTGTCCGTAAAACTTATTTCATTAAATAATTTTACTAGAAAATTCCAACACGTTTTATTTCAGGGGTAATATAATTAAGTTTGGTATGATAAATTCTGCACCAATCTCAATAAACATATAAACATTGTTCAATTGTATAAACACCACTTCTCCAATATCTTATATTTCTTGATATTTATTAAGAAAATTGTTATTCTCATACCTCATCTTCCTCATATTTTCTTCCCTTATGTGTACCACTCCACTCTACATCATGGTGGTAATAATGTTTTATGATGTATTTCTCATGTTTTTTGTAAAACTTCTCACATACCTATTCGACTTCATTACTTTTACTCATTAAATTCTCTGTAAGTTAGTACAAATAAACAGGTATATTAAGAACAAGGAGGAATCACAGTTTTCCTTAAAAGTAATTTTTGGAATAAGAATATTATCTTGGACATAAATTATTCTTCTTTCTATTGGATTTTTCATGTTATGCACTTTATTTAACATGATTTTCCTTCAAGTATTTTTTAATATATTGTCTTCCTCTGAAGAATCATCAGATGAAGCTATCAACTTTCATCAGCTTTAGTGTCATATTTCTTACATTGAGTTTATAACATACTATTCATTCTTTCTTCTTGGGATATTAATATAGTCATGAATTTTTTTAGAAAACCCATTTTACCCAAATCTCTTTTACTTTTTCTGAATTTTCAAACTACCATATATTGAAAAAATGTCATCAACTTTTTTCTCATCTTATGAAACAAATTCCTTCTCTTTTTCTTTAGTAGACTTTTTTCGAACTTACATATTTATAATTATTGATATTTTTTATGGCCAAATAACTAAGTAATATTTCTTTTATTTCTAAATTTCTTTTGCTTCTCAGATTTCTTAAAACATTACATTTGTCTCTTTTGAGATTTTATCATTTTTCAACATCTAAAGTTTTTTGTTATTCTTCATCATTCATTTTTGGAAAGTTTATTCTTATATGATCAATATTTCTCCCCCTTTATTCATACATGTTTCTTGGTAAGGACATATTTTTTCAAAAATAGTATTCTCTGTGCTTAAAAATACCAAAACACTATGAATTAATCTAAACCATGATCTTTCATGTTGATTTTAGTATTACTATAAAGCTTGTTGTTGTTGTATTTTTACCAAATATGGATGTCTTTGGTTAGGGAGATACTTTCTTGATTAATTACACTATTTATTAATGGAAAATGATTTCTCAAAAATCCTCACTTTTGAACCTACAATGTTAGTATAATTATATGTACATTAAGATTATTTGGGAATATAAACAACATACTTCTATGAACAATTGTTTTCACTATCTTTATAAGTTTTTCCTTTATTCTTAAACACTTTAGTGAAGTCATATTTGATATTTATTAAATCACTTAGTGTTATAATAAACACTAATTATGTTTCTAATGACTCTTTTTCTTTCTCGTTCAAACTTTCTTTCAGAATATTTATCATCATCTCTAACTCAGATAATTTCAACAAGTTATGCTTACTTTCCTCAAAAAGTGTATTTTGTATAATATCAATATTCACAAACCCAAATTATGTTTCTTAATAACTTTGTAGTTATATTTTAATCTCATTAATTTTCATTTTATGAGCAGTAATCATATTGAGACTTATCTTATCCTTTTTTATTTGCTCACTATTCTCAAATGTCATTTCCTTAACATCATTCCTTGGATTCTACCTTTTCTTTTTGAGTTGTGTATTTCCCTTTAGTGATAATTCCAAATATTATTTTAAAATAAACTCAATTTATATCATTTATTTATAATAATTATCATTAATTGATGAATAATTTTATTTGTTAACTCGAGAAAATAATTTGACATGGAGATCAGATTCATTATTGGGTAAAGAATTATTCTGTTCTCTTTTTATCAATAAATTTTTATTCATATTGTATGGAATATTTTCCTTATGTTTCTTCTACTTTTATATCTATTAATTATTATCTTATTATTTAGAAACAAAATATGTGTACATTATCATAGGAAACTTTTGTGTAAAATTGCATGTTTCATCACAATTACATGATTTTATATAAATTTTACCTTTTCCTTTCTAATTTCCCATATTGTATTTCTTATAGAGAAAAAAAATTGTGTTGAGCTCCTATACTTATTCTTTTACCTCTTAATCACTTGATTTTATTTATATTGTTTATATATAATATTCCCTTTTAACAAATCCTCAAAATCTATTTCATTCACATCATTTTTCTTAAATATTATAGATTTTATAATTTCTTATGCCATAAGATTATTTTTATGTTCTTCTAGAGATAAATATTATTGATATTTAAAACTAATAATTTGAAATATAATATATCTATAATGTTTCTCATTAGTTTCTTAATGATAGTATTATCTTTTATATTTTCACCAAAACCTTTGATGTTGTTGAAAATATCATTTACTCTTGTAAATTAATCGCCAATGATTTCTTCATTATCTATCTTAATTTCATCAAATCTTCTTTCCCAGATTTGTATCTTAGGTTCCTTTATTTTCTCATTTCCTTCACAACTACTTCTCAATCTATCCCACATTTTTTAGTCATTGTAAATCCCATAATATTTTTATATAATTTTTTTATAAGAGTCTTCAACATGGAATTCTAAGGTTTTACATCTTTTTCCAAATTTATCTTATCAGTATATGTCATATATACATAATTAATGGGAGGATATCCCATTGTTATATAATCTCTAAATTCAAGGATAATTGATAAAATATAGGGTAACATAATATTATTTCAACTATGATAGTTTCTACAATTGAAAATAAGAACACCCCTATTTTTCACTGAATTAAAATTCTCTACCCTCAGAGTTATATATATCAAAGGGATACTACTTTATGATACCAGTTATAGTTCCTTGGATCAATTATAGGATCACTAAGTGGGGGTGAATCAGTGAAAAAAGTATTATTTCATAAGAAACTTTCTCAACTTCATGAGGAAACATTCTTAACCACTAAAAACTTATTAGAGTTATGATCCACTCAAATAAAGGTCTCAACATCACTTTTTGTATGTAAAAAATATAAAGTGAGATAAGAACATGATATTTACAAGGTTTGTTACACATCCCCACTCCTTTTCATGTTGGTTATTCCCAACAACATGGATTCTTTTTATAACTTTTAATAGGAATACAAAGTCATAGGAGACAACTAGTTCAAAACCCTAGTAATCATCCTCTATCCAACCCTGGTTCTACCCCCCCCCCATAAATTTTATCTTCTTCCACAATTGGTTATACCCCTCAACTGTCCTATCCATATCCTCTTACTTGATATCTAGTTATACCCCCATTCATTAAGCCTTTTCATCAATTGGTTATACCCCTAGCTACAAGATCCTTCCTTCTTGTTTTCTAATCATCAGTAGAAATATCTTCTCTTCCTCCATAAGAAATTTGGATCAACTTCACCTATATAGAATGTTCAATATTTTAAAGAACTATCTTAAGAGACTTTTTTCATTGAAACTGATTCATGGTCTTTAGTGGACCTAGATATACTCAATCTTATCTTTTATAAATATTGTTAGTAAAAATTCATTATAAAATGTTTTTCTTGTTCGGCCTTTTCCTAGTAACCCTCTACCCGATGGGTTCTTATAATGGGTCTCTGTCTAATTATCCTCATTGTGCTTCATTTAACCTTACTATGTTTAGGGAAACTCCATCTGATGACTTCATCTGATGTATCTTTTTTTGATTAATCAAGTTTTGTTTAACATACTTTCTTATTCAACTGAGTAGAAACTCAATTGTCCACACTCAACTTCTTCTGTCCAAAGGAACTCATTTGGTGGAACTCTATCTGATGAAACTCCATATGATATAACTCCTTAGGTATCTCTACTTCAACCTGAAAGTAAACTTGGTTGCAATCTCAAAATACTATAAAAACTTAATCATGTCAGTCTTTTCTCATGTTAATTGTGTTAATTCATACTTTATTAACTCCCCATTATATAATTTCACATTAGGAATTTTTGGAGGGAACTAAAATATATTTTCCAACCCATAAAAATTCATAAAATATATTTCCCACTCAATTTAATTACATTTAAATGTTTTTCAACTCTTCTAGAATATTCTCTTATACTATTGAAGTTTCTTGAAATATTCCCATTTCTTTGAACTTCCTTAAACATAGTTTTAAGTAACTTTCTCAAATTTAAACATAGTAAAAAATTCAAACATTAAATAATAGCATACCATCATAAAATGTATTTTATGTAATGTACTAATTGTTTGTAATCATCCTCAAAAACTTCATCTATAATGTTTTATCCAATAAAAACATTGGAAATTACTTAGTCTGGTGTCATGTTTTTCTAGTGACTTATTTAAGAACATTTCATCCTGTAGAAAAACTTAAATTCTAAAATTTTCTTTATTTGGATAACTCTTTTTGGTCATCCGTCCTTATTTTAATCTTTCCTCAAATCAAACTTCATTGAAAATTTCAACTGATGACATTGAAAAATTTCCATTCACTTTTCATCTATCCATTATATGATTGTCTAGAGAATTTTTTTCCTATGACTTTCCAAAATTTTGGCTATTAGATCCTTTGAGTTTTTTTCGGATGAAGAATAATTTATTAGATATCTATAAAAATATTCGCCTAGTGATGTTTTTTTCTATCCTCTAGATCTCCATCTGATAGACTTGATCCCCTAGAATTCATTTAAATTCTCAATAATTAACATTATATAGATTGTTTTTATGGAATCATATGCCACTTTTGAAGATGATTGAATTAATTTTTTCAGCTTCTAAAGACTTTTGTTCCATGAAACCTCTCCATCTCAAAATATTGTATTCAACTTCTTACTTCCCCCCTTTGTATTTTCAAAGTTATTACATACCAACTTCTCATGAATTTTACTTTTTCTCTTTGAACATTTTAACTTTTTAAAAAAGTTTAAGAACTCAACAACATATTCTTCTCACAAAAAATGTTCATCTAATTTCTCAATCCTTTCTTCTCAAAAATATACATCTAATAAAGTTCATCCAAAATATTACTTTCACTTATCCTCCCTTATATGAACTTCATCTTGTATCATGATCTTCTTCAAGTTATTTATGAGAATTTAATAAAATCTTATCATCATCTTATTTTTTTTAAGGAACATTCGTATACTTCTCTTTAAAGAAATTTCATGAAAATTCCTTAAGTAACTTTATTAAGACACATTTTTATGATACATTATTAAAGAACTTTTTATTCTCAAAAATTTATCCATCTTTCTTAAGAAACATGACTTACTGAAAAGTAACTTTTTATTTCTAAACCACTTTTGAGGGGTAAAGTCGAAACCCGAACAAAAGTCTCAAATATTAGATACATCAAAAGGATCAAAAGAACTAAATCAACCAAGGTTTAAAATTAAAAAATTTAAAATTAAATTAACCTCTACCCATTCACCTTAAATAACCAAAACTAAATCCAAACAACATCACTGCAAGCCATACCAAATCATCTGAATCACATCATCAATGTCTTCACCAGCATAAGTCGGACTCTGGAGAGACTAAAATATAAATTATCTTTATCACCAATCAAAAATAAAAAACCAAATAAATGATTGAATCAAATATAAAGTATAACACCTTTAAGATTCATCACTCTAGACATAATAATTCTAGTGATAAACCACAATAGACAGAAAACCCCCCGTATAAGACCAAAGAAATTACAGTAAAGAGAAATAATACCAAAACTTCTCCATCACTTGAATTGAAACAATTGAATCCATTACCATCAACAAATACATATGAAACCCCACACCAATAACATGAATTTTCAAACAAGACCCACTACAACCCAGATTGAATCCAACAAAGGATGTGCCTCATGTAAAACCTTTAAAAGTTCAGAGAACACATCCCAAAGCTTCCTCAAAACCACCACAGCAGATCGACTCAAAGATTTATATAGAAACATGAAGCCAAAGAAATGTTCAAAGTATCCAAGGGAACCAACCAAAATACTTGTCTCTCCTAGACCACCAAAACAACTTTCAAATCTAGCACCAATCTAAAAGACCTCCTGCAACTCAACCCGAAAATCCAAAAACTCCTTGAGAAAACTAGCACACCAACCAAAACGGGGTCAGAAACATGGTGACCATATGGTAAGAGTAGAGGAAGAGATGATGATGGATTCAACAAGGATCCTTAACCAAAAGAGTTAAAAGAAATAAACTGATATGGGAAAATAATAACAAAAATAAAATAACCAAGAGAGAGTAAGGAGGGAAAAGGGATAAGATATGGAAGGGGGAGATGAGGCTGAAACACATAGGCCTCCCTCCTGAAGCACCACCGAAAAAACCCTAACTCAAGAGAGTCAATAAATAGTTTCTTGAGTAACTTGCTTCAAAAATATATTGAAATATTTATAATAAATTCGATAAAAAAAATATTGTCCCTAACATTTATCATTACTTAATTCATGAATATTACCTTCCTTAATATATCTAACATTATTTTGAATCTTAAAATCATACCTTTGTATCTCTGTAATTTTCTCTTGGATATATGGTTGGGAAATAATTTGGATAACATGTAATATTTTTCATATCTTTATAACTTTTATATACATCCTTTATAAATCCATAAATGTTGGGTACTTCTCAATCATCATCATGGATGAGGTAGTCAATTCATTTAGGCTAAGACAGTATCTACCTTAATCACCATCACTGGATAGTAATGTATTGAGTATTCATAAACCTTTTTTTAACTCCAACCATATTCATTTATGAAATTTTATCTCCTTATACATGAATATATACTTTTAACTATTATGGTAAATATATATATATCACACTTCTCTTTGTAGAGATAATGTCTCTAAATATTCGATGGAAAGATCATAGATTCTTACTCAAAATCATGTTTGGGGTAATTATATAAAAAGATTTTTAATTTTCATTAGGCATATCATATAATTTTATTATTTTTCATGAGTTCACAACCTAAACCCTTCTTTGAAGCATCAATTTAAATCACAAACCATTCTATACTTGAGGGTAGTGTGAGTATTGGTACAGTTACTAGCCTTTTATTAATATCATTAATGATTTATTCACATTAATATTTCATGATATAATTTATTCCATTTTATATTAAAATTGTTTGTGGGGAATAAAATCTAGAAAAACTTCTTAAAAATAGAAATTATTGCACTGATAATCCAAGAAAATTATGGATCTCTGTGACACTTATGGGTATAGGTTATTCCTTAATTGCATTTTTCTTTGAAGGATATATAGAAATTATTTATCTTGTGATCACATTCCCTAATAATTTCACTTACTACATCCAAAATTCACACTTTTTTAACTTTAAATACAAATTCTCCTTCCTTGAAGTCTTCAACACAATCCTTACATGTTCCTCATGCTATTTATTATTATTGGATTATATGAGAATATCATCAATAAATACCACCAAAAAATTATATTGGTAGTATCTTAAGACTTTATTCATAAATTCCATGAATATTTTGGGGTGTTTTTAAGTCCCAATAGAATTACTACAAACTCACAGTGTCCATATTTTTTACAGAAAATTTCCTTTTAAATATCTCCTCTCCTCCCCTTTAGTTGATGATATCTCTAACAAAGATCAATTTTTGTGACTTAATGATCTTATTAAAGTTGATTGAACAAGTCATAAATATTTACTAGTGGATACTTATTATTTATAGTAATCTTTTTTAGCACTCAATAATCTAAGAAAATCCACATTGACTCATCCTTATTTTTATTAAAGAGCATGGTGCACCTCAAGGTGATACACAGGGGAATATAAACTCTTTGTCCAAATTCTTTTGTAGATGAATCTTTAATTCCTATATTTTTATTAAGGATATTATATAAGGTATTTTTTATATAGATGTAACAATGAGTATAAGTTATATTGATAACTCTCGCTCATGATCTGGAGGAAGACAAGAAAATTATTTTAGAAATACATTAGTATTTCCCTTTATAATATGTATGTCTTCAAGGTTTAAATTTTTCTTTGTCTTAACCATTTCAGTAATAAATACTTATTTATTGGGTATTAATACCCATACATTTTAAGGATTTGATAAAGAAGAATCATAACACTCCTTACATTTTTAAATGAGAATGGGATAGTTTTAAAAATGAAAATAGATTAAATTTTCTAAATATTTAATATGAGATCTATAAAAAGAGATCCATTCCATTCCTTATATAGCATCATATTCCACCAATTAATGAATTATGAGATTTACTAGAAGAATATTCATATGGAAACTAATTAGGGAAGATTCAAACACTTGGGTTTCAACAATTACACCACTACACATTTTCATAGATATTTATACTTGATGATATTAGTGAGGTGATTTTATATTTAAAAAAACATAAAATATATAAAAGGAATTTTTAAATATATAATAAAATAAAAAATTCATCATTATTAAGTTAATAGTGAGTGTACATTTCACTTATTCATTTCATTTCTCTACTAAAGTAGTGGTAATGGAAAAATCCCATTATTTGTCTATTGGATTAAGTGTTTATTGAACTTTATTATCCTTAAATAACCTTGTTTTGGTGTATTGGATTCCATAGTTACCATATTTATTTTAGTTGAATCATTGAACCATGGGTGGTGCATCGAGTGGAGCATTCTTTGCCTCTATTATATCGAGTGTCTTTTTCATGTCCCTTATACAATCGTATTCTCGATTCCCTCCTTTACCACACTTGAATAATTTCCTAATTACCTTAAGGTAGTTCCTCGGGTTCTTCTTAGCATAACTTTGACATGTGGTAGTTGGATCTTCTCTCCTCCATATCCTAACTCATTTGACCCTCTATTAAAAAACTCCATCCTTCGTTTATTGCCTCCATGTCCATTGGACCATTATTTAAAATTCATATCCACTTTGAGAAAACATCAAACTACTACTTCATAACACACAACGTTATGAATAGCTAGATCTTTTTGGAGATTTGGTTTTAAGACACTAAATAATCCATCTATTTTTCTATCATGGTTGATAAAAAATAGTAGAGTACCTTGAAAACCTTGTGAAATTTTCATCATACATCACAACTGGCTCATTATCCTTTTACTTAAACTCCAAAAATTATATCACCATATTAGTATTAACGGTACAGGAAAGATACTTGTTAAGAAATATTTTTAAAAATCATTCTCACATCATATATTCAAATTCATCCTTTGACTTCATATTCTTGATGAATGTTCTCCATTGATCATATTCTTCTTATAAGTGGTAGATAATCAGAGTAGTCATATCTTGCTTAGAAGTGTAGTATATTCATTTATGTTATTATTAAAAAATTATAATAATTATACTTTATTTATTAAAATTTCATTAAAGTTATAATGGAGTAGAGATGTGTTTATTTTAATTATTCTATTTTTCATTTCAATATTGCGGTTTTGATGAGTTTCATTTATTCATTGATTAAATTTCATATATAAACTTAAAAAATTATTAATATATATATATATATTAATACATAAATACACACAAACATATATATATATATAATATACATATTCTACACTAAACTTCCATGAAGGTGGAAAAAAGAACGAGAAACATCCTCATATTTGGGTAAACTAGCCATGTCACGACTCATCCACCGAGGTTCATGTCGTGACTACCCCAAGCCCACCTTCCATAGGTCAGGGGCTGGCGACTAGCACCGAAAGGAATATTCCATAAAACCGGAAAGGCATTTCCTTTATAGCATGTAATCACACACTACCAAGCACACAACAAGATATGAACACAAGTAAACTATATAGTAAAAAGAGTGTGTACCATAAGATAAAGAGGCCAGAATATAGGCCCAACTGGAAAGTACAAGAAAACTGAAAAGTAGAAGTAAACTGAAACAGATCCTGTGAACTCCCACCAAGGATTTGTCCTGAAGGGTATGTACATATCTCGAACAGTCTTATCTATGGTATGCCTCATCTAATGTCCACCTTAGAGATACCTCTAGTCCTGGTACTCTCATCCTCAGTTAGCATTGCATGTCGTCTGCACCAAACACAACAAGGTGCAGGTGTAGCCCGTGCAGGGGTGAGTATAACGATACTCAGTAGGGACCTTGAGACCCTCAAGGTCTCACAAAAATCCAAAAAGGATAAACCAAAAGCATGAAAACAGCTGACAACCCTACTTAGGTATATTCCCATACATATACCTAAGTTATCAAGTATACTCATCTCATTCATGTGGAAACACAAGGCCCAACTCATTAGCCCAAAGCTCAATTGTTCCACAAAGGAAATAACACCACAAAAGTAACACCACAAAGGGAAGTACCACAAAGGTAACGCTGCATTTAATAATACCACAAAGGTATCATCATGAAGGTAAGTACCACAAAGGTACGCCACATAGAAGAATACCAAAAAGGTTTCACCGTGAAGGTAAGGACTCAGCTCACACCATATATAACTTAGGTATGGTAGAAAAGATGATTAGATTTAACTACTGAATCATCTTACTCTATTTAAGAGGCAGACCCATGTAGGATCCTAAATCATCAGACCCATGTAGGATCCTAGTATAGCAGACCCACATAGGATCCTAGTATAACAGACCCACGTAGGATCCTAAATCATCATACCCATGTAGGATCCTAATACAGCAGACCCATGTAGGATCCTAGAGTAGTCCCACGTGGATTCCTAGAGTAGATCGAGGCGAGACGCTCAAACACAGACCCACATAGGATCTCAAAGCATATACCCACATAGGATCCATTTCTCATGTTACAGCCAACTACAGGGTTCCCACACTAAGATCGCTTGATTTCGGGAGGGTCTGCTCCTCAAGCCTTAAGTTGATACTCCAACTACCAAAAATTCCAACAAATAATTATCCCAAAGGGCCGCCATGTGATAGGCATCTCAATGCAATAGACGGTGTGTCAATCGGATGCCTGGTCTATAAGTTGCTGGCCTTTCAGTCCAGAGGGTCTGGTTGGATTCGTGCTCGATCCAACCTGGTCGTACCCCAACATTATCCAAAACTCAAGTGGGGTATACCAAAATGACCTTCTCATTCCATGGTTTCTGGCTTCGTAGACGATTCGTCAAATGGACGCCCATAGATCAAGTTATGGCTGAAAGAGCGAAAAGGGGTCGAAGTTGGTCCGGGTTCAGTCCGACCCAGCCCGACCAGAGTCTGGACCTGGGTCCAACTTGGTATGCTGGGTCCGGAATGGCCTTCTAGGTCCGGCTCGGCCTGCCTGTGTGGCCCATGGTACAGCCCGCGCTGGGCAGCCCACGGCTGGCCGGATGTCCATCCCTCCTCTGCAGCGTAGTCACGCACCGTGCCACCACCGGTGGCCAGTAGCGAGCTGGCCGCCCCTCCATAGCTATCGCGTCCCATGTACACCTAGCGGTGCGTACATGCGCCGCCACCACTTCACGCGGCCGGCCACCGCCCTTGCTCCACCGCAGCCGATGGGTCATAGCCCATCTCTGGCGGCACGGTCGCGACGCCGCCTTTATCGCGGATGGTCAGAGTTTCAGCCGCCGCTCCCAATCCCCACCGGTGTCGATCACCGATGACGTTCTTTGGGTCACCGGGTGTGCCCTGGTGGCCCAACCTTCATTCCACAAATTTCTTCACTCATCTCGGGACATCTCCCACAATTCAATACCACCAAAAACTCACATAGGTTGTAGAGAGGTCAGGACGTGTTCTTTTGGCCCGCACCATTCGCATTAGAATGGTAGCAAGTGACTTAATTTTTCTTGAATCATGAAGAAAGACAAGAACAGGGTAATGGGGTATAAAAACAACAATAAACCCTACCTCGATTTCTCATTGGAATATGTTGCAAGGAAGAAGACAAAGTCATTGGGGATGGTGATGTCGGCGTTCATCGCTCCTTCAAGATGCTTCCAATCCAGGCTCAGGCGTCATTCTCGTTCTTCAATTCTGGAGGAATCTCTTCATTGGAGATGTGTTCTTCATTGGAGAGAATGATCCACCAAAAGCTCTCCCCTAAACACCTCTCCCTTTTCTGATGATTCCCCAATAATGAAGTGAGGATCCAATATTAATTAAATTAATTTAATTAATTCAATTAATGATGCACATCAATTGGGTGAAATCCCAAGGGTTACTACACATTAAATAACATGAGTTCGGGTGGTCCCCACCACCATGAATTCTAAATGGGGGGTTTTTCACCTCAGGTGGCCCCACCTCCATAACTCAAAAATAGAGGTTATAAAAATAAAATAAAATTTGTTCTTTATTTTATTTTTATTTCCACGAAAAATATGAATACTAAATTTCACCCATGTCCTACAGCGATTGAGGTGAAAGTATCCTTAAACAAATATCGAAACTACGAGTTCAACGGTGTCCTAGGATTTCAATTTTGAGCACCGGTTTAAAAGTTAAAAAAAATTGCCGCATGTTTACTGAACGTACCTAAAAAAATATCAGCAATTCATTCCGGGCACACCGGGCCTCAGAATCATGCGCCGTCAATTTTCACAGACTCATGATATTCCATATAATTTAAAAATATTACATGGAATTTCTGGGTCATTACATTCTCCACACCTTAGGGATTTGCCTCCCCGAAAGCCACTTCACAAAAACTAGGAAAAAAAGTGGGGGTACTGAGCACAAATCTGAGCCTCCTACTCTCATGTGCTCTCCTAGAGGTTCTTGTGCTACCAACGTATACACACCAAAGGTATAAATTTCCCATGAAGGACTCTCTCCTTCCAATCCTCAATCTCCACTAGAACCTCCATAAATGTCTCCCCATCGTCGATGTTTAGCTCGCCCTAGACAATGAGGTGTGAAGGGTTGTGCACATATCTCCTCAGCTAGAATACATGGAAGACATCATGCACGCGATGCAACTGAGGTGTAAGATTTAAGTGTTAATCCACTTCGCCAACTCTGCTGAGGACATGAAAGGGTCCGGTGAACCTTAGAGATGACTTGCCGCCCCGGAAAAATCTCTGCAATCCTCATAGGGGTGAGACACATAAAAAGACATGGTCACCATCTTCAAACTCCAGAGGCCTCCTTCTCCTGTCGGCATAAGACTTATGCCTTCTCTGTGCAGTCTTCATCCACTCCTGGATGATTTTCACCTTCTATGTGGTAGCCTGTACCATCCCGGGTCCCATGAGTGTTGACTCCCCTAGGTCAGTCCAGCACAAAGGTGATCTTCAAGGTTGGACGTACAGAGCCTCGAATGGGTTTATCCCAATGGTGGAGTGATATCTTTTGTTTTATGAAAACTCCACCAAGGGCAAGTGATCCTCCCAGTTGTGACTGAAGTCGAGGATGCAAGCACGCAGCATGTCCTCGAGGGTCTGAATGGTCCGCTCAGTCTAGCCATCGGTATGAGGATGGAAGACGACGCTCAAATGACGTTATGTCTTGTAAGCCTCCTGCAACCCCTTCCATAGCCAAGAAGTGAAACGTGAATCACGATCAGAGACAATCATTGAGGTTAATCCATGTAGCTGCACAATATCCTGCACATAGAGGCATCCCAAGCTCTCTACTGAACCCTACTCTCTGATCGGTAGGAAGTGGGACGACATGGTGAGTCGGTCGATGATCACCCAGATAGAATCATGACCCCTGGATGTACATGGAATTCCTGTCACGAAGTCCATGGATATTCCATCCCACTTCCACTCTGGGACCTCTAAAGGCTGAACTAATCCTTCTGGTACCTGATGCTATGCCTTCACTTTCTGACAATTGAGGCACCGAGAGACATACTCTGCTACTGATTTCTTCATTCCCGACCACCAGTTCTATTTTAGGATTCCCTAGTACATCTTTTCCACCCATGGATGTACCACTAGAGGGGATGTGTGGAACTCCCTCAATACTTTCTCCTGAAGCGACATGGGTACCATGGTACGTTCTCTGAAGAGGATGATGTGCTCCCCACCTTCAGAAAATCCATCAGGTGCTTGTCCTATGAATATTTGAGCACGTCTATCCTCTTAGTCAGTATCCCCATGCTAGGCCTCCCCGACTCACTGAAGGAGTGGGGGAGTGATAGTAAGAGACTGAAGAAAAGATACTCCATCTCGATCCACAAAGGATATCTGCAAATCATTTAGCTACTTTGTCGCCTCACCTAGTAGTTGTATACCAGATCTCCTACAGAGTGCATTTGCTACAACATTCCCCTTCCCAAGAGTATAGACTATCTCGAATTCATAGTCCTGGAGTAACTCAATCCAACGTCGCTATCTCAGGTTCTGGTCCTTCTGAGAGAAGATATACCCGAGACTCTTATGATTAGAATAGATTGTAAAACGTTCTCTTATCAAGTAATGTCGCCACATCTTCTAAGAGAAGACCACTGTTTCTAACTCCAGGTCATGGGTAGCGTAGTTATGCTCATTCTATCTTAGATGTTGAGAACCATACGTGATCACTGCTCACTGCAACATCAGAACACATTCAAGTTTGGTCCCTGATGCATCGTAGTAGACTACGTACTCAACACCCTCCTCTGGAAGCCGAAATATGGGGTCAATAGTCAGCCTCTACCTCAGCTCCTGAAAACTCCATTGGCATCTCTCTGACCACACGAAGGGTTAACCCTTCTTTGTAAATGTTGATAATGGTGCTACAACTCTAGATAAATATGGACCAAACTTATCGTAGTATCTGGCCAAACCCAAAACACTATGTACCTCTGTCACACTCCTGGGAGGCTCCCAAGCAAGTACTGCCTCAATATTTTCTGGATCCACCGCAACTCCAGCCTCTGAGATGACATATCCCAAAAAATGAACCTCTCGAATCCAAAACTGGCACTTATAGAGCTTACCATAAATCTGGTACTCTCGAAGTGTTTCCAGAACTATCTGCAAATGATAGGCATGCTCCTCCTCGGTTGTTGAGTAGATCAGTTTGTCGTTGATGAAGACTACTACAAAGCGATCGAGGTATGGCTGAAAGATCCAGTTCATGAGTCCCATGAACACTGTTGGGGCATTTTTCATGTCGAACGGCTTGAAAAAAAACACATAATGGTTGTATCGACATCTGAAAGTCGTATTCTACACATCCTCATCTCGTACTCTGAGCTGGTGACAGCCTGATCTGAGGTCTATCTTCTAGAACCATTGTACTCCCTTCAGTTGATCAAAGAGGTCATCAATCGTTCGGAGTGGGTACTTGTTCTTCACGGTCACCTGGTTCAGGCGCCGATAGTAAACAAAAATTCTCAAGCTCCTATCCGCCTTTTTGGCGAAGAAAATTGGGGATGCCCAAGGAGAAACACTGGGCCGGATGAACTCTTCCCCTATAAGTTCTCCAGTTGTACCCACAGCTCACGAAGCTCTGTAAGAGCTATCCGATACGCTGGTGTAGATATCGGTGTCATCTTGGGGTAGAAGTAAATGTAAAAGTCTACCTCTCTACGAGGATGTAGACCCGGGACATCATCATGGAAGACATCCACGTACTGGTCCACCACTCCAGGATAGCTCGGACTCTCCACATCAACTGCTCCGAGGGTAAGTCTAGCCTACTAATGAGTGATCGACTACACTCTCCTCTGGGTAAGTCCATACTGTGCTGCAAAGGATCCCTTCTCACCGGTAAAGGTAAACCTAGTCCCATCAGTGTGGAAACACCACAATTTGTGCCTAATACAGTTAATATGATCATGGAATGTAGATAACTAGTCCATATCCAAGATGATGTCCTAAGGATTCGATGCCACTACTAGGAGATCCCAGTCGAAGCTCTCACCTCCTAGAGTAAGTTCACACTACCGGAACTAGTGTGTAATTGTCAAATCCTCTCCTTTAGGAGTCTCTAGACGTAAGGATTGAACCAACGGTTCCACCGGAATCTCTGAGTTCTGAATGAGGGTAGCGGCAATAAAAGAATGATTGGAACCTGTGTCTATAAGTACTGCAGCTAAGGTGGACTAGAGAAAAATCGTACCTCAAATCATCTCTGTAGCACCGTGGTCATAGGCATCAGCTACCTGGAGTTGAGCTCGCCCCTGTGCACCTGCTCCCTGTGGTCAGGGTGGACCACCTAGTGGTGCTGGCGATAACATCTTGAATCGTCTCCCACTACCATATGTACGGATAGATCCTCTGCCACACCCTCCTGCTCCCTATGGACCTCTTCTGTTGAACCTATGTCTCTACATGGGTGGTCCTTCGACTTTCTGCTGATCATCTATATGGCGGGTCGAGCAGTTACGAGCCATGTGACCCTACTCGCCACATGTGTAACACTACCTACTCCTCACATGACAAGCTCTGTCTGTAATTCCCCGCATAACCGACCCTGAATCCTGTGGTCTTCCTCTTATAGTTTTGATCCTCTTGGAACTCTGTGACATATGTCTACTTCCAGCTATAGAAGACTCCGCTACGTGACGCCCAGTAGTGGGTCTCGCTACTGGTGACTGCTCAGAAAGAAAACTCTCTACTAAGAGGGCTCGTTCTAACCCCCATGTCTGCATCTGGATGCTGAGGGAAATCATCATATCCCTGATCTCATGCCCGAGTCCATGGTCGAAGGTCCGGGCCCAAAAGAATGGGTCCCACACCATATCAGTGGAGTAGCATGATAGGCCAGTAAACCTCGCTGAGTACTAATCCACAGTCATGCTGCCCTGTTGAAAATGAAGAAGATCGTGTATGCTCACTATGTGAGGGGTCATTGGGACAAACTCTGCCCGAAACAGGCAATCAAAGTCTAGCTATATAAGTTTCACCTTGTCGTGATCCTAGAGCATCAATCTCTACCATCTGCCTGTTGCTTCCTGTAGAAGACTGGCGGCAAGGATCACCATGAGATTAGGTGGTGTCCCTACCAGTCGGAAGACTATCACCATAGCCTCCATCCAATCCTCAGCCATATGTGGGTCCTTCTCACCCCTGAGTCTGGGTGGCCTCTGGCACTAAAACTCATGCAAAAAACTCAAGCGGTGTGCACCTTCTACTTCTAGGGATGGTGGAATCGGTGGCCCAATGGGTAATGGTACCGCTGGTGATTCCACTAGTGCCTCTACTGATAATGGGACCCGCACCGAGTCCTTGCCGCTCGGTGAGCTATCATCGCGTGCTATACCCAGAACCCTAGCTGGCTATCTTCGTGGAGGCATCCTGAAAAAAAATAGGTGTGCCACAATCAATAAGTTATACCTGGTGAGATGACTCCAAAATATCACAAAAAAACTTTTCAAAACACACTCACAATCAATGTTTTCATGAACTGAGTTAGAAATTAGAAGTCATGGTCCCGGTGAATGGATACATCGGTCACCGCACCAATACTGGATTCCCTAAACTGATAACCACACTCACTACACTTTACACTATTACCATTAAAAGATCAGAGTCCAATATTCTATGGTATAACCAACTCTTCTAATACTAATTTGTCATGACTTGTCCCCCGGGGCCCATGTCGTGACTACCCCAAAGCCGCCTTTCATAGACCAAGGGCTGGAGACTAGAACCGAAAGGCATATTCCCTAAAACAGGGAAGGAATTGCCTTTATAACCTGTAATCACAGACAACCAAGCACACATCAAGATACCAACACAAGTAATCTGTATTGTAAAAAGAGTGTGTACAGTAAGAAAAAGGCGCCAGAATACAAGCCCAACTGGAAAGTACAAGAATACTGAAAAGTACAAGTAAACTGAAACAGCTCCTTTGAACTCTAGCCAAGGATCCTACCTGAAGTGTAGGTACATCTCTCGAATGGTCATCTCTATGGTATTCCTCGTCTAATCTCCACCTATGAGCTACCTCCAGTCCTGGTACTATCGTCCTTAGTCAGCATTGTATGTCGTCTACACCAAACACAACAAGGTACGGGCATAGCCCGTGCATGGGTGAGTATAACGATACTCAGTAGGGACCCAGAGACCCTCAAGGTCTCACAAAAATCCACAAAGGATAAACTACAAGCATGAAAACAACTAACAACCCTACATAGTTATATTCCTATACATATACCTAAGTTATAAAGTATAATCATCTCATTCATGAGGAAACACAAGGCCCAACTCATTATCCCAAAGCTTAACTTTTCCACGAAGGAAAGAATACCACGAAGGTAACACCACAAAGGTAAGTACCAAAAAGGTATCACCACATAGAAGAATACCATAAAGGTATCACCACGAAGGTAAGTACCACAAAGGTACTCCATAGAGAAGAATAACACAAAGGTATCACCATGAAGGTAAGGAATCAACTCACACCAGGTATAACTTAGGTATGGTAGCAAAGGTGATTAGATGTACCTACTAAATCATCTTACTCTATTTTAGAGGCAGACCCACATAGGATCTTAAATCATCAGACCCACATAGGATCTTAGTATAGCAGACCCATGTAGGATCCTAGTATAACAGACCCACGTAGGATCCAAAATCCTCAGACCCATGTAGGATCCTAATGCAGCAGACCCAAATAGGATCCTAGAGTAGTCCCACGTGGATTCCTAGAGAGGATCCAGGTGAGACTCTCAAACACATACCCACGTAGGATCCCAAATCATAGACCCACATAGGATCCCTTTCTCATGTTACAGCTGGTTACAAGGTTCCTACACTAAGCTTGCTTGATTTCAGGAGGGTCTTCTCCCCAATCCATAGGTCGATACTCCAACTGCCAAAATTTCCTACAAAGAAGTATCCCAAAGGACCACCAAGTGATAGGGGTCTTAATTCCATAAACGGTCTACCAATTGGACACCCGGTCTGTAAGTTACTGTCCTTTTAGTCCCGAGGTCCTCATTGGATTCATGTCCGATCCAACCCGGCCATACCCCAACTTTATTCAAAACTCAAGTGGGTTATACCAAAATGACTATCTCATTACAACGTTTCTGGCACCGTAGACGGTTTTTCAAACAGACACCCGTAGCTCAAGTTATGGTCGAAAGAACGAAAAGTGGTCAAAGTTGGTTCGGGTCGACCCGACCCGACCCGGGCCTGGCCCTGGGTCCGACCCGTTCCGCTGGGTTCGTCCCGGCCTGCGCTGGGCAGCCCGTGGTGTGGCCCGTGCTGGGTGGCACGCGGCCGGCCAGACGGCCAGCCCTTCTCCGCGGCACGATCATGCGTCATGCCACCACCAGCGGTCAGCTTCCCCACCATTTTCGTCATGGCCTTGCGTCGCGTCCCCTGTACACCAGGCGGTTCAGATGCGTGCCGCCACCCCTTCGCGCAGTCGGCCGCCACTGACCACCACCCTAGCTCTACCATGGCCGAAGGGCCGCGGCCCTTCTCCGACGGCGTGATTGCGCTTCCGCCTTCTTCACGGCCGGCCGGAGTGCCGACCGTCGCACCTAAGCCCCACCGGTGTCGGTCGCCAGCACGGTCGCCGATGACGTTATTCACGTCACCGGGTGTGCCCCGATGGCCCAATATTCATTCTGAAAAATTCCCGCACTCATCTCGGGATGTTGCCAATGATTCAAGACCACCAAGAATTCAAATAGGTTGTGGAGAGGTCGGGTCGTGTTCATTTGGCCCACACCCTCCACATTAGAACTGTAGCAAGCGACTTAATTGTTCATGAATCATGAAAAAAGACAATAATGGGATTAGGGGGTATACAAAAAACAATAAAGCCTACCTCAATTGCTCGTTGAAATATTTCACGAGGAAGAAGAAAAATATGTTTGGTATGGTGACGTCGGCGTCCGTCGCTCCTACAAGATGCTTCCGATCCAGGATCAAGCGTCGTCCTCATTCTTCGATTCTAGAGGATTCTCTTCATTGGAGATGTGTTCTTCATTTGAGAGAATGATCCTCCAAAATCCCTCCCCTATACTCCTCTCCCTTTTCCAATGATTCCCCAACAATGAATTGAGGAGCTAATATTAATTAAATTAAGTTAATTAATTCAATTAATGATGCACATCAATTGGGGGAAAACCCAAGGGTTACTACACATTAAAGAAGAGGATTTTGGGTGGTCCCTACCACCATGAATTCAAATTGGGAGGTTTTCCACCTTGGGTGGTCCCCACCTCCAAACTCAAAAATAGAGGATATAAAAATAAAATAAAAGTTGTTCTTTTTTTATTTTTCTTTCCACAAAAAACACAAAAACTAAATTTCACCCTCATCATACTGCGATCGAGGTGAAAGTCTCCTTAAGCGAATACCAGCGTTGCGAGTTCAACGGTGTCCTCAGATTTCAATTCCGAGCACTGATTTAAAAGTTAAAAAAACCCACTCACACGTTTACTAAACGTACCTAAAAAAAGTTCAGAAATTCATTCCAGGCACACTGGAACTTGAAATCACGCACTGTCAATTTTTATGGACTCGTAATATTCCCTATAATTTAAAAAAAATTACATAGAATTTCTAGGTCTTTACAAACCTATTAGCGGGACGTGTTAAATGATGGAGAGAGATTATGTATATATACATACATTGTAAATAACAATTTTACAATATAATGATATCTTTAATATCATATTAATAGGATAATTTAAATTTTGGGAGGATTGGTTTATAAATTTAAATTAGAATATAATATTAAATGAATTTAAATTAAAAGGAAGAGGAATGAAGGTTACCTCTCCTTAAAGTTTGGTTCTTTTCTAAGAGATTAATGCCTTGGATTCATAGAGTAGGGTAAGAATATAATGTATATAAGGATCTTAGGTGGATTAATAATAGGGGTCTTCTTTGAGAATATGAATATTATTAAATTAAAAAAACATGTTTTGTGACTTTTAAAACCTTTCAGTTGTGAATTTATTATATTATAAAAAATAAAAAATAAAGAAATGAAAAATATATTTTTAATGGAATAAAATATCTTTATAGAATTTGGATGTAAATTTTTAAATCAAAAAATTAATGTTTTCTATTTTTAAATACATTATTATTTATATTAAACTCATTTTGGTTCTATCTTTATGTTATATAATTTATTAGGTCATTATTACTTCAATATTATGTCATAAAATACTCCTTATTTTAGAAAAATATTAAAAATTACTTTTAGACAATTTTTATGTGATTATTCAAAAAACTAAATTCATTTTATCAAAAAAAATATATCTTAATATTTAAATAATCACATAAATATTAAGGTTTTTAAAAAATAAGTTAAAATATACCAAATTAAAAATAATTATTATATTTACTTGAGTTAACTAATTTGAATATTTATTTTATGTGATCCAACTATTTATATTTACTTATTTTATTCATTTTAAATGTTATTTACTAGTAGTTTTTCTTTTTTTTGTCAATTTACTATTTTTATAAGCATGTTAATATTCTAATTGTCATGTTACTATTATAATTGTTAGGTTATTATTCCAATGGTCATATTACCCTTATACTACATATAAATACCACATATTTACTTCATTCGAAATTCTATTAGTTTTTCTATTTAATTTATTTATATAATTTACAAAATTCTAATAATATTTTAAATATTTTAATTTATTTTTTAGGTTTTTTTCGTGACTTTGATATTTATAAGAGACCATGACATGCCTAAATTTAAAAATCCGGTTATGTTATTTATTTATTTTCATTGTTTCATTAAACCATTTTTTATTTTATAGAATGTATTTATCTTTCATATGTAATATTCTATATTGATGAAATATAGTTGTGTTTATTTTTATTGTATAGTGAATGTGATTTATATGTTAGTGTTTATACCCTAAAGTCTATCAAGTGTCACTATCTTAGGGATATGTTCTACCATATATTTTATGTTAATGGAAATATTTTATCAATCATTTATGTTTATTATTTATAATATCAGAGATGATAACAACTCCTAGAATATATATATATTAACTGGTTATATTTGATTACTTATCATCATATTATGTTATGTTGATATACTAAGATTACTATTAGTACGATCACTATTATAAATATATAACTAATCACCCATGGTTTATAAGTTAATAAACTAGTATTCAGATTGACCCATTTTAAGTACACCACATAGATTTTAAGATATGTGTAATTATTATAACATAAGTAAACATTAGTGGCGATGCCCAAATTTACCCTAGAATTATAAGTGGATGTTTAAGTACATGTAGGGATCAAATCCATGGGGACTGAAGAATTAACCTTTGAACACTTAAAAATGTTGGAAGTTTTCGCTATGAAGTTGTCAACTATGGTGTTTTCTTTAATTGTAAAACTAAAATAATAAAGTACCTAGGATAATTGTTTGTATTTAGGAATTAAAAAAAGGTAATTATTTTTATGTAAATAATTAAAGAATATGAGTTTATCCTAGGTTTTCTTTAGGTCTAGAATGAATGCATTTGTTTTCTTTTAAAATTTCAGATCACTAATTTAAGATGTATCTAAACAATGATATAATTCCAAAACATAATTCACTAATTTAATACCAAAAAAATTCCATGTCTAATAACCAATTCACTTAGAGAATCAATTTAATGATAACTCCAAGTAATTGGATCAAACAAGCACTCAAAATGTTTCATTGTTAAAGTTTGAAAAGACGACGAAGAAAATACATCATCGAATGGAAATATTAAAATAATGAAATGATTTAACTATTAAATCACATAAAATAACCACAAATTCATACCCTTTATACTCCCTTAGATCAACCCAAACATTTTTTATCTCTCCATTGATTCTATTATACCAACAGAAGGGGAAGAAGACTTATGAGGGTGGAATTGAAGAAAAAACATTAAAATAATGATCACTCCAATGTTGTGTGAAGAATATCACAAATGATGTTGTGAATAGATTAAATCCCTAAGAAAGTAGTATCAAAGTGGTATTAATAATGATATAAAAGGTGAATAAGAATCATTTTTATTAATAAATTAAATTGATTTGAAAAAACTTACAAGAGAGAAATTGAACATGTGATTAAGAATTGACAGTGTAACATTACAATTGAAATAAAAACATGGATCCCCCAATTCCATCACCACAAAAAACATAAATAGGGAAATTAGAATATTATTTTACAAACCCCATAAATTAATTCCTTCCCCATTGATTAGGAGAGTCAAAGATGAGTGAGAAAATAAAGGGAAATTGGACTTTCCATCTTTGACCAGAAAAATTGACAAGATTCATCCTTATATTGGGTGTGTGAATTTTACAATAAATATGGCTGAATATTTTATTTTCATATAAGATAAATATATTTTTCCATTTTTTACTATAATATATTTCAAAATTTCATGGAAAATAGATCACCCATTCATAATATGTGATGAAATTGTTGGGATTCCTTTATGGGCCTTCATATATGAACCCCAAATTAAATGTCAACTCGGGATCCATGAATCTCCATGAAAACATCAGAATTATCTATGCACACAGTTTAATGAAATTGTCCCCATATTTTGCTATTTATATAGTTAAAATTGTAGCTTCATTGGGATTGAATTATGGGCTCTAAATTTACTTGAGGGGCCTAAGTCTTATTATACTTTGTCCATAAATTTTGGCCTTCACTTCCAAAAATAACCATCTTCTCTTATGATTCATCCATTTATCATAAAAAATAAAATGTTCCAAAAAACCTTTCAAATAATATTTCAAAATATCAAATTCAAATAATTAAAATAATAAGTTCTATAATATGATGATTAATTGGGCCCAAATTGACAATTTAAACATAAAATGAACAATGTTGTGAAATAAAGTTCAATTTTAAAAATGAAATAAAATTGGTATCTATGTAAATTTAATCACATGAATATTAAAATACTATTAATGAATATTATCATCCTATTGTGTCTAATCACACTCCCCAGCTTGATTTTTTCTAGTCCCTATAAAAAAGTATCTAAAAATGTGTCATTGAATTCCCTTTTTCAGAAATATTTTAACATACAATTATCATCAAAAGACATCATTCCAAAAATAATGAAACCTATCAAAATAATTTCACAAAATTACGTTCACAAAAATATCCATTTCTCAAGCTCATTCCTATGTTCAAATCCAACACCACATTTCATCCAATTTCAATTAAGCATGATGGTGTGTTGTGCATCACAAAATACATGGGGCCCATTTTCTTGTTCAAGGGGAAACAAATGGAAGTGATTGGTGGGAATCAAATTAAACCTTAATATGAGTATACATTTTATCTTTATTTATTTTTTATTTTTTATTTTTTATTTTTTATTTTTTTTAATGACAATAGAGATGAAAAAACTAACTCTGGGCAACATAACTATGGAGTCCTGATCCCCAAGTGTTGAATGCCAAACATATTATCAATTCCATGATCTAATATATATATATATATATATATATATATATATATATATCCTAAATATGGGCAGTAAAACTATGGAATCACGATTCCCAAGTATCAAACACCACACATTTGGACAAAAAAATTCTCTAGATAGTCATTATTATTTTTTGATACTCAAATTAAAATAAAAGTAGCCCCGAACCCTGTAATATAATTATAGGGACCCAAGTACTCAAACTTAAACCCAAAATAAAATGGATGTGCAATGTGTCATTTTTTTTAAGAGGGTTAAAATGTAAATGCTGAAAAACCACATTGGACAACTACACTTTTAAAAAACTATGCTCAGGAACATAAACATGCATCATAATCATAATCAAGGAATAAAAAATTATTTTGAATTTCAATGTCAAATTTTGAAATATGTATTATTATGTTCAAGTTCAAATAAAATTTTCATAAAATCCATGTTTTTAATAAAATAATATATTTTCACTCCCGCCCAACTTAGAATGAAACTTCCCTCAGTATTGAAAGATAAGAGAAGAGATAGATCAGAATTTTGAATAATGAGGTTGAGAATGTTATTTGAATTCAATTAATGGAACAAAACAACCTAGTTTTAAGTTGATGACACATCAATAAGAAATTTATCACATTGGACAACCGCACTTTCCAAAAACTATGCTCATGAACATAAACATGCATTAAAATCATAATCATGGAATTAAAAATTATTTGAATTTCAAATTCAAAATTTGAAATGTGTATTATCATGTTAAAGGTTAAATAAATTTCCCATAAAAGACCTTTTTTATGAAATCTAGGATTTTCACTCCCCCCAAACTTTTAATGAAACTATCCTCAGTATTGAAAGAGGAGAGAAGATATATATCATAATTTGTAAGAAAGATGGGGAAAATATGATATGAATTGAATTCATGGAACAAAACCATGTATTTTTAAGATTATAACCCCTAAATAAGAAATTGATCACCTTAGCTTCACATCACAAGTAGACTTCTTGGGGATGATAGAAGTCTAGGTTTTAGCTTTAATAAGAATGGGTTTTATTTGGAAATATTGAAAACGATTCAGCTACAAAATCTCACACACAAGAGGAATTATATCACATTGGATACCCCAAGGGTATTATTTTTACAAAAAAAAACAAAAATACACAAAATAAAAAAAATAAAAAAATATAAACTGGGTTGCCTCCTGGAAAGAACTTAGACTAAGGTATTTAGCTCGACTTGGACCCCCCAACTTATCCAATACCAACTTTCATAATTTTTAGGATTTCATTTTTCACCACTTCTGAGATATTGAAATTGTGATTCCATTGGGTTTGGTAGGAAGGTTTTAAAATTGATTCAAGAAAAAATCATATAGGTCCTAGTGAATTGGATAATCCCTTGAATATCAAAAAGGGTCAATCCAATCACATTTTTAATATTTATTAATATATCAAGGATAAATTTATATTTATTATCTTTAAGATATTATTAAATGATCAAAAAATGTGTTTTATTATCCCAAATTATGGAAGGATTGATAGATGGTGTTTGGACCTTGAATTTGATATCGGTTTGGATGACACTGATAGAGAATTAGAATTGAACATGATTTGATTTTAAAATTTTATCAACATAATTAGTTCCCTTATAATAGATGTTTCAACCCCGGAATTTTCTAGATGAGTGTTAATAGTTGGTATGGACTTGATTCTTGTGACCTAAACCATAGGTTAAGTGATTGGTTTTTCTGAAAATCATCAACTGATCCATCTAAAATAAATTCAATCCATGGATAGAATTTTTACTCATGAGAATATAGAAAATAAATTTCATCATTATTTGGATACCCTTCAATAATTTCCTTTAATTCCATTGGTTGACTTTCAATATTAACGATCAAATTCACTTCATTTTCCATTTGTGGTTTCTCATGTTCTAATGTTGGTTCTTCAAAATTATCATCAGATTTTGTAGCCTCTAATGGTTTGGGAATCATTATTTTAGGTTTTTCATTATTCATCCCACTCATGGAAATATTCACAGGTTGAATTTTTTCATGATATTTTTTTATGTAATAATATTCTTCTATTAATGTTGGGTAAGGGAAAACCTGAGTTAGAATAGGATCCATAATCATTTCAATGTATTGTAGTTCTATTCTTAAGGATGAAACTTCTGAATAAATTTTATCCATTTGTTCACACAATTTTTCAATTATTTTTTGTTCATTGGGATGGATAGTATTTTTTACATCATGGACTTCCCAAGGATTTATATATTCAATAATCCTTGATATTAATGAGAATTTATAGTTTAAAAATTCATCATCCCATTGATTTTACATCTCACAAAGTATGAGGTATTCATTCAAGGTTTTATCAATGAAATTATCTATGTGAGGGTATTCCCAATGTGGATTTCCCATTTGTTTCCATCCTGATTTTATGATGGTATATTTTTTATGATACTCCATTAGATTATAAATAAATTATGATTTGAGATTTTTAGGACACACAAAAATAGAAAGGGGAAATGATAAGATATATGGGGGTGAGAATATAGAAGTTTGGGTGAGAAAAGGAGATGAGTGTCTAATATAACTTACTTGGGTCCCCGGTAATGGCCCCAAATTTTAGTGAAACCCAAATTTACCATACATTTAAAAGAATTCTTTGAAGTTCAAGTAAGGATAAAATCCATATGAACCGAAGAAGTAACCTTTAGATACTCAAAGATGTTGGAACTTTTGGCTATGAAGTTTCTAACTTTGGTGTTTTATTTAATTTTGAAACTAAAATAATAAAGTACCTAAGATGATTTTTTTTATTTAGGAATGAAAAAGTTAATTATTTTAATGGAAATAATAAAATAATATGAGTTGATCCTAGTTTTTCTCTAGGGATTTATTGGATATATTTGTTTTCTTACAAGATTTCAAATCACTAATTTAAGATGTATCTAAAAATGATATAATTCCACATCATAATTCAAAAAATATATCCCTAAATAATTCTAAGCCTAATCACAAATGTTCTTAGAGAATAAATTTAATGATCACACCAAGTAATTGGATCTTAATAGCACTCAAAATGTTTCCTTTTTAAATTTAGTGAATACAAAGAAGAAAATAAATCATCAAATTGAAATATTAAAATAATGAAATGATTTAAATATTAAATCACATAAAAAACATCCAATACATACCCTTTCTACTCTGTTTTATAAACCCTTAATAGGGTTATCCCTACTTTGATTGTATTCTACCAATGGAATAGGGGATTAGACTTATGAGGGTAGAATTGAAGAAGAAAAACAATTAAATAATGATCACTCCACCGTTGTGTGAAGAATTTCACAAAATATGTTGTGAATAGACTCACTCCCAAAGGAAATAATATCAAAGATATATGAATAACAATATAAAAGGTTAAAAATAAGAACATTTATTAAGAAATTAAAGTGATTCAAAAAAACATACATGATGGAAATTTAACATGCAATTAAGAATTGAGAGTGTAACATTACAATTGAAATAAAAAAATAGATTCCACAATTGCATCACCATAACCAACTTAAATAGAAAAATTTAGATCCTAGGTTTGAGCCCCCGTCAAAAAATTCCTTCTCCATTAATTGAGATATTAAAAGTTAGGTGAGAAAATAATGTGAAAGTGAACTTTTCATCTTTGACCAAAAAAATCATCTAGATTCATCCCCTATGGGACATGTGTATTTTAAAATCAAGATAGCCAAATCCAGGATGGTCATCGAAAGGAAATATCTTCTTTTATTTTTCCTATAATAAATTTAAAAAATTCATTCTAATTGGATCATCCATTCGAAAGATCTGATGAAATTGGTGGGATGAATTTATGGGCCATCAAATCTGGCCCATAAATTAAATGTCAACTTGGTCTCCTTGTATTTATTTGATATATTTAGAACTATCTCCACCCACAGTTGAATTAAATAATCCCCATTATTTTATCTTTATAAATTTAAAAATTTTAGATTTATTGGGATTGAATTTTGGTATTCACTTTTACATGATGGGATTAAATCCCATTATGCTTTGTCTAGAAATTACTTGCTTCATTGTCAAAAATATCCATCTATTCTTATGATTAATACATTGATCCTAAAAAATAAAATGTTCCAAAAAAAATTCTTCAACAATATCCAAAAATATTAAATTCAAAAAATTAAAATAATTATATCCACAATTGGATAATTAATTGGTCCCAAATTGACACTTTAAACATGAAATGAAAAATGATGTGAAATAAAGTTTAATTTATGAAATGAAATAAAATTGGTATTTATGGACATCGAATCACATGAATATAAACATATTAATAATAAGTATTTCCCTATTTTTTTGGCTAATCAATTGGTTATGGATCCTTCAACTTGAGGTTATCAAATAGGTTGTTTACTTATGAAATTCCATACTTTCATACCTATCTAAAGTAATATGATAATTTGGATTCATAGAAGGTAATTGGTTATGATATTAATCAATAGATAGGATATTATTAACCAATATAGAATGTTTTTACCCATATGATAGGTTATGACATCAAGGCTCTTAATTTATTTTTAACTAATTAAGTGAATTGATGTGTAAATAAAATTAGATCTGATGTAATTATATAATATTTAGTCATCTTTGGGATTGATAAAATTATATAAGTTATTCGAGATTGAAATTTTCCATGTATTAGGATTAATCAAAATGTCAAGGACAAAGGAAATTTTCTAATGGATGTGTGGTGGACTGGATCACACTAAATGCCTCGTAATTTTGGTAGTTATGATGTGTTACTAGATACAATTCATATTTTAGGATTATGAATGAGATTCCTGATCATTTTCAATTTAAAAGGGATCATTGGCATCATACATAAGATAATGTTAATTATGATTTTTTATACTAATGTAATTAGTTAATATCTAAAAATGATTGTATTTTTTATAAACACAAAATGGTCTATTTTTCACATTTTACATATTTAATTAAATAATAAATGTGGTGTTATAATATAAATAATTATTTATTTAAATTATTAGAGAATGAAAATGCGGAAATGAAAAATCACAAATGGAATTTGGGTTTGGTCTTGGAGTAACGTGATTTAAGTCCCATTACATATGGAAAGTTTATTATCTCGTCTAGAGAGACCATTTAAGAACCTCTTTAACTATATTTAACCAATTTTAAAGATCATTAATTAACCTACCAAGTTAGTTCAGGACTTAATCTATTTTTTATACTATTTGATTCTCCAAATGAACATTTTAGCCCATTTATTACACCTCTATTGGGTTTCTATGAATTTTTATTTTATAGAGGTTATTTAATTATTTTATAAATATAAATAAAAAAGAATAGGGGTTAAGTATTTATTCCATTAATAGAATGAACATATGGTTATTATTGTTATTTTGTGTTCCTCATCCAAGAGAGTTCCATATTTTTCCCGATCCAATAGTTTCTCTTGTGATTTTATGATTCTCTCTACCATAATTTTACCTTTTTGAGTCATTAAAATCACTTGAATAGTAAGAGGATTCCACCAAGGAATTTGTGAATAAAATTTTTAGTGGATAAATAAGGAGACTTGGGTTTGAAAATTCACGTTTTATTTAAATATTCCAAACATTTATATAAGTTATTTTTATTTTATTATTTTATTTTATTATTTTATTATTATTTTTTCAATTACTTCTTCGCGTCACCGGGTGTTCCCTGGTGGCCCGATCATCATTCTGAAAATTCCTTCACTCATCTCGGGATTTCGCCAACGATTCAAGACCACCAAATATTTACATAGGTTTTGGAGAGGTCGGGCTGTGTTCTTTTATCCCACACCCTTTGCGTTAGAACTTTAGCAAACGACTTAATTGTTCTTAAATCATAAATAAAGACAAGAGCGGGGTAAGGGGGTATAAAAAGAACAATAAAGCCTACATCTATTGATCATTGGAAGATATCACGAGGAAGAAGACAAAGTTGTTTGGGATGGTGACGTCGTTGTTCGTTGCTTCTTCAAGATGATTCTGATTCGGGCTCAAGTGTCGTCCTCATTCTTCAATTCTGGAGGATTCTCTTCATTGGAGATGTGTTCTTCGTTGGAGAAAATGATCCTCCAAAAGCTCTCCCCTATGCTCCTCTCCCATTTCCAATCATTCCCCAATAATGAAGTGAGGAGATAATATTAATTAAATTAAGTTAATTAATTCAATTAATGATGCACATCAATTGGGGGAAAACCCAAGGGTGTCTACACATTAAATAAGAGGAGATTGGGTGGTCCCCACCGCCATGAAATTAAATTGGGACGTATTCCACCTTGGGTGGACTCCACCTACAAACTCAAAAATAGAGGAGATAAAAGTAAAATAAAAGTTTTTCTTTATTTTATTTTTATTTCCACAAAAAACACGAAAACTAACTTTCACCCTCATCCTACTACGGTCGAGGTGAAAGTCTCCTTAAGATAACACTGGTGCTGCAAGTTCAATGATGTCCTCAGATTTCAATTCTGATCACCGGTTTAAAAGTTACAAAAACCCGCTCGCATGTTTACTGAACATACCTAAAGAAAATTCAGAAATTCATTCCGGACACACTGGGCCTCGGAATCATGCGCCGTCAATTTTCGCGGACTCGTAATATTTAATATAATTTAAAAAAATAACATGGAATTTTCGGGTCTTTATAAACCATTAGCGGTATGTGTTAAAAGATGGAGAGAGATTATGTATACATATATACATTGTAAATAACAATTTTACAATATAATGATCTATTTAATATCATATTAACAGGATAATTTAAATTTTTGGAGGACTTGTTTAGAAATTTAAATTAAAATAGAATATTAAATGAATTAAAATTAAAATGAAGAGGAATGAAGGTTACCTTGTCCTTAAAGTTTGGTTCTTTTCTAAGAGATTAATGCCTTGGATTCATAGAGTAGGGTGAGAATATAATGTATCTAAGGATCTTAGGTGGATTAAAGAGGGGTCTTCTTTAAGAATATGAATATTGTTCAATTAAAAATACATGTTCTGTGACTTTTAAAACCATTGACTTTTGAATTTATTATTTTATAAAAAATAAAGAAATAAAAAAAAAAATTATTTTTAATGGATTAAAATATCTTTATAGACTTTAGATGTTAATTTTTAAATCGAAAAATTAATTTTTTTTCTATTTTTAAATGCATTATTTTTTATATTAAACTCATTTTGGTTCTATATTTATGTTATATAATTTATTAGGTCATTATTACATCAATATTATGTCATAAAATACTACATATTTTAGAAAAATATAAAAAATTCACTTTTGAATAATTTTTATGTGATTATTCAAAAAATTAGATTTATTTTATCAAAAAAAATATCTTAATATTTAAATACTCACATAAATACAAAGGTTTTTAAAATTTAAGTTAAAATAAACCAAATTAAAAATAATTATTATATTTACTTGTGTTTACTCATTTGCATATTTATTTTATGTGATCCAACTATTTATATTTACTTGTTTTCTTAATTTTAAATGTTAATTACTAGTATTTTTACTATTTTTTTGTCAATTTACTATTTTTATAAGCATGTTAATATTCTAATTGTCATGTTACTATTATAATTGTTAGGTTATTATTCCACTAGTCATATTACCCTTATAATACATATAAATACCTTTTATTTTCTTCATTCGACATTCTCTTAGTTTTTTTATTCATTTTATCTATATAATTTACAAAATTATAATAATATTTTTAATATTTTAATTTCTTTTTTAAGTGTTTTTTGTGACTTTGATATTTATAAGAGACCATGACATGCCTAAATATCAAAATCTAGTTATTTTATTTATTTATTTTCATTGTTTCATTAAACCATTTTTAATTTTATAGAATGTATTTACCTTTCATATGTAATATTCTATATTGATGAAATATAGTTGTGTTTATTTTTATTGTATAGCGCATGTGATTTATATGTTAGTGTTTATACCCTAAAGTCTATCAAGTGTCACTGGATTAGGGATATGTTGTACCATATATTTTATGTTAATGGAAATATTTTATCAATCATTTATGTTTATTATTTATAATATCGGAGATGATAATAACCCCTAGAATATATATATATATATATTAACTGGTAATATTTGATTAATTATCATTATATTTGGTTATATTGATATAATAATATTACTATGAGTATGATCACTTGTATAAGGATATAAAAAATCACCCATGGTTTATAAGTTAATGAACTTGTATTCAGATTGACCCATTTTAAGTACACCACATAGATTTAAAGATATGTGTAATTATTATAACTTAAGTAAACATTAGTGGTGATGCCCAAATTTACCCTACAAGTATAAGAGGATTTTGAAGTACATGTAGGGATCAAATTCATGGGGACTGAATAAGTAACCTTTGAACACTTAAAGATGTTGGAAGTTTTGGCTATGAAGTTGTCAACTATGGTGTTTTCTTTAATAGTGAAACTAAAATAATAAAGTACCTAAGATAATTGTTTGTATTTAGGAATTAAAAAAAGTTAATTATTTTTATGTAAATAATTAAATAATATGAGTTTATCCTAGTTTTATTTAGGTCTATAATGAATGTATTTGTTTTCTTTGAAAATTTCAGATCACTAATTCAAGATGTATCTAAACAATGATATAATTCCAAAACATCATTCACTAATTTAATACCTACAAAATTCCAAATCTAATAACCAATTCACTTAGAGAATCAATTTAATGATAACTCTAATTAATTAGATAATACTAGCACTCAAAATGTGTCATTGTTAAAGTTTGAAAAGACAAAGAAGAAAATAAATCATCAAATGGAAATATTTAAATAATTAAATGATTTAACAATTAAATAACATAAAATAACCTCAAATTATTACCCTTTATACACACTTGGATCAACCCAAACATTTTTTATCCCTCCACTGATGTTATTATACCAATGGAAGGGGAAGTAGACTTATGAGGGCGGAATTGAAGATAACAACATTAAAATAACGATCACTCCAATGTTGTGTGAAGAATATCACAAAAGATGTTGTGAATAGATTAAATACCTAAGGAAATATTATCAAAGTGGTATTAATAATGATATAAAAGGTTAATAAGAATCATTTTTATTAATAAATAAATGTAATTCAAAAAAATATACAAGAGAGAAATTGAACATGTGATTAAAAACTGACTGTGTAACATTACAATTGAAATAAAAACATGGATCCCCAAATTCCATCACCACAAGCAACTTAAATAGAAAAATTAGAATCCTATTTTAGATCCTCCATTAATAAATTCCTTCCCCATTTATTAGGAGAGTCAAATATGAGTGAGAAAATAAAAGGAAAGTGGACTTTTCATCTTTGACCAGAAAAATCGACTAGATTCATCCTTCTATTGGGCGTGCGAATTTTACAATACATATGGCTGATTATTTTATTGTCATATATATATTTTCCCATTTTTACTATAATATATTTCAAAATCTCAGGGAAATTGGATCACCCATTCCTAAGATATGATGAAATTGTTGGGATTCCTTTATGGGCCTTCAAATATGAACCCCAAATTAAATGTCAACATGGGATCCCCGGATCTCCATGAAAACATCAGAATTATCTATGGACACAGTCTAATGAAATGATCCCCATAGTTTTCTATTTCTACAGTTAAAATTTTACCTTCATTGGGATTGAATTATGGGCTCTACTTTTACTTGATGGGCCTAAGGCCCGTTATACATTGTCTATAAATTTTGGCCTTCATTTCCAAAAAATGACCATATTCTCTTGTGATTCATCCATTGATCATAGAAAATAAAATGTTCCAAAAAAATTATAAATAATATTTCAAAATTTCAAATTCAAATAATTAAAATAATACGGTCTATAATCTAATGATTAATTGGGCCCAAATTGACAATTTATACATGAAATGCACGATGATATGAAATAAAGTTCAATTTATGAAATGAAATAAAATTGGTATTTATGTAAATTGAATCACATGAATATTAAAATACTATTAATGAATATTATCTTCCTTTTATTTCTAATCACACTCCCTGGCTTGAGTTTTTCTAGTCCCGATAAAAAAGTATCTAAAAATGTGAAATTAAATTCCCTTTTTCAAAAATATTTTAACATACAATGCTCATCAAAAGACATCATGCCAAAAATCATGAAACCTATAAAAATAATTTCACAAAATTTATGTTCACAATAATATCCCTACCTCAATCCCATTCCATTGTTCAAATCCAACACCACATTTCATCCAATTTCAATTAAGCATGATGGTGCGTTGTGCATCACAAAAGGCATGGGGCCCATTTTCTTGTTCAAGGGGAAACAAATGGAAGTGATAGGTGGGAATCAAATTAACCCTTAATATGAGTATCCATTTTATCTTTATTTATTTATTTATTTATTTATTTATTTTATTTTTATTTTTTTAATGACAATAGAGATGAAAAAACTAACTCTGGGCAACATAACTATGGAGTCTTGATCCCCAAATGTTGAATTTCATGCATATTATCAATTCCATGCTCTGAAATATATATATATATATCCTAAATATGGGATATAAAACAATGGAATCACGATTCCCAAGTGTCGAACAGCACACATTTGGAAAAAACATTGCTCTAGACTATTATTATTATTATTTTGATACTCAAATTAAAATAAAAGTAGCCCTGAACCCTATGATATATTTATAGGGACCCAAGTACTCAAACTTAAACCCAAAATCAAATGGTTGTGAATTATGTAATTTTTTAAAGAGGGTTAAAATGTGAATGCTGAAAATCACATTGGACAACTACACTTTCCAAAAACTATGCTCATTAACATAAATATGCATCAAAATCATAATCAAGGAATTAAAAATTATTTGAATTTCAACGTCAAATTTTGAAATATGTATTATTATCTTCAATATTAAATAAATTTTCCATAAAATTAATTTTTTTAATAAAATAATAGATTTTCACTCCTCCAAACTTAGAATGAAACTTCCCTCATTATTGAAAGATAAGATAAGAAAATAGATCAGAATTTGGAAAAATGAGGGGGAGAATGTTATTTGAATTGAATTTTTGGTACCAAACCACCTAGTTTTAAGTTGATGACCCATAAATAAGAAAATTATCACATTAGATAACCACACATTCCAAAAAATATGGTCCTGAACATAAACATGCATTAAAATTATAATCATGAAATTCAAAATTATTTGAATTTCAAATTTATTTTTTTAAAATTGTATTATCATGTTCAAGGATAAATAAATTTTCCATAAAAGACCTTTTTTTATAAAATCAAGGATTTTCACTCCCCCCCCCAACTTTTAATGAAACTACCCACAGTATTGAAAGAGGAGAGAAGAGATATATAAAAATTTGTAAAAAATATGGGGAGAATATTATTTTAATTGAATACATGGAATAAAACCATGTATTTTTCAGATTATAACAAATAAATAAGAAATTGATCACCTTAGCTTCACATCACAAGTAGAATTCTTGTGGATGATTGAAGTCTAAGTTTTATCTTTAAAAGGAAAGGGTTTTATTTGAAAATATTGAAAATGATTTAGCTACTAAATCTCACACACAAGAGACATTGTATCACATTGGATACCCCAAGGGGGTTACATTTACAAAAAAACACAAAAAATTCAAAATAAAAAGAAATAAAAAAATAGAAACTAGGTTGCCTCCTAGGAAGAACTTATAATAATGTATTTAGCTCGACTTGGACCCCCCAACTTATCCAATATAAACTTTCATAATTTTAAGGATTACATTTTTCAATACTTCTGAGATATTGAAATTCTGATTCTATTGGGTTTGGTAGGAAGGTTTTAAAATTGATTCAACAAAAAACCATATAGGTCCTAGTGAATTGGATAATCCCTTGAATATCAAAAAGAGTCCATGAAATCACATTTTTAATATTTATTAATATATCAAGGATAAATTTATATTTATTATCTTTAACAGATGATTAAATGATGAAAAATGTGTTTTTTATCCCAAATTATGGCAGGATTAATAGAGGGTGTATAGACCTTGAATTTGATATTGGGTTGGATGACAGTGATAGGGACTTATAATTGAACTTGATTTGATTTTAAAATTTTATCAACATAATTTCTTCCCTTGTAATAGATGTTTCAACCCCCAAATTTTCTAAATGAATGTTAATAGCTGGTATGGACTTGATTCTTGTGATCTAAACCAATTGTTAAGTGATTGGTGTTTCTGAAAATCATCAACAAATCCATCTAAAATAAATTAAATCCATGGATAAAATTTTCACTCATGAGAATATAGAAATTAAATTTCATCATGATTTGGATATACTTCAATAATTTCCTTTAATTCCATAGGTTGAATTTCAATATTAATGATCAAATTCACTGCATTTTACATCTATGGTTTCTCATATTCTAACGTTGGTTCTTCAAAATTATCATCAAAGTTTTTAGCCTCTAATGGTTTGGGAATCATTATTTTAGGTTTTTCATTATTCATCTCACTCATGGAAATATTCACCTATTGAATTTGTTCATGAGATTTTTTATATAATAATATTCTTCTATCAACATTGAGGAAGGGACAACCTGAGTGGGAATAGGTTCCATAATCATTTCAATGTATTGTAGTTCTATTCTCAAGGATGAAACTTCTAAATTAATTCTATCCATTTGTTCACACAATTGTTCAATTATTTGTTGTTCATTGGGTTGGATAGTATTTTTTACATCATGGACTTCCCAAGGATTTATATATTTAAGAATCTGTGAGATGTATGGGAATTTATCCTTTAAAAATTCACCACCCCATTGATTATACATCTCACCAGGTATGAGGTATTCATTCAAGGTTTTATCAATTAAATTCTCTATGTGAGGGTCTTCTAAAAGAGGATTTCCCATTTGATTCTAGCCTGAGTTTATGATGGTATATTTTCTGTGATACTCTATTGTAGTATAAATAAATTATGATTTGAGATATTTATGACACACAAAAATAGAAAGGGGAAAAGATAAGATATATGGGGGTGAGAATATAGAATTTGGGGTGAGAAAAGGAGAGGAGTGTCTAAGATAACTTACTTGGGTCCCCAGTAATGGCCCCAAATTTTAGTGACACCCAAATTAACCCTACATTTAAAAGTATTCTGTGTAGTGCATGTAAGGATCGAATCCACATGGACCGAAGAAATAACCTTTAGATACTCAATGATATTGGAACTTTTGGCTATGAAGTTGCCAACTTTATGGTTTTATTTAATTTTGAAACTAAAATAATAAATTAACTAAGATAATTTTTTGTATTTTGGAATGAAAAAGGTAATTATTTGGATGGAAATAATAAAATAATATGAGTCGATCCTAGGTTTTATCTAGGGCTTTATTAGATATATTTGTTTTCTTAGAAAACTTCAAATCACTAATTTAAAATGTAATTAAAAAAAATATAATTCCACAACATAATTCAAAAATTTAATCCATACATAATTCCAATCCAAATAAAAATGTTATTAAAGAATAATTTTAATTATAAAACCAAGTAATTGGATCGTACTAGCAATCAAAATGTTTCATTTTTAAATATGGTGAATAAGAAGAAGAAAATAAATCATCAAATTGAAATATTAAAATAATGAAATGATTTAAATAACAAATAAAATAAAATAACATCCAATACATACCCTTTTTACTGACTTGTATCAACCCTTAAGAGGATTATCCCTCCATTGATTCTATTCTACCAATGGAATAGGGAATTATACTTATGAGGGTGGAATTGAAGAAGAAAAACATTGAAATAATGATCACTCCACCAATGTGTGAATAATTTCACAAAATATGTTGTTAATAGACTCACTACCTAAGGAAATTATATCAAAGTGATATGAGTAAAAATAGAAAAGTTTAAAAATAAGAACATTTATTAAGAAATTAAAGTGATTCAAAAACACATACATGCGGGAAATTTAACATGCGATTAAGAATTGACATTGTAACATTACAATTGAAAGAAAAACATAGATACGCCAATTGCATCACCAAAACCAACTTAAATAGAAAAATTAGGAGCCTAGATTTGATCCCCCATCAATCAATTCTTTCCCCAATAATTAAGATATTAAAAGTTGGGTGAGAAAATAAAGTGAAAGTGGACTTTTCATCTTTGACCAAAAAAATCAACCAGATTCATCCCCTATTGAACATGCAAATTTTAAAATCAAGATAGACGAATCCAGGATGGTCATAGAAAAGAAATATCTTCTTTCAGGTTTACTCTAATATATTTAAAAAATTTATTCTAATTGGATCATCCATTCGAAATATGAGATGAAATTGGTGGGATGACTTTATGGGCCTTCAAATATGTCCCATAAATTAAATGTCAACTTGGGATCCTTGTATCTATTTGAAATATTTAGAACAATCTCCACCCACAGTTGAATTAAATAATCCCCAAAATTTTCTCATTCTAAATTTAAAAAAAAATTAGATTCATCGGGATTGAATTTTGGTACTCACTTTTATATGATGGGCTTAAATATCATTATGCTTTGTCTAGAAATTTCTTCCTTCATTGTCAAAAATATCCATCTATTATTGTGATTAATAAATTGATCCTAAAAAATAAAATGTTCCAAAAAAATTCATCAATAATATCCCAAAATATTAAATTCAAATAATTAAAATAATTATGTCCATAATCGGATAATTAATTGGGCCCAAATTGACACTTTAAACATGAAATGAAAAATGATGTGAAATAAAGTTCAATTTATGAAATGAAATAAAATTGGTATTTATGGACATCGAATCACATGAATATAAACATATTAATAATAAATATTCCCCTTTGTGGATAATCAATTAGTTATGGATCCTTCAACTTGTGGTTATCAAATAGGTTTTTTACTTATAAAATTCCATAATTTGATACCTATCTAAAGTCATTTGATAATTTGGATTCATATAAGGTATTTGGGTATGATATTAATCAAGATAATCAATATTATTAACCAATATATAATGTTTTTAACCATATGATAGGTTATAAAATAAGGGATATTTATTGATTTTTAACTAATTAAGTGAATGGATGTGTAAATATAATTAGATGTGATGTAATTATATAATATTTAGTCATCTTGGGGATTGATAAAATTATATAAGTTATCTGAGATTTAAATTTTCCATGTTTTAGGATTAGTCAAAATGTCAATGAGAAAAGAACTTTTCTAATGGATATGTGGTGGACGAAATCACACAAAATGCCTTGTAATTTTGGTAGTTATAATGTGTTACTAGATACAATTCATATTTTAGGATTATGAATGAGATTCATGATCATTTTCAATTTAAAATGGATCACTGGCATCATACATAAGATAATGTTAATTATGATTTTTTAGGCTAATGTAATTAGTTAATATGTAAAAATGATTGTATTTTTTATAAACACAAAATGGTTTATTTTTTCACATTTTAGATATTTAATTAAATAATCAATGTGGTGTTATAATATAAATAATTGTTTATTTAAATTATTAGATAATTAACATGAGGAAATGAAAAATCAGAAATCGAATTAGGGCTTGGTCTTTAAGTAACGTGATTTAAGTCCCATTACATATGGAAAGTATATTATCCCATCTAGAGATACCATTTAAGAACCTCCTTCACTAGATTTAACCAATTTTAAAGATCATTAATTAACCTACTGAGTTAGTTCGGGACTTAATCCATTTTTTACACTATTTGATTCTCCAAATGAACATTTGAAGCCATTTATTACACCTCTATTGGGTTTCTATGAATTTATATTTTATAGAGTTTATTTAATTCTTTTATAAATATAAATAAAAAATAAGAGTGGTTATGTATTTATTCCATTAATAGAATGAACATGTGGATCTTAGTGTTCTTTTGTGTTTCTCATCCAAGAGAGTTCCATAGTTTTCCTCATCCAATAGTTTCTCTAGTGATTTTATTATTCTCTATACCATCATTTTACATTTTTGAGTCATTAAAATAACTTGAATAGTAAGAGGATTCCACCAAGGAATTTGCTAATAAAATTTTTAGTGGATAATTAATAAGACTTGAGTTTGAAAATTCAATTTTGATTTAAATATTCCAAACATTTATGGAAATTTTTTTATTTTTTTATTTTATTTTTCAATTTCTTTTATAAACATAGGTGGGTTTTATAATTAGTTCTACTATATACCAAGTGTTATTATATTTATTGAAACCACATATTATATTATATCATATATCTAAATATTATATGAAAATGTGTGGAGAGGAAAAATTTTATATAGAAAATTTTGGGTTGTTATATCCTTTAGAAAACTAAGACCATTCATCAGTTCTCTCTACGCCATTTAAAATTCCTATTATACACTGGCATTCAAAATTTTACTACTAATATTAATGAATTCAATCAATCAAAGAATGTGTTACGTGATCAATAAATAATAATATCTTATTCTATTGTTATTTCATTTTGACATACCATTTATAAAAAAAATACTCATTGGTTTTCATTTATTTTGAGACACTTTCACTACCTACCCTGGAAACGTTTTACTAAGAGTACGGTAAACTGTATTTACTTTACCAAGTTTGTAATATAGATTAAATTCAAAAATTCTACAAATATACCACCCATCATAGTTTTTTAATGTTCAAATAATTCTTATAAAGATACCATTTATAATTTTTTAATTTTTATATACAAATAACTTATTCTTAAATTGATAGTATAACTACCCATTAAGTCTTTCATAACTACGAAAAATTCAAGGTTAGAAGTTGGTTAATTTCTGTCATGGTTTCATAGGTTATTAGAACCATATGTTTTAACATAGTCATTATTTATGATAACACAACTCAAACCCATTACTAAGGTATCACAATAAATGGTACAACTTTTACCTAGTTTTGGTAAAGTTAATAAATGAATAGAATTTAATCTCTTATGGAATTTATAAAATGGAATTCTGATATTTATCACTCCATTAAAAATTTACTCCCTTATGTGGAAAACTATATAAGGTTGAAGAAAATTTAGAGAAGTCATGAAAAAACCTTATGTAATATCCTATTAATCCACAAAACCTTCTATTTTTTAAAAAAAATTAAAATTCTCATAAGACACCAGTGTTCTAATTTTTTTTTGTTCAAATAATATGCATTTATCAGAAACCACATGACCCAAAATTTTAATTTATGAATCCTAAAATAGAATTTAGATAATTTATAATATATATAATTATTAATTATATAATTCAGTACAATCTTATTATGATTATCATGATTCTATTTTTACTTTTAATAAAAAAAAACATCATCTACAAGAACTATGAGAACATTATTGAGGCGTTTATAAAATATATGGTTCATCAAAGCCATAAAAAATGAAAAATAATTTTAATACTAAATAGAATCAAAATATGTCCAAAATTACCATACCATATATAGTAAATAGTCTTAGAAATATTTGTGACCTTAACCCTCAATTTATGGTAACCTACCTTAGGTTAATTCTAAAAAACCATCACGCTCCTCTAAGATAAATAAAAATTTATCATATTCAAGGTAATGTATACCTATAACTTATAATAACCTAGCTAGGATTATAATAATTAATAAAAAGGAAAGTAATTTCATTTACCTTTTTATAAAAATCACTAGATCTACCTAGGTTGGAACACTTAGGTGAATAAAAACCTTTATCTCAAGGTATTCTTATTAAAATTTTAATTCCTTGAATTTATGATGCACCATATAATATGTAATAAAATGGAACCCATTATTAAAAGTAGATAAATCAATAACTCTACTTTACTTTATAGTGTAAATATAGTAAAATAATCAAGGAATACCTATGAATACCTATTCACCACCACATGGAGTTGATTTCTAAACTTCCCCTCTTTTATATCCAGAAGTAAGATTAATATCTGATAGAATATAGTCGTGACATATTGAGGAATTGTTTCCTCATTACTAGATATTAGATCCCACTCACCTTTTAAAATGTGATTATTCCCATCATTTGAGATAAATACCAATTTTCATTAATAAGATTCGATACAGCTTTCATGATAATTATCTAATCTAATCCCTATATAATATTGAAATAATCCAAGTTAATAGTAAGAAAGTCTCATATGATTTCATTATCGGAGATCTTCACTATATAATAGGTACATTAAAATCCTTTCACTTTCCTCTTTTCTAATGCATTATAAATATCCATGAAATATAGAATAAGTTCAACTTGCAAGATTAGATAGTTAAATATTTCAAAAGATATAAAATAGTGAAAAATAAATTATATCAAACAATTACAAGATCATAAAAGATGAAATAAGTATTGTTCCTTAAAATATCATAGCTCTGGATGCTGACTTTCTAGATGTATGCTTTTTGAAAATAGTCACCCAGATTCTAGATAATCATGAGTTATCATGTTTGGATAGAAGTCAACCTATAAATGATTTTATTCCCTAGAGACTATATTAAATCCTATAAATTTCTAAAAAATATATTTCATAGCTTTAGATACTTCATATTGAAATTGGAAGCCTCTTTAAGTAGTGGATATAACTGCACTACTCTATAGATGTTAGAACTTATAAAATCTTTATAGATAACCCAATCAACCATATAGATCACAATTATTTAGAGGTTCCTAACAATAAATCTTGGAATAACATATCTTACCAAATTTAAAATACACCAATAGTCTAAACATGGAAGAAAATGAAGAAACATATTTACGTTTTTTTTTGGGAACTTCAACTACTTCCCTGCCTAAATTCATCACACTTCTTATTATGGGAGGGGTTACTTCGGCTATAACCAATGACAACAGAAATGGTTATCATGTATTTAATGCATAAAATGTATACCTCATCCATTATTTCCTTATTAACCAATTTCTAATATTATTCTTGGAATAAAAGAAAAATGTTGCATAAAATATCAATACATAAACCAATATCAAATAAAAAATCCTTCAAATTAACATTCATGACAATATTGGGTGAAAACCAAACCATCGTACCAAAATAAACCCTATACTCTCTCATTTTATAATCTATGTATTACATCTCCATAACTTCATTGGACATATCTATCTTAAAATATTTTGGAAAATGTTTTTTATTAGATAGGTTTATAAATCCATTCTATAAAATATCTTCATGTATTTTAGCCTTCAATTTTTCTTCCCGCTATTTTTGGATTGGACCTTATAGTATATGAGTGATGAACTTTGCCTTATAAGACTCAAGTTCCTATAGAATATATATATATATATATATATATATATATATTATCTAGTGACTCTTTTATTTATTGAGGGAATCTATAAACACAAATTTCATATTGAATTATTAAGAATGATTCATGGATCGAGCAGGATTTAAATCTACCTCAATTCCTAGATTTAAGATTGTTTGGAAAACCATATACACTATATTTGGATCAATGGTAGGATTTTCTCATGTAAAATTATCTAAGTAAAATCACATGTATTTTTTGGTACACTTATGAGCCTTCCTAGTCAGTGAAAACCTAGGATGCTCCTTGACCAAGAATACCTAATAGGTAGTATGTTCAATATGGAATTTCTCAATTAATTTTTTGGATGTATAAATATTTATCTTCTATAGTCTATACCCCATATAATTTCTAGGACCTTCACCATTTTAGAAGCACCTATAAGGTACTGGTTATATTTCATGGACCCATTGAAAAAACATTGCAAATTAACTCGACCAACTGAGAAATAATATGTTTTAGTGATTCAGTATATTTATATAAATCATAGAAATAATAATTAATTAAAATATATATGAATAATTAAAGTAACATAAATTATATTCTAATATAAAAAATAACATGAAATTATTTTAAAAATTCCCATATATACATATCGAAATATAGTATAAATTCTTATACATGATATATAAATTCACAGAAGAAAAATATAAAACAATAACAAGGTTTTCATATAATTAATAGTTATATTTCATGGTCTCTTTTAAATGCATTAGATCATGCAGAAACTATTGAATTCACTAGAGTGAGTTTCAAGATCAATATCCAAAATCTTTTGGTCATGCATCATGATCGTACGACATAAATACTCATTCATTTTTTACTCCAATACTCAAAAAAAATTCAAAACTATTCATATAAACTTCAATTTAAATAAAAATAACACTTATAAAAATAAAACTATAAAAAATATATATCATAAGAAACTTACCTAACTTCGCATGATAAATCAGGTATAATTACAAAGGGTGTTAGACATAAAATTTTTATTAATATACACCACAAATTCCAAAAAATATATCACTTGTCTACAATGACTCACAAAATATCAAATTTAAAAACATGGGATTTGATAAGATTTAGTAAACTCAAATATTCTATCTCAATACCCAAGTCACGTTTTCACAATACTGAAATTATGTCCTTGGTCATCAAATATTAACACTAGTTCCATGTGTATAAAATTGTGGAAACAATTTCACCCTCTCCAAAATAACCAAAAAAATAACTTTGACTTCTTCTAGAAATATAAAATATAGTAAGTTTTTCCTCCTATTCCTTGTATAAAAATTGTTTTTAATGAATCGAAACCAAAAAAAATCCTAATATAAATCTAATAACATTAAAAACAAGAATATAATTTAAAACATATATAATTTATGACTAACCAAAAATTTTATACACTATAGAATAAGTTAAGATTATATACATGATGTCCAAAAGGAATGATACATAAAAAATAGAATATATAGAGTTTCTTATGTGTCTATTTTCAAAGTATCCCAAAAAATAACAATAATAAACTCTAAACATAAAAAGATGAGCCCATCTTCATGTGATATTTAATATTCCTCACATTTTATCTTTATATGCATAAGTGTGTGTATATAGTGAGTTAGAATAAACATGTTAGGATGCCTATAATGATTTTATATACTTCAATTAAAAATCGGAACCAAACATTATACTTTGAAAAACAGAATTAAATATCTATATTTTTATAAAAAATAATGATTTCAACCATGGAAATATTTTCTTCTATACTTACAAAATAAATAAGTTTTTTCAAAAACCTTTATGACTCATAAAAAAGAGATTTATAATCCAAAATATTACCTGTACACTTTTAAAAGAACATTAAATCATTATATAAATGAAATATGTGTTCTAAAAGGGTCAATATAGGACTTGAATCAATGGGACCATCCCATTAACATTTGATGTGACCCTACCAATATACCCAACTTTCCCAATATTAGATTGATTGGGGATCTACCACAATTCAAATCATGATTGTAACTATGGGTACTAGTAGAAGCATGGTATAACTATTATAAAATTCATCAATAGAATTCAAAAATAATATACCAAAGTTGTAACACTCAAGGTTTTTAAAATAATACTATGCTCGATAGCTTTCTTAACACGTAACATCGGGATTTATGAAAATTGGGATTTTCTATAAAAATATTCTTATTTAAATGTGACCATTATAACCTAGCCATTAAATGGGTGGATATAGATAGTATTAAAAAAATTATTATTATATATATATATAAAGTTCTTAATAAATTCAATTTTATTGAAAATTTATTACTAATTAATAACTCAATTTTTTATTAAACGTTTTGTTCTTCCAAAACTACATTTTCATCAAAAATGGTATTTATTATTTTTTTTGAAAAAATATTACAATTATTTTATGAAAATTTTATAAATTTTATTCTATAATAAGTATATCATTTTTGAAATTATCATATCAAAATTATCTTTTGGTGAATTTTTGAGCATTTTTGAAAAAGTTTGACATTTTAAAGAATAGTGAAAAATACTGATTTTTATTGAAAACAACATTTTCTTTTATAGTATTTAAAAAGTAAAAATCTATTTTGTATTATTTTTAAAAATTAATTAGTTAATTTTGATTAAAAATAATTCAACTATATTATTTATTAATAAAAAAATTATACATAAAAATAATTTTTTCTAAAAAATTGTTTTTCGTTGTGTTTTTCATTATAATGTTAAATTAATTTCTGCCACTTATAAAAATTAAATATTAAAAATTGATTCCATACTTTTAATCATAATATACAAATTTAAATATATCCATTTTATTTTAGACATTATGAATAGTAACTATGGTAAATAAGTGTCAACATGGTAAGAGTAAATTAGGTAATTAATGTTAAAAATAATATGACAAGGAAAAAATGACCATAACACTTGAATTTATCATATTTTATTAGTGTAGGTCAGAAATTTCCAACCAAGTTTTTAAAATAAGGAAACATGGTTTCGTATTTCTTTGATTTGGACCTTTATATTATTTTATGTAAAGAAAAGTAAAAATTATCATTCTCTTTATTTTATTAACTTTAAATTTCTAACGTAGGGATAAATGTAGGATATATTCGATTATAAAAGGTATATTTGAAATATAAATGATTTTTTTATAATGTTAATTTATTTTTAATCTTTAGGAATGAAATAATTTTTTTAGATTCTTATGCACCACTGATACAACATTTATTTGATTAATAGAAAAATAAAATAAATTATTTTAAAAAATGTTAAAAGTTAAAAAAATTTAATTAATTATTGTACCCTGTGAATTTTTTTGATAATAATAACATATTATATATTTTTTAATTTATTTTATTTTAATTTCATCGTCGTCGTATTGTTTTCAAAGTAAAATTAAATAAATAGTTCCAAAAAATAAACTTAATGTAATTTTATGATACATAATATTTTATTAAATGATTTAAAATTATTAAAAATAATATATTCATCCAATTTATTGGTATGTGTTTAAAAATATAAAATATGGTATATTTGTGGATGAATTTTCCAATTATAGTAACTATATTAACTTCTAAAAAGTAAAAATTGTTTTATCGTCGTCATTGTCAAAAAGTTTAAAATAGGTTAAAACAAAACAGTAAGGGTAAAACATAGTATAAACATCTCCAAATTTTATTTGATGAAATTATTTCAACCAATAATAATAATATATTTTAATTATATTATTTTGGATCCTTTTTTCCATGAAAATTAATTTATATTTATTTAATATTTTATGTAATTCCAAGATTTCCCCTCCCCTCACTTATAAAAGGGAATCACGTCTCCCCTTTTATTCACACTTAAAAAGACTTTTTTTTCAAAAAATACCTATATAAATATATTTTTAACATCCATACCCATGTTATATAGATATTTTTTAGGAATAATACCAAACTTAGAGGGATTATGGTGTAAAAACAAAGAATATTGTTCGAAAAGAGGTATAGCGTTTAACCAAATGTTTTAGTATTACTTATTCTTCCACCTCCTTCAAATATTCTTCAAAAATGATGATATAATAAAATAATTCTATACCATATAATAATATTTTATTATTTTGATGTAATAAAATATATCCATCTTCTTCTTACTTCAAGTGGGAAATGAAACCATGGATTCTATGTACGACAGACAATTGCCTCACAAACTGATGTAAATCATTTTTCATTACCACCTATCATTGATGGATAAAATGGTGGATTTAATAAATATATATGTTTTTTATGATATTATTATTATTTTTAAAATTGAATTATTATTTACCTTTCTTTCATTCCATCCATCAAAAATGAAAATAGGGTTCATGCATATGTTCAACTTACTATCTCCATCAACAATGTGATTCATTTTCTTATCTCTATCGTTTATGGATGACTGCATATATAATGAATATATATTTTATTAATATAATGTTTAACATTATTGAGATTATAGATACATAATCAATATATAAATACAAATATTATTGAACCACAACATGCACAAAAAATGAAACAGTTATCACCTGAAATAATGATTTTAATAAAGATTTGATAATAAATGAGTGGTAAGATATTATGAGAAAATAATATATGGTATTATATATATGAATATGAGTTTGAAATAAATTTATAACAAATCTATATGTATTATATATTAGTTTCTAATTCAAACAAAGGAATACAATACTTAAGGTAATGAATCTCTTTAAACCACCTTTTTCTTCAGGTTATGACCATTATCTCTCTAACTCACTTTATCTCTCTCTTTGATGTTATTAAATTATTTTAAATTACATAAATATGTCTGCTATATATATACCTTGATAATTATACCTTCATTTTATGAGGTAATACACTACTTAAGTTCATTTCTCAAAATTCCTTCATTAAAAACACACCTAATTAATTAATACTTTTATAAAACACTTATTTTAAGTCTTTATTCCCAAATTAACACCTTATTATGAGACCTATTCTTATTAAACTGTATATTAATGTCCAAAATATTTAATTACTTCTTCTATTTGGAATATATATGAAATATAATTTGATTTTGATATGAGGAAAGATTATGAAGCCAATTTATTTCCATGGGTAACTCTTATATTTATCCCTTATGATTGATTTCCTTTTATCGTAAACATAATCATGTACATGTTATAATAAATTCACCCATATAGCGCTCTATTTCATTGGTTCGTATTTTTTTCTCATTATATGTTTTGAATAGGATCAGGGAGTAAACCTTATCCATGATAGGACTCAGTTCGCTATGTGATATCATCTTAGTAGTTAGTCTTGACATATGCTTATGTAATTTTTATTGTTTTTACCACATTTCCTATGTTTACATGATTCTTATTATACCATTTTATTTATATTATTACCCTATGTGATTACTCATGATCCATATATTTTATGATACCATTTTATAATTTTGACTCACGTGTTATGATTCCTTATCAGGTTTATTCCCTTACTAGGATTTTTAGCTCTCTATTTTTGTTTTTGTATTCCTTAGGTTATCCCATGTAGCTTTAGAAGCTCAAATGGATTTGTGATATCATTATGAATATTAAAGTAATGCTTCCTTATTTTTGTATTGATGAGTTATGTTCCTAGTATTCCAAAGACACTCAGATTTTTTATCCTTGTTTATATTTAATAGATATTTCTGTCAAAAATCATGTAATAATATGTGTAAAAAGGATTAGGTCCTTGTAGTTGGTATCATAGGAAATTTTTAGATAAATTTATTGATTAGTATTTTTTCATATGATATTTTATTTAGAGTTATAGATATAATCATGGTTTTATAAGTTTGAGTTCAATCATAAGTTTAAAGGATTATACATCCCTTTTCAGGTTTTAAGTGATGACATTTGAAAGTGAATAATGATATTATTAGGATATGTTTTATTTGGTTTAGGTATATGAAACCCTTAGGGTTAACATAAAATATAATTATAGAAGAATTATATTATATTTTTTAATATTTTAATCACATTTTTAGGAATTTTTTAGAAATTATATTATTATTTTTAGTAAAAAGGATAACCCACAGGCTAGATAACAACTCATCGTATCTAAAAAGGCCAAGGGGCTTGATCCCACAATTGAAGGGAGACAATAGTGAAACACCTACCACTATATTATGTGATTTCCTAGTTAGTATGAAATTTTTTTTACTTAAACTATTTGACTTATAATGCTTAAATTTATTTTGTAAATGTATATTTTTTCATATAAATGGCCATGGGATTTAATGTTGATTTGGTGATTAAGTGATTAATTTGATTCCTAAATAATATCACTATATTTTTTAGGAAAATTATATGATTTATGTAAGAATAATTTTATGGGATTGTATTTGAGGAATAAAGGTTAAATTGTATTTTTGGAATCATATATGGTTTTAATGTGGATTTACAGTGATTCATTTTATTTATTGAAATGATTAGTATATCCTAGAGATTATATAATTATGGAGTATAAATTTTTGTGATAAGACTTTAAAAGATATTTAATTTATTTAGAGATAAATTTTAAATTAATATCTAAAGAATATATGATCAAATACTTGTGATTTTTGGTTTTTAATCTTATTCAGGGATATTTTGAAGAATTTTAAGGGTATTCAATTATTGAATTATATATCTTAAACTTTGGGTGTTATTGTCAAGGATTTGGTGATAATATTGAATTTCATCATATCAAGTTTTATTAATTTTTCAAATTATCTAGTCTTATGCTAACCATTATGGTTTGGGGTAATGTCTAAAGACATAAGAAATAGATTGTTATCTTTTTTTGGATTATATAACCTGTTAGAAACTTTTTTAATGCTTTAGACATCAAACATTCATCTTTAATGCCCGAATGGCCCGAAGGCCTTCTTTTTATTTTATTATAGATATTCCCCCTTTTAAGGGTTGAAGGGGAACTTGTACATGACCCGTAGGCCCAAGGCACAAGTCCCGACATGACCCGAAATACATGACCCTAAGGCCCAGAGGAATACCATGCCCATGACATGACCCATAGGCCCAGCCCAATAGAACTGCCCCTCCCCAGCGTATTGCATCATTGATCTCTTTATCTCCCCACCTTTCATTGCTGATCGGCTATCATTTCCCCGTACAAAGTTGTCTCGTGTCTGGTCTCAATAGCAGGTGCCATACCCTCTCATTCTTCCAATCCAGTTAGCTCTGCATCTGGTGGCTGCTACTCCTGTTGCTCTGATCCTCTTATGGGGTACGTTCTGTGTGAACTGGGCTACTCCATGGTCTATGTGACCCGAAGGCCCTGTGGCCGAAAGGTCTTTGATGACCCTAAGGCCCTGGAGACCCATAGTCTCAAACCGGTGGAACGAAGGCCCAAATTGGGTGAATAGTTCTGGCTGCTACAGTACCGAACAGTGACTGCTACAGTACTACTACAGTAGCCCGGAAATTCGCCTCCACCCATTTTTGAAACCGGGTCTCTTGGATGCCAAGAAGGAGCCCTTAACACTCGGGTATGGGCTCGTTGGCAAACATTCATCTTTAATACTCATAATTTTGAGTAAAATATGTGATTATAGTTGAGATTGATTAAAGGATAAAATTATACTTTTCAAGTAAGTATATTTCCTTATGTTATTAGTCTATATGGTAAAGGAATTCTTAAACTCTATGAAAAGTATCTTGAGAGAAAACTCATTTCCTATTACGTTTGTTTTTTATGAATTTATGGTCTTTTCACACCTCTTTGGTTTATGGTTTTTTGGTCGTTAACTTTTCATGACCATTCACTTTCTTATGATCAATAATTTTTATCACTCTCCATCATTATTTGGGAATTAATATTTTCTTCCATGTCTATATTTTTACTTCCCGTTAATTTTTTATTATTTTGAAACCTATTAATACGTTATTTCATATGACTTTTTTATTTCCATTTACCTTTATTCAAGAGGAAGTTTTATAAACACCTTTTACAATGTGTGATTTCAATAAAGATATTTTGAAATATCAAACCCTTGTTTACTAAGACTGTGTTCAAATTAAGAGGAATCGGTTTTTAAGGAAGGAATAATGTAAAAACCCATTTTTTTTAAATAATATTATTCTCGATAAATTTTTTAACACAAAACACATAGATTTAAGGGAATTGGGATATACTCTAAAAATATTATTATTTAAATGTGAATATCACAATATATTTGTTGAATTGGTGAGTATGAATAATATCAAACAAATTATTAAATATATATAAAGTTACTAATCAACAAAAATTTATTGATAAATTCTTAGTAATTAATCACCCAACATTTTTGTAATGTCATTTTATTCTTAAAAAATATGTTTTCTTCAAAAATGGGTTTTCTTGGATTTTGTTAGAAAATATTATAATTAATTTATTAAACTTTTAGAAATTTTATTTGTCAAAAATTATATAATTTTTTGAATCATCATATCAAAATTATTTTATGGGGAAATTTGTAGATTTTTCTAAAGAGTTTGACTTTTAATGAATAGTGAAAAATATAGATTTTTATAAACAAATTAATTTTATTTTATTGTATTTACAAATTTAAATTTTATTTTGGATTATTTTTAAATTTTTATTAACTAATTTTTATTAAAAATAATCTAATTATTATCTTTTAGATGAATTTTATTCTTGAATCTGGTATAAAGGCATTTTTATACATAAAAAGTAATTTTTCTAAAAAATTATTTTCATTGTGTATTTAATTTTAATATTAAAATAATTTATGAAACTTATATAAATTGAATTTTAAAAAATTGATTCCATATATAGAATATATAGTTCCAAATTTTGAATATATTTCACTTTTATTATTTTTCATTAAGAATAGTAACCATAGTAAATAATTATCACCACTATATGGGTAAATTTGGTAATTAAGGTTACCAATAATATGATAATGATTAAAAATGACCATAAAAATTTACCATATACTATTTTATGATTTTAGTTTATCCATTTCCATCCATTTTTGAAAATATCTCAACTTGGCTCCAGATTTATTTCACTTTTACCTTTCTATTATTTTATGTAAATAAAAGTAAAAAATATCATTCTCTTTGTTTTATTATCTCTAAATTTTTGACATATGAATAAAAAGATTATATGTTTAGTTATAAAAAGTTTATTTTAAACATAAATTATTTTTCTATAATTTTAATTTATTTTAAATTTTTATTAATGAAATAATTACCTTAAAAACATACCCAACACTGATATAGTATTTATTCAATCAATAGCAATTTAAAATAAATGATTTTAAAAAAATTCAAAGTACTATAATTTTAATGAATTGTTGTTCCCTATAAATGTTTTAGATAAAAATAACACAGTATAGATGTTTTAATGTTTTATATTCAAATTAAATTGTATTCATGTTGTTTTCAAATTCAAATTAAATGAATAGTTTCAAAAATAAAAATTAATGTTATTTTATGATAAATAATATATTATTAAATGATTTAAAATGTATACAAATCCTATATCTAGAAAATTTATTGGTATATGTGTAAAAATATAAACTACAGTCAATTTATTGAAAAATTTACTTTTATAGTAACTATATTAACCCCTAAAGAGTAAAAAACTTAGTTATCATGTAATTGTCAAAAAGGTTGACGAGGGTTAAAACAAAATGTTAAGGGTAAATAAAAGTCTAAATTTATTATTATTTTATTTTATGATTTTATTTACACCCATAATAATCCTATATTATAATTATATCATTTTGTATCCTTTTTCAATGAAAATTAGGTTATATTAATTTAATATTTTAGGTAATTCCAAGAGTGCCCCTCCCATCACTTTTAAAAGATAACCTCCTCTCCTCCATTATTCACACTTAAAAATCATTTTATTTCATCCAATTTCTGACCAAATATATTCCTAACATTAATATACATGTTATAGATTCCTTTTTTAGACATAATACCAACCTTATAGTGCTTAAGGTTTTAAATACTAGAAGATTATATGAAGAAGAGTTATATCTTTTAACTTGATATTTTAGTTTAATTTCTTCTTACACCTCCTAAAAATATTATTAAAACATGATGATATAATAAAATATTTATCTCAAATATACTTAAATTTTATTAGGTTAATTTCAAAACATATATACACCTTTTTATTCCATCAAGTGGAAAATGAAAACATCAATCGTGTGTACAGTGGACTCCTGCATCACGAACCGGTGGAATTTTACTTTCCATCACTGCCTCTCAAAACTGGTTATAATGATTGATTTAATTAATATACATTTTATTTATAATATTATTATGATTCTATAAAGTTGAATTATCTTTTAACTTTCTTCTATTCTATCCATTTAAAATGTAAATAGTGTTCATGCGTACTCGCGGCTCGCCGTCTACATGAACGATGTAATTCATTTTCTTATCTCTGACTTTTATGAATGAATATATATATATATATATATATATAATGAATATATGTGATATTAATATCATTTTTTAAAAAAATATATTATGGAACCATGATCAACTTATAAATATTGAGACTGCTGAATCAAAATGTGTATTAAAACGAAATAATTATCACATAGAATAATGGTTTTAATAAATAATTATCTATAAATGGTTGGTAAGATGTTATGAGAAAATAATATATGATATAATATATATGCGTATGGTTTTTGAATTAATTTATAATAAATATATATTTTTTATACATGATTTTATAACATGTATAAATAAATACAAGACTTAAGGTAAGGGATCTCTCTGAACAACCCTTTTCTTCAGGTATTGACCATTCTCTCTCTAACTAATTTTCTCTCTATCACTTTGATGTTATGGAATGATTAAAAATTATTTATATATTTAAATTAAATATATACTAATATTATTCTCCATTAATTTTATGGGGAAATACATTCCTTTAGTTCATTTCCCAAAATTCCTTCTTTAAAATCAAACTCGATCAAGGGGAAATTTCTTGTCCCTTAATATTTTTATGAAATGCTCATTTAAAATTTTTATTCCCAAATGAACACCTTATTTTGAGACCTTTGATTATGAAATTAGATATAAATGTACAAAATATTTAATTCCTTATTTTATTTGTAATCATTATTAAATCTACTTTAATTATGATATGATACAAGATTATGTAACGCATTGATTTCCATGGTAAATGCTTATTCTTATGCCTTATGATGGATTTCCTTTTTTGGAACACATAATAATGTACATTATATAGACCCTTCCCTTTTTCCCTTAGATTAATATTAAATAATTTTAATAATAAACAATATAAAATAATTACATGACCTGGATCCAAAGGTTAAGTTTCTTGGGAAAATTAGGGCCATACATAACATTTACAAAATAAAACATAAACATTTATTTATTTCTTTCTTATCTAACTTATTATTGGCCTTTTAATTCTCCTTAGTACAACTAGTAACCTGAGGATATACATCAAATAAATGTGTGAGATAAAATCATATTAATAGGATATAGAATAACATGAAACAATATAACATAGGGTGGGAATAATCATAATCATAATCCTGAGAGGAAGCATTAGATAAAGGCATAGAATGTGGAAATGTATAAAAATAAAACATCATGTCTTAGTGGTACACTACCACACATAGTTGTGAAAAAAATATAGCATCATGTTCACACATATTTCACTTTTTCTCATGAGATACATCACATTAACCAATTAATTGGATCTCTATATAATTCTGGGCACACCCGTCACATCATAACATTTACATTGCACTGTTTAATTCTGAGCGCACCCGTCAGCTCATAACATTTACATTATCATGCATGCCACATAGAATGTATATCAATCTTGGAAATAAAATAACCCATGGAAAGTAATGGGTTTTATTTTCATAAATCATATATTCATAAAATTTGTGTTCCCAATTGAAAAGGGAATAACATACTTGATATAATAATCATCAGTATTTATTGAAGAAGAAACAATTTCGAGAAGTAAAAGGTGTGGTTTTTTGAAAGAATATTTCTTTTAGAAAACATCTTGTTTGTAATAAACTCAAGTACAAAACATTTATATACTATAAAGGATAATATAATAGTGAATAAATTATATTTAAGTTATATCCATACTAAAAATGAGGTGAAAGAGGGAAACTGAAAGAAAGAGAGTTGGGTTTGATAATTCCCCTTACCTTGTGTCTGAAAACTTTATTCACTTTAATATACTATATAATCACATTAGATTAATTAATTAACAAAGAATAAAACCTTTTATACATTAATTTGATTAATTTTTTTTATATTAAGTTTTTTTATTATATTTTTGATGATTTTTAGAGTTTAATTTTATCATTCATGAGTGTTTGTTTTCATAGTTTTCATGATCGACTCACTTGTATACAAGAATGGAAGTTCATGTAAAATGTGGATAAAAATATAGAATTTTTATATGTTATCAATGATCTTAAAAAAATTAAATGATATTATAAATAATCTGTTTATGTGGAAATAGGTTGATTCATTAGATAAAATTTAATGATGATCATTTTAGGTTAATTTTAACAGTTTCTCAATCACAACAAACTCATTTTGTTTTATCGTTTAGTATTATGTATATATTTTAGTTCAAAAACATAAAAGGGTCATAAAATATAATTTAAAATATTTTTTTAACCATTTAATGGTTTTATTATCATCCTTGAAGGTGTTGAAGGAAAAGGAAAAGGCATCACCCACGATGTCATTAAATTGACACGTCACGGGTGACGATTTCATTTTTTGAGTAAAATAGATAGAGGGTTAAGTTTAATGATTAATATTACATTAAGATGATATAATTAAACTATGTTTAAGGTAATATATTTATCATCCCATTTTTATTATGGGATGTGAGGATATAATAATAAGATAAAATAACTTGAAAAGATATTTAAAAGAAGGACAGACGAATTTACCTTTGAATTTATCCTCCTTGAGAACCTCCTTAGGGAAACAGCTTTGGTATTTTTATAATATCAAGGGATCCTAAACATCTGGAAGGGTATTGGGAAGATACTTGATTAAAATTTGGATAAGTATCAATTCTTTGAAGGTGTGAGGAGAAGAGGTGGTGAGGGGTGGTATTTAATATAGAGGAGAGGGGTGTTTTCTCATTATTTTAATCATTAGTTTATTATTTTGGCTCAAGAATATGAATAGTTTGATCATTATAACTAAATATATAAAAATAATAAATTATAGTTTGATGTTTTGGGCTTACATAATCCATACATCAGCTATTACTCCATAATTCATGTATTTAGATTTTATCATAAATTATTGTATTTTATTATTCACCAAAAATTCAAGTATTTTAGAAAAATCCCTAAAATTCACCCTAATAATTTTTTATGTGTAAAATTAAAAAACAAAATCAATTTTAGGAGAATAATTTTATAAATATTTAATTTTTAATTTTTAATTAAAATAACCATTTACTCGAAGAATACAGATTTTAAAATTATAACTGGTTTTTTAACACTTTGAAAATTTACTTGTGGTCTCATAAAATTATATTAAAATTTTAATACATAAAAATTTTAATTTTTTAATACATTTTATGAATATAATTTTTTTAAAATTATTAAAATAATCATAATATTGTAAATAAATATTTATGACTTACCAAAATACCAATACTTAATTAATAATTTTTAACACGTTTATTTACTTAGACTATCATATCATTATAACGTAATTTCATTTATAGGATTGATAAATTTTATATGTATTATAATGGGTGTGGTTACTATTCATTTGGTTAGTCTACTATTCATAAGGGTCGTATTACTATTCCTGAGGTCAAGTTACTACTTCATCGGTATAGGTTCTTTAACTTTTAAAAATACTTCTTATTTAATTAATTATTAATTTATAAAGTTTTTATTATGGTATATTATTGATTTTATGTTATTTATTCAATATGAAATTACTATAAGAAGGGAGAAAATTGATTGTTAAATGTTTGGGTCGATACATTCTTCCTCCCTTTTGAAATTTCTCCCTCAAAATTTTGTTTTACATAAATAAGTGAGGGTACTTATCCTTCATCACCTCCTATGGTTCCTAAGTTAATTCTTCATACTTATGGTTCCTCCACAACATTTGGACATGGTTGGTTGTCTTTTTGTACATAACCTTATCTCTCTGATCTAGAATCTTTACTGGTTGCTCCTCATAAGAGAGATTATCTTCCAGCTGTACCACCTCTGAGTTCAGTACATGTGAGAGATCTAGTATGTACTTCCTCAGGAGTGATATTTGGAACACATCATAAACATGATCCATATTTGATGGAAGTGAAAGACGAAAGTCCAAATCTATTATCTGATCAAGGATCTCAAAGGGGGCAATATACCTTGGGCTTAGCTTCTTTTTCTTTCCAAACCACATGAGTCTCTTCTATGGTGATATTCAAAGGAAGAATTTTTCTCCAACTTTGAACTCCAAGTACCTTCAATGGTTGTCAGCATAGCTATTTTTCTAACTCTGAGCAGCTTTTATATGTTTCTAGAGGGCTTGAACCTTCTCCATTATCTATTGCACAAGATCAGTTATAAGTAGCTTTCTTTTTCCTACTCCATCCCAAAAGGTTGGAGTTCTACATCATTTTCTTTCTATAGCTTCATACAGATCCATCTAAATAATCAAGTTGAAGCTATTATTGTATGAGAACTCAACCAATGTTATAATCTGATCCCATCCACATTTGAATTATAATGAGAAGGTTCTTAGAATATCTTCGAGAATCCAAATAGTCCTTTTATATTGACCATCAGTTTGGGGGTTATAGGTTGTGCTTAAATTTAATTTAGTGATAAAATCATGTTAAAGGATCATCTAGAGTTTAGATGTGAACCTAGGACCATGGTCAAATAAAATGAAGAGTGTAAACCCATTAAGTCTTACTACTTTCTTCATATATATCTTATAAAGTTTTTCAAGTGATAGATATTCCCAAATAGAAATAAAGTGGGATGTCTTGGTGACTCGGACCACCACAACCCATATCACATTATTAACTTTTGATGTCTTCGATAGACCAGTGAAAAAGTCCATAGTAAAATTCTCTCATTTGCACATGGATATGGGAAATTGATTGCATCATCCCTTTAGACTTATGTTTCTCTGCTTTAACATGATGATATATCAAGCACCTTAAGATATACTCTATAACATCCTTCATCATCTTATTCCACCAGAAGTGATCGGAAATATCACAGTACATCTTGGTACTCCCAAGATAGATATTGAAAGTTGATATGTGTGTATTATCCAATAGCTTCTTTTCCCTAGGTGAAAAAGGCTCATAAATCGTCATTCCAATATAAATCACACTATCATCGATATGTAACTCTTTAAATTTCCATTCTGTAACTCCATTCACCTTATTTTTTAGCTCTGAATCATCCCTTTGTGCCTCCTTAATATTCTCTTACATAGATGGTTGGGAAATATTTTTGGAAAGGTTGGATGTATTCCATGCTATTATTATTTTCAAATCCATACTTTCCACATCCATAAATATAGTTTATTTATAAATCTGAAACATGGATAAAGTAGTAGGTTCATTTCTATTAATATTTTCATCTACCTTGTTTTCCTCTCTAGGATGAAATTGAATAGAGAAATAATAGTCCTTGATTAGCTATAACCATCTCCTTTATCACATGTTGAGTTACTTTTGTTTGAATATATACTTTAGGCTCTTTTGATCAATATATATCACACTTCTCACCATAGAGGTAATTTCACCAAATTTTCAAGATAAAAATCACAACTTCTAGATCCAGATCATGCATTGGGTAGTTATTCTCATGGATCTTCAACTTTCATGAGGTGTAGGCTATCACAATATCATTTTTCATGAGTACACACCCCAATACTTTCTTTAAAGCATCATTGGATATCACAAACTTTCTCCACTTTTTTGTTATGTGAGTACAGGTGCAGTGATCAGCCTATTCTTTAGATCCTTGAATCTATCTTCGCATTCTTCTATCTAGACATACTTTACCCATTTCCTTGTTAACATAGTTATCAGGCTTGAGAATCATGATAAATTTCTCAATAAATATCGGTAGTACCTAGATAATTCAAGGAAACTATGGATTTCCCTGACACTAGAGGGTCTGGTCCATTCCTCAATTAGATCTATTTTTGGAGGCTCCACAAAAATTCCCTCACTTATGACCACATTTCCCAAGAATGTGACTTGTTTCATCCAAAATTCACACTTTCTAAACTTGTCTTAAAACTTATCCTTCCTTAATTTTTCCAATACAAGCCTTATATCTTTTTCATTTTCCTCCTTTATCTTATAGTAGATGATAATATCATCAATAAACACTACCAAAAATTTGTTGAGGTAATGTCTAAATACTCTGTTCATTACATCCATGAATCTTACAGGTACATTAGTAATTCTGAAGGGAATCACCAGAAACTCATAGTGCATGTACCTTGTATAGAAGGCCATGTTTTGAATATCTTTCTTCATCACCTTTAGCGGATGATATCTAGAATTAATATATGCCTTTAAGAAGTACCAAGATCCTCATAATTGATCGAACAAGTTGTCAATACTTGGAATAGGATACTTGTTCTTTATGGTGATCTTGTTGAGTTCCCGATAATTGATACACAGCCACATTGATCCATACTTGTTGAAAAAAAGCACCTCCACACCCTAAGGTGATGTACTGTGGAATATAAACCCTTTATCCAAATGTCATTACAGCTTATTCTTTAACTCCTCCAGTTTGATAAGAGTCATCCTATAGGGACACTTTGAGATGGGAGTAGCTCTGGGTATGAGTTCTATTGATAAGATTAAACAAATTATTAAATATATATAAAGTTACTAATAAATAAAAAATTATTTATAAATTCTAGTAATTAATCACTCAATATTTTTGTAATGTCATTTTATTCTTCAAAAAATATATTTTCTTCAAAAATGGTTTTTATTGGATTTTATTAGAAAATATTATAATTAATTTCTGAAACTTTGAGAAATTTTATTTGATAAAAATTATATAATTTTTCAAATCATCATATCAAAATTATTTTATGGTGAAATTTTTAGATTTTTCTGAATAGTTTTACTTTTCAATGAATAGTGAAAAATACATATTTTTTATAAAAAAGGTATTTTATTTTATTTTATTTAAAAATTAAAATTATATTTTGGATTATTTTTAAAATTTTATTAATTAATTTTTATTAAAAATAATCCAATTATAGTCTTTTGAATGAATTTTATACTTGAATTTGGTATAAAAACATTTTTATACATAAAAATTAATTTTTATGAAAAATTATTTTTCCTTGTGTATTTCATTTTTATCTTAAATTAATTTATAAAATTATATAAATCGAATTTTCCAAAAAAAAATTCCATATATAGAATATAATTCCAAATTTTTAATATATTTCACTTTTATTTTTTGTCATTATGAATAGTAAACATAGTAAATAATTGTCACCACTATAAGGGTAAATTGGGTAATTAAGATTAACAATAATACGATAATGAATAAAAATGATCATAAAACTTTACCTTATACTATTTTATGATTTTATTTCATCAATTTACATCAATTTTTTTGAAAATATGTCAACATGGTTCCGAATTTCTTTAATTTTTACCTTTCTATTATTTTATATAAAGAAAAGTCAAAAATGTCATTCTCTTTGTTTTATTATCTCTAACTTTTTGACATATGGATAAAAAGAGTATATGTTTAGTTATAAAAGGTTTATTTTAAAAATCAATTATTTTTTTATTATTTTAATTTATATTTAACTTTCATTAATGAAATAATTATCTTAAAAACTTACCCAACGCTGATATAGTATTTATTCATTCAATAGAAAAAAAATGATTTTAAAAATGTTCAATGTATGATAATTTGAATGAATTATTGTTCCCTGTGAATTGGTTAAATAAAAATAACATATTACAGATGTTTTAATGTTTTATATTTAAATTACATTTTATTCATGTTTTTTTCAAAGTTAAATTAAATGAATAGTTTCAAAAATAAAATTAATGTTATTTTATGATAAATAATATATTATTAAATGATTTAAAATTCAAAAAAAATATTATATTTGGAAAATTTATTGGTATTGTATAAAAAAATAAAATAGATTCTATTTATGAAAAAAAATTACTTTTATAGTAACTATCATAACCCCTAAATAGTAAAAAACATAGTTATCACTGTAATTGTCAAAAAGGTTAACGAGGGTTAAGAAATGATAAGGGTAAAAATGGTCTAAATTTGTTAAAATTTTATTTTATGATTTTATTTAAACCCATAATCATCTTTTATTCTAATTATAAAATTTTGGATTATTTTTCAATGAAAATTAAGCTATATTAATTTAATATTTTAGGTAATTCCAAGAGTGCCCCTGTCATCGCTTATAAAAGAGAACATCCTCTCCTCCATTATTCACACATAAAAATCATTTTATTTCATCAAATACCAGACCAAATATATTTATATCATCCATAAATATGTAATAGATGAATTTTTTAGAAAAAATAACAACCTTATAGGTCTTTAGGTTTTAAAGAAAAAAAATATTATATGAAGAAGAGGTACACCTTTTAACCATATATTTTTGTTTAATTTCTTTTTCCACATTCAAATATTATTCAACCATGATGATATAATAAAATAAGTATCTCCAATATATTGATAGTTTATTAGGTTAATTTCATAACATATATAAACCTCAGTATTCCATCAAGTGTAAAATGAAAACATTACTCTTGTGTATGTTGGACTACCACATCACGAACCGATGGAATTTTTTTTCCATCACCACCTCTCAAAACTGGTCATAATGATTGATTTAATTAATATTGTAACATCCTGATTCTATGTGCTGCCCAGAGGTTCCCCATACCCAGTTGGTCACATAGCCTCAAGTGCATTTCCCCGAACGCCATAGGTTGCCGACTAGCAGTGAGGGCCATGGGTGTGATAGTGGGGAAACAATGTCCTCATTGCAAAATTAACATAGTAGAAACAAATAGATAATAGTAGAGAAAGATATAATTCCATATAATAAGTAAACATCGGAATACTAAAATTAAATAAATTATTGCATAATATATATGTAAAAAATGATGCATGTCACAAGTATGTAGGAAATTAGCCAGACAAGTCTCAATGCTGGAATACAGTACTAAACCATACTACTAGGATAACAAGTAAACTCCAATAGCATCGCAATCCTCAGCTCGGTCCCATGTTCCCTAGCTCGACAATAGTCAAGTACCTAAAGTAGAAGGGTACTTTACCTTATCTATACCTTCAACAATATAATCTGTTTAGGTCCAAAAGCATGACTCAAACAGGGTGTGAGACGAATCTCAGTATGAAACCGCCCAAAGATTTGTGCCTATCTATCAGTTAATATATATAAGAGTCAAAAAATACAAAATGAAGTAATAAAGAAGTAAGTGCTCAAAAGTAAATAGTCCTACAGTTTCAGCTAAATTCATTCACATTATCAATTATTCAGCCAAACAAATACAAGAAAACTTCTAGGAAATTCCACATATCCTAACCCCTCTAGTTAAAATAAACATTCAGAAGAAACCCTTTTGGAAATTTCACACAGCCTAACCCCTCTGGTTTAACTTATACAAATAAGATATAACAACCCCCTGGGTAAGCTCACACAGTCTAACCCCTTTGGTCTCATGCAAACAAATACTCTCTGAGGAAGCACTCACCGTCAATTCCCCCTATAGTATTTTAATGATAAAATACAAAATCTATGAGGAAGCACTCAACATCAATTCCTCTTGTGGTATCGTAACGATAACTATAGAAACTATGAGGGAGAACTCAACTTCAATCACCCCTATGGTCTCGCAATGTGAAAATTACAACAGACACTCTGGGGAATCCCTCAACTCCAATTCCCCCTATGGTCTCACAACACTAGGTTCCCACAACCCTGTGTAAGGAAATCATGCACAATTATATTTAGAAGCCAAAGTAAACCACAAATATTATGTGGATAAATGGATAAAAACATAACACAAGCAAGTCAGATAATATCACTCCATCGTAACAGCACTAGGCATAGAAAATAGAGTATCCTAATAGGAAATTCTAGACCCAGTGACCAATATCAGATCAAACATGGGAAAACACGTCCATATCAAGGTAACAAACCTTATTTACAATCAAAAACCCATACTCAAGGAAACAAGGCATAACATGCATTAACAGGGTTAAGTTCCCTAAACACGAAATACCCTAAACTAGGGTATTGGGAACTTTTCGCATATAAATCAAAGAAAATTTATGGAAAGGCACAAACCACCTACCTCGACTTTGTACGATCAATATAGTTGAACCTCATCCTCTGAATCGACCTAGAATGTCGTATCTCTACAAAAATGTCTAAAATTTTCAACCATGGATATCTCACAAAAGAGGGGGAATAAAGAGAGGAGGATCTAGAAGAAAGAATAACTCACCGATGCACTTTCAATGAAATTGATGGTGTCTGATTCTAAGAAAAGACGGTCGATCGGGGGCTTAGAGAAGAATCGGCAATATTCGTTGCTCCTAGATGAGATGGGTTCAAAAGAAGTTGTTTCTGTTGAATGCCATAGGTAAACCATACCCAGTTGGTCACATAGACTCAAGCGCATTTCTCTGAATTCTAGAGGCTTCCGACTAGTAGTGAGGTCCTTCGGTGTGATAGTGGGGAAACTATTCCCTCATTGGCAGAGTAACATAGCGGAAACAAAAAGATAACAGTAGAAAAAGTAGTAATTCTATACAATAAGTAAACAATGGAAGACTGAAAGTAAATAAACAATTGCATAATATATATATAAATAATGATTCATGTCACAAGTATATAGGAAAGTAGAAAAACAAGTCACAATGTTAGAATAAAATACTAAATCAATGTACAATAAAAGCAAGTAAACTCCAATATCAACGCATGCCTCAGCTTGGTCCCATGCTCCCTAGCTCCACAGTAGTCTAGTACCTAAAGTACAAGGGTGTTTTCCCTTATCTATACCAATGAAAATATAATCTTTTTGGGTCCAAAAGCATGTCCCAAACAGGGTGTGAGACGAATCTCAGTAGGCAACCACCTAAATATTTTTTCCTATCTATCAGTGAATATATATAACAGGAAAAAATGCAAATTGAAGTAATAAAAAAGGAAGTACTCAAAATTAAACAGTCCTACAGTTTCAAATAAATTCATTTACATTATCAATTATTCATCCAAACAAATACAATAGACCCTCTTGGAAAGTCAACATAGTATAACCCCTTTGGTTCAACTAAACATTTAGAAGCAACCCGCTAGAAAGGTTCACACAGCCTAACCCCTCTAGTTCAACTTATACAAATAAGATATAACGACCCTCTAGGTAAGCTCACACAGTCTAACCCCTTTGGTCTCATGCAAAAAAAGACTCTCTGGGGAAGAACTCGTCATTAATTACCCCTATATTCTTTTAACGATAAACTATAGACTCTATGAGGAATCACTCAACATCAATTCCTCATGTAGTCTCGTAACGAAAACTATAGACACTCTGAGGGAGCACTCAACATCAATCCCCCTATGGTCTCGTAGCGTGAAAAGTAGAACATACACACTGGGGAAGCCCTCAACATCAATTCCCCCTATGGTCTCACTACACTAGGTTCCCACAACCCTGTGTAAGTCAATCATGCACAAAAATATTTAGCAGCCAAAGTAAACCACAAACACAACTTTCCTAAATGGCTACAAAGAATAACAAAAGCATGTTATATAATATCACTCCATCCTAATAGCACTAGGCATGGAAATAAGAGAAGCCTAACAGGAAATTATAGACCCACCGGACAATATCAGATCAAACATGGGTAAACACATCCATAGCAAGGTAAATAACCCTATGTAAAATCAAAAACATATACTCAAGAAAACAAGGCATAGCAAACATTAACATGGTTAAATTCCCTAAACACGCAATACCCTAAACTAGGGTATTGGTCACTTTTTCATATAAAATCAAATATAATCTACAGAAAGGCACAAACCACCTACCTCAACATTGTACGATTAATATAGTTGAACCTCAGCCTCTGAATCAACCTAGAATGCCATAGATCTGCAAAAATGTATAAAATGTTCAACCATGGATATCTCACAAAAGGAGAGTAATTAATAGAAGAGGCTCTAGAATAAGGAAGAACTCATCGATGTGATTCCAATGCAATCAGGGATGTTCTATTTGGAGCACAGACGGTCGATTGGGGGATCGAAGAAGAATTAGTGATATTCATCGCTCTTGTACGCTCAGACTGGCCATATGTCTGGGGATGGTAAGTTGTACTCAGAAGTACATGTGTACACAATTCCCTTTGTAGTCCCTTATAGACCTGAGAAATAAAATGGGCATCCTTTTCTGAAATGATGGAGTGTGGAACCCCATGTAAACGTACAATCTCTCGGATGTACAATCTTCTCAGCTCATCAACACGGATGGTCTCCTTGATCGGTAAGAAGTGTGAAACCTTCATGAGTCTGTCAATGACAACCCAAACTGCATCATTCCCTCTTGATGGCCTTGTTAAACCTATCACAAAGTCCATCGTAACATCATTCCACTTCCACTCGGGAATGGGTGACTACTGTAAAATCTCTGCTAGTCACTAATGCTCCACCTTCACCTGCTGACAGGTGGAACATCTCATGACAAAACTTAAAACATCTCTCTTCATAAATGGCCTCCAACACTAATGGTGTAGATCTCTATACATCTTGGTGACACCCAGATGAACTTCCCAAACTGAAGAATGAAAATCTTGCATCATCTCCTAGTGTATTTCTACTGACACCCACATGCAGCCATTAAAACGGAAGATCTCATCCTTGCCTATTGTCCATCTAGGAATAGGGTCCCCTCCTGCCACACTCTCCTGTAAGACTAGGCCTTCAGAATCTTGTAGTTTCCTCATTCACACTCGGTCAAGAAAAGTAGAGGTAATAGCTACAGAAGAAATAAATGTCTACCCCCTTCTGTCGTGCATCACCAAATTCATCTCATAGAATAGAGCCATAAGAATACACTCACTAATAGCCTCCATAACTACCTATATCTGAGTCATCTTTATCAACACATCATCCACTACATTTCCTTTCCTAGGTGTGTAGGAAAGATCAAAATCAAAGTACTTAAGGTACTCAACCCATCTTCATTGTCTCAAATTCAGATCATACTGAGTGAAGATATACTTGAGACTTTTGTGGTCGATGAAAACCACAAAATTCTCTCCCAACGGATAATGTCTCAAACCGCATAAAGCATGAACAACTACAATGAACTCAAGATCGTGCATCGGGTAATTCCTCTCATGTGGCCCCAACTATTGAGACTCGTACACAATGACTCTTTCCCCCTTCATAAGCACTGCTCCTAGCCCAATACCTAAAGCATCATAGTAAATAGTATATCTCTTTCCTGGATCTAAAAAAAATAGTATCAGTGTTGAAGTTAACCTCTCTTTTAGCTCCTGGAAGGCTGAATCATAGGAATCTTTCCACAAGTACTTAGCACCCTTCATATTCAGGCCTGTAAGCTTCACTACTAAGCGTGAAAAGTCTTGTATAAAACGTTTATAGTAACCAGCCAGCCCTAGAAAACTCTGTACCTCAAAAACGTTCTTTGGAATATCCCAGGAAACTACTATTCTCACTTTCTCTAGCTCTAATGATACTCCTTTCTCTAAGATAACATGACCCAAGAAGTAAATTTGGTCTATCCAAAAGTGTCATTTTGAGAGCTTAGCATAAAACTAATGCTCTCTCAGTGTACTCAAAATGATCTCAAGATGGGTAGAATGGTCGTGTAGAGTGTGAGAGTACACCAAGATATCATCCACAAAAAACACCATGAAGGAGTAAAAGTATGGATGGATCACTCATTTCATTAGTTCCATGAAAACTATAGGTGCATTCGTGAGACCGAATAGCATAACCACATACTCATATAGACCATACCTGCTCTGAAAGGCTGTAAGAGGTATATTTTATGGTCTAACGCACAACTGATCATAATTGGACCTCAAGTCAATATTCAAGAATACTCGGGCTCCTCGAAGCTGATCAAAGAGATCATCAATCCTTGACAAGGGATATCAGTTCTTGACCTTCAACTGGTTCATCTTCCGATAATCCACACAATGTTTGAGGGTACCATATGACTTCTTTGCAAACAAGATAGGAAAACCCCAAGGAGAAGTACTAGGTCGAATAAAACCCTTTTCCTATAACTCCTCTAACTGCTTCTTGAGCTCCTGTAACTCTGGTGTGGCCATTCTATAAGGAGTAATGGACATCGGTTCTTCTCCTAGAATAAGCTAAATAGAAAATTCTACCTCTAGTTCTAGATTCAATCCTGAAAAGTCCTCTGGAAAGACATACCTAAAATGATCCACCACTAGAGGGAAGTCCATTTGTGAAGTCTCCTGGTCATCCAGTTATAGACTAGAAATCTGAGCTATAACTCCTCTCAACCCATGATTCTTAGGTCCTGTTTTACTCACCTAGACATCCTATTCACCCTTATGTAGAAACAAACCACCCTCTGGCGACACGAAACTCACACTATGGTGATAGAAATTGAAAATGGCCTGGTAGGGAACCAACCAGTCCATTCCAAGAATGACATCATATCTTGTCATCTCTAATACATAGAGGTCCCATAAGAATTGAAACTCACCAACATTAAGAGGTAACTCCTTGTACTAACATACAATATCCATTCTAGTCCCCAACGGTGTGTCTAGCATCAACATATCAGCAAAAGTAAAGATATTGAGCCCAAGGCTCTCCACAAAAATAACATTTATGAAACTATGGGAAGCCCCTGTACCAAAAAGTATAGAAGTTAAAACTGAGGTAATTAGTATAATACCTCTAACTGTTGAGGGTCCGGGATCCTACTCCTGCTAGGTCTACTACACTGCAATAGTCTGACATGTATTGCAGCCTTGTGGACCTACCTGACCACCCTAAGCTGATCCACCATGTTGTCACAGAATTCCTGGTAACTGGCTACCATAGCCACGACCTCCACCTCAGCCAGAATGGCCGGACAAACTCTAGTTCCCAAACTAATGAGACACTGGTAGTCCTTCTCCTAAACGAGTAGTCATAGAAGAACCTATTTCACCAGATTCTGGTGAGAAAACTGATAGAAACACTGAAGATGACCCATATTTCCGCAAGATTGGCACTCAACTGGGTCCTCGGGCAATGTGGCCTCATATTACCAACCTTCCCACACTGGTAGAAAACCACTTGGATACCTGAAGGTGTATCCCACCTACTCAGATCTTCACATGTATAATTTCTAGGTCACTTCCTACTATCAACCAGATAATTACCAACTACGAATGTTGAACCACCCTAGCCCACAGCTTCAGAATCCCTCAGGTTATGCTCTGTAATCAGTGCCTGGTTGACTATGGAAGATATAGTCATAAACCTGAAGATGTTAACCTAAGATCGGATTTCATTCTTGAGACCATCCCCAAACTTCCTATTAAGGAATAACTCATCACCCCCTAGAATGGGTGTGAAGCTCTGTAGCTCTGTGAAGCGAGAAGAATACTCCATGACCGAGATAGTACCCTGCTCCAAACTCATGAACTCTTAGGCTCGATCAGCCCTCAATGTTTCTGGGTAGAAGTAGTCATAGAAGGTACATTGTAACTCATCCCAAGCCATAAACTGATGGCGTCCCACCTTTGATATTACATCCCAACATATCTTGGCAGAATATTGAAGCATATACATAGAGAGCTTCACCCTCCTCTCTGGAGGCATCTCCAGGTGCTCAAAGATAGAGAGCATGGCTTCTAACCATGAATCTTCATCCCAAGGTCCTCCATCCCCTAACAAAGTAAGAGGATGCTTCTACTGAAAAACCCATGTAAACTCTGCCATAGATGGGGTAGGATGCGATGCTCCCTGAAAAGTCTGCATAAACCTCATTAATCCTTCTCGGAACTATACATCAGCGCCTGTATCCAGAATGACGGTAGGTTCCAAGACAAGCATGACGGGAGGATCTGCTGGTAGTCCATGATCTACCATTTCTAGTGTCTGATCGTTGCCCTATATCTGGTGTACAATCAGAGGACGTCTCAGTGGCATGACTCTGCAAGGTCAAGTGCACACCTTAGTTCAATATTATCAAGGAATAGAACTTAAAAGTGCATGAATGGAATAGGAGAAAGAAAAAAATCACGTTTTTTAAAACATGGATACATGGTGTGTATGTCCCCTACATGACATGTTCCCTTTAACTTTTAACATGGCGTGTTCTTCTTCCAAAACTGGTTGTGTAACACCCATACACATGGCGTGTTCTCCTTGAGACACGGCATGTACTTTAATCATTTCCCCCTGCCCAAGTTCCTCTACACATCTAAACACACGGTTCATTCTTGGGTAACATTACAAGGTGTGTGCTCCCTAGACATGGTATGTACCCCTTAAGTTTCCTCCACTTGTGTTTTTGGTCACACGGCTGGATACACGGTCCCTATAACATGGTGTGTTTATTCCAGACACAGCATGTACTAGAAATATTCCACCGACCCATGTCGTTAGTCACACAACTCGATACATGGTCTCTACAACACAACGTGTACTCTCAGTACAGGGCGTGTTCCACCAAACAAAACCCAACCCCATGTCCCTGCTCACACAGTCAATCACACGGTTTAAGGACTACATGGTGTATATATACATTACATGGAATTTACTTAAGAAAAGTTATTCCCTTTCGAACAAAAGGTTACATGGCATTTATTCATCAATAAAAATCATGTATTCTGGGTTTTTTCAAACAGTAATCCTCAAAAACTACTCTGGAACCCATAAAAACACTAAAACGAACATTAAAGTTCCAGATTCCGATCTATGGGGGCCCATACTCCCCAAGAATCAAATCTTTGCATATTATTCATGTATATTACAAGGAATAATAGTGAAATCAATCACATGATCCTCCAAATTTCTATCCATGAGGGCCCATAACACCTCAGAGACTAAAGTTTGGCATTCATCCAAAAAAAACTTTACACATTAGAAATACCCTATCAAATAGTAGATATTCTATCAAGGCATCTATCACAATAGCATACATATCTAGAACAACAGTGACCACAACAACATGCAATTGGTAATTCACCCTAAATGGCATGATAAGAATTCATGACATGTGATATCTAGAATGTGCCTATATGATGCATGAGATGAAATACCCTCATCTAATTAGGTTTCCGCAAAAATAAAACCTCAATAATATCAATGATAAAAACACAAAACAAGTGAATTTCCCAAGATTGAAATCAAATCAATTGTAAAATTGAAAAACCAAAAAAAATGCACTAATCTGGGTAAATTAGCTTTTCCTTGTACACGGGTTAGCTACTGTCAGGCACATCTTATTACCAACTATCAATTCCTTCCTATACCTGGCTATAGGATCCAAACAGTAAGTGAAGAATAAAATAAATCCTTTAATACCACATTGTAACGTCCTGGTTCTAGGTTCCGCCTAGAGGTGCCCTGTACCCTATTGGTCATAAGGCCTCAAGTGCATTTCCCTAAATGCTAGAGGCCGCCAACTAGAAACGAGGGACTTAGGTGTGATACTGGGGAAACTATTCCCTCATTGGAAGAGTGACACAGTCGAAACAAACAGATAATAGTAGCAGAAGCAGTAATGCCATACAATAATTAAACAACGGAATACTGAAAGTAAATAAACAACTGTAGCATAGATATGTAAATAATGAAGCATGTCACAAGTATCTAGGAAATCAGCAAAACAAGTCACAATGCTGGTATATAGTACTAAACCAAAGTACAAGGAAAACAAGTAAACTCCAACAACATCAAAATCCTCATCTTGGTCCCATGATCCCCAGCTCCACAATAGTCAAGTACCTAAAGTATAAGGGAACTTTCCTTTATCTATACCTATAACAATATAATTTGTTTGGGTCTAAAAGCATGACCCAAATAGGGTGTGAGACGAATCTCAGTAGGTAACCACCCAATGATTTGTGCCTATCTGTCAGTGAATATATATAACAGGAAAAAATGCAAAATGAAGTAATAAACAAAGAAGTACTCAAAAGTAAACAGTCCTACAGTTTCAACTACATTAATTTACATTATCAATTATTCATCCAAACAAATACAAGCAACCCTCTAGGAAATTCTACATAGCCTAAACCCTCTAGTTCAACTAAACATTCAAAATCAACCCTCTGGGAAAGTTTACATGGCCTAACCCCTCTAGTTCAACTAATACAAATAAGATATAACTACCCTCTGGGTAATCTCACACAGTCTAACCCCATTGGTCTCATGAAAACAATGACTCTCTAAAGAATCACTCATTGTCAATTACCCCCATAGTCTTTTAACGATAAACTAAAGACTCTTTGAGAAATCAATCAACATCAATTCCTCCTGTGGTCTCATAGCAATAACTATAAACACTCTAAGGGATCACTCAACACCAATCCCCCATACGGTCTCACAGCATGAAAATTACAATAGACACTCTATGTAATCCCCCAACATCAATTCACCCTATGGTCTCACTAAACTAGGTTCACACAGCCCTATGTAATTAAATCATGCACAATGATATTCAGAAACCAAATTAAACCACAAATACTACTTGGATAAATGGCTAAAAATCATAACACAAGCATTTCAGATAATATCACTTTATCCTAACAGCACTAGGCATGGAAAACAGAGTAGCCTAATAGGTAATTCTAGACCCAAGTGCCAATATCAAATCAAACATGAGAAAACACATCCATATAAAGGTAAAAACCCTATTTACAATCAAAAACCCATACTCAAGAAAACCAGGCAAAGAAAGCATTAACAGGGTTAAATTACCTAAACACGCAATACCCTAAACTTGGGTATTGGGCAATTTTGCACATATAAATCAAATAAAGTATATGGAAAGGCACAAACCACCAACCTCGATGTTGTATGATTGATATAGTTGAACATCAGCCTTTGAATTGACCTAGAACATCATAGATCAACAAAAACATCTAAAATGTTCAACCATGGATATCTCATGAAAGAGGAGAAATCAAGATAAGAGGCTCTAGAAGTAGGAATAAATCACCGGTGCAATTCCAACGCAATGGACGGTATTTGATTCGGAGCATTGATTGTAGATCGGGGGATTAGAGAATAATCGGTTATATCCATTACTCTTGGATGAGATGGGTTCAGAAGAAGTCTTTTTTGTTGATTAGATGTGACCCCGGTCCGATATAACAATTAAAAATAAAAATACATAGCGTGTTCCCTAAGGATACACAGAGTGCATAGGCATTTATTGGGACTTGCCTTAAGTAGCCTTGCCACAACATCAAACAGTCATGTATGCAGCCGTGAAATATCCAAACACGGCCTGGACTTGGTGCTAGAGTACACATCATGTACAAGGAACTATACAACATGTATTCCAAAAAAAAATTCATTCTTCCCTTTTTCCTCAAAAGCAACATAAAAACGAGATCCATACCTAAAAAAGAATATCTGGGTTCTTACAAATATATATGTTATTTATGATATTATTATGATTCTATAAATGTGAATTATCTTTTAACATTCTTCTATTCCATCCATTTAAAATGTAAATAGTGTTCATGCATGCTCGCAGCGCGTCGTCTACATGAATGGTGTAATTCATTTTCTTATCTCTACCTTTTATGAATGAATATATATATATATATTGAATATATATGATATTAATATCATGTTTAAAAAATATATTATGAAACCATTATCAACTTATAAATATTGAGACTACTGAATCAAAATGTGCATGAAAAACGAAACAGTTATCACTTAGAATAGCTTTTTTAATAAAGAATTATCGTTAAATGGTTGGTAAGATATTATGAGAAAATCATATATGATATGACATATATGAGTATGTTTTTTGAATTCATTTATTATAAATATATATTTATTATACATGATTTTCTAACACGTATAAATAAATACAAGACTTAAGGTAAAATATCTCTCTGAACCACCCTTTTCTTCGGGTACTGACCATTATCTATCTAACTAATTTTCTCTCTATCACTTTGATGTAATGGAATGATTAAAAATTATTTATATATTTCTATTAAATATATACTAAGATTATTCTCCCTTCCTTTCATGGGTAAATACATTCCTTAAGTTCATTTCTCAAAATTCCTTCTTTAAAATCAAACTCGGTCAAGGGGAACTTTTCTATCCCTTAATCCTTTTATGAAATGCTCATTTAAATTTTTTATTCCCAAATAAACACCTTATTTTGAGACCTATGATTATGTAATTAGATATGAATGCCCAAAATATTTAATTCCTTATTCTATTTTGAATAATTATGAAATATCCTTTGATTTTGATATGATACAATATTATTCAATGCATTTCTTTCCATGGTAAACACTTATGTTTATGCCTTATGATGGATTTCCTTTTTTGGAACACATAAGAATTTACATTATGGAGACCCTGCCCTTTTTTCCTTATATTAATATTAAATAATTGTAATGATAAACAATATAAAAGAATTTCAGGACCAAGATCCAAAGTTTTAGTTTCTTGGTAAAATTAGGACTATACATAAAATTTACAAAATAAAACATAAACATTTATTTAATTCCTTCTTCTCTAACTTCTTATTGTCCTATTAGTTATACTTAGTACAACTAGTCACCTGAGGATATAAATCAAATAAATGGGTGATATAAAAGTCTATTAATAGGATATATAAGATAATGAAACAATATAACATGGGGTGGGAATAATCATCATCATCATCATGAGAGAAAGTATTATATAAAGGCATGGAATGTGGAAATGTATAAAAATAAAACATCATTTCTTAGTGGTCAACTACCACACATAGTTGTGAAAAAATATAGCATCATGTTCACACATATTTCACTTTTTATTATGAGATACATCACATTAACCAATGAATTGGATCTCTATATAATTCTTGGTGCACCTATCACATCATAACATTTACATTACTCTATTTAATTCTGAGCGCACCCGTCACCTCATAACATTTACATTATCATGCATGCCACAAAGAATGTATATCAATATTAGACATAAAACAACCGATGAAAAATAATGGGTTTAATTTTCATAAATCATATATTCATAAATTTTGGGTTCCTAAATGAAAAGGGAATAATATACTTGATATAATAAAAATCAATCTTTAGTGAAGAAGAAACAATCTCAAGAAGTAAAAGGTGTGTTTTTTAGAAATAATAGTCCTTTTGGAAAACATTTTTTTGTTATAAACTCAAGTAGAAAACATGTATATACCATAAAGGATAATATAATAATGAAGAAATTATATTTAAGTGATGTATATACTGAAAATGATGTTAAATAGGGAAACCCAAAGAAAGAGAGTTGGGTTTGAGAATCCCCCTTACCTTATGTCTGAAAACTTCATTCAGTTTAATATACTATATAATCATATTATATTCATTAATTAAAAAATATAAAACCTTTTATAAATTAATTTGATTAATTTTGGTTATATTTTATTCATTTATGGGATTTTTGATGATTTATAGAGTTTAATTTTATCATTCGGGAGTGTTTTTTTCTCAGTTTTATTGATCGGTTCACTTGTATACATGAATATAAGTTCATGTAAAATGTAGATAAATATCCATAATTGTTATTATATGTTATCAATGATCATAAAAAAATTAAATCATATTATAAATAATTTCTATGTGTGTCAATAGGATGATTCATTAGATTAAGGATAATGGTGATCGTTTTAGGATAATTTTGATGGTTTCTCAATCACAACGAACTCATTGTGTTTTATCATTTTGTATTATGTATATATGTTGGTTATAAAACATAAAAAGGGTCATAAAATATACATTAAAATATGTTTTAAGGATTAAATCTTTTTATTATCATCACTTAAGGTGTTTAAGGAAAATGAAAGTGCATCACCCATGATGTCGGTAAATTGACACATCATGGGTGACGATTTCATTTTTCGAGTAAAATAGATAGAGGGAGAAGTTTAATGATTAATAATCCATTAACATGATATAATTAAATAATGTTTAAGTTAACATATTTATCATCCCATTTTGATGATGGTATGTGAGGATATAATAATAAGAGAAAATAACTTGAAAATATATTTAAAAGAGAGAAAGAGGAATTTGTCTTTGAATTTATCCTCCTTGAGAACCTCCTTAGGGAAAAGGATTTCGTCTTTTTATGATACCAAGGGATAATTAATTTGGGGAAGGGTATTGGAAATATACTTGAGTATAATTTGGATAAGTATCAATTCTTGGAAGATGTGAGGAGAAGAGGTGGTGAGGGGTGGTATTTATAGTGGAGGAGAGGGGTGTTTTCCATTATTTTAATCATTAGTTTATTATTTTGGCTCAAGACGATGAATTGTTTGAGAATTATCACTAAGTATATAAAAAGTTGAATTATATTTTGATATTTTGGGCTTACATTAGCCATAAATTATTTATTACTCTATAATTCATGTATTTAGCTTTTATCGTAAATTATTATATTTTACTATTCACCAAAAATTCATGTATTTTATAAAAAACCCTAAAAATCACCCAAAAATTTTTTTAATGTGTAAAATTAAAAAAGGAACTCCATTTTATGAAAATAATTTTCTAAATATTATAAATTTAATTTCTAATTAAAATAACTATTTTAACGAAAAATATAGATTTTAAAATTATAATTGATTTTTTAACACTTTGAAAAATTGCATGAGGTATCATAAAATTATATTAAAATTATATTAAATAAAAATATTAATTTTTTAATACATTTTATGAATATAAAATTTATTTTAAATTATTAAAATAATCATAAAATTGTAATAAAATATTTATGAATTACAAAAATACCAATACATAATTAATAATTTTTAACACATTTATTTACTTAGACTATGATATCATTATATCGTAATTTCATTTATATGATGCATAGATTTTATTTATACTATAATGGGTGTGGTTACTATTCATTTCATCGGTCTACTATTCATAAGGGTTGTATTACTATTCCTAAGGTAAAGTTACTATTTCATCGGTATAGGTTCTTTAACTTCTAGAAATACTTCTTATTTCATTAATTATTAATTTATAAATTTTTTATTATGGTATATAAGTTATTTTATTTCATTTATATTATACCAGAAAAGCTCAGCCAGAGGTAAATCCTCTGACCATTTATTAAGAAAGGAAAATGCACACTGAACAAGCACAACAAGCAAGCAAAACTAGTTATATGTCATAAAAGTCATACCCCTTGCCACACCCATGATATAACACTTCCTAAGAAGTATCTGATTCCCATTCAGAGCTATCATAGTGCTTCAGAACCTTCACATATTTCTGTCTGAGATTCAGTTTCTCTAAGGATTACAACTCCTTATAGGATTGGTTGATAGAGGACATAGTTGACACCGGCTTTGGCAAGTCATAAACCTTCTTCATTCTTCTTTTAACTGGGGGAGGTTCCTCATTTCAATTGTTTTTCATCCCATCCTTGACAACATCACTAAAGGAAGGCCTGACCAAATCACAAATATTTTCTTTGTCATTGTCCGATAAATCCCCCCATTTTCCAGAAATTACCATCTCTTGGTAAGCATCGGTCAGAATCTGGTTATACTCATATTTCCCATTGATATCAATCATATCCAAACACCGTGGAGACTCCACAAAATCATTACCAACATCCAGCTCCTTCCTTAAATAGGTGAGGGTACTTATATCCTTCATCGCCTCCTCTGGTTCCCAAGATTCTTCTTCATGATTATTGTTCCTCCACAACACTTTGACATGGTGGGTTTTCTTTTTGTGTAGAACCTTATCTCTCCTATCTTGAATCTTTACTGGTTTCTCCTCATAGGGGAGATCATCTTCCAGTTATACCACCTATGAGTTTAGTACATGTGAGGGATCTGGTATATACTTCCTTAGGAGTGATACGTGGAACACATCATGAACGTGAGACATATTTGATAGAATTGAAAATCGGAAATCCATAGCTCCTATGCGGTCAAGGATCACAAAAAGGCCAATATACCTTGGGTTTAACTTCCCTTTCCTTCCAACCCTCATGACTCTCTTCCATGGTGATATTCAAAGGAAGAATTTATCTCCAACTACTAACTCCAATTCCCTTCAACGATTGTTAGCATAGCTCTTTTTCTAACTCTAAGAAGATTTGATATGTCTCTAGATGGATTGATCCTTCTCTTTAATCTATTGAACAAGATCAGGTCCATGTAGGTTTCTTTTTCCAACTCCATCCCAACAAGTTGGAGTTATACATCCCTTTCCATATATAACTTCATAAAAATCCATCTAAATACTCAAGTAGATGTTATTATTGTCTGAGAACTCAACCAGTGTTAGAATCTGACCCCATCCACATTTGAATTATAATGAGAAGGTTCTTAGAATATCTTCGAGCATCTAAATAATCCTTTTAGATTGGCCATCAGTTTGGGGAGATAGGTTGTGCTTAAATTTAATTTAATGATAAAAGAATGTTGAAGGATCCTCTAGAATTTAGATGTAAACCTAGGATCATGATTAGAGACAATCAAGAGTGTAACCCCATTAAGTCTCACTACTTGCTTCACATATATCTTATAAAGTTTTCCAATTGATAGATATTCCTGAATAGCAATAAATTTGTAAGTCTTGGTGACTCAAACCACCACAACCCATATCGCATTGTTTCCTTTGAATGTCTTCAGGAGACCAGTGACAAAGTCCATAGTGACATTCTCCCATTTCCACATGGGTATAGGTAGTTTTTGAATCATCCCTTTAGACTTATGTCACTCTGATTTAACTTGCTGATATATCAAGCACCTTAATATATACTCTACAATATCCTTCATCATATTATTCCACCAGAAGAGTTCTGAAATTTCACAGTAGATATTGGTACTCCCAGGATGGATAGTGAAAGTTGAGATGTGTGTATTATCTAATAGATCCTTTTCATAGTTGAAAAGGCACACAGATACTCATTCCAAAATAAATCACACTATCATCATTGATATGGAACTCTTGAATTTTCCCTTCCTTTACTTCATTCAACTTATTTGGTACCTATGAATCATCCCTTTTGGGCCTCCTTAATATTCTCTTGGATAGATGGTTGGGAAATAATTTTGGAAAGGTAAGATGTATTCCCTTCCATTATTATTTTCAAATCCATCCTTTCCATATCCATAAATATAGGGTCTTTATCAATCTGAAACATGGATAAAGTAGCATGTTATTTTAGGTTAAGAGCATCATCTGCCTTGTTTTCATTTCCAGGATGATAGTTAATAGAAAAATAATATTCCTTGATTAGATATAATCATCTCCTTTGTCACATGTTGAGATCCTTTTGTTTGAATATATACTTTAGGCTCTTTTGATCAATATATATGTCACACTTCTCACCATAGAGGTAATGTCACCAAATTTTCAAGAGAAAAATCACAAATTCTAGATCTAGATCATGCGTTGGGAAGTTATGCTCATGGATCTTAAACTTTCGTGAGGCATAGGCTATCACAATACCATTTTTCCTGTGTACACAACCCAAGACTTTCTTTAAATCATCATTGGATATTACAAAACTTTCTCCACTTTTTAGTTATGTGAGTACATGTTCAGTGATTAGCCTCTTCTTTAGCTCCTTGAATTTGTCCTCACATTCTTCCGTCTAGATATACTTTACCCATTTCCTTGTTAAAATAGTTAGCGAGTTTGACAATCATGATAAATTTATCACAACATGTCAGTAGTACCCAGTTAATTTAAGAAAACTGTAGATTTCCATGACATAAGAGGGTATGGTCCATTCCTCAATTGGATCTGTTTTTGAAGGTTCCACAAAAATTCCCTCACATGTGACCACATTTCCCAAGAATGTGACTTTTTGCATCCAAAATTCACAATTGATAAAATTTTCATAAAACTTTCTCTTCCTTAATTTTTCCTACATAAGCCTTAGATATTTTTCATGTTCCTACTTTATCTTAGAGTAGATGATAATATCATCAATAAACACTACCATAAATTTGTTGAGGTATTGTCTAAATACTCTATTCATCACATCCATGAATCTTGCAGGTTCATTAGTAATTTTGAGGGGAATAACCAGAAACTCATAGTTCTTGTACCTTTTATGGAAGGTAATGTTTTGAATATCTTCATTCATCACCTTTAGCTAATGATATCCATAATGAAGATCTATCTTTAATAAGTACAAAGATCCTCATAATTTATTGAACAAGTCATCAATACTTGGAATATGATACTTTTTATTTATGGTGATCTTGTTGTGTTCCCGATAATCGATACACAGCCACATTGATCCATCCTTATTCTTTAAATAGAGCATTGTCACACCCCAAGGTGATTCACTAGGGCATATGAACCCTTTATCCAAATGTTGTTGCAGGTTCTTCAGTAACTACTCCAGTTTGATAGGATCCATCCTATAGGGAAACTTTCACATGGGAGTAGCTCCGGGTATGAGTTCTATTGATAACTCTACCTCACAATCTGGGGGAAGACTGAGTAACTCTTTAGAAAATACATCATTTCATTCACATAAAATGGAAATTTATCCTAGGTTGTTACCTTCATTTTACTCAACTATTTTAGTGAGGTATGATTCTTCATAGGGAATCATCACCCACACCGTTGGAGTATTTTCCAAATGAGATTCATGATCTTCCTTTCATTTTTAGAGGAGCATGGGATGGTTTGGAATATGAAAAATTATTTCTTTTTCCTCAAACTTTATATGTTCTATATATAATGAGATTCAATCCATTCCCATTATAGCATCAAATTTCACCAAGGTAAGTATCATGAGATTCACTGGAAGAATCTTCCCACATATTCCAATATGAGAAGAGTCCAACACTTGGGTTGAAATGATTTCACAACTTGGTGTTTTTACAGATATATCAACTTAATGTTTTTAGGGATTTGATTCAATAGTTCAAGAAAAATTGTAAGATATAAAGGAATGCATAGAACTATAATCAAATAATACTTTTTCCATTCTTGAATGAATAGTAAGTGTACCTTGTATGAATTCATTTTTTTCTCAACTTCAGCAGTAGTGATGGCATAATCCTTTCCTTTATACTTTGGATTTGGTGGCTGCAGACGTTGATTACCCTCAAGAACTTGAGGATTAGTGCAGTGGATTTCATAGTACCATCTCTCCCTAAATTTGTAGTATTGGACTATAGGTGGTTCTCTCCTTTTATCCATAGCATTGTCCTACTTCCTCATATCTTTTCAACATTCATGAGATTTGTGGACTTCTCTCCCAAACTTGAAGCATTTTCCCATCTCTTTGAGGAAATTCCAATGATTCTTCTTCCCACATTTTTGAAATGTGAGTGGTTGAGTTTCCTTTCCACCATTTACATTATATCCTCTATCTTGAAACACCATTTTCATTTCTTATCACCATATCCATGGGACCATTCTCCAAACTCCATCTCCACTTTGAGATCACATAAAAAAAATTATTTATACCTCCCAAAGTCTTAAATTTATATATCCTTTCGAAGGATTGGTTTTAAAACACAAAATAATTTATAAATTTTTTTATAATTGTGGATAAAAAATCCTAATTATACCTTTAAAGCCTTGTGAAATTTTATTCATAGACCATGATAGATTCACCTTCATTTTTCTTCATCTCAATGAATTATCTATCCATTTTTGAACAAAGAGTTTGAGAGAAATTCTTGTTAAGAAACATTATCTTAAAATCTTCCCACTTCATATCTTCAATTTCATCCTTCGTCTTGGTGTTCTTAATCAACACCCACCATTGGTCGGCCTCTCCATCTAGATGAAAAATGACCAGAGTCACCTTCTCCATCTCAAAAATAGTTAATAAAAGAAAATATATTCTCTATTGAGTTGACCCAATGTTCTGTGACTATTGGATCATAAGATCCACTAAACATCGGTGGTCATTTCCACATAAAACACTTGATATCCAGTTTCTCCCTCTTAGGTGAAGGTGAATATTCTACTTTATTTGGGATATTGTTTATAAACCGAGATAGCTGGGTAATAATTTCCATTAAATTTTGAACTCCACCTCCCAAGGCATTGGGGATGTTGTTTGGGAAATCACTACATTTTCCCTCACATGGTTTGTTGGTCTATTTTCTCCTAGTTCCAACAATTATCTAAAACAAAAAAGTTTAGTACAAAACATAAGTAAAAAATTCATCAATAATTTATCCCTTTGTGAAATTAACTCTAAATTAATATCTTATGGGATCACTATGTTTAGAAAATTTTCTTGTGTGCTTATGTATACTTAGTCTCATACTAAGGGTTTTCACTAAGGTTCTCTAATCCAAATTCCCAAATTAACTAAATCGTGCTCGGATACCAACTATACCAACCCTGCCATTTTTTGTTACATTATTATTACATCATTCTAATGATAAACAACATAAAATCATTACATGACCATAATCCAAAGGTTTAGTGTCTTGGGAAAATTTTGACCATAAATAACATTTACAAAACAAAACATAAACATTTATTTAATTCCTTCTTCTCTAGCTTCTTATTGGCCTTTGAATTCTTCTTAGTACAAATGCTCACCTGAGGATATACATCAAAGAAATGGGTGAGATAAAAACCTAGTAAGATGATAGAAAAGAAAATGAAACAATATAAAATGGGGTGACCAAAATCATCATTATAACATTATCATTATAATAATTATACGAAGTATTATATAAAGTCATGGAATTTGGAAATGCATAAAAATGAAACATCATGTCTTAGTAGTCAACTACTAATCATAGTTCGGAACAAATATAGAATCATGTTCACACATATTTCACTTTTTATCATGAGATACATAAAATTACCCAATGAATTATAGATAAATATAATTCTAGGTTCACTCATCACATCATAATATTTACATTGTGTTATTTAATTCTGGCCGACCTGTCACATCATAACATTTAAATTATCATGCATGACACATATAACATATATCAATATTGAACATAAAATAACACATGGAAATGAATGGGTTTCATTTAAATAAATCATAAATTCATAAAATTTGGGTTCCCAAATTAAATAGGTAATAACACACTTGATATAAGAATCATCAATCTTGAGTGAAGAAGATAAAATAACTAGAAGTAAAAGGTGTATTTTTTTTTAAAGAAGAGTTTTTTGAAAAACATTGTGTTTTCCATAAACTCAAGTAGAAAAAAAAATTATCTTATAAATTATAATATAATGATTAAAAAGTGATATTTAAGGAATATCCATACTGAAAATGGGGTGAAATAGGGAAACCCAAAGAAAGAGAGTTGGGTTTGAGAATTCCCCTTACTTGATGTCTGAAATATTTCTTCACTTTAATATCTTATATAATCACATTAGATTCATTAATTAACAAATAAATAACCTTTTTTATATGAATTTTATTCATTATGGTTTTATTATGTTCATTTATGATATTTTATATGAGTTATAAAGATTAATTTTATCAGCCAGGAGTGTTTTTTATCTTAGTTTTCATGATCGGTTCACTTGTCTACTTGAATGGAAGTTTGTGTAAAATGTGAAAAATATATATAATTTTTATTATATGCTATAAATGATCATCCATAACTTTAAATTATATTATAAATATTTTTTTTTGATTTATATGAATTAATAGATAAAATTTAATGATGATCACTTTAGGTTAATTTTGAAGGTTTTTTAATCACAATGAACTCGTTTTGTTTTATCATTTAGTATTATGTATATATGTTAGTTCCAGAACATAAAAAGGGTAATAAAATAAAATTTAAAATATTTTTTCAATCATTTAATGTTATTATTCACATACTTGAAGTTTTTAAAGGAAAATTATAGTACATCGACCACAATGTCGGTAAATTGACACATCACAGGCAAAGATTTCATTTTTAGGATAAAAGATAGAGAGGGAGGAGTTTAATGATAGATATTCCATTAAAAAGATAGAATTAAATTATATTTAAGGTAATATATTTATCATTACATTTGGATTAGGAGAGTTTAGGAGATAATAAGAAGAGGAAATAACTTTAAAAGAAATTAAAAAAAGAAATAAAGGGGAATTTACCTCTTGAATTTATCCTCCATAGGGAAAAGGATTTGGTCTCTTTATGAGACCAAGGGCTCATGGATGTGTAAGAGGATATAGGGAAGATAATTTATTAGAATTTTTATAATGACAAAATATTTGAATGTGTGAGGAGAAGAGGTGGTGAGGGGTGGTATTTATAGTGGAGGAGAGAGGTGTTTTCTCTTTATTTTAATCATTAGTTTAATATTTTGGCTCAAGACTGTGAATAATTTGACAATTATCATTAAATATATTAAAATAATTAATAATAGTTCTATATTTTGGGCTTACATTATCCATACATCATCTATGACTCCATAATTCATGTATTTAGCTTTTATTATAAATTATTGTATTTTACTATTCACCAAAAATTCAATTATTTTAGAAAAATACCAAAAATTCACCCTAACCATTTTTTGACATGTAGAATTAAAAAAATGAACTCCATTTTATGAAAATAATTTTCTAAATTAGAGAAATTAAATTTTTAATTAAAATCAATATTTACTCGAAAAATACAAAATATAAAATTATAACTAATTTTATAACACTTTGAAATATTACTTAAGGTATCATAAAATTATATTAAAATTATAAGACATAAAAATATTAAATTATGAATAAATTTTATGAAAATAAATTTTATTTTAAATTATAAAATTAATAATAAAATTTTAATTAAATATTTATGACTTACAAAAACACCAACACTTAATTAATAATTTTTTTAAAAATTTATTTGAGTATACTATGGTATAATTATATAATAAATTCATTTATAAAATGCCAAAATTTTATTTATAATTTAATGGGTGTGGTTACTATTCATTTGGTCGATTTACTATTAATAAGGGTCATATTACTATTCCTATGGTCAAGTTACTATTTCATCAATATAGGTTCTTTAGATTCTAGAAATACTTCTTATTTCATTAATTATTAATTTATAATGTTTTTATTATGCTCTATAAGTGATTTTTTGTTATTTATACTATATTAAATTAATATAAGAAGGGAGAAATTTCATTGAAAAAAGTTTGGGTCGTTGTATACATGTTATGATGGGTGTTCGTAGATAGTACTCTAATGGATTGGGTAATGTTTTTGTCTCATGAGACATTATTAATGGGATTTGATAGTAAACATAATCCACAATGGGTCTATATCTAGCCCGGTATGTTGCCTTGGCATTTAACCTTGACTTTTCTTATGTCATGTTTTGTGTTGTTGACATATTTAATAAGTTTCCATGATTCTTATAATACCATGTTATTTATATTATACTCCCATGTGATTAGTCATTATCATTATCTTTTATGATATCATGTTATACTTTTGAATCTCACCTTATGCTTCGTTATCATGTTTATTCCCTTACAGGGATTGTTAGATCACCCCTTTTGTCTATGTATTCCTATGTTTATCTCATGTAGTTTTATAGGACCCTAGAACACCTTGATATGGGAAGGGTGAATCAGGGTGTCAAATTTTTATTTCAATGAGTTGGATCATGTCCCCACATTGGTAGGAACATATTAAATATGTCTGATGGAATCGTGAAAATATTAAAGACCCATATGCAAATATAGAAACATGACTTGATAGTTTTACTTGGTTCATCACTAAGGGATAGTCTAAGGATCATATATTGATAGTGTGATATTAATACCTATATCCACTAAGATATAATAGATATTGTGAAATAAAAAATATCATACATGGTCACTCTATATTAGGCTCACTTCCTTTATAATAATTTTTGGGGTAACAAACTACCTATCTTAGATCACTTCCATTGACTCCCCATTGCTCATTACCTTGGGTGAATTCTTACTCGGTTTATTTACTTGAAGTTCACCTCAGTAGATTGGGAATGTAAATATTTGTCTTGATTTGCACGAGACACTTCATGCACCAAAGTTCAAAATTGATTCACTTGAATTCATTGTTCACTGAAACCATATTTTCAAAACTAGTTGCATGTGTAAGTACCCTTCAAGAAACTCACTCCTTAATGAAACTTCATTTTTGTTTAAAATAGTTTTTATCCTTCATGAACCTATATTCTTTCACAATTCTCCCAGCCTTCACAAAGCTCCCAGCCTTCATGGAACTTCTAGCCTTCAAAAAGCTCAAAGCCTTCAATGAACTCCAAACTATAATGAAACTGTCAGTCTTCATGAAACTCCCCTTTCTAAAATTCCTAAGTCTCAATTAGTTCTTAAATATTCTTTTCATGGTTCTTCTACTCATGAAGATTCCCTAACTATAAAATAATTACCTTCTTGTAATATCTTTGTGAAATAAGAGAAATTCACCCTTTTCCAAATTTTATCCATGTCTCAATTGATGTGAAGTCACCTATTTATAACACATCCTCAACAAATAATTTATGCTCACCAAGGATTTTTCTTGAACCTATTCATTAATTTTTACAAATATCCTCTTTTTCATAAAGCATTAGTAAAATTTTCCCATTTTTCAAGCTTATCATAATCACGTAGCTTACTATATTTCAATCGATCCTCATTCATTCTTCAAAAAATATTTTTCATGAACCTTTAAACCATCATGAAACTAGATTCCTTCATGAATCTCCACTTTTTTTAAAAACTCAAACCTTCACAAAAATCCATGACTTTTCCATATTTTTAAGATTCGGTCATGGAAATCCAAATATTATTAAGCTTGTCCCTTCCTTCAGATTTTTAGATCTAGAAATTTTGAAAACACCAGCAATTTAATCCACCTTCAACAATGAATCCAGTTAAACCATAATATTACTTTTCTTTTAAACTCTTTGATCAACCCCATGTGGATTTACAACAAACACAAAAAAAAAATACATTTCCATGTATGAAAAAATTTAGTTCCAATAATCTTCCCATTTGGATTTGTTGGAAGTTTATAGATAAATTCAATAAAGCGCCATCACTGAATAAAAATTTAATAGGAGTGAGATAACTCATCCATCACTCTAAGTCTGCATGAGAAAATATTAGTATAGAAAAAAATAGTGGAAAAAGATAAGCTAATTCCTCAATAGACCACCGACATATCCACCTATTCAACCCCTTTGGAAATAAATCCATAGAAAGTATAATGGGACCTTAGTATGCAAAAAAACATCTCCTTGTATCATATCTCCCCCATAGACCTTCATTAAATCCATATATAGATTAAAATAGTTAACACAAACTGGTATAGGGTTCGATCGTAGCCTTTTCATATAATGGGAGGTGGTGAAACACCTAGGTTTAATTGATGTTTCTCAAACATTGGTGTTGCCAAGGGATTATTCTGGATGTCAACCACTTGATCATTAGTTCCTACATGATTTTAATAACACCTTGTTCAAATTTTTCTTTGATAAAGTGATATTTAATCTTAATATGTTTGTTTCAAGAGTGTTGAACCAGACTTTTCATAATATTGATCACACTCTTGTTGTCATAGTGTATCACCATAGGTTATTTCACCTCATCACCATTATCAGTAATTTGTTACTTCATCCACAATAGCTAAGTGCATGCCTTTTTAATAGAGATATACTCTGCTTCAGCTATGCTAAGAGAAGTTATTTCTTATTTCTTGACCAACCAATCCACGCATTTTTTTCAATGAAGAATACACCCCCACTTTTTGACTTTCGATACAACACATCTCCAGCCCAATCAATATTAAAAAACTATGATAATTCATTACCTTTTCCTACTATAAAGTACAATCTAAAGTTGATATACTCTTAAATATATCTCATGATTATTTTAACCACTGAAAAATTATATTCATTTAGATTACATTGGAAGTGAGCTGCAAAACATGTTGAAACGATGATATCTGGACATTTTTCATTCAACTTTAATAATCTTTCAATGATCCTTTTGTATAAAGTGGGATATATAGATTTCCCATCCTCCTCATTTCCAATGTTTTTTCCAACCATAATCAGAGTTGAAATTTGTTTTTGGTCATGCATGTTGAATTTATTTAGAAGCTCTCTTGAATAATTTTCCTGAAAATTGAAGGCGTGTCCATTCTTTTGGATCACCTGCTTCCCCAAAAAGAAAGTGAGTTCACTAATCATGGATATTTAAAATTTTTATTTCATGTGATTAGAAAATTATTCCACTAATTCTTGACTTCTTTTACCAAATATAATATCATCCACATATGAACACACCATAAATTGATCTCCTTGATAATTATTTACATAAAGATTATGATCGACACCTCCCCTTTTAAATTTAAGCTTCTTCAGATAGGTATCTAGTCAACAATACCATGCTTATGGTGCCTATTATAAACCATAAAGATCCCTATTTAATAAAAAAACCTATGTTTCATCATTTCCAATCATAAATCCCCCTAGTTGTTCAATGTAGACATCTTTATATAGGTATCTAGTCAAAAATAAAGATTATGATCGATACCTCCCCTTTTAAATTGAAGCTTCTTCAGATAAGTATCTAGTCAACAATACCATCATTGTGGTGCCTATTGTAAACCATAATGATCCCACTTTAATAAAAAACCTATGTTTTATCATTTCAAATCATAAATCCCATTAGTTGTTCAATGTAGACATATTCATTAATAAAACAATTTAAGAATGTATTTTTGACATCCATTTGATAAACTTTGTACCCTTTTGGAATTATCATGGCTGTAAAGAGCCTAATTGACTCTATCCGAGCTAATAAATAAAATTTTTATTCAACATTAATTCCTTAAATCTATTAATAGTCTTTAGAAACCAAGTGTTATTTGTTTCTAATCACATTTCCCAACTTATTGAATTTGTTTTTAAAGATCCACTTTTTTCCAATCATATTGTGATTTTCTGGTCTCTTGAAAAGAACCCAAGACAAGTTTTTTTTCAATATGATCTAGTTCTTTATTCATGGTCGTAAACCATGATTCTTCATTCTCTTCTTCTTTAGGTGAGGTTGGTTCCACAATTTATAGGAGAGTATAATTTGTTTCATTCGTCATTCTCCTTGTCTATGTAGGTGCGGTACAATCCCCATTGATGTTGGATTGATAAACTTATTATCTTTTATTTCTCGTATAAGGTTCTGATAGAGTTTAATCAACAATGGTTTCCTCTTCTAATTCTACTTCTATACCAAAATCATTTTTAGATCCCAAAATGTAATGCAAGCCTTCCATAATTTCGGTATTTGAATATGTCCCTCTTCTACTTTCTTCTTCATCCACAATCATATCAACAGATGAGATCCTCGATTAGTCATTGTTTTATCCTTAATGATCTTGAAATAATTTATTTACACAATATTTATAATAATATTATTGTATAATTTGTATGCTTTAATCTTCATTGAGTATACAAGTAACATTCCCTTATCTACAGCATCATCATACTTTCCTTTATTTATTTCTTTTTTTAGATGAAACATTACTTCCAAAAACATGAAAATACTTTAGTGGTGGATTTCTTCTATACCATATCTCATATATATCCCAGCTTGATTTTGAGTTTACACTGAAACATGAACATCCTATTTCCATTAATGATGAGAAACACAATTCTCATTCAGTATAGTTATGTCCATATTATTCACCTTATAATTTATAAATTCAATGAACCCATTTTATTTATGTTTTCTCAATAATGACGCCTCATTATTAATCCCATGTTTTCAAGTTAATTTTAAAATTATATCAATGTGATTTATGTTCCATTTTCATATCATAATATTTTGATTGTACGAGTCACATTCTCAACTCTTTGGTGATATTTCTTCATGTAGTCAATCACTTGATATTTTCACTGCATAAACATCACACATCCATTATAATATATTCATCAATAAAAATAATGAATTGCATATCTCCATATGTTCTAGCTATATTCATTTGACCACACACATCTATATGGACAAGATCAAGCTGATTTGATTCCCTTTTGTTCCTCGGTCGATAAGAAATTTAGACCATATTTCCTTACATGCAACTATCAAAAGTCTTTTTATCAATCTCACTTTATATTGGAATGTCAAAATAGCCTTTATATTGGATATTTTTTCCATAATCTATTTATTAATGTGACCTAACCTCTATTTTTATATGTCGTTTTCCTCTTCACTTGTTAAAAAAATTGTTTTATTTACTTTCTACCTGGTATAAATTATCATTTTTACTATACCCTTTCATGAGAGAATTGTGTGCCTTCCCTTTGATGGTGAACCCCTTATGATTTAATTTCACTACCAGTATTTATTCATAGAGTTTACTCACACTCAGAATATTGTGATGTAAACTGTCTAGTTAGAATAATTCTGTTTTCATTGGCTTATCATTTAATAATTCTATATTTCCACATCCTTTGATTTTTAGGGCACTATAAATGCCTAATATCATTTTTCTGTAAACCCTATTATTAACATATATAAAAAAAATTCATTTCTTATCATTTTTATGTGTATATACTATAAAAAATTCAGGTTTTATAGTTCTTTGTAGCTTTGACTGTGATTTTTTCCAGGTGGGATTTCTCAATCTTCTTCTTTTTCTTCCATGAGATACCTGATTTAATGGAGGAAAAATATGTCATTCCCAATCTATTTCAACATTCATGGTTGAATAAAAATCATATTCTTGTTCCAAAGGAAAAAACCTATTTTCAAGGGTAATTATTCTTGGTTTAATGGTATTGAATTGTATTAAAGTTATGTAGTTATTGTTCCTACCTTTCCTCTGCATGCAATAAATAGATTTATGGAAAAAGTTAGAACAATAAAAATAGTGTCCATGTAAATTATTTCTTCTATATACTGAAGGATATAGTCTCATTATCCTTTTTTTTAATTTCAGGTGCTTCCTCATCTAAATAGTTTCTTGTCTCTTCACATTATGACATGGTATGGCTGAGAAAGCCACAAAATTGACATTTCATACAAGGAAATATCTTCTCAATTCTATTCCCCCACATGTCCCCTTATTTTTTATAGGTATTTGACTGGAAATCCTCTTTGGATAATTTTGAATTATTTTTTAACTCTCTTCTATTTTTTGTTTGAATCTATCTCAATTAGGGTATTAAGTCCCATTGTGATATTTTTAACTTTATACTTACCTTTTCTTTGGATCATCCCATTTCCATCCTTTAAGGCTTCTATATCGTTATTAATTCCACTTTTCCAATAAATTTAGATCTTTTATCATTCAAGGATTTCTCTACTCCTTAGAAACCACATTTAACTCTTTCTAAAATTTCTAAAACTAAAAACCTTCAAAACTATAATTTTATCTTCATTTACCTTGATTTTGATTCATTTTCCAATTTACTTCTCAAATAAATTACTTCTTCTTCATGGACCTCAACTATATTATTCTTTTCCACCAATCTCAATGTAAGGTCATTGATGAATGTTTCCTTCCCTTTGATCATAATTTTAAACCCCACAACTTATTCCAAGATTCAAGAGTTGTAAAATTTTCTTCTACCTCTACATACATTCATTAAATATATGCTTCAAGATGATTCACATACTCTGAGGAATCTTTCTACATGGATCCCATATTTTTTTCATTCTTTGAATTTCATACTCATCAAGATCAACCTAAAGTTCCATCCTTAGATCTAAAATGTCATTTGAATAATTTACTTAATCTTCCATAGGTTCTACCTTTTCATTTATAAACATCATGTACTCTTCATTATCATATTTAAACTATGGTTCTACATCCTCAAAAAATTCATTATTATCATGTTCCTCTTTGTAGATGAAACTTTTTATCTATAATTTATTTCTTAATTTGAAGTTTACCTTTTATGGGAACTTCCTCTGAGACCTCTGCATGATTTCTTCTTCACTTTCAACATCATTAAATCTCCTTGAACACTAAGAGGTAATGTTCCCTACTATACCATAATGAAAATAAGTCAATGGAAGTTTTCCTTCAAATATCCCTATACCTCTCTTTAATTATTTGGAAAAAAGAAAAATAATTTTGTCACGACCCGCCTTCACCAAAAAGGAGGGAAGGGTCAGCAGATTGCCAGGCCCTTCCTTCTTTAAGTTGAAGGAGGGATAATGACCCCCGAAACCCGCCTTCAATAGGTCCCGGAGTGGCGACTAGCACCAAGGGTATAGAAAATTCTCGCAAATGGAAGGCATTACCCTTTTTATTTTATAGGATCGAAAGATAAGGAGAATAAAACCCAACAACACCAAGGTAGAAAGAAAAGTAAAGCCAAAAGTAAACCATTCCCACATGCATGTTTCAAAAGTGAAAGCCACAAAGTGAAAAAAGGTGAATACAAGGTAAGTACCAAAAAGAAAAAGAAAAACAACTGCAACTGCTCCAAAAGTCCGAGCTAGTAAGGTCCTGCGTGATCCCCGAAGTCCTCCTGGAAACCTGAAAGCAGTTTTATATACGTAGGGTGAGTATACAAGTACACTCAGTAGGGAAAACCAAGACTCTCGTGCACAAGTGGGGGAACGTACTAAAGTCCTGTGAGAAAAGAGTAAACCAAACACCTAACAAGGAAAACTATCCATCACAGGCCTCACCAAGGCTCACTCCCCAAATAACTCAAGTCAAGTAATATATATAATAAGAGCACATCGATGTTTGGGTACCCCGCGCCACTTTCCCACTGGTTATTGAGACATCCTACGCATCGGACCAATCCCGCCATTCTTACCACAGTCCCACTGCCACACCCGCCCGCACACACCTGGGCCACAATCACACGCAGTCCCACTGCCGAAATCCCGCCCGCACACACCTGGGCCTCAACCACATGCAGTCCCACTGCCGAATCCCGCCCGCACACACCTGGGCCACAACTGTCACATGTAACCATGCCTGCAAACACCTAGGCCAGAACAACCACCGCCACGCCCGAAGACACCTGGGCTAAAGGATCCACTGCCACGCCCGAAGACACCTGGGCCTCATCCCGAAGACACTTGGGAAACCACCTGCCGCACACACCTGGAAAACCACCACAATGCCCCGCCCGATGGTTCTTGGGCTAATAATGGACTTCAGACCATCACAGCCTGCCTGAAGGTACTTGGGCTATCCGGGAAAGGGAGCAGAAAAGGAGCTAATAACCAGCCACTAAGGATAGTGTTGGGAAAAACACCCTTCCCCCATAAATGGGGGTGTTCATCACTGAGTGCTCAACTTGGGTGGGGCACGAATAAGAAACACAAAGCTACAAGTATAGATATAGGTAACAAACACTCACCCAAAGCTTAGGTTTTCCTAGCCAACCTACAGAACACAACACCATTGCATCTGAGTCACAGTTCACGACCCTTGCCCACAAAAAAAAACATTTGTCCCATTCTTGTTTCACGTTCAGTTAAAATGTTCAATTAATTTTAAGAACTACTGGGAAACTACCATAAGCATAACCAAGGAAAGCGTCAAAATCATGGATCAACCAAAACACTCACACCTGGTTCTATCAACAGAGGATCTCTCCCCAATTTGTGATATGAACGAGTAACCACTCGGATTTAAAACTCACAACCACTGAATCCATACCAACAGGAGATCCCATCCCCCAAATTCACACAACCACTGAGAGTATAAAAGAACAAGGGATCCCATCCCCTCCCACATTTCCAGCAATCGGCCCGAAAGGAAAACAACCAACTACCACTACCAACACAAGTCAGGGATTTTCAGATTTAAACGACTTAACACACTCCATGATTTCAAATTCCATGTGTTCTAACTGGGAGTTATCACAGAATGGCTGATCCTAGTGCTTTCAATTATTCAGCCGGATATACGTGATTAACCAATTTCACAGCAGGAGTTCACAATTTCAGCAACCCGTTTAAAACATCACGAGGGGATTCATCAGTGCACATACAACGACCACCAACGGCCTCAATTTTCAGAAAACATAAACCAGCACAACAAAAAAAGGATGATCACAAGATAAAGCATAAACAATGATCACAAGATAAAGCATAAACAATGATCACAACCCTTCCCCTTCTTTCTTTAGAACTTCGTTTATTATCTTCATTAAGGTTCGGTTCAACCAATTCCATAGGAACAAAAATAACGCCCACCCCGCATGATACACAAAAGTGAGAGACGAGAGAAATTCCCTACTTGTTGATAGATGATCGATGTTTAGGCCGGGGGCGCGGAACTTTACGGATAACGATGCGGCGGTCCCGATGCACCAGAAGAGCCACGATCGAAGAAGGGGGAAAACCACGGCCTAACCCTTAATTTATAAGAGCCGGGGACGGTTGAGGTGAAAACGCGAAACCACGCAAGACGTGGGAGTCATGGGTTGACCATGTGGCTTGACTCAACATTAAAGGTGCTGGGTGGTTTAAACCGACTCATGAGTCGATTCAATATCTAATTAAAACTTTCGTGCGCATTTCGGGTCTTTAAGACATTTTCTTTTCTTTTAAATGAGGCAGAATAGGGTTTAAAACCCTATTTGCGAAAAAAGAGCGTTACTGGAACAACTTGGCAAGGCCGGGTGACGTCGGCCGGTTCCGCCGATCGGTCGCACCGATCGGTCTCACCGATCGGTCTCACCGTTCGGTCTCACCGATCGGCACCCCTTAAGGATCCGGATTTTGGCAAAGGAAGGGACCAAGGGGGGTCTGGGTCATCACATCAGATACCTCTTAAACAATTCTCGTCCTCGAGAATCACAACAAACCAGAAGGAAAGGGAGTGTCCGAACAACCATCTTCGAAAGATACCTCTTAGGAGTGAACCTCTGCTAACTAAAAACACTCCCCTGTCAGGAACCAAGCAACATACCACGCCAAACCGCCCGGTCATGTGGGTTTGGGGAGTATCCCTCCCCCATGTCAAGATATTATCCGCTTTGGGCGGCACTGACTTGCCCGCACGGGTTTAATCGCATCCACCTTAATGCGTCTTGATTAGGGGTCGGGTTCCCTCTTCCCTTTAGCCGGGGCTTTTCACACACAACAGAGGAAATAAACCAGTATATTTCATAGCCAAAAGTCAAACGTTCTACCACAACAGGTAAAAAAGAACAAAGCTCAAAACAACCCGGGGTATTGGGCACGCATCTGTGCTTCCCTCTCCCACGTACTCTCTTCGAGCCCGCCATGTCTCCACAACACACGAACCAAGGGAATGGCTCGCCCACGAAGCACCTTCTCCTTGCGATCCTCGATCATCACTGGTTCTTCCACAAAGTTTACATCATCCTCGATGTCCAGTTCACCCCAATCAAGGACATGTGAATCATCGTGAAGATAACGACGGAGCTAGGATACATGAAAGACATCATGTATCCTTAGCAGCGGCGGAGGTAACGCTAGCTGATAAGCCACTTCGCCGACCCGCCACAACACTTCGAAGGGTCCAACGAATCTGGGGGAAAGCTTACCCCCCTTGCCGAACCTCCGTTGCCCACGCCGCGGGGAGACCTTCAAGAACACGTGGTCTCCAACCTCAAACTCCAAGGGGCTTCTCCTGGTATCAGCATACGACTTCTGTCGGTCTTGGTCCGCCTTCATCCTTTCCCGTATAAGCTGAATTTTCTCTGTCGTGTTCTGCACCACCTCCGGGCCAAGGATGCCTGCCTCTCCTACTTCGGTCCAACACACAGGTGAACGGCATGGCCTCCCGTACAAATCCTCAAACGGGGCCATACCGATGGTAGAGTGGTAGCTATTATTGTAGGAAAACTCTACTATAGGCAAGTATCGCACCCATGACTCTCCTGAGTCCAGGACACATGCCCGTAGCATATCCTCCAAGGTCTGGATGGTTCGCTCCGTTTGTCCATATGTCTGGGGATGGAAAGCAGTGCTAAGGCGTAACTGGGTGCCAAACGCATGCTGAAATCCTCTCCAGATTCTCGAGGTAAACCGTGCATCCCTATCCGAGACTATAGACCTCGGAACTCCATGAAACTGCACCACCTCATTCACGTACTTTCGTGCCAAAGCATCCACAGTACTTGACTCCCTGATTGCCAAAAAGTGAGCCGATTTCGTCAACCTGTCCACCACCACCCAGATGGCGTCGCACCCTCCTTGGACCTTGGGTAGTCCCGTGACGAAATCCATTGAGATGTCGTCCCACTTCCACTTAGGAACAGCTAAAGGCTGCAATAGGCCGCCTGGAACCCGGTGTTCAGCCTTCACTTGCTGACATACTAAGCATTTAGCCACAAATTCTGCCACCGGTCGCTTAACTCCGGGCCACCAGAACTGCCTTTTCAGCCCCTGGAACATCTTGGTAACTCCTGCGTGCACCGCTAGGGGTGAGTTGTGGAACTCACTGAGAACCTTTCCACGCATCAATCTTGGAACAAACAACCTTTTCTGGAAAAGCATCCGGTGTTGACCGTCCTCTGTCCATTCTCTTGGAGCATCGCCCTGGTCAACCCGATCACGCATCACTTCGCACTCGGGGTCTCCCCACTGGGACTCCTCCACTTGTCGAAACAGAGATGACTGCACTATCATCTGATATAGGCAGCCTCTGCCACTATCCATCTTCGCAACCAGGTGTAAGGCAGCCAACTCCTCCATTGCCTTCCAGGCATTTGCCGACTCTCGGACCACATCCTTCTGCGTCCTCCTGCTCAAGGCATCGGCCACCACATTGCCCTTGCCCTCAGTATAAGAGATTTCAAAGTCATAGTCCTAGAGGAACTCCACCCATCTCCGTTATCACAAGTTCAAGTCCTGCTGGGAGAAGATATACTTTAAGCTTTTGTGATCTGTGAAGACCACAAAGCATTCCCCGATGAGGTAGTTCCGCCATAACTTTAGCGCAAAAACGACCGCTGCAAGCTCTAGGTCATTGGTGGCGTAGTTACGCTCATGGGGGCGTAGCTGCCTGGACCCGTAAGAGATCACCCCTTATTGCTTCATCAACACGCATCCCAGGCCCTGTCCTGAAGCATCACAAAATACCTCATAGGCCATCCCTTCTTCTGGTAATCTCAACACTGGGGCACTAACCAGCTTTTCTTTTAGGTAGCTGAAGGACGACTCGCATTGCTCCCTCCACACGAAAACCTGGTCCTTCTTGGTCAAAGCGGTCAAAGGGGATGCTACTCGGGAGAAGTTGGGTGCGAATCTCCGGTAGTAACCTGCCAGTCCGAGGAAACTCCGGACTTCTGCCACATTCTTGGGTGCTGCCCAAGAAACAACTGCCTCAACCTTTGATGGGTCGACTGCTACCCCCTGCTCAGACACTACATGCCAGAGGAAGTGCACTTCTCGTGCCCAGAACTTGCACTTTGACAACTTCCCGTAGAGCTGGTGCTGTCGGAGGACTTCCAAAACTGTCCTCAGGTGCTCTGCATGGTCCTCTTCTGACCTTGAATAGATCAGGATATCGTCGATGAATACCACCACAAACCGATCCAGATACTCCCGAAAGATGGTGTTCATAAGCCCCATGAACATGGTCGGGGCGTTCGTAACACCAAAGGGCATGACCACGAACTCGAAGTGCCCATACCTGCACCTGAACGCCGTCTTCGGGACGTCGCTATCCTTTACCCTCAGCTGGTGGTATCCGGACTGCAGGTCGATCTTCGAGAACCATCCTGCCCCTTTCAGCTGGTCAAAAAGATCATCTATCCTTGGGAGAGGGTAGCGATTCTTGATCGTCACCTGATTCAACCTCCTGTAGTCGATGAACAACCTGAGGCCACCATCCGCCTTCCTTGCGAACAAGACCGGAGCACCCCACGGTGACGCACTTGGACAAACATAACCCCTCTTCATCAGATCGTCAATCTGTATCCGCAACTCTTGTAGCTCCGAAGGTGCCATCCGGTAAGGAGCCATCGAGATTGGTCGAGAGCCGGGCTGCAGGTCTATCCCGAACTCGATATCACGTCGAGGGGGTAGAGTCGTCACCTCCTCAGGAAAGACGTCCATAAACTCACGGACGATCTCTGGTACTTCCACCATTTCTGCATCTACTGATTCTACCGTCAGTTCGGTCAACAAGGAGAGGAGAGGTTCCTCCCTCCTGTTTCCCTTCGGACAGCTCCACTCGCCGGTGAAAGTAACACGCCGGCCGTCCAAACCGGAGAACACCACCCTTATTTGGAAATAGTCGATGACAGCGCACACAGAAAATAGCCAGTCGATGCCTAGGATGACATCGTACGGCTGAATCTGTAGCAGAAGGAGATCCCTAACCGACTGATGTGGCCCTAACATCAGTCTACATCCCAGACAAACGAACATCAAGTTAGTCTGACCTCCAACTGGTGTGCTCAACACCAGGGGAACTGGAAGTCTCTCGACATCTAGACCCAAGGCACGGGCTAGACTGGGTGCAACAAAGGAGTGCGAAGCTCCGGTATCGAACAAAGCATAAGCAAGAGTGCTAAACACATTGATCGTACCTCGAACAACCTATGGCCCTGTTGGAACTGTTGCCTCTGCGGCGTGTAACTGTCCACGCCCAGCTCCCCTGCCCCTTGGCTGTCGGCCACCTCCCCGACCATGCCCTGGTCGAGGTCCCTGGGGAGCGCCCTGAGGTCGGCCTCCTCCTCCTATGTCTGCCTGCGGAGGAGCGGGAGCTCGCTGTCCCTGCTGCTGCGGCCGGAAGGGTCTGGATGGAAACTGCTGCTGCGGTGGATGCTGGGGATGACTGCCACTGCTGTACTGCACCCGATCGGGGAACTGACTCCGGAGATGTCCAGGGCTTCCACAGATGAAGCACCGTGGTCCCGAGCCTGAAGGGAAAGAACGTGGGCCAGGGGATCGAAACTGAAACTGCTGCGGTCTTCTCCCTGTGGGTCGGAACCTGGAGGGTCCCGATGCTGGAGGCCTAGTGCTGACGGCCTTCCCCTTCGATGGTCCAGCTGGATCCCTTCTAATGATACTCCGCCCAGAACATGCATCCTTTCCACTACTTCGGCCTTCTTCTGGACCTCTAAGTATGTCGGAAGGGTAAAGGGGGTAACAGCATACTGGAGGGAGGGTCGTAGCGCCTCCTCCAAACGTCTTGCCCGAGACTCCTCATCGGGAAAGAGGTCCGGAGCAAAACGTAGGAGGTCCTTGAACTTGATTCCAAGTTCCCTCACGGACATGCTCCCCTGCTGGAGGGAGAGTAGCTCCTGCCTCTTCTCCGCCTTCATTGTCGAGGAGAGGAACTCTGCCCGGAACTCCTTCTCGAAATCCGCCCAAGCAACCTCAGACTCCTTTCTATTCCCCAGGTGAAGCATCCACCACTGACGTGCCGCACCTCGCATCTGGCTAACAGCCAGAGGAACCCAGTACTCGGTCGGGGCCCGAATCAGACCGAAGGCTATAACTAGCTCCTCTATCCAGCCTTCCGTCTTCATATCGGAGGTGCTGCCCTCATACTTCTCGAGGGCCTATCGCTGGAAGGCTCGAAGAGTCTTCTACCACTGGTCGTCCTCTTCCTCTCGATCAGCTCTCTGTCGATTGGCCAAAGTAGTCTCAGGGGTCTCGATCACCTGTACCACACGTGGTCGCCTTCCAGGTGCCATAGCTGCAAGGTAAACAAGGAATGCCTAAGCCCAAGTAGTTCATAATATCGTTCTTAAAACTTCTTAAGATTTAATTTATTCTTAATTCCCAAGACATCCCAGAAACACAAGAGCACAAGTCATTATGATGCATGTACCTTTCCTAGGGTCTCTACCCTGCAATCAGTGTGGCCTCACTTGGTCGTTCGGTAGGTCCAGAGTCCTTGCATCGGATCACGGGGGGCCCTAAAATCCCGTGTCCTAGCCGGTCTTCCCTGGCCTAATTCACGCTCCAAGGTCACCCAACATCGTTGCCTTACCATCCCATGCAATCCTCACTGTGCCTAACTCCAGATTCCGTCCTATCTCTCAACCATCAGCCTCTGATACCATTCTGTCACGACCCGCCTTCACCAAAAAGGAGGGAAGGGTCAGCAGATTGCCATGCCCTTCCTTCTTTAAGTTGAAGGAGGGATAATGACCCCTGAAACCCGCCTTCAATAGGTCCCGGAGTGGCGACTAGCACCAAGGGTATAGAAAATTCTCGCAAATGGAAGGCATTACCCTTTTTATTTTATAGGATCGAAAGATAAGGAGAAGAAAACCCAACAACACCAAGGTAGAAAGAAAAGTAAAGCCAAAAGTAAACCATTCCCACATGCATGTTTCAAAAGTGAAAGCCACAAAGTGCAAAAAGGTGACTACAAGGTAAGTACCAAAAAGAAAAAGAAAAACAACTGCAACTGCTCCAAAAGTCAGAGCTAGTAAGGTCCTGCGTGATCCCCGAAGTCCTCCTGGAAACCTGAAAGCAGTTTTATATACGTAGGGTGAGTATACAAGTAAACTCAGTAGGGAAAACCAAGACTCTCGTGCACAAGTGGGGGAACGTACTAAAGTCCTATGAGAAAAGAGTAAAACAAACACCTAACAAGGCAAACTATCCATCCCAGGCCTCACCAAGGCTCACTCCCCAAATAACGCAAGTCAAGTAATATATATAATAAGAGCACATCGATGTTTGGGTACCCCGCGCCACTTTCCCACTGGTTATTGAGACATCCTACGCATCGGACCAATCCCGCCATTCTTACCGCAGTCCCACTGCCACACCCGCCCGCACACACCTGGGCCACAACCACACGTAGTCCCACTGCCGAAATCCCGCCCGCACACACCTGGGCCTCAACCACACGCAGTCCCACTGCCGAATCCCGCCCGCACACACCTGGGCCACAATTTTCACATGTAACCATGCCTGCAAACACCTAGGCCAGAACAACCACCGCCACGCCCGAAGACACCTGGGCTAAAGGATCCACTGCGACGCCCGAAGACACCTGGGCCTCATCCTGAAGACACTTGGGAAAACACCTGCCGCACACACCTGGATAACCACCGCAACGCCCCGCCCGATGGTTCTTGGGCTAATAATGGACTTCAGGCCATCATAGCCTGCCCGAAGGTACTTGGGCTATCCGGGAAAGGGAGCAAAAAAGGAGCTAATAACCAGCCACTAAGGATAGTGTTGGGAAAAACACCCTTCCACCATAAATGGGGGTGTTCGGCACTGAGTGCTCAACTTGGGTGGGGCACGAATAAAAAACACAAAGCTACAAGTATAGATATAGGTAACAAACACTCACCCAAAGCTTAGGTTTTCCTAGCCAACCTACAGAACACAACACCACTGCATCCGAGTCATAGTTCACGACCCTTGCCCACAAAAAAAAACATTTGTCCCATTCTTGTTTCACGTTCAGTTAAAATGTTCAATTAATTTTAAGCACTAATGGGCAACTACCATAAGCATAACCAAGGAAAGCGTCAAAAGCATGGATCAACCAAAACACTCACACTCGGTTCTGTCAACAGAGGATCTCTCCCCAATTTGTGATATGAACGAGTAACCACTCTGATTTAAAACTCACAACCACTGAATCCATACCAACAGGAGATCCCATCCCCCAAATTCACACAACCACCGAGAGTATAAAAGAACAAGGGATCCCATCCCCTCCCACATTTCCAGCAATCGGCCCGAAAGGAAAACAACCAACTACCACTACCAACACAAGTCAGGGATTTTCAGATTTAAACGACTTAACACACTCCATGATTTCAAATTCCGTGTGTTCTAACAGGGAGTTATCACAGAAGGGCTGATCCTGGTGCTTTCAATTATTCAGCCGGATATACGTGATTAACCAATTTCACAGCAGGAGTTCACAATTTCAGCAACCCATTTAAAACATCACGAGGGGATTCATTAGTGCACATACAACGACCACCAACGGCCTCAATTTTCAGAAAACATAAACCAGCACAACAAAAAAAGGATGATCACAAGATAAAGCATAAACAACGATCACAAGATAAAGCATAAACAACGATCACAACCCTTCCCTTTCTTTATTTAGAACTTCTTTTATTATCTTCATTAAGGTTCGGTTCAACCAATTCCATAGGAACAAAAATAACGCCCACCCCTCATGATACACAAAAGTGAGAGACGAGAGAAATTCCCTACTTGTTGATAGATGATCGATGTTTAGGCCGGGGGCGCGGAACTTTACGGATAACGATGTGGCGGTCCCGATGCACCAGAAGAGCCACGATCGAAGAAGGGGGAAAACCACGGCCTAACCCTTAATTTATAAGAGTCGGGGACGGTTGAGGTGAAAATGCGAAACCGCGCAAGACGTGGGAGTCGTGGGTTGACCATGCGGCTTGACTCATCATTAAAGGTGTTGGGTGGTTTAAACCAAATCATGAGTCGATTCAGTATCTAATTAAAACTTTCGTGCGCGTTTCGGGTCTTCAAGACATTTTCTTTTCTTTTAAACGAGGCAGAATAGGGTTTAAAACCCTATTTGCGAAAAAAGAGCGTTACTGGAACAAATTGGCAAGGCCGGGTGACGTCGGCCGGTTCCGCCGATCGGTCCCACCGATCAGTCCCACCGATCGGTCGCACCGATCGGTCCCACCGATCGGTCGCACCGATCGGTCCCACCGATCGGTCCCACCGATCGGTCCCACTGATCGGTCTCACCGTTTGGTCTCACCGATCGGTCTCACCGATCGGTCTCACCGATCGGTCTCACCGATCGGTCTCACCGTTCGGTCTCACCGATCGGTCTCACCGATCGGTCTCACCGATCGGTCTCACCGTTCGGTCTCACCGTTCGGTCTCACCGATCGGCACCCCTTAAGGATCCGAATTTTGGCAAAGGAAGGGACCAAGGGGGGTCTGGGTCATCACATCAGATACCTCTTAAACAATTCTCGTCCTTGAGAATCACAACAAACCAGAAGGAAAGGGAGGGTCCGAACAACCATCTTCGAAAGATACCTCTTAGGAGTGAACCTCTTCTAACTAAAAACACTCCCCTGTCAGGAACCAAGCAACATACCACGCCAAACCGCCCGGTCATGTGGGTTTGGGGAGTTTCCCTCCCCCATGTCAAGATATTATCCGCTTTGGGCGGCACTGACTCGCCCGCACGGGTTTAATCGCATCCACCTTAATGCGTCTTGATTAGGGGTCGGGTTCCCTCTTCCATTTAGCCGGGGCTTTTCACACACAACAGAGGAAATAAACCAGTATATTTCATAGCCAAAAGTCAAACGTTCTACCACAACAGGTAAAAAAGAACAAAGCTCAAAACAACCCGGGGTATTGGGCACGCATCTGTGCTTCCCTCTCCCACGTACTCTCTTCGAGCCCGCCATGTCTCCACAACACACGAACCAAGGGAATGGCTCGCCCACGAAGCACCTTCTCCTTGCGATCCTCGATCATCACTGGTTCTTCCACAAAGGTTACGTCGTCCTCGATGTCCAGTTCACCCCAATCAAGGACGTGTGAATCATCGTGCAGATAACGACGGAGCTGGGATACATGAAATACATCATGTATCCTTAGCAGCGGCGGAGGTAATGCTAGCTGATAAGCCACTTCGCCGACCCGCCGCAACACTTCGAAGGGTCCGACGAATCTGGGGGAAAGCTTACCCACCTTGCCGAACCTCCGTTGCCCACGTCGCGGGGAGACCTTCAAGAAAACGTGGTCTCCAACCTCAAACTCCAAGGGCCTTCTCCTGGTATCAGCATACGACTTCTGTCGGTCCTGGGCCGCCTTCATCCTTTCCCGTATAAGCTGAATTTTCTCTGTCGTGTTCTGCACCACCTCCGGGCCAAGGATGCCTGCCTCTCCTACTTCGGTCCAACACACAGGTGAACGGCATGGCCTCCCGTACAAAGCCTCAAACGGGGCCATACCGATGGTAGAGTGGTAGCTATTATTGTAGGAAAACTCTACTAGAGGCAAGTATCGCACCCATGACTCTCCTGAGTCCAAGACACATGCCCGTAGCATATCCTCCAAGGTCTGGATGGTTCGCTTCGTTTGTCCATCTGTCTGGGGATGGAAAGCAGTGCTAAGGCGTAACTGGGTGCCAAACGCATGCTGCAATCCTCTCCAGATTCGCGAGGTAAACCGTGCATCCCTATCCGAGACTATAGACCTCAGAACTCCATGCAACCGCACCACCTCATTCACGTACTTTCGTGCCAAAGCATCCACAGTACTTGACTCCCTGATTTCCAGAAAGTGAGCCGATTTCGTCAACCTGTCCACCACCACCCAGATGGCGTCGCACCCTCCTTGGACCTTGGGTAGTCCCATGACGAAATCCATTGAGATGTCTTCCCACTTCCACTCAGGAACAGCTAAAGGCTGCAATAGGCCGCCTGGAACCCGGTGTTCAGCCTTCACTTGCTGACATACTAAGCATTTAGCCACAAATTCTTCCACCGCTCGCTTAACTCCGGGCCACCAGAACTGCCTTTTCAGCCCCTGGTACATCTTGGTAACTCCTGGGTGCACCGCTAGGGGTGAGTTTTGGAACTCACTGAGAACCTTTCCACGCATCACTCTTGGAACAAACAACCTTTTCTGGAAAAGCATCTGGTGCTGACCGTCCTCTGTCCATTCTCTTGGAGCATCACCCTGGTCAACCCGATCACGCATCACTTCGCACTCGGGGTCTCCCCACTGGGACTCCTCCACTTGTCGAAACAGAGATGACTGCACTATCATCTGATATAGGCAGCCTCTGCCACTATCCATCTTCGCATCCAGGTGTAAGGCAGCCAACTCCTCCATTGCCTTCCAGGCATTTGCCGACTCTCGGACCGCATCCTTCTGCGTCCTCCTGCTCAAGGCATTGGCCACCACATTGCCCTTGCCCTCAGTATAAGAGATTTCAAAGTCGTAGTCCTGGAGGAACTCCACCCATCTTCGTTGTCGCAAGTTCAAGTCCTGCTGGGAGAAGATATACTTTAAGCTTTTTTGATCTGTGAAGACCACAAAGCATTCCCCGATGAGGTAGTGCCGCCATAACTTTAGCGCAAAAATGACCGCTGTAAGCTCTAGGTCATGGGTGGCGTAGTTACGCTCATGGGGGCGTAGCTGCCTGGACCCGTAAGAGATCACCCCTTGTTTCTGCATCAACACGCATCCCAGGCCCTGTCCTGAAGCATCACAAAATACCTCATAGGCCATCCCTTCTTCTGGTAATCTCAACACTGGGGCACTAACCAGCTTTTCTTTTAGGTAGCTGAAGGACGACTCGCATTGCTCGCTCCACACGAAAACCTGGTCCTTCTTGGTCAAAGCCGTCAAAGGGGATGCTACTAGGGAGAAGTTGGGTACGAATCTCCGGTAGTAACCTGCCAGTCCGAGGAAACTCCGGACTTCCGCCACATTCTTGGGTGCTGCCCAAGAAACAACTGCCTCAACCTTTGATGGGTCGACTGCTACCCCCTTCTCAGACACTACATGCCCGAGGAAGTTCACTTCTCGTGTCCAGAACTTGCACTTTGACAACTTCCCGTAGAGCTGGTGCTGTCGGAGGACTTCCAAAACTGTCCTCAGCTGCTCTGCATGGTCCTCTTCTGACCTTGAATAGATCAGGATATCGTCGATGAATACCACCACAAACCGATCCAGATACTCCCGAAATATGGAGTTCATAAGCCCCATGAACACGGCCGGGGCGTTCGTAACACCAAAGGGCATGACCACGAACTTGAAGTGCCCATACCTGCACCTGAACGCCGTCTTCGGGACGTCTCTATCCTTTACCCTCAGCTGGTGGTATCCGGACCGCAGGTCGATCTTCGAGAACCATCTTTCCCCTTTCAGCTGGTCAAAAAGATCATCTATCCTTGGGAGAGGGTAGCGATTCTTGATCGTCACCTGATTCAACCTCCTGTAGTCGATGCACAACCTGAGGCCACCATCCTCCTTCCTTGCAAACAAGACCGGAGCACCCCACGGTGACGCACTTGGACGAACATAACCCCTCTTCATCAGATCGTCAATCTGTATCCGCAACTCCCATAGCTCCGAAGGTGCCATCCGGTAAGGATCCATCGAGATTGGTCGAGAGCCGGGCTTCAGGTCTATCCCGAACTCGATATCACGTCAAGGGGGTAGAGTCGTCACCTCCTCAGGAAAGACGTCCATAAACTCACGGACGATCTCTGGTACTTCCACCATTTCCGCATCTACTGATTCTACCGTCAGTTCTGTCAACAAGGAGAGGAGAGGTTCCTCCCTCCTGTTTCCCTTCGGACAGCTCCACTCGCCGGTGAAAGTAACACGCTGTCCGTCCAAACCGAAGAACACAGCCCTTCTTTGGAAACAGTCGATGATGGCACACACAGAAAATAGCCAGTCGATGCCTAGGATGACATCGTACGGCTGAATCTGTAGCAGAAGGAGATCCCTAACCGACTGATGTGGCCCTAACATCAGTCTACATCCCCGAAAAACGAACAGCAAGTCGGTCTGACCTCCAACTGGTGTGCTCAACACCAGGGGCACTGGAAGTCTCTCGACATCTAGACCCAAGGCACGGGCTAGACTGGGTGCAACAAAGGAGTGCGAAGCTCCGGTATCGAACAAAGCATAAGCAAGAGTGCTAAACACATTGATCGTACCTCGAACAACCTCTGGCCCTGTTGGAATTGTTGCCTCTGCGGCGTGTAACTGTCCACGCCCAGCTCCCCTGCCCCTCGGCTGTCGGCCACCTCCCCGACCACGCCCTGGTCGAGGTCCCTGGGGAGCGCCCTGAGGTTGGCCTCCTCCTCCTATGTCTGCCTACGGAGGAGCGGGAGCTCGCTGTCCCTATTGCTGCTGCCGGAAGGGTCTGGCTGGAAACTACTGCTGCAGCGGATGCTGGGGATGACTGCCACTGTTGTACTGCACCCGATCGGGGCACTGACTCCAGAGATGTCCAGGGCTCCCGCAGATGAAGCACCGTGGTCCCGAGCCTGAAGGGAAAGAACGTGGGCCAGGGGATCGAAACTGAAACTATTGCGGTCTGCTCCCTGTGGGTCAGAACCTGGAGGGTCCCGATGCTGGAGGCCTGGTGTTGATGTCCTTCCCCTTCGATGGTCCCAGCTGGATCCCTTCTCGTGATACTCCGCCCAGAACATGCATCCTTTCCACTACTTTGGCCTTCTTCTGGACCTCTAAGTATGTCGGAAGGGTAAAGGGGGTAACAGCATACTGGAGGGAGGGTCGGAGCGCCTCCTCCAAACGTCTTGCCCGAGACTCCTCATCGGGAAAGAGGTCCGGAGAAAAACGTAGGAGGTCCTTGAACTTGATTCCAAGTTCCCTCACGGACATGCTCCCCTGCTGGAGGGAGAGTAGCTCCTGCCTCTTCTCCGCCTTCATTGTCGAGGAGAGGAACTCTGCCCGGAACTCCTTCTCGAAATCCGCCCAAGCAACCTCAGACTCTTTTCTATTCCCCAGGTGAAGCATCCACCACTGACGTGCCGCTCCTCGCATATGGCTAACAGCCAGAGGAACCCAGTACTCGGTCGGGGCCCGAATCAGGCCGAAGGCTATAACTAGCTCCTCTAGCCAGCCTTCCGTCTTCATATCGGAGGTGCTGCCCTCATACTTCTCGAGGGCCTGTCGCTGGAAGGCTCGAAGAGTCTTCTACCACTGGTCGTCCTCTTCCTCTCGATCAGCTCTCTGCCGATTGGCCAAATTAGTCTCAGGGGTCTCGATCACCTTTACCACACGTGGTCGCCTTCCAGGTTCCATAGCTGCAAGGTAAACAAGGAATGCCTAAGCCCAAGTAGTGCAGAATATCGTTCTTAAAACTTCTTAAGATTTAATTTATTCTTAATTCCCAAGACATCCCAGAAACACAAGAACACAAGTCATTAAGATGCATGTACCTTTCCTAGGGTCTCTACCCTGCAATCAGTGTGGCCTCACTTGGTCGTTTGGTAGGTCCAGAGTCCTTGCATCGGATCACGGGGGGCCCTAAAATCCTATGTCCTAGCCGGACTTCCCTGGCCTAATTCACACTCCAAGGTCACCCAACACCGTTTCCTTACCATCCCATGCAATCCTCACTGTGCCTAACTCCAGACTCCGTCCTATCTCTCAACCATCAGCCTCTGATACCATTCTGTCACGACCCACCTTCACCAAAAAGGAGGGAAGGGTCAGCAGATTGCTAGGCCCTTCCTTCTTTAAGTTGAAGGAGGGATAATGACCCCCGAAACCCACCTTCAATAGGTCCCGGAGTGGAGACTAGCACCAAGGGTATAGAAAATTCTCGCAAATGGAAGGCATTACCCTTTTTATTTTATAGGATCGAAAGATAAGGAGAAGAAAACCCAACAACACCAAGGTAGAAAGAAAAGTAAAGCCAAAAGTAAACTATTCCCACATGCATGTTTCAAAAGTGAAAGCCACAAAGTGAAAAAAGGTGACTACAAGGTAAGTACCAAAAAGAAAAAGAAAAACAACTGCAACTGCTCCAAAAGTCCGAGCTAGTAAGGTCCTACGTGATCCCCGAAGTCCTCCTGGAAACCTGAAAGCAGTTTTATATACGTAGGGTGAGTATACAAGTACACTCAGTAGGGAAAACCAAGACTCTCGTGCACAAGTGGGGGAACGTACTAAAGTCCCGTGAGAAAAGAGTAAAACAAACACCTAACAAGGAAAACTATACATCCCAGGCCTCACCAAGGCTCACTCACCGAATAACGCAAGTCAAGTAATATATATAATAAGAGCACATCGATGTTTGGGTACCCCACGTCACTTTCCCACTGGTTATTGAGACATCCTACGCATCGGACCAATCCCGCCATTCTTACCGCAGTCCCACTGCCACACCCGTCCGCACACACCTGGGCCACAACCACACGTAGTCCCACTGCCGAAATCCCGCCCGCACACACCTGGGCCTCAACCACACGCAGTCCCACTGCCGAATCCCGCTCGCACACACCTGGGCCACAACTGTCACATGTAACCATGCCTGCAAACACCTAGGCCAGAACAACCACTGCCACGCCCGGGCTAAAGGATCCACTGCCATGCCCGAAGACACCTGGGCCTCATCCCGAAGACACTTGGGAAACCACCTGACGCACACACCTGGCCAACCACCACAACGCCCCGCCCGATGGTTCTTGGGATAATAATGGACTTCAGGCCATCACAGCCTGCCCAAAGGTACTTGGGATATCCAGGAAAGGGAGCAGAAAAGGAGCTAATAACCAGCCACTAAGGATAGTGTTGGGAAAAACACCCTTCCCCCATAAATGGGGGTGTTCGCCACTGAGTGCTCAACTTGGGTGGGGCACGAATAAGAAACAAAAAGCTACAAGTATAGATATAGGTAACAAACACTCACCCAAAGCTTAGGTTTTCCTAGCCAACCTACAGAACACAACACCACTGCATCCGAGTCACAGTTCACGACCCTTGCCCACAAAAAAAAGCATTTGTCCCATTCTTGTTTCACGTTCAGTTAAAATGTTAAATTAATTTTAAGCACTACTGGGCAACTACCATAAGCATAACCAAGGAAAGCGTCAAAAGCATGGATCAACCAAAACACTCACACCCGGTTCTGTCAACAGAGGATCTCTCCCCAATTTGTGATATGAACGAGTAACCACTCGGATTTAAAACTCACAACCACTGAATCCATACCAACAGGAGATCCCATCCCCCAAATTCACACAACCACCGAGAGTATAAAAGAACAAGGGATCCCATCCCCTCCCACATTTCCAGCAATCGGCCCGAAAGGAAAACAACCAACTACCACTACCAACACAAGTCAGGGATTTTCAGATTTAAACGACTTAACAAACTACATGATTTCAAATTCCGTTTGTTCTAACTGGGAGTTATCACAGAAGGTCTGATCCTGGTGCTTTCAATTATTCAGCCGGATATACGTGATTAACCAATTTCACAGCAGGAGTTCACAATTTCAGCAACCCATTTAAAACATCACGAGGGGATTCATCAGTGCACATACAACGACCACCAACGGCCTCAATTTTCAGAAAACATAAACCAGCACAACAAAAAAAGGATGATCACAAGATAAAGCATAAACAACGATCACAAGATAAAGCATAAACAACGATCACAACCCTTCCCCTTCTTTCTTTAGAACTTCGTTTATTATCTTCATTAAGGTTCGGTTCAACCAATTCCATAGGAAAAAAAATAACGCCCACCCCGCATGATACACAAAAGTGAGAGACGAGAGAAATTCCCTACTTGTTGATAGATGGTCGATGTTTAGGCCGGGGGCGCGGAACTTTACGGATAACGATGCGGCGGTCCCGATGCACCAGAAGAGCCACGATCGAAGAAGGGGGAAAACCACGGCCTAACCCTTAATTTATAAGAGCCGAGGACGGTTGAGGTGAAAATGCGAAACCGCGCAAGATGTGGGAGTCGTGGGTTGACCACGCGGCTTGACTCATCATTAAAGGTACTGGGTGGTTTAAACCGACTCATGAGTCGATTCAGTATCTAATTAAAACTTTCGTGCACGTTTCGGGTCTTTAAGACATTTTATTTTCTTTTAAACGAGGCAGAATAGGGTTTAAAACCCTATTTGCGAAAAAAGAGCGTTACTGGAACAACTTGGCAAGGCCGGGTGACGTCGGCCGGTTCCGCCGATCGGTCACACCGATCAGTCCCACTGATCGGTCGCACCGATCGGTCTCACCGATCGGTCTCACCGACTGATCGGTCTCACCGATCGGCACCCCTTAAGGATCCGGATTTTGGCAAAGGAAGGGACCAAGGGGGGTCTGGGTCATCACAAATTTTATCACCCACGTCATCTCAATCATCACTAACTCTAGAAATGTCAAGTTTTCATGGATTTCAATGCCATATCATTGCTTACTCAGATCTTTTTATTTTCTATTTTGACTCTCATTTAACAATCCACCTGAATACTTAGAATATCATCAAGATAAATATTATACATATCTCTTTACTCAAGGTCTGGATCTTTTTAATTGTACAAATGTGGGATCCTTCTTCGTATTTTCTTCGCAATTTCAATATACTTAATTTCTTCCTCAAGTCATGGAATAGCTCCAAAAATTTCAGTAATACGATTGAATAAAATATCTTCATTTTCATCTGGATGCATTTTCATATCATCAAACTAATTTTGAAAAGCTTTAAATTCTTCCTCCTTCACTTTTTTATCACCTTCGTATATATTTTTTAGTTTCTCCCACATAGACTTGGATGAATTTAAACACATAACCTTCAAATATATTTGATTATATAGTACTTTAGTAAGATAATTTTGAGCTTTGGAATCTGTATCAAGCATTTTCCTACCTATTTCAACCAAAGAAATACATATCGTATCACTAGCCTGAATCCCTTGAACTGTGGAAAAGAGTACTTCCATACCAAGAGATCGTAGATGAGATATAATTATATTATTCCAAATATAGAATTTACTTACATAAAAAAGGGAAAATTACCTAAAATTCACTAAGTTATACATGAAAGAAAGAGAGGATATATTTAACAACTATAACATCTAATCTTTGATAACACTTGTAGAACCATAGAACACCCTGTTAGGGGAAGGGTGAATCAGGATGTCAACTTTTTCTTTCAATGATTCAAATCTTGTCCCTGAATAGGTAGGAACTTATCAAACCTATCTGATGACTTCATACATATATTAAACACCCATATTAATAGATAAAAATATGACACAGTAGTTTTACTTAGTTCAACACTATTTCCTACTCCAAATAGAATATGTCGTTAGTTTCTCGGTCATACCTAAACCCACTAAAACTCACTAGATATTGTGTATTAAAAAATATCAAACAAGACCACTTCATGTTAGGATCACTTCCTTTATAATAATTTTAAGGATAACACATTGTCTCCCTCAGATCACTTCTGTCGACTCCCCTTTTCTCATTGACTTGGTTGAATTCTTAATTTATTGACTTGAAGGTAACCTCAGTATATTGGGAACAAGTCTTTTTCCCGGATTAGCATGAGTCTCTTCTTGCACCATTGTCATGAATTGATGAACTTGGAAGCATTATTCAATCAAACCAGATATTCAAAACCAGTAGTTTTCATAAGTACCCTTGGAGAAACTTTAACCTTCGTGAAACCCCCTTTTTGTTTTAATGATGTTTCAATCTTCACGAACCTACATACTTTTAGAAAGCTCCCATACTTTATAAAGATCCAAGCCTTCACGGAACTCCCAACTTTCATAGAACTCCTCACCTTCTTAAAGCTCACAGCATTCTTGGAACTCCAAACTATCATGAAACTGTCATTCTTAATGAAGCTCCCTTTTCTAAAATGCCTAATTTTCAATTATTTCTTATCAATTCATTTTGTGATTCTTTTTCTCATAAATAGTTCCTAATTAATAATGAATTACCCTTTTGTAATATATTCCTAAAATCATATAAATTCACTATTTTAACAAATTCTCTTTGTGTCTCAAATGATGTGCAGTCTCCACTTTATAGAAAACACCTCCTTTATGAAACTTTTTATCCCACCGTATATTTTCCATAAACATATTCATTCGTGTTCACAAACCTCATATTATTTATGAATAATTAGTTAAATTTTTCCCATTCTTGAAGCTTTACATAATCATGTATCTTACTATCTTTCCACCATGCCTCATCTATTCTTCATGAAACTTCTTTTGTGAACCTTAAAACCTTCACAATGTCAGATTCCTTTAGGAATCTCCAAATATTTTTAAACTAAAACCTTCACAGTACTCCATTACTTTTCAATATTTTTATGTTTTAGTCCTAAAAGTCTGTTTTTCACAAATCTTGTCCCTTCCTCTGGATTTTAAGCTTAAAAAGTTTGGCAAAATTGAGAATTGATGCCACCTTCAACACTGAATCCATATACACCATAAGATCACTTATCTTGAAAAATATTTGATCAACCCAGTGTGGGTTGATAAAAAACAGAAGAAAAAAAATCCATTTCTATCTAGGAAATCCCTTGGTTCCAATAAGTTTTATGAGCTCAAAAGGATTTAGGATCTCATTATGAAGAATAAAATAAAGTCATTTTATTTTTCATGTTGATGTTTTATGTACCTAGTCTTCCAAAGACACTAGGAATGTTTATATTTTATTTTATTTATTAGATATTTATGTTAAAGATCATTTAATAATATATGTAAAAAATTTTGGGTCACTATATAAGAATTTTCATGAAGTTTCAAACCAAGAAGTAAAGGGACTGGGAAAAAAATTATAAAAAACTCATGTGAATCACCCATACTCACTAATATACAAATAGCCCCAAGTCATAAAGAAATAATTATTTCATTTGAAAAATAAATATTAACCTTTTAACATCTTGATATTTTAATAAGGAAACACTATGTTCGATAGCGTACATGATACACCACTTCAAGCTTAAATGAACAACTAAATATTATTATTTAAATGTTATCGTTATAACCTAGTCATTAGAATGGTGGGTTTGAATAGGATTATTTTAATTATGCAAGTATTGTTTAAAATTCATATATATTTAATTATTTGAGGACCAATTAATTTTAAATTAAAATAAATACCATTTGAAAATAAAAGGAAATCTTTTTTTCTGAAAAACTATTTAAATACGCACAACTCTGTTTTATACTAATAAAATAAAAAAACTCTTGTTGTATTTTTTTAAATAAATAAATAAATAAAATATTGAATCTAATCTTTAACATTCACCCTATTTTTTATATACATTATATAAAAATAAATCCAATTTTATGCAAAAACAATATGTATTTTTTAAAATATAGTTTTGCTACTTTTTGATGGCGCACTTATTTTTAAAAAAAAATTGACACATTTATAAATTTTATTTGAAAAATAAACTTCATTTTTAAAATTTTAAAATCAAAATTTACTTTCTTTTATTTTTTGGAATTTTTTTAATATGTTTCATTTTTTTTAATGAATAATGAAAAATACTGTATTTTAATTGAAAATTGCCTTTTCATATAAATAATTTATAATGTTAAATTATATTTTAAGTTTTTTTTTAAAGTAAAATTATATAAATTATATATCTATTAAACCAATTTATTTCATTTTAATCACTTTAATATTTCATTTGTACATAAAAATATTTCAAACTTTTGAACATTTTCACTTTAAAACTTCGCTTTCTCGTCACATCTGCATGACTAATTGTAAATTTAATTTTTTCAATTATGGGAATTAAATTTTGAAAAATGGATTCCATATTTTTAATTATAATTTAAAAAATTATTAAATATGTCCCTTTTATTTTTTTCCAATATAAATAGTAACTTTAGTTATTTTTTACCATAATAAAGGCTAAATCAAATTATTAAGGGTAAAAATAATTATGATCATGATTAGAAAATTACCCTAAAACCTTTACCAATTTTATGGGATGAGTTATTGTATACTATAATCATCCTTTGTCTTAATTTATGACATATTGGAGCAACATGGAAGTCTTTAATCCCCTTATAGTATTTTATTTTTAAGAAAGTCAAACTAGTAACAATAATGTTTTTAATAAGTATAAAATTTTTAATATAGGGTAATTCAAAATATATCTTCAACTATAAATATTATTTTGAAATGTAGAATATTTATCTTTATAATGATAATTTATTTTTAATTTTTATGAAATAAATAATTACCTTAAAGTCTTGTACAACGATTATGTGGTAATTGTTTAATTAATGTAAAAAAGAAAATAAATGATATTAAAATTTTTAAAATAGATATAATTTGATATAATTAATATCATAAAAAAAATTTATAGATTACATTGAAATTTTAGGGATGTTTTACAAGTTTTTTTATTTCTCTTTTTATTCTGATTTTTTAAAAAGTCAGTGTTATGAATAGTGACAAAATTGATATTAATGATATTTCAAAATAAATAATATATTATTAATAGTTATAAAATTAATAAAAATATTAGATTCATAAAAATTATTTATATAAGGTTAAAAATGTCTTAAAGGATTCGTTTATTTTTATTTTTTTCATTTTATAGTAATTATATTGACCCTTAAAGAGTAAAATTTATGTTGTCACGGTAAGAGATAAAGGGGTTAAATAAGGGTTAAATCCCAAAGATAAGGATTAAAAATTGTTAAAACATGTATAATTTTTATTGGATGAATTTATTTATACCAATAATATCCTATATTTTAAATAAATCAGTTTTGATCTATTTGTAAAATAAAATTAATTTATATTAATTTAATATTTTGTGAAATTCCAAGAGTGACTCTCCCCTCTCTTATAAAAGGCCACATATTATTATATTTTCACCACATTTAAAAACCTATTAATTTTATCCAATATCTACCCAAATACCTTCCTAGAATCCCTCTACTTATTATAGAGCTATTATTTTAGGCATAACATCATACTTAGCAGTCTTAAGGTGTTAAGAAACGAAGGATTTCAAAAGAAGATGTATCATTTTTAATCAAGTGTTTATGTTTTATTTCTTATTCCACTTCCTTCAAATATTATTCAACCATGATGAAATAATAACTCAAGTATTATTCATATAATGAGATTTTATTATGTTAATATCTTTACATAAATCCATATTCACTTCCATAAAATGGGAAAAGAGGTTATCATTCTTGTGTATTATGGACTACAACCTCACGAACTGATGAAATTCATTTTCCATCACTGTCTATCAAGACTAGTTATAATGATGGATTTTTTTTAATTTAATGTCTTGGACTTAAACATTACACATTTTAATGTTTTCAACTATAATTCAAATTTGGGGATATTTTCTGTTTAGACATATATAGAATTAGAACAAATTCTTTCAAAGTAATATCATACATTACAAGTGGACACTTATACTCATTATCCATTTTTCCACAATATAAATATCTTTAAAATAAAACATGATTTATATTTATGGAAAATATTAAAAATTATCCCCTTTTTCTCATTCATATATCTATTCCACCTTAATCTCTATGAAATACATTTTAAAAAGATGGGATGAGAACAAAAGATCAGTAAGGGATATAAAAATAAAGGGAACTGTTAATTTAGTAAAAACATGAAGAATAATAAAAAATTTACCTTTATCTTCAGTTTTTTTATAATATGAAATATAACATTTTAACATAGAAAAAAACCCATATATTTCTCAAATAAAATCATTAAAACCCATAAAAATTAATTAAAACTCACTTAGGTGACTTAAAGCATCATATACATAAAACCCTTTCAAAACCCTTTCAATTGGAATAACCATATGTCTGACTTCCAATTAAGATATTACGAGCTTATCCAGTGCTATATGGGACACCCCATATTAATATTTAACGGGCTTACCTGGTGCTATCTGGGGTAACCCATGTTAAGTTGTAATGGGCTTACCCGATGATATCTAGGCCACCCCATGTTAAGTTGTAACGAAATTCACCAGTGCTATCTAGGCCACCCCATGTTAAGATGTAATAAGATTCCATAGATCTATCTAGGACACCCTATGTATAATATAAATTAGGATCAATTTTTTCCTTTAATTCTCAAGTACCATATCATTAATAAAACACCTTCATCATAAAACCCTTTGAAAAAAAATTTTAATCCCATATAAAAAACAATTTCATAAAAAATATCATTTTATTTTAAAAAATATTCTTCAGATCCATAATACCCAAAAATTAAAATAATTATTCTCATTAAATATGAAATTTAGATTTTCAAAAGAAGGTATAAATTGAGTAATATTCACAGTGGTGGGAAAGTCATTATCATCATGTATATTAATAATAGAATATTCCTTTTGTTGTTTGTCAAAAAAATCCATATAGAACATTTAAAAATAATAATTTTTTAAAACCATTTAATGAAATTAAAAATAGACATCAAATTTCCTTTATAATAATTTAAAAAATAATATAAAGAATATTGACATGGAGGAAAGATTTTGAAATTAAATCTTTAAATGCTCAAAGTGTCCTATACCACCTTGAACATTTAAATCAGAATACCCATGAAAGAATAAAATTTACCAAATAATTAATTAACATGATAATAAATAAATTAATGATACGATAAGATAAAGGGGACTGTATATACACCTTATAAAATAAAGTGGGTGTATAACTTTGAAATATGCCTCGATGAATAGAGATTGAGACAAAGTCTCTTTCCTTGAGTTTGTCTCATCACATAAAATCTTTATATTCCTAAATATTAAACTTAGGTTAATTATTTACTTTATTGGTAATTTTTTTTAAATTTTATTACTCCTTTTATATCACTCATTACAATGTTATAACAATTACTTAGTTATTTATGTTCACATCAGAAGTTTTGATGATATTTAGTACATGAGTCCTAAATGACTTTGATATGATGTCTATAGTCAAAAGTTTTCATCAGTCCATAATCTCTAATATATTATTTAGGAAATAATAATATCTTTTATACATAAATTATACTTTTAATTCAAACCATTAATTATGGTTATAAAAAATGAACTACGTTACAATCCTAGAGATGGTAAGTCGTACGTACGCAAGAGTAACATATTCATTTTTCAACGGCCATTATGGAAAGAAGTTAAGTATTAATTTATATATAATAATTATCTTAATATAATTAATATAATATAAATAATTTAAATATACTTATATGTATCATTCAGTTGATGTGGTGATGAAAAATAAATCACATCGCTTCATGGAGGTGATAGTTCACATATACGCATGAACGACGTTTTCATTTTCATGTTCATGGAAAGGTAAGAACATAAATGATTTATTATATTTTCATAATGATAAATATTTTATTAATATCATATATAAACTTTAATTCCATAATTATAACCAATCTTGAGAGACGGTGATGGAAAAATAATTATATTGGTTCGTGAGGTGGTATTTTATCGTACACATGAACGATAATTCATTTCCCGTTTGATAGAAGTGGAGATAGATTTAGGTGATTATATTAACATAATAAGATCTCATTATATTTATGATACTATATTTTTTATTTCATAATGGTTGAATAATATTTTAAGGAAATGGAAGAAGAAATAAAACAGATCACTTAATTAAAAAAGATATCTCTCCTTTGCATAACTCCTTTTATTAACAAATTAACACTTATAAGGAAGGTTTTCTGCCTAAAATAATGCCTTTATAATGTGAGGAGGTATTATAGGAATGTATTTGTAAATATCTTGGCTGAGACAAATAGGTTTTTAATTGTAAGGAATAGAGAAGAAGAGGTTCCCTTTTATAAGAGAGGGGAGTCTTGGAAATCATCAAAATATTAAATTAATATAAATTAAGTTCATAATGAAAATGGATCCAAACATATTAATTTACAATATAGGATGATTTTGGGTCTAAAAAAATTCATTAAATAAAAATTATATAAGTTTTGACTATTTTTTAATCCTTATATTTTAGCTTGAACCCTTATTTGACCTTTTTAATTCTTACTCTAAAATCATTTAATTTAAACTTTTACGGTTAATATAATTAAAATAAGATATCCAACAACAAATAAATGATTAATTGATTAAATTTTAAGACTTATCTCAATTGGATGATCAAATTTTATACTTTTATGAATTTTATATCATTTAATAAAATATTATTTATTTTAAAATATCACTAATGTCAATTTTGACACTATTCATCACTTGACTATTTAAAAATATCATAACAACATGATATCTTCAAACAAACTCTTTTAGTCATCACTAACATATAAAATTAATATATAAAATTCATTAATGACATTAATTATATAAAATTATATTTATTTTATTGTTTTTAATATCATTTATTTAATTCTTCTATTAGTTATACAATTACTACATCATCATTGTGTCATCATTTATGGTAATTATTTTGTCACTAAAAATTATAAATAAATTAAAATGATTTAGATAAAAATTTTATATTTCTAAATATTTTTATAGTCAAATATAACCCTTATAAAATCTCATAATAAAAATATTTCACTTGTTAAAAACAAAAGAATGAAAATTTTGACTTTCTTTTGAATATAATTTTATAAAGGTTATATTATCCTCTAGAAGGCCAAAAATGGTCATATAACCAATCATTTAATTATTATGGAGGAAAAATAATCATCCAATAAAATTAGTACATGTTTTAGGGTAATTTAATAATATTTATAACAGTATTTGTACCCTTAATTACTATATTTACCTTTAACTGTGTTAATAAAAATTACCAAAGTTAATATTCATGTTTTGTCCAAAAATTAAAGGGTCATATTTAGTAATTTTTTACCTTAGGATTAAAAAATTTTAATCCATTTTTCAAAATTAAAAATACATAATTGGATAAAATGAATTTAAAATTAATCCCATTGACGGATCGAGAAAGCATTTTTTTAAGTAAAAAAACCATCAAAAGATTGAATTTTTTTTATATCCAAAATCAATGTGAAATACATTCCAATAACCTCAGTTGGAATAAATTATAAAATATTTATCTAATTATACTATAAAAAAATTCAAAAATATAATTGAACACTATAAATAAATTTGATGAAAAAATAGTTTTCAATTAAAATACAGTGTTTTTTCACTATTCATCAAAAAATGAAACTTATTAGAAAAATTCTAAAAATTAAAACAAAGAAAATTTTGATATTAAAAATTAAAATAATAATTTTATTTTTAAAAAATAATTTATTAAAGTTTCAAAATTTAGTTTTAAAATAAGTATGTCATCAAAAGGCGACAAAATTGTCTTTTTAGAAAAATATTTATTTTATGCATAAAATTGTATTTGTTCTTATATAATGTCTAGAAAATACATAAGATGAATTTTAAACATTATATTGTTATATTATATATATAATTATTTAATATAATCCAACAAAGGTTATTTTTTATTTATTGGTATAAAACACACTTGTGCATATTTAAATAGTTTTTCAGAAAAACATTTCCTTTTATTTTACAAAGGGTATTACATTCATTTATGATTAATTAGTAAAAGAGTTATATATACATATTTAACCCATATTTTCATAATTTAACTAATATTTTTCATTCCCTCCATTCTAATGGCTATGCGATAACAACCATATTAATTCATAATATTTAGTTGTTCATTTATGCTCGATGTGGTGTATCATGTGTGATATCGAACATAGTGTTTCCTTTTAAAAACTCAATATGTTACATTATCCCCCATTTAATAAATTTTGTCCTCGCAATTTTAACTCAGGATCAAAACTATGGGTTTAACTTTTTAAAATTCCTTTGTTTAAATCCCACATCGGAAAAAGGATTAATAAAACAGACACTTTAAAATAAAGAAAGGGAAGTACTAAGGTCACCTGAGATAACCCATAGGATGGTTCCATATAGGAAATCATTTATATAGAAGAAAAAATAACTATCAAGTTATGATGTATAGTGATAGAGAACATATTCATGAGAAAGTTAACAATCACAAAAACGTAAATCTGTGATGGGTTAAAACTTCATTGATCTCTTAATAAGAAAACTAAATAGATAAAATTATTGGTTCAAGATCATTTCTATGTATTTGAGGAATTATTTTAATTCTTGTACTGGGAACAAAATGAAATATATATACTTGACAAGTTGAGTTTCATCCATTAATCTAATTCCACCACAAACTCATCTTTTTCTCCAAACAATGAGTATTTAAGATGAATTTTTCACACCTAAAGTACTAGAATCAACTTAAATATAATTAAAAAATATAAAAAATATTAACCATATATTTCTCCTATATTTATACATTAACCAAAACTAAAATGGTTATTTCAATATAAGATAATTCCCCAAAAAGAATAAACCTTATATGAAGAAAAACTACTTCAATCTCCAAAATTCAACAGTAATACTCAAAGTTCAACATGGACCATTCAACAAATAACTATCCTTAAAATTCCTCAAAATATTAAAAACTATGATTTAAACTCAAAATTTAGAAGGATTTGATAAAATAGTCTTACAAGATAAATTTTAACATTTATCTTCAAATATAGTCGATTACCCTTAAATTCTCATACAAAAAATTTAATTTCCTAAATCACATAATCTCCAAGATATGATAATTGTTTATATAAATAACCCAAATCAATATAATTTCAAAAAATAAAATAGTATATTCTAAAAAATATAATTTAACTTTTACTATTCAAAAAATAGGATAGTATTTTTGGTTACCTTGATCATATAGGTTTCCCAAAATATTGAATGTCTTCTAAAATAATATTAATAACTTAATCACCAAATAATTTTTCAATCCCATGGTTATATATTCAATAAAATGTATATTCCCAAAATCAACTTATTCTACATCTATCAAATTATTTAACTAAAAAGATAAAGTCATGCTAACTGAGACTTCATGTAGGCTAGTGGTAGGCGATGCACCCTTATCTCCATTTGGTTGTGGGTTTGATTCCTACGGTCTTTCTAGATGAGATGGGTTATCACCCATCCTATAGGTTTTCCTTTTTTCTAAAACTATATAATTATTATAACATTAGAAAAAATGATATAGTCCTCAAAAATTACCATAACACTTTTTAACCTCAAATTTAGCTTTCATTTTTTATCCCAAAAGGTAATAACAAAAAATTATCTCAAAAAAATGTCTCTAGAAATACCATTAATAACATTGAAATTTCATAACTTAAAGTCATAAAAGGGATTTCTAAGATATTTAACTTATGATCATCCTTAAAATTATAAACCCATAACGATATCCTTAAATACTAAGAAGACATCCCAATCTCCAAAGTTGTCTAAACCATTCTTTGATACTAACTGTAAGTAACCAGCCTTAAACATTATATATTCTAGTGTTTTTGAACTAGAATTCACTTTTGATGATATTTTTAGTTTAGAGTTTTATATAATTACAGAAACCCCTTATAAAGTAAAATCATATATTACAAGTTGACACTTATACTTTCTATACATTTTTTCCACAATATAAAACTCTTTAAAATAAAACATGATTTCTATTTTTGAAAAATCTTCCCAATTATCCCTTTATTCTCATCCATGTATCTATTCTACATTAAAACCTATGAAAGATATTTTAAAAACTTGGTATGAGCACAAAATCTTAGTAAGGTATATAACAAGAAAAAACTGTTAGTTCAATAAAAACATGAAACCGCATATAACTTTTACCTCTATCTTCAAAGTTCTTTGATAATATAAAATAGAATACTTTCACATGGAAGAGAACACAAATCTTTCTCAAATAAAATCATTAAAACCCATAGAAAGCAACTAAAACTCATTTAGTTTACTTAGATCATCATATACATAAAACCCTACCAAACCCCTTTCAATTGGAATAACCATATAGTAAAGTTACAATTAAGATATTACAGTCTTACCTAGAACTATCTGGGCCACCTCAAATTAATTTTTAATGGGCTTATCTGGCGCTATCTGGGCCACCTCATGTTAAGTTGTAATGGTCTTACCTAGTTTTATCTAGGCCACCCCATGTTAAGTTGTAACAGGAGTCCTCAACACTATCTGGGTTACCCATGTATAATTTATATCGATCTCACCTATTTCATATAATTATCAAGTATCATATCATTAATAAAACACTTTCATAATAAAACCCAATTAAATTTTTTTTAATCCCATGTGAAAAACACTTTTATATAAAAATACCATTTTCTTTTAAATACCCATCTTCAATTCCATAATACCCATAAAGGAAAATAAAGATTTTAATTTAATATAACATGTACATTTTCAAAGGAAGCAAGAAATTGAGTAATTGTCACAGTAACATAAAATTTGTTGGCATCAAGTATGTTAATAATAGAACATTCCTTTTGTCATTTTTCAAAATGTTACATATAAAACACATAAAAATATTCCTTTTTGAAAGAAAAAAAATAATGAAATTAAAAATGGAAATAATTTATCCTTTATAATACTTTGAAAAATAATATCAAGAATTATAGAGAACCAATTTTTTCCTGTAAGAATTTGGAATATTTCTATATATATTTTTAGAGCTATGCATTGAGACGATATTAAATTTCGAGGCCTGGTGCGCCCAGAATAAATTATAGAAAAATATTAAGTATATTTTATACTATTCACATAAAGTAAATGATATATCTCTCCAAAGATAACTCAGATCAGAAATAAAAGGTCACAATTGAGTCTGGAACATGGAGTTTACCCTAGGAGGGACACAACTTTTTTCAGAGTGGGACTTCTGTGAGAAAAATCACCCAGATGAAAATTTATAAATAAAATAATTAAACTTAATTATTTTACCCCTGATATTGAATCAAATAAATTTTTAATGGTGACTCAGATTGGAAATCTGAGACCACTGTTGAGTTCTGAATGGGGTGTTTTCCCCATATAGGATACAAAATGATAGGGTGAAAAGGTTTTGGATTTTGTGATCATTGGCGGGTTCTAGTGTTTTTCTATAAATAGAAAAATAAGGGATTAATATTACGCTTATCCCCTAATCTCTCTATCCATCAATCTCTCTCTCCCTCTCTCTCTCTCTCTCTTCGTTATTTGGTGGATCAATAACTAATCATTAATATAACTCTGATGGATCGCAATGGAATACTAGTGCAGGTCGTCAATGAAAAATGGATCCAACAAGGTAGGATTCTTATTGTTTTTCGCACCCCAAATTTAATTCTTGATTTATTCTTGAATTTATCATCAATTTATTTGTTTTGAGTGTTGAGGTGATGTCCAAATTAACACGACCATCATATGATCCCCATTTTTCCGCATTCTTCACTATTCTTCGCCTTAAATCTTCACTACATCAAAACCTAGATGATTCTTCAAGAAGAGGCTAGTGGTGTGAATCCCTCAACTCGAGGATTCCAAAACAACTCTCATTTCAATTTTACGACCACTAGAGTGGTCCCAATGTCCTGTGAAGGGATATGGTGGTGTGACTCTGAAATTGGATTCATCCATAGGTGGAGCACAGTAGTGGTATCCTGAGGAAGTTGATGGCGTGGTCGGACAGTGAGTGGAAAAGGCAGAGTCGGGGGTGGACCGGTGGCTGGATGCGGAGCCAGGGGCGGACCGGGGTGTTGAGGCAAGGCAATGGCGCACTAAGGAGGCTGGTATGGCTGGGGCTGTCTAGTTGCACTGGAATGGTGGATCCGCCTTACGGACATGCTAGAGGCGAGGCGGAGTCACAGCGTGTGACCCTAGGCAGCAGTGACCCGCATGACGCAGGCCGCAGCGGTGATGAGGGGATCGGGCCAGCTGGCCCGGTCAGGGGCGCACAGGCCAAGCCAGGGACACACGGGTTAGGCCAGTGTAAGAGTGAGCTAGGTCGTATGGCTGCACCTTGAGCTAGCTGCAACAGACAGGCCTGACCAGGGCGGGCCAGCCCAGTTGGATGGGTACGGCCAGTTTGGGCCGAACTAGCCCAAATCATACTGATACAGCTTTAAATTCCCTCTTCTTTTAAACCAGAAATCTTATTGACACGGTGTTTACTATCACGCATCCCTCTCATCAAGATAGATATTTTTAGGATGGTTTTGGAATTTTAAGCATTTGTTTCTTTGCTCTGTTTCATGAAATTCCTAAGTTTAATAGTAATAAAATATTTATTATTATTCGGGGTTCTTGTATCAGACCTATATTATAAAAGGGATGTCTGTTTGAGTCATATTTAGCTGTTGCACGACCCTGGTATTTGTGCAGACTTTACAAGACAACTTTCAAGTTCTTAAACTAAAGTTTACGTGTGGGCCCCATGGGGCTTGGTTCTCACGCTTTACAGTGAAATGAAACTTTTTCACCAGATAACCATTTTGAATGATCAATTAATTGATCCCGTGTGTTTTTTCATGAGTATCAAAATGGTTAAATCCATGTAATTTGTGTTGGTACGGATGTGTGGAACCCACGAGGTGACTTTTGAGGATAATGCTTCAACTTGAGACTTTTATATCATATGTCCATTTGGGATGAATAAATAGTCAATCTAGCATTTTTTCCACAAGGTTCCAACGACGTGATCTGTTTGGATGTGTGAAACCTTATTTGTGTTATCATTAAGTGTGGAAACATGTAAGTAATATTAGTGTAAGATCCTTTTGTGGTTTTTTAAGAGAACCCTCGGCCTAGATCTGCATCCACTCCCATGAGAGTGGAGAAGATGTATGAAGATATGAGGTTAAATGTTCTAGGGCTATTTGGGGAGGTGTGTCAGTGAATTGTGTTGTTGCCCTTCGAATCAACATTGAGCGTCATACACTTGATAGCCTTTTTTCTAGATATGTTGTATACTTTTGGAGTACACTATCATTCCTATGGGTATTGGATTATAGTTTAGTACCCGAGAATGGCTAGGTACACATCCAGGCAAGGATGTGGGGTCACACGTCGTTTGGTCCCCACATGCATCATGTACCACTTTATGAATCTTCTATATCTCATATATCATTATTCTGGACTTGTATTTTTCACCTTGAGTAGCATATCCTATATGTCTTTCTACATGGAATGTGATGGTTCCCTCTATTTTAGTTTCTAAGTAACGATGCGATATTTTCTAGGCTGACACCCAATGACTGCAATGACATTCTTCTGAGAGGTACCATCCAATAGGGATGGATAATGTGTTTCTTAGTGCTTTTTGAGAGGTACCATACATCAGGGATAGATAGTGCATTATTTGATTATTCTTGAGAGGTACCATCCTATAGAGATAGCCAGAGTAGCTTCGAGCTTACCTCTAGCTGGCCTGGGAAGTGGCCCCCAATGGTAGTTCCTAGCTTACCTCCAGCTAGGCTTGGAAGTGGTCCCCAATGGAAATTTCAGACATCCCTCTAGCAGGGCTGGGCAGTGGGTCCCATTTGTGACACTTTTTGGTAAGTACCCTTCGGCTGTGCTAGGCGGTGGGTCCCCATCAATTTCTGGGTGATGATCCCCCTAATGTACTATAGTAGGTCACAGATACCTGATTACTAGAGTGGAACCCTCCAGCCAGGTTGGTCATGGGTCCTTGACCTTGAGACATGACCTCTCGACTGTGTGTATAGCGACCCAACCTTTTCATACATTACTATTACATCATTTTAAAGATAAACAACATAATAGTTTTACACATAGAGAATCCAACAGTTTAGTGTCTTGGGAAAACTAGGACCATACATAACAATTACAAAATTTCTTCTTCTCAAGCTTCTTATTAGCACTTGATATCTCCTTAGTACATGTCGCCACCTGAGGAAATATATCAAAATGGGTGAGCTAGAATCCTAGTAAGAGGATATATAAGAACAATATAGCATGGGGTGAGCATATTCATAATATAGGCAAAGAATCATGAACATGAGAGGAAGCATTAATAAGAGACTTGAAGTGTAGAAATGCATAAAAATGAAACATCATGTCGTAGTGGTTAACTACCACACATGCATGTGAAAAAATATATAATCTTTTTCACACATTATTTCACATTTAATCATGATATTAATCACTTTACCCAATTCATTGGAGCGCTTTATAATTCCGGGTTCACCCATCACATTTAAATATTCATATTGCGTTATATAATTCCGGGCGCACCTATCACATCATAACATTATCATTTATCATGCATGCCACAATGAACATATAACATAAATGAAAATAACGAACCCATGAAAAGTAATGGGTTTCATCTCATAAGAAAACATTTATAAACATTGGGTTCCCAAAAGAATGAGGGAATAACATACATGTTACAAGAACCGTCAATCTTGAATGAGAAGTAAAAGGTGTGTTCTTGAAAGAAGAGTTCTTTTGTAAAACATTTGGTTTCTCATAAATACCAGTGACAAAAATTTATATCCCAAAAAATGAAATACAATGATGAAAAAAATATTTTTAAGGAGTAATCATATCTAAAATGAGTGAAAGAGGGAGAACCCGAAGGATGAAAGTTGGGTTCGAGAATTTCCCCTTACCTTGTATCTGAACGCTTCCTTCTCTTTAATGTCCTCTATAATGACATTATATTCATTAATTAGAAATTAAATAACCTTTTATACCTTAATAGGGGTCATTTTTGTTTCATTATGTTATTTTATGGGCCTTTTGATGAGTTATACAGTTTAAATAACATTGTTTGGGAATGTTCATTTGTATGGTTTTCTTGAGAGTTTCACATGTATACATGAATTGAAGTTTGTGTAGAACATGGTTAAACATACAGAACATATATTACATGTTATTAATGATATTAAAGAAGTTAAAATTATCTTAATATGAATTACATTGTATACCATGTGGATGAATCATTAGATAGGAATTTAATGATGATCGCTTGGGTTAATTTGGGCGGTTTTTCGACCACAACGAACTTGTTTTGTTTACTCATCTAGTAATATGTACATAATTTAGATCCAGAACTTAAAATAGGACATAATAAATATATAATTTTCTGGTTCAACCATAAAAATGGTTTCTTGACCAGATCTGTAGGTAGAAATGGAAAAAGAAAACATGTCATTCTTGAAGGTGATAGATTAACACCTTACGAACAATGTTTTCTTTTATAAAATAAAAGGAAGAGGAGAAGGGGGTTGGATGGTATAATATCCCATTAGTATAATAATATTATAGTATATGTATGATAATAGAGTCACTATCCCATTTGGACAAATATAGTTTGGGAGAGAATAAGAAAATGACATGAAATTGAAAGGGAATTAAAGGAAAGAGGAAGAGAAATTACCTCTCAAATCCTCCTCTTGAGATCCTCCTTAAGGGGCCTAAGATTGGTATTTTGATGAGACCAGAAGCTCTTGGACGTGGGAGAGAGGATAGGAAAGATGCTTGGTCAGAGTTTAGACAATGGTTGAAGCTTGAGAGGTGTGGTTTGGCAAGGGGATGGGGAGGGGTTATTTATACATGAGGAGGGAGGTGTTTTTAGTATAAAATATTAAATAAAAGAATATATCAAAAGTTAGACTCGTAATAGTAGTTTTTTGACATCCTAAATCATATATTAATATAATGTAATTCGTTTTAGGCTTTAAATAATCTTTATAATTCGAATTAATTAATTTATTAAAAGGAAGGTGAAATAAATAGTAAAAGATACTTTAAGAAATCACCTTTTGACTTTAGGATTTTGGAAAGTTCTTATTAGGTTTGAAAATTGAGTTTATTGTATTTTAAGGAACCATTTATGAAATTTAATATAATTTGTCTGAATCTAAAGTTATATAATTTTTATGTCATCATTACATCATTAATGATGCAATTTAGGATACACTGGTTATGTGAAAAACTGTATTTTTACTATTCACTCGAAAATTGAAGTATTTCAGAAAAAATCCCAAAATTTCACCCTAACCATTTTTCGACGTGTAGAATCCAAAAATGAATTCAATTTTTCAAAAATAATTTTCTAAATATTATTAATTTAATATTTAATTAAAACCATAATTTACTTGAAAAATACAGTTTTTAAAATTAAAACTGGTTTTATAATGCTTTCAAAAAGTACGTAGGGTCTTATAAAATTATCTAAAAACTAGGATACATAGATTCTATAATTTATGAACACATTTTAAGAAAATAAATTTTATTTTAAATTAATTAATTAATTTTAATTATTTATTTATGACTTACAAAAATACTAAAACGTTTACTATGGTCAAATTGTCACTTTCTAAGATGCCTAAATTTTATTTAATTATTCATGGGTAAGGTTAATATTATTTTTAAGATGTAATATTCATAAGGGTGTTACTATTTTTCATAAGGGTAGGTTACTATTCAACAAAAATTACGTTTTTCTTATTGGACCGCAAAAAACATCTTGAACACAATTGTGTATGTCGGATTTTTAAACTTCCAAACATAGAAGTGACAAACTTGTGTTTAAAGGTCACTTGGAACTTAGTAGTTCATTATGTTGTGTTTTCACGTGATTTTATGACATATTTTTAAGAAGGTGATTTCCATTGAAATACTTTGGATTGTTACATTCTTCCCCCCTTATGAAATTTCACCCTCGAAATTTCACTTTACACAAACAGGTGAGGGTACTTCTCCTTCATCACCTCCTCTGGTTCCCAAGTAGCTTCTTCAAACTTATGGTTCCTCCACAACACTTTGACAAGGTGGGTTTTCTTGTTGTGTAGAACTTTATCTCTCCGGTCCAGAATCTCTACTGACTGCTCCTCATAAGAGATATTATCTTCCAGCTGTACCACCTATGAGTTTAGTACATGTGATGGATCAAGTATGTACTTCCTCATGAGTGATATGTGAAAAACATCATGAACTTGATCCATATTCGGTGGAAGTTCAAGCCGATAGGCCACGACTTCTATATGGTCAAGGATTTCAAAGGGTCCAATGTACCTTGGGCTTAACTTTCCTTTCTTCCCAAATCGCATGTGTAGAGACCCGAAGCTTGACGTACATGGACATTACATTACTTTTACGGAATACTTAGTACATAACAAAAACAGACACACAAGGACCGTAATAGTTTAGTGTCTTTAGAAACTCAGAATATAATCTTCTAATTGTGGTGAAAGATCTTCAACATCTCCCATAAAGATCTTCCCTTTTTTTTCTTACCTAAAACCTTTCTTTATATCCTAGGGAAAAGAAAACATAAAAGGGGTGAGCTCAAATTCCCATTAAGGGTAAACATAGAGAACATAAAACAATCCATAAACATTTGAATGCAAAAACTTGAACATAAAATCTAAAAATCAAAATCTTGAGCAAAGACATGAATCTTGGAAGTACATAAGGAATATATCATAAGGGAACGTCAATAATGATAAAATATCATGGGAATAAAACATTTAATTGTGGTAACCATTAAGCACATGTTATGATTTCCATAGTAGCCAAGGCATTGCTTCCAAGACCATCTTAGTGGACAAAGTCCCTTTCTGAATCGAGTTCACTCCTTGTTTCAGTCTTGTAACACTGAACCGGATTAACTTACCGTTCCAGCCATGTCTATCTCATGAGATATAAATCTTTACCCAATTAATTGGAGGTAGATATAGGTCCCACCCATCTCATAATGAAATCATTCTTACTTGTGCCACAAAATAAACATACATCATTCATAATAACCCAATAAATAAAATGGGTTTCATAAACATCATCCCATGATCACATAATCCATATAAAAGAAATGGATATCATTTCATAATAAGAAAAGTGAAACCATCTAAATCATAGAGACATTATACTTGAAACATATGAAATAATTTCATCTTAGATGAAAAATGGTTTTGATAAAACACTTGAAATGAATTCTTGAGGAAAATATCCTTTCTTCTTCAAAATCAATTTCTTTTCACAAAACGTCATGAAATTTTAAAAGAAGGATATTTTGCTGAAAATAGTAATGAAATATTTTTGAGGAAGCTTCATAAAAATAAGGATTTATAAAACCATAAAAATCATTTCATGTCGTATAAGTTAAAAAAACATTCCTCTCATACTTTTTCCGGAAAAGTCAAAAAGTACCTCGTAACGTAAACAAAAGAAAGATTCCTTACATACCATGTAGTAAAAGTCAAAAAGTAAAAAATGGGTAAAAAGGACTTTAAACATACATGAATACAGTTTTATAAAACATGGACATGGATGATAGCAATACCCCAGTAAATACTTACGAATAGGCAATCTCGGATAAAAATGAGATTTGCCAAATTATCCCTTACCTTATGTCTGATATGCTTCGTATGTATCCGAACCTCCTGTATAATGATTTAAATAATGTCATTGATTTATTATAGAATCATATTCATTGTTATGATATCATATATGGTTTACTTATGACTTTATATTACCCGTTCTTTTGTAAATTCCATGTTAAAGAGTGTTTTGGGTAAAATCGCTTCATCTGTCGTCCGTGTTTTGACTTGTAATTATTCATATGATTACTTAGATCATGATTACTTAATTCCAGAATATAAAACATGATTTATATATAATATATATTCATAATATACATATATATAATAGATCGATAAATGGAAAGAAATACACCGTTCATGGAGACGGTAGGTCGTACGTACGCCTGAACGTTGTTTTTGTTTCCTTATTGAGTTGAATGGAATTAAGTAGATGACATACATATACATAAATACAGTAGCTTTATAATGTCATATATTTCATTATTATTTCTTATATATTCTTTATAATCATTCTTAAATGGTTAACATGGAGAATGAATCTCATCGTGTCGTGGAGACGGTAGTCCGTACGTACGCACGAGCAATGATATCGTTTCCATAATTATTGAATTGAATTGGAGTGGATGAAAAAATATATCAGAATAATTATGATGTTATAATAACTATTTATAGTTATTATTTACACCATTATACCCATCCAAGTAAGGTGGTGTTGGAAAAACAGATTACACCATGGTGTGGAGACGGTATTCCGTACATACGCACGCGCGGTGATTTCATTTTCCGTAGGATGGATAGATGGTGAAATAGGGTTTTTTAATACTTATAATAAAATATCAGTATATTAGTGATACTTATGTTATTAATTCATAATGAAAAAACTAAATAAGAAGAAGTAGAAGAAGAAATAAAGTTGAAAAATCGGTAACGGACATTACCTCTTCTTTGAAGCGCCTCTTTGAGACCTCCTCTTAGGGCACTAAAATTGGTTGTTGAAGAAGACCAGGACCTCTAGGATGTTTATAGGTAATTGGATAAGAGAATTTTTCAGGGTTTGGCCGATCTTGAAGGCTCAAATTGGTGTGAGGAAGGGATGGAGGAGGTGCCCTTTTATAAGGGAGGAGAGGGGCACCTTTGGAAATCTTAAAAATATTAATTTATAATAAATATAACCCCACATAAAAACCTCCAAAAATTACTCATATTAGAATATTATATGATATAGGGTTGTAATATCATCAACCAATAAAATTTATACATGTTAGGAAATTATTTTAAACATTATCAACTTAATTTATCCTTACTTAATCAATTTTATTTTATTTTTGGTAATAACATTATAAATTTTAAATTATAATAAATAATTACTTATTTGTTGTGAATAGTTCATAATTGGATACTTTATAACATTTTAGACCATATAAATTTAAATTTATAATTTTTATATATTTTTGTGATTTTTAATCAATTTTATAATATGTTATTTTTATAAAATAACAATAGTGTCAATTTTGACACTATTCATTTATTTGAATTTAAATAAACTATATACAGAATATATGTTCTAAATAAAAGATTTAATAGATTCATAAAATGTTATATGTATCTAGAAAATTATTGGAAAACATTAAATAGTTCATATAATATTTATTTTATTATTTTTAAACCATTTATTTGGTTTATCTCTTAATAAAATAATTACTACACAATTTTTGTATAATTATTTAATATACTTATTTTTTGCATAAAAATTAAAAATAAAATTCTATGATTAATATAAATCTATTTCCTTTCACAATAATACTTTTACTCGAATTTATCATCTTAAAATCACAATATTTAAATTGTTATATTTATTAAATTATGAAGGTGACAACTTTGGCATCATTTAAAATAAAATAATATAAGTGTCATAATCACTTTTATAAGACTCAAAACGGTTATATATTAGGTCCTTGGATTATTGAGTTGTATATATACACTATAAATAATTTTTTTCAGGTTTTTGGGCCTTTTAATGGGTATTATTATTTCAATAAAAACTATATTACTGATTTTTCACTTAATAAATAATTTCTACATCATTAATGTATCACCATTAATGACAATTATTTAATCTCTAAAAATTATAAATAAATTATAATGATGTATATAATTGTATTAGCTTTCTGGTGACTATTCATGTTCGAAGTTGTATGATGTTTATCACTAAATTAAAATTATTATAATTATAAGATTTAAGAGAGTGACATGTTGTCACTTTCTTTGGTTTTAATAATAATTAAATTATTTTCATGGTCAAAAGTCCATAAAATGAATCTAATCTGACCCTTAGGTGATATGGGTCTACTTTTATCCATCCAATATAATTTTTTCATGTGTTAGGGTAATTTTATAATATTATATTTACCCTTAATTACCTGATTTACCTTTAACTATGGTAAATAAAATTTACCATTGTTACTATTCATAAAGCCCAAAAATAAAAAGTAGTCTATTAATATAATTTTGACCCACTGATTCCAAATATGGAATCCATTTTTCCTAATTCAATACATAGAAGTTGCAGAAATTAAATTAAAATTAATCCCGTTGTCGAAAGAAAATGGGTTTTTGTTTAAAACATTGCAAAAGATTGAATTTATTTAACCTACGAATTCAAGGTAAAATCAATGCTAATGACATACATTGTATTAAATGGTAAAAATATATTATATTTATACTTTAAAACCATTCAATATTATAATTTAACCACATAAATTATTACGATAAAAAAAGTTGTTTTAAATTAAAATATAGCGTGTTTTTACTATTCATTAAAATATGAAAGTTATCAGAATAATATGAAAATTTTATCCAAGGTAAAATTTTATATCCTTATTCAAAAGAATAATTTTATTTTGAAAAATTGAACTTATAAACATGTCAAAAACTAGATTTAAAGTGGGTGCGCCATCAAAAGGCGGCAAAACTGTATTTTTTGAAAAATACTTATTTTACCCGAAAAAATTATTTTGTTCTTATACCATGTTCTAGAAAATGTGTAATATGAATAATAATGTTATAAATTTAAAATTTTAGTTAATACTATTCTTAATGGCTAGTTCATAATAATATTATAATAACATATCGTTGTTTAGTAAAACCCGATATTACGTACAACACACGCTATCGAAGAAGGTCACGATTACGTGTAATGCAAGCCAAGTCAGGGTTGTGTATAGTGCAAGACTCCTTTTTTGTTTCGTTATAAAATAATCCAACCATTTTTCATTTATACATTGAATATATATATATATATATTCAATGTTTCGTAGAATAACTTCTATCAAATGAACTTGAAATTGTGTATAACACGATCCAAGAATTGTGTTGCGTATACTGCAAGCTAATACGGTGTTGAGTATAGCACAAGATAATCTTGGTGTAGCATACAATAGAAGATATGAAAGAAATTAAAACGAATATATCTTATAAAATCTCGGGTTGTTACATTCTACCCACCTTAAAATGAATTTCTCCCTCGAAATTCGTCGGGGTTATAAATCATTTACTATTCATAGAAACCCACATCGTAAAAAGGAATACTAAAACTTAACTTTAAAAAATAAAGTTAGAAACGTAACGGTCACCCAAGGTAACTCAGCATTGGGTTTCCACATAGGAGAGTATAGGTGAAAATATGGATATGGAGGAAAAATCTAACCATCAGGTTTTGATGGAGAGTGGTAGAGAACATGGCTATGAAATAGCCAACAATCACAAAGCCATAGATTTGTGATGATCTAAGGTACCATCTGATTCATCGGATATAAGAGCACTAGGACAACATTTTTTGGTTTTCAGGATCATTTCTCTAATGTTGAATAATTTTCTAATCAAAAGAAATACTTACTTGATTTTGGTACAATCTCACCGTTGTTCATGCCTTGAACAATTTCAACTTCATCTATTAAAGAAATGAAGTTGAATTTGCCATTCATGAAGTGTTAGTAGATCATGTGATAAAATGATGAGTCATTCCATCTATTTCAAATAAAAGGTTAGAAAATGTTATCAAATATACATAAGTCCATCTATGGTGTGGTTAATCGTATACGATTCCAAAAATGAACTAATACTTCATATATCATACCGTTTAATAAAATAAAACTAGTTTCTACTAACCAGGGACATCCTGTAGGCCAGTGGTAGGCGATAAAGGCCAGTCTCACTTCGGTTTTGGGTTCAATTCCCGCAACCTTGTCCGACACGACGGGTTTTCGCCCATCCTGCAGGTTATACTATTATAACAAAAAGTTATAGCCTTAAAAAATACTATCCATTCCAATATTTAGGCTTATCCAAAATAATTCTTTCCAAACTCATTGTATAATGGGAACGATTACTAAAAAGTTCATATAACAAGCACGTGAATACCATCATTTATCCCTCATATATCTTGTTTGTCACATTCCAGTCATGTGAATACCTTAATCATGTATTCTCTTGAAAAATGAATACCCATTGAATCTTAGTGAAAACATGAGTGCTATCAAAAGTTAACTCTTTCCACATACCAAAATCCTCAAAATTCTATATACTCAAACCATGATATCACTTAGTCCTTATATCAATCATGAGCTCATTAATACTGTTAAATATTTCATTTTCTCCTTATCCCTTCATTATGCACATATCATCTGCTTTCCAAAATATTTGAATCACTTTTCATGGTTACCGGTACCATAAAATTATTGAAAACCACAATATAATAATACAAAAATATTCTAATACACCATAAAAGTACCTCAACAAAATTATTCTTGAATACCAATATATAAACACTTCAATCCATCCTGTTCAATGATTGTCCTGGAATAAGTCCTTCCTTGATTTTAGAAGATACTTTTTAGGTCAGGGCATTGAGTTGGGTAATGCCCATGTTCTCCACAAATAAGACATTGAACTCCATAACAGTCTATCACTCTATGACCCTTTTCTCCACACAGATAACATATGTCCCTCCTTTTGAGGTATTCCTCAAGGTTTTTCTTCCCTTCTTTAGAAATCTCAATCTTCCTTTCTTTATGCTCCTCAACATGCGAACATGAATAAAAGTCTATATTCCTCTTATTTGATGAATTAGTCATACCAATAAATTTCACCTTGTTAATCATATATCGCGATGACTAATTCGGCATAATCACAATATCTTTATCTCTAGTCATTACGCAATTTTTTTGCTCATAGTCACTAATTTTTCTATTGGATTCAATGTTAACCGAATTCCTTCTGGTTCCCTCCATTTACTAAAACACAAAAATAATTCTGTGAGAGGAAAAAGTCATACAAGGAAAATAACATAATCATGGGGGATTACCTTAAATATCTAACATCTTAGGTTAAATTATAAGATCGTTACCATAGTTCTAGGACTATATTTTATACGTATACTTATCCTTAGGGACATCCCTATACATACCTTAGAAATATCTCTAGGGATCTCACTAACGTTTTCGCATCCTAGTTTCCAAAGGTTAACTAAACCTTTCCTCTGATACCAACTATAGAGACCCGAAGCTTGACGTACATGGAAATTACATTACTTTTGCAGAATACTTAGTACATAACAAAAACAGACAAACAAGGATCATAATAGTTTAGTGTCTTTGGAAACTCAGAATATAATCTTCTAATCGTGGTGAAAGATCTTCAACATCTCCCATAAAGATCTTCCGTTTTTTTCTTACCTAAAACCTTTCTTTATATCTTGGGGAAAAGAAAACATAAAAGGGGTGAGCTCAAATTCCCAGTAAGGGTAAACATAGAGAACATAAAACAATCCATAAACGTTTGAATGCAAAAACTTGAACATAAAATCTAAACATCAAAATCTTGAGCAAAGACATGAATCTTGGAAGTACGTAAGGAATATATCATAAGGGAACATCAATAATGATAAAAAATCATGGGAATAAAACATGTAATTGTGGCAACCATTAATCACATGTTATGATTTCTATAGTAGCCAAGACATTGCTGTCAAGACCATCTTAGTGGACAAATTCCCTTTCTAAATCGAGTTCACTCCTCGTTTCAGTCCTGTAACATTGAATCGGATTAACTTACCGTTCCAGCCATGTCTATCTCAATAGATATAAATCTTTACCCAATGCATTGGAGGGAGATATAGGTCCCACCCATCTCATAAAGAAATCATTCTTACTTGTGCCACAAAATAAACATACATCATTCATAATAACCCAATAAATAAAATGGGTTTCATAAACATCATCCCATGATCACATAATCCATATAAAAGAAATGGATATCATTTCATAATAAGAAAAGTGAAACAATGTAAATCATAGATACATTATACTTGAAACATATTAAATAATGTCATCTTAGATGAAAAATGGTTTTGATAAAACACTTGAAATGAATTCTTGAGGAAAATATCCTTTCTTCTACAAAATCAATTTCTTTTCACAAAACATAATGAAATTTTAAAAGAAGGATATTTTGTTGAAAATAGTCATGAAATATTTTGGAGGAAGATTCATGAAAATAAGGCTTTATAAAACTGTTAAAATCCTTTCATGTCGTATAAGTTAAAAAAAACATTCTTCTCGTACTTTTGCCGGAAAAGTCAAAAAGTACCTCGTAACGTAAACAAAAGAATGATTCCTTACATACCATGTAGTAAAGTAAAAAATTCAAAAATGGGTAAAAAGGACTTTAAACATAAATGAATACACTTTTATAAAACATGGACATGGATGATAGTAATACCCCAGTAAATACTTACGAATAGGCAATCTCGGATAAAAATGAGATTTGCCAAATTATCCCTTACCTTATGTCTGATATGCTTCGTATGTATCCGAAACTCCTGTATAATGATTTAAATAATGTCATTGACTTATTAAAGAATCATATTCATTGTTATGATATCATATATGGTTTACTTATGACTTTATATTACCTGTTCTTTTGTAAATTCCATGTTAAAGAGTGTTTTGGGTAAAATCGTTTCATTTGTCATCCGTGTTTTGACTTGTAATTATTCATATGATTACTTAGATCATAATTACTTAATTCCAGAATATAAAACATGATTTATATATAATATATATTTATAATATACATATATATAATAGATCGATAAATGGAAAGAAATACACCGTTCATGGAGACGGTAGGTCGTACGTACGCATGAACGCTGTTTTCGTTTCCTTATTTAGTTGAATGGAATTAAGTAGATGACATAAATATAAATAAATCCAGTAGCTTTATAATGTCATATATTTCATTATTATTTCTTATATATTCCTTATAATCATTCTTAAATGGTTAACATGGAGAATGAATCTCATCGCGTCGTGGAGACGGTAGTCCGTACGTACGCACGAGCGATGATATCATTTCCATAATTATTGAATTGAATTGGAGTGGATGAAACAATATATCAGAATAATTATGATTTTATAATAACTATGTATAGTTATTATTTACACCATTATACCCATCCAAGTAAGGTGGTGTTGGAAAAACAGATTACACCACGGCGTGGAGACAGTATTTCGTACGTACGCACGCGCGGTGATTTCATTTTCCGTAGGATGGATAGATGGTGAAATAGTGTTGTTTAATACTTATAATAAAATATCAGTGTATTAGTGATACTTATGTTATTACTTCATAATGAAACAACTAAAGAAGAATAAGTAGAAGAAGAAATAAAGTTGAAAGAATCGGTAACGGACATTACCTCTTCTTTGAAGTTCCTCTTTGAGACCTCCTCTTAAGGCACTAAAATTGGTCATTTAAGAATAAAAAGACCTCTAGGATGTTTATAGTGAAGTGGAGAATAGAATTTGTCAGGGTTTGGCCGAGATTGAAGGCTCAAATTGGTGTGAGTAAAGGAGGGAGGAGGTTCCCTTTTATAAGGGAGGAGAGGGGCACCTTTGGAAATCTTAAAAATATTAATTTATAATAAATCTAACCCCACATAAAAACCTCCAAAAATGACTCATATTATAATATTAGATGATTTGGGGTTGTAATCTCATCAACCAATAAAATTTAGACATGTTAGGAAATTATTTTAAACATTATCAACTTGATTTATCCTTACTTAATCAATTTTATTTTATTTGTGGTAATAACATTCTAAATTTTAAATTATAACAAATAATTACTTATTTGTTGTTAATTGTCCATAATTGGATAATTTATAACATTTTAGACCATATAAATTTAAATTTATAATTTTCATATATTTTTGTAATTTTTAATCAATTTTATAATATATTATTTTTATAAAATAACAATAGTGTCAATTTTGACAGTATTCATTTATTTGAATTTAAATAAAATATATACAGAATCTATGTTCGAAATAAAAGATTTAATATATTCATAAAAGGTCATATGTATCTAAAAAATTAGTGGAGAACATTAAATAGTTCATATAATATGTATTTTATTATTTTTAAAACCATTTATTTGGTTTATCTCTTAATAAAATAATTACTACAAAATAATTTTATAATTATTTAATATACTTATTTGTTGCATAAAAATTAAAAATAAAATCCTATGATTAATATATATATATTAAATTTCACAATAATACTTTTACTAGAATTTATCATCTTAAAATCACAATATTTAAATTGTTATATTTATTAAATTATGAAAGTGACAACTTTGGCATCATTTAAAATAAAATAATATAAGTGTCATAATCACTTTTATAAGACTCCAAACGGTTATATATTAGGTCATTGTATGATTAAGGTGTATATATACAGTACCAATAAGTTTTGTTCAGGGTTTTTTGCCTTTTAATGGGCATTAGTATTTCAATAAAAACTATATTACTGATTTTTCACTTAATAAATAATTTCTACATCATTAATGTATCACCATTAATGACATTATTTAATCCCTAAAAATTCTAAATAAATTATCATGATGTAGAAAATTTTATTAGATTTTTGGAGACTATTCATGTTCGAATTTTTATTATTTTTATCACTAAATTAAAATTATTATACTTATAAGATTTAAGAGAGTGACATGTTGTCACTTTCTTTGGTTTTAATAATAATTAAATTATTTTTATGGTCAAAAGTCCATAAAATGAATCTAATCCGACCCTTAAGTGATATGGGTATACTATTAGCCATCCAATATAATTTTTTCATGTTTTAGGGTAATTTTATAATATTATATTTACCCTTAATTACTTGATTTACCTTTAACTATGGTAAATAAAATTTACCGTTGTTACTATTCATAAAGCCCAAAAATAAAAATTAGTCTATTAATATAATTTGGACCCACTGATTCCAAATATGGAATCCATTTTTCCAAATTCAATACACAGAAGTTGCAAAAATTAAATTAAAATAATCTCGTTGTCGAAAGAAAACGGGTTTTTGTTTAAAACATTGCAAAAGATTGAATTTATTTAACCTATGAATTCAAGGTAAAATCAATGCTAATGACATACATTGTATTAAATGGTAAAAATTTATTCTATTTATACTTTAAAACCATTCAATATTATAATTTAACCGCATAAATTATTACGATAAAAAAAAGTTGTTTTTAATTAAATTATAGCGTGTTTTTACTATTCATTAAAATATGAAAGTTATCAGAATAATATGAAAATTTTATCCAAGGTAAAATTTTATATCCTTATTCAAAATAATAATTTTATTTTGAAAAATTGAACTTCTAAACATTTCAAAAACTAGATTTAAAGTTGGTGTGCCATCAAAAGGCGGCAAAACTGCATTTTTTGAAAAATACTTATTTTACCCGAAAAATTTATTTTGTTCTTATAACATGTTCTAGAAAATGTGTAAGATGAATAATAATGTTATAAATTTCAAAATTTAGTTAATACTATTCATAATGGCTAGTTCATAATAATATTATAATAACATATTGCTGTTTAGTAAAACTCGGTATTGCATACAACACACGCTATCGAAGAAGGTCGCGATTGCGTGTAATGCAAGCCAAGTCAGGGTTTTGTATAGTTCAAGACTCCTTTTTTGTTTCTTTATAACAGAATCCAACCATTTTTCATTCATACATTGAATATATATACATATATATATATACATTCAATGTTGCGTAAAATAACTTCTATCAAATGAACTTGAAATTGTGTATAACACGATCCAAGAATTGTGTTGCGTATACTACAAGCTAATACGGTGTTGAGTATAGCACAAGATAATTTTGGTGTAGCATAAAACAGAAGATATGAAAGAAATTAAAATGAATATATCTTATAAAATCTCAGGTTTTTACAGCATGACTCTCTTCCATGGTGATATTCAAAGGAAGACTTTATCTCCAATGTCGAACTCCAAATCCCTTTGATGGTTGTCAGGATAGCTATTTTGCTAACTTTGAGCAGCTTTGATGTGTTTCTGGATGACTTGAACCTTCTATGTCCTCTCTTCCATAAGATCGGGTCCAAGTAGCTTTCTTTCTCCAACTTCATCCCAACTGGTTGGATTTCTACATTGCTTTCCATACAGAGCTTCATATGGAGCCATCTGAATACTTGAGTGGAATATATTGTTGTATGAGAACTCAACCAATGGGAGATGTTGATCACATCCACCTTTGAATTCTAGTGAGCAGGATTTTAGCATATCTTCAAGCGTCTGAATAGTCCTTTCATATTGGCCATCGGTTTGGGGTGATAGGTCATGCTGAAATTTAATTCAGTACTCAAAGCATGTTGAAGGCTCCTCCAGAATTTAGATGTGAACCTTGGATCACGGTAAGAGACAATTGAGAGTGGAACACCATGCAGTCTCACCACTTCCTTCACATATATCCTTGCAAGTTGTTCAAGTGAGAGATCTTCCCAAATAGCGATAAAATAGGCAGTCTTGGTGAGTCATTCAACCACAACCCATATCGCATTATTTCCCTTTGACGTCTTCAGGAGACCCATGAAAAAGTCCATAGTAACATTTTCCCATTTACACATGGATATAGGCAATGTCTACATCAACTCTTTGGACTTTAGTCTCTCTAATTTAACTTGATGACATACCAAACACCTTGAGATATATTCCGTGATATCCTTTTTCATGTTATCCCACCAGAAGTGTTCTCGGAGATCACGACACATCTTGGTGCTACCAGGATGGATAGAGAATGTTGAGCTATGTGCATTATCCAATAGATCCTTCTTTATCCCGGGTGATGAATGCACACAAAGCTGCATTCCAAACCAAATCACACCATCATCGTAGATATGGAACTCATGCAGCTTCCCTTCCTTTACTGCATTCACCCTCTTTTTTATCTCCATGTCATCCCTTTGTGCTTCTTTAATCATTCCTTGGATAGATGGTTATGAAATAATTTGGTAAAGGTAGGATGTATCCCATGTCCTTATGATTTCTAAATCCATCCTTTTTATATATAAGAAGATAGGGTCTTTCTCAATCCGTAACATGGATAGAGTAGCAGGTTCTTTTCTGCTTAGAGCATCAGCTACTTTGTTCACCTTTCTAGGATGGTAGTGAATAGATAAATCGTAATCCTTGATTACCTCTAACCATAACATTTGACACATGTTGAGCTCCTTTTGTATGAATATATACTTTAGACTCTTGTGGTCAGTGTATATGTCACACTTCTCAACATAAAGGTAGTGCTGCCAGATTTTCAAGGCAAAAAACACGGCTGCCAACTCTAGATCATGCATCGAGTAGTTCATCTCATGGATCTTCAACTATCGTGAGGAATAGGCTATCACATTATCATTTTGCATGAGTACGCAACCCAATCCTTTCTTTGAAGCATCACTGTATATCACAAAACTTTCTCCACTTTTCGGTAGTGTGATTACAAGTGCAGTGATCAGCCTTCTCTTTAGCTCCTTGAAGCTTCCCTCACATTCTTCCATCTAGACATACTTCATCCCTTTCCTTGTTAACTTAGTTAGTGTGCTTGAAAATTGTGAGAAGTTTCTCACAAAACGTCGGTAGTACCCAGATAATCCAAGAAAACTACAGATTTTGGTGACACTAGAGGGTCTGGGCTATTCCTCAATTGCCTTTGTTTTTGAAGGATCTATAGAAATTCCCTCACTTGTGATCCCATGTCCCAAGAACGTGACTTGCTTCATCCAAAAGTCACACTTTCTGAACTTGGCGTACAACTTCTCATTTCTCAATGTCACAAACACAAGTCTTAGATGTTCTTCATGTTCCTCCTTGCTCTTGGAGTAGATGAGAATATCATCGATAAACACTACCGCAAATTTTTCAAGGTAATGTCTAAAGAATCTATTCATCAAATCCATGAAGATTGCAGGGGCATCAGTAAGTCCGAAGTGCATCACTAGAAACTCATAGTGCCCATACCTTGTACGAAATGCAGTCTTCTGAATATCCTCTTTCTTCACCTTTAGCTGATGATATCCAGAACAAAGATCCACCATTGAGAAGTATTTAGCTCCTCTTAACTGATCGAACAAGTCACCAATCCTTGGAAGAGGATACTTGTTCTTTATGGTGATCTTGTTGAGTTCCTGATAGTTGATACATATCTGGATTGTTCCATCCTTCTTCTTCACAAAGAGAACTGGAGCACCCCAAGGTGATGCACTAGGGCGTATGAACCCTTTGTCTAGATGCTCTTGCAGCTGCTTATTTAACTCCTTAAGTCCGATAGGATTCATCCTATTTGGACACTTTGATATAGGAGTAGCTATGGGTATGAGTTCTATTGAGAACTCTACCTCATGATCCAAGAGAATTATGGGTAACTCTTTGGTAAATACATCACCATATTCCCTCACGATGGGAATTTCAGCAATGTTGGAACCTTCCTTTGACTCAACCATTTGGGTGAGGTATGCTTATTCATAGGGAATCAACACCCACAGCATGGAAGGATTTTTCAAAGGTGATTCACGATCTTCCTTGAATTTATAGAGTATCATGGGATGGTTTGGAATATGAAAAGATATTTCCTTTTATCGACAGTTGATATGTGCTCTATATAACGAGATCCAATCCATTCCCATTATAGCATCGAATTCTACCAGGGGAAGTATTATGAGATTAGCTGGAATAATCTTACCACATATGCCAATATGAGAAGAGTCAAACACTTGGGTTGCAATGATTGCACCACTTGGTTTTTTTACAGATATCTCTACTTCAATGATTCGGGGCTTTGATTCTATAGTTCTAGCAAAATTGCAAGATATAAAGGAATGCGTAGAACCAGAATCAAATAAGAAATTTTCCATTCTTGAGTGAATAGTAATTGTACCTTGTACGACTTCATTATCTTGCTCCACTTCCACAGTAGTAGTGGCATAATCATTCCCTTGTTCCTTTGGATTTGGTGGCTACTGAGGTTGATTACCCTCAAGAACTTGAGGTTTAGTGCACTAGTTTTCATAGTGCCCTAGCTCCCTACAGTTGTAACACTGAACCATGAATGGTTCTATCTTTTCTTCTACCACATTCTCATTCCTTTTTATGTCTTTCCGACAATCTTGAGCAAGGTGTCCTTTCCCACACTTGAAACATTTCCCCGTACCTTTAAGGCAGTTCCCATGGTGAAACTTCCCACATTTTTGGCATGTGGGCCGTTAATTTTTCTTCCCACCTTTGTCATTAGATCCACCAGCTTGAAACTCCATCTTCATTTCTTATCACCATAGCCATGGGAACATTCTCCAAACTTCATATCCACTTTGAGATCACACCATAAAACTTCTTCATAACTCCCAAAGTCTCGAATTGCAAGAGCCTTTCGAAGGTGTGGTTTCAATCCACTAAAGAATCTATCAATTTTTCTATCATTGTTGATAACAAAACTCAGAGTACCTTTCAAGCCTTGTAAAATTTTCTTCATAGGTTGTGACAGATTCTCCTTTTTTCTTGAGCTCTATGAATTCTCTCTCCATATTCATACAAAGAGTTCATGGGAAATACTTATTAAGAAACATGATCTTAAAGTCTTCACATTCATCTCTTCAATTTCCTCCCTTGGCTTGGTGTTCTTAATCAAATACCAATATTGATTAGACTCTCCATATAGATGATAAATGGATAGTTTCACCTTATAAGTCTCAGAATAGTGAAGAACAGAAAAGATCTTCTCCATGGAGTTGACCCACTGCTCCACAACTAGTGGATCGGAAGATCCACTAAACGTCGGTGGTTGTTGCCGCATAAAACATTCGATAGCCAGATGCTCCCTATTTGCTGAAGGAGGAAGTTACCCAATATTATGGTTATTGTTCATAACCAGAGATAATTGGTTAAGCATCACCATAAAGTTTTGAACTCCACCTCCCAAATTATTGGGGATGTCGTTTGGGAAATCGTTGCATTGGCCCTCGCACGAGTTGTTGGCCTGGTTTCTCCTGGTTCCCACCATTTTCTAAAATAGAAAATGTTATAACAAAACATAAGTCAACAAGTCAGAAATAACTTATTCATTTGAACAAATCATAATATATGGTATCTCTATGTAAAGATTCTTGTGTGCATATTTGTACTTAGACTCGTGCTAGAGGTTTTCTCTAGGGTTCACTAATCTTAATTCCCGAATTAACTAAACCTTTCCTATGATACCAACTATAGGGACACAAAATTTTCATACATTACTATTACATAATTTTAAATATAAACAAAATAATAGTTTTACACATAGATAATCCAACAGTTTAGTGTCTTGGGAAAACTAGGACCATACATAACAATTACAAAATTTCTTCTTCTCTAGCTTCTTATTAGCACTTGACCTCTCCTTAGTACATGTATCCACCTAAGGATATACATCAAAATGGGTGATCTAGAATCCCAGTAAGAGGATAAATAAGAACAATATATCATGGGGTGATAATATTCATAACATAGGCAAAGAATCATGAACATGAGGGGAAGCATTAATATGATACTTGAAGTGTGGCAATGCATAAAAATGAAACATCATGTATTAGTGGTTAAATACCACACATGCTTGTGAAAAAATCTATAATATTGTTCACACATTATTTCAAATTTACTCATGAGATTCATCACTTTACCCAATGTATTGGAGTTCTGTATAATTCCGGGCGTACCCGTCACATTTAAACATTCATATTACGCTATATAATTCCGGGAACACCCGTCACATCATAACATTATCATTTATCATTCATGCCATAATGAACATATAACATAAATGAATATAACAAACCCATGAAGAGGAATGGGTTTCATATCATAAGAACACATTCATAAATATTGGGTTTCCAAAAGAATGAGGTAATAATGTACATGTTACAAGAATCGTCAATCTTGAATGAGAAGTAAAAGGTGTGTTCTAGAAAGAAGAGTTCTTTTGGAAAACATTTGGTTTTTCATAAATACCAGTGAAAAACATTTATATCCCAGAAAAACAAATATAATTATTAAAAAAATATTTTTAAGGAGTAACCATATCAAAAAGGAGTGAAAGAGGGAGAACCCGAAGGATGAAAGTTGGGTTCGAGAATTTCCCCTTACCTTGTATCTGAACGCTTCCTTCTCTTTAATGTCCTATATAATGACATTATATTAATTAATTAGAAATTAAATATCCTTTTATACCATAATAGGGGTCATTTTGGTTTCATTATGTTATTTTATGGGCCTTTTGATGAGTTATATATTTTAACAACATTGTTCGGGAATGTTCATTTGTATGGTTTTCTTGAGAGTTTCACATGTATTCATGAATTGAAGTTTTTGTAGTACATGGGTAAACATACAGAACATATATTAAATTTTATTAATGATATTCCAGAATTTAAAATGATCTTAATATGAATTACATTTTTTACCATGTGGATGAATCATTAGATATGAATTTAATGATGATCGCTTGGGTTAATTTGGGCGGTTTTTCGACCACAACGAACTTGTTTGGTTTACTCATCTTGTAATATGTACATAAGTTATTTTTAGAACATAATATAGGACATAATACATATATAATATTCTGGTTCAACCATAAAAATGGTTTCATGACCAGATCTGCAGGTAGAAATGGAAAAATAGAACATGTCTTTCTTAAAGGTGATAGATTAACACCTTACGAACAACGCTTTCTTTTATAAAATAAAAGAAAGAGGAGAAGGGGGTTGGATGGTATAATATCCCATTAGTATCATAAAAGTATAGTATATTTATGATAATAGATTCATCATACCATTTGAAAAAATATAGGTTGGGAGAGAATAAGAAAATGACTTGAAATTGAAAGGGAATTAAAGGAAAGAGGAAGAGAAATTACCTCTTGAATCCTCCTCTTGAGATCCTCCTTAAGGGGCCTAAGCATGGTTTTTGATGAGACCAGAAGCACTTGGATGTGTGCTAGTGGATAGGGAAGATTCTTTGGTAGAGTTTAGACAATTATTGAATCTTGAGAGGTGTGTTTTGTTAAGGGGAGGGGGAGGGGTTATTTATACATGAGGAGGGAGGTGTTTTTAGTATAAAATATTAAATAAAATAATATATCAAAAGTTAGACTTTTAATAGTAGTTTTTTGACATCATAAATCATATATTAATATAATTTAATTATTTTTAGGCTTTAAATCATCTTTATAATTCTAATTCATTAATTTATTAAAAGTAAAGTGAAAGAAAGAGTAAAAGATACTTTAAGAAATCACCTTTTGACTTTAGGCTTTTGGAAAGTTCTTTTTAGGTTTGAAAATTGAGTTTATTGTATTTTAAGGAACCATTTAGTAAATTTAATATAATTTGGCCGAAACTAAAGTTCTAGAATATTTATGTCATCATTAAATCATTAATGATTCAATTTAGGATACACCGGTTATGCGAAAAACTGTATTTTTACTATTCACTCGAAAATTGAAGTATTTCAGAAAAACCCCAAAATTTTACCCTAACCATTTTTATAAGTTTAGAATCAAAAATTCAATTCCATTTTTCAAAAATAATTTTATAAATATGAATAATTTAATATTTAATTAAAACCATAATTTACTTGAAAAATACAGTTTTTAAAATTAAAAATAATTTTATAATGCTTTCAAAAATTATGTAGGGTCTTATAAAATTATCTAAAAACTAGGAGACATATATTTGATAATTTATGAACACATTTTAAGAAAATAAATTTTCTTTTAAATTAATTAATTAATTATAATTATTTATTTATAACTTACAAAAATACCAAAATGTTTACTATGGTCAAATTTTCACTTTCTAAGATGCCTAGAATTTATTTAATTATTCACGGGTAAGGTTGCTCTTATTTGGATAATGTAATATTCATAAGGGTTGTACTACTATTCATAAGGGTAGGTTACTATTCACCAAAAATTAAGTTTTTCTTATTGGACCGCAAAAATCATCTTGAACACAACCGTGTATGTCGGATTTTCAAAATTCCAAACACCGAAGTGAAAAACTTATGTTTAAAGGTCAATTAGCACTTGGTAGTTCATTATGTTGTGTTTTCATGTGATTTTATGACATATTTTTGAGAAGGTTATTTCTATTGAAATACTTTGGATTGTTATAGTGTGACACAGTGAAAAGGCATTCTTTGATATACCTTTAGACTCACAAGTAATAGGGAAGATTTTCCCACCAAGATGTGTCCTTGTGACATGACCTAAAATCGTGAGGGCAAGTCAGTTCTTCCCAAAGCAGATAGTACCAAGGTGAAGTGATTGAGTCCCTTTAACTTGAAGTTATAAGAAGACGTGAGGGATGTTAGGCATCGATGGTGGTTACATCTGGAACTGTTGGCTACTAACTTTCTTAGGCTGAGCTGTGATATAGAGATCCCCTTACTCTCTCTCATTTGGGTTTCTTCGACTGAGAATATATATATATATATATATATATATATATATATTCTATTTCCAGTACCCACTCCTTAGGTTTTGGTTAATCTCCTTCCAAGAGAGTCGAAGATGTACGGGGTATGCCACATGATTTCTATGTCTATCTTCTCATGGTTTAATAGTCTATTATCCTTCTATAGGTAGCAAAGACTCAAAAAGAAGTTCATCTTCTCACCATTTCTATCTCCTTGTGCTTATATGAGCTTGCTTTACTCCTTTATTAGGTTGAGATGCACTCAATTTACTGTATATTTTCCTATCTACTACTTTCCTTTTCAGAGTATCTTGTATAGCTCCCCCTTTTCCTTTTTGGGGTGTCCTACTGAGTATTTTTATACTCACCCCTATATAGTATTTTCCTTCATGTGTTGTACCTTATGCAGATGACAGAAAGGTTGATATTGACTTCAGAGGAGAATAGGGATATCGGTTCTTGGACCGTGTATGGTGGTCTTAGCTTGGGGTTCAAGAGCGGGGCTCTCTCAGAAATTTTAATTTTTTAGTTACTACAGGTTGTGACACTTTTCTGGTTGGGAATATATTGTTCCCCCTTTTCCTTTTAGTTAACTCTAGTGTACTTGTACTATTTATCAGTTCATTCATGTTGGGTTTATTTATAGTAGTTTTCATCTTTTTTTCCATTACCTCTCCACTTTTTCATTGAGTTGGATGCATGTGTGTGTGTAGGTTCTTAGGTAAAGGCCTCCCCAAGTTTTTTGTGCCTTCAGTGTTTTTCATCACCCCCTAGCCTATAGAGGTGGGCTTGGGGTAGTTTCATCTCGATCCCCGACATGGGTCAGGTCCTGGAAAAGTGGTATCAGAGGTGGTTCGATCCTTGGGACATTGTGTGGGAGTTTATCTAAAATGGTCTTGGTTGGGTTTAACACAATAGTTTCAAAGTGTCTAAAGAATGGATCTCAAGCCAGAGAGTCCAGTGATGGAATGAACGGTTGACGTATCTATTCATGAGGACCCTGATTACCTACTTTTCGACTCGGTACCTTGAGAAACTTGTTGCAGGGAATAATGGTACATACATCATATAGGATTGATTATTTGACTTTCCTTCTTGATTCATCTACCAATTGTTGTTATTGATTATATATATATATATATATATATGCTTATCTGATTGTGGTAATACTTGATAACATTCAGGATATCTCCATGATGACATATATCCAGGATACTACCTCTGGTTCGTGACGACGACCCTGTGAGCAATGAGGTCGCAGTTCAGGACCCATCATGTGATCCCCTTTCTCCAGGTGGGCAGGTAGCAGCACCTCCACTGGTTGAGCAGTAGATAGCCCTAGCAAAGTGGGCTAAAAACATGTACAGGTTGGGAACACTTCTCAAGTTATAGTAATTGAGTTTCCACGATGATCCATACCCTCAGGAAGTAGAGGTTTGGCTAGATTTGGTGGTCTGCCTCTTTATGCTTGTATGGACACTGACAGAGAAAATGGTGACTTTGGAATCCAGCCTTTTCCACAGAGCAGTTGGGAGTTGGTGGAGCCTAGTTACTCGGATACTCAATTATTCGGTACGCTTATGGGATAACTTCCAATAACTATTTCGTGAGGAGTACTACCCCTCTTTATTGTGATTCATTCGGATTCAAGAGATACTACAGTTTCATCAGGGAGGGAATATTGTGGCAGAGTACACGACTAGGTTCGTAGACCTTACATGCTACTCTATGGACATGATCCATGACAGCTACTCATGAGCATGTAGGTTTGATAAGAGACTATATATATATATATCCATGCTATCATAGTACCCTTGTGCATCCTCACCTGTGCCAGGGTTCTGGAGCAGGAACTGGTGAAATATAGCTTTTTTTCAAAGGGACTCCATACAGCTGGTTGTGTTAGTGAGAAAAACAGAGATAAGACATCTTCCACAACTATCATACATCAGTCTATAAGATCTCGACATAGGAGGACTCCCCATAATCGATCTTAGGAATGTATTTGTATGGGGATGAGGCATTATAGATCATAGGGATATCCTGGGTAGGGCTGGTGTTATGATTATGATGGGTGAGGTCACATGGCATGAGACTGCCCAACTAGACATGCTTAGAACACTAGGAAGACAGCAGGTGAAACACCATGGTAGAGACATCACTGTGATGAGGGATCTACCAGGGGGATAGGGTGGTCCCCAGGAAGCTGGTAGTTGGTACCATGGACATCTGTAAGCTTTGGATGTCTATGATCCTACAGATCATGAGATGATAATAGGTACACCCTATATCTTTTCTACTTTTTTGTAGTATAAACTGTTAGACACTAGGTGTAGTACTCTTTTATCCTTTTTCCTTGCTTGAGGTGTTAACAGGGTGAATCAGGGAGTCAGTGTAACCCTATGTCGTTTTTGTTCAACATAACCATGAATTCATGAAAAAGATGGTTCCTTCCCCCACCGAGATTCATTTTTGTGATGTGAGAAAAACTATGGGGGAGAATCAATGCCTCCCAAAGAGGATAGTATCAAGGTGTGTTGGAAGAGTCCCTCTAACTTGTGTGTTTAGGTTGAGGTTGTGCGGTAGAGTTTTGGAGAAGTTCCTACCATTGCTGGTGGAGTTTTTCTGCTTGACCTCTTTTTTATTGGAATGACACTAGTGGGTGTGGTGGGGTTTCTAGTTTATGGATTACTCTTCTTCCATGAGAAGATAAGAATTATGGGGTATGTCACATAATTTATGTGTCTAAAGTCTTTCAGTTGGATGATTTTACTCACCTACCATGTTTTTTGGTAACTTTTCATGCTCAAAGCCAACCTTGATATAGTAGTTATCAAGTACAGGTCGATGTGATGGATACCCCATGAAAATAACTACGTAACTCACTACTTGGTACTGATAGCAGTAGTCTTCTCCCTTTAAAATATTTAGGCTCTACCTTCTATGAGAGTGCTTTGTGGTTTGTTCAGACCACCAAAGTCTTAGGTACGTCTTCACCCAGATAGATTGAACCTGAGGCGGCAATGCTGGTTGAACTTCCTGTAGGACTATGACTTTGAGATAGTCTATACTTCAGGAAAGGGAAATGTTGTATTATATTCCCTAAGCAGGAAGTCTCAGGCCTGCCTAGTGTAGAAATTTTCAGAGTATTTTACTTCCCTGTAGCTGACCCTAGTGAATAAGGAGGGTACAGTTCTCTATAGTCAATGGTGTTGACTCCTTTTCTTCCCAAGTATGTAAGAGAGTATCAGTTTTGAGATATAAACCAAGAAATATTGTGTGACTAGATATCCTTGAGTGTTTCACCAGATAGATATTCTAAAGAAGAGAATCATAAGACCCAGTTGTAGGGACAAATAGTGATACCAATCTTGATGTGGGAGGTAGAGGTTTGGTTGGGTAGGAAAACTATCCGCTGAGTTTCTTTAGGAAATTTGAGACTATGAAAAGAGAAAGTGAGTTTTCCTACCAACTTTCCCTACCTCAATAGATAGATTGGTCCCATGACGTCTCCCATGTGTCGCAACTAAGGAGATAAGTTCATGTTCCTACAAAATTCATCTATGGGAGTAAACCTTTTGAGGATGGACCATCCCCTTGGTTCGTGTGCTTTTACAGTACAGAAACATCTAGGAGTTTCCCTAGGAGTGGGAGATTCAAGTGTGGGCTCAGTATCCTAAGTTGTTTCCCTAGTTTTTCTTTTCGAGGATGAAAATATTGAAGGATGGAATGACATAGAGACCCATTTTTACCTTGTAATACTTTGAAATATTTCTAAATATATTTCCAGAGCTAGGTGCAGAGACGACATACAATATTGAGGCCCGATGTGCCCAGAATAAATTATAAAAAATATTGAGTATATTTTACTCTATGCACAAAAATGAAATGAGATATGTCTCAAATGGTAACTTGGATAAGAAATCAGATTCCACAGTTTAATCCATATCATGGCATTTAACTTAGGTGGGGTATAAATTTTGTCGTCACGATACTTCTGTGAGAAAAGTCACCCAAGGCCAAAATTGTAAATAAAGTAATTAAACTTTATTATTTTACCCCTGATAACGAATCAAATAACTTTAAAAAATGGAATAAGATAAGAAATATAATAAAACCGTTGAGTTTGGAATGGGTTTCTTTTCCTAGGAAGTACATAAAATGAGAGAAAGCAAATATTTTAGATTTCATGACCATTGGCGAGTTATGAAATTTTTCTATAAATATAAAAATAGGGGATTAAGATTATGGTTATCCTCTAATATCTCTCTCTCTCCACCAATATCTCTCTCTCTCTCTTCATTATTTGGTGTATCAAGGAAGAATCATTGACGTAACTCTAACGGATCTCAATGGAATCATAGTGCACATCGTCAAATACGAATAGATCCAATGAGGTAGAATTCTTATTGTTTTTATCACCCCAAATTCCATTCTTGATTTATTCTTGAATTCATCATCAATTTATGCGATGGAAAAAAAACATGACCATAATTGGATCCTTGTTATGAATCCTCATTTTTCTACATTCTTCGTCATTATTTGCCTTAAATCTTCACTATGGAAAAACCTCGACGATTCATCGAGTGAATCCATTGACCCGAGGATTACAAAAAAGATCTCATTTTAATTTTCTGACCACTGGAGTGGTCCCGATGGCCTATAGAGGGAGACAACGACACAACTTCAACAAGGGAGGTGGCCAAAGGTTGAGCGTGGAGGCAGCGTGCTGAGGAGGCTGGCGGTGAGGTCAGCTGGCAAACAGAACAGGTGGAGTTAGGGGGTGCAATGGTAGTGGGAGGAAATCCAGGGGCAGACCAGGGTGCTGAGGTGAGGCAGTGATGTGCAGAGGAGGTCGATGTGGTTGGGGTATTCTGGTGACATTGGCCTGGTGGAGTCACCTTGTGGCTAGGCTGGAAGCGAGGTGGGGTGGCGGCATGCGACCCCAGCTAGCTAGGTCGGGGGCGCATGGGGCGAGTTGGTGGCACATGGGTTAGGCCTGAAATATAGCGGTTTGGGCTAGCAGCATAGCGGATCGGGCCACACAGATGTTCCACAGTTTGATTGTAACAGATTGGGATGACACAAGATGATGGGTCTATCCAGTTTGGTCTGGACTAGCCCAAATCAGACCGATACAACTTTAAACTCACTTTCCTCCTAAACCAAGTGTCTGATTGATGCTTCGTCTATGGCCACACATCCCTCTCATTTAAAAAGATCATTTTAGGCCATTTTGGGACTTTTAATTCTTGATTTTATTTCTTAGTTGCACGAAATGCCTAAGTTTAATAATAATAAAATATTTATTATTATACAGGGTTCTTGTGTCATACATATCTTCTAAATGGGGCATCCATTTGATGCACCATCAATGGTGGAGAAACCCTGGTATTTATGTGTAATTTTCAAGACTTCTTTAGGGTTCTTAAAGTAAAGTCGAGGTATGGGACCCATGGGGTCCGGTTTGCATGCTTTATAGTGAAATGAAACTTTTTCATCGGGTATCCATTTTGAATGATCGATTAGTCGATCCCGTGTGTTTTTTCATGAGGATTGTAATGGTTGAATACATGTAATTTATTTCAAGACTAAGGAATGGGTCCCATGAGGCACATTTAAAGAACAATGTGTCGTCTTATGAATTTTCCATCAGATGTCCATTTGGGATGAATAAATAGTTGATCTTGCATTTTTTTCCTCAATGGTCACAATAGTGTGATCTGTTTAGATTTGTGTTGCCTTATTCTTGATCTCATTAAATGTAGACACATAGAAGGAATATCATTGGAAGATCCTTCTATGGTGTTTATAGATAACCCTTGGATTAGATCTGCTTCCACTCCCGTGAGAGTGAAGAAGATGTATGAAGATATGTGGTCAAATGTTATGGGGTTGTTTGAGGAGGAATGTCGGTGACTTGCATTTTTTCCCTTTAAATCAACATCGAGCATCATGTGCTTGATAGCCTTTAGTAATTATATATTGTTTACTCTGGGAGTACATCGGCATGCTTAGGGGTACCTGGTTTTATTTTAGTACCCAATAATGGCTAGGTACAAGGTCAGGTGATGAGGCAGGGTTACATGTTGTGTGGGCCCCACATGCACCGTATACCACTTTATGAATATTCTATCTATTGTATCTCATTCTTAATGACTCAGATGTTGTCCCAAGTGTTTCCTATCCACAGTGTTTTTTCAAATGGAATGTGATGTTTCAATCTATAGTGGATTATAAGTTATGATGTGAGATGTTTTGGGGAATTACCTTATGACTACAATGATGTTATTCTGAGAGGTACCATCTAGAAAGGATGGCTAGTGTGTTCCTTGGTGATTTTTGAGAGATACCATCCCGCAGGGATGGCCAATGAGTTCCTCAGTGCTTCTCGATAGGTTCTATCTAGTAGGGAAGGCCAGAGTAGTTCCAGGATTACCTCCAACTGCGCTGGAAAGTGTTCCCCGATGTCAATTATGAGATTACCTCCAACTAGTCTGGGAATTAGTCCCTGATGGTAGTTTTGGGCTTCCCTCAAACAGGGCTGGGTAGTGGGTCTCGTCAATGATACTTTTCAGGCAGTACCCTCTAGTTTGGTTGGGCAGTGGGTCCATGTCGACTTCTAAGAGATGATCCCCCCTGATTTACTAGGGTACAGGTACCTGATGACTAGAGTGGAACCCTCCAGTCAGACTGGGTATGGTTCCTTGACCTTGAGACACGACCTCTCAACTATGTGACATAGTGATGAGGAATTCTTTGATGTACCTTTAAACTCATGAGAAAGAGAGAATATTTTTCCACCAAGATGAATCCTTGTGATTCAACCTAAAACCATGAGGGCGATAATGTTCCCCTCAAATAGGATAGTATTAAGGTGTGGTGATTGAGTCCCTTTGACTTGAAGTTCAGGGTAGACGTGTGGGATACTAGGCATCGATGGTGGTTACTTCTGGGACTGTTGGCTACTCACTTTCTTGGGCTGATATGTGATATATAAATCACCTTAATATCTCTCATTTGAGTTTCTTTAACTGAGCATATATATATTATATTTCTAGTACCCACTCCTTGGGTTTTGGTTACTCTCCTTCCAGGAGAGGTAAAGATGCATAGGGTATTCCATGTGCTTTCTGTGTCTAGATTCTCATGGTTGGATGAGTCTACTCTCCTGCTATAAGTAGTAAAGATACAATGAGAAGTTCATCTTCTCACCATTTATATCTCATTGTTCTTATATGATCTTATTTCACTCCTTTTTTTGGTTGAGTTTCACTCCTTATAAAGTACCTTATCCTATCTATTGCTTACCTTTTCAGAGTATCTCTTATGGCTCCCCCTTCACCTTTTTTGGGTGTCCTACTAAGTATTTTTTTACTCACTCCTGCATGGGATTTTCCTGCACATTTTGTGCCTTATGCATATGATGGAAAGGTTGATTGTTACTTCATAGGAGCATAGGTATTCGGTTACTTGTACCATGCATGGTGGTCGTATCTTGTGATTCAGGAGTGGGGATCTCTTAGTTGTTTTACTTTTTCAGTTTCTATTGGGTTATGTCACTTTTCTGGTTGTGCATGTATTTTTTCCCTTTTTCTTTTCAGTTCACTCTATTTTACTTGTACTTTTTAGCGGTCCATTCATGTTTGGTTTATTTATTATAGTTTTTCATCTATTTTTCCTTTCCCTTTTCACTTTTTCATTGAGCGGGTCATGTGTGTGTGTACAGGTTCTTAGGTAAATTCCTCCCAAAGTTTTTTGAACCTTCGGTTCTTATCACCACCCCTGGCATATGGAGATAGTCTTGGGGTAGTTTTTTCTTGAGCCCCAGTATGGTTCAGGTCATGAAAATAATATTGAGATAGAGGAAATATTTTGAAATTAAATCTTTAAAAACTCAAAGTTTCTCATACCACTTTGAATATTTAAATCATAAACCCTATTAAAGAATACCATTTTAAAAATCATTAAATAACATGATAATAAATTAATTAATGATATGATATGTCAAATGAGACTATATATACACCACATAAAATAAGGAGGGTTTATAACATCAAAATATTCTGAAATGAAAGGATATTGAGATGAAGTCCCTTACCTTGAGACTGACTCGTCACGTACAATATTTATATTCCTGAATATTAATCTTATATTAATTATTTAATTTATTGAGAACCATTTTCAAGTTTATTACTCATTTTATATCACTTATTACCATATTATAACAATTATTTATTTATTTATGTTCACGTCAAACGTTTGGATGATATTCGGTACATTAGTCTAAAATTACTTCAGTATGATGTCTATAGTCAAAAGAAGTAATTAGTATATCATCTATAGAAAAATATTCATGACATAATAATCACTTTTATGAATCAATTATACTTTTAATTCAAACCATTAATTATGGTAATGAAACATGAACTACATTACAATCATGGAGATGGTAAGTCGTAGGTACGCATGAGTGACATTTTCATTTTCCAACAATCATTGTGGAAAGAAAGTGAGTATTATTTTAGACGTATATAATGATAATAATATAATTAATATTATATTACAAATTTTAATATACTTATATATATCATTCATGTGATGTGGTGATGAAAAATGAATCACATCGCTTCGTAGAGGTGATAGTTCACACGTACGCACGAATGAAGTTATCATTTTCATGTTCATAGAATGGTAAGAACATAAATGGTATATTATATTTTAATAATGATAAATATATCATTAATATCATATAAAAACTTTAATTCCATCATTATAACCAATCTTGATAGATGGTTATGGAAAATGAATTATATCACTTTGCGAGGCGGTGGTTCATCGTACACACGAACGAAAATTATTTCCTCATTTTATAGAATTTGAGATGTATTTAGGTGATGATATTAACATAATAACATATAAATATATTTAGGATAATTGATTTATTATTTCATCATGGTTGAAGAATATTTTAAAGAAGTGGAAGGTGAAATAAAATAGAAACACTTAATTAAAAATGATACCTCTCCTTTGGACGACCACCTTTGATTAACAACTTAACACTTATAAGGAGGGTTTTATGACTAAAATAATGGAAATAGAAGGTGTGGATGAATTATATGAAGGTATTTGGGTAGATATTATCTAAACAAAATAGGTTTTTAAGTGTAATTAATAGATAATTAGAGGCTCTCTTTTATAAGAGAGGAGAGGGGCACTCTTCGAAATATTCAAAATATTAAATTAATATAAATTAATTTTATAATAAAAATGGAACAAAACTTATTAATATAGAATATAGGATAATTTTGGGTCATAATAAATTCATCTAATAAAAATTATACAAGTTTTTACTATTTTTTAATCCTTATCCTTTAGCTTTAACCCTTATTTAACCTTTTTAATTCTTATCGTGATATCATGTAATTTAAACTTTAAGGGTTAATATAATTAATATAAAATTAAAAAATAAAAATTAATAAGTCTTTTTTTAAATTTTAAGACATATCTCAATAATTTGGTCTAATTTTATATTTTTATGTATTTATATCATTTAATAAAAAATTATTTATTTTAAAATATCATTAATGTCAATATTGACATTATTCATCTCTTAGCTATTAAAAAATATCATAAAAACATGATATACTCAAACCAACTATTTTAACTCATCATGAAAATGTAAAATTAATCCATATGTTTCATGTATTACATTAATTATATCAAATTATATTTATTTTAATATATTTAATATCTTTTTTTATTCTTCCATTAATTAAATAATTAATGCATCATCATCATGTCATCATTTAAGGTAATTATATTATCACTAAAAATTATATATAAATTAATATGATCTATATAAATATTTTATATTTCTAAATACTATTTATATTCATACATATTCTTTATATAACCCCATACCAAAAATATTTCACTTGTTAAAAACAAAAGTATGACAAAATTGACTTTCCTTTGAATATAATATTATAAAGGTTATATTCTCATAAAAAAGGAAATACATGGTCTCAAAAACAATCCTTTAATTCATAGGGATGAAAAATAATCATCCAATAAAATTAGTACAAATTGTATGATAATTTTACCCTTAATTACCAAATTTACCTTTAACTGTGTTAATAAAATTTACCAAAGTTATTATTCATGTTTTTCTAAAAATAAAAGGGGAATATTTACTAAATTTGAACCTTATGATTATAAATATGAAATATATTTTTAAAAATTTAAAATATATAATTGGATAAAATTAATTTAAAATTAATCTCATTGACGAATTGAGAAAATGAGTTTTAAAAGTAAAAACCTTCAAGAGATTGAACTGTTTTTATATCCAAATTCAATGTAAAATTTATTCCAATGACCTACATTGAATTAAATGATAAAAATTTAATATAATTATACTCTAAATCCATTAAATAATTTAACACTTTAATCTTCCATAGTATGCTTCTCTTTGAATAATACAATAGCTTGTGTTGTATGCAACTTCGAGTTCTAACACACCATGACTAATCAAACAAGCTGTTATGAATATTAATACCCACTTTTTGAAATTTTATAAATTTTATTTTTTAATATGGACTTAATTTTTGGATTTTTAATATCAAAATTAGCTTAGGTTGATTTTTTGGTTTTTTTCTCATAACTTTCATATTTTAATGAATAGTGAAAAATACTAAATTTTAATTAAAAACAACTTTTTTAATCGAAATAATCTACAGTGTTAAATTATAAATTTGATTTGTTTAAAAGTATAATTAGATTATATTTTTATCATTTAATATAATTTAGGTCATTGTAAGTAATTTTACATTTAAATAGTATATAAATATTTTCTAATCTTTTGATAGTTTTTACTTCTTAAAAACCCACTTTTTGGTTTCGACAATGGGAATTAATTTTAAATTAGTTTCTAAAACTTCTGTGTTTTGAATTTGGAAAAATGGATTTCATATTTTTAATAAGGAGGTCCAAATTGTGTAAATAGGAAACTTTTATTTTTAGACATTATGAATAATTACTTCGGTAAATATTTTATTTACGATTGTTAAAGGGTAAATCTGGTAAATAAGGGTAAGCAATAATATTATAATAATATTAAATTACCCTAACACATGTCCTAACCCTATTGGATGATACATTTATGACCATAGGAATACTTGGGTCTATTTTGTGACCTCATGGAGCCACTTGGGAGTGATAATGACATTTTATATTAAATAATCTAAAGTAAAGACAAAAATAACAAAAGCAAGTATCTTTTAGTAAAACAATTATTATATGAGGTTATATAATTGATCTATTCAACTATAAATTGTCATTAGAAAGATAAAAAGATTTACTATATCATTATATTTTATTTATAATTTTTATAAATAAAATAAATATATTTATATATGACACAATAATGATGTAGTATTTTCCTTATTAATGAAAGAATCAAATAAATGATATTAAAAATGTCAAAATAAATAAAATTTTAAACTTTTTATGCCATACACGAATTTTATAGGTGAATATTACATTTTATTATTGATTCAATGTATTTTTTTTTAAGTAATAAAGTTTTTATGACTTTCAAAAAAACCAAATACTAAATAATGTCAAAATTGACATAAATGAGTTTTAAAAAATACTATATTATTAAATGATATAATAGTCCTAAAAATCTAAGGATCGGAAAAAAGACTTATATAATAATATATATATCATTAATGAACCACTAGGGGTTCTATTGTAATTTTATAGTAAGTTTATTAACCATTTATTATAATAATACAATAATGCATGGTAAAAGTTAAACTATTTAACTAAGAGTTAAATCTAAAAGATAAGGTTAATACAGTGACCTAAACCTGTATAAAACCTATTTTTTGAGATTTATTAGACCCATAATCACCTTATCATCAAAATAAATCATTTTTTGGCCATTATAAACCGAATATGATTGTATAATAAAATAATATTTCAATCTTTTCCTAAAGTGACTCTCACCTCTCTTATAAAAGGGTACTTCCCCTTCTCTCAACATCACACCTCCAAATCCATTTGTCTCAGCCAACCTCTGATCAAATATCCTACCAACTACCCTAAAATATACCTATATTTCTTAATTTGATCATAAATACAACCTATGGATCTATTTTTATCAACTCAAAAGGAAACACCCAAAGAAGAGGTAATAATTTCACCACCTCTTTCAAAGTTCTTTTCTTCTTCCACTTCCACTTTTATTGTTGTTTCCATACCAAAATAATAACTACAGTAAATTATACATAGTATGATTTTATTATAAATATTTTACAACCATATTCATTATTCTATCCATCCTATGAATGACAAGTCACCATACGTGTGTACGTACGGCTTACCGTCTCCACGTCGTGGTGTAGTTTGTTATTGAAACACTTCATTATTTGGATAGGTATAATAATGAGTATAACTAATGTAAATAATAAATATAACATGTTAAGGATTATTTATATATTATATATCATCCAATTACATATTATTTCACCATCAATAGAATGATATTGTCGCTAATGCGTACGTACGGATTATCATCTCCACGAACGTGATGAAATTCATTCTCCATCATAACCATTTAAGAATAATTTTCATTTTATGATTAGAAATAAGTTTTAAAAACTTAATATAATTCTGTATATGAATAAAATACATCCTATCAATATCAATCATGACTTATGTAACAAAACATATAAAGGAAAATGAATCAGTTAACACCAGAAACAATGATACTACTGAAATATTATTAACAAAGAAATATTAGAGGATCATATATGATATCATTTTTATATATTTGGTTCTTGTATAATTTAATAACAATTATTTAAATATTATATAAGATTTTAACATACCCTATAACAAGGAAAATTACAAGTTAAGGGTTAATTCTACAATCTCTTTATTATCCGAGGTTGTTTATACGTGAGTATATACTAGGACCTCTTTATCATCCACATCTGTGTTTCTTAAAAGTGTATTTCAAAACATTTTTACTATTACCTAGAATATGGGTTAAATTAATTTATATCCTTGTTTTAATTTTTTATATAATTTTTATAAAGTAATCTTTCTGTCGTTTTCCAAACAAGGCCTTTTACGATCTTTTCGACAAAATTAAGGAAAGAATGTTTTTTTAACTTATACGACGAGTGCAACTATTTTCCGCCATTATAACATCTTAAAAGATTCACTTAAAAGATTATAATAATATATTTAAAATAAATGTTTTCTTTTATAATTATGTGACTTTTAAAAGATTTCAAAATATAAAGAGATATTTCTCTCAAACAGTTTTGATTTCATCTATGTCAACATCCTTTGATGAATTTTACACTTGTTTGAAGTTGATTTATTATGATATAATATTCCATATTGTATTAAAGGTTGTGTTATATGTTTCACTATGGATGTTTTATTTTTATACCATTCATGGTTTATGGTTAAAGTATTAACATTTCATATGCTAGTTTTAATACGAATGTTTATGTTATGTTTTAATCTTTTCATATGAGGAATGCATTCGACTTAGTAAGTGATGGGTGGATCCCGTTATATCTCCTTGATGCATCGATAGGTCTCATGATACAAACTAGTTTCTTGGAACAAGTCCTTGACAAAATATTATTTGTATTCTTGGCAGGAGGCCTTGACTATGTGGTTATGATGTCCAGCATTATGCATTCCATCATTATGAAATTGGCTATTGATATTACATGTGATTATTCGACTAGTAGAGTATCCATGTGAATAAGTAAATGGAATTATTTGATTTATCTTTTCCATATTATGCTGAATTTTGAGTTTAAAAGGCTTCTATTTTCATCTTATACATCGCCTTAAATGTTTATGTTTATTTATAAAAGTTTCTGCTATATTGTTATCCTTACTGAGCACCTGAGCTCACCCCTTTCTATGTTTTATTTTTCCCAGGATGCGAAGAATTATATTATTATTGACCTATAGGGATAGTCTAAGGGATATGAATTTTTTCAAAGGAGACAATGTTGTTGTTGTTTTTCATTTTATAATGTAATGTAAAACTTATGTTTGTATCTAGTACTTCCAAGACTTCTAAACTAATCGGTCTTTCGGGACATGATTCCTTATATCATTCCAATGTTATGTAATAATTCACCGACTCTAGGTAACTAAGTTTGGGGTGTTATAAAAATATAATTTAACACTATAAATTAATTTGATGAAAAAAGCAGTTTTCAATTAAAATGCGGTATTTTTTCACTATTAATAAAAAATGAAACTTATCATAAAAACTAAAAAAATTCAACCGAGGAAAATTTTTGAAGTTAAAATTTCAAATAATAATTTTATTTTTTCAAAATATATAATAAAATTGTAAAAAAATAGTTTAAAAATAAGTCTTCCATCAAAAGGAATCAAAACTGTCTTTTTAAAAAAAATAATTGTTTTATGCCTAAAATTAGATTTGTTCTTATATCATGTATAAAAAACACAAAAGATTAATTTTAAAAATTATATTGATTATATTATATATATAATTCATTAATATAATACAAAAAATTGTGATTTGTTTATTTATTGGTATAAAAAACACTTGCGCACATTTAAATAGTTTTTCAAAAAAACATTTTCTTTTATTTTAAAAAGTTTTTTACATTCATTTATAATTAATTGGTAAAATAATTATATATACATGTGTAACCCATATTTTCATAATTCAATTAATAATATTCATTCCCACCATTCTAAAGGCTATGTAATAACAACTATATTAAATAATAATATTTAGTTGTTCGTTTAGGTTTGATGTGGCGTATCATGTACGATATCGAACATAGTGTTTCCTTTTAAAAAATTGGATGTTATAGTGAAAATAATAGGAATTGCAGTAACAGAATAGGTTTTCAAGTGAATAAAATAAAAAATAAAAGAAGAAGAAGAATATCTTGTAGGACACAAATAATTATGTGGTTTGGTAACAATCCCTATATCCATGGAGAGGTAGAATCACTTTACTGTGTTTCGGGAGCACAAAATACAGAGAGATCTCAAATTTTCTCACACACACAAAATCCCTAGCCTGAAATGATCTAATAAGGAGGGTGAAGCATTGTTCCACCAACTGCATATAAATTTTGATGTGAAACAGTGAAAGGTGGTTGGAAGATAACATTTCTACATTGTTGCGGCCACCCAAGTCCATGCTACTATAATGACTAATGGCTAGAAGTATATGGAGTTACATTACTATTGTTTCTATGGGATGAGAAGCTACATTATTCATGCTAAATTCTTCCTTAATATAGTTCCCTTCTAGTTTCATCCAATCATCTCTGATATAGTTGGTCATATTTTCTACACTATCCCAAAATTTAGGTCAAGGTCCTTCCCTAATATTGAATCAGGCTACACCAATCCAATAGGAATTAATGTGTATATATGATATTAATTACATATTTATCATTATGAAATTATAATATATTATTTATGTTCTTATCTTTCCATATATAGAAAAATGATTATGGTGTCCGTGCATACGTGTGAATTGTCACCTACATGAAATGATGTGATTCATTTTTCATCATCGCATCATATAAATGATATAGATAAGTATATTTAAAATATTAATATGATATTAATTATATTATTATCATTCTGGAAAGATAAAATAATACTTAACTTCTTTCCATAATGATCATTTAAAAATAGAAACGTTACCCTTGAATTTTATGGCCTACCATCTCCATGATTATAACATAGTTTATTTTTCATATCCATATTTAATGTATGGATTTAAAACTATAGTTTCTGTATTAAAATGATTATTATTTCATGATTATTATTCTAGATATGATGTACTAATTTCCACTTTGACTATAGACATTATACCAAAGTAATTTTTGACTCAAGTGCTGAATATCGCCAAAACATACGATGTAAACTTATATAATTAAGTAATTGTTATAACATGGTAATAAGTGGTATAAAAAGAATAATAAACTTGAAAAATGTACTCAAGAAATTAAATAATTAACACACATTTATTATTCTAGAAGATAAAGTACATACGTGATAAATAAAACATAAGGTAAGGGAATTCTTAACCCAATTCTCATTCTTTGGGCTAAACCTCAACTTCATTGATAATGTCTTGTTAAGATTTTGTGTAAAATGAATTTTGATTATCTTATGTTTTATTTCCACTTTTTTATGTGGGTGTACAATTAATACACATAATCTATTCATTTGATTAATTCTAACTTCAATGATATGATATTTTCAAGGAAATTTCTTTTAAAAATATTCTTTTAAAATTTCATTTTACATAATTAAAAAAAATACAGCATGAGAGTATTTTTTCACTTTCATGATGCTTTAATGCTTTGATGATTCTTTTATAAATTTTAATGATTATTTTCAAATAAAATGGTTTCTTTTTTATGTATATAGTGTTTCGATTTTAAAATTCATTTTTATAAAAGGAAAGGGAATTTTGATATACAAAAGCTATTTTCTTATATGTTTAAAATATATTTTGAAATAATTTATGATGAAAACATTGAAAACATAAAAAAAAAATTACTCACTATATAGTAATTGATCATTAAACATGGGGTGGAACAGATAACACCGGAAAATCCCATTATATCTTAGTAAGGGGTGGCTTAGATAGCATCAAGAAAGCTTATTATAGCTTAACATGGGGTGGCCCAGATAGTGCCATGAAATACCATTATAAGTTAACATAGGGTGACCCATATGGAATCGGGAAATCCTGTTATTTCTTAACATGGGGTGTCCTAGATAGCACTGGGAAATCCCATTATAACATAACATGTGGTGGCCCAGATAGCGCTGGGAAATCCGGTTATAGCTTAACATGGGATGGACCAAATAGTGTTGGATAATCCCATTACATCCTAACATGGGGTAGCCTAGATAGAATTAGGTAATACCATAATAGCTTAATTGGGAATGAAAATTTTGTAATTTAGTTATATTGTTATTCCAATTAAAAGGGTTTTAAAAGGGGTTTGTTAATATGATGATCTAAGTCACCAAAATAGGTTTTAATTGTTTGATATGGTTTTTAATGATTTTATATGAGAAAAATGTGTGTTTTTTTCAGGTGAAAATGTTTTATCTTATATTCTTAATAAAATTTTAAGATAAAGGTAAATGTTATATTATTTTTCATGTTTTTTAATGAACTAATGGTTTTATTTCTCATATATCCCTTACTGATATTTTTGTAATCATCCCACATTTTTAAATGTTTTCTACATGACATGTAAGGGAAAGGACGAAGTCATGTTGAGAGTCGTGAATATTTTTCATGAAGGAAATAATTTTTTTATAGAGTTTTATATGGTGAAAAAAATGGATACTTAGAATAAGTGTCCACTTGTAGTGTATGGGTTTACTTAGTATAATTTGTTCCTAATTCTCTAAAACTCTAAACTCAAAATATCCTCAATTGTGTATTCTAGTTTTAAAACACTAGAATATTTAATTTTTAAGTTTGGTTACTTATAAACTTGATACACATTTAGAATAAAACAAAAATGGTGATTCATGAATGATAAAAACTCAAAACACCCAATTATTCATGGAGAATGGGACTATAGTATAAAAAATATAAGTTAAAACTAAGTAATTAACCTTTTAGAAACTAAAAATAAATCTTATAGTCTTTTTTAGAATCCCAATATTGAATAAGTAAGATAAAATTAACTTTTATTAAGATTTTAAACTCTAAAACCCCTTAAATAACAATTTTGAAATTAAGTATCAAAGAAACCTTTAATAATAATTGTATCTATAAAAAAGGAAAGAAACTTTCCCCCAAAAAATCAAAGGGTTATATTGGGTTTATTTCCATGAAATAATAAAAATAAAAAACCAATAATAAAGGGTTATGTAAAAGAATTGAATAAATTTGGAATTTCCTACCATATATCAAAGAAAGCCTAGAAATACCACTAAATTAGAGTAGATTAGGACCGACAAATTATACATACACATCAAAATCTAAAATCCACAAAATTAAGATTAACTTTAAACAATAAATCATCTCATAATAGAATATTAGATAAATGTAAAGAAAGAATTAGGGAAATAAGAGGGATTTTAAGATTAATAGAACCCTAATCATGATTTTTCACTAATAAATTTCAGAGATCTAAGATAAGGGATGAGGAGGGAATATGATGACATCAATGAGACTCCCTTTTATAAATACTGAATTCCCTATAAGAACAACATCGTTATAATTTCTAAAAATGGATTCCTGAATTTAAAATAATTAAAATTTAAAAAATATGGTTTGACAACATGGTATGCCTAACCATTAATGATACCATACAAAAATTACATGGATTATCAGCTTGACATTGTATGTCTATAATGTATGGTCTCCTTTCTCATGCATCCTTCTTCTGATATAACACCCAAAATTTTTAGTATTAAATTACCTTTAAATATAACTCGTATGCCTAATTGATTGACTTATATGAAAAACCAAACTAATATAAAAAAAACCTTATTCCATTAATGTAAGAAATTATGTTTAAATAAAAAATACAAGCTTGATAAATGATATAAAATGAGTGAAGTTACCAAAGTAATAAAACCATAAGTAAATAAAAGTATAACAAGATTAAAGAATTCCTTATCCGGATCTTTCATGGAGATCATAACACTAATGATAACTATGGGAATTGTACAACACATTATAAATATGATAAATATATTTAGAAGAATAAATTAGAGAATAATATTATTGGTTTTTAAGTGTGTGAGGTTATATATTGGAATGTAATATGATTATTATATATATATGGTCATTGGCTATATGGCCGATGTTATATATTTTTTGGATACATGGTTATTGAGCATATATGTATACAATAGGTATATTGAATATATTATAAAAGGAATATAGAGGTTTCAAATTTGATATAAATATTATATTTTCTATTTAATTAAAATAAAAATATATTAATTTGTTAGTGGAAATATATTTTTTAAGGAAATAAATTTTATTAAATTTATAACTTTTATATAATGATTTTAATTAAATATATTTATAAAACTAAAATAATTATTCTAATAAAAATATATTGATAAAATTGAATGTATCATAAATTTTAAATATATAATAACAATATAATTTAATGTTAAAAGATATATTTTTCAAATAATTTTTTCTTTATATTAATTTTATTAACATAATAAATTAAATTGGTCACTATTAAATAATGGTTTAAATGAAATATATTTTTTATATAAAATAAATAAATTTACATCCATCTAATGATTATTATTTATTAATGAATATAAATAAATCCAGTTTTATCCTTAAAATATATTTTTCTATGGAAACATTTTATGCGTTAGACATTTTTATTTTCACAAAGTATATATATCATGGTTAAAGTATGATTATAATAAAATTTAATGTTTATAATTATAAAAAATATATATTAGATATCATGTTATGATTATAAATTTATATTAAATATGGGGAAGAACACTTATTATTTTACAAACTTATTTTTCTTTAAAAACATGTTTTCCCTATATATTTTATGTGCTAATTTAAAAATTAAATTTATGATAATTTTAAATTTCATTTAATTAAATGGAGTTGAAATTTATCATCAAAACATTTAAATTAAGTAATAAGGGTCATATTATATTTTTGAAAAAAAAATTACCATGGTAAATAATTAAAGTAAAAAAGAGGTGTTCATAGGTAAAATGACATAGCATAAATTTTGAATAATTAAAATGATATTTAGACATTATAGATGAAATTTTTAGGTTTGGGGATTCAATCCTAAAATTACAACCAACATTTCATCACCTAATTTCCATGTGATTTCATGTTTACCCTTAACCTAACTAGAGTTTCCAAAGCAATATCTCTCATTTTCACCTAAAAAATGAATTATCCACTACACACTCCAAACCACTTATATCCTTGATTTTTTATATTACATACCTAGAAAAAATTCCTATCCTAATGTATCCTCAGACATTTAAAAACCTTTTTTCCCATGAAGAAGTTATAAGTCCTTTATTATGAAGGAATATGTTGTGAAAAGGAGTGATTCCATAAAAGTAAGTAACAAGTCATTCTCCATCTATTTCATTTATCTTCTCATTTATAATATTCTTAAATCATATCCACCACTCTTATAATGTATTAATAACATCATTAATAAACTATAAAATTGAAACTATAACCATATAAATTCATACTCTTATATATTCATTTGTTATAACATGCTCTTATTTGGGTCAGTTTTTCCATCAACATGAATGATGATATAAAATTGTACTCATGGATGATTAATAAAACCTAAATTATGTAAATATATGTTATAAATTATTAATTTAATTTAGGTTTTAAATTTTTGAATGGTAATATATATAAATATATTTAGTAGTAAAATAAATCATTTTCATTGATTCAAAATCCATAAAAAAGAAGAATTTATAGCCTTTCATTACAAACCATCACTATAACATCTATTAAAAAATAATATAACTCTAGAAACCTATTAGAAATATATATATATATATATATATATAAACTACATGGAACTTTTTTAGTGATGAACACTCGATAAAGGAGTAAGGACCGAAACTGTTATCCCTAAGCAAGCATAGAACAAATGGAATAATTAACACTTGATGATTATTTTAACAATAACCGAGTAATAAAGGATTAATAATAAATAATAATAAAATGTTATTACATAAAATATATATAAATATTTTTATTATATAAATGTATAATAACCCTATATTTATTATACATGGTGTTATAGTTTGTCTGACCAAGAGTGAATCCAACGTAAGGGTTATTTGTATAAATTACCATTACATGAGACATATTTTAAATTATGAAAATATTATTATTTGAAATTGTGTACTTACTAAACCATTGAATTATTTTATCATAACACACTTTTTATTCATGTGATTGAAAATTCTATTTCATGATCCTTTTGCATATTCTTTTGATTCATACATTACCAAGGTTGTAATGGTTTTTCATAACTCAATATCATTTTGTTGAGTCCTACCATTTCTTCTTTGACTATGTACTTCTATGTTTCCCCTTTTTATCTCATATTTTATTTTCTCCACCTTTCTATGGAAATTTCATTTATTTATCGAAGTACACATTTTTATTGATTCTTTCTTTATAAAAATATGTCACTATAAAGTAAAACATATGATCTCTATATTGTATATTTTTTCCATGTTTATATTACTTATTACCGCTAACCATTATTTTATTATTTTGAAATATGAATTTTTATTATATTCTCTAATTTTTTTATTTATCTTTTTCTCTTTTTCAAAATAAAATTTTATAATTATCTTCATTGATTTGGTCTTCTTTAAAACTGTTAAAAATTATTTAAAAAGTATTTATTTCAACTTTATGACAATTTATATCTTCCAATCTACATTTATTATTATTTACCTTTATTTATTTTAAAAGGTTCAAGTATTGGGAAATAATAATCTTTTTAAAATTATATTTTCACTTTTTAAAAATGATTTAAAAGTAAATTTTATCTTTGTTTTTATGAAAATGACACTAAAATTGAAATAAAACTTATTTCATAGTTCTCTTCCACTTTCCTCTGTATCACTAAATGATACCTCATATTTGGAATGTTTTTTAATGTATCACTCTATAAATGATATTACAATATGTTCATTTTGAATGATTGAATCAAGGGTATCATCTAATCTAATTCTGAATTACTTCTAAAGTGATACATCATGAAAATGTTGTAAACATTTTTATTTACATGGGTTACTCAAGATTTTAAGTATGATTAATTTCATATAGAATACATATGTTTGGTTTATCAATATTTGATGGGTGTTCCTAGAATCATATAGTCTTCAAATGTTTTGGGTAAAGTTTTATATCTCATGAGATAATTATCTTATGCATGGACATGATTATGGTTATATATGTTTACAACTTTACTCATGGTCATGATTATGGTTAGCTATATTCACAACTTTATATGGAGATATGATTTTGGCCATCTATGTTTGCAGATTTATGCGAGAACATTATGTGTTTAGTTATGTTCATTATGTTATGATTTCCAATGCTTATGTTTATGCCACATTCCTATGTTTTTTCCATGACTCATGATTATTGTCTCGTGTTTCCACATTCTAATTCCATGTTATATATTATTCTTTTAAGATGATTTTTTTATTATTTTAAATTCCTATGTTGTGATATATGACCATGTTATCATTCATTATGATCACTTTCTATGATTCCATGATATTATCTATTTAATAAAGTATTTATATTAGGATCATGTTTTCTCACATGTTTATGATATAATCCTCTATATATAATTTATATCTTTTCTATAACTGATATATAGAGATCATTCCTTCTTATGTTTCCCATTTCCCTATAAAATTATATACAAAAATATATCTAATAATATATCTTTTTTGGAGAATTTTATAGGAGATGTTAAAGCATGGTTGTGTAATAATATGGCTATGTATATAATATCTAAACCTATTAATCCTTCTAGTCCCAAGAGATTGTTTTATTTTTGATTTATAATTTATAATCAAGTGAAATTATCTAATATCTGTGCATTTTATATCTGTTTCACCTCATGTTTATTCTATAAAAATCTCCCGAAATTCCAAGTTTTTTATCCAAAATCCATGAAAATCAATAAAATAAATAATGTTCAAATAAATACATGTTATGGATATTGTGGATGTCATATATATAGTATAATATAATGGATATTTTAAAATAATAATGCTTTAAAATTTAAAGGTTTAGGTAACTATTGAAATTGGAGATTGATGTTTAAAATCAAAAATGTGTCATTTTTTTAGGGGTTAAAATATAATATTTTAAGTGTTGGCCATTTTATTTATGTTAGAAATGATTTTGTTTTTAGGAATAATGGTTTCATAATTAAGATACTAAATTATTTTGAAATTTTTATTAAAATTGAAATAAATAATTAAAACATTTTTCAAATTGACAAAAAGAAAAAATTATAAAACTTTAATATAATAAATGAAAATAAATTATAGTATGGAATAACTTTACACATTTGAAAAAATTTCATTAGAAAAATCACTACTAAATTATTTGTAATGAATATTTAAAAACTAGAGAGAGAAATAGACATCATTTTTTGAAATTTTTCAAAAAGGGAAGATGTTGAAGTTAAGATGCAGGAGATTGTATATTCAACCAAGAGTCTGGTTGAATTAATTTAATTTGATATTTTTAGGCATATGAGGCATCAATAATAAATAGGTTATTATTACCTCATCATAATTTTTTATCATTTTATAATACCAAAACATATGATATTCACAAAACAAAAATCATCTTATCTTGAGGAATTTAATAATTTTAGGGGAGATATTGAAAATTATTTTTTATTTTTATTAATAAATTGGGTGCATATAATGGAACATGGTATATGTCAAATGATTTTAAAAATTATGTGGAAAAATATACACCACTTAATATACTTTATAATAAAATGCGGTGGTTTGAGGAAGAATATAATTTTTTTTAAATTAAAAGGGTCATACAAGTTGAACATAAAATTTTATGATTCTTATAGAGAGAAGTTTTATCTATAACAATTCACATTAAAATTTTGATTTTATTGATTCTAAACTCTAAAAACACTTCTTATGCGATGTTTTTTAAAAATAGATCATTAATTGAGTGCTTTAAATTATTTAGAAGTCCCTAAATGATCAAAACCAAAGGTCAAAAAGTGGGAAAGTTTAATGATAAAGTTGAAGAAGGAGTCTTAATGGAATATTTTTCAAGTAGTGGAAATTTAAAATATTAAAGAAAAATATTATAAAAAATATTTTACTGCCACAATGTGAATATCATAGAAAATAATACAAAATTAGTGAAAAACATAATGAAGATCCTAAAAATTTTGGACAAAATAACATGTATAATTCTGAAAAACTATTCAAAAATATATTTTGATTATGAGAATATTTCATGAAATATTAATAGATATGATGTAACTAAATATTAGGTATTTAAAAGTTGGTACATAATATTGAAAAAGTGTATGGAATATGAAAATGATATTGGTGATCAAAATATACTAATTTTGACAAGAATGAATGGATGTGTTCCATTAATGATTAACTAGATAAAATTGATAATAATTTCTCTATGATTCTTATACTGATTAAAAAAGTTAAAAACATAATTTTAATGAAGTGTATGTTTAGGAATAATTATTTAAATGTTTCATACCATAACATATGTTGTATATATAAAAGAAACAACTTTTATTTACAAAGTTGAAAATAAACCCATTTGTATCTAGGCATGATACAAAAAATATGTTCTTGGTAACAGTTGGTACAAAATAAAAATCTTGTAAAACCAAAATCATTCCCATTGGCAGTGAAAGGTTGTAGTCACCAATGGATAGAGAATTCAGTCTCTCACCATTAACAACTCTCAAAATCCACCAATATTATATTAGTCTTTTTTTAATCTTCTTGGTTATAACATTTGGATATAGATGTGAGCACCAAAATAAGTATCTAATACCCAATGTGTAGATGTTGAAATATTACACTTGATAAAAAATGAACCTTTATCTTCCCCTTTCTTCTGTGTGCAGTTCTTCTTCCGATATCCCTTCTTTCCACATGAAAAATAAAATGCCTCATTCTCTTTTCCCTACCTATGGATCTTCCTTTTCTTAGAAGGACGGTTCTCAAGAGCTTTATACTTTCTATGAGTCTTGGTCTCATTCACCTTATTCTTCATTTTCTTATTCACCATACAGAACATGGTTTTATCACACCCCATGTCCTTATCCACTTAGAGAATAAAATTAATAAGTTCTGAAAGACTCTTCACATTATTTATCATATTTTAATTTACAATAAAACTAGATAAGGTCTTGGTAAGTGATGAAAGTATGAGATCTATACGAAACTCATCTGGGAATTTAATCCCTAATATGTCTAAGTGTTCAATATAGCCAATATGCTTAACTAAATGTGGCCTAGATGGTGATAACTCTCCAATATTAGTTATAAACAAAGCATTGGATATCCTATATCTCTCTTGTCTCTCATTATCTTTATAGAAATCCCAAAGGTGAGACATCATACTATATGAATCAAAGTCATCATTTTTCAAAAAAAGATCATTAGTCATGGATGATAGCATTAAACATTTAACATATATAGAATCATATAAATTTTTATCATGGAGAATTAATTCTTCATCACTAGCCTCATTTCCAGGCACATTAGTAGTAGGTTCTTCTAGCATATATAATTTTCGTTCATAGCATAGGATAACACGTAATCACATTTTCTATTCCTTGAAATTTGTTCTAGTAAGAAGGTTATCCTTATCAAGTATAGATCATAGTGATATATTTTAACTCATTTTTATTATTATTTTTACAAAGAAGATGAGCGTAATTTTAGTACTTTATCTGATAAAATTTATCAAAATAAATAAATATTATAGTTATTAATATCCCACTATTTTATCAAAACCCAATATTCCTCACCATTAGATTCATAATTTCCTTTTACTTGGACATTCTAGTGGAAAAGATCCATATTTCCCTTCTTATTACCCCAACATTGGTTAGTCAAGAAACATGAATGGTTTTAGGTAGGCATTACAAATTTCAACTCTATTAACTCATAGTTCCTTGATCTATTGAGTGGACTCCCCAATCCTGAAATCCTTAAATTGGAATTCCTTAACTCTTTCCTCTCAGTCACACCAAGTCCTAGTTTGGAAGTCAACCCTTGATGTGAACTAATTTAAGTCAACCCAAAACTTCATGTTAGAATTCCCCAATAATTAAAAGTACCCCAACTTTGTATGGTCAAACACTTTGAACTGTGGTTCAATTTTAACTAAAGTAGTGGAAGGCTATACCGACTTAATATATATTATTGATGGATTTTATACTTTTATGGATAAACAAATAATTATTATCTTTATTACCTGATTGTTAATATTACTTGGATTTAATTAAGTGATTAAAAATGTCTTATATAATACTTAAAAATAATCCAATTTATTTTAGTTATATCTGGCATGATTGTTAATTCATTAATTCATGTGATCGCGAAAAAACATCCATAATGAAATAACCATGAAAATTGAAAGAAATAAAATAATAAAGTTGTATGATCAGGAGATTGTAATAATTATTATTTTATCTAGAATATAACAAACTAACCGTTAAACTAGGGAAAACACCTTGAACTAATTAAGGTTCATGTTATAGCTTTCCAACTATTCACCTATGTATCTCTCTTGGATTGGTTTCACCTCGGCTCCAAACTTGAACCACCTCCACTAACCTGGGAGATCCAACAATTATATATGCTTTTACTCACACGCAAGTGGGGAAACAAGGGGTTTACATAAAAGAAATGATGGTCATGTAGTACCTTACATAATAAGATTAGATATGACACACAGGTCAACAATTTAATTTAAATTGAATTAAATAAATCACATACAAAAGTCTTTATATAAGATCATTATCATCCATTATAATGAAATGAATTACACATTTAATAAAATTTTTAATCAATTCCAATCATTCTTATTTAAGATAAATCATGGCGGAATAAATTAATTATCTTATTTTAATTAATCAATTATTTTATCTTAATTTTCAACTGAATTTTATTAATATTATCATCCATAATAATTTTAAACAAATTAAATAAATTTATTTAAAACCAACTATGTACATAAATTTCCCTTGGAGGAAACACAATGAGTACCCATTCAAATTAACCAACATGTATTATAATCATATACTTTTTACTCTCGAGACATGTGGTATACACAATTTATCACATACTTTAAGGATGTATACTGTCAAATTAATGATTACATGGATTACATGATTTTTCTATCATGTGTTATGATTCAATGTATGCAGAGTAATAATTGTAAAATGACTCATAAATGATATGGATATTTGAACGTTTCATAGAAATTAATTAAATATTTATATATATTAAAACTCATCACATGGCATGTCCTGTTAACTTAATGAACACATGTAATCACTTATAGATAAGGTTTATACAGTGAAATAAATAAATTTTAATTCTACATAATTTGGTATTTACACTGAGTGTATAATCTAGCTACATGGTATGTACATTTCTCACCATCTATCTGAGACACATGACTAGAGACATGGCATGCATCCATGGCTCATAAAAATTGGAGTGCATGGTGTGTACAAGGGATACACGATGTATGGTCTCTGAGTTACACATTCACCAGTCAAGTAGGCCATGTAAAAAGATACATGTCCTGTTTATGACTAAATAACTACATGTCATGTACATGAGCTACATGACGTGTACTCCATTTGGTCATGCACCAGGCTAGTCCAATCAAAACATGATACACAATTAAATGCATCACGTGTATTCAATGAACATGGTCTGAATTAATTCCAAATTAATTCTTGGTGCATTGAACACTAGTAAACAGCATGTGCCTCCTGGTACATGGAATGTACTCTTTTTTTATACATCCAGAATCCTCAACACCTTCGAATAAGACCTTCGATTTTATTTAATTCATAAAATTAATTGATATGATTATATTTATGAAAGAAAAAATAGGAATAAATAGATCTAAAAATTATGATTAACAAATGATTAAACTTGAATTGAAAACTAAATGAAAAATACGTAAATCAATCAATTATATTTTAAATAATTATAAATAATTATGTGACCACTCTGATACCACTTATAGGTTTCAGGCACTGTGGAATCATGCAATGGGTCATGACCAACTTTTCTTTTTATCATGATCGATGATCAATCCAATATTAACACAATGATAAACGTCATGATCAATAGAATTGAATCAAACTAAAAATAGAAAAGGGATAGAATTTCAGAACCAAGGGAAGAATCATAAAATATTATTTATAATTAGTTTAATTAATTAATAATTACCTTATGAGAATTCATTATTCATTTATGGATCTAAAAATAGATATATGTTGTACCATTTTTGTGTTGAAGGAATCAAGAGCATATTCCCTCTAGTAGTGATCCACACATATTTCTCAAATCTACGAACATCACTATAGTAATCTCTAGGTTCTAGAATGAAAGATCATATCTCTTGTGTCGTTCATCTCTGATTGCTATGAGAATCACTTCAAAAGCGTTCTCCTTGATCTCTCTAAACTCCATAGTGGTAGGAGGAGGAATATCGCTCTCTATTCATGGGATCATTATTAGAGAACAGAGCTCTCTGGGTATTCAAGAGGATTTTTTGGATTTGTTGTGCACAAACAAACAAATGAACTAGTTCTCTTTGAAAATAATATAATTGAGTTTATATCAGACTAGGGTTATAAATAAATAATTGAATAAGTTCCATTTATTATTTATTTAATCTCTTATGGAACCCCATGTTTATAATAGTAATATTATTATTATTATTTCTCGATATGTGCTTAACTTGCATATTAAAATTATTAAAATAATATTCAATATATATCATTTCTCACCGGACCATTAAACTTGGTCCACCATTCCTCCAAAATATTTATCGAACCTTGAAAAATGTCTGTTTATTTATTAAATAAATAACAATTCATTATTCTCCAATAAATAAATATTATATTATATTCACTAATTAAAAAATAAATATTTATTAAATATTCTGCTCACATATTATTATCTCAAATAACTGGTGATGGAATATATGTGATCAAGAAAATATGAATAATTAATAAACCATGAGTGGGAATAATATTTATTCAACTTGTTAAATAATAAATAATACTATATAGTTTAACTTATATTTTGGATACACTTAGTGTGTGACCCTCTAAGCCTCTTTCTCAGTGGAATTAGGTGAAGTAGACTAAATTCCAAGGTTAGCATCTAGAAACATATCAAGGAATCCATACAAAAATATGTTAATGTCTCAATGATATAATACCTCATACGGATTCTCACTGTGTAATATAATCCCTTTATCATGATATATCTAATTAAGTAGGTTTCACGCTGGTACCATCAACCATTGTGATCAATGTATCTTTCTTTGAATTTATGGAAATCAAACTTGCCTATAGAAAACCATAGCCATGGATTTATTTGGGGTATATCATTTCCATCAAAGGTCCTGATGTATAAAATTACATTAAATAAGATAAGGGAAAATAAATTCTTGTTTTATTCATTAACACAATATTACTCATGATGCACCCAACATATCATACCTCACCACGAACACGTGTCATCATAGTTTTCATCGATACATCAAATTACATGACTCGTAATACTCATAAATATTAATTTTAAAGTCTAAGGATCAATACATGTGTCCACAAACAGGAAAATCCAATGAATCGTAGAAATGTGGATTTCCTACTGTTGGATCTCATTCTCATAATATCTTACACTGGATATTACCAAGGGAGTACACCATGAGAAGGTGCCTCAAAGTAATATTATTCTCCAACCTTAATATCTTGTATCATTTCTATCCCTTAAATGATATCTTCTAGCTATATAACATATATTTAAGAATGCTATCAAGGAACTTTTGGGTTCTTATCATAGTAGGGAACTGTTATGACCTTTTAGAGTGACAACTACTCTTAGGACATTATCATATTCTATGTTATATATAAGAACAATCATGATATGATGATATTTTTATTAATATTCAAAACTATGAATACAAATAATCATAAAGTATATAGAAGTTAGTTATAGGGAACCAACTCTAACAACATCGTCACATTTTCACTCAAGAATGAATAGTGGTTGTATTAGCCCCACTTTATATTGGTGTTCCACCTTTACCTACTGATAGTTGGAACACCGAGTAACAAATCCAATTATCTTGATTTTCATACCATTCCACCATTATTGGAGACATATATCACAATACATCTTTGTAATCCTAGGGTGTACCTCCTAATTAGAAGTATAAGACTCTTGCATTAATTCATCTAAAATTTTTGTAGGAACCCAAACACATTCATGTATGTGCAAGACATCATCATCATTAACGATCCAGCCTGGAGGTGGGTCCTCACCTAAAATACTCTCCCTTAGGACTAGTCCTTCTAGATCTAAGAAATGCCTCATCTTAACTCTCTCCAGAAGTGAAGAGTTCAATGCTAAATCCATAAGGATGGGTTTTTTGTAATTCTCCTGGACTGCTAATTTCATATCAGAAAATTGGGTCATCTACTACCACTCACTACTAGCCTCTTGAACTTTTTATGTCTAAGCCCTACTCAGAACATCCGCAACAACATTACTTTTCCCAATCACATAAGAAATCTCAAAATTAAATGAATTTATATATTCAACCCACCTCTTATATTTTATATTTAATGAAAGTTTTCTAAATATTTACTTGAGTCTCTTATGTTCTATAAAAACAATAAACCACACTCTAAGAAAACAATTCTTCCAGCAATGCAAGGCATGAACTGAAGCTACTAGCTCAAGATCATGCCTCAAGTAATTCCTATCATATAGCCTCAACTAATGAGACTCATATGCCATGACTCGATCTCCCTATATCAAAATTGATCCTAAAACTAATGCATGAAGTGTCATAATAAACTATATATATTTTCCCTAGATCAGGAACAATCGGGATCATCACTAAATTCAGTCTATCTTTTTAACTTTTGAAAGTCTATCCACATTCTTTAGACCATGGAAATTTTATTACCTTCTTATTCAAGCATGTGATTGGTGATTCTATGTGTGATAATTAATAAGTAAAATGGATTTAATATCCATCCATCCCCAATTAAATTGGTATGTTAAAAACAATCTTAGGATTCCCCAAGGTAACTACAGTTCTAACCTTCTCTAGGTCAATAGATACACCTGCCTCTTAAATGATGTGACCCAATAATTGAACCTTTTTTATCCAAAAGTGGAATTTTGTGATCATAGAAATTTTTTGTTGTTATTTTAGTGTATTCAGAATAATCTAAATATGTTTTTCATGGAAATTTAGAGTATGATAATACACCAAGATTTATTCCAAGAATACTACCATAAACATATCCTGATACGGGTGTAAAACTTTATTCATTAGAGCTATGAAAATTGTAGGTTCATTCATCAAACTGAATGGAATAAATGGATACTCATGAATACCATACCTTCTATGAAATGATGTATAAGGTATGATTGAAGGTATAAAAAATACCTGATGGTATCCCAAACTCAAATATATCTTGGAGAAAATCCTCACTCTTTGGAGATGGTTAAAGTGGTCTTCTATATGACTGACTGAAAATTCACTTTTTTTTATTTTTCGAAACTTGCTTTAAGGATGACCGATAACCCAGACCGAGCCATACATGAGATAACTGATTCAAATTTCAATATTCAAAAACCCAAAATCCAGCATCATGACCTCCTCTTTCACGAACAGTCTTCCCAACGCTATCATCAAAAATCGCAAGCCATCATTACGCACCATCAGGTCAGATCTCGAGACACGAGCTGCCTCAAAATTGCCACTGTAATGACTGCTAGTGAGAACACACCAGGCCTTGTACCACTTCTGATTCAATAACCAAAACACCTTCAACCTAGCTGAACCGCTTCATCTCATCACTAAAATCACAAAAACTTCACCACCGTAGAAATGCCATAACCAAACTTAACAGAACATCCGAAACATGAACCAAATAAACCACAACATTCCCCAATCACCATCATAACCCAACAACGTCAACCGAAAAACACCGTCGGAGACCATCCTCATCGAAATGAAAAATATATTGACACAAAACCACTGCTAAAAGCCGAAGACCCCATGGATATTGATTCTTAACCATAAGATGATTCAATCGATAGTAATCCACACAGATCCATAGGGTATTGTCCACCTTCTTAGAGAAAAGGAGAGATGAATCCCAAGGTGAAGTACTAGGCTATATAAAACCCTTAGATTACAAGTCCTCTAGCTACCTCTTGAGCTCATGCAACTTAGTAGTAGTCATTCTGTATGGAGGAATAGATACTGGTGATACTCCTAGAACTAGATCAATATAGAACTTCACCTATCTCTTGGGAGTTAATCTAAAAAATCATCAGGTAAAATATCCTTGAAACGATCTACCACATGGAAGAAATCATCCAGATGTGTTCCCTGATTATCCATATATAGGCTAGATATCTGGGATGTCACACTACCTATCCCACGATGATTTTGTCCAACTCTACATTCTTGGACATCCTATTCACCCTTGTGAAGATAACTATTAACCTATGGTGATGTAAATAATACCCTACGGTGATAGAGTCCACATAATCCAGATAGAGGACCAAAAAGTCCATTTTGAGAATAATATTAAATCCCATAATCTAGAGGAAAATAGGTACTATAAGAAATGATATTTTCATTCCTCAAGGGGCATTCCTTACACTAGTGTACACTCTTCAATCGAATTTCCAATAGAGTATCAAGTTTTATCATGCCACAAAAATTTTAAATCTCAAGCCCAAGGATTTTCTAGATATCCACATAGATAAAAGAATGTGAATCTCCTATATCAAAAAATAGAAGATACTAATTTAAAGGCTACCAAAATCATACCTCGTAATGTAGATGGGCTGACACCCTTCTTCTAAGTTATAGGTTGTTCTACATATATATAGTCTGATCCATGGTCCTAAGCTACGACCTGGACACCTAGAGTTAGTATACTCTATTAGAACATCATATTCTAAGTCTATAATTTTCAACTACATTCACATCCTTGGCTTTTATGGTCAGTGGTAGTCTAGTTTTCAGCCTGGTGTGGAGCTATTGATCCGGATCCAGAAGAAAAATCTGATGCAGATCCTCATTCAATATGAATAGATGGAAAGGTTCATAAAAACCTCTAAATATTCCTCATTCTACTATAGGATCATCATTCAAATGGTTTTGGGTCACATAGAGTCATTACATGACTTTATCTCCCACACTGATGGCATATAATAGAACTATCAGTGAAAATATTCTAGTTTCCATTGTTATATCGAGAACCCTCTAGATGATGTTTCCTACCATTGTTCAAACCACTAACCTACCTTGGCATTGAATTACTATTCCCAATACTATCATCTTCCCTCAAATTATTCTCAGTGATAAGGTTCTAGTTCACAATTCCCAAAATGGTAGAGAAACAAAAACCATTTACCTAAGACCATATGGAATACCTGATCCCATCCTCAAAACGTCTCACTCTCAAAAGATAATAAGTAGTAAAAGAAGTTGAAAACACTAAATATCAATAAATAGATCTAAATAATCTATAACTAATAGGGATACTTTCTCTAGGTGTAGGGATTCCCGATCTCTATCATCTCTCAGTGTCTCCGAAAAGAAATAGTCATAGAAGGTAACCTGAAAATCTCTACAAACCATATCTCGATGGTGGTTTGACTAAGTAATAACATCCCACCAAATATTGGAAGAACTATGAGGCATATAAGTGGTAACATTGACCCTCCTCTCTGAATTTGTCTCTAGGTGCTCAAAGATAGACTGTATGGCCTCTATCCATGTCTCAGAAGCCTGTGGACCGCCATCCCCCAAAATGTGGGAGGATGTTACTGATGAAACTCTCATGTCAACTCTACCATATTATGGTTAGGCCACAGAACTCCCTAAAAAGTTTTCATAAACCATAATAAATTCTCTAAAAAATGGGAATCGATGCCTAATTCATGTATAACTAGAGGTTTTGTAGGTGGAACTACTGGTAGATTAGGTCCCACCACTTTAGTAACTTGGTCATAACCACCTTCTTATTGATCAACTTGAAGATTTAATGGTAGAATATCACTAAAAAATCCAAGTACGCACATTAGAAAATATTTAAAAACGATAAAAATTTCATATAAAATAATAGTACAGGTGCAAGCCTTCCTATATAATATTAACACCACTCTTCCTACTCATAAATCTAGGCCTAGGTGTCGTATAAAGCTTAGATGAATCAATAGAGATACTTCCTACTACCCACTAATAGGTCAGGTCTGGGAAAAGTTATCTTTTTTATATTAAGGGTTCCAGTATACAATGTTTTAATTTAAATTTATTGAAGAAAATTTCTTTTAAGTTGTAATTTGGATCACTATTTAACAGCAACCATTTTTATTTAAATTTTGAACTCAATAGTTCTTAAATTTGTCATTATGTACACCCATATGTATATATTTATACATCAAGGTCTAGTTATATGTATTTATCATTCCCAAGTTATAAATTACTATGATTTATAAATTTCAAATGGTAATACAAGTAACTTAAACTTGGATTTTAAGATAGATCAATCGGATAGATCACCATTCCCAATTTATAGAGGAACATGCACTCTTTAAATTATAATTTTCTTATATGTAATTGCAACCAACTAATATTTCAGTTTATGTGACCAATGTTCCATGGATCAAATATGTTATAATTGGAGAATTAAAGTTATGTCATCAAGCTATATAGGAAAAAACTATTTATGTTGATGAAAACACTTTAATTATTCAAATTATTTTATCCTTACAAGAAATTTTAGCACAATATAAAATATAAATTTCAAGGAATAAGGATCATGCAACAGACAATGCATGTAGTAAGTAATCGTGGCATGGCATAATTCAGGGCATATAAATCCTCACATTCTTATAATGATGCATGAGACACCACCTCCTTTCTATACCAGGTCAAGGGTAAAAATAAATTTAAAAATAATAATTAAAACCACAATCCATGTGTTCCACTCAATGGTGAAATTGGTATAACCATGAAAAGAATAATCTGGATAATTAATTTCCATACCATACAATTTGGCTTTTCCCCCATATATGGGTCAACTACTCCCAGGAATAGGCTCATTACCAAATTCTGAAACATCCTAGTCTCCAATATAGTAACCCAAATAGTAAGACAAATGGAAAATAAAGCTCTGATACTAATTTTTAACATATCGGATGAGATTCACCCATAAGTAACTGAATATGGTTGGTCAAATGTCCTCAAGCGTGCCTCCTTTTATGTGAGAGGATACCAACTAGTTGCAAGGGTCCAAGGTGGTACAGTGGGGAGACTATACCCTCATGATCAGAGTAGAACATCGATGATAATAAAAGAATAAATATCAGAATCATAATAAATAAAAATAGAGAAAATAAGTTAAATCATCTAGACATTAATAATACATCAATATAGAAGTTGTACCAAATGAAAAATGATGATTATGTCATGGATCTATAAAAAGGTAGGCATATATACATACACGCATATCAAAAAAAATAAAAAAATAAAAATGTTATCTACAATAGCTTCATGGGCCAAGAGACGAACCTGATCTCCCAATCTCCCATGCTAAAATCAATCAGGCATCCAAGACTGGGTGATTTCCCTTGTCTCTACCTGCATCCATGAAGTCTGTTTGGGTACCAAACAGTGGCCCAAATAGGGTGTGAGATATACTTAGTAGGTCACCACCAATGGTGTCTATAAAAATCAAGTCCATAAATATAAAATTAAAAGTGTGAAAATATAGAGATAACCATTGGAATAACATACATGAAATAGTAATCACATTAGGATTAGAGTCTTCATGGGATGCCCAGCTGACCATACCTGCTTCAGCTCATGCCGGTAAAGTCTGAACAAGGGACATGTAAGAGGTAAGAGCCTAGTATGTATAATCAAGGTGTACTAGTTTAAGTAATCACAAATAATACCCAAGGTGAAACTAGGTAATCTATTTCATAAGTATATTAGTAAAGGATCCAAGATGAATAAAGGCATCCCTAACTATAGAAGGTCAATCTAGCTCATAGCACATAAACCATGCAGCCTAGATAAGGGGTTTGAGTGTAATCTAAGGGTTCACCCAAGGAATTACACTATAATAATTTCTAACTGAGACCATAGATAATTTCCAAAGTAAATCATGGGCTAAGCATGATTGGGCCCAAAGGGAAGTATCCAAGGGGCCTCCTATCTGAAGACATCAGCTGAATATAAGGAGTGTATCCAAGGAATTCTAATATCCATATATGAGTCAAGTGAATTGTAGGTACTATTCTGAGGCATTCATATATAAGTAAGACATTAACCAAATTACAAGGTGGGAATTTCCCTTGGAAATCGGCCTAATTAGTTGGGGTGGTATCCTATGAGTGCTCAAGTAATTACCTTGGGAATCCAAGGCTGGATCAAATTTGACGACTCCTATAATAAGAAAAAGGTACATAGTATCAATAGGAACCATACATTTAATGAAATGACCAAAGTCCATGTGATAACCATGCCAATTCATTCACTTTATACAATTCAATTCCTTACCTTTTCATTCAACAGTGACAAAAAGCTATATGAGGCTTTATACAATTAGTCATTTTATTTAAAATTAATAATAGTTAAGCTAAACATGATTTCCCAATCATAAAGTTTCAATTTAATCATTTAAATTAATCAGATCACTTGAGTAAGTTGAACCAAATACACTAATGGGTTTTTTGGTTAATAAAATGTAAGTGGACACATAGGAATATGGATGACACACCTAGGGGTAGATCACATTGAGATACATGATCTCCAATAGTAAAAAAATGGTCTAAAAGGGTGTTTAAATTTCAAATTGAACAACTAATTTAAGTAAATTTGATTTTAGGGGTAATCACATGAAAAACCGATGCACAACGCAATATAGAAAATTATAAATCAATGATACTTGAGGGAAAATTCATAAACCACATGCCTTATGGTGTTACATGAACACCCATCCAGTATCAGCCCTTAGTTTGGTCTAAAACAGACGGAAAAGGAAGAATAGAAAAATGCCCTGAAAATAGGTCATATTATATCACATAAAAATAACATCAAATATGAAAAGATAAATAGAGAAAATGAGGCAATGGATTGAAGTTCTTTCCAATGGAAATACAATGTGATAGAAGGAACTTGATTCAGACAAAAGATGAGGAAGAAACCACAAAGCCTAGTTTGGAGGCTTATAGGAGCTCCAACGAGACAAGGGGGAACTGCATGTTAGGAGGGAAAATGGGATAAGTTATAAGGGTTTAAGGAAAAATCATATTTTTTTCTCATCTTTAATAGGTCACACAGTTGGAAAAACCATGCACTAATCATGCGACAATCACTACCCATAGCACCCCCTCACATGGGTTAGGCACACGGTTAGACTAACCATGCATATTCCATGAGAAATGCCACTAAAACATGTATGAAAAATTTTTCATGGTTGTTCAGTCAAGGATAAATGGTTTGAAAAACTATGTGATGCCCTTCAGGGATACAAGGTTTGAAGTTCAATGTCATCGCTAACCATGTGCTTCAACTTTTTTTTCCAAAAACAAGGGCTTTGGGGTTTAAAAAAGCCTCATACACCCTTAAAACATATGAAACCTCATTATAAATATCCATTATGATAAAACAGAGAAAATAAACTGAAGTTAAAAGGTTATGTACTTTAGGGAAAAATTAGGGTGTTATATCTCTTTAATGTCACATGATTCAAATAGTGATAATCAACACACAACCATAGACTTCAATATACCTTATTCACAAAAATAACTGGAGATCCCCAAGAAGATACACTAATCCAAATGAATCCTATCTTTGAGATATCATCAACCTAAATCTATAACTCCCTTAACTCCAAAGGGGCTATCCAATGTGGACACATCAATATCAAAGAAATACTTGTTTATACCTTTATCCTAAAATTGATATCTTGTTTAGTGGGTCGTGCCACAACCTCTTCAATAATAAAATTAGGGTACTCCTCACCAACCCTGGGAAACAACACCAGCTAAACATCAATAAAAATCAGCACTAACTTATCCAAGACGAAAGATAGAGACTCAACATGCCTCTAACCCATCTAAGGGTCTCGCTCACCAACACCTCCTGGTATCCAAAAAAATCATATAATATAATGCATCTTCTAAAGAAATCCACGATATCTTCCATTGAATTTACCTAATATATGTTAAGTATATATTCATATGGTTGTATCCATAAACTTAAGAAGTCTTCCCAAGAATGGTACTTCCCTAGCACTAGCTCGTAATCTCTATATAGATCAATCAGGCTAGCTCAACCTTAAATTGGTGTTGTAAATACCAATGGAACTGAAATTATCTACATCTCAAGCCCCAAATCAAGGACTAGGGTTAGTGAAGTAAATGAGTTTTTATCTCCTAAATTAAATAGGTCATAAACCCATGTAAAAAATAGGAATATAATACCTCACACGACATCTTGATCACACGGCATTGGCAATTCTAAAACATGCATCTAATTACATCCTTCTCTATGGACTCTCTATAACTTATGGTGGAAACATCCATCTTTCCCTAAGGATGATGGATATCATGGGGATATCCTCTTCTATGTACATCCCCTCTCTACTACTTAAAATCCATAAGGTATTACTAATGATGTTTCCTCGGTTGATACTGCTTCAAAGGCTGGGACTGAAATGGGCCACCATCCACACAATAAATGCTGAGGAAGTTCTGAAAATATCTATTTTTATTTACATAGACTCCATAATAAAAACAAATTCCAAACCCACAGGCAGGGGTCTGAGAGCCACTATCTCTGGTGAAATGGTTTAAAAAGGGTTGAACCATGCTCCCTACTGACTGAAACTTCTTCTTCTTTCTAGAAAACTGAAAACTCATGGTCACAACTCTACTTAATGATGATTCGTGATAAATACCATCAAATAATTATTCATTACTTTCCAAAATCCTCTCAATTACCTTTGTCTTCTCCAACACCTCAGTATATGATGTCAATATAAATAGAGTAACTCAGTACTATATATCTAGACACAAATCCTACTCTAAATTTCTTACCCTAGAATTCTTATCTAGAAGAAGGTATGAAGCATAACCTAAGAGGTTCTTGTAGTAGATACTAAACTCTAAAACATTGTAACTCCCTTGTTAAATGATAAGTATGTCCTATTGGAAAGACACCTTAGCGATCAAAATCAAAAACTCATCCTAAAACTGATTCCTGAACTTATCCTACAACATAAATGATTCCTCGTAGTCCCTAAGGAAAAATATCCACCACTATCAATATTACCCTTGTAGAATCATCACATCTAAAGAAACTCAGTCCTGCCATTGATCATGGATCAAACTAAAGGTTATCTCCACCTTCTCTAAACAATCATATTTCTTCTGATCTAAAACAGATCCTTTATACCTATAAAAACCCTAGAATTGAAACTCTTAGAGTTTCCTCCTCCAAGTTTCATCATCATCAATATCCACCCTGTGATGATACATTAAAATATCCTATTGAATTTATTCTAAAGAACATGATGGTGATGTTGACCTAGATCCATATCTACAAAAAAACAAACATTAGTACTCTTAAAACCGAGACAAAATAATAATTTAAGGTTAATAAATTAATCCATTAATTTATATTAACATATTTACCATTTTATACCTAAATTTAAACACAATAATATAATAATCATGATGTATAAATATTAACTAGGTCTCTTCCCCACAAGCAGTTCCACTTTGGTTAGCATGCCTAGTAAACTTAAAGGTCCCTACATCAGATCATAGGTGGCCATAAAATTTTATATCCAGAATGATCTTCTTTTTTTACAGTATGTTCTAATCCCAACTGATACTATTTCCCTACCAACTCATTTATCCTCACTAGTTCCTACTCCAAAATTCATTCTATCTCCCAACCATTATCCTTTTATACCACTCTTTCATGACCCCCTCTATCTAAAGGTACCCCACCTATATCAAAACAACCGTTAAAAAACAATCCCAAGATCCCAACATGTAAATAGCTCAGGGACCCTAGCCCATTTCTCGTCAAGAAAAACCAACCACACATGGTTATAAAATAATCACAATAAGTATCTAAATGTTCTTATAGATCACATACATTTTAAATGTATTTCCCACACATAGGAAAAGGTATTATAGTCGTAGAATCAAGGAATAAAATCCTTCCACAATAAGAATGGGCTCACTTATCCCCAGCCATTTATCTTTAACAAACAACCATTTTAATTCTCATATTGAATTAACCAATTTATTATGCATGGGTTTTTTTCAACATTAAACCTTTAACTTATCAACTATAAATAGCTTTTAAATAACTTAAACGCGTGTTTATCATTACTTTCATTACCCATCAAAATAAGGAAGAACATATTTCAAATTGCATACCTCTTTCTTTAATCACATCATCATTATTATTTTATATTTAAATTGTTTATCATATTTCTATCAAACAACCATGTTAAGAATAAAAAAATCATAACACAAATATAGAACACTATCTTAGTAAAACATGAGGCAGCAATTGGCATAAAACCAAATTTGGTCACAAAACCCAAACTACAACTTCATTCTTCCTTTAGATTTCTCTGTTATTGTCTTTATTAGGTTAATTACACCATTACCCAATGTATTAAAACATGATAATATTACACTTTCACTTTAGATCAATATAATGGTAACAAATCTCATACCTCAAAACAAAGATCTTATAATTCTTTGAGTAAGAACAGGACACTAAGCACCAAACCTTGATTGCCTCTTCCATGTAAAAGAAAAGATATCTAAAAAACTATCCCATAAAGATACCTATATAACTAATTGATAAAAATAGTAATAAAAGTGAAGATAACAACCCACCATATCATGTAAAAAGAAGAAATTAAGATAATAAGATTACCAAATAAGGGAAAAATAAATATCAATCTCTAGAATATGGGGATTAAATCTAATCAAAGGGCCTTCAAATACCTTTAATAAACCTCTCCTAGACTCCTAGGGTTCAAGAGAGGGGTGACTAATTGAGTAAAAATTGAGAGTCTCACAAAATTATAATCAATATGGAAAATCTCCATTCACAGTGTAAAATTGCAATTCATGTTGTGAATTCCATGGGTTAAGAATCCATGTAAAATTAAGTCTCCCCATCACAAAAACCTCAAAAAACTCATTCACAATGTGAATACCCAATTCATTTAATGAATTTATTCTAAGTATAACCACATAATTCCACCCAAAAATACTTTAGTCCATGAATCATAATTCAAGGTGTGAATCAAATTTCTTTTCATGAACATCCTAAATCATGCCATGAATTAATACTTTTACCAGATTTCCTACTTTTGACAACCCACTCTTACCTCAAACTCAGAAAAGGAAGACCTGGAAAAAACTTAGACCTTACATGGGATCTTATACTCTTAGATATGAAACTATTTGATTTCATCATTCACATTTATTAGATATAATTCTTAAAAACAATTGGTTTGTTTTCAATGAAGAGTCTCTTATACCAATCCTAGTGGAATGTATCTAGTATACACAAGTGATAGTGATATTTTCCATGAGGTGAGACATCGGGTGAGGTGGACTATCACCACATATTTTGAGATTTTATCCTTATGTGCTATAGATTTAGGTTATTGAGAGATTCTAGTAGTACTAAGACAATGTGTGGATGTTTCCCTATGGTAGTGTTAGTTTACCACCTTGGTAATAGGTATAGCTTATCATCAACCTTGTACTAGGTGTAATACTTATTTCCATCACACATTATCAAATAGAATCAATAGATATCTATGAGATAAGAGTGTTGGTGAATGATTTTCTCTATAGGGGATTTATGCACACTAGTATTTAAATTTAGGGCTCTCCCATCTTATTTGTGAAGAAGGATGATGGGATTTTATGTATTAGAATTGATTATTTATGGTTGAACCTAGTGATCATGAAGAAAAATTATTCATTGCCTCATATTAAGGAATTTTTATACCAAATGAAAGGATCACATTTTTTCTCCAAAATAGATATTAATTATTAATACCATTAGTTGTGGTTACATGATAAGGATATATATAAGATAGATTTCTGGTGTAGATATGGACATTATGAAATTTTTATTCTTTTTTTTTTGGTAAAAAATACCCCAATATTATTCATGGGTTTCATGAACAATGTGGTTCAACCTTTCTTGGATAGATTTATAGTGGTATTCATTGATGACATGTTAATTTACTCTTGAAAATTTTAGGATCATAAAAAACACTTGTGAGTGTTTTTAGAGAACATAAGTGATTATTACCTATATGGGAAGTGTTGATATATTATTTTTAGATTCAAATTGTTCATTTATTGGGTATCAACGTATTAGGGTAAATATTTTCATTCGATCTAGTAAAAGTAGAAGTAGTTATGGATTGGGATGTAATTGAGATTAGGAGTTTATTAGGAATGGTTGGTTATTATGGATGCTTTGACTAATATTTATCAATTATAGCTACTCTTTTATCAGTATTAACAAACAAGGGGACATATTTATATAGATATAAGAGTTTTAATAATCCTTAAATATTCTAAAAGAGGATTTGATTGGTTCATATATTCTTAGATTTCTAGTTATGGGGACACTATATAAGGTTTCTTATGTTGCTTCTCAATCTGGCCTTGGAATTATACTGATACAAGATCATATGGTTATTTCTTATGGTTCAAGGAAATTATAGACCCATGAATTCAACTACACTGCACATTATTTATATTATGAAGTATTGGTTTTCACTATAAATTACTAGATGCATTACTTTATTAAATAAATAGTTTGTGGTATTCACTGACCATAGGAGCTAGGGATATATATTCTTTCAGAGTGACTTGAATATATGCTAGCATCATTGTGTGTAATTTCTCTAAGATTATGATTTAAAGATATCATATAATCTTGGAAAGGGTAATGCTATGAAATATTATCTAACCAAATAGTCTTACCATGATATATTTTATGAGGAATAGGATGAGTGGAATGTTATGGAGTGGTTGTCTACATTTTATCTGGATATTAGAGAATTTTTATGGGTGATAATGATTATTCTATTTGATAGTTACTTATACCATTGTTCATAGAGTTGTGGGTGCTTATTATTATGATCTTTAGTGAGATATTTGGTGTGATATTTTCATTATAGAGTAAAAGATAAGGGTTTTACAAAATTTTGGGAGCACTTGGTTTTATTTCAAGGGAATTCGTTTATTCCTTAGGTTCTAAGGGTGTATTATAGAATTTTTATCATTCCTCTTTAGCAGTCCACCTTGGTGTAGGAAAAATGTATCATAATATCATAAGTCATTTTTTTTGGATGAAAATGAAGCAAGGTATATTGGAGTTTATAGTTCAGTGCCTCACTTTTTAGAGTGTGAATGTAGATTATTTTTTTCTAGATGATTTATTACAACTACTCAGTATTCCATTATGAAAGTGTAATGACATATTATGGAATTTGTGACTATTTTATCATTTAAATATAGAGGATTTAATGCTATTTATGTTATTGAAAAATATATTTGTAAATTTTGATCATTTTTTACCCATTATAGTATCGAATATGGTTTACCATTTAGTGAAGTTATATGTTTATGTGATAGTAAAGATGCATGGAATGCCTTTATTGATGATTTTGAAATAAGATACATGTTTTACTTCAAGCCTATGGAATGGAATACAATAATAATTCGATAAAATCTTATATCTAATTAAAAAATTTCACCCTCAAATTAATGGATAAATATAGAGAACTATTCATTCATTAAAGAACATATTGAGGGGATGTGTATTAGACTTAAGTGGTTTGTATTAAAATCATTTACCCTAAGTAATGTTTTCATATAATATTAGTTATTACTACTATTGGTATTAAACCATTTGAGGTTTTGTATGGAATACCATGTAGATCACACTTGTATTGGACAGAGGTTAGAGATTTATCTATACTAGGGACTAACTTGGTGTGGAGTTTGACAATGATAGTAAAGTTAATATAAAAGTGTATGAGGACTGATCAAAGTTGGAAAAAACATACAAAAATCATGAGATTATACCATTATAATTATATTTGAGTGACCGTGATTTCATAAACTTTTATTAACATGGATGGAAATGTGGTTTGAGTAGGATGATAAAGTTGTCCTTGATGTTTATGAGTCTATTCAAGATTCTGGAGTGATTCATAGAGGTGGAATATCATTTGGAATCACCACCACATATTGATCATGTTCTAAGTGTAATTTATGTCTCTCAATTAAGGAGATATATTCCTAAACCACGCCATGTTATAGCTTAGGTAGACTTGGATTTTGAGGAGAATGTTTCTTTTGTATAGAATATAATAGAAATATAGGATATCAAGTGTAGGTGTTTCAAGGTCAAAATATATCAGGTCAGTGTGTTATAGAGGCATGGAGGTATAAATGAGAGAACCTAGGAATGGGATGAGTTGAAGCATGATTAGTACCACCATATCTTTGATTGAGGTATGTATTAGTATCAAAATTCTTTACATCAACATCCCAGTCCCAATACCTAAGGACCATGAAAAATCAAACACACTCATGGTCTCTTCGAAACTCATTATCAGGTCATAAAACTCATAACTTCCATAACCCTTTTGTGTGTTGGAACCATGGTTGTCTTTGCATGATTTGGAGTATGTTTTGTGTTTGTTTTCAATCCTCAGTGGATGTTCAGAATATGTGCCAACAAAGTGATCTTACAATTCAAGCAAATAACAATATTGAAGGTGGAACCGTTTTCTAGTGCTTTTCAAATTTCTTGACCTCAAAATTGTCAAATGGAGAAAAGTGTTTTTAGAAAAGGGACTTGCATGCCGATTACTTGGAGGCTTGGAAAATTGTGCGCCTTTTGTTTTTAAGGATCAGAACATGAAAATATGGCAAAGGAAAAAGGGCTCCCAAGTTTGGAAGTTAGTCACCCAAGTTTTTTTCGGGGGCACAGACTTGCGCACCAAAACTTGTGCGCCGAGGGGAGACTTGCGCGTTGTCGCACAGGGTGTTCAAATGCCTATAAATACAAGTCGACGCCTCCTCATTTGGTACAAAGTTCAGACTTAGATAAAATCAAAGCTCCCATCATGCATGTGTTGTATTCGCGCAAGTGGTGGTTGGTCACACAAGTTGAAGTTATGCGGTAGTTGATAGTTGCGCGTCCACAGTGGTTTGGGAGAGAAAGGAGTTGAGTCGCACAAGTTTGAAGTTGAATAATTGAGTATCGCACAAGTGGTTTCGGTGATCTTGCACGCCGGTTTGGACTTGCGCGTCGAGACTTGTGCACCATCTTGAAACTTACGTGTCGGGCTTAGAGAAGCGCGCCAGGTGTTGTTGAAGCACGTTGGTCTTTTTGGAGCTCTAAAAAAGCTGGAAGATTGCCAGATACCTTCGGTGCAAAGTGAGATTACTCTACGGGTAAGAGTCGGACTTCAATAGAGCATCTACATACAACATAGGATGCATTATTTTGCAATTATTAAGAGACCTTCATGTCTATAAACTGAGTGGGACTTCACCAAAGGCAGTGAGCCAGGGGGGTTCAACAGGAGTGACCCGAGGGACGCAGTGAGCTATCCCTGAACTTTTGTAAAGGCGCTGAGCCTGGGATAGAGTGATTATGCCAAACCTTTGTAATCCACATCTAGTGAAGTTTAGTAGAATTTGGTATGACCGACAACCAGTCGGCGTATGCTCCTTGGACGTAGCCCTTAGTGGTGAACCAAGTAAAAAGTGTTGTGTCATCTCTCTGCATGTGAATGTTTACTTTCTGGTCATATCTATCATATAGGTTTAACACGTTCCTACCAATGTGGGAACAAGATCCATCACATTAAAAGAAACACTGGTCACCCTGATTCACCCCTCCCCTCTCAGGGTGTCCCAGGGTTCTACAAGTGGTATCAGAGGGAGGTTACTGGTGTTTGATCTGTTTTTATACCGCCATGGAAAATTCCGCTAGTGTTAGGGGAGTTCCCCTCTTTGATGGAAGTAATTTTCAGATTTGTAAGAACAGAATGAGATCTCATCTAATATCCCTTGGAATGGATGTTCTGTTTTCCTCTATGTAAGGTATACATGTTACTGATCCAACAGGGCTGGCTATGACTAATGTAGATAGGAAAATTCTTGATGCAGATGCTAAAGTACAGAATGCTCTCACCGCAGCACTTTTTGATCAGATCTATCCAAAAGTGATGAGTTTCACCTCAGCAAAGTCCATGTGGGATAAACTTGAAAATATTTATGAAGTATATAGAAAAGTGAAGGAAGCGAAACTACAAGTCTTGCACAATAGGTTTGATGATCTGAAGATGCATCGTGATGAGAATGCATATTCCTTCTTCAATCGAATTACTGAAGTGGTTGGAGCTATTCGGGGTCTAGGTGAATAAATCAAAGATGTAGAAATTGTGAAGAAAATATTAAGAATAATTACACCTCTTTAAAATTCAAAGATTTTATCCCTTGAGGAAAGAGATCTTTCCAAACTTTCTCTAGATGATCTACTGAACAGCCTGGTGGAATATGAAATGAGGGTCAAACCAGAAGATGCTAAGACTCGAGTAAGTAAAGAAATAGTGTTCAAATCCATGGAGAAACTGAAAATCTCAAAAGATATTAGTGGTGAAGATGATGAGGAAAAAGAAATTCTTTCTCTAATTGCCAAGAAGTTTCATAAGGGAAAGGGGAAATTCAAAGGGAAGTTACCTCTAGCTTGCTTTTGTTGTGGAAAAGTCGGACACATTGCTTCTTAGTGCTTAAGAAAGATCCATGATGATGATAGCAATTCTGAAAACATTGAGAATCCTTATAAAAGGTTTTTTAAGAAAGGAGGCTTCAAATCTAGAAATAAAATTCTGAAGAAGAGTTTTTTTTTTAAGAGGAAGAAGATGATAATGAATTCTATGATGAAGAAGAACCAGAATTTAAAACTGGGAACCATGCTTCCATGATAGCCACTGTTGAAAATCAGAAGATACTAGTGGAGAAAATCAGTTGAAAACTATTTTAGATCCCGAGTTGCAACTTAAGGATGTTGTTAGTAAGTTCAAGATTAAATGCAATAGTTTCAATAAGTGGAAATGAATTGTAGAAGAATCAACTGAATATGTTGATCAAATTGAAGCTAAAATTGAACGACTAGAAGAATTGGTGAAAGTAAAGTCTAAAATACTTGAAAGAAATGATGATGTAGTGGATCTGAAGCGGAGAATTGAAGAGCAGGAAAAGGTCATCAATGACCTCACCTCCAGACTAGAGGAAAAGTCCAAGACTGTTGAGAATCCTGAGGAGGAAGTTGTTACTATTAAAAGTAAAGTTGAAAAAGATTCAATTTCAAAAGAATCAAGGAAGAAAATATAGTTTGGAAGGTTCTCAGATGTTGAGCTATTGGAGAAAGAAAAACGTGGATCTAATGGAGTTGAAAAGATTTTAAATGATCAAAGACCTGCCTGTATGGGAAATAGTGGAATTGGTTGTGAGGCAGAATCGTCAAATGCTGCAAATAAAGGTGACCAAAATAAAGGCAAGCTGAAAGTGGGTGATGTGGGAAAGTCTTCTGAATTGATGAAATAGAAACCCCCATTTCAATTTGAAAGAATAAAAGAATATTATCCTCGATCCTCATGGAAAAATGAACCCTCATACTATTATCCCACAGAAGAAGGAATGAGGAAAAATAGAAGCGAGAATACATTTCCTCTCATGAAGTGTCAGTTCTATGGATATTTGGGCCATACCATGTATTATTGTGAAGAGGCAAGAAACTATCTAAATAGAGAAGATATAGGAGTTCAATAGAGGAGAACAAATTCATATCCTAATTCTTTTAGAAGAAACAACTTCTATGGATATTGTTTTCATTGTTCTAAATTTGGCCATAAGGCTTTTAATTGCAGACAGATAAGGGACATGGACACCTCACATTGAAGTTCGAGACAAGTCAAGTCTCGTCAGCTAGACAGTGTTTCTCTTTCAAACAGGTTTTCTCCTCTCTAAGAAGATTTCGACTATAAAGAACCTAGGTACACAGAAGAGATAATTGAAAGTCCATCAATGCTCTATACTCAATCCAATGTCTCATGGAAAGAAAGGAAGAAAATTGAGAAATCCAAACTTATAGAGGTGACCCTCAAAGCTACAAAAAACAACAGTACCTGGATTTTGTATAGCGGTTGTTCATCTCATATGACAGGTAATTCTTTCCTGGTAACGGATATCAAAAGGAATTTTGATGGTACAGTACGATTTGGTAATGATGGAGCTCTGAAAATCAAAGGCAGTGGAAGTATTTAATTAGCTAATGGGGAGCTAAAGAAGACTGAAGTCCTTTATTTAGATGGCCTATGTCATAATCTACTTAGCGTGAGTCAACTCTATGACTCAGGACTTATAGTTACTTTCAATCAGAAAGTCTGCACTATCAAGGGAAATACAGGAAATTCACTTATGAAGGGATGTAGAATAGAAGACAACTTGTATTAGGTTGATAGTAAAGAAAATGTTTGTTACATGACTGTAGAAGAAGAAAAAAATTGTGGCATCGGAGACTGGGACACATCAATCAACAATACATGGATAAAATATCAAGATTGAGGATTTTCATGGAAATTCACAACCTGAAGAATGAGCATGAAAGGTCTTGTGATGCTTGAATTTGTGGAAAGTTGGTCTGCAGTTCATATCGGCCAAAGAAGAAAAGGGCATCCCATCTTCTTGGTCTAATTCATACAGATGTATGCAGGCTGATAAATGTTTCCGGAACTCATGGAGAAATGTAATTTTACTTTTCATGGATGATTATAGTAGAATGGAATGTGTAATGTTCATTTACAAGAAACAAAAAGTGCTTGACTACATGAAAACATATCGGCAAAACACCAAGAATGATACTGGACGAACAATCAAAGTGTTGTGATCTGACAATGGAGGGGAATACATGTCCATTGAATTTGAAAATTACCTAGAGAATCATGGGATACAACATGAGGTATCTACTATGAGAACTCCACAAAAAAATGGAGTTGTCTAACGTAGGAATCGACAAGTGAACAACATGGAATAAACTATGCTTATTGAGAGTTGTATTCCATGACATTACTGGAAAGAGGTTGTTCAATTTGTAGTTTATTTTCAAAATCGAACGGGACTTTATATGGGTGAGATGAAGACACCATGTGAATTGTGTCATGGAAGGAAACCCTCTTTGAAACACTTTTGTGTTTTTGTAAGTAAATTCTTCATCAAAAACAAATAAGGAAATCAAGGGAAGTATGGTGATAATGCAGATGAATGAATTTTCCTCGTATACTCAATGAATAGAAAATCCTACAATTGTTTCAACAAGCGATTAGGAAGGATTGTGGAAAGTAGTTGTGTTATTATAATTGAATATAAAACCACAAATGCTTCAAGGAAATCATATACTAATGTGATAGAAAGTGAGGAATAAAGTGAATATGGAGAAAATACAAATATAGAAATAGAGGAAGCTTTACAAAACACTTAGTAGTCACATCATGATGTTGAATCGGAAGAAGAATCTGAAGAAGAAACTATGGCTGGAGAGAATGCAACTAAACCTCACAGAAGAAATCAAAGAGCTGAGATTGACCCATATAACATAATTGGGGACAGGAGTGCACCCACAAAAACAAGTAGGATTAGGAATATCACGCAATCTGCATTTCTGTCAGTTGTGGAGCCATCCTCATTTTAAGAAGATGCAAATGATGAATCATGGTTGAAATCCATGAATAAAGAGTTAGATCAAATTGACAAAAAATCATACATGGGATCTTGTCCAGATACCTGAAGGTCACAATTTGATTGGTACAAAATGGATCTTCAAGAACAAGTTTTATGAGCATAGAAGTGTTATTAGAAACATGGCACGATTGGTATGTAAAGGATACTCCCATATTGAAGGAGTTGATGTTGAAGAAACCTTTGATCCAGTGGCTAGACTGGAGTAAATCAGGATTTTCCTTTCCATGTCACTTCAAAGAGGATATAAAGTATATCAAATGGATGTCAAGACAGCATTATTGAATGGTGTACTCGAAGAAGAAGTCTATATCGAACAACCAGTGGGTTTTGTTCTTGATACTGATGAAACAAAGTTCTGCAAACTGAAGAAAGCTCTATATGGTTTGAATCAGGCACCACGAGCATGGTATTCCCGGTTGGACTCGTATCTCAAGAAGCTGGAATTCAAAAGAGGAGGAGTAGACCATAATCTATATGTGAAGAATTCTCTAAATTATTAGTTCATGGTTCTAGTCTATGTTGATGAAATTATATTTGGTGGCAGCAGGCAGAAATCAGTGGATGAATTTTCCAATAACATGAAATCAGAGTTTTAAATGTCTATGATTGGGGAGCTCACATATTTATTGGGGCTGCAGGTGATTCAAAGGCAGGATTACACTTTCATTTCTCAAGAAACGTATGTAAGAGAGCTGCTGAAGAAATTTAATATGCAAGACTCCAAACCAATATCAACTCCGATTTCAGTTGGAACCAAACTTGGAAATCATGAGGATGGGGCATCTGTAGACCCCAGTATTTATAGAAGGATAATTGGGAGCCTACTATACCTGACAGCAACACAGCCAGATATTGTCTTTACAACCTTTCTAGAGGCCTACTTTCAGAGTAATCCAAAGGAGGAACATATGATGGAAGTAAAAAGAATCATGAGTTATATTCAAGGTACTCACAATTATGGATTATACTTTGCTGCAGGAAGAGACAGTGAATTATCAGCATTTTCTGATGCTGACTGGGCTGGCGATTTAGTCGAAAGAAAGTCCACTAGTGGTGGAGCATTCTATATCCGGAATAAATGTGCTGGCTAGTTGAGAAAGAAACAAGAAAGTACTTCTCTTAGTACTGCTTAATCTGAGTATATCTCTGCCACAAAGTAATGCACTCAACTGCTATGGATGAAGCAACAACTAACAGATATTGGTGATGAAGTGAAGCAACCAATGGTAATTTACTGTGATAACAAGAGTGCAATTGATCTTACGAAGAATACTATTCAGAATTATCATACAAAACATATTGAAATTAGGTATCACTTTATCAAAGAGAGAGTTGAACAAGGTGTGATTAGAATGGATCATGTGGGAATTGATGAGCAAGTGGCTGATATCCTGACCAAGCCACTGTCAGCGGCTGTGTTTGAGAAGCATCGGTTGAACCTCGGTGTTCAGCCACCTCCCAGTGCATAAGAAGGTTACGAAAAACCCCTCTCCCTTGTTATGATAATTGTTTTTAATCTGTTTATGGATGCGGTGCAGGTTTCTGGGGGAGATACTATCTAGGGGGAGTGTGTTTTGATATGTTCAAAGAGAAAATACTGATCTTTGGGTTTATTTCCAATGGGGGAGAAGGAATAAATTAAGGTCATGTTTGGTATCACGATGAGAATTCAGTGTCGGTGATAGGATGGGAAGGAATACATTGGATGGGAACCCAATTCAAGCTTTCTCTCTTGTTTTCTACACCGAACATTGCTCACGTAGACTTAGAGTTTTGGCTGAGTTGATTCTTGTATTTCTGGTTTGCCTATGGCTGGTCCTCTATTGAATTTATTTACTGATTGCCAACAAACCCAAAGGGGAGATTGTTGGAACCATGATTGTCTTTGCATGATTTGGAGTATGTTTTTTGTTTGTTTTCAATCCTCAATGGATGTTCAGAATAGGTGCCAGTAAAGTGATCTTACAATTCAAGCAGATAACAGTATTGAAGGTGGCACCATTTTCCAGTGTTTTCCAAATTTATGGACCTCAAAATTGTCAAATGGAGAAAAGTGTTTTTGGAAAAGGGACTTTTGTGCCGATTACTTGGAGGCTTGGAAACTTGCACGACTTTTGTTTTTCAGGATCATAACATGAAAATATGGAAAAGGGAGAAGGGCTCCCAAGTTTGGAAGTTGGTCGCACAAGTGTTTTTCAGGGGCAGAGACTTGCGCGCCGAAAATTGTGCATCGAGGGGAGACTTGCGCGTCGTCGCGAAGGGTGTTCAAATGCCTATAAATATAGGTCGACCCCTCCTCATTGGGTATAAAGTTCAGACTTAGAGAAAATCAAATCTCCCATCGCGCAGGTGTTGTAGTTGCGCAAGTGGTGGTGGGTCGCGCAAGTTGAAGTTGTGCGGCAGTTGATAGTTGCGCATCCACGGTGGTTTGGGAGAGAAAGGAGTTGAGTCACGCAAGTTTGAAGTTGAAGAAGTGTGTGTCGCGCAAGTGGTTCAGGTGATCTTTTGCGCTGGTTTGGAATTGCGCGTCGAGACTTGCACGTTGTCTTGAAACTTGTGTGCCATTTTGAAACTTGCATGTTGGGCTTAGAGAAGCGCGCCAGGTGTTGTTGAAGCATGCCGGTCTTTTTAGAGTTGCACGAAAGCTGGAAGATTGCATGATACCTTCCTAGAAAAGTGATATTACTCTACGAGTAAGAGTCGGACTTCAAAATAGCATCTACATACAATAGAGGATTCATTATTTTGCAATGATGAAGAGACCATCATGTCTATAAACTGAGTGGGACTTCACCAAAGGCAGTGAGCCAGGGGGAGTCAACAGTAGTGACCTGAGGGACGTAGTGAGCTATCCCTGAACTTTTGTAAAGATAGTGAGCCTGGGATAGAGTGACTGTTCCCAAACCTTTGTAATCCATAGCTAGTGAAGTTTAGTGGAATTTGGTACGACCGACAACCAGTCAGCGTATGCTCCTTGGACGTAGCCCTTAGTGGTGAACCAAGTAAAAAAGTGTTGTGTCATCTCTATGCATGTGAATTTTTTGTTTCTGGTCATATTTATTATACAGGTTTAACATGTTACTACCAAAGTGGTAAAAAGATCCATCACATTAAAAGAAAAATTTGTCACCCTGATTCACCCCTCCCCTCTCAGGGTGTCCCGGGGTTCTACAGTGTGGGTCCCATATCACATATCCCACGGACAAATTTCAAGACTTTAATCTATATGAACCCCTCCTCCTCATTCAATACCAATCCCCTAAGGTCTTTTTATTCCCGCTTCATGCATTATGGAAACCAAACACCCTTAAGGAGGTACTCCCAACCATATATGAGACATATGATCATATCACCCATCTCCCTTAGTATTAATCCCATCATTCATACCACACTATCCTTAAGGAAATATAACCTCGGCTGTTCAAAATAAATCCCAAACCCAAGTCCTATCTCGATCCTCTCATGAACTTTATTGGCATTCTCACATCCTTGGTGATAAGATTTTTGGAAATTTTAAATCCATCAACATGAAACGGATCACTTTCTTTGATACCAAGAGGCACTAAGCCACTTAACTTCTCTACATAGGTCACTCTCAGACCCTATCCAATTTACCCAAACCCCAATTATCTTAAAATCATTTACAATCATACATAAACACACATATAGTTAAGTGTTATATAGAAATCCTGACTTCGTATAGAAGTTATCATCCTCAAGCCCTGCTCTCCAATCCTCGTCTAGGACTAAATAAAAATAAATCCATTCCATGAACCCCTATCTTAACCAAAATACCCAAATAATTAATAATATAAATTTTTAATTAATTTAACAATTTAAATTCAAGACTTTTAATCCATAAAAACCCATTGAACCATCCCATGACATTAAACCTTTGACCAAATGTGTGCACAACATCTATGGAACATCCATGAAACCTCTTTGATAAAAATACATTTCAATTAGAATCCAATTAATTTATAATCTAAGAAATAAATTAGTCTAAACACTTGGAAAACTCATCGAGAAAAATTCATCCCCTGTAACGGTGAGAGAAGAACTGTTTTCATCATCACTAGGCATCATTGAGCCACCTTACACCAAATATTTTTCATATTGAGATAATTTCCCCATGAACTAGTGGAATCTTCATTAATTACTAACCAAAAACATCTGAACTTAGAGGGGAGGAAAAGAGTAAGAAGAAGAGGGATGGTAGGAGGATATTTCATATATCTGATGTGCCAAAACATGTTATGATCAACCATAAATCAAGGGGGTTCAAGAAGGATCCATGGGGGATAAAGAAAGATATATGGAAAAATTGTCTCTTCTAAGTGCCCAATTAGGTAAAAATAAAAGGGGTCGACCCCAAAATTACATGCCTTCCCTAAATAAAAAAGATGCACCTAGAACCCATTGGGTACATAATCAACCACATTCAAGTATCAGGTGAGGCACCATTAACCTATTCAAACTCCAGGGGTACATCCCCTCTACCTCAACCACCACTATGTGGGTTTTTACCAAGTACTCTATAGTAACTATAGTAATTTGTAGTTTACCACCCAACCCCTCTTGCTCTGAACACCCAAGCCACCTCCTAGGCCTCATGGAAACACCCAAACACACATAAAAACACATACTAAGGGTATCCCAACTCCCAAAAACTTTTATCTTTATATGAATTATCCAATCACCCCTAATAGAGAATCAAAAACTCAAATTCCTTCTAAAACCATAGATTTATAAAAATAGGGTTCATCACACAAGTCATAAGAAAACTGATAAAAATGTGATAAATAACACCACCCAAGAGAAAATTGTAAGATTTTTTTTGAATTTTTTAAATTATAATTACTTTATCTACTTAGGTATTTGAATATATGACCCAAATTTTAATTGTTTTTATAATATACCTTATAAGAACTTGAAAAAAAATGTGATGGGTTTTTAGGGATTATCATATAGAAAAGGAAGCAGATGAAAACTCATATATTTTCCAAATATATCATTTACATAATCAAAATGTAATGGAAATGAAGAACTTAAAGAATGAATAACTAAATATATGTGTAATTCATATTTTACTCTTCAGTGTACACTTGATAAAGACTGACTCGGTAGAAGATGAAATCTTCCTTCCAGGGATTACATCATCCAAAGGATTCAAAAGTGTTTCTTATGAAATCCTAAATGTAAAAATGGTATTAACACCTTCACCTAGTGATAAATTAAATCTTGGGAGGAAAAGAGTATCAAGAGTCTTATATATAATCATTCATACCCAACAAGAAGGATCAAATCCCTTTATATATCCATCCTTGATGTGTTTCATTTAATAAAATGAGTCATCCATATTCAACATATCAGCATACATTTATTACCATTGGATTTATTCATTGAATTTATTTAATTAATGAAATACGTTTAATCCATTCATAATTTCTTATAACTGGTGAAACTATGTGGGAAGATTCATGCACCTAAAGTCATGTATAGGTTGATGATACATGCACTCAACCTATGAGGTGGTAGATTCATGAATTGAGCCTAAAACATTGGTTTCAATGTATTCTTCCATATGTATCATATACATAAGCTTTTAGTGCATAACTAAAAAATTTCCACTTTCACTAAAATCTATAAGGACATCAGACAAAACTCCAAAATTATGTGTGATTCCATTCAAAATGCCTTTTGGATATGGTTTCATTGAATTATCTTCATTTTGGATCAAAAACTTTTTCCAAAACTTAATCCTTATCTAAAGTAAAAATTTTATAACCTATAGGCCTTAATAGCATTGGAAACAAATATGAAATTCATATTTCATATATGTAAGAAAATAGTGGCCTCTAGCAAAGCATTAGTGATACACAAGCTACTAATGGTTCTGGTATGATCTTTATCAAATATACTCATATATCTATACGAACATGTCCATCACAAGATGTATCATATAAAAAAATATTCATACTTATATAATCACTTTTTACATGACATGATTAACCACCATACATGTAACATTTTAATCTAGTTTATTCCAACTCATTTTTTCTTGATTCAACAAAATAGACTAACTAGGTCAATGAATACATCACATATCATTTATATAACAAATTATAATGTCAATTTTCCCTCATCCAAGTAGTTTAACACACCATATTTTACTCAACTAATAATGGAAATGAATTTACTCAGTCAAATTCAATCAATGGATAGATATCTTTACTCTCCATATAAGTGGAAAAATCTTATCTTGGTTATGCTATAGACAATGACAATTTCAGAAAAATTCCAAAAAAACCCCTAATTGGATAAGCCTATTTTTAATTTCATAATAAATGTATCAAATTATAAAGGTTCTCATGCTAGGTATCATTCCAACCTCAAGTAAGAAGGATTCACAATAAGCATACACCCCTATGTATATCGATAATGGTATGAAATTTCATGGGATATACTTTAGTGGTTCAATCCAAGTAATAATTCTCTACTAATTACCTCATAAATATACTCTTCATGCCTCATACACAACCCTTTGAAATGAGTATAATATTTTATTCATGATAATATTTACATATAATCATAACCCATATTAATCTATTATGATAATCGATTAAGGATAGGTCAAAGTTCTACTTTGAGGAGATATTATCATTAAAATATTCGTGTGAAATATATTAAAACATGCATAAATGAATGATAAATAGAGATTTATTTTATTTTTAAAATCATGATACACCATATAGCTATTATATAAATCACTAAAGTATCTAACACCTAGATACCTAACATGACACTCATGTTTTTGTTGTAGTAATGGGTTTTTCAACAGATTTGATGCATTGTCCTTTGTAAACATCCAATGGATTCTTAAATCACCCCTCTTAATAATCTCACATATGAGATGGTATTTTTGAAGGATGTATTTAGTCATTCATTGAGATTGTGGTTCCTTATCCTAAGCAATAGATCCATTTTTTTATAGTATATATTGATTTCTCCTTGAATGCTCTGAACCACTTCAAGTTCAATGATATACTTCCTAATAAAAATAGCTTCCTTTCTAGAATCTAGTGTATCAATTTACTCTACCTATGTTGTTTATTTCACTATAGTGTCATGTTTGGAACTCTTTTAAGTGATAGTTCCATTGTTTAGAAAAAACATGAAACCAGACTAAGATCGCATATTATCTCTATCAAATTGGAAACTAAAATCTGTGTAATGTTTCACAATGATCTCATCCTATCATCCAAATATTAATAACATATCCTTAGTTATTTTTAAGTAATTATGTATTTTCATCACAGTAATATCGTAATTCTCACTAGAACTGGATTGGTATCCACTAGTTATTCTAAGAGTATAAACAGTATTAGGTTAAGTACACAGCATAGAATGTATGATAGATCCTATAGTGGATGCAAAGATAATTATATCCATACTTTCTAACTCTTTATATGGATCTTGAATCTTACTAAGAATCATGCCATGAAACACTGGTAAAGAACCCTTCTTAGATTTCTCTATGAAAAAATTATTTAAAAATTTACCAATATATGTATCATGATTAAGTCTAAGAATCCTATTAGATCCATTTCCATATATCTTCATACCTAGTATATAGGCCACTTAACCCATGTCTTTCATCAAGAAGCATTTATCCATCCACATTTTCTTAGAGTGAAGTGTCAATATTTAATATCCAATAAGCAGTATATCATCCAAATACAATATCATAAACCTCACTATGCTCCCACTAATATACTTGTATACACAATAATCATCTTCATTCTTAATGAAATAAAACTATTTGATTGCAACATCAAATTGTATATTCCAACTTCTACAAGCTTTATTCAATCCATAAATAGACTCTTATAGCCTTAGCATCCTCATTTGGACCTTAAAACCCATTGGGTTCTATCATATAAACACCCTCAACTAAATTCCCATTAAAGAAAGTGCTTTTAACATCCATATCATATATCTAATAATCTAAATGAGTTGTTATGGAAAGAAAAATATTAATGGACTTTATCATCCCTATTGATGAAAAGGTTTCTTCATAGTCAATACCATGAATTTTTTTATAACCATTTTCCATAAAGTGAGTATTATAGGTAGAAACCCTACCATATATAATGATTTTTTTATAAAAACCACACTTGAACACTATGGATCTTACCCCTTAAGGTGCATCCACTAAGTTACAACCTTGGTAAGTGAACATGGATTCCATTTCATATTCCATGGATTTTAACCATTCTCTGAATCATAACTCTAAATGACCTCAAGGTAGGTAGAATTTTAATATCCTATTAATGTTACTTCATCATCATTATCCATGATAAATCAATATCTATCATGTTCCTAATGAATCCTACTTGACCTTTGTTGGGGGGAAAACCCTCACGGTAGCATTGCAGCATTTTGAGTTGATTGTGTTTGTTGAAAAAATGGGTTTCCATGGTAAGTTATGGAGTCTATAGAGATTTTTGACATAGTATATTGAAAAATATCCAAGACAGAGGAGTGGATTCCATTGAAGGAGCATAGAAAATTGCATACACCAGGTGACTCTATTTCCCAATGTTGGCCAAATTTTTGGGGTCTAAAATTTGGAGTTTGACTAGAATCTTTAAAAGTGGATTTCCTTTAAGGCCTTGTGAAAATATGTTAAAGGAATGAGTTTTTCTTAAAATGGGATTTTTGGAGAGTGTTTCATGAAGGGTAAAAGAATATTAATGGTGATCTATGCGAACAGTGACGAGCATCGCGAACCGAGAAGGTGAGGAGCATCTCGAGTGGAGTATCACGGTGGCATGAAAAGTTTTATGGTGATCTCTGTGATGAAGACAATAATCGCGAATGGAAAATTTCTATAGAGCTTCGAGAAAAAGGGAGAATCATAGAGAAAAAGCGGGATCTCAATTAAATGGTGATGATGTGTCTAGAAGTTTTTGGAATCAGTGTAAATACCTATAAATAGGAATCTACCTTCTTCAGAAAAGTAGTGGGACTTAACTAAGATCTTAAGGCTCCAAAATCATGAAGGTGGTTCGTGAAGGTTGTTCACGAAGGAGTTTCATGTGAAGAAGTTTTCAAAGGTTGTGATAGATAACCAAATGTTCTAAGCATCATGAAAGTAAAATAATTTGTAAAGTCTAGTTGAGCTTTGCGAAAGGGGTGTGCTTATTAAAGGCTAAGTGAGATTTTAAAAAGGAAGGTGTGCTTCACAAAACATAGGAGCTTCATGAAAGGATATTTGAGCTTAGAAAAAGAGGAGCTTTGTAAAGGAAGTTAGCATATAGAAATTTGTTCAAAAGAAATTTCCCAGTACATCTATGGTAAAGTGGTATTCATTTATTTGATGAAAGTGGGACTTCAATAGAGAATCCAAATAAAATTTAGGATGTATTTTTTAGAGATAATGAAATGTACTAAAAGTCCATAAATTGTGGGTGAATCCCTTCCAAGAGTAGTGAGCGATGGAAGAGAAAGATGGTGATCCTTTCCCTTGGTAGTGAGGTAGAGAAATAGACATAGGGAGGGTCCCTTGGTAATGAAGTAAGAAAACCCTAAACCTTGTAAAGGTAGTGAGCCTCTGAATAGATGAGATCTATCTTGAACCACCATTCTTGGTAGTGAGCCTTAGTGGATTTGGTACAGTTGGCACATTTTTGTTGTATGCTCCTTCGATGTATCCCAGCGAGTGTGAACCAAGTAAAAATTGATATGTCTCATACATCATTTAATTTTCACTCATACATAACTACGAGAAAGAGAGAGAAGAGTGTCATTTTTAATGAAGAAACAAGATCTGAAGCTATAAATTTTTAGTCTTTCATACCCTGATTCACCCCCCCCAGGGTATTTAACCAAATTGGGCTAACAAAATTCAAGGTTATTATTTAACTTGTGTCATTTATTCATCCAAAACCATTTATAGACACATCTCAACCTTCATCTTGGTAACACTTTCTATTTGTTGGTCTTGAACTTCTCTAATTCCAACTTTCCTCTAATTGACTCCCTGACTAATATAGTCCTTTTTGTGGAAAAAAATCATTTAATCCAGAAAAACTTTGTGTTTAGTTGAGTTTTAGAAATAATATCCATTAGTCCCCTTAGGATACCCAACAAATAATCATTTATCTAACTTAGGGTCAAGCTTATCAGAAGCTATTCATTATATGAGTGATTTTCAACCCCAAATATTTATAAAAGACAAACTTTGATGTTTCCCATACGATATGTCATATGGTGTATTTATAACTATTTTAGATGGAATATAGTTTAGTAAGAATGAAGCATCCTCTATAGCATAACCCCAGAATGTAATAGGAAGTTCATATAGACACATCATCGATCGAACCATGTCTATTATGGTATAATTCCTCCTATCAGGCATGCCATCTATGAATTCCTAGCTCAAGTATTCACCAGTCTGATTTTATTGAAGAATCTTAAAACTTTTCCTAGTTGATTATGTACTTTTCTTTGAAACTATACAATTTAAAAAAAGTCTCATAGTTTTAACTCATAAAAACACATAATAATACCCATTAAAGTCATCTATAAAGGTAATAAAATACCTAAAATCACCACTTTCCTGTGTTCTTATTAGTCCAAAAACATCACTAATTGGGATTAAAATCAACTCGAGCCTTCTTATTCTGAATGTAAAAAAACAATATTATCTAGGTCTATAATATATAATTCATTTATCATATTCCCAAATCCATAGAACATTTCATTCTTATATATAGAATAACTCTTGTTCTTAAAAATGAATGAAAATCTCATCTTATCCAAACATGATGTAGAAATCAAATTTCAATTAATTGTGGGAACATAATATGAGTTTTTTAATTTTAGGATTAATCCACTATATAAATTCAAATCATATGTGCCAAAAAATAATGTAGAAAATCTTGCTTCATTTACAACATAAAGATCTACTCCACTCATTTTCAATTCCTTTCTATCTCAGAGTCTATGTTTATCAGTACAAATGTGCAATGCACACCCAGTACCTAACACTCATGAGTCATAGTTAGTGAAATTTATCTCTATAAAACTCACATTAATATTCTTAGAATGGTTCTATTTAATAATTTTTCTCAACCCTATATGAAAATCTATAACTGTTTTATGTATCATACCTTTAAGTGATCTCAATATTATTATCATGAAGTAATACATAATCTATAATAAATACATATCAGTGGGTAAATATCATATTTTATATCTTTTCATCAAGGAATTTTAATGAAATTTATCTCACTAAAAATAATGACATCATGTATCAAATCCATTTGGTGATCCATGATCCATATTTCATAAATATTGGCCTAGGAGTCATATAAAGATGAGATGAATCAATAAAGATACTTCCTACTACCCACTAATAAGTCAGGTCTGGGAAAAGTTATCTTTTTTATATTAAGAGTTCTAGTATACAATGTTTTAATTTAAATTTATAGAGGAAAATTCCTTTTAAGTTGTAATTTGAATCACTATTTAACAGCAACCATTTTCATTTAAATTTTGAACTCAATAGTTCTTAAATGTTTCATTATGTACACCCATATGTATATATTTATACATCAAGGTCCAGTTATATGTGGATATCATTCCCAACTTATAAATTACTATGATTTATAAATTTCAAATGGTAATACAAATAACTTAAATTTGGATTTTAATATAGATCAATCGGATAGATCACCATTCCCAATTTATAGAGGAACATGCACTCTTTAAATTATAATTTTCTTATATGTAATTGCAAACAACTAATATTTTAGCTCATGTGACCAATTTTCCATGGATCAAACATGTTATAATTGGATAATTAAGGTTATTTCATCAAGATATATAGGAAAAAACTATTTATTTTGATGCAAACACTTTAATTATTCAAATTATTTTATCCCTACAAGAAATGTTAGAACAAAATCAAATATAAATTTCAAGGAATAAGGATCATGCAACAGACAATGCATGTAGTAATTAATCATGGCATGGCATAATTCAGGGCACATAAATCCTCACATTCCTATAATGATGCATGAGACACCACCTCCTTTCTATACCAGGTCAAGGGTAAAAATAAATTTAAAAATAATAATGAAAACCACAATCCATGTGTTCCACTCAATGGTAAAATTGGTATAACCATGAAAAGAATAATCTGGATAATTAATTTCCATCCCATACAATTTGGCTTTTCCCCTATATATAGGTCAACTACTCCCAGGAAAAGGCTCATTACCAAATTCTGAAACATCCTAGTCTCCTATATAATAACCCAAATAGTAAGACAAATGGAAAATAAAGCTCTGATACTAATTTTTAACATATCAGACCAGATTCACCCATAAGTAACTAAACCTGGTTGGTCAAATGTCCTTAAGTGTGCCTCCTTTTATGTTAGAGGTAACCTACTAGTTCCAAGGGTCCAAGGTGGTACAGTGGGGAGACTATACCCTCATGATCAGAGTATCACATCGATGATAATAAATGAATAAATATAAGAATCATAATAAATAAAAATAGATAAAAGAAGTTAAATCATCTAGACATTAATAATACAGCAATCTAGAAGTTGTACCATATGAAAAATGATGATTATGCCATGGATCTGTACAGAAGGTAGGAATATATACATACATGCATATAAAAAATAAATAAAAAACAAAAATGTTATCTATAATAGCATCATGGGCCAAGGGTCGAACCCGCTCTCCCAAGCTCCCATGCTAAAATCAATCAAGCATCCAAGACCGGGTGATTTCCCTTATCTCTACCTGCATCCATGAAGTATGTTCGGGTACCAAAAAGTGGCCCAAATAGGGTGTGAGATATACTTAGTAGGTCACCACCAATGGTGTCTATAAAAATCAAGTCCATAAATATAAAATTAATAGTGTGAAAATATAGAGATAACCATTGGAATAACATACAAGAAATAATAATCATGTTAGGATTAGACTCTTCATGGGATGCGCAGCTGACCATACCTGCTTCAGCTGATGCTGGTAAAGTCTGAACAAGGGACATGAAAAAGGTAATATCCTAGTATATATAATCAAGGTGTACTAGTTTAAGTAATAAAAAATAAGACCCAAGGTGAAACTAGGTAATATATTTCTTAAGTATATTAGTAAAGGATACAATATGAATAAAGGCATCCCTAACCATAGAAGGTCAATCTAGCTCACAGCACATAAACCATACAGACTAGATTAGGGGTTTGAGTGTAATCCAAGGGTTCACCCAAGGCATTACACTATAATAATTTCTAACTGAGACCATGGATAATTTCCAAAGTAAATCTTGGGCTAAGCATGACTGGGCCCCAAGGGAAGTATTCAAGGTGCCTCCTATCTGAAGATATCAGCTGAACATAAGGAGTGTATACAAGGAATTCTAATATCCATATATGATTCAAGTGAATTGTAGGTACTATTCTGAGGCATTCATATTTAAGTAAGACATTGACAAAATTCAATGGTGGGCATTTCCCTTGGAAATCGGCCTAATTAGTTGGGGTGGTATCCTATGAGTGCTCAAGTAATTACCTTGGGAATCCAAAGCTGGATCAAATTTGACCACTACAATAATAAGAAAAAGGTACATAGTATCAATAGGCACCATAAATTTAATTAAATGACCAAATTCCATGTGATTACCATGCCAATTTATTCACTTTATATAATTCAAGTCTTTACCTTTTCATTCAACAGTGAAAAAAAGTTATATGACGCTTCATACCATTAGTAATTTGATTTAAAATTAATAATAGTCAAGCTAAACATGATTTCCCAATCATAAAGTGTCAATTTAACCATTTAAATTAATCAGACCACTTGAGTAAGTTGAACCAAATACACTAATGGGTTTTTTGGTTAATAAAATGTAAGTGGGCGCATAGTAATTTGGATGACACCCCTATGGGTGGATCACGTTGAGGTACTTGATCTCCAATAGTAAACAAATGGTCTAAAAGGGTGTTTAAATTTCAAATTGAACAACTAATTTTAGTAAATTTTATTTTAGGGGTAAGCACATGACAAACTGGTGCACAGCACAATATAGACAATTATAAATCAATGATACTTGAGGGAAAATTCATAAACCCCATGCCTTATGGTTTTACATGAACACCCATCCAGTGTCAGCCCTTGGTTTAGTCTAAAACAGACTAAAAAGGAAGAATAGAAAAATACCCTAAAAATAGGTCATATTATATCACATAAAAATAACATCAAATATGGAAATATAAATAAAGAAAAGGAGTCAATGGATTGAATTTCTTTCCAATAGGAATACAATGTGATAGAAGGAACTTGATTCAGACACAAGATGAGGAAGAAACCACAAATCCTAGTTTGGAGGCTTATAGGAGCTCCAACGAGAGAAGGGGAAACTTCATGTTAGAAGAAAGAGGGAAAAGGGGCTAAGTTATAAGGGTTTAAGGGAAAATCATATTTTTACTCAACTTTAATAGGTCACATAGTTGGAAAAACCATGCACTAATCATGTGACAGTCACTACCCATAGCACCCCCTTGCATGGACTAGGCACACGGTTAGACTAACCATGCATAGTCCATGAGAAATTCCACTACAACATGTATGAAACATTTTTCATGGTTTTTCAGTCTAGGATGAATGGTTTGAAAAACTATGTGACACCCTTCAGGGATACATGGTTTGAGGTTCAATGTTAGCACTAACCGTGTGCTTCAGCTTTTTTCCCCAAAAACAAGGGGTTAGGGCTTTAAACAAGCCTCTTACACCCTCAAAACATATGAAACCTCATTATAAATATCCATTATGATAGAACAAAATAAATAAACTGAAGTTAAAAGGTTCTTTACTTTAGAGAAAAAATTAGGGTGTTATATCTCTTTACTGTCACATGATTCAAATAGTGATAATCAACACACAACCATAAACTTCAATATACCTTATTCAAAAAAATAACTGGAGATCCCCAAGGATATACACTAATCCAAATGAATCCTATCTGTGAGATATCATCGACCTAAATCTATAACTCCCGCAACTCCAAAGGGGTTATCCAATATGGACACATCAATATCAAAGAAACACTTGTTTATAGCTTTATCATAAACTTGATATCTTGTTCAATGGGTAGTGAAACAACCTCTTAAATAATGAAATTAGGGTACTCATCACCAACCCTGGGAAACACCACCAGCTAAACATCAATAAAAATCAACACTAACTTATCCAAGATGGAAGATAGAGACTCAACATGCCTCTGACCCATCTAAGGGTCTCACTCAACAACACCTCCTGGTATCCATAAAATTCATATAATATAATGCATCTTATAAAGAAATCCATGATATCATCCATTTAATATAGCTAATATATGTTAAGTATAAATTCATATGGTTGTATCCATAAACATAAGAAGTCTTCCCAAGAGCGGTACTTTCCTAGCACTAGCTCGTAATCTCTATATAGATCAATCAGGATAGCTCAACCTTAAATTGGTGTAGTAAATACCAATGGAACTAAAAGTATATACATATCAATACCCAAATCAAGGACTAGGTTTAGTGGAGTAAAGTAGTTTTTAGCTCATCAATTAAATAAGTCATAAACCCATGTAAAAAATAGGAAGATAATACCTCACGCGACATCTTGATCACACAGCATTGGAAATGCTAAAACATGAATCTAATTACATCCTTCTCTATGGCCTATCTAGACCTTATGGTGGAAACATCAATATTTCCCTAAGGATGATGAATATCATGGGGATATCCTCTTCTATCTATATCCCCTTTCTACTGCTTAAAATCCGTAAGGTATTACTACTGATGTTGCCTCAGTTGATACTGCTTCAAAGGCTGGGACTGAAATGGGACAGCATCCACACAATAAATGCTAAGGAAGTTATGAAAATTTCTATTTTTATTTACATAGAATCCATAACAAAAACAAATTCCAAACCCACAGGAAGGGGTCTGAGATCCACTATCTCTGGTGAAATGGTTTAAAAAGGGTTGAACCATGCTCCCTACTGACTGAAACTTCTTCTTCTTGCTAGAAAAATAAAAACTCATGGTCACAAATATACTTAATGATGTGTCCTGATAAATACCATAGAATAATTATTCATTCCTTTACAAGATCCTCTCAATTACTTTTGTCTTCTCCAATACCTCGGTATATGATGTCAATATAAATAGAGTAACTCAGTACTAGATATCTAGACACAAATCCTCCTCTAAATTCCTTACCCTAGCATCCTTATCTAGAAAAAGGTATGAAGCATAACCTAAGTGGTTCTTGTAGTAGATACTAAACTCTAAAACGTTGTAACTCGCTTGTTTAAGGGTAAGTATGTCCTATTGGAAATCCACCTTAGCGATCGAAATCATAAACTCATCCTAAAACTGATTCCTAATCTTATCCTTCAACATAAATGATTCCTCGTAGTCCCTAAGGAAAAATATCCACCACTATTAATATTACCCTTGTAGAATCATCACATATAAAGAAACTTAGTCCTATAATTGATCATGGATCAAACTAAAGGTTATCTCCACCTTCTCTAAACAATCCTATTTCTTCTGATCTAAAACAGATCCTTTATACCTATGAAAACCCAAGAATTGAAACTCTTAGAGTTTCCTCCTCCAAGTTTCAACATCATCAACCTCCACCCAATGATGATGCACTAAAATATCCTATTTAATTTATTCTAAAAAACATGATGGTGATGTTGACCTAGTTCCATATCTACAAAAAACAAACATTAGTACTCTTAAAACCGAGACAAAATAACATTTTAAGGTTAATAAATTAATACATTAATTTATATTAACATATTTACCATTTTATACCTAAATTTAAACACAAGAATATAATAATGATGATGTATAACCATTACCTAGGTCTCTTCCCCACAAGCAGTTCCACTTTGGTTAGCATGCCTAGTAAACTTAAAGGTCCCTACATCATATCATAGGTGGCCATAAAATTTTATATCCAGAATGTTCTTCTTTGTTTACAGTATGTTCTTATCCCAATTGATACTATTTCCCTACCAACTCATTTATCCTCACTATTTCCTACTCCAAAATTCATTCTATCTCCCAACCATCATCATTTTATACCACTCTTTCATGACCCCCTCTATCTAAAGGTACCGCACCTATATCAAAACAACTGTTAAAAAACAATCCCAGGATCCCAACACGTAAATAGCTCAGGGACCCTAGCCCATTTCTCGTCAAGAGAAACCAACCAAACATGGTTATAAAATAATCACAACAAGTATCTAAATGTTATAGAGCTCAAATACATTATAAATTTATTTCCCACACATAGGAAAAGGTATTATAGTCGTAGAATCAAGGCATAAAAGCCTTCCACAATAAGAATGGGCTCACTTATCCCCAGCCATTTATCTTTAAAAAACAACCATTTTAATTCCCATATTGAATTAACCAGTTTATTATGTATGGGTTTTTATCAACATGAAACCTATAACTTGTCAGCTATCAATAGCTTTGAAATAACTTAAACACGTGTTTAACATCACTTTCATTACCCATCAAAATAAGGAAGAACATATTTCAAATTGCATACCTATTTATTTAATCACATCATCATTATTATTTTATACTTACATTGTTTATCATATTTCTATCAAACAACCATGTTAAGAATAAAAAAACCATAACACAAATATAGAACGCTATCTTAGTAAAACATGAGGCAGTAATTGGCATAAAACCAAAGGTGGTCACAATACCCAAACTACAACTTCATTCTTCATTTAGATTTCTATGTTATTGTCTTTATTAGGTTAATTACACCATTACCCAAAGTATTAAAACATGATAATATTACACTTTCAATTTAAATCAATATAGTGGTTACAAATCTCACACCTCAAAACAAAGATCTTAGAATTCTTCAAGTAAGAACGGGACACCAAGCACCAAACCCTGATTGCCTCTTCCATGTAAAACCAAAGATCTATAAAAAACTATCCCATAAAGATACCTCTATAATTAATTGATAAAAATAGTAATAAAAGTGAAGATAACAACCCACCATATCATGTTAAAAGAAGAAAGTGAGATAATAAAACGATCAAAGAAGGGAAAACTAAATATCAATCTCTAGAATATGGGGATTAAATCTAATCAAATGGCCTTCAAAGACCTTCAATAAACCTATCCTAGACTCATAGGGTTCAAGATAGGGGTGTCTAATTGAGTAAAAATTGAGGGTCTCACAAAATTATAATCAATATGGAAAATATCTATTCACAGTGTAAAATTACAATTCATGTTTTGAATTCCATGGGTTAAGAATCCATGTAAAATTAAGTCTCCCCGTCACAAAAACCTCAAAAAACCCATTCACAATGTGAATACCCACTTCATTTAATGAATTTATTCTAAGTATAACCACATAATTCCACCCTAAAATCCTTTAGTCCCTGAATAATAATTCAAGGTGTGAATCAAATTTCATGTCATGAACATCCTCAATCATGCCATGAATTAATCTTTTTACCAGGTTTCCTACTTCTGACCACCCACTCTTACCTCAAACTCAGAAAAGGAAGACCTAGAAAAAACTTGGACCTTACATGGGATCTTATACTCTTAGATATGAAACTAATTGATGTCATCATTCACATTTATTAGATATAATTGTTCAAAAAAATTGGTTTGTTTTCAAAGAAGGGTCTCTTATACCACTCCTAGTGGAATGTATCTAGTATACACAGGTGATAGGGATATTTTAATTGAGGTGAGACATCAGTTGAGGTGGACTATCATCACATATTTGGAGAGTTTATCCTTATGCGCTATAGATGTAGGTTATTGATATATTATTGTAGTAGTGAGACAATGTGTGGATGTTTCCCTATGGTAGTGTTAGTTTACCACCTCGGTAATAGGTATATCTTATCATCAACCTTGTACTAGGTGTAATACTTATTTCCATCACACCTTATCAAATAGAATCAATAGAGATCTATAAGATAAGAGTATTGGTGAATGATTATCTCTATAGGGGATTTATGCACACTAGTATTTAAATTTAGGGCTCTCTCATATTATTTGTGAAGAAGAATGATGGGATTTTATGTATTAGAATTGATTATTTATGGTTGAACCTAGTGATCATAAAGAAAAAATTATTCATTGACTCATATTAAGGAATTTTTATACCAAATGAAAGGATCACATGTTTTCTCCAAACTAGATATTAATTATTAATACCATGTTAGATTTATGTGTGGCTAATTCATACACAGTATAAATAACTCATGTATTTTTTTTCCTATAGAATCAAGATAATATGAGTGTTTTTTCTTGGTTTTTAGTGTGTGATACATGTTTGTAGCTAAAATGTCATTTTAAAATGAAATTATGCAATTTGAATCATATAGATCACACCATGTATCAAATTGATGCGTAACTAATTCCTACACATCACAAATGACTTATGGACTATTTTTCTAAAGTATCAATACCCTAAAAGTGTGTTTTATCAGTTTTTAGTGAGTAACACATGTTTTTAACTAAAATGTCAATTTTAAAAAGAAAACACATATTTTGAGTCATACCAATCACGTCATGTATCATATTGAGGTGAAGATGATTCCTACACATCATAAATAAATTATAGATCATTATCCCAAATTATCAAAATAATATGAATGTGTTTTCTCAGTTTTGAGTATGTCATGTGTCTTTTTAACTAAAATATTAATTTTAAATAAAAAGATACAATTTGAATCACATCATCCACAACATGTGTCGGATTGATGTTTGGTTGATTCTTAAACATCACAAATAATTTTTTTATCATTTTACTAAATTATAAAGATGATATGAGTTCATTTTCTTGTTTTTGAGTATATGATGCATGTTTTGAAGTAAAATTTCAATTTTAAATAAAAAGATGAACTTTAAGTCATATCAGCCACAACATGTGTCAGATTGATGTGTGAATTATTTTTAAACATAAAAAATGATTGATGGATCATTATCCTTAAATATCAAGACAATTTGGGTTTATTTTCTTGGTTTTTAGTGAGTGAAACATTTTTTTAACTAAAATGTCATTTTAAACTAAAAACACATACATTGAGTCATATCGGTCAGATCGTGTATCAGATTGATGTGTGGATGATTATTTCACATCAAAAACGAATTATGGATCATTTTCTTAAAATATCAAGACAATATAAGTGTGTTTTCTTAGTTTTAAGTTAGTGACATGCGTTCTTAACAAAATGTCATTTTAAATTGAAAATACACACTTTTAGTAATATCGGTCACACCATGTATCAGATTTATGTGTGACTGATTACTACACATCAAAAATGACTTATAGATCATTTTCCTAAATTATCAATACCATAATAGTGTGTTTAATTTATTTTCAATTAGTAACACATGTTTTTAACTAAAATGTCAATTTTAAACTAAAAACACACATTTCGAGTCATACCAGTCACATCGCGTATCAGATTGAAGTGGGAATAATTCCTACACATCACAAACAACTTATGGATAATTTTTGTAAAGTATGAAAACATTATGAATTTTTTTTCTAATTTTTTATTATGTCATACATCATTTTAACTAATATGTCAATTTAAAATAAAAAAAACACACTTTGAGTCATATCATTCACATCATGTGTTATATTGATATGAAGTTGATTACTAAATGTCACAAATGACTTATGGAAAATTTTATTAAAGTATCGAGGAATTTTAAACAAATTTTCTTTCTTTTTAGTATGTTATGAATTGAACTAAAATGTGAATTTAAAATGAAAACATGCACTTTTTATCATATCAGCCACACTATTTGTCGAATTAATGTGTGGATAATTCCTATACATCACAAGTGATTTATGGATTATTGTCCTAAAATATCAAGATATTGTTAGTGTGTTTGTTTAGTTTTCAATGAGTGAAACATATTTTTAACTGAAATTCAATTTTAAACTAAAAACACAAACTTTGAGTCATATTGATCACACTAGGTGTTATATTGATGTGAAACTGATTAATACACATAAAAATGACTTATGGATAATTTTACTAAAGTTTAAAGATAATATGAGTGTTTTTTCTTGGGTTTTAGTGAGTGAAATTCATTTTTAACTAAAATATCATTTTAAAATTGAAAACATAGATTTCTAGTCATACCAGTCACACAGTGTATCGGATTGAAGTGCAGAAGATTATTACATGTCACAAGTGACTTGTGTATCATTTTCATAAAGTTTTAAAACAATCTAAATGTGTTTTCTCAGTTTTGATTATGTCACGCATATTTTGAACCAAAATTTAAATTTTAAATAAAAACACTCACTTTGATTCATACTATCCACATTGTGTGTCTGATTGATATGTGGTTGATTTCTATATGTCAAAGATAACATATAGTTCATTTTTCTAAACTTTCAAGATAATATGAGGTTTTTTCTTGTTTTTCATAGAGTGACATGTATTTTGAACTAAAATTTCAATTTTAAATAAAAAATATTAACTTTGAGTCATATCGATCACACTATGTATTAAATTGATGTGTGGATTATTCTAACACATCAAAAATTTCTTATGAATCATTTTCCTAAAGTATTAAGACAATATGAGTGTGTTTTATTGGGATTTAGTGATTCACACATGTTCTTAACTAAAATGTCATTTTAAACTAAAAACATTCACTTTGAGTCATTTGTAAACTGAAAACATGCACTAATGAATGTAAAAAGATCAAATAAATATCAAATATCTCTATGAAGAGATCAAATAGTACCTAAGTTCATCATCCTTATCAAATAATTTATCGATAATTGGTTATTCTCTAAGCATTTTTTACACTTTATAGATCAAAAAATGGTTAAAGGAAAATCAATTCTCTACAAATTCATTTCTCCATGATCTCTATGAAAATTAACTAGACATGAAATGTATAAAAATAATAAGAAAATTAACTTAAAAAGTAGATAAAATTATGATAAAATTAACTAAATAAGTAATAGGAAGTCACCTCTTCATGAAATCTACATACATTATGACACCATGCATTCCACTCATTTTTTTATAAAAAAATATATTTCCTATTTTGAATACATGGACTTTCGATGGTTCTAGTAGTACTGGAAAAAAATAAACAATTAATAAATATTTTAAATGAAATTGTAATTATAATTGGAAATACCGCTTTGGGGATGCTATTTTTTTGATGTAATTCAATATCTCTCATAAATTTTCAAATATAATAACCATAATATTTTATATTAGTTTGTTTTGGACACTATAAAAATATTGAGAAAAATAGGTAATTTTTGTTATATATGTTTTGATAGTGAAATATTATTATATATACCCTAATACTTATCTAGTTGTAGAATTTGATAGGCTTCTTAAGATCATGGACCATCCTTATACCATGATATTGATGATATTTAAACATTTCCATATCATAACATAATTTTCATTAAAAATAATATAAAATCTATAACTTAAAGTTTATTTATTTAATATTGAATGTAGTATATTATAAATTGATAAAAAACATCATGTATTGTTGATTTTTGGGAATCCATGCATCGAATAAAAATAATAATTATTTATAGTATCCAAATTGATTGTAATGAGAAATTAATGCTCCTTGAAAAAATGAATAAATAATGAAAGAAATGAAAATATATTTGATATGATTATATTATATAATTTTACCCCTGTATCATGGGTATTAAGAAGGGTCTATCATCAATTTTTTTATTTTCAAAAATTATGACCAGTTGGTCCACTATTTTTAAATATTCCTCTTCTTCTAATGACATTTCTTGTGTAGAAGTGATGTGAGGACTAATGAGTCCAAATTTTTTTTCATAGGGTTTTCCCTTAAAATAGTACCAATGTCGTGACCCCCTCCCTCTAAAGATACTGCAATGATGGGAGATAGATAATAACCCCCAATTCCAGCCTCTAGTAGGCCCCGAGTTGGCGACTAGCACCAAGGGTATAAAAATTTCATAAAAGGGGAGCATTTCCCTCTATAATAATGTTGGATCAAGAGATAAGATGAACCGTCCACAAGAAACTCCATGAAATAATATAAAAAGAAACCAAAATCATCCCACATTCATTTATAAATAAAACTTATATGGATAAAGGTCTCCAAAAGTAAATACCCAAAAGCAAAGCTAAAGGAGTGATACAATAGCTATCCAAGTATGAGCTAGTAATGTCCAGCATGGTCCAAGTAATCCTCCTAGAAACCTAAAAATAGTTTTATTTATGTAGGTTGAGCATATAGGTATACTCGTTAGGAAAATGAACTTCTATCATGAACATGTGAAAGAAGCATACTAATGCACCTGTGAGCAAACAGAAGAACCAACAATGCCTAAACAGATCAACTGTCCATCCCAACCTCACTAAGTCATGCTCAAAAAAATAATTCAATCCAAGTATAATAACATAATAATAATTATATCAATGAAGGTAACCCCTAACTGCTTTACCACTTATTTTTCACTATCACTCCCCAATTTCATACATCCTGGCACTCCCATCTCTCTCATATAACATATACCACTACCCCACAACATGGTCACATCAGATCTCACCTGGAGACACCTGGTACATCACATCACAACCATAACTAGAGTAGTGGGGTATCCTGAACATGAAGGAAATCAACCTAGTTCCCTCCTCATACCATGAAAAACCCACACCATAAGAAACCCCATAGAATAGACATTCCAAATCTCGCCTGAAAACACCTGGGTCACTACCCCCTATCACATTCATATCACATCTCACCCAAAAACACCTGGGCCACCACCCCATAGCATGGTCATATCACATCTCACCCAAAAACATTTGGGCCTTCACCTAGTGAACTAACAGACCTCTTTCTATCATATCTTGTGAAAATATACTCACCAGGAAGAGAGAGTAGGGAATATTGAGTAGCCAACCATCCATCCTCATGACTGAGATGTTGGGAAAAACATCCACATATGAATATAAGGGTTTTAGCACATGGTACTTGATTTTGGTGGGGTATGTATAAAAATCACAAGGAATATAAAAATATATAGATATATCCACACATAATCCCAACTAATGGATTCACAAAAAAACACTAACTAACTCACAATAACGTCACTTTTTCTACCACCTCTAAATGCATAACACCACACAAACCACAAGCTGCGTCACACCACCAACCAATTCCATTATCCAGCCTATTAGTTTTATTATTAATAATCAACCACATTAAACCACACAACCCATAATTTATTTATTCATTAGTCATTTATATCCAATTAACCAAACAAAATCCCAACCATCTCAATCTTTATTAATTAATTATTCCATCACTTCCAAGGAATCTAGCACAAAGAAACCCTGTATAACAATAAGCTCATCATATCCATCACACCACCACCTCACCACTACAAAATCATGTCCAAAAAACCATCGCATAACCTCCCTAAAATCACTGCCACACAACCACCACCTCACTATTGTAAAATAATTACCACACAACCACCACCACACCACCCAAAATCAAGGCCACACTACCACCGCCTCGCCGCCCCAAAAGCATGGCCACACTAACACCACCTCGCCACCCCAAAAGTATGTCCATATCGCACCCATCAAAACCACAATGCATCTCAAAAACACATCGCCACCCCACAACACATCACAACAAATCAAGTGTCATTTCATAGATTTAACAAAGGGTATTTTATCACATTCCATTTTATTTTATTTACTTTATCACATAGTCCATAATCCTAGGGAAACCATTTCATTATCCAAATATAAGTGGTTATCCAATTTTCGTTGTAGGGTGATATCACAACAACCACACAACAAGGGTCCTAAAACACATGTCAATAAGAACCAACAAGTACCCCAACAACCATAATTTTTATCAGGGCATCAAGCCCCTACAAAAAAATCATATCACAATAATATCAAAACTGTAAATACATTTGAATCACTACCCTTCCTCTTTCAATTTCAATTAACCAATTATTTATCTTTGATTAAGCCAGAACAACCATCTCCCATAGGTAAACAATAATGAATCCCTCCCACATGATACACAATAAAGTCAAATGAGGCATTCCCTACCTCAAAGAATATTTTTCGACTCACTGCACTATGCAGGGTGATAAAGAAACACCCACAGACCACAACTGTATATGAAAAACCATGGATCAACCTAAAATACGCCCAAAGATCATAAAAACACGGCCCTTCTCACATCCCAAACTAGAACAAAATCACCATAGTGAATCCCCAAGAAAAATAATAAGAGAAAAATATGGTGAAAAGATAAATGAATCACTTTAGATCATAAAACAACAACCACTAAACCAATGGATTAAAGTTAGGAGAAGAGGGATGGAAATCCTCCTCAGGGCACCTAGGTTTCATCCAAAACAAGGGGAAGGGAGAGGTATGGACAAATGAAAATGATTCGGTCAAGATAGGAATTTAAAACTTAGAATATTTTCCTTTTCATGCCCTCTAATATATATACACAACATGAATTACATGGGAATTCACAAAATTAAAACTTTCACTAAGAAAAAAGTAACCTAAGCCTTTATTTAATATGCATCATTAATTCCACTTACAAGACATGTAAACCATCTCATGGGTTCCCCATCTACCGATTTACAAGCTATAAACTCACTGGTTGTATAAGCTATGAAATACCAGTACATGTCAGGTATACATTACATGACCTAAATTACCTATAGTAGCTCTGCTTCACCACCATCCTCCACCAAAAACTCCTAAATCCTACCCCAAACACCTCCAACCATAAAAACATGAAAATAACGGGCCAGAAAGGTATGGTTCATTACATAATATACCTCTAAAAGGACTCTCACCCTCAAGAATCCAAAACCAAGATCATAAGAAAAGGGGTTTGTACAACCACCAACCAAGATACCTCTCAAGGATCTCTTCATGCCTCAAACGCTACCACCATCCAAACATGCCAAACCAAATTTCCACAAAACATCTCGCACAACCTCATCACCACAACCATACAAACTCTATACATACCAAACCAACAACCACTAGAACCAAAAAACCACACTACCCTAAACATATGAATCAGTGAATTTCACCCTCTATGTCAAGATACTATCTGCTTTGGGTGGAACTGACTTTCTTGTATGAGTTTAATTATATCATAGTATAATAAGTCTTGATTAGGAATCAGGTCCTCCCATTTTCATATGTCAAAAATTTATCACACATCATACATCACAAACTAATGAAAACAACTCATCTCATAAAATAGTAGGATCCAAACATCACATATCAATGAAAAATAGAGAAAAGAAAATCTAAAAATAGCTTTGGGTACTAGGCACAAATCTTCACCTCATATTCCCAAGTACTCTCTTCTAGGCCAACATGCCTCCACAATATGCTAACTAAGGGAATGGTCAATCCTCACAACACTTTCTCTTATCAATCCTAGATATCTATTGGTTACTCCACGAATGTCGTGTTTCCATCAATATTCAAATATCCCCAGTAAATGACATGGTAGTTATCATGAAGATGTAAATGAAGTTAAGAGATATGGAAGATGTTGTGGATCCTTTCCAATCGCAATGGAAACTCCAAACGATACACCACCTCACCAATGCGCCCCAACACCTCAAAGGGCCCAACTAACTTGGGAGAAATATTACTCCCTCTTCCAAACCTCCACTACCCACATCAAGGGGAAACCTTCAAGAACATATGGTCCCCAACCTTGAAATCCAAGGTCGTCCTCCAATGATTGACATAAAACTTATTTTGGTCATGTGCTATTTTCATCATCTCATAAACAAGATGAACCTTCTATGTTGTACAATGCACCACATAGGGTCTAAGAACTGATTCTTCCCCAACCTCCATCCAACACAACAGATAATGACATGGTCTGTCATACAAATCCTCAAATGGAGCCATGTCAATATAAGAGTGATAGATATTTTTTATGCAAACTTGACCAAAGGTAGGTATCATACCCAGGATCCACCAAAGTCCAAGATGTATGCCCACAACATATCCTCTAGTGTCTAGATGATCCACTCAATATTATCATTTTTCTTATGGTTGAAACCATTTTTGAGGCATAACTAAGTGACAAAAGAATATTGTAATACCCTCTAGACTCAAGAGATAAAACGTGTGTCGTGATTGAAGACAATGGACCTAGGAACTCCGTGAAACTCCACCACCTCATCCACATACCTATTGGTCAAAGAATATACTATTCTTGACTCCTTGATCCCTAAGAAGTGGGATGATTTCATCAAATGATCCATGATTAACTAGATAACATCACAACCTCCCTGATCTTGGGATAACCCTGTGATGGAATCCATTAATAGGTTTTCCCCTTTTCACTCGGGAACATCCAAAGGCTATAAAAAATCTCCTGGAACATTATTCTCAATCTTTACCTACTGGAAAACCAAAAACCTTGACATTAACTCTACCACTACATATTTCATCTCGGTCCACAAAAAATGAATCCTAAATCCATGGTACATCTTGGAAAATCCTAAGTGTAACACCAAATGTGAGTTATATAATTCATGAATGACTCCCTTGTGCAACAATACTGGAAAAAAAACTCACATGAAACAATATATGGTTCTGACAATCCTCTAACAATCCCTCTAGATAATCACCATGTCCAATATGATCACACATCACCTCCACCTTTGAGTCTCCCCACTGAGACACCTCCACCTACAATATTTGAGAATATTGTAACTTCATCTAAAAAATAGACTCTACCATCATCCACCCTTATATCTAAGTGAAATGAATACAAATCCTCCATCACTCTTCAAAAAATCCCAAGACTCTTGAACAACATCCTTCTCCGACTAATATCTCAATGTGTTGACCATAACATTCCCTCTTCCTAAGGTGTTGAATATCTAAAAGTATTAATCCTAAATAAAATCTATCCACCTCCACTACCACAGATTCATATCACGCAGATAAAAGATATACCTAAAAATCGTGTGATCTGTGAAGACCACAAAGCACTTCCCAATGAGATAATGCTGCCACAACTTTAGTGAAAACATAACCACTGTTATCTACAGATCATGGGTGGCATAGTTACAATCATGGGTACATAACTTCCTAGACCCATAAGAGATCAATTCCTTCTAATGCATCAATACACATCCCAATCCCATATTGGAAGCATCAAAAAACACCTCAAACATCACACCTTCCTCAGGTGACTGAAGCACTGGAGCACTGACTAACTTTCCCTTTAGATAACCAAACATTTTCTAGAACTAATCAGTCCCCACAAAAACCTAGTACTTTCTATTCATCTCTATCAACGGGGATGTAACTTGATTAAATTGGGAACAAACCTCTGATATATCCTGTGAGACCAAGAAAATTGTGAACATTTTCCACGTTCTTGGGTTATTACTAAGAAAACAATTTCCTAGACCTTCGATGAGTCTACTGCCAAACCCTAGTGAGACACCACATTCCCAAGGAAAATTACCTCTCCTGTCCAGAACTCCTACTTGGACAACTTCCCATAAACTTTTTGGTGTCAAATGACCTATAAAACAACCCTAATAAGATCATCATGCTTCTCCCCTAATCTCAAGTAGACCAAGATATCATCAATGAACATGACTATGAACTGGTCCAGGAACTCACAGAACACAAATTTCATAAGATCCATGAACACATCCAGTGAATTCATAACACCAAATGGGATGACTACAAACTCGAAGTGCTCATACCTGGATCTAAAGGAGGTCTTTAGGATATCACCCTACTTCACCATCAAATATGGATATCTAGACTAAAAAAAATCTTAGAAAATCGGCATTCCCCTCTCATTTAGTCGAAAAGATCTTATATCCTAGAAAGAGGGTAATGGTTCTTGATCGTCACCGGGTTCACCCTCCGGTAGTCTATACACAACCTCATACAACCATCCACCTTCTGGGTGAACAACACTAGAGCACCCCACAACTACACATTGGGCTAGATAAAACCCTTCTACATCAGATCAACAATCTGAATCCTCAACTCCCACAACTCAAAGGGTGTCATCCAATAAGGATCCATCAAAATCAAAGAAGCACCAGGCTACAAGTCTATCTTAAACTCAACAACACATATAGGGGGTAGCATCACAACCTCATTAGTTAAAACATCCAAAAACTCCCCAACAACCCTAGGGACCTCCATTTTCCTAGTTTCCACTGATTCCACTAACAACTTAGGCATCAAATAAAGAAGGGGATCTACATACTAACTTCCCTCCTGACAACCGTGATTTCCAATAAAAACAACACACTATCCATACAAATCAAAAAATGTGACTCTCTTATGGATGTAATAGATAATAGAATATATGGAATATCACTAGTCAATTCTAAGGATAACATTTCATGGCTATATCTGTAGTAAGAAAATATCCCCATAAGACTTATGTATAAGTCTCTGATGGGGAAATTAATTGATATTTTTATCATAAACCCAAAATATTTTATTATCCTATGTTTATTTATATAAATTATAATTTTTACTTTCTTTTTCCACTCTTTAAGTACTCAAGATACTAAAATCACATTTTTAAGGAAAACTGACTTGTTTTTCTACTCGAACAGAGATCCTTTTATTCCATATCCATATTTTCCTTAAAATGGTTTAAAGAATATTTTTAATATTATCAAATTATTTATTAAATAAATTTTTACTCATATTTTAATTTTAAAAAAATAGTTTAAAAGTAGCTTCTTATCTTTTTTTTAACAAGTTACTTTTTGACTTTTTACAAAAGTGTGAAAGGAATGTTTTATTTTAACTTATATAGAATGAATAGAATTTCCTATCACCATGAATGCTCAATTATTTTAAGCTTCCTTTAAAATTTCCCATGCTTCTCTTTAGAGAAATTATTTATATAATATTTTGTAAATTTTTACATTTTAAAGAAGTGATCTCAAAGTGAAAAGGGTATTTTCCTCATGAAATATTCCATGTGATCTTTTAAAGTCATTTTCATCAATGACAATAACCTTTGATGTTATGTATTTATTCTAAATTATATGTATCCTAGATATATACCTATCTCATTTTCCCTTCATTTAATGGGGTAATACATTCCTTAAGTTCATTTGAAAAATACATTCTTTATGAGATCTCCTTTGATTGCAACATAAGGTAATATTAGGCAACACATTTCTTTCCATGGGTAATTCTTATGTCTATGCCTTATAATTGATTTCCTTTTTATTCCACACATAATCATGTACACGTTATCATGGGTGTACCCAGATATCACTCAAATTCATTGCGTAATGTTTTTTTTCTCATGATACTTTATATATGGAATTAGGGAGTGAACCTAATACACTATGGCACTCTTTCCACCATGTGATTTTGTCTTGGAATTTTTCCTTGACTTATGCTTATGAAACATTATATGTTTCTAAAAATTTCCTATGTTGTCATGATATTATTATACCATGTTCTTTATGTTATACTCCCACATTATCATTCATGATCCTTCTCTTTTATGATATCAGGTTATGCCCTATTATCATGTTTACTCACTTACTGGGCTTTAAAACTCACCCCTTTCTTTTATGTATTCATCAGTTTATCCTATGATTTTTTAGGAGCTCAAAAGGATTTAAAAACTCCCTAAGGAGAAAAAAATGTAAATTTTTAGTTTAATTTGATTTTTTATTTACCTAATCTTATAAAGAAACTAGGCCTCATGATCTTTGGGTTGTAATTATTGGTTTTTTATGTTAAAAAACATGTAATAATATGTGTAAAATGATTGTGTCACTATACTGGGATTGGATACATGGTCTACCGTGATGCCTCAGGTGTTTTTTAAGAGCTTTATTAATATAGAGGGATTAGGTAGTGTCTTAAGGGTTTATCAAGATATGACCCCATGAGTGGAACTAACCTATGCATGACTTGGAGTTGGTAGATGTGGCCCATGCTTTGAAGTTTTGGTCCCATTATTTTAAGGTTCATATATGAGCTGGACGGATGGGTGACGGGCGATCTGATGCCCTAGATTCTATGGCAGCGGCGATGGCCCCTCCCCCTCAGGGGGAGGGGCAGGATATTTCACCTGGGGAGGTTGTACTCAGGAGGCGCTCTTTTTTCCCGGCATTTATGTTTCTCTGAAGGTACCTGGCGTCTATAATGGTCATCCTGTTGTCCCGGTTTCATCCAAGGAATTCTCTGAAGCTTCGTCGCTTCTTTCCATGACCTTGGTCTCAAAATTCACTCGGTGTAGACCTCCGGTTGAGATTTTCGAGAGGTGTGTTAATAAGGAATGGGGTTTAGGCTGTCGTGCGGTTGTCGGGCTCCACAGGCCGTGTCAAATTCTTGTTTGTATTGCTGATGAAGACGACCTGGCGTTGGCCTGGTCTCGAGCAAGCAGATCCGTTAGAGGGTTTTCATTCCATCTTCATCGTTGGAAGTTCGATTTTCACATGAATCGTGACTCTTCCTCTTCGGCGATCTGGATTCAACTTCCGGGGTTGCCGCTACCCTTTTAGAATCTAGCTCTCCTGCGTTCAATAGGTAACTCCTTGGGACATTTCCTCTATGCGGATTGGAAAACTGATTCCATGGTGTACCTGATTATTGTGTGTATCTGTGTGGAAATGGAGCTCTCCCATCCTCCACCCGACAAGGTTTGGATTGTGATTGAGGGGAAATACAGGTACGTGCAAAGTGTTTTCTACAAATCCTGGTCTTCGTTCTTCTCCTTCTTCCATAGACAGGGACACCGTTTTGAGGAGTGTCACAAAAGGGATTCGGCAGTTGTGGTTGATACTTCTTTGGTGAGTAAGGGTGTCTCAGTGCACGTCGAGGGTGGTGGAACAGGTTCTGGCAATGGTTCTGAGCCTACTGCGTGCAATATGAGGTCAAGGGAGGTACCGTCAGATACCCTTGACCATGTCGAGATACTTCGGGGTGATCAGAAGAAGGGGCCTCCTTGTCAACCTGGGGTGGGGTTGCTCATTATTTCCAATAATTCGGCGGTGGATTCTTTTGGATCGGGGAGGGAGAGGTCTGCAGGTCCAGTTTTGAAGGAGGCATTCAGGGTCTCGGAGCCTCAGGTGGAGGCTGTGTTTGATCGCCACAGGAGGGACTTAGGTGGAGTCCAGGTGACCAGCAACATGGGGAAGGAGGGGCAGGGCCATGCAGATGAGGATTTGGTGAGGCCCTCTCTTCCCACAGGTGAATGCATCAGGAATGAGGCCACAGGTGTCCCGATCAGGGGCTGGGAGGATCAGAATCCTCAGCCTCAATATATGGGTAGGGGTTTCGATCAACCAGCCTTTCAGGATGGGTTAGGGGATGAGGAAGCTTGTGTCAAGAAGAAGGAAGGGGTCAGCGGGGTAGGGACTGCTCTGGGTAGCATTCCTGGTCAACTGATTGGGAATGTGGTGGAGGTGCAGGCTCAGACCAACCTTGGAGACACAGGGGGTTCGGGCTCTGGCATTCTGCCAGGGATTGTACCTCCAATCCAGACCCCAGTTGTCTTGAGCAACAGGTTTGAAAGATTGGCTGAGGTGGAATTGAGAGTTGAATCATCTGCCCTGGTTGAGGAAGATAAAGATAATAGGAGGAGCACATATGCCCCCATTTTGGAAGGCCAGATCATGGCGCATGTTTACCCAGAGTGTACTGATGGTGGAGGGAAAGCAGAACTCGATGAGATCTGTAGAAGTTTTTATAAAGTCGAACCCGATTCAAGGAGTAACAGGAGTAAGAGGATGAGGAGGGGTAGGAAGTATTACTCCTCCTTACCTCCTCCTATGAGGACCCGGTCAGCAAAGAAGCCAATGGTTGAGGTGCTGGATAGGGAGATCAGGTGTCACCTAAAATCACCTGGATAGCATTAAATCTCCTTGGATATGGTTTTAATCTCGGATGATGTGGTGACAGATCAGGTGTTATTTCTCAACGCCTCGGAAGAGGATGCAGCCAAGATGATGGGTCGGAATCTTGAAGTGGATCTAGATGCAGAGCAGTATGCCTGGGTTGACAAGCAGGATACGATCCTGGTTGGAGGCTTCAATAAGGGGTTGATCAGACTCGAGGAGTACATACAGGTTTGGAATAGACTTACTACTTACTTCGAATCCCTGATAAGGGGGGATCCTCTTTTGCAGGTCTCAAATTTATCCTGGAAGCTATTCAGGGACACGGTCTCTAGTAGAATTCAATTTGTTTTCAATGAATCTGTTTACTCTTTCACTAACTAATGCTTTGTTGAGTTACTATCCTGGTTTTGTGTGGTAATGGTGGAGGTCTAGATCGACTCAGATGGGCTCGAGCACACTGCTTCTTCCTTGGAAGGTCATTTGGGATGTGGCTGACTCAGAGGGATGGTTTGCCATCGGGAGGGACCATGATTGCATGGGATCGCTGAGTGGTCCTTCTTTGGAGTGAGTGGTTGCTGCTTATGCTTGGTTGAGGTGGTTTCTGGTTTTCTGTTTAGTGTTGTTTGGGTTTGTTGAAACTTTTGGTTTCTCACTTTTACCTCAAAAGTGTCTTTATTAATAAAAAATAATTTTCAGTCCAGTCCCATTATTTCTTTGGTGAGATATTTTTCATATACACAGGACACAAGAGCTTTTGTTATGTATTATATCAGTTAGACTTGAATATCTATCATATTAATTGTGTGTAGTATCTATATAAGTTCTAATTTGATATAGATTATACCCTGTGGAAAGATGACATCATTGCAAACACTCTCTAATGGAAAACACAGGAGCTTAGAGAGTGGCCTTTAGAAGAAGAAAGGTTTTTGATGAGCCTGTTCACAAAATTTTTTGTGGATACATATAAGGTATTAGGGGTTATGATATGTGATCCCTTGGATAACATGTCAATTTTATTGGATTGGGAAAAGTTCATCTATAAATCATATTTTAAATGATTTGTGGTGTGGGAACACATTATAGGAAGTGACTCAATTCTAAGATAGTTGATGGATAGTGATGATGTGATATTTATTCATGGGAGATTGGTTGTTTCTTTTTCTATGATGGAGAATTTTATGAGGTACTCCCATGCCAATACGTGGTTAGTACACCCAGGTTTGATAAATGTATTGGGATATTAAGTGAAACATATGGTGTTCAAGAATCAAGAGAGACATTGTGAGCTTCGTCACTCATTGTATGGACTTTCAAAGGATTATAGAAGAGCACCAAATACCTGAAATATTACTTCATCCACATATAATTCATATTTTTTAGTGGGATTAAATGATTATAGAATTCATGATGAAGTTTCCCAGGATCCTAATGAGCTGATATGTCATTTGTGTAATAGCTAATCGGCTAACAAAAGTGGAACACTTCTTACTGATTCTAGGTAATCACTATATTGATGAGTTAGGAAAGCTTTATGTCTATGAGATTGTATGACTATATGTATTTCCTTCCATTTTCATATCAGATAGAGACATATATTTTTTTCATGGTTTTGGTATTGATAGTAGAAGGATTTAAATACTTGGATAAAACTTAGTATAGTGTTTCATCTACTGAAAGATGGATTGTTTGAGAGGATGATATAGATCTTGGAGGATTTTCTTATTGAATGAATCCTAGAATTTAGTGGATCATGGTATGATCATCTATACTTGGTGGTATTCACTTACAATAACAGTTCCCAGGAATCAATTGAGATGGAACCTTTTGAGGCTCTTTAAGTCTGGTTGTGTTGCTCACCATTATGCTAGCATGAGGTAGGTGAGGTAGCTATTGTTAGGATGATTATGGTATAGGAGACATCTAAGAGGGTGCAGTTTATTAGGAATTGTTTGGTTACCACTCATAGTAGACATTGATAATATGTCGACCGAAGGAGACAACCTTTAGAGTTTATTGTGGTTGGCTGGGTTTTCTTGTGGGTGTCGACTTGATTAGGGGTATGTAATCTATGAAAATAATGGAAGCTAGAACCATGGTTTTTAGGACCATTTTATATCAATAGTTTTATCAAATTAGTGGCTTACCAGTTAGACTTTCCACCATGATATCGAGGTATGCATAACATATTCCACATTTCTCAGTTTTTGAGGTATGAGCTTGATCCTACTCATGTGATTGATTATGAGGACATTGATTTGGAAAAATATGCATTGTTTTTTGAGTTATTGGTTAATATTAAAAACCATAGTGACAATGTGTTGAGGGGGAAGATGGAACCACTTGTTTTAGTCTTGTGGAATCATGGGAGAATCCAAGAGGAGATGTAGAAGGGGGTCTAAATTTTGAGATCAATAGACCTAATTGTTAAATAAATACTTCTAGAAGAACTTCTAAAGTATTAGAATCCATTAGATAGGGGGTATTTATAACATCCTTAGTTTTAAAGGAATGTAATTTTGAGCCTTATAATAGCTTAAATTGGATCTGAGATGATTTGGAGGTTTTCTATGGCTAAAAAGGGGTTTTGGTTCTTTTATAGTACACCATAAATAGATCCACATTTTGGTGTAGGTTGTTTTATTCTTGGGGAAACCAATGTGAAATGGGATATCCAAAATTCCAATGGTATGGTGTTGTCTCGGGCATGTAGTTCTCAGAATCCTCCTATAGACCATGTTTTGATTGGCCTTACCTTGTCTCTATAGAGGGTGTGGTGAGTACAAAAAGGTAAAGGTATTGACACTATTCCATAGTGGGTGGTCCGGTTGGGTTTCATGGGTTAGGAATTTCTAAGGCCACCTAGTCGTGGTGGGCATCACCACACTATGTTGATGATTGTTTCAGTTTTGAAACAACCAACTCAGTATCTGATCATTTAAGGGAAGTTAAAATTATTAATAGAAACACATAAGATCTTAAATGAAGTAAATTTAATTTCCTTTAGACTCAATTAATCCATATATTAATTAATTCATTATCCTCCTATTGTTATTATATCATATCCATATGATTTTCAGATGAAACTAGGGTAAAACTTTGGCCATTCTTCCTTCTCTAACCAGCATCCAAGGGAGATCTATACCTTTTAGGACTTGTTTGTGTTGATATAGGCTCATGGTGATATCAGTATCTTCTCTCTATCCATTGTTATAAAAGTTATAAGTTCTCTTATTCAAATATACCTAGATCCAAAATTGATAGTGGTTGTTTTTTGGGACCCTTAGTGTGAAGGTTTGATCTAGTTGGGGTGTGGATGAGATTTAGGAATCGAATCTTGGAAAATATTAACATTTACATTGATGTTATTGTGGTAGGAATCTCCTTATCATATAGAGACCTTGTATATTATTTTTGGAATGATATTATGGTTTTTTATTTTGTTCATTGAGATTCGTGTTTGATATTGATCATATGTGTGTGCATGTTTAGCCTATGAGACCCATGTTTGATGTTGATAACATGTGTGTGTGTGTCCCATGAGACCCATTTTTTATGTTGATATTGTTTTTGTGTGTTTTTTGATACTAATACTCATGCTTGATATGATGTGTTGTGCCTATATGCATTATTCCCTGTTGTGATGGATGTATAGACTTTAGAGTATTTTCTTCTAGTAGAAAATGATGGGTGGATTGTTATGTAATGGTTAACCCTTAAAGGGAGAGAATGTGTGACATGTGATGATAAAGATGATGGACTGAGACACAAAAAAGGGGTACAAATACCTTATAGACTAACCTGAGGAAGTGCATGGGTATGGTGACCTTATGGCCTAACCTAAGGCAAAGACAGGGTACGATGGTCATGTGGTCCAACCCATAATAGAGATGGGACTCGGAGGACCTATATCCCAAACTGAGACTCATTATCCTTATGGATATTCAAATATATATGAGTTTTTTTTCTATTGACCCTTCATTTATGATTTTCCTTCTAACATGGATTCAAATCAAGTATGGCTAGGTTTTATGGATTCTTGTTTAGGACATGATCACTTGTCACATGATTGATTATTGATTGATTTTAAACTCTTTATTATCATAGAATACACCTATTATGCATGTTTACTTACATGAAAGATTCATTAGTGTTATCCTATTGGATTTATACTCGTACCTTGTATGGGAACCCTGATGCATGTGAAAACTTCATGTTCAGGGATCTAGGGAATGGTAAGGTCCTAGTGATAGGGAGTTGAGAAGACGGTGCATGGTGATGGAGGAAATTCCAGGATATAATCCAATTTAGATATTTCTATGTATTTATTTATTTTTCTTTTTTCTTTCTTATACATTGGTTGACCTGCCACTTTGGGTGTCCTTGTTTATTTTTCTTATATGAATCTATGATACTTGGCATTCCATTTGATATAGAATTTTTATTATTTATCTTCAATGTGTATGTCTAAGATTTTATTTATAATTTTTTTTATTTTTTTCTATGGTTATTAGTACTGAGGGTATAGTCTCTACACTACATTGTCCAAACCCTCGTTGCTACTCAGAAACCTCTTACGTATGGAGAGGCATGCATGAGTTCATGTGGAACTCCAATCTTGACTAGGTGATTCTGGTCATGATGTTACAATGAGCCTCCTAATTTGTAATCCAAGGGTGTTATCTCAGTACTAGCTACTATGAGGGGTCGAGGTTTTTTACGATTCAAGATTTCATATCTTGTTCTAGAGAGACATCCATCTCTTGACTTTGATCCACATTGTAGGAAGTAAGTTTAAATATGATTTTATTTAATTTTAATTTAATTTATTTTATTTATTAATTATATTAATAATTATTCTTATTTTCATAGTTTTTTACATTTATCCATTGGTCAGGCTAGTGAAATTTTTTAGGAACTATTTTTATGCTCCTTGGGTTTTATGGGATCAGGTTCATATCAAGTTACGTTATTGTATATTCGAGCACTAGGTAGTACATATAAATAAATAATGTTTTTATTTTAAATTTATAAAGTTTTTTTTTACTATATTATTACTATTTTTAGGGTTTATAGTCTCTTTTTTATGAGATCATGAGGCCCACTATTTAGGTTCCATGTGAGGCTTGCATGCATGATTGTTTTCTTCAGTTTTTATATTTCCTTTGGAGAAGATATATGAAAATAGAATCTATGACTGTATTTGATAAGTCTTGTAGGCCTTATGAACCTAATTATGTCTCTGGTCAGAATAGGAATGGGTTGTTCACATACTAGATATGAAAGACTTTCCAAAGCATTTACGATTTTGGTTGAAAAAGGGATAGGATGTCACACACGGAGCTAGGAGTCATAATTTCAGTATACATCATCAAGATTTGTTAGTAACATTATTTAATAATAATATATATGTGTGTATTTTTATACTAAGTTTATATGATAAATTTATGAAATTTTTAGTTGATACAACCATTACAGAGTTTTATGTATACAAGAATATGTACACTTATAATAGTATTGGACCGAGTATCAGTGATAGATAGAGACATATTGTGGTTGGTATTTTTTTAGTTTTCAAATTAACATAATATTATTTTATTAAAATTATTAATTTATATTTATATAGTTGTAGGAGACATATGAGACATAGGATTCTCACATGCACATGAGTCAATCCCAGACAGATGGTGGAGATGAGGCCTCATGTGAGTCACATTTTTATGAGGTGTTTGGGATGTGGGAAATGACAACTGGTCTTTATAAAGTTCAAGTGATCAAAATGGGTTCACGATAAACCCTAACTAGTTACAATGGAACTGAAGTGATGGAATCATATGGATCGAATGGAGAAGTATCATTTTCATTGACATTTTCTACTTCTGAGTATGTGGTGAGGCTATGAGCTTAGGATGAGGTCATACAGATATTGACCAGAGAGCGGGAGTAGTAGCGATGGTAGCCGAAGAGTAGCGATGATAGAAGGATCAATAACATAATGAGATGATGGATTATATGTATCAGTTTTCATGTGGTTTAGGGAAGGAGTTCACTCCACCATCTAAACCTAATCAACCACCCCCTTGGTACATTTATTATTGTATTTTTCTCTATATAACATTTCTTGTTTTATATTAGCTGTAATTTTATAATGAATTCCTGTTTTTTTTTTACTTTTATTATTTATTGTTTTTTATTTTTTAAGTTATTTAATTGGTATTTCATTGCAAATAATCATAAAAAATACTTTTTGGGATGGAATGTTGATTCCTTTGAAAATCTGTTTTTTGCAGTGGACTTTGGATTTTTTCATAAAACAATATTTATGATGGAATTAACCTTTCTTCATAAAAATTAGTGATAAAATATTCATTGAAATAGGAAAAATAATCCATCATAAATAATATTTACATGGGGTTAATTGGTATATTCTATTGCAAATAATGGTATTTGAGATGCTCTTTTCTACCACAAACTATTTGTGATGGATTTCCATCACAAATAACCCATCTCAAAAAAGTAATTTTTCTACAGTGAAGGATCCATCTCCTATAAACATGTCACATAAATTTTTGATACACAATATTCATATTTCATAAATGGTTTACTTAAACATGAATATAAGATGATTTAACAAATGAATAATCATTTTATTTATTTTCAAAACATAAGATGCAAATATAAACTTTTTAATATTTGATTTAGTATTAAAAAATATCATTTTACTATACCTATTGATTATCATTTATAAAACATAAGTAAAATTAACTAAATATACAATTTTAATGAATTTTATTTTACATTTCCACTTGAAAACATGTTGGTCCAATGTATTGTCAATGTTTAGACCCATGCTATATTTTTTCATAATGTAGTTCCATGATAGTGTCTCGCACTACATTGTCACACAATGTGGTGTCACAAAAGACTATCAATATTCATATTATGGTGATTCTCAATGTAATATCAGGAAAAATCCCCACAATATATTTATTATCAATGCATTATTAAGTAACTCAAAAGTGATACTCTATTTTTCATGATGAGGACACAGGTTACATTGTCCTATAATGTATGTTGCGTTGAAACTTCATATTATGTTAATAGCTTAACATAATATCGATTTCCATATACATATTTTGTTGTGTTGATAATTAAATTTTGGTTTCCATCATGAGATATATTTTTTCATAAACGTATCCCCAAGTTTTACTTGAGATTATTTTGATGCTCAATGTTATCTCAAAAGTAATCACCTCAGGTTATGTTGACGCTCAACATAACCTTAATCCATATATTTAATATTGTGTGATATAATATTGTAATATAAAGTGGGTACATACTATATATTTTTTATAAATGATTTCACCATTAAAAATGTAAGAAACATGTTGAAGTTTTGAATAAAGTGTCTTTGATACCATTGATTGGTTTTAGGTGTTCATCATATGAATAAAGGCAGCAGAATCAAACCCATATATTTGCCTAATCTATCCTTAATAAAATAAACATGTAATAGAAATGAAGAATGTAATCAAGGTGTTCCTGAAGTGATGTGTAATCCATATTTTACTCTTCGTTGCATTCTTGATAAGGACCACCTTAATAATAGATGAAATCCTCCAACCTCTAAGGTGATTACATCATCCCAAGGATCCAATAATGTTTCTTGAGAATCCCTAAATGTAAAAGGGATGAGAGAGCCTTCACCTAGTGATAAATTATGTATTGGTGGGAAAAGATTATCAGTAGGCTTTCATATAATCATTCATACCAAATATGATGGATCTCATCCCTTTATATATCCACCCTTGACGGTTTTCATTAAATGAAATGTGTTGGCCATATTCAACATTTAAACATAAATTTATTATCATTAGACTAATTCATTTAATTTCTTCAATGAATGAAATATATTTAATCCATTAATAATGGATTATAACAGATGAAACCGTATGGAAATATTCATCCACCTAAATTTTTTCATAGGTGGAAGATGCATGCACTTAGCTTACTAGGTGGTAGATGCATATACTAAGCCTAAAATGTTGAGTGTAACATGTTATATCATATGTATCATATACATATGTTTTTATTTCATAACCATCACATTGAGATTTCCATGTAGATCTTAAAGATCATTTCAATTAGGTTTTTGGTCAGTCAGTCTACCATGTAGTTTGTTTGAAATGACTAAAAGTATGATTTTTCAATTTAAAATAATTTTCAAAGTTAAAAACATGCATCACACACTCGTAATAGAAAAGGTTTTTTGTATTTAAATGAAAGTATTGGAAAATTATCATTTATTAATATATAACTTATAAGAACAAACCGCTCATCAATCTGACATATGGTTTGGTCAGAATGACCAAAAGTATTATTTTCAAATTAAAACTATTATTAAAGTTAAAAACATGTATCACAAGATAAATACAAAAAAAAGATTTTATTGATGTAAAATTTTATAAAAACAATCATATGTGACCTATAGAAACAAATTACATGTCAATGTGATGTGCGGTTTGGTCAAAATAACTTAAAATATGCTTTTTCAATTTAAATTTATTTTTAAAGTTAAAAACATGTTTCACGTGATCAAAAATGGAAAAGGAGTTCTAATTGATGTGAGAGTATAAGAAAAATATCACTAATTAATATTTTACATATAAGAAAAAATTCTTCACCAACCTAACATGCAATTTGATAGGAATGCCCAAAAATGGGGTTATTAAATTTGAGTGTGTTTTAAAGTCAAAAACATGTGTCCTAATCTCAAACTGAGAAAGTAAGATAAGATTTAAATAAAAGTATTGGGAAAATATCATTGATTAATATGTTTTCTATAGGAATAAATTGTGTGTCAATATAGTATGTAGTTCGGTTAAAATTACCAAAGGTGTGGTTTTTTAGTTTAAAAGTGTTTTTAAAACTTAAAAATGTGTTTCATGTGCTTGAAAATAATAAAATAAGATCCATATGTTATGAAAGTATAGTTAAATGATTTTTGACTAATATGTGTCTTTTAGTAAAAAATCACATATCAATATAACATGAATTTTTTTGGAATGAAAAAAGTGTGATTTTTTCAATTTAAAGGTATTTTTAAAGTTAAAAACAATCATTGCATGCTCAAAACTAAGAAAATAGGTTTATATTGATGTATATGTTTAGGAAAAAAATCACCAATTAATATGTATCATGTATAAAAAAAATGTCCATTAATATAGCATGTGGATTGGTCAGAATGAACAAAAGTGTGTTTTTTTATTTAAATTATTTTTAAAAATATATGCCACAGTATCATAATTGAGAAAATGGGTTCAAATTTTTTTGAAAGTATGTGACTTGTGGGAATAAACCGCACATCAATCTGACATGCAGTTTGTTAAAAATGACTAAAAATGAATTTTTATAAATAAATATTCTTTATAAAACTCTTTAAAACACTTTATACCTGGTAAACAAACTAGATTTTTCTTCAAAATTTAGAAAAATATTTTCTTTCCAAGTTATAGATTCTATGAATGAAATGTGCATTAATATGAAATTTTATGTACTCAGAATTATCCAAAGTGTCTTTTTAAAAATATTATTGTTTTATAACTAGAAATTTTGATTAAAACAAAAAATATATAGAAAATGATATTGGTTTTTCATAAAAACATAGGAAAATGATTATCAATTAATTTGTGAACTACATGAATAAACTATATAGTTTTAATGATAGTTTTTAAATTAATTAGTAATATTTTATTTAACTATGTCATTTATTAATTATATTTTATATTATTGGATTATTATTTTACTTCAGCTTGTTTTAATTTTGATGAAGGTGGTATATTATTACCCTTTTATGATTATATTTATGAATTTGTGTCTTATGATGAAATTACTTTTTTTCTTTTCTAGATTTTATAGAGGAAAATGTTGTAATATTTTAACAAAATTAAATATTTTTCCATAGTTTCTAAAATCATGGTCAAGACTTATATATACTCATGGTTTACAATAATCTATGGTTATATATATTTAAAAAAACAAAATAACATATAACCACAATTATATAATCATGGATATATATAAAAAATAAAAAATACATGTCGTAAACTATATGTAATGGTTTTATAAGCATAGAATTAAGATTATGATACAACCATGGTTTAGAAATTTTAGTTGTATCCTAGGTGAGTGAAATTCAGAGCCATGCTTTTGGAACCATGGTTGTAGTTTAACTTTCTACCACTAATAAATAATCATGGAAGTATGTGTTCAATAATCATGGTTATAAGAAAACTATGACTACGGACTTTTGTTGGTAATCTCTACCACTACGGTTGAATAAACCATGGTAATAGGTCGTGACCATGGTTTTACATTTTATTCCATGATTTAGAGTTGTGGTAGTAGTGTCCTTTTTTAATAGTGTCTCCTTCTATGTGTGTTTCACTCTATCAAAATCAAAAAATGAGAATTTTTAACTCAATGTATTTATGTATAAATCATAAATTTTATTTTTTGAAAAGAAATAGAAAATTGGTTGTGTTCTTGAATTCCATCAAATGTGGTAATTTTTTATAGATTTATGTTTTTTTTTTGGTTATTTTGTTAAGATATTTCTGAGTATTTTTATTTATTGAGTGAGAAAGAGAACTATTGTAGATATGGTCTTTATTAGTGCTAAAAATATCCTTCATTAAAGCTAAAAAACATTGATATTATAAGCACCTTTAAAAGCTGGCATCTTTCATCAACTCTAAAAATAGAACTGATAAATGGGGTCCTATATCAGTGTTATTTCTAGTGTTGATAAAGGTTATACTGCATCAATGTGCTGCTAAAATTGAAGCATAGTGCAATAAAAATAATATTTTAATTTCAATTAAATTTACATCACAATGCAACAACAAAAATACTATAAAATGATTAAAAACATTATGAACATTGGTATTTACAATTATATTAGTACGTACCATTCATCACAAATATCAACAAATTCAAAAACATTAATGTTTTGTTGTCTTTGGACCCCGACCCCCTCTCAAAAGTGCTTGATCATACTACCAATTTCCAAAAAACAACCCCAAATCGAAAAAAAAGTGTGTACATGTATAAAAAACAATTCTTATGTTAGTAATACTATAAAATAATAAATTAAACATAAATATGATATAATGTATTAATAAAATGTCACTTTTAAACTGAAAATATACAAATTAATTCATACTAGGCACATCATGCATCATATTAACATGTGATTGATTCATATATTTTACAAAGGATTTATGGATCATTTTCCTAAAGTATCATGACAATAAAAGTTCATTTTCTCAGTTTTGAGTATGTGATGCATGTTTTGAATTAAAATGTTGATTTTTTAATAAAAACATGCACTTTGAATCATACCATCCACACTGTGTGTAGGTATTATGTGAAGATGATTCCTACACATAAACAATGAATTACGGATCATTGTAATAAAATATAAATACAATATGAGTGTGTTTGATTGGTTTTCAGTGAGTGACACATGTTTTTAACTAAAATTTCATTTTAAACTAGAAACATTGACTTTGATTCATACTGGCCACATCATGTATTGGATTAAGTGACTAATTCTTACACATCACAAATGACTTGTAAATTTTTTTTCAAGATTATCAAGACCAAATGAATTAATTTACTTGGTTTTTAGTGAGTTATACACTTTTTAACTAAAATGTCACTTTTAAACTAAAAAATTACATTTCAAGTCATGCTAGTCATAGTGTGTCTTAGATTGAGGTGGTTCTGATTCCTAAATGTCACAAATGACTTATGGATCTTTTTCCTAATGTATAAAAATAATCTAAATGTGTTTTATTTGTTTTAATATGTCATGTGTCATTTTAACTAAAATGTCAATTTTAAATAAAAACATGAACTTTGAGTCATATAGGTCACATAGTGTGTCCAATTGATGTGTGGTTGATTCAAACATGTTAAAAATGAATTATGGATCATTTTCATAATATATCAAGACAATTCAAGGGTGTTTTATTAGTTTTTAGTGAGTGACATGTTTTTTTAACTAAAATGTCAATTTTAAACTGAAAACACACACTTTGAGTCATATTTGTCACATTGTGTGTTAGATTTATCTGTGGCTAATTCATACACACTATAAATAACTCATGTATTTTTCCCTATAGAATTAAGATAATATGAGTGTTTTTTATTGGTTTTAAGTGTGTGATACATCTTTGTAGCTAAAATGTCATTTTAAAATGAAAATATGCAATTTGAATTATATCGATCACAATGTGTATCAGATTGATGTATAACTAATTCCTACACATCACAAAATACTTATGGACTATTTTTATAAATTATCAATACCATAAAAGTGTGTTTTATCATTTTTTAGTGAGTAACACATGTTTTTAACTAAAATTTAAATTTTAGAAAGAAAACACATATTTTGAGTCATACCAATCACATCATGTATGATATTGAGGTGAAGATGATTCCTATACATCATAAATTACTTATAGATCATTGTCCCAAATTATCAAAATAATATGAATGTGTTTTCTTAGTTTTGAGTATGTCATGTGTCTTTTTAACTAAAATATTAATTTTAAATAAAATGATACAATTTGAATCATATCATCCACAACATGTGTCAAATTGATGTTTGGTTGGTTCTTAAACATCACATATGATTTTTGGATCATTTTACTAAAGGATAAAGGTTATATGAGTTCATTTTCTTGTTTTTGAGTATATGATGCATGTTTTGAAGTAAATTTTTAATTTTAAATAAAAATATGAACTTTGAGTCATATCAGCCACAAAATGTGTCGGATTGATGTGAGAATAATTTTTAAACATAAAAAATGATTTATGGATAATTATCCTTGAATATAAAGACAATGTGGGTTTATTTTTCTTGGTTTTTAGTGAGTGAAACATGTTTTTAACTAAAATGTCATTTTAAACTAAAAACACATACTTTGAGTCATATTGGTCAGATCGTGTATCAGATTGATTTGTGGATGATTATTTCACATAAAAAATGACTTATGGATCATTTTCTTAAAATATCAAGAAAATATATGTGTGTTTTTTTAGTTTTAAGTTAGTGACATGCGTTCTTAACTAAATGTCATTTTAAACTGAAAAAAACAGACTTTGAGTCATACCGGTCATACCGTGTCTCGGATTTATGTGTGACTGATTACTACACGTCAAAAATGACTTATAGATCATTTTCCTAAATTATTAATACCATAATAGTGTGTTTAAATTATCTTCAATTAGTAATACATGTTTTTAACTAAAATGTCAATTTTAAACTAAAAACACACATTTCGAGTCATACCAGTCGCACCACGTATCGGATTCAAGTGAGGATGATTCTTACACATCACAAACAACTTATGGATAATTTTTGTAAAGTAAACAATATGAATGTTTTTTCTAATTTTTTAGTATGTTATACATCTTTTTAACTAAAATATCAATTTAAAATAAAAAAACACACTTTGAGTCATATCATTCACATCATGTGTTAGATTGATATGAGGTTGATTCCTAAATGTCACAAATGACTTATGAATAATTTTATTAAAGTATCGAGAAAATTTGAACAAATTTTCTTTCTTTTTATTATGTTATGCATTGAACTAAAATTTCAATTTAAAATAAAAACATCCACTTTTAGTAATATCGACCACACTATTTGTCAAATTAACATGTGGATAATTCCTATACATCAAAAATGATTTATGGATTATTGTCCTAAAATATCAAGATAGTTTTAGCGTGTTTGTTTAGTTTTCAATGAGTGACACATATTTTCAACTGAAATTACATTTTAAACTAAAAACACAAACTTTGAGTCATATCGGTCACACTATGTACTAGATTGATGTGAAATTGATTCATACACATAAAAAATGACTTGTGGATCATTTTACTAAATTATAAAGATAATATAAGTGTTTTTTATTGGGTTTTAGTGAGTGAAATTAAATTTTTACTAAAATATCATTTTAAAATTGAAAACATAGATTTCTAGTCATACCAGTCACACAGTGTATCGGATTGAAGTGCAGAAGATTATTACATGTCACAAGTGACTTGTGTATCATTTTCATAAAGTTTTAAAAAAATCTAAATATGTTTTCTCAATTTTGATTATGTCACGCATATTTTGAACCAAAATTTCAATTTTAAATAAAAACACGCACTTTGATTCATAATAGCCACACTATGTGTCTGATTGATATGTGGTTGATTTCTATATGTCAAAACTGTCATATAGATAATTTTTCTAAACTGTCAAGATAATATGAGGTTTTTCCTTATTTTTCATAGAGTGGCATTTATTTTGAACTAAAATTTCAATTTTAAATAAAAACTATTCACTTTGAGTCATATCGATCACACTGTGTATTTAATTGATTTGTGGATTATTCTAACACATCACAAATTTATTATGAATCATTTTACTAAAGTATTAAGACAATATGAGTGTGTTTTATTGGGATTCAGTGAGTCACACATGTTCTTAACTAAAATTTCATTTTAAACTAAAAACAGGCACTTTGAGTCATTTGTAAACTGAAAACATGCACTAATAAAAGTAAATAGATCAAATAAATATCAAATATATCTATGAAGAGATCAAATAGTACATAAGTTCATCATCCTTGTCAAATAATTTATCAATAATTGTTTCTTCTCTAAGAATTTTTTACACTTTATAGATCACAAAATGGTTAAAGGAAAATCAATTCTCTACAAATTAATTTCTTCATGATCTCTATGAAAATTAACTAGAAAAGTAATGTATAAAAATAATAAGAAAATTAAATAAAAAAGTACATAAATTTATGATAAAATTAACTAAATAAGTAATAGGAAGTCACCTCTTCATGATATCTACATACATTCTGACACCATGCATTCCACTCATTTTTTTATAAAAAAAAATATATTTCTACTTTTGAATACATGGACTGTCGATAGTCCTAGTAGTACTGGGAAAAAAATAAACAATTAATAAATATTTTAAATGAAATTGTAATTATCATTGGAAATACCTCTTTAGGGATGCTATTTTTTTATGTAATGTAATAACTTTCATAAATTTTCAAATATAATAACCGCAATATTTTATATTAGTTTTTTTTGGACACTGTAAAAATATTGAGAAAAATAAGTAATTTTTGTTATATATGTTTTTATAGTGAAATATTATTATATATACCCTAATACTTATCTAGTTGTAGAATTTGATAGGCTTCTTAAGATCATGGACCATCCTTATACCATGATTTTGATGGTATTTAAACATTTCCCTATCATAACATAATTTTCATTAAAAAAATATAAAATGTATAACTTAAAGTTTATTTATTTAATATTGAATGTAGTATATTACAAATTGATAAAAATCATCATGTATGGTTGATTTTTTGGGAATCTATGCATCGAATACAAATAATAAATATTTATAGTATCCAAATTGATTATAATGAGAAATTAATACTCCTTGAAAAAAGGAATAAATAATGAAATAAATGAAAATATATTTGATATGATTATATTGTATAATGTTACCCCTGTATCATGGGTATTAAGAAGGTTCTATCATAAGTTTTTTTATTTTCAAAAATTATGACCAGTTGGTCCACTATTTTTAAATAGTCTTCTTCTAATGACATTTCTTGTGTAGAAGTGATGTGAGGACTAATGAGTCCAAATTTTTGTTCATAGGGTTTTCCCTTCAAATAGTACCTATGTCATGACCCCCTCCCTCTAGAGATACCACAATGATAGGAGAGAGATAATAACCCCCGATTCCAGCCTCTAGTAGGCCCCGAGTTGGCGACTAGCACCAAGGGTATAAAAATATCATAAAAGGGGAGCATTTCCCTCTATAATAATGTTAGATCAAGAGATAAGATGAATCATCCAAAAGAAACTCCATGACATAAAGGATTGATACAAAAGTAAATACCCAAAATAAAAGGTAAAGGAGTGATACAATAGTTATCCAAGTCTGAGCAAGTAATGTCCAGCAAGGTCCATGTAATCCTCCTAGAAACCAAAAAATAGTTTTATATATGTAGGTTGATAATATAGGTATACTCGTTAGGAAAATGAAAATATACCATGAACATTTGAAAGAAGCATACTAATGCACCTGTGAGCAAACAGAAGAACCAACAATGCCTAAACATATCAACTGTCCATCCCAACCTCACTAAGTCATGCTCAAAAAAATAATTCAATCCAAGTATAATAACATAATAATAAGTATATCGAGGAAGGTAACCTCTAACCACTTTACCACTTATTTTTCTCTATCACTCCCCAATTTCATACATCCCGGCACTCCCATATCTCTGATATAACATATACCACTACCCCACAACACGGTCACATCAGATCTCACATGCAGACACCTGGTACATCACATCACAACCATAACCAGAGTAGTGGGGTATCCTGAACATGAAGTACATTGGCCTAGTTCTCTCCTCATACCATGCACAACCCACACCAGAAGAAACCCCATAGAATAGACATACCAAATCTCACCTGAAAACACCAGGGTCACTACCCCCTAGAAAAGTTATACCACATCTCACTCAAAAACACTTGGTCCACCACCCCATAGCATGGTCATATCACATCTCATCCAAAAACACCTGGGCCTTCACCTAGTGCACTAACAGACTTATTTCCATCATAGATTGTGAAAATATACTCACCAAGAAGAGAGAGTAGGGAATATTGAGTATCCAACCATCCATCCTCATCACTGGGATGTTGGGAAAAACACCCCCATGTGAATATAAGGGTTTCGGCACATGGTACTTGATTTTGGTGGGGTGCTATAAAAATTACAAGAAATATAAAAGTATATAGATATATCCACACACAATCCCAACCAATGGATTCACAAAAAAAAACACTAACTCACAAAAGCATCACTTTTTCTACCACCTCTAAATGCATAACACCACACAAACCACAAGTTGTATCACACTACCAACCAATTCCATTATCCAACCTATTAGTTTCATTATTAAGAATCAACCACATTAAACCACACAACCCATAATTTATTTATTCATTAGTTGTTTATAACTCATTAACCAAACCAAACCCCAACCATTTCAATATTTATTAATTAATTATTCCATCACAACCAAGGAATCTAGCACAAAGAAACCACACATAACAAGAATCTCATAATCTCTATCACACCACCACCTCACTACCCCAAAAGCATGTCCAAACAACCATTGCATCACCTCCCTAAAATCATAGCCACACAACCACCACCTCACTATCCTAAAATCATGACCACACAACCACCACCACTCCACCCCAAAATCATGGCCACACTACCACCACCTCGCCACCCCAAAATCATGGCCACACTACCACCACCTTGCCACCCCAAAAGTATGTCCATATCGCACCCATCAAACCCACAACGCATCGCAAACACACGTTGTTGCCCCACAATGCATCCACACATCACAACACATCAAGGATCATTTTATAGATTTAACAAAGGGTATTTTATCACATTCTATTTTATTTTATTTACTTTATCACACATTCCATAATCCTTGGGAAACCATTTCATTATCCAAATATAAGTTTTTATCCAATTTATATTTTAGGGTGATATCACAAAAACCACACAAAAAGGGTCCCACAACACATGTCAATAAGTTCCAACAAGTACCCCAACGGCCATAATTTTTAGAAGGGCATCAAACCCCTATAAAAAAATCATATCACAATAATATCAAAGATATAAAAACATTTGAATCACTACCCTTCCCCTTTAAATTTCAATTAACCAATTATTTATCTTTGATTAAACCAGCACAACCATCTCCCATAGGTAAACAAGAATGAATCCCTCCCACATGATACACAATAAAGTGAAATGAGGCATTCCCTAACTCAAAGAATCTTTTTTCGACTCACTGCACTATGCAGGGTGATAAAGAAACACCCACAAACCACAATCGTATATGATAAACCATAGATCAACCTATAATACACCCAAAGATAATCAAAACAAATCCTGTCTCACATTACAAACTTGAAAAAATCACCGTAGTGAATACCCAAGAAAAAGAATAAGAGAAAATCATGGGGAAAAGAGAAATAACTCACTTTAGATCATCAAAAAACAACCAATAAAACCAATGGATTAAATTTAGGAGAAGAGGGATGGAAATCCTCCTCAGGGAACCTAGGTTTCATCCAAAAAAAGAGGAAGGGAGAGGTATGGATGAATGAAAATGATTCGGTCGAGAGAGGACTTTAAAACTTGGAATATCGGTCTTTTCATGCCCTCTAATATATATACACAACATGAATTACATGGGAATTCACAAAATTAAAACTTTCACTAAGAAAAAAGTAACCTAAGCCTTTATTTAATATGCATCATGAATTCCACTTACAAGACATGTAATCCATCTCATGGGTTCCCCATCTACCGATTTACAAGATATAAACTCACTGTTTGTATAATCTATGAAATACCAGTTCATGTAATGTATACATTACATGACCTGAATTACCTACATTAGCTCTGCTTAACCCCCAACCTCAACCAAAAACTCCTAAAACCTACCCTAAACACCTCCAACCACCAAAACTTGAAAAGTAACGGGCCGGGAAGGTATAGTTCATTACATCATATACCTCTAAAACGATTCTCACCCTCAAGAATCCAAAATCAAGATCATAAGAAAAGGGGTTTGTACAACCACCCTGTAAGATACCTCTCAAATATCTCTTCATACCTCAAATGCTACCACCATCCAAACATGCCAAACCAAATGGCCACAAAATATCTTGCACAACCTCATCACCACAACCATCCAACCTCTATACATACCAAACCAACAACCACTAGAACCAAAAAACCACACTACCCTAAACATATGAATCAAGGAATTTCATCCTCTATGTCAAGATACTATCTGATTTGGGTGGAACTAACTTTCTTGTATGAGTTTAATTATATCATAGTATAATGAGTCTTGATTAGGAATCATGTCCTCCCATTTTAATATGTCAAAAATTTATCACACATAATACATCACAAACTAACAAAAATAACTCATCTCATAAAATAGAAGGATCCAAACATCACATATCATTGAAAAATAGAGCAAAGAAAATATAAAAATAACTTTGGGTACTAGGCATGCATTTTTACCTCATATTCCCAAGTAATCTCTTCTAGGCCAACATGCCTCCACAATATGCTAACTAAGGGAATGGTCAATCCTCACAACACTTTCTTCTATCGATCCTAGATATCTATTGGCTACTCCATGAATTTCATGTTTCCATCAATATTCAAATATCCCCAGTAAATGACATGGGAGTTATCATGAAGATATTGATGAAGTTAAAAGATATGGAAGATGTTGTGGATCCTCTCCAGTTGTGATGGAAACTCCAAACGATACACCACCTCACCAACACACCCCAACACCTCAAAGGGCCCAACAAACTTGGGAGAAATCTTACTCCCTCTTCTAAACCTCCACTACACACATCAAGGGGAAACCTTTAAGAACATATGGTCCCCAACCTTGAAATCCAAGTTCATCCTCCAATGATCGACATAAAACTTCTTTCGGTCCTATGCTATTTTCATCATCTCATGAACAAGATTAACCTTCTATGTTGTATTATGCACCACATCGGTTCTAAGAACTGATTCCTCCCCAACCTCCATCTAACACAACAGGGAATGACATGGTATCTCATTCAAAGCCTCAAATGGAGTCATGTCGATAGAAGAGCGATAGATATTTTTTATGAAAACTCGACCAATGGTAGGTATCATACCCAGGATCCACCAAAGTCCAAGATGTATGCCTGCAACATATCCTCTAGTGTCTGGATGGTCCACTCAATCTTCACATTTTTCTTATGGTGGAAACCATTTTTGAGGCCTAACTAAGTGAAAAAAGCATATTTTAATACCCTCTAAACTCAAGAGGTAAAATGTGTGTCATGATTGAAGACAATGGACCTAGGAATTCCCAGAAACTCCACCACCTCATCCACATACCTCTTAGTCAAATAATCTACTATTATTGACTCCTTGATCCCTAATAAGTGGGATGATTTCATCAAATGATCCATGATCAACTAGATAACATCGCAACCTCCCTAATCTGGGGATAACCCTGTGATGGAATCCATTAATAGGTTATCCCCTTTTCACTCAGGAACATCCAAAGGCTATAAAAAATCTCCTGGAACATTATTCTCTACCTTTACCTATTGGAAAACCAAACACCTTGACATGAACTCTACCACTACCTATTTCATCTCGGTCCACAAAAAATTCATCCTAAATCCATGGTAAATCTTGGAAACTCCTAAGTGTACCACCAAATGTGATCTATGTAACTCATGAATGACTCCCTTGTCCACCAATACCGGGGAAAAAACTCACATGAAACAATATCTGGTTCTGAGAATCCACTGACGATCCCTCTATATAATCACCATGGCCAACATGATCACACATCACATCCACCTTGGAGACTCCCCACTAAGACACCTCCACCTACCATATTAGAGAATACTATAACTTCATCTGAAACAAATAGTCTCTATCATCATCCACCCTTATATCTAAGAGAAAGTTATAAAAATACTCCATCACTCTTCAAAAAATCCCTAAACTCTTGAACAACATACTTCTCCAACTGATATCTCAATGTGATGGTCATAACATTCCCTCTTTGTGAGGTGTTGAATATCTAAAAGTCTTAATCCTAAAGAAACTCCATCCGCGTCCACTACCACATATTCATATAAAGCTGATAAAATATATACCTAAAACTCTTGTGATCTGTGAATACCACAAAGCACTTCTTAATGAGGTAATACTTCCACAACTTTAGTGAAAATATAACCACTGTTATCTCCAGATAATGGGTGGCATAGTTACAATCATGGGTACATAACTTCCTAGAACCATAAGATATCAATTACCTCTACTGCATCAACACACATCCCAATCCCATATAGGAAGCATCAAAAAACACCTCAAACATCACAGATTCCTCAGGTAACTGAAGAACTGGAGCACTGACTAACTTTCCCTTTAGATAACCAAACATTTCTTAGAACTAATCATTCCCCACAAAAACCTAGTCATTTCTATTCATCTATATCAACAGGGATGCAACTTCAGTAAATTAGACACAAACCTCTAATAATATTTTGTGAGACCAAGAAAATTGTGCCCACTTGCCACGTTCTTGGGTGATTCCTAAGAAAAAAATTCCTAGACCTTCTATGAGTCTACTGCCACACCCTAGTGAGACACCACATTCCCAAGGAAAAGGACCTCTCATGTCCAGAACTCCCAGTTGGACAACTTCCCATAAAATTTTTGGTGTCAAAGGACCTATAAAACATCCCTAATATGATCATCATGCTTCTCCCCTAATCTCGAGTAGACCAAGATATCATCAATGAACATGACTATGAACTGGTCCAGGAACTCACGGAACACAAAGTTTATAAGCTCCATGAACACATCTAGTGCATTCATAACACCAAATGGCATGACTACAAACTCGAAGTGCTCATACCTAGATCTAAAGGAGGTCTTCAGGATATCACCCTACTTCACCATCAACTAGGGATATCTAGACTACAAATAAATCTTAAAAAACCAACTTTACCCTCTCATTTAGTTGAAAAGATCTTATATCCTAGTAAAAGGGTAATGGTTCTTGATCGTCACCTGATTCACCCTCTAGTAGTCTATACACAACCTCATACTACCATCCGCCTTCTGGGTGAACAACACTAGAGCACCCCATAGCAACATACTGGGCTGGATAAAACCCTTCTACATGAGATCATCAATCGGAATCCTCAACTCCCACAACTCAAAGGGTGTCATCCAATAAGGATCCATCAAAATCAAAGAAGCACCAGGCTACAAGTCTATCTTAAACTCAACAACACATAGAGGGGGTAGCGTCACAACCTCATTAGGTAAAACATCCAAAAACTCACCAAAAACCCTAGGTTCCTCCATTTTTCTAGTGTCCACTGATTCCACTAACAACTTAGGTATCAAATAAAGAAGGGGATCTACACGCTGACTTCCCACCTGAAAACCCTGATCGCCAATAAAAACAACACACTGTCCATACAAATAAAAAAATGTGAATCTCCTACAGATGTAATCGATAATAGAATATATAGAATATCACTATTCAATTTTAAGTATAAAATTGTATGGCTATATCTGTAGCAAGAAAAGATCCCCATGATACTTATGTGACCTCATCATCATTATACACCCTAGGAACACATCAAACAAGTTGTTCTAGACCCTGACTGGTGTATTCAACACCAGGGGAATGGAAATCCTCTCTACATCTAGTCCTAGAGCATAGGATAGAGTGGGTGCAACAAAGTAGTGTGCAGCTCCTAAATCAAACAAGGCTCAAACAAGGGTACTAAACAAACTGATCATACCTCTAATGATCTACACACCCTCTAGACCTTCCACCTCTATTGTATGTAACTAACCACACCTGAATCCTCTACCTCTCTGTTGAAATCCAACTCTATGATGATGCTCATATTTTGGTCCTTTAATATGAGGAACATCCTGATTTTGGCCTCTTCCCACTCCATCTCCCCTTGAAAGAGCATAAACCTACTACCCTTACTATTGAAACAGTGTCACTAGAAACTACTGCAGAGGCTTGTACTGAACCTAACCACCTCCACTAAACTGATCTCAGGGAACCACTAAGCACTGGGATCTAGATATGGACATGTAACCAACAACCAAAACACACTGTCCTGATATCTATAGGAAAATCACATACACCATTGGACCCAAAAGGATAAAAATAAAACTGTTGAGGTTAACTCCCTACTGGTCGAAACCTAGAAGGACCAAGAACCTGAGACCTTCCACTGAAAACTCTTCTCATCAAAGAACCCTGTTAGTTCCCCTATCATCATAAACCTCCTCACGAGTTCATCTTCTTGATCACCACCACCTTCTTATGAACCTCTAGATGCATTAGAAACGTAAAAGGAGTAACTGCATACTTGATAGAAGGATCGAGATCCTCCTCAAGACATCTCGTATGAGAATCCTCATCTGGAAAAATATATGGGGAAAACGTATAAGTTGTTTAAACGTAATTCCCAACTCCTACATTGACATACTCCCCTACTTAAGAGAAAGAAGATCCTTCCTCTTTACTGCCTTTATGGTAGACAAAATGAGCTTTACCCAAAACTCTTAAAATTCAATCCATGAAACATCTACCTCTTTCCGCTCACCCAGATACATAATCCACCATTAACTCACATCTCCCTGCATCTGACTAACTTCCAAAGAGACCTAGTATCCCATCGGGGCCCATATAAAACAAAAAATGATATTGAGATCCTCTAGTCATCTCTTTATATCCACGTCCAAAACACTTCCCTGGTACTTACCTAAATCCTACTGCTAGAAATCACACAATTCCCTTTATCAAGATTCATACTCCTTAACCAAACTAACCCTTCAACGATAAAATAGATATACCTGTTAAACTTCTACTACTTTAACCACACACAAACAATTAATAGTATCCATAACTGAAAAGATAAAAATAATTTCCTAATCTCGGTAGTATGTAATTTCATTTAGATTCATTTTAATTCACTTTATTCATACTAACCTTCCCAAAAAAACCTAATTAAAATGAGAACATAAGTCATAATTATTCATGTAACTCTCCTAGGTCTCTACCCTATAAATATCTCTGCCTCACTTGGTCATTAAATAAGCTTAGATTTCATGCATTGAATCATAAGGGTCACTAAAATCTCATGTCCTAGCTAGTCTCCCTGCCCTATGGCACTTACCAAGGTCAAATGTAACTTCTTCCATACCAACCCATATAGTCCTCACTATTCCTAAATCCAAAATCCATCATATCCCTAAAACTCCCTATGATATCACTCTGTCAAAACCCCCTACCTCTAAAGATACTGTAATGATTGGAGATGGATAATGACTCACAAGTCCTGCCTCCAATAAGCCCCATATTATTGACTAGCACTGAGGGTATAAAAATCCAATAAAATGTGATACATTACCGTATATAAGAATGTAGGATTGGGAGATAATATGAATCATTCATAAGAAACTCTATTATATAATATAAAAAAACCAAAACCATCCCACATACTTGTATAAACAAAAGTGATATAGATAAAGGTCTCCAAAAGTAAATACCCAAAAGAAAAGATAAAGTAGTTATAAGGACCCAGTCATAAAACGTTACTTAATATTGAATTTTAAACAAGAACATACATTATTAAATAATTGAGGATATTTTTGAGTTTAGAGTTTTAGAGAATTAGTATACCTTACATACATAACATACCACATTCATACAAGAGGATACTACTAAAAAAATTCCATTTTTTCAAAATATAAAACATAAAATCTTAAAACATGATTTCTTTGGAAACCCTCTATATCAATCTTCACGACTCAATTTTTTCTCTTACCCATACTTATATCCTATTAAAAACATTTTAGAGAACTTATAAAACTCAGTAAGGGATATAAATATAGAAATCGTTAGTTGAGAGATAACATAAAAACCAATAAAACCCATATCATAAAAACTAAAATGCATAAAATAATCATGTTGTTGCCTTGGGAAATATTTAACATATCAATATTAATTTTACCCTTACACATAGAATAACCTTTTGGTCAACTTCCATCTCTGGATTACCCAATGTATTGGAGAGATATAATGGGGATCACCCGTCATATCTTGCGCTATAATGGGCTTAACCCAACATATATTGAGAAATAAAGGGATCAACCCAACATATCTTGAGATATAATGGGCTCAACCCAAAATAAATAATGTCCAAGGAAAATATCAAGGTAATAAAGTATCTTTAAATCAGGAGAAACTACTCATTCCATACACATAAAAAACAATCCTTTTAAAATTTATTAAAGAGAGTTTTAAAAGGATTTTAAAAGGAAATTCCTTTAAAATATAATTGGAGTGAGAATTAATAGAATTGAATGGATGTGTGTATACATTGTAAATACACATAGTGAAACATAATATATAAAAAAATTCATCACACCAATAATCTTAATACCATATAATTAATAAAAAAGAAGGTTAACCCAAATAATGAAAATTGGGTTAAGAATTCCCTTACCTCGGGTTTATCTTACTTAAAACTTGTTTAAACCTCATGTATAATGGTTAAAAAAGTTTTACTAATATCTTAAAGTAACATATTAATTTTTATAACACTTTATATGATAATTTCATAACATAATTTCACTCTTTAATTATTATTATTATTGTGTTCCTTCCATTGTTTTTAGGTACTTTCTTTACATGTTTTCCATGATCGGTTCATGATGGATGTTCTTGTCGATTGGAAGTGAAACTCCAGAATTGGAATGGAAAGGTATTTACATATTTAAAGTACCATAAATTATACCATTTATCATTTTGAAGTTTTATATGAGGATGATTCAAAAGTTAAAACATCAATGATGTTCATTTAGATCATTTTAGTGGTTCTTTGATAATAACGAGCTCATTTTGTTTTATAAATTAAAACCATGTGTAAAAATGAATTCCAGAACCATGGATGAGACATAATACATATATTATAACATGTTTAAACCATAAAAATGGTTTCATGGCCATAATTAGAATAATTAATGTAAATTGGAATCTCATCGTCCATGATGTCGGTAATTCAACACATCACGGACAATGTTTTTATTCCTTGAATAAGTGGAAGAAGAGAAGAAGAATGATGATGAATTTTCCATGAACATGAGAAAATAAAGAATATACATGATTTCTGGATCTTTCATGCCTCTTGGATAAGATTAGATTAGGAAATAATAAGAAAATAAAGGAACTCAAAATAAAAGAATCGTTGAGAAATCCCTTACAAAAATTCAGCAGCCTAACGGCTATGTAACATGGTTTTAAAAAACATTAAAAAGAGAGGGGAAAAGGGTAACCCATCCAGAAATGAATCATAATATATAATATATCAATAATATTATTAAAATAATAAAATGGTATGGATTCTATAATTCTATACCACATAAAACAGAACTTGAATGGAAAAAAGAAAGAAGTTGAGAATTTTCTTACCTTGTAGAGTAACTCCTAGAACTTGAAGGTTGGGACCTTAGGAGCTTAAAGAAACCTTGGGAGGAATAATATAGAGGTAAGAAGGCCAGATCTTTATTGAGGTGGAATTAGGAATGAATGGAATGAAGGAATGGGTTGGTATTTATAGCAAAAGTGAGGGAATATTTTATTAATTTCCAAGGGACACCTCATTAGTGGTATTTACAAAACCATGGGCTTGCCCATCGTATTTTCCCAAGGTATTATTCACTTGGGAAACCTCACCTATTTTTTACTGTACACAATTCGACCAGATTTATTACATCATTAATGATGTCATTAAACACACCGAAACTCAAAACTGTATTTTTACTATTCACCGAAAAATCAACTGTTTCAGAAAAATCCCAAAAATTTACCCTAACCATTTTTTTGACGTGTAGAATTCAAAAATGAACTCTGTTTTTTAGAAATAATTTTCTAAATATTATTAATTTAATTTTAAAATAAATTCATACTTAATTCAAAAAGTAACAATTTTAAAATTATAACTGCTTTTATATCACACTGAAAATTAACCAATATGTCATTATCTTAAACCCTTAAGAAAATAAAAATAATAATAAAATTTACTATTCTTTAGGGTCATATTACTATTCATAAGGGTATGTTACTATTCACCAAAAAACAAGTTGGTTCCATCAGACTCCAAATAACTTACTGAACACAATTGTAGAGGACTTTTTTTTGAAATTCAAAACATAGAAGCTAAAAAATTATGTCTAATGGCTAGATATAAATATATACTTAAAACAAAGTTTCATGTATTTCATTTTTTTTTAAACCTTGGGGTGTTAAATTATCCCCACCTTCTAGAAATTACATCCTCACAATTTTATTTACTCATTAAACAAGTGATGGTACCTTTCCCTCAAAGAATTTTCAGATTCCCATGTTGCTTCTTCAACCATGTGGTTTCTCCACAAAAACTTTACCTAGTATATTACCTTATTCTGTAATACTTTTTCTCTTTGATCAAGAATTTGAATTGGTTTCTCTTCATAAGAAAGGTTCTTTTCTATCAGAACTACTTCTAGTCTCAAAACATGAGTTGAATATAGCACATACTTTCTAAACATCAAAACTTGAAAAACATTGTATACCTGAGACAAACTCAGAGGCAGAGCTACTCGGTATGCAACTGGTCCAACTTTCTCCAAGAATTCAAAAGGACCGATGAACTGCAGACTTAACTTTCCTTTCTTACCAAACTGCATCATGCTTTTCCAAGGAGAGATTTTAAGGAAAACATGGTCACCTACCTTGAAAGAGAAGTCTTTCCTTCTGTTATATTCATAACTTTTCTGCCTGCTCTAAGATATCCTCATGTGCTGCTGGATCATCTTTGCTTTCTCAGCCACTTCCTCTACTAATTCTGGTCCCTTCAACTTCCTTTCCCCAAATTCATCCCAAAAAGCTAGAGTTCCACACCACTTCCCATACAATGCCTCAAAAGGTGCCATCTATATACTGGAAGGAAAACTATTATTATAATAAAACTCAACTAAAGAAATATGTTGATCACAAATTCCCGAGTAGTATATTGAACAAGATCGAAGCATATTCTCCATGGTCTGAATCATTCATTCTGACTGCCCATCTGATTGAGGATGAAAAGTTGTACTAAAATTTAATTTGGTTCCCAATGACTTCTGAAGCCCCTTTGAAAAGTTATAAGTGAACCTAGGATCCCAATCAGATACAATGGAAAGAGGAACTCCATGTAACCAGACAATCTATTTGAGGTACAGTCAAGAAAGATGATCCAAAGACATTGTACTTGAATAGAAAGAAAATTTTCAGATTTTGTCAGATGATCAATAATAACCCAAATCGCATTGTTACCTCGAGAAGTCTTAGGTAGTCCCACCACGAAGTCCATGGATATATTCTCTCATTTCCACTCTGGCACTGGCAAAGGCCAAAGCATGTCCTTTAGTAACTACCGCTCTACTTTAACCTGTTGACATGTCAATCATTTCATAGTAAAATCAGCAATATCTCTTTTCATTTCATCCCACCAATAATACTCTTGAAGGTCTTTATACATCTTACTACTGTCAGGATGAACTAAAAATGGAGAACTATGAGCTTCACACAACAAATCTTCACTACAAGAAAATGGTCGTTTCGTGGCGGTTTTTTCGCGGCAGTTTAAAAACCGCCGTGAAATGACTTATATTTTTTTTTATTTTTTTTATTTTTTTTTATAAATTTTTTCAAGGATTATTGGTGGTTTTTTTAAAAACCTCCGTGAAATGAAAGGAAAAAAATAAAAAAAAACATGAGAAACCCCGAAATCACTAAAACGACCATAACTTTTGATCCAGGCATCCATTGGAGCGCCAAGACCAGTCAAATCGGAGATCATGAAGAGATATAGAGGCATGTATAATCAAAACTGTGAGACGGTATAAGATGTGGAAGATATGAGAGTTTTAAGAAAGTTGAAAAAATTTCTCCAACTTCAAACGGCCATAACTTTCGCTCCGAGTGTCCGTTTGGGCTCTACCACATATCAAATCGAAGACAGCGAAGAGAGCTACGCACCAATTTGATAGAATCAAGCTTCTATAATGTTTTTTGACCCCAAAAACCCCTCTGAAGGCCTCCAAAATCCTGTTTCTGTCACCGGTGTCTCGTCGAACTTGTCTTCAAACGGACCTAACCTTTGATCCGTGTGTCAGTTCGGACTCCTCCACCTTCCAGATCATAGTTTGTTCCATGAGCTTCAGTTTGACTAGTCGCAGTGCCCACATGGACTCCTGGATCATAAGTTATGTTCTTTTTAGTGGGTATCAGGTTTGTTATGTTTTTCGATGCCTCGTTTCTAGCACCCGTTCCCCGTTAGTTTTTTTTTAAATGGTCGTAACTTCCGATCTGTCGGTCCATTCTGTCTCTTTCACCTATCAACTCAAAGATCATTTTAGGATCTTTGATTTGACTGGTCGCAGATCTGGAACGAACTGTCGGATCATAATTTATCTTCGTTAATGTGAGTCCAATGTTTTTGTCACTTTATGACCATTTTGACAGGTTTTAACGATTGCTCCATTTATTACTGTTTATTTGAGTTTCCATGACTTGTTATCTTTATCAATGGTTTTTTGTGGGTTATTATGATGATTATGTTGAATTCTTAAGGGGTTTTCCAGAGTTTTCATGAGTTTTCATGCGTTCTCATGCTTTCTAATACTTCCTTCTTCATGCTTCTCTATCTTTTTTCATGCATTTTCATAATTTTTCATCCTTTATCACGCCTTTTCGTACTTTTTCATGTGTTTCATTTATTATTTATTATTTATTATTTATTATTTATTATTTATTATTTATTATTTATTATTTATTATTTATTATTTATAATATACTTTAATTTATTTATTATATATTATTTGTTACTGGTTATTTATTATTTATTATTTATATTTATTTATTATTTATATTTATTTATTATTTATTATTTATTATTTATTATTTATTATTTATTATTTATTATTTATTATTTATTATTTATTATTTATTATTTATTATTTATTATTTATTATTTATTATTTATTATTTATTATTTATTATTTATTATTTATTATTTATTATTTATTATTATTAATAATAAAATTTGTTACTGGTTATTTATTATTTATTATTTATTATTTATTATTATTATTAATAATATTTTATTTATTATATATTATATATTATATGTTATATGTTATATGTTATATATTATATATTATTTTTTATTTTTTATTTTTTATTTTTTATTTTTTATTTTTTATTTTTTATTTTTTATTATTTATTATTTATTATTTATTTATTTATAATTATTAATTATGTGTTATTTATTATTATTATTATTTATTGTTTATTGTTTATTATTATTATTTATTATTATTATTTATTATTTATTATTATTATTTATTATTTATTATTTATTATTTATTATTTATTAGTTATTATTTATTATTTATTATTTATTATTTATTATTTATTATTTATTATTATTATATATGTATTATTATCTATTATTAATTGTTGTATATTATTTATTATTTATTATTTATTATTTATTATTTATTATTTATTATTATTTATTATTTATTATTTATTATTTATTATTTATTACTATTTATTGTTTATTATTTATTATTTATTATTTATTATTATTTATTATTTATTATTTATTATTTGTTTATTATTATTTATTATTATTTATTATTATTTATTATTTGTTATTTGTTATTTATTATTTTTTATTTTTTATTTGTTATTTATTATTTATTATTTATTATTTATTATTATTTATTATTTATTATTATTTATTATTTATTATTTATTATTTATTATTATTTATTATTTATTATTTATTATTTATTATTTATTATTTCTTTTTATTATTTATTATTTATTTTTATTTACTATTTATTATTTATTATTTATTATTTATTATTTATTATTTATTATTATTTATTATTTATTATTTATTATTATTTGTTATTTATTATTTATTATTATTTATAGTTTGTTATTTATTATTTATTATTATTTATTATTATTTATTATTATTTATTATTATTTATTATTATTTATTATTTATTATTTATTATTTATTATTTATTATGTATTGTTTATTTTTTATTATTTATTATTTGTTTATTATTATTTATTATTTATTATTATTTATTATTATTTATTGTTTCTTATTTATTATTTATTATTATTTATTATTATTTATTCTTTATTCTTTATTCTTTATTCTTTATTCTTTATTCTTTATTCTTTATTCTTTATTCTTTATTCTTTATTCTTTATTCTTTATTCTTTATTCTTTATTATTTGTTTATTATAATTTATTATTATTTATTATTTATTATTTATTATTTATTATTTATCATTTATTGTTTTTTATTTATTGTTTTTTATTTATTATTTATTCTTTGTTATTTATTCTTTATTCTTTTAATTTGGTAATTTTATTATTTTATTATTTTATTTTCATAATTTTATAATTTATGTAAATATTATTATAATTTATTTTTTATTTATTATAATAAACAGTAAATAATAATAAATAACTCAATAAATAACTAATAAATCAATAATTATTAATTATTAGTTATTTGTTATTAATTATTGATTATTGCTTATTGTTTAATTATTATTGAGTTTATATCTATTAGTTATGTATTATTTTGTTTTTTCAATTAGTATATATAAGTATATTAAATTCTATTTATTAACCACGTGACGAGCTTACTGGAGTGGTAAAGTCTTTGGAAAATATGCAAGAGGTTAGGGGTTCAAATCTCACAAAACGTAGTATTTCTTTATATTGCATGGGCATGAGGATGCATGCATGAATAAAGTAAATAAAGTAATGCGAATTAAATGAAATGAATAAAATAAATACGAAATAAATATATAAAATACGAAATAAATAAATAAAATACGAAATAAATAAATAAAATATGAAATAAATAAATAAAATAAAATACGAATAAATAAATAAAATACGAAATAAATAAATAAAATAAATACGAACTAAATTAAATAAATAAAATAACTACAAAATAAATAAAATAAATACGAAATAAATAAAATAAAATAAATAAATAAAATAAATATGAAATAAATAAAATAATGGTTAAATTCTGGAAGCTTACCCATTTTAACCAATTCTACCTTTTTCTGTAGCTCACGGTCTTCCTTTTGCAATTACTTAATTCTGTCTAATAACGATGACTGCACTGAAACCTAAAACCAAATAGATGTATCCCCTACACCAACAACTTCTAAGCCAAAATTCATCAAATAATTAATCAAGGGATCATTTTCCAAATGTAACATGGTTAATGATGCATGATGTTTTCAACTCAAGGCATCTGCCACTTTGTTTGCTTTTCTCGAATGATAATTGATCGTGCAATCATAATCCTTTATCGGTTCAATCCATCTTCTCTACCTCATGTTTAATTCCTTCTGAGTGAATATATACTTCAAACTTTTATGGTTAGTATATATTTGACATTTGACTCTGTATAAATGGTGCCTCCATTTTCAAAGTAAAAAACCATAGCTGCCAATTCCAAATCATGTGTGGGATAATTTAACTCATGAGGTTTTAGTTGTCTTGAAGCATATGAAATTACCAGATCATTCTTCATTAGAACACATCCAAGTCCCTTCAATGAAGCATCATTGTAGATTACAAACTCACCATTTTGGGAAGGCAAGGCCAAAACTGGAGCATTCACCAATATCTTCTTCATTTCCTAAAAACAAACATCATATTCTTCTTTCCAAACAAATGTAACCCCTTTCCGTGTTAACTTAGTTAGAGGGCTAGATAACCGTGCAAAGTTTTTAACAAACCGTCAGTAATAACCTGCTAATCCAAGAAAACTATGAATCCCTGTAACATTTGTAGGTCTTGGCCATTCATCAACCACTATTGTTTTGGTAGGATCAACTATTATTCCATCCTTATTTACAATTTTACCAAGAAAATAAATCTGATACAACTTCATTGGATGGCTCGGCATTTGCTGATGTAGTTGCAAAAGATCTCACTACACCTTTCTGCTTATAGTCTGGCTTTTTTGCATCATTTGGATCTCTCTTTGGGAATACATTTTCATAGTGACCCATCTCACCACATTTAAAACACTTTACAGTTTTCTTATCAGGATTAGTCTTAGGATCATTTTCATTACAATATCGGGCCATATGTCCAAACTTTCCACATTTAAAATACTTCCCAGTTTTGGTAAGACATTCCCCAGGGTGCTTCTTTCCACACTTTTCACAAAATGGAAAATATATTTTCTTACCATTAGATTTCTTTGGTTGATTCTTACCCATAACTTTCTATATGGTCCTCTTCTTCTCCTTATTTCCAAAATGAATTTGATCATCAAAAAACTCCATATCTTCCCTTTCAACACATCAGACAAGTTTCTTATAACTTTTGAATTCATGGGAGGCCAACTCCCTTTGATACCTTGGCTTCAATTCTAAGTAAAAGTGGTTGATTTTGATATCAAGATCCAGAATAATATTTGGAGCATACCTCACCAGTAGGGTGAGGTTAGCTTCATACACAGCCACTAAATCCTCCTCCTTTTTCTTCAATTTAGGTAATTTATTCCCTATCCTAATTCGCAACACCATAGGAAAATATTTTTCAAGGAAAATACTTTTAAATTCATCCCACTCTAAGGCATCAAAATCCTCTATATCCCTAATATTCCTTACCATTGACCACCACTGATCAGATTCACCTTCAAAAATATAAATGGAAAGACTTAACTTTTGATTATCTTAACATCCCATAACATCGAATATCTTTTCAAGGGCTTTAATTTATCCTTCAGCCACTACTGGGTCAGAAGATCCATTGAAAGCAGGAGGGTGTTGTCTCATAAAATGTTCCACTATTTTCATGTTCTACTGTGGTACCTTTGGTTGTTCTCTTGCATGGATACCACCACCATTTATTTCCTATGTTAGCTAAGCCATTACTGTCACAAACTACTTGGTTCCAATCCCTACCATTTTGGGCTGCAGATTCGGAAGGATATCGTTCTGTCGGTGCCTCTCCTCTTTAGCTTCCCTGTTTCTTCTGCGGACAACCATTCTGAACAAACATATATTAGATGAATAAATATGGTAACCCTTAAATGTTATAACATTTCAAATTATCATAGTGTAAAAATCATTTATGGTGTTCTTTAAATATCATCCCAACCCCTAAAGTTATCTAAACCATCCTTTGATACCAACTATAAAGACCCGACCTTAAAACATTACTTAATTTTGAATTTTAAACAAGAACATATATTATTAAATCATTGAGGATCTTTTTTATTTTATAGTTTTAGAGAATCATGATACCTTACATACATAACATACCACATTCATACAAGAGGATACTACTAAAAATAGTTTCCATTTTTTTTCAAAATATAAAACATTAAATCTTAAAACATGATTTATTTGGAAACCCTCTATATCAATCATCACGACTCCCTTATTTCTCTTACCCATCCTTATATCCTGTGAAAAATATTTTATAAACTTGGGATGAGTATAAAACTCAGTAAGGTATATAAATATAGAAAGCGTTAGTTAAGAGATAACATAAAAACCAATAAAATCCATATCATAAAAACTTGAATGCATAGAATACTCATGTTGTTTCCTTGGGACATATTTAACATATAAATCTTACATTCACCCTTACACATGGAATAACCTTTTGGTCAAATTCCATCTCCATAGTAACCAATGCATTGGAGAACTATAATGGGGCCCACCTGTCATATCTTGAGCTATAATGGGGCTCACCTGTCAAATCTTGAGCTATAATGGGCTCAACCCAACATATCTTGACCTATAAAGGGCTCAACCCAACATATCCTGAGCTATAATGGGCTCAACACAACATAAATAATGTCTAAGGAACATATTAGGGTAATAAAGTATCTTGAAATCATGAGAAACTACTCATTCCATACACATAAAAAACAATCCTTTTGAAATTTATTAAAGAGAATTTAAAAGGATTTTAAAAGGAAAGTCCTTTAAAATATAATTGGAGTGAAAATTAATATAATTGAATGGATATTAGTATAAACTATAAATACACATAGTGAAACATAATATATACAAAAAATAATTACACCAATAATATTAATACCATATAATGAATAAAGAATAAGATTAACCCAAAGAATGGAAATTGGGTTAAGAATTCTCTTACCTCGGGTTTGTCTTACTTAAAACTTGTTTAAACCTCCTGTATAATGGTTAAAAGAGTGTTATTAATATCTTAAAGTAATATATTCATGTTTATAACACCTTATATGATCATTTCATAACATCATTTCACCCTTTAATTATTAGTATTTTGTTTCTTCCATTGTTTTTGGGTTCTTTCTTTACATGTTTTCTATGATCGGTTCATGATGGATGTTCTTGTCGATTGAAAGTGAAACTATGGAGTTGGAATGGAAAGGTATTTAAATATTTCTAGTACCATAAATTATACCATTTATCATTTTTAATTTTTATATTAGGATGATTCATAAGTTAAAAACATTAATGATGTTCATTTAGATCATTTTAGTGGTTCTTTGATAAAAACGACCTCATTTTGTTTTATAAATTAAAACCATGTGTAGAAAAGAATTAAAGAACCATGGATGAGACATAATTCATATATTATAACCTGGGTCAACCATAAAAATGGTTTAATGACTAGACTTAAAATAATTAATGTAAATTGGAATCACATCGTCCACGATGTTGGTAATTCGACACATCACAGACAATGTTTTTATTCCTTGAATAAGCGGGAGTGGAGAAGAAGAATGATGATGAATTTCCCATGAAAATGAGAGAATACAGAATATACATGATTTATAGAGCTTTAATTTCTATTTTATAAGATGAGATGAGGAAATAATAAGAAAATAAAGGAACTCAAAATAAAAGAATAGTTGAGAGATCCCTTACAAAAAATTCGGCAGCCTAATGGCTATACAACATGGTTTTAGAAAACATTAAAAATAGAGGGGACAAGGTTCACACATACAAAAATGAATAATAATACATAATATAGAAATAATAAGATTTAAATAATAACATGGTATGGATTCTTTAATTCTATACCACAAAAAAGATAACTTGAATGGAAAAAGAAAGAAGTTGAGAATTTTCTTACCTTGTAAAGTAACTCCTAGAACTTGAAGGTTGGGAACTTGGGGGATTGATGAAACCTTGGTAGTAATACTAGGGATGTAATAAGTCCAGATATTTATTGAGGAGAAATTTTGAATGAATATAATGAAGTAATAGGTTGGTATTTATAGAAAAAGTGAGGGAATATTTTATTAATTTCCAAGGGTCACCTCATTAGTGGTATTTGCAAAACCATGGGCTTTCCCATGGTATTTTTCCAAGTTATTAGCCACTTGGGACACCTCACAAATTATTTTACTATACACAAGTCGACCAGATTTATTACATTATTATTACATCATTAATAATGTCATTAAACACACCGAAACTCAAAACTGTATTTTTACTATTCACCAAAAAATCAATTGTTTCATAAAAATCCCAAAAATTCACCCTAACCATTTTTTTGATGTGTAGAATTCAAAAAGGAACTCCATTTTTTAAAAATAATTTTCTAAATATTATTAATTTAATTTTTAAATAAAATCATACTTAGTTCAAAAATTAACAATTTTAAAATTATAACTGCTTTTATATCACATTGAAAAATTAACCAAGATGTCATTATCTTAAAGCCTTAAGAAAATAAAAAAAAAACTATTCATTATGGTCATATTACTATTCATATTTATATTCATAAGGGTATGTTATTTTTCACCAAAAAAACAAATTGTTTTCATCAGACTCCAAATAACTTACCGAACACAATTGTAGATGACTATTTTTCAAAATTCAAAACATAGAAGCTGCAAAATTATGTTTAAAGGCTAGTTATAAATATCTCCTTAAAAAAAGTTTCATGAATTTTATTTTTTTTAAACCTTGGGGTGTTATAGTTGTGACACAGGAACTATCCAAGTCTGAGCTTGTAATGTCTAGCACAGTTCACATAATCCTCCTGGAAACCTAAAAATAGTTTTATATACATAGGGTGCGCATACATGTATACTTAGTAGGAAAACCAAAGTCTCTCATGCACATGTAAAAAAATCATACTAATTCACCTGTGAGAAAACAGCAGAACCAACAGCACCTAAAAAGGTCAATTATCTATCCCAATCTCACCAAGGCATGCTCACCAAATAATGCAATCCAAGTATAATAACATAATAAGAAGTATATCAATAAAGGATACCCCGTACTGCTTTCCCGCTAATTTTTTTCTCTTATGAACTAAAGTTGTATTTACTAGCACTCTCGTGTCTTCTGTATAACATATACCACCTCCCCACAGCACGGCCACATCACATCTCACCCGTAGACACCTGGACCATTGCCCCATATCACGGTCACATCTCATCTCACCCACAAAAACCCGGTCCATAACATAACAACCATAACCAGAGCAGTAGGGTATCATGAAAATAAAGTAAATAAACCTCATTCACTCCTCCTACCATGCACACCCCCACCATAATTTGTCCCATAACACATACATATCAAATCTCTCCTGAAAACACCTAGTCCCCCTCCCCATGGCATAGTCATATCACATCTCGCCTGAAAACACCTGGTCCACCACCTCACAGCACGGTCATATCACATCTTGCCTGAAAAAACCTGGTCCTTCACCTAGTGAACAAACAAACCTCCATCCATCACATTTGGTGAAAATATACTCGCTTGGAAGAGAGAGCGGGGAATAGATAGTATCCAGCAATCCATCCTCATCACTAGGATGTTGGGAAAAACATCCCTTGTGTGAATATACAGGTGTCGGCACATGGTACTTGACACGAGTGGGGTGCGTATAGAAATCACAAGGAATATACAAGTATATACATATATCTACACACAATCCCATCCTATAGGTTCACATCCAAACACTAATAAACTCACAACATCATCACTTTTTATACCACCTCTAAATACACAACACCACACAAACTGCGAGCCATATCACACCACCAACCAATTCTATTATCCAAACCATTCATTTAATTATTAATCATCAACCACATCAAACCACATATCCCATCATTTATTTATTCATTAGTCATTTCCATATCATTAACCAAACCAAACCCCTAACATTTTAATCATTATTAATTAATTATTATATCATTACACAAGCATCTAGAACAATGAAACCATGCATCACAAGCAGCTCATCATCTCTAACACACCACCACCTCACCACCCCAAAAGCATAGTCAAACAAACACTGCCTCACCTCCCCAAAATCACGGCCACACAACTACCACCTCACCACCCCAAAACCGCAACCACAGAACCACCACCTCACCACCCCAAAATCACAGCCACACAACCACCACCTCATCGCCCCAAAATCATGGTCACACAACCACCACCTCGCTACCCAAAAATCATGGCCACATATCGCCCATCATCCCCACATCACATTGCAAACACTCATCTCCTCCCCACAGTATGTCCACACATCACAACACATCAAGGATTATTTTACATATTTAACAAAGGGGATTTTATCACATTCCAATTTATTTTAGGGGCATAATAACAAAATCAATAATATTGGGGTAATCATTTCATTAGCCACATATAAGTGGTTAGTCGGTTTCTATTTTAGGGTTATATCAAAAAAACCAAACAATAAGGGTTCCACAACATATTTCAATAAGCACAAAAAATACCACAATGACCACAATTTTTAGCAGGGAATCAAACTCGTACAAATGAATCTTACCACAATAATATTAAATCTGTAAAAACATGTGAATCATTCTATTTTCCCCTTTTAATTTAAATTAACCAATAATTTATCTTTGATTAATCTAGAACAACCATATCCCATAGGTAAACAAAATTGAACCACTCCCACATGATACACAATAAAGATAAATGAGGGATTACCTACCTCAAAGAAGCATTACTGACTCATTTCACACCGTGAGGTGAAGAAGCAACGCCCTCAAACTCCAAACGCATGTGAAAACCCATGGATCAACCTAAAATGAACCCAAATATCATCAAAACTCATCCCAAATCACATCTCAAACCAAAACAACATCACCGAAATAAATCCCTAAGAAAATAATAAGAAAATCCATGGGGAAAAGAAAAATCACTCACCGCAGATGGTCAACCAAAAACCATCAGAACCAATATATCGAAGCGAGGAGAGGAGGAATGGAAATCCTCCTTGGGTCGACTAGAGTTCTTCCAAAATGATAGGAAGGGATAGGTACAACCGAATGAAAAATATTTGGCTGAGAGAGGACTTTAAAACCTAGAATCCCAGTTTATTCACACCGTTTAATATATATACACGATGTGAATTCCACAAGAATTCCCAAAATTTAAAATTTCATTGAAAAAAATATCGCTTATGCCTTTATTTAATGCATTTCAGGAATTCCACTTACACTGTAATGGCTCAGACCCTCATGGTCCATCCCTTTTCCAAATTCCAGATCCTAAGGATGGCATCTCGGTAGCAGGACGTCGTTTCAGTGTGTCGTCGATCGGTGTGTCGCCGATCGGTGTGTCGTCGATTGGTGCGACCGATTGGTGTGTCGCCGATTGGTGCGACCGATCGGTTTGTCGTCGATCAGTTTGACCGATCGGTGTGTCGCCGATCGGTGTGACTGATCACTGTGTCGCCGATCGGTGTCACATAGCCTTGTCGAGTTTTTATTCTACAGTTTTTTCCGTAACGCCACTTTTAAGCCCTTTTAACCTTTTTGGAAGTGGTTCAAGGTCTTTTTTAGCCCCATAATCAATGTTTAGATTCTTAAGAGTGGGGAGACCCTCAATGGACCCAGTTGTGTGTCCGTGTAACGTTCCCCTCTGTTTATATAAAATCCTTTAAAGTCATAGTTGTTACCACCTTTTCCCAATGAGAGTTATTAAATAACAATTAATTCCATCATGCGTAACTGCCCAACCATGTGGGGAACCACGATCCGAATTTAAAGTCATTCAAACTTCCATATCCCGTAATAACGGGATCTCACCCTTATATCTCATGGGAATTTCTTCTTCTCCTCCTTCTTCCTCTTGGCTGGTTTCCCTTTTTTCCTGGTGCGTTTTGGGTCCCGGACGCTCCTCCCCTGCAAGTTTCTCATCCCCAATTCTTGGCGCGTGGAGGGAAACATCGATCTTTGATCATCCAGGTAGAGGTTTTACCTTCGTCTCTCCTTACTGTGTAACATGCGGGGTGGGTACGCTACTATTTCTGTGGGAATGGATGAAACCAGACCTTAACAAAGATAATAAACAGACTGTTAAAGAATTATGGGGTGCGTTGACAAATTATGATTTACTCTTTTACATTTTCTATATGTTGTGAACTGTATGGGCTTATGCTCACTGAAAATCATGGTCGTTGGTGGTCTTTCCCTACGCACTAATGAACCATTGTCTTCGGTGATGATTAAATGACTGTAACATGGAAATTGGTTAATCACCTAAACTCGGTTGGTTAAATGGATTCCCAGTGAATATAAATCCGTGTGTGGTCACCCCGGTTAACCAACAGAAAGAAGAACCTAATGAATGATGTGCTTGAACCTGGAAGTTTCCCTACTCTGTTTTGATAGTAGGTGTGTTGTTCGGTTAATGCTTGTGGGGTGATTTGGATGGGGATGGGATCCTCTGTTGTGGTATAATTGTTGGTTGTGAATCTGACGCCGTGTGGGGTTGTATCTCAAGGCTTGGTTTGGTTCGAGTACTTTGAGGGATCTCACTGATCCCTTTGTTGTTGTGACTTCACAATAGAATCGGGTGTGAATGCTTAAATTGATGTTTGGATGTTTCTCTTTTTTTGGCTTGTGGTTATGCTGGTTAGTTTCCCAGTAGCATAGAATTCACCTAAATGGGATCACTTGAACATGAAAACAAGAATGGTTTAAATGGGGAATTGGTTTTGGTCGTAAGTGTTGCGCATTATTTTATGAATGAATAGTAAAAAGGGTGTTGTGCTTAGGTTGGATTTGGAAACCCTAGGTTGGGATGAGTGCTTGTTACCTATACATATATCTATAGTTTTTATGTTTCTTATTCGCGCCCCACCCAAGTTGAGCACTTAGTGCCGAACACCCACATTTCATGGGGGAGGGTGTTTTTACCAACACTCCTATGAGTGGATGGTTATTAGATCCTTTTCTTCTCCCTTTCCCGAATAGGCCAATACTCTTCAGGAAGGATATGACGGCCTGACGTCCATTATAGCCCAAGATTCTTCAGGCAGGGTGGTTGTGGTGGTTGGCCCAGGTATGTGCGGGCAGGTTGTTTCCCAAGAGTCTTCGAGATGAGGCTCAGGTGTCTTCAAGTGTGGCAGTAGTTGTTCTGGCCCAGGTGTTTTTGGGCGTGGTTACACGTGGTGGTTGTGGCCTAGGTGTTTGCGAGTGGGATGGTGGTTGTGGCCCAGGTGTTTGCGGGTGGGAAGCGTGGTTGTGGCCCAGGTGTGTGTGGGTGGGGTATGGCAGTGGGACTGTGGTGAGAATGGAGGGATTGGTTCGATGCATAGGATGTCTTCAATAACCAGTGGGAAAGTGGAGCGGGGTACCCAAATGTCGATGTGATATTACTATACATTATTTGACTTGTGTTATTTGGGGAGTGTGTCTTGGTGAGGCTTGGGTGGATAGTTTTCCTTACTAGGTGCTTGGTTATCTCCTTTCTCACAGGGCATTAGAATGCCTCCATACTTGTGCATGAGAGTCTTTGGTTTTCGCTACTGAGTATACTTGTATGCTCACCCTACATTTATAAAACTGCTTTCAGGTTTCCAGGAGGACTTCAGGGATCGTGCAGGGTCGTACTAGCTCGGACATTGGGACAGTTGCAGTTTCTGTTTTTATTTTCTTTGGAACTTTACCTTTGTAGTCTCCTTGTACTTTGTGGTATTTACTTTTGTAACATGCATATGGGAATGGTTTTCTTTGGATTTACTCTTACCCCCCCAGTTTTGGTGTTATTGGGATTTACAATCTTATCTCCCGATCCTAATAAAGAAAAAAAAATAAAGGGTAATGTCTTCCATCTTGTGTGTGATTCTATACCCTTGGTTCTAGTCGCCACTCTGAGGCCTATTGAAGGCGGGTCTCGGGGGTCATTATCTCTCCTTCAACTTGAAGAAGGAAGGGTCTTCCAATCTGTTGTCCCTTCCCTCAACTTGGTGAAGGTGGGTTGTGACAGAATGGTATCAAAGGAGGTTGAGAGATAGGATGGAGTCTGGGGTTAGGTACAATGAAGATTGCATGGAATGGTAGGGCAACAGTGTTGGGTGATCTTGGTGCATGAAATAGGCCAGGGAAGACCGGCTAGTACATGGTATTTTAAGGCCCCCCATGATCCGATGCAAGGACTCTGGGCCTACCGAACAACCAAGTAAGGCTACACTGATTCCAGGATAGAGACCCTAGGGAAGGTACATGCATCATAATGACTTTAGTTCTTATGTTTTATGAGTATTTTGGGGATTTAAAATGAATAAGAAGTCTAAGAAAATTTAAGAACAATATTCTACACTACTCAGGCTTAGGCATTCCCTTTTTACCATGAAGCTATGGCACCTGGGAGATGACCATGAGTATTATGGGTGATCGAGGCCCAGGAGGTTGACTTGGTTGATCGACAGAGGGATGACCGAGAAGAGGAAGAAAATTAGTGGCAGAAGACATTTTGTGCCTTTCAGTGGCATACCCTCGGGAATTATGAGGGCAGCATATCCGACATAGAGACAGAAAGATGGCTAGAGGAGCTGGTGATAGATTTCAGCTTGATCCGGGCTCCAAAAGAGTACTGGGTTCCTCTGGATGTAAGCCAGATGCAGGGAGCAGCGCATCAATGGTGGATGCTCTATCTTGGGGAGAAGAGGGAGGATGAGGTGACGTAGGCTGACTTCGAGAAGGAGTTCTAGGCGGAATTCCTTTCATCCATGATGAAGGCTGAGAAGAGGCAGGAGCTACTCTCCCTCCAGCAGGGTAGCATGTCAGTGAGAGAGTTGGGGATCAAGTTCAAGGATCTCCTCTACTTTTCTACAGACCACTTTCCAGATGAGGAGTCTCAGGCGAGACGTTTGGATGAGGCACTTCGACCTTCTCTTCAGTATGTTGTTACTCCCTTCACCCTACCGACGTACTTAGAGGTCCATAAGAAAGATGAAGTGGTGGAGAGGATGCACATGATGGGAGGTGTATCGCGAGAGGGAATCCAGTTGGACTCATCGAAGGGGAAAGATTTCAACATCAGACCTCCAGCATCATGGCCCTCTAGGTTTCGACCAACAGGAAGCAGGCCTCAACAGTTCCAGTTCCGATCTCCCGGCTCTCGCCCTTTCCTTTCGGGCCCAGGTCCGAGATTCTTCATCTGTGGAAGCTATGGGCACCTTAGAAATAAGTACCCAGATAGAGTACAGTACAGCAGGTGTGGGCAGGTCCAACGCCCACCTCAGTAGCAGCAGTTTCTAGCTAGGCCCTTTTAGCCACAGCAGCAGGGGCAGCAAGATTTCGTTCCTCCGAGGTCAAGCATTGTAGGAGGAGGCCGACCTTAGGATGCTCCTCAAGGACCTAGACTAGGGCATGGTCGGGGAGGTGGATGACAGCCGAGAGGCAGAGGAGCTAAGAGGGGGCAGTTGCACGCCGCAGAGGCAGCAGTTCCAAGAGGGCTAGAAGTCATCTGAGGTACAATCAGCTTGTTTAGTACTCTCACCTATTCCTTGTTCGATACAGGATATTCGTACTCCTTTGTTGCACCCATTCTGGCCCGTGCTATGGGTTTAGACACTGAGAGACTTCCAGTGCCCCTGGTGCCGATCACACCATTCAGAGGTCAGAACGAATTGTTTTATGTTTTCCGAGGGTGTAAACTGGTGATAGGGCCACATCAGTCTATCAGGGATCTTCTACTGTTGAAGATACATCCATACGATGTCATCCTAGGCATTGACTGGATGATCTCTATATGTTCCATCATTGAATGCTTCCGAGGAAGGGTTGATTTTTCATATTTGGGTGGCCGACGTGTAACTTTCATCGGTGAGAAGGGTTTCCAGAAAAGCAGCAAGCGAGAGGAGCTCCTTCTTTCCTTGTTAGCTGAACTATCAGTGGAATCGGTGGATGTAGAAATGGTGAAAGTCCCAGGGATCGTCGGTGATTTTATGGACGTCTTCCCTGAGGAGGTGGCGACTCTACCCCCTTGGTGTAATGTTGAGTTTGGGATAGACTTGCAACCTGGTGCCCGTCCGATTTCGATGGCTCCCTACCGGATGGAACCTTCCGATTTGCGGGAGTTGCGGATTCATATTGAAGATCTGATGAAGAAGGGTTTTGTTCGACCAAGTGCGTCACTATGGGGTGCTCCAGTCTTATTCGAAAAGAAGGCAGACGGTGGTCTCAGGCTGTGCATAGACTACCAGAGACTGAATCAGGTAATGGTCAAGAAACTTTACCCTCTCCCGAGGATAGACGTCCTTTTAGACCAGTTAAAAGGGGAAGGGTAGTTCTCCAATATTGACCTAAGGTCGGGATATCACCAGCTGAGGGTGGAGGAGGGTGACATCTCGAAGACTGCCTCCAGGTGCAGATATGGGCACTTTGAGTTTGTGGTCATGTCGTTCGGCATCACGAACACTCTAGTTGTGTTCATGGGGATCATGAATTCCATCTTCTAAGAATACCTGGATCGGTTCGTAGTCATGTTTATTGATGGCATCCTGATCTACTCAAGATCAGAGGAGGATCATACCGAACACCTGAGGATGGTTTTAGAGGCCCTCTGATAGCACCAACTCTATGGGAAATTGTCCAAGTGAAAGTTCTGGATGCGAGAAGTTCACTTCCTTGGGCACATGGTGTCCGAGTATGGAATAGTGGTGGACCCATCAAAGGTCGAGGCATTTGTTTCTTGGGAAGCACCCAAGAACATGGAAAAGGTTCATAGTTTCCTTATACTGTAAGGTTACTATCAGAGGTTCATGCCCAATTTCTCCCAAGTTGCAGTACCTTTGATAGCTTTGACCAAGAAGGACCAGGCTTTCATGTGGAATGGGAAGTGTGAGGCAGACTTCAGCTATCTAAAGGAGAATCTGGTAAGTACCCCAGTACTAAGGTTTCCATAAGAAGGGGCAGCGTCTAAGGTGTTCTGTGATTCTTCAGGACAAGGCCTCAGGTGTGTGTTGATGAAACAACAAGGGGTGATCTCTTATGGGTCTAGACAGTTACATCCTAATGAGAGTAATTATGCCACCCACGATCTAGAGCTTGCGGTGGTCGTTTTAGCGCTAAAGTTATGGTGGAATTACCTCATTGGGGAGCACTTTGTAGTCTTCACAGATCACAAAAGATTGAATTATATCTTCTCCCAGTGGGACCTGAACTTACGGCAGCGAAGGTGGATGGAGTTCCTTCAGGACTATGACTTCGAGATTTCCTACACCTCTAGAAAAGGGAATGTGGTGGCCGATGCCTTGAGTAGGAATTCATAGAGGGATGCGATTCGAGAATCAGCAGATGCCTGGAAGGCGGTGGAGGAGTTGGCGTCCCTACACCTGGATGTAAGGGATGATGGTGGTAGAGGTTGTCTGTTTCAGATGACAGTGTGGTCCTCTCTACTGCGGCAAGTGGAGGAGTCCCAGTGGGGAGACTTAGAGAGTGAAGTGATGTGCGATCGGGCTAACCAAGGCAATGCTTCGGAAGGATGGTCGGAGGATGCTCAGAATCGGATGATTTTCCGAGGGTAGTTGTTTGTCCCAGAGATGATGCGCGAGAGAGTTCTTGGTGAGTTCCATAACTCACCCCTAGCGGTGAACCCGGGAGTTTCCAAGATGTACCAGGGTCTGAGGAGTCAGTTTTGGTGGCCCAGGGTAAAGTGGGCGGTGGAAGAGTTCGTGGCCAGGTGCCTAGTGTGTCAGCAGGTGAAGGATGAACACCGTGTTCCAGGCGGTTTGTTTCAGCCTTTAGACGTCCCCGAGTGGAAGTGGGATGACATCTCGATGGATTTCATCATGGGGCTACCCAAGGTTCAAGGATGCTATGATGCTATCTGGGTGGTGGTAGACCGGTTGACGAAGTCAGCTCACTTTCTGGTGATCAAGGATTCGGGTACAGTGAATGCCTTAGCACAGAGATACGTGGATGAGGTGGTGCGGTTGCATGGAGTTATGAGGTCCATAGTCTTGGGTAGGGATGAAGGGTTTACCTCACAAGTCTGGAAAGGATTACAGCATGCTTTTGGAGGCCAGCTACATCTTAGCACTGCTTTCCACCCCCAGACAGATGGAAAAATAGATTTCACCATCCAGACAATGGAGAATATGCTATGGCCCTATATTCTAGACTTTAGGGGATCATGGGAGCGACACTTGCCTCTGGTAGAGTTTGCCTACAATAATAGATACCACTATACCATTGGCATGGCTCCATTCGAAGCTTTGTATGGAAGGTCATGTCACTCACCCGTGTACTGGACCGAGGTTGGGGAAGTAGGTGTTCTTGGCCCGGAGGTGGTGCAGAGCACGACAGAGAAGGTTCATCTTATACGGGAGATCATGAAGGTGTCTCAAGACCGGAAAAAGTCATATGCTGATTTTAGGAGGAGACCCTTGGAGTTCGGGGTCAGGGACCACATATTATTGAAGGTTTCCCCTTGACGTGGACAATGGAGGTTTGGTAGGGGATTAAGCTTTCTCCTAGGTTTATCGGACCATTCGAAGTGCTGCGGTGGGTCAGAGAAGTGGATTATCAGCTAGCACTACCACCGCCGCTACTGAGAATACATGAAGTCTTCCATGTATCTCAGATCCGATGATATCTGCACAGTGATTCACATGTCCTCGACTGGGGAAAGCTGGATATCGAGGACGACGTGACTTTTGTGGAAAGACCAGTGAGGATCGAGGATCGTGAGGATAAGGTGCTTCATGGATGAACCATTCCTTTAGTTTGTGTGTTGTGGAGGCATGGTGGGCTTGAGGAGAGTACCTAGGAATGGGAGGCACATATGCGCTACTAATGAAACCAAACCTTAACAAAGATAATAAACAGACTGTTAAAGAATTATGGGGTGCGTTGAAAAATTTTGTTGTACTCTTTTACATTTTCTATATGTTGTGAACTGTATGGGATTATGCTTACTAAAAATCATGGTCGTTGGTGGTCTTTCCCTACACACTAATGAACCCTTGTCTTCTATGATGATTAAATGACTGTAACATGGAAATTGGTTAATCACCTAAACTCGGTTGGTTAAATGGATTCCCAGTGAATATAAATCCTTGTGTGGTCACCCCGATTAACCAACAGAAAGAAGAACCTAATTAATGATGTGCTTGAATCTAGAAGTTTCCCTACACTGTTTTGATAGTAGGTGTGTTGTTAGGTCAATTCTTGTGGGGTGATGTGGATGGGGATGGGATCCTATGTTGTGGTAAAATTGTTGGTTGTGAATCTGACGTCGTGTGGGGATATATCTCAAGGCTTGTTTTGGTTCCAGTACTTTGAGGGATCTCACTGATCCCTTTTTTTTGTGACTTCACAAGAGAACCGGGTGTGAATGCTTAAATTATTGTTTGGCTGTTTCTCTTTCTATGGCTTGTGGTTATTCCAGTTAGTTTCCCAGTAGCATAGAATTCACCTAAATGGGATCACTTGAACATGAAAACAATAATGGTTTAAATGGGGAATTGGTTTTGGCCGTAAGTGTTGCGCCTTCTTTTATGAATGAATAGTAACAAGGGTGTTGTGCATAGGTTGGATTTAGAAGCCCTAGGTTGGAATGAGTGCTTTTTACCTATACATATATCTATATTTTTTATGTTTCTTATTCGCACCCCACCCAAGTTGAGCACTTAGTTCCGAACACCCCCATTTCATGGGGGAGGGTGTTTTTTCCAACACTCCTATGAGTGGCTGGTTATTAGATCCTTTTATGTTTCCTTTCCTGAATATCCCAAGACTCTTCGGGCAGGCTGTGATGGCCTAAGGTCCATTATAGCCCAAGATTCTTCGGGAAGGGTAGTTGTGGTGGTTGGCCCAGGTGTGTGCGGGCAGGTTGTTTCCCAAGAGTCTTCGGGATGAGGCCCAGGTGTCTTCGTTCGTGGCAGTAATTGTTCTAGCCCAGGTGTTTGCGGGTGTGGTTACACATGGTGGTTGTGGCCCAGGTTTTTGCAGTCAGGATGGTGGTTGTGGCCCAGGTGTTTGTGGGTGGGATGCGTGGTTGTGGCACAGGTGTGTGCGGGTGAGGTATGGCAGTGGGACTGCGGTGAGAATGGCGGGATTGGTTCGATGCATAGGATGTCTTCAATAACCAGTGGGAAAGTGGCATGGGGTACCCAAATATTGATGTGCTATTACTATACATTACTTTACTTGAGTTATTTGGGGAGTGTGCCTTGATGAGTCTTTGGTGGATAGTTTTCCTTGCTAGGTTCTTGGTTATCTCCTTTCTCACAGGGCATTATAATGTCTCCCCACTTATGCACGAGAGTCTTTAGTTTTCGCTACTGATTATACTTGTATGCTCACCCTACTTTTATAAAACTACTTTTAGGTTTCCAAGAGGACTTCAGGGATCGTGCAAGGTCGTACTAGCTCGGATGTTGGGACAGTTTCAGTTGTTTTTTTTTTCTGTTCTTTGGTACTTTACCTTTGTAGTCTCCTTGTACTTTGTGGTATTTACTTTTGTAACATGCATATGGGAATGGTTTTCTTTGTCTTTACTCTTACCCCCCAGTTTTGGTGTTGTTGGAATTTACTATCTTATCTCCCTATCCTAATAAAGAAAAAAATAAAGTGTAATGCCTTTCATCTTGTGTGTGATTCTATACCCTTGGTGCTAGTCGCCACTCTGGGTTCTATTGAAGGCGGGTCTCGGGGGTCATTATCTCTCCTTCAACTTAAAGAATGAAGGGTCTGGAAATCTATTGTCCCTTCCCTCATCTTGGTGAAGGCGGGTTGTGACAGAATGGTATCAAAGGAGGTTGAGAGATAGGATGGAGTCTGGGGTTAGGTACAATGAGGATTGCATGGAATGGTAGGGCAACAGTGTTGGGTGATCTTGGTGCATGAAATAGGCCAGGGAAGACCGGCTAGTACATGGTATTTTAAGGCCCCCCATGATCCGATGCAAGGACTGTGGGCCTACCGAACAACCAAGTAAGGCTACACTGATTCCAGGATAGAGACCCTAGGGAAGGTACATGCATCATAATGACTTGAGTTCTTATGTTTTATGAGTATTTTGGGGATTTAAAATGAATAAGAAGTCTAAGAAATTTTAAGAACAATATTCTACACTACTCAGGCTTAGGCATTCCCTTTTTACCATGAAGTTATGGCACCTGGGAGATGACCATGAGTATTACGGGTGATCGAGGCCCAGGAGGTTGACTTGGTTGATCGACAGAGGGCTGACCGAGAAGAGGAAGACAATTAGTGGCAGAAGATATTTTGTGCCTTTCAGTGGCAGACCCTCGGGAATTATGAGGGCAGCATATCCGACATAGAGACAGAAAGATGGCTAGAGGAGCTGGTGATAGATTTTAGCTTGATCCGGGCTCCAACAGAGTACTGGGTTCCTCTGGATGTTAGCCAGATGCAGGGAGCAGCGCATCAGTGGTGGACGCTCTATCTTGGGGAGAAGAGGGAGGCTGAGGTGACGTAGGCTGACTTCGAGAAGGAGTTCTAGGCGGAATTCCTTTCATCCATGATGAAGGCTGAGAAGAGGCAGGAGCTACTCTCCCTCCAGCAGGGTAGCATGTCAGTGAGAGAGTTGGGGATCAAGTTCAAGGATCTCCTCTACTTTTCTACAGACCTCTTTCCAGATGAGGAGTCTCAGGAGAGACGTTTGGATGAGGCACTTCGACCTTCTCTTCAGTATGTTGTTACTCCCTTCACCCTACCGACGTACTTAGAGGTCCATAAGAAAGATGAAGTGGTGGAGAGGATGCACACGATGGGAGGTGTATCGCGAGAGGGAATCCAGTTGGACTCATCGATGGGGAAAGATTTCAACAGCAGACCTCCAGCATCATGGCCCTCTAGGTTTCGACCAACAGGAAGCAGGCCTCAACAGTTCCAGTTCCGATCTCCCGGCTCTCGCCCTTTCCTTTCGGGCCCAGGTCCGAGATTCTTCATCTGTGGAAGCTATGGGAACCTTCGAAATAAGTACCCAGATAGAGTACAGTACAGCAGGTGTGGGCAGGTCCAACGCCCACCTCAGCAGCAGAAATTTCTAGCTAGGCCCTTTCAGCCACAGCAGCAGGGGCAGCAAGATTTCGTTCCTCCGAAGTCAGGCATTGTAGGAGGAGGACGACCTTAGGATGCTCCTCAAGGACCTAGACTAGGGCATGGTCAGGGAGGTGGATGACAGTTGAGAGGCAGAGGAGCTGAGTGGGGGCAGTTGCACGCCGCAGAGGCAACAGTTCCAACAGGGCCAGAAGTCATCTGAGGTACAATCAGCTTGTTTAGTACTCTCGCCTATGCCTTGTTCGATACAGGATATTCGGACTCCTTTGTTGCACCCATTCTGGCCCGTGCTCTGGGTTTAGACACTGAGAGACTTCCAGTGCCCCTGGTGCCGAGCACACCAGTCAGAGGTCAGAACGACTTGTTTTATATTTGCCGAGGGTGTAAACTGGTGATAGGGCCACATCAGTCTATCAGGGATCTTCTACTGTTGCAGATACATCCATACGATGTCATCCTAGGCATTGACTGGATGATCTCTATATGTTCCATCATTGACTGCTTCCAAGGAAGGGTTGATTTTTCATATTTGGGTGGCCGACGTGTAACTTTCATCGGTGAGAAGGGTTTCCAGAAAAGCAGCAAGAGAGAGGAGCTCCTTCTTTCTTTGTTAGCTGAACTATCAGTGGAATCGGTGGATGCAGAAATGGTGAAAGTCCCAGGGATCGTCGGTGATTTTATGGACGTCTTCCCTGAGGAGGTGGCGACTCTACCCCCTTGGCGTAATGTTGAGTTTGGGATAGACTTGCAACCTGGTGCCCGTCCGATTTCGATGGCTCCCTACCGGATGGAACCTTCCGAGTTGCGGGAGTTGCGGATTCATATTGACGATCTGATGAAGAAGGGTTTTGTTCGACCAAGTGCGTCACTGTGGGGTGCTCCAGTCTTATTCGCAAAGAAGGCAGATGGTGTTCTCAGGCTGTGCATAGACTACCGGAGACTGAATCAGGTAATGGTCAAGAAACTTTACCCTCTCCCGAGGATAGACGGCCTTTTAGACCAGTTAAAAGGGGAAGGTTAGTTCTCCAATATTGACCTATGGTTGGGATATCACCAGCTGAGGGTGGAGGAGGGTGACATCTCGAAGACTGCCTTCAGGTGCAGATATGGGCACTTTGAGTTTGTGGTCATGTCGTTCAGCATCACGAACACTCTAGTTGTGTTCATGGGGATCATGAATTCCATCTTCTAAGAATACCTGGATCGGTTCGTAGTCATGTTTATTGACGACATCCTGATCTACTCAAGATTATAGGAGGATCATGCCGAACACCTGAGGATGGTTTTAGAGGCCCTCTGATAGCACCAACACTATGGAAAATTGTCCAAGTGAAAGTTCTGGATGCGAGAAGTTCACTTCCTTGGGCACATGGTGTCCGAGTAGGGAATAGTGGTGGACCCATCAAAGGTCGAGGCAGTTGTTTCTTGGGAAGCACCCAAGAACATGGAAAAGGTTCGTAGTTTCCTTATACTGTAAGGTTACTATCAGAGGTTTGTGCCCAATTTCTCCCAAGTTGCAGCACCTTTGATAGCTTTGACCAAGAAGGACTAGGCTTTCATGTGGAATGGGAAGTGTGAGGTAGCCTTCAGCTATCTAAAGGAGAAGTTGGTAAGTACCCCAATACTAAGGTTTCCAGAAGAAGGGGCGGCGTCTGAGGTGTTCTGTGATTCTTCAGGACAAGGCCTCAGGTGTGTGTTGATGCAACAACAAGGGGTGATCTCTTATGGGTCTAGACAGTTACATCCTAATGAGAGTAATTATGCCACCCACGATCTAGAGCTTGCGGTGGTCGTTTTAGCGCTAAAGTTATGGTGGAATTACCTCATTGGGGAGAACTTTGTAGTCTTCACGGATCACAAAAGATTGAATTATATCTTCTCCCAGTGGGACCTGAACTTACGGCAGCGAAGGTGGATGGAGTTCCTTTAGGACTATGACTTCGAGATTTCCTACACCTCTAGAAAAGGGAATGTGGTGGCCGATGCCTTGAGTAGGAATTTATAGAGGGATGCGATTCGAGAATCAGCAGATGCCTGGAAGGCGGTGGAGGAGTTGGCATCCCTACACCTGGATGTAAGGGATGATGGTGGTAGAGGTTGTCTGTTTCAGATGACAGTGTGGTCCTCTCTACTGCGGCAAGTGGAGGAGTCCCAGTGGGGAGACTTAGAGAGTGAAGTGATGTGCGATCGGGCTAACCAAGGCAATGCTCTGGAAGGATGGTCAGAGGATGGTCAGAATCGGGTGATTTTCCGAGGGTAGTTGTTTGTCCCAGAGATGATGCGCGAGAGAGTTCTTGGTGAGTTCCATAACTCAACCCTAGCGGTGAACCCGGGAGTTTCCAAGATGTACCAGGGTCTGAGGAGTCAGTTTTGGTGGCCCAGGGTAAAGTGGGCGGTGGAAGAGTTCGTGGCCAGGTGCCTAGTGTGTCAGCAGGTGAAGGCTGAACACCGTGTTCCAGGCGATTTGTTTCAGCCTTTAGACGTCCCCGAGTGGAAGTGGGATGACATCTCGATGGATTTCATCATGGGGCTACCCAAGGTTCAAGGATGTTATGATGCTATCTGGGTAGTGGTAGACCGGTTGATGAAGTCAGCTCACTTTCTGGTGATCAAGGATTCGGGTACAGTGAATGCCTTAGCACAGAGATACGTGGATTAGGTGGTGCGGTTGCATGGAGTTATGAGGTCCATATTCTTGGGTAGGGATGCAGGGTTTACCTCACAAGTCTGGAAAGGATTACAGCATTCTTTTGGAACCCAGCTACGTCTTAGCACTGCTTTCCACCCCCAGAAAGATGGAAAAATAGATTTCACCATCCAGACAATGGAGAATATGCTATGGCCCTATATTCTGGACTTTAGGGGATCATGGGAGCGACACTTGCCTCTGGTAGAGTTTTCCTACAATAATAGATACCACTATACCATTGGCATGGCTCCATTCAAAGATTTGTATAGAAGGTCATGTCACTCACCCGTGTACTGGACCGAGGTTGGGGAAGTAGGTGTTCTTGGCCCGGAGGTGGTGCAGAGCACGACAGAGAAGGTTCAGCTTATACGGGAGAGCATGAAGGTGTCTCAAGACCGGAAAAAGTCATATGCTGATTTTAGGAGGAGACCCTTGGAGTTCGGGGTCAGGGACCACGTATTATTGAAGGTCTCCCCTCGACGTGGACAATGGAGGTTTGGTAGGGGATTAAGCTTTCTCCTAGGTTTATCAGACCATTCGAAGTGCTGCGGTGGGTTAGAGAAGTGGATTATCAGCTAGCGCTACCACCGCCGCTACTGAGAATACATGAAGTCTTCCATGTATCTCAGATCTGATGATATCTGCACAGTGATTCACATGTCCTCGACTGGGGAAAGCTGGATATCGAGGACGACGTGACTTTTGTGGAAAGACCAGTGAGGATCGAGGATCGTGAGGATAAGGTGCTTCATGGATGAACCATTCCTTTAGTTTGTGTGTTGTGGAGGCATGGTGGGCTTGAGGAGAGTACCTAGGAATGGGAGGCACATATGCACTACTAATGAAACCAAACCTTAACAAAGATAATAAACAGACTGTTAAATAATTACGGGATGTGTTGAAAAATTCTGTTTTACTCTTTTACATTTTCTATATGTTGTGAACTGTATGGGATTATGCTTACTAAAAATCATGGTCGTTGGTGGTATTTCCCTACACACTAATGAACCCTTGTCTTCTATGATGATTAAATGACTGTAACATGGAAATTGGTTAATCACCTAAACTCGGTTGGTTAAATGGATTCCCAGTGAATATAAATCCTTGTGTGGTCACCCCGGTTAACCAACAGAAAGAAGAACCTAATGAATGATGTGCTTGAATATAGAAGTTTCCCTACGCTGTTTTGATAGTAGGTGTGTTGTTGGGTAAATTCTTGTGCGGTGATGTGGATGGGGATGGGATCCTCTGTTGTGGTAAAATTGTTGGTTGTGAATCTGACGTCGTGTGGGGATATATCTCAAGGCTTGTTTTGGTTCCAGTACTTTGAGGGATCTCACTGATCCCTTTTTTTTGTGACTTCACAAGAGAACCGGGTGTGAATGCTTAAATTATTGTTTGGATGTTTCTCTTTCTCTGGCTTGTGGTTATTCCAGTTAGTTTCCCATTAGCATAGAATTCACCTAAATGGGATCACTTGAACATGAAAAAAATAATGGTTTAAATGGTGAATTGGTTTTGGCCGTAAGTGTTGCGCCTTCTTTTATGAATGAATAGTAACAAGGGTGTTGTGCATAGGTTGGATTTAGAAACCCTAGGTTGGAATGAGTGCTTTTTACCTATACATATATCTGTATTTTTTATGTTTCTTATTCGCACCCCACCCAAGTTGAGCACTTAGTGCCGAACACCCCCATTTCATGGGGGGTGTTTTTTCCAACACTCCTATGAGTGGCTGGTTATTAGATCCTTTTATGTTTCCTTTACTGAATAGCCCAAGACTCTTCGGGCAGGCTGTGATGGCCTAAGGTCCATTATAGCCCAAGATTCTTCGGGAAGGGTAGTTGTGGTGGTTGGCCCAGGTGTGTGCGGGCAGGTTGTTTCCCAAGAGTCTTCGGGATGAGGCCCAGGTGTCTTCGTTTGTGGCAGTAATTGTTCTAGCCCAGGTGTTTGCGGGTGTGGTTACACATGGTGGTTGTGGCCCAGGTGTTTGCAGTCAGGATGGTGGTTGTGGCCCAGGTATTTTTGGGTGGGATGCGTGGTTGTGGCACAGGTGTGTGCGGGCGGGGTATGGCAGTGGGACTGCGGTGATAATGGCGGGATTGGTTCGATGCATAGGATGTCTTCAATAACCAGTGGGAAAGTGGCATGGGGTACCCAAATATCGATGTGCTATTATTATACATTACTTTACTTGAGTTATTTGGGGAGTGTGCCTTGATGAGGCTTTGGTGGATAGTTTTCCTTGCTAGGTTCTTGGTTATCTCCTTTCTCACAGGGCATTAGAATGTCTCCCCACTTGTGCATGAGAGTCTTTAGTTTTCGCTACTGATTATACTTGTATGCTCACCCTACTTTTATAAAACTACTTTTAGGTTTCCAAGAGGACTTCAGGGATCGTGCAAGGTCGTACTAGCTCGGATGTTGGGACAGTTTCAGTTGTTGTTTTTCTGTTCTTTGGTACTTTACCTTTGTAGTCTCCTTGTACTTTGTGGTATTTACTTTTGTAACATGCATATGGGAATGGTTTTCTTTGTCTTTACTCTTACCCCCCAGTTTTGGTGTTGTTGGAATTTACTATCTTATCTCCCTATCCTAATAAAGAAAAAAATAAAGGGTAATGCCTTTCATCTTGTGTGTGATTCTATACCCTTGGTGCTAGTCGCCACTATGGGTTCTATTGAAGGCGGGTCTCGGGGGTCATTATCTCTCCTTCAACTTGAAGAATGAAGGGTCTGGAAATCTATTGTCCCTTCCCTCATCTTGGTGAAGGCGGTTCGTGACATACACAACGTATAATTCATCTCATGGGTCCCCCCTCTACCGATTTACAAGTCATGAAATCACTTATTGTACAATCTATGAAACACCAGTTCAAGTCATGTAAACATTATATGATGTTAATTCCTTACAGTAGCTCTTCTATACCTTCATACTCTATTGAAAACTCATGGAACCTCCCCCAAACACCTCCAACCACCAAAAATGAAGTAACGGGATGAGAAGGTATGATCCTTTACAACTGATATATATGTCTATAAAAAATATGAATAGTATTTAACTATAATTAGCATAATAGATCAGTTATTGGACAAACAGATTATGAAAACGTACCTCATATATACATTTACAACCGATACTTCTATCCATCCATTCTTTAGGATTTCATATATAATCTAAATACTAGGAAAAAAATTAATGGAATCTCAATACATTTGTACTTCAAAATCAGTGATGGTTGTATCACAATATTTGAATATTGTATTTGCATAAAATTGTACTATTAGTAAATTTTATAGTTGAACTTGCAGGGTAAAGGTACTCTTTGAAGTTATTTTCGATTTATTGTTTGATCTTTTAGATTGTTTTGATTCAACATTTTATTCCACCTTCCTTTTCTCCATTTGTTATAAAATTCCCCGATTCAGGCCTTTTTTCATTAATTATTAAAGGTTTTTCATAAATGATAAATTTTAAAGGATATACCTCATTGTAGAAATTTATTTTTATAAGATCAAAAAAACATTCTATGAATGTTTCAATAGGAATTTTGATTGTGTGAACATCTAGATCATCAAGGGGAATAGGTATCAGTTCTCAGGTCATGATCTATGTGGATACCCACTCTCACAGGATCTTTTGGAAGTTGTTTATTGTGTAGGATATCTCCTTAGATATTGTACATTTTACCCATTGTAATAAGGTGATATGTGGGTATTGATAGATATAAATCACAATAAATTTCACCCTGTAGAATATTAGTATAGTATAGGTATCAATATCTTCCTAATTCAAATTTCACTGAAATATTTATGAAAAAAATTATTACCACTAGTAAGGAAGACCTTTGTGGGGAATGGATCTCCTCAAATCTAGGGGGATAGATCCACATGTCATGGTTTTTGTTGTGCTATTTATTCTCTTTTATTCCTTCCTGTAACATTCTCAAACAACTCAAACTTCTAGTTAATATTTTCTTCTAGAACATTTATTAGTGCATGCATATCATCCATTTTCTTATCTTTATCCCCTTGCTCATTTCTTTTCTCAAAATATGTTTGAAGAAACACTCCGAAACTTTCACCTCTGACACAGCCATATTTTTCTAGTCACTTCAAGTCCATTGAAAGTATTCATTCATCAGATACAGCCGATGATGATTCTTATGTCTAAACCAGATAAAAAATATAGGAAAATAAGTGGTAATTGTTATGTAACATCAATATATAATGAAACAAATGTTTATTATGGAATACTTACACATGATTCACATACTCTTTATTTGTTTTTAATTACTAGTATTACATATTTATGTACACGACCCTCCTTCCATAGCACATGACGTGAGATGGAAGTGTCTTTGGATTTCGATTCATAAATCCTCATATAAACAAACATAATTATGTTTTTTTTATTCCACATGAAAGTATTACTATAGATTTAAAGTACATAACATTTTTTTTCAAATGAAGCATGCCACATCCTTGATTTACAGTAGGGGTGCATTGGTTTTGATACACGCTTAGCACTCATTTGATGTTTCATAAATTAAAAATTCTTAATCAAAGTGATTATTTCACATATTATCAAGTAAATTATTACCAATCACAATTTACCTAAAATGATGCTTCCTCACAATGACCAAGAAATGAATTCCATGTTTCTTGTTTTATCATGTGTGAATATATATGTGTTGGGTGTTGGTTTACTTTCCCTTCAACATCCCTAGGATGATTCTTTGTAAGAATTATTCAAAAACCTCTATGAGCCTTTCTAGTGACCATTAATACAAATGTCAGTCGATGGTAATCTAGTATAAATGCGCTCTGTAAGGGATAATGAACAGTGAATAAATGTGTCATTATTTTATTTTTTTAGTAAAATAGAGAAATTATATCATAAATTTTCTTTAATGCCTTCCCAAATTAGTGCCTTAATTACAGGAAAAACATTGTACCATGTATCTACATCAATTGAAATGTGAACTCGAGTGGTGACCCCAATGTAATTAATGAAAATGGACTTGTAAGGGTTAACAGGATGGATGTGTGTATTTCATCCAACCTTGAATTTGATGTCTTTGATTCTCATCTTAATAATTTTTGTTAAGATCGTCAATCTACAACGCTCTTATCTTTTCTTGGACACGGGTTATTCACCTTCTACCATTTTCTCAGTTTCAACATCATTAATATATTATTCCTTAGGATTCATCAGATTGGAATATAGATAAACTTGTTGTTCCTTTGGATTGAGAGCATCAACATGTTGAGAAACCTATTGTTCCTCAGGATTGTGAACATTGGCGTATGGAAAAGCTATTATATACAGAAGCGGTTGAACATTTAATTTAGATTATATAAATACATTAGTGAACAAATAATACTATGAGTTAATGTAATTTATATTAAAAAATATAACCTTATTATTGAATTATATTTTTTTATTTAAAGGTTGATGGGATTTGACCCCTTCATCGAGTATCTAAATCCCCTCATTGTGGTCCCCTCTAACATACAAGACCCCATCTACATTGGGACCACTATGAAATTATTGCATCGTCCCAATGAAAATCTCACCCTCAGTTGAATTGACATCTGACCCTGTAGTGGTTTTGATTGATAATAGAACAATTGACCACTTTTTATTTGCAGGATTTTGGATATAAAATACTTGTACTGCCAATAATGCCATTATGAATAGTTTTTCATTGTACCCATCTTTACTAAAATCACTTTCATGAATCTCATTTCATTAATTTTATTTGCACACCTATTATCAACCCACTTACATTAAAAAAACAACACTTGGAATGTTTCATAATCCAACTCCCATATTTATTCGATGATGCCAAAGTATGATATATTCACATAAATTGTATTTATGTCCTTGGTACTAGATACATGCATCGCTTCAACCATAAGAGTAACTCCACTTTTTATGGTATTTCATTCATCATGATCCTTTTTATGGAATATATAAACATTAATTACTAAACCATTATAAGATAATACATGCACATTTGGTCATTTGGCTAGCCATTGAAGTCAATATTAAATTGAATTCAGATGTACAGTTGACTCCTTATATGGTCTTGAAGTTATCCTATAAACTATCAATTATGAGTATTTGATATCCAATTTTCATCCCTTGATGGATTCAAAATCCAAAGAATTAATTTGTGGGTTTCAATATATGGTGCAACCACTAAACAGTTATGTAAAATGTAAAGGTGAGTCTACTCCCACTCTGTAATGGTAATTACAACAATATCTGTTCCAGAAATTCCTTCACCCATAAGTTGCATGTTGTGATGAGATTTTTGTAGATTAATGATTTCCACATCGGACATGTATTCGGTGCATAATTCAACAGCATACTCAATACTATATCACTTTGTAATACAATCTTCTGGACAAATTCAATTTTTGACATACCCTTTCAAAATATTCATATACCATTCAATGGGGTGCATCCATATGTAATGTATAGGACCACATAGTCAGATCTCTCTAACCAAGTAAACCATCAAGTGAACCATCATATCAAATAATGGAAGTGGGAAGAACATCTACAATTCACATGATATGATAGAAATTTCTTTTTCCATAGTTGGGAATTTCATCAGGTCTATAACTTTACTACATATATATTTGAAAAAGAAACAAAGTGTTTTCAATTCATGGTAATCATTTTTAGGAAAAATGCAACATAAAGCTATAAAAATTATATCTTGCATCAAAACATGACAATCATGTGATTTAAAGACCTTTAACTTTAAATAATTAATTTAAATGATATTCATGATATTTTATGATACCCCTATGGAACATTTACATCATTCATGAAGTTGAAAAACTGATATCTCTCTTTCCTGGAAAGTGTGTATGCAGCTAAAGGAAGAAAAGTCTATCTTTCACCCTTTATTGGCACCAAATCTTCCTGTATCCTCATGTAAATCATGTCCAACCTAGAATTAATGACATCCTTTTTTAGATTCATTTAGTAATGTTCTAATGATACTATCACATAGATTTTTTCCATATACATGACATCAAGAAAATTTCTAACATACAAACAATTCCAGTATGGTAATTCAAAAAAACGATCTCATTTTCCAATCGGTTTTTGTAAGGTTTTTCAAATAATTTTTACCAAAAAGTGGTTTCCATATCCTTTACTTTATAAAATAGTTTATCACCTATTAATGGAGATGGTTTTATACCTTTTTCTGAATTCCCATCAAATGACGTCATCTAAGGTTGGTATTTATGACGGTGAGGTAGAAATTTTCAATATCTTAGAAACACAATATTCAAGGAATGTTTCAACCTAACTGAGTGTGTACCATGTTCAAAAATGGGACACCCTTAAGTTACTTTAATGTTATATCCTAACAATTTTCATAAGAAATAAATTCATTTATCATCCCATACAACCTGTCTCTCAACATGAAATATTTATTTCTGTCAGCATCATACAACGTAATACCTAAATTCCACATTAATTTTATATCTTAGATCAATGGATCCAAATAAACATCAATATCATTACCTAATTTTTTTCCTGTTATAAGAAAAGGCGACATAATTTATTTTTTCTTTATGCATAACCATGGTGGAAAGTTATAATTTACCAATATAATTTTCTATGTACTGTGAGTACTACTTTGTAAACTAAAAGGATTCACTTCATCTATAGATAGCACAAGATGAAGGTTTCTCATATCATTTATAAATTCATGTTAATCATGATCAATTTTATTCCACTAAGGAGAGTCTATTGGGTGATGAATTTTACCATCTTGATTTCTTGTATCTCTGTGCCATGTCAATTTTATTGCAATCTCCTCACTTCTATATAGGTGTTTAAACCTTAGAATAATTGGAAAGTACCATACAAATTTCGAAGGACTTTATTCATCTTTCTTGTATTAAGATGCACCAAATTTCAGGAATTTTTTAAGTGATTTGTGGTTCTTGAGAAATAGTATAAAGTCATTTGGATAGGCATGTATTATTTCAGAGATCATACCCATTAAACGTAGCATTCATTTAGTGTCATATGTTTGGAAAGGAAAATCATCGTCTTCCGGTATCATATCATTCAAGAGAGAAAGTATTTCATTAAATATGGTGTTGCTCCATATGTTTCCAATTTTTAAATTATATAGCTTCAGTATAGCTGACAATGTCATATATTTAGTATAATCAACATACAATGGTGTCTTTTCACAACTCTTTAACTTCTAAAACAATTTTGGACAATCATGATGTTCTTCTTGAACTGTCATTTTCATTTCCTTAATATGATCTTCATCATCATTTAAATCTATAATCATATCCTTGATATAGTCATCATCATTGTTCGCACTTGTAATCATATTAGATGATCCATAAAATGTAGTGTTATCTCAATCGCTAGCTACATTCAGTTCTTCCTCATGTTTAGTCCAGCATTTATAACGTTGATTTATTCTGTAACAAATCAAGTGTTCTTCCAAATCCTCTAGAATAATTAGTCTTAAATAACAATGTAAACATAGAAAAACGATTTGATAAGGGTTATATGCATGATCTTCTACAAACTTGATAAACTCTTTCGCCCCATCCTCATACTCCTGTTGTTATATGATTGGAATCCATCCATTATTGATTCATATCCATCCTATTTGATTCGGTAATATTCATACATAACAAAATAAATAAATACACAGAAGGTATGAACTTAGAATGCTAAAAGACTATACTTTATATATACACACATATAGTCATCATAGTTGATATAAATTGTCATTGCATCAACAACTTGTTAGAACATATACTAAGAATTTTATGAATTTAAATTATTATAACACTTCTTTTTTATTACAAGAAGTCACATATCATAAATCATTATTTTTTTAATGGATTCGTCAAGGGAGATAATAATGTAATCTTTTAAAATAGAGATCGTTTTTTCCAATCAATTCACTTCATCAAAGGTCTTCGAGGTCATCAGAAGTCATTGGAGGTCCCCTTGAAGAACAAATACTTATAAAAATTTTGGATGCTTTCAAGTCTATATCTCATATTGTTTATTTTGAGTTTTCATCCATAAAACTTGGTTAACTGTGAATGATATTATTTCTAGAGTATAATTCCAAATTAATATAAGAAGCACAGTCATAAATCAGCATTGGTCGAACCATATTTTACAATGTTTTTTTCTTTTAATACATCATTATATTATGGTATTTCCAAATGAGTGGGTTATGATACAATACCACACCCCCTTAAATAGTTGGTAAACCCTTCACTTGGGTATTCACTCCCTCAGTTTGGTTAAAACAATTTAATAACATTTCTAAGATTATTTTTTTACATAATTATTGGATATTTTGAAACATTTCAAAGATTAAATATTTGTTTGCCTAGTATGGAGTGGGTAACTTCATGCACAATGTGATAATATAATCTGATGGTTTTTTTCATAGAAGTTTAAGGATTTAAGTAAAATATAAACTTGTTTCAAAATAAATAAAATATAAACTAATATTAATATATATATATATATGCACACACACAAAACATAGATATATAAATACTCAAACACACACAAACAAATATATATATATATATATACTTTTATACTTATATATATAAAAACAAATGAAACACGCACACACAAACACATACACACACATATATATATAAAAGAAAACATCACATCTCATGTCATGTCATGATTTTATAAAAAAACCATTAATCATGTGGTTCGATCATTCTCATTTCAAATATAGTCATTAGTTTGACCAAAACCATAATCCATTGAATAATCTTAAATCCATTAATATTTATAAGGCCTCCACTTATTTATAACATTATGAACATTGATTCCTTATCTAAAAATTACCCAGACTGTTAGTTTGTCGCCTAATTGATAAAAAACATTTTCATAACATTAATTACATAAATTAAAAACACATAGATAATGAATAAAAATGAAAAAATAATTAATAAATAATATAAAAAAACAAAATTATTAAAAAAGAATAATATCAACTATTTAAATTAAAAAATATTAAAAAATTCATTTAAATAAATTAATTATATAAATTTCAAACATATATAAAATATTAAAACTTAATAATCAAAAATGAATAAATATTAATCATATAAATTACAAACATATTGAGAATATTAAAACATACTAAATAAATATGTATAAAGAGAAATTAAAAAATGATTAAATTCCAAAAAATAGAAAAAATAATAAATATTAAAAGTGAATAGATAATACTAAATGAAAGAATATTAAAAATGAATAAATAAAATTTAATAGATTGCAAAAATATATAAAAATTTGAATCCATAAGATTAATTACACGAATTGTAAACACAAACAAAAATGAAAAAAGTGAATAAATAAATATTATAAATTATATAAATGACAAAATAATTAAAAATGAATTACATTAACTATTTAAATTACTAAAATATTAAAAAAATGCATTTAAATAAATTGATTATTTAAATTTCAAACATTTTAAAATATTAAAACTTAATAAATAAAATTGAATAAATATTAATCGTATAAATTACAAATATATTGAAAATATTAAAATGTAGTTAATAAATAAGTGTAAATAAATATTAAAAAATGAATAAATTCCAAAAAAAATTCATATAAATAAATATTAAATATTAAAAAATATTAAAAATGAATAAATAATATTAAATAAAATAATGTTAAGAATGAATAAATAAAATTGAATAAATTAGAAAAATATTTACACAAACAAATTTGTAACATTAACTAGATGAATTACAAACACGTAAAAATGAATAAATAAATAATATTAATTATATAAATAGAAATATCATTAAAAATGAATTATATCAACACTACAGAAATATTAAAATTAAAATTCATTTAAATAAATAAATTATATAAATTTCAAACATATTAAAAATATTAAAACATAATAAATGAAAAAGAATAAATATTAATCATATAAATTAAAAACATATTGAAAATATTAAAACTTAGTAAAAAAATATGTATAAATTTTAAAAAATGAATAAATTGAAAAAATATTAAAAATTAATAAATATAGAAAATGAAAAAAAAAATATTAAATGAAAAAATATTAAAAATGAATAAATAAATTTGAATACATTTCAAAAATATTTAAAAAAAGTAAATTTATAACATTAATCACATGAATTACACACATAAAAAATGAATAAATAAATAATAATAGTATTTCCAATTATTGATGTATGTATCGTATTGATTGTATATAAAAAATATAATAAACTATTAACATTATAATTTTTAATAATAATTAAAAATATTATTATTTAATTAAATATATAAATAACTATCAAAATTGAATATATTACAAAAATATTAAATGAATAAATATTAAAAATGAATAAATATTAAAAAGGAATAAATTACATAAAATATTAAAAATGGAGAAATATTATAAATGAATAAATGATATTGAATGAATAAACCGACACACACATTTCAGACATCCACTTACACACATACATACGCATGGACATTTATGTACGTGCACATGCACATATACATACACATACACATACACATACATATGCATACATGCATATACATACACACACACACATACAATTGCATACACGTGCATGCCCATACATATACATACATATGCACACATACACATAGACATACACATACACATACACACACACACACACACACACACATATATATATATATGCATACATGCATACACACACATATACAATTGCATACATGTGTATACCCATATGTATACATACATATGCACACATACATACACATACATATACAAGCACATATACACATATGCATACATACACATACATACACACACATATACATACGCATACATACACACATATATTCACATACATCCACATATACATATACACATACACATACACACATGCATACACGTACATATGTGTAAAGACCCTGACCCCAGTTTCCTGAAGCCGGTGCCTTACTTCAATAAATTGATATGATTACAAGGAATTCATATCCCAAAGGAATGAATGGTTTAGTAGCATTGGAAAACCATATACATACATAATTTCAACATTACAACTTGAAAGGAAATACAATATGTAAACTCCATTGTAAACATCAATAACTCCTAGATTATCCTTACAAGTCATTCATAATATAATTCTTTACATCCTGGGGAAAAATAAAACATAAGAAAGGGATGAGTTCAGATTCTCATAAAGGGAAAGTAATATAGTGGAAACATAAATAATAAGGCATGGTGAATAAATAAAAGTACACATGTCATTAAAACATAATCTTGATCATAATATGACAGGAATAAAAGTTGAATAAATAATTCCATAAAAAATAACCATGGATATTATACTAGTCGAATAATCACATGGACTATAAATTACTAGTTTTGTAATAAGGGAATGTATAATTCGGGACATCATAACCATACTGTCAAGGCCACGTGCCAAGACCATACATAAACGGGTAAAAATCCAAACTAGTTTGTCTCGTGAGACCTACCGATACACTGAGGGGCTATAGCAGGCCCCACCCAACACTTACTAAGTTCAATTCATTTCTCATATGAAAGGAGTGAATCATAATCAAAATATACATTCATATTGAAACTAACATATGAGATGTAAATTACTTTCCTCAATCATTAAACATAAAAATTAACCATTCAGAGTAATATGGTGAATGGTATCAAGATAGTACATCCACAGTCAACATAATCACAAACCATTCAATAAAATATGGTAGATGATATCATAAAATATTAATCCCAATTAAACATAATAATAAACAAGATTGTTGAAATAGATGAAAATACTCTTATTAAAATCATCGAGTAATTCTTGAGAGAAATACTCTTTTACTTTGTAAAGAAGAGTTATTTTGGAAAAATATTTGTATAAAACTAGAAGTAAAATAAGGTAGTTTTTTCATAATAAAATGAGTTATTTTAGAAAAATAATGTTGTCTTAAAACAAATTATAGAGTGCATTTGAGAATAGGTAAGAATTCGAGAAGTTCCATTGAATCGTGCTTGTTTATCAGGAAGAATTTGAGAAAACCCCTTTTAAAACATGTAACTCCCTATAAAATAAAGAAGTATTCTTATTGGTACATATATATAGAACATTAAAACATAATTTATTAGGAGTGCATAAGAATAATTAATAATTTCATTGGGGTAAATAGAGAAAAAGAGTAACCTAAAAGAAAAATAGAGGTTTGGGTAAAAACCCTTACAAATATCATATAATTGAAGTGAGAATTAATAGAAAGGAAGGAATATGTGTATACACTATAAATCCACATAATAAAACATAATATAAACAAAATTAATTGCATAGATAATTTTAGTACCACGTAATTAATTAAGTAGAAGGTTAACTCAAAGAATAGAAATTGGGTTAAGAATTCCCTTACCTTATGTCTGAATGTATTCTACACTTGACCTTAATGTCTTGGATAATAAAATTAAATCCATTAATTAATTAATTAAAACCCTTTTATATATGTATTTGATTTAGTATAGTTTTTTTAATTTCATTTATTGCCTTTTTGATGAGTTATACAAATTTATCGCTTGGGAGCGTTCATTTCCTTGACTTTCATGATCGATATACTTGTATATGAGTATGGGAGTTCATATGGAATGGATAAAATTATACAGAATTGAATTTATATGATACTAATGAACATCCATAAGGTTAAATAGTTATATAATTCATTTGGTTATATGGTATGAATATGAGTTATTAGATAAAACATTAGTGATAATCGTTTATATAATTACGGTGGTATTTCGATCATCTCAAACTAGTTTTGTTGTATGAATTAGTATTATATATATATATATATTGGTTCCAGAAAATTAAATAATAAATAATACATATTTTATAATCTGGTTCAACCATAAAAATGGTTTTGTGACCAGCTTTTAAGTATAAATTGAATAACAAAAGTTCGTCGTCCATGAAGGTTGTAAATCGGCACCTCCCGGACGATGATTTCGTTTTTAAAATAAAAGAGAGAGAGAGAGAGAGTAAGAAGATTGATGATGGATCTTCCATTAACATGATATCATTATAGTATATAGATAATATTGAAGTTATCATGATCATTTGGATAGAGGAGGTGAGGAGAGGGTAAGAAAAGAAAGTAAATTGAAATGAAATTAAAAGAAAAAGGAAGTGGATTTGCCTCTTGAATTATTCTTCTTGAAAACCTTCTTAAGGGAAGGGGTTTTGGTATTTTAGAAAGACCAAGAGCTCCTGGAAGCGGGGAGAGGTTAGGGAAGATGATTTAGGTAGAAATTTGACAAGATTAAAGGCTTAGAGGATTGAAGAGAAGAGGGGTGAGGGTGGTTTTTATAGTGGAGGAGAGGGGTGATTTTTGAATATCTTATTCATTTATTTATTATTTTGGCTCAAGACTATGAATAGTTTGAGAATTATCATAAAATATATCAAAATAATGAATTGAAGTTTGAAATTATGGTTCTTACATCAACGATTAATCAATGAATAGTTCATTTAGCTTCTAATGTATTTATTTCGTAAATTGTCGTATTTTACTATTCACCAAAAATTCAAGTATTTTAGAAAAATACCAAAAATTCACCATAACCATTTTTTAATGTATAGAATTAAAAAATGGACTCAATTTTATTAAAATAATTTTCTAAATATGTTAAATTAAATTTTTAAATAAAATCATTATTTACTTGAAAAATACAAATTTTAAATTTAAAACTGATTTTATAACACTTTCAAAAATTAACTAAGGTCTCATAAAATTATACTAAAATCATAAGACAACAAAATATTGATTTTTGAATCCATTTTATGAAAATGAATTGTATTTTTAATAATTTTATTAATCATAAAATTGTAATTAAATATTTATGACTTATAAAAATAAATATTAATTTTTAAAATATTCACTTACTTTTACTATGATATAATTATGTCATAATTTAACTTATGAGATGCCTGAATTTTATTTATACTTTCATAGGTGAGGTTACTATTCATTAGGACGATTTACTATTCATAAGGGTCGTATTATTATTCCTAAGGGCAAGTTACTATTTCATTGGTATAGGTTCCTTAACGTCTATAAATACCTCTTATTTCATTATTTATTCATTTATAAAGATTGAATTGTATTATTTATGTGTTTTTATATGACTCATACTATATAAAATAAACATAAGAAGAGAAATTTCATTGATAGAATTTTGGGTCATTATGTTCTCCCTTCCTATAAAAATTATGTCCTTGAAATTTCCAGATTGTCACCTCATAAAAAGATTTGGGTAGTTCTTAATTATAATCTCCTCAAGCTCCCACATCATCTCTTCAATTTTATGATTTTTCTAAAGTAACTTTACCATCTGATTCATCTGATTCCTCAACACTTTTTCTTTAGTGTCCAGAATTCAGATAGGCTTTTCACAGTAAGATAAGTCAGGTTCTAATTCGATACCTTCAGAAGTGAGTACATGTGTTGGGTCTAGAATGTACATTATCAATAATCATACATGGAACACATTGTGTACTTTAGAAAGGCTAGGTGGCATCGCCAAATGATAAGCCACACCTCCAACTCTCTTCAAAATTTCAAAAGAACCAATGTACCTAGGGCTCAGTTTTCCTTTCTTTCCAAATCTTATAACACCCTTCCACGAAGATACTTTTAAGAGAACACGATCTCTGATGTAATTAATATTTTCATGACTTATTATATTCCCCCTTTACTTATTTTATATGAAATGTGCATAATTTGTGTGAAATATTAATATTTTAATATTAAGTATAATATTTGAGCATTTTTTAGAAGTAGTCAAATTGAGTCAGTTTAATGTTTTAATTATAACTATCACTATACTGATCCAAATTGTGTGGTTCTTGTTTTGTAGGATTCTCCTTTCAATATACAACATTTCATTATAAGGAACCATGAGACAATTCTTCCATTTTAAGGGTCATATGGTCCTCACAAACAAGACCAAAGAATCTGTGAACAAACTGGACCAGCCTTGAAGATTTATTTACTGGGCTCAATACAGATATCCAAAAACCTTAAATCTCCACCATAATTCGGGGGACACTACATGTCATCTTGGATAAAAATTTCATGGCCCAAATCCAAGTACAAGGGGCCCAAATAAATCTTTTAAGTCCAGCCCACCATTCTGGCCAAGAATGAAAATCAGTATAGTATGCATGACATATCTCCTGATGTAATCATCCAAGCGAGCTGAGATTTTGCAGTGTGAAAGAGGAGATGTAGGCGGCCGACTTTGTTGAAGAAACCATTCGTATTTGAAGGCATATTAATATTCCAAAACCCTTTCACATTATGGACTTCAAAAAGACTGGATTGAAATGGACAGTTTAAGTTTGTTTATGCAACCGGCCATAACTTTTTATCCTTACGTCCAAATGACTCAAAATTTTGAGAGTAGTCGACCAACATTATTTTCTACAACTTTGAAGAAGGAGATATTTGAATATTCGTCTGTATAAACTGTAAAATTGGCGATGCAAGTTGAGGGACAGATTGGGAATGCAAACAGTCCACTCCTTGGGCTATAAATACTCTCCCCTTCTCTCCTTGAGAGGGGTTGGCATTTCAGAAGAGAGGAGATCATATTGGCACGACCAAAGCTTTTCCAAAGGCTTGGGAGGACCTGCCATACTCAAGTTTACACTTGAGAGACCTTTCCTCCTCTCTTTCTTTTCACTTACTTTTGTGTTCTTCATTTTTGGAATCTTGTAATTCTCTTTCTTTGTAATTCTGTTTTAATGCAAGTTACTTCTTCAATATCTCTTATTCTCTTCCACCTTCTGTATTTTAATATTAATGTTCTTAAAATAGTTTAAATTCAGTTCAATCCCCTTCTCTTATTTAGCTTCCTCATTCAATCGAAAGTTCGTTTTTAATTATCATCATTGTTCGTGTGTGTGTGTCGACGTACCACTCTTTTCTTATCCCTTTATTTTTCTTCTCTTATTAATTTATAATCATAATCATTATAACCAGATTATTAATCACTCAAATGTCTGAGTAAATCTCTCATTGGGGTGAGTTATAATTTAGGTATGTTAAGTGATTGAGAGCTTCTGCTCGATGAATATTCTTTGAATTAACATTGTGTATGTTGGACTTAACATGTCATGGATTAATGACTTGTTTTGTTTAACATGTGGTTTCCATGGATTATTGGAACCATAAATACACAACCATAAATAAGATCTGATTGAGATTATAACCTTAAGTTAAGTTAAGTCTTGGTTTAAAGCCTTAACACTTAAGAATTCTAATCAACATCATCTTGTGACATGGGTGTTAATTTAAATGCAATATAAAGCAAAGCTCGAGGATATCACAAGCTTAACTAACCTAATGATGAACTCACCCTAATATTTATCAATTTGGTAAATCAAACATCATCCATAAATCATTTCAATTAATCTCTGCAAACAAAACCCCCTAATCAAAATACAATCAACTAAAAACAAACGACTACTACAAAGTATCATCGCTGAGGATTCGACCCGAGTGCTGCTATACACATTAGCAGAGCACCAGAACCTTGAACGGTCGATAGGCGACAATCGGCCTCACTTTCAAATGGCGCCGTTGCCGGGGAGGGTGCTTTAAGTAGTCATTAGTTTCTGGTTATTGTAAAAAAAACCCAAAAAAAAACAAAAGTTTAAAAAAATTGAAAAAAAAACACAAAGAAAAACCCGTCTTCCTCGTAAAAATCATAAACTGAAAAAAAATACAAAGAAAAACCCGTCTTCCTCTTTCTTCCAAAATCTCTCTGAATGCCCCGTAGCCTTCCAAACAATCCCTCGGATTTGTTTGACCCTGAAATTGATAGAACTCTTCGTCGAATTAGGAGGACCATTAGGGATAACCAAATCACCCAAGAACCAATCATTGCCCTACCAATTGAATTAGATATGGCCAATCCTAGGGAACAAACATTGAAAGAACTTGCTTCCCCTGATATGAATTACCAACCTCTTGGTATTCAATATCCAAACATTGAAGCTGACTTCGAACTCAAATCGGGTTTGATTCATCTTCTCCCTCATTTTCACGGGCTAGCCGGTGAGGATCCACATCTTCACCTTAAAGAGTTCCAAGTAGTATGCTCTACCATGAAGCCTCAAGGGGTTTCTGAAGAACAAATCAAGCTTAGAGCTTTCCCCTTTTCCCTAGCAGATTCTGCCAAGTCTTGGTTCTACTACCTCCCACCTGGTTCCATAAACTCATGGGTTGACATGAAGAGACTTTTCCTTGAGAAGTTCTTTCCCGCTTCCCGAACAACTTCTATCCGAAAGGAAATAAGCGGCATCCGTCAATTCCCTAATGAATCACTCCATGAGTATTGGGAGAGGTTCAAAAAGCTTGTGGCAACTTGTCCACACCATCAAATCCCTGACCAACTCCTGATCCAATACTTCTATGAGGGGTTATTGGCTATGGAGCGAACTCTCATTGATGCCGCAAGTGGCGGTGCTCTTGTTGACAAAACTCTTGCAGCTGCAAGAGATCTCATAAGTAACATGGCTGCAAACACGCAGCAATTCCATACTCGAGCACATGCTCAAGTGAAACAAGCCCAAGAGAATCAATCCATAGAGCCCAACAAGATGACTGAGTGGATGAGTGAACTTACAGGTCTTGTGCGTCAACTAGCGGTGGCTACCAAAGCCCCAACCTCATCTTCTCCACAGTCACTATTCCCTGGACCTATCAAGAATTGTGGAATCTGCAACTCTCCATTTCATCCAACTGACACATGTCCACAACTTCAAGATGATCCATCTGATTCATCTAGTCCAATGGAGCTCAATGCGGCATATGCTCAGCGAAACTTCAACCCTCAACAATCAGGTCAGTTTGTTAGAAACTTCAACCAACCCCACTCTGAGCCCTTCTCTTCTACCTTTAACCCACCTCTGAGGTATGGTAATCCCATTTCTCATCCTCCGCAGTTCCCTCCTCAAAACCCAAACCAGTTTCAATACAGTCAAGGTGTTGGTAACTTCCAACAACCTTACCCTTTTGTCCCTCAACCCCAAAGGAACAATCCTCCTCCTGGATTCCACTATCCTAACGAGCCTTCCCAATTCCCCACCCAATACAATCGCTTTCCCAAGAACCAAAATCAAGGCCAACCCAATTTGGGACAAGCCTCTTCTTCTAAACAACCATGGGAAAGTGCTGTAGAGGATCTTGCTTCCTTCACCCGTTCTAGCCTCAAGAACATTGAAACCCAAATAGGTCAACTTGCATCCCACCTTAGCCAGCAACAACCATCCAATTCATCCCAACTCCCAGCTCAACCATTACCCAACCCTAAGGGTAATGTAAGTGCAATTGCACTTAGATCGGGAAAGCAAATTGCAATGCCCCATGCTGATTTCTCTACCTCCCCTTTCGATGTTGATCTAGAAAATGAAAAGAACAAAAAGCTGGAAAAGGAACTTGAATCCACTCCTTCACCCCCTTCCATTCCTCTAAGGAACCCAATTCCTTTTCCTCAAGCCATCTCCAAGCCTAAGAAGTCCTTTGAACCTGATCCTGAAATGCTTGACATGTTTAGACGTGTTGAAGTGAACATCCCCCTCTTAGATGCCATCAAACAAATCCCTAAGTATGCCAAGTTTCTTAAGGAATTGTGCACCCATAAGAGGCAACTTAGGAACATTGAAAATGTTTCAACCCAACAGTCCATTCCCATGAAGTGCAAAGATCCAGGGACCTTCACGGTTCCATGTCAAATAGGGAGTTCCAACTTTGATGATGCACTCATAGACCTTGGAGCCTCAATAAATGTCATGCCCAAATCCATTTTCTCCAACCTTGGTCTAGGTCCCTTTCACCCAACGGGTGTTGTCATTCAATTAGCCAATCGAAGCACTACCAGTCCTGAGGGGATAATTGAGGATGTTCTTGTTCGGGTCAATAATCTTATCTTCCCAGCTGATTTCTATGTCCTTGACATGGAAGGTGAGACGACCTCTTCTCGATCTCCCCTAATTCTAGGAAGACCATTCCTCATGACTGCGAGAACCAAGATTGATGTCCATTCAGGCATCTTATCCATGGAATTCGGTGACCAACTGGTCAAGTTCAACATTTTCCAAGCCATGCGATACCCATCTGAGGATCACTCTGCATTCTCAATCCATTCTTTTGAGGACACTTCTAAGATTCAATCGAACCCCAATCCACCATGTTCTTCATGTTATAATGATAAAGGATCTTGTGAAATCTGCACCATGATTAACAAAGTCATAAATGGTGAAGTTGATGTGGACCTCTCATTCATAGACTCCATCAATCTGGAGGAACTTGAAAACTCTCTTGAATCCCACATCAACTCTGATCTCTACTGCTCCACCTTGGACAGTGTTGAGGAAAATGATCCAAAACCATCTGGAATCCCTTCTCCTGCTCCTAAATTGTCTAGCTCTCAAATCAAGGCTGAAACTGATCTAAAACCACTTCCTTCACACATCAAGTATGCATTCCTTTTCCATGATCCCTCCTACCTTGTCATTATCTCTACTTCACTTTCTGAAACTGAGGAGTCCCAACTTGTTCAAGTGTTAGAGGAAAACAAAAATGCCTTAGGTTGGACCCTAGAGGATATTCCAGGAATCAACCCGGCCCTTTGCATGCATCACATCCATCTAGAGGAATCATCCAAACCAATTAGGCAACCTCAAAGAAGACTCAATCCACTCATACTTGAGGTAGTTAGGGAAGAGATTACCAAGCTTCTTCAAGCTGGTATTATCTACCCAATTTCTGATAGTGAATGGGTTAGTCCAATTCAAGTCGTTCCTAAGAAGGGAGGGATAACAGTTGTCACAAATGAACATGGAGAAGTGGTCACAACTCGAGTGAAAAACAAATGGCGTGTGTGCATCGATTATCGCAAATTGAATGCTGAAACACGAAAAGATCACTACCCACTTCCTTTCCTTGACCAAATGCTTGAGAGATTGGACGGAAAGTCACACTATTGCTTTCTTGATGGTTACACCGGCTACTTCCAAATTCCAATCACACCTCAAGACCAAGAAAAGACCACATTCACTTGCCCCTTTGGAACCTATGCCTATAGGCGAATGCCTTTTGGCCTTTGTAATGCTCCTGCAACATTCCAGCGGTGTATGATGAGTATCTTTTCTGAATTCATTGAGAATTGCATGGAGGTCTTCATGGATGACTTTACCATTTATGGCGAGTCATTTGAATCTTGCTTACATTCACTCTCTTTGGTCCTTCAAAAGTGTGTCAAGTGCAACCTTGTGCTGAATTTTGAAAAATGTCACTTCATGGTTTCAAATGGGATTGTTCTAGGGCACATAATTTCTCAAGAGGGTATCCAAGTTGATCCAGCCAAAATTGAGGTGATCCAATCACTTCCTGAACCCAAATCAGTTCGAGACATTCGGTCCTTCCTTGGTCATGCCGGTTTCTATCGGCGATTCATTCAGAACTTCAGCAAGATTTCCCTCCCACTCACTCGTTTACTTCAAAATGATGTCACATTCAATTTTGATGAGGCTTGCAAGAGAGCCTTCATTGAACTCAAATCTTCTCTCACATCTGCTCCAATAATCCAACCCCCAGATTGGTCCTTACCATTTGAATTGATGTGTGATGCTTCTGATAGGGCCATTGGGGATGTTCTTAGTCAAATAAGGGAAAACATTCCTCATGTCATCTTTTATGCCTCAAAAACATTGGACGAAACTCAATCACACTACACTGTGACTGAAAAAGAACTTTTAGCTGTGGTTTTTGCCTTGGATAAATTCCGGCCCTATCTCTTAGGTGCCAAAATCATCATCTTCACGGACCACTCAGCATTAAAGTTCTTACTTAAGAAAAGTGATTCCAAACCAAGGCTAATAAGATGGATTTTAATGCTCCAAGAGTTTGACCTCGTGATAAAAGATAAACCTGGAAAAGAAAACCCTGTAGCTGATCACCTGAGTAGAATTTCTAATTCTTCTCATTCTGAAATAATTGATCCTGAATTTCCAATTGAACAACTCTCATCTCTCACTCCAAAGTTACCATGGTATGCCCCAATTGTCAATTACTTGGTTTCTGGTGTTTTCCCTGAATATTTTTCAAAAGAACAAAAAGAAAAGATGAGAAGTGATTCAAAGCATTATTTTTGGGAAGATAATAAACTTTGGAAAACTGGGGCTGACATGGTAATTAGGAGATGTGTTGATGAAACTGAACAATCCTCCATCTTGGAATTCTGCCACTCAATGCCTGGAGGTGGCCACTTTGGACCACAAAGGACTTCTCGAAAGGTCCTAGATTCTGGATTCTTTTGGCCTTCACTCTTCAAGGACTCACACGAGTTCTGTCAATCATGTCCCACTTGCCAAAAGTTTGGCACAATTTCCAAAAGAAACGAAATGCCTCAAAATCCATTAATCTTCTGTGAGCTTTTCGATGTTTGGGGCATCGATTTCATGGGACCATTTCCCCCTTCCAATGGATTCTCATACATTCTTCTTGCGGTCGATTATGTTTCTAGGTGGGTCGAGGCCAAACCCACTAGGAAAGATGATGCTCAAACTGTGAGTGAGTTCCTCAAAACCCATATCTTCCATCGATTCGGAACACCACGTGCTTTGATAAGTGACTTAGGAACTCATTTCTGTAATAGAACCATGGAGTCACTTTTGAAAAAGAATGGGGTTGTACATAAAACATCCACTGCATATCACCCTCAAACAAATGGAATGGATGAACTTTATAACAGAGAAGTGAAAAGAGTGCTTGAAAGAATTGTTAAGCCCACAAGAAAAGACTGGCCCGATAGACTTGGTGAAGCACTTTGGGCCTATCGAACAGCCTATAAGACACCCATTGGGATGTCTCCATTTAGGCTAGTTTTTGGTAAAGCCTGTCATTTACCAGTTGAAATCCAACATAATTCATTTTGGGCTGTCAAAAATTGTAATTTTGATTTTGAAAAATCTGGTGAAGAAAGATTGTTGCAGTTGACTGAATTGGAGGAGCTTCGACTCGATTCGTATGAGAAATCCATTCTCTACAAAGAAAAGACAAAGTCACTCCATGACAAGAACATTCTTAGAAAGGTATTTCATGAAGGTGAAAAGGTAATGCTCTTCAATTCTCGATTTCGACTTCACCCAGGTAAGCTTAATTCTCATTGGGAAGGTCCTTTTGTTATTACTAACGTTTACCCATTTGGTGCAGTGCAATTCCAAGACCCTTCTTCAAAAAGAACATTCACGGTAAATGGACACCGGTTAAAGCATCACCATGAGAGGTCTCACAATCCAGGAACCACGTCGACTTCCATCGAAACACCATCCACTTCAATAGAACCACCACTAGATGGAGACCCGCCAAATCCAAACCAGGGGGCACCTCTTTCCCTTTAACTCTATCTCTCCTCAATCTCTCTTCCCTCTATTCTTCTATATTTTTCTTCTTCTTCCTCTCTCCCTCTCATTTTTTTTATAACATTCTTCCACAACCTTTTTTCTATTTTCTCTTTTGTGTGGATCTGTCATTAAAAATAAAAAAAAATTAAAAAAAATAATTAAAAACAAATGAAAATTGAAAAAAAAAGGGTGTCATAATTACTCATCATCCAATATTGAAATTTTGTCCAACCATTTTTGGGAGTCAAAAGGCTTGTTTTAAACTCAAATATATTGAATTTTTATCTCAAACTTGGGTAAACAATTTTGTGTCAATAACAAACATTTTGAATGAACAATTTTTGGTGGAAAATGATTCTCCCCTACCATGAGGAATAACATTAGCCTTCATGCCAAGGTCATCTATGACCATCTTTTTCATTGTGTGTCTTCACCACTGATTGTGAGTCTTGAGTTTGTGGACCTTCGAGCTGAATTTCCATCTTTTGTGTGCATTAATATGATAGAGGCATTTTCTAAGCCACATGAGAATCAGAATAGCCAAATAGCCTCCCGTTACCCTTACATTGACCCTACTTTTGAAAGACCCTTTGAGCCTATGAAAACCTTTATTTTGATAGCCACATTACAAGCCTAATACCTTGTCCCACCCAACATCTTCATGGATTTTCATTGTACAATTTATTGAAATTTAAGTGTGGGGGGAATAGACTTCATTTTTGGGTGTACTTTCATTGATTTCCAATGTGTCATCATATGCTTGAGGGCAAGCTTCCATTAAAGTGTGGGGGAGAGGTTGTAATTCTGTGAGATTTGGGGTGTATATGTGTAATTTTCATTTGTACAAAAGTCATTGAAAAGTTTTCAAAAAAAATGAAAAAAATTATATAAAAAAAAATGAAAAAAATAAAAAAAAGGAATGGGTTGTGTCTTGGGTGGGTCAAAAATCATTCATCATCAACCTTTGTTCGTGTTATAAATTAGTTCCATGTGGAGATCAAGCATGGGTTGGGAGATGACTGTGAGACCTGTTTCAAGCACAACTTTCGAAAAAAAAGAGCAAAAAGAGAGAAAAAAAAAAGAACACTTGAATCATCTTGTATTGTGCCATTATTGGAAGTCTTCCATGTTGTACATATTCCATCATCTCAACATATTCCATTTTCTATCTCCCTCACTTTTCATTCATCACACATTCATGCCCTTGTAAATATGTGTTTCTATTTCCTTTCAAATCAAATTTCAAAAAAAATGTGCATTGATTTTTCCATGTTGGTGTTTTTAACCCCTCTTTTCCTTTGGACATTATATACCTACCGTCCCATAGCCACTGAAAAACCCCTTAAAATACCTCTTGATTATTGTACACATTAGATTTGGGAATGGAAGCTGAGAGATCTTACAAACTCTTGATTTTCACTTTTTGTTGGTGAATGAGTGAACCTCCTAAAATACATTTTTATCATCTTGAGAGGAGTAAGTTTTGAGTGCCTACATTTTCTAATTCGAACCTTGAACATGAAAAAATGAATTGTTTCTGATGCATTATTGTGAACCAAACTTGTGATGGAATTCAATATGGATGAGTGAAATAGTCTAAACCTCCCCTGATTGGAGAAAACAAAATTTTAATATTTGTTGGTGAGTGAAAATGATTTTGTCATGTTTTTTTTTATTTGTTGCACATGAGGACACGCGCAAATATAAGTGTGGGGGAGTTGATGTAATTAATATTTTCATGACTTATTATATTCCCCCTTTACTTATTTTATATGAAATGTGCATAATTTGTGTGAAATATTAATGTTTTAATATTAAGTATAATATTTTAGCATTTTTTAGAAGTAGTCAAATTGAGTCAGTTTAATGTTTTAATTATAACTATCACTATACTGATCCAAATTGTGTTGTTCTTGTTTTTTAGGATTCTACTTTCAATATACAACATTTCATTATAAGGAACCATGAGCCAATTCTTCCATTTGAAGGGTCATATGGTCCTCACAAACAAGACCAAAGAATCTGTGAACAAACTGGACCAGCCTTGAAGATTTATTTACTGGGCTCAATAAAGATATCCAAAAACCTTAACTCTCCACCATAATTCGGGGGACACTACATGTCATCTTGGATAAAAATTTCATGGCCCAAATCCAAGTACAAGGGGCCCAAATAAATCTTTGAAGTCCAGCCCACCATTCTGGCCAAGAATGAAAATCAGTATAGTATGCATGACATATCTCCTGATTTAATCATCAAAGAGAGCTGAGATTTTGAAGTGTGAAAGAGGAGATGTAGGAGGCCTACTTTGTTGAAGAAACCATTCGTATTTGAAGGCATCTTAATATTCAAAAACCATTTCACATTATGGACTTCAAAAAGACTGGATTGAAATGGACAGTTTAAGTTTGTTTATGAAACCGGCCATAACATTTTATCCTTACGTCCAAATGACTCCAAATTTTGAGAGTAGTCGGCCAACATTATTGTCTACAACTTTGAAGAGAGGAGATCATATTGGCACGACCAAAGCTTTGCCAAAGGCTTGGGAGGACCTGCCATACTCAAGTTTACACTTGAGGGACCTTTCCTCCTCTCTTTCTTTTCACTTACTTTTGTGTTCTTCATTTTTGTAATCTTGTAATTCTCTTTCTTTGTAATTCTGTTTTAATGCAAGTTACTTCTTAAATATCTCTTATTCTCTTCCACCTTCTGTATTTTAATATTAATGTTCTTAAAATAGTTTAAATTCAGTTCAATCCCCTTCCCTTCTTTAGCTTCCTCATTCAATCGAAAGTTCGTTTTTAATTATCATCATTGTTCGTGTGTGTGTGTCGACGTACCACTCTTTTCTTATCCCTTTCTTTTTCTTCTCTTATTAATTTATAATCATAATCATTATAACCAGATTATTAATCACCCAAATGGCTGAGTAAATCTCTCATTGGGGTGAGTTATAATTTAGGTATGTTAAGTTATTGAGAGATGCTCAATGAATATTCTTTGAATTAACATTGTGTATGTTGGACTTAACATGTCATGGATTAATGACTTGTTTTTTTTAACATGTGGTTTCCATGGATTATTGGAACCATAAATACACTACCATAAATAAGATCTGATTGAGATTATAACCTTAAGTTAAGTTAAGTCTTGGTTTAAAGCCTTAACACTTAAGAATTCTAATCAACATCATCTTGTGACATGGGTGTTAATTTAAATGCAATATAAAGCAAAGCTCGAGGATATCACAAGCTTAACTAACCTAATGATGAACTCACCCCAATCTTTATCAATTTGGTAAATCAAACATCATCCATAAATCATTTCAATTAAGCTCTGCAAACAAACCCCCCTAATCAAAATACAATCAACTAAAAACAAACGACTACTACAAAGTATCATCGCCGAGGATTCGACCCGAGTGCTGCTATACACATTAGCAGAGCACCGAAACCTTGAATAGAAATTATTCTTGTGGGAAAAATCTACCAAAGATAGATATTGATTCCACATACCTTGAAAATCAAGTGAGCATGATCTCAACAGGTCTTCTAATGTCTGGATAGTCCTTTATGACTGATCATCAGTTTGAGGGTGATAAGTAGTACTCAAATGAAGCACAGTATCCAAAGATTTCTAGAAAATTTTCCATAATTTCGATGTAAATCATGGATCATGATCAAACACAATTGAGATAGGTAATCCATGAAGTCTTATAACTTCATTAATTTAGATTCGTACAAGGTGCTCTAGTGGTAAATCTTCCTTTATAGCGAGGAAATGTTTAGATTTGGTAAGTCGATCAACAATCACTCATATTTCATCATTCATTCTTGAAGTTTTTGGTAATCTAGTGATAAAATTCATAGTGATTTCATCCCATTTCCATGTTATGAAGAGGTTTCAAGGATCCTCTAGGATGTTGTCTTTCATCCTTCACATATTGAAAAACTAAACATCTTGATACATAATCAGCAATTTCCCTCTTCATGTTATCCCACCAGAAATTTTTCTTTAAATCTCTATACATCTTAGTGCTACCAGGGTGTATAGAGAAATTCAAGCTATGAGCATCATCCAATAACTCCCTTTTTAGCTTAGGTATAGAGGGAACACAAAGCCTCTTCCAAGATTTTAGAATTACATCTTCATACATGATGTCATCCAACTTCCCATCATTCACACCTTTAATTTTATTTTTAAGTTTCTCATCATCAAACTGAGAACCTTTAATCCTTCTAATATGGTTGGGATACCAATTGAAAAAGTAATGATTTTTCACCTTTCTTGATAATTTCCATATCCATCTTTTCTATATCCATGTACAAAGGATCCCTTTCAATCCTTATTTTGTTTAGAACTTCATTATCCTTCCTGCTTAATACATCAGCTACCTTATTTGTCTTTCCTAGGTGATAGTGTATTGAAAAATCATAATCCTTGAGTAGTTTGAGTTATCTCATTTTCCTTATATTAATTTCTTTTTTTGATAAGATATATTTCAATCTCTTGTGATCTGTATATATCTCGCATATTTCACCAAAAAGATAATGTCTTCATATCTTAAGAGCAAAGACTACGGCTGCTAACTCAAGATCATGAGTTGGATAGTCCTATTCGAGATTTTTTAATTGCCATGATTTATAGGAAATAAATCTATCATTCTGCTTAAGGATATAGTCAAGTCCTTTCTTTGATTCATCACTATAAATCACAAATCCACCATTTCCTAATGGTAGAGTCAATATTTGAGCATTCACTAACCTTTTATTAAATTCTTCAAAAAATTATTCACATTCTTTTGTCTATATAAACTTAACCCCTTTACGTGTAAGCTTGATTAACGGGTTAGCTAATCAGGTGAAGTTCTGAACGAAATGCCAATAATAGCCTACTAAACCAATAAAACTACATACCTAGATTATTTTCATTGGAGTAGGTCATTCATGAACTGTCTTTGTCTTTGCAGGATCAACTAAGATTCCATCTTTAGAGACAATATGGCCAAAAAAAGAAACTGTTTGAATCCAGAATTCACACTTTCTAAACTTCCCATATAACTCATTTCTTCTAAGAGTCTTCAGAATAATGCACAAGTGATTCACATGATCTTCGTAGATTTTGGATTATACCAAGATATCATCAATAAATACCACAAAAAGTTCATCAAGATATTCCTTGAAAACTCTTTTCATTAGATCCATGAAAATAGAGGGTGTATTAGTTAGTCTAAAAGGCATTATTGTAAACTCGTAATTCTCATACATGGTTTGAAATGTTGTCTTTGGAATATCGTCATTCCTCGTATTCAACTGATGATATCCAGATCAAATTTCAATCTTCTAAAAATATTGGGCTCTGTGAAGTTGATCAAATAAATCATCAATCTGAGGAAGATGATACTTGTTCTTTATCATAATAACATTGACCTCCCTGTAGTCAATGCACAGTCTCACATATCCTTCTTTATTCTTAACAAAAAGAACATGAGCTCCCCATGGAGAAACACTAGGGAGAATAAACACCTTACAACTCAACTCCTCTAGTTGTTTTTCATCTCCACTAATTCTACTATGGTCATTCTATAAGGAGTCTTTGATATAGTCCTTTCACCGTGAATTAAATCAATAGAAAACTCAATTTCATGATCTGGAGTATGTCCAGGTAAATCCTCTAGAAATACATCAATGTATTCTTGAACAATGGGTACATCATCAATTTGAACATTTCTTTCCTCACTCATAGATATTGTGTCCTCTTCCTCCCCAATAATTGAATTCAGTAGAGTTACTGAGGGTGGATCTAGATAAGAATTAGATGGTGAGGTTTCTTCTTTAAAGATAAGGGACTCTACATCATTCTCAAAAATTGTAACTTCCTTCTTCTTGAAATAGATCTTCACATCATAATTTAAAAGCCAATTCATACTAAGAATTATATGAAAGTCAATAATGGGTATGATGATAAGGTCAACAACTAAAGCACATTTATGTATCATACGGGGGACTGATTGACACATATTTTTTGCAATGATACTTCCCTTAGGAGTTTTGATTGAAAATTCCATTATTAAATCAAATTGAAAATGTCTAATTTTCATGGAAAAATGGGAAGATATGAAAGAATGCGATGATCCAGAATCAAATAAATCATTGGCTAAGTTTGAGAAAAAGATTAAAGTACCTCCCACCACATCGTTAGGAACTTCAACCTCAGTAGTTGTAACTGCATAAGCATGACCTTGCTCCCTTGTCCTTCTTTGGGGAAAGTTTCCTTGACGCTTAGTACATTCTTGTGCATAATGTCCCATCTATTTATAATTATATCATCGAATATTAAAATCTTATTTCTTTCCCTTGAAATCATGAGATTGGTGGCCTTTTTCTCCACACTTGTAATAAACACTCATTCCCTTCGGGAAAGTACTAGGGTGTTTCTTCCCACAATTACTATAGGGTGGAAAGTCAACTCTTCCATTCTTCCTCATTTCCATATTTTCTTTTCTAGATTATTCAGAAGCTCTCTTCTTCTCTTTCTTTACTTTGAAATCATATGACTTAGAGAATTATTGTTCTGTCTTGATAACATATGAGATTATATCTTCATATGATGAGAAATTTTGGCAGACCAATGCCCGTCAGAGGAATGGCTTTAAATCATCAAATAATCGATCAATCTTACTCTTTGGGTTACGTATGTAGTCCACAACATGTCTTGTTAACCTTGTGGAGTTAGCTTTGTACTTTGAAACATTCTCATCCTCTTTTTTGCCTCGGACTTAGAAACTGTCTTTCCATATTCGCTCGTTGTTCACGAGAAAAGTATTTTTATAAGAAAAGTTCTTTAAATTCACTTCATTCCATGTTTTCTATTTCTTCCTCCTCCTTGGAGTTGTGAATCAATGATCACCATTGATCTACATCTCCTAAAAGATGATAAATTTCCATAACAACTGTCTCCTTTTCATTACCTCCCAAGGCGAGAAATATCTTCTCTAAAGAACTTATCCACTGCTCTACTGCGAATGGGTTTGTAGTCCCATTAAATGATAGAGGTTGTTGTCGCATAAAGTGGTCTAACATTGGTCCTCCACACTGTGGTTCAGGATGCTTCATACGAGTAAGGTTATTATTCATAACCTGATTCAGTTGTCCCAGTATATTTATAAGTTGCTCAGCTCCAAAACCAACATCACTATCTTGCATATGAGGTAAATCCCTACATGGGATATGCGCGTTCATACGGTTTTCATTCCTTCCACTCAGCACCATTTCTAAATAATAGCATACACTAAATTAGGTTATGAATCATAATGTATAATGTTGAACTAGTAAAATACATAACATAAATTGAAATCATATACTCATCTAATCTCGTAATCATAAGCATGGTTTCTTTGGGGACATATTTAAAATTAAATCCTTCATAATGGTTTGTAAAGAAAATATGAATTATGCTAAGCATATACCCTAAGAGTTTCAAACCAGGTGCGTAGTAAGGCCCGTTTTCGTGTATCAAGTTACCCTGAGTCAAGCCTGGAACACCTAGTCAGAGTTGTTACTTATATGTATTTGTTCTAGAACCACATCCACTTGCAGTATCCAGACAAGGATATATTTCTTGGAAGATCCATATAATCTATATCTTACCAAAATTATAGGATGTTCTTGAATTCTTATCCTGAAACTATATCTTAGGGTTTTGTTCACTAATCTATATTTTCTAAATCTAGTTTTCAATGATTCTATTAAACTTCCTCTCATACCAACTATAAAAACCCCAACCCCAGTTTCCCATAACCAGTGCCTTACTACAATAAATTGGTATGATTACAAGGAATTTGTATCCTGAAGAAACGAATAGTTTAGTAGCATTGGAAAACCAGATACATACATAAGTTCAACATTACAACTTCAAAGGAATACAATATGTAAACTCTATTATAAATATCCATAACTCCTAAATTGTCCCTGCAAGTCATTCATAATATACTTCTTCACATCCTGGGGAAAAATAAAACATAATATTTGAGATCAGATGCTAAGTAAGGGTAAGTAATACAGTGGAAGCATAAGTGATAAGGCATAGTGAATAAATAAAAGCACACATTCCATTAAAACATAATCTTGAGCATAATATGTAAGTAATAAAAGATGAATAAATAATGCCATAATTAAAAAATAACTATGGATATTCTACTAGTTGAATAATCATATCGACTATCAATTACTAGTTTCATAATGAGGGAATTCATAATGCGGGACATCATAACCATATTGTCAAGGCCTTATGCCAAGACCATACATAAAAGGGTAAAAACTCAAACTAGTTTGCTCATGAGACCTATCGATGCATCAAGGGGAAATAGAGGGGCCCACCCGACACTTACTAAGTCAAATGCATTCCTCATATGAAAGGGGTGAAAGATAATCAACATATACATTCATATTGAAACTAACATATGAGATGTAAATAATTTTCCCCAATCATTAAATATAAACATTAACCATTTAGAGTAATATGGTGAATGGTATCAAGACAGCACATACACAGTCAATCTAATCATAAACCATTCGATAAAATATGGTAAATGATATCATAAAAGATTAATTCCAATTAAACATAAGAATCAATAAGAGTGTTAAAATAGATAAAATGCTCTTATTAAAATCATCAAGTAATTCTTGAGAGAAATACTCTTTTACTTTGCAAAGAAGAGTTCTTTTAGAAAAATATTTGTATAAAACCAAAAGTGAACTAATATAGTTTTTTCATAATAAAATTTGTGATTTTAGAAAAAAATGGTGGCTTAAAATAGATTATAGACTGCACTTGAGAATATGTAAGAATTCGAGAAGTTTCCTTGAATCGAGCTTGTTTATCAGGAATAATTTGAGAAAGATCCTTTTAAAACATGTAACTCCTCATAAAAGAAAGAAGGATTTTGATTGGTACATATATATATAACGTTGACACATAATTTATGGGAAGTACATTAGAATAATTAATAATTTCATTAGGGTAGGGTAAAGAGACAAAAAGAGTAACCCAAAAGAAAAATGGAGGTTCGAGTAGAAACCCTTACAAATATCAGATAATTGAAGTGAGAATTAATAAAATGTAAGGAATATGTGTATACACTGTAAATCCACATAATACAACATAATATAAACAAAATTAATTACATAGATAATATTAGTACCACATAATTAATGAAGTAAAAGGTTAACCCAGAGAATGAAAATTGGGTTAAGAATTCTCTTACCTTATGTCCGAATGTATTCTGCACTTGACCTTAATGTTGTGAATAATCAAATTAAGTCCATTAGTTAATTAATTCAGAACCTTTTATATATGTATTTGATTTAGTATAATTTTATTAAGTTCATTTATGACCTTTTTGATGAGTTATAAGATACAAATTTATCGCTCGGGAGCATTCATTTCCTAGACTTTCACGATCGGTATACTTGTATATGAGTATGGAAGTTTTTGTGGAATTGATATAATTCTCCAAAATTAAATTTATATGATACTAAGGAACATCTAGAAGATTAAATGGTTATATAATTCATTTGGTTATATGGTATGAAGATGAGTTATTAGATAAAATATTGGTGATAACCGCTTAGATTATTACAGCGGTATTTCGATCATCTCGAACTAGTTTTGTTGTATGAATTAGTATTATGTATATATACTGGCTCCAGAACATTACATAAGACATAATCATATTTTATAATCTGGTTCAACAATAAAAATGGTTTCATGACCAGCCTTGAAGGAGAAATTTAAGAACAAAAATTCATCATCCACGAAGGTTGTAAATCGACACCTCTTGGATGATGATTTTGTTTTTAAAATAAGAGAGAGAGAGAGAGAGAGAGAGAGAGAGAGAGAGAGAGAGAAAGGAGATTAATGGTGGATCTTCCATTAACATGATATCATTCCAGTATATAGATGATACTGGAGTTATCATGATCATTTGGATAGAGGATGTGAGGAGAGGGTAAGAAAAGAAAATAAATTGAAATGAAATTAAAAGAAAAAGGAAGTTGATTTACCTCTTGAATTATCCTCCTTGAGAACCTCCTTAAGGGAAGGGGTTTTGATTTTCTGGCAAAACCAAGAGGTACTAGACAAGCGCATTCACTAGAGCAGAGCTAACCAGAATTGGAAGAATGAGAGAGTATGGCTTTGCCATCGGTATCGGGTCTGTGCAGCTTTGCATGGGACAGCTAATCGACCAGCCCTGCGAAGGTGGAGTGCTGATATCATGACATATGCTAGGGAGGAGCAGTTCCAAGTTGTCTTGTTTGGGTGATTCCCTCTGAGACCTACGGGTCATGTAATTGTCTCTAAACCTTCAGGTTTTGTAAGGGTTCCACCTCACCCCTTGAAAGGTGGATTATCAAAAATAATAAAAAATGAAGACCTTCGGGCCATTCCGAGCAAGACCAAGAGGTCCTGGGCGTGGGGAGAGACTAGGGAAAGGGATTTGGGCAGAATTTTGACAAGCTTCAAGACTTTGAAAAGTAAATAGAAGAGGGAGTGGGGGTGGTTTTTATAATGGAGAGGTGATTTTTGAATATCTTATTCATTTGTTTATTATTTTGGCTCAAAACTATGAATAGTTTGAGTATTATCATCAAATATATTAAAATAATGAAGGCAAGTTCAAGATTATGGTGCTTAAATCAGCGATGAATCGAGGAATAATGTATTTAGCTTCTAATGTATTTATACCGTAGATTACCATATTTTACAATTCACCAAAAATTCAAGTATTTTAGAAAAATCCCAAAAATTCACCATAATAATTTTTCAACATGTAGATTTCAAAAATGAACTCCATTTTATCAAAAATAATTTTTTAAATATGTGAAATTTAATTTTCAAATAAAATCATTATTTACTTAAAAAATACATATTTTAAATTTAAAACTGATTTTATAACACTTTCAAAAACTAAGGTCTCGTAAAATTATCCTAAAATCATAAGACAATTATTGATTTATGAATCCATTTTATGAAAATGAATTTTCTTTTAAATAATTTTATTAATTATAAAATTGTAATTAAATATTTATGACTTATAAAAATACCAACACTTAAATATTAATTTTTAAAATATTCACTTGCTTTTATTATGATATAATTATATCATACTTTCAATTATGAGATGCCTAGATTTTATTTATACTTTCATGGTTGGTGTTACTATTCATTAGGTTGATTTAATATTCATAAGAGTCATATTACTATTCCTAAGAGTAAATTGATATTTCATCGGTATAGATTTCTTAACGTTTAAAAATACCTTTTATTTTATTCTTTCTTCATTTATAAAGATTGTATTGTGTTCTTTATGTGTTTTTATATGATTCATACTATATAAAATAAACATAATAAGAGAAATTTCATTGATAGAATTTTGAGTCGTTACTATATACACAGACATACGCACACATATATATATACGCGTACACATAAACACACACAAAACATACATATATACACATATAACACATACAAACACATACATATACACACATATAAACGTGCACATACATACATATACACATGCACACATACATAAAAATGTGTGTATATTTTCAATTATATAATATGAATATAAAAAGTATAAATTCAAACATGAACTTTAAATAAATATATATTCATTTATATATTTATATTATTGTTTAAATAAAACATTAACATATTATATTTAAATTTATGTACTTTTGTAATTAATGTATATAAATATATTATTAAACTTTTTTTTTGATTAATATACATTTGATATATAAAATTAATGGAAAATAAGATTGATAATAATTTATTTTATAATATAGTTATATAAATCATATTTATATATTATATTTTCATATATATAAATCATGGGGTCAAGAGTCCTCAAGTCTGCATATTTATTTCCCTTCTATTACTACATATTCGACGTTTTTTTCAACACTGATAAAATTCACTTTTATAACGCTTTTAACTAACTGTTAAAAATTCCCTCCTTTATCAACACTTTCTATTTGATGGTGATAAAGATCAACGCTTAATAAACGTGAATTTGTAAGAGGAAGATCATAAATGATTTAAATATTATAAAAAACCGGAGATAACTGATTCAGCCAATCTTACTGATACGCTACATCCATTGACATGGTAATTTTACAACTCAGTGTCTTCTATTCTCTGATCAAAGGGCCCGAGCACGCAACCCTCAATCTTCAACCACATATAGCTATGATTCGGGCCAGCAAAGCTTGAACGCCGGCTAAAAAACTGGGCCTGGGTAATTCACGGGCCCAAACTCGATTAGACTTCATCGCATTAAAAGGCCCATACAACTCAATTAAACTTCATCTCCAAATCCTCACCGCCCACTAGAGCAGCATCTGCAGAAGCATCATCTGCAGGGAGGAGGCCGAGGAGGGGCAGGGGCAGCAGAGAGCTGAGATTGCAGAGGACGATCAGCATGGCCAAATTACCGAAACTGTCCCTGGTGATGCCGAAGAGCCGGGTGAGGCCGGCGCCCATTAGCCCCCCGACCAGGCTACCCCCGTTTGATATGGACATGAGGGTTGCGAAAAGTGTTGCTTCCATTCCCTGCGGACATAGCTTCGCTGCCAGAACGAGGACCGGCATAAACGAAATCTGCACCAAAAAGACATCACTCCCTGATTGATACATTTGGATTTTGTTTGGTACAAAAACAAATGGTGTTCGTTCTGTTTCTCCGAAGAAAACCATTTAAATAAGTGACAAATGAATTTTTCAACAAGTAATCTTGGCTGAGGCTATGTTTGACATCACTTACAGCACTTATCAATAATGATTAACAGTTAAAAAATGAGTGATGTTCGTTATGTTTCTAAAAAACAGCCAGCACCTGATTTTGTTTTATTTTTTATGACATCTTTGTTAATATATAATGTTGCGTTTAGTTGTTAAAAAGTGCATACATCTGCTGATCAATTATGATCAGTGATCCTGCAGAAGTGTAATGATTACCTGACTAAGAACTGTTATGATCAAAGAATCACCAATGGCAAAAAACTCATCACTTACACCAAACCTCCTATTTAGACCTGTGACAAGGAGAACCTGCAAAAGCAGCAAATTCAAAACCCACATTTACAGCAATTGATACAAAACAAACAGGCTTCAGACACAAACCTGTGACATCCCAAGAGCTACACCAGAAATTGTTGTTGCAATAAAAATCTTCTTCAGTGAAACCTTTTTCAGAAATCCATTATACACTCCCACGCCAATCAGTGAGGCAATGGAGGTGATGAGTTTGACACGTCCTAAAAATTCTGGGGTAAAATGCAGTTTGTTGGTGCTGAAATGCAAAGAAAAATGGCACAGATGATATGTTTAGGTTGCATTTGACTACGCTTTTGAAATGTTTTTACATTTGGTATTGATTCTGTTTCTGAGAAAACAAATACACTTAAATTCCTAAAGAAAAACACTTAAATAAGTAATAGAAATTAATTATTTCAATAAACTGTCTGAAAATTTATAGCGAGTGATGAGGCTTCCTTTGACAGCACTTACTAAAAACTGCTTATAGCACTTATCATTTGTGATAAACAGTTCGAAAAAATGAGCAACAAAAAAGCATTTTCTTAATAAGCAATTAGGGAAACAAAATCCATGCCCTCAAGTGAGGCTGGTTTATTAACAGATGAGTAGGAGAATAACATATGGAACATCCCCGATGTGGGACTCGAATCAAATAACAAAAAAATGGACTTAACTCACTAACCCACATGATATGACGAACCAGCCTACTGACTCACAATATAATAAACCACTAACACTCCCCCTCAAGTTCGGCCATAGTTGTTGATCACGTCCCGCTAGTTACATAAGATTTGTATTTGAGGTCCCAAAATCCCTTTAGTGAGAATGTCAGCGAATTGGTTTGCAGACCAAACATGGTTGAAGGTGATCTTTTTCTCGAAATTCTCACAAATGAAATGACAATTCACTTCAATGTGCTTTGTTAGCTCAGGCCCCTAAACGATTGCCTGGATCTTTGTCAGGCTTCCCAGATCTTCATCGGGCCCCTTCACCACTGGATCTCCATCAGGCTTCTTTGCTGATGTGTTTTGATGTGTTTTTCAGTTATTAGTTTTATAAATTTGTATTCCAAGTTAGGCTTGTCCAACTTGAGGGGGAGTCAAAGATTATTTTTTTTTTGTTATGCATCCAAGCTAGGTGTACACCTAGCTTGAGGGAGAGTGTTAGAGGTTGAGTTGAGTTGAGTCTCACATTAGACTTTAGACATCATGTCATCTTTATCATTCATTATAAATAAACACCAAGGTCTCCCTTAGAGAGGCATCTTGGGTATTGGGTCCACTCTCCTCCATTCTAACCCCCATATATCATAGTGAATTAAATTAAACGAACAATACGCAAGATCACTCGGATCGGATACGTAACCCGGTGATGCTTGGCATTGTGACACGATTCACAATCAAATGAAGGAAAACAAAGTTATGGACATAGTTGATAAAGAACGAACGTTGGTGGATGACTATTGATAGGCACGTGGGGTGGGGCAGGTAATAGTAACTAGGGGAAGTTTATTAATAGTTGTATATAGTGGTTGGAGAGATATTAAATAACTGAGGGGTTGGCAGGGGAAGGGTGACACGAATTGAATTCTGGAATTTGCTTCTTGCGGGAGCAGTTCAGGTAAGTTAGGCCATCGGCCCAGGGAACAACGCCTCTCAATGACTTATTTCTCTTCTTCTCCAACTTCTTTCTATCTTTTTTTTTTTTTTTTGTAATTCTTTTGGATGTAATGAAAATCCTTTGTTTCTTCCTCTCTCTCGCTCCACATCCTAACAATTGGTGTTTTCATTGGGAGTATCTTGAGGGAGGACTGAGAAATTTCTAGTAGAAAGATACTTCAAGAAAGAGCTGTGGCAGGGGGTTCTAGCAACTGCAAAAGGTTCTTGATTGGAGTTTTCTAGAGCCGGTGCAATGGTTACCCGCGCTGCAGAGAGAGAAAGAAAAATATGACCCAGCCACGGTTGAGGCAGGAGAATCTGACACAGCAGTGCAGTTCCGACTAGTGAGAGGCTCTTGAACAGTAGTCAGGAGACTGAAACAAAAGAAAACGATTTGCACCAGGCGGACGCACCAGTCGAAGAAGATCTGGTTCGTGCAACATAGTCTTGGCGGACGCAGCAGCTTCGGGTTCGATAGTTTTGGAGGAGTTGCTGGCTGAAATTCTTTAAATAGACACAACCTAAACAACAGTTTCTTGAACGTTCTTGATCGTTGGAATCAATGTGTCGGATTAGAACACATGAGACAAGAGAATGCAGTGATGATGAAAGAGAACCGTAAGATGCATAAAGTGGTGCAGCGTTACTCAAACCAGGTTTGGCAACATGAGTCAATGAAGCATGCGGACAAGGAGACGAAGCAAGATCAGTCCATAGCATGCGGTACAGCTCAAGCCCACTCAAGACGCTCATGCAGTGGTAGTGCTCAGTGAGGAACTGCTAGCGTTGAATGAGTACCAGCCGCAAGGGAAGTTGTTGACCGTAAGGGAAGCTTGATGGGACCAGCGCACCGGCCACCTGGAAGGTATATTCCAGGATGGGTAAACGGGTCCCACCTTCAACAAACTGAGGTGGGCCCAGCAGAGTTATTGTTAGAAGATTCCCTTTGGCGGTTATAAATGGGACGCTGGGAAGAGAGAAAAGGTAGAGAGGTTGTTAGTAGTTCAGCCCCCGAGAAAGTGGGAGAGTCCCCTTCCTGATTGTTTTCCCGTTTTTTCCTGCTGTTTCCCTTCAACTGTTGTACTTCTGCTCGTTAGTAGCCATTAATATCAAAACAGAGGTTCTCCAGGGTGCTCGTCTTCACCAACTGGTCCGACCTGCCACGCTTTTCGCATGGAGACCCATAATCAATCTCACCCGGAAGGTGTCGAACAGCGCCTAGAGGCCCTAAACCTCAAAATCGGTACCACTTTCACCTCTTTATCGTCGGCCATTGTTGCGCTTACCGACCAGCGCTTACCGACCAGCTTCAGACGCGCAGTGAACGGGATGAGCAGGCGCGCCAAACTTTAGTCCAAACCTACACCGATTATCAACAAAACATCACGGCCCTAGTTCGCTGCTCGGACAAACTACCCCAGCAGCTTGAGGTACCTCCTTCCTCTGATTTATCTGCTTCCCGCGTTGTTGCGTCGCCAACCCAAGAACACCCCGAGTTGGTCACCAACGTCTCCCCCGCCCCTGCGGAGCATCGTTCTGATCACTGGGTCACCGGCCGCCATGTCGACTTACCTATCTTCGATGGTTCACAGCCTCGAGGATGGATTACCAGGGCCGAATTATTCTTCCGAATTAATCAGACACCGAAATTTGAGAAGGTTTCTTTTGCCCAATTGAGCATGGACGGTGTTGCAATCAACTAGTTTACTTTTTTGCATGAGGTTCGCCAAGGAATTTCGTGGTCTTCTTTCAAAGAGGAGCTCATGGAGCATTTTAGTGGCCTCGAAATACAGAATCCGTATGAAGAATTAGCAGACCTTCAGCAGCACGGGTCTGTCCAGGATTACATCGAGCATTTTGAGTATTTGGCCTCCCTTCTTCCTCGACAGCCAGAGCAGCAGTATGTCGGCTATTTTCTTCATGAACTTCGTGATGACATATGTGATTGGGTGTGTATACACAACCCATACACTCACCTCCAGGCTATGTGCCTAGCCCACCATGTTGAACTAGCCGTCTGTCGGGGTGTTGGTCTCTCTCAAGGTCCTTCCCGCTCTCACTTTGGTCGTTCAAGCAGTTTTAGTCAGCCAAGCTTTCGCTCCACTTTACCCCAGTCAGCCTCTCCACCGTTTCGCTCGGAGAAACATCCTGAGTTAACCAGCCCGACACCCAGTCAAGGAGCCCCTCGTCTAACGTCCCAGGGCATCCGTGGAGTCCATCAATTATCAAGCCAAAAATGGGAGGATCATCGCAAGAAGGGCCTCTGTTTCCGCTGTGCAAATCCGTATACTCTCATGCATAAATGCCCAGATGCCAAAATGTGTGTCTTACTGCTGGCTGAGGACGAGGTTTCCCCCGACACTGCCACCACAACACTGCTAGTTGCCACCGCTGCTCCCGATATTATTACTCCTCCTGACCCGCTGGAGTGTCAACTGCTTCAAAACCATGGCTCCGGTACATATTTCCATTTGGCGAGCCCTGAACCATTAACTTCAATGAAGGTAGAAGGCCGAATGAGTGACATTCCCCTCCTGGTACTAGTGGACAGTGAAGCAACACACAACTTTATCTCTCCTAAGCTCACAAAACTGCTCGACCTCTCCATCCTCACAACCCAAAAATACTGTGTCAAATTGGGCGACAACCATATCTTGTGGTCTCATGGTTTTTGCAAATCTTTACAGTTAACCATGGGCACCTACAACTGTTTTATCACTGCTCACATCCTGGACATTGGTGATTTAGATTTGATCTTGGGGATTGACTGGCTTCGTACCCTTGGCGAGGTCCACATCAATTGGAAATCAATGTCAATGAAGTTTACTGTGGAAGACACCACTCAAAGCCATGATTTACAGCATCTTTTCACCACCATGCAATCAGTTTTTTCCACCCCCAGCAGCCTCCCTCCCCAACGGCCAGCAGACCATAAAATCACCTTATTCCCGGGCTAGGGTCCAGTTTCAGTCTGGCCTTACCGATACCCACGGTTGCAAAAAACATAGATCGAACAGCAGGTCCGCGATATGCTTCAACAAGGTACCATCCGACCCAGCACAAATGCATATTCTAGCCCGGTATTACTCGTCAAGAAAAAAAACGCTTCATGGCGTATGTGTCGATTATCGAGCCCTCAACAAGGTCATTATTCCAGATAAATTTCTCATTCCGGTAGTGGACGAGTTATTGGATGAGTTACATGGCACCACTTATTTCTCCAAACTCGACCTCACATCCGGCTACCATCAAATCTGTTGGATTGGTGTAGCCCGATCCGATTGGGCCGAATGCTTGTGGCCCGCAACTATCACGGGTTGAGCTGACCGACCGACACCGACAGGCACTGTAGCGGTGCGGACTTTGGGGTCAACTGGACTGTAGCACTTTTGACTTCTCCAACCGGCAGCCACTGTAGCGCTTTTGACAAAGTTGGTTGTTGTTCACTGTAGCGACGCGAACTTACTTTTCGAACAGTGATCGTTTTCGCCATTTTATAGCCCTTTTTCGGGTTAGGGTTACTACTGAAAATCCTCTGTAATTTTGTGCTCCCGAATAGTAAAATTCTGCGTCTCTCATGGACGTGGGGATTATTCCCGAACCACGTAAATCGTTGTGTTCTTGTTGCTTTCCTTCTTTCGTTTTTCTCGTTTCTGTCGTTGTGTCTCCCGACGATTCCGCAACAACTGGTATCAAAGGGTGAGTTCGGAATTCTCCAACGATGGCTCTGGATGAAGGCAAAGTGAAGATCGATCGCTTCGATGGAACTGATTTCAGTTTCTGGAGGATGCATATCGAGGATTATCTTTATCAGAAAAAGATGCACTTGCCACTTCTGGGTGTGAAGCCAGCGGACATGGAGAAGTCGAAGTGGGAGCTACTGGATCGACAGGTTCTGGGTGTTGTGCGCCTGACGTTGGCCAAAAACGTGGCGTTCAACATCAAAGAGGAGAAGACGACAATGAACTTGATGAAAGCCCACACAAATATGTACGAGAAGCCTTCTGCGACAAACAAGGTACATTTGATACGACGATTGTTCAACCTGAAAATGGTTGAAGGGAGAACTGTTGCAAATCATATCAACGAATTCAACACCATCATAAGTTAGTTGTCATTGGTGGACATTGATCTTGGTGATGAGGTATGTGCGCTGGTTTTACTATCTTCGTTACCAGAGAGTTGGGAAGCAACTCTAACAGCTGTGAGCAGCACTTCGAGGAATACAAAGATGGCTCTGAAAGATATACGGGACCTAATCCTTAGTGAGGATGTTCGCAGAAGAGAATCATGCAGATTCTTTGGTTCAGCTTTAAACGTTGAAGGAAGAGGAAGGTACCCACAGCGAGACAATCGGAGAGGGCGATCGAAGTCAAGAGGAAAGAGCAGAGACAAGGCAAAGGGGTCTGGTCCTACCTGCTAGACATGCGGGAAGAAAGGACATGTCAAGAAGGAGAGCAGAGATAACCGGAAGGGACCTGAAACCAGTGGAGCAAACACTGCAGCTGAAGGAACCGATGACGTGCTGCTGCTGAGCATGGACAGCCCGATGGAGTCTTGGATTTTAGACTCTGGGGCGTCTTTCCATTCTACATCGGAGAAGGGTTTCCTGAACAATTTTGTTTCTGGAAATTTTAGCAAGGTGCATCTTGCTGATGACGAGCCCTTGCAGATTGTGGGTAAAGGAGATGCACGGATCAAGACCAACAGTGGGAGTTTGCTAGTTCTGGAAAACGTGAGGTATATCCCTTGCTTGAGAAGAAACCTCATTTCTGTTGGACAACTTGATGATGCAAGGTTGAGTACCACATTCACTGGTGGTGCATGGAAGATCACCCGAGGAGCTATGGTCATAGCTCGGAGAGCAAAGAATGGCACCCAGTACAACATGACAAAAACTTGCATGGACATGGCTGAATCACTAGAAGCTGTCGGAGGTTCTCAACTGTGGCACTACAGACTCGGCCACATGAGTGAAAAGGGGATGAAGGTGTTGGCAACAAAAGGGTTGCTACCAGAGCTGAAGTCGGTGGAAGTAGGTTTATGTGAAGATTGCATCTTTGGAAAGCAGAAAGTGTCCTTTGCAAAAGAAGGCAGAACACCGAAGGCTGGAAAGCTGGACCTGGTGCATACAGATGTTTGGGGGCCTGCACCAGTACCATCCCTCGGAGGGTCACAATATTATGTGACAATCATCGATGACTCAGCAAGGTATGGGTTTACTTTCTGAAGAATAAATCTGATGTGTTTAAGATGTTTCAGAAGTGGAAAGTCATGGTGGAGAACGAGTCAGGAGCAAAGCTGAAATGTTTGAGGTCTGACAACGATGGAGAGTATGGCAGTAAGGAGTTCAGGGAATTTTGTTCTGAAAATGGAATTTAGTGGGAGAAGACAATCCCAGGAACACCAAAACAGAATGGTGTGGCATAGAGGATGAATAGGACATTGAATGAACGTGCCAGGAGCATGAGGCTGCATTCAGGGTTACCCAAGACCTTTTGGGCTGATGCAGTGAATATGGCAGCATATCTCATAAACAGGAGTCCCACTGTGCCAATGGGAAAATGTCTACCCGAGGAACTCAGGTCTCGTAAGGTGGTAAGACTCTCACATTTACGAGTCTTTGGCAGTTTAACATATGTTCATGTTGATGCTAATGCAAAGGACAAGCTTGATGCCAAGTCCAAAAAATGTTTCTTTATTGGCTATGGTGGTGAGGAGTTTGGGTATCACTTTTGGGATGATCTCAACAGGATGGTCATCAGGAGCCAAAACGTGGTATTCAATGAAGGTGTCATGTACAAAGATCGTCATGCAGTTGAAGATGAAAATGGGAACATTGAATCAAAATACAAAGAGCAAGTGGAGCTTGAAGGTGTATCTGAGCATGAGACATCGGAACCGGTGGAACTTACTACTCCAGTGGAGTTGAGGAGATCAACAAGGGTGCGAAGGCCTGTGCAAAGGTATTCGCCATCTTGACACTATTTATTATTGATTGACGGTGGAGAACCAGAATGCTTTGAAGAAGCAATGCAGCTGAAGGAGTCAAGCAAGTGGGAGCTGGCTATGAAGGAGGAGATTTCCTCATTGCATGATAACAACACTTGGGAGCTGACACCTCTGCCAAAAAGAAAGAAAGCATTGCAGAATAAGTGGGTCTACCGGGTCAAGGAAGAACATGATGGCAAGAGGAGGTTCAAGGCAAGGCTGGTGGTGAAAGCCTTTCAACAGAAGGAGGGAGTAGATTTCACTGAAATCTTCTCACCTGTAGTGAAGCTTACCACCATCCGGGTGGTTCTCAGCATTGTGGCGTCAGAGGACTTGCACCTTGAGCAGCTTGATGTCAAGATTGCTTTCCTTCATGGAGATTTGGAGGAGGATATCTACATGCAGCAGCCCGAGGGATATGTAGTGTCTGGGAAGGAAGACCTGGTGTGCAAACTCCAGAAGAGCTTATATGGACTGAAGCAGGAGCTGAGGCAGTGGAACAAAAAGTTTGATTCATTTATGTCTAAAAATGAATATAAACGATGTGGCATGGATCAATGTTGCTACATCAAGTCTTTTGGTGATGAATACATTATATTGCTTCTGTATGTGGATGACATGCTCATTGCAGGATCTTGTATGCAGAGAATTAATGAGCTGAAAGGGCAGTTGGCTGAGGAGTTTGAAATGAAAGATCTTGGAGAAGCTGGCAAAATTCTGGGGATGAAGATCAAGAGAGACCGCAGAGCTGGAACGTTGATGTTGTCACGGGCTGATTACATTGGAAAGGTTCTGAAAAGATTCAGTATGATGGAAGCAAAGGCAGTCTCTATTCCCCTGACGATCCATTTCAAACTATCAAAGGAGCAATCACCGAAGACGGCATAAGAGGTGGAGTACATGGCAAAAGTTCCATACGCATCAGCTGTTGGAAGCCTGATGTATGCCATGGTATGTACTCTACCTGACATCGCTCATGCAGTGGGAGTTGTGAGCAGGTATATGGCTAACCCTGGAAAGCAACATTGGGAAGCTGTGAAGTGGATACTGAGGTATTTGAAGGGCAGCAAGGAGGTATCTCTGTGCTTTGGGAAAGGAAATGCATTGCAGGGGTATGTGGATGCTGACCTTGGAGGCGATGTCGACAGCAGGAGTACCACGGGTTATGTTTTTACCTGTGGAGGAATTGCGGTAAGTTGGATATCACAATTGCAGAAGATGGTGGCTTTATCCACCACAGAGGCAGAATACATTGCTCTAACAGAAGCTGGGAAAGAGATGGTTTGGCTGAAGAACTTCCTGGATGAATTGGGAAGAAAGCGAGAGGAGAATGTATTGCACTGTGACAGTCAGGGTGTTATACATCTTGCAAAGAACTCAGTGTTTCATGCCCGGACGAAGCACATTCAGTTGAAGTACCATTTCATCAGAGGTATACAGGATGGGTTGCTGACTTTGCAGAAGATCTGTGGAACCAACAATCCGGCAGACATGTTGACAAAGCCTATGGTGATACAGAAGTTGAGGCACTGTTGTGCCTCTGTTGGTCTCCACTGATGAACGGAGGATGAGAGGCAGAATGATGGAGAACTTGATGGGAGCACAAGAGGAAAACAGTTTGTATTTCATGAATCTGTGAATGGGAAGCACGCCACTGGTGAGTGAAGAAGATGAAGAACTCAGATTAAGTAAGTTGTCTTCATTAGTTGCATCGAAGCATATCAGTGTAGTGGATCAAGCTCCAAATGGGAGATTGTTGGATTGATGTAACCCGATCTGGTTGGGGCGAATGCTTGTGGCCCGCAACTGTCGCGGATCGAGCTACGCAGTGAGCTCTTTGGGGGTTGTAGGGGGCAACGCGCCCCTGCTCCGAGGGTCCGAGGGCCAAAGGACCCCGGTCCAATTTTTCGGCACTGTAGCGAAGCTGACTGACCGACACCGACAGGCACTGTAGCGGTGCGGACTTCGAGGTCAACTGGACTGTAGCACTTTTGACTTCTCCAGCCGGCAACACTGTAGCGCTTTTGACAAAGCTGGCCACCATTCACTGTAGCGACGCGGACTTTTCGAACAGTGATCGTCTTCTCCATTTTATAGCCCTTTTTCGGGCTAGGGTTACTACTGAAAATCCTCTGTAATTTTGTGCTCCCGAATAGTGAAATTCTGCCTCTCCCGTGGACATAGGGATTGTTCCAGAAACCACGTAAATCGTTGTGTTCTTGTTGCTTTCCATTTTTCGTTTTTCTCTTTTCTGTCGTTGTCTCCCGACGGTTCCGCAACAAAATCCGTATGCGAGCAGAGGACGTGCCCAAAACAGACTTCCGTACTTATAATGGGCACTATGAATTCTTGGTCATGCCATTCGGCCTTACCAATGCCCCTTCCACATTCCAAGCCATTATGAACGACTTGTTTCGGCCCCTCCTCCGACAGTTTGTCCTCATCTTTTTCGATGATATGCTTATTTATAGCAGGGAGTGGTCAGCCCATCTCCATCATTTACAGGTCGTCCTTTAGGTTTTACGCGGCAATTGTTTCTTCGCCAATCACCGCAAGTGCTCTTTTGGTCGCCGTCAAATTGGTTATTTGGGCCATATTATTTCACATTCGGGAGTACCGTGGTAGACTGGCCAACCCCTTCCACGGTCAAGGGTGTCCGCGGTTTCCTTGGCCTTACCGGCTACTACTATAAATTCATAGCCAGCTATGGTACCATCACCCAGTCCCTCACACAGCTAACTCAAAAAGACGGTTTCCAGTGGACTCCAGCCGCGGCACAGGCCTTCACCCACTTAAAGCGACTACTGACCACAGCTCCCGTCCTTGCTCTCCCGGATTTTTCTCAACATTTTGAAATTGAATGTGACGCTTCGGGCCATGGCAGTAACGCCCAATCGCTTTTTTCAGTAAAGCATTAGCAGCACGCACCTTATCCAAGTCCACTTATGAGAAAGAAATCATGGCTTTGGTGCTTGCCATCCAACATTGACGCCCCTACTTATTAGGCCGGCCATTTACAGTTTTTTCTGACCAACACAGCCTCCAATATCTCTTGCAGCAGCGTATCACCACATCGGATCAGCAATGCTGGCTTGCCAAATTACTTGGTTACCACTTCGACATCAAATACAAACCAGGCAAGACAAACTCTGCTTTCGACGCCCTTTCTCGGAAGTAGGAAACGGCTGCTTGTCACCCCTCTGAATCCTTCCCCACCTGGCCCGACGGCACCACCTTAGTGACAGACACTCACACGGACACCCTTCTCAGCAAAATCCGTCAGCAACTACTGTCTGGAACCGCGGCCCCCAAAGCTTATTTACTGTCCGAGGGCAACTTGCTCTATAAGGGTCGATTGGTGCTTTCGGCCACTTCACCCTGGATCCCAAAACTACTTGCCGAATTTCATGAATCACCGCAGGGGGGACGCTCCAGTTTCTAGCGGACATACAGAAAGTTAGCAGCAAACCTTTATTGGCCCGGCATGCGCCAACATATCTTGAGCTATGTCTGAAACTGTCAAGTCTGTCAACGATATAAATATTCAGTCCTCTCACCGACCGGTTTGCTCCAACCCTTACCAATCTCAGCTGCCATTTGGGAAGATCTCTCGACAGATTTTATAATCGGCCTCCCCAAATCCAAGGGCTTTGAGGTCATCCAAGTGTGGTCGTCGACAGACTTACTAAAATATGCCCACTTCCTCACCCTCAAGCATCCTTTCACGGCTAAAGGTGTCGCTGAACTCTTCTTACGGGAAATTGCCCGGCTCCATGGCATTCCCAAATCCATTGTTAGCGACCGTGACCCAATCTTTATGAGTCATTTTTGGCCAGCACTGTTCCGCTTACAAGGTACCAAACTCAACGTGAGCTCCGCCTACCACCTGTTGGATTGGTGTTGCTCGATCCAGTTGGGCCGAATGCTTGTGGCCCGCAACTGTGTAATTTTGTAGCCCATTTTCAGGCTAGGGTTACTACCATAAAAAAACTCTGTAATTTTGTGCTCCCGAATTAGTGAAGTTCTGTCTCTCCGTGGACGTAGGGATTATTCCCAAACCACGTAAATCGTTGTGTTCTATGTGTTTTCTTTTTCTTTGTTTTCTCTTTCATTTCTCGTTTCTGTCGTTGCGACTCCCGATGATTTCGTAACACCACCCACAAACAGATGGCCAAACAGAAGTGGTTAACCGCTGCTTGGAAACTTATCTTCGCTGCTTTGCCAAGGATCAGCCAAAAAAAGAGTGGTCTTTCTGGATTCTGTGGGTTGAATTTTCTTACAACACCACGTGGCATGCTTCCATCCACTCCACACCATTTGAAATCGTTTATGGTCGCCAACCCCCTTCCATTTTCACATTCCTCCCTAGTGAGGTCTGGGTGCAGGCAGTGGCACAAGCTTTATCTGATCGTGATGAGGCCCTCCGACAACTCAAACACCATCTGGCCCGTGCACAGCAGTCCATGAAGCACCATGCTGATCAGAAGCGTCGGGACCTCTCTTTCCAGGTCGGTGAGTCTGTTTTCTTGAAGCTTCGCCCTCATCGCCAGCAATCTGTCCAATCCCACATCAACCAGAAACTTGATGCTCGATATCATGATCCTTTTACAGTACTTCAGCGCATTGGTCAGGTGGCTTATAAGTTGGATTTACCCCCGACAGCTCACATCCATCCGGTGTTTCACGTCTCTCAACTCAAGAAGGCTCTTCGCACCCCACCTTGTTCGTTCGATCTTCCTCCCACTTTCGCCGACTCCACAGCCGCCCCGAAACCCAACAAAATTCTGTCTCACCGTTACAGTCAGCAGAATGGTGTCCACATTCCTCAGTCCCTCATTCAATGGAAAGGTCGTCCGTCTGAAGATGCCACGTGGGAAGATGATTTCTTCCTCCGCAATCAATTCCCCACCCTCAGCCTTGGAGACAAGGCTGATCTTCCGGATGGGGGCAATGATGAGACCAGCGCACCGACCACCTGGAAGGTATATTCCAGGAAGGGTAAACGGGTCCCACCTTCAACAAACTGAGGTGGGTCCAGCAGAGTTATTGTTAGAAGATTCCCTCTGGCGGTTATAAGTGGGAAGCTGGGAAGAGAGAGAAGGTAGAGAGGTTGTTAGTAGTTTGGCCTGGGGCTTGGGCGGGAAAGTGGGAGAGTCCCCTTCCTAATTGTTTTCCCGTTTTTTCCTGCTGTTTCCCTTCAACTATTGTACTTCTGCTCGTTCGTAGCCATTAATATCAAAATAGAGGTTCTCTGGGGTGCTCGTCTTCACCAAAGCTGTTGACTGTCTCAAAACCGGAGAGTTCCGAACGAGCTTGGCCAGCAGAAAGTGAGCGGCCACAACAAGTTGCTGCAGTCCATGTCGATGCAATTTCCGACTCCCGCTGAGTTTCCTTCTCGCCAGCAGTGTGCAGTACATGGGACGATGCCAGTTTAGCCAAATGTTTTACCGTACTTAATAGGCATTAGGGGCTATGAAGGGGTGCTAGGAGCTGGGTTGTGCGATGGGCAGGGGGTTGGGGAAGCTACCATGTATTGAAGCACTTAGGGGGTCTAATAAGCTGTCATGGGCAGCATTGTATTTTACTAAGAGAAATAATTAGATGGCATGTTGGGTAGTGGGTTGGAGTTGTTCGAAATAATAAATAGGGGTTGTGTGGGTTGGTTGGGAGGGGCAGATTGCATTAAGAGTTGATTCTGCTGTGGGGCTGCGGCTAGGCCTTAGAGAGCAGTGCCTCTGGAGGATGTTTTACATCTTTTTCTTCTATTTTCTTCTTCTATCTCTTTTACCTTCTGTAATTTATGCCGTTGTTAATAGAAGTTCCTACTGTTTTTCACTTATACCAATTGATTCCTATCAATTTGTGTTTTCATTGAGAGGTTTCTTGAGAGAGAAATGAAATAAAAATTATTGTTAGTTATTACTGGAAATTTCTGAACCAAGTGAACAACAACGAACACGACTGTTTTTCTGGACGCAGCGACGCAACAGTTGAAGCAGACGACGGGACCTTGCTCTGCTGGATCTTCCTGGTTTGTTTGTCAGCTTGGTAAGAGGACTGAAGTGGACGACAGTGCAGGAGAGCAATCGCATCAGTGAAGAAACGGTGGAACGCGGCTCGCAACAGAGGAAAAAAAATCACGAGCGGTGGAATAGCAGCTGCCTACAAGAGCTTGTAGAAGAAGACACGCAGCGGTGGATTAAAAAAAACTCAATCACAGCTAAGATAAACTGTCAATTCACAACAGACGCATAACTCAAGTTGAAGCAGTCGCGCCATCCAAACTGATAAGTCTGAAGAAAACGCCTCGATCGCTGAGAGCCGAACCCCGCCAGAGAGAAAATTTCTAAGAAATGAAACGCAACAACAATTTCTGACGCAACAATCTCCGGTCCAACAAAACTGAACGCAACAGAAGAACTTTGATCGAGAGCAAAGGAGGACTCGAGTATGGAGAAAGTGCCAAACAAAGACACATTCGAAGGACAGCAACAGACACGTTCGGGATGACAACACCAGAGGCTTTGTTAGACTATGTTAGGTGTACTCGAATGGATGCAGAAGGAGAATGCGGGGATGCTAAAGCAGAGTGCGGCCATGATGAAGCAGAGTGTGGTGATGAGAAGGCAGAACAATGAGCTTCAAAATGTGCTGCAGCGATTCTCAGATAAAGTCCGACTAGAATAAAGTGAGTGGCACAAACCAGACTGCTATCATGTGTCGAGGAGTTGGAAATTTCCAGACCAGTACAGCTGCATCAAGAGACGCTGCTGATGGTGTCGGTGCAAGCACGGGTTGCTGTAGAACTTCTGGAACAACCGAAGCGTGAGTTCCAAGAGCAGCCAGAGGCTAACACTTGGTCGCAGTACGACAGTTTATTCCGGTACAAATGAAACGAGTTGAGGACGTGGAGAGTGAAGCTGCTTCCATAAAGGGCTTAAACCCTGCTAGAAGTTTCTCTAGACAGCATGGACTTCCTCATGGCACCAGGCCAAAGCTGGAGACACCATGGTCTACTCCTGTTGCTGCAATGAAAAATAGTATGTGTTTCCGGAATCCAGCTATACAAACTGGAGTTGCTTGACTGCTTTCACTACTCATGTTAGCCGGTTACAAAAACAAGTTGGGAATGCAAACAATATGTTTCGAGCAGCAGAAGCATCCTATCAGGACCATCCAATGCAACAGAGAAGTTCATTTCCACCATGAGGACACGGTGATTTTTAAGAGGGTGGAATTGATAGGCCCTTAAGGCTGCGAAGGGGTGCTGGGAGATGGGTTGTGCAATGGGCAGGGGGGCGGGGAAGCTGCTATGTATTGAAGTGGTGAGGGGGTCTAATAAGCTATCAGGGGCAGCATTGTATTTTACTAAGAGTGATAATTAGCTAGCATTTTAGGTAGTGGGTTGGAGTTGGGAATAATAAATAGCAGCTGTGTGGGTAAGATGGGAGGGGGGGTTGCATTAGAAGTTGATTCTGCCGTGCAGAATGGGGGCCGCAGACAGGCCTCGGAGAGCAGCACCTCTGGAGGATGCAATTTCTTCAATTTTCTTCTCTCTTCTACCTTCTGTAATTTATGTTGTTGGTAATAGAAGTTCCTACTGTTTTTCTCTCTCATACCAATTGATTCCTATCAGTACCGTATAGGCAGTACCGTACAGGCAGAGGACTTCTAGTGCAATACTTGGCACGTGGAGATACTTATTTTCTCGTCACTTCTTCCACATAGCGTTGTGGCTCGGACTGAACCATTGCCAAAGTTCGATGTGCGGTTTCCATCTGTGATTTTGTCTGTCGTTGCTAGCGTCCGTCGAGAAGGTATAGGGGAAGCCGAACCCACCGAAAGGAGTATCACCGTGTTCCAGTTGTAAATGCTAAAATGGTGGTGACGGTAGTTATTGCCAAACATTCATATGCTTTTAGTACCACCTGACACTGTGGGCCAGTACATGCTGAAGTTGTTGGTGTTGTTGAAGAGCTCATTGACCAACACAAACCACCAGCTCCAGTTCCTGAGAAATTCATTGTCAAACGACGAGCTCAAAAGTTGCAAGGAGGGGCTACAAACAGCAGCTAGTGGGAGCAGTGAATGTTGGAGGCTGTCATTCTAAGCCACCACATTGAAAGGTGATTGCTTGGGGGAGGCTTGCTGGTACAATGGCAGCACAGGTAGCTGCAGGGATTTGTGAAAAAGCCAAGTTGCATTCATTCCTTGCACTCAATGAACAAGAAACATGGTTTCCAAGGCCACCACCAGAGCCTCCACCAGAGCCTCCACCATGGCTATACAGTGGTTGGAGGGGTATTAAATAATCGGGGGGGGGGGGGGGGGGGGGGGGGGGGGTCAGCTGGGGAAAGGGGACACAAATTGAATTCTGGAATTTGCTTCTTGCAGGAGTAGTTCAGGTGGGTTTGGCCATCGGCCCAGGGAGCAGCGCCTCTCAGGGACATCTTCTCTTCTTCACCAACTTCTTTCCATCTTCTGTCTTGTAATTCTGTTGGATGTAATGGAAATCCTCTGTTTCTTCCTCTCTCTCGCTCTGCATCATAACAATGCTTAGAGTGAACCTCCATGATATGGAGAAAGCGTAGAAAGAGTCAGAATCCAAGATGTACACACCACCATGCAGTTGTCCGCTGCCAAGCACCCAATTCATCGAAAGCTCCTGAAATACATCACTTGGTGAGAAAATTATCAAGCACAGGAAGGCAATGCTAATTTTACTGATGGGTTAAAAGGACAATTGGGAATATGAGCTATGTTGGAGTCTGCATCCCACATCGGACTTGAGGTCCGGTGTGTTCTTTATTATTCATTATAAATACACCCCAAGGGCTCCTTTGGAGAGACACCTTGGGGGTTCGGGTTCCTCTCATTTTATCCTACTACATGGTATCAGAGGAGGTTTGATTCCTCCCTCACATTTTTTTTTTCTCTTTTTTTCCCCCCCTTTAGGGTTTCCCGTCCGGGGGGGGCGGCGGCCTCAAGGCCCCGTAGGGTTACCGCCGCCGCCCCTTAGCCTCTGCCCCACGCCGCTCCTACCGGTCCTCCCTTCCGGCAGTTCTCCTCCGCGGCTCCCCGGCGGCCCTCCGCCTCGTGTCCTGCCTCTGCCCTGCGCGGCTCCCCGGCAGGCCCTCCCTCCCGGCGCACTCCTCCTCCCTGCGCGGCTCCCCGGCGCGACGCGGCTCCCGGCTCCTCCCGCTGCTCCTCTGCGCATCCCGTCGGCCCGCCCTTCCTGCGCGCGGCGGCCCGGTCCTGACGCCGTCTCCCTCTCTGCGCGCGGCCCGCTCCTCCTGCGCGCGCATCCCGTCGCCGCGACTCCCGGCGCACCTCCTCCCGACGACGGCCCGCCTCTTCCCTGCCGGCTCCCGGTCGCGCAGCCCTCCATCGCGCCGGCTCCATTCATCCCCGCGCGACGGCCCCCGCCTTCCCTGCGCGCTCCCGCTGTCCGCTCCCGCTGTCCGCTCTCGCTGTCCCTCCCGAGCGCGACCCTCCCGCTTCCAGCAGCCGGCCTCCAGCTCCGGCCGGCGACCCCTCTCCGGCGGCCTCTCCCGTCCCGCTCCCCTCCCGGCGACCTCGCCTGCTGCTCTCCGGCAGCCAGATCCGGACAGTTCCGGCTACTCCCGCCAGATCCGGTGATTTTCGGCCAGATCCGGCCAGATCCGGCGATATCCGGACTGTTCCGGGCAGATCCGGGCAGATCCGGACTGTTCCGGCCTCCACCCGTGTCGGCCCGCTCCACGCAGGGGGCCTCCTCCGATTTCCAGCGCCGCCTCCCGGCCTCCTGCACCCTCGCCGGCCTCCTCCCTGCGGATCCCCGCCTCGCCGGCATCTCCCGGCACCTCCCGGCAGCGGCATCTCTCTCCGCCGGCACGTCCATTCGCTGGCGCAGTAGCTCGACATCCTCGGATTTGGGCCCGTTGGCGCCACCAGTCCCGCAACAATTCTGCGGAATCCCCGCCTCCCGTCGCCGGCCCCGCAAGTGCGGTTTTCCCGGTGCTAGTTTGGATTTCCTGGCGTTTCAACGACCGGCCCCACTAGTGCGGCATTCCTGGCGCTCTGTCAACCAGCCGATCTGAGTGGTTTCTTCTGCTGCGCCCGCAACCTCATCCATCCATCATCCTGCGGAGGAGCTTCGATCGTGAGGGGGAGCAGCAGCCTTTGCAGCGTTCTTTTTATTTCGTCTGGTTTTGTAATCAAGCTGGGCATGTCCAGCTTGAGGGGGGAGTGTTAGCGTCTGTTTTGTTGTTTTCTTTTCATTATGTGTCCAAGCTAGGTACACCTAGCTTGAGGGGGGAGTGTTGGAGTCTGCATCCCACATCGGACTTGAGGTCCGGTGTGTTCTTTATTATTCATTATAAATACACCCCAAGGGCTCCTTTGGAGAGACACCTTGGGGGTTCGGGTTCCACTCATTTTATCCTACTACAAGCTACAAATGATAGTGTGAGAGATGGGGTTATTGAAAATGCCCCATACCCAAAAAACGGAATAGAAGACCCATCTGCAACTGTAAATAGTAGTACTAGATGCAGTCAAGCGATAAGAACGTAAGATACCCGCAGTGCCAGTCAAGTGTTGGGAAGCACCAAAATCGATAAACCGGTAGGTGAACCTTTGGGAAAGACAAGTAGTGGGGTCGTCACTATGTGAAACAGTGGCATTGAATGAAGTGTGTCGAGATTGGAGAGAAGGTTTCGGATGCAACGAAAGTCGTGGGGAGAGACACCTATTTAAAATTTTTCCGTCTAAACTCACCGAAATTGGCCTGAATCCTTTTGTAGGGCCATCACACGAAATTTATAATTAGTTATTTAAATAAAATAAATACTTAGATTATTTGATTTTTCCAAATTGATTTTCGCTCATCGTTTACATCGCCGACACAAACATCAATCACCTTGACGTTGTCATTGCCTCAAGAATCCAAATGAGAATTCTTCCAATGATATCCACACATGCTCCACAAAGCTCTGAATGCCTCTCTTGATATCTCGTGTGCTAGCATGAAAGAATCAAATGTTTTATGTCATTCGCTTTTGATCATATGATGATATCACTTTTACTCTTTAGGAACTTGAGAGTAGAGAAATGGTTCTGGCTAATTCACTCTAGAAAATTGAGGAGAATTAACTGAATAATCTGATGTGTATTACCATGATACACATTTTTGGTTTTTATAAATTAAGTCAACATTAAAAAATAACAATAAATTATATTCATTTCATTTAATCCTGTAGAATCGGAAATACCCAGAATAATAAAAATAGGGTTTAACACTCCCCCTCAAGCTGGACATGCCCAGACAATGAGTCCCACAAAAAAAAAAGATGAAATCATACAAGAGCAGACACACTCCCCCTCAAGATGAGCCGCAGATGTTGTGGATGCCCAGCTTAGAACTGAGCGAGGCTAGGCGAGCCCCTGGGAGGCCTTTGGTGAAGATGTCGGCAATCTGGTCCGCCGTCGGGATGTGGCTAAAGCGGACGTGATCATGCTCCAAGTGGTGGCGAAAAAAGTGGCAGTCCACCTCAATATGTTTCGTGCGTTCATGTAAGACGGGATTCGAATCTATCTTGGTGGCTACCTGATTGTCACACCAGATGTGAGCAGATGTCTGCGAAGGAAAGCCAAGCTCCTGGAGGAGATGTCAAAGCTAAATAATCTCCATGGTGACGGTGGTCATGGCACGGTACTCGGATTCCGCACTGAAGCGAGAGACAACCGCCTGTTTCTTGCTACACCAGGAGATGAGGTTGTCTGCCAAGAAGGCGACAAACCCATAAGTAGATTTCCGAGTAGCAAGGCAACCAGCATAATCAGCATCACAAAAAACCTCCATATTCAGATGAGCATGCTGGAAGTAGCGAAAACCACGGGCAGGGTCTCACTTGATTTATTTGGCAATGCGAAGGACATCATCCCAATGAGAGGTGGTCGGATGCTCCATAAATTGGCTCACTTTGCCAACAACGCAGGCAATGTCGGGGCGAGTCATGGTGAGATAATTGAGTTTGTCCACCAGTCGACAGTACCGCTCTGGGTGTGAATACGGTTCCAAAGAGGCATAAAAAGACTGTTCCCCAAGCTCCAGAGGAGTGTCCACAACAATGGCTTGTGTCAGGCAGAATATCCGACGCATATTTCCGTTGGCAGAGAGAGATGGTGTCCGGAGAATACGATACCTCGATGCCTAAGAAGTATGTGAGAGGACTGAGATCCTTAGTGTGGATCATCCATATAAACTACCAACAGGATGCAACCAGCGGAGGTCTTCCTATAGAACACAGTGTGGTCCTTCATGCTACGAGAGAGCCCAAAGTCGGTGACGACAGTGCTGAAGCGGCCGAACCAAGCACGAGTAGACTGCTTGAGACCGTAAAGAGAGTGGCGGAGTCGACAGAATTGAGACGCAGCGCCGAAGGCACAAAATCTGGGGGGTTGTTGCAGATAAACCTCTTCCTCAATAAATCCATGAAGGAAGTCATTCTTGACATCCAGTTGACGAAGAGGTCAATGATGATGAGCCACCAGAAGGATGAATAATCGAACGGAAGTCATCTTAGCAACTGGAGACAAGGTAACAAAATAGTCAATACCGTAAGTCTGTGCGAATCCCTTTGTCACAAGGCGGACTTTGAGTCGAGGAAGAGTGTCATCGAGATTCAGCTTGACGGTGTAAATCCATTTGCTGCCAACTGCCCGTTTGCCTGCTGGAAGAGGATCCCAAGTATGGTTTTCTTTCAGAGCCTGCAACTCATCTCGTATTGCTGTTAGCCATCCCGGGTAAGATTTTGCATCACCAACTGTGCGAGGAATAAATATTGTCTCCAGAGCTAACAGACTCTTGTATGAAGATACAAATAGAGGAGTACTCTGGCAAGAGTGAGTACCTTTCCGGAGGGCAATGGGCAAATCGTCTGGTGTCGGGGCAAGAGCATCGGATAAAGCAGGGACGACGGTGTCATTGGCCGGGACGGAGGATGCAGTTGATGGACGACGTGAGTAGACCCTACCAAAATGGGTGTCATCAACAGGGGGAGACACCAGAGGAGGGTGGATGATGAGAGGAAGACAATCATCAATGACAGAGTCAAAATGAGGAGGAAAGAGAGAACGAAGTGCTCTCAACAAATGAGACGTCAGCAGAGATGACGTACCTCTGTAGGTCCGGTGAAAAGCAATGATAGCCGCGCTGAGTGCGGGAATAGCCAAGGAAGATGCACCAAAGGGATTTGGAAGAGAGTTTGGAGAGGCCGGAATGAGTGTCACGAACATAACAAAGGCATCCGAACACCCAAAGTGAAAGAGAGAGGAGAACAGAGCCCGAAAAGGAGTCTCCCCCTGAAGGATAGAAGAAGAAAGGCGGTTTATAAGGTAAGTAGCAGTGAGGATGGCATCTTTGACTGAGCAATCCATTGAATTGACCAGCAAGGCGTAGATCTTGCTGTCAACAAGTTTCCACAGACGGTATTTGGGATCGATGGATTCCAGTGGAGGATCCTCAAGAAGTGAATCAAGGTCCATTCCGGTAAGGGACATCAACACCGTCTTCTGCCAGATGAAGAAGTTGGTGGAATCGAGCCTCTCATCGACGAGGCGGGTGGAGGCGGTGATCATCTGGGGAAGAGCATAAGAGGCTTCCATAGAGGACTCGGACATCAGCAGAAGATGACAGGTTCAGCGGTGCTCTGTGCCCGCAACGAGAGGCCGCAAAAAGGTGGTGCCAGGTGAATCCGGGAAGCAGCAGGGGCGGGCAGCACCGGGAAGCACCAGAGGTGTCGCGGCGGAAATAGATGGCCGCTGCGGGAGGTCCGAACGGAGAGGGCGGTAGCCGAGAAGCGCCGTTAGAGGCGGGGTCGGGCGTAGCCGCTGATGGAGGCGCGGGAGCCGAGAAGCCTTGTTCGACAGGCGGGCCGAAAGTCGCCGCTGAGAAGGGCGGGCCGGGAGTCGCCGAACGAAGCAGGCGCACCGCGTCTAAGGGAGAGCGGTTGCCTGGAGATGCGGGAGCCAACAGGTGCGGGATCCGGCAGGTGCGGGAGCCGGCAGGTGCGGGAGCCGACAGGTGCGGGAGCCGGCAGGTGCGGGAGCCGGCAGGTGCGGGAGCCGGCAGGTGCGGGAGCCGGCAGGTGCGGGAGCAGGCAGGTGCGGGAGTGGGAAAAGGCGGCGGGTAGGGCGGGAGCCGCTGAAGGCGAGTCGGGAGGCGCGGCGAGTCGTCGGGCCAGGAGTCGCCGAGGGGTTTGGAGGTGCGCAACCGGGTGAATGTCGGCGGGAGCGCACAGAGGAGGCGGGACCGAACTTCGCCGGGAAGTCGCAGGAGAGGCGGCGGCGGAGAGAGATGCGCCGCGGAATGGAGGGGCGCCCGGGATGTAGTGCGACGAAGGGGCGACGTCGGGACAACGTCGGAGGAAGCCGCTGGAGGGAGCGGGCGAAGTCGCCAGGGAGCACCGGGAAGGGCGGGCCGTCAGGCGAAGACGCCAGAGAGTGGCGCGACGAGGTGGGCCGAGCGCGCCTGGACGAGGGCGTCGGGAGTCGCACACAAAGAGGGGTCGGGATCGGGATGCCAGGAGGGTGGCGCAGCGGAGGAGGCGAGGCGGAGGAGGCGCCACGTAGGGCAGAGTCGGGGTGGTCGTGTAGGGCAGACCCGCGGGAGGGGGGTGGCCGCGTAGGGCAGACCTGTGGGAGGGGGGGTGGCCGCGTAGGGCCGACCCGCAGGTGGGGAGGGGGTGGCCGCGTAGGGAAGACCCGAAAGGGGAGAAGAAAAAAAATTAATGGGATTTACCCTCTGATACCATGTAGAATGGAAAAACCCCCTTACCTCAAGGTGGGGCGGAGGCCTACTTTTATAGATTGAGAATACAGAATACATACAGGAGTATTCCGATGTGGGACTCAGAAATACCCAGAATAATAAAAATAATGTTTAACAAATCCTAATAAATATTTCATGTCAACCCTCTTAAATAATAATAAAATTATTATTATTTTTAGATGGCATGAAATATAAAATTCATCTCATCTCTTAAATAATAATAAAACAATAATTATTATTTTAAGATGACATGTAATATTAAAATATCATTTCTTAAATAAAAAAATATTAATTTAAATGATATTAAAATACATTACAAATGTCACCACTCTTAAATAATTATATTTATTATTTTAGGCGGCCAGTAATGTAATAATATTTACTATTTTTGGACTGGCGATAGAATACGATTAATAAGATAAGTAGCCGCAAAAATCACATCACTCCAAAACAGAGCCATGACCTTGTGAAGTGCCCTATGGAATTGTTGAAGGAGTTGAATTTTCTGTCAACTATGCTTGAGAATCATTGGAGGCTAATGAGAAGTTGTTGGAGCTGTTTGGAATGTTTTTGAGCTATTTGGAGATGTTGAGCTGCATAAGATGTTTTGTCGGAGGAAGTTAAAATTAAAAACAAAGTATCTTACGATAATCTCGTAAGATATTTGTCATCTCATAAGATATGGAGTCTGCGTATGATACTTGGTCAGCGCATAGGATATGTCTAAGGTGCGTATGATACTAATTTTGCGTAAGATATCTGGTTCTCATAAGATATCTTTGTGAAAATTTAAGAATTTCTCGAATAAATATTCTTAAGGGAATTAAAATGGGACGGTGCTTGGGTTGTTCTTCATTTCATAAATCATCATAGACAATTTGTGATTCAAGCTGAGTCGTTAAGTGTTAGAATTTTTAAGAGGCTGGGCCTTCATGTGTTGTTGTACCGCGGGATGTTCTGTCATGTCACGAGCAGGTAGAAGAAAATGAGAGCAAAGCCTGATCCAATTGAAATGAAGAGATCACTATTGAGTATTTGTGGAAATCACAAATACAATTATTTGTGAGTTATTTTTATTAATGATCGAAGTTGTTGTGTTTTCTAAATGTTTTTAACCGCTTAAAAGGAAAAGGAAATTTTTGAAATGCTACATTAAGAGCATGGATGACTGATACATGTGACAGTTTTCGTGAGATAAGCACGAAAGATCGTGGGTGATGAAAATGATTATATGATCATTATGCTTTCTCTTGGCAAAAGGACCAAAAAATAATGTTGCGGTTTGCACAGAAAGGTGTATCGAAGAGAGGGAAGATATTCCCTCTGAGAAAAATAAGATAAAAGAAGGGTTGTAGAAGTATGTCGAAGCAACTGAGCCCGAATGAGGGAGAAGAAGAAGGAACTGAGACTGAAGTGGGTCTGTGTGAGCTATTTTGAAAATCTGTATGTCCGAGCTTTCAGTGCTGAGAAGAAATAGACCTTCGAGGATCTGCATGCAATGAGCAAGAACCGACTAGAACTTGTATCAACCCTAAACCGGTATCTTTTGAAGTCATGGTTCCAAGAAGAGGCGAGCAGATCCACATTCATCGCACTTACCGGCTCGAAGAGGAAAGTTTATATTTGTTGATGGAGCAACATGAACTTGCCAGAGATCCTTCACAACTATTGTTGTATGTTTTTCACTGTAACAGATGGGTGCTCATATAAAAGTTTGCACCCAGCTGGAAGTTGTGAACTGTAGGCGAAGGATGATACCTCCCTACCCACTGTGATTTGATGTTATGATTATAGTGGAAAAATCTGTGGACAGGGATAGCACCGGACTGCAGCAAAAAGTAGGCTCTCACGTTGTAAAAATTGTTGTGTGCCTTGTCTCATTTATTTTCTTCTTATTTCATGCAAGGCTGAGTGTCTATTTCGAGAGGATAACCAGTTTTACTCGGAATGGAAGTCCACCCCCCCCCCCCCCATACATGAAGCTGTAAACATTGTTGCTGAAGGACGGACGTTAGTGGATGACCATGCTTATAGTGAAGCTCCGGGTGCAAGCGTAGGATGGGTCGGAACACAAGATGTACACACCACCATGTAGTCGTTCGCTACCAAACACCCGACTCCTCAAACGCTCCTGAAAAAACATCACTGGGTGAGAAGATTAGCAAGCACTGTAAAGCAGAGTGGTAAGTTTACTAATGGAAAATAAATTAAAAGGACAGTTGGAAATAAGAGCTATGGATGATAATGTGAGAGATAGGGTTACTGAACATGTCCCATAGCCGAAAAACGGAATAGAAGGCCCATTTGCAACTGTAATAGTAGTACTAGATGCAGTCAGGCGATAAGGGCATAAGATACCCGCAGTACCAGTCAAGTGCTCAGAAGCACCAAAACCGAGAATCCATGTAGTGGACCTTTGGGAAAGACAAGCAGTGGGGCCGTCATTATGTGCAGCAATGGCATTGGATGAAGCACATTGGGATTGGAGAACTCAAAACTCATCGTAAGAAAGATCAACAGTGTGGCGAGTGCTTGGTGGCGGCCCAAAATCAATTAGCGTAGCTTGAGTAGATCCAACGCAACAATGAGTGGGAGGGCGATCAGGACATCCATGGATAAGCAAATAATTATTCACGGTATGATAACCTTTGTCGAAGTACAATGCTTTTTCGCTTGAGGACAATCACAACCACCCAAGATGCCACCTCCATGACTGTTGCTATGAGAAACCATGGCACTCCGATAAGATGAATTAGTGGCAGCTGCGGATAAAGGACGGCCCGTGCCGATAAGCCAATTATAGACTGTCGCAAGGTGGAGGGTCGTCGGACTAGCAAGTATTTCAGTAACTGTGGTAGAAAATTTGTTATTAAGCCGCTGCACCAAAGAGAAAAGAAACAACTAATCACGCTGAATTCAGGCTTCCTCTGAATTATGAGGAAGGGGAGTTCACCGACTAGCACCGACCCTCATTCTGAAGTCCTGCTGAGAAGTAAATAGCTGCTTAATTGTTAGGAATATAGGGGGCTGCCCAGGTGTGGGTTGTAATTGGGATAGTTTGTTAGCTGTCAGCTGTCAGTTTGTTACAGCCAGCTGTTTGTTATGTTGCCAGCTGTTAGACAGCTGTAGTTGTTAGGGTGTGGGCATTAGCAGTTTAGGGGCAGTTTGGTATTTTCCCTTTTATTAGTTTGTTATGTTGCCAGCTGTTAGACAGCTGTAATTGTAAGGGTGTTGGCTGTCCTGGTGGAGTATTAAAAAGGGGTCCAGCTGGAGGGAGGGGGTAGAAATCATTTTAGCATTTTGCTTGGCAGCAAAATTGGCCGGTGGTCTCGGCTGGGCTCTCGGGGAAGTGGTCTTCTCTGGCAGCTCCTCTTACTCTATTCCTTCTTCCTCTTCTCCCTTTCATTCTTCTGTATTTTCTGTTCCTGCTATTGAAATGAAAGATCCTGCTGTGCTATTGTTTAGTTCTTCCTCCTATTTTCTACTAAGCAACCACTGTTAGGCAAGAATCCTAACATTAATAATAGAGTCCCATAATTCCTTTCAGGTGTTGGCATTCTTAGCCACATGTTTGACTGAATAATCCAGAGTTTTAACTTCATGGAAAACAATTTTGTTGTTCTGCTGCTCCCAAATGACAAATTTCTCATCTATGGAGGTCGGCGGTGGACTAACAAGATGGGAATAATATCCCATGCCATTCAAGAAAACCATAATGGTCTTTTTCAACATTATAAAATTTAATGAATCAAGAAGTTCATCTGCAAGGCGTGTGGATGCAGTGATGGTATCAGTCAATGTCGAGGATGTTTCCATTGCTAGAGAGAAGACCAATAACCACGAGAAAATAATTAAAATAGATCAACAAGGCTACTGGGTGCTGAATATGTACACCACATCGACGATGAGCTGAAGATGCACAAAAGATAGAAAATATGCGCAAAAGGTGCACAATCCAAACATTCGGGTGCCTATCAGAAGATAGAGAAAAGCAAGCGGTGGGAATGGTGCCACAATGTCATGAAGATTGGAAGGCGACAGCAGGGAGGAAAGCGAGTCAGCGCGACATGGGGCACTAAGGTGTGAGTGCACTTGGGCGTATAGGCATGAGGCGTTTGGGATCTGGGCGCGCTCGGTCAGTATGGATGAGAGGTGGCGTAGTGTAATGACCCTCATCAATTCGAGTTTGTACACTATTTTAAATCTAGTCATTTCATTGTTAAATGATTCAATTGAAGTTTAAGGGGGTTTTAACCGAAAGGAATGGGAGTTTGGGTGCATAAGTGTTGGAGTTGGTGCTCTAGAACTGACTTTCTTAATACTTGATTACATGTTTTTCATTATTAATGAAGTTCCTTATCACGTCGTGATTGTTCTTTTGCATGACTCTTGTATGTGATAATGTCCTAAGAATATGTGTCACACTGAAAGATCATAACAGTTTTCTGCTATGATTAGAACCTAGAGGTGCCACAACAATATTCTTAAATATTGTTCTATGGTCAGATGATATTGTTTGATAGGACCCAGACGATACAAGCTATCAGGGGTAGGAGGCTCATAAAACATTGATACAAGCTATCAGGGGTAGGAGGCTCATAAAACATTGATACACCTTCTCATGATGTTCGCCCTTAGTAATCTCCAGGATAGGAGGTTATGAGAACAGGTTCGTTAATAAGAAATCCACATTTCCATATGTAATTGAATATTCTTATTTGCGGACGTGTATATTAATTCTTAGATTTTAAGATTATCATTAATGGATATCATGACTATTATTAGTATTTGAAAGTGATTTAATACTTTTTCATTATTATTTGTTTTTGATAAATTAATGTCTATTAACATTTTATTTGTAGGAGTCTGCATCCCACATCGGACTTGAGGTCCGGTGTGGTCTTTATTATTTATTATAAATACACCCCAAGGGCTCCTTAGGAGATACACCTTGGGGGTTCGGTTCCTCTCATTTTATTCTCCTACATGGTATCAAAGGAGGTTTTTTGAAACCCAATCCCTCCCTCCCTATTTTTTTTCCCCCTTCCTTTAGGGTTTCCCGTCCGGGGGGCGGCGGCCTCCAGGCCCCGTAGGGTTACCGCCGCCGCCCCTCCGCCTCTGCCCTGCTCAGCTCCTCTCCGGCCTGCACCCTCCCGGCAGGCCCTCCCTCCCGGCAGGCCCTCCCTCCCGGCGCACCTCTCCTCCCGGCGTCCGCCGTCCTCCCGCGGTGCGCCCTCGTCCCAGCAGGCCTTCGCCTGGCGCCCGCGCCCTCTCCCCGGCGGCCATCTCTCTCCCCGACGCGGCCCGCGCCTCCTCCGTCGGCTCCTCCCTGCGGACTTCCTCCCCGACGGCGCTCCCTCCCCGCGGCTCCCCGCGGCTCCCGACGCCATCACCCGCGCGGCCCCCGTCCCGTCGCGACTCCTCCCTCCCGCGGCCCTCTGTCTCGCGGCTCCCGGCTCCCGCGGCTCATCCCGGCGGATCTCCTCCCCTCCCGTCGCGGCCCATCCCGTCGCCGGACCTCCACTGCACGCGACGGCCCTCCCAACGGATCTCCTCCCTCCGGCGCCTCCCGCTGCTCCAGCGCCTCCGGCGCCTCCCGCTTCATCCCGCGCCGGCTCTTCCTCTGGCAGCCCTCCTCTCGCGACTCCCGGCGGATCTCCCTCCAGTCCGGCGACCCCTCTCCGGCGGCCTCTCCCGTCCCGCTCCCCTCCCGGCGACCTCGCCTGCTGCTCTTTGGCGGCCAGATCCGAACAGCTCCGGCCGAATCCGGCCGGATCCGGTGATTTCCGGCCAGATCCAGGCTACTCCGGCCGGCTCCAGCCTGATCCAGAGATTTCCGGCCAGTTCCGGCGATATTCGGACTGTTCCGGGCAGATCCGGGCAGATCCGGACTGTTCCGGCCAGCAACCGGCCTCCACCCGTGCTGGCCGCTCCACGCAGGTGGCCTCCTCCAACTTTCAGCGCCGTCTCCCGGCCTCCTGCACCCTCGCCGGCCTCCTCCTGCGGCATCCCCGCCTCGTCGGCATCTCCCGGCACCTCCCGGCACCCGCATCTCTCTCCGCCGGCACGTCCTTTCGCTGGCGCAGCAGCTCGACCACCTCGGATTTGGGCCTGTTGGCGCCGCCAGTCCCGCAACAATTCTGCGGAATCCCCGCCTCCCGTCGCCGGCCCCGCAAGTGCGGTTTTCCCGGTGCTAGTTTGGAAATCTCGGCGTTTCATCGTCCGGCCCCACTAGTGCGGCATTCCTGGCGCTCCGTCACCCAGCCGATCTGAGTGGTCATCTGCTGCGCCCGCACCATCATCCATCATCCTGAGGGGGAGCTTCGATCGTGAGGGGGAGCAGCAGCCTGACAACTTTTTCTATAATTCTGCTTTCTGTCGTCTTGTTTTATCATCAAGCTGGGCATGTCCAGCTTGAGGGGGAGTGTTAGCGTCTGTTTTTATTGTTTTCTTTTCATCATGTGTCCAAGCTAGGTACACCTAGCTTGAGGGGGAGTGTTGGAGTCTGCATCCCACATCGGACTTGAGGTCCGGTGTGGTCTTTATTATTTATTATAAATACACCCCAAGGGCTCCTTAGGAGATACACCTTGGGGGTTCGGTTCCTCTCATTTTATTCTCCTACATTATTAAATTCTCAAGTTTATTAAATTTTCAAGTGTTTTAATTAATTAGTAACTTCTGATTAGTTCTAAAAATAGTTATGTAATTGTTTTTAAGAATGTTATTTGTTAAATGATACTTCATGTTATTTTATTTTTATTTTTCTTAAGTTTAATTTTTTTTAATAAAAAATTTGTGCATTCCTTAGTGAAGCACCCTGGACGGCCCTCAACCGTTTAGGAGACCCATTGGGTCAACCCCGTGGAAAGACTTGTCACAGGCAACACACAAGGAAGCTGGAGTAACAGGGGTGCAAAGTGCATGCTTAACGCGTGCGGGCCCGTGTATAAGGTCCGCAGAGCACGCCCATAGGCGCAAGGGTGGGCTAGGTCACCCACTGGGTCGTAGGTCCGTGTGTGTGTTGTGTAACCGGTGTTGATCCTAGGTGGTCAGCTCAAACCGAGGATCAGCGTGGCTTGATTGATATACAATTCGCCCTCAGCGTGTCCAAACCGATGTGGGACGCTGATATGTTTTTACTGTTCATTCGTTGTTAAAAACTCGGACAAAAGTGGTGAGATCCTCGGTCGTTGAATCGGATCCATTTCATCCGTTCAATCTCCCAATTATATTCATTTGAACTCCAACACTGCATTTGTAATCCCGCTCTTCTCCTGTTCAAATCCCTTCGTCTTCCTCAGGTGTCCTCGGTTGTCCGCTCATTTTCCAGTATGCCCGAAACTATCACAAAAAACTCCATTGCTTCAAACCGAGTTTCTTCAAGCTTGCAGGTTTGTCACACTTAGTCTCGATATCTTCTCATTTCTTCTTTCGAATTTCAACAATAAGCTCTTATTCTTCCTCGAGATGCTTCTCTTGTTTGAAGTCTTCCCTTTGTTGGTTGTTCGGCGGTGACATCGTTGGACATCAACGGTGAGTCACTAGTCACCGTTGAACATCAACAGTGAGTCGAGTCGCAGTCGGATACCAACGGCGAGTCGAGTCACCATTAGACATCAATGACGAGTCATTTTTTACTCACCGTTGGACACCACCGGTGGATCCTTCCTTCAACGTTTGGTTTGTTTTTATTAAACCTGTTTTTTCCTTCACTTCCTGTTGTTTGGCAATATTTTTCATGAGTCATCGTTGGAACCCAACGGTGAGTCGGTGAGTCGTCGTTGGACATCAACGGTGAGTTGAGTCACCGTTGGTCTTCAAACGGTGGGACTTTTTCTATCCACCGGTTGTTATTTCGTTTTGGTGTACAGAGTCTTGGCAGAACCTTCTTCAAGCTCCAACAGGAGCTCTTCTTTCTTCTCATTTGCTGCAGTAGCATTCTATTTGTTTTTCATATATTTTAAGTACTTTTCTTTCTGTATGAAATTGCATTCTTATTTAATTTTCAGTAGATTATTTATCTGTTGTTGTTTCATTCTGTTGTTTGGCAATGTTTTTCAATGAGTCATTGTTGGACACTTCCAACGGTAGGTCATGAGACACCATTGGACATCTACAACGGTGAGTCATGAGTCACCCTTGGACATCCAATGGCAGCAAAATTTTTATTGCTTCTCCTGAAGCCTTTGATTGTTCAGTAGCATTAAATAAGTTTTATTTTGGTTGGCTATTATTATTTTTGCTTTTAAGTGCAACGGTTGCATCTGCTCTATTTTTCAGCGGTAGCAAATTGAGTCACCGCTCTTGGTTTTCAGCGGTGAGTCATGAGTCGCCGCTTTCTGTTTTCAGCGGTAGCAAAATTAAGTCACCGTTAGTTAAAAATTTTGTTTATAAAATTTTATTTCTTATTTTAATTGATGTTATTAAAATAAATTCTTTTATTAATAGTTTTGTTATTTTAGATTGAAATAAAATTGCAACGTGTGCAAAAATTATTTGCATCATTATTTTCTGTACACTTATACTTGCAGGTTGAAGTTCACACGATGCTCTGTTTTTAACATTTTGTTGTATGTATAATCTATAAGATTATATTTTTATTTCAATTATTTTATAATTATGAATCGTTTACAATTGTTATTCTTACAATATTAATTGTTTTATATTAATATTTAATGAAGAAATATAAAGCTCATTTGTTCTATGTTATTCAAGCGCGACTTTAACAAACAAAGGTAACGGTCATATTATTCTATTGTTATACACTAACAAGTATCGTGCAGATATTGGACACAAACACGCTCCAAGAGGATTTTGTTTTAATGATTCTTTTAAAGGAATAAAAACTTATACCAGTGCAAATTCATTCATCAAGATAATATGTGATACATCTTCGACATTCTTGCTAATCTCAATTGTTCACAAACTTATGCACCTTCTTTTCTCTTGTTGTGATCAGAGGACTTCAACGGTGGCTCACTGAATAATATAACAATAGAATAATTGAGCAGTAAGATGTCGAAGGTGCATGTGTGAATCATCGCTAGAGAAATTCTGTACTTGGATCCAGCAGTGCAATGACCGTTCGACAAGATCCAGTCAACCGGATCAACAACGAAGAGAGAATTACAAGTTGAGCTAATTGTATATCTGCTCATAAATTAATTATAAATTACATGTGGAGATCCTCCTCTTCTGGTTCCAACGTTTTAATCCAGTCAAGTAATCTACGATCTTTGTTAGACATGACGTTTTAATCATGTTCGGCAACGATTACACGCAAATAAAGACTAGAAGTCAAGTTGGTCGTACCATCAAAAGACGCTTCCACAGCGCTCAGAACCTACATCAAGGGCACCAAATACCCGATGGCACCTTGATGGCGATCGGAAGTCCGATGGGTTCCAAGAGGGGGTTTTTTAAAAAAAAAAGGCAAAATGGTATTTTTCATTCAAAATCCTAAATCTAATATATCTAGCCACTTGGGATGCTCTCCCTCCCAAGATGCTCTCCGGTGGAATTGCCACAACAAAACCCTAATTGGGCGAATCAAAATCAAAGGAGGACAAAGAGAAAGAACCAGGAGAATGAGAGAGGTCTTGCCTCGAATCCACGCGACGAAACCCACCCAAACAACCCGGATCAAGTGGAGGCAAAGGGGTAGAACGAGAGAGCCAAAAAGGGACTCTCCCCCTTCTTACGGTCGAGTGAAGTCGAGGGAGCCCAAGGAGGTTGGGGGTTCCAAAATCGGACCCCTGAAAATTACCAAAAGGTCCCTTTTAAAAAAACAGCAAAAGGGTGCATTACGACATGATCCTAGGTATCACAGCACAATGCCCCCCATCCAGGGCCACGCTGTTGCACGACCCTAAGCGCTGAGGTGCAACGCCCCGAACTCAGGGTCTCGTTGCGGTGCGACCAATGCTTCATGCCGCAATGCCCTACTCCAAAGCCACATTGAAATCCTGCGGCCAACCCAACGCGGAGTAGCAAAAGGTGTCAAGGTGCAACCCGGCTGTTGCGGCGCTACCCATTCCCAAATTCCAAAACCGAGTATCCCCCCGAGCTCAGAGCTTCACGACGCAACACCCTCGTTGCGGCGCAACCCATCCCCAAATTCCAAACTTACTCTTACGCATGTGGACTCATGGCGCAACACCTCCCGCTGCAGCGTGACCTACACCGCACCAAAAAACTTAATCTTACACACCACCCGATCACACTGCAACAAGAACTCACTTCAGGTGTTTTCCCACCGAACTTCCACATCTAAAGCAACCCAAAAATCATTTAAAACATGAACGAAACTTCCATTCCTCAATCTGAATCCAAAATTCAATTTCACTCATCTACCAAATGACGGGAAAACGACACACCTCCCGATCCATCGACTCTAAAATATGCGGACCGTTACACAAGGGTAAGGGGTGTTGGGGGCACTCGCTGTCAGGGTGGGTGCAGGGCAGTGGGGTGCACGCAGGAATGGGCTCCTTAGGGCCAGCGCGTCCCCCACTTGGTCGACAGTAGTCGGAACGAGAGGGGTGGTGCACAACGCTCAAGGGAGAAGAGGCGAGGGCGCAATAAGGAGGTACACCGAGGTGGTCATCCTAGGTCAACAGGTTCCCCTCCTGATCGACAGTGGCCAAAACGAGAGGGAAGTGGCCGGTGTAGGAGAGAGGGGCTTCCTAGGGTTTGTGGGTCCCTCAAAGAAAGGGGTCCCGCTCTGATAACCATGTAAAATATTTGCATCAAAATCGATGCCCTCAAGTGAGGCCAATTTATTTCTAGATGGGTAAGAGAATAACATGTGGAACATTCCCTGATGCGGGACTCCAATCATATAATAAAAAAAATGGGCATAACCCACTAACCCACACAACATAATGAACCACCCTACCAACTCACAATATAATAACTCACTCTCTAAACACAGCTTATAGCCGTGATCACTTATGATAAGTGTTAAACCCTCTTTTTATTATTTTGGGTATTTCCGAGTCCCACATCGGAATACTCCTTTGTATCTTTCACCATATCATTCTATAAAAGTAGGCCCCCACCTTACCTTGAGAGTAAGGGGGTTTCCTCATTCTACATGGTATCAGAGGGATCTTCATCCCGACTCTCCCTCCCAGCGGATTCCCAGTTCTGACCGGCCCTGCCTCTCCCCCCCCTCTGGCTCTGCCCTACTCTCCCGGCAGCCCTCCCTCCCGACGGCCCTCCCTCCCGGCAGCCCTCCCTCCCGGCGGCACTCCCTCACGGCGGCCCTCCCTTCGCGCCACAGCGCCCTCGCCCCGGCGCCTCGCCCCGACGCCCCGGCACCTCGCCCCGACGCCTCGCACTCGACGCGCCTCGCCTCGGCTCCCCGGCGGCCCTTCTGCCTGGCGCGGCTCCCGGCTCCCTGCGTCGCCCTCCCGCGGTTCCCCGCGCCCCGCCTCCCGCTGCTGCCGCTCCTCTGGCGCCTCCCGACCACCCTCGCCCGGCGCCTCCCGCTCCTCCCGCGCCTCTGCCTGGCGCGGCTCCCGGCTCCCGGCTCCCCGGCGGCGCGGCTCCGCGGCTCCCCTCACCCAGCGGCCCTCTCTCTCGACGTTATTTCCCTCCCGCAGCCCTTTGTCCAGGTGCGGTTCACCACTTCCTAGCAGCGCGCCCTCGTCCCGGCAACGCACCCTCGTTCCGGCGGCCCTTCCTGCACGCACACGTCCCGCACCAGCTCATCCCACCCGCCCGTTGCATCAGCTACTCGTCGCTTCCATGGCAGAATCATCGGGACGTGGTCGTGCTTCAAGTCGTTCCCTTCTGTCAACATTGTGGCAAGTTTGGCCACCTGATCGCCCGATGTTGGGTTCTGCATAGACGGCCATCTCCGCCCCCGCGGCAGGGACGGCCCGCGGTCCAGGCCGCGTCCTCGACTGTCGCCTCTGTTTTCCCGTCTCTGGCCCTTTCTCTGGCCGACCTCCGGTGGCCTCACGATCCCCCAGCCTCTGTCAGACCCGGTCCCTCCTCGGCTTCTCTGGCCCGTACTGTTCGCCCCACTGCCTTTGTCAGCCATTGCTCCCCTGCATGGCTACTGGACTCCGGTGCCTCCGACCACCTCACCGGTGATGCTGGTATGCTGACGTCTTACTGCACATATGTCGGGTCTTCAGCCATCACCGTCGCTGATGGGTCCACTATCCCCATAGCAGGTTTCGGCGCATGCTCCCTGACTCCATCGATTCACCTGCCCTCTGTGGCACATGTGCCCCGCAGTCCCTTTAATCTGCTTTCCATCAGTAAACTGACTAAGGATTATAACTGTGCGGCCATATTTACCTCTTCTGGTGTTGTGTTTCAGGAGCAGACTACGAACCGGGAACTTGGTCGAGGCCGGCTTCGAGACGGGGTCTACATGTTCGAGGGACCAGCACCCATTGCTTGCACATCTACCTCTTCTCAAGCACTTGATCTTCATTCCCGATTAGGGCACCCGCCTGCATCCACCATTCATCAGTTGTTTCCCGACCTCAGTCGGACTCCTAATTTTCATTGTGAGTCATGTTCTTTTGCGAAACATCATCACTCTTCCTACATTACTCGCACGGATACACGGGCCTCCCACCCCTTTGATCTGGTTCATTCTGATGTTTGGGGCCCGTGTACCATTCCGAGTCACTTGAGATATAAATACTATATCTCCTTCATTGATGAATATTCACGAATGACGTGGCTTTACCTTCTTCGAGAACGCTCCGAAGTGTTTTCCACATTCCAAACCTTTTTTCATGAAATTACGAACCGTTTTTCTATCTCTGCCAAATGTCTCCGCTCGGATAATGGGCGCGAGTATCTCTCCACTTCCTTTCGGCAGTTTCTCCAGACGAATGACATCCTTCATCAGACCTCCTGTTCTGATACACCCCAGCAGAATGGTGTGGCCGAGCGGAAACACAGACATATTCTGGAGACTGCTCGTGCTCTCATCTTCCACCGACAGGTGCCTCTGCTCTTTTGGGGCGATGTCATTCTCACTGCTACCTACCTCATCAATCGCCTTCCTTCTTGTATCCTTAAGGGGGAGACTCCCTTTCGGGCTCTTTTCCCCACTCTCCCTCTTCATTCCCTCCCTCTTCGAGTGTTTGGCTGCTTGTGTTATGTTCGTGACACTCGCCCTGGCCGCACCAAACTCTCTCCCAAATCTCTCCGCTGCATATTCCTTGGTTATTCCCGCACTCAGCGCGGATACCGCTGCTTCTCCCCGGACCTTCGCCGTATGTCATCTCAGTGGATGTCTCCTTTGTTGAGAGTTCTACATTCTCCTTTCCCTCTCCTCCTCCTGACTCTGTCATTGATGACTGTCTTCCCCTCATCAACTCTCCTCTTCCGGACTTGCCTCCTCCTACCTCTCCTCCTCCTGACCCTGTCATCGATGATTGTCCTCCTCTCCTCCTCCATCCTCCACCGGCGTCAACCCCTGTTGACACCCATTTTGGTCAGGTCTACTCCCGTTGTCCTTCGACTGTATCCCCCGTTTCGGTCAGTAACACTGACGCTCCCGCTTCGTCCGCTGCTCCTGCTCCGCCACTCGAGGACTTGCCCATTGCCCTACGGAAAGGTACTCGCTCCTGCCAGCGTACTCCTCTTTTTGCATCTTCATACAGGGGTTTGTCCGCTCTGGAGACTGTTTCTATACCTCGCACGGTTGGTGAAGCCAAATCTCACCCCGGGTGGCTAGCAGCAATGCGGGATGAGTTGCAGGCTCTGGAGGAAAACCATACTTGGGATCTTGTCCCCCTTCCAGCAGGCAAAGAGGCAGTGGGCAGCAAATGGATTTACACCGTCAGGCTGAATCCCGATGGCACTCTCCATCGTCTCAAAGCCCGCCTTGTAGCCAAAGGTTTTGCTCAGACATACGGTGTTGACTACTTTGATACCTTCTCACCGGTTGCCAAGATGGCCTCTGTCCGGTTATTCATCTCTCTCGCCGCCCATCATCAGTGGCCTCTTCATCAATTGGATGTCAAGAATGCCTTCCTCCATGGCTTCCTTGAGGAAGAGATCTATCTACAGCAGCCCCCCGGATTTTGTGCCTCCGGTGCTGAATCTCGTGTCTGCCGTCTACGCCGCTCTCTTTACGGCCTCAAGCAGTCTCCCCGTGCTTGGTTCGGCCGCTTTAGCACGGTCGTCAGCGACTTTGGGCTTTCCCGCAGTCTGAAGGACCACACTGTCTTCTACAGGACGACTCCACGTGGCTGCATCTTATTGGTCGTCTATGTGGATGATATCGTCATCACCGGCAGCGACTCTGTGGGTATCGCCCATCTCAAGGCCCATCTTCACCAGCACTTACACACTAAGGATCTTGGTCCTCTCACCTACTTCCTCGGCATCGAGGTTTCCTACTCCTCGAACATCGTCTCCCTCTGCCAACGAAAGTATGCATTGGATATATTGCAGGATGCTGGGCTGACTCAGGCCACTGCGGTCGATACTCCTCTCGAGCCTGGAGAACGGTCTCTTTATGCCTCCTCGGTACCTTACCCACATCCCGAGCGGTACCGTCGATTGGTGGGCAAACTCAATTATCTCACCATGACTCGACCCGACATTTCTTGTGCAGTAGCCAAAGTGAGTCAATTTATGGAACATCTGACCACCTCTCAGTGGGATGCTGTCATCCGCATCGCCAAGTACATCAAACGGGATCCTGCCCGTGGTCTTCACTACTCTCAGCATCCTCATCAGCATATTGAGGCCTTTTGCGATGCTGATTACGCTGGCTGCCTTGCCACTCGGAAATCTACCTCTGGGTTTGCCATTTTCTTGGCAGGTAACCTCATTTCTTGGCGCAGCAAGAAACAAACGGTCGTCTCTCGCTCCAGTGCCGAGTCTGAGTACCGTGCCATGGCCACCGTCACGACCGAGATCCTTTGGCTTCGGCAACTCCTCCAGGAGCTTGGCTTTCCTCAGCAGACTTCTGCTCACATATGGTGTGACAATCAGGTAGCCACTAAAATTGCTTCGAACCCCGTCTTCCATGAACGCACGAAGCATATTGAGGTGGACTGTCACTTTCTTTGCCACCACCTGGAGCAAAAACATGTCAGCTTTAGCCACATTACGACGGCAGACCAGCTTGCTGACATCTTCACCAAAGGCCTCCCTGGTGCTCGCCTTGCCTCGCTCAGTTCCAAGCTGGGGATCCACCACATCTGACACCCAGCTTGAGGGGGAGTATGTCTTGGTCTTGTGTGGTGTCATCTTATTCTTTTTTGTGGGACTCGTTGTCCAAGCTGGGCATGTCCAGCTTGAGGGGGAGTGTTAAACCCTCTTTTTATTATTTTGGGTATTTCCGAGTCCCACATCGGAATACTCCTTTGTATCTTTCACCATATCATTCTATAAAAGTAGGCCCCCACCTTACCTTGAGAGTAAGGGGGTTTCCTCATTCTACAATAAGTAATTCTATGTAAGAATTTTCAAATTGATTATTAAAAAAGTGTTTTTCTAAAACTTATTTAAGTGGTTTTATTCTAGAATATAAGAGTGAATGTTTTTTCAGAAAAGAGAACAAACAACGCTTATCTTTTCAAATTGATTATCACAAGTGATAATTACTATATGAACTTTTCAGTAATTGTTGTCACACATGATCGTATACATAATCACTTGTCACAAGTGAAAAGTGTTGTCAACAAATTTCAGTCAGTGTTGTCAAATGGAGATAGAAAACTGCTGATAACACTTTATAGGAAGCAGTTAGAAGAAATAAATGTGTTGTTCTGAATCTGAAAAATAACTTACACTTAAATTTCAGAACAAGACCAATTCAATAAGTGAAAGAAAAACACTTTCAATAAGCACTATTCAATAAGTTTCATCAAACAAAACCTCAGTCACACCAGAATTACAAAGAACTAAGATAGGGACAAAGACAACTTACGTGAAGAAAAACATAGCGGTGTCTGAATTTGGAGTCGCCTGCCAAAGGAAAATAAAAACAGTGGGAAGAAACACGTTGGGCTGCCTAAAAGCATCCCACAGCTGAGAAACACTATCTTTTGAGATGTTAAGAAATCCGGAATTAGCCGAAAAGAAACCATGCCACCTGGCATTCACAGGTTGCTCTTCAACGAGCATGGCAACTGCAGATGTTATCAGTGGAAGAAACGCTGTGACACCAAAAACAAACCTGAGACATAAAATGCCAAAGGAGCTAACTTAATAGGATTTTACCCATATGAAAAAACACATAAAATCAAAATGCTACAAATTTACCTGACACCATAAACATCCACAAAGGATCCACTAAAGTAAGAGCTTAAAATTCCCCCAAAAGCTGACGATCCCCAGCACAAGGACTGCAGTGATCCCGACACACTTTGAGACTCACCACGAGCCCTCTCTACAACCATTGAATCAACAACCTACAACAAGCTTATATTTTTATGCTGTGCAAGTACAACATTGTAATGTACAACACTGCCAATTTCACAAAGGCTATGTTTGGTATGAAGGAACGCTGGTTTGGGAAAATGAATGAGTGCGGGAACAGTCAGAAATTCATGTGTGGTACAAGGCAAAGGGAGAGACATAGGGAATGTCAGTTTCACTGTTTAAGTAAGACAATTCCTTTCAATTAGGATAGAATGCCCATTCCATCCTTTAAAAATAAATTTTGTGAATATAATTGTCCCTAATTTTATGTTTTATTGACAATAATACTTCTTAAACTGTGAGTAAGTGCCATGCACATTTTTTGGTTTTTCATTAGATTTTGAATATGCTCTGTATAGAGTGCCCATAACATGTTCTTTGTTCATAATATGTTCTGCGTGAGTTTCCAAAACACGTTCTGATAGGTTCGTGGGAGAGTAAGAAAGAATTAACAATGGAACTCCAATATATCCAGCGATTTACAGTGTACAAAAATACAAAAAATCAGCAATAGAAGGAGAAGTAGAAAGAGAAATGGAGAAGAAGAGAAGAATCCTTGGAAGACGCCACTCCTGACGGCCGAGGCCTAACCCTCCTGTTGCTCCCGCTAGTAGCCTAATTCTCAAACATCTGTGAATCCTCTACCAGAGCACCCCTTCCCCCGTTTATTACTTCTACCTAACCACAACAGCTCTGTTAAAGGAGGTGAGTCCCACATCGGATATTAGATATATTGTCATCTTTATTATTTATTACAAATAAACACTGTAGGATGGTACAATTCCTACCTCAAAGCGAGGTTGAGCCTTTCATTTATAAATAGAGGAAAATAATTACAACTATAAGTAAACTGATGTGGGATTCGGAAATACACTTAACCCAAAAATACAATTAATCGGGTCAAACACTCCCCCTCAAGCTAGAGCAGGTATAGCTTGGAAGAAGAGCCCCACAAAAAAGAAAGGAGACACCAACAAACATGACCGCACGCACTCTCCCTCAAGTTGGATCGCAGATGCTATACGAAGCATTCATAGAAGACTGGATTAGAAACAATTTTCGTGATCGTTTGATTATCACACCAAATATGAGCAGAAGTCTGTGACGGAAAACCAATTTTATGAAGAAAATGGTGAAGCCAGAGAATTTTAGTAGTGACTATGACCATCGCACGGTATTCAAATTCAGCACTGGATCTGGAGATGACAGTTTGTTTCTTGATTCGCCATGAGATTAAGTTACCAGCTAGGAAAATAGCAAACCCAAAAGTAGACTTCCGGGTAGCTTAGCAACCAGCATAGTCAGCATCACAGAAGATCTCAATATTCAGATGATCGTGATGTGAATACCGAAAACCACAGGCAGGGTCATTCTTCAGGTACTTGACAATGCGAAGGACAGCATCCCATTGTGATTTCAACGGATGTTCCATAAATTGGCTAACTTTGCTGACAGCGCAGACAATATTCGAACGAGTCATCGTAAGATAATTGAGTTTGCCTACAAGACGATGATACCGCTCTGGGTGAGAATATGGATCTATGGTATCATGGAGAGACCGTTCCCCGGGTTCAAGAGGAGTGTCAATGACAGTTGCCCGAGACAAGCCAGTATCCTGCAAGATATCCAATGCATATTTTTGTCGAGAAAGAAAGATATTGGCTAGAGAACGAGACTTTAGTGCCAAGAAAATATGTCCACGGGCTCAGGTCTTTGGTTTGAAATCGTTGTTGAAGATAAACCTTTAGATGGACAATGTCATGCGAGCCGCTACCAGTAATAATGATATCATCAACATATACAATCAATAGGATGCAACTAGAGGACGTCGTGCGGTGGAAGACAGTGCGCTCCTTCATACTCTGAGATATGCCAAATGTGGTGATTAGAGTGCAGAATCTGCCAAACCATGCACAAGGAGACTGTTTGAGCCCATAAAGTGAGCGGTGAAACCGACATACATGAGAACCGACTCCGAAGGCCAAGAAGTCGAGAGGTTGTTGCAGATATACTTCTTCGTTAAGGAAACTATGTAGATTTGCATCTTTGACATCAAACTGAGGAAAAGGCCAATGATAAGCAGCTGCAAGAGAGATGGATAATCGCACAGATTTCATTTTAGCAACCGGAGAAAAGGTATCGAAATAATCAACACCATATGTCTGGACGAAGCATTTTGCCACGAGACGGGCTTTAAGGCGATGAAGAGTGTCATGTGCATTGAGACGGACCGTGTAAATCCATTCACTCCCAACAACCTATTTACCTGCCGAAAAGGGCACTAGATCCCGCGTGTGATTGTCGTCCAAGGCCTGTAATTCATCCTGCATTGCTTAAAGCCAACCAGGGTGAGATTTAGCTTCGCCAACCGTACATGGAACAGATATCGCCTCCAGGGCAAAGATGCCTTCATAGGAAGTTGTGTAGGCGGTATTATTCTGAAAATAACGAGTACTTTTCGTAAAACAATTGGCAAGTCTTATGTTTCCGGAGCAAGAGCATTTGATGAAGTTGGGAAGATGTTGACCTCGGTCTGGACGGGGGCGCGTTCGATGGCCAACAAGAGTAGACATAGCCAAAGCGGCGGTCAGCAGAGTGGGATAATGGAGGCAGGTGTGGGTGGATGGTGAGAGGAAGGCAATCGTCAATAGTGGTATCGGGGTGGGAAGAGGGTGGAGGGAATGGAGAGTTCTCAATAAAAGAGACATCAGTAGAGATGATATAACGCCGCATGTCTGGAGAGAAACAGCGGTATCGACACTAAGTGTGAGAGTAACCTAGGAAGATGCAACAGAGAGATTTTGGAGAAAATTTAGATAATTGGGGATGAGTGTCACGAACATAACAAAGACACTCAAACACATGAAGCGGAAGAGCGTGAGCAGGGAGAGAGAAAAATAGAACTCGAAAAGTAGTCTCCTCCTGAATGATAGAAGGAAGACGATTTATAAGGTAGATAGCAGTAAGAATAGCATCCCCCCAAAATCAAACAGGTACCTGCATGTGAAATAAGAAGGCAGGAGCGGTCTCCAGAATATGGCGATGTTTATGCTCGGCCACTCCATTCTGCTGAGATGAATCTATGCAGGATGTTTGATGAAGGGCGTCGTGATCCTTAAGAAACTGATGAATGAAAGAACATAAATATTATCATCCATTGTCCGAGCGGAGACATTTAATTGGTGTGGAGAACTGAGTGTAAATTTCATGGTAAAAAGTCTGAAAAGTAGCAAGCACCTCAGAACGAGCACGAAGTAGATAAAGTCATGTCATGCGAGAGAAATCATCAATAAATGATACATAATATCGGTACCCTAAATGACTTGGGACCGCACAGGAACCCCATACATCGGAATGGACTAAATCAAAGGGTTTAGATGCCCGCGTGACCAAACAAGGAACATAAGACACACAATGATGTTTCGCAAACTTACAAGACTCACAATGAAAATAAATGTGCGGACTAAAATGAGGATAAAACCGATGTAGGGTGGGGGCAGGTGGATGTTCCAAGCAAAAATGGAGATCCAGGACACGAGCAGAGGTTGTCGAGCAGGCAAGAGATGTCGGGGTATCGAACATTTACACCCCATTGCAAAGATGGCCACTATCAAGGTCCCAATTCGTCGACCGCTCCTGAAACACAACATCAGATGGTGTAAAAATAGCAACACAGTCTAAGTCCTTTATGAGCTTACTGATGGAGAGGAGATTAAAATGACTTCGAGGAACATGAGCCACGGAAGGCAAGCGAATATAAGAATTCAAGGAGCACATGTCAAATCCCACAATAAGGATAGTGGAGTCGTCGTCAACAGTAATGAAAGTGTGGACGATAAGTAGTTAACATACCTGCATCACCAGTGAGATGATCGGAAGCACCATAATCAAAAATCCAAGCAGGCGTGTCACGACCCCCTCCTCACAAGGTGTCCTGGGCCGGCAATGTGAGAAGAAAGATAGTGACCCCCCGAGTCCCGCCTCCAATAGGCCCCGGGTTGGCGATCAACACCGAGGGTATAGTAAACACACAAATGGAGGCATTGCCCTCTAAGAGAACACATGCGAAAGAGAGAGATAAGACATACACCAACCAACTCCAACTCAGACTACAATATAAAAGAAATCTCAAGTACACATATGTAATGTCATGCAAAAACTAATACAACTGAAACGGAAAACTGCAAATACCAAAGGAAAGTAAAAACAGCAGTGACCATGAAGCCCAAACAGCTCCTACAACCCCAAGCTAGTAGTAACCAACTTGATCTCCAACCTGCTCCAAGTGACCTGAAAAACAATTTATATATATACTTAGGGTGAGGATAACAGTATACTCAGTAGGATCCTCCCCGAAGCCTATCGTGGAAAAGTAAAAAAAACATGTTAAAGCGCAGTGAGCAACAAATGAAACTAACTCGTCACCTAAACATGTATACTAAGTTCTCAGCCTCGCCATGGCTACTCTCACCAAGTATCGCATACAAGAGTATATAATATAATAAAGAATATCAAAGGTACCATGCTACTACTTCCCCACTGGTTTGCTGCTTTGCCCCAACGTCGCACGTCCTAAGCATCTCTCTCCAAAAAGGTTTTCCCCCCAAACATCTGGGCGAACCACCACAACATGCACCTCATGCAACACAACCACCACATCCACCTAACCAAGCCATTACAGCCCTCTACACACTCGTATAACGTGTATCATACGTCGGGCATTAAATCTCAAGTCATTATAGCCCGTACACCGAGTAAGGATCCTCAAGCCATCACAACCTATACACGTTACACCTATAGTAGTCCATAGAAAACTATATCCAGAATATATGTGTGTGAATAACCACAAGCCATTACAGCCCTCTACACACATATATGGAGAAAACTAACCGATGTGTCTACCAGCACTAGTAACTACCAAGAGAAGAGAGCCAAAGGGGGTAATCAGTCATCCATCCTCCCACCGGAATGTTGGGGAAAACACCCCCTAGGACTCAGAATCCCTGGGGTATCAGTTGCCCTAACTGACGGGGTGGAGTAGCGTATAGAAACACAAAAGTACATAATATACAATAGCTCTCAACCACACTATGGGCATAACCTAGTCTTAGATTCAACTGCTGCTAACGTCTCTCGAACTCCCGACTACCATTGCTAAGACTAGATATCCTATAAGCACACAACCATTTAAAGAGCTACATTAGATTACTTTATCCCTTTTTATCAGTTGCACTTTACGTTAATTAATTCTTTAACCATTAATTAACCATTATCAATTCCGCATTACATTTCATTAGCATCACACTCAAAGTCCACTATCCCTTTAAATTGCAACTTCAACATTGCGCCCCAGCAAACTCCAACTCCATGGGTTAACATCATTTATTCAATCATTTATTAACAACGTTATTACTTTTCCATATTCCCAAACATTTTAGAAAAACATTCTAAGCTACTAAACACAAGGGGCTCAACACGGTGACTAGATGAACTACCCGTCAAATCTTTGCCACCTATAGCATGAGCGTAGACGCATCCTCCCTCAAGAAGCTAAACACGGAAAGCACGTGACATACCCCGCGCGTCTTCGCCCCTTTTTGGAAAGAGGGTAACCAAAGACCAGTTGCCTTAAACAGTGGGGAAAGTAAAGCAAATAAACAACCAACAAGATTCAGCAATCATCCAATCATTCATATCCATCCCGTTTCATCATCTTCAGTGTCCTCCCCAACACCCACATGTATAAACCGATGCATCTCGCCACTCTAGGCATCAACTGCTGCCACAACCATTGGGTCTCCCTGCCCCCACATCTCACAACATCCATCCAGGCTCATAACATGTCACAAGCAGCAAGAAAACAAAAATCATATCAACTGGGCTTTTGGCCCTTAAACAAGGCATCCAGGCTTCATACATAATGAGCACTCATGGCTCCAAAGCACAAGGCACTCGGCCTTACAAGCAAGAGGGTAACTCAGAACCCTACCAGACATTATCTTTTATCAAACAGTCGGTTCTTTAATCCATCTGAATTTAGCCGGTTTATTAATTGTATGTTCCAACTACGGGCAACCTAAATAGCAAGCTATCACAAATTAACTAAACAGTTAATTGGCGTGCCTTTAATTCATTATCAACAAGCATCAATATGTCTCTCGCACATCAATTAATTCAATTAAACATGCTTACTGCAACAAAACCAGATTCATTTACATGCCTCTTTATCTTTGACAAATAATTACAATTAATCCCAGTTTATGTTCTTTACCAATTTTCATCAAGAACGACATGTTAAACAAGGCAAACATAGATATCACATTATCTAGCAAAACAAGAGGAAATAACATATGATCGATACCAATTTACTTATCAGGTTCAAAATATTTATTATGTCAATTTCATTGTGATCCAGTGGGATAAAACATGCTAACTCTACAGTTGCACGTAAAAAAATAGAGAAGTCATGAATCCCCTACCTAGGTTTTCGATGCTCTTTGCATGAGAACAGTCCAACAAAACAGATCACGATCACCTCTCTTGGAGGACTGCATCCACCCGACGATGTTGAGACACCACCACACAAGCCAACACCCAAGAAAAGTCCATTAGAAACATTAAGATAGCATGTCATAATAGGGCAAGGAAAAACAGAAGGAGAGGAACCCAGAAGAACGACCATAGATCATACCTTATATCGAAGATTGATCGATACTGCTTGATTGCACCAAAACAGGGGGTGCGCATGCAGCAGGAAGAAACTTTAAGGGGAAACGATCCAAGGATTAAGGTTCGATCACACCACTCCTATGGGAAGGAGGAAAGGTTCGAGCGTCTCGCACCAGAGAACAAAAAGGTAGAACAAGGGAGGAAGATATCTCGTCCCTTTAAAAGATTTAACGGAACAACGGTTTAAGATAGCTGGATTTTCCATTAAAAGCGGATCGCATTAAAACACTCGGTTTGACCAAGTAAAGGCATCCCGAACCTTAGGAAAATTAATGTAGGAGTTATGGGCTTTAAATCAGCCTTAAAACTCTTAAAACAAGGCTTTTAATGCATTTTTCGTCAAAGAAAACGTTAAACGGGGGAAACTAAGAAATCTGGAAAAATCTGGAAATTTGGCAAAGGAAATGAAACAGTTCTGGAAACACTATTCATGACACCGTTAGTTGCCTCACCGTTTCTGGAAACACTGTAGACCTACCATTCTGAAAACACTGTAGATCTACCGTTAGATGTCTCACCATTCTGGAAACATTGTTGACCTACCGTTCTGGAAACACTCTAGACCTACTGTTAGATGTCTCACCATTCTGGAAACACTGTAGACCTACCGTTAGTTGTCTCACCGTTCTAGAAACATTGTAGACCTACTGTTAGTTGTATCACCGTTCTAGAAAAACTGTTCACAGAACTGAAAATTTGGAAAAGTGTTGGGGATGAGTCACCTTGACATCCCAGAACACCTCAAACACCAGATTTCAGCAAGGGAATAGACCAGATAGGTCCGGGCCATTACAAGGCGGGCGACGAGTGACTCAAGCAGTGGGGTCACCGATCTGCACAACAGATGCCGAAGAAGAACCAGGTAGCATAGCGGCCCGATGAGAGCGTATCAGCTCGATCTCATCCATGGAGAGGTCCAGGTTGTGAGGGATATCAGATGATGGTGGTGAGGCATCGACGGAAGCTATCTGAACTTACCGAGGAGGCTGAGACGGGCGTCCATGAAGAACCGAACACCGATAAATGAGATGGACAGGCTCACCACAGTACTGGCAAAAAGAACAATTACGGCCCCCACCACAGTCACGACCACGAGTACCTGAAAAACGACCACCACCACAGCCCAGTGGGCAATATAATATGTAGTGTCAATAGGTGGGGAAAGTACCCGATGAGTTTTTCCAAGGCGATAATAGACCAAAGGAATCTCAAAAGAGGAGGGGTCGGCCATCATTTTAGTGGCAGTTGTTGCATACTCTGAATCGAGGCCATAAAGAAGACTGAAGAGATATAACTGATCTCGTTGGGCCAAAGCATCCTCTGGTGTTTGAGGAAGGAGCCAAAGCCCAAGTAACTCATCACGGAGACCTTTCAAGTCGGCAAAATATGTCGGAAAAGAACGGTGGTGTCGGCGAATAGTGGAAAGGCGGTGAAGAACGTCTAATACCCGAGCTAAATTATTGGTTTCAGAATACATTAGGATCAAAGAGTCCCAGAGTTCTTTGACAGTGTTCATCATCCGAGTCACATCTTTAACGTACCGTTCCATAGAGTTAACAAGCAATGCAAAAATTTTACTATCGGCAAGCTTCCAAACCTTGTACTTCAGGTCGAAAAGTGGGGGGGAAGGAGCAACCAGGTGTGAGTCGAGATCCATGTCGGTGAGAGACATAAGGACCGTCTTACGCCAGACAAAGAAGTTAGTGGCATCAAGACGCTAATCAACAAGACGAATGGAGGCAATGATCAACTGAGGAAAGACGGAGGAAGTTGATGAGGAATCGGCCATGGTAGGAAGGATAGAGGGAAGAGGCTACACGATCCGACCAAGCCGACAAGTAGGGTGCAGCAAGAGATCCAGTAGGAACGGCTGAAAATGGAAACACAGGCCTCAGCAGGAAGAGCAGGACATCTGATTATTGGGTTGAACGATCACAAAAGCGTGCAAGAGTAGCATAGAGGAAGCAGAAGCATGCAACATGAGTATTGCATGACGTCGTAGAGAGGCGGCAGTAGGAGCACTGCAAAAGGGGGGCGCTGAAGAAAAAAGCGTTGCAGCAAGATAGCTAATAGGAGAGAGCCTTTTATGGAACAGGTTCATGGAGGGCCGGTATTATCTAGAGCGGCGCCATGGTGCGCCTGGAGAGGGCGACGCCATTAGGGGCAGCGTTGCGAGCCGGGTAGGCGCGATGTGGTTGCGGCCAGAAGGGATCGGTTGGGGCTCGGGTGTGGAGGAGGAAGGCGAGGCGAGTTGGAGAAGGGGTGGTGTTAGAGTTGGTGTCCTGAGAACCAACTGTTCGTACTTTGATTACGTGAATGTACACTTTTTATATATTGTTCATTGTTCTACATGACTATAATATAATAATGTCCTGGAATATTTGTTGCATTAATAAGGTCATGGCAGATCCCCAATATGATGAGAACCTTAAAATGTCATAACAACATTCTTAAATAATGTTCTACGGTTGGATGACATACTATGATAGGACACATAGTATACAGACCGTCATGTGCGAGTACTCGTAAGAAGACGAGACTCTCTCTCATGGAGTTCGCACTTGGTAATCTCCAAGATGGGAGATTATGAGAACAGACCCACCAGTAGTAATTCTGCATGTCTTGGTGTCATCGGACATTGCTATCTACGAACGTGTGTAATAGTCCTTAGACTGGAAGATTATCATTAACTCATGTCATGACTCGTGCACTTAGATTTACTGACGAAAACCGTCACGAAGACAGTTGGCGGGAAGTAGGGTACGTTGGGTGCGTCACGAATGACATGTTAATGGATAAGTCGAGGAAGGATTTGTCCCTTCCATATTTATGGAAGTAGATATCTCGGGCCCTTTGATTGAAATAAAACTGTCACCCAAATTCCATGGTCATGGTGTAACGACGAGTTTATTTCTGGAAGTCAAAGAATGACAGATCAAGCATATAGGTTTATGACACTACCATGAAACCTGCTTGATGAGATATTGAGACAAAGGGATTAAATTACACGGTAAGCGTTCGTATGAGGTGACACGTCAATGGGGCGTCAACTTCTTTCTCTTGGGTGTCTTGACCCGTTGCTAGACAGTAATCTTGAACTTTAGGCAAGCATGCCTAATGCCAACGAGAAAAAGGCCTAGAGGGTCACACATTAAGTGTATTCAAATATCTCAAGTAGAATAAAGATTATTCCCGTGCGTGGTTTAAAAATTATTCAAGGAAGCCCAAATCGTTTTAATGTTGGAGGAAGAATAAAATGAAAACAAGTACACGCCGTGTATTAATGATTACACGCCGTGTAGTTTTTATTTTGAAAACAAGTACACGCCGTGTATTAATGATTACACGCCGTGTAGTTTTCATTTTGGAAAGGAAATGAAAAACAAGTACATGTCTTGTATTAATGATTACACGTCGTGTAGTTTTTCCAGTCAGGATTTTGAGAATATAATATTGTTTTATTAAATGATATTTATTATAATGAGCGTGGGTGCATGTCAAAGAATTAATTATTCGACATGGGGGTTTTCAATAAGAGTTAATGAAATAAATAAAACGTGCAACGCGTTTATTTATTGTCATAACTCTATAACCTCAAACCTGATTATAAATATTCTCACAACCCCAACACTTTTCCCCAATCGTTGTGCACAACAATTCTGAAGAATTCTTTCAAGGCCGAAAGAACTCATTCCTCCAAGAACGCTCTCAAGACCGAGAGAGATCATCCTCCATCGGATCAAGACGATCTAAGGCGGACAACGCAAGCAAAGACTTCTCCACGCTAGCACCCGAATATTCCTTTGGCGACGTCCAGAGATACGTGGTGCACATGTGGATCACCGCTAGAGGAAGTCTACACTTGGCTTCTGCGACGCAACGACGAGTCACGCGGAACGTGATTAGAAATATCAACGATGAAAAAACGTCATAAAAGGTACTTCTTGTCAATTAATTAAATTAATTATAATCAACCTGTGACGATCCTCGTTTGTGGTTCTGAGACTACTCTTATTCTTTGTTTGTTACTGTGATTCAATCCATGGAGTCTGACGTTTATCGTCGTATTGATCCCGGATTGATCATTGCTAATGACAAAAAACCAAGTGGGCACATCCACCCACGAGCTTCCGGTGCGCCCGGAACCTTCAGGTGGGCCGTTGGATGCTATCGCAGTTCCTGGAGAATAACCTCAGGGGAAGTCGTCACGCAGAGGGGACAGTCGCGCAGGGAGGGCTCGGAAGGAGCCCTCGCGCAGGGTGTGGTCAGCGACGGTGCGCAGCGGCCGCCGCGTGGGGTGGGGGGCGACGACGGTGCGCAGGGGCCGCCACACAGGGGGTAGGCGACAGGGCGCAGGAGCCACCGCCTGTGGCGCAAGGAGCCGTCGCGGGAGGCGCAGGGAGCAGCCAGCGACAGGGCGTAGCGGAAGGGGGGAAATTGGGGCGGGGCGCAGCGGGGAAAAATTAGCAGATGTATCCCTTTGATACCATGTAAGATGGTATAATTCCTACCTCAAATAGAGGTGGGCTCTTTCATTTATGGATGGAGGAAAATAATTACAAGTAGGAGGAAACCAATGTTAGACTCAAAAATACATTTAACCCGAAAATACAATTAAACGAGTCAAACACCAAAGTCTCTCTTAGGAGGCATCTTGGGAATTGGATCCACTTTCCTCCGTCCTAACATGGTAATAACGGAGTTCTAAACAAAACCCTCCCTCCCGTTTATCCTCTCTCCACCTCTCTGTTCAACGTCCTCCCCCTGTTGTGCATCCCTCCCGTCGTCGTCCTCTGTCGTTTGTGCATCCCTCCCCTGTCGCGTCGTCCTCTTGCGCGTTCCCTCCGTTGTTAGCCCCCATATTCTCGTTGCCTTCCCAGTAGCCGTGACAACGCTTGACGGTGCACCTCGACGACGCTCACCTCTCGTCACATGCCCCAGTCACGATTCCTCTGTTGTGTATGCCCGTGTCCCTCCCTTTCATTGTCGCCATCCCCTACCATGCGCCCCCTTCGCTTTTGCGCCCTTTTGCTTCCACGTCACGCATTCTAATGTTGGCATCCTTCCTCGATCTTCGTTCCAGATCCGGACGACCTGAGGCGTGATCCATCGGTTCCTAGCAGTGTTTTTTCTCAGCCACTGCTCCTGCACGCACAGATTGTGCTTCCACCCAGGTAGCGTGTGCATCCAACCACGACGCATCACCCAGGCAGGGCTCCTCCAGGCACACCTCCACCTCCTGCTGGAAGAATCGGGCGCGGCCCCTACCTGCAACTTCCACTATCTCACCCTGGATGTGCAGGTTTGGTCGAAAGCTTTGGTTGTGTCACCCTCTCCTCCACCCATTAATGCAATCCGGCTGCTCCTACCAGACATCTGAACTGTGTCCCGTCTTGTGCTGCTAACCCGACTATTCTTATCGAGACTCGATTCGGCTCTTCTTGTCGATGCATTCCATTTCCAGCTATTCTCGCGTTTCACTTTATGGGGGTTGTTCTTTGTTTGGCATATCTTTTTTTTTCAACGGCATCATTTTCATCTTGATCAGATGTTTTTTTTCGTCTTGTTTTGTAATCAAACTGGGTATGTCCAACTTGAGAGGGAGTGTTAGCAGTGTTTTTTTTTTTTGTGTTAGCAGTGTTTTTTTTTTTTCTTTTTGCTTTCTTACCTATCTACCTAGCTTGAAAGGGGTGTTAGAAGATATGAGTCCCACATTGGATATTAGATATATTTTCATTCTTATTATTCATTATAAATAAACATCAAAGTCTTTCTTAGGAGGCATCTTGGATATTGGGTCCACTCTCCTCCATCGTAACAAGTCCTATCCTAATTATCCATCAAATGACAACACTGCCCCTGGCAGTGTACTAATACCCTAATCCACCTTTATGCCCAGCAGCAACCCAACCCCAGCCCCACGTTCCTATCACGTTCTGTCCTTGAAAATATTTTTCCCAGGTAAATTGTTCTGTGTTGTTATCCACAGAACATGTTTTGTGTCCGGGAATATTCTGTATTGTAGTCCCTACAAAATGTTCTGGCAGGGCATGTGTTCTGCCCGAGTTTTATGTTCTGTGCTGATACGCACAAAACATGTTCTGCTCAAGCTAAATGTTTCGTGACCAAAACATGTTCTGCCTGGCCCATATGAACTATGTTAAGTAAACAGCAAACGTTCTGTTTTAAGGATTCCCTGGAAATGCTCTGTGACCAGAAAATATTCTGTGTTGGGCTCCCATGAAAATGTTTTGTGCTGAGGTAAAATGTTTTGTGCTCAGAACATGTTCTGTCTTCAGACATATGTTCCGTGGAGTGCTCGAGTGTTCTGTCCAGAACATGTTCTGTGCTTGGATTATGTTCTTTTTCATGCATCTGCTCTGTGGACAAATGTTATGTCCACAAATGTTTTGCCTGCTTATGTTCTGTGGTACATCAGTTTTGTATCATCAACTGTTTTGTCAAATGGAAACCAGACAAATGTTTTGTGCTGGGTTGTTCTGCTACACCGCAAATGTTCTGCAGTAGCCACATGTTCTGTTCATTGTTTTTGTGTACAAGAGTTCTGTGCACAAATGTTTTTCCATGTCCAATGATTTGTACCAGATATGTTTTGTGCCCCTTCATACCCGATTTCCCATGAGGAGGAGTTGGGGTTGCAAGGTCCAATGTGAAGGAGATTAAAGAGGTTACGCGATACAATGGGAGCCCAACTCATGGCATTAAAGGCCCAAAACCAAGGTGCGTGCACCGAAGATTAGTCAGAATAAATGTAGGGTCATATTGTGGTTATTTGAAGTGCTCGAGAGATTGATTTGAATAAATGTAGTAGGAGATTTAGTAGAGGGCTTGAATAATGAGCAATTTTGTTTAAACAGAAGGGTGGGGGCGGGGGAAGGGCATTCAATTCTGTTTTCCAAGGATAAGGGACGAGGAAGAAAACTTTAAGAGCACAATAAAACAGACTTACAACATCTGAGAAGGCAACAGAAAGAGATCCGAGAAGTATACAGAAAGCAACGCCATACTTGCCATCAACAATGGTGGCCATCAAACACCAGGAGATTGCTCCAAGCAGCCCCGACAGAACCAAGTATGACCTTCTTCGGTAACCAAAAAGTGGAAAATAATCACTGCAATGACCAAAATAGTTGAAATGAGATGCAGAAATGAAACATCATCTATATTATAAAACTGAAAGTAAAAAAGACATAGTGAACAGGCGCACCTGATAAACCCATATAGAGGTTTGATAAGCCATGGCAATGCAGAAAAACCTGATATCACAGCTGTCTATTCAAGCATGCATGATATTTCAGTTCACGTATTAGTTGAATAAGAAACCTGATTTTCTTATCAAAAAACTGAATATTGCTGTAGATCCTATTATATTTGCACCATAATTTAAATAATGTTTTTATTAAATAGATCCAGAAACCGGGTCTTTTAAGTGAGGCCAGCACTCTTTATTCATACAGTGAAATAAAGATATACGAGATTTGGGATTGGCAGGAAACACAAATTTCAAATTGACAGGACAAAGCTTTGCTAAATAAAAAATTCACCCATCTCTAGACCCTCTTTGGTAAACATGTCGGTCAATTGTTTCATAGCTCGCACATAGCCGAAATTTAGGTTCTCATTTTTATAATTTCCCCAAACAAACTAGCAGGCAATCTCAATATGTTTAGTCGACTAATGGAAAATAGAATTTGTACAATCTTGATAGATGTCTGATTGTCACGCCATACGTGTGAAGCCTTCCAGACAGGATGGTCAATCTCATGCAAGAAATGTTGCACCCATAGGATTTCTACATTCATGTGTGTCATTGTTAGCAATGTCCACCAATCAACACACACAAACTCACACGAACACCTGAAACTTGAAGACAGAGCAAGAACACAGGAGCGATTTTGTGCTGCAAAACCCGAGCAGCTTTTCTGATGGTGTTTCATTGCTTTATATACCAAAAAAAAACTAAACTAAAACGCGGGAGCCACGTGTCTTAGTCGAACCACGTTTGAGGAATAATAGGGTCACACCGCATTAAGGAATAATTGGGTCAAATCGCATGGAGGAAAAATGAAAATAGAGGAAAAAACATATGCTGAACGAGCTGCAATTATTAAATGTTATCACCCCCTAATTTCTATCACGTTCACCAAATCCCGATGACACCAATGTTTGCACGCAGCTCTTGGAACTAGGCACGCCCAAGTGACTTCATGAGAATGTTTGTGAGCTGCTCCTCAGTGAAAGTGTGCTCGAGGACGATCTTTCCTCCATAAATGCACTCCTGGATAAAATGGAATCGGATGTCAATGTACATTCTCTGGCCGTGGAAGACGGGGTTCTTGCTCAAGACAAATGGTGGACTTGTTGTACACATTGAGCATCGGTGCGCTGATCTCTGAGCAAAGAAATTCTCCAAATAGTCGAGCCAACCAGGTGCTCTGGCACGCCGCGGTCGATGCGGCAATGAACTCTGCTTCACGTAAAGGCAACGCCAGCACCTTTTACTTCTTCAATTGCCAAGTGATGGGATTGTTTTTGAGAAACAACACCTCAGTGGTGCACTTGTGAAAATCAACATCACCGGCCATGTCATCATCGCTGAAGCCCAGCAAGATCAACCGATTGTCGACCTTCCATGTGTAGGAGACGTCTTAGTTGCGTATCTCGACAATGTAGCACAATAGATGTTTGGCTACAGCCAAGTGATCTTCGTGTCGTTTCTCCATGAACTAGCTTACATAGCCCACCATGTAGGCAATGTACGGCCGGGTGTGTGCTAGGTACCAGAGGTTGTAGATGATGATCCGATATTGAGTGGCATCGACCAGCGAGCAAGTGTGTTGGAGTCAAAGCAGCCATACTGGTGGTCACGGTCGTCAAATGGAGCTGCAAGCCAAAACAGCCATAGTGGTGGTTGTGGACGTCAAGTGGAGTTGCAAGCCAAAACGGCCAACAACAAGTGGCCAGGCCGTAGTGTCCGGCGAGTTGGAGTCAAAACAAGCAAGGATTTTACACCACGCAGTATTGATGCTCATGGCATAATGAAGGAATGCCTACGCAACACGGGCAACAAAAGAGGACCGTGTCGTAGTGCCCGACATGTTGAGGTCAAAACGGGCAAAGGTTTTACACCACACCATGGTGAAGGGCGTGTCGACGAGTGAGGCACAGAATTCAGGAGAATTCATTATGGTGCTGCTTGGATCGATTTTAAATGCTTCCATAATCATGCGTCTCGGTTTTAGACCATGATTCCAACCTAATGCGAAGGAGTTTGCAACGTTACACGAGTGAATTAAATGAAAACTTAATTTGCACTGCAAAGGAGAGAGAATATTGACCACGAAGCAGTTATGGAGGACTACGGTTATGGAAATCGTGGAGGAGGTTTGTGATGAGTTATGGGCGGTTTTCATAGCCCATAATGATGCTGACAGGTGTCCCAACTCGTTTGGACGTGATCTCCCATTTTACAAGGGGATCGACTGGAAGCAGGAGAAAATATCAAGGCTTGAGATTTTTGCACATATGTATCTTGAAGAAGAAGAAGAGAGAGAGACCTAAACAAATTGAATATCCAATTCTCAGAGGAGGAAAGGAGTTCCAAGCGAGGGGCTGAAAAGAAGAAGAAGATGTTGACAAGCATTAAAGATCCTGCCAAGGAGAAGAAGTCATCACTGCTGCGCAGTGAAGGAGATATTCTAGAATTGCTCTGGAAGAAGTGTTGCAGGGAGGTATTCACAATCAATTTGTGAAAGAGCAGCCCAACAGGACTACAACAGAGAATCTATCTACATTTGAGGATGCACATCATACAAGTGATGTTGGAGAAGGGACATTCGTGTTCATAAACTGTGTTGAGATGATCTTTTTCACCGACGGTGAGCATTGGAAGGAACGTTCAAGGAAGTGACCTTTGGGAAGCAGCGAGTTGCCCCTAAACCATTGTAAAAGGGAGTGACCCCTGTGAAGAGTAGTGAGCTTTATAGTGATTTGGTGCACAACAAATTGTCGATGCATGCTCCTTGGAGTAGCCCAGCGAGAGTGAACTAAGTAAATCATTGTGTCCCTATTTACTTTAACCATGCACACCAAAACGGATCAAGTAATCTAAAACATATTCAATAAAAGAGTGTAACGAGTGACCCTCAAGGTTGAGAGGTCAAGAACCATATAGACATCAATTACCTTGATTCACCCCCCACCCCCCTCTCAGGGTAATCTCACACTAAGCCCCTTGTAGGACCCAACAAGTGATATCAAAGGAGGTTTATCTTTCTTGGATTTTCTATTGCTCTAACTTGATCTAAAGTACTGTGAAGAGAAATGGCATCCGCGGTGAAGGCTCCAGTGTTTTATGGAAAGCATTTCAAAGAATGGCAAAAGGAGTTCATTGCCTACATGGAAGATTCACTTGGAGTTTCACGAGAAGTCATGGAGGATGGAATTTTCCTATTAAGTAGACACAGAGTTATCTTTGAAACAAATCAAAGAAACATGGAGATTGATGCCTCGATGAAAAAGGCATTAAAGAATGTCATCGAAGATGAAGCACACAAAGAGGCTGCACATTGAAAGTTCTCCAAAAATATGTGGATGAAATTGGAAGAACTTCATGACAAAGATGGTGAAGAGTGCCTTATGTCCAAAGGCAACAAGAAAAAAAAACAAGAAGTCGTCCCATAAGTTGTGCTCTCCAGCCAAGGTGATTTCTAAACATGTTGCTTATACTAACTCTGGTTTGAACAAAGGATGCGGTATTTCAGACTCGATCAAAAAGCTGAAAAGGTGTAATTCTAGTGATGAAAAGGCAACAACAAGTTGGCATTCCAGTAGATGCTCATGCAGTACTAAAGAGGAGATCCAATCCTTAAAGGAAATGAAGAACAGTAGAGAATCATGCATGAAGTTTATCATGCAATGACTGAAGATCTGTCCCTAAAAAAACAGTTTGAGAGAAGAGGCGGCCTTGAATCTCACAAAATAAAGAAAATGGGAACAAAAATGAAAGAATAAAGCGACATGATTGAAAAGCTTCCCCAAGAAATTTTGAAGCAAATGGCCACAGAAGCAATTGAAGGAAAACATTATTTCACTCAGAAAGAATTAAAGGAAAACATTATTTCACTCAAGACTCAACTTGAAGAAAAAAGATAAATTGGAATGGGTGTTGCTCCAAATATATAAAGGTGTCGTCGAGAGAAAAAGATAAGAAGATCGAAGAACTTAGGAAAGAAAAAACACATCAAATGAGAAGATGAAGATCCCTCCAAAAGCAACCTCAACAGGAAGAAAGATTCAACATTTGAAATCTGGAAGAAAATAGAAGTTTCATGAAAGAGGTAATCCACAAATGAAGGAGGCGCCAAAGTGTTTTTAGTGTGGAAGAATTGGGCACATCATGAGTAAGTGATTCGAAGCGAACAAGTCCAAAGATGTGAGAAGAACTCCAGCCATGCCTATATCTCAATCAAGGAGAGACCACATGAGGTATGATTATCATGATAGATGTTTTATTTGTTCTAATCTTAACAAAGGATATATCAAGCACCAAGATCCAGATACTCACAAAAACTCTCTTGGAAGCAAAGAAAGCAAATCTGAAAGCAAAAGCAAAAGGTTGTTCCAACTGTGAAAGAAGTGAATTGTAAAGGGGAATCCACCGCTGAAGAAGAAGAATTCCAAGATGACACTCTTGGCCGTCAAGAAGAAAGTTTGCCAAATTGGTTCCACACAAACCACTAAAAGGCAAAAAATGAAGATGCAATGGAGAAGAAAGTCGGAGGTGGGATCCACTATTGATGTAACTCAAGAAGATACTTGTTCGAGTGTGATCAATTCCACAATTGTGGAAAAGCCCAAGCCAAGGAATGATGACAATGCTCATATCTTGGAAAAGTTGTGTGCAAGAGGTATCACACAAAGAAGATCCTTTGGCAAGAGGTTGAGAAGGGTGACTACAAATGATGATAAAGAGGTTGAAGAGATGATGGCATTCTTTTCCAAAAAGTTGAAAAGGCGAAAAGGAAAGATGGAAGTCAATGCTATGAAAATGTCGGGAACAACAAACAACAAACGATTCACAGAAAAAGGGTAAAAGAGAAAAACAAAAGAACGAGAAGAAGATCACATGAAACACAGATATTTACATGATTTGAGAAATGATCGCTACATCCACTGAGAGTAGAAATTCCACTATTTCAAAAACAAAATTACAGGAAGATATTCAAAGTTTCAGACATGCACAAAAACTTAATCCATTGTGCTACAGTGATCGGCGGCTGAAAGTCTGTGGAGCTACAGTACTGCTGTCTCTAAAGTTCGAGATGCTACAGTATTGTTGTCTTCAAAGTCCACACTACTACAGTGTCTGTCGATGTCGTCGGTTAGCTCTGCAGCAGTTTGGTCAGAGTTGCGGTTTGGTGTATAGTCTGAGCCACTAGCATTCGCTCCAACTTCATCCAAACGAATCGGGCTACATTACTCCAACAATCTCTCACTTGGAGCCTGATCCACAATGCTGACCTGCTTCGATGCTACCGACTTAAACAACTTACTTAATATGAGTTTCTCCTCTTCTTCACTCATCAGTGTGCTTCCATTCAAAGCTTCAATTTCAAGTTGGCAATTCATGAAATAACAGTTATTTTCCCATTTGTGCTCTCATAGTGTTATCCCATTTTTTGTCTCTCATCCTCCATTCATCAGTGGAGACCAACAAGGGCACGACAATGCCTCCACTTCTCTATTACCATCGGCTTCGTCAACATGTCTGCTGGATTGTTGGTTCCACGAATCTTCTGCAATGTCAGCAACTCATCTTGCATCAAGCCTCTAATAAAATGGTACTTTAACTGAATGGGTTTCGTCTAGACATTAAATACAGGATTCTTTGCAAGATGTATGGCACTCTAATTGTCACAATGCAATACATTTTCCTCTTGTTTTCTACCCAGCTCATCCAAGAAGTTCATCAGTCAAACCATCTTCTTCTCAACTTCTATTGTAGCAATGTATTCTGCCATTGTGATGGATAAAGCCACCGCCTTCTGCAACTGAGATATTCAGCTTAATGTAGTTCCTCCACAGGTAAATGCATAACTTGTGGTACTCCTGCTGCCAACATCACCTCCAAGGTCAGCATCCCCATACCCCTACAATAACTTTCCTTTCCAAAAACACAGAGATACTTTCTTGTTTCCCTTCAAGTATCTCAGCATCCACTTCCCAGCATCCCAATATTGCTTTCCAGGGTTAGTCATGTACCTGCTCACAACTCCCACTGCATAAGCAATATCAGGTCGAGCACAAACCATAATACACATCTGTAGGTTCCGGGAGCAGCGGAAGCGTCACCACCTTGGCTTTTAGTTTTAAATCAAGTGTAATCGTTGCTTTACATGATCATAAGATCATGTCCAACAATAACAGTAGATTAATGGACAATATTAATACGCTAGAACCGAAGGGAGAGGATTTTCACAAGTAGTTTATAATTAATTTATAATTAATTTATAAGCAAATATAGAATCACCTCAACTTGTAATTCTACTTTCGTTGATGATCTGATGAAATAGATTTCGTCGCACCGTTGCGTTACAGGATTCAAATGTAGAATCCCTCTTATGCGACGGTGCCTCCCAGCGCGATACCTCTCTGCGCAACAGCTCCTTCGCAACACAACCCTCCCCACCCAGGCGCCCCTCCCATCAAACCCTCCTCCCTCCGCGATGACCCTCTTCCCGTCGCCCCTTCCATAGCATTGAACCCTTCCTGCGCGACCCCTACCTACACAACGCCTCCTTGTGCGACCCCTTGTGCGACCCTACCTACGCAACGCCTCCTGTGCCCAGCGCCCCTCCCTTGCGACACCCCCCCCCCACGTGCGCAACGGCTTCTCCTGTGCGCGACGGCCTCATGTGCAATGCTCCTGCTCGTCGCCCCTCCCTGCGGACAAACCTCCAGTCCGACGGCTCTCCAGCGCCACTGCCTCTTGTGTGTCACTTCTCCCGGTGCGAATATGTGACACCCCAAAATGCAAAGTCGCGCCCCACTGCCATCCATGTGGATATTTCTTTTATAACCTAATTGATACCTAGATGATTTAGCTGTGCAATTTCAGCACCTATTCTCTACAAACTGTGCACCTTCAACATCTTGTCAACGTGTATTTTCAGCACATAACTATCGCATCATCAAGCGCCACCGTTGCCCATGGCGATACTCCAGCAGCGTATCTATCACAAAGGTCCACCTCATGGGTTCTTGACTTCGATGCCTCAGAGCACATCACTGGGGATGCAGGTATCCTTCGATCCTACAAATCAACCTTGACTGGAGGTAGTATTACTGTCACTAATGGACAGACAGTTCAGATTGCTGGTTATGGGGGTTGTACGATGATGTCTGACTTAACGCTCTTCGTCGTTGCCTTTGTTCCCAATTGTCCCTTTAGTTTACTATTTATTAGTAAACTTACAGCTGATTAACAATGCCAGACTCTCACCTACGATTATTTTTCAAGAGCATTCGATAACTCGGGTGCTTGGTAGTGGACGCCTTCAGGGTGGGGTGTATTTGCTTGACTCGGCCCCAGTTCTCGTCTGTCCTGTCACTTTTGCTCATGCCCTCCAACTTCATTATCGCTTTAGTCATCCATCTGCCCCCATTCTTCAGAAACTTTTCCCAGGGTTGGGTCTCCTTCCTCCATTTAACTGCGAGTCATGTCATTACGCAAAACACCATCGAGTCACCTATGTTCCCCAGGCAACCCCACATGCATCCACTCCTTTTCATTTGGTCCATTCTGATATTTGGGGACCCAGTCCTACTTCATCTAAATTGGGCTATCAATATTTTGTTACTTTCATCAATGATTTTTCATGAATGACTTGGGTCTATTTGTTAAAGAATCATTCAGAAATTTTTACCGTGTTCCACTCCTATTATCAAGTAATCACAACCCAGTTTTCTGTTAAAATTCAATGTTTATGCTCTGACAATGGTCGTGAATATTTATTTGGATCTTTCCAGTCTTTTCTTGATGATCATGGCATAATCCATCAAACTTCTTGTTTCGATAAACCTCAACAAAACGGTGTTGCGGAACGAAAGAACCGTCATCTGTTAGAAGTTGCTCGTACACTTATTTCAGAAGAAAGTTCCGACCATTTTTTGGAGAGATGTCATTTTCACAGCCACTTATCTTATCAACAGACTTTCATCGTCTGTTCTTCAAGGAGAGACACCATTTCATTCTTTATTTCCAATAACATCACCCTACCTCTCTGCATTTTTGGTTGTGTGTGCTATGTCCGGGATATTCGCCCCTCGATTACCAAGATTGATGTGCGCGCTCTCAAATGCATCTTTCTTGGCTATTCCTGCACCCAACGCGAACATTGATGCTTCTCTCCAGACTTGCATCGTTATGTCGTCTCAGCTAATGTTTCTTTTGTCGAATCATCAATTATTTTTGTTCCCGAGTTCCCACAACCATCTACTGTTCCTGATTTCGAAGTTATTTTACCATATTCTCTCGAGACACCACCACTCCTATCTATTCCTAGTGATGTTTTTGGATCCCGATTTGGCCAGGTATATACTCGTCGATCAAGCACACCTTCCACCCCGACACCTGATGTTGCTACCACACCTGACGACTCACCTGCTCCTGCTCCTCCATCACCGGAGTTGCCTATTACGCTTCGCAAATGCTCACGCTCCTGTCATTTTTATCAGAGATTATTTGCGGCTACCTCACAAGTTGTAGAAACTCTTGCTGCTCACTCCACATTGTGCACTGTTTCCGAGGCCATATCTCATCTCGGGTGGTTACAAGCTTTGCAGGATGAACTTCAAGCTCTGGACATCAACCACACTTGAGATCTTGTCCCTCTTCCTTCGGATAAGCAAGTGGTCGGTTGCAAATGGATCTATACAATACGCGTCAACGCTGATGGCTCTCTTAATCGTCTCAAAGTTCGCCTTGTTGCCAAAGATTACGCGCAGACATATGAAGTTGATTATTTTGACACATTTTCTCCAGTGGCAAAGATGGCCTTTGTTCGCCTACTTATCACTCTTGTTGCCTCCTCTCATTGACCTCTCCATCAGTTGGCTGTTAAAAATGTTTTTCTTCATTGTTTCCTTAATGAAGAAGTTTATATTGAGTAACCACTCGAGTTTGTTGCTTAAGGGGAGTCGGTTTTCCGCCTTCATCGACCACTGTATAGACTCAAGCAGTCGCCGCGTGCTTGGTTCGGCCGTTTTTGCACCGTTATGTTTGGCTTTGGCATGTGCCAAAGCATAAAAGATTCCTCTGTTTTCTATCATCAAACTGCAGCAGGAAGCATCCTTTTGGTGGTTTATGCGGATTACATTATTATTACTGGCAGTGATGCTGCTGGCATTGGTCGATTCAAGTCTCTTCTTCATCAAATTTTCAGACAAAAGATTTGGATCCACTGATATTTCTTGGAATTGAGGGCGCCAAATGCACAAAAGAATTTTTCTATCTCAGAGAAAGTATGTTCTTGATCTACTGCAGGAGACTGTCATGACTCGAGCTGACTCGGTTGACTCACCTCTCGAACCTGGAGAAAAGTCACTTCACACTGACAATGAGATTTTTTATCACCTGACGGATTAGACAACTTGTTGAGAAATTCAACTACTTGACGATGACTCGACCCGATATTGCTTGTGTGTTAGCAAAGTGAGTCATTTTATGGAATCTCCAACAAAAACGTAGTGGAGACTGTTCTTCGCATTGTGAGATATGTGAAAAAAGAACCAGGTTTAGGTCTTCTATATTCAAATCATGGACATACAGATATTGAGGCATTTTATGATGCAGATTAGTTGGATGTCTCTCTTCTATAAGACTATGTCTGGTTTTGCAGTTTTTGTTAGAGAAAATTTCATCTCATGACGAAACAAGAAGCAAACAGTTATCTCCCGATCTAGTGCGGAGAGTATCGTGCAATGACATATGTGACTGCAGAGATTATTTGGGCACAACAAATTCTACAGGAGATCGGGTATCCTGTCAAGAAACCGGCACATATCAAGCTGCGATCAAGATTGCACAAATCCAGTCTTTCATGAGCGAACCAAACATATTGAAGTTGATTGCCATTTTGTTCGAGAAAAATTTGAGAATAAGATCACCTCCGGCCATGTTCACACATTTGATCAACTTGCAGATGTTCTCACAAAAAGGGTGTCTGGACCACGTGTCCTATTTTTAGGTAACAAGCTGGGCATGATAAATATATATGCCTAGCTTGAGGGGAAGTGTTAAGAGTCAAGTATTTTTAATATTTGTATCTCACATCATTGTGGGTAATTTGTTGTACTCCTTTTCTCATCTATAAATTAAGCACTCTACCTCGTTGTGAGGTAAGGGTTTTCATTCTAACAGTATACATGCTCTCGCATTTCTTTCTTGTGCTCTTCGGTTTTGTATGCATCTATGATCGTCCTTTGTTTTCCTTTCCTACCATGAACAATTTCTTCTGGGTCACGTGTAAAATATGTATCCATTGGTCCGATATGCACGATGAATTAAATGATGACTTCCCCGTAATAGCTCTTTCACCCTTCGGATTGATCTTTTCAATGTCATCATCATCTTCATCTTTATAATGGAAATCATCAATATCTGAAGTATGTTTCGTTGTTTCTTATCTTCTTTCTTTTTCTTCATATGTTGTCTTATCTCCTCCTTCACGTGATCCAAACATTTCTTACAAGCAGTAGAATTTCTATATCCTCTAACCATGTGTTGTTTCATTCGACTAATACCTCCTCTTTTTGTTTCTAAACAGAAACTGCATGTTACTGAATCTTTGTCACCAGGATTTCCTTGATAAGCATACTTTCAAGTCGGTCTTTCCATGCACTACTTGAGTTGCACTAGTTGGTGTTTTGGCACGATTATCACTCATAATTTCACTGTTGGGTGGGTGCTACAGTTGATGTTGACGAAAATAAAAGACCCGAAGTTTGGAGGAATGAGGAAAACAAATGAAAATAAGACATGAATAGAGAAAAATTGAAAACAAAGGTTGAATAATAGGAGATATGAATAGAAATGACCTTTTGGTTGTAGAAGAATCAATGAAAGAAGAAAGTCGGGGAGGAGAGTTGTTGCGCATCACCGCCCAATGCGTTTGTTGCTATTCCTTGTTGCCACTCAACCCAATGCGCTTGATTGCTGCTATTCCAACAGGTGCAGCATGCTGCTATTCGAACTGCTGCAGTGTGGTGCAGCGAGGTGTCGCGTGGTGCGGCGAGGTGCGACATGTGATAAAGCGAGGTGTTGTGAGTGTTGTTTTTATAGAGTTCGGTTATGTTTTTTATTAATATTGTAGAAAGATATGGAGAACCCAATACCAAGGTCCTCTCTAAAGGAGGCCTTGAGATTCTTTTATAATGAATAATAAAGACCACATCGGACCACAAGTCCGATGTGGGATGCAGACTCCAACACTCTCCCTCAAGCTAGGTGTATCTAGCTTGGACACATAAAGAAAAACAAAACGATCAACAGACGCTGCAAACATTCCCCCTCAAGCTGGACATACCCAGCTTGATGACAAAACAAGACAAAACAAGAATAAAACAAAGAAAAATTGTCATGGTCGTTGCTCCCCTCACAAAGATGGATGGTGCTGAAAAAGATTTGTCAAGCCGCTCAAGCGGTGCCGGTCGACGGAGCGCCAGAAAAGCCGCACTGGCGGTACCGGTCAATCGAGCGCCGGGAAATCCGCACAGGCAGGCTGATCGTCAGAGTCATCAAGAATACCGCACGGGTGGGCCATCGTCAGAGTCGCCGAGAAAACCGCACGAGCAGGCCGGTCGTCGGAGCGCCGGGAACCGCAGGAGGGGCCAGCATGGAAGCAGTGGTTGTCGCAGGAGGAGGCAGGCATGGAGGGAGCAACAGTGGACAGAGGAGCCACAGGAGGGGAACCAGTCGCCAGAAGAAGGGCCGCCGAGAGTCACGGAGGAGCCGCGCAGGAAGCAGCAGGGAGGGTCGGCGAGCAGGGGAGGCAGCAGCCAGATCTGGACGGCGTTGGGAGGGCGGGATGGTTTCGCCTGGAGGCCTTGAGGGAGGGGCGACGTCCGCCTAGAGAGGAGGCGCCTGGATGGAGATGCCAGTTGGGTGGGAAGCGCGCGGAGGAGCCGACGAAGGACCTCCGCTCGCTCGCTGGTCCAGATTTGGAAGGCAGGCGTCGCGCGCAGGGAGTCGGGGAAGACGTGTCGTCGAGCGCATTAGGGAGGGGACCGACTGGAAGGAGTCGCGCGCAGGAAGGAGCGTCAAGGAGGGTGGGCGACTCAGGAGACCGCGTCGGAGGCAATGGCCGAAAAGGGCCAAGGAGGCGGGGGCCAGGAAACCGCGTTAGAGGCGGCGACTGAGAGCGCCTCGGGAGAAAGCGGAGCGGAGGACTCCGTCTGAAGGGAGGCGGGCCGGAACGCACCTCGGGAGGGCGAGACCAGGAGGCCACGTCGGAAGGCTGTCGTCGGAAGGGAGCCCGAAGGGAGCCGCACGGAAGGAGTCACGCGGAGGAAGGGGGGGAGGGGCGACAGCAGACCTAGCTAGCCATGGAGGCCGCCGCCCCCCACAAGGGAAAACCGTTGAAACCTAGACGGAAAAAAAAATGGAAGGGAGGGCTCGAGCTAGGATTAGACATCCTCTGATACCATGTAGAAAGATATGGAGGAGAACCCAATACCCAAGATCCTCTCTACAAGAAACCTTGAGGTTCTTTTATAATGAATAATAAAGACCATATTGGACCACAAGTCCGGTGTGGGATGCAGACTCCAACAAATATATTAAATGTTCTATTTAATTGAACTTACCCTGATTTCCATCCTAGGCACCACGATTTCCGCCGATCCCCCTCACCCACCCCTGATTTCCATCATACCCCAATCTCCGCCGCCGCCCTTGATTTCGTCGCCCCCGATCTCCGTTGCCCCTGGCAGTACCCACGATTTCCGCCTGCACCCCAGATTTCCATCCTACCCCGATTTTTGTCGCCACCCCCGATTTCATCGCTCCTAATCTCTCCTACCCCTGTCTGTTGTACCCACGATTTTCGTCGCCCCCGATCCTCATGGCCACTGGTGCGCCTTACGATGGTCCGACGCTTTTAGCGCCCCTTGGTTTGGCGCGCGCCTCGATGAGGTCGCACCGCATCACCAGTAGTAAGGCACACCAGGTGCACCTCGCCTCACCTCACACCAAGGCACGCTAAGGCGCACACCTTTGACAACACTGGGTGAGACCTTAAAAGAAAACCCCACAAATACGAAGTGTGAGTTTCCTTCCAAAGAAACACTTGTCAAGACCTCGGGCTTCAGCTATATAAGAGGATGAAATCCTCCTGTTGGAGGTATGCGTATGTGAAATTTGTGAAGCCTCTGCTGAACTTTTCTTCCCCTCGTAGCTCTGTTTATCTCTTTGAAAAGTGCTACCATCCCTTCGGATTACGGGTATCCTCACAAAGCGTTTGTGGATCCATTGGTCAGTATCCCCCCTCGGAGGCAGGGTGTTTTCGTTCACTGTTTTAATGATCTCCCTCAAGCACACTTCGTCTAGGAAGAAGATAGTTGTTGTTGCTCGAGTTTTTCCAGGTACTCTATGGTTTGTTTTACTTGCATGTTATTATAATCATAAGATGATCATACAAAACCCATCACCTATGACATAAACATGGCACCGAAACATATTTTCAGCACAACTCAAGGGGCAACTAAGATCGTCACGCCAAGATAAACAAACCAAGCAAGCAAAACTGAGCTCATAACAGCCTCAAACACTTGATTTCATTAAGAATCGTTACTCATTACCAATTACCAGCTAAAATTAGCCGATTAATTATGAGTAGATTTCATCATCATCCATTGACATGCTTCAAGCAACACTCACATGTTTAGCAGTTTTCAAGGAAGAATGGTAATTAAATTCACATGCCTCATTCATTATTCACTTCATCTTACCAACTTTACGTTGTTTAACCGATTTGAAGCATATCAATCATACTAAAGAACATCAAAAAACACAACAACAATATGCATACTATCTAGCAAATATCAAGAGGCATCCATCAAATATAGCATACACCAAATGCAATCACAACACCCTTCCAATTCTTCCGATTCTCTGGATTGTTGTCTTCATTAAGGTCAATTTCAATCGTCTACCCAAAGAAGTTAAAGCACAATAATCCCACATCAACACGGAAATAGAGGTAGTGAATTCCCTACAACGATACGAACCTTTCAACATTCTCCGAGCAAAAACGGAATAACGAATGCATATCTCCAATCACCCCTTCCGTGAGGAATCCACAATCCCTAGAGATATCATCCCCACCAAAATCCTCCATCAATCATCGATCGAAAAACCACAAGAACCGAAGGAAACAAGCCACCATAGCATGGCAAGCGGAAATGAGAGTGAACAAGAACGGAAAAGGAAACTCACCTCGGATCACCCACGAATCAATCTTGTTAGAGTCTGCAACTCACATCGGACTTGTGGTCTGATGTGGTCTTTATTTATTATTCATTTAGAGAAGTACTTTGGGGATTAGGTCCTTCACTCTTTTACTTTAACATGGTATCAGATGAGTTTTCTAAACCCGAGCCCTCCCTCCTATTTTTTTTCCCGTCTAGGGTTTCCAGCAATTCTCCCCGTGGGGGGCAGCGGACTCCATAGCCAGTAAGCCTCGTTTGTCGCCGCCCCTCCGGCCCCCGATTTCCCTTGGCGGCCCTCCACGTTGACCCCGCCAGCAGGCGGCCTCTCCTCGCTCGACGACTCCCTCCCGGCGTCTCCCTCCCAAGCGACCATCGCTCCATGCGGCACCCTCCCATACCGAACGCGAACTCCGCCCCATCTTCAACCTTTCCCTGCACAACATCCACTGCGCCCCATTCCGTCGGCCCCTCTCATCGGTCCCCGCCACTTCTCGCGACGTATCTCATCTCCCACAGACGTCTCAGTTCGTCCAGCCGCCCCTTCCGACGGATTCGTCCTCTTCGCGCAACGACCCTCCCTACGGGAAAATCCCCCACAAGTGCGACGTCCTCCGCTTCCTTGCTGTCGCACCTTCCTACGCGCCGACTCCATGTACGACGGACCATCCCGACACCCCTCCTCTCCGACCTTTCCCTGCACAACATCCACTGCGCCTCATCCCGTCGGCCCCTCTCATCGGCCCCGCCACTTCTCGCGACGTATCCCATCTCCCACAGACGTCTCAGTTCGTCCAGCCGCCCCTTCCGACGGATTCGTCCTCTTCGCGCAACGACCCTCCCTGCGGGAAAATCCCCACTGCGGCGTCCTCCGCTTCCTTGCTATCGCACCTTCCTGCGCGCCGACTCCATGTACGACGGACCATCCCACACCCCTCCTCTGTCATCGTCCCCACTTGGAGATTGAGTCCCCTTCCGCATGCGAGCCTCCTCCCGTTCAGCCAGATCCAGTTGGCCGCGACTGGATCTCCTCTCTGAATCTCCCCCGCCAGCTACTCCTCTGCAAGGTCGCCTGCTGCTCCTCTGCAAGGCACCCCTCCTCTCGCCGGTTTCATCTGTGTCCAGCATTTCCGACCTCCTCTACGACAGCGGCCCGCCTGTGCGGCTTTCCCCGCTAGTGCGGCTTTCCCGGCGCTCCAACGTCCGGCACCGCCAGTGCGGCATTCCCGACGCTTCTAACGATCGGCCCGCCTGTGCGGCTTTCTCGGTGCTCTGTCGATCGGTTCGCTTGTCCGGCTTAGCAACCAATCTTTTTCAGCATCATCATCCATCTTCTTGAAGGGGAGCAGCATCCATAACGATTTATCTTTTCCTTGTTTTGTCTTATTTTGTAATAAAGCTGGGTATGTCCAGCTTGAGGGCGAGTGTTTGCAGCGTATGTTGATTGCTTTGTTTTTTCTTTATGTGTTCAAGCTAGGTACACCTAGCTTGAGGGGGGGTGTTGGAGTCTGCATCTCACACCGGACTTATGGTATGATGTGGTCTTTATTATTTATTATAAAATAACCTCAAGACCTCCTTTAGAGAAGTATCTTGAGGATTAGGTCTTCACTCTTTTACTTTAACAGATCTCTAGAGACCGAGGGCTAAAAGGAAGAGGGAGTAAATAAGAGAAATTTGAAAATGCTTCCGAATTTATACAGGCTGGATAAAACATAAGACCACGGCGCAGCACTCCTAACCATGCCGCAACGGTTAGGTTTTCCACCAAAAACACAGCGCAACAGGGGTGGCCATGCTGAAATGGTCTTAGTCAAAACTACCCTCCGGAAATCATGGCACAAATCCCTCGTATCTCCCCCCCTTTCAAAACTCAATCAAACCCTTGATCCTATAAACCTAGGGTAAGGTCGCAACGCAACCTAGGCACCACGTCGCAGCGATCCCCCAAACGACAGAGGCAAGGGTCTTGATCCCTAGAACTCCACGGCGCAACCCATACCCCTACTGCAGCGACCCTCAGGGAGGGAGAGACGAGAAACCCAACACCTGAGCTCCACAGCGCAGCCCAGAGCACCACGCCACAGCTACCTCTAAAACAATAGAGCCACCAAAACCTTTATCCCAAGACTTCACGTTGCAAGGGCTACGCCCACGCCACAAAGCGGCCATTCGCAGAATTCAGCAAACTCCCTGAAACTACTTCACGCCACAGCCCAACCAACCATAACCCAATGCCCCTATCCTGCAGCTGAAATTTCAACTCATCTGCACTCTCACTCATCCATCCTTTCCCCATACACCTCCAATTACCTGAAAACACAAAGGAAGGGCTTGGGAAAAGTCGGGCCCTTACAAGTTTGGTACCCGTCAACGTTAAATAAAGTCCTTCTGCAGTAGACAATCCTCCATCTGCATTCTTCAGAACCCAAAACCCATAATTTCTCCACCTGAACCTTTCCCGCATCCAATGTTGTTACCATAAATTAATAAACTCCCACTAAATTCCAGAACACGTAAGAGGGATCATGAACTGCTTACCGAAAATCACCTACAAAGGCGAAGGGCAGAATGATGCAGTTGAACTGAGCTCTGAAATGCTTTCACCGGGGTCTGGTCATCCGAAACTCTTCAACAAAAGCTTTAATACCACTTGTCAAAATAGCAACACTCTAGAAAATGGTGGAAACCTTCAAAAAAAATAAAGGCTTGAGCGATAACTAAAAGGTAATGATTCTTGCGCTCCACAACATCATTTTGCTGAGGTACATCGAGGCAAGATGCTTGGTGGGTAAAACCAGGCTCATCAAAAAATGTGGAAAATGAAGTAGATTTCACGACCATTATAAGACTGCAAACATTTTATGAAAACAAAGAACTGGGTTTTTATTTCATTATAGACTGAACAAAACACATAAAAAACTTCAGCTCGACCCTACAAGAGGTAAATCCACGACATGCGTGTAAAATCATCAATGAAGAACACATAGTAACAGTAGCCCAATTTACCAAGGACTGGGTTAGAGTATATGACCATGACGGAAGTGGAACTCTTGAGCACAAGCAGAAAGAGATGGACAAACAAGGGATATGAGCGAGAACAACACATACACGCCTCCAAACAATTTGTCTCTACCAAGCACTCAATTCATCTCCTAATGAGTGTGAATATAGCAAAGCATTATAAATCATGAATAAGTTTATAGATGGAAAGTAAACTAAATGGGCTACATGGAACATAGGCCACTAATGAAAATGTAATCTCAAAAGCGATAGAGCGGATACCAAAATCAGCTATAGGTATGAAAAACCCATTAGCCGCGGCAATAACACCATCACCTGAGGTTGAAAATAAGCCTAGAGAATAGTTGTAGTGTTGGTAACATGATCAAAAACACCCAAGTTCAATAGTCTTATGGTAGGATGTTGAGATAAGCACACGAAAGAAAGTCAGTATGGGCTACATGGCCAATGGGGGAGGAAAGCTTAGCGTGTTAAGACTGCATAAGATGATACTTCTTGTCAAAGAGCCCAGTTGTGTGATGAATATCAAAAGTCAAATCCACAGAGTCAACCATTGTTGCCTAGATAAGACAAGGGCAACCATGTAGAGGGTGGTCGGGATGACCATGAAGTAGACAACAAATATCAATTGTGTGCCCTAAAGAGCCACAACGAGTATGTTGAGAGTGAGGACGACTGCCATAGCTGCCACAATATCAACCACCACGAAATGCAAGGGCACTATGATCAAAGAAGTCGCTGAAAGCAATGGAAGACGACGGCGCACCAAGTATGGATATAGCATAGTGGAATTGATGAACATATCGATCACAATAACGAAAAATGTTGGATCAGCCCCTGTAAAATGGAAAATAGGAAAAATTGTTCACGTTAGGTCCGTATTTCATTAGGAGTCTGAAGAACTAGCCATAATTCATGGATCTCATCCATAATTGTCTTCCATTCATTGTCATATGGTGGAATTGATTGGGAACTATACCAAATACAGAAAAGTTGCTAAAAGGGATCACACACTCGAGAACATGAGAAACAAGGAGACACACAAATCCATGACAACCGTCATATTCTTGGCGACATGCTAAACAAATTTATCAACAGAATTGGGAAAAAGCGCAAACATTTTGTTATTCTATTGCTCCCAAGTAGGAAAGATGGAATTTTACATATCTGGTGAAGGACCAACAAGATGGGAATAACAAACAATCTCATTTAAGGAGACGAGCACCGTCTTCCACCACATGGTGATGTTGGTGGAATCAAGGCACTCATGAACGAGCCATGTGGATGTTGTAATCATCTCGGGCAGTAATGTGGGTGTCGTGTTGAGCGCGGAAAATGAAATGGCGGCCATGGTAACAAGCGAGCGAGCAACAACGGGAAAATCTTAACAAAAACAAGATGACATGTGTAAGGAAGGCATAAGAATCCACAGAGGATTACAACAAGTGTGGTGGTCATTAAGTAAACCAATAGCAAGTTTGAGTGATGGGAGCAAAACAGATCGAAATCAGATGAGCAGATCGGGACAGATCTGGATTAAGGTTGCGGCTGGGAGGAAGAGGGCACGACAGAGGGCGGGACCAAACATGTAGCTCGGTCTGGGCGGACTGCCAGGCCTGGACAAGATGTCAGGGAAAGGGCACACAGCCTGGTCTGCACCTAAGCACCTCGCAGGGGCAGTAACTAAAAGCGGGCACGACTAGGTATGAGTCCGCTGGGGCCAATGTTGCCGGGCGAGCGCCAGGCCTGGACAAACGCTTTGCCTGGTCGGGAGGCCTGGGCACCAGGGTTGGGCATCTGGGCATAGGGGCGCCAAAAAGGAAGGGGCGTCGGGGGCTGGTTGGGGGCAAGGGTACAGGGAAAGAGAGGGAGAAAGGAGAGAGACGGTTTCTCAAGCTCTGATACCATGTTGAAACAATAGACCTAAAAATCATGCCTCTCAGTGAGGTTGATGCCTTTTATTTTATAGAATGAAATAAATATATAGAAGGTTTAGGATAAGCGGAAAACATAAATTTCAGAATGACGATAGACATGAACAGAATAGACTTAGTCAAATAGGGTAACTACACTTAACAGTTCTGTACAGCTTAGTGTCCACAATATTAGTTATCAAAAGAAGCACTAAATACAGACGCAAATTATTTTTAATATATACAAATAACAAACATATATTGAGATCTAGCAAATTAACATGGAAAATTAATGGCTACAAATGTGTTATCGATGTGTCATTAATCAAGTTTGACTTCTGCACAAATTGAAAAACCAATTGAAATTTAAAATGAAATACCTCAGCAGGATATAGATGAAGATCGTCCTTAAGGTAAAAACTCACAGCAAGCCTTGAAAGGCCCAGAGCGCCTTGCACAAAATACACCATGGCAACTGCAGCATTATCCGGGGACAGTTCCACCCCAAAGCATTTAAAAGTGTTCAAATTGCATTTCTTCTTGTGTGGAACAGTTTTACTAGGAATGCAGGCATCTCCTTCAGTGTCCATAGTTGGCATTTCTATTTTCCCCTCACTTGTATCAAGCGTGGATGCAGGACCTTCAAAGGAGAGCAGAATCCACTAAAGTGAATTATACAAGAGATGCAATGACAGAACAACTGTACAGTAACTTTCAAGCGAATTTCACGCACAAACATGGATTGAAAGCCATCAAAATTTGCAAAGTAAAATTTTAAGTGTAAGGAACCACAGGGTGGAACGGCGCCCGAATAGCAGAACCAAGAAGACCGGATAAAACGGCACACAAATAATAGACCCAAAAGGTCGCGTGAAATGGGGCCAGACATACGGACTCTAAAGTATGGCGAGAGTGAAGATAACTCTAGTGCAAGATAATAATCAATCCTGGTCGACAGCAGCAGTGAGGCCCGACGGAAATCTGCGCAACAGTGGGGAGTCCTCGAGCAGCAATGAAGAGGCCCCGGCAGAAGTTCGGCATGCCAAGAGAAGCGGATCTAAGGAGTCGTGAAGAAGTTGCAATTTGGTATTTGGGAAAAACCAGATCTGGAGAAAGAAACGTGCAGCCTGGGAGACGCTGGAAAAGGAAGCTTCCACGCACTTCTGGAACTTGGGAATGCTGTGACTGCCGTGTCTAGGTAGTGCGCCGCTGGAGGAGGTGCGGCCTTTGCTGCAGAAGCGTCCGAGCAGGGGGGGGAACCAGCCCTGATGAGATGCTCCTGGGAGGCGAGCTCAGCAGCAGGGAGTCGCGACTGGGGCATGAGTCAAGTGCTGCGCCCGGGAGCAACATAGGGGGCGCTCCAGCAGGGAAGGTGATGGAAAGAGGTGCACGCAGCAAAGGGGGAATCGGGGCAACAAGAGGCCATTGCACCTGGATGACGGGAGCGCAGCGGCTGCTGGAAGACGAAGGGAGGGGTGAGTACGACCAGGAGAATCAGCAGGGAGGTCTGGCTAGCCAGGGAGCCGTCCGCCACCCCCTACGAGGGAGAACGCCTAGGTGTCTCTGGGAGGTGGGGTTTGGGATCGTGCTCGGATACCATGTAGAAAGAGAGGAGACCCACAAACCGTGCCTATCAAGGGAGGTCTGATGCTTTATTTATAAGGAAATCAGTACAAAATATAAGTGGGAGATTTGAAACTCAAAATACACCGAATAAGGTTACTCATTCAAATCTAACCTAAATATCTAAATATCTAAAATACACCAACAATATCAAACATGATTTGAATCTTCTCATGGAAGATTGCCCCGAACCCACAATCTAAGATTGCGACAAGATGTCACCAATTGTATACACGTATCATTATTGAACCCATATATAGATAAAATTGATGCAAATGAAAAATAGGGGCGCCTCAATGCAATAAGGGATAATTTATCAACATAAGATGGTCATAAGTTGGATGGCCACTTCAATTTCAATATTTTAAAACATTGATTTCAATGTTTTAAAACATTAAGGTCTTTGTTAAGAGAGAAATCAAGTTTTTACATTTCCAAATATGCTTCCAATTGGGACTTGGATGTTATGGTATAATCATTATCATCATGATTCACCATAGAAGTTCGGAACTATTTATACATTTTAGCACCATAAACAAATGATTAATACAATAATTGATTGCATGACATTCAAAAAAACACGATGGAATTGTATAATTCAAAAAGGTTTGAACTGTTGAATTTTGTTAAACTCAGTTAATTGTATTTCTAGGTTAAGTGTCTTTCCTAGCCCCACATCGGATTCTTCTGACTTGTAATTTGTCCTCTCTATCTATAAAAGAATGTCTACACATCTCATTGAGGTATAGACTTATACATTTTTACATGGTATCAGAGGCAGGTTATCTTACCTAGCCCTCCTCCTGCGGAATCCCCACCTCCACATCGGCCTCTCTCGTCCTCTGCTCGAAGGCCCCCGACGGCTCCCTCCCAACGACTCCCTCCCGGTAGAACCCCTTCCTACGCGTGATGGTCCCTGACGCCCCCACCCCTTCCCGTGCATGATGGGGCCCTTCCTACGTCTCCTGTGCAATGGCCCTCCCTGCGCGCGGTCTATCCCCACGCGAGGTAGCCCCCTCCTCTATCGGCTGACAGCCTCGACGAAGCTCCCTATGCCTCCTGCGCGTCGCCCCATGCGATGACACCTCCTACGGAAGCCCTATCTTTCGGCGTTGGCACCTCCTCTCGTCGATAACACCTCTCGTCGTCAGCACCTCTAGCACCCCCTGTCCAATCGACGACCCTCCCTTCACGTCGTCTCCTACTCATGGTCCCCTCCCAACTAGCAGTCCCGCGCCGGTTCGACACAACAATCTTGAGGCTCCTCCACGACACCCAGTCTCCTGGCCAGCCGTCCCCAGCTCCTCTGCGGATTTCCCAACACACCACCGTTTGGCCCCGCCTCTCTGGTTTTCCCGGAGCACCAATGATCGGGCCTGGTGACTTCTGAGGCGAGGCGCTCCTCACCTGGGCCCTTGACCCTCATCCGCCCGTCACCAACCCCTCCTGCGAACACCCCGCCTCACGACATCAGCCCCTCCCTAGTCGACAACTCCTGTGCGACGACGCACCCCCAGGCGCGCGTTCCAGTCTCACGCAGCCACCTCAGCAGCGCACTTCGACTGCCTGCTCCAGACATGGCAGCATCCAACATCCGTCACAAACTGACACTCTCAATGGAAGAGATTGCACTTGTACAATCTCATCGGGATGATTTGCCACCTGTTTCTTCTACAACCTCCATTACTCAGACAGGTGGACCTACTGTTTGCATCTCTCATCGACAGACAACTTGGATGCTTGATTCTGGTGCTTCTGATCATCTCACAAGTGATTCAGGTTTGCTTACTACCTATCATCCATATACTGATGCCGCTGCAATTACTGTTGCTGATTAATCTATAATCCCTATTGCGGGATTTGGCACATGCTCATTTACTCCAACTACTCGCCTGACTTCAGTGGTTCATGTTCCTCACTGTCATTTTAATCTTCTCTCCATCAGTAAACTGACAAATGGCCTAAATTGTGTTGTTGTTTTTATGTCTTCCGGTGTTGTTTTTATGTCTTTCGGTGTTGTTTTTCAGGAGTGGCCAATGAATCGGGAACTTGGTAGAGGTCGTCTTAGTGATGGGGTGTACATGTTCGATGCCCCACCATCCCTTGCTTGCCCATCCACCTCTGCTCATGCTCTCAACCAACATTTTCTCCATGGTCATCCATCGGCTTCCATCTTAAGTAAGTTTTGCCCCCAGTTCAGTCCACAAATTTCTTTCCATTGTGAATCCTGTAAGTTTTCTAAACATCATCAGGTGATGTATGTTCCTCGCTTGGAAACGCGTGCAACGAATCCTTTCAACCTAGTTCATTCCGATGTATGGGGTCCTTACAGGGTTCCTAGTCAGTCATAGTACTGTTATTATGTATCCTTTATTGACGACTTCTCTCAAATGACATGGCTATATCTCCTTTGTGATTGTTATGAGGTGTGTCATATTTTCAAAACTTTTTACCATGAAATTCACACTCAATTCTCCAAGCCTATTAAATGTCTCCACTCGGATAATGGCCTAGAATATTTATCCACTTCCCTTCAACAGTTTTTCAAGGATCGCGACATTATTCATCAGATATCCTTCCCCAATACACCTCTGTAGAATAGAGTGGCTGAGTGAAAACATCATCATCTTCTGAAAACTGCATGCGCCCTCTTATTCTACATGCAAGTGCCTCATTATTTTTTAGGGGATGTTATTGTCACGACCCGACCCAACAAGGCTCGAGCTGCGACTCCCCAAGCCCGCCTCCAAAAGGCTAGGGCTAGCGACTAACGCACGAGTATGCTATCACACACATGGGAGGCCTTAGCCTAAGACCTACACACACACACACACCTCCATGCAACAGTGCGTAGATATATATAAACTGAAAAAATGCATGCATACATATATCCCAACCAGAGTATAGTAAAAGTACAAAAAGGGAAAATACAGGGCCCACCAAAAGAAAATATGCAAAGGTTTCCAACCTACTCTGAAGGAGGGGATCACTGTCAAACACCCACCAATAAGCTCCTCAGCAAAGCTCCAGTGAAAACCCTGGTCAGTCCAGCTCACTAAGCTCCGCTTGCTCCAGGTCCTCCTGGGACTCCGTCGAAAGGTCTGTGGTCTGCACAAGACACAAGAAACGTGCAGGAAAAGTCCATGTAGGGGTGAGTATAAAGATACTCAATAGGTGCCTCAAAAACCCCCCAAAAGAAAAGGAGCAACTGAAAGGTAACAGTCCGCTCATCCCAACCAGAGGGAATCCAAACGGGAGAGAAACTCCATCTCAAGACCATCATTGGTTAAACACAACTAGTCAACTCAAACAATAGGGCGTGTCATCCAATACGTGACAACACCACAAAGAAAACCCAGAAAGAACACTAGATATAGTCGTCTTAGGCACCAAGACTCAGGAGGTTCTGACCTCATCGCCATCGATAGGTTCCTACACGAGGCTCTAAGGCAACACATAACCAAGAGAACACGCTCTTCGGATATCGCCGCAAAGCATGACACATTGAAACTCAACGTATCTTGATCCTCAGATAGGGGATCCCTCCCAGGATCCACTAGGGGCCACCATGAACCCTACTGGCACTACTAGAAATATGGGCTTTTGAGCCCCTTAACCTATAGCGACCACCATTGGCGGTCACTATAGGTAACCAATAGCGACCGCCAATGGTGGTCGCTACGTTTCTTTAAAAAAAAGGCTTTTGCGCCCCCTCCTCTCGCGAAGCGCCCCCCCCCCCCCCCCTCCCCCCTCCCCCCTCCCCGTCGCCCGTGCCCTCCCTGTCGTCGCGCGCCCTCCCCGGCGCCCTGCCCTCCCCGGCGCCCCGCCCTCCGCCGCCCCGCCCTCCGCCGCCCCGCCCTCCGCCGGCCCGCCCTCCGCCGCCCCGCCCTCCGTCGCCCCGCCCTCCAGCCGGCCGCCCTCCGCCGGCCCCGCCCTCCGTCGGCCACCCTCCGGCCGCCCTCCGCCCTCCGGCCGCCCTCCGTCGGCCCCGACCTCCTCCGGCCGCCCTTCGGCCGCCCTCCGCCCTCCGGCTCCAGCCGCCCTCCACCCTGCGGCCTCCCTCTGCCCTCGGGCCTCCCACCATTCGCCTCCGGCAGCCCTCGGGCAGCCCTCCGGCCGCCCTCTGGCCTTCGGCCTCCAGCCCCTCCGGCCTCCGACCTCCGCCCTCGACCCTCCGCCCCCTCGTCCCTCCCCCCCATCACCCCGAACATCCCCCCCCCCCGCACCCCGCCAACCCCCGTCCCCTTCGTCTTCGTCCCCTCCCTCGCCGCACCACCGCCACCCGTTCCCTCCTTCACCGTCTCCTCCCTCACCGCACCAGCTCCGACTCCGACTCCCCACCGCTGCCTCTCCTCTCCCTCGCAGCACCGCCTTCGGCTCCTCTCCTTCCAGGTTTGTAGCGTAATCAGGTATGACATGGGCTTTCACTTACATTATTATTTTATAAATGGTTCACAAACAATTAATTAGTATTTATTTTAAATATATTTGATATGAAAAATGAAAATGTAATAAGTCTTGTGTAAATGTTTGTTATAGGGATCTTATTATGGATAAAAGTTGGATTGATCTTCCAAATCGAACATCTAGAGAGTATTTCAATGGCATTATGTAGTTTATTGACTTTACCAGAGGATTTGAAAGTGACTATATTAGTTGTCCATGTAGAAAATGTGCTAACAGATATCAATTCACACGAGATACTGCGAGGGAGCACCTATTCTTTAATGTATTTCTGAGAAATTATAAGATTTGGACTCGTCATGGAGAAGAATATGTTCGTTGTGAAAATACAGATACAGTTCAGATGGATGTTGATGCAAGGATGAATGATCCAATGCATGAAATGCTTACTGAAATGGTACGTGCACTACTAGAAAAGGGGGCATTGAAGCCCCCAGACTCGGGCGACCGCCATTGGTGGTCGCTATAGCTAACCAATAGTGACCGTCAATGGCGGTCGCTAACCTACAAAAAAAAAACGGGGGGCTTCTGTGCCCCCCCCCCCCCCCGCGCCCCCTCGACCCCGATCCCCCCGATCGCCGCCCTAACCCCCTCCCTCCCTCGCCGCCCTCCCCTCCCCCGCCGCCCGGCCTCCCCCGCCGCCCGGCCTCCCCCGCCGCCCGGCCTCCCCCGCCGCCCGGCCTCCCCCGCCGCCCGGCCTCCCCCCGCCGCCCGGCCTCCCCGCCGCCCGCCCTCCGGCCGCCGCCCTCTGCCCTCGGGCCTCCGGCCGCCGCCCTCGGGCCTCCGGCCGCCGCCCTCCGGCCTCTCGGCCCTCCCCCCCCCACCCCGGACGGCACCCGCACCCCGGACAGCCCCCGCCGCGCACTCCGGACCGCCCCCCGCACCCCGGACGCCTCCCCGCACCCCGGACAGCCCCCCCCCCCCCCCCCCGCGCACTCTGGACCGCCCCCCGCACCCCGGACGCCTCCCCGCACCCCGGACAGCCCCCCCCCTGCACTCGGACACCCCCCTACGGACCCGGACAGCCCCCCCGCACCCCGGACACCCCCCCCCCCCCCGCACTCGGACACCCCCCCTCCGAACCCGGACAGCTCCCCCGCACCCCGGACAGGCCCCCCGCACCCCGGACACCCCACCCCGCACCCCCGACAGCCCCCCTGCACCCCCGACAGCCCCCCCCCCCCCCCCGCACCCCGGACACCCCCGCACCCCGAACACCCCTGCCCGCACCCCTGACAGGCCCCCGACACCCCTCCCCGCACCTCGGACAACCCCCCCTGACCCCGGACACCCCCCCCCCCTCGCTGCCCGTCCCCCGTCCCCTCACCGCCTCCTCTCCTCCAGCTCCCCGCCGCCGCCGCCACCCGTCCCCTCCCTTGCCGCACCGCCTTTGGCTCCGGCTCCCCTTCGCTGCCTCCTCTCCCTCGCAGCACCGCCTTCGGCTCCCCTCCCTTTCAGGTTTGTAGCTCAATCAGATAACATGAGCTTTCAGTTACATTATTATTTTATCAATGGTTCATAAACAAATGGTTAATATTTATTTTGAATATAGTTGATTTGAAAAATGTAAATGTAATAAGTATTGTGTAAATGTTTGTTATACAGATATTATTATGGATAAGAGTAGGATTGATCTTCCAAATCGAACGTCTAGAGAATATTTCAATGGAATTATGCAATTTATTGACTTCACGAGAGGATTTGAAAGTGACTATATTAGTTGTCCATGTAGAAAATGTGCTAACAGATATCAATTCACACGAGATACTGTGAGGGAGCACCTTTTCTTTAATGGATTTCTGAAAAATTATAAGAGTTGGACTCGTCATGGAGAAGAATATGTTCGTTGTCAAAATACAGATGCAGCTCAGATGGATGTTGATGCAAGGATGACTGATCCAATGCATGAAATGATTACTGAAATGGTACGTGGGTTTGATCCTGAAGGCATTGACATCCAGAATCTTGAGACCGGTGAGATAAATCTTCGCTCTGGTGCAGATCGTGATTCGAGAAGGTTTTATGAAGTACTTGATGATGCGAAAATAGAATTATATCCTGGATGTACTTCTTACAATAAACTGTCGTTTATCGTGGAGTTGTTGCATTTGAAGACTTTGAATAATTGGTCAGACACATCATTCGACATGCTTTTGGTTTTATTGAAAAAAGTTCTTCCTGTCGACGCTAAGATTCCTGAGTCGTATTACTATGCTCGTAAGTTGACAGAGAACTTAGGTTTTACATATGAGACTATAGATGCATGTGCAAACAACTGTATGTTGTTTAGAAATGAAACTGCTCATTTGGATATTTGTACGGTTTGTGGCGCTTCCAGGTGGAAAGAGAACAGGGGAAATAAGACTCATCAAAGTCAGATTGCGATACTGGGGAAACCGATTGCCGTAAAGCAAATGCGTTACTTTCCCCTTAAACCGAGGTTGAAAAGATTTTTTATGTCATCTAAAGTTTCTAATTTAATGAGATGGCATGCAGAAAGAGTTCATGAAAGTGACATGTTAACCCACCCGACAGACTCTCATGCATGGAAGGATTTTGATAAGAGACATCCCGACTTTGCTAAAGATGTTTGTAATGTCCGATTGGGATTGGCAGCAGATGGTTTCAATCCATTCAAGTCTATGGTTGGTGCAACTCATAGCACATGGCCCGTGGTGTTGGTTCCATATAATCTTCCTCCGTGGCTTTGTATGAAGCAACAATTTATATTACTTTCCACTCTTATTGATGGACCTAAAAGTCCGGGGGATAAGATTGATGTTTACCTTCAGCCATTGATTGATGAGTTGAATGAATTTTGGGGCGATGGTGTGATGACTTATGACTGCGAAACGAATGAAATGTTCAAACTGCATGCTGCTTTATTGTGGACAATCAATGACTTCCCAGCTTATGCAAATTTATCAGGCTGGAGTACGAAAGGGGAATTTGCTTGCCCTTGTTGCAATAAAAGTAAAAAATCTGTATGGCTTAAACATTCCAAAAAATGGGCATACATGGGTCACAGGCGTTTTCTCCCTCCCCAGCATAGGTTCAGAAAGGAAAGAGTGGCATTTGATGGTTCTAGAGAGTTCAGCCCAGCACCAAAGATCATGACAGGAGTCGAAATGTTATCGCAGATTGAGGAAGAAAATATCCGCACGGTATATGAAATTCAGGATTTGGTGGCTCCTCCAGTTCATAATATTCGTGCTGCGGGTAGGCAGCGCAGTCACAATTGGAAAAAGAAAAGTATTTTTTATAGTCTTCCGTATTGGAAAATTAACATGTTGAGGCATAATTTGGATGTCATGCACATTGAAAAAAATGTTTGTGATAACATATTGTGGACCATTTTAGGTGTCAGTGGAAAGTCAAAGGACCATGTTAATGCACGCCGTGATTTGGAAGAAATGGGTTTAAGGAAACAGTTGCATTTACAGTTAGCTGAGGGAAACAAGGCATATATGCCTGCTGCACAGTATTCGATGACTACAGAGGAGAAAGAGACATTTCTTTCCATTTTGAAGATGGTCAAGGTGCCTGATGGTTACTCTTCTAATATTTCAAAGTGTGTGAATCTGACGAGCAAGACATTGCAAGGGTTGAAAAGTCATGACAATCACATATTACTTCAGCAGTTGATTCCAATCGCAATTTGTGATTGTTTATCCCCCAATGTTGTTCAGCCCTTGATTGAGATGAGTAATTTTTTTAGACAGCTTTGTTTAAGAAATCAACGAATGAGTGATTTAAAAAGTTTGCAGGACCGAATTGTACTTACGCTTTGTCACTTTGATAAACTTTCCCCCCCCCCTCATTTTTCGATGTTATGGTCCACTTGACAGTGCACCTAACTGATGAAGTAATGGCTGCTGGTCCAGTGCAATTCAGGTGGATGTATCCTATTGAACGGTATTTGAGTACATTGAAAAGATTTGTACGCAACAGAGCTCGTCTAGAGGCATCAATAGCCAATGGTTATTTGATGGATGAGTGTACTACCTTTTGTGCAGAATATCTTACGGATGTTGAAACAAAATTAGATAAGCCCTCTCGGATTCATGATGGTTCAGTTGGAGAAGGAACCACATTTGATATGGACAACATCGAGTGGATACAAGCACATCGATATATCTTGTTCAATACTCCATCAGTTGCACCATTAATGCAGTAAGTATCTTATCAATGTGCTTGTATAACTTTTACATGTTTTGTTTGCATAAGTTGATCTTTTAAACATCACGTAATCATTTGCAGGAAACACATTAATGAGATAAAAGAAGAGATGCATCGTGCGACTGAGTTGCAAATTCAACAATCTCATTATGCGGCATTTCATGATTGGTTCAAGGATTATGTATGTATAAATTGATTTTCATTATGAGTGAAGTATTAAACTAATTCTTTATGCATATATCAGTATTGATTTTTATAAATTATGTAGGTTCGTAAGCTGAGGGAGTTAGGGGACCCCACGCTACCTGAAGTATTTATCCAACTGGCTGAGGGTCCATCTATAACGGCTCGTCGTTATAAAGCTATTGATGCTAATGGTTTTCGATTTCGCATTAAAGATGTTGACGACAAACGAGCAACACAAAACAGTGGCATCGGTTGTCCCTTTGTCGATTCTGGTTATTACTATGGTCAATTGATAGACATCATTGAAGTTGTATACACACACGGTTTGAAGTACATATTGTTAAAGTGTAATTGGGTTGATCCAGTGCGTGGATGTAAAGTCGATCAATATCAGTTTTCATTGGTGAATTTTAACTATATGTTATACAGAAATAATGAACGAGTTGAGAATGAACCTTTCATTTTGACATCACAAGCGGAACAAGTATTCTTCGTTACTTTGCCTTCGGATCCAAGTTGGCAAGTTGTTGTCAAAATGTCTCGGCGAGGAGTGTTTTTATTTGAAGAAGATGAACCCGAGACTGTTCCGTTTGTTTACCAACAACTTGATCAACATACCGTAGTTCAACATAAAGAAGATATTTATTGGGTCAGAGCGGCTGTTGAAGGAGAAACGGTCGATTTGCATGCTTAATGAAAGGTATAATTGTTTTCCCGCTATTCAGTAGAATGTCCTAGGATATCATAAATTATCTAATCATTTTATAAATCCTTTTAAGTTTTAATCCTCACTTTTGTAAGTTAATTCAGTCATAAATATTTAGGTTGATTAACTTTATGATTTTTTAAAATTCATTCACAACTAATTATTCAATCCATTTTTTGTTTGATTAACAGTTGTACAAGTTTGATTTATTAAGAACAATCCAATTTATCTTTTAAACACTTTGGACTCATTACTGATATTTTCTATGACTGCAGACATGTCAGGGGAAGAGGCAGAAGATCCACATCATCCATCTGAGGCATCTACGTCTCAGGTTCGAGGTATGTTTGAATGTCATTGTCTATATTTTTTATGTAATTGACATATATATATATATATAACATTTGTCAATTTATATATAAAATTGTTTTCAACAGGATCAGACTCGGCTGCTTCTTCCTCTCGCAGGAGAGGCCCTGGTCGTGGCATATTATCATGGAATTCCGACACGACGATAGATGTTTCATTTGATGAGGTATTTCATCCCGTGGGACCGAATGCCCCGACATTTATTCATCAGCTGGGTCATATCATACGTGACCCACATCGATTTCCATTGACCACGCGTGATTGGACTTCTATCCCTCAGGACACATTAGATCGTCTATGGAGGGAGGTTCAGGTAAGAAAATAATTTTACTTTATTTTCTATTTATAAAGAATACTAATATGTTTGATTATTTTCTTTATAGCAAAATTTGAAAGTATGCCCTGAAGAGTTTCGGCCCGTGTGTATGAGCAAATGCCGTAAGATGTGGAAAGATTATAAAGGCAAAGTGAAGAGGGACCACTGGGTACCAAATGTGGGTGCCCTTGACATTTTGGAAAAAGTCCCGAGAGGTGTCCTCCCGGCTCAGTGGCATGACTTGGTTGCATATTGGTCTACTGAGGGTGTTGCGGTTTGTATATTAATTATTTTGCTGTATATATATTTTCAAGAATATGTGATTTGTTTGAAATTTGAATGAATTGAATGTAGGAGGTGTCAACACGCCATTCGAGAATCGAGCGTTGCAGGGACCAGCTCACAGGCTCGGGACTCGTCACGTGTCTCAGATCCGACATGAGGTATATATTATTCATTTTTTAATTTATTAATTAATATGGTTTTGTGTTTATATTCTTTTAATATACAGTTGCGAGGGCAAGGTGCAGCAACTGATAAAATGTCGGTGTGGATAAGGACTCGTGATCGCAATGATCCAGAGGTTGCAGCATTGATAGTAAGTGTCTGTACTTACCAATAATTACATAAATCTATATATTAACATATATATATATATTTATATATATTTAAATATTTCACAGGCTCAATTTGAAGCTGAGTTAGAGCATCTGCCAGAGGACCAGCGACAGCTTCCCATGCGACGGGATGAGATCTTTCATCGCATTATTGGTCGGGACGGGCATGGCTATAGTTTGACCTATGGAGCAGGGATTCCTCGTTCTGTAGTGTCACGCGCTGCGGTTGTCGGTCCTGCTGTTGCTCATATGACACAGCAGATTTCAGATTTTGAGGCACGGCTGCGCGCTTCCGAGGAGACAAATGCGCAATTGACAGCTGAGGTTAGAGCACTGCGGGAATATGTGCGTCGAGCTGATGGTACAGGGGATCATACGACGCAGGTATATACTGTATTTATTTATTTAATTTAAATTATTTTTGTTATTAAAATATTTATAATGTTTATTTGTTGTAGGCACCTGGCCCACCAGAAGGAGGTAGCAGTGATGACAACGCGTGACGCACCATATATTCACGAGATATGTTTTTTGTTTTTACTGGTAGAGTTGACATTGATGTACTGTATTTATTCATTTAAGTAATACATTATTACCATCCATGGTGGTCTTTTAAATATTTTATACACATATTGAGTTTTTGATCAGATAATCTTGAATGATTCTACATTTGAAAAAGTCGAACTAATTCCAACAGCCCCCCCCCCCCCCCCCCGCACCCCCGTACAGCCCCCCGCACCCCCGTACAGCCCCCACCCGCACCCCCGTACAGCCCCCCCGCACCCCCGTACAGCCCCCCCCCCCACCCCCGTACAGCCCCCCGCACCCCCGTACAGCCCCCCGCACCCCCGTACAGCCCCCCGCACCCCCGTACAGCCCCCCGCACCCCCGTACATCCCCCCCGCACCCCCGTACAGCCCCCCCGCACCCCCGTACAGCCCCCCCGCACCCCCGTACAGCCCCCCCACACCCCCGTACAGCCCCCCCGCACCCCCGTACAGCCCCCGCACCCCCGTACAGCCCCCCCGCACCCCCGTACAGCCCCCCGCACCCCCGTACAGCCCCCCCGCACCCCCGTACAGCCCCCCCCGCACCCCCGCACCCCCGCACCCCCGTAATGCCCCCCCGCACCCCCGTACAACCCCCCGCACCACCGTACAGCCCCCCCGCACCCCCGTACAGCCCCCTCCCCCCCCCGCACCCCCGCACCCCCGTACTGCCCCCCCGCACCCCCGTACAGCCCCACCGCACCCCCGTACAGCCCCCCCGCACACCCGTACAACCCCCCCCCCCCCCCGCACCCCCGTACTGCCCCCCCGCACCCCCGTACAGCCCCCCAGCACCCCCGTACAACCCCCCGCACCCCCGTACTGCCCCCCGCACCCCCGTACTGCCCCCCGCCACCCCCGTACAGCCCCCCGCACCCCCGTACAGCCCTCCCCGCACCCCCGTACAACCCCCCGCACCCCCGTACTGCCCCCCGCCACCCCCGTACAGCCCCCCGCACCCCCGTACTGCCCCCCGCACGTCCGATTGTGTCCTTTTCAGCAGCGCGGCGCGCGCTGAAATGGCGCGTTGGGGGGTCAAAACCACCCGAACGACCTCCGAATGCCACGAAACCGTACGACAACATCCGGGGCGTGAATTGTGAAATGGTCGGCCAGACGGCATCTCATTCGGAGGTTCCGTTTGACCGCGGCGGCCGGAAACGCGTTTCCGGCGCCATTAAACACCAAAACGGCGTGCGGCGGTCCAATTCGGAGCAAACGTGCTCCGAACGACCTGAAACTGCACGGGAACGACAGAAATATTATTCCTGAGATGCAGGAGGAGGCCGCACGTCCATCGGACGTGCGGTGCGCGAGGCACGTCCGATTGTGTCCTTTTCAGCAGCGCGGCGCGCGCTGAAATGACGCGTTGGGGGGTCAAAACCACCCGAATGACCTCCGAATGCCACGAAACCGTACGACAACATCCGAGGCGTGAATTGTGAAATGGTCGGATAGACGGAAACTCATTCGGAGATGCCGTGTGACCGCGGCGGCCGGAAACGCGTTTCCGGCGCCATTAAACACCAAAACGGCGTGCGGCGGTCCAATTCGGAGCAAACGTGCTCCGAACAACCTGAAACCGCACGGGAACAACAGAAATATTATTCCTGAGATGCAGGAGGAGGCAGCACGTCCAGCGGACGTGCGGTGCGCGCGGCACGTCCGATTGTGTCCTTTTCAGCAGCGCGGCGCGCGCTGAAATGGCGCGTTGGGGGGTCAAAACCACCCGAACGACCTCCGAATGCCACGAAACCGTACGACAACATCCGGGGCGTGAATTGTGAAATGGTCGGCTAGACGGCACCTCATTCGGAGGTGCCGTGTGACCGCGGCGGCCGGAAACGCGTTTCCGGCGCCATTAAACACCAAAACGGCGTGTGGCGGTCCAATTCGGAGCAAACGTGCTCCGAACAACCTGAAACCGCACGGGAACGATAGAAATATTATTCCTGAGATGCAGGAGGAGGCAGCACGTCCATCGGACGTGCGGTGCGCGCGGCACGTCCGATTGTGTCCTTTTCAGCAGCGCGGCGCGCGCTGAAATGACGCGTTGGGGGGTCAAAACCACCCGAACGACCTCCGAATGCCACGAAACCGTACGCCAACATCCGGGGCGTGAATTGTGAAATGTTCGGACAGACGGAACCTCATTCGGAGGTGCCGTTTGACCGCGGCGGCCGGAAACGCGTTTCTGGCGCCATTAAACACCAAAACGGCGTGCGGCGGTCCAATTCGGAGCAAACGTGCTCCGAACGACCTGAAACCGCACGGAAACGATAGAAATATTATTCCTGAGATGCAGGAGGAGGCCTCACGTCCATCGGACGTGCGGTGCGCGCGGCACGTCCGATTGTGTCCTTTTCAGCAGCGCGGCGCGCGCTGAAATGGCGCGTTGGGGGGTCAAAACCACCCGAACGACCTCCGAATGCCACGAAACCGTACGACAACATCCGGGGCATGAATTGTGAAATGGTCGGCCAGACGGCACCTCATTCGGAGGTGCCGTTTGACCGCGGCGGCCGGAAACGCGTTTCCGGCACCATTAAACACCAAAACGGCGTGCGGCGGTCCAATTCGGAGCAAACGTGCTCCGAACGAGCTGAAACCGCACGGGAACGATAGAAATATTATTCCTGAGATGCAGAAGGAGGCCGCACGTCCATCGGACGTGCGGTGCGCGCGGCACGTCCGATTGTGTCCTTTTCAGCAGCGTGGCACGCGCTGAAATGGCGCGTTGGGGGGTCAAAACCACCCGAACGACCTCCGAATGCCACGAAACCGTACGACAACATCCGGGGCGTGAATTGTGAAATGGTCAGCCAGACGGAACCTCATTCGGAGGTGCCGTTTGACCGCGGCGGCCGGAAACGCGTTTCCGGCGCCATTAAACACCAAAACGGCGTGCGGCGGTCCAATTCGGAGCAAACGTGCTCCGAACGACCTGAAACCGCACAGGAACGATAGAAATATTATTCCTGAGATGCAGGAGGAGGCCGCACGTCCATCGGACGTGCGGTGCGCGCGACACGTCCGATTGTGTCCTTTTCAGCAGCGCGGCGCGCGCTGAAATGGCGCGTTGGGGGATCAAAACCACCCGAACGACCTCCGAATGCCACGAAACCGTACGAAAACATTCGGGGCGTGAATTGTGAAATGGTCGGCCAGACGGCACCTCATTCGGAGGTGCCGTGTGACCGCGGCGGCCGGAAACGCGTTTCCGGCGCCATTAAACACCAAAACGGCGTGCGGCGGTCCCATTCGGAGCAAACGTGCTCCGAACGACCTGAAACCGCACGGGAACGATATAAATATTATTCCTGAGATGCAGGAGGAGGGCTCACATCCATCGGACGTACGGTGCGCGCGGCACGTCCGATTGTGTCCTTTTCAGCAGCGCGGCGCGCGCTGAAATGGCACGTTGGGGGGTCAAAACCACCCGAACGACCTCCGAATGCCAAGAAACCGTACGAAAACATCCGGGGCGTGAATTTTGAAATGGTCGGCTAGACGGCACCTCATTCGGAGGTGCCGTTTGACCGCGGCGGCCGAAAACGCGTTTCCGGCGCCATTAAACACCAAAACGGCGTGCGGCGGTCCCATTCGGAGAAAACGTGCTCCGAACGACCTGAAACCGCACGGGAACGATAGAAATATTATTCCTGAGATGCAGGAGGAGGCCGCACGTCCATCGGACGTGCGGTGCGCGCGGCACGTCCGATTGTGTCCTTTTCAGCAGCGCGGCGCGCGCTGAAATGGCGCGTTGGGAGGTCAAAACCACCCGAACGACCTCCGAATGCCACGAAACCGTACTACAACATCCGGGGCGTGAATTGTGAAATGGTAGGCCAGACGGCACCTCATTCGGAAGTGCCGTTTGACCGCGGCGGCCGGAAACGCGTTTCCGGTGCCATTAAACACCAAAACGGCGTGCGGCGGTCCAATTCGGAGCAAACGTGCTCCGAACGACCTGAAACCGCACGGGAATGATAGAAATATTATTACTGAGATGTAGGAGGAGGCCGCACGTCCATCGGACGTGCGGTGCGCGCGGCACATCCGATTGTGTCCTTTTCAGCAGCGCGGCGCGCGCTGAAATGGCGCGTTGGGGGGTCAAAACCACCCGAACGACCTCCGAATGCCACGAAACCGTACGACAACATCCGGGGCATGAATTTTGAAATGTTCGGCCAGACGTAACCTCATTCGGAGGTGCCGTTTGACCGCGGCGGCCGGAAACACGTTTCCGGCGCCATTAAACACCAAAACGGCGTGCGGCGGTCCAATTCGGAGCAAACGTGCTCCGAACGACCTGAAACCGCACGGGAACGATAGAAATATTATTCCTGAGATGCAGGAGGAGGCCTCACGTCCATCGGACGTGCGGTGCGCGCGGCACGTCCGATTGTGTCCTTTTCAGCAGCGCGGCGCGCGCTGAAATGGCGCGTTGGGGGGTCAAAACCACCCGAACGACCTCTGAATGCCACGAAACCGTACGACAACATCCGGGGCGTGAATTGTGAAATGGTCAGCCAGACGGCACGTCATTTGGAGGTGCCGTGTGACCGCGGCGGCCGGAAACGCGTTTCCGGCGCCATTAAACACCAAAACGGCGTGCGGCGGTCCCATTCGGAGCAAACGTGCTCCGAACGACCTGAAACCGCACGGTAACGATAGAAAAATTATTCCTGAGATGCAGGAGGAGGCCGCACGTCCATCGGACGTGCGGTGCGCGCGGCACGTCCGATTGTGTCCTTTTCAGCAGCGCGGCGCGCGCTGAAATGACACGTTGGGGGGTCAAAACCACCCGAACGACCTCCGAATGCCACGAAACCGTACGACAACATCCGGGGCGTAAATTGTGAAATGGTCGGCCAGACGGAACCTCATTCGGAGGTGCCGTTTGACCGCGGCGGTCGGAAACGCGTTTCCGGCGCCATTAAACACCAAAACGGCGTGCGGCGGTCCCATTCGGAGAAAACGTGCTCCGAAAGACCTGAAACCGCACGGGAACGATAGAAATATTATTCCTGAGATGCAGGAGGAGGCCGCACATCCATCGGACGTGCGGTGCGCGCGGCACGTCCGATTGTGTCCTTTTGAGCAGCGCGACGCGCGCTGAAATGGCACGTTGGGGGGTCAAAACCACCCGAACGACCTCCGAATGTCACGAAACCGTACGACAACATCCGGGGAGTGAATTGTGAAATGTTCGGCTAGACGGTACCTCATTCGGAGGTGCCGTTTGACCGCGGCGGCCGGAAACGCGTTTCCGGCGCCACTAAACACCAAAACGGCGTGCGGCGGTCCAATTCGGAGAAAACGTGCTTCGAACGACCTGAAACCGCACGGGAACGATAGAAATATTATTCTTGAGATGCAGGAGGAGGCCGCACGTCCATCGGACGTGCGGTGCGCGCGGCACGTCCGATTGTGTCCTTTTCAGCAGCGCGACGCACGCTGAAATGGCGCGTTGGGGGGTCAAAACCACCCGAACGACCTCCGAATGCCACGAAACCGTACGACAACATCCGGGGTATGAATTGTGATATGTTCGGCCAGACGGCACCTCATTCGGAGGTGCCGTGTGACCGCGGCGGCCGGAAACGCGTTTCCGGCGCCATTAAACACCAAAACGGCGTGCGGCGGTCCCATTCGGAGCAAACGTGCTCCGAAGGACCTGAAACCACACGGGAACGATAGAAATATTATTCCTGAGATGCAGGAGGAGGCCGCACGTCCATCGGACGTGCGGTGCGCGCGGCACGTCCGATTGTGTCCTTTTCAGCAGCGCGGCGTGCGCTGAAATGGCGCGTTGGGGGGTCAAAACCACCCGAACGACCTCCGAATGCCACGAAACCGTACGACAACATCCGGGGCGTGAATTGTGAAATGGTCGGCCAGACGGAACCTCATTCGGAGGTGCCGTTTGACCGCGGCGGCCGGAAACGCGTTTCCGGCGCCATTAAACACCAAAACGGCGTGCGGCGGTCCAATTCGGAGCAAACGTGCTCCGAACGACCTGAAACCGCACGGGAACGATAGAAATATTATTCTTGAGATGCAGGAGGAGGCCGCACGTTCATCGGACGTGCGGTGCGCGCGGCACGTCCGATTGTGTCCTTTTCAGCAGCGCAGCGCGCGCTGAAATGGCGCGTTGGGGGGTCAAAACCACCCGAACGACCTCCGAATGCCACGAAACCGTACGAAAACATCCGGGGTGTGAATTGTGATATGGTCGGCCAGACGGAACCTCATTCGGAGGTGCCGTGTGACCGCGGCGGCCGGAAACGCGTTCGCCATTAAACACCAAAACGGCGTGCGGCGGTCCCATTCGGAGCAAACGTGCTCCGAAGGACCTGAAACCGCACGGGAACGATAGAAATATTATTCCTGAGATGCAGGAGGAGGCCGCACATCCATCGGACGTGCGGTGCGCGCGGCACGTCCGATTGTGTCCTTTTCAGCAGCGCGACGTGCGCTGAAATGGCGCGTTGGGGGGTCAAAACCACCCGAACGACCTCTGAATGCCACGAAACCGTACGACAACATCCGGGGCGTGAATTGTGAAATGGTCGGCCAGAAGGCACCTCATTCGGAGGTGCCGTTTGACCGCGGCGGCCGAAAACGCGTTTCCGGCGCCATTAAACACCAAAACGGCGTGCGGCGGTCCCATTCGGAGCAAACGTGCTCCGAAAGACCTGAGATGAGATTATTTCTTGAATCGAAGTTTTTAAATTATTATAGCACAATGATTTGATATTATATATATATTATATATATATTAAAACATTTAAAATATATTATATATATATATATATATATTTAAAATATTGTATTTAATAGTATATATATGAATATTTTTATATATATATATATATATATATTTATATATTCAATTCAATAAAAAAATTTTTTTTTTTTTTTTTTATACTAGCGACCGCCATAGGCGGTCGCTAAAAGCCTCTAGCGACGAGGCAACAGCGACCGCCAATGGAGGTCGCTGAGCGGCCGCTAAAGGCCTTTAGCGACAGCCAATGGCAGTCGCTAATGGCCCGATTTTCAGTAGTGGTGGGTTGGATCCTGAAGGCATTGACATCCAGAATCTTGAGACCGGTGAGATAAATCTTCGCTCTGGTGCAGATCGTGATTCGAGAAGGTTTTATGAAGCAATTGATGATGCAAAAACAGAATTATATCCTGGATGTACTTCTTTCAATAAAGTGTCGTTTATCGTGGAGTTGTTGCATTTGAAGACTTTGAATCATTGGTCAGACACATCATTCGACATGTTGTTGGTGTTGTTGAAAAAGGTTTTTCCTGTCGACGCTGAGATTCCCGAGTCGTATTACCATGCTCGTAAGCTGACAGAGAACTTAGGTTTTACATATGAGACTATAGATGCATGTGCAAACAACTGTATGTTGTTTAGAAAGGAAACTGCACATTTGGATATTTGTACAGTTTGTGGTGCTTCCGGGTGGAAAGGGAACAGGGGAAATCAGACTCATCAAAGTCAGATTGTGATACAGGGGAAACCGATTGCCGTAAAGAAAATGCGTTACTTTCCCCTTAAACCAAGGTTGAAAAGATTTTTTATGTCATCTAAAGTTTCTAATTTAATGAGATGGCATGCAGAAAGAGTTCATGAAAGTGATATGTTAACCCACCCGGCAGACTCTCATGCATGGAAGGATTTTGATAAGAGACATCCCGACTTTTCCAAAGATGTTCGTAATGTCCGATTGGGATTGGCAGCAGATGGTTTCAATCCATTCAAGTCTATGGTTGGTGCAACTCATAGCACATGGCCCGTGGTGTTGGTTCCGTATAATCTTCCTCTGTGGCTTTGTATGAAGCAACAATTTATATTACTTTCCACTCTTATTGATGGACCTAAAAGTCCCGGGGATAAGATTGATGTTTACCTTCAGCCATTGATTGATGAGTTGAATGAATTTTGGGGCGATGGTGTGATGACTTATGACTGTGAAATGAATGAAATGTTCAAACTGCAGGCTGCTTTATTGTGGACAATCAATGACTTCCCAGCTTATTCAAATTTATTAGGCTGGAGTACGAAAGGGGAATTTTCTTGCCCTTGTTGCAACAAAAGTAAAAAATCTGTATGGATTAAGCATTCCAAAAAATGGGCATACATGGGTTACAGACGTTTTCTCCCCCCTCAGCACAGGTTCAGAAAGGACAGAGTGGCATTTGATGGTTCTAGAGAGTTCAGCCCAACACCAAAGATCATGACAGGAGTCGAAATGTTGTCGCAGATTGAGGAAGAAAACATCCACACAGTATATGAAATTCAGGATTTGGTGGCTCCTCCGGTACGTAATATTCGAGCTGCGGGTAGGCAGCGCAGTCACAATTGGAAAAAGAAAGGTATTTTTTATAGTCTTCCGTATTGGAAAACTAACATGCTGAGGCATAATTTGGATGTCATGCACATTGAAAAAAATGTTTGTGATAACATATTGTGGACCATTTTAGGTGTCAGTGGGAAATCAAAGGACCATGTTAATGCACGCCGTGATTTGGAAGAAATGGGTTTAAGGAAACAGTTTCATTTACAGTTAGCTGAGGGAAACAAGACATATATGCCTGCTACATAGTATACGATGACTACAAAGGAGAAAAAGACATTTCTTTCCATTTTGAAGATGCTCAAGGTGCCTGATGGTTACTCTTCTAATATTTCAAAGTGTGTGAATCTGACGAACAAGACATTGCAAGGGTTGAAAAGTCATGACAATCACATACTACTTCAGTAGTTGATTCCAATCGCAATTTATGATTGTTTATCCCCCAATGTTGTTCAGCCGTTGATTGAGATGAGTAATTTTTTTAGACAACTTTGTTTAAGAAATCAATGAATGAGTGATTTAAAAAGTTTACAGGACCGAATTGTACTTACGCTTTGTCACTTTGAGAAACTATTTCCCCCCTCATTTCTCGATGTTATGGTCCACTTGACAGTGCACCTAACTGATGAAGTAATGGCTGCTGGTTCAGTGCAATTCAGGTGGATGTATCCTATTGAGCGGTATTTGAGTACATTGAAACGATTTGTACGCAACAGAGCTCGTCCAGAGGCATCAATAGCCAATGGTTATTTGATGGATGAGTGTACTACTTTTTTGTGTAGAATATCTTACGGATGTTGAAACAAAATTAGATAAGCCCTCTCGGATTCAGGATGGTCCAGTTGGAGAAGGAACCACATATGATATGGACAACATCGAGTGGATACAAGCGCATCGATATATCTTATTCAATACTCCATCAGTTGCACCATTAATGCAGTAAGTATCTTATCACTTTTATTGTTTGACTTTTACATGTTTTGTTTGCATAAGTTGATCATTTAAACATTGCGTTATCATTTACATAAAACACATTAATGAGATAAAAGAAGAGATATATCGTGCGACTGAGTTGCAAATTCAACAGTCTCATTATGCGTCATTTCATGATTGGTTCAAGGATTATGTACGTATAAATTGATTTTCATTATGAGTGAAGTATTATACTAATTTCTTTCTTCATATATCATTATTGAATTCTATGAATTATGTAGGTTCATAAGCTGAGGGAGTTAGGGGACCCCACGCTAACTGAAGAATTTATCCAACTGGCTGAGAGTCCATCTATAACGGCTCGTCGTTATAAATCTATAGATGCTAATTGTTTTCGATTTCGCATTAAAGATGTTGATGATAAACAAGAAACACAAAACAGTGGCATCGGTTGTCCATTTGTCGATTCTGGTTATTACTATGGTCAATTGATAGACATCATTGAAGTTTTATACACACACGGGTTGAAGTACATATTGTTAAAGTGTAATTGGGTTGATCCAGTGCGTGGATGTAAATTCGATCAATATCAGTTTTCACTTATACAGAAATGAACAAGTTGATAATGAACCTTTCATTTTGACATCACAAGTGGAACAAGTATTCTTCGTTACTTTGCCTTCGAATCCAAGTTGGCAAGTTGTTGTCAAAATGTCTCGGCGAGGAGTGTTTGTATTTGAACAAGATGAACCCGAGACTGTTCCTTTTGTTTCCCAACAGCTTGATCAACATACCGTAGTTCAACGTGAAGAAGATATTTATTGGGTCAGAGCGGCTGTTGAAGGAGAAACGGTCTATTTGCATGCTTAATGAAAGGTATAATTGTTTTCCCACTATTCAACCTAAGATATCATAAATTATCTAAACATTTTATAAATCCTTGTAAGTTTTAATCCTCACTTTTGGAAGTTTATTCAGTTATAAATATTTAGGGTGATTTAACTCATGTTAGATGTTATTGTCGATGTATCTTCCCATTGAGGTATTCTTCATTTGGTTCATGTGCTGCTTGAATTTTTATTAATTCAATTTGAAATTTGGCTATGCATTGATTGGTTTTGTACATAATTTGTATATCTGTTTTGTGAACTCTCTGATTTTTTAAAATTCATTCACAACTAATTATTCAATCCCTTTTTGTTTGATTAACAACTGTACAAGTTTGATTTTTTTTAAAAAAAATCCAATTTATCATTTGGACACTTTGGATAGTCCCCTTACTAATGTTTTCCATGACTGCAGGAATGTCAGGGGAAGAGGCAGAAGATCCACATCATCCATCTGAGGCATCTACGTCTCAAGGTCGAGGTATGTTGGAATGTCATTGTCTCTATTTTTTATGTAATTAATAAACACACATATATATATTTATAACATCTGTTAATTTGTATATAAAATTGTTTTCAACAGGATCAGACTCGACTGCTTCTTCCTCTCGCAGGAGAGGCCCTGGTCGTGACATATTATCATGGAATTCCGACACGACTTTTGATGTTTCATTTGATGAGGTATTTCATCATGTGGGATGGAATTCCCCTGCATTTATTCGTCAGTTGGGTCATATCATATGTGATCCACATCAATTTCCATTGACTACGCGTGACTGGGCTTCTATCCTTCAGGACACATTAGATTGTCTTTGTAGGGAGGTTCAGGTAAGAAGACCATTTTACTTTATTCCCTATGTATAAACAACAATAACATATGTGATTTTTTTCTTTAATAGCAAAATTTGAAAGTATGTCCCGATGAGTTTCGGCCAGTGTGTATGAGCAAATTCCGTAAGATGTGGAAAGACTATAAAGGCAAAGTCAAGAGGGACCACTGGGTACCAAATGTGGGTGCCCCAGACATTCTAGAAAAAGTCCCGAGAGGTGTCCTCCCGGCTCAGTGGCGTGATTTAGTTGCATATTGGTCTACTGAGGGTGTTGCAGTTTGTATATTTATTTTGGTATATATATTTTCAAGAATGTGTGATTTGTTTGATATTTGAATGAATTGAATGTAGGAGGTGTCTGCACGCCATTCTGAGAATCGAGCGTTGCAGGGACCACCTCACAGGCTTGGGACTCGTCACGTGTCTCAGATCCGACATGAGGTATTTATTATTCATTTTTTAATTTTTTTAATTAATACGGTTTTGTGTTTATATTCTATTCATATATAGTTGTGGGAGCAAGGTGCACCAACTGATAAAATGTCGGTGTGGATGAGGACTCGTGATCGCAATGATCCAGAAGCTGCAGCATTGATAGTAAGTGATTGTACTCATTACCAATACTTACATAAAATCTTTATATTAATATATGTATATATATTTAAATATTTCATAGGCTCAATTTGAAGTTGAATTAGAACATCTTCCAGAGGACCAGCGACAGCTTCCCATGCGAAGGGATGAGATCTTTCATCGCATCATTGGTCGGGACGGGCATGGATATAGTTTGACCTATAGAACAGGGATTCCTCGTTCTGTAGTGTCACGCGCTGCGGTTGTCAGTCTGCTGTTGCTCAGATGACACAACAGTTGTAAGATTTCGAGGCACGGCTGCAGGCTTCCGAGGAGGCAAATGCACAATTGGCTGCTGAGGTTAGAGCACTGTGGGAATATGTGCGTCCAGGTGATGGTGCAGGGGATCACACGGATGAAGGTCAGTGATGAACACGCATGACGCATCATATTCACGAGGTGTGTTTCTGCTTTTAATGGTGGGGTTGTTATTGATATTTATGTTGGGTTTCTAGTGATTTTTTTTATGATTTGGGGGTATCATGTGTGTTTTGGCCTCATGCAATGTTTGTGTGCACGAATTGAGAAGTAACAATGAAACTGATTATTGATTTGGATATTTTTTGTTCATTTAATTTTCAATGTTTAGAATTGCATGTTCTGTAAAATTTTTGAAAAAAATACGTGATTCCTAATATAAATCATTAAACTTGTTTTTCACGAATGAGCTGAGTTCACTATTTGTAGTCCCCGACCTACCCCGAACAGCCCTCCTCGCACTCTGGATAACCCTCCCCACACCCCGGACAAGCCCCCCCACCCCGGACAGCCCCCCCGCACCACGAACAACCCTCCCCGCACCTCGGACAGCCCTCCCCGCACTCCGGACAGCCATCCCCGCACCCCGGACAGCCCTCCCACACCCCGGACAACCTTCCCCGCACTCCAGACAACCCTCCCCTCACCCCGGACAGCCCTCCCACACCCCGGACAGCCTTCCCCGCACTCTAGACAGCCCTCCCCGCACCCCAGACAGCCCTCCCGCACCCCAGACAGGCCCCCCGCACCCCGTACAGTCCTCCCCGCACCCCAGACAGGCCCCCCGCACCCCGAACAGCCCTCCCCGCACTCCGGACAACCCTCCCCCCACCCCGGAGAGCCCTCCCGCACCCCGTACAGCCTTCCCCGCACTCCGGACAGCCCTCCCCGCACCCCGGACAACCCTCCCGCACCCCGAACAGCCTTCCCCGCACTCCGGACAGTTCCGAACAGCCCTCCCCGCACCCCGGAGAGGCCTCCCGCACCCCGGACAGGCCCCCCGCACCCCGGACAGGTCCCCCGCACCCGAACAACCCTCCCCGCACTCCGTACAGCCCTCCCCGCACTCCGGACAGCCCTCCCCCCACCCCGGACAGCCCTCCCGCACCCCGGACAACCTTCCCCGCACCCCGGACAGCCCTCCCGCACCCCGGACAGCCTTCCCCGCACTTCGGACAGCCCTCCCCGCACCCCGGAGAGGCCTCCCCGCACCCCCGGAGAGGCCTCCCGACAACATCCGTTGTGTGATTTTTGAAATGTTCGGGCAAACGGCACGTCAATCGGAGGTGTCGTTTGACCGCGGTGACCGGAAACGCGTTTCTGGTGTCATAAAACACCAAAAACGGCGTGAGACGGTCGAATTTGGAGAAAACGTGCTCCGAATGACGTGAAACCACACAAAAACATTAGGAATATTATTCATGACGTGTAGGAGGAGACGGAGCGCCCATCGGACGTGTGGTGCGCGCGGTACGGCCGAATGTGTCGTTTTCAGCAGCTCGGCGCGCGCTAAAACGGCCCGTTGGGGGGTCAAAACCACCCGAACGACCTCGAAATTCTATGAAACCGTACGACAAAAGCCTTTGTGTGATTTTCAAAAATGTTCGGGCAGACGACACGTCAATCGGAGGTGTCGTTTGACCGTGGTGACCAGAAACGCGTTTCCGGTGTCATAAAACACCAAAAACGGCGTGAGACGGTCGAATTCGGAGCAAACGTGCTCCGAATGACTTGAAACCACACGAAAACATTAGGAATATTATTCATGACGTGTAAGAGGAGGCGGCGCGCCCATCGGACGTGTGGTGCGCGCGATACGACTGAGTGTGTCGTTTTCAGCAGCTCGGCGCGCGCTAAAACGGCGCGTTGGGGGGTCAAAACCACCCGAACGACCTCGGAATTCCATGAAACCGTACGAAAACAGCTGTTGTGTGATTTGTGAAATTTTCGGGCAGACGGCACGTCAATCAGAGATGTTGTTTGACCACGGTGACCGGAAACGCGTTTCCGGTGTCATAAAACACCAAAAACGGCGTGAGACGGTCGAATTCGGAGCAAACGTGCCCCGAATGACCTGAAACCACAATAAAACATTAGTAATATTATTCGTGACATGTAGGAGGAGACTACGCACCCATCGGACGTGCGGTGCGCGCGGTACGGCCGACTGTGTCGTTTTCAGCAGCTCAGCGCGCGCTAAAACGGCGCGTTGGGGGGTCAAAACCATCCGAACGACCTCGAAATTCCATGAAACTGTACGAAAACAGCCTTTGTGTGATTTTTGAAATGGTCAGGTAGAAGGCATGTCAATCGGAGGTTTCGTTTGACCGCGGTGACCGGAAACGCGTTTCCGGTGTCATAAAATACCAAAAACGGCGTGAGACGGTCGAATTCGGAGCAAACGTGCTCCGAATGACCTGAAACCACACGAAAACATTAGGAATATTATTCGTGACGTGTGAGAGAAGACGGCGCGCCCATCGGACTTGCGGTGCGCGCGGTACGGCCGACTGTGTCGTTTTCAGCAGCTCGGCGCGCGCTAAAACGACGCGTTGGGGGGTCAAAACCACCCGAACGACCTCGAAATGCCATGAAACCGTACGAAAACAGATTTTGTGTGATTTGTAAAATAGTCGGGCAGACGGCACGTCAATAGGAGCTGTCTTTTGACCGCGGTGACCGGAAACGCATTTCCGGTGTCATAAAACACCAAAAACGGCGTGAGACGGTCGAATTCAGAGCAAATGTGCTCCGAATGACCTGAAACCACACGAAAACATTAGGAATATTATTCGTGACGTGTAGGAAGAGACGGCGCGCCCATCGGACGTGCGGTGCGCGCGATACGACCGAGTGTGTCGTTTTCAGCAGCTGGGCGCGCGCTAAAACGGCGCGTTGGGGGGTCAAAACCACCCGAACGACCTCGGAATGCCATGAAACCGTACTACAACAGCCTTTGTGTGATTTTTGAAACGGTCGGGTAAACGGAACATCAATCAGAGGTGTCGTTTGACCGCGGTGACCAGAAACGCGTTTCCGGTGTCATAAAACACAAAAAACGGCGTGAGACGGTCGAATTCGGAGCAAACGTGCTCCGAATGACCTGAAACCACATTAAAACATTAGGATCATTATTCGTGACGTGTAGGAGGAGACGGCGCGCCCATCGGACGTGCGGTGCGCGCGGTACGACCGAGTGTGTCGTTTTCAGCAGCTCGGCGCGCGCTAAAACGGCGCGTTAGGGGGTCAAAACCACCCGAACGACCTCGGAATGCCATGAAACCGTACGACAACAGCCGTTGTGTGATTTTTAAAATTTTTGGGCAGACGACACGTTAATCAGAGGTGTCGTTTGACCACGGTGACCAAAAACGCGTTTTCGGTGTCATAAAACACCAAAAACGGCGTGAGACGGTCGAATTCGGAGCAAACGTGCTCCGAATGACCTGAAACCACACGAAAACATTAAGAATATTATTCTTGACATGTAAGAGGAGACGGTGCACCCATCGGATGTGTGGTGCGCGCGGTACGGCCGACTGTGTCGTTTTCAGCAGCTCGGAGCGCGCTAAAACGGCGCGTTGGGGGGTCAAAACCACCCGAACGACCTCAGAATGCCATGAAACCGTACGAAAACAGCCTTTGTGTGATTTGTAAAATGTTCGGGCAGACGGTACGTCAATCGGAGGTGTCATTTGACCGCGGTGACCAGAAACGCGTTTCCGGTGTCATAAAACACCACAAACGGCGTGAGACGGTTGAATTCGGAGCAAATGTGCTCCGAATGACCTGAAACCACACGAAAACATTATGAATATTATTCATGACGTGTAGGAGGAGACGGCACGCCCATCAGACGTGCGGTGCGCGCGGTACGGCCGAGTGTGTCGTTTTCAGCAGCTCGACGCTCGCTAAAACGGCGCGTTGGGGGGTCAAAACCACCCGAACGACCTCGGAATTCCATGAAACCGTACGACAAAATCCGTTGTGTGATTTGTGAAATGGTCGGGTAGACTTCACGTCAATCGGATGTGTCTTTTGACCGCGGTGACCGGAAACGCGTTTCTGGTGTCATAAAACACCAAAAACGGCGTGAGACGGTCGAATTCGGAGCAAACGTGCTCCGAATGACCTGAAACCACATGAAAACATTAGGAATATTATTCGTGACGTTTAGGAAGAGACGGCGCACTCATCGGACGTGCGGTGCGCGCGGTACGGCCGAATGTGTCGTTTTCAGCAACTGGGCGCGCGCTAAAACGGTGCGTTGGGGGGTCAAAACCACCCGAACAACCTCGGAATTCCATGAAACCGTAAGAAAACATCTTTTGTGTGATTTTTGAAATGGTCGGGCAGAAGGCACGTCAATCGGAGGTGTCGTTTGACCGCGGTGACCGGAAACGCGTTTCTGGTGTCATAAAACACCAAAAACGGCGTGAGACGGTCGAATTCGGAGCAAACGTGCTCCGAATGACCTGAAACCACACGAAAACATTAGAAATATTATTAGTGACGTGTAGGAGGAGACGTCGGGCCCATCGGACGTGCGGTGCGCGCGGTACAGCCGAATGTGTCGTTTTCAGCAGCTCGGCGCGCGCTAAAACGGCGCGTTGGGGGGTTAAAACCACCCGAACGACCTCGGAATGCCATGAAACTGTACGAAAACAGCCGTTGTGTGATTTTTGAAATGGTCGGGCAGACGGCACATCAATCGGAGGTGTTGTTTGACCGTGGTGACCGGAAACGCGTTTCCGGTGTCATAAAACACCAAAAACGGCGTGAGACGGTCGAATTCGGAGCAAACATGCTCCAAATGACCTGAAACCACACGAAAACATTAGGAATATTATTCGTAACGTGTAGAAGGAGACGGCGCGCCCATCGGACGTGCGGTGCGCGCGATACGACCGAGTGTGTTGTTTTCAGCAGCTCGGCGCGCGCTAAAACGGCGCGTGAGGGGGTCAAAACCACCCGAACAACCTCAGAATGCCATGGAACCGTACGAAAACAGCCGTTGTATGATTTTTAAAATGGTTGGGCAGACGACACGTCAATCGGAGGTGTCGTTTGACCGCGGTGACCGGAAACGCCTTTCCGGTGTCATAAAACACCAAAAACAGCGTGAGACGGTCGAATTCGGAGAAAACGTGCTCCGAATGACCTGAAACCACACGAAAACATTAGTAATTTTATTCGTGACGTGTAGGAGGAGACGGCGCGCCCATCGGACGTTCGGTGCGCGCGGTACGGCCGACTGTGTCGTTATCAGCAGCTCGGCTCGCGCTTAAACGACGCGTTGGGGGGTCAAAACCACCCGAACGACCTCGGAATGCCATGAAACCGTACGACATCAACCGTTGTGTGATTTGTGAAATGGTCGGGCAGACGACACATCAATCGGAGGTGTCGTTTGACCGCGGTGACCGGAAACGCCTTTCCGGTGTCATAAAACACCCAAAACGGCGTGAGACGGTCGAATTCGGAGAAAACGTGCTCCAAATGACCTGAAACCACACGAAAACATTATAAATATTATTCTTGACGTGTAGAAGGATACGGCGCTCCCATTGGACGTACGGTGCGCACGGTACAACCGAGTGTGTCGTTTTCAGCAGCTCGGTGCGCGCTAAAACGGCGCGTTGGGGGGTCAAAACCACCCGAACGACCTCGGAATTCCATGAAACCGTACGACATCAGACGTTGTGTGATTTGTGAAATGGTTGGGTATACGTCACATCAATCGGAGGTGTCGTTTGACCGCGGTTACTGGAAACGCGTTTCCGGTGTCATAAAACACCAAAAACGGCGTGAGACGGTCGAATTTGGAGAAAACGTGCTCCGAATGACCTGAAACCACACGAAAACATTAGAAATATTATTCATGACGTGTAGAAAGAGACGGCGTTCCCATCCGACGTTCGGTGCGCGCAGTACGGCCGAGTGTGTCGTTTTCAGCAGCTGGGTGCGCGCTAAAACGGCGCGTTGGGGGGTCAAAACCACCCGAACGACCTTGGAATGCAATGAAACCGTACGACAATAGCCGTTGTGTGATTTTTAAAATGTTCGGGCAGAAGGCACGTCAATCGGAGGTGTCGTTTGACCGCGGTGACCGGAAACGCGTTTCCGGTGTCATAAAACACCAAAAACGGCGTGAGACGGTCGAATTCGGAGCAAACATGCTCCGAATGACCTGAAACCACACGAAAACATTATAAATATTATTTTTGACGTGTAGGAGGAGACGACGCGCCCATCGGACATGCGGTGCGTGCGGTACGACCGACTGTGTCGTTTTCAGTAGCTCGGCGCGCGCTAAAACGGCGCGTTGGGGGGTCAAAACCACCCGAATGACCTCGGAATGCCATGAAACCGTACGACATCAGCCGTTATGTGATTTGTGAAATGTTCGGGCAGACATCACGTCAATCGGAGGTGTCGTTTGACCGCGGTGACCGGAAACGCGTTTCCGGTGTCATAAAACACCAAAAACGGCGTGAGACGGTCGAATTCAAAGCAAACGTGCTCCGAATGACCTGAAACCACACGAAAACATTAGGAATAATATTCTTGATGTGTAGGAGGAGAATACGCGCCCATCGGACGCGCGGTGTGCGCGGTACGACCGAGTGTGTCGTTTTCAGCAGCTCGGCGCGCGCTAAAACGGCGCGTTGGGGGGTCAAAACCACCCGAACGACTTCGGAATGCCATGAAACCGTACGACATCAGCCGTTGTGTGATTTGTGAAATGGTCGGGCAGACGTCACGTCAATCGGAGGTGTCGTTTGACCGTGGTGACAGGAAACGCGTTTCCGGTGTCATAAAACACCAAAAAACGGCGTGAGATGGTCGAATTCGGAGAAAACGTGCTCCGAATGACCTGAAATGATAGAATTTCTTAAATTGGGGGTTTTAAATTATTATATCACCATGATTTGATTTCAGATTTAATTTTATTATATGTATATAATAACTGGATAATTATGTTCAATTTACGTTTGTTTTGTTTTGTTGTTTTTTTGTCTTATTGTAGGTTTATTGAACCAGAAGATTGAAATAGATGGACCTGCTCGGATCGTTGAAGCACGTTTATCGTTTATGATGATCTTGATGTTTATGCTGTTTGAAATTGTTTTCCATTTTTTATGATTGTTACCTTGTTTTATCTCTGATTTTGCACCGTGAAGAAAAAAAACACAATTCGTAAATTTCATTAAAAAAATGAAAAATATTTTATTTAATATTATATATATATATTTCTTTAATATATATATATATATTAAAATATTTTATTTAATATTATATAAGTCTATTTCTTTAATATATATATATATATATTAAAATATTTTATTTAATATTATATATATAAATATTTTCTTTAATATATATATTTATATATTTTATTTAATATATATATATATATATATATTTCTTTCGGTACGAATTTTTTTTTTAAAAAAAAATTCCCAGTTTAGCGACCGCCAGACGGTCGCTTAAGGCCGGCATTTCGGCCACCTATAGCGACTGCCATTGGCGGTCGCTATTGCCCTACAACGACGAAGCTGATGCGACCGCCAATGGCGGTCGCTAATGGCCGTTTTTTTAGTAGTGTGGAAAACTGTAAACCAAAACTCCTCAAATAGGGGATCACTCCTAGGATCCACTATGGGATACCATGACCCTAACCGGTATCCCATAATCTCTGAGAGAAATGATCACACCCAGGATCCGATGGGGGATACCACAACCCAATCTGACATCCCGGAGATCATATCACTCAGATAGAGGATTTTCTCCCATGTAATATTGGTCACGACGATACCGGGAACTCCATCTGGGATAACTCATGTAATAGGGGATCGTACACTCAACGATACCATAAACCATACATAAATCATCTGCTAAGCAGGGGATCGTATACCCGACGATGCCACAACCCTACTGAAACTGCCCGCTGCATAGCGAATCATATACCCAACGATACCACAAACCTTATAGGGTTATCCTGCTAGATAGGGGATCGCCACCCGCGTAGTGTTGGTCATAACGATTCTGAGAACCCAATCTAGGGAAAACGATGCGCTAGAGGATCCTAACTCAACCACTCTATAGAGATACCAAAACTCTATACATCTCATCATATCGAGGGGATTACATTCCTGTACTGAGGACGTAATACCATGCAAACCCTTAAAGGTATAGACCAAGGGAGCTCACTCGGTCGTTGCTGGTCTAAACCTCGCTAAACCCAAAAACCTATAAAATCGCCTCACCTCGCATCTCCAAGGCCCAAACTGTGACCACTATCACGTTCTATGTGAAAAAACACACAAGATCAACTATTTACTATCCTAAAACAGACAACCAGTGAAAAGAGCACTATTCACCACAACAAGCTTGAACGGGTCATGTGAGGACCGAACCTCGATCCTGTATCACATTAAATAGGTCACACTATTGAGATACTCTTAAAAAACACATGGGATAGGCTATTCGTCTGTCCAAAATGGACACCCGGTGAAAAGGTTACATTTCACCGCAAACGCCACAAAACGGGTCTCATGGGGCCCACACGCTAATTTTGGATTTAGCACCTAAAATTTATCTAGAAATGTTTGTCTTACCATCAGGGTCACGATTCCACTAACAGCGCATCAATCGGAGGCTTCATGCAGAAGTTATGGCAGTTCGAAGTTGAATAATAATACATTACTATTATTTCAATGTTTTGTGGCCCCGAACCATGAACCTGAATATTTAAATTACCGAACCAACCTCAAAGGTTCTGTCTCAATACGAGAGTCATGTATCCATAGACAGATTGTAAATTGGACACCCAGTTTTTAAATTACGGGAGTTTAAAGAACCCCTACCCCATTATGGCTTGACCGGGCTGCACTAGCCGGTCCGCCCCCGCCGGGGCCGACCCGACCGCCGCCACCGCCGGTCTGCCCCAGACGACCAACCCTCCACTATTCTTCCCAGTGGCCGCTTCCATCCTCATTGCGATGTCACCACTTCCACTCGTGTCCGGACTGCCACCGCCGCCTGCCAGGACCGCTGCCGGAGCCGCCACCCACCGGAAAACCTTTCGTGGACCATCAGGAGCACCCCGGTGCTCCAAATTCAAATATGAAACCAGATATGGGATCCTCAGATCCCGATCTACACTACTATAAGATAAAATTGAAGTTTTATTGGTGATTCAAAACAAAAACGAGGGGAACGAGCTTAAAACTCAAACTGCCTACCTCGCAGGCGAAACGTTGAAGCTTCGGGTGCAGAACGATGCCCGCGGTGCACTGATTCCAGATTTGACAACGATCGGCATCAAAAACAGCTGATGGTGGAACCTCTTTGGTTTTCTCATTCGTCGGAGAGGTGGATTGGGCTGCTGCGCGCACCAACGGTGTGGGGGAGAGGAAGGAAAATATTTGTTTTGTTTTTAATAAAACAAATATCCACTTAACATCTCGCCAACAACTCGCCTCCCACCCGACACCTCGTGCTGACTAAAATTATATTGCATCTAGGGTAAAAACAGTGTTTTGGACTCAACCACGATCTCATAAATTCAATTTAAGACTTCGTTTAGGAGTTATTCAAGATCCGACCTCAAAATAAATAAATTTAGTTATTTACAAAAACGCCCTCGATAACTTTTTCTACAATAGGCCCGCGCCGACAAAACTTATACCCCACCTAGGGTAAACAGCATGCTCCAGACACAACCGTGGCCTCATATTTCTGATCCAAGCTATCGTTTTAGAGATAAATCATTTTCTCCATGTGTATAGTATAAAAATACTTAATATTTTTATAAAATTTATTCTAGGCACACAGGGCCATGGAATTGCACGTCCTCTCAACAACTAACTCTGGAATTATATGTAGAAATATTCCAAAGTCTGACAGGACCTAACTCGAGTCACAACATCCTCCCCACCTTAAGACTTTTCGTCCTTGAAAAGCCAAAGGCAAGACACGATGGAAAGGAACTGAACTCTCAACTGGGTCTCCTGCACTGTCGAGTTCACCAGAAACCACCACAAAGCCACCAAGGGTTCCCGTGATGCCAACAATAACACACTCAGGGGAATAATAAGGGTCCACACCCATGTCCAGCTCATCCCAGGTCAACATCGTGCAACTGGGCACATGTCTCTTCAGCTGCGACAGGTGAAAAAACACCAAGTGTATGATTTTTTATAGTCATAGGGTCTAGCGGTATGCCACCCCACTAACCTGACACAAAGAAAAACACACCCACTTCAAACAAAAAAGTCATAGGGACTCATCCACCACATCTCGATACTATCTGCTTTGGCTGACACTGTCTCGTCCGCACGATTTTGCATTGCGTCTCAAAAATGTGTCTTAGTGGGAAAAGTGTCCCTCATTCTTATGATTTTGAAGCCACATCAAACCACACCACGAACTCCTCAAGTGACTCATGTACCAAGTTGACACCAAACATGTGAGGGTATAAATGAACAAAACATGGCTTCCCAACACACACTAGGTCTTACCGACCCTCACGCAAACTTTAACACATAACCCCGCCCCGAACACAAATTTCGAAGGGACTCAACTACCACACCTCAACATTGTCCGCTTTGGGCGGCACTGACTCACCTGCATGGTTTTCATCATGTCAAAAAAATGTGTCTCGGTGGGGTAAGGATCCCTTTTCCTCGTGCATTCAAAGTGACAAAGCAAAACACCAAACAAAACTTCGAGCAATAACAGAAAGGAAAGAGTACCACCTACCACGGTCTATCAAAACGACTATAGAAATTAGAAAGGACATAGAGTGTACCTCTATCCATCCGTGGAGCCTCTGGTTCGAAGGACTCTATGACCTACAGTTGTCCCCACCCCCATCTACCAGCTCCCTGAGTCTAGCGTAGACCACCTAGAGGTGGTGGTGGTGGTAACTCATACTGTCTTCCACCTACCGCTGCTACACCCACTCCTCTGCCACCATACAGAACTCCGTGCTCGAAACACTGCATCTACCAAGGCAGTTTGTTGACCGTCTCCCTCTCAACATCATGAAATATCGGATAATCTCTAGCAAGATATAGCCGACCATCACAATCATAACACCGCCTCCCCTACAGCTGACCAAAACTGTCCTGAGAGCCCTAAGATCCCTGAGCCTTAGATCCTCCATCCTGGGGTCACCTCCCAAAACATCGCACACATCTGGACGCCTGAGCTTAATATCAGCTACCAACTACTGAACCATCTATCCAGGTCTCATCTCCTACGTGCCCAACACTGACAGTCGGAGTCTGCTCATCCAGAAATCTCTCCACCACCAAGGCCCACTACAGCACTCCATGATTCTCGCTCAAATTTACCCAAGAGATGAAGGTAGAACGGTCCTTGTAGTCTAGCTTGGGTTGTCGAATCCACAGAGACCTAAGAAGTAACCTATAGACACGCACATTCTAAGGAATGTTTTTGGATATTAAGTGGCCAACTTGGGTTGATTTTAGATGGGTTTAAGGTATCACTAATAGTTTTAAGTTAATTCAATTTAATGTAATGAGTTGATCCTAGGTTATCGCTCGGGGTGGATTGGATGAATTCCTTTTTTAATGATTTCAATTTCTTATAATTGAGATGGATTCATTTAAGAAGATAAAATGAAATCATCACTTACTGGTTTAATGCCTACACAACCTAATATTAATCACCTATACACTTGAAGGATCAAAGTTTTGAGCACTCCAAGGTAGAGGTTCGTATTAGCACTTGAAATGTGTGACCTTAAATTCAATAAGGATGAAGAGGTTTTAAAATCATCAAATAAAAATTTCATTTAAAAGAAGTGATTATCCATTAATGGAGTGATAAATAACATCCAATCCAGCCCCTTGATACTCCCTTGGATCAACACATAAAAGATTTATCCCTCCATTGATGACATGTCTTCAACGGAAGCAGGAAGTAGACTTACAAGGGTGGAATTGAAGAAGTAAAACAACAACAAAAATCGATCACTCCTCCGTTGTGTGATAAATATCACAAAGTATGGTGTGAATAAATTCACACCTTGAACCAACGGTATCAAAGTGATAAGTAGAAGAACATAATAAGAGTAAAGTAAGAACTTTTATTAAGAAACTAAGGTGAATTAAACAACTTACATGAGAAAGAAATGTGATTACAAACACAAAGTGGCAGCATAACACTACAATGAAACCAAGCACCAAAGATGATTAAATCCTCCAACACCACTGACTTAAATAGGCATTTTTGAGCCTTTGGGTCGATCCTCCAACAGTCCAAGTCTCCTCAATTAATTGTGGTAGGCCATAGGTGGGTGGAAAGTAAGGGAGAGTTGATTTTTCCATCCTTGACCCGAGGTGGCAGCCAGCTTTCCTTCACCGAACATACGCGCTTGGAAGACCTTCTAGATGGCCGAATCAGAGTAGGACATAGTAGAATAAAATGGATACCCGGATGTCTTATAACCACCTGTAAAATTTGGGCCCATTTGGAGTTGTGTATTAAGAGATATGATCATATTAGTGGGCTGTTTTTCTGGGCCGCAAAATCTGGCCCAGAATTTTATCTCTAACTTGGGCCGCCTAAATGGACACCATGGAGGCCGAATTAGCATTGGATCCTGAAGAGTGATTTGTTCCTATACATGTCTTATATCATACCAAGAAAGTTGGGATTCATTGGGACTGTATTTTGGGCCCCACATTCTCATCAGTGGGCTGGTGTCCAATCTGTCTTCTCTAGAATTGGTTCCATTCATCTCCAAATATCTCTATCATCCTTTATGAATCCTCCATTGATCCCTAAATGAAAAATGTTAATATTTAAGTTTAGATACAGTTACAAAAATATAAAATTAAAATATGGATAATTACATTCCTTAAAATAAGATGAATCATTGGGTACTTTAAATGATGTTTAAAAATGTACCACATAATAGTGCATTTTAAGAAGGTATTACAGTCATAATGTGAAATGATGTTCAAAGTGTAAAATGAAATAAAATGGTGTTTATGAATAATAAAGAACATGAATATTATGTATATTAAAAATGAATATTATCCTCATTTAGTGGATAATCACACCCCCAACTTGAGTTTTGCTAGTCTCGAGCAAAATATATCTCAACAATATGAAATTCGAATTCCTTTTTCCAAAAACATTTTAATACACAATGATCACCAGAAACCCATATACCAAACAATAATTAAACCCATCAAAATATTTTAATACAAGATAGTTTCATAAGCAGATCCCAATCCCAAGACCATTCCTTTGTTCAAATTCATTGCCATATTTCATCCAATATCAATTAAGTATGAGGATGTGTTGTGCATCACAATAGACATGGGGGTCCATCTTTATTCAAGGGGGAAATTACGGAAGCACTAGGTGGAATCACATTTCAAAATTAAGATTAGTATTCAATTTTTTTTGTATCATATATATATTTTTTGTTTTTTTGTTGTTTTTTTTTGCAATTTTTCCATGGTAATTGAAATTGCACTCAAAAGAGTCAACCCCTATAGCGAGACTTTGCCGATGACTCCCAAGATTAAGGACCTTAGGGAACCAAGTGAAGCCCACATACTCGGGCATCATCTCAAGTTAACTTAGTCAAAAACAAATTCAAATTACAAAAAATAGAGATAAAATTACTAACTATGGGCCAGACAACTATGAAGTCACGATCCCCAAGTGCCGAAAGCCATGCATTAGGTCATTTCATTTCTCTACGTGCAAATTTATTGTTTTTTTGAATACTCATATTAAAACTAAAATGATCACAAAACCTATGTTATTTATTTGGGGGACCCTATGAACTCAAACTAATACCCCACTATCTAAAGGACGTGCATTGTGATCTTTTTTTTGGATGAAAATATAAACGATGAAATATCACATTGGACAGCCACACTTTCCAAAATCTATGCTCATGAAATTATACAAGGATTAAAATCAGAATTAGGGTATGCTAAATTATTTGATATTCAGTTTCAAAGTGTGCAATGTGTATTACCATGTTCAAAGTTAAAGGAAGTTTTCCTTCCATTTACACATTTTTTTTTCAAATCATTCATTTTTTTGACACAAAAGCATTTTTTTTATTTTATCTCCCCCCCAACTTAAAACAACATTATCCCCAGTGTTTGAAGAAATGAAAATTTAGGACTAGAGGCAGATAATGGAAGTTCAAAAAAGAAATTGAAACTGAGGATCATGGAATGAAATCACTTGGTGGTTGAAGTTGAAGTTCTTGCTGCTCCAAATTATTCCTTTGATCTCTTGGGGGATGTAGGCACCTCCTTGATTGAACATGTATCACCCAAAATAGTACCTGAACCATAAAACAAGAACAAACCAGACAAAACAAACAACACAATGACTTATTTAATTCCAAGTATCATCATTTTTATGGTTTTTCCTGTTTTTCTGTTTTTTTTTAAAATCAAACTAATGATACATTGTCTTCTTTTAATTTTCTGGGTAAGGTATTACTCAGGGATCACACCACATGACACGGATGAATACAATGCTCCCTTTTCATACCCATCCATACTCATAATAGAAGAACATGTCAACAATCTTTTTTTTTAAATATAAAAATGATTAATTAATCCTATTTAAAATATAAATTTTATTAAAACAAAAAAATGATAGGAAACTTGAAAACCATGGGTTGCCTCCCATGCAGTGCTTCGTTTAACGTCGTTAGCCCGACATGGACCCTATATCTATCAATTTTTTCCTAGTTCATAGGTTGGCTCAGTTAAATCAACCTCTATTTCCTGTTTATTGAATGATTCAATGAATGGTTTTAACCTTTGACCATTGACCTTGAAAATGTAACCACTTGTGGGATCTTGAATCTATACTGCCCCATGGAGGAATACATGATGCACTATAAAAGGTCCTAACCATCTAGACCTTAACTTTCCCAGGTGTAAATGAAGTTTTGAACTATACAAGAGCACAAGTTTTCCCGGTTCAAAATGTTTGACCTTGATATTCCTAGATTGGTAGGCTTGAACTCTAGATTTATTGATCCTTGAATTTTCATAATCCTCCATCCTTAATTCCTCCAGTTCATTGAGATCTAATTTCCTTTTTGTTCCGGCCAATGAGAGGTCATAATCTATTTTCTTAATTGCCCAAAAGGCTTTATGCTCAATTTCAACAGGTAAATGGCATGATTTTCCATAAACCAACCTATATGGGGACATTCCTAAAATGGTTTTATATACGGTTCGATAGACCCAAAGAGCATCTAAGAGTTTCTCAGACCAATCTTTCCTGGAGGGGTTGACAGTTTTTTCAAGAATTTGCCTAATCTCCCTATTCGCTAACTCAGCTTGACCATTGGTTTGAGGATGGTATGAAATGGACACTTTATGAGAAATACCATACTTAGACATGAGTGAAGAGAATGGGCGGTTGCAGAAATGGGTTCCTCGATCATTGATTATAGCCCTAGGAATTCCAAATCAAGAAAATATGTTCTCTTTCAAAAATCGAATCACAACTTGATGATAATTGGACTTAGTGAGAATGGCCTCAACCCATTTTGAGACATAATCGATAGCTAAGAGAATGTAAAGATATCCCCTAGAGTTTGATAAGGGACCCATGAAATCAATTCCCCAACAATCAAAGATTTCAACCACTAAGATGGGAGTGAGTGGAATTTGATTCCTTTTTGTGATGGACCCTACTTGTTGACACCTATGATAACTTTGAAAAAATGTGTAGGAGTCCCTTGAGAGGGTGGGCCAGAAGAGACCACATTGAAGAATCTTAGCAGATGTTTTTTTAGAGGAAAAGTGACCTCCACATGCCTCACTATGACAGAATTTAAGGATGGACTCTTGTTCAGATTTTGGAACACACCTCCTAATGACTTGGTTATGGTAGAACTTATAGAGGTATGGATCATAAAACACATAGTGTCTAACATCAGAAAGGAATTTACTTTGAGATTGAGTCCCTAAGAATTTTGGAATGACTCCTGTAACTAAGAAATTGGCTATGTCAGCATACCAAGGGCAGTCACTCACAGAGTATAGGTGTTCATCAGGAAATGAATCAGACACAGAAAGGTTATTTGATTTGTCTTTTAATTCCATACCAGAGAGGTGATCAGCTACAAAATTTTCAATTCCCTTTTTATCCTTGATTGTGAGGTCAAATTCTTATAAGAGAAAGACCCACCTAATCAGTCTAGCCTTAACATCTTGTTTTTGGAAGAGGTATTTTAGTGCAGAATGGTCAGTGAACACAGTGATGGGGGATCCTAAGAGGTAGGAACTAAACTTATCTAAGGCAAACATAATAGAAAGAAACTCTTTCTCATTGGTGGTGTATTTTATTTGGGCATCATTTAAGGATTTGCTTGCATAAGCAATGACATAAGGAGTTTTATCACAACGTTGTCCTAACACAACTCCTACAGAAAAGTCACTGGCATCACACATATGTTCGAAAGGAAGGTTCCAATTTGGATATTTCATAATGGGAGGAGAGGTGAGAGAGGATTTGAGGGTTGAGAATGAACCCTCACAGTTTTCTGTCCAAACAAATGGAGCATCCTTTACTAGGAGAGCACAAAGGGGACGGGATATTGAACTAAAGTCCTTGATGAATCTTCTATAGAAACCAGCATGTCCTAAGAAAGACCTCACTTCCTTGACAGTTTTGGGTGATGGAAGGTGACAAATGATGTCAACCTTGGCTTTATCAACTTCAATCCCCCTACCCGAGACTAGATGGCCTAGAACTAGTCCCTCTTTAACCATGAAATGACATTTTTCCCAGTTTAAGACCAGATTATTTTCTTCACATCTTGACAAGACTCTCTCCAAATTCTTCAGACATCCCTCAAATGTATCCCCAAACACAGATAAGTCATCCATGAAGACCTCTAGAAAACCCCCTACCATGTCTGAGAAGATTCCCATCATGCACCGCTGGAAGGTTCCAAGGGAAATGCATAACCCGAAGGGTATGCATTTGAAGGCAAAGGTTTCTAATGAACATGTGAATGTAGTCTTTCCTTGCTCCTCTAGGGAGAATTCAATTTGATTATACCCTGAGTACCCATCTAAGAAACAGTAGAAGGCATGACCTGCCACTCTCTCAAGGACTTGGTTAATGAATGGTAAGGGGAAATGGTCCTTCTTGGTGAATGAGTTTAGCTTCCTATAGTCAATGCAGACCATCCATCCACTACTCACCCTTGTTGGAAGAATCTCTCCATCCTCATTGGTTATCACTGTGATTCCAGCCTTTTTTGGAACCACTTGGATTGGGCTCACCCATTCACTCTCAGCTATGGGATATATGATACCGACTTTTAACAATTTCAGAAGTTCTTTCCTTACTACCTCCATGAGATTAGGATTGAGTCGCCGTTGAGGTTGACGACATGGCTTTGAATCAGATTCCAGAACAATCCTATGAGTCCCGATGAGTGAGATAATCCCAGGAATATCAGACAAGGTCCAACCAATGGCTTTCTTATGTTTCCTAAGGACATCTAGAAGCATCCTCTCATGATTGGCTTCAAGAGAAGAATAAATGACAATAGGATGTGTTTTATTGTCCCCTAGGAAATCATACTTGAGTGCAGTAGGAAGTTCCTTCAATTCAAGATCAGGTTGGTTCAGAATTTCAGCAGAAGATTGGGACATTGGATCAAGATCAATTTTATTTCCTAAAGTTTTAGATTGGATTGATTCCCCACATGTAGAAGTTTCAGCTACTAGATTGGATTGATTAGATTTAGGGAAGGAAGTTGGAGTGGTCTCCATAAAAGTGATTTCTTGAAAGGTTTCACTGATTGTTGGACATAAGACTTCATCATAAGAGCAATTTGAAAATGATTCAAGCCAAGGAGATAAACTTCCTTCATGTGAACAAAGGAAATCAATCTCATTTTGGCTTAAACATTCATCAAATATTCTTTGATGTTCTATGGATTCATTATCAATGCTTCCTATCATGTTTACTTCATGAATTTCCTCGTCATCCCCTATTTGTGAGCTTGCATTATAGATGTTCAAGTCTAGACTCATGTTTCCAAAGGTGATGGTCATGTTCCCATTTCGGAATCGAATAACAGAGTTGATTGTTGCAAGAAAAGGATGGCCAAGGATGATTGGGGTTTGTTCCTTATTTCCTAAGTTTGGATGGTTGTCAAGGACAATGAAGTCAGCAAGGTAGATGAAGTTTTCAACCTTTACCAGAATGTACTTTAAAATCCCCTTTGGAACCCTAATGCTACGATCAGCAAGTTGAAGTGTGACAGATGTGAGTTGGAGTTCTTCTAGGCCTAACTGGCAGTACATGGCATAGGGGATGATATTGACACTAGCACCTAGATCACACAAGGCCTTGACAACTTTTCTTTCTCCTAGTTCAACATTTATGTAAGGGCAACATGGTTCTTTCAACTTAGGAGGAATGGTCCCTTGAATGATGGTACTCACATTAGTGGCCAAAAGGACTTGGTTTTTATGTGAAAATTTCCTTTTAAAAGTGCACGAGTCCTTAAGGTAATTTGAGTAGGTAGGTATGGTTTGGATGGCATCGATAAGGGGAATGTTCAACTTGACTTGTGATAAGATTTCCCTCAATGTTTCACTCAGTTCAGGCTTGGGTTTCCCCCTCATGCATTGAGGAAATGGTGCAAGTTGTGGGGTTGTTTGTTGAAGAGTTGTTTCTTTCACATTGTTATCAGATTCCTCAGTTTGATCTTGTGGTTCATTTGAATTTTCATCCAAGTTTGAATTTTAGGTGGGTTATGAATTAGTTTTTCAGGTTTCTCAATTGATTTACCACTTCTTAAAATAGTCACAACCTTTAGTTGTTCATGAGTTGTTTGAGTACAACTTGATTCTCCCCTTGAAGTTGAGGATGGAACCGCCTGAGTAGGCATGGGTGCCTTTCCAGTTTTGATGGTTTGAAGTTCTTGTTTTAGGGAACATACTTCTGAGTTCATCCTCTCCATTTGTTTGCACAGTTGTTCTAGTAGGCTTTGTGGAACAGTTTGGGTTGGTGCTTGAGTAGTTTGGTTTATCCCAGGGGGATATTTTGGAGGTGGGATGGTTTGTTGAAAATGGACTGGTGGCTATTGGTATTGGATAGGTTGGGTTTGGAACTGGTTATGGGTTTGGTAGTTCTTATGGGGGTAAGGATTTTGTCCCTATGGTTGGCTAGGTTGTTGGTTATCTTTCCAGCAGAAGCCTGGGTGGTCATTATACCTTGGGTTGAAGTTGTTTTGGTATTGAGGCTTTTGAAAGTTCAAGGCATTTACTTCCGTTGGGGGTACTCCTAAAAGAACATCCTTGATGGATGGAATGGTTGGGAAGTTGTCTGTATTATGGTCATGTTTGTCACAAATTGTGCAAACAGGGTCAACAGTTTGGATTTCATGGACTTTCCTAAGGTCTATCTCTTCAACCTTCCTAGAGAGTGCTGCGAGTTTAGCCCTAAGGATTTCCTCTTCTCTAAGTGTATGAATTCCAGTAGTTCTTTGTGGCTTTTCAGAATAAGGTGAAGTTCCCCATGTTTGGTTTTGTTCAGAAATGCTTTCTAGATACTCATAAGCATCATTTGGGGCTTTGTTTTTAAAGGTTCCATTACACATCATGTCAATGAATTGTTTATTCCCCAGACCCAACCCTTCATAGAAAATTCTCACTTGTTCAGGTATAGAAAAACCATGGTGTGGAACCATGTTTAGAGTGTCTTTGAACCTCTCCCATGTTTCATAGAACGACTCTCCCTCTTTTTCAAAAAAGTTTTGGATACTCTTTTTAAGTGCAATTGTTTTGTGGTGGGGAAAGTATTTTTTGTAGAATTTTCTTTGTAGTTGGTACCAAGAGTTTATGGATGATGGTCTCAAATTGTTTAGACAATTTTTAGCTTGATCCTTTAATGAAAAAGGAAATAGCCTCATCTTAGATGATTCTAGTTTATGTGGGGGACACATGGTTTCTACAATGTCATTGAATTCCTTAATGTGAAGGTAGGGCATCTCAGACTCCATTCCATGGAATGTGGGAAGGTGGTTTAGGACATGGGGTTTAAAGATGTAGTTGGAATATCCTAGGGAATTGTGTCTAATTCATGAGGGGGCATTGGTCCAGGAATGTGTGAGGTAGTCATTCATTGTTTGATCAATTGCATTCCCCAAGTTTGGGGCTCCCTCATTTGGGTTTCTATTTTGGTTTCCACCCAGGTTTATGAGTTGGTTTCTTTGAAGACCTTCCATTGAAATGGGATCAATTTTGGACTCTAGAGTATTAGGAAGATTAGGATCTAATTAAATGAGTTCCCTTGGTGTACTTGACTCCCCAACCCCAGGACTATCCACCCTAACTAGACGTTTTGATTGATCGCGGGTGTAGGCGAACATGCGCCAAAAGAAAAAAAAAACGAGAAATGGACAAGATAAGAGAATTTGGATGAGAAAAGAAGAAATGGGGGAGAATAGAATGAGTGTTTATATGACTTACTTGGGTCCCCGTAAATGGTGACAAAATTTGATTCTCGCTCAAATTTACCCAAGAGATGAAGGTAGAATGGTCCTTGTAGTCTAGCTTGGGTTGTCGAATCCACAGAGACCTAAGAAGTAACCTATAGACACGCATATTCTAAGGACTATTTTTGTCTATGAAGTGGCCAAATTGGGTTTATTTTAGATGGGTTTAAGGTATCACTAATAGTTTTAAGTTAATTCAATTTAAGGTAATGAGTTGATCCTAGTTTATCGCTCAGGGTGGATTGGATGAATTCCTTTTTTAATGATTTCAATTTCTTATAATTGAGATGGATTCATTTAAGAATATCAAACGAAATCATCACTTACTGGTTTAATGCCTACACAACCTAATACTAATCACCTATACACTTGAAGGATCAAAGTTTTGAGCACTCCAAGGTAGAGGTTCGTATTAGCACTTGAAATGTGTGACCTTAAATTCAATAAGGATGAAGAGGTTTTAAAATCATCAAATAAAAATCTCATTTAAAAGAAGTGATTAGCCATTAATGGAGTAATAAATAACATCCAATACAGCCCCTTGATACTCAATTGGATCAACTCATAAAAGATTTATCCCTCCATTGATGACATGTCTTCAACAGAAGCGGGAAGTAGACTTACAAGGGTGGAATTGAAGAAGTAAAACAACAACAAAAATCGATCACTCCTCCATTGTGTGATAAATATCACAAAGTATGGTGTGAATAAATTCACACCTTGAACCAATGGTATCAAATTGATAAGTATAAGAACAAAATAAGAGTAAAGTAAGAACTTTTATTAAGAAACTAAGGTTAATTAAACAACTTACATGAGAAAGAAATGTGATTACAAACACAAAGTGGCAGCATAACACTACAATGAAACCAACCACCAAAGATGATTCAATCCTCCAACACCACTGACTTAAATAGTCATTTTTGATCCCTTGGGTCGATCCTCCAACAGTCCAAGTCTCCTCAATTAATTGTGGTAGGCCATAGGTGGGTGGAAAGTAAGGGAGAGTTGATTTTTCCACCCTTGACCCGAGGTGGCAGCCAGCTTTCCTTCACCGAACATACGCGCTTGGAAGACCTTCTAGATGGCCGAATCAGAGTGGGACATAGTATAATAAAATGGATCCCCGGATTTCTTATAACCTCCTGTAAAATTTGGGCCCATTTGGAGTTGTGGATTCCGAGATATGATCATAATAGTGGGCTGGTGTCCAATCTGCCTTCTCTAGAATTGCTTCTATTCATCTCCAAATATCTCTATAATCCTTTATGAATCCTCCATTGATCCATAAATGAAAAATATTCATATTTAAGTTTAGATACAGTTCCCAAAATATAAAATTAAAATATGGATAATTACATTCCTTAAAATAAGATGAATCATTGGGTACTTTAAATGATGTTAAAAAATGTACCACATAATAGTGCATTTTAAGAAGGTATTACAATCATAATGTGAAATGATGTTCAAAGTGTAAAATGAACTAAAATGGTGTTTATGAATAATAAAGAACATGAATATTATGTATATTAACAATGAATATTATCCTCATTTAGTGGCTAATCACTCCAGCATAGGTGGGAATGCACAATGACACCACTGATGCCCTAATATCCCAGTTCAAGCCCTTTTTGAAGATCTGAGATTGGAAGAACGGATCCCGAACCATGTCTAGGGAGTAACACGACAGGTTTGTGAACCTCACCGAGTACTCCGCTTCGGTCCTGCTCTCCTTTTGAAGCTATAGAAGCTCTTGGATACCCACTGACCTCTACATGGCTGGATAAAACTCTTCCCTAAAAATCCACTCAAACTCTTCCCAAGTGAGCATCTCCTCATTGTGGGTACGTGTCACAAGACTCCGCCAATGCCCGACTGAACCATGAAAAAGGCTCACTGCTAGGACCACCATCTGATTGGGAGATGTCCTCACTAGGCAAAAAACTCAAGTGACTAATGCAAGCCAATCATCAACTGCCTGGGGGTCTGGGTCACCCTAAAACCTCAGAGGTTGCTACCTCTGGAACTTTTGTAGCGCACTCATCATGCACGTATCCTCATTCTGCACTTCTTGCACAACCAGCTGCTCGACAAGTGGTGGCTCAACTGGCAGACCACCTAGAAGCCCAACCTCAGAACCGGTGACCTATTCTAAAGCCTCTATTAGGGGTGGATCATCACCACAATCCCGATGTAGAACCCTGACTATCTTTCATCATGCAAGCATCCTAGAATACAGTCAAGATGAACCATGATAAAAAGTATATCTGTGGAGTTGACTCAAAAAAGACAGGAAAAACCCAAAACCCAGTCCTATATGATGAATGTACCTTTGATTTCCCCTGTGACCAGTTTCCTAATGTACTGAGTTGAAATGCAGGTTATCAGAGTCCTGGTGAATGGATATGTCAGTCGCCACACTAACACTGGAGTCCCTGGCTTGAAATCCGAACTCAAAACAGTCTAACACTGTCGTTATGCAACCCAAAACAAGCTCATAGCTAGACCAACTACGCTTTAAGGCCCTAAAGGTAGAATATTCTCTGATACCACTCTATCATGACCCGACCCAATGGGGATCGATCCGTGAATCCCCAAGCCCACTTCCAATAGGCCAGGTGATGGAGACTATAATCGAGTAGGCTATCAAACACATGGGAGACATTAGCCTAAGGTACCTGTATGCACGCACCCACATACACCTCTATGCAACAGTGCAAAGATATATATAAACTGAAAATAAAATACATGCATACATATATCCCAACTAGAGTACAACAAAAGTATAAAAATGGAAAATATAGGGGGCCCAAAAGAAAATCTGCAAAAGCATCCAACCTGCTCTGAAGGAGGGGATCGTTGTCAAACACCCACTAGTAAACTCCTCAGCAAAGCTTCGGTGAAAACCATGGTCAGTCCATATTACTAAGATCTGACTACTCCAGGTCCTCCTGGGACTCCATTGAAAGGCTTATGGTCTGCACAAGACATAAGACACATGCAGGAAAATCCTGTGAAGGGGTGAGTATGAATACACTCAGTAGACACCCCAAAAACCTCCAAAATAAAAGGAGCAACTGAAAGGCAATGGTCCGCTCATCCCAACTAGAGGGAACCCAAATGAGAGAGAAAATCCATCTCGAGACCATCCTCAGCTAAACAAAACTAGTCAGCTCAAACCATAAGATGTGTCATCCAAGACGTGAAAACAACACAAATAAAACCTAGAAAGAACATTAGATATACTTGTCTTAGGAACCAAGCCTCAGGAGGTTACGACCTCATCGCCAGTGACAGATTCCTACACGAGGCTCTAAGGCAACACATAACCAAGAGAAAATGCTTGTTGGATATCGCCACAAATCATGACACACTGAAACTCAGCATATCTCGATCCTCATACAGGGGATCCCTCCCAAGATCCACTGATGGACACCACAAACCCTAATGAAAAATCGTAAACCACAACTCCTTAGATAAGGGGTCACTCCTAGGATCCGCTAGGGGATACCACGACCCTAACCAGTAGCCCATGATCTCTCAGCAATAGGATCACACCCAGAATCTATTGGGGGATACCATGACCCAATCTAACATCCTAGAGATCATATCACTCTGATAGAGGATCATCGCCCGTGTAATGTTGGTCACAATGATATTGCGAACTCCATTTGGGATAACTCATGCAGTAGGGGATCATACACCCAATGATACCATAAACCCTACACAAATTATCTGTTGAGTAGGGGATCATATACCTAATGATGCCACAACCCTACTAAAAATTCCTGCTACATAGGGGATCGTATACCCAACGATACCACAAACCCTATAGCGCTATTCTGCTAGATAGGGGATCACTTCCCATGTAGTGTTGGTCATGGTGATTCTAATAAACCAATATAGGGAAAAAGATATGCTAGAGGATCCTACCCCAACCACTCTAGAAGGATACCACAACTCTATCCAGCTCATCCTATCGAGGGGATTATAATCGTGTACTGAGGACGTAATACCACGCAAACCCTCAAAGGCACAGACCAAGGGAGCTCACTCGACCGATGCTGGTCTAAACATCGCTAAACCTAGAAACCCATAACATAACCTCACCTTACATCTCCAAGGCCCAAATTGTGACCACCATCATGTTTTACGCAAAAAAAAAATACGCAGGATCAACTATTTACTCGCCCAAAACGGACAACCGGTGAAAAGGGAACTATTCACCACAACAAGCCTGAATGGGTCACATGGGGCCCACACCTCGATTCTGGATCACATCAAATGAGTCAAACCATTGAGATCCCCTAAAAAAACACGATATAGGCTATTCATCCATCCAAAATAGGCACCTGGTGAAAAAGTCACATTTCACCATAAACGCCACAAAATGGACCTCATGGGGGCCACACTCTAATTTTGAATTTATCACCCAAAATTTATCTATAAACATACTCCTTACCATCAGGGTCATCATTCCACTGATATCCTATCAATCAGACGCTCCGTGCAAAAGTTATGTCGGGTTGAAGTTGAATAATAATACAATATTATTATTATTTCAATGTTTTGTGGATCTGGGACATGAACCTAGTTATTTAAATTCCCAAAATAGCCTAAAAGAGTCAGTCTCTATGTAGAAGTCACATCTTCATAGATGGCTCATAAATCAGACACCCGATTTTCAAATTACGGGGGTTTAAAAACCCCCGATCCATTTTGGATGGACCAGGTTGCACTGGATGGTCCACCCCCACCTAGGCCGGCCCGCTTCGGCTGACCCATCCACTGCCGCCGCCCTATAGTCGGACTACCACCTCCACCCATGGTTGGAGCACCACCGGAGCCACCAAACACAATAAAACCTTTCACAGACCACCGGGAGCACCCTAGTGCTCCAAAATTCAAATCTGAAACCAGATCTGGGATCCTCGGATCCTGGTCTATACTACTATAAGATCAAATCGAAGGTTTATTGGTGATTAAAATAAAAAATGAGAGGAACTGGGTTAAAACTCAAACTTTTTACCTCACAAGCGAAACACCGAAGCTTTGGGTGCAGAACGACGACTACGACACGCTAATTCCTGATCTGGCGACGATTGGCATCGAGAACGGCTGATGGCGGCTCCTCTTTGGTTTGCTCATCCATCGGAGTGGGTGAGGGGGTTTCTGCACACACCAACGGGGTGGGAGAGAGGAATGAAAATATTTGTTTTATTTTTAATAAAAGAAAAATATCCACTTAACATCCCACCAATGACTCACCTCCAACCCGACACCCTGTGCTGACTAAAATTATATCACACCTAGGGTAAACAAGGCATTCCGGACTGAACCGCGGTCTCATAAATTCAATTTGAGACTCCGTTCAGGAGTTATTCAAGATCTGATGTCAAAATAAATTTATTTATTTATTTATGAAAATGATCTCGATAAATTTTTCTACAACAGACTCGCATTGACAAAACTTATACACCACTTAGGGTAAACGACATGCTCTAGACACAACTGTGACCTCATATTTCTGATCTAAGCTATTGTTTGAGAGATAACTTTTTTCCTTTATGTTCATAGTATAAAAATACTTAATATTTTTATAAAATTTATTTTGGGAACACTGGTCCATGGAATCACACGCCTTCTCAGCACATAGCTATGAAATTATATGTAGAAATATTCCAAAGTCTAACAGGGTCAAACCCGAGTTTCTACAGCTATCCTTACTGCTACCTAAATTATAAATTGTCTTCCTTTTTCTATCCTTTATGGGGAGACTCCTTTTTTAACTCTATTATCCTCTCTCTCACCACATCTTCTTCCACTCTGTGTGTTTGGGTGTTTGTGACATACGTGACACCCATCCTAGTATCTCAAAATTTTCTCCAAAATCCCTCCATTGCATCTTCCTCAGATATTCTCACACTCACTGTGGATACCGATGTTTCTCTCCAGACTTGTAGCATTATATAATCTTTGTTTATGTCTCTTTTGTTGAGATTTCTACTTTCTATCCTCCCTCTTCCCACTCAAACACCACTAGCGATGAATGTATTCCTATCACCATTCAACCACCTATGTCTTAGGTGTCCCAATCAGTTGATCACCATTTCAACACTATCTAATCTCATCAACCATCAAATGTGTCCCTCATATAGGTTGAGGACACCATATCCTCAACTTTATTCCATGATCCTGCTCTGACAACAGACGACTTGCCCATTGCATTGAGTAAATGTACTTGTTATTTCCAAAATACTCCTCTTTACACAAATTCATACAAAGGTATTTTTTCTCTGGAGAAGATATTTATTCCTCGCATGATTGGTGAAGAAAAATATCACCCTGGGTGGATTCAAGAAATGTGGGGTGAATTTCAATCTCTATGTGACAATCATACCTAGGATATGGTCCCCCTTCCAGCTGGTAAACAATTGGTCGACAACAAATGGATTTATAAGATACGCCTAAATGCAGATGGCACTCTTCATTTCCTTAAGACCAGACTTGTGGTAAAAGGCTTTAATATATTTTCTCTAGTTGCAAAGATGGCATCTGTCAAATTATCCATCTCTATTATTACTGCTCATCATTGGCTTATTCATCAATTTGATGTCAAAAACGTCTTTCTACATGGTTTTCTTGAAGAGGTATATCGAAAACAACCTCCTGAATTCCTTGCCTCAGGAGTCGAATCTCAGGTCTATCTGCTTTATCACTCTCTTTATAGACTCAAGCAGTCTCCTCGTGCTTGTTTTTCAAGATTCTGCACAATCATCACTATATTTGGCCTATCTCATAATATAAAGGACCACACTATTTTCTAACACACAACGTCTTCCGACTGCATCTTGCTGGTTGTCTATGTTGATGATATCATTATCACTAGGAGCGACTCACATGGCATTGCCCATATAAAGGTGTATCTTCAATAGTAATTTCAAACCAAAGATCTGAGGCCTTTGACATACTTCATTTTCATTGAAGTCTCCCATTCTCTGAACACCATATTTCTCTCCCAATGAAAATATGCTTTGGATATCTTACAGGATGCTGGTTTGTCTCAGAAAACTACCATTGACACTACTCTTAAACCCATGGAATGGTCTCTATATGATAGCACCGACCCATATTCTCACCCAGAGAGGTATCTTCATCTTGTATGCAAACTCAATTATCTTACCATGACTCTTTTGGATATTGCCTACGCCGCCAGCAAAGTTATCCAATTCATGGAACATCCGATGAAGTCTCAATGGGATGTTGTCTTTCAGATTGTCAAGTACATCAAGAAAGACTCTGCACATGGTCTTTGGTATTCACATCATGATCATCTAAATGTTGAGGTCTTCTTTGATGCTAACTATATTGGTTGCTTAGCTAACCAGAAATCTACTTATGGGTTTGCTGTGTTCCTGGCAGGTAATCTTATCTCATGGCGCAACAAGAAACATATTATCGTCTTCAAATCCAATGATGAATCTGAATACCATACGATGGCCACCATCACTACTGAGATTCTTTCTCTTCGTCATCTTCTCCAAGAGATTGGTTTCCCACCACAGACGTCTGCTTATGTTTGGTGTGATAATTAGGCAGCCATGAAGATTGTTTCCAATCCAGTCTTCCATGAACGCATAAAGCATATCGAGGTAGACTTCCAATTTCTTCATCATAACCTCAAGCAACAACATGTCAGTTTTATCCACATTCCTACGGTAGATCAGCTTTTCGACATCTCCACCAAAGGCCTCACATGTGCTCGACTGGACTCTCTCTACACCAACCTGGGCATCCACAACATCAGCGACCCAAACTGAGGGGGAGTGTATAGAGTCTTGTTTTTCTTTGGGGTGTTCTTTCTTTTTTATGGGACTCTTCTTCCAAGCTATACATGTTCTAGCTTTAAAGGGAGCGTTAAACCCAGTTAATTGCATTTTCTGGTTAAGTGTCTTTCTGAGTCCCACATTAGATTCTTCTGACATGTAATTTTTCCTCTCTATCTATAAAATAATGTCTCCACCTCTTATTGAGGTAAGGACTTGTAAATTTCTACAAATTTGAATATGTGATGATCGGCATACCAGTCATGGGGTGGTACAATATATTATTAATGTTTTTCCTAGCGTATCACAGTGGTTCACTAAGGTCATCTCTCTTGAGGAGCTTTTACAGTCAATCACTCAATGCTATTAAACATTTATTTTCACGAACCAACCTGGGTCAACCCTGAACTGGTCACCCGAGATGATCCGTGGCAAGGCCCAAAGGGAATTCCTGATCCCCATGGGCTGATAACTAGTGCCAAAATCAACAGAGTAACCAAAGGGAACAATTTAGCCCAATATAAATAGATAAAATGAACAATGGGAACCAAACAAATCAACCCAATATACATATAAATAATCAAACTGAACATCATTTTACAAAATTGAAAATACAACTGAACAATAAAAATCAACTGAACCTGACGACCACAACATCTTCATGTGACCCTGAGGACCACTCTCTGATACTAAAACCAACCATTGCCCACGGGGATTGAAACCAAGCTGAAACTTACACCATAAGGTAAAAACAAGAAGAAACTATAAGCATGAGCATTAAAACTCGGTAGGAATGTCCAAAAAAATATATTCTCAATGCACTTCCTTTAAATAAAAGAAACATCAACTTTAGGTTTGAAATTCAATATAGAAAAGTAAAATTTTTCACACATTTTCCACTTTAAATCAAAACACGAACCATTTCCCTTTTTCATTACAAATTCAGATTCTTTACCAAGAAATAGGCATTGGCATTTTAAAGAAGAATGATGACGTTCCATTTAAAAAAGAGAGTAATGGTGTGCAAAACATTTTCCGAAACAACTTTCATAAAAATTTGAAAACTAACTCATCACTCTCTAGAGAAATACACCACACATGAGAGAAACAACAATGATCACATAATAAGGACAATGGAAATAAACAAAAGAGAGTAACCAACCAAAAAACATCTCAATCATCCATCACAGATAACTAAGTTCCAATAGACATAGGAGAAACCTAGGAGCTTGTGAATAATCCAAAACATACTATATATCTTGACTCATTTCGGAAAGCATGTCTCACTCAATGAAATAAAATTTCACCCACACACGATCGATCACACCCTAAATGGACTAACCGAGGGGCACTATCTTATAATAACAATAACAAAATATATCCCCCTTCTATGGGCCACTAGTTAGAGCATAATCCTAACTAGTACAATAACTGTTCTCTGAAAATTCACTCGTTATGCCATGTCTCCATGTTAAGAGTATAAAATAGGGTGAGACAACCGATGAAAACTGAGCATCCAATCAGAAGCATATATATCATACATAATTAATTCACACAACATGCACCACCACAAGCCACTCCAAGGATTAATCTCTTGCCATAGAACAAATAGATCTCAAAGGAGTCCACACCGAGGATCTCCTATTCTGCTCAAAGTAAATGGGTCACGAAAAGTCCAAAACGAGGACGTCCTAACCATTAAAATAACGAATCACAAGAATTACACTGTGAGGAAATATCATCCATTAAATATAAATAAGGCAAGAAGATTATATAAGGATAGTTTTCATAATAATCATTTTCACCACTTCTAACAAAATGCCAAATAGGCCTTGAGCATCCTTTTTCAAAAGAATCAAAACTACCTTTACAAAAAGGTGTAAATACCCCATTTTTCATTTCATAATCATTTTACAAATCTCATTCAAGTTCTCGCACCACATGTGCAAACCAAAACCATTTTTATAAAAGTGTCAAACGGGCCACATACCATCATCACATACCAAACCAATTTCTAAACCATGAATAACAACCATTTTCAAATACAAACCATTTAGAAAACCCATTTGAGAAATCCAAACCAACATTTAGGGTGTCACAAAATCACTTTGCGAGCCAAACCATACTTTACAAACCACAAATCACATGCAAGAGCCAATCAGGCATTTTATCAAACACTTAGTGTGCAACAATTAGCAAAACAATGTCATTTATCACATAATAAGGAAGAAATCACCAATTTGCACACCAAAAAAACATTTAAAAGAACACACATCAATATTTAACATATAAGGAAGGCTTGAAAAGCATGAAACCAATGATTCTTAAATTTAAAGGCAAGTGCAAAAGGGAAACCTACCTCAAACTCATGGCGCTTCAACAACGCACGCCCGAAACCACCTCTCGAAAGTACGAGGAAGAAAGAACAACAAAAATAAACCTTAAACACACAAAACCCCCAACATAAATCAAGAGAAACATGAAAACTATAACCCACAAGGAAAAATGATATCTCTAGAGAAAATGGAATAATAATGAAGAGGGAGGAGAAGAGAGGAGATTACCTTGAGAAATTTGGCCCAAAAACTTGAAGAAACCCTAGATACACACCATTGGAGAGGATGAGAGCCTTGGATAACAAGGTAGGAGGCCCCTTAGGGTCACATGAACCAAAGGGAGAAAAGGGGAGGAATTTTGGGGTTAAAATCCTGAGAGGATAGAATTTGGATTTCACAAATTTTAAGATCTGGGCAGCTCCCATAGTTTGGTTGCACGGTTTGGTAAATCGGGCGCCAACCATGCGAGATGGTTCTACCTTGAGACAGAACATCACCACATGCTTACTGTATGATTTTTCTAACCATGCATAGGTCGCGCACCCTCAACTAGAAGCATCCTAAGGCCTGCACGGTTTCCTGGAGCATTCCACACAGTTTCCTCTAACCGTGCGCAAACCATGCACCACCTGCTGTAAAGCCCGAAACTTAATCTTTTCAATAATTACTTCCATAGGAAACTAAGGAATAACCTCGAGACCAAATATAAACAGAATATTACCTCAAAATTTAAACTCATCACACATGAAACTCGAGAGGAAAACTGAGATCCAAAAATGAACCGAAACAAAGGATGAAAATAAAAAAAACTTGGGTGCAACACTTATTGTATTTTTGGATTTTTATATCCTATAAAAACACTAAAAACATAAGGTATTTGAAAATAAACTGAATTCATATAAGTGGTAAAGACCAAAATAGAATGTTAAAAAGAAAGAACCTTGTCTAGGATTAATTACTTGGGCTCCTTCATTATCCATTATTATTGTTTGGATTTTATTTGATAGTTCATATCACCGTACATGAACTATTATCTCATAATTTAAATGTAAAATTTAGTATGCCTAGGAGATATATTTGGCACACCAAATATCAAATCCTCTAATAGTTGAGGTTGATGAACATACTCCATCGTATATGTGACGTCTTCCAAGACGCAACTCCATCGTATGTTGTTTCATCTTTCGAACACAATCAACATCATCGTATGAAAAACATGCCCAAGAGAAGAGGTGGGTTGAATGGTTGGTATAAATTAGAATAAAGCAGTGAATAATATCTTGTAATGATGGAAAATCACTACATTACCCCACAATACACTCACTTCCCTATTACAAAACAGAAAATAAACTTAAATAATTGAAAAGAAAGAATTCTAGAACACCGAGAAAACCTCCCATAGGGTCAAGCCTCAAGTCAGTCAGTCACCATCATGAATTTGAGAAATCATAGTGAATAGAGAGAGATAAATGATAGAGAGAGAGAGAGAGATAGAAATGGTTTATTAAAATAATGCAACATATGATTACAAGAAAAGAAAATACAGTAAAATTCATAATCTAACTTGACCAGAACATAACTTCCCCAGCCAAACTCCCACCACACGAAATCTCCATCAAGGTTGAACCCCTCTATAAGCATCAAAATCTATTATCAAATCTTCAAACTATACTTAAAATATCCCAAGTAGTGTTCGAATCTCACTGTGGTCAAACAAGAAAAAGTTACTCCTGAAATCTCAGAGGGATTGTATTTTGAATTTCCCCTTGATTGAACCTTTGCAGCATGTCAAAATCGTGCTTTCAAACTCTTCTACATGGACGTAACACATGTATTATTCTCTATGTAGGTAGGATCAATTTGGCATCCATTCCATTCAAGGTGTTTCCCTTAGCATGCAACTACATACTCGCCACATCGACATCCTCGACATTTTCCTCCACTGTTATAGTAGTCATTTTCTTATGCCTTCAACCATGAGTTTTTCCACTGCATGTGATGGCATTTAATCCTCAACACCCTCATCTTCGAGCACCAAAGTGGCTTATGGCCTTCACTAACACGACCCCCTCCCCCAAAGGTACCCCTCCCGCATCAACAATAAGAGAAGGAAGATGGTGACCACCCGAAGTCCATTTCCAATAGGCCACAGGTTGTTATCAAGCATTGAGGGTGTATCATACATACAAATGAGAGGCATTTTACTCTAAGAGAACATGAATAAGAGAGAAATAATACAAGTACACCAATCAAATCATAATCATGAAGATAAAATAATCCCAATTGCATACATGTAATGTCATACAAAGCTGGAATAACTAAAAGGAACTGCAAGTACCAAAAAGGTAAACTCAACAACAACCACAAAACCCTAACAACTCTTGAAAAACCCACAATATAGTAAAATTCATCTCGATATCTAACCTGATCCCATTGACTTGAAAAATATTTTATATATACATAGGGTGAGAATAATAGGTATACTCATTAGGATCCTCCCTAGAGTCTCTCATGCAAAAGATAAAAAAGCATATTAAAGCTCAGGGAACAACAAGTGAAGTTAACTTGTCACCTAAACAAGTATACTAAGTTCTCAACCTCACCATGACTATATATCACCAAGTATCACATACAAGAGATCATATATTATAGTAATAAGATAAGGATACCCCACTACCACTTCCCTACTAGTTTTCCACTCGACCCTAACATCGTAATTCTGAGTCATATCTCTCTAAAAAAAATTATTCCAAAAACACCTAGGCTAAGTATAAAATGGATCTTGTGCATCACAACATCTCATCATCTCATCAACATCATCATATAGTAACCAAGTAGTTTTTCAAAGCCACCATAGCCTATATGCCATGTATCATACATCGAGTATTTTATCTCAAGACAACACAACCCATACACCGAGTATGTACCTCAAGCCATAAAAACCCATACACATCATACCTTTAATAACCATTGAATACTGTATCTAGAGATACATGTGTGTGAAATAACCACAAGAAATTACGGATCACTACACACGGATATGGGGAAACTATCCACCATGCATACTAGCACAAAATACTATCAGGAGAAGAGAGCAAGGCCAGATGGGGTAGTCAGTCATCTGTTTCTTATCAACCTGAATATTATGGAAAACACCCTTTAGAGTCCACTGGGTGTCAGTCTCCCTACCGACATTGGTAGGGTATTGTGTGAAATCACAAAACATACAAGATATAATATATCACACAACCACACTATGGGCATTAACCCAGTCTCACGCTCAACTGTAACTATCGTCACTCAAACACTCGGTTGTCACCACTAAGAGCTAGATATCCTATAAGCACACAAGCATTTAAGGAGGAATTACATTAAATTTCTTGTTTTCTTTGTAAGAATTTAACCTTATTCTAATTAATTCATTATTCATTAATTAACCATCAACATTATTTCAATTTATATTACATTAAACATCATATTGAATTCCATTCCCTCCAGGCATAATCCAACCGAGTCCACGGTTTCTCAAGATTAATATATTTTCAGCATACCAACAAGAACAAACCTCATGGGTTAAAACATTTAGTTAAACATTTTTTTTATTCCATAATTTTAGGTACTCTAGGAAACATCATAAGATACCATCAAGAGATGCATAACCAAGCACAACCAGCCGCCTCAACTAGCCGCCTCAACCATCTAGCCTTTAAAAAAAGCTATTGTTAAAATGATAAAGGAAGGTAAACCTGAATAACCAAGGTGCTCTCTAAAGTAGGCCTTGAGGTTATTTTATAATAAATAATAAAGACCATATCATACCACATGTTCGATTTAGGATATAGACTCCAACACTCCCCCTCAAGATAGGTGTACCTATCTTGGACACATAAAGAAAAGAGACTAAAGCAACAACAATACAAAGCAAACAAGAAATGCTGAAAACACTCCTCGTCAAGATTGAAATACCTAGATTGATGATAAAACAAGACAAAATATAATAAAACAAGAATAAATATCCATGGATACTTCTCCCCCTCATGAAGATGGATGATGTTGCTGAAAAAGATTTGCCAAGCTGCTTAAGCGGTGCTGGTTGATGGAGCACTGGGAAATTCACAGTGGTGATGTCGGTCAACCGAGTGCTAGGAAATCCACATAGGTGGGATGATCGTCAGAGTCACTGAGAATAACACAAGGGTAGTCTGGTCTTAAGAGTTACCCAAGAAAACTGCACAGGCGGGACGATCGTCAGAGTCGCTAGGAAAACCATACGGAGGAGGGCCTACATGGAGGTGGTGGGTGCCGTAGGAGGAGGCTAGAATGGAGGGAACAATAGTGGATAGAGGAGATGTAGGAGGGGTTCCGAAGAGAGAGATGTGCCAGTCATTTGATTCGGAATTAGGTCAAGAGTCGCGTAGGGAGGTCGCTGGAGGAAGGAAGGAGGGCCATATCCATTGTTGGAGTTGCCGACAAAGGGGCGCAGAAGGGTTCCACTAGGAGAGGTCCGGTCTCTAGAGGAAGGGCCTCTGGGAGGGAGAGCTGCTATGGAGGAGCTTGTTACTAACGGGATCTGACCAAATCTGGCCAGATTTGAGAGAGGGAGCCACTAGGAGTCTTTCGCGCACACAGAAGGAGGCTGACAAGGATTCCACAAAAGGCCGACGTGGAATGGGAGAGCAGTGATGGACCGAGTTGCTCTTGAGAGAGAGAGGCTGCCTGACCCATCGCGCATAGAGGATGTCGCGGCTCGTGTAGGCCGACAGAGGGGGAGGAGGCCCACCGGGAGGATTCACGAACCAGGGAGGTGATGACCGAGGTGGATGTGGTCGGGCTTTCCAATGCACGCAGGAGGAGGGCTGCTGGGGGGCGACACGAGGAAGGGAGGTAGGGCCTCGAGCGGGAGGTTTCCATCGAGAAGGATGGAGGGTCGTTTGGGAAATGAGGTCGGAGGGGTGGCGACAAATGAGACCTACATGCTAGAGGCCACCACCCCCAAGGGGAGAATTGGTAGAAAACCTAAATGAGAAATAAAAAATGGGAGGGCGGGATCAGGTTTATAAAAACTCCTCTGATACCATGTTAAAATGATAAAGTAAGGTAGACCCGAATACCCAAGGTGTTCTCTAAAGGAGGCCTTGTGGTTCTTTTATAATGAATAATAAATACCACATCGGACCATACATCCGATGTGGGATGCAGACTCCAACATTTATAAACAAGCAAGTATCTAGCTTTCATCACAATAACAGGTAAGCTCAGTTTCAACCTGTTCCATCAACTCTTGTGTCATCCTCGACACCACAATACATATCACCATGCATCTCATTGTTGTTAGAGTTGGTGTCCTGAGAACCAGCTATTTATACTTTGATTACATGAATGTACACTTATTATATATTGTTCATTGTTCTGCATGAATATAATATAATAATGTCCTGGAATATTTTTTGCATTAATAAGGTCATGGCAGATCACCGTTATGATGAGAAACTTGAAATGCTATAACAATATTCTTAAATAAATTTCTACGTTTGGATGACATACTATGATAGGACGCATAGTATACAGACCGTCATGTGCAAGTACTCATAAGAAGACGAGACTCTCTCATGGAGTTCACACTTGGTAATCTCCAAGATGGGAGATTATGAGAACAAACCCACCAATAGTAATTCCGCATGTCTTGGTGTCATCGAACATTGCTATCTATGAGCATGTGTAATGGTCCTTAGACTGGAAGATTATCATTAACTCATGTCATGACTCGCGCACTTAGATTTGTTGACGAAAACTGTCATGAAGACAGTTGGCGTGAAGTAGGGTACGTTGGGTGTGTCATGAATAACATATTATTAATGGTTAAGTCGAGGAAGGATTTGTATCTTCCATATTTATAAAAGTAGATATCTCGAGCCCTTTGATTGAAATATAACTGTCATCCAAATTCCATGGACATGGTGTCACGATGAGTTTATTTCTGAAAGTCAAAGAATGACAGATCAAGCATATAGGTTTATGACACTGCCATGAAACCTGCTTAATGAGATATCGAGAAAAAGGGATTAAATTACATGGTAAGCATTCGTATGAGGTGACATGTCAATGCGGCGTCAACTTCTTTCTCTTGGGTGCCTTGACCCTTTGCTAGACAGTAATCTTGGACTTTAGGCAAGCCCGCCTAATACCAATGAGAAAGAGGCTTAGAGGGTCACACACTAAGTGTATCCAAGTATCTCAAGTAGAATAAATATTATTCCTGTGTGTGGTTTAATAATTATTCAAGGAAGCCTAAATCTTTTTAATGTTGGAGGAATAATAAAATGAAAACAAGATATACACGTCGTGTACATTGAATGTACACGCCGTGTAGTTTTTATTTTGGAAAGGAAATAAAAAACGAGTACACGTCGTGTATCAATGATTACATGCCATGTAGTTTTTCCAGTTGGGATTTTGAGGAAATAATATCATTTTATTAAATGATATTTATTATAATCAGCGTGGGCACATGTCAAGGAATTAATGATTTGACATGGGGTTTTCAATAAGAGTTAATGAAATAAATAAAACGTGTAACACGTTTATTTATTGTCATAACTATATAACCTCAAACTCGATTATAAATATCCTCACAATCCCAACACTTTTCCCTAATCATCGTGCACAACAATTCTGGTGAATTCTCTCAAGGCCGAAAAAACTACTTCCTCCAAGAACGCTCTCAACACCGGGAGAGATCCTCCTCCATCGGATCAAGGCGATCTAACGCGGACAACGAAAGCAAAGGATTCTCCACGCTAGCACCTAGAGATTCCTTTAGTGACGTCCATAGATACATGGTGCACGTGTGGATCACCGCTAGAGGAAGTCTACACTTGGCTTCTACGACGCAATAACGAATCTCATCAGAACGTGATAAAAAATATCAACGAAGAAAGAACACCATAAAAGGTACTTCTTGTCAATTAATTAAATTAATTATAATCAACCCGTGATGATCCTCGTTTGTGGTTTCAGGACTATTCTTCTTCTTTGTCCATTTCTATGATTCAATCCGTGGAGTCTGGAGTTTATTGTTGTATTGATCCGAGATTGATCATTGCTAATGACAAAAAGTCAAGTGGGAACATCCACCCATGAGCTTTCATTGCACCCGAGACCTTTAAGTGGTATCACAGGGGTCACAATGTTGATTATTGTTATTTAATTTTCATTGATAATTTACGAATTTATATTTGATTCAATTCAAGATAAATCGTTCTATAAAACTGAATGAATGAGATCTGTTCTTCCTCCTTCATTTCTTGATTCACATCATATAAACAACCTTTTAATTTTAATTTTGATTAAAATAAAAAAACAAGGAACTCGTCCAGAGGAGCCACTCATTCTATCTGTAGAACATAGGAATACACGGCGTGTAGTGAAATCTACACGCCGTGTACTTAGGTTCAACGAACTGATACTAGTCTGCCAAACCACACTGTGTGAACTGAGAATACCTAAGTTTTTTAATACACTGTGTTGACCAGAACTGAACGGCGCATGGAAACCGAAATACATGTTGTGTATGTTGAATAAACACACCGTGTAGTCCGATTCGGCCCAGGTGAAACCGTGTACAAGGAGAAGTCGTGTAACCACGTACATGGGATTGTCAGGCCGGTAACCGCATAACAAGGAAGTACATTCCATGTTAGATTAATCTACATGTCGTGTGCTCCAAAATTTCAAAAGTACAAAAAAACACGCCAAATCCCCCAACGTGTACTTCAGATAAAGGTTGAAAACAAATACACACCATGTAATATAGCCAACACGCTGTGTACTTTCCAGAAATGGAATTTCACCAGGTTTCCTCCAAAGTACAAATACCCATACAAGGAATATGGATGAGAAGAATCTCAAGGAAATTCAAAAAGGAATTTAAGATAAAGAATTGATTAATTATAAGATTATAATTAATTGAATTCAAGTGCGACTTATCTTGAATAAAAGAATGATTAAGAGAATTTGAATACTAAATATGCGTAAATATCGTTGCATGCTATGGATGATCATGAGTTAGACCAAAGACCCTTTGTGTGTGTATGATTTCATTTAAATTTATTTAATTTAAATTCGTTGGCCTGCAATCCTTCTTCCAATAAAATTTAGGACCTACGTGCCCATGGTTTCTTTAATGTAAATTCCATGTAATGGAGGGTCTCCCAAGCTTGAGGAGACGGTTCAAAATCCGAAGCTGAGGCAAAACCAACCCAAGAAGATACAAAGGTGGATAGGTGGGAGCTACAAAACACGAACCATCGGGTTCGAGGTGTTTTTCCCTAGGTCAGGGTCATCTTATCAAAACCGCTAGATAAGATAACCAATAGAAGCTCATGATCATGCCATATTATTTTATTTATATCTAATTGCATGGTTTATTTATTATGTATGTGTTGTCGCGACCATGTAGTTAATGAAATAAACAAGCATGCAAAGATGGAATAAAATAAAAACTGGACTATGCGCAAACATTATCAGAACATGGTTAATCACTTAATCAAGTATCACTTAATATTAACAAGCATGTGATAATGCGAAACTACGCATAAAGGATTGAAATCCCTCAAATACCATAATAAGTCAGACCAAGCCTTTCATTACTTGATTAAGGGAAAGACTCAATAAAACTATGTGTTTGACCAACCCTTGTTGGGACACTTACTTTTATAAAGTAATCTCTTATAAAAGTTTTGGGTTGACTTAAACATTTTACATCAAGAGGAGTATCCCTTGCTAGACTTGTTGTAAAATGGAGGCAAGTGTTGAGGAAATCCAAGTCAGGATTTTAGGATTGGGGAGTCCACTCAACAGATCAAGGAACTATAAGCTCACAGTTGGCAAAGACCTGCCTACCTAAATACCTTTAAATAGCTCGACCAACCCTTATTGGGTTTATGCGAAGGGGAATATGGATCCTTTCCTCTATAATGTCATAGAAACTAGGAATTCCAAGTTCAATGGTGTTGGTCATTGTTTCATGATAAAATAGTGGAAGAATTAATAAATTCATTTATTATTTTTCATAAAATGTAATCAAAAGGTACTGATAAATCTGCTCTTTTAATTTGTAGAATCAATATGAAAAACTCGTCAACCACATTTTCTATGCGATCAATTCTAGATAAAGACAATATCCTCACCAGCAGTAACTTTCAGGAATGGTTTAGGTGCCTTCAGGTTATCCTACACCATGAATGAAAGTTTTACATGCTGGAGTCCTCACTTCCTTATTCGCCTGCCCAAGGGGAGAGTGATGAAGATTTACTGGTCTATGATCAACATTTGAACAATGCACTCGACGTTCAATGTTTGATGTTGTCATCAATGTCCAGTGAGCTCATGAAGTCTCATGAAGACATGAATGCCTATAGCATGCTCAAGAACCTCTATGGTCTATACTAGGAGAGAGAAAGACATGAAAGGTTTGAGATCTCCAAGGCTCTATTTCAGAGAAAGCTTGGAGAGGGTGCCCCAGTTGGGCCTCATGTATTCAAGCTCATTGGAAACATTGAGTGCTTGGAGGTTCTAGGGTTTAAACTCTTCGTAGAACTGGGTCCGATCTCATTCTTGCATCACTCCCCCAGAGATTCTCTAACTTTGTTGTAAATTTCAACATGAACAACATTGAGAAGTCTCTATCTGATCTTTTTATCCTCATTCACCAAGTGGACAATGATATGAAGTGTGAAAAGCCTTCTGTCCTTATGGTGAATAAAAGAAAAGGGAATGCGAAGAGCTTTAAGCCCAAAGCTTTTTCAAGGCCTTCCAAGAAAAGGAAGATCAAAGGGGAGGCAAGATAATAGGAGGCTATTTGTTTTGCATGTGGCAAGAAGGGCCACTGGAAGAAAAACCGCACCTAGCCAAGGAAGCAAGGGGAAGCTTCAGATGCGTTTGTTACAGAATGAAATCTATCTATTTCTACCAATTGGGTATTAGATACTACTTGTGGTTCTCACATCTGTATCCAAATATAGAAACCAATTAGATTCAGAAAGATTAACCGAGGTGAGGTGGATCTGCGAGCAGCCAATGGAGCCAGACTCACTGTTGTAGCTATTAGAGACTACCACCTCACATTGCCTACTGGGATGGTCTTGGTATTAAAAGGATGTTATTATGTACCCTCTATAACCAAAAACATTATTTCAGTATCTAGATTAGATACTAATGGATTTATCTTCAAGTTTGGAAATGAATGTTGCTTCTTTTATAAAGATAGCATTTGTTTTGGTAGGGCACATTTATATAATGACCTTTATGTGTTAGACTACACAAACCAAGTAATGAAAATTGATGACAAAGTTAATTCACATGACTCATACCACACCCAACTTTGGCATCATCAGCTAGGTCATGTAAATGAGAAATGTTTGACAAAATTACATCAATATGGGTATTTAGATTCTTTTGAACTAAAACCACTTGGTGTATGTCATGCGTGTATACAAGGAAAAATGACCAAATCCCCATTTAGTGGGAAAGGTGAAAGGGCTAAAGAGCTTCTAGAATTAGTTCACACAGATGTGTGTAAACCATTTCCAGTTAAAGAAAGGGGCGGGTTCTTGTACTTCATAACTTTTACTGATGATTTTAGTAGATATGGATATATTTACTTAATGATTTATAAGTCAGATTCTTTTGATCGGTTCAAAGAATACAAGAATGAAGTTGAGAACCAGCTTAGTGAGAAGATTAAGAAACTCCGCTCAGACAGAGGAGGAGAATATCTTAACCAGGACTTCATTGATTTCTTATAGGAGTTTGGGATTCTATCTCAACTCACTCCTCCTTACACACCTCAGTGGAATGGTGTAAGTGAAAGGAGGAACCGCACCTTGTTGGACATGGTGAGATCAATGATGAGTCATGTGTGTCTTCCATTATCCTTTTGGGGATATGCATTACAAATAGCAGCACACATACTAAACTAAGTACCAACTAAATCGATAAATGGTATTCCAGATGAGTTATGGAGTGGATGCAAAGCCATGTTATCAAATTTACATGTGTGGGGTAGAAAAGCATTTGTTAAGGTCTCTTCAGGAAAAAAACTTTTACCCCGAGGCACAAAGTGTACCTTTATAGGATATCCCAAGGAAGCAAGGGGATATTACCTATACAACCCCTTAGATAAAAAGATTACAGTGGAAAGACCTGTCATATTCCTTGAGAGGGAGAACATCTCCAAAAGAGATAGTGGGAGAAAGATATACTTCGATGAAGTTGAGGCTCAAGATACACAGGAGTTGGTACAAGAACAGATTCCACAAAGCCCCGTGGAAGAACAATCTGTTCCAGAGGCACAAGAAATGCGTAGGAGCACAAGAGAGGTGAGAAAACCATAATGATATGGTTTTCTTATCACTAAGTATGGTGACTCATTATTGATTGACAATGATTATACTCTTACCTACAAGGAAGCAGTTGAAGGCACAAACGTTGCCAAGTGGCAAGAAGCCGTGAATTTTAAAATGGATTCTATGTTCCAAAACCAAGTCTGGATTTTGGTAGATCCTCCAGTTAATGTAAATTCTGTTGGTAATAAATGGGTATTCAAGAAGAATCTGGACATGGAGGGACAAGTCAGCACCTATAATGCACGATTGGTTGCAAAAGGTTTTAGACAACGTCAAGGAATTGACTACGATGAAACCTTTTCATTGGTTGCGATGCTGAAATCCATCAGAATCATATTGTTCATTGCCGCTTACCATGACTATGAAATTTGGAAAATGGATGTCAAAACAGCATTCCTTAACGAGAACCTCCAGGAAGATGTCTACATGACACAACCAGAAGGGTTTGTGACTCCAAAGGATGCCAAAAAGGTATGCAAGTTTCAGAAATTAATTCATGGATTAAAGAAAGCATCAAGGTCATGGAACATTCATTTTGATGAAGCCGAAATAGAATTTGGATTTTTTAAGAATGAATGCGAGCCTTGTGTCTACAAAAGGTTTAGAGGAAGTGAAATCATTTTCCTAATAGTATATGTTGATGACATATTACTAATTGGAAACGAAGTACCTGTCTTATAGTCAGTTAAGGCATGGTTGGATAAATGCTTCTCTATGAAAGACTTGGGTGAGGCAGCATATATTCTTGGGATTAAGATCCATCGTGATAGATCCAAGAGAATGATGGGCCTGAGTCAAAGTACATACATTGACAAGATACTAAAGAGATTCAGTATGGAACCATCCAAGAGGGGATTGTTTCCAGTGTCACATGGCATTCATATTTCCAAGAAAATGTGTCCTCAGACACATGAGGAAAGAAAGAAAATAGCAAGGATCCCTTACGCATCTACGATTGGGTTAGTCATGTATGCTATGCTATGTACAAGGCTAGATGTTGCTTACACATTAAGTGCAGTAGGAAGATATCAAGATGATCTAGGAGACCGCCATTGGATGGTAGTCAAGACTATCCTTAAGTATCTGAGGCATACTAAGGATATGTTCCTGGTTTATGGAGGATATGAGGAACTAGTCATTAGAGGACATGTAGATGCTATTTTCCAGACCGATCAAGATAACATGAAGTCACAGACTGGATACATCTTCAATTTGAATGAAGGTGCAGTGAGCTGGAAGAGCTCAAATCAAGATGTGGTCACAAATTCTACAATAGAGTCCAAGTATATCACAGCTTTTGAGGCAACTAAAGAAGTAGTATGGATGTGAAGCTTCATCCAAGAGTTGGATGTAATACCTAGCAGTAAAGATCCTATCACACTCTATTGTGATAATACTGCAGTGATGATATTTACAAAAGAGCCAAGGTCACATTAGCGGATAAAGAACATACTTCAGAAGTATCATCTTTTGAGGGATTTTTCTCAGAGAGGTGAAGTTGCAGTGAGCAGTATTTCCATGGAAGACAATGTGGTGGACCCCTTGACTAAAGCTTTGACTCAGTAGAAATATGATCATCATGTGAGGTCTAGCAAACTAAAAGTCGTAGGCAGTTGTCTCTAGTCCAAGTGGGAGTTTGTTAGAGTTCGTATCCTGAGAACCAACTGTTTATACTTTGATTACATGAATACACTTATTATATATTGTTCATTGTTCTACATGACTATAATATAATAATGTTCTAGAATATTTTTTGCATTAATAAGGTCATGGAAGATCCCCACCATGATGAGAACCTTGAAATGCTATAACAATATTCTTAAATAAAGTTTTACAGTTGGGTGACATACTATTATAGGACACATAGTATACATACTTTCATGTGTGAGTACTCGTAAGAAGACGAGACTCTATCTCATAGAGTTTTCACTTGGTAATATCCAAGATGGGAGATTATGAGAATAGACCTGCCAGTAGTAATTATTCATGTCTTGGTGTCATCAGACATTGCTATCTAAGAGTGTGTGTAATGGTCCTTATACTAGAAGATTATCATTAACTCATGTCATGACTCGCGCACTTAAATTTGCTGACGAAAACCGTCACAAAGATAGTTGGTGGGAAGTATAGTACGTTGGGTGCGTCACAAATGACATGTTGTTAATGGATAAGTCGAGTAAGGATTTGTCCCTTCCATATTTATGGAAGTAGATATCTTGGTCCCTTTGATTGAAATAGAACTTTCACCCAAATTCCATGGCCATGGTGTCACGACAAGTTTATTTCTAGAAGTCAAAGAATGACAGATCAAGCATATAGGTTTATGACACTGCCATGAAACCTGCTTGATGAGATATTGAGACAAAGGGATTAAATTACACGGTAAGCATTCATATGAGGTGACACGTCAATGCTGCGTCAACTTCTTTCTCTTGGGTGCCTTGACCCTTTGTTAGACAGTAATCTTGGACTTTAGGCAAGCCTGCCTAATGCCAATGAGAAAGAGGCCTAGAGGGTCACACACTAAGTGTATCCAAGTATCTCAAGTAGAATAAAGATTATTACCATATGTGGTTTAATAATTATTCAAGGAAGCCTAAATCGTTTTAATGTTGGAGGAAGAATAAAATGAAAACAAGATATACACTCCATGTACATTGAATGTACACGCCGTGTAGTTTTAATTTTGGAAAGGAAATGAAAAATGAGTACACATCGTGTATTAATTATTACACGCCATGTAGTTTTTCCAGTCGGTATTTTGAGGAAATAATATCATTTTATTAAATGATATTTATTATAATCAGCATGAGCGCATGTCAAGGAATTAATGATTCGACATTGGGTTTTCAATAAGAGTTAATGAAATAAATAAAACACGCAATGTGTTTATTTATTGTCATAACTCTATAACCTCAAACCCGATTATAAATATCCTCAAAACCCCAAAACTTTCCCCTAATCATTGTGCACAACAATTCTGGAGAATTCTCTCAAGGCCGAAAAAACTCCTTTCTCCAAGAATTCTCTCAAGACCAAGAGAGATCCTCCTCCATCGAATCAAGGAAATCTAACGTGGACAATGCAAGTAAAGGCTTCTCCACACTTGCATCCAAAGATTCCTTTGGTGATGTCCAGAGATATGTGGTGCATGTGTGGATCATTTCTAGAGGAAGTCTATACTTGGCTTCTGCGACGCAATGACGAATCACATCGAAACATGATCAGAAATATCAATGAATAAAGAACACCATAAAAGGTAATTCTTGTCAATTAATTAAATTAATTATAATCAACCTATGATGATCCTCCTTTGTGGTTCTGGGACTATTCTTCTTCTTTGTCTATTTATATGATTCGATCCATGGAGTCTAGCATTTATCGTCGTATTGATCCTGGATTGATCATTGCTAATGAAAAAAATTCAAGTGGTCACATCCACCCACGAGATTTCATTGCGACTGGGACCTTCAATCGTCACATGTGTCAATTTCTTCCACAAACCCGGGCCTCCCCACCCATATCTCATCAACCAATAGTTATCCCTGAAAGTTCTAGGCACAGTAGAAGCACCTTTGGTAGGAATTTTTTTTATTTAGAGTTTTCCAAAACCCTAATAGAGGATCATGCACGTTAAATTTATAATTAATGTATTTATATCTAAAAAAATGATTACCTCATCTTAGGATCCTTTCTTAAATGACATTGTTGATCTTCCAAAATCCTTTCAAATTGCCTTCATTGCACTATAAGGATTCATGTGTAGAATCTCTCTAGTGATGATCTACACATGCTCTTTTGATCTATGAGAAATGCCAGTGGATTTTTGGGTACTAGTATGGTGAATCAATTGTCTTGTGTTGTTCATCTTGATCACTCTAAGATCCTTTGGGATTGAAAAAGTTCTTCTCATTCTTGAGAGGAAAAAAGGAGGAATTCAATAGAGAGAGAGACGTTCATTGTGCACAACGATTCTTTATTCTCAATTTTTGATTAACCCTACATAATAGACACAATCATCTATTTATTGAGTCAGTTTTTAGATTAAAATATTGTTTAATTGAGTACCAGACCTTAAGTAATGCCACATATTATTATTATTATTATTATTTTATGGATCTTAGTCTAATTTGAGCAATCACAAATATTATTTTACCGATTTTTAAATTAATATTTATCACTAAACGTGGTCTTGATTCATTCGAAATCCTCGAAATTTATTAAATACCCGAATAAATATTTAATTAAATATTTCATTCATCAATATGTGATCAATAAAACTTTAATAAAATTATCCTTCGGTCTTGAGAATAATATGTCTTCTAATAATTAAATTCAAATAGAATTTAATTGAGATCAACAGAAACACTTAGTGTGCGACCCTTTAGGTTTCTTTCTCATTAGAATTAGGCGGGATTACCTAAAATCCAAGATCAATGTCTAGAAACAGGTCAAAACACCCAAGAGAAAGAACTTAATGTCGCAATGTCGAAAATCACATACAGACGTTTTTTGTGCAATATAATCTCTTAGTCTCAATATCTTATCAAGCAGGTTGCACATCTGTGTCATCAACTTATATGTTCAATATTTCTTTTTTTGACTCTCTAAAATAAACACATCGATACATCAAGGATTTGGAATTTAATACGATGGTTCTATTCCAATCAAAGGGTCGAGATATCAACTTCCATAAAGATAAAGGATAAATCCTTCCTCAGTTTATCAATTAATAACACATTACTCTGACACACCCAACGTATTCAACTTTGTCATGAACTATTATCATTATAGTTTACAAAATACATCTAAGTGCACGAGTCGTAACATGCATTAATAATAATCATAAAGTCTAAGGACCATTACACATGCTCACAGATAAAAATATTCGATGACATCAAAACATGTGGAATTTCTACTAACAAGTCTGTCCTCACAATATCTCATCTTGGAGATCATAAAGTGCGAACTTCATGAGAAGAAGCCTTATCCACTTACAAATACTCGCACCTAATAGACTACATACTATGTGTATCGTCATAATACGTTATCTAACCGCATAACTATATTTAAGAATATCGTTATGGAACTTCAATGTTCTTATCATAATAAGAAACTGCTATGACCATATCAATGTGATGGATACCCTAACACATTATTACATAAGAGTTATACAGAACAATGAACAATATATAATAAGAATTATTAATATTCAAATCATCAAATATACATGTAATCAAAGTACAAACAGTTGGTCTTAGGAAATCAACTCCAATAAACTCTCACTTGGAATAGAGTCAGTAGCCTTTGAATTTCATTCCACTGGACCTCACATGGTAATCATGTCTCTATTAATTGAAGGTTTTAGTCAAGGGGTCTTCCACGTTGTTTTCCATGGAAATTCTGCTCACTGTAACTTCACATCTCTAAGAAAAATCCCTCAAAAAATGATACTTTTGAAGTATATGTTTCATCCGTTGATGTGACATTGGCTCCTTTGTAAGAGTCATTGCTGCAGTTTTATCACAATAGAGTATGATAGGATCTTTACTACTAGGTACCACATCAAGATCTTGGAAAAAGTTGTATATCCATACTACTTCTTTAGCTACATCAGAAGCTACAATATACTCATACTCTACTATAGAATCTGCAACCACATATTGCTTTGAGCTCTTCCAACTCACAACACCTCCATTCAAAGTGAAGATGTATCCTGTCTACAATTTCATATCATTTTGATCTGTTTAGAAACTAGCATTTTCATATCGTCTGATGACTATCTTCTCATATCCTCCATAGACCAAGAACATATCTTTAGTACACCACATATTCTTAAGGATAGTCTTGAAAACCATATAATGGTGGTCACCACGGTCAGCTTGATATCTATCTATCACACTTAAGGCATAGACAACATCTAGCTTAGTACATAGAATAACATACATGACTTATCCAATCATTGATTCATATTAAATCCTTGTAATTCTTTGTCTTTCCTCATGTTTTAGGGACAAATTTTCCTAAAAAGAAGAATGTCATGTGATATTGAAAACAATCCCCTATTAGATTTCTCTATACTGAATCACTTCAGTATCTTGTCAATATATATACTATGACTTAGGTCAAGAAACCTCTTGGATCTATCATGATGGATCTTGATCTCAATAATATATGTTGTCTCGTCTAAGTCCATTGAGAATCAATTATTCAACCAAGACTTAATAGATTTTAAGGATGATATCTTGTTTCTAATAAGAAATATGTCATAAAAAAAAACTATTATGAAAACAACCACACTCCCACTAAACTGTTCAGACACAAGGTTTACATTCATTCTTTATGAAACTAAATTTTGTTATAGCCTCATCAAAATGAATGTTTCATGAATTAGATTCTTTTTTTAATTCATAAATGGATATTTTCAATTTGAAAACTTTTTTGGCATCCTTTAAAGTCACAAACCCTTCAAATTGTGTTATATAGACATATTTCTAAAGATTTTTGTTAAGGAAGGCTGTTTTGACATCCATTTGTAAAATCTCATAGTCATGGAAGGATGAAATGTAAAGTAGAATTCTGATGGATTACATCATTGCAAGTGATGAAAAGGTTTCATCGCAATCAATGTATTGACATTATTTAAACCCTTTTGTAACAAATCACACATTATAGGTACTGAATTTCCCATCCATGTATAGTTTATTCTTTAATAATCATTTACAACCAATAGGATTTACATCTATTAGAGGATCTACCAAAATCCATACTTGGTTTTAGTACATGGAATCCATTTTAGAATTCATGTCTTCTTGTCACTTGGCAACATCTATGCCACTTACTGCTTCCTTGTAGGTTAGAGGATCATTATTATCAACTAATAACGAGTCACCATCCTCGATGACTAGGAAACCATATCATTCTGGTTCTCTAACCTCTCTTGTACTCCTACAAAGTATTTGTGTCTCTATAACATCTTCTTCTATGGGGATTTGTGAAACTTGTTCCTATGCTAACTCCTGTGTATCTTGAGTATAGACTTCATCGAAATCTATCTCTCTCCCACTATCTCTTTTAGAGATATGATAATTCTCAAGGAATACAGGACACCTGTCAACCACAACCTTTTTGTCTGAAGGATTTTATAGATAGTATCTCTTTATTTCTTTGAGATATCATATAAAGATACACTTTGTGCCTCGAGGTACAAGTTTGTTACCTAAAGAGGCCTTAACAAATTTTTTACAACCCCAAAAATTTAAGAACAACAACACGGGTTTCTTTCCACTCCACAATTGGTATGGAATATCATCTACTGCTTTAGTTGAAACTCGGTTTAGTATGTATTTTGTTTGTAAAAATTATCCTCAAAAGGATAATGAAAGAATCACATGACTCATCATTGATCTCACCATATCCAACAGGATATGGTTCCTCATTTCACTTACATTATTCCTTTGAGGTGTATAAGGAGGAGTGAATTGAGATAGAATCTTAAACTCCTATAAACAATCAATGAAGTCTTGATTAAGATATTCTCTACCATGTTCTGAGTGGAGTTTCTTAATCTTCTTACCAAATTGGTTCTCAAATTCATTATTTTATTCCTTGAATTTGTCAAAGGAATAAGACTTATACCTCGTTAAGTAGATATATTCATATCTACTAAAATCATCAGTAAAAGTTTTGAAGTATGGGTACTCACCCCCTGCTTCAACAAGAAATGGTCCACACACATCGGTATAAACTAATTCAAGAATCTCTTTGGCGCTTTCACCTTTCCCACTAAATGGGGTTTTAGTCATTTTACCTTGTAAACATGCATGGAATACACTAAATGGTTTTAGTTCAAAAGAATCTAAATATCTATCATGATGTAATTTAGTCAAACATTTTTCATTTACATGACCAAGTTGGTGATGCCAAAGTTGGGTGTGGTATGACTCATGTAAAGTAGTTTTGTTATCGATTGTCATTATTTAGTTTGTGTAGTCCAACACATAAAGTCTGTTATTTAAATGTGTTTTTCCATAACAAATTTTATCCTTATAAAATAAAAAATTTATTCCCAAATTTGAAAATAAATTCATCCGTATCAAGTCTGGATACAAATACAATGTTTTTGGTAATAGATGACACATAATAACCTTTCAAAACCAAGATCATTCTCATTGGTAATGTGGGATGGTAGTCCCCAATATCTTCAACAAAAAGTTTAGATCAGTTGATTGCTCGTAGATCTACCTACCCTCGGTCAATATTTCTGAATCTACTTGGTTATTTAAGTTGAATACATATGTGAGCACCAAAACTATATCTAATACCCAATTTATAGAAACAAATAAATTTCACTCGACAACAAATAAACCTAAAGCTTCCCCCTTGCTTCTTAGGTTGGGTGAAATTTTTCTTCCAGTGGCTCCTTGACACATGCGAAACAAACAACATCTTTCTCCTTTGTTTTCCCCCTTGATCTTTCTCTTCTTGAAAGGGTGTGAAGAAGCTTTGGGATAGATATATTCTCTTAACATTTCTATTTTTTTCACCATAAGGATGGAAGGTTTTTCACGCTTTTTCTTCTTATCTTCTTGGAAAAGAAGAGTGAGGAGATCTGGGAGAGATTTCTCAATGTTGTTTATATTAAAATTTATAACAAAACTAAAGAAGATATGAGGGAGTGATGTAAGAATGAGATCAATGTGTGGTTCTTCATGGAGTTTAAAACCCAGAACCTCCAGGTGCTCAATATAGACAATGAGCTTAACTATGTGTGGACAAGTTGGTGCACCCTCTGAAAACATACTCTGAAATATTTTTTGGATATCTAAAATCATTCTTATCTTAATCTCTCCTAGTATACACCACAAAGATGTTTGAACATTCTATAAACATCCATGTTTTCATGAGACTTCATGAGTTCGCTGAACATAATTGAAAGTATCAAACATTTAATGTTGACCGCATCATTCATACATTCTTTATAGATAAAAAATTCTTCACCACTCCCCTCCTTTTTAGGTGGACCAGGAATTAAGTATTTTATCATGTAAGATTTCTGTTCATGGCATAACATAACCCAAAGGCGACTGAACCACTCCTAGAAGTTACTATTAGTAAGGAGATGGTCTTTCTCCCATATTGATTGTGGGGATAATGCAGATGATGAACTTTCCATTTATTCTACAATTTAAAAGAGCAGATTATTAGTACATTTCTTGATTACAAATCATTTGAGAAATAATAATAATTAATTTTTTGTTAAATATTCCTCTGTTTTATCAAGTCTTAATGACTTTCACCATTGAACTCGGAATGTCTTATCACACAAGACATTTTAGTGGCAAAAATCCATATTTCCCTTATTTATATCCAAACTTTTCCCATGAAAACCATAAGAAGGTATTTAGGTAGGCGGTCTTTCCAACTGTGGGCTTATAGCTCCATGATCCATTGAGTGGAATCCTCGATCCTGAAACCCCGAATTGGATTTCCTTAACACTTGCCTCTAAATTTGTATTGAACAAACTTTAGTCATTAAATTCAATACAAATTTGATTAAGTCAACCCAAAAATTGAGAGGACCAGTTTGGGATATGACTAACACTGAGAGGGGGGGGAATCAGTGTTGGAGACTCTTTAATCCAATTCAAACTTTTATCCCTGTACCTCTTAGACCTGTTAGGATCTTGATGCTCTTATTCTTTTTTACCTGTCATATGCATGTATATGAAAATAGTAAAGATAACACATGATATTTTTACAAGGTTCACTACTCAATAAGAGTGGATAGTCCTTGGCATGGTTTGGAAATAATCTTGACCACACAACCACTAGAAAATAATCCTTTGAATGTGGTTACAATGAGTAGGATATTCCCTTACACTCATATAGCACTATGAAAAAAAATAAAATAGTGCATTCGTGTAACATTATGTAAACAATCCAATAGTGCATGTTTTATAGCACTCGGATGGATCTTTATACTACCTCTCAAGATAGTATTCTCCTTGTTGATAAGGGTTTTTAATTCCAAGAAAGTCCTCCACCTGTTGAGTCCTATCTGATTTCATGGTTCTTCTTTGTTCTTCCACAATCTACTTCTTAAATTTGTTACTTGCATAATATCATGCAAGCAACTCTTCTTACTTCTTCCTAGCAGTAAACATGATAGATGCACTATCTTTTTCTTCTATTAGTCACAATAATATGAATGTAGTTAACTGATGAAATGAATTCTCCCTGATCCAAATGGTGATCAACTGATATCAATTTTCCCAGTCACTTCTTCTTCTCCCTTTGATCTATGACATGCAAATATAAAAATAGTGTATAACATTGTCTTGATCTCTATTTCTTCTTCATTGTAAAACCAACTTCACTAAATTAAAAAACTACGTTGTGATTATTAAAATAATAATGATCATCTCAACACAACATCATCACAATTAATCTACCCTAAATAATAATCAATATTTTAGTGGGAACACTCTATTCTTCTTGGACACACATTAATATTCAATTGTGTATCAAGTAACTTATTCTCTTTCTTCAACCCTTAATACCAACACATGAGTGTTTCAATTTACTTCTCTTCTTCCTTGTGAAAATATGAACTTAGGTTCATGTCTGGTTCTTCTTCACACAAAAAACTATACGTGCTTTCTCTTCTTTGTCCGTTGCGTATCAACCAGGTACACACACAATTTTACTTTGCAAAACACAGTGGGGGTATTATAACCAAGCACCAGTTCATAGAACCGTTCTTCAATAATCACTAAAAGTGTGTGAGTTTAACACATGTCGCGTGTCCATAGATCATATTCTTCACCAAGCATGATGGGGGTGTAAACACCTATCACATGTATATAGTATTTCTCCTTTACGAATTTCCTTGTATTCTCCTCAAAATTTCTTGCATTACATAGTGCGAGTGCTTCACAGAAAATCTTTTCTTCCATGAACAAACTTTCCTTCTACAGAAAGCCTTCACTTCAATGGACTTCCTTTCCTTCCACGTACCGCTTTTTCCTTCTGCAAACTACTTTTCCTTTCACAGACGACCTTTACTTTACAGATGGTTGATGCCTCTGCAAACCATTAATGTTCCATGACCCCTTTCTCTTTGCAGTCAATCAAATCCCACAAACCCCTTTTGTAAACTGTCATTGTAGAATTGTTTCCTTTGTAGAAATGATCCCCGCGAACTACTTCCTTCTTCATAGAATCCTACATCGCAAACTCTTCTCTTTCATGGAATTATACCCCACGAACTACTTTAGACTTCCCCAAATTCTTCCAGTAGTGAATATGTTCTCTAATAAAATTCTCTTTGACTTAATGATCTGATTAGGAGTCATTATATAGGAAAATAAATCTACAAATCCCATTAATCTGATTTACCCAAAACTTCAATGCGGTATAGCCTTTACCGTGAACTATTGTGTGGTCTGCATAGTGCCATAACCCTTTGCGGAAGGTGATATATTCCACAAATGAAAACCCTTTACGACAAATATAATTACCACCTCAGCCCATAGACGAGATGCCTCCCACAAATTGTTAGCCTCCCATGAACTGCAAACCTCTCGCGAACTATTTTTCCCTACATGGTCCACATAGCGCGCTTCGCAGTCTATATAGTGTTGCTATGTGGAAATACCTCCTCTAAAAATTTTCCTTCGTCTTTCCGCATATCTCCTTTGCGGTCCACGAACTGCATCCTACAGACTCCTTTGTAGAAAACCCTTATTTTCCATAAAATAAAATTCTGATTTTGAGGCCCAAAAATTTGGAAAACATTGGGAAACAACGCCTCCTTAAAATCTATTTTGGCAACACCAACCAGTCTAATTACCAGTCATTTAAATTTTTCAACAAACACAAATTGATACATCGTTAAATCTTCAACCATCTTTTACCAAAATGCACTTCATTCCAAAACCACTTAATTTCTTTCATCAAGAACCCCATATATCGTGATATTTAACCTTCGATCGATCACTTTTAGCATCATCAGATTTACCAAGGAAAGTATTGTAGATTCTCTATATTATGTTAATATAATTCTTTACAATCAAACCTAAATACGATTAGAAACACCTCTTTTCTTCCAACCAGATTCTCAATATGATTGTCAACACTTCTTCTTCCCCTTTCTTTTATCAAGATATAATCACAAGTTTTATAACTTACTTATGATTTGTGGGGAATACAAAACTGCAAAGTGTCATTATATTATAAAAGGACAATTATTCAGCCATGACATCCAATTTCATAAAATTAATCCTTAACAATTCTCCAAGCATCACCTTGAAACTCAAAGTCTTTAAAAGATATTTCTTGAAATATCAAGACTTGAGGACATTATCCAAGATCCATTAACTTTGGAACTACTTCATCATATTGACCGCAATGATATATTCTTATCTTATTGAACACCATTGAAAACCAATGACAATCAATTGACAACAAATAAAATCCATACACCAAGTGGGATCTTCAAAAATCTCATGAGAAATCCTTGATAAAATAAAGTGTTCAGACCTTGTCCATGTAAACACTTAGTTCTATGATTGCATTCACAATCAAATAATGGAAGTCATATTCAGACTTAATATTAAGTTGAGGGACTTTAATTTATTTTTCATAAATGTTATATTGTTTTATCCTTTATATGACGTGTTAATAGTGGATTTTACTTCATTAATTAACCATGATGGATAAAACATTTACACATAATCCATTTATTTAAATTATGTCTTTGCACATTAATTCATTTATTTATGTGATCACATCTTGCATCCATAAATTAAATAATGCATAGAAAAAAATAAAATAAATAAATAACCTGATCAAGATCTTATCTAATGGTTGATGTATTGAGCAGACAATAAATCAACCTATGACCCAGGAGAATAACTCCTTATATCGGTCTTGGCATGAGTTGTAGCATTCCACATGTCTGATTGTGTATCATCTGGGTTGGAATCATTATGGCTCTATCATGAACAACCTCCACACGCCTTGGGATACTCCATTAATTACATGTATTTATTAGGTTAGAGGAACTAAAGGATTGGTTAAGGGGAATTACATAAATAACCTTGGGCATGTGAGTCCTACATAATAATGGAGGAAGAGATGGATCACAGGACATCAAATTAAAATTAATAATAAATAATTGAAAACTCATGCAATAAATTAAATTAAATAAATAAAACTCATATGTAGGTCTTGGTCGATCTCATGAACAGTCATACACATGCAATGAATATGCAAAAGTAAAACTGGTTAACATTCATTTCTTATTCATTTTTTATTATTAAGATAAACATTTTTTCATTAATTAAATAATTGATTCATTAATTAATTCTCTTTCATCTTAATGATCATCAAAATTCTCCTAAATATACCCATTATAAATGAATTCATGGTAAATAAATGTCAGAATCAATAATTACATATTATTACAATAAATTAATTGAGCATTTAAAATTCTTTAAAATCATTATTAAATTGTCACACACAATAAGTGTCAATCAATATAATAAGGTTTTAATGCTACAATTATAAATTTAATGTAATTTTAATTTGGTCCTTTATTTAGAGACTACATAGTGTGTACTATCCAGCTATATGTTGTGTACCTCAGTTGCTGTGTAACTAGGATACACGCTTGGGGATTCGGCATATTGCTCAGCTGAACTACACGATGTGTACTAACCAGATACATGCTGCGTGTTCCACTTTTTGTGTGTTTGAAAAACCCATCGAAAAACTCAGTGTGTTCATTGGATTCTGGACTAAACGATGTGTACAATCCAACTATAGACCGTGTATCTTGCATGTCGTGTATCCACATAATTCGCTAAGGAACTCTGTGTGTATTTCAGACATGGGAATTAATGAACTACACACCATTTATTTAATGGACCAAACCTCTATGGTCCATTCCTTTATGAGAATATGGTGTTTGAGGTGTCTTGGTAGGTCAAGGTGGATCATTTCAACACTTTTCTAGATTTCCTAGTTTTCCAGGTTTTCCAACGATGACTCACTGGTGGTCGATCGACTAGTGGTGGCTCGTCCAGTGGTGTCCCACCTCATGGTAACTCACTGATGATGGTAGGCATTTCATCTGATGGTTTCTCGTGAGTGGTGCCTCACCGAGCGATGCCTCACCGAGTGGTGCTTCGTCTAGTGGTCACTTGTAGGTGGTGCCTCGTCGAGCGGTGATTCGTATAACAGCCGCTCACAGGTGGTGCCTTGCCGAGTGGTTCTTCATCTAACAGTTGATACATAAATACTGGGAGTCTCAACGACAAAACAATGATTCAAAGAAGAGTAAAAGGGGAAAAAAAGAAACACTCGGGAAACAAAGATTTACATGGTTTAGGAAATGATTCCAACATCCATGAAGAGGTAGAATAACTTTACTATGAAAATCTGGAATGAAAATTTTCAGGAGTTTATCATAGTTTCTCACTAAGGAACCCTATCCCAAAATGGGTTACAAAAGGAGGAATATGATCCACTATTCCACCAACCACACGGGAAGTCTGCATCGCTACAGTGAAAGGTAGATGATCACCTAAGTCAAAAGTGCTACAGTGGCTGCCAGCTGAAAGTCTGTGCCACTACAGTGAAAGGTAGAAGATGATCCACCATTCCACCAAATGTACAGAAAGTCCTCATCACTATAGTGAAAGGAAACCGACCACCCAAGTCAAAAGTGCTACAATGAATGGAGGCTGGAAGTCCGCGTCACTACAATGCCCTATCTGTGTCAGTTGGTCAGCTCTGCTACAGTGCTCTATCAGTGTCAACCCATGAAAGTGGTGGCCTGGTGTGCAGTATTGGCCAGAAGCATTTGACCCAACAACATTCAAAACGGATCGAGCTACACCAAAATAACAATGGTCGCTCACTAGCGGTGCCTCGATGAGTGGTTCTTTGTCTAACGGTCACTCGTGAGCAGTGCCTCACTGAGCGGTGCTTCGTCTAACAGTGGATCGCAATCAGTGCCTCATCGAGCGACGAGTCGTCTAACAGTGGCTCATGTATAATGTTTCCAAATTCTTCCAATTTTTCCCTTTTGACACATTCTTTGACATAAAACACATTTAAAGCCTTATTTGAAATAGTTTAAGACCGATTCAAAGTCATAAAATCCTATCTTCTTTTCCTAAGGGTTCAGCGGGATTTTAAATTGTCAAAGCATGTTATCTTGACCAGATCTGCCTTTATTGGCAAATAAAAAATGTATCTAAACCCATGACTTAGTTTAAATATTTTCTTTCCAAAGCCTAGATACCCTTCCCCATTGTTATTCTTCCTTGGTTCTCTTGATATGGGATGCCCAAAGTTCTTATTCCTGTAGGAGTCATGTGGCCAGGGTGTAGCAGTTAGTTTGAGTTTTCTTGGAGGTTTTCCTAGTGCATGTGTGACCCTGTTTTGGTGCAACCAGGAAGTCCCAATCATCACTTCTTCCAAATAGGTTTTCCTTCGTCTCTCTTATTTGTTCATCATGTGGGATGGGTGTATGAATGTTTCCTTTACAAGGATAGTTTAATTCATATTAATAAAGATAATTGAACCAGTTTTAAATCAATAAACAGGGGGCTGGGAAAAGTGACACATGTTTCTGCTATTGTGTTGTTGTTTTGTTAATATTGTGATTTTTATGGGATAACTACCCACTGAAAATCATGGATTTTGGGAGTCCTTGCTTGTGCACATAATTTATTATGGAATGTTGTTTGTTTCCTATTGAACGATTATATATGAAAATTGTTAACCATGTATATTCAGCTAATAAATGGATTCCCCAAGATCATATTGTTTTTGTGATAACCCTTGAATTTATAAGTGGAATTAAAGAAGGTATGTCTTGTTAAAACTTAAATATGTTTTTATTTGGTTAGTGTGGAAATGTGGTTTTGGGAACTATTGTGGAGCAGGGTTGTGGGCCTGGGTGAGGTTTAATGTGTTGCTGGATGTGGTGGTGAGTTGGGGGTTTGTTTTGTTTGGTATGGTGGTTTGTGCACAATGAATTTGAAGAAGGATTATAGTGGTTGTTATGGGTGTTTTTTCATTGATAACATGCATAAATCTTCACCCCATACCTAGATATCGACATATGATATATCATGAATAGGTGTTAAAAGTAGAGGTTATGGTGCGATGAGCCTTTAATGTGAAGCGGGTTAATTTACCATGAATGTTACTATGTTTATTAGTTTCTTGGGGAGTGTTGGAATGAATAAATAACTATTTAATAAAGTTTGGAAAAACTTGGGTTAGTTTGGTTAACAAAATTCAAATGTTTAAATAATTTAGTTGGGGATGTGATTTTAGTTTTGTGGCTTATTGTGCGGTGTCATGCATTTAGTGGTAGTAGCAAAGTTGGCAGTGTTATGAGTTAGTTGTTTATTGACAACACCTAGGTTGGACTTGAGTGTTTGGTATCATATATGTATACATTTTTATTTTACTTGTGATTTCTATACGCACCCCTCCCTAGTTGAGCATTATGCTGAACACCCCCATTGTCATGGGGGGGGGTGTCTTTCCCAATATCCAGTGGGGAGTACAGATGGATGGGTACCCTCTCTTTTCTGCTATACCTTCCCGGCGAGGTAAGTATGGAATAGGCTATGATGGTTGGAGTTCTTCTAGTTTCCTTAGAGGATGTGGTTATGTTTGTGGTGTCCCAGGTGTCCTCGGGTGAGATGTGGTAGCCCAAGTGTTTGTGGGCAAGGTGGTTTGTGCTTTCTCATGTGTCTTTGAGATAAGATGTGATGTGATTTCCTAGGTGTCTTGGAGATGATTTGTGATGTTTTGTGAGGCCTAGATGTGTGTGGGAAGGTTGTGATGTGTTGTGAGGCTCAGGTGTGTGCGGGCAGGTTGTGACGTGGTTTGTGGCCTAGGTGTGTGTGGGTGGGATGTGTTGTGGTATGCAGAAGGGATGGAAGTGTCAGGATGTTCGATGTTGGGAAATAGTGGCATAACCAATGGTAAAGTGGTGTGGGGTACCCTATAATCGATGTGTTGTACATTATATTACTTGAATTTCATTATTTGGTGAGTGTGTATTGGTGAGGTTAGGGTGGTTAGTATACCTGTTTAGGTGCTATTTGGTTTTTCTTTTTCTCACAAAAGTATTAGTATGCTTCACCTACATGTGCACGAGAGATTTTGGTTTCCCTAGCGATTATACTTATATACTCACCCTACATATATAAATAATTTTTAGGTTTCCACGAGGATTTTGTAAAATGTTATGGACCTTACTAGCTCGGAACTTAACAGTTGTTGTGTCACTGCTTAGATTTACTTTAGGTATTTACTTTGGAGACTTTTGTTTTATACCTGTTCTATTTTACACATGCATGTGGGATAGTTTTGGATTTCTTTTTATATTGTGTCTTGGAGTTGCATTGTGAATGATTCATCTTATCTCTTGATATTTTTCTTCTAAAAAAGGTAATGTCTCCTATATTGTGAGACTTGTACACCCTTGGTGCTAGTCATCAACCCGAGGCCCACTGGAGGTGGAACTCGGGGGTCATTATCTCTCTTTCTTCATTGTCAACCCAAGAAGGGTATCTTTGGAGTGAGGGGGTCATGACAATGTACGTCAGCTACATGTCTTATACTTCATTAATGCTCAGGCTGTCAGTATCACATGATTTTGACCATATATTTGACCACACAGTTTGCACTAATTTCACTGTTAAACCATTTATACTGCACGACGTGTATACCAACTACACATTGTGTAATCTGACATGTCGTGTTCCAGGCTGGTCTGGTCTACACACAGTGTGCAACAAATGCACCACATATAATTACTGCTAAGGGCGTTGTGTATCTCATGACATGGCTAGGTGTAGTACACTTGGGTACACAACGTATATTCTAGATACATGCCATGTAATTTCATGTTATCTGGCCAGATTCCTTGATGCTTCCTGATGTAATCTCCAATCATTCTTCATATGTTCTTAAACTTTAGAAATTGTGAATATTGAACAAAGAAATTAAAATTTCGAAGGCATGTTAATTTAAACAACTATATTAAAAAATGAATAATTATTAAAATGAAAATCTAACATCTATTGTGCATATAGATCAACAATAAAATAAATAATTATAAATTTAAAAAATGAATGATTTGAAAATTACTCCTATTTATTGAATCCCACATTGAAGTTTCAGTTGATAGGCCTCTGCTATATCAACTTCAATGCACTATAGACCAGGTGTGCAAATCTTATGGGGTCACCCCACTCTAGGAGTTTGTCGTGCCTCCCCACAAAATGATTATGTCCTCTTCACCTAGTATCGACCCACGCTGGGTGTGATCTCACTAGTGCAAAAACACTTTTTCGTGTCGGTTTTTTTAATTTTTAACGTCAATTATAAACCGACGTCTTTATAGGCGATGTTAAAAATACAGTTTTCGCGTCGGTTCATAGAAACCGACGCGAAAACGAATTCGCTTATGAGCTTCGGCGTCGGTTTTTTATAAAACCGACGCCGAAGCTACATTTAGACATTATTTTCCGCGTCGGTTCATTAAAAAACCGACACGGAAAATATAGTCGACTAGGTTTTCGGCGTCAGTTTTATATAAAACCGACGCCGAAATATCGATTGTCCGCGTCGGTTTTTCTAAAAACCGACGCGGAAAACCGATTTAAACAGGATTTTCCGCGTCGGTTTTTCTAAAAACCGACGCGGAAAACCCGTTTAAACAGGAATTTCCGCGTCGGTTTTTAGAAAAACCGACGCGGAAAACCACTTTATACAGGATTTTCCACGTCGTTTTTTCTAAAAACCGACGCGGAAAACCCTTTCGGCGTCGGTTTTTAAAAAAACCGATGCCGTAAATAATTTTTTTTTAAAATATTCGGCGTCGGTTTTTAAAATAACCGACGCCGTAATTTTTTTTTTTTAAATAAAATACATATATTTTCTCCTCCAAACAAATCGGAACCCTGAACAAAAATAACAAAGTATACAAAAACAATTAAACAGCTTTAACAGAAGTACTTGAGAAAACTCAAAGTAAAGCAGAATTAAAATACACGTACCTACATGGTGCATTTTCTTAATCTAACCATACTCAGTATCAATCATTGTAAGTTTCCTCCCATAGATAGAACCAATCCTGTCAAAACAGTAATGAAACTAAGGAGATGTGCGTGAAAAATCAATCCAAGATATTAGTGCAATGAATAAACATTAAATGAAAATGTGTAATTTATTTGAATCATTAATTTTTTCACAAAGTAAATTACCAAAATGAAATGTTACGACTCCTGATCAAAATTCCAGGAACACTCAGCCGATGCAACCTCTTCCTCACCTCCCCCACTGAAGATGTTGGGGGTATCTTTTAACCATAGGATCCCCACCACCCCCAACCTCAGGTTTTTATATTTGCTCTGTATAGACGTGCATTACCCATTCACTATTGTTATTTGTTTAAGTTATGGAATAATAGAGAAATAAGTTCGAGTGCAAAAAATAGGTTAGAAAATTGAAATCAAATGCAGATTGAAGAGACATAAAGAAACATACCTTAAAAATTGACGCCTTCTATTTTATCTTTGTGCGAACCCACTAAGCGTTGTTTCAGGTATTATGTGATATGCTTCTCGGCAATCATTTTTCGATATTTATTTGCATAAAAAATAAAAAGGCCTAGAAGATATTGTTGTGCATTCAAGGGAGACAATTTTTAGTGTTTGTGAATGTTATTTCGCTATACGAATCTCTATGTTCATGATCCAAGTACCACCCTACAGATCTGTCACTGTACAGACAAATGATTTTAAGAAATAACAATGAAAAGAAATATAATAACTAATTATGAATTAAAATACATGTACCTGAAATATACGACATGCTTATTGTTGGTTATTGTTGAAGGATTCATTTGATTATTAGTAGATTCAATAAAACAGTTTTTGCAGAGGCACTTGAGAAAACTCAGTAAAGCAGAATTAAAATACACGTACCTGAAATATATGACATGCTCATTGTTTGTTATTGTTGAAGCATTCATTTGATTATTAGTAGGTTCAAACACCTAATATATCATAAGAGTTAGTTTTTTAAACCCATATATATTATTATTTATAAATATTAGTATACATACCTCAAATCTTAATCAGACTTAACAAATAGTCCGCAAAAGTAGATTGAATATGAATCATATCAGATTGAGAATATGACTGTGAATCATTGAATACCTACAATAATATTTAATGATATGAAATTAATAAATAGAAGAAAGTGGATGAAAATATATAAAAAAGTTAATACAACTAACCTTATGAAAATCAGTAGTTTCCCCAGTTGTGATTATCTCGTACATAAATCGTAGAATATAATAACCACATTCAACGCTTCCATTTTGACGATGACACTGCAGTTATAAAACATTTAACTAATAATGAAACCCAATATATAACAAAAATATAAAAACTAATTACCTGTACTTCCACATATTTGATTTTCGTTGGTTTCTTTTCATTTGTAAAATGTTTCCATGAACTGCATTTTTTTATATAAGAACTAATAAAACTTTTGTAAACAATTAAAATTAAACATAACGAACTTCTAAAAATAAAAAAACAACTTACCTGTTTAATAAGTTGGAAAACGGTTTACGCACTTTTCCTAATAAAGAGCAAAACCAATATAAGGTGCATTCATTTGGGCAAAATACACCTAACATCCAATGCCCCCTATAATACAAAAAGTTCATAATTAATGACATTATAATGATCATGAGTTCAAAATTATGTTGATATTCTTACTTATCAAGAAATGGAAAAAACCAGCACTGAATCTCTGTTTGTGATAATCTCTCGGATATATATTGAACTCTTTCATCATTTTTCACATGTTTGAATTCCAAGGAAATGTACTCTGGATCTATAAATCTATAAATGCTTGTAGTTTCATTTTGTAAAAGAATCCTGTATAGATACCTAATTTAAAAAGAAAATATAGTTAGTCAATGACATAACAATATTTTATTAAAGAAATAGCAATTCAAACGTCAATTTACTTACATGGAAAACAACTGCACCACATTCAGCCCGATCTCTTCAAAATTAACTAAATTCATGATATCTTCTTTCAATATTCTCAATTTATAATTTCTTCCACATATATCGGACGTCATCCGAAACTCATAGATAAAATTCAAGGAAGAAGAGCACTGAGATAATCTTTTCAACCCAGAAGAAATATCAGAAGTATCTACAGCCGACTGTTTCTGAACATTTTGCTGCATTTGTACAGTTTCTTTTGCTTTCAGATATTCCTATATAAGTTAAATGTCAGAAAACATTATAAGTAATTTGGAATCATTTCTAATTACTAGTTAAAAAAACTCATACCTCATGTGAAATATAACGAAGAAGTGCAGTTGGCCAAAGTAAAAAATGGCCCATGCATTCCCCAACACTGGTGATCTCCGCAGTAGGAAATGGTAGTAGAGCAGTAGGATCTATAATAACAAGTACTGATACTCTAACCTGACCCATCTGCATAGGCTGATGATGTACCGAGTCCCCCAAAAAATACACTTGTCCTAACGCAACAATATGTACATGAGGATCTCCCGCAAACAACTCACAATATAAGGTTCGATCCGATGGAGGAGGTGGAGGCTCAAAGTTAGCAGGTGGGGCAGGGTAGTCAGGGTGAGCAGGCTGAGAAGTCAGAAAAATGAAAAGGGTATATTAGTGTTTAAAATTTATAACATAGAAAAATTGATTAAAAATTAAATAAAATAATATACCTCAAATGGTTGCGCAGACGGGGCAGGGTAAGCAGATGAGGCAGGGTAGTCCGGGTGAGTTGGCTGAGAATGTTGAAAAATGAAAAAGTTATATCAGTGTTTATAATTTATAAAATAGACAAATTGATGACATTAAATAATATACCTCGGAAGGCTGTCCAGACGGTGTTGGGTAAGCATATGAGGCATGATAGTCTGAGTGAGTAGGCTGAGAATGTTGAAAAATGAAAAAGTTATATCAGTGTTTATAATTTATAGAAAAGAAAAATTGTTAACAGTAAATAATATACCCCAGAAGGATGAGCAGACTGTGACTGTCTTGCCAAGTGTTCTAATAAAGCCTTCTGTACTGCTGCTTGAATTTGATCACCCATAGACCGTTTCATATCCTACAGCTCTTCTTTTAAGGATTCGATTTCCGGGTCTCTTGGTTGCTTACTCTTACTAAAAACCTTCCGAATACTAACACCCGCCTGATATCCTCTAACACGGTCGGGGTGTTCAGTCTTTCCCAAAGCAGTGGCTAGGATATCCATCCTACCCTCGGGGATAAAAGAGCCCTGTGTCTCTTTCTCCTGAAGTTCATCCTAAAATGAAAAATAAAAAATTTATATTAGTGTTTATAAATTATAAAAAAGGAAAATTGTTAACAAAGAATTAATATTTACTTACAATTCTATCAGCCACTTGATGAGCTTCGTCTGTAAGATATTGTTCATTTTTTCTTCTTCTTGCTCGTTTCCATTTCTCATGGCGAGTGGGAGGAGATGGAGGACCATACTGGACCTCTTCTGAACCACTACTTGATCGAGCTCTTAATGCTTCAAATTTTTCTTCAATAATTTTCTGCTCCAAATACGAGTATCCTCCACGTGATAAAGTATGAGGGTATACGTTTTTCAACTGGATCTCCTGATGAGATCTTCTGGAGGCCTGTTACATAAAAATAAACACATAAGTAATAAGGAAAATATAGCATAAATTTTAAAATATAAAACAATTACAATACCTGAAATTTCTCTTCCTGACGACTGTCAACAAATCGCTTCCATGTTTCTTCATCTATATATGGATACTTAAGACATGGGATTTCAAACCTTCTCTTTCCAAAAACACAATCTTTCGTCAGTTTGTTTTTAAAATCTCTCCATCGAACCGCCGCTAAAGAGAGATGTCTTTTTCTAATTTCTTTGGTTTCCTCAAAATTGAATGTCATCTGTAATTGAAAAAATTAAATATGTCATTTAAACTATATAATATTAAAAAAATGAGATAAAATAAATAAATAAAGATATTTTACCGTCACGGCCTCCCAAAGCTGTTGCTTCGCCGTCCTGTCCACTGACTTCCAATCAGGATATAAAATACTAATCCTGCAACGGCTCTGCATCGCTATATAACTGACAAACTGAACTGCATTTGGGCCAACTGCATTATTATTATCATCAAAACGGATGTGTAATTTGTTATCATCACGAGCGAGTGATAGTTTTGGTAAACGTGTAATACCACGTTTACCAACTAGAGAACTTGATTTTTCAGTAGTAACTGGAGAAGTCTCCTCCGCCGAGGACGCATCAGTAGTCCTGCAATTTTTTTTAATAAATTAATAGTTTTATTTCATTAAATATGTATATTACTGAATATTTAATAATATGTCAAAATAGATATACCTCGGTAACTGCTCATCTCTATCTGTATTTGACATTGCTACTAGAAAGTGTAATGAAATTTTGGGTACCTGCATATCATTAGAAAACTGAATAATTAGAAACAAGGAAATGAAAAATAAATATGTAAAAATAGAGGCATGCATTTGTAAGTTTTAAAAATAGACACAAAATATAAATATTTACCAGAAAAATTAGGAGACTAATTTAGTGTTTTCCCACGTCCCTTCATCATGATCGGTACGTACTGCATGCACTATGTCTGTCTTATATTCATTGTAATCATCTGAAAATTGCATAATAGATGAATAACGCTCATGTAAATCACTAGCATCATCAGAATCATCATCATCACCCAAATGATATCTTTTCCCTTGCAAAACAACTGACCACTGATCATTCGACGGATCAATGACATAAAATACTTGTTTTGCATGTGTCGCCAAGATAAATGGTTCCTCATTGTGATTAAATCTTTTCAAATCAACCAGTTTAAACCCATATTCATCATGTTTCACGCCACTATTACTATCAACCCAATTGCACTTAAAAATAGTGACTCGAAATTTAATATAATCAATTTCCCATATGTCTTCAATAACTCCAAAATATGATGTTGATGCAGAAATTGGGTTTTTATCTTTGGCACTCGAAAAATGCACTGCTTCAGCGAATACCATCACACCACTATTCTGAACGGTACTCTTGTCATCCAGGTTTTTTGTGTAAAATGTGTAGCCATTGATATCAAAACCAGACCAAGTGATCACATTAAAAGATGGTCCCCATGATAACCACTTCAATGTTTCTGATACAGATATATCTGAGGTGACTTTCTCTTTAAACCATGAAACAAATGTCTTCTTATGCTCAATCATCAACCACTTTTCATTTCTTTTCTGATATCGTAACTTTAATTCAGCAATATGTGAGGATATATATGGTTGAACCTCATCTGTGTTGTTCAAAATGTATAAATGTGCTTGCATCACTTCATCACGTGGAATGAACTTTACCTTTAAGCCTCGAACCCCTCTACCTTCTCTGTCAACTGTCATATGTCGAGATAGAGGGAGACCAATATGCTCCACCTCATTCAAATAATCAGTACAGAACTCAATCACCTCTTCTGATACATATTTTTGAACAATAGAGGCCTCTGGTCGATAAGGATTTTTAACATATCCTTTCAAAATTTTCATATATCTTTCAAAAGGATACATCCATCTTAAATAAACAGGCCCACACATTCTTATCTCACGCACCAAATGAACCAATAGATGAACCATTATATCAAAAAATGTGGGTGGGAAATACATTTCTAGTTGACAAAGAATAAGAGTTGCTTCATTCTCCAACAAATCTAACAAATTTGGATCAACGACTTTGCTACAAATGGATTTAAAGAAATTACATAACCTGATGATTGTCTTCCTGACAGCTTTCGGTAATATACCACGCACTGCTACTGGTAGAATTTGTTGCATTAACACATGACAATCATGTGATTTCATACCTATTAATTTACAATCCTTCAATGACACAAAATTATTCACATTTGAAGAAAAACCGCTGGGTACTTTAATACCATGAAGACACTGACAAAAATTCATCTTTTCAATCTTGCTTAATGTGTGACAAGCCAGAGGTAAATATGTTCTTTTTCCTTTCACAGCGGGAGCTAACTCCAAACGAATTCGCATTAATATCAAGTCCAATATAGCATGTAATCCATCTTTTGTCTTTCCTTTTATGTCTAACAAAGTTCCAATCAAACTATCACATATGTTTTTCTCAACATGCATAACATCAATGTTATGTTTTATCTCTAAAAATCTCCAATAAGGTAGGTCGAAAAAAATAGACTGCTTCTTCCAGATATGTTTTTGTAAACCAGAACTTTTTCTCTTTCCAAATGTTGAATCAATATCTTTCACTCTGTCATAATATTCTTCAGCTGACAATGGTTGAGGGGGGAGGTTGTATTCTTGTAAACCGTTAAATGCTTTTCTCAATCTACGATAAGGATGATCAATTCGCAAAAATCTTCGATGTCCCATGTACACTGTCTTTCTTCCATTCTGCAATTGATAATATGAAGTTTGTTCTTCACAAATTGGACATGCTTTATGTCCCTTAACACTATATCCAGATAAGTTTCCATACGCAGGAAAGTCGTTTATAGTGAACATTATCATAGCACGCAAAAGAAAATACTCTTTCTTGTATGCATCGAAAACTGTAACACCTTTCTCCCATAGCAGTTTTAAATCCTCAATCAATGGTGTAAGATACACATCAATATCATTTCCCGGTTATTTTGGTCCAGAAATCATCAAGCTCATCATAACATATTTTTTCTTCATACATAGATGTGGGGACAAGTTGTAAAGTACCAGCAAAACAGGCCATGAACTATGTTGGCTACTGAGGCTCTGATATGGATTCATTCCATCAGTACACAATCCCATTCTGAGATTTCTAACTTCACTTCCAAAATCATGAAATTTTTTATCAAAACTCTTCCACTGTGGTGAATCGGCAGGGTGACGTAAGTTACCATCAGAAATGCGCTCATCTGAATGCCATCTTAACCTTTTTGCATCATTTGAATTTGCAAATAGACGCTTCAAACGAGGAATAATTGGAAGGTACCAAAATGCTTTAGATGGAGTTTTGATTTTGGTACCTAAAAATAAATCAGAATTGAATTATCAGAATTGTTTGAAAAAAATATTGGATGATATCATTGGAAAGTAAAAAAATTGATTTTTCATAACGTTACATGACATCACCTGAAAATGAATCTGAGTTGACTTTCTCATCCATCTTATAGCGCGATGTTCCACATGTAGGACAACTTGATAAATGTTCATTTTCTTTCCTATACAGTACACAATCATTGGGGCAAGCATGTATCTTTTTATACCCCAATCCCATTGGGCATAATATTTTCTTCGCATCATAATTGGAATCTGGAAGCCCATTGCCTTCTGGAAGAAGCTCTTTTAAAAGCTCAAGTAAACTGGAGAAACTTTTATCACTCCACCCATTTTTTGCTTTTAAGTTAACTAATCTCAAAACTGCTGATAACACTGTATATTTACTGCAACATGGGAATAATGGTTTCTCAGAATCTCCATACAATCGTTCAACAGTTGGTGTTTTTTCGATGGTTTCAACACCTAAATCATGAATTAATTCTTCAATACGATCCTCTGCCTCATTATGAATATCGTCATCAACATTGGATGTTGAATTTTCAGTTCTTTCACCATGCAAGATCCAACGTGTATAATTAAGGCTAAAACCATAACAAATGAGATGATCTTTGATTTCTCTGAAGTTTAACTTTCTCATATTTACACACTTCACACATGGACAGAAAATCAAATCAATATTTTGATTATGCCGTTTAGCAAATTCCAAAAAATTGTCAACTCCTCTTTCATATTCACTAGTAGTTCTTCGTAGATAAATCCAATTATGATCCATTAATACCTGATATCACAATATAATTGATGAATATATTAAAACATAAAAACATTTAAATATCTATCAGATAAATTGTAAACAAAAACATATTCCATAAAAACTATTGATAATCAGATAAAAGACATCAGATATGAAACACGTTTACAAATACAGTAAACAGTTAATTTTAATATTATATACATGTGTGTTATATTGAAATACAAGGACAAAATGGTTAAATCAAAGGTTTCATTTTTTGAAAATAAAGTTTCATGATATAAATATTATATGAATGACATACAAGATAATATGATTTCTCACTATGACTACTATTGATCACACTATATTTATTTTTTTATTCATTTGATGTAACATGAATGAATCATTGAAAAATTAATGTGAAAAATAGTGCAATAACTATCCTTATTTAAGACAATGTGTATTAAGAGACATGATACAATTTTTGGTGACTATGATAACTCAACTCCCTCAATCCATGAGTTTTATAATAGGGAACTATGAACATATAAATTCATTATGGAGGGATAAAAATTCCATTGCATATTGTAGGTGACAACTTACACCCCCATCCATGGGTCTATTGCAGCAAAACATGTCAAGGAATGGATCAACATGAAGAGAAATATATTATCCATCCATGAAAGATTAGATCATGAGAATGTTTTATTTGCAGCCTATGACTTAGAGGGGGAAGTAAATCATTTCATGACTATTATTTAGAGGGAGAGAAAGATGAATACATATAATCAATGGAATGAGATTAGTTTAAGAGGAAATTTATTAAAAATGCATGAATCTAACCCCACATATGAAAGTGGAAAGGTATTTTTGAACATTAATAGAGGGATAATGATTATATTATTATCTACGAAGAAATAATTACAATACATTATGATTCTAGTCGTATTATGGACATTGCAAGAAAAATTATTTATTATATAATGGCATGAAAATAATTATTCAATTTTTTTTAACATAATAGATAGTGGTAATTATTCATATCTTAGTTAAATGATGAGAACCAAAAAGAATTGAGGAATTTGGCATGGTAAATCTCGAGAAGGAATGAAATAACAACAAACTACATGAAAAAATGTGAGTGAATTCATTTAACACAATAAAATTATTTTTTTGAAGAAGAATTTATTAAAATGGAAATGGAATTAAAAATATAGTACTTCATAATGTAATGAAAGATCATTTTAAACAGGAATAATGATAATACAAACAAAAAATTTGAAGTTCAACCCGAATGGAGATGTTAAATCGAAACTGCGACCGGTATAATTACTTCAAAAAACAAACAATATCAAATCTACACCAACAATGATAATACAAACAAAAAATAATGATAAATTACAACTAAAATCTAACCAATAATCAAAATCACGCAAAATAGGGTTATTGATAAAGAAATAAACAATGGGATATGAAACAAGAGATAAATAGGAAGAACACATACCCAAAATCGTGCAGACGACAAAAAACCTTCAACAATGGCCGTCCAAGATCGCAAATCAAGTTCGAAGGTCGTCGGGAGTCCGAAGCGCCACAGCGGAACTCGATTTCGACGAACGAACAAAATGAGGGTTTCTGACCGTGAATATTTTTAAAAGACTTTTCGCGTCGGTTTTAAGAAAAACCGACGCCAAAATGTTGTTTTAAAATTTTCGGCGCCGGTTTTCATGAAAACCGACGCCGAAACATTTTAAAAATTTATTTTCCGCATCGGTTCTCAGGAAAACCGATGCGGAATATATATATTTTTTTGAGTTTCGGCGTCGGTTTTCATGAAAACCGACGCCGAAACATTTTAAAAATTTATTTTCCGCGTCGGTTCTCAGGAAAACCGACGCGGATAATATGTATACTAATATTTTACGCGTCGGTTTTCTTAAAAACCGACGCGAAAAATCAACGCATAATATTATTCGCGTCGGTTTTTAGGAAAACCGACGCGGATAATATGTATACTAATATTTTCCGCGTCGGTTTTCCTAAAAACCGACGCGGAATAATATTATTCGCGTCGGTTCTTAGGAAAACCGACGCGGATAATATGTATCCTAATATTTTCCGCGTCGGTTTTCTTAAAAACCGACGCGAAATATCAACGCATAATTATTTTTGGCGTCAGTTTTTTGTAAAACCGACGCCAAAAATTCCCCGCACATACTATTCGCGTCGGTTTTTAAAAAACCAACGTTATTACGACGACGTTAAAGCCCGTATTTCCACTAGTGTCTCCTTAGGTCGGTGTTGACCTGCAATGGACTTCCTCCATGCCCGCTTATGTCAAGCACCCAGGTTGAGATTGGTCGACTACCTCAGGTGGATATCTTGATCTCTAGTGATGCTAGGCCAAGTTGGGCCTTATTTTTTATATATTGTCTTTTTCAAATTACTCTTTCGAAGTACATAATCAAAAAGAGTTACTCTTCCAAAGTATAGAATATAGATCCAAGTACAAAGTGTCTACATAGTATGCAAAATTACTCTTCTGAAGTATTTATGTGGTTCTCTGACCATTTTCAAAAAATCAGGTAGCAGACACTTAGCACAACACACTACATATAAGGTCCTGGTGTTTGATAGGGTTCGTTTTCGTTTTAAAATTTTAATAAAATCCTCCTAAAAGGGTTAATGGAAGGTTTCCTATAGAGGTCTTGGGGGTGTCCCGAGGGTTCATGACACAGAAAAGAGGGAAAAGAGGGAAAAAAGGAAATTCATGTTGAGAGCATGGTTGGTACATGGTTAATAGTAACTGAGCACCATAACATTACATCCTAAAGAAGGTAGTGCATGGTTTGGAAAACCATGTAGGGTGGCCCAGGAGACCGTGAAACTTGAGCTCCCCTTGGACAGTGGCAAGTGCATGACCACCGTACGGTTTTTCAAACCATGCAGGTGGGCAATCAAACTCTCCTAGATCATATCTCCCTCATAAACCTGCATTACTTCCACAAACAGATTAAAACAGTTAGTACAAATGGGAGGGGGGGGGGGGGAATCGTAACCTCCTCATGCATTGGGAGGTGGCTGAACACCGAGGTTTTTAATCATACTTTGTTGAAATTTTTCCACGATGAAGTGATATTCGATCTTAATATGTTTTGTACGAGAGTGTTGAACCAGATTCTTCATAAGATCGATCACGCTCTTGTTGTCATAGTGAATCACCATCAAATGTTTCACCTCATCACCAATATTAGTCAGTTGTTGCTTCATCCCCAATAGCTGAGTGCAAGCCTTTGTAGTAGAGATATACTTTGCTTCAGTCATATTAAGAGAAGTGTTTTCTTGTTTTTTGCTCATCCAACCCACATATTTATTGTCAATGAAGAATGTCCCACCACTTGTGGAATTTATATCCACCACATATCTATCCCAGTCAACATCAAAAAATACCAATAATTCAATATCTCTACCTATAGTAAAGTATAATACAAAATTGAGAGTACCCTGAATATATCTCTTGATTCTTTTAACTGTTGTCAAATGCTCTTCCTTATGATTACTTTGAAAATGGGATGCTAAGCATGGTGCAGATATGATATTCAGTCATGTTTAATTCAAGTATAATAAGCTTACAATGATTATTCTATACAGGGTGGGATCCATAGATGTCTCATCCTCATGATTTCTAAGTTTTTTCCCAATCTAAATCAGAGTCAACATTGGTTTAGAGTCATGCATGTTGAATTTCTTCAGAAACTCTTTTATAGCCCAAAAAGTACATGAGTTTACCAATCATAGACATTTCAAATTCTAATTTCATGTGATTAGAAAATTCTTCTACTAATCCCTTCCTACTCCTGCCAAATATAATATCATCCATGTACAAAAAAACCACAAATTGATATTAATTTTAATTATTCACCTAGAGATTATGATTGAAACCTCCTCTTTTGAATTAATCTTCTTAAAATAGGAATAAGTCACGAATACCACTCTCGTGGTGTCTGATTCATACCATAGAGAGCCTTCTTTAATCTGCAATCCTTAGTCTCATCATTTCCAATCAGAAATATCATTGGTTGTTCAATGTAGACTTCTTCAAGAACTCCATTTAAGAAAGTCTTTTTGACATCCATCTGATAAAATTTGCACTCTCTCTAAATTTTCATGGAAAGTAAAATCCTAAAAGACTATAGTCTAGCTTCTGGAGAAAATTTTTATTCAATATCAATTCCTTCAATTTGTGCGTAGTCTTTACACACAGATTGTGCCTTTTTTGTGATCACATTTCTATGCTTATAAAATTTGTTTTTAATGATACACTTTGTTCCAATCACATTGTGATTTTCAGGTCTCTTGACAAGTTCCCATGTTCGATTCTTGTCAATCTGATATAGTTATTCATTCATGGCTTTAACTCATGATTCATCTTCTACTACTTCTTCAAATGAGGTTCGATTCAATAATAGATAGAAAGATAGAATGTGTTTCATTCCTCATTCTTCTTGTCTGTGTGGGGGTGGTCTAATCCCCAATGATGTTGGATTGATCAATTTATGCTCTTATGTTCATGTGAGGTTCGGATGAAGCTTCTTCAGTCATGAATTCATATTTTGATTCTTCTTATGAATCATCATAGTTTTGTGAACTTTGAATATTTTTCAAGCCTTCCAATGCTTCTACATTTGAATCAGTCTCTTGTCCACTTTCTTCTTTATATTCTATCATATCATCATATGAGATCCTCAGGGTATTTATGGTTTTGTCTTCAATGATCTTAACATCACTTATTTCTACAATTATTTCAAGATGACTAATATAACATTTGTAGGTTTTTCTCTTTATTGAATATTCAAGGAATATTCTATTGTCTGCAACATCACCATACTTGCCTTGATTTCCTTCTTTGTTTTAAATGAAACATTTACTTCCAAAAACACATAAATACTTCATAGAGGGATTCCTTCCATACCATAACTCATATAGTGTTTTGGTTTCCTCTATAAAAAGTATTGTTCAATTTTGAGTGTACACTGCTGCTTAAACAACCTCTTTCTAGTAATGACGAGAGATACAACTCTCAATCAATATAGTTCTAGACATATTGTTCACCTGTCAATTTCTACATTCAACAAGTCCATTTTGTTGTGGGGTTCTCACTATAGTCACCTCATTATTTATTCCATGTTTTTTCAGGTAATTTTCAAATTCAATGGATGTGTATTCCCCTCCATTATCAGATTGTAGAAATTTTATTGTACAACTAGTGTCATTCTCAGATATTTGACGATAACTTTTCATGCAATCAAACAGTTGTTGTTTCTTATGTATAATCCTTACATAATTAATTCCACTATAATCATCAATAAAAAGGATTAAGTAACTCTCTACATACGTGTCAACCATATTTATTGGACCACATACGTCTGTATAGACGAGATCAAGAAGATTTTATGCCCTTTTGTTCTTTAGCCGATATGAACTCCTGACCATATTTCCTCACATGAAAGCATCACAAGTATTTTATTGTTCACATTTCAGATTGGTAATATCAACGACTATCTTTAGATTAGATATCTTTTTTACACTCTATTGGTTAATGTGACCCAACATATCGTGCCATAAGTTTTTTTCTTCTTCAACTGTCAAGTAACAAATGTGCTCCTTATTGTCAACATGGTATAAATTGTCATATATTTTTCATCCCTTCATTAGAGAATTACCTATATTTTCTTTGATAGTACACCCCTTTTGACTAAATTTTACTATCAGTCCCGAGTCATAGAGTTGACTCACACTTAAAAGATTGTGACACAATCTGTCCACATTGAGAACTTCAGTTTTCCTAAGCTCGTCATTTGTCAGTTTTGTACTTCCACTAGCTCCGATATTTAAAGCACCATTGTTGTCGAACCTCACTATTCCATTAACCCTTTTCTTAACATTTTTCAATAAATCTACATTTCCCATCATATGTGACAAGAATCCGCTGTCAAGAATCCAAGTGCTACTATTCTTTGTATCTTTGAGAGTTATTTCTGCAAAGTTGGATTTCTCAATTTCCTTCTTTTCCTTCCATAAGATATTTGATTGAGTGGAGGCTAAATGAGGCCTTTACAATATATTTTCAATATGCATGGGTTTATCATACTCATATTCTTCTTCTAGATGAGAATACCTATTTACAAGAGTGACTTCGCTTTGTTAGCGGGTATTTACTTGTCTATGAGTTTTGTAGGTAATGTTCCCACCTTTCATCTGCCTACAATGAATAGATTTATGGTCATAGTTAGAACATTGAAAACAATATCCATAGAAACTATTTCTTCTATATGATTAAAAATATGGTCTCATTCTCCTTTATTGACTTTCAGGAATTTCCCAATTTAGAAAACTCCTTGTCTCTTCACAGTATGACATGGTATGACCTAAAAACCCACATAATTGACATTTCATAATAGGAAATATCTTATCACATACATTCCTCCTAATGTACCCTTCTCTTGTAATGATTCTTGATTGGATATCCTTTTTGGTTACTTGAGGATTATATTCATCTCTCTTTTCTATTTGGTTCAAAGCTTTCTTTGTTGGGAAATTGGGTGACTTTGTCATATATTCAACTTTTTTTCTTCCCATTATTTTGGTTCATCTTGTTTCCAACCTTTGATGTTTTATCGTCATATTCAATTTCAAATTTTCCCATACATGTAGATATTTGATCATTCAAAGATTTCTTTACTTCTTTAGAACCATTTTTAGCTCTTTCTAACAGCTCTGAATATGAGAATCTTCAAAACTATAATTTCGTCTTTGTTTCCCTTGAATTTTATTTGGTTTCTAGTTTACTCCTTAGAATAACAACTTCTTCTTCAAGTTCCTCAACAATATTGGTCTTATCCTCTAGTATAGATGTAAGTTCATTGATGAATTTTTCCCACTCTTAAATCCTGAGATTAAATTCCACAACTTCTTATGATCTTTAAAGAGTTGTTACCTGTTCTTCTACCCCTGATTCCAGTCGATCAATTTTCAATTCGACCAACATACTCTGATGAACCTTACAAAATAGCTCTCAACTTTTTGTTTCTTTTTCTTTGACTGCCTAACTTATCAAGTCCACCATCAAGTTCCACCTTGATATTAACAACACCAATCAACTTATTATATTTATATTTTGAAGGTTCCTCTTTTTCAACTGTAGCTATCATGGATGCTTGGGTTTAAGATTTAAACTCTAGTTCTTCATCCTCAAAAAATTCATTATCATTTTATTTTTCTTCACATACTAAACTCTTTCTCAGTAATTTTTTTCATGATTTGAAGCCTTCCTTTTGGGGGAACATTTTCTAAGGTTTTTTTAGATTTTTAGCTTCACTTTCTTCATTATAAAACTTCCTTGAGCACCGAGAGGCAATGTTCATAACTCTACCACATAAAAAATAGGCTATAGGAATCTTTCCTTCAAATATACCTTTTCCTATATTGAATTTCCTGGAAAAAAGATAAATAAGTTCTTCTTCCTCATTATCTTCATCAACACTATCTATGTGGACCTCAAGTTTTTCCACAACTTTGAATGTCATTTCCTTACTCAAGTTGTTACATCGTCCGGTTTAACTCTCATTTTATAAGCCACCAGACTTCTTAGTAGATCATCAAGAGAAAGTTTATACAAATCTCTTTCCTCAAGGGCTGACACTTTTGGATTGTACAGTGGTGGAAGAATTCTCAATATTTTCTTCACAATGTCAATATCTTTAATTTCTTTACCAAGTCATTTAATTACTCCAACAACTTAAGTAATTTTATTAAAAAAGATATCTGAATTTTCATCAAGATGAATTTTCAGATCATCAATCCTATTATGAAAAACTTGGAGTTTGTTATCCTTCACTTTTTTATCACCTTCATATATATTTTCCAGTTTCTCCCAAATAGACTTGACTGAAGTGAAACTCATTACCTTCAGGTAGATTTGATTAGATAGAGTTGTAGTAAGGGAATTATGTGCTTTGATGTCTATATCAAGCATTTTTATGTATGTTTCAATCATAGATAGTTCAGTTGCATCAGTGAACTGAATCCCCTAACACTACTGGAAAATGATCCTATACCCACTGTTCAAAACCATGGGTATAGACCCCAAACCCGTGGGTATAGGCTATACCCACGGTTTGGGGAACCTTGGTCATTGGTGGCATCGGTATAGGTCCATGACCTATACCCACAGTTTGAAAAAACCATGGGTATAGGTTTTTCCACCATGTCATAACTCTATACCCATGGTTTGGAAACCGTGGGTATAACATATTTTACAAAATAACGGCCCGCGGGATTCGATCTCGCGACCACTTCTCCATTCACGAGCGTCCTTACCACTACCCCATCACCTCATATATGTATGTATATATATATTTTATTAAATATATTTATTTAAACCATGGGTATAGAGGAATAAACCGTGGGTATAGAACTCCAACCAATTTTTTTTTGTTCCCGCGGGAAAAATAAATTTCCCGCGCACACGTGGGAAACATATACCCACGATTTTTCAAAACCGTGGGTATAGGTTTTTTTATCTGATGACTATGCCCACGGTTTTGGGAAAACCGTGGGTATAGGGCACCCTATCCCCACAATTTTGGGAAAATCGTGGGTATAGACATTTTTTGATACCCTATACCCACAGTTTGGAGAAAACCATGGGTATAAGGTAGCCTATGCCCACGGTTTAGGGAAACCATGGGCATAGGCTATCAAAAAATGCATATACCCATGGTTTTCCCAAAACTGTGGGGATAGGGTGACCTATACCCACAGTTTTCCCCAAAACCATGGGTATAGGTCCATTTTCCAGTAGTGTAAGTAATGGAAAAAAGAACTTCTATCCAAAGGGATCTCAGATGAGATCTTATCCTATTATTCCAAATCTGAAATTTTCTTCCATCAAAGAGGGGGACTCCCCTAACATTTAATGAATTTTCCATAAAAATAATAGAGGATAGATTTAACTCCAACAACCTGTCTCTGATACCACTTGTAGGACCCCAGAATACCCTGAGAGGAGAGGAGTGAATCAAGGTGTCAAATTTTTATTTTAAAGTTACAGATATTGTTCTCACATTGGTAAGAACTTGTTAAAATTGTCTTATGGAATAATGCAGTAATCAAACATTCACATTTAAAGAGATAACACAACAATTTTACTTGGTTCACCACTAAGGGTTAGTCCAAGGATAAAATGCTAAAAATGTGTTGGTCATACATAAATTCAATAATCTTCACTAGTTTTGGAATACAAAAGTTCAGAAATAGTCACTCTGTGCCAAGTACACCACATTTACAAGATTTTAGGGATATCACACTGCCTCCCTTGGAACACTTCTATCGACTCCCCCTAGCTCACTATTTTGGGTGGACTCTTACTCAGTTTAATGACTTGAAGGTTGCTTCAGTAAATTGGGATTTAAGTCTTTGTCTTTGACTATCACACGACTCTGCTTGCACCATAGACTTGAGTTTATGCACTTGAAAACATTGTTCACTTAAACCAGATGTTCAATACTACTGTTCAAAAATCTCCTTTGAGAAGCTCTTTCATGAAGCTCACAACCTTCATGAAGTAATCTAACTCCATGGAACACTAATTCATCATAGAATAACTAGTCATCACAAAACTCCTTTTTCCGAGATACCTAAGCATTAATCAAGACTAGGACAGACTTTTCACGATGCTCAATCTCATAATGTATACTTGATTCATGAAGCTCTCAGCCTTCACGAATTCAGATCAATTCAGCCTTTTCTCTAAATATTTTTGTGTTTAATAAAGTGGGGGTAGCCTCATATTTATAGGCCCAACCTTTCATGATGATCCCATACCTCTAACAGATTTTTTATGAACCTCTAAATTCATGTTTGCAAAGATCATTCACTCGTGAAGCTTGAGTGAAATTTAACCTGCTCTCGAAGCTTCTCATAGTTATAGAGATTACCATCAATCCTTCGTACATTTGTAATACTCCACTTTTTTTAGTTGTAGAGATTACCGTCAACCCATCGCATCATTCGCGATGCTTTTTCGTGATGCTCTACATCTTCAAGAATCTTTGCCTTTGAAAAACCCAGTATTTGTGAAATTTGTGTCTTTACCATATTTATGAATATTCAATCCTAGAAAACTGATGGGTTAATAGTAATATTTGTGACTATGAGAAGTGAAGCATCGCGAATGCATGAAGGGTTGATAGTAATATCTGTGACTATGAGAAGCTTCGTGAGCGGGTTAAATTTAATTGGAGCTTCTTGAGTAAATAAGCTTCGCAAACCTGAATTTGGAGGTTCACAAAAAATCTTCTAGAGGTGTGGTATTATCTCAAAAGGCCAATCCTATAAATATGATGCTACCCCCACTTCATTAAACATGAAAAAAGAATTATATAAAAGGCTGAATCACTCTAAATTCATAAAGGATAAGAGCTTTGTGAATCAAGTATTCATTATGAGCTTGAGAATCGCAAAAATACTTTCTTAGTTTTGACCAATACTTAGGCATCTCGGAAAAAGGAGTTTTGCAATGACTGGTTATTTCATGATGAATTAGTGTTCTGCAAAGGTGGATTACTTTGTGAAGGTTGTGAGCTTCATGAATGAGCTTCATGAACAATAGTATTGAACATATGGTTTAAGTGACCAATGCTTTCAAGTGCATCAACTCAAGTCTATAGTGAAAGCAGAGTCTCATTCTAGTCAGAGATAAAGACTTAAATGTCAATCGACTGAAGTGACCTTTAAGTTGTTAAACTAAGTAATACTTCCTCTAAATTAGTGAGCTAGGGGGAGTCGACAGAAGTGTTTTGAGGGAGACAGTGTGTTATCCCTACAATCTTGTAAAGGTGGTGTGTCTGACACAAAGTGAGTGTATCTGAACTTCTATATTCCACAACTAGTGAAGATTAGTGGATTTAGGTATGACTAAAATACTATCAGTATATGATCCTTGGACTAGAACCTAGTGGTGAACCAAGTAAAATTGTCGTGTTGTCTCACTGCATGTGAATGATTACTGCACGATTCCATAAGATAGGTCTAACAAGTTCTTACCAATATGGGAAAAAGATATTTCACTTTAAAAGAAAAAGTTGTCACCCTAATTCACCCCTACCCTCTTAGGGTATTCCATGGTCCTATAAGTTGTATCAGAGCGTACAGGTTACTAGAGTTAAATATGTCATCTTTTGTTTTCATGTAAAATTCAATAAATGTCAGGGGAGTCCCCCTATGTGATGAAAGTAACTTTCAGATTTGAAAGAACAGGATGAGATCTCATCTGAGATCCTTTGGGATGAAAGTTCTTTTTGTCACTGCTCAGGGGATTCAGGTTAATGATGCAACAAGACAGTCAATGACTGAAATAGATAGAATAATGCTTGATACAGATGTCAAAGAAAAAAATTCCCTTACTACAACTCTATCTGATCAAATCAATCTAAAGGTGACGAGTTGTACTTCATCCAAGTCTATGTGGAAGAACTGGAAAATATGTACAAAGATAATAACAAAGTGAAGAAGGCAAAAATCCAAATTTTTCATAATAGGTTTGATGATCTGAAAATGTATCCTGATGAAAATGCAGATATCTTTTTTTTAATCAAATTACTAAAATTATTGGAGAAATTAGTGGACTTGGTGAAGAAATTAAAGATGATGACATTGTGAAGAAAATATTGATAAGGCTTCCACCATTATAAAATCCAAAAGTGTCAGCCCTTGAGGAAAGGGATATGTCTAAAATTTATATTAATGACCTGCTAAGCAGTCTGGTGGATTATGAAATAAGAGTTAAACCAGAAGATGCGACAACTCGAGTAAGGAAATGACATTCAAATCCATGAAAAAACTTGTGGTCTATAGATATAGTGTTGATGAAGATAATGAGGAAGACAAACTGATTTCTCTTTTTTGCAAGAAATGCAGAGGGAAAGGGATATTTGAAGGAAATTTTCCTTTAACCCATTTTTGACGTGGTTCAGCACATTGACTCTCAGTGTTCAAGGAAGTTGGATGATGAAGAAAGTGAAGCTGGAAATATGAATAATCCTCAGAAAAGGTTCCCCTAAAAGGGAGACTTCAAATCAGGAAAGAAATTATTGGGAAATAGTTTTTTCTGTAAATAATAAAAAGATGATAATGAATTTTTCAAGGATGAAGAACCAGAGTTTAAATCTGAAACCTAAGAATCCATGATGGCTATGGTTGAAAAATAAAAACCTTTAAAATATAAATATAATCAGTTGATTGGTGCTTTTTATCTCAAGGTGGAACTTGAGGGTGCGCTTGATAAGCTGTATGCTCAAAGAAAAAAACAGAAAGTTGAGAACCATTCTGAAAAAGTCACCAGAGTATGCTGATTGGCTTGAAGTATAAATTGGTCGACTTGAATCAAGGAAGGAATAATAGGTAATATAGATGGAAAATTCCCCTTAATTGAATATAAGGTGGATATATTCTTTTATATATGGGTAATATAAATTACAAGGTGGGATATTCTGATGTGGGACTCAGAAATACCCATTATAATAAAATGGGTTTCAACACTCCCTCTCAATATGAACATGCCTAGCTTGGACCAAGAGTCCCAAAGAAAAAAGAAAATATCAAACAAGACCATACACCCCCCCCTCAAGCTAGGTGGCGGAGGTTGTGAATACCCATCTTGGTAGTGAGAGAGTTCAGACAAGCTCCCGGGAGGCCTTTTGTGAAGATGTCGACAAGCTGATCTACTGTTGGAATATAGATGAAACTGATATGGTTTTGCTCGAGATAATGGAAAAGAAAGTGAAAGTCTGCCTCAATATGGTTCTTCTATTCATGGAAGATGGGATTCGATGAAATCTTTGTGGCTACCTGATTATCACACTAGATATGAGCAGATGCCTATGGTGGGAAACCAAGCTCACGGAGGAGATGAAGAATCTATAGGATCTTAGTGGTGGTTTTGGATATGGAACATTATTCATCCTCTACACTAGATCTGGAGAAGACTATCTTCTTCTTGCTATGAAATGAGATGAGGTTACCAGCCAAGAAGATGGAAAATCCAGAAGTAGACTTACAGGTAGCAAGACAACCAGCATAGTCTACATCACAGAAGGCCTCAACATCCAAATGAGTGTGATGTGAGTACTGAGGACCACAGGCATGGTCTTTCTTGATGTATTTGGAAATATGGAGCACAACATCCCACTAAGAATTGGTCGGATACTCCATGAACTGGATCACTTTTCCAATAGTACAGGAAATGTCTAGTCATTTCATGGTGAGGTAATTGAGTTTTCCCACCAGATGACAGTAGCTCTCTAGGTGAGGAAAGGGTGTCATATAGATATAGAGAGAGAATTCCCCGAGCTTAAGAGGAGTGTTCATGATAGTATCCCGACTCAAACCTGCATCCTTCAAGATATCCAAGGAATATTTCCATTATTAGAGAAAGATGGTGCCCTTATAATGGGAGACCTCGATGCCAAGTAAGTAGGTGAGAGGACCAAGATATTTGGTGTGGAAGTGGTGGTGAATATGCCCCTTGATTTGGGTTATTCCAGTGGATTCTCTCCCTATGATGATGATATCATCAACATATACCACCAGTAAGATGAAACCATTGGATGTAGTACAATAGAAGATGGTTTGGTTCTTCATACTGCGAGATAGTATAAAGGAGGTGATGACAGTGTTGAAGCAGCCAAACCAAGCACAAGGATACTACTTGAGGCCATATAGATATCTAAGGAGTCAGTAGACATGGGAGTTGGATCTAGAGGCATGAAATTCAGAGGGATACTATAGATATACCTATTCATCAAGAAATCCATAGAGAAAGGCATTCTTGACATACAATTGATAAAGCAGCCAATGATGATAAGCTGATAGAGAAATGGATAAGCAGACAAAGGCCATCTTGGAAACTGAAGAGAAGGTCTCAAAATAGTAGATGTCATATGTCTGAGCAAATCCCTTTTCTACAAGTCAGTCTTTGAGGTGATAGAGAGTACCATCAGCATTGAGACATACTATATAAATCCATTTGTAGCTGACCACCTATTTTATTGTAGGAAGGGGGGCCATATCCCAAGTATAGTTGTCATCTAGAGCCTGCAGTTCATCCCGCAATGCCTATAGACACCCCAGCTGAGATTTAGAATTGCCAACTATGTGGGGAATATATATTGTCTCTAGATCTGACAAACCTCTGTATAAATATGTAAATAGAGAATTATTCAAGCAAGAGCAATTACCTTTTTATAGTGAAATAGGAAAATCGTTTGGTGTTGGGGTAGGAGCATCAGACGAAGCTGGGACATTACTGTCCTCGGCCTGGATGGGGGGAATAGTTGATGGGAGATGGGAGTAGACTATCCCAAAGAGATGATCATCAGGGGAAGACACCATAGGAGGGTGAATGATGAGAGGAAGACACTCATCTATGGTAGTGTTTGGATGGGGAGAGGGAAGAGAGAATGAAGTGTTCTCAACAAACGATACATCAACGGAGATGATATACCATCGTAAGTCCAAATAGAAGCAATGGTATCCATGCTGAGTGTGTGAATATATGAGGAAAATGCAGTGGATGTATTTAGGAGAGATCTTGGAGAGGTTGGGGAGAGTTTCATGGACATAGTAGAGACATCCGAACATACGGAGTGTAAGTGAGTGAGGAGTGAGAGAGGGGAATAGAGTCTGAAAAGGAGTCTCCCCCTAAAGGATAGAAGAATTAAGGTGATTGAGGAGGTATGTAGCAGTGAGGATGGAATCCCCCCACAATAGAAGAGGCACATTTCAGTATAAGATAAGGGCATGAGAAGTCTCTAGAATATGCCAGTGTTTTCACTCGGCCACTCCATTCTGCTGAGGGGTATCAGGACAGGAGGTCTGATGAATGATGTTGTTTGCCAGAAGAAACTGCTAAAAGGTAGTGGACAAGTATTCTCGACCATTTTCGAAATGGATACATTTAAAATATATAGAAAACTGGGTATGAATATCATGGTAAAATGTATGAACGGTGAAAAATACCTCAGTTCGATCATAAAGAAGGTACAACCAAGTCATATGCGAAAAATCATTAATGAAGGATATATAATATATATATCCTAAGTGACTTAAGGTGGAACAGGGACCCCATACATCTAAATGAACCAAATCAATAGGTTTGGAATCCCATGTATCCACTCGAGGAAGATATGAAGTGCGATGATGTTTCACAAATGTACAAGACTCACAATGAAAAGAAACATGCTGACTAATATCTGGAAAGAGATGATGAAGGGAAGAGGGGGGGGGGGGTATTAACTGAGAATAGAGGTTCAAGGAACGAGCAGAGAAATATGTGCATGTGACTAAGGTCAGTCTATCAAACATGTACACCTTGTCCTGAAGCTAGCATCTACCAAGTTCCCAATTCGTTGTCTGCTCCTAAAATGCAATAGTAGATGATGTAAAGATAACATTATAATTGAAATCCTTTATTAGATTACTAATGGAGAGAAGGTTAAAAGGACTGTGTGGTACATGGGACACATATGGAAGGTGAATAGATGAGGTCAGAGAGCATGCACTAAAGCCCGCAATGGGGATAGTGGAACCATCAGCAACAATGATGGATGAGGAACTAGTATAGGGATGGTAGTGGGAGAGCATACCTGCATCACCGATAATATGATCGGATGCACCTAAGTCAAGCATCCAGGCAGGAGAGTGATGAATGAAAAATGTAGTGGAGACACCAGAGTGGGAAAGAGATGCCAAAGAAGGGCCTGGTAGGGAGGTGACCCAATTATCATGAATCATATGAAGCTTAGCTAGGGAGAGATCTAGAGATGAAGGAAGAGCGGTAGCAGATGGGGAAGCATCTTGGACTGTAGTCTGACCCTGCCACGGTTGCTGAGATGGGAAACCATGAAGGACCCAACAGCAGTCGATCAAGTGGTTGATATTGCCACAATTTTGATAGAGGGGATGGGGTTAGCTCTCTCCACATCCACGTCTATGAGTGCCTGAGGAGTGGCCACTTCCACGACCCAGGAGGGAAGTGTGATCAAGGCTAGGGGTGGGTGGGGTAAGGGGATGATGAGCCTTCCCAAGGTGATGATACACATGTGGAATCTCTAGCGAAGAGGGGCTGACAAGTATCTCTATAGCCGTCGTCGCATATTTTGGGTCGAGGCCATAGTGGAGGATGAATAGGAATAATTGGTCCCTCTGGGATGAGGCTTTTACAGGTGTCTGTGGAATGGGACAAAGCTCAAGAAATTCATCCCGTAGAGCCTTCCATTCCATGAAGTAGGTCAAAAATGGATGGGATTGCTAGCGGAGGAGGACCACCGAAGAAGATTGGAGACTCAAGACAAATTATTGGTCTTGGAGTACATGATATTCAAGGAATCCCAGAGTTCCTTAACTATTTTGGTTGTCTCGGTGATGTATTTAATAGAGCGGTCCATGGAATTGATCAGTAAGGCAAATATCTTGCTGTCCGCAAGCTTCCACAAGTGGTATTTGGGATCAATAGGTAGGGGTGGAGGTTTCTCGAGGTGGGAATAGAGGTCCATGCTAGTTAGTAACATCAACACGGTCTTCCTACAGACTGAGAAATTGGTGGATCTGAGTCGCTCATTAACCAGGTGGGTGGGGGAAGTGATAAGCAGAGGAAGGATAAAGTCTTCCATTAGATGATCAAGCCCAAGACTTTCCAAGGCGAGCAAAATTGGGAGTCGTTGGAGGTCGGGAGTTCTGAAGAGCCACTGGGAAGGAGTGCCGTTATAGGAAGGTGACGATCAACATCAGTAAGCCACACAGGGGACCAAGGGCTGGAAAATGACGAAGAGGGGCAAGTCCAGAAAAATATGGGAATCTGCTGGAGGGCTTGAGGGCTAGGAGACTAAAAAGGGGCTGATTGGGAGGAGGGGACCCGGTCACTGGAGGAAGGAAAATCGAGAGTTATGGAGGAGTTGCGTAGGAAGCAGCAGGGAGGAGAGCCACCGGAGGGCCGTCGCATAAGAAAAGGGGTGCATATGGATGTGGTGCATAGGTTAGGGAGGCAGAGAGATGGTGGAGGTCTGTCGGTCATCTTTCATATGGAATCCCTCCATTTTATTACATAACTTTTCATTACATTTTACAGACAGAGGATCTTTAAATTCTAGTGTCTTGGAAATCAGGCACATAAAACATGAAAACAACGTAAAAAATTATTATAATCCACTTTTAAGGCTTAATAATAGGTTAATACTATGTAAAATTACTTTATCTCATATCCTGGAGACATACATCAAAGGAAAGGGTGAGCAGAAGGCCCAGTAAGGGTAAACAAGGGAATCAATGTACTTGTGATATCAATAAGAACTTGATGAAAAATATGAAGACATGAACAATGGATAGGAATATCATGATAAAAGAAATTGGAAAATAAATTGAATATGTGGCTACATCATTCCATTTAGACATTCATGAACATATCACCAAGGTCCATCTCCAAGGTGTCATAAAAATTACCAAGGTTATTCACCAAGGTATTGTCAAACTTGTCATATTTAGAGATTAATTCTTTACCCAATGCATTGAAGCACTATTAGGGTACACCCTTAACATGTCTTTAATTTTGTGTGAGACACATATATTATAATCAAACATTTCATAAATAAGCCATGGATAATAAAAAAATGGGTTTCATTTCAAGGTCGTGACATTTTAAAAGTTCTTAAAAAAATAAGATCATTATGCCATTTATAACCCATGGAAAGGGAGTAAGGGTTATATGTATGTAAATTATAGAATAAAATGCATCATATTTATATATTTATAAACACCCAAAGAAACTAAATAGTCTTGGGTATTCACATGAATAAAACAAGAGAATTTATGGGGAGAAAGAGATAGAAATTTTGAGGTGAAATTTCTGCAGCATAACGACTATATAACATGGTTTTAGAAAACATTGAAAAGAAAGGATACAAGATTAACCCACTCATAAATAACTTATAATTAAGTACAAATACAGAATAACATGGAGATAATAACATGGTATGGAAATTTTAATGACATACCACATGAAAAGGAAACATGAAAGAAAAGAGAAGACACGATTCCTTTTGCGAAAAATTCGACAGCCTAACGACGCCACATAAAAATTCAGAAGAACAAATTTATGAGAGAGGAAAGGGTATCTCAAAAATTAGACATGAAATTTATAGTAATTAGAACACATATGAACATACCCTCAACATAAAGAGATGGAAACTAGAAGACACAACATAAAGGAAGTCATGGCTTAAAAGAGGAGGGTGAAAGATTCCCTTACCTTGAAGAGTATCTTCGAAAGCTTGAAGGTCAGGACCTTGGGAGGATTGAGGGAACCTTGGGAGGTAAAGAGACCATAAATGCGTTGGGGAGGATTTGGAAATGAAATGAATGAGGGAATTTCTTGGTATTTATAGGAGAAGTGAGGGAACAAAGCATTAATTGCCAAGGGACACCTCATCGGTGGTATTGAAAAAACCATGGGCTTGCCCGTGGTATTTTCCCATGGTATTGGAAACTTGGGAAACCTAATAAATTATATTACTATTCATAAGTCTACCAAAATTATTTCATAATTATTACATCCTTAATGATGTCATTAAACACCCGAAACTCAAAACTGTATTTTCACTATTCACCAAAAATTCAACTATTTCAGAAAAATCCCAAAAATTCACCTTAACCAAATATCGATGCTCTGATTTCAAAAATGAACTCCATTTCATGAAAATAATTTTCTAATTATGAGATATTTAATTTTTAAGTAAAAACACTATTTACTAAAAATTCAACTATTTCAGAAAAATCCCCAAAATTCACCTTAACCTAATATCAATGCTCTGAATTCAAAAATGAACTCCATTTTATAAAAATAATTTTCTAAATATTTTTAATTTAATTTTTAAATAAAAACACTATTCACTTGAAAAAAACTATTACTTATCCAATAATTTCTGAAACATTTATTTATCTATTTTATTGAATCACATTACTTAATCAAGGTGCCTAAATTATTTTAATACTTTCTTAAGTGAGGTTACTTAATCCATTTGGTCACATTACTAATCATAAGCATAAAATCACTATTCATAATTTACTATTCATCAAAAATTAATTTGATCTTATTAGACTCTAAATTTTATACTGAATACAACTATAGAAGACCATTTTTTGAAAATCATTACACATTTTAATTATTTAAGATTTACATAAATATTTTAAAATATCCCTTTTTCCAAAATTCGTCAATAATATACATCCTATATTTATCCGGACATTTGATATTTACCAACTTCACCATAAGAAGAAATAACAATTTTATTTATATAAAAGGATTACAAAAAGAAGCTAAGGTCTTGTTACATAGCCCCTTATAACACCAGCACAAGACCTAAGTGTAAGGTGTGCTAAGGTGATAGAATCCTGGGGCGGCTCATCCAACATTGCCCGAGTGGTAATTTCTATCAGCTTGAACTTCTCCCGAATGTGATTCTGTTCCAGCTTCACACGATGAAGTTCAGATTGGGTTTGGTCCAGAGAAAAATCTGTGGTGCTACCTCCTTCCCAAGTTCCATCAGATGGGATTTGATCGGCCTGAGACTACTGGATGAGGCCATCGAATCCTCTTTCTGTATTAATTAACCAAGATCACTTGTATTTATAGACAATAATCACAACATTTAGTTTCCAATGGTCATATTGACCAATGGTCATATAACCATCGAAACCCAACAATCTCATTTAATTATACTCACTTTATTAATTAAAGAATATAGTTTTGTTGAGTATAAAATAAAATAACACACAAAATTAGGAAACAAAATTTATTAAAAAATTCGGGTCGTTACATTCTTCCTCCCTTAAGAAATTTCATCCCTGAAATTTTAACTCGTACCCTAAGAAGAGAAAAGGTGTGGGTACTTCTACCTCATAGACTCTTCTAGTTCCCACGTGGATTCTTCATATTTTTGGTTCCTCCACAACACCTTAACAATGTGGGTAGTCTTGTTACGTAGAACCTTGTCTCTACGATCCAAGATCTCCACCAACTACTCCTTATAAGAGAGGTCATGTTCCAGTTGTACCACCTCTAGATTTAGTACATGTGAAGGGTCAGGTATGTACTTCCTCAAGAGGTACACGCGAAAGACATCATGAACTTGTGCTAGATTTGGATGGAGTGCAAGCCGATAGGCCACTGCTCCTACACGATCAAGGATTTCATAGGGGCTGATGTACCTAGGGCTGAGCTTCCCTTTCTTCCCAAACCTCATGACTCTCTTCCAAGGTGAAATTAGAATAAATACCTTGTCACTAACGTCAAACTACAAGTCCCTTCGATGGTTGTCAACATAGCTCTTTTTCCGACTTTGAGCAGCCTTAATGTGTTGTTGGATGACATGGACTTTTTCTGTCATCTCTTGCACAAGATTAGGCCCAAGAAGATTTCTCTCACCATCTTCATGCCAACACGTAGGATTTATACATCGCTTCTCATATAGATCTTCATAGGGTGTTATTTGAATGCTCGAGTGGAAGCTATTTTTGTAAGAGAACTAAACTAACGGGAGATGTTGATCCCATCCGCCTTTAAATTCCACTGAGAATGTTCTCAGCATATCCTCAAGTGTTTGAATAGTCCTTTCAGATTGGCCACCAGTTTGGGGGTTATAGGCCGTACTTAAATTCAATTCAGTTCTTAGAGCATGTTGAAGACTTCTCCAGAATTTTGATGTGAACCTTGGATCATGATCAGATACGATAGAAAGTGGAACTCCATGAAACCTTACCACTTCCTTCATGTAAATCCTGGAAAGTTGATCGAGAGATAAATCTTCCCAAATGGAGATAAAATGGACAGTCTTGGTGAGACGGTCCACAATAACCCATATCGCATTGTTTCCTTTGGAAGTTCTCGAGAGACCAGTGATGAAGTCCATAGTGATATTGTCCAACTTCCATACTGGTATGGGTAGTGGTTGCAATACCCCTTTAGGAAGTTGTCGCTCTGCCTTCGCTTGATGACATACTAGGCACCTTGAAGTGTAGTCAACAATCTCCCTTTTCATATTATCCCACCAAAAATGATCACGAAGGTCCCTATACATTTTTGTGATTCCAGGATGTATAGAGAAAGTAGAGCTATGAGCTTCATCCATCAGCTCCTTATTTATTTCCAGAATAGATGGAACACGTAGTCTTGTATGAAATTTCAGTACACATTCTTGATCAATATTGAACTCAGGAAACTTCCCATCTTTTATAGCCTCAAACTTCTTCTGTAACAAAGGATATTCTTTCTAAGATTTCTTGATCTTCTCTAGTAATGACGGTTGAGAAATCATTTGGGTTAGGGTTGATGATGTCCCTTCCCTTATAATTCCCAAGTCCAGCTTTACAAGGTCATTGATCAAAAGATCTATTTGAATCCTCATCATGGAAAGAACAACTGGGTCTTTCCTGCTCAATGCATCAACAACTTTGTTTGCTCTTCCGGGATGATAGTGAATTGAACAATCATAGTCTTTAAGAATCTCCAACCATCTCCTTTGTCTCATGTTCAATTCCTTTTGTGTGAAAATATAATTCAAACTTTGATTGTCTGTGTATATATCACATTTCTACCCATAAAGATAGTACCTCCATATCTTCAAAGCAAAAATGACCGTAGCCATCTCCAGATCATGCGTTGGATAATTCTGCTCATGAGTCTTCAACTGTCGAGATGCATAAGCAATGACCTTGTCATTTTTCATGAGGACGCACCCAAGCCCTTTCATAGATGCATCGCTAAAAACAATGAATCCTTCTCCACTTAAGGGCAGAGTTAAAATAGGTGCAATAACCAATCTCTTCTTCAGCTCTTGGAAACTTTCCTCACACTCCTTTCTCCAGATGAACTTGACCCCTTTTCGGGTTAACTTGGTTAATGGATTAGAAAGTCATGAAAAGTTCTTCACAAACCTTCTATAATATCCTGCTAATCCAAGAAAACTAGGAATCTCAGTTATTGTTGTAGGTTGAGGTCACTTCTCTATAACTTTTGTCTTTGCAGGGTCAATTATGATTCCTTCATTGGTAACAATATACACCAAGAAATCAACTTTTTGTAACCAGAATTCACATTTACTAAACTTTCCAAAAATCCTCTCCTTCCATAGAGTTTTCAAAATAACCCTTAGATGATCTTCATGGTCCTCACGAATTTTGGAATATATCAGAATATCATCAATAAAAACTACCACAAAGTTATCAAGGTAGTCCTTAAAGATGCTATTCATCAAATCCATAAAAATAGCAGGTGCATTAGTCAGTCCGAAGGGCATAACAACAAACTCATAATGCTCATATCTTGATCAGAAGGTAGTTTTTAAAATATCTTCTTTCTTCACCTTCAATTGATGATAACCAGATCAAAGATCAATCTTAGAGAAGAATTGAGCCCCACGAAGTTGGTCAAATTAGTCATCAATTCTTGGAAGAGGGTATTTGTTCTTCACTGTGATCCCATTCAGTTCACTATAATCAATGCATAGCTGCATTGATCCATCCTTCTTCTTCACAAAGAGAAATGATGCTCCCCAAGGAGACACACTCGGTTGGATAAACCCCTTCTCCAAAAGATCTTGGAGTAGTTTCTTTAATTCCTCTATCTCCACATTTTCCATCCTATAGGGGGTCTTTGATATCGGATGATATCTAGGTACAAGTTCAAGGGATAAATCTACCTCTCTTTTAGGGGGAGGTCTAGGCAACTCCTCAGGAAATACGTTAACGTATTCTTGGATGATGGGGAAATTTTATAAAAGAATAAATCCTTCGTGAGAAACTTATTTCATTTACGAATCTTTTAACTATAAAGGATTTTATGTCCTAAAACATCATGCTTAAACAATTATATGTCTCTATAATTCCTTCATAATGATTCATAAAAACCTTTCGATTAACCAAACATATCCCCCGGGAGTGTCGTAACCAAGAGTGCAGCAAGGTCCGTTGTCGTGTACCAGTTCCCGTTCGAGTCTAGCTCAAAGCGGTGTTTTTGGGTTTTACCCCTATGTACATCTGTGCTAGAGCCGCCTCTACCTGCTCGTATCCAGATAGGGACGTATTTTTTTGATAAACCACTAACTCTATACTCACCAAAATACCAGGAAGATTTCCTATATTTAATCTTTTCTATAGGGTTCTTACTAAAGTTTTCATATCATAATTTTCATAAATAACTAAACTATCCTTTGATACCAACTATGGCATCCCGCCATTTTATTACATAACTTTTCATTACATTTTACAAACAGAGGATCTTTAAAGTCTAGTGTCTTGGAAATCAGGGACATAAAACATGAAAATAACGTAAAATATTCTTCTAATACACTTGTAAGGATTAATAATAGGTTCATACTATGTAAAATTACTGCATCTCATATCCTGGAGACATACATCAAAGGAAAGGGTGAGTAGAATGCCCAGTAAGGGTAAACAAGGGAATCAATGTACTTGTGATATCAATAAGAACTTGATGAAAAATATGAAGACATGAGCAATGGAAGAATAGGAATATCATGATAAAAAGAACTTGGAACATAACTTGAATATGTGGCTACAACATTCCATTTAGACATTCATGAACATATCACCATGGTCCATCCCCATGGTGTCATATAAATTACCAAGGTTATTCACCAAGGTATCGTGAAACTTGTCATCTCTAGAGATTAATTCATTACCCAATGCATTGGAGCGCTATCAGGGTGCACCCTTAATATTTCTTTAATTTTATGTGAGCCACATATATCATAATCAAACATTTCATAAATAACCCATGGAGAATAAAAGAAATGTGTTTCATTTCAAGATCGTGACGTTTTAAAAGTTCTTAAAAAAATAAGATCATTATGCCATTTATAACCTATGGAAAGGGAGTGAGGGTTATATGTATGTAAATTACATAATCAAATACATCATATTTACATATTTATGATCACACAAAGAAACGAAATAGGCTTGGGTATTCACATAAATAAAACAAGAGAATTTCTAGGGAGAAAGAGATAGAAATTTTGAGGTGAAATTTCTACAGCATAACGACTATATAACATGGTTTTAGAAAACATTGAAAAGAGAGGATACAAGAGTAAACCACTCATAAATAACTTATAATACAGTATAAATACATAATAACATGGAGATAATAACATTGTATGGAAATTTTAATGACATACCACATGAAAAGGAAACATAAAAGAAAAGAGAAGACGCGATTCCTTTAACGAAAAATTCGGCAGCCTAACAGCGCCACATAAAAATTCAGAAAAACAAATTTATGAGAGCGGAAAGGGTCTCTCAACAATTAGACATGAAATGGATAGTAATTAGAACATATATGAACATACCCTCAACATAAAGAGATGGAAACTAGAAGACACAACATAAAGGAAGTCATGGCTTAAAAGAAGAGGGTGAAAGATTCCCTTACCTTGAAGAGTATCTTCGAAAGCTTGAAGGTCGAGACCTTGGGAGGCTTGAAGGAACCTTGGGAGGACTCCTTGGGAGGTAAAGAGACCAGAAATTCATTTGGGAGGATTTGGAAATGAAATGAATGAGGGAATGTCTTGGTATTTATAGGAGAAGTGAGGGAACAAAGCATTAATTGCCAAGGGACACCTCATCAGTGGTATTGGAAAAACCATGGGCTTGCCCATGGTATTTTTCCATGGTATTGGCCACTTGGGACACCTCATACCTTATATTAATATTTATAAGTTGACCAGAATTATTTCATAATTATTACATCCTTAATGATGTCATTAAACACCCAAAACTCAAAACTGTATTTTCACTATTCACCAAAAATTCAACTATTTCAGAAAAATCCCAAAAATTCACCTTAACCAAATATCGATGCTCTGATTTAAAAAATTAACTCTATTTTATGAAAATAATTTTCTAATTATGAGATATTTAATTTTTAAGTAAAAACACTATTCACTAAAAATTCATCTGTTTCAGAAAAATCCCAAAAATTCACCTTAACAAAATATCGATGCTCTGCTTTAAAAAATGAACTCCATTTTATGAAAATAATTTTCTAATTATGAGATATTTAATTTTTAAGTAAAAACACTATTTACTAAAAATTCATCTATTTCAGAGAAATCCCCAAAATTCACCTTAACCTAATATCGATGCTCTGAATTCAAAAATGAACTCCATTTTATGAAAATAATTTTCTAAATATTTTTAATTTAATTTTTAAATAGAAACACTATTTACCTGAAAGAAAACTAATACTTATCCAATAATTTCTGAAACAGTTATTTACTTTTTTTATTGAATCACATTACTTAATAAAGGTGCCTAAATTATTTTAATACTTTCTTAAGTGATGTTACTTAATCCATTTGGTCACATTACTAATCATAAGCGTAAAATCACTATTCATAATTTACTATTCATCAAAAATTAAGTTGATGTTATTAGACTCTAAATTTTATACTGAACACAACTGTAGAAGTCCATTTTTTGAAAATCATTACATATTTTTAATTATTTAGGGTTTACATAAATATTTTAAAATATCCCTTTTTCCAAAATTCATCAATAATATACATCCTATATTTATTCGGACATTTGAGATTTACCAACTTCACCATAAGAAGAAATAACAATTTTATTTATATTAAAGGATTACACAAAGAAGCTAAGGTCTCGTTACATAGCCCCTTATAACACCATCACATGACCTAAGTGTAAGGTGTGTTAAGGTGATAGAATCCTGGGGCGGCTCATCCAACATTTCCCGAGTGGTAATTTCTATCAGCTTGAACTTCTCCTGAAGGCGATTCTGTTCCAGCTTCACACGATGAAGTTCAACTTGGGTTTGGTCCAGAGCAAAGCCCAGTGGTGCTACCTCCTTCCCAAGTTCTGTCAGATGGGCTTTGATCGGCCCGAGACTACTAGATGAGGCCATCAAATCCTCTTTCTGTATTAATTAACCAAGATCAATTGTATTTATAGATAATAATCGCGACATTTAGTTTCCAATGGTCATATTTACCAACAGTCATATGACCATCGAAACCCAATGGTCTCATTTAATTATACTCACTTTATTAATTAAAGAATATAGTTTTGTTGAGTATAAAATAAAATAACACACAAAATTAGGAAATAAAATTTATTCAAAAATTCGGGTCGTTACATTGCATAGGGAAGGCATGCATGAGAGGATGGCCACGGGTGGGAGGGTTCCGCTCAGGCTGGACGGGGGCGCCCGGTTCAGGAGCCCATGTTGGGTGAGGTGAGTCTAGGATCCCATGTTAGGTGAGGCAGGTGGTGGAGTCGGGGAGGCCGATGGGAGTAGCGGGGTCAGACAACACCATCGGGGAGAACTGTCGCCTGAGGAGCGGGCCATCGCATGCGGGAGGGAGGGGGCCTAGTCAGAGCATGCAGAGGATAAAGTAGGTAGTGTAGGGTCCTCACACATAATGGAGAGGGGATTCTAGGTAAGGAGGCAAGCCATTCCTAGCTAGGAGGATGAAGGGAGGGCTGGGCTAGACAGAACTATGAATCCACAAGATATTTTCTCGCAACCCTAGACGGGAGAGAGAAAATAAAAAAGAGGGCGGGTTCAGGTTAGAGAGTTCCCTTTGATACCTTGTAGATGGAAAATTCCCCTTACCTCAATGTGAGGTGGAGATATTCTTTTATAGATGAGTAATATAAATTACAAGGTGGGATATTCCGATGTGGGACTTGAAAATACCCATTATAATAAAATGGTGTTCAACAGGTAACAAATCTTGAAAGTTATGAATAAGTTATGGAATTTAAGATTTGGATTAAAGAGTATGTAAAAGTCTTAAATGACCTTAAATCCAGACTAGAGGAGAAAACCAAGACTATTGATGGATTTGAAGAAGAAGTTATTACTCTAAGGAGTAAACTAGAAACTGAATCAAATTCAAGGGAAACAAAGAAGAAATTATAGTTTGAAATATTCTCAGATGAAAAGTTGTTAGAAAGAGATAAAAATAGTTCTAAAGGAGTAAATAAGGCTTTGAATGATCAGAGATCCACATGTATAGGAAAAAGTGGAATTGGTTGTGATTCTGAAACATCAAAGACCAGAAACAAGATGAGCCAAAATAAAGGGAAGTAGAAAGTTGAACATATTACAAAGGCATCTGATGTCTCAATAAAGAAATATTTAAACCAAATAGAAAAGATAGCTGAATATAATCCTCGTATAACTAGAAAGTATAGTTATTTAAGAACCATTATAAGATAAGGGGAAAAGAAGAGTAATGGACATGAGAAGACATTTTCTCTTATGAAATGTCAATTTTGTGGCTTTCTAGGCCATACCATGTCATACTGTGAAGAGGAAAGGATCTATCTAAATGGGGAAATACCTGGAAGTCAAAAAAGGAGGATGAGACCATATAATTCATCATATATAATAAATAGTTTCTATGTATATTGTTTTCAATGTTCTAACTAAGGTCATAGATCTATTCATTGTAGGTTTAGGAAAGGCAGGAACATTACGTACAGAACTCAGACAAGTAAATACCTGACAACCAAGTGAAGTCACTCCTGCAAATATTCATTCTCTTATAGAAGAAGAATATGAATATGATTAACCAGTGCATATTGAAAATAAAATTGAAATTCTACATTTATCCTCCACTCAATCAAATATCTCATGGAAGGAAAAGAATGAAATCGAGAAATCCAACCTTACAGAAATAGCTCTTGAAGCTACAATTAATAGTAGATATTGGATTCTTGATAGTGGATACTCATCCTATATGATGGGAAATTCAAATTTATTGAAAAATATTATGAAAAGGTTTAATGTAACATTGAGGTTCGAAAACGATGGTGCTTTAAAGATCAAAGGTAGTGGAAGTAAAGAAACAACAAATGAAAAGATTAGGAAAACTAAAGTTCTCTATATGGACAGATTGGATCATGATCTCCTGAGTGTAAGTCAACTCTATGACTCGGGACTGATAGTGACATTTAATCAAAATGGGTGCACTATAAAAGGAAAGATAGGTAATTTTATAATGAAGTGATGTAGAAAAGATGACAATTTATACCAGGTTGATGGTAAGGAGAACATTTTTTACTTGACAGTTAAAGAAGAAAACTTATGGCACCAGCGGTTGGGTCATATTAACCAACATAGCATAGAAAATATATCTAATCTAAAGATAGTTGTCGATATTCCCAATATGAAGTGTGAACGAGAAAATACTTGTGATGCTTGCATGCAAGGAAAGATGGTTAGAAGTTCATATCAGCCAAAGAACAAAAGGGAATCAAAGCTGTTTGATCTCTTCTATACAGACGTATGTGGTTTAATAAATGTGGATGACACATATAGAGAGAGTTACTTCATTGATGATTATATTAGAATGACTTGTGTTATGATTATACACAAGAGATAGAAAGTGCTTGATTGCATGAAAAGTTGTCATCAAATAGCTGATAATGATACTGGCCGCACAATCAAAGTTATACGATCTGATAATGGAGGGGAATATGCATCCATTGAATTTGAAAATTACCTAAGAAACATGGAATAAAGCATGAAGTGGCTACAGTGATAACCCCACAACAAAATGGAGTCGTTGAATGAAAAAATCGATAGGCAAACAATATGTCTAGAACTATGCTGATTGAAAATCATATCTCTCATCATTACTGGAAATAGGTTGTTCAAGCAGCAGTGCACACTCAAAATCAAAGAGGAATTTTTATTGGAGAAACCTAGACACCATATTAGTTATGATATGGAAGGAATCCCTCTCTAAAGTGTTTTCGTGTTTTTAGAAGTAAATATTTCATCTGAAACAAAGAATGAAATCAAGGTAAGTATGGTGATGCTACAGATGATGGGATATAATTTAGATATTCAATGAAGAGAAAAGACTAAAAATGTTACAATAATCATCTTGGAAGAATTGTGGAAATCAATGATGTCAAAATCATTGAAGATAAAACCATAAATACCCCGAGGATCTCATATGCTGATATGATATAATATGAAGAAGAAAGTGGAAAAGTGACGAATTCAAATGAAAAAATAGTATAAGACTTGAAAAACATTCGAAGTGCACAAAACGATGATGATTCGGAAGAAGAATAAGAAGATAAAACCATGGCTGAAGAAACATCATCAAAACATCACAGGGGAAATATAAGAGTAGAAATTGATCAATCCAACATCATTGGGGATTGGACCACCCTCAAACAGACAATGAGAATGAGGAATGAAGCACATTATGCCTTATTATCTATTGTAGAACCAACCTCATTTGAAGAAGAATAGAATGATGAATCGTGGGTTAAAGTCATGAATGAAGAACTAGATAATAGTGACAAGAACAAAAAATGAGATCTTGTTAAGAGACCTAAAAATAACAATGTGATTGGAACAAATTAGATCTTTAAAAACAAATTTGATGAGCATAGAAATGTGATCAGAAATAAAGTATGCTTAGTTTTTAAAGGATATGCACATATTGAAGGAATTGATGTTGAAGAAAAAATTTCTCCATAGTGAGACTGGAGTCGGTCATGTTTTTCCTTGTTATTCCAATTCAAAGAGGATACAAAGTTTATCATATGGATGTCAAAACAACATTCTTAAATAGAGTTCTTGAAGAATAAGTGTACATTGAACTAGTGTGATTTCTGATTGGAAATTATGAATCAAAGGTTTGTATATTAAATAAGACTCTCCATGGTTTAAAGCAGGCACCACATGCATAGTGTTTTATGAAATTGCGAAAAAGGGGTTGGGCCATATGGAGACGTATTTGGATTTAAAGGTCAATTGGGACCTTAGTAAACGATGAATGATTAAGGGTATCAATTTTTTGATAAATAATGTGATAAATATGGAAATGATTGATAATGAAATAGTTTTTGAATGTTGCACTGAGGCTCCTAATTCATGATTTTGGGATTCTAGACTGATGCTCCACTCCCTAGTTTATGGCGGGCCAAACTGATGCTCCAGGCACCCTAGTGCACCATAGTTTTTAGAGGATGGACTGATTCTCCCAACTCCAAGGGTATAGACACAACATTCCATATTGTGATTTGGGATGGTTGGGCATGGCATTCCGAATCCCAGTTAGATACTTGGACTGAGGCCTCTTGTATGTTGACCTATAAACCCTTTGGTAAATTGTTCAGACGATCGGCATTGCATTCAACGACATTGATTGGGATGGTCGAACATTGCATTCTAAATCCCCAGTTTAAGTACCTAGGCTAATGCTCTGAGGTTCAAGGGATTAGAGTAATTGATAAATGAATGCCCCTTGTTAATTAAATTGTCATCCCCTATGATATATGGCTTAGGATCTCGGCACGACCAGAGCAAGTTGGGTGGTTGGACGACATAATGGAACTTAAAGGTTTGAATGGCTAGTTAATAAATTTTTCAATGTAAAACATGCTTCCCTTATTTATTTATTTATTTACGCACCATTAGATATCTACATACACTGTTTTATATACTAGTTATTGCTTTAGACACCGTTGGTGATGGTTTACTGTGTTGTACTCACACCCTGATCGGACCGTCATGGAATTTGGGTACCCAAGTAGATGCTACTTGTTTTCAGGTACAAGTTCAGAGTAGGGACCTAACTCTTAGTTTATAAATGTGTTTTTTGGTTGGAGCATGGGATTTTAGGACCAAGTTTAGACTCAGGGTCGTGTTTATGGATTTTTCTTGGTTTCAGTATTTGGGATTTTTATTATATGATTGTCTGACATGTGGTGTATTCATCTATTTGTTATTACATGTTTTACTTGGGCCATTATTGGCACTTTCTGGATGTTACTCCATTTAATATGTGGTTTTGGGAATGTGATTAGGGTTATGACTGTTAGTTAGTGTCCCTTGGGAAATCAAGGGTGACCTCGAGGGAGGTTATCCTAGTGTTGCAGGTGCTTTGGAATGTGAATCCCAAGTGGATGCTTCAAAGGTGGAATCAATGTATGGTAGGTGCCATTGAGTTTCGGTAAAAGGTATGGTCACACCTTGGTTTTTTTCCAAGAGAAGAAATTGAGTGCTTGTGGTTGGTTGTAAGGTTGGTTTCGAATAGTAGAATAGTTCAGGTGCCTGACCCGACTGTTTTGGAAACGTTTGATGCGGGGATCGACATTAACTCTCGATGGATGTTTTGATATGGAAGTGACATTTGAGGGGAGGGGTAGTCATGTTATTGGGATTGTTTGTGAGGAAGGTTGGGATGTTGGATTGAAATGTCATAAATGCCTTGAGTTAAATGAGGTTGAAAGACCAAGAGGCATGGATAGTTGTGTAAGTGGGCATTTGGGCCTAGCTCTAGTAATGTACAACTTGTGGGATCTAGAGTCAGGTTTAGTGAGTGGTCATAGGAAGGAACACGACCTCAAGGGTTCTGAGGAGAACTAGATGTTGGGCATGTTCTAGGGATGAGTAGTTGCATTTGAGATATGTGAATAGGTGGCTCAGAAACAAGCACCTGTCATTTTCGGTGAAAATCGAGGTGATGCGCGCCGACTCTGTGTGAGACTGATGGTCAAATAGTACAAAATGTAGGTTATGGAAGTTGTACAATTACACTTGGTTTGACACTATTTGTTGTTTCCTTTGTTCCCTATTGTCCCTTTAATTTACTATCAATTAGTAAACCCACACGTGACTTAAAGTTTCAGGTCATCTTCTCAACTGCTTCAGTTATATTTCAAGAGCATTTGATGACTCAGGTGCTTAGTGATGGATGACTTTAGAGTGGTGTGTATGTGCTTGAATCATCCCCAACTCTTGTCTGTCCTGCCACCTATGATCATATCCTCCAACTTCATTATCGCTTTGGTCATTCACCTAATCCCATTCTTCAAAAACTTTTTCCAGGATTGGGGCCTTTTTTCCTTTTGAATATGAGTTATGTAACTATGTAAAACATCACTGGGTCACTTTTGTTCCTTGATTAGTTCCCCGTGCATCCACTCTTTTTCATTTGGTACACTCTGATATCTGGGGGGCCGATCCTAGTCCATCTAAACTGGGTTATCAATATTTTTTTACTTTCATCGATTATTTTTCATGGAATAATTGGGTATATCTGTTGAAAAATAATTCTGAAATCTTTACCATGTTCTTCTCTTATTATCAAGAAATCACCACTCAGTTTTCTGCTAAACTTCACTGCTTCCATTCTGAAAATGGTCATGAATATTTATTTGTACCCTTCCAATATTTTCTCAATGACCATGGAATTATCCATCATACCTCTTTTCTTGACACACCTCAACAAAATGGTGTTGTTAAATGAAAAAATTGTCATCTGTTAGAAGTTTTTCAGACACTTTTATTTCAAAAAAAAGTTTCAATCACTTTTTAGAGCGATGTCATTCTCACAGTCACCTATCTTATCAATAAACTTCTCTCGTCTATTCTTCAGGGGGATACAACCTTCCATTACTTATTTCCAAAACACCCCCTCATTCCCTACCCCTCCATATTTTTTGTTGTGTGTGTTATGTTTGAGATATTTTCCCCTCAGTTACTAAGTTTGATGCATATTCTCTAAAATTCATCTTTCTTGGATATTCTCACACCCAACGCGGATATCGATGCTTCTATCCAGATTTGTGTAAATATGTTGTCTCAGCTAATGTTTCGTTTATCAAAACATCTGTTCTTACTATTCCCGAGTTCCCACCACCACCTACTAATCTTGATTCCAAAATTATTTTTCCATATTCTCTCGATACACCACCACCCCTATCTCTTCCTAGTGATTTTGTTGGATCATGATTTGGACAGATATATACTCATCGACCTTTCATATATACCACCCTACCACCTACTGTCACTAACACACTAGATAACTTGCCTTCTCCTAATGCTCTATCACTAGAATTTCTTATTACACTTCGTAAAGGCTCACACTCCTGTCTGTCTTATCAGGGATTATCTGTAATGACCCAAACTTTCATTAATAAAAATTCCTTTTGATCTAATTAAATGTATCATTATGTAAATTATTTATATAAATGTAAAATTCATTGGTTTTATGTTTTTGTATTTTAAAATACCATCAAGAATTTTGACTGTTTCTAATATAGTCGTTGAATAGTGATCACTTGATTAGTATAAATACAGGGCTTTAACAAATCCAATTTACTCAGACAAAGGAAGTGATGGCCTCATCCAGTAGACTTAATCCATACTAAGACCATTTTTCAGAGCTTGAAAAGGAGGTGGAGTCATTGGTCTTTGCTCTAGACCAAGCCCAAGCCAAGCTTGGACACGTTAAGCTTGAGCGGAATCGACTACAGGAGAAGTAGAAGTTAATAGAGATTACCACCCGAGCGATGTTATCTGAGCCACCCCAAGAGTCTGTCACCATCACACACCTTACCCTTCAGTATTATGTGGGTGTTATAAGGTGTTATGTAACAAGACCTTATCACTATTATTATGTGCATTATTTTTGTATAAATAATGTGCATTCATTTTATTATGTTTACTTTGTAAATATTTTTTAAAACACAAATAGTATTTTTAGTTAATATTCAACTAAGAAATATATTTTGATTAATTAATGAATTTTTTAATTAAATAATATTTTAATAAAATATTAGTATTATTATTATTATATTAATTTTTATTAAATATAAATTATCATATAATTTTATGAATGTAATTGTAATTTTTATTAAGGTTTGAAAGCTGTTTTTGTCAAAACCGATGAATTTTCTATAAATGTAAGTTTTTATTTTAAAAGTAAAAATTCAAATATTTAGAAAATTATTTAGATAAAATGAATATTATTTTTGGAATCATGATGTCGAAATTATCCAATGGTGATTTTTTCATAATTTTCTGAGACAGTCGAATTTTTGGGTAAAAATTAAATACCGTTTAGATATATAATGTGTTTTATGACATCATAATGACCCAATAGTGATGTAATAAAATAATATAAACATTATTTTTGGCCAATATATTTTTTAAAATTAAAATAATGTGATTTTGGGTTTGTTTTATTTATTTTACAAAGCTTTGGTGGACCCTTCAAGGCTTATAAAACATTTTGTCTTTTTAAATTGTTTTCCTTGAGAGTGTGACTCACCTCCACATAAGCCACCCTATTATTTTAAGATGTTAGGCCATTATCCTCATAAAATATTTTTTTCCACTCCCCTTTGGAAAAAACCATGGGTTGGTTTGTTGTTTTGATTAGTTTAATGTGAGGTGTCCCAAACCTAAATAATAAATAATTCCCTCTCCTTTCCTATACAAACCCACCCAAGCTCCCACTTTATCTTAACTCAAAGCCTTTGTAGTTCGACCAACCCTGAAATAATCTCTATTGAATCCTCCCAAGGTGCCCCAAGCTCCCAAGAATCCTCTCTCAAGCCTCTCCCAAGCCTTTGAGATCACACTTCCAAGTAAGAGATTTATTCCTTTCTTATTTTTGTACAATTTTCTTTAAGTTGTTATGCCATTTTTTTAAATTAAAAATGTTGGGGTATGATTTCTCAACTCCCCCATACTGCCCTATTTATGTTTTGATGATGGGATACCCCTTTCTCTCTCATTAATTCCTCCCATGTACACCTGTTACCATGCCGAAATTCCATGAGGGATTTCTCTCCCCTCTTTTACATCCAAGTAATTATTTTGTATTATGCATCTAAATTACATTAAATTCATTGGGAAATCTATATATATGACCCCCTTACTGTCAATTTCATGTAAATATGATGAGACACCCCTTTATCTCTCATCAACCATTTTTATGAGTTCTTATTTCACATCGTTATGCTGCCGAAATTACATTGTTTTTTCCAAGCCAAGATCATTGTGTAGTGAATACCATACCCATGTCTCTATCAAGGGTATTAAAATTTATTCACATATAAATATTGAATGGTACTTTCATTTATTTATTCCACATTAATTAATCGTATAATAACTTATGATGTTGATTGATTCCATGTTATATGATCCATGTGATACACTTATGCATGAAATGAAATGTTTAAGAAGGGTGCACCCTGATAGCGCTCTAATGAATTGGGAAAATATTAGTATCATGATACTTCAAGTGCATTGAGGGTTTACTCATGATAATTCAATTTCAATGAGTATTTACTCATGCTCCATGTGCAATGAGCCTTGGATCATGCTAAAATCATGTTAAATGTTTTTGCCACATTTCCATGTTATGATTATCATGCTTTATCATTCCTTTATGTTCATGTTTATCTTGTGATCCATTAATATGACTATTTTCTAACATGTAATGTATTCCCCATGTTATTCCATGTTTATTCCCTTAATGGGCTTTATAGATCACCCTTTTCTTATGCATGTCTTCAGGTTATCCCATGCAATGCTAAGTACGAGGGAATGTAGTGGTCATGTAAAGGAAGTTTTCAATAAAGATGTTTTATTTCATGTTTTAAGTTGTTATGTAATGATCCTAAGACCTAAAGACACTAGAACTCCCGATCTTCCATTTTGTATCAAGTAAATTTTGTAGGACCCCGGGACACCCTGAGAGGGGAGGGGTGAATCAGGGTGTCAACTTTTTCTTCTTAAAGTTGTGGATCTTGTTCCCACGTTGGTAGGAACTACTTGAATATGTATGATGGATATGATCCGCAATGAAACATTCACATGCAGAGAGTTGACACATCAATTTTTACTTGGTTCACCACTAAGGGCTACGTCCAAGGAGCATACGCCGACAGGTTGTCGGTCGTACCTAAATCCACTATGCTTCACTAGCTGTAGATTACAAAGGTTCAGGTACAGTCACTCTGTCCCAGGATCACTGCCTTTACAAAGGTTCAGGGATAGCTCACTGCTTCCCTCGGGTCACTCCCGTTGACTCCCCCTGGATCACTGCCGTTGGTGAAGTCTCAATCAGTTTATAGACGTGAAGGTCTCTTCAATAGATTTGCATTGAAGTCTTTGTCTCCTGTTCAGCATGAGACTTTGCTTGCATCAGAGTCCTGAGTTGATGCTCTGTTAAAGTTCAATCCTTCTTGACATGAAGGTCTTTGTCTCCTGTTCACTGGGCGAACAACCTTTGGAAAGGGCCTTCGCAAAGTACCCTACTTCGCGAGGCTCCCAATTTTGGAAAGCTCAAACAAGTCTTCACAGAGCCCCTGCCTTTTCGCGAAGCTCAATCGCGAAGCACTCTCGCGATGCTCCAACCTTCACAATGCTTGGCTATCGTGGAGCTCCTGCCTCTTCACGAAGCTCACTGAGCCAACGCAGGGCGCACGACTTTCGCGGAGCTAGAATAGCCGCTGCGAAGCTCCTCTTTCACGAAGCACACTGCCTTCGCGAGAGACCTTTGCAAACCGAGAGCAAAGTATTTTCTCTGAAATTATCTCTACTTCTCTTGAGGGGGTCGGCCTCTATTTATAGGCAATTCCACCGACCCTCGACCCTTCCGCGCGAAGTCAGTGCCACGTCAGCTCAAATCGCGAAGCTCCGAAGTTCCTGCCGAAAATCTCTCAAAATCGCGAAGCACAATGACAATTTTCCATTCGCGGAGCTCGTCGTAATCGCAGAGTATCACCGTCATCATTCCTTCGCGCCTTCGCCGCGAAGCTCCCTCGCAAATCCCTTCATCGCAGTGAAGCTCTCCAGCCTCTACCGTTCGCGAAGGTTGATGTAATCGTGAAGACTCACCGCCTCCATTCTTCTGGTCTTTGCGAAATCCAATCCATGCATCCCATCTTTGCAAAACTCATGCCTTTGCCATATTAAATTATGATCTTCATGGAAATCCACTTTTCGCGATGCTCACCAACCTCCAAATTTTGGACCCCAAAAATTTGGCAAACACTAGAAAATGGCGCCACCTTCAATACTGTTGTCTGCTTGAACGGTATGATCTCTTTACTGGTACACAATCTGGACTTCCATTGATAATTGACAACAAACACAAACCATACTCCAAATCATGCATAGAAGACCATGGTTCCAACAAATTTTACGTAATAAATCAGGTTTAATTGTGTAATAAAAAGAGTAGGGTTGTCATAGTTGGTATCAGAGGATAAGTTTAGTTATTTTTGGGATAAGGATTAGAAAACCCTAATAAAGACTTAGAGACAAGAATAAGTATAATAAAAACATCCCTAAGTTTTGGTGAGTATTGAGTAAGTGGTTTATCAAGAAAATACATCCTGGTCTGGATATGAGCAGGTAGAGGTGACTCTGGTATAGATGTACCTTGGGGTGAAAACCCCGACAAGGAGTTTCGGGCTTGACCTGGGGTATCCTAGTACACAAAAATAGGCCTTTCTGCATTCTTGGTTATGACACTCCTAGGGGATATGCTTTGGTAAATTCACAAGCTTAGTATGAACCCTTATTAAGGGAATTAAAAAAATGCCCCTAAGAATATATGTTAGAAAGTAGATCATGAATAGAATAGATTGAAGCCTATGGATTCATAAGTTAAGGAAATAAAAGTTATTTATAAGTCATCAGTTTTTTCCTTTGATTACCCTTTATGTGTTACCCCTAACTTTTCTTTTATTCTAACCAATGGCTAGTAATAGGAGGAATCAGGCTAACAACCGATGTGAAGATCAATGTGATGACTGTGCTAATGATATGACTAATCCGATGAGAGAGGGAATCACGAACTTTATCACGCTTCTCTCTCAGTTAACTCAAGATTTGAATAGAAACATGGGTCAAAAGAAATGTTCAACCCCCCCCCCCCAGAAATAAAAATTCGCTATTTAGAGCTTCATAAGACAAAGGCCTCCTACTTTTAATGGATCATCCGATCCCTCAATCATCGAACAATGGATCAACTCCATTGAAAAGATCTTCTCCATCCTTCAATGTTCCGAACAAGAGAAGGTTCTTCTGGCTGCTTATCGTATGGAGGGTGAAGCCGATCAATGGTGAAAATTGATAAAAAATACAAATCCTGAGGAGGATATCTAGGCATTGAAATGGAAGGATTTCTGGAATATGTTTTTTGATAAATATTTTCCGCGCACCCTCCAGCTTAAGATGGAAAGGGACTTCCTTGCCCTCAAGAAAAAAGATGACGAATCTGTCGGAGCATATGAGGAAAACTTCATAAGGCATGCACAATACGCTTACAGCTTTGTCGTTACCCCCTAATGCAAGGTTGACCGCTTCTTTGGTGGGATGAAACCTAGCCCGTGGAAAGCCCTAGGAATCCATGACTTCAACAGCTATGAGGAAATTGTTTGATGCGCCCTCAAGGTTAAAATGAAGATCAACAAAACTCAGGGGTATCATGGGGATAAGAAGCGTAAGGTGGACTTCAATTATGTCAGTCCGATGGATAAATCCAATGGTGCTAAGAAGATCCATCACCCCACTTTACAAAGGTGTGGAAAGAAGCACCCTGGAAATTGCCTGAAGGGGATGAGGAAATGATTTAGGTGTTGAAGAGAAGGGCACCTGGCTATTAACTGTCGGTAAGAAAAATCCACGGTGGTGATAGAAGAGAGGAATGATCTGCTTGACCTTCAATGTGTTGTTTATTGCTTCAACTGCAAATAACTGGGGCACTTTGCAAACTAGTTCTCTAAGCCAAGGGTTTTAAGAGGCAACCAACAACCTCCAAGGTAGAAAGGGTGATCTTTTTCCATCACTACTACCGAAGTGAACCCCGAAAACGAAGTAGTGATAGGTAAGCTAGTTATTCATTCAAGAATAGTGAACATACTTTTTTATTCAGGTTCTACACATTCTTTTATATCCTGAATGTTTAGTAGAATAATCCCAACACCACCACAAATCATGGAAGTAAAGATGTCGGTGAGTATGGAAAATGGGGAAATCATTTCATCCCATGAATATAACTCCTCCCTTGTCATAATTAGTGTATTGAACTTCCCAGTGAACCTCATCATACTTCCTTTGGTGGAATTTGATGTAATTCTTGGCATGGATCAGCTTTCCTTCTATAGAGCCAACATAAATTGTCGTAAGGGGGAAATCACTCTCCATGTAGAGAATCGACCCCTGATTCTATACAAGTTCAAGGAGGAAGATGAATCTTCTTTAGCTCAATCATCTCAAGCATGGATATTACTACCCTATGTGCATGCGTATCTGGCTCAGATGATTGAGTCTAAGGAGAAAACCATCCTTTAAGACATGCCTATTGTGAGAAAATTCGCTGAATTGTTTCCCAAGGAATTGCATGGCCTTCCTCCTAGAAGAGATGTTGAATTATCAATTGATCTTATACCTGGGACATTTCCAATATCCAAGACTCCGTATAGAATGGCTGTTGTGGAGATTGAGGAGATGAAGAAACAACTATATGAGAATTTGGATAAAGGATTTATACACCCAAGTGCTTCACCATGGGGTTCACCAGTCCTCTTCACCAAGAAGAAGGATGGGTCAATGTGCCTTTGCATCGATTATTTTGAACTTAACAAAATCATGATAAAGAACAAGTATCCTATCCCACGAATTGATGACTTGTTCGATCAGCTGCGAGGAGCACAATACTTCTCCAAGGTGGATTTTTGGTCGGAATATTATCAAGTAAGGGTGAAGAAGGAAGATATCCCGAAGACTGCTTTTCGTACAAGATACAGGCACTATGAGTTCATAGTAATGCCTTTTGGACTCACTAATGCTCCATAAATCTTCATGGAATTGATGAATAGAGTCTTTAGATATTACCTTGACAAATTTGTGGTAATATTTATAGATGATATTGTCATATACTCCAAAACTAAGGAGGATCATTAGGAGCATCTAATAACTATACTAGAGACCTTGCAGAAGGAGAATATCTATGCAATGTACAATAAGTGTGAGTTCTGGTTGAAGGAGATATCATTATTGGGCTATATCATCACAAGTAATGGGATATCTGTGGATACCTCCAAAACAGATGTAATTGAGGGATGGACGAGGCCAACATCGGTAATGGATATTCGTATCTTCTTGGGGTTATCTGGATATTATCGACGATTTGTGAGAAATTTCTCATGATTGTCCAACCCTTTTACCATGCTAACTTGGAAGGGAGTAAAGGTTTCTTGGAGTGATGAATGTGAAGAAAGATTCAAGGAGTTGAAAAGGAGGCTTATCACTGTACCCGTGCTCACTTTACCCACAAGTGGAGAACTTTTTGTGGTATTCAGTGATGCTTCGAAGAAGGTACTGGGTTGTGTGTTGATGAAAAATGACAAAGTCATTACCTATGATTCAAGGCAATTAAAAGTTAATGAGCAGAATTATCCAACACATGATCTGGAGTTGGATGCGGTGATCTTTACCTTAAAAATTTGGCAACATTATCTCTTTGGGGAGAAGTGTGAAATATATACGAACCACAAAAGCCTCAAGTATATATTCACACAGAAAGAGTTGAACATGCGCCAACAAAGATGGTTAGAGCTGATCAAATACTATGACTGCTCAATCAATTATCACCCCAGAAAAGTGAATAAGGTGGCAGATGCTCTAAGTAGAAATGACCCAATGATTCTATCATTAATGAGAATTGAGAAGGACAAAATCTTCTTATATTTGATGAATATGGACATGAGAATCATAAAGAAGGGAACATCATCAATCCTTTCACAAATGATTGCTCAAATATCTCTTTTGGAAAGGTTGAAGGATGCTTAAAGGGATGATGTGGGAATTCAGAAGAAAGTGGAAGCTATTAGAAGAGGTAAATCCTCAGAGTTCAATGTTAATGAAGAAGGAATTGTGAGATTTGGGAAAAGACTATGTGTTCCATCAAGTTCAGAGCTAAAGAAGGAACTTATGAATGATGCACATAGTTCAAATTTCTCTATTCACCTAGGAAAAACAAAGATGTATCAAGATCTCCGAGAGCATTATTGGTGGGATAATATGAAGAAGGAGATAATTGAATTTACATCAAAGTAACTGGTGTGTCAGCAAGTGAAGAATGAGAGACAAAAGTCTAAGGGGATGATTCAACCATTACCCATACCAGTATGGAAATGGGAGAACATCACCATGGAATTTTTCACCGGACTTCCTAAGACATCCAAAGGCAACAATGTAATCTAGGTTTTTGTGGATTTTCTTACAAATTCTACACACTTTATTGCAATTCTAGAGGATTTCTCATTGGATCAACTGGCACAAATATATATCAGGGAAGTGGTAAGGCTGCATATAGTACCACTATCTATTGTATCCGATCGAGATCCAAAATTCACCTCTAAGTTTTGGAAGAGTCTTCAACATGCTCTAGATACTAAGCTGAACTTCAGTAAAACTTATCATCCTCAAACTGATGTCCAATCTGAGCAAACTATCCAAAAACTTGAGGATATGTTGAGAGAATGATCAATGGACTTTAAAGGAGGATGATATCAATATCTTCCTCTGATTGAATTCTCCTATAATAACAGTTTCCACTTGAGCATCCAAATGAAACCATATGAAGACCTTTATGGGAAAAGGTGAAGAACACCGGTGTGTTGGGACAAAGTTGATGAGCGTAAGCTGATAGGACCATAAATGATCGAAGAAATGGTGGAGAATGTGAAAACCATTTAGTAGCATATCAAGGCAGCCTAGAGTCGATAGAAGAGTTATGCAGATAACTGTCGACGAGACCTTGAGTTTAAAGTTGGAGACATGGTTTTTCTATGCATAGCTCTATAGAAGATGGTCATGAAGTTTGGAAAGAAAGGGAAGTTAAGTACTAGGTACATCGACCCCTTCAAAATTCTTGATCGTGTTGGGGATGTGGCCTATCGAATAGCACTTACACCTACCATGAACAAAGTACATGATTTCTTTCATGTATCCCTATTAAGAAAGTACATACCCGACCCTTCACATGTACTCTCTTCAGAGGTGGTATAGTTAGAGGATGATCTTTCTTATGAGGAGTATCCAGTGAAGATATTAGATCATAGAGAAAAAGTTCTACGAAATAAGACAATTACCCTCATCAATGTGTTGTAAAAAAACCACAAGTTTGAAGAAGTGACATGGGAATCAGAGGAAATGATAAAGCAGAGTTACCCACATATTTTTTAGTGTGGTAAAAGGAAATTTTGAGGGTGAAATTTCTTAAGGGGGGAAGATTTTAATGACCCAAAATTTCATTAATGAAAATTACTCTTGATCTAATTAAATGTCTTATTATGTAAATTGTTTATATAAATGTAAACTTCATTGGTTTTATGTTTTTGGATTTTAAAATACCGTTAAGAATTGTGACCATTGCTAATATAGCCGTTGAACAGTGATTACCTGATTAGTATAAATATAGGGCTTTAACAAATCCAATTTACTCAGAAAAAGGAATCGATGACCTCATCTAGTAGACTTGCTCCATACGAAGCCCATTTGTTAGAGCTCGAAAAGGAGGTGGCGTCATTGGGATTTTCTCTTGACCAAGCCCAAGATGAGTTTGAACATGTTAAACTTGAGTGAAACTGACTACAGGAGAAGTGAAAGTTAATAGAGATTACCACCCGAGCAATGTTATCTGAGCCACCCCAAGAGTCTGTCACCATCACACACCTTACCCTTCAGTCTTATGCGAGTGTTATAAGGGGTTATGTAACAAGACCTTAGCACTATGATTATGTGCATTATTTTTGTATAAAGAATGTTCATTCATTTTATTATTGTTACTTTGTAAATAGTTTTTAAAACACAAATAGTATTTTTAGTTAATATTCAAATAAGAAATCTATTTTGATGAATTAATTAATTTTTGAATTAAATAATATTCTAATAAAATATTATTATTATTATATTACTTCTTATTAAATATAAATTATTATATAATTTTATGAATGCAATTGTAATTTTTATTAAGGTTTGAAAGCTGTTTTTGTCAAAACCCACGAATTTTCAATAAATGTTGGTTTTTATTTTAAAAGTAAAAATTCACATATTTAGAAAATTATTTAGATAAAATGAATATTATTTTTGGAATTAGGATGTAAAAATTATCCAATGGTGAATTTTTCACAATTTTCTTAGATAGTCTAATTTTTGGGTAAAAAATAAATACCGTTTAAATATATAATGTGTTTTATGACATCATAATGACCCAATAGTGATGTAATAAAATACTATAAATATTATTTTCGGTCAATATATGTTTTATCATTAAAATAATGTAATTTTGGGCTTGTTTTAGTTATTTTACAAAGCTTTGGTGGACCCTTAAAGGCTTATAAAACATTTTGTCTTTTTAAATTGTGTTCCTTGAGAGTGTGACTCACCTCCACATAAGCCACACGATTATTTTTAGAAGTTTGGCCATTGGCCTTATAAAATGTTTTTTTTACAGTCCCCTTTGGAAAGAAATATGGGCAAAAAACATGGGCTGGTTTTTGGTTTTGATTAGTTTAATGTGAGGTGTCCCAAACCTAAATAATAAAGAATTCCCTCTCCTTTCCTATAGAAACCCACCCAAACTCCCACTTCATATTCACTCAAAGCCTTTGGAGTTCTAAAAAACACTACCCTAATATCTATTTAATCCTCCCAAGGTTCCCCAAGCTCCCAAAAATCCTCTCTGAAGCCTCTCCCAAGCCTTTGGGATCACACTTCCAAGTAAGAGATTTCTTCCTTTCTCATTTTTGTCCAATTTTCTTTAAGTTGTTATGCCCTTTTGTTTTCAATTAAAAATATTAAGGTATGATTTCACAACTCCCCCATACTTCCCTATTTATGTTTTTATGATGGGATACCCCTTTATCTCTCATTAATGCCTCCCATATACACCCGTTACCATGCCGAAATTCCGTGAGGGGTTTCTCTCTCCTCTTTTACATCCAAGTAATTCTTTTGTATTATACATCTAAATTCTATTACGTTCATTGGGACATGTATCTATATGACCCAATTAATATCCATTTCATGTAAATATGATGATACACCCCTTTATCTCTCATCAACTATTTTTTTATGAGTTCTTATTTCACGTCATTATGCTGCCGAAATTGCACCGCGTTTTTTCCAAGCCAAGATCATTATGTAGTGAATACCATACCCATGTCTCTATCAAGGGTATTCACCTTTATGAACATATACATATTTAACAATACGCTCATTTATTTATTCCACATTAATTAACTATGGAATAAATTATGATGTTGATTGATTCCATGTTATATGATCTATGTGACACACTTATGCATGAAATGAAATGTTTAAGAAGAGTGCGCCCTGATAGTGCTCCAATGAATTGGGTAAATATTAGTATCATGATACGTCAATTGAAATGAGAGTTTACTCATTCTAATTCAAGTTCAATGAGGATTTACTCATGCTCCATGTTCAATGAGCCCTGGATCATGCTAAAATCATGTTAAATGTTGTTGCCACATTTCCATGTTATGATTATCATGCTTTATCATGCCTTTATGTTCATGTTTATCTTATGATCAATTGATATGCCTATTGTCTAACATGTACTGTATTCCTCATTTTGTTCCATGTTTATTCCCTTACTGGACTTTATAGCTCACCCTTTTCTTATGCATGTCCTCAAGTTATCCCATGCAATGCTAAGTACGAGGGAATGTAGTGGTCATGTAAAGGAAGTTTTCAATAAAGATGTTGTATTTCAGGTTTTAAGTTGTTGTGTAATGATCCTAATACCCAAATACACTATAGATCTCGATCTTCCATGTTGTATCAAGTGACTTTTATGTAATAAATCATGTTTAAGTGTAATAAAAATATCAGGATTGTCATATTATATGCATCTACCTCCCGAGTTATTGAGACACTGTATGATTACTCGACACCACACACTATTGTCAAGACCATATATCATCCCGGTTGGTTACATGCTATACAGGATGAACTTCATGCCTTGGAAAAAACCACATGATCTTGTACATATCCCCATGGATAAATAGTTTTTCAGGTGAAAGTGGATCTATATCATACGCGTCAACGTCGATGGTTCTCTAAATCGTCTCAAAGCACGACTTGTTGTCAAGGGTTATGCACAAACATATGGAATTGATTACTTTGACACCTTCTCTCCAGTGTCCAAAATGGCATCTGTCCGCTTATTTATCTCTATTGCCGCTTCTTATCACTAGCATCTCCATTAGTTGGATGTGAAAAATGTTTTTCTTCATGGTTTTCTTGATGAAAAAGTTTATATAGAGAAACTATTGAGGTTTGTTGCTCAGGGGGAGTTTTCCAAGGTTTATTGCCTTCTTCAGTCATTATATGGACTCAAGCAGTCACCTCATTCCTAGTTTGAGCACTTTTGCACCATTGTGCTTAACTTTGGCATGTGTCAAAGCATAAAAGATTCATCTATCTTCTATCACCAGTCTATAATAGATAGTAGTAAATTGATTGTCTATGTGAATGACATTGTAATTACTAGAAGTGATACTGGCGACATTGATGGACTCAAATCCTTCATCAACATTGTCACATAAAGGATTTGGGTCCATTATGTCATTTCTTGGGGATTTAGGTCTCTAGATATGCCAAATTAATTTTTCTATCTTAAAGGAAGTATGTTATTGATCTTCTACAAGAGACTGGAATGACTCAAGCTAACTTGAATGACTTACCCCTTGAACCTGGAGAAAGGTCACTACATTCTGATAGTGAGATATTTTCATCACCTAAAAAATAAAGATGACTTGTTGGGAAGCTCAAATACTTGATAATGACTCGACCTGATATTTCTTGTGCAATTAGCTAATGGGTCAATTTATGGAATATACAACAAAAATACAGTGGGAGTATGTTCTTAGTATTATTAGATATGTGAAAAAGGAACTAGGTTTAGGTATTCTATATTCTGATCATAGGCATATGGACATTGATGCTCCTCATTTATAGTTTTGGGATGTTGGATTGATGCTTCAGTCCTTGGTTTTAGGTGGGCCAGATCGATTCTCCAGGCGTCCCGGTGCACTGTAGTTTTCAAAGGATGGACTGATGCTTTTGAATCCAAGGGTATGGACCTGGAATTTTATATTGTGGTTTGGGATGGTCAGACATGGCATTCTGAAACCTGGTTGGAGACATGAAATTCCAAATCCCAGTTGGATAATTGGACTGAGGCTCATTGTATGTTGACCTATGAACCCTTTTGGTATGTTGTTCAAATGACTGGAATTGCATTCCACATCATTGATTGGGATGGTTGGAAATGGCATTATAAATCCCTGGTTTAGTTACCTAGACTAATACTATGAGGTTCATAGGATTAAAAGTAATTGATAATTGAATTCCCCTTGTAAATTAAATGTTTAACCTCTATGATATATGGATTAGGCTCTCCGCATGGCCAGAGCAAGTTGGGTGGTTGTATGACACGATAGAACTTAAAGGTTTTAATGGCTAGTTAATAAAATTTTCAATGTAAAACATGATTACCTTACTACTTTATATCTACAAACACTGTTTTACAGACTGATTATTACTTTAGACACCGTTGGTGGTGGCCTAATGATTTGTACTCACACCCCGCTCAGGCCTCCATGACACTTTGTACCCAAGCAGATGCTACTTGTTTTCAGGTACAGGTTCAAAGCAAGGACTTGGCTCTTGGTTTATACATGGGTTGTTTGGTTAGATAATGGGATGTCAGGACCCAGTTTGAACTCAAGTCCATGTTCAGGGATTTTTCTTATTTCGGTATTTGGTGTTTTTATTGTATGATTGTTCGACATGTAGTGTATTCATCTTTTTGTTATTACATGTTTTACTTGGGCTATTGTTGGCACTTGCTAAATGTTGCTCCATTTACTATTTTCTACTAGTTATTATACCTATTAATATTATTTCCACTGTTGTTTTACTCTAATAAGAGAATATAGTCTCCACAATATATCTCTATAGACCCATGTTGCTAGTCAACAACCTCTAGCATACAGGGAGGTGCACCTGAGGTCATGTGGTGCACCAGATCGGGGCACTGGTTATAGTGGCACTCGAGATGGGATGTTACCCTACAAGTACTCAATCACTTCATAAGATTAGATAACTCCTACAAAGTCTTCAACACCTTGTCAATTCTTCATATAGGAGTTGAAATGACTCTTCTAAACTGCAACTTTACTCTTTCAAACCTGAGAAATCAACAAAACACAAAATAAATGTATGGATTTTCCACATAATTATAGAATTGAATAAAAATAATTAACCAACAATTAATTAAATTTTATAATTGATCCCAATTTATTTATATATACTAAATATGTGACAATTACTCTTAAAAAAATATGATAGTGGGATTTAAATGACTGAAATATCAAGTAAAATTAATGAACAAATGAGCTATTCCAATGTTTTAGAAAAATTCTTTTGAAATTTAAGGGTAAATTTGATAAGACTATTATTCTACCAACTATTTTATATGGTAGTGATTGTTGGTCTTTGACTGGACATCTTGAATAAAAAATAAATATGACATAAATGAAAATTTTGAGATGCACATGTGGTCATACTAAGATGGAAAATATTATAAATAAATGTGTTCAAGAGAAAATTTAAGTGGCTTTGATTGAAAAGAAGATAAATAAGACTAGATCAAGATGGTTTGTACATGTTACAAGAAGACCCTAGGATAAAATTTTTAATAGGGTAATCTTGATGACAAAATCATTTATTAAAAGAGATGAAAGTATACCTAAAAGGACTCTTAAACAAATCATTCAAGATGATCTTTTTTAGAGGATGCGAGTCTCACATCGAAGTTGAGGTATCATGTTATATTTACCATTCACTATAAATAAACACTAAGGACTCCCTTAGAGATACATATTGAGTATTGGGTTACTTTCTTCTCTATTGTAACATGATATCAAAGGGCTGGGTTGTGTGATGCCCTCTTCGCACGCCACCCCTACCAGCTGGATGAGCCCCAACGCAACAACCACCCCTCCCATCACCCCTCCCGTGTGAGGGCATGATTAGCCACTAAATGAGGCTAATATTCATTGTTAATATACATAATATTCATGTTCTTTGTTATTCATAAACACCATTTTAGTTCATTTTACACTTTGAACATCATTTCACATTATGATTGTAATACCTTCTTAAAATGCACTATTATGTGGTACATTTTTGAACATCATTTAAAGTACCCAATGATTCATATGATTTTAAGGAATTGAATTATACAGATTTTAATTTGATATTTTTGGAAATTGATCTACACTTAAATATGAACATGTTTGATTCAGGGATCAGTGGAAAATTCATGGAGGATGATGGAGATATTTGGAAATGAAAGGAAGCAATTCTGGAGAAGGCAGATTGGACATCAGCCCACTAATTAGACTGTGGGGCCCAACATACAGGCCCAATTAATCCAATATTTCGTGGGATGCTAGAATACATGTATAGGAACAAATCACTCTTCAGGAGTTAATGCTAATTCGGCCTCCATGTTGGTCATTTAGGCGGCACAAGTTAGAGATAAAATTCTGGGCCAGATTCTGCGTCCCAGAAAAACATCCCACTACTTTAATCATATCTCGGAATACACAACTCAAAATGGGCCCAAATTTTACAGGAGATTAGAAGACATCCGGAGCTCCATTTTCTTATTCTATGGTCCACTCTGATTCGGCCATATAGAAGGTATTACAGATGCGTATGTTCGGTGAAGGAAAGCTGGCTGCCACCTCGGGTCAAGGGTGGAAAAATCAACTTTCCACAAACTTTCCACCACCCTAGGCCTACCATACTCAAGTGGGATGACTTGTACTGTTGGAGTCTCGACCCAAGGCTCCCAAAATGTCTATTTAAGGTTGTTTTGTTGAAGGAGTTTGAAATCTTGGATGCTTTGTTCAATTGTAATGTTATGCTGCATTTTTGTTGCCTCAAATTTGTCTTTCACGTGTAAGTTGTTCAATTCACTTTAGTTTCTTAATAAAAGTTCTTCTTATACTCTTATTCTATTATTCTTCATATCACTTTGATACCATTGGATCAAGGTGTGAATTTATTCACACCAACCCTTGTGAAATTATTCACACAACGGTGGAGTGATCATTTTATTTTTGTTGTTTTCTTTACTTCTCCATTTCCTCCCTCATGAGTCTACTTTCCGCTTCCATTGAAACCATGAGATCAATGGAGGGCTAACCCACTTATGGGTTGATCCAAAGGAGTAGAAAGGGACTGGATTGGATGTTATTTACCACCTAATTAATGTATAATCACTTCTTTAATTGGGATTTTTATTTGATGATTTTTAAACTCCATCGTCCTTATTGAATTTAAGGCCACACACTTCAAGTACTAATACGAACCTTTACCTTGAAGTGCTAAAAACTTTGAGCCTTAAAGTGTATAGGTGATTAATATTAAAGGGTGTATGAATTAAACCAGTAAGTGATGATGTTGTTTTATCTCCTTAAATGAACCCATCTCAAATTTAAGAAATTGAAATCATTAAAAAGGAAATACATCCAATCCACCCCGAGCGATAACCTAGGATCAAATCATTATTTTAAATTAAATTCACTTAAATCAATTAGATATCTTTAAAAACCATCCAAAATCAATCCAAGTTGGCCACTTCATATCCAAAAATAGTCCATAGAATGTACGTGTCTATAGGTTTCTTCTTAGGTCTCTGTGGATTCGATAACCCAAGCTAAACTACAAGGACCGTCTTACCTTCTTCTCTTGGGTAAATTTGAGCGAGAATCAAATTTTGGCGCCGTTTACGGGGACCTAAGTAAGTTATCTTAGACACTATCATCTTTTTTTTCATCCCTCTTCTCTGTTCTCACCCCATCACTCCTATGGAAGTCAATTTTGAACAAGTCCAAACATGGGGAACTTATCCCCGCTTTGATCACCCAACCCCATGTGTGATGTACAATGACCATCCTAATTTCTACATGTGGGGTCATAAACAACCTAATGAACCACATTGTTTTTACCCCTATGATCCACAAAACATCCCAACATATAATGAGTTTCAATCACCACAAAGCCAATATGAACACCCTCCTGTGAAATTCCAACAACTTAATTATCCACCTGGAATAGACCATCTTTCTCAACCCCTTGTCCATAATGATCCACAACCATTACTTGAAAAATTGTGTCAACAAATAGAGATAATGAATTTTGAGGTTTCATCATTGAGGTTAGAACTAAAAAGCATTAAACATTGTGAGGAACCCATCCCTACACAAACTGTCCCTTCCATAACCTTATGTGAATTGTCTAGTTTCCCACAAACCTCTCATGAATTTACTGAAGAGAAAACCTTTGTATTTGGGGAAGATGAGGAGGATCAAGGAATTTTTGATAGGTGTTTAAATCAAGATGAAACTGATTTTTTATATTCACAAGAGGAGAATTTGACATCATGGATTGAGTGTCCTGAATATCACTCCATTGATTCTTCAGAACAAAAAATTACTGAACCATTGGGAGAAATCACAAACTTTGAGTCCATACCCATTCTTAACACTGATCTTTCCAAATTTTTGGTTGAATATTCTATTCAAAAGGACCCAATTTTTTTTGAGAAATTTGGAAAATGAAACTGATTTGGATTCAAAATCTCAACCTGTGTTTGAATGTACTATCCAACCTGAGCTCAAAATTATTGTCCTTCCTTCCATGATCAACTATACCTTCATAGGATATAACTATGAACATTTAGTTGGAATTACAATTGATGTCTTTGGAAAAACTACAGTGGAAACTGGATCAACCACTTCAAACATTCCTTGGATTTTCCCACTCTTTGTAGAACATAGGATTGTGAATGAAACAAATTATAAACATAGAATCAATCCCAACCTAGTAGAATTGGTGAAACATGTGTTCCTTAAAATATTGAAAGTTGGTATTGGATAATTTGGGGGGTTCATGTCGGGCTAACGACGTTAAACAAAGCGCTGCATGGGAGGCAACCCATGGTTTTCAAGTTTCCTATCATTTTGTTGTTTTAATAAAATTTATATTTTAATTAATAATTTTTATATTTTAAAGAATAGACTATTGAACTGTTCTTCTATTATGAGTATGGATGGGTATGAAAGGGGAGCACCATATTCATCCGTGTCACGTGGTGTGATCCTTGAGTAATACCTTACCCAGAAATTTAAAAAAAAGAAGACAATGTATCATCAGTTTATTTTATTTTATATATATACTTATTTTTTACTTATATATATATATATATACTCTTTTATTTTGTTTGTTTGTTTTCCTTTTTCCACTAGGTAACTCTGCAAGCGACATGGATATCAAAGGACTAAATTGGAGCAGCAAGAACTTCAAACTTCAACCACCAGGTGACTTCATTCCATGATCCCAATATTTCAATTTCCTTATTTGAACTTCCCTTTTATTCCTCTACCCCCTTCTAAATTTTCTTTTCTTTAAACACTGGGTACAGTGTTATTTTAAGTTGGGGGGGGGGAGATAAAATAAAAAATGATTTCGTGTAAAAAAATGAATGATTTGATTTTTTTTGTGTAAATGGAAGGAAGAATTCCTTTAACTTTGAACATGGTAATACACATTGCACACTTTGAAACTGAATATCAAATAATTTAGCATGCCCTAATTCTAATTTTAATCCTTGTATAATTTCATGAGCATAGATTTTGGAAAGTGTGGATGTCCAATGTGATATTTCATCGTTTATATTTTCATCCAAATAAAAAAAAAGATCACAATGCACATCCCTTGGATAGTGGGGTATTAGTTTGAGTTCATGGGGCCCCCAAAATAAATAGCATAGGTTTGGTGATCATTTTAGTTTAATATGAGTATTCAAAAAAAAAAAAATGCACGTAGAGCAATGAAATGACCTAATGTGTGGCTTTCGGCACTTGGGGATCGTGACTCCATAGTTGTCTGGCCCAGAGTTAGTAATTTTATCTCTATTTATGGTAATTTGAATTTGTTTTTGACTGAGTTAACTCGAGATGATGCCCGAGTATGTGGGATTCACTTGGTTCCCTAAGGTCTTTGAGCCTGGGAGTCATCGGCAGAGTCTCGCTATAGGGGTTGACTCTTTTGAGTGCAACTTCAATTACATGGCAAAATTGCAAAAACAAAAAAAAAACAAAAAAAAAAACAAAAAAACAAAAAAAAAATTATTATACAAAAAAAATGAATACTCATCTTAATATTGAAATGTGATTCCACATAGCACTTCTGTAATTTCCCCCTTGAATAAAGATGAACCCCCATGTCTATTGTGATGCACAACACATCCTCATACTTAATTGATATTGGATGAAATATGGCAATGAATTTGAACAAAGGAATGGGCTTGGGATTGGGATCTGCTTATGAAACTATCTTGTATTAAAATATTTTGATGGGTTTAATTATTGTTTGGTATAAGGTTTTTTGGTTATCATTGTGTATTAAAATGTTTTTGGAAAAGGGAATTCGAATTTCATATTGCTGAGATATATTTTGCTCGGGACTAGCAAAACTCAAGTTGGGGGGTGTGATTAGCCACTAAATGAGGCTAATATTAATTGTTAATATACATAATATTCATGTTCTTTGTTATTCATAAACACCATTTTAGTGCATTTTACACTTTGAACATCATTTCACATTATGATTGTAATACCTTCTTAAAATGCACTATTATGTGGTACATTTTTGAACATCATTTAAAGTACCCAATGATTCATCTGATTTTAAGGAATTTAATTATACAGATTTTAATTTGATACTTTTGTAAATTTATCTACACTTAAATATGAACATGTTTGATTCAGGGATCAGTGGAGAATTCATGGAGGATGATGGAGATATTTTGAAATGAAAGGAAGCAATTCTGGAGAAGGTAGATTGGACATCAGCCCACTGATTAGACTGTGGTGCCCAACATACAGGCCCAATTAATCCCATATTTCGTGGGACTTTATAAGACATGTATAGGAACAAATCACTCTTCAAGAGTTAATGCTAATTCGGCCTCCATGTTGGTCATTTAGGCGTCCCAAGTTAGAAATAAAATTCTGGGCCAGATTCTGCGTCCCAGAAAAACATACCACTACTTTGATCATATATCGGAATCCAAAACTCCATATGGGACCAAATTTTAGAGAAGGTTAGAAGACATCCGGAGATCCATTTTCTTCTTCTATGGTCCACTCTGATTCGGCCATCTAGAAGGTCTTACAGACGCGTCTGTTAGGTGAAGGAAAGCTGGCTGCCACCTCGGGTCAAGGGTGAAAAAAATCAACTTTCCACAAACTTTCCACCACCCTAGGCCTACCATACTCAAGTGGGATGACTTGTACTGTTGGAGGCTCGACCCAAGGCTCCCAAAATGCCTATTTAAGGTAGTGGTGGTGAAGGAGTTTGAAATCTTGGATGCTTTGTTCAATTGTAATGTTATACTGCATTTTTGTTGCCTCAAATTTGTCTTTCACGTGTAAGTTGTTCAATTCACTTTAGTTTCTTAATAAAAGTTCTTCTTCTACTCTTATTCTGTTATTCTTCATATCAATTTGATACCGTTGGATCAAGGTGTGAATTTATTCACACCAACCCTTGTGAAATTATTCACACAACGGTGGAGTGATCATTTTATTTTTGTTGTTTTCTTTACTTCTCCATTTCCTCCCTCATGAGTCTACTTTCCGCTTCCATTGAAACCATGGGATCAATGGAGGGCTAACCCACTTATGGGTTGATCCAAGGGAGTATCAAGGAACTGGATTGGATGTTATTTACCACCTAATTAATGTATAATCACTTCTTTAATTGGGATTTTTATTTGATGATTTTTAAACTCCATTGTCCTTATTGAATTTAAGGTCACACACTTCAAGTACTAATACGAACCTTTACCTTGAAGTGCTCAAAACTTTGATCCTTCAAGTGTATAGGTGATTAGTATTAAAGGGTGTAGGCATTAAACCAGTAAGTGATGATGTTGTTTTATCTCCTTAAATGAACCCATCTCAAATTTAAGAAATTGAAATCCTTAAAAAGGAAATACGTCTAATCCACCCCGAGCGATAACCTAGGATCAACTCATTATTTTAAATTAAATTCACTTAAATCAATTAGATATCTTTAAAACCCATCCAAAATCAATCCAATTTGGCCACTTCATAGCCGAAAATAGTCCATAGAATGTACGTGTCTATAGGTTTCTTCTTAGGTCTCTGTGGATTCGATAACCCAAGCTAAACTACAAGGACCGTCTTACCTTCTTCTCTTGGGTAATTTTGAGCGAGAATCAGGGAACCTCCAGCATGATGAAAAATCCATCACGAAAGTCCCTCCCAGTGTTGATCTTCACTACAACACTCTACTCTCGTGGTCAGGATATCCCCCCCACCCCTCTCAACACCATCCCACGCTTATGGAACCCCTTTGCGATGTCTCCTCCACCACTGTGCGACACCCTCTCCCCCTTCCACACCTACTGTGTTCCACCCCTCCAGTAGGTGTCCCCCCTTCTATGCACCAACCCCTCCACACCTTCTATACGCCACCCCCTCCAGTTGGTGCCCCCCCTCCTGTTCACCAACCCCACCACATCGCATATGTGATGCCCCAAAATGCATAGGTCAACCCCACCACCATCCATGTTGATATTTCTTATATAACCTAATTGATACCTGGATATTCTAACCATGCAATTTCGGAACCTATTCTCTACTAACTACACACCTTCAACACCTTGTCAATGTGTATTTTCAGCACAGAATCTATGAAATAATCAAACTCCATTATTTCCCATGGTGAAACTCCAGCAGCATGTCTATCCCAACAGTCCACCTCAAGGGTTCTTGACTCTAGTGACTCATAACACATCACTAGGGATGTAGGTATTCTTCGGTTCTATAGATCAACCTCGACTAGAGGTAATATTACAATGGCTTATGGTTAGATAGTGCAAATTACTGGTTATGGGAGTTGTTCAATTATATATGGATCAACACTATCTGTTGTTTCCTTTGTTCTTAGTTTTACCTTTAATTTACTATCAATTAGTAAACTTACAACTAACTTATAGTGTCAGAACATTTTATCACCTGCTTTAGTTATATTTCAGGAGCATTCGATGACTCGGGTTCTTGTTAATGGATGTCTTCAGGGTGTTGTGTATGTGCTTGACTCGACCCTAACTCTCTCCTATCCAGTCACTACTAATCATGCCCTCAAACTTCATTATCGGTTTGTTCATTCACCTGCCCCTATTATTCAAAAGCTTTTTAGGAGTTGAGAGGATGTGAGTCTCACATCAAAGTTGAGGTATCATTTTATCTTTATCATTCACTATAAATAAACACCAATACCTCCCTTAGAGAGGTATCTTGGGTATTGTGTTACTTGTTTCTTTATTGTAACAATCTTGTTCAAAATGATTTTAATGAAAATATGATCTTCAATAGAGCTAATTGGCAGCGTTTGATCCATGTAGTCGACCTCATTTAGTTGGGTTTAAGGATTTTTTATTGTTTTTTTTGTTGTTGATGATCTAGAAGAAAGTTTTGTGTATTCTTGATAAGGCATAAATAATTTATCTTTTACCACATTCAATTTTTCTTCAAAACCATAGGGAAAGTTTTGAAAATGAATGATTTAACATTGAAAACATAACCCTTAGATTAAGAATTATCAACTTTTCAAGTCAATCATTGCATTAACCACAATACTTTTCAAAAAAATCATATTAAAAGTCATGTACTTTAACACCCCATCTTCACCTTTAAAATGAATTTAAAAAAATCAATTTTTCATACTTGAGAAATATATAAGTTGATGCTTGGATAAATAATCTAGAAAATAAAATTCATGATATCATAAAATGGCTTAAAATTTTCAAATATTTGATCTTTACTTTTTCATTCCTTATTTGAAAATTGAAATTCTAATCACTCAAAACACGCATGGAAAATTCATTCTTGTACTTTAAAGTACGTTTATTAAATAAGGATAATTACAATGAGTGGTTCTAAGATGGAATAAATGATTGTGTCATATTTGGTCTTTTTTGAAGTCTTGAAAACATAAAATTTGATTATGAGAACTCCTAACATATTAAATATTTTTTCAAACTCTTTCAATAACAACAGAATATACTTCCAGTCCTTCTTGAACAATCAAATTCAAGATATGTATATAACATTTAATATGAAAAAATTCACTATAACAAATCCGTGTAAACAAAGTCATTCATTAGCATCAACATACAAATTATATTTTCATATATCAACTAGAGTTGTATAATAATAAATAAATGTCAACTCAGGATTAAATATTTCCACACATTTCTCACCCCATCATATTCTACATAAGAAAAAGCATGTAATATTTTTGACATGGCCACTAAATACAAGAAAAAAAATGCTCTCATCCATCTTTTATCATTTTAAATCTTCCTTAATGATCAATCATCATCTCAAAAATGTTTTTTTGTCACATGAATCTGATCCTAACACATTTTTTCATATCAAGTAAAGGTAAAAGTGTAAATCTTATTACCACCAACTATATAACTCTCTCCACATATTTTCCATTTATCATGTGATTTCTCATTTTTCCAGATGCCTTGATTTTCAAAACAAAACCGCACATCTAAAATATTTTTCTATAATATTCTAAGTTGGGTTTCACTTATCTTGATATTTATTTGAACTCCCTTCAGAATCATGTGCACTTTGTTAACATTTTTGTTTATTAACTTGGAGGAAAAAGAGTAGAACCAAATTCTATGTCATCTTTGATTTTTTTTATCAAATCCTAAATTACCATCATTATCAAAATCATGAGTGGAAAATATATTTTCAACTCTCAATCCAATTATTATTTTAGTAATGAAGATACTTGGGCTCGACATCATGTTGCTTTTAGAGAGACTAAGAAAATAGTTAGTGAGGCTAAATCTCACGTTTTTTAGGGATTGTACCATTCACTACATAATAAGAATGTTGAGAGAAAAATCTACAGTCTAGCCAGGGGCAGAGAGAAAAAATCTAGAGATTTAGATAACATTTGGTGCATAAAAGATGAAAATTGATGTATCTATTTTAAGGATGAGGAAATTAAGAAAATATGGGGGTGATACTTTAATAATCCCTTTAATGAAGAGAGGATGTGTGGATTAGACTTAGATAATCTAAGTATTAGTAGTGATGAATATATAAATATTATCAAAAATTTAATCCTTTTAAGGTTAAAGAAACTTTAAGAAGGATGGAAAATGGTAAAGTGGTTGGGTTAGATAACATCTGCATTGAAGTTTGGAAATATTCAGGGGAGTTGGGTATTAATTGGCACACTAGGTTATTTAATGAAATTATGAAATCTAAAAAAATGTTTGATGAATAGGGGAATATTTCACTAGAACATATGTATAAAAATAAAGGAAACATTTCAAGTTGTGAGAATTATAGAGGCATTAATCTTATGAGGCATACCATGAAACTTTGAGAGAGAGTGACTGAAAAAAAGATTCAAATGGAAACTAAAGTTTCTGATAATCAATTTGGTTTTATGTCTGGACATTAAACCATAAAAGAAATTTATTTTATTAGAGGCCTAATGGAATATTATCAACAAAAAAACTCAAGATTTATATATGGTTTTCATTGATTTGGAAAATCCATATTATAAAGTTTCAAGAGAGGTTTTATGGAAATATCTTGAAAGAAAAGGGGTAAAGTTGGTGTATATTAAACTCACCACATATATGATGGGAGTTTTACTTGAGTTGGAACTCTAGTAGGTGACACAATAGAATTCCCTATCTCGATAGGAATATATTAAGGTTCAAATTTAAGTTCATGCCATTTTTATTTGGTCTTAGATGAACTTACAAAGAATATTCAAGATGGGATGCCTAATTTCATTCTTTCAACGGATGATATAGTTCTCATAGAAGAATCCAAAGAGACTATCAATTTATAGTTAAATCTTTGGATAGATACATTAAAATCAAAAGTTTTTCATCTTAACAGGGATAATAAAAAATATATGGTGTATAATTTTAGAAAAGGATTTCCTAGTAATATAATGGATGTGAGATTGGAAGACCACATTATTTCAAAAGTTGATCGTTTTTTATATCTAGGATCACTTCTACAATGTGATTGAGATATTAATGTATATTTCTCTCATGATATTTAAACTAGATAAATAAAATGGAGAAAGGATTTGCATGAATTGGGTGAGGGACATAAGAAAGGTGATCTACTCTTTACAATCATTATCTAGAGTCGTTGATAGGTCGAAAATGAAAGTCTCAAATTCCCCCAATTGTTTCTCCATGGCATCCAGACACGTCATGTTGTGGGTCTCCATTGGGGAGTAGGCCAACAAGTTGGACCAATGATAAGAAATGCGATTAGGGAGAACTACTTCAATGTATTAAGACTGTAGATGCCAATACAGGGTAAGGGAGAAGAACAGAGGAGAATAAAGAAAAGGAAGAAACACCTAAAGAAGAGACCCTCTCTCAATCCCACCCAAGCTTAGGTCATTTCACTATTCACTTACTACCCCTCTCTCCAAGTATAATCCCCTTTATAACCACTCCCACATTATAGCCTCTCAACAACACATCATGGGGACCATAACAACCCTCCCCAAATTTGTTAAAACTAACCCATGGCCCGTATATTCCTTAGTGAGCCCCTCTTCCTTTTGAAATGTGTCTCCCAATCTCCCAGAGCCCCTCGTGTGTTATCAACTCTATTTCCCCTAGAGAGCTTTGAGTTTAACCATCATCCAATGTACAAAATTAAGGTAATTGTAATTATGATGAATGAACTTCTAGTCAACTAAAACCAGACCTCACCTCCCAACACTGATGAAGAGGCCAATGATAGATGGTGGAAAGAAATATAAGTAAGCAAACCAATTCATCTTTTCCACTAGGGAAATGGTGTCAAATTAATCAATGTCATCATCTGTACATAACCCTTGGCATTAAGGAAATATTTGAGATGATTAAAAGAACCACCAACATTAACTCGCACTCTATAGATCCACTTGCAACTAAAAATATGTTTAACCACAGAAAGAGGGATAAGATCTCAAGTATGATTAGATTCCAGTGCATGAAGTTCATCTTGTATAGCCTTTAACCAGCCAATATGAGTCATCGGGTGCGGTAGCAGCACCCAGCCCCGGGGTGGAAGATATACAAGGTAGGTGAGTATAGACTTGGTCACCCACCTACACCCGTTATTGCTTATGTTCTCTAAGACGAACAATCTTTCGCACATATCCAATATTTTTTAGAAACTATTTGAACCTCAATAGGGAGCTCTCTTGATTCCACCATATTACGAGTGGAAGTCCATTTTTGATGAGATCAATGACTTATGGCCCATTTCATAGACTCTTGATGAAGTCTACACTCAATGCAATCACGTTTTCTTATTCTACCTACTATAAGGTCTCAATACAGAGTTCTATAACACTGTTATCAAAATGTTGTCCAACCCCACCACCTTACATCCAACATTGGTTTATAATCACCTTTTTTGTGTGATTCGTCCTCCGTCATCACTCAACACTGACCACTCTAATCACGCTAATATGTTTTCCTATGATGCCAACCGTGGTAGTGGTTGTTCTCAACACACTACCTGTAAACATTGCAGGAGTGGTATACAAATCTATATTGAGACCATAGAGTAGATGGAATAATAAAAAGTTATCGTGTTGGGTGAGCGATTCATTAGGAGTTTGTGGAATGGGCCATAAGTCATCAATCTCATAAACAATGGACTTTCACTCATAATACTGTGGAATCAAGCGAGTTCCTTGTTGAAGTGAAAAGAGCTGCTGAAAAATATCAAATATGTATGAAAGATTTTTTATCTTAGATAACATAGGCATTAAGGGGTCCCATAATTCCTTACAAGTATTAGCATTTTTGGAAACATACTTAACCGAGTAATCCATTGAATTAAATAGTGCGGAGAAAATATTGTTGTCCTGCTGTTCCCATTACTAGAACGTGGCATTCTTGGTATCCAAAGTGGATGCAACAATATGGTAATAGTATCTCATACCCTTTAAGGTGACAATACGAGTCTTCTTTCACATGATGAAATTAAGGGAATAGAGATGTTCATCAATAAGAATAATATGGGCTTATCCCACTAATCTTAACCCATATATAAATATTCAATACTATAATAATTACATCAAATATCATGAAAATATTAAAGTTGAATAATAATTAATTAACCAATCAACTCTATTTTAAATGGACTTCTCACCACTTTCCTATCAATTTAAACTATATTATAATATTTTGAATATCATAAGTTAATTTCAATTTGAAAGAAAACTAAGTTTGAAATTTTTTATTTGACTATTGTTGTTATAGCTATTATAATTTCAAATAAACCAAATAATAGATAGAGACAATAGAACAATGAAAAACAATTTAATGGATAAAAACATGTAGAAGTCAAAAAAAATCATCAATGAAAAGTCCAAACAGACAAGAAAAAAAAGTATTACCCTCCCAATATGAATAAATAAGTTTACAATGCTATTGATTTTAGAATTATCTGCTTTCACTTGTTGAGGAAACCAACACATATCTTCAAAATTATTGTACAACATTCAGCATATAGGTTCTCAGGAAATGATTGTGGAACCTTTCATCATATTCTATGTGCCAGTGTTGAAATATGTTCACTTCATCGAGGTTCAAGCTTTTTCATATCGTCAAGTGGAACTTATCATTGGTAAAATTTTCTTGGGGTTGGTGTATGATTTTATCTATAAAAATTATATAATTTTGGGTGAATGAAGCAAAAATTAAGGAGAAGCAATGAGAAAAGAGGAAATACAGTCCAGAGGGGTTTATAAATTTTGTTATGGAAGTAAAGATTATGAATATTTTCAATCACTCATGTTTTCTATATTGAGTTTGAATAACCTAGTATTAGGGTTGATGGTTGAGATTTCCTTAATTATTAGAGCTTTTGAAATTATTTTTCACACTTGAGGTTATGTGCGATTTTGTTTTGTCAACAAATAAAATAGGAAGATTGTTGAAACCATCTTAGGCATTGATATTGAGTTTTATGTTTATTATCAATTGGAATAATAATATATTAAAATATATTTCAAGAATTTTATATTTAATTGAAGTTGTAAAGTAATTTGAACAAGGAGTCGAGCAACAAACCATTCCTTGGTGTGTTGAGAAAATTAAAGAACAAAAAACAAAAAAAAGACATGGAATACAACAATTTACCTAATTTGAAAAAAGTACCCTACATCCATAGAGGGGAGAAACAATTTCACTAGTTCCGAAGATAATTATAAGTTTTTTCAGGACAAATGAGTTACATCCTTTCTAGTAGTCTAAGTAAAAACTAGGACATAAAATCCAATGAGTAAAAAATTTTCGTGTGAAATCATTTTTTGTGTGAATTAAATTTTTTAGTGTATCTGCATGCACACTAATGAAAATTTGTATTTTCATGTTTCTATGTGAAAAATATGAAAATTATATTTTCAACTCTGTGTGAACCCCACATGAAACAACTTTTTCTGAAACCCACTCTATGAAAATTATATTTTCTACCATTAGCTGTAGTTAAAAAGTGTGATTTTATATTGTTTATGTTTATAGAAATTATCAAGGATGATTTTATAGAACTTGTTAGATGTGAATGGATGATTTTGATCATGATTTAATAAATAAAATGCATTTAAAAATCATGGAAGATTAAATCCTAAGTATTCATGCTGAATAGTTTTCTCTTTGTGAAGAAAACTTTGAGTTTTTTAATAGGTTTTTTGATTTTTTAAAATAGTCTAGGTTATTTTTTTTAAAAAATATTCCTTAAAGGCGGAATCTCTGATGTTTCATTTAGGAATAAACCTAAAGGCAACATCAGTGATGCTGCCTTCCATCCCCTGTGTCACCTTTAGCCCAGATCGATGACATGGAAAAGGCGACAGGGGGGGATGCCGTCTTTCCCTCAACTCCCTATAAAAGGGCAGCCCCCCCTTCTTCTCACTTCAATTTTCCTCCATCTCTCCCAAATCCACTGATTATCTCTCTAAAAAAATTCCTTTTCTATGCGATGGAGTCGATGGACCAAAAGAAGGTGTTTTTTTTCAAAATGGGCCTTGCTGCACTCATGGTTTGACACCCCTAAGGGATATGCTTAAGATGATTCATATTTTCTTTATAAACTACTAAAATAACTAAGGAAAGAAAAATCAAATCATTATATTTATCAATGATAAAATGATAATTATGATGACATAGAATGAAATGGACAAGGACAAAGGCATTAAAGAAAGAAAGTTATTATGAGTAATTGAATAATTTTTAGTTAGTTTTAAAGATGTTATTTATTAAGTAGTTTAATTAGTTATATATATTTTAGAAATAATACTTATTATTAGTAATAATTAATTATAGATTAATTAATGATAACTTAGGATTAAAAATTAATACATATGATTAGTCAATTATAATTAACTAATTAATATCATATGATTAATGATTAAAGAATAAATAATTAAAGAATAACTGAATAATGATTAACTAGTGATTAAAGAATGATTTATTAGTTAAAAAATGTACTAAGAAACATTAATATCATTTTTCAGGATATAACAAGATGTTCGAAAAGTTTAGTATCATAAATATTATATAGTTTAGAAATAATATTTTTTATTAGTAATGATTAATTATAGATTAATTACTGAATAACTTAGGATTAAAAGATGAATACATGTAATGATTAGCTAATAATACTTATAATTGATAAAATGAAAATTATGATTATATAAAATGAAATGGAGAATAAAAAACACATTAAATTACACATGAATGTTTTACAACATACAAGAAATACCTTGACATTTTTCAATTAAACATGGGTTGGATGAGATAAGCATGACTTCAGAAGTGAGGTAAAATCCAATTTATTTTTATTTTCTAGATTAATGACATCATCTAAAGATATGTACTTAATAAGTTAAGTACATACTATTAGAAGATGTTATTAAGCTATCAAATAAAAATTAGTTGGTTTTTACCTCACTTCTGAAGTTTTTCTCATATCATCAAAACCATATTTTGTTGAAAAATATTGGTATTTTTTATATGTTGTAAAACATTCATGAGTTATTTTATGTGTTTGTTCTTCTATATTATAAAGTGATTTAAGAATGATTAACTAATGATTAATTAATTATTAACTTAGTAATAATTAACTAGTGATTAAAGAATGATTAACTTAGTAAAAACTGTACTAAGAAACATTAGTATCATAGTTTAGGATATAAGAAAATGTTTTAAAATTTTAGTATCATAAAGATTATGCAGTTTAGAAATAATAGTTATTATTAGAAATGATTAATTATAGATTAATTAATTAACAACATAGGATTAAAAAATGAATCCATATAATGATTAGCTAACGACACTTATGATCATATAAAGTGAAATGAAGAAGAACAAAAACATTAAATAACACACAAATACTTTATAACATACAACAAATTCGTTGAAATTTTTCAGTAGAATGTGGTTTGGATGAGATGAGTCCCACTTTGTACATGAGGTAAAATCTAGCTTATTTTTAATTGGTAGATTAATAACATCTTCGAAGGATATGTACTTCACTTTTCAAATTTCAAATTTTTTTCCCTTCTAATGACATCTAAGATATGTCATTAGAAGGTTGAAAGCTTTTGAAAGTTCAAAAGTGAAGTACATATCTTTTTAATATGTTATTAAGCTTCAAATTAAAAATAATCTTGATTTTACCTCATTTCCAAAGTGAGACTCATCTCATCCAAACCACATTTCATTGAAAAATGTCAATAAATTTATTGTATGTTATAAATCATTCATGTGTTATTTAATGTGTTTGTTATTATTCATTTCACTTTATATGATCAAAAATGTCATTTTATCCATGAAAAATAAACTAATTTGATGTTTCCTCTTCTTTTTACCTCGGTTTCCAAAACTTTTTTTGAATTATATTCTAATAAACTTTTATATAACAAAACATTACTGGCATATTTTAGGGTATAAAAAGGCATCCTAAAATTAAATTCTAATAAATATTATATGGTTAACCATCATTTTTAATATTTGTCACATTATCATAATTTTGATTAAAGAAACATTTTTGACGTAGAGTGTCATGTTTGCCTATGTATACTGCTATGGGAAGATTATTCAAACTGATCAAAGAGCTTATTACAGTACACAACCAATAATAATGGTTAGTATAATTGATTGTGTAACCCTAAGTGACCTTTAAGATAGAATTCATGGTTACTTAAATCTGGGAACTGATCAAGAGATAAAGTCTACGAGCTATAGACATTTTCAATTCCTGGAAACACTGTGGCATCTAGCTTGTCTATTGGTTGCTGATGTGCAGTGGGTCTAAGCAATTAATTTATTTTCTCAACGATCATATGGTACCATGATGGAGTTATATGTTCCAGTTGTATGAAGACGTAGAATTACAAGAGTGGTTGAAGATAGTCCGCCCCATGAAATTAAGCATATTCCAAATGATATAGAAGAGGAAAACCTAGATGATCTCCTAGATATACATGTCAATCCAACTTCCAATGAGGAGTTTTGTAATGATGGAATAGATGACGACAATAATGCTGATGAGGAGAGACCAATGGATGTTAGGGAGGAGGTTTTGAGAAATTCATTATTTCTACAACAACCTCGACCTACAATAAATCATCCACCACTCTTTGCATCTTAGTCATAAGAAATGACACATGTGCCTAAATTCGACAATAATGTTCTCACACCAGCAACTGAGTTTCCTAGAGTTTTACTATATAGGTTTAGTGAGATGGAAAAAACCTTATATATTGGAAGGAATTTTCCAAGTAAATATGCATTAAAAATCATGCTAAAGAGATTTCACATTAAGAGACACTGTAGCTATATAATTCATGAATTAGGCCATAGTAAATATCTTATATGGTGTGATAAGTATGGGGATGATTGTATATTTAACTTGAGGGTGATTTTGGACATTACATTTGGAGGTTGGAGAATCTCAAGGATTAAGGTAGCTTATACTTGTATTCAGCTAAGACTGACACAAGATCATACCTCATTGGATGTAGAATTTGTGCCATCCATTATTGTTGAGATGATTAGGAAATTCCAAGATGTTCTGATATCCCTTGTGCAATATAGGATACAACAGACATTCGGTTATACAATTTCCTATAATAAGTCATTTATGGAAAAACAGAAGGCAATTGTGAAGGACTATGATGATTGGGATGAATCATATCGGGTGTTGCCACAATTTCTATCCATACTGAGGCATCATAACAAAGTTTTATTCCATCTTGATAAAAATTAAAATGTTTCTCACGATAACCGACTTGATCCATCTTGTGTTCAATTTCATTGGTTGTGCTGGGCATTCCTTCCCTGGATTTTCCGCATTTCATTTAAGAAATTAGTTCATTCAGATTGATGAAACATTTTTATATGGAAAATAAATGGGCGTATTGTTGATTTTGGAAACCCAATATAGAAACCATTCACCTCTTCTGCTTTCCTTTTCCATTGTAGAGAAAGAAAACTATGAATCATGGAGTTGGTTTTTGGAATGTATCAACAACCATTTCACCAACATTCAGGGTGTTTGTTTGATATCTAATCAGCATTGGGCAATTAATGAGGTAGTCAATGAGAATCTTGATACATGGAGATACCCAAATGCACACCATTAGTTCTTCATTAGACACATTTCTAGCACTGTGCATAAAAAATTACACAATGAACTGATGAAGAATCCAATCACGAATCTTAGTATGCATTGTATTTGTTATTTTTTACTATTTCAGCATAAATATAAAATCAAATTATGTGAAATACCATCTATTTTGTGTATCATATGAGTCAGATCAATGGAGGTTTGAAGAACGTTTCAAATAAATCCTCCAGGCTAATAAATAAGTTTATGATTATATGATACAGATTCCAAAAGAAAAATGGACATTAGAATATGATAGGGGGAAGAGGTACAGACACATGACCACAAACATTGTGAAGTGAATCAATGGCGTCTTTAAAAGAATTAGAAAGCTACCTATAAATTACCTAGTTCAGGAGACATTATATTGTTGATAGAAAAAAACTAGCATCAAATGGAATACAACAGGGGCTAAGGTACGGAAGACACTTTCAATGAGAGATTGAAAACAATATCGAATAAGCTTCTAGTTATCATGTCTTCCTTTTTTGATGAGAAGAATCTCAATTTGAAGTTCAAGAGCATTCAAACCCCATCACAAATAGCATCAGTGAAAAAATGGTGGTATTACTAGAAATGAGGCAATGTGAATGTGGAAACATTTAGGCCTTACAGTTTCCATGCAAACACGCCATCACAACATGTGCCTCTATGAACATATCATGGGAAGAATATATTGATCCAGTGTACCAGATGGACACCATTTATAACTATTATACTGCACCACAGACACCTATTGGGGAGTTTCATTATTTCCCAATGCTCAAAGTCCAACCGATAGTGATACTTGAAATCAATCAGTTGTGTCCCTATGGGAGACAAAAGGCCAGCAGGATGGAGAATGAGATGGACTAGCCTCAAGAACAAGGGTAGAGTTTGAGATGCACTATATGTCATCAATAAGGTCATAATTTGAAATGATTCCCTAACATTGTTGGTCCGAGTTCACACTCTCAACCACAATGATGTATTGTCTTTATTGTGATATTCTCATATTGTAAATTATATGTTGTTATCTCTTCTTTTTTACCTTGGTTTTCTAAACCCCAAAACCCAAAAGCAGAACACTAAACCCAAAAACATCTTCCTTATACCATAATCTCAAAATTATAAACCCTAAACCTTAAAACCTAAACCCTAACCCTGAAATCATAAACCTAAATCCTAAAACCTTACAAAAAATCCAAAAAACTAAACCCAAAACTCAATATATGAAACCCTAATCTCTAAATCCTAAAACCTAAAAGATGAACCGTAAACCCAAAAACATCTTCCCTTTACCTTAGTTTTCAAAACATTATGTGACTGATATTTTAATAAACTTTTATATAATGAAATAATAGTATCATATATTATTGTATAAGAAGATGTTATAAAATTTCAGTATAATAAAGATTATATGATCAAACATCTTTGTCAATATTAGTTACACAATAATAATCATGATCAGAAAACATTTTCGACTTATAGAGTCAAGTTTTACCTGTGTGTACCACTACTACAAGGAGGTTATACAAACTGATAAAGGAGCTTATTATAGTACACAACCAACAATAAAGGTTATTACAACTGATTCTATAACACTAACTAAACTTCAAGAAAGAATTAGTGTTACAGAATCACCTTTACATGTGAAAAAATAATTATAAAACATACAATCATGTGGATAGTCATACATAAATTAAAAAGCACACCATTTTCTAAAAAAAATATACAGAACAAAGACAAATTGTTTATATATATAAATATATAAAACCATATCTTACAAAATAACCTTTTTTAGGTAAAAACATATCTTAACAACATATTAGTAATATGCTTTGAAAAACATGAAGGCATGACCCTTTCTTTTTTTAAAAATAACTTCATAAAAAAATGTAAATAAACACGGTATATCTTGCATTCTACAAGTCATAACATTCTGCTGACCATAACATTATATTTACATTTTACAATTACGACTCATTTCATTTGTTTATATATAGATGGATGATACCATACTACTCATTTAGTAGGATACCCATATTTCCTAGGTTGTGCTAGAGGGTGGTGATTATCGATAGATCAGGGTGCGTCGAGTGCACCATTTTCATCACAGGGAGCCTCCACATTCCATTTGGCCATACTTGCACCATGTTGCCTTCTATGACATTACCATATCATATTTAACATTTGTTGACCATCACCTGCTTGCTTCCCTCGTAGATAGGTGGAGACCAGAGACACACACATTACACCTGCCTGATGCAGAGATGACCATCACCCTTCAGGATGTGGTAGTGCTTCTCGGTCTTCTTATCCAGGGGAGATCCATTATTGGACCCACTCATTCATCTTGGCCTGACCTTGCTCAGCGCTTGTTAGGCGTCAAAATTTTGTTTGACCATAGGGCTACAGATGGAGCATCGATATCTATGCCTTGGTTGGAGGTGAAAATTCCACATTTACCCAATGATGCTGACGAGCAGATTGTCATGCGTTATGACCATGCATATATATTACGAATCATTGGAGGGACCATGTGTACTGATCACTCAGAGATGCACGTTCACATGATGTATCTACCCCTACTAGAAGAATTTGATTAGGCTGGGATGTACAGTTGGGGATCAACTTGCTTGGAATACATGTACAAAGCATTATACTGGATATCCCACAGGGACCGCACATGTCTCGAGGGATACGTTATCCTTATTCAGATGTGGGAATGAGAGCGCGCATCCCTACATTCTTCCCTAATATTACTGGTCCTCCAATCAATATAGAGGTGCTACATGATGCTCTGTGTGGACGCTGGTATAACCACTAATTTTTATTGGTTTCTAATGCTACTAGGAGTTATTGAATTTAATTTCTCATTATTTTTCACTATCGATGTTGTATTTTATAGGTGGTGTCAGTGACACAATTTTCACGCAGTTTCGAGACACTATTTGGGCATATATCGACTCTAGTTGGAATGTCTCTTACCTAACTAGGTATGTATATAAAATATATCACTGTATAAAAAATTTAATAATAACATCAATTTTGGTTTTTAGTTAGGATATTTTTTGAAAAAAGTCACATGTCATTTCAGATTTCATGGATTCTATACTGGACTATTATGGACCAGTTTCCACCATAATGCACTGTTGGGATTGAGGATGCTATGACCATAGTTCCCCTCATTCACTTCTATATTATTGAGTGGCAGTAGCCTGACAGAGTCATGCGCTAGTTTCCCTATTCTTATCTGATTCCATTTCCACAGAGAAAGACAAAGTAGCTTCATGGGATGAAGTTGATAGGGAGGCAGGATGAGGACTGGCACCAAGTACATGCATGCTTTCTCAACTGCTGGTGAAGACGTGTAGAGTTTCATATTCAGGGTGTACCTACAAATCGTTTCTTTCTTTCAGAGTAGGTTGAGTATGAGCCATGGTATAGACTAAAGTCTATACTGTATCTTATCCGACACAGTAGAGAGATGCATAGGATTGAAAGTCAATAAATTTCCATTAGTTTGTTTATTGAACTATTTTCTAATTAATTTTGAATCTCTTTACAGGGTAGTCACTCAGAACATCTTGTTCACATGAGTGATGAAGAGGAGGATGGGGTCTTTATCTGGGCAACCGTCCATACTGAAGCACTGGAGATGAGGTCATCTTATTGTGTGCTTTCTGAGAGAATATTTGAGCATCCAGCCCAGAGAGAGGTGGTTCCTACCCTGGAGAAACATCATGCAGCAGCTGATGGTGCTGAGGATCCATGACCATGACAAAATAGACAATATCGTGCTGCATGTGAGGCCTCACCTATTCCACAAGCATAGGTTGGACCTCTAGTAGTCCAGCCTTAGCTGATTCAGGATGTGCCTTAGGTGGCATGTGATCCATCTTTCTTGACAGGATATTCGTAGTTCTATCCATCTTGGGGTCCAGATCCATTGCAGGCTTGGGGTTCAGATCCATCATAGCCTTGGGTTCTAGATCCATCATAACCTTGGGGTCCAAATCCATCGAAACCTTGGGGTATAGTTCCATCACAAGCTTGGTTCCCCACTACGATGATAGCAGGTCCTTCTACCACCCTAGTGGGAGAAGGATCAGGAGGGTAGTACGAGATGTAGTTAACAACTCCTCCCACTGACACATAGGTGTAGGATGTGACATTCGACATTCCAGTGCCTAAGGATTATCCTTTTCTAGGTCATTAGACTTCAGAGAAAACTTGATGCGGACATCCTATTTGTAGACCACCATGTGGGATGGAATCTTCTTTCCATAAACATAGAAATTTATTTTATATGTTCATTTATATGTTTTATGTCAATTGAAATGAATATAATATTATTACTATCATCCCTTCTTATATGTATATCTAGTATTTTAGTTTTCATTTATATTTTAGGAACAATTTATATTTGACTTCTTTCAAAGTCAACTACTGGAAACATAGGAATAATTATTAAATTTCAAGTAGATAACTTTATAAGATTATAACATATACAGTATAAAAACAATGTAAATTAAATTTAAAAGATAGAATAAACATATATCTTTTTTTAAAATAAAGAGTTTCATAAATAAAATAAATAAATGAAAATGAAAGGAATGTAAGAAAAGTTACTTGGAAGTGAGAGCGAAAATACGGAATGTCAAGGAGGATCCAAAGCCACCTACTTGACTTTGAAATCCTATAAAATATAAAATATATGACCCATATAAATAAAAATTAAAACTTTTATTACTTATTATATGTTTAATCCATGTTTAAATTTTCATTTATATTGGTCTTATAGTTTATATTTTATAGGCTAGTAAAGTCACACACTTGAAACATTTTTAAGTTTCAAGTAGGTGATTAGAAAGCTTATAAATTATTTTTCATCAACATTTTTTAAGATTTTTTTTATATTTTCAAATAATTATTATATGTTTAATCCGTGTTTAAATTTTCATTTATATTGGTCTTATATTTTATATTTTATAGGCTAGAAAAGTCACGTACTTGAAACATTTTTAAGTTTCAAGTAGGTGGATTAGAAAGCTTATAAATTATTTTTCATCAAGATTTTTTAAGAATTTTTTTGACTACTTATTATATGTTTAATAAATATTTAAAATTTCATTTATATTGGCCTTATAGTTTATATTTTATAGTCTAGAAAAGTCACGTACTTGAAACATTTTTTAAGTTTCAAGTAGGTGGATTAGAAATATTATAAATTATTTTTCATCAAATTTTTTTAAGAAATTATTTTTATTTTTGACTACTTCTTATATGTTTAATCAATGTTTAAATTTTCATTTATATTGGTCTTATAGTTTATATTTTATAGGCTAGAAAATTCATGTACTTGAAATATTTTTAAGTTTTAAATAGGTGGATTAGAAAACTTATAAATTATTTTTCATCAATATTTTTTAAGAAATTATTTTTTATTTTCGACTAATTCTTATATGTTCAATAATTTTTTAGATTTTTATTTATATTGGTCTTATAGTTTATATTTTATAGGCTATCAAAGTCACATACTTGAAACATTTTTAAGTTTCAAGTAGGTGAATTAGAAAGCTTATAAATTATTTTACATTAATATTTTTTAAGAAATTATTTTTTATTTTCGACTACTTCTTATATGTTTAATAAATGTTTAAATTTTCATTTATATTGTTTGTATAGTTTATATTTTATAGGCTAGCAAAGTTACGTACTTGAAACATTTTTAAGCTTAAAGTAGGTGGATTAGAAAGCTTATAAATTATTTTTTATCAACATTTTTAAGAAATTATTTTTTATTTTAGACTACTTCTTATATTTTTAATCAATGTTTAAAATTTCATTTATATTAGTCTTATAGTTTATATTTTATAGGCTGGCAAAGTCATGTACTTGAAACATTTTTAAGCTTCAAGTTGGTGGATTAGAAAGCTTATAAATTATTTTTCATCAATATGTTTTATGAAATTCTTTTTATTTTCAACTACTTCTTATGTGTTTAATCAATTTTTAAAATTTCATTTATATTAGTCTTATATTTTATATTTTATTGTCTAGAAAATTCATGTACTTGAAACATTTTTAAGTTTCAAGTAGGTGGATTAGAAAGCTTATAAATTATTTTTCATCAACATTTTTTAAGAAATTATTTTTTATTTTCGACTAATTCTTATATGTTTAATCCATGTTTTAATTTTTATTTATATTGTTCTTTTACTTTATATTTTATAGGGTAGCAAAGTTATGTACTTGAATAAGAGATAAATTATGCTAAAACATTTTGTTATATATATATATAAACATAAAAAAATAATAATAAAACATTAAAATTTTAAATATATAAAAAAGAATATTTAAAATAGAATTTTTTATTGTTTTAGGGAAAAGGCGGCATCAGTGATGCCGTCTTTAAGGCATATTTTTTTTAAAAATTAACCTATGTTTTTTATTTTTTTTAGAAAAAATATTAAAAAAAATCATAAAACTTCACCATCAAGAGCCTCAATTCTCTCATATTTGGACTCAAGGCTAAAAATCTTGTCTTTAATGATCATGGTATATTTTTTAAATTTAAGTTTCAATAAAGTTTCAACTCTTGGCACATTTTCATTATGGGGCTTTGGCTCCTCTAAGGGTTATTCTTAGCATAAGATTTCTTCTTCCAACTCTTGGTCATGATTTTTATACTCTTTTTCAACTGAATTGGCCTTCTTTTCTTTCTGGTTATGCACACCTATCTCCTCAACCATCCTCTAGGTTAAAAATTCCAAACTTATTCAATTTTTTAATTTATATCAATTTCAAACAGTTTGGTTGATTAATCACAGTTACCAATGCACCATCATAATCACCTTTGTCTTCCTCATTTTCCATATCAACATAGCATTTTGAATTTGCATCCCCCTTGCTCATGAAATTTATAATTTGGAAATTATTTCACATTTGATCACAATAGATTTTCAATAGAAATTCCTAAATGAAATCTTCTTGTTGGTTTCTTTGATTCCACACTTCCTCATCACTACAATCATGTTCCTTAAGACATTTGGCAATCAGATAACCTATCTTACCACACTTAAAACAAGAAAAGTGTAGTTTACCTTTAAATTTTCTTTTCCCTCGACCTATTAGAGAGGAAGGATATTACTTTATCACAATCACCACATTAATTCAACTTAACACTCACCTTATTCATGGATCTAAATTTCATTTCCTTTGACGCCTCATCCATTCAGATTGAAGCTGATTTCACTCCCATCACATAAGAAAAAAACATGTTTTGTAAATCATATATAAATACCTGGTTTTAGTCCTTTTATTTGAAGTTGTGGTTAAAGTGGTGTTTCTAGGAGCTCAAATTCATATAGAAAGAACACATAGTTCATTATAATAGTTAAGAGTACATTTAATTTGAGAAATAATTCAATATATTATTTTCGGATGAACAAATAGACATTCAGAATCATTAGATACACAAAATGATGGATTGATGACTATTGGGAGTAGTGAAATTACACAAAAAATCAAAATCTTCTAGATATACTCACAAAGGTGGGAATAACCCTTGAAAATATACTAATACGATTGCAATTAGAGGGGGATAATTAATAAAATTCCACTAGCTGACACTGCTAAAATCTATTGATTGACGCCATCCTATAAATTAGATAATGACTAGATGGTGGAGGGTTGATGAAATTTATGGGTTGAATAAAATTTAAAATTCACACACCAACAGATAGGGATCTTGGAAGGGTTCACTCATCACCCCACAACCAACACAGTCCACTAGAAATCAGAGAGAGAGCCAAAAGAACACTATGGGTGGATTTGAGTGACATGAAGTTTTTTATATATCTCATATTATTCAGAAATGTGAATTGTTTTTCTTATTTTTTTTTGGGATATCAGATAATCATAGAAGCATTCAACTAGTCACTGGGCATCTCACAACGAGTTCAAAAAATACACTAAAATGTCGAGAAATCAAAAGGATTTGAAATCAATATAAAATGTGGAGCCCTTCACTTGGGATGGTTAAAGATAGGCACCGTAATTCACTTAGATTTCAAAAACTTCTAAGCAACCAAGTGGGGTAGTGAAAATTTTTATATTTCCAGAGGAGAAGAAGGGTTTTTCGTCTCTACCTCATGGAAAGGATGATGGGAGTATTAGAACTTTGATGTAAAGATCATTTTCCTGAGGTGACTAACATATTTTGTAGTTGTTCTTCTTGTAGCCATCTCCAGCGGATCAGTGAGATAAGGATGTGAATGAATAGGGAAGGTGAGGATGAAAATTGGTAGTGAAGAAGGTAGTGAGGGAAGCATGAAGAGAAATCGAATGCCAAGGTCCTGGTCGTTGATTAACTAGCAGTATGATAATGTCCAGACATGTCTATCTCGTGTTAATTTATTTTTTAGTCAAGCATTTTTGAAAATGAAATAGGGTATTGAGTCGATATTCGAAAAGATTTATGGATTGAAACCCTCGCCAGAGCTCTTGGTGAATTCCTTGGTGAACACTTTGGCTCTTTCGTGAATCCGTCGACAGACGCCCCTGTAAGATCTGTCACCAATGTATTGGTGAACCGCTCGATGAAACCCTCAGCCAATGTATTGGTGAAACCCTCTTATGTGAATCATTTTACCAATGTATTGGTGAAACCCTCAGCCAACCCATCTGTTAAACCCTAGTCAGATCCCTCTTGAGGTGAACGTTTTGGTGAACCCCTCGATGAATCTCTTATTCAACCTTAGTTTTCTACCGACAACGACAGAAGATGACAAGTGATTTATAAAATTTTTATTTGTTTGGTTATTTTTTATTTATTATAGTGATTGGTATACACTCATATTTGGTTGTTTGAAAATATTATGGAGACATGGAGATAAATTTATTAAGATTGTGTGAATTTGTATTTGTTTGTGTGGGTTATTGGAACACTATAAATGTGATGTTTTGGTTTCTTTCTTCTGGGATGTTCAAATACCATTTTTCAGTTGATTTTTTCTTTGTTTTCAGTAATTTCAAGAATGAGATATTTAAGTGGAAATTTCAATTTATTTTCATTATGAATTTTCAGTGGGAATTTATACCATCCTTAAATTGATTTGTAGTCTGAATTTCCACTTCCATTTTCACTATGAATTCCTATAGTCAATTTCCATTTTCAGTTGTAATTGTCTATCAATATTTAACACTGATTTTGTCGAATTGATTTGAAGAACATGAAGTTTGGATTTTGTTTTCCCAATTATTTAGAATTGATAAAGTTTTAAGGGCCTACTGTCCTTTTTGAGTATTAAAACAAGTGGAAATTTTTGATAATTTTGACTGTCATTTGTTTTCCAGTTAGAGTTTCCTATAGAAATTTTTCAGTGGAAATTTTCCTAATGAATTTTCAGTTGGTATTTTCACTATAAAATTTCATTACAATTTCTTCTTTGGAATTTCAATTTTATATATTAGAAATGATTTATAAATAGAAATTGATTGAAAGTGTAATTTTCATTTGTCAATCTACAGTTTTGATTAGTTATTTAATATAATTTCAATTTTCCTACAATTTCCCATGTGGATTTTCAATGGAAATTTCATATAGGTATTTGTATAGGTAATTTATATTCATTGATAATTGGTGTTGAGAATTGGTAGGGAGAATTATTACTGGGTATTCCTAGTTGGAATTTCCCACTAGAAATTATAGTGTCTATTCCCAGTGGAAATCTGAGTGGAAAGTCCCAGTGAAAATTTCCAATGGAATTTCCTAGAAAAATTCATTTTTAAATTCCAACTAATAAACATTTATTTTCAATTAATTGAAACTTTACTTTGATAAATCCCACTATAAATTCTCAGTGGAAAGTTCCACTAGCAATTCCCAATGTAAAGTTCTAGTGGAAATCGAGTGTAAGGTCACGGTCCCCACAAGAATTTCACAGTGAAATTCAATTTCATTTTTTATCTGGTGAACAATTTATAATTGTATCACTTTTAATTTTAGAGTGACAAGTCCCACTGATTCGATATTGAATTTCTAGTGGTAATTCCCAGTAAAAATTTCCACTAGAAATCCTAACTCGAAAGTCCCAGCAAAAATTCCGAATTCTAGTGTAAATTCCTTGTGGAATTCAATTAATTTTTTTAATTACAAAACAATTTATAAAATGAGTTGAAATTGAATAGTGAGAATTCCAACTATTTCCATGGAAATTCCAACTTGGAATTCTCATTTGAAAATTCTAGTGAAATTTCTGAGTGTAAGGTCTCTGTAATCCCCAATAGAAATTCCTAGTGAAAATTATCACCAAAAATTCCAAATACCAATGTAAATTCCATGTGTAATTCAATTAAAAATTTCAACTATAGAACAATCTATATAATGAGTTGAAATTGAATAGTGAGAATTCCAACTGTTTCCATGGAAATTCCCACTTGGAATTCCCATTTGAGAATTCTAGTAGAAATTCCTAGTGTAAGGTCTTAGTATAATCCCCACTGGAAATTCATAGAGAAATTCAATTATATTTTTTAAGTAGTGAACAATTTATAATTCAATTTGTTGTAAATTTATATCTACAATTTCTAGTGAAAATTTGGCACTGAATTCCCACTAGCAATTCGTACTAGGAATTCCCATAGGCCAATTCCCACCAGAAATTCCCACTTGTAAATTCCAATGGAAATTCCCATTAGAAAGTATAAATACCAGTGAAAATTCATTGTGGAATTCAATTATAATTTCCAACTACATATCTGATGAGTTGAAATTGTATATCGAGAATTCCCACTATTGCTATGAGGAATTGTACTGGGAATTTCTAGTGGTATTTCCATTGAATTTTTATTACCCATTTTGATTGTAAATTTCCAACTACATAACAATTTTTTAGAACCAATTGAAAATTTAATGGGAATTTCCAGTTAGAATTTTGACTAGAATTTTCATTAGGACTTTTCACTATAAAATGTAAACTAATTTATAATTTCATATTAGATAACTAATTTTTTGAACCAATTGAAAATTTCCAATGGGAATTTGCAGTAGGATTTTCAGTGGAAATTTTCACTAGGAATTTCTAGTGAGATTTCCAGAGTGAATTTTGATTGGTCTATTGATTAAAATGTACTGATTCAAAGTCATGTGGAATTTCTATAGTTGAAATTTTTACTGGGAGTTTTCTGTTTTCACTTATTTTGAATCTTTTAAAAAATAAAACATCCTTAATACTAATTTTTTAGGGATATTGTTTTTTATGCCAGAAGAAGCCTCTCCATTAGATACTCTCCACTACAGGTCTTCGATGTCTGGGCTGTGTAAAATATTTAATGATATTAGACCTAAGATTATAGATAATCACATAAAATTTCTTCAAAGGATGCTATTTTGGCAGTTGTTTAAAGTGTTTATTGATAAAATAGTGTCATTCAATAACTATAAAAAAACATATGGCTCCATTTTATTTTTACTACAGAGGTATAATGTGTATTTAAAAATGTTTAACATAGTTGGTAGGATGATAGAGATAAGTGTTTCTTACATCTTCCATATATTTGGCATTGGGGATGGCGACTTACCTTTGTTAGCTTCATATAATTTTTGACCAAATAGTTCAAAACTTTTGAGGAGGAGATTTTCCCATGTGGGATGGATATTATCGTAGGGTGTGTTATGATGATCTATTCTTAAGACCATTGAAGCTAGTGAGGAGAAATACTTCTCTGATGTTTCATATTTTCTTTGCCTTTTTGCATGCATGCCATTATTTTTCCCCAGATCTGGTTCTTATGTGGGTTGGAATTTTGTAACATATTTTGAAGATATATCCAAAGTAAATAGTTTTTCTTGGGATGCTATTATTAATGACCAACTAATTACATTATTTAAGAAAAATCACACCACTCCTTTAAAAGTGGTTAGTTTTGTTGTCAGTTTATTGATAAAGTCTTAAACTTTATATAACTGATTAATTTTTCTGACTTAGTTGAGTAATTTATGAAAATATTAACTATTAAAGTATTATTATGATGATGATTTTGTGAATGTTTCCCCAAAAAGATAGGGTACACCATTATTTTTTTGGTGGAGTTTGCAAGATGTTGTTTCTTCTCTACAAGAAACTACCAAGGTACTGTTAGTATTCTATATTTCAGAATAATAATTTATTTTCATATTAGTTTATAACATATGAAATTATGTTTCCACTATCCATTATAGACTCCAACAACCCCAAGATAGATCTTTAGGCTGTAATAAAGGCCTTCTAAGGCTAAACAACCTATCTAGTGTTTTATTGATGAAAAAAAATTCCTTTTAGTATGAAAGGAGAAGCAACAATTGTTTCTAATGAGAAGTCTGTGGGATTGTTCATGGAGAATTTATAACTTAATAAGAAGCTCAAGAAACTTGAGGCCCAATTAAAAATAAAGAATAGACATATTTTTCTTTTGAGAGAAAGGCTGAAGATCAAGGATAAGGAAGAGATGAAAGAAATTTGTAGTGAGGAGAAATGAAGTGTTTTAGAGGATGTTGGGATTGACGAAATTAAAATTGAAAATAATACAACTTTAGCAGCTATTATCGAGGGTAAAACACATGAAATTCATAAATATGAGATGAAGGAAACAATTATTATTAAGGAAATTGAGGAGGATTAAGATGTTAATTAATATTTGAGTAAGGAAGAACCAAAACATATTGTGCAGTACAGTGCAACCTCTTATGCCTCAAAGATATAGACATCATTGATTAGAGGTGTGAAGAGTAGGGAAAGGAAATAAAAGTGTCAGTATCCATATATATATATATATCCATAGGTGACTATGAGGAAGAGGCTGAAAATGTCCCCCAAGTTATCCTAGTTGATTTCTCGATGGGTGAAGTAGTAAAATATAGTGACAATACATGATAAAAGGCTGATGTAAACGTTTCTTGATACTGATGGGGAGAGTTAATGTTTCTAAATTTATGTAGTAAGAATATGGTTTGATATATTTTACTATGTACTAAAAATACAAATGACCTTCCATAACAATAGCGGTGTATTCTAGGAATATACTAACAAATCATATCAGATCAGTATGAAAAACATTATTGTTTTGTTAAACAAGAGGTGCACTTCCAATATGATATGTGTTAGATCAGTTTATTTAACCCTCGTTATTGATTTATATTTTATTAGATTCTATTTTTGGAAACAATTCATAGATGCATATATGGTGGTAATTAAATTGAGATGTTGGATTCACAGTTTGGTTGACATTGCAGAATTGGAAAGTTGTTCCTTCATGCCAAGCACCTTTACTATAAGACCGCAATTTTTTTTTCTGAAAAAATGTTGGTCATATTTTTTCAATTTTTATTTTAATTCACTGCATGTTCCAAGTTAATGATGACTAAATTATTAGTTTTTATTTTTTTATTGGATTCTAAGGAGTTCTTTATTCATCAAATAAGAAATTAAATGATAACTTTTTGAATCGGGCAGCAGTTGACAGTATAAAGAACTCCTCATTTTTATTCTTCCCAGTAAACTCAGATAATATTCATTAGAATTTGTTAGTCATGGATTTGAAAAAAGGGTGTTTAGATATTATAACTCTATGAAAACGATTTTAGGAACAATATAAAGTGATCCTTTTATTAAATATGTAGTCAATGTGTTAAGATGTTATACAATGTCCAAGAAATTTTGCAATACATTGAAAGATAGACTGCTCATTGATTTTTTTATAGAAATCATATTTGAAAGAAGTGTTCATCCATGTTCATGCTAAAAATACGAAGCAACAAATATGGGATATGACAATTGGGAATACACCACAATAGGGAGACACCACTTTGGATTGTGGTGTCATCATATGCTGATGTTTGGAAATTGGAGTTGTAGTGGTAGAGCGTTTAACAGAAAAGGAAGTTGCTGACAGATGATTGTTTATGGTTCATTATTTCCTAAATGATCCAGGAAGGATAACATAATATATGGATGTATAGAGTAGAAAGTATTTGGTTGTTTCCAAAAATGTTGAATCAAGTTAAATCAGTTATTCACTACAACACAAATTTGGTTATTTAACAAACTAAACTGCTATGATTTATTGTGATGATTTTGGGTGGGCATGGGGTCAGGGGTGGAAATTTTTATTTACTAATGTGGATGAAAGATCTATTCTGTGCTTTTATGTAGGTGTTACATTGTAATTTATCTTTATAGTATGCACTATCTATTCTTTGAATCATTTTGAAACCTGTTGTGCATAGATACTCCAACTATGAATTTCCATTGTAAATTTCCAATGGAAACTTCCAATGTAAACTCTTACCACAAATTTCCACTTTTGTTTACATCAATCGGTTTGGTGGTACATATGGTTTGGAAATGGTTATTTTCCAATAAGGATAGTCATTTTTATAAAGATGATATTTTTATAATCTATGATAGTATGATAGGTGTTACACTAATTTATATTTATATTATCCCCTGTCAGTTTGAATGGAAACCTATTGTGCATAGAAATTCCAATAGGTAATTCCCATTGGAAATTTCCAATAGGGAATTCCCATTGGAAATTTCCAATAGAAACTACCACTATAAATGTTGAGTGAAATTTACACTTTGGTTTACATTAATTGTTTGGGTGGTACTTAGGGGTTGGAAATGGTTATTTTTTGATATGGATGATAATTTTTTATAAAGATTATATTGTTATAATCTGTCATAGTATGGTGGGTGTTACACTAATTTATCTTTGTAGTCTCCTCTGTTAGTTTTAATGGAAACCTGTTTTGCATAGAAATTTCATCTGGGAATTCCCATTGGAAATTTCTAGTGGAAACTCCCACTGTAAACGTTGAGTGGAAATTTCCACTTTGGTTTACATCAATTGGATGGGTGGTACATAAGGGTTGGAAATGGTTATTTTCCAACTCGGGTGAGAATTTTTATAAAACTGATATTGTTATACTCTGTCATAGTATGGTAGTTGTTGCACTAATTTATCTTTATAGTATCTGCTTTTAGTTTGAATGGAAAACTTTTGTGCATAGAAATCCCAATTGGGAATTCCCATTGTAAATTTCTAGTGGAAACTCCCACTATAAACGTTGACTAGAAATTTCCACTTTGGTTTATATCAATTAGATGGGTGGTACATAGGGGTTGGAAATGGTTATTTTCTAATCTGTATGAGAATTTTTATAAATATGATATTGTTATACTCTATCATAATATGGTAAGTGTTACACTAATTTATCTTTGTATTCGCTACTATCAGTTTGAATGTAAACCTGCTCTGCATTGAACTTCTAATTGGGAATTCCCATTGGAAATTTATAGTGGAAACTATGAGTAGAAATTTCCAATTTGGTTCACACCAATTGGCTGGGTGATACATATGGCATGGGAATGGTTATTTTACGATTTGTATAAACATTTTTATAGAGCTTCTATAGAATTAATTTTTGATTTAATGATAGGTTTTACACTATAAAATCTGATTGTAAATTTCAACTTTGATTATGATCAAGATCCTAATGGTAATTTCCACCACTAAAGACACCCAAAACATTATTTATAAAAACTGATTATCATAAATAGTTGAATATTATGTTGACATATGTAGTTGAATATTCATATCAACTGAATTTTGGAATGCTTCTAGTGTAGTGTTAGTCCTGAAACTTCTGTTGTCATTCCCATTTACAGTGATTTCTGAATTTTGTTATCCGAATGGATGAAAATTTGTCTTTAGTGCCTCATAATCACAATAATAATTATATATTAATAACTAAAAAGAGAAATAATAGAAGTGTTACATAAGATTTCAAATATCACAATATATGAAGTGCTATGAAGTGAGTTTAAATATGAAGGTTTTCAACCTATAGTACAATATTTACATACATTAAGATCTATGATAGGATCACCATAGTAGACACTAGTCGATGGTTCTTTATCTCTTCCCTATAATAACATTATAACTTTATTTATGCATGATAACAAAAAATTAAATAGTTCAATAACATAATAAAATAATAGCATTCCCATACAAGTTTTACAGTCTCTTGATTTATGATATTGCACATATTATTGGTGCATTTTGTTTCCTTCTATAAATTTTTTTGAGCCTATCAACACCTTTCCTTTTATATTTCTTCTTGAATGATGTTTTATATTGTTATCGAAATTTCATGTTAGATTATTCTTGAATGCATTTTGAGGGAAAATTATTTATAACTTCTTGAAATTCCCTGACATAATTGTTTAGATTTGACATCCCAATCATATATCCTTTTTCAAACTCATAAGATTTTATTGCAAGCTTTATTTCCATTCATACCAATTGTTGTTAGAATTTAGTTTTTCTTGATACCAAATCTTATTCATGATGATAAATTGTTATGTCTACCAAGTGGATGTCACAGGTGTATATTGTACATCTCTTATGGATATATAACTCTAGAAAGCACTAAACATCCAATTTTTTTAATATTTTTAGTGTATGACAACAAAAATACCCATAAATCTCAAATTTCATACAGGTAAAACCAATTATCATAGGTGAATCTTGGTAACTTCAACTGTAAACTCATTCAAGTAACCTTTTATACCGACAATGTACCTTTTGGGGGAAACTGTTTCATTAGAATACTTAAGAAAACAAGCACTACATAGTTGGTGTTCATGCTAAAAAAGATCAAATATTGTGTGTGTGTGTGTATTACTTTCTTGAACCATGATTGGATGATATGGAAAATTATTGTGTTTGAGATTTTCCATTCCATAAAATTTAGTCTTCATTTATCGATATTGATTCTTCTCCAACACAAGCTCAAATTGTTGGAAGAATTCCAAGACACTGAGCTTACAATTCAAGTAATCCTTTAATACAAAATTGAAACTCTCACTCAATTGTGTGCTTGAAATTCCTAATGTTAATGTAGTATTCATAAAATAATGAGCCCATTTCACCTTACTTTGTATATATCTTCTATCCATGTAGAATTTGTATCAACGCAATCTATTTGGATTTGTTTCCATATTGCCTCAAATTTTGAATGCTCTGCAACCCCATACATGCATTTTTTTAATTTTCCCAACAATTCCAAATCACCTTTCATTATATTTACCAAGTTTTTAATGCCATTTTACATTAAGTTCCAAATGCATGGGCCATGTCATGTTTTAGATAGGGTCAAACCAATGGATTTATCCATAGCTTCATCTTGATCTGTGAAAATTGTCTCAGGATTTTCCCCCCCATGTAGCTCAACAAATCTACTAAACAATCAACTAAATGAGTCTACAGTCTCATCATATAATAATTCTACACCAAAAATTACAATCTTCTTATGATGGTTTACACCTACAAACACTCTCAAAGTCCCAGAATCCTTGTTTGTGTTGAAGGTAGTGTCAAACATGAAGATGTCTCCAAAATGATCATAATCCACATTCATTTTGGGATCAACCCAAAAAATGTTGCTAATTTGACCACACATTCCAAGTTGCACTGAGTGTAAGAATGATATGTTTTTCCTTTATTATTTCTCTAGGTATTGTAACATACCATCAACATCACATATATTTGAGTACCTCTATCTTTTGGACCACAAATAATTTAGCTGGCCCACTCATGTATAACCAAGACTCCCAGACCCACCTGTAATAACTGTTACAAGTGAAAACGAATCACTAGGACTTAGACCATCTTTATCATTAATATCCAACTCATCACCTTGTGCATCACTGATGCATTTTTTTGATCTCATGAAATGCATGGTATCAAAAGAATGTAAAGGATGGTTATGCTCCTCAATAAATTGGCTTCACTCATATCAGTTATTAGACATACAGACAACTCTCATTCGCATAGGACAATTAGTCCTTGTTTCTGAATGTGATTTTTGACATTGACATCACATTTGTTTGGTCTTCAGAATCCTTATTTTCTACATGTATACAATGTTTATGTTACTAATATTTTACCCTTTTTATTTATGTTAACATACTACTTTCATACACTGAAAACAACAATGCCTCCGTAAGCAACATAAAATGAACATGCTTCTAATTATAATTTAAAAACTATCTCAATACTTGGTCTCCACACATTTCTTTATTTATAAATGTTATCACATGGGGTGATTTCTTATGAATTTGGAACTTCATCTCTATCGATGAAAATTCCTGCACTACACTTTGAGTTTGTAATGTCATCACTATTATTATCCCTTACATAACAGTCAAACAATTCTTTTCATAATATTTAAATCTAATGAATTTATGTATTATGCATGGTGTAGTGCACCCAGATTCAGCTTGATTGCTATCATTATAAGATTTACAATATATGTGCACAAACTATGAGATCAAGTTTGTTTGTAATTTTTTGATGGGGCTCTTTCTTTTGAAATAATTGGAAATTCCCATTGGAAATTTGCACTAATTTTTCGGAGTGAAAACTCCAAGTGGAAATTTCCAATTACATCCAATTTTAAATTTTGTCAACAAAATACAATATGACATTTCCACTTTAAATCAATTAAAATTCACAAATCACTTATTATGAATCTTTTGAAAAATTATGTTGGGAATTCCAATTGTGAATTCTTAGTGAAAATATGTAGTAGAGATGTCATCTGAGATTTCATTTGAGAAATTCATCGTGGAATTCACAGTGAAAATTAGTAGTGAAATTTTTTACAGGTCCTTGGAATCAATTCAAAATATTCACTATAAGGAAAATATCATTCATAATTTACATTGGGAATTTCTAGTGGAAACTCCTAATGAAAAGTCTAATTGTAAATTTTCATTTTCATTCTGTTTTGGATTTTGATAGTGATATACCACAAGAAATTTCCACTTTAAATCAATTTGAAATTTTAAACCACTTCCTTTTAAATAATTAAAAAGTTATACTCATAATTTTAACTATGAATTCATGGTGAAATTTTATAGTATAAATGGAATCTTGTAATTCATTTTGGGAATCTACAGTGGAGAAGTAGGGGAAATTACCAGTGGTAATTAACTGTAGAAATTCATAATGGAAATTCATGGTGGAGTTTTTAATATAATGTCCTTCAAGATTCGTGAACCTCACCTCGAATGCCCGCTAAAAAAATGACTATCGTCTAGGAAATTCCCCCTCAAACACCCCTGGAAAATGACCACTACAAACACCCCCTGAAAACAAACCCTGTAAATGACCCCTGAAAACGACCCTTGGAAATGCCCCTTGAAAACGAACCCTGCAAATACTCCCTAGAAATGCCCCTTACACACACCTATTGCAGACACCCCATGCAAACGGCCACCCTATGGCAAAGATTATATAGAAAACAAGTAGGCCGGTGCCAATTTTAGGTTTTCCAAGACTCATGAACTTCACTGCACCTATGTCGCCGTTCCCGCTAGAGAAATATTTCAGTCAACATTCGTTCGACAGGAAATAAACTAGTCCACATTTTTTTCTTTTAGATGAGGATATTTATTTTTATGGTTCACTATTTTAGCGATCAAGATATGACCACCTGACATGGTAGGAATCCAATGACCAACCTGAGGGTTAGGTTCAAGTGCCGAACCTAAGAATATTTAAACCAAAACATTCCAATAGTCCGTTCCCAGCCAGATTGATAGGTTTAAAAAATAAATGAAAGAATGAATTTTTAAAATAATAATAATAAATAGATTTGACAGGCTCTATTAGGCCAGACACAAACTTGGTGGAGCTTGGCCGAACCCATGTTGAGAATTTGTGGGACCCAAACCTACTTTAATAAAGTTAGACAATGGTTACATCTTTACTAGCAGTGAAATATATTGAATTCTTTTTCTCAATGTGCTTGAATGTCAAAAAATAACAACGATGATGATTTTGTCCAAGTAGGAGCCATGTTTCCAAATTAATGCAATAATGGTGGGATTTATCCAAACAATTTCATAGGATACTCAGGGTAACCGCTACCCAACCTTATTTTTTTTAATATTTTATTTATAACAAATAATAAAACAATATATTTTTAGAAAAAAATAAAAACTGGATGTGTTTGTTATTGACCACACTTTCAAGTTTGGTTTAGCGACTCAAGCTTGAATTAATCACTAGCCAGGACAAAGATCCATAATTATGTCACTAATATAACACCCCAAAATTATAAAAGAATATTATTTTATTTTATAGTTTATACAACATGAAACACTGGGCTTAAATAACCCATGAAATATATTTCTTTAAATTTAACCTCTTCAATAGCTTGTGGAACACGCAACCCCAAGTCGAAAATAAAATGTAATATAATATACCGTTATAACCTAGCCGTTAAATTGGAAGGTATAAGTATTAATAACTAAATTATTAAAATTATGGTTATCTATTTAATAAAAATTAAATAATAATCATTTAAAAGAAAAAAATGTTTTATGAAAAACTATATTTTTCTAAAAGACTATTTAGTTGGTCATTGCACACATAATTTAAAATTATTTTATACCAATTTTAGAAAATTTATTTGAAAAAATAAAATTAATTATTGAAATTATCATATTAAGATTATTTTAGGGTGATTTTTTAGGATTTTTCTGAAATGTTCCATTTTTCGATGAATAGTGAAAAATACTGAATTTTAACTGAAAACTGATTTTTTTTAAATTATTTATAATGTTAAATTATATTTTTAATTGGTTTTAAAGTAAAATTAGTTCAATTATATATATATTAATATAATATAAGTCATTATAATAATTTTAATATTGAATTATGATATAAAACTTCGTAAACTTTTGTACACTTTCTCTTTAAAAACTCATTTTCTCATCGCATCTACAGAATTAATTTCAAATTAAATTTTATCAATTATGTGAATGGAATTGGAAAAAATAGATTCTATATTTGGAATCATCATAATTTATATTTTCTAATAATGTGAACTTAATTTTTTACCAAAATGAATAGTGAAAATATTAAAAATTAATTACCCTGGTTACGGTAAAAATGGATTTAACGAGGGTTAAATTAAAAAGATAAAGGTTAAAATTACCTAAAAACTTATCTAAAATCTTTTTTATGGTCATATATATAAATTTTAATGTATAAATCTCTAGAATACTCAATTTTAACCATTTTTTCATGAGAAAAATGTGGGTACCCTTTTTTCTTTTCAAAAATTACAAGTGTGTCACTCACCTCACTTATAAAAGGTCAACCTCTCTCATATCTTCTTCACACCTTCAAAACATTTTTGGTTTGACTAAGACCTACCAAAATCACTTTAAAAATTCCTTCCTCTCATCCTAGAATCCTTATTTTGGGTATAAATTCTACCTAGGAAGGATTTTCGTGCAATCCTAAGGAGTATACCTGAAGAAATGGTAACATTATTCAATGAGCGTTTTTATTTTATTTATTCCTCCAACTAATTCAATTATTACTAAAACATGATGATATAATAAAATTAGTATCTTAAATATATTTAGGCGTTTTTATGTTAAGGTAATGACCTAAAACCATCCCCACTCTCATCAAATGAGTTAAGAAATTATCATTCGTGTGTACGACAGACTACCGCCTCACGAACCGATGACATTCATTTTTCCATCACCACCTCTCACATCTGGGTATGATGATGGATATAAAGTATATATATATATATATATATATGATATCTATAACATAATTATACCTCTATATTAATTATATCATATATAACTTTTTTTTCCATTTTGTAGGGGATATAATAATGTCACTTGTTTGTACAACAGACTACCGCTTCGCGAAGTGATGTGATTTGTCTTTCACTAATGCTTTACATGGAGTGTAATAAGGATAAATTAAATGAATATATGTGATATAAATGAAATAATTATGATATTAATTGCATATTTATTATTCTAAAAATATAATATATCAATTTCTTTTTTACACTGAAAAATGATAACACCGTTCGTGTACGTGTGGACTATCACCTTCACGAAGCTATGTGACTCTCTTTTCACCAAAACACCACATTGATGATCTATATAAGTATATTTAAAGAAATAATATGATATATATAATATTATTATAATTATGAAAAGATAAAATATTATTTACTTCCTTTCCATAATTATCATTGAAATGAAAACATTACTCATGCGTACGTACAACCTACCATATCTGTGATTGAAACATAGACCATTTTTAATAACCATCATTCATGATTTTTAAAAGTATAATTGATGTATAAATATGATAATTTTGTCATGATTATTATTTTGGAGATTATGGAACCATATAATATGCATAAGAACTAGATCTTTCATGAAAAAAAGAAAGAGAAAATAAGACAATTAATATGTTAGGTCCACTAGTCTAGATACCCTGAGAGGGGGAGGGGGTGAATCAGGGTATGACAGATTAAAAAAAACTTCCCTTTTATATCTTGTTTTGCTATTAGACAAAACCCTCTTCTCTCTCCTTCCCATTACAGTGTATGAATAAAGCTTAAAGTATACACATGACACAACACTTTTTACTTGGTTCACCCTCACTGGGCTACGTCAAAGGAGCATACACCGGCGGTGTGCCGATGTACCAATTCCACTATAAGCGCACTTCTGTTTACAAGTTCAAAGCAGACTCACTGTCCCTCCTAGTTTACAACCACTCAAAATTTGAGAACTCACTGCTCTCTCAACTGAAGTGAGCTCACTGCTTCTTCAGAAGATCCACTCACAGTTTATAGACTTGTAGGTCTCTTCATTACCACTAACGAATGCATCCTCCATTGTATGTAGATGCTCTATTGAAGTATAAATTTCATCCACTGATGAATACCCATTTTCCCCTGAATACTGGGAAATTCCTTTGGAAATACCTTTGTAAAGCACCCTACTTCGCGAGGCTCCCAATTTCATGAATCTCAAATAAGCCTTCGCGATGTTCCTACATTTTCACAAAGCACATACCTTCACAGAGCTCCTGACTCGCGGAGCACACTGCTTTTGTGGAGCTCAGACCATCACAAAGCTCAAGCATTCACAAATATTAGACCGTTGCGGAGTTCAAGTTTTCATAGCACGACTTCCTTCATGAAGCTCACTAAGCCAACACGAAGCACACCACTTTCGCGGAGCAAAATTAACCGCCACAAAGCTCCTTTCTTCGCGAAGCACACTACCTTCGCGAACCTCCTTCGCAAACCGAGAGCAAAAAAATTTTCTTAAAAAAAAACACTCTCTGTTTCACTCGATGGGGTAAAGTTCTATTTATAGGAAATTTCACTTACCCTCGAACTTTCCGCGTGAAGTCAATGACACGTCAGCTCAAGTTGCGAAGCTCTGAAGTTCCTGCCGAAATTCTCTCAAAATCACAAAGCACTATGGGAATTTTCTGATCGCGAAGCTCATCGTAATCGCGGATCATCCCGTCAATTCCTTCACTCCTTCACCGCGAAGGTCCACTCACAATGCCCTTTACTGCCACAATGATATTCAACACTTCCGTTCGTGAAGCTCATCGTAATCGCGAAGAAACACCGTCAAACTTTTTCATGTCTTCGTAAAATTCAATCCATGAAGTCTATCTTTGCAAAATTCATTCCTTTTCCATATTTTGATGAGATCTTCAAGGATATCAACTTTTCACAATGCTCACCAAACTCCAAATTTTGGACCCCAAAAATTTTGCAAGCATTGGGAAACGACACCACCTTGTATTTGTTCTTTTGTACCACCTCCATATCATCTATTCCTTTTTCATGGTTCATTGTTAACATGGATTGTTAACAACATCTTTAGAACATGAAAATTCACCCTCAAAATCTGCATTTTCAACAAACACAATCAACCAAAAAATGATGCAATGTTACCTTGAGAGATTTTTTCCCAACATAATACCTGAAATAATGAAAATAATAAAAAATAATAAATGAATGAGTGATAAAATGTTATAAAATAATCACATATGATACTATAAATATTAATATGGTTTTGGTCTAAGTTAATAAAATGTTTAAGACCACTATAAATAGGGTTAAATCACATTTAACCAAAATGAAGCATGAGGTAAGGGATTTCATCTCAATTTATCTTCATTAAGGCATATTGTAATGGTATGAACCTAATTTCTTTCATACGGTGTATATATTTTCCATTTGACATATAATATCATAATTCATTAATAATTCATGGTATTTTAAGTTTCAATTTTAATTATTTCATCCAAGGGGATTTAACTTAAGATTTACCTAGTGGTAAAGAATTTCATAACTCAGTTTTTTTCATTGAGATATATTACTTCTTCATCATATTTGATATTGTAAGTTTATGTGTGTAATAAATTTTAATTATCTTATGTTTTATTTCCACTTTTTTATGTGTATTTAAAATTTATACACATAATCAATTCATTGACTAATTATCACTTCAAAGTTATGATCATTGTAAGAGTTTATTTCATAATATCATTCTTATCTAGATTATTTATTTTTGAATTTTGGTTGAAGAAAATTATTTGATCATTATCTACTAAATCCATATAATTTTATCCTACTTTGGTTATTCATGATATTTTCAAGTAATAGTGTCATTTTTACACTCTTTTTCACTTAAAATATATAAGAAAATGTTTTTAAGAAAATCTAAATTCATTTCTCTATTTGATTAGAAATATGTTTTTTTATAAAACCATGTTTTCAGAATAAATGTTTTCAAAAATGTTGTAAAACTTTTAAAAATGATTTATTAAATAAAATTTTTACCCATTTTTACTTTTTATAAAATGTTTTGAAAGGAATATTCACATATTGGTGGTGAATCATCTGGTGGTGACTCATTTGGTGGTGACTCGTCTACTGGTGACTCATCTGAAGGTGACTCGTCTGGAGGTGACTCGTCTGGAGGTGACTCGTCTGGAGGTGAATCATATGGAGGTGACTTGTCTGGTGGTGAATCATCTTGGCAGTGACTCATTTAAATAGTTTTCCATTCTTTTCCAGAATTTTCTAGTTTTTCTAGTTTTTCCATTTTTACACTTGTTTTAATGATAAATGAGTTTAATAACATAATTAATGATTTTTAAATCCATTTTAAAATAGATTAATCATATCTTTAATTTTATAAAAGTATGAAAACCTTTTAAATGTTTAAAACCAATGGTCTTTATGAGATATTGTAAAGACCCATAAATTCAATATATATATTTTTAAATTATTTGGGATTATTATGAGTCTGTGAAAATTGACAGTGCTTGATTTTGAGGCCTGGTGTGCCCAGAATGGAATTTTGAACTTTTTTTAAGGTACGTTTAGTAAACGTGCGGGCGGTGTTTTTTATCATTTGAACCGGTGTTCAGATTAAAAATCTGAGGGCATTGTTAAATCCGCAGCGTCGGGATTCTCCCAAGGGAGGATTAATTTCGACCGTAGTAGGTCGGGAGAAAAATTTAGTTTTACAGCTTTTTAAAGAATAATAAAATAACATAAAATTGTTATTTTATTTTTCTACCAACAGTTGAGAGGCGATCGCGGGACTATTTAGTTGTCAAGCCATTTAATGGCTTGAATCTTTGCTTTTGTAACCACACCATTGATATTAAGAGGTTTATTCATTAATGAACCTCATTAATCTCTCACTACGTTAATCACTCATCCCCTCTATTTAAATGAGTCTTAGGCTTGGGTTATTGACACAGAAGTGAGGAACCTATGACGAAGTGGTGCAACGTCATCCACCAACGAAGAATGGAAGCTTGGATGGCTGTGTTGGAGGAATCGATCCAGGATCAATGAATGTTGGCGACTTCATTAAGCATGGATTCTTCTTCGACAACCGAGATTTCACCTCCAATTCCAAGGTAGGAGTTTTGTTTAAATTCAAGTGAATTTGTTTCTTTTCCTCGTTCTTGAAAAGAATCATGAATCTCAGAAGTATTATACTTTATCTATGTTTAATTAATTGCTACCAGCTTGTTATGATGCTAAAGCGGAGGGAGTGGGTGAAACGAACAAGACCCGGACCCTCTGCCGCTTCGGTTTTGTCGCGTTCTTCATGGGAGAAGTTTGAACTTGATGAAAACTTGAATCCGGGAGCCACATAGTGACGACAACATCTCGGGAGGCCTGTAGGCGCGTTTGGAAGGAAAAACAGACCACCATAGCTCACCCGGTGGCCCGTAGAAGTTCCCCCAGCGCGACACCGGTGTGGCGGCACCAGTAGCAGGCGGTAGCCAGATGGCAGTGCGTCGTCGTGTGCCGCAGTGAGGAGGTTGTAGATTCAAAGCCACGACAGAGAAGAAGGGACCCGCGCCCTGTGGGTCCCGATGTTAAGGAGGTGGCACCATGTGGTTCCACCGTTGCAGAAAAATTGAATAGACCCTTGGTTTTTTCGGGAGGGGAAATGTCACCATGCGGCCACCCAGATGGGTGTCGCACCAGCTAGAGGGTCGGACCGCCCGAGGGGCCGCGCCGGTCCGCGAACAAACGGGTCGAGCCTGCCGTGACCCAGCCCACTCGGGTTGGACCAACCAGTTTAGGTCAGGCCGGGTCGGACCTGGACTAGGTCAGGTCAACCCAAACCAGGTAGAGTCGACCCAAACTGGGTCGGGTTGGCCCAGGACGGACGGGCCGGGTCGGACTGGACCCGCACCCTCTTCGGCCCAGATACACTTAAAAGGATGTATCTCACAAACCAGACGTCTGTTTGAAGAACCGTCTACGACGTTGGAATCCTTGGAATGAGAAGGTCCTTTTGAGATACTTAAAATGAGTCTTGGGGAAAGTTAGAGTATGTCTGGGTTGGATCGAACCCGTATCCAACTGGGACCTCGGCACTAAAACGCTTATAACTCATAGACCGGGCGTCTGATTGATGCACCGTCTATCATGTTGGAACCCTTATGACATGGAGGTACTTTGGGTTACTACTTTGTAGGATGTCTTGGATGTTAAGTCACAAACAATATCTTAAGGAGTGGATACTATGGAACTCAAGCGCACCGAGTGCGGGGAATCCTGTGGCTGGCTGTCAATTGAAGAGTGAATCTGTGTGGATCAGAATCAGAGCGACCCTATGTGGATCAACATCATAGAAACCCTGTGTGGATTAGAATCATAGAGACCCTATGTGGATCAACATCATAATGACATTGTGTGGATTAGCATCATAACAACCCTGTGTGGATCAGCATTCTAGCGACCCTGTGTGGATCAGTAGTGCGCGACCCAAGGAGGACCAACCTTAGAGCGGCCCATCGTGGATCAGTGACATACGACCCTATATGGATTGACAATGGAAAAACTTCTTTGTGGTTTAGTTGTGGAGAATTCCTAACGAAATAAAATGATATAGCTTAAGACTAATAATCTTTATCTTGAACTCTGAGTTGTATACCTGGTTTGAGCTGAGTCTTTTTCTTTGTGCCTTGTGATTGAGATCATTCTTTTTGGTTTTCCATTGTGAAATTATGAGAGACATTCGGGGGTCTTGGGGTCCTTAATGGTTATTGTTATACTCACCCCTGCATGGGATTCACCGGCACCTTGTTGTGTCTTGTGCAGATGACGAGCAACTTGGCTGAGACCTTAGGAGCCAGGACTAGGTGGTACACAGAGGTGACTGGTTGATGAGGAGAGCTATGGAGATGAGCTATTCCTAGCCTTCAGGTAGGACCCTTGGTGGATGATCATAGGAGTTTTTTTTCTCTTGTAGTTGTATCTTTTTAGTTGGTCTTGTATTCTGACCCCTTTAATTTCAGTACACACTTTTACTACTGTAGTTTTACTACATGGTTTGCATCTTGTCGTGTTCTTGGTCTGTGTGTTTGCAAGTTTAAAAGAAACCCCTTACCACTTTCAGGGATATGCCTTTCCGATTCTAGTCAATAACCCCTGGCCTATGGAAGGAGGGCTTGGGGTAGTCACGACACTGGGCCCTGGGGGACGGGTCATGATAGATATACTTTAATGGAAATTCAAAACTGTATCTAAACTCCGAACGTTCAGGATATGAACTTTCTAAAGAAAATATCCTTCCTTATCTCTTTCAGTTTGGATTTCTCTTGAGACCGAATGTCCCAAATCCTTCTTCCTTGGAGTCAAGAAACCAGGTTGCTGCAGTTAATTCATGTTTTACCTGAAGAGTTTCCTACTGTACGCGCACCTCTATTTTTGGTACAACAAGGTTGTGTCAATCATATTTCTTTAAGGTAGGATTTCCTTCAGCTTTATTGATTGTGTATCATGTAGTATGGGTATATAAATGTTTATCCTTGTGAATATAGTAAATTATGAATTAATAAATACAATAGAATTTGTCTAAAATAAATAAAGAGGGTTAGGGGAATTCAATGTTTGATCTTACTATTTTATTAAAATTTATTAATGTTGTGAATTGTATGGGATAAGTTACCCACTTAAAATCACAGTTGTTGGTGGTCATTGCTTGAACTTATATCTTGTGAACTATAGAATGCATGTTTTGTGGTTGATGAAAAACACGTAATATGTAATTAGCTAATCACGTATAGTCGGTTAATAAAATGGATTCCCCAGGATCATACGGTTTTTGTGATAACACTCTTAATTACAAAAGTGGAATTAAATAAGATATCTTTTGATAAACCAGGAAGTATGTTGTGTTGTGGTGTGTGATATGAAATGTGTGTGTGTGGGGGGGGGGAATTGGATGAGATATGGTTGTGCAATAGGGCTGTGAAGGTCGTGATGTGGTTATGTAGTGGGGATATGGTGGAAGATGGATTTGGAATTGGATATTGGGATTTTGTTTCATTGTACTGCTTATTGTGTTTTGTGATGTATCGGTTTCCCGGTTGGTATGGATGAAAAAATTAATAATGATCGTGAACTATAATTATTACATGATAAGGATTTAAAAAACATGTTTAATGGATGAATTGAATATGGGATTTAAGTACAAATCAAACTACATGTTTAATGGAATGGGTCGGAAATGGAGAATCTGGAAAATGGATTAATGATAATTCAAGACTAAAATATAAATTATGGATCATGTTTTTCTTGTATGGTTTTATTCATTTAGAGGTGGAAGTAAAATGGGGAAGTCATGAGTAGGTTGGTGTTTTGTTTTTAAACTGATAGGTTGATATTTTGTGATTTTTCTCTATATATATGTATACACAATATATTCTCATGATTTATATACGCACCCAACCCATGTTGAGCATTATGTGCTGACACATGCATAGTCATGCAGGGGGTTCCTTTTCAAACATCCCGGTTATAGGATGAATGGATGACCACCTACTCTTCCCTGATCCCTCTTATAGGTGATAATGGCCAGGTGTCTTTGGGAAAGTTATGATGTGTAGTCCCAGGTATCTTTAGAATGAGTTGTGGTGTGTTTTCCTAGGTGTCATTGGGATGATATGTGCTGTGTTGTCCCCAGTGTCTTCGGGATGAGATGTGTTGTGATGACCCAAGTGTGTGCGGGCGGGATGTGACGTGATGTGATGTGTGGACCAGGTGTGTGTGGATGAGATATGTTGTGAGGTGTGGCCTAGGTGTGTGCGGGTGATATGTGATGTGATATATTCAGAAGAGGTGGGAGCACCAGGATGTTTTCTGTTGGGGTGTGTGTAACATACCGAGTTTTAAGAAAGAAACACTATATTCAATAGCGTACATGATACACTACATTGAGCTTAAACAAACTAAATATTATTATTTAAATGTTACCATTATAACCTAGACATTGGAATAAAGTGAATGAATAGTATAAAATGAATTATAAAAATATGGTTTACTAATGTTTAAATAATGATTCATTTGTTACCAAATTTATTATAAATGGAAATAAAAACCAATTGAATATAAAGGATGTGTTTTAATGAAAACCTATTTAAAAGAGAATAATCATTTTTATAAAATCATATCACTCTTTATAGATTTTTTATATGTTATATATTCAATGTAATGTTTAAAATTCATCTTATATGTTTTCTATATATGATATAATTAAAAATTTATTTTTTTAGATAAAATAAGTATTTTTCAAAAAAATACAGTTTACCGCCTTTTGATGGTGAACCCTTTTTAAATAAAGTTTTTTTTCTCACTTTTATATGTTATATTTTTAAAAAAAACTTCTTCTTTAGAAGAAGGAAATAAAAATTTACTTTTTTTTAAAAAATTTGGTATTTTTCTGATAAAATTCATTTTTTAATAAATAGTGAAAAATACTGCATTTTAATTCAAAACTGCATTTTCATCTAATTTATTTGTATTGTTATATTATCATTTCAATTGATTTTAAAATATAATTGGATTAATTTTTTATAATTTAATCCAATTTTTTTCATTCTAAGTAATTTCATATTAAAATTAGATATAAATACACACCAATCTTTTAATGGTTATAAATTTTTAAAAACTTGTTTTATCGTTTTAACAATAAGAATTAATTTTAAATTAATTATTGTAAATTCTGTGTTTTAAATTTTTTAAAATGGATTCCATATTTAGAATCATAAGGTCCAAATTATATAAATGGGACCCTTTTATTTTTGGACATTATGAATAGTAACTTCAGTAATTATTTTATTTACCATGGTTAAAGGATAAATAAGGTAAATAAGGGTAAAAAATAATATTATAATAATATAAAACTACTCTAACATGTCTCATAATCTTATTTTATGAGATATGGACGACCATTACCATACTTGGGTTGATTTTATGACCCCATGGAGCCACTTGGGTGTGATAATGACATGTTTTTGTAATGAATTTAAATTAAAGAGAAATATAACATAAACATGTATCTTTTTACTAAAACAATTTTAATATAAGGCTATATAACTGATATATTTGAATATAAATAGTAATTAGAAATATATAAAAATTTCCTATATCATGGTATTTTATTTATAATTTTATATATTAAATAAATAAATTTATTTATGACATAATGATGATGTAGTGATTACCTTATTAATAAAAGATTCAAGTAAATGATATTATAAATATAAAAATAATTTAATCCGAAATTTTTTATGAAATAAAAGAATTTTATGGGTTATTATTACACGTTATATTTGAGTTAATGTAGTTTTTTAGAATTAATCAACTTTTTATGACTTTAATAAAAATAAATTACTAAATAGTGTCAAAATTGACATAAATGAGTTTTTAAAACAAATACTATTTTATTAAATGATATAATAGTAATAAAAATCTAATATTTGGCCAAATGACTTATATAATGTTGAAAATTTCATTAATGATCCAATTTAGGTTCTCTTGACATTTTATTGTAACTATATTAACCACATAGTTCAAAAATACAAGAAGATATGGTAAGAGTTAATTTATTTAACTAAGGGTTAAAGCTAAAAGATAAGGTTAAATTTGTGACATAAACTTGTATAAACCCTATTATTTGAGAGTATTTTGACCCATAATTATATTATCCTCTAAATATATCACTTTTTATCTATTATAATTTGAAAATAAATTTATAATAAAATAACATTTCAAGACTTTCCTAAAGTGCCCCTCTTCCCTATTATAAAAGGCAACCACATATACCCACTTACTCACACCTCTCAAGACCCTTATCTTGACCAAATTCTAATATAATAAGATCCAAAAATCCCTCACTTTCTCCTAGAATCCTTACCTTGGTCATAAGGAAATTCAAGAAAGCCTTTTGGCTCAAATCAAAAGGAGTTACCCGATTTAGAGGTAACGTCTTCTCTCAAGCTCCTTTCATTTATTTTCCTTCTCCAACCACATAAACTATCTTTTTTAGATTATTTTATAAAAAAACAGTATCCTAAATATACTAGGAGGTTGTTATATAAGTTTTATACCCACACTTACACACAACTTCATCTAATGGTTACGAACATACTGTTTCTGTGTATGGCGAACTACTGCCTCACGAAACGATGATTGTTGAATTTTCCCTACCACCTCTTATGGTGGACATAATTATGGACAATATATTTATATATGATATATATTATATTTATATTGTCTCTATTATTCTGTAAATTTCATTCAGAACAAACCTTTATTCTTTTCATGTTGTGTAAATATGATAATTTCACTTGAGGAAGTGTGGACTACCGCCCCCTCAAAGTGATATGACTCGTTCATGCCATACATGAAATATATAAAGGATGTAGTTAATGAAATTATGTAACATATATAAAATATATATTATAATTAAATTATAATATACATATATATCATTTAGTTTTCATTTCTTTAATATAACAAAGAAATGAAAGCAACGTTAATGCGTACGTACGACCTACCATCTCCATGAACGGTGCATTTCATTTCTTATCTCGAAATGTTATGGAATATTATAAATACATAAATACATATATAATGGATATATATGATATTTAAATCATGAATAATATTCTGGATATTATGTAATTTTGACCACATGGACAATTTACATCAAAACAAGTTCATTTTCGACTCAAGTACCGAATACTGACAAAACGACTAATATAAACTTAAATAATTATGTAATTTTTATAACATGATAATAAGTAATATAAAAGGAATAATAAAATTGAAAATGGTTATTAATCAATTATAAATTAACCTAATTTTATTATTTAGGAATATAATGAACGAACAAGACATGTTGGACTCGAGGTAAGGTAAATCTTAACTCAATCTCGTTTCATTGAGTTAAATATCCTTGTAATTGGTTTTGTTTTTCCAAGAATTTATGTGAATGACCTATTATTATTTTATACTGAATATCCAATCATATTGGGTTTATTTATATTTTTCACACATAATTATGTCACTGATTTATCCTTAATATAAGGATACGATCTTTGTAAGGGACTTTGTCTCAATCTCCTTTCATTGAGAAATTTTTGATGATATGCACCTTTATTTCTTTATAAAGTGTTTATATATCCCCTTTTATATTAATTATTTATATTATATCTATAATAATGATATTTAATGTCTTGTAAAATGTTATACTTTTATGTGGAGTATAATTTAAATGTTCAAAATTGTAAAGTACTCTTTATCTAAAACATCATTTTAAATGTTTTAAAGATTTAATATTATAAATACTTATCTTTAATTTCCATGTTTTAAAAATGATTTTAAGGATTTATTTATATGAAAATTAATGTTTTTATGTTTAAATTCCTTTCAAAAAATTCAAAGTAGCATGGGACACTTTGATTCAAAAATCTTATTTTAAAATGTTTTAATTGTGTTTTAAAAAGGTGATTGATTATTTCAATAACTTTGAATATTTTTTATATATATGTCATGAATGAATTTTCTCAATTTTAGGTCACTATTATGTATTGATTTTTACTTTACAAGTTTACCATTTTATTTTAAAATATATTTTTTTCATTTATGAGTGCACGAATTGTAAAGATTAAATGTGATTTCAAATAGTAAATGTTATTTTTCCTTTATGCTTGGTTTATGTGTTATGATTATGTTATGGTTCTTGGGAATTTCTTAAGTATACGGGTGGTTATATAATAAACCAAGGGTGGGTGATCCTATGATATATCTCCAATGTATTAGGTAATATGATAGAGGTAAATGATAAAGTTTCTCCTAAGAGATTTAGGGAATATACTGTGATGGGTATTCCAAACGCAACCATGAAGATTACTCCATATATAGTTGTGAAAGCTAAAATTTAAGTATGTTATGAATGATACAATTTACCTTTATGATTTATTATTTATATGGGTTTATAAAAAATATTATGATTCCATAAGGTATGTTAAAGTGTTTATGTTTTATGGGTGAAAAGTATGTTTTTGTGAAAATGTTTTCATGAGTTTTAAATATCCATGGACTAATGATTTTATTCATTATTTTATATTACTTACCGAGATTTTTATGCTCATACCAAGTTTTTGAAATGGTTTCTATAGGTTATAAGGATGGGTAATATAAAGTAACAATTAAAGAATATTTTTATCAAGAAAAATAAATCATGTTTTGTTTAAAGGGTTTCCTTTGGTAGAAAAAGTGGATACTAAGTGTAACTGTCCACATGTAATTTCTGGGTTTATTATGTAATAGTTATGTCCTAATTCTCTAAAACTATAAACTTAAAAATATCCTCAATTTAAAATAAGGTCAAATTATTGACTTAACTCAAGATTATGTAATGTTTAAGTTTGGGTCCTTATAGTGTGAGAGTGGATAATTAGTGGGAAAGTGGTGCAGGGTACCCTATCATTGATGTAATTTATATTATACTATATTACTTAGATGCATTATTTGGTGATCAAGACTTGATGAGGTTGGGGTTATGGTTAGTATACATGTTAGGTGATGTTTGGTTTTGTTGTTTTCTCATGGGTGAATTAGTATTCTCCTTCCAGTTTTGCATGAGAGACTTTGGTTTTCCTACTGAGTATACTTGTATTCTCACCCTAAATATATAAAAAACTTTTTTTATTCTTCCATGAGGATTATGTGAACTGTGATGGGCATTACTATCTCATACCTTTGGAAAATTTTTGTGTTGTTTCACTAGTTTCATTTTTGGGTATTTAATTTAGAGACTTTTATTTGTATTAGTTTTATTTACACATGAATTATGGGATGGATTTTGGATTTCTTATATATATGTCATGTAGTTGATTTTGGTTGATTCATTATATCTCTCGATCTTGTTTCCTTATAAAGGTTAATTCCTCCCATATTATGAGATTCGTACACCCATGGTGCTAGTAACCAACCCAGGGCTTACTGGAGGCGGGAATCAAGGGTCATTATCTCTCTCCCCTCATTGTGGTATCTTTGGTGGGAGGGGGTCATTGTAGAGTGGTATCAGAGTTGATGGTTGAGATATAGGGTGGATTTTAAGATTATGAATAGTAAGGAATGCATGGGTTGGTATGGAAACAATTTTAGTTGACCTTAGTGCATGACATAGGCCAGGGAGACTGACTAGAACATGGGATTTTAGGGCCCCCATGATCCAGTGCATGGACTTTGAGCTTATTGAATGACCAAGTGAGATGGGACTACTTTCATGTTATAGACCTAGGAGAGGTACATGAATCATGATGACTTGTGTTATTGTTTGAATTGTGTTGTTTGTGGAAAGTTAAAATGGATAAAATGAATTAAATGGATTAAAGTTAATTAAAATATGTCATAATGAAAATACATACTACTGGGCTTAGTAAATAATTTTTTCTCTTTCAAATATCGATCCTGGTAATTGTCCACATGTGTCTTAGGTATTGGAGGTTCAACAGGTTGAATTGGTTTATTGATAGATGGTTTATATGACTGAGGATGATGATCAGTGGCAGAGGATGTTGCACAATTTTTAGCAGCAAACTTTAATAAAGTATGAGGGGAGTGTTTCTGATATGAAAAAAAAGAGTTGGATAGAGGATATGGAGATTGCTTTCAGTTTGATCTAATCCCCAATGAAGTACAGGGTCCCTTTGGTAGTTAGTCATATGTGAGGAGTTGCGCGTCATTGGTGGACGTTGTACCTTGGTGAGTAGAGGGAGACAAATGTTTCATGGGTCGACTTCTAGAATGAGTTTCAGGAAGATTTCTTCTCATCGACCATGAAGGATGAGAATAGGTAGGAACTAATCTCCCTTAAGTTAGGGAGTATGTCTATGTGGGAGCTTGGGATCAAGTTCAAGGACCTTTTGTGCTTCGTCCCAAATCCTTTTCTATATGAGGAGTCCCGAGAAAGGTGTCTCGAGGAGGCACTCCATCCTTCGATCCTGTATGTAGTTACACCTTTTACATTGCCAATGTATCTGGAGGTTCAGAAGAAAGAAGAGGTGATCAAGAGGATTAACTCTCAAGGATGTTTTCCATGAGAGGGGAACCAATAGGTTTCTAGAAGGACCAAAGTTATCAGTGGAAAGCCTCGGGTACCGAGGCCTTTTAGGTGATGACTTGATAGGAGTTGATCTCAGAAGCTTCCCTTTTGACCTCATAGTTTCCATTCCATTTCTATGGGATTGGGGAAGATGTGTTTCTTCTATGGAGTTCATGACCATCTTTAGGACCAGTTCCCAGTGGCTGCTTGAGCTCAGTTTGGATGAGGTGCATAGGTTCAATGTTAGCCTCAGTAGTAGTTACTAACATGGTCGTTCCAATAGAAGAGGCAATAGACTTATGGTCCATCTAGGGAAAATGAGGTAGGTAGAGTCCAAAATAAAGATGTTCCTTGAGATAAAGGGACTTAACCTGAGCATGGTCATGGAGGTAGTTGTTAGAAGAGAGGTAGTGGAGTTGGGCATGGTCATTTTCATACAATGGAGGTAGCATCACTAGATGGGACAAAGATTGTTAGAGGTATGATCAGTTTATCATCTATGCTTGTCTATTATTTGTTTATTTCTATACATTCATACTATTTTATGCAACCCACTCTAGCCCATGATCTAGGACTATATGTAGAGAGGCTTCCCATAACCCCAGTGTTGACTATGCCAATCAGATGCTAGACCAACTTGCTTGATGTTTGTCTGGGATGTGCACTAATGATGGGGAAACATCAGTCATGTGTAGACCTTATCTTTCTTGAGATGCATCCATATGATGTCATCCTTAGAATAGTATGGTTGTATTCCATGCATTCTATTATTGAATACTTTTATATTAGAATCGTGTTTTCGGATGTGGGTGGTCAACACGTGGTTTTAATTGGTGAGCATAGTTTTCAGGTGGGCAATCGGTGTGTGGGATCCTTCTTTATTTATTAGCTGAGTTATCAGTAGAATCAGTGGATGCTGGGATGGTAGAGGTTCCTAGGGTCATCAGGGAGTACTTGTATGTTTTCCCCTAGTAGGTTGTGACACTACCCCCTCGATGTGATGTTGAGTTTGTGATATACTTGCAACACAGTGCTTCTCTGATTTTGATGACTTCTTATCAGAGGGAACCCTCTAAGTTGCAGGAGTTGAGGATTTAGATTGATGATATGATGAATAAAGGCTTAATATGACCTAGTGTTTTGTTGTGGGGTGATTTAGTGTTGTTCTCCAAGAAGGAAGATGGTAGTCTAAGGTTGTGCATAGACTACCAGATGTTTAATAAGGTGATAATAAAGAACCGTTACCCACTTATGAGTATTGATGATCTTTTCAGACAACTAAGAGGGGGGAGTTGATTTTCTAAGATAGACCTACATTCTAGATATCACCAGTTAAGGGTTAAGGAGAGTGATATCCTGAATATTTCCTTTAGATGCAGGTATGGGCACTTCAAGTTTTTATTCATGTCGTTCGGTGTTATGAATGCACCAACTATGTTCATGGGGCTCATGAACTTCGTGTTTTATGAGTTCCTAGACCAATTCATTATCATATTCATTGATGATATATTGATCTACTCAATGTTAGAAGAGTATCTTGTCAATTATCTTTGATCTTTCTTGCAAGTTTTTTGACGCCACCAGTTCTATAAAAAGGTGTCCAAGTGTAAGTTTTGGACACAAGATGTCCATTTTATCAGGCATGTGGTGTCTCAGTAGGGTGTGGAAGTTGATCCAAAAAAAGGCCGAGGTAATTATTTCTTGGGAAGCACCCAAGAATGTGGAATAGGTTCATAGATTTATTGGTCTCACAGTCTATTATCAGATGTTTGTGCCTGATTTATCTTGAGATACATCCTCATTGAAATCATTGACCAGGAAAGACCAAAATTTTGTTTAGACCAAACAATGCTAGGAATATTTCGGTTACCTGAAGGGGAATTTGTTTAGTGCTCCAATGCTTTATCTACTGGAGGAGGGTGTGTTTTTTTAGGTTTTCTGTGACACATGCCTTCTGGGCTTAGGGTGCATCTTGATGCAACGGAAGGAAGTGGTATCTTATGGATCTAGGTAGTTATGCTCTCATGAATGAAACTATTCCACCAATGATATAGAGATAATTACACTTGTGTTTGTGATGAATTTGTGGAGATATTACCTCATTGGGGAATGATTTATGGTCTTCAAAAAATCACAAGAGTTTTAGGTATATCATTTCCCAACATGACCTGAATCTAAAACAACAAAGGTGGATGGATTTTATTTAGGACTATGATTTTGATGTCTCCTACACATCTGGAATGGGAAATTTCATGGCTGAAGTTTTGAGTAGGAAGTCATGGAAGGATGTTGTTTAAAAGTCTATAGATTATTGGAGAGAAATGGAGGAATATGAATCCTTATACTTAAATTCAAGGGTGGACGATAAAGGAGGATGCGTGTTTCATATGATGGTGTAATCTTCTCTGATTTAGAAAGTGGAGGAGTCTCAATGGGGAGACTCAGAGGTAGAGGTAATGCATGATCATGTAGGCCATGGTGATGGTCCAAAGGGATGGTCAGAGGATAGTTAGAACCGGATGCTGTTTCAAGGAAGACTGTTTCTTTCAATGCGCAAGGGAGTTCTTCATGAGTTTTATAGATCAACTTTGGTGGTACACCTAGGAATTTTTAAGATGTACTGTGTCTTGAGGCTATAGTTTTTGTGGCTCGATATGAAGTGGGAAATTATGGAGTTTGTGGAAAGGGTATTGGTTTTCCAATAGGTAAAGGTAGAGCATCATTTTCCTAGAGGTTTTTTTTTTCAAACCATGGATATCCCTAAGTAGAAATAGGATGAAATCTCAATGGATTTCATCACAGGGTTACCTAGATCTCAGGTAGGTTGTGATACTATCTGGTTGATTGTGGATCAGTTGATGAAATTGTCCCACTTATTAGCGATTAAGGAGTTGGGAAAAATGGATGTTTTATAAAAGAGGTATGTGGATGAGGTGGTGCAGTTGCGTAGAGTTATGATATCCATTGTCTCAAATCAATATTCCTATTTTACTTCATGAGTCTAGAGGGGATTGCAACATGTTTTTGGCACCCTGTTGCACCTCAACACTACTTTCCACCCTCAGATAGATGGGAAGATGAAACAGACTATCCAAACACTGGAGGATATGTTGCAGACATGTATCTTGGACTTTGGGAGATCTTGGGTATGACACTTTCCCCTAGTTGAGTTTTCTTATAATAATATCTATCACCCATACATTGGTATGACCTTGTTTGAGGCTTTGTACATATGATCATGTCATTCTCTATTATGTTGGATAGAGGTTGGGGAAGAAACAATTCTTTGTCCTAAGGTGGTGTAGAGAACAATAGAGAAGCTTTAGTTGATTCGAAATATGATGAAAGAAGCACAAGACCAGAAAAAGTCTTATACTGATCATAGGAGGATGCCCCTAGAGTTCAAGGTTGGATACCATGTGTTCTTGAAGGTTTACCCTCAATGTGAGCAGTGAAGATTTAGGAAGGGGAGTAAGATCTTGCCTCTGTTTGTTGGACATTTCAAGTTGTTGGGGTGATTTGGAAAGGTGGAATATCAGTTGGTATTGCCACCATGGCTGGTAAAGGTCCACAATGTTTTCCATGTTTCCCAGATTTATCGATATCTTCATGATGACTCCCATTTTATTGATTGGGGAGAGTTGGATATTAAGAATGATGCAACCTTTGTGGAAAATCCTGTGGAGATCCAAGACCGTCAAGAGAAGGTGTTGCAAGGATGAACCATTCCCCTAGTTTATATGTTATGTAGGAATAGTGGTTTATAGGAGATTACTTGGGAGCATTATATGCACATGTAAGCCTAGTACCTAGAGTTTTTTTTGAGTTTTCCCTTATCTTTATTTTCTTTGTGATGGGCTGTTCAAACCTTTGTGTTTTATGAGATATGTTGGTTTTTACCCTTGATGTTATTTTTGTTTTTTGAAGTACGATGATGTTCCAACATGAGAAAAAGGGAAGACCTGATTCCTAATCAAGACACATTCTTCTACGATGTGATTAAACTCATGCGGGTGAGTCAGTTCCACCCAGAGTAGATAGTATCTTAACATGGAGGATGTAATTACCTGATTCATATGTCTAGGACAGTATGGTTTTTTAGATGTTATGAGTGTTTGGGTTAGCAGGTTTGATTAGTTGCGGTGTTTCAGGTGTAGTGAGATCCTTGAGAGGTATCTCAAGGGATTGTTGTTTGGACCCTTCCTCTCTTTTCTTTTGAGTTAGTTTTGAGTTTTTGAGGGTGATAATAGTTTGAGAGGTATTTAATGTAATTAAACAGACCTTCCAGCCCATTAATTTTCCAAAAATCTATTGTTTGAGGTGTTTGGAGGTAGTTTGGGGTTGTTTTGGGGCATGTGAGTCATTTAAATGCTGAGTCATTTCAACAATTTTCCATTTTTCTAGTTTTCCAATGGTGACTCATCCTGGAAGCGACTCATCTGGAAGTGACTCATCTGGCGGTGAATTTTCTAGCAGTGAATCGTCTGATGGTGAATTGTCTGGTGGTGACTCGTCTAGCAGTGAATCATCCCAGTGGTGACTTTTCTGGTGGTGACTCATTTGGCAGTGACTCATCTGGCGGTGATTCCTCCTAACGGTGACTCATCTCATGGTGACTCATCCTAGAGGTGAATCATATGGTGTTGATTTGTCTGGTGGTGGCTCATCTAGTGGTAAATCATCTGGTGGTGACTCATCTGGTGGCGACTCATCCTGGTGGTGACTCATTTAAATAGTTTTCCATTTTTTCCAAAAAATTTCCAGTTTTTCCAGTTATCCCCTTTTACACCTGTTTTGATGAGAAATGAGTTGAATAACATAATTAATGATTTTAAAGACATTTCAAAATGGATCAATCACATCTTTAATTTTATAAATTTTTTTAATCCTTCTAAATGGTTAAACATGTGGTCTTGATAAGATCCTCTTTAATAACAATTCAAAACTATATCTAAATTCTGAACATTTAGGATATGAACTTTCTAAAGAAAATATCCTTCCTCATCTCTTTTGGTCTAACTTTATCTTGAGACTAGATATCCTAAATCCTTCTTCCTTGGAGTCTAGAAACTAGGTTGCTACAGTTGGTTTGTTTTTCCCCCAAAGAGTCTCTTGTTGTATGCAGAACTCTGTTTTTGGTGCAATAAGGCCGTGTTGATCATCTTTCTTCTAGGTAGGATTTCCTTCATCTTTCTTGATTGTGCATCATGCGGGATGGGTATATAAATTTTTATCATTGTGGATATAGTCAATTCTAAATTAATAAATATAATTTAATTCATCTAAAATAAATACAAAGGGACAATGAAATATGATGTTTGATCTTACTGTTTTATTGAATTTTTTTTGATGTTATGAATTGTATGTGATAAGTTACCCAATGAAAATCATGGTTGTTGGTGTTCCTTTATTATCATTATATCTTTTGAAATATGGAATTCATGTTGCATGGTTGATGATAAACACATAATATATAATTGTATAATCATGTATAGTCAGTTAATAAAATAGATTCACCATGATCATACGGTTTCTATGATAATACCCTTAATTAAAAAGTGGAATTGAATAAGAATACCTTGATAAATCTGAAATTATCTTTTTTTGTGTTGTGTGATATGAAATGTGTGTGTAGGGGGGAGTGGATGAGATATGGTTGTACAATAGGGCTGTGATGGTCGTGATGTGGTTGTGCAATAAGGCTGCTGTGGAAGATGGATTTGGAATTGGCTGTTGGGATTTTATTTAACTGTACTGCTTATTTTGTTTTTTGGTGTGTTAGTTGCTCAGTTGGCATTGATGGAGAAATGAATAATGATCATGAAATATAATTATTACATGATAATTATTTAAATGAAATGTTTAATGGATGAATTAATGATGCGATTTAAGTAAAAATTAAACTACATGTTTAATGGAATGGGTTGGAAATAGAGAATCTAGAAAATGGATTAATGATAGTTCAAGACTGAAATATAAATTATGGCTTGTGTTTTGATTTTATGGTGTTATGGATTTAAAGGTGGTAGTAAAGTAGGAAAGTCATGAGTAGGTTTGTGTTTTGTTTATAAACCCATAGGTTGCGCTTATGTACTTTTTCTCTATATATATGTATACACTATATATTCTCATGATTTATATATACACCCCACCCATGTAGAGCACTATGTGATGATACTTGCATAGTCACATAGGGGGTGTCCTTTCCAATATCCCGGTGGGAGGATGGATGGTTGGCCACTTGCTCTTCCCTACTCCCTCTTCCAGGCAAAAATGGATGAGGTGTATTCAGGCGAGTTGTGATGTGTGGTCCCAGATGTCTTTGGGATGAGTTATGGTGTGGTGTCCCAGGTGTATTCAGGATGATATGTGTTGTTTTTTCCCATGTGTCTTTTGAATGAGATGTATTGTGATGGCCCAGGTGTGTGCAGGCAGGATGTGGAAAGAAGTGATGTGTGGCTCAGGTGTGTGTTGGATGGATGTGTTGTGAGGTGTGGCCCAAGTGTGTGTGAGCGGGATGTGATGTGATATATTCAGAAGAGGTGGGAGAGCGAGATCATTTTTCAATGGGATGTGAGAGTAGCTAATCAGTGGGAAATTGGTGTGGGGTACCCTATCATCGATGTGATTCAGATTATATTATATTACTTGGGTGTGTTATTTGGTGAGCAACCCTTAACGAGGTTGGGGTTATGGTTAGTCTACCTGTTATGTGCTGTTTTGTTTTGCTATTTTATCATGGGTTCATTAGTATGATCCTTACACTTGTGCATGAGAGAATTTGGTTTTTCTACTGATTATACCTATATGATCACCCTATGTATATAAAAAAATTTCTTCAGGTTTCCAGAAGGATTACATGGACCGTTTTAGGAATTACTAGCTTAGACATTTGGATAGTTGTTGTGCTGGTACTCTAGTTTTGTTTTTGGATATTTACTTTGAATACTTTTATTTGTATTAGTTTTATTTACACATGCATTATGGGATGGTTTTTGGTTTTCTTATATATATTTCATGGACTTGATTTTGGTTGATTTATTCTATATCCTGATCTTGTTTCCTTATAAAGGGTATCACCTCCCATATTATGAGATTCATACACCCTTGGTTCTAGTCGCCAACCTGGGACCTATTGGAGGCAAGACTTGGAGGTCATTATCTCTCTCCCCTCATTATGGTATCTTTGGCATGAGGGGGTTATGAAATCTCAGTTTATTGATTACATAGCATGCATGTTTAGTCATTTATATTTCCATGTTGATTATGCTTATTATTTCATGATAACTTCTATTGTACTTAAACCTTACTGATCATTTGATCTCATCCTTATTTTGTTTCCTTTCTTAGGAATCCATGAAGTTTAATATGTTTGATAAGAAGTGATATGTTTGAGGGAATAATGATTTTCTCAAAAAAAATTATGTTATAATTTGTGTTTTGAAAAGTAATGTAAGACTCAAATATGTGTTTAGTTTACCAAGACTACTAAACTATTCAGTGTTTTAGGATGCAATTCCTTATATCTTATGCCAATGTAATAAAGCAGACACTAGCTCTGGGTTACTAGGGTTGGGATCTCTACAACTACTCATGGAATTGATTCTTATTTCTTTTCTTTATATCGTATATATTACAACCTTGAACCTCTTATTAATTAAGAACCAACTCTCACCAGTGAACTCAATACTTCATTAGGGTTTGTGGATTGATCATAACATTCAATTGAAGTGGAATACAGTTATAAAGTCCCATCCTTCTGATCCATGTAAAAAACAGAAGAATTTTTTTAAGATAATAAAATTGTATATAAATTACATTTTCTAGTGAGTTTTTAAATTTTATTATCTATGTCATAATTATCGATGAACACTGAGATACAATCTTCAAAAATTAAAATCTAAGGGTAAATGAATCACATTCTCAATAACTGAATGAACCTAAATGGGCATCTATTGAACATGTATTAATAATCAATAATAATTCTTGATTGAATTTGATCACCCAATGCATTGTGTTGGAAATGTAAACATTTGAAAAGGGTAATGAATCAAAATTACAAAACCCCACTAGGAGAATAAGGTGAAAAACTCTCTCAACCACTATTACTCTCTCCATAGAATATATAGGTATTTAAAAGTATTCTATGTATAATGGGATGCATGATATTATTTATATGGGTATGTTTGATAAGATAAATTCTTGAATCTAAAAAAATTTATCCTTTAAGATATGACTATTCTGTCATAAAAACATATTTTAAATTAAGTTCATGTTTCAAATTTATACACCCCTCAGGTTCAATCAAATTTTAATCAATAAACTCAACTATTAAACTACATAATTAATTATTAATGTAATAATTGGGCCCTGATGATAGGAAAAACACCCCACCTTGACATGGCTGTCGAGTCCTGACCTTCCAGGTACCACCAGTTTCCCTACAGACACATGGTCCCCTTCTTTGGGCCCATCCACATGCCCAAATAGTTCATTAGGATAATGATTATCCTCATAGGACAACACATGTTATTTATAGTGTAATTTTTTTTCATTCACACACACCTTAGGAAAATTCCCATAAGGTCACTAATGATGTAATTTTTAGTCACATAACTCCATTCAATATTTTCCCCTTAAAATGTAGCACAATGGTGGCCGTGGGGTTGTCTCAAGAGGAGGTTGTGTGCTAAGTTATCAAATTATAACCTTGTTAATTTGTTTTTGTTAGATTTAAGATTTAGGAATAGGGATTTGAAATGGGTTAAATAATGTTAAAATATAGAAAATAAAAATTCAATAATAAATCTACTTTATATATTAGATTTTAGAAGAAAACCAGACTGAATAAAGCAAACTAAAGATGCCATCAGTGGACAAACTTCGATCCTTGAACACTCCCTTTATCATTGTCAAAATATTTCTTCCAATTAAATTATCTAATGTATACATAAATACCTCAAAGTAGACACCTAAATTAACTAGATACCATATGGAGACCTTGAATATGGGTTTCAATCCTCTTATGAAAGTGATCTGATTACCCTAAGACCTTTGAACAACCAAAACAGATTAAACTCATCCTGCTCAAAGGTGAGACCTCACCAAAGAAATTTAAACAACGTGGGAAACCAATTTAATTTCATAAGATGATAATAAATCTAGAATAATTTATAATAAAATGAAAACAAGAATAAAATATACCTCCTTAAATCAAGAAAATAGTTTACAGGATAATTCATAATGAAAGAGTTTATAATTAAGAACACAAACTCAAAAGGGAAACACCTTTGAATCTTCACTTCCCACCACAGCTTGGAGTTTATCCCTTCTTGGATTGATAAATTCATGGAATAATATTATTATATATAATTTCTTCAGGTATATCACCCTCTTTCAATCCAACCATGTCCCAAAGTAGTGGTCGAGGGGTGTATTTATAGAGAAATTCCGTCAGCACCCTCACCACATCACATTTAATTTTCAGCATCCCACCATCGTCATGATGTGTAACTAGGTTACACGATGTGTAATTTATAGATCAACAATCATTGTGAATCCCAGATTAATCTTCTCTAGAAACTTGTATAAAAAAATTTCATGTTGTGTAATGTAGTTACACGGCGTGTAATTGTGTTTAACAGTGTGAAATTATGTCACAACTTGTCCTGTAACACTAATCCCCTGAAACTTTTCTATATTTTCTCCCCATGAATGGCTGTAACTCCTTATATAATATTATATATAGTTATTAAATATTAAATTTTACATTGAACCTATAAATTTCAGATCATTTGGATATGCGGTGTGAATGTTATGATTTAGTTACCAAATACAACTTTTTCTACCTGAATGTTTCCTAATTTTCCCCTTTTTTAACTCATTCAATGAATTATTTAATGAATGAATTTTCCCTTTATATTTATCATGAATTTGAGTAGATGAGTTAGATTTAATATACAAGTGAAATAAATGAATTTGGACATCTGTATCTGGATTTATTCCTCTATTACTGATGTGGGGTCCGCTATGCTGTGCAGAAAAACATTCCATAAAGACTGATTTATTTAGGCCTTCAAACGTTCAAATAAAGATATATTATAGTTGAAAAATATTTATGCCATTAATTAGGGTCTCCTAAAAAAATAATCATTCTATTTGGATCAAAATTGTAAAATATATACTTGAAATAAAAAATCTATTAAAAACAGCTAAAATTCCAAAATTATAGAATTTTCACTTTCAGGCTCAAAACATCCCTAAATTCCAAAAAAATGAAATTTTGCATAAAATTTCACATTGGTGGGTTTAAATAATTGAAATAGAAATGAAAAATATTGAAAATATTATCTCTATCAACCCCCCCCCACACTTAGAACTTGGACTCCTGGACAAATGAGAACTCAAAATAAATTTCCAATGAAAAAAACATGTCAAGGAAAATTATCAATCTCAAAATCAAGGAAAAAAATACATAATTCCTATTTAATATATTGAATTAAAAATTAAAAATTATTTTTATTCGTTCCATTCCCATTTAATTCATTCCTCCATACACAATTATGCCTATCTCATTTTTCTCTCTCAATACATGATTTTGATTTTGAACCAAGGTTTTCTTATCTAAATAAATGAAATCATCACCATAGGCTTGAAAAATTTCTAAGTCTCCACCAAATTGAGTAAAATAATTGTATCCATCATGAGGAATTAGAATGGGTTGTTCTGAGGCTTAAGTTTGGTGGGTTTTCAAATGCAAAAACATTTAAGGCAGAAAGAGATGGATTGACTCTTTATTGAAGTAAGATTGCATGATTCCAGTTTTCACTTAAGCATGGTCTTCTCATATTTCTTCATGGAATAAAATCATATAAAAGAAAAATCCAAAATTTCTTTCATAAATATCTCAAATTATTAAAAATTCATTAGCAATGTCACTCTATTTTCTTCTCAAAACATCAGTTTTTTAAAGCTCCAGATAGGCACAACTTTAGTTCTTGGGGAGCTCCAGAATACATAGCTCCATTTTCCTTGAAATCTCCAATTGGGCACATATTTCATTAAAGTATTTTTCTCATAAATAATATCTCTTTAGAATATGAATTTCCACCCAACATAGCACTAAATGATGTAGCACACTACAACGCAGCTCCCACACACTTAAAATTTACTAAAATCATGCAATGCACTTCAAGAATGGGTTATAAAGGAAAACTATCTTACAATGTGGCTATATAATAGGTAGTACATGGCTATTAAGGGATCAATAAAGATCAATTGTATATGTTAGGCTAGAATATAAAAGTATTATCATAAAAAATGGGGGTTTTCAATCACAAACAAATTGCCTCAATCATTTTGAACAAAACTTCTTTAAATCTAATAAGTTTTGATAGAAAAATGGAAAGTTATAGTTAAAATAAGAATTATTTTTTTCACTCAATAAGTGGGGTGAATGTTAAGAAGATGAAAAAAATTGGTTTAGAATCCTCACAATCAAGTGATTTTTAGTATTGAACAACAATAATGTCATGTAATTCAAAATCCAATGGTCTTTTCTTGAATTTACATAATATAAATCCAGAGGAAATCAAATTTTAGCAATAATTTATGTTCAGTTCCATGATTCAAGTTGGTTCCTTCCATTGAAAAAAATTTAAAATCACAAAGGATATTACTTTGAAGCTCAAAAAAATTATCACAAAATTTGAAATAAAACACACATAAATTGAAAAGAAAACACACAAAATCCTAATCTACCCAGCATGATCCTCCCCTAAAACTTATTTTTTAGAATATCCTCATTGTGCCTAGATTATATAAGAATTGGAATTCAAGAAGATAAGACATGAAAAAAACAAGTAGGAAGGAAAGACACAACCTGGTTTTTATTGAGCAATAGTGGCCTTGAGCTATCCTCTGAAAAGATTCATCTTGGAAACCTATTTGAAAATAAAAACAAATCATAACAACTTTATTTAATGCATTTAAAGAAAAATAAAAATAAAGAGAATGTAAACGAGTCTTGGTTTGAACCCCCAAGTGGGTGCTAGGATTTCACTACCCCTATTAAGGTAGTTCCAGTAGACTATCTCCAATATTAAGGTGGGTGTAGTTTCTTCCTCACGTACCAAAAAAATAATATATCTACAATCTTGTTTATCTTACAACACTTGTAGGAGCTTGCAAAAAATATATTTCTTCAGGTTCCCCTCCATGAAATTGATGTTTCAATGATGTATTGGAAGAGGGAACAAAATGTACACAACTTCCCATGACTTTATCCTCATAAAATACCTTCATTTGTTGTTGAAATTTAATAATAGGATGTGGTTCATCATTAAGTTCATCATCAAAAATTATTTATTTTTTCAAAATCAACTCGATACCACCATCCTCACATGTTCCAATGCACTCAAAAGGGCACACCATTCTTTCTTCATTTTCTTCCTTGAAATCCTCATCATCAGAATAGTTAATCCACTTGGAAATAATGGGAACTAAATCTTCATAGGGAGAAGTAGTTATCAAATTATTCTCAAAATAATCAGAAAAAATTGGATCAAGATTTGAGACATCTCCCTATGGATTCTCAGGTTCCAGCTCTATCTGAGAGTTAAACATAGTGGTATTGAAAGTGGGAAGTAGCTCAGGTTACTCCAAATTCTCTTAAAAAATGAATGCCTTAAGATTCTCTTCCTATTTATCCAAAAACTCATACAAAGGTTCTAAATTTTCAACTTCAAAAACAGTGACTTCACATGAAATTTCATTTTCAACAAATTCAACCCAATTATTTTACAAAGAGTTTTTATTTCCAAAAGACACATCAATTGGGGAATGAGTGAAAATTTATTCTTTAAAATTTAAAAATGGTAATTCCATATCATTTTCCAACTCATCCAAAAAAATTTCATCAAAAGTTAGTGGGATAAGATTTTCTACTTCTTGAGCATCTTTTTTTGCTTTCAATTATTTTAATTCATTGGAAAAAATTCCCATTTTTTTATTACTTATTGAATATTTCGTAGAATCATCAAATTCCTTTATTTAATTTCAAGATTATATTGTTGGGATTTTAAAAATTCATTATTATTGGGCTCCTCATATGGTTGATAATCATGCCAAGAATAGGAATAGTTACTTTAAACATCCTTTTTTATTTATTTTTTTAAAGACTCTAAATTAGTTGATAAAATCCTAAAAAGTAAAAAAAAATTTAAAACAACTTAGGAAAACTACTCAGAAATGGAACCAAATTTAGGCTGGTATTTTCAGTCACATAAATCCAGTCAATATTTTCCACTTAAAATGTAGCACAGTGGTGGCCACGACGTTGTCTCATGAGGAGGTTACGGACTAAGTTATCAAACTTTCACCTTGTTAATTTGTTTTTGTTAGATTTTAGAATTAGGAATAGGGATTTAAAATGGGTTAAACAATGTTAAAATATATAAAATCATAATTAAATTATAAATATACTTTAGAGATTATATGTTATAAGAAAACAAAATTGAAGAAAACAAACTAAATATGGCAGCGGTGGACAAACATTGATCCCCATACACTCCCTTTTCCATTGTCAAAATATATCTTCCAATTAAATTATCCATTTTATACCTAAAGACCTCAAATTATACACCTAAATTAACTAGATACCATATTGATACCTCTAATATGGGTGTCTATCCTCTTATAAAAGTGATCTGATTACCTAAAGACCTCTGAACAACCAAAATAGATTAAACTCATCGTGCTCAAAGGCAAGACCTCACCAAATAATTTTAAACAACGAGGGAAACTACTTTAATTTCATAAGATTATAATAAATCCAGAATAATTTATAAGAAAATAAAAACAAGAATACAAGATACCTCCTTCGATCAAGAAAATAGTTTACAGGATAATTCATAATGAAAGAGTTTATAATGAAGAACAAAAACTCAAAAGGGAAACGCCTTCGGATCTTCATTGCCCACCATCGCTTGAATTTTATCCCTTCATGGATTGATCAATTAATGGAATAATCATATTCTACAAAATTTATTCTGGTATATCACCCACCTTCGATCCAACCATGTCCCATAGTAGTGGTCAAGGGGTGTATTTATAGGGAAATTCCATTATCACCCTATTCGTGTAGCATTTAATTTTTAGTATCCCCATTTTCACAATGTGTAAATAGGTTAAATGATGTGTAATTTCTCATTCAAAAGCGTATTGAATCTCAAATTAATATTCTCTAGAAATGCATATTGAAAAATGCCACATCGTTCAATGTAATTACATGATGTGTAATTGTGTTTTTCAATGTGAATTTATGCCACGACTTGTCCTACAACACTTCTTCCCCAAAATTTTTCCAACTTTTCTCCACATTAATGGAAAAATATACTTCTAGACTCTTCTAGAGTGTTCTTAAAAATTAAATTTTACATTGAACCTCCAAATTTCAGATCCTTTGGATGTGTGGTGTGAATGTTAATATTTAATTATGGAATACAACTTTTACTGCCCAAATGTTTCCTAAATTTCCCCTTATTTGACTCATTCAAAATATTAATGAATGAATGAATTTACCATTTATATTTATCATGTATTTTCATATATAAGTTATATTTCATGTCCAAGTAAAATCAATGAATTTGGACATCTGTATTCAGATTTATTCTTTCATTACTTATGTGGGTTCCACCATGCAATCCAGAAAAAATTTCCACAATGACTCATTTATTTGGGCCTCTAGATGTTCAAATAAAGATCTGGTCCAGATGAAAAATATTTAACCCACAAATTGGGGGTTCCTAAAAAAATCATTCTATTTGGATCAAAATTATAAAAGATATATTTGAAATACAAAAATCTATTAAAAACAACTAAAATTCCAAAATTATGGCATTTTAAATTTTAGGCTCAAAACATCCCTAAATTCAAAAAACAATGCAATTTCACATAAAATTTCACATTTGTGGGGTTTAAATAATTTAAATAGATATAAAAAATATTGAAAATATTATATCTATCTATCACGACCCGTCCTCGGGGCCCGTGCTATGACTACCCCAAGCCCGCCTTCCATAGGCCAGGGGCTGGCGACTAGCACCAAGGCGTAAATCCCGGTAAAAAGGGAAGGCATTGCCTTTGTAAAGTAAACAAGCACCACAGAGTAAGAAAGCGGGAAAGTAAACACTAAGTGAAAACAGAGTACAACTGTAAGTGCAGAAAAGTAAGTGGGCCAGTATACAAACCCAAACTGAAAGTAAAGTACAACTCGAAAGGGAAAACAACAACTGAAAGGTAAAAGCCGCTACGCCGAGCTGTCCACTGGAAATCCCACCTGAAGGGTGGGTACAGATAGCTCCACTGCTCCTTGGGTCCCGCCGTCTGCTCCGAGTACGTCCGGCCCAGTGGTCCTCCTCCAGGTACCGTCCTGCTCTGCAAGCCTCAACCACGATCAACGTTGTCCGTCGTCTGCAACCAACACAACGTAGTGCGGGCATTGCCCGTGCAGGGGTGAGTATAAGCTACTCGGTAGGGACCCCGAGACCCCCGAGGGTCTCCCAAAATCCAAAAAGGATAAACCACAAAGGAAAGATACAATCACGAAGTAACAACCGACACTGCTTAGGTATATGCCCATACATATACCTAAGTCAATAATTCCAATACGCTCCAACCTCCGAGCCCAAGTACAACTCAGTCCACACAGGAAAGTATACGTATTCCACACAGGAAAGCAAAACGTAATCCACACAGGATAGCACAACACAATCCACACAGGAAAGCAAACAGGATTCAGCTCACACAGGTTCGATCATGAAGTTGAACCCAAAGATATTGGGAAACTCCTTCTTCATCAAGTGCAATGGTCATGCCGCTACAACCAAGCGCTTCCCTCTTACCTTGGACTACTGTAGTTCTCCACCTATCGGGTACTGTGGGCCTGCTGCTACCACCAAGCGCTCCCCCGTGCTGTTACAGTCAAGTGCTCCTCCGTCGTGGGTCTGCCGCTACAACCAAGCGCTCCCCTGTGCCGCTACAACCAAGCGCACCTCTGTCGTGGGTCTGCCGCTACAACCGAGCGCTCCCCTGTGCCGCTACAACCAAGCACACCTCTGTCGTGGGTCTGCCGCTACAACCGAGCGCTCCCCTGTGCCGCTACAACCAAGCGCACCTCTGTCGTGGGTCTTCCGCTACAACCGATCGCTCCCCTATGCTACTACAACCAAGCACACCTCTGTCGTGGGTCTGCCGCTACAACCAAGCGCTCCCCCGCCGGGCTATCCGTAACACATCGAGTCGTTCGATCAGCAGTCGTCAAGTCTCAACCGGCTCTAGGGTTTCTGCACACAGCATGCTCGTTTCGGGAGGGTCCACTCCACGAGCTAAGAGGTCGATGCATCAACTGACATGTAGTCCGGAGTTGATGTATCCCAAGATGTACCGTAGTGGTCACTGCAGAAAATACGGAGGATTCCCGTACGGTTTTCATCATCGTCGCAGTCGAATTCACTGAGGATCTCTGTACAGTCATCGCCGTCACAGCAGCAGTAGCAACCAGCTCTAAGGTTCCCGCACACAGCAAGCTCGTTCGGGAGGGTCCGCTCCACGAGCCGAGAGGCTGATACATCAACTGACTCAATGTCCAGAGTTGATGTATCCAAAAGTTTCGTAGTGTCAACAGGAACTCAACGTCGCAGACGGCGCGTCAATCGGACGCCCGGTCTGAGAGTTATTGGCTTTTTCGTCCCAGGGGCCTGGTTGGTTTTTAAGGCAAAACCAACCCGACCGTACTCCACCTGCATCCAAACCTTGGGCGGAGTATGCCAAAAGATCCGTCTCACTAAGAGGAACTCAACAAAGTCGACGACACGTCAATCGGACATCCGTAGCTCAAGATATGAGTGTTTCCGCTCCGAGGGCCCGGTTGGTTTCGTGTACGAATCAACCCGGCCGAACTCAAAGTATTCCGAAACCTTGAGTGCGATATGTCGAAACGACCGTCTCGATCCAAGGATCGCATCGCCGCTGACGGCGCGTCATTTGGAGGTCCATAGTCCGAGTTATGGGCATTTGAACCCAAATAGTCCGATAACGGGGGTTTCGGGCCCAGACCGACCCGACCCGAGACCCCCCGGTCGGCCCAGACCGGGTCGACCCGCCCCGGACCGGGTAAGCCCGGCGACCCACGCGCTGGCGCGCTGGCCGGCTGCCCGGCCAAAACGGCTGATCCGTTTTGGTGGCTCGCGCACGGGGGGGTGCTGCCCCCTCGGTTCGTTCGAAACCGCGACCCTTTAATAGGGCCGCTTGCTGCTGCCGGCCAGGGGAATTTAATTCCCCTGGTTCTCCACGTCCGGCCGGCCCGCCATGGCCGGCTGGTTCCTACACCACGGGACCGGCGACGACCGGTCCCCTTCCAGCACCGACGCCAGCGGCCCGATGCCGGCCGCCGGTCACCCTGCTCCGCCGTGGCCCGAAACCGGCCGCGGCTCGGTTCGTCCGGCGCGGTGCGACGACACCGCGCCCCTCCGCCGCAGCCCTGCTCCGGCCGCGGTACCTTCAGTTTTCTTCGACGCGGCGCGACGGCGTCGCGTCCTTGAATTTCATTCCACGGCGCGGCGAGACAGCGCCGCGCATATCTTCCGCATGAAACCGCGTGGTGCGACGGCACCACGCTTCCTCGTACCAACCACAAAGAAATCATTCATGAAAAAGGAGGAGGGTCGACCGTGTTTGTGTGGACCAACCCCCTTGCGTTATTCGATAACAATTAGTCGAAAACCACGAAGATCGACAAACTAGAATCATGTACGGAATTAATTAAAATAAAACCCCTACCTCGGTTTAGGAACGATGTTCGTCAACGACCCGCGGAAGATGAGCGTCGCGGAGGTTGGGCGTCGCGGGGAAAGAACGTCGACGTCGCGAAGTGAGGATTCGAAGTCGTTGACGGAGATTTAGTTGTGGAAAAACCATCACGGAAGAGACGACACGGAAGAAGAACATCGCGTCGCGGAAGAACCGTGTTCTTCGTGTTCTTCGTCGAGGAAGAAGGTGTTCCTTAGCTTTTTCTCCAAAAAGCTCTCAAACAACCCAACACCAACCCCTAATAAAATAAGTTCTAAACTTATTTTATTAACACAAAAAAGCATTTGAAATTCAATTGTTTGAATTTCCAAAAACTTACATGTAACTCACCAAATTAATTACAACAAGTTGTCAAATTAATTAGTGTGGAGTTGATGGGGAGTTAGGAAAGTGAGGGGTTAAGAGGGGTTAGGGAGTTAGGGAAAAATTGAAAATGTGGGGGGGTTCATGTGGGCCCCACCCTTTTAATTATCCACACATGGGAAGTTGGGTGGATGTGGGCTCCACCACCAACTTCCCATGGGAGAAACTAACCACTTGAAAAAGAAATAAAATTGATTTAACAATTTTATTTACTTTTTTAATTAAACCCCATTAATTAACTTCTTCTCCCGCACAAACACAACTACGGTAAAGGTTCCCTTAAGCGATTACCGGCGTTTCAAGTTCATCGGTGCCATCAGATTTCAATTCCGATCACCGGTTCAAAAGATAGGAAAACCTGCTCGTTCGTTCACTGAACGTACCCGAGCCAAACTTCGGAAATTGATTCCGGGCATACCGGGCCTCAGAATCAGGTGCCGTCAGAAACCGCGTTCTTGTAAAATTCCAAAAAAAATTAAGAAAAAATTTCCCTCAAATTTTACGGGTCTTTAAATTACTCCCACCTCAGGGCTTTACGTCCCCGTAAAGATACATCAAAACTAGGGAAACAAATGAGGGTACTGAGCACACATCTGAGCCTCCCGCTCCCAAGTGCTCTGCTAGAGGTTCCCGTACTGACATCTGATGCGCACTAGAGGAATCGACCGTCCACGTAGGACCCGCTCCTATCGATCCTCGATCTCCACCGAAACCTCCATAAAAGTCACCCCATCGTCAATGTCAATCTCCCCATGGTCAATGATGTGCGTCGGGTCGTGCACGTATCTCCTCAGCTGAGATACGTGGAAGACTTCGTGCACTCGGTGCAACTGAGGTGGTAGAGCCAGATGATAAGCCACCTCACCAATCCTGCTGAGGACCTGAAAAGGTCCGATGAAGCATGGAGACAACTTTCCACCTCGGCCAAAACTCCGTAATCCACGTCGAGGTGAGACCCGCATGAAGACGTGGTCACCATCCTCAAACTCTAGTGGCCTCCGCCTCCTATCAGCGAAAGACTTCTGTCGGCTCTGAGCTATCTTCATCCACTCCTGGATGACCTGGACCTTCTCTATCGTGGCCTAGACCACCTCTGGTCCCACAAGAGCTGCTATGATTTCTTCCTTGCCGATAAGAGAAATCCGGTCTCATCCCCTGGATGAACCACGTTCTTTGCCTAATACAGTCAATCTGACATGGATGATACTAACTCATACCAAGGATGATGTCGTAAGGCCTCAACACTACTACCAAGAGATCCAACCGTTACTCTCGCCTCCAAGGGTTGAGTCACACTGTCGGCATCAGTGTGTGGTAACTGGGTCTCCTCCAGTAGGTACCTCTCAAGTGAGGGTCAAGTCAACAGTCTAAACCGGAACCTCTTAGTAACAACACAAGAGAGGACAGGGAAGTAAATGCCACAAGAAAAGGTGTCTTTTATTACTGCAGCTCAAGTACAAAGACACAAAGCATTTACAAACATACATCAACAAAACTAGAAGCAACATGAACAAAAGTCTCCAGGTTTGAAGCTAGTCCCGCTCCTGTCCATCTTCTCCCAGAGCTCCATGATCGTAGGCCTCAAATACCTGAAGCTGAGCTCTCCCATGTCCTCCTGTCCCCTGCGGTCGGGGTGGACCTCCTGGTGGTGGTGGTGGCAACACCCCGAAGCGTCGTCCACCTCCAGCTACACAGCCAGCTCCCCTGCCATGGCCGCCTGCTCCTTGCAGCCCGCCCTGATCGAACCTCTGCCTCTACCTGGGGGGCCATTCGTCCATCTGCTGGTCATCCGTATGGCGGGTTGGATAGTCACGAGCCATGTGACCAATCCCGCTTCAGGAGTAACACTGCCCTCTCATGGAAAGTCATTGTCCACCCTGAGTGCCTCGCACAAACGATCCAGAGTCATGCTGTCGACCACCTGTAGGTCTAGTCCTCTTGGACCCCTGCGTCATCTGTCTACTGCCCGCTGCAGAAGACTCTGCCGCATGCCGGAAAGTGGTGGGTCCTACTGCTAGAGACTGTTCAGCAAGGAAACTCTCCACTAAGAGGGCTCGCTCCAACACCCCTGCCTGAGTCGGAATGTTGAGGGAGATCATCGAAGCCCTAATCTTGTGCCTCAGTCCCTGCTTGAAGGTCCGAGCCTGGAAGAACGGGCCCCGTACCATATCTGTGGAGTAGCGAGAGAGATCAGTAAATCTCGCCGAGTACTGGGCCACTGTCATGCTGCCCTGCCGCAGCTGTAGTAGCTCCTGGATGCGCAATGCTTGGAGGGTGGTTGGGACGAACTCGGAGCGGAAGATGCTCTCAAAGTCCGTCTAGAGGAGAGATGTCTCGTCATGCACCTGGAGCATCAAGCTCCACCATCTGCCTGCTGCCGCGTGCTGGAGGCTCACTGCGAGGATCACCATGAGGTCTGCTGGTGTCCTCACTAATCTGAAAACCCGTACAACTGCCTCCAGCCAGTCCTCGGCGGCCTGAGGGTCCGTCTCCCCGCGGAACCTGGGCGGTCGCTGGTGCTATAACTCATGCAGTGCACTAAGGCGACGTGCATCGTCAGCGGCTGGGGCTGGTAGCATCGGTGGCTCGGCGGGTATAGGTACCGCTGGTGTCTCGGCTGTCAAAGGGCCCTGTACCAAGTCCTCGATGCTTGGTGGGCTCTCGCCACACACATCGCTCGGAACCCTAGCTGGCTGCCATCGTGGGGCCATCCTGAAAAGGAAACAGGTGCGCCACGGTCAGAACAGTATACCTGGTGAGCTGACATAAAGTAATCACAATGAAAACTTGAAACACACATGCAATCAATGTTTTCATGCATTAAGTTGGAAATCAGAAGTCAGGGTCCTGGTGTACGGATACGTCGGCCGCCGCACCAACACTGGACTCCCTGGACTGATAACCACACCCAATACGCTAAACACTATTGCTTCACATAGAAGAAAGATCAGAGTCTGCGGTAGAACCGACCACCTCTCATACCAATTTTTCACGACCCGTCCTCAGGGCCCGTGCCGTGACTACCCCAAGCCCGCCTTCCATAGGCCAGGGGATGGGGACTAGCACCAAGGCGTAAATCCCTGTAAAAAGGGAAGGCATTGCCTTTGTAAAGTAAACAAGAACCACATAGTAAGCAAGCGGGAAAGTAAACACTAAGTGAAAACAGAGTACAACTGTAAGTGCGGAAAATTAAGTGAGCCAGTATACAAACCCAAACTGAAAGTAAAGTACAACTCAAAAGGGAAAATAGAAACTGAAAGGTAAAAGCTGCTACGCCGAGCTGTCCACTGGAAATCCCACCTGAAGGGTGGGTATAGATAGCTCCACTGCTCCTCGGGTCCCCCCGTCTGCTCCGAGTACGTCCCACCCAGTGGTCCTTCTCCAGGTACCGTCCTGCTCTGCAAGCCTCAACCACGATCAATGCTGTCCGTCGTCTGCAACCAACACAACGTAGTGTGGGCATTGCCCGTGCAGGGGTGAGTATAAGCTACTCAGTAGGGACCCTGAGACCCCCGAGGGTCTCCCAAAATCCACAAAGGATAAACCACAAAGGAAAGATACAATCACGAAGTAACAACCGACACTGCTTAGGTATATGCCCATACATATACCTAAGTCGACAATTCCAATACGCTCCAACCTCCGAGCCCAAGTACAACTCAGTCCACACAGGAAAGTATACGTATTCCACACAGGAAAGCAAAACATAATCCACACAGGATAGCACAACACAATCCACACAGGAAAGAAAACAGGATTCAGCTCACACAGGTTCGATCATGAAGTTGAACCCAAAGCTATTGGGAAACTCCTTCTCCATCAAGTGCAATGGTCATGCCGCTACAACCAAGCGCTTCACTCTTACCTTGGACTGCTGTAGTTCTCCACCTATCGGGTACTGTGGGCCTGCTGCTACCACCAAGCGCTCCCCCGTGCCGTTACAGCCAAGTGCTCCTCCGTCGTGGGTCTGCCACTACAACCAAGCGCTCCCCTATGCCGCTACAACCAAGCGCACCTCTGTCGTGGGTCTGCCGCTACAACCGAGCGCTCCCCTGTGCCGCTACAACCAAGCGCACCTCTGTCTTGGGTCTGCCGCTACAACCGAGCGCTCCCCTGTGCCGCTACAACCATGCGCACCTCTGTCGTGGGTCTGCCGCTACAACCGAGCGCTCCCCTGTGCTGCTACAACCAAGCGCACCTCTGTCGTGGGTCTGCCGCTACAACCAAGCGCTCCCCCACCGAGCTATCCGTAACACATCGAGTCGTTCAATCAGCAGTCGTCAAGTCTCAACCGGCTCTAGGGTTTCCGCACATAGCATGCTCGTTTCGGGAGGGTCCACTCCACGAGCTAAGAGGTCGATGCATCAACTAACATGTAGTCCGAAGTTGATGTATCCCAAGATGTACCGTAGTGGTCACTGCCTAAAATACGGAGGATTCCCGTACGGTTTTCATCATCGTCGCAGTCGAATTCACTGAGGATCTCTGTACAGTCATCGCCGTCACAACAGCAGTAGCAGCCAGCTCTAAGGTTCCCGCACACAGCAAGCTCGTTCGGGAGGGTCCGCTCCACGAGCCGAGAGGCTGATACATCAACTGACTCAAAGTCCAGAGTTGATGTATCCAAAAGTTCCGTAGTGTCAACAGGAACTCAACGTCGCAGACGGCGCGTCAATCGGACGCCCGGTCTGAGAGTTATTAGCTTTTTCGTCGCAGGGGCCCGGTTGGTTTTTAAGGCAAAACCAACCCGACCGTACTCCACCTGTGTCCAAACCTCGGGCGGAGTATGCCAAAAGATCTGTCTCACTAAGAGGAACTCAACAAAGTCGAAGACACGTGAATCGAACGTCCGTAGCTCAAGATATGTGCGTTTCCGCTCCGAGGGCCCGGTTGGTTTCGTGTACGAACCAACCCGGCCGAACTCAAAGTATTCCGAAACCTTGAGTGCGATATGTTGAAACGACCGTCTCGATCCAAGGATCGCATCGCCGCTGACGGCGCGTCGTTTGGAGGTCCATAGTCCGAGTTATGGTCATTTGAATCCAAACAGTCTAATAACGGGGGTTTCGGGCCCGGACCGACCCGGCCCGAGACCCCCCGGTCGGCCCGGACCGGGTCGACCCGCCCCGGACCGGGTCGACCCGCCCCGGCACGGCCCGACCCGGCAGGCGCGACCCGGCCCGCGGCCCGGCGGCCCGACGACCCGCGTGCTGGCGCGCTGGCAGGCTGCCCGGCCAAAACGGCTGATCCGTTTTGGCGGCTCGCGCACAGGGGGGTGCTGCCCCCTCGGTTCGTTCGAAACCGCGGCCCCTTAATGGGGCCGCTTGCTGCTGCCGGCCGGGGGAATTTAATTCCCCCGGTTCTCCACGTCCGGCCGGCCCGCCATGGCCGGCCGGTTCCTGCACCACAGGACCGGCGACGGCCGGTCCCCTTCCAGCACCGACGCCGGCGGCCCGATGACGGCCGCCGGTCACCCTGCTCCGCCGCGGCCTAGAACCGGCCGCAGCTCTGTTCTTCTGGCGCGGTGCGATGACACCGCGCCCCTCCGCTGCGGCCCTGCTCCGGCCGCGGCGCCTTCGGTTTTCTTCGACGCGGCGCGACGACGTCACGTCCTTGAATTTCGTTCCACGGCGCAGCGCGACAGCGCCACACATATCTTTCGCATGAAACCGCGTGGTGCGACGACACCACGCTTCCTCGTACCAACTACAAACAAATCATTCATGAAAAAGGAGGAGGGTCAGCCGTGTTTGTGCGGACCGGTTCAGGAACGGTGTTCGTCAACGACCCGCGGAAGACGAGCGTCGCGGAGGTCGGTCGTCGCGGGGAAAGAATGTCGACGTCGCGAAGCGAGGATTTGAATTCATTGACGGTGATTTCGTTGCGGAAAAACCATCGCAGAAGAGACAACGCGGAAGAAGAACGTCGCGTCGCGGAAGAACCGTGTTCTTCGTGTTCTTCGTTGAGGAAGAAGGTGTTCCTTAGCTTTTTTTCCAAAAATCATTCAACCAACCCAACACCAACCCCTAATAAAATAAGTTCTAAACTTATTTTATTAACACAACAAAGCATTTGAAATTCAATTGTTTGAATTTCCAAAAACTTACATGTAACTCACCAAATTAATTACAACAAGTTGTCAAATTAATTAGTGTGGAGTTAATGGGGAGTTAGGAAAGTGAGGGGTTAAGAGGGGTTAGGGAGTTAGGGAAAAATTGAAAAGGTGGGGGGGGGGGGGGTTCGTGTGGGCCCCACCATTTTAATTATCCACACATGGGAAGTTGGGTGGATGTGGGCTCCACCACCAACTTCCCATGGGAGAAACTAACCACTTGAAAAAGAAATAAAATTGATTTAACAATTTTATTTACTTTTTTAATTAAACCTCATTAATTAACTTCTTCTCCCACACAAACGCAACTATGGTAAAAGTTCCCTTAAGCGATTACCGGCGTTGCGAGTTCATCGGTGCCATCAGATTTCAATTCCGAGCACCGGTTCAGAAGATAGGAAAACCCGCTCGTTCGTTCACTGAACGTACCCGAGCCAAACTTCGAAAATTGATTCCAGGCACACCGGGCCTCGGAATCAGGTTCCGTCAGAAACCGCGTTCTTGTAAAATTCCAAAGAAAATTAAGAAAAAATTTCCCTCAAATTTTACGAGTCTTTACACTATCAGTCATTTATCCTGATCACTACTCCAGGACAAGCATGCTTAACTGTTGAGTTCTAATCAAGCAGGCTTCCAAAAAAAGAGGTGCACCTTATTAACATAAGTTTTATCATTTATTCATTTAACATTTTGTCATTATGGGGTGTTAAATCCCCCCTTAGAACAAAAATTCCTCATTGTGAACCCTACATATCAACCTAGGCAGTGCCACTACACTTAAGGCTGGGTTCCTCATCTAATACCAATTTAACAACTGATCCCTAATGATAGTACAAACACCCTGCTTTAACATTGTCATTGGGTCCTGGACCACTGGGTACTACTAGTTTTCTCACAGACATGTGGCCACCTTCCTAAGGCTCAACCACATGCCCAAATAGGTTATTAGACTAATGATTTTCCTCACAGGCCAACACATGTTCTTTCTAGTATGCTTTGTTGTCACTCGCACACAACTTAAGAAACTTATCAGAAGTTCATCCATCCCGATCACTACTCTAGTAAAAGCATTCTTAACTATGGAGTTATAATTAGGAAAACTCCCAAAAATAAAGATGCACCTTGTTGAAATGAGTCATATAATTTAGTCATTTAACCCTTTATCATGTCAGGGTGTTACAATTAAACCCAGTATAATATAATTGACACTTAATATAACTTTTTTTAAAATCTTTATCCAATAAATTCACATTCACAACATTTTGTGTGTGGACCGTTATAACCTTTTTTGTCACAAACCAGCCTGAATACCCTGGTACACTGATACTCAAGCCAGCTCTGACATGGCTCGAAGGGTGTTCCAGATCCTCACGAGTTGATGAATAACACCTAACATTATACAAGAATCAAGTGGGAATAATTTTTCCACAAAACAATGGAATATAAAAGATACAATTTGGTATATCAACACTCATCAAATATAAAGTAGCATGAACAAATAGGCAAAACAAAAACCACAATAGTACATCAAAAGGGATACAAAATTTGTCAAGATAAAAGCTTAGAAATCACATGTAAAGGTGGATCACATCTCCATCATCCACCTCCATCACTCTGAGTCCCAAGGATCAAGAATACCCACCACATCCAAGTGGAATTTTACCTTTGCTTGGATCTAACAAAATATAATTTACAAACACCCAAAGGTAATGGTAGAGTGTGAGATATAAATATTAGTAGGGACTCACTAAGTGTTCCATAATCAATTACATAACAATAAACCATATATTCTTTCAATTTAAATAAAACATGGTATTAAATTTCATTTATATATTATCAACAAAGAATGATTTTCATCAAAAGTGATGACATATATATCAAAATAAGATTAAATGAACATTTTATAAATAAATTGACATGAATAAAACAATTTTATAATCAATGAAACGTAATCATCAAATCAATTATATCATAACACTGTGTAATAAGCCCTATGGTAAATTAGTTTCATGTAATAGGATCCTAACACTTCTCATTCATCAACATAACTCAATATATGTGTGCATGCTTCCCTAGGCTCAGGACATCAAGATAATCTATCAACACCCCATTAGGGGATCCATCATGGGAAATCATTTTGAGCTAGGTTTAGTTATTTTTTTCATCATTAATCCATTGTTAGGGAGTTAAAGTCATAACATGCTTGTCCTAGTTACCCACTAACTACCAGACTTACATGTGTTTCAATCAATTAATCAATCAATAAATCAATCATAATAAAATCAATTGAAAATAAAATTTCCCAATTTCAATTTTTAATATGCCTTTATCATTTCAAAACCAAATCATAGGTTTTCATCAATTCATGCCTTTTCAAATCATATTTCAATTTAAAACAATTTTCTCAAGAATCAACATTCAATAATTTAAATTTCTCAAATAAACACATCAAATCAATTTCTTAAATCAATATATCTTTCACAAATCCATCCTAAAATTTCAATATCATTGAAATTGGGGTGGGGGGGGGGTGGGTTCTCTACTTTTATTGAATTTCAAATCACACATAAAATCATTTCAATTCAAAGTTTTTTTAAATCAATTAAAAACTCATTACAAAATAATCAAGAAATTTAAGGTTTCAATTGTAGGGAAAAATCATACGGAACACCCTACCTTTAATCATAGGATCAAAATATCACAAAACTCACAGAAAGATCTGCCAACAAATAATGAAGGTGTAGGAGATCAAGAAACACAACCTAGAATCAATATCCTTAAAAAAAGAGATTAGATCCATCAATAACATGAAGATATATCAATATCTATAGAGTATAGAAGTAGAGATCAAAAGAAAACACACAAGAGTATATTCACTTATTGAAAGGAGATCCAACGAGATCACTGGCACTCTGATCTGAAAAGAGAAGAGGTTAGAGGAGTCAAATCCACATCTTGAGAGCCTTCAAAGACCAAGACATTGGTTTAGAGTCAAATGGGGATGATTAGATGTTAAACCGGGGAGTCTCAATATTTTAAAACAATTTTGAGGGTTTAAAATCCAACTTTCATGGTTGCTGGAGGGGGCCGCATGGTTAAACAAATTGTTCACCCCTACTATTTAGAGCATATGATTTCCCCTAGTTGGGTGCATAGTTTGGGAAACTGTGCACCAACCATGCACCCCTACTCTTTATGGGGCATGATTTGCACAAGGGGGCATATAGTTTGGGAAACTTTTGTGCCAATTGTGCACTACCTAAAAATTTATCAAAATTTTCCAAATTTCACCTGAAACACCCCGAGACAAGACCCAACCAAAGGAGAATCAAAACAAGGGTCAAGAATTACTTGAAATAAGGTAAAAAGATGTTAAATTTTTATAGAATCTATAATAATTATGAATATTCATTCATAATTATAAATAACAAGTTACATATCATAATACATTAATTGTAATGACCCACATCATTATAGGTTGTGAATTCATAGGGGAATTTTATTTTTTGGTTTGGTGAGAGGTTTGTTTTCTGAATCGGCTCTTAGATTAGAATTATGAGTGTTTTTATGTCCTTAAAGGGTATATATAGACATGTTTTGGGGCTCAGTGGATGTCTTGGGTGTTTGAGAGATTATCGGAGTAGCGTTCGGGAGGTCAGAATGCTGAAAACTTGCAACAACATGCATTCACATTGTAAACTATGAGGTTCACACCGTGAATGGATTGGATGAGGGGTGGGTGTTCTGCCCAGGAGCACTCATGGTGTGGAATCTATGTTCACAACATGAAAATTTTGAGACATAGGGGTGGCCTCTCTACCTAAAGGAAGTTCAAACCCCAAACCTTAGGTTCACACCTTGAACCGTTCCGGGAACCCTCTTTTTGAGGGTGTTGGATTAGACCAACACCTATAAATTTTAACGACCCTAAATGATGTTTATATTATTATTAATTATTTTCATTTTTTTTGTTATAAATAGGTTTATTGGAAAAAATTTCAAAAATGGATAAGTCTAGAGCTTACTGTGGCACCTTATAATGTGAAGGTCAAGTGACCGTATCACCTTACCACATGTTATTATTAACCTTACCATATGCACACAAACTACTTATTGTGAGTTAGATGGGTTTTTTATAAGTCATGATATGACCGCACATTGAAGACTCAACTTACCATGCATTGAGAATCATCTTACCACATTTACAATCAACCTACCGTGCAATTTAGTGTACCTAACTGCATGAAGAAAACTAACTACCACATAAGGAAATCAAGTTACCATGCCAAGGTATGTATAATTTTTCATAATGTAATATATTGATCACTTATTCTAATGTATTGACCGCATGAAGAATAATCTTACCACATGAAGTCATCAAGTTATCGCATGTATGAATGAGTTTATCTCATGAAGAGATGAATTAACCGCATCACCTTGCTACATTAGCTAACCATGTCAAGTTGTCGTGATCTCAACCAACTATAATTCAAGTGAATAAAGTTTACCATTTATAACTTAGTAGTGGAGCATTTAAAATCTCAAATGGCTAGTTTTTAATTATTAAATGAAGTGTCAGTGCATTTAATGAAGAATTATTATTCTCCAACCGATACTTCTGATGAAGATCTCTTTAAAGATAATTGTTTGATCATGAGAAGCATATATATGATAGTATATTGAGACCATTTTTTCACACATAGAAAATAAGGAAGGATATTTATGTGAGTGTCTATACTATAAAGAAGACTTTATGATGCTCTGTTTTCCAGAGTTTTCCTAAGAAACTTTTTCAAGCACCTTTAAAGATAGATTAAACTACCTCTCAACATCTGAAGCTATTCAGATCAAGAAACATCACTTTTTCCTATCTCTAATAACTTTCTATTTCTGTTTATGATTTTATATTTGAGTCATGTTTAGTTTTACTCTATTTATTTTAAAAAAAGTATCTTTTACTTAATAGGAGAGTGCTTGACACTCTCTCTCAAATTTCTTCATTTGTATACCCACAAAAACTGTAGAAGAGGTTATGTGTGACATGTACTTATTTTTTCACCATGAATAATTGTGGAAGAGGCTCTATGCCTAGTCAGTCTTGTGTACTATTGTTTGTAAAAACCGATCTAGGTTGTGGATCACATTTATGATTTAATAAACTATTTAGAAGTAGGTGATTTCCAAGTGGAGGGGGTTAAGTCTCAGTTTGAGATTGAACCCTTGTTTAAATTTCATTGTGTATTTTTCTAGTGTTTTTATTTTAAATTAAAAATCAATTTCCATTTTCTAAAGTGTAAGAAAATCTACTTTTATTATTAGTCTTAATTTGGGTTTTAATAATATGTTTGATTAAGTAACTTAGTTTTAAAAGTCAAAGTATTTAACATATATTTTGATTGATCCTTAATCATTCTTTTGAGAAATTATTTGAAAGATCAAATTTATATATTTATAATCTTTTTATTAATTTGGAATTCTTATTAAATTGGGGGTTTAGTTTTTAAATTTTATTTAAACAAATTTTTTATTGCGAACTCAATTCACCCCAAACCCCTATTGAGTTACTCACTCCGACCAACATTTGGCATCAGAGGTACTTCAAACATTTTTTAAATTGTGATTTAGTTATATTTAAAGATCTTGAATTTATGTAATTTCTAAATTTAATTCTTTATGGATAACATTAGGAAATAAGGAATTACCACTAATCAACCTCCTTATTTCAATGAAACTATTTATGATAATTGGAAGATTAAAATGAAAATTCACTTATAAAGTATGGGTTTTGATATTTAGATTGTAATTGAAGATAAATATGAAAAAACTCAAACTATTATAGTTTAATGGATTGATGCTACTAAAGATATATATGATTTTAATTGTAAATATATGAATGTTTTATATTATGAATTTATCAAAAAATCTACCTGTACTACTTCTTTTGAAATTTTGGATACCCTGACAATTTCTCATGAAGGAAGTTCTAATGTTAAAGAAACACACTTAAATACTTACACTATTAAATATGATATTTTTTTTTTAATATTAATCATAATGAATCAATATCTAACATGTATCTCAGGTTTAATGAGATAGTGAACACGATACATGCACTGGGAATGAAAATTATTAACAAGGATCAAATCATGTGACTTCTCAAGTGCTTACTAGAAAGATATAGAGGAACATCTATATCTATAAGAGAATCATGTGATATTAGTAAACTTCCAATAAAGGAACTTATTATAAATTTAATGATGTATGAATAAGAGATGAAAGTAAACAAAGAGGAAGTGGATAAACTGAAAATAAAGTCTGTATCTTTCAATACTACTAACTCAAAACAAAAAGATAAGATAAAAGTTGAGAGCTCAAGTGATGAGGAATCACTTGTTGGTAGTGATGTGGAAATGGAAAATTTTTCTATATGCTTCAAAAATTTATAGAAAAATAATAAGTTCTTAATAAAACCTAATTATAGAGGTAGTTCTGATAAAGAAAATTGAAGAAAATATTGAAATAAGGATGATTCAGTAAATGAAATAGTTTGGTATGAATGTAAAAGAAAAGGTAATATCAAATTAGACTATCCTAAGTCAAAGTTTAATAATAAGTATGAGGATAGAGATAAGATATATAATAATTCTATGAAATCAACTTGGAGTGCTTATAAAGATAGTTCAAGTGAATCTAATTCAAGTAGAGAGGCTAAACATGACATATCCAATATGTGTTTTATGAAAAACACATCAGATGTATCTAGTATTTTTTCTACATATCCTGTTCATAATTATAATATTTATGAAAATTAAATTAGTGAATAAAAAACATCTAGTGAAGAAATTTTGGAATATTTTAATATGATGGAGGGAACATTCAATGAACTAAAAGATAAATACAAGAGTTTAAAGAAGCAACCTGCTTTTCTTCTCACTTATAAAATTATCTTAGTATAGAAAAGGATAAAAATTCTCAACTTTTAAAAGAAAATAATGATATGAAATTATGTAATTAACAATTAAATAATGATTTTTAAATATTTCAAATGGAATAAATTCTTTAACCTATATTCTTGGAAAGTAAACTGCACCTAAGTATACCATATGAATTGGATATTATCTTGGACAAAGAAAGATCAATAAGACTAAATTTATTTCTAGTTCTAGTTCTACAAATAATATGAATAATTCCTATTATTATGGGACTAATAATGTTTTTATTTCTAAAATTCTCATTTCTAACTACAAGAAACCAGTTAAATAATTATGGATTCCTAAATCCCTTATTACTAATATTTATAGACCCTAAAAAATATGGGTACCAAATTCACTTTTGGTTTAAATATATTTTAAAGGAAAACTACTTGAAAAGTCTTGATAAGAAACTTTGATATAAATAAAGTGGCCACTCAAAACACATGACTGAATACTACTCATGTTTCAAGAACCTAACCAAGGTTGATAGTGGAAATGTCACTTTCTGTGACAATGCCAAAGGAAAAATAATCATATTTGGTCAAATCAATAACTCTAATACTATTTTAATTTTCAAAGTTTTATTTTTAGATGTATTGAAATATAATTTTCTTAGTATTTAATAGGTATGTGATGATGGTTTCCATGTTAAGATTAAAAATAATTCTTATAAAGTTTTCAACTGTAAAAATGATTTAGTTTTCATTAATTTGAGAAATGATAATGTATATGTTGTTAATTTATATTTATTTTTTTCTCAAAACATTTCATGTATAAGTGACTTTCATAAAGAATATTGGATTTGGAATAGGATACTAGTCCATTGAAATATACATTCACTTATAAAACTAACTAAGAAAGGGTTAGTCAAGGGTATGCCTAAACTAGAATTCCCAAATGACAAAGTTTATAACCCATGTCAAAAAGGGAAAAAATAAAAAAATAACTTTCTAATAAAAGATATAAGTTTCAAATTCTTAACCCCTAGAGTTGATTCACATGGATTTGTTTGGACCCTATAGAGTTTCCAGATTAAATTGGAAGTACTATTTTTATGTTATAGTATATGACTTTTCTAGATATACTTGGATATTATTTCTAGCTCACAAAATTGAAGCTTATTCATGTTTTTCTAATTATTCTAAATGTGAAGAAAATATTAGTGGACTTAGAATTAAGTCCTTAAGAATTGATCATGTCCATGAGTTTTAAAATCAAGATTTTGAATCATTATGCTTATAACATGACTATAATCATAACTTTTTTCTCCTAGGACCCCATAACATAATGATGTAGTAGAGAAAAAATAGCACCCTTCAAGAAATTTCCCGGATCATGCTCAATGAGTATTATTTACTTTTTTATTTATGGGAAAAATATTTTAATACTTCTTGCTATATAATCTATAGAGTTTTAATTAGACATCTCTTAAAAAGGAACCCTTATTAAATATAGAATGAAAGAAAACCAAAGGTTAATTACTTTATAGTTTTTTTGTAAAGTATTTATTCTCAATACAAAGGATAATATTTAAAAGTTTGAATCCAAGAGAGATGAAAGATTTTTCCTTGGACATTCTACAACCAGTAAGTCATACAGGGTATTTAATAAAAGGACTAAGATTGTGTAAGAATTTGTACATTTAAAGTTTGATGAAATAGATCCACACGAGCCTAAAAATTATTTAGACAATCTTGATGATGATCTGTTTAATCGAAATATAAATGTTAAACCTTCTAACAGTTCTATGGAACATGTAGAAAAATCATTTATTTCTTATGAATAGCCTGGAACCTTAACTATAAATGAGAATGATGTTTAAAACACTTCTATTACTAGAACCCTTAGGACTCATAGATATCATCCATTAGATGTTGTTGTTGGAGACCTAGATAGAGGAACACAAACTAAAGTTTCTCTTATAAATCAGGCTGAACATCAAGTTTTATTATAAAAACTTAAACCTAAGAAAATCAATGATGCAATTAATTATGAATTATGGGTAATGTAAATGCAAGAAGAACTCAATAAATTTAAAATAAATAAATCCTAGGAACTAGTAAATAAATATAAATACATTCTGACCATTGGAAATAAATGGATATTTAAAAACAAGGTTAATGAATTAGTCACTATAATAAGAAATAAGGCTAGATTAGTTTCATAATGATATAATCAAGAATAAGGTATTGACTATGAGGAAATATTTTCACCAGTGGATGGACTTGAAGACATATGAATGTTTCTTATATATGAAAAAAATTTGGACCTCAAAATATATTAGATGGATATTAATATTGAAATATTAAATGGTTATATTATTGGGGTTGTTTTTATGTAACAACCCCATGAATTTCAAAATCATAATTTTCCAAATCATTTTTTTAAATTAACAAAATATTTATATGGTTTAAAATAAGTTCATAGAGATTGGTATGATAGAATCAAATATTTTCTAATTTATAAAGATTTTACTAAAGGTATAACTAATTTTACTTTATTTATTAAAAGAATTTCAAAATATGTTTTAGTTGTACAAATTTATGTTGATGATGTTATTTTTGGATCTTCAAGAAATTATTTGTGTATAGAATTTTTAAAAATGATGTAAAGTGAATTTGAAATGATTTTATTGGGTGGAATTAAATTTTTTCTTGGATTTCATATTTTTAAAAATAAATAAGTAATTGTTTTAAATTAAAAAAATTACACTAATGATCCTATAAAACATTTTGGCATAGATAGTATTAAAGGTAGTGATACTCCCATGAGTACTAGATGTAGGTTGGATCTTGATGAAATTGGAAAATTAGGTGATTAAACCACATATAAAGGTATGATTGGAAGCTTACTATACTTAACTACTAGTTGACCTGTTATAATGTTTAGCATGTGTATGTGTGCTTATTTTTAAGAAAATCCAAAATAGTAACATCTACTAGCTATGAAAATAATTTTCAAATACCTCAAGAATAAAACCAACTAAGGATTGTTTTACTCTAGAGGATAAAAATTTAATTTAGTAAGTTATTTAGATGTAGATTTTTTTGGCTGTAAGTTAGATAAAAAAAGAACTTCTAGAATATGTCACTTTTTGGGAAAGTCTCTAGTATCATGGTTTAGTATGAAACAGAACTTTGGGGAATTATCCACTGCTAAAGTTGAATACATAGTTGCAGGTAGTTGTTGTGCGTAAATTTTGTAGATAAAACACACATTACTAGACCATGAATATCAATTCTCACATGTACCTATAAATTTTGACAATAAAAGTGCAATAAATATTTCTATGAATCCTATTTATCATTATAGAACAAATCATATTGATATAAGATATCACTTGCTGAGAGATCATTATCAGAAATATTACATAACTCTAGAATTAATAGGTACGAAACATCATATTGTTGATATATTTATAAAGCCTTTGAATATTGAGAAAATCAATTATATCAGCCATGAATTAGGCATGATAAATTATGTCCAATAGTTTTAATTCAATTTTTTTAATTAATTATTGTGTTAAAATGTTTTAACTTATGCTTTCTAAAATTTTCTGGAAGTAATCATAAAGTATGATTCACATGGTTAGTAGGACAACTATGAGTTTTTTATAGTCATCATGCCTATCGTAAACACTTAATCTTGTGGTCATTGTTCTCACTATGAGTATTAACCCACACGATCACTATGCTTACTGCGTAAAACATGTTTATATGGTTAGTGTGTACTTATCACAAACATATTGGTACTATAGTTATCACACCCACCATAAATTTATGATTAACATGCCAACTGTGCTTATGTTTTTTATAGATCCATAGTTAGTAGACTTACCATGTCTATTTACTTTTAATTTTCATGAAAATCTTATGGATAGATTTATTTTAAGTTTATTATTATTTTAATCCCTAAATGATTTAAATTAAAATTCAAATCAGAATCTAAACCAATACCTATCTTTTCCTTTAGATTTTATCTATCCTTTTAAGATCTTTTGAGTGGATCATTTTCTATCATCTCAAATATCTCTCTCTCTCTTTATCTCAAATCTCTATGTTTTACTTCCTATTTTTAAACCTTCAAATATCTCAAATCGAATATAAATACCTAATATGAAGAAAATGTTAGAAACCACTTTTCCTGTTCAGTAACCTCCTTTGAAGAAGTAAAATAAGTCAAAATCCACCTCGAGTGCATCAATAAAGCTGATAATATTGTTTTAGTAGAAAAAAGTCAATGCTTAATGGTTGAAGTTGAGTCAATTACTAGTTTAGAACATGATTTAGGAACAAGGATGGGTTGAATGGTTTAAATAAAATGGCATGACTTTCTATCCAAATCTAATCAAAGAGTTTTATGTAAACCTTTATTTTTTACCTAGAGAGAAGATGTATATAGAAAAATCAAGTATTAATGGTGAAGTTTTCAAATTCTTTTCAAAGTGTTGGGAAAAGTGTTTGGGAATTCCACACAATGGAGAGTATGAAGATTATGAAAGTTCATATCCTGTTAATCACCCACACATTGAATTTAATATTTCCTTGTATGAGCTCACAAGGAATGGAAATCCTATAAGACCCACTACTGTTGAGTTGAGTGGTGAATGTAGGCTCTTAGTTAAGTTTATTCAGTATATTATATGTCCAGGAAAAGGAGACTTTATTATCATGAGGCATCATGATCTATTTTTCCAGTTTTTGATGAAGATTGGTGTTCAAATATATCTTTGTATATTGGTTATGAGGAACATGGTTGAGCTGTACAAGCCAGCTTCAAGATTCAGTTACTTACTATATCCTAACATAATTTTTGTCTTATTAGAATACAAAGGATTAGTTCCTCATGGAGAGGATAAGATAACCACTTTTGATAAATTTTGTCTTACTTAAAGGATTTGTAAGGAAATGAAATTCAACTATAATCCATGGAAATATGAATGGGTAGCTAACCTAGAGAAACTGTATGGATAATTTTATCCAGTCAAGTATCCCATTAGACCAAGGGAACTTATTGATCCAGTTCTTGAACCTAAATAGGTTGTGGATTATTCAGATGATAATGTTTATGAAGGAGTAGTAGTAGTGGAAGAATTAGTTACAGAAGAAGGAGTAGAAATAGAGGTTATAGTCATTGATAAAGAAGTTGGTTTATATTATAAAGATGAGCCCAAATGGGATAAATTATTTGGATTTGATTAATATAGGTATATCTTAGAAGGATATACTATTATTGGGAGTACCCCTAGACACCTATATTAGATGCAACTTATGAGGGGGAGAAGTCCCCTAGATATTTTTTATTATGCTTAGAATATCCTAATTCTGATGATGAGGATCATGGAGTTAGCCCACCTAGAAATGTTAGACCCACCACTCTCTTTGTTCAAATAAATTTTTAAGGATATTTGATTACTAAGGTTAACATTCAAGAAAGAATTGAATATTCTTATATTTTTGTTCATGAGGAAATTATTGAGATTCTTAAAATGATGAAGTTTATTTTTATATAAAAATTGAGGGCCATCCGGTAATAGATAATATGATGGAGGATTTACCTGAGGTATATGTGATCTCATTGTCAAGCTCATCAAATTAGATGTTTAGTTTTACTAGAATTTTTTCATTATAGTAGAAACCCCAGGACGTCTCTCGACAGAGCCTTAGATCATTTATAAAATAAAAAGGTTTTGATTATAAAAATAAAATGGGAATGGGATTTTGGAAAACATGGGGGTTGATAATTTAAGATACCAACAGAAAAATGAAAGTGATAAAACAAAGAGGAAACTAATATAATTGATTAAGTGTGATCAACCTGGGGAAATCTCATGATACTCATCCTTCATCGCTTCAAGAGATAGGGTTATGATATTTTAATACCTAGTTTTTAACACCTATAACCAAAATTTCACTGATTTTATACTTGGATACCTCCTAGGGTTTATCCAAAAAACACACAAGGATTCTCTAGATACCACCGATGATTGAGTGATTTGTGTTCAACTTCATAACCGAAACTCATTAAGGAAACACATGAAGAACTCTATGCATTGTCCAAGTTTGTATGTTATTTAAATGTCTTACCACGAATCGAAAGTACATGTCCATGATAGTGTTTATTTTAGTTCAATTAAATAATATGAACCACACAAACACTATAATTGAAAGTGGGAATAAGAAGTGGTGAACTATGTGTGAAACATCACATGAATGGGTACCCTCAAATATGATCATATGAGTTGAGCATGACATACCAGTACATAAATAAATTAAATAAGAAGATAGTATGATGACAAAAAATACACAAAACTGGAATTTAAAAGACCATACAAATATTACGAAAACAAAGCTTGAGATTACATCACGTTCCTCCCCGGGTGATCATAAGGGGTTTAGAAATCCATGGGAGGAGATGAAGAAGAAGATGTTGAAGTAGAACTTACCATAGCCTAAAAGACTTCTAGGGATGATGAGAGGACTCATTTGGGACTCCAAAATGTCAGCACCTTGCCTCATGGTCTAACTCTTAAATTAGGTTCCCAAGGTTCTCTTTTATAGCCAAAATGGGAGGTGGTTTTGGGCACCCTAATTTAGAGAAAAAAATAGAACCATGTCTTTAGGCCACTATAAAGTATTATATCACTTTCCAAAAAACTAGAGACTTGTTAGAAGACCTATTTTATTTATTCTTGTAAAAATTGGTGGCCAGATATTTATTATAATAACAGATATTTCTAAAATATAGAGGCAAACTGTTGAATCTATGTAGATTTATTTTATTGGAAAGATCAGTTCGTATGGGCCCCTTAATGGACGAACTGTTCTTTATTTTTTTTTCATGGAAGTAGTAGACCAATGAATTTTGGACCATAAAACAAAATTTTAGCCCAATTTTACACACTGATCAGTAGAAGTGCTCCATTGAGTGTATAAATGTTCCTGGATTCCTCCGCAATTTAGCCTATTTTTCATCAACTTTGTCTTGGGCCTTCCAAATCATCTCCACCTATGACAAAAACATAAAAACAAGTGAAATAGACCTTTTTAATATTGATAATAATTAAACTATTTAACCAAAAATAAAGTGAAATTTGTTATTATACTTTTAATTTCAATACAAAACCAGTTTAAGACATTGGTATAAGGGTGAAATAAAATAGTGAATCGTGGTACGATCACACCCCCACACCTAATCATTTTCACTCCCGAGAAACGTCTATTATAATAATCATGTATCATTCCTAAATAAAAGGTGTGAAAACTTCAAATATTATTTTGAAATAAAATTCATCATGTCTCATTTATGGAATCAATTTTCCTATCATTTTTATTCTCTCACATTAAAATTTGTTCAACTTTATTTGTTCATCCATGCAACATGTCGCAACATACCTCACCTAGAAATTTTCCTCTTTACTCAATGAACATATTAAAGTGGAGTTATTATCTTTTCCCAGAGTTCATGTAATATTACCATATTCTTTCCAAGATTATACATTCTCTACCGGTAGAAACTAGTGTGTCACTCAAGAGGACTTCCAATAGGTTGTTATGAGGTTCACGGGTTGATAGGATTTAATGTTTTAAAAAAATATATGAGGTAGAAGAGGAGTGTCTTAATCTATTTAGTAATTTTTTTTCAAAATTCAGAAAGTGTTCACAATGAATTTACACTCAACCCCTCACAATTTTTATCACTTCCAACTCACTATCCCCATTGTCTATTTGTGTGGGTCACAACCGATCATTGAATAATAATGAATAAACTTACTCTTTTCTCTATTTTTTTTATTTTTGTTCTATTTTTTTCAATGTATAGAAATATATATATTTTTAAAATTTTCATTGGATATAAAGAGAGAAACATGTGTAAAATAATGATACAATATGGCTTGTAAACCCACTACCCAAGGAAAATGTAGACTCCCATTCTATCACCCCATAACAATGATTATTTCTTGATAATTCCCATGGAAACACCCTCAACACACACACTTTCTGAAATTAAAACAATAATGTACACAATATATGGGTAGGTAGGGATAAATTATCTTGTAATGTGGATACCTAACATGCATTTCATAGTCTCTAATACTTAAGAAGGGTTAAATGTTAAGGTGGCCAAAAATAGTGGTCAATTGTACAAATGGATTTTCAATGAATGAAAACCTCTATCATGAATGTAGAAAACTTGAATATTATGGATTTAAATATAATCAAGGAAGGTTCTATTTTCTCTACATGGACTGAGACTCTCAATAAAGTTATTAAAAATAAGAATATGCAATAAAGGGCTTAGAATGTCTCTCGGGTAAGGGATTAAAATATTGGTTAGTGCTAATGAGGCATGAGTTTCAAAAATCCATTAAATACCTAAGAATGATTTGGAAATAAAAATTCTAGGAAAATATTACATATCAACATTCATTTTAAAAATAGTTTTCTAAAAATCATGAAATTTTCCACACAATTGACTCAAGCATGAAAACTGATTTTGGATATTATTTTTAAGATCAATTTTTTTTTTCTAAAAACACAAAATAAAGAAAAAAAATCAAAAAGGAAAACACACATTTTTTTTATTTTTTTATTTTTTAATACTAACTATGACATGTCACCCTCCCCCACTCCTAAAAATTACATTGTACTCAATGTAATTATTTTAAATAAATAGATAAGTAAATAAATGTAGGGAGAAGGGAAAACCTGCTAAGTGGTGTCATATATGAAATCCATCAGTTGGATTTCCTCCACAATATGATTTGGAAAATCCTTATAGAAGTGTTTGAGCCTCTACCAATTGATAGTAAACCTCTTTACACTCTTCTCATGCAAAACCTATATAGCACTAAAAGGGTAAAAATCAATAAGAGTATAAGGACTGAGCCATTGGGAATGAAGCTTACCTGGGTGGAGCTTTAGCCTGGAATTATACATAAGGACCTTATCAGCAATATGAAACTTTCACTGATTAATCATCCCATTATGAATTGCCTTTGTTTTCTCTTCATAGATTTGGGAGTTCTTATATGAATCACACCGAATTTCTTCCAACTCCTAAATATGAAACTTTCTATGTTCACCTACATGTGAGAGATTCATATTACATTGTTTCACAACCCAATATGCATGGTGATATACCTCCACTAGGAGGTGACAAGCCTTTACAAACACAATATTATATGGTGACATTCTGATTAGGGTTTTAAAAGCTGTATGGTATGCCCAAAGTGCATCATCCAAGCACAAACTCCAATCTTTCCTATTGGGTTGTACCATTTTTTCCAAGATTCAATTAACTTCCCAATTTGATATTTCTTCTTGTCCATTATTTTGGGGGTGATATACAGTGGATACTTTATGAACAATACCATACTTATGGAGAAAGTTTTTAATGTTACGATTGAAAAAATGTGAACCATGGTCACTAATGATGAATCTTGTCAAACAAAACCTACTAAAAATTTGGGACCTCACAAAATCAACAACAACTCAAGAGTCATCGGTCCTAGTGGCCTTTACTTCTACCCATTTATATACATAGTCAATAGCCGATAAGATGTAAAAAAAGACAAATGAATTTGGAAAAGGCCCCATGATGTCAATGCCCCATGCATCGAAGATCTCACAAAATAACATGAGCTATTGGGGCATTTCATTCCTCTTGGAGATATTCCCTGTGAATTGACATTGATTACATGACTTACAAAACTGATGGGCATCCCTATAAAATGTTTACCAATAAAGACCTGAGTCAAGGACTTTTCGAGTTTTACATTGAGAGGCAAAGTGGACCCCACAAGCCAAAGTGTGGTAGAAGGTCAAAACAGAGGTGAGCTGATGGCCAGGGACACACCGACGAACAACTTTGTCTCTACAAATTATCCATAAGTAAGGGTCATCCCAAATCTACCATCTTGAATCATGCTTAAGTCTCTGGGATTGTGAAGTGCTGAAATCAGTGGGGACCCTGGATGTTTCTAGAAAATTCACAATGTATGCGTACTAGGGGCTAGGGTCCACAACATCACAAAGGATCTCATGAGGGAATAATTCTCCAATGGGGAGGGGTGAGTCAAGATGGTGGTCCATTGGTAGAGAAATCCTACTAATGTGGTTAACTACCACATTTTACACTCCTCTCTTATCTCTAATCTCAAGGTCAAACTTCTGGAGGAGGAGTATCCACCGAATGAGGTGGGGATTTGCTTCAGGTTTCTTTAAAAAGAAATTAAGGGAAACATAATCATAAAATACAATTATTTTTGACCCAATAAGATATGAACAAAATTTTTACAAGGAAAACATATTGGAAATAAGTTCTTTTTCAGTGGTTGTGTAGTTTTTCTGGGCAGGTTTAAGGGTATATGAAGCATACGTAATGACATGAGGATCCTTCTAAACCATTTGTGATAAAACTACCTCAATTGAAAAGTTAGAGGCATCACACATAAGCTCAAATAGGAGATCCCAAATTGGTGGTTGGATGATGAGATGTGATGTGAGACTCTTTTTTAGTGAATTGAAATCATCCTCACAATTTTTATCAAACACAAACTCAGAATCTTTTTGTAATAACTGAGATAAAGGAAGTGAAATGTTACTAAAGTATTTAATGAATCGGTGGTAAAAACTAGCATGACCCAAGAAACATCACACCTAACAAACACATTTTGGATATAGAAGGGTTGAAATTAATTCAATTTTTGATTTATCTACTTGAATTCTATCATTTGAAATAACATGCCCAAGAACTATCCCCCTCTCAACCATGAAATGAAATTTCTCATAATTTAATATAAGATCTTTTTCTATGAAACAACAGAGGATAAAACCTAGGTGTGACAAAAAATCATCAAAATAAGTTTCATAAACTGAAACATCATCCATAAAAACTTCCATGAAGTTCTCAAGGTACTCTGAAAATACACTCAACATATAACGCTGAAAAGTACTAGGAGCATTACAAAAATAAAAAGGTATAGATAGGTAAATGTTGTCTTTTCTTGATCCTCAGGGGCTATATAGATTTGAAAATAACCCAAATAACCATCATGGAAACAATAATGGGACTTACCAGCCAATCGTTATAACATTTGGTCAATGAAAGGTAGAGGAAAATGGTCCTTCCACATGGATTGATTCAGTCAACGATAGTCAATATAAACCCACCAAATATTTTTCACACATGTTAGAACCAATTCATTCCTTTAATTTGACATGACTATTATTCTAGTTTTTAGGCATAGTTTGTACTAAGCTAACTCATTTACTATCAGATATAGGATAAATGATCCCAGCAGTAAGTAATTTATTGACTTCTAATTTTACAACTTCAAGGAGAGTGGGATTTAACTCACATTGATATTGTCTTACAAGCTTAACCTCATCATACAAAAGTATATGGTTCATACAAATAGAGGGGATAATCCTGAGAATATCATCCAATGTCTATCCTATCACCTTTTTAAGCTCTCTCAAAAGATGAAGTAGTTTTGATTATTTCTATTGAGAGAGGTTATTAACAATAATGATGGGAAATTAGTCAATACCCTCAATATAGGTGTATTTTAAATTAGATAGAAGTGGTTCTAATTATAACATCGGTGGGTTTTGTATTGAGGGAAGAGATTTACGGGGAGTGAGGTTTATAAAACTCTCTATTTGCTCATGTTTATTCTATAAGGATATATAATCTATTGAAATGAGTTTTGTAGAATCATCGACGACCACAGGTACCTTATAGTGAACACATTCATCAATTGCAGAACAAAATTTACACTTTTTAGAACCCACGCAACACTAAAAACATGAATCAAAACTCAAATTATCCAAGGGTGAAGAAGAGAAAAATGAATTAGAGTATGGGTTGAGGAGAGAATTGTGTGTGCGTGCTTTATTTGAGAGAACTTCCTTCGAATAAATAGGAATAGTGGAGTGCTCTTCAATGGGGTGTTTCATAGCCTCAAGGATGTTAAAACTTACCTTTTCTCCATCGAACTCTATGGATAGTGTACCATTGTGAGCATTGATAATTGTCTTTTTTGTTTTCAAGAATGGACTTCCAAGTATGAGAGGGGAATGTACTTGGGTTCAGGTATCCTCTATCTTAAGAATATATAAGTCTATGGGGAAGATGAGATTGTTCACTTTTATGAGGATGTCCTTGACCAATCCTGATGGGTGTGTTGTGATTCGATTGAAAAGTTTCACTATGATTCTTGTTGGTTGAAACTCTCCAACCTATAGAGAATTTTACAAAGAGTAAGGAATTACATTAATTGAAGAACCTAAATATAGAATAACATCTGAAAATAATGTCTCCCCTATGGTGCAAGGTATTGTGAAAGTTCCCAGATCCTTACACTTGGTTGGAATTGCTGATTGAATCAAGGCCGAGACATTCCTTCCCAGGTTGACTCTCTCATTCCCCTTCATCCTCCATCTATAGGTGAAAAGTTCTTTAAGAAATTTGGCATAACAGGGAATTTTCTTGACTGCATCCAATAAAATAATATTAACTTGAATTTTTTTAAATGTATACATTATTTCATTATCAATCTAATTATTAGAATTTTTCTTAGGTTTAGAGAGTATTTGGGGGAAAGGAATAGGAATGGATTGTTCATGGGAATCCTCAATGATAATTTGTTTACCCTTTTTGTATTTTTTTCTTTACTTGAATCTTTTGAAGGTAGGGAAATAGAGTTTTTAGGTGAGAGACTTACCTGTTGTGTAGAATCAGTAGAAGGAGAAACTTCTTTACCACTACGAAGTGTAATTGCACATAAATTAACTTTGTCCTTCAGATTAGAAATGGGTTGGGATGGTAATTGTCTAGAACCTTTCATCTTTATCTCATCGATTGTAACATCCCCAATAAATAAGGAATAAGACACTTTTCATATTTATTAATATTTGTGAATTAAATATTAATTTTACATTAAAGGGGATGCTATGTTCTATAGAGTACCTGATACACAACAACATGTTTCTTTGAAATCTTATGTTGCACACTAATAATATAATATTATTATTTTAAATGGTCGTTAAATCCTAGCCGTTGTATTGGCGGGAATGAACAAAACTGAATAAAATATGATTATACATGTTTGTTAAATGTAATTACATTTATCCAATAAATGTTAGAGGCTTAAAATGTGAATGAATCTAATTTTAAGCAAAATTTACATTAAAAGGTCGATTTACCGCCTTTTAATGGAGAACCCATCTTAAATCTAGTTTTGGTCACTTTAATAAATTATATATGACCAAATAAAATCCTTCTTTAGAATGGGGACATCAAAATTTACTTTGTGCAATTTTTTTGGAATTTTTCCGAAAAATTTCATTTTTTATGAATATTGTAAATATTGTATTTTAATTCAAAACTATGTTTTAATATAATTTATTTATATGGTTAGATTATCTTTTAAATTGATTTTAAAGTGTAATTAGAATATATTTTTACCATTTAATCCAATGTTTTCCATTTAAATTAATTTCACTTTGAAATTGGACATAAACAAGTGTCAATCTTTTGATAGTTATTGTTTCTTAAAAACACACTATTTGTTTTAACAACGAGAATTAATTTTAAAATTAATTAATTACACTTTTATGTTTTTAATTTGGTAAAATATACATCATTTTTGAATTTGGAATATCAAATATATCTTAGGCTGAATGTTTTGTATTTTTCTGAAAAACTTCAATTTTTGATGAATAGTGAAACCACTTAGTGGTAGTTAAAAAAACTGACTTTTTCATTTAAATGAAATTTTACCACTTCTGTGAATTGAATTTCAAAAATCCGACATACATGGTTTTTATCAAAAAGTAAAATGTGGTTCATTAAGATGAAAATAATTTTTGGTGAATAGTAACTTTTGACTTTTATTTACCGCGGTTAAAGGTAAATAAGGTAATTCAAGTTAAAAAGAATATTATAATAATTCAAAATTACCTTAAAACTTGTCCAAACCTTATTGGTTGAGTCATTAATGACCATGGGAATCTTTGGGTCGATTTTGGGACCCCATTGAGCCACTTGGGAGTGATAATGGCAATTTAGATTAATTAACTTAAAGTAAAGACCAAAATGACATAAACAAAAATCTTTTAGTAATTAATTTTTATATGATGTTATATAAGTCATATATTCGACTATAAATATTCTTTGTAAAGATAAAAATATTTCCTACATCATGGTATTTTTTTTTATAATTTTTAGATAACAAATAAATTAAATTAGTTATGACATAATAATGATGTAGTATTTACCTCATTAATAAATCATTTAAATAAATAAGGTTATAATGATTAAAATATTATCCAAAACATGTCCAATTCTGATTGGATGATTTTATTTCAACCATGACTCATCTTATCTTCGACTATAATGATTTTTGGACCATTAGAAACCGGATACCATTATATTATAAAATAATAGTTTCACACTTTCCTAAAGAGCTCCTCCCCCCCTTATAAAAGGAGACCACTTCTAACCAATTCTGCACATCTCTCAAGCAATTTGTCTCATCCAAACTCTGCCCAATTAATCTCTCAACATCCCTATACTCCCCCTATAAGCCTTACCTTAGGCAGAAGGCACTTCAAGAAGTCATTTTGGTTCAAACCAAAGGAAGTTACCCAAATTAAAGGTAACAGTTTCTCTTAAATTGTTTTCTTTTATTTTACTTCTACAACCCCTAAACTCTTTTTATTACTTTCTTTTTTAACAACATAAGTATCCTGAATATACTAGGTTGTTGTTATGAGTAGTATTCTAGCTACACTTACACAAACCTCCATCTAATGGATGAAGAACATAATGTTTCTGTGGATGGAAAACTAACACCTCACGAAATGATGATTGTTCAAATATCTCCAACTGCCTCTCATGGTGGCCATTATGATGGAACTGTATTTATATATGATATATATTATGTTTCTGTTTTATTTATTCTTATGTATTTTTCATTTATAGAATACCTTTATGGTTTCAATAGTGGGTAAATACGATAATCTCATTTGAGGAAGTGCGGACTACCGCCCCCTTAAAGTGATTTGATTCGTTAATGCATTATGTGGGATGTATAGAGGATGGATTTAATGAAGTTATATATGATATTATATTGTAATTATAATATACATATGTATAATTATGTTTTATTTCCATTAAAATAAGAAATATAAATGAAAGTACCGTTCATGCGTACGTACGGCTTACCGTCTCCATGAACGGTGCATTTCATTTCTTACATCTAAATGTTATGTACTATTATAAATACATGTATATACTGGATATATATGATATATATGATATCCAAATCATGAATATCATTCTAGATATAATGAACCATTGACCACATGAACAACATGTGATTATAAGAAGTCCATTTTTGACTCCAGTACCAAATATCGACAAAATGGACGTTATTAACTTAAATGATTACATAATGTTTATAACATGGTAATAAGTGATATAAAAGGAATAATAAACTTGAAAAATGTTCTTAAGCAAGTAGAAATTAACTTTAGTTTATTATTCAGGAGATTAAAGAACGATCGAGTCAAGTCGGACACAAGGTAAGGGATCCGACCTCTCTCCTTCTTTTCAAGTACTCTCTTTTATGTCATTTGTTTTATGCTCCACAATCTTATGTTGGAGGATATTCTTTTATATTCACCATAAAGTAATTTTTATTTTCATATTATTATATAACCCCTATTACTATCATCAATTCTTTTTAATAATTTTTATGTGGCGTCGTTAGGCTGCCAAATTTTTTTAAGGGATTTTCTTATCTCACTTTCAATTCCGTGAGATTTCCATTGTTCACCACTAATTTATTGAATGTGGTGTATTGTGTACTGAAATTTGATATATATTATCATTATTCTCTTTATATTTATGTTATTATGTGAATAATTTGGTGGTTATTAACTTCTGGTCATACGAATCAGTTGAATACAACAAGGTAAAGGGTTTCATCTCACTTTTATTCCCATGAGATTCATGCTATATTTGCCACTATTTCATTTTGTGTGGTGTATGTAATGCCCATGATTCTAATCTTTGTGTAATACACATTCATTTATGTGTATTTACATCTAAATTGTATGATCCTTCTTTCATGTGGCGTATGTTTTGTAAGTTACCAAATCGGTAAGGGAACCTTTCACCCTCCTCTCTTTATAAAAGACTTCTTTTTGTTATGTCTTTTAATTTACATCTTATTATGTTGGGATATGTTCTTATATATCCTTATTGATTTAAAATTTATATCCAAGTGATTATATTTCCTTTTTTATCTCATCAACTCATTTTATGAATTTTAAAGTGACGCCGTTAGGCTGTCAAATTTTAACAAGGGAACCTCTTAACCCAATTTCAATTCTTTGGGTTCAACTTGTACTTATTGAATATGTCATCCTATGAATATGTGTGAATGAACTATGATTTTTTTACACTTAATATCCACATATATTGGGTGTATTTATATTTATCACACATAATTATGTGATTGATTTATTCTTAATTTAAGGATACCATCTTTATAAGGGATTTCATCTCAATTTACATTTCCACTGAGACTTCATTGTTGTTATACACCAATTCACTATTATGTGGTGTATATAATGTACTTTGACATATTATATCATGAATACCTTTATTATCATGATATTATAAAGTTCTGATTAAAATTTATTCCTCAATGATTTGTATTCAAGCGTCTCTCTTTTTGTTAAAAAACTCTTTAAGTAAAATATCGTTTTAAATGTTTTAAAGATTTATTCTTCTAAATATTTATCATTAATGTCCATGTTTTCAAAATGGGTTTTAGGATTTATTTATATGGACTTTAATTTTTTCAAATGATAATTCATTTAAAAGCTTCAAAGTGGTATGTGACACTTTGATTCAAAAATCTCTTTTTAAATGGTTTATGAAAATGGATTGATTATTTCAATATCTTGAAATTACTTCTTGTGATTGAAAAAGAAATATTATTAGAGAAATGTTCACATTTGAAATATTTTATATTTTATGATGGTACTTGGAAATTTTATGGGTGGTTACATGATAGACCATATGATGGGTGGTGCCGTGAATACCAGGACGAGTGGTTACGTTATAACCTCCAATGCATTGGGTATAGAAGTCGGCCGTATGGCTATTACATTTAGTGATATGTATGGAAGTTGACCTTATGGTTATTCCATTTAAGTATGTTTATGACCCAAGTTACCTTTATATTTTATGTGTTCTTTATATGGGTTTTATGGTAATCTTTTGGTTACAAAAGGGCAAGTAATGATCTTTTATTCAGTGAAGAGTATTTACTACTTCATAAAGGTGAAAAGTATTACTTATGTTAAAGTATTCATTATTTACTTGTTGTTTAGAAAAACTAATAGTTTTACTTATTTTTGTATCCCTTACTGAGCTTTTTATTCTCATCCCAAGTTTTTTTGAAATGTTTTTCACAGGACATAATGTGGAATAGGTTCAAGGATGGGATCAAGGAAAATTCATGCTGTCTTAAACATGGAACTCGACATGACTTTTTTTTCAAGAGTTCATGTTTTGTAAAAAAATGGATACTGGGTAGAAGTGTCTACTTTTTAATATTTTAAAATGTAATAGTTATGGCCTAACTCTCTAAAACTCTAAATCTGAAAAGATCCTCAATGTTAATTATTTATTTAATTCAAGATTATGTAAGGTTTAAGGCTGGGTCTTTATAGTTGGTATCAGAGGTCAGTTTAGACAACTTTAGGGATTATGAATTTTTGTTAGACATATAGTTAGTCCCTATCTAATATTTCAGTTAAATCATTGTTTTATAACTTTTTTAGATCAAGGAAAGTCTGTTACAAATGGAAGGAGGAGGATCTCAAACGAAATTCTTATCTCTTCCTGATGACATGCTTGAAATAATTATTGCAAAGTCATGTTCGGATGATTGTGAAACTTTTTCTAGCATACCACTCACTTGCAAGAAGTTTTTTGAGATATCAAACACCTCCAATATACCTCGTTATCATCGTGGATCATGGGTTGTATTTAGAAAAATCCTATTTTCACAATATTCTCATATTTTCAAGAAAGGTAAATATTATCAAGGAATTTTCAAATATTTTACCTTATCACAAGATTTTGAAGCATATTATGATTTTAAAAAAGGTTCTGAAGAAGGAGACCCTTGCACAACCTATTTATATTTGATTTTAAAATATAGTCTCTTAGCACATACTTATGGTATTTTAAAAGGACCGTTAATTGAAAGTTTCAACTCAAATTCGGTTCGACTGCTTTATAGAAATCATGTTTTATTAGATGTTTTGAAATTATATTTCATACATTATTATTTTCCAAAACTATTTTTCTGTGAACACCCATATGACCCATGTTATACACGGTGTATTTGGATGGAGGAAGAAAATTATTTTGAAGGATCTCTAAATCATTGTTGCAATGCATGTACCTTCTACCTATGTGAACAAGATGGCGATGAAACCAAATGGACACCATGATCAAGGTATGATGTTATTCATTTTGGGGACTGTTTTATTTTATCATATGGTGGTGAAATAAGACTTAAAGAATTAAGATGTTGTGATCATAATGAATTTAGATGAAGATGATAGGTATAAGGAAACCTTTGAGGTTAAAACATGTTAGGGTTATTTTTGAGTTTTATAAAAAGGACAAACCGTATGATGGGTGACAACCCATCACATCCGGCATTGCTGTAGGAATCGAACCCACAACCGAAGGGCGACAAGGGAACATCGCCTACCACTAGCCTACTTGAACTCCCTGGTTAGTATGACTTATTATTTTAGTAAAATGTTTTTATGGAACAAGAATAAGTTGATTTTTGGAACTTATGTTTTATCAAATGGATATACTTAGTATTGAAAAATGATTTAGTGATTAAGTGATAAAAGGTTGTTGTGTAAGACGTTCTCTCTTTTGAGGAAACACTATATGACTAAGGAAGATAGAATACTATGGGATTTCAATTGTGGAATAATGGTTAAAATTTTAGTTTGGAAGAATCTATGTTTTTATTATGGACACATAATGATTTGATTTATTTATGAAAATGATTAACCTATCTTATAGAATATGTGATTAGGTTAATTACTTTTCAATATGAGACTTTATGAGAAACTAGTGTTACTTGGAGATAAATGTTAAGATGTATCTTGGAAGTCTATGTAATTAAATCCTTATGAGATTTGGGTAACAATCAAAGTTTGGATTACTTTTGAATAATTTTAGGGACAATTTTTTATTGAATAGTCTTTGTTGAACTTTGGGTTTCGTTAAGACAAATTTTGGAGATTAAGAGTAGTTTATCTTTATGCAAAAGTTTATCCTTTTTGGGAATTATATGATCTTGTACTAAAGGTTTTGGTTTTAGTTAATATCTAAATACAAGGGAAATATATAGTTCATATTTTTTGGATTATTTGATTCTCTCGAAATTGATTATAGCACTTTTAATGTAAACAAGTCATCCTGAATACTCATCGCATGGAGGAAATATGAGTTTGTGTTAGAAATCTAGTGAAGGATAAAAGTCTACATGAAAAGTAATTGTGTTTCCTTATGTTTTTAGTTAATCTCATAAATAAATCCCTCAAATTTATGAAAAGTAATTAAAACAAAAACTTTGTCTGTTAACTTTTCCTACTGGGGAATCAAGGACCATTGAACCCATCACATGTTTGTGATTTTGTAATGGTTAACTTTCTCTTAAACATGTTTTATATCACTCTCCCTCAGAACTTAACCCTTTGTTTTCTCTTCCATATCCATGTTTTCCTACATGGAATCTTATTATGGGTTATCTCGGGTGACCTTTGTACTTCTATTTATTTCTTTTAAAGTGATAGTTTTACTAACTCTTTTTCCGATATGGGACTTTCAATAAAGTTTCTGATCCCAAATTTTCAAATTGTGAGGAAAAAATTCCCAAAAGGGGGGAAGGATGTAACATCCCTGATAAATAAGGAATAAGACACTTTTCATACTTATTAATATTTGTGAATTAAATATTAATTTTACATTAAAGGGGATGCTATGTTCTATAGAGTACCTGATACACAACAACATGTTTCTTTGAAATCTTACGTTGCACACTAATAATATAATATTATTATTTTAAATGGTCATTAACTCCTAGACGTTGTATTGGTTGGAATGAAAAAAACTGAATAAAATATGATTATACATGTTTGTTAAATGTAATTACATTTATCCAATAAATGTTAGAGGCTTAAAATGTGAATGAATCTAATTTTAAGCAAAATTTACATTAAAAGGTCGATTTACCGCCTTTTAATGGAGAACCATTCTTAAATCTAGTTTTGGTCACTTTAATAAATTCTATATGACCAAATAAAATCCTTCTTTAGAATTGGGACATCAAAATTTACTTTGTGTAAATTTTTTGGACTTTTTCCGAAAAAGTTCATTTTTTTATGAATAATGTAAATATTGTATTTTAATTCAAAACTATGTTTTAATATAATTTATTTATATGGTTATATTATCTTTTAAATTGGGTTTAAAGTATAATTAGAATATATTTTTACCATTTAATCCAATTTTGGTCATTGAAATTAATTTCACTTTGAAATTGGACATAAACAAGTGTCAATCTTTTGATAGTTATTGTTTCTTAAAAACATGATATTTGTTTTAACAATAGGAATTAATTTTAAAATTAATTAATTAAACTTTTATGCTTTGAATTTGGTAAAATAAATATCATTTTTGAATTTGGAATATCAAATATATCTTAGGCCGAATTTTTTGTATTTTTCTGAAAAACTTCAATTTTTGATGAACAGTGAAACCACTTGGTGGTAGTTAAAAAAACCGACTTTTTCATTTAAATGAAAATTTACCACTTCTGTGGATTGAATTTCAAAAATCCGACATACATGGTTGTTATCAAGAAGTAAAATGTGGTTCATTAAGATGAAAATAATTTTTGGTGAATAGTAACTTTTGACTTTTATTTACCGCGGTTAAAGGTAAATAGGGTAATTCAAGGTAAAATGAATATTATAATAATTCAAAATTACCTTAAAACTTGTCCAAAGTATATTGGTAGAGTCATTAACTACCATGGGCATATTTGGGTTGATTTTGGGACCCCATTGAGCCACTTGGGAGTGATTATGACAATTTAGATTAATTAACTTAAAGTAAAGGCCAAAATGACATAAACAAAAATATTTTAGTAATTAATTTTTATATGATGTTATATAAGTCATATATTAGACTATAAATATTAATTAGAAATATAAAAAGGTTTCCTACATCATGATTTTTTTTATAATTTTTAGACAACAAATAAATTAAATTAGTTATGATATAATAATGATGCAATATTTACCTCATTAATAAATCATTTAAATAAATAAGATTATAATGATTAAAATATTATAAAAAATATGTCCAATTCTGATTGGATGATTTTATTTCGACAATTAATCATCTTATCTTCGACTATAATGATTTTTGGACCATTAGAAACCGAATAACATTATATTATAAAATAATATTTTCACACTTTCCTAAAGAGCCCCTCCTCCCCCTTATAAAAGGAGACCACTTATAACCAATTCCTCACACCTCTCAATCCATTTGGCTCATCAAAACTCTGACCAATTAAGCTCTCAACATCCCTCTCCTCCCCTTAGAAGCCTTACCTTAGGCAGAAGGCACTTCAAGAAGTTTTTTTGGTTCAAACCAAAGGAAGTTACCCAAATTAAAGGTAACAATTTCTCTTAAATTATTTTATTTTATTTTACTTCTCCAACCCCTAAACTCTTTTTATTCCTTTATTTTGTAACAAAATCAGTATCCTAAATATACTAGTATGTTTTTATGAGAATTATTAGAGCTAAACTTACACACACCTTCATCTAATAGATGAAGAACATAATGTTTCTGTGGATGGAAAACTAACGCCTCACAAAATGATGATTGTTCAAATATCTCCAACCGCCTCTCATGGTGGCCATTATGATGGAAATGTATTTATATATGATATATATTATGCTTATTTTTTCTTTATTCTCCTGTATTTTCCATTTATATCACACCTTTATGGTTTCCATAGTGGGTAAATACTATAATCTCATTTGAGGAAGTGCGGACTACCACCCCCTTAAAGTGATTTGATTCATTAATGACTTATGTGGGATGTATAAAGGATAGAGTTAATGATATTATATATGATATTATACTGGAATTATAATATATCTATGTATAATTATGTTTTATTTCCATTAAAATAAGAAATAGAAATGAAAGTAGCGTTCATGCGTACGTACGGCTTACCGTCTCCATGAACGGTGCATTTCATTTCTTACCTCTAAATGTTATGTACTATTATAAATACATGTATATAATGGATATATATGATATATATGATATCCAAATCATGAATATCATTATAGATATAATGAAACATTGACCACATGAACAACACGTGATTATAAGAAGTCCATTTTTGACTCCAGTACCAAATATCGACAAAATGGATGTTATTAACTCAAATGATTACATAATGTTTATAACATAGTAATAAGTGATATAAAAGGAATAATAAACTTGAAAAATGTTATTAATCAAGTATAAATTAACTTTAGTTTATTATTCAGGAGATTAATGAACGATCGACTCAAGTCGGACACAAGGTAAGGGATCCGACCTCTCTCTTTCTTTTCAAGTACTCTCTTTTATGTCATTTATTTTATGCTCCACAATCTTATGTTGGAGGATGTTATTTTATATTCACCATAATGTAATTTGTTTTTTCATATGATGAGATACCCCCTCTTACTCTCATTAATTATTTTTAATAATTTTTATGTGGCGTCGTTAGGCTGCCAAATTTTTGTAAGGGATTTTCTTATCTCACTTTCAATTCTGTGATATTTCCATTGTTCGTCAATAATTTATTGAATGTGGTGTATTTTGTACTGAAATTTGATATATATTATCATTATTATCTTTATATTCATGTTATTATGTGAATAATTTGGTGGTTATTAACTTCTGGCCATACGACTCAGTTGAATACAACAAGGTAAAGGGTTTTATCTCACTTTTATTCCTGTGAGATTCATGCTATATTTTCCACTATTTACTTTTGTGTGGTGTATGTAATGCCCTTGATTATACTCTTTGTGTAATACAAATTAGTTTATGGTTATTTACATCTAAATTGTATGGTCCTTATTTCATGTGGTGTATGTTTTGTAAGTTACCAAATCGATAAGGGAACCTTTCACCCTCCTCTCTTTATAAAAGACTTCTTTTTGTTATGTCTTTTAATTTACATCTTATTATGTTGGGATATGTTCTTCTATATCCTTATTGATGTAAACTTTATATCCAAGTGATGATATTTCCTTTTTTATCTCATCAGATCATTTTATGAATTTTAAAGTGACACCGTTAGGCTGTCAAATTTTAACAAGGGAACCTCTGAACCCAATTTCAATTCTTTGGGTTCAACTTGTACTTCTTGAATATGTCATCCTATGAATATATGTGAATGAACTCTGATTGTTTTACACATAATATCCACATATATTGGGTGTATTTATATTTGTCACACATAATTATGTGATTGATTTATCCTTAATTTAAGGATACCATCTTTATAAGGGATTTCATCTCAATTTACATTTACACTGAGACTTCATTGTTGTTATACACCAATTCACTCTTATGTGGTGTATATAATGTACTTTTACATATTATATCATGAATCCCTTTATTCTCTTGATATTATAAAGTTCTGATTAAAAGTTATTCCTTAATAATTTATATTCAAGCGTCTCTCTTTTTGTTAAAAAACTCTTTAACTAAAATATCATTTTAAATGTTTTAAAGATTTATTCTTCTAAATATTTCTCATTAATGTCCATGTTTTCAAAATGGGTTTTAGGATTTATTTATATGGACATTAATGTTTTCAAATTATAATTCATTTAAAAGCTTCAAAGTGGTATGGGAAACTTTGATTCAAAAATCTCTTTATAAATGGTTTATGAAAATGGATTGATTATTTCAATATCTTGAAATTACTTCTTGTGATTGAAAAATAAATATTATTAGAGAAATGTTTACATTTGCAATATTTTATGTTTTATGATGGTACTTGGACATTTTATGGGTGGTTATGTAACATCCCAAGTAAGTAATGAATAATAGATATTTTTATCTATATCTATTAATGATTAAGATAGTGTTTTAGAGGCTTAAAATGAAAATAAATACAATCTTATGCATGGAATACACTAATATTCTTAAAAGATTGTTTTACTGCCTTTTGATGGAAAACCCTTTTTGAATAAATTTTTTGACAATTTTATAATCTATATTTTTCAAAATAAACATATTCATTATGATTGGGACATTGAAATTTACATTGGATAAATGTTTGGTATTTTTCTGACAATGTTCATTTTTTAATGAATAGTGAAAAATACTGCATTTTACATTAAAACTGCTTTTTAATTTAATTTAATTATATGGTTAGATTATCTTTTTAATTGGTCTTAAAGTGTAATCTGAATATATTTTTACCATTTAATCCAATGGTGGTCATTAGGATTAATTTCACTTTGGAATTGGTCATAAACTAATGCCAAACTTTTCATAGATATTGTTTCAAAAAAAACCCGCTATTTGTTTTGACAACGGGATTTTTTTAAATCAATTATTGAAATTTATGTGTTTGGAATTTGGTAAAATGGATTACATATTTGGAATCAGAAGGTCCAAATTATTTAATCAATACTCTTTTGTTTTTGGACATTATGAATAGTAACGACGGTAATTATCTTTAATTATCTTGATTAATGAGTAATCGGGTAGTTAAGGATAATAAAATGATATCATAATAATACAAAAAGACCACAAAATGTGTCCTAAGGATACTGGTTGTCTCATGGCCCACCATGGTATGCCTTGTTCCAAACTTGGGAGCCCCATGGAATCACTTTTGTGGAAAGTGACTTGTTATCTTTTTATTTTTTTAAAGAAAGTAAATATAACAAGAATATATCACCTGATTAAAACATTTTTAATTTTGTCTACATAGATGATATTTTAGAATATAAATATTAATTGGAAAGAGAAAAAGATTTACTACATCATAGTATTTTTTTCATAATTTTTAGACTTTAAATAAATTAAATTATTTATGACATCATGATGATGCAGCGATTACCTCATTAATAAAGGATTTAAATAAAATGAAATGATAATGTAAAATCTATGACCTACACATGTAAAAAACCTATTGGATGGGTGGAATTTGAACCCTTATCACCTTAACCTCTAATTATATCAATGTGGGACCTTTTGAATCCGAAAATCATTTTCAAATAAAGTAACATTTCTTTACTTTCCAAGAGTGCCCCTCCTCTCCTATTATAAAAGGCCCCCACCTCTACCTATTTACCCACACTCCCAAAGCCTTTGGATTGGCCAACCCCTGCCAATTTTGTCTCTCCACATCCCTCTCTTACTCCTTGAAGCCTCACTTTGGGCAGAAGTATTCCCAAGGAAGCCTTTGAGCTCAAACCAAAGGGAGTTACTCGATTTTAAGGTAATGTCTTCACTTGTGTTCTTTTGTTTTATTTTGATTATCCAAACACCTAAACTCTTTTTATTAATTTCTTTTGTAACAAATCCAGTATCTTAGGATGTTGTTATAAGAAGGATTCGAGCTACACTTACACACACCTACATCTAATGGTTAAAGAACATACTGTTTCCGTGGATGACGAATTTCTGCCTCCCGAAACGATGATTGTTCAACATTATTTTAACACCTTCAAAGGTGGCCATTAAGATGTCACTATATTTATATATGATATATAATATGTTTATGTTTTCCTTAAGCTTCTGTATTTTTCATTGTGGGCATACCTTTATGGTTTCCATTATGGGTAAACGCGATATCTTCATTTAAGGAAGTGCGGACTACCGCCCCCTCAAAGTGATTTGATTCGTTAAATACCATATGTGGGACATATAAAGGATGGAACTATGATATTATATATTATATTATACTGGAATTATAATATACCTTTATATCATTATGATTCCATTCTATAAAATACGAAATAGAAATGAAAGTAGCATTCATGCGTACGTACGGCTTACCGTCTCCATGAACGGTGCATTTCATTTCTTACCTCTAAATGATTATGTAATATTATAAATGTATGTATATACTGGATATATATGATATATACATCATGATTATAATTCTGGATATAATGGATACATGAACAACTTGTAATTATAAAGGGTTTATTTTTGACTCAAGTACTAATGACCGTTAAAACGACCGTTATTAACTTAAATAATTACATAGTATTCATGACATGGAAATAAGTGACATAAAAGGAATAATGAACTTGAAAAAGGTTCTTAAGCAAGTATAAATTAACTCAAGTTTATTATTCAGGACATTAAAGAACGATCGAGTCAAGTCGGACCTGAGGTATGAGACTTCGTCTCAATCTCCTTTCATTGAGGCATATTTTGTTTTATACACAACCTTCTTTTATATGGTGTATAAAACCCTTTGACTTTTACGTTTATTCAAAAGGAATCTTTTTATACAGAGCGTTTACTAAACGAAAAAAGGGAATGTTTTTGTCGTACGTATGCGGTGACAACGACTTCTCTGCCGCCGTGACCATTATTTGAGTTTCAGCTTCCTCTACAAGCCATACTTTTTTTTAAAGAAAAATAAATACCATGTTTTAATTTTCTTTTCTTTTGGTATTGAAAATGGTTTTCATAATGCTTTTATATCAATGTGTTGTATTGATATCTTGTGATTGAAAGGTGGAAATGTTATGTTTCCTTTATGCATGTTTTATGTGATACGATTATGTTGAGATTCTTGGGCATTTTTATGAAGACGGGTGGTTCCGTGATAAACTAAGGGCGGGTGAGCCTGATATAGCTCTCCAATGCATTGGGTAACACGAAGGAGTGAAACGTTAAGGTTTCTCCGAAGAGATTTAGGGAATATACTGTGATGGGTATTACAAATGTAACCAAGAGGGTTACTCCCTACGTAAGAATGTTATGAATGCCTCAAGTTACCTTTATGTATTATGATTTCTATGATTTATTCATGATTTGATGAGGTATGTTAAAGTGCTTATGTTTTATGGGTAAAGTATGATTTCATTCTTATGTATATATGTACCCATGTTTCCTTTCCATATTTTTATATCCCTTACTGAGCTTTTTATGCTCATCCCAAGTTTTTTGAAATGTTTTTCACAGGTCAAGGGAAAGGTACATGATATGATGATAGTGTCAAGGAAGTGTCAAGAAAGAATCCATGTTTTATTTTAAATATGTTTCCGTTAATGGGAAAGAAGAATACTATCTTTATTTAACCACTTTGTTTATATGTGTAATGTAATGCAAGTTTTATGATCTAATTCTCTAAAACTCTAAACCCGAAAAGATCCTCAATGGGTAATCTTGTAATAACTCAAGATTAAGTAAGGTTTAAGGCTGGGGCCTTATAGTTGGTATCAAAGGTCGGTTTAGATAACTTTAGGAGTTAGAATTCTATTAAATGATTATCCAAATATATATATATATATATATATATATATATATATTTATGGTCAAATTGAAGTGATATAGTATTTGAATATTACCATGTTGCTTCATCTAAGACATGTTTGTTCAGAATGGTTTTCCGCAGAGGAAACAGGGAAGCAGTGCTAGGAAGGCATGCAGAAGGAAATAAACTTCCGAATCAGTATCCTAAGATGGTCGGAATTGGAACTGAACAGTTTGTTGTAGTAATGGCACAGTTGACTCAAGCGAAAAATGGTGGTGGTATCCATGCACGAGATCAGCCAGATCAACCGCAGAGGAACATGTCAGTGGTGGAACATTTCATGAGGCAACATCCCCCATCATTTAGAGGATCATCTGACCCTGTGCTAGATGAAGGGTGGATTAAAGCACTGGATAAGATTTTCAATGTCATGGGTTGTTCAGAAAATCAAAAGGTTAGTCTTGCTATTTACCGTTTGGAGGGTGAAGCAGATCAGTGGTGGTCGATGGTTAAAAATATCAGGGACGTTGATGAGATTGATGCTCTCAACTGGGATGAATTCAAAGGTATGTTTCTTGAAAAGTATTTTCCTAAGGCTGTTCGACTTAGGATGGAAAAACAATTCTTGGAATTGAGGCAAGAGGAAGACTCAGTGGATACCTATGAAGAAAGGTTCACTCTATTGGCAAGGTATGCTCCAAATTTTATCTGAGACCTTGATAGTAAGATCAATCGTTTTTACTCAGGATTAAAGCCAAAATATCGAAGGAAATTAGCTTCTCGTAAGTTTAAAAGTTATGAAAATCTTGTTCGATGTGCTGAGAATGTGGAAATGGAGTTTTCCAATGATCAAGTGTTCTATAACAACCAACAGAAGAAGAGACCGAGGTGGCAGGAGAAAGGGAAGAATTATTCAAAAAAGTCTGATGGTAAGAAAACTAAGTTTTCAGTTTGTGATAAATGTGGTAAAAGGCATGCTGGGGAATGCCTTCTGAATTCTAGAAAGTGCTACCGATGTGGTAAGATGGGACATAAGGCTCGTGATTGCACTGAAAAAGATCAAGGTGAAGGTAAGAACAAATTTGATTTACAGTTAGTGAAATGTTTTAAGTGCAATGAGATGGGTCACTATGAAAACGAGTGTCCGAAAAAGAGATTGAGTGATGGGAAGCAGTGAGAATACAAGCAGAAAGGGGTGGTGAAATCCTTTGCAACTACTTCAGAAGATGTCGGGCCATCAAATGAAGTTGTATCAGGTACTTTGTTTGTTTTTTCAGATTATGCCAGTGTGTTGTTTGATTCGGGGTCCACACATTCTTTCATCTCTGAAACCTTTTCTAGTAAAATGGGAATACCATATCAAGAAATGACTCCTGAACTTGTGGTAAAAACACCTGGGGGAAATGTTGAGGCAAAAAGAATTTATAAGAATCTTCTTATCCTTATCTGTGGAAAGAACCTACTTGCAAACCTTATTGTTCTACCTCTAGTAGAGTTTGATGTTATCCTGGGTATGGATTGGCTCTCTATTTACCATGCTAAGATTGACTGTAGAGCTAAAGAAGTTTATTTTCAGAAAGAATTTCAGTTTGTGTACAAGAATGAACCCTTACTATTGATAACTTATCAAGATGCCAAGAAACTTGTAAAAGATGGAAATGAATGTTACCTTGCACACATCGTTGAAAATAAAGGAACTGTTCAGATTAATGATGTGCCAGTGGTAAATGAGTATCCTGATGTTTTTCCTGATGAGTTTCATGGAATAATACCAGATCGGGAAGTTGAGTTTACTGTTGACTTAGTTCCTGATGCTAAGCCAATTTCAAAACCCCTTATCGAATGGCTCAAATTGAACTTTTAGAGTTGAAGGAGCAATTGCAAGATTTATTAGAGAAAGGTTTCATTTGACCTAGCACATCACCATGGGGTGCTCCTGTTTTATTTGTTAAAAAGAAAGATGGTTCAATGAGACTTTGCATTGATTATAAAGCCTTGAATAACATCACTGTTAAGAACAAATATCCTTTGCCTCATATCGATGATTTGTTTGATCAGCTCCAGGGAGCTCAATATTTTTCAAAGATTGACTTGAGATCGGGGTACCATCAGCTGAAGGTAAAAGAAGCAGATGTTCCGAAGACCGCGTTCCGTACAAGATATGGCCATTATGAATTTGTAGTAATGCCTTTTGGGCTAACCAATGCACCTGCTGTATTCATGGACTTAATGAATAGAATTTTCCATGAGTTCTTGGATAAGTTTGTGGTGGTTTTCATTGATGATATTTTGGTGTTTTCTAAAAGTAAAGAGGAGTATGAAAGTCATTTAAGGATTATCTTGCAAACCTTAAAAGAAAAGAAACTGTATGGAAAATTCAGCAAGTGTGAGTTTTGGTTGCAACAAATTTCTTTCCTTGGTCACATTGTTTCTAAAGATGGGATAACTGTTGATCCTCCAAAAACAAAGGTTGTTAAAGAATGGCCAAGACCCACAAATGTAACAGAGATTCGTAGTTTCCTTGGTTTGGCAGGCTATTACCAAAGGTTTGTTATAAATTTTTCACAGTTATCTAGTCCAATGACTAAGCTAACTCGGAAGGGTGTTTAATTTATCTGGACAAAAGAATGTGATGATTGTTTTCAGGAATTGAAAAGAAGATTGGTGAATGCTCTAGTTTTGGCACTACCTTCCAGGAATGGTGAGTTTGTTATATACAGTGATGCTTCATTGAAAGGACTTGGTTGCGTCCTAATGCAGAATGATCAGGTAATTGCTTATGCTTCACGACAGTTGAAAACTCATGAGGTAAATTACCCTACACATGATTTGGAATTAGCTGCTGTTGTTTTCGCTTTAAAAATTTGGAGGCACCATTTGTATGGAGTAAAGTGTGAAATATATACTGATCACAAAAGTTTAAAGTATATATTCACTCAGAAAGAGTTAAACATGAGACAGAGGAGATGGCTAGAATTAATCAAGGATTATGATTGTACAATTCATTACCATCTGGGAAAAGAAAATAAAGTGGCCGATGCTTTGAATCGAAACAGTAATGCTTCATTAGCAATGTTGTGTTTGGAACGTGATCCTTTGGTTAAGGATTTGATGAACTTTGGCATAGAAGTTGTTGGTGCAGGAAGTTCTTCTGTTTTGTTTCAGGTATCAGTGAGATCATCTCTATCAGATAGAATCAAGCAAGCACAGAAGCAAGACAGTGAGTTGCAAAAAAAGGTAGAGCTGGTTCAGAAAGGTAAGTTTCCTGAATTCAACATTGATAATGATTGAGTTTTGAGATTTGGGAAGAGATTGTGTGTGCCTTGTGATTCACAGTTGAAGAGAGAGTTGTTATGTGAAGCTCATAGTTCTCCGTTTTCAGTTCATCTTGGCAGTACTAAGATGTACAGAGATCCGTGGGAGTATTACTGGTGAGATGGAATGAAAAGAGATATTGCTGATTTTACTGTGAAGTGTTTGACATGTCAACAGGTTAAAGCAGAGCGGCAGTTACCAAAAGGGATGCTTCAGCCTTTACCAGTGCCAGAGTGGAAATGGGAGAATATATCCATGGACTTCGTTGTGGGATTGCCGAAGACCCCTCGAGGTAATAATGCAATCTGGGTTATTGTTGATCGCTTGACTAAATCTGCTCATTTCCTTGCTATACGAGATACTTTTTCCCTAGATAAACTTTCCCGTTTGTATCTTAAAGAGATAGTCTGGTTACATGGAGTTCCCCTCTCCATTGTATCTGATCATGATCCCAGGTTCACTTCTAACTTTTGGAAATGCCTTCAGAAGTCGTTGGGTACTGAATTAAATTTTAGTATAGCATTTCATTCTCAATCAGATGGGAAGTCAGAATGAACAATTCAGACCTTGGAGGATATTCTACGAGCTTGTTCGATGGATTATTAGGGAAGTTGGGACCAACATCTTTCTTTGGCTGAATTTTCATATAATAACAGTTTTCATTCCAGTATACAGATGGCACCATTTCAGGCATTATATGGGAATCGGTGTCGAACTCCAGCTTTTTGGGATGAAGTGGGTGAAAGAAAGCAGATGGGACCAGAATTGGTAGAAGAGATGGAAGAAAAAGTTCAGCTAATTCAGAAACACATGAGAACAGCTCAGAGTAGGCAGAAGAGTTATGCAGACAACAGGAGGAAGGATCTATCTTTTGAGGTAGGTGATCATGTTTTTCTCAAAGTCTCACCATGGAAAAGTGTGATGAGATTTGGTAAGAAAGGAAAGCTAAGCCCAAGGTTCATTGGACCATATGAAATTATGGAGAGAGTTGGATCAGTTGCATACCGGGTGGCTTTACCTCTGAGTTTATCTCAGGTACATAATGTTTTTCACGTTTTGATGTTTAGAAAGTATATGCCAGATCCATCTCATGTTTTGAGTCCAGAGGTAGTTCAGATGGAAGAGAACCTATCTTATGAGGAACAACCGGTCCAGATTCTTGACCACAAGGAGCAAGTGTTACGAAATAAGGTGATTAATCAGGTAAAGGTTTTTTTGGAAAAACCACATGATGGAAGAGGCAACATGGGAATCTGAAAATGCAATGAGGGATAAGTACCCCCATTTATTCGATAAGTAAATAAATTGAGGGGACAAAATTTTCTAAAGGGGGGAAGGATGTAACATCCCAAGTAAGTAATTAATAATATATATTTTTATCTATGTCTATTAATGATTAAGATAGTGTTATAGAGGCTTAAAATGAAAATAAATACAATATTATGCATGGAATACACTAATATTCTTAAAAGATTGTTTTACTGCCTTTTGATGGAAAAACCTTTTTGAATCAAACTTTTTACAATTTTATAATCTATATTTTTCAAAATAAACATATTCATTATGATTGGGACATTGAAATTTACATTGGATAAATTTTTGGTATTTTTCTGACAATGTTCATTTTTTAATGAATAGTGAAAAAAATACTGCATTTTACATTAAAACTGATTTTTTATTTAATTTATTTATATGGTTAGATTATCTTTTTAATTGGTCTTAAAGTGTAATATAAATATATTTTTACCATTTAATCCAATGGTGGTTATTAGGATTAATTTCACTTTGGAATTGGTCATAAACTAATGCCAAACTTTTCATAGATATTGTTTAAAAAAAAACCCGCTATTTGTTTTGACAACGGGAATTATTTTTAAATCAATTATTGAAATTTATGTGTTTGTAATTTGGTAAAATGTATTACATATTTGGAATCAGAAGGTCCAAATTATGTAATCAAGACTCTTTTGTTTTTGGACATTATGAATAGTAACGACGGTAATTATCTTTAATTATCTTGATTAATGAGTAATCGGGTAGTTAAGGATAATAAAATGATATCATAATAATACAAAAAGAATACAACATATGTCCTAAGGATACTGGTTGTCTCATGCCCGACCATGGGATTCATTGTGCCAAACTTGGGGGCCCCATGGAATCACTTTTGTGGAAAGTGACTTGTTATCTTTTTATTTTTTTTAAAGAAAGTAAATATAACATGAATGTATCACCTGATTAAAGCATTTTTAATTTTGTATACATAGATGATATTTTAGACTATAAATATTCATTGGAAATCTAAAAAGATTTCCTACATCATAGTATTTTTTTCATAATTTTTAGACTTTAAATAAATTAAATTAATTATGACATCATGATGATGCAGCGATTACCTCATTAATAATGGATTTAAATAAAATGAAATGATAATGTAAACTCTATGACCTACACATGTCCAAAACCTATTGTATGGGTGGATTTAGAACCCTTATCACCTTAACCTCTAATTATATCAATGTGGGACCTTTTGAATCCGAAAATCATTTTCAAATAAAGTAACATTTCTTTACTTTCCAAGAGTGCCCCTCCTCTCCTCTTATAAAAGGCCCCCACCTCTACCTTCTTACCCACACTCCCAAAGCCTTTGGCTCAGCAAACCCCTGCCCATTTTGTCTCTCCACATCCCTATATTACTCCTTGAAGCCTCACTTTGGGCAGAAGTCTTCCCAAGGAAGCCTTTGAGCTCAAACCAAAGGGAGTTACCCGATTTTAAGGTAATGTCTTCACTTGTGTTCTTTTGTTTTATTTTTCTTCTCCAACCCCCTAAACTCTTTTTATTAATTTCTTTTGTAACAACTACAGTATCTTCAATATACTAGGATGTTTTTTTATAAGAAGTATTCAAGCTACACTTACACACACCTACATCTAATGGTTAAAGAACATACTATTTCTGTGGATGACGAATTTCTGCCTCCCAAAACGATGATTGTTCAACATTCTTTTAACACCTTCAAAGGTGGACATTAAGATGTCACTATATTTATATATGATATATAATATGTTTATGTTTTCTTTAATCTTCTGTATTTTTCATTGTGGGCATACCTTTATGGTTTCCATTATGGGTAAACGCGATATCTTCATTTAAGGAAGTGCGGACTACCGCCCCCTCAAAGTGATTTGATTCGTTAAATACCATATGTGGGACGTATAAAGGATGGAACTATGATATTATATATGATATTATACTGGAATTATAATATACCTTTATATCATTATGATTCCATTCTATAAAATAAGAAATAGAAATGAAAGTAGTGTTCATGCGTATGTACGGCTTACCGTCTCCATGAATGGTGCATTTCATTTCTTACCTCTAAATGATTATGTAATATTATAAATGCATGTATATACTGGATATATATGATATATACATCATTATTATAATTCTGTATATAATGGATACATGAACAACTTGTAATTATAAAGGGTTTATTTTTGAATCAAGTACCAATGATCGTTAAAACGACCGTTATTAACTTGAATAATTACATAGTGTTCATGAAATGGAAATAAGTGACATAAAAGGAATAATGAACTTGAAAAAGGTTCTTAAGCAAGTAGAAATTAACTCAAGTTTATTATTCAGGACATTAAAGAACGATCGAGTCAAGTCGGACCCGAGGTATGGCACTTCGTCTCAATCTCCTTTCATTGAGGCATATTTTGTTTTATACACAACCTTATTTTATATGGTGTATAAACCCTTTGACTTTTACATTTATTCAAAAGGAATATTTTTATACGAAGCGTTTACTAAACGACAAAAGGGAATGTTTTTGTCGTACATATGCGGCGACAACGACTTCTCCGCCGCTGTGACCATTATTTGAGTTTCGACTTCCTCTACAAGCCATACTTTTTTTAAAAGAAAAATAAATACCATGTTTTACTTTTCTTTTATTTTGGTATTGAAAATGGTTTTCATAATGCTTTTATATCAATGTGTTGTATTGCTATTCTGTGATTGAAAGGTGGAAATGTTATGTTTCCTTTATGCATGTTTTATGTGATACGATTATGTTGAGGTTCTTGGGCATTATTATGAAGACGGGTGGTTCCGTGATAAACTAAGGGTGGGTGAGCCCGATATAGCTCTCCAATGCATTGGGTAACGTGAAGGAGTGAAACGTTAAGGTTTCTCTGAATAGATTTAGGGAATATACTGTGATGGGTATTCCAAATGTAACCAAGAGGGTTACTCCCTACGTAAGAATGTTATGAATGCCTCAAGTTACCTTTATGTCTTATGATTTCTATGATTTATTCATGATTTGATGAGGTATGTTAAAGTGCTTATGTTTTATGGGTAAAGTATGATTTCATTCTTATGTATATATGTACCCATGTTTCCTTTCCATATTTTTATATCCCTTACTGAGCTTTTTATGCCCATCCCAAGTTTTTTGAAATGTTTTTCACAGGTCAAGGGAAAGGTACATGATATGATGATAGTGTCAAGGAATTGTCAAGAAAGAATCCATGTTTTATTTTAAATATGTTTCCATTTATGGGAAATAAGAATACTATCTTTATGTAACCACTTTGTTTATATGTGGAATGTAATGCAAGTTTTATGATCTAATTCTCTAAAACTCTAAACCCGAAAAGATCCTCAATGTGTAATCTTGTAATAACTCAAGATTAAGTAAGGTTTAAGGCTGGGGCCTTATAGGTTAAGTGATAAACCATATGACGGGTGGTGCCGTGAATACCAGGATGGGTGGTTACGTTATAACCTCCAATGCATTGGGTATGGAAGTCGGCCGTATGAATATTCCATTTAGTGATATGTTTGGAAGTAGACCGTATCGTTATTCCTTTTAAGTATGTTTATGTCCCAAGTTACCTTTATCTGTTATGTGTTCTTTATATGGGTTTTATGGTAATATTTTGGTTACAAAAGGGTAAGTAATGATCTTTTATTCAGTGAAGATTATTTACTACTTCATAAAGGTGAAGAGTATTACTTATGTTAAAGTATTCATGGTTTACTTATTGTTTTGAAAAAATAATAGTTTTACTTCTTTGTGTATCCCTTACTGATCTTTTTATACTCATCCCAAGTTTTTTTGAAATGTTTTTCATAGGACATAATGTGGAATAGGTTCAAGGATGGGATCAAGGAAAATTAATGATGTCTTAAACATGGAACTAGACATGACTTTTTTTTCAAGAGTTCATGTTTTGTAAAAAAATGGATACTGGGTAGAAGTGTCTACTTTGTAATATTTTGAAATGTAATATTTATGGACTAACTCTCTAAAAATCTAAACCTGAAAAGATACTCAATGTGAATTATTCATTTAATTCAAGATTATGTAAGGTTTAAGGCCGGGTCTTTATATCGATGGTGTTTTCCAGTTGTCCCACTTGAGTTCAGAGGTCTTGAATAGCCAATTGCATGGTCTGTTGGAACTGGAGGTTCTGGGGTGAAATTTTATTTACCATATCCTCGAGACTTGGTTCAGATTTTTGTGGAGGAGGATTGTTTTGAGATGTTTATGGATAAGAAGGTTTCATAACTCGGCCTTGTTGATACCATTTCTGCTTGGGGTAGATTGAGTTTCCTCCTTATTGATACTGTGGTTGTGCTTGTCAACCGGGGATTGGATTTGGACTAAATGGTTCTTTATTGAAGGGAGGTGCCTATTGGAATGGATTCCCAGGGAATACTACTACAAAAGACCCGGTTTAATCCTGAAGTTGTGGGAACTGGTCATAAAAATGAGTGTTATGAGAACAAATACCAGAATGTAATGGAACATGAAGAGATTGTGAGTTAACTTGTGCTTGAGATAATTGCCTTAGAAGGGTATAAATCTCATCAATCTTGTTATTTAACTTTTGTTCTAGAGATTAATGAATTACCTTATGAACTCCTCGGGTGGGTGAAATAGATCATGTACCAAATTTTTGTGTATTTTGATCCATGTTGGCTATTAAGTCCCGAGCGGTGGAAGGAGTTTTATCAACTAGGGAACTACCAGAAGCAACATCAATCATTCCATGATACATGGGGATAAGTACCTCATAGAATTATTATATTAACAGTTGTTTACTAATCTGGTGGTGGGGTCATCTTGAGAAAAGTTTTTTGAATCTTTCCCAGTATTCATGAAGGGTCTCTCCTTGTGATTGCCTAATGCCATAGATTTTTTTTCCTAATTGATGCAGTTTAGGAGGCATGGAAGAAATTATCTAAAAAGAGTATTTTAAGGTCATTACAACCCCTAATTGTGGTAGGAAGATAGTATATACAATCTTTGTATACACCATTAAGGGAGAAAGGGAAGGACCTAAACTTAATTAGATCCTCAGATACATTTTGGGGTTTCATAGTGGAGCATACTATGTGAAAATATTTGAGATGTTTTTGAGGGTCCTCACCGGGAAGACCATGGAATTTAGGAAGGAGGTGGATGAGGCCTGATCTCAGCTCGAAGTTGGATAATTTATCAGGATATTGGATGTATGCAGGTTGGTACTCCACACCTAGGGTGGTCAGTTCTTTTAATGTTTGATTATTTGCAGCCATGATTTCTGGGGTTTGATTTGATTCAATTTTTGATTGGTTTATAAATACTTGAGGTTCCAAAATGGTTTCCTAAATATTAATTTATTTTCCTAATCTAGTTGACCTAATTTTTGTGTGAAGTGAATTTTCAATTTTAGGGTCAAATTCAAATAGTGTTTCTTTTCCAGATCGGGTCATGCAAATAAGTTGTGATGTTTGTTTGATTGATTGATTGTTTTTTTGATTTTTTAAATATTTTTTATGTAATATGAATGAAATTAAATCACTTAATAAATTAAAGGATAAAATAAAAGATAATTTTATTCTACTAAATTATATAGAAAGATATATAAAGAGAGGGAGAAGAAGAAACACACAAAAACAAACAAAAGAAAAAACAAAAACCTTAAAAAATTCAAAAGGGAAGGGGGATATTGAAAGGAGTAATAAATAAAAATTAAAATAAATAAATAAAATAAAATAATTAATTAAAAAATGATCTTGGATCCCCGGAAATGGGGACAAAATTTGATCGTATATCGAGCCTGAATCCTTAAAGCTATAACGATTCACCATTATAGTAAGGCATCATACTTCTTTTTGTACTTTATTCTTTGTTTGATGTTAATTTCAATTTTATTCTCATATAATAATTATTATTGAATCATTCAATGTCTTATAGAATAATGTGATTATATTCAATTATCTATGCCTTTGAATTTTTTATGGATAATTAATAATATTTATCATGGATTCTTTATCCTTGTGTATTCATTATTGAAACATCAATCTTGTGGTTGATGAGAGTGGTTGTGAAAATATTATTGCCCAAAAATATTTCCTTCTTCCTTTGTTCTTTCCTTTTCTCATATCCATCAGTCACCACTGACCATCAAAATGGTTAGCAGTTTGATTAAAATGAATCGAGATGGAGGAATAATTAATGGTGAGGTGAGGACAATGACAATTGGAAAAGGTAGTGGCATAAGAGGTGTTTTTATAGAGGCATGGTGCTGATAAATGAATGATAAAGGTCCCATCGGGTATTGGATCTAGCATATATTTGATAGGAAATGACATAGGGTGTGGTAACTCTATCAAAGATGGCACCAACAATGATGGGTGGCATAGGCGATGAGTTTTTTATGAGTTTTATATTTTTTTAAATGTGTAGGTTAAAAATATTTTTAAATATGTGCTTGAAAGGTAGTAGGGGGTTGCCTCCCCCCTTCCACCTTTTCCCCAGATCAATGCCATGGAAAAAGTGGTGGTGGTGGTGGTGGGGGGGGGGGGTTCCACCTTTCGCCTAAAGACAAAGTGAAAGGCGACAATGGGGGTGCCGCCTTTCACCTTATGTAAAAGAGAAAGGTGGTACCCCCTATCGCCTTTACTTTAACGCCCTATAAAAGGGAACCCACCCCCATTATCCTCACTTACAATTTCACTCATCTCTATACATTCCATAGCTTCTCTCTCTAAAAAAAGTCTTTTTTGTGTGCGGTGGGTTCGGCGGTCTAAAAGAAGTCCCGATTTTTTAATAAGCATTATTTACAGTTTTTTTATTTAATTTAATGTAATTTATTTATTTAATTGAATTATTTTTATTTATGTCTAAATATTTCATTTATTAAGTAGTTTAGTTAGTTCTAAATAATTTATTTATTAAGTAGCTTATTTATTTATATATAGTTTGAAATAATAGTTATTATTAGTAATGATTAAGTATCTATTAACTACTGAATAAATTAGGATTAAAAATTCTAAAATTTTGGTAGCATAAAGATTATGTGGTTATGTAATCAATCAAATCCCTGTCTGGATATAAACAAGTGGATGTGGCTTTGACATAGATGTACCTAGAAGTAACAACTCTGACAAGGTGTTCTGGGCTTGACTCAGGGTAACCTGGTGCACGATAATGGGCCTTACTGCACTTTTAGTTTGGCACTCATAGGGGATATTCTTTATATGATTCATATTTTCATTATAAAATATTAAAATAACTAAGAAAAGAAGACATAAAATCAGTATATTTATTAATGATAAAATGATAATTATGATCATATAAAATGAAATGGACAAGGAAAAACTATACTAAGAAACATTAATATCATAGTTTAGGATATAAGAAGATGTTCTAAAATTTTAGTATCATAAATATTATATAGTTTAGAAATAATATTTATTAATTGTAATTATTAACTATAGATTAATTAATTAATAACTTAGGATTAAAAAATAAATACATATAATGATTAGCTAATATTATTTATCATTTATAAAATGACAATTATGACCATATAAAGTGAAATGGAGAAGAACAAATATATTAAATAACACATGAATTATTTATAACATATAATAAATACCTTGAAATTTTTCAATAGAACATGGTTTGGATGAGATGAGCCTCACTTCAGATGTGAGTTTAAATCCATCTTATTTTCAATTAGTAGCTTAATAACATCTTTGAAAGATATGTACTTAACTTTGGAATTTTGAAAATATTTCAGCCTTCTAATGACATCTAAGATAACATCTAAGATATGTTCTTAGAAGGATGAAAGATTTTCAAAATTCCAAAGTTAAGTACATACCTTTAAAAGATATTATTAAGCTACAAATTGAAAATAAGCTGGATTTTACCTCATGTCTGAAGTATGGCTCATCTCATCCAAACCACATTCTACTGAAAAATATCAAGGTATTTATTATATGTTGTAAATAATTTATGTGTTATTTAATGTGTTTGTTCTTCTCCATTTCACTTTATATGATCATAATTTTAATTTTATCAATGATAAATAAACCGATTTAATGTTTTCTATTCTTTTTACCTCAGTCTCCAAAACATTATGTGACTTATATTCTAATAAAATTTTATATAATGAAAAATTAGCATCATATTTTAGGGTATAAAAAGTCATTCTAAAATTTCGATATACTAAATATTATATGGTCAACCATCATTTTCAATATTAGTTACACTATTAGAATCTTGATCAAAACACATTTTTGATGTAGAGAGTCATGTTTTCCTATGTGTACTAATATGGGGAGGTTATTCAAATTGAGAAAGTATCTTCTTATAGTATACAAGAAACAAAAGTGGTTAGTACAACTGATTGTGAAACCCTAATAAAACTTCAAGAAATAATTTTTGGTTCCTTAAATCTAGGACCTGATCAAGATATCAATTCTATGAGCTATAGAAATTTTTAATTCTCAGCTACACTATGGAATCTATCTTTTCCATTGGTTGCTGATTCGTAGTGGGTCCAAGTAATAAATTTATTTTTCCAACGATCAGATGGTACCATGATGGAGTTATATGTTGATATTTCTATTATAGAATTACAACATTCATGTATGCGAAGATATAGATTTACAAGAGTGGTTAAATAAGGTATTCCCAATGAAATTGATCATATTACAAATGATGAAGAAGAGAAAAACCTAGATGATATCCAGAATATACATGTAAATCCAACTTATGATGAGGATTTTTTAATGATAGAAAAGATGGTGACAACAATGCCGATGAGAAGGGAGCATTGGAAGTTGGGGAAGAAGTTTCTAGAAATGCATTAGTTGTACAGAAGCCTCGAACCAAAATAAATCATCCACAATTCTTCAAATCTTGATCAGAAGCAATGAAAAGTGTGCCTAAATTCTACTACAATGTTCTCAAACCTAGAATTGAGTTTCCCAGAGTTGTACTTGATAGGTTTAGTGATCTGGAAAAAACCTTATATGTTGGAAGGTATTTTCCAAGTAAAGATACATTAAAAAACACGCTAAATAGATTTTACATTGAGAGGCACTGTAGATATATAGTTCAAAAATAATGCCATAAAAAATACCTTATACGGTGTGATAAGTATGTGGATGATTTTAGATTCTGATTGAGAGTGATTTCGGACATTATATTTGGAGGTTGGAGAATCTCAATGATTAAGGTAGCTCATACTTTCATTCATCCAAACCTGACATAAGATCATACCTCATTGGATGGTGAATTTGTTCTATCCATTATCATCAAGATGATTAGGACATGACAAGATGTTCCTATAGCCCTTGTGCAAGAGAGGATACAAAAAACTTTTGGTTATAAGATTTCTTATAATAAGGCATGGATGGTGAAACAAAAGGCAATTGTGAAGGTATGTGGTGATTGGGATGACTCGTATCAGGTGTTTCCATAATTTATATCCATACTGAGTCATAATGACCAAGTTGTGTTCCATCTTCATATGAATGGACATGAGTCTCAAGATAACTGACTTGATCCATCTCATGTTCAATTTCATTAGTTGTTTTGGGTATTCCTCCCCTGCATATTCACATTTCTTTTCAAAAAAAAAATTCATACTAATTGATGGAACATTTCTATATAGAAAATACAAGGGTTTATTGTTGATTTCAGAAAACCAAGATGGAAACTGTTTACCTATTTTCTTTCCTTTTCTATTGTAGAGAAGGAAAACTATGAATCATGGAGTTGGTTTTTGGAATGTATAAACAATAATTTCACTTGAATTCAGGGTGTATGTTTGATATATGATCAACATTAGGAAATCAATGAGGTAATAAATACATAACTTAATACATAGAGACCCCCAAATTCATATCATCAGTACGACATCAAATGCATTGCTAGCAACATGCGAAAAACATTCCATAATGAACCTATAAAGGAGGAAATCCCGAGGCTTGGTACGCATTATCTTTGTTATTTTTTACCATTTTAAAATAAATATAAAATCAATTATGTGAAATATAATCACTTATTTATAGTATATGATCTGGATCAATAGATTTTTGAAGAAATATTCGAACAAATCATCAAGGCTAATCAAGAAGTGTATGATTATATGATGCTGATTCCAAAAGAAAAATGGACATTGATATATGACAAGAGGAAGAGGTATGAAAACATGACAAAAAACATTGTGGATTGAATCAATGGTACGATCAAGGGGATTTTCAAGTTTCCTATAACTACCCTAGTCTATGAGACTTTTTATCATTACGTGAAGTACTTTGTTGATAGAAAAAAACTAGCCTCAGACAGGATTCAACAGGGGCTAAGGTATGAAAGGAACTTTCAATGAGAGGTTGAAAAGAACATTGAAGAAGCTTCTGGTTATTATGTATGCCTTTTCTAATAAGAATAATCTTGATTTTATGTTTAAGATAATTCAGACCTCATCAAAAATAGCATTGGTGAAAAAATGGTGGTATTACTGGAAGTGAGACAATGTTAATGTGGAAACTTCTAGGCCTTACGGTTTCCATGCACACACACCATAGCAACATGTGCCTCTGTGAACATATCATGGGAATAATATGTTGATTCAATGTACTAGATGAACACCATTTCTAACTGTTATGCTTCATTATGGAGGCCTATTGGGGAGTTTCGACATTTCCCAATGCCCGAAGGCCAGTCGATAGTGATACCTAACTTCAACCGGTTGAGTAAACAAGGAAGACCGAAGGCCAGTAGGATGTAAAATGAGACGGAATGGCCTCAAGAATAAGGTAAAAGTTTGAGATGCAACATATTTCATCAATAAGTTCATAACCAAAAATGATTCCCTAACATTGCTGGTTTGATTTTACACTCTCATCCACAATGATGTATTGTCTCCATTATGATATTCTCATATTGTAAATTTTATGATGTTAATAGAATATCATTCATTTTTTATAATTTTCTAACATTTTTGAAATATTTTCAAAATTTAAAAGTTAATTACATTCTTTTGGAAGATGTAATTATTCCTACACTTGAAAACAAACTGGATTTTACCTCACTTCCAAAGTCAGGATCATCTCATCCAAAGCATGATTTGTGACAATGATGATGATGTAAGCCCAAACCATAACTGAGAAGAGGAAGGAAGCAAAGAAATAAAATAAAGTTAATAAAGATAAGAAAGCGTCGAAAGATCAGGGTGCATTGAGCACACAGTTTCCATCACAGGCTACCTTCACTTTTCATTATACCATACCTGTTTCATGATTTATTATATGAAATTAAAGTATCTAATTTCACATTTATTGACCGTCACCTACTTACTTCCCTCTTGGAGAGGTGGGGACTAGAGACACACATGTTCCACCCACCTGAGGGAGAGATGACCATCACCCTTGAGGATGTGGAATTCCTTATCAGTATTTTGATATAGGGGGAATCCATTATTAGAACCACCCATGTATACTAGCCTGACCTTGTTTAGAGATTTCTGGGCATCGGCATTTTGGCTGACCCTAGGGCTACAAATGGCTAGTCTATTTTTATAAGCTGGCTTAAGGGACACTTTCTACATTTACCCAATGACGCTGACAAGAAGGATGTCATGCATCATGCTCATGAATATATATTATGGATCATTAGAGGGACTATGTGCACTGATCACTCAGGTATGCATGTACACATGATGTATCTAGGGCTGCTATAGGACTTTTATCGGGTCAGTACATACAATTGGGGATCTGTGTTCTTGGCTTACACTTATAGAGAATTATGAACGATATACCACAGAGAACATAAGGATATTGGGGGATTCTACATACTTCTTCATATGTGGGCATCAGATCACATCCCCATACTATTCCCTCAGCTTTCTACTCAGCTGCTTCCTATAGAGGCGCTGCCTCTGCATGGACGCTGGTATGATCACTCATCTCTATTGGTTTCTGATTCTAGTAGAATTTATTGAATTTAATTTCTTATTATCTATCACTTTTGATGTTTTATTTTACAGGTGGACTCATAAAAAAAACTTCAATAGCATTCTAACACACCATTTTGGTGCATATCGTCTCAAGTTAGACAGTATTCTACCCAACGATGTAAGTATATACAATATATCATTATCTAAAAAATTTAATAATAGCACCAATTTTGTTTTTTAGTAAGGATTTTTTTTGAGAAATATCACATTTCATTTTAGATTTCATGGATTCCATACTGGGCTTTATTAGACTAGTTGATAGAATACTATACTACTGAACTTCATGATTCTATGGCTTTAGTGTCACTCATTCACTTTCATATTGTTGAGTGGTAGTAGCCTGATAGAGTCATGCACCCGTTTGTCTATGTTCAACCCATTCCATTACCACCGAGATAGTTACAAGATCTTCATGACTTGAAGTTGATGGGGATGTAGTATGAGGATTGGTGTTGATGACATGTAGAGTATGTCGAACTCTAATGGAGAAGAGTAGTGCTTTGTATCTAGGGTGTACCTAAGATGTGATTCTATCTTTCAGAGTAGTTCGATTATGTTCCATGGTATAGAAAAAAGTATATACTATATTTTAACTGACACAGAATAATGATTTATGATATGGTAAGTCAAAAAATTTCCATTAGTTTTTTTATTAAACTATTTTCAAATTTATTTTGAATCTATTTACAGCGTACTCATTTAGAGCATCTTATTCGCATGGGTGATTTAGAGAAGGAGGGGGTCACTAGCTTGGTATCGATCCATGCTGCAATACTGGAATAGAGGAAAAATTATCATACGATTCACGATATCATCTTCAATACTCCACTATAGAGAGTGGAGGTTCCTACCCAGGGTGTGAAGGTTCTTACTCAAGAAAATCCTCTAGTAGCTGCTGATGCTGAGGATCCACAATGATGATGATGCAGATTGTGTTGTCATGTAAGTGATCCCTCACTTGTTCCATAGGTAGAGGTCATACCTCTAGCAGTCCAACCTCTACCGATTGTGGATGTGCATCTGGTGGAGTTGGATCTATATTTCTTGATAGGATATCCATATTTTTCTCCAAATTGGGGTCCTAATCATTCATAGCATATATGGTTCCCCCAAATGATGATGGTGGGTCCTTCTATGACACTAGTGTGAGAAGGATTAGGTGAAAAATAAGATATCCAGTTGACATCTCCTCCCAATAACACATAGGTGTAGTATGCGACAGTTGATGTTCTAGTACCCAAGGATCATCCCTCTATAGGTCATCAAACTCCACCCCAGCACGAAGCTCGATGATCTTGATATGGGTGTCAGATTGACAGACCTCCATGTGGGAAAAAATCTCCCCATAGATATTGATTGCACTCATTCATGAATTTTAATGTGTTGGTTTATGTAATTTATAAACATTATTAATGACTTTAGTTGATATGTTTTTATATTTATGATGAGGCACAAGTATGAAACTTATGAAAAGTTCAAAGAGTTTTAGAATGAATTACATAATCAATTGGGAAAAGATATTAAGATTCACTGATCAAATCGATGTCTTGAATACATGATATAGGAATTCACTAATCATATGAGAGATTGTGGAATTGTTTCACAACTCACTCCTCACGGAAAACCATAGTTTAATAGTGTGCCTAAGATAATGAATCATGCCTTATTGGACATGGTTCAATCAATGATGAGTTAGTGTGATCGTATTATTTCATTATGTGGGTATACTATGAAAATAGTTTCATTTTTACTTAACTATTTTGTATATAATGTGGTCATAAATACACTATATGATATATTCATTGGTAAATGTCCTAAAATATATTTTATTAATATTTATGGTTGTGAATCAATCATATGAAAATTGTTTTCTAATAAACATAACCCTACATTAGTGAAATGATTATTTTTTGTCTATCTCAAGGAAACCATGAGATATTATTTCTAAAATATAATTGAACACAAAGTTTTTGAGGATGAAACTTGTATATTACTTGAGAATGAATATATTAATTGAGGACCCAGTGGGATGAAAGTCGATCTTGGAGAAGTTAAGGACCACAAACAAAAGTTCTCCTGATATGGAGGTTGAGTCAGTTCCATAAAGAGTTATAGAAGAAGAACTAATTCAAGTTACACAATAAACTCAATGCTCTATTATAATTCATCAGGAGCCTAAGATATATGAATTTATTATGAAAAATGATGATGAAGTAATGTTTTATAGATGATAAAATTACTACCTATTGAGAGTAAATTGAGATTTCTAATTCTAAGAAATAGTTAAAAACCATAGAATATAAAATGGACTCCATGTACATAAACCAAGTTTGGAACTTGGTGGATGTGCATGAAGGGTTGATACCCATAGGGTTTAAGTGTGGTTTTCATAAGAAAAATAATATGGATAGTAGGGTGTCTACCTATAAATAACGCATGGAGGAAAATGTTACAAAAAATTAATGGTATTGACTATGAAGAAACATTTTCATCTTTTACGATGATAAATTCTATTCAAATATTTCTTATAATGACCTAGATCTCATATACATATTATTACATCATCTTTATCATAAACATCTATATAATACTTCCAAAAATCTAGAGGTCCAAAATCTTTGGGAATTGGGTACATGATAAAAACAATAACACTATCTTTTATTCCCATCTCCATACTTTCTCCTAGACCTCACCTTACTCTTACTACATGGGATATCTTAGAGACATACATAAAAGAAAGATTAGGCCATAAATCCCATTAATGTTTTCACAAGATAAAATTGGATAATATATCATGAGAGCCAATAATCATAGAATGAAAACAAAAATGGTATGATTATAAAATATCACTTAAAAACACGACATAAGAGTCAAATATCATAAGAGCATGGTAAACATAAGAGATCATAAAGTGTGACACAAACATAAGACATGTCATCATAATGTATATATTTATAAAGAATAATAATATTATAGTTATCTAATAATTGAAAAAAAATTAGTATTTAATTAAATTAAATGATGAATAAAACCCTATATAAGTGATTTCTAATAATATACATATAAATCATAATATAAAAACCAATATATTTATAAATAGAAAAACATTTATAATTTTTTTTGAAAGGCGGTAGGCCCCTTGACGCCTTTCAAGAACATATTAAAAAAATAACCTACACATTTTTATTCTTCAAAAAACTCATAAAAAACTCCATAGGTGACCAGTGGAAGTGAGGTGATAGCACTAGGATGCAACTAGAAATATTCGGGCTCAAATGATAGTGAAAATGGTAGTGATAATGGTTTTTATGGGTGGATATGGTTGTTGTGGATCTATTTTGAGATCAAACAATATGTGATTTCTAAAACAAACATCATGTAAAATGTCGAGTAGTGGATAGGGTTTTTAGATCCATGTTAAATAGCACATGATATTTACTTTTGAACCACACATCATGTTTGATTATGTTACAAAATTTAAGGTGTGCAGGAGTACATTCCTAACCATCACCCTGGTCACACACATTATATAGGCCAGAGAGCATGTCATGTATGAGTAAATGACATGAATCAAGCTACTAGGGTACACAATAAACTATTTTTTGGGCTCCACACACTGTGTCACTATATAATAATGTTGTATAAGTCGACCCTGCATGAAAATAAATGAAATAACCCACCCAACTTTTATTTGAGGTTCACATGACATGTCTAGAAGAACAAATTTCATTCATTATGTGACCTTTTTTGTTTTTCATATCTTTTCACCCAATTATCAAAATTGGTTGAATAACACTACTACACATATTCCATTAATAGTGCACAAAAAGGCTTTTAAAAACGCTAAAAAACATTGTTAATCACAGTGCTAATAGGGGGTCCACTTTATCAGTGATAAAAAAGAATTGATAAAGGGGGTCCTTTATCCATGCTAAAAAAAGAACTGATAATGAACCTCCTTTATTAGTTTTATTTTAGCCCTCATACGACCACCATTTATCAATGCTCAAAATAATTCTGAGAAAGGTCTAGTTTGCTGCAATATGCTATTAATATAACAACACATCCAGTAAAAACCTATAATTTCAAAAAATGCTATATACATTTAATTGAAATCATGAATAAAAAAATGTTCACACATAGTATATAAAAAAACAACTCTATATACATTTCAAATAATGTTTTATATAATTACATTTACAATTATCCAACAAACATTTAAAAATATCAATGTTTCATATTTTGACGCCTGTGATCCCATCTCAAAAATGTCTTCCCATGGTATTAGTTTCCAAACAAATCATATCAACATGAGAAAAATATTCCACCTATATAAGAAAAAAATATTATGTTAGTAATACTATAAATAAATAAATTAAACATTAATAGAAAAGAATACATTAATAAAATGTCAATTTTTAATAAAAAAGACACATTTGGAGTTATACTGGTCACACTGTGCAACGTTTTGAGGTGGGGTTGATTCCTATATGTCAAATATGAGTTATGGATCATTGTACTAAAATATCAAAACAATATGAATGTGTTTTCTTGGTTTTTAGTATGCCACTTGTTCTTTTACTAAAATTAATGTCAATTTTAAATAATGACACATTTAGAGTTATACCAGCCACATCGTGCATAATATTGAGGTGCAATTAATTCCTGCATATCACAAATGAAATAAATATCATTGTCCTAAATTATCAAAACAACCTGAATCCATTTTCTTGGTTTTCAGTATGTCAGTTGTGTTTTTTAACTAAAATGTGATTTCAAGATGGAAACACGCATTTTGAGTCATACCAATTACATCATGCGTCGGTTTAACGTGAGACCACTTCATAAACATCAAAAATGACTTATGAATTTCTATCCTTGTAATATACTAGATTTTTATATGTATTATCTTTAATATTATATGAGATTATTTCAAGACCAAGTGAGGAGACGACGTGTGATTTTGAGGCCTGGTGTGCCCGAAATAAATGTTTGAAAAATATTAAACTTTAAATAGCATGTGTGAGAATTTTTTCTGAAAAAGTGGAATAACTTCTAAATGGGTGCCCAAATTAGAAATCTAAGAGAACTATTGTTTTTAGAGCAGTGAGTTTACCCTAGGTGTGACCTAATATTGTTTAGCACGGTTCGACTGTGAAAAGTAGTTTACAGACGTAACGAGAATAAAAATATTTTAATAAAAATATTTTTATTTGACATAACTACTTAATTTTTCAAAAGGATTTTTAGGATTCCAAGGTTATCACAATAACCCAGGAATTCCTTTATGATTCTATAGAGAGAAACTCTAGAGGATCCATCCGATGAACGACAAAAAAAACTTGGATCGAAGATTGACAAATTGATGCAACCTCAAATTTGGGGGATCAAGGATTAGCGAATGATGATGGCGCAAATTCACTATACATAAATGATCATTCCAAATTAAGGTAGGGCATGCGTTTTAATTTGATTTCTTCCCTATTATTTATTCCTACGATGAACGTGAATCAATCAATGAACATATTGATTCAAAGGTCATGCGTATTGTGGGTTGGGATTATATTTGCAGTATTTATTATAGGGGTTGATTTGTTTAGATAATTGATTTACTTTTTTGATCCTTCTTATGGAATGGATTGAGGTTGGAATGAACAATTAACGAGGTTCATTCCTTAGTTTGTTCCATGTGCTTTTCTCTCCTAATGTTCTTCTCATTTTTTGTGGTTTTGAAACAAATTATTGTTGCAAATTCTTTATGCAGACCAAGGATTTGAGAATGAATATACGAACTCATGACGATGCAATGAAGGTGCAACGACAATGGAATGGATTTTTTTGGTTGGGATGGTGGCACACTACGGTGTAGGTGGCGGTGCACAACGGTGGCTGGGGCGGCGGATCCGGCTAGTCCAAGCGAGCGACGGTGCGGTCTAGATGAACGAAAAGCTTCCGGAATGGCTACCAGTGGAGGAGGAATGAAAACCAGTAGGGCCACATGGGAGCCCACAGTGGCAGTGAGGCCGTGGGTAGGTGGAGCATGCAGGGGGCGCAGATGTGGCGGGCCGGTCACGTGGGATGTGGCACGACACCACGGGGGAACCAAGGGGAACACAGTCAAGGCAGACCATGTGTGTATAGGATAGAATAGGTCTAGAAGGATGGAATGGGTTAGGTCGGGTTGATCGGTGGGTTGAGACAGGTCTGATTAGTTAGATCAGACCCAGATTGGACCTGATTTAGACCTTTTTGCCAAAATGACCATATATTTCAAAACGTATGTTCGATTGATGCACCGTCAGCGATGTTGGGACCCTTGAGATGAGAAGGTACTTATGAGACCAATGGTGGGTTATAACTCGGACATATTTCTAATGACACAGGACGTTTACACAGGAAGTACCTAGGGTCAAGGGATGCGGTGGGTGTAACAACTACTCACTGTGCACCCTCTCTTTTTTACGTGGATTGATCCACTCATCCACAATATCTTGGAAGAGTTTCATTAGGATTCGTTCCCTTTATCATTTACTTGATGGTTTTTTGGTATCATTTTCTAATCACAGGAGCGTGATACCTTCCACAGGACTTCTAGGATAGAGTTGTTGGAATCCCCTGAGAGGCCTAGAGTGGACCATCTATTCCTTATTTATTCCCTATATAGAGTCTTCGATATTGACATGAAAAACTTTACCAGGCATTGATACTCTACTTGGAAGGTTAATACAAATGGATTTTTTGGTATCACCCCATGGCCTTGGCTGTGATCCTCATATGATGCATCATATCTCTCTTCAGATCATTCAACACATCTCTCTCTCATGACGGTTCTTGACAAAAAATACTTCTACACTACTAGAAATTTAAGCTATAGCCATGGACCTATAACCATGGTTTTATAGGTCTGTGGATATAGATTGTTTATAGCCACAGTTTAATTTTGATATGTGGCTACACATTTGTGTCCATTTTTTTTCCGATTCCCATCAGGCTCCTCCTCCTTCCCCAATACTCGACCCTATCACCATGGCGCCCTCCTCCCCCAACAACCTCTCCTCCTCCCTGATGACCTCTCTCACCGTGCCCTCCTCTATTCCCTTGTATATTTCCTCCCTCTCCCCCACTACTGTCCTCTCTCGTTCATCCTCATTGACTTCAGTTCCTCCATCCCTCATCGTCGTTCCTTTATTCACATCGTAGATTCTCCAATCACAGCTTGAATTCTCCATTCAGGGTTCATCCATCCCTCATACAATACTACCCTCCTCCATACCCTTCTTCGTGCATTCCTCCTCCATTCGGTGCATCGGCCGAAGGGTTCCTCCCCTCCTCCATACCCTACTTTAGGCCTTCCCCCTCCATACAGTGCGTTGGCCCAACTAATTTACTTAATTCTGTTATGTGACTGTTGTTTTTAGTTTTGTTAACCTGTTTTGTGTCTCCCTTATGTTTGTAGGAGGAGTTTGTATTATTCATTATGTTTTCATTTGCAGGTGGAGTTTGTGTTTTGTAAATACTAGTTTTCAATATTCATTTTATTTGTGTTTTGGTGCGTTTTCTATTTTGTGGCTCCTATTTTGTGGCTTCTTTGAATATTGTTTGCAGTATTCATTCTATTTTGGGAGTTTGTAGTTTGCAAGAGGAGTTCAAGGGGGTTTTTTGTTTATTGTCAACTATTTTTTGGCTCTTGTGTGTTTATTGGTATTCTGTCAAATATTATTCACTGATATTTTATGGTTTAAATTTCATTATAATTCACATAATTAATCTGGTATTCTGGTATTCATGGTTTAATCTATTTAATATTCGATCATCTATTTACTATTATGGAATTATTATGTTTCTATTTAATTTTATGAAATTATTAATCTGTTTCTTAGTGTTTTGTGTAATATAATTTGTATTTCTGAAATTTAAAGAATTCAGAAGTTGGATATTTTATTCATAAATTCCAAAAGCTAGTATTTTCACTATGTAAAGAACCTTACTTATCTAATTGTTACCTTTTTATATCAACCATATTCATAAAAGACCTTTGTATATGATTATGATCATTCTATAAAGGGTATTTTTATATTTCCCCTTTTTATTATATATTGTGAAGCATAGTTTCTATCCATTTATGTACATATAAATCACATGGGATATGTTTTTGATTTATAAATGAGTATACCCCTTTAATTATTCCATGGGATGGGATGAGGCCTCCACTTTGTATAATCCTTCCCCATTCCATGGGATAAGATTAGGACCTGACTCCAAAAGTTCACCTGGGTGGGATGGTCTATAAGATTTCCATACCCCTAACCTAGACAATCTGTCTTACCATATTTCTATATCTCTAGACTGACATTGATAATGATCCCCATTGAAGAAGATAAACTTTTGTATGTTTCAATATGCATTTTCCTATTATAGAGAGTTACTTGATATAACTTGTATTTGTCTTTCAACTACCTATTTAAAATTATTTTAATATTATTTTGGTTATTTTCCTAAAAATGTTTTCTTTATTTAGACATGCTAATTATTATACATGTTCACACATACACTTGGTTATTAACTTGTTATTTGAGGTATATCAGTGGTTCCCTATTGAGTATATAAATTCTTATACCCTACATTAACACCTTACTAGACATGAAACTTTATGCCTTATACTTCAAGTGCATTTTTGATAATGGATGTTTTGGGAATTGACTAGTCTTGGGTGGATTGAAAGCTATACCCTCTTAGAGATTGGATATTTGGAGGAGCATTCATTGTAAGTACCAACAAAAATTCAAAAATAGGATTTCACATTGGCATTTAGATGATAGTTATTTTATAGTCGACATAAAAAAATTAATGATGGTTATTTAGATAACCAATGTTAAATGCATTTTACCAATGGGTTTTAATGATTCTTATCTACTCATTGCTCTTACAGGAATGGCCAAGATAAATTTTTCTATATCTACTATGTGAAGGTCTAAATCTAGTTATTCTACACTAGTAATAATTATCAACAACTTTGATTGGTTTAATTATTCTATATTCATTATGATGAATTTCCTTTGTGGTGTGAAGTTTTATCGAGTTGTAATCACTCAACTCACACATGGTTGTGCCTCCATTAAAAGGTAGTGTATTGGTTATGCTAACCTATGAAAAAATTAGTTCATATGCTCTACCATATCCCTAAAAAAATGTAGGTGTTTGGGTTGTGCCTTCAAGTGTGAAAAAGGTAAGTTGGTTTGTTTTGGTTGTTGGGTATGATAAAAGAATATTACAAAGATTTTTAATCTTTTTCACCATGATGTGGTGTTACACTCCATGATTAAAAATCAACAATGGAATTACGTTTCATCCTTACACTATGGTATATGATATGGTTTATATTTTCAAAATGTCTCTAAATTTCAATAAATATTTGTAGAATTAATAAAAAACATCACAACTCATTGTGAATCCATCCAAACACTTTTGGGAATTGATTATTAGTATCTATTAGATTTCATATAAACACTTTTACTATAATAAATCCCCATTATTGGAATTTATGTGTGACTATTCATGATTTTTTATAATTTAAAACATTTATGAATTCCCTAAACCATAATATTTGTTATGATTTTTTTATTAACATGTTATTGATGGTTACCTATTATCTTATGAAACAATACATATAATGTGAAGTCATTTTCTAGATTATTTATTTAATGTATTTTTATATTCCTCAGAATAGATAGATACTATATGTTCAACATTGATCAGATCACTGATGAATTTCAGAAGGAGTTATGATATTTTTTGGACTTTGCATTAACTAATGATTCAAATGTCAGATTGATTCAATGCCTGTGTTTTGATTGTGTTGGAATACCATGGTTAACTTATGAGGAAGTGAGTTACCATATAAAGAAACATGGTTTCCAAAAAAATTATAAATTGTGGTATCACAATGGAGAAAAAGCGCAAGTGGTGAATGACATCGATTCAACATAAAGGATTGGTACGAAAAATCTGATTTCTGATCAGTTTCCTTTTATTTATGAAGACAACTCATCATTTAGACCAGTACAAGAGGAAATGAATACCAGAACACAATTTTCATCTATTAATCAGGATGATGATGTTGAGAGTGTTGGAAAGCTGATGGAATATGAAAATACCCCATTATATCAATCAGGTTAAAAAATGAGAAAACTTGAGTTTTTAATGCAATTATATCATGGGAAAACAATGTATGGATTTAGTAATAATGCAGTCGACTATATCCTTACATTTATTAAGGATTTTTTGCCTGATGATGCATGTATTTCAGAAAATGATTACATGACATCAAAGTTGGTTGAAAAATTTGGATTTTCATATATTAATATTCATTCTTTCCCCAAAGATTGTTGTCTGATCTAGAAGGAAAATGTAGAGTTGAGTCAGTGCAAACAGTGCAGCACATTAAGGTGGAAGACTAATAATGATAGAACTCAATCTTGCATACCATAGAAAGTTATGTGTTACTTCCCTTTAATTATACTACTTCAAAAACTTTTTATGTAAGAACAAATGGAAAAGAATATGAGATGGAATGAAGATGAAATAAATAAGGATAATGATGAAATAGTGCATTCTAAAGACGATTTGTCTTGGAAGAAATTTGATAGGTTACATCTTGATTTTGCAGCTGACCCATGAAATGTTAGATTAATATTATCCTATGATGGTTTCAACCCATTTCTCCAAATACAAACCGCACACAATAATTGGCCTACTTTCATTCACATTTATAACTTTCCTTCATGGATGTGTATGAAGAATCCATTTACTATCATGAGTATATTAATATCTGGACCCAATGATCCTGGAAATAATATTGATATATACTTGCAGCCATTAATAGAGGAGTTAAATGAGATTTGTATTGCTGGTGTACAAGCATAAGATGCATTCAGGAAGGAGTACTTTATGTTTCGTGCAACTTTATTATGGACAATAAATGATTTACCTACCTACGGAATGATGTATGGTTGGATTACTAAAGGGAAATTATCCTGTCCTATTTGTATGAAAAATAAAAGTTCCTGAAGATTAAAGTTTCAATGAACTTTTAGCTTCATATGGAATCAGCGATTTGTACTGATGGATAATCCATAAAGAAAAAATCAGATACAGTTCAATAATGTTGTCAAGACAGATGAGATAGCTCAACTAATTTCAGGGAATGATATTGTTAAATAACTTGATGATTTGAATTTTGTTCTTGGAAAAAGTCAATCAAATATCAGAAATTGAAAGCATGTTAATTTGAATTCCAATAGAAATTGGAGAAAGAAAATCATATTCTTTGAGTTTTCTTATTGGTCATCGAATTTATTGCGTCATTTTTTGGATGTAATGAATATCGAGAAAAAAATTTATGAGATTTTAATTGCTAATTTTTTAAATGTCAAAGGAAAAACAAAATATTATTTGCAGTCTCGACATGATTTGATGGATTGGGGTATAAGAGAGAAACCTCATCCTAAGTTAATTGGTCAAAATAAGTGGAAAGTCCCTTTTTCCTGTTATTCGATAACAAATGTGGAGAAGAAACAATTTATTCAGGTCTTAGAAAGTTTGAAGGTTCTATATGGTTATTCAAGTAATATTTCAAAAAGGCTGAATACAAAATATGTGAAACTAAAATCTCTTAAAACCCATGATTATCATGTCTTGTTATATGAGTTGATTCCTATTTTCATTCGACATTTACTTTCACATAATTTTAGAGTTGCTGTGATTAATTTATGTCGTTTTTATCGAGACCTTTGTGCCAAAATACTGAGTAGAAGTGTTGTTTAGAAATTGCAGAGAGATGCACCACTTATTCTTTGTGAATTGGAGAAAATTTTCCCTCCCTCATTTTTCACATGTATGTTACATCTGACTGTGCATCTTACCACAAAAGTTCTTTTTGGTGGTCTTGTTTCGAGTCAGTGTATGTATCCTATAGAAATAATAATGTTTACTTTGAAATATTTTGTGAGAAATAAATATCATCCCGAAGGCTCTATTGTGAAATGCTATTTAGCACAAGAATGCATGGATTTCTATTCATATTACTTGGATAATGTCACTACAAGGTATAATCGACTAATGAGAACTGAATATGAGAAATATGATCCTATTGATCTTGCATTTCCTTCACTTTTGAAAATAGGGGGGATATCTGGATTGTACTCATTGTGTAATTTAATCAGGGAAGAGTGGGAAATGGCTCATCGTACAGTATTATTCAACTGTGGTGTGCTTGATGATTATATCAAGTATGTAAAATAATAAATATTCATTGTTTTTATTGTGGGATTTCGTCAAATATTATGACATTTTAATGCTTTAATATTTTTAGAGAACATTTATAAATTATAAAAAAGAGACATCGTTCTCTATATATTAAGAGGAAGGAACTGTTGCACAACAAATAATTTTCTGCTTTGTTAAATTCAAAGGTAATAGATTTATTTTTCTTCTTCTCATAACATAATAATATGTATCAGTTTAATATTCGATGTTGGTATATTTTAACTTTTAACTCTACTAAATGAATTATCAGATGAAGTAAGAGCATTATATTTTGGTCAAAATGATGTGGTACGTGATTTTAAAGCAATGGTTTTCAATGGATTTAAATTTTTTATAAATAGTTGTGCAAAAAAAATGGCAACACAACATGATGGTGTCATGATAAGCACTACAAAAGATTGTTATGAGAGTGCATCAGACAAAAAAACTTGATCAGAAAATATATCATATTATAGTGTTGTTGAAAGAATCATTTTATTAGATTATTATGCACATAGTCATGTATCAATGATGAAATTCAAGTAGTTTGATTCAATGAAACGACAAGGACTACATATTGATTACTATGGATTTAGAGTGATTGATATGAACCACCAGCTTCATACCGATGAACCTTATATTGTTGCATCAAAGGCTAGACAAGTGTTTTATGTAACTGAACCATTACAAAAACAATTTGGTGTTATTGTTGATGTCATTACTAGAAATATTTTTGACAAAGACATGGATGAAAATGATGTTGTTGATTAACCTATCATTATTTATTTAGATTTTTCATTTGATGACATAGATGATTCAATTACTAGAATAGATTGTGTGCCAAAAATTTTCATATAGAACACATAATGTTGAAACATTTGTAAGTATTTACTTGAAATTATCACAATATTGTATATGTTTTTTTAAACTTCTATACATGATATCAAATTAACTAGTATATTTTATACCATTATCGAATATAAAACTATTTATAGTATCACCAATTTATGTTTAAGAACATCTCTAGTAATTATTGAACATAGAAAAGTTTTGAAATTTTATCAATATAAATATCACACATGAAAATGTATCTCATTGTTTTATGATACGATTGTATTATTTAAAATTTTTCATTATTTCTATTTACTTGAGAATAATATTTTAAATTTCCATGTCAAAATGTCTGATTATCATGATACTAGAAGAATACATAGAAATGAACAACATATTTCTCCTCTGGCCAACACTATAAGTACAATTTATGTTTGAATATTATGGTCTTTCATATTATTTATCTTGTTATTGTTCATTTTACTTTATTATCTATGTTATTTTAGGCTATATCATTGAGGAGATAGTTGGATTATACTACTGAGGCTGATAGTATGGAAGGGGTATTGATTCTACAGTTCAACCTACTACTATACTTCTTGATTCACTAGGAGGTCATCCTCCCATTATGCCATCTCCATATTATCCATACCCACCTTTTCCATATCCCTTTCTGCCCACACCCACATCAGATGGTTGTTCTCAGACTCCCATCCCTCCTTATTTTCTATTATCACCATCCACTGTACAGGGTAGTGCGCCCCCATATATCCCACTGCCATATCCATATTCATATCCACCCTCATCTGTGCAGGGTTATCCATTCGGTTTTATCCCACCATCATTACACTTATCATCATCTACTGTATAGAGTACCCCTACTGTAGATATCCCACCTACCACAGAGGCTAATCTCCCTCTAGATGCAACACTTCAGGGGTCATCATACCCCCCATCTGCTAGTATGTGTTTAAACAATACTGTTAGTGATTATTGATAAATTTATATATATTATTTTCCTTTATTTTTTTTATGATTATCTCCATCCTCCACCAGACGACAAGGCAATACAAAAATGTGAGAGGTTTGGAATCGACACATGAAAATCATGGTTGAATACAATGAGGATGGTTCTATAATTAAAAAAATGGTACAGAATGTAAAAAATTTATGGGAACACTTTCTAGACACATCAATATCATTATAGTTAAACCAATAAGTTAGAGGTAAGTTGGAGAACGAATAAAGGACAATGCCAGGGAAGAGATATGAGTAAGTAATGTTGATAATCTTTTATATATATATATTAATTTATAATATTTTCTTAACAAATATTTTTTCCATTGAAGCTTCGATATAATTTCCCTGATGGATAAAATTCAAAGGCTACATGGTTAATGGATTTAGGTGAAATTTGGCAAGCATACAAGTATGAATTATATCTTGGTTGAAAAAAAGAGTTGGTACCGAGCTTAAAGAAGTACCAATGATTCATGATTGAACAATATCACAATACAAAGAGATGATAAACTATTGGAAGAGTCCAGAGTTCAAGGTATTTATTAAATTTATATATATATTAATTTATTTATTTGAATATGATTTTTATTTATGTTAATGAAATTATATAATTATTTGTTTATCAGAGAAATCAGACAGAAATAAAATAAATAAGAGTGGAATAAAACACCTTTATACTCGTGGACACACTTCACTCCTAGATCATGAACAAACACATGTAATTTAACATTTAAAATATTTATCTTCATTTAGTGTATTTTTTTGACTTACAATTTTGATTATTTTATTTGTTTTTTTTAGAAAAAGGCATTGCATATCGAGGACCGTGTTCCTCGCTCTACTTTGTTTTCCACAAGTAGAAAAAAGAAAGATGGTACTGTACCAAATACCGAAACCGAGAAGGAAATTGTAAGTATATTTCAATTTCTTTTATTTTGACTGAATTTAATTCCTTATATTATTTTATAATTTTAATTTATGTTATATATCAATCAATAGAATTCTTTGGAGGAATTGGCAGAAAAAGAACCTGACAATTTGGGCCTGAATGATCATCTACATCAGATATTAGAAGATGATATATAGGAAGAGTGTGTTGTCAACCTGGGAAGAAGATTGTACCATATCGATGTTGGTCTACTGACAACGTTTCCTCGAGTACCAGTTCTGGTTTGTTTATAGTGGAACAGATGAATACCTTAATCAAAGAAGAAACTTAGAAAGTAGAAAAAGTGATAACTGAAAATATGATGAAGGTTATGTCTACCATTTCCTCTACACTTCCACTAGAAGTAGCTGAAACGATTGATGCCTATTTGATGTTGATGCATTCTACTAATGCAGATTCTTCTACTAGATCCAGAGCCGGACCCAGTGCTGATGTCGATGCCATTGCCGATACTGATGCTGATGCCGATGATGATACTAGTGGTGTGAGAGGTGGTGATGGTGTTTTTGTAGGAGGTGTGGATGAGGGTTATCATGAATATGATGATACTGATATTGAGACTCACTATTGATGTAAATTGTATTTTTTGATTGTTAATATGTGTAATTTTATTATGCAGTGAAGTTTGATTATTGTAATATTGAATTGTGATGCGGTGTTTCTGTCTGTTTCTACATATATTGAATTATTCTATTATAATGTATGTTTTTTTATGTATCAGTTAAGTTTTATTATTATTATATTGAATTGTATCCTCCTTTGATGCGACCATCGTACCTCCTCATTGACGCTGCTATGAGGAGGCCCCTCCATCTCCTCCAGTGCACCTCCGACGGTATGTAGTCCAATTTTATATTTTTTTTCTTAAGGAGGCCGCTCTATTATTTTCACTAAACATATTGTGAGTTTGATGTGAATATATGCAGGTGAAAGAGCTCAAAACAGAGTTTGGGTCGTTATTTGGGCATAGACAATAGTACTTAACTGATGCTTTCCTAAAGAGGTATTCTTGACGATGCATGTGTTTTAATGTATTTAAGCAGTACACGGTTTTTATCTCAATAGACCATTAATAATTTCAATGTTTTTACTTCAAAATGATGCATTTAAAATTTTCATTTTCCCCCCATTTCCTTTTCCAAAAAAGAAAAGTTTGTTAAAACTGTGTTTTTTTGGCAGACAGACCAAGAAAACATGTCACAATTAACAACATATGATTATCCATAGGTAATTTTTTTTACTGTTTGTATTTTTCCATTATTATTATTCATTTTCATAATGTTATACATTATACATTTTTGAACTTATGTTTTTTCTATTTGTAGCGACAAATGAATCATTTGGGTAGTAATTTTTTTTCTTTTGGAATTTTTTATTCTAATTTTCTGCACCTGTTTTCAGTGGTAGGCACATCATGTGGGCATGCTTTTATTGATCATGAAAATGAAATATTAATGATATTTCCTTAAAAAGTAATGATGTAGTGTTTTAATTGGATTTAACATATTAAGTTTCAATATAATTTATGATTACAAGGATGGCATGCCTGATCAGGGGGTGGGGGTGCTGGTGTAGGGGAAAGTGGGATGACAGGGGGAGGGGGGAGGGGGGAGGGTGCATGAGCAGGGGGTGGGGGTGCTGTTGTTGGGTGGGGGTGTGCAGGGGCAGGGGGAGGGTGTAAAAGGGGTAGGGTGATGGGGGAGGGGGGTGCAAGTGGGGTGCACAGTGAGGAGGGGGTAGGGGGTGCAAGGGGGTAGGGGCAGAGGGGTCTGCAGGGGTAGGGGGTGGGGGGTGCTGGTGTAGGGTGGGGGTGTTGGGGCAGGGTGAGGGAGGAGGGGAGAAAGTGGGGTGCATAGTGATTCTTGATTTGGATTTTAAGCATACATAACTAAATTATAAAATCATTTATCAATCCTTTTACCACATTAATTACAATTGAAACAGATGGTCTTCGTGTTTTCAAAGTGCATGAGGCTAGACTTCTCAGAACATCATACTGAATATAACAATAATTGAAAAAGGTATGATTCTACTCTCTTTCTTCATTTTTATTATGAAAGGTATGAATTATTGACAATATTTTTCCTAACTTGTATCAATCAAAGTGGTTTTCCACAAGGGAATTACGTTTCTACTTCAAAATGAAATACACTAGATATATAATTCTTCACAAGAAACTGACATTCTATAGTTTAGTTTTTTGTTTTATTTTTTTTATTGCATCGTCCACTTAGGCATTTTAATAATTTCTATGAATGGAGGGTAGTTATATTCTGCAAAGGGGTCTAGAAGGGCACTGGAGGAAACTACATGGTTTTCATTGCAGGGGAGGGAGATCCAGGTAGTGGAGAGATTAATTTGTGTGTTTCATTTTTTTCTGTATTTATACTGTCTTGCTTCTATTTTCTTTTCCTTCGATGTGGACATCCAACATACAAATGACTCATTTCGAAATACTACTATTGAACCACCCTTGCCTTTTGAATCCACACGTTTAGTTCAATTTCACTTAGACTTTCTAAGGCCACTCATTGATTATTGGATTTGTTTAAAACATCACAGTGTGAAAGAAAAATTTGGACACACAGAGAAAATATTTTGTTTTCCCCATTTTAATAGTTCATTTTGTAGTTTTATGCACATACATCTTAGCACAAGTACCTCCAAAGTTCAATAAAAATACATCAATGCATGAATTGTCACTTCACGCCCAATGAAATACCCTTATTCTTGAAACTATAGAATTGATTGTGCATCTAACAAGGTATATCGTGGCATGATATAAAAGTTTCAAAAAACTAGTTACCTCCCAAATACTTGACTCCCAAGGGCTTTGCAGTGTGATAAATCTCCATTTCGGTGTGACCGTGAGTTAGTGTTATCAATCTCTATGAGACACAACTACTTCACCTATTTGATGTTTGATTGTGCCATATTATGAAAGCACCCCCAAAATGGATTCTTCCTCTTCCTCTTCATCATGGTAGATTTACAATATTGGAACTCTATAAAAAACTCATCTTTATTATTGACCTCGACTTTCTCCTTTATTGTGTAGTGTGTAGAGCACTTGTCCTATGATATGTGTGTTGGGATGATTGAGGGAACACATCGTTTTTGGTTGGGGAGGAGTGTGTTAGGGTTTGTGGATGGGTATACAAGTGGGGAATCATGATTGATTATGTGCACATATATGCTGTAGGGAACCTAAAAATAATTATTAATAAATTTATTATACTTATATTAATGGTTCATGGGATTATACTGATAAATATTTGAGAACCAAGGAGAACTAACCCTCATAATTATATCCCTTAAAGATGAAAATATTTTAATTTTTAATAGAATATTGTAGTGGTTGTGGGAGCATTTTTTTCTAGTGGCATATGTCATGATAACCTTCCCCTATATCTAGGATGATTAAAAAATCAAACCCTTACCAGTTTTTCATATAAAATGACTATGCTTGAGTGAATGTTGGAGTGTTATAATGCATCCCTATTCTTCTATTAGGATTGTGAAAGTGATTTCCAACTCGGTTCAACCACATAATTGAATTCAGTGTATATATGACCGGAATATTGGGCCCAACCATTTCTGTTCTTTCATCCATATCCTCATATTCTATGTCCTTCACCTCCAGATCCCTGGTTAGGTATGGGAAACCCATATAAAAAGGGTTATTTCTCATCATATAAGGGTTATTCTAAGTAAACCACATTAACATAACCAAATGAGAGTTCTTCATCCAGTGAGGTTTATATTTGGTGGGCTAGTTCCCATTATTTGGATGTGGAAGGAAATAATTCTATGACTGTCAAAACTTGTGTGGGAGATGAATATGACTCATCTTACTCTTATTTCTCTTCCTTCATTTGAGTCTTATGTCTACCTCAAGGAGGTGAATTTATTGATGCCTTCCGAGTTTCCAAAACTATTTTGGGTTTTTGAAGTTATTTCCTTATCTTGGAATGAGACTAATCTATTGTATTTTAATTCATATAGTTATAAAGATTATCCCCATGACCAACTGTAACTTCTTTCCAATCACCATTTTCTTTTGATTGAGTGGATGTTACCCAAGTCACTTATGCTGGGGAATTTTCCAACATCACTTGTCCAGAATCAACCATGATTTGGAGGAAATATTTTAATATGAAGTAATCCTAGATGGTATGGCTTAGCCTTATATACAAAGGGAAGTAGTTAGGATGGTCAGTGAGGTTAACATCCTTAGGTTTCCTAGGATCTAGTATATTGATAAGGTTTTTTTCAATGGATTCAATGAAATAACTAGGTACCTACTCATTTCAGAAGGAATATTACATAATCATATGATCCTAAATTTTTTGGGGATGATCTCTTCTAGCTTCTAGCTGAGGGAAATTTTGTTTTTTTCTACTCAATAGGAGGTTCTATATGATTTGGGGCCTACATGGGTGCTTGAAATGGGATTTTCTAAATATACAACGTAATTGAAATTCTAGTCAAATTTGATCATTAGGTTGTCACCTTGATAAGGAAGCAAGTGACATTATTAACTGATATACACATGGAGATGTAATCAAGAACAATATTCATGGGCATGTGTTAATTATATAAGAGAAATATGGAATGGTAAATGAAAATCATAAAGATATGTTTTAAACTCCCATCCTCCCATTTCAATGAAAGATTCCAACATCATCACTCTTGTGGTGACATGCTAATTGCCTTAAAAAATCAGGGATGTGAGACAAGGATCATGACCATCCTAGTGTAGTCTAACACAATGGTCTTGAATTAAAGTTCCAGAAAAAAATTGATGAAACTGATATGAATTCATTCTCCTTCAACATATAGAGGATGAGTATCATTGGGCATAAACTTCAAGGATTAGTGAACCCATTTATAATTTTGTATCCTTAAAAAATTATATAATGAGTAACATATGGCATATTAGTCATCATAATATTAAAAAACTACTCAAATTTGGATTCAAATTATCTTATGGAATTCCAAGAAATAGATTTGATAGGTGAGGTTCCCCAACCATTGCTAATAGGTATATGGGTAGAATAAGTTCCCACAATTATACTAAAATCCATGATCACCCAAACATGGAAATTTCATACCCCTATTCTGATGAAATGACTGCTATCACCCTCACCCACTTTCCCTTATGGAGATCATACAGTGGAGGGTTATCAATACAATGGTCAATCACTATGAGTAGAAAAAAATAATCCCACCAGGAAAATGTCTAGGGATGATCTAGAATCCATCGTTCCACATTTAAACAACCAATAGAAAAGACCCTACATGGGGGGGGGACTGCCAGGGGGAGGGGTGTCCAAAAGGGTATGTAGGGGGTGGTGGGGGGATTGGTGGGGGGGGGGGGGGGTCTAGGAGGGTCTGTAGGGGGGACTGGCAGGGGATGGTGGGGGGGGGGGGCTGGTAGGTGGGGGGGGGGGGACTGGAAGGGGGAAGGGGTTGTCTAGGAGGGTCTGTAGGGGGTGGGGGGGACTGGCATGGGGGGTGCAAGGGCAGTTAGCAGGGGGTCTATTCAGGGGGGTGGGGATAGCCAACAGGGGGTGGTGTTGGTACAAGGTGGGTATAAGATGAAAGTGTACATTATGGTTTTTTTAGTAATTTGTTTTATGCATGTTTAGAGGTAAACATTTAGATTAATCATGTGTAGCTATATTTTCCCCATTATATTTTTTCAGACCATCCATGAGTCTCCTACTTTGTTTTCCCATTATCAATTGTACTCTTTATGTATATATTCCATCATTGAGGATGGTTCTTTAATCTCCAGACTATTTGGATTCAATTAAGCGCGTCAACATGAAGTTCTACGACCAGCTCAATGCTTATGTATTATTGTTCTACAACCACACATTTTTTTACTGTTTGCTCAACTAATGTTGGGAAATGATGTTTTGAGGGAAGATTGCAATGTGTTCTGTTTTAATTTTTGTATTTGATTTAAAATTTTATGGCCAACTATATTATTATTCCAGGGGGAGTGTCTCTCTAGGGGAGGGGGTGTCCAGGAGGGAGGGGGGAGTGTTTGGGGGAGTCCAGGGGGTGTCTGTTCAGGGTAGGGGGAGTGTCTAGGGGGGGTTTGTCCAGGGGAGGGGGTGTCCAGGGGGGGTACAAGAGGGAGGGGGAGTGTCCATGTGGGGTGTCTGTTCAAGGGATGGGGAGTGTTCGGGGGGGGGGGGGGGGTCCAGGAGGGAGGGGGAGTGTCTAGGGGGTGTCTGTCTAGGGGAGGGGGGGGGGGGTCCAGGGGATGGGGCTGTCCAGGGTGTCCAAGGGAGGGGGGGGGGGGTTTCCAAGGGGGTGTATGTACGGAGGATGTGGTGTCTATCTAGGGGAGGGGGTGTACAGGGTTGTTTATCCAAGAGAGAAGGGTGTCTGTCTAGGGGATGGGGGTGTTCAGGGGTGTCTGTCCAGGGGGTGTCTGTCCATAGGAGGGGTTATCCATGAGTGTCTGTCCAGGGGGTGGGGGTCTGTACAAGGGATGGAAGACAGGGGGACTAGAAGGGGGTGTGGAACCAGGGGTAATAGGCAGGGGGACTGATAGGGGGCAGAGACAGATGGAAAATAGGGGGAGAGACAGGTAGGGTGGCGGGGGGGGGGGGGGGTGGTAGGGGGACTAGAAGGTGGTTGGAATGTAGGGGGACTAGTAGGGGGTGGAAGGCATGCCTGTAGGCCTACTATGTTTTTTTATTGAAGTTTAATCTATAACCACAATTTCTAACCATATCTATAGGGCCTATTTGTGTTTTCCCTAGAAATTGAAGATGTATCCACAGTTTAAACTGTGGCTATAAGACTATAGACACAGTTTAAACCATGGCTAAATCCTTATTTCCATAGTTTGAACTATGGATATAGGCCCTATATGGTTTAAACTTCTTCCATGGTTTGAACCGTGGCTAAAGCCCTATATCCATGCCAATACCATCCATGGTTCAATAAACCATGGATATAACCTATAACCATGGTTTTTGGGCTTATAGCCAGAGTTTGAGACTGTGGCTATAGCCTAAATTTCTAGTAATGCTCAGATGGGCATCATCAGTGCTATCAGACTCAGGAGTGTTCTCCCAAACGAGTAATTCATGGAATCTTATAACTGGATCCCTAGTGGTGGTATATAGTTGTTATGACTTACCCTAGACCGTGTGGTATGGTTTGAGTATATCTAGATATTATTTTTATATACTATAGATATATACTTCTATAGATATGACTGTACTTTCCTTTGGGTATTTCTTTGTGGTTTCAGGGTGTCCTAATGAGTATTGCTATACTCACCCCTAAATGGGTTTTTCCTACACGTGTCATGTCTTGTACAGACGAGTGGCCTTTTAACAAAGTCTAGGGAAAACTAGGATTGGATGGAGCCTTGTGAGATTAGACATACCATGGGGTTCCTACGAATTCAGAAAGTATCCTTAGTACCTTTCCTTCAGGTAGGGTTTTCTGTGGATGGGTTTTAGGAACTTGTTTACAGACTTTCATTTTTTGCGGGCTTGTATTCTGGCCCTATTTACTTTCCAACACTTTCACTATTTTACTCTGGTTTTGGGTTATAATGGTTTGCATACATTTTTTACTTAGTGTTTTTACATTTTAGCATTTGTGGGCTTGGAGATGTGTGCATGCGTATAGGTACTAAGGAAATGCCTCCCATGGTAGTGATGTTCCTACTCAATGCTAGTCACCAGACCTTGGCCTATTGGAGGCAGGCTTGGGGAGTTGCGGCATAGGCCCCTCTGGGATGGGTTGCGACAGAGTGGTATCATAGGTGGTTAGTTCTACCTTAAGATTGAGAGATTGTGAGATTGGTTTAGGGAAACAATGTTAAGTGTTTCGAGTTTGGATTTTAAGCTAGGTACTCTAGTGTTGGTGTGGTGACCGACATATCCATACACCTAAACTCTGATAACCTTATTTTCGACTCGGTACATGAGAAAACTAGTTGTGGGAAAAATAATGGTACATTTATCATATAGTAATGGGTTTTGGTTTCTATTTCCTTCTTAAGTCATCTATCCAAATATACTCATTGACCGTGGTACATCTTATTTCCTTTCAATATACCTCTATGATGCATACCAGCTAGGATTTAATAGGTTGATTATGAGGATGACACCCTTAGTGAAGAGGCTTTAGTACATGGACCGGTTTCCCTAATATTACCTCCAGGTGGTGCACCAGCTGTACCGACACCTATAGAGATACACATGGTACATGCAGTATCAACAGACAAGGAGCATATGTGGAGCACACTTCACAAGTTCCAGAGATAGATATCTCTCATGTTTTGAGGTGAGCTCGACCCTCAGGTGGCTAAGGACTGTCTTGAGGTGGTGACCCAGGTTTTTATTCTTTTCAGGACACCATCCGATCAGATGGTGGTCCTAGTGGTGAGGCTTCTATAGAGCTCAGTAGGGTGGTGGTGGAGTCTAGGTATTCAAACTCATGATTAGGTGACTCTCTCATGGATATAGTTTGACTGCCTCTTCATAGAGGAGTTTTGAATAGTTTTTCTAAGATATATGTGTATATATGAGATTCTTTAGCTCCAATAGGGAAGTATGATAGTAGGTGATTATTCATCAAGGTTCACCAACCTTTCTAAGTACTCAATGAATATGGTCAGAGATTAGTACTTTCGGTCTCAAACCTTTGAGTGAGGTTTGTGTAGAGACATCCGATCCAATATTATCCCTCTAATCATTTCTACTTATGTTGGAGTACTTGAGAAGGCTTTGGTGGTGGAGAGCTTCCTGGCCGAGTAGAGACAACCAGTGACAATCAGTAGAGGATATGCTGGTATAGAGGCCTCGACAGTTGGGAGCCGATGTCAGTCTTAGGGACCCAAACATGGGATAAATTTCATGGGGAGGTCTCAGGACATAGGATCTGCAGTTCAGGGTTCATAGGGTGGATCCGGTCATCCTAGAGAGAGGTGATTCTACTCATGTGATGATTGAGAACATCTTTCTCGTGATTGTACAACCCACCATGCTACTGACCGAGAGATATTGGATAGACCATCGAGGCATAGGAAAAGGCAGGAACAAGCAGATTCATAGGGTGACAAACACGATAGAGGAGCTGGGAGAGCACTGGGAGGTGGTTGACATTTCAACTTTATACCACCACCACCCCTAGGTGGTCTGCACCAGGATCATGGAGCTAGATGACAATGTCAAGGACAAATGCATGCGATTGAGGCTTATGACCTAGGGAATCCCAGGATGATAGATATGATCTATGTCTTTTCTTCTCTAGATTCTGTACTTATATAAATAGGTTCTAGTCATTCCTTTATTTCCAAGTATCTTATTCAAAACCTTGAGATTTCAGTATAACCGTTGAATCGACCCTTATAATTAGAGACACCTACTGGGGGGGACTCGATGATCACAAATCTATGCCAACAGTGTGACCTTACCCTTGGAGGTGAGAGTTTCTATTAGAACCTCTTGGTGGAAGCATCGAGGCTTTACAATGTCATTCTTGGTATGAATTGGTTATCTTTAGTCCATACCCAGATTGAATGCTTTAGGAGAAGGGTGCGGTGTGTCCATAGTGATGGAATGAGGTTTTCATTTGTCGGTGAAAAGGAAACCTAGGTAGTATAGGATGGACTCATTCATAGTACGTCGTAGATGATCACTCATCACTTGGATAACCTGACCCTCAATGCAACAAATGTTATAAGTTTCTAATTCCCAGCAGTAGTGTCGGAGTATGAGGATATCTTCCCTGAAGATGTTCCAGTATTACCTACTCATTGGGAGATAGAATTATGTATTGACTTACACCCCAAAATGACACCGATATCCTCACCATCATATCAGATGGATCCTATAGAGATTAGCGAGCTGAGGGTGCAGTTGGAGGACTTACAAAGGAAGGGATTTTTGAGACCCAATGTTTCACCCTGGGAAACCCTAGTGTTGTTTTTCAAAAAGGTAGACAGGTGATTGAGGTTGTATGTGGACTACCAAATCCTAAAACATGTTATCATGGAGAACAAGTATCAACTAACTAGGATCGATGACCCCTTCGATCAGTTGAGAGGGGCATGATGGTTCTTAAAGGATGACCTTTGATTCGGATATCACCAGCTGTGAGTATGAGATGAGGATATACTGAAGATAGTTTTCAAATGCCGCTACGTTCATTATGAGTACTTGATGATACCCTTTAGAATGATGAATACCAAAGAAGTGTTCATGGGACTCATGAACTGGATCTTCCAACCCTACTTAGACTGGTTCATGGTAGTCTTTATCGATGATATCCTTGTGTACTCGGTGTTTGAGGACAAGCACATGAGAAACTTAAGAATGGTTCTAGAAATACATTGAGAGAACTAGATTTATGGGAAACTCTTGAAGTTCCAGTTCTGGATTTAGAAGGTCCACTTTATGGGAAATGTTATCTTAGAAGATGGAGTGGTGGTAGACCCGACCAAGGTTGAGGCAGCGTTATCATGGGATCCACCTAGAAGCACGAAGAAGGTACATAGATTCCTTGGGTTGGTAGGCTATTATTAGTGATTCATAACTGATTTCTCTAGGATATAAACACCCATCACAACTTTAACCTAAAGGGGTAGCCTTTCATGTGGATGGAAAAGTGTCAGCATGCCTTCCAATAGTTGAGGCAGATTTTGACAAGCACTCCGTGTTAGAACCCGGTTCTTCTTTGAGGCATGGATCATGATTTTTCCATATTTTCCTCATTTAATTACTTTAAAATGTCCTTAAGTGAATGACTATTGAATTCATGGAGGTTTATGGGGTGTCAATGGATGTTTAGGATCTTGGAACCTAAGTTTTGGTTGAAAAGAGGAGGCCGCATAGTTTGTGAAAACCATACGGATTGGGGTGCACAACCACGTGAACATGTGTAAAATTTAACAGACCTTGATAGAGGGGTTCACATGGTTACCGCATGGTTAGTCGAACTGTGTGGGGGTAACCATGCGCTATGCCCCAGACTTATAGTGATATGTGCACAATTTCTGTATGGTTTGAAAAACTGTGTACAGAAACTATGTGACCCAAATATTTTTGGGTAAAATTACCATTTTCCCCTCAAAATGTTTTTAAGTTAAAATTCTTCCTCCTCATTCATTCCACAACATCCCCTCATGATTTTGGCTCCCCTTTGAGGTGAATAACATAGGATTTGATCCTAATTCTCCGCTTGTTGTCCATTTCGACCGTCGTTTGTCTCCAAGGATCCACAATGGTAATGCGTCGATTCCTTTTTAGCCATATTCGATTCCTCTTCTTATCAATTGTGCTATTTGGATTTAGGATCATATGGCCTAATATCCCATTCTTCATCTGTTCTTCAGATTTCTCCCAAACCAGGGTGAATCTAAGCCTTATACTAGAAAATATATATAGAACAAGGATAAGGTAGGTGTCACACCCTAACATTTAAAATTATTTTAATTTATTATTTCTTGGCTTGGTTCAGCCTCATTAAGGTGCAAGTTGAGTGTTGTGTTAATTTTTTTTATGTCTGATGATTTTGGTGGGTTTTGGACCAGTGCACATGTACCACATAGTTGGCGGTAACCATGCGGTCAACCCAAGTGACCATGTGGTTTCCTGATATTTAAAATAAATAATTTTTGTTCTTATAATTACTATTATTAAAATAGTTATTAATATTATTATTAATTTTGTTAATAAAATTTTGTTATTCTAATCAATATTTAAATGGTTATTGATAATATTAAAAATATTATTACTAATAAAATCATCATCATCATCATCATCATAACTATTATTATTAACATTGTTATAATTAATTTAATAAATGTTATTAGTATTAGTATTATTTTTTATTTTTTTGTTTTATTTAACTTTTTGTTTTATTTATATTTATATTTTATTTTTTAATTTCCCCTATAACCTAGCCCTAACGTTACCCTTATACCCCCTAATACCATTAATAATGCACCCCTCCGGTTCCTCCCTGTGCACACATGACTAGCCTAGCCCCTTGCACTGGTGACACCCTCTTGCTAGACATCCCCTTCTTCTCCACGCATAGCACACCCCACTTGAAAATCATGACTCCCCCTAGTTTTTTCCTATATGCGCGCAACTAGGACACCCACTCCACCCTGTTCCGGCATGGCCCAACCCCACTCAGTCTGTTTCCTGTGCGTGCTCGACCTTACCGGAGCTCCCTTCCCGGCTGCCCTACCTCCTTTCCGGCACCCTCGACCTCCAGTAAGACTCCCTCCCCTTTCCCCTCAATTTTTTATTTTTTAATGGGGGTTTCTTGGTTGACCAAACCTTAATGGGTTGTATTTGCGTAGGACTTGTGTTACCTTTAAATTTAGGGTGTGTGGTTGGTCCACGAAGTCTCACTCTCCCTTCCATTGAAGTTTCATCGCGTCCATATGCCATTGAGGTAGGCGAACCCATGTTTTTTCTTTCCGAAGCATTCCTTTAAAACTTGAATCCTTCCAATTATTTTATTTACTTGATCCATAGATTTTTTATACTCTTAATTGGTCTTTTATAATGTTCTTAAATTTTTAAGAGTTGTCAAAAATAGTTTTAATGAGTTTCTTTGAATATTCTCATCTACATCAATGCGAAAGGTGTTTGATTAATGCCCAATTTTGTTTTAATAAATTTTTATATGTTGTTTTCATTTTGATAATGCTTATGGATACTTTATTGGGGTGTTTTTATGGTAATATAGTTTGATAAAAATAACCTTTAATGTAAATATTTAATTATGTATGTATATGTGCACTCAACATATTTGATAAAATGCCATTGTTCTTGTAGAGTGAAATTAGGGGTTTTTATGAACTGTTTAGTTTTAATTATGTTGATTTGGTAATTTATTGTTTATGAAATTGGTTTGGTGTGTATGGTTTGACAATGTTATAACTTGGAAATTGTGTTAAAATGTTTTGGAAAAGGGTTTTATAGATTTAAGGGGATTTTTTTTCATTTTATAAATAATGTGGATTGTTAGATTTAGTTTTAAAGAAATTGATTATTTTTTTGGAAATGGTTTTTGAGTGTCCTATTGGATGGTTGGTGTACCATTGGATGTTGGCACATCCATGGGTGCACTACGTGTACACATGGATGTGCCCTCAAATGATAATGGTGCTTTAAATCAGCGTTTCCTTGAAATCTTGGTTTTCTAAATAGTTCTTGTTTTCAAAATAATGTTGGGTCCTTTGTGTGATTTCAAAAAAATGGATTAAAGTGTAATCTCTGGGGGAATTCCCGTTTGGCTCTTGGTGTGTGTTTTGGAAAATTCTTGGCTTAAAGGGTTGTTTGGATTATTTTATTAGTTGCATGATTTTCCTAAAATGGGGATTTAGAAATGTTCTTGGTAAACATATTTGGGGTGTGTCAAGCTAGAGGCCCATTTATCACGTCCAATATAAAGGTGATATTTATGTTAACTTTTAGAAAGAATTTTGTTTTGGAAAATGGGTTTGCCTGGTTGGCAACTCCAAATGTTTTATGAAATGATTTAAATGTCCAAATAACTTGATGGCCCAGTTGGCACCTTGTTGATGTGATATAAGCACACACACACGTACACACACACACACACACACACACACATATATATATATTTATAGGGAACCCCAATATAGGATCTCCCTTTATGGGTTATCGTATAAGGGATGTCTATGTTTGGGGTAGGCAAGTGTGGTGGTGGTAGGTAAGGTGAGTCACGAATGAGAGGACCTCCTACTTACACAATATTACTACCATCATGGGTTCCTGAGTGTCTTTTAGATGATCGAGTGATGGTTTATTTCTAGCCCTGATTAGATGGGTTAGTACCCCCTAGAGTTGTAGACAAGCCAGGATGGATGTTCCACTAGTGAGACCAGGTTAGGGAAGCTAGTTGGTTATTGACTTAGTGGATTCACCATACGCCGACATGTGGTTCCAAACTAAGTACATCCAGAGGTCTTCTAGGGATGTTTAGGATTGACCATGGTTATTATCTATGCTACTTGGTTACTTTATTTTCTTATTGGTATTTCACTGCACTTAGTTTTCGGTTTACCCTGTCTTTTTATTTTCAGCACAACCCTAGTATCTTTTGGTTTGAGTTTTATTTATAAAATAGTTATTTGTTTTCAAAATTGAAGGTTGCGTGTGTTGGTTTTCAAAAAGGGAAAGCTATTGTTTGTTTATTAAAATTGTATAAAACTCATTTTTATTACAGTATTTCAAACTAGTGTTAATAGATTATGTTAGGAAAGGAAAACAGTTAGATTTTGTGGTAATTTTCTAATGAGAATTTCAGTTCTCACCCCTAATCTATATTTTCAGTTTCAAGTTCCATTCGTGCAGAATCACTCTTAGAGTGAATTTGGTTCTGAGTTGCACTACTGGAAATATAGACAATACCAACGGTTCAAAACTGTTGGTATAGGTTGGAAAATTGTTGGTATAAGATATACCAACAGTTTCCCAAACCATAGGGAAGTAAGGAATTGGGAAATCCCTTTACTAACGGTTTAAGGAAAACCGTTGGCAAAAGGTGGTGAAAGTTTTAATTTCCCAATGGTTCCTCTAAACTGTTGGCAAAAGGATTTACCAACGGTTTAAAACCGTTGGGAAATTCATATTTTTGAGCTTATACCAACGGTTTAAAACCATTGGCATAGATTTTTACCAACAGTTTAGATAAACCATTGGTATATATTCATATATGCTCAAAGCATACCAACGGTTCTAAACCGTTGGTATAACTTTTTACCAACGGTTTAGATAAACCGTTGGTATATATTCATATATGCTCAAAGTATACCAACGGTTCTAAACTGTTGGTATTAGGTATTTTAAAAAAAAACCAGTAGCCTGCATACAGCTGCCTCCACTTGATACACCTGCATAAAAAACATCACAAATAACATCTAGAAATACACTTCAAACACCACAAAAAACATTGGAAATAGCACAAAAAACACATAAAAACATCACTCTTCCAACCATGCAATGTACTAAAATTCCCCATTTCAATCTTCATATGACAACAACTCTTCCAATTAACCTATTTCAATTTATTGGGTTCACACATATCAATTTTTTCTTACTCAAAAAGGTGATGATTATGATAGAAATTGGTGCATGAGGGGTATGTGTGATAAAGTGAATTAACAATGTGGTTAATATTTCTGCATAATCTAGAGTGATTCATGACTTGAATTGAATGTGATATGGGGGGATGTCCAGAGAGGGGAGGGGGTTGTCCAAGAAGAGGGGATGGGAGATTTCCAGGGAGCAAGTATGGGGGTCATGGAAAATGTGCAACAAGGATTTGTATTCAAATTATAACATATCATCACATGCATTTGACGAGCATGAGCTAATAAGCTTACCAAGTCATTCATATAGTTAAAGACATACAAAAATGGAATAATCCCAAATAACATTACATGATCAAAGAAATAAAAAAAGGCATGTGAAATCAACATGCCTACATTTACATATCATCCATGAGGTATAAAATTTAATCAAATTGTAATAGAATTATACATAATCCATACGAGTCTCATTTACTTGCATACATAGTGGTACAAAAAGAAAATGTTATTCATGTCCAGGGGGCTGTCCGGGGTCCAAGGAAGAGCGTGGGGGTGCTGTCCAGGGTCCAGGAAGGGGGGTGGGGGGGCTGTCTGGGGCTATCCGTTCATGTCAAATTTGACTCATGGATTGTTGTCCTTAAGTTTCAACAGAATTCGAATGCGTTTGGTCAGTTTGTCGTATGTCAGTTGTTGATTTCACTTAAAATGAAGTCCACTTTTAACAAAACAGAGGCACTTTGAGTGGTGTCGGCCACACCGGGCCTCAGATTGAGGCAGGGTTGACTCAAACACGTCACATATGAGACATGGATCGTTGTGAAAATGTATCAACACAATCAGAATTCGTTTGATAGGTTTGGTGTATGTACGTAAAATATTGTCCATTTTAAACAAAATACATACACAAGGAGTGATACTAGCCACACTACGCTTCAGATTGAGCCAAGGTTGACTCGTACACATCACATATAACCCATGGATCATTTTCCTAAAGTTTAAACACAATCCGAAGGCGTTTGGTCAATTTCCCGTATGTTAGTTGTTGATTTCACTTAAAAATAAGTCTATTTTGAACAAAAGAGAGGAAGTTTGAGTGGTCCCGGCCACACCGAACCTCGGATAGAGGTGAAGTTGACTCGTACACATAACATTTGACCCATGTATCTTTTTCCTTAAATTTTAACATAATCCAAATGTTTTTGGTCGGTTTTCCATTTGTTAGTTGTTGATTTCACTTAAAATTAAGTCCATTTTTAACAAAACAAAGGCACTTTGAGTGGTGTCGGCCACACCGAGCCTCGGATTGAGGCGGGGTTGACTCGTACACATCAAATATGAGTCATGGATAGTTTTTAAAAAGTATCAACATAATCAGAAGCCGTTTGATTGGTTTGGCGTATGTACATAAAATATTGTCCATTATAAACAAAATACATACACTTGGAGTGATACCGGCCACACCGCGCTTAGGATTGAGCCGGGGTTGACTCTTAAACATCACATATAACCCATGAATCTTTTTCCTAAAGTTTCAATACAATCCGAAGGTGTTTGGTCGGTTTCCCGTATGTCAGTTGTTGATTTAACTTAAAAATAAGTCCAGTTTGAACAAAAGAGAGGGAGTTTGAGTGGTCCCGGCCACACCGTGACTCAGATTGAGGAGAAGTTGACTCTTACACGTCACATTTGACCCATGGATAATTTTCCTTAAGTTTCAATAGAATCTGAATACTTTTGGTCAGTTTTTCATATGTCAGTTGTTGATTTCACTTAAAATTAAGTCCATTTTTAACAAAACAGAGGCACTTTGAGTGGTGTCGGCCACACCAGGCCTCGGATTGAGCTAGGGTTAACTCGTACACATCACATATGAGTCATGGATCGTTGTGAAAAGGTATCAACACAATCAGAAGCCGTTTGATTGGTTTGATGTATGTATGTAAAATATTGTCCATTTTAAACAAAAGAGAGACAGTTTGGGTGGTTCCGGCCACACTGCGCCTCAGATTGAGGCAGGGTTGCTCGTACATGTCACATATGACCCATAGATCGTTTTACTAATGGTTCAACATATTCAGAATGCATTTGGTCAGTTTTTCGTATTCCAGTTGTTGTTTTCACTTAAAATTAAAGTCATTTTGAACAAAAGAGAGACATTTTGAATGGTACCGTCCACACCGCACCTCGGATTAAGGCGGGGTTGACTCTTACACATCAAATATGACCCATGGATCATTTTACTATAGTATCAAAATAATCCGAATGCATTTGGTCAGTTTACCGTATGTTAGTTGTTGATTTCACTTAAAATTAAGTCCATTTTTAACAAAACAGAGGCGTTTTGAGTGGTGTCAACCACACTGAGCCTCGTATTGAGGAAGGTTTTACTCGTACACGTCACATTTGACTCATAGATTATTTTACTTAAGTTTCAATATAATCTGAATGCGTTTGGTCGGTTTGCTGTATGTCAGTTGTTGATTTCACTTAAAATTAAGTCCATTTTTAACAAAATAGAGGCACTTTGAGTGGTGTCGTCCACACCGATCCTTTAATTGAGGTGGGGTTGACTCTTACACATCAAATATGAGTCATGGATAATTTTGAAAAAGTATCAACACAATCAGAATCCGTTTGATCGGTTTGGCGTATGTATGTAAAATATTGTCCATTTTAAACAAAAGAGAGACAATTTGGGTGGTTCCGGCCACACCATGCCTTGGATTGAGGCGGGGTTGACTCTTACACGTCACATATGTACCATGGATCATTTTACTAAAGTTTCAACAAATTTAGAACGCATTTGGTTGGTTTTCCGTATGCCAGTTGTTGTTTTCACTTAAAATTAAAGTCATTTTGAACAAAAAAGAGACATTTTGAATGGTACCGTCCACACCGCTCCTCGGATTGAGGCAGGGTTGACTCATACACATCACATATGACCCATGGATCGTTTTTCTATAGTATCAATAGAATCCGAATGCGTTTGGTTGGTTTACCGTATGTCAGTTGTTGATTTCACTTAAAATTAAGTCCATTTTTAACAAAACAGAGTCATTTTGAGTTGTGTCGGCCACACCGAGCCTTGTATTGAGCAGAGTTGACTAATACACATCACATTTTATTCATGGATATTTTTACTTAAGTTTCAATAGAATCTGAATGCGTTTGGTCGGTTTTCCGTATGTCAGTTGTTGATTTCACTTAAAATTAAGTCCATTTTTAACAAAATAGAGGCACTTTGAGTGGTATCGGCCACATCGGGCCTCGAATTGAGACAGGGTTGACTCATACACATCACATATGAGTCATGGATCATTGTGAAAAAGTATCAACACAATCAGAAGCTGTTTGATTGGATTGGCGTATGTACATAAATTATTGTCCATTTAAAAAAAAATACATACACATGGAGTGATACCTGACACACCGCGCATTATATTGAGGCAGAGTTGAATTTTACATGTCACATATGACCCATGGATCGTTTTCCTAAAGTTTCAACACAATTCGAAGGCGTTTGGTCGGTTTCCTGTATGTCAGTTGTTGATTTCACTTAAAAATAAGTCAATTTTGAACAAAAGAGAGGAAGTTTGAGTGATCCTGGCCACACCGTGCCTTTTATTGAGGAGGGGTTGACTTATACACATCAAATTTGACTAATGGATCGTTTCCCTTAAGTTTCTATAAAATCTGAATTTGTTTGGTCGGTTTGTCGTATGTCAATTGTTGATTTCACTTAAAATTAAGTCCATTTTTAACAAAACAGAGGCACTTTGAGTGGTGTCATCCACACCAAACCTCATATTGAGGTAGGGTTGACTTGTACATGTCACATATGAGTCATGGATAATTGTGAAAAATTATCAACACAATCATAATCCATTTGATCGGTTTGGCGTAAGTACGTAAAATATTGTCCATTTTAAACAAAAGAGGGACACTTTGGGTGGTTCCAGTTACACCCTACCTTGGATTGAGGCGGGGTTGACTCGTACATGTCACATATGACCCATGGATCATTTTCCTAAAGTTTCAATAGATTTGGAATGCATTTGGTCGGCTTTTCGTATGCCAGTTGTTGTTTTCACTTAAAATTAAAGTCATTTTGAACAAAAAAGAGACATTTTGAATGGTACCATCCACATCGTGCCTCTGATTGAGGCGGGGTTGACTCATACAAGTCACATATGACCCATGAATCGTTTTCCTATAGTATCAATAGAATCCAAATGCGTTTGGCCTATTTACCGTATGTCACTTGTTGATTTCACTTAAAATTAAGTCCATTTTTAACAATACAGAGTCATTTTGAGTGGCTTCGGGCACACTGAGCCTCATATTTAGGCGGAGTTGACTCATAAACGTCAAATTTGACTCATGGATCGTTTTCCTTAAGTTTCAATAGAATTCGAATGCGTTTGGTCGGTTTTCCGTATGTCAGTTGTTGATTTCACTTAAAATTAAGTCCATTTTTAACAAAACAGAGACATTTTGAGTGGTGTCGGCCACAAAAAGCCTCTTATTAAGGTAGTGTTTACTCGTACATGTCGAATTTGACTCATGGATTTTTTTCCTTAAGTTTCAATATAATCCAAATGCGTTTGGTCAGTTTGTCGTATGTCAGTTGTTGATTTCACTTAAAATTAAGTCCATTTTTAACAAAACAGAGGCATTTTGAGTGGTGTCGGCCACACCGGACCTTGTATTGAGGAGAGGTTGACTCATACACATCACATATGAGTCATGGATCGTTTTTCAAAAGTATCAACACAATCAAAAGTCGTTTGATTGGTTTGGCATATGTACGCAAAATATTGTCCATTTTAAACAAAATATATACACTTGGAGTGATACCGGCCACACCACACTTTGGATTGAACCGGGGTTGACTCACACACATCAAATATAACCCATGGATCATTTTCCTAATGTTTCAACACAATCCGAAGGCGTTTGGTCGGTTTCCCATATGTCAGTTGTTGATTTCACTTAAAAATAAGTCCATTTTGAAAAAAAGAGTGGGAGTTTGAGTGGTCCCGGCCACACCGTGTCTCATATTGAGGAAAAGTTGACTCTTACACGTCACATTTGATCGATGGATCATTTTCCTTAAGTTTCAACAGAATCTGAATGCTTTTGGTCAGTTTTTCATATGTCAGTTGTTGATTTCACTTAAAATTAAGTCCATTTTTAACAAAACAGAGGCACTTTGAGTGGTGTCGGCCACACCGGGCCTCAGAGTGAGCTGGGTTTGACTCGTAAAAATCACATATGAGTCATGGATCGTTGTGCAAAATTATCAACACAATCAGAAGCCATTTGATCGGTTTGATGTATGTACGTAAAATATTGTCCATTTTAAACAAAACAAGGATAGTTTGGGTGGTTCCGGCCACACTGCGCCTCATATTGAGCCGAGGTTGACTCTCACACGTCACATATGACCCATGGATCTTTTTCCTAATGTTTCAATAGATTCAGAATGCATTTGGTCAGTTTTTCGTATGCCAGTTGTTGTTTTCACTTAAAATTAAAGTCATTTTGAACAAAAGAGAGACATTTTGAATCGTACCGTCCACACCGCGCCTCGAATTAAGGTGGGGTTGACTCATACACATCAAGTATGACCCATGTATCATTGTCCTGTAGTATCAACAAAATACAAATGCGTTTGGTCGGTTTACCGTATGTCAGTTGTTGATTTCACTTAAAATTAAGTCCATTTTTAACAAAACAGAGGCATTTTGAGTGGTTTCAGCCACACCAAGCCTCGTATTGAGGCGGGGTTTACTCGTACACGTCACATTTGACTCATGGATTGTCTTACTTAAGTTTCAATATAATCTGAATGCGTTTGGTCGGTTTGCTATATGTCAGTTGTTGATTTCACTTAAAATTAAGTCCATTTTTAACAAAACAGAGGCACTTTGAGTGGTGTCGGCCACACCAAGCCTTGAATTGAGGTGGGGTTGACTCTTAAACATCAAATATGAGTCATGGATCTTTGTGAAAAATTATCAACACAATCAGAATCCGTTTGATTGGTTTGGCGTATGTATGTAAAATATTGTCCATTTTAAACAAAAGAGAGACAGTTTGGGTGGTTCCGGCCACACCATGCCTTGGATTGAGGTGGGGTTGACTAGTACACATCACATATGACCCATGGATCATTTTATAAAGTTTCAACAGATTTGGAATTCATTTGGTTGGTTTTCTGTATGCCAGTTGTTGTTTTCACTTAAAATTAAAGTCATTTTGAACAAAAAAGAGACATTTTGAATGGTGCCGTCCACACCGCTCCTCGTATTGAGGCGGAGTTGACTCGTACATTTCAAATATGACCCATTGATCATTTTCCTATAGTATCAATAGAATCCAAATGCGTTTGGTCAGTTTACCGTATGTCAGTTGTTGATTTCACTTAAAATTAAGTCCATTTTTAACAAAACAGAGGCATTTTGAGTGGTGTCGGCCACACCAAGCCTCATATTTAGGAAGAGTTGACTCATACACGTCAAATTTGACTCATGGATTGTTTTCCTTAAGTTTCAACAGAATCCGAATTCATTTGGTCGGTTTTCCGTATGTCAGTTTTTGATTTCACTTAAAATTAAGTCCATTTTTAACAAAATAGAGGCATTTTGAGTGGTGTCGGACACAACGAGCCTTGTATTAAGGCGGGGTTTACTCGTACACGTCAAATTTGACTCATGGATCATTTTACTTAAGTTTGAATATAATTCGAATGTGTTTGTTCGGTTTTCCGTATGCTAGTTGTTGATTTCACTTAAAATTAAGTCCATTTTTAACAAAACAGAGGCACTTTGAGTGGTGTCAGCCACACCAAACCTCGGATTGAGGCGGGCTTGACTCGTACACGTCACATATGAGTCATGGATTGTTTTTCAAAATTATCAACACAATCAAAATCCGTTTGATTGGTTTGGCGTATGTACGCAAAATATTGTCCATTTTAAACAAAATACATACACTTAGAGTGATACCGGCCACACCACACTTTGGATTGAGCCGGGGTTGACTCTCACATATCACATATAACCCATGGATCATTTTCCTTAAGTTTCAACACAATCCGAAGGTTTTTGGTTGGTTTCCCATATGTCAGTTGTTGATTTCACTTAAAAATAAGTCCATTTTGAACAAAAGAGAGGTAGTTTGAGTGGTACCGGCCATACCACACCTCATATTGAGGCGAAGTTGACTCGTACACGTCACATTTGACCCATGTATAATTTTACATAAGTTTCAACAGAATCTGAACGCTTTTGATCGGTTTTCCGTATGTTAGTTGTTGATTTCACTTAAAATTAAGTCCATTTTTAACAAAACAGAGACACTTTGAGTGGTGTCGGCCACACCGGGCCTAGGATTGAGGCAGGGTTGACTCTTACACGTCACATATGAGTTATGGATCGTTGTGAAAAAGTATCAACACAATCAGAATATTTTTGATTGGTTTGGCGTATGTACATAAAATATTTTCCATTTTAAACAAAAGAGGGACAATTTGGGTGGTTCCGGCCACACCGCGCCTTTGATTGATGCGGGGTTGACTTGTACACATCACATGTGACCCATGTATTGTTTTCCTATAGTTTGAATAGATTCAGAATGCATTTGTCCAGTTTTTCATATGCCAGTTGTTGTTTTCACATAAAATTAAAGTCATTTTGAACAAAAGAGAGACATTTTGAATGGTACTGTCCACACCGGGCCTTGAATTGAGGCGGGGTTGACTCGTACATGTCACATATGACCCATGGATCATTTTCCTGTAGTATCAACATAATACAAATGTGTTTGGTCGGTTTAACATATGTCAGTTGTTGATTTCACTTAAAATTAAGTCCATTTTTAACAAAACATAGGCATTTTGAGTGGTGTCGGCCACACCGAGCCTCGTATTGAGGCGGGGTTGACTCGTACACGTCACATTCGGGGGGTGTCTAGGGGGATGTCCGGGGTCTAGGGAGGATGGTGGGGTGGATGTTCGGGGGGCTGTCTGGGGACCAAGGAGGAGTGTCGGGGGCTCTCCAGGGTCTTGGGAGGAGGGTGAGGGGGGCTGTCTGGGGGGTGTCCGGGGGGCTGTCTGGGGACCATGGAGGAGGGTGGAGGGGCTATTCGGGGGGCTATCTGGGGGGCAGTCCGGGGACCAAAGAGGAGGGTGGGGGGCTATCAGAGGGGATGTCCGAGGTCCAGGGAGGAGGATGACATGTCAGTGGGATGGGAAGGGTCAAGTCAGGTACGCGGAGATGTTCGTCTACCTCTGGTACGAACCTCCCTCGTACCATCGGCCTAAGAACTGAAAGAATGGAATAATGAAAAGTGAACATACTTATGTACCTGTAAAGTCTATACATAGACATCACATAGCCACATCATGTCAGAAAAAATAACACCAAGGATCAGAAAAAATAGAAGCAGTCATGCAGAGTAATGACAAGTGCACATAAAGACCAGAGGTAGCTAAAAAATTGTTGCATACATGCCATGTTTATTTCCTAAAACAAAGTAAAAAAAGCAAAATTATGAAACTCTAGAACTTGGGTTTCCTCTCAGAAAGCTCTAAGTTTTACGTCTTCAGCCAGATGGATGGACACTGGTCAATCATCTTGGTCCATCAGCTCAGAACTCCTCTACCTCTTACAAGAACTGGTGACCGTGTCATCAAGATCACAGGGATGCTTAGTGGGATTGATCACTTCAGGAGTGTAGTAGGTGTGAATCTAGTGTGGAATTAAGAGAATCCGGTGATCGTCATCAGCCAGATGCTGAGTCACCCTTCATACGAGGTCAGATGGAGACGGGACGTGCACATCGATGATCATGGAAGAGGCAGACAAGCTAGACATTGTTGGTTAAGCTGCATCCACAAATAGATTCATTTTTATATATTAGAACCTTTATAAATGTTTGTCCAATTTTTACAAACAATTAATGTGTGAAAATTGTGAAAAATAACTTATCGGATATATAAAAATGGATTTACTCATGGACATGATGCATAATATCTCAAATATTCCTCATTGGATCCCAATTTGAAATTTTAATCCATTATCAAATGTCTTATAACAATTTATTTTTATTTGGATCGTTAAGGTTGAGAAATTTTTGTAAAATCTAGCCAAGGGAGGATAGACTAGTGACTTGGCATACAATTGGATGTTATGTGGTGAAAACCACATTATAAGCATTGTTTAGGATATTATTGAGGTGGTTTGAGGATCAAATTTATCTTTTTAGAGAAAATCCAGCATGTCCAAGTTTAGTGGTCAAAGTTTTGAAGTGGGGGGGTATTTGGTGGTTGAGGAGGGGGGTGAGGGGGATGTCCAAGGTCTAGAAGGAGGGGTGGGGGCTGTCTAGGGTCCAGGAAGGGGGGTGGGGGGCTGTCCAGGGTCAAGGAGAAGGGGAGAAGGGGCTGTCCATGGTCCATGAAGGGGGGGGGGGGGCTGTCCAGGGTCCATCGAGGAGGGGGGCTATCTAGGGTCCAGAGTGGAGGGTGGGGGACTTCCTAGGGTCTAGGAAGGAGGGGGACTATACAAGGTCCTGGGAGGAGGGTGGATGGGGGTTGTCCAGGGTCCAGGAGGGGGGCTGTCCAGGTTTTAGGAAAGAGGGGGGGGGGGCTGTCCAAGTTCCAGGAGGGGGGGACTGTCCAGGGTCCAAGAGGGGGGTGTATAGGGTCCATGAGGAGTGTGGGATATGTTAAAGGGAGTAAATCCCCAAACAATTCGTTGAAAATTAACTAAAATTAATCCAAAAAACATCACAATTCTAATCCATCACCCAACCAACATCTAATTCATCCTCAATATCACTAACCTTCGCATGCCATAAACAACACAACCTAGTTTATACCAAATTAAAACAAAAAACAAAAATAATAGATGAAAAACATTAAAACTAAGGTAGTACTTACATATTTAGAGTGTATAAATACAAAATTGTTTGATTTAAGATGGATCTATGAGTGGAACGAGTTTCTGAGTCTTTGTATAGAGAGATCCCTCACGTTTAGGTCAAATCAAAATAGAAAATAAAAAATAGATGAAGAACATTATAAATGAGGTAGAACTTACATATTTGAAGTGTAGAATAGAAAAATTGTTTGATTGAAGAGGATGGATGGAGTTTTAGAGACTGGGTAACGAGAGAGCGTCGGGAGAGCTTCAATTTTAGGGCTACAGTCGGGCGAACAGAGAATTGGGGGCTCTGTGTATTTGGAGGAACTTTTCCCCAACGGTTTTAAAAAATAGTTGGGAAAACTATGCTTTACCAATGGTTCACTAAAACTATTGGTAAAGGTGGTGGAATTGGGAGATATCCCAACGGTTTTGTCAAACGTTGGAAAAACTGGGTTCTATTGGGAGATATCCCAATGGTTTGATAAAAACATTGGGAAAAAGGTGTGTACTCCACATATACCAATAGTTTTCTATAACTGTTGGCATCAAAGTGTTGGTATATCCCTATATTCTAGTAGTGTTGGGTGGTGACCTAGAAGGTCACATGGAGGTATGTGTAGTTTATTTTCTTTCCACTGTTAGTGATTATCTATGTTTTTCAGTTTTTATTTATTTATTTATTTATTTTTCTTAAATTTATTATCCAAATCATTCCCACTTGTTAGTTTTGATGCCCGACACTATTTTCCAGCTAGTGGGGATCGGGAACACCCTTCGGGCCATACCGTAGACCGGATCGGGTGACCGGTTCAAGGTTGACCTAGGTTGGTTCATGAAAAAATGGTATCAGAGGAGGAGCTTGATATTTGGGGTGCCTAGTAGATGGAGATTAGGACAATAAGGACTCAGGAGGTATGTGTGGGAAGATCATTGCAAACTCTTGCTCACATTGATCCTCAAGTTACTAGGGGTAGTTTGGGATTTGAGTCTTTTATCTCATTTTTTTGGATTGAGGTATGATGATGGAAGTGAATCGGGTCATGTTGTGGCCTCACATGAATTAGTGGACCATGTTGATTCCATGTGTCTAGTTCAAGTTCCTCTTAGTGTTTTTTCCTACTTGGGGAATGACTCTCTACCATGTCACCAGATTGGGCATAAATGCTAGTACCTCCTTCTGGTTGTTGGGTGTAAGTTGTGATTCATTTTGTTTTAATTGGTGTAAGGGATTTTGAAAATTAAAATGGTTTTGGGAATGAAAGTGATTTCTTAAAATGGTTTTAAATTGGAAAAGTGGGTTTTTGGAAAGAAATTTGATCTTAATGTTAAGGATTCTTTGGTACTTGTTTGGAATTGTAAAGAAATATTTTAGTGATACCTCAACATTCCTTATGGATATTTGCACACGTGAGTGTGTGTATAGAAAGTGTGTGTTAGCATGTATAGATGAAAGAATATGAGCACATGTGCAATGGTTCATGGGATTACTTGGGTGTTTATTTGAAATTAAAGGCTTGGTCTTGTTCTTCTAAAGTTATTTTGAAAGGGGAAATGATTTTAGAAATTGAATTTGGTTTAAATTTTGGGGTTTGGTATTTGGAAAGTGGTCATAGAAGAAGACGATTTTAAAATTTAAATGAAAAGGGTGGCTTTTTAAAGGGATGTTTTTTGATGTGTTTATATTTTTTTGGTTTTTAGCCAGTTGTTTTTGGATGAAGGTTCTTTTATTGATGTTTCGTTGGCTTGATATTAGCTTTGGATTTGTGTTCTATATGTTGTTCAAAAAATTCCACCCAGAAAGTTCTCTAAGGTTTCCAATGATTCATGCCCATTTTTGGTCCTTCTCATATGTTGCATATTCTTCATGGTGATCGAGGCCCATTAGAGGTAGGGGAGTGGCTTGAAGATGTCGAGCGTATCTTCAGGATGTTGGGAACTCCCATGGATGTTAGGGTTTGTGTTGTTTTGGGATTGTTTGAGGGTCCAACTTTGGACTAATGGAATTTGGTTTCCCCATCTACGATTCAAGTTGTGATGAAATGGGAAGTGTTTAAGGACACCTTCATCCAAGGGTTATCACCTGAGGAGGTGAAGTTTAAGAAGGTAGAAGAGTTGTGGGATGTTCATCAAGGCCAATAGTCAATAAAATCTTACATTGACCAATTTAAAGAGCTAGTTTCCTTTTATTTTGAGGTAGCATCAGGAGATAAAATGAAAGATCATCTTTTCATTTGGGGCCTTTTTCCTGAGATTATCGAGAAATTTCTCTCATCAGGTGAAACATTTTTCGAGAAGTTGGTGGATGTGGTATTTTTTCTAAGAAATTTCTTAGGGTGAAGTCAATGGTGGTTGAATCTCGTGAAGGTTTTCCATCTGATGAGAAGCGCATACTGGAGGGACCTATTTCTAAAGAGTCCTCTATAGTGGTTTTAGCTTCCAGTTCATCGGACCATTCGGTAGTGTGCCATCAGTGTGGACGTTTAGGGCATTCAAAGCCATATTGTCGCAAACCAATGAAGACATGTAATTGTTGTAGATGTTTGGGTCATCTAGAGAAGTTTTACATGAAGCATCTCATGAAGAAGACATAATGACCAGAGGATTCTAATGCTTGACTGTGAGGAAGGAGATTCTTTAGCCATCAGATCCCTAGACAGAGGTCTTGGGGTGAAGCTCATGCATAGTCAGGAGATGCCAGGGGTGTGAAGACTTGGTCCATGTTTTGTGTCCTGTGTTGGTATTTGAATTTTTAAAGTCTTTTCGTTCTTGTTTTTTATTATTGAGGTTTTGCTGCCATTGTAAGTCTATCATTTTTTGGGAGATTATGATGAACTTGTTCTGTTGTAATCCAAATAATCCCGTTTGTCTAAGTGTGGATTTTAGAATCGCTCATTTTTTTGAAGTATGTTGGGAATTATTTGGGATGGTTTCAGTTTAGTAGTGATCATTTGGAGATGTGAGTTCTTGTAGAAAAAATCGATGTTTTTATTGTGTTCGAGGTTGCTATTAGGTTTAAGTTTCTTTCTGTGGTTATACTCTCTCATGGTATTAGGTGGTTTGGATAGGTTGGGAGTTCCCACGTGGGGACCCCTCCCTAGGGTGGTATGTGTGGTTTTTAATTTCCATGATAGTAGAATCCTTGTAGTATGGAGAACCCTCTCGTGTTATTCCCTTGTTTTTGGTTGTGGTTTTGTCTAGATCAGATGGGTGTGACTTGGGGAATAAATAGTCACCCAAGATATTCCTTATTTCTTCTGGTTTGGTTCGGGCATGGACTAAATTATTGACTAACTTTTGGCTTGGTGACTTTATGGGGGTATACAGTTTTGTGGTGGTAATAATTGTCACACCCTGACCTTTAAAATTATTTTAATTTATTATTTCTTGGCTTCAGTCAGCCTCGTCAAGGTGCGGGTTGAGTGCTAGGTGATTTTTTTTATGTATGATGATTTTTGTCTGTTTCAGACCAGTGTACGGGCACCACACAGTTGGTAGTAACCGTATGGTCAACCCAAGTGACCATGAAGTTGCCTGATATTTAAAATAAATAAATTTTGTTCTTATTATTACCATTATTAAAATAGTTATTAATATTATTATAAATGTTGTTATTAAAATGTTGTTATTATTATCAATATTAAAATGATTATTGATAATATTATAAATATTATTACTAATAATATCATTATCATTATAATTATTATTATAATAATTATCATCATTATTATCAAAATTATTATAATTTAAATTATAATCATTATTAGTATTAGTATTATTTTTATTTTTATTATTTTTGTTTTTTTAAGTTTTTTTTATTTCTATTTTTTTATTTCTTTTTTTCTTTACCCACTAACCTAGCCCTAGAGTTACCCTTATCCCCTCCAATCTTGTTCACGATACACCCCCTGGTTTCCCCCTTTGCGTGCATGACTAGCCCAACCCCTCCTTCCCCTTGTGCTAGTGACACCCTATGGCCAGAACTCCCCTTCTTCTCCATGCACGGTGCACCCCAACTACAAGTCTCACCTCCCTCTTGTTTTTCCCTATGCGCGTGCAACCCAGACACCCACTCTGCCTTGTTCCGGCGTGGCCCGACCCCCCTCGGTGTGTTTCCTATGCGCACCCTACCTTGTTGGAGCTCCCTTCCCGGCCACCCTACCTCATCACTGGCGCCCTCGACCTTCAGTAAGTCTCAATCCCCTTTCCCCTCAATTTCTATGTTTTAATGGGGGTTTCTTGGTTGACCAAACCCTAGTGGGTTGTATTTGTGTAGTCCTTGTGTTACCTTCTAATTTAGGGTGTGTGGTTGGTTTGTGAAGTCTCTCTCTCCCTTTCATTGAAGTTTCATCGTGTCCATACACCATTGAGATAGGAGAACCCATGTTTTTCATTTTCGACACATTACTTTGACACTTTATTCCTTCCAATTATTTTATTTACTCTATTTTTAGCTTTATTATAACCTTAATTGGTCTGCTATAGTCTTCTTAAATTTTTAGGAGTTTTCAAAATAGTTTTAATGTGTTTCTTTGAATATTCTCATCTACATCAATGCTAAAGGTGTTTGATTAATGCCCAATTTTGTTTCAATAAATTTTTATACATGGTTCACATTTTGATAATGCTTATGGATACTTTATTGGGGTGTTTTTATGGTAATATAGTTTGATAAAAATAAACTTTAAGGTAAATATTTAATTATGTTTATGTATTTGTGCACTCAATGTATTTGATAAAATACCATTGTTCTTGTAGAGTGGAATTAGGGTTTTTTATAAACTATTTAGTTTTAATTATGCTGTGTTGGTAATTTCTTGTTTGTGATATTGGTTTGGTGTGTATGATGTGACAATTTTATAACATGGAAATTGTGTTAAAATGTTTTATAAAAGGGTTTTATGGATTTAAGGTGATTTTTTTTGTGTTTTCTAAATAATGTGAATGATTGGATTTAGATATAAAGAAATTGGTGTTTTTGTGGAAATGGTTTTTGAGTGTCCTCTTGGATGGTTGGTGTTCCATTAGATGCTGTAAAATCCATGGGTTCTCTACATGCACACATGGATGTGCCCTCAAATGAAGATGGTGCTTCAAATTGGTGTTTCCTTGAAATCATGTATTTCTAAATGGTTCTTGTTTTCTAAATAATGTTGGGTCCTTTTTGTGATTTTAGAAAAATGGATTAAAGTGGAATCTTAGGGGGAATTCCTGTTTGGATCTTGGTGTGTGTTTTAGAAAATAATTGGATTAAGTTACTATTTGCTATGTTTTATTAGTTGCACAATTTTCCTAAAATGGGGATTTATAATTGTTTTTGGTAAACAGATTTGGGGTGTGTCGATCTAGAGGCCCATTTGGAACTTCCAACTTAAAGGTGATGTTTGTGTTAACTTTTAGAAAGGATTGTGTTTTGGGAAATGGGTGTGCTCAGTTGGCAACTCAAAATGTTTTATGAAATGATTTTAATGTCCAAGTAACTTGATGACCCATTTAGCACCTTGTGGATGTGATATAAGAACATATATATATAAGTCACCCATATATAGGATATCCCTTTATGGGTTATCGCATAGGGGATATTTGTGTTTGGGGTAGGCAAGTGCAGTGTTGGCAGGTAAGGTGAGTCACACGTACGAGGGCCTCCTACTTACACATTATTACTACCACCATGGGTTCTTAGGCATGATTTAGATGATTGAGTGATGGTTTCTTGATATCCCTGATTAGATGGGTTAGTACCCCTTGGAGTTGTAGATAGGTCAGGAGGGATGTTCCACTAGTGAGGCCAGGTTAGGGAAGCTAGTTGGTTATTAACTTTGGGGATTCACCATACACCGATAGGTGGTTCCGAACTGAGTACGTCCAGGGGTCTTCTAGGGATGTTTAGGATCACCCATGGTTATTATCTATGATTCTTGGTTACTTTCCTTATTTTCTTATTGGTATTTCACTGCACTTTTTTTTGTTTACCCTTTCTGTTTATTTTCAGCACAACCCTAGTATATTTTGGTTTGTGTTTTATTAATAAAATGTTAGTTTGTTTTCGAAATAGAAGGTGGATTGTGTTGGTTCTCAAAAAGTTAATGCTATTGGTTGTTTATTAAAATTGTAGAAAACTCATTTTTATTACTATATTTTAAACTTTTGTTAATGGGATGTGTTGGGAAAGGAAAACACTTGGATTATGTGGTAATTTACTACTGATTATTTTAGTGCATACCCCTACTCTATCTTTTCAGTTTCAAGTTCTGTTAGTGCTGGATCTCTCTCAGAGAAAATTTAGTTCTGAGTTGGGTGGTGACCTAGAAGGTCACATGGAGGTATGTACAGTTTATTTTCTTTCTGCTGTTAGTGATTATCTATGTTGTTTAGTTTTTATTTATTTATTTATTTGTCTTTAATTTATGGGACAAATCATTCCCACATGTTAGTTTTGATACCTAACACTAGTTTCTAGACTATGGGGATTAGGAATGCCCTTTGGGCCAGGTCGCAGACCGGCTCAGGTGACTGGTTCAGGGTTGACCCGGGTTGGTTCGTAATAGTAAGTGGTTTGGTTCCTTTCATCGACTGTCAAGCTGTTTATATATGCTGGAGCATCGCACACCCATTTTTGGGGTGTCTCTTTGATTTATAAATCATGCATGTTGTTTCCTATCACCATTTATGTATTTAATCAGGTGTTTCAAAGCATGTATTAGGTTGTATATATGGATTTAGGGCCCCCCTTGGGTGAGTGCTTGTTTTGACCACTTTATGGATTTTTAACCTAGGATACCTATGTGGTATGCCTTGAATACCTTTTGTGGGTTAATTAAATTTGAATTTATTATCTAGATGTTTTCCCATGTTTTTAGATGATATTCTAATTGGCTAGGGTGTGAGATAGATGAATTTCCCCTTTAACCCATGTTATGCCTATGCTTGGTAAATCATGATTAGACTATTTTGAACATGCCCATGTAAGTTAGGTTATGTTAATGTATTGTAATGTTTTAGATTGAATGATAGGTTTGTGAGGTTAAATGTGTACATGTGAGTAATGATAGGCCTATCCTTTGAGGTTGGTCCTAGTTTATAAACCCTTATTAGTAAAATGAATGTTAGATGCTTTTGGTGTTGAACCTAACATGTCTAATGGAATTGTTAAATGAAACTGTTATGGTTAAATGGTAAATAGCATTGAGTGAATCGTGAATTCTAAAGGAATTACATGGATATGATTATATGTCTATTTTACCTTAGTCCCTTAAGTGAACCTTGGATTCTACGGAATGCCTTGGACAGGCTCAATGGGTTTATTAATTAAATGATAAGTCGTGACTGAACCATATACACTATGGATGGGATCACACAAACTCTATAAATGATGAGTGAATCATGGATCCTTATAAGATTCCATGGATGGACTCAAGAGGCAAGGATTATGTCATGGGTGATATTTTGTCTCCTTATAGTACTTCCAAAGACGGGCTTAGTAACATAGGTTATACCAAACCTAGAGTAATACCAGATTTTCCTCTATGAGGTTTTCCAGGGACGAGCTTGTAGAGTGTTAGTGGATTTTCACCTAGAGCTACCATTTAATTCCACCTTAGTAATGTCAAGGATGGGCTCGAGGTTATTTGGATATTGAATGGTTTATGATGCGTCTACCAAGCCAAAGCACAATCTTGCTTTCATTCATTACCTATACCTTCCTAGATGTCCTTGAGATGTATTTGTGGTGGTTACTACTATACAGGGGATCTCCGAGCTTAGAACAGATCTCGAGAATTATAAAATCAATGTAATTTAATTGTTAGTTGAATATAAATATAATGTAAATGAAAACTAGTGCTCATAGGAATGTTTACTTTTGAGTATTTCCTAGCTTACTTACTTCACTATTTTTACAGTGCCTTTTATATATACTCAATGACATATTGCCATAGACCTTGGGTGGTCGCCTACTGGGATTTAGTGTCACACCCTGTTTGGGTCATGATTTGGGCCCAAACAGATTATATGGTTATAGGTGTTGATAAGGGAAAGCACCCTCCTTCAGCAACTTGATATGCTGTTTAGGAGAAGGAGAGTGTGAGACTAAGCCTAGGATTATGATGCTACTGGGATAATTTTAATCTTTTTATACCATTTTGATATTGTACTATGTATGATAGCCTTGTGAATTGTTTGTATGATTTCTTAAAAACATGTGAAATGCCTCATTTTGTATATGATATGACACATGGTCATTTGTATTATTAGTATTCCGCTATGATACACTCTTCTAATGAGGGAATAGTCTCCCCAATATCACACCTAGGCCATCACTGCTAGTCAATAGCCTCTGGAATTTGGGGATATGTGCTTGAATCCATGTGGCCAACCAAGCTTAGAGCACTTTTAGGTGGCATCTAGACCCAGGACGTTACACTCTGATCTTGAGATTACTGGAGGATGGTATCGAGTACATAGTGTTCTATGATGCATTAGGAACCAGGATTTGTTGTGTTCTGATGCAGAGGAAAGTGGTGATTACCTATGGTTAGCACCAGTTGAGACCACATGAATAGATTTATGCGACCCATGATCTTTATTTGGAAGAGGTGGTATTCACATTGAAGATGTTGTAATACTACCTGATGGGGGAACATTTTATCATTTACTCTGATCACAAGAGTGTCAAGTATATATTCTCTCAGAAGAATTTGAGCTTGATATAGAGGTGGTGGTTAGAGTTGCTTTAGGATTACAACTTTGAGATTTTCTATACTCTTGGGAAGGGTAACATGGTGGAAGATGCTCTCATCAAGAGATCAAGTTCATAGTTTCTAGATGAGGTGTCAGATCAGTTGGACTCATTGCAGTTATCCTTTGTGGATAGAGATGGGGGATCTTACCTCTAGTCAATAGTTATTAACCCTACACTCTTAAAGTGATTTAGGGAGGCACAACTTGGGGATACCAACTTTAGACTCTATGTGACCAGTTATCCAAAGGGCATGCTCCTAATGGATATTCAAAAGGTGGGGAGCACATCGTTCTTTTCAGAGAACACATAGTTTTACCAATGGTGTTGCAGGAGTTTGACACATCCAATTTATTGGTACATATCGGTGTGGAAAAGATGTATCAAGACCTTTGACATCAGTTTTATTGGTCAGGGATGAAGAATGCAGTGACATAGTTCGTTTATCGATGCCTTACGTGCTAGCAGGTGAAGGCTGAGCACTAGGTTCCAACATGTTTAGCTTAACCCCTTGAGGTGTTGGAGTGAAAGTGGAATGGGATATCAATTGAATTTGTGATAGTTTTACCATGCACATACAGGGGACACGATACTATCTGGGTGATTGCTGACCAACTCACCAAGTCGGCCCACTTTCTACCTATCCGAGAGAAGAGTTTATTAGAGAGCCTGGGGAACCTCTACATGTAGGAGATAGTTTGGCTTCACAGAGTTCAATTGATTATTGTTTCAAATCACGAAGCTCATTTCAAATATTGGTTTTGTAATGGATTATAGGATGAATTTGAGACTCAGTTATACTGGAGTATGACATTTAATCCCCAGATGGATGGCTAGATGGAGAGGACCATTCATGTTCTGGAGGACATGCCATGGGCCTGCATCTTGGACTTCAGTCATAGCTAGAAGGACCACCTACCACTAGTGGAGTTTGAGTAAAATAACAACTACCACTCCACCATTGGTATGATACGATTCAAGGATATGTACGGATGACTCTATAAGGTCACCAATTTGTTAGACTAACCCAAGAGAGTCAGAACTCATAGGCCCTAAGTTGGTATGATCTACTACTGATAAGATACAGAGGCATATGGAGTTTGAGGAGGGAGACCATGTGTTCCTTTAGGTCTCACCTCGACATGGGTTGTATATATTTGGCCAGGGCGGAAAGTTTTTCCAAGGTTCATCAGACCATTTTAGATACTATGTAGATTTGTAAAGGTGGAATACCACATATATCTACCCATATAGTTACACTAGGTACATGATGTCTTCAATGTGTCGCAATTGAGGAGGTATGTGCATGATCCATCACATGTCATCTACTGGGGTGAGATGGACATCGAGGATGGAGAGACTTTTACTGAGTACCCAGTGGAGATCGAGGATTGGTAGGAGATGATCCTTTATGGATGAAAGATTCCCTTGGTGCATGTCTGGTGATAGTATGGTAATCTCCAGGAGAGAACGTGGGAGCAGGAGACTCATATTCATGCACAGTATCCACATCTTTATGAGTAGTATTTTTTTGGATTTTCAGGGACGTAAAGTCCTAAGGTGGATAGAATGTAATGTCCCAAATTTTTCCGTGTATTATTTTAAATATTATATAGGATTATTTCAAGACCAATCATGGAGACAAAGTGTGATTTCGAGGCCCAGTCTTCTTGAAATAAATGTTTGAAAAATATTAATCTTTAAATAGCACACATGAGGGGTTTTCATGAAAAAATGGAATAAATTATAAATGGTTTCCCGGATTAGAAATATGAGAGCATCGTTGCATTCAGTGTAGAGAGTTTTCCCTAGACACGATCTAACATTTTCCAGCGTGAGTCAACTATGAAAATTAATTTTTAGACGTAATGAGAATAAAAATATTTTTATTTGACACAATGATTTTATTTTTTTAAAGGCTTGTTAGGATTCTAGGGTTATCACAATAACCCTGTAATTTCTCTGAGAAACTGGAGAGAGAGAACCTCTATAGGATCTATCTAATTAATGAAAAAAAGATCTTGGATTGAAGATTGATGGATCAATACATCCTCAAATTCTGTGTATCAAGGATCGATTAACGACGACGACGCAACTTCACTCTCCATAAATGATCATTCCAAATTAAGGTAGGGCATGCATTTTAATTTGATTTATTTCTTGTTAATTATTCCTATGAAGAAATTGAATCAATAGATGAATATATTGATTCATGGGTTGTGTATATTATCAGTTGGGATTATATTTGTGGGATTTATTATCAAGGTTTATTTGTTTAGAGATTTAATTTTCTTTTGTGACTGTTCTTACAGAATGGATCGAGGATGGAACGAACAATGGATGAGGGTCATTAAATAGGTTTCTCCATGTACTTCCCCCCTATGTTATTCTTATTATTCATGGTTTTGAAAGAAATGATCACTGCACATTCGTTACATGGAACAACGATCCAAGATTGAAGATATGAACTTGTGACGATGTAGTGAAGGTGAAAAAATAATGGAATGATGCATTTTGGTCAAGAAGGTGGTGAATGGAAGTGCAGGTTGTGGCAGATGTGGAGGCTCTGGTCGGTCCAGGTGAGCGATGTTGTGGTCTAGGAAGATGATGAGGCAGACGATGAGCCACCAACAGGGCAGACAATAGAGGAAGAACACAGCCTGACAGGGCCGTGTGGTAGCCCATGGAGGTGGTGAGGCCATAGGTAGGAAAAGTGAGTAGGGTACGCAGATGCAGTGGACCGGCCACATGGGATGTGACATGACACCATGGGGACACTAGAGGGCATGTGGTCGGGGAAGACTACATGTAGAAGACAGCTGGCCCGCATGTGTGCGGGCTAGACTAGAGGAACTAGGCCATTCTAGTCAGCCCAATGGTCTAGGTAAGGTGGCCTAATGGTCTGGGATAGCCTGGTTCTAGTAGTCCAGACCAGGTCAGGTTCGGTGGGTCGGATCAGACTTGAACTAAACCCAAGTCCGACCTTTTCGCTAAAATGACCATATCCTTCAAACTGTACGTCCAATTGATGTGCCATCAGTGGTGTTGGGACCCTTGTTATGGGAAGGTAATTATGAGACCAATGGTGGGTTATAAATCGGAAATATTTCTTATGACATGGGCTGTTTACACGGGCATTACCTAGGGTCAAGGGACATGATGGGTGTGACTACTACTCACCATGCACCCTCTATTTTCTATGTGAATTGATCCCCTCATCTACTGTATCTTAGTATAGTTTCATTAGGGTTCATTCCCTTTATCATTTACCTAAAGGTTTGTTGGTATAATTTTCTACTCATAAGAGTATGATCTCTTCAATAGAACTTTAAATATAGAGTTTTTGGAATCCCCCAAGAGTCCCGGAGTAGATCCTCTATTCCTTCTTCATGCCCTAGGTAGAGTCTTCGATATTGACATGAACAACTTCACCAGGCATTTATCCTATACTTAGCAGGTTAATCCAGATGGAGTTGTTGGTATCACCCAATGGCTCTGACTGTGATGCTCATATGATGTATATTATCTCTCTTAATATAATTCAGTGTATCTATCTCTCATGATGGTTCTCAAAAAATAGTACTTCTCGAATGGACATCATCAGTGTTATCATACTCAGGAGTGTGTTCTCCTAGATGAGTGCTTTGTGGAATATTTGAACTGGATCCTTAGTGGTAGCATGCAGTGGTTATGACTTACCCTAGACTGTGTGGTATGGTTTGAGTATATCTAGATATTCTTGTTATATGTTGTATTCATATACTTGTTTAGAGATGACTGTACTTTACTTTGTGTACTGCTTTGTGGTTTTGGGGTGTCCAACTGAGTATTGTTATACTCACCCCTTCATGGGCTTTGCTCGCACATGTTGTGTCTTGTGTAGAAGAGTGACCATTTGACAGAGTCTAGGGAGGACCAGGACCAGATAGAGCCTATTGAGATTAGAAAGACCATGGTGTTCATACAACTTTAGACAGTATCCCTAGTACCTTGCGTTCAGGTAGGTTTTTATGTGGATGAGTTTCAGGAATTTGTTTAAAGACTTTATTTTTTCATGGGATTGTATTATGACCCTGTTTACTTTCCATCACTTTCAATGTCGTACTCTGGTTGTGGGTTATAGTGGTTTTCATGCATTATTTACTTAGTGTTTTTACATTTCAGCATTTGTGGGATTGGAGAAGTGTGCATGCATATAGGTACTAAGGCAATGCCTCCCATGTTAGTGATATGCCTACTCGATGATAGTCACCATACCCTAGCCTATTAGAGGTGGTCTTAGGGAGTTATGGCATGGGAACCTCTAGGATTGGTCATGATAGTCTTAAATTATCATGAAAATTGGAGTGCATTTTCTTAATTTTCAATGAGTGACACATTTTGAACTAAAATATCAATTTTAAACAAATAATGTACACTTTTAGTCATACTGGTCACACCATGCATCATATTGAGGCATGGTTGATTCTTACACATCAAAAATGACTCATGGATCATTTTCCTAAATTTTCAAAACAATCTGAATTCATTTTCTCTATTTTTAGTATGTCACATGTTCTTTTTTAATTAAATTAATGTCAATTTTAAATAAAAAGACACACTTGGAGTAATATTGGTCACACCATGCATTATATCGAGGTAAGTCTGACTCCTTCATGTCACAAATGACTCATGGATTGTTTTTCTAAATTATCAAAACAATCTGAATGTGTTTTCTCAGTTTTCAGTATGTCACTCGTTATTTTTACTAAAATTAATATAAATTTTAAATAATTGGAGACACTTTAAGATATATCAGTCACACCATGAATCATATTAAAGTAATGTTTATTCCTACATGTCAAAAATTACTTATATATTGTTTTCCTAAAGTATCAAAACAATACGAATAAATTTTCTCAGTTTTCAGTATGCCGGTTGTGTTTTTTACTAAAATGTCATTTCAAACTGGAAATATGAATTTTGAGTCATACTGGTCACATCATGCGTCAGTTTGATGCAATAATAATTCATACATGTCTCAAATGACTTATGAATCACTTTCCTAAATTATCAAGATAATCAGAGTGCGTTTTCTTGGTTTTTAGTGGGTGATACCTTTTGAACTAAAATATAAATTTTGAACTGATAACAGATACTTCTAGTCATACTAGTCACACCATGAATCGTATTGAGATGTTTTTTATTACTACACATCAAAAATGACTCAAAAATAATTTTCCTAATGTATCAAAACAATCCAAATGCATTTTTTCATTTTTTAGTATGTCACTTGTTCTTTTTACTTAAATTAACGTCATTTTTAAATAAAATGACATACTTGGAGTCATATCGATCATACCGTGCATCGTATTGAGGTGCAGTTGACTCCTACATATAAAAAATGACCCATGGATCATTTTTATAGATTATCAAATCAATCTTAATGTGTTTTTATCAATTTTTAGTATGTTACTTGTTCTTTTTACTAAAATTAATGTCAATTTTAAATAAAAAGAGACAATTTGGGTTATACCAGCCATACCATGCATCATATTGAGGTAATATTTATTCCTATAAGTGAAAAATGACATATAGATAATTTTAATAAAGTAGAAAAATAATCTGAATGTGTTTGCTCAGTTTTTAGTATTCCAATTGTGTTTTGTTTACTAAAATTTCATTTCAAACCAAAAACATGCATTTTGAGTTATACCGGTTGCATCATGTATCAGTTTGATGTGAGACTACTTCATAAATGTCAAAAATGAATTATTAATTGATTTTATAAATTATCAATACAATTAGATCATGTTTTCTTTATTTTCAGTGAGTGACACTTTTTAAACTAAAATAAAAATTTTAAACTAATAACATACACTTTTAGTCATACCAGTCACACCGTGCGTTAGATTGATGTGTGGTTGAATCATACACATCAAAAATGACTCATGGATCATTTTCCTAAAGTATAAAAATAATAAAAATGCATTTTCTTGGATTTCAGTATGTCACTTGTTCTTTTTACCTAAATTAATGTCAATTTTAAATAAAAAGACACAATTGGAGTCATACCGGTCACACCGTGTGTCGTATTATGGTGCAATTGGTTCATACACATCACAAATGAATCATATATCATTGTCCTAAACTATTAAAACAATATAAATGAATTTTATTAGTTTTTAGTATGTTACTTGTTATTTTTACTAAAATTAATGTCAATTTTAAATAGAAAGAGACACTTTGAGTTATACCAGACACATCGTGCATCACATTGAAGTGCGTTTGATTATTACACATCAAAAAGTATCAAAAAAATCCCAACTATAAATGTTACCATACTCTCCATTTGATTTCTTTGTCGAACTGGAAACACTGTAGTGTCATCATTTATCACTTTTTTTCAAGTTCCCTCCACTACCATTGAAGTGATAAATGTCAACACTGTAGGGGTGATAAGGTTTTGAGAGATAAGAAGTCTATGGAAGACATTGTCTGTATGAGTAGTCAAAAATTTAATTTATATTATATTAATTCATTAGATAAAATATAATATTATAAGGAAAAATGTAGTATATTAAAAAAAACTTTACCTTCTCATTGAATTTTGAGTTGCAATCTCGAAGTCCAATCTCTCATGAGTATGGGCATCATTAAACAAAGCAGCCCAACTCGAACAAAGGAATCCACCTATATAAGAAAAAATTTATTGTGTGAGTAATACTAGAAATAAATAAATTAAAAATAAATATGAAATAATCCATTACTTCTATAGAAGTCACATATTCATGTTATTTGATTATATTTTGCAATCAGGTATGATGCCCATTTTTTTATAAGAAAATGTATATCATCTTTTGAATATAATTTTTTTGACAGTCATAGTAATAATAGAAAATAGAAATACACAAAGTATTAATAAATACTTTAAATGAAATAGTAATTAACTTTGAAAATACCTCTTCAGGGATGTGTGTTTTTTGATGGAATATAATCTCTATAAAAAATTTACAAACATAATACCCACAATATTTTCCATTTGTTTGTTTCAAACACTATAGAAACATTGATTAAAATAAGTAATTTGTTTTGATATATGTTTGTATAGTGAAAACTTTTTATATATACCTTGATACTTATCCAGTTTTAAAACTTTCTAGGGTCCTTATATGCAATTCTTTTCCTCATGACTTGATTTTGACGATATTTACACACCGCCCTATAATAATAAAATCCTAATTAAAACATAATATAAATTATATAACTTGAAGTTTAGTTCCAAAACATTGGATACAGTGTATTAAAAATTAAAAAATTCCATCATGTGTGGGTAGTTTTTTGGTAATCCATGTAGTGAATCTTGGAAATAAAACTTTGGAGTATCCAAATTGACCGCAATGAGCATCCAATGTTTCCTAAAAACAAAAAAATAATAAGTAGTGATATAAATGAGAAAATATATGATATTATTAAATTTTATCGTTTTACCCCTACAATGTTAGTATTAAGAAGATTATGTCATCCCCAGGTTTGATTTTAAACGATTTGGAAAGATTGTCCACTATTTCATCTATTTTTTGGGTTTCTATTTTTTTTGTTCTTTAGAGGCGACGTGAGGAATAATGAGTCCAAAAAAAATCATGGGGAAATAAATTCATTTGGTATTGATATATACACCTTCAAAAAATATGATATGTATTTATTCATAATTAACATAGTATATCAGCTTTCAAAAAATTAAATCATAAAAACATACCTCATGTATACATTTACAACTGAGGCTTCTATCCATTCGTAGTTGAGGATTTAATTTACATTCTCCAAACCAATGTAGTCATTAAATTCCTTTCCATACAATTTTTATTCAAAATCAAATATGTGGCTACAACCACTTTGTAACTTTGTATCCACGTGAACCTTCAATGTTAGTAAATAAGGATATTCAATGAGCAGAGTAAAGGTGCTTTCAGAGGATCTTTTCAATCACATGGTTTATCCTTTAGATAGTTTTGATTCGACCTTTCATTTAAACCCCTTCCCTTTTCCTATCTATAATAACATTCATAATTTCATACCTTTTTTCATTAATTGGTAAAGGTTTAGCATGAAAAATAAATTGGAAATGAATACCTCCTTATTGAAATATGTTTTTACAAGATCTAATTTCCATGTAATGAATGTTCTAACAGTTTGTTCAACCATATAAATATCTTCTCCATCAAGTGGAATAGGTATCTTGACGCTCAGCTCATGAGCTATGCTAATCTCCACTCTCACATGACCTCTTAGAAGTGGTGTATTATATAGTCTATTATCTTGGATATTGAACACCATATCCCTCGCTACAAGGCGATGGGTGGGTATTGATAGATATAATTATAGCCATTTTCACCATGTACAATATCAGTACAATAAAGGTATCAGTGTATGTCTGATTCACATTTTATATAAATAATTAGTGGAATATTGATTACCTCAACTAAGATAGTTCTTTGAGGAGAATGACTCACCTCAAATCTGGTGGGGGTGGGGGGATCTTCATGCAATGGTTGTTCTTGAGTTTCTTCTTCACTTTTCTCCCCCCCATAACATTTGTTAGCAAATTAGACTACCAAATAAATTTTTCTTTAAGGGTAGCTATTCTTTATTTCATCTCTATCCTTTCTATATCTTTATCCTCCTCTTGTTTTTTTTTCTCAAAATATGTTTGGGGTGTCACCCCAAAACCCACACCTCTAACGCGACCATAATATTCTGGCCACTTCAAGGATACCAATAGTAGGTGTTTATATGGTACAAGTGTTTCTGATTCCAGTGACTACATTAGATAGAAAATATAGTAAAATAAGTAATCATTGTTATGTAATAGATATTTAAAGCAATTTTTTTATTATGTCATACTTACACATGTTTCCAATAATTTTTTTTGTTTTTTATCTATTAGTATCCCATATTTATTTACACATTCCTCCTTATATAGAACATGGCATAGGATGGAAGTGGATTTGGATTTAGAGTCATCAATTTACATATAAAAAAAGGAACATAATTATGCTATTGTTTCATGTCATATAAAAATATTACGGTAGATTTATAATACGTACCAATTTTTTTTTCAAGTCAAGTATACCCCTTCCTTGCTTTGCGGTAGGGATACATTGGGTTTTCTACCCATTCCTTATTTTTAGAACTCATCTATTGTTTCATAAATAAAAAATTATCAATCAAAGTGATGAATACACATATCACCAAAAAACGTATTACTAGACAAAATATACCTAAAAAGACACATATTCATGATGGCTAGTAAACACATCCCATTATTATTAGGTTATTAGGTGTGCATAGATAAGTGGTGGGTGCATGTTTATTTTCCCTTCAGCATATTTAAGATGACGTCTCATTAGAATTTTGAGAAATCCTCTATGAATCCTTCAATAAATAATTAATACATATTTCTTATGGGATTAATCTTCTATAAATATACTTTTTAAGGGATGATAAAGAGTAAGTGAATGTTTCATTATGTTATTTTTTAGTAAAATAAATAAATGATATCATAATGTTACCATAATCTCTTCCCACATTAGTGTATTAAGTGCGAACACAACACAGTTCCACAAATATACATCAATAGGAACATGTTTTTGAGTGATGATTTCAATGTAAATAATGAACATGGCCTTGTTTGGGTTAACATGCTGGCCCCATGCATTTCATCTGACCTCGTATTTGATGCCTTTGATTTTCTCCTTAATGATTTTTTCTAACACCATCAAACTATGATGCTCCTATTTTTTCTACGTCACTAGTACTTTTACACTACCATTTCCTCATATTCAACATCGTTAATATGTTCATCTAGAGATATATCATCAAAATGTGCATATGGTCATTGTACCTCTTCATCAGGATAAACAATAGGATGAGAAACCCATTGTTCCTTAGGATTGGGAGCACCAACACTTGAAGAAGGTCGTTGTTCCTCTATACTATGAGCAACAACATGTTGGGAGACCTGTTGTTCCTTAGTATTGGGAGCACAATAATGTGCAGAAGTAATTATTTTTAGAAGTTTTTTAACATTTAATTTAGAGTTTATAAATGCAACATCAAACAGATAATAACATGAGGTAACGCGTTTTGTATTACAAAAAAAATATAACCAGATTATTGAACTCTCTTTTTTTAATGGCTGAAGGGATTTGACCCCTATATCGACTATCCAAATCCCTTCAATGTGGTCTCCTATGATATAAAAAACTACATCTATATTGGGAATACTGTGAAATGATTGTAACATCCTAATGAAAGGTCCATCCCCAATTGAATTTTCTTCTGACCCTTTAGTGGTTTTGGTTGATAACAGAAAAATTGACCGCTTTTAGTTTGCATGATCTGGAACATAAAATATGTGCACTATCTGTGATGACATTATTAATGGTCCGTCTTTATACCCTTCCTTACTAAAATCAACTTTCACGAATCCCAATTCATCTATTTTAACAACACTCCTATTATCAACCCACTTGCATTGAAAAATCAGCACTTGGAATGTTGTATAATCCAACTCCCATATTTTTTTGATGATGCCAAAGTATAAAATGCTTGAATAAATTGGATTTCTTTACTTAGTACTAGAAACATGCATCGCTTCAGCCATAAGTGTAAATCCACTATTTTTCATGGTACTATATTCATCACGTTCATTTTTATAGAACGTATAACCATTAATTGCATAACCATTGTAAGATAATACATACACACTTGGTCCTCCAACTAGACATAGAAGTCATTCTAAAATTGAATATGGATTTTCATCTGACTCCTTAAAAATATGGTCATAAAACCATCCTTTAAACTATTTATTATGTGTATTTGATATCCATATCTCAAAACTTTATGGATTCAAATTCCTAATAATTTCTTTATTGGTTTCAACATATGGGGAAACCTCTAAACTATTATGAAAAACTTAAAGGTGGGTCTACTCCCAATCTATAAAATTGATTGGGACAACATCTCTTCCAGAAATTACTTCACCTGTAATCCACCCAATGTGACGAGATTTCAGTAGACCAATGCTTTCCATACTGGAGAGGTATTCGGTATACAATTCCATGGCTTCCTCAATAATATATCACTCCACAGTACAACCCTCTGGCCAAATTTTATTTTTAACATACCCTTTCAAAATATTCATATATCATTCAATGAGGTACAACAATCTATAGTGTATAATACCACATAGTTGAATCTATCTCACCATGTAAACCATCAAATGAACCATCATATCAAATAATGTTGGCGGGAAGAACATTTCCAATTCATATAATATGGAGACAATTTATCTTTCTATAGTCAAGAATTTCTTTGGGTCTATAACTTTACTGCATATAACTTTGAAGAAGAAACAGAGCTTGGATAATTTATTATGGACATTCTTTGGAAAAAATTCATTGTAAATCTATATGAATTAGATCTTACATCACAACATGGCAGTCATGTGATTTTAGATCCTTTAACTTTAAGTTGGTCGTTGAAATGATGTTCTTGATATTTGATGAATACCCCTATAGAACATTTACGTCATTCAAGAAGTTTCAAAACTGGTGTCTCTCTTGTCTGGAAAGAGTGTAAGCAGTTGGAAGAAGAAAAGTTCATTTTTCACCATTCACTGGCCCCAACTCTTCTCGTATTCTCATGTCAACCATATCCAAACTAGAATTAATTCCAGACGTTGTTTTTCCAGGTGTATTTATAAAAGTGATGATCACACTATCACATACATTTTTTAATATTCATAACATTAATAAAATGTCTGATGTACATAAAATTCTAATATGGCAAGACAAAAAAACTAATCTCCTTTTCCAACCAGTTTTTGTAAGGTTTTTTGAAAACAATTTACCAAAAGTAATGTCCATATCTTTTACTTTCTCAAATAGTAGATCACCTATTAGTGGATATGGTGTTATACATTAGTTTGAACTTACATTGAATGAAGTCGTACAAGATCGGTACTTATTCCACTGGGGTAGAAATCTACAATGTCCTAGAAACATAGTTTTTGATGAATGTTTCAACCTAATTGACTGTGTACCTTGTTTGAAAAAGAAACACCCTTGAGTTAATTTAATGATATATCCTGAAAAATTTATATAAGCAGGAAAGTAATTTATCATCCCATACAACATGTCATTCTGTAAGTGTTTTTTGGACCTTGTGAAATAGTATATAGTCATTCATGCATACATGTATTCTTTCAGAGATCAACCCATTGAGTGTAGCATTCGTTTGGCATCGTATGCTCATATTGGGAGCTCATTATCTTCTAGGAGCATGTCATTCAATAGAGAAAGTAGTTCCATAAAACTAGCGTCACTCCATCCATTTCCTAGTTTCAAATTATACAGCTCTAGTACGACTGACAATGCGGTATATTTAGTGCAACGATCATACAATGACGTCTTTACACAACTCTCTAACATCCTAAACAATTTTTAGCAATCATGAAATTCATCTTCAACTATCCTTCTCATTTCCTCAATATGATCTTCATCATCATTCAAATATTTAATCAAATCCTTGATATATTCTTCTTCATTTTCTACACCTATAATCATATCAGATGATCCATAAAATGTAGTGTTATCCCAGCCACTAGCTACATTCGCTTTTCCCCATGTTTATTCCAACATTTATAACTTTGATCTATTCCATAGTAGATCAAGTGTTCTTCCAAACCCTCTAAACTAATTAGTATTTAATAACAATAATATAAACATGGAAAAAAGGTTTGAGAAGGGTCATATGCATGATATTTTGATAACTTGATGAACTCTCTCACTCCATCTTCATACCCTTTTGTCAGATGATTAACATCCATCCATTATTTATTCATATCCATCCTATTTGATTCCGTAATATTAATATTTAACAAAATAAATACACAAAATATGTTCAACTAGGGTCACTATCCAACCATATATACCTCTTATAAGATCAAAAGGAAGTGAAACAAGCCAGAACAAACTTGAACCTATAAAATATAGGCTTGATCTAAAAGTTCAGTAGGTCAACACAACCTACCAAATCTAAGAGATCAATTTTATATTACATCCTAAAAAATCTATTTTTAAATACATTAGAAAAATAAACATTTTCAATAAAGTTTTACCTAATAAGTGGTAACACATTAAAGTGTGTTAAAACCCCTTTTCTAACTTTTTCATTAAATGAAAACAATAACTTGGAAAACATTTTTCCTCACCCATAACCTCTTGGTCAAATTACATTTTAAAAATATGACTTTAAACTATTTCATAAACAACCATTTTTTAAATACACATTTCAAAACTCAAAGAGGTTTCCAACTATCATACATTTTTCTAAAACATGTTTGAAAACCAAACATTTCCATAAAACTTTGCATGGGGGCCTAAAACCCCATTTTAAAAACTCACACATTCTTGGAGTTTTAGATATAAACCATTCTAAAATTTATCATTTGAGAACACTTTTGAAAATCATTATTAAAATAGTTTGAAAACACTTCAAAATCACGCTTTCTTTTTTCCTTGTTTAAAAACCTTTCACAATCCCTTTTCAAAAAATCTAAAAATAAAATCATACAAAGAAGGAAGAAAGTACATGATCAAGCACCACTATATCGACTTGCACAAACTAGATAATCAATAATAAACATCCCCACATTGGATCAAAAGCTACAATAGTCATATAAGAATTAAAGGGGATTAATAGGGTATCACACTTTTTATGAAAACTCATTTTTTATTAAATTTCAAAAGGGCCTTATATTTTCAATAAATGATTTGAATGCCAAGACATTTTATCATTTATAAAATCCATCTAAATCTACTCTTAAAACCAATTTTATCCAAAAACCTTTGAAATTCAAATGGGAATGTACACTATTCCTTAAAAAACCATTGAAAAACATTCAAAGACACAATAAGTTTCAAAATACAATCCACATGAAAAAACACACCCTTTTTAAATAATCTATCTCATTTTGAAATCTTAAAAGACTTAAACACCCCAAAATATTGATATAAAAATTAACCAAGTCTACAAAAATTGGTTTTAAATATAAACCACAAGGGTTAACTCACCAATTTAAAAATAAAACAACATTTTCTAAAATTTTAACACTTTAAAATCACCCAAAATCTTGGTTTGAAATCTAATTAACATAAGAATAATTTTTAAAACATCAAGTCAGTGATTACCACTGCTTTTAAAACTAAAATCATTCTTTTAAAAAATCCATTTAGGCATTTTTACAAACACTTTTCATCAAATATCATTCCATAACAAGGATAAAACCACTTGGAAAACACCATTTATCCCTCACAGGCACTCATATAGGCATAAGTATAATAAAGAAAAAATTTCAAAATAAAAATAATTTAAAGATAAAGAAAATATGAAGTGTAAAGAAAAAGAAAGGGAACATGGTATATAAGAAATCTAGTAAAAATAAGATGATATAAAAAGGACTTAGAAGGACACATCCAATCTAACCAAAGTATATCCGTAAATGACACATAATAAATTTATAAAGAGGATGATACATGTAATAAATTAAGAGTAATATAAAAAGTTAATGGAAATGTTCAAGAAATAGTATATCAATGTCCCATTTTCCACTGAAATCTCACAAATTCCATCAAGTAACAAGTTCCTTAAGGAACTCATTTGTAATAAAAATAAATTTTAAGAAATATGAGTGATTTTTATAAGAGAGGATTTATTAGTTATTGTGCAATGAAATCTTCCACTAAAACTTCAAGATCCATGTAGCTTTTATATTCCATGAAAGATCACTGTTCAAACTTTCCAGAATTCCATTTTTGATTTATAGGGGGCTGTTCAACCTATGATGCCAAATATTTTAAAGAAAAGTAATCCAAATACAATAAATGTTATTATTTAACTATATGAACAATACATCAAGTATGTAATTATAATTTAGGATGATTTATTAGTCTATGTTGGGAAATTAATCATTCCCTTTGATATTATCATTCTAGAAATTGTGGAAGAATGATAAAGTACTAATAATCATTGGATGAAATTTCACATCCATGGGGAATTTTTTCGTTAAATTTAATCTAGGATTGTTGATTTTTTAAAATTGTAGAGGATAAATTCCAATTTGTCTTAATGAAATAGGTGAATCATGTAGATGAACTTGAATATTATCATGTCTTCTTCACCACTAATGAAAATTATAAATAATTAAAAATAAAATTGGTTGAAGAAAAAGGTATGATGTACTTGATCGATATAAAATTCAAAAGGAATATTATGGAAAGTCACGAGAATATGAAATAAGAAGAAATAATCACTACAACAAAACTACTTTCAAGGGATTCATTTAATAAATTACTTCTCTAAATTTTGGTTCCACCCAAGTTAGATCTTAGGAAATTCTTTAAAAACTTGAGGTACTCATTCTTAGGAAAATCAGAGGAAATAGTTGGAGAGGTCATGGATTGTAAAGAACTCTAAAAAAATGTCATGGTGGGAGTAATAGATAAGCCACAAGATAAAGAACATGATGGGTACATTGTTGGAATTGGGAGAAGAGATAATATAGATATTTAACTCAAAGTATCCTTTGATGACATTAACATTTGGAGGGATAAAACAAGGAAATAAAATGGTGTTTTTAAATAATCCAAGTTCCTTATCCAATAACAAATAGAGTGAAAAAACAATACTAAAAATGGATATTGAAAAACTTAAATGAAAAATTATGAAAATTATATAAATGTGGTTGTGGTATGGATCATGAATTAATAATGGTCTTGGATAATTGATGGACTAATAAAGTTATTAAATGATCTAGTAAAGAGAATAAAGTAACTCAAAATTGATGTTAGGAAGCTATGATCAAAGTGTGATGATTTATAGAGGCTTAAAATCTAATAATGGAATAATAAAGATCATGTACATGGGCTATAAAAGCTGAAAAGGAGGTACATTAGGAATCTATATAGAGGGTAGATACTGATAGACCAATAAAGTGGTTCCACGATAAATAAAATTTATACCAAAGTAATTATCATAAGAACAAATCAGAAATAGTTGAAGAAAAACCTCAATGAACTAATTTGTGGAAAAGATTGAATTTAGAAACTTACAATAGAATCAAAAACCAAAATATGGTGATGAAAATTCATAAACAATACACTAAATATTTGGTTTTATTGTTGTGTAAATATAGGACATAAAAATGCGTTCTATTGAAAAGAGTAAATTTATGGCTAATGAGAAACAAAAATATATGAGAACAATTTTATATTCATGATATTTCTACAATGACTATTTCTATTTTTGTGGAGGATATGGATAAAAAGACATGTATTTCTAATCTAGGGTATGAATGGATGTAATAAAATAAAACCAAAGGGGAAGATCACAACTATTAGAAGTATCATAATACAGGATGAAAATAATGAAAATATAGAGGTAAAAACATCACCAAATATAAAATGTAGTAGGCTAAAAATCGATGATAACAACCTTATATGTGATGTCAGTGAGAGAGATGGTGGAAAGGTAGGGAGAAATGATGATGACAACGACAAAGGAGTAGGGGGGCGGTGGGGTAAGGAGAGAGGGCGGCAGGGTAGGGAGAGACGACAATGGGGAGATAGTGTGGCAGAGCGGTTACATAGAGACAATGGGGGAGAGCGGTGTGTGGCGACAACGGGTTTCAACAATAATGACGATGCGGTGGGGATGCAGTAGCATGATTGGGTGAGGGTGGAGGAGCAGCGATAATGAGGTCTGACAAGAGCAGTGACGCGACAATATGACAACAATCGGTTTCCGTGAGAGCTTGAAGTATGCGAGAGAAGAAGCCGACTGTTTGGGTTTATTTATAAAAGTGGGTAATGCTTTTATCAGCACTACTTAAAAAGTGCTGATAAAGGTATGTTTTATCAGTTCTAAAATAGAAAGCATTGATAAAAATATAATGTTAATAATTTATTTATATTATTTTAAATTTTTATAAATTTATATATATAATAAATATATATTTATATATATATAATAAACATATATATATAATTATATATATTTATAAACTTATAAATATTATAAATAAATAAATATTTATTTATAATTATAAAATTATAATAAATATATTTATTATATTTATAATTATATATATATTATAGGTACTTAGGGGTACAATTATAATGAAACATAAAAATGCAACACTCACAACCTGAAAGCACAGGTCATAGCCCCCCCAAGGGATAACCCACCTATTTTTTATAGCCCAAAGGCCCTTTGAACATGAAGTCCATTACAAAGCCTATAACTTAGGTGCCCAACACTTGTAGCTTTTTTTTTCTTGAATCCATCCGTCGCGGACACCGCCTTCCCACCTGAGGAGTCGTCCAACTGCTACGCCACTGACAGCTGCTCGCGCCACCACCAAGAGACCCACACCTGGGTTGCCACAAGCCATCCCACATCTGGGTGTAAATCCAGTCGAAATTTTCCACTGCCCAGATTTGAACTCGGGTTTGTGATACAGGATTAGAGGATTGTTATTACGAGAGGCTAAAACCCCAACTACTTTATAATTATATATAATAAATATATATATTATAAATAATTATAAATATATATTTATTTAACTATATATATATATTTATAATTATAACGGTAAATAAATCAATAAATATTTATTTAAATAATTATAAAATTATAATAACTATATTTATTATACTTACACTTTTATAAATATATATAATTAATAAATTTATTATAATTTTATAATTATTTAAATATATATATATTTATTTACAATTATAATTATAAATATTTGTATTTATTTATAAATATTTGTATATATTTATTTAACTATATATATTTATAACATTATATGTTTAGTAGATATATTTATTATAATTTTATAATTATTTAAATATAAATAAATAAATAAATAAATAAATAAATTTATAATTATAAATATAAATAAATAAATAATTATTTATAATTAAAAATTATAATAAATATATATTTATTTATAGTTATATTTATATATATAAAAATAATTATAAAATTATAATAAATATATTCATTATATTTATATTTTTATTAATATATATAATTAATGTATTTATTACAATTTAATAATTATTTGTATATATCTATATTTATTTATAATTATAATTATAAATTTTTATTTATTTATTTATAAATATTTGTATATATTTTAGAATATATTTATTTAATTATATATATTTATAACATTATAAGTATAATAAATATATTTTTTTATAATTTTATAATTATTTAAATAAATATATATTTATTTATAATTATAACTATAAATAAATATTTCATAATTTGTAATTAAAAAATTATAATAAATAAATAATTATTTATAGTTATAATTATATATATATATATATTTAACTAATTATAAAATTTTAACAAATATATTTATTATATTTATAATTTTATAAATATATATACTTAGTATATTTATTATAAGCAGTTGGGGGCTTACCCGAGTGGTAAAGACTCCTTGTAATTCTGCATCTGACCCAGGTTTAAATTCGAGTGGGTGTAGTTACTATTACAGTTCTATGCAAGCGATGATACAGACAACGACGTAGGCAGAGGGTAATGTAGACATGACATAGGCTTGGTGATGCATGCAGGATGATGGATACATGACATTGTACTGGGCTTTCGAGCCATGTTATGGGCTTCATACCCACTTAGCCTACGAGCCATGTATTAAATAAATAAGGCTTAATGGGTGTGGTATCTGTAGAGACCCGAAGCTTGACATACATGGACATTACATTACTTTTGCGGAATACTTAGTACATAACAAAAACACACACACAAGGATCGTAATAGTTTAGTGTCTTTGGAAACTCGGAATATAATATTCTAATCGTGGTGAAAGATCTTCAACATCTCCCATAAAGATCTTCCTTTTTTTTACCGAAAAACTTTCTTTATATCCTAGGGAAAAGAAAACATAAAAGGGTGAGCTCAAATGCTCAGTAAGGGTAAACAAAAGAAATATCAATCACATCATATTCATAAGAACATAACATTTTGGAAATCTTAACCTGCAAAAGAGAGCATAATTTCATAACATGGGATAAATTATAGTAGTGAAATGAAGTCCCAATAATCATAACTTAAAACATGAAACTTTGTGGCATACACACATAATCATAGAGAATCATATCTTATTAGTCAAGACTCATTGCCAAGACTATCTTAGTGGACAAAGTCCATTTCTGAACCGAGTCACCCTCGTTTCAGTCCGGTTTCACTAAACCGGTATAACCTACCATTCTAGCCATGTCTATCTCATGAGATATAAAATCTTTACCCAATGCATTGGAGGGAGATATAGGTCCCACCCATCTCATAATGATACCATTCTTATGTGTGCCACAAAATCATAAATCATACATCATTGCATAACCCATGTAATAAAAATGGGAATCTTAAACATCATGACATCATAAAACAATTCATATAAGATAAAGGAATTCATAAAAATAATTCCATCACAACATAATAAAATCAATGTAATAATAGGGATAAAAACAGAACCCTTTATTATCTTAGATGGAAGATAATTTTGATAAAACACTTGAACTCCATTCTTGAGGAAAATATCCTTTCTACTTCAAAAACATTTTTCCTTTCTTAACATGTCATACAATTTTAAAATAAAAGAAGTTGATTAAAAATAAACTTGAAAAATTGTAAAGTAATCTTCTTTTAAATAATGTTTTAAAAATCCATTCATGCCGTATAAGTTAAAAAAAACATTCTTCTCGTACTTTTGTCGGAAAAGTCAAAAAGTACCTCGTACGAAAAACGACAAAAGATTCCTTTAATATCTTTTACTAAAAACTCATAGAAGGGTAAATTTGGATTTAAAAAATTGTAGTTGGATGGAAATAACATTACATATTGAGGAATCATGGATTTGGATGATAAAATACACCCCAGTAAATGCCAAAGTATAAACAATCTCAGATAAAAATGAGATTGTGATATTTCCCTTACCTTATGTCCGATATGATTTGTACATATCCAAACCTCCTATATAATGATTTAAATAATGTCATTAACTTATTACAGAATCATATTAATTGTTATGATATCATATATGGTTCACTTATGACTTTATATTACCCGTTCTTTTGTAAATTCCAAGTTAAAGAAGCGTTTTGGGTAAAATCGTTTCATTTATCGTAGGTGTTTGGACTTGTTGTTCTTGACATTATTATTACTTATATCATGATTTACTTACTTCCATAATATAAAACATGATTTATATATCATATATATTCAGTATATATATATATATAATAGATAGATAAATGAAATGAAACACACCGTTCATGGAGACGGTAGTCCATACATACGCATGAACGCTGTTTTCCTTTCCTTATTGTCTTGAATGGAAGTAAGTAGATGAAATTAATATATATATACATAAATACAGTAGATTTAAAATGTCATATATTTCATTATTATTCATTATATATATTTTATAATCATTCATGAATGGTTAATGTGGAGAATGAATCTCATCGCGTCGTGGAGACGGTAGTCCGTACGTACGCACGAGCGATGATATCGTTCTCATGATCGTGAACTTGTGTTGAAGTGTATGTATAATATTTAAGTATAAATATCACTTTATAATAATCATATATATTTACTCATTACACCATTATACCCATCCAATTAAGGTGGTGGCGGAAAATAGACTACACCACGGAGTGGAGACGGTATTCCGTACGTACGCACGCTCGGTGATTTCCTTTTTTCCGTAGGATGGATAGAAGGTTAATTAGAGTTGTTTCATATATATAATAACATATCAGTATATAATAAATACTGATGTTATTACTTTATCATGAAACAACTAAATAAGAATAAGTTGAAGAAGAAAGAAATTGAAAAATATCGGTAATGGATATTACCTCTTTTTGACGCGCCTTCACTTAACCTCCACTTAAAGAACTAAGGATGGTCTTTGAAGAATACCAGGACCTATAGGATGATACTAGGGAAGTTGATAAGAGATTTTGGCAGGGGTTGGCCGAGCTTGAATGCTCAAATTGGTGTGAGGAGGAGAGGGAGGAGGTGCCCTTTTATAAGGGAGGAGAGGGGCACCTAAGGAAAATCTCAAAATATTATTTTATATTAAGGTAAAATTCGGTTTATAATGGTTCCAAAGGGTCTTATTTCGAATCGAAAGTGGGGAGGGGTAGAAATACTCTAATCCAATATTATTTATACAAGTTTAGGTTATTATTTTAACCTTATCAATTATATTTAACTCTAAGTTAAATAATTTAACTTTTACCGTGTCTTTTTGTTTTCTTACACTATATGGTTAATAAACTTACTATATCAAGCCAAACGAACCCCAAGTTTTTTATTATTAATATATATAATCTTATCTAAGTCATTTGGCCGAACCATAGATTTTTAGGAATAAAATAACAATTAATAATATAATATTTGTTTTAAAAACTAATTTATGTCAATTTTGACACTATTTGGTACATGATTTTTATGAAATTCATAACAGAATGATAAGTTCAAACCAAGTTACTTAAATCAACAATAACATGTAATATTAACCTATAAAATTAGTGTAATTCATAAAAAGTCTCAAATTACATTTATTTGGGCATTTATAACATCAAATATGTCAATATTTCATTAATAAGATAATTACTGCATCATCTTTGTGTCATAATAAATGATAATTATTTAATCCCTAAAAATTATAAATAAATTCCTATGATGTAGATAATTGTATTATATTTCTGGATACTATTCAGGTTCTAAGTTTCATGAAGTTTATCACTAGATTAAAATTATTATACTTATAAGATTTAAGAAAGTGACATGTTGTCACATTCTTTGGTTTTAATAATAATTAAATTATTTTCATTGAAAAAATTTAATTAAATGAATCTAATACGACCCTTAGGTGATATGGGTCTACTTTGAGTCATCCAATATGACTTTCACATTTGTTAGGGTAATTTTAAAATATTATATTTACCCTTAATTACCCGATTTACCTTTAACTATGGTAAATAAAATTTACCGTAGTTACTATTCATAATTCCCAAAAATAAAAAGTAGCTTATTAACATAATTTGGATCCACTGATTCCAAATATGGAATCCATTTTTCTAAATTCAATACACAAAAGTTTCAGAAATTAAATTAAAATTAATCCCGTTGTCGAAAGAAAACGGGTTTTTCTTTAAAACATTGCAAAAGATTGAATTGATTTAACCTACGAATTCAAGGTAAAATCAATGCTAATGACATAAATTATATTAAATGGTAAAAATATATTCTATTTATACTTTAAAACCATTCAATATTATAATTTAACCACATAAGATATTACGATGAAAAAAGTTGTTTTTAATTAAAATATAGCGTGTTTTTACTATTTATTAAAATATGAAAGTTATCGGAAAAATATCAAAACTTTATCTAATGTAAATTTTTATATCCTGATTCAAAATAAGAATTTTATTTTGTCAAATTGAACTTATAAACATGTCAAAAACTAGATTTAAGGTGGGTGCGCCATCAAAAGGTGGCAAAACTGTATTTTTTGAAAAATACTTATTTTACCCGAAAATTTTATTTTGTTCTTATAACATGTTCTAGAAAATGCGTAAGATGAATAATAATGTTATAAAATTCAAAATTTAGTTAATACTATTCATAACGGCTAGTTCATAATAATATTATAATAATATACCGTTGTTTAGTAACACCCGGTGTTGCGTACAACACACACTATCGATGAAGGTCGTGATTGCGTGTAATGCAAGCCAAGTCAGGGTTGCGTGTTGTGCAAGAATCCTTCGTTGTTTCGTATAACCGAATCCAACCATATTTCATTTATACATTGAATATATATATATATATATACTCAATGTTGCGTAGAATAACTATTATCAAAATTGTGTGTAACACGATCCAAGAATAGTGTTGCGTATACTGCAAGCTAATACGGTGTTGCGTATAGCGCAAGGTAATCTTAGTGTAGCACAAGAAATTAATGAAATTAAAAGAATATTTTTCATAAAATCTTGGGGTGTTACATTCTACCCCCCTTAAAATGAATTTCGCCCTCGAAATTCGTCGGGGTTATAAATGGTTTACTACTCGAAAGTTTGTTTAATAGAAACCCACATCGTAAAAAGGAATACCAAAACATGGATTTTAAAAAATAAAGCATTAAATGTAACGGTTACCCAAATTAACTCATCACGGGGTTTCCACGTAGGATAACATAGGTGAAAATATGGATATGGAAGAAAAATCTAACCATCAAGTTATGATGGAGAGTGGTAGAGAACATGGCTATAGAAAATCCAGCAATCACAAAGCCATAAATTTGTGATGATCTAGGGTACCATCTGATTCATCGGATATAAGGGCACTAGGACAACATTTTTGGTTTTCAAGATCGTTTCCCTAAAGTTGATGAAATTGGAAATAGAAGAAATACTTTCGTGATTTCGGTATAGTCTCACCATTGGTCGTTCTTTGGAAAATTTCCACTTCATATCTTAAAGAAATAAAGTTGAATTTTTCATTCGTGATGTGTTAGCATATCATGTGATAGAATGATGGGTCATTCCATCTATCTCAAACAAAAGGTTAGAAAAGTTATCAAAAAAATACATAAGTCCATATATAGTGAGATTAATGATATATGGTTCCTAAAATGGACTTATAATTCATATATCATACTGCTTAATATAATAAAACTAGTATCTACTAAAAAGGGACTTCCTGTAGGCCAGTGGTAGGCGATAAAGGCCAGTCGTACTTCGGTTGTGGGTTCGATTCCCACGGCCTTGTCCGACGCGATGGGCTGTCGCCTGTCCTGCAGGTTGTCCTTTTTCTAAAACTATATTACTATAACATCCCATCAATACTATCGAAAAACTTCTATCCTTAAACAATACTAACTTATGTCCAACATAATCCATTCCAATCTTTAGGCTTATCCATAATGCTGCAGCCCACTCTCATAATATAGTGAAAACGATTACCAGAGATTTAATACCATCGTTGATCCCCATATATCATAAGATATGTCTTGTTGGTCACATTCCAAACATTCAAAGGCCTTAATCATGTATTCTCTTGAATACCCATTGAACCTTAGTGAAAACATGAATGCAGTTAAAAGTTAACACTTTCCACATACCAAAATCCTCAAAATTCTATATACTCAAACCATGATATCACTCAGTCCTTATATCAATCATGAGCTCCTGAATACTATTAAACATTTCATTTTCTCGTTTTCCCTTCATTATGCGCATATCATCTTATTTCCAAAAATATCTCAATCACTTTGAATACCACATTCGACCAATACATAAATATTCCAATACTCCATGATACAACATTATTTTGGAATCCCATTACATAAACACTTAATCATTCCACCACATCGTTTTCATATTCAACATCTCCAATAGTGATCGCATGTGACTTCCCTTTGTCCTTTTCCTTAATAGGTTTCTCATGTCGATCATCACTAACCCTTGGATTAGGGCATTTATTGGCATAATGTCCCATCTCCTTGCACTTGAAACATTGAAGTGTAGTTGGTTAATTCTGTGTATCCCTTCCTTTGTTTGCATCATTAGACATCTTCTTCCCATCATTACAGAATTCAAATGCCCGATGACCTTCCTTTCCACATTTGAAACATTTACTTGTCCCTTTAAGATAATCTCCACCATGCTTCTTTCCACACTTTGAGCATAAGGAAACATTCATCTTCTTTTCACCATTATTCTGAGATTTCTCCTTGAACTCCATCTTTAGTTTCTTGTCAAAACCATGAGATGGATATGTAACACCAACTTCCATTTCTACCTTGATAGCACAATGCACAATTTCTTCATAGCTACTGAAGTCTCTTATAGCTAATGCCCTTCGAAGACTTGGTTTTAAGCCACTGAAAAATCGATCAACTTTACTTTCAGGTTGAATGATAATTCCATATGCATACCTTGCAAGCCTTGTAAAATTCGCTTCGTATATACCAACAGATTCATCATCCTTCTGCTTCAGCTCAAGAAACTCCTTTTCCATCTTTGTTCAAATAATACGAGGGAAGTACTTACTGAAAAACAAGTTCTTGAACTCATCCCATTCCATGGAATCAATTTCATCTCTTGGCCTCGTATTCTTGATAAGATTCCACCATTTATCAGCTTCACCTTCCAAACGATATACTGTTAATATGACTTTATCATGTTCAGAACATTGAAGAACTGAAAATATCTTTTTAGTGGTACTGATCCATTGTTCAGCAACAAGTGGATCGGAAGACCCACTGAAAGAAGGTGGACGTTGCCTCATGAAGGACTCAATAGAATATTGTTCCCTTCTCTGCTCATTTGGAAGTCCAGAATGATTCATATCTTGTTTAAGTATAACAATAATATTTTGCACTCCATCTCCCATAACATTTGTTTGTTCAGGAGGAAAATCATTGCATTGTCCATTACATTGATCAACACGGTTCCTTCGGGTTCCATCCATCGTCTAAAACCCAAAAAGAATAGTGTGAGAGGCAAAAATCATGCTAGGGAAAACAACATAATAAAAGGGGAATTACCCTCAATATCTAACATCTTAGGTTTAATTCTAAGATCGTTACCGTAATTCTAGGACTATAACCTATATGTATACTTATCCTTAGGTACATCCCCAGACATACCTTAGAAATATCTCTAGGGATCTCACTAAAGTTCTCGCATCCTAGTTTCCAAAGGTTGACTAAACCTTTGCTCTGATACCAACTGTAGAGACCCGAAGCTTGACGTACATGGACATTACATTACTTTTGCAGAATACTTAGTACATAACAAAAACACACACACAAGGATCGTAATAGTTTAGTGTCTTTGGAAACTCGGAATATAATCTTCTAATCGTGGTGAAAGATCTTCAACATCTCCCATAAAGATCTTCCTTTTTTGTTACCTAAAACCTTTCTTTATATCCTGGGGAAAAGAAAACATAAAAGGGTGAGCTCAAATGCTCAGTAAGGGTAAACAAAAGAAATATCAATCACATCATATTCATAAGAACATAACATTTTGGAAATATTAAGCTGCAAAAGAGAGCATAATTTCATAACATGGGATAAATCATAGTAGTGAAATGAAGTCCCAATAATCATAACTTAAAACATGAAACTTTGTGGCATACACACATAATCATAGAGAATCATATCTTATTAGTCAAGACTCATTGCCAAGACTATCTTAGTGGACAAAGTCCATTTCTGAACCGAGTCACCCTCGTTTCAGTCCTGTTTCACTGAACAGGTATAGCCTACCATTCTAGCCATGTCTATCTAATGAGATATAAAATCTTTACCCAATGCATTGGAGGGAGATATAGGTCCCACCCATCTCATAATGATACCATTCTTAAGTGTGCCACAAAATCATAAATCATACATCATTGCATAACCCATGTAATAAAAATGGGAATATTAAACATCATGACATCATAAAACAATTCATATAAGATAAAGGAATTCATAAAAATAATTCCATCACAACATAATCAAATCAATTTAATAATAGGGATAAAAACAGAACCCTTTATTATCTTAGATGGAAGATAATTTTGATAAAACACTTGAACTCCATTCTTGAGGAAAATATCCTTTCTACTTCAAAAACATTTTTCCTTTCTTAAAATGTCATACAATTTTAAAATAAAATAAGTTGATTAAAAATAAATTTGAAAATTTGTAAAGGAATCTTCTTGGAAATAAGGTCTTAAAAATACATTCATGTCGTATAATTTAAAAAAAACATTCTTCTCGTACTTTTGTCGGAAAAGTCAAAAAGTACCTCGTACGAAAAACGACAAAAGATTCCTTTCATATATTTTACTAAAAACTCACCGAAGGGTAAATTTGGATTTAAACAATTGTAGGTGGATAGAAATAACATTAAATATTGAGGAAAAATGTATTTGGATGATAAAATACACCCCAGTAAATTCCAAAGTATAAACAATCTCGGATAAAAATGAGATTGTGATATTTCCCTTACCTTATGTTCGATATGCTTTGTACGTATCCGAACCTCCTGTATAATGATTTAAATAATGTCATTAACTTATTACAGAATCATATTAATTGTTATTATATCATATATGGTTCGCTTATGACTTTATATTACCCGTTCTTTTGTAAATTGCAAGTTAAAGAAGCGTTTTGGGTAAAATCGTTTCATTTATCGTAGGTGTTTGGACTTGTTGTTCTTGACATTATTATTACTTATATCATGATTTACTTACTTCCAGAATATAAAACATGATTTATATATCATATATATTCAGTATATATATATATATATATAATAGATAGATAAATGAAATGAAACACACCGTTCATGGAGACGGTAGTCCGTACGTACGCATGAACGCTGTTTTCCTTTCCTTATTGTCTTGAATGGAAGTAAGTAGATGACATAGATATATCTATACATAAATACAGTAGATTTAACATGTCATATATTTCATTATTATTCATTATATATACTTTATAATCATTCATGAATGGTTAATGTGGAGAATGAATCTCATCTCGTCGTGGAGACGGTAGTCCGTACGTACGCACGAGCGATGATATCATTCTCATGATCGTGAAATTGTGTTGAAGTGTATGTATACTATTTCAGTATCAATATAACTTTATAATAATAATATATAGTTACTAATTACACCATTATACCCATACAATTAAGGTGGTGGCGGAAAATAGATTACACCACGGCGTGGAGACGGTATTCCGTACGTACGCACGCGCGGTGATTTCCTTTTTTCCGTAGGATGTATAGAAGGTTAATTAGAGTTGTTTCATATTTATAATAACATATCAGTATATAAGAAATACTTATGTCATTACTTTATCATGAAACAACTAAAGAAGAATAAGTTGAAGAAGAAAGAAATTGAAAAAGATCGGTAATGGATATTACCTCTTTTTGACGCGCCTTCACTTAACCTCCACTTAAAGAACTAAGGATAGTCTTTGAAGAATACCAGGACATCTAGGATGATACTAGGGAAGTGGAGAAGAGATTTTGGTAGGGTTTGGACGAGCTTGAATGCTCAAATTGGTGTGAGGAGGAGAGGGAGGAGGTGCCCTTTTATAAGGGAGGAGAGGGGCACCTTAGGAAAATATCAAAATATTATTTTATATTAAGGTCAAATTAGGTTTATAATGGTTCCAAAGGGTATTATTTCGAAGATAAAGTGGGTATGGGTCGAAATACTCTCATCAAATAGGATTTAGACAAGTTTAGGTTATTATTTTAACCTTATCAATTAGATTTAACTCTAAGTTAAATAATTTAACTTTTACCGTATCTTTTTGTTTTCTTACACTATATGGTTAATAAACTTATTATATCAATCCAAACGAACCCCAAGTTGTTTATTATTAATATATATAATCTTATATAAGTTATTTTGCCGAACCTTATATTTTTAGGAATAAAATAACAATTAATAATATAATATTTGTTTTAAAAACTAATTTATGTCAATTTTGACACTATTTGGTACATGATTTTTATGAAATTCATAACAGAATGATAAGTTCGAACCAAGTTACTTAAATAAACAATAACATGTAATATTAACCTAGAAAATTAGTGTAAGTCATAAAAAGTCTCAAATTACATTTATTTGGGCATTTATAACATCAATTATGTCAATATTTCATTAATAAGACAATTACTGCATCATCTTTGTGTCATAATAAATGATAATTATTTAATCCCTAAAAATTCTAAATAAATTCCTATGATGTAGATAATTGTATTAGATTTCTGGAGACTATTCATTTTCTAAGTTTCATGAAGTTTATCACTAGATTAAAATTATTATACTTATAAGATTTAAGAAAGTGACATGTTGTCACATTCTTTGGTTTTAATAATAATTAAATTATTTTCATTAAAAAAATTTAATTAAATGAATATAATACGACCCTTAGGTGATATGGGTCTACTTTTAGTCATCCAATAGGATTTTGACATTTGTTAGGATAATTTTAAAATATTATATTTACCCTTAATTACCCGATTTACCTTTAACTATGGTAAATAAAATTTACCATAGTTACTATTCATAATTCCCAAAAATAAAAAGTAGCTTATTAACATAATTTGGATCCACTGATTCCAAATATGGAATCCATAATTCCAAATTAAATATACAAAAGTTGCAGAAATTAAATTAAAATTAATCCCGTTGTCGAAAGAAAACGGGTTTTTCTTTAAAACATTGCAAAAGATTGAATTGATTTAACCTACGAATTCAAGGTAAAATCAATGCTAATGACATACATTATATTAAATGGTAAAAATATATTATATTTATACTTTAAAACCATTAAATATTATAATTTACCCACATAAGGTATTATGATGAAAAAAGTTGTTTTTAATTAAAATATAGCGTGTTTTTACTATTCATTAAAATATGAAAGTTATCGGAAAAATATCAAAACTTTATCTAATGTAAATTTTTATATCCTGATTCAAAATAAGAATTTTATTTTGTCAAATTGAACTTATAAACATGTCAAAAACTAGATTTGAAGTGGGTGCGGCATCAAAAGGCGACAAAACTGTATTTTTTGAAAAATACTTATTTTACCCGAAAAATTTATTTTGTTCTTATAACATGTTCTAGAAAATGTTTAAGATGAATAATAATGTTATAAAATTCAAAATTTAGTTAATACTATTCATAACGGCTAGTTCATAATAATATTATAATAATATTCCGTTGTTTAGTAACACCCGGTGTTGCGTACAACACACGCTATCGAGGAAGGTCGCGATTGCGTGTAATGCAAGCCAAGTCAGAGTTGCGTGTTGTGCAAGAATCCTTCATTGTTTCGTATAACCGAATCCAACCATATTTCATTTATACATTGAATATATATATATATATACACTCAATGTTGCGTAGAATAACTATTATCAAAATTGTGTGTAACACGATCCAAGAATAGTGTTGCGTATACTGCAAGCTAATACGGTGTTGCGTATAGCGCAAGGTAATATTGGTGTAGCACAAGACATTAATTAAATTAAAAGAATATTTTTCATAAAATCTCGGGGTGTTACAGTATCCCCTTGGGGGGAGGGGCTATGACCCGCCTTTCCGGTCTGTGTGTGTGGTGTGTGTGTCTGAATGTAATTGTACCCCCAAACACATAATATATATATTTATTATAATTTTATAATTATTTAAATATATCTATATATATTTATAATTATAAATATAAATATTTGTATTTATTTATAAATATTTGTATTTATTTATAAATATATTTATTTAATTATATATATTGATAGCTTTATTAGTATAATAAAAATATTTATTATAATTTTATAATTATTTACACATATATATATTTATAATTATAAGTATAAATAAATATATTTATAAATATTTGTATATAAGTATATATATATATATATATATTTATAAAATTATAATAGACGTATCTATTGTAATTTTATAATTATTTAAATATATATAAAGTTATAATTATCATTACAAATAAATATATTTAAAAATTATTTAAATATAATTAAAAATTTATATAATATTAGGTGTTTGGGGGTACAATTACATTTAAACACACACACACACACATACTGCACACACATATCTTTGAAAGGCAGGTTATAACCCCTAAGGGATAACCCACCAAACCATGCACTTTTTATTACATTATATATTTTGGGCCCGAAGGCCAAGTGGGCATGAAGCCCATTACATGGTCCTCAAAACCACCATTGGATGGTCTGAATGCATCACCACCTACTTGTAATGCTTGTGTCACCACTCCCTTGATGGCTCAAAGGCCTAGTGGCCCGAAAAGACCATTTTGGATGAATAGTGTTGTTTCTACAGTACCTCCGCTACAGTACCCACACTGTTACAATGCTACAATGAGGCTACAATCCCTGCTATAGTGCCTGCAAAAAATCTCTCCCACTTGAATTTGAACCCAGATCTGATGCTGAATTACGGGGAGCCTTTACCACTTGGGTAAACCCCCAACTACTAATTAAAAATTTATAATTATAAATATAATAAATATATTTATTATTTAAATATATTTATTATTTAAATATATTTATTTTATTTTTATAATTATTTATGAGAACATAATAGATTCATGGGTATAACATGAATGAATCATATACCTAGTAAAGTATAGATAATAAAAAACGAGTCATCACATATATGAACAACATGAATAACAATAAGGGTGTAATGTATATAATGAACATCCATGACGAATACATAACATATGTACATCAATTATACTCACACATCAATATATTTATTGACCAAATTCATTAGAAACATGTATTTATTTATAATTATAAATATATTTATTTAAAAAGTATTTATATATAATTATAAATATATATTTTTAAATATAATAAATATATTTATTATTTAATAAAATTTATTATAATCTTATAATTATTTAAATATATATATATTTAATTAAAATATTATAAATACTTTTTTAAAAGATTATATATATATATTTTTTAATTATTAAAAAATTTATATTAATTATAAACATGATTTTTTTATTTAATATATATAAATAAACATTATTTTTGAATATAAATATAATAATTTTATGTAAATTAATAATATTTTTTTATTAAAAACCTTTATCATCACTAATAAAATCACTAATAAAGGGTAGATTTATTAGTGCTTTTAGGTAGTGCTGATAAAGACCCCCTTTTATCAATGTGTTTTTCTTAGTAGTAATAAAGGCCAATACTGCCCTTATACTGATATGTGGTAGTGTAAATAACCCACTATGAGCATTTTTTCATGTAGATCATGATGAATTGATCATATTTTTCATCAAATATCATTTATGAGGCATTTTGGGTACATTGATGATCTTAGATTCATAGAGACGATGACAAGGTTTAGGTGAGGAATTCAAAAAAAAACATGGAGTTGGTATTCCCTATCATTCTAGGTCACAATCTTCTATTTAGGTTTAAGTACTACCCATGTGACATACTCATGATAGGGCGCAATCCACCATATGATAGATGAAATTATGATACTCCACCGTGTGTCGGGGTGTAGTATTTTACCCTTGGAGTTTATCCTACCTTGTGTGTTGGGGTATGATTATAAATACTATGACTCATATAGGTTAGTCACCTCTTTAAATTAGTCCTATAGATTCAATTATTGATATATTTTATAGGGTTTTAGAGGCTTGAAGGAGGCCAAGATGGGTTAGAGAATGTTCTGGGAAAATGAGCTGGAGGAGGAAGGATATATGTAATAGTAGAACTCCCACCAAAATTATGTTATAAGTCCACCAAAATTATTTTGGGCATAGTACATGATACTTACTTTTCCATCATATCTTCATTGGGTTTCTAATTGTTTTTTAGTGAGACCTAATGGGATTTTTTTGGTGGTATAAAATGTAATTATTAAAACTTAAAACTAAAAATCAATCTATTTAACCCTTAACTTGAGTTTTCCCTCCCCATTCACTTATTTAGTCTCTCTATCATGACTTCCCTCTCCTCTAAACCACTCTAAGGAAATATACCTTCCAAATTTGATCTGTGGATCTCTAATTGGTTACAGGAGCTCACACTTGGTTAGGTAAGGTCTTGGACCACCTTTAAATCCCTTTCCTTTCTCTGTTTTACACACCAATAGGTTGAATCTCCTATTCTTCACCCCAATACTTATTGGATTGCCACAATTATTCTCTTTCCATCCAGTTTAGTTGATTTAGGAGGTTAGATTGGGTGACATCAAGGTAACTCCTTGATATCCTCCTTCAATTTTACTATCTATTTCAATTACAACCTAATCCCTAATTTCCCATTTCTTTTAGATTTACCTAAAGTTTCAAGTGATGGTTTGATCATATTCCCTAGAACCTAAATAAATACTATGTAATTAATCATTCAAACATTACCTTTCTTATTTCTTATTCATATAGGTTTATCCTAGAAATAGTTTGGGGATGAGTGAACCTAAATAAAAACCAAAATTTTTGACTAATAAATCTTTTCCATAAGTTTCTCCATGGGTAAAGAGTTTTGTCTTGAAATTTTTGGTTGAATATGCCTTGGTCTTCAAGACATATTATAATCTAAGTACTTTTTATTTTCATTCATATTTTTCTTAGCATGCTTGTTTCTTATTTTTGGGTTTTTATGAATTTATAGAAGTGAATTCACTGCTTCAATTACTATCCATTATCATTTAAAATGCTCAGTTGGTGAAGTTACATTCCATACTTGCTAAAATCTCTAAGTTTGGTTGCTATTTATTTTTAATTCATACTTGAGATTGTAGAATGTGTATATATTATGGTATTCAAGAATGAATAGGTACCCGATTTATGGAATATAGATTGGACATTTGGGATAGGTGCTATGCCCTGACTCATTATGCTAGTTAGTGGTTGGAATGAGTTCACAACACCCTGACTCATTATACTCATTCTAATATTCCATAGGAGGAGATGTAATATTTCCTTTAATGGTTAGGAATAATCTATATATTCAGGGATGGGTCATTAGGAGCTTGAATTCCGATGCACACATCTACTCATATGCGTATATACATGAGATATTTATAGGTACCTGTATAGCCTCCCATTGGGGATGGGCTATGATTTTCATCTTAGATCCCGAGCCGAGGCTTGAAGTAGGTTTGAAGGAATGGAACTTACATTTGTGGGGATATACTTTTTAATGTAAGTGAATATTCTCAAATTCCTTATTGTGTTATATGATTTCTACTATATTGTTTCTTTATCTTTGTATAGTTGTTAGTATACACTCTAGATTATGACAGGTTGTTGGGGGTGGGGTGGAAACCTCCTATTGAGTTGTCATACTCATGCCCTACACAAGACCCTATTTGGATTCATGCCACACATTTCATTCCTGATCCAGGAAAGGTAAAGGAATATGACTATGGGAGCTATTCACACACATAGAACATGGATCACGAGTGATTGCTTTTGAGGCTTTTTCTTTATGGACATTTTAGATGCACATGGGATATCCTAGATGCCTTTTTGGAGAGGATTCACAATTAAGGGCACTAATTTGGGTCCTCATTCCTCTTTTGGTTTACACACCTATGTATATATGGGTTTTTAGTTTGATTTAACTCACTTGTATATAGTTGGTTCATTTTTGGACTTTTTGATATATGTTGCATGTTCATGAAACATTAACCTTTCCTTATACCTGATCTTATACATAAACTCACTTTCATTAATGGTTAGACATATGAATTGACTATTAAAGGCAAAGATAGGGTTTTCCACATGTAGGCACACACCTTAACCATTTACTACATTTTTTAAAGGGGTAAAACCACCTTCCACACATGTAATGCTTGACCCACAACATTTACACTATCCTCTAATGACTAAAAGGTTCACCTGAGATAATGTGATGATATGGAAAAATTGTTGTTTGGGTATTTATAGATGTTAGAAATTGATATTAGAGAACACTAAGGGATCTTGGGTATGATACTTGAGAGTGTATATATTAATAGGATTGTTGAAACTTAGTAAGTAACACATAAATATGTCTGGACAACATAATTATGGTGGAAGATTGAGTCACCAGGCATAGTATGGGGTTCTATTTCCATTCCTTTTCTTTTTCTTTAAGTTAGTCATTATTCTTTGAGTCTCATGCATCATATTGAGTGTCAATAGGCATGAACAAGTTGGATATCATGTTATGATTTGTTCTTGCTTATCTTTATTTATAATATTATTATTGGAACTAGTTAACAACCACATGACTCGATACTCTTCCCTAGCACTGATCAAAGTAAAAGAGATATCGAGATCCTATAACTAGTGATCCATATTTAAATTAAATATGTCCCCTCATACTTTATTAAACCCTGACATTGCAACTCACACAAAATCCTCCTCAAATAATTATCCTCCCCAACCGAGTCAACCCTCCTATGGTCAAAAGAATCACCCTATCACACCTCAAGAGCTTGAGCCACACAAATATGATGACCAATAGACATATCTATAAATAGGAAGGGAAATTCATAAGCCTAAAAACATGGAATTCATTAACATTAATTTAATTAAATTTATTTTAATTTCCCCAAAATCACTCCAATTCAAACACAAGTACAAATAAGAAAGATGCATGCACCTCTCCCAGATCTCTACCCTATAATCAACATTATTTTTCTCTAGGTGTTTAGTAATCTTAAGGTCATTTCATCAAATCATAAAGGGACTTAGTATTTCGTGTCCTAGCTACTCTCCCTTGATACATCACATGATAGGTTTGACTAACATTGTTACCCTACCAATCCATTTCAATTATCATAAGTTTCTAACTCTAATATCCATCCTAAATCTGTTACATCTCTTTGATTATAATTTTTCATGATCCATCCCAACTAAGAGCCCCTCTTGGATCTGTAGTGAAGATGAGAGTGTACCCCACATATTTCCTCCAATATGCCATGGGTTGGTGATTATCATTGAGGGTGTAAATCACACAAATGGGTGGAATTACCGTTAACATCCAAGAAATATAAAAATAAACCACAAAAAAACTCTAGAATATAAAATAAATGAAACATACCATAATGAAGGTAATTTCATATAGAATAAAAATCCCAAATAAAATACCAAAAAGGAAATTCCTAAAGCTGCAACTTCAATAAAAACTACAATCCACAAGCTAGTAACGTCGAACTCAATCACATAATCCCTCCTAAAAAAAATTAAAAATAGATGTGTGTATATATATATGAGGTGAGAATACATGTATACTTAGTAGGATCCTCCTCAAAAATTCTCATGAAAATGTGGAATAAGCATGCTAATGCCTTATAGAATAAATAATACACTCAATTTGTTACCTAAACCAAGTATACTAATTACTATCCTCACCAAGGACCACTGAACCAATATCACATTCAAGTATAATAACATAATATCAGAATAATATAGAAAAAAGGTACCTCATAACCAGTTCCCCACCAGTTTGTCACTCTCAAACCCCAATGATTAAATTCTTGGTGATCTCTTCTGTAGTCATGTCATTTTATATCACATATCATATCACACCTACATATCACATACCACAACCATAACCATATATCCACAACTACATACCACATCACCATATCAAATCCACATGCTACATCCTCGTCATAGTATTTATCGTAAATATAGAGGAAATATACCTCATTCCCTCCTACTACCATGCATGACCTCCACCATATATTAAATTAACCACCACATTAATAGTCCATCATCATCATATCATCATTATCATTACATCATTATCATCACATCAGGGGAACTCTATCTTATGAACATCACAACCCATGAATCATAACCTTAAGATATTTAAACCAATACTATGCCTAGAACGAAGAGAAATTAAGAGGGATTAGTAAACTATTCATTCCCTTACCAAACTAAATGTTGGGGAAAACAATTGAAACCCAAAAAATTTAGGTGTCCATAAGGTGATTCAACTCAGGAGGGGTGCATATGAAATCACACAAAATGTAAAATATATATCATAACCACACACCCACACATCCCAAGGTTCAACTCCTTAATAATTTATGATATATTTATCTTCACATAAATTTAATTTCTTCGATAGCATGAGATACACGCAAAATCGAGTCTAAATGAAACGTAATATAATATACCATTATAATCTAGCCATAAAATTGGAGATATGAATATTAATAATTAAATTTTAAAAATGTTTTAGATAAATTAAATATATTAATAAATAAACACTCAATTTTTAGTAAAGTCTTTATACAGTTTAAAAATATATATTTTCCTCAAAAATAGTTTTTATTAATTTTTGTGAGAAAATAATATAATTAATTTTTTCCAATTTTAAAAAATGAATTTGAAATAATGAAATTAATTTTTTTAAATCATAACAAAAAAATTATGTTTGTGTTAATTTTTGATAATTTTCTGAAAACATTGGTTGTTCTATGAATAGTGAAAATACTGATTTTTATTGAAATCTATCTTCTCATATAAATCATTTACAAAGTTATATTTTATTTTAAAATGGTTTTAAAAGTAAAATTAGTAAATATATATTATTAATAATCTAATTAAGATAATTTTAATTAATTTTATATGGATTTTGGTATAAAAACATTTTATACTTAAGAAAACATTTTAATGAAAAATGCTTTTAATCACATTTTACGGGTTTAATTTTAAATTTAATTTTGTCAATTATATGGATTAAATTTGATAAAATTTATTAAATATTTGGAATAATAATTTTTTTAAAATAAGACAATTTTATTTTTGGTCATAATGAATAATAAAAATAGTAAATATTTTTCATCACGATTAAGGTTAAAACAGTTTTACCGATGGGGTTAAACTAAGATAATAGGGTTAGTTTTACAATTAAAATCGTCTAAAAATTATTTTATGGTCATATTTCAAATAAATACTATCCCAAATTTTAATAACAAGACTTTTGGAAGCATTCATCTTGAGTATGACATTATTATATTTTAATCTTTTAAAAAAATTCCAAGTGTCTCCTCCCCCACTTATAAAAGGACACCTCTGTTCTCTCTTATTTACACCAATTTGATCCATCTAGATTGAAAAAACCCTACTAAAATATATTCTAAAATTATATATACATGAAATAGAGTCTATGGTATTCTTAAAATACCATTTTAAGGTCCCTTGAGAAGTGATATAAAGGAGGCCTACCAAAGAAGTGGTAATTTTCCTACTCGACCTCTTTCAATTTTTTTCTCCTCCTAACTCCATTAAATCCTTGGTATTAATAATAAAATAATAAATTAAGTATAATAAATATATTAAAATGTTATTATGATTATGTTAAAACCACGATTATCCCTATTTTCTATCAATTGGGATGTGAAAATATCGCTCTTGTGTATGTGTGGACTACCGCCTTCACGTAGCGATACAATTCGTTTTCCATCACAATATTTCAGGGATGGTTATTATGATGGGTTTACATTATATATATATATATAATATTTATAAAATTATTATGATTCTAGAATCATAATATCATATCTACCTTTTTACCTTCCAATCTGTTGTAAAACAACAACTTTTCTCATGCGTGTGTGTGGACTACCACCTCCACGAAGCAATGTGATTAGTTTTTAGTTTATGTTTTAATTGGATGGTAATAAGGATATATTTAATATATATATGTTATTTATGATATAATTATGATTTTTTAATGATAAAATAATATATACATTTCTTTCTTTCTTTTCATTATAAAAAAAAGATAACGTTTATTCGTACATACGACCCGTCGTCTCCATAAACAGTATAAACCATTTTTTATCTCCACCTTTTATGGATGGATATAAATAAATAAATAAATATAATAAATATATATTATATCTGTATCATGATTAATACTATGGAGATTATGGAGCTGTGATCAATGTTCAAGGACCAGAACTGCCGAACTAATACTCTCATAAAAAATAGAACAGTTAACACTCAGAAATGACTATTTAAATAAGGAATTATTAATAAATAGGTGTTGAAATATTATAATTGGAACATATATAAAATTATTATTAATTAAATAGTTCTATTATATAAATATAATGAATTTAATTTATTATATAGAAGTTTAGAGTGCTTTCGAAGAAAATCGAGTTTGAGGTAAGAGATTTATGTCTCAATATCATTTTAATCAAGATTATTTATGTTTTAGTTTAAAATGAAGGAAATTATATTTTATTTATCTAATAAACCCATTTAATTTTTATATATGTTGTTTATTCATTGAATTTTCAATTAATAGTACAATTTCCCTCTATTTGGTACTTAAAATGAATGAGAAAATGATTTAAAAAATAGACTTTATTTCCGTTTTGGTTGGAAATCCTTTTTCTTCCATATCTATGTTTTATAAAATATTTTAAAGAATGTTTTTACTTATATAAATTTCTTAAATCCATTTTTACCCATTTTTGACTTAAAAAAAATGGTTTAAATGGAATCTTTTTGTCATTTTCCAAATGAGGGACTTTTGAATTTTTACTAAAAACGTGAAAGGAATATTTATTTTTACTTACATAGTATGAATAGAATTTACCACCTTCATGAAAACTTAATTATTTGAAGATTAATTTACAATTTTACATGGTTCTTTACAAAGAAAATGTTTTCCCTAGTATTTTGGAAATTTTTATATTCTAAATAAATGTTTTCAAAATGAAAAGGGTATTTTCCTCATTAAATATTTCAATGATATTTTAAAAGTATTTTAATATCTGTTAATATCCTTTGATAAATATTATTCTTTATCAAGGATATAATCTAATGATACCTTTCAACATACTTCTCTTTATGTTTTATGATAGGTATGACTATGTAAAGTGTTCACATTCCATATTTTTAGTTTTTTGAATATAGACAGTTATTTATTATAAGTCATGTTGATTAAGTTGTATTATTTATTCATATGATGAATGCATTGGAATTATTAAGTGAAAAGTGGGGCTAATAATTATACATCCCCTTGATTTATTGGTAAGTCTCATGAGACAGAACAAGTTGGGTATTTGGCCAAGGACTTACTCATTTATATAAGATATCTTGGAATGAGGCCTATATGGTAAGTTTAAGATGCCCAACATTATACATTCCATTATTATAAAATCAATTATATATGTCCATGTTATCATTCTAATAGTTTTGATATCAATGGATAAGTTTCAATATCATGTTATTATTTATATGATATTATTTGATCATCATTTATTCCTTCTATATTATTCATGCCTTATTAATTCTATGATAGCCTTCACTGTATGAATTCCCTTATTGAGCATTTGATATCACCCCATTATTATGTTTAATTTACCCAATATGCCAATAAGTGTATTACTATTCATATGAAAGGATATTATAGAGGGAACAATGATGTTCTCAAATAAAATACAATGTTCTATTTTATGTTTTCAAATGTAATGTGATATTCAAGCATGTATCTAGTTTACCAAAACTAATAAACTATTTGGTCATTTGGGATGCGATTAGTTATATCTAGTGACAATGTAATAAAGAAACCACTAGATCTTACCTACTAGGGCTAAGGTTTTTATAGTTTTCATTCGAGTAATTTTAGTAGAAGCCTTGGGAACTATATTTTGGAAAACATAGATTAGGGAACATAATCCTATGATAGACTTTGAGAATATTTCTAATTATAGAATAATATCATAAAGTTTTTGGTAGGGTAGAGATTATGTTTTTTACTAGAAATAAATCCCTATCTGGATACTACAAGTGGAATTGGTTTTAGAACGTGTGCATCTTGGGGTAATAACCCCCAAAGAGTCGGTCAAGTCTATATTGACCATCATTATGGTTCACAGTGAATGAACCCTTACTACGTACCTATTTTGACACTTTTGGGAGATATGATTTGGTTCATTCACATTATCCTTACAAACTATTATGAAATATTTGAAAATATTTTTATGATTTGAGAATGTTCCCAAAGAAACCAAGCTTATGATTTTGAGATTAGTTAAGCATAAATTTTCAATTTATGTTAAGTGTTTCACTAGTTTTAAAATTATACATTATGATTCATAAAGTTATGATTTGATATAGTTAATTCCATTATTTAGAAATGGATCCTAGTAGAAAGAATGGAAACCTTATCAATTCACATAATCTATGTAGGGATTTCCCTCCCGTGAAATATAATGAATCTAGAGTTGGAGATGTATCTAGAATTGAAAAAATTATAACTATACTGGGGTAGATAACTCAGGTTATAACCAATAAACTTGCTCAGATAGATCAACCTACTAATCAATAATACAGTGTAATAATGTTAAACCATTTCATAAAACAACAACCTCCATCATTCAATGTGACCACAAATCCATTTGTAGCTGAACAATGGATAAGTTTCTTAGAAAATATATTTATTTATTTGGGAGTTAATTTATGGATAAGGTTGGCATGATAGTTTTCCATATCACGGGGGATGTGGATTAATAATGGTCATTGATTAAAAATACTAATGATGTGGATGAAATATTGAGCATGTAATGGAGGGATTTTAAGGTACTTTTCTTGGAAATATATTTTCCTCATGAACACTGATCGAATATGGAGAGACAATTACCATATCTAAGACAAAAGGAAGAGGAAATTTTTTCTAAGTATGAATATAACTTTACAAGGTCGGTATGGCATGTTGCAGACTATGTATATAATCCAAAGATTAATATTGATTGTCTATTTAATGGAAAAAATTAAATCCTTTGAAGAGAACTCATCTCCGAAACATTATAATCATACGAGGATATAGTATCATGTTTTATCAATATAGAGAAATAATTCTCTAAGTCTTATGGATTTGAAGGAATAAAATATAAGAAGAAGATGACTGAATTAAAAATGGATAAGGGGAAGAAGATAAATAGTGATTTTACAATATATTTTTCTTGTTAAAGGAAACACTATGATATATGCTTAAAGGGAAAAGGTGTTTGCTACACGTGAGGAAAAAATGTTATCATTCTCATGAATATAAGTGAAAGGGATAAAGATAAATCAAATATTCTTTTCATTTATTATTAGTAACTTAATAAGATCACAATTAAGAACAAGAATCTTTTACCCTAAATCGATCATCTATTTGGTAAATTATGAGGATAACTATATTTTTTCAAGATTGATCTTAAATTTGGACATCATCATCAGACAGTCAAGAAGGAGGATATACCTAAGACAAACTTTCATATGAGGTATGATCATTATGAATTTTTAGTAATGATATTTGTACTTACCAATGCTCCAGTTATATTCATGGATTTAATGAATAGAGTATTTAGAGATTACCTTGATCAATCTGTGGATGCCTTTATAGATGATATTATAATATATTCAAATAGAAAGAAAGAGCACGAAGAAAATTTTGGAATCATGCTAAAGATACCAAGGAAGGTGTAATTTTATGCTAAATTTTCCAATTGTGAATTTTGGCTTCAAAAAATTCCATTTTGGGTCATATAATATCTAGTAAGGGTATATCAGTGGATCCTTAAAAGATGGAAGTTATTGAGTAATGGCCTAGGCCAACCACAGTAATCAAGATTTTTATTTTTCTTAGACTTCATGGATACTACTGATTCTTTGTGAGAGATTTGTCATGATATATAATCCACTCACCAATTTAACTTAGAAGTGGGTTATGTTCTTATGGATAGATGATTGTGAAGATAATTTCAAAGAATTGAAGAGAAGGTAAGTTAGCATGATTCTGATTACACTACCTTATAGTGGAGAAGGGATTGTAATATATAATGATATATAAAATAAGGGTCTGAGACACATCCTCATGAAGAATGATATGTTGATAGAATATACCTCTTTATAATTAAAAATTCATGATAAAAATTACCCAACTCATGATTTAGAGTTGGCAGTAGTACTTTTTACATTGAAGATATGAAGGAATTATCTATATGGTGAAAGGTGTGATATATATACTGATCATAAAATCTTGAAGTATATATTTACTCAAAAATATTTAAATATGTGCCATAAAATATAGTTGGATTTGATTAACGATTATGACTGATTAATACATTACCACCTTGATAAGGCGAACAAGGTAGTCAATGCTATGAGTTAGAAAGACCTTGATAGTTTTTCCCTGATGAGGATCAAAATATATCCAATATTTATTGATTTTAAAAAGATGTATCTTGAAATCATGAGGAAAGGGGAAAAATATTATCTTTATCAGAATAATGTTCAACTATTCATCCATGAGAGAATTAAGTAGGTGAAAAATAAAGATGTGGAATTATAGAAGATGGGGAATGTTCCTGAGTTCAAACATGATCATGCAGGAATGACAAGGTTTAATAACTGAGTATGTGTCCCTTGAATATCAGAATTGAAGAAGGAGTTGTTGGATTAAGCTCATAGTTTATCATACTTTATTCATCCTCAAAGTACAAAGATATATAGAGATATAAAGTATTATTTTTGGTGAAAAAACATGAAGAGAAATATTTTGGAGTATGTATCTCACTACTTGGTATGTAAGGAAGTTAAGGTTGTGAGATAGAAGTCTAAGGGGATGCTACAACTATTAACCACACTATAATAGAAATGAGAAAACATAACCTTGGATTTTGTTTTCAGACTCCAAAAAATATCTAAAGGGAACAATTATATTTGGGATACAGTTGACCACTTTAAAAAATAAGTGAATTTTGTTTCCATTAGAGAATATTTATTACTTGAACAATTACTTAGTTATACATTAAGTAAGTGGTAAGATTTCATGGAGTACCACTCTTAATTATATCTGATTGGAATATGAGGTTTACCTAAAAATTATAGAGAATTATTCAACAGGATCTGGATATAGAGTTGAGTTTTAGTAATTATTATTATCCTCATACAAATGGTTAGTATGAGAGGACCATTCAAACTCTTGAAGACATGATGGGAACTTTCTCTATGGATTTCTCGGGTAGTTGGGATCAAAACATTCCTTTAGTGGATATTTTTACAACAATATCTTTCACTAAAGCATTCAAATGGCTCCTTAAAAATCCCTATATGGTAAGAATTGAAAAACACCAACATGTTGGAATAAATTTAAATAAGTAAATCTATTAGTACCTGATCTATTTAAGGAAATTATAGATAAGGTTAGAGCCACTCAAAAACACATAAGGGTAGCTCAGAGTCAATAAAAAAGTTATGCTAACAATTGTAAGTGAGATCTTGAGTTTGAAGTTGGTGAAAAGGAATTCCTATGAATATCTCCCTATAATTTGGTTATGATATTTATAAATAAGTGCAAGATAATCCCTAGGTATACCAGTCCCTTCAAAAATTTGTGATCATATCGGGATGGTAGCTTATTGATTAGCACTTCCACAAAATCTATCTCAAGTTCACGATGTGTTCCACGTATCTATCCTAAGGATGTAGATACCTGATCCTTCAGATGTATTGAACTCTGAATTCATACCAATGGATTGATATCTCTCTTATTAGGAACAACTAATGAATATTATATATTTTAGAGATAAAGTGATATGAAACAAGACCACTCTCATGATCAAAATTTTGTGGAGAAACCATAAATTTGAGTAAGCTACTTGTGAACCCAAGGATGGGATGAAATAGAGATATAATAATTTTTTTTATATCAAAAAGAAATAATTTTTATGGGAAAATTCATTTTAAGGGGGGAAGAATGTAACACCATGAGATTTTATGATATATTTATCTTCAAATAAATTTAGTTTTTTGATAGCTTGCAATATATGCAAACCCATGTCTAAATGAACTATAATATAATATACCATTATAAACATTTGTTAAATTGGTGATATGAATAGTAATAACTGCTTTTTAAAAATGTTTTAGATAGATAAAATATATAAATAAATAAGTACTCAATTTTTAGTAAAGTTTTTATATGACCCAAAAATACATTTTTCATCAATTTTTTTTTCTAGAAAATAATATAATTAATTTTTAAAACTTTTATAAAATTAATTTGAAAAAAATAACTTAATTTTTGAAATAATCATTTCAAAATTATCTTAGTGTGTTTTTTAAAATTTTTTGAAAAGTTAAATGTTTCGATGAATAGTGAAAAATACTGATTTTTATTGAAAACTGTCTTTTCATCTCAAGAATTTACAAAGTTATATTTTGTTTTAAAATCTATTTAAAAGTAAAATTAGTTCATTTATATTTCTAATATTATATTTAAGTTCATTATAATTAATTTTATATGGATTTTGGTATTAAATTATTTTATACTTAAGAATTTTTTTATGGAAAATCGATTTTCATGCGTCTTTTGGGTTTAATTTTAAATTAAATTCTACCAATTATGTGAATTTAATTTTATAAAATGTATGAAATATTTTAAATCAAAATTTAAAAATATTTTAGTGGTTAAAATTTTATTTTTGGTCATAATGAGTAATAAAAACAGTAAAAATGTGTCACCATGATTAATGTTAAAAAGGATTTATTGGGGGTGTTAAACAAAGTGATAAGGGTAAGTTTTAATATTAAACTTTTCTAAATCATATTTTATGAACATATTTTGACCTTATAATATCCCAAATTTTAATAACTAACCATTTGGAAGCATATTTCTAATGTATGAAATTATTATATTTTAATCTTTTAAGAACTTACAAGTGTTTCCTCACCACTACTTATAAAAAGACACCGCTCTTTTCTATTATTTACACCACTTTAAGCTATCTGTATCAATTAAAAAATAATAAATCATCTTATAAACTTCACTATCCATTAATTAGAGGTTATTTTATTCTTAAAAGATCATTCCAGGTGTCCCTAATAAGGGATCTAAAGGAGGACTACTACAGAAGAGGTAATCATCTTACCTGACCTCTTTAAATTTATTTATTCTTCCTCCTCCTTTAAATTAGTGGTATTCATAATAAAATAATAAATTATGTATCTTAAATATAATAAAATTATATTATGATTATGTAACCACCATTATCCTCCCCATTTTCTATAAAATGATAAGTTAAAGTATCGCTCGTGCGTACTTGTGGACTACCGCCTCCATGCAGTGATACAATTCATTTTACATCACCATATTTCATGGGTGGTTATTATGATTGGATTAAAGTTTATATATAATATTTATTAAATAATTATGATTATATAATTAAAATATTATATCTAACTTCTTACCTACCAATCTTTTGTAAAATGATAAAATCACTCGTGCATGCGTGTGGACTGCCACCTCTATAGAGGGTTGTGATTTGTTTTTCATTTTTGTTTTACTTGGATGGTAATAAGGGTATATTTAATGTATATATATTTTATTTATTTTAATAAGGATATATTTAATGTATATATATGTTATTTATGATATAATTATGATTCTTTAATGATAAAATAATATCTATCTCTCTTTATTTCTTTTCATTAGAAAATGAAAACAACATTCATACGTAGATACGACCTATTGTCTCCATGAATGGTGTAAATCAATTTTATATCTCTAACTTTTATGGATGAATATAAATATAAATATATAATTAATATATATGATATTTATATCATTATTACCATTCCAGAAAATATCTATCCATGATCAAATTTCAAGGACCATAACATTTGAACTAAAACTCTCATGAAAAATGAAACAGTTAACATTAAAAAATAATGATTTTAATAAGCAATTATTAATAAATGGTTGTTTAAATTTTATAACTGGATCATATATGATATTATAATTATGTAAATTATTATTTTAAATAATTATAATAAATTGAAATTTATTATATAGGAGGTTAGATCACTTTCGAAGCAAGTCTATCTTGAGGTAATAGATTTATGTTTCAATATCATTTTAATTGGTATTGTTTATACTTGAATTTATATTGAAAGAAACAATATGATTTTATCTAATAAAACCATTTAATTTTATTATCCTCTAGATATTCATGTAATTTTCAAGTAATATTACCATTTTTATCTCTTTGGTACTTAAAATGATTGAGATTTTTTAAGAAAAACAAACTTTATTTTCTTTTTGGTCAGAAATCCTTTTTCTTCCATATCCATATTTTCAAAAAATGTTTTCAAAAATGTTTTTTATCTTCTCCAATGATTGTTTAAAGTAATTTTTACCCATTTTTGAATTTTTTAAAAATGTTTTAAATAGAATATTCTACTTATTTTCATAACGTGTCACTTTTTATTTTTTATTTAAAATGTGAAAGGAATCTTTGTTTTTATGTACACAACCTGGAATAAATTAAATGATGTCATTAATTTTAAATTATTTTAAGCTTAAGTTAAAATATTCCACAGTTATTTCCAAATAAAACGTTTTTTAAAATATCTTGGATTTTTTTTATTCTAAATAAGTGTTTTCAAAATGAAAAGGGTATTTTCCTCAAGAAAACATCGAGTGATATTTTAAAATAATTTCCATGTCTATCAAAATAATTTGAAGAATCATATGATTTACTAAGGATATAATATAATTATATAATTCAATATATTTATTTGGATGTATTATGATCAGTTTGACTGGGTAAAGTATTAACATTCCTTATTTTTAGTTTTTCCAATACATATAGTTATTGATTATAAAGCATGTTGATTAAGCTATATTGTTTATTTATATGATGAATGTATTGGAATTATTATGTGAAGTGTAGGGAACTAAATTATATATCCTCTCTATTAATTGATAGGTATCATGAGACAAAATAGGTTAGGTATTTGGTTGATTCCTTACTCATTTATTTAAGATGTCTTGGCATGAGAACTCAACAGTAAGTTTAAGATGTATGAAATTATGCATTATATTATTATAAAATCAATTATTGATGTCCATGTGATTATTAAAATAATTGTGATATCCATGGATAATTTTTAAGCTCATGTGATTATTTATATGGCATTATTTGATCATTATTTATTCTTTCCATATTATTCATTCCTTATTCATTCTATGATTGATTTCATTGTACACATTCCCTACCAAGCATCTGATCTCACCCATTACTTATGTTTCTTTTCCTCAGGATGCAAAGAAGTGTATTATGATTTATATTCAAGGATATTATAGAGGTAGATATGATGTTATCAAAGAAAATATTATGTTTTATTTTATGTTTTCAAAAGTAATGTGAGATTAAAGCATGTATCTAGTTTGATAGGACTATTAAACTATTCAGTCCTTTGGAACACAAAAACTTGTATCTAGTGTCAATGTAATAATATAAAAACCAACTCTAGGCTATTAGGGTTGGGGTATTTACATAAATGTTCTTACCAAATAGCCTTACTAAGATTATAATCATCACCACATCATCATAATTGTTCACTAGAACCCTTTTCCATCTCTACAACACAAATTAGTCCCACCTTCCATATAAAAAGCCACAAAAAAATTAACATATTTTTTATTTGATCATATAATTCATTAATTTCTAGACTTACCATTTTACCAGCCACATTACATTCGTTATTCCATTTATCTCCATATTTAGTTTCAAACCATTCTTCATCTATAAACTATGCTAACCCCATCCGTTTCCACCTCATTTCAAATATTAAAATTTTATTATTAGATTATTATTAAATTCCAACCCACTACCCATTACCATTTACATAATTACCAACCATATTCCACACCACCGGGAATCAATAACACAACCCCAAAATGCACAACCAAACATTTCATAAACCACCCCACAACATAAGCCACCACCTGCACAACTACCATAAAACCATTTCCTTTCCATATCATCAACCATGACACTATTTCCAAACCACATAATAACCCATACACTACTACCACATCAACAACCAAACCCCCATGCCAATCATGGAAAACTAACCATCACAACCCACTACCAATTACACACTAATAACATCATTATAAATAACATACTATTAGTAAGAAACATCCAATTTCAACAACCAAATATTTCCATAATTACCTTTTTAAAACATGCCACAATATTTATTTAACAACTCTTCCATATGAATCATCAACTTAATTAAAAATTCCACACAAAAAATTCATCTCCATATTAATTTAATTAACCTTTTATGGAAGTCGGTCTAATAATTCTCACAACAATAATCAAGGTTCACATATTAGTAACATAAAAACCATAAACCATAAGCAATATCATATAATAATATAAAACATATGTGATTCAAATCTTCCCTTAAATTTAATTTATACTATTTCATAATCTTTATTGGGTTAATAATTACCATCCAACCATAGAAAAAAATCATGATACTTACACAATTTACACAAAATAAAGAGGGAGAATTCTTGAACCCTTTACCTCAACTAAAGCTTCAATAACCACTACATAAAGGAACATAGAGGGAGATGATAAACAGAAAAGATCACACAAGGAAAACCTCAAAAACCTAAATCAAAGAAAATCTCTATCAAATCCATGACCCAAGTCTAATGAAACCAATTCCATACTATAACCACAACCTATCTAAGAAGAAGTATAGAAATTGAACCCAAGAGAGGCTAATAGAAACTCACCTAGGATAAAAAAATAAATCTCTCAAACCCAAGGGACAAATAAAATCAATGGTAACTTGAAGGTATCTAAGGAAACACCTCTATTCACATAGGGTATGTGGAAAATAAATGAATTTAGAAGGATTTGAATAGGATTTTGAATTTACAATGTTACTAGAAACTTATAGTTTTATAGTGTGCCTTTCTATGGTCACATAATGATGGGGCTAAGTCGAACGAATCTCTCAAAATCATGTAGTGGTATACCTTATCTACCCCATTTAAAGATTGACCAACTCCTTAAATTTTTATATAATTGACAGTGGTCATGGCATAACCAAAGTTGTTATGCCACAATGCATAGTCCTATAAAAGACGTGAAACAACCCTAAAGAAAGCCAATAAGTAACAAAATAACTACAACATAATAATGCCCAAAATAGTAGAACCATGAAATAAACCACCCAAGGTGTCACATCATGATATCTATGGCCATTCTGTGATATCCACTCATAGAAAATTTAAAAAAAAAATCCCCAATCCCCTTCACACGGTAACACCCGAGACTTTTATGTTATATAAATCATCAAAGGAATCTTTTTCTACACAACACTTACTTGGCTTTCTTTACAAGAAATCGCGACCTTCCTCGATAGCTTGCGTCGTACGCAATACCGAGTTTCACTAAACAACGATATGCTATTAAAATATTATTAAAACTAGCCATTATGAATAGTAATAACCACTTTTTGAAATTTTATAAATTTTATTTTTCAAAATGGACTTCATTTTTGGATTCGGAATATCGAAATTAGCCTCGGGTAAAATTTTGGTATTTTTCTGAAAACTTTCAATTTTTGATGAATAGTGAAACCACTAAGTGGTAGTTAAAAAACGGAATTTTTCATAAAACTTAATTTTACCGATTCTGTGAGTGGAATTTAAAAAATCCGAGAGACACGGTTAATGTCAGTAAGTAAAATGTGGTTCAATGAGATGAAAATAATTTTTTGGTGAATAGTAACTTTTTACTTTTTTTTACCACGGTTAAAAGTAAATAGGGTAATTAAGGGTAAAGATGATATTATTATTACCCTAACACATGTAATAATTCTATCGGACAAGTGTAATTCGACCAAAAACAAACTTAGGAATAAAATATGACCATTTAGACCCACTTGGATTAGATTAGGACATTTATTATTAATTTATTTAAAGAAGGGTTAAAATAGTTAAAATCAAAGTTTAATAAGTAAATAATTTTTAATATGGGGTTATACATAAGATAAATTCGACTATAAATATTCATTAGAAAGCTAAAAAGATTTACTACATAATGGTATTTTATTTGTAATTTTTAGACATTAAATAATTTAATTTATTTATGACACAAAGATGATGCAGTAATTATCTTATTAATGAAATATTGACATAATTAATGTTATAAACACCAAAATAAATATAATTTGAGACTTTTTATGAATTACACTAATTTTCTAGGTTAATATGACATGTTAGTATTGATTTAATTAACGTTTTTCTAACTAATAATTCTGTTATGATTTTCACAAAAATCAATTACTAAATAGTGTCAAAATTGACATAAAATAGTTTTTAAAACAAATATTATATTAGTAATTGTTATTTTATTCCTAAAAATCTAAGGTTCGGCCAAATGACTTAGATAAGGTTATATATATTAATAATAAACAACTTGGGGTTCTTTTGGCTGATTATAGTAAGTTTATTAACCTTATAGTATAAGAACACAAGAAGACACGGTAAAAGTAAAATTATTTAACTTAATGTTAAATCTAAATGGTAAGGTTAAAATAGGGACATAAACTTATATAAATTATATTGGATGAGAGGATTTAGACCCATACCCACCTTAGCTTCTAAATATATCAATTTTGAGATATTTAAAACCGAACTTGACTTTATAATAAAATAATATTTTTAGTTTTCCCAAAGGTGCCCCTCTCCTCCCTTATAAAAGGGCACCTCCTCCCCCTCTTCCTCACACCACTTTGAGCCTTCAAGCTCGGACAAACCCTGCCAATTCCTCCTCTACACTTACCTATAGACATCCTAGAGGTCCTGGTCTTTTTCAAAGACCAATTTTAGTTCCCTAAAAGAAGGTCTCAAAGAAGCACTTCAAAGAAGAGGTAATGTCCATTACCGATTCTTTCATCTTTATTTCTTCTTCCAATTATTCTTCTTTAGTTATTTCATTATGAAGTAATAACATCAGTATAAATAATATACTGATATGTTATTATAAGTATGAAACAACCCTATTTCACCATCTATCCATCCTACGGAAAAAGAAATCACCGCGCGTGCGTACGTACGGAATACCGTCTCCACGCCGTGGTGTAATCTATTTTCCACCACCACCTTACTTGGATGGGTATAATGGTGTAAATAATGACTATATATGACTATTATAAAGTAATACTGATTCTGAAATAGTATACATACACTCCAATACAATTCCACGATCATAGGAACAATATCATCACTCGTGCGTACGTACGGAATACCGTCTCCACGATGTGATGCGACTCGTTCTACATGATCTTCATTTCATAATGATTATATAAATGAATTGAATGAATGAATATGATATATATTACAATAATACCATTCTGGAAATGAGGTATCTATAACCTAAAGAGAAGAATACGAATTTATTCGACAAGACATGCATAAGAACAAAAAGTTATAAACACCCGAATAACAAGTAGCAATGAAATATTAATACTAAGATGCTAAGAATATGACCATATATGATATCATAAAAATAATTATGATTCTGGAATAAGTCAATAACATTATTTAAATCATTATACAGGAGGTTCAGACACTTACGAAGCAAAACAGACCTAAGGTAAGGGAAATATCACAATCTCATTTTTATCCGAGATTGTTTATACTTTAGTATTTACTGGGGTCTATTTTATCATCCACATCCATGTTTCCTCAATATTTAATATTATTTCCATTCACCTACAATTGTTTAAATCCTATTTTACCCTTCGGTGAGTTTTTAGTAAAAGATATTAAAGGAATCTTTTGTCATTTTTCGTACGAGGTACTTTTTTGACTTTTCCGACAAAAGTATGAGAAGAATGTTTTTTTAACTTATACGGAATGAATGGATTTTTAAAAAATTATTTTCAAGAAGCTTCCTTTAGAATTTTTCAAGTTTATTTTTAATCAACTTCTTTTAGTTTAAAATTTTAAGACATGTTAAGGAAGGAAAATGTTTTTGAAGTAGAAAGGATATTTTCCTCAAGAATGGAGTTCAAGTGTTTTATAAAAATTATTTTCCATCTAAGATAATAAAGGATTCTGTTTCTATCCCTATTATTACATGGATTTGATTATGTTGTGATGGAAATATTTTTATGAATTCCTTTATCTTATATGAATTGTTTTATGATGTCATGTTGTTTAAGAATCCCATTTTTATTACATGGGTTATGCTATGATGTATGGTTTATGATTTTGTGGCACACATAAGAATGGTATCATTATTAGATGGGTGGGACCTATATCTGCCTCCAATGCATTGGGTAAAGATTTTATATCTCATGAGATAGACATGGCTGGAACGGTAGGTTATACCGGTTCAGTGAAACAGGACTGAAACGAGGAGTGAACTCGGTTCAGAAAGGTATTTTATCCACTAAGATAGTCTTGGCAATGAGCCTTGACTAATAAGAAATGATTCTCTATGATTATGTGTGTATGACACAAAGTTTCATGTTTTAAGTTATGATTATTGTGATTACATTTCACTGCCATGATTTATTCCATGTTATGAAATTATGATCTCTTTTGCAGGTTAAGATTTCCAAAAGTTATGTGCTTATGTATATGATGTGATTGATATTTCTTTTGTTTACCCTTACTGAGCATTTGCGCTCACCCTTTTGTATGTTTTCTTTCCCAGGTCAGGAAGAAGGTTATTAAGTAAGATATGCCAAAACAGACTATAGATATGATGAAATAAATGGGAGACAATGTAGATACTTTATGAACAAGTTGTTTATGTTTCCCAGTTTCTAAAGACACTATACCTATACGGTCCTTTCGTGGTTTTGTTATATGTTGTAATAAGTATGCTTCAATTTTGAAGTATTAACAATGTATGTAAAGTATGGGTCGTTATAGTTGGTATCAGAGGAAAGGTAAAGTCAACCTTTGGAAACTAGGATGCAAAAGCCTTAGTAAGAACCCTAAGGATAAGTCTAAGCATAGAACACAATCTTAGTGTTTTAGAAATGGCCATGAATAACCTAGGATAAGACCTTAAGTGTCAAATTTTATTCTTGATTATGTGGTTTTCCTATTATAATTAGTGTTTCTCACACTATTCTTCTTGGTTTTATTCAATGGCTGGAACCCGAAGGAACCGTGTTAATGTGGAATGCGATGGGAAATGAAATGATTGTCCCCCTGAGCAACCAAACGTTATGGGAGCTAGAATGCAAAATCTTGTAGCCATGCTCACACAACTTTCTCAAGCTATGAATCATGCAGGACTTCCAAACGAGCAAAGGAAGGAGCAAAATTCTGTTGAATCCTTCATGAGGCAGCGTCCACCTTCTTTCAGCGGGTCTACTAATCCATTAGTTGCTGAACAATGTATTAGTACTACTGAAAAGATATTTTCAGTTCTTCAATGTTCTGAACATGATAAAGTCATCCTAGCAGTGTATCGTTTGGAAGGAGATGCTGATCAATGGTGGAATCTTATTAAGAATACAAGCCAAAGGTATGAAATTGAGTCCATGGAATGGGACGAGTTCAAGAACTTATTTTTCAATAAGTACTTCCCTCATATTCTCCGAACAAAGATGGAGAAAGAGTTTCTTGAACTGAAGCAAAAGGATGATGAATCTGTTGGTACCTATGAAGAAAATTTTACAAGACGTGCAAGGTACGCTTCTGGTATTATTATCCAACCTGAGAGTAAGATCGATCGATTCTTTAGTGGCTTAAAACCAAGTCTTCGAAGGGCATTAGCCATAAGGGACTTCAATAGCTATGAGGAAATCGTTCGATGTGCTCTCAAATTCAATATGGAGATTGGAGTAACCCATCAGTCATATGGGTTTGATAAGAAGAGGAAAATGGAATTCAAAGGAAAATCTAAAGAGCACACTGAAAAGAAGATGAGCTTTCCCTTATGCTCAAAGTGTGGAAAGAGACATGGAGGGAGTTGTCTTAAAGGGACAAGTAAATGTTTCAAATGTGGAAAGGAAGGTCATCGAGCATTTGAATGCCGCGATGATGGGAAGAAGATGTATAATGATGCAAACAAAGGAAGGGATACAAAGAATGAACCTACTACACTTCAATGTTTCAAGTGCAAGGAGATGGGGCATTATGCCAATCAATGCCCAAATCCAAGGGTTGATGATGATGGTCGATGTCAACAAACTCTTAAGGCTAAAGACAAAGGAAAGTCACATGCAATTTCTATCAGCGATGTGGAGTACGATAACGATGTGGTGAAAGGTACACTTACCATCCACTCTAAAGTAGAAAATGTTTTATTTGATTCTGGATCCACCCACTCTTTTATTTCTGAAGAATTTTCTAAGGGTATCACCGTATTACCTCAATAATTATATGTTGAGTTAGCTGTGACAACACCTAATGGCACAACAGTCGCATCAAAAGTTTATAATTCTTATCCGATCGAAGTTTTTGGGAAAGTGCTTCCTGCAAATCTTGTGATCCTTCCTATAGTAGAATTTGATGTGATTCTTGGCATGGATTGGCTTTCTTTATATGGATATCATATCAATTTCCAAAGAAGGGAAGTCACATTTCATATTCCAGATCAATCTATGATCGTCTATCAATGCAAGGATGAACATAACCTTCCAGTGGAAATTTCTTCCATTTTATGGGTATTGATTCCACTAAATGAAGGTTATTTATCTCAAATGGTTGGTGAGAAACTCATGATTAAGAATATTCCCATTGTACAGGAGTTTTATGATGTCTTTCTGGAGGAATTACCGGGACTTCCACCAAATCATGAAGTTGAGTTTTCAATAGAACTCGTACCGGGTGCTTTGCCTATTTCAAAGACACCTTATAGAATGGACCCAATTGAGTTGTAGGAATTGAAGAAGCAACTCCAAGAGAATCTTGATAAGGGATTCATACGCCCTAGTGCGGGAGCACCTATTCTATTTGTTAAGAAGAAAGATGGATCAATGAGACTCTGCATTGATTATCGAGAACTTAACAAGATCACTATCAAGAACAAATATCCTCTCCTGCGCATTGATGACCTATTTGACCAACTACGCGGAGCTCAATACTTTTCCAAGATTGATCTTCGTTCAGGGTATCATCAATTAAGGGTCAAAAGGGAGGATATACCAAAGATGGCTTTCCGTACAAGGTATGGACACTATGAATTTATAGTGATGCCATTTGGTCTTACTAATGCCCCTGCTATCTTCATGGATCTGATGAATAGAGTCTTTAGAGACTATCTTGATCAATTTGTGGTAGTCTTTATAGACGATATTATTGTCTATTCAAAGAGCAAGGAAGAACATGAAGATCACTTGAGAATTATATTGAAGACCCCGAGAAAGGAGAAGCTTTATGCCAAATTTACCAAGTGTGAATTTTGTCTTCAAAAAGTTGCATTTTTCGGTCACATAATCTCAAAAGAGGGGATATCTGTGGATCCAGAAAAAAAAACAGAGGTTATCAAAAGATGGTTGAGACCAACAAAAGTAACTGAGATCTAAAGTTTTCTTGGTTTGGCTGGATATTATCGACGTTTTGTGAAAGATTTTTCACGATTATCTAATCCACTCACCATGTTGACTCGGAAAGGAGTTAAGTTTGTCTGGACGGAAGAATGTGAAGAGAATTTCAAGGAGTTGAAAAGAAGGTTATCCAGTGCACCTGTGCTCACACTGCCTTGTAGTGGAGAAAGGTTTGTGATCTATAGTGATGAATCCAAGAAGGGATTGGGGTGTGTTCTTATGCAAAATGATATGGTGATAGCTTATGCCTCACGACAGTTGAAAATCCATGAGCAAAATTACCCAACACATGATTTGGAGTTAGCTGCGGTAATATTTGCATTAAAGATTTGGAGGCATTACCTTTATGGTGAAAGGTGTGATATTTATACTGATCATAAAAGTTTAAAGTATATTTTCACACAAAAGGAGCTGAATATGCGTCAAAAAAGATGGTTGGAGATGATTAAGGATTATGACTGCTCAATCCATTACCACCCTGGGAAAGCAAACAAGGTGGAAGATGCATTAAGTCGAAAAGACCATGCTAGTTTATCCATGATGAGGATCACAAAAGATCCAATATTTATGGATTTACAAAGGATGGATCTTGGAATTATAATGGAAGGGGAAAAATCTTATCTTTCTCAAATGAATGTTCAAACATCTATACATGTGAAGATTAAAGGGCACAGAAAGAAGATGTCGAGTTACAAAAGAAGGTGAGAAATGTTCCTAAATTCAACCTTGATTGTGATGGGATAATAAAGTTCAGGAATCGGGTTTGTGTTCCTCCCATCCCCGAATTAAAGAAGGAGTTGTTGGATGAGGCTCGTAGTTCTTCATTCTCTATTCATCCTGGAAGCACGAAGATGTATAGGGACCTGAAAGAGTACTTCTGGTGGGATGGCATGAAAAGAGATGTTGCTGAATATGTCTCTCGATGCTTGGTTTTTCAATAAGTTAAAGCTAAGAGACAGAAGTCTATGGGGATGTTACAACCATTACCCATACCCAAATGGAAATGGGAAAACATCACTATGGACTTTGTCACAGGACTTCCTAAAACATCCAAAGGCAATAATTCTATCTGGGTCATAGTTGATCGTCTTACAAAGTCTGCACACTTCATTTCTATTAGAGAGGATTTCTCTCTGGATCAGCTTTCCAGGATATATGTAAAGGAAGTGGTAAGATTGCATGGAGTACCAATTTCTATTATATCTGATCAGGATCCGAGATTTACCTCGAAGTTCTGGCGAAGTCTTCAGTATACTCCGGATACAGAGTTGAGTTTCAGCACTGCTTATCATCCTCAGACAGATGGTCAGTCTGAGAGAACAATTCAAACCCTAGAAGATATGTTGAGAGCTTGCTCTATGGATTTCAAAGGTGGTTGGGATCAACACCTACCTTTGGTGGAATTTTCTTATAATAATAGCTTTCACTCCAGTATTCAGATGGATCCTTATGAAGCTCTCTATGGAAAGAAATACAGGACTCTAACTTGCTGGGATGAAGTTGGGGAAAGAAAGCTATTAGGACATGATCTCGTTGATGAAATGGCAGAAAAGGTCAGATCTATTCAACAACACATAAGAGCAGCTCAGAGTCGACAAAAAAGTTATGCCGACAACCGAAGAAAAGACCTCGAGTTTGAAGTGGGTGATAAAGTGTTCTTACGAATATCTCCCTAGAATAGGGTTATGAGATTTAGAAAGAAGGGGAAGTTGAGCCCTAGATATATCGGTCCTTTCGAAATACTGGATCGTGTTGGGAAGGTAGCTTACCGATTGGTGCTTCCACCAAATCTCTCTCAAGTTCACGATGTGTTCCATGTATCTATCCTGAGAAAGTACATACCTGATCCTTCACATGTACTCAGCTCAGAAGTTGTACCGCTGGAGCAAGATCTTTCTTATGAAGAACAACCGATAGAGATTCTGGATCGTAGTGAAAAAGTCCTACGAAACAAGACCACTCGATTGGTGAAAGTTTTATGGAGGAACCACAAATTAGAAGAAGCTACATGGTATCTTGAGGATATGATGAGGGAGAGGTATCCTCATCTGTTTGTTACAAAGTGACGAATTTCGAGGGCGAAATTCATTTTAAGGGGGGTAGAATGTTACACCCAAAACTTTTATGTTATATAAATCATCAAAGGAATCTTTTTCTACACAACACTTTCTTGAATTGCTTTACACAAAATCACGACCTTCCTCGATAGCTTGCGTCGTATGCAATACCGAGTTTCACTAAACAACGATATGCTATTAAAATATTATTAAAACTAGCCGTTATGAATAGTAATAACCACTTTTTGAAATTTTATAAATTTTATTTTTCAAAATGGACTTCATTTTTGGATTCGGAATATCGAAATTAGCCTAGGGTGAAATTTTGGTATTTTTCTGAAAACTTTCAATTTTTGATGAATAGTGAAACCACTAAGTGGTAGTTAAAAAACTGAATTTTTCATAAAACTTAATTTCACCGCTTCTATGAGTGGAATTTCAAAAATCCGAGAGACACGGTTAATGTCAGTAAGTAAAATGTGGTTCAATGAGATGAAAATAATTTTTTGGTGAATAGTAACTTTTTACTTTTTTTTACCACGGTTAAAAGTAAATAGGGTAATTAAGAGTAAAGATGATATTATTATTACCCTAACACATGTACTAATTCTATTGGACAAGTGTAATTCGACCAAAAACAAACTTAGGAATAAAATATTACCATTTAGGCCCACTTGGATTAGATTAGGACATTTATTATTAATTTATTTAAAGAAGGGTTAAAATAGTTAAAATCAAAGTTTAATAAGTAAATAATTTTTAATATGGGGTTATACATAAGATAAATTATACTATAAATATTAATTAGAAAGATAAAACGATTTCCTACATAATGGTATTTTATTTGTAATTTTTAGACATTAAATAAGTTAATTTATTTATGACACAAAGATGATGCAGTAATTATCTTATTAATGAAATATTGACATAATTAATGTTATAAACACCAAAATAAATGTAATTTGAGACTTTTTATGAATTAAACTAATTTTCTAGGTTAATATGACATGTTAGTATTGATTTAATTAACTTTTTTCGAACTAATAATTCTGTTATGATTTTCACAAAAATCATTTACTAAATAGTGTCAAAATTGACATAAAATAGATTTTAAAACAAATATTATATTAGTAATTGTTATTTTATTCCTAAAAATCTAAGGTTCGGCAACATGACTTAGATAAGGTTATATATATTAATAATAAACAACTTGGGGTTCGTTTGGCTGCTTATAGTAAGTTTATTAACCTTATAGTATAAGAACACAAGAAGACACGATAAAAGTAAAATTATTTAACTTAATGTTAAATCTAAATGATAAGGTCAAAATAGGAACCTAAACTTGTCTAAATTCTATTGGATGAGATTATTTCGACCCATCCCCACGTTAGCTTCGAAATATATCAATTTGGATCTATTTAAAACCGAACTTGACTTTATAATAAAATAATATTTTTAGTTTTCCCAAAGGTGCCCCTCTCCTCCCTTATAAAAGGGCACCTCCTCCCCCTCTTCCTCACACCACTTTGAGCCTTCAAGATCGGCCAAAACCTGCCAATTCCTCCTATCCACTTCCCTAGAGACATCCTAGAGGTCCTGGTATTCTTCAAAGACCAATTTTAGTGCCCTAAAAGAAGGTCTCAAAGAAGCACTTCAAAGAAGAGGTAATGTCCATTACCGATTCTTTCATCTTTATTTCTTCTTCCACTTATTCTTCTTTAGTTGTTTCATTATGAATTAATAACATCAATATCACTCATATACTTATATGTTATTATAAGTATGAAACAACCCTATTTCACCATCTATCCATCCTACGGAAAAAGAAATCACCGCGCGTGTGTACGTATGGAATACCGTCTCCATGCCGTGGTGTAATCTATTTTCCACCACCACCTTACTTGGATGGGTATAATGGTGTAAATAATGACTATATATGACTATTATAAATTAATACTGATTCTGAAATAGTATACATACACTCCAATACAATTCCATGATCATAGGAATGATATCATCACTCGTGCGTACGTACGGAATACCGTCTCCACGATGTGATGCGACTCGTTCTACATGATCTTCATTTCATAATGATTATATAAATGAATTGAATGAATGAATATGATATATATTACACTAATACCATTCTGGAAATGAGGTATCTATAACCTAAAGAGAATAATAAGAATTTATTCGACAAGACACGCATAAGAAGAAAAAGTTATAAACACCCGAATAACAAGTAACAATGAAATATTACTACTAAGATGCTAAGAATATGACCATATATGATATCATAAAAATAAGTATGATTCTGGAATAAGTCAATAACATTATTTAAATCATTATACAGGAGGTTCAGACACTTACGAAGCAAAACGGACCTAAGGTAAGGGAAATATCACAATCTCATTTTTATCCGAGATTGTTTATACTTTAGTATTTACTGGGGTGTATTTTATCATCCACATCCATGTTTCCTCAATATGTAATATTATTTCCATTCACCTACAATTTTTTAAATCCTATTTTACCCTTCGGTGAGTTTTTAGTAAAAGATATGAAAGGAATCTTTTGTCATTTTTCGTACGAGGTACTTTTTTGACTTTTCCGACAAAAGTACGAGAAGAATGTTTTTTAACTTATACGGAATGAATGGATTTTTAAAACATTATTTTCAAGAAGCTTCCTTTATAAGTTTTCAAGTTTATTTTTAATCAACTTCTTTTAGTTTAAAATTTTAAGACATGTTAAGGAAGGAAAATGTTTTTGAAGTAGAAAGGATATTTTCCTCAATAATGGAGTTCAAGTGTTTTATAAAAATTATTTTCCATCTAAGATAATAAAGGGTTATGTTTCTATCCCTATTATTACATGGATTTGATTATGTTGTGATGGAAATATTTTTATGAATTCCTTTATCTTATATGAATTGTTTTATGATGTCATGTTGTTTAAGAATCCCATTTTTATTACATGGGTTATGCTATGATGTATGGTTTATGATTTTGTGGCACACATAAGAATGGTATCATTATGAGATGGGTGGGACCTATTTCTCCCTCCAATGCATTGGGTAAAGATTTTATATCTCATGAGATAGACATGGCTGGAATGGTAGGTTATACCGCTTCAGTGAAACAGGACTGAAACGAGGAGTGAACTCGGTTCAGAAAGGGACTTTATCCACTAAGATAGTCTTGGCAATGAGCCTTGAATAATAAGAAATGATTCTCTATGATTATGTGTGTATGCCACAAAGTTTCATGTTTTAAGTTATGATTATTGTGATTACATTTCAATGCCATGATTTATTCCATGTTATGAAATTATGATCTCTTTTGCAAGTTAAGATTTCCAAAAGTTATGTGCTTATGTATATGATGTGATTGATATTTCTTTTGTTTACCCTTACTGAGAATTTGAGCTCACCCTTTTGTATGTTTTCTTTCCCAGGTCAGGAAGAAGGTTATTAAGTAAGATATGCCAAAACGGACTATAGATATGATGAAATAAATGGGAGACAGTGTAGACGCTTTATGAACCAGTTGTTTATGTTTCCCAGTTTTTAAAGAAACTATACCTATACGGTCCTTTCATGGTTTTGTTATATGTTGTAATAAGTATGCTTCAATTTTGAAGTTTTAACAATGTATGTAAAGTATGGGTCGTTATACACACCATGACCGAACAACCTCACGTCATAACTAGAAAAGTGGAAAAGATAACACATTAGAGTAATAAGAACATTCATAATATTTTCTTCATGAAATGTAATGTTTTAAACTTGTATGAAATTATTTTAAAAGGAATTTATGTTGTGATAGAACTCATCAAACCAGGACAACACTTTATTCTCAAAATATCATGACACCTAACTCCCACAACCAATGACCCACACCATGATATAAGAAACACAACATGAATTAATACTTCATGGAGTAAAAAACCAAACTACAACACCAAATTCTCCTAAAACCAACCCTTTATGATGTAATACACTTAATCATGCCATAAAAACTCCCTTACAGATGAAATATCATCTCTAAAAACATCCCCCTTCTCACATACTTCTCTTCACACATCCAACCCTCAAAAAACATAAAGTAATATTATGAGAAATACTAATTTGTTACATTAGATACATATCAAACTATTCTCATCTCAAATAATCAAAAACCAATCCTAGAGGGAAAATAATAACTATGGAACCCCAAACACTCCCTAGGAGATACCTATCAAATAGAGACAACACCATCACTAAAACACGACATAAGAAAGAAAAAATATCAAATAAATACACACCAAATCAATGATCCTATATATTTTAAACCACAATTCCTAAATAAAATCCACAAAATAGGGGTATGGTACCATTTTTTAATAATATAACTTGGGTTACCCTATCCCGATAGCAGATCTAGTCTTCCATAGGGCCCAAAGCATGTTCTCGATCTCTATGGGTTTAAAACAAGTTCCAAGGTATCAATTTTAAACTTTTGGAATGTTTTTTCCAAAACAAATTATAAAATGAAATAATAGTTTTTCCCCAAGAACCCTACATGAGCACTTCATTTTCCAAAGAGGTCATCTATGAAAAATAAATAGTTTTGAAATAAAAAGACATCCAAATAGGTTATAACATGAGAAATAACTCCTCAAAAACCATATATATCTAAAAAAATACCCATAACTAATAAGAATTATACATACCCATTCTTTTTATAGAAAATACACACGTGTCCAAAAATGAGAAATAAATGGGATGAGGAGTCTAGATGGTTGGATACACGAGAATGACCGAAAATAGTTATCTAAAATGTAACCAAAATGATAAGTTGATGATACACATATCTATGTGAAAAGTACGTATCTCTCACTTTTCACCTCCTCTGAACCTGAATTAAAAGATATCATGTATTTTTTTCTCAAAGTAGTTCTTTCCCTTTAGTCAAATAAAATAAAACCTAGCCTATATACACACAAGGTGTGTATTTATGGAATGAGAAAAGATATCCAATAGGATTCCATTGCATTATCTCTGCATAACCTTTAGAAAATAAACCATACTCTTCTAGTTTGAAATACTATTAATAAATTACAAGTTTAGATTTTATAAAAAATAAGTAACATGAGATACACACTTTATAACTTTATTTTAAATTAAACAAGCTATATAAATTTAGTAAGGTAATATATTTACATAAATGAAAACTGAAATAAAAATAGTTAAATAATACAGTTTGTATCATGGAATAATGGGAGACTATATACTAGAATAATTTAGGGAAACATAAGATCCTTGTACTAATATAATAAATATCCATATCTAACTATGCACAAGTCACTAGCTAGAGTAACATCCTACACTTTCTGGAGTACTCACGAGCTTGATTTTCATCCCACACTAGTGATGAATCCCATTATATAACTAACCAAAATAATATACTAAACTAGTATATCCTAGTTAGAGTGGAATAATAACTAGGAAGGGAATGGCTAGGTAGAGGTTTGTCATCATATATTATAATTACTTGTCACTAGAATACTCTTAAGTACCCAAGGTATTCCTATGATGTTTTCCATAATAAAAAATATCAAGTAATCAATTATTAATTATATTTCATAAATAAATCACCCATATCACTTCTGAACACCCTTCAAATTAACACCCCTTAACAATTATTCAGCATTCAACAAAAAAACATCATATATATATATATATATATATATATATATATTTCATAAAAAAGTTAGGAACTAACATCAAAGGTTAATTCATGTAGTAAAAAAAACTTTGAGTATTCTAAACGCTATTGTATCCTAGAGAATCCATCACAAAAATAGTCCATACATTCTTTGTAGTTTATATCAAAACATATTATGGAAACACCTTTTATCATTTTATACTAGAACAAAATTGGAATTTTATCAAACATACAGTGTGTGGATTTTATGAAAATCAAAATTTATACCACTATTATAAAAAAACCATTTAATATTCAATATTTTTCATTTTTAACATTAGTTAAAAAGAAATTTGAATATAACCAACGTTAAAAGTAAATTTTTAAAGTAAATTATTAAAAACCAATGTTAAACCAAATAAATATAGATATAGAGAGACCTTCAACACCAGTTTTCATAAAAAACAATATTCAAAGTACTTTCAATGTCAATTATTATAATAACAAATGTTGAAATAATGACTAAATATTTTTATAGAGTGGATTTCAACATCAGTTTTAATAAAAAAATGACGTCTAAAGTAACATTCAATGTCGGTTGTTATGAAATTGATGTTAAAAAATACTTTTAATGTTGTTTTTTATGATTACCAATGTTGAAAAATAATAATAATTTTTTAATATATTAAAATACAATAGCCCATGACCTATAACTAGAAATAAAATAGTAATAAAAAAACAAAGAACAATAAAAAATTCAATATAAACATTTGTAATGTCTCAGACTTGGATGCCACTAAAAGGTGCCCCGAGCCTCGTTGTCCACATGGCCTCAAGCACATCTCCTCAAATTTCAGAGGCTGTTAGAAAGTAGTGAGGGCCTAGGGTGAGTCCTTGGGGAGACTGTTCCCTCTTACTAGAGTGTAACATAGTAGAATAACAGTAGCATACAAATAACATAAGTGGTAAATCATACAGACAACAGATACACGACATGAATAGATAACAATACAAAAAGAAATCTCATATACAATGATGATTATAATTGTCATATGTCTCTAAAAAATATCCAAAAAAATATATACATAGAAGGTGTACAATAAATGTAACAAAATTAAAAAAAATGCTAAAATTATCCCATCTAGCATCGCATGCCTCAACTCGGCCCCATGCACTCCTACTCCTAAGCAATCATTAAGCACCTGTAGTAGGGTGCTTTACCTTATCCATACTTGTAATCATATATTCTTTTTATGTACCCAAAGGTATCCCAAATAGGGTATGATACGAAATCCCAATTGGAAACCACCTAAGGTTAGTTTTTAATTAGTTAGTGAATATATAACAGTTATAGTGTATAAGTAGCAATATAATAAACAATGGAAGTACTAAAATTAAAAATCCTATAAATTACAAGTTCTCATTTATAATAAATTCCATTTAATCAAATTCATTTAAGTAAGTTTATGAATTGAAAGTAAGTCCCATTTCATTATAATCAACTTAATTTAACCATTCAATATCATTTAATTAATAAGTCTATAGACCCAGCGCGTGTGTGGATAGGTAAACAATGATTCCTAAGCAGGCCATCCATAAGGTATAAATAAAGATTGAATCCAAGATTGTTCTTTGTCTTGGAAGATGCATCATATAAACTATTCATTCATCAACCAATTTATAACCTAATCTTTCCCTTGTAATTCCTAAGTTGGAATCCAAGTGTCATTCCGGGTGTAATATAAACAAACACCCTACAATCCCATCCATGGTGAACCTATCAAGAACCCATTTATCGCTCTAGGTCTGGTATAACATCACTTATATTCGATTTTGTCCTTAGAGGTCCACTATAGGGGCCAAAGTATCACCCATGGAATAAATGATCAAATGCACCTTGATTCCATCCATGGAATTCTCATATGAATCCATGTATCACTCAACATATAATGGTTAGACCCATTGAGTCCATCCTTGTATGTCCATATCAGGAGTCTAAGTATTACTCAGGAAAAAACAAGGTAAAATACAATTGAGACTATACTTTTTATTCATAATTGAATCCATGTGTCACCCAAGGCATACAACCCTTTAATCAATTCAATATCAAATTAAATTTAATCAATTCTACTTAAGCATGTCAAGGTCATTACCATGAACATTTAATTCAATCTCACCTCAAAAGGTGACTCAATCATTGGCCAAGCTTAGAACTCTTTCCATTCAACAATTCACATGGGAATTTCAATATAACAAGCAATTCAATATTAAACTAGAAATTGAATACCAGGGGAAAAAGTTCATGGTTATTCCCTCCCTTATCTTGAATCCATCGTTTGGAAATTTATAACACAATTCAATTCATCAATTGATTTACAATTCAATTAATCCATTTAAAACCCATGGAAAGGAAAAGGAACACCTCAAGGTATCCATGTATCAAATCCACCCTTGGTGGTTCATTTATATAACCAACACAACCAAGGGGTGTTTCAAAATCAAGGTCCACAACCTATAAAATTCATTTTTGGTCTCTTTAATTGAATAGGCCATGCCTAAAAATTATATTCAAGGATAGATATTCATTTAATACAATTCCCAAAAATTGGTCATGCGACATAATGACATATATAAACACTTTAAATTTTATCAAAATCTAGGAGACTGCCTAACTTAGGTCTATAGTTTATAACATTTCCAGTATCAACTCTTGATTAGGCTCAGATTGGGATAAAATCAAAGAATAGACAAAGAAAATAATAATAGGGCAGATTATCTTACACCTAAATAAAGAAACAAATATCTAGAATAATGAATAATGACTAAAAAGGAATTGAGAACTCACCGATGCAGATCCAATGAGACGAGCAATGCTTGAATTAGAGATCATATAGAGAAGGTATTTCAATTATAGTAATAGTCTCTACGGAGGGATCCCAAATGTGTTCATGCGATATGGGAGAAGAAGAAATAAAATTAGGTTGAAATATAATTAATTAGAGGAAAAATGGTCATTTTACCTAAAATATATGGGTCACATAGTTTGAAAAACCACGCTCCAATCATGCACTGTCAACTTTTGGGAAGGTCACCCACACAGTTTTTTGCATGGTTTGACTAACCATATGAAAACTATTCAAAACTATAATAAAAAAATTGTAGACCTGGGCGCATGGCTGTCTATCCCAAATCACATGGTTTTTACTGACCTTGTGTTGGGCCATTTCACCCCAAAACTTGGGTTCCGGGCTCTAAACTAGCCCTAGACACCCCCAATAACTCCATGGACTCAAATGGAATTCATATTAGGCCACATTTAAACATTTAAAATAATAATTAGTGGAAAGTAAAGGATTTGTACCTCAAGGAAGAACTGGGTTCTTACAAACTTTCCCTTAAAGTAATTCATCCTCGAATTTCCCTTTAAAGGGTGGTGAATCATAATAATAGAATAACTCTAGCCACTATGCTCATAAATTGGTCTCCCACTCCTAGGTATCATCCTGTACTTGGATTTGCTTCCATAACACCTGTATTAAAAGAACTGATCGGCCATGGAGAACCTTCATGATATGATGCACAATACACATATTATGATCCTCAAAGGATGTATCTACCTGTAACACAACCTCCTCATGATGAAAGGCATGATACATGTATGAATAGTAACATTGTAGTTGATATGAATAGAAGAAGTCATGAATGGATCAACAACTATGAGTTAACTATATCTGATAGGCTACCATACTGACTCTCTATAGAATCTTGAACGGCCTGACATATCACGGTGAAAGATTACCCTATCTCTTGATCCTCCTATGTCTCAGCTTCAATGAGGCATGCAAGAAAACATGATCCTCAACCTAAAACTCTAGAGGTCATCCAAGATAATCGATGTGTGATTTCTGAAGAGGCTTCACAATATTAATCCACTTCTGGATCAACTGAACCTTCTCTATGGTCTCATGAACAATACAAGGTCCAAGAATAGCTACCTCTCCTGCCTCTAAAAAACATAGGATTGATCAGAATGGTGTACTATACAAGGAATCATAAGGTTCCATATGTATGTTATCCTAAAATATATTATTATAGGCGGACTCAACTAGGGGTATATGCCTATCCCAAGAACCCCCAAAATCTAGGACACATGCTTGCAACATGTCCTCAAGAACCTAAATCGTGATCTCTGAATGACCATCAGTCTGAGGGTGATATGTTGTGCTTAGAAGCACCTATGTACTATACACCCTCTATAGCCCTTTCCAAAACCATGAAGTAAACCAGGCATACCTATCTGAAATGATAGTATGCGGGACCCCATGAAGTCATACTATCTCATGGATATACAACCTTCCAAGCTCATCCACATTGAAGGTTTCCTTGATCGGTAGGAAATGTGAAACCTTTATGAGCCTGTAAACAGTAACCCATACAACATTATTACCTCGAGGTGACCTTAGTAAACCTATCATGGAATCCATCACAACATCATTCCATTTCCACTTGGGAATGGGTAGCTGTTGTAAAATTTTGACTAGTTACTGGTGTTCGACCTTCACCTACTGACAAGTGGAACATCTCATGAAAAAACCAGCTACATCTCTTTTCATACCCGACCACTAGTATTGGTGATGTAAATATCGATACATCTTGGCGATTCCAGGGTGAACTGACCAAGTTGAAGCATAAAAATACCACATTATCTCCTCACAAATGTCTTCTCAAACCCATACATGACCATGATATCATGTAATTTCATCCTTGCCTATGGTCCAACCATGAGGAGGGACCTCACCTGCCACACTCTCCCATAGGACTAGGTACTCCGAATCATATAGCTACCCCCATACTTACCTTATCCAAAAGTGTAGAGGTAACAACTAAGGATGCTATAAAAGCCTTTCCTTGACTGTCGTTCACCTCTAAGTGTATCTTAGAAAACAAATCCATAAGATTCCACTCACTAATGGCCTACTAAACTACCTGTATCTGAGTCCTTATACTCAGTGCATCATCCACTGCATTTCCTTTACCAGGCATATAGGAAATCTTGAAGTCAAAATACTATAGGTATTAAACCCATCTTCACTACATCATATTTGGATCATGATGTGTAAATATGTACTTGAGGCTTTTTTTGTCTGTGTACACCAAAAAACATTCTCCCAGTAAATAGTGTATCTAAAAACATAATGCGTAAAAAACCAAAAATAACTCAAGATCATCCATTGGGTAATTCCTCTCATGTGGACTCAAATGTCGAGACCTGTATGCTACAAATTTATCCCCCTACCTAAGAACCTCTCTTAGTCCAATACCTGATGAATCACAGTAAACATTTTTAATCCTTCCTGGATCTAGAAAAATCAGTATCAATATTAAATTCAATCTCCCTTTCAGCTCTTGAAAGGCTGTTGCATAGGTATATTACCATAAAAACTCCACACTCTTCTTATTCAAGCCTGTGAGAGGCACTTATAGGAATGAGAAGTCCCATATAAAATTTCTACAGTAACCAGCCAGCCCTAAGAAACACCATAACTCAAATAAGTTATTTGGATGCTCCCAGAAAACTACAGCTCTCATCTTCTCTGGGTCAAATGATACTCCTATCTCTAAGATAATGTGACCTAGGAATTGAATATGATCTATCCAAAATTTAAACTTTGTGATCTTAGCATAAAACTGATGCTATCTCAATGTATTTAATATGATCTTAATATGTTTGGAATAGTTTTGTTGATTGTGAAAATACACCAAGATATCATCCACCGAAACCACCACAAACAAATCAAGTTAAGGATGGAACACTCAGTTCATCATTTCCATGAAGACTACTGGTGTGTTTGTGAGACTGAACATCATAACTAAATACTAGTATAGATCATACATGCTATAAAAAGTTGTGTGAGGTATGTCTGATGATCTAACATGCACTTGATGATAAATGAATCTCAAATCAATATTTGAGAAGACCTTATCTCCTTAGATCTGGTTAAAGAGATCATCTATCTGCGGTAGAGGAAAATAGTTCTTAATCTTCAACTAATTCAAATTCTGATAATCCATACATAGCCTAAGGGCATCGTCTACCTTTTTCACAAAATGGACCAGTGAAAACCATAGAGAAGTAATGGTTTGAATAAACCCCTTTGACTCTAAATCCTTTAACTACCTCTTGAGATCTTGTATCTTAGTAGTAGATATCCTGTAAAGAGGAATGGATATAGGTGTATCTCTGGGAACTAGCTCAATAGATAACTCTTCGTCTATTGGGATGAAATATTAAAATTTCATCTTGGAAAATATCTATGAAATGATAAACCACTGGAGGGAAATATACTTGACGTGTTCCCTGATCATCCATATATAAAATCACAATATAGGCTGTCATCTCACCTAGCCCACGATGCTCAGGTTCATCTTGGATCACATGCAAATAATATTCACCCTTATGAATGAACTCTCCACCCTATGGTGATATGAAAGTAACCATTTGGTGATATAAATCAACAAAAGCATGAAAGGGAACCAACTAGTCCATTTTGAAAATGATGTCAAAACCTAACATCTCTAGGAAAAAGAGGTCTCATATGAAGTGACACCCACTAATCTCATGGGGGAACTCCCTATACTAACATACACCCTTTGTTATAATCCCCAATAGAGTATCAATCATCATAAAACCTTTAGAGGTCTAAACACCGAGCCCAAGGCTCTCTATAATGGGCACACATATAAATCTATGAAAAGCCCCTATATCAAAAATTGTAGAAGATAAAGTAGAGGATCCTAGAATTGTACCTCAAAAATTAGAAGATCCGAGATCCTTCTTTTTAGGGGTCTATTGCACTATGTATATCTAGCATGTACCACAATCATGTGATACTACATGGCTACCATGAACAGATCCACTCCACTGTCATTGTAAAACTGGGGTCTGACTACCACGACCATGACCACCACTTTGGCCTGATCGGCTAGCTGTACTCTAACTCTCTACTTGATTCTAAGCTATTGACCCCAATCCTGAATGTGGAGTAAGTGTAGACTCTCTCTTACTAGCTTCTAGTGAAAACGTTCTGCAGAATCACTATAGATAACCCATCTTGCTGCATGATTGGCACTCGACTAGGTCCCTCATACATTGTAGTCTCGTATGTACCGACCTACGACACTGGTATCACCTCACATGGCTACTTGAGTATGTTTTCTAGATATTATTATCACCATATGGAAGATCCAGATGAAAATTTCTACTACCAGTCGATACAGTACCTGATATCAATGCCAAACCGCCCTGGTCCGCACCTCTAGCCTCTCTCAGGTTACGCTCTATGATAAGTGTATAATTCACTATTCAAAAAATAGTAGTCAAATGAAATACATTCACCTATAATTAGATTTCATACCTAAGACCATCCTTAAATTTCCTAGCTTTAGATAACCCATCACCCATCAAAATAGGTGTAAAGTGATGGAGCTCTGTAAAATGGGCTAAATAATCCATAACTGTTAGCCCAACCTACTCTAGGTGAAATAACTCCCAGGATCTATCATTCCTCAAAGTCTTGAGATAGAAGTAATCATAAAAGGTTATATGAAAATACCTCTAGGACATGTCCTGATGATGGTCCGTATGAGTTATAACACCCCCTCATCTCTTGGAAGAATTAGACAACATATACGTAGCGATATTTACCCTCCTCCCAGGAGGTGTACCTAGATGCTCTAAGATAGATAACATGGAATCTATCCATGACTCTACAACCTATGGTCCATAATCCCTTGAAAAAATGAGTGGATGCTACAATTAGAACTCACACATCAACTCTTCCATAGACGGGGCAGGTCATGGTACTCCCTAAATAGTCTGCCTGAACCATATAAAGCCTTCAAAAAACTATGCCTCAACACCCATGTATAATACAATGACTGGTGACACATATGGAACTATTGGAGGATACACTAGTATCCAATGTACCCCCACCTCTAGAGTGTGGTCTTTTCTACCCTCCCAGTGTACGACTTGAGGTCATCATGGTGGCATGCCTCTATAATGCCCAACACACATCTCAGATCGATATATTTATCAAATTTCATATCTCAAAATCATAGATATTTTAAAAGTATAGGTATAAGCCTCTATATATAATAACACACCCCTCTGATAGCTCCATGAGTCAGGTTTGGATGTTATACATATCATGTATAAGTGAGAGACACTACCAATTTCCCACTACTAAGGTCTGGTCTGGTCAAGTTCTCTACCATAAGCATTTAAGTTTCTATTTTAATTTACACATTCATTTCATATATCATTCTCATTTCAATCCATATATTTCACATTTATCACAATTCATTTTAACTAGGTTGAACCAAATGCTTCACCAAATTATGGTCCATGAAGGCCCATAATACTCAAAAACTAAAGCATGAATTCCACCAAATTCACACCATAAAACATTCCAAAATACCTATCACAATAGTAGGTATATATATCAAAACACCTATCATAATAACATGAAAAAAGTAATGCATCCTAAATGGAATGGCATAATGTATAAAATGTGAAATCTAGTAGGCTTCTATATGATTCATGAGATGAAACACCCTCATCTCATTGGGTTGTAATGAAATAGAACCCAAAATCATATCTAAAATAATATCACAATCCAAGTGCTTCACTCAACAGTAGAATAAAATCAACAGTAATAGTAAAAATCCAGAAAATTTCCATTTTATTCAGGGTAATTTGAATTTTCCTATATATGGGTTAACTATGCCCAAGCAAAACTCATTACCGAATTCCATTTCCTTCCCATACCTTTCTATTGTCTCAAAATAGTAAAGAAAACTATAAAATAATGATCTGATACTACTTTGTAACATCCTAGACCTGGATTCCCCTAAAAGGTGCCCCAAACTCGTTTGGCCACATGACCTCAAGCACATCTCCCCAAACACCAGAGGCTACCGAATAGCAGTGAGAGCCTAGGGTGCATCCATGGAGAGACTATTCCCTCTTACTAGAGTGCAACACTATAGAATAATAATAGCATACAAATATCATAAATAGTAAATCATAAAGACAATAGATACACAACATGAATATATGACAATACAAAAAGGAAGACAATATACAATGATGATGATATATGTCATATATCTCTACAAAATATCCAAAAAATGTATACATAGTAGGTGTATAATACATGTAACAAAAGTAAAAAAATTCAAAAAGTATCCCAGCTAGAATTGCGATCCTTAGCTTGGTCCCATGCTCCCCTGATCCTAATAAATCATCAAGAACCTGTAGTAGGGTGCTTTTCCTTATCAATATCTTCAATCATACAGTCTATTTGAATACCAAAAGGTGGCACAAATAGGGTGTGAGACTAAATCCTTGTAGGAAACCACCCACGTGCAGGTGTCAATTAGTCAGTGAATATATAACACTCATAGTGTACATGCAACAATATAATAAAAAAAGGAATTACTAAAAGTAAACATCCTATAAATTCCATGTTATCATTTATAACCAATTCCATTTAATCAAATTCATTTAATAAGTAAGTCTCTAAATTAACAATTAGAACTATGTCATTATAATCAACTTAATTTAACCATTCAATCTCATTTAATTAATAAGTCTCGAGACCCGACGCATAGCCTGATGTCCCCCATGTGGATAGGTAAACAAGGATTCATAAGTAGGCCATCCATAAGGTATAAACAAAGACCAAATACAAACTTATTCTTTGGCTTGGAAGATGCATCATATAAATTCTTTCATTCATCAATAAATTTAGAACCTGGGCCTATCATTGGCATTCCTGACTTAGAATCCAAGTGTCACTCTATGTGTAATATAAACTAACAACCTATAATCCTGTCTATGGAAAACCTCTCAAGAAACCATGTATCACTTTAGGTGTGGTATATCATCATTTCCATTTGATTCTATCCTTGGAGGTCCACTATGGGAGCCCAAGTATCACCCATGGAATAAATGATCAAATTCCCCTTGAGTCCGTCCATGGAATTGTCATATTAATCCATGTATTACTCAACATATAAAGGTCATCCCCATTGAGTCCATCCTTAGTAGTCTATATTAGGAGTATAAGTATCACTTAAGCACAAACTAGGTAAAATCCAATTGAGTTCATTCATGGAATTCATCATTGAATCCATGTGTCACACAAGGCATATAACCATTTATTCAATTCAATATAAAATTCAATTTAATCAATCCCACTTAAACATTACATGGTCATTACCATGAACATTTAATTCAATCTCACCTCAAAAGGTGACTCAAGCATTGTTCAAGCTTAAAATGATTTCCATTCAACTAATTACATGGGAATTTTAATATAAAGAGCAATTCAAGCATAAACTAGCAATTTCATACAAAGGGACAAGGGTCATAGTCATTCCATCCCTTCTCTTGAATCAATCAATTGAAAATTTTAACACAATTCAATTCATCAATTTATTTACAATTCAATTAATCTATTTAAAACCCATGGCAAGGAAAATGATCACCTCAAGGTATCCAAGTCTCAAGGATACCTATGGTTGTCCATTTATATAACCAAAACACCCAAGGGGTGTTCCAAAATCAAGGTCCACAACCTATAACATTCATAGATGATCTCTTTAATTGAATAGATCATTCCTAACAATTATATTCAAGGATAAAAATTCATTTAAGGTGACACCCAGAAATTGGGCTTGTGGTACAACAACATATATAAACACCTATACTTTTAACAAAAGGAACGATCCCACCTACCTTAGGTCCGTAGTTGATAGATCATCCACTATCAGCTCTTGATTCAACTCAGATATAGAGAAAATCAAAGAATGGATAAAGAACCTAATAATAGTGCGTATTAGCTTGCACCTAAATATCGAATCTAATATCCAGAAGAATTAAGAATGAAGAAAATGCAATTGATAACTCATCGATGTAGATCCCAAGAGATGAGCGATGCTTGAATCACTGATTGGATGAAGAAGGTATCTCAATTACAAGAATAATCTCCAAGGAGGTATCCCAAAGGCGTTCTTACTGTGTGAGAGAATAAGAAATAGAATTAAGTAGGGGGAAAATGGTCATTTTACCCAAAATATCTAGGTCACATGGTTTAGGCGCACAGTTTGAAAAACCATGTGCCAATCATGCATGGTCAGTTGTAGGGAAGGGCACCCCACATTGTTTGTTGCATGGTTCAAATAACTATGAAAAAACCATGAAAATCCCCACTGTAAAAATTTTAGACCTGGGTGCATGACTGTGCATCCCAAATCGCACAGTTTTCACTAATAGTGCACCAGACCATTTCACCCCAAAACTTGGGTTTTAGGCTCTGAACTATCCCTAGACACCCCTGATACCTCTATGAACTTAATTGGAATTAATATTAGGCCAAATTTAAAAATTTAAACTGATAATTGATGGAAAATAAAGGATATGTACCTCAAGGAATAATTGGGTTCTTATAATATTACTGCAACATAATTTACCAAGATAATACACAAGCAAAAAAATTATAGATATAAATTTATAAATTAATTATTATAATAATATAGTCTATAAATAATCCTATAGTGTTGTTTAAAACATCTAATGAATATGATAAAACATCATAAAAACCTACAAAAAGAATAAGTTTCATGAAATTAACAATACAAAATATTGGTTTAAAACATAAGTGTTATAATAAAACTAACCCTGTGAAAATATTTCATCATTAAAGTTGTGATAATCTCAAAAATTATTCCTAAAACATAATAACCATATTCAAAATTTCCTCTTTGATGATGATGATATGGTTATGAAATAACACTTTGAAAATAAGAATCACTATATACGTAAGAAAAAACAAGTATTACTTTATATAAAATTTATCAACCTGCACTTGAAAATAATTAATTTAATTCCATTTATTGATAAGTGAACTATAACACCACAAGATTTTATAAAAATTTTCTCTATAGATAAATTTTATTTCTACGATATCTCGCATTATACACAACAATGAGTTTAAACAAACCATGATATACTATTAAAATATTATTATTTTATGTAAGAGTTATCACATAGTTATTGGATTAGAGGTTATGAATATGAATAAATAAATTATAAAAAACTTATGGTTTATGTATGAATAAAATTAATTCTTTGGTTATCAATTAATTAGAAATAAAAATAAAAAATCATTTGAAAATAAAAGGATGTTTTTTTTTCTAAAAAAAGGTTTTTATACATGCAATGTGTTTTTATATTAATAAATTAAATTAGTAACTATTGGTGAATAATTTTAATGAAATTTAAATATTATATATTAAATATTTTTTTTAGAATTTATCTATTTTTTTCTAGACATGAGCTAATAAAAAATATAGTTTTATGCTTAAAAATGTATTTTTCTAAGAAGAAAATTTCATCATATTTTTCATGATTATTTTAAAATTAATTTATACCACTTATAGAAATTGAATTTGATAAAATGGATTCAATATTTTTAATTAGGAGGTTCAAATTTGGTACATAAACCTTTTTTATTTTTAGGCTTTATGAATAGTAACCATTTTAAAATGCATCACCTCAATAAAGGGTAAATCAAGTAAAACTAGGTTAAAACTAAATGTTAAGGTCACAATTTTTCATATTATATCTTACCAGATTAATGTAATTCTACCCTTATCAACTTAGTTAAAAAATCTAAATATTTAAGGGTTTTTTTTTTGAAAATGACCTATATAATATTTAAAGCAAACAAAAATACAAAATATCACTCTCTTACTTTTAAATATCTATTATGTGCCCACATAAGTATAAAAGAAAGTTATGAATGAATATAAATGTATATTTTTAGAATAATGAAATTATTTTCATCATGGGAATTTATTTCAAATTTTTATAAATTATATAATTACATTAAATTCTTATATAATATCAACACAATATTTATTCAATTAATAGAAAAATAAAATAAATGAATTTAAAAATATGAAAAGTAATATAATTTGAATGAGTTATGGTGTTAAATGACTTTTATAGTATAATATTACATAATAGTGTTGTCTTAAAATATTATATTCTATATCAAACATTTTATTTATGTATTTTATGTCAAATTAATTGAATAGTGTCAAAATTGACATTAATGATATTTTATCAAAATAATATTTTATTAAATTATTTGAAAATCATAAAAATATTTAAAGAGAAAAAGGAGGATAATATTTGATCTAAAATGTCACCCCTTTTCCATTTATGATCCAATTTTTACTTTATATTTAAAATTATAACCCTTTAATAGTGAAAAATTTTCTACCATGATTAAGGTTAAAATAGGTTAACTATGGGGTTAAACCAAAAAACAAGGTTTAAAAAAATTAAACCTATACATTTTTTTATATTTGAGGGTATTTCAACCACATATGACCTTATTTTATAATACCTAGAAATTTTTAAGCATTTGGATATAGAATGACATTATTATATTTTAATTTTTTAATAAATCCCAAGAATACCCCTCCCCTCAATTATAAAAGGGAACCCTCCTTTATCTTCTTTACCAAACTTTGATCCTTATAGATAAAAAAAAACCTAAAAATGTCTAGTATAAACTTCTTTATTATTTAATATTAGGTTCTATTTTTCTTAAAATATAATTTCAAGGGTCCTGAAGAAGGGATCTAAGGGAGGCCTACCGAAGAAGAGTTAATCGTCTAACCCAACCTTTTTCAAATTTTTCTTATTATAATTCCTATAAAATTTTTATAATATTCATAAAATAATTTTTTTAGTATAATATATAATTAAATATTATTATGATTACGAAATCCCCTTTATTCACCCTCTTTTCTAAGAAATAATAAGAGAAAGTATCGCTTATGGGTACATATAACTTACTGTCCCCATGAAGTGATACAATCATTTTTCATCAGCATATTTCATTAATGGGTATAATGATGAGTTTAATGTTTATAAATAATATTTATAAAATTATTATTATATTTAAATTATAATATTATATCTACCTTATCATCTTCAAATCTGTTAGAAAATGATAACATTGCTCATGCGTACATGCGGACTACCACCTCCATGAAGCAATGTGATTTGTTTTCATTTCAATTTTACTTGGATGATAATAAGGATATATTTAATGAATATATATGATATTTATGATACAATAATGATTCTTTAAATTTTAATTATTATTTACCTTTCTTTTTTTTCCATTCTTCAAAAAGTGAAAACAACATTCATGCGTACGTAGGACTTACCATATCCATGACTAGTGTAATTAAATTTTCTATCTATATACTTCATGAATGACTATATATATTTATAAAATGAATATATATGATATTTATATAAATATTAAATTTATATAGATTATTGAAACATTATTAAATTACAATATCTAGGACCTTTGAACCAAAACATGCATGAAAAATGAAGTAGTTATCACCTAGAACTATGATATTTAACAAAAAATTGTTAATAAACAGGTGATAAGATGCCATAATTAAATAGTAAATGGTATGATAGATATGATTATGGTTCTATAATACATTTATAATAAATAAATATTTATTTTTTAGGAGGTTTTAATATGTATGAATAAAGGTGATACTTGAGGTAAGGGATTTATGTTTCGATCCTATTTTAATCAGGACTATTTATGGTTGAATTTCCAATGAGGAAATTATATAATCCTTATATAATAAATCCATTAAGTTTTTATTCTCTTATTTTTATTTCTAAATAATAAATGTTTTTCCTTTAAATTTCATCACTTTAAGTACTCAAAATATTGAAATAATGTTTTCAAGGGAAAACCAACTTTATTTATCTCTTTAGTCAAAAAAACCTTTTTCTTCCATATCCATGTTTTTATAATTTCTTTTTAAGAATGTTTTTAATATTTAATTATGATTGTTTAAATTCATTTTTACCCATGATTTATGTTCTAAAAAATAGTTTAAAATAAATATTCATGTCGTTTTCTGAATGAGGCACTTTTTTTTACTTTTTCTACAAAAGTGTGAAAGAAATGTTTTCTTTTAACTTTTACGACATGAACACAATTTTCTACTATCATAAACATTCAATTATTTGAATCATAATTTATAAATTTCAATTTTTATTTTCAAATATAATTATTTCCTTAGTATTTTGGGAAATTTTATATTTTGAATAAGTGATTTTAAAATTAAAAGGGTATTTTCCTCAGAAAATATTCCAGTGATTCTTTTAAAGGAATTTTCATATATAATAACATCCTTTGGTGTTAATTATATTTTAATGGAGATATAATCCAATGATACCATCCTTATTCTTTCTCTTTATGGTTTATTATTATGATGATGATATGTTTACAAACAGTATTTATTTTCCTTGAGCTATGCTATGATGATATTATGAAATGTTTATGAAAATCATATTATTTTCATGGATTATGATATGATGAATGTTTTATGATATTATGGGACACATATGTATGGTTTTAATTATGTGTTGTGTGGGAATATAATTATATATCTATCTAATTTATTGAGTAAAGTTTTATATATCATGAGATAACTATGGGAAACAAGTCGATGTGCTTGATCCATTATGGGAAACAAGTAGATGTTCTTGATATATTTTTGAAAAAAAGATGATTTGATTGATCTACTATGGGAAATAGGTGTTAAGACCTAATCCATTATGATTTTATGTTCTTGGTATTTGACCTTGACATATGAAATAGTTTCTATACCTATGACGACTCCACACTTTTATGACATGAACTTATGGATCATGATTGATTTGTGATGATTTATCAATATTATGATTCATGCATTTTGAAGTAATAAAGATTTGCGACATGAATATTTTTTATTATATTTGATAGATTGGGTATAAACTTTGTAAGTTATGATCCTGATATCACACCCTTATGCTTATATTATTCTTTCATATGATTATTAACTGATATCTCCCATGTTTACCATTACTGAGAATCTAAGATCACCATTTATTATGTTTACTTTCCCTAGGTTGTACAGAAAGGTTTTAAGTAGGGTATGTTTATGAAAAGTACTAAATATGGAGATCATTATGGGATATGTCGAAGATATTTCTTAAAATAAGAAGACTTTGTATCTAGTATCCAACGACACTAAACCTTTATAGTCCTTAGGCATGTAATTGTTAAATATATTGAATATTCATCTACAAATATATGATATTTATATATGAAAATATGGGGTCACTATATAAAACCTGCTAAAAATCTTCATTGAACCATTTTATTTTTATATATTAATTATCAAAACATATATAACATGAAAAATTTAAGATTAAATAACTAATAGAATAGTATAAGACTTAAAAATTTAACAAATCTTAAAAAATATCATGAACTTTACCCAATAAAGAGCACAACCAAAATATTGTGCATCAATACAGATAGAATAAACATAAAATTCAATGTTCACTAAAATATAAGAAGCTAAGAATGAATGACATCATAATGAATAATAGTTTATAATTATATAATACATCTCACCTATTAAGGAATTGAAGAAACCAATACATAATCACTAAGTTTCACAATATTTCAAATATATATTAAACAGTTTTAGGGTTCTTTAGTTACTTCACAACTATTGAAATATATTATAGATATATAAAACCATAAATATAAGTTCTATTGTTTTTGAAAATATCACAGGGATTCCTAATTAGACAAACAATAAATTAAATAACTTGAATTTTTTTACTTAATGAAATTAAATTGAAAATGAAAATTTACTTACATAGAAAGAAACAATAACATGGGTACTAAAAGCTCATCACTAATAACAACACCCAAGATATTGTTTTCAAATATTATTAATGGATAGTCTCTACTTCATACGTGAATATTCATCTAAAAATCATAATAATTCTTCAACATAAAATTCACTGCTTATTCTATTAGACCTTGAGAAACTTGACAAGTATTTGAAGGCACTAGAACCTGAAACTTTTTTTCTTTTGCAACAATTACATAGATTTTAGGTCCTCCTATATAAGATAAATATAATAAAACATTACAATAAATTTAAATAAAAAATAAATATAAATTGAAAAATAAAACACACCTCATATGTCAACTGATGAAAAATACTAGATTACCATAGTAAAAAATGATCCATACTCTCTCTAATTATGACCACCTCCTTGGTAAGAAATGAAATTGGTGAAGTCGGATCAATATTATCATGTAATTCTACTATTACTTAGATAGACTATATGAAATAATGATGTATATAATCCTATAGATTATGTTCAACTCTATATGTTATAATATGTAAATGGGGATACCCATTATATAACTCATAGTACACAATTAGGTCTAGATTAAAAGTCAAGATACATATGCCTAGACATTTATAAAAACATAGTATGTACACATGATTTAATTCACTCATCTATAGACGAATTCATCTCTCGAAACTCATACATAAAGGAATCTATTTCACCCTTATGTCTAACCTCCATAATTTTTGTACTATGACATCTAATTTTTTTTCCAATACTTACACCCACCTTATACTCTCTTACACAAATCAAGTGTTCTTGCTTTCCTAAAGATGTCATATGAATTTATATCCTACCATAAAGTATAAAGTTCCACTACATCACTTTATCTCGAAGGATGTCTTAAAATGGAATATATAAATGTTATATTAGTGTAATGAATTTAGAAAATACTAATATTCAATAAAAATAATAATTAATTTCATAAAATTATATCAGTTACTTATTTTGATATATTAGTAAGAACCTTCCCCCTTTTTTCATTCTTTACCTTTTCTATTTTTCATAGTTGGGGAGAGATGGATTATTGAACTAAACCTATTTAGAACAACTACTAGATTTATATATTAATTCATCAAACTTATTAGCAATAATTTTCTCCTGTAGTTAAGGATACCCTCCACATTACAAAATATAAGAGATATTTTATATTCCTATTACATAAGAATAATTGAATAAGTCATCAAGTAATTGATAAATAATTTTATAAATGAATATTATAAACAAAAATGATCATACAATAAAGGATTCCCATTTTCTACTAGTGAAAAACATCCCCTTGTATTTTCAGCTAAAAACCCATGTTTAAATAATGGATTTTCATCCCGTTTCTTCCCAAAAATACAAACTAAAGTCAAATTTGACTTAAAATACCTATATATAATTATTTTAAAAGACATACACCTCTTTTTAACTAATTTTATATTGGTAAATTAAAATCTTATCTATAAATTAATATATTTAATGTTATACATATGAAATATATAATATATGAACCATTAAAAATAGAAATAAATCAATTGAGATATTTTACCTTTACACACTACCACGACTAATTTTCCATTGCATGTTCAATGCTTCTCTATTGAGGATATAACATTATAATCTTATATTGACTCTATATGGCCATGAAACTTCTAAAATGATTTGTATTTAGGGAAATTGGGCTATTTTTATCATCGAATTCAGTTGACAAACTTTACTCACCATGAGAAAGTGATTTTTTTTGTAAACTTATAATCCCACGTCTACTAACTTTGGGTATTATCTTATCCTGAGAAGAGAAATAATGATAAATAATTTCTCAAACCTAGGTATAATTTTATTAAATAATTTAATTATTGCAGATATATTTATATAAAGAAATTTACACATACCTTAGTTAATGTTCCTTTGCATCTTTGTTTGTCATTTAAATAGATGTATACCACTTTAATGAAATTTTTTGTACCTGTATTTGATTAAAATTAAATAATTACTAGAAGTTATTTTTTTATTTATAATATTAATAAAATTATATCTATTATGTTAACTAATAAGTCTAAAGAAAAGTGTAATCTTAAAAATTACGAGTACAAAGAAATAGTTGTAATAAAACAATGATGTCAGACTTCTTCAAAATAATGAATAAAAATATTTATGAAAAAATAAATAAATAATCAAAATATAATAATGTGTAATTATTTATACTTTAATTTTATTAGAATTAAATTATTTTTAAGTAAAAATTTGATTTTTCATGTTAAAAAACAAAATATATCTATTATTAATTTAATATAACTGATGAAAAGTGTGTACCTAAAAATGTAGAATATAGAGAAATAATCACAAAAAAATAATGATATTTGGATTCTTCAACAAAACAATGTGTAACTAAAACTGATGAATATAAAAATTAACACAAAAAATGAAAAAATGATCAACATCTATAGATTTATATACCCAAGTTCAATTTTTTTTCATGTATTAGTTTCATAAAAAAAATTATATTAACCAGAAAAATTATGAGAGAAATGAAGTGTTTTACCATATCCCTTCTGCATGATCATTTCATATATCATGGATTATATCAATATTGAAATAATTTTTATCCTAATGTAATCATGTAATAGATGAAGAAATCTCACTGAAGTCCACAACATCATCAATATCTTCATCACCCAAATGAAATTTCCCTTGAAAAATGATGGAAAACTGACCATTTGATGTGACAATAATATAAATGATCAACTTTACATGCATCTTTATGACGAATGGTTCCTCTTTGTAACTAAATCTTTTCAATTTAATAAGCGTAAATCCATAATCATCATATTTCACACTACTGTTACTATCAACCCAGTTACACTTAAATAATGTTATTAAAAATTTATTATAATAAATTTATCATATATACCCGACAAATATAAAATATTTTATTGATGAAAAAATAGGTTTTTATCTTTTTCAATCAAAAAATTAATTTATTTATCAATGTACATTACTACACTATTTTGAATGGTACTCTATTACCCTGATTTTTTTGTGTAAAATGTGTAATCATTAATGTCAAGACCATACCATCTGATCACCTTAACCCATGATCCCCCAACTAACCCTTTCAATGTTTCTAATAAAAATAAATCAATATTTAATTTCTCCTTAAACCATGAAAAATGTGTTTTTATGTCCATTAATTAACTATTTTTCATTTCTTTTTAGATATAACATCATTAATACAACAACATGTGATGATATATATGGTTTAACCTCACTTATTTGTTCAAAATATATAAATGTGTCTATATCATTGAATCACATGAAAATGAATTTAATTTTAATCCAAAAATACCCTTACCTCCACTTTGACTACCTGATGCTAATATATATAGAGATTAACATAGTCTAGTTCATACAAGTAGTCAACATAAAACTCAACCACCTCCTTTAATTTGTATTTTTAAATAATAGAGGATCGTGGTTGATGAAATTTTTTAATATACCATTTTTTTTATATTATGTTTAAAATGATACATTGAACATAAATATATAGCCTCCCATATCCCTATCTCTCACACCAAATGAATCACCATATTGACCATTATATCAAAAAACTATGGTGGAGAATACACCTCCTGTTGATAAAGTATGAGGATAACTTCATCCTCTAATGCATTTAACAAATTTAAATCCATGACTTTTACTAAAAATGGAATTTAAAAAGTAACTCTACTTGATGATAAAATTTATAATAGGATTAGAAAATATGACATGCAGTGCAACTGGTAGAAACTATTGTATCAATACATGAAAATCATGAAATTTCATGCCTTTTAACTTCAAATCCTCTGGTGACACAATTTTTTTTCACATTTTAATAATATCCACTAGGTAATTCAATACCTTTCAGACATTGATATAAATTCATTTTTTGACTCTTTCTTAACATGTGAAAAATAGGGAAAATATATTCTTTTTTTCTTTAATAATGGGAGAAAAATCCAAAAGCATCTTTATAGATATTAAATACAATCTTACATGCAATCTATATTTTTTCTTTCATTCTATATCTATAAAGGTTCCCATAAAACCCCCACATATGTTTTTCATAACATAAATATTAATGTTATGTTTTACCTCCAAAAATATCTAATAAGGTAGATCAAATAAGATGATCTATTTCTTCAATGTATTCATTTTATTACACAAAATTTATGTCTTCCCAAATGCGATATACATATTTTTCAACTTGTTGTAATATTCTCCAATTAACAGAGGTTTTAGGGGAAATTATAGTCTTTTAAACCATTAAATTCATTTTTAATCTTTAATATGGGTGGTCTATTTGTGAAAAACATTGATGACCCTTGTACACTATATTTCTACCATTCTATTATTGGGGATATGAATTATATTCATCAAAAATTGAACAATATTTATATCCCTTAACAGTATATCCAGATAAGTTTCCATATGCAAGAAATTAATTTATAGGAAACATTACCATAGTTTTCATAAGAAAAAAATATTTCTTTTATGCATAAAAAACATTAAAACTTGCCTCAAATATATATTTCAAATTATAAATCGATGGTGATAGATAAACATAAATATAATTTCTTGTTTTTTGGTTTAGAAATCATCAAGATTATCAAAATATATATTTTTTCTTTATACATATCTTTAGGGATAAGTTCTAAACTACTAATATAACATACCATGATTTATGTTAGCCAATAAGGCTTTCATATGTGCATCACCTCAGACCCACACTCTCATATCTGTTTCCATAAACACATACTTTACATAATATCTTCAATAAAAAAAATAAATTTCCAGACATAACTATACCATAATTACATGATATAAAGAAGATACCACATTAAATACTCTCCCAAGACCTTTTGGGTTTATATATTTAGAGATTTAGAGATTTAGAACAAAAAAAACTATAAAAACCCATATCTTTCTCATCTAATGGCTATATTTTTTCCACTATACAATAAACTACTTAATCCATAAGGTGTCTTTAACATATTCAATAAATTATCTACACAAGCTATCCTATTAGACATATCATGTGTAATTATTTTCTTTATAACAAGGGAAAATAAAAACACAAGAAGTTGTGATCTAAAATGCCTAGTAAGGTAAATATATAACTAAAATTTTCAAAAACATAAGCATGATATACATAATATGGTAGGAATAAATAATTAGAACAGTTACACAATCAACTAAAATTGGGAGCATTCTATATCCAAAATAATAAATGAAAACATGGATATGAATAATATTGATCTCATAATGATGGAATTCATAATGTCATACATAAAAAACATGATGTCAAGGCCTTATTTCAAGGCATTATCTTTCTATGGGAAGAGTTATACACTAAAACCCAACTTGTTTTGTCTCATGTGGCCTGTTGATTCATCAGGGGGATATATAATTCTAGGCACCACCCACCACCTGATTTAGTCTAATGCATTAACCATAAGAGTCAACAAGAATTTTTATATAATTACCTAAGGAACCTCTTACTGAATACAAACATGGGTATCTATATGATGAAATATATGGAATTTTAATACCTAATCAACCTATGATAATAATCAATAATCATCAAGAATGTCTATACTTTTCCCCATGACAATAAAAGGGATAACCTGATCATAACTCATCTAGAGAAAAAATGTGGATGGTGAAACAAGACATATTTAACTTTCCAAAAATAATATGCATTGGAATAAAAATATATGTAACATTAATACTTTCCCCATGTTAGTAAATAAACATTATTTCTAGGTGAACATCCTTCAATTTAAATTTTTAAAATGAGATTCACACTATATTGGGTAATGATAATACGGTTAAGTCAATGATGAAGTAACATGATCATAATCCATTTAGAGAAATAAATTTGATAGTTTCAATAGAACATATCCTTAGTAAAAAAAAATAAAACATAGAAGGGTGTTGGAATAAATGAAAAACACCCTTGAGAAAATAATGATTCGAATGGCATCACAAAAGAAAGGGATAAATAATTGAATTTAATGATGTTGTAATTCCCTGACCTGAATCACCAGGTCTGATTTAGAGTTCCACATGACCTTAGGTGCATCTCCCCATACACAAGAGGTTACCAACTAGTAGTGAGGGTACGAGTTCCATCAGTGGGGAGACTATACCCTTAGTATCAATAAATACAAGTATAAATAATAAAACAAAATAACCCAATGTAATAAATAAGAAATGATATAAAAAATTGAATGGAAGGTTTCTCAAGTCATACAGAATAATAAAAAAGGAACCCCAAAGTGGAAGATCAAATAAGAGTGTGAGAAACACATTTAAGTAGATAAAAAACTGTGACATCACTCTAGCATCAATTTTGGTATCACCTCCGATCACTATACTTAATATCCTAACTCTATATTTCTGGGGACTTGTCCTTTCCTATATCTCTAACCTTGAATTTTTAACATACAACAATATACCTATATAGGGTGTGAGTATAAACCCAGTGGGAAACCACTAATGAATCCTTAAAATAAGTGCACATGTATATGAGTTCGTGATCTGATAACATAAACATAAGTTCTATTTTTTTGTATGTAAAGATCATGGAGATACCTAATTAGATAAGTAATAAATTAAATAACTACAAGTTTTTTTACTCAATGAAATTAAAATTAAAAATAAAATTTACTTACATAGAAAGCAACAATAACATGGTTACTAAGAACTCATCACTAATAATAACTCCCAAGACATCTTTTTTAAATATTCCTAATGGATAGTTTCTCCTACATATGTAAATAGTAATTAGAAACTCATAATTTTTCTCCAACATAAAATAATACACTACTAATTCTGTCATCCCTTGAGAAATGTGAGAAGTATTTGAAGTTTCTTGTTCTTAAAACTTTTTTTTCTTTTCAAAAAATTCCTTATATTTTAGATTATCCTACATAATTATAAGAAAACAATATAAGTAATTTTAAATCAAAAGTAAATAAAAATTGAAAAATAACACATACCTCATAGTCAACTAACGAATAAGTCTAGATGAACATATTAAAAAAAATGACCCGTACTCTCTCTAATTATGGACACCTCCTTGGTAGGAAACAACACTAGAGAAGTTGAATCAATAATATCATGTACTAATAATATTACTTGATATGTTTACATAAAATTATTATGTATATAATCCCCTAGATTATGTATGTTTCTAAATGCTATAATATGTTAATGGGGATCCCCAGTATATAAATCACAGTACATTGTTGGGTCTAGATGAGGATTTAGGTTGTTTCTATATATCAATTTATAAAAGCATAGCATGTATAAATGATTTAATCCTCTCATTTATCAACTAATTTATATATTTAAATGTAGACCTCAATGAATTTATTTCACCATTTTATCATACCTCCCTTATTTCTATAATAGTAAATCCAATTGTTTTTATAATACTCACACCCACTTTATATCCTCTTACGAAACTTGATTATTATTTCTTTCATAAATTAATCATAAAAATTTCTATCCTACCATCAAGGATAAAAGTCCCCTATATCACTTTCTCCTAAAGGATTTTTTGAAATTACATATAAAAATGTTATATTAGTGTGATGAATTTACAAAGATACTAATATTAAACAAAAATAATAATTAGTTTCTTATAATATCATCAGTTAATTGTTTTGATGGATTAGTAAGAAACTTTCCCCTTTTTCTTCATTCTCATACTTCTCTATTTTTCTAGGTGAGTAGAGGGATATTGAGGACTAAACTGAACCTATTTATAACTGCTAATATATTTTTCTCTTAATTCGTCAAAATTTTTAGCAATCATTTTCTTCTCTAGTAAAGGAAACCAGACATGTGACAAAGTATAAGGATATACATTATGTGGATACATCTCTTAGTGATATTTTATAGATGCCTTCTACATAATAATAAATGAATAAATTATTAAGTAATTAAGAAATAATTTTATAAATGGATTTCATGAATAATAATTACCATACTGGAAAGGATTCCTATTGCTAGCTGGTGAAAGACATCCCCATGTCTCTACATCTAAAAACCCATGTTTAAAGCAAGGATTTTAATTTTGTTTCTTCATGAAAATACAAAATAAAGTCAAAATTGACTTAAAATTCCCCCATATAATTACTGTAAAAGACATCCACCTCTTTTAATTTCTTTAATATTGGTAAAGTCAAATTTTGTCACTAATTGAATAAATCAATTGTTATCCATATGAGATATATAATATATAAACCATTGAATAACTAAATAAATAAATTGAGATATTTTACTTTGACACAATCCCACAACTAATCTTCCATTTTTGGTCAACACTTCTCCACTAAAGATATAATATGATAATATTATATCAAATCATTATGGACATGAAACTCCTAAACTACTCTTTATTTAGGCCAATTAGGTTATTGTTATCATCAAATTCAATTGGAAACCTCTACTCCCCATGAGAAAGTGAAAGTTTTGTTAAACATGTAATCCCAAGCCTACTAACTTTGGGTATTATATTATATGGATAAGGGGAAGAGAAAAAAATAATTTTGACAAACATAAGATTAATTATATTAAATAATTTAATTATTGAATATATATTTATATGAAGAAATGAACATATATCTTGGTAAATGTTCTTATACCTCTTTTCCCATCATTTAAATAGATTTATAATACTTTAATTAAATTTTGTATACCTATATTTGATTAAAATTAAATTATTATTAAAATTAAAAAATTTGATTTTTGAGAATATAAAGGAAATTATATCTATTTTATAACTAATAAATCTGAAGAAAAGTGAATACCTAAAAACAATGAATATAAATAAATGGTTGCAACAAAATAATGACTTTAGACTTCTTCAAACCAATGGATATAAAAATTTAAACAAACAATTTAGGGATGATCAACATCTAATAATATGTAATTCTTTATAACTGTATTTGATTAGAATTAAATAATTTTTAGATGCAAAATTTTGATTGTTCATGATAAAAAACAAAATTATATGTATTTTTTTAATTAATATAGATGAATATAAGTGAAAACCTAAAAACAATGAATAAAGAAAAATAGTCACACAAAAAAAAACAATTATGTTATGAAACTTCAACTAAAAAATGTGTAATTGAATCTAATGAATATAAAAATTACTATAAAAATGGAAAAAATGATCCACATCTATATATTTGAACATCTACGTTAAAAAATAGTGTTTTCCCTGAATAAGTCTCACAAAAAAACAAAAAATAAATATTTACCTAAATAATTACGAGAGTAAAAAAGTGTTTTACCATATTCCTTTTACATGGTCATTTCATATGGCATGGATTATGTCTATATTGTAGCCATTTTTATTCTAAGGTAAATGTGTAATTGATGAATAAATCTCACCAAATTCCACAACACGATCAACATCCTCATCACCCAAATTATTTTCCCTTAAAAAATGACATAACACTAATCATTTGATGGGTAAATAACATAAAATATCTAATTTACATGCATATAAATGATAAATAGTTCCTCTTTATAACTAAATATTTTCAATTCAATAAGCGTAAATACATAATCATTATGTTTCACATCGCTGTTATTATCAACCCAGATACACATAAACACTGGACCTCAAAATTTTGTATAATCAATTTACTATATATTCTAAAAAACTCTAAAATATGTTATTGATGAAAAATTAGGTATTTATATTTTTCACTCAAAAAATGAATTGCCTCTATGATGACCATCACTCACCTATTTTGAATGGTACTCTATTTTCTTGATTTTTTTGTTCAAAATGTGTAACCATTAATGTAAAAACTATACCATATGATCACATTAACACATGGTCCCAAAAATAACCATTTAAATTTTATTGATGGGGATGAATCAGTGTGGAATTTCTCCATAAAACATTAAATAAATGTATTATCTTATGATCATTCATTAACTAATTTTAATTTCTTTTCAGATATCACATCTTCATCCCAATAACATGTGATAATATATATGGTTGAACCTCATGCATGTTGTTCAAAATATACAAACATGTATGAATCACCAAATCATGTGAATTAACTTTAATTTTAATCCATGGATCCCCTCACCTTCACTATTGAATTATAGATGATGATATATAGGGAGAACAATATGCTATGGTTCATATAAGTAGTCAATACAGAACTCAACCACATCCTCTGATATATATTTTTAAACAATAGAGGATTATGGTTGATGGAAAATTTTAACATATCCATTCATAATTTTTATAGTCTATTCAAAAGGATACATTTAATATAAATATTTAGTCCCATATATCCTTATCTCTCTCATAAAATGAATCACTTTATTAACCATCATATCAAAAAATGATGGTAGAAAATACATCTCCAGTTGAAAAAATATAAGGATAATTTCATTCTTTAATGAATTTAAAAAATTTGGATCTATGACATTTATACAAGTGGAATTGAAAAATTAACTCAACTTGATGATAAAATTTCTTCTTGGCATAAAAAATATGACAAAAATTATAACTAGTAGTAGCTATTGTATCAATACATGAAATTTATGAGATTTCATGCCTATTAACTTTAAATCATTCAGTGACACCAAACTTTTCACATTTTAAGAATACCCATGAGGTAATTTAATAATTTTTAGACATCGATAGAAATCCATACTTTCACTATTTCTTAACATGTGACAAGCTAGAGGTTAAAGATATTATTTTTTCCTTTCACAGTGGGAGCTAACTCCAAATGTACCTACATAGATATTAAGTACAATCTTATATGTGATCCATCTTTTTTATTTTCTTTTATGTCTAGAAAAGTTACCATAAAACTATCACATATGTTTTTTTAACATTCATAACAACAATGTTATGTTTTACCTCCAAAAATATCTAATAAGGTAGATCAAATAAGATGATTTTTTTCTTCCATGTATTTTTTTGATTACTAAATATTTCTATCTTCCCAAATGTAACATCTTTATTTTTTACCTTGTTGTAATATTTTTAAATTAAAAAAGGCTATGGGGGAAAATTTTACTCTTGTAAACCATTAAATTCCTTTTATAATATTTGATATGGGTGATCTATTCATAAAAAAGTTTGATTAACCATGTAAACTATCTTTCTCCCATTATATAGTTGATGATATGGAGTCCCTTCTTCACAAATTGGACAAGATTTATATCCTTTAACACTCTATCTAGATAATATTCAATATGTATGAAATTAATTTATAAGGAATATTACCATAGCTGGCATAAGAAAATAATCTTTCTTTTATGCATCAAAAAATTCAACACTTTCATCCCATAGAAATTTTAAATTATCAATCAATGGTGAAAGATAAACACCAATATCATTTCCAGGTTTTTTTGGGTTTAAAAATCATCAATCTTATCATAACATATTTTTTATTTATACATATCTATAGGGATAGGCTGTAAACTACCAACATAATAGGCTATGATTTATGCTAGCCACTAAGTCTCCAATTTATATAGCACCCTAGACCCACACTCTTGGATCTAGTGCCATAAATACACACTTTACATAGTTTCTTCGATACCATATATAAATTCCCAGACATAAATGTCCCATAATTACATGACATAAAGCATATATTTCATTACATATATTCTCATGACCTTTTAGGTTTAGAGATTTAGAGAATTAAGAAAAAACATAAACTATAAAAACCCATGCCTTTCTCAACTAAAAGATATATTTTTCCACTATATAAGTAACTACTTAATCTATAATAAATATTCAACATCTCCCAAAAATTCTTCACACAATCTCTCATGTTAGATATATCATGTGTAATTATTTTTTTCATAACCTGGGGAAATGGAAACATAAGAAGGGGTGAGCTTAAATGCTCAGTAAGAGAAATATATAACTGAATCTATAAAAAACATAATCATTTTATATATAATATGGAAGAAATAAATAATATCAATAATTACATAATCAAATGAAATTTTTTAGTATTTTATATCTATGATAATAAATAAAAACATGGATATCAATAATACCAATCTCATAATGATGGAATGTATAATGTTAGACATCAAAAACATGTTGTTGACACCTTATTCCAAGACAATATCGTATTATTGTAAAATGTATACACCAAAACCCAACATGTTCTATCTCATGAGACATATCAAAGCATCAAGGGGCTATATAATTTTGTCCCTCACCTATCACATGATTATTTCCAATGCATTCACCATACGATTTAATAAGACTTTCCATATCATTCCCTAAGGAACCTCTTACTGAATAAAAACATAGATATCTATATAATTAAAGATATGAATTTTCAATATATAATCAACCTATGATAATAATAAATAATCATAAATAATTTCAATACTTTTTCCCATGTTAATATAAAGGGATAACATGATCATAACCCATCCATAGAAAGAAGGTGGATGGTCAAACCGTACACAATCAACTTAAAAATAATCATCTGCATTGGAATAAATATATAAAGAATGCAAATAATTTTCCCTATGTCAATAAAAAAACATTCAATCCAGGTGAAAATACTCTAATATGAATTTGTAAAATGATATTTTCACACCATATTGGGTAATGAGTATACATTTAAGTCAATTCTAGAATAACATGATCTCATAATCCATCCATAGAAAAAAGTGGATGGTTGAAAAATAATATATCCATAGAGCAATAAAGTAAACATAAGAGGGTGTTGACATAAATAAAAACACCCTCTCAAAAAGAATTCTTCTAATAGTGTCACAAAAAAATGGGATCAAGAATTTATTTGTTTGATACTGTAACACCCCTGCCCGAATCACTGAGTTTGAGCTGGAGTATTACATGACCTCATGCACACCTACCCATATGTAAGAGGTTTCCAAATAGTAGTGAGGGTATGAGTTCCATTAGTGGGGAGACTGTACCCTCAGTATCAATAAAGAAAAGTATAAATAATAACACAAAAATAATATAGTATAATATATAATCAATGATATAACAAATGTCTTTCAAATTATCGCAATTCATACAGAATAATAAACCAAGGACCCCAAAGTGGAAGGTCAAACAAGATTGTGAGAAATATAGGTCAGTAGATAAAACATTATGACATCACTCTAAAGTTCATTACAATACTACCTATGATCACCATGCTCTATATCATATCTCCCTATCACTGGGTCCTTTCCCTTTCCTATATCATTGACCATGAAGTCTGCACACACATCAAGATACCCATGTAGGGTATGAGTATAAACCCAGTAGGAAACCCTCAAAATATCCTTAAAATGAGTGAATATGTATAAGAATGCAATCCATGATAAATTTAAATGTGTATAGAAGAAAACTATTCAATACTAAGTGTTCATGTGCTAACCTAGCTGCTACAGATCCCGACCATACCCACTTTAGATCCATGCTGGAAGAATATATAAATGTTCATGGAAACATCATAAGTGAATGATCAAACCACAAGGATACTCATTATAAATATCAATCCACAAGGATTCACAATAGCAGTATAGGCCCCAAACCTCTAGGCCAGACCACACCAAGACATCATACCTCATTGTTATCTCTTGGGAAAGATCACATAATACCACAATTCCCCACTATTTCTTCTTGGGTAAGATATAATAAGGACATAATTCCTACAATTAAGGCCACACAAGGTCATCATGACCCCAAGTTAAGCCACACAAGGCCATCATGCCCCATCATCTAAATCAGTCCTATCATCATGTCACATGTAGCATCTAAATATACTCCCTCTGTTGGGACACCAAGCCACGATGGGTCCACTTTATACTTTGGAACCATATATAAGAAAATAAAATCATAGAATATACCAAATACATATTATATCAATAGGTAATATCATAAAAAGGCACAACATAGTATATAAAGAGTGAGAAATAATATCCAAACACACAACACACACATGTGATCAAACTCAAACATGGGTCTCATGGGATAATCACATGAACACATGTGATCAAACATTAAACATGATCTCATGTGCCACACACACACATGCAATCAAACTCATGCATGGTCTCACGAGCTACACACATATACACATGTGATCAAACTCAAACATTGTCTCATCAGACACACACACATGTGATCAAAATCAAGTATGACATCAAGAACATAAGAACACAATGTCATATCATGATAACAATCATATACACCACCTCTAAATGGTAAGTAACTTCCTACCTCAAGGTTATCGACATAAACATCAAAGTTTTTCAATAGTGTCATCTCCTAAACCAAATTCTCACACCAACCAAAATAAGTTTTTATGCCAAGAGTTCCTAGAACCGATTTACAATCCATCATGACAAGTGTTCTAAAACAAGACTCAAGGAAAGAACCAATCCAAGAGGGTATAATCATATAAATTACCCAATGAAAACCACCATTAGTATTAGAACTTAATCTAGTTAAAATAATATAAATTCATTACTCTTGGACATAGAAAAGATAAGGTATGTAAGGTTCTTACAAATATGTTTCAATAAGAGAAACATCCACCTTCCAAGGTTTGAATTCCAATATTGTCAAGCAAGGAGAGTAAATGAGAACAAATCAAGTAAATTCTTAGCGTTAGTAAGTAATTTCATCCAAATAAATTCCCTAAAATACCTTTAAAGTCATTTGGAAATTATCTATTTCAAAGGAATCATCAAGGAGAAGAGGAAAATTAAATTAATAGAGGGTAAAAATAATTAAAATCACACTCAAGACCCAACATAAATATCACTCATGTTTCCATTTTGAACTGATCAAGATCTATGAATAAGGGTGGATGTTTTGGATGTTTGGAAATCCTACATGACAACACTACAACCTCCACCATGACTTCCACCATGGCCATGGTGGCTTTGAAAAAAATGACCAAAACGATATCCCCCATGGGTGAGTTAATTTTTTTTGGCTATTTTCTCTCCCACAAATTAATGATATGGTGGTTGTGGTCCACATAGTCTCCCCAACACTCCTCATCAAGGCCACACTATTGTTTTCCATTTTTCTTACTCATTTTACACAACCTAAGTCCAAAACTTTTTTTACCATGGGCGTGGTTTTGGCCATTTTGAACCAAAAAGGATCCAAAACTATTTTTAATGCTTCCAAAAACTTTCAACACATTTTGAACCCAAGTTTCAACCACAAAAAGACTCAAAACATCAATTAAGACATTATAGAACTTACATTAACACCTACACTAAAATCGAGGGTGTTACAAATGTACCCCTCAAATGACTTCTCATCCCATAGAACCATCTCTAACGGTCCTACTTAAATGAATTAGGACACTAATCTTGAAAATCAAACTCCTAGTTCCACATTTATTCCTATATTTTACCATGATACCACAAGAATCAAACAAGTGTAACTGTCTTCCCCCTCAACACCTTGGTGCTCTAGTTTGCAAATCGCATTGAGCGCTCCAAAAAAGATGTGTCTGGTTCTAACTAAATGTACTCATAGTCAATTATAAGTGTGAGATCAGGATTATACCTATGAAGTTGAGAAATGTAAAATACATCATGTATTACTTGATAACATAGAGGAAAGTCTAGTTAGTAAGTCACTACTTTGATAAATTTAGTAGTCTCAAATAGTCCCACAAACTGTGATTTTCCCTTGATTTTGTAAAATATGATTCCCCAACTAAGGTGAAACACGCAAGAAAAATCTATCGCTAATAGTGATCTTCAAATTTTATCTCCTCCAATCAGCATAAGATCACTTCCTACTTTGAGTGGTAACAAAATGATTCCTGATCAACTACACTCTCTTAGAGGTCTCCTTCACCATACTCAGCCCAAAAACTACCTCCTCACCCAACTTGTTCCAACATAGCATCGTGAGACACAACCATCCATAGAGAGCCTGAAAAGTTTCCATCTGAATAAAATCCTAGAAAATGATTTTTTATGAAAATTATTCCAAGGATAGGTGATTATCCTGTACTCTACTAAATTCCAGGATGCATGATTGAAGAAAATTTTCAAAGATACTAATTTTCCTCTCTGACTGTACATCAATATGTGGTGATATGTTGCAGTCATATTCAAATAAGTCACCAAATCCTTTTTCAATACTTTACAAAACCACAACATAAAACACAAATACCTATTAGATATGATACTAAAAGTCACTCCATGTAGTCATACAATCTATTGGACATACAACTTTCCTAACTCATCTATAGAGTGAGTCTCTCAAATTGGAAAGAAGTGTGATAATTTCATTAATCGATAAACTATCACTTAAAAAATACCATATCTACTTAAGGTAAAAGGTAAACCTATCAATAAGTCAATTTTTATGTCATACTACTTCCAAAATGGCACTAGAAGTGGCTAAAGTAAACCACTAGGACATTGATTCTTGGCCTTTATCCTTTGGAACTAAACTAGTGATGTATCTATTCATACCTTGCCACTAAAATTAATGTTATATGTCATGGTAGATATTTATTTAGCTTGGATTTACTACCCATTTCAAAACATGAGAGTCTTTCATCCACTCCTCCCTTAAAGGAATTTGGCACAATTACTCTCCTGTGGATGTATATCATGTCATCATCATCGAAGGACCACCCTAGAATAGGATCATCCCCTACTAAGTATTATTACATCACCATGAAATTGGTATATGACTATTTTATTACTTTCATATGGTCCACTAAAGAATAAATGACCACTAAAGGTTTACATTCCAATAATTCATGATCCCTTGATTCATCTACTATCCACACTTCTATTAAACCAACTTTACACAAATCCTCCTATGAAGGCCTCTCACCAACCTCCCACATCTCTGAAATTTTACCAATAAGATAATATAGAACAACAATACATTTCCCTAGACTATAAGTTATATTAATGTTAATAATATGTAGATACTCCACCAAACACCTCCACCTCAAGTTTAGATCCCACTGAGAGAAGATATATCAGAGGCTCTTGAGGTCTGTGTAAACGAAAAAACTCTCACCAAAGAGATAGTTCTACCAATACTATTGGGAATAGACCACAACTACCTAATCTAAATTGTGTTTTATGTAGTTCTTCTCATGTGGTCCTAACTAACATGGCCCATAAAAAACTGCCTAATCTCAAACACATTCCTGGAGTGTGTTTAATACATCAAAATATATACCTTCTCTAGGTCTACATAAATTCCTACCTTAGAGATCACATTCCCAAGGAACCACACCTCCTGAATCTAAAAGTGACACTTTTACATTTTAGAATATAAATGACTCACTTGAAGTGTACTCAATACAATCTCTAGGTGTCGATCATGCATATATTAAGTCTTAGAATAAATTAGGATATCATCTATGAACATAATGATTAAAGAGCCATGATATGGGTGGAAAATCCTATTCATGAGACCCATGAACACCACTATATAATTTTTCAACATAAAATACATGAAAATATACTCATATGGTCCATACATACTTCTAAACATTGTCTTGGAAATATCCTCTTCTCTAACCCACTGCTGATGGTATCCGAAATGAAGATCAATATTGGAGAACCATCAGGATCCTTATAACTAATGAAAGAGATTTTAAATCCCATGTAAAGGGTACTAATTATTCACCATTACCAAATTCATATTCATGTAGTTTACACATAATTGAATACTAGTATTTTTATTCTTGAAAAAAAAAATAATAGAGAACCCCGAGGTGATGTTCTTGGTATGATAAATCCTTACACCTCAAAATACTCTATCTGTAACTTAAATTATCTCAACTCAATTATTTATATAAAATAAGAAGGAATCAATGTTAGTTTCACTCCATTCATGAGATCAATCCTAAAATAAATTCGTAAGAAGTCATTTGGGAAAACATCCACATAATGACCCCCCACCAGAGGAAAGATAGAGGGAGTCACTGCTAATTCTACTAAAAGATCCAAGACTACTACTTATGCTATGATTTATTCAATCTAAATAAAGTATGGTTACATGTAGCCTACTCTAAGATACCACTCACCACTCATTACAAAATTCTCTCCTTTAGGTGAAAATAAGGATACCCATCTCTGATAATAATCGATTTAAGCATGATAATATATATGATAGTTTGTTCCAAAGATCACATAAAATCTATTAATCTCAATGATTGTGAAGTCCCATAAATGTTCATAGCTAGAAACTACCATAAGATACTCAGGATATCTTTAAAGGTAGTATAGTTTCTTTTCTATGAGTGTATCAAGAGAAAGAAACTCCAAATATAACTTGACCAACAAGTCATGTCTATTAATAACTTGAGTAGATATGAATGAATGTGAAACACCAATATCAAAAATATCAGTAGAAAGAGTATAAGTGATCAAGATCATACCTTGAAAAATCGATGGCCCCTCTCCATAGTTATCCAAAACCCATTCCATTACATATAATCGATCTGACTTGGCTCTAGGAACCTCTCCATAATATAGATGACTCACCTGAGTGATTATCATCTAAGGGGTTTGAAACTTCCACTGAGGATCCCATCCAAATACCTGGGTCATAGTCCATGCCTTTCCTACACCCCTATAGAAACCTGGCCTCAAAGATTTGGAGTAGAACTACTAAAGGTTCCCCATATTTCAACACCATTGACACTTACATTGAGGTGCTGGGATGAAATTATTATAATTTATGACATTCCCATAGTTGAGGTACTATGGAACTCCTCCCAAGGGGGATGAAGAAGCTAAAATATGATCAACCTTCTTACTACCACCCGGTTGTAAATCCTCATTCTCTCTCTTCTTGCTACCAGAAGAGACACTCAACACAATAATAGAAGGTCTGACTACTTAAGTATTTAAGGATGGAAGAAGACCAAATACTTGATCCTCCTCCAGGACCTTCTTAATAGTTAAGGACTTGTATAAAACCTCCTCTATCTTGATTGGATGGTACTATAGAGTCTCCACTAGATAAAATATTCCCTTAATGATGTTAATCCAATCCTCAGCATCCTGAGGGCCTCTGATTCTCTGGAAGGATTGAAGGTGCTAGAGATGAAAGTATGAAGTGTAGTCAACCATAGTCTTGGAAATTTATCCACCTTAAACATGCACTACATAAAAGAATAATGTATGAAGTGACCCATCTTCCTAAACCATGAATTTGAGAGAATTATCTTTCATGTCTGATGGTAGGACCAGAAATTCCTTCCTTGTGGAAGCATTCTGGCCTGCTTCTCTAGGTGGTACCATAAGATGATGTCAAGGTGACTTTGTTAGAAATGAAAACCTATTCTTAGAAAACCTATAACAGCTTACTAAGATAATATCATAAGAAGATAAAAAGTATAAATAAGGGAATTTATATGGAAAACCTATCCTAAGATGTTACATACAAAAAGAAGGTATAACCCTCATTGTACTATTTAAGGATCAAGCCTAGTTCTTTGCACATGAACATTATTAACAATTATATCTATATTTCAAAATACGAGAACATGATCAGGTTCAACTAATTAATTATAGAACAGATATATCAAATCATATGGGAAACAAATATATAACACAATAATTAGAACAAAACATGGAATGTAATTAAAGAAATACTATATAACACACAACAAATAGATATATAACATGTGATACTGAGTTCCCAGTCATGATGAATGAACACACCCAAATCCCATAAAACAGTAACAACACAATATACTTAGGACCAAGATGAAACTATAAAACCATAACTATAACAAAAATCCAAATAATTGCAACTCATAGGTCTATTACACATGTGTTGGATAGGTACACATGAGACTCCCCTACTCGATCCCCAAACAACCTAACTCTTTTCTACCTTGTCCCAAAACATAGTAAAGAATAAAGAAAAAGCAAACATCCTTTGATACCACTTTGTAGATCTCTGACTTGAATTACCTGGTTCGATATGGAGTGCCACATGGAATCATGCACACCACCCCATATGAAAGAGGTTGTTGAGATGTAGTGAGGGTCTAAGTACCATTAATGGGGAGACTATACCCTTAAAATAAATAAAGACACGCATAAATAATAATATAGAACAAAAAAATGGAATAAATAAGAAATTATATAAAAATGAAACAAAAAGTATCCTAATTTATATAGAATAATAAACCAAGGACCCCCAAAGTGGTAGGTCAAACAGGAGTGTGAGAAAGATATGTATGTAGATAAAACACTACTACATCACTTCAGAGTTCATTTTGGTACTGCCTCCAATCACCATACTTTGTCTCCTATCTCCCTATCACTGGGGCCTTTCCCATTCATGTATCCTTGGTCATGAAGTCTATATGAATATCAAGATTACCATGTAAGGTTTGAGTATAATTCTAGCACAATTCCACTAACACATCCTTTATATGAGTGCACATGTATAAGAGTGTCTAACATAATAAAAAAAAGGCACACATAAGAAAACAATTCCATACTGAGCATCTGTGTACTAACCAAGATGCCACAAACCCTAACCATAACCTCTTCAGATCCATGCTAGAAGAATATATAAATGGCCATGGAAACCTAAAAAGTGGAGGATATAGACACAATGATACTCAGTAGAGTGATTAATCCACAAGGCTACTCAATAGTAGTAAAGTCCCTAGGACTCCAGGCCAGACCACACCAAGCCATCACACCCCATTGAAATATCTTAGGTCAGATCATATAAGACCATTATTCCCCACTACCGCCTCTCAGGTTAGATCTCATAAGAACAATGTCCTCCCAGATCAGGCCACATAAGGCCATCACGCCCCATCATCTAACTCAGTCCTATCATCACGTCACATGTAGATTCTGAACACACTCCCACTCTAGGTACATTAAGCCATGATGGGTCCACCTATCATTTGGTCCCATGCATAGGACAACAACAACATAACATATACCAAATACATCTCAAGGAAACATGCTATATCATATAGAGTTACAACATATCATATTAATAGTGAGAAATAATAGAAAAAACACACACATATATATGTGATCAAACTCATACATGGGTATTGTGGGATATCACACACACATGTGATCAAACATAAAACATGGTCTCATGGGATATACATATTCAGACATGCAATCAAACTAAAGCATGGTATCATGACCTATAAACACACACACATGAGATCAAACTCAATCATGATCTCATGAGATAAAAATGCACACACATGTGATTAAACTCTTGCATAGTCCCAAGAATATAAGTAAAAAATGTCATATCATGATAAAAATCATATAAATGACATCTACATGGTAAGGAACATCATACCTCAAGGTTTTCAATGTCAACATAAAGGTTCGTAAAGAGTATCATATCCAAAACCACATTTTCACACCAACCAAAATAAGTTTACATGATAAGAGTTCCAAGAAACAATTTCCAATATATCATGATAAGGGTTCTATATTGAGACTCAAGGAAAGAACCAAACAAGAGGGTATAATCATATAAATTAACTAATGATATACAATATCAATGATAGAATTCAATATAGTTGAAAAAAGATAAATTTATCACTCTTGGATAGTGACAAGAGAAGAGACGCAAGTCTATCATGAATTTGGTTCAATAAGAGAAGGTACCATCTTCCAAGGTTTTATTTCCAGCAATGTCACGACCCGCCCTCGGGGCCCGTGCCATGACTACCCCAAGCCCGCCTTCCATAGGCCAGGGGCTGGCGACTAGCACCAAGGCGTAAATCCTAGTAAAAAGGGAAGGCATTGCCTTTGAAAAGTAAACAAACACCACAGAATAAGCAAGCGGAAAAGTAAACACTAAGTAAAAACAGAGTGCAACTGAAAGTGCGGAAAAGTAAATGGGCCAATATACAAACCCAAACTGAAAGTAAAGTACAACTCGAAAGGGAAAACAACAACTGAAAAGTAAGAGCCGCTACTCCAAGCTGTCCACTGGAAATCCCACCTGAAGGGTGGGTACAGATAGCTCCACTGCTCCTCGGGTCCCGCCGTCCGCTCCGAACACGTCCCGCCCAGTGGTCCACCTCCAGGTACCGTCCTGCTCTGCAAGCCTCAGCCAAGATCAACGCTGTCCATCGTCTGCAACCAACACAACGTAGTGCGGGCATAGCCCGTGCAGGGGTGAGTATAAGCTACTCAGTAGGGACCCCGAGACCCCCGAAGGTCTCCCAAAATCCACAAATGATAAACCACAAAGGAAGATACAATCACGAAGTAACAACCGACACTGCTTAGGTATATGCCCATACATATACCTAAGTCATCAATTCCAATACGCTCCAACCTCCGAGCCCAAGTACAACTCAGTCCACACAGGAAAGTAAACGTATTCCACACAGGAAAGAAAAACGTAATCCACATAGGATATCACAACACAATCCACAGAGGAAAGCAACAAGATTCAGCTCACACAGGTATACTTCTTCGAAAGACGATAAAGATGATCTCTGATCCATATAAGTCGTCGGACCCACGAAGGATCGATAGGTAACTAACCCCCGCAAAGACCCACACAGGATCGGGCACACACAGGACCTGTAGGCGCTGGTTCACACAGGACCGCTGAGCGCAAAGACCCACACAGGATCGGACCCACATAGGATCGGGCCCACACAGGACCTGTAGCACTGATCCACGTAGGATCGCTGAGTGCTGTAGTCGTCGTCGAATCCACACAGGATCTCTGTACTGTCGTCATCGCAGTCACAGTAGCAGTAGCAGTAGCAGTAGTAGTCACAGTCGCAGCCAGCACTAGGGTTCCCGCACACAGCAAGCTCGTTCGGGAGGGTCCGCTCCACGAGCCGAGAGGCTGATACATCAACTGTCACAAATTCCAGAGTTGATGTATCCAAAAGTTCCGTATCGCTAACAAGAACTCAACGCAACAGACGACGCGTCGATCGGACGCCGGGTCTGAGAGTTATTGGCTTTTTCGTCCTAGGGGCCCGGTTGGTTTTTAAGGCAAAACCAACCCAACCGTACTCCACCTGCGTCCAAATCTCGGGCAGAGTATGCCAAAAGATCCGTCTCACTAAGAGGAACACAACAAAGCTGACGACACGTCAATCGGACGTCCGTAGCTCAAGATATGAGCGTTTCCGCTCCGAAGGCCCGGTTGGTTTCGTGAACGAACCAACTCGGCCGAACTCAAAGTATTCCGAAACTTTGAGTGCGATATACCAAATCGACCGTCTCGATCCAAGGATCGCATTACCGCTGACGGTTTGTCAATCGGAGGTCCGTGTCACAAGTTATGGACAAAAGACTGAAGTTGTTTTGAAAACGGGGGGTCCGGGTCCGGGCCGACCCGGCCCGACCCCCCCGGGTCGACCCGACCCGGGTCCGACCTGGCCCGGCCGGCGGCGCGGCTGCGCGGCCTGGTGCTGCTCGGGTTCCCAGCGCGGGGGGCAAAGCCCCCGCTTCTTCCCTCTAGCGGCGCGGCATCATGCTGCGCCCTTTTGTCAATCAACGGCCCCCCTTCGTGGGGGCCTACCGTTTGGAAAAACGGGGGGGCGCTGCCCCCCCTCGTGGGGGGCCTGCCTTTGAGGAAAACCGGGGGGCCGCCTGCCCCCCCTTTATGAAACCGCGGCCCCCCCTTTATGGGGGGCCGGTTTGTGGCCAGCCGGGGGAATTAATTCCCCCGACACTTCTCCCTTCCGGCCGGCCCAATATGGCTGGCCAATTCTTCCTCAACGGGACCGGCAAGGCCGGTCCCCTCTTCCGGCTTCCGACACCGGCGGCCCGGCTAGCCGCCGGTCTTCCCGTTTCAGTGCAGCCCGGAACCGACCGCGGTGTTCGTCGTCCAGTGCGGTGCGACGGCACCGCGCCCCTCCCCCGCGGCCCCGCTCCGGCCGCGGCGCCTTCGGTTCCCTTCGACGCGGCGCGACGGCGTCACGTTCATGGTAATCTTCCCGTGGCGCGGCGCAACGGCACCGCGCGATTATAGCCTTGCGATTCCCGCGTGGTGAGACGACACCACGCCATCTCGTTCATCCACAAGGAAATAATAAAATTCAAGAACAAGGGAGGGGGGATTCGGCCGTGTTTGTGCGGTCCGACCCCCTCCCTCTTGTTAGACGATAACATATAAATATTTATTCTCATGTTTTTCATGCTAGAACTAAGAACGAGAATAAATAATAATCCACAACAAACCCCTACCTCGGTTTCAAGATCGATGATCGTCAAAGACCCGCGGAAGACAACGTCGCGGAGGTCGGGCGTCGCGGTAAACGTTCGTCAATTCCGTTGATGAAGAGGTACATCCGAAGAGGTATGTAGTTGGTGAATCTTCGTAAGCCGATGAAGGAAGTCCGAGGAGGAAGTGGCATTCCCTTTCGTTGACACGGAAGGCGTCGTCGATCTTCGGAAACAACCGGCTATGAAGGAGAGAGGAGCGGTGTTCTTCGTCGGAGCTCGAAGGTTCTTCGCGTTCTTCATCAAAGATGAAGAAGAATAAGGAGCTCCCAAATCCTCTCAAGATGGCTAAAACAAAATAAAATAAGCTAAGGCTTATTTTATTTACACAAACAACAACTTGAATTTCAAAGGTTTGAAATTCAAATCAACCCTCCTTAATTAATTAAATTAAGTTGTCAAAATTTAATTAAAGGGGGTTATAGGGGAGTTTTGAGAGAAGATGAGGAGATGGGGTTCGTGTGGGCCCCACCACACTTAATCCTCCCAAGGGAGGTTAAGTGGATGTGGGTCCCACCTTTAACTCCTTTTGGGAGAAGTTAACCAACAAAATAAAAATAAAAAGTGTTTCCACATTTTTATTTAACTTCTTATAATTTCTCCCAAAACCAACTTTCGTTCCGCATAAAACGCAACCTCGGAAAAGGTCTCCTTAAGCGAATATCAGCGCTGTGAGTTCATCAGTGTCCTCGGATTTCAATTCTGAGAACCGGATCAAAAGTTAGAAATTCCCGCTCGTTCGTTCACTGAACGTACCCGAGCCAAACTTCGGAAAATGATTCCGGGCACTCCGGGCCTCGGAATCAGGTGCCGTCAGAAACCGCGTTCTTGAAAAATTCCAAAGAAAATTAAGAAAAAATTTCCCATGAATTTTACGGGTCTTTACATTACTCCCACCTTAGGGTTTTACGTCCCCGTAAAGATACAACAAAAACTAGGGAAACAAATGAGGGTACTGAGCACACATCTGAGCCTCCCGCTCCCAAGTGCTCTCCTGGAGGTTCCCGTGCTTCCATCTGATGTGCACAAGAGGAATCGATCACCCACGTAGGACCCACTCCTGTCGATCCTCTATCTCCACTAGGACCTCCATAAAAGTCGCCCCATCGACAACGTCAAGCTCCCCATGGTCAATGATGTGCGTCGGGTCGTGCACGTATCTCCTTAGCTGAGATACGTGGAAGACGTCGTGCACCTGGTGCAACTGAGGTGGTAGAGCCAGGATATAAGCCACCTCGCCAATCCTGCTGAGGACCTGGAAGGGTCCGATGAAGTGTGGAGATAACTTTCCGCCTCAACCAAATCTCCGAATACCACGTCGAGGTGAGACCCGCAAGAAGACGTGGTCGCCATCCTCGAACTCTAGTGGCCTCCGCCTCCTATCAGCGTATGACTTCTGCCGGCTCTGAGCTGTCCTCATCCGCTCCTGGATGACCTGGACCTTCTCTGTCGTGGCCTGGACCATCTCCGGTCCCACAAGTGCTGACTCCCCTGGGTCTGTCGAGCACAAAGGAGATCTACAAGGTCGGCCGTACAACGCCTCGTACGGTGCCATCCCGATGGTGGAGTGGTAGCTGTTGTTGTACGCAAACTCCACCAAGGGTATGTGGTCCTCCCATCTACGACCAAAGTTGAGGACACATGCGCGGAGCATGTCCTCGAGAGTCTGGATGGTCCTCTCCGTCTGTCCATACGTCTGAGGGTGAAAAGCTGTGCTCAGACGTAGCTGCGTCCCGAACGCCTCCTGTAACCCCTTCCAAAGCCGGGAAGTAAAGCGAGCATCTCGATCGGAGACGATAGATGATGGCACGCCGTGGAGCCGCACAATCTCCTGAACGTAGAGACGTCCCAAGCTCTCCACTGAGCCCTGCTCTCTGATGGGTAAGAAGTGTGCCGACTTGGTGAGTCGGTCAACAATCACCCAGATGGAGTCGTGACCTCTGGAAGTGCGTGGAAGTCCAGTCACGAAGTCCATAGATATCCCATCCCACTTCCACTCCGGGACCTCCAAGGGCTGTACCAAGCCTGCTGGTACCTGATGCTCTGCCTTCACCTACTGGCATGTGAGGCATCGAGAAACGAACTCTGCTACAGCCTTCTTCAAGCCCGGCCACCAGTGCTGTCGTCTGAGATCCTGGTACATCTTCGCCACTCCAGGATGTACCGCCAAAGGAGAAGTGTGAAACTCTCTCAGCACCTCCTCTCGAAAAGCGACTGGTACCATGGTACGTCCTCTGAAAAGGATGTCATGCTCTGCTCCAAGGGAGAAACCATCAGGTGCCTGTCCTGAGAATATCTGTACACGCTGTGTCTCACAGTCAGCGTCCTCACGCTGTGCCTCTCTGACCCGCTGCAGTAGTGGAGGGGTGACTGTGAGAGACTGGAGGAAGGCTGCTCCATCTTTATCCATGAAGGATATCTGCAAAGAGGCTAGCTGCTCCGTTGCCTCCTCAAGTAGCTGAATGCCCGTCCTCCTGCTGAGGGCATCGGCTACTACGTTCCCCTTCCCAGGAGTATAGACTATCTCAAAGTCATAGTCCTGGAGGAACTCGAGCCATCGCCGCTATCTCAGGTTCAGGTCCTTCTGCGAGAAGATATACCTGAGACTCTGATGATCAGAAAAGACTATAAAGCGCTCTCCCATCAGGTAAAGTCGCCATGTCTTCAGAGCGAAGACCACTGCTGCTAACTCCAGGTCATGGGTAGCGTAGTTCTGCTCATACGGCCTCAACTGACGTGATCCATAGGCGATCACTGCCCGCTCCTGCATCAGAACACATCCGAGTCCGGTCCCTAATGCATCGCAGTAGACTACGTACCCTACTCCCTCCTCAGGAAACCTCAAGATATGTGCACTGGTCAATCTCTGTCTCAGCTCCTGGAAGCTCTGCTGACAACTGTCTGACCACACGAAGGGTTTCCCCTTCCTCCTTAATGTACGACAAAGCTGCAAAGATTTCTCCTTTGCCGAAAAGTGAAATCCGGTCTCATCCCCTGGATGAACCATGTTCCTTGCCTAATACAGTCAATCCCGTCATGATTAGTTAATTCATGGCATGGATGACGTCGTAAGGCCTCGACACTGCTACCAAGAGATCCAACCGTTACTCTCGCCTCCAAGGGTTGAGTCACACTGTCGGCATCAGTGTGTGGTCACTGGGTCTCCTCCAGTAAGAATCTCACAAGTGAGGGTCAAGTCAACAGTTTTTAACCGACACCTCTTAGTAAAAACAAACAAAAGACAAGAAAGAAAAAGTCACCAAAGCAAGTGTCATTTAATACTTCAACTCAAAGTACAAGGACATAAGGCAACACAAACTACGAAGCCAGAGGAATTATGGGCAAAGGCCTCTATGCCTGGAGCTAGTCCCGTACTAGTCCACCCGCTTCCGGAGTTCCATGATCGTAAGCTTCAGCTTCCTGAAGTTGTGCTCTCCCCTGAGGTCGGGGTGGACCTCCTGGTGGTGGTAGTGGTAGAGCCTCAAAGCGTCGCCCACCACATGCTGCTCGGCCAGCTCCTCTGCCTCGTCCGCCTGCTCCCTGCGGACCGCCACGGTCGAACCTCTGCCTCTGCCTAGGTGGTTCCTCAACCGTCTGCTGCTCCTCTGCATGGCGGGTCGGGCAGTCACGAGCCATGTGGCCCTACCCGCCGCACGAGTATCACTCCCTGCCTCTCGAAAGACTGGCTCCTCACTGTGTGCCCTGCACTGCTGAGCCAGTGTCCTGAGGTCGTCTGCCTGAAGGTCTGGTTTTCCTGAACCCCTGAGTCATCCGTCGACTGCCTGCTGCAGATGACTCTGCCACGTGCCGCCCTGCGGTGGGTCTCGGTGCTGGTGTAGACTCAGCAAGGAAGCTCTCGATCAAAAGGGCTCGCTCCAGTACTCCTGTCTGAGTCGGTATAATGAGGTAGATCAGCGATGCCCTGATCTCGTGTCTCAAACCCTGCTCGAAGGTCCGGGCCTGGAAGAATGGGTCCCGTACCATGTCGGTCAAGTAGTGCGAGAGATTAGTAAATCTCGCCGAGTACTGAGCGACCGTCATGCTGCCCTGCCGCAGCTGGAGAAGTTCCTGGATACGCACCGTACGAAGGGTGGCTGGGACGAACTCCGAGCGGAAGATGCTCTCAAAGTCCGTCCAAAGAAGAGATGCCTCATCGTGCACCTGGAGCATCAAGCTCCACCATCGTCCTGCTGCTGCGTGTAGTAGGCTCGCAACGAGGATCACCATGAGGTCTGCTGGTTTCCTCACTAGCCTAAACACATGTACCACTGCCTCCAGCCATTCCTCGGCTGCCTGGGGATCCGTCTTCCCGCGAAACCTGGGTGGTCACTGGCGCTGAAACTCATGCAGTGCGCTAAGGCGACGTGCATCGTCAGCGGCTGGTGCTAGAAGTATCGGTGGCTCGACGAGTAGAGCTACCGCCGGTGCCACTACTGACAAAGGGCCCTGCACCGAGGCCTCGTCGCTCGGCGGGCTGTCGTCACACTCAACTCTCGGAACCCTAGCTGGCTGCCATCGTGGGGCCATCCTGAAAAGGAAACAAGTGCGCCACGGTCAGAACAGTATACCTGGTGAGCTGATATAAAGTAATCACAAAGAAAACTTTGAAACACACACGCAATCAATGTTTTCGTGCATTAAGTCGGAAATCAGAAGTCAGGGTCCTGGTGTACGGATACGTCGACCACCGCACCAACACTGGACTCCCTGGACTGATAACCACACTCAATACGCTAAACATTATTGCTTCACATAGAAAAGGTCAGAGTTCGCGGTAGAACCAAACTCCTCTGATACCAATTTGTCACGACCCTCCCTCGGGGCCCGTGCCATGACTACACCAAGCCCACCTTCCATAGGCCAGGGGCTGGCGACTAGCACCAAGGCGTAAATCCCAGTAAAAAGGGAAGGCATTGCCTTTGAAAACTAAACAAACACCACGGAATAAGCAAGCGGAAAAGTAAACACTAAGTAAAAACAGAGTACAACTGAAAGTGCAGAAAAGTAAATGGGCCACTATACAAACCCAAACTGAAAGTAAAGTACAACTCGAAAGGGAAAACAACAACTGAAAAGTAAAAGCCGCTACTCCAAGCTGTCCACTGGAAATCCCACCTGAAGGGTGGGTACAGATAGCTCCACTGCTCCTCAGGTCCCGCCGTCCGCTCCGAACACGTCCCGCCCAGTGGTCCACCTCCAGGTACCGTCCTGCTCTGCAAGCCTCAGCCAAGATCAACGCTTTCTGTCGTCTGAAACCAACACAACGTAGTGCGGGCATAGCCCATGCAGGGGTGAGTATAAGCTACTCAGTAGGGACCCCGAGACCCCCGAAGGTCTCCCAAAATCCACAAAGGATAAACCACAAAGGAAGATACAATCACGAAGTAACAACCGACACTGCTTAGGTATATGTCCATACATATACCTAAGTCATCAATTCCAATACGCTCCAACCTCCGAGCCCAAGTACAACTCATTCCACACAGGAAAGCAAACATATTCCACACAGGAAAGCAAAACGTAATCCACACAGGATAGCACAACACAATCCACACAGGAAAGCAACAGGATTCAGCTCACACAGGTATACTTCTTCGAAAGACGATAAAGATGATCTCTGATCCATCTAAGTCGTCGGACCCACAAAGGATCGATAGGTAACTAACCCCCGCAAAGACCCACACAGGATCGGGCCCACACAGGACCTGTAGGCACTGGTTCACACAGGACCGCTGAGCGCAAAGACCCACACAGGATCGGACCCACACAGGATCGGGCCCACACAGGACCTGTAACACTGATCCACGTAGGATCGCTGAGTGCTGTAGTCGTCGTCGAATCGACGCAGGATCTCTGTACTGTCGTCGTCGCAGTCACAGTAGCAGTCGCAGTAGCAGTAGTAGTCACAGTCGCGGCCAACACTAGGGTTCCCGCACACAGCAAGCTCGTTCGGGAGGGTCCGCTCCACGAGCCGAGAGGCTGATACATCAATTGTCACAAAGTCCAGAGTTGATGTATCCAAAAGTTCCGTATCGCTAACAGGAACTCAACGCAACAGACGGCGCGTCGATCGGACGCCCGGTCTGAGAGTTATTGACTTTTTCGTCCCAGGGGCCCGGTTGGTTTTTAAGGAAAAACCAACCCAACCGTACTCCACCTGCATCCAAACCTCGGGCGGAGTATGCCAAAAGATCCTTCTCACTAAGAGGAACACAACAAAGCTGACGGCACGTCAATCGGACGTCCGTAGCTCAAGATATGAGCGTTTCCGCTCCGAAGGCCCGGTTGGTTTTGTGAACGAACCAACCCGGCCGAACTCAAAGTATTCCGAAACATTGAGTGTGATATACCGAATCGACCGTCTCGATCCAAGGATCGCATTTCCGCTGACGGTTCGTCAATCGGAGGTCCGTGGCTCATGTTATGGCCAAAAGACCGAAGTTGTTTTGAAAACATGGGGTCCGGGTCCGGGCCGACCCGGCACGGCCGGCGGCGGCGCGGCCTGGCGCCGCTCAGGTGCCACGCGCGGGGGGCAAAGCCCCCGCTTCTTCCCTCTAGCGGCGCGACATCATGCCACACCCTTTTGTCAATCAACGACCCCCCTTCTTGGGGGCCTGTCGTTTGGAAAAACGGGGGGGGGGGGGGCGCTGCCCCCCTCGTGGGGGGCCTGCCTTTGAGGAAAACCGGGGGGCCGCCTGCCCCCCCTTTATGAAACCGCGGCCCCCCCTTTATGGGGGGCCGGTTTGTGGCCAGCCGGGGGAATTAATTCCCCTGGTACTTCTCCCTTACGGCCGGCCCAATATGGCCGGCCGGTTCTTCCTCAACGGGACCGGCAAGGCCGGTCCCCTCTTCCGGCTTCCGACACCGGCGGCCCGGCTATCTGCCGGTCTTCCCGTTTCGCCACAGCCCGGAACCGACCGCGGTGTTCGTCGTCCGGCGCAGTGCGACGGCACCGCGCCCCTCCGCCGCGGCCCCGCTCTGGCCATGGCGCCTTCGGTTCCCTTCGATGCGGCGCGACAGCGTCACATTCATGGTAATCTTCCCGTGGCGCGGCGCAACGGCGCCGCGCGATTATAGCCTTGCGATTCCCGCATGGTGCGATGACACCACGCCATCTCGTTTATCCACAAGGAAATAATAAAATTCAAGAACAAGGGAGGGGGGATTCGGCCGTGTTTGTGCGGTCCGGCCCCCTCCCTCTTGTTAAACGATAACATATAAATATTTATTCTCACGTTTGTCATTCTAGAACCAAGAACGAGAATAAATAATAATCCACAACAAACCCCTACCTCGGTTTCAAGATCGATGATCGTCAAAGACCCGCGGAAGACAACGTCGCGGAGGTCGGGCGTCGCGGTAAACATTCGTCAATTCCGTTGACGAAGAGGTACGTCCGAAGAGTCGTTGGAGAATCTTCGTAAGCCGATGAAGGAAGTCCGAGGAGGAAGCGGCGTTCCCTTTCGTTGAAACGGAAGGCGTCGTCGATCTTCGGAAACAACCGGCTACGAAGGAGAGAGGAGCGGCGTTCTTTGTCGGAGCTCGAAGGTTCTTCGCATTCTTCGTCAAAGTTGAAGAAGAAGAAGGAGCTCCCAAATCCTCTCAAGATGGCTAAAACAAAATAAAATAAGCTAAGGCTTATTTTATTTACACAAACAACAACTTGAATTTCAAAGGTTTGAAATTCAAATCAACCCACCTTAATTAATTAAACTAAGTTGTCAAACTTTAATTAAAGGGGGTTATAGGGGAGTTTTGAGAGAAGATGAGGAGATGGGGTTCGTGTGGGCCCCACCACACTTAATGCTACCAAGGGAGGTTAAGTGGATGTGGGTCCCACCTTTAACTCCCTTTGGGAGAAGTTAACCAACAAAATAAAAATAAAAAGTGTTTCCACATTTTTATTTAACTTCTTATAATTTCTCCCAAAACTAACTTTCGTTCCGCATAAAACGCAACCTCGGAAAAGGTCTCCTTAAGAGAATATCAGTGCTGCGAGTTCATCGGTGTCCTCGGATTTCAATTCCGAGCACCGGATCAAAAGTTAGAAATTCCCGCTCGTTCGTTCACTGAACGTACCTGAGACAAACTTCAGAAAATGATTCCGGGCACTCCGGGCCTCGGAATCAGGTGCCGTCAGAAACCGCGTTCATGTAAAATTCCAAAGAAAATTAAGAAAAAATTCCCCTTGAATTTTACGGGTCTTTACAAGCAAGGTCAAGCAAGGAGAGTTAAGAAGAATGAATCTCTAAAGCTTGTACCTTCAGTAAGAAATTTCATCTAAACCCTATCCCTAAAACACCCATAAAGTCATCTAGAAATCATCTAATTAAAAGGAATCATCAAGGAGAGGAGGATAATTAAATTAATATAGGGGAACATGAATTAAAATCCCATTCAATACCCATTATAAAAATTGAAATATTTTCTCCTTTTAACTTTTCAAGATCTATAAAGAATGGAGGCCATTTTTACCATTCAGATATCCATCACGACTCCACCATGACCTCCACCACAACCGTTGTGACTTAGAAAACACTGAGAAAAATAGCACCCCCATGGTTGTGTGCCAATTGTTTTTTAAAATTTTCCATACACCACAACCTAAAACATGGGCATAGTGAAGTGTTTATTTTCTATAGAATATCCCCTATTCTCCTCTCTAAGGCCACACCCTAATGATATATATCACTTATAAATGATATGGACAACTCTTAAAATCCCACCATTTTCACACATGGAGTAATAACCTAGACCCTAACTTTTGAATACATGGAGGAACAACTTGGTCACCACCTTTTCCAAGGGACAAGATGAAACCTATGTGATATGATTCTAGTTTAGGTAAGAATAACTAGACAATTTCATTTTAATATATACAAAATAGTATGTGAGTTGTGAGTATATCACGATAATAACTTTAGAATACATAAAAAATGATAGTAAAATAGATGAATAAAATAGTTATACCAATGGAAGTTGTAGATTTGGTGATAATGTAGAAACAATTATCCTAATAACCTTCAGTATCAATGTAGATAAATGGAGATTTGGGAAATATAGTAATTCATCATTACACCAGATTAATAGAAATTGTAAAAATTTAGCTTTGGAATGATTCATCTCTTCAATATTAGTATTATAATCTTGTTTAACTAACTATTTCTTTTGCCTTCCTTTTATAGATGAAATAATAATGGCTAATAGCTTTAACTCAAACTACATGATATTTATTTTTAATGATCAAAGTTAACTTCATGTGGGTGTGTCCTTAATTATCTCCATGCTCTTGTAATGTAATGGTTGGGATAATTAAAACACATGGAAATATAATTATTACCTATGTACAAAATATCATGTGCATACTATCTTTTATAATCCTAAATTTCAGGTCTTTAATATAACATTATCATATTCTCATAACCAACCTCATAATAAGTTCTTCCAATGTAATTAAGAAGTAAAACTTAATAATATGTTTTACATGTAAATTAGTCTTGATATACTTATAATAACTCATTCATCCATGGAATGTATCCTCACACATCCTTCCTTAATAATACAATGTAACCATATCATATCTTGCATTAAAACTCAACTTTATGTTTCCTATAATGCATCTCATCTTTCATATAATACCCCATGTTTTAATAAATATTTTATTTCTTTAAACTACATGTCCATAATCCTAGTTGTGTTTTTCTATTCATTCAAAAAATTAAAATTTATTAGTAAATAAGTCATACAAGATATGAATAAAACTAACAACACTTATATTCATTCATAGAAGAACTTTAAAACAAACTTATATGAAACCATGTATTACATATAGTGAATTATTATACATCATATATGATTAATTCTATTAAAAGTGTATAAATTAAAATTGTACAATAAATAGAAAAGAATAATATCTTTACAATTAGGAAATCCCCTAGATAATCTTCACCCTTGAGAATCACCATTAATGAAAAAAACTTACAATGAGAAAGAATATAATAAAAGGAGAAAGCATGTTGTGAGATCTAAAATAAAAGGGAATGATATGTTTGATTTAATAGGTAAGAATGGAATGAATTTATAATAGGTAATGAGGGAAAATATAACTATTATAAAGGGTATATGGTCATTAGAAATATGGTTATTGGAAATATGGTCATTGGATATATGGTTATTGGGTATGAATATATCAAATAGGTATATGGATATTTTTACACTGTAGTAACAAATTTAAAATAATTTAATTCTATAAATAAATAAAAATAAAATATTAATTAAAACATTTTATTATAAAAATATATATGTTTATGTGGTACATATTATTATTATTATCATTACTACTATTTGGAAAAATTATTTGATATATTTATAAAATTTAAAGGAATATTTTATTATTAGTGTATTGATAATATTTAACAAATTCTTATTAAATAAGTAAACAATCAAACATAATTAGAAATAAAATCATTTAGTGATAAAAATATTTTTTTCCCAAAGAATTATATTTTTTGATACATTTCTATTTTTAAACCAATTGATCACTATTAAATAACGTGGAATATATTAATAATACATATAAATAAATAAATTAATGTCCATCTAGATATTTTTAATTTTTCTAGAACATGAATAATTTTTTTTATTCTTAAAAAATGCATATATCTAAAAACTATTTTTATGTGTTATGCATGATTATATTAAAATTTATTTTTATCCACTATATATTTTGAGTCAAATAAAATGGATTTAATATTTTTAACCATAGTATAATTTTTTAAGAATTTTTTTTTATTTTTAATATAAAAATAATCTTCCAAAGTAAATATTAGTTACCATGATAAAACATTTATTTTTCAACAAACTATTTTTAAAAACATTGTATAATTTTTATCTAAATTAAACTAACATATTTTAAATTATGACTATAATATATTGATTAAATGTATAAAAAATTTATTAACACTCATTTAATTAGTAATTTATATGAAATAGGAATAATAACAGTAAATATTTGAAATGTCACATTTTTGCAATTTTTTTCTATATATATAATGTTTCAATTTAAAAGTTAATTTTCTCATATTTATAAATATAATTACATTAAATGACATCTGAATTTAGACACAATTTATTGAAATTTTGTAATAGTTTTCATCTTATTTTTTTATAAAAAAATAGTTACCATGGTAAATATTTAATCATGGTTAGTAAGGGTAAAAATGGGTAACTTAAAGTGATAAATTTTTTGTTAAGTTTACATGAAATTTATATCTTATAGAAGTAATTTTCTGGGTTTTAAATTCATAATTTTTTTTTCTCTCCAACCTTTCCATACCTAACTCACCTAACTCTCATGTGATTCTATCTTTACCCCAAACTTAACTTTCATTTCCAAGGAAAATTCCCTCTTTTTCACTGATAAATGGAGCTGACTTCCTCCCACTTCTAGCTACACTTAACCTTAAAATTACTCTTTAAAACCTACCCATTTTACCTTTCATGTAAACCCCTTACAAATTTTTTATCCCTTAGCTAAAATATAGTATTCCAAATCCTCTATTTCCAAAGGATACTTGAAGATAAGATTCAAACTCTCAATGTGAGTATCACCCATTCACTAACTTTCTCTTCTCCATTTTTCTCATCCACCCACATCTAAAAATACTATAACTATACTAATATAATGAAACTATTATCATTATCATATTGTAATGTTATTATATTAATTTAATAATCATTTTCTACCATCTTATCATCCATTTGAAAAATGAAAATGCCGCTAGTGTTACGTGCAGACTACCGCCTCCATGAATGACGCATTTCATATTTCATCACCGCCTTTCATGGATGGTTCTAAAAAAGGTTTTAATTAATAAATATTATATTTATGACATTATTAATAATATTTAAAGATAAAATAATAATTATATTAATAATATTAATAATAATTATTCATTATAAATCCAATCGCCTAAAACGAGCATACTAAGAGGAAAACTGATTTCTTATTTGTAACTAATAGCTTCTTTTCTTATATTATTCAATCCACTTATTATAAATTATAATTTATTTATTTAATAAAAACTAAAAAATATCATTTATTCATTTAATAATTATATTATAATAAAATCACTTTCATACTCCTCCTTTGTTTATAACGTGTTCTTGTTTGGGATAGTTTAACCGCATGCATGGATGATGTAATATTTTTTTTCATGGATGGTTATAGAAACTTAATTAATAGAATAATATTATATTAATATGTAATTTTTTGTTGTTGTTGGTTTTGTAATATCAATATTAATATTTAACTCATTGTTAATATACCACCTTTCCTTCGTTAAAAATTATCGAAACAAGCTCGTCACCGATTTCATCTTCATAAAACATAACTAAAAATATTATGGAATGAAATTAGAACTTTATAAATAATTATGGAACATATATTCCATTACATTAAATTATCTATGAATGCTAATTTTTTATCAAATAATGAGGATCGATATCTCTATTACAGATCTCGTACGAAATAAACAAAATTATTAACATTTGATGGAAAAAATAAACTATAACTTATTAACACATGTGTGGAAAATTATTATAAATGAAGTGTATAAAATGTAATATATATGAATAAGTTTAGAAAACTAGTCTGAGTTGATTTGAAACATCACATATGCTAGTCCTCCACATGGTTGGAGGAGTGTTCCGAAATGCCCCGGGCTAGAGATAAGTACTAGGGTATCACAAGTGAATGCTTGGGAAATATTTAACCCTCATATAAACCAAGATTAATAGTGGTTCTAATTGGGAACCCAACATGAGACCTCCTTACTTTTGAAAATTGTGCTAAAATAAATAAGCAGGAATGAGATACAAAAAATAAAACAAGGTATAAATATAAAATAAATAAAAGATTTTACAAAAAATTTATATACATGAAACCATTTTTATAAAAATATTTACACATTTCCAAAACAACGAAATAAAAACTAAACAGAAAGAAAATAGGTAACCTAAGAGGCTAATACACCACTTGACCTAAAACCGGATGAACTAAAATGGGTGACAAACCCCAAAATCTCTAGGTGAATCTAAACTCACCACCATAAGATGAACAATAATTTATTCCCAATAGATAGTAGTAATAATGAAACCTACGAGTCATAACTTGAAACCTGTAGAAAACAGGAGAGGCTGCATAACCAATGACATGAATATGCAGGATGTGAACCAAAATCTAGTGGTATACCCCCATGATTTCATTCACATTACATTTATAAAGAAACCAATAATTTAAGTTTGAAAACAAGGTTTATTAAAATAGGTTTTCTTTTTCATTATTCCGAATAAAAATAAAACAAGATATGAAATACATATTTTCTTAAAACATGATATTTACAAAAACATGCCTCAAAGAAAACTTATAAAGGTAACATGATTTGAAAACCAACCACCTACCATTTTAAAATAAAGCCACTTTCATTTAAAAAAAAGAATAAAATACACATTTTCTTTTGAAAAAAAACTCTTTTGAAATCAAACTCACACATGGTTTAAAATAAACTTTTAAAGGAAGCACATTATAAGGATTACATTTAAAATAAATTCCAATCTTACCCTTTAAAAAACTTTAACACCCTCACCCACCCACTTAGGTATAATATGGGGAATGCATAATAAAATTAAAATCCATAAAAAGTCATAAAAAATGACAATAATCATACAAGGCATGTCTCCCCCATAATGCTTACTCATAAATCAATGAAGTAAGAAAATGAAAAAAATAGAAACCCATATGACAATAATAATAAAAATCATGATATAAAGTAAAAACCATGTGGAAACACCCTATTAACTAATGACACAAGTTTCTCAATGTGAAAAGGTGGAACCAACTACTGGATGGTTAACGGTTTACAACTCATCACCCAAATTTCTCTCACATTGACTAATTAGGGAAACATTCCCTAGAAAAGTGTTATAATCAACTATGAGTTACTATTCAGTGTATCACACTCAACTAGTAAGGAAACATACCTAAATTTTTAACTTAGTTACTCAGGCTCCTCATGTCATAGTTAAAAATGGGTGATTGCCTTTAAAACAATGTCATTATGAGACTAACACACCGCCCTAAGGTAAGATATGTTGTAATAAATAAACATATCACTTCTGTCACACCCCATTCAATACTTATCCCCATAACAAACATAAAAACATGAATCAAGATTCATATAATCAAACATATTCCCACAAGCATAAACAATGGGTGATAACGGGATCATCTAGGGTGTAAATGATATTAAAGCAAAGAGAATCAAATAAAGATCTAAGTGGTCCTTCTATTTATAAATAAAGATCACATGATTTTTAAATCCCTTTTTAAAACCATTTTGAAACAAAATAAAACCCAAGGAGAAATCACAGACACACTAAATCGCACCCAAAAAATTTATCTATGGGGAACCACTTTCAAAAGCACCTATAAACACAAGGTAAATTTCAAAAATTCACAAACAAAAAAGGTATTAAAATTTATAAATAATTAAAGGATTAAACCAAGATAAATAAAAAAATGAACCAGAATGACTTTTTGAAACATGGAAATCCATTTTCTAAATAAACACACCCCTTTACACACAAGTGAGAACCATTAAAAAATAAGGAAGTTTCTTTTTAAAACATTGAAACCTATTAAAACCAGGAAACCCATATTTAATCAAAGAAAAATTCCCTTTATAATACCCAATTGGTTCTAAAAACTATAAACCAATTGTTTTTCTCATGAAAAATCATCAATTAAATTTTATCAAACACTAAAAATGAATAAAACACCATTTAAAATCAAAGTGACATTAAACCAAGCAATTAACCTAATTTTCCAGAGGAAAAACTAAAAAACATGGAAAAATTTGATAACATAAAACTAGTTATCACATATATCATTAATTAGGTTCAATAATACCTTTAAAAAATCTAGCAACCAAGGAACTCTTTAACAAATGGAAATGTAATGGAAACACCTACCCCAAATGGTGAAAGTATGTCACCTACAATGGAAACCACTAAAAGAGGCCTCAAGGTATAGATGAAAACATTTAAAAACATAAATACCAAATTTAGAATAACCCCAACCATGAAAATTATCCACCCATGTCTACTAGGGTTAGAGTAAATTGGATAAATAGGAAGAAACTAAGAGAGGAAGACAATATACGAAAATAAGAGACCGTACCATTCGATCCAGACAAAGAACCACCAAGAAATCACTCTAAATCCATCATAGAGAGAAGAAGGGCGATGTATGTGAGAGGTTTTCGGGTCAGATAGTTTGAATTGGGGGACCAAAGGGAGGAAACCCCAATTAAAAGGGATCCAAAAGAACAAAAATACCCCTTTTTAAGTGGGTCACATAGTTTACCCACATAGTTTACCAAACCATGTGGTAACCATGAAATTATCCATTGTTAAAAATTGAAGGTGGCTATAAAATTAAGATTTATGGTTTTTAACCATGACCCTAAACCACACGGCTTAGAAAAGGTCCTTAATTTTTACATTTTCAGCCCAAAACACCTCTAAATTAAGGTTCCAATCCATAAAACAAATGTATGACTTTGGGGGGTCAAAATTATTCCCACAATAGAACTTTATTCCTCTATGAAGTCTTAAACAACTTCGGAGAAGTGAGAATTCCAAAGGATCAATCCATAAGAATGGAAAAAACACATGAATACCTAGCACTAGTCTCCCCACCATTTAGAATTTCACTATAATAGTGAAAAATTAGATAGAAACATACACAAAGATAGTATTCACTAAGGAGACACAATTCCACTAAGTATAACAACCATCTCAAAACATCACAAGAGATTACATAATTGAGAAAAACCAAAGATTACTAGTCCAAGACACATAAATAGTCAGCTACCCTGATATGAGATAAACACCCCAAACTTGAACACGTCACAACAAGGAATAACACAAATATTTCTTTGGGTTACATGAATGTATAGAGGAAAACTTTATTCCAAATATATACAATATCTAATCGTAGTAATTCTGAAAGAAAATATTATTTTGGTATTTCTCATGGTCAACCTGACAACCATAATCCTATCCATAATACTCTTGACCATACCTAAGTAATTCCAATGTTTTTCACTAAAGAATCCTCAAACTATGGTCAAAACCATTCATAAGGACAACAAGTAGGGAAAAAACAAGGAATAAAAATTCAAAAGATTGGAACATGATCCAAAAGACCCATATTACATTATAAAAAAATAAACATGGTGCACAAAAGGGATGAAAAAAATTCTTAAAAAATAAGGATTACAAAATAGAACATCCTCAAAGCCAAAAAATAGCTTCTGACTCTCTAGATAGAAGCAACACTGAAGATCACTACTCAAATTGAGGTTGAGTCCAAGACTTCTTATTTTGATGTCCATTAAACTTGTATAACCTATAAAGGTGACTAAGAAATCCAAATTGATTAGAGGTCCTTGGAGATATTAGATAAGAAGATTAAATGTACTTGTACTTCCCATACTGATAGCACTTAAATGAATTTTGTGTATTTTTAGTAAGATCACTATTTCTAACACTAGACGGGGTTGCAACATAATTTTTAATAGGTTTAACTACCCAAAAATCTATGAAAAAATATAATTTAAAAAACTTCATTGAAATTAGTCATGGAAGACTAAAATACCATATAATTGAGATCCATACGAAGGTCCCTGGTAATGAACCAAACCATCTTTGAATCATTTGCAACCAACTCAGGAGAGAAAGGAACCAACATAGTGAAATGATGTATATAATCTTTCATTAACTGATCCCCACGATGGACTATCAATAACTACATAACCTTATAAATTCTTAACTCCATAGGATAGAAATTCTAAATAAAGGTATCCTTGAAACACTCCTAAGACAACACTTAAAATGGTCAGGCATAGATAGTGTGCCTCCACCAATATGAGACAAAACCTTTGAAAAAGGAGTGGTTCATGTCACCCTATAGGATGCTGGAGTTCCTAGCGACTTAAAGATTCTTTAAGCCTTATCTATCCACTCTATCACCTCATGGGATCCTATATCACCACTAAACACTGGAGGATTCCAATTCATAAACTTTCATAGATGATCCACAGGCCAAGAAGAACTAGGCCCTACCACCCCATCACAAATCTGGGTAAATTATGTGATAGGGAAGGATACTTTTGGATCACTAGGAGGACTATCAGAGAGATTACCCATTTGAATTGTTGACTGCTTTATAAGGGTCACATTATAAAACCTCAAAAAAATACAATACATAATCAAAATCACAAAAAATCCCAAAAAGGGATAAAATTATCAACCAAATGAAACAAGATTACAAAAAAAATTTGAATCCTCATTTAAAAAATTCCTAACATGAAATTCATTCCATTTATGAAACTCCAAATAGGTTTAAAACCTTAAAATAGTTCAATCCCAATAAAGTAAGGAACTAATTTCTTTAAAACCAATTTTTATTTAAACTATACATTCCAAGACATTTAAAAAATATCACCACTTAAAACCCATGAAATTATTGAAGGACCCCAGAACACCCAGAGAGGGGAGGGGTGAATCAGGGTGTCAAATTTTTCTTTTAAATTGATGAATCTTGTTCCCACATTGGTAGGAACCTATTGAACCTATCTGAAGAGGAAGTTTAGAAAATAAACAATCACATGCAAATAAATGACACAACAATTTTACTTGGTTGAACACTATGGTATACGACCAAGGATCATATGCTAACAGTGTGTCGATCATACCAAAAACCACTAATCTTCACAAGTAATGGATTACAAGTGTTTAGCACAACTACTCTGTTCTAGGAATACTAACTTTAAAAGGTTTTAGGGACAACACACTGCGTCCCTCAGATCACTTCCGCTGATCCCCCCTTGCTCACAGAGTTGGAAGAATCTTCACTCAGTTTATCGACTTGAAGGTCACTTCATTGGTTTATCATTAAATCATGCATCCCCAACTATAAATTTATGCTCTCTTGAAGTCCCGTAATAACCCATAGATGTAATTTATTTTTCTGTATACTGATTTGTTATGAAACTTAATTTCACAAACAGATTTGGTCAATTTTTAGGCTTCCTTGGGTGTTCTGCGTACTGTGTTCTGGGTATGGTGCACTAACCACCTCATCCTTTTCCACATACTATTTTCCTTACATAAATGGTTATCTCTTCATACTGTTTTCTCCTCTGTGTACCACATCGAAATTTACTAGATTTATTCCTGAAATTTTAATCTCCAATCCCGTCTCTTAACAAAGGGGATTACTATTCCTTAAATAGGCATGTAACTCTGCAAATTTTGCTAATCCAATTTACCCAAGTTTTCAATGTGGGAAAATCTTCACTATATACTAAAATTTATCTATATATGTTTAGAATCCACCATATATCACTCCTATTTTGCAAACCACAACAATCATGCAAACCTTTAGCACTCCTCATACCACATGCCTTCACCACGTACAATTGTTGTGAACCATTTTTTGTTTGATCCTTCATCATTCCACGTACTGCATGCCTTCACCGCGCACCATTACTGTGAACTATTTTCGGTTCTGCACACCGCTCTTTGCAATGCTTTGGGCATCACTCCAGGAACCGCTCAACGCACCGCTCCACTCACCCCTCCGCGCACCGCTCACCGCTCCCCACACCGCTCCACGCACCGTTTCGCGCACCGATCCGCGCACCGCTCTGTGCACCGCTTCGCGCACCGCTCCACACACCGCTCCACGCACCGCTCTGGGTACCGTTCCCACTACCAAGAATGTGGCTACGAACCATTCTCGGAACATGGTACATGGTCCATGTTCCGAGGTATGAGATTCCCTTATTTTTCTAATTTTATTTTTCTTTTCACATACCATTCACTCCTATCTTAAAAAACATTGTTTTCCAACACCAAACTCCCAATTTTGAGGCCCAAAAATTTGGAAAACACTAGAAAACTGTGCCACCTTTAATACTGCTTTCAGCCTCAAATATATGAACTCATTCCTTGAAAAATCCCTAGTCATCCATGTGCAGATTGATAAAAACACAAACCAAACTCTATTATAAGTAACAAACAACCTTGGTTCCAACAATATCCCCTTTTGGGTTTATTGGTAATATCCAGATAAATTTAATGATGCGCCAGTCATGATCAAAACTTGAACCTTCAAGAAACAACTCATCCATCACTCTAAGTCTATGTGAGCAGTACCCGGTGTAGAAAACAAGAGAGAGAACATGAATTGAGTTCTCATCCTTTTATTTTCTCCCCATAGTTACATTTATAGTATTTCTATTCTCCATATTTTCTATATCTAGAAAGAAACAAATCACCCTCCATTGAATTTATCCATTCTCCCCCATTGTCAATAAACCCAAAGACCGGTTATTTAAACATTGTAGAGATCATAACAAACTCCCTTGGATCATATCTTCCCCATGAACCTACAAAACTTCCAAAAATAGATTAACATAGTTAAAATAGTTGGGGATAAGGGAAACTCGTAACCTACTTATGCACTGGGAGGTGGCTGAACACTGAGGTTCAACCAATGTTTCTCAAACATAGCTGCTGATAGTGTCTTGTTCATAATGTCAGCCACTTTCTCATCAGTTCCCACATGGTCCATTTTGATCTTGCCCTATTCAACTTTTTCCTTGATGAAGTGATATTTGATCTCAATATGTTTTGTATGATAATTTTGAATAGGATTCTTTGTAAGATCAATTGTACTCTTATTATCATAGTAAATCACCATTGGTTGTTTCACCTCAGCACCTATGTCAATTAGTTGCTGCTTCATCCAAAGTAACTGAGTGCACACCTTGGTAGTGTATATATATTCAGCTTCTGTAGTAATAATTGAAGTACTTTCCTATTTCTTGCTTAACCAACCCACACATTTCTTCCCAATATAGAATGATCCACCATTGATAGAATTTTCTTCCACTAAATCTTCAGCCCAGTCAGCATCATAAAATGCTGATAGTTCACTATCTCTTCCTACAACAAAGTATATCCAATAATTATGTGTACCTTGAATGTATCTCATGATTATATTCACTACCTCCATATGTTCTTCCTTTTTATTACTCTGAAAACGGGCTGCTAGGCAAGTTGCAAAGACAATATATGGCCTTGTTGCTGTCGGGTACAGTAGGCTTCCAATGATTCTCCTGTACATGGTGAAATCCACAAAAGTCCCTTCCTCATGCTTTCCTAGCTTTGATCCAATTGAAACTGGAGTTGTCATTGGTTTGGAATCATGCATATTGAATTTATTCAGCAAATCTCTTTCATATTTTTTCTAATAAATGAAAGAAAAGTCCTTTTTATGAAGTACCTTCAACCCTAAAAAGTATGTGAGTTACTCAATCATGGACATTTCAAATTTGTATTTCATGTGATTGGAAAATTCATCCACTGATCCCTATCTTCTTCTACCAAAAATAATATCATCCACGTATACCAATACCATGAATTGATCCTTTTTAGAGTTCTTCACATAGATATTGTGATCCAATCCTCCTCTTTTAAACTCAAAATTTCTTAGATAAGAGTATAATCGAGAGTACCATGCCCGTGGTACCTGTTTCAGACCATAAAGAGATTTATTTAATTTGAAAACCTTCAGTTCATAATTTCCAAGAAAGAACCCCATGTGTTGTTCAATGTAGACTTATTCTTCTGATACTCCATTTAAGAATTCTATCTTGATATCCATATGATACAATTTATAACCTCTTTGGATTTCAATGGAAAAAAATCCTAATTGACTACAGTCTTGCTATTGGAGAACATGTTTCCGCAACATCAATGCCCTTCATTTGTGAATATCCTTTACAGTACAAGCATGCCTTATTTCTGAGCACATTTCCATGTTCATCAAATTTATTTTTGAAAATCCATTTTGTACCAATCACATTATGATCTTCATGTCATTTAACAAGATCTCATGTCTGATTTTTGCGAATCTGATCTAACTCTTCATTCATTGCTTTCACCCATGACTCATCCTTTGAAGCCTCTTCAAATGAGTAGGTACATTCTAATCTCTAATAATGTTGGACTGATCAATCTCTACTCTTCAATTTATCATTTGGGGTTCAACCGAATCATCTCTATCTATGGTTTCCTTTTCTGATTTTTCTTCTGATTCAACATCATGATGTGACTCCTGAGAGTTTTGTACACCTTCCTCTACCTATGTATTAGCATTTGTTCCATGTTTAAATTCTTCCTCATATTCTATCACATCAGAATAATAATTCCTTGAAGCATTCATGATTTTATCTTCAATGATATTTACATCACTTCTTTCCACAATTCTTCCCAATAACTTATTGAATCACGTGTAGGATTTGCCTTTCATTGATTATATAAGAAATATTCCTTTATCTACATTGTCTCCATACTTCCCTTGATTTCCTTCTTTGTTTCAGATAAAAAATTTTCTTCTGAAAACATGAAAATATTTCAAAGAGGGCTTCCTTCCATGAAAGAATTCATATGGTGTCTTTGTTTCACCCATATATAGCTCTATTAGATTTTGAATATACACTATAACTTGTATTTCCTCTTTCCAGTAATGTTGAGGAATACAACTCTCAATTAGAATATTTTTTTCCATGTTGTTTACCTATCGAATCTTGTGCTCAACAACTCTATTTTGCTGTGGAGTTCTCACAGATTCCACCTCATGTTGTATCCCATTCTTCTCTAGTAATTTTTAAATTCAATGGACGTGTATTCCCCTCCATTTTCATACCATAGGACTTTGATCTTCCATCCAATATCATTCTTGGAAATTCTATGATAGGTTTTTATGAAATCAAGAACTTATTGCTTCTGGTGTATAATGATCACACATGTCATTCTAATGTAATCATCTATGAAAAGAGAAAAGTACCTTTCTATACATGTTCCAACAACATTTATTGGGCCACATACATCTGTATGGATGAGGTCAAGAAGATTTGATTCTCTTTTCTTCTTTGGATAGTAGGAATTGCAAACCAGTTTCCCTCGCATGCACGAATAACAGGACTTTTCCCATTCACACTTCAAATTAGGGATATCCATGACTATTTTTAGCTTATATATATTTTCCATGTCTTGCGGATTGATGTGACCCAATCTCTGATGTTATAAGTTTTTTTCCTCTTCAACTGTTAAGTAGTAGATGTTCTATTTTCTATCAACCTGATATAAGTTTCCATCTATTCTACAACCTTTCAAGGACTTAGGTTTTCTTCATCTCTCCATTATTTTGCTCAGTACTTCCACTGCCTTTTATTTTAAAAGCACCATCATTACCGAACCTCAATGTTCCATCGAAATTTTTCTTGACATTCGTTAATAGGTCTCTATTACCCATCATGTGGGATGAAAATCCACTATCAAGAATATAGGTTCTATTGTTCTTTATAGTTTTTAGGGATACTTCTGCAAAATTATATTTTTCAATTTTCCTCTTTTATTTCCATGAGATATTGGATTGAGCGTTGGACCCTAATGGTCTTTCAATTCTCACTTCCATGTACATGGGTTCTTCCTATTCAAAGTCTTATTATAGAGGAGAAAACATGTTTGAAATAATAATACCATCTAGTTGAAGAGTATTGACTCATCTCTGAGCATTGAATGAATTTCTCCTATCACACCTCTTCCTATAATATACAAATTTATGGCCAAAGTTAGAACATTGAAAACAATATCCATAGAAATTATTTCTTCTATAAGAAGTAGGAAATGAATATTTTCTCCTTTTTTGAACTCATAACTCTTCCCCATTCATATAGCTTGTTTCCACTTTGCAATATGACATGGTATGGCCCAGATAGCCACAAAACTAACACTTCATGAAAGGAAATTTCATCTCACTTCTATTTCTCCTCATTCCTTCTTCCTCGGGAAAATATTTTTAATGCCTATAATTTCTGGAAATGTGGGGATAATATTTAGTTCTCATTTTAGTTTGATTCAAGGGTTTCCTTTTCAGCACTTCTGGAGGCTTTTCAACATGATTAACTTTCAACTTTCCTTTATTCTGGTTCACTTTATTTATAGAATTTGACATTTCAGCATCACAAAAAATTCCACTATTTCCCATGCATGTTGGTCTTTGATCACTCAAGATCTTTTTAACTCCATCAGAACCACATTTCTCTCTCTCTAGTAGTTCAGTATTTGAGAACCTTCCAAATGGTATTTTCTTCTTTGCTTCTTTTGAAATTGATTCACTTTTGAGTTTACTTCTTAGAGTAACGACTCATTCTTTGAGTCCCTCAATGGTCTTGGACTTCTCCTATAGTCTTGAGGTAAGGTCATTGATGACCTTCTCTTATTATTCAATTCTAAGTTTTAGTTCCAAAACATCATTAGTGCTTTCATGGATTGATGATTGTACTTTCACCAGTTCTTTCAGTCATTCAATTTTTGCTTCCAACTGATCAATATATTCTGAAGATTCCTCCACCATTTCTTTCCACTTATTTAATCTCTTACATTTATTATCAAGCTTTACAAAAGAATACTTAAGTTACAACTTGGGATCAACATTAGTAGTCAACTGATTATCTCTAGATTTATCTGTCAATGGTTCTGACTTTTTAATGGTATCCATCATGGAATCATGGTTCCTAGATTTGAATTATGGTTCCTCTTCCTCAAATAGTCCATTGTCATTGTATTATTCTTCACAAACAAAACTCTTTCATTGAAATTTATTTCCATATTTGATGTCTCTCTTTTTGAAAAAAAATTCCGAGCCTTTTGAATATCTCCATCTTAACTTTCTTCATCATTGAACTTTCTTGGGTAATGAGAGGCAATGTGAAAAACCCTTCCACAGAAAAAAAGCCATAGGTAGATTTCCTTCAAATTTTCTTGTTCCCTTCTTGAGTTTCTTTGTAATAAGAGAAAGAAATTATTTTTCATTATCATCTTCATTTACACAATCTCCTAAAATTTTTAGTCTTTTATGGCTTTGAATTCCATTTTTTTCTTACACAATTCGTTGCATCTTCTGGGTTGAGACTTAACTCATATTCCACCAGGATTCTCAGAAAATTATCAAGAGAAAGTTTGGAAATATCACTTTCTTTAAGAGTTGAAACCTTTTAATTATAAATGGGAATAAGTATTATAAATATTTTCTTTACAATATAAATGTCTTAGATATCTTCTCCAAGCCCTTGAATTTCTCCTACAACTTCAGTAATTTGATTGAAGATATTATCTGCATTTTCATTAGGGTGCATCTTCAGATCATCAAACCTATTATGTAAAACTTAGAGCTTCACCTCCTCAACTTTACTATCACCTTTATAAATATTATCCAATTTCTCCCACATAGACTTTTATGATGTACAGTTCATCACCTTCAAATATATTTGATCCGAAAGATCTGCAGTTAGGGTATTCTGTACTTTAGCATCAACATCCAATGTTTTCCTGTCTGTATCTGTCATAGATAGACTAGTTGGATCAGTGACCCCTATTCCTTGTACAGTGGAAAAAAATACATCTATTCCAAGATATCTTAGATGAGATCTCATCATGTTCTTAAATATTTGAAAGTTACTTCCATCAAACAAAAAAACACCTATGAAATTAACCATATTATCCATGTCAGAAAAATAGGACATATTTAACACCATAAACCTTTACCATCTGATACCACTTGAAGGACCCCGAAACACCCAGAGAGGGGAGGGGTGAATTAGGGTGTCAAAATTTTCTTTTAAATTGATGGATCTTGTTCCCATATTGGTAGAAACCTGTTAAATCTGTCTGAAGAGGAAGTGTAGAAAATAAATAATCACATACAAATAAGCAACACAAAAATTTTACTTTGTTCACCACTAAGGGCTACATCCAAGGAGCATACACCGACAGTGTGTCGGTTGTACCAAAAACCACTAATCTTCACAAGTTATGGATTACAAGTGTTTATCACAACCACTCTGTGCTAGGTGAACTTCCTTTACAAGGTTTTATGGATAGCACACTATGTACCTCATATCACTTCCTCTAACCCCCCTTGCCCACTGCGTTGGAAGAATCTTCACTCAGTTTATTGACTTGAAGGTCACATCAATGGTTTATCATTAAATCATGCATCCTAAAATATAAATGGATGCTCTGTTGAAGTCCCGTAATCACCCACATATGTAATTTATTTTTTTGTATACTGTTATGTTATGGAACTTAATTTTTCAAACTGATTTAGTCAATTTTTAGGCTTCCTTGGGTGTTCCACATACTGTGTTTAGGGTATGGTGCGCAGACCACATCCTCTATATACCACTGCTATTTCCTCATACCATCTAGCTCCTTGGAAAACTTCCCTGCTCTACATATTGCCTTCCTCCACATACTACTCAACTTCTCCACGTACTGCCCTACTTTGTGTGCTGCCTTTCTCAGTCACATACTGCGAGAGCTTACTCTATGAACCACACCTTATTCCGTAGACTATTTGCCTTATGCAGATGGTTCTGTTCGTGTACTGTCTTCTCCTCCACGTACCACTTATAATTTTTCTGTATTTCTTCCCAAAATTTGAATATCTAATCCCATCTCTTAAAAAAGGGAATTACTGTTCCTTAAATAGGCACATAACTCTGCAAATTTCACTAATCTAATTTACCCAAGTTTTCAACATGGGACAATCTTCAATGTATACTAAAATCTATCTACAAATGGTTAGCCTCCACCATGTACCATTCCTATTTTGTGAACTGCAGAAATCCCACCAACCTTCAGCACTCCGCGTACCGTATGCCTTCACCATATACCATCGCTGTGAACCATTATTCATTTCAACCTACAGAATTCCACGTACCGCATGCCTTAACCACATACCATTACTGAGAACTGTTTTCAGTTCCATGCAACGTTCCATGAACCGCTTCGCGCACCGCTCCATGCACCACTTCGTGCACCACTCCACGTACTGTTCCCGCTTCCTAAAATGAGGCCTCAAACCATTCTTGGAACATGGTACTCGGTCCATGTTCCAAGGTATGCGGTTCCCTTATTTTTCCAATTTTCTTTTTCATTTCTCATACCATTCACTCCTATCTAAAAAATCTTTGTTTTACAACACCAAACTGCCGATTTTGAGGCCCAAAAATTTGGCAAATACTGGGAAACTGTACCACCTTCAATACTGCTTTCAGCCTCAAACATATGACATCATTCCTTGTAAACTACCTACTCATCCATGTACAAATTTAAAACAAACACAAACCAAACTCCATTATTAGAAATGGAAAACATTGGTTCCAACAATTATTTCCTTGAAAACCATAAAAACTCAAAAAAAAATTCCTCCATTAAAATCATTCATGCTATAGTTTAACAAACCTTTTTACCAAAAAAATTCAAACAAACAAAATAAGGTTTTCAAAAAAATATAAAATACTAAATAATTAAACATTTATTTTAAAAAATTTCAAAATCCACAAAACTTTTCTTAAACATTCAAAAACAAGACTATAAAACACAATAGAGGTTAAAACCATAAAAGGAGGGAAAAAATAAAAAAATACCTACATTTTCCACTGTGCATGGTTTAACCGCACTATTTGTTAGACCATGAGACAATTTTTCAAATCAAATTGAAAGTTGTCCATAAAGGTTTTAATGGGTTGGGAATGGATTGAAAAACCACGAACCTATCCACACCCCTATATTTCTTCAAATATCACTCCAAAATGAGGAATTTATCAAGGTGTATCTTAGAGTCTTTTTAAAAATCAGAGTAATAGAACTCTAAACTAAAAATTTCAAAGGAAAACTAAAATAAATCTAGAAATTAAAGGAACACCAGACTAACCATGAAAAATTGAGATTCAACATAAGGAAGAGATGGCTAAGCACTTCCCTAGACCCAACACCTAAGTTTTGATGGTCCTAACTCCAGTCTACTTTTACCCCCAAATAACAAGACCACTAATACCATTTTCTTGAAAACCTAACCAAGTTTTCCCAACACATCATCCAAGATAGTCCACCATATAGCCCAAGAAGCATTCCCAATTGACCTGAGCTAGAGATAAGCACCAGGGTAATTGAAAAAACTCTTAGGAATGATTTTACCATCATATAAACCAAGATAAAAAATCGTTCCAACTAGGAACCCAACACGAGGTCTCCTTACATTTGATAAATATTCCAAGATATCTAAGTAAGAAAAAAAAACAAAAAACTGAGAAAGGTATAAATATTAAATAAAAAATATATTTAAAATAAATTCCACACATAAAACTATTTTTATAAAAAGCTTTTCACATATCAAAAATAAGGAAATAAGAATTAATTGAAAGGAAATATGTATTATAAGAGGCCAATACACCACATAACATGATAATAGTAGAACTAAAATGTGAAATTACCCCCAAATTCTCCATGTGACTCTTAAGTCACCACCAAAACCCAAACAACACCCGCTTCCCAAAAAAGAGCAGTAATAATCCAACCTACAAGTTATAACCCAAAAACTATAGAAAACATGAGAGACTGCATACCCAATGACATGAGTATGTAGGGTGTGAGAAAAAGGCTAGTAGGATACCATAATGAGTCCATTCATATTCAATTTATAAAGAAACCAAGAATTATAGTTTTTAAATAAGTCTTATTAAAATAGGTTTTTATTTATGTTATTCAAAACAAAAATAAAACAAGATATGCTATATATAATTTCTCAAAACATTATATTTACAAAAACATACCTCAAATATGACTTATAAAGGTATTTTTTTTTTCAAAACTGACCACTTACCATTTTAAAACAAAGCCACTTATATTTCAATAAAAAGAAAAATATAATTTTTTTTGGAAAACACACTCCTTTGAAATTTAACTCACATGTGGTTTAGAATACACTTTTAAAGGAATCACATTCCAAGGCTTTGATTTAAAATAAATGCATCTCTTTTCTTTATAAAAAATTTAATTCACAGACCCCACACATATGAGTATAAGAGAGGAAATACACAATAAAATGAAATCCCATAAAAATTTATAAATAGGTGACAATAATCATATAAGGAATGTATCCCCCCATGATTATTACTCATAAATAATCGAAGTAAGAACATAAAAAAAGTGAAAAATTATATGCCAATAATAATAAAAAAGAATGATATGAAGTAAAAACCATGAGGAAACACCCTAGAAAATAATGGTGCAAGTTTCTCAATGTGAAAAGATAGAAGAAACTTCTTGCAGGTTAATGACTGCACAACCTATCACCTAAATCAATATTAAATTGCATCATTGGTAACACAAACCCTAGCCAGGTTAACTAAGGGTTTCTAGTCAGGGAATCACACCCAACTAGTAAATAAAAATCCATAAAATTGCAAATTATTAACCTAGGTTCCTCATGTCATGGATAAAAATAGGTGATTACCTTCAATCTAATGTCATAATGTGACTATCCCACTTCTTTATAGTATAATACGTATAAATAAAACAAACAACTTACCTTTAAAACACCCCCTTTAAAATTTATCCCCAACCCAAACATAAAAGTTTGAATCACAATTTATATAATTAAACACATACACACAAATAAAAACAATGGGAGATAACAGGATCATCTTAGGTGTAAATGATATCCAAGTAAAGATAATCCCATAATGTGCCAAACAATCCTTCTCTTTATACATAAATATCACATGATTTGAAAATCCCCTTTTAAATCCATTTTTAAATCAAATGAAACCTAATGGGAAATCATACACACAAAAAAGTACACCCAAAAATATATCTTTGGGAATCCTCTTTCAAAATATCTTTTAAACACAAGGTAAATTTCAGAAATTCACAATGAAAAAAGGCATTAACATGACCAAACAAATTAAAGACTTCATTTAAGATAAACAAACAAGAAATGAATTAAACTACCTTTTTAAAACATGGAAATCCCTTTTATAAAGAAACACATTCTTTTACACTCAAGGAAAAACTGTTCATAAACAAGGAAGTTTCTTCTTGAAACTTAGAAAACAATAAAAGTAAGGAACCCCCTTTTTAGTCAAAGAACATACCACTTTATAAACCAAGTTGGTTCTAAAGACCATGAACTAATTGTTTTTTCTCATGAAAAACCATCAATGAAATTTTATGAAACACCTAGAATAAATAAAACACCATTTAAAATAAAAGTACCACTGAAACAATAATTTTAACGATTTTTTTCGAAGGAAAAATCAAAAAACATGGAAAAACTCTGATAAAAAAACTAGGTAACACATATATCATTATTTAGGTTCAATAACACCTTTAAAATATCAAGCAATCAAGCAACTCTTTAACAAACGAAAATGTAATGTAAAAAACCATCTCAACCAGTGGAAACATGTTTCTTTCAATAGAAAACAACAAAATATGCCTCATGGGGTGGCTCATAACCTTTAAAAACAAAAAAGAAACAATTTAAAATAACCCTAACCATGAAAATTAGCCACCCATGGAAACTAGAGTAAGAATAAATTAGATAAATAGAAGGAAATCAAGATTGGAAGAGAGGAGAAGTAAAGAGAAGATCCTACCTTTTGATCTAGAAGAAGAAACACTATGAAATCACTCAAAATCCATAATATAGGGATTGTATAAGAAGGGAGAAGGCTGGGAGAGGTATCCCGGTCAACTGGACTGAAGTGGGGGACCAAAGGGAGGAAACCCCATTTAAAAGGGATCCAAAATGACAAAAATAGCCCTTATCGAGTGGGTTTAATTGTTTACCCACCCAGCTTACCAAGACTTGTGATAACCATATAGATCACCACTATTAAAAAGTATACAAATATATACACTTAGGATTCATGATTTTTAATTTCATGACTAAACCATGTGGCCTATAAAAAGTCCGATTTTTTTATTTTCATCCCAAAACGCCTTTAACTTGAGGGGAAAAATCCATACATCAAATAACAACACATAAAAATGAATTTGGGGTGTCACAATAGGGTTATCAAATAAGTGATTAATATAGTTATGTTTATTATACTGGAGGTCTGATCAAATCTGACCAAATGATAATCCAAGGTACAGATTTTTTCATAACTCAATCTCCTTCATTGAGTTATAATCTTTCTTCTTGAACAACATTATTTCAAGATTGATTTATTTCTATGTTATATTTTAATTTCTCTTTATTTTTTTGGGAATTTACATTTTCACACAAAATTATACTTATTTGATGAATTTCCAAGGAGTAATTATTGGGATTTATGTTGATTCAATAAGGTTTTATTTATGACTTTTACATTCCTTCTTGTTTTGAAAATCACAAACACCTTATTCTTAAGAAAATTTATATTTTACTTATATAAGGAAAATTTCCTTCCCTAAAGAAATTTACCCTAACCTAGATTTCCTTATACATAGAAATATTTTTCTTAAGTATAAAATTCGGATTCATACCCAAAACCCCAGAATCATATAATGCTAAGGTATGAAGCATTCTGTTTTAGGATCCAAATTCTAGATACGAACTCTAATAAAGTTCCACTCTGAATTCTAGATACGAACTCTAACAAAGTTCAACTCTGAATTCTAGACTCCGAACTTTTATTAGTTTGACTCCGAACTTTTATTAGTTCAACTTTGAACTTCTATGAGTTCGACTCTGAACTTTTATTAGTTCAACTCCGAAATTCTATTAGTTCAACTCCAAACTAATAATAGTTAGACTCTGAACTTTTATGAGTTTGACTCCAAACTTTTACTAGTTCAACTCCGAACATTGAAAGTTCTGATTCTGAATTCTAGTGAAAGAAGAATCCGAATTTCCTTAGAAACTCAGACTCCGGATTCCCAAAGAATTCAGGTTCCAAATTCCTCTAAAACAGAATATGAATATCTCTTTATTATAGACTCCGAATTTCAATTTGGTTAGAATCCGAAATTTTATTTGATTACATTCCAAATTTTAGTTTTTCTTAAGCTTACACTTTTTTCATTATAAAACGATGTCGTGCTTTCAGTTACACATGTTTTGTTATAAAACGATGTCGTCCAATATGTTTCTAACTAACCGTTGGTTTAGTGAAATGTGTATAGGTCCCTCCGAAATTTAAGGAAAATATGACCATTGGAGGAGGGAGCTGACAATTCCAACCAAGCCTATAAATAGGAGCTCATTTTAAAGAGCTCGATAACAAGTTGATCACTCTAGAGACCACACGCTATTGAGGTGATTTCTTGAGAGAGAAGATTATCATGCTTTGTGCGTACTGAACTGCTCATTCAGATTGCTTCGTACGACTCTGAATGTAAGTTATTACATTCGAGGGCTTCCGAGGATAGGAAGACAGAGGTGCCGACTTCCTTGATGTTCGAGGACTTCCTTATTGAGGAAGAAAGAGGTTCCAACTACCTTGAAGTTGAGGGCTTGTGGGGATAACAAGACAGAGATTCCGATCTTCATATCAAGGGATTACCCTGGTGTGGGTAAGACAAACTTGCTTGAAAGTATAAATCAAGGGACCTTTATCCAAGGATGTTGGATATCCTTCTCTTTGGGTTAAAAGACTTATATCTTATTACTTGTAGTTTTACTACTTGTTTTTCCACTATATTTTTGCATTGTAAGGAAAATATAACTCTCTTATATTTCCTTACACTTGTACTCTGATTAGTTTAGATTCTATACGCTTTAAGGTAGAATCTCATATTTTAAAATTTAGTTAAGTTTCAATTTCCAGATCCATATTTCCAGAACCTGTTTTTCAGAATCACTTTCCAGATTTAAGAAAATGCATAGAATTAGAAGTTTGTAACTTCATACTTTGTTCCAACTCTTCAATTAGTGTTAGAGGTGTTGTGAATTTGCTTATTTTAACTTTTTTAAACTTAGATCTTTCCTTGTTTAAGGAAAATTTTAAAGTGTATAATTCACCCCCCTCTTGTTTATTGAGCATCTACATCATTACTTTGATCCTACAATTGGTATCAGAGGAGTTCTCAGAAATACTTATACTCACATATAAGTTTTTCTTGCTCAGATTTTCATTGTTCTATATTTTCCTTGCTTAGGAATATTTTCCTTCACTCTGAACTTTTTTTATTAACAAGTTTGTGCGAAAATAAATTTTTCTTATAGATGGAAGGTATGAATACTGGTTCGATCGACAACTTAAATCCTACAAGACCACCAATTTTTGATGGTAATGATTATGATTATTGGAGAGATCGAATGAAGACATTCGTTATCAATACTGGAGTAGAAAATTTTGTTATGCTTACTGGAGGTTATCAAATTCCTGATAAGGAAGTTAGTACTTTCACCAACCAAGATAATCATGATTATCAACTCAACTATAAGGTACACAACACTTTACTTTGATCAATGACTAGGAATATATATAGCCAAATTTCTTCTTGTGAAGCAGCTAACTGTATCTTGAAGAAACTTGAAGTTACTCATTTTGGTACGTCTAAAGTAATTGAGACTAGGAGAGCTATGCTGAGGACTGAGTATAATGGTATCAATTTTCCTTATGGAGAACCCATATGCAAAGTGCAACAAAGATTTATGACTATTGTAAATAGTTTACAATCTATGAGTGAGAAAGGTCTGGATGATAATTCTCTTGTGGAAAAAATCATAGATATTATTCCCAATGAGTTGGAATCCAAGAGAACTGCTATTGATGAGAATAGAAAGGTTTCTCAGATTACTCTTGATTAATTATTTGGAACTCTTCTTCAATATGAAACAAGAATGAAAATAGATGCTGAAAACATCAAAAAGAATAATGGTAATGGTACTATTGCTTTTACTACAACATCAAATCATATGAAACCTGAGACTCCTGAGAGAGTAACTAGATCCAAGTCCAATAAGGTTGTTATCCAATATGAATCTAGTGATAGTGAAGTCTCAAAGAATGAGTTAGCAAATCTTGCTCGAAGGATGAAAAAGATAGCCGGTCAGAGAAATTTCCAATCCAAGTATAAGAAAAAGGAAAGGAAAGATAGGAAAGATGGAGAAGTTACTTGTTATTAATGCAAGAGAGATGTACATATTAGACCAATTGTCCTTTGCTCAAAAAGAAAAAAAGAAAAGAGAGGCATTCTGAAAGGAATAGAAATAAGTATTATAAAGCCAAAGCTAAGAAAGTTCTAAAAGTAAATGACACCTGGAGTGCCAGTGGTGGTGACTCTTCAGATGAATCTTCTGATTATGAATCTTCAGGACAGAAGAATCTTGGTCTTATAGCCAGAGTACCACTACTGGAATATGGGTTTTTCCCCACACTTCCATACCAACGGTTTCATGAAATCGTTGGTAAAGGATGGTTTAGGGTTTCTTTTACCAACGGTTCCTTAGAACCATTGGTATATGTGTGTTTGTGGGAGTTTTACCAACGGTTCATTAGAACCATTGGTATAGATGTGGTTTAGGGGAGTTTTACCAACAGTTCAATGAGAACCATTGGTATAGGTGTGGTTCAGGTAAGATTTTACCAATGGTTCTAAGAAACTGTTGGTATAGGTTTGGCCTGAAAATATATACCAACGGTTTTTAAAAACCATTGGTAGAACTTTCCCCCAAATTAACAGCGGCCCGTCCTCTCCCCCATTCACGATAAAGAACCCTAAACGAGAGCAGTTTGGCGATCTTGGAGCTCCTTCGGCTTCCTCTTCCTCCATCCCGTCCAAGGTGATGAATCTCTTGCCGAATCTTATCAGACCCATCCTAAATTAGGTATTTTCTTAACTGGTACCTTATTTTTAATGAAATTTATCTAATATTTTAGTTTTTAGTTTTTATTTTCATGTTTATATGTTTTTGTTTCTGTTTTGATTTAACATATATGTGATGAGCTTGTATCATAATTAAGATGTGTCCAATGGTTCTTTGATCATTGTTTTGCGGAGAATGAATGGTTTAGGACCAGCATTAGAAGTATCTTCCAGTGAGACCATTTTAGTATAATGGGAAACAAGATTATGATCTATAAGGGGGTGATTGAGTTGGTAGAGACCAATCTTAGTTTGTTCCTTGTGTTCAATAACCATAAATAGAGTGTTCTAATTAGGTGGTCATCAGTAAAGATGTAGGTAAGATTTCCAAGTCCTGTTTTATGAAGTTAAATATGTGGCGCTATAGTGGTTTTGGATTGTTTGAGGTACTCTTAGTGTATTGTAAACCCTTATTTGTTCCATATTCATTTAAATTGATTTAATATCATTTTTTTCACACACCATTATATCCTCTCAAACTATATTTAGAGTGTATTTTCATTCTTATGGTGTTAAATATTTTAGTAAATGTATACTATCTTCTTTTATGTGTTCTAGGGGTTTATATTGATGATAGGGCTGCATGATTATTGTGGGGGTATTCTTTTTATATAAATATACCTATACTATGTCATCAAATGAATCAACTAGTTATATTCCTTACACATTTTTATCAAATGATTCTGAAGGAGGGTTGTGTAATCATATGGGGATATAAAAAATGTAGTTTTTGTTATTGAGTGGGAATTTTAGGTGGGAAGTTGATATGTGGACCACCTAGTTTATGTGATTGTTCATACTTTTATTGAATAGATTAAAGCTATTATGTTGGAGGATACCAAGGTTGTTAGGGTTTTTGTTTTTGTTTTTTATGAGGTGGTTGTGATGATACCCCCTTGACATGATGTTGAGATTGAGATAGACCAAAATCCTGGTGCTTCTCTAATTTCAATAGCTCTTAGTCTGTTGTATCCAATATTGACACCCAAAATTATTTTTATAAATCAAATTTTATTGAATTGTAATCATTAATATGTCACAGTGTCAATCATTAAAAAATAATTTCATAAACTATATTTTCATTTCATCTATAAATTTAATGATTAAAGAGACATTATATGGATGGAAAATCCTATTCATGAGATCTATGAAGAAAATTATAGTGTTTATCAACCCAAAAGTCATGGAAAAAAATAATAAAAACCATATATTGTAAATACCCATAAAATTCAAGGGAATTTTTTTTCTTAATTTTCTTTGGAATTTTACAAGAATGCGGTTTCTGACGGCACCTGATTCCGAGGCCCGGAGTGCCCGGAATCAATTTCCGAAGTTTGGCTCGGGTACGTTCAGTGAACGAATGAGCGGGATTTTCTAACTTTTGAACCGGTGCCCGGAATCAAATTCTGAGGGCACCGATGAACTCGCAACGCTGATATTCGCTTAAGGGGACCTTTTCCGAGGTTGCGTTTATTGCGGGTCGAAAGTTAGTTTTTGGGAGAAATCATAAGAAGTTAAATAAAAATGTGGAAACACTTTTTATTTTTATTTTGTTAGTTAACTTCTCCCAAAGGGAGTTAAAGGTGGGACCCACATCCACTTAACCTCCCTTGGGAGGATTAAGTGTGGTGGGGCCCACACGAACCCCAACTTTTCATCTTCTCCCTTAAACTCCCCTTTTAAATTAAGTTGGCAAGTTGGGTTATTTAATGGGTTGAGTTGTCTTAATTCAAACCTTTGAAATTCAAATGGTTTGGTTGAGTAAATAAAATAATCCCTTAACTTATTTTATTTGGTTAGATTTGTTTAGCCATCTTGAGAGGATTTTGGGAGCTCCTTCTTCTTCTTCAACTTTGACGAAGAACGCGAAGAACCTTCGAGCTCCGACGAAGAACACCACTCCTCTCTTCTTCGTAGCCGGTTGCTTCCGAAGATCGACGACGTCTTCTGTGTCAACGAAAGGAAACGCCGCTTCCTCCTCAAACTTCCTTCGTCGGCTTACGAAGATTCGCCAACAGCGTACCTCTTCGGACGTACCTCTTCGTCAACAGATTTGACGAACGATTACCGCGACGCCCGACCTCCGCGACGTTGTCTTCCGTGGGTCGTTGACGATCATCGATCTTGAACCAAGGTAGGGGTTGTTGTTGGTTATTTTCTTTCTCGTTCTTGGTTCTAGCATGATAGTCTTGTGGATTGTTATTTAAGAGTTATCATCTAACGAGAGGGGGGTCGGACCGCACAAACACGGCCGAATTCCCCCTCCTTTGTTCGTGATGATTATTATTTTCTTGTGGATGACGAGATGGCGTGGTGCCGTCGCACCACGCGGGATTTTCACACGGTTGTATTGCGCGGCACCGTCGCGCCGCACCATGGAAGGATCATCATGAACGTGACGCCGTCGCGTCGCGTCGAAGAAAACCGAAGGCGCCGCAGCCGGAGCAGGGCCGCTGCGGAGGGGTGCGGTGCCGTCGCACCACGCCGGACGACGAACACTGCGGCCGGTTCCGGGCCGCGGCGGGACAAGAGGACCGGCGGCTCGCCGGCGTCGGAAGCCGGAAAGGGGACCGGTTTGCCGGTCCCGTTGAAGAAAAACCGGCCGGCCAGGTGGGCCGGCCGGAAGAGAGGTGCCGGGAGATTTAATTCCCCCGGCTGGCCACAATAAGGCCCCCCCACGTGAGGGGGGGGGGGACCGGTTACACAAAGGGGGGGCAGCGCCCCCCCGATTTTCCTCAAAGCAGGCCCCCACGAGGGGGGTCCGGTTCTCCAAAAGGCGCGGCTCTTAAGCCGTGCCACCAACATGTAAAGAAGCGGGGGCCTTACCCCCCCGCGCGTGGCACCAAGCGGTGCCAGGCCGCACCGCCGCTCCGGACCGCGTCGCCGCGCCGGACCGACCCAGGGGGGGGGGGGGGGGTCGGGCCGGGTCGGCCCGAACCCGGGCCCCCCGTTTACGAGACGATTTCGGTCTTTTGGCCATAACTTGATCCACAGACCTCTGATTGACGAACCATCAGCGGAAATGCGATCCTTGGATCGAGACGGTCGATTCGGTATATCGCACTCAAAGTTTCGGAATACTTTGAGTTCGGCCGGGTTGGTTCATTCACGAAACCAACCGGGCCTTCGGAGCGGAAACGCTCATATCTTGAGCTACGGACATCCGATTGACGTGCCGTCAGCTTTGTTGTGTTCCTATTAGTGAGACGGTTCTTTTGGCATACTCCTCCTGAGGTTTGGATGCAGGTGGAGTACGGTCGGGTTGGTTTTTCCTTAAAAACCAACCGGGCCCCTGGGACGAAAAAGCCAATAACTCTCAGACCGGGCGTCCGATCGACGCACCGTCTGTTGCATTGAGTTCCTGTTGACGATACGGAACTTTTGGATACATCAACTCTGGACTTTGTGACAGTGGATGTATCAGCCTCTCGGCTCGTGGAGCGGACCCTCCTGAACGAGCTTGCTGTGTGCGGGAACCATGGTGCTGGCTGCAACTGCGACTGTTACTGTGACTACTACTGCTACTGCTATTGTGACTGCGACGAAGAAAGTACTGAGATCCTGTGTGGATTCGACGACGACTACAGCACTCAGCGATCCTACGTGGATCAGTGCTACAGGTCCTGTGTGGGTCCGATCCTGTGTGGGTCCGATCCTGTGTGGGTCCTTGCGCTCAGCGGTCCTGTGTGAACCAGCGCCTACAGGTCCTGTGTGAGCCCGATACTGTGTGGGTCTTTTGCGGGGGTTAGTTACCTATCGATCCTTTGTGGGTCCGACGACTTAGATGGATCAGAGATCATCTTTATCTTCTTTCGAAGAAGTATACCTGTGTGAGCTGAATCCTGTTACTTTCCTGTGTGGATTGAGTTGTGCTATCCTATGTGGATTTCATTTTGCTTTCCTGTGTGGAATACGTTTACTTTCCTGTGTGGACTGAGTTGTACTTGGGCTCGGAGGTTGGAGAATATTGGAATTGATGACTTAGGTATATGTATGGGCATATACCTAAGCAGTGTCGGTTGTTACTTCGTGTTTGTATCTTCCTATGTGGTTTATCCTTTGTGGATTTTGGGAGACCTTCAGGGGTCTCGGGGTCCCTACTGAGTAGCTTATACTCACCCCTGCACGGGCTATGCCCGCACTACGTTGTGTTGGTTGCAGACGACGGACAACGTTGATCTTGGCTGAGGCTTGCAGAGCAGGACGGTACCTAGTGGTGGACCACTGGGCATGACATGTTCGGAGCAGACGACGGGACCCGGGGAGCAGTGGAGCTATCTGTACCCACCCTTCAGGTGGGATCTCCAGTGGACAGCTCGGTGTAGCGGCTTTTACTTACAGTTGTTGTTTTCCCTTTTGAGTTGTACTTTACTTTCAGTTGGGTTTGTATACTGGCCCATTTACTTTTCCGCACTTTCAGTTGTACTCTGTTTTTACTTAGTGTGTACTTTTCCACTTGCTTACTCTGTGGTGTTTGTTTACTTGCAAAGGCAATGCCTTCCCTTTTTACCGGGATTTACGCCTTGGTGCTAGTCTCCAGCCCCTGGCCTATGGAAGGCGGGCTTGGGGTAGTCACGGCACGAACCCCGAGGGCGGTTCGTGACATATATACTCCTAAACTCACTCTTGGGAATGATTCTTTATATGACCCACTACTAATGGTATTTTTAAGGATATTAATCCATAGAAAGAAACAAAATGTCCTGTAACAGATCAAATTTTCCTAATATTTGTTATATAGAAATTCTTCATCTCTATTAACTAATTAAGATTCATTTAGTCCAAAAATACATAAAATACCATCTTACATCTATGAAAATATAATTTTATCACCTTATAGACATGTTCCCTGTATGATAATTATATTTCCCTAAAACATTTCATAATACATTTTATATACTCAGAGGGACCATCCCACTCTAAGAACCTACCAAGATTCCAATCCATCCTCATAAGTATTTCCTCATCAAACTATAGGTGTACAATTTCCACACCTATCACTACCCTTGTTGACAGCCCGCCCACCCCACCCCCGAACACCCGCCCACCACCCCCCGAACACCCCCATCCCCCGGACTCCCCCACCCCTTGGAAACCCCCCCCCCCTTGACACCCCAACCCCACTGGACATTGCCGCCACCCCCGTGGAAAGCCCGCCCACCCCCCGTGGACAGCCCGCCCACCCCTTGGATAGCCCTCCCACCCCTTGGACACTCCAGACCCCCTGGACAGCCCTGCCACCCCCATGGGCAGTCCGCCCACCCCTTGACACCCCGTACCCCCCCGGACAGCCCCACCCACCCCCTGTACACTACACTCACCTCATTAGACAGCCCGCCCACCCCCTGAACTCCCCTTACCCCCTTGGACAGCCCACCCACCTAGACACCCCGACCCCCTAGACAGCCCCCACCCCCTAGACAGCCCCACCCCCTTAACACCTACGACCCCCCGGATGGCCCCACCACCCCCTAGACACCCCGCACCCCCTGGACAACCCGCACCCCCCTTGGAAAGTCCCGCCACTCCCCTGATCCTCATCCTACTCCTCTTCCTGATCTCCCTGAAGAAGTTAAAGTATAAAACTCATGTACTCCCAATAAGACCCTTAAGGATTATGTATTCCTTGATCAACTTCCAATATCTTACTGGGAAATCCTTGAATATAGGCTTTAGAAATTCTGTATCTTATTTTCTTATATACACTGTATTTTTTTGTATTTCTTAATATGATTCTCATATAGAGTAATGTGTCAGATATGATTTTATATAAAGTAAAAAAATTGTCATTTACCTAAATATTTTTTTTTATTAAACTTCAATATTATTGAATTGCTTCGAAATGACTTATTGCAATTTTTTTACAGAATGGATAGAAGTTGGATGTACGAAACTGATCAGATTTCAACCGATTTTCAAAATAATTTGAACAGCTTTTTAGATTTTGCATTTGGCAAGGCTTTAGATAGTGGTCACATACACTACCCATGTTTTAATTGTGTTGGAAGACCTTGGTTGAGTCATGAAGCAGTAAGCTATCATATATCCAAATATGGTTTCAAAACAAACTATTATGTATGGTATCACAATAGAGAGAACATGGAATATCAAAATGTTGATGATCCAAATGATAGGACTGAATTGGAGAGTTTGATATATGATCAGTTTCCATTTATTCGGCATCATGAGAAGGAAAGCATGTCCAGCCAATAAGATTTCGATACAAGCACACATGATGCATCCAATGAAAATGATGATGTTGATAGGGTGAAAAAATTGAATGATGATGCGACGACTCCAGTATATCGGCAATGTGGTAAAATAAAAAAGTTGGAATTTTTAATCTGATTGTTTCATGGGAAAACTATGTATGGGATTTCAAACACTACAATTGAATACATTATTAAATTCTTGAAGGACTTACTTCCAGATGATGCAGATATTCCCTCAAACCACTATATGGCATGGAATTTAGTTGATGAACTTGGATTCTCAAAAAAAAATCCATGCTTTCCCGAATGATTACAGCTTATTTTGGGAGGAAAATGCTGAAATAAATGATTGTATCAAATTTGGAACCTCTCGATGGAAGCCAAAAGATGATGGAACACCATCTCGTGTGCCACAAAAAGTAATGTGGAACTTTCCATTGATCCCCAGATTACAGAACCTTTTCATGTATGATGAAATATCCGTAAAAATGCGATGGCATGACACTAAGAGAAAAAAGAATAATAAAGAGTTGGTTCACCCTGAAGATGGATTTGCATGACAGAGATTTGATGCTCGATATCCGGAATTTGCAGCCGACGTGCGTAATGTGAGACTGGGTCTTTCATGTGATAGTTTTAATCCATTTGGGAAGATGCTTACTTCCCACAACACATGGCCAGTTTTCATACACATTTATAACCTTCCACCTTGGTTTTGTATGAAAAATCCTTACACTTTCTTGAGTATACTGATATCTGGCCCTTCTGATCCCGACAATGATATAGATGTATACATGAAACCTTTAATAAAAGAGTTGAGGCTTCTTTGGGATGTAGGTGTGCCCACATATGATGCATGTTCGAAAGACATATTTCAGATGCGTGTTGCGCTTATGTGGATGATCAATGATTTTCCTACTTATGCAATGATGTCTGGATGGAGCACAAAAAAAAAATTGTCATGTCCTATTTGTATGAAGAATAATCGATCGAGAAGACTGAAATATCGTCGTAGTTTTAGTTTTATGGGACATCGACGATTCTTTCCAATGAACCATCCATATAGAAATAATCGTCGAATATTTGACAATACCATGGAGAATGATGATCCACCTTAGTGTATGTCTGGAACTGATGTGATTAATGAATTGAAAGATTTCAGTTATTAATTTGGTAGGCGTGTAATGAAATCTAGAAAGAGGAAAAATGTTTCCAATGATACTTGTTACAATTGGAAGAAGAAGAGTATATTCTTTGAGTTTTCGTATTGGTCAACCAACTTGTTACGTCATTGCTTAGATGTAATGCACATTGAAAAGAATATATGTGAAATGTCGCTTTTGATTATTCTAAATGTCAAGGGGAAGAAAAAAGATGATTTACGATCTCGGTGTGACTTGGTAGATTTGGGGATCAGACCAGAATTGCATCCTGTCTGTATCAGTGAAAATAAATGGCAATATATCAAAACAGGTCAACAGAAAAGAGTTGAAGCTGAAATCTTTGAAGACTCATGATTATCACGTCCTTTTGCATGAGTTGATTCTAATATAAATCCGTCATCTATTGTCCAATAATGTTAGAGTCTCAGTTATTCAGTTGTTCTATTTGTTTAGATATCTTTGTGCTAAGAGGTTGTCCAAATATTTCTTGCAAAAACTGTTGGCAGAGACACCATTAATTTTGTGTGAGTTAGAGAAAATATTCCCTCCATCATTTTTTACATGCATGTTGCATATGACTGTCCATCTTCCAACCGAAATACTTCTTGGAGGACCCGTTGCTTTCCATTGGATGTATCCAACTGAAAGAAACATGTTCACATTGAAATCATATGTTCAGAATAGGAATTATCCCAAAGGTTCTATTGTGAACAGTTACTTGGATCAAGAATGTATGGATTTCGGCTCAATGTATTTGTCTGGTCTTACTACGAGAATAAACAGACCAATGAGAAATGAAGAAGAATAGTATGGGAAAATTGAACCCAGTTTTCCATCACTTCCTCAGACAGGAGGAATTAAAGGATCATACACATTGACGACATTAAGCCTTGAAGAGTGAGAGATGGAACATCGCAAAATGTTGTTCAATTGTGATTTGTTTGATGAGTATATCAAGTAAGTAAATTGTACATGTATCTCTTATCTTATATCTTGTAATTTTAAATATTTGTTAAACTATTATTATTTTTATCTACAGGTAACATAGATAATTGATATATATAAAGCATCGTTCTTTATCTTTGAGAAGGAAAGAGAATTTTCATAGCAAAGGGTTTTCTGCTTGGTTGAAATTGAAGGTAAAAATATTTCTGTAATAACTAAATAAAAATAATATTTAATTAAGTTTACTATTTGTTTATATTTCAGGTATCGAGTTTGCCTGCAAACTCTGTTTCTAAGGAAATAAGAGCTTTGGCTTTTGGTCCTAATACCATGGTTCGTGCTTGTAAATCACTTGTGATCAATGGATAGAAATTTATTATCATTGAACGAGAAAGAAACATGAGAACAAAACATAATGGTGTTATGCTAACTGCCACAACAGACTGTTATGCCAGTTCATCGGATACTAGACCTCATTCTGAAAATGTTGCTTATTATGGAGTCGTGGAGAAAATAATAATTTTGGATTATTACTCGCATGGTCGGGTCACGATTATTAAATGTCAATGGTTTGATTCAATGATGAGGAAAGACACCTTTATTGATGATTGTGGATTTCGATTTATTAATATAACTCTCACTCTTGCCACTGATGAACCATATGTATTGGCATCAATGGTGAAACAAGTTTTTTATGTCAAAGATCATCGTCATCCTAAATTCGGTGTAATTATTGATGTAAATCCTAGACATGTTTTTGATGATAGTGATGATGAATTTGACACTATCCCTACATCAATTGGAAGCAATCCGTTTATTACTTATGATGACACCAATAGCTCAATTGTCATAGTTGATTGTGAACCCTAAGTTGTGGTGAGAAATATATAGAATCATATAGTCGTGTTCTCACCTACATGTTTCACCTACATCATTCAGAGTGTGTATCCTAGTACTTACCTTCAAACCACCATAAATCTTCTTTTACTTTATGTTTTTTTATCAGAATGGTTTTTCTATATTTTGTTTTGTGGGATACACATTAGTTATCTGTTTCAAATTAATTCCATATTTGTTTTCATTGCAGGAAATGACACCCATTAAAGAGAAGCGATGGAAAAAGATGACATATAATAATCATCGCATGATACAGATGGGTGTTCCTCCACTCATCCCTGTTGTGAGTATTTTATTTCAAATATAAATATTTCAATAACTTATAATATCATGCGTTTACTTTTGTGTTAAACTTTTTTTCAGGATCCACCCCCTAGACGAGAGATATCCGACGAGGAGCCTGATATTTCTCCCAATAGAGAGGCTGCTGGTAGGAGGGGGGTGGTGTCAGAGATGGACAATCATCTAGTGGTCCTGGTACTGAGGCCGGTGGTATGAGGGCTCGTGGGGTGAGAGTTAGACGATCCACTGCCACAGACATATCTTCTTCGCCCCATTTTTATCCTGGCGTGTCTTTAGGGACACACGAGATATTTAGACCTCCGATGTTTACACTTCCAGTTGGCCAAACGTCTATGCCATCATCTTTTGCTTCTGGTTCATTATCTCCGAGCTATTATATTCCACCTTCTTCGACTCCTGTTGCGACACAGTATGTGGCTGAGGAGCGTACACCGAGGGACACTCCACCTGTATAGGATATTCCTTCATATTATGCATATCCAGTGACGCCCATTGATCCGACTACCACAGGTATATTTATATAACTATATCAAATTTTTATACCAAAATTTATTTTTATTATAACTTGTTCTGATATTATTTTTGTTTAATAACATATTCATCTATAGATAGGAGGCAGGGGAGGGGGCGTACTCGCTTGTGTGCGGTATGGAACCGCCAGACATAGTTGATGGTTGAATACAATGTTGATGGACAAATGATCGAGAAATCTGGACAGGAATGTCAGGGTTTTTTGGTGACTCTAGCCAAATACTCCGATATCATTCCATTCGGCCCTCTCTCTTGGAGACATCTGCCACACGAAGTCAAAGATAACGCATGGGCACAAATATGGCTAAAAAATCTATTGGATTTAATGTAGTATTTTTTTTGTATTTATATGAACTAATATATTGGGTTTCAGCTTCGGTTTAACTTCCCTAATGGCGAAGGTGCATGACCAGCGTGTTTAAAAGAGCTAGGAGAGCTTTGGAGAGCTTATAAGCATGACCTGTATGTTGGCTGGTGTGATAGAGTGGGCACAGAGTTAGAGACATTACCTATCGTGGATGACTGCCCGATAGAGCAATATCGCCAAATGATTACCCATTGGGTGACTGCCAAATTTAAGGTATTAATCTCATTTGAGGTATTTAAATGAGAGTTTTTATATTTTTTATTAATATAATATTATTTTTTATTAAACATTATTTAGGAATCCTCTGAAAAAATAAAAAAACATTGATTCAAATCAATACCTCCACACTTTGGGGCGCACAATTATGTCAGATCATGAGAGGCAGCTGGTATGATATAGTTGTTTATAATTTTTCTTTAGTACTTTCCCTTTTTGTTGTTTCCTACTTAAATTATGTGATTTATTGAATATTGAATATATGATTATACTTGCACTTTATATTGTTTCAATGTCATTACAGAAGCACAAATTGAATATTAAAGGACGTATCCCTCGAGTAAAATTATTTTTCTCGAGTAGAAGAAAAAAAGATTGAACTGTGGTAAATGAACCAACCCAAGAAAAGATTGTAAGTTTTAATTTGTTTATTTCAAAGTTTAATATCTATTTTGAAATTTAATAATCTATTACTATTTTTAACTGGCTACTTTAGAGGCTCTTGATTCCTAGGAGCCTGACAATTTTGGGCCACACGATCATTTATATCAGGTTTTGGGAGAGGAGAACTCTGGTCGAGTACGCTGCCGACCTGGTAAGAATATAGTCCCAACGAGGTATTGGTCCTCTCCAGGTATCCGTTCTAGTACCACCGAGTTGGAACAGGTCAAGGAGCATGCAAGACAGTCTGATAAAAGGGTCACAGAGTTGGAAGTACAAGTTCAAACGAGGGACAAAGAATTTATGAAACTGATGAAAGCCTTATCTTCATCACTTCCACCAGAGGCCAGCGCGACTTGTCAGATATTTATGTCATCGATGGGTGAATTATCCAATGCACCAGGTGATAGCTCTAGTGGCGGTCGAGATGATGATGTTCCTGGTGATGATGAGGATGCTGAAGAGGACGAGGGCGAGGATGAGGATGAGGACGAGGGCGAGGATGTGGCCAAGGGAGAGGATGGGGCTGAGGGTGAGGATGGGGCTGAGGATGAGGATGAGGCTGATGATGAGCATGGGGACAATGATGAGGACGATAACGAGGACAAATATGGTGGTGAGGATGAGGCCGATGATGACAGTGGTGATGGTGATGGTGATCAGGGGAAGATTGATCCATTACATTTTTGAATTCTGTATAACTCTTTATTTTTGAACATGGTTTTCCACTCTGGGGTTTTCCTCTGCTTCATAGGGACATTGTTATCAGATCTCTTTTTTGCACTTGATTCTTATTGTACGATTAGTCTACTACCAAGACCTTTAGTATTCCTTGGTACTGTGATACCCATTTTTCTATTTTGTATTACTTATCTTTCTTAGTTAGCTATGTATTTCATGTTTATGTCATTTTCCCATAGAAGTGCATTTTATTTCATTTATGCCTAATAGTTTTTATGCCTGATAGTAACATGCGTGGAATAATCACATGCAAATAAATGTGCTTTTTCATGTAGTAATTGTACATTATTGTTTTGATCATACCAAGGTCATGATTGTAGCTTTATTTTTCGTCCTCTGTTCAGGTCTCACATGTTCTCCCAATGCACCTTGTCCTTAATGCCATCACGCTTCACTATTTCAGGGAGCTGTGTTGGTAATAAAAATTTCCGACAAGGATCCTTCTGCACTTGGTTTGGATACTTTATCACAAGAAATATTGTCTTTTCTTGGTTGTAGCTGCAAAAACCATTTAATTGTACTTAAGTATTAATTATTTATGAAAACATTACTTGGGACCAACACTATTGATTGTATATATAATGTTTCAAATCCATAGTAATATTTATTTAGTGCAGGTATATTAAAACCCTAAAACTATTAAACATCATATTTTTGCTTCAATGATTTCAAGTGTCACCTATACATTTTTCCCCATTAATTATTAATAGTTATATATGAGATTGTGTTATTTACATGTACTCTGCTCATTTAAAAGTAGACCCTGTTTAAGAATAACTCAACCATATTTTCATATATAATTCCTTTTCTATACACATTTTGTTATGTTACATTTCATCCAAACTATCTCTTCCACTTTATTATACAATAATTTCCAAATTTCTCATACATAGTGTTTTTAATGACTTCTTATAAATAATTGTTTCCCTAATGATTATGAAAAATGGTTTCCATATTCCTTATAGTCACCATTGTAGGTTAATATGAATAGATTTATATCTGGAATTAGAATGAACTAAATGATTCCCTGTATGATATCTGATTTGATAAGTTAATATGGTCATCCTAATGTTCAAAAACAATCACTCAAAAATATTATTGATCATGTTCTTATTTTTGTGTTTTTGAAGTGAATCGTGCTGTTTTTAAATTTCCATTATATTCAGGGGATGATTTCTATTTTAGCAATGGTGGATCTTCTGGGAATTTTGGGGATGGCAACTAAATTCTGGAATGCTTATTGAAGTGTTTCCAAATTTATCATACTTACTGTTTTAACAGATTTATTATACATATTTATGAATTTCTTATTAAAGTGTTTCCCTATTAGTCATACATAGTATGTATTGTTATTTTTAAATATTACTATATCTTCATGTAAAATTATTTCATGAATGGGAAGGTGCTGGGGGAAGAGGTTGGGCATGGGGGGATGGGAGGGGAGGGGGCTGCTGGGTGAAAAGGGTGGGCAGGAGGGGAGGGGCAGGGGGATGCTGGAGGAAAAGGGTGGGAATGGGGGAGGGGAGGGGAGGGGCAGGGGCTGGGCAGGTTGGAGGGGAGGGCAGGGAAGGGGAGGGGAGGGGAGGGTAGGGGATGGGTGATGGCAGGAGGGAGGGGGCTGCTGGGGGAAAAGGTTGGGTAGGGGGGAGGGGGCTGCTGGGGGAAAAGGGTGGGCAGGGGGGGGACGGGAGGGAGGGGCAGGGGTTGGGCAGGTTGGAGGGGAGGGTAGGGAAGTGGAGGGGAGGGGAGGGTCGGGGAGAGGAGGATGATGGCAGGAGGGAGGGGGGGTGCTGGGGGAAGAGGTTGGGCAGGGGGGGAGGGGAGGGGAGGGGCTGTTGGGGGAAAAGGGTGGGAAGGAGGGGAGGGGAGGGGAGGGGCTGGGGCTGGGTAGGTTAGAGGGGAGGGAAGAGAAGGGGAGGGGAGGAGATGGTAGGGGAGGGGGCTGTTGGGGGAAAAGGTTGGGCAGGTGGGAGGGGGTTGTTGGGGGAAAAGGGTGTACAGGGGGGAGGGGAGGGGAGAGGTCGAGGCTGGGCAAGTTGGAGGGGAGGGCAGGGAAGGGGAGGGGAGGGGAGGGGAGGGTTGGGGAGAGGAGGATGATGGCAGGAGGTAGGGGGTGCTAGGGGAAGAGGTTGGGCAGGTGGGAGGGTAGGGGAGGGGGCTGCTGGGGGGAAAGGGTGGGGGAGGGGGGAAGGGGAGGGGAGGGGCAGGGGGATGCTAGAGGAAAAGGGTGGGGCAGGGGGCGAGGGGAGGGGAGGGGTAGTGGTTGGGCAGGTTAGAGGGAGAGGGCAGGGAAGGGGAGGGGAGGGGGGGGGGGTAGGGGAGGGGCTGGGTGATGGCAGGAGGGAGGGGGCTACTGGGGGGAAAGGTTAGGCAGGGGGGGAGGGGAGGAGGGGGGTAGGGGATGTACAGGTTGGTATGTTTTTCAACTGTATTAAATCATGTTTTTAATAACATTTTCCACTGTTGTTTTCAATATTTTTTATGTTTTCCACTTTTTTTATGGACAAATGCTCTCCCTATCATTTAATTAACATGATATACTACTGTTTTTTTATGTTCTCCAGGTCGATTGCTTCTCATGATGCAGTACTATTTTTTTTCATTGACAAATGTTGTTGATCCTATTGGTGGAATAAATGGGCTATGTAAAATCAACCAGCCGTCAATCTTACCATCCACTACAGGTAGTAGATTACCTATATTCTCACATGTTGATCATATCTAGTCGAAAAATTAGATACATGTTGATTTATCATATGTTTTCATCATTCATTGCACATGTTGTGTTGAACGAAACATGGAAAATATTTGGAGAAGATATGTTATACTTGATGGAAGAGATGGGTAGGGTAGGACGGGAGGGGGAGATCTGGGCAAGTGGAGGGGGGCTACTGTGGGAAGGGGCTGGGCAGGGTGGGGGAAGAGGTTGGCTAGGGGGGAGTGCTGGGGGAAGGGGCTGCACAGGGGGGGTGGGGATGAGGTGGGAGGGGGAGGTGCTGCATGTTTCATTGATTTTGTTTCCTTTTATTATTTTAAATGTACGTTACTTCAGGATTAATATTTCAATTTATTGAGAATAAATTTTCAATCCTGTACCAATATAATTTATGCTTTCTACTATTGTGTTATGTCTGAGAACGATATCTTCATGGGTTTCTTGTGGCATGGGGAGAATTGGTGGTGGCCATAAAATTGTTGCTGCAAATTTCATTCATTGGGAGGTAGGATAGGTATGTCAAACTAGGGATATTTCATAGATGGAATGTGCCCATTATAATGTAGAATTTAAACATGGATAGTTTTTTCTTATCTGTGCAGATGCATGGTGTCAAATTATTTAGGGAAATTAACAGTTTGGTTATTATGAAGTTCAATGTTTCTTTTGTGATGGGTCTTCTCTTAAAGAAAAGGACAGGTCTCTTTTGCTGGGATTTATGATATGAAGTCAACACAAAATGGTTATTTCTAAAGTGGAATCTCATTTGGGCCAACTTGTGAGTTTTAAACATGGTATAAAAAATTCTCCTTGGTTGGAAACTAATATTGTTATAAGGTGCATAATATTGATCATTCATGATGTCCTCTTCAAACAGACCTTTAGGGAGGGTGTCTTTATTGCGGATGCATTTGGTTCTCAAGGTACTATGTCCAAATAATTGTATCATTTATCATGAATATTGGTCCTTTCCATTTATGAATAACTCCAATGTATTATTAGATATATTTCTATTTCTATACATATTTTCTTTCCTTATAATGGAATTAGGCTCACTTATTGCAAATGTCTTATAAAACTCATCACTTACTATAAGAAGATAAAAAAAATAATGGTTTATAATATTTTGATGCATACCATGCAGTCAGAGTTCTCAAAGTCAGTGCTTATGAAGTGATACCAAGAATGAAGGAAATCATGTCCCTCCCTAAATGGTACCTGCTTGGATATTTCATTTGATGCTTTTTGCAGGATCACTATGTCATTGATGACAGAGATAGGTTGTACTCTGAAATTGATCCTGAACAATTTAAATAAATTTCGATGCATTCATGCTTAGATGTTATGCTAAATTGATGGTTCTGGTGTAGCAAGGGAGGGATTCAAAAGTTCTTAGGTTTTTTGGATTTTCGTAAACTAGATAAGCAAATCTAGTTTTGGGTTCTATAAAATCTTATTACAATTGATATTGCACATTATGTAACTATCATTCCTCAAATTCCTAACATTATTTCCCACAAATTCAGTCTTTCTATAACCTTTATTCCTTATAGACAGTTACTCATTATGTAACTTTTTTTCCTCAATATCATTAACTTTTATTCCTCCACTATGTATTTGTAATTTTTTTCAAAAAGACATCATTTTAAGTGAATACAACGACTAAAAATATGGAAAACCGACCAAAGGCATTCAAATTCTGTTGAAACTTTAGAAAAAATATACATGGGTCATATATAACGTGTACGAGTCAACCCTTCCTCAATCCGAGGCACGGTGTGGCCGGTATCACTCGAAGTGTCTCACTTTTATTTGAAATGGACATGATTTTAAGTGAAAACAACAACCGGCATATGGAAAACCAACCAAACGCATTCGGATTCTGTTGATACTTTAGGAAAAGTTTCCATGGGTCATTTCCGACATGTACGAGTCAACCCCGCCTCAATCCGAGGGTCGGTGTGGCCGGTACTACTCAAAGTGTCTTTCTTTTGTTTAAAATGGATGCACTTTTAAGTAAAATAAACGACATACAAAAAACCAACCAAACACATTCGGATTGTGTTGATACTTTAGAAAAATTATTCATGGGTCATTTTTGACATGTACGAGTCAACCCTGCCTCAATCTGAGGTGCGGTGTTGCCGGTACCACTCAAAGTCTCTCACTTTTCTTTGAAATGGACAACAGTTTAAGTAAAAACAACAACTGACATACGGAAAATAGACCAAACGCATTCGGATTCTATTGATACTTTAGGATAAGTATTCATGGGTCATTTGTGATGTGTACGAGTCATCCCCGCTACAATCTGAGGCACAACGTGGCCGGTACCACTCAAAATGTCTCACTTTTATATGAAATGGACATGATTTTAAGTGAAAACAACTACTAGCATACGGAAAAATGACCAAACGCATTCAGATTCTGTTGAAACTTTAATAAAACGATCCATGGGTCATATGTGACGTGTACAAGTCAACCCTGCCTCAATCCGAGGAGCGGTGTAGATGACACTGCTCAAAGTCTCTCTTTTGTTTCAAAAGGACATCACTTTAAGTGAATACAACTGAAATTTACACTCATCGACGATAGTCGCAAACTATTTTTTCATGAGTTGGGTAGTTTCACTCATGGGGTCATAAGTGATGTGACTCCTAAGAAAATACCTTTTCACCATATATTATAAACAGTACAAGTTCAATGAAAAATTCATCACAAATCATTACATACCCAAATCTAGGATCAGAAAAAAATGGGATATGAGCCAATTTCAAACTCTTATTCAACTCTAATAGGTATTTCTCATACTATTCTGCCTATTAGAATTTTATGGGGAGATGGGGGTGCTGTGCTGGTTGGGGGTTTGTGCAGTGGTGAGGTGAATTACTACCGGATGATTGTTGTCATATGAATATTGAAATAGGGAATTGTAGTACATGACATGGTTGGAAGAGTTTGATGGTTTTATGTGTTCTTTTGTGCTATTTTAGGTGTTTTTATACTATTTAAAGTCTGTATGTGGTTTTTGTGATATTTTTTATGCAGGTGTATAGTGGAGGGGCTACTGGAGGGGGGTTGCTGTGCAAAAGTTCTAGAAAAACTCAATACCAATGGTTTTAAACCTTTGGTATAAGAGTGCTAGAATTATGGAAAAACACAATACCAACAGTTTAGAACCGTTGGTATAGGTGTTATGGAATTCTGAAAAAACACAATACAAATGGTTCTAAACTGTTGGTATAAGTGTTCTGGAATTCTGGAAAAACACAATACCAACGGTTTAGAACTGTTGGTATAGGTGTTCTAGAAAATCACAATACCAACGGTTGAAAACCATTGGTATAATAATTCACAAAAAATACAATACCAACGGTTCTAAACCATTGGTATACATTGAGAGAAATTAAAAAAAACAATATACCAGTGGTTTAGATCAAACCGTTGGTATAAGCCTTTCCTCACGGCTTACTAGCCTACGGTTTGGAAAACCGTTGGTATAGGCTATACCAACGGTTTTCCAGCCTATCCCAATAGTTTAAAACCATTGGTATAACCTTCTTTTCTAGTAGTGTACCTATTAACAATCATTGATTTATAGCTAAGGTACACAATGCTGAATCATTGACCAATGTTTCTTTAAATTCTAATGATAGTAAATATTATAACTCTTCAGAAGAAGAATCCTCTTCTGATAAAGAAAATACTTTACCTACCTATGAAGAAGTTTCTAGGTTTCCTGAACTACTTGAGATTGAGAATTCTAAACTCAATAAAAAACATGATAAGGAAAACTCTAGGAATACTATTCTTACTAAAGAAATATCATATATATCTAAAGATCTTGATATAAAAAATGATGATTTTATAAGTATTTCAAAAAATCTTGAAGAAGTGAATTCTGAAAAGGATAAACTTTCTAAAGATTTAGAAAAAGTAATTTCTGAGAAGAGTGTTTTCGAGCCTAGATCTAGTTCCAAATATAATGATTTTGAAGATAAAAACATGGTTATAAAACTCAAGTCTGAAATTTTTTCCTTAAAGAAGTGTTTGTCAAACTTTACTCATGGTAACGAAAATTTTGATAAGATGTACTCACAAATACGACATTTAAGAAGCAAATATGGATTTGGTTATACCCATGAAAAACCAACTTTTAGTAACAACTACTTTGTTCCTCAAAGTGCCCCATTTTGTTCCAAATGTCAATGTGGTGGTCACTGGGCAAAGAAATTTTCTTTAAACAAAACCCAATTTTTTTGTTTTCATAAGGCTTATTTTTTTAAAAAGATGTGGGTACCCAAAATTTTGTTATCTGAAATTCTCGGATCCAAACAAGTTTGGATTCCGAAAGTCTAATTCTTTTCTTATTTTTAGGAAGATAAAGGGAGTACCACCAACAATACTTGGTACATGGATAGTGGATGTTCCCGGCACATGACTGGTAACAAAAACTATTTTGAAAAGATTATCAAGACGAAAGGAGGACAAGTAACTTTCAGAGATAATGCTTAGGGAGAAATTGTTGGTATAGGTAATATTGTTTTTCTTGGTAAAAATTTGATTTAAAAAGTATTGTTTGTTAAGGGACTTAAGAACAACCTCATTAGCATAATTCAATTATGTGATGAAGGATACCTTTTGAATTTTAGGAATGATAAGTCCTTAGTACACAATTCCAAGGAAGAATTTATTCTTTCTGCCAATAAGCAAGAGAATGTTTAAACTTTGAACTTAGAAGAACTTAGGAGCCAATATTTACCTTGTCTTAGTGCAATGGAAGATCACTCTTGGTTATGACATAGAAGACTAGGTCACTGTAACCTTAGGAACTTATGTAAACTCTCTAAGAAGAAACTAGTTAAGGATCTACCGGAGCTTAGATTTGATTCTTCTAAAGTTTGTGATCCTTGTCAATATGGAAAGCAACATAAATCTAGTTTTAAATCAATCGGTGAAGTCTCAACAACTGATGAATTACAGTTAGTGCACATGGATCTTTTTGGTCCCACACAAACTAGAAGCATTGGAGGCAAATACTATGTGTTTGTTCTAGTTGATGATTACACTAGATTTACATGGGTCTATTTTATAACAAAGAAGTCTGAAACTTTTTCTTATTTCAAAGGTTTTAGATCCCAAGTTAAAAATGAGAAAAACCTTCCACTGAAAACTATTCATAATGACCATGGAGGAGAATTTCAAAATTCTGATTTTGAAACTTTTTTTTAGTAAAAAAGGTATTAATCACAACTTTTTAGCACCCAGAACACCTCAACAAAATGGTGTTGTTGAAAGAAGAAATAGAATTATTCAAGAGATAACTAGAACCATGTTGAGTGAGTATTCGGTAGCTAAACATTTTTTGGCTGAAGCTGTAAGTACTGCTTGTTATACTATAAACCGAGTTTTGATTATACCTTTTCTTAATAAAACTTCTTATGAGTTATGGAATGGTAGAAAACCTAGACTTTCCTACTTTAAGGTTTTTGGTTGCAAGGTATTCATCCTGAATACTAAGGATAATGTCCACAAATTCACACCAAAATATGATGAAGGAATTTTCTTAAGTTACTCCCCAACTTCTAAGGCTTATAAGTTTTCAACAAAAACACATGGACTGTTGAGGAAACAGTGCATGGAAAATTTGATGAATCTGATCCTTTTGTTTTTAAATCATCCCAATCTACATCCTCGAATGTGTTTTCAAAAACTGAATATCAACCTTTGATAGAAAATCCTCATGATAAGGAAAATGTTCAAGAAGATACTTTTGAAACATTTACCCTAGAAGAATTTCTACCCTATGTTGATGAACAAGTTTTACAAAACCCAAACTAGGTGTTTCTTAAGAATCATCACAGTGATAGTATCATTGGTGAAGTGAATAAACCTGTAAGGACTAGAAGTTCCTTGAGGAATGAAGTAGAACATCTAGCATTTCTTTCCCAATTATAACCAAAAAGCACTAATGAAGCTTTAGGTGATGATGATTGGATTAAAGCCATGCAGGATGAACTAAATGAATTTGAAAGGAATAAAGTCTGGACATTGGTTGAAAGACCTAAGGAAACATCTATTATTGGAGTAAAGAGGGTCTTTATAAATAAGTGTGATGAAAATGGAGTCATTGTAAGAAATAAATCTAGAATAGTTGCTAAAGTCTATAATCAGCAAGAGGGAATAGACTATGAAGAAACCTATGCTCCGGTAGCTAGACTTGAATATATTCATATTTTACTTGCCTTTGCATCTTTCTTCAATTTTAAACTTTTTCAAATGGATGTGAAATTTTCTTTTCTTAATGGTTATGTTCGAGAGGAAGTTTTTGTTGAACAACCTCATGGATTTGAAGATACAAAACTTCCTAATCATGTTTTTAGACTTACCAAAGCTCTGTATGGTCTTAAAAAAGCCCCACGAGCCTGGTATGATAGACTTACAGGATTTTTTCTTCAAAATAACTATGTTAAGGTAAATGCAAATCCAACCGTTTTTATAAATAAAGATAAGAAAAATGTTTTGATTGTTCAAATTTATGTTGATGACATTATATTTAGTTCAACTCAACAATCTTTAACTGATTCCTTTGCGGATCTAATGAAATCTGAGTTTGAAATGAGTATGATGGGTGAGTTAACATTATTCCTTGGTTTTCAAATTTCTCAAAAACCAGAAGGTACCTATATATCTCAACATAATTATATTAAAGATATTCTTAAAAAGTATGGATATGAAAACACTAAGAGTATAAGTACTCCCATAGGTACCTCAAAATCTTTAGATCTTGATGAAGCTAGGAAACCAGTAGATCAAACATATTTTAGAGGTATGATAGGAAGTCTACTATACTTGATAACTAGTCATCCAGACTTAATGTTTTTAGTATTCTTATGTGCAAGATATCAATCCAATCCTATGGAATCTCACTTAAAGGCAGTGAAAATAATTTTTCGCTACTTAAAGGGAACCATGGATCTAGGATTATTTTATACTTCTGGAAATGATTTTATCTTAAAAACATTTTTGGATACTGACTTTGGTGGGTGTAGAGTGGATAGAAAGTGTACATCTAGAACTTGTTATTTCTTAGGAGATTCATTTGTTTCTTGGTCATGCAAGAAGCAACATTCTGTAGCAATCTCCACTGCTAAAGCTGAATATGTCACAGCTGGAAGTTGTTGTGCTCAACTGTTGTGGATGCAACACACACTCACAGATTATGGCTTGAGTTTTACTAAGACTCAAATTTTGTGTGATAACACAAGTTCCATTTCCCTTAGTAAAAACCTGCACATCACTCTCGTGCAAAACACATAGATATTAGGCATCACTTTCTTAGGGATCACACACTTAAAGGAGATATTATTCTTCAGTTTATCGGAACGCAAGATCAACTTGCTGATATTTTCACAAAATATTTACCCTCCGATATATTTGAATACATTAAACAGAAGTTAGGAATGATAACCGTGAGGTAATCCTTCTTCATTTACTTCCTGTTGAACAATTCTCCTTATAGTAATAAACTCCTTTTCATAGGGGAGTACATGTGCTTGTTAGTGTAATCAAAAATTTTCATAGTCAGTTTTCAAACTTGCGGAACCAAAATTTTCGTAATGAAAATTTCCAGAACTCAAATTTCTGGAATGGAAATTTCTGGAACTAGAATTTTCTTAATGAATTTTCCGTAATGAGAATTTTCGTAATGAATTTTCCGTAATGATAATTTTCTTAATGAATTTTCTTTAATGAGAATTTTCGTAATGAATTTTCCGTAATGAATTTTCCCTAATGATAATTTTCGTAATGAGATTTTCATACTGAATTCTTTTTGTAATAAATTTTTTCATACTCATGTTTTTCGTACTGATTTTTTTGTAGTAAGATTATTTTTGTTGAATTTTCATCAAGAAGAAAATCACCTATCTCGAACAATCCCTCTAGAAAATCCGAAAGGCATGACTTCCTTACTCAAGTTTTCGTAGTCATATTTTGCTTGCTGGTATTTTCCTATGAGTTTTAAAAATTTTCAGATTCTAGTTTTCTTATATCCGAATGTTTTTCTTAAAAAACCTCAAAAGATCGGAGTCAAGTTTTCCTTGCGGTTTGTATCTCAACCATCAGATCAAATCTCAATGTATCTCAACCGTTCGATCAGCCATGGAATCTTAACTATCGTCTCGACTCCAATATAAAGGGGACCCCTAAGGGTCATCCCACATCGGGTTTTCAAAGATTTCACGTCTCGAAGCCCTGACTCTCTTCTTAAGGACCATTCTGATCTTTATCAAAGTCATTCTGAATCTTCTAGAACTGTCCACTCGAATGTTTGTTGAAGCTACATCTCAAGACATGTCTACCTCAAAACCAATCTCAAAATGGTTAGTTTTCAGGGAAAGGTTAGTGCATACATATTTCTTCATGTTTGATTCTCTTATAACTAAGAATATCAGATTGAATGGCTAGGAAGATGTTTTCTTGTCTAAGTTAGAGAAACAAGATTCGGTTTATACAGATTTACTTGTTGAGTTCTATGAGTTTGTTTCCTTCCAGCAAGAAGATTTTAGAGAGTTATTTTCTTTCAATTATTATGGTAAAACATACAAATTATCTTACACCAAGGCTGCAAGCTTGGTGGGTTTGTCTTACAAAGGGGATGCTGAGTTTTTCTCACATAAGATTACATATGAGCAAGGAAGTTTCAACAAGGTGAAGGCATTGAAATGTCTTGGACTTAAAGATACCAAGACTGCTAAGATTGCTCATCTCTCTCTGAATAATCGGATTCTACAGCTGTGGATACAAGGTTTTCTCGTACCAAGAAGGGGTGACAAGGATAATCTGAAGAAGAGTGACATTTATGTCTTAGATTTCTTTGTAAATCTAAGGAAGAAAAATTTGATGAGGCATGTTTTGATTACAGTTAAGAATATAAAATAAGGGAACATGAGAGCTCAAATAATTATGTACCCTGCCTTACTATCAAAGATGATAGTTCGGTGCTTAGATTCTTTCAAGGTTTCCTGTAAGTCTAATGTTTGGAATTGTAAGCTTATGCTCGTCAGTGATGATACTTTAAAAAGGATGAAGATGGGTTTTTCTGCTGAATCCGGAGAGTTCTACCCTTTACCAGAGGGATAGTCTGAGAATATTCTGGAAAATGTGGAGAAGGCTGAACTAGTGAAGAAATATTCTAAGAAGAGGAAGCTTAAGGAAGTGTCTGGTGATGAAAAAACCCCCAAGTATAAGGAAACTCAATCTGAACCTCCCAAGCTGAAGAAACAAAAATCTTATCCAGATGAAGTGGCTACTAAGTGAAGAGAATACAAGGAGAAGAGGAAAGAAGGGGATCCTCAATTCGGATTGGACCCTGTAGAGGCTAAGGACTTAAGGGAAAGAGCTGATGATGAGTTAGAAAAGCAAGAAAAAGTGAAAAAGTTGAAGAAAAAGTTGTCTGAGGCTAAGCTTGTGCAATATCTATTGAGAGATACTGAAATAACCTCTGAGAATATTTCCATTCTGTAAACCTTTGATATTCAATCTTTACTAGAAACCCCTAGCAAGAAGTACTCCACTCCAGAAAAGATTAAGGGTAAAGAAGTTGTTGATGAAGTAGAAAAAGAAGCTAGTGAAGAAGTAGAAGAAGAGGTTGTTGATGAAGAAGAAGAAGAAGAAGGAAGTGATGATCTGGATGAATTGATCAAACAAGTAGAAGATTATCAAGAGAAGGCTGAATCCACAAAATTACTCACTCCAGGAAAGGGAGTTGAGAAAGAAACTAGCAACGATAATGATAAGAAAGAGTAAGAGAAGGAAAATTTTTTGTATGATGAGGAAGAATCCTTTGAAAAGAATTTTCTTGAAGAAGGGGCAGAAAAGGAGAAACCAGATGAAGACCAGATTATGCAACTTTCAAAAAGTGAGGAAGAGTCCCCAGATGATCAACCCATTCCGAAATCAGAAAAATGTAAGCAAGTGCTCATGGATACACCAATAAAAGATATCATCCGAAAGAAAGAGGTCAGTGGTTCATCTAGAAGGAAGCTAGTCCATTTTGAAGAAGATAAATCTCCAATAAAGTTATCTAATTCGGAGTCATTAGCTCATGGTCATGATTTTGTGGTGGAATCTTTGAAGAAGTTGGTGGACACCATTCTGATATTTCCAACCATAGACTCCAGATTCTAGATGATGCATCATAGCTTAAATCAGAAGTCAGAATCCTTATACATGGTGATGGATAAGTGTATAAAGATTGTGGCAGACCATAGAAGTTTTCTTATCAATTATGATGTACACAGGAAGTCTTGCAGCAAAATAACTTCGTGGTCTAAGAAAGTTGAAGAAGACATGGATGACTATGATAATTTTTAGAATGAGGTAAAAGATGCCTTTGACACCGAGGATAAAAAGATTAAGAATCTTCAAGATGATATGATTGTTGAGAAGATTTCTTGGAGTCAACAAGTGAAAGAACTGAATGATAGGGCTAACTATCTTGCTAAAAATTTTATAAGGGAAAGAGATCTCCAGATTGAGCTTGAGAAAAGACTGATAAAGTAAGATGAGCAAGTGAAGATGCAGGAAGAGGCCATGAAGGCTCACAAAGAAGCTTTGAAATCTCAAGATTAAAGGATAAAAGCTTTAGAGAGGCAAGCTGAGGAGGATCAAAGAGATTTTAAGAAACTAAAAACCTTTTTGAAGAAGCTTATTCCAAAGTAAAAGGAGGACAAATAGACAAATCCGATCTTTTGTTGTATTTGTTTTTCCTTGAAAAATTTTCTCAAATCTAATGAAAATTTGGTTGGTTGTATCTTGTAATATACTAATGTTTTAGGTACCATATTTTCTTTTCCATTCCCTTAACTTATTTTTGAAAATCACAAAGGGGGAGAAGGCAAAAGAACTACTCAAAATGGGAGAAATAAAATTCTAAAATGGAGAAGGAAAAATTTCTAAGTGAAATATCCTTAAAGAAAGGGGGAGTTTCTCATTATGAAGTTTTTCATTCCCATGATAATGAATACTCCACTCCAAAAATTTAGAATGCAATCCTTAGAGTTTCAATTCCTAAGGGGGAGTTAGTTGTATTCACTTTCATCCATGAACAAAGGGAGATAAGTTTTAATTTCAAAGTCTAATGAAAATTTTCAAAGTCCTTATATTCTTTTTCGTAAGGATGTTTGTGCTTTCCAAAAAGGGGGATATTTTTGATTCAATAAGGTTTTCCTTATGAATTTTATATTCCTTCTTGTTTTGAAAATCACAAACACCTTATTCTTAAGCAAATCAATATTTTACTTCTATAAGGAAAATTCCTCCCCTAAAGAAATTTACCCTAACCTAGATTTTATTATACATAGAAATATTTTTCTTAAGTATAAAATTCGGATTCATACCCAAAACCTCGGAATCATATAATGCTAAGGTATGAAGCATTCTGTTTTAGGATCCAAATTTTGGATACGAACTCTTATAAAGTTCCACTCTGAATTCTGGATACGAACTCTAATAAAGTTCAACTCCGAATTCTGGACTCCGAACTTTTATTAGTTCGACTCCGAACTTTTATTAGTTAGACTCTGAACTTCTATGAGTTCGACTCTAAAATTTTATTAGTTCGACTCCTAACATCTATTAGTTTGACTCCGAACTAATAATAGTTCGACTACAAAATTTTATGAGTTTGACTCTGAGCTTTTACTAGTTCGACTCTGAACTTTGAAAGTTCAGATTCTGAATTCTAGTGAAACCAGAATCCGAATTTCCTTAGAAATTCAGACTCCAGATTCCCACAGAATTCAGGTTCCGAATTCGTATAAAATAGAATCTGAATATATCTTTATTATAGACTCTGAATTTCATTTTGGTTAGACTCCGAAATTTTATTTGATTACATTCCGAATTTTAGTTTTTCTTATGCCTACACTTGTTTCATTATAAAACTATGTCGTGATTTCAGTTAAACATGTTTTGTTATAAAATGATGTCGTCCATTATGTTTATAACTAACTGTTGGTTTAGTGACACATGTACAGGTCCCTCCGAAATTTAAGGAAAATATGACCGTTGGAGGAGGGAACCGACCATTCCAACTGACCCTATAAATAGGAGCTCATTTGAAAGAGCTCGATAACAAGTTGATCAGTCTAGAGACCACACATTGTTAAGGTGATTTCTAGAGAGAGAAGCTTTTCATGCTTTGTTCGTACTGAACTGCTCGTTCAGATTGCATCATGTGACTCCGAATGTTGGTGATTACATTCAAGGGCTTACGGGGATAGGAAGACAGAGGTGCCAACTTCCTTGAAGTTCGAGGGCTTCCTTGCTAAGGAAGACAGAGGTTCCAACTCCCTTGAAGTTGAGGGCTTTAGTGTATAGCAAGACAGAGATTCTGATCTTTGTATCGAGGTATTACCCTAGTGTGGGTAAGACAGACTTGCTTGAAAGTATAAATCAAGGGACCTTTATCCAAGGTTGTTAGATACCCTTCTCTCTAGGATAAAAGACTTATATCTTGTTACTTGTAGTTTTACTACTTGTTTTTCAGCTGTATTTTTGTATTTTAATGAAAATATAACTCTCTTATATTTCCTTACACTTTTACTCTGATTAGTTTAGATTCTATACGCTTTAAGGTAGAATCTCATATTATACAATTTAGTTAAGCTTTAATTTTCAGATCCATATTTCCAGAACCTGTTTTTCAGAATCACTTTCCAGATTTAAGAAAGTGTATAGAATTATAAGTTTATAACTTCATAATTTGTTCCAAATCTTCAATTAGTGTTAGAGGTGTTGTGAATTTTCTTAGTTTAACTTTGTTAAACTTAGATCTTTCCTTGTTTAAGGAAATTTTAAAAGTGTACAATTCACCCCCCGTCTTGTATATTGAGCATCTATATCGTTATTTCGATACAATAATTTATTTTAAATTGTTTATTTAAAATGATTTTCATGTTACCTTATTGAAATTGGTTTTTATGTTGCATAACTTTACTTATTTATGATATTATTAAAAAAAATTTCTAAAATTTAATTTCATGGTTTCAATTATATTTTACTCTTTATATTTAAAAGATATATTTTTTAGAGTTATTTTTCATGAATCAACCTCTCAGTGCCCTTATGAAATACTCTTTTTTAGTGATTGAATTTTGACATCAACCAATCTAACTATTGAGGTCATTTTATAAGGTGTCATTTGGTAATGTTATGAAACCTATTTTATTTCTATGGGTTATTCATGATCTGATATATGATTGATTTTTATGGCACACATTCATATGTATTATCATTATTTTATGGTTGGGGGTCTTATATAGCCCTCCAATGAATTGGTTATGGTTTTATATCTCATGATATAAAGATATTTTGTGTGAAGATTTTTATTGTTTATATTTGTTCACAAGATTGTTCATGGATAATATTTTAGTATAGATTTGTTCATAATATTGTGTATGGAAATGATTTTTGTTTATATTTATTCAAAATATTATGCATGTAAATGATTATTTTTAGTTTTTTTTCATTATTTTATGATTTCCCATTCTTATGATTTTTCTTATGCCACATATATTTTTTATATTCTTATTTCATAATCCATGGATCCTAATTATTATCTCATGATTAGTCACTCATAGGTCTTGGTATATATTTTATCATTTGCGGCTATATGATATTTTAACATGAATTATAGGAAATTATTATTTCTCAATGTTCTTTTTGTCAGATATTTATCCCATGCTAATGTTTTCTCATATGCTTCTAATCTAACCCCTAATGAAATGTTGTTAAACTTTTCTCTTACAAAGTGTTTGAGATCAAACATTATTATTTTTTTCATTCATCATGTTATAGAGATGAGTATAACATATGACATGAATGGAAGGGGGTTTAGTGTGGTGGGATTATAGAGAAATGTTCATATTTTTATAAAATATGTTATTTATGTAGTTAATATCTAAAGACACTAAACCAGTAGTTTCAGATATTTTGTGATTATTATGAGATTTTTTGTTTAATTAATGTGAAATGTATGATAATTTATCATGGTTAATCTTAATTGGTATCAAATATTGTATATAAATAATGTTTTTTTAGTACCATATTTGGGAGTAAAGGCCTAGGGTACCTTATTTGGTACCAGAGTAGAGTTTAGTCATTATTGGGGATTTGTTTAGTTATTTTTTGGGATTATTAGATAAAAAATTATTTAATGGTAAGTCTAAATATAAGAAAAAAACCTAAAATTTTGGTAAAATTGATAATGTTTAGTTTCCTAGTAATGAAATCCCTATCTGGATACAAACAAGTAGATATAGGATCTAACACAGATGAACATGTGGGTAATAACCTTGAAAAAGGTTGTTTGAGTGTCAAGTTGATCTTCACTTGGTGAACAACAAATGTGACTAACTACACACATGGGTTTTCACTCCCAAGTATATGATTTGGTGATTAAAATTTTCTTTACGAACCATTATACATGATTTAAATAAAATTTTAGAATGTAATATACAACCATTAGGTTAGATAACCTAATGGGAAATTGATCATAGATAAACTAGATTAAGACCTAGATATTCATAAGCAAGGTTATAAACATCATTTTTGATCTATTTCTTCTAATTTTATAGTTTCATTTTATGTGATTATTAATTTTCTCATACCTAAAATTTGATTTATTTAAAATAATGGCTAAATCCCAAAGTAATCAAGTTAATAATGGGTTCTATGGACAATAAAATGATTTTCATAATTAAAAATTCAATGAGATAAGAGAAAGAGTGAGAAATATTATGGTTATTTCTAACTATCTATCTCAAGTTATTATTAACCATTTGAAACTAGTAAAATTTCAAAACACACCAAATAATTGAAAAATGGTGTTTCAGGGAAGTTAAAGTGGTAAAGACCAAAGTGGAAAGAAAATCCAATTTATTATTCATTAAAATTGTGAGAAAAATAACCAAATAGATCACTTTAAAAGATTAAAAAAATGTTTCAAGTGTTGAAGGGTTTTATATTGAGAAAATGTTTATTGATGATGGATGTAGAGAATGAACAATATAATGAAGGATGAGATAGTCCTGAATAATAATCCACCCACACTTAAATGATTTAAATGTAAGGAGTTTGTACATTATGAAAACCAATTCCCTAACCCAAGGGATAATGAGGATAATATACCTTGGTAACATCCAAGACCAAGGGAAAAGGAAAGAACCTATATAATTCATACCATTAAAGTAAATCATGGTAATTAAGATATAATTATCCTCTACTTTGGATTCGTGGATATCTTATTAGAATGTGGTTATATCAACTGAATTATATCTAGGAAGTTGTAAAAGTGAATAAAATCAACACCCCAATATTTTTATATTGAATTACTTGAGAAAACCTCTATTTTTATGATTATTTCATTCAAAGTTGAATATTTTGATAATTTTATACATGAAAATATTATTATTCTTACTTTAAATGAATTTGATGTGATTTTGGAAATGAATTGGATATCTCTAAATAGGCTCTATATTAATTTCTAAAATAGGGAAATTAAATTTCACATTTTAAATTAATCTATGATCGTTTATTAGTGTAAGGGTGACTATGAACATTCTAGGAAAATTAATTCCATTATATGGGTTTTAATACCCAGTCATGGGGGGTATTTAGCTCAAATGATTGGAGAGAAACTCAATATTTGTGATATAACTATTATGAGGGAAAATATGTATTTTCTAGTCTTACCAAAGATAGAAAGGTCTATATTTCATTGTAAATTGTATCTTGAGTCATGCATATCTTTTAGATACACTTAGCTATTTTTATCTATAGGTGATAATTAAAATTGTGAGGACAAACTTTATTTAGGGTGGGGGGATGTAAGACCTCATGTTTTAGAAAATATTTTATTTATTTAAAATTATGTTTTTATATTTGTTTAAAATAATTAAAATTGAATAGGAAATAAGTCATGCATGATATGAATCAAACTAATGACACTTTATTCATTCATATAGGAACATTACAAGAAAAGTACATAAAACCATGTATTTCATACAATGTATTATTAGATATCATAGATGATGTAATATATTAAAAGTGAATAAATTAAAAGGGGAAAATAAATAAAAAATAATAATATCTTATAATTATAAAATAAATTGGACCATCTTCACCATTAAGAATCACTATTAATGAAAAAATTGTAATGAACTGTCCTTGGATTCCACATGAACTGACACCTGAACCAACCCTCCACTGACATTAGGGGAATCCTTGGTCCACCTAATTTGATTAAAATAATCATAATCATCAAAATCAATTGTTAGGGATGATTTTATAAAGATAAATAATATTTAAACTGTAATGAAATTATACTAAAATTCTGGCATGACCCATCCATAAGTTGGAAGACCACACTAAAAATAAATAATCAATTTAAAAAAAACATAAAAAATTTAAACACACAGTAGATATAACTTATGAAAAATAAATCCCCCATATCACCCTCCAACTCCCACTATAGAAACAACCACCACCAGATCACCCAGTCTCCACATATATAATGCATCCACCAATAACTATAACTGGAAGAAGGAAAATTATACTTGGATGAAAACTACTAAAACAATTCAAGGTAAACACTGACATACCTAAAAACCTATTCTATGTGACCCGACATCACACACTATCCAAACTCATAACCCATCATTCAAATCAAATCCTAATCCTGTAAAAGGAAACTCTGTTTATAGACACTGAGTGGTGTGAGTAGGGTGTGATATTGATATCCCAATTGGTAAAAACCATAGATTCCATGATTTTATTTTTCTAAAAAAAAATCAAAAGTTCTATTTTGAAATAAATTTAGAAAATAAATTTTATGAGTGATCATAAGAAAACCAAACATAACAACTAACTATTTTATCAAAACTTCAATTTCTTTTTCTCTAAATGAAAACAATCACTTAAAATCATTTTCTTAGCCTAATCCTCATTTATTAAATAAACCCATTTATAAATACCTTTATAATAAGATAAACCATGTAAAACATAATTTTAAAATACCCCATTTTCTTACTTTAAAAATGGTACTAAAAAAGGACAAGTCAAAAAAATAAATGAAATAAAAACATGATAAATATATAAAAAAGTATAAATAAAACTGAAGTGTAGAAGAAGTAAAAAATAATGATAGGAAAGGGAAGTAAACCATAATCACAACATCATCTATAAAATTATAAGTGGTATATAGACAACATGTATCCCAATAAGAATAATCCAAGACACATGGGAAGAGCTTCAAACTATAGGTTCCAAAGGCAACTGACTCACTCATAGAAACACAAGCTAACTATGTGACCTAACAATGTAAACCAATCCTGAGATCTCTCATAGTCTCACAAAAAATGAACCATAGCTAGTATACATACTAATCTAGAGCATCACCCATTAGGTTACTCACTTACCTATGGTTTCCCATGTGCTAATCATTTAACATTTCTCACAACAATCATCCATTCCACCATTAATAACATACCAAAAATCAGGAATAAAAATACAAACCATGACCCCTTTCAGAAAACCCATTTTTAAATTCTAAAAAAAAACCATTTTAAAAGCTCACTTGAAAAATAAAAAAGTTCTATTAAGGACATTTCATGAAAATTTGGTAATATAAAAACAATTTTAAAATGAAAAAAATCATTTAAAAATAAAACATTGAATTTATTTTAGAAAACAAAATTCAAACATAATATTTAAATTTAAAATATTCCATTTTTAAACCTCATATAGATATGCACTTACATATATATATTTATAAACATTTCGCAATACACATATTCACATATTCTCATATTATCATGTGAATATGTGCACATGTATATACATATATATATAAATATATATACATATAACTATACATATATTTATAATCACTAAACATGATAAGAGGAATCAATAACATCATAAATAAATAAATAATTCAAGAAGAACTAATTAAACTTAATAAAAATTCTCAAAAATAAGGAATACCTAGTTAACAAATCTATAAAAATCTTGTATCACACAATTAAATTTGATAAAAAACTTCAAATAATTTTAAGAAAATCAAATTCCTTTGTGAAAACAATCAAAACTATTTTATTGGCCAAAAATATAATTTATTATTTGAAGGTAGATAGAAGGCCGAACCAAATCCACAAGAACCCAATTAGAAATCAATTTTAAATCTATAAAAAACTTTAGAAGTTTAACTTTATAACTAAAAGTTAACTTTAATGACATTTATAATTTTAAAGAAACTAATTTGGAATACCAAAGAATATGCAATAAATTAAGGAAACAAAAAATCATGAAAACACCTACCAAGGGAAAGCATTGACATTGCGAATCCTCCAACAACGACAATAGGAAGGCTTGAAAAAACCATCAAACACCCTAGAATAAAGAAGCATGGTGGAATTAAAACCAAATCCCACCATAGGGTTTATATGGGGTGTTCAAAGTAAAGTGGGGAGAAAAAAATGATAGGGGAAGGTGAGGAAGAAAAATAATAAGGAGAAGTAACCTTACCTGGACCGATTTCCATTTGAAATTTCTTGAAGAATCACCCAAAACCAGAGTAGAATAAAGTAGGGGAGGTGTTTGGGAGGGGTTATCAACCACATTTCACAATAGGGATAGGTGGAGGGGTGGTAATTATTTAGGGATAAATTATTTGGGATGCATTTTTGGCATTTTTTTAAATATGGTTGTATCACATGGTTTCCACAAAATTTACCAAAACCATGAACCCTTCACTAGGAACACAAGTAAAATCACACATTTGGATCACTAAATTAGGAAAACTACGTAAAAAACATGAAAAATGGCCTTGTCACAGGCACACCCCATTAATATGGCTGCTCTATGGTTCATACTAATCATGCGGTAACTGCACAACATTCAAATTTTCTTAAAAATTTATAATTTTTAAAGGAATCCCCCTATAAATAAATGAAAAAAATAAAAACCAATAATTAAAAAAATAAATCCTGGTAATAAAAATCAAGGTGTCACAATCATAAAAACTATAACACTTTATTCCCCTATAAATCCATCGATCTTGAGGAGACTCAAATAATAACCTCAAAAGGGAAAGAAGAAAAAGTTAATACATATTATCCCTGCTACCCAAAATGAAATTTAACCTGATAAAATAGAAACATATATAAAATATCCAATAATATCTAAATAATCAAGGAAAAAATCACACCTAAACACTAAAAGTAAAATCAAGAAATAGAGACCCATAGTGGGTCTCCCCAACTTATAAGAACTTAGCAAGCATAGTGGATAAAAAGGAATAAAATAAATTTTAAAGGATTCATATGGGACAAAATAAAAAACCTCATCCAAAGATACTTGGACAACCCCTCAATAAATAACACATTCTTAGACTCAAAAAAAACTATTTACTCTCCATATAATCACAACATAGAAAAATATAAAGGGAGAAACCCAAATACAAGCAACTAATCATTGATATGTAAGGTAATGGAGGAAAAGAAACCTCAAAAGTTCCACTAAATTGTTCCCAAAGGAGATCATAACCATAAAAAACATTCCAAAATCCCCAAACCATGACCATTAAGCTATCCTCCATCATTTTATAAATAGGAAATAAGGAAAAAATGTATAACCCATGAACATGCCTCTTAAAAAACATGGGTTCGAACCCAAGGTTAAGAATAAAGGAGTGGTAACCTAGGACCACATTCTTAAAATACCGATCATGGTGATCCCATAAAACCAAATGAAAACCATTCAGTGTGTAATCTTAGTTGTATCACATTCATCATAATTTCCCAAACCACATTCCCAAGGTTCCCCTCATATTCAACAGACCAAAATGAAACCTCACCAACCATAACTGTATATAAAACCCCTAATAACTCAACCAATCCAATGAGACATGGAAAAAACCTAAACCATTTCATCCACTGAAAAACTAAGAAAGAACCTAAGGGGTTACCCTTGAAAGGAATTACCTAAAAAACTTAGTTGAATATCCCCCCAAAATAAATAGTCTCTCAAATCATTAAAAGGAATTACCTTAAGGAGAGATTATAATTCTAATATGACACCACCAATATATCCTTAAAATGAGCTCACATTTATAAGTGTTTCTACCATAATAATAAAACAAATACACACACAAGAAAACAATTCCATACTAAGAATTCATGCACTAACCAAGCTGCCACAAACCCTGATCATACCCACTTTTGATCCATTCTAGAAGAATATATTAATGGTCTTGGAAACATCACAAGTGAAGGAGCCAAACCTAAGGCTAATCAGTAGAAAGATCTATCCACAAGGTTGATCCGTAGTATTACATGCCATAGGCCTCTAGGACAGACCACACCAGGAAATCATACCCCGTTGTAATATCTTAGGTTAGATAATATAACACCATCATTCCATACTATCGCCTCTTAGGTCAGATATCATAAGAACAACATGATCCTAGATCAGGACACACAAGGACATCATGCCCCATTATCTAACTTGGTCCTGTCATCATGTCACATATAGAGTCTAAATACACTTTTACTCTAGGGAAATCGATCCACCATGGGCCCACCGATCATTTGATACCATGCATAGGACAACAACAACATAACATATACCAAATACACCTCATAGAAACACGATATTTCTTATAAATTCCCAACACAACATATCAAGAGTGAGAAATAATAGCCAAACACACACATACATGTGATCAAACTTAGAAATGGGTCTCATAGGAAATGCGCGCACACACACACATGTGATCAAACATAAAACATGTTCTCACTAGACATACATGCACACACATGCAATCAAACTGAAGCATGATCTCATGTTATATAAACACATACACATGAGATCAAACTCAAGCATGGAATCATGATGAACACATGAACACAAATGTGATTAAACTTAATCATGATCTCAATAATATAAGAACACAATATCATATCTTGCTAAAAATCATATACATAGCCTCTACATGGTAAGGAATATCCTACCTCATGTTTTCTAATGTCAACATCAAGTTTCATAGAGAGTATCATCTCCTAAACCAAATTTTTAAACCAACCAGAATAAGTTTTCATTCCAAGAGTTTCTAGAATTGATTTCCAATCCATCAAGATAAGGGTTTTAGAATGAGACCCAAAGAGATAACCAAACAAGAGGGTTTAATCATACCACTTACCCAATGGCACCCACTATCAATGGAAGGATTAAATTTATTTGAAAGAATATAAAATTATCACTCTTGGTTAGTGAAAAGAGAAGAGATGTAATGATCTCCTGAATCTGGTTCAATAAGAGAATGTTCCACCTTCTAAGGTTGAATTTATATCAAGGTAAATCAAGGAGAGTCAAGAATAATGAATCTAAAAAGGTTGTAGCTTAAGTAAGTAAGATCATCCAAATCCTTTCCCTAAAACACCCAAATTTTTTTCTGGAAATCATCTCATTCAAAGGAATCATCAAGGATATGAGGATAATTCAATTAATAAATGGGGAAATGAATTAAAATCCCATTCAATACCCCTCATAAACATATAGTTAGTTTATCCTTCGAACTGATCAAGATATATAAAGAACATTATCCATTTTGACTATTCAGATATTTACTATAACTTCACCATGACATCAACCAAAACTGTAGTGACTTAGAAAACTCTGAGAAAAATAGCATTCCATATGGGTGTGCACCAATTTTTTTGTCCATTTTCCATACACCAAAGCCTCCACCATGAGAATAGTGAGGTGTTTATTATCTACATAATATTTCTAGTTCTCCATGATGAGGCCACACCCTAATGATGTATATCACTTATAAATAAGAGTAAAAACTCTTAAAATCCCATCGTTTGCACACATGGAGGAACAAAATAGACACTAAATTTTTCATACATGGAGGAAAAACCTAGTCAATGCATTTTCCAAGGGATAAGTAAAAACCTATGTGATCTGATTTTGGGTTTTGTAAGAATAATTGCAAAATTTTATTTTAATAGATACACAATCATATGTGAGTTTTGAGTATAAACTGATAAGAACTTTACAATACCTAGAAAATGAAAGTAAAGTATATGAATAAAATATTTATACCAATGGATGTTGTAGATGTGATGCTGATGTAGAATCAATTATCCTCGTCTCTTCAGTATTGATATAGAGAAATGGACAATTGGGAAATCTATTAATGCCTCATTATACCAGATTAACAACACGTGTAAAAATGTAGCCTTGTAATGTTTCATCACTTTAATATTAGTATTGGAATCATGTTTAACTACTTATTTGTTTTGTATACCGTTTATAGATGAAATAAAATTGGATAATAGCTTCATCTAAAACTCCATGATCATTCTTTTTAATGATAAAAGTTAACTTCATGTGGGTGTTTCCTTAATTATCTTCACGCTCTTATAAGAAAATGGTTGGCATAATTTAAACATTTGGAAATATAATTATTACCTATGTATGAAATATCATGTGCATACTATATTTTATAATACTGAATTTCATGTCTTTAAAATAACATTCTCATAATATCATAATAATAATCATAATATGTTCTTCCAATGTAATCCACCAGCAACACTTAATAATATGTTTTTCAAGTAAATTAGTATCAATATACTTATAAAAATTCATTCATCCTTGTAGTGTATCCTCACACATCCATCCATAATAATACATTGAAACCATATCATATCTTGTATTAACACTAAATATTAGGTTGCCTATAATTTATTCTCACCTTTCAAGTAATACCCCATGTTTTAAGAAATATTTTATTTCTTTAAACTACATGTCTATAATCATCAATTGTGTTTTTCCATTCATTAAAAAAATTATAATTGACTAGGAAATAAGTTATACAAGATATGACTAAAACTAATAACACTTATATTCATTCATAAAATAACTTTACAACAAAAAGTATATGAAACCATGAATTACATACAATACATTATTATATATCATGGATGATTACTCCCCCCAAAAGTTTATAAATTAAAAGGGTACAATAAATACAAAAGAATAATATGTTCACAATTAGGATGTCCCATGGATAATATCCACCCTTGGTAATCACCATTAATGAAACAAAACCCACAATGAGAAATAATACCATCAAATGAGAAAGCATGTTGAGAAATCTAAAATAAAAGGGAATGATAAGTGCGATTTAATATGTAAGAATGGAATGAGTTTATAAGAGATAATGAGGGATAATATAAACATAATAAAGGGTATATGGTTGTTGGAAATATGGTCATTGGATATATGGTTGTTGGTTATGCATGTATCCAATATGTATATTGATTTTTTTAAAACTGTAGTAACAAATTTAAAATAATATAATTCAGGAAATAAATAAAAAGAAAATATTTAATTAAAATATTTTATTATAAAACTATATATATTTATGTGTTACATATTATTATTATTATTACCACTATTTTTAAAAATGATTTGATATATTTAAAAAATTAAAAGTAATATTTTATTTCCAATGTATTAATAATATTTAACAAATTCTTATTAAATAAGTAATAAATAAAAAATAGTTAGAAATAAAATCATTTAGTGATAAAAGTAAGTTTTTCTCAAAGAATTATACTTTTCTATATATTTTTTATTTTTAAACCAATTGATCACTATTGAATAATGTAGAATATATATATATATATATATATATATATAAATTAATGTTCATCTATTTTTTTACTTGTCATGGAATATGAATAAATTCTTTTAATGCTTAAAAAATACATTTTTCGAAATACTATCTTTATGAATTACGCATGCTTATATTAAAATTAATTTTTACAGACAATAGATTTTGAGTCCAATAAAAATTATTTAATATTTTTAATCCTAATTTATTTTTAAAAAAAATTTAATTTTCATTTTTAATATAAAAAAAGTTACCCAAGTAAATATTACCACGATAAAACATTTATTTTTCAACGAATTGTTTTCCTAAACAATGTATAATTTTTATATAAATTAAAAAAATATATTTTAAATGATGAGTCTAATATAATGTTTATAAATATAAAAAAATATCAACTCTTATTTAATTAGTAATTTATAGGAAATAAGAATAAGAAAAGTTAATCTTTAAAAAGACGCCTTGTTGCAAAAATAGTTTTTTCTATATATATTATGTTTTAATTTAAAAGTTAATTTTCTCATATTTATAAGTTTAATTAAATTAAATTTTTTCTGAATTCAGACTCAACAAATTGAAATTTTTTAATATTGTTCATATTATTTTTTAGTATAAAATAATTACCATGTTAAATATTTAATCAAGGTTAGTAAGGGTAAAAATGGGTAACTTAAAATGGATCAAATTTTGTAAAGTTTACATTAAATGTATATCTTATAGAAGAAATTTTATAGGCTTTAAAGTCATAAAGTTTTTTCTCTCCTACCTTTCCACACCTAAATCACCTAGCTCCCATGTGATTCCATTTTTACCCTCCACCTAACTTTCATTTCCAAGGAAAATTCTAATTTTTCACCTATAAAAGGACCTCACTTCCACCCACTTAAAGCCACACTTAACCTTAAAATTAATCTTTAAAACCTACCCATTTTAACTCTCATATAAAATAATTAATTTTTTGGTATTCCTAGGATAAAATATAGTATCCCAAATCCTCTATTTCCAAAGGATACTTCAAGATAATATTCAAACTCTCAACGTGAGTATTACCCACTCCCTAACTTTCTATTCTCTATTTTTCTCATCCAGAAACCTTAAAAAATACAATAATTATACTAATATAATGGAATCAATATCATTATTATAATATAAGGTTACTATATTAATTTAATAATCATTTTATACCTTCCTCTCATCAATTCAAAAAAATGAAAACATTGCTTTTGTTACGTGCAGACTATTGTCTCCATGAACGACACATTTTGTTTTTCATCACCAACTTTAATGGATGGTTATAAAAATGATTTTAATTAATACATATGATATTTATGAAATTATTAATAATATTAAAATATAAATTAGGCATTATATTAATAATATTAACAATAAGTGATCATTATAAATTTAAACGCCTAAAATGAGTATTCTAAGAGGAAAACTAATTTCTTCTTTATAACTAATAAGTTATTTTATTAACTTATTAAATACACATATTATAAATTATTATTTATATCTTTAATAATAAATAAATCATATAACTAAATTTATTTAGTAATTATATTATAATAAAATTTCTTTCGTACTCATCCTTTGGTTATAATATGTTCTTGTTCTGTCTAGTTTAACCGCCCATATAGATGATGTAACAAGATTTTATCATGGATGGTTATGGAAACTTAATTACTATTATAATATTATATTAATATTTAAATAATGTTTTTTTGGTTTTTAAATAATAATATTAATATTTAACTCATTTTTAAGATACCACCTTTCTTTCATTAAAAATTACCAAAATAAGATCATCATCGATTTTATCTTCACGAATCATAACTAAAAATATCATGGAATGAAATTAGAAATTTATAAATAATTATGGAAAATATATCCCATTACATTAAATTATCTTGGAATGATGAAGTTTTTATCAAATAACGAGGATTGATATCTCCATTATAGATATCCTATGAAATAAACAAAATTATTAACATTTGATAGAAAGAATAAACTATAAATAACTAAAATATGTGTGGAAAATGATTATAAATGAAGTGTATATAAGATAATATATATTAATAAGTGTAGAAAACCAGCCTGAACTAACTCAACACATCACTTGGGCTATTCCTTTACATGGCCCGAGGTGCTTTCCCAACTGCCCAAGGTTAGTGACAAGCACCAGGGTATCACAAGTAAAAATTTGGGAAATATTTCACCATCATATAAACAAAGATCAATAATGGTTCCAACTAAGAACCTGATATGAGGTCTCCTTACATTTTACAACCATTCCAAAATAAATAAGCATGAATGTGATAAAAAAACAAGTTATAAAGCTCAAATCAATAAAATATTTTACAAAAAATTTCCATACATGAAAATATTTTTATGAAAAGATTTAAAAATTTCCAAAATAAGGAAATAAAAACTAAACTAAAAGAAAGTAAACCACCTAAGAGGCCGATTCACCACTTGACCTAAAACTGGATGAAAAAAATGGTAAAAAACCCCAACACCTCTATGTGACTCTCAATTCACCACCATAACCCAAAAAACACTTCCCAATGAAGAGTAGTAACAAGCCAACCTGCAAGTCATAACCTGAAAACTATTGAAAACACGAGAGACTATATAACCAATGAAATAAGTATAAAGGATGTGAGACAAAATCCAGTGAGATACCACAATGATTCCATTCACATTTTGTTTCTAAATAAACCAATAATTCTAGTTTTAAAATAAGGCATATTAAAATAGGTTTTCATTTTAATTATTTAAAATAAAAATAAAACAAGATATACAAGATATACTTTTTATAAATACTATATTTATAAAAACATTCTTCAAATACAACTTAAGAAGGTAATTTCATTTCAAAACCAACCACTAACCTTTTTAAAACAAATCCCATTTCATTTAAAAAAAGAACAAGATGCACCTTTTCATTTGAAAACACCCTCCTTTGAAATCCAAATCACACATGGTTTAAAATATACATCTAAAGGAAGAAAATTCATAGTATTACATTTAAAATAAAAGGTATATCTTTCCTTTTAAAAAACATTAATGTACAAACCCCACCCACATGGGTATAAGCTAGGGAATAATAAAATTCATATCCATAAAAAGTCATAAACATATGATAATAATCATACATGCATGTCTCACCCCCATGATTCTTACTCATAAATCACTGAAGAAAGAAAATGAAAAAAAGAATAAAATCATTTTCTAATAATAGTAAACAACCATGATATAAAGTAAAAACCATGAAGAAACACCCTAGGAACTAATAGAGAAATTTTTTCAATGGGAAAAGGTAGAACCAACATCCGATTAGTTGATGGTTGTACAACTCATCACTCTAATCACTCTCTCATAGACTCATTGATGAGACATCCCCTAGGTAAGTGTTGTATACAACTATGGTTTTTTATTCAGGTTATTATACTCAACCAGTAAGAAAAAATTTCTAAATTTCCCACTTAGTTACCTAGGCTCCTAATGTCACGGTTAAAAATAGGTTATTACCTTAAAGCCAACATCATCATGTGACTATAACACCTCCCTAAGGCATGATATGTAGTAATAAAATAAATATATCCCCTCTTACACACCCCATTCAATATAGATCCCCATACCCAATATACAAAAATGAATCAAAATTCATATAATAAAACACATTCTCATAAACATAAACAATGGGAGATAATGGGATCATCTAGGGTGTAAATGATATCCAAGTAAAGATAATCACATAAAGTTACCACTGAGCCATCTATTTATAAATAAAGATCACATGATTTGGAAATCCATTTTTTGAAACTGTAACAACCTGAACGTTTTGTTTCCTAAATTTTGTGTGTTATTTTATTTTTATACTCAACAAAACTATATTATTTAATTAATGAAGTGAGTATAATTAAATGATACAATTGGGTTTCGACTGTTATATGATCGTTTTTTAATATAACTGTTGGAACATAAACTCTTAACGTTACAATTTTTTTGTTTATAAGTACATGTGATCTTGGTTAATTAATACAGGAAGAAAATTCGATGGCCCCATCCAGTAGTCTTGGGCCGATCGAATCCCATCTGACGGAACTCGGGAAATAGGTAACACCATTGGGCTTTGCTCTAGACCAAACCCAAGATGAACTTCATCGTGTGAAACTGGAACAGAATCTATAGAGACCCAAAGCTTGACATACATGGACATTACATTAATTTTGTAGAATAATTAATACATAACATAAATAGACACCCAAGGACTGTAATAGTTTAGTGTCTTTGAAAAATCAGAACATAATCTTCTAATCTTGGTGAAAGATCTTCAACATCTCCCATAAAGATCTTCCCCTTTTTTTCTAACCTAAAACCTTTATTTATATCCTGGGGAAATGAAAACATAAAAAGGGTGATCTCAAATTCTCCGTAAGGGTAAACATGGAGAACAAAATAAAATAATCCATAAACATTTGAACGTAAAAAATGAATATAAAACATCAAAATATTGAGCAATGACATAAATCTTAGCAGTACATAAGCCATAGATCACAAAGGAACATTAATCATGATAAAAATCATGGGAATAAAACATGTAATTGTGGAAAACCATTAAGCACATGTTATTATTTCCATAATAGCCAAGGAATTGTTTCCAAGACCATCATAGTGGACAAAGTCAATTACTGAACTGGGTTTACTTGCCATTCCGGCCCTATATTACTGAACCAGATTCACTTGCTATTCCAGCCATGTCTATATCATGAGATATAAATCTTTACCCAATGAATTGGAGGGAGATATAGGTCCCAAATATCTCATAATGAAATCATTCTTACTTGTTCCACAAAATAAGCATAAATCATTCATCATAACCCAAAGAATAAATGGGTCTCATAAACATCATCCCATCATAACATAATCTATATAAAACAAATGGATATAATTTCATCATAAGAAGAATAAAACCATGTAAATAATAGAGACATTATAATTGAAACATAGTAATACTAAATAATGTCATCTTAGATGGAAAATAGTTTTGACAAAACACATGAAATGAATTCTTGAGGAAAATATGCTTTCTTCTTCAAGATCATTTTCTTTTCATAAAATGCCATGAAATTTAAAAAGAAAATAATTTTATTGAAAATAATCATAAAATATTGTATAGTAATCTTCATGAAAATTAGGCATTATGAAACCGTAAAAATCCATTCATGCCTTATAAGTGAAAAAAACATTCTCCTCGCACTTTTACCGATAAAGTAAAAAAGTGCCTCATGAGGTAAACAAAAGAAGGATTCCTTCCATAACACAAAGTAAAAGTCAAATAGGGGTAAAAATGACTTTAAAAATACATGGAAGAATATTAAATACTTTATGAAAAACATTTTATGTACATGGATGAAAAATATACCCCAGTAAATACTTACGTATAAGCAATCTCGGATAAAAATGAGATTGCAAAATTATCCATTACCTAAGTACAATTTCTTCCGTATGTGTCCAAGACTCCTGTATAGTGGGTTTAAACATATTATTATCTTGTAAAATAACCATAATAATATTTATGATATCATATATGATTCACTTATGACTTTATATTACCCATTCATTTGTCAATTCCATGTTAAAGCAGTGTTTTGGGTAAAATTGTTTCATTTATCTTACGTGTTTTGACTTGTTGTACTTGATATTATTACTTATATCTCGATTTACTTAATTAAAGAATTAAAAAAAATGTTTTATATATAATATATATTCATCATATAAATATATATGATAGATCGATAAATGGAATGAAATACACCGTTCATGGAGACGGTAGGCCGTACGTACGCATAAACGCTGTTTTCATTTTCTTATTGAATTGAATGGAATTAAGTAAATGAAACATATATGTACATAAATAAAGTATCATTATTATGTAATATATTTCATTATTATATATTATATATACTTTATAATCATACTTGAATGGCTAATCATGGAAAATGAATCTCATCGCATTCGTGGAGACGGTAGCCCGTACGTACGCACGAGCGATGATATCATTCTTTTGATATTAAAATCGTATATAATTGGATGGTATATCATATATAAAGAATCATAATAATGTTATATTTATTATTTATATTATTTATAATCATTATTATACCCATCCAAATGATGAAATGTTTGAATAACAAACTACACCATGACGTGGAGATGGTAAGCCGTACGTACGCACGTGTGGTGAATTTTTCATTCATAGGATGGATAAAATAACTAATATGGTTGAAAAAATTTTATAATAACATCACAGTATATATAAGATATTGGAGTTATTATTTTATAATGGAAACAACAAAGAAGGATGAAGTGGAAGAAGAAAGGAACTTGACATAAGTGGTGAGATATTTACCTCTTCTTCGGGTTCTTCCTTTTGATTTGTTCAAAAGGGCTCCTTAAGTTGGCTTTATGACTAAAGGAAGGCCTCTAGGATGAAGGAAGGACATTTGAGAGGGTATTTGGTCATGGGTTGGCTGAGAAAAATGGCTTTGGAGGTGTGAATTAGAGAGAAGGGGGAGTGCCCTTTTATAAGAGGTGTGATGGGCACATTAGGAAAAACTTAAAATATTATTTTATAATAAATTCATATTCAGTTTATAATGGATCCAATGTATCTTATTTCGAGGCTAGGGTGGGGATGGGTCTAAATACTCTCAACTAATAGGTTTTAGACATTTTAGGTTACCATTTTAACCTTATCATTTAGATTTAACTCTAAGTTAAATAATTTAACTTTTACTGTGTCTTCTTGTATTCTTACACTATATGGTCAATAAACTTACTATAAACTACCAATAGAATCCCAATTGGTTCATTAATGTCATATATATTATTATATAATTATTTTGGATGAACATTATATTTTTAGGACCATTATATCAATTAATAATATAATATGTTTTTTAAAAACTCTTTTATGTCAATTTTGAAACTATTTGGTATTTTGTTTTCTCTAAATTCATAACAACATTATTAATTTGAAAGAAATTCATCTAACCAACCCTAATATTTTATATTAAACTAGAAAATTAGTTTAATTCATAAAAAGTCTCACATTATATTTATTTGGGTATTTATAATATCAATTATGTTAATATTTCATTAATAAGGAAATTACTGCATCACCATTGTGTCATAAATAAATTAAATTATTTAATTTATAAAAAATATAAATAAAATACCATATGTAGGAAATATTTTTATATTTCTGATGAATATTTATAGTCAAATTTATCTTATGTATAACCCTATATTAAAAATGTTTTAGTTATTAAACTTTGATTTTAACTCTTTTAACTCTTCTTTAAATAAAATAATAATAAGTGTCCTAATCTAATTCAAGTGGACCAAATAGGGTCATATTTTATTCCTAAGGTTGTTTTTGGTCTTATTATACTTATCCAATAGAATTAGGACATGTGTTAGGGTAATAATAATACCATTTTTACCCTTAATTACTCTATTAACTTTTAACCGTGGTAAATAAAAGTAAAAAGTTACTATTCACCAAAAATTATTTTTATCTTATTGAACCACATTTTATTACTTAATATTAACCATGTCTCTCAGATTTTCAAAATTAAACTCACAGAAGTGGTAAAACTAAGTATAATGTAAATTTTCAAATGCTCCTAAGAGGTGGGTAAAAGATGGTAAAAAGTTCAAGAAAAATTTTAGATATATAAAATTATTATAAAATGACTCCAATGAATTAAATTGAACTTATATAGTTATTATGTATCTATTTTGACCTAAAATAAATTTAAATAAAATAAATGATTATTTAAATAAAAAGTCAGTTTTAACCAATAACTCAGTGTTTTCACTATTCATCAAAAATTGAATGTTTTCAAAAAAATACCATCCTAAGCTAATTTCGATATTACGAATCCAAAAATGAAGTCCATTTTGAAAGATAAAATTTATAAAATTTTAATAAGTGGGTATTACTATTCATAATGGCTTGTTCATAATAATACTATAACAATATATCATTGTTGAGTGAAACCCGGTATTGTGTATTACACACGCTATCGAGGAAGGTCGCGATTGCGTGTAATGCAAGTAAAGTCAGGGCTGCGTGTAGCACAATCTCCCTTTGGTGTTTCGTATAACATAATCAAAAATTATTTCATTTATACATTAAACAAAATTGTTGAACTCTTTGTGGAATGGTTATTTTAATAATCACAAATCTTAGTTTTATTTATTTCCTTTTAATCTCTTGTTCAACTTGTTCTAAATATGTTTAAATCATATCTAAAATTGTTTATCTATGATCAATGTATGGTTATGGTTAACCTGGAAGTATTCTAGATTGAACAGACACTTTGTAAGAACTCCATGTCTTGACTCACCGATAGTCATTTTCCTGAGTCACCGACGATGAACGGTCGCACCGACGATGAACGGTCGCACTGATGATGAACGGTCGCACCAAAAACTATCAAAGGTCCAAAGTGATACCGATACTAAGCTACCGATACTAAGCTGCCGATGCTATGACACTGATGCTAAGCTACAGATACTAAGCTACCGATGCTAAGCCACCGATGCTAAGCTACCAATACTAAGATACCAATGCTAAGACACCGATGCTGAGATACCGATGCTAAGACACCAATGCTAAGACACTGATGATGTTGAGATAATGATGCTGATGCAACCAATACTGATGCAGATTCAAAATGTCTCACCTATCTCATGACTCACCGATAATCATGAAAACTGTTTGAACCTCTATGAATTCGTATTTAATTCTAACGGTCATTTTTGATGTTTTTAATGCAATTAATGAAATTTAATGGTAGTTGTTGGAATGTCAGGAGACCGTACCTTGTATCTATGGAAAGGTAATCATTCCCATTGCCGGAGCTCATGGAATAAAAAAGAAGATCGAGCTACAGTAAAATGATGGATGGATAAATGCATGAAAAGATATAGAGAAATAATTCATCCTTGAATATACATGTGAGACTGAAGAACACACGACGAAGTGGAAAAAGGATAATTTTTCAAGATCTAAAGAAAACTCTTATGCATGAAATCTAGCACTACTGAAGAACATACGAAGAACACTGGAAATCAGAGAACACTCTTGCTTGTGAAAAACATCAAGCTGAATTACGATACTCTATTTTTTAAATAGCAAACCACAGAAGGAATCAGAAGCATCTCTGATAAATCCAATGAGTCCAGAGCTGCAATTCCAATCACTAGATCTTTCTAAACTCTGATACATTCTCTCTTAGTGATGATTTTACTTAAATTTTTGAGTAGTTTGTGTACTCTGTTCATCATACTCACACACTGACTCCTGTTCTGAACTAGAGGATATAAAAATCCTCAAACCACAATTGTTTACTCTTGTTTACCCACGAAAACTGCGGAAGAGGTCCTTGTGTGGACTGGTCATTGTTTTTTTTCCCACAAAGAACTTTGGTAGAGGTCCCTGTGTGGCCTGGATAGTCGTTCACTGTTGTTAACCCCGATCCAGGGTGTGGATCAATTTATATAAATTGTTGAGAGGGCTAAGTTTCGGCTTGAGACTGAACCTCTTGGTTAACTCTGCTGTGCACTTTAATTTAAGTCTATAAGTAAACTAAATACTTATTACGATGTTATTAATTTTAAATACAAAAATATTTTAAAGCTACTTTGATAGTTAAATTAGCAAGTGTTTATACTTATTGTAAACCAGTAAATTAGTTTCAAAAGTTAATTTAATCTTAGATTAATTCAACTGAGACCTAATCAATATTTGAGAAACTGATTGAACATTTACACTCTGTATAGATTCACTACAATTTAACTTTGTTTTTAAATTGGGGGATTTTAAGAGAAATATTTTTAAGAGAAATTTTTATTGGAACTCAATTCACCCCCCTCTTGAGTATCCAATCCAACCAAAATTTGGTATCAGAGGATTTGTTTTTGTTTAAGGATTTTTGAAATACTCTATTTTTCAACTATGATTTTAGTTTCATCTTTAAAGATCTTAAATTTCTGTTAGTTCTAAAATTTATCTCTTTAAATTTAATTTTCTAAAATCTAGTTATGGATAATAGACTAGACGATGCTGCTACAAACAAGCCACCTTTATTTACTGGTATAAACTATGCTCAGTGGAAACTTAAAATGAAAATACATTTAGAGTATGATTTTTGATATCTGGACTGATATAGAGTCCCAATATAAAATTATAGAATTTGAACGAAAAACTTGGGATGAACCTACAAAGACTACTTACAATAATAATTTTAAAGCTATGAATGCCCTGTACTGTGCTTTAGGAGATGAGGAATTTTACAGAATTTCTGCTTGCAAAACTACTTATGAAATTTGGGATACTTTAGGTGTTTCTCATGAAGGAAAAACTAATGTCAAAGAAATGCGATTAAATACTTATACTATTAAATATGATAATTTTAAAATGAAAACTGATGAACCCATTTCTGATATGTATCTCAGGTTCAATGAGATATTCAATATAATGAATTCACTTGGTAAAGCTGTTCTAGAAAAGGAACAAATCATGAGAATCTTGATATGTCTACCAGACCGATGAAGATGCACATCAGTTTCAATCAGAGAATCATGTGACATTGGAGCTCTTCCTGTCAAAGAACTTATTGGTAATATTATGATGTATGAGGAAGAACTCAAGGTAAATAAAGAAGAATATGATGAACCAAAAGGGAAATCAGTGGCTTTCAAGACTACTGCTTCAAAGAGAAATGACAAAGAAAAAGCTAAAATACAAACTGACAGTCCAACAAGTGAAAGTTCAGACTCTGATAGTGATGCTGAAATGGCTCAGATAGACAGAAGATTTAATAAATTTTATAGGAAGAAGAATTTTTTCAGAAAATCAAATTACAAAGGAAAGTATGACAATAAGGGACATTGGAAGAAGTACTGGAAAAAGCCAGATAGAAGTGATGAAGTTGTTTGCTACAAGTGAAAAAGAAAAGGACACATTAAAGCAGACTGACCAAAGTTAAAATTCAAGAAGGAATATGATTACAAAGACTGTAAGTACAATAAAGCTATGAAGGCTACTTGGAGTGCATCTGAAGATAGTACAAGTGAATCTGAAGTTTCTGATTCTGAGAAGAATCATGCCAACATGTGTTTCATGACCAACACATCTGAGGTAACCTTAGATACTCCTGTTTTAAATTCTTTTTATTCTGGAGATGATGCAGAATCAGATTCTAATTCTGAAAACATGGCTAGTAAGGAATTATTTGAATATTGTAATATGCTGGAAGAGACATGCAATGAACTTATGGATAAATAAAAATCATTGAAGAAACAGAATGCTCTCACTTCTACTGTTAAAACTGAACTTACTATTGAAAAAGATAAAAATGCTCAACTGTTAAAGGAAAACACTGAACTAAAAATGTCAAATGAGAAACTTAGAAAAGACTTAGAGAAGTTCACAAATGGAAAGGATACACTAACTCAAATTCTAGGAAATCAAGTAGCACCAAAATACACTACTGGAATAGGATACAAACCTGGACAGAGACAAATTACTAAGAATAGATTTATTCCTAAATCTAGACAGAATACTGGTAGTTCTAGTTCTGGACATTTATATGCTTCAACTAGTAATTCACATAGTTATAGATCAAATAAATTTTATCTTTCAAAATATATTGATTCTGTAAATTTTATGAAACCCATAAGACAAATGTGGGTACCAAAATCTTTGATTTCTAACCTGTCTAGACCCAAGAAGATTTGGGTACCAAAGTCATTTTCCATATAAATCTGTTTTGTAGGAAACCTGTTTGACGAGTTCTCACAAGAAGGTATGGTACTTGGACAATGGATGTTCGAGACACATGTCTGGAGATTACTCATGCTTTAAAAGTATAATCAAGATTGATGGAGGCCATGTCACCTTTGATGATAATTCTAAAGGAAAAATCACCAGCCTAGGACAAATTGGTAACACTGATTCAATTTTAATTTCTAAAGTTTTATTTGTTGATGGACTGAAATATAATATGTTAAGTATTTCTCAATTATGTGATGATGGTTTTAATGTGAAATTTGAAAATTATTTTTGTAATGTATTTAATTCGCAAAATGTTTTAGTCTTTTCTGCCTTAAGAAATGAAAATGTTTATGCAGTTGATTTGAACTCTTTAGCTAAGAAAAATGTTACTTGTTTAAATGCTTTTTATAAAGAGTCTTGGATTTGGAACAGGAGATTAGGACACTGCAACATCTATTCACTTAGAAAAATAACTAGGAAGAACTTGGTTAGAGACCTACCTAAACTTGAAATCCCAATTGACAAAGTTTGTAATCCCTGTCAAAAGGGAAAGCAACATAAAATTTATTTTAAATCAAAGAAAGAAGTTTCTACTTCTAAACCTCTCAAGTTGGTTCACATGGACTTGGTTGGACCATAAATAGTTTCTATTTTAAATGGGGAGCACTATGTCTATGTTCTAGTAGATGACTTTTCTAGATATACTTGGGTATACTTCTTAGCTCACAAAAGTGAAGCCTGTTTTTACTTTATTAAATATTCCAAATCTGTAGAAAATCTTAGTGGACTTAAGATTAAAACTCTAAGAAGTGATCATGGCTGTGAGTTTGAAAATCAAGAGTTTGAATATTATTGCTCACACAATGGCTACAGTCATAACTTTTCTGCTCCTATAACACCTTAGCAGAATGGTGTAGTAGAAAGAAGAAATAGAACCTTTCAAGAAATAGCTAGAACCATGCTTAATGAATATGACATGCCTATTTACTTTTGGGCTGAAGCTGTAAATACATATTGTTATATCATTAATAGAGTCTTAATTAGACCAGTTCTTAAGAAGACCCCATATGATTTATGGAATAATAGAAAACCTAATGTTATTTACTTTAGAGTCTTTGGATGCAAAGTTTTTATTCTTAATACAAAGGATAATCTGGACAAATTTGATTCTAAAAGTGATGAAGGAATTTTTCTTGGTTATTCATTAACTAGTAAAGCCTATAGAGTATTTAATAAGAGAACCAAATGTGTGGAAGAATCTATTCACATCAAGTTTGATGAAACTGATCCACATGAACTTAAAACCTCTCTTGAAAATCTTGAAGAAGATTTTTCTGTTCTGGACCTTAATGACAAATCTAAAGAACCTTCTATAAAGACAACCAGTTTTGGACTTATTCCAGAATCTGTTCCTAATGAACCCGAACCTAGAGAAGAACATTAAATTTCTAGTCCCACCTTTACTAGATCAACTATAATTCTAAAGAATCATCCTTTAGATGCTGTTGTTGGTAATCTTGATAGAGGGACACAAACTAGAGCTTCTCTAAGAAACCAGGTTGAACATCAAGACTTTCTTCCACATCTAGAACCTAAAAATGTCAATGATTCTATCAATGATGAATTTTGGGTAATGGATATGCAAGAAGAGTTAAATCAATTTTAAAGAAACAAAGTTTGGGAATTAGTTGATAGACCTAAGGACACTTTAACAATAGGAACTAAATGGGTTTTTAGAAACAAAGTTGATGAGTCTGGAAAGATAGTTAGAAACAAAGCTAGGCTAGTTGCACAAGGATATAGTCAAGAAGAAGGTATAGACTATGAGGAAACCTTTTCACCTTTATCCAGATTAGAAGCCATTAGGATCTTACTTTTATATGCTGCTCATCTGAATTTCAAGTTATATCAAATGGATGTCAAAAGTGATTTTCTAAATGGTTTTATTGTTGAAGATGTTTTTGTTGAAAAACCACCTGGATTTATTAATCCTCATTTTCCAAATCAAGTTTTTAAACTTTCTAAAGCTTTATATGGCTTAAAATAGGCTCCAAGAGCTTGGTATGATAGACTTAGTAATTTTCTTATTTCAAAAAGTTTTACTAAATGGATTGCTGATCCAACTCTTTTTATTAAAAGATTTTTTAAAGATTTTTAATAGTTCAAATCTATGTTGATGATATTATTTTTGGATCTTCTAAACCTTCTTTATGTACTGAATTTTCAAAGAGTATGTAAAATGAATTTGAAATGAGTTTAATGGGATAACTTAAATATTTTCTTGGATTTCAAGTTTTTCAAAATGAAAATGGTATTATTTTGACTCAAAGTAAATACACAAAGGATCTTCTAAAACGTTTTGGTTTGGATAGTATTAAGGAAAGTGATACTCCTATGAGTACAATCTGTAAATTGGATGCAGATGAAGCTGGGAAACCAGTGGATCAAACCAATTACAAAGGTATGATTGGAAGCCTACATTACCTTACTACTAGTCGACCATATATTATGTTTAGTGTGTGTATGTGTGCTAGATTTCAAGATAACCTGAAAGAATCTCATTTACTTGCAGTTAAAAGAATTTTTAAGTATCTTAAACACATTGTAAACTTAGGCTTCTTTTATCCAAAAAGAAAATCTTTTGAGCTAATCAGTTATTCAGATGCCGAATTTTCTGGTTTCAAGTTAGATAGGAAGAGAACATCTAGAACATGTCATTTATTGGGACAATCCTTAGTATCTTGGTGTAGTAAGAAACAGAACTCTGTTGCATTATCTACTGCTAAAGCAGAATACATTGCTGCTGGTAGTTGTTGTACACAAATTTTGTGGATGAAACACACTCTTTTGGACTATGGATATGATTTTAAGCATATTTTAATTAACTGTGATAACACTAGTGCAATTAACATTTCAAAGAACCCTGTGTCTCACTCTAGAACCAAACACATTGATGTCAGACATCACTTTTTGAGAGATCACTACCAAAAAGGTGATATTACTCTTGAGTTTATAGGTAATGAACATCAATTAACCGATATTTTCACCAAGCCCTTAAATTGTGAAAGGTTAAACTCGATTAAACAATAGTTAGGTATGATAGATCTGTGAAACCGATCTGTCAAACCAATCTGTCAAGCCGATCAGTCATGTTGACTAGTGTTACCGATTGGTTCGTACTATTTTTTTTTGTGTTTAAAAGAGACGTTGTTTTACTTAATCAATATTTTATTATTTATAACCCTAAATGATAAAAATAATGAAACATGGCTATTCCATTCTATAATGACTATTGACCTTCCATTTCCCACTGAACTCTCTCCTATCTTCTCTGTAACCCGAGACTTTTGAATCTTTCCAAGCCTCTCGATTGTCTCAAAACCTCAAAATGGCCAAGCAAAAGAGACAAAGTAAGGAATCTAAAGGAACTTCACCTATCAAGCATGCTCGAGGTGAGTCGAGCAGTACGACGCAGAGGTCTGTGAACCCGGAGCTAGAAAAACAAGAAGTTATAGCTGAAAAGGAAATTTGTTCGGAATGGGGATTATCTAGCAAGTCCATTCTCTTGAAAGTGTTGGAAACTCAAGGCTGGAAGGAGTGGTTCTGTAATAATGATAGAGTCTTTTACCTGAAGCTAGTGCACAAGTTCTATTTGAACCTCGATGTAGATTTGGACGGAGTAGAGGCTGCGAGATTGTCTTCTATAGTAAAAGGGTAAAAGATTACATTTTCATCAAAACAATGGGATAAATGTCTAGAAGTACCTCACAATGGAAGATACGAGGACTATTTTGGTAATATTCCTCCCACAACTGATTAATTTTCTTATGAGTTAGCCCTGGAGTTTTTGACTGGGAAGTCTGAATCGCGAAGGATAATTGCTACTGAGTTGGATGGTGAGAACCGAATCCTGTTCAAATTTATTCAACATCAGACTGTGTGGATGATGGAGATGAGTGTATCTCATCGGTTAGATTTTGTTTCAACAAATTTATTTTTAAGAGAATGGAAATAAATTGGAACCCATTGAAGAAATCTTGTGTTGCTGATGAAGAAAAGTTATATGAGTCCTTCAATCCTACTGATCATCCAAGGAGACCAAGGGACGTAAGAGATCCTAGCTTAAAACCTGGTGAGGAAGTGATCTATTCTGATGAAGAAGAGTAAGTGGTTACTAATAAAGAAACTAGTGAATCCAGTAAGAAAGGAACATAAGAAGAAGAAGAAGCTGATGAGAATCTAAATGCTGAAGAAGAGGCTGAATCATCTCCTGATGAAAGGAGTGATCCAGATACTATTAACCCAAAGAGAAGAAGGATGGAATTTGGTTCAGCAAGTCCTCCTCTCAATTTACTAGAAATTGAACCGATTTTAGATGATGAAGAAGATGGTGAGACTACTAAATCAACTTCCGAGGAGTATGAATCCGGAAGTACAGACAGTTCTAGTGAGAGATCAGTTAATGATGATGATAATGATGAAGGTGGTGATGGTGATAAGGGTGATGCTGATGGTGATGGTTGTAGCGGTGACAGTGAAAGTAATGGTGATGATAATGATGATGCTGATGCTGATGCTCGACCTATTGAAGGTCAGAATGTGATTCTAGATGATCCTTAACCCCAACCTATTGAGAAGGAAAATGTCCCTAAGGCCAAGAGGACAGAACATTTGGAGAATGATGAGGATGGAGAAGTCCTTCCTGAAAATTCTGGACGAGATCAGTTTGTGAAACCTATATACCCTTCATGCAAAGCGGAATGGGAAGAGCATCCAGGTCTTTCTGTTCTAGGATTAGACTACTCAGAGGAAGAGGAAGGGGTAGAAGTTGATCTTGCAGGCATAAGTGATTCTGTTAAGGTTCAATTCATTGCCATGTTTTTTCAAAGAACAGATGTCAAACCTGATCCTTCAGTATCACAAAGTAGACCTGATCCGGTAGTTTCTCGGTCAGATTTTGATAATTTCAAGATTGAATTGATTCAAGATGTTAGGGAGACTGTGAAATGTGAGTTATCTCATATTCCTTCTCCTAATCCTTTGACTTTATCTGAAAACAATCTTGTTTCTTTGTCAGGTGAGTTCAGAACAACCATATCAGGTATGATGGAAGTTTTAAGAAATCTGATAGAACATTTGAAGAAAAAATATTTGAGGGAGTTAAAAGCTGATATTACCCAGGTTATTGCTTAGGCTGGAAATGCCAAGGTGACCAAGATCACTGGTCGTGAATTAGATGCCTTAAGAGATGTTGTTAGAGAAGAGCTGGCGACTCTTAGGAAGATTTTAGATTTATATTCTTTGAAGAAAATGAAAGAGCATAGTGATCATGTGCATAAAACGGTATAATTGTATTCGGCTGATGCTACAAAATCTCAAATGGAGATTAAGGAGAAAGTAGATCATTATTTCTCTAAGTGATACACAAAGCATGAGTTAAATCACCATTTTAAAGTACTGGCTGATAATCTGAGACTCCCTCCAGTGACCCATGATTTTAAAGCTCAAGTTCAGCAGTTAAAAGATTTTACCCCCACTTTAGAAAATTTCATGAAAAATAAGGATGAATTTGAAAAACCCATGAAGTACGGTGGAGAAGTCATTCAGGAATTCATCAACTTACTAAAACCCTACCTTCATGTGCAAGAAAAAGCCATTATTTTTCCTATAGCTGAGACTCTGCAATCATCAGATGTTTCTCTCAGCCAGATGTCTGTTTCTCAAGATCTTTCTAGTATTAGACCAGTCTTTCAATAGCAACCTTCAGAACGAACTTCTTCGCAGCAGGTGACCTTGGAACCCACAGTTTGTACAGCTCGGGTCATCCTACCTCTTTTCTCTATAAGGCCAGTTCTTCCTTCTACCCAACAACCTTATGGACCTTCAATTCCTCCTACTGCTAAAGGGAAATCTCCCTTGCACCCAGAGAAATAGATGTTACTGTCAATTTTTGATAGGGTGTTTGTTTTCATGAACTATTGCCTCTTGTCTGTAATATGTGTACTCATTGTTGGTATGAAATCTTCTTGCTTATCTTCTTTATCTCTTCTTTTTGATAATCCCAAAAGGGGGAGATAAATCACGAAGAGAAAATAGGGGAATTATGCATGCATATGCGAACTTAGGGAGATCATGTATCTGGATGGGTGAACTGAATGTCCATACGAGCCCATGCTGGCTATTTATCACATGCATGTACACACAGGGGGAGAAATGTTGAAAGAGGTGAATGCCTCAGTTATATATATGTTCTGGTTTCTATTCTAACCATATTTTATCTTTTGGAATATATTATTTTTTATAGGGGGAGCATAATTAATGACATACTATATTCTCTCTTCATTTATGCCATTGATTTGTGATTCTCAAAAAGGGGGAGATTGTTGAACTCTCCGTGGAATGGTTATTTTAATAATCACAAATCTTAGTTTTATTTATTTCCTTTTAATATCTTGTTCAACTTGTTCTAAATATGTTTGAATCATATCTACAATTATTTATCTATGATCAATGTATGGTTATGGTTGACCTGGAAGTATTCTGGATTGAACAAACACTTTGTTAGAACTCCATGTCTTGACTCACCGATAGTCATTTTCCTGAGTCACCGACGATGAACGGTCGCACCGACGATGAACGGTCGCACCGATGATGAACGGTCACACTGAAAACTATCAAAGGTCCAAAGTGATACCGATACTAAGCTACCGACGCTAAGACACCGATGCTAAGCTACCAATGCTAAGCTTGAAATGTTAATCCACCGATGCTAAGCTACCGATACTAAGCTACCGATGCTAAGACACCGATGCCGAGATACCGATGCTAAGACACTGATGCTAAGACACCGATGATGTCGATACACTGATGTTTATGCAACTGATACTGATGCAGATTCAAAATGTCTCACTGATCTCATGACTCACCGATAGTCATGAAAACTGTTTGAACCTTTATAAATTCGTATTTAATTCTAAAGGTCATTTTTGATGTTTTTAATGCAATTAATGATATTTAATGGTAGTTTTTGGCATGTCAGGAGACCGTACCTCTCATCTATAGAAAGGTAATCATTCCCATTGCCGGAGCTCGTGGAATAAAAAGGAAGATCGAGCTGCAGTAAAATTATGGATGGATAGATGCGTGAAAAGATATAGAGAAAGAGTTCTTCCTTGAATATACATACGAGACTGAAGAACACACGAAAAATTGAAAAAAGGAGCATTTTTTAAGATCTAAAGAAAACTCTTATGCATGCAACCCAGCACTACTGAAGAACATACGAAGAACACTGGAAATCAGAGAACATTCTTGCTTATGAAAAACATCAAGCTGAATCACGATACTCTGTTTTTTAAACAGCAAACCACAGAAGGACTCAGAGGCATCTCTGCTAAATCCAACGAGTCCAGAGATGCACTTCCACTCACTAGATCTTTCTAAACTCTGATACATTCTCTCTTAGTGATTATTTTACTTACATTTTTGAGCAGTGTGTGTACTCTGTTCATCATACTCACACACTGACTCCTATGCTGAACTGGAGGATATTAAAATCCTCAAACCACAATTGTTTACTCTTGTTTACCCACGACAACTATGGAAGAGGTCCTTGTGTGGCCTGGTCATTGTTTTTGTTTCCCATAAAGAACTATGGTAGAGGTTCCTATGTGGCCTGGATAGTCGTTCACTGTTGTTTACCCCGATCCAGGGTGTGGATCAATTTATATAAATTGTTGAGAGGACTAAGTCTCGGCTTGAGACTGAACCTCTTGGATAACTCTGTTGTGAACTTTAATTTAAGTCTATAAGTAAACTAAATACTTATTCCGCTGCTATTACTTTGAAATATAAAACTATTTTAAAGATACTTTGATAGTTAAATTAGAAAGTATTTATACTTATTATAAACCAGTAAGTTAGTTTCAAAAGTTAATTTAATCTACAGATTATGTCAACTGAGACCTAATCAATCTTTGAGAAACTGATTGAACATTTACACTCTGTATAGATTCACTACAATTTAACTTTGTTTTTAAATTGGGGGATTTTAAGAGAAATATTTTTAATAGAAAATTTTATTAGAACTCAATTCACCCCCCTCTTGAGTATCCACTCCGACCAAAAAAATCTATACTTAATGTTGTGTAGAATAATTTATACAAAACGAACATGAAATTGTGTGTAATACGAGGCAAGAATAGTGTTTCTTATACTACAATCTAATACAGTGTTGCGTATAGTAAAAGCTAATCTTGATGTAGTGTACGATAGAAGACATCAAAGAAACTATAAAGAATAATTCTCATAAAATATCAGGGTGTTACATTCTACCCCCCTTAAAATGAATTTCGCCCTCGAAATTTATCAGGTTTATAAATAATTTAATAATTGAAAGTTTCTTTCATAGAAACCCACATTGTAAAAAGGAATACTAAAACTTAATTTTAAAAAGTGAAGTAAGAAATGTAACGGTTACCCAAATTAACTCATCATAGGGTTTCCACATAAGAGAACATAGGTGAAAATATGGATATAGAAGAGAAATATAACCATCAACTTCTGATGAAGAGTGGTAGAGGACATGGCTATGAAAAATCCAACAATCACAAATCCATAAATTTGTGATGATCTAAGGTACCATCTGATTCATCAGATATGAGGGCACTAGGACAACATTTTTGGTTTTCAAGATCATTTCCCTATTGTTGAATAAGTTTTGAATTAAAAGAAATACTTACTTTATTTTGGTACAATCTCACCATTGTTTGTGCCTTAAACAATTTCCACTTCATCTCCTAAAGAAATGAAGTTGAATTTGTCTTCCGTGAAGTGTTATCAGATCATACGATAGAATGACAGGTCATTCCATCTATTTCAATCATAAGGTTAGCAAAGTTATATACATAAGTCCATATTATGGTGAGATTAATCATATATGGATCCAAAAATGGACTTATACTTCATCTATCATTCCTCTTAATAAAATAAAACTAGTTTCTACTAACAAGGGCCTTTCTGTAGGCTAGTGGTAGGTGATAAAGGCATGTCACACTTCGGTTGTGGGTTCGATTCCCGCAACCCTATCCGACATGATGGGTTGTCATCTGTCCTACAGGTTGTCCACTTTCTAAAACTTCACCATTATAAAATTCTAGAAAAAATATCGAAAAATTGTTCTAGTCTTAAACAATACTATTTGATGTCCAACTTAATCCATTCCATTCTTTAGGCTTATCCAAATACTTCTATCCAATCTCATAGCATAAAGTAAACAATTACTAGAAATATCATCTACCAAGCATGTGAATACCATCATTTATCCTCTATATATCATAAAATATATCTTGTTGGTCACATTCCAAACATGTGAATACCTTAATCATGTATTCTCTTGAAACATGAGTTACCATAGAACCTTAGTAAAAACATGAATGCTGTAAAAATCTAACTCTTTCCACATACCAAAATCCCAAAATTTTTATATACTCAAACCATGATATCACTTTGTCCTTATATCAGTCATGAGCTCATTAATACTATCAAACATTTCATTATCTCTTTATCCCTTTATTATTTACATATCATCTGCTTTAAAAAAATATTTCAATCACTTTTATTGGTTACTAGTACCATTGAATATATAATTTCTGTTAATTTAGGAAATATAATAGTGTAACAATCCTTAGATGTTTCATTATTCCACAGTACCATACATTATTCTTGATAAACATTCAATCATTCCACTACCTTCATAAACCATTGACCGAGCTTCAAAACTTCTTTCATCTCATATATCATTGTAGTCTCTTCATCATCATCAACATAAATAATACCCATACGACTATACTGATTCTCTTCATGAGACTTTCCCTTAGGGAATTGGTTTTCATAATGCCCATACATTCCACATTTAAAACATTTAACTGTTGTTGATGTCTTAGCAACACCGTTATCCTTGTCCATGGAGTTAATTGAACCTTTTCCTTTGAAATTACTAGCTTTGTGTCCTTCTTTTCTACACCCAAAGCATCTTTCAGTTCCTTTGAAACATTATCCTTGATGCCTCTTCCCACATGATTTACATGAGGGAAATCGAACTTTCTTTCCTCTATGATCATCATGAAACTCCATCTTTCTCTTATTAGCCGATTCAAGAAATGTACCAAAGTTGATATTATTGATCATATTATGAGATTGCTGATTAGGAATAATAATGATGTTTGGACATCCAAATCTTGTTTCATTTGGTTGCTCATGATGAATATCATTCCATTGTCCATTATATTCTATATTAACATTAATCCTCATGTTTCCTACAATTTCCTAAAACCCAAAAAGAATAGTATGAGAGGCAAAAATCGTACTAGAAAAACAACATAATCAAGGGGAAGTACTTTCAATCTCTAACATCTTAGGTTTAAATCTATGATCATTACCGTAATTCTAGGACTATAACGTATACTTATACTTACCCTTAGGGACATCCCTAGACATACATTAGAAATATCTCTCGGGATTTCACTAAAGTTTTCGCATCCTAGTTTCCAAAGGTTAACTAAACCTTTCCTCTGATACCAACTGTAGAGACCCAAAGCATGAAAAACATGGATGCTACATTACTTTTTTGGAATACTTAATACATAACAAAAATAATCACCCAAGGACTGTAATAGTTTAGCGTCTTTGGAAACTCGGAACATAATATTCTAATCTTGGTGAAATATCTTCAACATCTCCCATAAATATCTTCCCCTTTTTTTCATACCTAAAACCTTTATTTATATCCTGGGGAAAAGAAACCATAAAATGGTGAGCTCAAATTCTCAGTAAGGGTAAACATGGAGAACAAAAAAAACAATCCATAAACATTTGAACGTAAAAACATGAACATAAAACATCAAAATCTTGAGCAATGACATAAATCTTAGCAGTACATAAGGCATAAATTACAAAGGAACATTAATCATGATAAAAAGCATGAGAATAAAACATGTAATTATAGAAAAACATTAAGCACATGTTATTATTTCTATAGTATCCAAGTCATTGTTGCCAAGACCATCATAGTGGACAATGTCCATTACTGAACCGGGTTTACTTGTTGTTCCAACCCTGTATTACTGAACCAGATTCACTTTCTGTTCCAGCCATGTATATCTCATGAGATATAAATATTTCCCCAATGAATTGGAGGGAGATATAGGTCCCACCCATCTCATAATGAAATCATTCTTATTTGTGCCACAAAATAAACATAAATCATTCATCATAACCCAAAGAATAAAATGAGTTTCATAAACATCATCCCATAATAACATAATCCATATAAAAAAATGGATATAATTTCATCATAAGAAGAATCAAACCATTTAAATAATAGAGACATTATACTTGAAACATAATCATACTAAATAATGTCATCTTAGATGGAAAATAGTTTTGACAAAACGCTTGAAATGAATTCCTGAGGAAAATATCCTTTCTTCTTCAAAATCATTTTCTTTTCACAAAATGCCATGAAAATTTAAAAGAAAAGTATTTTGTTGAAAATAATCATGAAATCTTGTAGAGTAACCTTCATGAAAATTATGCTTTATAAAACTGAAAAAATCCGTTCATGCCTTATAAGTGAAAAAAACATTCTCCTCATACTTTTACGAAAAAAGTTAAAAAATACATCGTATGGTAAACAAAAGAAAGATTCCTTACATAACACAAAGTAAATGTAAAAGAGGGGTAAAAATGACTTTAAAAATACAAGGAATAATATTAAACACTTTATGAAAAAACATTTTATGGACATGGATGAAAAATATACCCCAGTAAATACTTACGTATAAGCAATCTCAGATAAAAATGAGATTGCAAAATTAACCCTTACCTTATGTCCAATTTCTTCCATATGCGTCCGAGACTCTTTTATAGTGGGTTTAAACATATTATTAACTTGTAACAGAACCATAATAGTATTTATGATATCATATATGATTCACTTATGACATTATATTACCCGTTCATTTGTCAATTCCATGTTAAAGCAGCATTTTGGGTAAAATCGTTTCATTTATCATAAGTGTTTCGACTTGTTGTTCTTGATATTATTACTTATATCCTGATTTACTTAATTCTAGAATGTAAAAAATGATTATTATATAATATATATTCATCATATAAATATATATGATAGATCAATAAATGGAATGAAATACACTGTTCATGGAGAAGGTAGGTCGTACGTACGCATGAACGCTGTTTTCGTTTCCTTATTGAATTGAATGGAATTAAGTAAATGAAACATATATGTACATAAATACAGTATAATTATTATTTAATATCTTTCATGATTATTTATTATATATACTTTATAATCATACTTGAATGGTTAATCATGGAAAATGAATCTCATCACATTCGTGGAGACGATAGTCCGTACGTACGCACGAGCGATGATATCACTATTTTGATATTAAAATCGTATATAATTGGATGGTATATCATATATACAGAATCATAATAATGTTATATTTATTATTTATATCATTTATACTCATTATTATACCCATCTAAATGATGAAATGTTTGAATAACAAACTACACCACGACGTGGAGACGGTAAACCATACGTACACACGTGTGGTGACTTTTTCATTCATAGGATGGATAAAATAACTAATATGGTTGTAAAATTTTTATAATAACAACACATTATATAGAATATAATAGAGTTATTATTTTATAATGGAAACAACAATGAAGGAGAAAGTGGAAGAAGAAGGTAACTTGAAATAGGTGGTGAGATATTTACCTCTTCTTTGGGTTCTTCCATTTGATTTGATCAAAAGAGATACTTAGGTTGGATTTCTGACTAAAGTAAGGAATCTAGGATGAAGGGAGGACAGTTTATAGGGTATTTGGGCATGGGTTGTCTGAGAAAAATGGCTTTTGAGTTGTGAATTAGAGAGAAGGGTGAGTGCCATTTTATAAGAGGGGTGAGGGGCACCTTAGAAAAAACTTAAAATATTTTTTATAATAAATTAATATTCGGTTTATAATGGTTCCAAAGTGTCTTATTTCTAGTCTAGGTTGGGTATGGGTATACATCCTCTCAAACAATAGGTTTTAGACAAGTTTAGGTTACCATTTTAACCTTATCATTTAGATTTAACTCTAAGTTAAATAATTTAACTTTTACTGTGTCTTCTTGTATTCTTACACTATATGGTCAATAAACTTACTATAAACTACCAATATAACCACAATTGTTTCATTAATGTCATATATATTATTATATAAGTATTTTGGCCGAAAATTATATTTTTAGGACAATTATATCAATTAATAATATAATATTTGTTTTAAAAACTCTTTTATGTCAATTTTGACACTATTTGGTATTTTGTTTTCTCTAAATTTATAAAAACAGTATTAATTTCAAAAAAATTCATCTAACCGATCCTAATATATTATATTGACCTATAAAATTAATGTAATTCATAAAAAGTATGACATTACATTTATTTGGGTACTTATAATATCAATTATGTTAATATTTCATTAATAAGGTAATTACTGCATCATCATTGTGTCATAAATAAATTAAATTATTTAATGTCTAAAAAATATAATTAAAATACAATTATGTAGGAAATATTTTTATATTTCTAAGGAATATTTATAGTCAAATTTATCTTATGTATAACCCTATATTAAAAATGTTTTAGTTATTAAACTTTGATTTTAACTCTTTTAACTTTCTTTAAATAAAATAATAATAAGTGTCCTAATCTAACCCAAGTGGACCAAAGAGGTTAATATTTTATTATTAAGGTTGTTTTTGGTCGAATTATACTTATCCAATAGAATTAGGACATATGTTAGGGTAATAATAATATCATTTTTACCCTTAATTACTTTATTTACTTTTAACCGTGGTAAATAAAAGTAAAAAGTTACTATTCACCAAAAATTATTTTTATCTTATTGCACCACATTTTACACCTTGATATTAACTGTGTCTCTCAGATTTTTGAAATTCAAGTCACAAAAGTAGTAAAATTAAGTTTAATGTAAATTTACAAATGCTCCTAGGAGGTGGGTAAAAGATTGTAAAAAGTTCAAGAAAAATTTTATATATCTAAAATTATTATAAAATGACTCCAATGAATTACATTAAACATATATAGGTATTATGAATCTATTTTGACCTAAAATAAATTTAAATAAAATAAATTATTATTTAAATAAAAATTCAGTTTTAACCAATAGCTCAATGTTTTCACTATTCATCAAAAATTGAAAGTTTTCAGAAAAATACCAAAAATTCACCCTAAGCTAATATCGATATTCCGAATCCAAAAATGAAGTCCATTTTCAAAGATAAAATTTATAAAATTTCAAAAAGTGGGTATTAATATTCATAATGGCTAGTTCATAATAATATTATAATAATATATCTTTGTTTAGTGAAACCCGGTATTGTGTACTACACACGCTATCGAGGAAGGTCGCGATTGCGTGTATTGCAAGCCAAGGCAGGGCTGCGTGTAGTTCAAGCTACCTTTGGTGTTTCGTATAACATAATAAAAAATAATTTCATTTATACATTAAACAAAATCTATACTTAATGTTGCGTAGAATAATTTCTACAAAACGAACTTGAAATTGTGTGTAATATGAGTCAAGAATAGTGTTACGTATACTACAAGCTAATACGGTGTTGCGAATAGTACAAGCTAATCTTGGTGTAGTGTATAATAGAAGACATCAAAGAAACTAAAAAGAATAATTCTCATAAAATCTCGGGGTGTTACAGAATCACCTTCGAGAGAAGTTCAAGCTGATAGAAATCACCACTCGGGCAATGTTGGCCGAGCCGCCCCAAGATTCTATCATCATAGCACACGTTACACTTAGGTCCTATGCTGGTGTTATACGGGGCTATGTAACGAGACCTTAGCTGCCTTATGTAATCATTTGATATAAATAAAAATTGTGATTTCTTCTTATGGTGATGTTTGTGAATTTTCAAATGTCTAGATAAATATAGGATGTATATTATTGATGTTTAGAAAAAAAGATATTTTAAAATATTTATGTAAACCTTAAATAATTAATAATGGGTAATGATTTTCAAAAAATGGTCTTCTACAGTTGTGTTCAGTAAGAAATTTAGAGTCTAATAAGATTAACTAAATTTTTGGTGAATAGTAAATTATAAATAGTGATTTTATGCTTATGATTAGTAATGTGACCAAGTGGATTAAGTAACCTCACTTAAGAAAGTATTGATATAATTTAAGAACCTTGATTAAGTAATGTGATTCAATAAAATAGGTAAATAACTATTTCAGAAATTATTAGTCAAGTATTTGTTTTTTCGGGTGAATAGTGTTTTTTAATTAAAAATTAAATTAAAAATATTTATAAAATTAATTTTATAAAATGGAGTTCATTTTTGAATTTAGAGCATCGATATTTGGTTAAGGTGATTTTTGGGGATTTTTCTGAAAAAAATGAATTTTTGGTGAATAGTGAAAATACAGTTTAGTTTCGGGTGTTTAATGACATCATTAAGGATGTAATAATTATGTAATCATTTTGGTAGGCTTATGAATAGTAAGATAATGAATGAGGTTTCCCAAGTGGCCAATACCATGGGCAAATACCATGGGCAAGCCCATGGTTTTTCCAATACCACCGATGAGGTGTTCCTTAGCAATTAATGATTTGTTCCCTCACTTCCCCTATAAATACCAAGCCATTCTCCCATTAATTTCATTTAAAAATCCTTCCCAATGAGGTTCTATTCTCTTTTACTCCCAAGGAGTCCTCTTAAGGTTCCCTCAAGCCTCCCAAGGTCCCGACCTTCAAACTTTCAAAGTTACTCTTCAAGGTAAGGGATCCTTCCACCCTCCTCTTTTAAGTCATGACTTTTTTTTATGTTGTGTCTTCTAATCTCCATATATTTATGTTGAGGGTATGTTATTATATGTTATAATTTCTGTAAATTTCATGTCTAATTGTTTAGAGAACCTTTCCGCTCTCATCAATTTGTTTTCTGAATTTTTAAGTGACGCCGTTAGGCTGCCGAATTTCTTGTAAAAGAAATCGCATCTTCTCTTTTCTTTCATGTTTCCTTTTCATGTGGTATGTCATTAAAATATTCATACCATGATCCTATTCAGTACCCATACTGTATTATGAATTATTTATGAGTGGGTTACCCTTGTCCCCTCTCTTTTCAATGTTTTCTAAAACCATGTTATATAGCCATTATGCTGCAGAAATTTTATCTCAGAATTTCTATCTATTTCTCTCAAGAGATTCTATTATTTGTTTATGTGAATAACCAGACCTATTCAATTTCTATGGGTGTTCAAAAATATATAAAAAATATATATTTTATTCTGTAATTGACATACATATAACCCTCACTCCCTTTCCATGGGTTATAAATGACATAATGATCTCATTTTAAGTACTTTATAAACGTCACGATTTTGACATGAAACCCATTTCTTTGATTCTATTTGGGTTATTTATGAAATATTTGATTATGATCTATGTGGATCACGTGAAATTAAAGTAATATTAAGGGTGTTCCCTGATAATGCTCCAATGAATTGGGTAAAGAATTAATATCTAGAGATGAAAAGTTTCACGATACCTTGGTGAATAACCTTGGTAAATTTTACGACACATTGGGGATGGAACTTGGTGATATGTTCATGATATTCTAAATTAAATGTTGTAGGCACATATTCAAGTTATGTTTCAAGTTATTTTAATTATGATATGATTATACTTCCATTTCTCATGTCTTTATGTTTTTATTCAAGTTCTTATTGATATCACAAGTAAACTGATTCCTTGTTTACCCTTACTGGGCCTTCTGCTCACCCTTTACTTTGATGTATGTCTCCAGGATATGAGATGCAGTAATTATACATAGGATGAACATATTATGAAGCCTTAAAAGTGTATTAGAATAATGTTTTATGTTGTTTTATGTTATATGTCATTTATTTCTAAGACATTAGACTTTAAAGATCCTCTGTTCGTAAAATGTAATGAAAAGTTATGTAATAAAAAGGCGGGATTCCATAAAAACCATTTTTAAACCAAATGAAAACCTTGGAGAAATCATACATACACTAAATCACACCAAAAAAATATATTTGGGAAACCTCTTTCAAAATCACTTTTAAACACAAGGTAAATTTTAAAAATTTAAAAATAACAAAAGGAATTAAAATTTATAAACAATTAAATGCTTCATATAAGATAAAGAAACCAAAAAGGAATCAAACTAACTTTTTAAAAGTGGGAAATCCATTTACTAAAGAAATAGAAACTTTTACACCCAAGTGAAAACCATTCACAAACAAGCAAGTTTCTTTTTAAAACTACAAAACCTATTAAAACAAATAAACCCCTTTTTAATCAAATAAATATACACTTTATAAAACCTAATTGGTTATAATAACTATAAAACAATTATTTTCTCATTAAAAACAATCAATAACATTTTATCAAATACTTAAAATTTATAAAACACCATTTAAAATCAAAGTTCCAGTGAACCAAGCATTTAAACCAATTTTTACAAAGGAAAAAACAATAAACACAGAAATTTTTGTTAAACAAAAAACTAGGTATCACATATATCATTAATTAGGTTTCATAATACATTTAAAACATTAATCAATGAAGTAACTCTTTAAAAAATGGAAATATAATGGAAAAATCTACCTCAACCGGTGGGAACATGATGCCTATGATTGAAACTACCAAAATAAGCCTCAAGGGATGGATCGAAACCTTTTAAAACATAAATATACAATTTAGAACAACCTAACCATGAAGATTTTTCACCCATGGACACTAGGGATATATAAAATTGAATAAATAGTAAGAAAACAAGAGAGGAAGATATGAGAAGAAAGGAAGAGCTCCTAACTTTTGATCTGGAGAAAAAACCACCAAGAAATCACTCTAAATCTATTATAGAGAACATGGAGGAGAAAAGAGAAGTCCATGAGAGGTGTCTCAGTCAAATGGTTTGAAGTAGGGGATCAAAGGGAGGAAAAACCAATTAAAAGGGATTCAAAAGAACAAAAATACCCCTTCTTAAGTGGGTCAAAGAGTTTACCCAAACTATTTATGAAACCATGTGCTAACCATGGAGATCACCATTGTTAAAAGGTGTAGGGTGACACACACTTAGGATGCATGGTTTTTAACTGTGTGCCTAAACCATGTGGCCTATAAAAATTCCTAAATTTTCACATATTTCATCCCAAAACACCTCTAACTTGTGGTGACATGCCATACAACAATAATGTGACATTGGGGTGTCATAATTATTACCACCATGGAACTTTCTACATCCACTAATTCTTCAAAAACTTAAGAAAAATAATAATTCCAAAGGATCACTCTATAAGAATAGGGAAAATACATAAAGACTTGGCATAGGTCTCCCTACCATTTAGAATTTCACTATAACGATGAAACATTAGATAGGTGTATCCATAAATATAATACTCAATAAGGAGACACAATTACACTAAAAATAAAAACCATATCAAAACACCACAAGAGAGAATATCCTTGAAAACAACCAAATATTATCAGGCCAAAGACACCTACATAGATGACTACCCTAAACTGGAAAAAACATCCCAAATAGGAATATTTCACCACAAGGGATGACATGACCCAAAATTTGGGTTACACGACTCTACAAAAGAAAAATCAGTTCCAAATATACGGAATACCTACCCATAGAAATTATGAATGAAAATATTATTTCAGTAGCTCTCATGGTCAAACCGAAAACCCGAATCCTATCCCTAATATCTATCCCACACCTAAGGAATTCCCATGTCATTCATTAAACAATCCTAAAACTATGGTCAACACCATGAATAAGAACAAAAAGTAGAAAAATAAAAATGAATTAACATTAAAAAACTAGAACATGAGAAAAAATTTCCATCTTCCACTATAAAAAAATGAAATGGGGTGTAAAAAAAAGATGAAACAAAGTCCAAAAAATGAGGATTACAAAATAGAACATACTCAAAAAAACAAAATAATTTCTAACTTTCTATATGGAAGAAACTCTATAGATCACTGCTCAGATCGAGGCTGAGTCCAAGATTTCATCTTTGGATGTCTGATCAAATTATAGAACCTATAAAGGTGACTATGATAATAAAATAAATTGTAGGTCCTTAGAGATATCAGGCAAGAAGGTTGAATTTTCCTATAATTACCATACCGATAACACTTAAGTGATTTTTATGTCTTTCTATCTAGAACAATCTTTCTAAAAATATATAGGGATGAAACATCACTTTTCGTAGGTTTCCTGTGATGACCCGAACCCAAATACCAATTAACAGGTTCCTCGAGCCCGGTGGGCCACATGACCTCAAGCACATCTTCCCGAATGCCAAAGGCTGCCTAATAGAAGTGAGGTCCTAAGGTGTGTTCGTAGGAAGACTATTCCCTCATTAGTAGAATGTAGCATAGTGGAAGCGATACAAATGGATAGTAAACAGCAGAAGCAATATAAATAAATAGTGTAAGCAAACTGATGCAATAGATAAACAAGAATAACAATAACTGTATCAACTGGAACAATGATGATGTAATGTCATGTCACTAGAAAGCTAGAAAGCATGGATACCAGACAACAAGTATAACATGTTCCACAAAGTAAAAGAAAACAAAGTCTACTCCAAGCATCTCGAGATCCTAATAGTTAATATACTATCAAGATTCATCCTATCAACACACAATCAAGTATTGGAAGTTGCATACTTCCATTTATCGATACCTAAAACCATGTAATCTACTTCAGGTACCAAATGGCACCTATAGAGGGTGTGAGGTAAATCTCAGTGGGCCACCACCAATGGTGTCTATAAAATTTATCCTGTGTAATGTAATATACCAGTGTTCAAGCATATTTATAAAGTAAAGAATGAAGTACAAAACAAATAAATAACTATGTACCTGCTTTAGCCCTCAGCTAGTGTCTAAACATATAACCAGTTAATTAATTAACCAATTACCATTTAATGTTAATAGTTCACATGAGGCATAAACCACACTGACATCACCTCTTGATAGTAAAAGTAGTGAAGGTAATAAGACGTAACAAGGAAACCAAACAATGATGTCCAGTGAGGGAGTTCCAGGGTAAAAACCAAGGTAACATAGACTCATGAAAAGCTAACTCAGTAGTATCTAAGTCTAGCTAAGGGGTAAGAGTGTAATCCAAGGATCATAATCCAAGGCATTCCACAATAAGGTTCCCGCTGAGTCCAAGGTGATCGATAAATGTAAAATGGGGCTAAGAAAATACAGGGCCCGATGGGCTTTAACCATGGAACCTATTGGTCAATGATGGATCCAAGGATTGTATCCAAGGTATCCTATAAGAAGAAGGGACCCAACAGTAGTATACTGGGCATACAAGGAATAGAAAAGTATTGGAATCTAGGTGGGTATAAACCTAATCAAATCATATCCTTGAATCGGAATGGGTTTCCCAAGACCCAAGGTATTCTACACTAAGAATCCAAGGATAGCACGAGTCAGTACATTCCTATTTGATATTTTAATCATGTAATAATTCATTTGGTTCAATTATTTCCTTCCATTAGTGTGGATAGGTCATGTAGAGTTGAAACTATTGGGTCAAGCCCTGTCTTCCATTAGTGTGGATAGATCAAGTATTGTTTCAACCATTTAATCAAGTAATAGTTATCCATTAAGGCATTATCAATTATTGAGGGTCACTCCACTATATTCCATCAACATGGAAAGGGGTGATACAGATATTTAACCTTTATTCAATCTCTTTTAATAAGGACAAGTTATATACTTAGTATACTTTCCATTTCACATTTCATATTTCACATTTAATAAACATTTTTAAGAACTTATCTTAGATGGGTCAAGTGTTGAGAATACATGGTACTTGACATTATGAAATTATCATTAACAACAAGCCATTTATGATAAAATACTCACCTTTATTAAGGTCAAGTAAAGTCACACCTGAACGGTGGCTCAAACGTGCTGAAACACTAAAACCCAATTATGGAATAACCTTTGACATGATACAGATTGTGTTTTGGGTGAAACCACCAACAACTGATCACATATTTGAAAATAGCATAACCATAGGATTCTAATGGGTATAATCATGGATGTTAATTTAAGAAACAATTCCCAATGGAATCGGTGGGCCCCACACAAACATTCCAAAAAGAAAAAAATATTAGAGATGAGTTATAGACCATCCACCTTAGGGTTGTATGACTCTCCTCCTTCGGTATCGGCCCTTGATTTTCCTCAGATAAGAGTAGATCTAAGAAAAGGGTGAAAGATGCTCACATGGAGATATCCATGTCGAGAGTGAAAAATAATAAGTATGGATAAAGAGGACTTGAGTAATTACTATTGTGCATCCAACATGACAAACAAAATCTCGATCAGATATCGGATGAAGAAGATCTCTTGATTCCAAGATTTGATCTTCAAAAACCCCAAAATTGAGAGAGAACTAGGTCAATGCTGCCTAATCTTGGATTAGGGAGGAAGGGGGACAATTAATAGACCATTAATGGAATTTTAGACATTTTTCAAATGTTTTTATCCTACGCACAGTTTGTACACACAATTTTTCAAATTGTGTGCAAACCATGCATGATGGTTCTGCCCGAATCTGGGAAAAATGGGGGTTCACATGGTTAAGCCACATGGCCATGCACAAACTCTACGAGATGCCACTTTCTAAAAAACACAAACAACATGATTAGGAAAACCATGCGCAAACCATACAAAAACCATGTGACTTGGCCTGAGAAAAAGGGGGTTCTCATGGTAAGGTCGCATGGCCTTGCACAAACCATGCACAAACCATGCAACTTGGCCTATTTTCCTAAGAAGATGTCTTCTGAGCTCCAAAAAAGCCCCAGACACCCTCATAACCTTTTCTAACTCATTAGGAATCTATATTAGGTCCAAAGTAAAGATTTAGACTGAAAATTAAAGGATCCATACCTGAGTGAAAAATCGGGTTCTTACAGTCTTCCCCCCTTAAAAGAACTCACCCCTGGAGTTATCCTTCCAAGGGTAAAGATACACTGTCTGAGAATAACTTTAGACACTAAGCATGTACATCAACTTCCCTCTCCCAAGTCTCATCCCATACTCGGCCATGCTACCATATCACCCATACGAGAGGGACACACTTTCCTCAGAGAACCTTCGTGCTTCAGTTAACGATGCGTACTGAATACTCCTCAAAGGTAGCATCAACAACTAACTCAACTCCCCTGGGATCAAAGGTATGAGATGGATCAAAATGATATTGGAAAAGTTGTGAGACATGAAAGAAATCATGAATGGCATGGTACCTCTGAGGTTTTAGCAACTGATAGGCTACCGACTTGACTCTCTCTAGAATCTCGAATGGCCCAACATAACGAGGAAAAAACTTACCCTACTCCCGTAATCATATATGCCCAAGATTGAGTGATACTCGAAGAAAAACATGATCCACAACCTTGAACTCAAGAGGTTTTTGATGGAAATCAACATAAAATTTAGGTCTAGAATGAGTAGTAGTCATACACTTTCTGATTAGCTAAACCTATTCTGAATCCTCTTGAACGAGATGAGGACCTAGTAGGGCTGCCTCACCTACCTCTAGCTAGCACAAGGTTGAACTGTATAGCCTACCATATAAGGGCTCAAAAGGATCCATATTAATTTTTTTCCTAGAAACTATTATTATAGGATAACTTGACGAGAGGTATATGCTTCTCCCAAGAACCGTCAAAATCAAGGACGCATGATCAGAGTATATCCTCTAAAACCTGTATTGTCTATTCCGATTGTCCATTGGTCTGAGGGTGAAAAACTATGCTTAGAAGAACTTGAGTTCCCATAGCTTTCTGTAAACCCTTCTAGAACTGTGATGTGAAATTATAATCCCTATTTTAAATGATAGTACGTGGAACTCCATGTAGTCATATGATCTCACGAACATACATTCTTCCCATCTCATCAATTGAGAAAGTCTCTTGAATAGGAATGAAGTGGGATGATTTCGTTAGTTGGTCAATGACTAACCATATAGCATCACTACCCCTTAGATACATAGGTAAGCCAACTACAAAATCCATAGCAACATCTTCCCATTTCCATTCCGGGGTTGGAAGTGGCTGCAACAAGACTGCAAGTCTCTGGTGTTCCACTTTCACCTACTGACAGGTGGATCACCTAGTGATGAAGCCTACAATCTGACATTTCATCCCAGACCACCAATATTGGCATCACATATCTCAATACATCTTTGAGATGTTTGGATGAACTGCCCAATAGGAAGCGTGGTACTCTTTCATCAACTCTTCTCTTACATATGCAGGAACCCAGATTCGTCTATGTAGATGCAGGATGTCATATCTATCCATAGACCAATCCGGAGGTGGGTTATCTATTGATATAATCTCACAAGTAACAAGACCTCCAGGATCTGAAAACTTCCTACTCTTCACCTTATCAAGGAGGGAATATGTAACTGTTAAGCCTAAGAGGTAAGACTGCCCATGACTGTCATGAAACTCCAGATGAAGTTCAAAAAAGAGGGCCATTAACTTCCATTCATTACTAGATTCCTATATAGCCTGCGTTTGAGTTTTCTGACCCAGTGCATCTGTGACCACATTGCCTTTTACAGGCATATATTCAATCTCAAAATAAATGTATTGTAGATATTCGACCCATATTTATTGTTGGAGGTTCAAGTCACACTGAGAAAAGACATACATGAGGCTCTTGTGATCCGTATACACCAAAAAGTGCTCACCCAACAGATAGTGTCTCCAAAAACATAAGGCATGGAAAACTGCTTCTAGCTCAAGGTCGTGTGTCAGGTAATTTCTCTCATGAGGCCTCAACTGCCAACACCCGTACACAATGAATTTGTCTTCCTAAATGAACACTGCTCCCAGGACAATGCCTGATGCATCATAGAAGATGATATAACCTTTAAGATGTTTTGGAAGAATCAAAATCGGTGCTGAGACAAGTCTCCCTTTAATATCCTAGAATTATTTCTCACATGCTTCTGACCATGTGAACTTGACCCCCTTCTTAGTAAGACCAGTAAGAGGAGAAAAAAAAGAGAAAATTCATGTATGAAATGCCTGTAGTATCCAATGATCCCTATGAAACTCTTGATATCAAACACATTCTTAGGATGCTCCCAAGAGACTACAACATTAACCTTTTCAGGGTCAATAGATACTCCCGATTCTGAAATAACATGACCCAATAAGTGGACTTTTTCGATCTAGAAGTCACATTTAGAAAGCTTGGCATAAAGCTGATTCTCTCTCAGTGTACTCCGAACGATCTCAAGATGTTTGGCATGGTCATTACGAGTGCGTGAATACACCAAGATGTCGTCCACAAAGACCATGAAAAAAGAGTCCAAATAGGGATAGAAAAACCTATTCATTAAATCCATGAAAATGGAAGGCACATTCTTAAGACCGAACGACATAATAAGATACTCATATAGACCATACCTGCTACGAAAAGTTGTACGAGGTATGTCTGATGGTCTGACTCGCGCCTGATGATAACCTAATCTCAAGTCAATCTTAGAGAACACCTTTTCTCCTTAGAGATGGTCAAAGAGATCATCTATTCATGGATTTGGATATTGGTTCTTGACCATAAACTAGTTCAACCTTCTGTATTCTACACATAGATGAAAGTTTCCATCCACCTTCTTGGAGAAAAGCACGGGTGAACCCTAAGAAGATGTACTAGGTTGTATAAAGACTTTGGCCTCTAGGTCCTCTATCTGCCACTTGAGCTCCTAAAGATCAGTATGTTCCATCCTATATGGAGGAATAGACACTAGAGCTACTCCTAGAACAAGATCAATTGTAAACTCTACCTCTCTCTTAGGAGGTAATCTAGAAAATTCATCTGAAAATACTTCCCTGAAATGATCAACTACTGGAGGGAAATTAGTTTGAAGAAAACCCTAATCCTCTATGAAAATATTTGAAATCTGGATAGTCACTCCACCTAGCCGATGATGTTTCGGTCCTGCTCTGCTATCTTGGACATCCCACTCGCCTTTGAAAAGATAACTGCTACCATTTGGTGATATAAAAGAAACTCTGAGATGATAACATTCTACAAAGGCATAATAGTGGACCAACCAGTCCATCCCAAGAATGAAATCGAAGCCCATCATCTCAAGAACAAAGAGATTACAAAAGAAAGGGTTACTGCATACCTCAAGGGGATAGTCCTTGCACTAGAATATTCCCTCTGTCCGCATTCCCAATGGTGTATCGAGGGTCATTACGCCATAGTGACACTGTATCTCTTGTACGAGACTTTAAACAATAGATATGAAAATAAAAGAGTTTAAAGAACCTGTATCAAATAAATAAGAGACAATAGTAGAGTCTACAAGAATAGTACCTCGTACTGTAGATGGTCCTGGAACCTGATCCTCGGGTATCGATTGTAAAGCATGCAACTGACCTAATCCATGGCCCCATGCAATAGATGGATTACCATGATCATGAATGTTCTACTGGCGCTACTGGTGATTAGGAATCAGACTTCCACAACCACGACCTCCTCCTTGGCCAGACCTACTAGTTCTACTCTAACTTCTCACCTAACATGGTGCAAAATAACTCGCTCCTGAAGGTGGAGCTGAAGCTGATCCTTTTCCACTCGAATCTAGTGGAAAGGTCCTGAAAAATCACTGAAGATGACCCATACGACCACAATACTGACACTTCATAGGGTCTCTATAACACCAGGGCTTCTTATTCCCTAGCTTTCCACACCGATGACACACTATAGAGCTATCAATCTTGATACTCTGGCTGTCACTTTCCTGATGATGAATCTCGAGGGGAACGTTTCCTGCTACTGGAAGAACTATTATCCTAACACGGCAGCGATACTTTAAACCCAATACTCTCCTTTTTTCACTTAGTCTACGCTTAGTGATAAGGGCTTGATAAACTATTGTAGAGAAGGTAGGAAGGAAAAAGACATTCACCTAAGTTTGGATGGTGTACTGGATCCCATCCTCAAAACATCTAGCACGTGAAATCTCATCACCGAATATAAGCAGTGAAAAGAACTGTAAATCAGTGAAACATGCTGAATATTTCATAAATAACATATAACCCTACTCAAGATGCATGAACTCTCTGGATCTTTCAGCTCTCAGTGACTTAGGGATGAAGTGATCATAGAAGTTAGTCTGGCGTCAACCCATAACATGCCCTGATGACGTCTGGCCTGGGTAACAACATCCCACCAACGATTGGCCGAATCCAGAAGCATATATGTAGCAAGAATTACTATCCACTCTAGAATAGTTTCCATATTCTAAATGATAGATATCATAGCCTCTATCCAAGACTCATTTTCCTGAGATCCGCCATCCCATGAAAAAGTAGGATGCTGCTGCTGCTGGAACTCACAAGTCAGATCATCCATTGTAGGTGAAACCCATGGAGCACCAATCATGGATTGCATTATAAGTAATAAACTATCACAAAATTTAGCATCAGTTCCCAAATTAGGTACATTAGGTATTGCCTAATGTGGCACTCTTGGAAGTAAGACTGGCAGCTTAGGTCCCACCATGTCTGGAGCATGGTCGTCACCCCCCTCCTGGCGAATGAAACGAAGATGAAACGACGACATTAGTCTAAAAATTCCAAGTACATATATTATAAAAAGCTTAGAAGTAAGAAGATAACATAAATAACAGAAGATAAATGTAATAAAACTCACTAACCAAGACATACTACCCAAAATACCCACTTAGACAACCAGGTATCGGTAAGTGCTCAAGTATAAGTTTTATGTCATTTTATAGTTAATTATTAGGTTCAATCCTTTAACTTTCATAAACATGAAAAGGTGGGATAATGATGTGAAACCAATTCATTTTAGATTTTAGGATTCACTTTATAATGGATAGTTATTTATGATGAATCAGTTCCCATAAACCTATCACAAAAAAACAACACCCATTTACTTATAACATAATGGCTTGACTTAGTAAATTACTCATTCTAACCCATGAGGGACCATAAACCTCATGAATTGAGATATACAATCACTTACTCAAATCCAAATTAATACAAGTACAAGAAACTATCACAACATTACTCAACAATTACATGCATATCAAGCAACGAAAGGCAGTGAAATGCACCTATATGGCATGGCAATATGCATGACATGTGAATTATAGGTGCCTATAATGATGCATGTAGCAATACTCTTTTCCCTCATATCATCCGGTCAAGGATGAAATAAATTCCCATAGGTTAACAATAAAAAACACCACACAACATGCAAGTCACCCAATAGTTAAATAATATCAACAGTAATAGGCAAAATAGAACAACAATTGCATTATGGGTAACTTGGCTTTTACCCCGAACATGGGTTCACGATGCCCAAGAACATATTATGACCAAGTCCCAAGTGTTACTATTCTCCAATATATTGTCTCCAAATAGTCAAGAAAGAAAATAAAATAAACCACCTTTGATACCAATTTGTGACGACCCAGACCCGGATGCCAAATAATTGGTGCCCCGAGCCTGGTGAGCCACATGGCCCCAGCGCATCTTCCTGAATGCCAGAGGCTGCTGACTAGTAGCAAGGGCCTAGGTTCTGTCCATGGGAAGACTATTACCTCATTAGCATAGTTTATAATAGTAGAAGGGATATAAATTAATAGTAAATATCGGAATAAATATAAATAAATAGCGGAAGAAAACTGATGCAATAGATAAACAATTATAACAATAACTATATCAACTGGAACAATGATGATGTAATGTCATGTCACTAGAAAGATATAAATCAGGGATAAAATACAACAATAATAACATATTCCACAAGGTAACATTAAACAAAGTCTACTCCAAGAATCCCTAGATCCTACTTAGTCATCTACTATCAATCTCCATCCTATCAGCACACAATCAAGTATTGGAAGCTGCATGCTTCCCTTTAACGATACCTATAACCATGTAATCTTCTTTGGGTACCAAATTTCACTCAGAGAGGGTGTGAGATAAATTTCAGTGGGACACCACCAATGGTGTCTATAACATCCAACCCATGTAATGGAATATAGTAGTGTGCAGGCATATATATAAATTAAAGCAAGAAGTACAAAATAATAGAATAACCAAGTACCTACTTCAACCCTCACCTGGTGTCTGAACATGTAACCAGTTCATTAATTAAACAATTACCATTTAATGTTAAAAGGTCATGTGAGGCATAGCCAACATTGACATCAACTCATGATAGTATAAGTAGTGAAGGTCCCAAGATGTAACACGGAAACCAAACAATGATATCCAGTGAGGGAGTTCCAAGGTAAAAACCAATGTAACATAGACTCACAAAAAGCTAACTCAATAGTATCTGAGTATAGTTAAGGGGTAAGAGTGTAATAAAAGGAGCGTAATCCAAGGAATTCCACAATAAGACGCCTAATGATTCCAAGGTGATCGACCAAGGTAAAACAAGGAAAAGCAAAGACAGGGCCTGATGGGATTTAACCATGACACCTACTAGTCAATGCTGGATCCAAGAAGTGTATCTGAGGTATCCTGTAAGAATAAGGGACCCAACGGTAGTATACTGGTCATCCAAGGAACAGAAAAGAACCAGAATCTATGTGGGTATCAACCTAAGAAATCTATATCCTTGAATCAGAATGGGGTTTCTGAGACCCAAGGTATTCTCCTCTCAGAATCCAAGGCAAGAACAAGTCAGTCCATTCCTATTTGATATTGTAATCATGTAATAATTCATTTGGTTTAAGTCTTTCCTTTCACTAGTGTGGATAAGTCAAGTAGATTTTAAACCATTGGTCCAAGCCTTGTCTTCCATTAATGTGGATAGATCAGGTAGCATTGCAACCATTTAATCAAGTAGTAGTTATCCATTAAGGCATAATGAATTATTGAGGTTCACTCCACTGCCTTCCATCAACATGGAAAGAGGTGATATAGACATGTAAAATTTATTAAATCTCTTTTAATAGGGAAAAGTTATATAATTATTATACTTTCCATTTCACATTTCATATTTCACATTTAATAAACATTTGTAAGCACTTACCTTAGATGGTTCAGGTGGTGAGCATACATGGTACTTTTCATTATGAAATTATCATTAACAAAAATCCATTTATGATAAAATACTCACCTTTATTATGTTCAAGTAAAGTCACACCCGAACGGTGGCTCAAATGCGCTGAAACATTAATACCCAATTATGGAATAATCTTCGACATGAGGTAGATTGAGTTGTGGGTGAAACCACTAACAAATAATCACATATTTGGAAGGATCATAACCAAACGATTCTAATGAGTATAATCATGGCATGCTAATTTAAGAAATTGTTCCCCATGAAACCGATGGCCCCAACATGAACATTCCAAAAACAAGGAACTTTAGGGATGAGTTATAGACCACCCACCTTAGGGTTGTAAGACTCTCATCCTCTAGTATCAGCCCTTTATTTGCCTTGGATCAGATTAGATCTTAGAAACGTGGAAAAAACGCTCACAAGGAGATATCTAGGTCAAGAGTGAAAAAGAAGAAGTATGGCTAAAGAGGACTCAAGTACTTACTATTGTGCATCCAACTTGATGAACGAAAGCTCGATCAGATGCTGGATGAAGAAGATCTATTGATTCCAAGCTTAGATCTTAAAAAACCCCAAAATTGAGAGAGAACCGGGTCAATCCCGCATAATATCAGATTAGGTAAGAAGGGGAAGGATTAATAGATAATAAAGGTAATTTTAGACATTTTACACATGTTTTTAGCCTATACACGGTTTGTATGCACTATTTTTCAAATAGTGTGAAAACCATGCGAGATGGTTCTACCCAAACCTAGGAAAAAGGGTGGTTTGTATGGTTAGGTCGCATGGCCATGCACAAACCATGCGAGATTCCACTATAAAAAAAAACACAAACCATATGGTTAGGAAAACCATGTGCAAACCATGAACAAACCATGCGACTTTCCCTGGGAAAAAGGGGGTTCTCATGGTTCGGCCACATGGCCATGCGCAAACCATGCACAAACCATGTGAATTGGCCTATTTTATTAAAAATAGGTGTTTCAAGCTCCAAAAAATCCCCAGACACCCTTAGAAACTTTTCTAACTCATTAGGCATCTATATTATCTCCAAATTAAAGATTTAGATAGAAAATTAAAGGATCCATACCTGAGTGAAAAACTGGGTTCTTACATTTCCCTACCAACAAATCCTCTATAAGAATATACTTTAACACAACTTACTTGAAATTAGTCATTCTAGATTGAAATACAACAAGAGTGGGATCCATATGAAGGCCCCGGGTAATGAACCACACCATTTTTGAATCATATTCAACCAAATTGGGAGAGAAAGGAACCAGTATAGTGAAACAACCCACATACTATTTCATCAACTAATCTCCCTGATGGACTCTCAATAAATATATCACCTTAGAAATTATTAACTTTATAGGATAGAACTTTTTAATAAAGGCATACTTGAAACAATCCCAAGAAAACACTTAAAATGTCCAGTCATAGATAGTGTTCCTCCACTAATCTGAGACCAAACCTTTGAACAATGGAGTGGTGAAAATTACCCTAGAAGATGTTGTAGTTCCCAATGAGTTAAAGATCCTTTAAACCTTACCTATACACTCTATCACCTCAAGGGATCCTGGATCACCACTAAACACTATAATATTCCAATTCATAAACTTTCACACATGATCCACAAGCTAAGAAGAACTAGGCCATGCCACTCCATAACGAATCTAGGTAGAGTCTATGATAGGAAAGGCTAGTTTTGGATCACTAGGATGACTATTATAGAGATTACCTATTATAATTATTAACTCCTTTATGGGGCTTACATTCTAAAACATCACAAAAACACAACACATAATCAAAATCACCATAAATCCCAACATAAGGGATAAAATCAACAACCAAATGAAACAAAATTACAAAAAACTTTTGAAACCTCATTCCAAAAATTCCTAATTTGACCTTCTTTAAATTTTTGAAACTCTAAATTTGTTCAAAACCTTAAAATAGTTCAAACCCAATAAAGGAAAGAACTCATTTATCTAAAAAAAAATCCTTTAAACCATTCATTCCAAATCATTTCAACAATATCACCACTTAAAACCCATGAAATTATTTCCTTGAAAACCATCACTACTCAAAATAATTTCCCCCACTAAAATCATCCATGGTAGAGTTCAAAAAACCTTTTTACCAAACCAAATTAAAATACCAAAATAATTCTTTCAAAGTAAGATCAAATACCAAATCATTATACATTGATTTTAAAAAACTTTCAAAAAGATACAAAACTTTTATTAAATAATAAAAAAATACCATCTAAAACAAGTGAGGGTAAAACCAAAAAAGGAGGAAAAAAAATATTCCCTATATTCTACACAATGAATGGTTTAACCATAGTTTTTTTAGATCATGTACCAATTTATTTAGTAAAACTAGAAGTTTTAATTCATGGTTTTCACAGTCTATGTAGGGTTTGAAAAAATGTGTGCCTTACCTACACCCCCTATATTTCTTTAAATATCACTAAAAAAATGATAAATTTATCGAGATGTCTCTTAGGGTCTTTATAAAACCCAGATTAAGATAACTGAACACCAAAATATCTCAAATAAAAACCAAAATAAATCTATAAATTAAAGGAAAACTAGACCAACCATTATAACTTGAAATTTGACATAAGGAGGAGATGCTTAAGAACTTCCCTGGACCTAATACCTGAGTTTCAATGCTCCTAACTCATGTTTACATTTCACCCCAAATAATAAGACCTCTAATTCCATTTTTAACGAACCTAACCAAGATGATATAACACATCTTTAAGAATACAGATCTTCCTTTCAGGTATGAATCTTGTTTTCTGGTGTTTTTGAGGAAAAGAGGTGTTTTTGGAAATTTAAAGAGTACACATCATGTACTTTGAAGTACATGTCATGTACTTGGTTTCCACAAGTGACCGTGTACTGGTCGTGTAACGGCCAAGTACATGGCCGTGTGGGGTGACCTGGAGACCTTCTAAAGTAGAGTCCAATTAAGGCTAGTACACGCCATGTACTTTTATAGAACACGAAATTTACTTTTCTTTTTAATTGTTATGTTGGACCAGGGTCACGCCTAATTGATAAAAACCTCTTCTTCTAGGTTCATCTCATCCAGGAGAAATGGATACTGACGAATCTTCTCTAGTCCTCCAACTCGCCATATTTTCTTCGAATCAAACTACTTCAGTCTCATTGGAATCGCATTAGTGAGTTCTTCCTTCTTCTAGAGCCTTATCTCTTGATTTCTCATCTTTCGTGAGATATTCTTAGTTGAGAATTTTTGATGATTTTTTGTATATCTACTGCATTCTAGGTCAATTCAAGGGCCAAAGTCAGAATATGTCAACCATACAATGATGAGGTAGGTGGTTTGTACTTTTCCGTAGTTAGTTTTTGAATATTATGTGCAAAAGTTACCAATACCCTAGAACGTGGTATTGTGTGTTTAGGGATTTGATCCCTGTTAATTCCCACTATGCCTTGTGTGTTTGATTAGGGGTTTTTTGATTGTGAATAGGGTTATTTACCATGATAGGCTTGTGTTTCTCATGTTTTTTTTGATATTGACCGTTTGGTCTAGCTTTACCTGGTAGACTGCTTACTTTCCACGCCTAGTGTTGTTAGGATGGAGTGATTTATTTGATGTTGTTATATGCTTGTAGCTGTTTATCCAAGAAGTTCTTGAAAGATGTCATCCAAGTATTTCTTAATGTTTACTTTTTATGTTGAAAATCGTTGTGCACAATTGACTTACATAGGGTTGTGGGAACCTGGTGTAGTAGACCATAGTGGGAATGGGAGTTGAGGGCTTCTCCAGAGTGTGTTTACTTTTACATTGCAAGACCATAGGGGGGATGGAATTTGTGCTCCCTCAAAGTGTCTTTAGTTACACATTTCAATACCACATGGGGAATTAGACATTGAGTTCTTCCTCAAAGTGTCTATAGTTACCAATACGAGACCACATGGGGAATTTACAGTGAGTGCTTCCTCAGAGAGTCTTTGCTAAAGCTGAGTCAGAGGGGTTAGATTGTGAGTACTACCTAGAGGGTTTCTTGTGTTTGATTGTTTAAACCAGAGGGGTTAGGCCGTGAGTAATTCCCATAGGGTTACTTGTTTTTGAATAGCTACTTACTTGATATATGAAAATGAATGCAATCGAAAGTGTAGGATTGTTTACTTTTGAGTACTTCCTTGTTTACTGCTTCATTTTGCTTATTACTTTCCATATATATTCACTGAATGTTAGGAACATATATTTGGGTGATTTCCTACTGGGATTTATCTCACACCCTGACTAGGTCATGCTTTTGGTCCAAAACAGATTATATTTCTGCAGTTATAGATAAGGGAAAACACCCTTCTAGGTCAGGTACCTGACTGCTATGGAGATGGAGAGAATGGGACCAAATTGAGGCTTGTGTTGCTACTAGAGTTTATTTGTTTTCTTTGTACTTGGGTTTAGTATTGTATTCCAGCATTGTGACTTTTTTGGATGCTTTCCTAGACATATGTATCATGCATCATTTATATATGTGCTCTAATTGTTTATTACTTTCAGTCTTCTGCTGTTTACTTATTGCATGTTATTACTGCTTCCACTATTTTTATCTATTTATTTCCACTACATTACTCTACCAATGAGGGAATAGTTTCCCCACTATCACATCCAAGTTCCTCGCTGCTAGTTGGCAGTCTCTGGTGTTTGGTAAAATGTGCTTGAGTCCATGTGACCAACCAGGTACGGGGAACCTCTGGGCGGAACCCGGAACCATGATGTTACAAAGTGGTATTAGAGGGATTCTTTTCTTCTTGACTTACTGTTTGGATCCCATAGTCAGGGATAGGATAGAATAGGTACTTGGTAATAAGCTGTGCTCAGGAGTAGCTAACCTATGTATAGGTAAAATCCAATTTACCTTGATTATTACTATTTTTTTTGTTTTTGAAATTATTATAGTTGATTTTATTTCACCGTTGGGTGATTCAGATGTTTTGTGTTGTTATCATTGATATCATTGAGGTTCTATTTCTGTTGCAACCCAATGAGATGAGGGTATGTCATTTCATGCATCATATAAGCACTTTCTAGAGATCACATGTCATGCATTCTTTCCATGCCATTTAGGGTGCATTATTGATTTCATGTTGTTGTGATAGATGTTGTTCTAGATATGAATGCTGTTATGATAGATGCCTTGATAGAATACCTACTATTTTATAGGGTATTTTATTGTGTAATGTTTCGTTTGAATGAACACCAAACATTGGTTCTTGAGGAGTTATGAGGCCTCATGGATTGAAATTTGGTAGATCATTGCACTGTTATGATGGTATATGACATGTATAAGATGCCAAGATTTGATTCGTGGGGAGTATGGGACCTCAAGGATTAGAATTTGGCACTTTAATGTTAATTTTAGTGTTTTTATAGGATCCATAGTATTTTTTGAGGCTTACTGTCTGAAAAAACCTAAAATACACAGTCTGTATTGTTGAATACATTCCATGTATACTTTTTTTGGAAAAGAAATATTTTTCCTAAGTACATGCCTTGTACTGTATGTACACGCTGTGTAGTCTCTAACTGTGTTACTTCTTGTGTGGGCTGAGACATAGGGTTGAGAAATATTTGGTGGAACACACCATATACCTGATGTACATGCTATATGTATAGACCATGTGTCCAACCATGTGACCAATGAAACAGGTGGATTATGGGTAGTTAGTACACGATGTGCCTAGCACAAACACGCCGTGTAACCGACTGTGTGACTAACAACATGGGTCAGTGAAGTTCTTTCTAGTATATGTCGTGTCTGGCACAAACATGCCATGTAGTCTTGCTCTAGGAGAACTGTGTGGGTTAGTCATTTAGAAGAACTAGGGAATGGGAAAATGATTCAAGTACACTCTATGTCTTGGGAGAACATGCTGTGTGTATGGGTTGTTACACGACCAGGGTTGGTAGGAGTACATGCCCATGTGAAGGCTTAAGGGAACACGCCATGTAGGGGTCATACATGCCATGTATCCCTGTTTTAAAAAAACATAAATGCCTTCCTTCCCCTGTTCCATTCTTGAACTTCTAAGTTTTCTTCCTTGTTAATATTAATCTAAGGTGTGCATTTGACCTTGCTGAGTCATGCCACTAAGGCATCTTCCAATTGTATTTTAGATACAAGGCTGTGATTAGACACGGAACATGGATGACTAGGGACTACCATCAGATCCTCCGGTTGTGCCCGTCTTGGCACCAACCATTATTCCAAACACAGGTTCCAATGCACAGCTCTGAGAAGGATTTATGAGGTTAATTTAGACCTTCAGGGGAGAACTACATCCTGCCCCATCTATGGAAGATTTGACGCGGGTTTTTCAGCAACAAAATCCTCCCACCTTTACAGGGGATGGAGGACCTGAGGCTACAGAATAATGGTTAAAGGCTATGCTTTTGATCTTATAGAATCTAGAGACGCCTCTAGAGTGGAGAGTGAATCTCTCTATATATATGATTCGAGATTCCTCCAAGATATGGTGGGATGTGATCTCATAGGAAGGACACTAGCAGGTCATGGATTAGGATGAGTTCCATCGTGCCTTTTATGATTACTACTACCTGGAGACTTTGAGGGTCAATCGAGCCTGAGATTTCATGAGTTTGGAGCAGGGTACTCTCTCAATCATAAAGTATTCTTCCTGCTTCATGGATCTGCAACGATTTACACCAATTCCAGGAGGTGATGATTTATTCATGGAAAGGAAGTTTGAGGATGGTCTCAGGAATGACATCTGATCTCAGGTGAACATCTTTAGGTTGACTTCCATTACTTCTATAGTCAACCAAGTGCTGATCATGGAGTGAAATTTGAGGGATTATGGAGTTGTGAGCCATAGAGGCTTGGCATTAGGATTTGGTATCCCTCCTACTGACATCAGGAATCACTACAGGGAGTCTACGTGTGGGGATATGAGGAAGCGAGATACTTATTTTAGTAGCTAGGTGGTGTGCTACTAGTGCGGGAAGAGTGGGCATACAAGGCCACATTTACTGAGAGACCTAGTGGAATGCTGATCTTGCGACAATATGGGACATCTTTAGCAGTTCTATTAGTTTTTATCACTAGAAGTTGGTGGAAGAGGTTCTATTTCGACTCCTCATACCGGAGTAGGACCACTAGTTTCTCATCAGTCTAAAAACTGGAGTTCTTCTGGCCGTTCAGGCTAAGGTGGTGGTCGCAGAAGTGGTATCCAGTCAGTAGGATTTCAATGAAAATAGGGTGTATCAGCTCAGGGTGGTCAGACAGGGTTATAGGGCCATGGTCAGGCCAAAATTTTTCCTTGGAGCAGATTCAGCAGAAGCAGGACCCCGAACCCTCTACAGTTCAAGGTACGATTCTAGTTTCCTCAGTTTTAGCTTCTGGACTTTTTGATATAGGGGATTCCCATAGTTTCATATATATTACTATTGTAGAGAGTCTTAGTCTCTATATCTTTACTTCTACTAATGTCTTGATGCTGGACACTCTATTGGGTATAAGAAATACTAGTGTACGTCAGTGCAAGGAGTTCCCTCTTGAGGTTTGTGGGTGTCACTTCACATGGGACCTCTATGTACTAGATATTATAGTATATGATTTCATTCTCAAGATATAATGGTTAGTTCCCTTCTAGGAAGTTGTCAACTATTATCATCATAGGGTGAGTTTCACATCACCAAATGGTGGTTTGTTCTTATATAAGGGTGAATGGGATGTCCAGGCGAGCAGAGGAGAACCCGAGCATTATGGGTTGGGATGAGTTACAGTCTAGATTTCTAGTTTATATCTAGATGACTAGGAGACTTCACAATTGGAATTTCCTTCAATGGTAAATCTTTTTAGGGAGGTCTTTCCAGAGGACTTTTTAGGGTTTCCTCCAGAGCGAGAGGTAGAATTTTCTATTGATCATGTGCTAGGAGCTGCACCGATGTCCATTCCTACTTATTGGATAGATATACCAGAGTTACAGGAGCTCAAGAAGCAGTTGGAGGAGTTTCAAGCAAAGGGTTTCATTCAACCTAGTACTTCTCCTTGGGGTTCACCTATCCTGTTTGTGAAGAAGGCGGACGATACCCTCTAACTTTGTGTGGATTATCGGAAGCTGTACTAGTTGGCGATAAAGAACTGATATCCCATGCCCAGGATTGATGATCTACTTGATTAGATTTGAGGATTCCAGGTGTTCTTGAAGATTGACTTGAGATTCAGTTATCATCAGTTTCATGTTATAACATCATATGTACCTATTACAGCCTTTCGGAGTAGGTATGTTCTATATGAGTATGTGGTTATGCCGTTCGGTCTCACGAACGTGCCTGAAGTTTTAGTGGTACTAATGAACCGAGTATTCCATCCATACTTGGATTCTTTCGTGGTAGTCTTCGTGGAAGATATCTTGGTGTACAGTCACAATCGACATGGCCATTCCAACCATCTTGATATCGTTTTCAGTATACTGAGAGAGCATCAATTATATGATAAGATCTCAAAATTTCATTTTTGTATGGACCAAATTCACTTCTTGGGTCATGTTATCTCAGAGACAGGAGTATCATTAGACCTAGAAAAAGTGAGAGAAGTAGTTTCTTGGGAGCATATGAAGAACTTCTTTGAGGTATAGATTTTTATAGGGCTAGCTATATATGTTTCATACAAGACTTTTCATGCTTAGCAGCACCACTGATGAGCCTGAATAAGAAGGGTGAAAAGTACTTGTGGTCAAATTCTTGTGAGTCAAACTTTTAGGATCTGAAAGGGAGGTTGAATTCAACACTGATACTAGTATTTCCATATCTAGGAAAGTTATATAATGTATATTGTGATGCATCAGGTATCAGGCTTGGAGCTGTGCTTATGCATGGGGAAGGATTCATTGCGTATAGGTCTCGGTAGTTGCGGCTACATGAGAATAATTACCCGACGCATGATATTGAGTTGGCTACAGTTGTTCATGATTTATGTTTTTGGAGACATTATCTTTTGGGAGAGTATTTTTTGGTTTTCACCAAACACAAAAGTCACAAGTATATCTTTACACAGCATGATCTGAATTTGAGACAGCGAAGGTGGGTTGAATAACTTCAGTCTTTTGACTTTGATATTTTTTACATTCCTGGGAAAGGCAACACTGTAGATGATGCATTGAGAAGGAGGACTCAGATACAGGAAGTTGAGGAGGCTAGAAGTGAGTGGTGGATTATGGATCTATTCTTTGAGATTCATTTGGAGGTGCACGACAGACATGGGTAGAAATTTCTTTCTTCAGCGGATGTTACCTCTACTCTACTTGATTGAGTGTGAATGAGTCAGCTATCATATTTTGAAGGCCCAGTCCTACGGGAGATTGTGCTAGGGGAGGACCCTATTCCAGGATAGACCATAGGCAAGGATGAGATATTGTGTTTTCATGGGCACGTATAGGTCTCAGCAGACATACACGAGGAGATGATGTAGGAATTTCATTCCTCAATTGGGCTAGTTCATCCTGGTGTCACCAAGATGTTTTGTGATCTACACCATCAGTATTTGTAACACCCCAAGATTACACGGTACACTTCTCTTTGAATAATAAAATAGTGTGTTTTGTACGCAACTTCGAGTTCTAACACACCACAACCACTCAAAATAGCTGTTATGAATAGTAATACTCACTTTTTGAAATTTTATAAATTTTATCATTCAAAATGGACTTTATTTTTGGATTTGAAATATCGAAATTAGCCTAAGGTGATTTTTTGGTATTTTTCTAAAAACATTCAATTTTTGATGAATAGTGAAAAACACTGAGTTATAGTTTAAAACTGAATTTTTATTAAATAATTATTTATTTTTTTTAAATTTATTTTAGGTAAAAATAGATACATAATACCAATATAAGTTCAATATAATTCATTGGAGTCAGTTTATAATAATTTTAAATATATAAAAATTTTAATGAACTTTTCACCGTCTTTTAACCACCTCCTAGGAGAATTTATAAATTCACATAAAACTTAATTTTACTGCTTTTTTGAGTGGAATTTTAAAAAACCAAGAGACACGATTGATATCAGTAGGTAAAATGTGGTTTAATAAGATAAAAATAATTTTTGGTGAATAATAACTTTTTACTTTTATTTACCATGGTTAAAAGTAAATAGGGTAATTAAGTGTAAAAATGATATTATTATTACCCTAACACATGTCCTAATTCTATTGGATAAGTATAATTAGACCAAAAACAACCTTATGAATAAAATATGAACCTCTTTGGTCCACCTGGATTATATTAAGACACTTATTATTATTTTATTTAAAGAAGAGTTAAAAGAGTTAAAATCAAAGTTTAATAACTAAAACATTTTTAATATAGGGTTATACATAAGATAAATTCTACTATAAATATTCATTATAAAGATAAAAATATTTCCTACATAATGGTATTTTATTTATATTTCTTAGAAATTAAATAATTTAATTTAGTTATGACACAACGATGACGCAATAATTATCTAAATAATGAAATATTAAAATAATTGATATTATAAATATCCAAGTAAATGTAATTTGAGACTTTTTATGAATTACAATAATTTTATAGGTTAATATGACATGTTAGGGTTTTTTATATAAATTGTTTTAGAAGTAATAATTTTTTTATGAATTTATCAAAAACAATATACCAAATAGTATCAAAATTAACATAAAAGAGTTTTTAAAACAAATATTATATTATTAATGGATATTATATTCCAAAAAATCTAAGGTTCAGCCAAAGAAATTATATAATGATAGGTGTATCATTAATTAACCAATTTGGGTTCTCTTAGAAGTATATAGTAAGTTTATTAACCATATAATATAGAAATACAATGAGACATGGTAAATGTCAAACTATTTAACTAAGAATTAAATCTAAAAGATAAAGTTAATATAGTGACCCAAACCTGTATAAAACCAGTTGGATGAGTGGTTTTTGACCCATCCCCACCTTATCCTTTAAATAATCCACTTTGGAGCCATTATAAACCGAAAATGGTTTTATTATGAAATAATATTTTTATCTTTTCCTAACGTCCCCTCACCCCTCTTATAAAAGGGAACTCCCCCTTCCCTCAAATTCAAACCTTTAAAGCCTTTTGGATCGGCCAAAATATACCCAAATACCCTCTCAAATATCTTCCATTTATCCTATAATCTTCCCTTTAGTCCTAAATCCAACCTAAGGATCCCTTTTTATCAAATCAAAAGGAAGAACCCGAAGAAGAGGTAAATATTTCATCACCTCTTTCAAGTTCCATTATTCTTCCACTTCCTCTTTCCTTGTTGTTTCAATTCTAAAATAATAACTCTAGTATCTTGTATATACTGTGATGTTATTATAAATACAGTACAACCATATTCATTATTCTATCCATCCTTTGAATGACATGTCACCATACGTGCGTACGTACGGCTTACTGTCTCCACGTCGTGGTGTAATTGTTATTCAATACATTATTATTTGGATGGGTATAATAATGATGTGTAATTGATTTAAATAATAAATATAACATGATAATGATTCTTTATATATGATATACCATCCAATTATATATTATTATAATATCAAAAGAATGATATTGTCGCTCGTGCGTACGTACAGATTACCGTCTCCACGAATGCGATGAGATTCATTCCCCATCGTATCCATTCAAGACTAAATTTTATTAGATGATTAAAAATAATGTTCAAAGACTTGATATCATTATGTATATGAATAATATACATCCCATACATAACAAATATGACTGACATAACAAATAATATAAAGGAAAACGAATCTGTTAGCACCCGAAACACCGATAATACTAAGATATTATTAACAAAGCAATGTTAAAAGATAATATATGATATCATATTAATGTATATAATTATTGTATATTTTAATAACAATTATTTCACCATTATACAGAAGTTTAACCTACCCTCTACCAAGGAAAAGTACAAGGTAAGGGTTAATTCTACAATCTCTTCATTATCCGAGGTTGTTTATATGCAAAACCTCTTTATCATCCACATCCATGTTTCTTAAAAATGTATTTCAAAACATTCTTACTATTTTATATACTATCTGTTAAAGTCATTTATACCCGTTTTTTGACTTTTATAAGATGTTTATAAAGGAATCATTCCATCGTTTTCCAAAAAAGGCACTTTTTGACCTTTTTGAAAAATTTAAGGTAAGAATGTTTTTTTAACTTATATGGTGGGTGCGACTATTTTCCACCATTGTAACATCATTGAGGCTTCCCTTATAAGATTATAAGAATATTTTCAAATATAAATGTTTCATTTTATAATTAAGTGGCCTTTAAATGATTTCAAAATAGAAAGAGATATTTCTCTAAAAAGGTTTTGATTTCATCTATGTCAACATCCTTTCATGGATTTTAAGTTTGTTTGAAGTTGATTTATTATGATACAAAACTTCCATATTGTATTGATAGTTTTGTGATATGTTTTAATATGGATGTGTTATTTCATACCATTCATGGTTTATGTATAAAGTATTGACATTTCATATGCCAGTTTTAATACGAATGTTTATGTTATGTTTAAACCTTTTCATATGAGGAATGCATTGGACTTAGTAAGTGACGAGTGGAGCCCGCTATAGATTCTAGATGCATTGGTAGGTATCATGAGACAAACTAGTTTCTTGACACAAGAACTTGACAAAATCTTATTTGTAGTATTGGAACAAGGCCTTGACTATGTGGTTATGAAAGTCTGACATTATATATTCTATCATTATGAAATTGGCTATTGATATTGCATTTGATTATTCGACTAGTAGAATATCCATGTGAGTAAGTAAATGAAATTATTATGATTTTATCTTTTCCATATTATGCTGAAGTTCAAGTTTAAAAGTATTTTGTTTTAGTTTTATGCATTGCCTTAAATTTTTATGCTTATTTATGAATGTTTCTGCTATATTGTTATCCTTAATGAGAATTTGAGCTCACCCCTTTATATGTTTTATTTTTAATAGGATGTGAAGAAGTATTTTATGATTGACCTACATGGATATTCTGAGGGGATATGAGTGTATTCTATGGAAACAATGTTTTTGTAGTTTTTCATTTTATGATGTAATGTAAACCTTATAAATGTATCTAGTACTTCCAAGGCTACTAAACTAATCAGTATTTCGAGACTTGATCTTTTGTGATCATGCCAATGTTATTTAATAATGCACCGACTCTGGGTAACTGGGGTCGGGGCATTATAGTTGGTATCAGAGGAAGTTTAGTACAAACCTTGGAAACTAGATTTAGATAAACTCTGATTAGATCACATAGCCCTAAGATAGGATTTGAGGATTAGTATAGAAGAACATCCTATAATTTTGGTATTGTAGAGATTTTGTGAGTTTTCCAAGAAATAAATACCTATCTAGATATGAGCAGGTAGAGGCAGCTCTGGCACAAATGTACCTAGGGGTAAAACTCAAAAACACTGCTTTGAGCTAGACTCGAACAGGAAATGGTGCTCGACAACGGGCCTTACTGCACTCTTGGTTACGATACTCCCGGGGGATATTCTTAGGATACTTCTCATTTTATTTACAAACCATTATGAAGGGTTTATGAGTATAAACTTCTTCAAAGAAAACATTTTTTATGATTATGGATTATATCCATAAATTGTTCAATTTATGTTAAGTATTTTACAAGTTTGGAATTATGTATTTCGATTCATAAACTAATCTAGTTTATGTCATTTTTTAGAAATGGTGCCTAGTGGAAGGAATTGGAATTATATAAATGCACGCACTCCATGTAGGGATTTACCTCCTACTCAAGATAATTACAGTGGAGCTGGTGATGAAACTGGTGCTGATCAGCTAATCACCATACTGAGATAACTCACCCGAGTTATGAATAATAACCTTACCCATATGGAGCACCCTGATCCATAGCGTGGAGGATCAATGTTAGATCTCTTCATAAGGAAAAAACCACCAACATTCAATGGGGGTACAAATCCATTAGTAGCTGAGCAATGGATAAATTCCTTAGAGAAAATATTCCATGCCTTGGGGAGTAGTGAAAGAGAAAAAGTTGTCATGGAAGTTTACCACCTCACTGGAGATGCTGATCAATGGTGGTCATTGATTCAAAAGACAAAGGAAGATAAAGAAGTATCAAATATGGAATGGAGGGAGTTCAAAGATATTATCTTAGAAAAATACTTTCCTCATGACCATCGAGCAGATATGGAAAGATAATTTATGAGTCTGAGGCAAAAGGAGGATGATAATGTCGCAAAGTATGAGGCTAACTTTACAAGGTTAGCGATGCATGCTGCAGATTATATATGTAACCCAAGAAGTATGATTGATCATTTATTTGATGGGTTAAAACCATTTCTCTGTTAAGAATTAGTCTCACAATCCTTCTCGTCGTACGAATATATTGTCTCATGTGCTATCATGATAGAAAAAGAATTCTCTATGTCTTACGACTTTAAAGCAAAGAAAGAGAAGAAGAGATCTACTGAACACTATGGAAATGGAAATAAGGGGAAGAAGGGAAAAGTTGAATATCCATCCGGTAGTAAATGTGGTAAGAAACACCTTGGTACTTGCCTGAAGGGAATATGAGTCTGTTACAATTGTGGTGAAAAAGGCCACCAAGCTCGTGATTACAAGGGGAATAAAGAGGCTGTCGATGTTGAATGCTAAAATTTTAGAGAAAGGTGGCATTATTTGAATTAATTTTCTAAGATTCAGGGGAAATTACCTCAGAAAAGCTCAAGGGATCAAGGCCAAGCTTATGCTATCACTACTGCTGAGGTTGAAGCTCCGAAAGACGTGGTGGTAGGTAATTTAATGGTTTCCTCAAGTTTATCCAATCCTTTATTTGATTCTGGATCATCGCATTTTTCATATCTTCCCAGTTTTATAAGAAAATTAGATATTTCCAATTTGATTTAACAAGGGAGTTTTCAGTCAAAAATCCTAAGGGAAGTATAATTGCAACAAAGTTTTATGAATCGTTCCCCATTAGGGAATATAAATGTTCTTTATCTACTGATCTCATCATCATACCCATGATTGAATTTTATATAATTCTCGATATGGATTGGCTTTTAAACTATGATGTGAAAATTTATTGTTAGAAAAAGGAGGATACTATTTTTGATGATGATGATAAATAACACCTTATCTTTAGAGAAGAATCGTCACCACCTAATTCTTATCCAGATCCACCCCCAGTAGCTCAACTAAATTCAATTATTGGGGAGGAAGAGAATAAAATAAATATGGGTGAGGAAAAGAATGTTCAAATAGAGTATGTACCTATTGTGAAAGAATTTGTTGATGTGTTTCCAGAATATTTATCTGGACGTCTTCCAGAACAAGAAATTGAGTTTTCAATTGATTTAATTCTTGGATCAAGACCCATATCGAAGACCCCTTATAGAATGGCCACTGTGTAATTAGTGGAACTAAAGAAAAAACTAGAGGAATTGAGTAATAAGGGATTTATTCTCCCTAGTGTTACTCCATGTGGAGCCCCTGTTCTTTTTGTTAAGAAGAAAGATGGATCTATGAGGTTGTGCATTGACTACAGGGAGATCAATGCTATAACAATAAAGAACAAGTATCCCCTACCTCGCATTGATGATTTATTCGACCAAATTCTTGGAGATAAATAATTTTCAAAGATTGACCTTCGATCTGGATATCATCAGTTGTGTGTGAAGAAGGAAGACATTCTGAAAACAGTATTTCAAACCAGGTACAGGAATTACGAGTTTGCAGTAATGTCTTTTGGATTGACTAATGCACCCTCTGTTTTCTTGGATCTAATGAACAAAGTTTTCAAGGAATACCCTGATGAAATTGTAGTGGTATTTATTGATGATATCTTGGTATACTCCAAAAGCTAGAAAGATCATGAAAATCACTTTCTCATTATCATGAAGACTCTGAGTTGACATTAATTATATGGAAAGTTTAGCAAGTGTGAATTCTGGCTTCAAGATATTTCTTTTCTTGGACATATTGTCTCCAATGATGGAATCTCTATTGATCCTTATAAGAAAAAGGAAATCCAAGAATGGGCGACACCGATGATTATAACTGAGGTACACAGTTTTATTGGTTTAGCAGGTTATTTTCGGTGTTTCATCTATAATTTTTCCCGATTGGCTATCCCATTAACAAAGATCACATGAAAAGGGGTTACATTTTTTTTGGAAAAAAGAGTGCAAATAATGTTTTAAAGAACTGAAGAGAATATTAGTCAATGCTCTTATATTGACGCTACCATTGGGGAATGATGGATTTTTTATTTATAGTGATGCTTTAAAGAAAGGACTTGGTTGTTTTCTTATGCGGAATGATAGGGTTATTGCTTATGGATCACAACAGTTAAAAATTCATGAGAAAAACTATCCTACTCATGATCTTGAGTTAGCAGCTATAATCTTTTCTTTGATGATATGGAGACACTATCTATATGGCGAAAAATGTGAGATTTATACTAATCACAAGAGTTTGAAGTATACTTTCTCATAAAAAGAACTCAACATGAGGCAAAGGATATGGTTTGAACTACTCAAGGATTATGATTGCACAATACACTACCACATGGGGAAGGAAAATAAGGTGGACGATGATTTGAGCAGGAAAGATCATGGAGCTTTGAACAAGATGAGAGTTGAAAAGGATCCTATGTACATGGATCTAGTAAAGATGAATATGGGAATAACCATGGAAGGTGAAACATCATACTTTTTAAAATGGTTTCTAAAACATCTTTACTAGAAATGATAAAGAGTTCTCAGACCGATGATGAAGAGTTTCAAAAGAAGATTAATGTTGTGAATGATGGGAGATTGAGTGACTTCATATATGAAGATAGAATTTTGAAATTTGGGAAGATAATTTGTATTCATGATATACCTGATCTAAAAAGATAATTGTTGGATGATGCTCATAGTTCCAATTTCTTTATACACCCTGCGAGCACCAAAATATATAGAGATTTGAAAGAACATTTTTGGTGGGACAACATGAAGAGGGAGATTTATGATTTTGTGTCAAGATGTATGGTTTGTGAATAAGTGAAAGCTGGAAGAAAACGGCCTGGGGGAGTCATGAAACCTCTTCCCATACTTGAGTGAAAATGGGATAATATTATGATGGACTTTGTCTTGGGACTACCAAAGACTACTAGAAGGAACGATGCAATATGGGTCATTATTGATTGTCTCACTAAGTCAGCACATTTTCTTGCTATAATAGAATATTTACCACTTGAACGTTTAACAAGATTATATATTAATGAAGTTGTAAGACTTCATGGAGTACCACTATTGATTGTTTCTGATCATGATCCCTGTTTTACATCAAGATTCTAGAAAAGTCTTCAGAAATCCCTAGATACTGAACTTCATTTGAGCACTGCCTACCACCCCCAAACTGATGGACAATCAGAACGGACTATTTAAACCTTAGAAGAGATGTTGAGATCTTGATCACATGACTTTCAAGGTATGTGGGATCAATATTTACCTCTGGTAGAATTTTCCTATAACAATAGCTTCCATTCAAGTATTCATATGGCACCATATGAAGAGTTATACAGAAAGAGATGTCACAGACCAACCTGTTGGGATGATGTTGGTGAAAAAAAATTCACAGGCCCATAACTTGTGGAGGAAACAATGGAGAAGGTGAAGGTAATCCAAAACCACATCAAAGCAGCTCAAAGTAGGCAGAAGAGCTATACCGATAACCGAAGGAAGGATTTGGAATTTCAAGTAGGAGATCATGTTTTCTTGAAGGTATCTCCATGGAAGGGTGTTATAAGTTTTGGTAAGAAGGGTAAATTGAGTCCCAAGTATATCAGACCTTTCTAAATTCTAGAACTAATTGGGGCTATAACTTACTGTTTGGAAATGCCTCCAAGTCTCTCCAAAGTTCACGATGTATTCCACATATCACTGTTGAGAAAATACATGCCTGAGCCAATTCATGTACTCACCTATGAAGAATTAGAACTGGAACCCGATCTTTCTTATTGCGAAGAGCCTGTCAAGGTTCTTGATACAAGAGAACAAGTGCTGAGAAACCAGACGACTCGTCTGGTGAAAGTTCTATGGAGAAACCATAAAATGGAAGAGGCAACGTGGGAACTCAAGGAACTTATGATAAAGAACCACCCGAGTCTTTTTACACAGTAATACTCTAGAAATTTTGAGGATGAAATTATTTGAAGGAGGGGAGAATGTAAGACCCCAAGGTTCCACGATACACTTCTCTTTGAATAAGACAATAGCGTGTGTTGTATTCAACTTCGAGTTCTAACACACCACAACCACTCAAACTAGCCATTATGAATAGTAATACCAACTTTTTTAAATTTTATAAATTGTATCTTTAAAAATGGACTTCATTTTTGGATTCGGAATATTGAAATTAGCCTAGGGTGAATTTTTGGTATTTTTCTGAAAACTTTCAATTTTTGATGAATAGTGAAAAACAATGAGTTATAGTTTAAAACCAAATTTTTATTTAAATAATTATTTATTTTATTTAAATTTATTTTAGGTCAAAATGGATACATAATACCTATATAATTTCAATATAATTCATTGTATTTATTTTATAATATTTTTAGATATATAAAAATTTTATTGAACTTTTCACCGTCTTTTACCCACCTCCTAGGAGAATTTAACATAAAACTTAATTTTACCACTTATGTGAGTGGAATTTAAAAAATCTGAGAGACACGGTTGATATCATTAAGTAAAATGTTGTTCAATAAGATAAAAATAATTTTTGGCGAATAGTAACTTTTTGCTTTTATTTACCATAGTTTAAAGTAAATAGGGTAATTAAGGGTAAAAATGATATTATTATTACCATAAAACATGTCCTAATTCTATTTTATAAGTATAATTCAACCAAAAACAACCTTAGGAATAAAATATGAACCTCTTTGATCCAGTTGGATTAGATTAGTACACTTATTATTATTTTATTTAATGAAGAGTTAAAAGAGTTAAAATCAAAGTTTAATAAATAAAACATTTTAAATATAGGGTTATACATAATATAAATTAGACTACAAATATAAATTATAAATATAAAAATATTTCCTACATAATTGCATTTTAGTTATATTTTTTAGACATTAAATAATTTAATTTATTTATGACACAACGATGATGCAATAATTACCTAATTAATGAAATATTAAAATAATTGATATTATAAATATCCAAATAAAAGTAATTTGAGACTTTTTATGAATTAAACTAATTTTATAGGTTAATATTACATGTAAGGGTTGGTTAGATGAATTTTTTTTAAGTAATAATGCTTTTATGAATTTAGAAAAAACAAAATACCAAATACTGTCAAAATTGACATAAAAGAGTTTTTAAAACAAATATTATATTACTAAGTGATATTCTATTCCTAGAAATATAAGGTTTAAAAAAAGGACTTATATAATGATAGGTGTATCATTAATGAACCACTTTGGGTTCTCTTGTAAGTATATAGTAAGTTTATTAACCATATAATATAAAAATACAATGAGACATGGTAAATGTCGAACTATTTAACTAAGAATTAAATCTAAAAGATAAAGTTAATATAGTGACCCAAACCTATATAAAACCTATTGGTTGAGTGTTTTTAGACCCATCCCAACCTTATCCTTTAAATAATATAATTTTTATCCATTAGAAACCTAAAATGATTTTATTATAAAATAATATTTCTAGCTTTTCCTAACGTCCCCTCACCCCTCTTATAAAAGGGAACTCCTCCTTCCATCAAATTCACACCTTAAAAGCCTTTTGACTCGGCCAAAATCTTCCCAAATACCCTCTAAACTATCCTAAATTAATCTTATATTCCTTTATTTAGTCAGAAATCCATCCAATGGAGCCCTCTTGATAAAATCAAAAAGAAGAACCCGAAGAAGAGGTAAATATTTCATCACCTCTTTCAAGTTCCTTTATTCTACCACTTCCTCTTTCTTTGTTGTTTCCATTATAAAATAATAAATCCAGTATCTTGTATATATTGTGATGTTATTATAAATATGGTACAACCATATTCATTATTCTATCCATCCTTTGAATGACATGTCACCATACGTACGTACGTACGGATTACCGTCTCTACGTCGTGGTGCAATTGTTATTCAATACATTATTATTTGGATGGGTATAATAATCATGTGTAATTGATGTAAATAATAAATATAACATGATAATTATTTTGTATATATGATATACCATCCAATTTTATATTATTTTAATATCAAAAGAATGATATTTTCCCTCGTGCGTATGTACGGATTACCATCTCCATGAACACGCACTAGTGCAGAAAACGTTTTTTACGTCACCATTTTTTACGTCGGTTATATAAAACCGACATCATAATATGTAAAATGAGGTTTTTTACGTCAGTTATTTAATAACCGACGTAAAACCCTGTGTTTAGTACACCTTTAACGTCGGTTATTTTGATAACCGACGTTATTAATAGCGCGACTTCGTTTTTTACGTCGGTTATACATTAACCGCCGTAAAAAACAGAAGCGGGGGGCATTTGTTACGTCGGTTATTCAATAACCGACGTAACAAACGCGGTTTTTGAAGGCCTTTTTACGTCGGTTATAAAATAACCGACGTAAAAAAAGAATCCGCAGATGTTTTTGACGTCGGTTATGGAATAACCGACGTAATAAAACGCGGATTTTGAGCCCTTTATAACGTCGGTTATAGAATAACTGACGTAAAAAAAGAATCGGAGGAAGGTTTTTACGTCGGTTATTGAATAACCGACGTTATAAATGTTTTAAAAAAAATTATAACGTCGGTTATTGAATAACCGACGTGATAACTCATTTAAAAATTTACCCAGACCTGTGGATTGTCATTCGCGAGTTTACCTTCGACAGTCGCGACTCGTCTCTCTCGCGCGTAAACCCGAATCGGCTCGTCCATTTTGTTGGTTTAGATTCGTTTTGCGATCATCGTTTCTCATATTTAATCTCCTCGGATCAATCATCTAAACTCGCAGCACTCAGGTAATCCTCCCACTCGTGCGTTTTTTTTCGCGGATAGTATATATATATGTGTTGTGATTTTTTTGTTGAAACTAGCTAAGATTCTTCGATTGCGAACCCTTTTAACTCGTTTTGGCACCATAATCTTATTTATCATCCCTAGATCTATTTGTTCGACTTGCAATATTGAGTAATTTTATGATTTCACTAATTTTTCATCGTTTTCTATAAATCCCCGAGAGGGTTGGGGCGTTTCCATTTGGATGGGTTGCCCTTTTACAGTTGTTACTACTTTCTTCACACACAACCATGGCATAGGTGCATGGATTTGGGGTCGGGGGGTGTCCAGGGGGGTTTACAAGGGGGTGGGTGGGTGTGGGGGGCTGTCCAAGGGTGTGGGTGGGTGTTGGGGGGTGTCCAGGGGGGTGTCCAAGGGGGTAGGGGGTGGGGGGTGGTGTTTAGGAGGGGTGGGGGGGCTCTCCAAAGGGTTGGGTGGTGTCCAGGGGGGTGTCCAAGCAGGTCGGGGGTGGGGGGTTCTGTCCAGGAGGGGTGGGGGTGCTTTCTAGAGGGGTCGGGGGCTGTCCAGAGGGGTCGGGGGGTGTCCAAGGGGATGAGTGGGTGTGGGGGGCTGTCCAAGGGAGTGGCGGCCTATCCAGAGGGGTCAGTGGGGTGTCCAGGGGGGTGTCCAAGGGGGTGGATGGGTGTGGGGGGCTGTCCAAGGGGGTGGATGGGTGTGGCGGGCTGTCCAAGTGGGTGACGGCCTCTACAGAGGGTATTTGGGGTTGTCCGGGTGGGTGGGGGGGCTGCCCAGAGGGTTGGGGGATGTCCAGGGGGGTGTCCAAGGGGGTAGGGGGTGGGGGGTGGTGTCCAGGAGGGGTGGGGGCTGTCCAGAGGGGTCGGGGGCTGTCCAGAGGGTTGGGGGGTGTCCAGGGGGGTGTCCAAGCAGGTCGGGGGTGGGGGGTTGTGTCCAGGAGGGGCGGGGGTGCTTTCTAGAGGGGTCGGGGGCTGTCCAGAGGGGTCGGGGGGTGTCCAGGGTGGTGTCCAAGGGGATGGGTGGGTGTGGGGGGCTGTCCAAGGGGGTGGCGGCCTATCCAGAGGGGTCAGTGGGGGTGTCCAGGGGGGTGTCCAAGGGGGTGGATGGGTGTGGGGGGCTGTCCAAGGGGGTGGATGGGTGTGGGGGGCTGTCCAAGTGGGTGGCGGCCTCTCCAGAGGGTATTTGGGGTTGTCCGGGTGGGTGGGGGGGGGGGGCTGCCCAGAGGGTTGGGGGATGTCCAGGGGGGTGTCCAAGGGGGTAGGGGGTGGGGGGTGGTGTCCAGGAGGGGTGGGGGCTGTCCAGAGGGGTCGGGGGGTGTCCAGAGGGTTGGGGGGTGTCCAGGGGGGTGTCCAAGCAGGTCGGGGGTGGGGGGTTCTGTCCAGGAGGGGTGGGGGTGCTTTCTAGAGGGGTCGGGGGCTGTCCAGAGGGGTCGGGGGGTGTCCAGGGTGGTGTCCAAGGGGATTGGTGGGTGTGGGGGGCTGTCCAAGGGGGTGGCGGTCTGTCCAGAGGGGTCGGTGGGGTGTCCAGGGGGGTGTCCAAGGGGGTGGATGGGTGTGGGGGGCTGTCCAAGGGGGTGGATGGGTGTGGGGGGTTGTCCAAGTGGGTGGCGGCCTCTCCAGAGGGTATTTGGGGTTGTCCGGGTGGGTGGGGGGGCTACCCAGAAGGTTGGGGGATGTCCAGGGGGGTGTCCAAGGGGGTAGGGGGTGGGGGGGTGGTGTCTAGGAGGGGTGGGGGGCTGTCCAGAGGGGTCGGGGGCTGTCCAGGGGGGTTTACAAGGGGGTGGGTGGGTGTGGGGGGCTGTCCAAGGGTGTGGGTGGGCGTTGGGGGTGTCCAGGGGGGTGTCCAAGGGGGTAGGGGGTGGGGGTGGTGTTTAGGAGGGGTGGGGGGGGGCTGTCCAGAGGGTTGGGGGGTGTCCAGGGGGGTGTCCAAGCAGGTCGGGGGTGGGGGTTGTGTCCAGGAGGGGTGGGGGGCTGTCCAGAGGGGTCGGGGGGTGTCCAGGGGGGTTTACACATCGATTTGTTTTATATTTCAAAATTGTTTACATTCAAATTATGATTTTTTTCATATAAACATATATTTGTCTTATCTAAAAAATATATATATTTTTGCTATTTGTTATAGGTAATAATGAGTCGAAGTTGGATTACGGCACATCGAATGAGCAATGAATATGAGGAAGGTGTTGATGCCTTTTTGGAATTTGCTAAACGAAATGTTCCAAGTAGTGACATTTTTTTCTGTCCATGCCTGAAATGTCTGAATATGAAGAAGTTGAAAAGTAGAGAGATAAAATATCATCTGATTTGTCATGGTTTCAATCCGAGTTACAACCCTTGGATTTGGCATGGCGAAACTGGACAGAATGTCACTGATGATAATGAATCACAAGATGGTAACTCCGATGGAATTGAAGAAATGATTCGCGATATTGTAGCAGAACAAATTGAGATAGAACCGACAGTTGCACATCTATATGGTGATGCCGAAAAACCATTATATCCTGGTTGTACAGATTTTACGGTTTTGTCGGCGGTGTTAAGATTGATTAACCTGAAGGCGAAACATGGATGGAGTGACAGAATTTTTACAGAGCTGCTACAATTGATGAAAGACATTCTTCCAAAAGATAACGATCTTCCAGATTCACATTATAAGGCCAAAAAAATATTATGCCCGATGGGATTGGGATACAGGAAAATACATGCCTGTCCGAATGACTGCATTATATATAGGAAGGAATATGAATTTCTGAAAGAGTGTCCTAAATGTGGGACATCACGGTATAAGGTGAAAGAAAAATCACAAGCTGATGTAGAGATTACAAAGCTCCCTTCAAAGGTATTTTGGTATCTTTCTATAATTCCTCGTTTCAAACGTTTATTTGCTAATTCACATGATGCAAAAAGGTTAAGATGGCATGCTGATGAGCGGGTATGTGATGGAAAAATACGTCATCCAGCTGATTGTCCACAATAGAAGAAAATTGATGCCCAGTACCCTACATTTGGAAATGAAATTAGAAATCTGAGACTAGGCTTGTGCACAGATGGAATGAATCCATACCGAACCCTCAGTAGCACACATAGTTCATGGCCTGTTTTATTGGTAATTTACAACCTCTCTCCTGAAGTTTGTATGAAGCGCAAATATGTCATGTTGAGTATCATGATCTCTGGTCCAAAGCAACCCGGCAATGATATTGATGTATACTTGTCACTGCTGATTGATGATTTGAAACTGTTATGGGCTGATGGTATTAGGGTGTATGATTCTTATAAAATGGAATATTTTCAACTGCATGCAGTGCTTCTATTCACTATAAATGACTTCCCATCATATGGAAATTTGTCTGGATACAGTGTTAAAGGGCATAAAGCATGTCCAATTTGCGAACAACAGACGTCATATTGTCAATTGCATCATGGGAGGAAAATAGTGTACATGGGTCATCGAAAGTTTTTGCCTATGGATCACCCTTATAGAAGACTAAAAAAGGCATTCAATGGCTCACAAGAATTTGATACTGCTCCTCAACCTTTATCCCCAGAATTGTATTTTGAGAGGGTGAAAAACCTTGATGTGACATTGGGAAAGACACAGAAATCTGGTAATGATAGACATATTTGGAAGAAAAGGTCAATATTTTTTGAGCTACCATATTGGAGGTATCATGAAGTCAAACATAATATTGATGTCATGCACGTGGAGAAGAATACCTGTGATTCTTTGATCGGAACATTGCTAGATATTAAAGGAAAGACAAAAGATGGGTTGAATGCAAGGTTAGACCTACTGTCAATGGGAATATGTTTGGAGTTAGCTCCCACTCCTAAAAGAAGACGAACATTTCTTCCCCCGGCTTGTCATACATTATCGAAGAGGGAGAAAAGTAGCTTCTGTCAGTGTCTTCATGATATCAAAGTGCCTCAAGGTTATTCTTCAAATGTAAAAAATTTTGTCTCATTGAAATACTTGAAGTTGATAGGTATGAAATCACCTGATTGTCACGTCATGATGCAACAAATTCTACCAGTTGCACTGCGTGGAATATTGCCCATCCGTGTCAGAAAGACTATAACGAGGTTGTGTTATTTTTTCAATTCAATTTGCAACAAGGCGATTGATGTGAATGCTTTGAACATTTTGGAAAAGGATGCAATTTTTATACTTTGTCATTTGGAAATGTATTTTCCTCCAACTTTTTTTGATATGATGGTGCATTTAATGATTCATCTGGTTCGAGAAATAAGGATTTGTGGACCTGTATATCTTCTTTGGATGTATCCTTTTGAAAGGTATATGAAAATATTAAAGGGATATGTTAAAAATCCATATCGACCTGAAGCCTCCATTATTGAAAAGTATATTTCTGAGGAGGTAGCAGAGTTTTGTACGAGCTACTTGGCTACGGCGCAACACATAGGTTTGCCTCCATCTCGCCATGAACGGGTTAATAATGAGGGAAAGGGGATTCGTGGCTTGAAAGTCAAATCACTGTCAGCTGAACATATGAATAAGTTAGAATCATACATCTTGAATAAAATAGCTGATGTTCAACCGTATATCACATTGCATATTAATTAGTTGAAACAATGTCATCCAAAGAAGAAAGAAATGTGGATTTTGAATGAGCACAACAAAACTTTTTTGCCATGGTTTAAAAAGACCTTGCTTGGTAGATCAGATGTATCAGAGACATTAAAATGGATAGTGGGTGGTCCATCTTTAAATGTGATAACATGGTCCACTTATGACATTAATGGCTATACATTTCATACGAAAGCTCAGGACAAAAGAAGTGCAGTTCAGAATAGTGGTGTATTGGTGTTTGCAGAAGCAATGCATTTTTTGAGTGCTAAGGACAGAAACCCAATTTCGGCATCAAGTGCATATTATGGAGTGATTGAAGACATATGGGAGGCTGATTACTTTAAAATTAAAGTTCCCGTTTTAACTGTAAATGGTTTATCGGTAACAACAGTGTCAGACACGATGAATTTGGAATGACACTTGTTAATCTGAATAGATTGGAAGACACAGCTGATTCTTTTATAATGGCAACACATGCCAAACAAATTTTCTATGTAGTAGATCAATCAGATATGCAGTGGGCTGTTGTTTTACAAGGGAAAAACCAATATGTTGGTGAGGATGAATTTGATGAAGCTGCTGATTTATGTGAGATCCCTACTTCCATGGAAAGATTAACAGAACATAATGATGAGTATGTTGAAGACATGGTTTGTGCCATAAGGAACGATCACGACGAAGTAATTTGGGAAAACAATCCAACTGTACATTCCTAAAATTACAGGTAACACAAGTTTATTTCTTTTTTACATTTAGTTTTTTCATATAATGTTAGATACTGTAAATTTTTTACTTATTAAAACATGTATCAAACCAAAACGATAAAACAATAAAAACCGTAAAGAGGAGAAGTCCTGGGCGCACCGGATGGCCGGTGGTGGATCACCGGTTGGCCGGTGGTCCAGAAAAAAGCTCTGTCTGGTCCACCGGCCGGCCGGTGCTGAGCCAGCGGCCGGCCGGTGGTCCAGACAGAGAGCCTTCTTCTCTGTCTGGAACACCGGCCGGCCGCTGGATCACCACCGGCCGGCCGGTGGACCAGACAGAGAGCCTTCCTCTCTGTCTGGATCACCGGCGGCTGGCCGGTGTTGAGCCAGCGGCCGGCAGGTGCTTCAGACAGAGAGGAAGGCTCTCTGTCTGGTCCACCGGCCGGCTGGTGATGAGCCAGCGGCCGGCCGGTGGTGATCCAGCGGCCGGCCGGTGGTGAGCCAGCGGCCGGCCGGTGGCACCAGGTAGTGGGCAAGTCTACTGCCTGGGTCCTCCGGCTGGCCGGTGAGCTCACACCGGCGGATCGGTGGACTCAGTGAGTCCACTTTTCAGCTTTCTTGGGCCAACTCCTTGGCAACCTTTTGCCTGTGTTTACCATGTTTATCATTGTTTAACATGCTTACCATATTACCAATGTTTACTATTATGTAATTTAGTACACTTTTCTATTTGTGAACTAATGTTTGTTTTTTTGATTTGAAGGAAAATGAAAGATCAATCAGTTGATCAGCCACATGATTCTGGAGATGAGCATATTGGTCATACATCTGGGGAGGAACATTCACATGCTCCTATTACGAAAAAGAGTTCAAAGGTTGGTAAGCGTGGGTGCACACGTTTACCAAAATTATCACTTGCCCGTACGAAGGAGGAGAGGATAGTCGTGGAGTTTGATGATGATGATCTTCCTAGAGGTCCAAATGCTAAAGATTTTAAGGGTTTTGTAGCAACTCAGGCTAAGAGAAAAGTAAGCATTCTCTATGATGATTGGAGAAGTGTGGATAAGGAGATAATTTCTCAGCTGTGGGAGACCATTTTGGTAAGATCTTTTGCTATTGTTTGACTGTTCTTTAAATGTTTCTAGTATATATAATATTTTTAACCTCTTTTTTATCAGATGACATTTGATATTCCTGACACTGGAGGAGTCAGGAAGAAATTCTTATCGTTGGCTGCTAGGAGATGGAGGGATTTCAAATCAACCCTCTCATCTGATTTCATTTATGGTCATAGGAGTCGTGAGAATCCATGTCGTATATATCCTTTTATAGATGAAGACACATGGAGACAATTTTTTGAAAATAGAAGAAAAGAATCATTTTTGGTAAGGGCAATGTAAACTTTTATAAGCTTTCTTATATAAATGATCTTATTATTGTTTTGTTAATGATTACTTATTCTTAATTTACAGCAAACAAGGAAAGCTCATCAAGAGATCCAATCTAAAAATGTATACCCTCATAGTTTATCTCGGGGAGGGTATGCATTATTGGAAGAGCAAATGATGGCAGAAAAATTTCAACAACTAAGAGCTGAGTCTTCAAGCTCTGGAGAGGTGGCCCCTCCATCCCCTCCATCTAGACATGAGAAATGGAAAAGAGCTCGGAAGGGCAAAAAAGGACAATATCTTTCGGAAGAATCGAGACTCGTAGTTGAGAGGATTGTAAGATATCTATTTTATTTATTTAAGTTTACTATTTTCGTCATATATTTCCAATCATTATAGAAATGTTCAATTAATTATTACAGGACTCTCTTGAGGAGCAGAGTTCACAGGGGACATTTACACCATCTGGGAGGGAAGATATTTTATCTGTGGCATTGGGAAATCCCGAACATCCTGGCCGTGTAAGAGGATATCCGGCAGGTGTATCGGTAAGAAAAGTGTTGCCACGTTCCTCAACTTCTAACGTTGAGGGAGTTTATAAAAAAAAATAGAATCCTTGGAGGCTGAAGTCCATAATATTAATGCGACAATGGAGGAAAAGATTAGAGAATCGGCGCAGTTAATGTTTGCAGACTTGCAAAGACAATTTCAGGGTGCAGCTCCCACTCTACCTCTCCCAGTAGCTCCCACTCCCCCACCTCAGCCTGCGGACCCCATTTTTGATCCTCCTCCTCCGCCGCAGCTACCTACTTATTGTGAGTTGTATGTTGATGATCCTCAACATCATATAGTTGCATATGGGATGGTATATTGTATAGGAGATACAGTTCATCATCAACAGTTAGAGGTAGAGAATCAGAGGGTCACTGTACCGGATATTATAGATAGATCAGCTCGGATACCATTACCTACAGATGAGGTGACGACAGTTGGACATAGTATCGGCCATTTTTTACTTTGGCCATCCGGACTTCTTCGACTCATTACCATAGAGGTATGGATGTTATATCTTTTATTTTATATTTTTATTAATGTTTTATCATTTGAAAACTAATATATTTTTCAATTTATTTTTACAGGAATACTTCAAAGGTAAAGAAATACTGTATAGACAACAACAAAGACAGATAGCTATGACATCAGATGCAGATACTAGCAGTCTTGAAAAATTGTCAAGATATTCAAATTTGTTGGCGGATCATTATGACTTTACAATGGAAGCTCATGTCTGTGGACGTGAACTATGTGTGGGGATTATGAAAACTGAAATCATGGAGTTTGTCACTGGAGATAAGTTGGGCATCAACGTGGTGCAAATTTTTATCATGTAAGTCTTAACACCTTTTCCTTGCGTTATATTTATTAAAAATGTATACTTATGTCTGCTTTGTATTAGGTATCTGTATAAAATTTGTGAGAGGAATGAGCTGACATATGTATATGGATTCGTGGACCCACAATTGATTTCCCCTGAAGCATGTGCATTGGATGAGGAACAAAGAATGCTTTATATTGCTGATAGATTTGAAAAGAATGTAATCACACAGTGTTGGATGATGCCTTTTTGTGAGAGGTATGAAACACATCCCTCTCAAAGAGTTAATTATCTTTTAACATAAAAAACCACTAACGTTAAATTTCCTTTTATCAGGGATCATTGGATGTTAGGGGTTTTTTGCCCTAGGGAGAAAACACTTTATTGGATATGCTCTCTCCATGATGATGTGCGAGAAAGTTTTAAGAATATATTGGAAACGTAAGTTTCAATTTCACAATAGTTTTATATATTATAATGAATTTTAAATTTACCCCATTCGTATTATTTTCTAACAGGGCATGGGTCCACTTTCGAAAAAGTGCAAAGAAAAGGAATTTCAAGATCAAATATGTACATGCGAAGGTAAATATCCATTTATAATTTGTACATTTTGATTTATTACATAAAAATAATATATTGAATTTACACTCATTCAAACAGAAATGTCATGAGCAACAAGGCATCATCGAATGCGGATATTACATGTTAAGATTTATGTATGAAATAATAACAACTGGGACAGTTCTGAGTTTTGACCTGGTAAGATTTCCTCTTTCTCATAATATTTCAATTTGATTTATTCATTATACACGTTGACTACTATCCTTTTCCTTTGTAGATTTTTGATGACCCTCAACCCTTTACTTCTGAAGATATCAAACACTTACAAGTGGAGTGGTCAAATTATTCTACAGGTTTTATTGACTTTTAGTTGTTTGTAATGTAAAATGAAATTTTGAATATTGTCAATGTAATTGTGTATTTCGTAGTCGTTTAGGTTGGATTTAGTTTTTTTTGAAGTTGACAGTGTAAGTTTTGAATGTTATATAAGTGAATGTTTAATTTTTCTCTACTTCTTGTTTTGGTCTACTGTTGATGGTTTTTCTGGTCTGGATTTTGGTATGGGGGGAGAGGTTCCAAGGGGGTGGGTGGGTGTTTGGGGGGTGTCCAAGGGATATGGGAGGGGTGTCCAAGGTGTGTTTGGGGCTGTCCTAGGGGTCGGGGGGGGGGGGGGGGTGTAAATGAGGCGGGAGTTCTGTCCAAGGGGCCGGTTGGGTGTAAATGAGGGTGGGGGGGCTGTCCAAGGGGTGGGGGTGTCCAAGGGGTGGGGGGTGTCCAAGGGATATGGGAGTGGTGTCCAAGGTGTCTGGGAGTTCTGTCCAAGGGGCCGGTTGGGTGTAAATGAGGGTGGGGGTGCTGTCCAAGGGGTGGGGGGGTGTCCAAGGGGTGGGGGGGCGTCCAAGGGATATGGGAGGGGTGTCCAAGGGGTGTTTGGGGCTGTCCAAGGGCTCGGGGGGGTGTCCAGGGGTCGGGGGGGGGGGGTGTCCAAGGGGTCTGGGAGGGCTGTCAAGGTGTGTGGGGGGGGGGTGTCCAATGGGTGTTTGAGGCTGTACTAGGGGTCTTGGGGGTGTAAATGAGGGTGGGGGGGCTATCCAAGGGGTGGGGGGGTGTCCAAGGGGTGGAGGGTGTCCAAGGGATATGGGAGGGGTGTCCAATGGGTGTTTGAGGCTGTACTAGGGGTCGTGGGGGTGTAAATGAGGGTGGGGGGGCTGTCCAGGGGGGGGGGTGTCCAAGGGTTGTGGTGGGGCTCCAATGTGGTGGGGGAGGGCTGGCCAGGTTGTTAGGTGGGTATAGATGAGGGTGGGGTTCAGTTGGGGCTTGGGGGAGGACTGGCATGGTTATTTTTGTTTGGTTTCTGGTTGCTTTTTGGTGAGAGCAGTGCAATTATTTTAAAAAAAAAAATTTCTTTCACGTCGGTTATTTTATAACCGACGTGGTAAATAAATCGGTAGGGGTTTATCACGTCCGGTTTTTCTAGAACCGACGTGATAAACCGTTCCCAGGGCTTTTATCACCTCGGTTCTTAATATAACCGACGTGCTAAAAGGCCTGGGAATCGATTTACCACGTCGGTTATTGGATAACCGACGTGCTAAAACGTTTCCCAGGCCTTTTTATCACGTCGGTTATTTAAGAAACCGACGTGATAATAGGCCAGGGGAAGGGTTTATCACGTCGGTTATGACATAACCGACATGATAAACGATATCCCAGGCGTTTTATCACGTCGATTTAGGGAATAACCGACGTGATAAAGCCCCCCCGCGTATATTTATCACGTCGGTTATTATATGAACCGACGTGATAACCACCGTGATGTTAGGGATATTACGTCGGGTTTTAAATAACCGACGTAAAAAACGTTATTTATAACGTCGTCCGTATTAACGTCGCCTAAAAACCGACGTAAATAATAAAAAATAACCGACGTAAAAAATGTTTTCTGCACTAGTGACGATGAGATTCATTCCCCATCGTATCCATTCAAGAATAAATTTCATTATATGATTAAAAATATTGTTTAAAAACTTTATATCATTATGTATATGAATAATATACATACCATTCATAACAAATATGACTCACATAACAAATAATATAAAGTAAAACGAATCCATTAACACCCAAAAAAATGATAATACTAAGATATTATTAACAAAGCAATGTTAAAAGATCATATATGATATCATATTAATTTATATAATTCTTGTGTAATTTAATAACAATTATTTCAGCATTATACAAGAGGTTAACTTAACCTCGACCAAGGAAAATTACAGGGTAAGGGTTAATTCTACAATCTCTTAATTATTCAAGGTTGTTTATACGTAATTATCTACTGGGACCTCTTTATCATCCACATCCATGCTTCTTAAAAATGTATTTCAAAACATTCTTACAATTTTATAGACTATGGGTTAAAGTCATTTATACCCTTGTTTTACTTTTATAAGATTCTTATAAAGGAATCTTTTCGTCGTTTTCTAAACAACGTACTTTTTGACCTTTTCGACAAATTTACGGTAAGAATGTTTTTTAACGTATATGGCGGGTGCGGCTATTTTCCGCCATTATAACATCGTCAAATCTTCCCTTACAAGATTATAAAAATATTTTCAAATATAAATGTTTTATTTTATAATTACATTTCCTTTAAATTATTTCAAAATAGAAAGAGATATTTCTCTAAAGAGGTTTTGATTTCATCTATGTCAACATCTTTTGATGGATTTTAAGTTTGTTTGAAGTTGATTTATTATGATAAAAAACTTCCATATTGTATTGAAGTTTTTGTGATATGTTTTACTATGGATGTGTTATTTCATACCATTCATGGTTTATGGATAAAGTATTGATATTTCGTATGCCAGTTTTAATATGAATGTTTATGTTATGTTTAAAACTTTTAATATGAGGAATGAATTAGACTTAGTAAGTGACAGGTGGAGCCAGCTATAGCTCCTTGATGAATCGATAGGTCTCATGAGACAAAATTGTGTCTTGGAACAAGGCCTTGACAAAATCATATTTGTAGTTTTGGCACAACGCCTTGACTATCTGGTTATGAAAGTCTGGCATTATGCATTCCATCATTATGAAAGTGGCTATAGATATTTCATGTGATTATTCGATTAGTAGAATATCCATGTGAGTAAGTAAATGACATTATTATGATTTTATCTTTTCTATATTATTCTTATGTTCAAGTTTAAAAGGATTTTGTTTTAGTTTTATACATTTCCTTAAATTTTTATGATTATTTATGAAAGTTTCTGCTATATTGTTATCCTTAATGAGCATCTGAGCTCACCCCTTTCTATGTTTTATTTTTCCATGGATGTGAAGAAGTATTTTATGACTGACCTACATGGATAGTCTGATGGGACATGAGTGTGGTCTATGGAAACAATGTTTTTGTAGTTTTTCATTTTATGATGTAATGTAAACCTAATGAATGTATCTAGTACTTACAAGGATACTAAACTAATTGATTTTTCGAGACATGATCTTTTGTGATCATGCCAATATTATATAATAATGCACCGACTCTGGGTAACTGGGGTCAGGGTGTTACAATATTGGTGGCTAGGTATGAAGATAGATGTTGCTGGTTTGGTGATGAGGTGTTCCACCTGTCAGCAGGTGAAGGTAGAGCATCAGCGACCAACATGGATTTTGCAACCGTTACCCATTCTTGATTGGAAGTGGAACGATGTCGTGATGGATTTAGTAATAGGTTTTCTGAGGTCACCTCAAGGGAATGATGCAGTATGAGTTGTCATTGAAAGACTCATGAAGGATGCTCACTTCTTGCCTATCAAAGAGACCTTTAGTGTTGATCAGCTGGAAAGGCTGTACATCCAAGATATTGTGAATTTACATTGAGTTCTTCACTCCATTGTTTTAGACAGGGATGCAAGTTTTACTTCTCGGGTCTTGCAGGGATTACAAAGGGATTTTGGTACATAGGTACTTCTGAGTACAACTTACCACCCCCAGACAAATGGCCAGTTCAAGCCTACGATTCAGGTGCTGGAGGACATGATTTGAGCATGCATCCTAGATTTTGGAGGTTCTTGGGAGAAGTATATACCTCTTGTTGAGTTTTCATAAAATAATAGTTTTCAGGAAACTATTCATATGTCACTTTTTGAGGAATTGAATAGTAGGCCATGACAATCACCCTTATGTTGGCTGGAAGCAGGAGAGACAACTATGTTGGGACCTCATCTTATAAAGGAGAACATAGAAATGATAGAGTTGATTTAGAAGAGAATGTCTACTGCACAATCATTACAAAAGTATTATGATGATAGATGAAGGTGACCTATGGAGTTTGAGGTCAGAGATCAAGTTTTTCTACGTGTCACACCAAGGTTGGGACATAAGGGGATTAGGAGACAAGTTAAGCTTTCACCAAGATATGTTGAACCATTTGATGTTTTGTAGAGAGTCGGGCCAGTTGCCTATCAGTTTCAATTACCTCAGAGGTACTAGACTATGCATGAAGTCTTCCACATTTCTCAGCTATGACTTTAATTCTATGACTTGTATCATGTCTTTCTACCCAAGTAGGTTGAGAGAGAGGTGGGTGCATCGTTCGAGAAGCATCATATTTGGATTTTCGATCGCAGTGCAAGGGTTATCCATGGCTAGTCTGTTCCTATGGTACGAGTGTTATGGAGACACATGCGAGTACATGATGAGACTTGGAAGAGGGAGACCGATGTACAATCATAGTGGCCACAGCTGTTCGAGGATTCTTCTTCTACGCCACCTTTCTAGGGAAATTTAGGGATGAATTTCTTTAATGGGGGTATTTTGAAAGAACTCAGATCTTCCTTTTAGGTATGAATCTTGTTTTCTGGTGTTTTTGAGGAAAAGAAGAGTTTTTGGAAATTTAAGGAGTACACACCATGTACTTTGAAGTGCATACCGTGTACTCAGTTGCTGTAGGTGACCGTGTACTGGCCATGTAACAACCAAGTACATGTCCGTGTGGGGTGACCTAGAGACCACCTAAAGTGGAGGCCGATTAAGTCTAGTACATGCCGTGTACTTTTAAAAAACACACTGTGTAATTTTCTTTTTAATTGTTATGTCAGATCGGGGTTGCGTTTAATCGACAAAAACCTCTTCTTCTAGGTCTGTCCTGTCTAGGAGGGACGAATACCAATGAATCTTCTCTAGGCCTCCAACTCACCATCTGTTATCCTAATTGAACTCCTTTGGTTGCATTGGAATCACATCAGCGAGTTCTTCTTTCTTCTAGAGCCTCATATCTTGATTTCTCCTCTTTCATGAGATATTCTTGGTTGAGTGTTTTTGACATTTTTGTAGATCTACCACATTCTAGGTCAATTCCAGGGCTAAATCCAGATTATATTGATTGTACAATGACGAGGTAGGTGGTTTGTGCCTTTCTGTAGTTAGTATTTTAATATTATGTGCAAAAGTTCCCAATACCCTATAACAGGGTATTGCATGTTTAGGGATTTGAGCCATGTTAATGCCTTTTATGAGTTGTATGTCTAATTAGGGTTTGTTTGATTGTGAATAGGTTTATTTACCATACTATGGATGTGTTACCCAAGTTTTTTGGTATCGACCATTTGGTCTAGCTTTGCTGGGTAGGATTCTTAATTTCCATGCCTGGTGTTGTTATGATGGAGTGATTTATTTGATGCTGTTATATGATTATAGCTGTTTAGACAAGTAGTTCTTGGAAGCTGTTATCCAAGTAGTTCTTAAGGTTTAATTGGTCTGTTGAACATCTTTGTTCCCGATTTACTTACACAGGGCTGTGGGGACCTGGTGTAGAAAACCATAGAGAGAATGGACATTGAGAGATTCTCCCAAGTATCTATTTACATTTACGTTGCGAGACCATATGGGGATGGAATTTGTGTTCTATCAGAGTGTCTATAGTTCCACGTTGCAAGACCACATGGGGATTTGGACATTGAGTGCTTCCTTAGAGTGTCTATAGTAACTGATATGAGACCACAGTGGGAATTGATAGTGAGTTCCTCCTCAGAGAGTCTTTTCTAAATCTGAGCCAGAGGGTTTAGACTGTGAGTACTACCTAGAGGGTTTCTTGTGTTTGATTAGTTGAACCAGAGGGGTTAGGATGTGATTAATTCCTAGTGGGTTACTTGTTTTTGAATAGATAGTTACTTGATATATGAAAATTAATTCAATTTAAACTTTAGGATTGTTTACTTTTGAGTACTTCCTTGTTTACTACTTCATTTTGCTTATTGCCTGCCATATATATTCACTGACTATTAGGAATATATCTTTGGGTGGTTTCCTACTAGGATTCGTCTCACACCCTATTTTGGTCATGCTTTTGGGCCCAAATAGATTATAATGCTGCATGTATAGATAAGGGAAAACACCCTTCTACGCCAGGTACTTGATTGTTATAGAGCTGGAGAGCATGAGACCAAGCTGAGCCTTGTGATGCTGCTGGAGTTTATTTTTTTATTTGTACTTGGGTTTAGTACTGTATTCCTTAATTTTGAATTGTTTGGTTGCTTTCCTAAATATATGTATCATGCATCATTTATATATGTGCTTCAGTTTCATGTTATTACTGCTTCCGCTATTGTTATCTGTTTATTTTCATTGTATTACTCTACTAATAAGGGCATAGTTTCCCCACTATCACACCCAAGACCCTAGCTGCTAGTCGGAAACCTCTAGTATTTGGGGAAATGCATTTGAGGCCATGTGACCAACCAGGTATGGGGAACTTCTAAGTGGCACCCGGAATCGGGACGTTACAACATCACCCTATCCAGTCAACCACATGGACCTAAGATCATTCCCAATCACCCCGAGCTCAATAAAATCACTAGGGTAACTAAAAAAAACTCTTAGGAATGATTTTACCATAATATAAACTTGGATAAAAAATAGTTACAACTGGGAACCTAACTTGAGGTCTCATTACATTGAATGACCATGAAAAAATAAATAATCAAGAAAAATAATAAAAAAACTAAACAAGTTATAAATCTTAAATAAATAAATGATTTTACAAAAAAATTCCCATTAATAAAACCATTTTTTAAAAATATTTACACATATCCAAAAAAAGGGAATACAAACTAAAATGAAAGGAAATAGGTGGAATAAGAGGCCGATACAACACATAACCTGATACTAGCCGAAATAAAATGAGAAAAAAACCCCAACATCTCCATGCGACTCTCAAGCCACCACCAAAACCTAAACAACACGTGATTCTAAAAAAATATTAGTAAAAATACATCCTAAAAGTTATAACCTGAAACCTATAGAAAACATGAGATAATGTATACACAATGAGATGAGTATGAAGGGTGTGAGAAAAAGGCTAATAGGATACCAAAATGAGTCTATTCATATTCCATTTATAAAGTAACCAATAATTCTAGTTATAAAATAAGTCATATTAATTTTTTTATTTATGTTATTCAAAACAAAAATAAAATAACATATGGTGCATATACTTTCTCAAAAAATTTATTTTCAAATAATTACTCAAATATGACTTATAAAGGTAATGTTTTTTAAAAACCAACCAGTTACATTTTTAAAAAACCACTTTATTTAAAAAAAGAACAATATAAAAATTTTATTATGAAAACACCCTCCTTTGAAATCAAAATCACACATGGTTTAAAATAAAATTTTAAAGAAAATTCCAAGGCTTGCATTTTAAACCAACGAATCTCTTTAATTTTTAAAATTTTTGACACACACACTCCACACACATGGGTATAATAAATGAAATACATAATGAAATTAAAATTCATAACAAGTCATATATAGATGAAAATAATCATACAAGGCATGTATCACCACCTTGATGGTTACTCATAATACATCGAAGTAATGCTATAAACAAAAGTGAAAAATCATATGTCAAAAACAATAAAAAAGAATTATAGGAAGTAAAAACCATGAGAAAACACCCTAGGAACTAATGGCACATGTTTTATTATGTGTAATGTTGGATACAAACACCATAAGTTTAAAAACTACACAACTTGTCACTTAAATGACTCTTACATTTCTTCATTAGTAACACATACCCTAGCCAGGTGTTATATACAACTAGGGTTTACTAGTTAGGTTATCACACTAAACTAGTAAGGAAATATCCATAAAATTACAAATTAATAACCTAGGCTCTTCATGTCATGGGTAAAAATAGGTTATTACCTTCAATCTAACATCATCTTGTGACTAACCCACTCCCTCAAGGCATAAGATATAGAAATAAAATAAAAACCTCACCTTTGATACACCCCCTTCAATATTGAGCACCAAAACAAACATAAAAATATGAATCATAATTTATATAATCAAACACATGCCAAAAAGTATAAATAATGGGTGATATCAAGATCCTATTAGGTATAAATGATATCCAAGCATAGAGAATCACATAAAGTTCCAAATGAGCCTTATCTTTATACATAAATATCACATGATTTGAAAAAAACTTTTTAAATCCATTTTTCAAACCAACTGAAACCTAATGGGAAATCATACAAACACAAAAGCACACACAGAAATATATCTTTGGGAATACTATTTCAAAATGACCTTTAAACACATGGTAAATTTCAGTAATCCACAAAAAAAATAGCATTAACATGCCCAAAACAATTAAAGGCTTCATCTAAGATAAAAAAACCAAAAAGGAATCACACTACATTTTTAAAACATTTAAACCAATTTTATAAATAAACATACCCTTTTACACTCAAGGAAAAACCATTCACAAAAAATGAATTTTATTTTTAAAACATGGAAAGTAATTAAAATAAGAAACCCCATTTTTATATAATGAAAACTGTAAAGACCGTAAAATTCAAGGGAAATTTTTTCTTAATTTTCTTTGGATTTTTACAAGAGCGCGGTTTCAGACGGCACCTGATTCCGAGGCCCGGAGTGCCCGGAATTAATTTCCGAAGTTTGGCTCGGGTACGTTCAGTGAACGGACGAGCGGGAATTCCTAACTTTTGATCCGGTGCTCGGAATTAAAATCCGAGGGCACCGATGAACTCGCAGCGCCGATATTCGCTTAATGAGACCTTTTCGGGAGTTGCGTTTGTTGCGGGTTGAAAGATACGTTTTGGGGTTTTTCAATTAAGTTAAATAAAATTGTGTAAAACAAATTTTATTTTTAACTTATTAAAGAAAACCTACCTAAGGGGGTTGGAAGTGGGACCCACACCCACTTAACCTCCCTTGGGAGGATTAAGTGTGGTGGGGCCCACACGAACCCCTAAGACTTTTCTTTTTCTCTCAACGTTCTTAACCCCCAATTAATTGGCCTACGTTACCCTTATTTAATTAAGGAAGTTAAAGCCCTTTTTGAATTTCAAATTTTGAAATTCTTTTGTGTTGTGTTAATAAAATAAGAGGTAGTCTTATTTTATTTAGGGTTCTTTTTTTTGCCTTTGGAGAGCCTTCTCATCTTCAAGCTCTGACGAAGAACGAAGAACGTCTTCATCCTCGACGAAGAACGACAACACTTCGTCAAGGATCATCGACTCAGAGACCTAGTATCTTCGGACCTCTGCTTCCTCTTCGGACCTTCTTCGTCGGCAAACGAAGATCCGCCAACAACGTGTCGCATCGGACGTAAATCTTCGTCAACGGATTTGACGAACGACGACCGCGACGCCTGACTTCCGCGACGCCGTCTTCCGCGGAACGTAGAGGATTTCTTTGAATCTCAAACCCGAGGTAGGGGATGTTTTTATTAATTATTTTATTCCATTCCTGAATCGTGGATTTTAGCATGACTAAACGTGAGACTTTTTAGTTATGTTATTTGTTAACGCGAGGGGAGTCGGACCGCACGAACACGGCCGAAACCCCCTCCTTCGTTCATGTTGATTCATGCGGGTGGAAGCAAGAGGCGTGGTGCCGTCGCACCACGCGGATGAACATGCTTATGATTTCCGCAATACCGTCGCGCTTCGCCGAGGAGAGACTTCAAGACCGCGACGCCGACACGCCGCGTTGGGAGAATTCTTGGCACGGCGAAAGGGGCGCGGTGCCGTCGCACCGCGCCGGACGACGAACACCGCGGCCGGTTCCGGGCCGCGGTGAGACGAGGAGACCGCGGCCGGTTCCGGGCCGCGGCGGAAGGAAAGACCGGCGGCCGGGCCGCCGGCGTCGGAAGTCAAGGGCGGGACCGGAAATTCCGGTCCCGTTGGTAAAAACCGGCCGGCCAGCAGGCCGGCCGGATGTCATAAAAACCGGGGGTTTAAACCCCCGGCCGGTCCATCAAGACCCCCCTCTTAATGAGGGGGCGGTTCTTTTAAGGAGGGGGGGGCAAAGCCCCCCCGGTTTTACTCAACCGGCCCCCATTTGCGGGGGCCGTTTTGTCTCAAACGGCGCGGCAAAGCCGCGCCGCCTTCGGAAGGGCGGGGGCTTAGCCCCCCGCGTGAGTCGCGGCCACCGCCGCCAGCGCGGTCCGCCGCCGCCAGCGCGGCCCGCCGCCGCCGCCACGCGGCCCGCCGCCGCCACGTGGCCCGCCGCCGCCGCGCCACGCGGCCGCCGCCGCCACGCGGCCCGCCGCCGCCACGTGGCCCGCCGCCGCCGCGCCACGCGGCCGCCGCCGCCACGCGGCCCGCCGCCGCCACGTGGCCCGCCGCCGCCGTCCGCCGCCGCCGGCCGCCGCCGCCGGCCGCCGCGCCACCCAAGGGGGGGGGGTCGGGCCGGGTCGTTCCGGACCCGGACCCCCCCGTTTCGGACCAGATTCGGTTTTTGGCTCATAACTTGAGCCTCGGACCTCCGAATGACGAACCGTCTGCGGCAACGCGATCCTTGGATCGAGACGGTCGTTTCGGTATATCGCACTCAAGGTTTCGGTTTACTTTGAGTTCGGCCGGGTTGGTTCGTTCACGAAACCAACCGGGCCTTCGGAGCGGAAACGCTCATATCTTGAGCTACGGACGTCTGATTGACGCGCCGTCAGTCGCGTAGTGTTCCTCTTAGTGAGACGGATCTTTTGGCATACTCCGCCCGAGGTTTGGACGCAGGTGGAGTACGGTCGGGTTGGTTTTGCCTTAAAAACCAACCGGGCCCCGGAGACAAAAATGCCAATAACTCTCGGACCAGGCGTCCGATCGACGCGCCGTCTGTTGCGTTGAGTTCCTGTTGACGATACGGAACTTTTGGATACATCAACTTCGGTCTTCGTGACAGTTGATGTATCAGCCTCTCGGCTCGTGGAGCGGACCCTCCGTACGAGCTTGCTGTGTGCGGGAACCCTAGTGCTGGCTGCGACTGTTCTACTGCGACGACGACAGTACAGAGATCCTGTGTGGATTCGACGAAGACAGTACAGAGATCCTGTGTGGATTCGACGACGACGACTACAGCACTCAGCGATCCTACGTGGATCAGTGCTTCAGGTTCTGTGTGAGCCCGATCCTGTGTGGGTCCTTGCGCTCAGCGGTTCTGTGTGAGCCAGCGCCTACAGGTTCTGTGTGAGCCCGATCCTGTGTGGGTCTTCTGCGGGGGTTAGTTACCTATCGATCCTTCGTGGGTCCGACGACTTAGATGGATCAGTGATCATCTTTATCGTCCTTGAAGAAGTATACCTGTGTGAGCTGAATCCTGTTACTTTCCTTTGTGGAATACGTATACTTTCCTGCGTGGACTGAGTTATACTTGATCTCGGAGGTTGGAGCGTATTTGAATTGATGACTTAGGTATATGTATGGGCATATACCTAAGCAGTGTTGGTTGTTACTTCGTGATTGTACTTTGCTTCGTGATTTATCCTTTGTGGATTTTGAGAGACCTTCAGGGGTCTCGGGGTCCCTACTGAGTAGCTTATACTCACCCCTGCACGGGCTTCGCCCGCACTACGTTGTGTTGGTTGCAGACGACGGACAGCGTTGACCTTAGCTGAGGTTCGCGGAGCGGGACGGTACCCGGAGGTGGACCACTGGGCGGGACGAGTACGGAGCGGACGGTGGGACCCGTGGAGCAGAGGAGCTATCTGTACCCACCCTTCAGGTGGGATTTCCGGTGGACAGCTCGGAGTAGCGGCCTTTACTTTACAGTTGCTGTTTTTCCCTTTTCGAGTTGTACTTTACTTTCAGTTTGGGTTTGTATTTTGGCCCATTTACTTTTCCGCACTTTCAGTTGTTCTCTGCTTGCTCAGTGATTACCTTCCGCTTGTTTACTCTGTGGTGTGTGTTTTCTTTTCAAAGGCAATGCCTTCCCTTTTTACCGGGATTTACGCCTTGGTGCTAGTCGCCAGCCCCTGGCCTATGGAAGGCGGGCTTGGGGTAGTCACGGCTCGGACCCCGAGGGCGGGTCGTGACAAATTGGTATCAGAGGAGTTCGGTTCTACCGCGAACTCTGATCTTTTCTATGTGAAGCAATAATGTTTAGCGTATTGAGTGTGGTTATCAGTCCAGGGAGTCCAGTGTTGGTGCGGCGGCCGACGTATCCATACACCAGGACCCTGACGTCTGATTTCCGACTTAATGCACGAAAACATTGATTGCGTGTGTGTTTCAAAGTTTTCTTTGTGATTACTTATATCAGCTCACCAGGTATACTGTTCTAACCGTGGCGCACCTGTTTCCTTTTCAGGATGGCCCCACGACGGCAGCCAGCTAGGGTTCCGATGGTCGAGCGAGACGACAGCCCACCGAGCGACGAGGCTTCGGTGCAGGGCCCTTTTCCAGTAGTGGCACCGGCGGTAGCTTTACCCGCCGAGCCCCCGATGCTTCCAGCAGCAGCCGCTGACGATGCACGTCGCCTCAGCGCACTGCATGAGTTTCAGCGACAGCGACCGCCCAGGTTTCGCGGGGAGACGGATCCCCAGGCAGCAGAGGACTGGCTGGAGGCAGTTGTTCGAGTGTTTAGGCTAGTGAGGACACCAGCAGACCTCATGGTGATCCTCGCTGCGAGCCTACTACACGCAGCAGCAGGACGATGGTGGAGCCTGATGCTCCAGGTGCACGATGAGGCATCTCTTCTCTGGACGGATTTCGAGAGCCTCTTCCGCTCTGAGTTCGTCCCGGCCACCCTTCGAGCGGTGCGTATCCAGGAGCTTCTACAGCTGCGGCAGGGCAGCATGACGGTCGCCCAGTACTCGGCGAGATTTACCGATCTCTCGCGCTACTCGACCGACATGGTACGGGACCCATTCTTCCGGGCCCGGACCTTTGAGCAGGGTTTGAGACACGAGATCAGGGCATCGCTGATCTCCCTCAGCATCCCGACTCAGACAGGAGTACTGGAGCGGGCTCTTCTGATCGAGAGCTTCCTTGCTGAGTCTACACCAGCACAGCGACCCACCGCAGGGCGGCACGTGGCAGAGTCATCTGCAGCAGGCAGTCGACGGATGACTCAGGGGTCCAGACAGACCAGACCTTCAGGCCGACGACCTCAGGGCACTGGCTCAGCAGTGCGGGGCACACAGCGCGGAGCCAGTCTTCCGAGAGGCAGACAGTGCTACTCATGCGGCGGACAGGGCCACATGGCTCGTGACTGCCCGACCCGCCGTACCGAGGAGCAGCAGTCAGTAGATGGACCACCGAGGCAGAGGCAGAGGGTCGACCGTGGCGGTCCGCAGGGAGGAGGCGGACGAGGCAGAGGAGCTGGACGAGCAGCTGGTGGTGGCCGACGCTTTGAGGCTTTACCACCACCACCACCAGGAGGTCCACCCCGACCACAGGGAGATGGCGGGCAGCGACAGGCACAGCTCCAGGCAGCAGAGGCCTACGACCACGGCGCACCTGAGATGATTCGAGGTACTATCTGTGTCTATTCCACCCTTGCTGCAGTTCTTATAGACACAGGAGCGAGTCACTCTTTCATAGCCGCTGCCCTTGTTCGGAGCTCGGAGATTCCGACTGAGCCGTTGGCTCGATCCTTACGGCTAGAGACTCCTACGGGAGCAGACTCGACGATTACGCACTGGTGCCGGCAGTGTGAGCTTACTCTAGGAGGCGAGAGCTTCGGCTGGGATCTTCTTGTAGCAGCGTCGAGGCCTTACGACGTCATCTTGGGCATGGATTGGCTGTCTACGGTCCATGCACAGATTGACTGTTTTAGGCGCAAGGTGCGATGTGTACGCACCGACGGGAGCAGGTTCACCTTCACCGGCGAGAAGGGAGCCTTAGCAGCACAGGATGGATTTCCGCGGAGGAGAGGACAGCCCATCACTCATCAGTTGGCTAGCCTTATCCTTGGGGCAGTTGACGTGCGGAGTCCTGGTTTTCCTGCAGTGGTGGATCAGTATGCGGACGTTTTTCCCGACGATGTTCCAGGGCTACCTCCTCGCAGAGAGGTAGACTTTTATATTGACCTGTACCCCGGGACAGCCCCGATATCCACTCCAGCATATCGGATGGCCCCCGCCGAGCTTAGAGAGCTACGGGTACAGTTGGAGGACTTGCAGGGCAAGGGATTCATCCGACCCAGTGTTTCACCCTGGGCTTCCCCGATATTGTTCGCCAAGAAGGCGGACGGGAGCTTGCGACTTTGTGTTGACTTTCGTCGCCTGAACCAGGTGACAGTGAGGAACAAGTATCCGCTACCGAGGATTGATGACCTCTTTGATCAGCTCAAGGGAGCACGGTGGTTCTCGAAGATAGACCTCCGGTCAGGCTATCATCAGCTCAGAGTCAGAGACGAGGATGTGCAGAAGACGGCCTTCAGATGTCGGTATGGCCACTATGAGTTCTTGGTTATGCCTTTCGGTGTAACCAATGCTCCAGCAGTGTTCATGGCTCTCATGAACATGATCTTTCAGCCATACCTCGATCGGTTTGTCGTGGTCTTCATCGACGACATTCTGATTTACTCTACGACAGAGGAGGAGCACGCCTATCACTTGCGAGTTGTCCTTGACACACTCCGAGAGCACCAGCTTTATGGTAAGCTCTCGAAGTGCCAGTTCTGGATACGTGAGGTCCACTTTTTGGGACACGTTATCTCTGAGGCGGGAATTGCAGTAGATCCCGCGAAGATTGAGGCTGTGTTAGCATGGGAGCCACCCAGGAGCGTGACTGAGGTTCGGAGTTTCTTGGGACTAGCTGGATACTATCGGAGATTCGTTCCAGACTTCTCCAGAGTTGCGGCATCACTCACGGCTTTGACGAAGAAGGGGAAACCCTTCGTGTGGACTGACAGATGTCAGCAGAGCTTCCAGGAGCTGAGACAGAGATTGACTAGCGCACCTATCTTGAGGTTGCCTGAGGAGGGAGTAGGGTACGTAGTCTACTGCGATGCATCAGGGACCGGACTCGGATGTGTTCTGATGCAGGAGCGGGCCGTGATCGCCTATGGATCACGTCAGTTGAGGCCGCATGAGCAGAACTACGCTACCCATGACCTGGAGTTAGCAGCAGTGGTCTTCGCTCTGAAGACATGGCGACACTATCTGATGGGCGAGCGCTTTACAGTCTTTTCCGATCATCAGAGTCTCAGGTATATCTTCTCGCAGAAGGATCTGAATCTGAGACAACGGCGATGGCTCGAGTTCCTCCAGGACTATGACTTTGAGATAGTCTATACTCCAGGGAAGGGGAACGTAGTAGCCGATGCCCTCAGCAGGAGGACGGGCATTCAGCTACTCGAGGAGGCGACGGAGCAGCTAGCCTCTTTGCAGATATCCTTCGTGGATAGAGATGGAGCAGCCTTTCTTCAGTCTCTCACAGTCACTCCTCCACTACTGCAGCGAGTCAGGGAGGCACAGCGCGGGGACGCTGACTGTGAGACACAGCGTGCACAGATATCCTCGGGACAGGCACCTGATGGTTTCTCCCTTGGAGCAGAGCACGACATCCTTTTCAGAGGACGTGCCTTGGTACCAGTCACATTGCGAGAGGAAGTGCTGAGGGAGTTTCACACTTCTCCTTTAGCGGTACATCCAGGAGTGGCAAAGATGTACCAGGACCTCAGACGACAGCACTGGTGGCCGGGCATGAAGAAAGCTGTAGCAGAGTTCGTTTCTCGATGCCTTACCTGTCAGCAGGTGAAGGCTGAGCATCAGGTACCAGCAGGCTTGGTACAGCCCTTGGAGGTTCCGGAGTGGAAGTGGGATGGCATATCTATGGACTTCGTGACTGGACTTCCACGCACTTCCAGAGGTCACGACTCCATCTGGGTGATTGTTGACCGACTCACCAAGTCGGCACACTTCTTACCCATCAGAGAGCAGGGCTCGGTGGAGAGCTTGGGACGTCTCTACGTTCAGGAGATTGTGCGGCTCCACGGCGTGCCATCATCTATCGTTTCCGATCGAGATGCCCGCTTTACTTCCCGGCTTTGGAAGGGGTTACAGGAGGCGTTCGGGACGCAGCTACGTCTTAGCACAGCCTTTCACCCGCAGACGGATGGTCAGACGGAGAGGACCATTCAGACTCTCGAGGACATGCTCCGCGCATGTGTCCTCGACTTTGGTCGTAGCTGGGAGGACCACCTCCCCTTGGTGGAGTTCGCATACAACAACAGCTACCACTCCACCATCGGGATGGCACCGTACGAGGCGTTGTACGGCCGACCTTGTAGATCTCCTTTGTGCTGGACAGACCCTGGGGAGTCAGCACTGGTGGGACCGGAAATGGTCCAGGCCACGACAGAGAAGGTCCAGGTCATCCAGGAGCGGATGAGGACAGCTCAGAGCCGGCAGAAGTCATACGCTGACAGAAGGCGGAGGCCACTGGAGTTCGAGGATGGCGACCACGTCTTCTTGCGGGTCTCACCTCGACGTGGTATTCGGAGATTTGGCCGAGGCGGCAAGTTATCTCCGCGCTTCATCAGACCTTTCCAGATTCTCAGCAGGATTGGCGAGGTGGCTTATCGCCTGGCTCTACCACCTCAGTTGCACCGGGTGCACGACGTCTTCCACGTATCCCAGCTGAGGAGATACGTGCACGACCCGACGCACATCATTGACCATGGGGAGCTTGACGTTGACGATGGGGCGACTTTTGCGGAGGTCCCAGTGGAGATCGAGGATCGACAGGAGCGGGTCCTACGTGGGCGATCGATTCCTCTTGTGCGCATCAGATGGCAGCACGGGAATCTCCAGGAGAGCACTTGGGAGCGGGAGGCTCAGATGCGTGCTCAGTACCCTCTTTTGTTCCCCTAGTTTTTGTTGTATCTTTACGGGGACGTAAAGCCCTGAGGTGGGAGTAATGTAAAGACCGTAAAATTCAAGGGAAATTTTTTCTTAATTTTCTTTGGATTTTTACAAGAGCGCGGTTTCAGACGGCACCTGATTCCGAGGCCCGGAGTGCCCGGAATTAATTTCCGAAGTTTGGCTCGGGTACGTTCAGTGAACGGACGAGCGGGAATTCCTAACTTTTGATCCGGTGCTCGGAATTAAAATCCGAGGGCACCGATGAACTCGCAGCGCCGATATTCGCTTAATGAGACCTTTTCGGGAGTTGCGTTTGTTGCGGGTTGAAAGATACGTTTTGGGGTTTTTCAATTAAGTTAAATAAAATTGTGTAAAACAAATTTTATTTTTAACTTATTAAAGAAAACCTACCTAAGGGGGTTGGAAGTGGGACCCACACCCACTTAACCTCCCTTGGGAGGATTAAGTGTGGTGGGGCCCACACGAACCCCTAAGACTTTTCTTTTTCTCTCAACGTTCTTAACCCCCAATTAATTGGCCTACGTTACCCTTATTTAATTAAGGAAGTTAAAGCCCTTTTTGAATTTCAAATTTTGAAATTCTTTTGTGTTGTGTTAATAAAATAAGAGGTAGTCTTATTTTATTTAGGGTTCTTTTTTTTGCCTTTGGAGAGCCTTCTCATCTTCAAGCTCTGACGAAGAACGAAGAACGTCTTCATCCTCGACGAAGAACGACAACACTTCGTCAAGGATCATCGACTCAGAGACCTAGTATCTTCGGACCTCTGCTTCCTCTTCGGACCTTCTTCGTCGGCAAACGAAGATCCGCCAACAACGTGTCGCATCGGACGTAAATCTTCGTCAACGGATTTGACGAACGACGACCGCGACGCCTGACTTCCGCGACGCCGTCTTCCGCGGAACGTAGAGGATTTCTTTGAATCTGAAACCCGAGGTAGGGGATGTTTTTATTAATTATTTTATTCCATTCCTGAATCGTGGATTTTAGCATGACTAAACGTGAGACTTTTTAGTTATGTTATTTGTTAACGCGAGGGGAGTCGGACCGCACGAACACGGCCGAAACCCCCTCCTTCGTTCATGTTGATTCATGCGGGTGGAAGCAAGAGGCGTGGTGCCGTCGCACCACGCGGATGAACATGCTTATGATTTCCGCAATACCGTCGCGCTTCGCCGAGGAGAGACTTCAAGACCGCGACGCCGACACGCCGCGTTGGGAGAATTCTTGGCACGGCGAAAGGGGCGCGGTGCCGTCGCACCGCGCCGGACGACGAACACCGCGGCCGGTTCCGGGCCGCGGTGAGACGAGGAGACCGCGGCCGGTTCCGGGCCGCGGCGGAAGGAAAGACCGGCGGCCGGGCCGCCGGCGTCGGAAGTCAAGGGCGGGACCGGAAATTCCGGTCCCGTTGGTAAAAACCGGCCGGCCAGCAGGCCGGCCGGATGTCATAAAAACCGGGGGTTTAAACCCCCGGCCGGTCCATCAAGACCCCCCTCTTAATGAGGGGGCGGTTCTTTTAAGGAGGGGGGGGCAAAGCCCCCCCGGTTTTACTCAACCGGCCCCCATTTGCGGGGGCCGTTTTGTCTCAAACGGCGCGGCAAAGCCGCGCCGCCTTCGGAAGGGCGGGGGCTTAGCCCCCCGCGTGAGTCGCGGCCACCGCCGCCAGCGCGGTCCGCCGCCGCCAGCGCGGCCCGCCGCCGCCGCCACGCGGCCCGCCGCCGCCACGTGGCCCGCCGCCGCCGCGCCACGCGGCCGCCGCCGCCACGCGGCCCGCCGCCGCCACGTGGCCCGCCGCCGCCGTCCGCCGCCGCCGGCCGCCGCCGCCGGCCGCCGCGCCACCCAAGGGGGGGGGGGTCGGGCCGGGTCGTTCCGGACCCGGACCCCCCCGTTTCGGACCAGATTCGGTTTTTGGCTCATAACTTGAGCCTCGGACCTCCGAATGACGAACCGTCTGCGGCAACGCGATCCTTGGATCGAGACGGTCGTTTCGGTATATCGCACTCAAGGTTTCGGTTTACTTTGAGTTCGGCCGGGTTGGTTCGTTCACGAAACCAACCGGGCCTTCGGAGCGGAAACGCTCATATCTTGAGCTACGGACGTCTGATTGACGCGCCGTCAGTCGCGTAGTGTTCCTCTTAGTGAGACGGATCTTTTGGCATACTCCGCCCGAGGTTTGGACGCAGGTGGAGTACGGTCGGGTTGGTTTTGCCTTAAAAACCAACCGGGCCCCGGAGACAAAAATGCCAATAACTCTCGGACCAGGCGTCCGATCGACGCGCCGTCTGTTGCGTTGAGTTCCTGTTGACGATACGGAACTTTTGGATACATCAACTTCGGTCTTCGTGACAGTTGATGTATCAGCCTCTCGGCTCGTGGAGCGGACCCTCCGTACGAGCTTGCTGTGTGCGGGAACCCTAGTGCTGGCTGCGACTGTTCTACTGCGACGACGACAGTACAGAGATCCTGTGTGGATTCGACGAAGACAGTACAGAGATCCTGTGTGGATTCGACGACGACGACTACAGCACTCAGCGATCCTACGTGGATCAGTGCTTCAGGTTCTGTGTGAGCCCGATCCTGTGTGGGTCCTTGCGCTCAGCGGTTCTGTGTGAGCCAGCGCCTACAGGTTCTGTGTGAGCCCGATCCTGTGTGGGTCTTCTGCGGGGGTTAGTTACCTATCGATCCTTCGTGGGTTCGACGACTTAGATGGATCAGTGATCATCTTTATCGTCCTTGAAGAAGTATACCTGTGTGAGCTGAATCCTGTTACTTTCCTTTGTGGAATACGTATACTTTCCTGCGTGGACTGAGTTATACTTGATCTCGGAGGTTGGAGCGTATTTGAATTGATGACTTAGGTATATGTATGGGCATATACCTAAGCAGTGTTGGTTGTTACTTCGTGATTGTACTTTGCTTCGTGATTTATCCTTTGTGGATTTTGAGAGACCTTCAGGGGTCTCGGGGTCCCTACTGAGTAGCTTATACTCACCCCTGCACGGGCTTCGCCCGCACTACGTTGTGTTGGTTGCAGACGACGGACAGCGTTGACCTTAGCTGAGGTTCGCGGAGCGGGACGGTACCCGGAGGTGGACCACTGGGCGGGACGAGTACGGAGCGGACGGTGGGACCCGTGGAGCAGAGGAGCTATCTGTACCCACCCTTCAGGTGGGATTTCCGGTGGACAGCTCGGAGTAGCGGCCTTTACTTTACAGTTGCTGTTTTTCCCTTTTCGAGTTGTACTTTACTTTCAGTTTGGGTTTGTATTTTGGCCCATTTACTTTTCCGCACTTTCAGTTGTTCTCTGCTTGCTCAGTGATTACCTTCCGCTTGTTTACTCTGTGGTGTGTGTTTTCTTTTCAAAGGCAATGCCTTCCCTTTTTACCGGGATTTACGCCTTGGTGCTAGTCGCCAGCCCCTGGCCTATGGAAGGCGGGCTTGGGGTAGTCACGGCTCGGACCCCGAGGGCGGGTCGTGACAAAAACAATTTAATTTTTTAAATCCATTTGGTTCTAAACATCATGAAACAATTGTTTTTCTCATGAAAAACCATCAATGCAATTTAATAAAACACTTAGAATGTATAAAACACAATTTAAAGAAATATACCAATGAACCAAGCATTTCACATAATTTTTTCAAAGGGAAAACAAAAAAACATGTAAATACTTTGATAACACAAAACTAAGTAACACATATATCATTAATTAGGGTAAATAGCACCTTTAAAACATTGAAAAATCAAGGAACTCTTTAACAAATGGAAATGTAATAGAAACAACTATCTCAAATGGTGGAAACATGTTTCCTACAAAAGAAACCATTAAAAGATTCCTCAAGAGATGGATCAAAACCTTTAAAAAGAAAAACAACCAATTTAATAGAACCCTAACCCTGAAAATCATCCACCCATGTCCACTAGGGTTAAAGGAAATTGGAGAAATAAGAGGAAACCAAAATAGGAAGAGAGGATAATAAAAGAGAAGCTCCTGAATTTCAATCTACATGAAGAACCACCAATACATCACTCAAAGTCGATCATATAGGGCTTTGAGAAGAAGGGAGAAGTGCATAAGAGGTGTATCAGTCATCTAGTTTGAAGTGGGGCACTAAAGGGTTGAAAACCCATTTAAAAAGGAGCCAAAAGGACATAAATACCCATTCTCAAGTGGGTTGCATGGTTTACCCACATGGTTTACCAATGCATGAGATAAACATGTAGATCACCACTATTAAAATGTATAGGAGGGTATACACTTAGTATGCTTGATTTTTAACTCTATGCCCAAACCATGAGGCCTATAAAACTTCCAAAATTTTCATATTTTTCAGCCCAAAATGCCTCTAACTCGAGGATCCAAGCCATACAAAAAATAACTATACATAAAAGTGACTATGGGTTTTTATAATAAGTTTCTAAAATAAGTGATTAAGATAGTTAAGTTTATTATATAGGATCTTAGATAATGTCCAACCAAGTGATAATCCAAGATATGGGTTTTTTCATAACTCAATCTCCTTTCATTGAGTTATAATCTTTCTTCTTGAATAGAATTCTTATAAGATTGATTTATTACCATGTTTTATTTCATTTCCTATTTATTTTATATGGAGTTTACATTTTCACACCAAATTTTTCTTCTTTTATAAATTTCTATCTTCATAGAAATGTGAAACATTTAAGAGTAATTATCACCCCTTATAAAATATCTTTTCCTTACATATTCATATTCTTTATTTCAACAAATTTTTCCTTTATTATTTTGAAACAAAAATATTTTTTACTTATTGTTAATTTTATATTTATATTGACCTCTTAAGGAATATTTATTAATATTTTAATGATGCAGGGTTTAAAAAAGATATTTTTAAATATCAAAAGGTTTCACCTTTCACAATAATATATTTTATATTACACTCCACATTTTATAACCAAAAAATTATTTTATTTCAAGGAAAAATTCATGGTATTTATTTTAAAGTGGTGAATTAAAAAGGTTTTTATGTTAGCTTCTTATAATTAATATTTTAACATGGTATAACTTTATTTATTTAGGACATTGTTAAAAAATATTTTCTAAAAGATAATTTCATGGTTTCACTTAGATTTTTATCTTTATATTTAAAATATATATCTCATTTGGAGTTATTTTTTATGAATCACCCTCCCAATTCCCTTATGAAATACTCTTTTTGGGTGATAGAATTTTGATATCAACTGATCCAACTCTTGAGGTCATTTTACATGGTTCTATTTGGTAATGTTATTAAACCTGTTTTTTTCTATAGGATCTTCATGATTGATATATGAATGATTTTTTATGGAAAAAATGCATTTGGATTATCATTATTTAATGGTTGGGGTTCCTATATAGACCTCCGATGAATTGGTTGAGGTTTTATATATCATAAGATAAAGATGTTTTGTGCGAAGATGGTTTTTATTTAGATTTTTTCACAAGATTGTGGATGGACATGATTTTTGTATAGTTTTTTTCGTAATATCATGTATGGAAATGATTTTTTTTTATTTTTATTCAAAATATTATGCATGGGAATGATTACGTTTATTTTCATTCATAATTTTATGATTTCCCATGCTTATGATTTCACTAATACCACATTTCTATGTTATATGACTATGTCCTAATCCATGGATCCTAATTATTATATCATGATTCATCACTAATAGGTCATGGTGTATATTTGATCAGTTGGGGTTATATTCTATTTTATCATGGATTATGATCCATTTTTATTGCTTGATGTTTTTTTCTCAGATATTTCTCCCATGCTCATGTTTTCTCACATGACTATGATCTAACCCTTGATGAAAATTCGTTAACTATTTACCTTACTAAGTGTTTTAGATCACACCTTCTTTTGTTTTCCATTCCTTAGGATATAGATATGAGTATACCATTTGAGATTAATGGAAGGGGTTTAGTGTTGTGCGATTATAGAGAAATGTTCATAGTTTTGTAAAATAAGTTATTTATGTAGCTAATATCTAAAGACACTAAACATTTGGGCTTAGATATTTTTACATTATTATGAGATTTAATGTTTAATTAATGTGAAATGTATGCTAGTTTTTCATGGTTCATCTCACTTGGTATCAAATTTGGAATGTAAATTATGTTTTTAGCACCATATTTGGGAGTGCAATTTGGGGTGTCTTATTTGGTATCAAAGTAGGGTTTAGTTATTTTTGAGGATTAGTTTAGTTATTTTTGGGTTTAGGACTATAAAAAATTAGTGAGACCCTAGGGTAAGTCTAAATATAGGAAAAAATCTTAAAATTTTGTTAAATTAGATAGTGTGTAGTTTCTTAGTAATAACATCTCTATCTGGATACAAGAAAGTGGATGTAGGCTCTAGAATATATGAAACTATGGATAATAATATTTAAAAATATTTATTGTGTGTCAAATTTATCTTCACTCAGTGAGAAATAAGTGTGACTAACTACACACATGGTTTTCCACTCCCAAGGATATTCTTTGGTGATTCACATGTTCATTATAAACCATTATAAAAAATTAAATAAAATTTCAGGATATAATATAAAACTAATAGGTTAGATAACCTAAAGAAAAAATGTCCACGTATAACCTAGATTAAAACATAGATATTCATAACCTAGATTATAGACGTCAATTTTGAGCTATTTTTTCTAAGTTTATAGTTTAATTTTACGTGTTTATTAATTTTCTCATACCTAAAATTTCCTTTATTTAATGTAATGGATTAATCCCAAAGAATCAAGTTAATAATGGGTTCCATGGACAATACAATTATTTTCTTAATGAACAACTGAACAAGATAAGAGATATAGTCTAAATATTATGATTATTTATAACTAGCTATCTTGAGTTTTTATTAACCATTTTGAAACCAGTTGAATTTACAAACACACCAAATAAGTGAAAAATGGAGTTTCATAGAAGTTCAAGTGGTAAATACCATATAGGAAAGAACGTAAAATTTATTATGTGTTAAAATTGTGAGAAAAATCACCAAGGAGATTGTAACACCCCGAGATTTTATGAGAATTATTCTTTTTAATTAATTTGATCTCTTTTGTTGTACGCTTCACCAAGATTAGATTATACTATACGCAACACCGTATTAGCTTGCAGTATATGAAACACTATTCTTGGCTTGAGTTACACAAAATTTCAAGTTCGTTTTGTGGAAATTATTCTATGCAACATTAAGTATAGATTTTGTTTAATGTATAAATGAAATAAGTTTTGATTATGTTATATAAAACACAAAATAGATCTTTAACTACACGCATCCCTGACTTGGCTTGCATTACACGCAATCAAGACCTTCTTCGATAGCCTGTGTAGTACGCAATATCGAGTTTCACTAAATGAGATATTATTATAATATTATTATGAACTAGGCGTTATGAATAGTAATACCCAATTTTTGAAATTTTATAAATTTTATCCTTCAAAATTGACTTAATTTTTGGATTCGGAATATTTAAATTATCCTAGGGGGAATTTTTGGTATTTTTCTGAAAACTTTCAATTTTTGATGAATAGTGAAAACACTAGGTTACTATTTAAAAACCGACTTTTTATTTAAATAATTATTTATTTTATTTAAATTTATTTTAGGTAAAAATTGATACATAATACCTATATATGTTCAATGTAATTCATTGGAGTCATTTTATAATAATTTTAGATATATAAAAATTTTATTGAACTTTTCACCGTCTTTTACCCACATCCTAGGAGAATTTGAAAATTTACATAAAACATAATTTTACCGCTTCTGTTAGTAGAATTTTGAAAATCCAAGAGACACGGTTAATTCAAAGGAGTCAAATGTGGTTCAATAAGATAAAAATAATTTTTGGTGAATAGTAACTTTTTTACTTTTATTTACCACAGTTAAAAGTAAATAGGGTAATTAAGGGTAAAAATGATATTATTATTACCCTAACACATGTCCTAATTATATTTTATAAGTATAATTCAACCAAAAACAACCTTAGTAATAAAATATTACCCTTTAGGTCCACTTGGATTAGATTAGGTCATTTATATTATTTTATTTAAAGAAGAGTTAAAATAGTTAAAATCAATGTTTAATAAATAAAATATTTTTAATATAGGGTTATACATAATATAAATTCAACTATAAATATTAATTATAAATATAAAAATATTTCCTACATAATGTTATTTTATTTAAAATTTTTATAAATTAAATAATTTATTTTATTTATGACACAATGATGATGTAATATTACCTTATTAATGAAATATTAACATAATTGATGTTATAAATATGCAAATAAATGTAATTTTAGACTTTTTATAAATTAAACTAATTTTTTAGGTTAATATGACATGTTAGTATTGATTTAATTAACTTTTTTGAACTAATCATGCTGTTATGATTTTCACAAAAATCAATTACCAAATAGTGTCAAAATTGACATAAAATAGTTTTTAAAACAAATATTATATTATTAATTGTTATTTTCTTCCTAAAAATATATGGTTTGGCCAAATGACTTATAAAAAGTTATATATATTAATAATTAACCACTTGTGGTTCTTTTGGATTGTTATAGTAAGTTTATTAATCATATAGTGTAAGAAAACAGGAAGACATGGTAAAAGTTAAATTATTTAATTTAGAGTGAAATCTAAATGATAAGGTTAAAATAGTAACCTAAACTTGTCTAAAACCTATTGGTTGAGAAAATTTATACCCATAACCACTTTATATTATAAATAAGTCACTTTGAAGCCATTATTAACTGAATATGACTTTATTATTAATTAATAGTTTAAGTTTTTCCTAAAGTGCCCCTCTCCTCCCATATAAAAGGGCACCTACTCCCTCTTCTATTTAAACAATTTTCAGCCTTCAAGCTTGAACAAACCCTACCCATTTCCCTTTAAAACTTCCATATAAACATTATAGAGGTTCTGGTCTCCTCAAAAAAACCAACTATAGTGCCTTAAGAGGAAGCTTAAAAGAGGTGCGTCGAAGAAGAGGTAATCTCTTCTACTGATTATTTCAAGTTTCTTTCTTCTTCAACTTCTTCTTCTTTAGTTGTTTCATTATAAAGTAATAACATCAGTATCAATAATATACTGATATGTTATTATAAATATTAAAAAACCCCATTTCACCTTCTATTCATCCTACGGAAAACGAAATCACCGCGCGTGTGTACGTATGGAATACCGTCTCCACGCCGTGGTGTAATCTGTTTTTCCACCACCACCTTACTTGGATGTGTATAGTGGTGTAAATAATAACTATATATGGTTATTATAAAATCATACTGATTCTGAGATATTATATCATCCACTCTAATTCCATTCAATAATTATTGGAACGATATCATCGCTCCTGCGTACGTACGGATTACCGTCTCCACGACGTGATGAGATTCATTCTCCATGTTAACCATTCAAGAATGATTATAAAGTATATATAATGAATAATAATGAAATATATGACATGATAAAGCTACTGGATATATATATATATGACATCTACTTACTTTCATTCAAGTCAATAAGGAAAGGAAAACAGTGTTCATGCGTACGTACGACCTACCGTCTCCATGAACGGTGTATTTCATTTCATTTGTCTCTCTATTATATATATATATACTGAATATATATGATGTATAAATCATGATTTACATTCTGGAATTATTTAAATCATGATATAATTAATAATAATATCAAGAACAACAAGTCCAAACACGTACGATAAATAAAACGATTTTACCCAAAACACTGCTTTAACATGGAATTTACAAAAGAGTAGGTAATATAAAGTCATAAGTGAACCATATATGATATAATAACAATGAATATGATTCTTTAATAAGTCAATGACATTATTTAAATCATTATACAGAAGGTTTAGATACGTATGAAGCATATCAGACCTAAGGTATGGGATAACTTTTCCAATCTCATTTTTATTCGAGATTGTTTATTCGTAAGTATGTACTAGGGTTATATTTTTCATCCATGTACCTATTTTCTAAAAATTATTTCATGTATTTATATATTCCTTTTTACCCATTTTTTACTTTTACTACATGGTATGTAAGGAATCTTTATTTTTTTTACGTTACGAGGTACTTTTTTTGACTTTTCTGGAAAAAGTATGAGAAAAATGTTTTTTTAACTTATACAAAATGAATGGATTTTTACGGTTTCATAAATCCTTATTTTCATGAATCTTACTCTACAAGATTTAATGAATATTTTCAAAAAAATCCTTTTCTTTTAAAATTTCATGGCATTTTGTGAAAAGAAAATGATTTTGAAGATGAAAGGATATTTTCATCAAGAATTCATTTCAAGTGTTTTATCGAAACCATTCTCCATGTAAGATGAAATTATTTCACATGTATATGTTTCAAGTATAATGTCTCTATGATTTACTTGGTTTCACTTTTATTATGATGAAATTATATCCATTTGTTTTATATGGATTATGTTATAATGGAATGATGTTTATGAAACCCATTTTATTCTTTGGGTTATGATGAATGATTTATGTTTATGTTGAGGCACACGTAAGAATGATTTCATTATGAGATGGGTGGGACCTATATCTCCCTCCAATTCATTGGGTAAAGATTTATATCTCATGAGATAGACATGGCTGGAACGGTAAGTTAATCCCGTTCAGTGATACATGATTGGAACGAGGAGTGAACTCGATTCAGAAAGGGACTTTGTCCACTAAGATAGTCTTGGAAGCAATGCCTTGGCTAGTATGGAAATCATATCATGTTCTTAATGGTTTTCCACAATTAAATGTTTTATTCCCATGCTATTTTATCATGATTGATGTTCCTTTAAGATCTATGCCTTACGTAATGCCAATATTTATTTCACAACTCAAGATTTTGATGTTTAAACTTTATGTTAATGTTTTGAAGTTCAAATGTATATGGTTTGTTTTATTTTCTCCATGATTACCCTTAATGAGCATTTGGGATCACCCTTTATATTTTTTCCCCCAGGATATAAAGAAATGTTTTAGGTAATAAAAAGGGAAGATCTTTATGGGAGATGTTGAAGATATTTCACCAAGATTAGAAGATAATGTTCCAAGTTTCCAAAGACACTAAACTATTACGGTCCTTTGGTGTATGTTTTTGTTATGTATTAAGTATTCTAAAAAAGTAATGTAATGTCCATGTACGTCAAACTTTGGGGTCTCTACAGTTGGTATCAGAGGAAAGGTTTAGTTAACCTTTGGAAAATAGGATGCGGAAACTTTAGTGAGATCCCTAGTGATATTTCTAAGGTATGTCTAGGGATGTCCCTAAGGTTTAGTATATCTATTGGTTACAATCCTAGAGTTATGTTGACAATCATGAATAACCTAGGGTGAACCTAAGGTATCATGGATTAAAGAATGTGTGATAAGTTAGACATCCCATAAGTGACTTTTAATGATTATGTGGTTCCTTGTTATTTTAAATGTTTCTTACACTATGGTTTTTGGTTTTAGTCAATGGAGGAAATGAGAAGAAATTCAGTTAATGTTGATTCCAATGGACAAATTTGTGACTATGATCAACAAAATCGTGTAATGTCTAGAGAGAAATATATTGTGATTATGCCGAATCAGTCATCACGATATATGATTAACAAGGTGGACTTTGGTGGTATTCCTATGTAATTAAATAAGAGGATGATGAACTTTTATATATGTTCTCATGGAGAGGAACATAGAGGAAGTAATATGAAGCTTTATACGTATTAAGAAAAAGGGAATAAGAACCTTGAGGAATACCTCAAATGGAGGGGAAGATGTTATCTGTGTGGAGAAAAGGGTCATAGAGTGACAGACTATTATGGAGTTCAATGTCTTATTTGTGTAGAACATGGGCATTACCCAACTCAATTCCCCAACCTAAGAGGTTACTTCTAAATCAAGGAAGGTCTTATTCCATGACAATCATTGAAGAGGATGGATTGAAGTGATTATGTATTGGTATTCAAGAATAATGTTGTTGAGGTACTTTTATGGTATATTGGAATATTTTTGTATTAGTCTATTGTGGTTTTCAATAATTTTATGGTACCGGTAACCCTGAAAAGTGATTGAAATATATTTGGAAAGTAGATGATATGCGCATAATGAAGGGATAAGGAGAAAATGAAAATTTTCATAGTATTCATGAGTTCATGACTGATATAAGGACAAAGTGATATCATGGTTTGAGTATATAGAAATTTTGGGATTTTGGTATGCGGAAAGAGATAACTTTTGATAGCATTCATGTTTTTACTAAAGTTCAATGGGTATTTATTTTTCAAGAGAATACATTATTTTGGTATTCACATGTTTGGAATGTGACCAACAATATATATCATATGATATATGGGGGATAAATGATGGTATTCACATGCTCGGTAAAAGACATTTCTAGTAATTCTTTTCTTTATACTATGAGTTTGGAAAAAAGTATTTTAGATAAGCCTAAAGATTAGAATGGATTATATTGGACATAAGTTAGTATTGTTTAAGGCTATAACTTTTTTATATTATTTTTTGAATGTTATAACAGTATAGTTTTAGAAAAAGGACAACTCATAGGATGGGTGAAAACCCGTCGCGTCAGGCAAGGATGCGGGAATCGAACCCACAACCGAAGTGTGACAGGACTTTATCGCAAACCACTAGCCTACATGAAGTCCCTGGTTAGTATAAACTAGTTTTATTTTATTAATTGCTATGATAGATGAAGTTTATGTCTGTTTTAACAACCATATATGATTAATCTCAGCATAGATGGACTTATGTATATTTTATAAATTATGCTAAACTTTTTGTGATATAAACAGATGGAATGACCTATAATTATATCACATGATCTGTTAACACTTCATGAATGACAAATTCAACTTTATTTATTTAAGAGATGAAGTGGAAATTGTTCAAGGAACGAACAATAGTGAAATTTTACCAAAATAAAGTAAGTATTTCTTTTAATTCATCAAATTTTCAACATTAGGGAAATGATCTAGAGAACTAAAAACGTTTTCCTAGTACCCTCATATCCGATGAATCAGATGGTACCTTATATCATCACAAATTTATGGCTTTGTGATTGTTGGATTTTTCATAGCCATGTTCTCTACCACTCTCTATCAGAACATGATGGTTATATTTCTCTTCCATATTCATATTTTCTCATATATTCTCCTATGTGGAAACCCAGTGATGAGTTACTTTGGGTATTCATTATGTTTATAACATTCTTTTTTAAACTAATGATTTAGTATTCCTTTTTACGATGTGGGTTTCTATGAAATAAACATTCAAGTATAAAACCATTTATAACCCCGATGAATTTCGAGGGAGAAATTCATTTTAAGGGGGGTAGAATATAACACCCCTAGATTTTATGAGAATTATTATTTTTAATTTCTTTGATGTCTTTTGTGGTACGGTTCACCAAGATTAGCTTATACTATACACAACACCGTATTAGCTTGCAGTATACACAACACTATTCTTGGCTCGTGTTACACACAATTTCAAGTTCATTTTGTGGAAATTATTCTACGATACATTAAGTATAGATTTTGTTTAATGTATAAATGAAATAAGTTTTTATTATGTTATACGCAAAACCAAATAGAGCTTTCACTACATGCAACCCTGACTTGGCTTGCATTACACGCAATCCAGACCTTCTTCGATAGCGTGTGTAGTACGCAATACAGAGTTTCACTAAACGAGATATTATTATAATATTATTATGAACTAGCCGTTATGAATAGTAATACCAACTTTTTGAAATTTTATAAATTTTATCTTTCAAAATGGACTTCATTTTTGGATTCGGAATATCGAAATTAGCCTAGGGTGAATTTTTGGTATTTTTCTGAAAACTTTCAATTTTTGTTGAATAGTGAAAACACTGGGTTACTATTTAAAAACCGACTTTTTATTTAAATAATTATTTATTTTATTTAAATTTAGTTTAGGTAAAAATTGATACATAATACCTATATAAGTTCAATGTAATTAATTGGAGTCATTTTATAATAATTTTAGATATATAAAAATTTTATTGAACTTTTCACCGTCTTTTACCCACCTCCTAGGAGAATTTGAAAATTTACATAAAATTTAATTTTACCGATTATGTGAGTGGAATTTCTAAAATACGAGAGAAATAGTTAATATCAAGGAGTGAAATGTGGTTCAATAAGATAATTTTTTTTGTGAATAGTAACTTTTTACTTTTATTTACCACGGTTAAAAGTAATTAGGATAATTATGGGTAAAAATGATATTATTATTACACTAACACGTGTCCCAATTATATTGGATAAGTGTAATTAGACCAAAACCAACTTTAGGAATAAAATATTACCCTTTAGGTCCACTTGGAATAGATTAGGACATTTATTATTATTTTATTTAAAGAAGAGTTAAAATAGTTAAAATCAAATCTTAATAACTAAAACATTTGTAATATAGGGATATACATAAAATAAATTCGACTATAAATATTAATTATAAATATAAAAAGATTTAATATATAATTATATTTTATTTATAATTTTTAGACATTAAATAATTTAATTTATTTATGACACAATGATGATGGAGTAATTACCTTATTAATGAAGTATTAACATAATTGATGATTTAAATACCCAAATAAAAGTAATTTGAAACTTTTTATAAATTAAAATAAATTTTTAGGTTAATATGACATGTTATTATTGATTAAATTAACTTTGTTAGAACTAATCATGCTGTTATGATTTTCACAAAAATCAATTACCAAATAGTGTCAAAATTGACATAAAATAGTTTTTAAAACAAATATTATATTATTAATTGTTATTTTCTTCCTAAAAATCTAAGGTTCAACCAAATGAATTATATAAGATTATATATATTAATAATGAACCACTTGGTGTTCTTTTGTCTTGTTATAGTAAGTTTATTAACCATATAGTGTAAGAAAACAAGAAGACACGGTAAAAGTTAAATTATTTAACTTAGAGTTAAATCTAAATGATAAGGTTAAAATAGTAATATAAACTTGTCTAAAACCTATTTGTTGAGAATATTTCGACCCATACCCACTTTATCTTCGAAATAAGTCACTTTTTATCCATTATTAACCGAATATGACTTTATTATAAAATAATATTTTATGTTTTTCCTAAAGTGCCCCTCTCCCCCCTTATAAAAGGGCACCTCCTCCCTCTTCTCTTTACACAATTTTGAGCCTTCAAGCTCGGCCACCCATGCCCATTTCCCTTCTCAACTTCCCTAGAAACATTATAGAGGTTCTGTTTTCCTCAAAAGACCAGCTCTAGTGCATTAAGAGGAATCTTTAAAGAGGTGGGTCGAAGAAGAGGTAATCTCTTCTACCGATTCTTTCAAGTTTCTTTCTTCTTTAACTTCTTCTTCTTTAGTTGTTACATAATAAAGTAATAAAATCAGTATCAATAATATAATTATATGTTATTATAAATCTGAAACAACCCCATTTCACCTTCTATCCATCCTACGGAAAACGAAATCACCACGCGTGCGTACGCACGTAATACCGTCTCCACGCCGTGGTGTAATATGTTTTTCCACCACCACCTTACTTGGATGGGTATAATGGTGTAAATAATAACTATATATAGTTATTATAACATCATACTGATTCTAATATATTATATCATCCACTCCAATTCCATTCAATAATTATGTGAATGATATCATCACCCGTGCGTACGTACGGATTACTGTCTCCACGACGCGATGAGATTCATTCTCCATGTTAACCATTCAAGAATGATTATAAAGTATATATAATAAATAATAATGAAATATATGACATGATAAGGATACTGGATTTATGTGTATATATATTTATGACATCTACTTACTTTCATTCAAGTCAATAAGGAAAGGAAAACAGCGTTTATGCGTACGTACGACCTACCGTCTCCATGAACGGTGTATTTTATTTCATTTAACTATATATTATATATATCTAATAAATATATATGATATATAAATCATGATTTACATTTTTGAAGTTTGTAAATCATGATATAAGTAATAATAATATCAAGAACAACAATTCAAAACACGTACGATAAATGAAACGATTTTACCCAAAACGCTGCTTTAACATAGAATTTACAAAAGAACGGTTAATATAAAGTCATAAGTGAACCACATATGATATCATAACAATGAATATGATTCTGTAATAAGTAAATGACATTATTTAAATCATTATACAGGAGTTTCAGATACGTATGAAGCATATCGAACCTAAGGTAAGGGATAACTTTTCCAATCTCATTTTTATCCGAGATTGTTTATTTGTAAGTATTTACTCGGGTTATATTTATTATCCGTGTCTCTGTTTTATAAAAATGGTTTCATGTATGTTTAAAGTCTTTTTTAACCATTTTTTACTTTTACTACATGGTATGTAAGTAATCTTTATTTTGATTACGTTACGAGATACTTGTTTTGACTTTTCCAACAAAAGTATGAGAAGAATGTTTTTTTAACTTATACGACATGAACTGATTTTTACGGTTTCATAACGCCTTATTTTCATGAAGATTACTCTACAAGATTTAATGAATATTTTCAAAAAAATCATTTTCTTTTAAAATTTCATGGCATTTTTTGAAAAGAAAATGATTTTGAAGAAGAAAGGATATTTTCATCAAGAATTCATTTCCAGTGTTTTATCAAAACCATTTTACATCTAAGAGGACATTATTTCACATGTGTATGTTTCAAGTATAATGTCTATATGATTTACATGGCTTCACTTTTCTTATGATGAAATTATATCCATTTGTTTCATATGGATTTTGTTATAATGTAATGATGTTTATGAAACCCATTTTATTCTTTGGGTTATGATGAATGATTTATGTTTATGTTGTGGAAAACGTAAGAATGATTTCATTATGAGATGGGTAGGACCTATATATCCCTCCAATGAATTGGGTAAAGATTTATATCTCATGATATAGACATGGATGGAAGGGTGAGTTAATCCGGTTCAGTGATACAGGACTGGAATGAGGAGTGAATTTGATTCAGAAAGGGACTTTGTCCACTAAGATGGTCTTGTCAGCAATGCCTTGAATACTATGGAAATCATATCATGTGATAAATGGTTTTCTACAATTAAATGTTTTATTCCCATTCCATTTTATCATTATTGATGTTCCTTTATGATCTATGCCTTATGTGCTACCAATATTTATTTCACAACTCAAGATTTTGATGTTTAAACTTTATGTTCATGTTTTGAAGTTCAAATGTATATGGTTTGTTTTATTTTCTTTATGATTACCCTTAATGAGAATTTGAGCTCACCCTTTATATGTTTTTCCCTAGATATAAAGAAAGGTTTTAGGTAAAAAAGGGAAGATATTTTTGGGAGATGTTTAAGATATTTCACCAAGATTAGAAGATTATGTTCCAAGTTTCCAAAGACACTAAACTATTACGGTCCATTGGTGTCTATTTTTGTTATGTATTAAGTGTTCCTCAAAAGTAATGTAATGTCCATGTACGTCAAGCTTTGGGGTCTCTACATAGATTTCTTTAAAAGATTCATTTTTTTTTCAAATATTGGAGGGTTGTCCATCGATCTAATTTTTGTTGATGTCGAATATTGAGACCAAAAAAATAATGAAGGATGAGATAGTAAAAACTAATGTCCCACACACATTTAAATTCTTTAAATGAAAGGAGTTTGTTTATTATATAAATAGAATCCCTATTCAAAGTGATAATGAGGACAATAGACCTTGGTAAACTCCAAAACTAATTGAACAAGGAAGAACCTATGCAACTCCTATCACTGAAGTAGATCATGATAATTAAGATACAATAATCCTCCACTTTGGATTTGTAGATATCTTATTTGAATGTGATTATAAACACTCCATTATATCTAGAAAGTTTTCAAAGTTTATAAAATCACCACTCCAATGTTTTGATGTTTAATTATCAGTGAAAACCTTTAGTTACATGAATATTGTATTATAAGTAGAAGATCTTTGGTATTTTCGTTATGAAATTATTATTTTATTACATTATATGAATTTTATGTGGTTTTGGAAATGAATTGGATATATCGGAATAGAATCCATATTAATTACCAAAATAGGGAAATAAAATTTGGAATTTCAAATTAATATATGATCATCTTTCAGTGTAAGGATTAATATAAACATTCTAGGAAAATTAATTCCATTATATGGGGTTTAATGGCCAATTAGAGGGGGTATTTAGCTCAAATTATTATAGAGAATCTCAATATTGGGGATTTACCTATTATGAGGGAAACATGTGTCTTCTAGTATTACCTAATATAGTAAGGTAGATATCTCATTGGAAATTATATCCTGATTCTTGTATATATTTTAGTCACCCTTACCTATTTTTATCTATAGGTGATAATTAAAATTGCGAGGTTACAATTTATTTAGGGGGGATGTAACACATCAGGTTTTAGGGAATATTTTATTACTTTAAACTACATGTCCATAATTCTAAATTATATTTTTATATTTGTTTAAAATAATTATTATTGAATAGGAAATAAGGCATGAATGATATGAATCAAACTAACGACACTTTATTCATTCATATAGTAACATTACCACAAAAGTACATGAAACCATGCATTTCATAAAATGTATTATTAGATATCATGGATGATTGCATCCCTTTAAAGTTCATAAATTAAAAGGGGACAATAAATAAAAAATAATAATATATTCATAATTAGGAAATATCTAGGATCATCTTCACCCTTGAGAATCACAATTAATAAAAAAACTTTCAATGCACTGTCCTAGGATACCACATGTACTAACACCCGAACCATCCCACCCCTAAAATGAGGGGAATCCTTGATCCACCCAGAATAATGAAAAGCATCATAATAAAAAAATCAATTATTTGGGATGATTTAACCAAGAAAAATAATTTTTAAAAAGAATTTAAATTCAAAAAAAATTCGGGCAAGACCCATCCATAAGTTGGAATCCCACTTTAGAAAAAATAATCACTTTTAAACAAAACTTAAAAAATTTAAACACATAATAGATATAGCTGATGAAAAATAAATCCCTCTTCTCACCCTCCAACTTCTGTAATAAAAACAACCTCCACTAGATCAACTAGTCTCCACATATATAATGTGCCTAGAAATAAATATATTTGGAAGCAAGAAAGGTGTACTTGGATGAAAACTACTAAAAAACTGAAAGGAAAACAATGAAATACTTGAAAAATTATTCCATGCGACCCAAGGTCACAAACCGTCCAAACTCAAAACACATTATGAGAATAAAATCCATAACCTGCAAAAGGCTACTTGGTCTACATACACCGAGTGGTGTGATTAGGGTGTAAGATTAACATCCCAATGGGTAATCACTATAGAGTCTATGCTTTTATTTTCTAAAACAAACCAAAAATTATAGTCTGAAATACATATAGAAAATAACTTCTATGAGTGATCATAAGAAAACCAAACAACACAACTAACTATTTTATCAAAAATTTCATTTCATTTTCTTTAAATGAAAATAATCACTTGAAATCATTTTATCATACTAAGATTTATTTATTAAAAAAACCATTTATAAATGCCTTTATAATAAACCAAACCATTTAAAAAATGATTTGAAAATCCCCTATTTTTTTACATTAAAAATGGTACTAAAATGGTTCAAGACAAAATAATAAATGAAATGATAATAATAGTAATATATAAACAAGTCAAAATAAAAATGAATTGTATAAGAAGTAAAAAATAATGATAGGAAAGTGCAGTAAACCATAATCAGAACATTATCTATAAAAATAAGATTGGGAAATAATTAAAATATATCCCCACAATCATAATACTACACAAATGGTAAGATATTCTAACTATAAATTCCAATGGAAAATGACTCACTCATGGAAACACTAGTCGACTATGTAACATGACAAGGAAACCAATCCTGATATATCTCATATTCTCACCGAAAATTATCCATATCTAGTCCACACACTAAGCTAGAGAAACACCGTCAAGTTACTCACCTAACTACAGTATCCCACGTGCTAATCATATAACATATCAGAAAACAATCATCCATTCCATCATCAATAAAACACCACAATCAAGAATAAAAATTGAAAGTATTCATCCTTTCAAAAAACCCATTTTGAAAGCTCACTCGAAAATCAAAATTTTTTCTCAAGGACATTTCATTAACATTTGGTAAGCACAAACTAGTTCTCAAATGAAAAAAATAATTTAAAAATTCCACTTGATTTTTTTGGAAAACTAAATTTAAACATAATATTTCAATTTAAAATTTTCTATTTTAAAACTCATACACATATTAAATTACATATATATATATATATATTTATAAACATTTATCGATGAACATATTCACATAATTATTATGTGAATATGTGCACATGTATATGTATATATATAAATATAAATAGACATACTTGTATGATAACCAAGAATGAAAATAAGAATCCATAACATCAAAATTAAATAAATAATACAAGAATAACCAATTAAATTTAATAAAAATTATCCAATAAGGAATCCATAGTTAATCAATCTATAAAAATCACGAATCACCCTAATAAATTTGATAAAAACTTTAAATAATTTTAAAACATACAATTCCTTTCAAGAAACCATTATAAATATTTTATTGGCGAAAAATATAATTTATTATTTAAAGGAAGATAGAAGGCTGATCCAGATCCACAAGAAACTAATTGGAAATAAATTTTAATTCTCTAAAAACCTTGAGAAATATAAATTTATAAATCCAATTGAACTTTAATGAAATTTATAATTTTAAAGAAACCAATTTGGAATTCCCATGAACATGTGGTAAATTAAGGAAACTATAAATCATGAAAACATCTACCTAGGGAAAGCATTGATGATGCGAATCCTCTAAAAACGTTAAGAGGAAGGCTTTAAAAACCCATATAAAACACTATAAATAAGAACTGTGATAGAATAAAAACTAAAACCCAGCCTAGGGTTTATATGAGATATGCACAGTAAAGGGGGAGAAGAAAAATGAGTGGTGAATATGAGGGAAAAAATAAAAAGGAGATGCAACTTTACCCAAACTCATTTCCATTTGAAATCACATGAAGAATTTCCCAAAACCACAGTGGAAAAAAGTAGGGAAGGTGTTGCGGAGGGAGGATCAACCACATGTCACAAGAGGGAGTGGGGGTAGGGAGGTCACTATTTAAGGGTAAATTAATAGAGAGGTATGTTTGGTATTTTTTGAAATTTGGTCGTGTCACACGTTTGCCGCATGATTTACCTAAACCATAAACCCTTCACTATAAGCACAAGGGAACTCACTCTATTTTCTAACACAGTTAGTGAAACTATGTGGAAACCATGAAAAATGGACCTATCACATACAAACCCCATTCATATGGTCTCCGTATGGTTAGTATTAATCATGAGATAACCACACAACATGCTAATATTCTTAAAAAAATCAATTTTTTAAGGAAATACCCTAGAAATCAATGTAAAAAATAAAAACCAATAATTAAATAAATAAATCAAGGTAATAAAAATCATGGTGTCAAAACCCTCCAAAAATTAACATTTTCTTCCCTTGGAAATATATTAAACCTGAGGAGACTCAAATAAGAACCTCAAATGGGAAAAAAGAAAAAGCTAAGACACAATATCCCAGCTACCTGAAATGAAATTTAACCCAATACACTAGAAACATATCCAAAATATCCAATAATATCAAAATACTCAAGAAAAAACACTAATAGGAAAATCAATAAATAGATACCCATAGTGGGTCTCCCCACCATTTTAAAACTCAACAATCATTGTGGAACAAAAGGAGTAAAATATTTTCTAAAAGATTCCTATAAGGAAAAATACGAATCCTCAACCAAAGATACTCAGACAACCACTCAATCAAGAGCACATTATTAGACTCAAAAAAGAAAATATTTACTCTCCATAAAAGCCCAACATATAACAACCCAATGGGATCAACCCAAATACAATTGACTAATCATTAGTTATAAAGGGAAATGAGGAAAAGAAACCTCAGAAGTCCCATTAAACCATTCTCAAAGGAGATCATAACTATTAATAACACTATAAAATCCCAAAACAAAGACCATAAATCCATCTTCCATCATCCTATAACTAGGAATGAAGGGAAAAAGGAATAACCCATGAGCATGCCTCTTAAAAAACATAGGTTCAAACCTAGGGTTAAGAATAAAGGAGTGGTAACCAATGACCTTATTATTGAATGACCAATCATAGTGATATCTTCAAACCCAATGGAAACCATCTAGTGTATAATATCTATTATATCATATTCATACTATTTTTTCAAATCACAAACCAAAGGTTCTTCCCATGTTCAATAGACCAAAGTGAAACCTCACCAACCATGACTACATACAAAACCCAAAAGAACCCAAAAAACTAAATTATACATAAGAAAATCCCAAATAATTACATCCACTAAGAAAAAAATGAAATGAACTAAAACTATTGGAAAATGGGGTTATCCATACTGATTTATACCCAAAGTTTACAGAAACCATGGGTATAGATTTTATGAAATCTGTCTATACACATGGTTTATATAAACTGTGGGTATATAAATTCTATACCAATATTTTTTTAGAAACCATTAGGATATAATCTAAAATATTTTCCCAACCTCCCACCCTCTCCCCTTCACTCAAGTCGTATCTCCCCCCTTCAGTCGAGTCGTGTTCTTCCCTCACCCGAGTGATGATGAACGACTCTCTACCTTTAGTGTTATCCCCCGATTCAATGATTTCTTGATTCTGATCTTCTTTGATAGAGAGTTACAAATCATTATTCTATTCTACTGAATATTGTTTTTATTTTCATCAATGTATGAAAACCTAAAAAAGATACATTTATTTCATGATTCCTCCAAATTATTCGAAATAAGTTTCTTTGTGGGTGATGTTTTATTTCTGGGATTTTGGTTTAATGATTGTAAATTGAATGAAACTTTAGTATTACATTGATGTATATTTTTTAGTGATGTTTGATTTTTCGTTTTATATACATAATTGGTGTACCATTATATTCGTAACCAACATAAAAGGTTGGTTTTATAATGTGTAATCCAACCATTAGTTAGTGAACAGACTAACCTGATTTTATGTACAATATTCCCTCTCCTACTCTACATGTCATTATATTTCTTTATATATTTGGGTTTAGATTGATAAATTGACATTAATATATTGAATTTATGATATTGATTTTGTTAGGAAATTAGACATTAGGGATGTGGGTACTAGTTGGTGGGATTTAGTTTTTAAAGGGATATCTATTCTTTGATGGCTTATGTTATATTATACATACATGTTTATTTGGCATGTGATTATTGTGGTGAACGTGGAAAAAATAATAATTTAATGAATTTTAATTATGAGCAATAATGTGTATACTCCTAGAATGAACTATGATCTTGTGTAACATTATACTAGGCTTTTGGAAGAGGCAATTTCTCTATATTTTTTTACCTAGTCTAACAATGGGAGGACTTTGTAGTTAATTTTAGGAATAATTATTACAATTTTACCTTTTCATTATTATGAATATATAATGTCGACATGGGTATTTTACCTTGGGTCATTTCCTACTAGCCATGTTGATATTCTCAAGCATATATACCCCCTTTTGGTATAGATATTTAGATTGAATTTTATAAAGGCATGGTGAAATTCTATTGAGGTGATGATGATTCCATATACTCTAAGCACATGCTCCCCAAAAATTTTAGAACAATTCAAAAAAAAATAGAACTGCATTGATATCACATCTTACCCATCCTAAAAACTCCATCTAATAATACTCTCCCCCAACTAATATATCTCTCCCCCTTTAGGTGGAACATGTATATTAAGATTATACCTATAATATTTTTTATTCCACATTTATCATAACATTAATTCAAATCATAAATTGATGTATCCTATCTTTATCATACTTCAACCAAAAATATCTACGAAACAAGTAATATAGGGGATAAACCATCATACCATATCCTTTGATGATTAAAGGATGATATTCAGCAACCAACTTAGATTAGTGTTGAATACCCCCTTTCACTGAAAACCAATTTGATCATCCATCACTATCTTCAACTCACATTTTAGATTGGGGTAACTTATATTCTTCCACACTTCAACAATATGAATTCTTAAAGAATAATTCCCCAAGATGTTGTTTAATTCATTATTTTCAATTTCTAAACATTGTTTTTTGGAAATAGAAGCACCATGATTATCCTTAAACTAATGATATATTTACCATGTGCTAAATATTTAATAATTATTTTTTAGAATCATTTTTTTCACCCTTTTTGTATTCTACAATCTAAAATGGATTATAATTCTACCAATGAGGAATATTATTATTTAATGATTCCTTTTTATTTAATTTAACCTTAAATACTTTAATACCTTGTTTGTTGATTTTTTTTAATATAATGGTCATAAGATATTTATTAGTGACATGACTTTATTTCTCACATCTTCTACATACATTTATCAAACCATAAATGAAATTATTCTACATACTAATTTTTGTAAACAATATCACATCTGACTTTGTTTCTTTATAAGAGTTTTCTCCACTAAATTTGTGTCTCAAATAACTCAATATAGAATTAGATTTACTTCCTCTAAAATAGAATCATTTTATCACATAAATGTATCGTATTTATAATAAACAATCCCCACAAATAGTAATTCTTTATCTTAAACTACAATTTTATGTAACAATAGCACCTTTATGATTCTTGTAATATTGAAAGAAATAATGAGCTATTTTTGTTAAACCAAAATAAAAAAATACAATACATGTATTCCTATTCATTTTATATATTTTATATATTTTTTATTATTCACACATAATAACATTTTTTCATTCAAATCTTGTCTTTTAAAAGGAAAATAGATTCTAAAATTTCTTCACTCATCTACTTCTATTCAGTGCTTTCACCATATGTTTTGAAATAAAAAAATTCACCAATGAATTGATGATATTTTTGATTCATTGTATGAGAATCCTTTTTTAGAAAAATATTCAATTCTCACCCCAACCACAATATACGTTTATGGATTTTTGAAATATCTCAATTCTATAATAGAATCATAAAAATCATATCAAAAATTTTAATATAATTTTATTTCTCCTACAAATCCACTTTGATATATTCATGTTCTTATAGCCATGTAAGACAATTATTATTCAATAAATCAATATTTTTCATGTGCTTATTGAGTAAGTAATTTATATCCTCAACTATTAGGATAGAATCATCTTCCTACATTACAAATTCATCCTTATCCAATTTAACTACATTGAATTGAAATAAAATTTCATAAACCAAAAAAACTAGACTCAATTAGAACCATATTGAATTGAACCAAAGTTAATAAAAATGAATAAATCTGAACAAAAAAAACAAATTTTTTTAAATGAACCAAACAACCATAAATAGAATTAAACCATTTAGACTAAAATAATCCTAAATTATTTGATATAAATTGTTCCATATAGAATGAAACAACAAAATTGAATGAAACCTAACCAAAACAAATAAAGTGAAACCACACAAACCCATAATGGATATAATAAAACCAAATAAGTAACAGAATAAATCCTTTTTAAAAAATATTCACAAAATAAATGAACCTCTCTAGTATAAATGTAAATCAAATCAACCAAAATAGATCTATAATGATCAAAAACAAGAAAATTGAATTTAAATAGAAAACAATTGAATGAGACTAAATTGGAAAAAGTCAAAATAATCTAACTTGAACTAATATTATATTTCAAATGATGAATCAAATTGAACCAAATATAATGAATTCAAACACGTATGACCATATCCAGCATGAACTAATCTGAACTAAACCAAACTGATATAAACCAAATGTAATAAAACTAAATCGATTAGAATCCAAATGAATGAAATTGTCCAAGATGACGTAAACAAAAATAAGACAAACTAAATGAAATGAAAATGTCCCAAATAAAATTCTATCGAACAAAATTGAACCAACAATTCCTATATTATGATAATTCATTCCAAACTAAAATGAATGAAAGAAAACTAAAATGAATCATACATTAAAAATACCTAACTAAAAAAAACTTAACTAAATTTAGTTGAACATAATATATTAGAATTGGAATAAAACAAATAAAAAAAATTAAGTGTACCAAACTAAAGTAATGTAAATTGTACTAAATAGATATAACCAATATCAACAAAATTAAACTATACATAACATAACCAAGAAAAATCGAACCTAACTAAACAAATCCAAAATAATGGATGGAATAATATTCTCTCGAACTAATATAATTTGTATCAAACCTAACCAAACTATGATAAAACTTTATACAAACTAATTATATACCATTAATAGAATGAATAATTGTTAATTAATAGGAATCTACTATTTAATAGTATCATTTTGAAACTTGGATCTATTTTCCACCACATGCAAGAAAGTATTTCTTGGTGAATTGATTTATCATTGGTTATTAATGTGTGTAATATGATAATATGTTCCCAAGATGTTTAAATTTTTTAGCAAAGTATTATTAAATTATTCTTATTATTTGTAATTTATGAATTTTTAGATAGTTTATAAAATTAGTTTTTGATAGACTATTTAATATTGATAGGTTAAATAGGTTTATTTTTGACCCATGTTTTTATGTAAATTAATTCCTGTAAAAGTTGGTATGTCAACTGTTTCCATTCACTAATGATATCTACCATGAATTTTTACTAATTTATTATTTGGTATTTTTTTTATTATTTATTTTAAAATTATTATATGATGATATATTTTATTAATGATATAAAATTAAATTTTTTAAATGAAAAATAAATTCTTGAATAAACCTATATGATCATTTAAATCATGCATAATGGTTTTTAATATTTTACTTTTTCTATTTTACCAATGAAAACATTATTTCCCTAACATTTTTTGTTTTTGAAATGTATATGAGAATGTGTAAGGGTAATATGAATAGTTTTTATTATTGTAATAATGTATAAAGTTGAATAATGTTGGTGTAATTTGTTATGAAACCACTAGTTTTAGTTTTTTGGGAATGATGTGTGATTCAAATGTAGATCCTTAATATGGAAGTACAATATTTTGGTCCTTATATAACATGAGAGCATATTATCAATATGTTAGAACATTTAATAAATGTTTCATTTGAGCAATCCAATCATGTTGCATGGATTTAAAAAAAATTAGATTTTAATTTTAAATTACAAAATAAAGTCTAGGTTCATTATTATGTTTAAAGTATAAAGATTTACCTAAGATGTACATTGATTTTTACTTATTATGTGATAATTAATTATTAATTTTCCCAATTTAATGATATGTTTTTTTGGAAATCCTATTCTCTAATTCATAAAATTATACATTCCAAAAAAGGCTAATTCAGAGTTATCTCATAATAATGCTTATGTCTTGAAGCTCTAAGCCATCTATTTAAAACTTCTATAAAGTAATTTATCTTGATTATGTTTATAATTTTTGTGATTATATGTTATTATAGTGATTTAATTAATTGAATCACCTACCCTAAAAGAAAATATGTTTAAATCTGGAAATGAAATCAGTTGATTAATAAGTAATTTAAATCTTGTGATGGTTCTTTGATGGTAACACTTTATTCTTATGAAAGTAAAAATGAAAGGAGATTTAATATTATTTTATGTTGATTATTTTTTTTATGATTTTCTATATTGATTTATTGTGATATGTGTGGATCTAGTTAAAAATTTTCATGGATGGTTTATGATTTTGGAAGTGTCATGCATTGGAGTTGTGATAATGATAATAATAATGATGATGATGATGGATATCAAGATGATGTGGTTGATGATAGTGGTTATGAGGATATTGCGGATGGTGATAAGGATAAGGATGTTGGTGATGAGGGATATATTTATCCCCTAAATTTTTTATTTAGAAATAAAGAGACATGTGGATGTTGTTTAATAACTTTAATTGATTGGTTTCATGTATGTATATGTATTTTATAGTGTTTTAAATTATTTGAAAATTATTAAAAGAAGTTGGTTTAATTATAAATATATATTATATGTGTTTCATTGAATGTGTACTATGGTATTTTTTTATAGGTTTAGGATGGGATACTGCTGACAGTCTGGGATATGTATCTATACCCACAGTTTAATGAAACATTAATATATGATGTCTTTTAGGACAATATATACCCACAATTTAATTAAAACCATGGGTATTAAGAAAATATCCTAGGCTCTACCAACAGTTTATATAGAAACCATGGGTATAACTCTATACTGATGTCTCCATTAGTAACAATTTTTAGAACTGTGAGTATAAACTATACCCATAGTTTTATGATCTATACCCAGGGTTCTAAATCATGGTTATATTCTATATTTCTAGTAGTGTAAGGGGTTACCTTTGAAAGTAATTACCTTAAAAATCAGTTGACTATACCTCCAAAATAGATGGTCACCCAAACCCGAAAGCACTCAAGATTATCTAGAAAGAATACTTTTAATATTAGGGTGATACACAAGACCCAAACAATTACATATCCAAAACAACAATAATCCTCACCCAAAATCATATCCCAATTAAAAACATCCACTTTAAATAAATCAACCAAGAACACCACCAAAGGGAGACACAACATTCAAAAAATAAAAAGTCTTAATTTGAAACATTTGAGAGTCACCACTTTAAATTTTCAAATATTAAAACCCTATTTTGAAAACCCATTTTAAACTTCACACTTACACTATTAGAAATGTCGATAAATCTCAAAACTCTAAATTCATTTTTAATTTATTTTAAAAAATATCTATAATATTTTCATAACCAACCTTTTGATTTGAAACAATTTTTTCCAACACAAAAGACCAAAATGACCCATCCATAAAACAAATATTAATCAAAATATCACTTCACTAAATTAAAAACCAAATTTTAAAATTATATTTTTTTAAATCCTTCCAAAACCATTTAAAATGATCATTTACATTCTAAAATATTTAAACTTCCCTTAAACCCCATTGAAAATATGTACACATTGATTTTAAATTCTCAAAAATTCACTTTAAAATATATTTTATATTACAAAAACACATTATCAAATACCAATCAAAATACAATTGATCAACATCACATAATATAAGGCCATGCCAAATGGGACTAGTAACCACACATGAATTAGCTGCATAGCTTAGTGGACCATGTTCCAATTTCACAATCATCACTGAGAGTAATAAATAACAATGTATGCAAGATCCAAATGGTTTACCATGACATGTTAGATCACCATGTACCACTAGCTCAACTACTATTTCATCCCAAAAAATAAATACAATTTGGATTACTATCAATATAAATCTAGACATACTAAAACCATAATCCAAGAATTAAAACCCAACTTCCCATAGTGACTTAAGGTTTATAATTAATAAGTTCTCATGAAACTCCCCCCACTACTACCTCCTATGTCCTGATAAATCTACCTCCATCCATGAGACATCCCAAATATAAAGGGTGTTTTGAAACCTAGGTCCTCTTAAAAACTTATTATTTTATACCATTTATAATGAACTAGACCAGGATTACACCTAAACCGACACCTGAACCATCCCACCATTGACTCTAGGGGAACCCTAAATCCCATTAGGTTGATGAGAATTGTCATAGTCATCTAAATAAATCATTGGGTATGATTTTAAATAGAAAAATAATATTTAAACATAAGTGTAATTCAACAAAATTTTTGGCATAGGCCATTTATAAGTCGGACAGGCTCACTAAAAATAAATAAGCCGTTTTAGAAAAACTTAAGAAATTTAAAAACATATAATATACAATAAATGAAAAATAAATCCTTCAGATCACCCTCTAAATCCTATTATATAAACAACTTCCACTATATCAACTAATTTACACATATATAATGAATCCACCAATAACTATAATTTAAATTATGGAAAACCTATTAGGATGAAAACTAAAAAAAAATTTAAAGGTAAGAACTGGAATACATAAACAAATATCTCATATGACCTAAGGTCACACACCATAAAAACTCAGAATCCATTCCAAGAATTAAATTCATAACCTATAAAAGTAAACTCAGCCTATAGACTCTAAGTGGTGTGAGTAGGGTGTGAGATCGATAACCCATAATGTAAACACCATAGAGTACATGATTTTATTTTCCAAAACAAACAAAAAATACTAGATTAAAAAAATTTAGAAAATAACTTTTTTGAGTGATCATAAGAAAAACAATCATCACAATCAACCATTTAATCAAAACTTCTATTTCTTTTCCTTTAAACGAAAATAATCACTTGAAATATTTTTCTAGGCTTATGCCTCATTTATTTAAAAAAGTCATTTAGAAATATCTTTATAATAAACCAAACCATGGAAAAAATTCTTTTAAATCCCAATTTTGGTTACTTTAAAAATTGTAATAAAAATGGAAAACCAAGAATAATAAATAAAATGAAAATGGGTGAAATATATAAACAAGGCTAAATAAAACTGAAGTGAAGAAGAAATAAACAAAAAATATAAGCAAGGGATGTAAACTGTAATCACAACATCATCTATAAAAATAATATTGGACACTAAGAAACATGTATCACCACAATCATAATCCTTAACACATGGGAAGATATCTGATACATAGGTTCTAATGGTAACTGACTCGCTCATGGAAGCACTAGCTGACTATGTGACCTGAAAAAGTAAACTGATCCCTAGGGATCTCACTGTCTCCCTGATAATGAACCATAGCTATCAACACACTAATATAGAGAAACACTTGTCTATTTACCCACATAATTATGGTCTCCAATGTGCGAACCACATAACAATCATCCATTACAACATTAATAACATCCCACAATCAAGAATAAAAATTAAAACCATGCCTCTTTTTGAAACCCCCTTTACAAAGTTCACATGAACATAATTTTTTTATTGAGGCCATTTCATGAACCATTGGTAAGATCAAAACTATTTTTAAATTAATAAAAGATCATTTAAAGACACCTATATAAAAATATTTTGGAAAATAAAATTCAGACATCGAGTTTAAATTTCAATGCTTCTTTTTTAAACCTAATACACATATGCAATTACATATATATTTAAAAATTTTATCAATTCACATATTCATATATTATAATGTGAACATGTTTACATGTATATATATACATATACCCATTAATACATGTATATGTACCAATCATGATAAGGGGTGTCCATAACATCAGACAAAAATAAATAATACAAAAAGCATAAATTAATCTTAATAAAACTTATCAAAAAAAGAATCTCCAATTAATGAATCCAAAAAACTCAAACTTCACCCAATTTAATTTAATAAACAACTAAGATAATTTGAAAACACTCAATTCCATTTTAAAAATCACCATAAATATTTTATCAGTTAAAAATATAATTTATTCTTTGAAGACAGATAAAAAGTAGGGAAAAATCCATAGAACCCCAATTGGAAATCAATTTTAATTTCTTAAAAACCTTGGGAAATATAAATTTCCAAATTTAATTGAACATTAATATAATTTATAATTTTAATGAAACCAATTTGAAGCACCCAAGAACATGTGGTAAATTAAAGAAACAAAAATTCATGAAAACATCTACCTAGGGAAAGTGCAGATGATATGAATCCTCCATCAATGATAAAAGGAAGGATTGAAGAACCTATCACACACCATAATGGAAATAAAAACAATAAAATCAAAATTATAACCCACCCTTGGGTTCAACTATGGTATGTTTTGAAAAGGGGGAGAAGAAAAATGAGAGGGGAATGAGAGGAAAAATAAAGAGAAGGAGAAAGATCCTTACTGAATTTGACTTCCACTTGAAATCACATGAAGAATCACCCAAAAAACTAGAGAGAAATGAAGGAGGGGAGGAAACTAGGAGGGGGTGGGGGGTTCAACAATATACTATAAGAGGTAGAGGGATAGGTGAGGTTTCTAGTTAGGGAAAAATTAAGAGGGAGTTTTTTTGTGAAATTTATTTTTTTTAAAATATGGGTGTATCTCATGGTTTTCACACATTTGACCAAAACTGTTCACCAACCATGCACCTTTCACTAGGAATACAAGGGAAATATCTTGACTAGATCACATAGTTCAAAGAACCATGTTCCATCCATGAAAATTACTCTATCACATGATAAACTCCATTTGTATGATTGTTGCACAGTTACTACTAACTATGTGCTAACCATGTGACATGCTAGTTTTCTTAAAAATTTAAAAGTAATGACTCCAAAACTCAATGTAAAAAATAAATACCAATAAATAAATAAATAAATTAATGTAATAAAAATTAGGGTCTCAAAAAAGAATATAATGAGATAGAATATCATCAAAAGAGAATGCATGTTGTGAGATATAATGTAACAAACTATAATTTTATCAATGGAAAATCCCTTCTTATTATTATTAAATATAGTATAAATCACATAAAATCACATAGATAACACAATATAAACTTTATAAATGATGAATTAATGAAATAAGAGGCATTTCTAGAAGTTAAGGAACCTATACCAATAGAATAGTAACCTGGCCATTCAAATAGTAATGTGACTATTAGGAACAGTAATCTAGACAATAGAATAGTAAACTCATCTATAAAAGTATAAATAAAATTTAGGTATCCTATATATTATAATTTTATATAATTATATCATAGTATAAGTAAATAAATGTTTTAAAAATTATTAATTAAGTGTTGGTATGTTTATAAAACACAAATTTTTATTTCCATTTTATAATTAATATAATGATTTAAAATAACTTTAATGTCTATAAAATAGATTCATAAATTAATGTTTTATTTTCTTATGATTATAAGATAATTTTGTGAGACCTTAATTAATTTTTCAAAAGTATTATAAAATTAGTTATAATTTAAAAATCGGTATTTTCCAAGTAAATGATGAATTTAATTAAAAGTTAATTTTCTTATATTTATATTTTTTTTGTAAAATTGATTTAATTTTTTAATTCTACGTGTCAAAAAATGGTATGGGTGTATTTTTGGCATTTTTCTAAAATAGTGGAATTTTTGGTGAATAGTGAAATATGATAATTTGGGTATTTAACAAATTCCTAAATTATCAAGTCATAGATGATTTATGGATGATATAAGCTCAAACTATCAAACTATCCTTCATTATTTTAATATATTTAGTGACAAGGTTCAAACTATTCACAATCTTAGGTCAAAATAATAAACTAATGAATTAAATAATCAAAAAACACCCCTCTCCTCCCCTATAAATACCACACCTCACCAGCTCTTCTCCTCAAACCTTCCAAGTTTTTATGATTTTACAATTTATGCCCAATAATATTATCAATCCACTCCCCCATTTCTAGGATACTTTGTTTTCAACACAATATCAAAACCAATTTCCCTAATGAGGTTCTCAAGGAGAAGAATTCAAGAGGTAAAATCCCCTTTCTTTTCTTTTAATTTCTTTTCAATTTATTTTATTTTCTTATTATATACTCATATGAACTTATCAAAGTTTCATGAAAAATCTATCATCTTAAATATACTATAATTTTATTATGTTAATGGAATAATCCATCATCAAACCCCTTGTCCTTTCCCTTTTATTCTAAAAATGAAAACATAGTCCGCGATGTGTCAATTTACCACCACCATGGACGATGTGCTTTAATTTTCCTATAACGCCTTTATGTTTGGTAATAAAACCATTATAATGGTTGAAAAATATTGAAAAATTCATTTTATAACCCTTCTTATGTTCTATAACTAACATATAAACATAATATTAAATAATAAAAAAAAACTACTTCGCGATGATCGAAAAACTGCCAAATTAATCTAAATAATAATCATCATCAATTTATCTAATGATTCATCCTCATACCATATAACCAAGATCATTTAATATTTTATAAGTTCATTAATAATATATAATCTCAATTCTATAAAATTATTCTCATTTTAGATGAACTTCCATACATTTATACAAGTGAACCGATAATGAAAACCAGTAAAACGAACACTCCCAAATGATGAAATTGAACACTATAACTCATTAAAATGGCTATAAAATAACTTAATAAAATTATAATTAATCAAATAAATATATAATAGGTTATTTATTTTTTAATAAAGGAATATAATTTGATTAACCAAGATATTAAAGTGAATAAATCATTTAGAATAAGGTAAGGGGATTCTCAAACCCAACTCCTTTTCTTTGAGTTATTCCCCGTTTATGCCAAATTTCAGAGTGCATGTTCTTATAATATTACTCAAAAATAATTTTTTTGTCTTTAACTTTTCTTTTCTAGGATATAAAGGTTTCAAATATTATTTTATGAAAAATTCAATTATTTTCCAAAAGAACTCTTCTTTCCAAAACACATCTTGACACCTCTTGAGTGGTTTCTTCTTCTCTCAAGAATGATGAATCATATACCAATTATTCAATTCTATTTCTCATTTGGGAACCCAAAAATTATTCATTAATATATGATTTATGAAATGAAACTCATTCCTTTCCATGGTTAATTTTATATTGAATATTGATATACATTCTATGTGGCATGCATGATCATGTAAATGTTATGACATAGAAGGTGTGGCCATAATTATATAGCGCTGCAATGAATTGGGTAATGTGATGTATCTCATGATATAATGTCCAATTTAAATGAACATGATGCTATATTTATTCCTAATTATGATGTAATGATTATGCACATATGTTATGCATGAACAAGATGCTATTTTTTTCACAACTATGTGTAGTAGTTGACCACTAAGACATGATGTTTCATTTTTATGAATTGATACATTCCATGACTTTATCTAATGCTTAATCTCATGATTATAATGATTAACCCAGGCTTATGTGATGATGATGATGATTATTCTCACCCTATGTTATATTGATTCCTGTTCTTATCTATCCTCTTACTGGGATTTTAGAACACCCATTCTTTAATGTATATCCTTAAGTGACTACTTATACTAAGAGTACAAGAGGTCCAATAAGAATCTAGATAAGAAGTAATTAAATTAATGTTTATATTTTATTATGTAAAAGTGTAGTATAGTCCTAAATTTCCCAAGGCACCAAAACTCTATATCCTAGTTTTGTAACACTATTATATTGTTTATCTTTAAAATTATGTAATAATAATGTTAAAAAAATCAAGGTCATTATAGTTGGTATCAGAAGAATATTTAGTTAATTTGGGAATTAAAATTAGAAAACAATAGTGAAAGACTAAGTATATGTAAGCACCAAAGATAATCTATTTTATAAAAATGCTAAACATAGGGATCCCACAAGATATTCCATTAGAGTTAATTACAGAAAAGAATAAATTATTTATTCATGTATTATTGACTTATTTTTTTGAAACCTTTTATATTTTAGAAAATGGTGGGAACCAGGAGAAACTAGGACAATAAATTGTGCAAGAGACAATGGAGTGATTGCCCGAATGATAAAATCAATTGCTTGAGAGGTGGATTTCAAAATTTCATGGAGATACTTACCTTGTTGTCTCTAGTTTTGAACAATAGCATGAATAATGTAGAACATACTCCTTCACCTAAGAGGCAGAAACTGACTATCAAGTATTTTATGCGGAAATGAACATCGATGTTAAGTGGAGCTTCTGATCCACTAATCATGGAACAATGGTTCAACTCAATGGGGAATATCATTTATATGCTTCATTGTTATGAGATAGAGAAGGTGACTCTAGATGTTTATTATTTATATAGAGAGTCCAATCAATGGTTGGAGATGATTAAGAACACTTAGATAAAAGAATAAATTGAAGAGATGCAGTGGGGATACTTTAAGAAAATATTTCTTAACAATTATTTCCCTAGAACCCTTTTTACAAATATAGAGAGATAATTCCTAGAGTTTAAGAAAAAGGAAGGTGAATATATCACATATTACGAATAAAATTTCACAATGATTTCAAGGTACACTTCATGTTTTGTTATAAAAAATCATATAAAAATAGATAGAATCTTTAATGGTAAAAAAAACACCTTCAAAAGGATATATAAATTAAAAACATTGGGGGTTATGAAGAAGTTGTTTGATGCAATCTCAAAGTGGAGATGAAGTTTGGAGAATAGTCCCACTACTTTGGAGATAAAAAACAAAATATGGAGTTTCATGCTAGGGGATCTAATCACAAAGGTGAAAAAACCTCAACCAATCACATGTCAAAAATGTGGGAATAAGTATCCTGAGAATTACCTCAAAGGGATGGGGAAATGATTCAAATGTGGGAGAGAAGGACACCAATCTCAGGAATATTGAATAGGAATTATGAATCTATAAAATGTGGTGGAAGAAAGGAGAGCACCTCATATGGTTCAATGCTTCAATTATAGAGAGTACGGTCACTATGCAAGCCAGTGCACTAAACCTCAAGTCCTTGAGGGTAATCAGTGCCAGTAGCCACCAAATCCAAAGGAGCAAGGGAAAGATTATTCCATCAATACTATGGAGGTGGAGCCTGAAAATGATGTGGTGATAAGTACACTAGTTATTCATTCATGAATAGAGAACGAACTATTTGATTCTGGTTCTACACATTCTTTCATATCTTGTAAGTTTAGTAGAAAAATTCTAACACCACCTCAAAATATATAGGTTGAGTTATCTGTTACCACAAAAAATGGTGAAATTATTTAATCAAAAGTATATAACTCCTAGATATGGCACTACATTCTCTCGGTCGTCCGCTATGGGAAAACTAGGGTTTCGCTGCACCTTTGCTAAAATTGAGTTGGATCCTCTCCGTTTTGTGCTCATGTTTTTGCCGCTCTGCCATGACGAACCTCTAGGCATCCTTTTTGGAAGATTTATTCCATTTTTTCCTCTCTTCAAATAGTTTTCTGATCATTTCATCATTTCTATCAACATCGGACTCATTCACTTTCCCAGATCTGATCTTGATCTGTTCCTTGACCTGATTCGATGTCCTTTTGAGCACACAGGCGACGAAGATTCATTTGGTGGAAAGAGGAAGTGTGTGGCCTTGTTTTCGAATTCAAATTTTTTTTCTGAGGTCTTGGGGGTGGCGACACAACAACAGTGGGATGTGGTGCATCACTGCCTTTGGTCTTTTTCGGATCTGCGCAACACCGCCCTTCTCCTGAGGTGGTGGAGGCTCTTCGCACTGCGTCTCGAAGTGCTTCTGTGCGAAGAGGAAGGACACCGAGTTGTTCAGTTTCCTTCGAGAGATGGACTCTGATGAATTGTTGGAGGTATGCTATTTCTGTTTGGGGTCGGATGCCTTCTTTGATCCACTGGTTGATATCTGATCGAGATGTGATGTTGTACCTTCTTGATGGTTGTTGCCTGAAATTTCATCAGTGGTGTCGATGGAAGAGTTGCTGCACTGGTTGTGCATTGTTTTTTCATCGATCGTTGTTTTGGATCTCCTGCAGTTTTCCTTTTCCTCTCCACTGGTTTCCATCTGATTTTCAGATCTGTGCCTCACCAACACTTTGCTGCAATGTACGGTTGTCGTGTTACCTCTCCTAATTCCTCATCCAGATGAAACTGTTTGAAGATCATTTTTTGTTGGGTGTTGTGAATTTGTATTGGACCTATTTTCAACGAGCTTGGATGCAATTGTTTGGATTTTTTGAGCTTCTTCCCATGAACTTCTTTGCTAATGTCTCTTGGACGGTGGATTATGGTAATGAGTCTTCTAGGGGAGGCCGTGGATTGTGTGATGCTTACTGCAATGGGATTTCTGACATCGACTGTGTCTTTCCTTTTCTCCAACTTTGAACAGGATATGTTTCATTCAGCTTGATTCAGAAGAGTCTGCATCATTTGCACTTCATCCCATAATCCTTCGACGATGGATTCGTTCCCCTCACCGCGGTTCCCCATCGGAGTTTGAAGATTTCGTTTCTCGACCTTTGGGTCTTGCGGGCGGAAAATATTCCTCCTTGCGTGGACTGGTACTCATCTCTACCTTCTGATCTATCTTCAGATCTGAGACCCCATGGTTGTTGTGCTTCTTTGTGTGGCGGTGAAGGACTCTGAGCTTTGCTTGGACTTCTTCGAGCAGTGGATTATGATGTATTGGAGGAAGAAAATTTTCTAGTGGAAGCTTACTATTGGTCTTGTTGCATTTGGATGGTGTTTTATGTGTTACAGATTGCGTCGGGTGGGAGACCTCGATGGAGGTATGGGTGTCTTGACACCCATAATTCAGCCGTCTGTTCTATTGGATGGATGGGTACCCTGACTGAACTTGCACAGTGTTCTTTGTCGGATGTTGCGGCGCATCAGGTTGATGGTTCCATGAGTCTCTCATCTGCACTGTCGGGGGGGGGGGGGGGGGGGGGTGGCTCGATAGAGAGATAGGTGTGCTGGCACCTATTGTCCAGTCCTTCTCTCATATTTCAATATGAGTTGGAGGAGTGCTCTGCTTTGGTTGTGTTTCCAGCACGACACACTTCATTGTAGAGGGGGTGACACATCATCTTGGTGGTTTTCACTGCTGGATTTTCAGTTAGGGGGCGGGGGTTATGAGACTTTTTGGCTTGATCTTGCTTTGATTTTTGTCTCCTTTTGACTCTTGGATCCTAGTGGGCCACATGGCCTGTTCTTCTTGATGTTTTTCATATTGTATCTGTAATGGGTTCCTCCTTCTTCCCTTCAAAAGGAGTTCCTTTCTTGTTCAATAAATGGGGTCTTGTCCCCTTTACCTTTAAAAAAAAGTATATAGCTCCTCCCTAGTTAATTTTTATGGACTAAAACTCCTAGGAAATATTTTCTTACTTCCTGTGGTGGAGTTTTATTCTATAGTGGGCATGGATTTACTGTCTTTATACAAATCCAACATCAACTGTCAGAAAAGGGAGATCACTCAGGGATCCTCCAATTCTATACAAGTGTAAAGAGAAGGATGAATCTCCTTCAGAATCATCATCTCATGTGTGGATATTATTTCCTTATGAGAAAGCATATTTAGCTCAAATTATTGAGATAAATGAGATAATAACAATTAAATACATTCCCATTGCAAGGGACTACAATGATGTGTTCCTTGAAGAATTTCTTGGAATTCCTCCTGACTGAGAGGTTGAGTTCTAAATTGAACTTATTCTTTGATATCTACCTATATCAAATAAATATTATATAATAGACACCATTGAGTTGGAGGAGTGTAATAAACAATTATAAGAGAATCTAGATAAGGGTTTTATATACCTGAGTACTTCACTATGGGGTGAAATAGTCATCTTCATCAATTAGAAGAATGGATCAATGTGCCTCTGCATTTATTATCATGAGCTAAACAAAATCAAGATAAAGAAAAAGAATCCCCTTCCATGGATAGATGACTTGTTTGATAAATTTCATAGGGATAAGTATTTATCTAAGGTGGATCTTCAGTCGAGATATCACCAATTAAAGGTGTGGAAGAAAGATATTCCCAAGATTACATTTTGAATGATGTAGAGACACAATGAGTTCATTGTGATGCCTTTTGGACTTACTAATGCTCTAGAAATATTCACATACTTAATGAATAGAGTCTTTATATATTACCTTGAAATTTTTTTGGTAGTATTTATTGATAATATTCTTATATACTCGAAGAGAAAGGGGGATCATAAGGAGAATTTTAATACTATGTGAAAGACTTTTGTGGATAAAATTTATGCAAAGTATGGTAAATGTGAGTGTTGGATGGTGAAAGTATTATTCTTGGGGCATGTTATCACTGGTAATGGAATATCTGCAGACCCTTCCAAGATAAAGGAAATTGAAGAGTATCTTAGGAAAGAATTTATAATGGAGACCCATAGTTTCCTTGGTCTAGCTGGGTATTACTGATGATTTGTGATGAAATTATCCCAATTATCAAACCCACTAACTAAGCTGACTCGGAAGGGATAAAAATTCTTCTGGTCCAGTGTCATGAACCAAGATGGGTCACCATCTGACCCGGCGTCCGACCCGTTCTGTGTCAAGGCCCGAGGGGAGTTCCCGATCCCCATTGGCTGGCACAAGTTTGTGGGTATCAAAAAAAACTTTAGAACGATTTACCTGAATAAATAAACATAAACCAAACAACAAGATGAATAAATTAAAAACTAAAATGAAACAACCAAACAAACCCTTAAATTAGGGTCAAAAATAAAGTTTATAACTTGAACCAAAAACCCAAAGGGAATGAAAATAAAGGAAAAACTAAAAACACTAACTCAAACCTCCAAGAAACATGAGGACCAACAACCTCAAGCCACAGTCACCAAACCAACATGAGGATTCCACTGACAACCCGAATAACCCATGCTATGCTCGATGACTCAACCTGGAATACAAAAGAAACATGATCTACATACACCCAAAGGTGTGTGTAGGGTGTGAGTCAAAATCCCAGTAGGATGCCACCGATAAAAAGGGTTCCATGCATAATTATTAAATGACAAATACAGATGAAAATTTATTAAAATGAAAGAAGACAATGTTTAAACAGTTTTAATTAGGTTGATTTTCAATAAGAATAGTTTTATTGGAAATAATTTAAAGGAAACAACTTAAATTAAACACACACACACACACACACACTTTCATGGTAACCCTAACATCACATCATGTGCCAATGGTGAGAGAAAAGAAAAAATGAGAAAAATTCATGGGAGAAGACTTAATGATACTAGTGAGAAGTGAGACCCTAGAACATTGTTTCACAGTGAAAAATAGTATAGGAATACAACAATATACGTTCTCATGCACGATCCACTAGTAGTGTAAAACATCCATAACCTAGTGGTCTCCCAACATCATCCAAAAGTTTAGTTAGTGTTGTAGTCGTCAATCCAGCTAAGTGAAACCGGACCAATTCCACTTCTGTGTCACTAGCGCACTAGTCCTAGTCCTCTCACCTAGTACCCAGGCTTCCCATTTGTGCTCAAGTTGTTCAGATTTCATGTCATATTTCATATTCATACACTCAAACCAAAAAAGACACTACACATTCTAAAACCACCATTTGTACACACAAAAACCATTTGAAATAATAGGCACACTATAACATCTTCCAAAAAAGTTTTACACCATTGATATAATTTAATACACTATTTAAAATTTTTATAAAATAATGTTCAAAGGGTATCACAAGACCTTGAACAGAAAACCCGCTCAAAAGTCTATTTTATGATCAAACTCACACCAACACATTTCTAAAACGCAATTCGCAACCCTTGTAAATTTTAATAAACTAACTATGTGATTTAATAAAACACTATGTGATGACACAATGCGGTTTTTTATCAATAACGCACCATATCTCATATGAACATACCAATTCAAAAATCAAACGCATAATAAACACTCTTAAAACTATCTCTACACCATATAAACAATTTAATAAATCAATTACACACTTAATAGAACATTTTCAATGTGTTCCATAATTTTTTACCACAAAACTATACTAAAATGATTATCTTTGAAATCAAACACACACTAGAATATTCTTGACACACCATTCACATTATTTAAACAATTTGAAAAATCACCAATGAAGTTCAATAAATCATTTGAACTATTTAATAAATTAATTACTCAATTTATAAAACAAATAAAAATAAATAATTTAACAAGAGTTTTCACAAAAAGTGGACTCCATAACATATAAACATACTACAAAATTAAATAAGCAAAGCAATTCATCAATTTCTAAAGACTATATTTTTACCAAACAAATAATTTAAATAATATGATAATTTAATTAAATGTTCAAATTAATTCGTAAATTAATAATCAAACATTTAACCACCTACCTCGGTGGAGAGAATCATAAGATTTTTGTGTGAAACTGCCACTGTATGCTAAATGCACCACAAACAAAACAATTAGAACCTAAAAACAAAACCTCAGACCATTTACACCATAATTGAACCAAACGCCAATCCAAAACCCAAATATCAACTTATGAAAATTAAAATAATGAAAAATCAAGGTATATAGAACCTATAAAAAGGGGTTCGAGAAGCTGTTGGAGCGAGATGGAGGGTGCTGGAAGGTGTCACACTGGATGGAGCCTCGCCGGAAGAAGGCACAACCAAGGGAGTCGTGACCAAGGGATCCGTGATGGGGGGGGGGGGGGGTTTAGTGTGAGGTGAATAGTAGGGGTGGCGCGTGCGGTATTCTGGATAGGAGGAGACTTTACAGACAGAAGCAGGAGGCCGAAGAGGTGGCAACGGACTGGAGCAAGCTGATGGGGCAGTGCTGGACAAGAGCAGGAGGGAGACACAGCTCGAGGGGGAGGTGAGATGGATGGTTCTATACAAGAGGAGGCCTCACCGGAGGAGGAAGGAAAGAGGAGTGTGATTTGCGGCTGTGGATTGGTTTAGTAGGGGACATTGTGCAAAAACCAAAAAAGGGGAAGGTGTCCGTGTGGGGAGAGGGGAGAGAAAGAGATAGAGAGAGAAAAAAGAAAGAGAAGAAAAAAAAGAAATGAAAAATAAAGAATAAAGGGAGAAGAAAAAAGAAGAAGAGAGAAAATAAAATAAAATAAAATAAAATAAAGTAAAAGAATAAAACAAGAATCTAGGTAATAATAAAAAATAATTTAATACTAATAATTATACTAAAAATAATAAAACCAGAATAACATAAACAACCAAACTAATAATAATAATATTATTGAGTCCAAACTACGTTCACGGTCATATGCAAGGTCGCACGCCCAAATAATAACACATTTAATAATAAAACGTTCTCTAATTTAGGTTGGGAACTAAACACGATCGCACGTACGACCGCAAACCCGTGTATGGACCCAAAATTCCTTTAAATTAAAATCGTCTCAACCTACAACTCAAAAGGGAGACCCAAAATAAATAAATTAAAATGAAGCATCAGTCGGGGTGTGACAATTATCCCCACTATGACACTTTCTACCCCCAGAAAGTCCCAAAAGACTTGGTCAACCCAAGATTCCAAGAAAGACTATGAAGAAACTTTAAAAAAAACCTCAATCACCTGAAGACGAGAATTCAAAATTCCCATGACCTGAAACTTCAAAGATCTCAAAACCAGACTCACCAAGAAAAATAACCAACAGTATTATAAGATAATTTTTTGAGACCTTAATTAATTTTTCAAAGTATTATAAAATCAGTTATACTTTTAAAGTTGGTATTTTCCAAGTAAATAATGATTTTAATTAAAAATTAAATTTATAATATTTGGAAAATTATTTTCATATAATGGAGTTAATTTTTTAATTATAATCATTGAAAAATTGTTATGGTTATTTTCTTTATTTTTTCAAAATAGTTGAAGCTTTGGTGAATAGTGAAATATGGTAATTTACGATATTTAAAAAATTCAGGAATTATTGAGTCATAGATGATGTATGAATGATTTAAGAAAAAAATATATGACTATAATTAATTATTTCAATATATTTAGTGATAATTTTCAATCTATTAATATTATTGGGACAAAATAATAAACTAATTAATTAAATAATAAAAAACAGCCTCTCCTCCCCTATAAATACCACCCCTCACCACCTCTTCTCCTCATACCTTTGAAGCCTTAATTCTTGTCCAATTTATGCCCAATAATATTTCAAATACCCTCCCCATGTAAAAGATCCTTTGGTATCAAAACAAATACCAAAACCAATTTCTCTAAGGAGGTTTTTAAGGAGAAAAATTCAAGAGATAATATCCACTTTCTTTTCTTTTTAATTTATTTTCAATTTATTTTGTTTTATTATTCTATAATAATATAACCTTATTAAAGATGCATGAAAACTCCAGTATATTGAATATAATATAATTTTATTATGTTAATGGAATAATCCATCATCAAAATTCCTCTCCTATCCCTTTTTTTCTAAAAATGAAAACATTGTTCGTGATGTGTCGATTTACCACCACCATGGACGATGCACTTTCATTTTCTGATACCGCATCTAAGGATGGTCATAAAACAATTATAATGGTATAAAAATATTTTAAAATTTATTTTATAACTTTTTTTATGTTATGTAACTAACATATATTTATAATACTAAATAATAAAATGAAACCAGTTATTGATGATCGAAAAAATGCCAAATTAATATAAATGATTATCATTAACATTTTATCTAATGATTAATCCTCATACCATATAAAAAAATGATATATATGATAATTTAATATTATTTAAGTTAATTAATAATATATAATATCAATTCTATAAAATTATCCCCATTTTACATGAACTTTTATACATGTATACAAGTGAACCGATTAGAAAAACCAAGAAAATAAACACTCCCAAATGATTAATTTAAACACTATAACTTATAAAAATCGACATAAACAAACTTAATAAAATAATAATCAATAAAATACATGTATAATATGTTTTGAATTTATTAATTAATGAATTTAATTTAATTATATGGGATATTAATGTGAATAAAGAAATCAAACATACGGTAAGGGTATTCTTAAACCCAACTACTTTTTTTGGGTTATTCCTCTTTCTTGCCAAATTTAATTGTGTATGTTCTTATAATATTCATAAAACATAAAATTTTTACTTACCTTTTTTTGTATATACATGTTTCAAATATTATTTCAAGGAAAATTCATTGATTTTCCAAAAGAACTCTTGTTTCCAAAAAATATTTTGTCACATCTTGAGTAATTTCTTCATCACTCAAGAATGATGAATCCAATACCAATAATGTTTTTAACTTTCTTATTTGGGAAAGCCAAAGTTTATTCATTAATGTATGATTTATGAAATGAAACCCATTCCTTTACATGGGTTATTTTATGTCTAATATTGATATACGTTCTATGTGGAATGCATGATTATGTAAATGTTATGATATGAAGGGTGTGACCAAAATAATATACCTCTCCAATGCATTGCATGATGTGATTTATCTCATGATATAATGTGAAATATGCATGAAAATGATTCTATATTTGTTCACAATTATGATGTCATTATTATTCACATATGTTATGTGTGAACATGATGCTATATTTGTTCACAACTATGTGTGGTAGTTTACTACTATGACATGATGTTTCATTTTTATGCATTCCAAAATTCCATGAATTTATCCAATTATTATTCTCATTATTATGATTATGATACTATGATTATGTTATGATTCTGATTATTATTCTCACCCTATTTTATATTGATTCATGTTCTTAACTATCATATTACTAGGATTTTAGCTCACCCATTTCTTTAATGTATATCCTTTGGTGAATACTTATACTAATCAGAACATCAAGTCCAATAATAATCTAGATAAGAAGGAATTAAATTAATGTTGACATTTTATTATGTAAAAGTTGTGTATGGTCTTAAATTTTCCAAGACACTAAACATCTGGATTCTAGTTTTGTAACACTATTATATTGTTTATCTTTAAAATGACATAATAGTAATGTAAGAAAAATAGGTTTACTATATATAAAATGAAATGGAATGAGAAGTGGTATTTAATTGGTATGAATTAAATGAATTTATATGAGGTAATGAGGGGTAACAAAGTTATAAATGGGTATATAGTCTTTAAAATATGGTCATTGGAAATATAGTCGTTGGATATATGGTCATTGCGTATGAATGTATATAATAGGTACTTTGAATTTGATTACATTGTTGTAGAAAAATTAAAATTATATAATTTTGGAATTAAATAAAAAGAAAAAATTTAATTAAAACATTTTATTATAAAAAATACGTGTTTATGCATTACATATTATTATTATTATTAGTGATATTTTTTAGAGAATGATTTTATGTAATTTTAAAATTAAAAATAGTTTTTATTACCAATGTATTGATAAAATTTAAATAATTATTATTAAAAAATTAATCAATCTCAAATAGTTAGGAACAAATAATTTAGTGATAAAAATTCTTTTTCTCAAAGAATTATAATTTTCTATATATTGTGTATTTTTAAACTAATTGATCACTAATTAATAATGTGAAATATATTAGTAATATATATATATATATAATAAATTAATGCCCATCTAAATATTTTTACTTTGCATGATATATGAAGAAATTAATTTTATACTTAAAAAAACATTATTCTAAAAACTGTTTTAATGAGTTATCCACACTTATATAAACATTAATTTTATAAACTCTAGAAATTGAGTCAAATAAAATGATTTTGATATTTTTAACAAAAATATCAATTTTTTAATATTTTCATTTTCATTTTTAATATAAAAATTAGCTACCAAAGTAAATATTAGCTACGATGATAAAATAGTTATTTTTCAACAAATTATTTTTATAAACATTCTATAATTTTTATATAAATTAAATAAATCAATTTTAAATGAACACTATAATATATTTTTCAATAAATATATTAATAATAATTTATTTGAAATAAGAATAAAAATAATTAATATTTTAAAAATCACTTTTTTTATAAAAAAGTTTTTTCTATATATCTTAGGTTTTAATTTAAATAATAATTATTTTATATTGAAAAATTAATTTAAATTAAATAGAGTCTAAATTCACATTGATAATTTTGAAATTTGGTAGAAGGGTTCATCTTATATTTTTAGAAAAGTAAAATAATTAACTTGGTAAATATTTAGTTTAGTTTAATAAGCTTAAAAATGTGTAACTTAAATTGGATCAAATTTTGTTAAGTTTAAAAAAACTTTGATCTTATTTAAATATTTTTTATGTTATAAATTCATGACACATGTATCAACAAACTTTACTCACCTAAATCACCTATCTCCCATGTGATTCTATCTTTATCCCTCACCTAACATTCATTTCTAAGGAAAAATCACTCTTTTTCACTTATAAAAGGTGATCAATTACACCCACTTAAAGACACACTTAACATTAAAATTCCTCTTGAAAAAATACCCATTTTATCACCCTAAAAATTATCTTATGGTTTTTTCATCCCTTTTATACAAAAAAGTTTCCCAAATCTTCTATTTCAAAAGGATCTATCATGAGAAGATTTAAACTCTAAACATGAGTATCACCCACTCCCTAACTTTATCTTCACTATTTTAATCACCCAAAATACTCTAAAAATAATCTAACCATACTAATATAATGAAATATGTATCATTAGTTTACTAAAATATTTTTATATTAGTTAAATTATTATTTTCTACCTTCCCTCCATCTATTCAAAAAAATGAAAACGTCGCCCATTTTACGCGCGGACTTCCATCTTTATGAACAACATATTTCATTTTTCGTCACCAAATTTCGTAGAGTTTAAAAATGTATTTAATGAAAAATTAGTATATTTTTGACATGATTAAGATTATAAAAATATTAATTAGTGATTATATTAATAATATTAATAATAAGTGAACATTGTAAATTTAACCACCTAAAATGTGTGTACCAAAATTATTTTTCTTGGTAATTAATAGATTATTATCTTAGTTTATTAAATTTAACACTTAAAAATTATTATTTATCTCTTTAATAACACCTAAATATGATCATTATACCTATGTTATAATAACATTATAATAAAATCACGTTTATAATCATCCACTGGCTATAACTTGTTCTTGTTTGGGTTGGTTTAACTACCTACATGAATGATGATATAAATTTTTATCATGGATGGTTATAGAAACATAATTAATGGTATAATATTATATTAATATGTAAATAATATTTTTTTTATTTTTTAATTGCAATATTAATATTTAATTCATTTTAAAGATACCAACATTCATTCATTAAAAATTACTGAAACAGTCTCATCACTGATTTCATCTTCATGAATCATAACTATAACTCCCATGGAATTAAATTAGAAATTTTTAAATAATTATGGAACATATATACTATAATGTTAAATAATAAGGTAATTATGGAGTTTTTATCAAATAATGAGGTTCAATATCACCATTATGAATCTCTTACGAAAGGAAAACAATTATTAACATCCAATGATGAAAATAAACTATAACTAACTGACATATATATGAAAAATATTATAAATGAAGTGTATAAAAGGTAATATATATTAATAAAACTATAAAATAAGTTATTAATATTGTTCTGCTTATTATACAAGAGGTTATATCATGCATGACCAAGAGAGAATCCAAGGTGAGAGTTTTTCATTACTCAATCTCATTTAATTGAGTTGTAATTATTATTTTTGAACTCAATTATTCTAAGAATGATTTATTATATCTTGTGAATATTTTATTTTTTATTTAATCTTTAATTTTTATGGGAATTTACATTTTCCCACCAAATTCTTCTTCTTTTATGAATTTCTTTCTTTATAAAAATGGGACGTTGTTAAGAATAGTTCTCATCCTCTCTAAAATCCTTTTATCTATCATACCCATATTATTTTTTTCAAAAAATGATTTAATTTATTTTTTTTAAAAAATATGTATTATATATTTTTAACTTAATATTTATATTCTATATTTTCAAAATTAATCTTTATTATTAATTTAACAGTATGGGTTTCAAAAAAGGAATTTTAAAATATCAAAAAGGTTTTTCCTTTCACGATTGTATATTTTATCTTCCTCTCAAAATTTATCGACCTATCCATTACTTTCTTTCAAGGATTAATCATTTGGATTTTTTTTAAATTGGTGCTTTAATTTTTTTTTCATGTTACCATCTTAAAAATGTTTTGTGAATGTAGTGAAACTTACTACCTTTATGACAATGATAAGAAATATTTTCTAAAATATATTTATATAGTTTCACTATCATTTTACTCTTTATCTCCAAAATAACTATCTAATTTAGAGTATTGTTTCATGAATCACTCTCCAAATTTCTCTATTAATTATTATTTTTGGGTGATTTAATTTTGGTATCAATTTATTTAACTCCTGAGGCCATTTTATCTGTTTCCATTTGAATATTTTACAAAAACCATTTTATTTCCATGTGTTTTTAATGATATTATATATGATTGATTTTTTGTGAACACAAGCATATGTTTTATCATTATGTAATGTTTGGGATCCTATATATCCATATAATACATTGGTTAATGTTTTATATCTCACGAGATAAAGATGTTGTGTGTGGACATGATTATTGTTTAGATTTGTTTGCAATTTTATGCATGGACATGATTATTGTATTTATTTGTTCAAAAGATTATGCATGGGAATGATTTATATTTAGATTTATTCAAATTATTAGGTATGTAAATTCTTGTTTTTAGATTTTTTCACAATGTTATTATTTCCTAGGTTTATAATTATGCCTATCCTTATGACACACTTCTATGTTATATTATTATGTTATGATCCATGGATTAAGATTATTGTCTCATGATTCCTCACTCATATTGTCACGAACCAACCCAGGTCGACCCTAAACCGGTCACCCAAGATGATCCGTGACATGGCCCGAGAGGCGTTCCCGATCCTCCCAGGCTGGCGACAAGCACAAGGGAATCAACAAAGAACAACAGGGGAACAATTTCGAATAATAAAAATAAATAAATAAAGTAGCAGAAATAAAATAGAGCAGTGAAAAATGAATAAACAGAGTAAAGTAACTAAACAAGAACAAAAGAAAATGAAACTAACTGAAAAAAACAACCACTATCTCCGTGTGACCTCGCCAGTCACCCTCCAACTCATGACCAAACGTCTCCCAAGGAGAATGCACCCAAGCTGTAGCCTACACAAACACTAAAAACAGAAAAGAACTATAGGAGTGAGTATTAAAAATCAGTAGGGTAGCTCGATATCTATTCCCAATGCACTACCTTTAAATAATTTTTTTACTAATTCCAGGTTTGAACTAAATTATATAAAATATTAGTTTACACACACACTTTCATTTCTAAAACAAGTAAAAGTCCATTGCCCTTTATAATTTTTTTTTTAAAAAGTTTAATGTTGAACGGAATAGGTGCATTACAATTTAAAACATTTTTGTGAATAATTTAGAAATCCGAATTTTAGTGCTAGTCAAAAGGAAAACCACACACACCACACAGTAATAGCAATGGAAAAAATGGAACACATGGGCCAGCAACTGAACTAGACCTCTCAATCATCCACTAGATACAAATTAACACTAAAGAAACATGGGTTGAACCTAGGAGATCGTGAACAATCCAGAATGTACTATACATGTGACTCATCCTGAAGGCATGCCCAAACTCGATGACGTCATAATGCCCTAACGGTCGGCATAGCCCTACATGTCCTAACCGAGGGGCCCAATCCCCATAGATGCAATAACTCAATATTCCCCTGCTATGGGGACACTAGCCAGTATGCAATCTAAACTAGTGCAGTAATCATTCTCATAAGATTCACTCACTATGCCAGGTTCCCATGTCAACACATACAATACAAATGGGTGCGTCCACAATAAAAAACAATCAGTCACGATAAATAAATATCACAGACAAATCACACAATCAAATCACACCAAGAATCACCCCTGAGTAACCCCAAAGTGATTTTTTCTAAAATAATTTATTTTATTAAAGTGCCAGAAGGGCCTTCACCAACTTTAAAGAAAAACCTCATTTCTCAAAAAAACCCAAAACACTTGTTTAGAAGAAATCATTTATCTTTAAAACTAGAACTACATTTTAAATTCCATGAATTATGTTTAAAGACCAAACAAGAATTCTTTCACTACTGGGTGTCCCCTCATCACGAAAACATTTCATGTGTCCTGTATAAAATAAACGACTCTTTTTACATCGAGTGATCATTTAAAAACTTATCATCTAATACTATTTCTTATTTATTAAAATTTATAAAATATCAAGAAATTAATAAATTCTAAATTTAAAGGCAAGTGCAGGGGGGGAAATACCTCGGCTCACAGTCCAAACACAATGGCACATAATGCCTCGCACAAACGCACAAACTTACGCAAGCCAACGACCGCAGTATCGTAGGTCTTCCTCACCGACACGTTGCGACAACCACACAACTAAAACACATAAACACAGACTCAAAACAATTCAAATGAACAAACAACGTAAACACCACCTTAACATACTTTCAAAACTCAACTCGCACCACACCAAATTAGAATTCACACCACTTGAACAGTTAAAATAACAAATTACACAACTTAACAAAATACCCACATGTGAAAAATCCATTTTTAAACCCAGCGCACCTCAAAATTATTTTCAAAACATAATTCACACCACATATAATATTTAATTAACCAGTTAAAAGTTTATAATACAATTTTAAATAACACTGCAAGGTGTTTATGTATAAACTCACTCAAAAGAACAAGTGGAAATTTACAAACACCAAAGGCATAATATACAAGGCCTAAACAAAGATTCATGTAAACCCTATCATTAACAACACCAAATAATTTTAGAACACCATAGGAAGCTTTAAAGAGGTACCATGAAGATGCATAGAAAGATAATAATATAACGACAACCTCAAGCATTAAGGACAAGCAATAAAAAGTAAATGCATGGATTTTCCTACCTCAAGGAAGTCCAGTCAAAACTTTTTAACTCAAGAAACACCTCGCTTTCATGCGTGCACACACTTTCATATATATATATATATATATACATATTTAAACTGATGCACATGTTCCCCACGGCATGAGGGAACATGCACTCAGAATGCATATATATATATATATATATATATATATATATCCATAACTGGGAAAATGCGTGTGCGCACTTAGAAATGATCTCAACTCCCGACAACAAGTCCCGACATGCGGCGAAGATCATCGTACATCCAAAAAGTCACCAAGGACTCACATAAACCAATTTGACAAGTCATAAAACACAACCAAACACTACCCACAAGGATTTATATCCGAAACACACCCTGATATAACCAACAATATCATTTTAAAAGAATATGATAATTATTCAAGACCAAAAGGTGAGGAATTTACATGCGCATAAAATAACGACATAAAAAAACTAATTGCGATCAATTCAACCAATATGAAATATGAACTACAAATTAACTAAGTATGTAATAAAAGTGAGAAACATTTTTTAAAAATCACATAATAACACACAAGAACCACATGACTTGAAATTTGGAGAAAAAGGGCATGAAATGCTTACCTCAACACGTGTGAGAGTGAAAAAACCACAACAGAGGAAAGTGCATCACTCTACGGTCCAAATGAAAACCCTAGACACCAAACAAGACATGTGAACACAACCCAAATATTTTATAATTAGTTAAAATAAAGAGAAGAGACATCAAAATAATGAAATGAGGTTATACCAAAAGAGGCAACAGTTACCGGTAAGAGGAACCATGGTCACATAGGAGTAGGGAAAAGGCGTTGCACAAGATGGTTTTCAGTTCACCAGAAAAGGTTGTCGGAGTGGGGTTTGTCAAGAAGGAAAGAGGGGAGTGGGTATCTACCGGTGGGTCACGCCAATAAAAAGAGGGAAAGGGGATCGGAAGTCGGCTGGACAGGGAAGGGAGGCACATGAGAGGTAGACACTACCGGAGCGCGGCGTGACGGGAGGCTAGGGAGGGGGAGACCACACTGGGCAGAGGGCTTGTCAGATGACCGAGCGGTGGGAGGATAGGGAGCCGAGGGCGAGCGCTAGGTGATGGGGTTCCTGGTAGGCCGGCACAGGGGCTCAATGGCGAGCAGAGAGGCAATAGCCTGAGCAGGAGGGGGTGTTCGGGCGCTACACACAGGAGCCATGGGAGCAGATAGGCAGAGGTCGGGGGCTTGAGGCATGGGTGGTGTGGTGAAGCAGGAGGGAGGAGTTTTGGAGGCGGGTTCCTGGTGCGCAAAAGGAAGAACGAACATGTGGAAAGGGGGCCGCCGCCGAGTAGAATAGGTTAGGGTTTCTATTTTTACCCCTTTATCCTATAATAAAAATAGTATTTAAAACCAAGGATAATAATAATAATAATAATAATAATAACAATAATCATAATCATAAAAGGAATATTAATACTAATAATATAGTAATGATAATTATAATAATAATAATAATTAATAATAAAAATAGTAATAATTATAGCAACTCAATAATAAAAATCACAATAATAAATTTTTCCACTTCATTTTAAATAATAATAGTAATATTTATAAAAATTTAGTAATAATGATAATGTTGTTTTCTATACAAGATATTATTATTTTAAGCGTCACGCAACCGCATGGTCACCCGAGCAGAAAGAGCGGTCACCGCTAGTGGTCTGGTATCTATGCACCGGCCAGAAGCCCATAAAAAACATCAAACATCAAAAATTCAAACCGAGACCCAACTAATCCTCGTCCAAATGGTGCGGTATCGAGAAAAGAATAAAAATAAAATAAAATAAACATGCATTCGAGATTGGGGTGTGACAATTCTCCCCACCACAGACACTTTATACCCCCAAAAAGTCACCAAGCCAATAGTTGACACAACTAGAGTCCATGAACAAACCAAATCAAAAGAAACCGAGAGGCTCGAGGTGACCCTTACAAACAAACTTCACACCCGACCAACTCATGAACCATCACTGCCCGAAGTTGAGGGGGGAACACGGGAGTGTTCTCCCCACCACAAGAATTTACTAACATGGAAACCCTCAATACTCGAACACACTACCCACCAGGGGGGGCCAACACGGGATCTCCCAAACCAAACTCGTTCATATTTTCCAACATGGACCAAATAACACACCCTATCCTTTGTCGGGAATCTTCCTACAAAACAACACAGAAACATAAGGATGAAGAATTAACTCAACACCTCCCATCCATTTCATGAAACGAACACCCCCCTAACAAACACAACTAAGACCAACTCAAAATCAGAACAGGTCCATCCATTCACAGCCTAAACCCTTCAAAGAGACCAAAAAATTTAAAAACCACACTGAGAGTAGATAAGACCACTTGGATCGTGGGGGAATGATCTCACCACTCCCCCACAACAAGGATAAGCTTACGACAGTGACGAGAATAGAACAAGGAAATTTTGGATATTTCCATTCCAAAGCTGAAAACATTATCCAGACCGAGGTTCCAGAAACCCTAGGAAACTCCTGGCTATGCGTGAGCTTCACCCCGAGACCTGTGGTTGGGGCCCTGATGACTGAAGCATCTTCTTCCTCATAGTCAGGCATTTTCATCCTCCAGTCCCTAACTCCTTCCTCCTAAACGGAATTTTTTTCAGAAGTCTCTCTGGTGGCCCGGACAGTAGCACGGTAGGAAGACTTCGGGAGGATCCGACAAGGTTTCTTAGAATGCCTAAACTGGCCACACTAGTGGAATGCGAGAGAACGATCCATCAATCTGGGAGTCAGTACAGAAGAAGATGGTTTCTTGAAGATAGGTTCCACCGGCCCACACTTCTCACCAGATGTGGGGCCTTCATGGAGGTTGAACACCTTTAATCACACTCAAAACTCTAATGAAGGTGACACATTTCATCTTTACTAGTCCAGAACTGAACCGTCAAATAAATCTAAGATGGTACGATCCTTAACTACCCTAGAAGTTCCCAATAACCTGAAGACACACTATCTTTCTGAACTATACAATTTCCTTTAATAGACTTTGATTACCTCAATAAGTAGGTAACACATGACAAGAACTGGAAACTGGGCATAACTCATTAATACCTTTTGGAGGCTCTATGGGTGCCATACTCGTAACAACAAGAAAAACACCACCAAAACTGGAATCAAGCCAAAAATCAATCAAAGTAACACAAAAGCCAAGGGCAATGGGCCCATAAGCCAAACATATACAACCACAAGAAAAACTCACTTTTCTAAAACCTTTATTCCTTTAAAATTTAAAACTCACCTATGACACCTTATGAACCATCACATGTGCATTCATTCAATCTCACTCACATAATCTGCAAACAATTGCCCCTACGCACACTCTGTACATACCCACGCATGTGTGACCCTCCATAAGGAGTGCCACGGTTCAAACACTTCTTTCCTTACCAAATACAAACACATAACACATTGTTCCAGACTGATACACTTTCTCTTTAAAAACCCACTTTACTCATTTCAAAAACAATTTGGAAGAAACACACTTTTTTTATTTCAAAAACACTTCTATTTTTAACACATGCTCCCGTCAACCGAGTTCAAAACAAAACACAACCAACTATAAACCATCGGAATGAGAAACTAGTGTTTGTTCCTAACTCAGTGACATGGTGGTAAGCCATGCCCCAAGTAAGACATAACCCTAAGAGGACCTTAAATCGAGCACTTGGACTCCACATGGGTCACCACCCTACGTGAGGTCGCAACATGAACCGATTCGCCCCCATTTTCATCCCTCGATCCAAAGAAACCAAAGGAAAAAGACTCAAATCCCGAACTAACCCTGGTAACTCAGGTATCGTCACGAGCAGTGGTGATCAGGCCCCGATCTGTAACCTACCACTCGAGCCCTGAATGTCCTAATATCCTTCTACCAGACACCCCAAATTACAAGGGCCTATTCTGATACCATTTTGTCAAGAACCAACCCAGGTCAACCCTGAACCGATCACCCAAGCCAATCCACAACATGGCCCGAGAGACGTTCCTGATCCTCCCGAGCTGGCGACAAGTGCCATGGCATCAACAAAGAACAACAAGGGAACAATTTCGACTAATAAAAATAAATAAATATAGCAGCATAAATAAAACAGAGCATCGCAAAATGAATAAACAGAGTAAAGTAACTAAACAATCACAGATGAAAATGAAACTAACTGAAAGAGACAACCACTATCTCCGTGTGAACTCACTGGTCACTCTCCAACTCACGACTAAACGTCACCCAAGGCGAACACACCCAAGCTGTACCCAACACAAACACTAAAAACAGAAAATAACTATAGGAATGAGTATTAAAACTCAGTAGGGTAGCCTGATATCTATTCCCAATGCACTACCTTTAAATAAAGAAATTTACTAATTCTAGGTTTGGACTAAATTATATAAAATATTAGTTTCTACACACACTTTCATTTCTAAAACAAGTAACAATCCATTCCCTTTATAATTAAAAAAAAACAAGTTTAATGTTAAAAGGAACAGGTGCATTGCAATTTGAAACATTTTTGTGAATAATTTAGAAATCCGAATTTTAGTGTTAGTCAAAGGGAAAACCACACACAACACACAAGACACACTAAGGGCAATGGAAAAAATGGCACACAGGGGCCAGAAACCAAACTAGACCTCTCAATCATCCACCACATACAAATAAACACTAAAAGAAACATGGGTCGAACCTAGAAGATCATGAACAATCCAGAATGTACTATACATGTGACTCATCCTGAAGTCATTCCCTAACTCGATGACGTCATAACACCCTAACGCTCAGTATATCCCTACAAGGCCTAACCGAGGGGCCCAATCCCCATAGCAGTAATAACTCAGTATTCCCCTTCCATGGGGCCACTAGCCAGTGCGTAATCTAAACTAGTGCATCAATCATTATCAGAAGATTCATTCACTATGTCAGGTTCCCATGTCAACACATACAATAAAAATGGGTGCATCCACAATGAAAATCAATCAGTCACGATCAACAAATATCACACACAACTCACACAATCAATGCACACCAAGGATAACCCCTGAGTAACCCCAAAGTGATTTTTTCCAAAATAATTTATTTTATTAAAGTGTTAGATGGGCCTTCACCAACATTAAAGAAGGACCTCATTTCTCAAGAAAACACAAAACACTTGTTAAGAAGAAATCATTTATCTTTAAAACCAGAACTTCATTTGAAATTCTGTGAATTATGTTTAAATTCCAAACAAGCATTCTTTCACTACTGGGTGTCTTCTCATCAAGAAAACATTTCATGTGTCCTGTATCAAATAAACAGCTATTTTTACATCGAGTGATCATTTAAAAATTTATCATCTAATACTATTTCTTATTTATTAAAATTTATAAAATATCAAGAAATTAATAAATTCTAAATTTAAAGGCAAGTGCAGTGGTGGACCTACCTCGGCTCGCAGTCCAAACACAATGGCACGTCATGCCTAGCACAGATGCACAAACTCAAGAAAGACAATGACCAAAATATCACAAGTCTTCCTCGCCGACACGCTGCAACAACCGCACAACTAAAACACATTAACACGGATTCAAAACAATTTAAATGAACAAATGGCATAAACACCACCTCTAAATTCATTCAAAACAAAACTTGCACCACACCAAATCAGAATGCACACCACTTGCATAGTTAAAATAACAAATTACACAACTTAAAAAAATTCCCACATGTCAAAAATCCATTTTTAAACCTAGCTCACATCAAAATTATTTTCGAAACATAATTCATTCCACATATAATATTTAATTAACCAGTTAAAAGTTTATAATACAATTTTAAATTACACTGCAAGGTTTTTATGTCAAAACTCACTCAAAAAACAAGTATAAATTCACAAACACCAAAGGCATCATATATAAGGCCTAAACAAAGATTCATGCAAACCCTATCATTCACAACACCAAATAATTTTAGAACACAACAAGAATCTTTAAAGAGGTACCATGAAGATGCATAGCAAGATAATAATATAATGACAACCTCAAGCATTAAGGACACAAAATGTAAAGTAAATGCATGGATTTTCCTACCTCAAGGAAGTCCAGTTGAAACTTTCTAACTCATGGAACACCTCTCTTGCATGCATGCACTCACTTCGATATATATATATATATACATATTTAAACTGATACACGTGTTCTCCGCACCATGAGGGAACACGCACTCAGAAGGCGTGTATATATATATATACATGGGAAAATGCATGTGCACACTTAGAAATGATCTCAACTCTATGCAACAAGTCCTGAATCCTGACATTAGTGTGACGAAGACAATCATACATCCAACAAGACACCAAGGACTCACGTAAACCAATTACACATGTCATAAAACACAACCAAACACTACCCAGAAGGATTTATATCCGAAACACACCCTGATATAACCAACAATATCTTTTTAAAATAAGATGACAATTATTCAAGACCAAAAGGTGAGGCATTTACATGCGCATAAAAGAACGACATAAAAAAACTAATTGCGATCAATTCAACCAATATGAAATCCATACTACAAATTAACTAAGTATGTAATAAAAGTGCGAAACATATTTTAAAAATCAAATAACAACACACAAGCACCACATGACTTGAAATTGGGAAAAAGGGCATCAAACGCGTACCTCAACACGTGCAAGAGCGACAAAACCACAACAGAGGAAAGCACATCGCTTCGCGGGGAAAATGAAAACCCTAGACACCAAACAAGATGTGTGAACACAAACCGAATCTTTTTATAATTGGTTTAAATGAAGAGAAGAAACACCAAAATAATGAAATGAGGTTACACCAAAAGAGGCAACAGTTTCCAGTAAGAGGAACCATGGTCACATCAGATCAGGGCAAATGCATTGCCCAAGATGGTTTCCGGTTCACCGGAAAAGGTTTTTGGAGGGGGGGGGGGGTTGTCGCGCCAGGAGGAGGAGAGTGGGTCGCTGCCGGTGGGTCACACCAAGAAAAAGGGGGAAAGGGGTGCTCAAGCAAGCTGGATAGGGAAGAGAGGCTCGCGGGAGGTAGGCACTGCCAGAGCACAGCATGGCGGGAGGCCAAAGAAGGGGAGACCGCACCGAGCAGAGGCCTTGCCATACGATGGAGTGCTGGGAGGACATGAAGCCGAGGGAGAGTGCTAGGCGATGGGGTTCCTGGGAAGCCGACGCAGGGGCTCGATGGAGAGTAGGGAGGAAAGAGCCTGAGCATGAGGGGTGTTCGAGTGCTATGAATAGGAGCCAGGGGAGAGGAGAGGCAGAGGTCGGGGGCATGAGGATGAGACCCAACTAATCCTTGTCGAAATGTCACAGGACAGAGAAAAGAATAAGAATAAAATAAAATAAATAGTCATCCGAGATCGGTGTGTGACACATATGACAAGATATATGTTTGATCATGTTAGGTTATATGGTCTTTTATCATTCCATACGGGAATAACTTATTTGTCTCTATTTCTTTTTATTAGATATTTCCCCTATGCCCATGTTTTCTCAATTAATTATGATATAACCCTTTATGACATGTTGTTATGTTTTTCCCTCACGAAGTGTTTGATCTCACCACTTATTTGGTTTTCCATTCCCTATGTAAGGAAGATGAATATAACATATGTGATAACTAGAAAAGGGTATTGTTTGGTTCAATTATGGAGAAATGTTCATAGTATTTTAAAATAATTTGTTTATTAAATTAATATCCAAATACACTAGACCTTTGGGTTTTGGGATTGAGGGATTATTATGAGATTTAATTTTTAATTAATGTTAAATATATGAAATTTTATAATAGTCCACATCACTTGGTATTAAATCTGGTAAGTAAATAATATTTTTTTAGCACCAAATCAGGGAGTACGGGTCTGGGTAATCTTATTTCATCCTTATAATATGATCCCTTATAATGTTGTATTATCCTTCCCAAAATAATATGTCAGAAATGAGTGAAAACATAACATCACGACATAGAATCCATCACACTAAATTTTTATCTTGTGTTTCTCATTTAGATACCATTATAAATGCCAGAGACTCGAGTTATATCTTGAGAGTACATTCTAGAGGTGACGACATGTGGAGGATGATATCAAAGATGTATTCTTTATGCATTATACTGTGAGAAATTGTCACAATCTCCATTCTTCTAAAATTGTAATGAGAAATGTTTTCGTGACTTATAAACTATCTTCGTGCAACAAAAAATTTCTATACTAATCTTCCATAAAAAATAACTTCATGAAAAAATTATCTCAGATTTGTAAATGTTATGTAGTAATGAACTTTTCCTTATACAACACATTTCACACATATAATCCATGAAAAACTTTATGAAACCTATTCTTACGTAATATTATTTATAATAGGACATAACTTTGTAACGACTATAATTTTTTCATGTATTACTTTAGAATATTATATGGATTATTTTCAAAGCCAGGTGCTAAGACGGTATGAGATTCCAAGGCTTGGTGAGTCCAGAATTAATTTTTGAATTATATTGTTCCAAAAGTCAAGGGTTTAGTGGAAGCTGTCCCTAGGAAATTATTAAATAAAAAGGGATAAAGATTCAAGCATACCAGGGATTATTACAAAAATGAGAGTGTTTGATAGCACATCTATCCACCCCAACCAATGAGGCACATTAGTCTGGGGCCATTAAAGACTACATCGTATCCATTCCAATGATCGCCTTCTTAGAGTGACCTTCACCTGATTGGCCCCCTAATAGGCATGTGACACAACCATATTAATTTGAGTGATCTTGTTAAGATAGTCAACCCATTGATAAAACACTCTCCAAGGCACATTATGCATCTTTGTTCTCAAGTCATGAACTGAAATTTTATAATTAGATTCTATCCATATCCATTTCCAATTAAAGTGGATAGAGTACCTCATTGCATGAATCATTTCCCATAATTCAGCTTCATAGGAATTTCAAACTCTAATAAATTAATAGAAATATACTTTTACAAACCCTCGGTAAGTAAGAAACACCCCACCGCAACCTGATAGACCCGGTGCACCCGAAGCAGCTCTGTCAACATTCACATTGAAACATGGAACAATCGAAGGTATCCACCGAATGTATTTGAGCATCTGAGGATTTTGTGGCTAACCAAGGAACCCAAAGAAATATGAGAGTTTTCAAGTCAGAAACAATTTTATAAACTGCACCATCTTGGACAAGTGAAGCAGCATAAACTTCCCTATGTATGGTTACTGAACAACATTGTGAGTGCTATCGAATAGTGCAACATTCCTAGTATCCCAAAGGGATTAAATGGTTACAATAGTAGAGAAAAGAAGGAAGTGTTGTATCTGCTCAGTGAAACGAGCATCATACAACCTTTTTAATATTTCAATGAGTGGTATCCAGGTGTCAAAGCTCATCCCAAATAGAAAGGCAACATAGAACCGTAGCTATTTGGCCTGGTCACATTACAGAAACAAGTGTTGTAATGTTTCTTCACCACACATACACAAAGGAAAAATTTAATCCAAGTGGAGACCATCCCATTTGAGCTGTTCTAAAATTGGGAGTTGGTTTTATAGATTTTCCAGATCAGGATGAATCTGAAAGGCCGGACAAAACTAGCCCTGAATTTCATTATCCTGGAAGGTGGGTGAGTGAGGACCCTACATTCATTCCAATAGTATTATTTTCAATTAAACTCACCAGAACTGCTATGTATCCAAACCAAGGTGTCACAATCCATAAATTTGTAAGCATTTATTTCAATCATAACATGGGGGGATCATGATATCTGAAGAATGCATTTGATAGAGAAGGTTTGAGATGGATAGATTAACTACTTCAGGTGGGACATCTAGGTCTTGAAGAGAGTGTTCAAGCAATTTAATGTTCCAATAGTTGAGGGTGGAGTCCCTACATACCATCCACTTTGTGTCATAAATGATCCTCATTTAGAATGCTTGAGAGATGACCAAACTGATGAAACAAGGTAAGACTTGTATCTACTAAACAACCTCCTTGTGAATTTATTTGGAAGGAATTCATTAGAGACATCATTGGAGATTAGGCTCCATGTGAATTTCCCAATCATACCATCATTGAATGTTCATAGATCCTTGATTCCTAGACCTCTTAATTCAACTATCTTGATAAATTATTTCTAGGAAACAATGATCACCTTTATCTAATGTATTGACCCTGTTTGAATAAAATTCTATAACATGATTTGAAGCTCTTTGAGAAGGCCTCTAGTTCATCTATAGAGAGAGGAAGAGTAAACAAATTTGGATGTGATCACTGAATTAACAAGGAAAACCCTACCAGGGTCAAAACAACCACTTAGTGGTTTCACTATTCATCAAAAATTGAAGTTTTTTAGAATAAGGCCAAAATTTCACCCTAAGCTATAATTGATATTACGAATTCAAAAATGATGTCTATTTTACAAAATTCCAAACATATTAGTTGCATTAATTAATTTTATAATTAATTCCCGCTGTCACAACAAATAGCGTGTTTTTAAGAAACAATTTATATCAAAAGATTGACAATTGTTTATGTCCAATTTCAATGTTAAATTAATTCTAATGACCACCAAGTTGATGTTTGATACCAGCATATATTCTATCTAGGTAATGCCTTTTCACATTCCCCCTAAATAAGAGAACACCAAGATACTGAAAAATCAAGGATCCCCTCCTCACCCCAAGGTCCCTAATGATCCTATTTTTCTTTCTTACTGAAATCACATTACCAAATACAAAAAAGGATTTGTACCACATGATTTCATGGACAACCACCTCCTTTTAATGATTTAAGAGGGATTTAATAGAGGATATGGTTCTCTTTGAGGCTTGTCTATACAATAAAATGTCATCAACATACAATAGGTGAGATGTGGAATAATCATTAATACCAGCCTTAATCTATTTTTAGAGACTCATGTGGGAATGATCATTGATGCATCTACTTAAGTAATCCTCCACAATATCAAATATATCCCCAAATAGTGGATCACTTTGACTCACACCCCTGGTTCATGGAAAGAATCATCTAGGGGAACCATTTAGAAGAATGGGAAACCTTAATGATCCAAGGATGGTGCTGATAAAACTAATAAATACATTAGAGAATCCACATTATCTAAGAACATTGAAAAGGAAACTCCATTTAAGGGTATTGAAATAATTTGAGATGTTAATTTTAATGGAAAAGTTCCCTTCCTTCATCTTCCTCCTCATTGTGTTGACAATTTCAAAGGCCATAAAGAGATAATTTTGAATAATTATACTAGGGAAAAAGAAAAATTTATTTTCATTGATCATGTCACCAACCAATCATCCCATCTTGATCATGAGAATCTTACTGATGAGCTTTCAAATTGTGTTCCCAAGTGGAACTGGCCTAAAATCCTTAATGGAAAGAGAATTCTCTTTTTTAGGAATGAGAGAAATGAATCAAGAGTTCATTCCACGAGGCATATATGAGTGAGTAAAGAAATCCTTAATGTATTGAGTTATTTCATCCTACAAAATTTTCCAATAGAACATGAAAAATTTGTTAGTAAAACCATCTGGACTAGGGGCACTCTCCATATTAAGAGATAGGAGGGAAATCCTGATCTCCTCTTTACATGGGGGAGTGATAAGAAGTTGATTATTATGCTCATATATGTAGAGATTTATGTTGTACAACATGCTATGAATATTGGTCTTACCATCATCAGAGTATATCCCCTTGAAATGATCCACAAAATCCGAGGAAATCTCATTTACATCACTATACAGGTGACCATGAATGCTGATCACCTTGTTTGCTACACATTCCCTCTTCTCCTTATGCAATCTGTTGAAGAACTTAGAATTTTTATCCACATATTTGAACCATATCACATTTATATGATTCTTGAATAGTATTTCTTTGATCATTAAGAGGTCATCAAACTTATTATGGGCTATAATTTCCTTATAGATAGGGTGGGATGTTGCTCGTTACTAACCTAAATACAGGCTAACCCCTCCTTGGAGTTCCTGGTGTCATCATCATTTTTGGAGAATGATTTCCTACATCATTCACTTTGTATCCCCTTATGGTGTTTGAGTTTCACTTCCAGTTTTTGGTGTGGTCTCCCAAAAGGTTCAAGCTTCCAGACCTCCAATAAAATTTCCTGACATCCCATAATCACCATCTATCCATTGTTTAATAAACAATGGATAGGTTCTGACCTTTTCAATTGTGTATTGACATAAAAAACTATTGGGTTGTGATCAAAATGGTTATTAGGAAGTGTAAAACCCGAGACCCCATGGGCAGAACTGTGGTCATCAATTTAGATAAAGAATCTATCAATTTTTCTTGATTTTTTCCCATTCCAGGTGTATCCACCCCATGTGAAGTTAGCTCTAGCAAGAGGAACATGGGTGATATTACATTTATCAATTCACTTAGAGAAGTCAAAAGTAACAATCCTATTGAAGTGACTTCCATTTTTTCTTTAGCTCTCAATATAGTGTTAAAGTCACCAATAATCACCCATTTTTGATCTATCCTCCTCGAAGTTTCTTTGAGATCCTCCCATAAGTCCCTCCTCCTAATATAAGAGTTGGAAGCACACACAAACGATATTGATAATTCATGTCTAGAAATGCTTCAAGTGATCAGGATGCTCTGAGGCCTACTAACACATGAGCTAATATAAATAGTTTCATGCCTTAAAACCCACAAGTGATCTATAACAGATTCATTATGGTTGTTAGACACAAATTTGTATCCAGGAGAACCCCACTTGAATCCTTTCCAGTTATCAAAGAGGGGTTTTAGTTCAGTATTACTAACAAGAATAGGTTTGTAAGCCTTGATATAATGTCTAAGGGCCATGTCCGTACATGAATTTTCTGGACCTTGACATTTCTAGTAGAGAATCCTCATTTTTATGGTCATTTCCCCTTGTCAGAGGCCCCCCTTGTTCTCCACTGAAATCTGGACCTTAGCTTTTTCCCCTTACTTTTTCCATAATTCATTTAGGCTAGTACCATGCCCATATTTCTTACTAGAATGATCCTCCTCATTCACCTTCTATAACATGATATCAGCATTCTCCTTTATACTACACTAGGTGTGAGTAGGACGTCTGTCGGTGAGGCTAGCCTGCACCACTGGTCCAACACTGGATAATGCAGCATCAACCCTTGTGTTGATTACCACTACATCAGGATCTTGTGGTTCTTCAACTTCATATGACCAGAAACTAAAACTCAAGAGAGTGAATATGTTATTGGAATTTAAATGAGAAGGTTCACTACTTGCATTTGGATTCCTTTGGGAAACTTTATAGGGGATACTATGAGTGAAATTACCTCCTGGATCAGATGAATCCAAGTACCGGTCCTTCCACTATCCACTACCATTTCCATGAGTAAGTGTCTTAGGTGAACCAACTTGAGCATCAACATGGCCCTCAATCCTCATCATCCTAGTTGTGTCCTCCAACGGGGCAGTGACACTGCATTATGGGGGGTCCACATGCTTAGCAGCTGGTGTAACCATCAGAGTAGTATCACAACATTAGGGAAGTTCCACCAATTGAGTAATAGAAACGGGGCCGTCAACAACTAGTAGCTCTGACTCATGTGCTTTCTGAGAGGGGTATATGACCTGTTCCATTTCCGGTTTTTCAGCCTTGGAGTCTTGACGAGAAGCAGGTCCCCCCTTTTCAAAGTGATCATTCTTCCCAGGAATAACCTTCTAACCAGATATGCTAATCTCCTTGAGGCTCCAAAGGGATATTCTCCTTGCCCTTCCTCCTTCTACAAGTTGTGTCATCATGTCCCTGTCCCTTGAAAAAGTTTCACTCCTTGTCTCTTTTACATTAAAAAGTTAAATATCCAAATAAAATCTACTTCATAAAGAATTTTTCTTCCTTTTTTTATAAAATATCTAACATCATACTGTCATCCCTAGTTGTGATAATTACCTCCTCAATGAGTATGTTTGACACGTCGACTTCAACCAAAATTTGGGCATAGTTCCTGAACCTCAGTTTGTTTGTTTGTCGATCCATCCTAACTGGATTTACTATTACTGAGGCAATGTCCCATAGAATCCTTAGGTGCCAATATAACCAGTTTAATTTGTAAACTCTAATACATAATTGAGCATGGGTATTACTATCATTCAAGAGGTCAAAATTTTGGTCTCATTCTTGAATAATAAAAAAACCAGGGTTTAGAGAAACAATACCTTTTCTCCACACTCTGCTTTCTTTAATTTGAGGGAAATACAACATGATAATACCCCTCCCCATCACATTAATTCTACATTTGTCGAACCCCAAAACCTTTATAATTTTCCTTGTCAACTCATTAAATTTCCATAACTTCTCACCTTTGGGAATGAGGACTCGAGCAATAATCAAGCAGTGATATAGGTTGACTCAATCTTCAACCACCTCCTGATTATCCAAAACATGAGCAATCCTTCCATTTTTATCACTCGCCCAGGTAGAGGAGAATCTAAATCAGAGCATGTGATTTACCCTATAAATCACAACATATTTTTTTTTGTCATCAGGTGTTTTTATAAAGTGCATGTAACATTCAAATGTTTTTATGAAATATTTTCTTTAAATAATATTAATTCTTCAATAGATTGCATTTCACATAATTATGAGTTTAAAAAAACCTCAAGACTCCATTAGTATAAAATTACCATTATAACCTAGTTGTTAAGTTAGTCAGAATAAATATAACTAATTTATGAAAATGTATGGTGAATTTATTGAAAACTAATTATATAAACCAATTAAATGTAAAGGGAATATTCATATTTTTTTATTAAGAAATTAATTAAATTAAAATTAGTAAATTAAATTAATGAAATATCTATGTTATATATTTAATAAAATATTTTTTATATTCATCCAATAGATATTTTAGTCAAAGGATACGAATAAACACTATTTTATATATAAAAATCTATATATTTTTCAAAATGGTAATTTTATCGCCTTTTAATGGAGAAACCATTTTAAATTAAAATTTTGACACATTAATAATTTTTTATATGACTACATACAATTATTATTTAAAAGTGGGATATAAAAATTTAGTTTGGGAAAATTTTTGATATTTTTCTGACAACTTTCATGTTTTGATAAGTAGTAAAAATATACTAACTTTTAATTGAAATTTTTTTTCATCGAAATAATTTATATGGTTAAATTATACTCTTAAATGGGTTTAAAGTATAAATAGATTATATTTTTATCATTTAATATAATTTAGTTCATTGTAATTAATCTTACATTGATTTGAGATGAAAGAAACATTTCAATCTTTTACAATGTTTTAACTTTTAAAACCAGTTTTCCCATTCCGGCGATGAGATTAATTTTAAATAAATTAGAAAAACTTCGGTGTTTTAACTTTTAAAAAATTGATTATATATTTATAATCAATATGTCCAAATTATGTAAATATCTTTCTTTTATTTTTGGGCATGATGAATAGTAACTTTGATAATTTTTATTAATATGGTAAAAGGGTAAATCAGGTAATTATGGGTAAAAATAATATTATAACATTAACCCAAAATTTGTGATAATATCATTGGATGAGTTTTTACTATCTAAATCATCCTTAGGTCTAAATGGTATCCTTTGTAAGCTACTTGGATGAGATTAGGACATTTAATCTATTTTATTTAAAGAAAAGTTAAATATGTCTTACTCAAATTTTAATAAATATATCATTTTTAATATAAGGTTATACATAATATAAATTTGACTATAAATAGTAATTTGAAATATAAAATGTTTTTATTTATCAAGGTATTTAATTTTTAAGTTTTAGGAAAAAAATAATTACCTTAAAGGATTATACATTGATGATGTAGAAATTATTTAACTGATGAAAAATTTATAAAATAATTTTTATTAAATTGATAATAACCATTAAAATACAGAAACTCTTGAAAAAATCTTATTTTTCAAGTAAATATATACCATAATCATCCAAGGGTATAATTTTTGACCATTTTGAGCCATAAGGAAAAGATTATGTCACTTATAATATTTTATTTAAAGTGATGTTAAAGTTGTCACATTCTTGTTTTAATAAATATAACATTTTAATATAAGATTTTAAATAATATATATTATAATATAAGTATTATTATCAAATATATAAGAGTTATATTCATAATAGTATTTTATTTAATTTTTTTGAACAAAAATTTATATTAAATAACTACACAAAAATAATGTCGTAATTATTTTGTTAATGGATATATCAAATAAATATTATTAAAAATATTAAAATAAATATAATTTGGGATAATTAATATATAAAATTAATTTTATAGAAGACCTTTAACTCTTAGTAATATAATAAAATATATTTTTTGATGTTAAATCATTATCTTAATATTTTTAAAAATCAATGAATTGAATAGTGTCAAAATTGAAACTATTGATTATTTATCAAATAATGTTTTATTAAATTATTTAAAAATTATAATACAATTTTAAAAATATAAAATAATTATTATATGGTTGAAAATATTATAAATTTTCCATTTATGGTCTAATTAACATAATATAAACAAATATTTCACTCTTTTAATATTTAATAATTTGGTACCTTAGTAAAAATGATAAATTTTAAATTGATATAAAAAATTGTCTAAATTTATTGGTTTATGATATTACAGACTTATATCAAATAATATTTTAAAATATTGCATTTTGGATATTTTTTTATTTGGTTTTATTTTATTAGAAATTAATATTTTTGAAGATTCAAAAAGTAACCCACACCTCAATTATAAAAGGGGACATCCTCCCTCACTTATTCACTTCACTTTGAGCCTTAAATATAGGCCATACCCTACCTATTTCTATTCCCAGCTTTCATAGTCAAATTATAGAGGTTATTGTCTTCTCCAAAGACCAGCTCTAGTGCTTTAAGATAAGATCTAGAGGGAGCACATTGTAGAAGAGGTAATATCCTCTACCGATTCTTTCAAACTTATTTCTTATTCTAATTTATCTTCAGGAGTTGTTTAAATTATAAAGTAATAAATACATTATATATATTATATACTTATATTTTATTATGATTATGGAACAACCATATTCCACCTTCTATCCATCCAACGAAAAATGAAATCACCACTTGTGCGTACATACGGTTTACCATCACCACGTCGTGGAATAATATGTTTTTCACTAACACCTTACTTGGATGGGTATAATGATGGAAATAATAAATATATATGATTATTATAACATTATATTGATTCTTTTGGAAAAAATATATCATCAAATTCCATACCATTTCACAATTATGGGAATGATATCGTCGCTCGTGCGTATGTATGACCTGAAGTCTCCACGATGCGATGCGATTCATTATACATGATATCCATTAAAATATTATTATATAAATGTATAGAATGAATAAATTTGATATATATTATATTAATATAATTTTTTAAATTATATAAATATAATCTAATAAGGATAACAATAACTCATTCGACAAAACATGCATAAGAAAATGAAGTAGTTAATACCGAATAATGAGTAATAATGAAATGTTATTAACAAATAGATGATAATATGATCATATATGATATCATAAAAATTAATATGGATTGGAATAAGTCAATTACATTATTTAAATCATTAATCAGGAGTTTTAGATACATAAAAAGGAAATCAGACCTAAGGTAAGTGATAATTTTGTAATCTCATTATTATCCAAGATTGTTTATATATAAGTATTTAGTGGGGGTATATTTATCATATGTGTCTATTTTTCCGAAATATTTATTCCAAAATATTCTTTCTATTCTTCTATAATTTTTTAAATTCAATTTTACCCATTGGTGAATTTTAATTAAATGGTACGAAATGAGTCTTTTGACGTTTTTGAGAAGAGGTACTTTTTGAATTATCCGAAAAAAGTATGAGAAATATGTTTCCTTTTAACTTATAAAACATGAATGGATTCCTTATTTCCATGAAACTTACTTTACAATATTTCAAGTTTATTTTTAAATAAATTATTTTCTTTTAAATTTTCATGAAATTTTGAAGAAAGGATATTTTCTTCAAGAATTAATTTCAAGTGTTCTATCAAAATTATTTTCCATCTAATATGAAATTCTTTAATAGGGTTATGTTTCAAGTATACCATCCCTATTATTCCTATGGTTTTATTTTGTTTATTATGTAATGGTATTTATGATATCCATTTGATTTAAATTTATTATGTTATTATGGAATGATGTTTAAGAAATCCATTTTATTCCTTGGGGGTTATACTATGATGAATAATTTATGTTTTTGTGGAAAATATAAGAATGACCTCATTATGAGATGAGTGAGACCTATATCTCCCTCAAATTAATTGGGTAAAGATTTATATATCATGATATAGATAGGGATGGAATGAGAAATGATCTTGTTTTAGTAATACAAGGCTGGAACGGGAAGTAAACCCAGTTCAGTAATACAAGGCTAGAATGAGGAGTGAACTCGGTTCGGCAATGGACTTTGTCTGCTATGATGGTCTTGGTAATGTGCCTCTACAAATATAAAATAAAATTTTATGCTTATATTTATTCCATAAATTCTATGTCTTATGTTATTACTTTTGAGAATATATTCCTTGATTATTTATGAAATTTTATAATTTATCCCATGACATGATATCATAAAATCTCATATGCAGGATAAGATTTTAAAATATTATATTCTTATGTCTTATTATTATGATATGATTTATATCTCCCTTGTTTAACCGTACTGAGAATCTTATCTCACCCTTTCTTCTGTTTATTTTTCCTAGGTTATGAGAAGAATTATTATGTAAGATATGACAAAAGGGGTCTAGTTATGAAGGAATAAGTGGGAGACAATGTAGATGTCTTATGAACTAGTTGTTTATATTTCCCAATTTTTAATGATACTAAAACTATACAGTACTAGTGTGTGTTTTTGTTTTTAATTAATATTACTCAATTTTTAAGTAATATCAATGTATGTAAAGTATGAGCCATTATAGTTGGTATCAGAGAAAAGGGATAATTATCCTTTGGAAACTAGGATGATAAAACCTTTGTAATAACCTTAAGGATATGTCAAAGTATTGGAAATGATCCTAGTGTTTTAGAAATGATCATGAAACACCTAGGATAAAACCTAAAGTGTCATAAATTGAAATTTTATTTTTGATTATGTGGCTTTCCCATTATGATTAGGGGTTCTCACACTATGATTCTTGGTTTTAGTTAATGGATAGAACCTAAAGGAACCATGTTAATGCTGAATGCGATGGGCAATGCAATGATTTTACTCATGAGAAACCGAATGTTATGGGATATGTAATGAAAAATCTTATCACTATTCTCACACAACTTTCTAATGCTATTAATCATGCATGACTTCCAAACGAGAAAAGGACGGAACACCATTCTGTTGAGTCCTTCATGAGGCAATATCCACCTTCTTTTAGTGGGTCTTCTAATACATTAATGGATGAAAAATGTATTAGTACCATTGAAAAGACATTTTCAGTTATCTAATACTTAGATCATGATAAATTCATCTTATTAGTCTATCATTTGGAAGGTGAAGCTAACCAATGGTGGAATATTATCAAGAATATGAAGCAAATATATGAAATTGACTCTATGTAATGGGATGAGTTCAAGAACTTATTTTTCAATAAGTACTTTTGTCAAAATACTTGAAAAATTATGGGGAATTAATTCATTTATATTAAACAAAAGTATGATGAATCTATTGGTACCTATGAATCAAATTTTATAATACTTTCAAGGTACACTTTGGGAATTATTATCCAACCTAAGAGTAAAATTGGTTGATTATTTAGTGGCTTAAAATCAAGTATCCAAAGGGAATTATCCATAGGGGACTTCAATAGCTATGATGAAATCATTCAATGTGTTCTCGAGGTTGAGATAGATATTGGAGTACCCCATTAGTCCTATGGTTTGATAATAAGAGAAAATGGAATTTAAGGGAAAATATAAAGACTACACAGAAAAGAAGAGGAGTTTTCCATTATGCTCAATGTTTGGAAAGAAACATGGAGGAAATTGTCTTAAAGGGAATAGAAAATGTTCTAAGTGTAGTAGATAAGGTCATCAGGTATCTGAATTCCAAAGTGATGGGAAAAAGATATCCAATGATAGAGAAAATGCTACACAAAATTCACCTCCCACACTTCAATGATAGAAGTGAAAGGAAATAAGGAATTATGCTAAAAATGACCTAATCCAAGGGTTCTCGATGATGATCAACATCATAAAACTATTAAGGACAAATACAAAGGCAGGTCACATGCTATCACTATCGACGATGTGGAGTAAAATAATGAAGTGGTGAAAGGTACACTTACCATCCACTCTAATGTATAAATTTTTTTATTTGATTCTAGATCCACCCATTCTTTTATTTCTGAATAATTTTATAATGGTATCATCTTATTACCTTAACAACTAGATGTTGAGTTAGTTATGAAAACTCTTAATGGCACAACGGTCGCATCAAAAGTTTATAATTCTTCTTTAGTTGAAGCTTGTGGGAACATGATTCCTGAAAATCTTGTGATCCTTACTTTAGTAGAATTTAATGTGATTCATGGCATTGATTGAATTTATTTTTATGAATTTCATATCAATTTCTGAGGAAGGGAAGTCACATTTAATATTCCAGATCAATTTATGATCATCTATCGATGCAAGGATGAATATGACCCTCCATTGGAAACTTCTTCCATCTTATGGGTATTGGTTTCTATAAATGAAGATTATCTATTTAAAATGGTTGGAGAGAAACTCATCATTAAGAATAAACCTATTTTATGGGAGTATGTTGATGTATTTCTGTAAGAATTTCTAGGTATTTCACCAAATAGTGAATTTTAATTTTCAATAGAACTCATACCGAGTGCAATGCCTATTTCAAATACTTCTTATAGAATGTACCCAATTGAGTTGAAGGAATTGAATAAAAAACTCTAAGAGAATATTAAAAAGGGATTCATATTTCTCAGTGAATCACCTTGGGGTTCACCTGTTCTATTTGTTAAGAATAAATATAGATCAATGAGACTCTGAATTGATCATAGGGAACTAAACAAGATCACTATCAAAAAGAAATATCCTCCTCCCTACATTGATGACTTATTTAACCAACTATGAGAAGCTCAATACTTTTCCAATATTGATCTTAATTGAGGATATCATCAATTAAGATTCAAAAAGAGGATATATCAATGATGAAATTATATACAAGGTATGGACACTATGAATTTATATTGATTCCTTTTGGTTTTACTAATGTCCATAATATCTTTATAGATCTAATTAATAAAGTCTTTAGAGTCTATCTTGAATTGTTTCTGGTAGTCTTTACAGATGATATTCCTATATATTCAAAGATAAAGGAAGAACATAAAGATCAATTGGGAATTATATTGAAGACTCAGAGAAAGGAGATGATTTATGAAAAATTTAACAAGTTTGAATTTTGGTTTCAGAAAGTTTCATTTTTGGGTCACAAAATCTCAAGAGAGGGGATATCTATAGATCCAGCAAAAATAGAAGTTATTGACCGTTGGTCTAGACTAACAATAGTAACTGAGATCAAAAGTTTTCATAGTTTGGTTAGATATTATCGATTTTTTGTGAAATATTTTTCCCGACTATCTAATCCACTCACCAATTTGAATCATAAAGGAGTTAAGTTCATATGGATGGAGGAATGTATAGAGAATTTCAAAGATCTAAAAATAAGTCTAGCCAGTGCACCTATGCTCACACTTCCTTTTAGTGAATAAATGTTTGTGATCTATAGTGATGCATCAAATAAGGGTTTGGGATGTATTCTCATGCAAAATGATATGGTGATATCCTATGCCTCAAAAAAATTAAATATCCATGAGTAAAATTACCCAAATCAATATTTGGAGTTTTCTATGGTAATATTTACCTTAAAGATATGGAGACATTATCTTTATGGTGAATGGTGTGATATTTATTCTGATCATAAAATTTTAAAGCATATTTTCACACAAAATGAGCTGAAAATGTGGCAAATAAGATGGTTGGATTTGATTAAATATTAATATTACTCAATACATTACCAACCTAAGAAAGAGAAGAAGGTGGAAGATGCTTTGAGATAAAAGGACCATGTTAACTTATCCATGAACAGGATCACAAAAGATCCAATATTTCTAGATTTGTGAAGGATGGATCTTGAAATTATAAAGGAAGGGAAAAATCTTATCTTTCTAAAATGAATGTTCAACCATTTATACAAGTGAAGATTAAGGAGGCATAGAAGGAAGATGTAAAGATACAAAAGAAGGTGATAAATGTTCCTGAATTCAACCTTGATTATGATGGAAAAATAAGGTTCATGAACCGTGTTTTTATTCCTCCCATACAAGAATTAAATGAGCTATTGGATGAGGATCATAGTTCATCATTCTCTATTTATCTTATAATCTCAAAGATATATAGAGACCTGAAAGAGTATTTATGATGGTATAGAATAAAAAGAGATGTTTATAAATACGTCTCTCGATGCTTGGTTTGTCAGCAAGTTAAGGCAGAGAGATAGAATTATAAGTGGATGTTTCAACCACTACCAATACTATAATGGAAATGTGAAAACATCACTATAAACTTTTTTTAGACTTACCAAATCATCTTAATGCCATAATTCTATCTGGGTTATAGTTGATCACCTTACAAATCCGGCACACTTCATTTCTATTATAGTGGATTTCTCTCATGATTAAATTGTTGGGATATATGTAAATGAAGTGGTAAGATTTCATGTAGTACCACTTAAAATTATATATGATAGGGATTAAAGTTTACCTAGAAGTTTTAGAAAATTATATTCCAGGATCTAGATACAGAGTTAAGTTTCAGTACTTCTTATCATCCTCATACATATGGAAAGTATGAGAGGATAATTCAAACTCTAGAAGATATGTTGAGAGATTAATCTATGGATTTAAAATGTGGTTGGGATCAACACCTACCTTTGTTAGAATCTTATTACAATAATAGCTTTCACTACAGTAATTAGATGGATCCTTATAGAGCCCTCTATGGAAAGAAGTGAAGAAATCCAACTTGCTGGGTTGAAGTTGGGGAAAAAAAGTTATTTGGATATAATCTTATTGATGAAATGGAATATAAGGTTAGATCTATTAAAACACATAAGGACAGCTCAGAGTCAACAAAAAAGTTATAATGAAAACTGAATAAAATACCAAGAGTTTAAAGTGGGCGACAAATTATTTCTATGAATATCTCCCTAGAATAGAGTAATGAGATTTTGAAAGAAGGGAAATCTGAGCCCTAGGTATATCGGTCCTTTTGAAATTTTTGATCATTTTGGGAAGGTAGGTTATAGATTGAAACTTCCCCAGAATGTCTCTTATGTTTATGACATGTTCCATGTATCTCTCATAAGAATTCACATACCTGATCCTTCACATGTACTAAACATAGATGTTGTACCATTGGAAAATGAATTTTCTTAATAATAACAACTGATATAGATTCTGGATCATAGAGAAAAGGTTATATAAAACAAGAAAAATCACTTGGTTAAAGTTTTATATAGGAGCCACAAAATTTGAGGAAGTTATGTGGGAACATGAGAATGTGATGAGGTAGTGGTATCTTCATATGTTTGTATCCAAGTGAAAAATTTCAAGGACGAAATTCAGTTTATGGGGGTAGAATGTAACACCTGAATGTTTTTATGAAATATTTTGTTTAAATAATTTTAATTCATCAATAGATTTCATTTTATGAAATCATGAGTTAAAATAAACTGTGAGATACCATTAGTATAAAATGAATATTATAACTTAGATGTAAAGTTAGTGGGAATAAATATACCTAACTTATGAAAATGCATGGCAAATTCATTTCCTACCAATTATATAAACCAATTATATGTAAAGGAAATATTTGTATTTTTGTATTAATAAATTAAGTGAATTACAATTAGTAAATGAAATTAATGAAATATATATGTTATATATTTAATAAATTATTTTTTATATTTATAAAATAGATATTTTAGTCATGTTATATGAATAAACCATATTTTATGTATAAAAACTTATATTTTCTCAAAAGGGTAATTTTACGGTTTTTTAAAGCTGAACCCATTTTAAATTAAAATTTTGACCCATTAATAATTTTTGTATGACAATATAAATTAATTATTTATAATAAGTATATAAAAATTTACTTTGGAAGAATTTTTGATATTTTTTTGATAAATTTCATGTTTTGATGAATAGTAAAAATATACTACATTTTAATTGATTTTTTTCATCAAAATAATTTATATTGTAAAATTATATTATTTAATAGTGTTAAAGTATAAATATATTATATTTTTATCATTTAATATAATCTATTTCATTATAAATAAATTTACATTGAATTGAGATGTAAAAACACTTCAATCTTTTGCAATATTTAAATTTTAAAACCTGTTTTCTCATTCTGACAACGAGATTAATTTTAAATCAGTTACTGAAAATTATATATTTTTAATTTTGAAAAATGGATTCCATATTTGGATTCAATAGGTTCAAATTATTTAAACATCTTTCTTTTATTTTTGGGCATTATGAGTAGTAACATCTGTAATTTTTATTGATATAGTAAAAGGGAAAATTGGGTAATTAAGAATAAAAATAATATTAGAAAACTACCCTAACACTTGTCCTAATATCATTGGTTGAGTGTGTTTTGACTTAAATAATCATTGGGTATAAATGATATCCTTTGGAATCCTCTTGGATGAGAATATAAAATTTAATTTATTATATTTAATGAAAAGTTAAATATATCTTACTCAAATTTTAATAACTATATTATTTTTAATATAAGGTTACAGAGAAGGTAAATTTGACTATAAATATTCATTTTAAAGATATTTATTTTATTTATTATTGTATTTTATTTAAATTTTTAGTAAATAAATAATTACCTTAAAGGATTATACATTGATGATGCGCAAACTATTTAATTGATGAAAAATCAATAAAATATTTTTTAATAAAATGATAACGACCATTAAAATACAAAAAAAATGAAAAAATATTATTTTTTGAGTATATATTTACCATAACCATCCAATTTTCTATTTATTGACCATTTAGATCCATATGGAAAAGATTATGACCCTTATAATATTTTATTTAATGTGATCTTGAAGTTGTCACATTCATGTTTTAATAAATATAACATTTTCAATGTTGGATTTTACAAAAGATTTATTCTACTATAATTATTATTCTCAAATATAGAGGAGTTACCCTCTTCATGTTATTTTATTTTTAATTTAAATTATACAAATAAGTATATTAAAAAATTACAAAAAAAATGGTGTTGTAATTATTTTGTTAATGGAGATAACAAATAAATATTGTTAAAAATACTAAAATAATTATAATTTAATATAATTAGTATATAAAAATCTTTTTAAACATAAAAATTACCTCTTAATAATATATTAAAATATTTTTTTTGATGTTAACTTATTATCTTAATATTTTTAAAAATCAATGAATTAAAAAGTGTCAAAATTGACACTATTGATTGTTTTTCAAAATAATGTTTTATTAAATTATTTAAAAATCATAATAAAATTTTAAAAATATAAAATAATTATGATATGGTTTAAAATATTATATATTTTCCATTTATAGTATAATTTACATAAAATAAATAAATATTTCACTCTTTTAATATTTAATAATTTGTTACCTTAGTTAAAATTATAATAGAATAGCTAAGGGTTAATTAAAATGATAATGTTTAAATTCAAATAAAAATTTGTATAAAATTTATTAGTTGATGAGATTAAAACCTTATATAATCTCATATTATATAATATTTCATTTTGGAGGTTTTTTTATATGGTTTGACTTTATTATAAAATAATGTTTTTGGAGATTCCAAAAGTTCCCCTCACCTAAATTATAAAACGAAACATCCTACCTCACTTATTCACTTCAATTTTAGCCTCTAAGATCTAAAATACCCTTCTTATTTACATTTTCAACATACCTAGTCACATTATATACTTTTTGGTCTTCTCTAAAGAGAAAATATAGTTCTTTAAGATGATATCTAGAGAAAGCTCGTCAAAGAAGAGGTAATCTCGTCTACTGAGTCTTTCAAAATTATTTCTTATTTTACTTTATTTTCATGAATTATTTACATTATAAAGTAATAAATGAAGTATCACTTATATTATTATATTTTATTATGAGTATGGAACAACCATATTCCTCCTTCTATCCATCCTATGAAAAATGAAATGACCACATGTACGTATGTATGACTTACCGTCTCCATGATGTGGTGTAATATGTTTTCACCACCACCTTACATGGATGGGTATAATAATGGAAATAATAACTATATATTATTATTATAACATGATATGGATTTTTAATCAAAATATATACCATCCACTTCCGTACCATTTCACAATTATGGGAATGATATCATCACTCATGTGTACGTACAACCTACCATCTCCATGATGCGATGTGATTAATTCTACATGATATCTATTAAATAATGATTATATGAATGTATAGAATAAAGAAATATGATATATATTATATTAATAACATTTTTGAAATGATATAAATAGAACTTATTTGAAAAAACACGCATAAGAAAATGATGTAGTTAATACCACAATAACAAGTAACAATGAAATGTTGTTAACAAACAGACGATAATATAATTATATATGATATCATAGAAATGACTATGATTCTATAATAATTCAATGAAATTATTTAAATCATTACACATGAGGTTTATATATATAAAAATTATATCAGACATAAGGTAATGAATAATTTTACAATCTCATTAATATATGAGATTGTTTATACGTAAGTATTTATTAGAGTATATTTATCACCCATCTATAAGTTTTAAAAATATGTATTCCAAAATATCATTTATATTCTTAAAAAAAATATTAAATTCAATTTTACCCATTTTTGAATTTTCATTAAATATTTTAAAAGCAATATTTTTTCATTTTCAATACAAGGTACTTATTAATTTATCTGAAAAAGTACAAGAAGACTGTTTTCTTTTTTACTTATACGCCATGAAGAGATTTTTACATTTTTATAATGCCTTATTTCCATGAAGATTCCTTTATAATATTTCAAGGTTATTTTCAAATAAATTATTTTCTTTTAAATTTTCATGGAATTTTGAGAAAAGAAAACATTTTTGAGGAAGACAGGATATTTTCCCCAAGAATTAATTTAAAGTGTTTTATCAAAATTATTTTCCATCTAAGATAGAATTATTTAATAGGGTTATGTTTAAATTATAATATACATATTATTACTTTGTTTTTATTATGTTTATGATGGAATTATATTTATGAAATACATTTTTTACATGGATTATGTTATGATGGAATGATGTTTAAGAAACCCATTTTATTCCTTGGGTTATGATATGATGAATGATTTATGATTTTTTGGAACATTTAAGAATGATTTAATTATGAGATGGGTGGGACCAATATATCCCTCCAATTAATTGGGTAAATATTTATATCTCATGATATAAACATGTATAGAATGAGAAATGATCTCAGTTTAGTAATACATGGATATAATGAGAAGTAAACCCGATTCAGTTATACAGGGCTGGAATGATAAGTGAATTCAGTTTAGTAATGGAATTTGTTTTCTATGAAGCTATTGGAAATGAGCCTAAACTAATATGAAAATATTTTCTACGCTTATATGTATGCCAAAAATTCCATGTCTTATATTATGACTTTTGAGAACATGTTCCTTGATTCTTTATGAACTTTTATTATTTATCCCATGACCTAATATCATGATCTTTCATATGTAGGATAAGATTTTAAAATTTTATGTTATTATGTTTTATGATTATGATATGATTGATATATCTATTTTTTACCCTTACTGAGCATATTATATAACCATTTATTATGTTTCTTTTCCCCATGTTATGAAGAAGGGTATTAAGTAAGATATGTCAAAAAGGGGTCTAGTTGTGAAAGAATAAGAAGGAGACAATATAGATGTTTTATGAACCAGTTGTTTATGTTTCCTAGTTTCTAAATATAGTAAACCTATATTGTAATCATGTGGTTTTGTTATTTTTTTGTAATAAATATTATTCAAATTTGAAGTAATATAAATGTATATAAAGAATGGACTGTTATAGTGCAGTTGCTAGTGAATTAATAAAATAAATATATTTAATTAATTATTTTATTTTTTATGATGAAAAAACATGAAATCCTATATAATTATATGATTATAAGGAGTTCTCAGGGTTGACCAATTAACCCTGGAGACCTAGAGGAATGTTGGAGGAGAGAGTTATTAGCGGACAATAATAGATCAGGTCGATATCGAGGATCATTGTGCTATCGGAGTTTGAGGATATCCCCAAAAAAAATTACATAGATTATTTCATCATTAGTGATCGATCCAAATTGTGGCAGGACAATTGTTTATTTGGATTTATCCTCATTATTTTATTCCAATGACGAACGTGAATCAATCAACTAACAAATTGATTCCTAGATTGTAAATATTAAGGTTATGGGTTTATTTTAATAGAATTTAGGAGAAATTTTTTATTTGTTTTAATATCCATTCATTGTTCTAATGGAAATGAATTGAGGCCAACCTAAACATAGCCATGGTTCATTACTCTCTTTAATTTCTTGGTTTTCTCCTAGCATTCTTGTTCATTTATCACCATAATTTGTTTGGATGATGGTTTAAAAAATAATATATAAACAATCATTGTACTCCCATTTCTTAAAAAAATGGATTGATATCACAAATCCAGGTTTAGATCGATTATGGGATCATTCTATGATAATGGGGATGATGGATCCGGACTAGATCAAGGATTTAAGTGTGTGGTGTTTTAGCGTGTGGTGATAGTAGAACTTCGAGGTGATTATCGAGCAACTAGGATAGCCAAAAATCATATATCCAAAGATGATTGATCTTAGTCGACCCAAATGTGTAATATATGGGTAGGATCTATAGAGTATTTGGTGGTGGAAGTGATGGATTTAGAATCTGTTTGAGGAACCTATAGGTTCTGTAAAATTTCAAACTACACGACATGTATTTGGGGAATTCACACCATGTATGGGGCCCTGACCGCAACACTTGGATTCCATGTGGAGTTAAGTATCAAACAACATGAGACCCTTATCCTATGATGTGTGATTCATGTTGGAGACTCAATTTGTTTTGTAGAGGATACATGACCAACCATACACATGCACAGGTATCCATACATAGACAAAACCACCCGTACTATGACATAGTTTTTTGTACATGGGGTCGAATATGCCATGTAATCAGACAAGGACATGGGTATAGGTCATGATACATGGGTAGAACCCAATGTCGAAGGGACATGCTATATAGTGTTAGCACACATTTTGTACCTCGTCAAAGGTGGCTTGGAGCCCTTGAACACTTCATCTTGGAAATTTTTCATTAGGGTATGTTCCCTTAATCCATTCCCTGAGGATTTAGTTGAGTCGTATCCTATGTAATAGTATGGTGATCCCCTATGAAGAAATTAAATGTTTTATAGAGTCATTATAATCCTTCCCTAAGTCCTGGAGTGAGATCCTGTATCATCATCATTTCCATAGGTGGGGTTATTAGTATTGTCTTGACCAACAATATATGGTTGTCGATCTCCTACTTAGTGGGTTAATACAGATTGGGTTGTTGATATACCCCTTGGCCTTGAGTGTGATCCCCATATGTGTATCTATGTCTTTGGTTTTCTAGCATGTACCAATTATTGAAAGACCTTAAGAGAACAACATCTCAGATAGATTCCATCAGTTCTATCTGAATCATGGAGTGTGTTCTTCAAAATAAGTGTTATATGGACCCTTCGAGTAGGAATCATAGGCTAGAAGTATGTTTGTGACCTTACCTTGAGATTGTGTGTCTACTATGAGTATATCTAGATGTTCATGTCATGTATGACGTCGACATTTCCCTGTGGCGATCTGACTATTATTCCTGATGCTCTATGCTTATTGATTTTAGGGTGCCTTAGTGGGTATTAATATACTCACCCCAACATAGTCTTTGTCGGCACAATTTTTTATCTTATGTAGATAACCAACCTTTTGATGGTATCTTGGAGGGACCAGAACTAGAAGGAATTTAGTGAAATAGACATACCAAGGTGTGTTCTTGTGGTTTCATTTAAAATAGTCCTCTCCTACTTTATAGATTGTACTTGTTTCAATTTCTTTTGGTGGGGTTGTATTTGTCCATTACTTTCCAGTAATTTTTTTTTCATACTCTGATGGTGTAATTTTATATGTATTCATTATTGGTTGTCATTTGTTTTATATTTCAACATTGTATAAGCTTGGAGATGTGTGCGTGTGTATAGGTAATTTACAATAGTTCCCCCCATGTGTGTGATATGCTTACTTAGCACTGTTCATTAGCCCATGTCCTATTGGAGGTAGGATTGGGGTAGTTGTGGTTCAGGACCAATTGGGCCAAGTCATGATAGAGTGGTATCAGAAGAGTCTGTTGTACCTTGGGACCAGAGTCTGTGAGATTGGTGTGGGGAAATAGTGTTAAGTGTTTTGGGTTGGGCTCTCAAGCCTTAGACTCCAGTATTAGTGAGGTGACTGACATATCCATACAAAAAGACTCTAATATCCTTCCTTTCTACTTGGTACATGTAGATATTGGTTGTGAGGAAAATATTTGTACATGAATTATATAGTAATGGTTTGTGGTTTCAATTTCCTTCTTGACTCATCTATCTAGATATGATCATTGACTATGACATGTCTTGTCTATTACAGGATGCCTCTATGATGTTTTCCATCTAGGATTCAGTGTTAGTATCATGCAGATTATCCCCTTAGTGGCGAGGTTTAGATACAGGGACCTATTTAGGAGGTGTAACCTCTAGGTGGTGTAACAATATTACCACCACTTGTCGAGAAACATAAGGTATCAGTAGTACTAGCAGATTTGGTGCACAGTTTGAGTGTGCTTAATGATTTTTACTGATAGAAACCCCTCCGGTTTAAAGGTGAGATAGAACCATAGGCAGGTTAAGATTGGATTGAGGTAGTAACATGGGTATTTAATTTTATTAGGAAACCTTCAGACTAGATGGTTGTCTTGGTAGTGATCCTTCTCCATGGATCTGAAAAATGATGTTGGGGATTAGTGACCCAGTCATATGATGAGGCAACTCTTTCATGATCAGATTTTGAGGGGCTTTTCAAAGAGTAGTTTTCTCTAGCTACCTTGAGGGATAGCTTGAGGGATTTATTCATCCATAAGTTTCTATAGCTTTATTAGGGAAATATGACTATGGTTGAGTATTCATTGAGGTTCACTAACCTATATTCATATTTTATGGATATAGTGTGTGATTAGGTTTTTCAAGATTTGACCTTTGAAAAATGAATACATAGAGATATCCGATCTAGAATGATACCTCTATGAATTCCTACCTATGTTGGGTTTCTAGAGAATGCTTTGGTAGTTGAGTGTTTCCTGGTCGATCAAACAAAAATAGTTTGTTAGGCCCCAACCTTTAACACTACATAATCTTGATTTTTGATCAAGAATTTAATTTCTTTCACATTGAAGATCTTTTCAAGTTTAGAGTTTTAGAGAATTATGCCACAACTATTACATTACCTCTCAAATATTACAAAGTAGACACTTCTACTCTATCCAATTTTTTTCACAAAAATAAAACTCCTTAAAAATTAATTATTTTCTTGATAAAAATATTCTTTAAATATTCTTTTATCTTACTATTCCTTATACCCTATGAGAAACATTTCAAAAACATGGGATGAGTATAAAAATCTCAGTAAGGGATATAAAATAAGGAAAAATACATTAGTCAATTAATACATAAAAATCAATGAAATCCTACTTTTTACTCATAAAACATAATCCATTTAACATACCTCATGAAATCATAAGATTTATGAATAATTAATAGAAATAATAAATCATAATGGTAACTTGTGGCATCTATAACATACTTACATAGTATCTTTGATAGACACATAGGGAGTAACCTTCATGGTTACATTTGGAATACCCATCATACTATATTCCCTAAATCTATTAGGAGAAACCTTAATGTTTACCTCTATCACATTAACTAATTCATTTAAGAGCTATCATGGGATCACTGAAAGGCGCTATCATGGGTGCTTTCAAATGATGTTCGGTTTCAGGTTACTTAGGTGCAGAAGAGTGGCTAACCAAGGCCGTCTCTCAAAGGAGGAAGTAAATTAAAACAACTTCTTAAAGGTATTATAAAAATAAAATAAAATAGAATAAAAACACTAAATTAAAGGATTGGGGGTTGTTTATCGTTTATAAAACCATAAGTTTTCTGGAAGAAGATTGCATTTTTTTGTTTTTATTTTTGAAATGAATTTCTATTAAAAAGACACAACAAGAAGATATTTTTTAGACAATATTTAAAAGGCGTAATCGATCTAACTATACCTTTTCACTAAAGTATTTGTCATTATAATTTATATTAACATTAAATAAATTATAATAATCTAATTTTTTAACCCTAGAATCCTACATGAGTTAACTTAACCATAAAGATGAAATTACTTAAACCCTAGGATAACTTTGGAACATGCAATCACAACACCCCGCTTTAATTGATATTCTTAGGTTGGCTTATAGTTAGTGGTTAATTAAAAAACATATCCACTCTAGAAAAGAGGATTAATTGAGTTTAGGGATTGTATTTGAACTCTATAAATTTATCCCATGTGGTATTTTATTACCGGTTAAGATCACACTCTCACAATTTACACAACTTCCAACCTCACATGTTTTTGTGTCAATTGTTCAATTGATTGCTTAGTTTCATTTAAATTAAAAACTAAATTAATAGATAATATTAAGTGAATTATAGTATCTAATTGATTAAAAATAAATAAATGAATAAGGTTATAGGAATATTTATTAATAAGAGGAACTACTCTTTCATGGGCAGTGTAGTCATTGTAGAAATGTTTTGAATGTGCAAAGATTTAGAAAGGGTAGAACCCAATCACGTTTCTACTCCTGATTACAGCCCAATTAGGAAGATTAATAGAAGAATAAATTTGTACAAAATAGAAGATAATAGAAGAAAGAAAATAAGTAAAAAGAATTTTATTAAACAAACAAAAGTATTATAACATGAAGAAGTAGAAGAAGAAGAAGAAGAAGAAGAAGAAGAAGGCTTCGCCGAAGGTATTCTTGCTTCAAGAGCTACCCTTTTTGAAATGGTCGGATAATTAAAGTGGATCCACTTATACTCTCACCTAAACTTCCCAATGAACATACCAACCCCACAAAATGATAAAAACATTAATTTATAGAGTGGTGGGGAGGCTAGGTTCCAAGTGGTTTCAAATGTGAATGGGAAATCTCGGCCAAATATTTTATTCCAAATTTAAAAGACCATTTGTCCCCCAAAAATCATGAATCAGTTGTCCTTACAGAAGGATGATTCTTTATAAAATTATTCCTAGATCTCCTCTCAAAATATGGTCTTAATACAGTCACGGATGAAGAAGTTATGGCCAAAATACAGAACCCATGTCCATTCTAGTGAGTCCAGCCCAACTTTGACTTCATGGCCCATTTGCGCCAACCAAATGCATGATTTAGCTCTAATGTCCTAAATAAAAGTTGTATAATATTATGTCAGGAACATATTTAAAAAATATTAAGTTAGAATTATTCAAAAAAATTTATTTATGTTTGAAATAATACAGTTTATTTTTAAAGGGTAAAACATGAATTTTCATCAAATTTTCCAATGAATGATCTAATACCAAATATTCCATAAATGAACATATTTAGCACAATGTGAAGAAATTATGTCATTTATTATCAATAAAATATTCAATAAAATTGTGTTTTATCAACTCCCCCACACTTACCCTTTTTCACTTTTGGGAAAAACCTCTTATCAAGTAAACATCAATATCAAAACAAATTTTAAAACACATATCCATGAAATCCAACAATTCCACACTAAGAAACATAATATATCATGACTCATAAAAAAACATTATTTCAAGTTCCCCATTTATATAATTCTATATATTTCCACTTCATTCATCCTCCCATGCTCACAAAACACTTAACTCACTTGAATTTTCTCTTATCACACAAATGTCAATTTTTTAGCAATGTCTTTCTCATACAAACTCTTACAAGGGTCACCATAGGCTTGATAAATTCTTAGATCGCCACCCAATGTGAGTCAAGGAAAAATGTTTATCATGAGGAATTTTTAGGGTTGTTCTGTGGCTTTTGGTTGGTAGGATTTATATGTGAAAAACACTGAGGCTGAATGGGGAGGGCTTGACTCTTTTTTGAAGAAAATTTGAATTAATCTAATTTTCACTTTAATATGGAATCCTCTTCAATCCCCATAGCATCGATTAATTTTCATCATCAAGAAAAATAAAGGAATGTGCCCACCATTCAACATTTCAGTATTAAAAATGTAAATCTTCTCAGACATGATTTTTCTTAAAAGCTCCAGATATGAATAACTTTCTCTCTCTATTAGAATCTCCCGAAAGGCACAACTTCAATTATCATGAAAGCTTCAGAAAAGGCACAACTTTCAATATGATGATTTTCTTTAGCAGAAAACACATGTCTTTAAAATTTAATTTTCCACCCAAATTATCACAGAATGTGGTAGCACAACACAAGATAGATTCCCTCACACTTAAGTTCAACTAAATTATGTAATTTAACTTCAAGAGTTGGTTGGATAGGGAAAATTGCCTAGTAATGTGGTTAACCTAATAGGATGTTCATGGCTTCTAAGGACTAAAAGGATTAAATATTCAATGTAGGACATTATAAAAAAAGATTCTTTGAAATGAGAGCTTTAATACCAAACAAATGCCTCAATCATTTAAATATAAGTACCTAAAAACCTCATGTTTTGATAGGAATAAATCAAATTCTGGTTAAATCAAGAATGGTTTGGTTCTCTCAAGAAGTGAGGTAAATTTAAATAATATGAAAATAATGGTTTATAATCCTCATAGGAAAGTTATTTCAAATATAAAGACAATGAGATGTGTCATGGGATTCAAAATTCAGTGTACTTTTCATGAAATTCCTAAATATTTGAACTTGAAACAAAGTCATTTTTAGCATTCATTTAATCTTGGTTTCATGGGATAAATTGGTTCACTTATTGATATTAATTTAAAAATGGCGATGAGAATCATTTCAGCTCAAAATTTTTAAAAACACACAAATAATTGAAAAAACACACACAAAATTTAAAAAACAGACAATTTTTTTGTTGAAAATCATTGAAAAAACAGGAAAAAAATTGAAATTACTAAACTAAAAGGTTCCCTCCCCCACACATAAAATATTTCATTGTTATCAATGTGAACCCATGAGATGATATTTGAAAATTAAATGTATAATTTTAAATAGGACAAAGAATGAAGAAGTGAAAGGGTTTGGAACAACTTGTTATACTCATGTGATGATGGGGTCTTGCAGTGTGATGAAATCCACTACATCAGTAGGAAGTCCCTCAATGTATTTATTCAAACGTTTAACATTGAATGTAAAGATCCTTTTAGTGACCTCTTGTGCGATCTCCACTGCACCATAAGGAAATACATTAGTCACAACATAAGGACCTAGCCATCTGGAACACAACTTAGTAGGCATCAGCTTTAGTTGTGAACAATAGAGCATGACTTTCTCTCCAACTTGAAATTCAATTTTCTGGATTATTTTTTCATGAGTTTATTTTGATATTTCCTTATAGAGCCTTGAGTTCTCATACTAAGACAATCGAATATCCTCAAGCTCTTGAATTTGCAGCTTCCTTTGGATTCCATCTTGAGTCAAATCCATGGTGCATTTATTTATATCCCAATAATCCTGATGCTCAACTTCCATGGGGTGATGACACACATTCCCAAAAAAAATCTGTAATGGGGACATACCAATGTGTGTATTGTATAATATCCTATAAGCCCAAAGCGCATCATCCAAGCACTTGCTCCAATCTTTCCTATTCGGCTGCACAGTTTTCTAAAAAATTTGTTTCAACTCACAATTTGAAACCTCAGCTTGACCATTATTTTGGGGGTGGTATAGTGTTGATGTTTTGTGTGTCACCCCATAATTTCGAAGAAGGTAAGTAAGATTCTGATTGTAGAAGTGTGTTCCTTGGTCACTAATGATTGCTTTCAGTACTCCAAACCTGTAAAAAATCCGCACTTTGACAAAGTCCACAACAACATGAGAATCAACAGTCCTGGTGGCCTTAACCTCCACCCATTTAATCTCATAATCAATAGAAACCAAAATATAAAAAAACCAAAGGAACTAGAAAAAGGACCCATAAAAGTGATTCCCCATATATCAAAAATCTCACAAAATAGTATGGGTTGTTGGGGCATCTCATGTCTCCTAGAAATGTTCCCAGCGTGTTGGAAATGAGAGCATGACTTACAAAACACATTGGCATAATGGAATAAGCTAGGACAATATAATCCAGAGTCCAAAATTTTCCTAACTTTCTGTTAGGTTCCAAAGTGTCCACCACAATCAAGTGTATGACATAATTGTAGAAGCGACTCAAACTCATGATCAGGAACACACCTCCTAATAACTTAGTCACAACACATGCTTCAGAGGTATGGATCATCCCACACATAATATCGAGACTGAATTTTTAATTTTTGGACTTCATGATTCTTTAAATTTTCAGGGATTTTAGAGGCAACAAGGTAGTTAACTAAATTTGCATACTAATGATGCATACCTAGGATGGAATAAAGATGCTCTTAAGGGAAAGTGTCCCGAAGTGGTACCTGGTCCTAGGTGTCATACTCTAGTGTGTGAGTAAGCATAATCATGTGGTATTCCACTAGGTTTTTCGACCCCTTATTTTCCTTTATCATAATTTCAAATTCTTGAAGAAGGAGAATCTATTGGATTATCATGGGTTTTGAATCCGACCTCTTCAATAGGTACCTCAGAGTTTCATGGTCAGAAAAAACAACTACTTTAGAGCCCAATAAATATAATTTTTTTTATCTAAATCAAATATGATAGAAATAAACTCCTTTTCTGTGGGTTTGTAGTTATATTGGGATGAATTTAGTGTTCTCGATGCATAGGAAATCACATATGAACGTCCCTCCACCCTCTGAGATAAGACAACTCCAACTGCGAAGTTGGAGGTGTCACACATAAGCTCAAAAAGAATCTCCCACCGTGGGGGATATATGATTGGTGGAGTGGTCATACAATTCTTTAGATCATCAAAGGAAGTCCTGCAAGAATCATCAAACAAAAAATCAGAATCTTTTTTAAGTAATCACGACACAGGAAGAGCAAACTTATGAAAATCATTGATGAAGCGTCGATAAAATCTTGTATTCCCTAAGAAATATCCAACACCATGAACAAATAAAAGACATGGTAAGGATGAAATAATTTCTATCTTAGATCTATCAACCTCTATCCCATGTTTTCACACTACATTCCCTAAGACAATTCCATGCTATACCATGAAATGACACTTTTCAAAGTTCAAGACCAAATTATTCTCAATACAATGATTCAACACCTTTACCAAACTAGAGATACAATCATTAAATGAAGACCCATAGACTATAAAATAATCTATAAATACCACCCTGTAGGTCTTAATAAAATCATAAAAAATACTCACCAGACATATCTGGAAGGTACCTGGGGAATTGCAAAGTCCAAATGGAATCCTTCGGTAGGAAAACGTACCAAATGGAAAATTGAATGTTGTCTTCTCTTAATCCCCCGAAGCAATAGAAACCTGAAAATTTCCAAAAAATTCATCCAAGAAATAGTAGTGTGTTTTCCCAACTAGTCTCTCAAGCATCTGATCAATAAATGGGAGGGGAAAATGGTCTCTACAAGTGGACTGATTTAGTTTCATATAATCAATACACACATGACAACTATTTTTCACCCACATTAGAACTAACTCATCTTTCTCATTTTTACCAACTATAACACCAATTATCCTAGGCACAACCTGAATAGGACTCACCTACTGAAAATATAAAATGGGATAGATTATACCTACCTCGACCAATTTTTCAACCTCCTTTTTAACAACGTCTAGAAGGGTTGGATTGAGTCTCCTTTTTGGTTGCCTCATTGGTTTAGTCCCATCCTCCAAAAGAATCCTATGCATGCAAATGGAGGGGATAATACCTGATATGTCAGCCAAGGTCCTCCTGAGTTCCTTAACGTTCTCCCTCAAAAGATTCAAATGTTTTTATTCATGTTCAAAAGGAAGATTATTATCAATTATAACAGGTAATCTCTCGCCACTCAACAAGTATGAGTATTTGAGATTTTTTGGAAATGGATTGATCTCTAATTAAGGGGGTGGTGTATGGATGGAGACATTGAAGGAACTGATATATGTATATAAAGTGAATTAGTATCAGAATAGAAATTATCACAATTAGAGAATAAAGAATCAAATCCATCAGCATACTCAATAGCCATGTCATAATCAGAGTTCTAATGATCAGAATATGATTCCATTTTAAAATAAAATATAAGAGATTCTTGTGCATTAGAAATAGGTGTGGAAGTACTCTTAGACCTAAAACTAGAACTAATACTCATAATCTCCCTAAGAATAGGACAAAAAAATTTCATGGGATTTTTATTTGGTTGTTCAAAATGGGAGATAAAAAATGAATAATTGTCCTTTGAGGGGTACTTCATGGAGTCCATAACATTAAATATCACAACTTAATCCCCAAAATCCATGGAAAGTGTACCCTCATTGATATTTATGATAGTTTTTGTAGTTTTGAGGAAGGGTATACCTAAGATAATGGGAGCATGAGAACTTACCTGATCATCCTCCATGTTAAGTATGTAGAAATCTACTGGAAAGATAATGTATCTCACCCAGACAAGCACATCCTCAAGGACTCCCGCTAGATATTCTACAGCTCTATTCACCAACTACACCACTACTCTCATCAGTTTTAGCTCAACAACCTGAAAGGAAGAGAATACAGAGTGAGACATCACATTTATGGAAGCTCCCAAATCACAACGATCATTATAAAAGTGAAAATCCCCTATGGTGCATGGTATGGTGAATGTCCCTAGATCCTTACACTTTATTTTCATTGCTAGAGTTGGTGTAATTATTGCTAAAAAATTCATTCCAAGATTGATCCCCTTATTTCCCTTAAGCCCTATTCGATTGGTAAAAAGTTATTTTAAGAATTCCACATACCTTGGTATTTTCTTGATGGATTCAAGCAGAGAAATGTTGATCTCTACACGCTTGAATGTATCCAAAACCTTATTTTTCATTGATTCTTCAGCCATATTTTTGGTTTGTACAACTCTGTTTTAAAATGGAAGGGGTTTAGGAGGAACATCATCAATCTTTTTTCTTACCTTTGTCTTTCTCCTTGGATTTCTCATCAGTTGGTGTAGAATGGAGATTTTCTAGAGTTGAGCTGTATCCTAGTGGAATGGTTGGTGGAGAAGCATAAGTTGTTTTCTTCCTGCTTTTAAATGTGATTGCAATTACATTCCCCTTTGGAATTGGAGTAGGTTGGGAAGGTATATTTCCAGAGTTCTTACTTACCAGTTCATGGAGGGCAGTGCAATCTGGATCATTTGGGTTTTCTACTTCATTAGCTCTGAACCTTGACTCTTCAACTCATTCTGTTGATTAAGTACAATTTGTTTCAAAATATCATTAGTATTAGAATCTACCTTGGGTGGGGGATTTCATTGTTGTTTTCTTGTTGATGCATGGGCTTTAAATCTCCTTTGGGGTTGTTGGAAACCCTGTTGGTAAGGTGGAGGCCGCTGAATGTTTTTTTGAATGGAGGGTCTATGTTGTTGTCCATATGTATACCTCATTTCTAATTGATCGTTACACCCTTGGTTGTATGCTGGTGAAAAGTAATAATATTTATTTTGAGGTTATGGTTGTTGTTGTTGCTGATATGGTCTCCCAGGAAACACTGCTTCACAATCTTCTGTTTCTTGTAGTTGGGGGAAGCTGTCAGTTGGGTGTCTTGTCTCAGTGAAAATACCACAAGATCTCACATGAGTGGTTTGGGATGACTTTTGAGCCAAAACGATCTACCTCACCATAGCATTCAATTCTTCCAACTTGGTATCAATTAAATTTCTCTTAAGAGAAGAAGGACTTACCTGATGTACTGCCCTGACATGTGGTGCACCACTATCACCAAATTGTTGGGAGTTTTGGGCCATCTTTTAGATAAATGAATGTGCGGATATTGGTGTCTTTACTACCAATTCTACTCTAGCCATAGCATCCACCATGATTCTCTCCAAAGGTGTGAATCCTTCTTAGTAGTACTGGATGAAGAGTTTCTCACTGATTTACTGATGTGGACATCTTTCACAAAACTTATTGAATCACTCCTAGTACTCATACATTGACCCCCCTTGTGTGTTCTTGATCCTTGAGGTATCCTTATGAATGGAAGTGGTCATTGATGCAGGAAAAAATCTCTACAAGAAAAGACGTTTCAAATCATTCTAACAAGTTACATCTTTGGGTTGTAAATAATACATCCAATCTTTCACTGCTCTATCAAGTGAGAATAGGAATGCTCTTAGTTTTATTTTGTCTTCAGATACATTTCTTGGTTTTAGGGTAGAGAAAAACACATTAAATTATTTAAGGTGTTTATTGGGATCCTTACCATAGAGTCCATGAAATTTTGGAAATAATCCATATTTCAGTTCAAAGTCCGATTCGAGATTTGGGTATGCAATGAAATTTGGTTGATAATTAATATCAGGTGAAACCAATTATTGAATGGTTATATTAAGTTAATTTACATTATTTTCAGCCATTGTTTATTGTTTTATGGTTTACTTTGAATTACTTTCAATTTCAACGTTCTGAGAGTGGAGTAATTCTCCAACAGGTTGAATGTTGAAACTTCCCATAGACAGAGAATGTCTGATTCAAGCTTGACGACCATGTTCAATATTAGGGTAAGATATAAAATGTCATTGGTATTAGTTCGTGTCATAAATAAAATAAAAATGAAAATAAGGAAAGTGGACCATAATAAAATAAAAATGAGAAGTTTGAGTTTATGGTCCAAAAAAGAAGTAGAATAAAATAAAAGAAGAAAAAAAATTCAGATTGGGTAAAGAAGGAAGAAAAAAAGAGAGGAAGAGAATAAAATGTAAAATAAAATAAATACCTTTAATTAGTTGGTATAATTACTTTCCTCCATGAAATGAGTTTCAATTTGAAAGGCGCTGTCATGGGAACTTTCAAATGATGTTCGGTTTTGGGTTACATAGGTGCAGTAGAGTGGCTGACCAAGGTCGTCTCTCAAAGGAGTAAGCAAATTAAAAAAACTTCTTAAAGGTATTCTAATATTAAAGTAAAAGAAAATAAAAACAATACTTTAAAGGATAGGGTGGATTTTTATCATTTATAAAACTAGAATAAGTTTACTGAAATAATATTTCATTTGTTTTTATTTTTATTTTTCAAATGAAGTTCGATTAAAAAGACACACAAGAAGATGTTTTTTAGACAATATTTAAATGGTGTAATCGATATAACTATACCTCTTCACTCAATTATTTGAAATTATCATTTAGGTTAACATTAACTTAATTATAGTCGTCTAATTTGTTATCCCTTAGACCCTACAGAAGTTAACATAACTACAAATATGAAATTACTTAAACCCTAGGCTAGCTTCGGAACATGCAATCGCATCACCTTGCTTTAATTGATGTTCTTATGTTAGATTATTGTCAGTGGTTAATTAGAGAACATATAAACTATGTAAATGAGGATTAATTTAGTTTATGGATTATATTTTAACTCTACAAATTTATACCATGTGGTCTTTTATTACCGATTAAGATCACACTCTCACAATTTACACAACTTTTGACCTCACGTGTTTTTGTGTCAATTGTTCAATTGCTTTTTAGTTTCATTTAAATTAAAAAAATAAATTAATAGATTATATTAAGTGAATTAAATTATCCCATTGATTCAAAATAAATGAATTAATAAGGTTAGAGGTAGATCGATTACTAAAAATAACTATTCTTCCATGGGCAGTGTAGTCATTGTAGAAACGTTTTGCATGTGCAATGGTTTAGAATAGGTAGAACCCAATCATGTTTCTACTCTTGATTCCAGAACAATTAGTAAGATTAATAAAAAAATAAATTTGAACAAAACAAAATAGAACAGAAGAAATAAAATAAGAACAAAGAAGTTCATTAAACAAACAAAAGTATTACTACACAAAGAAGAATAAGAAGAAGAAGAAAACTTCGTCGAAGGGATCCTTGATTCAAGATCTACCCTTATTAAAATGGTTGGATAAGTTGAGTAGATACACTTCTCCTCTGACCTAAACTTCCCAATTCACGTCCCAACCTTATGAAATAATAAAAAAACCAATTTATAGAGTGGTGGGGAGGCTAGGATCAAAGTGGTTTCAAATGTGAATGGGAAATATCAGCCAAATATTTTATTCCAACTTGCACCGACCATTTTCCACCAAAACGCAAGAATCACCTATCCTTATAGAAGAACGATTAGTGTGAAAATTATTCCTAGAGATCCTCTCAAAATTTTTCCTAATACAAGAACGAATGAAGACGTTATGACCCAAATATAGAACTCATGTCCATTCTAGCGAGTCAAGCCCAACTTTGACTTCATGGCTCATTTGCACGAACCAAATGCATGATTTAGCTCCAATGTCCTCAATGAAAGTTATAGAATATTACGTCATAAATAAATTTAAAAAATAGTATGTTGAAATAATTCAAATAAAATTATTTATGTTTGAAATACTATAGTTAATTTTTAAAGGGTAAAACTGGAATTTTCATCAAAATTTCAAATGAATGATATAATCCCAAATATTCAATAAATGAATATATTTAGCACAATGTGAGGAAATTATATAATTTATTATCAATAATATATTCAATAAAATTGTGTTTTAGCACTCACCTGCCCTCGGTTTATCATAGAACCACCTGTATACATAAGCAATTCATAAGAACCATAATATAATCAGAACACATGAACAAGTATAAAGGGAAAATAACATTTCCACATTGCAATAATACAACATAATTTCAAGATATTTATATAATTAATCCATTCTCAAAACCATTTTCAATCCTAAAACACCTAAAAAATAAATATGGTATTTAATTTTCTTTTTAAAAACTTTACATCTTATAGAGGAATCCAGATATCAAATAATGCTCGCGGCGATGGAAAGGTCGTTGTCACCGCATACGTAAAAAACATTCCTTTTTTAATTTAGAAAAATGATTCATAGAAAAATAATCCTTTTTAAAACTGTTGAATGAAACCAAAATTCAATGGGGATAATTATACACTATATAAAAGAAACTCGTATATAAATCAAATTATGCCTCAATGAAAGGAGATTGAGATGAAGTCCCTTACCTTGAGTATGACTTATCTTGTTTTTTCTTTATCTTCCTGAATAATAAACATAAGTTAATTTAAACTTTATTAATAAAAATTTGAGTTTATTATTCCCATTATATCACTTATGACCATGTAATAATAATTAGTTAATTATTTGAGTTCATGTCAGATGTTTTGTCGATAATCAGATCTTCAGTCAAAAATGAACATGGTATGATGTCACTTGTCCATGTGGTCATAATTTCATCATATCCAAAATATTATTAATGAAATATTCATCAATTTTAAGCATAACTCAGTTTTTCTAATTTAAACCATTATATATGTTTATGAAAAATGAACAATGTTATAATCATGTAGATGGTAGGATGTACATACGCACGAGTAACGTTTCCATTTTTCATTATCACTATGAAAATAAGGTAATAATCATTTTATTTTCCATAATGAACATTATTTTATTAAAATAATAATAATAATTTATATATTATTATATATATCATAAAATTGATATAATGAATACAAATGAGTCACACCGCTTTGTGGAGGTGATAGTTTACACGTACGCCCGAACGACGTTGTCATTTTTATGCATGTGGAAGTAAGAATGTAATTGATATATTATTATCTTATAATGATTAATATGACATGAATATCGCATATGAAGATTAATTACATCATTATAACCAATATTAATATATGTTAATAGAAAATGAACTAAATTGGTTCGTGGATGTAATAATTCACACGTATGCACGAACGATTAATTCCTTTCCCATTTGATGGAATTAGAGATGAATTTAGGGGATGATATTAACATATTAATGTATCAATATATTTATGATACTAGAGTTATTATCTCATCATGGTTGGATGATATTTGAAGAAGTGGAATAAGAAACAAAATTGAAACACTTAAAGAAAACAATACCTCTTATTCGGTTGATCGATATTGAAAAACACTTAAACACCTATATGAAGGGTGTTCTGCTTAAAATAAGGCTTCAAGAATGTTGGGAGGGACTATTGGAAGAGTATTGGACCAATATTGGATGAAATAAATGCCTTTTAAAGTTCGAGTGATAGAGGTATGGGTGCCTTTTATAGGATAGGTGAGGGGTACCCTTGGAAAGTATTAAAGTATTTAATTAATATAAATTATTTTTTTAATCCAAGTGGATAAAACATGAGATATAACTAATATAAGATGATTATATATGAAAATACTCTCATAAAATAGTTTTTATATATGTATTGAGTTTATTGTAAACTATATCCTTTCAGTTTACCCTTAATTATTCTCATTTAACTTTAAAAGTGATAACAATATTTTAATTGTTAACAAGATATTAATTTTACTTATATGAGGTCAATATACCATAATTGGAAACTTAATGAACTTATAGACCATATCATAATAAATTTATGATTTTAAAATATTTTTTGGATTTTTAAAAAATTTCTAAAATTATTTTTTTATAAAACATCAATTATGTAAATTTTTACAATATTCAATTTATTAAAATTAAATAAAATCCAAACAGAGAGGAAAATTTGAAAAAAACCATAAAATAGTCTAATAACATGTCATATTGGTCTATAAAATTCGTGGATGACATAAATTAGGTCAAATAATATTTATTTTATTATTTATAATATCATTTATTTGAATGCTTTATTAATGATGCAATCACTACATCATCATTGTGTCATTATTATTATTTTTTATTTATCCTATAAAAATTATAAATAAAATACCATGATGTCAGAAATATTTTTAATGTTATAATGACTATTTATAGTCAAATATATCACTTATAAAACCCCACCTTAAAATTGTTTTAGTAAAAAGATACATGTTTACGTTATTTACTTTAAATTAATTATTATAACATGTCATTTTCACACCTAAGTGGCTCCAAAATGCCAAATGTTTAGTCTAAGTACTTTTTGGTCACCCATGACTCATAAAATAATATTATGACATGTTTTAGGGTAGTTTTATATTATTATAATATTATTTTTAACCTTATTTACCTAATTTACCCTTTAACTGTGGTAAGTAAAAAAATTACTGAAGTTACTATTCATATTATCCAAAAACAAAAGGTACCTATTTAAATGATTTGGAACTTATGATTACAATTATGGAATACATTTTTCTAATTTCAAAACACAAAATTTTCATTAATTAATTTAAAATTAATTCCTGTTGTCAAAACTAGAAAGATGGGTTTTAATAAATAAAAACTATCAAAAGATTGACATGTGTTTATGTCCAATTTAAATGTGAAATTACTTCCAATGACAAAAATTGGATTAAATTATAAAAAACTAATAAAATTACACTTTAAAACAAATAAAAAAAATATAATCTAACTATATAAATACATTATATGAAAAGAAAGTTTTGACATAAAATGCGGTATTTTTCACTATTCATTAAAAAATTAACTTTATCAGAAAATTACCAAAAATTTATCCAAAAAGTTTTTATGTCCCACTTATACATAAGAAGTTTATTTTTTCAAATAGAACATATGAATGTGACAAAAAATATATTTAAAAAAAGGTTCTCTATCAAAAGTCAGTAAAACTATCTTTTAAAAATATTAGAGTATTTTATTCTTAAAATTAGATTCATTCTCATTTAAAGACTCTAAAATTTATTGTATAAACATAAAAAAAACTAACAAACATTTGTAATCATATTTTAGTTATTTGTTTTCATTCCCTCTAATACAACAGCTAGATGTTTACTACCATTTAAAATAATAATAATAATAATATATTATTTTTCAGTATAACTCAACATTGTGTGCAACATAAGATTTCAGAGGAACCCATTGTTACGTGTCCAATATGATATTAGAAAAAACATCCCATTTAACGTAAAATTAATATCTTATCCATAAATATTAATAGATATGAAAATTTTGTTATTTTATAAATACCAGGGATGTTACATTATTCCCCCCTTTTGGAAATTACGTCCTTGCAATTTTAAAATTTGGCTCGGAAACTTCATTGAAAATCCCACACCAGAAAAAGATTTAATAAAACTATCATTTTATAAGAAATAAATAGAAGTAAACATTTCACCTGAGATAACACACACTAGGATTCCATGTAGGAAAATATTGATATAGAAGATAAACTAACCATCTTGTTTTGATGGAGAGTGATAGAAAACATGATCAGGAGAAAGTTAACAACTAGAAAGCCATAAACGTTTTATGGGTCAAATGGTCTTTGATTTAAAATCGTAAAAGTAAACAGAAAATGTTTTTGTTTTAATATTCTTTTCATAAAGTTGTGGAATTTATTTATTAGCATGAATAAAAACATAAGGAAACATAAGTACTTCTCAAGTAGATTTTCATCATTTAATATCTACCAAAAACTCATATTTTCTCTAAATGATGAGTATTCATGATGAATTTTTCACACATAAATTGATAGAATAAACTTCTAGATAATCACATAATTTATAAAAGATGAGATATATATTTTCCCTATCTTTAGACATTAACCAAAACTGAAATTATTAGTGCAATATTTGATAATCCAGAAAAAGAATAATCCTTTATAAAAAGAAATACTACTCCTAATATCCAAAATTCAACAAACAATATCCAAAGTTCAATAAAGACCATTCAATAAACAATTGTCCTTAAAATTATTCAAAATATTCCAAAATGAGATTGAAACCCAAAATTCACAAGTATTTGATCACATATTCTTTCACAATAAATCTTAACATTTATCTCCAAATAACATTGACTACTATTAAAGTATCATTCTTAAAAGTAATTAACCTAATCACAGGTTCTCCATGATGGGATAATCATTTCTATAAATAAACCAGATCTCTATATATTCTCAATAAAAATATAAATTCTTCCAAAATAAAATCCATCCATTACTCCTTAAATGAAACCCCATAGTATTCTATTTTTCTTAGGCATATAGTGCTTTCAAAAGAGAGAACGTATTCCAAAATAACATTTATCAGATAATCACCAAATCATTTTCCTATACTAAGGATATCCGTTTAATAAAATATAAGTTCCAAAAATCAACTTATTCTTTATCTATAAAATCATTTAACTAAAAATAATAAGTCATACTAACCAGGGACTTCATGTAGGCTAGTAGATGGAAACACATCCTTGTCACCCTTCACTTGTGGGTCCGATTCCCACGGCCTTTCCGGACATGATGGGTTGTCACCCATATTGTGGGTAGTCCTTTTTCTAAAGCTATATATTTCATATATCATTCCCAAAATGAGATAAAATATTCAAAAATTACTATAAACCTATTTTAATCTCAATATTTATCTCATGTCCTTCATTTTGTATCCCAAAAAGTAATATCTCATAATTACCTCATAATCAAAGATCATATAAAGGTTATACATTACTTTATAAATGTGTACAAAAAAGAAAAGATAATTCTTCCTCAAATAGAATTTTTATATAAGAAACTATATGTTTACACATACAAGAGAAATTCTTCCAAAGTAATCCCATCATCAAAAGAACATTAATAATTTTATATATTTCATAATCCAACAATCTACCATAACTCTCACATACCTTATATGTATATTTCTTAATCATTCAGAATTCTTTATAATACCCTAAACAGGTTTTTCCATCTTATTTCTTAATAATTTTTTCCTATAAATAGAAAACATGATTCATATCCTAAGATTCAATAATTTAAAAACCCGATACAAGAAATAATCTATACGTTTCATATGTCATTTTCAGTTTCCTTATCTTAAATTGGAATAGAATTAGGTATTTATAAACAAATATTTTTAGGGCCCTGGTAATCTAATTCCTAAACTATCTTTTTAGGACATCTATTTGCATAATGACCATGCACACCACATTTAAAACATTCAATTGATCATTCGAAAAGAACATCTTTCCCTTTCTAAGAGTCAACTAAACGCTTCCTTTTTCCGTGAAAGGTTATTGATTTATGACCTTCATTACCAAATATATAACATCTTCTTATCCCTTTGTAACATTTTCCTAGGTGCTTCTTTCCACATCCTTGACACATAAGTTTTTGAACATACTTACCTTTATGATTATTACCTGAACTTCCACAGGGATTCATTTCTCTCATTTATGATGCCTTATAAAATTCACCAAGGTTTAAGTGGTCAAACATGACTCCAGATAGTTGGTTTATAATAACCACAAGAGTTCTTATTACAACTCCCAATTCATTTGATTGCTTATTTAGAACACCACCACAGTTTCCTTCACATCCATTGTTACTTCGGTGCCTGTTAGATCCATCCATTTACTAAAACCAAAAAGTTTAGTGTGAGAATATCAGTAAAATCATCATATACTATCTTATGAGGAGGGTAAACACTAATATATACTTATTCATGTTATCTTAAACTCATTCAATTTATCTAAAATAATTATGTCTCTTTTTAAAATTCTAACAATTATGGTTATATAAAACATGTCACTTATGCTTAAATAATACCCAAACTTATAAAGTTATCTAAAATAAACTATGATACTAACTTTAAGGCCCCAACCTTAAACATTATATAATCTTGATTTTTGATCAAGAATTTACTTTCTTTCACATTGAGGATATTTTCAGGTTTATTTTTTTAGAAAATTAGGCCATAACTATTATATTACATCTCAAATATTATGAATTAGACACTTCCACTCTATCCAATTTTTTCACAATAATAAAAATCCTTAATTTTTTTCTTGATAAAAATCTTCTTGAATTATTCCTTTCCCTTACCATTTCTTATACCCTATAAAAAACATATCAAAAACTTGGGATGATCCTAAAAATCTTAGTAAAGGATTAAAAATAAGGAAAGAAAACATTAGCCCAAGAATACATAAAAATCAATGAAATCATGATTTTTACTCATAAAACATAATTTATTTAATATACCTCATGAAATTATAAGATTTATGAATAATTTATATAAATCATAAATCATAATTGTAACTTGTGGCATTTGTAACATACTTACATCATAGCTTTCACAACCACATAGGAAGTAACCTTCATGGTTACATTTGGAATACCCATCAGAGTATCTTCCCTAAATATCTTAGGATAAAACTTAACATTTACCTCCGTCATGTTACCAAATGAATTGGAGAGATATCATGGGCCCACACACCCTCAGTTTATCATAGAACCACCCGTATTCATAAGTAATACCAAAGAACCATAACATAATCATAACACATGAACAAACATAAAGAAAAAAAATAACATTTCCACATTGCAATCACAAGACATAATTTCAAGATATTGATATATTAAATCTATTCTCAAAACCATTTTCAAAACCAAAATACATACAAAAATAATATTGTATTTAATTTTCTTTTTAAAAACATTACGTATTGTAGAGGAATCTAGATATCAAATAATGCTCACGGAGGCAGAAAGGTCGTTGTCGTCACGTACGTAAAAAAATTCCTTTTGTTGTTTAGTAAAATGATTTGTAGTAAAATATTTCTTTTGAAAACCTTTGAATTAAATTGAAATTAAAAGGAAATAATTATACACCATATAAAATAAGCTTTTATATAAATCAAAGTAGGCCTCAATGAGTAGAGATTGAGACGAAATCCCTTACCTTGAGCCCAACTTGTCTTGTTCGTTATTTATCTTCCTAAATAATAAACTTAGGTTAATTTTTAATTTATTCATAACATTTTTCGTGTTTATTATTTCCATTATATCACTTATGACCATTTTATAATAATTAGTTATTTATTAGAGTTCATGTTGGATGTTTTATCAATAATTGGTTTCGAGTCAAAAATGAACACGATATGATGTGACTAGTACATGTAGTCATAAGTCCATCATATCCAGAATAGTATACATGAAATATTCAGAAATTTCACACATAAATCATATTGTTTAATTTAAACCATTAAATATGTTTATGAAAAATTAACAATGTTATAATCATGGAGATTGTAGGTTTTACGTATGCATGGGTAACATTTCCATTTTTCATTATCGTTATAGAAATAAGGTAAAAATAATTTTATCTTTTTATAGTGATCATTATTTTATTAAAATAAATATAATAATTTACATATTATTATATATATCATACATGTGATATAATGAAAAAAATGAGTCACACCGCTTCGTGGAGGTGATAGTTCACATGCACGCCTGAACAACATTATCATTTTTATGAACATAGAAGTAAGAATGTATTTGATATATTATTATATTATAATGATTAATATGTCATTAATATTACATATTAAAATTAATTCAATCATTATAAACAATATTAATATAGGGTAATGGAAAACAAACTAAATCAATTTGCGGATGTGATAATTCACACATATGCATGAACGATTAATTCCTTTCCCATTTGATGGAAGTAAAGATGGATTTAGAGGATGATATTAACATAATAATATCTAATTATATTTTGGATATTATATTTATTATCTCATCATGGTTGGATTATATTTGATTAAGTGGAAGAAGAAACAAAATAGAAACACTTTAATAAAATAATACCTCTTCTTCAGTTGATCACCATTGAAGAACACCTAAACACCTACATGAAGGGTGTTATACCTAAACTAAGGATTCAATAATTTCGAGAGGGATTATAGAAATATGCTTGGATAGATCTTGGATGAACTAAAAGGCTTTTTATTCTTGTGTAATAGATAGGGATGTGTGCCTTTTTATGGGATAGGGGAGAGGCACCATTGGAAAGTATTAAAATATTAAATTAATATAAATTATTTTTTTAATCCAAGTGGATCCAACATGAGATATAGAAAAGATAAGATGAGTATATATTGAAATCCTCATGTATTGAGTTTCTTTTAAACCTTATCTTTTGTAGTTTACCCTTGATTATTCTCTTTTAATTTTAAAAGTGTTAATACTATTTTAATTGTTAGGAAGCTATTAATTTTACTTATAAGGGGTAAATTTCCCATAATTAGACACTTAATGAAATTTTAGAACATATCATAATAAATTTGTGATTCTAAAATAATTTTTTGATTTTTAAATAATTTAAAAAATTATTATTTTTATAAAACATCAATTATTTCACTTTTTACACTATTCACTCTATTGAATTTAAATAAAATAGAAACAGAGAGATAAATTCAAAAAACCATTTAATAGCCTAATAAAATTTCATATTCATCTATAAAATTCATGGATGACATAAATTAGATCAAATAACATTTATTTTAATATTTATAATATCATTTATTTGAATCCTTAATTAATGAAGCAATCACTGCATCATCATTGTGTCATTATTAAATTTATTTATTTAATATCTAAAAATTATAAATATAATACCATGATTTAGGAAATATTTTTACTTTTCTAATGAATATTTATAGTCCAAGAGATAACTTATATAACCCCACCTTAAAATTGTTTTAGTAAAAAGATACATGTTTATGTTATATTTCCCATTACTTTGAATTAATTATAATAACATGTCATTTTCACACCCAAGTGGCTCCCAAATGACAAAAGTTCTGAATAATAATTTTTTTTGGTAGCCCTTTAATCATCCAATAAGATTAGGACATGTGTTATGGTTGTTTTATATTATTATAATATTTTTTTATCCTTATTTACTTAATTTACCCTTTAACTGTGATAAATAAAAATAATTACTGATGTTACTATTCATAATATCCAAAAATAAACAGTACCTATTTACATAATTTGGAACTTATGAATAAAAATATGGAATCTATTTTTCCAAATTCAGAACACAGAAGTTTCATTAATTAATTTAAAATTAATTCCCGTTGTCAAAACCAGAAAGTGGGTTATTAAGAAATAAAAACTATCAGAAGATTGACATGTGTTTATGTACAATTTATATATAAAATTACATAAAATGAAAAAAATTGTATAAAATGATAAAAAAATAATACAATTACACTTTAAAACAAATAAAAAATATAATCTAACTATATAAATAAATTAGATGAAAATGAAGTTTTGACTTAATATGCGTATTTTTCACTATTCATTAAAAAATGAACTTTAACATAATATTACCAAAAATTTATCAAAAGTAAATTTCTATGTCTCTATTCTATAGAAAAAGTTTATTTTCAAAAATAGAACATATAAAAATGAAAAAAACTATATTATAAAAGTTTTACTATCAAAAGGCGGTAAAACTATCTTTTTAAAATATTAGAGTATTTAATGGTTAAAATTAGATTTATTCTCACTTTAAGCCTCTTAAATTTGTTGGATAAATGTAGGAACATTTAAAAAAATGTTTAATCATATTCTAGTTAGTTATTTTATTTTTTTCCAATGCAACAACTAGGCATTAACTACCTTTTAAAATAATAATAATATTATTGTATTATTTTTCGATATAACTCAACGTTGTGTGAAACATAAGATTTTGAAGAAACCCATTGTTGTGTGTTGAGAAAACTATCAGAAAAAGAATCTACTTGAACATAAAATTAATATCTTATTCATAAATTTTAATAGGTATGAAAATTTATTATTCTATAAATACATGAGATGTTACATAGTTGGTTCCAGGAGGGAACACATAATATAAGAATTATGTGGTAGGTAGCTAGAAATAAACAAAAGGACCAAGATGTGTGAGAAATTTTAGGAGGAGACCCATGATAGAGGTTCTATAGATCAGTAATCACATGATGTATCTAGTCATCATTGAGAGAGGTAGTGCTACTATTGTGATAGTCGGGGACAAGATTCATGAGATTGTATAACCTAACATACGATTGACAAAGAGGCTGAAAATGGGGTGCCTTGGAAGAGGAAGAAATAGGAGAAGGTAAGTTAGTAGGTTAGAGGATGTGGTAGATTATATGGGATAGTATCTAGAGGTGGTGTATTTTTTTACTTTTTACCACCACCACCCCCAGGTGATGTACGCTAGGCTCAGGGAGTAGGGGGACATGGGCGAGGACAACTGTAGGAAGTCGAGGCTTATAACCTATAGGATGAAGGGATGATACAAATTATGATATATATATTCTCTACTTTAGTTTTTTATTAATATATATAGGTTTAATATACTCCTTTATTTCCCCTTATTTGGTTCAAGACTTGGAGATCCTGATTGAGTCCTTGCCTTATCCCTTTCACTTGGAAACACTTACTGGAGGTGACTCAGTGATAACACACTTCTGTTAATAGTGTGATCTAATTCTTGGAGTTGAGAGTTTCTTTTGGGATCTTTCTATATCAACGATGATTACTTATGATGTTATCATAGGTATGGATTGGCTATACACATTTTATGCCCAGATATACTATTTCAGGTGGAGGATACAGTGTGTTCGTAGTGATGAGACAATGTTTTAATTTGTGGGTAAAAAGGAAACCTAGGTAGAGTAGTATGGTCTCATATATAAGAGGGTGTATCCAATTACACACTTTTTGGCTAGCATAAACCTTGGTGCCTTTTTTTCTATGATCTTTTAGTTTCCTACAGTGGTGGCAGAATGTGAGGACATATTTCTTAAGGACATTCTAGGATTACCTCCCCACTGAAAGATTGACTTATTATTTGATCCTCTAGAAAAACCCTGATATCTATTCCAAACATATCAGATGGATCCTGTAGAGCTTCATGAGATGAGGGTACAGTTAGAAGACTTATAAAGGAAGGGATTTGTCAGACCCAATTTTTAACCCCAAGTAGCCCTAATGTTATTATCCAAGAAGGAGACATGAGCTTGAGGTTGTGTGTGGATTTATTCCTCCTAAACCAGGTGAATGTAAAGAAAAAATATCCACTACCAAGGATCTAAGGCCTCTTTTACCAGTTGATAGGGTCATGATGGTTCTCTAAGATTGACCATAGATTAGGCTATCACTAGCTACAAGTTCGAGATGAGGATATACTGAAGATGGATTTATGATGTCGTTAAGGTCACTATGAGTACTTGGTGATTAATTTTTTCATGAATAAAACCACATAAATGTTAATGGGACTCATGAACTAGGTATTTTTATCTTTCTTAGACTAATTTGTGGTAGTATTCATCAACAATATACTAGTGTACTCGACGTCTGAGGAGGATCAGACAAGACACATGAGGATGGTTCTGGACATACTTTGAGAGAACTAACTTTATGAAAGGATATCAAAGTTCCATTTTTGGATTCAAAAGTTCGACATACTATGAAATGTTATCTTAGTATACGATGTAGCAGTGGACCCGAGAAAGGTCGAGGTATTGTTATATTGGGAGCCACCTAAGAGCGTGATGAAGGTGAAAAACTTACTTGGGTTTGTAAGATACTATTGGATAATTATACTCGATTTATCTAGGATATCACCTCCCTTAATATCTTTGACCTGAAATGGGAATCCTTTTGTGTAGACAGTGAGGTTCTAGTAGTCTTTCTAAGAGTTGATGCAGAGATTGATGAGTTCTCCCATATTGATATTGTCAGCAAAGGGTGTTGATTATATAGTTTTATATGATCAACTAAGGATAGGGTTTGGTTGTGTTTTGATACAGAGTCAGGAAGTGAATTCATATGGTTCACATCAGTTGAGACCACATGAGCAGAACTACGTGACCCATGATCTTGAATTAGTAGAAATAGTATTCACACTGACGATGTGGTGAAACTACATGATGGGAGACCAGTTTATCATATATTCAGACCATAAGAGTCTCAAGTATATATTCTCTATAAGGATATTAACTTGATACATAGGCGATGACTATAATTCCTCTTGGATTATGACTTCGAGATTGTCTATACTTTTGAGAAGGAGAACATGGTAGCAGATGCTCTCAGTAAGAGATCCTATTTGCAGTTACTGAGCAAGGTGTAAAAGAATTTATCATTGTTATAGTTATCCTTTATGGATGGTTATGGAGTATCTTACCTCTATTATATGATTTTTACCCCTCTCTTTTGTAGAGATATATGGATACACAACTTGGGTATCCTGACCGTGAGACCCTATATACTTAGATATCCACCAGACATGCTTCAGATTGATTTTATGAAGTTGAGGAGGATGTAATTCTTTTCAAAGGATGAATGATGGTACCAGAAGCAGTGAGACAAGAGGTGTTGAGGGAGTTTCATAATTCACCCATAGCGGTACATCCATGTGTGGTGAATATATACCAATACCTTTGGCAGTTGTTTTGGTGGCCATGAATGAAGAAGGGAGCTGCATATTTTTTTCCCTCAATGCCTCACTTGTGAGACGATGAAGGCTAAGAACCAGGTTCTAGTAGGTTCAACTTAGCCCCTTGAGGTTCCAGGGTGTAAGTAGGATTATATATCCATGTACCTAGTTATAGGGTTACCACGTATGTCCACGGGACATGATGCCGTCTAGGTGACCATAGACCAACTCACCAATTCATCCCACTTCTTACCTATTTGAGAGAATTTTTTTATTAGATAGCTTGGGACGCCTCTAAATGAACGATATAATTCAAATCCATAGAGTTTCCTCTACTATAATTTTGGACTATTATTCTCACTTCACATATCTGTTATTGAAGAGATTTTAGGAGGCCTTTGGGAACCAATTTCATTTGAGCATGGTGTTTTACCCCCAAACTGACAGTCTGATTAAGTAGAGAATTTAGGTCCAGGAAATCATGTTGTGGGATTTCATGTTATACTTTGGACATATTTAAGAGGATCACCTACCATTTTTGGAGTTTTCATACACAAAAATACCATTCCACCATTTTTATGGGATTATTCTAGGCCTTGCATAGGTGACCCTGTAGGTTACCACTATGCTAGACTAACCTTGGAGAGTAATCACTTATGAGCCTGAATTTGGTGAGATCCATGATCGGGAAGGTTCATATCATCTAGGAGTGGATGAGGTCTTAACATAGCTATCATAAGTCCTATAAAAACTAGTGATAGAGGACTTTGGAGTTCGAGGTGGGAGACCATGTGTTCCCAAGGGTCTCACCTCAACATGAGTTGTAGAGATTTTTTTGGGCATAAAGCTATCTCTGAGATTCATTGTCATTTTCTAGATAATAAATAAATTTGGTGAGGTGGATTACCAATTAGCTTTACCCCCACAGAAGGAACAGGTAAATGAAATCTACCATGTGTCACAACTAAGGAGTTAAGTGCATAAACTGTCTCATTTTATCAACCAGGATGAGCTAGACATTGAGAATGATGATACTTTTATATTATACTCGATAGATATTGAGGACCTACATGAGATGATCCTTCACAGGTGAGTTATTTCTTTAGTTCATGTCCGGTGGTAGAACAAGAATCTACAGGATAGTTTCTAGGAGTGGGAGACCTAGATACATTCTTAGTACCCACATCTCTTTGCGTAGTCCTTTATTTTTCTTTCTGGGAAACAAAGTCCTAAGGTGGGAAGAATATAATGACATTGATATTTCCATTTATTAATTTATAATATTATATAGATTATTTTTAGATCTAGGAACTGATATGGAGTTGGATTTTGAGGACCTGTGAACCTAAAATTATTATTTTAAATATATTTAATATATTTAATATTACACATGCATAATTTTCTTGAAAAAGTGGAATAACTCTTGAATGGAGGATTAGGTCAAAAATATGAGGCCACCATTGATCTCAGATCATGAAATTTACCCTAGGAATGACATAATATTTACCAGGGTTGGGAATTTTTATAAAGTGTAGTCATGAGAGAATTAGTAAAATAGATAAATTTAATTATATATTTTATGTTTTCTGACACAATGACTTGAAATCATCTATAAGTATATAGTTATGAGGATATCTCAGAGTTAGACAGTTAAACCTTGATACTTGTAGGGCCATTGGAGGATAGTGTTCTTGAAATATGAAATCATATCAGATTGAGATTGAGGATTGTTGCGCCATTGAAGTTCAAGGATCTCACCAACGACAATGATAAAGATTAATTCTTCATCAATGATCGATCCAATTCAAGGTAAGACTTTGTTTTATTTGGATTTATCCCTATTCCTTTATTCCTATGAAAAATGAGAATCAATTAACTAATGAATTAGCTCGTGGATTGTTAATATTGTTTGTGTGAGTTTATTTGCGTCGAATTTAATATAATTTGTTAATTTGTTTGGATATTGTTTCTCCATTCTAATAGAAATTAATCAAGGCTATCCTGAACATGGATGAGGTTCATTCCTATTTTATGTTTCTTGGTTTTCTACCACCGTTATTTGTTTCTTTCATTACTAGCATTTTTTTGGCTGGTGGTTTGAAAAATACTGGTTAAACAATCATTGCACACCTATTTCTTAGAATAATGGATTAATATCATAGATCTAGGTTCAGATAAACAATGGAATCATGCTACGACAATGGTGATGAGGGGTCGAGATCAAATTAGGGACGTAAGTGCATGATTTTTTGGCATGTAGTGATGATAGATCTTCAGGGTGATTCCTAAGAAACCAGGATGGCCATAAATCAGATCTCTGATGATTATTGATCTCAGTTGACCCAAATAACCAATCCGTGGGTAGGATTTGTGATAGATTTGGTGTAAGTGGTTACAGATTTGGAATAAATGTGAATAACCTATGGGTTCTATGAAATTATGAACTACACAACGTGGCTTTCTAGAACACATGTCATGCATGGGACCCTGGTTATGGTGCTAGGGTTCTGTATGAAGTTAAATATCAAATGAGTGTGACCCATATCACACAACACATTATTCAACTTAGTGACTCATCATTTATTAAAAAGTATACATAAACATCCATACACATAAACTACTTGTTGTGCATAGTCATTGTTAGGAGTAAATGGGGTCAGACATATAGAGTACTCATACAAGGACATGAACATGAGCCATGATACATGGGTATAACCCGATGCCGAATTGACATGCCATGTACTGCCAGTACACTCCACACACTACTTAAAAGATATCTTAGAACCATTTTCCTATTTATCTTAAAAACTTTTTGTTAGGGTATCTTCCCTCAATCCATTCCATAATGGTTTAGTATGGAGTCACATTATATGTAATAGGATGATGACCCCCTCTAAAAAACCTTAGTGTTGGATAGAGCCATTGGAATCCTTTAGTGAGGTATAGAGTGAGATCCTCTATCATCATAATTGTACTAGGTGGGGTTATTAGTATCATCATGTTAGAACTACATGGGTATCAATCCCTTAATTATCTATTTAATCCATATTGGGTTTTTGGTATACCCATTGGAATTGGGTGTGATCCCCATCGGTGTATCAATCTATTCAGACTTCCAGCGTGTACTAATTATGGTGAGAATCGAAAAACATGAAATATTAGATAGACTCCATCATTCCTATTTGACCCATGGAGTGTGTTCTCTTGGACAAGTGTTATATGTAACCTTCATGTAGTAATCCTTGGTTGGAATAATGGTTGTGACCTTAACTTGAGACCATGTGTCTACTATGAGTATATCTTGATATTCTTGTTATGTATGTTTTCAACATATCCATATGAAGAGTTAACTATTATTCTTTATTCTATATGCTTAGTGATTTTGGGGTGTCTTACTGGGTAATATTATACTCACCCCAGTATGGGATTTGTCCCCACTTGTCTTATCTTATGCAGATGACCGACCATTTGATGGAGTCCTTGAGGGACCAGGACTAGGTAGAACGTAGTGAGCTAGATAGAATGAGGTGTGTTATGACGGTTGAATTTATACCAGTCCTATCTTACTTCACATGTTTTAATTTTTTTAGTTTCTTTTGGCGCACATGTATTTGGACCTTGCATTCTGGTACTTTGTTTTCATACTCTGATGTTAGGATTTTTGATGTATGCATGCATGGTTATTTTTTTTACATTTCAAAATTTCATGGGCTTGGATATGTGTGTGTGTATAGATGATTTAGGCTAAATCCTTCCATGTGTGTGATATGCCTACTCGACACTAGTCACCAACCCTTATCCTATTGGATGTAGACTTGGGGTAGTCACAGTTCAGGCCTTTTTGGGATGGTTTGTGGTAAGCTTAGTCATGCATGATTTTAAATAGCTTATAAAATACAAATATACATAAAAATTGAATATTTAAAACCATAAATAATATAATAATTAATTAATTAATAAAAAAAATAAGAAATATAAAAACAATTAAACATGAAAAATAATACGAGATTCATTTAATTATCAAGGAACCAAAATCAAAGAGTCAATGATCCACTCAACATTCTAGCCCTTTTTGATAATTAAAAACCTAAAAATTCTCATCCTTTTTTTTAAATAAAAATGATAATACAATATATACCAATTAAAAAAATCCAAATAATAGTAAACAACAAATTAAAAAGAAACAAGGGCATGAAGTAAAACAAATAAGCACACCCCCTATCTTAAACACTTAAGTACAGTAAATAGTTAATGAAATACCATAAAAATAAAAGAAATTAAAATAAATATATAAACAGAATAAACATAAAAATATTTTCTTAATGATAAATAACAACCCATAATTCTATACATAATAAAAAATAAAACCAACTATTAAATAATAAAAAATATTAAAATAATAAATCCTCCCCCATTAATCCTAGATTATTCTCTTGAAATGGTATACCAATGAATTATCATCATGTGAAATCCCCTATTTTCCATCATATAGGACCACAATAAGTATTTTCCAATTCCACATTCTTGATAGGGATTCCTTGAAAAATCAACCTATAATATATTTATTAATGTACAATCTATTTTTAATATTTAAGTGGTTTTACTTCAGTTTTGGGTGGTTTCAGATGTGATTTGGGGGTTTTATAAAGGTGTTGGTATGTGTGCAGGCTAAAAGAGCTATTTCACACCATGAATAGTGTATTCATGATGTGAATTAACTCTAGAAATAATCCATGAATTTTTTATTGAGGATGTGAAATGAATTCAGGTTGTGAATTATTTACACATTATGAATTGGCCATTCATGATTTTAATTTTAGGAAACACATTTTTTGGCTTTCAAGAAACCCTAGAGATTTACATCATGAATAAATAATTTACGATGTGAATCATTTTTACCCATTGGTTTTTACACTCTATACACCCAAATTCTATCTCATTCATTTTTTTCACCTTCTCCCTCAAACTCTAAGACTTCTTTATGCATTTTTGGATGAGTCTAGCTCTTACAGACCTCTCTATTTCACACTTTGATCCCCACCTTGGTTGCTCATTCCTATTTGGTAAGTGTTTCATTCTATTTCCTTTTTCTTTATTTCTCTTGGTTTTGGAAATGGTCTTGGGATAAATTTATAGAATTTCTAGATCATATGATGATTATTCTATAATCCATTCTAGATTCATTGTGCTCTCGTTTTGTGAAGGATGTTTTTCTCATCAGTTATGGTGCAACATGTGAGAATATCAAGGTATGTGTTGATCAAACTTCTCCACCATCCATTTTCTTATGAAACTCAATTATAAAAGGTGGGATTTGATTTTAGGCACTCCATTAATTACTCTTGAAGTCTCTCTCCTTTCTGGTGTGTTTGGACCACATTGTGAGTGGTGTGAAACCCATGTTTGAGGTAGTTGGTTTTCCTATAGCCTTTGTTTGATGAAAGTTGAATGTTATTGATTTATAAATAGTTTTATAAATGAATTGGAATTATTATTGACAGATTTATTTGTGTATGTAATTTATTTTTTTGAGAAAACATGGTGGCCCCCTTTTTTTGGTGATAAAAAATATACTTTCAAAGCATTGTGAAATAGATTGTGAAATGGATTTTCAAAGATTTTTTTTGATGAATAAAGGGATGTTTGGAATTGTTATTAAAAATTTTTAATACCTTTTTAAAATTGTTTGATATATGCCACACATGGGATCCTTGGGTGCCTAGGAAAATGGTTTATTATTGAGCATTGTCCTTTGTTCCTTAGTGGGGTTCTCTCATGGGGTGTTCTTATGTTCCCTCGACCTTATGTTCTAGAGAATTTATTGAAACTTTAGTGGGTTCACTTTTTGGGGTGTTCCTCTTCCCTTATTTTATGGATGCATTAATTCTATGAACTTGGGTGAATACTAGTCATTGATTGTTTATTATGGTATGAGTAACCTAAATTTCCTAACCTTCATTATCCTAGGGGTATTTACCATTGTACTTTGGATTACAGTCTTTCTTTGATATGATGTGCTATATGCTTTGATAAATGTTTATGGAAATTATGCTTTGAAACAATTTTACCCAGTTTACAAAATATTTGGAAAAGTGGAACCATTTATCATGATTTTGAAATAAAACTATTTAACTACTTATCATGATTTGTTTTGTTTGATTCAATAATATTGGGATTACTTTAGAGATACTTGATATGGAAAACTTAGGCGAGGTCCTACTAAGCTTATTTAGATCACACCCTGCACCGTCCCTTCAGGTTGTATAGACCTTGTTTTTATTAATTCAGGAAAGGGAAAGGTGCTATAGTGGTGAGGTGAGGTTTATGTTAGCTGGGTATGAGTATATGGTGATGAGATGTATCAATAATGTTACTTTCTCCATCAAAAACATAAATTTTCTATAATTTTAATATACATTTTCTTTAACAAGTTCTTTAGTACAACATTCAAATTATTCTCATGTTCCTCTTTTCTTTTTTGAGTAGATAATAATAGAATCTATAAATACTACCATAATTTTGTTAAGGTAATCCCTAAAGTCTTCATTCATCAAGTATATGAATATAGACAAAGAATTAGTGAGTCCAAATAGCATAAATATGAATTCATAGTTCCCATACCTTTTATGAAAAGTTGTCTTGCGGATATCCTTCTTCATAACCTTTACATGACAATATAATGACCAAAGATACACCCTAGAGAAGTATTGGGATACACACAGCTGATCAAACAAGTCATCAATCCATGGTAGAGGATAATTATTCTTTATATTAATCTTATTGAGTTCATGATAATCATTTAAGAGGTTCATTGACCCATGTTTATTCATGAGGAAGTGGACTAGTGCACCCTATAACGAATTACTTTGGTGTATAAACCCTTTCTCTAGATTCTACTACAGTTTCTTCTTCAGCTCTTAAAGTTCAATAGGGGAAATTATATATGGAGTTTTGGATATTAAAAAATATATATTTATATATTTTATTGATAACTCATCCTCTTTTCTAGAAGGAAGACCATACAATTCCATAGGAAATACATCAGTGAATTCCCTTATTATGACCATGTCATGAATAATGATTTTCCCCCTTATTTTTAATCATTTGAGAAAGAAATTATTTCTCATAGGGAAATAATATCCCTAATTGATATGAACATACCAAAGTACATCTATCTTCATCCTTGGAATTTTATAGAATCGTAGGGATATTTGTGATATAGAAGGTCATTTCCTTCCCTCATAAATTTATATTGGCTCTATACAAGGAAATCCAATCCAAGCCCAAAATAGCATTAAATTCCACTAAATGGAGTATCGAAAAAGTTTTTGGAAAATTTCTCCCACAAATTTTGATAGGATATGAGTTATATACCTGGGATCAAATAATTGAACCATTATTCGTCTTCACTGATAACCCAAATTCCATGTTTTGAGGTGGTATTCGAATAGTTCTACTAAACTTGCATGATATAAAAGAATGCGTAGAAATAGAATAAAATAGTATGTTCAATACCCTTTAAGGAATAAAAAGATCACCAATCACCACTTAATTATCAGGATCCACCTTAACAGTTGTGATGACATAAGATTACCCTTGCTGTCTAGGCCATGGAGGTTGTTTTTTTCAGTTATCATCAATAAAACTTGGATTAGTGAATTGATTCACATAGTTTCTTTGTTCATTATAGTTGAAAAATTGTAAAATAGGAGAAGGGTTTGTTAGATAATTTATTCCATCAAATTGGTGGGTTTCTCCCATCATCATTCATTATATAGGTTCCCTTCTTTCCCACACCTAAAGAATTTTATTGTTTCCTTTAGAAAATTACCAGGTTGGTTATTCCCACAATTTTGATAAGTGGGTTGTTGTAATTTATTTCCCCCATGATATTTTCCATCACACCACTAGAATTAAAATCCATTTTCCACTTCCTATCTCCAGACCCATGATACCCTTTATATTCATTGATCTCCATCTCAACTTTGAGGTCACATTAGACAATTTTTTCATAACTGTCAAAGTCCCAAATCCCTAAATCTTTTCATAGACTTGGATTTTACACACAAAATAAGAATTTGTATTTACTTTGAAAAGGTATGACAAATATGTAGGTGTATAATTCATGCATTTTTAATTTCATCTCATACACCTCGATGGATTTATCATCATTTTTCTTTAGGCTAAGGAAATCTCTATCTATATGAAGTGAGAGAGTGTGTGGAAAATATTTATCCAAAAACATTTTTCAGAATTATTTCTACTCCATCGCTCCGATATCTTTCTCATGATTAATATTTTTTATCAACTTCTACCATTGATAAATTTCTCCTTCCATTGGATAAACAACCATCATGGACTTTTCTTACTCAGAGCATTGCAGGATAGAAAAGATATTTTCAATGGAGTTGATCCATTTTTCCATGATTAAGAGATCAGAAGATCCACTAAAGGTTATAGGCCTTTGTCATATAAAGGTATCAATTAGAACTTTCTATTTATTAGGGGGATGTGAGTTTTCCACTTGATTCAATTTTCTATTAAGAAATAGAGTTAATTGAGAAAGTATTTTCATAAAGTTTTCGACTCCTGCTCCCATCGGGCTATGCATCTCATTTGTATAACCATTACATTGGTCATCACATTGGTTGACAAATTATTTTCTCATATTCCTAGCCATTTATTAAAATAAAGAAAAAAATAAGGAATGAGAATTTTAAAACTACTAAACACATACCTGGGAAACTATGAGCATAGGAAGGATAAATCATGTGTGATATATATTCCTTAACCTATGAATTTCAAGGTTTCAATATTAGTTACCCATGATCTATTTCTTAATATGAAATATTATGGTAATTTTTTCCCTCCATAATGGTTTGTAAGGATCTTGTAAATTTACCAAAGCATATTCCTTAGGAGTGTGAAACCATGTGTGAAGATATTTTTTTGTTCACCAGGTGATGATCAAGTAAAATCCCAATATACCCTTTTGGAGTTTATTAAACCCAGGAAAAACTATTACATAGCCACATCCACTTGTAGTATTAATATATGAATTTTTTTCATGGAAAATACTTCCTCTATACTTTACTATAACCGTGGGATTTTCTCCTGTGTTTAGTTTTATCCTTAAGGCTTTCTCTAAAGTTCTCTATTCCTAATCTGCAAAAATAAATTGGCCTTGCCTCTGATACGAAAAAAGAAAACCCATATTTTAATACACCATAATTAACTAATTATTACATAGATATACACAAAATAAAATCCAAGAATATCTTTATTCCTAGAGTCTTTGAAAAATTTGATACATAATATAATAACTTGAAATAGGGATTCAACTATTGAATTAGATCCTTGATCCAATTTATTTGTATTTTCGATAATTATAATAATTTTAATTTCCTATATAATGTAATATTTTTCTGATTTAAGTTTTTACATATTATAATTAAATTGAGATGTGATAGAGAGTGAAAATTTGGGTATGTTGGGAAGTAACCACTAGTGAAAATTTGGCTAATTATGGAACTGGTCATGTATAAAAATTTGTATGAGTATGAAATTAACCATGAGTAAAAATTTGGATAAGTTTGAAACTAACCATGAGTGAAAATTTGGATAAGTCTATAAATGAACAAATGAAAAAAATGAACTAAAATTATGAAAAAAATGAACTAACCATATAAACAAAATTAAATGATCGTATGAACAAAAAATGAGCTGACTGAATAAAGAAAAATGAACTGAACTCAAGAAAAAAAATAAATTGACCTCATAAACAAAAATAACTAATTACCTGAAAAATATGAACTAATCACATAAAAATAAGAACTGACCACATGAACAAAAATGAATTTATCTCATGAAAAAATGGACTAACCACCTGAAAAAAATTAAGTGACTGCAAGAACAAAAATGAACTAATAGAATGAATAAAAATGAATTGAATGCATAAATAAAATGAAATGACCACATGAAAAAATTGAAAAAATCATGAGTATAAAAATTAAGTGACCACAATTTAAAATTTAGAAAAGTGTTGAACCCACCTTATTACCTATATATAGTCACTTTATTCCTTTGTCATATTTTATCTCAAAACATGTTCTTTTTTATCTATATTCTTATATTTCAAATTACTGCAAATTTTTTTCACATGTTTATATTTATCTAGTTATTCCTTAAATATGTATCAATCATTTTAATACTAAGGAGTTTTATTTGGAATAATTTTACATAGTATTAAATTATTATCCTGTGGGTTGAAGTTTAATGTTCTTTCCTGAAAAAACACGAGTTTTAAATTAAATGTGGTTGTAATGTGAACAATTTATCTTGTATTCTTTATGGGAATTTTCCAAGGGACATTAATGTTGATTATAATTATTTTTTGGTACTATATTAATTATTCTAACATGTTATCACTTTATAAAAATATTTTTATGTTATTGATTATAAAAGAGACCCATGTGGGTATTTTTTTCAAGCACATTCAATTAAGAAATCCCATGCATCATTGGAAAAGATAAACTATAATAGATTTAAAATTTAAAATCTGTTCTGTAAAAAGAAACAATATAAACAAAGAGTTAATAGAACTAGTTTAGGATTAATATATATGAGTTTGAGGATATTATTGAACTGTAAAAGTATGAAATAATTTTGTGATCAACTATTACTTTCATCTGAACTATAATCATTTGACCCTTTACTGCTGGAGAGCTCGTTGTTGCTTCAAATCTTAAACTATGAATCCTTCATATGGTTCTATGTATTTACACATTCTTATCAATTTATATGAGAATAATTTTAAAGGTTTATAAATCCCATTAAAAGGTAAGATTTTGTTTTTTGACACCCATACAAAAGTTATACAATGAGTTGTGCCTCTATGTGGGAAAAATGTGGGATATTTGGGTTGTGCCTCTAGGTAGAAAAATATAGGCCTGTTTGGGTTTAAGGATTCAGGGGTTAAAAGATTTGTAATTGGGTTTTGACTCTAAATGGGTAAAATTAACTAAAAAAATTCCATTATAAATGGTTATATTGAGTTCGATCAATCTCATTTCATGATAGGGGTGAAGAGTGGAAAAGATTATTTAGATCTAGACCACTAGAAAAATATTATATATTCATTTTATTTTATTTATACTAAACTAATTTTAATACTTTGATATAATTTTGTTAAATTCATTTTAGAAATAAAAATTCAAACCCATATTTGATATTTTTACATATTAACTCTGGACCAATAATTGGTATTATAAGAGGTTACCAAGATAAATATATATTTTATTTATTTGTGTTAACCAGTTTCTAACTTAACCATCACAGAAAAAGATTATTTTTAAGATAGTATAAACTAGTTTGAATGATGGATTAATAACTTAGAAACCACCTAATTTTTATTGTACTGATTATGGACACAGGTAATATTAGATGGAAGCATTTTTAAAGCAACATAACCTTGATCATTGTGAAATCATGGATTAAACCATACAAACATCCCAAATGTGAACCTGAATCACCGTCTTACAATGATTCAGTGAAGTATGTTTGGAACTAATAGGTGATGAATACTTTATATTTTTAAATAAATAGTAATGTATATATGAATGTATATGTATGTAAAACTACTCATGACATCACTAAAATTCAATAAGATACACATATTGGCTCAGATAAGCCTATTAAAACAACGTTTGGAATATGAAGATCAAAATATAGATAATTTAAAACAGGTGAAGATGAAACTATAAATAAAATGTTCCATAGATTTAATAGTATTATAAATGGTATGAGTTTTTAAGAGAAACTCTAGAAAATATTGTTATTAATTAAAGGGTACTTAGATAACTTCTTAAGAAGTGGAAAGCTAAAAAGTTTTCTATAGATAAAAGTAATAATTTCAATGAATCTAAACTTGATGAGATTACTGTATCTTTATTACAATATGAATTAGAGTTAAAAAAATACTAATAATGAAGGTAATTCAAATAATAAGGTAATTTCAAATAAATCAAATGTTTATACTTACTCTTCTAATTTGGAGTTATAGAGTAGTGATAAGAATAATAAAATATATTTTATAAAGGAAAAATATAGAATAAAGATGGGATACTCAATGTGATCTAAAAAATACTATCCTAAGGATGATCATAAGTAGAAGAATAAATGTAATTTTATTTATGACGATGCTCAAGATATAATTTTTTTATTAGAGTAGGAAAAGGTGTCATGCGAAGCTTGATTTATCAATATTAAAGAAGAAAAAACATAATAAGAAGAAATTCAAGATTGAAATAAAGGAAATGGGAGTATGATGGAGTTTTACTAATTATTCAAGTAGTAATTAAGAATATAGTTCTGAAAAGGATGTGGAAAATTTATGCTTAATGACTTCATCAAATCAAGTATGGGATTCTACATAATATTCTTCTTCTAAATATGAATATAAAAATCCCACTGTAGAGGAATTTATTAAATAATTTTAAATACTTGATCATAAAGTTTAAAAGATCATTGGTTTATATAAGAATCTTAAGAGTCAATAGAAGGGTGTTCTTAAGAACAATGAAGACCTAAATAAATCTATCTAGGATGATAAAAATTATGCACATATAGGTATGTAAATTTTTCAAGAAAGTATAAAAAATACTCTTGTTGAAAATGATAAATTAATGAGAGAGGTTATTTTATTTTCTAAATTTCATGAGTCTTAAATAATGAATTTATACACTATTCTTAAAGATAATGAACAAATAAAAAATGAAATTGAAAGTTTAAATTCATATCTATCCATTTTTGTTCAAGGAAGAGATTTTTTTATAAAATAAAGGGTTCCAATAAAATGAAAAAAGACATTTGGTCTTGTCTATAACAATAATTTAACCATAATTTTCAATACTTTCTTTGTTTTTATCACTAATGGAAGTACATCTATCACTATTTTATTTAGATTTCAAATTAAAGGTAATTATGCCAATGAGTGTTCCTTGAGATTTACATAATATATTAGATATGCTAATAATTTTATTTCTAAATATTTGTCTTCACAATTTCTTATAAATAAGTGTTTGAAATTAGTTTGGGTTCTCAATAATTCATATGATAATCCTATAAGACCCAAAATTTCTTGTGCATCAAAGCTTTATTCAATATATTTTTGTAAGAAGAGAATCTTGGGAGAATCACAATTATGTTTAGTACATTTATAGTGGATTATCAAGACACATGATTGGGGATATATCAAATTTTATTTCATTTAGTAAGTGTGATGTAGGTTATTCTACTTTTGGTGATAATTCTAAAGTAAAGTTGAAAGGTTTTAGTGAGGTTAAAATTTCAAGTTATGTTATTATTTCTAATGTTCTATATATTGAATCATTAAACTTTAATTTAATAATAATCTCACAACTATGTGATGATATAATGTTCTTAAAATTCAAAAATTATAAATTCTTTTAATTTAAAGAATTTTTTTTATGAAAATAGTAAAGATAATATTTATTCAATTAATTTTATGGAATTAAATAATAAAATTTCTAAATTTCTAAATATCATATAATATGATAACATTTTGTGGCGTAGTAGGTTAGGACATGCTAATTTTAGGTTTATGTACATGATTTATTAGAGTAAAAAATTTTTATAGTTATCAAAACTAAAAGTGGACAATAACATTGTATGTGATTCATGTTTGGAAGGTAAACAACAAAACATAAGTTTCAAGTCAATTAAGGAAATAAAAACTACAAGTCCTCTTGATCTTATTCATTTAGATTTACATGATTCTATAAAACTACTTGTTTGTGTGGTTTTAGATATTGTTTTATTATTATTACTAATTTTACTAGATACAAAAGAATTTATTTTCTTAAATTTAATCTGAAAATTTATCATAGTTTACCACTTTTTTTTAAATCTGTTCAAAATAAGAAAGGAAGATTTATTAAATAAATTATAATAGATCATAGTGGTGAATTATAGAATATATAATTTATCTAGTTTTGTGAAAAAATAGGAATTTTAACAATTTTTTGTCCCCTATAAAATCCCAAAAAATGGTGTTGTTTAAATAAAAAATACAACACTTCAATAAATGGATACAAAAATGATAAATGAGTTCAATCTACCTAAATATTTATAGGAAGAAGCTACGTATACTTCTTTTTGTATTAAAAATAAAATTATTTTAAGACCATTTTTGAAAAATACACCTTATAAGATTTATAATGGAAGAAAACCTAAAATTTAAAATTTTAGAGTGTTTGGATGTAATGTTTTTGTTCTTAATACCAAGTATGTTTATGATAAATTCTATAAAAAAATTGATAAAGATATTTTTTTCGGATATTCAAATAATAGTAAGGAATATATATTATACAATAAAAGAACCATGGTTGTGGAAGAATCTATTATTGTTATGTTTGATGAAAAGTATTTGAATAAAAGAGATTATTATATTGATTAACCTATTGGAAAATGTTGAGATTTTAATTTGAAAGAAGAAAAACCTCAAGATAAAGATTAACATATTGAGGGGAATATTATTTCTCCTCAATATTAACCTATTCATAAAAAATATCAGAAGATTAATTGAGCTCATTTATATATAATGAGATTGGGAATATTGAATCAAATGTTTAAACTAGAAAATCTGTTATGAATATTTTTTATCATCATGCTTTCATCTCAAATTTTTTACCTAAGAATACTGATAAATCATTAAATAATTCTAATTATATCTTGGATATGCAAGATAAATTAAATTAGTTTACTAAGAAAAGTGTGTGGGATTTAGTTGTTCCACCAAATGATTCTCATATGATTGGAACAAAATGGAACTTTAGAAAAAAAACTCGATGAGTCTATAAATATTGTTAAAATTAAAGATAGATTAGTTGCTCAAGTATATTCTCAAGAATAAGGTATTTATTTTGAAAAATAATTTGCACCTATTTATATATTAGAATCAATTATGATATTATTAGCTTAAGTTGTTGTCTATGGATTTAAGTTATTTAAATGGATTTTGAAACAAATTTTATAAATTATTATATTTATGAAGAAGTATCTATTTGAAAACCACCTTTTTTGAAAATGAGAAGCATTTTGATCATGTTTTAAAACTACCGAAGGATTTATATGTTTTGAGACAAGATTCTCATTCTTTGTATGAAAGGTCTAGTAGTTTTATTTTGAAAACAATTTTAGAAGGGAAAAGTTGATCCTTATTTGTTTATCAAGAAAAGTTGTTATAATATCTAGATTGTAAAAATTTATGTTAATGATAATGTTTTTATATCTTATTGTGAAAATATTTTTAATGAATTTTCATAACTGATAAATTATGAATTCCATATGAGTATGATGGGGGAATTTTAATTTTCCTTAGTTTACAGATATTTCAATGAAATGATGGAATTTTTCTAAATTAATGAAAATTTGCTAAATATCTTGTTAAAATATTTTGTTTAGAATATTATAAAAGTTAAAATTATCCAATGATTACTACTCGAAATTATATTTATATAAATATATAAAATCTATTGATGTTATAACCTATATAGGAATGATTGGAATCTTTTTATACTTAGTTGTTTCCAGGACTAATTTGATGTTATTAGTTTTCATGTGTGATACATTTCAAAGTGACTCTAATGAAAGTAAAAAAAATTATGTCAAAAGAATTATTAGATATTTTAAAGGATTTTTTAATCCTGCATTAGTTTATACTTATAGAACTAATTTTTGATTTGGTAAGATATTATGATTTTGATTTTTGTGGATGCAATATAGATAGAAAAAATACCCCAGCTATGTTTCATTTACTTAGAAAATATTTAGTTTCTTGGATTTTAAAGAAAAAAATATTTTGATATTTAAAGAGCTAAATATGAATATATATCTTGTGCACATTTTTGTGATCAATCATTATTGATTATGCAAAAACTTTTTGATTTCGGTTTTTATTTAGATATGATTCCTTTTTATATGAGAATAATTCTTCCATTTATGTTTCTAAAAACCCATTACAACATTATAGGACTAAGAAAATTGATGTTAAATTTCATTTTCCTAGGGATAATTTTAAAAAAGGAAATATAAATCTTGAATTTTTTTCTTTAGAAAAACAATTAGCTGATATACTTACCTAACCCATGGATTTATCCCATTTTGATAAAATCAAATTCGAACATTGGGTGATGGAAGTTTAATTATATAGTATATATTTAGGGGGAGTTTGAGTTATATTTTGAGTTAAAACGTTAAATATATTCCTTTTGGATAGTGTAAACATTGAATATATTTTATTTTGTTGGATCTCTAGCATATACTAAAATAATTGGTTACTATTTAATTCATTAAAAATCATGAAATCATTCATTGGAAATGTTGATATTTTTTCATGTATCCTTAAGGCCTATATTATACACAAGTATCTTTTTATGTCTACACATACTATTTAAAAATGTAGTAGAATCCTAGTTATGTGTTTGATGTAACTTTATAAAGCTTGGTTTTTTCCCAATAATCATTCAAGGGGACTTTTCGTGTTCAATTTTTAATTAGAAATATTAGTTTCTTCTCTAGCAATAAATATTTCTCATATGGGAAACATCTTTAAACCTAAAATATTTTTTATCAATTTAAAAATAGGGGATACATTTTTTAAATTTATATTAATTTTGAAATTTTTAAAAAAGGGGAGAATGTTGAATTGGATCCTTGATACAATTTATTAGTATTTTCATTAATTATTATAATTATAATTTCCCACATACTATAAGATTTGTCTCATTTGTGTTTTTAAATATTATATTTAAATTGATAATTGACCATTAGTGAAAATTTATCTAATTCTAGAAGTAGCAATGAGTTAAAATTTATTTAATTCTGGAACTGCTAGTGAATGAAAATCTATCTAAGTCTAGAATTGACTGTGGGTGAAAATTTGGCTAAGTCTAGAATTGATTATGTGTGAAAATTTGGCTATGTCTTGAACTAATCGTGAGTGAAGGTTTTACTAATTATGGAACCGACCACATGAAATAAATGAACTAACTACATGAAAAAAAATTAAATGACCACATGAACAAAAATGAACAAACCAAATAAACAAAAACGAACTTCCCTCATGAATAAAAATGAACTAACTGCGTAACAAAATGAACTAACCACATGAAAAAATGAGCCGACTCTATGAGAAAAAAGAACTAACCACATGAAGCAAATGAAATGATCACATGAATAAAAGTGAACTGACCACCTGAATAAAATTAATCGATTTCATAAAAAAATAAATTGATCTCATGAACAAAAATGAAGTGAATGCATGAACAAAAATGAAATGGCTACATAAAAAATGATCTGACCGAGAGTAAAAAAATAAAGTGACCACATTTTGAAATTTGGTAAGTGTTGAACATACCTCTTGACCTATATTTTCTCTAAATTCCTTTGTCATATTTTATCTTAAAACATCCTCTGTTTTATTTATATTTTTATATTTTAAATTACCATTTATTTTTTACATGCTTATCTTGATTTAATTATTCTATAAATACATATTAATAATTTTAATACTAAGGAATTTATTTTGGATAATTTTATTTTGTATTAAATTCTTATCACATGTGCTGAATTTTAACGTTATTTCATGCGAAAATGTGAGCTCCAAATTAAATGTGCTTGGACTGTGAAGAATTAACTTTCATACTTTATGGAAATTTTCCAATGGACATTAATGTTGATTATAATTATTTATTTTCACTATATTAATTATTATAACATGTTATCACTATATAACTTGATTTTAATGTTATAGATTTTCAAACTATCCCATGTGGATATATTTTTCATGCACATTCAATGAATAATTCCCATGCATCATTGGAAAAGATAAACTACAATAGATTTAAAATTTGAAAGATACTATGAAAAAAGAAACTCTATAAACATTGAGTTGATAGAACTAGTTTAGGGTATAAATACATGAGGTTGAAAATATTCATGAACTGTACATGTGTGACATACTTTGGGGATCAACTACTACTCTCATGAGAACTCAATTGTTTGATTATTTATTACTAGAGAACTTCTTGCTGCCTCAAATCTCAAATCATAAAGACTTCATATAGTTTTAGGGATTTAATTATTTATATATTTTTCTATGTTTATAATTTTAAAGGGTTATACTACCCATTAAAAGGTAGGATTGTGGGTTATGAATCTGATATAAAATTCAAGCATTTGGTTGTGCCTCCAGGTAGAATAAAGGTAGGCTATTCTGGTTGTAATCCAATGTAAGTGCCTAGAACTTGGTAGCCTTTTCATTTGTATGTTTGGTTATTGGAGGTTTTTAGATAATTTTAAATGTTATTTTAGAAGGTAAACATAGAAGATAAATTTTAATTTCAACTTAATAGATCATTTTGTGCCATAGATCTTGGTGTTGCGCCATAGGGGTGGCCGCTGTAGTGTAGTGGGGTTGGATGTGGCATAAGGAAGATCAAGGGAGGAATTAAGAGACACTTCTATTTTTTTCATGGATTCACCAAAGAGGAATTATGTGGAATATATTTTATGCGTTTCTGTGCCATGAAGCGAGAATGTGACATAGAACCTTCCTTGGAAATCATGTGGATGCGATATGGAGGTCCTGGATATGGCGTTGCGCTATAAAGTTTTTTTTAAATTGAGGGGTAACTACATCATAGGATATAAGATACACCATTGTACATCCACTGAGTTTATAAGATCATAAATTCAGATCTATAACATGTTTTTACTTGTCAATCTTTGTTGTGGACCATTTCCCTACATCGCAGTCCTTCCTGGGTCATCCCATTTCACGACATGGTCCAGGATTCTATGATGTGGTCTTATAAATTTCAGTTTTTATATAAATAATAAAACCCCCATCCTAACCCAATTTAATCCAATTTTTTTCCCTTAAACCATAGGCATCATATATTCATCTTCAAAGTCTTTGAAGCCCGTTTTGATATGGATTGATCCCAGGATTCCCAAGATCAATCTGTGGTGATCCAAGATGAATCCTATCTCTTTTTCTTGTGTTTTATTCTATATTTAATATCACTTCCTATTATTTCTACTTTGTGTATATCATAGTTCATTGTGGGATAGGTGATCTGAGGCCAACATTGATGTTCAGTTTCCATTTAAAGAACATCCAAAGATTTGAGGTTGGGGATTCAATTATTATCCTTTATTTCACATGAAATCATAAATTTACCATGTTTTATATTCTTTAGGTGGTGGAAGAATTAACCCAAATAAATAACACACAAGATTAAATAAGAATTGGTTTATGGTTGTAGTGATCACATGTGTTCTTCTACCATGATAACATTTTTCCTCTTGATTTACTAGATTGTGTGATATCTATGTTATTAATTTTTATCATGTATGTCACACTTGAATTAGCATGTTTTTTATGAAATTGGTAAAGAACATGAAGTTGGTTAATTTATTGTTTGTTTAAGATCTAAAAGAGGCATGTTTAATGAATCAATTCTTATAATTTGATGGTAATAAAATTGAATCTTAATGAATGTTTAAATTGAATTTGATCTTCCATGTGCTAATGTAATTGGACAAAGAAAATAAATCTATAAATATTATTGTGTATAATAATAAACATCACGGTAAAGATGATTTTTTATTCACATAGTTTTTTTTGAAACTGGAAATGATGCACAAAATAATGTTTAAATGAATGATACCATGTTATAGCTGATGCCTTATGTTACCCATAGTTGTAACCTCTAATAAATGAAAATATTTATTCAATATGGAATAAAACTGGTTGTTTGATAAAGATAAATTTTTGGGGTTGGGTGAGCCCAATTTCTTATGAAAGTCATATGCCTTGTGTTTGGGGCCATGTGAGCATGTTTTTATATAAAGGCTAAATGCCCTATTTTAGGGCCTAGTTTCTATGGTGAACTTATTTTTTATTTTGGTAACTTATGTGTTTCTTTATATGTGAAAATTTTTATGCAATGTGATGTGACCTTGGGATGGATGATGAGGTATGGGTAGGGAGGCCTGAGGTTGTGGATGTGGTTGAATCCTATGATGGAGAGATGCATGGTGAGATGCATAATGGTGTTGGGGATGGAATCAGGATGATTGAATGGGTTAATGTTGGGATTACCTGTTATTATGATGAAATATAGGTTTCATACATGTTAATGTACTTATTAAGGGACAATTGGTTGGGTTTATTTTTTTATCTTCATTCCCTTACCCACTATATGATGTTTCTATATGTTCTTGGTTATGCATCTCTTTGATGGTAGTTTTGGATGTTTTCCTAGAGTAACTATAATTATAGAATGAAAATAAATTTTGATAAATGTTTTAACCCATGGGGTTGGTTATTTATGGAATTAAAAATTTTAAAATCCTAAGAAACTATGTACTTTGTTGGATTATTCTTGTAGGGTATAGAAATCACTTCAATGGTTAATAAATTGAAACTTTCATGTTCACATTAATGGTTAATGGAATGTAATTTGGAGTAATTTTAATTAATGTCTAATGAATTAATTAATCTAAGGATAAATAATAAAAAAATGTAATGAAGTAATTTAATTTAATTTTTCTTAAATAGTTGTGTTCTTATAGGATATCCATTTCTTAGTAGTAACAATCAGCTGTCTGAGTGATGATAATTTTAGTTGAGATTAAGACTAGGTTAATGTTCATAATGTGTTTGAGATCTAAATTATATCCTATATGTTTTATGATTTCATATTCTACCCTAGCAATGTAAGTAGGGTGGATGACACCAAGTAGACTCTTAGAGGGTGTTATCCCCAACATCTAGTTTGGAAAGTGAAGGATGGATGACTACTCCCTCTGACCCCACCCTATTCTCCTGGTAGTATTATGTGTTGGTATGCACGACAAATAGATTCCCCATATATGTGTATTGAGGGATATAATCGATTATAGTTATTTTACACACGTGTACCTCCAGATAATGTATCCTAAGGATTATTATAGGTATGATGTGTATGTGTTATAATGGATTAAGGTACATACTTAGTGTATGGGTTGTGATGGCTTGAGGTAAAATACCTGATGTATTATGCACTACATATTGGATGTGGTGGATCTTGAAAAAAAATACTTGGTTACAATATTTAAATGAGGATGTGATGATGAGATGTGATGCGTGATATGCATGGTATACATAGGCCAGGTGTCTTCAGGATGGATTATTTTAGATAGTGATGGCTCAAAACATAAGTTGTTGGGATAGAGTGAAAAACCTAATTTAATTTTAAAATATATAATATGATCTCTTGTATGAAATACTTGGTGAGAGATTTATATAGGGAGGTTAGGAACTTAGTATACCTTCTTAGGTGATGAGTTAGTTTTACTTGTTGTTCACTAGACTTAAGTATGCTTTCTTTATCTTTTGCATGAGAGGCTCCATAGAGGATCCTACTAAGTATACATTTTATGATCAACCTATGTATATAAAAATATTTTTTCATTTTATAAGGATAGGGTTAGATATCAAAATGAAAATTACTAACTTTTCTTTTTTCAGGAGCTATTTGGGTTTTGTGGTTACTATTGAGTTTATCTTTTTAGGTACTTATAGTTTCCCTTTCAAGTTGTTTTATTATTCTATGATATTACATGTATGTACTTTTGATTTATTTTATATTTATGAGAATTATTTTATTGATGTATCTCTCAAATCTCCCTCTTCCTCATATTTTCTTATAATGAAATACCTCCCATTAGTATATACATTATACCCTCAGTGATTGTTTCCAACCTGTAACCTATTGGAGGTGGGATTTGGGTGGTCACCATCTACCTTCCCTCATTTTCAACCCAAAAAGTGTAAACTTTGGGGGATTAGGTCATGATAGAGTGGAATCAATGGTTTAGGTTGACAGATAATATATAATTTAAAGTTATGCACAGGTGATGTTTTCATGGGTTGGTGGGGAAATGGTGTAAGATGAGTTTAGTAATCATTGTAAATAAGGGATATCAACTAAGATCTGGGTATTTATCTGCCCTATGATTTCATGCATGAACCTTTTTGTTTTTATATTCCTAAGAAAAGTGTTACAAGTTGTGGGGTAGAGACCAAGGAAATTTTTTTGTATTATTATTCTTTTCACTAATATTTTAAAAGGGTATACCTTGAGATTAGGTTAAAAATTAAATGAATAAATAAATAAATTTATTTATTAATGTTAAATATTTCATTTTCATGGTTTAGGAGTCTTTAACCATATTTTCTATTGTTGTTATATTTCTAGGTCAATGTACCCATCAAGTTCACATAGGGGATGTATAATAGGATGTACAAATAGATCACCAAAGAGTAGAGGTTAAGGATCATTGAACTTATAGGAGGAAACTCTGAGAGTTTCAGCACTGTAGCTTGTAGAAGTATGAGGGTTTTGTTTTAGACGCAACGATAAAATATTTATTAGAGGAGGTTGAGATATCTTTCAGTTTGATTATTTCTCGGAAGGAGTAATTGGTTTCATTGGTCACGATGATTGTACATGGAGTATTGAGGTAGTGGTGGATCATATTCCTTAGGGATTTCGATGAGTCAATGGACTCATGGGAGGAGTTCAAAGACTAGTTTCAAGCAGAGTTTATTTCTTCAAATATGAAGGAGGCCAATCTCCAAGATTTACTTACCCTTTAATAGGGGATTTCCAGCATGTGAGAATTCCAGATCCATGTTTAGACCCTTCTACTATATGATTCAAACCCATTTCTTGATGAGGAATCTAGGTAGAGTTTTTTCAAGGAGGAGTTTCATACAAATATCTAACACTAGGTTAGACTGTTTATGATATATACATATCTCGAGGTGCTGGAAAGAGTAGAGGTTATTAAGAGGAAATTGGACACAATTAACCCATCATGGGAGGAGAGTCTTTAAGATTCCTCACAAAATAGAGTTTTGGCATGAGGTTTCCAGTTTCTTAGACATAATATTTTTCAGACAGCTTGGGTTAGGTCCCATCCCTCATCATCTCATTTTTATAGGGTAGTGGATGTTAAGACTTTACCAAGGGATGAAATTCCTATTTTTATTATAGAGTATGAGGTCACAAGCTGTGAGAGTGCCTGGAATTTCTAATAAGGTAGCATACACAAGGTTTTCTACTTTAGGTTCCTTTTTTGAGGCTGTTTTAGTTGAGATAATAGTAGTATGATACTCAATCTTAGGAAATACAAAGGAAATATGGGGTAGGCAGATGATAACCCCTAGATATTACACATACTTGGAGAGTAGATCACGGATATGGAGGTTATCTTTGCCAAGGTCAAAGAGGCTATAGATCATGTCCTGTTTAGTTTCATACCTTGGTGTTTCTAGAGACAGGTGATTTGGACATCGTTTGAGGTGCCATTTTCTTGTTTTATACTCAGGTACATGATTTTTTTGATCCAAGAGATACAAAATCTTTCATATCATCTTCCCTAGTCCATGATTTGGGACTTAAGGTTGAGATACTTCTAGTGAACTTGGTATTGACTATTCTAGTAGGGGTAAAAATATTTTTATGATGTATTTAGAGACTATGAGCTAGTGTAGCGGATACTCCAATTTTCAGAAGACTTCTTGTTTTTATGGATATAGCCCTATGACATCATCTACAACATAGAATAGTTATATTTTGTGTAGGATATCATGGATTTATTCAAGATATAGGTTGCGTTATATGATGATGATAGAAATATTCCATTTTTATTAGAGAGTGATACCCTCATATGATTTGGAGGCATGTCCCATCCTTACCTTCCTTTATGGATGATATTATGTTGAGTTTATAGGAAGTTTAGTCATTGGGGATTCCTAGGGTTGTATAAAGGTACCCTTATGTTTTTCTTGAGGTGGTTGTGTAATTTCTACCTTGAAGAGAGATCAAGATTGGGATAGATCTTCAATCAAGTGCTTTTATGGTCTCAATGTATCCGTATAGGATGATACCTTATGAGTTGTGAGAGACGAAAGTATAACTTTATGACCTTTTGTAATGAGGTTTTGTTCAGATGAGTACATCACCTTGGGGTGCACAAATATTATTTGTAAAGAAGGATGTTGGAATTTTATGTATTGTTATTAATTATCATCACTTGAACAAAGTTAAAGTGAAGAAACACTATCCTCTTATATGGAATGATGATTTATTAGATTTTTTTAAAGAGCTAGTTGGTTATCAAAGATCGATTTGTTGTTAGGATATCATCAGATATGGGTAAAAGGAGAGGATATTCTGAAGACCACTTTCGAATGTCATCATGGACATTATGAGTTCATTATGATGTAATTCGGTGTGATGAATACTCTTTCCATATTCATGGGTTTATAAACAAAATATTTAGAGAGTTCTTAGATCAATTCATGGTGATTTTAATAGATGGAATCCACATGTACTCAATTTCTGAGGATGATTATACAAAGCATCCGTGTAACACCCCAAGTTTTTATGAATTAATTTTTTTTTGAAAAAAATTAATTTATTTGATGGATTTAATTACATGAAACACATAGTTAATATTTCATTACATGAAACCCAGGGTTTTCTTTCACTACACGCAACACTCAGTTATCTATTTTAACACCTAACACTGAGTTTTAGGAAAAACACTATTTATAATTAATATTATTTAAACATGACCATTATATCCTAGCCATTTGATTTAGAAAAATTAATATTAATAAATAATTTTAAATATTAATTATAATTATTTTACTTAAAGGAAACATATTGATAAAAAAATATGTAATTTTTTAAAAAGTCATTATAGGTTTGAAAATACTTTTTTCTCAAAGAAATGTTTTTTTATTTCTTTTGTGAATAATAAATAAAATTAATTTTTAACACTTTTAGATAATTAAATTAATAAAATAAAGTTAATTTTTTGAACATATAATTTCAAAATTATCTTAGGGTGAATTTTTGGTATTTTTCTAAAATGTTTAAATTTTAATGAATGGTGAAAAATACTGAGTTTTAATTGGAAAATATATTTTATTTTAATTTATTTATAATGTGAAATTAGATTTAATTTTTTAAACTGTAATTAGTCTAAATATAAATATATTAATCCAATTTATTTCATATGATTCAATTTCATATTGAATATTGAAATTCTATATAAAAATTTGTAAATTTTTGATCATTTTCACTTTAGAAACCCACTTTCTCAACATGTATGGATGAGTAATTTTAAATTATTTTTTTCCACTTATGTAGCTTTAATTTGTAAAAATTAATTAAATAATTGGAATAATCATAATTTGTAATGTATAATAAGGCCAAAATAATTTTTTACCAAAATTAATAGTGAATACAATAAAAACTAATTTCCACGATTAAGGTAAAAAAGGGTTTACCTAAGGGTTAAAAGAAAATAAAAAATTTAAAAAAACACATATACACTTATATAAAAACTATTTTATGGCCATATATAGACCATTAAATATATTATGTTCAATAATGATCCATTTTTTTATCCTAGTGACATATGAATGACGTGTGTGGAATTCTCTCTTTAAAAAATTTACAAGTTTTCCACCCATGTCACTTATAAAAGGCCACCCCTACCCTCTATTCCTCAAACATTCAAAACTCTTTGGTTAATCCATGAGCTGATAACAATAGCTTCATAAATTTCCTCCCCTCATTCTATATGACTTATTTTGAACTTGAAGACAACCAAGAATGGATTTTTATTTCAAATCTAAGGAGGATACCTGATGAAGAGTTCATCACTAGACATTTTGGTTTTATTTCTCCATAAAACCCCTTAAATTATTTTTATATAATTATTATATAATAAAATAGTATATTAAATTTAATTTCATGTTTTTATATTAGGGTTATTACCTAAAACCAAACACACTTCTATCAAATGAATTATGAAATAATCATTCAAGTGTACGGATGACTACTGCCTTGCGAATCGATGTCGTTCCTTTTTCCATTACCTCCTCTCAAGGTTGGTAATAATGATGGAAATATGATTTATATATGATATTTATGATATTAATTATATTATAACTCTTATTTAATTTGTATATCACACTGCCTTCATGTTTTCCATTTTTTGGGAATATGATAATGTCGTTCGTGTGTACGATGCACTACCACCACACAAAGCAATGTGATTCATTAACACTTTACATGGAATTTATTAAGGATGATTTTAATAAAAATATGTGATATATATGAAATAAAAAGTATTCTGTAATGATAATATACTATTTACTTTTATTTCTTTTAAAATGAAAAGAAAATGAAAAACTTCATTCATGCATACATACGACATATCATCTCCAAGAATGGTGAATTTCATTTACCACCACTAAATTTCATGGATTAATATCAAATAATATGTAATAAAAAAATATGTTATTTATTTCATGGTTTATATTCTTTATATGATGAAATCATGATCTAATTAATATGAACAATAATAACAAGTGAAAACATATAAGAAAAAAAGTAGTTATTAACCGAAACACAACATTAACATGGAATTGTTAATAAATGGGAAATATAAATTAATAAGAAAATCATTTATGGTATTATATATATGAATATTATTATATGATATATTTATAATAAAATTATATTTATTATATAGGAATTTTGAACAAGTATGATAAAAGTCAAGACTTAAGGTAAGAGGATTTTTCTAGTATCAATTTTATTTCTAAGATAATTATTAAATATTCACAACTTTTTTCTTTTTTGTGGTGCATATAATTACATATTAAATGATATATCATGAATATAACTCATTTAATGATAATAAATTTATTCTATTTATGTTATTATTTCATTGTGATTATTATTCAAAAGTTACTCAAGTAGTACATGTTTTTTTGGTCTTAATTTTCTTTATTTGAGACATATGTTATGTTATGATACTATATTCTTTCATGAGGGGTATATAAAGATAAATTGACATGGGATATAATGAATTTATTCATCATCTTGATATTTTATGTTTAATTTTATGTTATTCCTACATGGGGTTTACGATCCAAGGTTTCCAAAGTGGTATTTATTTTATGATATAATCTTATCATTTATCAGGATTCTTTGTTATCAAGTGTCCAATATTTAAATATCATGATATAAATCTCAATATTTATCATGAATTTTATTCTCATATGGATGTGCATTAAATCTCTAATTAATGGTACTATTTTCCCACTCTTTGGTACTCAATATAATTAATAAAATATTTTTAATAAAATCAAACCTTTTTCCCCCTTTGGTCAAAAATATATATATTTTTTAAAATAATGATCTCTAAAAATGTTTAAAAAATATTTTTTATTACTATATTATTATTTTTCAAATAATATTTTCCCAATTTTGACTTTTTACAAATTTTTTTAATGTAGTCCTCATTTAATTTTCCAAAATAATTCTCATTTGGCTTAAGCTGTAAATATAGAAGGAATATTCATTTTAACATGTATGAAAAGAAAGTAATTTTCTAACACCATAAATAATACTTTATTGGAATATTAATTGATAATTTTTCCAAGTTATTTTTAAAGAAAAAGGTTTTAATTTTTTTTATGTTTTAAGAAGTTTTTTTCGAATAGGAAATTATATTTTCCACAAGAAATGTTTTAAATGATCTTTCAAAATATTTTCCTTCTAAGATGAAATATGTAGGTGTTACCAATATATTACTTGGAATATGATCCCATGATACCATTAAAATTATTTCTCTAAATAGTTTAATTTTTCATTGAATGATTTTTATGAAACCCTTTTCTCTTCCATGGGTTATACCATGAGGAAATGCTTATGAAACCCGATTATTTTCATGGGTTATTCTATGATGAAATGATTATGAAACCCAAATCTATTCCACAGGTTATGATATGATGATATTTTTATAATACTAATTTAATTTCATGGGATATGATATAATTAATGTTTATGATATTATGGAACAAATAAATATGGTTTTCATTTTGAGATTGGTATGACCTATATCTCCCTCCAATGCATTGGGTAAAAATTTATTTATCTTCGGAGATAGAAAAGGATAGAATGATGAGTGAACCATGTATAGTAAGATAGGGATGGAATGCAGAGTGAAATTGGTTCAGCAAGATAGGTCTAGAATGAGTAGTGAACTCGGTATAATTGTCACGAACCAGCCCAGGTCGACCCTGAGCCGGTCACCCGAGACGGTCTGCGGAAAGTCCCGAGGGGCGTTCCCGATCCCCCCGGGATGGAAACCAGTGCCTGACATCAAAGTTAAAACATTGGGAATGATTTATCCCATAAAAGATAAATAGACAAATAAAAACTGAAGATAAAAATAAAAACCAGCAGCAGAAAGAAACAAAACGGAACATACCTCCTTGTGACCCTTTGGTCACCTCCCAACTAAGGGCAACCTTGCTCTCATGACGAGTAGCTCGGCCATGAAAACCTGAGCAAGGGAAATCTGCAACTGAAATGATAAAATAGGCGTGAGCATTAAAAATGATCAGTAGGGAAGACAAAGTAACCACAGAATCCAACCACGTCCACTTTCTAGAAACAAACCCAAAAAACACCAGTTTTCACATATAATGATAGAAAATAGGTTTTTCCCATCTTAAGGGAAAACAAAAAAAATGATCCTAATTTACCATTTCAAAAACAACACACGCCACAACCAGTTTTTTCCAAAACAATGCATTTCTAAATAACTGGATTTCAAATCTATGTTTATCACATTATGCAAAAGACGAACAGGTAATAAGTAAATGTTGGAAACCAAGTACAAGTAAAAGTAAACAAGCAGAAGTAAGCAATAACCATGGACGATCCTAAACATCCCTAAAAAACCCCTAGACGTACCCGGGTTCAGACTACCTGCCGGCGTGGTACTCTATAGTCAACAACCAACTGGTCGCCCTAATAGCCAACTAGTGGCACATCCCTCATAGCCTATCCATGACTCCAGGGGGGTACTAACTGGTCTAATCAGGGCTAGCAAGAAACCATCACTCGATAATCTATAAGATGCCCAGGAACCCATTGTGGTTTTAGTAATACTGTGTAAGTGGGAGTCCCTCGCACACGTGACTAATCTCACCGCACTTGCCAACCCCTTACACGGACACCGCTACATGACAACCCTCAAGGGAAGTCCCCCTGTAGAGGTTCTCCACAAGCATGCTCACATCAAAAGTTCTTTCACATTCAGTAAGGTGCCAACCTGGCCTTCACAAAAGTATAACCTTTAAACATTTCACAAATGGGTTGGGTTGCCAATCGGGCACAATCCACCTTTCTCAAAATCCAACGCAATCATCCCTTTACATTTTAAAATTTCAAACGGGCCTTTACACCAAACAACCATTCAACTCACACCAAAAGCCAACCGGGCCAACCACGCTTCCCCTTCCTTTTTTTAACAACAAAACATTCATCAAAAACCTAGTTTTAAGAAAATATAGTTTTAATGTGTCATTTTCATTTGGAGGCACATCCATGTGAGCACCTAGTGCTCCCATGGATGTGCCAACATCCAATGGCACATTTAGTTTTTAGAAGAATCGCCTAAAAAAAACTTTTTTCATAAAACACTTTAGCATTAAATCCAAACTCAAATTCTTTCACAACACTTTATAAAAACAAATGCATCCTTCAAACCAACCACCATTTCCAAATCTTTTCTAAAATAACTACTGGTTCATCTATTTGTTAAACAAACACACCATAGAAATTAATACATTTCCAGAACACAATCACTATCAACTGCAACCAAACACATCACAAAGAAATTGATTTAACTTTAACAAGAACCTATGCATTTCATATAAACAAACATCAAAAGCCACTTTCATAAATTTAAAACAGCAACATAACTAAGCCAAATGCTTTTCATAAATACGATAGATATGCAAATGATATAAAAGGATTAATTGAAAATATTCAAGTGATCATGGTTTGAATCTAAAAGGGACATGGTTGGAAACACCTACCTCGACACGTGCGAAAACGGCAGAACCTCAATGGAAGGAGGAATGACGCTCCGCATACCAAATGCACAACCTCGGTTAACCCATGTCCAAAGCACACACGACCTTGAAGTGCATACATATATATATATATATCTGCATATATATACATATATATATATATATATATATTACTATATACCTATACACCATAGGTATATATATATATTCTACAATGCAAGCATCAAAACATTGGTAAATTAACAACTCAGTTAAAGCCGACTCTGGACCAGATAAAGACCTCAAGGGTCTGCAACTCAATCTAAAATCAAAATCCCATTAAAAGATTTAATGAACCACATAAAAATTTTATGACAAAACTCGAAACAGTGCCACAAGATATTGAACACAAAGCCCACCCAAAAACCTCTTCCAAGGCCAAACACACATCACTAACCTGTCAAAAAAGAATATGCAGCCCGTGCCCAACATAATAAACCAACTGCACAGTCTATAGAATAATTATAAATAGCTCGACACCGATTTTTCACAAAAATAATCAAACTCATTTTGCGTAAACATATCACTAATGAATCAAAGCATGCCGAACCTCAATTAGAGCAATTTTGCACCATGAAAACTGATTAAATAACACACTAGATTTCTCTTAAACACCCAAAATAAATTGATGAAAACTAAAAATAATAACAAAACCCCTAAAATAAAATTAACCCACAAAGAAGAAACTGAAGAACTCATACCTAAAAACCATGGCGAACCCACTGCTCTTGCCGGCAGTGGCTAGAACCGATCTCGACGGAACCCGAAGAAACCAAAATAATTGGATTGAATCAAAAGGAAAACCCCAAATACATTAGGGTTCGGCCAAAGGGGTCACGCGGTGGTCGGGGCGGCTGATCGGAGAGTGAGAAGGTAGGCCGGGGCGGCTAGCCGGTGCGCGAGAGGATGGGGAGGACCGGAGTAGGTGGGGTCAGCCGGAGCAGGCCGGGTTGGCCGGAGCAGGCGGGTTCGGCCAGAGAAGGCGGGTTCGGGTTAGAGAAGAGGAGGCCAGCAAGGGGGGCTGCGCGCGACGGCTAGCCGGAGGGAAAGGGGGATAATGGCACACGACGGAGCAGAGGGAAAGTGGAGGCGGCGGCGCCGGCGCGGTCGGGGTGGCCGGCGTAGACAGCGGCAGACGACGGCGGACGACGGTGGACGGCGGTGGACGGCAGTGGACGGGAGGCGGCTAGAGACGGGGTCGCGTGGAGGGGGGGAGGCGGCACGGGCCGTCGAACCAGGAAGGGGGGTGGGAGACGGGGGAGAGGGGGGGGAGAGGGGGCGGGCTCAGGTAGATTAGGGTTGGTTTTTAAATTTTTAAATTTTTTTTCTTTTATCTTATAATAACAATAACAATAAAATAATAATAATAATAATAATAATAATAAAAATATACACATAAATAAATATATATATAAAAATATATATAAACCTACTTATATAAACATAAATACATCTATACATATATATTTATAAACATATATATAACATATATAAACATATAAACATATATAAACCTATATATAACACATATAAACATATAAACATATATAAACATATATATAACATAAATACACATAAGCATATAACTTTAAAACATAGTTATTTATAAACATATGTGTACATATATACTCCTATAAACATATATACACATACCTTATATATATATACACACAATGTTAAATCATAAATGTATACAAACGTAGATAAACATATATATGCACATATATAAACATAAAAACATACATATACACACATAATGTTAAAACTGGATGATCGTGCGGTGTTCGCACGCCATGCGGTATCCAAGCGGACTGCATGCGGGCTGCACGTACCCAAGCGGAAAGCACGTGCCCAAGTGAACTACGCATCTTAAGCGTACGGTGTTCGCGCACCATCCCAAACCATAAACACATCCCAACATTAAAATTTTAAACCGGGACTCACCCACACTTAAGCAAAAACACATGACACCAAGTGAAATAAAATAATTAAAATGACTAAAAAAATGGGTGTGACAATTCTCCCCCCACAAACACTTTCTACCCCCAGAAAGTCACCAAGCCACTTGTTATCTTAACTCGAGTCTGTGCCCAGGAAAAACCAGAGGAAACAGAGAGGCTCGGGGTGACTATTACCAACACAAGTCACATCCGACCAACTCGAGTACAAACATTGTCCGAGGTTGAGGGGAGAACACAGGAGGGTTCTCCCCACCACAGAAATTTAATAACACAAAGGCCTTGAAACTTGAACACACCACCCCTGAGGGGGGGGGGACAACACGGGAACTCCCAAAATGAACCCAGTTACTTTCTCCACACAGACCGAACAACACTCGGAGACTTAAACAGGAAGCTTGCTATGAAACGACCCAAAAACTCGAGGATAAGGAATTATCTCAACCCCTCCCACACCGACCGAACAACTCCTCACCGCAACCAGAGACTAGGGAATTCAGAACCCGAACTCACCAAGGGCCTCAAAATACCGCACGTTAATTTCACAAAACCAAACATCCCCCTAACGAACACAATTGAGACTCAAATCAAAATTATAATGACCCGTTCATTCGCAGGCCCATCACCCTTCATGGAGAACTGAATGATTCTAAAACACACTGAGAACAGATAAGACTGCTTAGACTACGATAGAACAAGTTCATCACATCACCACAACTATGATGAGCTTACAATGGTGACAAGAATAGAACAAGGAAAATTTAGATATTTTTCTTCAGAAAGCTGAAAACATAATCCGAAGTGAGGTTCTACACACCCTCGACAACTCCTGATTGTGCGCGAGCTTCACCCCGAGAGCTGTGGCTGGGGCCCTGATGGATGAAGCATCTCCTGCCTCACAGTCAGGAATTTTCATCTCCTGGTCTCTAACTCCTTCACGAGTGACACTTCTTCCAGAACTCTCCCTGGTGGCCTGAATAGCCACACGGTTGCAAGACTTCGAAGGGATGCGGAAGGTCGACTTAGAATGTCTGGACATGACATACTGGTGGCACACAAGAGAGCGGTCCGACGAACTATGAGCCGGTACCGATGAGGATGGTTTCTTGGAGACAGGTTCCACTGGCCCACACTACTTTCCAGGTGGGGAACCTTCACGGAAGTCGACCACCATTAATCACACTCAAAACTCCAAAGACGATGAGACATCTCATCTTTACTAGTATAAACTGAATTCTCAAATAAACCTGAGACAGTGCGCACCCTAACAACCCTGGGAGTTCCCAACACGAAGGCTCACACTAATTCCACGACCACACAACTGTCCTTAACATACTTTGATTACTTTGATAAAAAGCCAATATGCAAAAAGAACTGGAAACTGGGAATGACTCATTGACAACCTTAACGACCTTTCTGGGCGGCATACTCATGACAACACGAGAAACATCATCGAAACCGGCATCAAGCCAAAACTCAATCAAGGAAACAACACAAGACAAGGGAAACAGGCCCATAAGCCAAACATATACAAACAAAAGCATATATCGCTTTTCCCAAACCATCATTTCTTTAAAGTCTTAAAACCCTCCTATAGCACCTTATGAACCGTCACATGTGCGTTCATTCGATCTCGCTCACATCATCTGCAAAGAAGTGCCCCCTACCCACTCTCCATACATACCCACACACATGTGACCCTCCATAAGGAGTGCCAAGGTTCAAACACTTCATTCCTTATCAAATCCAAACACATGCCATATTTTTCCAAACCAATACATACTCTCTTTAAAAACCCACTTTACTAATTACAAAAACAAATTGGAAGAAACCCTTTTTTTTCATTTCGAAAACAATTTCATTTTCAACGCACATACAGAGAGACCGAGTTCAAAACGAAACACAACCAACTATGAACCGTCGAAATGAGGGACTAGTGTTTGTACTTAACTCGGTGACATGGTGGTGAGCCATTCCCCAAGTAAGACATGACACTATGAGGACCTTAAACCGGGCTCTTGGACTCCACGTGGGTCACCACCCCATGTGACACCGCAATGTGAACCGACTCGCTCCCATTTTTCATCCCTCAATCCAAAATAACCAAAGCCAAAAGACTCAAATCCTGAACTAACCCTGGTAACTCAGGTCTCGTCACGAGTGGTGGTGATCAGGAACCGACCCGTAACCTACCTCATGAGCCCCGACAGTCCTAATCTCCTTCTACCAGACCTACCAAATAAAAAGAACCTCCTTTGATACCATTTTGTCATGAACTAGCCCGGGTCGACCTTGAGCCGGTCACCCGAGCCGGTCCACGGCAAGTCCCGAGGGGCGTTCTCGGTCCCCCCGGGATGGAAACCAATGCCTGGAATCAAAGTTAAAATGTTGGAAACGATTTATCCCATAAAAGATAAACATACAAATAAAAACTGATGATAAAAATAAAAACTAGCAGCGGAAAGAAACAAAACGGCACATACCTCCTTGTGACCCTTTGGCCACCTCCCAACTAAGGCCAACCTTGCTCTCATGACAAGAAACTCAGCCCTGAAAACCTGAGCAAGGGAAAACTACAACTGAAATGATAAAATAGGCGTGAGCATTGAAAATGCTCAGTAGGGAAGCCAAAGTAACCATAGAATCCAACCACATCCACTTTCTAGAAACAAACCCAAAAAAACACCAGTTTGAACATACAATGATAGGAAATAGGTTTTTCACATCTTAAAGGAAAACAAAAAAATGATCCTAATTTACCATTTCAAAACCAACACACGCCACAACTAGTTTTTCCCAAAACAATGCATTTCTAAATAACTGGATTTAAAATCTATGTTTATCACATTATGCAAAAGACGAACATGTAATAAGTAAATGCTGGAAACCAAGTGCAAGTAAAAGTAAACAAGAAGAAGTAAGTAAAAACCATGGGAGATCCTAAACATCCCTAGAAAACCCCTGGATGTACTCGGGTTCAGACTACCTGCCGACGTGGTACTCCATAGTCAATAACCAACTGGCCACCCTAATAGCCAACCAGTGGCACATCCCTCCTGGCCTGTCCACGACTCCAGGGGGTACTAACCCGTCTAATCAGGGCTAGCAAGCAACCGTCACTCGATAATCTATAAGACGCCTAGGAACCCATGGTGGGTTTAGTAATACTGTGTAAGTGGGAGGCCCTCGCACACGTGACTCATCTCACCGCACTTGCCAACCCCTTACACGGACACCGCTACACGACAACCCTCATGGGAAGTCCCCCTATAGAGGTGCCCCACAAGCATGCTCACATCAAAAGTTCATTCAAATTCAGTAAGGTGCCAACCGGGCCTTCACAACATTAGAACCTTTAAACATTTCACAAAAGGGTTGGGTTGCCAATCGGTCACAATCCACCTTTCTAAAAATCCGACGCAATCATCCCTTTACATTTTAAAATTTCAAATGGGCCTTTGAACCAAACAACCATTCAAATCACACCAAAAGCCAACTGGGGCAACCACGCTTCCGCTTCCTTTTTTTAACACCAAACCATTCATCAAAAACCTAGTTTTAAGAAAATATAGTTTTAATGTGTCATTTTCATTTGGAGGCACATCCATGTGAGCACCTAGTGCTCCCATGGATGTGCCAACATCCAATGGCACATTTAGTTTTTAGAATAATCGCCTAATTTTTTTTTTCATAAAACACTTTAGCATTGAAACCAAACTCAAATTCTATCACAACACTTTATAAAAACAAATGCATCCTTCAAACCAACCACCATTTCCAAATCTTTTCTAAAACAACTACTGGTTCATCTTTTTGTTAAACAAACACACCAAACAAATTCTTACATTTTCAGAACAAAATCACTATCAACTACAACCAAACACATCACAAAGAAATTGATTTAACTTTACCAAGAACCTATTAATTTCATATAAACAAACATCAAAAGCCACATTCATAAATTTAAAACAGCAACATAACTAATCTAGATGCTTTTCATAAATACGATAGATATGCAAACGATATAAACGGATTAATTGAATATATTCAAGTGCTCAAGGTATGAATCTAAAAGGGACATGGTTGGAAAAACCTACCTTGACACGTGCGAAAATGGAAGAACCTCAACGGAAGGTGGAATGACGCTCCGCAGACCAAATGCACAACCTCGGTTAACCCATGTCCAAAGCACACACGACCTTGAAGTGCATACATATATATATATATACATATTTGCATATATATATATATAACTATATACCTATACACCATAGGTATATATATATATATCCTGCAATGCAAGCAGCAAAACATTGGTAAATTAACAACTCAGGTAAAGCCGACTCTGGACCAGATAAAGACGTCAATGGTCCGCAACTCAATCTAAAATCAATATCCCATTAAAAGATTTAATGAACCACATAAAAATTTTATGAAACAACTCCAAACAGTGCCACAAGATATTGAACACAAAGCCCACCCAAAAACCTCTTCCCAGGCCAAACGCACATCACTCACTTGTCAAAACAGAATATGCATCCCGTGCACAACATAGTAAACCAACTGCACAATCTATAGAATAATTATAAACAGCTCGACACTGATTTTTCACAAAAGGAATCAAACTCATTTTGGATAAACATATCACTAATGAATCAAAGCATGCCGAACCTCAATTAGAGCAATTTTGCACCATGAAAACTGATTAAATATCACACTAGATTTATCTTAAACACCCAAAAAATAAATTGATGACATCTAAAAATAATAATAAAACCCCTAAAATAAAATTAACCCACAAAGAAGAAACTGAAGAACCCATACCTGAAAACCATGGCGAACGCACTGCCCTTGCCGGCAGTGGCTAGAACCGATCTCGACGGAACCCGAAGAAACCAAAATAATAGGATTCAATCAAAAGGAAAACCCCAAATACATTAGGGTTTGGCCAAAGGGGTCATGCGGTGGTCGGGGCTGCTGATCGGAGAGCGAGAAGGTCGGCCGAGGCGGCTGGTCGGTGCACGAGAGGAGGGGGAGGACCGGAGCAGGTGGGGTCGGCCGGAGCAGGCTGGGTTGGCCGGAGCAGACGGGTTTGTCTGGAGTAGGCGGGTTCTGGTTAGAGAAGGGGAGGCCGGCAGGGGGGCTGCACGCGGCGGCTAGCCGGAGGGAAAGAGGGAGGATGGCGCGCGACAGAGCCGAGGGTCAGGGGAGGCGGCGACGCCGGCGTGGTCGGGGTGGCCGGCGCAGACAGCGGCGGACGACGGCAGACGGCGGTGGATGACGGTGGATGGGAGGCGACTGGAGGCGGGGTCGCATGGAGGGGGGAGGCGGTGCGGGCCGGCCGAACCAGGAAGGGGGGGGGGGGAGATGGGGGAGAGAGGGGGAGAGGGGGCGGGCTCGGGTAGATTAGGGTTGTTTTTTAATTTTTTTAATTTTTTTTCTTTTATCTTATAATAACAATAACGATAATAAAATAATAATAATAATAATAATAAACATATACACATAAATAAATATATATATAAACAAATATATAAACCTACTTATAAAAACATAAATACATCTATACATATATATTTATAAACATATATATAACATATATAAACCTATAAACATATATAAACCTATATATAACACATATAAACATTTAAACATATATAAACATATATATAACATAAATACACATAAGCATATAACTTTAAAACATAGTTATTTATAAACATATGTGTATATATATACTTCTATAAACATATATACACATACCATATATATATATACACACAACTTTAAATCATAAACATATACAAATGCAGATACACATATATATGCACATATATAAACATACAAACATACATATACACATATAATGTTAAAACTGGATGATCGTGCGGTGTTCGCACGCCGTGCGGTATCCAAGCAGACTGCATACGGGCTGCACGTACCCAAGCGGAAAGCACGTGCCCAAGCGAACTGTGCATCTTAAGCATACGGTGTTCGCGCACCATCCCAAACCATAAACTCACCCCAACATTAAAAATTTAAACTGGGACTCATCCGCACTTAAGAAAAAACACATGGAGCCAAGTGAAATAAAATAATTAAAATGACTAAAAAAATGGGTGTGACAATAGTAAAGTACATTTTCTACTGTGATGGCCTTGGATGTGAGCCTCATATAATATGGAAATTATTTTCTATTATTATGTGAATGGCATAAATTCCACGCCTAAAGACTATTTTGTGCTCTTATGGATCATTTTCTTTGATTACCTTATGATTAATGTCTTATTAATTACTAATATTTATTCCTTGACTCATGTATATGATCTTTGATATGAAAGGTATGATTTAAAAAAAATATTATGATGTTCTCATACCCTTATGGTAATGTTATACTTATGTGTCTCCCTTGTTTACCCTTACTGAGCATCTAAGATAACCCTTTATTTTTTTTACTTTCCACGTGTAATGAAGATATGTATTATGTATGACATGTCTAATAAGGGTTCTATTTGTGAAGAACTTAGTTAGGTATGATTCAACTCATTTATAGACTAGTGTGCATGTTTCTATGTTTCTAAAAGCACTAAACTATTATAGTCTTTGAGCATGTGTTTATGTAATGTAATAAATATTTATAAAAATGATGTAATATCTATATATGTTAACCTAGGGTCACTATATCTGATGTCAAAGGATAGATTTATTTAAAATTTGGATACTAATATGATAAAACCTTAATGGAATCCCTAAGGAAATGTCTAAGGATAAGTCTACGAATGAGTTAATGTATTGGAAAACATCTTTGAACTTTGGTAAAGGATAGAGTGAGTGGAATCCAATCAATTATATCCATGTAGGGATACTAAAAGTGGATGTGAATCTATAATAAATGTGCATAGGTGTAACAACCTTGAAAACATCATATTTTACCAGAATCAATTGGGAATTGGTGAATGAAAATGGGTCTTGGTACACACCTGGTTTGAAACTCCTGGGGTATATGCTTTGTAAATTAAAAAACTATTTACAGACCATCATGTGGTATTTAAATAGAATATGACTATGAATAACCTAGGATAAAATTAAGGTTTCATTAATTAATAATGAAGGTGTCATAATTTATACATACTATAAGTGATTTTTCCTTACGATGTGGTTCCCCATCATGATTACTATTTCTAACACATTCATTTTTGGTTTTAGTCAATGGATCGAACCTAAATGAACTGTATTAATGCTGAGTGTGATAAAAAAATGAAATTATTGTGCTCCTAATAATCCAAAAATTATAGGATCTAGATTTTTTTTTCATTTCTACGCTCACACAAATTTATCAAATTATGAATCAAGATAAACTTCCAAACGAGAAAAGGATGGAATAATGTTTTATTGTGTCCTTCAAGAGGCAATTCCCACCTTCCTTAAGTGGAACTGATGATCCACTAGCTATTGAACAATGGATTAGGACCACTGAAAACATATTTTTTTAAACTGTATTTGGAACATGAAAAATCCATTTTGGATATCTACCATTTGAAAGGTGAAGCATAACAATGGTGGAATCTTATAAAGAATATGAGGAAATAAGATGAAATTAAATCCATTGATTGGTATGAGTTCAAGAACTTATTTTTCAATAAGTATGTTCCTCATGTTTTTCATATGAACATGGAGAATGATTTCCTTTAGTTAAAGAAAAATAAGGATGAATCTGTTGGTACCTATGGGGATAATTTTACAATACATGTGAGGTATTATTCTGGTATTATCATCCAACCTAAAAGTAAGGTCAATCAATTATTCAATAGATTAAAACCAATTCTCTAAAAGGAGTTAACTAGAACATAATTTAGTAGTTATGAATATATTGTTTGATATTATATCAAGTCATAAATATAGGCTGTATTTATGTATCAATATCATGGTTTTGACAAGAAAAGGAAGAAAGAGTTTAAAGGAAAATATAAAAACCATGGAGAGAAGAATATGGGATTTCATTTATGCTCAATGTGTGAGATGAATCATGGAATAAATTTCATTAAGGGGATAAATAAATGTTTTAAGTCTGTAAGATAAGTTCATTGAGAAATGGATTACTGATGTAATGGGAAGAAGTTTGATAACAATTAAAATAGATTGAAATATGCATAAAATTAACCTCCCACACTTTAGTTATTCAAGTATAAGGAAAATATATGTTATGATAACTGATGAAAAAAACTGATGTTTAATGATGATGATCAACATCAGCGACCTCTTAAGATGAGGGAAAAGACAAGTTTCATCTGATCACCATTTCTAATGAGGGGTGTGATAACAACATGGTGAAAGGTACACTTACCATCTACTCTAGAACTTATAATGTCTTATTTGACTATGGATCTACCTATTATTTCATATCTATTGAATTTTATAAGAGTATCAAGATTCCACCCAAACTAATAGATATAGAGTTATAAATGAAAACCCCTAAAGTTATGATGATCAGATATCAATTCTATAATTCTTCTCTGGATGATGTTAGTGGGACTGTGATTCCTGAAAATCTTGTCATTATTCTTTGGAATAATTTTATGTCATCTTAGGCATGGATTTTATTTCTTGCATAAATCCCACATCAATTGTTAAAGAAGGGAATCCATTTTTTATATTCTAAACTGGCCTATGATCATCTATCATTATGATGATAAGTATGAGGTTAAGTTGGTGATCGCATCCATTGTATGAGTATTAATTACCATTTAGAATGTGTGTTTATCCCAAATGATCAGGGAGAAAATTAACATCGATGATATTCCTGTTGTGTGATATTTCATTGATGTATTTATAAATGAATTTCCCAGTCTTCCACCAAAACTTGAAGTTTAGTTTTCAATATAACTCATACTTGGTACCACACCAATTTGAAATACTCCCTATAGAATGCACCTAATTGGGTTGCAGATATTGAAGAATAAAATCTCAGAAAACCTTAATATGGTATTCATTCATCCATGTGTGTCACCGTGGGGTGAACCTACTCTTTTTGTTAAAAATAAAGATGAATCTATTTGACTATACATTTATTATCAAGATTTTAATAGTTTCATCATCAAGAACAAGTATCATATTCACCATATTTATGACTTGTTTGATCAACTACCTAGAGTTCAATACTTTTATAAGATTGACCTTCATTTTGGATATCATCAATTGAGGGTAAAGAAGGTTGATATTCCCAAGAATGAATTATATAAAAGGTACGAACACTATGAATATATAGTGATGCCTTTTGGTCTTACTAAATCCCTAATAATATTTAAGGATTTAATGAATAGATACTTTAGAGATTACCTTGATCAATTTGTGGTAGCCGTTATAGATGTTATTATTATTTATTAAAAGAGAATGTAAGAGCATGAAGACTGCTTGATAATTATACTAAAGACCCTAAGGAAGAAGAAAATATATGAAAAAATTAAAAAGTGTAAATTTTGGCTACAGAAGGTTTTATTTTTGGGTCATATAATCTCTGGAGAGGGTATATCAGGAGATCCAACAAAGAAGGACGCTATTGAATGTAGGACCAGACCAACCACAGTGACTAAGATCCATAGTTTTATTAGTTTTATTGGATATTATCAATGTTTTTTGGATTATTTCTCACAACTATCTAATACTCTAACCATGTTAATTCGTATGGGAGCCAAGTTCCTCTGGAAAAATGATTGTGAGGAAAATTTTAATAAAATAAAGAGAAGAATAGTCAGCACACCTATGCTTACATTACTCTATAGTGTAGAAGGGTATGTAATATATATTGATGCATGAAATAATGTATTGGGATGTGTTATTATGCAGAATTAAATTTTTAGTTCTTATGCCTCATGATAATTAAAGATTCATGAGAAACATTACCCAACTCATGATTTGGAGTTAGCTGTGCTAATTTTTGTGTCAATGATATGGAAGCATTATCTTTATGGAGAAAAGTGGGATATATATAATGATCACAAATTTTTTAAGTATTTATTTACATATAAGGAGTTAAACATGTTCAAAATAAGATGGTTAGAGTTGATTAAAGATCCCGAATTCTTCAATACATTACCGTCCCAGGAAAGCAAACAAGGTGAGAAATGATTTAAGTCAAAAGGATAATTCTAGATTATCCATGATGATGATTACAAAAATATAATATTTCTATATTTGAAAAGGATGGATCTAGAAATATAGAAAGAGAGGGAAAAATATAATATTTCCCAAATTAATGTTTTACCACTTTTCTAACTGAATATTAAAGAGGTTTATAAGGAAAACACAAAGATGTAAAAGAAGGTTAGAAATTTTCCTATGTTTAACCTTGATCAGGATGGAATTATAAGGTTCAAGAATTGTGTATGTGTTCCTCCCATACCATACTTGAAGAAAGAGTTATTATAGGTAGATCATTATTCTTTATTGTCTATTCATCTAGGAAGAACTGAGATGTATAAGGATTTAAAAGATTACTCTTGGTGGGATTTCATGAAGACAGATATCATAGAGTTTATATCTTAATGCTCAGTATGCTAGAAAGTTAAGGAGAAAACACAAAAGTATAAGGGGATTTTGCATCCATTACACATACCAAAATATAAATAAAAAAACAAAAGCATGGATGTTTTCATTGGACTCCACAAAAACTCTAAAGATCATAATGATATAAGGGTTTTAGTTAATCACCTAAGTTAACACAATTCAATGCTATCAGAGAAGAATTATCTAAAGATCATCTTTCCAGGATATATATTAAGGAAGTGGTATGGTTTAATAAATTACCAAATTCTATTGTATATGATCTAGATCTAAGATTTACCTCAATGTTCTGGTGAAGACTTCAGTAATCTCTTGATATAGAGTTGAGTTTTAGTACTGTGTATCATCCTCAAACAGATGGTTAGTCTGATATAAAAATTCAAACCCTAGAGGATATATTGAGATTTAGTTTTTTATATTTCAAAGGTGTTTGGGATCAAAAATTTCCTCTAGTTGATTTTTATTACAATAATAGTTTTCTCTCAATCATTCAAATGGATCATTATGATCCCCTCTTTAAAAATAAATTTAGAGCTCTAATGTTTTGTAATGATGTTGGAGAAAGAAATCTGTTATGACCTAAGATAGCTGAAGAAATAGAATATAAGGTTAGAGACATCTAGGAGCACATCAAGGTAGCTCAGATTCAGTAAAAAATTATACTAATAATTACCAATGTGATCTAGAATTTGAATTTGGTGACATATTGTTTCTAATCATTTATCCATGGAAGAAGGTTGTGCGATTCAGAAAGAAAGGGAAACAAAGAACTAGGATATTGGCCCTTTTGAAATTCTTGATCATATCCAGACTATAGATTATCACTTGGAGATTCCATTGAACCTCTCTTAAGTACACAATGTGTTTCATGTATCTCTCACAAGTAAGTACATACATAAAAACTCACATGTATTGAACTCAGAGGCCATATCACTCGATCAAGATATTTCTTGTAAGGAATAAATGTTAGAGATTTTGGATCACATATAAAAAGTTATACAAAATAAGACCACTCACCTAATCAAAAATTTGTGGTGAAACCACCAGTTTAAGGAAGATATACAGGAACTTGAGGATATGATAAGGTAGAAGTATCCAAATTTGATTGTATCGAGGATATGAATTTCGAGGTTGAAATCCATTTTAAGGGGGTACAATGTAACACACTGATTTTTTATGAATTATTATTATTTCAAATAAATTAAATGTATTTAATGTATTGTGATACTTACAACGCCAATTTAATATTTCCTTACATGCAAACCTGGGATATCTTGTACTACACACAATACTTGGTTAGCTTGCGTAACACAAGACACTAAGATTTAATAAAACCATGATATATTATTAATATTATTAAAATCTGACCGTTATAACCAAAAAGTTAGACTTATAAAATTGAATAGTAATAACTAATTTTTAAATAAAAAATTATAATGTTTTTACATAAATGAAACATATTTAGGAAAATGTACATAATTTTTACTGAAGTCTTTATAGGTTTGAAAATAATATTTTCACAAAGAAATGTTTTTATTTATTTTGTGAACAATAATAAAATTATTTTTTGAAAATTTTAAAAAATTAAATTGATAAAATAAAATTCACTTTTTAATTCATAATTTTAAAATTATCTTAGTGTGAATTTTTCTAATTTTTCTAAAACATTTCATTTTTAATCAACAGTGAAAAATATAATGTTTTATTTTAAAAATACCTTTTAATTTAATTTATTTATAATCATAAATTGTATTTTAATTTTGTTTTAAAGTGTAATTAGTTCAATTATACATACATTAATACAATTTATTTCATTTTAAAGAATTTCATATTGAATTTGAATATAAAAACGTTGTAAACCTTTGATCATTTTCACTTTAAAAACATGCTTTCTCGTCACTTCTATGGGATTAATTTTTAATTAGTTTTTGACACATATATATTAGGAATTTGGAAAAATGTATTTGATATTTGGATTTATAATAATTTATAATCTATAATAATGGAATCTTAATTTTTTACCAGTATGATTAGTGAATGTAATAAAAATTAATTATCATAGTTAAGGTAAAAATAGGTTTACTAGGGGTTAAACTAAAAAGATGAGGGTATAAAATCACCTGTACACTTGTCTAAAAACAATTTTATGGACCTATTTTTAATATTAAACCACTTATGTTACACAATTATCCATTTTGGACCTTTGTAACATATAAAAAATGTTGGTAGAATTCTCTCTTTCAAAAAGTTAAAATCCTTCTACTCATCTCACTTATAAAAGGCCACCCACTATCCTATCTTCCTCACACTTTAAAACCTATATGGTTTGACAAATAACTAACAAAATAACTTCCAAACATCACATAACTCATATTTTTAGCCTTATTTTGTACATAAATTCTACCAAGGAAGGGTTTTAGTAGAAACCTTAGGAGGATACCCGAAGAAGAGGTAACATTCATCAATAAACATTGTCGTTTTATTTCTTCCTAAAACCCCTTAAATTATATTTATATTTGGATTATATAATAAAAAAATTATCTTCAATATAATTATATGTTTTTATGTTAACTTTATTTCCTGAAACCACACACATTTCCATCAAATGGGAAACAAAATCATCCTTCATGTATACAACTGACTACCGCCTCACGAGTTGATGCCATTCATTTTTTCCATTACCACCTCTTAAGGTTGGTAATACTAATGTAAATACCATTTATATATTATATTTATGATATTAATATGATTATGGGCTTTTTATATCACATATAACTTCATTCTTTCCATTTTTTGGGAATACGATAACATCGTTCGTGTGTATGACAAACTACCGCATCACGAAGCGACACGATTCATTCACGATTTACATGGAATGTATTAAAAATGATTTTAAAAAAATATGTGATATAAATGAAATAAAAATTATTTTTTAATTATAATATATCATATAATTTTCTATATTTAAAACCGATAATAAAATGAAAAATAACATTCATGCTTATGTACAACCTACCATCTCCATGAACGGTGCATTTCATTTCCTATCACTAAATTTTATGGAATAATATAAATACATATATAATTAATATATATGATAGTTATATAATGGTTTAAATTTTTGATATGATTAAATCATGATTGAAGTAATAGGAGTAAGAATAAAAAGTCAAAACATAAATGAAAAACAAAGCAGTTATTACCAAAAACATAAATTTAACACGAAATTGTTAATAAATGGGTAATGTAATGTCATAAAAAATTCATATATGGTATGATATATATTAATATGGTTTTATGATATATTTATTTGAAACTTATATTTATTCTACAGGAATTTTTTACTAATACGATGGATGTTAAGACTTAAGGTAAGGGGATTTCTAGTCTCACTTTTATTTTCGAGAGATTTAATCCATATTATCAACTCATTTATTTTGTGTGATGTATATAATACACTATGATATGATATATCATTATTATACCTAATTAAATTATAACTAATGTTTCCATTAATGTTTTTATCCCATGGGGATTATGATTCAAAAGTTACTCAAGTAGTAAGAGATTTTTTATCTCAATATTCCATCCTTGAGATTTAATTTATGTTATACACCTATATTCTTCCAATAGGTGTATATAAATCCACATTGACATTTAATATCAATAATTTATTCGTCCCCATGATATTTTATGTTTCATTTTATGTTATTCCTTCATGGGGTTTACAATTAAAGGTTACCAAATTGGTAATGGTTTTATGTTACAGTCTCATTGTTTATCGAGATTATTTTTGATCAAGTCTCCAATATTAGAATATCATGGTATAAATCCCAATAATTATCATTAATTTTATTATTATTTGGTTATTCATGATATTTTCAAGTAATTATACCATTTTACACTCTTTGGTACATAATATAAAAAAGATATTTTTAAATAAAATCTCACTTTATTTCTCTCTTCAGTCAGAAACTTGTTTTTTTTCAAAATTATATTTTCAAAAAATATTTTCAAATTTCTTTTATTAATATAACATGATTTTATAAGAAAATTTATCCCATGTTTTAATTTTTAGTTTTTTTGAAATGAATTTTTATTTTATTTTTCAAAACAATTCCTATTTGGATTTTACTGAAATATTGAAAGGAATCTTAAATTAACATGTATGACTTGAACATAATTTTCTGACACCATGAAAAATCATTTCTTAGAATCTTATTTTATATTTATTCAAAGTTATTTTAAAATAAAATGGGTTTCAAAATGTTTTATGTTTTAAAAATTGTTTTTCAAATTGGAAAGAATATTCTCATTAAGAAATGTTTTAAAGGATATTTCAAAATTATTTTCCATATAAGATGATATCCATTGGTTATAGCTATGAATTATTGGGGATATGATCCAAGGGTACCATTCATATTATTTCAATGAATGTTTTCTGTTTTTATTTCATGATTTTTATGAAACCCATCTATCTTCTATAGGTTATACTATAAGAAAATTCATATAAAACCCGCTTCTTTTCATGGGTTATTCTATGATGAAATGATTATGAAACCTATATATTTTACATCAGTTATGATATAATGAAATGTTTATGATACCCATTTTATTTCATATTTTATGATATGATGATTTTTATGATCTTTTGAAACATATAAAATGGTTTTCATTATGGGATGGGTGGCACCTATGTCTCCCTCTAATTAATTGGGTACAGATTTGTATATCTCATGAGATAGACATGGGTAGAATGAGGAGTGAAAACAGTATAGTAAGAAAGGGATAAAAGGGGGTGTGATCCAAGTTCATTAATTTAGGGATGAAATAATGAGTGAAATTGATACAATAAAGGACTTTTTCTACTATGATGGCCTTGGTAGTGATCCTTGAACAATATGGAAATGATTTTACATGCTTATGTGTAGGCCAAGAATTCCATGCCTTATGCTAATGTTCTACTCTTATGTCTCAAGATCATTTATTATCTTATTATTTTTGTCTTATTAATTTCAATATTTATTCCTTGACTCATGTATACATTCTTTGATATGTAAGTTATGGCTTTCAAACATTATTCTCATGTTATCACACACTTAGGTTCAAGTTATGATTATATATATCCCTTTTTTACCCTTAATGAGCTTTTGTGATCACCCATTATTATGTTTTCTTTCCACAGTTTATGAGGATAGGTATTATGTATGATACCTTTAAGTAGGGTTCTAGTTGTGAAGAACTTAATGGGAGATTATATTGCTCACTTATCGACCAATGTTTTTATTTCCAAGCTTCCAAAGGCACTAAGCTATTATGGTCCTCAGGTGTGTTTTATTAATGTAATAAATATTAATAAAAATGATATAATTTATATTTATGTTAAGTTAGGTTTGATATAATATGAGTGTTTTTTGGGAGTTATTCATCATTATTAGCTATTTTGGAAGTAGTTAAAGTTTTAAATTTGGGATCGTGTTGTTTATTTATTGGGGAATTTCATTTACCAATGAGGAGTACCAGTGGATACTTCAAAGATCAAGGCAGTCATTTCTTAGGTATCCCCCAAGACTATTGCAAAGGTATAAAGTTAATTGATCATTTAGTCTATTTCTAGAGGTTCATAGCTTATTTATCCTAAGTTGTGACTCCTATAACATCATTGACCAAAAAATATTATGCATTCTTATATACTAATTAGTTCTATATGTCTTTCAAGTACCTAAAGGAAAAGTTTTTCAACACTCTAGTCCTTTTATTTCTAGTATATGGAGTTCTGGTTGAGGTTTTTTATGATGTTTCAAATCTTTTTTTAGACTTTGTTTTTTGTAACATAGACCAGTAATTTCATATAGGTCTCAGGATCTATGTCCCCCTAAGTGTAACTTTTCCACTCAGGATATAGAATTGGTATCAATTGTATTTTCCTTGAAGTTATCATTAAATTACCTCAGCGATGATAATTTCATGGATTTTACAGATCATAAGATCCTAGGTTATGTCTTCTCCCAGTGTGAATTAAACTTTCAAAAATGAAAGTGGATAGAATTTCTATAGGATTATGACTTCAATATTTCATATACACTAGGAAAGAAAAATTTTGTGGCTGATTCATTGAGAGAGAAGTCACATAGTGATGTTGTGTGTGAATTTGAATATTCTTGAAGAATAATGGAAGAGATCTTAAGGATTCATCTTGATATGAGAGAGGTTGGAGGAAGAGGTTGTCTTTTTGAGATGATAGTGAAATCATATTTGGTGTATTAGGTAGAGGGGTACCAGCTTGGGGATTATGAGGTGGAGGTCTTTAGAGAAAACGTTTTCTATGGTGACTCCCTTGATGGATAGTATATAAATAAATAACACTGAGTATTGTTCTAAGATATTCTTTTCAACCCTTTGGAGATATATGAGATGATTATTCATGAGTTCTATAGCTCACCCTTGGTAGTACATCCTATCATGATAAAGGTATAACAAGATTTGAGAGGATAGTTATAGTGGCCTAGGATAAAGTATTCAATTTTAGAGTTTGTGTCTCGATGTTTGATATGCATAATGGTGGTGTCTGAGTATCATGTTTTCAGGGACTTTCTACAGTTGTTAGATGTTCCCTAGTAGAACTGGGGGGACATCCTGATGTAATTCATTACATATTTACCTAAATATCTGGGTATGTTTGATGTTATATGGGTGATAATAGACCATGTCATGAAATCAACACCTTCATAAGGTTTAAGGATTCAAAATCAATATAGGATTTATCGAGGTTGTATCTAGAGAAGGTTGATAGAATCCATAGAGTCCGGAGGACTGTCATCTCTGATCATGATCCTCATTTTATCTATAGGGTGTGAAGAGGTCATCAACATGATTTTTACTCTCACATATTCCTTAACACAAATTTTCATCTACAAAGGGATGGTCAAACAGAGAATAAAATCTAGACTCTATAAGGAATGTTTCATTCTTATCTTCTAGATTTTGGAGGTTCATGGATGAGGTACCCGTCTTTGGTCAAGTTTTATTATAATAATAGTTTTATCTTCACCATTAATATGAAATTAGTTGAAGTTTTATAAATACGAACTTATCGATATCTGTTGTGTTGGATTGGGGTTAGAGATTTATCATTTCTCAGTTTAAAGCTAGTGGAGAATATGATAGATATGGTCTAGGTAATTTAAGAGAGTATGAAAGAAGAAAAATATTATAAAAGTCCTTTTCTAATTATAAGAGGATAAATATGAAGTACAAAATTAGATATCATGTGTTTTTGAAGGAGACTCCTTATCATGGGTAGTGAAGGTTTAGTTGTGGGAAAAATATTTCTCCCTAGTTTGTTAGGCCTTTCGAGGTGTTGGATCGGGATGGAGCCTTGCTGTATCAGATGAAACTTCTCCCATATATGATTCAATTACATGATGTATTCAATGTTTCATATCTTATTCATAACGTTTATGATGAATCTCATGTAATTTATTGGGGGGAGATCAATATTGATGATGATGTTTCCCTTGAGGAGTGGCATGTGGAGATCTAGGACCTCTAGGTGAAGGTGTTGGGAAAGAGTGATATTCCCTTAATTCATGTATTGTGGAGACGTAGTGGCATAGAGGAGAGTTCATAGGAACATGACTCATAGATACACGATTAGTAAACTTTCACTTTTTATTATTTAGATCTTCCATTTTAGTAACACTCATTTTATTTATAGACTTTTTCCTTGGTTTATGAGATGATTTTATCTTTTTTGATTTTTATTGTGGATTTATTCTTGTTTGATAGGTATAAAACCTGGAGAGTTTCTAGAATTTTGTGGTTGTTGTTGTATGATTTTTCATCTATGTGAGGTGGTTGATATCCTATATTGGTCAGACTCTAGAGAGGTATCTCACATGGTGGATATTCAAATGACCACATTTTCTCTTCTTTCTCTCTGAGTTTTGTTTTAAAATCCTGAGGATGAGAATTATGTAAGATGTATCTGATGTAAGGGCATAGACCATGGTAGCCCTTTATTTTGCGAGTTTGGGCGTTGAAGGTGTTTAGAGATGGTTATAAGGTGTTTCAAAATTGAAATACAGTATTTAAGCTAAATCTCATCTTAATAGAGTACTCTGCACCATAGAGCCTAGTGCTGCACCATAGAGGGGGCTGCTGCAATGTAGTGAGGCTGGATATAGTGTAAAAAGGATCAATAGATGAATTTATAACCATTTACATTTTTTGGAATGGTTACTCCATAGAGGTAGGATACAATATAGCCAGACTGGGTTATTGTGTAGTGGAGTGAGGATGTATTGTAGGTAATTCCTTGGTAGTTTAGTGGTTATGGAATGAAGGTACCAGCTACAACACAATGCATTAAGGGGGTTATACAAAATTGGGGGGGTGGGGGTGGGGTAGTCATGCCATAGGATGTAGTTTATACCATAGTACCTCCTCTGGGTTTATTAGATCTTCAATATATATATAAATCAAAGATCTTTAACATGGTTTTATTTGGAAGGCTGCAGTGTGGTCCCTTACATTATGCCATAGTCCTTCCCATGGCATCCCATTCTACAGTGTGGTCTAAGAGGCTGCATCAGGGTCTTATAAATTTCTACTTTTCTATAAATATTTGACCCCCCATTTGAACCCACTTTTCTCCAAAAATTTACCCTAAAATCATAGGTTCCATAGAGTTATTTTAAATTTTTTTGAAGAACCTTTCTATAGGTATTAATCCCTTGCTTCTTGAGATTGATCCATAGTGATCCAAGGTGATTCCCTTAATTTTTTTTGACAGTTTTTCTCAATTCAATCTTATTTAGTCTTTTTTCTCTTTTCTATGTAATGGTGGTTGTCTCTATCATTATAATAGATTTTATTTTATTGTTTTCTAGTGTGTTCATTGCATGATGTTATTATAAGATCATATATCCTTATGAAAGTGGTGAAAAAGATCGGTTTTGACATTTAATTTATGTTATAAAGAACATTATAATCTTTGAATAAAGTGATTCATTGATTCTATTTTATTTTATATGAAATAATAAATCAAACTTGATTTAGATTCTTTTTGTGGTAGTGAAATTAACACTAATAAATAATAAATTAGATTAGATAATAATTAGTTTATGGATTTAGCGATCACATGTGTTATTCAAATGTGATAACAATTTGCCCCTTAATTTACCAGAGAACATGATATCAATGTTAATACATAATAGCATGTATGTTATGATTGGATTAACATACTGTTTGATGAAATGGGTAAATAAATTGATTATTTTGATAAGAATATAAAAGAGGCATGTTTAATGAATCTGTTCTTATAATTTTATGGTAATCAAATTGATATTTAATGCATATTTAAATTGAATTTAATCTTCCCTGTAATAATGAAATTTGATAAATTACCTAAATAAATAATTATTGTTGTGGATAATAATAACATCTACTATGGTGACCCAGTTTTGATTTACATTAACATTACACCAGTTTTTCAGAATACTTAAATCATTATACAAATAGATGCCCAAATACTTTATTAGTTTAGAACATTTGGAAACAAGGAAACACAAAAATTTGTTTATAAGTGAGATACATTATCTCCCACTAGTTTATTTATGAATAAAGCCTTTATTAGACACATCCCACATAATACATATATTCATAACCTGAGGAAGGAAACATAAAATGGGGTGAGCTCAGATGATCAACAAGGGTAAACAAGGGATAAATTTAAGCATAAATGTGAGAATATGGGTATTAGAATGTGATCAAAAGAATTAGAATATCATACCTTAAATATAAAAGATCATATACATGAATCATGGAATAAACCCTGGTAGTTCATAATACATGAATCATTAGGAAATAAATAACATAATCCACGAAATCATAACATAGGAATAAGATGTGGAATTTTTGACAGGGACATAAGTACATAAAATGATTTCCATAGTAGTCAAGGAATCTCTTCCAAGACCATTTTATTAGTATTGGTTCAACCCTATACCATATTTCTAGTCATGTTCTACTCCCATGGCCATCTTAGTAGTCAAGGTTTACTCCCAATACCATCTTAGTAGTATGAGTTTAATCCCCATACAATCTTGATACTCGTGGCTCACTCTTAAGGCCATCTTAGTAGTCAAGGTTCACTCCCAAGACCAAATTAGTCTATCTCATGAGATATAAATCTTTACCTAATATATTGGAGGGAGATATAAGTCCCACCCATACAATAAAGGAATCATATATACATGTTCTATAAAATCATAAAAAATCATATCATAACCCATGAAATTAAATGGGTATCATAAACATGTAACCATACCATAACAAGTGAAAAAGGATACATGTTTCATAATCCTTTGAAATGTGTTTCCACAACCAATCTCACCAAATGACTGTGAAATATTGAGATTATGTTCTAGTGGTACACGCAATTGGATGAACTCAGTATCGATCTCGCCGATCAATATTGAAATCATCAAAATGATTAAGTGAAAAGAGATTTAAAAGATAGCCATTAGAACTCCAAATTATCCCCAAACCTTATGATTTAGCTAGAAAACATGTTTATTATCAAAAAATGAACTATAAAAATACTAACACAGAGTACTAATACTAGATTTAAGATGGGAGATAAACTCCTGAAATAATGCTCTTCTCCAGAACTCCTCTGGCTCTGGGAAGTGGTGCCAGATTCGCCATCTGGTCTCTTCTACTTAGAACTTGATCCTTCAATGTGTCGAAAGAATGTTACTTCTCCAATGAATGTAATATCCTCTCCTATCTGCTAATTTCTCTATTTTTTAATCAAATATCATCTACTTCTCATCACCCATTGTTTGTCACCGACTTAAAATTTCCTTCATGTGTTCCCAGACATGTGTGTTTTTTCACGACCCACACGTCACACTAGATTTCCCATGTAACTAACTCTCGATGAGTTAGTTGAATGTATTTGGACATGTTTTTAGCTCCTATGTGAATCTTCATAGTTATAATAGAAAAAATAAACGAATCAACACAATGAAAGTAAACTTGTTATTTTTTTAATATTGAATGTTATATTACTTATTAAAAAGTTAATTAATGTTAATCAATAAATATTTATATTGATAGTATTTATTTACTTTTATAATATTTAAAAAGTTATTCACTTAATATTATTATGGTAGAACTTATGTTTAATAAAAAATTATTTATTTATTTTAGTTAATTATTATAATTAATAATTTATTAAGTTATATAATTTTCAACTAGATTACAAAAATTATAATTAAACATCATATGTAATTTAGTGATAAAATATTTTATAAAATTATATTGAATTAATTAATTTTATTCCATTAATTTTACTATCATAATTATAATTATTTTATTATTTAAAAAGTTATATTATAAAACTACATGAATTTATTTATTAGCTTATTATAATTACAATTATTATTTTAGTTTTATATAGTTCCTATTTTAATTATTAGAGTTTTAAGTTTATTTTATTATTGTTAATTATTTATTTATCATGTTTTAAGTTATTATAATTAAATTATTATGTTTAGTTAATTAAAAAATGAAGTCTTATCCCTCCCCCAAATTCGGCGCAGCAGGGGAGGGGTAGGGTTCTACTTCTCTAGAAAAAACCACAGTAGACCGGTTCCTCAGCTTTAGTGGAAAATCTAATAGGTGGTGTGGCGTGGCTTGGATCCCGCGAACTCCTTCAGTGGATGAGTCAGTTCAAGAGTGGTGGGCATAGAATTTGGTAGCGGCGGACTCCCACCACCGTCTTGAGCTCCTCTTCGCGGACCAGTCATCAGCCCCTGCTCCTTTGCTTGCGGTGCTTCTCTCCCTTGCCTGGAACAACCTAAATTGGCCTTGGTCTGTGGTGATACTCCTATGCGAATGACGAAAAACCACTTCGGTGACATCAAATAGTAGTGGCACAGTTCAACAGTAGGGGAGATCCTCCACCTCCATTGACAGTGACACAACATATTTTGTGGTCAGAAAAAAATGGCACTTCATTGAGTCCAAGCGGCCTGAGGTGGTGTGGAGGACTCCACAATGGCGTGGCGGTAGAATCTGGTACTGAAAAACCAAAAGTGATGGTAGGATGAGGGAAAGCACCGATGAGTCAGTGACTCACTGATAGAGGAAATATAAGTAGGGTCATGTTAAACCGATGGGGATTTGGGGTATCAGTGAGTGCGTGAAAAGTAGGGGAGTCACTGGTGAGATGGAGCAGCGGCCCAAGGGTCACTGATAGAGTCAAATAAAGAGGTCATTGATAGAGTAACTGAAAGGTTACCATTAATTTAAAATAAGTTGTCACCAGTGCATAAAAAACAAAAGGTCACTGGTGCAAAAAGAAATGGATCACCATTAGCAATAAACGTTATGGTTACCAGTGAAGATAAATAACAGGTTTCTGATTCTTGAAATTAAAAAGGTCACCGATAGTTTAAAATTAATGTACTGAAAGTGCAAAATAAATCTCATAGTTGGGGATAACTTAAAGGTCACTGGTGAAGATTAAAAAGAAGGGTCACCGATGACAAAAGGTCACCGGTAGACTTAATAGTCACCGTTTACCTTTAAGAAAAGGGTCACTATTAGAAAAAAGAAAAACTAACGGTGACCTTCAAAAAAATTAAAAACGCATAAAATGAACATAAAATTAAAACTTAAATAAAATAAATAAAAATATTGAAAATAATTAATTAAAGAAAAGATAAACTCCATAAAATAAAAACATAATTTTTATTAAATTTTAAACCTTGAATTTATAATTTAAATTATTAATTGATAACACTTAAATTAAGAACTGGATAATTGATAATCTAAATTGATAAAAGGATTAAATTAAAAATTAAAATATAAATTAATTACCAGGTAAGCATAAGATGAAAAAGGTTATCATCGATGACCCAATAGGTCACCGATAGCTCTTTTCAACCTAACCGGTAGACTAAAAACAAAAATAGTGACTTACTAATTTAACTGCATACTTAAAATTAAATAATTAATGTTTTAAAACTCTTAATTAACTAATTTAACAACTCTATGAATACTTAATGTTAAAACCAAAATATTTTATTTAATTAAAAATAAAACTCTTAACTTAATTAGTTAGAAGGATGACTAAACATATTATATAACAAAGTTAATTAATTCTAATAAATCTATATTAAAGGATAAATATTAAAATAAATACTAAGTTAATTAAAACAAAAATAAGATTATTGAATGATTATTTATTATTAAATTTAAATTATTAAAAGATGAGAATATTAGAATTAACACAACTAATAAACAAATAACTAAATAAGATAAGAAAAGTAAGATATAAATTACTAACTTAATGACTAAAAATACTTAATTTATTATAAAAATTGATTAATTATCAAATTTAATTGTAAGAATAGAAAAGTACAATTATTTAGTAAAAAGTGCTAAAATAATTAATTTTTTCATTAAAAAGTAAGTAAAAAGATGTGGTAAAACTATGTAAAAATAGATCCACATCAAATTCCCCCACACTTAAGTATTTTTTATCCTAAAAAAAATCCTATTTTTTATAATCTTTGAAAAACAGTAAAGTGTTTATTATTTAGCTTAAAATTTAACATGTCCAGCCATTTAAAAATAGGGAACTGAAAATTGATTTAATCTCTAGAAAATAAATTTTAAGTTTAAATCTTTCCTAAAAAAATACTCAAGGGTAATTAAGAAAGCAAAGACCATACATCAAAGAAGATGTCATGCCTCAAATGTGAACATACTTAATGATTAATTTCAAACTAAGATAAGATTCTAAATTCAAAACTTACATGAGGTAAAATATTAGTGGAATTAAGGCCTTAACCGAGGAACTTTTTACTTTGATAGAATCCCAGGTTCCAAAAATAATTAATTTTTTTTGAATCAGTTTATTGGTACAACTTAAATTATTTCCATAAAAACCAATTTCCCCCTTCTTCATTTTAAGTTTATCATTACCCTCACCTTAATGAACTCATTTTTTACCTGAGACACTTTATTATATTTTTCCCAAGCCATGTATCATGTGATAAGAACTTTTCAATGCATTTATTCAAGGTGAACAGAGGGCTTATAGTAAACAGAAACGCACACAGTATCTAGGGTCTCAGAGACTCACTGTGGGATCCCAAATGCCCAAATTATACTAGTTTAAAAATATTTATATCAAAAATTAGTTATATTGGCTCATTAATGTGATTACTTTAATAATTTTTAAAAAAATTAATGATTCCCCTAAGATCAATTCAAACTTCTAGTTCCAAGGCTAAGATCATAACTCTACAAACATATACCCCAAATCACTCTTCAAAGATTGTTCCTAAACTAAGATATCCATTCATCCACTAAGTAAATTTGACTTAGAAATTATCTAATATCATTAATTTCAGACTCAATGCACAACTTTAATACCAAATAAATACTGTCCTTAAGCAAGACCTAATTGAAGAATGAAGCAAGCCTAAAATTATGACATAATTTTGAAATATTTTAACCATTTTTTGAAAATTTTTGAAGTGAAGTGGGAATTGATGAGCTTAAATTTAAGAACAATTTTGCACAGTCAAGAATTTACTCCCTCCCCCACACTTAAAACCCAACTATATCCCCAAAGTTGACTTCAAAAGTGGAGGGGAACAATTTATTAATTAAAATTTAAAACAAATTTTCAATTAGAAGAAAGATGACATGTATAAAGGGTATCTTTAAAGTTCAACAATGTTTCTTGCCACAAAGAATAACTTATCATCAGGTTCATAAGCAAGTACATGTATTATCATTTAAGTCTAGTGACACAAAGTTTTCATTAAAGTTCAAACCAAGAATGTAACTTGTGGGTGCAGAGAGAATTGGGTGTAAGGAAATTAAGAAAATATAGTTCAATTAGATGTTCAATAACACATAAGGAAAGAATTCATAACACCCATTAGCAAAGAACATTGAACAAAAATCAAAACAACTTGCAAGTATGTACCCCCTCACACTTAGTTTCATACAGTGAAAGATTATTTCAATATTTATCAAGGAATTGAAATTTAAGCAAGTGGCACATGCATAATTTTTTAATTCAACTTAGTGACATGTAGTAAAAGGTTTTTTAGTATGAAAGATATGCTGGAGATTTTAAGAAAATATGTATCATAATTTCTTATACAAGCAGAATTTTTTAAAAAATAATTTTTTAAAATAGTAACAAATAGAGCAGAATTTTTCATGCAAAACACGCAACAGATTTTCTTAAAGTAATAAAGAGAAAATTATGAAATAGAAATTTAAAAGTAAGATACTTCCCTGACTAGTTTTTCATTAGTCTTTCAAAATGGGAATTCCACTCCATTATATGACATAACAGAAACTTCTTGATAACTCTGAAATTTAACAACAAAACCAAGAACAAGCAGTAACACAAATTTTACAAAATTAGAGAAAAAAGAAACACTTTATTCAATGTTAAAATGTAACAAAGTAAAGACAAAAATAACCATGTGTTTCCTCCCATGCTGCGCAAGTTTTAAAGTCTTCATCCAGACTTAATTCAAGATTAGTTTCCAAGCACAGTGAAGGCAGCCAAACCCTTAGGCTGTCCCTCAAAATAATGTTTCACTCTATGCCCATTAACCAACATGGGGTTGTTCTCTTCACATATAATTTCTACGACTCCATTCTTCAGCACCCTCACTATAGTAAAGGGTCCGGACCACATGAACTTATGTTTTATAGGAAAAAGTTTAAATCTAGAGTTAAAGAGGAGGTCCTTCTGTCTATGTTTTAATTCCATATTTTGGATGATAGAATCACAAAATATTTTAGTCCTATCTTTATAAATTCTTGAATTATCATAACTCTCTCTCCTAATCTCATCAAGTTCACTCAGCTCAAGTAATCTCCTCTCACCAACACTCTTAAAATCAATGTTTAGAGCCTTAACTGCCCAATAAGATTTATGTTGCAACTCCACAGGTAAATGAAAACATTTACCAAACAACATCCTGTAAGGACACATACCTATTGGGGTCTTGAAAGTAGTTCTATATGACCGTAAAGCTTCATAAAATTTAAGAGACCTGTCTTTCCTAGAGGTTGACACAGTTTTTTCAAGTATCTGTTTCAGTTCCCTTTTTGAGATCTCCACCTGTCCACTAGACTGTGGATGATAAGGGGTAACTATTTTATGAACACAACCATATTTCTCCATCAAACCATTAAATTTTTATTTCCTAAAATGTGTTCCATTATCAATGATAAAAGATCTTGGGACTCCAAATCTTTTAAAGATATTCTTCTTGACAAACTTAATTACAGAATTGGATTGATTATTGGGTAGTGCCAGTGCCTCAACCCATTTCGAAACATAGTCAACAAAAACAAGAATATACTCATTCACATTAGATAATGGAAATGGACCCATGAAATCTAAACCCCAGACATAAAAAATTTCAACTTATAGAATTCGTTTTTGGGTAACTCTTGCTTCCTACCAACATTACCTAGCCTATGATATCTATCACAACCAACCACAAAACTCCTAGAATCCTTAAAAAGAGTAGGACAATAGAAACTAGATTTTAAGACTTTCTGATTTGTTTTTTCACCACCATGGTGACCTCTACAAGGCGAGGATTGGAAACTCTCTAAGATAGGAAAAATATCTTCCTCAGGAACACACCTCCTAAGGATACCATCAGCACATCTCCTAAACAATAGGGGATCATCCCAAAGATAGTATTGAAGCTCAGAAATTAATTTCTTCCTTTGGTTATTAGAGAGACTTTTGGGAAAGAAACCTACTTCCAGGAAATCAGAAAAATATGCAAACCATAAAGATTTCCTGATTGACATAGTGAGTAGTTTCTCATCCAGAAAGGAAGAGTTAATCTCCCCAAAATCTTCAGAGTCAGATTGATTAAGAGGAACCCTAGAAATGTGGTCAACAACTAAATTTTTAACTCCCTACATATACCTAATCTCTAAATCAAACTATTTTAGCAACAGATTCCATCTAATCAGCATGGGACTAGTTTCTTTCTTAGAAAAAAAGTTATTTAAAGTAGAATGATCAGTGAAAACAATGACTTTTGAACCTAACAAGTACTGTCTAATCTTTTCTAGAGAAAAAATAGCTAAAAGTTCTTTTTCATTGGTGGTGTAATTATTTGGGGAATCATGTAGTAGTCTACGAGAAAAATACACCACATGTAACTTCTTATCTCTCCTTTTTCCTAGGACAACACCTATAGCCATATCACTAGAATCACACATAAGTTCAAAAGGTAGTTTCTAATCTGGTGCAGTAATAATGGGTGATGTTGTGAGTTTCTATTTAACCAGATTAAATTATTTCAAACAATTTTCATAAAAATTGAAAGGTTAATCCTTGACTAGAAAATAACAGAAGGGCTTAGTTATTTTAGAAAAATATTTTATGAATCTTCGGTAGAAACTGGAATTCCCTAGTAAACTTCTAACAATTTTAACATTTCCAGGAGGTGGAAGCTTTTAAATGACATCAATCTTAGCAGTATCAAATTCTAGACCTCTCTTGGACACTTTATGACCAAGAACTATATGTTCTGTAACCATGAATTGGCACTTCTCCAAATTAAGAACAAGGTTGGTTTCAATGCATCTCTCTAAGAAAAACTCAATATTTCCAAGACAAGTATCAAAAGTACTACCCACAATGGAGAAATCATCCATGAAAACCTCAATGATTATTTCAATCATATCTAAAAGGATAGCCATCATACATATTTGAAAGGTTTCCGGAGCTCCACACAACCAAAAGGGAATCCTCCTGTAAGCAAATGTCCTAAAGGGGCATGTAAAAGTGGTCTTTTCTTAATCCTCTAGAGAAAATGGAATCTAGTTATAACCAGAATACCCATCCAGAATATAGAAAAACTCATTTCTAGAAAGCCTCTCAAGAATTTGATCCAAGAAAGGCATTGGAAAATGGTCTTTCCTAATGGTTTCATTAAGCTTCCTATAATCTATACAGACACTTCATTTTGTGGCTTTCTTAACTTGTATTTCTTCATTCTTTTCATCTTTAACAACTGTGAAACCTCCATTCTTGGGGACAACTTAGATAGGTCTGACCAAAACACTATTAGAAATGGGATATATCATTATAGTGTCTAGCAATTTTATCACTTCTTCTCTCACAACTTCATTCATGTTCAGATTCAATATTCTTTGACACTCTACCCTAGGATTATGGTCAAGATCTATAGGTATTTTATGCATAAAAAATGAGGGAATAATACCCATGATATCACCAATTATCCAGCCTATGGCAGATTCAAACTTTTTCAAAACATTCAACAATATTTCCTCTTGATTTTCATTTAGTTCATAAGAAATTATAACAGGAAAAGTGGAGTTCTCACCCATAAATGAATATTTAAGACGAGAAATAATTGGTTTTAACTCAAGAGAGGGTGGTTCTACACTAAAAGGAAGTCTCTTTGGCCTAGGAGGTTCAAGATCTTCAACATATATTTTGTAAGGAGTTTGAAATGATTAAATATTTTCAATTTCATGCACATATTCAGAAGTAACAGTACTGTTGTCCAAAGTGGGTAGTACACTGTCCAGAATTTCTAGATCGTATTTTAACAAGTTAATCAAAGAAGAATCATCTAATTGTCCTAAATGTTATCCATCTATATCATCAAAGTGTTCATAATGTTTGGTGTTAAAAGAAAAACCCTCAAATTCACTCAAAAAGAACTTATGTTTAGAAACAGTGGACTCTTCCATAGTAGAAACTGGACAGTTGTCCAGTTCTGGAAAATATTCTTGATTTAGTGTTTGAGAAGAATTTCAAATTTATAAAACCAATTCAACAAGATTTTCAAATCCACAAGTATTTTCTTTAATAGAGGAATTATTTTCAGATTCATCAGAGTTTCCAATTAAGTTCTCATCTTCTAAGGACTCTACCATTGAACTGTTTTTATAAAAAGTTGGTCCTTTATCATTTTTAAACACATTGAACTCATCTTGTTGTTCTCAAATTTTAAAGATTAATTGACCCTTAGAAACATCAATTACAGCACCACCTGTGGCCAAGAAGGGCCTACCTAAGATGATGGTCACCTCTTTATCACACTCCATGTCAAAGACTATAACGTTTACAGGCAGAAAGAACTTCCCAACCCCAACTAGAAAGTCATTTAACCTACCCACAGGATGGGTGAATGGTCTATCAGCTAACTTTAGTATGACTGTGGCGGGTTGAAGATCACCCAAACTGAACTGTTGAAATAGTGAGTATGGGAGAAGATTAATGCTAGCACCTAAATCACACAAACAGCTAAGCTGATCAGACTTTGCTAGTGTAAAAGGAATGACAAAACTACCTGGGTATTTTAGTTTATGTGGGATTTTCTTTTTTAGTACAACTCTACACTCTTCAGTGAGGCTGTAAGTATCAAATTCTTCTAGAGTTTTTTTGTTAGAAAATATTTTTAAGAGATTTTAGATAAGATGGAATTTAAATTAAGGATTTAATGAAAGGAATGTTCACTTGATGTTTGTAAAGGAGACCAAGGAACTGAATATGTTCATCCCTAGTGTTACATTGAGGTTTCAGTTTCTCAAGGAAAGGGATGGGTGGGGATAAATTTTTAAGGACAGTAGGTATACCCCTCACCTCTTCCTCAAATTTTTCTTTTTCTCAATTCTTTTGATTTTTAGATGAAGTTTCAGCTTTAGTTTCAAAGGAAAAATTCAAATTTTGATCATTTTCATTATTTTTATGTGAATGTCCAGCATGTGAACAAAGAAAATTTTTATTTCCATATTGAAGTAGATTTTCATTTTGTGAATTTTCAGTGAGTTTTTTAGCAGCAACTTGAGTATTAAGCCCACTTCTAGTGACAACATCCATAGAATTCTATTTAGGATTAAGTTCAGCAGTACTAGGAAGTCAACCTTTTTCCCTAGATGAAAAACCCCTAGAAAGTTGGCCAATTTGTGTTTCCGTGTTTTTCATTCTCACATCAGTTTTAATTTTTTCTGACTCATATTGATTTTGATATTTGGTTAGCTGAGTCAAGATTAGATCAATCTTATAAGACATTTAATTTTCAATGGTTCCTTGTATATTTGAATACTCACCCCTTTTTTGATTTTGAATGTTTGATCTTGGATGATTAGAGTCATTAGGGTCAATGATTGGTTTGATTAAGCCTTGATCTTTCCAGGATAGATTTGGACGGTTCCTGCAGCCTTGGATGTAATTATTTGAAAATGGATCTTCTTTAGAATACATCCTAGGACCATAGTTAACAAAGTTTGAGTTTTGTTGTTTTTGGGATGACATATCAAAATTAGGACAAAAGTTTTCATTATTCCCAAACATACCACACTGGACACACTGTTCCCTTAAATATTGGTTGGTATTTTGACATCCAAGTTTCTTAATAGTTTGTTTTGAGTTCTGGTTCATTAATGATTGAAGCTGGTTGGTGATTTTAGCTAGTTGAGCTTGAGTTTTATTCATTGAACCAGTGCTTGAATTAACATTTATATTAACTCTTTTCATTCATGAATTTTTATGTTGAGAGTTCAGAGCAAGAATAATAAATATTTGTCTAAGTTCTTTATCTGTCTTATCATTTTAATTTTCCCCAGTAGCTTGGTCTACTAGATTCTTTCCAGAGGATGAAATACCTTAATAGAAGGTATCCATGAGAAGGTGAGATGGGAGTTGATGATGGGGACACTGCCGAAGCAGATCCCAGAATCTATCCCAAGATTCATGAAAAGCTTCTCCATCCCCTTGATAAAACCTATTTATCTTTGTTCTAAGTTCACCTTTTAATCTTTGAGGATATAATTTCATAATAAAAGAGATGTACACTTGATCCTAGTTTTAAAATATGTTCTCATATAGACTTAAAAACAAGTTCCAAGAATTCCTTTTAGGAAAAAGGGAATGACTATCATTATCAGTTCATTTTCTATGAAACCTAGAAGAGGTAATTTCTGCAAAATATTATAGAAGTATCTATTGAAGGTGAGAGAGTCCTCATTAAAGACTCCATTAAAAGCATGCAATAGAGAAATGTGTGACGGTTTCAATTCATAGTTTCTTGCTCTATGAGATAACCTAATGTATGATGGATTGCTTGAAACATGAGGAAGTTGGAACTCCCCCTCCTAGGACTTTAATTTTCATCTAAGATTTCTGGATGGTTTTGGAAGCTATTATTAGGAACTCTATTTTCTATGTTTTCCATTTCAATTTTGTTCTTATTTCTTAGAGTAGTTAGATGTTTGTCTATTTCTATGGTCAGTGGCTCTAATCTATCAACATAGTGTCTTGTGCTCATAAAAATAGAAACATATAGTACTTAGTAGTAACAACAGAGTAAGAAGTGAAACAATTTTTTTTATAATTTTCAAAATTTTCAAAAATTTTAAGATTTTTATATATGTGTCTTTTTTAGTTTTTTTTTGAGAAATGGATCATGCCTTCCCCGGAAATGGCACCAAAAACATTACCTGAACCGTCATTGAATTCGGTCAAAGTTTAATATTTATATTCCTACTAACTATTGTATATGTGGCAAGCAGGGTCGAACCCACAAGGAAGGCAATTCTAACTACTATTCCTCTAAAAAAACCTTCAAAAACTCCACTATTGCCTGCAGTGGAGTGGATACTATATTTTCTTTTTATTTTTATAAAGAAGTAAAGTTAAAGAAAACTTCAAAGCATGTATATAAATTAAATTGAATCTAGAGATAGTTAGAAACAAAGAGATATAGAGATATAGTATGCTGTTAAAAGAACTATCTATTAAAATGCTCGAATTTTTTTTATTCTACCGTTTTTAAAGGTATTCTGATTCAATTAAAGGTTGTTGCAGAGTACCAACTTAAAAAGAATGACTCACCTCCCTCACCAGTAGTTAACTCACAGACGCCAATCAATTTAAGAGTTTAAAACTCCAAAATTAATCGACTGTGAACCGTTTGAAAAAAGATGACAATGAGATTAACCCACTGTAAGTCTTGAAGTCTTTTGAATTTATTATCCTTTGAAAAGTGTTTCCACAAAAAATATCTCCAACTGGTTATGAAATCTTGAGATTATGTTCCAGTGGTACACACAATTAGATAAACTCAGTATCGATCTCACTGATCAATACTGAAATCATCAAAATGATTAAGTGAAAAGAGATTTAAAAGATAACCATTAAGACTCCAAATTATCCCCAAACATTATGATTTAGCTATAAAACATGTTTATTATCAACACAACAACTAGAAACATACTAACAAAAAGTACAAATATTAGATTTAAGATGAGAGACAAACTCCCGAAATAATGCTCTGCTCTTGAACTCCTCCGGCTCCAGGAAGTGGTCCCAGATTCACCCTCCGGTCTCCTCTGCTTGGAACTGGATCCTTCGATGTGTCGAATGAATTTTACTTCTCCAATGAATGTCACCTCCTCTATTATCTGCTGCTTCCTCTATTTTTTAATTAACTATCATCTACTGCTCATCACCCATTGTTTGTCACTGACTTAAAATGTCTTTCATATGTGCACTACATATGTGTGTTTTTTGTGACCCACAAGTTGCACTAGATTTTCCCATGTAACTAAATCTCGATGAGTTAGTAGAATGTATTTTGACGTTTTTTCAGCTCCTGTGTGAATATGTTTAGTTAGAACATAAAAAATAAATGAATCAACACAAAGAAAAGAAAATATTTATTTTTTTAATATTGAATGTTATATTACTTATTAAAAAGTCAATTAATGTTAATCAATAAATATCTATATCGATAGTATTTATTTTATTTTATAATATTTAAAAAGTTATTCACTTAATATTATTATGGTATAACTTATGTTTAACAAAAATTTATTTATTTATTTTAGTTAATTATTATAATTAATAATTTATTAAGTTATTTAATTTTCAACTAGATTATAAAAATTATAATTAAACATCATAAGTAATTTAGTAATAAAATATTTTATTAAATTATATTGAATTAATTAATTTTATTCCAATAATTTTACTATTATAATTATACTTACTTCATTATTTAAAAAGTTAAATTAAAAAAATAAATGAATTTATTTATTATCCTATTCTAATTAAAATTATTGTATTAGTTTTAAATACTTCCTCTTTTAATTATTATATTTTAAAGTTTATTTCATTATTATTAATTATTTATTAATTATGTTTTATGTTATTATAATTAACTTATTAATTTGAGTTAATTAAAAAAACAAAGTCCTCTTCCTCTCCCAAATTTGGTATAGTAGGGGAGGGGTAGGGTTCTGCTTCTCCAGCAAAAACCATGGCATCCAGGTTCCTTGGCTCTAGTGGCAACTCTAACAGGCGTTGCGGCACAACTCGGATCTAGTGAACTCCTTCAGTGGATGAGTCAGTTCAACATCGGTGGGCATCCACTTTGGTAGTGGAATACTCCCACCACCGTATTGAACTCCTCTTCGTGGACCAGTCATCGGCCCCTTCTCCTTTTCTTGCTGCGCTTCTCTCCCTTGCCTGGCATGACCTAAATCGGCCTTGGTCTATGGCGCGACTCCTATGAGAACAACGACAAACCACTTTGGAGACGTCAAATAGTAGTGGTGCGGTTCAATAGTGGTGGATCTCCTCCACCTCCATCGACAATGGCTCAACATATTTTTTGGTCAAAAAAAAAACGGTGCTTGATTGAGTCCAGGCGGCCTGAGGCGGTGTGGAGGACTCCACAACGACGTGGTGACAGAATCTGGTACTGTAAAACCAAAAGTGATGGTAGGAGGAGGGAAATCACCGGTGAGTCAGTGACTCACCGATAGAGGAAATATAAGTAGGGCCGTGTTAAAATTATGGGGATTTGGGGTATCAGTGAGTGCGTGAAAAGAAGGGGAGTCACTAGTGAGTTGGAGTAGTGGCCCAAGGGTCACCGATAGAGATAAACAAAGAGGTCACCGATAGAGTAAATGAAAGGTTACAATTATTTTAAAATAAGTGGTCACCGGGGCTTAAAAAAGAAAGGGTCACTGGAGAAAAAAGAAAAGGATCACCATTATCAATAAAAGTTATGGTTACCAGTGCAGATAAATAACATGTTACCAATGATTGAAATTAAAATTTTCACCGATAGTATAAAATTAAGGTTACCAAAAGTGAAAAATAAATCTCAAAGTTAGAGATAACATAAAGGCCACCGGTGAAGATTAAAAAGAAGGGTCACTGATGACAAACGGTTTTCTATAGACTTAATTGGCACCATTGCCCATTAAGAAAAGGGTCTCCATTAGAAAAAAAAACTAACGGGGACTTTCAAGAAAAATTAAAAATGCATAAATTGAACATAGAATTAAAACTTAAGTAAACTAAATAAAAAGATTGAAAATAATTAATTAAAAGAAAGCTAACCACCATACATTCAAAAATAAATTTTTATTGAACTATAAACTTTAAAATTATAATTTAAATTATTAATTGATAACACTTAAATTAAGAACTGGATAATTGATAATCTAAATTAATAAAAGGCTTAAATTATAAATTATAATATAAATTAATTACTAGGTAAGCATAAGATGAAAAAGGATATCATCGGTGAACCAATAGGTCACCGATAGCTCTTGTATACCTAACCGGTAAACTAAAAACAAAATTTAGTGACTTAATAATTTAACTACATACCTTAAATTTAATAATTAATGTTTTAAAACTCATAATTAATTAATTAATTAAACAAATATATAAATACTAAAAGTTTAAATAAAATTATTTTATTTAATTAAAACCAAAACTCTTAACTTAATTAGTTAGCAGGATGACTAAACATATTATTTAAAAAAGTTAATTAATTCGAATAAATCTATATTAAAGGATAAAATATTAAAATAAAGACTAAGTTAATTTAAACAAAAATAAGATTATTGAATGATTATTTATTATTAAAGTCAAATTATTAAAAGATGAGGAGATTATAATTAACACAAGTAATAAAAAATAACTAAATTAGATAAGAAAAGTAAGATTTAAATTATTAACTTAAAGACTAAAAATACTTAATTTATTATAAAAATTGATTAATTATCAAATTTAATTATAAAAATAAAAAAGTACAACTAATTAGTAAAAATTACTTAAGTAATTAATTAAATGATTAAAAATTATGTAAAAATATGTGGCAAAACTATGTTAAAATAGAGCCACATCACATAAAAAATCATAAAAATCCTTTGTTTTGAAAAAAAAACCTTTGAAAACTTATAAATGAAGTTTTTAAAATCATTTAAAAACACTTTTTAAAAATAAAACATTTTTAAAAACCTTTTTCATTGAAAATCACTTAAAAAAATAATTTCTAGAATATTAGGAATACTTTTTATTTAAAAAAACGTTTTAATCTTATAAGATAAGATTAAAGTGAATGTCGGTGATGATGATGGGTAAATAACTTCATACCAAATGTTCCTTTTGCACCATATTTTTTTTAGAAAAGTGCCTCTCTGGAAAAATTACAAGAAGATACTTTTTCTTAAAACCCTTTGTTTAAATGGAAAAACATGTGTGAAAATGTAAATTAAATATCATAGGATATTAATAGAAAATTTTTGGAATCCTTTTTGAAAATATGTTTTTAAAGGAACACAGATTTCCAATCGAAGAGAGTGGTAAAGTTAGACTTCCTTAAAAACAATTTATTGACCATATTATGTACCAAAGAGTGCAAAAATGGAAATATTACTTGGATATAACATTAATAAGAATAAGTTAAGAAAAATAATTATATTTATTGATACATTTATCATAATACTTCATCAATATAATCATAATCATAAAAAATCTCGATAAATGATGAGATTGTTTCAATAAACTCTCACCAAATGATAACTTTCAATAATACCCCCATGTAAGATAATGAAATTAAATGGAGCCTAAAACATCAGGAAAAATTATTATATTCAATATATAAAATTTTAAATGGAATTATATACACCTCAAAAAATAATTTAGGTGCATAAAAAAAGAAGAGTCTCAAAGAAGGAAAATCGAGACAAAATTATCTAACTGATTTGGTAAATTTTGAAATAAAAACCGCATGAAATAAATATCATACAATAGATATTTAAATACACATAGATTTGGTAATAATAATAATAATATAATACCTTAATGTTCAGTATATACACCACATAAAATAAAATAGTGGTGAACATGGTATGTATCTCACAGATATAAAAATTGAGATGAAATTCCCATAACATGGGTTTTTAATCTCACTGTACTAATTCAAAACTCATGTACAATAAATATAAGTTTATTATAAATATATCACAGAACCATATTTTTATATATAATACCTTATATGTTTTGATTATGACTTTATATTACCCCCTTATTAACATTTCTATGTTAAGTATTCATTTCGGGTAATATCCGCTTTGTTCTTTGTACATGTTTTGACATATTATTATTGATTATCTTACTTAAATAATGTTTTAATTAATTTTAGAATTTAAAAAATTATATAAATATCATATATTCTTAGTATATATGTATTTAGAATAATCTTTAAAATATATAAAGATGAAATGGAATACACTGTTCGTGGAGATGGAAGACCGTACATACACATGAATGTTGTTTCCGTTTTGTTGTCGTATTCAAAGAAAGTAAGTAAATAAAATATATCTATATATGTATATAATACCATTACATTATAATTATTATGTTATATATATCATATATATTCACTAAAATTATCATTTACACATTCAATGTAAAGTGTAAACGAATCACATCGCTTTGAGCAGGTGATAGTCCACACGTCCACAAACGATGTTATCGTATTTACACAAGATGGAAAGTATAAAGTTATGGTATATAAAATAATTAAAAAAGAATTGATACATAATAAATAAGATATATATCATATATAAATAGTTTTTACATCGTAATTCTGAACCATGAATGGTGGTAAAGGAAAAATGAACAATCATTGTTTTGTGAGGCAGTAGTTCACTGTAAACATAAACAACATGTTCGTTACCCATTATATGGAAGTGTGTGTAAGTTTAGGTATAAAAATTAGTATAAAAAAATATAAGTATACAATTTGGAGAAGGGTAGATATTGGTTGAGACAAAGTGTCTTGAGAGGTGTGATGAAGTGGGAAGAGAGGAGTCCTTTTTATAGTAGAGGAGGAGTGACACTCTTATAAATTTTGGAGAAGGGAATTACACACATGTTTTTCCCATTAAAAGTTGATCAAATAATAGACAAAATTATATAAAAATGAGCACATATTATAAATATTTTCAAAAGATTCTTTTGGATAAGTTTCTAGATCATTTTGGCCCTTAAGTTTAAGGTTTAGTCATTTGTTAATATTAATTTCACCTTAATTGTTGTAATTGATTTTCATTACTTTCACTAATTTTTTTAAGAAAAAAATTAATTTAATATCACTAGAAATTAAAATTTTGGATTATAAAAAATATGGAATCCATTTTTAAAAATTAAAATCACATAAGTGGAAAAACTTAATTTAAAACTAATCCAGCAGATGAGATGACAATGCAGGTTTTTAAAGTAAAATGTTTATAAGTTTGATATGTTTTTCTATCCAATTTTAATGTGAAATTGGTTAAAATTAAATAAATTGGATTAATTAATATATAATTTATCTAATTAAAAATTAAAACCACATAAAAATATAATTTAATACTAAATATATTAGATGAAAAAATAGTTTTGAATTAAAATTCAATATTTTTTAACTATTCAGTAAAAATAAAACTTCTCAAAAAATACTAAAAATTTACCCTAAGATAATATTTATTTTACAATTTAAAATATGAAGTTTAATTTGACATATTAAATTTATAAAAGTTTCAAAATTTGGATTTAAAATATTTTCTCTATTAAAAGGCGGTAAAACTGCCTTTATAAAAGTATTGATTTTATGAAAAATATTGAGTGTGTTATTATAGTTACCAAATAAATTGGATTAATATAAAAAATATTTCCGTGAATATGTAATATATATACTATTAATATAATTATAAAATTGTAATTAATTAAACTTATTAGGGTAAAATATCTTTGTTATTATAAAAATAGTTTTCTATAAAAATATTTCCTTTATATTAAATTTTTACTTATATCCTTTTCTAATTAATTTGTAACCAATGAGGTTATATTATATTTTCATAAAGCATATATTTTCATAATGTATTTAATATTTTTTCATATCATCTAATTTTATAGTTATGTTACATATTATTATATTAAATAATAATGTTTTAATAATATTTAATTATTCAGTTAAACTTAATAATGTATGCAATTTAATTCATCGAAGAAAATTATTTTTGTGTGGAACACACACTAACTTGGTATCACATGAATTACAAGATATATTTAAAATAATAAATATATTGTAAAGTCTCAAGATATTATATTCCATTACATTCTTGTTGTTACATGTAACACAAACTTAAATTGGTGTTGCATATAATGTAATCTAAAATTAGCGCTTTCATATAAAAAATATAGATTTAGTGTAGTGCGAAATAAAAAAAATCAAAAAAATATTAAATTAGTTCGAAAAAAATATTTAACAAAATCTTGGGGTGTTACATTATATCTGCCTTAAAATGCATTTCACCCTCAAAATTCATATGGGTTATCTAATGTTTAATACTAGAAGGTTCCTTTCATAGATACCCACATCATAAAAAACAATACTAAAACTTCCTTTAAATAAAATAAACTTGGAAACATAATAGTTTCCCAAAGTAACATATAAATATGTTTCCACATAGAATAAAATATATGGAAAGTCAATACATGGACATATAAGAGAAATATAACTATTATGTTCTGATGAAGAGTGATAGAGAACATGTTTAGGAGAAATTTAACAATAACAAATTCATAAATCAGTGATGATATAAGGGGTCATTTGATTCTTCATAAATGAGGGTACTAGGATAAATTTTTTGGTTTCAAGATCATTTTCCCTAAAGTTAAATAATTTTCATGAAAATATATACTTTTATGATTTTAGGAAAACCTCACCATTTATTGTTCCTTGATCCACTTCACCTCTTTATCCAAAATGGAAGATGAATTTTTCATTCATGAAGTGCTAAAGTATCATGATATCCCTGAGATCCCATTCCATTTTTCATCAGTTATCATCAATAAAAAGTTGTTAGAATAGGTTACCCAATATGCATAAATCCTCATATGGTGAGATACCACTTTAATCTTTCTGAAGACATCTGAATATTAAGTTTAACATTCCATAAATGGTTAACCTTATAACCATTATGAAAAAATAAGGTAACTAAATCAGATTGACATTGATCCCCCATATATCAAAAAGTACCACTGGGTTATCACATTCCAAAGATGTGAATACCCTCATCATGTATTCCCTTGAAACATGGTAATAAACTGAATTAACATAAATCCTTTTAGAAAACATGCATGATTACTTATTCCAATGATTACTGGGTACATTATTTAAATATAAGAAGTTGTAAACTCTATCCTTAATGACATAGAACTATTTGTCAATAATCAGTTCCAGGGTAATCTGTACTATCCAATTTAGTTACTCATATCCAACATATCATTATCCAAACATCATTATATTAACATCAGGCATTAATTAAGTGTTATCTTCCCCTAGTCAGAATGTCAATTTTATATGAAATTATTTTTCTATGTCTTCATCACCATTAAAAAATTATTTTTCAATACTTAATGAAAAATTATACCAAAAATACTTTTATATTTCATGATTCAAATAACATAATCTTTGAATTCTCAGACATAAATACTTTATTCATCCTACTTTATTCTTAAATAATTACTCAGGCTTCATAAAATTATTTTTTAATATTTTTTCTAGAATAAGAAATATAATCCATGTTTTAATGCTCTTAAACCATAATTTATTCCTTATTTTTATGTTTAATGTAAAAAATACTCAAATATCATCACATACCATTCACATTCCATTTACAGTCTCTTTATATTTAAAAGTATCACTATCACTCATACCACATTCTTGATTATCTTTATAAGATTTCCACATGGAAAATCGATTTTTCATAATACCCATAATTTCTAAATATGAAACATTCAATGTTAACCATGTTCTTTATAGATATCTTCATTAAATAAAACTAGAAATAACTGGGTGAGAAACCCATACCATAGAATAAAACCACATAATCATTAAAAATTACTTATAGGATGTCTAAATCATGAAAAATACTTTTTAATTGATGACACCATAGGTTTATATTAGGTTATTCATGTCCAAATTCCATTAAAATACTTCATAATAATTTATGAGGAGTTTGTAAATTTCTAAAGCATATCCGTAGTGAGTGTCATTAGGTGTGAAGTAAGGCCCATTGTCATGTACCCCGTTACGATGAGTTAGGACTGATGCACCTTGTCAGATTTGTTACCTCTTGGTACAACTATTCCAGATCCACATCCACTTATAGTATCTATATTGGTATTTAATTCTATAAAACTACTCACTCTATCCTTTTCCAAAATTCCATGAAATTTTCCAAAATGTTAACTTGTCCTTATACGTATCCTTAGAGACATCCCTAGAAACATCTTTATAAATATTCCTAGTGATATCACTAAATTTTTCTCAACATACTTTCCAAATGTTAACTTAACATTCACTCTAATACAAACTATAATGAACCAGTATTGATGCACATTAACATTACATCACTTTTTCAGAATACATAAAACATTATACAAATAGATTCCCAAAGATCAAAATAGTAAAGTGAATTTGGGAAAATGGAAACCTAAACATGGGTACACAAGTGAGCTACATAATCTACCACTAGGTTCTTCATGAATAGTACCCTTCTTAGACACATCATACATAATACATATCTTTATAATTTGAGGAAGGAAATATAAAAAGAGGTGATCTCAGATGCTCAATAAGGGTAAACAAAGGATAAATTTAAGAATAAACTTGAGCATAGGGGTATGAGAATGTGATCATAAAATTTTAGGATCATACCCTTCATGCAAAAGATCATAAACCTGAATCATGGAATAAATATTGGAAGTTCATAAGACATGAATTGTAAGGAAATAAAGAACAAAATACATGAAAGCATAACATAAGAATAAGATATGGAATTTGTGGAAGACACATAAGAATATAATATTGTTTCCATAATAGTCAATGCATCAATTCTAAGACCATATTAGTAGTACTGGTTCAACCCCATACCATCTGGTTAGTCATGGTTCACTCCCATGGCCATATTAGAAGTCAGGGGTCACTACCAAGACCATTTTTTAGAGTACAATCCCCATACCATCTTGGTAGTTATGGTTCACTCCCATGGACATTAAAGTAGTTACGTTTCACACCCTAGACTATATTAGTCAATCTCGCGAGATATAATTATTTACCCAATGTATTAGAGGTAGATATAAGTCCCACCCATCTCATAAAGAAATAACACATATGTATGCCACAAAATAATAAACAATAATATCATAACCCATGAAATAAAATGTGTATCATAAATATGTAATCAAATCATAATTGGTGAAAAAGATACAGTTTTCATAATAATTACATCAAAAGGATAACCCATGAAAAAAATTGGGTTTCTAAAGCATATACCCCTTGAAAGAGAATCATGATTCATAAACATCATGCCATAAAAACATAAACCATTAATATAAATAATATGAATTGAATAATTGAATAATTTCACCATAAAGGCTTGGGTAACACCAATTTATGTCATAATATATGGGAAATAAGTTTCAAAGATTTATTGAAAAAAATTTATTGAGTAAAATATCCTTTCTTCTTGAAAAATGATTTTTTAAAATATAAAACCTTTTGAAAAAAATTTTCTTTGAAAATAAACTTAAAAAAAATATAATGTAAGTTTGAGAACATTATCAAAACTTTTATTTGAATACATATAAATAAATATTGATAGCAGTTTGGAAACTAGTTATTTGAAAATACTTTCAAAAATCATAAATAATGTTTGAAAACGTTTTGAAATCTGTTTTCCTTGAAAACATATAAAATAATCTTGAAAAAATTTTGAAAACCATTTTCTTTGAAAATACCTTGAAGCTTTAAAAATTATTTAAATCATTTTTTTGAAAAAAAACCTTTTGAAAATATATAAATAAAGTTTTAGAAATCATTTAAAAACACTTTTTAAAGAAAAAACTTTTACGAAAAACTTTTTCATTGAAAAAAATTAAAACAATTTACAAAATGTTGTTAAAAATTTTCTTTTAAAAATATAAAATTTTAATCTTATAAAGGAAGCTTCAATGGAATGTTAGTGATGATGGTAAGTAAATCTATACATGTCAAACATTCCATTTGCATTGTGAAAAGTTTAGAAAAGTGCCTCGATTGAAAAATTAAAAGAAGATTCTTTTTTTAAATTTTTTTTGTTTAAAAGTCATAAAATGAGTAAAAATGTATGATAAATATCTTATAATAATATTAGAATATTTTTTTAAACCTTTTAGAAAACATGGGTTTGAAGCAACACATATTTCTGACTAAAGAGATAGGTAAAGTTATACTTTCTTAAAAACACATTTATGATCATATTATGTACTAGATAATAGAAAATGGTACCATTACATGGATATAAAATGAATAAACAAGGGTTAAGAAAAATCATGAGAGTTTTTGAGATATGGATCATAATATTTCATCAATTGAATCATAATCATAAACAATATTGATAAATGATGAGATTGTTTCATTAAACCCTTACAACTTGGTAACTTTGAATAATACTCTCCATGTAAGAAAATGAAATTACGCAGATCCTAAAATTTCATGAAAAAGAATTATATTCATTATATAACATTTCAAACGGAATTATATATACCTAAAAAAATAATTTTGGTCCATAACAAAACATAAGTCTCATAGATGGAAAATTGAGACAAAGTTATCTTATCGATTTGATAACTACTGAAACATAAACCCCATGAAAGAAAGATCAATGAATTGATATGTAAATACCCATAAATTTAATAATAATAATTATTATATAATTAATTTATGGAAATTATATACACAACACAAAACAAAAGAGTGGTGAACATGGCATGTATCTCACAGATATAAAAATTGAGATGAAATTATTTTTCAATGTGTCTTGACTCTCATTGTACTCATTAAAACCTCATATAGAAAAAATATAAGTTTATTATAAATAAATCACAGAACCATATTATTATATCTGAAAACATATATTGTTTAATTATGACTTTATATTTTCGACTTATTAACAATTCTATGTTAAGGTTTCACTTTGGGCAATATCCGCTTTGTTCTTCATACATGTTTTGACTTATTATTATTGATTGTCTTACTTAGATCATGAATTAATTAATTATATAATGTAATAAATTATATAAATATAATAAATATTCAGTATATATGTATTTATAATAATCTATAAAATATATAAAGTTGAAATAAAATACACCATTTATGAAGACAGTAGGTTATACGTACACATGAATGTTGTTTTTGTTTTGTTTTCATATGGAAAGAAAGAATGTAAATGAAATATATGTATATATGTATATAATATAATTAAAGTTGAATTATTATGTTATATATATCATTTATGTTCACTAAATCCATCCATAAATCATTCCATGTAAAGTGTGAATGAATCACATCGCTTTGAGTAGGCGGTAGTCCACACATCCACAAATGATGTTATCGCATTTACACAAGAAAAAAAAATATAAAGGAAAGAGTTCTAAAATAATTTAAAAAGAATAAAGACATAATAAATATAATATAAAACATATATAAATTTTTATTCCTTCTTAATTCCCAACTATGATAAGTGGTAAAGGAAAATGAACAATCATCATATCGTGAGGCAGTAGTTCTATGTAAACACAAACAATATATTCATTAGCCATTAGATGAAAGTGTGTGTAATTTTAGGTTGAACCCATAGAATAAAAACATATCAGTATATTGAGGGTACTGGTTTTGTTGTATAATCATGTAATAATGAGAGTTCAGGGGGTGAATAATGGAAAAAAAAATTAAAGAGCTTGAGGAAAGATGTTACATCTTCTTTGTGTAATTCATTTTTGTTTTCACCAAACGGATCCCTTGGATGGATTTATTACCAAGGGGAGTATTATAAGATGTTTATAGGTATTTTAGGATCTATTTGTATTGATATTTTTAGAGGAAAAATCACTTTATATGTGTAAAGATGTGGGAGGATAGGAGACCTTTTTATAGTGGAGGAGGAGTGATACTCTTGTAAATTATGGAAAAGGGAATTACACCCACGTTTTTCCCATTGAAAGTAGATCCAATAATATAAAAAATCTATAAAAGGGATTATGTGGTCTAAATATGTCTTGAAAATGGATTTTGGACAAGTGTCTATGTTATTTTGGCCCTTAAGTTTAAGGTTTAGTCCTTTATTAAGCTTAATTTCACCTTAATCATTGAAATTAATTTTAAATAATTTCACAAATATTTTTGATAAAAAACTAATTTTAAATTATTATAAATTATAAATTATATTTATTAAAAATATAATCCATTTTTTCAAATTACAATCCTAGAAGTAGAATAAATTAATTTAAAATGAATTCCATAGATGGGAATGATAATGTCGGTTTTTAAAGTAAAATGTTCAAAAGTTTGCAACATTTTTATATCCAATTTTAATGTTAAATTTGTTCCAAAGGCCTAAATTTAATTAATTTATGTGAATTTTATCTAATTATACTTTAAAACTAAATTAAAATATTATTTAAAACTATAAATAAGTTAGAAGAATAAGTAGTTTTGAATTAAAATTCAGTATTTTTCACTATTCATTTAAATTGAAACATCATAGAAAAATAAAACAAAATTGAGCCTAAGCTAATTTTTATGTTTCTATTACATATATAAAGGTTTTTTGACATATTAAATTTTAAAAAGTTTCAAAAATTGGATTTAAAATAGGTTCTCAATTAAAATATTGTAAAACTTCAATTAATAAAATATTAATTTTTATGTAAAATATTGCATTTGTTCTTATGTGATGATTACCAAATCAATTAGATGACTATAAAAACAATTTTATTGAATATATAACATTTATATTTTATTAATATCATTCTATAATTGGTATTAATTTAATTTATTTGTGCAAAATTTATTTTTGAGTATAAAAATAGTGTTCAATAAAAATATTTCCTTTATATTCAATTTGTTCTTATATCCACATATAATTAATTTCTAACCAATTATTTCATCATATAATTTTATAAACCATATATTTATATAGTTTAGTTAATAATTATTCATAACCTCTAATTTAATAGCCATGTTATATCTTATTATAATAAATATTAATATTTTAATAATATTTTTTTATTCAGTTAAACTTGGTAATACATGTAACACAAGTTATTGAAGAAAGTCATTTTTTGATGAGACACATGCTAAATCAGTATCATGTTCCTCAAAATCTATATAGAATTATCAAATATATTTAGAATATTAAATATATTGTAAAGTACTGGGATATTACATTACCTTATGCGGTTGGTGATGCATGTAGACCAAACTTAAATTGGTGTTGCATATAACGTAATCCAAACATAGAGACTTAATATAAAAAAAGCTATATTCCATGTTTTTGAAATGAAAAATATCTACAAAATATTAAATTAATTATAAAAAAATATTTCACAAAATCTCAAGGTGTTACAGGCATGATAAATGAGAATTATTCTTCATACATTTTTTTGAAAGTAAAAATGATGCTAGGAAGAATGTTTCAATCCATGCGACATTCTTATATCTGATGCATTAGGTTAACCATAATTATAAACTATTATAAGTTAATCAGTTAATTAAATATGGAATAAAATATATTTTTTTATGAAGATAAATGTTTAGTTTTGAGTTATCTAATTTACTTATAAAGGCTGGATGCCTTGTGTTTGGGACCGTGTGAGCTCGTCTGTATGTGAAGGATAAATGCCATGTTTTAGGGCCCATTTTCCCTATTTATTATTTTTTGTATTTTTTTTCTAACATTTAGATTTATCCAGATGTGGGCCTTTCTATGAAATGTGATGTGAGCATAGGATTCTAGATGTGATATGGGAGGGGAGGCATGAGGTCGTGGTAGATGTTGATGTCCATGATGTTGAGATGTATGGTGATGTACATGATGGTTTAAGGGATGAAACTAGGATGATAGAATGGTATGAATATAGGTTTACCTATTTTTATTTCGAAATCATATATTATTTGTTGTTAATGTTCTGATTAGGCCAAGATGATCTATTTCTTGTTTATCTGCATTCCTTTACCCATTTATTTAGGAAGTTAGATGTGTTTGGTTATGCATCTACTTAGTGGTTTCTTTTGATGTTTTCCTACAGTAAATGGAATTATGGAATGATAATATTGTTTAATAAATGTTTTAACCCGTGGGGTTGGTAATTTTTATAATTAAATTATTGATAATCATAAAAAATTGTGGACTTGGGTGGATTATGCATGGAGGGTATAAGCTTCACTTCACTGGTTAATGAAATGTAACTTAGATTTTCACTTTGATAATTAGTGGAATTTAATTTAGAGTTATATTAATTAATGTATAATGAATTAATTAACATAAGGCTAATTAATAAAAAAATAAATTAATTTAATGTAATTATTCTTAAATACTTTTGTGATTATAGGATATCTAGTTCTTAGTGGTGGTATTCGGGTGTCAGAGTGACGATAACTATAGCTGAGCTTAAGACTAGGTTAATTCCCATAGTGCGGTTGTGAGCTATATTATATATTATATATTATATATTTTATGATTACATATGATAAACCACCCATATCAATAGATAAACTGAAACTCATTATACTTTGAGAGGTTGTTTTCCGCAATATCTAGGTTGGTGAGGGATGGATGGCTGAATACCTTCTCTGGCCTCACTCACTTCCCTGGCAGTATTATGTGCTAGTATTCATGGAATTTATTTTCCCCATATATGAATGTAATGGTATATAATGGATTGTGGTTATTTCACACAAATGTATCTCTAGATATAGTATCCTAAGGATTATTATAGGTATGATGTGTATGAGTTGTGATGGATCGAGGTATATACTCAATGTATGGGTTGTGATGGCTAGAGGTACAATACCCGATGTATGATTTACAACATACAAGATGTGGTGAATCCTAGAAAATACATGGTTAGTATATGTAGATACGGATGGGATGATGACATGTTGTTATTCATGAGATGCACGGTATACTTATCCCAAGTTCCTTCAGGTTGGCTTCTTCTAAAGAGAGATGAATTACGACGTATGATGTTCATCCAGAGAAAAAAAACCAATAGGGAAACAATAGTGAGGTAGAATTTTTTGATATTATATATATAAAATCTCTTATATGTGATACTTGGGGGTATATGGATATGGTGGAGATGAGAACTTAGTATACATACTTAGGTGATGAGTCGGTTTCACTTCTTGTTCACCGGCTTTAATATGATTTTTTATCTTTTACACGAGAGGCTCTGGGAAGGATCCTACTAAGTATACCTATTATGCTCACCCTATATATATAAAATATTTTTTCAGTTCAAAAGTATTAGGTTAGAGATCAGGATGTATATTATTATCTTGTGGATTTGTAGGAGACATTTGGTCTTCCTGGTCACTACCGAGTTTATCTTTTGGGAACTTTTAGTTTTCCTTTCAATTTTTTTTCTTGTATGAAATTACATGTATGTACTTGAGATTTATTTTATCTTCATAAGTAGGATTTAATTTGTGTATCTATCTTATCTCCATATTCATTAGGTTCTATTAGAAGGTAATGCCTCCCATTTGTATATACATTATACCCTTGGTGTTTATTTCCAACCCGTGGCCTATTGTAGGTGGGATTCAAGTTGTCACCATCTCCCTTCTCCCATTGATGACCTAGGAGGGGAAAATTTTTTTTGGGGGGGGGATAGGGTCATGAAACTCCAGGTTGAAAAATTTAGGTTTGTTTGAGTTTAAACTTATAGGAAAAAAGTTCTTTGTAATTGGGTTGTGACTCTAGGTGGGTAAAAGTCAATATAGAGATTCCATTATAAGTGGTCATAGTGGGTTCCATCACTCTCATTTTATTATAGGTGTGATTATTGGACAAGGATTATTTAGATCAGAACCACTATAAAAATCCCACATATTTTTTTATTTTTATTTCCACTTCACTAATTATAATACTCTAATATAATATCTTATAAATTCATTTTAAAAATGAAAATGGACTTTGTTTGGCTAGTTTTACATCTCAAATATAGACCAACAATAATAAAATTATTCAAAAAATCTACAACATGCCCTTAATATCCAATGATATTCTAAAACATCATGGTATAACTTGAGAATGTAAATAAGAAAGGTGTGAGCTATAAAGCCTAATAAGGGAATATAGAAAACATAACATGATGAAACTATTACATGTTTTCCAAGAAGTATATCAAAGTGTAATAAAAGTTGTGAGAATCATAAACATGATCATCAAAGCTTGATACAAGATGAAAACTTCAATGAATCACAAGAATGAAACAACAACATAAAACATGAAATCATAAGCATATTTCAAGGATAACCACTTAGACATCATGACATAATGTTCTTAGGATAACCTCTTGTGCACCATACATGGTATCTAATGAGTCAAAAACATTACCCAATGCATTGGAGAGCTATATAATTATGGACCCACCCACCACATTCATATCATGTACATACATTTGTGTTCCACATAGATCATACAACATAAGAAACCTTTCACCACTTTTAACATCATGATTAAAGAGTGTGGGTTACATACATGGAAGCCCAAAATCAATGAAGGATAGGAACATCTAAGTGAATACCCATGACTGGAAATGGGGATGGGTATTCACTATATAGATGTTTGGCAGGGAAAATCACATGATAATTTCTCCAACATAATGAGTGTACATAAAGATTCATGGATGAGTTTAATGAGAGTTAAAGGTGGTATATATTTACTTGTAAATAATAATTATAGTAACAGGGGAGTGTAAAAACACATTACAACATGAAAAATTGGAAATCAAATGGAATAATAAAAAGAAAGTGCTTGAATAAAGAGGATAAGGTGAGAATCCCTTAACATGAGAGGGTGCTTCTAAAAGACTTGTAAGATCTTATTAATAACTTGGGAACAACATGGGAGGGATTTAGAGAAGGATAGGGTGAATAAATTCATGATCAATGGGTTTTTTTAGAATGAAAAGTGGGAGGATGGGTGGGTTTTTTATATCAAAATAGGGGGGAATCTATTAATTTATAAACACAGGTTTTGGACACTATATGATAAAATAGTCAAAACCAGAAACAATCCAATGGTTTTCCCATATTTCCATCCCAATAGTAGCAATTTTCAATATTTTGTAAGTCTAAGAACCAAAATACTTGAAATAATATCAATAGTGACGTTAAAGAGTGTCATGTTTATAAAGAATTGATTATAAAACCTTAAAATATAATATAGGTTTTGGATTATTCATTAAGGGTTTATAAAATTAATATAATAACTTTAAAAATGAATTATATTAAATTATAAATAAATTTTTGGTTATGTATTCCTTTTATGGAATTTAGTACATAAATTTTGGCCCATTATGATGTGCTAATATAGACTGTATATTTATACCATATTCAATTTTTACACAAAAAACTGGACATCTTAAAAAATTATGAAAAATTCACCATTGAATAATTTCAACATTTGATTTCCAAAATAATACTTATTTTATAAAAATAATATTCTAAATATGGAATCTTTCACAAAAAATTTCATAATTACAGGAAAATACTAGTTTTTACAGTATTAACTAATTTTTAACCCTTATAAAAATTACATTTGAATACATTAAATTAAATTATAATTTATATTTAAATAATTATTATCCAATAATTGTTTTATTAAAATATTATTTATTTTAAAAATTATAGATTTTTTCAAAAGAGTGTCTTATTGAAACTATATATTTTCCCAAAATATAATTTTTATTTTATCGTGCCAAAATCTATTTTTTATCAAACACATTATATAATAATTGCTATTTTAATAATAAATGGAGATAAATATAATCATTGTTTTATTAAAAGGGAAAATATAATAATTAATATTGTTATGGTCTAGATACATAACCCCTTATTACAACTTCATATGCCCCAAGGGTAAGGTGTGTGATGGTGACACTTTCTTTGGGTGCTTCAGTGAACATGATTTGGGCTCTGATCTCGATATGATTGAACTTATCCTATAAATTCTTTTGTTTTTTTACTTTAGTTGTTTAATTTTAACTTGGTCTTGGTTAAGGGTAAATCTCAGTGATTCTATCTTCCTCATAATCTCTAATAATTGGGATTCATAGGGTATAATCCTACTGGTTGAGGTCATTTCTCCTTCTATCCGTGCTAATTAGAATTTATCATAACCCTTAATATACTAATCTTAATGATCACTATATAAATTCTATATTATCAGTGGTATTTTAAATATGAAATGATATATCTTATAACAATCTAAAATAACCAAGTATTTCATGTGTTTTCTATAACTTCATTTCTTAATGAGGAATTTATTCATTTGAGAATGGAATTTCATTTATAAAAATACAGGGCATTACATTCATGATTTTCATTGTTATCCATGGTTTATTCACCATGGTTCTATAGAGAAGTATTATGAGATGAGATGATGTTTCAGGGGGTTGGGTATGAAGAATGACATTAATGATAATGTGTCCCACTATTAGAACTGCCAACAGATAAAATCAAAGAACATGAAGCCTTCTAGTTTTCTCCAACCCCTTCTAATGCTACTTTGGAAGTTGGGAAGGTTATCTATGAACTTCATTATTGGATTAAAATGAAATCTTCAAGGGAAGAGTGATATCTAGGTAGTGTTTGATCAGTTGATGAAGTCAACTTATTTTATTCCGATCAGGGGAACCACCAAAGTTGACGATTTGGGTAATCTATACTTAAAGGAGATTTTTTGTTTTCATGGGGTCCCACGGAAATTTTCAATAATAGGTATCCTAGGATTACCGCCTATTTTTGGAAGAGTCTCCAAAAATTTGATGGGTACTTAGGATAGATTAAGTACAACTTACCATCCACAGCTGGATGGACAAACAGAGTGTTCTATTCATATTCTTGAGAATATGCTCTATTCTTGTGCATTATATTTTAGTGTATCATGGGAAAACTATCTAGTATTGGTATAATTTTATTATAATAATAGTTAGTATCAATTAGAATATATCCTTTTAAGGATTTGTGTGGTCACCCATGCAGGTAACCACTTTATTGGGTAGAGGCAGGAGAGGCCTCTCTTATGGGATCAAGTATCATTTTGGAGATTTCAACAAGAATTCCTTATATAAATCGATACTTTGTTATAGCTCAGATCCAGGAGAAATCATATTTGGAACATCAAAACCATCCTTTGGATTTTTCCATTGGTGACTATGTTTTCTTCAATGTTTATCATCTATTAGGCCTCCTTCGGCTTGGAAAACTGAGGAAACTGACTTTTTGATATGTTGAACCACTTGTGATCACTTAGTTGATTGGTCATGTTTCATATTGGTTGGTGTTACTGGATTTATTGATAGGTATTCATGATATTTCCCACATATCTTAGATTAAAAAGTACAAACTTGATCCCTCCCATGTTTTCAGTTGGGAGGATATTGAGTTGGATATAGATGTCTCCATTGTGGATTAACTAGTGGAAATCATTGATTCTTAGGTGAAATTATTTTGTGGTATGTCTATTACATTGATAAAAGTGTTATGGTGAGAAAAATATGATTCCTAGGAGACTAGGTAATTAAAAACATTGGTGAGAGAGAAGTTGATTCACTTATTTCAGGATCATATAAATTCCACATGACTTTATAGGGATAAACATTACTATGGTGGGGAGAATTGTAACATCATAGTCAAGGTAAAATTTATTTTTAATGTTTAAGAGGTTGTTCATTAGGTTTGGATGGTGTGGAAGGTGTTCTGGGGATTTATAAAGGCCTTAGGTTATGTGTTTCCTACAAGAGTAGGTTTACACTGTGGAAAGTATATTCATGATGTGAATTAACTATGTGAAATGAATTCACGACATGAATTATATTCACATTGTGAATTGGTCATTTAGAATTTTAATCTGAGGTGATGTTTTTTGGCATAAATATAACCCCATAGATGCACATCATGAATCAATTATTCATGATATAAATAATTTCTTCCCAATGGGTTATATATTTTTTTATGCTTGGATCCTCTCTCATTTAACTTTTCACCTTCCCAAAAAAACAAGGGCTTCTCTATACATTTTTGGGTGAGTCTAACTCTTTTAGACCTCTTCGTTTGACACGCTGATCTTTGTATTAGTTGGTCACTCCTCTTTGGTAATTGTTTCATTCTATTTTCATTTTATTCAACCCTCTTCATTTTGGTAGTGGTTCTAGTCAATGTTTTTGGGATTTTATTACACAATACCTTAAAAATTTATTGTGTGCATGTCTTATGGAGGATATTATTCTTATCATTTGTTGTGAACCGCATGATAATATCTAGGTATGTGTTGATTTGACTTCTCTACCAAACCTTTTTCTTATTTAACTTGTTTATATGAGGTGATAATCAATTCTAAGGGTTTCTTTCATTGATATTACATTATCTTCTATTTCTAGGGTGTTGTGACCCCATTGTGAGTGGCGTGTAACCCATGTTTTAGGTGTGTGGTTTTGTCTCCAAGCTATGTTTGATGAACTTTTAATTTTCTTCATTCTAAATTAATCAATATGATTATTGAATTATTGATTTGTGTGTGTAAATGGGGTTTTGAGAAAATATTGTTTTTATCCTTTTTTTGGTGATAGAAAAGGTATTTTAAAATAATTGTAAAATGGATTGTGAAATGGGGATTCAAATCATGTTTTTTCATGAATAAATATTTGCTTGGAATTTTTTCTGAAATGTGGTAAGAACTTTTTAAATTGATTTAATATATGCCACACCTAGGATCCTTGGGTGCTTAGGTGGAGGGTTTAGTATTGGTCATTGTCATTTGTTATATAAGGGATCTTTCTTATGGGGTGTTACTTATTCCCAAAAACTTATATTCTAGGTACTTTATAAACATTGTTAGGGGTTTAATTTTTGGGTGTTCCTCTTTTCCTATTTTATAGATGCATTAATTCTAGGGACTTAGCTGAACACTAGTAATTGATTATTAATTGTTTTATGAATGATAAATATTTGCATACCTTTGTTTTCCTAAGGGTATTTACCATTGTGTTGTGGATTATACAATTTTGTTTTTGATTTGATGTGATACATTATTTGATAAATGTTTATTGAAATTATGATTTGGAAAATTTTTAACAATTTTTTAAAAATATATGGAAAAGAAGAACTTTTTACCATGGTTTTGATATATAACTGTTTAATTGGTTATCATAACTTATTTTCTTTGATTCCAGAATATTGGGATTATTGTACAGAGACTTGATATATAACAATTGGATGATATTCTATCGATTCTGTTTAACTCACACTCTGAACACTCCCTTATTGGTCCATAGACCTTGTTTTAATTTATAAAATAAAGATAAAGATGATGTAATGAGCTGACTAGGATTATGTAATCTAGGTTTGGGTAGATGCTGGTGAGATAGTGGGTGATTTACCAATTATCATGTGAATTAGCTATTTTCATTTTTTCCTTTTTTATTGTTGGATATGTACTTTGGATTCTGGTATGGCTATATTTTGTGTTTTTTTTCTACCATTGACACTCTTTGGTTTATGGTGTATTCCTTTTTCTCATTTTATTCCTATATATATTTCATGTAACTTGTTTTAGGTTCAATGAAACCATTCCCTATGTTTTTTAATGCTCGAGTGTATTTCACAAACCCATGTGGATCAAGAATTCCCTTTGGGTTAGTGAAAAATTAGTTCGGGTAGTAGTTTAGAGGGTATATTCGGCTAGTTTGTTACACAACCCAAAATCATGACAAACAAAATGGGAACCACCAGTCTATAGTTTAAAACCCCTATATTTCAAACTCAAAAAATTTTCAAAATCAACTATAGCTCCCTATTTTCTAAAAAATTTCACTCTTCATTGAGGAAACCAAAACCATGTCTTACTACTAAAATACAATATAATGAAGACTAAAATATGATTTGGTTTAGCTCTAAAGTTGAAATCTAAACTTTTAAACCATAATATACTTCAAAACGAACTTATGACACACCCATTACCTACAAAACTCAAATTAAAGGACCAAAAAACATGAGGCATATATTTCAAATACCTCTTAAATGATTATAATAATTAATAATTAAAATAAAAACTAATAATAATAGAAAGATAAATAATTAAACACATCATGAGATACCTATCAAATAGGAATATCACTATTATAAGGCATAAATATTATATAAATAGAAGGAAAAATAAAATAAAATATTAAAGATAAAATAAATCTCAATAGCATTAAAAGAATAAAAAACTCAAAAAAAAAACTATAAAAAAGAGGTCTCCATATGCGAATCTTTCTCACATGTACATTCCTCAAAGAAACCTTTCCACCTTAAAACATGTATAAAAGTAATGAAACTGACTTATATTACCTTCTCCTAATGACTATTAATTTCAACATGACACTCTAAAAATGATTCATCAATCTAAATTTCTAACTCAAAATAATAAATTATATGGGATACATAATGAATATATCTCCAAATCCTTGTTACAGGGAAAGAATCATAAACTCAATCCATATGGGGTGGAAGCACCAAACAACACAACACTACACTAACTCACTCTAACACCTAAAATGGTATAATAAATAAGGGGTATATCATACTGACTTTACCTAACCTTAACTACCCAGGAAGAGGAAAAAATATCAAGAGAATATGATCCCTAAGCACAAACTCTAAAGATCACCTCATCTGATCTGCATAATACTATTGAAAATCTAGATTAGCCTTTATTTTATCATGAATCACCTATACTTTCTTGATTAAAATCCTAAATAAATCCATTCCAATAATCAGAAACTCTATATCCTCAATTCAACCTAATGGATATCCATATGGTTTCCTATATAATCCGACAAATATAACCATTAAATTACAAGAGTGAAAGATTATATTATAATAAAACTCAACCAAAGGTAAATTCCTCACCCATGAATCCCCAAAATAAGAAACACATGAATGCAACATGTTCCATAATGTCCAATCATCTACTATATATTATCATCCATCTACAGAAGAAAATTAGTGTTAAGGAATAACTAAGAGAAAAAATAAATCTTCATACACTTCCACATCTGTGAGGTAAAATGATAATATAAATAAGTGATGATCCTATTTGAAACTCTATGGAGTCTCACCACCACCTCCATATAGAACGTTAATAACACATACTTGGAACTCGACTCCTTGATAACCTATTTGGTCCCACAAAAGAGATGGAAAAGATAATATGTGTGGTTGGATTTTTACATATTAAGTAATTAAAGTAATTTAAAAAATAAAAAATAATTTAGTGTAAATAATAAATAAACAATTTAAGTATAAATAGTTAAGTGAAGAGGGTATTAATAATGAAAGGAGTAAATAAATAATCAATAAATTACATTGAATTTTTAGTTGTCTAAATCATAAAAATCCCACATCTACTCTTCTCCCTCTTACGGAAAGATAATGGAAATCCAATATGATGTATATTAATTTTTAAGGAGAGTTAAAAATCATAAAATCCTACCTTTTTTACACCTGGAGGCATAACCTAGATACTACCTTTTATATACATGGTAGAAAAACTGAACTTATGACTTTTTCAAGGGAAAAGTTACAACCTATGTGATCTGATTTTTGGTTAAGTGTAGAGGGTGTTCAGAATGAAAGAATTAAAGAAATAATAAATAAATCACATTGAATTTTTAGTTGTTTAAATCATAAAAATCCCACATATACTATTCTCCCTCTTAATGAAAGATAATTAAAATCCAATATGATTTATATCAATTTTTAAGGAGAGTGAAAATCATAAAATCCTACCTTTTATACACCTAGAGGCATAACCTAGTCACTAACATTTATATACATGTTGGAAAACTAAACTGTTGACTTTTTCAAGGGAAAATTTGCAACCTATGTGATCTGATTTTTTGTTAGGTAAGAATAACTGAACAAATTAATTTTAATATATGGAAAACCATTAGATATTTGTGATTATAACATGATAATTCTCATAATACCATAACAATTATCATAATAATTTCATTCAATTTAATATATTAGAAACACTTAATAATTTCTTTTCTATATGAATTCATTTTGACATTCTCATAACAATTTTTCCAGTTATATAACATAGCCTCACACACCCTTCCTTCATTATGCATTGGAACCATATTATATATTGCATTAAAACACAAAATCACATTACTTGTAACATATTATCAATGATCATATAACACCTCAGGTTTTTGGAAATATTTTATTTATTTAAACAAGAAGTCCCTAATTCTAAATTATATTTTTCTATTTTATGAAAAGAATTAAAATTGATTATAAAATAAGTCATACAAGAAATGAATCAAACTAATAAATATTTATTCATTCATAGAGTAAAACTAAAATAAAATAATATGAAACCATGTATTTCATGTAATGGATTATTACATATCATGTATTATTACATCCCTTAAAAGTTTATAAATTAAAATGGGACAATAAATAAAATAATAATATATTCAAAACTAGAAAATCCCCAGGATAATCTTCAACCTTGATAATAGACCATAATAAACAAAAACTCTAATGAGAAAGAATATAATCAAAGGAGATAACATGTTGTGAAATATAAAATGAAAGGGAGTGAGAAGTGTGATTTAAGTGGTAATAATGGAATTATTGTATATGCCGTAATGAGGGGGTAATATAGCCTATATAAATATGTATATGGTAATTAGAAATATGGTCATTGGAAATATGGTCATTGGATATATGATCATTAGGTATAAATATATAAAATATGTATATTAAATTTGTGTAAATTTTTGTAATTTTTTTAAATAATATGATTCTATAAGGAAAAAAATATTTAATTAAAAAAATTTATTATAAAAAAAATAAAAACCCACTCATTATAAAACATTATTATTATTATTATTACTATTACTATTTTTTAAAGAATGATTTGATGCATTTATAAAATTCAATGGAATATATTAATACCAATGTAATGATAAAATTTAACTAATTCTTGCTTAACATGTAATCAATCTCAAAGAATTATGATTAAATTAATTTAATGATAAATTTTTTTTTTCTCAAAGAATTATAATTTTCTATATATTGTGTATTTTAAACCAATTTATAATTATTAAATAATGATAAATATATAAATAATATATATTTAAAAATAAATTAATGTTCATCTAAAATTTTTCACATGTAATAGAATATGTATAAATTTTTTTATGCTTATAAATTTATTTTTATAAAATTTATTTTTATGAATTATGCACACTTATATTAAAATTAATTTTTATCAACTCTATAAATTGAGTTAATAAAATTGTTCACATATTTTCAATTATAATATTAAATATTTTAATAATTTTATTTTCGTTTTTAATATAAAAAATAGGTACGAATGAAAATATTAGTTTCTGTGGTAAACCATTTATTTTGAATTAATTTATTTTATAAGCATTTCGTAATTTTTATCTAAATTAAATCACTCACTTTTAATTTATTATTAGAAAAATTTTCAAACATATTAAAAATTTATTAACTCTAATTTAATTAATCTTTTATAGGAAATAAGAATAAGAAAATGTAATATTTAAAAAATAACATTTCAACAAAATATTTTTTTTCTATATATCTTATTTTGAAATTTAAAAGTAAAATTCATCATGATTATAAATTTAGTTAAATTAAATGGAGATTGAATTTGGACTGAACAGATTAGAATTTTGTGATAGGTTTTACCATATATTTTTAGTAAAAAAATAATTACCATGGTAAATTTTTAATCAAGTATAATAAGGGTAAAAAGGGAAACTAAAAGTGGATCAAATTTTGTTGAGTTTATGTTAAACTTATACCATATAGAAGACCTTTTCTAGGTTTTAAATTCATACCTACACATCTCATAAAAATCTTCTCACCCAAATCACATGAATTCTATGTGATTCCATATTTACCACTCCTCTCACATTTATTTCCAATGAAAATCCATTCTTTTCACCTATAAAAGGAGCTAAATTCTACCCAATTCAAGACACACTTACCCTTCTAATTTATCTTTAAACCTTAATTATTTTATCTCCCTTGAAGTATCTTATACATTTATAAGCACTTTTAAGGAAACCCAATCATTATATATATAAATACTAAATAATTTTATATTAATATTTAATATATATCAAAATAATATATTCCCTTTAAGCTTAAAGGTTTAGCGTATTTAGAGACAAGATGCATAGTAAAATTATTTCATGAAATATATTCAACATATTCCAGAATGTTATTCTAAAATAACACCCTTATGAGACATACGCAACTTAGAACCTTTCTTCAAAACCTAGGTAAATGAAAATATAAGAAAAAGTGATCTTAGATGTTCAGTAAAGGTAAATATAGGAGATATCAATGAATCATCATAAGTGAACATAGTGTATTCATAAGGTCATGAGAACATGATCAGAACTTATGAATGTCATATAAAATCATTCAAATATCATTAATCATAAATCACAATATAAGGCTTTGTAATAACAAAAGACATAAGTAATAAGAGTGTGGAATCATAAATAATCAATCAAGATCTATGTGAAAATATCATAATCAAAAGACATAAAGCTATTAAATACACCTAAGCACATAAAATCATTTCATACATCAAGTTTCACTACCCAGACTTTTATATTGGAAATGTTTGATAGTGGATTGGGTTCACTCCCCATTCCATCATTTCTTTAATCAAGGTTCAATCTCAAGACTGTCATAGTGGACAGAGTCCCTTACTGAACTAGGTTTAATACCTATTCCCATCCATATAATCTCATGAGATATCAATCTTTGTCCATTTAATTGGTGGGATACATAATTTCATTTGACCCAGTAAAATAATGAAAACCATAAATAATTGTTTCATAATATCATAAAAATATTCATAATTTCATCATAGAATTACTTGTGAAAAGAAATGAGTTTCATTAAATTTCACTATCACATAATAATAATCCACACAAAGAAAGGATGTCAATGGTATCATAAAAACATTCCTAACTTTATTATAGCTTGATTAAACCATGGAAAAGAATTGGGTTTCATTAAATCAACATTAAACGATCATCACCATAATTCATAAAAATAAATAATGTGGATAGTATCATAAATTATAACCCCATATAAGAATTAGAAATATCAAATGATGTTGAAATAGATAAATATTACCTTTAAAATATAATTTTAACCTTTATTTGAAAATTTAAGAAGAATAACCTGTACTTTTGATAATATTTTAATTAAAATTCAAAGAATGTTTAGAAAAATATTTTCTTTTAAAATAACCATGGAAACTTGTAATGGAATATTAATGTTAAAGAACAATCTTGATTGAAATAAAAGCCATTCATGGCGTATATATTAAAAAGAAACATTCTTTTTACACGTTTGAAAAAGTCAAAAGTAAGTCATACATAAATATTTGAAAAGATTAATTTTAATCATTTGAAAATAAATTAAAAGTTATTAAAAATCATCAATCTAAATAATTTATGTATATAAAAAACTTCCATAATTCATTATGAAGAACATGGACATGGAATAAAAACTTCATCAACCATAGAGAAAATAATGTTTTATTTTCTTATAAATATGTTCTCAAACATTTTAAGTAAAAAATAGTGGAAAATGGTACAAATAATTGAAAATTCTAGGAATAACTAGAGTATAATAAAATATATGTGTATAAGGATCATATAATTTCCCTCAATGGAAATTTAGCATAGATAATCTCAAAAAGAAATGAGATTATAATATAAACCCTAAACTCAGGTCCATCTTGATTTATATGTGTTTAAAAATCATGTATAATAAATATATATTTATTATAAATATATTATAGAACCATATTCATATTAAAAATACTATATATAATTCCCTTATAATTTTTTAATTACCCTTTTATTAATAATTCTTAATTAAAATCGTTATTGGGGTGAAAACTGGTCCATTTTCCATGCATGTTTTAGTTTTATATTTCCTATACTCATACCTATATCATTGTTTCATCATCTAAAAAATATTAATCAAGTCATAAGTATCATATTTATTCATAATATACACTTTTATAATAATTCATATAAATTGGTTATGAAAAATGAATCACATTACTCCGTTGTGGTGGTAGTCCATATGTACATACAAGTGATGTTTTCACTTTTAAATGGATGGAAGAAATGAAAGGTAAATAATAATTATCCTTTATAGAATCATTATTATATAATAATTATAATATATATTCATTAAATCTATCATTATCACTAGCCATGTAAATAGGAAATGATAATTGAATCACATCACTTTATGGAGGTAGTAGTCCACACGTACGCATGAGCAACATTATCATCCTCCAATAGATGGGAAGGATATATAAAAATGATATAAAATTAAAACAAAATATATAATTACAGTAATTTTACTCATTATATAATTTTATTATTTATAGAACATTTTGATGAGGTTTTAGGAGAAACATGAAAAATATAGGTAAGAACGTATACCTATGCTTTTGGAATCCTCCTTTAAAAAACAACTTAAGGCTTCTATGTTGGATATTTGGGGAAGAAAAATGCATAAAGTTAATGTATAAGAATTTTTGGAGAGTATTTTTTTATATATATTTCTCAATATAAAAGGCTCAAGTGGTGTGTATAAGAGAATATAAGAGGTTCCCTTTTATATGTGAGGGCAGTGACACACTTGTAATTATTAAGAATATTAAAATATAATAATGTCACTCTCATGGGAATGTGGATTAAAATTGGATCAAGTTAGAATATTGGATTGTATAGGATATAAATACCTTAATATAATAGTACTTAGACAATTTTATGTCATGTTAACCATTATATCTTTAGTTTAACCCCTTGTTAACTCTTTTAACTTTTATTGTAGTCATAATATTTTTACTATTATTTCTATTTATTATGACAAAAATTAAGTTGATATTATAACCAAATTTAAATTATTATGATTTAAATATGGAATACATTTTACAATATTAAATTCCCATAAGATATATATTTTAATTCTAATATACACACACAATATTCGTAAAAACTGTTTTTAAATAAACAATTTTAAGAATAAAATTTAATTTAATCCAAGTATTTTTCTTGTAAAAACCACTATAAGAATGTTAAAATATTTTATTTAATTCATTATCTAAAAATTTAATTAAAATCATTCATTAATAGAGATTAATATAATTTATTAAGATAAAAACACATTGCACACATAAAAATAGTTTTTAAAAAACATCTATTTTTACCTTCAAAGAATCTTATTTTCATTTCTAACCAATTGATATCAATTAATTAATTCTATACACATGTAAAAATTCCCTTTCATAAGTTTAATACTATAAGTTAATTATTAAATAAAAAATATAAGGAAAAATAATTCCCAGAAAAAATATTTCAAAATAGTTCTTTTGGATTGATAGTATTTCCTAAGTGTATTAGAAATTATTTTCCAAAATTATATGTCATTTAAATACCATATTATGTTCTTAATTTTATAATATATAATAATTATTCACATTTTTCTATGTATTCATTCTTCACAATCTATTAGACACATCAAATTTATTAAATAAAAATATATTCTAAAATATTAGGGTGTTACATTTTACTCCCTTATAAGAAATTCACCCATGAAATTTTATTACTCTGATATAAACAACTAAGCATAAATCTATCTCATATAATCCTTGTTTTCCAACATAGCTTCCTCAAATTTATTGTATTATACTAAACATTGACTAGGTGAGTGGTATTTTCCTCAAAATTTTCTCATGATGATTTAGAATCTCCACTGGTTGCTCCTTAAATAGAGATCATTCTCCAATGGTATGACCTATGTGTTCAATACATATAAAGAATCAAGTATATACTTCATCAGGAGAGATATATGAAACACATCATGACATTGATATAGGTTTGGTATAATCACCAAGTGATAAGATACCGTCCTAACATGATCAAGAATCTCAAAGGGACTAGTATATATATACCTCAACTTTCCCTTATTTACAAATATCATGAAATTATCCCTTAGTGATATTAATATGAATACCTTATCACCTACTTAGAACTCTAGATCTCATTAATGATTACCTACATAACTTTTATTTTGACTATGAGCTACTACGATGGGATTCTAAATGACTCTAACATTCTCTATCATTTTATCAGCTAGCTTAAGTCCCAATAAATTTCATTCTCTAACTTCATCCCTAAAAATTGGAGTTATTAAATTCATGCCATAGATGGATTAATAAGGATCAATATAAATGTTTTAGTGAGAGATATTATTATAAGAAAATTTTACCAGAGTAAGGCATTGATCCTAATCTCCTTTGAAATTTTCAAACAAAGCTATCTATATATCTTCTAAGGTTTGAATGGTCCCCTCAGATTGTCCATCTATCTAATGATGATATTTAATTCAAAAGAGTAACTCCATATTCAAATATCATTGATTAATTCTCTTGAACTTTGAGGAAAACCTTAGATCCTAATCATATATAACAGAATGTGGTACTCAATGCAAACTTACAACATCCTTAATAAATATTTTGTAAAGTCGATCAAGCGAAAAATATTCATTGATTGTAATGTGATGTGATGAATTAATAATAAGATCTACTAAAAAGAATTTAAAATTAGGAAGATTAGATGTTTTTATGATTTTGATAATGAAATCCATATTGATGTTTTTCTATTTCCATTTTGGTATGGGTAATGGTTATATCATCTTATTAGACTTATACCTCTTAGTTATAACTTGAAAATGTATTAGGAACTAAGATATATACTCTGTAATATCCCTTTTCATGTTTTCCCATGTTAAATAATCTTTCAAATGTCTATAAATTTTCATACTTCAAGGATGAATATAGAATGATGAGCTATAAGCTTCATCCATTAACCCCTTCTTCAAATATGGTATTGAAAATACACATACTCGGTTCCCAAAACATATCATTATATCCCAATAAAGGCTGAAATTAGGAACATTACTCACTTTCTTTTGTAGTTATATATCTTCCTTATATGCCTCTTTAATTATCACATGGATGGATGGATGAACTTTAATCTTAGAAAGAAGTGATCCACCCATTTCATCAATGATTTCAAGATTCGTATTCTATAAATCCATAAGTTTTAGATCTCTTTAAATACTCATCATAGACAAACTATCATGGTGCTTCCAACTCAGAGCATCAATCACCTTGATCTCCTTCCTTTGGTGGTAATTTATTTAGTAGTCATAATCTTTAATCAACTACATCTATATCCTTTGGAACATTGTAAACTATTTATTTGTGAATATATACTTTAATATTTTATGATGATTATATATATATATATATATAATCTTTCACCATAAAGATAATGCCTCTATATTTTCAATGAAAAAAGTATTACTACCAACCCCAAATCATGATTTGGGTAATTGTTTTCATGAATTTTCAATTGAATTGAGGGATAATATATCAGCATATCATTCTATATTAGAGTGTATCCCAATTATTTATCTGATGCATCACTATAGATCACATGCCATTCTCTACTATAGAGTTGTGTGATTAAATGTTCACCGAACAACCTTCTTTTAAACTTCTTGAAATTTTCATCACAATCACGTTCCAATTGAACTTTGATTCCTTCTAATTAAACTTGGTTATTAGATTTGATATCTTTGATAAATTTCTCACAAATCATCAATAGTATCCAACTACCCTAGAAAAATATGGATCGTGATCACCATGGTTGGTTTGGTCCATTATCAAATAACATCCCTCCTTAAAGGATCCAGTAATGTAACCTTTTTTGATCTTATATGACCCGAAACACGAAATTTTTGATATAAATAATTCACAATTGATAATTTTTTCATATATCTCCTCATTTCTCAATTTCTTCACCACAATCATCAAATGATCTTCATGATATTACATTATATTGGAATATATAATAATATCATCTAAAATACCACCACAAACTAATTAAGGTAATCTTTAGATTCATTATTCATTAAATATATTAAGATAAAATGGGAATTGTTAAGTCCAAATAGAATCACTATAAATTCATAATGACCATACCTCATATGGAAGACTATCTTGTGTATATCCTCTCTCTTAACCCTCAGTTGATGATATCTATAATTATGGTCAATATTTGAAAAATATTGATTTTACAAATTGATTTGGTCTATATATCCAACGGACGCCCAAACCAACCCACCACTAAACCAAAGGGTAATTTGTGATCCCCATGAGATGACAACATGTGCTTGGCAATCAGAAGAACACACTTAGGAACAAATTTTACCAATGATCATAGTAAATGTGATAATATGAATATTACAAAAATCTGGCATGAATCATCAGTATATTTCATATCCACACTAAAAAATATATAGAAAATGATAAAAAAACATGATATAAAAAAATTAGTAAAAAACATGATCATGAAAAATGTTCGTCACTAATATGACCAGTCCTAACGGGGCTCATTTAATGACTCCCCTTGACGACCTCAAATAGGCTAGGGGATAAAGACTAAACCTAAGTAGATATATCACTAACATGGGAGGCCTTAGCTTAAGTGTCTGTACACATTCACACTTCCCAAATATCAAAATATGATGAAATGTAAAACAACTAAAAGAAATCGGCATGCATACATCTAATCCCACAACCAGAGTACGACAAGGAGTAATGGAAAGTAAAAAAGGCCAAATACTAGCCCACCAAAAAGAGTCTAAAAACAATTAAAACGTGATAGTAAATATGGGGATTTCTATCAAGATACCATAAGAGTGCACCTAATTCTGTCTGGTCTCACTAAGAACTACTTGGTATTGGTCTCTCTTGTTAAACGGTTGATCATCTGCACAAGACTTGAAACGTTCAGGAAGAATTCCGTTCAAGGGTGAGTATAAAAATACATAGTATGAAACACAAAAATCAAAAATAATATTAAAAAAGAATAATTGTCATCTCTATATAGGTATATGTATACAACACATACAACACGAATATCCAAATATACTCAAAAAAGAATCAAAATCTGAGGTTAATGTCAAAATCGTAATACCAGCCTAGGATTCCATCTTGAAAGCTTCCACACATCACTCATCCAAAAGAACACACTCCACAATTCAGATAAAATTGATGATGTTTTTCTGAGAGGTTTTGATAATTGGGTATCGGTATATTCTAGAAGCCTGATGTGATACGATGCACATATGAGGATCACTCCCATGGTCATGGGGTATACCAAAGCTCAATATAGATTTACCCATTAAGTATAGGATTGACACCCATGTAGTGTTTTTCATGGAAATACCTAGAAATGCACTTACGGAATACAGATGAATATAGGATCACACTCTAGGCCTCACAGAAGGAGTCCAACAACTATATCCCAGTAGCCTTACAGAAGGGATCACAATATGTTGTGTAGGATGAGATTGAAAATTAATCCTCCGTGAATGAATATGGGGAATGAACCATAACGAAACTAATCAAAGATGTAGAGGAAAAGGGCTCTAATACAACTTTGAAGGAGTACACAGTGTGTAATAAGATTACACGACATGTCCCCCTGGAACAGGGTCCTACTCATATAAAATGGCATGTGATCATGTTTGAGTAGAAGTACATGACATGATGATTCCCATGTACTTTTTATCGTGTACCAATACATGGCTTAGCCCATGTAAATATTATCTTGGCTGTGTACCTATGGGATTACAGGAAATACCCTTGGCCATGTACTTCTAGAAATTCCCATGTACCCTCTTAGGTACACAATGAGTCACCGGGGAAGGCATCAAAAGTCTTGTGATATGGATCACATACCATGTGATCCTTAACATCAAACAGAAACTCGAACAGCTACACAATGGTCCCACATGCCGTGTGATCCAGTATTACATGTCGTGTTGATCTGGATTTCCAAAATCCCACTGTTCTTCCTCCTGAATAGTTTTCGTCTCTTATGAAACCAAATCCAGCCGTGATACATGCGAGGAAAGGTTGATATTGTTTGAATGACCCTTTCCATCACCATTCACTAGATTCCAAACATTCAGTTTATATGAGAATCAGAGCTCATTTGTTCCCATAACTTCCAAAAATACCACACAAACCCAGGGGGTCCCCAATCCAGTCTAATCCATTCATTACTACTACCGTCATGTGATCCTGATGTCATATTGAGTCTAGATCTATGAAATTGGATTGTTTCTCCAAGAAAAGAGTGTGCAATGATTGATTCCTTACAATTTGGGTCGAAAAACTAGAAAAATGAAACCCTAGTGACGAACGTCTAAAATAGGGGAGAAAATCCTAAATCACAAAAAAAAGGAATGAACCTCAACCCATGTTTTTTTTGACTCAATTCATTGTTGTTATAATGATGATTTAATAGATAATAAATAATGAAAGTGAAATTCTATCAATTCCTAAATAAAACTAACCCATACCGCAACACGCACAATCCACGAATCAATTTTCTTAGTTGATTGATTCAATTTTTTCATAAGAATCATAAATGGGGAAATAATCCAATCAAAACCAATGTCCTACCATGATTTAGATTGATCACTGATGAAGAATGGAGCTGTGTTGTGATCGTTGCAGAGATCATATGATTCCATCTTGAACCTATTTTCAATCATTGATTCGGTCATCGTATGCCAATAGAATCAACTTGAACACTCTTCAATGGATCTCCGATGATTTATTGTGTTATGTGGATAATCCAAAAAAATTTATATAAGAATTATTATATAGAGAAGTATTAGGTCATTATGTTATAACAAATTAAATAAATAAATCTTATTAATTTATTTTTTATCCAATCCCATGATGAATTTTCCATAAACTTTCCATGCTGAAAAGGTTATGTCACACCTAAGTTAAAACCCATATTATGAACTTAGTGATTCCTTAGGGATTATAATCTGGGACCCCCATTTAGAATTTATTCTACTTTTATAAGAAAACTTAATGCACATGATATTTAATATATTTAATATATTTTAAACATTTATTCCAGGCATACCGATCCTTGGAATTTCATTCCATCTCAGCGCCTAGTCTTGAAAATAATCTACACAATATCCCAAATAATATATAGAAAATCTGAGTCACTACAGTCACACCATGGTCTCCCTCTCCTGTAAGGAAAATATTCCAGCTTGATTTCTTTTCTTTGGAAACCAGTAGATATTTTCCCCCCATCTATAGAAATTAGTAAAATCCTAATTTTCCAAAGTAAACAATTTAAAAGGCCACACACTAGACTTTCTAGGAAAATAAAAACATGTCCTACCAAAATAAAGAAATACACATCGTTTTTTCAATACCAAATAATAAAACTAACCTCATATAAATCAACACTCTCAAGAGTGGATAATAAAATGAACAAAGAATCTATAACTAATATAAAATAGGTATGACACATAATCACTTAGTTGGACACCACAACTACTAAATCTAAACATTCGATTTCATATTACATCGTGAAAATAATAGTTTAAATAAAATACAAAATTAAACATTTTTATAAGGTTTCAAAAAGAATAAAAATACATAAAAAGTGTGATAAAAACTATTTTTACAAGATCTATCATTAAATGAAAAAAATTTCTTGGAAAATTCTTTTCCTCGACCTAAATCACTTGACCAAAATACTTTTTTAAACTTCAACTTTGAAACCATTTCATAAAAAAATATTTTACAAATAAATTTTTCAAAAATAAAATATATTTTCACTAAAATCATAAGGTTTTACAAAACATATTAAAAACCATCCATTTCCAAAAAAATGTGGAAAAAAGACTTAAAACTCCATTTTGAGAATTCAAGCACACGTGGAGTTTTATAAAAAAAATCCCCCATTCTTACTTGAGACCAAATTTCAAACTCATTATTGAAAATAGTCTTAAAACACTTTTAAAACCATATTTTTTTCTTTTCCAAAACCCATTTTCAAAACATTTAAAATAAAATTACACAAATAAGGGAGAAAGCACACATGTAGGCACCACTATGTCAAGTCATACAATAAGATAAAAAAAATAAGAAAATAAGTCCAAATAAATAATTTGAAAAATAGGGGATATAATAAAATTACCAATATAAATCCCTTAAATGATCCAAAAACAAAACCTAGTGTTATGTCTCTATCCAATTGGCTCTAGTGGGTTCTAGAGTGACTCAAAATGACCCTATGTTAAATTGTAGCACGTAACATGACTAAAAACATGTAGAGACTCACTCGTTCTTCCCTGGGATCTCATGATCCTCAGTAGGGATCTCTAAGTACCCAACCACCTATGAACATACATGGATAATGGGTAGAATTCCCTTAACAGGCATGAGTAGGCTAGAGACAATGGTTCTACTCAACAACATAGGATATGTCATCACATACCCCATTTCCCTAAGGTCTAACATGAGAAGTCAAGTGAGGTGTAAAAATTCAAATGTTCCTCCACTCAAGAGTAAATAATTTGCAAATAACTCACACTACACCTCCCACAACCTCACAGGTTACAATCACATGATAATCCAATATAAAAATCATATACAATGCATTAAACACATATATGATCATGAGATTACAAGTCTCCATGGGAACACAAGAATAAAAAGGGGGATCAATAGGGTATCACATCATTTATAAAACTCATTTTCCATAAAATTATAAATGATCCATTTATTAAAACATACATGGAATTCCAATCCATTTCATCAGTTTCAAAATCCACCTAAATCCACTCCTGAGATGATGTTTTATTAAATGAATTTTGAAACAAAAATGAGAACTCACTATTCCCTATTTAAAACATATTTGAAAACATTTAAATACATTATAGGTTTCAAAATAAAATCCACATGGGATAACACACCATTTTAAAATCAACCAACTCATTGAAAAATATCTAAATATTTAAAAACCCTGAATATTTGAAATAAAAATCACTCATGTTTATAAAAAGGTTTTCCATATATAAATGGTTATCAAATCCCTTTTAAATAAAATAAAACCCTTTATAATTTCTTAAAAACTTTTAGAACACAAAACATTTGGTTTTAAAGTGATTTGATTCAAGAAAACTTTTAAAAAGAGGAAGCTGATGTTCACCACCACCTTTTAAAACCATCAAAATTCTTTAAAATCCTACCGAGAATTTTAAAAAATAGTTGGAATGGATTCTCATCCCATACCAAGGTTTAAAATCACTTTTAAACTTACCAATGACCTCTTGGGTTATTAATATAGAAATAATTTAAAATATAAACCATTTTAAAACATTAGAAAATTAAAGACATGTAATAGAAGGTTAGGTCAAATAAACACCTACCTCAGACCAATGGTAATAAAGTCGAAAGAAAGTTGTTGGGATCCAAATTATGTCACCTTCAAAGGTGAAGGATATCACATTCAAGAGATAATACCTATTAATCCTAAATACATAAAATCATAATTTTATACCCAACCCAGACCCTAGTCCCGACCCTTAAAGTTTTAGAGTTTATAGATGGGATAAATTAAAAGGTATAAAAGTAAGGAAGAAAAATGTAGGAATAAAGTAAATATTACAACTTGAGGGTATCAAGATAAATTAGAAGGAATTATGTTCAAATTTGGAGGAGAAAGGATTCCTCTAGAAGAGGGTGGCATCACTCGAGGAGAGGAGGGAAGCCTTGTGTAACTTCTCGACCCTAGTTACCCAGAGTCGGTGCATTATTACGTATCATTGGCATGATCACAAAAGATCAAGTCTCAAAAGACTGATTAGTTTAGTAGCCTTGGAAGTACTAGATACATTAATAAGGTTTACATTACATCAAAAAATGGAAAACTACAACAACATTGTTTCCATGGAAAACATTGAGATCCCATAGACTATCCCTACAGGTTAGTCATAATATAATTATTCACATCCTGGAAAAAATAAAACATAGAAAGGGGTGAGCTCAAATGCTCAGTAAGGATAACAATATCGTGGAAGCTTTCATAAATAAGCATAAACCATTAAGGCAGTGTATAAAACTAAAACAAAAGCCTTTTCAACATAAAATTATTCATAATATGGAAAATATAAATCAAAATAATTACATTTACTTACTCACATGGATATTATACTAGTAGAATAATCACATGCAATATCAATAGCCACATTCATAATGATGATATGAATATTGCCAGACATTCATAACCACATAGTCAAGGCCTTGTGCCAAGACTAAAAATAATATTTTTTCAAGGACTTGTGCAAATACACTAGTTTGTCTCATGAGACATACCAATGAATCAAGGAGCTATATCGGGCTCCACCCGTCACTTACTAAGTCCAATGCATTCCTTATATGAAAATATTTAAACATAATATAAAAATTCATATTAAAACTATCATACAAAATGTCAATAATCTATCCATAAACCATGAATGGTATAAAAATAACACATCCATAGTCAAAATTATCACAAAAACTTCAATACGATATGGTAGTTTTGTATTATAACAAATCAACTTCAAATAAGCTTAAAATCCCTCAAAGGATGTTGACATAGATGAAATCAAAACCTTTTTAGAGAAATATCTCTTTCTATTTTGAAATAATTTAAAAGTTTCGTCACTATAAAAGAAAAAATTTATTTTTGAATATATTATTATAAGCTTTTATGGGAAGCATCGATGATGTTATAATGGTGGAAAATAGCCACACCCACCATATAAGTTAAAAAAACATTCTTACCTTATTTTTTTCAAAAAGTTATAAAGGACCTTGTTTGGAAAATGATAGAAAGATGAATTTATAAACATTTTATAAAATTTAAACAAGGGTATAAATGACTTTAAACCATAATCTATAAAATATGAAGTATGTTTTTAAAAAAAGTTTTAAGAATCATGGATGTGGATGATAAAGAGGTCCTAGTAGATAATTACATATAAACAACCTCATATAATGATTGATTGTAAAATTAACCCTTACCTTGTACTTTTCCTTGGTCGAGGGTAGGTTAAACTCATGTATAATGATGAAATAATTGTTATAAAATTATACAAGAATCGTACACATTAATATGATATCATATATGATCTTCTAATATTGCTCTGTTAATGATATTTCAGTAGTATCATCGTTTCGGGTGTTAACTGATCCGTTTTCCATTATATGCTTTGTTACGTAAGTAATGATTGTTAGGGATAGGATGTATCTTATTTAAATTCAGAATGATATTAAGTCTTTAAACATTATTTTAAATAATCTAATGAAAATTTTTCTTGAATGGATACGATGGGGAATAAATCTCATCGCGTTCGTGGAGATGGTAATCCGTACGTATGCACGAGCGAAAATATCATTCTTTTGATATTAAAATAAAATTTAATTGGATGGTATATCATATATACAGAATCATTATCATTTTATATTTATTATTTAAATCAATTACACATCATTATTATACCCATCCAAATAATAATGTATTGAATAACAATTACACCACAGTGTGGAGACGGCAAGCCGTACGTACGCACGTATGGTGACATGTCATTCAATGGATGGATAGATTAATGAATATGGTTAAACCATATTTATAAAAACATAAAATTATATAGAATATACTGGATTTATTATTTTATAATGGAAACAACAAATAAAAAGTATGTGGAAGAAGAAAAGAACTTGAAAGAGGTGATGAAATATTTACCTCTTCTTCGGGTTCTTTCTTAAGATTTGATCAAAATGGCTCCATAAGTTGGATTTATGACTAAAGTAAGGCCTCTAGGATGAAGGGAGGATAGTTGGGAGGGTATTTGTTCAGGGTTTGGCCGAGCCAAATGTCTTTGAAGGTGTGAATTTGTGGGAAGGGGGAGTGCCCTTTTATAAGAGGAGTGAGGGGCACCTTAGGAAAAGCTAGAAATATTATTTTATAATAAAATAAATATCGGTTTCTAATGGATAAAAAATGAATTATTTAAATGATATGGTTGATAGGGGTCTAAAACCACTCAACCAATAGGTTTTAGATAGGTTTGGGTCACTATATTAACCTTATCTTTTAGATTTAACTCTAAATTAAATAGTTTGACATTTACTATGTCCCATTGTATTTTTCTATTATGTGGTTAATAAACGTAGTATAAACTTCCAAGTGAACATCAAGAGGTTAATTAATGACATATATAGTATTATTTAAGACCTTTGTTTAAAAATTATATTTTTAGGAATAGAATATCAATTAATAATATAATATATTTTTTAAAAACTCTTTTATGTCAATTTTGACACTATTTGGTATTTTTCCTTTGCTAAATTCACAACAACATTATTAATTCAAAAAAAATTCATCTAACTAACCATAATATGTCATATTAACCTATAAAATAATTTGAATTTATAAAAAGTCTCAAATTACATTTATTTGGATATTCATAATATCAATTATTTTAATATTTCATTAATACGGTAATTACTGCATCTTCATTGTGTCATAAATAAATTTAATTATTTAATGTCTCAAAAATACAAATAAAATAAAATTATATAGGAAATATTTTTATCTTTCTAATGAATATTTATAGTAGAATTTATCTTATGTGAAATCCTATATTAAAAATGGTTTAGTTATTAAACATTGAATTTAACACTTTTAACTCTTCTTTGAATTTAATAATAATAAATGTCCTAATCTAATCCAAGTGGTCATAAAGATCATATTTTTTTACTAAAGTTGTTTTTGGTCGAATTAAACTTATCCAATTGAGTTAGTACATGTGTTAGGGTAATAATAATAATATCATTTTTACCCTTAATTACCCTATTTACTTTTAACCGTGGTAAATAAAAGAAAAAAGTTACTATTCACCAAAATTATTTTCATCTTATTGAACCAAATTTTACTAACTGATATCAACCATATCTTTCAGATTTTTGAAATTCAATTCACAGAAGTAGTAAAATTATGTTTTATGTAAATTTTCAAATGCTCCTAGGAGGTTGGTAAAAGACGGTAAAAAGTTCAATAAAAATTTTATATATCTAAAATTATTATAAACTGACTTCAATGAATTACATTGAACTTATATAGGTAATATGTATCTATTTAAACTTAAAAAAATTTAAATAATATAAATAAATATTTATATAAAAAGTTGGTTTTAAACAATAACTCAATGTTTTTCACTATTCATCAAAAATTGAATGTTTTCAGAAAAATACCAGAAATTCACCCTAAGCTAATTTCAATATTCCAAATCCAAAAATGAAGTCCATTTTTAAATAAAAAATTTATAAAATTTCAAAAAGTGGGTATTACTATTCATAACAGCTAGTTTGATTGGTTGTGGTGTGTTATAACTCGAAGTCGCATACAACACACGCTATTGTATTATTCAAAGAGAAGCGTACCGTAGAAGCTTGGGGTGTTACATTCTACCCTCCTTCAAATAATTTCATCTTCAAAATTTCTATAATATTACTACCTAAAAAGAATCGGTTGATTGTTCATCAAATGTTTCTCAGGTTCCCACATTGCCTCTTCCATCTTATGGTTTCTCCATAGAAATTTTACCAGACGAGTCGTCTGGTTTCTCAGTACTTGTTCTCTTGTATCAAGAACCTTGACAAGCTCTTTGCAATAAGACCGATCGGGTTCCAGTTCTAATTACGCATTGGTGATTACATGCGTTGGGTCAAGCATGTATTTTCTCAACAGTGATACATGGAACACATCATGAACTTTGGAGAGACTTGACGGCATTACCAAATGGTAAGCTACAACCCCAATTTGTTCTAGAATTTTGAAAGGTCTGATGTACCTATGACTTAATTTTCCCTTCTTCCCGAAACGTATAACACCCTTCCATGGTGATACCTTCAAGAAAACACTATCTCCTACATGAAATTACAAATCCTTCCTTCAATTATCAGCATAACTCTTCTGTCTACTTTTAGAATCTTTAATGTGGTTTTGTATTACCTTTACCTTTTCCATTGTTTCCTCCACCAGTTCTGGGCCTATAAGTTTTCTTTCACCAACATCATCCCAACAGGTTGGTGTGCGACATATCTTTCTGTATAACACTTCATATGGTGCCATCTGAATACTTGAATAGAAGATATTTTTATAGGAAAATTCTACCAGAGGTAAATATTGATCTCACCTACCTTGAAAGTCAAGTGAGCATGATCTCAACATGTCTTCTAAGGTTTTAATAGTCCGTTATGATTGTCCATCGGTTTGGAGGTGGTAGGCAGTGCTCAAATGAAGTTCAGTATCTAGGAATTTCTGAAGACTTTTCCAGAATCTTGATGTAAAACGTGGATCATGATCAGAAACAATCGATAGGGGTACTCCATGAAGTCTCACAACTTAATTAATATATATTCTTGCTAGACTTTCTACTGGTTAATCTTCTCTTATATCAAGAAAATGTGCTGACTTGGTAAAACGATCAACAATGACCCATATTTCATCATTCCTTCTAGGAGTCTTTGGTAGCCCCATGAAAAAGTCCATCATGATATCATCCCATTTCCACTCAGGTATGAGAAGAGGTTACATGACTCCTCCAGGCTATTTCCTTCCATCTTTCACTTGTCGACAAACCATACATCTTGTCACAAAATCATAAATTTCCCTCTTCATGTTGTCCCACCAAAAATTTTCCTTCAAATCTCTATACATTTTGGTGCTCCCAAGGTGTGTAGAGAAACTAGAGCTTTGAGAATCATCCAAAAATTCTTTTTTAGATCAGGTATATCAAGAACACAAAGTCTCTTCTCAAATTTCAAAATTCCATCTTCATACACAAAGTCACTCAATCTCCCATCATTCACAGCTTTAATCTTCTTTTGAAACTCTTCATCATCGGTCTGAGAACTAGTTATCCTTTCTAGTAAATATTGTTTTCCAACCATTTGAAGAAGTATTGATGTTTTACCGTCCATGGTGATTCCCATATCCATATTTACTAGATCCATGAATATAGGATCCTTTTTAACTCTCATATTGTTCAAAACTCCATGATCCTTTATACTCAAAGAATCTACCACTTTATTTGCCTTCCCTGGGTGGTATTGTATAGTGAAATCATAATACTTGAGTAGTTCAAGCCATCTTCTTTGACTCATGTTGAGTTATTTTCATGAGAAAATATACTTCAAACTCTTGTGATTAGTATATATCTCACATTTTCACCTTAGAGATAGTGTCTCCAAATCATCAAAGCAACGATTATAGCTGCTAACTCAAGATCATGAGTCGGATAGTTTTGCTCAAGAATTTTTATCTGTCGTGATGCATAGGCAATAAACCTATCATTCTGTATAAGGACACAACCAAGTCCTTTATTTGAAGCATCACTATAAATAACAAACCCATCATTCCCCGATGGTAGAGTCAAGATAGAAGCATTGACTAATGTTCTCTTCCGTTCTTCAAAACACTCTTCACACTCTTTTGTCCAAACAAATTTAACCCATTTACGTGTGATCTTGGTTAATGGGTTAGCCAATCAGGAAAAATAATGGATAAAATGCCGATAATAACCTGCTAAACCAATAAAACTACATACCTCAGTTATACTGGTCGGTGCTAGACATTCATGGATTGCTCTTGTCTTAGAAGGATTAATGGAGATTCTATCCTTACAGACAATATGACCAGGAAAAGAAATCTCCAGAAGCCAGAATTCACACTAGATAAACTTTCCATACAATTCATGTCTTCTAAGAGTTTTCTGGATAATGCGCAAGTGATTTTCATGATCTTCGTAACTTTTGGAGTATACCAAAATATCATCAATAAATACCACTAAAAATTCATCAAGATATTCCTTGAAAACTCTATTCATTAGATCCATGAAGACAGAGGGTGCATTAGTCAGCCCAAAAGGCATTACTATAAACTCATAATTCTCGTACCTGTTTTGAAATTTTTTCTTCAGAATGTCTTCCTTCTTCACGCACAACTGATTATATCCAGATCGAAGGTCAATATTTTAAAATTATTGAGCTCCATGAAGTTGGTCGAATAAATAATCAATGCGAGGTAGTTGATACTTGTTCTTTATTGTTATAGCATTGATTTCCATGTAGTTAATACACAACCTCATAGATCCATCTTTCTTCTTAACAAAAAGGACATGGGCTCCCCATGGGGAAACACTAGGGCAAATAAATCCCCTGATTACTCAATTCCTCTATTTGTTTCTTTAGTTTCACTAATTCTATAGTGTAAATTCTATTTGGGGTCTTCGGTGTGGGCCTTGAACTAGGAATTTAATCAATGGAAAACTCAATTTCTCATTCTAGAGGATGTACAGGTAAATCTTCTAGAAAAACATCAACATATTCTTTCACAATAGGTACATCCTCTATTTGAACATTCCTTTCCTCACCCATGGTTATTTCATTATCTTCCTCCCTAATAATTGAATTTAGTTGAGCTACTGGAGGTGGATCTAGATAAGAATCAGGTGGTGATGATTCTCCTATAATGATAAGGTTTTCTTTATCATCGTCATAAAAAATTGTATCCTCATTCTTATTAAAATAAATTTTCACATCATGGTCCAAAAGACAATCCATACCAAGGATTATATCAAATTCAATCATGGGTATGATGATGATATCAGTAGATAAAGAGAATTTATATGCTCTAATGGGAACTGATTCATAAAACTTTGTTGTGATGATAATTACCTTAAGATTTTTTACTAACAACTCCCTTGTTAAATAAAATTGGAAATATCTAAATTTCTTAGCAAACTGGGAAGATATGAAACAATGCGATGATCCAGAATCAAATAATGAATTTTCTAAACTTGAGGAAACCATTAAATTACCTGCCACCATATATTTCGGAGCTTCAACCTTAGCAGTAGTGATAGCATAATCTTGGCCTTTCTCTTGGCCTTTTCTAAGGTAAGTTCCCCTGACTCTTAGGACATTTATTCACATAATTCCCCCTTTCTCTACAATTGTAGCATTCAACATCGACAACCTCTTTCTTCCCCTTACAATGACGAGATTGGTGGCCTTTTTCACCACACTTGTAACAGACTCCCATTCCCTTTAGGCAAGAACCAGGGTGTTTCTTCCCACATTTACTATAGGATTTATATTAAACTTTTCCCTTCTTCCCCTTATTTCCATTTCCATAGTTTTTATCAGATCTCCTCTTCTCTTGCTTTACTTTAAAGTCACAAGACTTATAGAATTCTTTTTTTGTCCTGATAGCACATGAGACAATATCTTAAACGACGAGAAGGATTGTGAGACTAATGATCGATGGAGAAATGGTTTTAACCCATAAAAGAAATGATCAATCTTACTTCTTGGGTTACGTATATAATCTGAAGTATTCCTCACTAACCTTGTAAAGTTAGCCTCATACTTTGCGACATTATCATCCTCCTTTTGCCTCAGACTCATAAATTTCCTTTCCATATCTACTTGATGGTCATGAGGAAAGTATTTTTCTAATAAAAGATCTTTAAACTCACTCTATTCCATAATTGATACTTCAGAATCTTTCTTTTTGTTTTGAATCAATGACCACCATTGATCAGCATCTCCAATGAGGCGGTAAACTACCATGACAACTTTTTCCCTTTCACTACTCCCTAAGGCATTGAATATTTTCTCTATGAAATTTATACACTGCTCAGCCACTAATGGATTTGTAATCCCATTGAATGTTGGTGGTTATTGCCTAATGAAGCTGTCCAACATTGATACTCCGTGTTTTGGATCCGGGTGCTTTATACAGGTAAGGTTATTATTCATAACCTGAGTGAGTTGTCCCAGTATAGTGATCAGTTGATCAGAACCAGTTGTATCACCAGCTCCACTATAATTATCTTGAGAAGGATGGAATTATCTACATGTACTGCATGCATTGATATGGTTTCCATTCCTTCCACTAGGCACTATTTATAAACAATGTCATAAACTAGATTAGTTTATGAATCGAAATACATAATTCCGAACTTGTAAAACACCGAACATAAACTAAACAGTTTATGGATATATTCCATAATAATAAAACTTGTTTAATTTGAGGAATTATATACTCATAAACCATTAATAATGGTTTGTAAAGAAAATGAGAATTACCCTAAGCATATCCCCCGGGAGTGTCGTAACCAATAGTGCAGCTAGGCCCATTGTCGTGCACCAGTTCCCATTCGAGTCTCGCTCAAAGCAGGTTTTTTGGGTTTTACCCCTAGGTACATCTGTACCAGAGCCTCCCCTACTTTCTTGTATCCAGACAGGGATGTATTTCTTGAAAAAATCACAAAATGTCTACAATACCAAAATTCTAGGACGTTCTTCTATACTAATCCTCAAATTCTATCTTAGGGTAATGTGTTCTAATCAGAGTTTATCTAAATCTAGATTCCATGGTTTGTACTAAACCTCCTCTGATAACAACTATAACACCCCGAACTTAGTTACCCAGAGTCGGTGTATTCTTACTTATCATTGGCATGATCACAAAAGATCAAGTCTATAAAGACCGATTAGTTTAGTAGCCTTGGAAGTACTAGAAACATTCATAAGGTTTACATTAAATCATAAAATGGAAAACTACAACAACATTGCTACCATGGAAAACACTGAGATCCCATATAATATCCCTACAGGTCAGTCATAATATACCTCTTCACATCCTAGAAAAAATAAATCATAGAAATGGGTGAGCTCAATTGCTCAGTAAGGATAACAATATAGCGCAAAATTTCATAAATAAGAATAAACATTTAAGGCAATGTATAAAACTAAAACAAAATACTTTTCAACATAAACTTCATCATAATATGGAAAATATAAATCAAAATAATTCCATTTACATACTCACATGGATATTCTAATAGTCGAATAATCACATGCAATATCAATAGCCACTTTCATAATGAAGAAATGCATAATGCGAGACATTCATAACCACGTAGTCAAGGCCTTGTGCCAAGAATACAAATAATATTTTTTCAAGGAATTATGCCAAGACACTAATTTGTCTCATGAGACCTACTGATACATCAAGGAGATATAGTGGGCTCCACCCGTCACTTACTAATTACAATGAATTCCCCATATGAAAAGGTTTAAACATAACATAAAAATTCGTATTAAAACTAGCATACGAAATATCAATACTTTATCTGTAAAACATGAATGCTATAAAAATAACACATCCATAGTCAAACATATTACAAAAACATCAATACAATATGGAAGCTTTGTATCATAATAAATCAACTTCAAATAAGTTTAAAATCCATCAAAGGATGTTGACATAGATGAAATAAAAACCTTTTTATAGAAATATCTCTTTATATTTTGAAATCATTTAAAAGTCACTTAATTATAAAAGAAAACATTTATATTTGAAAATATTCTTATAAGCTTTTATGGGAAGCTTCTATGATGTTATAATTGTGTAAAATAGCCACACCCTCCGTATAAGTTAAAAAAACATTCTTACCTTAATTTTGTCGAAAAGGTTATAAAGGACCTTGTTTGGAAAATGAAAGAAAGATACATTTATAAAAATTTTGTAAAAGTAAAACAATGATATAAATGAATTTAACCCATAATCTATAAAATAGGAAGGATGTTTTGAAATACATTTTTAAGAAACATTGATGTGGATGATAAAGAGGTCCCATTAGATAATTACATATAAACAACCTCAGATAATGAAGAGATTGTGAAATTAACCCCTACTTTGTACTTTTCCTTGGTCAAGGGTAGGTTAAAATCCGGTATAATGGTGAAATAATTGTTATTAAATCATTAAATAATCATATACATTAATATCATATCATATATGATCTTCTAATATTGCTTTGTTAATGATATTTCAGTTGTATCATCGTTTCAGGTGTTAACTGATTCATTTTCCTTTATATTATTTGTTACGTAAGTAATGTTTGTTAGGGATAGGATGTATATTATTCATATTTATAATTATATTAAGTCTTTAAACATTATTTTTAATCATCTAATGAAAATTTGTCTTGAATGGATATGATGGGGAATGAATTTCATCATGTTCATGGAGACGGTAATCCGTACGTACGCACGAGCGACAATATCATTCATTTGAAATTAAAATAATATGTAATTGGATGGTATATAATATATACAGAAACATTATCGTGTTATATTTGTTATTTAAATCAATTATACATCATTATTATACCCATCGAAATAATAATGTATTGAATAACAATTACACCACGACGTGGAGACGATAAGCCCTACATACGCAGGTATGGTGACATGTCATTCAAAGGATGGATAGAATAATGAATATGGTTATACCATATTTATAATAAAATCAAATTATAAAGAAGATACTGGAGTTATTATTTTATAATGGAAAAAACGAAGAAAAATGATGTGGAAGAAGAAAGGAACTTGAAAGAGGTGATGAAATATTTACCTCTTCTTTAAATTCTTTCTCTTGATTTGATCAAAAGGGCTCTTTAGGTTGGATTTATGACTATAGTAATGACTCTAGGATAAAGTTAGGACAGTTGAGAGGGTATTTGTGCAGGTTTTGGATGATCCAAAGGGCTTTGAAGGTGTGAATTTGAGGGAAGGTGGAGTGCCCTTTATTAAGAGGGGTGAGGGGCACCTTAGGAAAAGCTAGAAATATTATTTTATAATAAAATTATTTTCGGTTTATAATAGCTCCAAAATTAATTATTTAAATGATAAGGTGGGTTTGGGTTGAAAACCACTCAAACAATAGGTTTTAGACAGGTTTGGGTGACTATATTAACCTCATCATGAAGATTTAACTCTTAATTAAATAGTTTGACATTTACCATGTCTCTTTGTATTTTTATATTATATGGTTAATAAAAGCACTATAAACATCCAAGAGAAGCTCAAGTGGTTCATTAATGACATATATTAAATTATTTAAGACCTTTTTCTGAACATTATATTTTTAGGAATAGAATATCCATTAATAATATAATATGTTTTTTTAAAAACTCTTTTATGTCAATTTTGACACTATTGGGTATTTTGTTTTTGATAAATTCATAAAAAAAATATTACTTAAAAAAAAATTCATATAACAAATTCTAATATGTCATATTAACCTATAAAATTAGTGTAATTTATAAAAAGTCTCAAATTACGTTAATTTGGATATTCATAATATCAATTATTTTAATCTTTCATTAATACGGTAATTACTGCATCATCATTGTGTCATAAATAAATTTAATTATTTAATCTCTAAAAATTAAAAATAAAATACCATTATGTAAGAAATATTTTTTTATTTCTAATAAATATTTATAGTCTAATTTATCTTATGTGTATCCCTATATTAAAAATGGTTTATTTATTAAACATTGAATTTAACACTTTCAACTCTTCTTTGAATTTAATAATAATAAATGTCCTAATCTAATCCATGTGGACCTAAAGGACAATTTTTTATTCCTAAGGTTGTTTTTGGTCTAATTAGACTTATCAAATTTAATTAGGACATGTTTTAGGGTAATAATAATATCATTTTGACCCTTAATTACCCTATTTACTTTTAACTGTGGTAAATAAAAGTAAAAAGTTACTATTCACCAAAAAAATTTCATCTTATTGAACCTCATTTTACTTACTGATATCAACCATGTCTCTCGGATTTTTGAAATTCAACTCACAGAAGCGGTAAAATTATGTTTTATGTAAATTTTCAAATGCTCCTAGGAGGTGGGTAAAAGACGGTAAAAATTCAATAAAATTTTTATATATCTAAAATTATTATAAACTGACTCAAATGAAATAAATTGAACTTATATAGGTATTATGTATCTATTTTGACCTAAAATATATTTAAATAAAATAAATAATTATTTAAATCAAAATTCAGGTTTATACAATAACTCTGTGTTTTTCAATATTCATCAAAAATTGAATGTTTTCAGAAAAATACAAAAAATTCACCCTAAGCCAATTTCGATATTCTGAATCAAAAAATGAAGTCCATTTTGAAAGATAAAATTTATAAAATTTTAAAAAGTGGGTATTACTATCCATAACAGCTAGTTTTATTGGTTGTGGTTAGAACTCGAAGTTGCGTACAACACACACTATTGTATTATTCAAAGAGAAGTGTACCGTGGAAGCTTGGGGTGTTACACCTTGGATATTGTGAAAGGGAGAGAAGAGAAACCATAGGGTGTGAGTCACACTAGGGAAAGAAGGGTAAGGGAGTAAGTGTTTTTAGTTTAGTGGGGTTTAAATTAAAAATAATTGAAATTTAAAAACCAAAATTATAAATCCCTCGATGCACTACATAGTTCTCTTAACTATGCAACAATTGTGCACAAGGAACTTGCTTGCCAAAACTCACCATGTATGCCTTCTCCTACATGCCACATGGTTTGAAAAATACACTCCAACTATACCAATTGAAAACTCAAAATTAAAGATCCAATATGCATTGATTTATTATCGTTTACTTTACCATTTGCAATCCATGCACCACCCCCATAATCACTGAGGTCACAAATGGTTTCTCCTAGTACTTTCACGATTTGGCTCAAAACTATGCATTATATATGAATCCCAAACCATGCACGTTAAAAATAAACTACATGTAAGGGTTTTATGGATACATGTAAGGGTAGCCACATAGTTTCCTTCTAACCATGCACCTTAAGCATGAAAAACAAGAAAACCTCAATATTTCGAATGTTTCAGGATGAATCTCCATGGAAACTCAAAACAAGACTTCAACTCATTAAGTAATATAAAATAAATGTCATATTTGCATAGTGGGTGTCACAAACTCTCCACCATGTCACTTTTCCCCCAAAAAGAGTATTAATTTATTTTATATGTAAGAAGGGAATAAATTCTTGGGAAACCACCATGATAACTGAAAATCCATAAACAACCAAGTGAAACCTCCAGAAAATCATATCAATATCCCAAATCAATAAAAAAATGAAAAGAAATAGGGACTAAAAATTGGTCTCCTACCCATTTATAATTAATTTAAAATGGTGAAAAACCTAAATACAATACCTATAAAATAAGGGAATATTTTCGATCAAACACATTGAAAAAATCTATGAAGAGAATCACAAAACTCTACTGGCCAAAGCTAACTACAAGTAACTGGTTCACAACCCTAAGGAGAGAAAAAACTCAAATGACAGGCTCCTTATATTTCACAGAAAGTCAAAAACCAAAAAATAAAAAAAATTAATATAAAACCGAACCACCAATCCACAATATCCAAATAGAGAGCTCAGAAATAGAAAACATGTTTTGATAGTAAGTGTAAGGGCTTGAACCTAAGGGTCAAATCCGACATACAAGGGTTTTTTGATCCAACTCACTAGAATACTGTCCCATGTTAATCCCAATGAGAAATTTATCCTATTAGAACCACAACCTAACCAAGAACAAAAATACATCCCATGTATCCAAGAAAGCACCCTAGTTTCCACCCATATACAAACTAATGAACAAAAAATAGACCATGGTCTACACCATACATGGGAAAAACAAACATCAAGCAATGAGGCATTAAAAAATTACCAAAGGAAAATTTCTTATAATGGGAAACCAAAGGAGGACCCAAGAAAACACTTTCTAAGGCCCCCTCAAGACAAAACTACTATAAACTATAAGATAATAAATCCCAAAATTGTCTTTCATATAAAAGTGATACATATAAACACCCAAATGATACATAAAATGATAGTCACCCATCCATCAGACCTCCAACATTTCCGAAATCTACTAAAGAAAAGTTCAATCCAAACTCACACCCGAGTCTCAAAGAAAAATAATTCTAATTAATCTTACCATAAAACCAAGGATCATGAGTCTAAACCAATTAACCAATACTGTCTCTAAATGATCCAATAGGGAAACACTATCCTATATAAACCTAAAGTAGAACTCTCCAAAAACCAAAACAACACATTCCACTCTATTCAAAGCTAGGTAAGTGTAAAAAAATTGGGGAAGAAACCCTAAGATATAAAATATAATTTTACACTAGACCTTTCTAAGAGGATTACATTATACTACATGATACATTGAACCAAACATAGTGATGTCTCTAAAAACACCCCAAAATTTCCCATGACACACAAGGGACAAAACAAAACACAATCATTACCAACACATGCGATGTCTTTCCAAAATCATGTTTTTAAAACAAAGAGACCATTTAAAATTGGTCCTTATTTCATCCAAAAAAAAAATGGAAACCATTTCATAATTCAAACCCCAAGCCATACTTTAATTGGTAAATTTTAAAATGTTTTAAAAAAATATTTCAAAAGCAACACCACTTCTTTATAGCCAAAAAAACATTTCTGTTTTCAAAACAAAAAACAGAAACTATTTGAAATAGTTTCAAATTTTAACTCTTTTGAAAGAAACTAACCAAAGGTAAAATATCTATTTTTAAAAACATAGTTACCCTTAAAGTGGGAAACTGATCCTTTAAAATAATGTGCACTTTACTAATAAGATCAATCAAATGTAAATAACCTTTCAAATTTCAGGTTGAAATGAACTATTTCAAAACACTTTATGGAACCAAAAATATTTCACAAACAAGCCCCTATGTCCTTTTTAAAAATCCAAATTTTTTCTAATGAAATTCATTTTCACCCATGAAAAATGAATTTTCACATAACATACAAAAACTGAATAAATAAGGAATAACTCCAACCTCAATTAAAAACTGCAACAATGATTCCTACATATCACAAAATAGACCATGAATTTTATCTTGTTACCCTAATATACACAAGAAAAACCATGTTTCAAGTAGTCTAAATAAAAAAAGAAACTTGGATGTGGAACCATGTATGACTTGTCCATACGGTTGAAATCCACATGACAATCATGTATTAGTTCCTAAGGAGTCTAAAAAATAAAATATTTGGTTATCACATGGTTTTTTTGTCCCTAAGAACAAACCACAAATCTTAGATTACATATTTTTCACCATCCCAAGACATGACATATGATCCCCAATGTAACTCATGCCATATCATTGAGAATAAAAATAAATCTATATGTATCAAAACAAAATCCCACAAATCCATCAATTAGAAAAATAGAATCAAACAAAAAATATAAACTAACCATAGGAACGTGAGGTATATGGAGAGATGGAGCTCATGAAACTCTTACTGAACCTACCTACCTAGTATCAATGAATTTATCTCCAATATAACAACACCCAAAATAATAATAGTGAATTTCAAAGGATTATAATCCTATGTAAAAGAATAACCTAACATATAATACCATTTTTAAGGAACCATTCTGGAACCTCCATAAGACAGATGGATAAACCAACCTGCCACTAGCCCAAAGGGTGTTCCTAATCCCCATGGGTAGGAAACTAGTTCTTGAGAATCATAAGAACACACATGGGAATATTTTTCCCCAATAATTAGAGTAAACGAATCAATAAGAATTTAAATAAAATTCCACATGACTCGTCCATAAATCAGACATTCACGCTGAAATATAAATATAGGAAATTATAAGAGAACAAAAAAAATATATAAAATAGTAAACAATACAATCAAATAAAACCTACATTACAAGCCAGTCTTCTTATCCTATAAGGAAATGAGACACACCTGATTCCTTTATTTCTTCCACCAATACTTATAGTTAACCTCCATTTTTAGAAAGTAGTAAAATCCTAATTGGACAAAGTAAATCATTTAAAGGGAGAAAATCCAAAAATTCTAGGATATTAAAAGAAGGTCCTAAAAAATAAATTCATATGAACAACTAGAAAAATGAAATAAAATAAGTTGAAATTATAAAAAAATAGGTAATTTTTACCCTTACCACTTTAGTTTAGCCTATCATTATCCCTTTTAACCTTTATCATGATAATAATATTTTTATCATGGTTTATATTCCTTATGAAAAAATTAAATTGAAATTATATAATGATATAAAATATTCTAATTAAAAATATGCAATCCATATTAAAATATATAATTCATAAAAGTGGTATAAATATACTCTAACATCCATGTAAAAAAGGCATGGAAATCATTTGTAGAGATTCATTTGCAAGCATAAAACAAAATTTAATCCAAATACCTACCTAGTAAAATCCATATGATTAATTTTAAAATATTTTAATGAATATATTATCTTAAAATTACAATAAAATTGGTTATCCATAATTATTATTTTAATTTATTAAGATAAAAACACATTACGAGCGTAAAACCAGTTTTTTAGAAAAACACAAAATTTTAACTTCAAATGATTTTATTTTCATTTATACACAATTTGTAACCAATTAATTGATTTTATAGAAATAAAAAGCTATTATTTTGTAATGTTAATAATTTTAATTAATTTTTAAATGAAACTTATAGGAAAAAAATTTCTCATAAACCAAATATTTCAAAATAGTTATTCCGGGTCAATAGTATTTCCTAAGTGTATTAGAAATTATTTTCTACAGTTGTACCTCATTTAAATACCATATAATTTGTTTGGTTTTATAAATTATAAAAAAATTGATATATTTTAAAGGTTTCATATATCAAAATCTTCACACACATCCAATTTAGTAATGAAAAATATATTCTAAAATCTCAGAGTGCTACATTATTTCCCCTTATAATAATGTCACTGTTGACAATTTTTCACTCCAATAAAAAAAACTGAAGACACCAATGAATCATAAAATATTTGGGTTCCAACATTACTTCTTAAAATTTATAGTTTCACCAAAAAACATTGAATATTTGATGGGTATTGTTTAGAAACACTTCCTCTCTTCGATTCATAATCTCTATCGGTTCTTCTTTACAAGAGAGATCATGATCCAGTGGTTTGATGTCTGAGTTTAGAGCATATGAAGGGTCAAATATTTAATTCCTCAAGATAGATACATGGAAGACATAATGATCTAGATAAAGGTTCTATATAATTTCCAAGAAACAATCTACCATCTTGATACAATAAAGAATTTCAATGGAACTGATATATCTAAGGCTCATCTTGGAATATTTTCAATTCTCATATCCTTTTTCCAAATATATATTAACAAGAATAATGTGTAACCATTTGAAAACTGTAAATATAAATTATTATTGTCATTATAAATTTTCTATTTACTATGAGTTCCATGATGTTTTAGTTAATTGATCTAACATTCTCTATGATTTCATTAGCTAGATCAAGTACCAACATCTTTTGTTTCCCAAAATCATCATAACACATTGGAGTTCTGCACTTTCTACCATAGAGATATTCATAAGGAGACATATAAATTTTTGAGTGAAAGTAATTGTTTTATGAAAATTTGACCGTATGAAGGTTTTAATCCCATCTTACTTTAAAATACCATGAGAAAGCTCTCAACATATATTTTAGTGTTTTAATGGTCCTATTATTGTAACCATCGGATGATATATTGTGATAAAGTTCAACTATATATTCAAATCTTGAAAATTATTTAAAAAATCAAGGTAAACCTCATATAACAATAAGATACAATATAATATGGTACTCTATACTAACTCACCAATCCCTTAATGTATATTCTGGAATAGTAATTCGGATATAAATATTCATTAATTGAAATGAAATGCGTTGACTTCATAAGATGATTGAATAAATCCCAAATCGAATTATAGCCTTTAGATGTTTTAGGGAGTCTGATGATGAAATCCATGGTGATGTTTTCCCATTTCCATTTTAGTATGGGTAATGGGTATAACATCTCCTTAGACTTCTATCTCCTAGTATAAACTTACTGATATACTAGTCATCAAGATACATACTCTACAATATACATTTTCATTTCATCCCACCATAAATTATCTATTATATCTCTATACATATTACTACTGACAGGATGAATAGATAATAATAAAATATGATATTTATCCAAACAATCATTCTTTAAATTTGGTAATGACATGAAATTTACTTGGTTCTTGAAGCTTATAATCCCATCACAATCATAGTTAAACTCTAAAATAATAATCACATTATTATACAATTCTACATTTTCCTTTTGAACCTCTTTAATCCTCACATAGATAAATGAATGAACATTAATAGGAGAAATATATGATCTATCCCCTTTCCTCATTATTTCAAGATCAATAATATGAAAATCAATTAGTATTGGATGTATTTCTATACTCCCAATAGAAAAACTAGCATGGTCCTTCCATATTATAACATTGGTCACCTTTTTCTCCTTCCTAGGGTGGTAATGTATTAAGGAATCATAATCTTTAATCATCTCCAACCATATCCTTTAGATTATATTTAACTATTTATATGTGAATATATAATTTAACTTTTTAAGATCCGCACATATACAAAATATTTAAAAATAAAGATAATGCCTCTATATTTTCAATTAAACAATTACTTCTACCTACTCCAAATCATGGGTCAATAAATATTTCTAGTGAATTTTCAATTGGAGTGATGAATAAGCTATCCCTATATCATTCTATATGAGAACACATCCTAGTCCCATATTCAATGAATCACTATAATCAAAAACCAATCTAAACTATATCGTAGTGTGATCATAGGTTCACTAAACAACCTTATTTTCAAATCCTTGAAATTCTCACCACATTAATCTATCCAAATGAACCTAGCTCCCTTCCAAGAAAAATTGGTTATTAGATTTGATATCCCAATGAAATTTCTCAAAAATAATTGAAAATATCTCACCAAACCAAGAAAACTATGTATCTTGATCGCCATGGTTGGTCTAGTCAATTTATTAATAACTTCCACCTTTAAAAAAACCACTAATATACCCTCTCTTGAGATTATATAACTCAACAATGGAACTTTTTATAGCTGAAATACAAAATTTCTAAATTTGGAATAAAAATAATCATTTCTCAAGGTTTTAAACACAATACTCAAATGATCTTCACACTCTTAATTTATAATGTAATATATAATAATATCATTCTTAATGGCTACCAAAAACTAATTGAGGTAATCTCTAAAGAAACTATTCATTAAATATATGAAATTAGTAGGGGAATTGGTAAGCCCAAATGGAGTCACTATAAATTTATAATTTCCATACCTTAAATAGAAGGTGATATTTGGTATATCCTCATTCTAAAATATCAATTGATGATATCCATAATTAAATTCAATCTTTTATAAATATTTTTATCCTCTTAATTGATCAAAGTGATCATCAATACTGGGTAGATGATACTTTTTATAAATAGTGACCTTGTCAAGTTCCTAATAATCAATTAAAAGAAGCTTTGAACAATATTTATTCTTTATAAAAAGAATAGGTTCACCCCATGGTGATTTAATAGGGTGTACTAATCCCTTATCAAGATTATCTTGGGGTTTCTAATTCAATTCCTACAACTCAATTAGGGCCATTCTATATGGAGTCTTTGAATTAAGTGTAGCACCAGGTACGAGTTCTATTGAATACTCAACTTAATGGTTTGAAAGAATACTAAGAAATTTATTCATAAATAAATAATAATATTCCTAAGAAATATGAGTATATTAAATTTTGAGTTTCTCCACAAATATTTTAGATAAATATATCCCATGAATAGGTAGTAAGACCCATACAATAGAACTAATTTCCATTGGAAGTTTAGATTTAGCCTTACACTGAAAGACGATCATAGGATGATTCTGAATATCAAATGTGATTTAATATCGTTGGAAATTGGTATGGAATATATATAATGAGTGCCAATCCATTCCAAAAATAATATGAAATTCAACTATAGTTAGAATAACATGAATTGAAAAATCCACATTACCACATAATTCTATGAGAGATGAGATATAGAATTAAGATGTAATCACTATACTATCTAGTGTTTTTGATTCTAACGCAACATATAATCATTGAGTATATGAATTAAAATTCTAATAGTTATTTTATTATATAAATTAATTAATATGAGTAATCTCAAATAAGGAACTTCAATATTTATGCGTACCAATCACTATAAGAACTTCATTATTATAATGTTAATCCCTTACTAAAAATAATATGATTAGTGCAATCATAAGAAATCCTTAATTAGACATAGAAATAATATAATCATAAAAATACTTTCAAATAAACCCTAAATAATGAAACCATATTATTAACCTATGACAATTTAGGTTCATTATATATCACTTTTAGTTCATCATAGGTTATCATAGATTGTATCATCTCATTATTCATAATGGTTCATAAAGAGAATATGAGTTAACTAGATAATATCCTATGAGAGTTTCAAACTAAGTGTATAGTTAGACCACTTTATCATTCACCAGGTAAATATTGAGTTAATACCTCATGAGGGTTTTCAGGGTTATTACCCCTATGTGTATTTATACTAGATCATGCATCCAATTTTTTTTATCCTAACAGATATTTAATTGTTAGGAACACACACCATATATATTCAACTAAAACATTATGATATTATCCTATAATTAGAATATCTCTAGGGTTTTCACTAAAAATTTCTAACCATAATCTAAAAACATTAGTAAACCATGCTCTGATACCAACTGAGGTAACTGAAGAAATTTATAAATAAATATTATATCATTTTATATTAATATTTAAGACACCTTATAATAATACATGCCAAGAACCTTAAAGGTATAGTGTATTTAGATACTAAATAAAAAATCAACTTATTTCATGAAATATCTTAAACATATTCCTCAAATTTATTATCATATAACACCGTTATTATAAATAACATACATAAAAAATTTCTTCATAACCTAGGGAAATGAAAATATAAGAAAGGGTGATCTCAGATTATTAGAAAGGTTAAATATATGAGATATCAATCAATGATCACAATTGCTCAAAAAATAATCATAAGGGTATGTGAACATGATCGTAACCCATCAAATTCATACCTAATCATCCAATGATAATTAACCATGAATCATGGAATATATTTTTATTATAAAAACAATACATAGGTTTTAAAAGTGTAAATCATCAATAATCTATCATAAAAAATGAAAAAATATCATAATCACATGTCATAAATTTATGGCATACAAATAATCATAGAAGATCATTTCTTTAGTCAAGGTTCACTTACAAGACCATCATAGCAGACAAAACCCCATAATGTATTTCGTTCATTCCCCATACCATCATTTTCTTAGTCAATGTTCACTCACCAGACTATCATAGTGGAAAAAGTCCCTTTCTAAATTGGATCCAATCCCCATTCCAGTTTATATTATCTCATGAGATATCAATTTTTACACAGTTCTTTGTAGTGAAATATTATTCTAGTCCCACCTATCACATAATGAAAAATATATTTAAGTGTACCACAATATCATAAAATAATTTATCATTTCATCATATCATAATCCATAAAAGGAAATTGGTTTCATAAATATTTCAATAACACATAATCATAATTCATCCAGAGAATGGATGTTTATGGTATCATAAAAACATTTATTATTTTGTCATAGTTTGATTAACCCATGGAAAAGAATTAGGTTTTATTAAGTTATCCTTAAAACATAATCATCATCATAAGTTTTCAAGAGAAATAATGTGGATGGTATTATAAGATAATAACCCTAGTGAATAATAATATATATCAAAGTATATTTACATAGATGAAAAATACATTTAAAATAACAATTAAAAATTTCTTTGAAACATGATAAAAATATCCTATTATTTTGAGAACATTTTAAATAATTTTATTTCAAATTATTAAGAATAATATTTTATTTGATAAAACAATGAAATATTATAAAATAGTATTCAAAGTAAATAATGGTCATAATAGAAATAAATTGTGTTCATATAATATACGTTAAAATCGAAAAATATTTTCAAAATTTTGTAAAAAGTGAAAAGAGGGTTATATGTAAATAATTTGAAAAGAATAATTTGAATAATTTTTAAATAAAGTCAAAGGTTTAAAAAAAATATTTATAAAACATTTATTTATAGGTAAAAACTTATATAAAATATTTTCAAGAACATAGATAAGGAAGAAAATGTTCATCGACCTAAGAGGAAATGAGTTCTGATTTTATTAAAAACATTTTTTCAATAATTTTAAGTACCAAAGAGAGGAAAATATTACTAATATTTGAAAATTATAAGAAAAAAACTTGAAATAAAATATTTTTTAAAGTATTAGGACCATATAATTTCCCTCAATTGAAATTTGACATTGATGATCCTAAAAGGAAATGAGATTGTAATATAAACCAATACCTTAGGTCCCATATTTCTTCATATGAATTAAGTCCTAATTTATTTATGATATATACTCATTATAATTATTTTATATAAATATATTCACACACACAAATATATATATTACAATATATCATTCCATTATAATTTCTAATTACCATTTTATTAATAAATCTCTATTAAAATCATTATTCAGGTGAAAACTAATCTGTTTTCCATGCTTCTTCTGATTCGACAGTTATAGTGATTAAAATTTGAATATGGTTTCATCATATCCAAAATATTAATAATGTAATAATTATAAAATTTACTCATTATATACACCTTTATAACCATTCATATAAAGCAATGATGAAAAATTAATTTCATCACTTTATGGAGACAACATTATTTATCTACACACAAGTGAGGTATTCACTTTTAGATGGATAGAATATAAGAAAGGTACATAATAATTCAATATTTAAGAATATTAATTATATCATAAATATCATAAATATCCAATATATATATCTTTATTACCATCTATGTAAATAGAAAATAAAAAACGAATCACATCACTTCGTGTAGGTGGTAGTCCACAAGTATGCAGGAGCAACATTATTATTTTTCTGTGGATGAGAAGGAGAGAGAAAATGACTTTTAAATTATCATAATTTCATCCTATTATAGTATATATAATCATTAAATCATTATATTTATAGTTATAGAACATTTGGAGTATGTTTTAGAAGAAATAAACATGAAAAATATTGGTAATAACATATACATCTTCTTCAGGTATCCTCCTTTAAAAGGCACCTTAAGGAATCACGGATGGATTTTTTTGGAAACAAATAACCTAAATATCTTGGATAAAGAATTTGGGAGAGTATTTTTCTAGATATTGGTCTATATAAAGGAATAAACTGGTGGGTTTCCTTATTAAAAATGAGGGGTGTGGCACACTTCTAATTATTAAGAATATTAAAATATAATAAATCTACTTTCATGGGAAAGTGGCTCAAAATTGTATCTTGTTAGAATATGTGATATGATAGGATATAAAAACATTTAAAAAAAGGTTCTATGAATGTTTTTAGGAAATTTTAATCCTTATATCTTTAGTTTAAACCCTCATTAATCCTTTTAACCTTTATTGTGGTAACACGATTTTACCACGATTACTATTCATTATGGAAAAAAATTAAGTTAATCTTATAAAATAATATTAATTATAATGATTATAAATATGGAATAAATTTTAAAATATTTAATTTCCAGAATAATTATAAATTAATTCTAATATCTATTTATAAAAGGTGCACAACATATTTTTAGAAAATACATTTCTAAGAATAAAATGGAATTTAATCTAATTCCATGCCTATTAAAAACAATTAAATTAATGTTATCATATTTTATTTAATATATTATCTCTAAATTTCATTAAAATAATTCATTTATATTTCTTAATTTAATTTACCAATATAAAAACATATTTCATGCAATAAATCCATTTTTTATGAAAACATATCTTTTCTACTTCAAATGCTTTTATTTTTTATTTCTAAACAATTGGTCACCAATGAATTCATTTTCACCATGTGTAAACAAAAATTTCGAATAATTTTAATAATTTAAATTAATTTTTAAATAAAAAATATGATAAATATATTTCTCATAGAAAAAATATTTCAAAATAGTTCTTTAGGATCAAAATTATATCCTAAATGAATTAAAAATTATTTTAGACAATTATATCTCATTTAAATACCATATAATGTGATATATTTTATAATTTATAATAATTATTCACATATTTTCATGGTTTCATGATTCAAATGCTATTGAAAACACTTAATTTATTAAATAAAAATATATTCTAAAATCTAATGGTGTAACACCTTAGCTATAAGAAACTTTACCAAATCAAATATTTAAAAATAATTCTTCAAGAGATGATTCATACCCTCAATGTGAGTATTACCCACTACCTATATATCTCATCTCCATTTATCTATTAAAACATAATCTAAAACATAACTAAATATAATAATATAATGACATTAATATCATTAGTATAATTGATTGTTATTATATTAATTGAATAATCATTTTTATACACTCCTCCCATCCATCTGAAAAAAGAAAACATGACTCGTTTTATGTGTGGACTACTGCCTCTATAAAGGAAATATTTATTTTTCCTCACCACATTTTATAGATGACTATAAAAATATATTTAATATATAAAAATTATATTTATGAAACGATTAAGATTATAGAAACATAAATTAGGAAATATATTAATAGCATTAAAAATAAGAAATCATTGTATATTTAACCACCTAAAATGAACATACCAATAGGAAAAGTGATTTATTATTTGTAATTAACAAATTATTATCTTTACTTATTCAATACACATATTATAAACTATGGTTTATAATTTTAATTATATATAAATAATAAAATTAAACTTATGGAATAATGATATTATAATATAATCTCTTTAATAAACATCCACTGGTTATAACATGTTTCTATTTGGGTTAGTTTAACAACCTAGATGAACATTACAATAAATGTTTTCATTAATTGTTAATAAAACTCAATTATTGGTATACTATGATATTAATATGTAAATAATTCATTTTTGGTTCTATAATGGTAATATTAACATTTAACTCATTATTAAGAAATCACCTTTCATTCGATAAAAATTCACAAAAATAGTTCATCACATATATCATCATTATGAATAATAACTAAAAATATCATCGAATGAAATTATAAGTTTATAAATAATTATCAAAAATATATTATTTTACCATAAATAATATGGTAATGATATTTTTTTTCAAAGAGTGAGGATTAATATCAACATTATGAATGTCTTACGAAACAAACAAAATTATTAAAATCAAATGATGAAAATAAACTATAAAAACTAAACCACGTATGGAAAATAATTATAAATTAAGTTTCTAAAAGAGAATATATATTAATAAGGTAATAAAATAATTTATTAATAAAATAATTTTTATTATATATGAGGTTAGTGCATTTATTCCCAAATAGAAATCCAAATTAAGGGGTTTTTCATAAATCAATCTCTTTTAATTGAGTCGTAATATTTCTTCTTGGACTAAATTATTATAATAATGATTTATTATAACCTATGAATATTTTATTTTGTATATAATACTTTATTTGTTTAATTAAAATTTTTAAAACAAATTTTTATTTTTTGATGAATTTATTGCTTCATAGAAATTTGATATTGTTAAGAATAATTATCAGCCTCAATAAAATCTCTATTTCTTTCTTTGCCGCAATATTTCTTTCCAAATTTCTTTTCATATATTATTTTAAAATAAAATATGAATTATATCTTATTAACTTAATAATTACATTTATATATTATAAAAAATAGTCTTTATTACTCTTTTAATGATGTGAGTTTTGAAAAAGAAATTTTAAAATATAAAAATGTTGTTTACTTTCTTGATCATTTATTTAATATTTAACTATAAATTTATTGGATAAAATATTATTTTATATCAAGGATAAATTCATGGGTATTTATTTTAAATTGGTATTTAAATTTTTTCCCAAGTTGCCTTCTTGAAAATGATTTTTGAATGTTCATAGTTTCACCTATTTATGACAGTGTTAAGAAATGTTTTCTAAAAGTTCTCTTCATGGTTTCACATTTTCTTTAATCATTATATTAAAAAGATAAATCTCCTTTGGAGTTTTGTTTCATGAATCCCACTCCTATGGTCTTTTTCAAGTACTATTTCTGGGTGATTTTTTTTTGGTATCAACTGATCTAACTCTCAAGACCATTTTACAAGATATCATTTGAAAATGTTATGAAACCCATTTTATTTCCATGGTTTATTTGTGATATGATATATGATTGATTTTTTTATTGCATATATGAATTTGTATTATCATTATATGATGATTGGGGGTCCTATATATCACTCCAATTCATTGGTTATGGTTTTGTATCTCATGAGATAAAGATGTTGTGTATGGATATGGTTGTTGTTTAGCTTTGTTCAAATGATTGTGTATATACATCATTGTTGTATATATTTATTCACAATATTGTGTGTGGATATTATTACTTTTTACAATTTTTCAATATATTGTTCGTGTATATGATTTCATATAGCTTTATTTACAATGTTATGATTTCCTATGTTTATGTTTTTTCTTATGCCACATTTATATGTTATGTTCCTATGTCATACTCCATGGAACCTGATATTGTATAATGATTAATAACTTATACGGAATGGAATATATTTGATCAATAGAGGTTAATTATATTTTATCATGCATTATTGGAAATTATTTTTTATTTATGTTCCTTTTTTTCTAGATTTTTTTTTCATGTTCATTTTTTCTCACATGTTTATGATCTATCCCTTGATAACATTTTTCAAGTTTTCCCTTACTAAGTGTTTCATCTCACACATTATTATATTTTCCATTACTTAGGTTATGGTGTAAAGTATAATATATGATATTACTAAAAGGTGGTTTAGTGTGGTGGAATTATGGATAAATGTTCATAATATTGTAAAATAAATAGTTCATATAGCTAATCTCAAAATTCACATAACCTTTAGGTTTAGAGATTGTAATATTATTGTAGGATTTAATGTTTAATTAATGTAAAATATACACAAGTTTATCATTTCTTGAATCATTTGGTATCAAAAATGGTATGTAAATAATTTTTTTAGTATTAGATCTGGGAGTTCGGGTCCAAGTAATATCATTTCATACTTATAATATAATCCCTTACAATTTTGTCTTATCATTACCAAAGTAAGATATCAGAACTGATAAAAAAGATATAATCACCACATAACATTAATTACACAATCTTCATATCTTGTGTTTCTCTTTTAAATTTCGTTAGTAACATCATAGCCCCGAGTTCTATCTTGGGAATGCATCCTTGAGGTGCCGAATTATAGAGGATGATCTTGAAGATATATTCTATGTGCATTTAAATGGGAGTAATTATCACAATGTCTGTTCTTCTAAGATCATAACAAGAAATGCAAACACAAATTTTAAAATCAACTTATGTTACGGAAAATTTCATTAATAATCTTACATAGTGATATAATTTTCATAAACGCCGTAAAAACATGTTAATATTATGATGTAATGATATTCTCTATATGAAACACATTTTACACACATAATATGTGAAATAACTTTATAAAAAATATCCCTATGTGATATTAGATCTAATATGACACAACTAATTCAGGCATGATAAAAAATGACTAATAAAAACCAAATTGGTATGAAAATTGAATATACTAAAAAATAAATAATATAATAGTGATTAATTAATAAATAAAACCTAATACAAAATATAACAATGATTAAACATAAATAATAATGAGACGGTTATGTAATTATCAGAATATATAAATCAAAGATTCATGGAGTCACTCAACATCCCCCCATTTTGATAATTAAATACCCAAACATTTTCTCAACATTTTTATAAATTAAAAAGATAATAAAAATAGATAAGTTCAAATAAAAACTCCAATAATAGTGTGTAAAAAATTAAAATACAATAGGGGAAGGAAATAAAACAAATAACTATCCCCCTATATTAAAAACATAAGTATAGTAAATAGTAAATGAAAAACATATGAATAAAGGACATGCTAATAATGATATAAAAAATAAACAAAAAAATACATCATTAAGGAAAAGAATAAACCCCTACAAATCCTATATGTAATAACAAGGAATACTAACTATTAATGAATAACAAATATTAAAATAATAAATTCTCCTTAATCAAATATTCTTCTCTTGATATGATATACTAATGAATTCTCATCATTTGAAATCCTCCTATAAAAATAATAATTTAGGGATCTATGAAACTAACAAATTATATTAAAAAAATTATCAAGATATGAAAATAATTAAAATGTAATCAATATTTAAGAACTTGATAATAAACCATATAATAAAATAGTAACTACTTTTTCATTGTAAAAAATAACAAATCATAGATTAACTCATGAAATAATTCAAGTAAGTATAACTATAAGGGTATTTATTATATCCAAACCAAACACTCTTAACTAGGATTTAGGACCATTTTAGGTCTAATTAAATTCATATAAGATCCTTTAAGAACTCATGATATTAAAGGATTAGTTAATTTAACATCAAAATAATAATGGGAAATAAAATCCTTCTTGTGACCAATATATTGAACAAACAATAAAAAATAACCATTTGAATAATATCTAAATAATCCTTATTTAAAAAGATTATATTAGAAATACATGATATTTTAACTTTAAAAATATAATTTATATACATATTGGTTCATTTCAATTATATATAATGTAGTTAATCTTAATTATCATTATAATCATCCTTTGTAATCAAATAAGATCTTCTATATTTTCTCATCCATTAGAGAACTTAGATAAAAATTATTTTAAACTTCCAATTTTAACTTTAAACTTTTTTTCCACAATCCATATTTTTGTATTTTCAAATAAAACATTTAAAGGCTAAGTGTGAACCTTAATTGAAATCCAAATAGATAAAACAAAAATCACAACCCGCCTTTACAAAATCCAAAAAATGAGTGCCATCAAAAAATTTTCAAATTAAAATTTCAAAAAATCCAACCATCATCAGACCAAGAGCAATTTACATCATCAGTCCTCTTTGATCAATGTGCCACCTTACATAGTGAAACCATCGATGCACACCCACCTTGAGCCATGATTCAATCACACTATATCCCTATCAACACATCCATCTAGAACACTAGAAATTCTCAATTTCACTCCATCATCACCGACATAGAGCTTCACTTATGTCAAAACATGAAACAACACAACATCAACCAAGGAAACCATCAACGCAAAAGAGAAACCATCACCGTTACTGTCAACACAGTCATCATCATTTTCATTGTGACATAGTCACCACTCTATCAAGGATAGAAATCATAAAAAATAGGTTGAGAGATATATGGGAAGCACACCCAAATGAACCTTGTTGTCATCCCCAACAAAAAAACAGCCATTGATGTTGAATGTCCACCAAAACCCGTCGAATCCATCTATAAACAACATGACACAAAAGAATCACCCAAATACCTCAACACTACAGCCACAAACAATAACCAAGAAACACGAATGACATGGAAATTCCTCCAGTCGATGAGCTACATCCACAAATCCATCACCGATAAATTACTGGAGAAAATGAAGTTGAAACCACCACAAGCCGCCTTCCTATCAAACACACATCCAAAATCTCCTCAAAGATAACCTCATAAAACCACCTCAAAAAGGGAAGGGTATTACTAAAACTAGGTTGGAGAAGAATGTAGGATTTAGGAAAATAGATATCTTCCTCAAGAATTCACACTAGGGTACCGACCATAGAATAGATACCCATACCCAAAACACCCAAAATGAAACTGGATACCACCATTAAAGAAGAAACATAAAATGAAAAACCTGAAGGGAAGAATAAACCCAAAAGGACACAAGAAAAATGAATAAATTGGGATAAAACCCATAAAAAAATGAAAAAAACCCTATCAGAAGCCATAACCTAGAAAGAGAAAGGAAAGCAGGGACAAAAACCTGAAAGGGAAGAAGAAGCAGACACTAATAAGATCTATGATTGCTGAGCCTCTAGACACAAACCTTAGAGATTACATTGCTCTCGATCTGACTAGAAGATTAATGGTGAAAATTGAGGTTAAATCATGAGAACAATGACATAAGGGAAAACTAGAATGCCTTATTCATTCATAACATTATTTTCGTAAACCATCATCTTATGGACTTTATTCAGTTTTATATAAAGATCACCCATACTAAGTATATTATTATGAAACTTCTTAAACTTATCTTATAATTATTTTATACAAGGTTTATCATAATTAAAATAATCATAAGAAGAAAAAGTATCACTAACCTTATTCATACTATCCATAAAATAAATATTTGTAGATTCAATGTTGGTTCCCGATTCATCACTTGAATCTGAATCCTCACTGTAGTCCCAACCTAAAAACATTATTATTTTTTGTTTATTCCTGGATTTTTTGTCCTTTATTTTTATTTTTAAACATTGGATATTCATATTTGGTATTCCATTTATTCTATCATTCAGAAAAAATAATATCTGAATTGAAATTAGAAGTAGAGCTACCTTTCCTATTATCCTTACTGGACAAAATTCGATCTCTTATAGATTTATTCTTCTTCTTATAATATTATTTTCATATTATTTAAAATTTTAATCAAATCATTAATTTTATAAATCCCTGAATAATAATTAAAATAATCAATAGAAATATCTTTGATATTTTTGAATACAACAACCTTCTTTCGATCATCATTTTCAATTTTAATTTTCTTTAACTCCAGATCATATTGTAAGAGTAAAACAAAAATCATAAAAAGTATATTCCATGAAGTTATGGATATCATCATTTAATACATTCCTAGAAATACTCTTCTTGGGAAGTTATTTGATAACACTTTCAACCATAGTTGTACTATCAGTCATGACATTATTGTCTCCCAGATATCTACGAAATGAAAAGACTAAAAATTGGTCCAAAAAATATAAATAGAGTCATATCCTCCCTAATCTTGAGGAAAACATGACAAAAAATATTTCAAAATATCCATTAATTACTATTGAGTAATATCCTATATCTATAATAGATAATTTGGAACTCGATGGTAAACTTTTACTTTCTATCAAACCAAATATACCAACATGAATGTATACAAAATCATAATTATAACCTATAACAAAATTTTCTCTCTCAAAGAATGATACAAATTAAAATACCTAGACCCATATTAAAAGGTGAGGTACGAAATTCATGAAATATTTCATCTTATATCACATTAAAAAATTCCCATAAAACAACCCCTTATGATTACAATTTTATAACCACTCATCATGATCAACTAGATGAGACTCTTTATTTTGGTGGAATAAAAAATAATTCATTATCATCTAATATAGGGAAACTCAACTGTTTCCTTTATCTATTCCCTGATAAAAATTCTTGAGAACCTCCATAATCTATCACTCATACCAAGTCTTATGATAAAAAATTTTATGCATCTTCTTAATCAGTGAATTAATGACTACATTACATTTCCCTTGTGCAAAGAAGATCTCAAATTCATAATCATACAATAATTACATCTATAATTGATGATTAAAATTTAAATCTCACTAAGAGAATATATATTATAGACACTTATGATTAGTGAAGACAAAAAAAATATCTAGAGAAAATTCCACCGCAACTTCATAAAAAACACCACTTTCACCAAATAAAGATCATGAGTATCATAACTACATTATTGAATATAAAAATTGAAATATTTATAAGATATAACTACACTATCATATATTAACACACAACAAAACCAAAATTAGATGTGTCATAATAGACCTCAATAATTAGCCATCCTCTAGAAATTCAAGGATAAGAGAACCAATCAGCTCCGATTTCAAGTAATCAAAAACCGGTTGACATTGGTCCATCTATATAAAAAATTGGTTCTTTTTATTCAATCATTAAAAGGTTATATTATTCAAGAAAAGTTTAACATGAAACTACTCTAATAACCTATATTTTCAATAAAATTACACACCTCAGCAACATTATTGGGTGCTTCTTAAGAAATAACTACCTCATTATTTGAAGGATCAATCACCATACCCTAATAAGACAAAACATGCCAAACTATATTCAAATTACTAATCCAAAACTGATAATTAGAAAATTTATATACAATTTATTTCATTGAAGAATCTTAAAAAAACTTCGATGCTTAGAATTTTATTCCTATATTATTAAATGAACCATAATATAATAGATGAAAAGCTCAATGAATTTGTCAAAATAATCATGCGACATTTATTTAATTAACCCTACGAAAATAGATGTTGAATTTAGGATCTTAAAAGGTATTTATATTAACTCATAGAGTCCAAAAAAACACCAAAAGTTGATCTTTGGATTATACTCCTCCTTACCCTAATCTAATTATATCTAAACCATAAATAAATACTTAAACAATTAATGGATATATTCAAATGATCAAGAAATTATTTCATCCTCATAGGGGATAATATTTATTTATTGTCATTTTATTTAATCACTAATAGTCTATAAAAATATATAGAACATCATCCTCCTTTTTTATAATCATCATAAGAGCTCTCCAAGGGGACATGATGTGATGAATGAAAATCTTATACAATAGATCAAAAACCTAAATCTATAACCCCTATGTATTCAATGATTTCATCTTATAAGAACACATATAAATTAAAGAAACAATGGGTTTCAAATCTATACTAAATCTGATCTAGTGATGTGGGGGTAACACTATAACCTCTTAAAGAAATATATTTATAAACTCTTTGAAAAATATATTAAACCCTTCCACATAAACTTAAAATTAACCCAAAAATAAATATGACCAATTTTGATGAAATCAGATCATGTATTTTATAGACCATTTAATGATCATCACCCAAACAAACATCACACACGCACTATACGTGTTAGAGAAAACTACATATCTACAATAGAAATAAATGATAACCTACAAATAACATAACAAATGAATTTCAGGAATGAAATTTTATGGTTTTATAAATATGAAACTCTTTGATAGATTAATATGACCCCATCATAGTTTCACACCCTTGACACACCTCTACTATGCTTGATTGACCTCTATTATTTGTAATAAACACCACAGGAATAGGAAGTCTATAATGTTTAATCCTTAATTATCAACATGGTTCAATAAAAGGTTAAGAATTACCTAAACTAATCAAATTATAATCATGGGTTGAATAGAGATAAATGGTACCTCAAATGATCCCAGATCCTCTAGATTTGGACATTCAATAACATGTAATTTTCCACATATGACACATATTCCTTGTTATCTCTAATAAAATCTACCACCTCATTGATTATATTATTAATGTGTATGAGGATGAGTATTATACCATGTTTCTTCTTCACATAATACATCACCCATTTGTGGGTCAAAATCTTAAGGGCTTGGCCGTTTTTGATAAGGCTGAGGAGGAAACCATTACCACAACTATTAGGGTCTATCCACTACCACTCCACCAGGTCTACATTAACCACTAAAAATGGTCAGAGACTAATTCCTATGACACCCACATGTAAATGTGGTAATTAATACTATATGTTTTTGGGTTATTTTTTATTTTTTTTGGAGATTTTTGAAATTTTCCAATTCTATAGTATTGGATTGTAGAACAGTCACTCCAAAATCAAGGAGGTTCACACTATGACCTAGGAGGGTTGTGTTGTGATATATGTTATTGGAGTTCTATAGATATTAAATATAGGTGGCTGTTTCATGATGGGAATGTCACATCATGATGTGTATGTCATGCCATTATGAGTGTATAGGAACCTCTGTATAAGGTTTTACCATTTATTTTTTTATCAGGAAAGGGAGTCGGTCTTACTCTGATCAGTGGTTTCACATCATGACTAGTGAATAGGGTGAAGAATTTGTAATTTCAACTAGTGTAAGGTATGAGTTTACACATTGAAATGGTAGGGGTGCATGATGGGATAACATTGGGTAGAGGAGCTTTGATTTTTTCTGGATTCAAGGAGGGTGCCTCACACCATGTTGGAGGTTCCACTATTGAGTACCCTGATATGATGACCTACTTTCACGGGGATGTAACACCATAAATATTAGGTCATGTCAAGATGTAACTTGTTAAATGATTCAAATAATATTCCTTTATTCAAGGGAGGCATGTCACACTGTGATTGGGGAGGTCGTTCCATGACGTGCTTGTGCCCAATATATTTTTTATATGAATTTTCAATTCTACCCCTATTTAGTTTTTAAGGGGTTTGAACCTTTTCCTCCATTATCTGATTCAAAAAGTTAATTAGAGAGTTTAAAAGTGTTTCTCCTCTTATTTTACTTAGATCTTGGCCTCCTCCTCGTATTCAAGTATTTTTTTAGGGTTAAACCTCAATTATTCTTCCCATATTCTCTTCCCCACCATTACCCTTAGTTTGTTTATAATGTGAACCATAATTTCTATGTTGAATTAATTTTAGTTTCAAGATGTATGAAATATTGGGGATTTTGTTTTTTAGGTCTCAAGGAATCTATCTTCTATCTTGGTTTGGCACACGTCATGGATGGCGAGTAGTTTCCACTTGAATGAGGTAGGCGTTTCTATGAAATTATTTTATTTAGTAATTTTATGAAATTTTTATTTTTTTAAATTCATATTTTTATTAATATAAATCTATTTATAAGTACATTTAGGGGTTTATAAAATGTTTTTATGTTTGTCTAAAAGTATGATAGGGTATTTTTTTAATGGATTTTTATTAACTATTTTAAACTAATTTTTTTTTGTATTTTAAGTGTTTTGTGAAAATGACTATGAGGATATTTTGAAATGTTTTTGATGATAAAAGAATTATTTTAGACATGTTTTTATTCTCAATGAATTAAAAACACTTTTTCAAGGATTGTTTTATTAAAATTATATTTTTGTTTTTAAGTGACTCTTAAGGGAGGAAAGCATTGTTTTTAAAGAGATAAAACCTAGTGCATTTTCAATGGTCATTTTGGAACTTGATTATCTGTGAATGACTTTAGGGGAATTTATATTTTGATAAAAAGGATTCTATGGTGTGTATGCTCCACATAGTTTTCAAATATGTTCCATCCAAGATTCATTTAAAGGATCAAATGGCATTTTATAAATTGATTCAACTAATGATTGTTCACATTATTGTGAGACCCATTATTGCATATATTATATATAATTTTACCTCATTTATGGGATGTAAATTAATTATTGTTATTATTATTTGAATCTTGATTAATGATAAATGGCCTATTTCTTGCAAGGGTGTGGAAGGTGAGATGATATTTATTTATTATTTTTTATTGGATATCACGTGACTTTATTATTTGATACTCACCTCCACTTGAGTTATATCACAAGAACACTAGCTAGCTATGTATAAAATAATGGATGAGTGTTACCCCAGTAAGATTTTGTTCTGGCTTGAGTAATGTAGCTCAATTTTATAATAGAGGAAAACTAGGATAAATTATCTGGCCCGACAAGGATGGATTATGTGGTATGACTAGTCCAAGAGGACTATTGAGGTGATAGATATGTTAACTTAATCAACTAGGTGTTCTATGATACCAGGTCCTATATCATTTCTATTCAAAACCTAGTTATTTCCCATTATTTGTATCTATTTTTCAATAAAGTCATTTTAGGGATTCCTATTCTGTATTTTCTGTACTTTCCCCTTATGTTTATTTGGTACAGTGACACCATTATTACTATTGTTTCCTATTTTTATTATTCTCCATTATATGATTTTCCCTTTCATTAGAAGCCTTTTTTCTTTAGAATGTGGTTTAAATTTCAATAATATTTTGGAAATGGGTATTTGTGAATGGTTTTGTAAAAATAAAAATGATTTGGTTTTGATTATTTAAACTGGGAAGTCCACCTTTTTAAATATATCCAAGTTTTTCCATTTTTTAAATGGATAATTCCACTCATTTATAGAAAGGGGGTCTTAAAAATATGAATCTTCAAAATAAATTTGTTTTAGTTATTTGGGTTTAAAATCATGGCATTCAAGAAGAAAAAATTATTTTGTTTTTTTTTTCAAAAATGGGATTTACCTTGAGTTCTAGAAAAAGGACATAAATATTGGATATTTGTTTTGTTCTGAAATACATATGGAAAGCCCAACTTTATATTTATTTTCAATCTATAATTTATAAAAAAATTTATTAAAGGAATTGCATATAATCATTTATGAAAACTTACTAGTCATGTTTAGCTCACACCATGCACACACACACACACCTATTGTATCCAAGTATCATATTTTTATATAGGTTCCATGGTTTTTGATCTCGGTATAGATACCTCTTAGGTAGTCTATTAATGGATATTGTAGATGTGGTGAGTGACCATGGGTAAACTAGAGACTATCAAATGATTTCTTGGGATTGTGGTTTATTTTCTAATTTTGTATGTATTGACCATCTATAATGGGTTTTCATTCCTTTCCTATTATGGTTATGGGATGTATTTCTTCCACTATTTTTTTAAAATTGATATGTATCACTATTATTAGTTATGTATCATTTTTATATTCATTCTTTCATATTACATGGTTGGATTGTTTGTTTATTTGTATTTTTTTATTTCGTATGTATGGTATACTAATGTAAAGATGTACCATTTCAAATCATGGTAGTTTCTTCAAAACTATAATAATAATAATAATAATAATTATTATTATAATCATATAATGGTTAAATTATATTTCTATGGACACACAATCTTAGATTTGATTCTATAAATACATACTTTACATACTCTCTTCAACACCAACTATAAATTCTCAGTTATAACTATCCAATAATTATACAACTTAAAGAAAATATTTCATTACATATATTTCCGAGAACATTTAATTTTATAGATTTAGAGAATTAGAAAAAAACCTAAAAAAATTAAGTTCATGTCTTTATCAAGTAATGGATATTTTTCCACTATATAATAAAATACTTAAACTATAAGGAATCATTAACATCTCCCACAAATCTTCCACACAAGCTATCCAGTAATACATATCATGTGTAATGATTTTATTTATAACTTGGGGAAATGGAAACATAATAAGGGGTTACCTCAAATGATCAATTATGGAAACATACCACTGAAGCAATAAAAAAATAAACATTGTATATATAATATGGAAGAAATAAATAATCTAAATAATCTCATAATCCACTAAAATTATGATAATTATATATCCATAACAATAAATGAAAACATGAATATTAATAATATTGATCTCATATTGATGTAATGCATAATTTCAGACATAAAAATCATGTTATCAAGGCCTTATCCTAAGATAATATCTAGGTATGGGAAGAGGTATACACTAAAAACAAACCTATTTTTTCTCATGAGACCCATCAATGCATCAAGGGGCTATATAATTTCAGGTCCTATCAATCACTTGATTAAGACAAATGCATTCACTATAAAATTCAACAAGAAATTTTATACCATTCCCTAAAGAACCTATTAGTGAATAAAAACATGGATATTAATATAATTATTGATACATAATTTCAATACATAATCAATCTATTTTAGTAATAAATAATCATCATGAGTTTCAATACTATTCCGTATGTTAATAAAATGGATAACATGATCATAACCCATCCTAAGAAAGAAGGTCAATGTCCAAACAATACATAGTCAACTTGTAAATAATCATTCATATTGGATAACAATATAAGACACACTAATAAATTTTCTACGCCAATAAAAAGGTTAACATGATCCCAACCCATCTAAAGAAAGATATTGGATGGTCAAACAATACATTATGAACATGCGAATAATCATTCACGTTGGAGTAATAATATAAAGTATGACAATTATTTTAATATTGTTAATAAAAGGGATCACATGAACATAACCCATCTAGATAAATAAGGTGGATAGTTTCAAAAGAACATACCCCCATTGAAATAATGAAAATATTGAATGGTGTTGACATAAATGGAAAACACCCTTGAAAAAAGAATGATTCGATCGATATAAAAAATAAGAGATCAAGAATCAAATTTCATGATACTGTGATTTCAATCCCCAAAATTTTAAATATATAAATAGTTTAATATAATCCCAATTAGGGTAAATCCTCTTTAAAATTAATAGAGGAATTGAAATACAAAAATTAAAAGAGCATTTAGAATTTGTTTCAAATATTGATGTAAAATAAAAATTTACATGTCACTTTCAAAGGTAACTTTTAAAAAGGTGAAGTGAAATATTTTGAAAACATTTAATTTTAAAAATAATCACTAATAATATATCCTTTAAAATATACAAATTTAAGATAGTAATAAAAAAATATAAAAGTAAAAGGAAAACCCATTTTATTATTATCAAAATAACTTTGTTCAAAACACATATTGTTAGAAAAGTAAAAAAATAGTTATTTGTATTAAAAACAAATTTTCACAATGGGGATTATAAAATAACATATAAAAAAATATTATGGTGGGTGAAATTAAGAATAAAATATAAATTTTCAGGATGAAACATTATAAATCATAGAAATAAGATTTGAGTTATCAATATCCCTTACAGGAAACATACTTCGTGAAGCATAAAATATTTGAAAAGGGGTTTATGTGGTAAAAATATAAACAATGAGAGAATAATATGTAAAAAAATAAAGGGGGATAATATACCCAACTTATATGAAATAATTTAAAATTAACTATCATAACTCAATGAATGAAGATTGAGTTACTAAAAACTTTTATGACTAGGGTAACACTTGTGTCAAAATATATTTGACTAAAAGAACATTATTTGTCTTATTTTATCCCATTAATTAAAAATAAATAAATCATACTACATTCATTGGATAATAATTCAATAGAACACTATATAATGGAAATATTATGAATAACATGTAACTTGTCTCAATGAATCAGAATTGGGAACATTAAAACCCTTGTGTCTTGAGTAACATTATCATCAAAACCCATCGAAGGAGATGGCTTATAATTGAAATTAAAATACCATAATTAAAATAAAATTTGATAAATTATATCAAAAATAGGCAGTATATACAACAAATAAATTAAATTTGGTGCATAATACCAAATATGTATCAAAGACATGAATTTTTGATGAAAAAAGCCTCACCCTGGACCTAATTCATTGTTCAATTTCACTAAATGTCCTGGATAATTAAGTTAAGTTCATTAAATACATAATAAAGAACCATATTCTTAATGATAATCAGGTATACTTCTTATTTATAAACATTCTATGTAGTAACCCAACCCCAGAAAGCTCCAAGCCGGTGTTATGCTACCATTACATTGGAATAAGATACACGTAAATTGTATCACAGAGGACCAAATAGTATAGTAGTCCTGGTAAAATAGGTTCATACTTGAGTATTTTTTTTAAATGAATACAATTTTTATAACATAATATTTTTTTGAGGATAAATTTATTCCATCTAGAATATCTTTGAATTTATTTCATAGTACACTTCAAGTAAACTCGGGGAAAGGAAAAAAAATAAGGGCGAGATCAAATGATCATTATGGATAAATTACAATGAAAGAAACAATGAATCAATGAGAATAATAAATTAGGTAAGATAAATTACTTAGAATGAATTTCATGTAATAAATAACTAATAAGGAAGTGAGTAAATAATATGGAAAGATAAATAATTGATAACACATTCCATTTAAATAAAAAGATAAGGAAAAATTAAAATAGAAAGGTAAATAACTGAAAAAAATTCCATTTAATAAATAAACTTAGAATGAAATGCATCCATTGATTTGTCGATGAAAAATATCATGGATAAATAAAAATTGAATAAAAATTGTAGAAATTCTTAATTATTGGATGCCATGTCTAAGGAACCTGAAAACCCATACCATCAAGACATTTCACAAGATAGATTAAAGCAACAAGTAGACAGTAATTCATTTTTTACAACTAATTTGTCTTATGAGAAACTATCGATACAAAGAGGCGCTATATTAAGTATGACCCTCACCCATTACTGCCTATCCAAAGCATTCCTCATATCAAATAAAAATATGCCTGATCAAATATCCATATTGAATAAAGGATAGATATTTATCAATATTTCCATATAAAATAAAATAACTATCAATGTAAACACTGTATGTAAAAATGATAAAGGGTTTAATAAAGAAATATATCCATGATAAATTTGTTATGAATCTGTTTTCGTAGGAAATAACTTTCGTCCCCAGTTTTCTTTTTTTCTTCTAGACCAGTTTTGCAGTTTTTTTGGGTTCTACTCTGTTTTTGGAGTGATCTCTCAGTTCAGAATCTTCTTGTTTTTTGTATTGACATTCCCTCTTTCGTCGAGATCAAATTCTTCTGTCAATCCTCCATTCGGTTCAATGCCTGCTTGTCTCATGTACAACAAACTGCAACTGCTTATGATGCTTTTAGTCTGGACAATGAAAGTGCTTTTCTTTTGTAGAGGAGGATCACAACAAATCTTGCTGGTCTTGATGCGCGTTTCCCTGCTTTATGTTGTCTTGCTCTCTCTTTTTGGCTCCATGATCAACTAGAGAAAGTGGAGACCGAATGGCTCTATCTGACGATACCTTCTGGTCTCCTGGACAAGACCCTGCATCTTCCTATGATGTTCATGGACTGGTTGATGAAAGATTTTCCTAAGAAGACTTGCACTTTGGGGTCTTCACTTTTGTTCTTCCACCAGTTCAGATCTGCTGACTTCCACAAACTTCTTGATCAATGAAGCAGATTTTGGATGCAGCTAGCCTACATCAGCTTGGACAGAATCATGGAGGAGATGATGATCACAAAAATTTCTGCTGGTATTGATGAGTATTTATTGGGTGAAATTGTTTTTTGGGTATGTTCTCTTTTTATATCTTTCATTTCAGTTAAACTTTTGTTGGTGAAAATACATTGTACCTCATGTATTCATTGTTCTTTTGTTTTAATAAATTCCTTGGAAGTGTGAGTTGGGTTCCCAATTCACACTTCACTTTTCAAAAAAAAAATATCCATGATAAATGATATGGATAATTAGGGTAAATTCAATATCTAATGATCATAGGAAATTGAATATTTCAAGGGGACTGACAAAGGAATCAAGGAAGTGAATATCAGTAATATCATTGGAAAAATAAAAAATAAATCATCTAGAGGAATAATAAGGATCGTATCAATACAACATATCCCAAGTGGAGTAAAAATAGAGGGGTTTTTTCATTGATGAGTGAAAATATATTAAAAGATATTTTAGAAACATTCATGAGGAAAATATATATTTTTTATTTTTAAAAATAATTTTGAAATTAATTTTCTTTGAAAATCACTTTTAAAAACATTTTCAATAAAAAATATCCTTTTAAACGTGAAAATGAAGATTCAAAGAAATGATGGTGGGTAAATATGTACGTGTCATATGAGGTAAAAAGAACATTCCTTTTGCATGGTGAAAAGGTTAGAAAAGTGCCTTTTTTGGAAAGAAACAAGAAGATTCCTTTTAAAACATTTGTGAAATAAAAACAGGTAAAAAGGTCTTTAATAAATAAATTTTAAAATGTTAAAATCATTTTTTAATTTTTTTTAGAAAACTTAGATTTTAAGAGAAAATTGGATCTCCAACTAAAAAGAGGAATGAATTTGTGTTTTCTTAAAAACATTTATAAAACATATTAAGTACCAAAGAGTGGAAAATGATAACATTAATCGAATAAGGACATGAATAATTAGAGGATAATAAAATTAAATGATTTATTAAACATTTATCCAAGACTTTCCTCTAATGGAAATTCAAATGTAAATAATCCTTAACAAAATGAGATTATGAAGTAAACCCTTGACAAGACCATAAAATTTATTTGAGAATAAATCAATGAATTTATTATGTATTTCAGATTTAAATCCACATAAACTAATTTTAAATTCAACAATATATAATAAAAAATTATTACAAACATAATCTTATAATATTAACAACAACGAGGAAGAAATGTTGGGGGTCATTCATGCTGTTGATTTTGTGCTTCAAAGAGGTTTGAGAAAGCTCTGGAGAGAAAGTGATTCAACCACTATCATTCATGCCATATAGAATGGCAACATCCATCTGGCCTGGACACTTACCACACATTGGATGAATTGTCTGAATTTGCTCCATGGGATGGACTATATAGCTACTCATGCCTACCAGGAAGCGAATGTTGTTGCTGATGCTCCTGCCAACAAAGGAGTTCATTAGAGCATGACTAGGATGGACTCTATTCCTTCTGACTTACTATACCTTTTTGATAGAGATTGTAAAAAAATCCCATCTTTTCGCCTCTTGTAATCATTTTTGTTTATTAATAAATTGTTCTCTGGTCTTTGACCAAAGCATTACCTCAAAAAAAATATTAACAACTAAGAGGAAGTATTATAACCGAATGAAAAGGAATCGAGTAATGATATTATTTACTACATGGTAACATTTAACTCAAATCCAATTTGAAGAAATAATTGAAATATATACTCAAAATAACATTAATATAAAATATTTTAGGAATTAATATATTAAAAGTGGTAGTATATACACCACACAAAATAAATAAGTAATGATTATGATGTGTGCCTCATGAAAGTAAAAGTAAGAAAAGAATCCATTACCTTGTGTTTACTTTTTGGTAAGAATCCTTTAACCTCATGTATAATGGTTTTAATAATTTCACTAACATATATTGAAACCATAATAATATTTATAATATTTATACTATATTATTACCTGTTTGTTAATAACCATTCATTATTTTCACTATTTTGGGTGTAAATTGCCTAGTTTGTCAAGTATGTTTTAACTTGTAAATTTTGTTCCTATTACATAGAACATGATTTCATAATCTATAGAATTTAACTAATGATTTTCATTCATTATATATTTATTTATAATAATCCATAATGTTTGGAGATAAGAAATGAAATGAAATGTTCAAGGAGACGGTAGGTCGTACGTATGCATGAACACTACTTCCATTTCATTGTCATATTAAAAGAATTAAAAGTAAATTATATATATGAATATTTATATTATTGTATAATATTTATTTCATATAAGTAACATAGGTTTATTGAAACAATTCTTTATACATTCCATGTACAGCGTGAACAAATCACATTTCTTTGAGGAGGTGGTAGTCCACACTTCCACAAATGATGTCATCGTATTCCTATAAAATGAAAAACATAAATTTATGTGTTATATAAGAATTAATGAAGAATAAATACATTATAAATATATTATATATCATATATGAACAGATTTTCCATCAAAATGTCCAACCATGAAAGGTGGTAATGAAAAAACGAACAATCAGCTTTTTATGAGGTGGTAGTTCGCCGTACACGAATGATATATTCATTACCCATTTGATAGAAGTGTGTGTTTGTGTCGTTAAGAAATATATATTAACAAATTAAAAGTATATTTAAGATACTTATGTTATTATATAAACATGTAATTATTATATTTTATGGGGTGGAGAATGAAAATAAAAAAATGTGCTTAAGGAAGGGTGTTACCTATTTTTCAGGTAACTTTTTTTCATTTGCACCAAAGGTATTCCTTGGATGTATTTATTAAAAAAGGGAGGATTAAAGGATGAAGGTATGGATTTTTTAGAATATTTTTTGGTAGATCTTGGTTGATGAAAATTTTCTTGAGTGGTGTGAGTAAGTGGGAGGGGTGAGTGCCTTTTTATAGTGGAGGAGAAGTGAAATTATTTTAAATTTTTGAAAAGGTAATTCAAACTTCATTTTTTGTATGAAAAGTTTAAATAATAATAATAAAAATCCCATAAAATGGATTATAGGTACTAAATATAAACATCCAATGGATTTTGGTAATGGTTCTAGGTCATTTTTTCTCTTATGTTTAAGATTTAGTCCCAAATTATGCTATTTTTTCTCTTAATCATGGTAATTAATTTTAATTACTTTCACTAAATTTTATAGTCAAAAAATAATTTTAACTTATTAGATATTATAAATTATTATAATTCCATATGTTTAATACATTTTTCTAAATTTAAATCACATAATTGTCAAAAATTAATTTAAATTTAATCCCACAGACGAGATGGCAAAGCGGGGTTTTAAACAAAAGATACTCAAAAGATTGAGATGTTTTTATATTCAATTTCATAGTGAAATTGATTAAAATAACCTAAATTGGATTAATTTATTAATAATTTATAAAATTTTACTTTAAATTTTATTTAAGATAAAATTAAACCTTATAAATAAATTAGATGAAAAGCCGCTTTGAATTAGAATTCAATATTTTTCACTATTCCTCAAAAAACCAAACTTCACAAAAAAATACAAAAAATTCACCCTAAGATAATATTTATGTCTATATTTCAACTATTGAGTTTATTTGTTACAAATAAAATCTATAAAATTTCTAAAAAATGGATTTAAATAGGGTTTTTATTAAAAGGAGGTAAAGGTGTCTCTATAAAAATACAGTTTTTATGCATAAAATTTCATTTGTTCTTTTATTATGACTATAAAATTAGATGGTTGAATATAAAAAATATTTTATTGAATGTATAACATATATATTTAATTAATATCATTGAATAATTGTAATTAATTTAATTTATTAGGATAAAACACCTTTGTGAGCATAAAAACATTTCTTTTATATTCAATTGGTTTTTATATTTATTTCTAATTAATTGGAAACCAATGAATTCATATTATATTTTTATAGACCATATATTTTCATAAGTCAGTTAATATTATTCCTAACCTTTAATTTAAAGTATTGGTTATATCTTATTATAATAAATAATAATATTTTAATATTATATTAGTATTCGGTAAAACTTGGTCCTACGTGTAATACAAGCTATCAAAGTAAGTATTTGTTGTGTATAATGCAATCTAACTTAGTATTTCATGAATTTAAAGATATATAATAGATTTAATTTAACTAAAATTAAAATTATTTTTTAATGTCACATGAAATTATATTCCGTTATGTGCTTGGAGTTACGTGTCATACACATTATTGAATACAATGTACTTACTTTAGAATTTTAGGGTGTTACATTCTACCCACCTTAAATAAATTTGGTCATCATAGTTTAAACTCGAACTTGGAAGTAAATTGTCTGATATTTCATATGTTTAAATCCCACATTATGAGAAGGGTTCATAAAAAATACTCCTGAAAATAGAGAATGAGAAGTACAAAGGTCACGTGGACTAACATATAACTAGGTCCCTTAGTAAGATATTATTAGTGGAAAGTGGAGATATGTACATAGAGGAAAAGAAAAAATATTTATAAGTAGTGATTGAGGTAATTAATCACAAATAAGTGAATGATTAATAGAATGTTTAGGGTTTTAAATTCATAAATATTATATTATTTATAAGACTATCAGTTCCACAAAAATTAAGGTATTATGACAATTTTTTTAAGATACATTTCTTAATGTTGAGAAATTATTTTATTAACAATGAATATTATGAATTATATTTATTGATACATTTAAATTTAAAAGGATACATTTTATCTTTTGGTTGTGCTACTATGAAATTCCAATTCATCCCTTTAATCTATGAAATGAATATCCCAAAATGAATTTCTATGACTAAGTTACCAAAATGTACTCTTAATATATAATAAGGCCCATAAAGTATTTTCATTTATCTCCAACTATTCTCCCAATAAAATATGGTTAATATATTAATATCTAAACCTAATAAGTAACACAATAATTTCATCATTAATATTTATTCATAAAAATTGTTTAATTAAAAATAATGACATATTAAAAAGGGAATTTCATAGGTCAATGGTTGGTGTTAAAACCTTATCATCCTTCAGTCATGGATTAAATCCACAAGGCCTTGTCGGAATTGATTGGTTGTCACCCAACATACATATTCTTCTTTTCTAAAACCATTTCAATATAACTTCTAAAATAAAAATTATTGACACACTTGAATTTTAGTCACTAAATAGTCTTTTAAATAAGGGTTTAAATACAAATCCAATAACTAAATACTTCATCCATTTATTTCCACATATGTCCTTCCATGTTCTACAGTTTATCCTTTATAAGAGTAAATTGAATCCGGTAATGCCCAGATTCCCCAAATTTAAGGAAACAAACTATAAACAGATCCTTAGGATGGTTTTTATTTACTTCCATTATATTTTTCATTTTTACTTAGCAATTATTTACTTTATGTCCTTATTTACCACACATAAATAATTTCAACATTCCATTGAGACACATTTCTAGGTGACTTCTTATACATTTAATGAATTATGAAAATAGATATTTCTTTTCCAAATGGTTTCAACCACTCAAGATCTTAGAAAACTCAATCCTTCTCTTCTATGCTGAGTCCGAGAGTTGGTTAAGGTATATGTTGTTAATCGTATTATGTGAAAAATTATTAGACATAAACATGATATCTTTCATTCCTTTGAATGCCTCATTTGGTTCTCATTTTCACTACCTTTTCCTTCAAGTTCAATGTTAAAATGACTTATTCCGGTTCCATCCATTAACTAAAATAGGAAATCACAGTATGATTAACAATAATCATAGTGAGAAAAGTGTATGAACATTTATAGGTTATCCAAACCATGAAACCTTATTTTCAATCTAGAATACCACATGTTTAACCTAGGTTATTCATTGTCATTATCTATTCAAATCCATTATAATGGTTTGTAAAGAGAATGTGAATTATTCTATGAATATCCCCCAAGATTGTAAAATTAGGCGCGTATTATGGTCTGTTTTCATGTACCATGTTTTGTAGAGGCAGGCCCGATGCTCCCGGTTAGAGCTATTACCCCTCGGTATATCTGTTCCAGAAACACATCAACTTGTAGTATCTATATAGGGATGTGTTGCCATAAATAAACACATAATATCTACATTACCAAAATTATATGATGTTCTTCAATACTTATCCTCAAATTCTACATTTGGTTTATGTTCTCTAATCTAAGATTTCAAAATATATTTCCCATGGTTACTTCTAAACTTTCTTTAATACCAACTATAGTGACCTGGCATCGACTAGCCCATATCTGGTGTCATTCAACCATTACATTGACATAAGATACAAGTAAATCATGACCCAAAGGACCAAACCATTTAGTAGTTTGGGTAAAATATTTATATACATGAGTCTTGTTTTATAAATGAATACACTAATTACAACCTAATTTTTTAAGGATAAATTTATTCTATCTAGTGTATCCTTCTATATATTTCTCAGTACACATTAGGGAATCTAGAAGAAAGCAAACATAATAAGGGTGAGATAATATTCTCAGTAAGTTTAAAGTAAAATGGAAGAAATAATGAATCAATGATAATAATCAATAAATAATGGAAAATAATTGATAACACATTCCATATAATCAATAACTGATAATGAAATGAGTAAATAATACAGAAATGTAAATAACTGATAATAAATTACATTTAAATAACTAGATATAGGAAAATCAATATGGAAAGGTAAATAAAAGAAAACATATGATATTTAATCAAAAAAAATTTGAATGAAGTTAATCCATTGATACAATGATGAAAAATCTCAAGATAATTAAATAATGAATTAAAACGAGGGAAATGATTAATAATTAGATGTCATGTATGTGTCACATGAAAACCTTTACCATCAATACCTTTAAAAATATGGTTTAAAACTATAAGTAGAAACCTATTTAATTTGTGAAACTAATTTTTCTCATGATAACCTCTCGATGCCCCAAGGGGCTATATAACATTCGGGCCCCACTCATCACGACCTATTAAAAGAATTCCTCATATCGAATAGAAAATATACTTTATAAAATATCCGTACTAAATAAAGGATACAAATTTATCAATATTTCACTAGAAAATAAAATAACTATCAAAGTAAAAACCATATGTAAAAATGATACATGATTTAGGATATAAATATATCCCTAATAAATGATATAGATAATTAGGGGAGATTTAATGTCTAATGATCATAGGAAATTGAATATTAAAGGGTAATAACAAAGAAAATGAGGAAATAAATGTCAATACTATTATTGGAAAAAATAGTAATAAACCATCCATAGGAATAATAAGGATGTAATGAATATAACATATCTAAAGTGAATTCAAAATAGTTTTTCTCTGTCAATGATGAATGTAAAGATTATAAAAGATCTTTTAAAATTATTCTTGATGAAAATATCTTTTTTATTTTGAAAAAAAGTGTCATAATATATTTTTCGAAAATAAGTTATAAAAAAAATTTATTTAAAAATCAACCTTTTATACTTACAAATTAATATTCATTGAAATTATGATGGGTAAATTCATTTATTTTGTTTGAGGTAAAAAATAACATTCCCATTGAAAGATAAAAAGGATTAAAAAGTGTCTTGTTCGGAAAGAGAGAAAAATATTCCTTTGAAAACATTTCTAAAATAAAAAAAGTATAAAACATTATTTAATAAATCATTTTTAAAGGTTAAAAATATATTCTAAAACCATTTTATAAAATTGGGGTTTTAGAAGAGAATGAGTTCTCTGACTAAAGAGAGAAATGAATTCAGGTTTTCTTAAAAACATTTTATAAAACATTTTAAATACTATAGAGTATAAAAATGGAAATATTACTTCAAAAATGTTTTGAATAAATATATAAAAATAAAATTAAAGGATTTATTCAATAATTGTCCAATAATTTCCTCTGATGAAAATAAAAATGTAAAAAATCCTAAACAGAATGAGATTATGAAATAAATCCATGAAAAGTACATAACATTGATGAGAGAGTAAATAAATGAATATATCATGTGAGAAAAATTTAATGACCCATAATTTTTTTAAATACAATAATAGATAGTAAAATCTTATTGCAAAGATAATATTATAATATTAATAACAACGAGGAAGTAATATAACCCAATGAAAAGGAATCGGGTTATAAAATTCTTTGTCAGTTGGTAACTTTTAAAAAAACAACCTTATAAGAAAGAATTAAAATTGAAACTCAAAATAAAATAAGTTAAAATAATTCATGATATAATATATCCAATTTGGAAGTAGATATACCACATATGATTAATAAGTGGCGATTATGATGTATGCATCATAAAAGTTAATATAAGACAAGAATCTCTTACCCTGTGTTTCCTTTTGATTGAACGAACTTTAACCTATTGTATAATGGTTTTAGAAATGTCACTAACTTATAAAATAGCCACAATAATATTTATAATATCATATATTAACTTCTTATAATATCTTATTACCTGTTTGTTAATAACCTTTCATTATTTTCACTATTTTAGGTGTTAATTTCCCAGTTTGTCGAGTATACTTTAACTTGTTATTTTTGTTCCTATTATATAGATCACAATTTAATCATATATAAAATATAAACTATGATTTTAATTATTCATATATTAATCCTTAATGTTTGGAGGTAATAAATGAAATGCACCATTTATAGAGATGGTATGCCATATGTACACATGAACGCTACATCTATTTCATTATCTTTTTAGAAGAATGAAAATTAAATGATATATATGTACATGTATATTATTATTAAATTATAATATCTATTTCATATATTACACATTATTTAATTAAGAAAATCCTTTATACATTCTCTGAATATCTTGAATGAATCACATCGCTTTAAGGATGCAGTAGTCCACACATCCCCAAATAATGTTATTGTATTCCGAAAAAATGGAAAGCATAAATGTATATTTTATATTATAATTAAAGAAGAATAAAGAAATTATAAATATCATATATAATATATAAATGTATTTTCAATCATATTATCCAACCAAAAAAGGTGGTAAAGGAAAAAATGAACAAACATTGTTTCACAAAGCGGTAGTTCGCTGTACATGAACGGGAAGTTTGTTTCCAATTAGATTGAAGTTTTTTTTAGTGTAGGTAAAAAAATTATAAGAACACAATATTATTATATTTAGGATACATAGGTTATTATATAATGATGTAATAATAATAATTGAGGGTGTGAATAATAAAAATAAAACAAAGGGATTAAGGAAGGATGTTACCTCTTTTTCCGGTAACTCATTTTGGTTTGCACCAAAGGGATTACTTGGATGGATTCATGTTCAAAGGGATTATTATAGGATTAGGGGAGTGATTTTTAATAGATATTAGTGTAGATATTGGTCTATCGAATGTTTCTTAACATGTGTGATGACGTGAGAGGTGTGAGTGACTTTTTATAGTGGAGGAGGAGTGACATTCTTGTAAATTTTTGAAAAGGGAATTCCATCCCCATTTTCCCTATGAAAAGTATCTCCAATAATAGTATATATTTTATAAGAGGGAGTATAGGGTCGAAATATGAACATAAAATGGATTTTTTACAAGTTTATAGGTCATTTTGGACCTTATTTTTATGTTTTATTCAATTGTTAACTAATGTTTCTGTTAATCGTTGTAATTAATTTTAAAATAATTTGCTAATATTTTTGTTCAAAAACATTGTTGAACTTATTAGATAGTATAAATTTTTCTGATTCCAAATATTTAATACATTTTTCCATATTCCATTCATATAATCGGAAAAAATTAGTTTAAATTTAATCCCACAGACAAGATGAGAAAGCGGGGTTTTAAACAAAAAATGTTCAAATGCTTGAGAGGTTTTTATATAAAATTTCAAAGTGAAATTGATTCGAATTACCATAATTAGATTAATTAATTATAATTTATATAATGTGACTTTAAAACCAATTTAATATATTATTTATCCTTATAAATAAATTAGATGAAAAAATAGTTTTGTATTAAAATTCAGTATTTTTAACTATTCATCCAAAAATCAAACATCATAGAAAATTACCAAAAAATAACCATAAGAATTTTTTTTTATGTTTTTATGTAATATATGAAGTTTATTTTGACATATAAAATCTATTAAAGTTCCAAAAATTGGATTTAAAATATGTTCTCTATTAAAAGGTAGAAAAAGTGCCTTTATAAAAAAATTGGTTTTTAAACGCAAAATTGGGTTTATTCTTATCTTATTCCTATAAAATTAATAGGATTAATATAAAAAAATATTTTATTGAATATATAAAAAATACATTTCATTAAAATCATTCAATTAAAGTAATTAATTTAATTTATTAGGATAAAACATCTCCGTGAGTATGAAAACATTTCTTTTTTATTCAATTAGTTTTTATATTAATTTCTAATTAATTAGTAACCAATGAATTCGTATTATATTTTTATAGACCATATATCTTTACAAGTTAGTTAATATTATTCCTAACCTATAATTTAATAAATTTTCTATATCTTATTATATTAAATAATAATATTTTAATAATATATTGTTGTTTGGTAAAGTTTAGTATTATGTGTAATAGAAGCTATCAAACAAAGTATTTGTTGTGTTTATTTTAAGAAAACTCACTTTTTCAAGCATTAAAAGCTATATCATAGATTTTATTTATTTAAAATAGTAATTATATTGTAATTAATTAAGAAATTATATTACCTTATGCACCTGGTGTTTCATTTCATACACGCTATCAAATAAAATGTTCTTAGTTTAAAATTTTGGGGAATTAAATTCTATACATATATAAATTAGTTAGTTTTCACCCATTTTCAACACAAGGTGAAAGTAATATTAATTAATTTGAACGAGTTTCATAAAAATAGTGTTGGTATTCATTACTGTTACAAAGTTAATCAGTATAAGATAATTAAATATATTAGAATATATGTTCCAAGATAGTTTCTAAATCTATAATTTCATTTCATGGTTGTTTTGGTTAAGAGTCATGAGTTTGAAATCCTATATGAGCATGTTTTAGTGTTTCTTAATGAATAAAAGGAAATTTATTAATTAATGGGCTAAATATCTATATAACCCTACCATAACTGAAAAAATATTATTTACATATTATTTTATATTATAATAGAAAATAAGTTATCATAGTCATCCATTATATAAATTCATTATATTAGTCATCAAAATGTTTAAACCGACTTAAACATGAACCTACCATGATTAATTGAAGATTATGTGGTGTTATAGTAGTAATATAATCATACTAGATACATAATGATCTTATTTTCTATTTATTAGTGTGATATAATATAACATTAAAGGAGTATAAATAGAATATTATTTATATAATGGAATTACATGGAAAGAAGATATCATTATCCTCATAGTTTGATCAATTTAAATGACTAAATTAAAAATAATTTTTTTAATCTTATCATTAATTGGGTCCCTAATTTCCAATAAATAACATTAATTAAATCATAAAAATCAAATTTATCATTTAATACTATTCTTATATACATCCATGAAATGTGATGATGAAAATAAAAATGAAAATCAATATTTCCATGGAGGTAGTATAACACATTTATACATGGATGGATATTGCATTTTCCAAAGAATGTGAGAAAGGAGTAATATATTTTATTATTTAAAAATAAAAAAAAATAAAAAAATGAAATAAATAGAAAAATTATTTATTAAACTCCCCTTTTATACCATCCCTTTCAGGTTGTGAAGCAAAATGAAACACATTGCGCTATGGAGGTAGTATTTTTCACAACACAAAAATGATGGGTTCATTTTTCATAATATAATATTGATAACAAAATCAGTTATTATTAACATAAGGTAATAAAATTAAGTATATAATCAATAATTATGTAATTATATAGGTATTTTATAATTATAATTTAAAAATAAAATAGAAAATAAATAAGTTAACTAATCATGTTCCCTCACATTGAGCACTTTGAGATTTATATGGAAGATCTGCTAGAAATTGATAGAATAGGATAATATATTGTAACTAGAAGCTCAAGAGAGTGAGGTTTTATTATTTGGGAAGAGAAAATGGAATGTTTGCATGATTAAATTTAATTTTTATGAGTTCCTTGAATGGGTGGTGAGATACCTCCTTTATAAGTAGTCAGAATGAAATTTTTATAAATATTTCAGCTTAAAATAAATTAATCACAAGTTAAGAATGTCACATGTCTAAAAAATTGGGAAAATAATTGAGTGGTAAATATATAAGGTCAATAAATACATAATGAACTCAATTATCTACATGTTTTTTTAATATTTCAATACCATTACCCCTTGAATTATTACTTTTACCATGTTATCTTTTACTGTTATAACTAGTTTTCACCTAACATAAATTAATATTTATACCTAAAAATAATGTGTAACTTATTAGATAATTTTGAAACACTTATTATAAATTTGAAATAAATTTTACATTATTCAATTTATAAAAGGGATAAAAACTAATTTTAAAATAAAAATTTATAATGTATGAAAACAATTTTTGAGAAAATATTACTTATGTTCTAAAATATAAAAAATGGGTTTGTAAATTAAATAAAACCTTTAAAAATTATAAAGTCGCATATAAAATAAATATTCGGTCTTATTAAAAGGTTTCATTAATTTTAAATTCATATTTTAATACTAATAATGTCATAAAAGTCATGTTTTTTATAAAAATGTTATCTTTCACCATTCACATAAAAATAATTCTTTAAAAAAAAGAAATATTATTATAATAATATTATTATTAATTAATAAATGGTTTTTATTTTTTAAAAATAAATTTCTAAAATTTTATAATTTAAAATTTATATAAAATCTTAATATATAGTAGAAAACTATTCATATTGGAAAATAACCCTTTTTTAAATGTTAACAATTATTTATTATTATTTCTTATAAATTACCAATTAATTTATTAGTAATATGTTTTTCATATTATCAATATATTTTATTATTATATAATCATAATATACTTATTTTCTTGAAATAAAATACCAATTTTATAAAAATATATTTTTAAGCATTGAATGATTTTCCTACTTATTTTTGCTATAAAAGTTGAATTTAATTCTCATTAAAAGTAACCATTATTTCAATTTTATAATTATTTCTAAAACTGTTTAATGATATTTATTACCTCTAATCCAATGGCAAGGTTTTAAATGTTATATTTATTCTTAATATTTTTTATTAAAATATATTGTGATTTAATTTTTGTTCTATTTTGTGTGTGGAACAAGATATTGAACACATTGAGTTATTTAAATGTAATAATATATTGAAAATTTTGGTTGTTACATACATCTACTAAATAAATTACATCGTGATAATTTGACTCATATGATCAGATTACTTTCTATTAGAAAATCACAATTAACCACACACCACTAGATGATCGTGGGTTTATTTTGGATGTGCAAAGAGAATAATCTATATAAAAATTATTATATGTGCTTTATGATTATAACTAACCCATTTTTAATTTAATAGATAAATTATTAAGGTATGAATATTATGATTTATAAGGAATAACTTCACACAAACCTTGAAAATTATTTATATAATAATCATACCACTAGAGGTTTTTATTTATAAATTAATATCTCATAGTTGGTAAAAACATACATGGCATAGAAAATAAGAAAATATAGAGTGAAAAGTCACTATGCACTACTTTTGTAGTATTTTCATAGGATTTTACTTATTTATATAGTCTTTGGTAACTATTTCAATCATCAGCCCCTGTATTGAGACATTGAGTCACATAATGCCCAACTCTATTAAAATTGAAGTAACCAATTTTTATAGACTCTCTATTTCCCTTACACTTGTGAGTTTTATGTCCTTCATCTTCATACTTATAGAATTTACCTATCCCAGTAAGGAAATTTTCCCATTTTTATTCCCACATTTTTGACATGTATTAAATTAAATATATTTCCCATTATCATCTTGGCCACCTAAATTTTTATGAGATTCCATCCATATTTTATTTGGTTAGTTTGGGATTTCAACTATATTAACATTGTTAATTAGAATTATTGATTACTAGTTTGGCATAATCAAAATATTTCCCACTCAATCTCTTATCCCATTAGGTTTTTCATTGGGATAATTTCCACATTATCCATGACATCCATTGTAAACATGGTTCCTTTTGGATTCACCCAAACTAAAATAAAAAAGTTACCATGAGTGATGATCACTATAAAAGAATTCTCATAAATAAATTTAACAAAATTTTAACTCAATGTGTCTCACTTTACAACTCTCTCATTTTAGCTTATAGTTTATACAACTCAACTTGTATCATATTTGGTTCATTTTATATCACTATTATTTTAACCTATATCATTCATGGTTCAACCAAGGTTACACTAAGTTCGGTTCATTCATACTTCTTAAAATGATCCTCAAAATAGAAATCCCAAATTACAATGAACTTTATTAAAATATTCTAAACCCAAAAATCATTAAAATTTATGCTTTAGAAATATTAATTATCCTTTATCAAAGTAATTACATATCAATTAATATATGCCTTTACTCATGAATATCTACATTTCAATCTATTTTATCTATGGAAAATTTTTTATTAGGTTATCTAACATAAACATATTCAAATTTATCAAAATAGTTCATATATATAACTTGAATTAACCAAAACATATCCCTTATAGTGTCAAACTAGGTGTGCAGTTAGGTCTATTTATCGTGAACTGGGTAATGATCGAGTTAACAACCAATCCACCCATTTCATGGTTATTACCCCTAGGTGAATCTATTTCAGAGCCTTAATCCTCTTTTAGTATCAAGTAATATATGTAATTGATAGGAGAACCACATAATATTTACTTTACCTAAACATCAGGATATAATCCTATACTTAGAATTATCATTGAGGTTTATTCTCTAGGGTTTTCAATAATTTTCCATGATCATAATCCCGAATTAAAAAGTGAATTATTTACATAGTATTAAATAAATTAGTATCCCAAAGGGTTATATATAACATCCAAATTATGATTAACCTTAACTTATAAACCCTTGAATTATCCTTAAAAACAACTTAATCTCTAAAGGTATCTAAACCCTACTCTGATACTAATTGCGATTCCATAGAATTATAGTTCCATATCTGATGCCATAAACACATACTTTACATACTATATTTGATACCAACTATAAATTCCTTAAAATGAATATCCCATAATAACATAACACAATGAAAATATTTCATTATATAAAGTCTCTAAACCTTTATTTATTTGTAGATTTAGAGTTATGAAAAATAATAAACTAATAAATTCTATGCCCTTCTCAACAAATGGTTTTTCACACTATATAAGAAAATTCGTAATCTATAATGATTTTTCAACATCCCAGACAAATTCTTTAAACAAACTATCTTGTTAGACATGTCATGTGTAATGATTTTGTTCATAACCTGGGTAAATATAATCATAATAAGGGGGGATCTGAAATTATTATTAAGGTAAAAAAAATCATTGATGTTTTAAAAATCATAATCATGGTATATATAATATAGTAGGAATAAATAATCTAAATATTTCCACAACCAACTAAAATTGAGAGTATGCCATATTCATTAAAATAAAAAAAACATGGATATCAATAATATTGATTTCATACTCCTAGAATGAATAACATTAGACATAAAAAAAATTCCATCAAGGACTTATGTCAATACACTATACTGTTATGGGAAGCGGTATACACCAAAAACTACATTTCTGTGTCTTGATACATATCGATGCATTAGGGTCCCCACTCATCACTTGATTAAGTCTAATTCATTCACCATAAAAGTAAATAAGTTATTTCATACCATTCCATAAAGAAACTTTTACTATAAAAAATATGGCTTTCTATATAATTAAAGATACATAATTCCAATACCTAATCATCCTATGATAGTAGTATATAATCATCAAGAATTTTATTACTTTCCACATTGTTAATAAAAGGGAAAACATGATCATAACCCATCCTAAAAAATAAGGTCGATGGCCAAAAAATACATAGTGAAAATTCTAATAATCATTCATATTAGAATAACAAAATTTAGGACACTAATATTTTTCCCCATATCAACAAAAGGGATAACATGATCACAACCCATATAGGGAAAGAAGGTGGATGGTTAAACAGTACATAGTCAAATTTCTAATAATCTTCCATATTAGAATAAAAATATATGATATGAAAATATTTTTCTCTATGTCAATAAAAGGGATATAATAATTATAAACAATACAGATAAATAATGTGGATGAATGAAAAAGACCATAACCCCAGTGCAACAAAGAAAACATAGATTTTAAATAACTGATAAACACCCTTGTAAAAAGAATGATTAAATTAACATTAAAAAAATGGATTAAGAATCAAGTTTTTTGTTAACATGAGTTCAATACCCCAAATTATAAATATATAAATAGCGAAACATGAACCCTATTAGGGTAAATATTTTTTAAAATTAAATGTAAAATAGAATTAAAAACATAAAATTTATTATTAATTTTTTTTAACATTTACATAAAATAAAAATTTATATGTCACTTTCAAAGGTATGTTTTGAAATAGTGGAATGGAATATTTTTAAAAACTTTTATTATAAATAAATATTCAATAATTTATCATTTTATGTTAGAGAAATTGGGAGAGGAAGACAAAACATACACAAGTGAATGAAAAAACAATTACAATTATTTTCAAAATATATTTGTTCAAAAATAACATTATAAGAAGAGTAAAAACATAAATTTGCATTAAATATTTATTTTACCCAATAGGATTATAAAATAACATATAATAAAATATTAGTGTAGGTGAAACCAACATGGAAAATAAAATTTCTAGATGAAACATTATATCTAAAGGAATAAAGATTTGAGTTATCAATATATCTTATAGAAAACATACTCTATGTAGCATGAAAAATTTGAAAAGGGGTTTATATGGTAAAAATAAAAAAAAATGAGGGAATAAAACATAATAAAATTAAATGGTATAATCTACCCAACTTATATTTAATAATTTCAAGTGAATGATCATAACTCAATTGTTGGTCGGAGTGGATACTCAAGAGGGGGGTGAATTGAGTTCCAATTAAAATTTCTGTAAAAAACATTTATGATTAAAATCCCCCAAATTAGGACAGCCCAGTCAATTAAGGAAGTAGAGATATAAGTGCCTTATTGTTCAACAGGTTTCTGAAAGGTTGATTACTCCTTAGTAGAATCAGTATGAGAACTAATTCCACTTTTGAAACAAGTTTACTAAATGAATAAGATATACACACTAACCAGAACAAACTATCAGAGTGAATGTAAAAATAGATTCTTCTCTTTGAAAATATAAGCACCGTGGATAAATGTAAAAAAGTGTAATGAAAGAGGAACACATCAAATTAAACAGGAGGTTTGGTCCTAAGACAAGACCTAGTCCTCTCCACTTGGTGATCACCTGCCACCAAGCAATTATATTAAAACGTGATACAGCCTGCATCGAGCATTACAACAGTTTTCACAAATTGCCTAGGTTTTGCAACCTCTACCGCAGTTATACATGGGAAAATAAATTACCAAGACACACAAGGCTTCTTCCTCAGTTATACATGGGAAACAAATGCAAAGATAGTTTGGTATGGGGATTTTTAGTATCCCTTAGTTCAAGCACAAGAGTCAGTGTGTGTAACACAAACACACTGCTCAAAAATGTAAAGTATTCTGAGACAGTAGAGTTAAAGATAGTATAAATGACTTTAGAATGATCTATTGTGTTGGAAGATCAGCTCTGGACTCATTGGAATGAATGAAATGAAGTTTTTGTACTTCTCTGCAAGTTGCCTCCAAAACAGAGTGTCGCAACATTCAGGTTCTGACTTCCAGATGTAGAGATGATCAGATTCTTGGGTTTTAATCTCTTTCTAGCACACCACAACAGCTTGAAGGAGATTCTTTCAATTGATCCTTTTGAAGCTCTGTGTTCTTCTGAATGAGTGCTTGAGGGTTCTTCTTGAGATTGTGTATGGTTATCTCTTATGAGTGTTCTGTGTATATTCAATATATCCATGCCACTTTTCTTGTTTCTATATGTTTTGTCCGAGAGCTCTGAATGTCTCTCTCTTATATATATACTCTTTTCCAGTTCAGCCTTTTCTCATTTGGTTCAGCAGGGGCCAATGGGAAAAACGTTTCAACCATGTGTGGTCTTCCTCATATATCACATTGTTTCCTGATATGCCTGGAAATAGCATTAAATAATGTCAGGTGTATTAATTTTTTCAGACATGACCATTATAATAATATTAATAAAATTTGTAAAGAAAAGAATAAAATATCATTAGACTAGTAGCAGATGCATGTCACACGGTAGACTTCAACTGTGGTCTTTCCAACTGTGGACTCCATCGATAGGCTATTCAACTGTGACCTTTCCAATGGTAGACTCATCTCAACAGATAATGTCATTAACAGTGAAGTATGTCCATCAATGGAATATCTCGACAGTAGGAGTTGTTTAGTGGTATCCTTATATAGATGGTAGAATTGTCCAAATGTAGAATTGAACAGTGAGGTTCTCAATAGAAGACTTGAGAAAGAGTCTGATAGTGAACTTATAATAGAAGCCTTGTCACAGTAGTGACCTTGTGACAGTAACACTTTGTCTGTGAGCTTTGATAAGAAGATCATCGATAGACTTGTGACAGTAACCTTGTATTGGTAGCTTCCAAAAGTGACTGTAAATCTTCAATGGTGATCTTCTAGCATTAGTGAATTAGAGAGACAGTGAGCTATAACAGTGACTTTGAACAGAAGGCTCTAACCAGTTACCTTTAACAGTGAAATTATATTTAGATAAATATAAACTGTAAGCTAATGCAGCAATGTCGTGAGACTTAAGAGTATACATTGTTGAGGATAATATAATTATAAATGTAGATTAAAAAGATTAGTAACTGACTTAATATATCATGATCAATATTTAAACATGATTTGGGATTATCAAAACAGGTGAGTCCAACATCAATGATTTAAAATTGAGTAACACAAAACTTTTATGACTAGGGTAACACTTATTTCAAAGGACATTTAAAGAAAATAAATTGATTTGTCTTAGTTTAAACCATTGATTATAAGTAAATAAAGTATATAAAATTCATGGGATAATAAATCGATATAACACCATTCATTAGAAACATTGTGCATAACATGTAAGATGTCTCAATGAATCAAAATTGAGACCAAGAAAACCCTTACAACTTGAGTAACATTTTATCAAAACCCCTTAAAATAGAGGGATTGTAATTGAACCTAAAATAACATGATTAAAATTAAATTCATAATATTATATCCAAAATTTGAATTATATACCCAACATAAATGAAATTAGGTGCTTAATACCAATTGTTTCATAAATAGAATAATTTGAGACAAAATACCGTTACCTCTGTCCTGATTGGGTCTTCATTTTCTCCAAATGTACTAAATAACTAAAATAAGTTAATTAAATACATACGAAATAACCTTATTCATAACTATTACCATTTATTATCTTTATTTGTAATAATTATATTCATATATACATCAATTAGTGTTTACCTATTTTCGACACCAGGTGTAAGTACTCTTTATCACTTTGAACTAGTTTCGTAAAAATGGTGTTGGTATTCATTATTGGGAAAAATTTCATCATTACAAGTAAATTAAAGTTACTATAATATACATTAAAATATAGTTTATAAATATATACATTAATTTCATGGATGTTTTGGTTATGATCCATGAGGATGAAATCAATGACAAGTATATTATGGTGTTTCTTAATAAAAAAATTTCAATTTCAAAATTAATGAGTAAAATATCAATATAAAATTACGAGAACAAAAGAAAATTATTTACATATTTATATAATATTTTACTAGTAAATAAATTCTCATATTCATAAATGATATAAATATATAGTATTATTCAAGTAAGTTGTCGACCCATACAAAAACCTTCCATGATTAATGGATGATTTTGAGGTGGTTTAGTTGTAATATAATTATATCAGAAGCATAATAACTTTACATAGTGTTTATTAGTTAGATATATCTCAATTTTAAATAATTATATATATAATATAATTTATACAAAGTCATTACTTAGAAATAATAGGCCATTATCCTTTTAGTTCTCTCATTTTAAACAATTGAATTAAGTATAATTTTCTTCTGATCATATCATTAATAGGTTGTCCAATTATTCATAAAAAACTTAATTAAATAATAAAAAATTTATTTATACTTTAATACCATACTTATATCCACTCATTAAAGGAAATTATAAAAATAGAAAATGAAAATCAATCATTTTATGGAGGCAGTATTCCACATATATGCATGGGTGATGATTTCATTTTCCATCAAACGGAAGAAAAAAGTAATATGGTTTGTTATTTCAGAATCATGGAAATGATATAAATATCATAATTATTTATTAAATTCCGTTTTATAACAAGTGATGACAAATGCACACATTATGTCATAAAGGCGACAATCCACACAATGCATGAATGCCAATTTTTTTTTCTTAAAAGAAATGAGATAAGGAGATCAATGATTATTAACGTTTTTAATATAATTTATTATATAACTAATAATAAATTAAATACATATATAATTGAAAATTAAAATTTTAAAATAAAAATATAAAATAAATAAGTTAATTATGAATGATTAATCACATTATGCACTTAGAGATTTCCTTACAAGATCCATTAGAAATAGATGGAATTGGCTAATCTATTGTGAGAAGAAGATAAATATATTGAAATATTATTCTATAGGAATTAAAATTTTTAGGTTTTCATGAGTAAAATTAATTTTTTGGAGTGCCATAAATGGGTAGAGAGAGGCCCCTTTTATAAGTTGTGAGAACGAAATTTTTGTAAATATTTCAAATTAATATAAAGAGTGCGAATGTTAAATGTGGAAAGTGGTGAAAAACTTTAAAAATAATTGACTAGGGAATATATAAATTCTATAAAAAACATCATATAATCAATTATGGACATATTTTGGTCATGTTTCACTCCCTTTACCCCTTGAATTTTTATTTTTTCCATTTTAACTTTTATCATGGTAACTAATTTTTACCTAACATAACTTAATCTTTATGCTTAAAAATAAAGTGATCTTATTTAGATAATTTTTATCCAATGATTCTAAATTTAAAATCTATTTAATTTCCTTCAATTTATAAAAGTGATAAAAATTAATATTAAAATAAAAAAGTATATTGAATTAATTTTTTTAGAAAATATTACATAAGTTCTATAATATCAAATGAGTTTTTGAATTAAAAAAACATCTTTAAAATTATAAATTAACATATAAAATACATATAGGTTTTTATAAGAAGGTTTAATTAATTTATAAATCTTATTTATATTCTGATAAGGTCGTAAAATCCAAGTTATTTATAAAAACGATATTATTCACTATTCACCTAAAAATAATTTTTTATAAAAATCCCAAAAATTAATCATAAGGTTATATTATTATTCTTAATCTAAAAATTATAATCATTTTCTCTAATTAAATTTATAAATTTTTTAATTCAATATTTAAATTAAATACTAAAATTGAGTGGAAAACTATTCATATTGGAAATATTTTTAAACAAATTTAACTATTCTTCATTATTATTTATTATAAATTTGTAATTAATTTATTGGAAATATATTATTCATATTATAAATATTTTTTATATAATCATAATATAATTAGTTTCCTGAAATAAAACACTAATTATAGAAAAATATATTTTAATCATTGAATGATTTTCATAGTTTTATAACTATGCTAATTGATTTTAATTCATATACAAGTATCCATCATTTTCTTTTTATAAATATCTCACAATGAAATTACAATTATTCATTATCACTAATCCAATAACTATACTTTAACAATCATACATAATATTTATATTTTTATTAAAATGTATCACGATTTCCTTATAGATCCATGTTGCTTGTAGAGAAAGCTACTAAACATATTAAATTATTTAAATTTAATTATATATTAAAGTATTATGGTGTTATAGAAAATTTTCCCATATATTATTTATGTTGATTCTGTGGAACTATTTTCCAGCTCATGGTCATCTGGAATGTGCTTTAGGCCTTTTGGAAGATTGGGCCGGGTAAAAAATTCCATGGTAGCCCATGCTAGTTCAATAAAAAATGGGATTGAAGCCTTGGTTATAAAATTATATGATAATATCTATTATTATTGTTATATTCTAGTAGTATGGAAATAGAACATTCTAGACTCAGGAGGTATATCATGAGTAGGTTGATGGTCACCACCATTTATGGAAAGACTGGAGTTTCCATGGGTAGTTAGGGTCTGAGACTTGAAATTTTATTTTGTTTATGAATATTTAGATGATACTTTTATCTAAATAAAATTATATTAGATATTTCTGGGACTTTCCTTGTATTTTAGAATTAAATTAGGAAGGAACCATAGTTTTTTGGTTATCTAATAAGGTACATTAAACCATACAGGGCATTTTATCCTGGTTCTAGATACTTATCTAAGGTTATCCCATTATTGGTTCATGGTCAATCAAACCATGAAACCATACCACACACATCTTGTCATCCCTCTTGAATTTTTTTAACATCTCCTTAATTCCCATTTCCCTTAAATTTGTCTCAACTTGTTGGAGATGTATCAAAGATAATTTTAATGATGTTTTAATTCCATTTTAGGGGGTTTCATTGATGTTTTTATGTCGTTTAGTTTTGTGTTTTAAAATATCATTTTGTGTGAAAAATTAATTTCATGAAATGTTTTTATTTTTAAATGAAAATTTTTGGATTATTTTAAAAAGGTATGTTTCCTTTTGATTAATTTTTTATAAAATGGTTGATTTAATTATGGGAATTTTGTGAGTTTTTTCTGAAAATAAAGTGTATTTTTATGGAATTTGTTTTCAAATATAAGTGAATTTCATGAAATGATTTGGTTTTGAGATGCATTGAAAAATTATTTGGGAAATAATATGATAAATTTATGAAGTTAAAGTGGGTTTTTATTTTTAAAATAATTTGATGGTTTTCAAATCCAGTGCCAATGTTTTCAGTATTTCATGGTTGGAATGTTGGGATTTTAAGTTATGAAATCTGCTTTCTACAGTTTTATAAATAATGTTGGATATTTCTAAGTGTGATTTCTTTTGTAAAATTATTTTTGGACTCTATCAAATGTTGGTACTTTTAGAAGAAAGATTTTTCGGAAAGTTTGTTTGGGCCATGATGATTTGTGTGGTTGAGTTTAATCCCATATTTGTGATAAGAATCCTTGATTTTTATTATGAATAATGAATGGGTTGGGTTTATGTTACATGTTATATATATATACCTCCTATAGGTTCTCAACGGAATGTGAAATGCTTGTCTCTATGGATGATCCATATGGTGATTCCTTCTATCTTTTAGGTGTAACTATTCCAGTTAGTGACTCTTCCAAAACTTTTAATAGTGTATTATAGTTATAATATTGGGCGTTTTTAGACTTTTGATCCATTTTCCATCTACTTTTTGCAGTGGTTGAGGTTCACATAGTCACCAGTGAATGGAATCTCATTTCATGGGAGAGGTCTTTACCCTTACCTCAAATCAGCTGTGTTTAGATTATTCCTATTATTATATTAAGGTTTAGTATATGGGGAGTCTCATATTTAGTTGGAACTCATTTGGTCATTTCTTTTGATTTATTCTTAGTGAGTTTAGAGTAGGTTGAAAATTTTAAGATATTTTTGATAGATTTATTTTCTTTGCGTGTTTCCTACATAACTGTTTAAAAGAGTTATTGATTATTTTGACTGTGATAATGATTCATTTTTTGGTTATAATTTTTGAGATGGGAATTTAATGTTATCCACGTGTTGAGACTTGTAACTTGTGGAGTTGTTCATCAAACTACTTGGGTATTCACTTAGATAATTGGGGTGATTTATTTCGTAGTCTAGATTTTTCTATAGAGGGTACCTGATTTGAGATTTTTCCCTATTGGTGTTTTTTTATTAGGTTCACCATGGGAGGGTGTTCCATGAGTTATATCCTAGTTTATTCTCTTTTTTTATTTATGAACCATGGTTCGAGACCATGTGGATTCTTTGATAAAGTAGGTTTGTTGTAGGGTGTTGATGGTTTGTTAGACCTTATTGTAGAGTCCTCGTGGGTATCCAATTTAGTTGGTTCTTTACTTATGGTGTTTGAATATTTTATAGAATAATATTCTATGGTTAATAGTGTATTTTTTTCCATTGTACTATTTTATGGAAACATGTTTTATACGGTTATATAATTTAAGAGTGGTGTTTATTTCTTATCTCATCATTTTAGATAAATTCTAAATTGTGGGGGAAACCATTGCAAGTATTAATTAATAATGAGATATGTGTATCTTGATTATGTTTTTGATTATAATTAGAGATGTTTTATGATTCCCAAGGATAAATTCGGTTTATTTTAAGGAGTTTGTTCATTTTTTGGTTATCGTTTATCACCAGACCCGCTCGAGTTTTTACCAACCCTCCCACATCTCGTGTTGACTACTGATGTTTTGGTTTTGGGTTAATTGTACTTTTGAAAATGATTTTAGGGGGGTAAAATGTGGCATAGTGGAGATAATTTTGACACCCTAATATCAATATGGTAATTAATATTATATGGCTTTGAGTTATTTTGAAAAATTTGGGAGTCATTTTAGAATTTTCACAATTCTATAGTTTTGGAATACAGAACGGCCACACCACGACCAAGGAGCGTCATGTCATGATAGGTGTTTTATGAGTTATATAGTCTTGTATAGTAACAAGAGTAGTCACCATAAGTAGAGCTAACTAGATTGAAATAATAAGAGGGTATAAAAACCGCCATCAAGACCAGGAACCGTGAAACTTTGTACAACGAAATGATAACTGATCAGCAATTCAAGGTGGGGAGCTTAGTGATCAATGATGCAGAAGCTAGGGAGGGGCAGTTCTAGTGGGTTGGGTATACGAGTCATGTATTGGACATGGTATGCCTATGGTCCTTTGGGTCAGGTATTGCAGATCATGCTGGGCCTTGTGGCTTGGGACTACAGGTCATGTACGGGGTCCCCTTCCACCCTTAAAAGTGGGAATAAATATAATAATTAAAAAAATAAGGCCTTCGTTCCATTCAGGCAGATAAGAGTAAGTATCTCTATGACTAGTGATGTCACGTCATGACTAGTGATTGGGGTGCTGAATTTGGAAGAGTCCTTAGCATATTATATGGGTTCCCTGGCATGTAACATATTTTAATTTGTAGTTTTTTTGATACTAGGTGTCATGCCTGAGGGTGGGTTCATACCATGACTTGTATTTGGGTAGACAATCTATAGTTCTGTCTATCATTAGGGTGGGTTCTTCACACTGTATAGGAGACACTGCCATTGAGTATCATTTCATCATGGCCTACACACATTAGTATTTCATGCTGAATTTTTTTGGTAATTATATGATATGATCTTGGTAGTGATATTCCACAACTCTAACTTACTTTGTAGAAGGTATGTCATGCTGTGATAGAGGAGGTTTCACCACGATGTACCGATTTCCAATTTAAATTTTGTGAATTTTTAGTTTTGAAAAATTCAATTTTAATGGTTGTGTCCATATTTTATCCCATTTCTCATTCAATCGATGTATATTTGATCTTATGGTGTATCTTATTTTCTTATTTCTTAGATCATTGCCTCCCCATATTTAAGAAATTTTTTAAGGTTAGGCCCCTGTTCTTATTCTTCTCTCCCACATTCCAATATTCCACTAGGTTTTATTTCTTCAATGAACTCTAATCACCTAGTGGGACAAATTTAGGGTTTATTATGTGTCTAATCATTTGTATTTGGTTTTTTAGTTCTCAAAGAGTTTATATTATTTCTAGGTTTTTATCTTTCCATTGAAGTTGAGGGTTTTCCACTTGAACGAGGTAAATGTTTTTGTGAAATTCATTCATTTATAAATTCTATGAAATGTTTGAGTTTATAAATTCCTATTTTTATTAATATATATCATTGTTTGAGACCCTTAAGGCATTTATAAAACATTATCATGTTTTTCTAGATTTGCAATACTATATTTTTCAATAGATTTTTAGTAATTCCTTTTAAAACATTTTTTGTATGTAAAGTTTTTGTGAAAATAATTAATATCCTATTTTAAAATAGTTTTTACAATAAAATTAGTATTTTGGTCTTATCTATATTGTCAATGAATGAAAACCTTGTTATAATGGATGGTTTTATTAAATGTACTTTTTAGTTTTGAAGTGACTGTTGAGGTAGGAAAGCTTTGTTTTTATATTTATAAAACATAATGTGTGTTCAATGGATGTTTTGGAACATGGTTATACATGAAGAACTTAAATGTGCATTTTAATTTTGATAAAATGTATTTCATGCTGTGTATGTGGCATGGAGGTTTCAAGGTTTGGATTTCCAAGATTTTTTAAAGGCCAAGTTGAAATTTTATATTGTGAGTCGATTGATGACTTTCACCCTATTGTGAAATTTATTATTGTATGTCTTTTATATACTTTTTAACTATTTATGGGATGAACATTGATTATTATTATTATTTTGGTAATTGATTGTTAAAAAATTGAATGTTTTGTTTGAGGGTGTGGTAGGTGAGATGAGATTTATTTATTAAGATTCATTATTGATCATGTGATTTTCTTATTTTATACTCACATACACATGATTTATATAATGTAAAGTCTAGGTAGCTATATAGAGATGTTTTCAAGAGTGTTACCCCATGAGATTGTGCTCTATCTTGGGGACCATGGAATAATTTTTTATAGAGGCAAACTAGGATGGATTATATGGCATAAAGTGGATGGAGAAGGTGGCTCTACAAGTCAAATAGGTCTATCCAGATGATAAACATGTTCATGTATCTTGATAGCCATTCTGTGATACCAGGTCTAAGATAATTTCATTTTAAAACCTAGAGAGTTCTCATGATATGTATCTAGTTTTTGATGATGTCATTTTTAGCATTCCTACTCCTTACATAATATTCTTTACCCATGTGTTCATCTAGCTCAATGGAACTTTTATTATTATTGTTACTTATTTTTATTTTTCTCCTTGACATGATTGTTCTCTTTGATTATATTACTTTCTTCTTTATGATATAATTTACTTTTCAAAAATGTATTAAAAATGGGTATTTTTGAATGGTTTTGAAAAAAAATAATTTGGTTTTGATTATGTAAACTAGGAAGTCCACGTTTTTAATGCTACAAAATGGCATCCTTTTTGAACAGTGGATTCCACGGCTTGATAGAAAAGTTTTTTAAAAAGATTATTGTTCAATGGAATGTGGTTTTTAGTTATTTGGGTTTTAAATAATAGTTTGTGATTTAGTAAAGTGTTTTTTTGTTTTCCAAAAAGGGTTTTACCTTGAGCTTTGGAAAAAAGGATATAAATGTATGGTATTTATTTTTTTATGATTTATGTTTGGAAAACCCTACTTTAAATTAATTATCAAAATGAAATTTATGAAATGTTTTATAAAATCAATGACATAGATTCTTTAGTGAAATCCTACTTGGCCTATTTAGCTCACACCTTACAAACAAACGTATGTTCATGTATACAATGATCGTGATTTTATAGAGGATCCCTAATTTTGATATTTTTTGGATATAATTTAAGTAGCCTATTTATATAAATTTTGGATATAGTTTGTGATTGTGGGATACATAAAAAGTTTCAAGAATTGTCTCAGGTTTTCTATTTATTTTTGGGATGTGTATATATCAGCAAAATTTTACAATTGAAGTTGGATTTATTCCTTTTTTATTTTGGTTTTGGGATGTACTTTTTCTGTCATATATTTAAAAGTGATATGGATCATTATTATTGGTTAGTAACATTTGTATGTTCAGTGTTACTTTTACCATGTTTGGCTTGTTTATTAATTTGTATTTTTTTTTCAAATTCATGGTATCCCAATATATAGACATACAATACTGAATTAATATTTGTTTTTTATTTAATAATAATATTGTTATTATTATTATAATTTTCTAAGGGTGAACTTGCTCCCACATGTTGTTTATTTAGATGACCTAGCACTAACTGTCGATCTGTTCTAACCAGGAATGTTCTTTGGGACTTGTAGAGGATGGTGTTAGGTACTAGTTTGGTGGTATATTAGGCTGGTTTTTTACAATACCACTAATTCCTACATCTACCACATAAAAAAACCATTCCCATGTTCTCAATAGAATCATTAGGTATTATAACTCTAGATTAATAGAAGGCAGAGGGTTGATGGAGACTCATCACAAATTTAAACCACTTATATCTTCATAATATAGATCGTTTGTACACAAATTCACATTTTAGAAATTTCTAATGTCATCCATCTTAAGGTGAATCTATTCAGCCTAATGTATTATCAATATTCTCATCCTTATTTAACACCTTGATATATTTTTGTATATTGAAAAGGGAGGAATAATGTTGGATCATTAAATGTAAATATTTGATCATAACTATATACCCTTACCTAATTATCTAGAAGAATAATGGGATCATATTAGAAAAGGTTCATGAACCAGAAACCAGAATTTTACATACTCAATCACACATGTTGTATGATGAGAAACTCCTTCCATCAAGTTACTTTCAATATAAGAAGATAGAAACCCTATTAGGAATTGGATCCTGAACCTTTCCCAGGATACCTCTAGCTCTTCATGATCACCCATATAAAGGACCCAAAACTTCCATGCCACAAATCCTAAAAAACTAACTTCCAATGGAATCAAGTGCTCCTTCATTACATGAATCAACTCAAAAGAAATCCCAATATCCTTAAAAAACCTTATCTTCTTATGATCAGACACATACTCCTTATAATTTGATGAAAATATATTACTAAGACTCCTGAAAATACTTCCTCAGAGAATCATACTCCTCATGATTAATCTATATTTAACCATGTGGAGCATCCTATTAAATCTAATTGTCTTGAACTACATGAGGTCAATATCCACCATCAGTATTTATAAATTTAAAATGATTCATAATATTAGGATATGGAATTTATTCAAACCCTTTTGTTAGTAACATTTTAAGTTCTTATAAATATCGTTAATTTTAAAAAAAGTCCAAACAAGTATGATACATGTACAACAACTAGGTAACTACCCATTATTTTGTACAGTCTTACTTAGGAATGTTTAATAGACAATAATATTACTTCAATAGAATCATAAGTTTTATGCTACATCCTAACCAGTTTCCCTATCCTACATCACATGATAAAATCAATCTAACTATTTCCCTACCAAACCAGTCCAATCCTCACAAATTCATCACTCCAATATCCAACATAACTCTCAACCAAATATTTGATACCCCTCTTTCATGAAACATCCCTACTAGAGTCTCTCCTAGGATAGTATTGATGAAATATGTGATCCCTAAATCCCACCTCAAATAGGCTAAAAATTTATGACTAGTATAGAGTGTATAATACCTGCAAAATGAGCTTCATTATTCTCTTTTAGTACCAGGAAAAGAATAACATCCACTAATCAACACCAAATTCATAATGTCAAATAACCCATAATATCAAAAGTAATATAATATGTATGTAATTTCATGTAGAAATAGGAATAATATATTTAAATAAACTACTAAAATTGAAGTACCACTTAATGAAATTAATCCACCAATGCTAACCGAACACTATCCCATGAGCTAGTAATGTCCATCCAGATAACCAAATATATCTAGTAAGTTTTTAAATATAGTATATAGAAGTAGGTGTGATCATACAAGTATTATTCGTAGGTTAATTCAACGATAATATCATTATATTGTAGAAATATTAAAATCTCCTTGAGTAAATAGTGAAACCAACTCGTTACCTATCCCTGGTCAAACACTATACTATCTTTCCAAATACACTCTCAAAAAATCCACATTAAAATAGAATATAGAAATCATGAAAATATATCAATAAAAGAACCTACCACACACTTATTAACTAATCTAGTTATCCTTATATCCCAATTACATTCATTCTGTATCTCTTATCTATTCTCATAATCACATACTATAATATTAGTCTACATACCACATGCCACAACCACAATCCTCAATTTCATTCAACATACCACATCAGTATGACAAATTTATAGTCCACAACACATTATAAACACTACCAATTACATAACCACAAAACCAAACTATAGTTTTTAGGACGAGTGGGATATGGGTAGTATTAATTCATATATATCACCCACATCCTAGATGTTAAAGGTTCAACAAGTACCCAAAACCAAATATAGGTTTCAATGTAGTTACCTAACTCAAGTGGTGGGGTATAAGAATTTAAAAAATATAAGAGGATATAAAACAACACACAATACCATCATAGGGTCGAATACCTATCCAAACACCAATATAACCAAAATCCATCATCATACCATCACCGCCACATAACAATAATAACCGCTATCATCTTTAAACACACAAAAAGGAACAACATAACTACACAAAAACTATACAACTTCTTCCCATTTCAAATTTCATTACAAATTTCACATTATTAATTTAAAAACCACATTAATTATAACACTTCTTAATTCAAATGTACCACTTACCACTTCTCACATAATTATTCTTTGTCATTAATTTACCACATAGTATCTTTCCACCAACTTAATTTAATTTATTTAGTATTATATAAACTCAAATGTTTTCCATATCCATTCCATATTAAAATTGATTTAACACATTTCTATATCAATGATAAACTAAAAATAATTAAACACGTCATCTATATCAATATACCACTTCAATAAATCACACAAACACCTCTTCCACCTACAATTCAGAAAACCATGTAAAAACCTCTTCCACTTCAAAAAATTCTACCACCACCACAAAAACACATATCTACCATAAATTCCTTATGATTACTCCATAAAAAATCTTTTAAATTTATATAAAACAACCCTATAACATTTATATAGATCCTTTTGAAATAATAATTAGGGAAGAGAAGAATAAAAGAGGATGAGAGAACCTTAAACCATGAGTAATTGATCTCATGAATATATGTACCAAAAGATCTACCAATTTCTCTAAAAACCATCAGTATTGATACTTTAAACTTACTTTTCTTTTAAGAGTAAAAATTTATGAAATTAAATAAGTTGAATGTTCTAATTTATAAAAAAATTCAGGGAGACCAAACTACAGTGTGGTGAGACCAAACTATGATGTGGTTTATCTTGGTCAACACAGATATGAAAACATGATGCTTAGAAAAACACAGTTTTCCAATCCCACTGACCATCTACTTTCATGAAACACACATTTTACTTAAACCTGAAATAGATATACCAAACCATTGAAAGGTCTCATTATTTCCTTCTTTGATATATGAAATCACCTTGTCATAATGAAAAATTTCCAATAGTATTTCTTCCTCACCTATATGAATAAGTATTCATTTAAAGCTGAAATATAATCAATGAATAATAATGAAATAACTACCATTTCATGTTTTATAACCATGGTTACACTTTAAGAATTTCTATAATAAACTCAATCTCTCTATTCCTAGTAAAATAACCACTCCACTAGGAGGGAAATAAAAACCACAGCTAAGCATGTTACCATGGTGTAATGATGATTTCTCCATGACATAGATTATATATATAGTCCTAAAATAAACTCTTCACCAACAATACACTTATAAACTCACTCCCAACACCCCCATTATCTCAAAACCATGATGTAAATGACAATTAAAATTCAGGACTTTGTATTAATTATATGAAAAATATATAAAAATGAAATTACAATTAGAATGATAAATGAAGTTTGAGAATGAAAATGAGTTAAAATTGGAGATAAACATAGTTAGAGGGATAATTTTAATGATAATTTGAATATTTTTAGTTTGTTTTTTGAGAAGAACACAAGATTCATTTTCTATTTTTTTAATTTATTAAACATCTTTGATGAGATGTGAAATGATAAATGAAGAATTACATTGTTTTTTTGAACATATTGGATGTATTAATCATTATTATTTTTTATAAGGAGTATGATCATTAATAATTAGATTTTATGTATTGTTTATTCATTTCTAATAGCTGAGAATTTTAAATTTTCTGTGAGAGGTATAATAACTATTAGTTTCATTTTAATTGGAATTTATTTTCATAACATTTTAAATTTATGTGAAAAATATCAATATTAATTATTTGATTTGTGTTAATTAATTTGAATGAAAATTAAAATGGGGTATTTTTGAGACCCTATGAGGAAGTATGATGGGTTCTCCATGAGTATAGAGAAGATTTTTTAGAATATATGAAGAGAATATAATCTCTATATGTGTTGCATTACTTTTTAAACTACATAAATATTGATATTCAAGTTATTAATTAATAAAGTTGGTCAACATAATTTTTGAACATGATTGATAGGTCTATGAAGGAATTTTTATTGAAGTGAATTTATCAATTAAGGTTTATAAGACACTATAAGATAAAGAAAATGAAATAAAGTATTGTATAATATTGAAATAGAAAACATAACTATTGTGTAACCATTTTTGTACTCTGTAATATTTAGTTTGAAATTATAAAGGATGCATATGATCCGTAATAATTTATTTAAGTATAAAGATACAAAATTAAAGGCTTTATAACAGTAACATTAATTTATGTAATAATTATGTAACAAAACCAAAGGTTGTGTAACGAATAATATGAGTTGCATAAAAATGAAGACAAAGAACTAAATGATGTGTAATAATGAGATTGAAGTTCCATAATAATGAATGAGAACTTCTAAAAACTATGAAATCATTATGTTCCCAAAATTGAGGTGTGTAATAGGTGAGTTACATAAATTATTTCAGAAACATATGATGTATATGAGTGAAATAAAAGTTAAACATGATTTTTAAGATTGAATAAAGGTTTTTAAATGTTTAATAATGTTAAAAAAATTATGCATAAAAATGTGGATTTTTTAAATATTGTGTAAGGGTGATTTATTTCTAAAAATTTAGATTTCCACATTCATGATTTTGTGTTGAATTTATGTATGTTTATCATAACTAATACAAATATATTATTTGGGATTAATTTTTTTTATTAAAAGGGACAAATTATTTCTAATATCATTAGTATTTATTAGAGGAGATGTTATTTTATATAATTGAAAAAGTTAAAAATTCTATATTGTATGGAAATAAATAATTTTATTGAAATCATAGATATGTGGGTGACAATTAAAAATAAAAAAATAAGATATTAAGTATGATGTAATATATGGATGATGTATCCAATATATTTTGTAAAACAATACAAATAATATAATATCACATTAGCAAGATGATCCCGATTATTTTAACAAGTTAGTTATTATTATTCAATAAAGAAAAAGTATTGATATAGTCAAACAAAGTAAGAAAGTTATTCCCATAGAAAAAAAGTGTAAAAGATAAAGTTAAATTGTTTTTCTATGAAGATCTATATTATTATAATTATCTTTTTCTAACATTTAGTATCATATTCTCATTCTTAAATTTTAAAAAAGGATGGAATATTTTACAATCTTGAAAGATAAATTATAAAGGAAATAAAGATATCTTTGTTCCTTATTATTTTTCACCTATTAAAATAAATATAAACCATGTGAAGTCAGGTAGAGACCACAATACACAAAAGGATACTTAATTTCATCAAGAAGTGACCCTTTTAAAAATTTCTTGTGTTGTTTTTTGATTTTATACATTTTTATCTATTATTGATATAAGATTTTTTATTTCATACTAACCAATATTGAGAGAAAAAATTAATTATCTTTTAAAGATCATGGTTTCATTTACTAGAAAAATCAGAAAACAACAAACAAAAAGATAAAGTGAACTAAAAAAACTTATTTATGTGTCTCAATAAATGTATCTTATTCTCATAACGGTAATTAACAATTTCAAAATTTCTAGAAATAATTACAAGACCTATTTTAACATTGTTAATCCATTAAATATTCTATATCCTATATAAAAACAAATAGATAAAAAAAAATAATTAATAAATTTTCATTGGAAATGTGGTTTCTTGTGAAATTTATTTTCTAATATATCCAACTATACACCAATGAAAATGTTTACTTAAATACATTTTTAATAACCCCATGGGATAATTATTTTTTTGAATCCATGTAAACCTTTTATAAAACTTATTAAGTTGAATCCATAATTTTTATGAATCATGTATGAATTTTTTTCATCATTGCTATTTTTTTATGAACCCCTAGTTATTCCCCCAAAAGCATTAATGGCCTCAGAACCTAGAACCCCGCGGCTTCTGGTTAGGGTTTTCATCCCCCTAAAACCCCCACGACTTCAACACCAAGGTTAAATGGTGAATACTGGTGTATCATTATACTACCTATACTACATAAAATCAGGCTCCCCACATATCATAACAACCTCTCACTTAGATACTAATCCCAAATATACTATTCCACTAAACTATTCTCCATTAAAATAGCTTGTTACATTACTCCCAAAACATTTATTATCTCTGAATCCAATCTAAAGTATAATAATGCCCCAATTATTAAATGACCATTTATATTATCAACATAACCTTATGGATTTAGGCGTATTTTAATTTCACTTAAGTATAAATATCCATCATTTAATAATCCTATAATAGATTAATATTTCATCTAGATATGATTCATATTTGAATGGGATACCATATTATTTAAAATATTTATTTCATTTTAAAAATAAAAAAATAAATTCTCCCCTTGATCTATATTTAACTTGTTTGATAAATAACTAAATAATTAATCCACTTTCTTGCTTCTATAATAGTAATATATTCAATATCTATTTTATATAATGATAAAATCATATATAATTATGACACCCATCTCATATATTTGGAACTAATGATAAAAATATAACATGCGATACTTTTTATTCTATCAACATCACAACTAAAATATGAATCAATATAACCCTATAAAGGCATCCATGATTTAAATTACAAATATATATCATTTAATACCTTCATGTATCTGAGGATGCACTTCATAAATTCATATTTCCTTATAATATTTTACTTTTACCTTCTAACAACTTCCACTGTATGTGTAATTTTATGTCAAGTGTAGACAATGTCATATATAAGAATCCTTACTACTGATGCATAAATAATTTTTTACACATATTCAAATTTATCATCTATATTTGGTTCTTACTCAATTAATAACTTCAAATGAATTATAGGAGGAATAGAAAATGGCTTTTCATCAAGTATATTAATCCCATTGAAAACCATCTCTACATAGGGTTTTTTGATAACTTTAATGCTTTAGTGATATGGTCTCATATTATCTACATCCCATTAATATTATTCCCATTTATAAAATCCTACATATAAAATATAATTAATAATTAAATATTAAACTCATTAATACTTATTAATTGGAATATATAATTAAAATATCATCTATATAAAATAAAAGTATAGTATAAAAATTATGAAATGATTTTAAATAATAACACTAATACTTGTTTCATCTCTTAGAATTGTTATTTTGCATTAATTCACTAATTTTATGATTTTAGTACCTTAATTAAAACTTCATTATATATATATATATATAAATATATTTATATATAATCTTTTTAAATTTTTATTCAATATTTTCTTTCATGAACCCAATGAACCCTTATAGTTACACCATATATATATCCTCCTCTATGAATTCTTAAATAAAGATAGCCTTTACATCTATTTTTAGAAAGTGTAATCCATAAGCAACTATAATGATAAATATAACATTGATAATGGTTAATTAAACTACAATAGCATTTTTTAATATAATTTATAACATTATTCTATTGGAACCCCTTCACAACCATCCTCGCTTAATACTTTTTAGTATAATTTTATTCCTTGACATGGTATAAACAATTGTTATGAAATGATTTATTATGTACTAGTAAATTAGTAATTTACTTGGTTTTATTTTAATGAAATGATGAAATGTCATCCTTCATTTCTAGCATACACATTCCATAATCATTCAACTATATCACATATTCAATGAACTCACGTTCTCCACTATTAGTTAATAAAAATAATTCATTGATGGTTATATAAAGATTTCTCACAGTGTGATAAAAACTATGGGATGGTGAATAAGTTTCATTGAAAATTTTTAAACCTAATCACTATCATCAATATTCATTTAATTTCACTCCAAACACATAATGATGTTGGAAATAAAAATAACATAACATATTTGTTAATGAGGTTATATTCTTAATAATATAAATATATCCTTGGTTTGTTTTGGTTTTGAGCCCAGGAATATAGAAATATTATTATTAATAAGTCACTATAGGTATGTTAATGAACTTGAACCTATTATAAAGACTAATTTTAACTAGTTACAACTCATCACAACAAAAAATGTGGTTTCATTGAATAATGACTATCGATATATACTTAAATATCCACATTTTATAAATATATATCAATATACTCTCTCTTACTCTTTCTCATACATTATTTTTTTTCCTATTCTCAAAAGGATTATTAAAATTATCCACTAACAATTTCAGCAATATCGAACCCCCTTCTCTATTTTCTTATCACGTTTAATAGGACAAGTCTCATAAATATCTTGCTATATCTGAATATTAAAAATCCTCTTTGAAAAATTGAATCTCTATATTCTAGTTAATTATCATCCAATTTTGGTCAAATATTTTATTTATACTAATATTAAATATTCATTCAAACTTCCATGAAACTAAGGATTTATTCCTATTTAAAACTCCCATAAAAACCAAGGTTTTAAATTCTTTCAAAACTAACATGCATACTTATATGCATAAAACATTAGTGTGAAACACCTCACTTCATAGGATGATAAAAGTCACTTTTCCTTGTTTCTATAACATCTAATGAATTATATCTCAAATAATAATAAAACTAACTCTCAAATAGAAGAATCAAATTTTGATGGTATGTCTCTTCAAATAGACTAAAAATATGGCTTCCTTCTTTATGATTCATAGAAAATTAAACTATAAAATATCTCCATGAAATTTATCTTGAATCATAGCTTATTTTTAAGTCAATTATTTTTAAGTCTCTTTAGATCAACACAAAATCCTATAGTTTTACTTGAAGAACACTTAATATTTCACATAATTTTATAACTCATGATTGCTACATTTTTATCAAAAGTCATATAAAACATAGTGAGGCCCTATTCCTTTGTAAACATTTAATACAAAAATAGAAATTTCATAATACGTAGTAGTACTTTTGAATTATTTGATAAATTATTTTGAAACAAGACTTATCCATTTTCTAACTTAAAATAATTCTTATATTTTTGTAAGAGTCTTTTAAAAAATTGGAATCTTACATTTTCTCAAGAGTGTTATGTTTTTTCTCCATGTGATTTATGTTTTATCTAGAGTTTATTGTTTTTAGTCAAGAGTATTATGAAATTTTAGAGTGAATTATATTGATTACAGAGTCTTATATTTTTTTGGAAGAGACTTATAAAATCTCCAAAAGTATTATGAAAACTCAATAATTATTAGTAAAACTCAACATGTTTTAGGAAAACTCTAAAATTATTATGAAAATGGAAAAAATATTTTGTAATCTTTGGGACATATCCATTTTTAAACATTAGTATAAAATTTCCATATTTCTTCAGTAATGATGTAAACAGTTTCAATTCACCTAAATTCATCTGCAACCACACCAAATTAACCATAAAAATCCTGAACACTTCAAAAAATACATTAAAAAAAACTAAAACATCATTATAAAGAGGGTTCAACTATATCTAGATTTATATATATATATATTCAATACCAATTCCATACATTTTAGTTTTATAATCTCTTTAAATTCAAACCCTTCCTTAAATCTATGAAAATAACCTAAAAATAAGAAGATATTTTCTCCCCTATTGACTATAAAGATAATGATAATTTTAAGAAGGTGATATTAAATTCATCAAATAAATGAGCCATAAAATAATCAATTATAAGACTAATTGATCCATGTTTGGTGTAGAAAATAAGAGTAATCAGATCAAATATAAATGCCACCATTTAGAAATTGAACAAGATATAACAACTCAAACTCTTCATTTAAGAACTTTTTAAATTTATTTTTAAGAACTTTCTAACACACAATAAAAAAAATTAACATTGATCATAAAAAATTAGGCCAAGAATCCACCCATGAGGATTACATATCCTATTTTTATAGATAATTAATCACAATAAAATAATGGTGGAAACTCAAAAAATAACATACATCTATATTGGGAATATTATATATGCTAATTTACAACCAAAACTTCTTAATAGATATAGTTGTAATTGGATTGGGGATATATCAACTATTTTTCCTTATATAGAATTTATTATAGTTTCAAAATTCATTCACCCCCTTTTCTTTCATAAAGTGATATTCAATAACAATATGGTTAGACCTGGAAGGATGAAATGGATTCATGGACTGATGTATTGTAATTTAGATGTCAAAAATAATAACTCATGGTTATACAATATAAATAATAAAATCTATAAGCTATTTATTAATACATATCATCTGAAGAGATTCTTGGGATGCAACCACATATTTAAATTCTTTGGATATCAAAGAAACTCATGTTTTCTTATTTGAGTGTAGTTATATACATCACATACTAATAAGAAAATTATCCACAAGATGTGGATTTCCTATTATCAATTCCACCCACCAAATCAGTACCTGGAAACCCTTTCAAATCTAGATCAGTATTATTATTTTTACCCAACCCATAATTGAATATATTTAAAACATACCTCAAAACTCAATTTACTACCAGAGGATGTGATTCTTTGAGATTCTATTAATACATAACATAATGATTAACATAACATAAAATGTATAGTCTTGATGATATAAAATATAAAATAATTATAATTAATCTGTTAAATTCATTTACATTTACATTCACACCTTCACTATCCCTGTTAGTTTTTTGCGTACCTGAATTGGTGAAGATACCAATTTAGAATCCTCCATGATAAGTCTTTAAATTGGCCCATGATATATTTTTCTTATAAGATGATATTATAACTAATAGTTTGGGTTATCAATAAACCCAAATAGAATTTATTTTACTATGTAATGAAATTTCAAGATACCTATTTAACTCATTTATTCACATAATTTATCTTCATTTATAGAAATTATAATATAATTAATATATAAATCAAAAATAGTGATGATGTGTTGGTATTATTAATATATATGTTGATAACCACCTATCATTTTCTAAATTCCATGCTCCTAATATATACATCTATCTTGAATTACCAAGATCTTAAAGCTAATTTCAACCCAAAGTTCCTTCTTCAGCCTATACAATTTATGGCCATCTGATTTGAGAATAAATCCCTTAGGTTTTTCCATGTAAAATTATTCTTCAATATCATCATTTAAGATAAAAAATTATATATCCATGTAGAAAAAATTAAATAATATCAAAGATATAATATAAATAAATATTCTAATTACTTTATGTTTATAAAATAGAGAAAAGGTATCATCAAAGTCAGTTCCTTTAATTTGTGAATACCCTTTTTATACTAGTATTTCTTTATTTCTAGAAACCACTCCTCAATCATATAACTTGTTTATGAAGAATCCAAATCCCCAATAGAATTTTTGTCCTTGGGTCTTGCATGAAAATCCCATGTTTCTTTATTTTCAATTTTATATATCTCATAATTTATATCTTTGACCTACTCTTTATTTATAAAAGATTCATTAACTTTTTTGGGTTCAATATTTAAAAGAAAACTAGTGTGACTAATTCATATGATTATTCTCCCAGTTTTTACCCCATGTTTCTGATCTACAATATTTTTTTAACGTCAACTTGTTTTCTTAGTATAGAATTTAATCTTATATAGTTTTGATCATTAGAATCATCTCTGTATTAAGTAGAATTCTTATTTTTAGTCCAAAAATGTGTGGTCTATATAGCTTCTTTGACGGTTTTAAAATAAAAAACATCATTCTTATCATCTTAATCATTGATTTATTGATATTATCTTCATTTTAAAGAACATCCACATTGTCATTATGAAAAATACTTTTATATATATTGTTGTATTATCTTAATAAATTATATTTGTTGTATACTAAGGAATTTTACACGTTATTCCTTTTCATTAAAATTTCTAATATTTTTATTTTTTCTTGATTAAACAAGGGTTCCCAAATACCATAAAGTTTTTTACATTTTGATTTTTCCTGAACCAAATTTTATATGGATTCATATATGATTTTGGATTTAAAATAAAATTATTATGAATTATTCTAGTAGTAATTACTACTTTTATCCAAAAATATCTCAAGTTATCATTCGTAGAAAGCATAATTGTATCCATATCCACTAAACTTACGTTACACCTTTGAGACACCCCTTTATTTTGAGAAGTATCTAGAGCACTAAACTCATGCGTACTGCAATTTTAGTAAATAGATTTATAGAACTATTCATTTTAAAACTTTTTACCATTTTCAGAAATCAATATCTTCAAATATTGACCTATTTGTTTCTCTAAAAGTCTTTATAAAAATTTAAACTTATAAAAGGATTGAGATTTGTGATACATGAACATGATTAAAGTTATTCATTTGAATTAATCAATGGATGTGATGAAGTACCATTCTCTAGTTTTTTAATTCCCTATCATAGTTCCAAAAATATTAGAGTGGTCTATCTTTATAAGTATTTTAGTTTGAACGAACCCTCCCTTGTGACTTTTTTTTTTCAATTTTCCCTTTTATAATTTTTTGACAAACGATGAAAATTTATTCTTTTAGAACTTTTTTTGGCATAAACTCTTCTTAGATCAATCTCTTTATCTTTTTTTGGGAAAGGTGGATAATAATCCTATGAAATAAAATAATTTTTTCTTGAATAATCAATTAGACAACTTTCTAGATTCCCTATCTTAAAACTGATTACCTGGAGTTCTCAACTATTTGTTATAACAACTCGGTATTTCTATCACTTGACTAAAAATATATTATTTATAAAGATAATTTTATTTATAACATCAAAAATATATGATAGACTCTTCAAATTATTTGTTATTCTATAAAAAACAAGTAATTTTTAGGAATAATATTATTTTCCCTAATATTGTATATTTAAAATTATTTAATCTTTAGTGATATATCACTGTTGAATTTGAAAACTTACCCTTTATTTCTTAAAAAAAATTGATTGTTTAAATTACATGTCATATGAGAATAATAACCATAGTCCATGATCTAAGGCTTCTCAAACTAAAATAATTTCAATGATACATTGACCACATGTCCTCGTTTCTTGATCTAAATTTGATTTGAAACATTTATAAATTTTTGAAAATATTTAATTGTTCTATAATTAATGCAACACATTTATCTAAGTTGTTTTTTTCTTGATCACACCTCCCACATAACTCTTTAAAAATACATTCTTTTGTATGTGTGCATGTGTTTTTAAGAAAGAATTATGTATATTTATAATCCTTATTACTCATATATTATACATCAGAGGCCCTTGGTGATTTATTCTTAAAAAACAAACAATTTATAGTTTCCACCTTATTATAGTCAAATATAGATTTCTATTTTTTCTTCTCCATTTCATCAATGTTTTTTTTAATCTGTCAATTTCCTTATCTCCAAGAGTTACTATGGAGTAATATCATCAATGAAATTATGTTTTTTGATATTTTAAATATTTAACTTCTCAATTACATTGATTAAACCCTATATATAAATTTTATTTTTTAGTTTTTCTGAAAATGATAATTTTATTCTCTATGTATTCCAATACCCTTAAATAAAATTTTAGTGTCCATTACCATTTTAAATTCTTTTGTTGTTTATCATTCTTATACATCATAATCACTATTTGTTTGTGTGACATCTTCTATTAGTTTAAATTATTCTTATTTTTGTGATATAATAACTCTAAGAGAACATTATCTAAGATATTTTTCATTACTACAACTTTCTTTATAATTTTATACACCTTCATTAAATGATAAGATATTATTTCTAAATAATTTTGATGAAATTTTATTCTTTCACATTGACTGATTTTTCATCAAAGAACCTCTCATATTGACAATGTTCTTATACAATTATTTATCTTTAATTTTACTTGTATCCTTCAATGGATTATTGGATGATAAATGTCTAAATTTATAATATTTAATTATTTTAAAAGTATTTTTTCCCTTAGACAAACCTATTATTTAAGTGAAATTCTTTAACATTATTGAAAGAGACTCATGATATTCTTCTATTCTTTTTTCTTCCTTAAAAAAAATAATCTTCCATATTCATTCCATTGAAAGATTTAAATATAATTTCGTTATATTTATTTCCCTTACTTTTGATTGTCACTCCTTTTCTCATCTCATAATTTATGGGAGTGTTGTGTTGTTCATCAATGGTACAATCAATAAGATCTTTATCATCAAATTATGAGACCTTTGCATCAAAATTGTTTGGTAAAATTCTCATAAGATTCTCCACCATAGTAAAAACCTAAATAGTTTCTAAAAAACCTCTAATGGTAAGGAAAATTATCTTAACCTTGATAAATAATTCATTAACTAATTCATAATCTTATATTTAAATGGCTCCAAACTACTCTATACTAATATAAAATTTGGATTCCTTCTGATTTTTTGTTTCCTTCATATATACAATGAATTTTTTAGGTTTTGGTGTTATTTTTTTGGGTTGAGTTATAGAAATATATAATTTCATTCACCATAAGTTACACTTGAGATCATTAAATGAATATAATTTACAAACTTCAATAAATATAATTTAGTTTTCTAAAAGCTCATTAACTTGAAGGAACAATTAACTCAAAATAATAGAGTGAGTTTAAGGTAACTTAAACATGGAATTATGATGTCATATTATCAGATATGGGATGGATAGTGAGGTCACTATAATGTTATTACAGTTAGACCAATTGGATGATGAATTCATCGAATGTTAAGTCAAATCCTTTGAGTGAATTCTGCAGATATAACATGGTAGAGTCCGAGTATGAGAATATTGGGGATGATATTTTTATGTATGAGCATAGTGTGTAGTCATGTTTTTATAAGAAAAATTTAGGCTAAAAAAATGAAGCTTCCAAAGTCTTAATGGTGTTCCTCCGGTGGTGATGGTTCTGTAATAGTCAATCATGAAGTCTCTAATGAATGGATCACTAAATCTTTCCTTATGAGATTTTATTATAGGAAATATGGTGGGAGGATCATCATAGTGGAAAAAATGATGATGTTCATTATTCACTGGCCAATGATTGTCATTGATGGTGGTTCTATAAGATATTTCTAGTTTCTCAATGATAATAGAGGGTTTCCCATGAAATTTGTATACTAGTTCTATAACGGTAGATACTATAAGGTGCTGAGGGAGGATACAATGACCAAAAGACTGATTTGGTGAAACTTATTCCTTTTATCTATATAGGATATTGAAATGTGTCGTTTCCTTTATGACCAATGTGTAATTTTTTTCCTTTATGAATGAAAGATATTTTACCATTATCCCATGTATATAGGACAACAATTAAAACCATGAAATCCTCTTGTATCATGTCCATTATCTTGTTTACTGGAATATATGTGTTTTTCAGTTTTTTCTAGCTTGTGAATTGGCTGGAAAAAGACAATATAATGACTATAACCAAATGTAATGAATTATATAAGTGTTTTGGATAAGGTTCTTTGACTTCTTAGTTAAGTATACTAAACCATGGGGAATTATTAGATTAGAAGTTCTATCATTAAATGAATGAATATTCATATGTAATACTTATCAATTAGTATTATATAAGAGTTTAATTGTTCAGTGAAAAATGATAATTTCAAGGTTTTTTGTAGTGTATTTTATCAAGTGTTAAAAAGAAGTCACTCCAAAGAAGTAGAGGTATTATAGGGATTATGGGATATCAAACGTTCCCTTTATTGGACAGAGCCTTGGGGTGTGCTACCTTATTTAGTAAATTGTTCATGATTGGTTTGAGTACTACCATGTTCTCTTGGTTTTTAGTCTATTTGGTTACTAGAATAATTTCATCTGATGATGATGGAGGTTTTGGATGAGTTATTTTTTATACGGACCCAACCTTAAACATTACATAATATTGAATTAAATGAATAATTCACATTAAGGATCTTTTCAGGTATAGAGTTTTAGAGAATTAGGCGATAAATATGTCATAACAACTTGAATATTACAAGTAGACACTACTACTCAGTATCCATTTTTTTCAAAATATAAACATTCTTAAAAAGAAACATGTCTAGTTCCATATTATATATAGCATGAATTTTCCTTGATCTCATCCTTGACCCTATTCCACATTATGTATTGTGAAAAACATTTCAAAAAAACTTGGGATGAGCATAAAAACTCAGTAAGGGATACACAAAGAAGGAAAACTGCTAGTTCTTCAAAACAACTGGTAAACCATTAATATATTATCATAAGTAAAACATTTTTCCTTTATGAAGTAGTAAATACTCTTCACTGAATAAAAGATCATTACTTACCCTTTTCTAACCAAAAGATTACCATAAAACCCATATAAATAACACATAACATATAGAGATAACTTGGGACATAAACATACTTAAATGGAATAACCATACGGTCGACTTCCACACATATCACTAAATGGAATAGCCATACGGACGACTTCCATACACAATGAATTTGAGGTTATAACGTAACCACCCATCCTGGTATTCACGGCACCACCCATCATATGGTTTATCACATAAACACCTGTCAAATATCCAAGTACCATTATAACACATAAAATATTGAAAATATAAACATTTCACTAATAACATTTCATTTGCAATCACAAGAAGTAATTTCAAAATATTGAAATAATCAATCCATTTTCAAAAACCATTTAAAAAGAGATTTTTGAATCAAAGTGTCCCATACCACTTTGAAGCTTTTAAATGAATTATCATTTCAAAACATTAAGGTCCATATAAATAATTCCTAAAACCCATTTTAAAAACATGGACATTAAGGAGAAATATTTTGAAGAATACATCTTTAAAACATTTAAAACTATATTTTAAGTAAAGAGTTTTTCTAACAAAAAGAGAGACTCTTGAATACAAATAATTCCAGAATAAAATTTAATTAGAACATTATAATATCTTGAGAATAAAAGAATTCATGATATAATATTCCAAATGATAGTATATACACCATATAATAGAAAATTTGTGTATAACAACAATTATGTCTCAATGGAAAGTAAATTGAGATGAAATCACTTATAATGACGGTATCCTTAGATTAAGGATAAGTAAATTGCATAATTATGTGTGAAAAATATAAATACACTAAATATGATTGGTTATTCAGTGTAAAAAATCATAGTTCATTCACAAATATTCATAGGATGACATATTCATGAAGTACATATTTAACCCAAAGAATCGAAATTGGGTTAAGAAGTTCCCTTGCAAAAATTCGACAACCTAACAACATCGCATTAAAATTCAGAAACTGATTTGATGAGAGAGAAAAGGGTATGTCATCACTTGGACATAAAATTTACATCAATAAAAATATATAAGAACATATCCCATCATAATAAGATGTGAATTAAAACACATAACAAAAACAAGTCTTTTAAAAAGAGGAGGGTGAAAGGTTCCCTTACCGATTTGGTAACTTACAAAACACACGCCACATGAAAGAAGAATCATTCAATGAAGATTTAAATACCCATAAATTAAAGTATCTTACACAAATAATACAATAATGGGCAGTAAATACACCACACAAAAGGAACTAGTGGAAAATATAGCATGAATCTCTCGGGGGATAAAAAGTGAGATGAAAACCCCTTACCACATTTTAATCAATCGAGTCATATGAACCAATGTTAATAACAACCAAAAGAATCACATAATACCATAAATATAATGATAATAATGATAATATATATCAAAATTCAGAACACAATACACCACATGCAATAAATAAGTGGCGAACAAGGGAAATCTCACGGAATTAAAAGTGAGATTAAAAATCCCTTACAGAAATTTGGCAGCCTAACGGCGCAACATAAATATTCTTAAAATGAATTGATGAGAGTAAGAGGGGGTCTCTCATAATATTAAAAAACAAATTAAAGTATGGTGAATATAAAATAACATCCTCTAATATAAGAACATAGAGCATAAAAGAAATGATATAAAAGAGAGTACTTGAAAAGAAAGAGAGAGGTCAGATCCCTTACCTCGTGTCCGACTTGACTCGATCGTTCGTTAATATCCAGAATAATAAAATAAAGTTAATTTATACTTTCTTAAGAAACTTATTTACGTTTATTATTCATTTTATATCACTTATTACCATGTTATAAACATTATGTAATCATTTAAGATAATAATGTTTGTTTTGTCGATATTTGGTACTTGAGTCAAAAATGGACTTCTTATAATTACAAGTTGTTCATGTGGTCAAAGGTTCATTATATCCAGAATTATATTCATGATTTAGATATCATATATATCATATATTTATCCATTATATACATGTATTTATAATAGTACATAACATTTGGAGGTAAGAAATGAAATGCACCGTTCATGGAGACGGTAAGCCGTACGTACGCATGAATGCTACTTTCATTTATATTTTTTTATTTTAATGGAATGAAAACATATTTATACATAGTTATTTTATAATTCCAGTACAATATCATATGTAATATCATTAACACTACCCTTTATACATCACACATAAGGCATTAACGAATCACATCACTTTGAGGGGGTGGTAGTCCACACTTCCTCTAATGAGATTATCGTATTTACCCACTATGGAAACCATAATGGCTTGATATAATTGGGAAGTAAAGAAGAATAAGGAAATCATAAAAATAATATATATCATATATAAATACAGTTTCATCATAATGACCACCATGAGAGGCGGTATGAGGTAATCGAACAATCATCGTTTCGTGAGGCGTTAGTTTGCCATCCACAGAAAGACTATGTTCTTCATCCATTAGATGGAGGTGTGTGTAAGTGTATCTCTAATAATTATCATAAAAACGTCCTAGAATATTTAGGATACTGGATTTTTTACAAAATAAAGTAAATAAAAGTAGTCTAGGGGTTGGAGAAGTAAAATAAAAGAAAACAATTTAAGAAAAATTGTTACCTTTAATTTGGGTAACTCCCTTTGGATTGAACCAAAAGGACTTCTTGAAGTGCCTTATGCCTAAGGTAAGGATTCTAGGAGGAGTATCGTTATGTAGGAAGTGTAATTGGGAATATTTTGGATGAGAAAAATGGCTTGAGAGGTGTGAGTAATTGGTTAGAAGTGGTCTCCTTTTATAAGGGAGAGGAGGGGCTCTTTAGGTAAGTGTGAAAATATTATTTTATAATATAATGCTATTCAGTTTCAAATGGTACAAAAATCATTAAGGTATAATATAAGATGACTCATATTCAAAATAAATTCATCCAATCAGAATTGGATATGTTTTGGATAATAATTTAATCATTATAACCTGGTTTATTTAAATCATTTATTAATGCGGTAAATACTGCATCATTACTGTGTCATAAATAATTTAAGTTCTGTGATGTTTAAAAATTATAAAAAAATTCCATGAAGTATGAAATATTCTTCTCTTTCCATAAAATATTTTTATTCGAAAATAGGACTTGTATAACACCATATAAAAATTAATTACTAAAATACTTTTGTTAATGTCAATTTTGTCTTCACATTAAATTAATTAATCTAAATTGTCATTTTCACTACAAAGTGGCTCAATGGGGTCCCAAAATCAACCCAAATATTAACATGGTCGTTAATAACTCAACCAATAATGTTTGGACAAGTGTTAAGGTAATTTGGAATTATTATGATATTTATTTTTACCTTTAATTACCCTATTCACCTTTAACCGCGGTAAATAAAAGTCAAAAGTTACTAATCACAAAAATTATTTTCATCTTATTGAACCACATTTTACTTATTGATAAGAACCATGTATATAGGATTTTATAAATTCAATTCACAGAATTGGTAAATTTTCATTTAAATGTAAAAGTCAGTTTTTTAACTACCTTTAAGTGGTTTCACCATTCATCAAAAATCTATGTTTTTCATAAAAATACCAAAAATTCAGCCTAAGATATATTTGATATTCCAAATTAAAAAATTATTTCTATTTTTCCAAATTAAAAAAATATAAGTGGAATTAATTAATTTTAAATTTAATTCTTGTTATCAAAACAAATAGCGTGTTTTTAAGAAACGATAACTATTAAAAGATTGATACATGTTTATGTCCAATTTCATAGTGAAATTAATTTAAATGACCAAAATTGGATTGAATGGTAAAAATATATTTTATTTTCACTATAAAACCAATTAAAAAGATAATCTAACCATATAAATAAATTATATTAAAAGGAACTTTTGAATTAAAATACAATATTTTTCACTATTCATTAAAAAATGATCTTTATCGGAAAAATTCCAAAAATTTACACAAAGTAAATTTTAATGTCCCCATTCTATATAGGGATTTTATTTGGTCATATATAATGTATTAAAGTGACCAAAACTAGATTTAATAAGGGTTCTCTATTAAAAGGAGATAAATTGGCCTTTAATGTAAATTATGCTTAAAATTATATTCATTCACATTTTAAGCCTCTAACTTTTATTGGGAAAATGTAAATACATTTAAGAAACATGTAAAATCATATTGTATTTAGTTTTGTTCATTACTTCCAATAAAATGACTAGGATATGACTACCATTTAAAATAATAATATTATATTATTAGTGTACAAAGTAAGATTTCAAAGAAACTCGTTGTTGTGTATCGGGTACGCTATCGAACATAGAAACCCTTTTAAAGTAAAATTAATATTTAATTCAAAAATATTAATAAATATGAAATATGTATTATTCTTCATTTATATGGGATGTTACATCCTTCCCTCCTTTTGGGAATTGCGTCCTCGCAATTTTAAAATTTGGGCTCAGAAAGTTTATTGAAAGTCTCATATCATTAAAAGAGTCAATAAAACTATAAATTTAAAAGAAAGAAATAGAAGCACAAAGGTCACCCGAGATAACCCATAATAAGATTCCATGTAAGAATACATGGATATGGAAGAGAAAACAAAGGGTCAAGTTTTGAGGGAGAGTGATAGAAAACATGTTTAGGAGAAAGCTAACCATTATAAAATCACAAACATGTGATGGGTTCAACGGTTCTTGATTCCCCAGTAAGAAAAGTTAACAGACAAAGTTTTTGTTTTAAGTTACTTTTCATAAAGTTGAGGGATTTATTTATGATATTAACTAAAAACATAAGGAAACACAATTACTTTTCATTTAGACTTTTATCCTTCATTATATTTCTAACACAAACTCATATTTCCTCTATATGATGAGTATTCAGGATGACTTTTTTACATTAAAAGTTCTATAATCAACTTCAAGAGAATCAAATACTCCAAAAAAGATGAACTATATATTTCCCTTGTCTTTAGATATTAACTAAAACCAAAACGTTTAGTACAAGATCAGATAATCCTAAAAAAGGATAAACTTTTACATAAAGAGAAACTACTTTTAATCTCCAAAATTTGTCTTAACGAAACCCAAAGTTCAACAAATACCATTCAATAAACAATTGTCCCTAAAATTCTTCAAAAGTAATCCAATCTTTGATTGTTACCCAAATATCATAAGGATTTAATTACATAGACTTCCGAGATACATCTTAACATTTATCTCCAAGTAACACCAGTTTCTCATAAAGTCTCATATTGAAAAGTAATTAACCTAATCACATATTCTCCATGACAGGTTAATCATTTTCATAAATAAATAAAATAATTATGTGTCCATAATATAAACATAGATTATCCAAACTAAAATTTCAACCTTTATTCAACAATTGAAATCCAATAATATTCTATCTTCCTTAGGCATATAGTGTTTCCTCAAAAGAGTGAACATCTTCCACAACAACCTTTTATCACATAATCACAAAATCATTTTTCAATACTAAGTATATCCATTTGATAAAACATAAGTTCAAAAAATCAACTTATTCTTGTTCTATAAAAACATTTTACTAAAATAATAAGTCATACTAACTAGGTACTTCATGTAGGCTAGTGGTAGGAAATGTGCCCTTATTGCCCTTAGGTTGTGGGTTCAATTCCTGCAGCCTTCCTGGATGCTATGGGTGGTCACCCATCCAAGGGGTTGTCCTTTAATAAAACTCAAAAAAACCCTAACATATTTTAACCTTAATGTTTTCCTTATACCTATCATTTTCATCCAAATTCATTATGATCTCAAAATCTTAATTCTTGAAGTCTTATTTCACCACCATATGATAAAATATGATGATCCCCAAAATGAAGAACATCATACCTTGATCATGGTGTCCATTTGGTTTCCTCTCCATCTTGTTCACATAGGTAGAAGGTCCATGCATTGCAACAATGATTTAGAGATCCTTCAAAATCATTTTCTTCCTCCATCCAAATACACCTTGTACATCATGGGTCATATGGGTGTTCATAGAAATACAGTTTTGGAATATAATTATTTATGACATTTAATTTCAAAACATCAAATAAAACACGATTTCTATAAAATAGTCTAACCAAATTTGAGTTGAAACATTCAATTAACGGTCCTTTTAAAATACCATAAGTATGCGCTGAGAGACTATATTTTAAAATCAAATATAAATAGGTTGTGCAAGGGTCTCCTTATTCAGCACCTTTTTTTGAAACCATAATATGCTTCAAAATCTTGTGATAAGGAAAAATATTTGAAAATGCCTTGATAATATTTATCTTTCTTGAAAATATGGGAATATTGTGAAAATAGGATTTTTCTAAATACAACCCATGACCCATGATGATAACGAGGTACAGTGAAGGTGTTTGATATCTCAAAAAACTTATCACAAGTTATTTTTATGCTAGAAAAAGTTTCACAATCATCCGAACATGACTTTGCAATAATTATTGCAAGCATGTCATCAGAAAGAGATAGGAATTTCATTTGAGATCCTCCTCCTTCTATTTTTAACTGACTTTCCATGATATTAAAAAGTTATAAAACAATGATTTAACTGATATATTATATAGGGACTAACCATATGTCTAACAAAAATTCATAATCCCTAAAGTTGTCTAAACCGACCTCTGATACCAACTATAAGGACCCGGCCTTAAACATTACATAATATTGAATTAAATGAATAATTCATGTTGAGGATATTTTTAGGTTTAGAGTTTTAGAGAATTAGGCTGTAACTATTACATAACAACTTTAATATTACAAGTAGACACTACTACACAGTAAACATTTTTTTTTCATAAAATAAAAACTCTTAAAAAGAAACATGTGTAGTTCCATATTATAGACAACATGAATTTTCCTTGATCCCATCCTTGACACTATTCCACATTATGTCCTGTGAAAAACATTTCAAAAAAATTTGGGATGAGCATAAAAAGCTCAGTAAGGGATACACAAAGAAGGAAAATAGTTATTTTTTCAGAACAACTGGTAAACCGTGAATAAATTATCATAAGTAAAACTTTTCACCTTTATGAAGTAGTAAATACTCTTCACTGAATAAAAGATCATTACTTACCCTTTTGTAACCAAAATATTACCATAAAACCCATATAAAGAACACATAACATATAGAGATAACATGGGACATAAACATACTTAAATGGAATAACCATACGGTCGACTTCCACACATATCACTAAATGGAATAGCCATTCGACCGACTTCCATACCCAATGCATTGGAGGTTATAACGTAACCACCCATCCTAGTATTCACGGCACCACCCGTCATATGGTTTATCACGTAACCACCCATCAAATGTCCAAGTACAATCATAACACATAAAATATTTAAAATATAAACATTTCACTAATAAAATTTCATTTACAATAACAAGAAGTAATTTCAAAATAGTAAAATAATCAATCCATTTTCAAAAACCATTTAAAAAGAGATTTGTGAATCGAAGTTTCCTATACCACTTTGAAGCTTTTAAATGAATTATCATTTGAAAACATTAATGTCCATATAAATAAATCCTAAAACCCATTTTAAAAACATGGACATTAAGGAGAAATATTTTGAAGAATAAATCTTTAAAACATTTAAAACGATATTTTAGTTAAAGAATTTTTCTAACAAAAAGAGAGACTCTTGGATACAAATAATTGCGGAATAACATTTAATCAGAAATTTATAATATCATGAGAATAAAGGGATTCATGATATAATATGCTAAAGGACAGAATAAACACCATATAAGAGAGAATTGGTGTATAACAACAATTAAGTCTCAATGGCAAGTAAATTGAGACGAAATCACTTATAATGATGATATCCTTAGTTTAAGGATAAATAAATTGCATAATTATGTGTGAAAAATATAAATACAGTAAATATGATTGGTTATTCAGTGAAAAACAATAAGAGTTCATTCACACATATTCATATGATGAAATATTTGTGAAGTACATGTTTAACCCAAAGAATCGAAATTGGGTTAAGAAGTTCCCTTACAAAAATTTGACAACCTAACAGCATCACTTTAAAAATCAGAAACTGAGTCGATGAGAGAGAAACGAGTATCTCATCCCTTGGACATAAAATTTACATCAATAAGGATATATAATAATATATCCCAACATAATAATATGTGTATTAAAAGACACAACAAAAATAAGTATTTTAAAAAGATGAGGGTGAAATTTTCCCTTACCGATTTGGTAACTTACAAAATATACATCACATGAAATAAGAATCATTAAATGAAGATGCAAATACCCATTAATTAAATAATCTTACACAAATAATACAATAATGGGAAGTACATACACCACACAAAAGTATGTAGTGGAAAATATAGCGTGAATCTCACGGGGATAAAAAGTGAGATGAAAACTGCTTACCACGTTGTAATCAATTGAGTCGTATGACCCAAAGATAATAACAACCAAAAAAATCACAGAATACAATTAATATAATGATAATAATGATAATATATATCAAAAATCAGTACACAATACACCACATGAAATAAATAAGTGGTGAACAACGGAAATCTCACGGTATTAAAAGTGAGATAAGAAATCCCTTACAAAAATTCGGCAGCCTAATGACGCAACAAAAAAATTCATAAAATAAATTGATGAGAGTAAGAGGGGGTATATTATAATATGGAAACAAAAATTACAGTATGGTGAATATAAAATAACATCCTCCAATATAATAACTTGTAGCATACAAGAAATGATATAAAAGAGAGTACATGAAAAGAAAAAGAGAGGTCAGATCCCTTACCTCGTGTCTGACTTGACAAGATCATTCTTTAATCTCCTGAATAATAAACTAAAGTTAATTTATACTTTCTTAATAATTATTTTCAAGTTTTTTATTCCTTTTATATCACTTATTACCATGTTATAAACATTATGTAATCATTTAAGTTAATAATGTTTGTTTTGTCGATATTTGGTACTTGAGTCAAAAATGGACTCCTTATAATTACTTGTTATTCATGTGGTCAAAGGTTCATTATATCCATAATTATATTCATTATTTCTATATCATATATATCATATATATCCAGTATATACATGTATTTATAATAGTACATAACATTTGGAGGTAAGAAATGAAATGCACTGTTCATGGAGACAGTAAGCTGTACGTACGCATGAACGCTACTTTTATTTCTATTTATTATTTTAATGGAATTAAAACATAATTATACATAGTTATATTATAATTCCAGTATAATATCATATATAATATCATTAAATATATCCTTTATACATCCCACATATGGAATTAACGAATCACATCACTTTGAGGGGGCGGTAGTTCGCACTTCCTCTAATGAGATTATCGTATTTACCCACTATGGAAACCATAAAGGATTGATATAATTGGAAAGTACAGAAGAATAAGTAAATAAAAAACATAATATATATCCTATATAAATACATTTCCATCATAATGGACACCATGAGAGGCGGTAAGAGATAATCGAACAATCATCGTTTTGTGAGGCGTTAGTTTTTCATCCACAGAAACATTATGTTATTCATCCATTAGATGGAGGTGTGTGTAAGTGTAGCTAGAATAATTATCATAACAACATCCTAGTATATTAAGGATACTGGTTTTGTTAAAAAAGAAATGAAATAAAAAAGAGTTTAGGGGTTGGAGAAGTAAAATAAAAGAAAACAATTTAAGAGAAATCGTTACCTTTAATTTGGGTAACTCCCTTTGGATTGAACCAAAAGGACTTCTTGAAGTGCCTTATTCATAAGTTAAAGCTTCTAGGAGGAGTATAAGGATGTAGGGAGTGTAATTGGTATGAGGTTCGATGACAAAAATGGCTTGAGATGTGTGAGTAGTTGGTTAGAAGTGGTATCCTTTTATAAGGGAGAGGAGGGGCTCTTTAGGAAAGTGTGAAAATATTAATTTATAATATAATGATATTCGGTTTCGAATGGTCCAAAAATCATTAAGGTAGAATATAAGATGACTCATATTAGAAATAGATTCATCCAATCAGAATTGGATATGTTTTGGATAATAATTTAATCATTATAATCTTATTTATTTAAATCATTTATTAATGAGGTAAATACCACATCATTATTGTGTCATCAATAATTTAATTTATATGATGTCTAAAAATTATTAAAAAAAATCCATGAAGTATTAAATCTTTTTATATTTCCAAAAACTATTTTTAGTTGAAAATAGGACTGATATAACACCATATAAAAATTATTTACTAAAATAATTTTGTTAATGTCAATTTTGTCTTCATATTAAATTAATTAATCTAAATTTTCATTCTCACTCCCAAGTGGCTCAATGGGGTCCCAAAAGCGACCCAAATATTCCCATGGTCATTAATAAATCAACAAATACAGTTTCGATAAGTGTTAAAGTAATTTGGAATTATTATGATATTCTTTTTACCTTGAATTACCCCATTTATTTTTAACCTTGGTAAATAAAAGTCAAAAGTTACTATTCACCAAAAATTATTTTCATCTTATTGAACCGAATTTTACTTCTTGATAACAACCATGTCTGTAGGATTTTATAAATTCAATTCACAGAAGTGGTAAATTTTCATTTAAATTAAAAATTCAGTTTTTTAACTACCTTTAAGTGGTTTCACTATTCATCAAAAATCTATGTTTTTCATAAAAATACCAAAAATTCATCCTAAGCTATATTTGATATTCGAAATTAAAAAATGATGTCTATCATTCCAAATTAAAAAAAATAGAAGTGGAATTAATTAATTTTAAAATTAATTCTTGTTATCAAAACAAATAGCGTGTTTTTAAGAAATGATAACTATCAAAAGATTGAAACTTGTATATGTCCAATTTCATAGTGAAATTAATTCCAATGACCAAAATTGGATTGAATGGTAAAAATATATTTTAATTTCACTTTAAAACCAATTAAAAATAATAATCTAACCATATAAATAAATTAGATTAAAAGTCACTTTTGAATTAAAATACTATATTTTTTACTATTCATTAAAAATGAACTCTATTTGAAAAATTCAAGAAATTTACACAAAGGAAATTTTGATGTCCCCTTTCTAAATAAGGTTTTTATTTGATCATATAGAATGTATTAAAGTTACCAAAACTATATTTAAAAATGGATCTCTGTTAAAAGACGATAAATCGGCCTTTTAATGTAAATTACGCTTAAAATTAGATTCATTCACATTTTAAGCCAATAACATTTATTAGGTAAATATAAATACATTTAATAGACATGTATAATCATATTGTTTTTAGTTTTTTTCATTCCTTCCAATAAAACGGCTAAGAGTTGACTACCATTTAAAATAATAATATTAGATTATTAGTGTACAACGTAATATTTCAAAGAAGCCCATTGTTGTGTATTGGGTATGCTATCAAACATTGCAACCCTTTTAAAGTAAAATTAATATTTAGTTCAAAAATAGTAATAAATATTAAATATGTCTTATTATTCATTTATCTAGGATGTTACATCCTTCCCTCCTTTTGGGAATTGCGTCCTCGTAATTTTAGAATTTGGGCTCGAAAACTTTATTGAAAGTCCCATATAGAAGAAAAGAGTCAATAAAATAATCACTTTAAAAGAAAGAAAGATAAGCACAAAGGTCACATGAGATAACCCATAATAATATTCCATGTAATAAAACATGTATATGAAAGAGAAAACAAAGGGTCAAGTTCTAAAGGAGAGTGATAGTAACCATGTTTAGGAGAAAGTTAACCATTAGAAAATCACAAACACGTGATGGGTTCAACGATCCTTGATTCCCCAGTAGGAAAAGTTAACAGAAAAAGATTTTGTTTTAAGTTTCATTTCATAAAGTTAAGGGATTTATTTATGAGATTACTAAAAACATAAGGAAACATAATTGCTTTTCATGTAGACTTTTATCCTTCACTAGATTTCCAACACAAACTCATATTTCCTCCATATGATGAGTATTCAGGATGACTTGTTTACATTAAAAGTGCTATAATCAACTTCGAGAGAATAAAATAATCCAAAAATGATGAACAATATATTTCCCTTGTCTTTTGATATTAACTAAAACCAAAACGTCTAGTACAAGATCAGATAATCCCCAAAAAAGATAAACTTTTACATAAAGAGAAACTACTCTTAATCTTCAAAATTTGTCTCAACAAAACCAAAAGTTCAACAAAGACTATTCAATAAACAATTGTCCCTAAAATTCTTCAAAAGTAATCCAAACTTTTATTGTTACCCAAATATCAGAAGGATTTAATTACATAGACTTCTAAGATACATCTTAACATTTATCTCCAAGTAACACCAACTTATCATAAAGTCTCATATTGAAAAGTAATTAACCTAATCACATATTCTCCATGATTGTTTAATCATTTTCATAAATAAATCAAATCATTATGTGTCCATAACAAAAAACTTAGATTCCTCCAAACTAAAATTTCAACCATTATTCCACAATTGAAATCCAATAGTATTCTATCTTCCTTAGGCATATAGTGTTTCCTCAAAAGAGATAACGTCTTCCACAACAACCTTTTATCACTTAATCACTAAATCATTTTTCAATACTAAGTATATCCATTTGATAAAACATAAGTTCCAAAAATCAACTTATTCTTGTTCCATTAAAACATTTTTCTAAAATAATAAGTCATACTAACTAGGGACTTCAAGTAGTCTAGTGGTAGGCGATGTGGCCTTGTTGCACTTAGGTTGGGGGTTCAATTACTGCATCCTTCCTGGATGCGATGGGTTGTCACCCATCCTATGGGTTGTACTTTTATAAAACTCAAAAATAACCCTAAGATGTTTTAACCTCAATTGTTTCATTATACATCTAATTTTCATCCAAATTCATTATGATCTCAACATCTTAATTCTTGAAGTATTACTTCACCACCATATGATAAAATTAAACAATCCCCAAAATGAAGAACATTAAACCATTATCATGGTGTCCATTTGGTTTCATCATCATCTTGTTCATGTAGGTAGAATGTCCATGCATTGCAACAATGATTTAGAGATCCTTAAAAATAATTTGCTTCCTCCATCCAAATACACATTTTACAACATGGGTCATATGGGTGTTCATAGAAAAACAATTTGGGAAAATAAAATGAATGACATATAATTTCAAAACATCTTATAAATCATGATTTCTATAAAACTGTCGAACCGAATTTGAGTTGAAACATTCAATTAATGGTCCTTTTAAAATACCATAAGTATGTGCTGAGAGACTATATTTTAAAATCAAATATAAATATTTTGTGCAAGGGTCTTCTTATTCAACACCTTTTTTTAAAATCATAATATTCTTCAAAATTTTGTGATAAGGTAAAATATTTGAAAATGCCTTGATAATATTTACCTTTCTTGAAAATATGGGAATATTGTGAAAATAGGATTTTTCTAAATACAACCCAGGACCCACGATGATAACGAGGTATAATGGAGGTGTTTGATATCTGAAACAACTTCTTGCAAGTGATTTGTATGCTAGAAAAAGTTTCACAATCATCCGAACATGAATTTGCAATAATTATTTCAAGCATGTCATCAGAAAGAGATATGAATTTCGTTTGAGATCCTCATCCTTCCATTTGTAACTGACATTCCATGATTTGAAAAAGTTATAAAATAATGATTTAACTGATATATTATATAGGGATTAACCATATGTCTAACAAAAATTTCTAATCCCTAAATTTGTCTAAACCGACCTATGATACTAACTATAAGGACTTGACCTTAAACATTACATAATATTGAATTAAATGAATAATTCACATTGAGGATCTTTTCAGGTTTAGAGTTTTAGATAATTAGGCTATTACTATTACATAACAACTTGAATATTACAAGTAGAAACTACTACTCAGTATCCATTTTTTTCATAAAATAAAAACTCTAAAAAATAAACATGAGTAGTTCCATATTATAGACAACATGACTTTTCCTTGATCCCATCCTTGACCCTATTCCACATTATTTCCTGTGAAAAAAATTTCAAAAAAACTTGGGATGAGCATAAAAATCTCAGTAAGGGATACACGAAGGAGGAAAACTGTTAGATTTTCAAAACAACTGGTAAACCATGAATACATTATCATACGTAAAACTTTTCACCTTTATGAAGTATTAAATACTCTTCACTAAATAAAATATCATTACGTACCCTTTTGTAACCAAAAGATTACCATAAAACCCATAAAAAGAACACATAACAGATAGGGATAACTTGGGACATAAACATACTTAAATGGAATAACCATACGGTCGACTTCCACACATATAACTAAATGGAATAGCCATAGGGTCGACTTCCATACCCAATGCATTGGAGATTATAACCTAACCACCCGTCCTGGTATTCATGACACCACCCGTCATATGGTTTAACACATAACCACCCGTCAAATTTCCAAGTACCATCATAGCATATAAAATATTTCAAATATAAACATTTCACTAATAACATTTCATTTTCAATCACAAGAAGATATTTCAAAATATTTAAATAATCAATCCATTTTCAAAAACCATTTAAAAAGAGATTTTTGAATCAAAGTGCCCCATAACAGTTTAAAGCTTTTAAATGAATTATCTTTTGAAAAAATTAATGTCCATATAAATAAATCCTAAAACCCATTTAGAAAACATGGACATTAAGGAGAAATATTTTTAAGAATAAATCTTTAAAACATTTAAATCGATATTTTAGTTAAAGAGTTTTTCTAACAAAAATAGAGACTCTTGAATACAAATAATTATGAAATAACATTTAATCAGAACATTATAATATCATGAGAATAAAGGGATTCATGATATAATATTCCATAGGATAGTATATACACCATATAAGAGCAAATTGGTGCATAACAACAATTTTGTCTCAATGGAAGGTAAATTGAGACGAAATCACTTATAATGAAGGTATACTGAGATTAAGGATAAATAAATTGCATAATTATGTGTGAAAAATATAAATACACTAAATATGATCAGTTATTCAGTGTAAAACAATCAGAGATCATTCACACATATTCCTAGGATGACATATTCACGAAGTACATGTTTAACCCAAAGAATCGAAATTGGGTTAATAAGTTCCCTTGCAAAAATTTGACAACCTAACAACATCACTTTAAAATTAAATAACTGATTTGATGAGAGAGAAAAGGGTATATCATCACCTGGACATAAAATTTACATCAATAATCATATATAATAACATATCACAACATAATAATATGTGAATTAAAAGACATAACAAAAATAAGTCTTTTAAAAAAGTGGGGTGAAAGGTTCCCTTATTGATTTGGTAACTTACAAAACATAAGACACATGAAAGAATAATAATTCAATGAAGATTTAAATACTAATAAATTAAAGTATATTATACAAATAATACAATCATGGTCAGTACATACACCACATAAAAGGATGTAGTGGCAAATATAGACTGAATCTCACGGGGATAAAAAGTGAGATGAAAACCCCTTACCACATTGCAATCAATCGAGTCGTATGACCCAAAGTTAATAACAACAAAATGAATCACAGAATACCATGAATATAATGATAATCATGATAATATATATCAAAAGTTAGTACTCAATACACCACATGCAATAAATAAGTGGCAAACAATGGAAATCTCACAGAATTAAAAGTGAGATAAGAAATCCCTTACAAAAATTCGGCAGCCTAACGACGCAACATAAAAATCTTAAAATGAATTGATGATATTAATAGGGGGTCTATAATAATATGAAAACACAAATTAATGTATGGTGAATATAAAATAAAATCCTCCAATATAATAACATGGAGCATAAATGAAATGATATAAAAGAGAGTACTTGAAAAGAAAGAGAGAGGTCAGATCCCTTACCTCATGTCCGACTTGACTCGATCGTTCCTTAATCTCCTGAATAATAAACTAAAGTTAATTTATACTTGATTAAGAACATTTTTCATGTTTATTATTCCTTTTATATAACTTATTAACATGTTATAAACATTATGTAATCATTTAAGTTAACAATGTTTGTTTTGTCGATATTTGGTACTTGAGTCAAAAATGGAATTCTTATAATTACATGTTGTTCATGTGGTCAAAGTTTCATTATATCCAGAATGATATTCATGATTTAGATATCATATATATCATATATATACAGTATATACATGTATTTATAATAGTACATAACATTTGGAGGTAAGAAATGAAATGCACCATTCATGGAGACGGTAAGCCGTACGTACGCATGAACGCTACTTTCATTTCTATTTCTTATTTTAATGGAATTAAAACATAATGATACATAGGTATATTATAATTCCATTATAATATCATATATAATATAATTAACTATATCCTTTATACATCCCACATAAGGCATTAACGAATCACATCACCTTGAGGGGGCAGTAGTCCGCACTTCTTCTAATGAGATTATCGTATTTACCCACTATGGAAACCATAAAGGCTTGATATAATTGGAAAGTACAGAAGAATAAGTAAATAATAAACATAATATATATCATATATAAATATAGTTCCATCAAAATGGCCACCATGAGAGGTGGTAGGAGATAATCGAACAATCATCGTTTCGTGAGGCGTTAGTTTTCCATCCAGAGAAACATTATGTTCTTCATCCATTAGATGGAAGTGTGTGTAGGTGTAGCTCGAATAATTCTAATAATAACATCCTAGTATATTTATGATACTGGTTTTGATACAAAATAAATTAAATAAAAAGATTTTAGGGGTTGGGTAAGTAAAATAAAAGAAAACTATTTAAGAGAAATCGTTACCTTTAATTTGGGTAACTGCCTTTGGATTGAACCAAAAAGACTTCGTGGAGTGCCTTCTGCCTAAGGTTAGGCTTCTAGGGGTAGTATAGGGATGTGGGTAGTGTAATTATGTAGAGTCTGGACGAGCTAAATGGCTTTATATGTGTGATTAATTGGTTAGAAGTGGTCTCCTTTTATAAGGGAGAGGAGGGGCTCTTTAGGAAAGTGTGAAAATATTATTTTATAATATAATGATATTCGGTTTCAAATGGTCCAAAAATCATTAAGTTATAAGATAAGATGACTAATATTATAAATAAATTCATCCAATCATAATTTGACATGTTATGGAAAATAATTTAATCATTATAACATTATTTATTTAAATCATTTATTAACGAGGTAAATACTACTTCATTATTGTGTCATAAATAATTTAATTTATATGATACCTAAAAATTGTTAAAAAAATACCATGATGTAGGAAATACTATTATATTTCCAAAGAATATTTTTAGTCGAAAATAGGACTTATATAACACCATATAAAAATTAATTATTAATCGATTTTTGTTAATGTCAATTTTGTCTTCACATTAAATTAATTAATCTAAATTGTTATTCTCACTCCCAAGTGGCTCAATGGGGTCCTAAAATCAACCCGAATATGCCCATGGTCGTTAATAACTCAACCAATAAGTTTTGGAAAAGTGTTAAGGTAATTTTGATTTATTATGATATTCGTTTTAACTTGAATTACCCTATTTACCTTTAACCGCGGTAAATAAAAGTCAAAAAGTTACTATTCACCCAAAATTATTTTCATCTTATTGAACCAAATTTTACTTATTGATAACAACCATGTATGTAGGATTTTAGAAATTCAATTCAAAGAAGTGGTAAAATTACATTTAAATGAAAAAGCCAATTTTTTTAACTACCACTATGTGGTTTCACTATTCATCAAAAATTGAACTTTTTCAGAAAAATACCAAAAATTCAGCCTAAGATATATTTGATATTCCAAATTCAAAAATGATTTCTATTTTTAAAATTCAAAACACAGAAGTGGCATGAATTAATTTTAAAATTAATTCACGTTATCAAAACAAATAGCGTGTTTTTAAGAAACGATAACTATCAAAAGATTGATACTTGTTTATGTCCAATTTCATAGTAAAATTAATTCCAATGAACAACATTGGATTCCATGGTAAAAATATATTTTAATTTAACTTTAAAACCAATTAAAAAGATAAACTATCCATATAAATAAATTAGATTAAAAGGCACTTTTGAATTAAAATACAATATTTTTCACTATTCATTAAAAAATGAACTTTATCGGAAAAATTCCAAAAATTTACACAAAGTAAATTTTGATGTCTCCATTATAAATAAGGATTTTATTTGGTCATATAGAATGTATTAAAGTGACTAAAACTATATTTAAAAAGGTTTCTCCATTAAAAGGCGATAAATCGGCCTTTTAATGTAAATTATGCTTAAAATTAGATTTATTTACATTTTAAGCCTTTAACTTTTAGTGGGTAAATGTAAATACATTTATAAAACACGTATAATCATATTGTATTTAGTTTTTTTCATTCCTTAAAATACAATGGCAAGGAGTTGACTACCATTTAAAATAATAATATTATATTATTAGTGTGCAATGTAAGATTTCAAAGAAACCCTTTGTTGTGTATTGGGTATGCTATCGAAAATAGCAACACTTTTAAAGTAAAATTATTATTTAATTCAAAAATATTAATAAATATGAAATATGTCTTATTCTATATTTATCTGGGATTTTACGTTTTTTGTCTAAATACTTATTGGAAACAGGGATCATGAAATATATTCTATTAATAATGGTGTCATTCTGGATCTTGGTGATAGACTCCCAGGGATTTAGAGGTAATAATAGAAGGTCCATTATATTTTTTTCTAATTCAGTGGGATCTCATATTTTCATTGGATATAATTCCAGTGGGTTATGAATTGGTTTGATGACCTAATGGTTGAGGCTATAGATCTTGGAGGATTCTAGTGACACTACTCGTGGAAGATTTGTAGGTTTTATTGGATGGAGAAGTAAATTTGAAGCAATGGTAGTGAGATAAAAGGCTATAATATAATTCTCTTGGATTATTTTTGGATACTGAAGTAATGTTTTAGATAACTCATTTTACTAGGAGGTGGTTTTAGTAATGTAGTCATTATAAGTCATTCCAATTCTGGGAAGTTCACTTGGTGATTAGAAGGTTTTTTCTAGGAAGGTTTAAATTCTATAGGTCCCACAAACCTGTTGATTTTATGGGGTGACAAATATGTTACCAGGTGTCTACTAGAGACCATATTGAATTATGTTAGATGACTCTAGACTTTCATTATTCAATGTTTGTGAATGTGGTGTATGTTCTTATTCCCAGAACACTGGTGTTATTAATAAAGTAGTGGTTCTATATGGAGGATGAATGAAAAAATATTTCATGAAACATGATACTAATGAATTATAAGATGGCCAGTTGGAAGTGGGAGAAATTATTGAAGTGTATAAAAATGCATAATGGGGGATGCATGGTTATGGTATGTCCGTACAAGTTTCATACTATAAAATAAAATTTCCAGAAGGAGTATTAGATTTCAAGGATAAAATAATAGGAAGTTGGTGTCCAAGGAATGGTTATTGTGAGTACATGGGAGTGATATGTAAGTTATAATGATGAATTCCTAGCCATGGGAAGATTCACTAGAACTCAAAAATGTGTGTCAAATTTGAATCTATGGATTGTGTTTACATTCCAAAAGGAGTCAGTATAAAAATTAAAACAAGTTTCGATGATACTTATCCCATAAAATCCATTATACTTTAATATATCTTCACTAGAAAATTTAGACGAACCCTGATATAGGTGTACTAGAATTTATTTTGGAAGATAAGAGTTTTTTAATCAAGTTGAAGTTCTGGAAGGTTTTTCGTTATGATTACCTACAGTTTTAGTAAACTGACATGGACTACTACAAATTGGTGTTACAAAGTAGAATTTGAATTACTTTGGGGTGTGATCATTTGGTGGAAACTCTAAACACCCGGAATTAGGACAAGAACTTCTATCTCATCTATAAAGTTAATGAAAAGTATAAAATTTGTCCATGATGAAGATAGAGAAAAGAAAACCTTAATTCCTTATATGACTTTATTTTTAAGGGTTTTAGACACTATAGAAATAATCTGTAAAAGATCTTCAAAGCAACAAAAGGGCATCTAGAATGGCGAAAGAATCCTCAATGTGTCATAATTGAGGCTGGATGATTTTGGAAAAAAGGACCTTATTGATTTGGTTACATTGAAGTAATTTTTAGTTAGAGTTCACAATGATGGTGATATCATAATTTAAGGAATATGATGTTCTTGATGGAGGTTAGTTCTGATGATTTTATTGATGTTTTATGTATCAAAATCTATAGGTTAGTGGGATATTCATGGTAGTGAATTTTGGAATTAGATATGTATAGAAGTAGTGGGGAAATTTATCCGGTGTACACCACAAATTTTTGAGGGAAATTAAATAGATTTAGTGGATAAAAACATGATTCCATGGACATATTAAGATGTGTTTCATTATTTAAATATAATTATATATCATTGATCTAGTAGACTGAGGAAGTAATTATTTAGTGGGAGCCTAGATGATCAGATAGTGTGTGGAGGTGAACCATGTAGACAATACAAGGGTCGAATAAATTTGACCAGTGGGACTTTGGTAAAAGCATGATAATTGTATTATAGTGGGATATTGTTAGACTTAACTTGTGGAAATAAATATTAATAGGTTTATTTTTAGGTTTTGGCCTGAAAATTATTTTCTTGTTATGTGTTGGATGCTCCATAATTTTATTCGTCAAAAGTTACACCTGTGCTCACAAGATGGAGACAATGCACCAACATTGGATGTTCAGGTGACAAGATTAATTTCAATAAATATTTAACAGGTGGATGATTCAATTCACCTGAAGAAGTAGTCTGAGTCAAATGAAAATTCAATGGGCCCTTAGGAAGTCATATTAGTAGACACATACTAGATAGTGATATTTGAGAAGGTGAGTTGAGTAAGAGAATTATGATATTTTAATCACCAAAATTTCAGTAAAATGTTCTAAGTGTGTTCAACGGATAGAAAAAAATTGGGTTATAGTGTAGAAATGTTGAGTATGATTCTTTAATTCATATACTATGATGGTTTATTCAAATTTATGATGGATGAAGTAATGATGATTGAGGGGGTAACTTCCAATGGTTGAATAATGTTTTATAAATGGTGATGTTAATAAGTTATTTAGTCATGATTTTTATAATGAATGGTTTGTTGAATATTTCCTCAAAGGAATATGAGAAAATAAATGGTGCAAGATGACATGCACTTTTCACGGATCATTGGCATTCATAGATGATAGTTTTATAGGCAATCAATTGTTTCTCTATTACAATAGAGGTTTTCTCATGAATGTTGGATGGAATTTACACATTGTAACATAATTAGACCAACTATATTAGTGTGATTTTTCCACCAATTCAATACCAAATTATATGGTATTGAATGTATGAGATAAAAAGGTCTAACAAGGATGAGGAGGCTCTGTAAGAATATCTAGTTGATGGAGTCCTTAGGGTTAATAGAAAAGGTCAAAGGCTTGAAAGTGAAGATATTGAAAGGGAAAAGGGAAGATGTAATTTGTATAATATGTACTAGGTGAGAATTTTTCCATTAATTTGGATAGAACATTAGAAGATGTGGTTCTCCCTTATTACTTTGGTGTACATTTATTAATGAATGAAAGAGATTCCACTGTTCCCCCTTGGGTGTAAGGATAAACTTTGAACCACATAATCATCTTGTTTTGTTTTTTTGTATATTTTATTTTTTACATTCAAGTGTGGGTTTGTCAAAATATTTCATACTTTTATGTTGGATAAAAGTAAAATTAGAAAAGGGTCAGAATTAGATGGAATGGAGAAGATCAGTTTAGTATATAGGATTCTTGGGAATCCTATTTTATGGATACTAAAATACATGAGATTTTTACATTAGAGGATACATCTTCTAGTTAGTTAATGTTTCATTATGGTCTCCAACAGTTTTTTTCTGGATAAAGATGATAATAAATAATTAATTTCCATTACATTACTTTAAATAATTTTTTATCAACAAAACTGTATGCTAATGTCTCACCATACATAGTGAACCCATATTGAACATAATATAGAACATCAAACACCAAATAGAGATTTTAGGGAACCATCCATTCTTAAAAAATATGAAATTTTTTTCTATTAAATGTAGTAAATCATTTTTATTGATATATTTTTGAGGATCCATGGTCATATTTGAGAGATTCAACAACATGAAAAGTTTCACTCGGATGGAAATTGTTAGGATCATTAGTAAGGTGATAAATATTGATTTGGGGGTGGAGGGGTAAATAAATGTTTATAAAATTTTTAAAACCTAATCACTCTCATGATTATTCAACACAATTCTCTCAAAACACATAATAGTGCATGAAATAAAATAATTATAACATGTTTTTAAATGAGGATTGTCTCCCAATAGGATATCTATATCCCCAGTTTGTTGTGATTTTTATCCAAATGAAACACTACCATTATCTTATTATTAAAAAGTCCTTATATGAAAGAAAAATACCATAAAACTTTTACAAAGTATGGTTTCAAGAATTTATTACTTAACACAAAAAATAGAGTTATTTAATTGAAGAACAAGAAACCAATGTATGCTTGAACCTTCACGTGGAATTCCCATACAATACTCTTTTTTTCTCAAAAGGATTCTTTGAGTTGTCATAAAACAATTATAGTAATATAAAAACCCATTCTCTGTTTCCATATCACCTTTTTATATATCAAGTAACATGAATATATTTCAATATTTTAATATGGAGGTTCTATTTGAAAAAACAATAGTGCGCTCCCCCTTAATTTTTATTAAATCCAATTGAAATATTTTATCTATGGTAATATTAAATAATCATTAAAATTTATAATAAATATGATATTTATTATTCATTAGAAATTCCATAAAAACAATAATTATAAAAATTTTTCATGATATAATTCATTTTGTATGTACAAAACTTCATGGTGTAATACCCCACTTCGTGGGAAGAGCAAAGTCTCAATTTAATTTTACATAGAAAAATCATAGTGTGGAACCAAAAAACATAGCACAACTAACTCTCAAACAACAAAACCAACTTTAGATGGTGTTTATATTAAAATATATTCAAGGCATGTCTTCCTTCTTCATAGAATATAATGAATTCATCTTTAAAATTTTGTTATAAAACCGAAATTAAATCATGGATTAATTCTAAGCCCATTCTATTTGTAACTCTTCAGATAAACACAACATAATTTAATTCAGTATTTATAAGTATCTTCTAATGCACTTAATATTTTTTTAAAAAATTATGGATCCTAAATTTTTAGTAAAATTATTATTCATTATAGTGATACCCTTCTCCTTGTAAAATATTTAGTCAATAAAAAATATTTCATAATACATAGTGACATATAAAAACAATCTTAAAAAGTTTTATGAAATAAATTTAGCCATTTTATAATTGATAATAAGTAATATGTTTAATTAAGAGTCTTGCAAAATATTAGAGTCTTACATTTCCTGAATATTCATACATTGTTTCTTTAATAATGTTATAAAATTTCAGATTTACTTATATTTTCTCAATAGTCATACATTTTTCATCAAGATCCTTATGGAATTTTATAGATTTTACATTGTCTCAAAAGTATTATTCTTTTCTCCAAGATTTATATAAAACCTAAACAAGTATTATAAAAACTCAACAAGTTTTATAAAAATTCAAAATTATTATGAAAAGTCAACAAGCGTTATTAAATCTTTAGGAATTATCCATTTTTGAGATATAACACAAAATTTATATATATCATCAATAATGGAAAAAACTTATTAAATTCACCTCAAATCATCTCCAAACACTTTAAATCAAATCTTAAAAATATTAAAATCTAATAAAATACATTGAAAAAGTAAAACATCATAATCTAGTGGGTTTAACAGATCTATATAATATTTTATTCTTTATACCCTTATTGACCTCCTAAGAAGAATACGATTCTTTACCTAGAATTCTAGATGAACAATATCATTATTTGGGATTCCTTCAATAACAAATAGGCCTTGAGAATAAAATTCATTTCCCCCATTGTCAATTCAAATAGTATGACTATCATTAAAAATAAGAAGTTTATAAAATATTACATTCCTACTTCAAATTATCTATTTATTTTCATCATCCTTGAGGTGTTAGCCAAAATATTCATTACCATATCCAATGAAGAAGCATCTTTGGGACTTATAATCCATCATTTACATAGAATATTATTCAAAATAAATATATTATAGAAAACCAAATACATTCAAATGTGATATATATTTTACTTTTTTGATCTATACTACCTCAGATATTTTGTGTCCCAATTGTAAGGACAAAACATGATTTATTTGGCATGTTCCCATATCAACTTTTTCATCCCAAAAAACCTTGGTTAGTACATCATTCAACCTAATAATCTTAGAACACTCAATCGATATACTGTTAATTAAATTCTCCACGCAATTTTATAAGTTTATTCTAGGAACTATCTTCTCCATACAAATTATATCTAATGCACAAAACACCTTTAATGATAAAATATCGTAATAACCACCATTGAAAGTTATAGAATACTTCACATTCATTCCTTTTTCATAATTAATAAGATATTTTATTTTTTTAAGGTAAAAAAACATCACACTTCTTTTTAGGTAAATATATCCATGTATTTTATCTTGATTTATCAATGAATGTCATGTAATAAAGTGAAAAACTAAGAGAATTTATGGGTACAGATGCCCATACATTACAATGATCAACCTATAGATTTCCTAACTTTAATTTTATTTCCTCCTTTTAAAAAGAATAATTTCTTATAATGTGTAATATTATAATCCTCATGGAAGCTAATTTTAACTAATTTCAAATCTAGAAGCATTCCCTTATGAGCCAAAAACATCATTCACTTTTCACTCATATGACCTAATATATAATACTTGGATTTTTAATCTATTTTTGATTGAAAATATATCACCATATTATTTGAATCATCAATCATGTAAAATGTTATGTTCTTCCCTCATTGTAATATAAACATAAATCTTTTATTTGCAATGAACCTTTAATGAATGTATAAGATTATCTATTATGATCAAGTTATATAATGGAAAATTAATTTTTATATATTTGAGTAATAAATCATACACTATTTTATATCATGTTTTTTTAAATTTGTGTTTTAAGTTTTATATTAATTATTTCTAAAATATATAGAGGTTCACTACTAGTAATATTCCCTTTCCCAAAATTTACAAGAACATAATTTAATAAAAATTCCTTCTCTTTGGTTTATTTAAAGAATGAACCAAATTTAAATATACATGATTTTATAGAATTATAAATTATGATCATAAACATGACAACATTTCACTATGATGTGTCCCTTATTCTCAGAAATCTAACAATTGTGACCTTCTTCTTTTGTTTTCTTCAAGATTCATCATCTTGATTTAGATATTCTCCTAAATGTTACCCGATTCAATGATATTAGAATACCTTATAATTATATATTAAATTAAAATAATATAATTAATTTTATTTTAAAAAATATTTATGTAATATCCAACCATAAACCTCATTAATTATTAATTGACAATTTCCACAATAACTATTCACTATTGTGAGTGTCACATCCCATATCTTTAGTAGGAATGATATGAGGTAAAATTACTTTATTTAATTTATGAACATTATATATAATTAACTAAACTATATTGTAATAATATTATATTAATTAAAGTATTCTATGATAGACTTACTAACATCTATCTTCAGGTTGAATAGATTATACATAAAAACCCTATTTGATATAAAATTATTTTCATAAATGTTCAATAAATCCATGATCAATACCATGGCTATATTATCTATATTTATATTGAATAAAAATATTTATCAATAAAATAAGACATATAATTTCAAGGTATTGTTTACCTAATAAATTATAATATGTTTCCAATAGTTTTTCTAGTTTTCCCCTTATTAGTGGTAGGTTCATCTTCTTTTGATATAAATAATATTAAATTTAAACATTATTTAAGTTGAATTCATTTCTATGGAATTGATTAGTCTTTAAATATATCCATTCACATTTTTCAGAAATATATATTGATTCTCAAACAATAACTATGCTCTGTTAGTATTTTTTATGAATATTAAATAATAAAAAATAAAAAGTGATAGGGATTAAAAATAAAAATTTATATGGTTCGGGAAATATACCCTATATTCATTAAGGGTAGAAAAAATTCACTTTTTCTAAAGAGAATTATACATCCCAATTTATAGTGATTGAACTATGTTCTTTTTTTATGTCACAAACCAAATCCGGTCGCCATCAAACCCATAACCAAACCTGGCCCACGACAATGCCCAAAGGGAGTTTCTGATCCCCATGGGATAGAAAAAGTTCCTGGGTATCATAAAATGAGAGTTGAGAATGATTTACCCGAGTTTATAAACAAACAACGACAAACAAATCCAATAAAACAAATCATGATTTTTTTTTAAGGAAACGATCTTTTAAAAAATTTCATAACTGAATTACATAATTTAAAACAATGTTCAATGACCATTAAAAAGGAATAAAATGAAAAATGATAGCCCCAGAACCTCTACATGTAAAGATTCACCTCCCTCAATGCATCTCTACAACAATGCATCACGAAGGACTGATAAAAACCCGAACCATTGGCACAAAAGCTATACCCAATCCTGCGCAAAAAATAACCAAGTCTACTTACACCCAAAGGTGAAAGTAGGGTGTGAGACAAAGCACAGTAGGATAACACCACTATGAGATTCCATGTGATAAACATTAAAAGATGAAAAGCTTTAAAGTTTTCATAACATGAAATGCTAGTAACAATTTCTAAAAGATTAAACTTTACATAAAAACAGTTTTCAAGTGGGATACTTTAAAGAATCAACACTTCTAAATAAAATACCAAAGATACTGAATTTTTCATCCCAACATACCATATGCCGATGGTAAACATATATCATCCAATGAGAACAAGCAACCAGAAATAACTCCTAGGCACTAGCTCGCTGTGGGTCCCCGGTACCTCGTATCTTGGTGAAAGTAACCATCACAATATCCTTTCTCATGCACATGATACACTAGTAGGAAGAATACCCATAACCCAGTGGTACCCCATCATCATCATCATCATATTTTAGTTATTATTTTTAGCATCAAACATGCTACGTGAAATTGAGGCCAAAGCCCAGAGGATCACTAGCATACTAGTACACATCCACCCACTAAGATACCAAGGTTTCCCTCTTGTGCTCAAACAAGTTCAACAAGCCATAAAATTTAATTTTCAAATTCAAATACCACTTCCACATAAAAAATTCACCAAAAACCCCATATTTATATCACACAAGTCATATAATCTCCCTTTTCATTCAAATTCATTTTGAAATCATACTCACACCAAAATATCCCACAACACTTTTCACATCTCTTTAACACTTCAAAAAATCCTTTAATTTTTTTTATAAAACATTTCCAAGATAAAACATTTCACATAAAAACCCACACACACATGCCACATAATAACCTTTTTACCTTCAAATTCATTGTATCGTCATACTCACACAAAATTGACCAAAAAACAGGCTTTGCACCAACATCACAATTTAATAAATCACCTCGGAAAATTACAAAACATTCTAAAAACATTTGACATCACAACAGACAACTTTTTCTTTCAAAAAATCATTTTAGTAATATACACGCACCAAAATAGTACATAAACATCCATTTCACACTTTGTGTAACTCATTAAACCATTTAAAATTTTCATAGAACACTTTCAAGAGGCATGACATGATTTTGCACCTAAAACCCGTTCAAAAACCCTCTTTAAAACCCAAAATCACACCAAGACCATACCAAAGCAGTATTTTCATCCCAAACAACATTTAATAAATCACATGAACTTGTTATAAAATGAACACAAACATTACTACAGGAATTACACATGGAAAACACCCAATTTAAAGAAAAAAATGCAACTATAAAATTAATCGCTTAACAAACTCCATCAAAAATGGTTTTCACACAATGCACATCACATAAGGAATATTCAAAATATTTAAATCAAGAATTCCAACTCATCAAGAAAATCTTCTACATGGAATCACCTACTGAAAGTGTCGAAACCCTCAAATCTTGGTGCAAAACATCAACCACACCACCACCGCATCACAAGGAAGTGAAATTGATCCCTTGACCAAAATATTTGACCAAAAAACACCAAATCAATCCCTAGGCACGAACCCTAACTTCTGGACATTTTAGAGCATCATGAATGAGGGAAGAAAGCCTAAGGAGAATGAAGGAAATGAAGAGAGAAATACTTACTTGAAAAAATATTAAAGAAATATCCCTAAATACACATAAATATGAATATTTAAGTAACCAAAACTGTTTGGAAAGCCCTCTGGAGTCATATTAGGTCATGTTGGGACTGAAATTGGTGAAAATAGTGAAAATTGAAGGATTTATGAAAGAAACATTTTAAATATCCAAATCTGCTCGATTTGAGAAATATTTCCCTCATCTGTGAGGGTATGAGCTCTAAAGAGGCTAACACTATAATTGCGGTGAGTCCCAGGTGTTTGGCTTTGATTGGGGGTTGGAATCACTAAAAAATAATAAACAATGAATGAGATATTGACAAATTAAAAAAATAATTTAAAGCAGTAAATGAGCTTATGGGCATACCCAATACCTTAATAAAAAACCCAAATACTTCATGATTATGTATTATTATGTGCTCCAAATGGATATTGGGATTTTAATCTACCAGTTTATGCCAATTGGAAAGTGTAATATTTGTAAAATATTGAAAAATGAAGGATTTATAAAAGAAACAAAATTTATTTTTAAATTTGGAAAAGGGCTCACGATTTGGCCCAAATTTTGAAAACCCACCATTTCCACTAAAATGCATGGAAAACCCCCAAAATAAAGAATGAATGGAATTAAAATGAAAATACCCTTTAAAATATGTCATGGATGTGACAATTCTCCCCACCATAATACTTTCTACCCTCAGAATTCCACAACAAGGCCAAAAGAAAAAACCAAACCCAATCGAAAGGCCGAAATGGAATCCTCTTCCAAGCTTCACCCCAAAGGCCAAAACACCTCCAGTGATCAATTATGAAAGGAAAACTCTCAAAAACCCAAACTTACACCACTTAAATAAAATAATCAATCACATTTATACTTTATCCCAAAAGAAAATTGCTCAAACACTATCCAGAATATACTCAAGCAATTTACCCAAACATACAACAACGACGAACAATGTTACTCTTACCTTAATTTATCTAAACCCCTGGGCACTCTACAATCCCAATTTTTACCCTAGGAAGATGTTGTTAGTTAGACATCTTTAAACAAGACTACCTACTACCAAACCAAGAACAAGGAAAAATATGAGTTACTAGTATGGGGAGACCCAAATGGGCTTCCCACCATACGAGGCAACATAAATTTTCCCGAGATAGAATCGGGACACTAACAGGGGGAGGCCCGAACAAACTCCCCAGTACAAGAGGTATAATTCTATTAGAACTTTCCAAAATAACTAACATAAAACTGAAAGTGGGTATCCCCACAAAAAGAACCAACCATCTTAATCGACCAGCATGACCAACACAAAAAGACCCCAAAATTTAAAGAGTTGGGACAACCGTACAGTTTGTCCATATAGTTTGGGAAGACCCTGCGCTAACCATGTGGATGCTTCTACCTACATGGTTTTATTGGGCATGATTACTACTAACCATGCGCTCAACCTATCTATCAAAAATTCTAATCTTTCCACACAAACTCAATGGAAACCAATGAAGGAATGAATGACATTTAGCGATAACAGGGGCACGACACCCTCCACCTCTTTACATTGAACGGGATCAATAGAAGAAAGATGATGAAACCCAAGGGTAAAAATATCCCCATCTTTCCTACTAAGGATAGTACTTTGTACAAGGGTTTGAACAACCATGGGATTTCCCCTATCTACGTTCCAGATTCACTCTAGAACCGATGGTTGGAGCTCAAATTTTTGAAGCAACTTCAGCCTCACAGTTACGGTTTAGAAACCCCTAAATAGAACATCCCCTTTCAGTGCCATGAAACGATAACCTGATCCCAGATGGGTTCACCAAGACATAACACATTCCAAACTTGCTTTATCCTAACCCAAAATTTCACTGAATCAAGGGTATAGAAGGTGAACACACATCACACATTGTTTCTTCAGATGAAAAATGGGAAGAGGAAAGGACATATGAAAATACATTCCTCTAAATAGAGGATGTAATGATTTTCTTAAGGGAGGCACACATCCTAAAAAATAGTGACTCTAAAAATATTTCAAAACCTTCACTTTTCCAGTCAAATGAGCACATGACATCGCATGGTGTCACCAAATAGGACCCTTGTGACTAATAGAAACAATACATGGAATGAGACATTATCCCAAGTCCCCAAACCACACACAATTATAGCAAGTGCCCATAAAAACCACTCATAACCATATTTCCTACGTCGGTGGTTTAACATGAACCCCTACTTTGAAGAGACTATGAAGTACCCAGAGGACCTCTTAGACACCATCCACAATGATAATCGCATACTACTTCCACATTCTACGAATCTTGTAATATAAGAAACCAAGGTCTCTTTCAAGCTTCCATGAGCACTCACACTCTAATAGAGGATCCCCAAAACATGGAAAGGTAAAGGGGGTATACTCAATATCCAAAAATCAAGAATAAATTCTTTATGTTGATAAACTAGAGGATTTCCCAATAATGACACAATTTGGGCTGCACTTCAATCATGCATTAACACTTAGTGGGGGAATACCTTATCCAATGAGAGAACCCAAGGACCCATCCGAGATGGTCCATTCATCAATAAGTTCCACAAACGTGAACCGAACAGATAAGGGGAACCACCATAAAGGATTCCCAAACATTTCCATGAAGATATTACTAACCGTACCTTCAACCCAGCTTACTGACCAAACACAATCCCAAAACATCATTCAAACAAGAGTGGTTCTTGGAATAAAAACAACCCATAAGAAAAAAATTTATAAAACGACACATAAGACACACCATCTCAATACAATCATCAATAAATCCTATTTTCCTTTAAAATATTCTCTTTGAAAATACACAATTTAGTAGTTAGTTTATGCACTAATGGTACCCCACGGGTCTCACACATGTATATTTTTGTGCCACACTGGGCACCCTTCTTATAACCAACATGGAACTCATACACCCATTCTGTCAACCATCCATCATCCCATATAACCCCATGCATGTGGTCACTCATAGAAATACCAAAGTTTAAAAATAAAATTCTTTCCACTTTTCAAAACCAATACATTCAACTAATACATCATTATTCTCAAGGCCGCTAACAATGAGATAAAAATCCCAATTTACATATTAAAAAACACTTCAGAAAAACACAATTATTCAAATAATAACTCACTTTCAAGTCAAACACATTAATTTCAAAATATCTCTACCCATTTTAAAACACTCATGTTTTTATGAAAAATCCCTTTCATAAACCCCCATTCCTTTCAAAACTCATCTCTTCTTTTTTAAAACAAGGTTTCAAAATTTCATAAACTTTTTTAAATGATCTCTTATTACCAAATTAAAATCCATTTCCAAACTCCACAAAAGACCTCAAAAACATTCCATCCAATTAAAACACCTTTAAATAGTTTAGATAACTATATTGGGAACACTCTTTCCAAACCATATTTAACATAATTTCCTGCTATCAAAAGAGGTATAAACAGACCATTTTCTATTTCAATTTTTTTTTTGAAAATTTAGTTCCACAATTTCACAAATAAAATAATCCCCTATTTACTAGAAAATCATTTTAAAGAAATTATAGTTTTTTAAACCATTTAATTTTTTCTTTAAAACTAAATTTCTAGGATTTCAAAACTAAAGGACGCAAGATAGTGCGAGGGGAAACTAGTTTTAGTGGGTGAATTGTACTTATGGTTGGTGGAATTACTCCAATATCTTCACCATAACAATTAGTGTTCTAGGAAAATTTTCTCGGCTCTACATGGCTTTCTAGGCCCTGCGAGCTCACTGTGACCATTAACCCAACTCTCTTTTCATTTCCCCTAATTATCATCAAACCAAGAAAACCAAAGGAATCAGACAAAACTAGAATTCTCTGGAGACTTGAATCCATTAATGAGGTGTGAAGGCCAGGCATAGTACCCATAACTAGTATGTAAAGTCCTGTAAATACTAGCTATAGACTATCATGAATCTTCCCCAAATAACATGACCCAAAGAGTGAACATAACCTTAACCTCCTCTGATACTATTTTGTCATGAACTGAATCTGGTCTCCATCAAAACTGGAACCAAACACGGCCCATGAAAAGTTCCAAAGGGCATTCCTGATCCCCATGATCTAGAACAAGTTCTCAGGTATCATAAAATGTGAATTGGGAATGATTTACCTGATTTTATAAACATACAATGACAATGAAATCCAATAAAACAAATCTGGATTTTTCATAAAAACCCATCTTTTACTATATTTCAGAACTGAAATAAATAATTTAAAATGATGTTTAAAGACCATTAAAAAGGAATAAAAAAAAAGGAAATCCCAGGAACCTCCACATGGATATACACATTTCCATCAATCCATCTCCACAACACTACATCACAAAGAACCGCTAAAAACCTGATCCATTGGCACCAATGTTAAACCCAAAACTATGATAAAAATAACCAAGTCTACTTAAACACTATGGTTTAAGTAGGGTGTGATCCAAAGCCTAGTAGGATAACACCACGAATATATTCCATGTGATAAACATTAAAAGACAAAAGCTTGCAAGTTTTCATAACATGAAATACTAGTAACAATTTCTAAAAGATGAAACTTTAAATAAAAACAACTTTCACATGGGATACTTTAAATAATCAACCCTTTTAAATAAAATACCAAAGCTACTGAATTTTCCAACCCAAAAAACCATATGATGATGGTAAACATAAATCATCCAATGAGTACATGCAATATGAAATAACCACTAGGCATTAGCTCACTGTGGGTCCCAGATACCTCATATCTCAATGAATGTATCCATCACAATATCTGTTCTTTTTCACATGAGACACTAGTAAAGATAATACCCATAACCTACTTATCCCCCATAATAATAATAATAATAATCATCGTCATTATCATCATCATTATCATAGTTTATTTAGTGTCTTTAGTGTCAAATTTGCTACGTTAAACTAAGGCCAAACCTCACGGATTCACTAGCATACTAGTACATGTCCACCCACCTAGATACCCAAGTTTCCCTATTGTGCCCAAACAAGTTCAGAAAGCCATGAAATATAATTTTCACATGAAAATACCACTTCCACATCACAAATTCACTAAAAATCTCACATGTATATCACACAAGTCACATAATCCCCCTTTTCAATCAAATTCATTTTGAAATCATATTCACACTGAAATAACCCACAAAACATTTCATATCTCTTTAACACTTAAAAAAGTCCATTAATGTTTTTATATAAAACATTTACAAGAGGATAAAAATCACATAACTTTCCATAAACACATTACAAATAATACCCTTTTACCTTGAAATTCATTTTATTATCATACTCACACGAAACAACACACAAATATGCTTCGCACCAATATCACAATTTAATAAATCACCTCGACAAATTAAAAAAAAATCTCAAAAAGTTTTACATCACAACTGACCAGTTTATCTTTAAAAATTATTTTAGGAATATATGCCCACCAAAACAGTATATAAACATCCTTTGCACACTTTGTGTAACTCATCATACCATTTAAACAAAATTTAGAACACTCTTAAGAAGCATGACAAGGTTTTGCACCTAAAACACATTCAAAAAACATATTTCAAACAAAAAATCACACCAAGACTCCACCAAAGAAAAATTGGAAGCCCAAAAAGCATTTAAAAAATCACTTGCACATGTTATAAAACAAACCCAAACATCACAATAAGAGTTACACAGGGAAAACACCCAATTTAAAGAAAAAAAATGAATCTATAAAATTATCCACTTAACAAAATCCATAAAAATGGAATTCAAACATTGAAAAACATATAATTAACATTAAAAATAATTAAATCAAGAATTATAACTCATTAAGAAATGTTTACACATGGAATCACCTATGGAAAGTTTCAAAACCCACAAATCTTGGTGCGAAATAGTTGCCGCACCACAAGGAAGTGAAATTGATCCCAATACCACACAATTTGACAAAAAAGTAACCAAATAAAACCCTAGGTGAGAAAACTTACTCCTAGACATTTTATATCATCATGAAAGTGGGAGGAAACCCTAAGGAGAAGGAAGGAAATGAAGAGGGAAATTCTTACTTGAAAAAATCATGAACAAATAGCCCCAAATCCACCTAAATATGAATCTCCAAGTAACCAAAACTAGTAAGGAGTATTTAAGGAGTAATTTTAGGTCATTTGGGAACTGAAATGAGATAAAAAGAGTGAAAATTGAAGGATTTATGAAAGAAACACTTTACATCTTCAAATCTGGTCTATTGGAGAAATATTAAGATAGATTTCCCTAATACTTGAGGGATATGAGTTCCAAAGAGGAAACATCACTAATGAAAGTGAGCCTTAGGTGGTTTTAGTTGAGAGTGAAGAATAATCACCCAAAAAGTAAAAAAATGAATGAGATATTGACAAATTAAAAAAATTATTTAAAGCAGGAAATGGGATTATGAGCAGGCCCAATACCCTAATAAAAACCCAAATCCATCATGACTATGGATTAATATGTGGTCCAAATGTATATGGTGATTCTAATATACCGAGGTATGAAAATTGAGAAGTGTAATGGGTGTAAAATGTTGAAAAATGAAGGATCTATAAAAGAAACAAGATTTATTTTTAAATTTAGAAATGGGCTCACGGTTTGGCCCAAATTTGGAAAACCCACAATTTCCACCAAAATTCATGGGAAACCCCCAAAACAGAGAAAGAATGGTAATAAAATAAAAAATTACTTTAAAATAGGTCATGGATGTGACATTTTAAATTCCTATGTAATGATAAATATAGAGAAAATACCATGGGTAATAAATTTTCATTTGAAATTGTTTTCCACATGAATTAAATTTTAGAACTTATCCATGCATACACAAATATGAATTTTTAACTTCTATATTTCCAAATGAATCATACCTGAAAATTATTATTTTTAACTCTTTGTAAACCCCTTGTGAAACAAATTTTTCAGATTCCATATCCCATGATTACCCAGTGTGAAATTTGGTTTAGAAATAACCCCTATAAACACACTTAACCTCAACACTAAGGATGAATGATAAACATTATGTGATAACTGTATAGTCTAAACTATATGAAATCATGGTTTACATATATGTCATTATCACTTACTCTCTCAAATTGATTTTTTATCCTCATTATGGATCCATTTTTAGGAAGATTATGTTTTAATTTTTGAATAATATAATGGGACATAGTTGGGTTCCTAGTGGGTAAAAATTGGGCATATCAGTAAATTATTAGATATCTATTAGGTATACAATGTATGTGGCGGTGAAAAAGACTGAGTAAAAACCTTTGGATATATAGTAAAGTTTCACAAGAAACCCTGTGAGTCTCAATCTAGTTTTTGAAATCTTTCAATTTTATTATTTTACTAGTGAAATATCCTAATGGGATAAAATATGACAATTTCTCATCTTACTCAAACTGATAATCCCCCCTCACCATTTATCCCATTTTTATCCCAATATTCTCAATCTAGATATCTCTTATATCTTCCCCACTTTGTATATTATCTATAGAATTGAAATCAATGTAGAAAGTTTAAGGTAATCAAAAAAATTATTTTGGGGTTTCCATTGGTTTGAGTAGTCAGTATTTGAATCACCATTTTTGTGTTATTTTATAGGTTTCTTTAAAATAATGTAATTTCATAGCAGTAAATGACATTATTTGAAAATTATCTGATTATAATATACAACAAATGATCATGACCTTCTCACATGTCTTTGGGTATTTATTATCAGTATTTCAGAAATAGGGTGGGAAACAACTAAAATCATCCTAGAAGAGAATCTATGATATCTAGGTTAAAATAAAAATTTATAAATATCTTTATATGAACTAATTTTTCATTCGAAACAGGCTGAAATAATTTCCTTATAAAGAAATAAATATACCAAAATTTTGGATGAATTATTTTTAAATTATAAAAATATATTTTTTATAATTATCCAATACAAAATAAATCATGGTCATCTCATATGGATTTCAAACCATGTTATGTTATGATTTATTAGTTACATTGATGAATAATTAACCCTTTTAAAGTATTATTATTTTTACTATGGATTCATTTTAGTTATTATGATATGTTTATTATCACATGTATTATATTTTATATTTATATATAAATTTTTGTTATTAAATTTTTTTTGTAATAAAATTATTTTATAATATTATAGTGAGATAAATCAATAAACATATGGTTGGGTTGTGGTAAGTGACATATAAAATGATATTTTCCCTCTAATATAGGTCTATAAGGATACTCCCATTGACTATTTACCTACTAAATCAGTTATGTGACTATGATCCCATTATCTAATTTCGTCAAAAAAATTTTATGTGAGAATATTTTCATTGACATTTTCAATTTTGGCTCCACACATAGGGATGCTCCTAGGTTGACAATTATTTTTGAGAAAAGATCGATATTAACATATTGAATTCCATGGGATGGATTTTTTATCCCATGGAGTTTGATATCAGTAATCGGTTAAATAATTAATTAATTATAAATATATTGATCTTTGATATCATGTACAGAGGTCTTGTTCAATAGAATGAATTATTTATGATTAATTTTTGATATTTTATAAATATATATTGAGAATTTAAATAATATTAGATCAAATTGGGTTAGGTTACCACCTTATGCTCACAAGACAAGTAGATGCATACATAATCTGCATCACTACTGATATTCAGGGTTGTTGGGGAACATCCTATAGAGTTTTGTATATATACCCCTAAATATACAAATTATTTGATAAATGTAATCCTTATGTATCAAGACAGAAGTAATTGAAAGGGAATAGTAATAAATAATTATAGTAGATAGTTATATAGAGTAAGGATATAGATAGGGATTGATGGGAAACTAAGTTCTATTTTTGATGAATCAAATCTCCAAGTCTTTATTTTTTATTCCAAACTTTTTTTGTATGTATTAAACATAATAGAAATCTATATCCTTAAATCACATGATATATTAGATGAATATTTTTCAGCAAATAATTCATATATATATATATATATTAAATATTTTATGGACATTTCACAGAAAACATTTTTAATTTTTTTGGGTGTTAGTGTTATATGAGTTATATAATTTATTCTTTTGAAACTATTGTTTTCTATCTGTTAGATAAAAAATAACCCCTAATGATTAATTATTGACCCTTAATTAAAGTCACCATCCACTGATGATACGTTGAGCATTCCTAAGTATATCTATCAACTATAGCTTAAATTGAATGATGTTACCTCATGTAATGGTTGATAATGGGGGTCTATCTAGGGGAATGTATTATATATTTTTAATTATGACTTAATGACCTATTGTTTGACTATTTAATAAAATTATTTTATATTGTAAATAGATGTCACTAGATGACATCATTGAGCACATTGAAAGGGTGAGGTATAGAATTAACTTATCATGGAATTTCCCATTAACTTGTAGTTAATGATAAATTTTTTATATATATTTCATGTTATGAAGTATGAAATATTTCAAAAGTGGGATATGACAGTTGACTCAACTCAATATTTCTATAAAAAATCTGTAACGCCCCGACCCCTGTTACCTAAAGTCGGTGCCTTATTACATAACATTGGCATGATCACAAAAGATCAATTCTCCAAAGAATGATCAGTTTAGTAGTCTTGGAAACACTAGATATATTCATAAGTCTTGCATTACATCATAATGTAAAAAAACTACAACAACATCTTGTCTTCATATCCCCTCATACTGTCCCTGTAGGTCATTCATAAATTACTTCTTCACATCCTGGAAAAAATAAAACATTGAAAGGGGTGATCTCAGATGCTCAGAAAGGATAACAATATAGCGAAAGCTTTCATAGTTACTCATAAACATTTAAGGCAATGTATAACTAAAACAAAAGCCTTTTAAACATGAACTTTAGCATAATATGGCCAAGGTAAAATGAAATAATTCCATTTACTTATTCACATGGATATTCTACTAGTCTAATAATCACATGCAAGATCAATAACCACTTTCATAATGATGGAATGCATAATTCCAGACTATCATAACCACATAGTCAAGGCCTCGTGCCAAGACAAAAATATATTTTTGTCCAGGCCTTGTTCCAAGACACTAGTTTGTCTCATGAGACCTACCGATGCATTGAGGTGCTATAGAGGGCTCCACCTATCACTTACTAAGTCCAATGCATTCCTCATATGAAAATTTTGAAAGATAACATTAACATTCGTATTAAAACTAGCATACAAAATGTCAATACTTTAACCACAAACCATGAATGGTATAAAAATAGAACATCCATAGTCAAACATAACTCATTCGATACAATATGGAAGACTGTATTATATCAGATTAACCTCAATCTAGAATAATGAAGGATATTGACATAGATTAAAATAATCATCAAACTATTGAGAGAAATATCCCCCTTTTTCTTAAAAGGCTTTCAAAGTAACACTATTTGTCAAGAAGCCATTTAAAAATAGAATTTTGAATAAAAGTGTCCCATACCAGTTTGAAACATTTAAATTTAATTTCAATTTTAAAACTTTAATTTCCATATAATTAAATCTTTAAAACCATTTTTAAAACATGGACATTAATGAGAAATATTTAGAAGAATAAATCATTAAAACATTTAAAAATGATATTTTAGTTAGAGTTTCTAACCAAAAAAGAGAAACTTGAATACAAATAATTCAGGTAATCAAAACATTGTAATATCATGAGAATAAAGAGATTCATGATATACTATGTCAAAGTACATTATATACACCATATAAAAGTGATATGGTGCATAACAACAATGAATTCCCAATGGGATGTAAATTGAGATTAAGTATCTTATAAAGACCGTATCCTTAGGTTAAGGATAAATCAACAACATAATTATGTGTGAAAAATATAAATACACTCAATATGATTGGATATTCAGTGTAAATCAATCCGAGGACATTCACACATATTCTTATAAAAACAACACTAATGAATTGGATGTTTAACTCAATAAATGGAGATTGAGTTAAAATTACTCTTATAAAGTTCATATCAACGACATGAGAATTTATCAATGTAGTGATTATGTGTACAGAAATTATATCCATAGAAAGGGGAGTGGAAATTATGACATAAGAAAATGAATAGCGATTCCACATATAATCTTGGAGTATAATAATCAATGAAGTATGCGTAATTCCAAATGAGTGGAAATTGAAATTTCAATTTCCCTTATCAATTTGGTAACTAACGAAACATACACCCATGAAATAAGGATCATACAATGATGATGTAAACATAAATAAATTAAAGTATATTACACAATGAATACAATCATGGGCAGTACAAACACCACATGCAAGAAATAAGTGGTGAACAATGGAAATATCACGGAATTAAAAGTGAGCTAAGAAACCCCTTACCTTGTAATTTTACATGGTTTAGGGTTGAATAAACTCCTATATAATGATGAAATAATTGTTATTAAATTATACAAGAATCATATACATTAATATGATATCATATATGATCTTTTAACATTGCTTTTTTAATAATATTTAAGTATTATCGTCGTTTCAGGTGTTAACTAACTCAATTTATTTTATATGTTTTGTTAAATAAGTCGTGTTTGTTATGTATAGGTTGTCTATTATTCATATACAGAATGATATAAAGTCCTAAAACATTATTTTTAATCATCTATTTAGAATTATACATGAATGGATACGATGGGGAATGAATCTCATCACATTTGAGGAGATGGTTGTCCGTACGTACGCACGAGTGAAAATATCACTCTTTTGATATTAAAATAACATATAATTGGATGGTATATAATATATAAAGAATCTTTATCATGTTATATTTATTATTTACATGAATTACACATCATTATTATACCCATCTAAATAATAATGTATTGAATAACAATTACACCACGACGTGGAGACGGTAAGCCGTACGTAAACACGTATGGTGACATGTTATTAAAGGGATGGATAGAATACTGAATATGGTTGTACCATATTTAAAATAACATCACAATATGTTGTATATTCTGGAGTTATTATTTTATAATGTAAATAATAAATAAAGAAGAAGTTGAAGAAGAAAGGAACTTGAAAGAGGGTGGTGAAAACATTTCCTCTTCTTCAGGTTCCTCCTTTTGATTTGATCAAAAGGGATCTTTAGGTTGGCTTTGTGATAAAACTAAGGAGTCTAGGTTTAATTGGGGGAAGTTTAGAGAATATTTGGGTAGGGGTTAGCCGATAAAAATGGCTTTGAAGGTGTGAATTAGTGAGAAGGGGGAGTGCCCTTTTATAAGAGGTGTGAGGGGCTCCTTTGGAAAAGCTAGAAATATTATTTTATAATAAATTCATATTCGGTTTATAATGGCTCTAAATTTGATTATATAACGTTTGAGGTGGGTATAGGTCGAAAAAAACTCATCCAATAGGTTTTAGATTGGTTTGGGTCACATTATTAACCTTATCGTTTAGTTTTAACTCTTAGTTAATTAATTTGACATTTACCATATCTCTTTGTATTTTTATATTATACAGTTAATAAACATACTATATACCTACGAGAGACCCCCCAAGTGGTCCATTGATGATACAAATATCATGATAAATGTCCTTTGTCTGAACCTTAGATTTTTAGGAATAGAATATGAATTAATAATATAATATTTGTTTTAAAATCTCTTTTATGTCAATTTTGACAGTATTTGGAGTTTGATTCTTTTGAAAATTATAAACTATACGATTACTTTAAAAAAAGTTAATTAAATCAATAAAAACATTTCTTATTATCCTATGAAATTAGTTGAATTAAAATAAAGTCTCAAATTATATTTATTGGGATATTTATAATACCAATTATTTTAATATTTGATTAGTTTGGTAATTACTGCATCACCATTGTGTCATAAATAAAATAAATTATTTAATGTCTAAAAATTATAAATAAAATACCATTATGTAGGAAATAGTTTTATCTTTATAATGAATATTTAAAATCGAATTTATATTATGTTTAAACCTATATTAAAAATGTTTTAGTAATTAAAAATTGATTTTAACTCTTTTAACTCTTCTTTGAATTAAATAATAGTAAATGTCCTAATCTAATCCAAGTGGACCTAAATGATAATAATTTATTCCAAAGGTTGTTTTTGGTCGAGATACACTTGTACAATATAATGAGGATACGTGTTAGGGTAATATTAATATCATTTTTACCCTTAATTACCCTATTTACTTTTAACCGTGGTAAATAAAAGAAAAAAGTTACTATTCACCAAAAATTATTTTTATCTTATTGAACCACATTATACTCCTTGATATTAACCATGTTTCTATAATTTTCAAAATTCCACTCACAAAAAAGGTAAAATTATGTTTTATGTGAATTTGCAAATTCTCCTAGGAGATGGGTAAGAGATGGTTAAATTTTCAATAAAATTTTTATATATCTAAAATTATTCTAAACTAACTCAAATGAATTAAATTGAACATATATTGTCATTATGTATCTATTTTTACCTTAATTAAATCTAAATAAAATAAATAATTATTTAAATAAAAATTCGGTTTTAAATTATAGCTCAATGTTTTTTTCATTATTCATCAAAAATTGAATGTTTTCAGAAAAATACAAAAAATCCACCCTAAGCTAATTTTGATATTCCAAATCTAAAAATGAAGTCCATTTTGAAAGATAAAAATTAAAAAATTTCAAAAAGTGGGTATTACTATTCATAACAGCTAGTTTGATTGGTTGTGGTGTGTGTTAGAACTCGAAGTTGCGTACAACACATGCTACTGTATTACTCAAAGAGAAGCATACTATGGAAGAATGGGGTGTTACACTCTCCCCACCATCAATAAATTGCGTCCTCAAAATTTATGCTCGGTTTTGGAAACTAGGGGTTGATATTTAAAAATATCTTAGTTGAAATCCCACATTGAAAAATGGATTAATGAGGCCACTATTTAAAATAATGAGTGGTAAGTATGAAGGTTACCAAATATAACACATACTAGGGTTCCATGTAGGAAAACATGGATATGGAAGAGAAATCTAACCATCAATATCTGATGGAGAGTGGTAGAGAACATGGCTATGAAAAGGCCAACAATCATAAAGCCATAAATTTGTGATGATCTAAGGTACCATCTAGGACAACATTTTTGTTCTAAGTTCCTTTTCTTAATTTTAAGGAATTTATTTATGATATTGGATAAGATCATAAGGAGATATACTTACTTTATACTTAGAGTTTTATCCATTAATAAATTTCTACCAAAAACTCATCTTTCACTCCAAAACTCAAAAATACTCTATTTATATTAATCGTATAGGGTTTCCAATATAATGAATTTATAATTCACATATCAGACCCTTTAAAAAAAGAAACTACATTATACCATCCAGGAACTTCACGTAGTCCAGTGGTAGGCGATAAATCTAAATCGCACTATAGTTGTAGGTTCGATTCCCATAGCTTTGTCCGACGTGACGGGTTGTCCCATGGTCTGCATGTTGTCCTTTTTATAAAAATCAAAAAAATAACCTTAACTATAGTATCTTAATCCATTCCAACCTTTAGACTTATCCAAAAAAAATCTATCCAAACACACAGTCCAAAATTTATGAGGAAGTTAAACACAATGAAGATCCTTTTTTCCATGTAATAACATGCGAAAACCATTATCATGTATTATTTTAAAGCTTGGTAACATCCTGAATTACCATAAAACCTTATCGATTAAATTCATGCTCCCTTATTCCTTATAGAATACTGGATATACACCTTCTATCCAAAAATTTTGTAAACTCCAACAATGACAAATCATTAATAAGTTTCATGGTAGTCAAGAATATCCAACATAATTTATTCAAATCAACCATCTCTTATTCCAAAATAACTACCTCATTATCGGGACCATATTAAGGATTACCTTTCCTTCAAGCATGTATTTTACCAGAAAGAGTATCTCACTATAATCTCAAATCATCAATAAAATAGTACTACAATACAATTATTATTTATCTCCATAATTCATATAACCAATATACTATAGATACAACACCCAAATGAAATAACTCATTAATAACAACATAAGAACACTGGTCATTCATCTTCATACGAGGTAGTATAATAACTTGATTATTATCCAACAAAATTATTTGTGGTATACTCTTATGACTGGGACATTGATTTGCGTAGTGTCTCAACACGTTACAGATGAAGAATTTCACATTTGAAAACTTTTTCTTACCCTTGAAATGACGTACTTGGTGTCCTTTTTATCCACATTTATAACAAACAGCCTTTTCCTTCAAGCATTTACCAAGGTGATTATTTACACATTTATCACATATGGGAAAATCCTTCTTTCCCCTATTTCTTTTATATTTCTTTCTCTCTACCATCCTTTTCTTCTCTTGATTCCCTTCAAAAAAATAGAACTCAGAGAATTCTTCACTTATCTTACTAAAATATGATATTATTTTTTCATATGTTGAGAATACATGGGATAATATTTCCCTTCTAAATGTTGTCTTAATACCATGAATGATATGACCCTTCTTACTCTTTGTATCATACGCATTTCCGGAGTTCTCATTCCTTCTACTGGGAACCATTTCTAAATAATGGCATACACTAGGTCAGTTTATGAATCACAATTCATAATTCCAAACATGTAAAATACCTAACATAAATTGAACAGTTAATAGATATAATCCATAATCACTGAAATGTTTTCTTTGAGGAGATATATATGCATAAACCCTTCATAGTGGTTTGTAATGACAATGATAATTATCCTAAGCATATCCCCCGGGAGTGTCGTAACCAAGAGTGCACCAAGGCTCGTTGTCGTGCACCCGTTCCCATTCGAGTCTAGCTCAAAGCAGTGTTTTTAGGTTTTACCCCTAGGTACATCTGTGCCAGAGCCGCCTCTACCTGCTCATATCCAGACAGGAATATATTCCGTGGAAAACTCAAAAAATATCTACCGTACCAAAATTCTAGGAAGTTCTACTATACTAATCCTCAAAGTCCATCATAGGATAATGTGCTCTAATCAGAGTTTATCTAAATCTAGTTTCCAAGGTTATTGCTAAACTTCCTTTGATACCAACTGTAACGCCCCGACCCAAGTTACCCAGAGTCTGTGCATTATTACATAACCTTGGCTTGATCACAAAAGATCAAGTCTCGAAAGACCGATTAGTTTAGTAGTCTTGGAAACACTAAATATATTCATAAGTCTTACATTACATAATAAAGTAAAAAAAACTACAACAACAACTTGTCTTCATATCCCCCCATACTATTCTAGCGGGTCATTCATAAATTACTTCTTAACATCCTGGGAAAAATAAAACATTGAAAGGGGTGAGCTCAGATGCTCAGTAAGGATAAAAATATAGCAGAATCTTTTATAGATAAACATAAACATTTATGGCAATATATAACTAAAAAAATCCTTTTAAACTTGATCTTTAGCATAATATGACCAAGATAAAATAAAATAATTCCATTTACTTATTCACATGGTAATTCTACTAGTCGAATAATCACATGAAATATCAATAACCACTTTAATAATAATGGAATGCATAATTCTAGACTATCATCACCACATAGTCAAGGCCTCGTTCCAAGACTACAAATAAGTTTTTATCAAGGCCTTGTTCCAAGACACTAGTTTGTCTCACGAGACCTACCAATGCATCGAGGAGCTATAGCGGGCTCCACCCATCACTTACTAAGTCCAATTCATTCCTCACATGAAAAGTTTGAAACATAACATTTACATTTGTATTAAAACTAGCATAAAAAATGTCAATACTTTAACCACAAACCATGAATGGTATAAAAATAGCACATCCACAATCAAATATAACTCATTCGATATAATATGGAATATTGTATTATATCAGATTAACCTCAATCTAGAATAATTAAGTATATTGACATAGATTAAAATAATCATCAAACTATTGAGAGAAATATCCCCCTTTTTCTTGAAAAACATTAAAAGTCACACTATTTGTCAAGAAGCCATTTAAAAATAGATTTTTGAATCAAAGTTTCCCATACCACTTTAAAACTTTTAAATGTAATTTTAATTTTAAAACATTAATGTCCATATAATTAAATCTTTAAAATCATTTTTAAAACATGGACATTAATGAGAAAGATTTAGAATAATAAGTCATTAAAACATTTAAAAATGATATTTTAGTTAGATTTTCTAACCAAAAGAGACACACTTGAATAAAAATAATTGAGGTAATCAAAAATTTTTAATATCATGAAAATAAAGGGATTCATGATATACTATGTCAAAGTACATTATATACCCCATATAAAAGTGATTTGGTGTATAACAACAATGAAGTCCCAATGGGATGTAAATTGAGATTAAGTCTCCTATAAAGACCGTATCCTTATGTTAAGGATAAATCAATGACATAATTATGTGTGAAAAATATAAATATACTCAATATGATTGGATATTTAGTGTAAATCAATCATGGGACATTCACACGTATTCTTGTAAAAACAACACCAATGAATTGGATGTTTAACTCAATAAATGGATATTGAGTAAAAATTAATCTTATCAAGTTCATATCAACGACTTGAGAATTTATCAATGGAGTTATTATGTGTATCAAAATTATATCCACATAAATGGGAGTGGAAATTATGACATAAGCAAATGAATAGTGATTCCACACATAATCTTGGAGTATAATAATCAATGAAGTATGTGTTAAGTCGAATGAGTGGAAATTGAAATTTCAAATTCCCTTATCGATTTGGTAACTTCTGAAACATACAGCCATGAAATAAAGATCATAAAATGATGATGTAAACATACATAAATTAAAGTATATTACACAATGAATACAATCATGGTCAGTACACACACCACATGCAAAAAATAAGTGGTGAACAATGGAAATCTCACGGAATTAAAAGTGAGATAAGAAACCCCATACCTTGTACTTTTCCATGGTTGAGGGTAATGTAACCTCCTATATAATGGTGAAATAATTGTTATTAAATTATAAAAGAATCATATACATTAATATGATATCATATATGATCTTTTAACATTGCTTTGTTAATAATATTTTAGTCTTATCGTCGTTTCGGATGTTAACTAACTCATTTTATTTTTTATGTTTTGTTACATAAGTCATGTTTGTTATGGATAGGTTGTATATTATTCATATACATAATGATATAATGTCTTTAAACATTATTTTTAATCATCAAATGATAATTAGACTTGAATGGATACGATGGGTAATGAATCTCATCGCATTTGTGGAGACGGTAGTCCGTACGTACGCACGAGTGACAATATCACTCTGTTGATATTAAAATAATATATAATTGGATGTTATATCATATATAAAGAATATTTTTGATTTTATATTTATTATTTACATGAATTAGAAATCATTATTATACCCATCCAAATAATAATGTATTGAATAACAATTACACCACGACGTGGAGACAGTAAGCCGTACGTACGCACGTATGGTGACATGTCATTCAAGGGATGGATAGAATACTGAATATGGTTGTACCATATTTATAATAACATAAAAGTATATAGGATATTCTGGAATTATTATTTTATAATGGAAATAATAAAAAATGAAGAAGTTGAAGAAGAAAGGAACTTAAAAGAGGGTGGTGAAAACATTACCACTTCTTCGGGTTCTTCCTTTTGATTTGATCAAAAGGTCTCCTTAGGTTAGCTTTCTGATCAAAATAATGCCTCTAGGATTAAGTTAGGGAAGTTGATAGAATATTTGGGCATGTTATGGCCGAGAAAAATGGCTTTGAAGGTGTGAATTAGTGAGATGGGGGAGTGCCCTTTTATAAGAGGGGTGTGGGGCTCCTTTGGAAAAGCTAGAAATATTATTTTATAATAATTTCATATTCAGTTTCTAATGGCTCTAAATTGGATTATTTAAATTTTCAGGTGGGGATAGGTTGAAAACAAATCAACCAATAGGTTTTAGACAGGTTTGAGTCACATTATTAACCTTATCTTTTAGTTTTAACTTTTAGTTAATTAGTATGAAATTTACCATGTCTCTTTGTATTTTTATATTATATAGTTAATAAACTTACTATATACCTCCAAGAGACCCCAAAGTGGTCCATTAATGATACAAATATCATGATACAAGTCCTTTTTCCGAACCATATATTTTTAGGAATAGAATAGGAATTAATAATATAACATTTGTTTTAAAAACATTTTTATGTCAATTTTGACACTATTTGGAGTTAGATTTTTTTGAAAATTATAACAGCATGATTACTTCAAAAAAAGTTAATTAAATCAATAATAACATGTCATAGTATCATATAAAATAAGTGGAATTTATAAAAAGTCTCAAATTATATTTATTGGGATATTTATAATATCAATTATTTTAATATTTCATTCATTTGGTAATTACTGCATCACCATTGTGTCATAACTAAATTAAATTATTTAATGTCTAAAAATTATAAATAAAATACCATTATGTCAGAAATAATTTTATCTTTCTAATGAATATTTACAATCGAATTTATCTTATGTTTAACCATATATTAAAAATGTTTTAGTAATTAAACATTGATTTTAACTCTTTTAACTCTTCTTTGAATTAAATAATAATAAATGTACTAATCTAATCCAAGTGGACCTAAATGATAATACAATATTCCTAAGGTTGTTTTTTGGTTGATATAAACTTGTACAATAGAATTAGGACATGTTTTAGGGTAATATTAATATCATTTTTACCCTTAATTACCCTATTTACTTTAAACAGTGGTAAATAAAAGTAAAAGTTACTATTCACCACAAACTATTTTTATCTTATTGAACAAAATTTTACTCCTTGATATTAACCGTGTTTCTCAAATTTTAAAAATTCCACTCACAGAAGAGGTAAAATTATGTTTTATGTGAATTTGTAAATTCTCCAAGGAGATGGGTAAGAGATGGTGAAAAGTTCAATGAAATTTTTATATATCTAAAATTATACTAAACTAACTCCAATGAATTACATTTAACTTATATAGGTATTATGTATCTATTTTGACCATAATTAAATTTAAATAATATAAATAATTATTTAAATAAAAATTTGGTTTTAAACTATAGCTCAATGATTTTTTCACTATTCATCAAAAATTGAAAGTTTTCAGAAAAATACCAAAAATTCACCCTAAGCTAATTTAGATATTCCAAATCAAAAAATGAACTCCATTTTGAAAGATAAAATTTAAAAAATTTCAAAAAGTGGGTATTACTATTCATAACAGCTAGTTTGATTGGTTGTGGTGTGTGTTAGAACTCAAAGTTGCGTACAACACACGCTACTGTATTATTCAAAGAGAAGTGTACCGTGGAAGAAAGGGGTATTACAAAATCCCTCAACATTTTAGAGTGACTTGAAATAAAAAAGCACAGAGGATTGGATTGATATAATATAATGCATATTCCAGATAATATATTCACTTAAATAAATACAATACAAGTAAATTGAATCCATGTTAGAAGGTGTAATGAACAAATAGTGGTATGTTATCATGTATACCAAGTAAGATTATTTTAACTCATGAGATGAAATTAAAATCTATTTTTGCTATAATTATACCCTAAGAAATTATGTATCGAAGTTTCCAAAGTATATTATAACCTCTATCAAGAGAGTATATCAATCATGAAATAAATATATAATTTTATATATTAAATTAACTTTGATCATTAATTTGGGATAGACGAGTCCATGAAGGCTTAATAATCTGATATAGGTCTTTATAACTATATTCAATCTTGAGTGGTAATTTATTTCATTCATAACTTTGATGAGTTAGTGAATAAAGAAATAATATCAAATAGTATTATCTAAGGGAAGATGAGACTTATATATTTATCCTCTTTTATAGGTTTAAGAGTATAAGTTTCTCACCCCATCCACTATAGAATAAGATTAATCTCAATTATTATTAATTTTTTAATCTATCATACATGGGTTCCTCATACATCAAAGATGTAAAGGCCCACTTATTTTTTTTTGGGTTTTGGGTAATTATGGTTGTGTTTTTATCATTTTACTCTTTGAGGAGAAATTGGCAATTTTGATCCAAAAAGTAAGATCATATTAGAAAATTGATCATGTCATCAGTCTTAAATGATTGAATTTAGATTTGGTATTGAATTTTATATAATTATACAACAATTAATATTCATGTTTTTTAGTATATTTAACTTAACATATTTTATTTGAATAAATTTGATAATTTTCAAAGTAGGTAATGGTTGGGAAATTTTCATTTCAAATAAATAATTATTAGTAGTTAATTTAATAATTAATCTGGTAGTTGATTATTTATTTATAAAAAAATTGTTTTTTATATAATTAAATGATATATATTTATATATATGAATAATTATTTTTTAAGATACAATATATCTATATAATATTACATAAACACACAAATATATATATATATATAATAAAAATATAAACAAATTTAAAAAGGGTTTGAAGGCCTTGGAAGTTCCCAAACTATTTAAAAAAATGACCTAGAGGGTGTATTTCACATAGAATTAAAAAAAGATTAAAACCAAGGTATATGATTGGACTCTTTAAAGTAAGATAAAAATAATAGGTGGGGAAAGGGCGGAGCCATATTCAAAGGAGAAATATATGGCTTGGGGAAAGTATGTTTTTTACATTTACCTCCATCGCATCATATAGAACAATATATGATGTATCCCTATCGATTATCTTCAATTTTTCATCCTTATTCACTAACCCTTCCCCCTTATCTTATATCTTTCATTCAGTGATAGAGGAATTTAGAGGATGGTTTTGAAAAAAATACATATCTATAAGGACGACTAATATCATGTTATTCATGTAAAATTTTATTATTCAATAACATATGAGTCATGCTACACTAAATTTCTCTATCAATTTTTCATTTTTTTTATAATTTTGAATTCTCTTTGGTTATGATTTTGATCATAAAAATCAATATATTTTCTATTTTTTCAATCCATCATAAAATTATTCTACCATTGTTTTTTAATATTTCTCTAAGTATTTATTTAATATAGTCACTAAATTTGGGGTTAGATATATGAATCAAAAAATTTTAATTCATTACATGACCATACTATACAAATACAAATAAACTATTTCTTAAATTTAATTTATTTGATAAACATTTCATTGAAAATATTGAATTAAAGGTTATAATTTTTTAGTTTAGTAATTTTTTGTTCAATATAAATCTAACTATTATGATACAAGAAAATATATGTTAAAATATAGAATGTTTTTATGTTGTTTTATTTGTTTTAATTAATTTCACCTTACTCATTTGATAATTTTTTTTATAAAATTAATTTTTTATTTCCAGAGACAAGATGATAAAATACTAAAGTTTGGTGATTTTATAATTAGTAACATGTTGAAAATAAATTATTTAATTTTATCTCTCATATTATATAATTTCCAAGACACGATCATCATTTAAATTATTTTCCCATAATTTTTTTAAAAAAATTAAAAAATAATCTTGAAATTATATGACTGTTTAAAAACATATTCATAATTTTATTGACTTTGGAATTATTAAAATCAGATAATATTGAAGATATAATCTTTTTTTAGAATTATAATTTTTTTTCATTCTCATTATCAATAAATTTATTGTATATATCTCTCAGACCATGAATTTAATTTTTTTTAAATTATTGATTTTTATTGGGATTGACTCATTTATTTCCCTTTTTATACCGAGCCAAAAATTTCAAATGAATAGGTGTTGGTATATTTATTATTTATATTATTCAATTTTAAAATTTTGTTCTTATTAAATGACATTACATTTTTATAAAAATATAATTAGATGAATCATTATTTTTTATATATGCTGATGATATTTTTTATCGTGTGTTTGTTATCTTTATTTTATCTTTAAAAGAAGTGAGATTTTAATTAATTATGGTTATTTTTGGAATTATATATTAGTGGATACTTCAAATGATTTTAGATTTTTGAATTTTTTCAATGTTTTAAATTTTTTTTCCAATTAGGTTAAGAAATAATACTCTTGTACTTAGTTTTTATTTCCTTATATTTTGGTTTCAGATTAGGTATAAAAAACATTAATTTTTTTTCTTGTTGAAATTATTATTGTGTTTAATTTTTATTGGGTAATTTTATTTTACTGTTTTTTCCCATAATATATAGTAATGATATCCATTTTTTTCATTATTATTCATTATTTTATCTACTATAGTTATTTGAATGACTAAATCACCATAAAATTTTCATAAGAAAAAATTATATTTGTTTTTTATGGGGTTTGTATTATTGGGATTAGATTTTTTGTTATATTATCTTATTATTGATGTTAATTGTTTCTTAAATATATGATATAGGTGATATTCTAATGTAGTTTTCCATTGATATTATATCCTTATCCCAATCTTAATCACTCTAAAATGGATTTATGGGGTTTTCTTTCTTATTTTATTAGATTTTAGTGTAACCTTTATATTCCTATGATAATGTTTGTTGTATTGTGAGTATTGAAAGATGTTAACATATGGAAATAATTTTCATTTAGTGATTAAAATTCATTTAATGGATCATTGAGGATTAAATTCATCAAGTACAAACCTTTATAAAAATTGAATTGTAGATATTTAGTGAAGACTAAGACATGTGATGTGGATGTAAAAGTTCTTTTTTGAAATATTACTCGCACTTGTTACGATGTGTTCGTACTAAGTCAAGGGGAAGTGTACCATATATTTTAAAATATGAATATATTTATATCTATATTAGAATCAAATAGACATTGGGTAAACTATAAAATCTTTAATCGGTGTGAGTGTTGATGTTCCTTTTATCACAGGGATATATCCTAGGATTTTAGTTTTTCTAATTGAAACATTTACTCAAGGATTTAATGACTTATTATTGGGGATAATTAAATGTGATTTTGTGATTTTGGGGGATATTTCAAGACTTAATTTGATGCGATCATGGTGATTTTAGTGACTGGTAACACTATTTAGTAGTATAACTTAATAAATGAAGATTTTCATTACCGAAAAGATGATTCTATATATATTTTGGAATTTTATCATGGTAATTGAAAGTGGTAACTTATTTGAGTTCTTATTGGAATGTACATATAATTGGAACAATGTTTCTAGTTTCCATGAGTATAGATTGAGTTTTCATAGAGTATAAGTATTCCTTCATTGAACACTTCTCATTTGTGGTGCACGATCTTCTACAAAATGGCACATAAAATTTTTGTATTACTCTATTTAATAGTTATACTTAATGGTACATAATCATACATACATTGATACATGGATTATTTTTAATACATTAATGGGTACACAAATCAGTGGAATCAGAACCTTTATTATGTGGTTTGGATAGTCGTTGGATTAATAACTATCCTAAGTGGTGTGTTATCTACCATATTATCAGTAATATATACTTTAGGGGATAAATTGTTGTTTATTGGGGACCTTATTTTAGTATGTATCTATTATTTATATATACAATATTATTAAGAGAGAATTTTGTGTGGTGATCTATAGGGATAATTTAGATTAACATTATCATTATACCTTTACTATATATTCCCATCACAAGATATACCACATTCACCTTATATTAGTTCAAGTATGATATTTTTTTTATGGATGTGTCATGAGATTGTGTTAAACTATGTATAAGTGATTTGAGTTAACTCTAAGGTATTTAATTTTTTTGGGTATTTAGTTAGGATCATTACAAAGACCCACATATTTGAGTTTATTTATCTTCTTATATTTTAGACATTTTAATTCCTTTTCATGTGTATTTGTGAGTTAGATGTAAAATAGAGAGAATTTGAAAGAACAGAGAAGGATAAGAGAAGCACTCTTTGTGCTGTAGAAGAACCGAGTATATAGTGGTTTAGTAATGGGTTCCTAGTGGACCTATGTGGGGTGTGAGGCCACTTTCAACCCCATTTGTCACCTAATGACTTATACTTGGTACCTAGTTGGCTTTAGGATTGTATTTTTAAATTTAAGGAAAAGAGTCCTTTTACCCCTAAAGTTAATCCCTTATACCTATAACTCTGGATTTCAATTTTCATTTCTACTATAAGACTAACTAGAGATCACTTTAAAAGAATGAATTCATATCACTTAAAACTTATATTTGATCTTTAACTGAATTTTTCACCAAGTGGATGTGTGAATCGATCAACTTTCTCTTATGTTTTAGTGTTATGGTTTCTCTTTGGTTGACATTATTTCCGGTGGAAACTATAAGTCATAAATGTTATTGTTAGGGTAAGGCTACTCCATTAATAATTGGATTCACATTTCCTAATGAGGGTGGTGACCAAAATATTACCTTGGTCTAACATGGATTTCCTAAACCTATTTTGGGTGGCATTTCCAATCTATATGGATATAGGTATTCTCATTTGTAAAGGATAAGGTGGGATATATCTTCTTTTTCTGTAATACTATCACTTTGTGAATTTGGAAGGGGAATTAGGTAGAGTGAGGGATGATTGAATAATGGTATTAAATAAAAACCATTCTGATAAAAATGGTTTTAATATTATTAATCTAAAAATGTTCATTTCTTATTAGCACTTAAAGACTTATGCACTGAATGTATACCCTTGCCTATTCTTTCCATGCTAGTGATGAATTAATCTAGTTATAAGTAGCATGGATTGATTTTTTATGATAATAAAAATATGTTATTACTTGATACACATATGGAAAATAATTAATCCATGGTTAGGTCCCACCCTATGTGGGTGTTTATAATATTACACAATGAATTTTAATACTAATCTAAGTGATGCCTTTAAACTATTTTACGGTATAGTTTGATTTATTGAAGTACATTTGTTAGAATTTTTATTTAGTAACTTTATTTAATGCTCATATTCTTTTATTATTATATTATCAAGATGTTAAGAGGAATATTTGTTGTTATTTCATATTTATAGCCCTGTATTGTTATATATTGCGTATGCAAGTGTTGAATCATATTTTTCATGTTCCAACTCTTCATGTTTATACTAGATACATGGGGAGATATATTTATAAGTAGAATTAATGTTCTTAAATAAGAGGATATATGAGTCATATATAAGATGCTACCTATATGTGTGTATATACATATGCAAATTACTTTTTATGAAAAGTGAGGGGCCTCTAAGGATGATGATTTCATGTATGCATTTACAATTCCTACCAATGAGGAGATATTAGCCTCCCTGAGAGGATGAATATATATATGTTTTTATGTGTGTGTGTGTGTGTACATTGTCTCCTATAGTGGATGAGTATGACCAGAGGTCCTTGATGGATAGGTTTTTATAATAAATAGATAAATTTATAGATTCTGAGCATGATTATGTCTCTAAAAATTATTAGAGTTTTGATAAATCTTATTATTCATCTACTTGTTTAGTTGCTAACTATGATCAATTTATTTATCTTTCATAATTTGATATGCTACACATGTTTATTTATTTATATTTATTTTATATTTCATATACACCTGGATTTATTATAGACTAACTAGGCTCAAGTATGAATTTTACACTGTATGATGTAATGGCACCCTATATAGTTTCTAATGGAATTATTATAGACCTTAATTTACAAGACCGGGGTAAGGGAAAAGTTATTTCACAAAAGGAATGATAATACTAGAGAATGAGTAGATATTTCTCATGGTGTATAGAATCATGATGAAAATTTTTAGAGTTCTTGATGGATGAATGAGGTAAGGATTCAAGGGACTTCGATGTATGTTAACTTAGAGTATTTCATATTTTGAACTTAATTTTTTAGCTCTTCAGTGCTGTTTGGTTTACACAATTTTTGTATACCTGTTCTTTGTCTAGTTACACTGACAATGACTTGTAAGATTATTTTTGTGATGTATATTCATGTAGTCACATTCCAGATAGGATATGTGATATAAACTATCAAGGTACCCTTAAATTTTATGTATTTCAAAGAAATATTGGTTTAGGAATTCAATTTATTTATACACCCAAACGTCATGCCCTAATTTAGGCATGAATTTTTAGGTTGTTATGAATGAAAATTACGAGGTTAAACCATCTCCCACAAATATTAAAACTATGACTCAACAATTATGCTAACCTATACTGATAAATAGGTGTGAATGAGGTATTTTGGAAATCTGGATTTGGTTTTTTAGGTATCCATATTGGGTTACTACAAAATGCTATTAAAACACTCAAGGGATATTAGGTATGAGAGTAAGAGTTTATTGGTGACATGTATATGGGGGATCCGAAAGTAACCCATAAATATCACTGGTTAACAAAATTATAGTGAAATATTGAGCTATAAGGGTTGTTGTTGGTTTTATTTTGATCTCCCCCATGAGTTTGTCTCACTCCATGAGTCTTATGCATCATAGTATACATGTCTAGGTATTAATGGGTAGGGTAACATGGAATATAAAAGTATTTATTATGTTTGTTTCAATTTTTTTGAACCATTTGAATGTATATATAATAGCTTAAACCTTATTATAAAATAAATAGTACTTCCCATTAAGTAATTAATGACAATCAGGGTGATATTACCCATTAAATTGATTTGATTAGTTTTATAATATCCATTTATAAGAAGTCACATGGTTTAAATTAAACATGGATTTATTTTATATTTCATATGAAAATATTGGTTTAAAATAATATATTACCAATAAAGTAATACATATTAGAGTATAGATATGGTGATGACCTAATTATCCCTATCTATATATAAATGATGAAAATCAAGTTCCTTGGATGGTAATATGATGTAATGCTTTCCATTCATGTAGATAATTCCACTACATAGGCCTATAGATGATCTATAAGGGCGAGATAATGAACATGATCAAATTTGAATTCTATAAATTATCCTCAAGTCCTTAAAGGTTGGGCTCAGATGCCTCAAGTAGTTAGTTAGGTAACATCACTATGGGAGATCTCAATAGTGAATGTTATGTGGGATTTTTAGTTCAATTATCCTCCTACCTCCCAAGGTGATATTTACCCTCATGAAGTATAAGAGTGAATTAACCACATTCACCATATATTCTAGAGTGTTGAGACTCTAGACAAATATTAGGTTTTGTTGGCCAAATTTATACTAGAAGGATCTGTTTATTGTTTTTGGGACAAGATAGTCGACATAAAGAAGGGTCAAGGGATTGATTGAAAGGGGTTTCAAGAATTTTAATTTTGAATATTCTATCAAGATACTCTATATAGAGTGAAATATAAAGATTTAATGAATATTAAGTAGGTATCAACATTTTAGTTGGAATACAATCCAAAATTCATTGACCTAATATAATTTTCTCTATATATGAGTAGTGTTAAGGAGTCAAAAGCCATGTATTTTGAGATGTGGTTGAGTGAACTATCATAGTTTCAAGAATTGAATTTTAACCTATGGAATTTCTCTATGGAAGTAAAAAATTAGTCTTGGATGAGACTGGTTTTCAAGGGAGTATTAGAGTATTTATTCTACTAGTGGTTGAAAGTGACACATGAAAGAAATATGTCGACGTGGATCATGGTATGCTTGTTTGAGTGGGAATATTTTTCCTCAGTCCTAAGGGATCCTTGATTTTATTCTTTTAGTGTAGAATCAAAGTTCAAAATAGGTTTCACTATCCATATAATCCAAATAATCATCTTCAATGTGGAAGGTTCAATCACCTTTAAAGGTTTTTCAAGTCTACACCCTCATAGAGCATTGGAAAATGATCACAATAGAGTTAGAATTCATATATTCCCACTAGTGGGAAGGCTTTAAAGGAAAATCAACCATTAGATGTATAATTCAGATGGAATAATAGGAAAGAAGGATAAAACTAATAGATAATTTATCCTCCTCCTATATACTAATCATAGCTATAATTCCACCATGATTGATTGGACAAGAATTTTTTTTGTATCTGAGCAGATGATGGTTGGTGCTGGGGAAAGTTATTAGTTGGAGATAGGTACCATTATATTACCTTATAACCTTTTCTCTAATCTATTTTATAAAAAAGTTTTCCATTCATTTCTTTCTAATAATTCTATGTCTCATTTAGGATTATAGGTGGAATCAACCCATGGTATCATGAGTATCGATACCTTATTAGGTAAATAGTTAGAGAGAAGTAAGCATTATCATTTCTTTAATATTATAGTAGGATCATTTGGATATCTTTTGGACTCTTTTATACTTAATATAAATATTTTTTATCTTATCCTAGGTATAAATTTATTGAATAAATTCAAATCTCTCATTTGTTTCTATAAATGATGAGTTTCATTCTCTTCTCCTTGTGGAATCATGTATGTCCTTACTAAAGGAGGGGATTACCATGAAATATGATTTTGTTTGGAAATAGAGTATGATAGGGTGATTAAATCTTATATATCTCATTTAGTTTTTAGGGTGGTTGAAATATTGAAATTTAAAGTGTTATACATGATCTTGAATTTTCAGTGAGATAAAAATTCTTTAATTTTCCGTCTAACCCTCACTGAGTTTTCATTATTAGCATAGACCCCAAAGATCATGCCCTTAGGCTAGATTTTTTTTATTTATTGAAAGCATATTTGATGGGGGATAGAGTATGGATAAAGAGAAAATGCATGTTCTATATTCATTACATGATGTGTAATGAATACATGACATGTATTTCGGATGGCCAGACCCCTTATGCATATCGTGAATGGGGTTTTCATGGAGGAAAAACATGAGACTTACATGGCGTGTAAAGACTACACTCCATTTAAATAACCTAGGATATTTTTTTAATGTAGTTATGACATCTTATTTTGGAAAATTTATTATTTTATCCCTCCCACATAGTAGGAGACATTCATGGGAGTCCCTCCACACATAATATAAGTTCTTATAGTTATCATTCATCTAGTCTCTATTTTCTTCACCATCAATTGTGTTGGATATGAAAAGGTCATATACTCAATACACTTTCTTCATATTTTCATTTTTCGTTACGTCCTTTGTGTGATTTTTGTGGGAGTTGTAATTCCCTATTTTTGGGGTTTCAATATGTTCTTCTAATTTATTCTATTCTAGCTTGATTATTAGGTCGATACTGGATAAGGATAGTACCACATGATTATGGTAGGTGGTCTAGATCTTTTACCTCAATGTGTATTCATATTTTTATCATGTGTTTTTTCACCCCACACTAAAATTTATGGCATTAAATCCCCTTTTTAAATTAACTTAATTATATATTATTCTTAGGTGTAATGGGACCCTAGCTACAAGTAAATCAATACCGTGGTGTGATTACCTTGACATAAGACCCCCATCTTGGTGTACCCCTCATTAAAGGCTTAAGGGACTAATGAGTTGGCATTGTGTTCTTTATTATTAATTGGGATGTAATAATTACCTTGAAATTAATGAAATGGAGTGATATTTTGTTAATAGAAATGATAGGTCATGTTTTTAGGCCACTATGCTATATTCCATTGTTTGAATAGAATTAATTATATGAATTGGACAACTTGTTAAAAATTCTTGGGTGGTATGGTATGAGTTAATGCTAACCTCAAAATTACATTCACTTTATGTTTTGGGAAATTCAAGGGTCCCAAATTAATAATGCCTTGGATGGGATCATTGGGGTTTATAATAAGAAATGGGAATGTGTACCTTTACACTGAGAGGGATACTTAGAATATTTATATAATTCCTTGGATGTCCTCACAATGAGAATTACGTATTTACCCCTGAGTGAGATCGATTCCCTAGGGGAGATACCTTGTACATGCTTAGTGAGAGATATGGTTACAACATCCTTGATAAATACATGGTATCTTTTGTGGTACACCTAGTATAGGCTCATAGGGTCATTCTTTACACCTTGATGAGAGTGGTACTTGGTTTGACTTTATAGATCACCTTGGATAGACTCTTACAATGTTAGTTATTTTTAGTGTTCTTAGTGCAATACCTGGGTAACTTTATATGCATTTCCATTGATGGGCCGAAGATGCTACTTTATTAAATTTTATAGATTCCTTATATATAATTATACGAATTCTAATTTATTAAATCAAAAAAATCCACCTATAAAAATAACAGTATTGGGTTTTGTGTATAATCTATGCTTTCCATGTAGACATGCTCAGTTGTTAATCATTTTATATATTCTAGAGAATTATTATGAACCCATATTTTATATGAATAGGTTTCCATTCATTAAATGATATTCTAATTAGTCCAAAGATGGTTGTGTTCGTTAGGTATCCTTGAGGAACCCATGCTAATGTGATTTATTTATTTATTTAATGATTGTCTTATATTATTATTGACACACTGCTCATTTTATATTTATAGACTCGGTTGTTGTAGACATAATTGGTGGTGGCCTACTAAGAATACCCCACACCTAATTGGTCCTCCCTTGGTACCTGATAATTCTTCGTGGTTACATGTGTAGATAAAGGGAAACATCCAGCTTCTAATGTTTGATTCGGAGTACTAGGATAGAGTACAAGAGTAGAGGATTGAGCCTATTCTAGTGATGATAGTAGTGTCAGCTTTTGGATTTTTGTATATTTATATAGCATGTGATATATGCCTATTTCCCTTGTATACCATGTTCCTCATTTTTTATAGCTACATGAAATCAATATCTTCATTTTGTATCTATTTATTATTTAGCTTCGGCTGACTAATTTATATTGGATGATTTATTATTCTTATTCCATAGGTAAATTTTTATTACTGATTACACTATTTCACATTTATAATTTACTTTTGTGGTACACTATGACTCGTGAGAGAATTTTATCCACATGGAACTACCCTAGGACCCATCTTCTAGTCAACAAACTTTAGTGTATGCAAAGGCATGCCTGTGGTCACGTGGAAAATCATCTCAAGGCACCGCTTAGTGGCTTCTGGGGTGGGATTCTATAAATTGTATCAGTGGGATATATATCCCTTTAGATTAATATTTTTGAATTTTAAAGGTGACTAGGATGTATAAAAATATGGTAATTATGTTATTCCTGGGAGTAGCTAAATATCATATAGGGGAAAACCAAATTTTATGGGATATGTTACAGCTCTTCTGGTTTCTATAGTTGTATTGAGTTCACCATTAGGTAGAACACATGTCTTGTAATGCTATTATTGGTAATATTATTATTATGGATTATTTTTCCCCTTGGACTAGTATGGTAAAGAGGAATCATATCATGCATCATTATTAGAAATTAAGAACATATATGCCATGCATTTTCTCAGTCCATGTTTACCTTCTAAATGAATTTTCTTATGCATATTGTTAGTGCATTAATTATTATATATGTAAGTGTTTTAATTTTTCTTTTAGGGATAAAATAAAGTTATTAATTAAATTATCTACCTCAATATAAATGGTGGTTTACCATATAAACTAATGAAAACATCTTAACTAACCAATTATGTCAGGTTTGAGCCATGAATTGGGAATGGTGAGAGATATAACTAGAATATGAAATCTTAATACAACTAAATTTGTATGAATAGAAATAATTTTAGTTTTAAATTTAAATGGTTACCTATAATGAGGATACCAATTACAATGTAAAGGGTGTTTTCCTCTATAAGTTGAAATTGACACTCCACATCCTAGAACCTCTATCGTGTTATGAGAGACCTTGACCCTATCCCAACATTAGCAGTGGGTAGTGTGATATGTATCTTATGACTAATGATGATCTCTTTTATCCCCTATACTTGGATTTGGGAGCAATCATTGAGGCATGACTTGTTATAGGAAGTCCATGTACATATCCTTTCCTACATTGACTATTTCTTATTTTCATTTTAATCTTATCTAAGGCATGTGTTTTGAAATTATAGATCTATCCACCATGAAATACTTGATTATTGCACATAGAGTGTGGTTGAGACCATGATCTGAAGGTTGTGGGACATGAACCACTAGTATTACCTCCTATAGTGCCACTTGAGGCACCTCTTGTAGATCTTCCATTGGGTGCTGATGCTCACTAATGAGATATATTACATTACTTTATGAATTCTGTATAGGGAGCTCTATGACCTACCCCTACTATGTTAGAGACAACATGAGAATTATAGAATCAAAATCCTTCCACCTTTTCGAGGGATGGACGTCCTCTGGCTATTAAGTCTTGGCGAGAGGCCATGATTTAAATATTTGACAATATGGAGACACCTCTAGAGCGGTGAGTCAAGAATCCTCTTATATTCTTCACGAATCCACTAATTATTGGTGGTATTTCCTCTCTCAAACTAATCATCATCAGGATATGGTCTAGTATGTCTTATGGATAACTTTATATAACTAATTATTTCTACATATTTTGATAGTGGATAGTGCCAGAGTGTTTAAGCACTTACAGAAGGGCACCATGTCTGTGAGGAAATATTCATCTTTTTTTATTTGGAATTAGAGTTTCACATAGAAACGGATTGGTGATGAGTTTATGACAAAAAAAAAAGATTGAGAATAGGCATACTAAATCTATATGATCATTGGTGAATATCTTTCTTTTGACCACAATTTTAGAGATAATGAACCAGGAACTCATCATTGAGTGGAACTAGAGGGAATTTTGTAGTGAGATTCAGTGTATTTTAGTATCTAGAAAGGGAGGTGGTTTGTCTAGTGGTAGTAAATGTTCCATAAAGTATTCTTATAGTGGTTTCAACAGTGAGAAAACATGAACTGACAACTATGTGTTGTTCCACCAGTGGGGTATGACTGGCCGTTAGAATCCCCATTGTGTAAGGGATCTAGTTTAGCATGGAGCATGTGGAAGATTGATCACCATCAGTTTTTCTGATGAAATTTACCTCCGATTCCTAGTGATAATGTATTTTTACTAAAACCAAATTTAGGTACAAGTTCTATTGCTTAGATTTATTCTAGGAGATGGTATACTACCTACCGATCAGACTGAGGCGGTGGTCATGGACAATGTAATTAGACTTCAGTGTTTTAGTGTCGGTAGTGTGGACCTTCCCAAGTTAGTTAGGTTTCATCTCAAGGAAATAGATCAGGACATATCTATGAAGTGTAGACTACTCCTATTAAGAAGATTTTGAGTCCCTCTACTATTCGAGATACTATTCTAGTAGCTTATACTTTAGAATATTATTTATTTGAAATAGCTTCTTCACACTATTTTATATTTGTGGTCATTATGGGAAGACTGGGTTTAGAAATAGAACACTTAAGTGGAGTGAGGAATCTTGACACACTGTTAATGGTTCGATTAGATAGTATATGCCAGTGCAAGGATTTCTCTCTTAAAGTGGGTAGATATCTTTTCCACTTGAATATCTTCATCCTTGAGATGGAGGGATTCAATGTTATTACCAGGATGGAATAGTTCATTCCATACCACACCCACGTGGATTGATATCATCAGAGATTTCCATTCACATCACCCAAGGGAAGTGATTAAATTCAAATGGGATAATGTTATGTCCATAATATTTTATATGGATATGAGCATCATGGAATGTATAGAGTGATCACCCAGATGGATAGTCAGTTTATGAGAAATTAGGGAATAAAAAGTAGGAAATTCCTTCATGTGGTAGATCATTTCTTTGACATACTTTCTAAATACATAAATACATTACCTCCTATGAGAGAGGCCAAGTTCACCATTGAGATAGTGTTAGGATAATAACTAGTGTCTTTTCTTCCTTATTGTATGGAACCTACAGAGCTCACGGAGCTCAAGAAGAAGTTGGAAGACATTGAGAAAAAAGGATTTATATGAACTAGTACTTCACCATGGGGTTCACCTGTCCCTTTCACCAAAAAGTTGGAAGGTATCCTTAGGTTTTGTATGGATTTTAAATATTTGAACCAGATTATGGTTAATAACTGATATCTAGTTCATCATATATGCATCCTCTATGAATATCATTGGGGGGAAACACTTTTCTATAAGATCTATTTGAAGATTGTCTACAATTAAGTGCATGTGAGACCATTAGAAATATAATGTAAAAGATTAAAAAGTAAATATTACTTATATGATTATTTGTTTATTCTATTTGGCATTAGAAATGTGCCCTCTGTTTTTATGGTTTTGATAAATTGTGTTTCACACCCATACCTAGATTTATTTTTGGTACTCTTCATGGATGAAATCTTGTTGTATTCATGCAATCGACTTGACCATTCCAAAAATCTTGAGATTATTTTGAATACACAGAGGGAGAACAAGCTATATACTAAGTTCACTAAATGAATATTTTGGATCAATAAGGTTCACTTCTAAGGTCATAACATTTTAGAGGTAGGAGTAACTTTTTACCCCGAGAAGGTGGGCACTGTGGTTTCTTAAGAGCAGCCCAAGAATGTCTTTGATGTTTGTAATTTCTTGGGGACGACTGGCTATTACATGTTCCTTATATTGGAATTCTCATACTTAGTAATAGATTTTACTTGTTTAACTAAGAACGCTGTGAGGTTCTCATGGTTTTAATACTGTGAGATAGCCTTTCAGGATTTGAAAAGGGATATTGACTTCAATACTATTTTGGATTCTTATAAAGATGTCCAAATACTATACAATTTTTTATGATGCTTCAAGAATCAAGATAGGATCTGTTATGATGTAGAGAGATCATGTTTTACCACATGAGTCCTACTAGTTGATACCACACAAGCAAGTTACCCTATGCATGACCATGAGTTACCCTACATGGTTCATGATTTACACTATTGAATATATTATTTATTTTGGGATAATTTCATCATTTAGGTAGACTATAAAAGTTTCAAATACATTTTCACACAGTGTGATATTAATCTCAGAAAGTGTAGGTGGGTAAAGTACCCACATTCGTTCATCTTTGATATTGATTATACAACCCAAAAGTGAAATGGAGTATCTAATGCCCTGAGACAAAAGACTCAGCAATAGGCCTTCCTGGAGGCAAGTTGTGAGTTGTTGTTGATGGGTTTGTTTTCTGATATGCACTTAGAGGTTTATGATTTTCATGAGAAACCTGATTTAGTAGCTTTAGTAGTGACATTCCCCCTTTTCGAATTTGTGAATATCATATTATTTCGGATTTTGAGGGCCTTTTTTAAGAGAGAGTGTCTTAAGTGAGAACCCACCACCGGGATGCGTTATTGTTGAGATTGGGATCTAACACTTCCATGGGAATGTATGGGCTCCATATGACATACAATAAGAGTTGATTTAGGAATCTCATTTCTCTATCTTGGAAGTACACCATGGTCTTACAAATATGTATTTCTTCAGTACTGGTGGATGAGTATGAAGAGGAAAATTTTAGTTTTCATGACAAGGTGTTCCACCTGCTAGTAGGTGAAGGAAAACCACCATCATACCTTTGGACTTATACAACCTCTATCCATTCTCAAATGTAAATATAATTACATAACTGTATATTTTGTGATTATATTTCTTAGATACTCTCAAGGAAGTGTTAAGGTATGGGTGATCATCGACAGGTTGACCAAGGTTGCACACTTCTTACCCATCTGAGAGAACTTCTCTACTATTAATATTGGACGGATTTATATTGATGAGATTGTATAATTTCATGGTGTTCCTTTTTCTATCATATCGGACTGTGATTCTTAGTTTACATCACAGTTATGGAAATGTTTATATAAATAACTGGGTTCAGAGGTGATACTAAGTTCAACATATCACCCCAGACTAACATGCCGTTTGAGAGAGCGATAAGGGTGTTAGAAGAAATATTTTGGGCATGTCTCCTTGATTAAGGAGGATCATGGAAAAACATATAAAAATTATTGATTTTCTTATAAAAATATATTTCAATAAATGAATCCTATGGATCCATATGAGTCCATTAACAATATTCCATTTCATTCACCCCTATACTAGTTAGAGGTAGGTTAGTCATCCCTAATAGATCATAATCTTGTTTATGAGACTAAAGATCATATAAAACAGATTTAGAAATGTATGGATATATATCAGTCTAGGAAGAAGCCCTATACCATTTTTTTATGATGACATCCAGAGTTTTCGGTGAAACACCGGGTCTTTCTTTGAGTTTTCGGAGATTGGGTCTTAGATAGATATAGAGATAGGGAAAGCTGTAACCTTATTATATTGGGAATTTTTGAGATCTTAGAGAGAGTCAGGTTAGTAGCTTATCAGTTGGATTTACCATAGTCGTACCAGGCCATGCACGACATCTTCTATGTCTCAAAGATTCTCCATTATAATTATAACCCCTATCATTTGTTTGATTTGAGGATATTTAGTTGGAGGTAGGTTCTTATTTTGTGGAGTATATGATACATACAATTGATCAGATCACATTACCTATTCGAGGAAGGCTAGTTCCTTTGGTCTGAGAGCTATAGAAGCATGAACGTGTACTATATAAGACCTAGGAGAGAGAATATGATGCATGTGCTTCATGGTTAGAAATTTTCTTAGATGACGTTTTACCACCATCAGAAGGTATGAATAGGGAATAGTTTTTTTATAGAGGGGAGTTTATAAGGTCATGAATTTTTTGTGATATACGAATTATTTAATTTTCAATCAAACCCTTATTGAGTTTTCATTATTAGCATAGACCAGGAAGAACATGAGCTTAGTTTTTGAAAGGATGTCATAGGGGGGATTAAGTACAGCTATATAAGAAATACATGGTGTGTATTCAAATACAGAGTGTGTACTTGGGTTTTTAAGACACCTTATTCACATTGGGAATGGGTGTTCCCTGGAGAAAAAAGCCTAATAATTACATGACGTGTAAAGCTTACATGCCATGTCATTCCATGTGTAATTTTTTTGAAAAGGATACCTAGAATCTTATTTTGGATAGAGTCCTCATTCTATACTCCCTCTCATAGAAGGAGACACACATGGGATTCCCTTAATTCCCATGTTAGCTTCCTTCGGTCCTCCTTTGTCTGAGCATTGTTTTCTTCACTGTTAGGTGTGTTGGATCCACAATAGAAAGCTCTTACTTACTCTTAATTCCTATAATCATTTATATTTCATTCCTTTATGTAATATTAGTGTGAGCTGATATACCCTATTTTGGGATTTTCTATCAGTTATTTTGATTTATCCCTTTCTAGATTGATTCAATGGTCGATACTAGAAGAGGAGAGTATTATAAGATTATGGTAAGTGGTATAATACCTCAAAATATACTTATATTTTTATCTTCCTCCATCGTTCCGTGCACCAAAATTTCTAGAATTACCTCTATATTGTTTAATTAATTAAAGTAATTGTTATTATTATGTGTAACAAGACCCTGTCTTCCTATGAATCAAAACTATGGGGTGTTTATATTGACATTAATCACCCCAATGGATGTTCCCCTCTTAAAATTTTTAAGTAACTTATACTTTGGAATTATGTTATTTATTATTAATTCAAATGTTAGAATTATGTTTTATTAAATGAAATAGAATGATAATTTCATAAGGGAAATGATAGTTCATGTGTTGAGGCCCCTATGATTTATTCCATTGTATGAATTACTTTAATTAGATTAATTATCCAACTTTTTAACAATTCTTGAGGTTATGGTATGACTTAATAATAACTGTAAAATTCCCATCACATTAAGCTAAGGGTGATACAAGGGTCCCAACATAAGGATACCTTGGACATTCCCATTGTGCTTCAAAATTTGAAATGGGAATTTTTACCTTTACACTATAAGAAACACTTGTATTCTTTAAATAATTCCGTGGATGGTATCTCCGAGCCGATTATTTATTTACCCATGAGCAATACTATATCCCTGGGGGAGATACCATGGATGGGATCAGTGGGAGATATGGTTACACCAACCATGAGTGATAATTGGTCCCCTATGTGGTATATATTGGATGGACATAGAGGTCCATGCTTTACACTAATCCAAGAGTGATACTGGGGATTCCTTTATGGACCTCCATGGATGAACTATTATAGTGTACGTTATATTTAGGGATCCTAGTGTGATACTTAGATTCTTTTATACGGTATGCCCAGGATGGGCCTAGTATGGTGATTTATTGAATTCCAAATATGTATTCTATATAATTCTAAAATGGAAAATTTATTAAATCAAATGACGCATCCTGCAAACCTAATAACATGATTGGGTTTAGTCCATATTTAATATTTTCCTTATTGAAAGGGTCAATTATTTAATCCTTTCATGTATTCTAGAAAAATATTATACCCCCATATTATATCTATACAGGTTTCCATTCATTCAAAGATATACATCTTAGGCTAAATTTGGTAGTGTTTTTCAAGTATCCAAGAGTAACCCGAGCAAAAGTGATTTACATATTTATCCACTTCTAGTATTATTAGCACACTTCCCATTTCATATGAATATATTGGATTGTTCAAGAATCTTTTGGTGGGTGCCTACATAGTAGATCTCACACCATACTTAGACCAACCTTGGTAAATGAGAAGACTTAATGATTGCAGGTGTAGATAAATGGAATCATCCTTCTTATAATTCTTGATTCTGAGTACTAGAATGGAGTAAAAAAGAATAGGACTAAACCTATGATCGTGATGGTAGTAGTGGAATATTTTTTTTTTTTTGTATGTTTATACAACATTTGGTATATGCATATTTCCCATATATCTCATGTACCTCGTTTTTTGTGTATCTCTATGAAATAATCAACATCATTTTGTATCTATTTATGATTTTGGTTTCACCTATTCATTTATATTGATTTATTTTTTATTCTTATCCAGCTTCTTCTTGTTTACTACTGATTACATTTTTCCCATTTATTATATACTAATGTGATACGCACTAAATCATGAGGGCATAGTCTGCCCATAGAAATACCATATTCCCTCACTATTAGTTGGTAGACTCTAGAGTATGGGGTGGCACACTTGAGTCCATGTAACTAAATATCTCAAAAAACTACTTAGTGGATTCTCAGGCGGGATGCTAAATGTTACCACTTATAGTAGTTTCCTTTTATGATGTGTTCCCCAAGTAATTATATTGATTGACTTCTAATCATAAGGTTATGTTCTTGATTAGGATAGTTACTATGAATGAGATGATTTTGATTTATTCATAATAGATAACACTAGTATTGTTGAGAAAAATAAAAACCCATCTCATGGAACTAGAGTCCAGGGGTTTTATTTGAATTAGTAATTATCTTGGAAATGTTTAGATAATTTTTTTTTAAAATGCAATAGGAGTCTATGAGTTTTCATAGATTATAAAAAGTTAAATCGGATAACTATCAATAAATAGTACCTTTTGAGATGAATTCTAGATATTTTGAATAATTAAATTAGACTAAGTAATTTTTGAAAATTGATTTGAGTTTTGACAACCATAAAATTAGTGTGAGACCTGAGGATATTCTAAAGTCATTTTTTCAATGTCATTATGGTAATTTTCAAAATTTGGGTATGCCATTTTTCTAATCTAGTGAACCCATAATCTTCAAGGATATCAGGACTAGAATATTTTATCCATTATTTTACACATTTATTTTTCTCATTATATATGATATACTTATATATTTTAGGACATGGAAAGAGAATGGAAGACATGTTTAGGTGGTTCTAGGAATATTGAAAAGAATATCCTCTAATGAATTATATATATATATATATATTATATTCCTAAAGATAAATTCTCATGCCATGTGGTATTATAAGATAAAATCCCTATTTATCCTTAAAAGGTTGAAGTCATAATGTTTTGGGAAGTACCTAGAATAAATTCATGTTTTAGAGTTTCATAGGTATTTTTAGGTATTAATATCACTTTATTCATGAATTATCCCAAATAGTATCTCTTATGACCACAATGGTGAAGAAAAGAGTGAAATTATTCTGTTTATAGGATTGTGAGGGAGCTTCTGAAGAGCTTAAGAAGAATTTTCACAATGGGTTTTATTTTAATTTGACAAGATTTAGGTAAGAATTTCATGGTAAATTGTGATGAATGTTATATGGTTCTTGAGTTTTAACTAATGTAGGACCATAGTGTGGTGGTCTATAGATTAAGTAGCTATATCCATAGGGGATGAATTATTTGACCCACAATCTTGAGATACTATTTGAAGTGCTTTCTCTAAAATGTTGGATTCATTGCTTATTCAATAAGTGGTTCATGGTGTATACCGATTATATAATCCTAAAATATATATTTTCTTAGAGAGATATTAATTTTGGGAAATGAAGATGAGGGGATTATATATACTTTTTATAATTCTATCATATATTTTTCCTTATAAAGGGAGATTTCATAGAGCATGAACTTGGTAAGAAGTATAAACCTCAAAAGTGTGAGAAACTAAAGATGAATAGAGTCATATGTATTTTCACACTGAACTTTATTTGGATATAACTGAAAATAAATATAATGTGTATTTATACCATATTAATCTCAAATATTTAGTTATAAAATAGGTAATGGATTCATAGATCTACAATCAGAAATGTATCATCATTTAAGAGAGACTTGATGTTGGGGAGATCTTGAAGGGATGATATCAAGGACTAGATTCGTTTCTATTTGCCCATGAGAAATTATTAGTTCTTACCAACATATAAGAAGAGGTTATGAGATCAATCCTCTCATTGGGATATGAACGAAATAATTTCTAAATGTATCAAGATATGTGTTAGTAATTTTAGTGGTCTAGCATGAAGTAGGAGATTGAATAATTTTTCTCTTGATGTCATACCTTCTAGTGGGTCATTATAGTGTATCAAAGACCTATACAAGAGATATAACCACAACTTGTACTAGTATGGAAATGTGATTAAATAGCCATATTTTTTATAATAATACTATCGCATTCTATAATGGGAAAAGATATAGTATGGTTAATTATGGATCTCTTAACCAAGGATTTCTTCTTTATACCTTTTAGGGGGAATCCTCTATATAAGACTTTAGAGAATTTTACGTTATGGAGATTGTAATAACATGGTTCTCCTTTGAGGTATGGATTTCATCATTTCCATCAATTCACAGTTTAAATGTTTAAATATGGACTAATGTGAATGCCTTTGAGCTCATGGATGTATCGAGGGTGTCTGGGGCTAGTTCAAAGACCGAATTTCGACCTTTTCAGTGATTTTGGCTTGGTTCTCATATAGATTAGGCCCTGAAGGTTAGGCCGCACATTTTAACAAACCATGAGAGACATTGGGATGGAGCATGGATAACCCCCATAGTTTTAGTCAAACTGTGTGCTTAATGTCGCATGGCTGTGCGACTAGATCTGCAATTGTGACAGTGAATTTTTTCATGGTTTTTACATGATTAGTAAACCATGTGAACAAAAAAAATGTGATATGACCCTTCCTAGAGGTTACCATGCATGTTTGTTGCACGGTTTGTCAAATCATGCACCTAAACCGTGAGACACCTATTTTTTGGGAAATTTTAATAAATTTAATTAAATTAAAAATATTATTAATACCTAAAATTGAGTACATATTCTCTTTCATAGTAAGAGATACATTAGAAAAGCTGTCAACATTTTATATTCTTGGATTTGAGATAAATCTTTCATCCAAGCTCTGATTCAATGGTTGTTTATCTCATTGGATCAACAACGGTACGATGTTAATTCATTTTTATCCTTTCTATATTCTTCTAGATATCGATTGTTCTATTTAGTAGAAATTTTTTTTTGATATTATTATGTTCTTCATCAATTTTCATATTTCACCCAAATAGAGTCAAATCAGGTGTTAAGACTGGACAAGTTATCTTCTACAGAAATAAGTTAGGTGGTCTCAGGCCTTTTACTTAATGTAGGGCTATTTATACATGACATCGGGCTGTATGAACATTATCTGGGCATCACATCAAATTGAAATTGAACCCTATTATTTCTAAACATTTTCTAGGTAATCGAATAGAATTTTTATTTCTTGTTACTAGCTAGGAACCTTTGATGAACCACCCCTATGGGATTATTGTCTTAAATGGCCATTTTCATGGATTATGCTTTGGACCCCCTGGAGGTGTGCCTTTTACCCCATTTCATGGGATGTTAACCTTGTTTTTAAATTGTATATTGAATTTTAAATTAATATATAAGAGTTAAGGGATGAATAACATGACCTTTGTCCCTTGGTTAGGTAATAGCTTGTTATGCTTGAATTGCCTCTAAATGAATCTCCCATGTGAGTCACAGAGAGAACATTCAATGTAATTGCTTGAGTAATAATGTTTTTATATCTTAATTGTTTTCCCATGTGAGTTAAGTGATTTTAATTCATTGTAATAGCTTCTTATGCATGTGATGTGATCTATATAAAAAAATCAAGTGTGAGTTGTTAAAGGAAATCCTTATAAGCATATATTTTTTATTCAATCCCTTGAATAAGCGTGAATCAACCATTGTATGGTTATTACCCTGTGAGTTAGTTAAATACCATTCCATGCACTAGTTTATTTAATATGGAGAATATTGATATAATAATTTCTCCATGTGAGTAATGGAAAGACCAAGCCTTATGAGGTTGGATTATGGGTTGAGTCACATTTTGTGGTGATAATGAAATGGATGCTCTTGGTTTTGACCTTAACATATAAAATGAAATTATTAAATGGAATTGAATTTTTTAAATGATCAATACCAATGGGTGATAGATGGATTCATATTTGAATTCCATGGATAGATTCATTTAGTTATAGATATTTACGCCTTGGGTGATAAGTGGATTCATATTTGGATGCCATGAAAATACTCAATTGTCCTGAAACAAGATATATGTCAAGTGATACTTCAAATCCAAATAGATTTCCACAGAAATACTAAAAGGGAATTGATTATATGTCATGAATGATTCTTGGGGATTCCATAGAGGACCTAAAAGGATGGACTCATATGGCATGGACGTTATACCAGACCAAGAGTGATACCAGGTCCCTGAGAAGTTCTCCAAGGACAAGCTTGTAGGCTATTGACTAATAATATACCTGAAGTTATACTTTAATTCCAACTTAGGGAATTCAAGGATGGTCTCCAGTTATAAACAGAATTAATAATGAAATGAAGTTAGTATGTATCTTCTAATACAAAGAACAAGTTTGGATTTGGTTTTTCATTTATACTCGACGAATGTCATGTTTTGGCATCCTCAGATATATTTGATTACATGAGAGACTTTGGATTCGATCCAAGTATAATGACTTATAAATTTAATGAAATTGACTAAATGAAATGGATTTTAAATTAAAACCATAACTTAATGGATGTTTACTTTTTAGTACTTTCTTTATTCATCATTATTCTGCATGCACACTTGTTATATATAGTCACTGACTTATTGGAATAGAAATTTGGTGGTTTTTGACTAGGATTTAGTCTCACACCCTATTTGGGACACTTTTTAGGGCCCATGAAAATTACATGATTGTAGGTGTGATAAGGGAAATGTCCCTAATAAAGGAACTTGATTGGCCTATTTGGAGAAGGATAGAAAGGGTCCAAGCCAAGGCTTGTGATGCTACTGGGATACTTTTGGAATTTTTGTCATTATTTTACATGTATTGAATATGACAGATGTGTATCTATTTTGGATGATTTCTTAGAGACATATGACATGTGTCATCATTTTTATATAATATGAATTATGGTTTGTTTATATTATCAGTCTTTCACTATTTACTACTTTTATATGTATGTTTTAATGCCTCAGCTAATTGTATATTATTTTTATCCCCTATGCCACACTCTCATAATGAGGGAATAGTTCTCCATGGACACACCTAGGCCCTAAGTTCATGTTGTAAACCAATTTTGTTTGGGGATATGCGCTTGATCCCGTGTGACCCACTGGGATTGGGGCACTGTTGAGTGGCATCTGAGCCCAGGATGTTAAAAAGTGGTATTAAAGTAGTCTTTTCAAATTTAATTTACTATTTAGAGATAACATAAAGGTATAGGAAAGAAAATAAATCCAGTAATGATTAGTGTTTGGGCGTATCTATCCCGCATATAGGAAAAATCCAAAACGCCTCAAATAGAACTGTTATTTTATGTATTATGACTATTATAGATTATTTGATTCTACTGTTGGGTGATACACTTGTATTGTGATGTTATAATTGATATGATTATGGTGCTATTGTGTTAAAAACTGATGAGATGAGGGTATTCCATCTCATGAATCATATTGGCACCTATTATATTTTACATTCCATGCATTATTCTATTCCATTTAGGATTCATTACATGTCGCAGGCTGTTGTGATAGGTGATGTGATACAAACATACCTACTATTGTGATTGGTGTTTAAATGTGTTATGATGTGAATATGTGTATGTCATCCTTTGTCCCCTAAGGTGTGTGGGCCCTCTTGGATCTAAAAATTTGTGGGCCATGGTTTCAGCCATATAAGTGAATTGTGATAAACATGTATTGAGTTTATATTCCAATGAGAATGAATATGTGAACTCAATTGGAAATGAATAGAATATAGAATCAAAGGGAGACTTGAAATGGATTATAGAATATAATTGGACCAGAATTGAACTTAGTTGTGTGATTTTGGTAGTGTATCTTGCTTGTTCTTGATCTATATGATTCATAGACCAGACCCATGGGGCAAACAGAGGGGTGTGCCCTTATATAAGAAATATTTTACCTATCCTATTTCTATTTCTGTGCATTTGAAATATGAAACTTATTAATAATATTTACCTATGTCATGAGCTTGGAATTTTTAAAGCTATGCCACCATGAAATCCTCCAGTCATTCACTAAGAATGTAGAGACAACCAAACTTTGGAGGTGTTGGGCCATATGCTTCCAGTGGATCCACCAGCACGACCATCTACGGATCCAACTGCTATACCAAATGCAGGTGTGAAAGCACAATTCTATGAAGGATTTATAAGGTTTATACCGACCATTCGGGGAGCACCATGACCTACCCCAACTATGGAAGAGTTTATGTGTGAGTTTCATCACCAACATCCAACCACATTTTCAAAGGATTAAAGACCACATGAAACGAAGTCATGGATGGAGGACATGCTATATATCATTGAGCAAATAGAGTTGACTCTTGAGAGGATTTTAAATCTCTATATGTATATAATACGTGATTTATCCAAGAGATGGTGGGGTGTTATCACTCAGACTGATCGTCATCAGGAGAGGGATTTCAAGGAGTTTCATATAGACTTTTATGAGTACATATATACTAAGAATATGAGGGCCAATAATGCCTGGGAGTTCATACATTTGGAGAAGGGTGCCTATCAGTTGTGGATTATTTGACCAATTTTACTAATCTCTAGTGTTTTTCACCTGTTCTAATCGATGATGAGTTATCGAAAGCAAGGAGATTTGAGTATGGTCTTAGGTATGAAATCTTAATGCCACTAAATGTGTTTTGGATGAATACTATTTATGAAATGGTGAATCAAGAACTTTTCAGAAAACATAAACTGAGAGAGACATGAGTTTTGATCTAGGGTGGTTTAGTATCTCAATATGGTATTGCATCGACCCTTAGTAGGAAGCGCCATCTGGAGCATCCACGCAGTGATACCAATAGCCAAAGTACACCCTCATATAAATAGGTGAGGTTATACTAGTGTGGTTGGATAGGAAATATGAGGCCATAGTATATGAGGCACATAGTCGAGTACCAATCTTGTGGCAAGATGGTCCACCTATAGAGCTTCTACAGAACATTTCCACTAGTAGCCATTGAAAGAGGGGCTGCACTGACTCCATGTTCAAGAGACGGGTTAAAAACATCTCATTAAGTAGTTATATGGAATAAAACTGTCTGATCAGGATGGGGTGGTGTTCGTGGACCTGGTAGTAAGACCCCAGTTATGTACTAACATCAAGGTGGATTTTCTCAAGGTAGAGAGGAAGTATCGTAGGACCATGATTTAGGATAGTTATATGTAGTGGAACATACCTATGAGGAGATTAATCCCATAAAATATACTACCATTGATAACTATTCTAGTAGCCTAAACTTTATCTTTTTCACTCTTTTATATAGGGTATTCTCATAGATTTATGTTTGTGCCCATTTTGGAGATCCTTAGGCTCAATGTTCATACCTTTGATAATGTTTTGATGCTTGAAACTATGTTAGGGATTAGAAAAGAGGGTGTACATCAGTGAGGGGAGTGAGCCATTGAGTTTGGTGGGTGTGACTTCATATGGAAACTCTATTTCCTCAAGACGTATGATTTTGATTTCATTATAAGAATGAAAAGTTTGGTCATTTTTTATGATTTTGTCGATTGCTATCACTGATGGGTGAACTTCACATCACTAGAGTGGGATTTGTTCATTCACATTGTTGAATGAAATGTTCAGACATGTCGAACAAGACCAAAGCTTTGTGGGAATGGAGGGATGAAAACCCAGATTATGAGTTTATATCTAGACGATAGAGGAACATGTCAGGAAGATTTCCCTCCAGTGGTTGACATTTCTGGGATGTTTTCCCAGATGAATTTTCTAGATTACGTATAGTGAGAGGGGTGGTGTTAAATGTCTATCTAGTTCCAAGATCTTAAACTATATCCATTCATACTTACAAGATATCTACGATGGAGTTTGAATAGATAAAGTGGTAGCTAGATGATTTGGAGGAAAATGGTTTATATGACTCAGTAATTCTTCATTGGGTTCACTAGTCCTTTTTCCGAAAAAGGTGGTTGAAACTCTCAGGACATGTGTGGATTTTCAAAAATTGAACCCACTAACAGTTAAGAGCTCATATCCTCGTCCATGGATAGATGATAAATTTGACTATATGTAAGGAGGCTAGGTTTTTCTCAAAGAATGATTTGAGATTTAGTTATGATCAGGTTCTTATGAGACCACCAAATATACCTCACACAATCTTTCATAGTAGGTATTTTTTGTATGAGTATTTTGTTATTATATTCAGTCTCCTGAAAACTCTAGCGGTCTTTATGAGACTAATTAACCAAATGTTCCATCCCAATCTTGATTTATTTGTGGTAGTTTTCAAGGATGATATCTTAGTGAATTCTCATAATCAACACGACCATGGAAAACATATTAATATCATTTTTAATACATTGGGAGAGCATCAGTTATACGGTTAGATCAGAAAGTACCACTTTTGGATGGATCAAATTCACTTCCTATGTCACATCATCTCAGAGATAGGAATATCAGTAGACCCAGATAAGGTGATAGCAATAGTTTACTAGGAACACCCCATGAACATCGTTGGAGTATGATGTTTTTTAGGGTTGGATGGTTACTATAATAATTTCATATAGGAATTATCACGTTAAGAAGGACCATTGAAGGGCTAAACTAATAAGGGTGTTAGGTATGTATGGATAGATTACTACAAGAAGAACATTCAGGAGATAAATGGGCGATTGAATTCAATACTGATACTCATTTTTCTAGAGACAAGAAGGTGTTACAATGTATACTTTGATACATCATGTATTAGGCTAGGAGAATTTATTATGCAAGGTTGTAGAGTTGTGGTGTACGAGTCTCATTTCTTGAGGCCACACAAGAGGAACTACCTGATCCATGATCTTGAGTTAGCTATAGTTGTTCATGCATTATTGTTTTGGAGACATTACATAATGGGATATAATTTTTTGGTGTTCATGGGACAAAAAATACTCACGCGCATATTTACATAGTGTGATGTGAATTTGAGGCATAAAAGTGGTTTGAGTACCTAGAGTATTTTGACTACTATCATGTATATACGCTTGATAAAGGAAACCCATTGGCCAATGAAATAAGAAGGAGGAGTTAGATATAGCTAGTTTAGGAGACCAATAGTGAGTGGAAGGTCATATATTTGTTCTATGAGATGCACTCGATAGTGAAGGATATTCAGGGGAAGACTTTTCATTCATCCTTAGTTGTTACCTCTACTATTATGGATCTTGTTAGTATGAGGTAGATATGAGATTCATATGTTTTATTTCTACAAGAGGGTGTGGTAGGTGATGACCCTCCTCCTAGTTTTACCATAGGTGAGGATGAGATCTTGTGAGTACATGGTTTTGTATGGGTCTCTTCATACATGCACACGGAGTTGATGTGAGATTTTTAGGCTTCGTCTAGGGTAGTGCACCCCAGTTTCCCCAAGTTGTATTGTGATTAAAATCATTAGTACTGGGAGATGGTACCAAAAGTGATGTAGATTGTTTTTATTGAAATTTTCCACCTATCAATAGGTGAAGGGGGGACACCGATGACCATCCAGAGTTTTACATAAGATACCAATTCTTCAGTGAAAATGGAACGTTTTCACGATCAATTTCATGAATGATTTAACAAGGTCTTATTAAGGTAGTGATTCAATTTTGGATGTTTCTTATTGGTTCATGAAGGTTTTACATTTTCTACCAATCAAGGAAACCTTCATTGTGGATGAGATAGGGAGGATTTATATCCCTATTACAATACGACTACACAGGGTCCTTCATTCTATCATTTCAGAAAGGGATTCCCAGTTTACATCTCAATTAAAGAAAGGGATAAACTGGGTGTTGGGTACATAGGTTGTTTTGATCACAACATACCACCACCAGATATATGACTAGTCATAGAACATGATTTAGGTACTTAAGGACATATTGTGAGCATGATTCTTGTATTTTTGGGGCTCTTAGAAGAGGCATATACCCGTTGTTGAATTCACATAAAAAAATAAATTTTAGGATAATTTTCAGATGGAACTATATGAGGATCTATATGGTAGGACATGCTGACCACCCTTGTGTTGGTTAGAGGAAGGATAGGTAGCTTTGCTGGGACCTGGTCATGTTAAAGAAACCACAGAGCAAGTGTTGTTGATTCAAAAAAGATGGCTACTATGTAGTATTGTTATAAATAATATGCCTATCACCATAGAGGAACTCCAGAGTTTGAGGTTGAGGTGCAGGTTTTCCTATATATTTCACCAAGTTTGGGATACAAGAGGATCAAGAGACAGAGTGAGATGTCACAAAGATATGTCGGGTCGTTCAAGATTCTAGAGAGAGTCGGGAGAGTAGCCTATTAGTTACAATTACCTTAGAGGTACCGGGTAATGCATGAAGTTTTCCATATATCTCAGTTGTGATACTATTACTCAGACCCATCTCATTCCTTGTAGCCCCAATTAGTTGAGTCATACAAGGATGTGTTCTTTGAGGACCATCCTATACATAATTTGTATCATAGTGAAAAGGTTATATGATGCCAGTTAGTTCATTTAGTATGGGTGTTATGGAATCATGACTATGTTCTAGATGAGACCTAAGAGTAAGAGGCCGATGTACAATCACAGTGGCTGGATTTATTCACTGATCATGCTTCACCACCATTGGAATGAAAATTCAGGGACAAACTGCTTTAAGGTGTGAAGTTTATAAGAACCCGGTTCTCCTTTGAGGTATGGATTCCTTTATTTTTATTAATTATTATTTTAAATGTGTAAATATGTCCTAATGTGAATTCCATTTGAGGTCTTGGATGTTTTGGGGTTGTCCATGGCTAGTTCGGAGCCCACAACCTGGCCTTTTGGGTGATTTTTTCAATAGTGCATGGTTAGAGTATACAATGTGGGTCAGGCTGCATAGTTTAACAAACCATCTGAGGCATGGAGAGAAAGGATATGCCACATGGTTTTAGTCAAACCATGCACTTCAAGTCATATGGACATGTATCATCTCTTCAATCTTGATAGTTTCTTTTTGGATGATTTGTGCATGGTTAGTAAACCCTTAGAAAACGTTTTGCACTATGCTCCTTTCTTAAAGGTGCTTGTGCATGTTTTCTATAGGGTTTGTTCGAATGCACACATAAACCATGCGTACCCTATATTTTTTTTTGGAAATTTTAATAATTTTAATTAAATTAAAAATATTATTAAAACAAAAAATTGTTTTCATCCTCTCTTTTACTCTAAAGAAGACTTTGGTAAAGCTCTCAACTTTGGATATACATGGATTTGAGATAAATATTTCATCCTATGTCCAATTCAAGGGTCCTTCATTTTGTTGGATTCATAAGGATAACACCTAAATTCCTTTTTCCATTTTTCTATTCTTCTGGATACCAGTAGTGCTATTTAACAAGAATATGATATTCCATATTATTAGATTCTTCATCTGTTATTCATATTTCTCCCAAAGAAAATCAAATTAGTGGTTAAGAATTGATGGGGTATCCTCTATAGACATAATGTAGGTGGTCTCATTCCTTTAACTTAAAGCCAGGCTGTTTATATATGTTATCATGGTGTGAACCAATTTTTGGGCATCACATTAAATTAACATTCAACCATATTATTTATATAAATGTTCTTGGAAATCGAATAGTCTTGTTAATGCTTATTATAGGTTAAAAAACTTGAATGAACCACCCCTTTTGGTGTGTTGGATTAAATGGCCATTTTTATGGATTATTCTTTGGACCCCCTTGAGGTGTGCCTTTTTACTCCATGTCATGGGATTTAAACTATGATTTTTAATAATATATTAAATTTTATAGGAAATGGATGAGTAGTAAGGGAATAATGACATAACCGTTGGGCCTTGGTTAGGTAATTACATGTTATGCTTTAATTTCCATAAAATTTATTTCCCATGTGAGTCACATAAAGACCATGCAATGTAATTTATTGAGTAAGCATGTTTTTATCTATTTATTGATTTTCCTATGTGAGTTAAATGATTTTAATGCCCTATAATAGCTTGTTATGCATGTGATGAAATCTATATAAAAAATTCCCATGTGAGTAGTAAAAGAAAATACTCATAAGCTTATCCTTATTAATAAATCCCTTGAATAAGTTTCAATTTCCCTTTATATGGCTATTACCATGCGATTTAGGTAAAGACCACACCATTTTTTAGTTTATTTAAGCTTGAGAAGCTTGTTATAATAAATTTACCATGTGGTTAATTGAATGGAAAATCCATATGAGCTTGGATTTTGGTTTGAGTCACCTTTTTAGGAATGAATGAAATATATTCTCTTGGTTTTGACCTTTGCATGTTAAATGAATTGATTAAATATAATTTATTTGATTAAATGATTAATATAAATGGGTGATACATGGATTCATATTAGAATGAATTGGAAAAACTCATTTGGATATTGACCTTTAGGACTTGGGTGAAACATGGATTCATACTAGAATGACATGGACAAACTCAATTGTATTAAACCTTGATATATACCAAGTGATACTTGGAATACAAATTTATTACCAAGGACAGACTCAAAGGCATATATTATATGTCATGAGTGATATTTGGGCCTTCCTTAGAGGTCCACCAAGGATAGAATTATTTTTAAAGGACGTTATACCACACCTAGAGTGATACCAGGTTCATGAGAGGTTCACTGGGGAAAGCTTATAGGGTGTTGGTTGATAATAAACATGGAGTGGTAATTTAATTCCAACATAGGAATGAAAAGGATAAACCTAGGTTCTATATTAAATAAATAATGAAATGAATTTATCATGCATCTACAATGAAAAGGAATAATCTTGGATTCAATTTTTTTTACTTAATAGATGGCCTGTTTATGTATCCTTGGATACAGGTTCTTAAAAGGGGGACTTGGGATTTGAGCCAATTCTCGAGACTTACAAATTAAATTAAATTGATTAAATAAAATGGATATTAAATGATAACTAGAACTTATGGGATGTTTACATTTGTGTACATTCTTTATTTATCATTATATTACTTGCACACTTTTTATAAATATTCACTGACTAATTGGGATAGACCATGGGTGGTTAGCTACTGGTATTCAATCTCACACCATGTTTGGGAAACTTTTTGAGAACCAAATAGATTATGTGATTTAAGGTGATGATAGGGTAATTCATATGACTACATGTACTTCATTGTATATATAGGAGTAGGATAGCATGAGACCAAGCCAAGGCTTGTGATGCTATTGGGATAACTTTGAACCTTTTTCTATTTTGTTACATGTGTTGTATATAACTATTTTGTACCTATTTTGGATGTTTTCTTAGATATATATAACATGTTTCAATATTTTTATATGAGATGAAATTTTTTTTATATTATCATTCTTCCATTGTTTACTACAGTCATATGTATAGTTTATTACTTCTGTTACTTGTATCTTATTGTTATCCGCTATGCTGCACTCTGGTTATTAGGGTATAGTCTCCCTATAGACACACCTAAGCCCTTACATCTAGTTGACATTCTATGGTGTTTGGGGAGATTCACTTGATACTTTGTGACCCACCAGGGTTGTGGCACTATTGAGTGGTATTAATGCTTGTGACATTATAGAGATATTGAAACTTCATAGGGTCCTTGTTAGTTCATATAAATCTCAAAACCCTAGAAATATGATAAATATGGGAATTCCATTGACACTATGGAATATATATTAAGGAATTACATTATTTATTTTGGATATTTGTGGAAATATCATTATCAACATGTATAAATTGAATATAATAACAACTATTAAGAATTAATCTAGACGGATAAATTTTAAGAACACTATGGAAATCCATGTAAGTATTATTTATGCTGGACTGATATTGAGAATTCATCATTGATCTGTCCCAACATAGTTAAGGAGAATATAGAATGGGTGAAATTGACCAAGAAGTAGTCGAAGACTGTTCAAATCCATTAAAAGTACTATATTGACAACATGTGATGAAATTTTCAATTTATAGTTAGTGACCATGTATTTCTTTGATTCTATCCTTGATTGGTAAATGACATATGGTAATGTAGGGAAATATATCTCCTCAATTCATTAGACCATTCAAGATTCTGGAATATTTTAGTGAGGTAACATATATATTAGCCTTTCCACCTAGGTTGAATGCAATGTATGTGGTTTTACATGTCTCATATCTATAAAGATTGTTATTTAACCTACTCATGTTTTACATTATGATGATATGTAATTAAAAATTTATAGTTCCTTTATGGAAAATACCATTTCTAACATCAATTGAAGAAAGGGGATTTTACGAGGGAAAATTGTTCCCTTGGATTGAGTACACTTGAAGAATGGTCAATATTATAATGATACTTGGAATCATGTGTTTAAAATAAAGATCATGTAACTAATATTGTTCCATTAGGAATCCAATTAATGCTTATCAGGGATAAGGATTTGATGGCGGGGAGGAAATAAATTTCAACATTTTTTGGTTTTTTATCTTTTAGAATTATAGTAATTTAAATAAATTTTGATGTTTATTTTGATGTTATAGATATAAATTTAGAGAATAGTTGGGAATGGGGAAGTAGATGAGAAATAACTATAGTGATATAGAAGCTCCAGGTTCCCAATATAACCTAATAGAGTTGAAGAAAATTATCAGCCCCATCAGGTACTTGATGGCTTGTAATATGTACTGAATAAGCTGCATGATTGTTTTTTGAAAAATATAGCTGAAATGTATCTTAATAACATTAAAGTTATCCTGAACACATAATTTAGGATTTAAATATTCATTCCAACCCTTAATCTCATTAGAGAGATATTTCATGGATTATCCTCATCTCCCTTTATCCTACATTTTAATATTCAACCAGATTTATAGCATAGTGGTCAGAAAAGTATATCAACACCAATGTTAATGTAGGTATTCCCTTATTACATAATTTTTGGATATGTTTACACCTATTATATGTCTCTCTTAACCTTAATTTTCATTTAGGAATTAAATATAAGGTTTTCCTTAGTCTATCTACCTATGGGTGGTAATATGAAGTTGTATACAATGATCTTGAGGTAAGGCTACTCCTTTACCAATTGGATTCTAATTTCCCATGTTTGGTGGTGACCAAAAGCCTTTCCATGGGATAACCTAGTGTTTATAAACCAAATTTTTATGTAATCTCTAATACATATAGTAATTGGGCTATATATTTACATAGGTTAAGGTGGATGATCTCTTATATTTATCTCATATTATTATAGTATGACTATGGAAGGGGAACTAGGTAGGGAAAGGGATTAGTCAATAATAGTTTTCACCAACAATACTTATAATAAAAATTGTTTTCATATGATTAATCTTAAAATGTTAATTTCTTATTGGAACTTGAGACCATATAATCTAAATATATCCCCTTTCCTATTTGTCTCATGCTAGAGATGAGTAAACCACGGTATGAGTTTCATTGATTTATTTTTTTATGATAAAAAACCATGTTCTTAGTTGATATGAAAGTAAAAAGTAATTGAATCTTGGTTAAGTTCCAACCTATGTAGGAATTAATAATATTTCATGCTTAATTTTAAGGCTACCATAAGTGATTATTTAAACCAATTTTTTGATTATGTTAGATTCATTGAATAATATTGGTTAGAAATTTAATTTAGTAACTATATTTCATGATTCCATATATTTATCTTAACACGATCAAGATATTTAGACTCATATTTTTTATTATTTTATAAGCCAATACATGTATTATAATATATTACATATAGTGGTGTTAAACCTTGTTTGCTAGGTCATGACTCATCATGTGTATACTAGATAAATGGATATATATATATATATATATATTAAATGTTCCACCATAAGTGGATATATGAATCATATAGAGAAATATATTCATATGTATATGATCACACACACACACACATTCCATTATATGAGTAGATGTGAGGCCTTTAAGAAGGAAAATGCCAGGCATGCATATATAGTTCCTCCCTATGTGGAGAGACTGACCACCATAGTGGGATTAATCCATGCACACACACACAGACACACACACAGAGATATATATATATATATATATATATATATATATGTGTGTGTGTGTGCACTACCTGCTATAGAGGATGGGTACGATAAGACATCTTGGGAGAACATGTTCTTTACTATGAACATGCACATTTTTGGATTCCAAATATGACTCGAAGAAGGTTTGGCCAATGAATTTGAAAATTAGGAGAAATATGATTAAGATATTTATTTTTCTACTTATACACTAGGTAAACATGTCTAATTTATATAGAACACATCATTTGATATGCTACCCATACATCCTTATTACTACCTACTTTATATTCCTTCCTTGTACACTTGGATTTATGATAAACATTCTAAGGTTGTGTGGTGAATTCGGTTTTGTAAAATGTTCTCACAGCCTACATGTGGTCATATTGAATGCATTTAGACCTTATTTTACATGACATTTATTAATGAAAATCTTTTCCACATGAGGGCTGACTGTACTAGAGATTGGGTGGATGATATTCATGGGGTAAAAAGCAGGGCACACACATTTAAATTTTTGGTGGAATCATGAGGAGATGAAATTGGGGGTTTATATATTGGTTTTCTTAGAGGATTCCATATTTTGGATATACTATTTGATATCTTTAGGGGCCTGCTTAGTTTATAAAATTTCTATATACTTATTATTTATCTATTAACATTTATATAATGACTTTTATAGATGTTTTTGGGAAATTTATTCACAAGGTTTCATTTCATTCAAGTTATATAGTATAGAATATATAGATACCTCTGATGTATATGTACTAAAATTATTGGTTGGTTTTGGTGTTCAGTTTCACCATGCACCCAAAAGTTATGAAAATATTTCAGTTTTAGTGTCTAGGTAATTTTGTATGACTTTGAAAAAATAATTCATCTCACACATGCATGATAGTTATCCCTTAGTATTTATGATATCCTATAATGATTAAGAAGTGGGATAGATGTATTATGGTAACATGTATCGAATTTGTTTAGGTATCCAGGTTAGGTCGATACACTCTTATTCTTGGTTTATCTCACTATCTTGGTTACATTACATGTTATACCTATGTTGACAGAGTTGATTATGATATTTAAAGGGACCATATTGAGTTCATTTTTTATTACCCATATATAAAAAAATGTGTGCCACTATTATGAATTTATTAAAGGTTATGAGAGTGGTGATAAGGATATTGTTCTATAAGTGGTGTATAAGAGTTGTAATAGTATATAATTAGTGGTGAATGCGTCCTCCCTATTAACTTGTCCTTGTAATTTCATTATCATTATTATTACTAATTATTATTGTATACTGCTAGGCTTTCAGCCCATGAGATCCTCAACATGGATGTTTCTTTTTGATATTGGTTGGTAGTGTGGACTGTGGGTAGTGATGAGGGCCCCTCCTTGGTGATAGGGTTTGGTGATGTTGATTGATTCTGTTTTGGCTTGGTGGTGCGATGATGATTAATGATGGTAGTTTTGGTTATATGAGTTGTATGTTATAGAGTATAGAGTTGATCCTCAATGGTGTAGAGGGTGGAAATGGTGGATCATGGAAACTGTCATGAAAAATTTGTGGGAGAAAAGAAATCCTATCAAATACAGTGGCAGGCACCAGTTCGATGAAAGAGAAAATAGGTTATAGGTACATTGTGATTGTTGGGAAGGGATGGTGGGTTGGGTGATGACCTATGATGGTAGATGTATGATTTTTCTACAAGGAATGGATGAGAATATTCAATAGTGTCTTGTTCATTTAGGCTAGTTATAGGCCCATGGGTTAGGATCCTACATTCCTTAGTCCTTCTGGATTTATTTTACGGGCCTTGGGGACAATTATTAGGCTTTTATGACATATTCCTTGGGACTACATGACATGTAATAGGATCCCATCTACCCAACGATAAAAAAGAAATCCCCTTTGATTAATAAAAAAGTGATTGCCCCTATCCAATTTAAATAAATTATAATTGTATATTGATTCTATTTTCTATTTATTAATTAATTAATACTTTATATTGTTATTATTATTATTCAAGGATTATGTTCATTTTGAATGTCTATTTTTAGTTGTCATTTAGCTATGTTTGGATGTTATAGTTCTCATCATGTTTTACTATCTACCATCCCTGATATTTTAGACATAGTGTTAGTTTTCAACACTATTCCTATTGGAGGCCATCTTAAGGAAGTAATGTCAGTCTCATTACATAATCAGAAAAGGTCTTAGTCGGGTTGGTTCAGGTAAAAATGGGTTTCAGTTGAGTCTTTTAGTATTTTTGTTTGAATTAGTCACATGATATGATTATTTTTAGTTAACATGGTAGTGCTATATATGAACATATGATATAAATTATGTAAGGGAATCTAATAAGAATCAATTTAATGGAACTTATTTTATTATCCATATATAAGAGTTCTGTTTTCAAGGCTTGATAATGTGAGGGAGATTAAATAAGATAAATGATACAACAAGATCCCATCTTGCTTTATTTAAGGTATAATGACATCACATTTCATGGATGGATAAAATGAGCCTATTACAACTCCTTATAAAGCTCAAATATGATTCATGAATCCCAAGCTTCAATTTTTTTAAATTTTTTTGAATCCTTTCCCACATAGAAATTTTAGAAAGGAATATTTTGTTAAGATATTCATGTCAATCAGGCCACAAAAATAAATCTAAGACCTATGTTTGTAAGGCATCTTCTTCCCTTCCTTAAAGTCAAGACCTATAGGAAAAAATGTTGGAGTTAGGGCCCTAGATCCAACTTCTTCTATAATTTATGATCAATTTTTATTCATGGTTTTCAATATTAATAAACTTATTATCACATCATTATTGTTCTTATTTATAACATAGTATGTGATAATGTCATAAAAGTAGTTGTCACACTAAAAGGTCGTAGTAGTTCCCTACTATAATGAGAACCTGAAATGGATAAGTCAATATTCTTGAATATATTTGTTCTATAGCTTGAAGATATAATTTTAAGGACATAAATGATACAAGATATCTGGGGTGGAGACTCATAGGACTTTTAATCACCTTCTCATGGTGTACTCCCTTGGTAATATCCAGTAGGATATTATGAGAACAAGACCTGCCAGTAGGAAATCCACATTTCAATGTTTCATTCGATGTTCCTATATGTATATGTGTGTTTTGGTCATTATAATTTAAGATTAAAATTGATGAATTTTATGATTTATGCACTTAGAAGTATTGATGAAAACCGTGATGATAGATGTTCTCAGTGAGGTATGATATATTGGGTGTGTCAAGAGTTATATCGCATTAATGAATAATTCAATAAATGATTTATCCTTTCGTTTCTTTAAGGGAATTTAATATCTTTTTCCCTTTGACGGAAATGATATAGCTTAAATAAATTCATGTCCATGGTGTTCTATAGGCAATTTATATTTCTTAAAGTCAAAGAAAGAGATATAAAGCACATAGGTTGATTGAATTGGAATGCAACCTTCCTGATAAGATATATTATAATAAAGGGATTATATTATATGGTGAGAATTCATATGAAGTTAAATTTCATTTTAGAATTAACTTATTTCTCTATAGGTGCCTAGAATGTTTCTAGATACTAACCATGGAATTTAGGCTTCTCAACCTAATTCCACTAAGAAAGAAGACTTGAGGGTCACACACTAAGTGTATCCTTTATCTCAGTTAAAAAATATATTATTTAATATTTAACAAGTTGAATAAATATTTTTTCTGGTGGTGGTTTAATAATTATTCATGTATTCCTGATCAAATTTATTTTGTCACTTGTTATTTGGAATAATAAATTTTGAATGGAATATTTAATAAATATTTATTTGATATTTAGTGAAAATAATATATATATATATATTTATTAGAGAATGATTAAGTGATATTTATTTAATAAATATATATACATTATTCAAGTCCCAATAAATATTGTGGTGGATTGGCAGACTGAGTTTAAGGGTCCAGTGAGAAATTACAATATTGAGTATTATTTGATTAAATAATATTTAATTATAATTTTCAAGTTAAAGTGTGTGTCAAGAAATAATAATTATTATACTATAATTAATTAACATGGTGTTTCACTAGGATTAATAAAATAAATAAAGGAACATGTGAAATTATGTTATTTTAAACCTAGTGATATAAATACCATATAATGTTTATTTCTCATAACCCTTACCAAACTGATTTTTTTGTGGACAAAAGATAATAGAAAAACCTCTCAAGACTAGAGAGTTCTTCCTTATCCAATAACACTTTTAAGAATTAGAGTGATACTCCACCACTAGATCAAGGATAATTCTTTGGAAGCATTTCTCAAGGTGATCGAATGTTGAGAATGCAAGAGAAAGTATATTCCATGATAGCACTCAAAGACTCCTATAGCGACGTCCGAAGATTAATATAACACGTGTGGATCATCGCTGTAGGAAATCTACCCTTTATTTCTACAACACAATGATGGTGCACTGTAGATCTGTGGATAAACACATCAACGAATAAAGAAGAACCTTATAGGTAATTATTATTTAATTAAATTAATTATAAACAACATGTGTTGATCTCCTTTCTATCGGTTCTGGGTTTCTATCCCTTGCTTGTTCTTTGATTAAAATCCATGAATCATGAAGCTAATCATTGTATAGATCTCTGATTAATCATTGATTATGGGAAAAATAAAATTTGGTTACCACCCCTTTTATGCTTACACTACACCTAGAACCAAATGGTATCAAATGAGGGAACATAAATGTTTATAATTATTTAGATTCATTGGTGATTTACTCATTCATAATTTAGTTTTTCAATTCAAGTATAATATTTCATCTAATATAAATTACAAGATTTGTTTATTCCTTAATAATTTCTCATAGATCTAACAAAAATGATTAATTTTATGATTAAATTAAAATTGAGGAACTTATCTGGAGGTGCCAAGGTTCTTGGCTATACAACACTAGAATATACACTATGTAATCGATATTACATGCCGTGTAGTCATGTTCAATGTATCAAGATTGATTCAGAAATAAATTTGATATTTTTCATTGACTAGGGCAATAATTACACCATTATTGCACCACATGATGATGCAGATTAAATTGTGCATGGTCAACCAGACTACATGATGTTTTGACCATTGGACACGTCATGTTTTCCATTTGGGTTTGGGTCAGGTCGTGTATTCTATACATGTACTACCCTAATGGTGACCATTTAACATGGGTTTAACATAGCATGTGGCCCACTGGACACGCCTTGTACTCCAAGATTTATGGAGTACGCCTCACATGTTGAGTCCCAAGGCGTATACTTCAGATAGACGGTGAAGGGTGTACATTCTGTGTAGATCGGATCTACACACCATGTACTTTTACAAGATTATGAATATTTAAAATTTATTTATTTTATTATGTAAACCTTGAGACATGTACTTGTGTGTGTTCATAAAGATAGGGTACACCATGTGATAGGTTTTAATATACATAAATATTTAAAATTTTAATTAATATGAACATAATTTTCAGATCTTCATATCATGTATGAGTTGTATTACATGTTATTACTGTACGTGCATTTGAGAATAACATGTGACCAATAAATACAGAAATTCTTGTAAATATCTATGAATTACACATCATGGAAGTATGTGATAAGTCATGTATTCTATACGTCACAAGAGTAAAATAGTATCTGCATATAATATATATTGGGAAGAATCAGACTTGTATTCATTGTGTTTCCACCAAGGTACATTTATGTATAATGTCAATTTTAAATGATTTTATTAATTTTTTTTTTAAAATTACAATGGATCATAATCCCATGGAAATTCAGATAAAGAATAAGACAAAAGGATTAATTAATTAATGATAATAATTAATTAATTTGAGTGTGATTTATCTTATATAAGATAGATTAAGAATTTAATTATAATTTTATTAAATTCGTAATTTGTTGCATGCATGTGGACGATCATGAGCTAGAATAGACCTTTGTATGTTATTTTTTTTATTTTTTATTAAATTAAATTTTTGGCATGCATGCCTTCTCTCCTCATTAATTTGTAAGGCCTGATATACCATGTTTTCTTTTATGTAGTCCCCCTTTTACCCCTCACCTATATGTGAGTAAAAGAATATGTAATGGATGGACCTCCCAAGCTATTGGAGGTGGTTCGAGTTAGGAGCTGATGTGAAACCAATCCAAGTAAGATATAAAGGTGGGAAAGTGGAATGTTCTAAACATGAAGTCATACTGGTTCAAGGTTTTTCTCCCATAGGTTAGTGGTTATCTTGTAAACATCCAAATAAACTAACCATTGGTTTATTCTCATGATCACACCATTTATTTTATTTCTGTTAGTTGCATGATTATTCATTATGTATGTTTTAGCAAGATCACATATTTAATGAATTAACAAAAAATCAATATGGAACTAAAATAAATTTTCTTGTGCATAAATATTATCAAAATACACGGTTAATAACATAATTAATTCCACTTAAAATTAAAAAGTATGTGATAAAGATAATAATTGGAAATTAATTCATAATGGATAAAATCCCTCAATAAAATATTATATTCGTATAACCTTCCATTACATTGGTTTGAATGAAACCATAATTCAAGGCACATAACCATCCAAGGTTAGAGTGAATTCAATTATCAGTGAATTCTAATAATTTTTTTGGTTGACTTGACTTGGTTCACATTAAGGGTTGAATACAAAAGTAGGACTTGGTGTAATTGAGAGGAAAAGGTTGAGGAAATCCAATTAATGTATTTTAGGATTGAGGAGTCCACTCAATGGATTGGTGAACTGTAAGCTAATGAATTTGGCTTTTGGATTGCCTACCTAAAACAATTCATGTTTCTTCATCAACCAAATGTTGTGTAATTAGATGGGAAATATGCATCCTTACCACTAGTATATCCAAGAAACAAGATATTCTATAGCCAATGGTGTGGGATATTGGGTTTTGATAAAATAATGGGAGATTAATAAATATAATATGTATTTATTTGTTTAAATTTATTAGATAAATTAATAAATATATGCTTATCATATTTAAACAATCATTAAAAATTACATCAGACATATCATTGTGATCAATTCTTGAGAAGGAAAACCTTCTCACCAGCACAAATTTCTAGGAATGGAAGAGGCCTTTACGCATCATCCATTACCATGAAACAAAATTACATATGATAGAATGAACATTAATAGTTGTACCTAGAAATGAGGTAAGTGATGAAGAGATATCTCTCTATGAGGAACATTTGGATGAAGCTATATATGTTCATTTCTTCATGATATCTTCAATGCATGTAAGACTCTGCCCAGTTGGTGAGGACTCAGCAAGTGAATCCAAGAGACCCGAGTTCAAAATTGGGTAGAGACATAATTTCCAGGGTACTGTAGTAGTACCATAGCAGGAACTGTATTACCACTATAGTAGGCACTATAGAAGGCACTGTTTAGTACTATATTAGCTGGAACTATTCATCAGTTTGGGCTTTTGGGGCACTGGTTTGGGCCTCAGGTCCTTTAAGGCCTTCGGGCCACCCAAGTCCTTCGGGACAGTAAGGATTTCGGTCCACATCAAGGCCCTTGGAACACCTCAAGGACTTAGGTTGACCTCAAGGCCATAGGGCCACCTCAAGGCCTTAGGGCCACCTCAAGGCCTTAGATCCACCTCAAGGCCTTCGGGCTACCAGAAATTGTACTTAATGACCAGAAAATATCTATAAGAAGCAGACTCCATATGAGGATTCAGAGCATGCACATTCACTAGAGAAGAAGAGAAGTGGATTTATTATAAATAGAGGGTATGTAATTACCATCAGGACTAGCCTATGCATGCACATAAAGCCTAACCTAACAAGCCATGTGAAGGTGGACATCCAACATAAAGATGAACATGCTAGGGAGAAGCAGTTCAATGTAGTTATCGTCTGAATATTTACTAATACCTATGTGTAAAGGAATCCCTAAGCCTATGAGCATTGTAATGGTTCCCCTTTATCCCTTTAAAGGGGGGTTATCAAATATCAATAAAAAGAAGCCCTTCTGGCCATTCAGGCTTGCTATCATCCATGTCCAATGAGCTCTTAAAGAAAATGAGGATATGGATTCCTATAACACGATGTCTCACCTTTGGGATCTCTATCATGTAAAGGAGATACATGAGCGGTATGAGATCTCAAATGCTTTGTTTATATCTAAGGCTTGAGAGACTACTCTAGCTGGGCCTCATGTAATCAACATTATTGGCTACATTGAATGCCTTTAGATCTTATGGATTAAATTCCTAGATGAGATGCATATAGATCCCATACATTCATCAGTTCCTAAGACCTTATCTAGTTTTGTTGTGAATTAAAATATGATTAATAATGGGAAGAGTCTATGGGAACATATAACCTTGACTCACCAAGTGGATAAGGACATGGGGCATGACAAACCCGTAGTCCTTATAGTGAATAAGAAAAGGAAGAACAATGAAAAAGGGGCCCAAGGACTATAAATAATCTAAATCTCCGAAGCACTGTCCTTCCAATAGGGGGATGATCTAGAGGTAGGGTATTGAAAAAGGGGATGTATGTTTTGCTTATGGAAGTTATTCCACTAGAAGAGGAATTTAACCCAAAAGGAAGGTGAATCAAAAGGTTCATTCATTATCGAGTGAAATCTTTCCATTTCTACACATTGGGTATTATATACAGCTTATGGTGCTCACATATATATATATATATATATATCCAAATGTAGTAACTGGGTATATTTTAGAAACTTTATATAGGAGAGGGTGATATGTGAGCAGACAATGGTGTGAGGCTGCCTTCTCTTTCCATTGGTGACTACCATCTTTCATTTTCTACATGAATGATTTTGGTTTCATGTGATTGTTATTATATACCTACTATTACCAAAAACATAATATTTGTATCGATTTTAGATACAAATGGGTTTATTTTCATGTTCATAAATAAAAGTTGTTTGATTTATAAGGAAAACATATTTTATGATATGACACATATAAATAATGGTATGTAAGTATTAAATTACGAAAATAAAGTGTTGGGAATTGATAACAAATCATGTTCACATGACTCATATAACTTCCAGATTCGGCATCACCATTTTGGTCATGTAAACAAAAAGTGTTTGAAAAATATCTATCAATATGGTTATTTAGACTCATATGAGCTAAAACCACTTGATATATGTTCTTTCTTGTAAGAGAAAATGATCAATCTTCCATTTGGTGGACTGGATGAAAGGTCTACAAAGCTTTTGGCATTGGTTCACACTAATGTGTGTGGGCCATTTCCAAATGAATCGTGAGGTGGATATTCTTACTTCAAAACTTTTAATAATTATTTGAGTAGATATGGATATATATACTTAATGATGTATAAGTCTGAGTCCTTTAAGAAATTAAAGGAATTAAATAATGACATAGATAATCATCTTGGTAAAAAGAAAAAGCTGCTTTAATCAGATCGAGGTAGAGAATATATTAACCCTGAGTTAATTGACTTTCTACTAGTGTTTGGGATTCTATCTGAACTCACTCCAAAATATACCCCAAATTGGATTTGTGTTAGTGAAGGCATGAACCAAACCTTGATGGAAATGGTAAGATCGATGATGATTCATGCAGATCTTCCATTATTCGTCTAGGGATATGCATTACAAATTGCGTCATAAACATTAAACCAAGTACCAAATAAAGTGGAAATTAGAATCACCTTTAATATATGTAGTGTAAAAAACCTATTTAGTTATATACAAGTGTATAGGGTCGTGATGAACTTTTAAGGCTTTCTCATGAAACAAACTAGCACCATGTGGCACAATGTGTATCGTTATAGTGTATCCCAATGATATATAGGGATACTACCTATACAACCCCTAAAACAAGAAAGTGACTATCCCCAGACTAGACATATTTCATGAGATAGAGAACATCCTCAAAATGGATAGTGGGAGAAATATTGACTTCGAAGAGGTTTATTCTCATGATTTACATGAGCTAGTACAAGAACAGATTCCACAGGTCCCTGTACAAGAAGTAGTTCCTGAAACAAACGTACTACATTGGATTATAATAGAGGTAAGGGAACTAGAGATATGTGGTTTTCTAGTCATAAAATATGTTTAATCATTATTTTTGTAAAATGATGAACCTCTCTTCTACAAGGCAGTAGTAGAGATCTCAGAATCTTCAAGATGAATATATGCAATGAATTTTGAAATTGATTCCATGTATCAGAACCATGTTTGGGTTCTGTTTAATTTTCCAGTTGATGTATATACTATTCGGTGTAAATGGGTATTAAAGAGAAAACAATAAATGGAATGTGAATTAAGTACCTATAAATAAAGGCTATTGGATAATGGTTTAAAACAACATCAGGGTATTGACTACGATGAAACCTTTTCACTAGTTTCTATATTAAAATCTATAAGAATCATACATGCCACACCATCTTACCATGACTATGAGATTTGGTAGATGGATTTAGAAATTTAATTCCTCAATGGGAACCTGCAAGAATATATCTATATGACAAAAAAATGTTTTTTGACACCAGGTAATGCCAAAAAGTTTTTTAAAGTTTCATAGATCCATTTTTGGAATGAAACAAGCATCCAGGTCATGGAATATTTGATTCGATGAAGACATAAAAGAATTTGGTTTCATTAAAAATGAATGTGATACATGTGTTCAGAAAAGGTTTAATGGGAATACAATTTTTATCTTAGTAGTGTGTGTTGTTGACATTCTACTTCTTGGAAATGACATACTAGTCTTACAGTTAGTTAAGGACTGGTTGAAAAAGTGATTCACCATGTAGGACTTAGGAAAAGAAGTGTACATTCTAAGTATCAATATCATTCATGATATATCCAAGAGGCTTCTTTTATTAAGCCAAAGTACATATATTGACTAGATAGTAAAGAGATTTAGTATGGAAAAATTCAAGAGGGGATTGGTTCTAGTGTTATAAGGTTTAAATCATTCTAAGAAAATGTATACCCAAACACAACAGGGAAAAGATATAATGAGTAAGATCCTATATGCTTCAATGATAGTATAAATCATTTATTCCATGTTATGTACTATACATGATGTTTCTTTTATATTGAGAATTGTAGAAAGATATCATGAAGATACTGGAGAAAAAAATTGGACTAATATTAAGACTATGCTTAAGTATCTAAGAAGAACTAAGGATATGTTCCTAGAGTGTGGAGGAGACAAGGATATTTTCATAAGAGGGTATGATGATGTTGGTTTTCAGATTGATCAAAATTATTTGATGGCTTAATTCAGATATGTTTTCTTTCTCAATGGAGGAGCTGTGAGATGGAAGAGTTCAAAGTAGCCTGTTATAGCTGATTCTACAATGGTGTCTGAGTATATAGTTTTTTATGATGCAACCAAGGAATTCGATTGAATTCAGAACATTTTCTGGGATCTTTATGTGGTAATAATAAGTAAAGACCCTATCACATTGTGTTTTGATAATACTGTAGCAGTGGATGTTGTAAAAGATCCAAGGCCACATCAACAGACAAAGTAGTTACTCCAAAAGTATCACCTATCGATGGATTTATATTATAGGGGTGAAGTCATAGTAATCAAAGTACCTTAGGAATAGAATGTAGTGTATCCCTTGACTAATGGCATATATTAGTAGAATCATGAATATCATGTGAGAGCTAGCAGATTGAAGGTTGTTAGCAGTAGGCTCTAGTGCAAGTGGGAGTCTATTGGAGTTGGTGCCCTAAAACCAACTTATTTTATAGTTTATGATAAATTTTATTCATGTTTATGAATATTAATAAACTCTTTATCACATTATGATTATTCTTATGTGTAACATATAATGTGATAATATCTCGAGAGTGGCTGCCACACTAAAAGGTCAAAGCAGTTCCCCATTATGGCCAGAACCTGAAATTCCTATGATACTATTCTTGAATATATATGTTATATAGATGAATGATATCATTTGAGGGAAAAAATGATATAGACTACTAGGGGTGGAGACTCATAAGACTTTGAGAATCCTTCTCATGGTGTATTCCCTTCGTAATATCAAATAAGATATTTTGAGAAGAGACCTGCCTGTAGGAAATCCATATTTCTATGTGACATTGGATGTTCTTATATGTAGAAGTGTGTCTTTGTCCTTATACATTATTATTATTATTAATTTGTATTATGAGTCACACACATAGATGTACTGTCATAAATCGTGATGATAGATGTTCTTGGCAATGTTTTATATGTTGGGTACGCCACGAGAAATATTGAATTAATAAATAATGAGAGAACGGATTAAACCCTTCTATTATTTAATATAAGTTAACATCTTATGCCCTTTTATGGAAAATATATATCATAAATAAATCCAAGGCCATGGTGTTCTATAAGAAATTTATATTTCCATAATGTTAAAGAAAGAGATATCAAGCACATAGGTTGATGGTACTATCATGCAACCCAATCGATAAGAGATATTATGATAAAAGGATTATATTACACGGTAACAGTTTTTATGAGGTGACATGTCGTTGCAACATTAACTTATTTCTCTACGGGTTCCATGGCGTGTTTCTAAATTATAAACATAGACTTTAGGTTGCTCCACCCAATGCCAATAAGAAAGAGTCCTAGATGGTCACACACTAACTGTATCCAGTATCTCAGTTAAATAATATATTATTTATTATTTAACAATTTGAATAAATATTATTCCCATTTTTGGTTTAACAATTTTTCATTTATTCATAATATAATTTATTTAGTCAAGATTTATTTGAGAGAATATATTGTGGGTAGAATATTTAATAAACATTAATTTTTTATTTAGTGAATACAATAATTATATATTTATTAGTTAATAATGTAGTGATATTTATTTAAAAAAACAATAGACATTATTCAAGGCCCAATCAATATTGTGGAGGAATTGGAGGACCGAGTTTAAGGGTCTCATGATAAATAATAATAATGAATATTATTTTATTTAATAATATTTAATTATAATTAACAAGTTAATGTGCATGTCAAGAAAAAATAATAATAATACTATTATTATTTGATATGGGGTTTCACTAGGATATATAAAATAAATAAGGACACTTGTACAATTATGTTATTTTAACCCTAGCAATATAAATACCCAATTATGTTTATTTTCACATAACCCTAGACAATCCAAAGTTGTTGTGGAAAATGGATTGGATAAAAACCTTTCAGGCCAAGATAGTTCTTCCTTATCCAAGAATATTAGCGATCCTCCTCCACCAGATCAAGGAGAACTCTTTGGAAGTAGTTCTCAAGGTGATAAAAGGTGGATAATGCATGTACAAGGATATTCTATTCTAGTACCTAGAGACTCCTTTGATGATTTCCAATGATTCATGGAACATGTGCGGATCACCACTAGAGTAAATCTACCCTTTATATCTATAATGAAAAAACAACGCACTGCATATCTATGGCCGGATGCATCAACGAAGAATGAGTAATCATAGAGGTAATTATTATTTAATTAAATTAATTATAAACAACATGTGTTGATCTCACATCTCTTGGTTATAGGTTTCTATCCATTTCCCTTTCTTTGATTCAATTCTGTGGATCATGGTGTTCATCATCGTATAGATCTCAGATTAATCATTGATTATGGGATGCTTCCATTTCACCCAGAACATAAAAAAACCATGTAATATTTTTAAAAAAGTATTCCATCAACATTAAATATTTTTGAATTTAAGGTGGAAAATTGGTTTTGAATTTATAAACTTAGGGTATTAAACCCTTGACTATTGAATCTACCTTTGGATATAAAGAGCCACCCCCATGGAACTTATAATTCATTAATGTGTTTATTAGAGAAACTATATGATTTTGTTTTCTCTCCATTATGAGGAACCCCTTTGTTAGTTATCCATATATTGTGCATTCTTATCCAATCATTATACATATAAGATTGGTGATCCAAGATCACAAATTACCCAATTCATGCCTCAACCCAAGTGCATCATTGTTTGGATTAGATACCTCATCCCCCTCACCAGAGTGTGTTGTCTGTATAGTAGGTCACACTCCCAATCAAGTTGGTTGAATAATTTCATCTTCTTTCTATACCCATTATCCATCACATATCCTAGAACTGTATCCTTTATACACTTCCCTACACCATGAAGATAGGTCTACCCCATGAATCTCATCTCAGCTGATATTAGTGCTCTTGTTGAAACAATGAGCGTTGGTGAATATATTATAATTCTATTTTCTCATTATCCTTATTTTCTTACCATATTATCAACCCCTAAGAAAACATTTTCTTAAAAACATCTAGAACTACACCATATTATATAAGATTTAAATTTATATTTTAAGCCAATGTTCATATATCCATTTTTACATTTCCATTTACTCTATTTAAATTTTATACTCAAAGGGGGGAAAATCTCTTGATCCTTTATCTTGTGCTTTAGTTCCTTAAGTGTATTTTTTAAATAGACTAAGAAAAAAATCAATATATATATATATATATTGGGGACTCATTTTTTACCTATGGGATTTATATTGTTATAATAACACACTTTCACCTTATATTACAACATTTTTTCTATATTTATATTTTATTAACTTTAAATTTTTATCTTGAATAATCATTGTGAAAAAACCCATTTTTAATAGTCATCCACCATTTCCATCCTTTTCTCATATTATCTACACTTATTTTCCACCCTTTGACTTTTTCACTCAAAAAAAGGTATGTTAAAACACCTCTAATAAAATATTTATTGGGAAAATATTAGTTGAAAATGATCTTCCTAAAAAATGTATTATATTTTATAAGATCTTGTGATTTGAATTAAGTATTGAAAGTGGAGTTAAATTTAAAAAAATATTTTTGAGTTTGTAACTTCTTTTGTATGAGTGTGTATCCTTGTGTTAATGAGTGTATACATATTATGTTCCTGAGTTTTTACATATTCTTTCCATGAGTGTGTATCCTGTTGTTCTTGAGAATGTAAATCTTGTGTGAATGAGTGTGTACATCTTGTGTGAGTGTGTGTATCATTGTATGCGTCAGTGTGTACATATTTTTTTCATGAGTGTGTACATATTTTGTGAGTATGCATATCCATTCATGTGTGAATCTTCACATATATGAGTGTTTGTGTATCATTCTCTCTATTTCTCCCTATGCAGGTTTGTTTTCATGTTACTTATCATGGAAGATGATCATGGGAAAAGAATTACTTATGCTAGTGATGATGGTGGCCAAATTATATCTTGATCAGTAGAAGCTATGAAATTAGAAATGCATGATATGGTGATAAATTTTAAGAAGATTATTTATTGTAATATGGAATTTCTAAATGAGAGGACTATAAACATGGAGAATAAACCAATCCTATGGATCAACCAATGATAAACCATAGTGTGCTCCAGCACCAAGTCTCCCCCCATATCAGGGATGATGAGATAGAAAAATTTTATTGTGTTTTCAAGGATTAACCATCAAGAATAAATTTGTACTGACAACATACATGAGACCAAATTATACCACATTATGATTAAATAGATGTTGGGATTATCGTGATAGTATCTCCATTTTAAGGGAAAAGTGATTCTGAGTCACACTGGAAGTAGTAGGTGAAGATTGATAAATTGCTCTCTTGCAATACCTATTCTACATATAAAAAGGTAAAACTTGTATCCCTTTAATTAATTCATTAATAGTTGGTTTGGTGGGATCATGTTTAAAAGGAGGGATCCCAATATAGAGGTTTCCCAATCCATAATTGGGAAGACATGAAGTTTTCTATGAGGAAGCAATTTGTTCCTTCACACAACCATAGAGATATCCACATCAATATTTATCACCTCACTAAAGGGAGTAAGAGTATTGAATATTACTAAATGGAGAATAAAATTTATTTGATCTGAGAAATCATTAACATGGATCCAAATGAAACTAAGGATCAATTTTTACATGATCTCAGTTGATAGATTATTGATTAAGTGGCAATTAAACACCATTTGGAGAAATAATACATGATCCAAAAAGACACCGAGATCATGAAACAAATCCAAAGGAGTAAAAAAAAGATGAAGCACAGTACACCCTTCACACCATAAATATATCCATAAAAGTATATTAGAGAACCATCAAATACAAAATTGGTGGTGGATTGTAAAAGTGACAAGTTAAAATTTCCACCTCATATACCAAATTTTGAGGCTAACCAAACATGGAATCAGGATATTTTATGTTTCCAATTTCATGTAAGTGGTCACACTTCTAGATAATTCCCACACTAATGACATATTATAATAAAAAGTATGGAAAATTAGATTATAATAGGAAGAGTTTAGGTGGAGAGGATGAGTATTCACATCAAATTTATGATTGAAAATTTATGTAAGATGGTGAGATTATTATCAATAGTGGAGTTATAAGTCAAAAAATTAAAATTGTAGAGAAATATTAGTGAGGAAAAATTTATCATACATATTGAAAGATATATGAGAATTTATTTAGTGTTATTATTGATAGATGATGATGTAGTAATGTTGTGAAAATCATGTTTGTAGAATAGTTGGGACTTCAAAATTTGATGTAGAAACATCCATACTAGATTCTGTGGTTGAATTATTATAGAGAGTTTGAGGTCACTAAAAAGGTGAAGGTATTTTTTAGTATTTTTATGTACAAGGATGATGTTTTATGTGATGTTTTATTAATGAAGCCATGCTAAATGAAAAAATTGTCGACCATGGAAGTATGATCATTTTTTTCACTAAAGATGGTTTTCTAAACTATCATTGTTTTACACTTTTAGGGGAACCTATAATCCTCATAAAATTACCCCCTATTTTTTCCAAATATTATATTTTAAGAGAGAAGAAAAAATTATTGATCAAGGCAAATGAGAGAAATTGAAAAAGGCGTGAAAGGGGGAAGAGATAAAAATGAGAAAAGAAAAGAATAGAGTTAAAAGAAAAATAAAGATAGATAAATAATGTAATTGATGGGAAAAGTTTTTCTTAGAAAAAATGAGTGAGGTTAAGGAGGATTTGTTTTCACAAAAAACCCTCCCAGTATTCATGTACAAAGATGTGTTGCTAAATAATATTTATTTACCCCCTTTTCCAAATGTGGTTGAATCTTTACTGCAAGAGTATTATGATGTATTTCTAAAATAATTCGCACTAAATTTTTCATTAATTATAGGAACTGAGCATCAAATTAACCTCATATCAGGAGAATACCTAACAAACCAACCTATATGTCACACTGGCCTTTGGGAGAAAAAAAATTCAAATAGAAGTTCTGAAGCTACTGGACAAGGGATATATTAGAGAGAGACTTAGTTATGGTGTTATACTAGTTCTTCTAGTTCCCAAGAAGGATGAAATATGAAAAATGAGTATAGATTATAGAGAAATAAATAAATTCATGTACAATTATTGTTATCTTATAACATGATTTGATGATATACTATATTATTCAAATGGATCTACCATTTTCAAAACATTATTTATGAAGGCGTTACCATACAATTAAGTTGAAGTAATGTGATGATTGGAATACTTTATTTAAGACAAAAAATGGGCTTTATGATTGGTTATTCATGCCATTTGGTCTCACAAATTCACCTAGAAAATTTATGAGGTTAATGAACCTTGTATTTCATGTATGTATTGGAAAATTTGAGGTAGTTTACATTGATTATATTCTTGTGTATAATAGAAATATTAAAAAATATGTAGGTAACTTATAAAAAATATTTGAGATGTTAAGAAAAGAAATTATTTTTTAAAAACATTAAAAAGTTTAAAGTTACTCAATAAAATTATTTCCCTTTTTGTTTGTAAGTGTTGATGGAGTTCATGTAGATATTGAGATGATAAAATACATTGTAGAGTACCCAATACCATATTATTTATAATATATAATTATTTTCAGTAGATTAATTGTTTTTATAGGATATTTATGAAGGACATAATAATGCTTCAAAACTTATTAAATTATTATATGAATAAAAACATTATTTTTAAATGTGGGAATATTCTGGAGATGTCTTTCCATGAACTCAAAGAGAGGTTCACCCACACACCACTACTTCCACTCCCTGATTGTAGTAATACCTTTGATATTGAGTATTATGTGAATGGAATTTGTGATATTGGAGTAATCATATTAAAATGTAATCCTATTTCTTATTTTTGTGAAAAGTTTAATTAACCAACTAAAAGTTTTCTGTATATAATAAATAATTTTAGGTATTATTTATAGTTTTAGAAACATGGGAATATTATCTTTATCCAAATGAATTTGTGATTCATTATGATCATGAAGTTATTGAACACATCAAGAGACAACGTAAGTTAAATATAAGTCATTCTAGGTGGCTAGAATTTAATGAGTAATTTTCATATGTCTTAAAGAATAAAAAGAGGATGGAAAAAATTTAAAATAAATTTAATAAAAAATACCCATCCATGATTATTAGATTATGAAATACTTAGTTTTGAATTCCTTAAATATTTATATTCCACAAAAATTATTTTTATGAATACTTTAATCATTATATACCCAAAATCAGTTGTTAAACGATCTATTTAAATGATATATTCTTATTTCATGTTGATAAAATTTTCATTCACAATTGATCTGTGCATTTTATTTTATTTTAAAAAGAACATTCTAGTAGATTAAGGGGATATTTTTTCATTGAAGAAAAATCAAGTGATCACAATGAGATTTTTTATAACCATGGAATGTCTAGAGATATTGAAAAGTTTATGTTGAAATAAATTGGGCTTCAAAAATAAATCAAAGTCAAACCCCAATAGACTGTACCCACCCTTTCCTATCCTTAATTATCCTTAAGAGGATATATCCATGAGCTTTTTTCTTGGATTACCAAGGACCAAGAGGGGGAGAGATTCAATCTTTATTATTATGGGTCAGTTTTCTAAAACAGATATTTTTATTCCTTTAAATAAAATTTATGATGCCTCTAAAGTTTCACATTTATTATTTTAGAAAGTTATGGAAATTCATGGGATGCCTAAGATGATTGTTTATGATCGAGATGAAAAATTACTTACCTAATTTTTGAAGATAATGTGGAGTAATATTAAGATGAATTTATTTATTTCCACCATAATTCATTTTGAAACTAAAAAACCTAATATTGTAGTGAATAATATATTTTCATCAATCCCAAGAAAAACCATCTATAAGAATTTCAGTAATTAAGTGGAGTTCTTACCACATGAAAAGTTATCATATAATTGGACCAAAAATTATATAAATCAATTTTATAATGTTGAAATTGTATGTGGTTTAATTCAATATACCCTATCGATCTTCTTTATTTTCCACTGTAGGAAGAAACTAATATAGTTGGGAATAATAAAATTGAAATCATCAAGAAAACCCATAAAAATTCATGAAAAATTATTTAGAATATGACCCATAGATGTATTATCTTTAAAAATGGTTTCTAGTAAGTTTTATTCCAACCTAGTTACCTAGTATGGATTAACATGTGAAAGGAAATATTTCCCAAAAACTAAATTCAAAACCCATGCCATGTAGAGATAGGAAATTCCAAGTTCTCAAGAACATAAACAATAATACATAAAAAATTGAACTCTAAGGTGAGTATAGTGTTAGTGATACATTAAATTTCTTTAACCATTCAATGTATTTGGGAGTAGATGATGAAGAGTTTAGGATGAATCCTTTTCAAGAGGGTCAGGATAATGTGGATCAATTTAAAGGCATTGAGTAAATTTAATATATATAGGATTTTGATTCTCAATAACCGATGATGGGAAGGATATTGAAGAATATTAATGATAAATTGGGTGCCCATATTACAACATTAAAGGCCCAATGGGTCTCAATATTCATGAACATAGACAATGGGTCTATTATAACTCTTATTAAATCCCAAATGTGACGAATGTAGCATAAGACTCAATATTTCATGAATTTTAGAAGACATTCCAATAATTAAATTCTAGAATGGTATCTTTGGACATGAATGTCAAGTATTATGGGATATGCAAATAAAGTGAAGAACTATGTGTAGAACCCATCATCCACCCTTGATGTTTTAATTTGTGGGGAAAACTATGTGACAATTTTCTAGAAAGTATTTATCAAACTTTATACTTTTTAACATTAATGTAAAAAGTTGGTTTATGAGGTGACCCAAATTTTTTATACATAAATATTGCATTTTATTATATTATTATGAATTAAATATCATTAGAATCCATGCTAGAAACCTAAAGATTTATTAACTTTGGGAGATTCTATACAAAAACAATTAGTACATAAAGAATCTGCATTATCTCCAACTATGCCCTTTTCAACTGAAACCTTCATAGACATATCAAAATTAAAACCCTTATTCATATCATAAGGAAAAGGTAACATAACAAAGGGTTAAATTAGATTACCTATAAGGGTAAACAAGGGAGATATCAAAGATCTATTAAGTATAACATGAGCATAAAGGTATTAGAATATGAGATTGAAATTTTAAAATCACACCTAATAATTCATAGATATCAATATCGAGTCATGACATATATTTTCAAAGATCATAAAATATGAATCATTAAGAAATAAAATAACATGATCCATGAGAGCAGAAAATTGTCATAAGATCTTGGCATAAAAGAGTGGAATAGTGTTTGGCATAATCATAATCATAAAAATATTATGTCAATGATACCCCACAAGACATTCAACATATTTTAGTTTTGGGATAACCACCTATGTACCGACTTTGGGCTTGGGATAAACTCCCATGTACAATATTTTTGGATTGGGATAACCTTCAGTATACCCTTTGAGCTCATACAAAATTAATATTTACCCATTGAATTGGATGGATATAATGGAACCACCCATCCCATAATCTTAATCCATTTATATATATATTTCATATGATCCTGGAAACATTTTCAATGCATCATAACTTAACATGTGGAAAAGAAAAAAGAGTTTTTATATATTTTACCACAATAATAATAAAATATCCATATAGAGTAAGGATGTAGTCATAGAATCATATCCCCAGTTAAGAATAAGTGACATCAATGGATGTTATAATAGAAGAAAAATTAATTTTAAATATCACATGATCATTCATGAGGAAAATAACATTTTTATTTTGAAATTTAATATTTAAAATATAAATAATTTCATGATATTAAGGAAAATATTTTATTTTAAAATAAAAATTTAAAACTATAATGTAAGATTAAAATTAAAGATTACTCATGATATTGGGAAAAAATAATCTTTCAATATATATTAAAATAAAGATTTAATTTACACCTCTAGTAAAAAACAACTCATTTCTAAAATGAAAATAAAATTAATTTTAAAACATTTAATAGAAATTAAAAAATAGTTAAAAATATATTTAATAAATCATTATATAAAATTAAAAACATTATTCAAAATATTTTAAATAAAAAATGGACATGGATGAAAAGAATCCCAATCAGAGAGAAAACCAATGCCATTTTTCCTTAAAAACATATTTCAGTCTATTAAGTATTGGAAGAGAAGAAAATTAAAGGAAAATGTATAATATATTAAAAATAAATTATTTAAAAATTAATGATATTTTTTGTGATATATCATTAAACTTCAACATAAAAAACATAAGCATAAATAATCCTAGTAAATGATAAAATTGTAACCTAAAACCCTTACCTCAAGTTTGACTTTCTCTCTAAGAACTCTAACCTCATATATAATACATTTATATTTATTATATCTCTATAATAAAACCACATAAATACTTATAATATCATATATGTTCCACTTATAAAATTTCAACTTGTATTTATTAATATTTATTTATTAAAACTATCATTTTGGGTGTTAACTATTTTGTTTTCCGGAAAGTATCGATTAAAATGTTCTTATCAGTGTAATTTTATCATGGTTAAATAATTTACAGAATTATAATCATAACATAAATAGAATATATATTAATAATATATATATTTATAATCAACCATAAAATACAGTAATATAAAAATTAACTACACTGTTCATGGAGACAATAGTCAGTGGGTACGAATAAACACTATTTTTGGTTTCTAATGAAATTAAAGAAAGAAAGAAATGTAATATTTTTCATTAAAGATTAATTAATAAATTATTAATATCATATATATATATATCATAAATCTATCCTTAATCATATATGTGATGCAGTGAGGGTAAATAAATGATATCGCTACATGGAGGTGATAGTCCACATGTACGCACAAATGATCATTTCATTTCCCATTTGATGGAAAAGAGGTGAAAAAGGGTTTTTAAATTATCTTAATAAAATTTATGTATATATATGATAATAGATTAATCATTTTATTATGGATTAAATAGATTAATATGAGTTTTAAGAAGAAATAAAATTGAAAGAACTCGATTAAGAGCGTCTTCCTAGAGAAACATCCATTGGTTTACAACTTCAGCCTTGAAAGGATGATATTATGATAAAAAAGACCTCTAAAACATGGAAATAGATGTTTAATTTTTTTTACATAGGGTTTTTCTGAACTCATAGGCTCTTGATGTGTGGACAAGAGATGATAGGGGGTATGTTTTTTTAATTGGGGGATACGACACACTTGAAATTTTTCAAAATATTAAAATATTTTAATGTTTTAATCACTTAAAATGGATAAAAAATTACATATATTATAATATTATGTCTTTAATGGACAATATATATCTATATAATTATATTTATGCATTTTTAGGAAATATTACCCTTATCTCTTACTTTAACACCCGGATAAATCTGTTTTAACCATAATCACTGAAATTAATTTTTACTGTTTTACTTTACATTATGACCAAAAATGAAAGAAAACTCATTAAAAATTTTAAAATAGTAATTAAAAATATGGAATCCATTTTATAAAATTAAATTTCTATAATTTTTAGAAATTAATCTTAAAATAAGTTCATGAAAGGGAATGAAAATCCTCTTCTAGAAAAATGCATTTTTAAGTATAAAACTTATTTTACTTTCATTACTTAACTCGTAGAAACATTTAAATGAATGTTAATATATTTAATTTTATATATAATATATAAATTTCATTAAAACAATTAATAAATGAATATTTTTTTTAAATTTATTATGATGAAAAAAATTTCACACAAAAAAAGCAATTTCCTGAAAAATAACCCTTTTAACATTTAAATGATGTTATATTCATTCCTAACCTTTAGATAACTAGGGTAAGGATTTTTATTAATAAATTAACAATATATTTAATTAACATTTTTTTAATATTTATAAATATACTTTTTTTATAAATATACGTAACATCTAGAAAAATACATTTCTTCAAAAAATTAAGTCTTTTAATTATTAATTGATTTTAGTAAAAATTTAATGACTAATTATTATGAACTAATAAAAGAGTTTGAATTCATGAAAAATTTTATATTTCTATTTCATTATTTGATTAATCATATTCATCATATTTAATCCAACACCTTATTAATAAAGGTATATTATATCACGAGTTCATTTAGACTTAGGGTTGTGTGTAAAAACGATATCAAATACATTAAGTTTATTTCAAAGGAAATATGCATAAAATTTTTGGGCTTTTCATTATAACCCCTAAAAAATAATTTAACCATTGAAATTATGTCACTATGATATAAATAAATAATTATAATCCCACTTCATCACATCCTCATCTTCCTGTGTAGTTTCTTCAAATTTCCAATTCCTATAGAAAACTTTAACCAGGTGAGTATTCTTTTTTCCATAGACGTTTTTCTCTATGATAAAATATTTATTCAAATTATTATTCATATAAATGATCATAACCCAATGGAAAACCCATTTATTTTATTATATGTAAAGGATAAGGTATTTACTAACTCAAGAGAGATACATGGAACACATTGTTTACTTGAGAGATGTTCGATGGAAGTAATATTCAATAATAAACCATACCAATCCAATCAAGAATTTCAAGGGATGATATATATAGGACTAAAATTTTTATTATTTTTAAAAATAATAAACTTATTCCATATATAAATTCATATGAATACCATCTCACCAAATTTGAATTCCAGATCTCACCAGTGATTATTTGCATAACTCTTTTTTCAACTTTGAACCGCATTGATGTGTTGTTGAATAAATCTAATATTATACACCATTTCTATAGGTAGATAAATTAAAAATATTTTTCATTCTCCAAATTAATCCTAGTATTTTGGAGTTCTACATATACATTGATTCATGGATTCATTAGGATCCATTTGAATTCTCGAGTGAAAGCTATTATTATGAGAGAATTAGATAAGTGGATGGTGTTGATTCCAAAAACCGTTGAAACCCAAAGAAAAAATTATTAACTTATCCTTTAGGGTTTGAATGGTTATCTGAGACTGAACATCATCCTAACTATGGTATGCAATATTGAAACAAATCTTTGTATCTAGATCGTATTAAATATTTCACTAGAACATCATAGTAAAATAGGGATCTTGATCATATAAAATAGATTATGCCACTCTATAAAACATTACGACTTCATTAATTTATATCCGATCAAGCTAATAAATACCTAAATATTGTATAATAGTAATGAAATGTGTTAATTTTATACTGTGATTTACTACAGACCAAATATCATTCTGGGCTTCAGATATTTTGGGGAGTCCTATGATGAAGTCCATGGTGATATTTTCCCATTTTCAGTCCAGTATGGGAAATGGTTCTAATATACACTTACAATTATGTATATCAAAATTAACTTACTAATATGACAAGAACTATGATAGATACTCTGTAATATATCTCTTTATATTTCCCCTCCAGAAATACTATTTCAGATCTCTATACATATGTCTACTTATAGAATGAATAAAGAATAACGAACTAGGTGTTTCTGCCAATAGATCCTTATTAAAGGACATTTTTATAGGAAATATAATCAGTTCTTGAAATTTATCATTCCATCACAACTCATAAACAATTCTCAACTCTATTTAAAACTCTATATGTTTCTTCTGTGCCTCATTAATCTTCACATGGAATTATGGTTAAACAATCATTTGAGAATGATAAATTTTCTACCCTTCCTTTAGTATTTCAAGGTCTATAATTTGTAAATCTAGAAATATTGGATCTTTTGAGATCCTCATAATTGATAATTTAGTATGATCTTTTCAACTAAGATTATTAGATTTATTGTTATCCTTCCTAAGGTGGTAATGTATTGACCAATTATAATATCCAATCAAATACTACTATATTATTTGGATCAAATTCTACTCTTTATAGGTGAATATATAATTTAAAATTTATGATTAGTATATATGTCACACCATTCACCATATGGATAACGCTTCTATATATTTAATTCAATGATTACCGTAATTAACTCTAAATCATGACATGGGGTAATTTTTCTCATAAACCATTAATTGTCAAGATGCATAAGATATCACCATATTTTTTTTTACGAGGATGAATCCCATCCCCATCTTCGATGAATCACTATATATCAAGAACCCTTATCCACTATATGGTATTGTGAGTTTAACTTAACCAAATAATCTTCTCTTAATTTCAATTAAATTATCTTCACATTCATTTTTTCAAAAGAATTTGGCTCCATTCTTAGTTAACTTGTTGAGAGTATTCGATATTCATGTTAAATTCTTTATAAAGAATAGATAATATTCAAAAAATATAAGAAAATGATTGATTCTAGTCATAATGGTTATTCTAGGGAAACATTCAATAACTTCTATCATTGATAGATACACCAATATACCCTCTCTTATGACTAAAATATAAAACTTTTTGTAGCCATAATTCTCACTTGAAAATTTTTTCATACAACTTATCCTTCCTTATTCTCATCAATGTAATCCTAAATAAACCTCCATTATCTTCATTTCACTTAGAATATATAATAATAGTCTCTATAAAGACTAAAAAAAATTGATCAATGTAATATATAAAGACTTTATTTATTAAATCCATTAAGATAACATGGGTATTGGTAAAACTATATATCATCACTATAAATTCATAGTATAAATACAAAGTTCAATAGACTATATTGGTTATGTATTCACATTTGATCTTCAATTTATAGTATCTATAAAAAAGATGAATCTCAAAAAATATTATATTGCACAAAATTGATCGAAGATATAATAAATATGAGGACAATGATATGTATTGTTGACTGTGATCTTGTAATATTATCTATAATCAATATAGTTTTTCATTGATCCATCATTATTCATAATAAAAATAATAGGTGAACACCAAGATGATGCACTTAAATGAATGAATCCCTTATGAATATTCTCATGGAGTTTCTTATTAAACTATTTAAACTCAATCAGAATAATTATATAATGATACTTTAAAGTAGGTGTAGCACAATGTATAAGTTCTCTTGAAAACCCAACCTAAAAATTCATAGGAAGACTAGGTAACTCTTCTAGAAATATATTAGAAAAATCCTACACAATAGGCATATATTCAATGTTGAGTTTCCTCCCAACCATTTTTGGTAAATACACCCATTGAATGTTAATAAAGACCTACACAAAGGATTTAATTTCCATTAGCTGTTAATATTTCTCCAAGTATTGATGGAAAATAATATGTTGGTCCAGAATATAAAATTTTACGTCCATTCCTCAATAATTGATAAGCGTTTTTTATACTTAAAGACAATCCATTGTAAAAATAATATCAAATTCATGAATAAGGAAGATAACAAGAAAAAAATGAATCACATTCCCCTAAAATTAAATTTGTGAATAATAATACACTTAATATGTTCTCTTAATACCATCAGAAGATTTCACAACTAATTCAACATCTTATCATTGTGGTGGTAATTTTACATCCTTAAAAAAATATTTGAATATAAAAAAGAAGAAATAATCAAATAAGACATTATCTGTAACCCCCCCAGTTTTAGGTAATTAACCATTTATTTATGTATTTAATGTATATAAATTAATTTAGTTGAGTTTTAAGTGGTTTATAGTTGTTTTGGAATGTTTTTAGGGATTTTATAGAGGTGCGAGATTTGATTACAGTTAGTAGAAACCACGCAGAAGCTCCTAGAAGACAATGAAACTAAAACAATGGGCACTAGGTATGCACAAGGTTTGGTACATGGCTTATAACATGTGGACACCTAGAAGAAGATTTGATATGTGGAATAGAGTTTTTTAGCATGGTTGGAGTATGGTTTTTCAAACCATTTGATCCAATCACGCAAGGGGTGTTTGGAGGCAGTGGCTAGCACATGGTTTGCCTAACCATGTTCCCTAACCACGTGGCATTAAAAACAAGATCTGGATTATATGGATTTAAGTTGGATTACACACTTAGTTATTTCCCCCCTTCATATAACCCTAACTCTATTTCCACTCCCTACCAAGGATATATAGACTCTTTCTCTTGATCCAGGAGAAATCTATTGGTTATTTTAATTACATTGGATGACCAGATTCCGTGGTAAGTGATAATTTTTGCTTGTTTTTCTTAGATTTCATCTAATTACCTCTCTTGTATTAATGGATATAATATATTGGGGATATATCTTTGTTGTTTTATTCCAATCATGCCAAGATATAGTTTTTTGGATGACATGGAATATGGTCTAAGGTTTGTTTTTTGGAGTCTGTTGAATAATTTGTGTTGTTCTTTGTTTTTCACTAAAATTTTATGGTTAGTGGATTAAATCTTGAATCCTCTTAGTTAGAACATGAACTATTGATTTAAAATTGTTTTAATTAATTTATTTGAATTATTTAATTGATGTGAAATGTTTGATGAAAACCCTCTTTAGTGATGACATGTGATATTGTAGAAATTCCTTGTCTGAGGAAGGAGAAATTGTTTTCCAAATTTTAAAAAGTTGATTTTAATTTTTTTTGATTCATGGAATTTTTTTTGGAGAAAAATGTTTTCAGTGAAATATTTTTTTATTGAAATTTCTACAAAATGTTGGGTTGGAATGGTATTTTGTAATACATAGTTAATGTGAGTTCATTTTGTTGATGTGACTCAAGATAAGGGGTGTGTATCATTGGGGAACAATTATGTAACCCTGTAGAAGGGATGTGCGCTATTGGGGAACTTGAGACATGGTTATCATCAGACGACTTAGTAGATCAATGAGATAACTCTAATAGGTATGTAACTATCACCACAACATGCATGTGTGGGTGTGTGTGGATCATGTATTGTGTATGCCAAATGAAAATATGAAATAATTTAAGGAATTTTTTGGTTTCTTTCCATAAATAAACATTTTTCATTGAAATGGTTTTGGATTTGATATAAAATGATTTAAATTGTTTTAAATTGTTTTATATAAATGTGTTAACTTTTTCTATCCTAGTGGCATGAGTAAGGAATTCATTTGCAGAAATCCTTTTGAGTTTTATACACACCCATTGCTTTGGTACTTTGGTACAGTCATGAATATTTTTTATCAAAACATAGTTAAAGGTAAGGTATTTCATTTCTATAGTGATGTATCATGATTCTTTGGGAATGGATTCTAGAGCTGGATCACATATCAGGTTGGGGGTTTTTGAGTTGGAACATTTGGAGTCTTTCTGTTTTTTTTTTGGTTTAGTCTCCACTTTGTAATCTGATATTGGTCTTGGTTTACTCTTTGAAATCTGATATTGCTTGGTTAGGTTTAGGGTAATTTTATTTGCAATATAATTTTCTCATGGATCATACAGTGGTTTGTTTAAATATGGTTATTTATTTTGGTTGTTTTATTTTAAAAAGGAAAAATCATTCCAAAAATTTCTTTGGAATCCCTTGTAATTTATTTACATCATTTGGTGTTTTGGGGTTTTCAAATTGGGGCTAGTAACTCCCTTGTCACTTCTCAGGAAAATGAGGAGGGATTGGATGTTACAAATTTTATCATTCTTGGATGTTTCGTATTTTATTTTGGAAAAAATATTATTAATTTGATCAATCTTAGAGTTGGAAATTCATTCTGGTTAAGTCCTTGAGTTATATTGGTTGCAAGGAAATAGGTTTGTTGAAACGTAAAACGTAGAGCATAAATAGGTGTGGAAAACCTATTTTTTTGAACCATAATTTGCAAGTTGGTTTTTGTACATGACTGTTTTAATACACATCTAAGAGATTTACCTCATCATCATGGGTTTGTATGATGAGAAGATCTTAACATGACTTGATGGAAATTAATTACCACTAGGATTTTATATATTATTTGGAGTAATGATTTATGATATTCTGAAAAAATTGTTGATTATTGAATAGTGTTGAAACTTTTTTCAAATTTGAATTTAAAAAGGCAGGGTAGTGGTATCTTGAGAATGATTTTCTTTTTAAAGAACATGGTGTAATTTTTTATAATGGATTGAAATGAAATGTGTTTATTTTTAGAAATAATTCTAGTGAAATGTGTGACATGGAGAACTTGAGATTGCAAATCCTTTAGTTTCTAGAGAGTGAAAATAATTAGAATTTTTACTTAGTTATATAGAATGCCACAAATTATGTGTAAAAGAATCCAACCAAAGGAGGATATTGAAAATGTGGTTGTACCTGAGCCATATGTGAACCAAAATTTTGTTCAGAGTATTGTTAATGCTTTTCAATATATTGATAGAGGGAATTGAATGGATTGACCAAGGAAAGTGAATCATTTCATTCAATTTCAAAAGTATAATATGGCCATATTTAAGGGTGACTTGTTACAAGAGAAATTAGACATGTGGCTGAATAGGATGAATAGAACCTTCTATTTCATTGGCACACCAGTAGAGTTTAATGTCATGTTGGTAACATACATGTTGGAGGATCCTTCATGCTAGTTGTGGGATTTAGAAATTCTGGGTAATTTAGACTAAGTAATTATAGGAGTGTATTTTGAAAAAAAATTCCATAAAAAATCTATTCTCACTCATTCATATTTTTTAAAATAATATATGTTTTTTATCTTGAAGTAATATAACCTTACAATCAAAAAGTATGTAACTAAAATTTTGAATTTAGTCCTCTTTGAACCCAAACTTGCTGAAAGTGTGTCCTTAATGGAATGAATTTTTGAATCATGGTTGTGGATAGAGATTTGCTCAACTATTTTCCTTATTTATATAATGGATTATATAAAGATGTTCAATAGAGAAAATGTTCCAGACTGAGACATATTAAGAACTACAGGTGGAGAATTCATGTAAATACTTTATGGAAATCATGGAAACTCTAATGCCGGAAATAAGAAAAAGATTGTCACCTATTTCCAAGGTAGTGGAATGACTCAAAATCAGATGGCTTGATTAGTGAATCTTCTTCCAAAACACAAGAGTAATACACGATGTTTTCATTGTGATTATTTGGATCACATAGAATGAGATTGTACGACCCCATATAGAGAATTCTATAATTAAAACAATTTGGGATATCTTTAGTGATATTTTCACAGTGATCTAAAGTTGGGTGCTAGGGGAACATCTTATGTTTCTCATATGTCATATTCTTAGTTGATATGAGTGAAACAAAATATCTCTCATTTTTAGAACTGAGGAATCTATAGTGATTGTAGTTATACCATGACACAAGAACTAGTGAACTATCAATTGGTTAATAAAGAAAAAAGTTTATCAAGTAAGAAATTATATGGAGATGAGAAAATGATCATGTATGATCAATGTGGGACCATTATGGTGAGGGGTATGATTATTTTTGAATTATACCCTTATCAAATATTTGTTTTATGCAAGTGAATCCCATTCTTTTATTTCTTCTTGTGCTGTTGATCTTCTCTGTTTTCATGTTGAGATTATACCTTATTTTTCAAAACATCGAACTCCTCTTGGAAAAATAGAATATCAAGCCTTTATGTATAATGCTTGTTATATAACTGTTAATGGGGATGAATTAACATGATATTTATCTATTCTCGATATGGATATCTATGATGTAATCCTAGGTATGGATTTGTTGAAAATATTCAAAGTCCACATCGAATGTTATACCCGAAGGGTTTGTTTTACAACTAATGATGGTGTTGAGAATCTCTTTAGAAGAGATCAGTATATAAAGGCAAGTGAAGAATGATTTTTGGGACTAGTGGTTGGAACTATCATAAACCAGTTTGCATCTTTGACCTTTTCATTAGTGGATGAGATCAAGAATAGTTGTTTGACACTAATTTTTGATCATTTTCCAAATAGTTTTCTCAATAATTTCTCAAGGTTTACACCTATAAGAGAAGTGGAGTTTATGAATGATCTCTTACCAGGGACCAAATTGTTATCACTACTATATTATTAGATGGAACTCAAAAAATTAATAGAATTGAAATTCCAGTTGAAAGAGTTAGAAAAAAGGGTTCATTCACCCAAGTACATCTCTCTGGGATGAACCCATTTTGTTTTTGAAAAAGGAGGATGTAACTCTTAATATTTGTGTATATTATTGAAATATTATCCATTTTATAATAATGAATCAATATTCAATTCCACAAATTGATGATTTGTTTGATCAATTAAGAGGATCCCTGTTATTATCTATAATTTTTTAAATTTGGGATATCACCAATTACAAGTTTGGAAGGAGTATATTCTGAAGAATACTTTCAAGAGTAGATATGGACATTACATGTATGTGTTTATTCCTTTTTGTTTTACAAATTCACCCACAATATTTATAGAATTAATGAATAACATATTTCAAAGGTATCTAGATTCTTTTATGGTAGTGTTTGTGGATGACATACTAGTGTATTGTAAGAAAAATGTTGATCATGAGAAATACAGGGAGATAGTATTGGGATCATCATATGTATTTTTTGTTTTCAAATTGTGATTTTAGGATGCATGTGGTATATTTCCATGGACATATTATCACTGAAAAAGGTGTTTCTATATATCTTTAAAATATAGAGGCTGTGATATCTTGGAAACTTCAAAAGGCAGTCTTTGGGATATGCAGTATCCTTGGTATGGTTGGTTATTATCGATGTTTTGTCTGTGAATTTCCCTAACTATATTCCCCAATAATAAATTTTAAAATAGAAAATTTTCCATTTTAATGGAATGATGAAATCCATAATTATTTTCAAGAGATTATATTTTTCCACACATCATCACTAATCATGAAATATCTTGAATTAGGACAAGGGTATGTGGTGTATTGTAATGCTTTAGGATCTAGGTTGAGGTGTGTCCTCTTGAATAGAGATTATGTTGTTGCTTATGGATCACAGAAGGTACGAATTCATGATAGAAACTTCCAAAAACCTTATTTGAAATTGGTTTCTATAGTCTATGATTTTAATACTTAGTTTTATTACCACTTTGGTGAGAATTTTATGGCATTTATATATCATAAGATATTGATAATAATTTTCTCACAAAGAAGTTTTAATATGAGATAAATAATATGGATGGTTATCTCCAAATTTTTGACTTTGACATGATGTATACACCATGTGAATTAAATTTATTGGTAGCTGTATTAAGCTGAAAGTTATATAGTAAGTAGGAAAAAGAGGCTTTAGATCAATGGAAGTTAATTTCGGTGATAGACAAAATGCACTTGGATTATAAACTATGATGTAGTGTTGTATTTTTTATTTTTGGTTTCTTTTTTTCCTGATTTTATAGAGACAATTAAAGAGGCACATACATCCAATTATGAATGTGTTTCTATGAGGTCAAAACTCAGTGGTGGGTAGACCATAGAGGGATGGGCAATGGATGGGAAATTAGTTACATGGTTTAGTAATCAGATGGTTGTCACCTTTTATTTTTAGGAACAACTTCAGTATTCTTTACACAATTTGATATGGGCTGCTCATCCTTGAATCCAAAAGATGTTTAAGGAAATGAAATCCCAAATTTGGTTGGTCAGCTTGAAAAGAAAAGTAGCTGAGTTAGTAATGAGATTCCAAAATTTTTAGTTAGTTAAATTAGAGAACCAATTGATTTTAAGTATGTTGCAGTATTTACCTATTTCTGTTTGGGAAATGGGAGCAGATAGCCATTGATTTTGTGATATTTCTACCAATGATTGTTCAAAAAAATTATTCCATATGGGTGATAGTGGATTGTATCACAATATTTTCTCATTTAATCACAATTCATGAATCTCATATGGTGGAATACTTGTCAAAAATATATTCCTGATATGTGGAAAAGAGTCCTGGAATAACAGTTTTTATTGTATTAGATAGAGATTCGAGGTTTACATCATGTATCAAGGAATTATTATAGCAATCCCAGGGGACTTAGTTGGTTGTGATCACAGTTTATCATCCTAAAATGGATGGAAAATCCTAATGTATGATGGAAAAGTTATAATAGATGATAAAGGCTTTTGTAATGTATTTTGGTGGGTCATGAGAGGATCAAACTTTGTTTGTGGAGTTCTCTTATAACAACAGTTATCAGGAATCAATACATATAGCTTCTTTTGATGCATTTTATAGGCCTCATTTCCATTCTCCACTTTTTTGGGTGGAAACAGGAAAGAGTTCACCGATTGGACCAGGCCTTGTTCATGAGAAAATGAAGAAGATTCAGTTCATTAAGAGGACAATGGATATATATTAGATTCATGAAAAATCATATGTTGATCATCTATGATGGCCATTATCATTCAAGGTGGGTGACCATATGTTCTTGAGAATCTATGCAAGGTTTGGTAATTGTTGTTTTGGGAAGAAGGGCCAGTAATATCCTCGATATATAAGCCCTTTTGAGATACATGAATTGGTTAGTGAGGGGGAATATCAGTTGGAATTTCCACCAATGTTCAGATCAGTTCATAATGAGTTTCTTGTATCTCAATTTAAGAAGTATCAAGCAGTTATTATCCATGAGACTCAATGATATCACATTGACCTAGCTCCATATGTTATGTTTGTTCATATCCTAGTGAAGATTATTGATGGGTATGAGAAAGTCTTGCATAGGAAAAGCATCAATATATTGTGGATTTTATTGAAACATGGTCAGATTCCAGAAGAAAAATGGGAGTGGGAAAAAGAAATGGTTGATCTATTGATTGAAATCATTCAGGACAATAGTGGTTTTAAAATTTTCAAGGATGGAAAGACTAACAGTGGGGAGACTGTTGCACCCCCAGTTTCAGGAAATTTATGCTTTATTTATTTATTTAAAGTATATAATGTAATTGAATAATTTTTAAGTAGGATTAGAGGTGTTTTATAAAAATTTGGATCTTTGTAGAGGTTCATGTTTTGAGAACAATTAGTATAAACCATGTAGCACCTCCCAAGAAATTGTGCAACTAAAACAATTGCCACTATACATGCACCTAGTTAGGCACAAAGTTTGGCCAAACCATGTGTCCACTTAGGGGAAGTGTGAAAAGTGAAACATAGGGATTTAGAATGGATGGTGCAATATTTTTCTTACAATGTGATCCAACCATTAGATGGGTTTTTAGAGGTAGTGGCTAGCACACAGTTAGCTCACGGTTTTCCTAACCTTGTGGTATTAAAAACCAGATCCAGATTTTGTGCATCCAAGTTGGATTACACACTTAATGCCTCTTTTTCCCTTAATCGAACCCTAAATATATTTCTAATATATAAAAGGTCATAGAGACTCTTCCTCTTGATCTGGTTTTGATCCATTGGGTATTTTAAGTGTGTTGGAAGACCAGATTCCTTAGTATGTGATCATTATTAGATTTTTTCCTTAAATTTGATCTTGTTACCTCTCTTGGATTCATGGAACTAATCATTTGGGAATGTATCCATGTTTTTTGATGTTAATAATATTGAGATATGACTGTTTTTATGATAGGGAACATGATCTAAGGTCATTTTTTGGAGTTTCAATCTAGTTTGTTGAAGAATTTGTTAGGTTCTTCATTTTCACATAAGTATGCAAGGTAGGTGGATTTACTCTCGAATCCTCTTAGTTATAACATAAAGTCTTGATTTAAATTTGATTTAAAGTATTGATTTAAATAGGGAAAGTTATGTGATATGGTTGTTAGAAAACCACTTTAGTGATGGTTTATGATATTGTAGAAATTAGTGGTTTGTTGAAAGAGAAATTTTTCTCAAAATTTTAAAGTGATGATTTCAAAATTGAGTTTGGTTTTGATGCATGGAAAAAAAGTTACTAGAAAATAAATTCAATAAAATGATTTTTTTATTGAAATGGTTTGGCATGGTATTTTGGTATACATGGATGGTGTGAGTTAATTTAGTTGACATGGACCTAGTTATGGGCTATATAACATTATGGTACAATTACATAACCCTATAGAAGGGGCATGTTCTATTGGGGAACTTGACATATGGTTACCGTGTAATGATTTGGTTGATCGATAAGAGACCACTCGTGAGTATGGAACTATCACCAGAGCATGGATGTGTGGGTGTGTGTCGATCATGTATTGGGTATGGAAAATAAAAATGGGAAATTTTTTAAAGACTTTTTGGGTTGTTTATCATGGAATATTTTTTTACATAAAAATGTTTTTTATTTGATATAACCTGCTTTAAATCATTTTAATATATTTTTAAATAAAAATGATAACATGTTCTATCATAGTGGCGTGAGTTGGGAAGTTATTTGGGGAAACCCAACTGAGTTTTATACTAACACCTACTTAGGTACTTTGGTGCATTTCCAGATATTTTATATCAAGACATAGGTAAAAGAAATGTATCTTATTTATTTAGTGATTCACCATAATTTTTTTGGCATGGCTTGTAGAGTTGGACATTAGAGAATGTTGGGAGTTTCTAAGATTGAATATTTAGATCATTTGAGTTTTTTTGTTTTGGTTTCAACTTTTTAATCTGAAATTGGTCTTGTTTTTTGAACATTATACCCTAATATAGTTTGTTTTGGTTTAGTGTAATTTGAGTTTTATTACACTATTATCATGCTTCATATAGTGTTTTTTTGTTTTGGTTATTTATTTGGTTTTTTTATTTTAAAAAGGTAAAATCATTACCCAATTTCATCTGAATACCTCATCTTTTATTGACATCCTTTTGTGTCATGGGGATATCACCTGAGGCCTTGTATCTCCCCTGTCACTTCTCAAGCCAATGATTATGGGTGTTAAATTACATTACCTATTCTAGAATGGATTTTAAGTGTACATTTCACCACCTTTTTATCATACCCCACATAAAAAATAATTTTTTCACGAGATTTCCAATTGTCTACAGGATTAATAGGTTTTTAATGTCGACCTCTATCTTTAACCCTCATACTCAAAAACTAGTTAGAATAACACCCATAATCCATGCATTTGAAACACTAGAGTGAAGATAGTTCATTCTATAGATATTTCTATCCATTCACAACAGTAGGTAACTTAATTCCATCACATAGACATTCTATTTCATGATGACCATCATCTCTACACTAAAATCATTTACTAGTCCCCTTAAAAAAACTTTTTCTATGTTTCTTTTCACACTTCAGGCACAAAGGAAGAATAATCTTCTTCAATCTATGGTATTTATTATTATAATTTCATTTAACACTCACCATTATTTTCTTATCAAGACCATGAGATTGATAGGTGACTCTAATATCAATTTCTACCTAGTGAGAACATAAAACCATTTCATCAAAGCTACTGAATTACCCTATGGTTATCCCCATTCAGAGAATTGGTTTTAAGACACTGAATAATTGATCAATCTTACTTTCAGGTGGATGATAAAATTAGAAGTGTACCATGAATGTGTTGTTAAATTATCCTCATAAGTACTAATGGATTTATCATTATTCTTTTTTATCTTAGGGAATTCCTTCTCCATTTTTGTATGAATAATATGAAGAAAGTAATTTTAAAAAAATAACCTTCTAAACTCATCCCACTCCATAGATTTAATTTAAAACTACTTACTCATGTTCTTAGTAAGATTCCACAATTGAGATTATTTTCCTTACAAATTATAAAAAACCAATATAACTTTTTCATGATCTAGGAATTAAAGAATATAAAATATTTTTTCAGTGTTATTGGTCCATTTATCATTAATTAGTGGATTAGTAGATCCATTAATAGAAAGTGGATGTTTTCTTATAAAGGACTCAATAGAAAGTTTTTCCCTCCTTATATTTTTAGAAACAAAACATGATTCATGACTTAGAAAAGATTTATAATCATAGAAAAAATATTTTATTATTCTAGATCTCATAGAATATTATTTATTAGGAGGAAAATCATTGCGTTTTCCATCACATTCAACATTAAAATGGTTTATTTAGGTTCAATAACTTAATAAATTAAAAAATTATAGCGTGAGCAACCAAAACAATCCTGTAAAACAAAAAATTCAAGAAAAATCCTTTATAGGAGTTCTAAATCAAGACACCTTCTTTTCAATATATGAAAATTTAGGTTTAACCTAGGATATCCATGGCCATAATCTATTAAAATCATTTATAATAGTTCATAATGAAAAAGTGAGTTAACTTAATCATATCAAATAAGAGTGTTTATCCAGGTGTGAAGTATTAGGGCCAATAATCATGCACTAGTGATGATTATGTTAAAACCCAATCCATCCCATTCAAAGTTGTTACCCCTTATTGCATATATTACATAACTACATCAACATGATAATATCCATAAATGGATGTATTTTATAGGAAAATCACACACCATTATTTAACAGATCTTTGGATGTTCTCATATTCTTAGTCTTATTCTATGGTTTCTCACTAATGTTTCCTTATATTAGTTTCTAAAAAAACAATACCTTGATCTGATATAAACTGAGGTGACCAAAACATTTCATACATAAATATTACATATTATTGACAGAATATTAATGAAATATCATAATGATACACACCAAATCTATATAGGTTTTGTTTCATTGGAAAATTGGATATTTAAACAACCAACACATAAAACATAAACAACATCTACCCTAATATCTTTACAACATGTACCCTTCAAATACATATCAAACATAAAACCTTTCTTCATATTTGGTTGAAATGGAAACATAATAAAGGGTGAACTTATTTGTTCAATAAGGGCAATTGATGAAGATTTCAATGATCATTAAAGAATAACATTAGCATACGAGTGTGAGAAAATGAGTTCAAAATTTGAAAACCATAACCAAAAATTCATGTATCCTAATCATGATTCATGACACAAATCATGGTAGTTATTAGGAAATTAACACTATAGGAAGACGGTCGTTTTACGGCAGTTTTAAAAACCACCGCTAAATGTTTTTCGGGCCGCTATTTCATGGTGGTTTTTTCACGGCGGTTTAAAAACCGCCGTGAAATGTCTTTATTTTTTTAATTTTGTTTTAATTTTTTTAAATTTTTTTTGAGGATTAGCGGAGTTTTTTTTTAAAAAACCTCTGTGAAATAGCGGCGATTTGGGTAAAACCACTGCGAAATGAAAGGAAAAAATTAAAAAAACATGAGAAACCATGAAATCACTAAAACGACCATAAATTTTGATCCGGGCGTCCGTTGGAGCACCACGACTAATCAAATCGAAGCTCATGAAGAGATCTAGAGTCATGTATAATCAAAACCGTGAGACAATCTATAGTACGAATGATATGAGAGTTATAAAAAAGTTAAAAAAAGTTCTCCAACTTCAAACGACCCTAACTTTTGCTCCGAGTGTCTGTTTGGGCTCTACCACATATCAAATTGAAGCCAGCGAAGAGAGATACGCACCAAGTTGTTGGAAGCAAGATTTTGTCAAGTTTTTCAGCCCCCAAAACCCCTCTGAAGGCCTCCAAAACCCCATTTCTGTTATCAGTGTCTCGTTGAACTTGTCTTCAAATAGACCTAACTTTCGATCCGTGTGTCAGTTAGGACTCTTCCACCTTCCAGATCATAGTTCGTCCCATTAGCTTCAGTTTGATTGGTCGTGATGCCCACATGGAATCTTGGATCATATGTTATGGCCTTCTTAGTGGGTATTGTGGTTGTTATATTTTTTGATGCCTCGTTTCTAGCACCCATTCCCCATCAATTTTTTTAAATGGTCGTAACTTCTGATCTGCCAGTCCATTCGGTCTCTTTCACCTATCAGCTCGAAGATCATTTTTGGATCTTTGATTTGACTGGTCACGGATCTGGAACGGACTCTCGGATCATAAGTTATCTGCTTTAATGTGAGTCCAATGTTTTTGTCCCTTTAAGACCGTTTGATGGGTTTTAACGGTTTCTCCATTTATTATTGTTTATTTGGGTTTTCATGACTTGTTATCTTTATCAATGGGTTTTTGTGGGTTATTATGATGATTATATTGAATTCTTAAGGGGTTTTCTACACATTTCTTGAGTTTTCATGCATTCTTATGCTTTCTAATGCTTTCTTCTTCATGCTTCTCTATCTGTTTTCATGCGTTATCGAAATTTTTCATCCCTTATCACGCCTTTTCATACCTTTTCATCTGTTTCATTGATTATTGATTATTTATATTTATTATTTATAATATACTTTAATTTATTTATTATCTATTATTTGTTACCGGTGATTTATTATTTATTATTTATATTTAATTATTTATTATATTTATTAATTATTAATTATTAATTATTAATTATTAATTATTAATTATATATTAATTATTATATATTATTTAATAATAATAATAATATTTTATATATTATATATTATATATTATATATTATATATAATTATTTGTTTATTATTATTTATTATTTATTGTTTATTGTTTATTATTTATTATTTATTAATTTATAATTTATAATTATGTGTTATTTATTATTTATTATTTTATTATTATTATTATTTATTATTATTATTTATTATTTGTTATTTATTATTTATTATTTATTATTTGTTATTTGTTATTTAGTAATTTGTATTTATTATTTATTATATATGTATTATTATCTATTATTAATTGTTATTTATTATTTATTATTTATTAATTATTTAATTATAAATACTAATTAGGTGTTATTTATTAATATTCTTATTTATTATTTATTATTTATTATTAATTATTAATTATTAATTATTAATTATTAATTATTAATTATTAATTATTAATTATTAATTATTAATTATAAATAAATAATTATTTATTATTTATTATTTATTATTTATTATATGTTATTTATTATTTATAATTATTTATTATTTATTATTTATTATTTATTAATATTTATAATTTTTTAATATTTTTTATTATTTTTTATTTATTATTATTTATTTTTTGTTATTTATTATTATTTATTGTTTGTTATTTATTATTAATTATTAATTATTATTATTTTGTATTTATTATTATTTATTATTTATTATTTATTATTTATTATTTATTATTTATTATTTATTATTATTTATTATTTATTATTTATTATTTATTATTATTTATTATTTGTTATTTATTATTTGTTATTTGTTATTTATTATCTATTATTTATTATTTATTATTATCTATTATTTATTATTTACTATTATTTATTATTTATTATTTATTATTTATTATTATTTATTATTTGTTATTTATTATTATTTATAGTTTGTTATTTATTATTTATTATTATTTATTATTATTTATTATTTATTTTTAGTTATTATAGTTTATAATTTATAATTTATAATTTATAATTTATAATTTATAATTTAATATTTGTTTATTATTATTTATTATTTGTTTTTTATTATTTATTATTTATTATTTATTATTTATTATTTATTATTATTTATTATTATTTATTGTTCATTATTTATTATTTATTATTTATTAATATTTATTATTTATAATTTGTTTATAATTATTTATAATTATTTATAATTTATAATTTATTATTATTTATTGTTTATTGTTTATCATTTATTGTTTGTTATTTATTGTTTGTTATTTGTTATTTATTATTTATTATTTAATTTTAATATTTAATATTTATTATTTATTATTTTAATTTCTTAATTTTATTATTTTATTATTTTATTTTAATAATTTTATAATTTATGTTAATATTATTATAATTTATTTGTTATTTATTATAATAAACAGTAAATAATTACAAATAACTCAATAAATAACTAATAAATTAATAATTATTTATTATTATTTATTGGTTATTAATTATTAATTATTGTTTATTGTTTAATTACTATTGAGTTTATATCTATTAGTTATGTATTATTTGTTTTTTCAATTTGTATATATAAGTATATTAAATTCTGTTTATTAACCACATGACGAGCTTGCTAGAGTGGTAATGTCTTTGGAAAATATGCAAGAGGTTAGGGGTTCAAATCTCACCAAACATGGTATTTCTTTATATTGCATGGGCATGGGCATGGGCATGGGCATGGGCATGGGCATTTGCATGGGCATGGGCATATAGGTATGGATAATGTAAATAAAATAATTTGAATTAAATGAAATAAATAAAATAAATACGAAATAAATAAAATAAAATACGAAATAAATAAATAAAATACGAAATAAATAAAATAAATACGATATTAATAAATAAAATAACTAGGAATAAATAAATAAAATACGAAATAAATAAATAAAATAAATACGATCTGAATAAAATAAATAAAATTAATAAAAAAAATAAAATTAAAAAATAAAAGAAATAAAAGAAATAATAGAAATAAAAGAAATAAAAGAAATAAAAGAAAGAAATAAAGAAAGAAATAAATAAAGAAAGAACGAAAGAAATAAATAAATAAAGAAAGAATGAAAGAAAGAAAGAAAGAAAGAAAGAAAGAAAGAAAGAAATAATTTAAAAGAATAAACAAATAATAATTAAAAAATATAAAAAAAATTCAATAAAATTCAAAAAACCGCGGCTAAAAATCCTCTGAAACCCATGGGCATGGGCATGGGCATTTCCATGGGCATGGGCATGCATGCATGGATAAAGTAAATAAAGTAATGAGAATTAAATGAAATAAATAAAATAAATACGAAATAAATAAAATAAATATGAAATAAATACAATAAAATACGAAATAAATAAATAAAATACGAAATAAATAAATAAAATACGAAATAAATAAATAAAATACGAAATAAATAAATTAAATACGAAATAAATAAAATAAATACAATATTAATAAATTAAATAAATAGGAATAAATAAATAAAATACGAAATAAATAAATAAAATAAATATGAACTGAATAAAATATATTAATAAAATAAATAAAATAAAATAAATAAAATTAATAAAATTAATAAAATAAATATAATTAATAAAATAAAATTAAAAAATAAAAGAAATAAAAGAAATAAAAGAAATAAATAAATAAATATATAAATAAATAAATAAATAAACAAATAAAGAAAGAACGAAAGAAAGAAAGAAAGAAAGAAAGAAAGCGAGAAAGAAAGAAAGAAAGAAAGAAAGAAAGAAAGAAAGAAAGAAAGAAAGAAGGAAAGAAAGAAAGAAAGAAAGAAAGAAAGAAAGAAAGAAAGAAATCAATAAATAATTTTGAATAATAAACAAATAATAATTTAAAAATATAAAACAAATTCAATAAAATTCAAAAAACTGCCGCTAAAAATCCTTCGCGAAATGTTCTACGATGGTTTTGAAAACCGCCGTGAATAGTTTCCCGACGCACAATTTAGCGGCACTTTTTCAAAACTGCCGCCAATCGATTTAGCGGCGGTTTAAACTACCGCGAAACAGAAAAAAACCATCACTAAATCCGCATTTTGACGTAGTGTAAACATAGTATAATCTAAGGACATGATCCATGAGAGCATAAAATTAGCATAGGATCATGTCATAAAAAGAGTAGTATAGATTGTGGAATAATCTTAATTATAGAAATATTATATCAAGGCTACCCACCAAGACATTCATTACTAGTTAATATTGGTTTAACCACCAATATACTTACTTTAGGCTTGGGATAACGTATCATTTACCCTCTTTTGGGCTTGTGATAACCTCCCATATACCCTATTTTGTGTTTGAGATAACCTCCCATATAAAATTTATGCTCCTAAAATATTAATATTTAATAAATGAATTTAAGTTATATAATGGACCCATATATCACATAATCATAATCCATTCATATATATTCCATAAAATTATGAAAACATTATGAATCCATTATAATATAACCCTTGGAAATGAAAATGGGATTCATCAATATTTCATCATCATAACCATGAACCATCCCATGAAATAATGTGGATGGTATCATATAATAATATATTTATTGAGTCATATATAACATCAAAAGATTTTATAATCAATGGTAAATTACTTTAAAATATCACTAAAACATTTGTTTAGGAAAATACCATTTTCATTTTCACATCCCAATTTTAAAATCTAAAAATTTCCCAATTAGTAAGAAAAAAATTTTATTTGAAAATAAGCATGGAAACATGTAACAAAATCTTCAAAATTATATAGTAGTCATGATGGAAAGAAAATCCATTCAAGTGGTATATGTTAAAATAATGATTCTATTTACACCATTGGAAAAAAGTACCACGTTCTGAGAATGATAAGAAATGTCCTTTTAAATTTTTTATAAGTCAAGAATGGGTAAAAATGTATTTAGTAAATCATGATATAGTAGTAAAAAATTTCTTGAAAAAACTTTAAATAAAATATGGATATGGAATAAATATATTCCACACCAGAGATCAAAACATGTTCAGTTTTCCTTAAAAACATTATTTCAATATATTGAGTACTTAAATAGGAGAAAATTAAAGTAAAACATGTATTATATTAAAATAAAATATATTATAATAAAACTAATGATATTTTTTAGATACAGATCATAAAATTTTATCTTCTTAACCCTAAAATAATAATTCCCATCAAACAATGATATTGTAACATAAAACCCTTACAATTAGTTCAACTTACTTTATAAGAGCTCTAAACTCCTGTGTAATACATATTAATTTTTTACATTTCTATAAAAACCATATGAACACTTTTAATTTCATATATGATCCTCTTATAACATTTAAAATCCCATTTATTTATAATTATTTATTAACATTTTGGTTTTTAGGTGTTAACTGTTTCATTTTTCATGAATGTTTTATTTTGAAAGGTCCAGTACTTGTACATTGTTCATCATTACATAATATTCATAATTTTAATCATGAAATAAATATCATATATATTTAATATTTATATATTTATAATCATCCATAAAATATAGATATGTAAAAATAAATTACACCATTCATAGAGAGAGTAGTCTGTACGCACACATGAACATTGTTTTCATTTCCTAACAAATAGGAAATAAAGATAAATAATATTTTATAATTTAAAAAATATTAACTAATTCATAAATATACTATATATTTGTTAAATAAATATTTATAAACTTAAATGTTAAATGGTGATGGAAAATGAATCATATCTATATGTGGAGATGGTAGTCCACACATACACACTAGTGATAATTTCATTTCCTCTTTGATGTAAAGAAGGTTTAAAAAGGTTGTGCAGCCATCATAATAACATATCCATATAGTTATTACACTATTTTAATCATTTTTATAGATAAAATAGGTTTATTTATGGTGTAAGAAGAAATGAAATTAAACGTACTCAACAAAAATTTGCACCTATTCATTGGGAAACTTCATTTGGTTTACATCATATGCTTTTAAGGGATAATATTATGAGAAAAAAAACCTCTATAAATAGGGGAGGATTTTTAGGAAAGTATTTTTTTAGATAATTATTGATATAATAGAATCTTGAGGTGTTGATAATAAGAGATAGTAGGCACACTTTTGCAATTGAGGGAGATGCCACATAAGAAAATTTTAAAATGATTAAAACATGTTAATGTATTATTCATACCAAACAGATGTAAAACGACTCATATTATAATTTTATATGATATAATGTAGAAATATGTATATAAATTATAATTTATACAATTTTATGTATCAATATTATTTTTATATCTTAGTTGAACCTACAGAAAACCCGGTTTAATCATAATCATGGAAACACATGTTTACTACTTTCACAATTCATCATTATAATAAATGATAGTAGAATTATCAAAGAATTTGTACATTATAATAAAATATATGGAATAGATATTATGAAATCAAATTTTTATAAGTTTCATAAATTGAATGTAATAAAAATTATATGCAATGAAACTCAAAACCCATTTTTAGAAAATTTCATTTTAAGCATAAAACATATTCAATTTCATTCCATGACTAGTAAAAACTATGAAATGAATTATAAAATAATTTATTGAATATAAAATCTATAAATTTACATAAAAAATTTCTAAAAAATTATGTTTTAATTTATTTTTATAAAAACATATTCTTTACAGAAAAGTATTTTTATGGAAAATTACCCTTTTACCATTAATTGTTTTTTTCTTTATTCGGAACCTTTATATAAATAATGTATGGGTTTTTATTCACAAAATAGCTATATATTTCATCAAAATAAATTTTTAATTGTGATAAATATAATTTGTTTAGATAATAATATATAACATGTATAAAAATGCATTTGTTCAAAAAATTTGTATTTTAATCATTAAATAACTGTATTAAAAATTTTATGATTATTTCTTTGGAATTAATAATTGTATTTTAATTTAGGAAAATATATATATTTATATATATATATATATATTTTATAATTTTGTTAGTATTATTCATAACCCTTAATCCAATAAGATGTTTATAATGGTATACAATATCACAAGTTCATTTAGACTCAAGGTTGTGTGTAAAGAAAGATATCGAATACTTAAAGTTTATTTTAAAGGAAATACATCTTAAATATTGGGGTATTATGTTTTGGAATTATATATTTAGGGTATTATACCATTTAATATTTAATTAATTTTTTCTTGAAATAGATACCCTAAGGTATTTTTCATCCATTCATGTTTTTATTAGTGAAACTCAACATGTTTGTTTTTTCTCCATTGTGAGGAATCCCTTTATTACTTCCCTCAATCTTATGCATTTCATACTTGTCTATCTATAAGTTAAATTTTTTATCAATGATTTTAAATACCCTAAATTGATCCTAGAACCAAGTGCATCACTGTGTTGATTGGTTATAAAAAATAATAATTTATAAAGAAAACGATGTTGGATAGCATATATGGCACACATCATTGAGCCTAAGAGAACCATGAAATATTTATACTAAAAAATGAACTTTATAAACCAGCCATTAAATTTTTATGTCTGAATTATAAAAAATTATTTTTTATATATATAAATAAATATCATACTCAATATAAATGTATCGATAAATTCTTACTAATTAACCACTCAATTTTTAGTAAAGTCATTTTATACTTCAAAAATCACATTTTCTTCAAAAATGTTTTTATTTGATTTTTGTGAGAATGTTTTATAATTAATTTCAAGAACAATTAGAAAAATTATTTTAAAAAATTAATTTCAGTTTTTAAATCATCATATCAAAATTAACTTAGAGTGAATTTTTTGGATTTTTCTGAAAAGATTGATTTTCTAGTGAATAGTGAAAAATACGTAATTTTTCAAATACTATCATTTATTTCTATTAAATTAAGTGATTTAAAAGTAACATTTTGTTTTTTTATTTGGTATTATAGTGACATATAAAAAATTTAATTTATAATAATCTAATTAATTTTCTTTTAATCTGTAATTTTCATGATTTCGGTGTAAGTTTGTTTTTATGCTTAAAACATAGTTTTCTAAGAACTCTTTTTAAGTGCATAAAGTTTATCAATATTAATTATTTAAAATAACACCTCAAAAATAATGATTTAAATGATATTTTTGGATTTTAAATATATATATAATAGTTTAAATTAAAATAAATATTATTAATATCCATAGATTTAGCATAAGATCATCTCATCCTTGAAAAATGCATTTATTGAAAAACCATTTTTGACGCATTATTCAGGGTCATTTTAAAATTTTACTAGGAAATTTATGTGAAATAAATTTGATAAAATGGGTTATATATTTATAATCAGAATAATTGATATTATTTAAAAATCTAAACATAATGTTTGGTCATAATGAATAGTAAAACAGTAAAAATTCGTCACTATGGTAAAAGGGTAAATCAGGTTAACCTAGGTTAAAAATAAGGGATAAGACTACCATTATACTGATTAATTATTATTTTTTGAATTTATATATACCATTATCATATTATTCTATATATTAAATTATTTGTGGGGTTATTTTCAAAGAAAGTGACCAATATAATAATTTAAGAATAGAAAAAAAAACAAAATGTGACTCTCTTCCATTTAAATATCTATTATATGTTTTTCAAAGATTAAAAACATGTGGTTAATGAATATTAAAGTTAATTTTTGGTATAATTATATTATCTTCATGGTGTTAATTTATTTTTTACTTTTAGTTATTATACATTTAAAATAAATGCTTATACAATGATAACACAATGATTGTAGAAGTGGTGGAAAACTCACTGTAAATAATTTGGGCAACATTTAAAGCAATTTATTTAGGACGAGTTACGATTAAAAAAAGGTAAATGTATTAATTATTTATTTTTAAATTTATTATATTATAAATTTAATATTATCGTCATGTCTTTAAAGTTAAATTATAAGAATATTGTTAAAAAATACCTTAACGATATTTTTTTGTTAAATAGTATTTTATTTAATTATTTAAAAATCATAAAAATAATAAAATAGGAAAATTAGGATGATTAATAATCAAAAATTAAATCTTTTTTACATTTTTTTCCATTTTTATCTAATAAGTAAAACTATAACCTTTTCAGTTTAAAAAATTAATTACCGTAGTTATGGTTAAAATGGGTTGACTCTGGAGTTGAAAAAATAAGGGCATGTCATCCAATTAAAAATATATAAATATTATTGTAAGAACATATTTAAACTTTATCCTGTCTAAAAATTTAAGTTATTTTCATTTTAAATCATTTTCCTTGGGAATGAATTCATAATGTTTTAGTTTTTAGGAAATTTCCTAGTGGGTCCTCTCCCCCACTTATAAAAGGATGGATCCTATACTATCCTCTCCACACTTAATAATCCATTTGGTTAAGTAAATAACTGAAAAAACCTTCTTTAAATCACAACTCATGTATTATATGACATGGTCTAATCATAAAACTATCATAGTGATGTTTTTAGTGTAATCCTTAATAGGTTGTCTCAAGAATAGGTATTATTCTTAATCAAGTGTTTTTATATTCTTTCTTCTCCTACAGACTTAAAATATTATTAAAACATCATTATATAACAACATCAATATCCATCATATACTTTTTTTAATGTAATATCCAATATCCTTCTCCTATTCCATAAAATGGAAAATTCGACCTTCATTCTTGTGTGAGGTAGACAACAACCTCATTAATTGATGTAATTCATTCAATATAACCTTTTATTAAGGATTGTTGTAATTAAGTATTTAATCTGAATATATGATATTTGTTATATATTTATTATTCAGAAAAGAAAATATATCATTTACATTATTACCGTTCTATTCAATGAAAAATGATAACTTTGTTCATATGTACATGTGGACTACCACCTCTATAAAGCATTGTGATTTGTTCTTCATCACCAAATAAAATGAATGATATATATATATAGGGTGTGATTCAAAGACTAGAATGATTCCATCCAAACGGAAGATTTCAATATATAACATTAGAAGAATAATTAACATGCACATTGCATTAAAAATATTTGAAACATTTCCAATAAAACTTTTTTTTGGAAAAAAATCATAAAAAATACTTTTTAGAAAACCCCTTTTTCAAAAAAAGGCTTTCATGAAAAAAAATGTACACAATGTCTACCATATGGTGATGGATAACACCACATCACATGAGCATAATCTTATAAAAGATAATGATAGTAAAAATCCCTAAAGGTAACTAGAAAAAGTTGGAATCTATGAACCTCATATCTGGTAATCAAATCCCTTAATCTAAACTACCAACATAATTGCCATGCCTGAGCCATTAGGGATTTCATCTCATGGTCTAACGGTATCCATATCATAATCCAAAAAAAACATATTTTCCATGCACGATCCAATAGAGGGGGAAAATACCAAGGTATAGTGGTCTTTGATCATTAACATGTTTAGTTAGTGTGGTAATTATCAATCTAGCTAAATGAATCTAAGCCTTAGCCACTTCCAAATAAACTAGCATACTAGTTCTAATCTTCCCACCTAGATACCCGAGATTCCCTTTGTGCTCAAATTTTATTTCACATGTCACATAAATCACCAATCTCACATAAACATACCAATAATTACAAGAACATAAGTAAATCATCACTTTCACATTTTCACAATTATCCATCAATAAAAACTCACAAGGAAACCACCATTTTCTATAAACAAAACTACTTTATATTTCACTTGAACAAAAAAATTTGAAATACATTTCTCTCTACATCATAATTTATTAATCCCATTTGAAAACACAAAAAGAAGAACACATATGAAATCCAACCATATCCATGGGAGAATCCCCTTTCAAATCATACTCACATAAAATTCATTTTATAACTAGATTCATATCACGTTCATAATTCAATGAAACATTTAAATTGTAAAAAAAGAATCCAATATGAAAAAAACTCATTACTATTTGAAAATTTAATTTCAACATATTCATACCTTTATATCTCTTTTAGAACACATTATACACCTTTCACACAAGGAATAAAACCTATTTAAGAATGATTATAATGAATCACACAAGAAACATTACCACTTTCCTTTATAAAACTCATTTAGATCAGATGAACATCTAAAAACCATTCCAAAACATATTTCTCACCTTAATAATAATCCATAGAACACATCTAAACAAATAATAAAGCAATCTAAACTCATCAAATAAAGTAAAATCATGGGACAACCTACCTCACACTTTTAAACTTCCAAACATCTATGCAAAACCATAACCACACCTCCAAAAGACCCTATATAGGCAATATCAAGAAAAAAACATCAATATTTCCCCCAAAAACACAATATTAAAATCTATTGAGGTTAAATAACCCACTCAAAAAGGAAAACTATGATGTATGGAAGAAAAAACCTAGAAATATGGAGAAATGGAAGGAAAATAGACTTACATGATGGTTACTGGAAGTTAATGCTCCAAAAACACCAAAATATTGATGCTTAAAGGCTCTAATAAGGTTTCGATAAAGCTACGATGGCTGAAAATCCAGAATGGGGATGATAAGAGGTGATTTAGGGTTAAAATTAAAGTGGTATAAGTGTAAATTTTCACTTTTTAATGAATTGGACATGTCGTACAGTTTGCCCACATTTTTTTCTAAATTGTACAGTAACCATGCATCCCTCACCATCCAAGAGGAACAAGCCACACAATTAGCTGACACAATTTTCCAAACCATGAGACAATTGTTCAATTTGATGTCTCTAAAATGAACATTTTCTACACGATTTCATTGTCTAGGAAGCACTGTTAACCCTAATTGTGCACCGATTTTACACCAACCACTATCAATCCCAAAACTCTATTTTCTCCAAAAACTCAAAAGGAACCCAAGGGATAAATTCCAGATCAAAAATAAAAAAATTATTACATTGATAGAAAAAAAAACATGGAAATGAAAATTCTCTCCACCATGAAATATTTCTACCATAGGAAAGTCAACTAAAAGCCTAATCAGATTAAAAAAATGGACACTCTTCTTCAACCCAAGAATTTTTCTCCAATGTATCATGCCCAACACTACCATAATTCCATAGAACCTGGACTAATGGAATATAATTCCCATGAAACTTATTCTTCTGAGAATACATAATATGTATCGTTGTTCAAAAATAGACAAATTAGACTCCTACTCCAACTCTTCCCAATTCAACACATGGGAGAGATATGGTTTATACTTTTCCAGCTGAGTGAGATGGAAAAAATAATGAATTTAAATCATCTAAGAGGTAAAAAAATCCTTTATCACACCTTAACATATCTATTTGTACTATAAAATGGTTTGACAAACCTCTACATTATCTTCCCTTACTTACCCAAAGGATGGTGACCCATGCGAGGAGCCAATTTTAGGAACACTCAATCACCCATAGAAAACTAAAAAGCTTGGAACCTCTAATTAGCATAAGACTTACAGTGACTAAGAACCATAAACATTCACTACCACGCCAACTTGACATTATCAGATTCTCCCTACACAATTCTTGATCCTAAAATTGATGTCTCACCCACCATATCCCAACACAAAGATGAATGACAAAGCAGACCATAATGTCCCTTAAACGGAGCCATTGAAATCGAGGATTGGAAAATAATGTTATACATGAAATGAACCAACACAAAATGGTTATCCCATAAACCTCTAATATCCAACACACATTCCCAGAGCATGTCTTACAATATCTGAATAGATAACCCATGAACCTCTAATGTCCAACACACATGCCCAGAGCATGTCTTACAATATATGATTATCCTGATCTTCCTGACCCTATGCTTGAGGATGATATTCCACACATAACATGATTTGTGATCTAATTAACTTATGAAGGCCTTCCCAAAAACATTTGGTAAAATAAGGGTCCTTGTTAGAAACCATTTCTGATGGGACACCATAAAGCCTCAAAACCTTCTGAACATACAACAGACCCAGCTCATCCATCTTGGATAAATCTATTATTAGAATGAAATTGTATAATTTGGGAATATGATCAATCACTACCCAAATAGAATTACTCCCCTAGGATATATGATGTTATCTAATAATAAAATCCATGGTGATATCATCTAAATTCAACGTAATAATAGGTAATAGTTGAAGAAAACCAGAGAGAATTTAGTGTTCATCATCCTCCTTATATCATATGAAACACCACGATACAAATTCAGTAATGCCTTACCTCATATCTGACCAGTAGAACTACCGACACACATCAGAGAACATCTTGGATGCACCAGGATGAATGAACCACTAATATAGGTATTTATCCTGTATCACAACCTCCCTCAATAATAATGGAACCATAAAGTGACCCTTGAATAAAAAAAATCCATTAGGAGACAATGACCATTCCCAAGGAACCACCACACCATTTAAGAACCATATAGAATTATAGCATAACTCATCCCCAGGATAAGGCTATTGAATGAATTCTATAAGAGAAGATGTTTTCTAAACACTATCCAAGAACACATCTCTATTGTTATCCTTAGTATTTAAATACATTTAAGCGAAGAGGACCATAAAACTCTACTCATCAATGGAATCATTCAATACTTGTACTAGAACTTTCCATCTCAAAGCCTATTCAACCATATTTCCATTACCTGGGGTATAAACTATATCAAAATCGAACTCATAATGGTACTCCCCTCAAGGATGCTGCCTTAAATTCAAATAATTCTTAGATAAAATGTAGGATAAACATTTATGATCCGAATAAACCACAAAATTCTGGACAAAAAAGATAATGGTGCCTTGTATTCAATGCATGCATTACTACTGGTAACTCTAGGCCATGGGTTGGGTAATTATTTTTATGTTTTCAGACTTGGCGTGGACCATAAGCCACCACATGGTCATCCTCCATCATCACACACCCAAGACCCATTCTAGAGGCCTCACAATATACCATATACCCCTTCTATATTTCTGAAATATAAAAATACTAGTGGTGTTAAACTACCACATAAGTTCTACAAAGTATACCTGACACTCTGGGCTCCATAAAAACATCACCCCTTTCTAGGAAAGAGAAATCATGGATGAAGAAAGCTATTAGAAATCTCAGAAAAACTTCTTGTAGTATCTCGTCAGGAAAAAAAATAACATGATTTCAAAAACATTCTCCAACTGTTCCCATGACATCAATGCACTATTATTCTCAGATTCCAATAAAAAACCCTTGTTTCAAGATCACTTGTCCTAGATGATTAACATCCTTAATCTAGAAGGTTCACTTAGAAAAATTCTCATAGAGGTTATGATACTAAAGGGAACCTAGAAAAATTCTAAAATGTCGTTCATGATCCTCCTTGGTCCAAGAATAGACAAGGATGTCATGCACTAATACCACTAAAAAATAACCACGATACTAGAGGAACATTATGTTCATAAGTTCCTTAAAGACTATTAGAGCATTTTTCAGCCTAAATGGCATGACCAAATACTCAAAATGGTCATACTCAACTTAGAAAAATGTTTTCATAACATCCATATATCTAACTATGACTTGATGATACCGATAACAAAAATCAATTTTTGAGAATAACTATCTCCCCTTAAGCTGACCGAAGAGGTTATAAATATCGGGCAAAGGGTACTTGTTCTTGAATGTCACCTTTTTTTGATTCTAGTAATAAATACACAATACGAGATATCTATTTGCCCTCTTCACAAATAGAACTGAGGCCTCCCAAGGTGAGTTGCTTGGGATAATGAATCATTTAAATTCAAAATAGTAAATATATATCTTTACTCTCTCAACTCGGTAGGGTTCATACACTATGAGGTAAGGGATATTAACTGTGTACCTAGTGCTAAATCAATTGAGAACTCAACATCCTTCTCTAGTGGAAAACATGAGAAATCATATGGAAGAACCCTTGGGAATTAATCCAACACAAGAGGTAATCTACCCTCAAGAGAACCATTAGACATCATTTAACATAAGAGATGATATTTGATAAACATGGTTTCCCAATTCTTGAAGTGGGTGTCCAACATGTATCTACCGGGGATACTATGAACCCTGAAAAACTAGGGTACTTCAATCTGGTGCCACCAAACTCACTTGCCGCTGATAGTAATTGATGTGTGTATGAAAACACACCATCCAATCTATACCAAGGATCACATAAAATAGGTTGATATCTAAAACCAAAAATCACATTCTAACTCAACCCCTAGAATAGTTAGTGTTCAAGATGAACACTTGAAACCCCACTCTCACTTCTTACTAAGAGGCATCACAAACCCCATCACATATTACATAATCTATGTTGGTAACTTTAACAAATCGACAAGATGGGAAGAAATAAAAGAAAATGAAGAAACCATATCAAACAGAAAAACCAATAAAGACTATAAAATAAGAGTTCTATATTTAATGGTCATTGGCACTGCATCTATGTCTACTGTCATATGATCCACCACATGAATTTTTCTTGTCTCTACCTGAACCTGATAATGACCAATTCCCTACGGTTATTCCCTAAACTAAATCTTCCAAGAATATGATCCATCAAGGTTCCAAAAAATCTAAACCAATATCCTATTATCATGGATGGATTGGCCTGATCCAACATCCCCCTAGAATCCACCTATCACGAACGACTCCGATATGGGTGTATAACATTGAAAAATCAATGTAAGTGCCCCATTGATTTGAACTGATAACAAGTCTTGGGTGGAGATAAACACACAAATCACATGTATCCTACCATTACACTTTTATGGAACATAATTGAACCAACACTAAAATACATAGATGAAGATAGTTGGGATGGATAGCCTGAACTACCACCTACCATCTTTCCCAACTCACCCCAATTCTTCATATACTCATATTAACTACTACTGCCCACTATTAATGCTACCCCAGAGAAACCAGGATTCTTTTATTGTCAATTTAAAACAACATGGAATGATCAACCAACTAAAAATATGTCATCATATCTAACAAGAATACATGGGATCAGATTTATGTTGGTAACCCCATCTCGAACTAATGAGCCTATAGCTACTCATTGGAACCGACCTCAGGTGTATACTGAACTAACTCAAAAAAGTAGATGGCATACTTCATCATGGTCCAATCTCCTTGGATACTCTCTAAGAACTATCCTGACCTGGTGAAATCCAAAATATCTGGGTAATACATATCATTAAAGAATAACTTAAAAGCCTTCCAACCCATCTGCTTATCCTTCTATACATGCACCACCGAGTCCCACAACATTAATCTGGGACCTTCCAACATGAATGATGAACATTTCCCTATAACTACCTTATGTGTATAAAGAAACTAAAACATCCTTTATATCTTATCAAGACCCCCATTTTCCTTCCAAGATTATGTGCTACCTAGAAAATAAGGGGGATTATTCTTGAGTAACTTTTGAGCTTTATATATTCTAGGACCTGGTTCAGCTTCTCCAACCTGATCAGGACCAGAGTCTTCTACTTAACCCAAAGCATAGACAACCCAAACCACTAATTCCACTAACCTATGACAAATTGGAGGGGGGATAAATCTATCTGGACTCTTTCCATGGTTTCATATAAATTCTCCGTAATTTATATTGTTGTAACAAGTAATAACAACAAGGAAACCCATCAATTCAACTATCAATACACATTATGAAAATTTTTAGTAGAAAAAAAATATTTCCAACATTTACATGAATAAAAACAAACCATATTCATTAAAATAATAATTCAAAAAAACCAATACACCCCTACCTAGTTTCCATATATAGTTTGTAGCCTATACGTCTCACATGGAAGAGAAGTCAAACCAAATTTCCCAACATTCCATGGAGACTCGAGCCCTATCATGAGGTGGGATGGCAAAACACCCTACTCACAACCATAACCTCAATCCCCAAAAAAATATCTTCACTATATCTAGACTCTTACCATATAAAATGACCCAAAAGAGCATAACTTGGATTAAATACAAATTTTTCCCAAACCAAGACATAGTGCCAGCCAACATGACACACAACCCAATCTATGGCATGACCCAAGGGGTCTTTATGATCTACAGAGTCTAGAATTTAGTGCATGGGTTTCAAAAATATTCTTTCTAAATGATTTCACCCATTTATATAACCATAACCTGCCAATAAGAATAAAGAAACATAACTAATAATCATAATCAAATGAGGTACAATAATTTTTTAGATTCATTTTTTTACAAAATTAACCACAACCAAAATAGCACAATAGAATGGGAATAAGTAAACTATCACAAAAACCACAATGTGACAAGTGGGAATAACACCCTCAATCCACCACCATCAACACCTACAACAATTGGGACACTAGAAACTAGATCCGCCATCACCACCCTGATGTATCTTACCTTTACCTGGTTCATATATAACAAAGTCTATATACACCCAATGGTGTATGTAGGGTGTGCGGTAAAGCCCAATAGGATTCCACCCAAAATAAATATTCCATGATATATCATTTGAGGACAAATAAACATGCCCATTTCCAAAATAATATTTGAAACACTTCCAAGAAAAGATTCTCAAGGAAAAAATTCTCAAGAAGTACTTTTTAAGATACCCCATTTTGAAAAATAATATTTCTTGAATAAAAATTTTACACAAGGAATACTGTATGACGATGAATAGAGCAACATGACATACTCATCATTACATAAGAGAGAATCACGTGAAAAATTCCTAATAGTAACTTGCATGATTGGGATTATATAAAACTCATACATTGGTAATAAAAATCATTCAACGAAACTTTTGACAATGTTATCATTCATGAACCATTAGATGTGATCCCATCACTGGGTCTAATGGTCTCTATATCATAATACAAAAACAACAAGATTCCCATACACATTATAATATAGGGGAATACATACCATGGTCTAGTGGTCTTCGATCATATCACATGTTTAGTTAGTGTTGTAATCTTCAATATTTCTTGATGAATTTAAGTTTAATCCTTTTCTGAATCAAGTAGCATACTAGTTCTAATCCTCCCACCTAGATACTCAGTATTATATTAGTGCTCATATTCAATTTCAATTGTCACATAAATCACCCTCTCACATTAAAATTCCAAACATCACAAGCACATAAGTAAATCCCCACTTTCACATTTTCATGTTGACTCAATGATCAAAAATCATTTAGAAACCAATATTTTTCATAAAAAAACAAGTTTCTATTTTATATATACACCAAACCCACTTGGAAATACATTTCACACAAATTTCCCAATTTATGAAACCAATTTGAAAAAACAACAGGAAAAAACATATTAAATACAACCATTTCAATGGGATAATACCATTTCAAATTCATAATCACATAAAATTCATTTTATAACATGTTCGCATAATATCTACAATTCAAAGACACATTTAAATTGCTCAATATCGAATAAAATTTTCAATAAAACCCCATTTCAATTGGAAAATACACTTTCAACACATTATTTCCTTTAAATATCATTGAAAACACTTTTCCCACCATTCACACTAGGAATAAAAATTATTTAAAAAACACCACAATGAATCACACATCATACTCAATAATTTTCATTTATAAAAATTATTTTCATCACATACACATCTCAAAACCTTTTGAAAAACACATTTCAAACAAAAATAAAAATACATAGAACACATTTAAATAATCAATAATGTAATCTAAACTCATCCAATAATGCAAAATTATGGAACGACCTACCTCACTCTTGTAAACCTCAAAAAACCATGGAACCTCCAAAAGACCCTATAATGGAAATATCCAGAAAAAACATCAATATTTCCCCTAACAACACATATCTAAACATCTTTCGATAAAATAACCTGTTGGAAAAGGAAACCCCAAGGATGGAAGAAGAAGAATAGAAAGAGATAGAAATCAATGGAAAAGAGACTTACTTGCTGATTCCATGAAGTCACCACACCAAAATGACACAAGGATTGATGCTCAAAGGCTCCAAGAAGGCTTAGAAGAAGCTCCAATGGATGTGAATCTTGAATGCGACATATGGTAGGTGATTTAGGGTTAAAATCAAATAGGTCATAAGGGTAAATTTCTAATTTTTAATGACCTGGATAGGTCACATGGTTTTCCCACATGGTTTTCCCAACCCTATAAAAATAGTGCATCCCACACTATACAAGAGGAACAAGCCCCCTAGTTATCCTGCATGGTTTTACACACCACATGACATCCGTACAGTCTCTAATATTCAAAATAAATAGTTAGCCCATGGTTCCATGGGAAAGGGCGCACGATTACCCCTAACCATGCACCACCTGCTGTCAAGACCAAAAACTAAAATTTTCTCTAAAAACACACAGTGAATGAGGTGTAAATACCATATAAAAAATAAACAAAATATTTCCTCAAAACAAAATCATAGATTTGAAATATGATGTTGCAATGGATAATTTTACCATAGTCAACCTACCAAATTTCTTTAAGACATATAAATAAAATATCATCAAAATATCAAATATGAAGATAATTGATTAAGTAAATAAATACAACATGATAATAAAAAAATAAAAGAAACAAAAAACATGAAATTTTTTGTGAAGATAGTAAACAATTAAAGTAATTTTATTATTCATGAACATAAAGTACATACCAGATGAGTCGAACTAGAGGTAATATATTTCAACTCAATTTTCACTAATTGTGGTATTATTTATTATTATACACCTAACTTATTTTATATAGTGTATATAATACACTTTTGAAATTTACATGATTAATAATTAATATTTAATTATATTTTAATTTTAAATTAAAATTATTTCATCCATGGGGATTTGAATTGAATGTTACAAAGTGGTAAGGGCTTTCATAACTCAATTTCTTTTGATTAGGTTATATTAGTTATTCATTGTATTTGATATTCTAAGATTATGTGTTTAATGAATTTTGATTATTTTAGGTTGCATTTAATTTATTATGTTTATTTATAGTTGAAACACATAATCAATTCATTAACTAATTCTCACTTTAATAGTATGATCTTTGTAAGGGATTTTGTCTCAATTTTCCTTCATTGTATCCTATTTTTATTTTTTGCGCAGAATTTATTTTATATAGTGTATATAATACTACTTTTAAATATTATATATTGAATCCTTAATAATTCATGTTGTTTTAAATTTAAATTCATTTTACGTCATCCAAGGGGATTTGATTCAATTATTACCAAACTAGTAAAGTCTGTATGTTACAATCTCATTTCTTTCCAATATTGTTTATATTCACGGTCACTTTGGGGAGGAGATCATATTCATTTATTTTATGGAAACATGTATCTTTTTTATCCTTTTATCATGATATTGTTTTATAGGTTTGGGTTAATTTTCTTATTTTATTGAAAAAAGAAACATCAAGAAATTTATTTATAAGTAATATTGATCTTGTTTCTTCTTTTAGATCTGAATTATTTATCTCAAATTTATTTATTTTCCTTAAAATATTTTAAAGAATGTATTTACTATTCTAAAATGATTTATTAATGAAAATTTTACCAATTTTTTAATTTTTACCAAATGGATCAAATGTAATCTTTCTAACATTTTCTAAACAAAGTACTTTTTGTTTTTTTGCAAATAGATAAAGAAAAGTTTTAATTAAACTTATATGGATTGAAAAAAATTTCCAACTATTATGACCACAAAAAAATTGAATATTAATTTACAAGTTTCCATGGTTCTATTTAAAGAAAATGTTTTCTATAATATTTTGAACTTTTTTAGATTTTAATGAAGGGATTTCAAAGTGAAGAGGGTATTTTTTTCAAGAAATATTCCATGGGATGTTTTAAATATTTTTTCATTAACTAAATCAACATTTTATTTTATAGAATACTTATAAATAATGTATAAATATTTAATACACATATACCTGACTCATTCTCCATTAATTTGATGGGATAATACATTCCTTAAGTTAAATCATGAAATTCATTCTTTATAAAACATAATTTGATTATGACACTGAGGAAATATTATACAACCCATTTATTTTTATAGAAACTTGTTTTATACTATATGATTGATTTACCTTTTTGGGCATAAAAAATCATGTACATGTTCGGATGATTTCTCCCAGATAATGATCCAATGTATCGAGTAACGTTTTTGTCTCATGAGACATTATACTTGGGATTAGGGAGTAAACCTAATACATTATAGGAATTTTTCTTCCATGTGATATAGTCTAGTAATTTTTCTTTGACTCATGTTTATGTTTTGTTATATGTTGATTCCAATTTCATATATTTATATGATCTTAGGATACTATGTTCTTTATTCTATACTTCCAAGAGATTACTCAAGAGAATTATCTTTTAGAATATAATATTATACCATTAACTCACACATTATGTTTCCTTATCATGTTTTTTTCTTTATGGGGATTTTTATCTCACCCATTTATTTTATGTTTTCCTTAGGTTATCCCATGTTGTTTTGTGAGATCAAATGGATATAATATCTCACTAATAATAATAAGAATAATTATGTTATGTTCTAGTTTGTTTTTATGTTTTAGTTACATAGTTTTCCAAAGATTCTAGGCATCATGATCTTTGGGTCATAATTAATGTATGTTTATTTTAAAAATTATGTAATAATATTTTTAAAAATATTGGGTCTCTGTAGTTGGTATCGAGTCATGTTATTGTTTTATTGATATTAGTATTAATTTTTTGTAGTAAAAACCCTATATATTGCTCTAAGGATAGTATAACAACCTAATGTTTTGGTAAGGAAGAAATTACATAGTTTTACTAGACTATGTAAGGACCTATATTATACCAATCCTTGAGGTGAAAGGATTCAATTATTTATGTATTGGTATTCAAGAATTATATTGTTGAATTATTTTTAACAATGGTGTTTTGGTTATAATAACTTGGACGATATAAGGATTATGTTAATTTATAGAAGAATATATGATTTTACTATTCATTTATAGAAATTCATGTTATTTATATAATTTACTATAATATAATATTAGAGAATATACGTTTTTGTATGAGACTTTATGAGTGATTTATTTTATTTGGGGATAAATGCTAAATTTATCATGGATGAGTATGTGATAAAATAATTCAAATATTTTGGTTTCAACCATAGTTAGAAATATTTTCAATAATTTTAAGGTTAGTTATTTATCAAATGACCTAATTTGAACTTTGGGTCTTATTTTTTAGGCTACAGAGAATAATTTTTTATTTAATCATATGAAGGATTATTCATTTTGGGTGTAATATTACCTTATGCTAACCATTTTAGTTTTGGTAAATGTCTAAAGGTTAAAAGAATAAATTTTTATCCTTTTACATATTTATGTGAATAGTTTGAAGTTTATTTTTTTTCTTCATGCATAAGCAATTTTCATCTTTAATACTCATCATTTAGATAAATATATGATAATGTGGTAAAAATTTATTAGATGATTAAATTCTACTGATATCGTAAATATATATTCTTTATGTTATATGTATATATAGTATAGAATTATAAAGATTCAGAAAATATATCTTGAAATAAAATTTTTATCCTATTACCATTATTCTTAATGAATCTACGGTCTTTTTTTCACACCTATAGGTTTTATGGGTTACTATTATTTAAATTTATGATGATTATTCAATTTATTATGATCAATGATCAATACCACTATCCATAATTATTTGGGAATTATGACTTATATTCTATATCTATATTTTTACTTCCCACAAATGTTTCCCTATTTGGAAACATAGCTCTATGTTATTCAAGATGACCTTTAAAATTCCTTCTCTATCTTATCAAGAATAAGTTTTATTAACCCTTTTTAATATATGGGATTTCAAAAAAGGTATATTTATTCAAAAAACATTAATTACTGAGATAAAATTTAAATTGTGATGAGGTAATTTTTTAAAGTGTGGAATAATATACCATCCCATGATTTTAAAAAGAAAACTATGTTTGATATAGTATATGACATGCAACACCGAGCCTAAAAAAACAATAAAATTTAATTATTTAAACGCGAAAATTATTACATAGCTATAAAATTGGAGGATATAAAAATTATTAACTATGTTATGAAATATATAAAAATGGAATACTAAATATAAATATATTAATAAATTCATAGTGAACAATCACACTAGTTTTGGAAAAGTCATTTTATTTTTAAAAAATATGTTTCTTCAAAAAATACTACTAGTTTAGTTTTATGAGAAAATATTATGATATATTTTAAGAAATTTTTAATTTTTTTTATAAAATGAACATAATTTTTTAAATCTATATATCAAAATTATTCATGGGTGAATTGTTATGATTGTTCTGAAATGAATGATTTTTCAATGAATATTTAAAATTACCAGTTTTTCAAATACCTAATTTATTTCCATTAATTAAATTAATTTTAAAGTACAATTATACATTTAATTTGGTATAAGAGTGAAAAATTAAATATTTAATTTTTAATAACCTAATTAACACCATTTGAACATATAATTTTAGTTATTTGGTTATAAGTAATTTTTTATAAATAAAACACAGTATTCATAAAAAAGATTTTAAGTTCATAAAGTTTATCCAATTTAATAAATTAAAATGACCCTAATAAGTATTGATTTAAATGAAATATCTAGTTTATATATTTTTATATATATTAATTTAAATTCATGAAATGATGATCAATAATCATATAGTTAATGTAAGATTATCTTTTTCTTGAAAAATACGTTTTTTGGTGAAAATCGTTTTTCGACACGTTTTATCAGTGGATTTTTATATTAAACTCTACCACTTATGTGAATTTAATTTGATAAAATGAATTATATATTTTTATTTTCTATAATTTATATTAATTAATATGGTCAACTTAATATTTAGTCATAATGAATTGAAAAAACAATAAAAAAATTTCACCACGGTAGAAGGGTAAATTGTGCAAACCTAGGTTAAAACTAAGTGATAATGCACTATTTTACATATTAATAATTATTCGATGAATTTATTTTTATCCTTATCATATTATTCTAAAAATTTAATTATTTATGGGTAAATTTTCCACAAAAGTGACCTATATAACAGTTTATGCAGAGAAAAAGAGAAAATGTAACTCTCATCCGATTAGATTTCTCTTATATGTTCACATATAGACAAAAATAAGTAGTGAACGAATATTAAATTTTATTTTGAATATAATAAAATTATTTTAATTATTTTAATTTATATTTATATTTAATTATTTCATATGTACCTTAATCACTTATAAAACATTGACAAAGTACTTGCGAAAGAAGTGGAAAACTCAAGGTAAATATTTTTAAAAACATTAAAAGTAATGTGGTTGGGATTATTTGTGGCATGAAAAGAATTTTAATATTAATAATTATTTATTATTGATGTTTAAATTAATTATATTCTAAAATAATTATTATCTTTATTCTTTCAAATTGAAATTATATGAATAGTGTAAAACATTATATTAATGATATTTTAGGATAAATAATATTTTATTAAATTATTTAAAAATGAACTAAATGAAAGTAGAATATTACGATTTTAAATATTTTATAATTTAACCCCTTTTCCCTTTTTTATATATTTTTTATCTTATAAATAAAACTATATCCCTTTCAGTTTAAAAATTAATTGCTCTGGTTAAGGTTAAAATGAGTTTACTGGGGGTTCGACCAAAATATAGGTGTATTTTTTCTTTAAACATAAAAAATGAAATTTTTAAGCTATATTTAAAACTTATCCTATCCCAAATTTTAATATATGGGCATTTTTAACCATTTGGATTGTGAATGATATTGTAATTTTTTATTCTTGTATGAAATTTCATAGGGGGTCATCTCCGCCACTTATAATGGAAACCTCTTCTACTCTCTTCTCCACATATTAGTATCATTTTTTCTTGTCTAATACCTGAATAAACACCTTAATTACATTCCTTAACATTTTCTCTAGTCCTTTTTAATCATAAAAATATCCTATGGATATTTTTGGTGTAAACCTTAAGAGGTTTTCTAAAGAAGATGTATACCTCTGAATCAATATTTTTTTGTTTTATTTCTTCTTACACCTCCCTAAAGATTTATTAATACATGATAATATAATAAATTAAGTATCTAAATTATAATTTTTTCGTTAATGGTATACCCTGTATCAATATCATATTCTCTCAAACAAGAAATAATACCATCATTCATGTGTACGACTCACAATCGCCTCACAAACAATGTAATTCATTTTCCATCACCTCGTCCTAAAAATGGTTTCAATATTGGACTTAATTTATTTGAATGGTATTAATGAAATTTATATCATTATAAAATATATATATAATTAAATTTCTTAACATTCTATTCACTGAAAAATGATAATGACATTCGTGTGTATATATAGACTACAACCTCCACAAAGTAATATGATTATTTATTTATCACCAAATCAAATTGATGAAATATATAAGTAAATTTAAATAAATATATGGTATTTATGAAATTATAATTATTCTGGAATCATAAATACTAGTAAAATTCTATCCACAATAATCAATGAAAAATGGAAATAGTACTCATATGTACGTATGACCTAACGTCTCCATGATTATAATGTAGTTCATTTTTCATAACCAACTTTCATGGTTGGATTAAAAAGTATAATTGATGTATAATTGTTTTAATTATTTCATGATGATTATTATATAGATGATGGAACAATGAAAACATTTATCATAGTCAACCTACAAAAGTCATTTGGGATATATGAACCAAACATCGGTAAAAGGTTTGATGTGAACTTAATTGATTAATTAAATAAATACAGAATTTTAATAAATAAAAAAAGGATTAATAAAATTGAAACACGTTATTAATCATGTAAATAATAAACAAAAATTTATTATTCAAGAATACAAAAGTACGTACTTGAGGATTCAAACTCATCGTAAGGGATTTTGATTCAATTTCCCTTCATTGAAAAATAATTTATTTTTATGGTACCAATTTAGTTTATATAGAAAATACACTTATATTTTACATATTATTTAATGAATAATTAATATTTCATTTAATTTTACGTAGAAGTTAAATTTTTTTATCGCATGGGATTTTACATGAAATTTACCAACTCAAGATAAATTTCATAACATAATATAATTTCTTTGGGTTATATTATTTTTTCATAGTCTTTTATATCGAAATACGAAATGTGTAATGAATTTTGAATAATTTATGATTTATTTGTAATTTTTTTTATTTACTTACATTTTATACACATAATAAATTCATTTATTAATTCCAACTTCAACAATATGATCTTTTTAAGGTATTTCATCTAAATTTTACTTCATTAAATAATATTTTAATTTTATGCACCTAATTTAAATTATATGTTTTATGAAATACTTCATTTAATTATTATTTCATGAATCATTCATAATGATTTATTTTGATGTGTCAATTCATTTTACTTAATACAAGGGTATTTAATTCAAATTTTACCAAAGTGGTAAAAGCATTATGTTACAATCTTCTTTTTTTAAGATTGTTTTTGTATAAGGTTACTTTGGTGGGGGGGATCATATAAAATTATTATCTTCAAAAAAGTATATTTTATTATCCTCTATTCATTAATGTGGGTTACATGTTTGATTCCCATTTTCACCATTATTAAATAAAGAAACATCTTGAAATTTGTTTATAAGTAATACCGATCTTGTATCTTAATTTGTTCTAGAATATTTTTCCTACCTATATATTTTAATTAAAAAAAATATATATTTGTGTAGTATTTTAAAATAATTTATTAAATATATTTTCACCAATGTTTTAATTTTTTTCAAAATTATTTTAATGGAATGTTTTTTTTCCATTTTCCAAACAAAGAACTTTTTTTCATTTTTTTCAAAAGTGTGAAAGGAATATATTCATTTATCTTATATGACATGAATAAAATTTATTACCAAAAAGAATAATAAATTATTTTAGGAACTATTTAAATTTTTCTATGGTTCTCTTCAATTAAAATGTTTTATAAAATAATTTTGAAATTTTTAGATTTTGAAGAAGTTGTTTCAATGTGAAAAGGGTAAATCACTCAAGAAATTTTTTAGTGGAAATTGAATGTTATTTTCATAAAAGAAGACATCCTCTAATGTTACCTATTACTTATAAATTATGTATAAATATCTATTATACATATTCCTATCTTATTATCCTTTACATTTATGTGCAATACATGCCTTAAGTCCATTTATCAAATCCTATATAAAATATCCTTGGATTATAACATGAGGAAAGATTATGAAACCCATTTACTTCCATGGTTAATTATTATATTGAAACCTTATAATTGAGTAAATTTTTTTGGCACACATGAGCATGAAAATGTCACAATGGGTAATCCCAAATATCAGTCCGATGCATTGGGTAATTTTTTATCTCTTGAGATGTGAATTATGGGATTAGATAGTAATCCTAATCCATTATCGGACTCTAACCACCATGTAATATTATTAAAGTATTTAAAATTAAATCATGTTTAACTCATGTTATTTGTTGCTTCCATTTTCCTATGTTTCTATGATTATATGATACCATGTTATTTATGTTATTATTCAATGTTATTAATAGTGAGACTTCTCTTTTGTGATATCATTTTAAATCTTTGACTCATATTTTATTATTCCTTATTATGTTTATTCTCTAACTGGGATTTTTAGATCACCTTTTTGTTATTTGTACTTAATAGTTTACCCTATTCTATTTTTGGAGCTCAAATGGATTTATAATCTCACTAACAATAAAAAAATTGATGATGTTATGTTTTAGTTTCTTTTGTTGTTTTAGGTACCAAGTATACCAAATAAATTAGGCCTCGCGATATTTGGGTTGTTATTAATAAATTATTATGTTAAACATTATTTAATAATACGTGTAAAAGGATTATTTCACTATAGTATGTGTTATAGTAAGGTCTAGTTATTTTTTTGAATTAAGATTATAGAAATTCAGTAAAAACACTAAGGACAAGTCTAAATATAGTATGTCATGGTAATGTTTTGGAAAGGATGAGATTATATGGTTTTACTAGACCATGTAAGGACATATTTTACACCAATCATTGATACTAATAGATTAAATTATTTATATATTAGTATTAAATAATTATTTTATAAAATCATTTTTATCAATCGTATTTTGGTTATGAGAATCTTAGAATATTAAATGATTTTGTTCATTTTTTTAAGAATATATTATTTTACTATCAAATTATGGTGATTAAAGTTATTTATATAAAATATTATAATATATGATTATATAATACACATTTATTGTATGTGACATTACAAGTTATTTATTTTATTTGAATATAAATGTTAAATTTATCTTGGAAGAACATGTGATCAAATATTTTAAATATGTGGGGCATAAATCTTAGTAAGGAATATTTTGAATAATTTTAATGTTAGTTATTTATCAAATTATTTAAATTGAATTTTGGGTGTTACTGTCAAGGATTTAGATGTTAATGTTGTAGTTAATTGTATGAAGGTTTATTAATTTGGGTAAATATATTACCTTGTGTTAACTATTGTGGGTTTGGTTAATGTATAAACACATGATGGATTACTTTTTATCCTTTTGTGGAATTATGTGGAATGATAGAAGTTGATTTTAGTTCTTTATGTGTAAACAAATTCATCTTTAATACTTCTCATTTGGATAAAGGGTTGATATTGTGGTTGAAATTGATTAAATGATGAAATTATACTTGAAATGTATGTATATATTACATATGCTCCTAGTCTAGATTGTAAGGAATTATCAAAATCTGGGAAAATGATATCTGAATGAAAATATTATCCTATTACATTCATTTCTATGGAATCCGTGGTCTTTTTCATACCTCTAGGGTTTATAGTTATGTAGTCATTAACTTTATCACGATAATTCAATTTCTTTTGATTGACAATCTCTATCACTATATATTATTATTTTGGAATCAAAACTTCCTTATATATCCATATTTTTACTTCCCAATAATTTATTCCCACTAAAAAACATAGTAATGTGTTATTAAAGACAACCTTCACACTTCCCTATCTCTCTTATCAAGAAAAAACATTAATAAATATTTGTATGATATGAGATTTAAACAAATGTATTTTTAGATGGAAAAAATTTGATTACCATGATCAAGTTCAAATTTTGGGGTTGAAATTTAGAAATGGTAATAATAATGTAACAACCTGAGAGTTTAAAAAGAAAACAATATTTGATAGTGTATACGACACATAACACTAAGTCTAAATGAACCATGAAATATTATTATTTAAATTTGATCTTTATAATATAGCCATTAAATTTGAGGATATGAATTGGTTTTATTGATTTATATAGTATATAAAAATATCCTACTTCACATATTTTTTGTTTTAAATTCTATTTAAATAATCACTCAATTTTTAGTAATGTGAGTTTATTCTTCAAAAAACACATTTTCTTCCAAAATGTTTTTATTTTATTTTTTTGAGACCATATAATAAAAAGTTTTAGAAAATTTTAGAAATTTTAATTAATAAAATTAACATAATTTTTTTAAATAATCATATAAAAATAAAATTAGGGTGAAATTTTGGGATTTTTTTGGAAATGAATATTTTTTTAGTGAATAGTGAATATTACTATTTGTTCAAATACTATAATTAATTTCCATTAAAAATGTAATTTTAAAGTACATTTATATATTTTATTTGGAATTGAGGTTACATATAAACCATTTAATTTATAATAATCTTGTTAACTTCATTTTAATATGTTACTTTTATGATTTTTGAATAGGTTTATTTTTATGCCAAAAAACATAGTTTTCTGAAAACTGTTTTAAGTGAATAAAATTTTTTTTTATTAATTAAAATAAACAATAATAAAAAATATATAAAAATATTTATATATAAAATATCTATATATATAAATTTAAATTAATATAACGATGATTACTAGTCATAGAGTTAATGTAAGATTATCTTATTCTTGAAAATTTAATATCTTGAAAACTCATTTTTTTGAAACATTTTATAGGTTCATTTTTAATTTAAATTCATAAATTTATTCGAATTGAATTTGATAAAATTTATTTATGTTATTAATTTTAATAATTTTTATGAAGTAGTAAGTTCATCTTAATTTTTGGTCACAATGAATTGTAAAAACATGAAAAACTTGTAACCACAGTAAAAGAGTTAATCAGGTCAAACAAGGTTAAAACTAAAGAATAATGATAACTTTTTTATCTTAATTACTATTGGATGAATTTATTTATCATATAATCAACTTAGTCTCCAAATTCAATTATTTAGGGGAAACATTTACTATAAATTGAGCTATATAATAATATAAGAAAAGGAAATGAAAAAATGCCACTCTTTTCCCTTTAAATATCTCTTATATGTTCAAATATGGATAAAAATAAGTAGTGAAATATTATTAAGGTCCATTTTGAGTGTAATGAAAATATTTTCATGATGGTAATTTTTTAAAATTTATATTAATTAAATAGATACTTGAAATACTTATACAATGCTAACACAGTGCTTGTGTATGTGGTGGAAAACTTAAGGTAAATAAATTTAAAAACATTAAAAGTAATGTATTTGGGATGATTTGTGGTTCGAAAATAATATTATAGTAAATAGTTATTAATTTGGGATATTTAGAAGTTATATATTATTAATTCCTTATTATCTTCATTTCTATAAATTCCAATTATAAGAATTATATCAAAAATGAAATTAATGATTTTTTCTCTTAAATAATATTTTTTTAAATTATTTAAAAAGTATTATATGAATTTAATAAGAATATTATGATGATAAGTTTAATAAAGTTTCATCAATTTTCAATTATAGATCAAATTTTTATCTTATAATTAAAACCATAACCATTTCAGTTTATAAAATTAACTACTATGGTTAAGGTTAAAATTAGTTTAATAGAGATTAAAATAAAAAATAACGGTATGTTTTCAAATTAAAATTGCCTAATTCATATTTTATGGCCATATTTAAATCATATCCTATCACATATTTGAATATATGTCCATTTTCATACCTTTATATTGGGATTAAAATTATCATTTTGTATTCCTTTATGAATGTTTTAGTTGTTCCTCCTTTCCACTTATAAAAAGAAACCACCTATCCTATACACTCCACACATGAATATACATTTAATTTAAAAAAATAAAAAATAAAACCTTTTTTATATCCCTCCCCATGTTCTAGAGGCCTTGGTTTGATTAGAAAACTATCATAGGGAATCTTTTGGTGTAAACCTTAAGAGGTTGTCCAAAGAAAAGGTATAATTCATAATCAATCGTTTTTGTTTTATTTCTTATTACACCTCTTAAAAATATTATTCATCCATTACGATATAATAAAATAAATATATAAAATATAATGAGGTGTTTTTATGTTAATTTCACACCATATATACGTATCCTCTTCCATCAATTGGAAAATGAAACTATTATTAATATGTAAACCATACTACTGCCTCACGAACTCATGTAATTTATTTTCCATCACTTCCTATTACAATTGGATGTAATTATGGATTTGATATATATATATATATATATTATGAACTAAAAATTTATAATTATTAAAATATAATATATCATTTACTTTCTTACATTTCTATTCATGGGGAAATGATAACATTATTCTTGCGTACGTGTAGACTACCACCTCAATGAAATGATGTTATTTTTTCTTCATTAACACATAAAATTTATTATATATATAAGTATATTTAAATAAATAACACGGTATTCATGATATTATTATCATTATGGAAATATAAAATAATACATACCTTCTTTCTATAACGATCATTCAAAAAAGATCTGTTACTCATGTGTACGCATGACTGACCGTCTCCAGGATTCCAATGTAGTTCATTTTTTATAACCATATTTTATGGTTGGTTATAAATTATATTTTATTCATAAAATTATAATTATTTCATGATTATTATTCTATATATGATAGAATAATTACCACTTTTACCATACTCAAACTACCGAAGTCAATTTGGATATATGAACTGAATATCATAAAAACATCCAATATTGACATAATTGATTAAGTAAATAAATATAACATGGTTATAAATAAAATAAATGAATAATAATCTTGAATATTCTTCTTAATAAAGTATATAATTAACATAATTTTATTATTAGGGAAGATAAATCATGTACATGACGAGTCAAAATCATGGTAAGGGATTTCATCCCAATTACCCTTCATTAAGGAATAATTTATTATTATACACATAATTTGTTTTATATTGTGTATAAAATACCCTTTTACATATTATATCATGAATCCTTCATATTTCAGATTATTTTTCGTTTCAAGACAACTTATTTCATCCAAGTGGATTTGACTTTAATATGACCAAGTGGTAAGGGGTTTCATAACTCAATTTATTTTCATGGGGTATTATTAATTATTAATTGTCTTTGATATTAAAAGGTTATTTTTTTAATTAATTTGTATTATTTTATTGTTCTATGAAAATTGTTTTATATTTATTAAAATATGATATAAATAATGAATTTATTGATTAATTCTCAGTTTAGCTGTATGATCTTTTTAATGTATTTCGTTTCAATTTCACTTCATTGAGTGATATTTTAATGTTATGCACATAATTTATTTTATATGTTGTTTATAATTTTTATTTTATAGATTATATCATGAATGATTCACAATTTTTGAACTTTTAAGTTACCATTTTTACTACATTCAAAGATATTTGATTCAAAAGTTTCTAAAGTGGAAAATGATTTATTTTTCAATCATCATTCATTTTCAGATTGTTTATGTTCATGGTTACATTGGGGGGTGTAGGGTCCTAAAAAATCCACAGGAGAATGAGAATCCCCTTTATTCAAGAGAGGATTCTACCCAATTTCCCTTGAGGAGTTGGGCAAAAATGTGAAGAATACTCAAAGGTTGGAAAAAGATGAACCGGTCCACGTACCAGTCTAATATTGATGGTACACGGCCAGTTCAGCAAGACACCCCCTCCGTGGACGGCTGTCGTTCGCGGAGCAGAGTCGGGGGACCTCCGCGGGTGCGAAGCAGGACGGGCGCCAGGCCGGTCCACCATCACAAACCACCCCAGCCACGAACCGCATCAACCAACACGGACCTCGTATGCCGTCATTTTCGGAATAGAGGCAGATCCCTGTGCGGCCGTGAAGCACTCCCCGAACTAGATTGGTTTGTAGGGAAGGTGCATTCAATGCCCCACGCGAGTTGTGGATTGACCAAGTCATTCGTAAACCAGGTTTCCGATCATGGGCCTCTGAAAATGGTGCTGCATGACCATACATACATCTCTTTCCCCACTCTATAAAAGGAGATCGAGGGGGAGAAGAGGGGGATCGATCAGATTCGGGTGGAAGGATTTTGAAGGAAGGGGATTAGGATTTCACAAATAGCGAAGTTCCAATTCGAGAACCAGAAAAGGTATGAAACTGGAAATGAATTAATAAGGAACCAAAAAATGCATAAAAAATTGGTGAACCACGGAATAAAAATAAAAATAAAAAGAATACCATGAGTCGTGGCCCCTCTATGGATGTACTCCCCACAGACCAGGGAGTCTATGCCCCTTTTTCGATACGACGCACCGCGTAACACCCTCCTACGCGGTCGAAGCCCTGACCGACGAACCCCCGACCGACGTCTCCCTTGGATGCCTTTTCTTTCACGGACTCTGTCACGTACCACCCTGGTACGCGGATGAAATCTCCAGCTGCATTGCACCAACCTATGCGAAGGGCGCCACTACTCATACACCCATGTGGCCCTCCAACTCCTTTGGTGTAACCATTCCCTGAGTCTGATAAAATCGTTCCAATCCGGCCTGATCCTTCACTACCCCCTCATTGGCTTAACCATCTTCCTCGATCCGAGACCTTTACCGAAGCCACCAGATCTATATGATGTAACCTTCAGGCACATCAGCGCGCGGTTTTGAGTTCACATAACCACGATAGACAAGGGAAAAGGGGTTGATCTGGCCCCTGAGCAGGTTCTCGAAACATTCATGGGTTCACATACCCATGGTAGTGCAGGGTCGGAGCCCGAGAGTCCCCTTTCTCCTCTCCACTGGCTAGGAGTGGGGGCCACCACTTATGTTTCCTTTCGATGCCAGCAGTGAGTAACTCTCCCCTCTTCTAAGAGTGACATGGCAGCCTCCTTGGTGTAAGCCCTTATCCTTTCTTGTAGGAGGTAGAACCCATGAACATCCTTACTTCCCCAATGCAAAGAACCAAGAGGATATATGAACATAGGGTCACCCTTTCCCTCTCCCTCTAGGCCTTGTCACCATCGGGCCTCCATCCTGGAGTAAGTCCCAATATCCATTTCTCTGGGGCGCTCTATGCGTATGCCCTACTCCGCTTCCCACAGATGCACCTTTCATGATGTGGTGGTCAGGTCTCTGCTGTATATTGTTTCTCACACCGAGCATGAATCACATGGGATTAGAGTAAGCACTGACCCTGACCCCAACCTCATGTGAACGACGAGGGATTTGATCCATGTCAAGGCATGGTACGTAGGAAGCCTCCACGAGGTTCAAGCCCACCACTCGGTCGTTCTGACCCCTTTACGTTAGTTCACGAACTCTGTGGGATGCCTTAGAGTGTATGCCCCAATCCTTCATGGGATGCCTCAGAGTGTAATCCCCATCCATAATCTCATTGGGCCACCTTATAGTGTAATCCCCGATCCTTCATCCCGCATGACGATAAACTGCACTACCGAACTACATGGATTCTGATTCCTCCCACGAGGATACGTAGGAAGCCTGTATCATGGGTTCGATCCAAACGCTCAAGTCATTATTTGTCCCCCTGGATGAAATAAACTCCAGAGCACCCAGTTATAAGGCTGCAAGCCAGTGTCATCTCAGTGAGTCTGAACTCCTTAGAGTCAATAATCCAATGAGGGATGGTAAACCTCGGGCCTAAATGAATCTGAATCCCTATGTTTAGCTGACCATTGCCAACCAGGAGTAAGCCGTAGATACTATGCATGGGTATAAACAAAATATTCGGAAACATATGAATATGTCATAAATCTATAATAGTTTCCCGAAACAGGAAATAATTCCCCCCCCCAAAGGGTGCGATGAGCCCGATTTCCCATCCTCTCGATCAATGTGAGTTCTTAAGCATCACTGGCTAAATCACCCAGCGAACGCCTACCTTTGGAAAGAAGGTCCACATATCTTTGGATATGGAAAAGTTGGGCATTTCAAAATGAAGACCGATATACCCAACCTTAGCAATCGAGCGGAGCATAGCCCTCCGTAATATCGACAGACGGGCGCGTTTCTCCACTTCATCTGATTCATTGTGAAAGAAAAAATGGTGAACCCGACGTGAATCACTATCCAAGCATGATAGATTTAACCTAATCTCACTCTGTTCCCCCATATACTCATAAGTAGGGCCAAAAAAGGTCATTAGTTACGCATGGGATCATGAGATGCTACTTTGACATGTTTGATGTTTTTATTTGTTAAAATATTTTACAGGCACCAATCAGAACTCCCTTCGATCCAATGGCATCACAGAGGAACTCAGAGGTGCATGCTTCAAGCTATGAAATGACTGGACTTCCTCATAAACAAAGGACCCCTTCACCTACTCTGTGTCTTCAATGCTAGGTTTCAGATGCGTTGATTCGAGAGTACCACTGAAACGGTACTCTCTTGATGGTTGAGGCGTCCATGCACGCCCTCCAATCCGTCAAGACCCGCCAGTCGCCTTCCCCGTAGCAGCCGCGAAAGCAGATCCAGGTGGCTCATGTTGCAGTCTCAAACCATTTATGGAGTCTATCCCCGGAACAAGACAACATGTACCTCCATTATATTAGGGAGGTGGATGAGGTCGACACTGAGGACTTCATCCCCACTGAACGGGGGTTCCGCTTTAAGGCCCCCGCCGAAAGACATCATCGTGGTTATGCTGCGACTCAATATCCTCATGTTAAAGTAGATTTCTCCCCGAGGATCCAGGCCAACACTCCCCGAGCTCCGGACCCTCGGATCGCCCGACGAGGGTGGAAAACATACAACCAGGGACAAATCCTCACCCTTGTCCCAGAGGAGGAGTTCCGCTTCCCAGTTATAGAGACGTATCGTGAATAGGAACATACACTTATCCACTCCTCCAAAGCCCTCCATCCAGACAAGGTAGCATCATAGGAGTAGGCGCGCATCCCCGCCAGGCTCCATCAAGCCCTTCACTCACATAGGACGACACCAACCTAGCAGGCACCATTCCCTTGACAGGGTTGTGAAGCCCACCAACTAGACGTGGTGGAGACCCAGCGCCTGTAGGAACAACTCCTAACATATTCTCCTGACGCCTACCATCCTGATGTGGTGGCGATCAACAAAGCCCGTCACCCTAGATGTGGCGGCAATTAATATGCGGGCATGTCTCCCTACCAAAAAATTCCACCGACTTGATACGGTGGGAAACCAACATATGCAGGGCCAGCTCCCTATAGATTCAATTAAAGTCCACCATCCTGATGTTGTGGCAAACAGATAGATTAACCGGCATATCCCAGCAGAGGGGCAGATTCATTCACATCCCCCAACACAGGAGAATTTTCAGTACCCACTGTCCACCGAAGGACCGGAGGAGGATATTCCTCCT